>OY728156.1:1720760860-1730132270 GCA_963277665.1 Viscum album
AAATTTCAATTTTATCATTCAAAATCACCAGGTACATGGAATGTTGCTTCGTTTCCCAGTCGAACCTTCACCTTATGTCATCAAACCACTCTTAGTTATATTTAATATTTCATAGATCATGATCCACATATATGACCATGATGTTTCAATCCTTGAGGAACATTTCACCATCATTTTCATATTATATTTCCCATTTATTCAAAATATATATTATTAATATCAGTCAAATAATCTACTAAAATATAAATTTTATTCGATCTAAAATTTACTAAACTACTGAATAATTCTCATCCACAGGTGTACATGATCTTGTACACTCATGTTTAGTTGTTAAAAGCTATTTTATTATAAATATATTATTTTGTGTCTTCTATATTATGATTCATGTATAGATTAGTGTGTCAGCAATGATTTCATATAAAATGAATAATTCTTATTTACATAAATTTATTTTTTGTGAAACTAAAATATTATTGAATTACTTTTGATGAAATGAATAATAACAATTTTATTATAGAATTGATAGTATTTGGATGTATGTAACACCCACCCTATGGACATCCCCCTCCCCTACACATATCCACACCCATTGATATCCCCTTACACCCCTTAGACAACCCACACCCTAAACACCCCTACCCCCTTGGACAACCACCAACCCTTTCGATATCCCCCACCCATGAACATCCACACCACCAAGATAGACCCCCCCCCATATACATACATCCCCCTTCCCACATGGACTACCCCCACCCCCTGGACACTATCACCTCCTTGGAAAACCCCCACACCTCTAGAAACCCTTTAACACCCCCCCCCCTCGCACCCTGAACAGTCCCACCCACTTGGACAGCCTCCACCCCTGGTAGCCCCCAACCCCCTGGACACCCCTCACCCACTGAACACCCCACCCCCATGGATATCCACCCACACAATGGAAAACCTCCTTGGACACCTGCACCCCATGGACACTCTGACCCCCTTGGGCATCCCCCCACCCTGGACACCCACACCCCTGGAAACAATCAACCCCTAGACCCCACTGGACACCCAGCACACACCCTAGACACACCATGGACACCCCCACCCCATGTACAACCGCCACCCTTGGACACCCCCGCCACCTTGACACCCCCAACCGTGGACCCCCCCACCCCCCTCCCCATGGAGATCCCCCACCCCCCATGGACACCCTGACCCCCTGGACACCACCCCACCCCATGGAAACCCCCACACCTAGACATCCCCCACCTCATTGAACAACCCCCACCCCTGGACCACCACCCACGGGACATCCCCACCCGTGGACATCCCCCCACCCCTGGACACTCCCTGGACACCACCCCCACTTCCTGGACACCGCTTAACCCCTAGGACATCCCCCAACCCCCCTGGAAAACCCCAACCATAGGAAACCCCATCCCCATGGACACCCCCACCACCATGGGCACCCCCTCTGGATAGCCCCCACCGCCACCCCTGGGCACCCCCACCCCCTTTGACAGCCCACCCCCTAGACACCCACCCCTGGACACCCCCACCCCTAGACACCCTACCCCCTTCGATAGTCCCCACACCACCCTGGACTCCCCACCCACTTGGATAGCCTCCCATCCCCCCTGGACCCCCCACCCTTGGAAACCCCCCACCCCCTGGACAACACCCCACCCCCTAGACACACCCACCCCTGGGAACCCCCACCACCATGGATAGCCCCCCGGAACAACCCCCACCCATGGCCACCCCCTATATCCGTAGACAGCTCCCCAACCCCCTGGACAACCCCCACCCGAGGACACCACCTCCCCATGGACACCCACACTCATGGACATCCCCCCCAGGGAAACCCCACCCCCTTGAACACCCCCATAGCACCCCCAAACCATGGACAGTCATATCCCCTTGGATAGCACACAACCCTCTGGACAACGCCCCCACCCCCTGGATACACCAACCTCTAGGCCACCCCCACCCCTTGGATAACCCCACCCCGTCGACAGCCACCCCAACAATGACAACCCCGTCCCCCTGAACACCCCCTCCCCTTGGACATTATTTCACACCTGGAATCTCCCACCCCCTTGGACAACTCCCACACCCCCTGGACACCCCAGGAAATTTCAACCCCTTAGCAATCCCCCACCCCTAGACACTCCTACACCCTAGACACAAGCTAGACACCCCCACCACCGAGACACCCCATGCCCTTGGACATCCCCCATGCCCCTAGACACCCCTTGACACTCCCCCCTGGACAACCCCAACCCCCCTGGATGACTCCCAGACCATAGACACCCCACCCCCATAAAAGGCCCCCACCCCTTGACACCCCACCCACTGGACCCCCATCCCTAGGACATCCCCCACACCCCCTTGGTAACACCCACCTCCTTGGACAACCCCCCACCCCTGGACACCCCCACCCCCTATGAACTCCCACACCCCCTTGGAAATACCCCACCCTCGAGAGATCCCCCACCCCCTAGACACCCAACCACTATAGAAATCCTCCAACCCATGGACACCCCCACCACATTGGACATCCACCAGACCCCCCAGGACACCGCCACCCCCTTGGAAAGCCCCACCCCATGGACACCCCCACCCCTAAAACCCCCACCACATTGGACATCCCCACCCCTTCCCCCCACATACCCACAACATGAAATATACAAAATATAGAATGATAAATAAATATCACATAACCACAAGATCAAATATATAAATATAGGATGATAAATAAATATCAAATCACATGAAATAAGATCCCTAACTATCATATAAAGGATATGGATAGAGGGGATAGATCCCATAATCATAGAAAGATGGTTCCAAGGGTGTGGTGTTTTTTTAGGTGTTTCTGTTGTGGATTCAGTGTCATTCGGAAAATTGTCTCCATGAGTATTTTTTTGAATTCTATACATTGTATCATGGGTATGAGTGTTTTTAGGAATTCTATATTTTTAGGTGTTAGATAATTATTGTATTTTGTCTTTTTTGTATCTTCATGTGTCAAATTCTATATATAGTAGAGGGGAGGTAAGATGCGATGTAGGTTGTTGTGTCATTCAGTAGAGGGTAGGCTGGATATGTAATTCTGTAGCCAAGAGGGAAGGATACTAGTCTCTGTAATCCTGGAGTACTATCTACCCATGGTTTTTAAACTGTTGGTATAAAGCTGAATAAATCTTTTATACAAATGATTTTATTAAAACCATTGGTAAAATACTATACCAATGGTTAAAAATCCATTGGTATATACGTTCTACAAATAATATATACCAACGGCTATTCAAAAACCCTTGGTAAAACTATATACCAACTATTTTTAAACCATTGGTATAGGTTATAGAGTTATATTTACCAACTAATACAAATCGTTGGTACTTTTGTATTGCAACGTTTGGCCAATAATGTAAGGAAATTTATTATTTACTAGTATAAGCCAAAAATTTCCTTGTAACCGTTAGTATAATTCTATACCCAAACCTTATCACCCATCACTTTGGAAAACCATCGGTAAAACATATACCAATAGTTTGGCTGCCTATCTCAATGGTATTAGACCTTTGGGAAAGCCTTGGGTTTCTTCAATGATTGGGGATGATGATACGACAAAAGGGAATGATTGGATGTAGAGAGTAGAACACCCTATGGTACCTCATTCTATGAATCATTTTATTATGTGGGTTGGGGATTCTTTCATGTAGGGGGTTGCTATATGAGAATGTGGGATATCTACATACCATGGTGGTACGCAGACTTGGGTTAAGTACATTTAGTGTTTTACTCTACGGGGAAAGGTTCCATACATGTAGCATAATGCTATACAATATTGAGTTCCTCCTAGATTGTGATTTTTAACGTGGGACATAGTTCCATCTTTGGATGGTTTTTTATGAAGGATGCCATGTTTTAAGTGGTCCATTGGATTTGTGTCTAGGATAGGATATGAACATAGAGAATTTTATGTTTGTAGAGGGATAATTTTGATTTTATATCCTACTTATCAGTATATAGATGGGTTTTACCTTTAGGGAATCATCGATTGAGTCTATATTTTGTGGAGCTATCAATCTCTCGATCTGTCTCTTCATCTGATTCCTCTCAATAATTTGTTTGCTGATCTCTCTTTATAGATCCCCTTGGGAAATATTTATTTAGATTTTTGTTACTAGATACCGGGGTAGGTGATCACATTTGATGAGGCAGCGAGCCTTATATTTTATAATCCCATAGACTATACCCAACATGGGGATGACTTAGTTAGTGGGGGAATGTTTCCATTATCTTCAGAGGTAAGAATTATTTCCATGGTCCCACAAATGTCTTCAATTCATTTACTAGGATACATCAATGTTTCCTTTCCTTCGAACCATTTGAGTTCATGGGGGATGTCTTATGCAGGTGGGTTCCTCCAACTCCATCAAACAGATGATTTAATCTACAGGGAGTTGGATCTACTCTCTTTCTCACACAAACCTTTAACTTCATGGGTTTACCATGAATCATATATTCATGCAGAGTATCAATCTATTAAATAATTATACTATGATGGTTTTCATTTTCCCATTTAAACATTTTTTCTTCAATTATTTTTCATTCATATCTTTATTTAATTTTTTTTCATCATTTTTCAATTCTTTGGGATAATTTTGATTTCCCTTGCAATGTTTTCAAGACCAAATAATGATATTTAATGCAAAAAAAGTTAGAAAATAACACTCTCATAGTTTTGAATATATTTAAGGTCTTACAATAGGGACAAATGAATAATCTGGATGAATATAAATGTCTATTTTTTATAATGAAATTATATTCATGATGAATAAATAGCTCAAATTTTTAGATATAAAATAAATACCTTAAGTACTTACATATTATAATTCATTATTTATTCAATCAATAGAAATAATTTTAGAATTTATATATATTTAATGTAAAATATTTATAGTGAGTTCTAGTGTTCCCTGAATTTAGTAGAAAAATATAAAATATTAGTGATATTTGAAATTAATATATACAAATTAAAAAAATTCTTTATGACTTTTATTTAAAATTAATTGAACTCTGTAAAAATTAATATTACATATATTTTATCAAAATTATATTATATTAAATCATTTTAGAATCGTAGAATATAGAAATAATGGTAGGTGGATTGTATATGGTCTAATATTTTATCCATTTTTTACTTATGATACTATTTATTCCTTTAATTTCAAATTATAACAATTTAAGAATAAACAATACATTATCATGGTTAAGGATAAAATTGGACAACTAGACGGTTATTCACAAAGAATATTTATAAAAAAACAATATGTATGTCCAAATGTTCTTAGTTTATAGGATTTAATCCCCAAAAAAATATTATCTTCAAACCCATATCATTTTGGATGAATTTTTGTATGAGAGTGAATTTATTATATTTTAATCATTTATGAAATCCCAAGAGTGTCCCAACCCTAAATTATAAAATGGAACCCATAATTTCTCTAATACAATCTACCTTGATCTGTCTAGATCAACCATTACAATAAAAATTCCATTCTAAAATTCCATTTAAAAATTATTTAAGTGTTGGAATTCCAAAAAGACTATCACTAGGATCCTTAAGAGGTTATATAAAGGAGTTGTTTCAAAGAATATAAAATCATCTTAACCAAACACATTTTCTTAATTCTTATTTTACATCTTATAAATATATTATATTATTCATAAACTAATAATTTAAGTATACTAAATATAATTATTTATTACTATGATTATTAAACAACCTTTTTTTAGAACCTTTACAGGAAATTTGAATTGACATTATCACATGTGTGAACGTGCGAATTATTCTCTTCACCTAGCGATGTGGTGCATTTGACATAACCATGTTTCATGGATGGTTATTATAATGGTTTTAAATATAATGTATGATATTTAGTACATAAATATTCTTTATTAATTATAATATCATATATACATTCTAACCTTCAAATATGATGGAAAATAATATATTTTCTCATGCATACATATCGACTACCACCTCCTCTAAACGATGTCATTTTTTTTCATTTACATATATGTTAATAAGGAAGGGCTAAATGAATATTTATGATATATATTATATAATATTTATTCTATAAAGGATAATTATTATTTTCTTTTCTTTTTTCCATTTGATGAATAAATTAAAATTATGTTCATGCCTATATGTGGCATACCGCCTCCAAAAACCGTGTAATTCATTTTGAAATCTTTTTCTAGATAACTAAAAATATATAAAATTAATATATATATATATATATGATATATATAAAATGATTTAAATTGTATTGATGATGTAACCATGATGAAAATAAAAGGTTTGGAAATTCTGAAATGAAATTCTCATGAGGAATAAAATAGTTTAAACCTAGAAACAATGATTTTAAAAAGGAATATTCAACAAAAAGTTGTTGAAATGTTATATAGGGATAATTTACGATATTATAATTGTTTAAATAGATTTTATATATAATTATAATAAATTTTAATTTATTATACAAGAGGGTAGGCCACTATAAAATCAAGTCAAACATAACAAAAGAGTTTATCATCACAATTTATCTTCATTGGGAAATATGATACGTCATTTACTTTTCTTCATTAATGTGCTTTGTATACAAAAATTTGTCATGTTATGTCTTGATTATAATTATTTTCATGCTATTTAATATTTTATTTGTAATTATTCTTTCATGGGGGCATTTTATGTTGAAATATCATTATTTATTGATATTGTTTATTATTAAGCTTCTGATGATGAAATATTATGATCTAACTATCAAAAAATTCATGGTTATGTATTTTTAAAAAAAATTTCCATTCATTATTTTCACATTTTGAAACTAAGAGACTTGACAAATAGTTATAATGAAAACAAAATATATTTATCTCTTCAGCTAAAAATCAATTTTTTTTCAATATCCACGTTTTCTAAAAATGTTTTAAAAAATGTTTTTAATATTATAATTTGTTTTTTTAATTAATTTTTATCTAATGATTGAACTTTTTACAAAAAAAATTAAATTCAATTTCCTTTTAATTTTTTGAATAAGTTACTTTTTCACATTTTAAAATAAAATGAAATTAATGGTTTCATTTAACTTATATTTCTTGAATGAAATTTTCTAAATTCATGATCACTAAATACAATAAATATATCGTTATAAGATTTCAAGGATATTTTCAATGATAATTATTTTTAAAATATTTTCAAAGAGTAAAGGGTATTTTCCTCATGATTTTATATTGTTCTTGTAATAGTATTTCTATTCATCAATGACATCAACACTTAATTTCACATATATTTTTCTGGGGACATAAACCATGAGTTCCATTCTTATCATTTCTCTATATGATTTATGGTAACAATATTTTTTTCAATCATATTAATTTTCCACTAATTGTGATTGGATGAGATGATGAAATGTTTATGAAAGTTGTTTAATTTCCTTGATTTATCATATGAAGAATTATTTATGAAACTCATTTTTATGGTTTCAAAAATGATGAATTTTTTATGATCACGTGGAGAATATATATTTGATTTATATTATGTTATATATGGTATAAAATTTATATATTACTCCATTTCATTGTATAAATAAGGATAACTTTTAAGGTAAATATTTTAAGTGTGAACCCAGTTTCATGTTCCCAATTTCATGTGTGGACTTGGATTTCAGGTCTATAAGATTAAGCATGGACATAGGTTTTATGTTCATATATTTATGCACAAATGTGGATTTTATTTCCATATGATTATGTGTGGACCATATTTTCGTGTATATAAAAATATATGAGGGCTTAATTTCACATCTGTAACATAATGAGGAACTTTCTTCCATTTATAAATATTCATAATATTATAAGATTATGTTTTTTCCACATTCCTATATCTATTTTATTGACTTATTGATCACATTCTTTGATTATGTAATGATTAATCTCTTATAACTACCATTATTTATGTCATCAATCAAGATTATGATTCATTATATATAGGGTATGATTTTTCAAATATTATCCTCATGTTCTCATACCATAATGCTCTTTTTTCTCAAATGATCATTGAAATCTACCTTGTATACCCTTACAAAACATCAAATCTCACCTTTTCTTATGAATAATTTCCCAATGATACGAAGAAATGTGTAATATATTATATGTCCAATAAGGTTGGTAGTTATATAGGATTTAATGAGAGATAATGTAGTTCACTTTTGAACCAATTTATTAAGTATCCGAATTTCTAAAGACACAAAACGTATGTGAATCTAAAATGGATCATTACATTTTTCAATGAATATTCTTCTAAGAATATTATATATCTCTTTAAAAAAATTATGGATCATTATAGTTTGTATTAGAATAAGGATTATTTATCCGTTGGTTAAAAATATAGGAAGATGTTACTAAGAATCCCAAGGATAAGACTAAGAATATGATAATATACAAACATTTTGGTAATGATCGTGGATAACATAGGTTTAAACTAAGGTTTCAATGATTTAGTATAATTTGTACTTATTTAGACATCATATATATGATTATTTTTTATTTTATAGTTTTCTACTATTGTTTCTCATGTGTTACTTTTGGTTTAGTAAATGGATGGACCCTCAGAGATTTTTCTTAATGCTAGAAATGATAAACAATGTAATGATTTTACTCGTAAGAAACAAAATATTATGGGGGATAGAATAAAAAATTACATTGTTTTTATCAAAAATATTTCTCAAGATATGAATCATTCTAAAAGACCATCCAAAAAGAATTGGGAACAACATTCTGTTCAGTCCTTCAGGAGGCAACACCAACATTAGTTTAGTGGTTCTTCAAATCCATGATTTACTATTCAGTGGATAATTACCATTGAAAATATATTTTCCATTCTATATATTCTAGGGTATGAATTTTTTTATTAAAGTCTATCATTTAGAAGGGGAAGTGGATCAATGGTGGGATATCATCATGAATATAAGGAAATAAGAAGAAATTGACTCCATAGAGTGGGATGTGTTTAGGGGAATATTTTTAAATAATTACATTACTCATATTATTTATATGAAAATGGATATAGAACTACATGTGATATATCTGATGGAATAGAACCCACTGGTACCTATGAGTAATATTTTATGAGAATTTCATGGTACTCTTCTAGTGTTATCATGCATCATGAATGTATGATAGTTCGACTCTGTAGTGGCTTACAAAATTTTTAAAGGGAATAAGCTATAAGGGACATCAGTAGCTATGAATAAATCACTCATTATGTTGTCAAGGTGTAATTAGATATTGGAGTTACCAAACTATCCCATTGTTTTTATAAGGAATGAATTATTTAATTCAAAGAGAATTCTAAAAATCATAGAGATGAGATGATGATATTTCATTAATGGTAAATGTGTGGAAGGAAACAAAGTGGAAATTGAATTAGGGGTGATGGAAAATGTTTTTTGTTTGGAAGGTAAGGTTATCGGGAAATCGAATACTGATTTAATGGGATTAAGTTAGAAAATGATGTGAAGAGAGAGAAATATACACAAAATGAACCACCCAGACTCTTGTATTTCAAAAGCAAGAAGTATGGGAATTATGGAAAATAGATACCAAACATGACAGTTAATGATTATTGTAGCATCCCCATCTTGTAATACACTATAACAGGTGCCCCATGAAAGGTTATCACATGACCTTAGCCATTAAAACGCATACAGCAGAGTCTGCTGCCTAGTATCATTGGTCTATACAGAAACTTGATATGACCATAACACTTATAAGAATGAATACAAAATAAAGGTAACATCAATAGATGAAATAACCAATAGGAATAATAAATGTACAGCACGGAATGAAAGTCAACAATTAACCAAGTACACATGCTATAAAAACCCATGTGAATACTCTACAATTCAAGAATTCATGAAATATAATCCAAAACCAAAATAATCACAAGACTCTTAACCAAGACCTGAGTCCCAACCCAGTCTGGATCACAATTCACCAAACCATCATCTCATTTGAAACCAAGCAAAAGTTCCCTACTCGGATCATGTACCTAAAAACACATAGTATATGCTCGGGTTCCCAAGTGAATGGTATCCCAAGCAGGGTTTGGGTAAAACTCAGTAGTCCACCACCAATGATATCTAATGAAATAACCAGTCATTACAAAGTGTATGTATGTAACAAGTAAAATAATCAAATTAATTAATAGGGGAAACATTGATGTAGTGATCTAAAATTCATTTTATTCATTAATTTCCATAGTTTCAACCAAACAACAATGAACTCAGGGAACATACGGGGTCTAATCCATTGAAAAATGGTTCAAAAAACATTTAACCATAATGGATTTTACTAATCAAAAATAAATTCATGCCCATTAACCACAATGTTCATTTAATCCAGTTTCATCATCCTTAAAAATTCATCACTTACTATTTCTTCATTACTAAATTCATCTCCATCTCATTTTTCATATTATATTCATTAACAACATTTACACCAAGGCCAGAGCCATTCATTTACTATGCCTATGGTGTTATATACACCGCAACTGGAAAAGTCTTTACAAGACAAAATTATCAACATAACTCAAATTCCCAGTTTAGTAATTAGACCATGCCCATATGTTTTTCGAAGCATAGAGGCTTAGTATGATATCCCAACCCATACCATGACCATAAAATGGGATGCGTTGAGAATCACTCTCAAATCCCAACCATTCATTAAGCTACACTTACCTTGGAGCATCATTTTAGGTAGTTTCTTGAAATGAAACCATTAGTGTCTTAGATAATCAATCTGAGTCACTATCCCTTGTATTCATAGTTGGGGTCATTGAATTAGTCTATCCTGACATGGGGGGGGGGATCCTCAGACATTTATATCCCCCACCAATCCATGTGAACATTCTTATTCATCCTTTCGACACATATAATATATTAGAACATGAACCATGAATAAACTATAAACATAACATTCAAAAGTCATCAATTATTTGAAACATATGTCATGTTCATGCCTTAACCCATTTATCATTATCAACAAATCCCTTATATTATCCCATTCATCTTTTCATTCATCAATTACCTTACATTAACCCATTAAAATCATTTATTAATTACATATCATATGTGATTTACCAAATTTCATAATACAATATGGTCCCATATTCAATGTTTTCAATCATTCAAAATCATCATTAAACTCAATTAAAAATTGTTTAACTTTTACCTAGACAAACCATGACCATTAGCCACATATCATTATACATAAAGACCACTTATATAATGTCAAAAATTATGCACATTTATTTATTAGTTCATATAAACCCATGTTAGCATGACAAAATAATTTTCATTACTCCTATCTCACTTGATCATAGTTCAACTCATTAATTATTGTCTGGACATACCATTAAAGCCACAACATGGTAATAAACACATATCAAAATACTTAATTGAAATTTCCATAATAACAACCATTAAAACATGGGTCCTCTTATTTGAAAAAAAACATTCCAAAATGGTTGTATATAACACCCCAAGCTTCCACTGTACGTTTCCCTTTGAATAATGCAATATCTTGCATTGTACGCTACTTCGAGATTCTAACACATCACGACCAATCAAACTAGCCATTATGAATAATAATACCAACTTATTGAAAGTTTATAAGTTCAATTATTCAAAATGGACTTCATTATTGAGTTTATAATATCGAAATTAGATTAGGGTGAATTTTTGGTACTTTTCTAAAATCATTCAATTTTTTAGGAATAGTGAATAATATGAAATTTTATTTAAATACCTATTTTTTAATCGAAATAATTCATAGTTTAAAATTATAAATTTGAATGTTTTTTATCTATAATTAGATTATATTTTTATCATCTATTATAATTTAGGTGATTGAATGTAATTTTAGGTTTATATTGGACATAAACAAGTGTCAATCTTTTGATAGTTATTATTTCATAAAAACACGATTTTTGTTTTGACAGTAGTATTTACATTTAAATTATTTTCCACCACTTATGTGTTTTGAATATAGAAATATAGATTCCATATTTGGAATCAGGATATACAAATTGTGTAAATATGAAACTTATATTTTTAGACATTTTGAATAATTATTTCGGTAAATATTTTATTTACCATAGTTAATGGGTAAATCCGATAAATAATTTTAAAAAATAATATTATAATTACCTAAAACATGTAATACCCCTATTAGATAATACATGTTCTACCATGGTAATACTTCAGTCGATTTGGGGAACCCATGGAGCAACTTCTAATTGATAATGACACTTTATATTAATTAAATTAAAGTAAATACAAATATGACATAAGCATATATCTTTTCTAAAAACAATATTTACATAGAGTTATATAAGTTATATCTTAGACTATAAATATTTATAAGAAAGATAAAAATATTTCCTACATCATGATATTTTAATTATAATTTTATACATAAAATAAATAGTTTTATATATGACAAAATAATTTTGCAGTATTTTTCTTATTAACAAAAGAATCAAATAAATGGTATTATAAATGACAAAATAAATATAATATGATAGTTTTGACCCCATACAAGAATTTTATAGTTTTATAAGACATTTTTTTGTTGATTAAATTAATTATGATCGAAGTAATCATGCTGTTATGACTTTATCAAGAAAAATACCATATAGTGTCAAAATTTACATAAAAGGGTATTAAAAACAAATATTATATTATTAATTGGTATAATATTCCTAAAAATATAATTCTCTAAAAAAGGACTTATATAATGATATTTTTGTCATTAGTGAACCAATTGGGGTTCTCTTGTAAGTTTATAGTATGTTTATTAACAATATAATATAAAAATACAAAGATACATAGTAAATGTCAAACCATTTAAGTAAGAGTTAAATCAAAATGATATGGTTAATATGGTGACCAGAATCTTTCTAAAACATATTTTTTGAGTGGATTTAGACCCATAACCACCTTATTATTTAATTAAATCATTTTGGATCCATTATAAACCGAAAATGGTTTTATTATAAAATATTATTTTATGTTATTCCTAAGGTGCCCCTTACCCCTCTTATAAAAGGGAACTTCCATGTCTCTCAAATTCACACCTCCAAAGCCATTTTTCATGGCCATAACCTTCCAAAATTTCCTCCAAAATTAGATCACTTCATTTTAAAGGCCTTAATTTGGTCAGAAATCCAACCTATGGAGCGATTTTGATCAAATAAAAATGAAGAACCTGGAGAAGAGGTAAATATTTCATCACCTCTTAATAGTTCTTTTCTTCTTCCACTTCTTATATATCTATTGTTTCCATTCTAAATAATGAATCCAGTGTATTCTATATACTATGATGTTATTATAAAAATGTTCCAACCATATTCATTATTCAATCAATCATATGAATGACAATGTCATCATATGCGCGTACGTACAACTTACATCTCCACGTCGTGGTGTAGTTGTTATTCCATATATTATTTTTGGATGGGTATAATAATGATGTATAATTAATGTAAATAATAAATTTTACATGTTATTGATTAGGTATATATGATATAAAATCTAATTACATAAAAGTTTAAATCTAAATAATGACATAGTCGCTTGTGTGCACGTACGGATTACTGTCTCCACGAACGCAATGAGATTCATTCCCCATCGTATGCATTCAAGAATAATTTTCATTATATGATTAAAAATATTTGTAAAAGACTTAATATAATTCTATATATGAATAATATACATCCGTTCCATAATAACCATTACTGACACAACAAATCATATATAGGAAAATGAATCAGTTAACACCCGAAATGATGATACTACTAAATACCATTAACAATGAAATGTTAGAAGATCGTTTATGATATCATTTTAATGTATATGGTTATTTTATAATTTAATAACAATTATTTCACCATTATAAAAGAGGTTAACAACCCCTCAACCAAGGGAATGTTCAAGGTATGGGTTAATTTCACAATCTCTTTATTATCTGAGGGTGTTTTTATGCAAGTATATAATGGGACCTCTTTATAATCCACCTCAATTTTTTCTTAAAAATGAATTTAAAAACATTTTTAATATCTACTATTATATGGGTTAAATTCATTAATACCTTTATTTGACCATATACGTTTTGAAATTATTCTTTCTGTAATTTTCCGAACAAGGTACTTTATGACCTTTTCAAGAAAATTAAGGTAACAATGTTTTTTAACATATATGGGGGGTGCGATTTTTCTCCACTATTATAACATTGTCGAATATCCCCATACAACATTATAATAATATTTTCAAAATAAATGTTTTCTTTTATAATTATGTGACTTTAAATTATTTGAAAAAAATAAAGTGATATTTCACTCAAATAGTTTTGATTTCATCTATGTCAACATCCATTGTTGGATTTTATACTTGTTCGAAGTCGATTCATTATGATCCAAATATTTTATATTATATTGATGGTTTTGGGATATGTTTTACTGTGGATGTGATATTTTTATACCATTCATTGCTTATTTTTAAAGTATTTACATTTCGTAAGATAGTTTTCATATGAATGTTTATGTTATATTTCAAAATTTTCATATGAGGAATGTATTGGACTTACTATGTGATGGGAGGATCCTATTATAGCTCCCCAATGCATCAATAAGTCTCTTGAGACAATTCAACCTGGAATTGGTCGAGGAATTCCCCAATTTTATATATTGTTTTGGTCGAGACCTAATTCATTTTAAGACTTCTTGGACGATGCCTTGACAAAATGTTTCAGAATGTCCGGCATTATACATTCCCTTATTATGAAAATAATATTGATGGTTCATGTGGTTATTATTCTTGTAGAATACCCATGATTATGTTTTATTATGGCATTATTTACTCATCTCATATTCCAACGATAAATTGGTCATGTTTATCATCTTTAAAGGAATGTGTTTTCAATTATTCACCATGCCTAATGCTTGTGTTATCTTCCATTGTATTTCTTACCCTTACTGAGCATTTGATCCCACCCCTTTCTTATTCTTCATTTTCCCAGGATATGAAGATATTATATATGATTGACCTTCAAGCATAATCTAGGAGGCTTGGATGTTTTTAATGGAATAAATTAGTGTTTTCTTTATTTTCATGTTGTAAAGTTAAACTTATGTATGAATCTTTTTCAAATAATACTAAAATGATCGGTAATTCGGGAATTGATCCCTTGTGATCATGATAATACTATGTAATAATGAACCGACTATAGGTAACTGGTGTCAGGGCGTTATAGTTGGTATCAGATGATGTTTAGTAAAAACCATGGAAACTAGATTTAGATATACTCTGATTAGAGCTCATTAACCTAAGATAGACGTTGAGGATTAGTATAGATGAACTTCCTAGAATTTTCTTATTGTAGATATTTTTTGTTTTTTCTAAGTAATACATCCCAGTCTAGATATGAGGAGGTAGAGGAAGCTCTAGAACAGATGTACCTAGAGGTAAAACCTGAAAACAACGCTTTGAGCTAGACTCGAACGAGAACTGGTGCAGGAAAATGGGCCTTGCTGCACTCTTGATTACGACACTCCTAGTGGATATGCTTAGGATAATTCTATTTATCTTTACAAAACATTATAAAGAATTTATGAGTATATACCTCCTCATAGAAAACAATTTTGTTATTATGGATTGTATCCATAAACTGCTCAATTTATGTTAACTCTTTTACAAGTTTGGAATTGTGTATTTCGATTCATAAATTAATCTTGTATATGCCAGTGTTTTGAGATGGCACCAAGTGGAAGGAATGAAAACTGTATCAACCCATGTTATAAATTTAGGTATTTCCCTCCTGCTCAAAATAATTATTGTGGTAATAGTGATGTAACTGGTTCTGATCAGCTTATCACCATACTAGGACAAATCAACCATGTTGTCAATAATAACCTTACCCGTATGGAGAACCCTAATCCAAAATGTGGAGGATCAATGTTAGACCACATCATGAAACAAAAACCACCAACATTTAATGGGTCTACAACCCCATGTGTAGCTAAGCAAGGGATAAGTTCCGTAGAGAAAACATTTCATGATTTGGGGAGTAGTGAAATGGAAAATTTTTTCATGGAATTTTATCGCCTCACAAGAGATGCAGATCAATGGTGGTCATTGATTCAAAATACAGAGGAAGATGATGAAGTATCAAGTATGTAATGGAGGGAGTTTAAAGAAGTTTTCAAAGAAAAATACTTTCCTCATGACCATTGAATGAATATAGAAAGAAAATTTCTGAGTTTGATGAAAAATGCGGATTAGAATGTCACAATATATGAGGGTAACTTTACATGTTTATCAAGGCATACTTTAGATTATATATGAAACCCAAGAGGTACGATTGACTATTTCATTGATGGGTTAAAACCATTTCTCCATAGAGGATTAGTATCGAAATCCTTCTCATTTTAAGAAGTTATTATCTAAAGTGATATCAATACATAAAAGGAATTATCTAAGGCTTACTACATTAAAGAAAAGAAGGAGAAGAAGAGATCTACTAAACACTCTAGGAATGGAAATAGGGAAATAGGAAAAAAGGGAAGAGTTTAATTTCCACCCTATGATAATTGTGGAAGGAAGCACCCTGGTGCTTGTATAAATGGAAAAGCAGTGTTCTGAAAATGTGGATAAAAGGACCATCTTGATAGATATTGTAATGGAATGTAAGAAGCTATCAATGATCAATGATACAATTGCAGGGAGATGGGACATTTTGAAAATGAATGTCCAAAGCGTCAGAAAAAATTACCTTAGAAAAGGCTAAGGGATCACGTCCTAGATTATGAGATCACTACTACTGAGGTTGAAGCTCTGAAAGAGGTGGTGGCATGCCATTTAATGGTTTCCTCATATTTAGAAAAATTCATTATTTGATTCTGGATCATCAGATTGTTTCATATCTTCCTAGTTTTCTGTTAAAATAAGATATTTCCATTTTGATTTAACAAAGGAGTTTTCAGTCAAAACTCATTAGGGAAGTATCATTGCAAAAAAAAAAATTGAATCAGTCCATATTAAGGTATATAAATGTTAGTTACCTACTGATCTAATTTTCATACACATTATTTAATTTTATATAATCCCTAGTATTTATTGGATTCCATACCATGATGGGATAATTTATTTTAAGAAGAAGGAGGTTACAATTTTTGATAATGATAAGGAGTACCATATCATTAGAGTTGAAACGTCGCCATCAGATTCTTATCTAGATCCACCACCAGTAGATCAACTAAATTCAACTATTAGAGAGGAAGAAAATGAAATAACTATGGGGGAGTAAAGAATAGTTCAAATAGAGAACGTACCTATTGTGAAAAATTATGTTGATCTGGTTCCAGAATATTTACATGGACATCCTCCAGAATGAGAGATTGAGTTTTCCATTGACTTAATTACTTGTTCAAGGCCCATATCGAAGACCCCTTATAGAATGGCCATTGTGGAATCAGTGTAATTAAATAAATAACTAGAGGAATTGAGTAATAAAGATTTATTCTCCTTAGTGTTTCTAAATGGGGAGATCATGTTCTTTTTGTTAAGAAGAATGATGGATCTATGAGGTAGTGCATTGACTACAGGGAGATCAATGCTATAAAAAATAAATAACAAGTATCCCCTACCTAGCATTGATGATTTATTTGAACAATATCATGGAGATAATTATTTTTCAATGATTGACCTTCGATCTAGATATCATCAGTTCTATGTGAAGAAGAAAGACATTCCAAAAACAAAATTTTAAACCAGGTACGGGCATTACGAGTTTACAATAATCCCATATGGGCAAACTAATGAACCCTTTGTTTTCATGGATCTAATGAGCCGATTTTTCAAGTAATATCTTGATGAATTTGTACTAGTATTTATTTATGATATCTTGGTATAGAAAAAAAGATATGAAGATCATGAAAATAAATTGTGCACCATTCTGAAAACCCTTAGAAGAATTAAATTATACTGGGAGTTTAGAAACTATGAATTCTGGCTTCAAGAGATTTCTTTTATTGTCCATATTGTCACTAAGGATGGAATCTAGGTTGGCCCTTCTAAGACAAAGGGAATCTCGAAATGGCCAGTAATGAAAATTATAACTGAGGTATGTAGTTTTAAATGTTTAGCTGGTTATTATCGATGTTTATTCTAGAATTTTTCCCTATTGGCTAACCCATTAAGCAAGCTCACACATAAATGGGTCAAATTTTGTTGGAAAAAAGGGTGTGAAGAATGTTTTTAAAAAATACAGAGAATATTATTCAATACCCATTTATTGAATCTAACATCAGGGAATGATGTGTTTGTTATTTATATTGATGCTTCATAGAAAGGACTAGGTTGTGTCCTTATGCAAAATGATAGAGTTATTGCCTATGCTTCACGATAGCTAAATATTAATGAGCAAAACAATCCTACTCATCATATAGAGTTAACTTCTGTAATAATTTCTTTCATGATATGGAGACACTATCTCTATGTTGAAAAATGTGAGATATATACCGATCACTAGAGTATAAAGTATATTGTTTCATATAAAGTACTCAACATGAAGGAAAATAGATGGTTTGAACTAAAAAACGATTATGATTGCACTATACACTACCACCCAAGGACGGAAAATAAGGTGGTAGATGATTTTTGAAGAAAGGATCATGGATTTTTGAACAAGATGAGAGTTGAAAAGGTATATTTATACATGGATCTATTAAAGATCGATATGGGAATAATCAAGGAAGGTGAGACATCTATTCTTTTTACAATGGTTTCCAATCCTTACTAGAAAGGATAAAATGCTCTCAAGGTGATGATGAGGACTTTCAAATAAAAATTAAAGCTATAAACGATGGGAGATTGATCAAATTAATATATGAAGATGAAATTTTGAAATTTGGGATGAGACTTTGTGTTAATGAAATACTAGATCTAAAAAAAGAATTGTTGGATGATGATCATAGTTCCAATTTCACCATTCACCCTGGTAGAACTAAGATTTATAGAGATTTAAAAGAACATTTTTGGTTGGACAACATAAAGAGGGAGATTATTGAATTTGTTCTGAGATGTATGATTTTTCAATAAGTGAAATATAGAAGACAATATCCTAGAGGAGTCATGAAACCTATTTCCATACCTGTGAGGAAATGGGATGGTATTACAATGGACTTTGTTATTGGGCTACCAATGACTCCTAGACTAAATGATGCAATATGGGTCATTATTGATCGTTTTACCAAGTAGGCACATTTTTTTTCTATAAGAGAAGATTTAGAACTTTAACATTTATCAAGACTATAATTTAATAAATATTTAAGGCATCATGGAGTTAGCTTATCTATTTTTTTTATCATGACCCCCCGTTTTACATCATTATTCTGCAAAAGTATTTAGAAATCCTTAGATACTAAACATCATTTGAGTATTTCCTACCACCCACAAACTGATGAAAATCAGAATAGAATATTCAATCCTTATAAGTCATGTTGAGATCATTATCACATGACTTTAAAGGTATGTGGGATCAATATTTACCACTAGTATAATCTTCCTATAACTATATATTCCATTAAAGTATTCAGATGGAACCATATGTAGTGTTATATGTAGCGTTATATTCCATTGGGATGATGATTGTAAAATAAAACTCGTAGGCCAAGAACATGTTGAGGAAAGGATGGAAAAGTTGAAGGTTATCCAAACCCACATCAAAGAAGCTCAAAGTAGGAAGAATAGCTACACCGATAATCGAATGAAGGATTTGAATTTTCTGGTAGGAGATCATGTTTTCTCAAAGGTATCTCCATGGATTGGAATTATATGATTCGATAAGTAGGGAAAATTTGGTTCCATGTACATCGTACCATTAAAAATTAAAGAATAAATTAGGGTTGTAGCTTACCATTTGGCAATGCCTCCAAGTCTCTCCAAAGTTCCCGATGTATTCCACATATTACTATTGAGGAAATACATGTCTGACCACCCATATGTACTCACCTATGATGAAATTGAACAAGAACCTGATTTGTCTTATTGTGAGGAGCCTTTCAAGATTCGTGATTGAAGAGAACATGTTTTGAGAAACCGGATAACCGGTCTGGTAAAAGTTCTATGGAGAAACCATTAGATGGAAGAGGCAGCATGGGAACCTGAGGAACTTATGATGAAGAACCACCCGAATCTTTTTATGCAGTAGTATTTTTGAAATATTGTGGACGAGAATATTTGAAGGAGGGTAGAATTTAATGCCATAAGCATCCATGGTATGTTTCCCTTTGAATAATTCAACATCTGGCATTGTACGCAACTTCGAGATTCTAACTCACTGTGACCAATCAAACTAGCCATTATGAATAGTAATACCCACTTTTTGAAAATTTTTAATTTTTTTTTCAAAATGAACTTCATTTTTGAATTTTGAATATCTAAATTAGCATAGGTTGAATTTTTAGTACTTTTCAAAAAACAATTAATTTTTAATAAATAGTGAAAATATGAAATTTTAAATAAAAATACTATTTTAATCGTAATAATTCATATAGTTAAACTTTAAATTTGATTTTTTTAATCTATCATTAGATTATATTTTTATAAATTAATATAATTTAGGTCATTGGATGTAATTTCACGTTTATACTAGACATAAACAAGTGTCAATCTTCTGATAGTTATTATTTCCTAAAAACATGTTTTTTGTTTTGACTGTGGGAATTAACTTTAAATTAATTTCAACCACTTATGTGATTTTAATTTAGAAAAATTTATTCCATATTTGGAATCATGAGTTTTAAATTGTGTAAAAGGGTAATTTTAATTTTATGCTTTTTGAATAATTACTTCGGTAAATGATTTATTTTCCATGGTTAAAGGATAAATTCGGTAAATAAGTGTAAACAATAATATTATAATTACTCTCACATGTGTAAAACACCTATTGGATAATACATGTCCAACCATTTTAATAATTAGGTCGATTTCGGGACCCCATGGAGCAACTTGTAAGTGATAATAACACTTTTTATTAATTAATTATAAATAAATACAAAAATGACATAAGCATATATCTTTTAGTAAAAATAATATACATAGGGTTATATAAGTTATCACTTTGACTGTAAATATTTATTATAAAGAAAAAAATATTTTCGACATCATTATATTTTATTTATAATTTTGATACATAAAATAAATATATTTATATATTACACAATAATAATGTGATATTTTTATTATTAATGAATGAATAAACTAAATGGTATTATAAATGTTAAAATAAATATAATTTGAAAGTTTTTTTTCCATTCATGAATTTTATAGGTTAATATGACATGTTATGTTCATTCATTGAATTTATTTCGAATTAATCATGCTGTTATGATTTAACAAAAACAAAATACCAAATAGTTTCAAAATTAACACAAAAGGGTTTTAAAAACAAATTTTGTATTATTAATTGATATAATATTCCTAAAAAAATGATGATTGGGCAAAAGAATTATATAAAGATATTGGTATCACAAATTAACCACTTTGGGTTCACTTGTATGTTTAGATTATGTTAATTTACCATGTCATATAAAAATACAAGAGACATGGTAAATGACAAACCATTTAACTATTAGTTAAATCTAAATGATAAGGTTAATTTGGTGACCGAAATCTATCTAAAACCTATTGGATGAGCATATTTTGACCCATCCACACCTTATAATTGAATGAAATTATTTTTGAACCATTACAAATCGAAAGTAAATTTATTATAAAATAATATATCATGTTTTTCATAAGGTACCCCTCACACCCCTTATTAAAGGGAACTTCCCTTCTCTTGAATTCACACCTCCAAAGCCATTTTTCTCGGCCACAACCTGCACAAATATCCCCCTCACTTCCCTCACATCATCTTAAAGGCATTACATTGGTCATAAATATAACTTATGGTGCCCTTTTGAACAAATCAAATGGAAAAACCTAAAGAAGAGGTAAATATTTCATCACCTCTATATAGTTCTTTTCTTCTTCCACTTCCTCATTCATTGTTGTTTTTATTCTAAAATAATGACTCCAAAATCTTATATATAATGTTATGTTATTATAAAAATTGTTCTGTCATATTCTTTATTCTTTCCATCATATGAACGACAATGTCACCAAACGTGCACACGTACGGCCTAAAGTGTCCACGTCGTGATGTAGTTGTTATTCAATACATTGTTTTTGGATGGGTATAATAATGATGAATAATTGATTTAAATAATAAATATAGAATTTCAATGATCATTAATATTTGATATAGCATATATTAACATACGATTTTAAATCAAAATAATGATATTGTCGCTTGTGTGTACGTACGGATTACCGTCTCCATGAATGCGATGAGATTCATTCCTCATCATATCCATTCATGAATAATTTTCATTTGATGATTAAAAATAATTTTTAAATACTTAATATCATTATAAATATGAATAAGATACATCTTATCCATAAAAAACATTACTTACATACAAAATCATATAAAGACAAACAAATTAGTTAACACCCAAAACAATGAAACAAATGAAATATCATTAAAAAGCAAAATTAGAAGATCGTATATGATATAATATTATTGTATATGGTTCTTATATAATTTAATAACAATGTTTTCACCATTATAAAGTTGTATATCCAACCATTTAACATGGAAAAGTACAAGGTAAGGGTTAATTTCACAATCTACTTATTATCCAAGGTTGTTTTTACGTAAGTACCTACCATGACCTATTTATCATCCATATTCGTGTTTTTCGTAAAAATGTATTTTAAATTATTTTTACTATTTACAAGACTATAGATTAAATTCATTTATACCCTTATTTGAATTTATATGTTTTGAAAATAATCTTTCTATCATTTTCCAAACAAGTTACATAATGACCTTTTCGACAAAATTAAGGTAAGAATTTTTTTCTAACTTATACCCAGGGTGCAGTTATTCTCTGTCATTATAACATCGTCATATCTTCATTTATGATATTATGATAATATTTTCGAGATAAATTTTTTATTTTATAATTATGCTACATTAAATTATTTCAAAAAAATAATGAGATATTTCTCTCAAATAGTTTTGATTTCATCTATGTCAACATCCTTTATTGGATTTTATTCTTGATCAAAGTCGATTAATTATAATAAAAATCATCCATATTATGTTTAAGGTTTAGTGATATGTTTGACTATGGATTCGTTAATTTTTATTCCATTCATGGTTTATGGTTAAATTATTGACATTTTGTATGCTAGTTTTAATAAAAATGTTTATGTTAAATTTCAACCTTTTCATATGATCAATGTATTGGACTTAGTAAGTGACAAGTGTAGCCAACTATAACTCCTCAATTCATCAGTAGGTCTCATGATAAAATTATATGTGAAAATGTCCAAGGCCATTCCCAATTTGATATATGGTTTTGGTAGAGGCCTAAATCTTTTTTAGACATCTTGGACAAGGCCTTGACAAATGTTTTCAGAATGTCTGGTATTATACATTTCCTATTTATATAAATAATATCGATTGTTCATGTGGTTATTTGACTAGTATAATACTCATGATTATGTTTTATTATGGAATTATTTACTCATCTCATATTCCATCCATAAATTGTTCATGTTTATTATTTGCAAAGGCTTGTATTTTCAATTATTCACCATGCCTAATTTTTATCTTATCTTCTACTGTATTTCTTACCCTTACTGAGAAATTAAGATCACCACTTTCTTATGTTTCATTTTACCAAGATATGAAGAAGTTATTTATGAGTTACGTGTAGGCATAATCTATGAGGCTTTGATGTTTCTAAGGGAATCAATTAGTGTTGTATTTTTTTCAAGTTGTAATGTTGAACTTTTGTACGAATCATGTTTCAAATAATACTAAACTGATCGGTATTTCGTTATTTGATCCCTTATGATCATGATAATATTATGTAATAATTCACCTACTCTGGGTAACTGGGGTTGGGGCATTATAGTTATTATTTGAGGATGTTTAGTACAGACCTTGGAAACTAGATTTAGATATAATCGGATTAGAGCACATTACCATAAGATAGACATTGAGGATTAGTATAGAAGAACTTCCTATAAATTTTGGTATTGTATAGATTTTTTGAGTTTTCCAAGAAATACATCCATGTCTATATACGACTAGCTAGTGGTGGCTCTCGCACAGATGTACCTATGGGTAAAACCCGAAAACACCACTTTGAGCTAGACTCAAACAAGAACTGGTGCACGACAATGGGCCTTGCTTCACTCTTGGTTATGACACTCCCGGGGGATATTCTTAGGAAAATTCCAATTTATTACAAAACATTATTATGGATTTATGATTATATACCTCCACAAAAAACCGTTTTTATGATTATGGATTATATCCATAAACAGATCATTTTTTGTTAAGTGTTTTAGAAGTTTGTAATTATGTATTTTGTTTTAGAAACTAATCTATTATATGCCATTGTTTAGAGATGGCACCTAGTGGAATGAATGGAAACTGTATCAATGCACGTAATCCATGTATGGATTTCCCACCTGCTCAAGATAATTATAGTGGTGCTAGTGATTCAACTGGTTCTAATCATCTTATCACTATATTAGGACAACTCACTCAGCATATGAATAATAACCTTATCCGTATGGAGCACCTCGATCCACAACGTGGAGGATAAATATTAGACCGCTTCATGAGGCAAAAACCACCAAAATTTAATGGGTCTAAAAACCCATTTTTAGATGAGTAATGGATATGTTCCTTAGAAAAATAATTCATCATTTTGGGAGTAGCGAAAGGGAAAAAGTTAACATGGAATTTTATCGCCTCACAAGAGATGCAAATGAATGGTGGTCATTGATTCAAAACACAATGGAAGATGATGAAGTATCAAGTATAGAATGGAGGGAGTTCAAATAACTATTCTTAGAAAAATACTTTCCTTGTGTTCATCGAAAGGATATGGAACGAAAATTTATTAGTTTGAGGAAAAAGGAGGATGAGAAAATTGTAAAGTGTGAGGCTATCATTACAAGGTTAGCAAGGCATGTCGTAGATTATATACATATCCTAAAATGTAATATTTTCCCTCTCTTTGATGGGATAAAACAATTTCTCCATAGATAATTTTTATCACAATCCTTCAAATCGTATAAAGATATTGTCTCATGTTTTATCAAGACAGAAAATAAATTCTCTACGTTTTACGACATTAAAGAAAATAAGGAGAAGAAGACATCTAATGAACACTATGGGAAAGTAAATAAGGAAATAGGGAAGAAGGGAAGGTTCAAATTTCCACTCTGTGATAATTTTGTCAGGAAAAACCCTAGTGCTTGTCTAAATGGAAAAAGAGTATGCTACAACTGTGTATAGAAAGGCCATCTTGCTGGTGTTTGTAAGGGAAATAATGAAGCTACTGATTTTCAATGCTATAATTGCTGGGATTTGGGACAATATGAAAATAAATATCTTAAGAATCAGGGAAACCTACCTCAGAAATAGACAAGGAATCATGGACATGATTGTGCGATCACTACTACTGAGGTTCATGCTCCAAAAGATATGGTGGCAGGTAATTTAAGGTTTTCCTCAAGTTTAGCCAATGCATTATTTCGATCTGTATCATCTCATTGTTTCATTTCTTCCTAGATTTCTAATAAAATTATATATTTCCAATTTGATTTAACATGGGAGTTGTCAGTCAAAACTATTAAGGGAAGTATCATTGAAACAATGATTTGTGAGTCAGTCTCCATTAAGGCATATAAATGTTATTTATGTGCAGTTCTCATAGTCATACCCATGATTGAATTTTATATAATCCTCAGTATGGATTGGCATTCAGGCCATGATGAGAAAATTTACTGTAAGAAGAATGAAGTTCTAATTTTTGATAATGATATGGAGTAACTTATCATTAGAGTAGTAATGTCACCATCTGATTCTTATCTAGATCCACCCCCATTAGCTCAACTAAATTCAATTATTGGGGAGGAAGAGAATGAAATAACTATGGGTGAGTAAATAAATGTTCAAAGAGAGTACGTACCTATTTTGAAAGAATATGTTGATGTGTTTCTAGAATATTTACCTAGAAATCCTCTAAAAGGAGTAATTGAATTTTCCATTGACTTAATTCATGGTTCAAGGCCCATATTGAAGACCTCTTATAAAATGGACTCTGTGGAATTACTGGAACTAAAAAAACAACTATATTAATTGAATAATAAAGGATTTATTCACCCTAGTGTTTATCCATGGGAAGCCCCTATACTTTTTGTTAATAAGAAAGATGGATCTATGAGGTTGTGTGTTGACTACAGGGAGATCAATGCTATAAAAATAAATAAAAAGTATCCACCACCTCGCATTGATGATTTATTCAACCAACTTCATGGAGCTCAATATTTTTTAAAGATTGACCTTTGATCTGGATATGATCATTTTTGTGTGAAGAAGGAAGACATTCAAAAAATATCATTTCGAACCAGGTATGGGCATTATGAGTTTATAGTAATTCCTTTTCGGCTGACTAATGCACCCTCTGTTTTAATAGATCTAATGAGTATATTTTTCAAAGAATATCTGTTTGACTTTTTAGTGGTATTTATTAAAGATTTCTTGGTATACTATGAAAGCTACAATGATCATGAAAATCAATTATGTACCATAATGAAAAACTTTAGATGAAATGAATTATATAGGAAGATTAGAAAGTGTGATTTCTAACTTCAAGAGAATTTCTTTTTCATGGCTGTATTTTCTCTAAGGATGGAATCTCTATTGTCCCTTCAAAGACACAGGCAATCCCTGAAGGGCCAACATCGATAGGTAAAACAGAGGTACATTGTTTTATTGGTTTAGTAGGCCATTATCAACATTTCATCAAGAATTTTGCTCTATTTTCTAACCCATTAACCATGCTCACACGTAAAGGGGTTAAATTTTTTTGAAAAAATGAGTGTGAAGAATGTTCTGAAGAACTGAAGAGATGATTAGTCAATGATCATATATTGACACTACCATTATGGAATGATGGGTTTGTTATTTATAGAGATGCTTCAATGAAAATACTTGGTTATTTCCTTATGAAAAATGATAGAGTTATTTCTTATGCATCACGACAGCTAAAAATTTAGTAGAAAAACTACCCTACTCATGATATTGAGTTAGCAGCTATAATCATTGCATTGAAGATATGGAGACACTATCTCTATGGAGAAAAATGTGATATATATATACCGATCAAAAGTGTTTGAAGTATATTTTATCACAGAAATAACTCTACATGAGTAAAATGAGATGTCTTGAACAACTCATAGATTATTGTTGCACTATACACAACCAATCAGGTAAGGCAATTAAGGTGGAAGATGCTATGAGAAGAAAGGATCTTGGATTTTTGAACAAGATGAGAGTAGAAAAGGAACCTATATACATGGATCTAGTATAGAAGGATATGAGAATAATAATGGAAGGAGAAACATCAATACATCTTCAAATGTATACCAAAACATCTTTACTAGAAAGGATAAAAATTTCTCAGGCTCATGGTGAGGATGTTAAAAAAATTGAAGTTGTGAACAATGGGAGATTGATCAACTTCATATATGAAGATTGAATTTTGAAATTTGGGAAGATACTTTGTGTTCCTGACATACCTGATCTAAAAATAGAATTGTTGGATGATTCTTATAGATCATATTTCTCCATACACCTTGGTATCACTAAGATGTATTGAGATTATAAAGAACATTTTTGGTGGGACAATATGAAGATGGATATTGCTGATTTTGTATTGAGATGTATGGTTTTCCAACAAGTGAAAGGTGGAAGATAACATCTTAGATGATTTATACAAAATTTTCCCATACCAGAGTGGAAATGGGATGATATTATGATGGGCTTTTTCTTGGGGCTATCAAAGACTTCTAGAAGAAATGATGCAATATGGGTCATCATTGATCGTCTTACTAAGTCAGCACATTTTCTTTCTATAAAAGAAGATTTACCACTTGAACATTTAGAAAAACTATATATTAATGAAGTTTTTAAGTCTTCATGGAGTACCCTTATCTATTGTTTCTGATCGTGAAACCCTTTTTACATCAAGATTCTGGAAAAGTCTTTAGAAAGCCCTAGATACTGAACTTCATTTGAGTACTGCATACCACCCTCAAACTAATGGACAATTAGAATAGACTCTTGAATCCTTAGAAGTCATGCTGAAATCTTACTCACATGACATTCAAGGTATGTGAGATCAATATTTACCTCTGGTATAATTTTCCTATAAAAATAGCTTCCATTCAATTATTCAGATGAAATCATCTAAAGTGTTATATAGAAAGATATGTCACACACCAACCTGTTGGGATGATGCGGTGACAGAAAACTCATAAGCCCAGAACTTGTTGAGGAAACCATGGAAAAGTTGATTTTTTTCCAAACCCACATCAATGAATATCAATATAGGCAGAAGTTCAATGCCGATAACCAAAGGTAGGTTTTTGAATTTCGAGTAGAATATATTTTTTCTAGAAGTTATCTCCATGAAAGGGAACAATATGATTCTGTAAGAAGGGTAAATTGTGTCACAGGTACATCAGACCTTTAGAAATTCTAGAATGAATTGGGGTTGTATCTTACCATTTGGAAAAGCCACCAAGTGTCTCCAAAGGTGACGATGTGTTCCACGTACCATTGTTGAGAAAATACATGCCTGACCCAACGCATATACTCACCTATGAGAAAATTGAACCGGAACCTGATATGTGTTATTGTGAGGAACCTTTCATGATTCTTGATACCAGAGAACTAGTGTTGAAAAATTAGACAACACTTTTGGAAAAATTTCTATGGAGAAACCATATGATGGAAGAGGAAACATGGGAACCCGAGAAACATTTGATGAAGAACCACCAATTTTCTTTTATGCGGTAGTATTATCAAAATTTTGAGGAAGAAATTATTTGAATGAGGGGAGAATTTAACAACTCAATCATCTATGGTACGTTTCCCTTTTAATAATGCAATAGCTTTCATTGTACGCAACTTTGAGATTCTAACACACCACAACCAATCAAACTAGCCATTATGAATTGTAATACCCATTTTTTGAAATTTTATAAATTTTACTTTTGAAAATGGACATCATTTTTGAATTAGGAATATCGAAATTATTTAAGGGTAAATTTTTGGTACTTTTATGAAAAATTTTAATTTTTGATGAATAGTGAAAAATAAGAAATTTTAATTAAAAATTACATTTTTAATAGAAATAATTCATAATGTTAAATTATAAATTTTAATGGTTTTTAATTATCATGAGATTATATTTTTATCATTTAATATAATTTAGGTCATTCGATGTATTTTCACATTTAAACTGGACATAATCAAATGTTAATCTTTTGATAGTTATTATTTCATAAAAATGCGCTTTTTATTTTGACAGCGGGAATTAATATTAAATTAATTTCTTCCAATTATGTGTTTTTAATTTATAAAAATGGATTTCATAATTGTAATAAGAGGTCTAAATTATTTAAATTGGTAACATTTATTTTTTGTCATTTGGAATAATTACATCGATAAATATTGTATTTACCGTGGTTAAAGGTCAAATCTGGTAAATAAGGGTAACAAATAATATAATAAATATCATAACACCTATATTAACCCTATTTTATAATACATGTCCAACCAAGGTCATCCTTGGGTCGATTTTGGGACTCCATGGATCCACTAGTAAGTGATAATGACACATTATATTAATTAATTTAATGTAAATACAAAAATAACATAAACGTATATCTTTTAGTAAAACAATTATTACATAGTGGTATATAAGTTATCTCCTTGACTATAAATATTAATTAAAAATATAAAAATATTTCCTAAATAATTATATTTTATTTATAATTTTTAGGCATAATATAAAAAATTTATATATGACACAATAATGATGTAGTATTTTTCTTATTAACGAAAGATTCATATAAATTGTATTATAAATTTCAAAATAAATATAATTTTAATGTTTTTATACAATAGAAGAATTTTATAGATTAATATGACATGTTATTATTGATTAAATTAATTTAGTTCTAAGTAATCATTCTTTTATTATTTTATCAAAAACAAAATAACAAATACTGTCAAAATTGACATTTAGAGGTTTAAAAAACAAATATTATATTATTAATTGATATAATAATATTAAAAATATAAGGTTGGTATGAATGACTTCTATAATGATAGATTTATCATTAATGAACCACTTGGGGTTAAATTTTAATTTTAAAGTATATTTATGAACCATATAATATAAAAATACAAAGAGACATGGTAAATGTCAAACCATTTAACTAAGAGATAAATCTAAATGATACGGTTAATATGGTTCCCTAATTTTGTCTAAAACCTAAATTTGAGTGGATTTTAACCCATCCCCACCATATCATCTAAATAAATCATTTTTTATCTGTTATAAACCGAAAATGATTTTATTATAAAATAATATTTTATTTTTTTCCTAAGGTGCCCCTCACCCCTCAAATAAAAGGGAACTTACCCTTCTCTCATATTCACACCTCCAAAAAATTTTGGCTTGACCATACCTTGCCAAAATATCATCGAAACATCCCTAAAATTATTCTATAGGCCTTACTTGGGTCATAAATCCAACCTAAGGATCCCTTTTGATCAAATCAACAAAAAGAACCCAAAGAAGATGTAAATATTTCATCACCTCTTTATAGTCCTTTTCTTCTTCCACATCCTCGTTCTTTGTTATTTCCATTATTAAATAATAACTCCAGTATCTTTTAAATAATATTATGTTATTAAAAAATGTTGCAACCACATTCACTATTCAATCCATCATATTAATGACAAAGTCACCATACGTGCGTACGTACGGCTTACTGTCTCCACGTCGTGGTGTAGTTTTTATTCGATACATTACTTTTGGATGTGAATAATAATGATGTTTAATTTATTATAATAATAAATATAACATTCTAATGATTTTTTATATATGGTATACCATCTATTTACAGACTATTTTAAATCAAAATAACGATATGGTCGCTCATGTGTATGTACAGATTACCGTCTCCACAAACGCGTTGAGATTCATTCCCCATCATATCCATTCAAGAATAATTTTCATTTGATGATTAAAAATAATGTTTAAATAATTAATATCATTTTAAAACTGAATAAGATATGTCATATCCATAAAAAACGTTACATATGTAACAAATCATATAAAGCAAAATGAATTAGTTTACACAAGAAATGATGATACTACTAAAATATCATTAACACAGCAATAATAGAAGATCATATATGATATCATAGAAATTTATACTGTTCTTATATTATTTAACAACAATGATTTCACCATTATACAGGAGGTTAACCTACCTTCGACCAAGGATATGTACAGGGTAAGTGTTGATTTCACAATCTCATTATTATCTGAGCTTGTTTTATGTAAGTATCTACTTGGACCTCTTTATCATCCATATCTGTGTTTTCATAAAAGATTATTTTCAATTTTTTTACAATTTACTTGAATATGGTTAAAGTAATTTATACCCTTATTTGACCTTATATGTATTCAAAGGAATCTTTCAATCATTTTCCAAACAAGGTACTTTATGACCATTTTGACAAAATTAAGGTAAGAATGTTTTTTTAACTTATACAGTAGGTGTGGTTATTCTCTGCCATTATAACATTGTCAAAGCATCCCATACAGTATTATAATAATATTTTCAAAATAAATATTTTCTTTTATAATTATGAAACATTAAATTATTTTAAAAAATTTATAGAGATATTTCTCTCAAATAGTTTTGATTTCATATATGTCAACATGATTTGATGGAATTTATACTTATTCAAAGTCGATTCATTATGATACAAATCATCTATATTATATTGATGTTTTTGTGATATGTTTGACTTCATATGAGTTATTTCTATACCGTTCATGGTTTAAGGTTAAAGTATTGACATTTCATATGCTTTTTTATATGAATGTTTATGTTATATTTCAACATTTTCATATAAGGAATGTATTGGAATTTGTATGTGACGGGTGTAGCCCTCTATATCTCTTCGAGGCTTTAATAGGTCTCGTGAGACAATTAGACATGGAATTAGCCATGACCTTTCCCAATTTGATATCCAGTTTTGGACGAGGCATAAATCTTTTTTAGATGTCCTGGACGAGGCCCAAACAAAATGTTTTTGAATGTCCTACATTATACTTCCCCTCATTATTAAAATAGTATTGATTGTTCATGTGGTTATCTAACTAGTAGAATACCCATGATTATGTTTTATTATGGAATTATTTACTCATATCATGTTCCTGCCAGAAATTTTCATGTTTATCATTTGTAAAGGCACGTGTTTTCAATTATTCACTATTCCTATTGTTTATGTTATCTTCCGCCTTATTGCATACCCTTACTGAGCCATTGAGATCACCCCATTCTTTTGTTTCCTATTCCGAGAATATGAAGAAGTTATTTATGAGTGACTTTTAGGCATAATATAGGTGCTTTGGATGTTTTTAGTGGAATAAATTAGTGTTTTATTTCTTTTCAAGTTGTAATGTTGATCTTATGTATGAAACATGTTTCCAATAACAATAAACTGATCAATCATTCGGGATTTGATCCCTTGTGATAATGTCGATACTATGTAATAATGCACCTACTCTTGGTAACTTGTGTCAGGGAGTTACATTGTACTTCTATTTCCACTATCCAAAACAAAAATTAATCCATTTTCAAAAAAGGGAATATTTACCTCATTTCAAAAATCATTGTAAATCTCGTTAGAAATTAACTATAGGAATTAGTTTGAGTTCGACACCTCCTTCCGTCAAATATAATTTTCCATCAATAATACTACAATCTCGTTAAGTCTCTAAAACAAGCTAGTGAAACCATTTCAAAAACACTTAATCAATTAAAAAATCCAACATATAATTGTTTTGAATTAACCCATTAAACCTAACCAAAAACAAAATTTGTTTTTGTTACACATTTTATCTCTTAAATAGCATATCTCAAGGTTAAATAGTAGAAGGTTAGAGATCTTCTATACTGAAACCTGATGATATTTTCATTCAAAATCAACCACAGAGTCTTATGATCATCTCTTATACCTCAATTCCAAATTTGATTAGACAACCTTATTCCGTTTCAAGGAGTTAAAAAGAAAGAAATATCATCCTAGGATACCAAAAGGGCAACTACCCAGTGAACGTGCTTCGAAAGGGAATTTATTTCACTAAATTTTTCTCTAGTTCAATTAAATCATTGAAGGAAAATAATAAACATATGATCATCTTAAAATAAAAAAATAGTTTTATTTCAGTGGATATGGATATAAACTCACTAGAACATAGGTTTCACCTTTTAAAATTTTAAATTCCAGTCTATTTTTCATAAAAGAAAAGTGAAAACCCCATCTCATATACAGATCTAATGATGTGAATTTCTCATTACTATAACATTGTGAAATGCGGTCTAATCATGGTCGTCAAAGGATATTTTCACATCATATTGGAAAAATAGGATGACTTCAATGTTGAAATTTTAACCTCAAATATGGATTCCTATTAATTTTATAATTAGATACAAACATTAACCACATCAATAAGAGGCACTAGAATTCCTAGGTAGGGGTTATGATGTATGATTTCCCATGGGTATATTGGCACCCAACGATTTTGAATAACTTACCAGCAGGTATTGGAATGCCTTAGAGAATTTATCAACATAAACTAAACTGAGATATCAGTCTCTTCTCAAGGGTTCTAATAGAAATATACATGTAAAATATGACACCAGATAAAATATATATAATTTATAATGAGAGTTATTTTGAAATCAAGATAGAAATTGAACACCAACCACAATATTGTGAATTCAGAATAATTATTGGATATAAAATATAGAAGGGTATGTTTTCTCAGAAAAAACTTAAGCCAAGACAGAATGAAATGGTATGGAATGAAGTTGAGGAGGGGAAAAAAATTCTACTATAGAAATTGGAACAGTTGTAGAATCTATTCAATTCTAATAAAGGTATAACACTAGAACCAAATGGGAATACATTATCGAAGAAGCGTAACACCCCTCTATTTCTAGTATTTAATCTAAGGATGTTTGTTTTCAATGTAATCATGACATACCATTCATGATGGAGGAAGAATGCTTTCTAGTACTATCATATGAATTTTTTTATTTGGAAATCTCACTACAACATGAATTTTTCATTATTGAATTGATTTCTAAGGAAATAGATATGGCCTTATATTTTGGTCAATAATATATGATCAATTATTATAATGGAATTCAACAACTTGTAGTTCAAGAGATGAATATTAATAATGTCCAGGTTAAAATGGCATTACTCATTAATCTCTTATATACCTATCATCTTTAATACCTCTCCACATGATAGTCATATTTCTGCTAGAAAAAGCATACAACTTTTCACCAGCTAAAAAACTATAAAGAATAACAACATGTAAAGGTGATAAGAATAAAGTAAAATGGGGTTGGCTTCATAAAATTGATCTAAAATGAGGATTTTATTTTGATACTTTAAGAGAATAGTCAATCATGTCATAGTGAGTCCATAAAAACTATTATCGGGAAGTATAAGCACAAAATAATTTGACCCTCAGAGCCCAAGAAAAACCACCATCATAACGAAAATCCACATTCAAGATAGTATTATAACTTACTCTAAAAATTATAGTAATAACACTTATAGACTTTTGATTTTGGTTCACGGGGATGTGTTTGATCCAGTTATGATCACCAAAAGTGATAAATATATAACATGATACTTCTCAAATACTAGAATAATGATATTCTTCTTAGTGATTTATTCATTCAACTCTTATGCTGATAGGCGAACTCTAAGGTCTTATTTTAAGAATCTCCCAAGCACAAATATTGATCTATCTATTATAATTATTTACTTCAATTCTTTCATGAATTTGGATAAATAACATGGATCAGTTCCACCCACCATATCTATAATATAATTTAGGAAAGTTATTGAAAAATCAAATTGTATAGAGATCAATCTTGTTGGGGCCAGGTTTACTTGTTATAGGAGACATGTCAATTGTGTAAAGGATAGAAGAATTTAGATATACTTCGTCAATGATTTATCACTTTCTTACTAGAGCTCGTATCATGTGTCACCCTTTATAGAAAAAATTTGGATCACCATCCCATTATTATGAATTTTCTTCACAAGTAATGAAGGAATCTATTTCCTTTTAGATTCTATAATGCCAGGATAGCCCAACAAGAATTCAGTAAAATCATTCATGAAACTTCAGAATATTTTGATGGAAATAATAAACCCATTGAATGTATCATTAATATCAAACTACAAAAATAGAGATTGATGGATTAGACCAAGAAAAGAATCATCATTCTATATGATGTAATTAAAGAACATGAATATTAATGGATCTCTCTATAAGATCCCATCACTAAAAATATCTTCCCAGATAACCTCACTCATGAAAATTAATTATCTACCTAGCTAAAAAATCATCTCAAACATAAATAATACATTCAAAATCATATCATAAAATTGGGATATCTTAGTGAAGGGGATATAAATACTAAATTTTTCAATTCCCTATAGAGAACTAAGAGGGACAACTGGCCCCTTTCTCTTCTCATTTCTGGTGATCAAATTCATGAAGAAATGGAAGCATTTTACCTAGATCATTGCTTCATATTACATGAACCTTTTCTATGCCCATCAAAAAATGAAACTTCCGGGTAATGTATCATTCCAAAACTAATCACTAAGGAAGATAACTGTATGCTTATAGCTTCCACAATAGAATTTAAAATTAATTATATGGAGTTTCATCTTAACAAATTGAGTTGCCTTGGTCAGTATGGCTTTACAAACAAATTCATTGATGCTAAATAGGATATCATTTATTGGGATGTTTGAAATTTGGTTAAGTACATATTCATTAGTTGGTCTCTTGTTCATGGAAAAAACGCTCGGTTTCTGTTGCAAACAACTCAATTTTAAAATGTCAGTGAAATTAGAAAATTCATACTAATGGCACTTGTTAATACCAGACATAATGTGATCACCAAAATTATATCCTATAGAATTTTTAGAATATCATAAAAAATATTTTCCTGTATCCAATTCAACTTCATAAAGAAAAGAAACATTCACGAATATCTATTCACTGCCTCGGAATGTATGAATCTACATAAGAGGAAAACTAGGGGGAAATGTTTCACTTAATATATAAAACATACAAGGATTTGAAATAATGGTTTGGAACTTCATTTGTAATGCTTTACACCACACTGTATTTAATAAGAAATTCATTTGTTAGATCAAAGTTCTTCTTGGCTCTACACACTTACCTATTCTTATTAATTGATCACCGGAAGGGAATTTCACATTCTATAAGGGGATTAGGAAAGGAGACCCCCCCAATATATGATTATTTTTTACATTTTTGAATAATTTTTAAGTAGGATATTCATTAAAATGGATGAAAAAGTAGACTTGAAGACTATAAAAGCTTTTATAGGAACCTTTTCACCCTCCCGTCTCTTTTTTTAAAAAGTTATTATTTTTTTACCCAAAGAGATAGGAAAACATCAATAACAACATGAATTATTTTTTGAACTATGAAAGTGTCTACAAACAATATTTATTCTAGGAAAAATCCTTCATATCCTTTGGAAAGAAATTTATCCTTCCAGAATAGGGAACATTCTTAATTCCCTATGTATAAGGGAGGGTGGTATTCCTTTTAATTACATGGGTGTGAATCCTTCTTTGGGAAGATATAAATTATCCTACTTCACTGATATTTTTATATAAATTACAAGAAACTTTTACTCATAATAATTTAATTATCTTTCAATAGTATGGAGAATATATCTTTTCGAAGATGTTTTTATCTCTAAGATTGTTTACACATTCATGGTGAATATTTGGCTAACCTTATTGACTAACATAATCAATAATATAAAGAAAAATATAATCTATATTGGGAATATCATGGAGAGAAATATTTTCTAGGAAAATTGGAAAAATTGTAGTAAACCCAACAATAGTTGGTGGCTAGGAATTAAAAATATAAAAATGTTAAGTAAATCCATTAATGATGAATTCATTTGGATACAATTCAATGGTAATTATATGTTCCTAGAAATACATTGAACATGATTTGTAGTGTGACTAATGTTAGGAATGACTAATTACATGGAATATTCTATATGTTCCGGATTGAGAAATGTGTTTGACATGGAGTATAGAAACTCTCACTAGCTGGTGAATCCCAAATTCTCTCCCAAACATTGGTAGGAAAAGTGTATTAGAACTTCCATGATGAATATGATCAACATTTTGAACCAAAAAATGAACCCTAACATTACTTAAAATGAATAGTTTAGGAATATGGATTCCCACCCAGATGATATGAATGATGATATATCTGACCTGGTTTGAGAAACGGAAGGATATCATAGTTTGGTAACTAGAACCAAATAGTAGTACGAAGAATAATTCCTTTTATAATCATGAGATTCAATGTAATAATTCTTGGATTGGTCATTTCAACTACCATTGTATGAATTTATACCGCTTATCACTACTATGGAGAATTGCATACCGCTGTGTTCCATCTGATGCATTCTTATAATACAGAGGTATTAAACTCTACTCTAGGTGTCACTTATTCAATAAACATAGGAAATATGTAGACTGTGTATCATTACGATTTGAAATTGATTCCGAATTATTGAATGCTTTATTCGAGCTATTTGATCATCCTTATCTCCAAACAGATAGAATTAAAAACCATCTCTATGAGATGCTGAAACATCAAATATCCTGTTAATTAAAAAATCTGTCATGTGTTTCAAGTGAGGAGATACATCATGTGGTAAGGTGTAAAATAAAAAATAAAATACATGAACATACACCGTTCATCCTCTATCCTTCATTCAAAAAAATTAAAACAGTGATACAAAATGAAAATCATATACATAAAATGCACTATAATAATTGTTTTATTAGATTTTATATACTAACATGCCTCAATGTTATAGGTAAGTACCCTCCTACACATGGATTTCTAGATGTGTTTTTGAATCCTCCATTTTTTGGATTGAAAATGTGAAACATAGATGGATCTTCCAAGGGAAATCCGGGTCCAGTGGGATTTGGAATCGTCACCATGGATCACTATGAAGAAAAAATTTAATCATTATGTGGGACATGTGGGCACTTCAATACCCTTGAAGCTGAAATCAACACATTCATTAATGTTATCCAGAAGGATAAAAATAAAAATTAGAAGACGATTTGGGTTGAATGTGGTTAGACTATGGTTGTGAACATGGTGAGCCTCAGTACCATCCAATTATCATTGAAGCTCACTGCAAGGTTGTCAAAATGTAAATCCAAGACATCTATGATAAAATACATTATCAATCTATTTGTATGTGAATTCAACACTCTTGTCGATGATCTCAAAAACAAAAAAGATTATAAAGATACCTACAATTATTTTTCGACAATACATTCAGATATTTATCCTATTTAGAAAAAAGATAAATTTATAATATCATTTTTTATCATGGTGTAAATTTTGTATTTATTTTCTAATATGATAAAATGAGCTCATATTTTTCAAAAAACCCCTATCTCAAGGATCACTAATATTTTTCACCTTTTACAAGGACTTGTCTTACCCCATGGGTAGCCCTAGGAAGGTCTCACATCATTGACGAACCCAACAAGGTCTATGAAGGTTCTCACACCTCAATATAAGGTCTAAATTCATTTTAGTAACCCAATACATCAAGATTCATCATATCATCAAAATGTAAAAACTACATACACATATAACAGACTAATACTATGGTAAAAAGCCTCGATGCCACCTACTTCATATCCATTAACAAACACTTTCATAATCTCCACCATTGATTCAAACTGAGGCACTCTCTTAAGTTCAAACATAAAATCCACTTGAAAAGAGTAGGTTTTAAGGCTTTAGAAGATGGTGAGGAATTTTGCATGACCTAATTCTGAAAATATATAATAGAGGGGTGTTAGACTCCCCATGATATTTAATTCTCCACAAAACAAGATCCAAATGCCTAAGAATCTAAGAAGAATAATCTATGGAGGAATAAGGGGTTGTTGGTTTATCACCTAGGGTAGAGTGTGTTTAATTGGAGGAAAATTAAACAGGTTTATAAAAATCCTAATATGAAAAAACTATAAAAAAATTCTTTTAATGTGCTGTAAAGTTTAAGTGAACGAATTTTCAAGCTATGTGAAAACCATGTGCAAGACACTATCTAAAGTAATTTGGGTTGCACGATTACCAAGAGATTCCTACATGGTTTGGTGATCTATGAAGTAATTGTATGATATCCATCTATCCAAAATGGTTCCCATGCCCCATTATGTGTGGGTCTAGGTGAATGATTTTCACTAATCGTGTGCCAACGGTTCATTGTGCGCTATTTGTCAAACTTTATCACCCTTTAATATCCCACCCCCTTGAACACTTCTAAAACTCCTCAAGCACACAAAACCCACAACATAAACCATAAACGAGAGTTTGAAAAAAAACATTTATCAAGGGAATACCTTCATGAATGATCGAGATCTTATAACCTCCCCACTTATAACATGTCATCCTCATGTTGCAACTCCATGCGTCATTGAGTCTTTAAAAAGAACCAGTTAGACCATGTCTCACTAATCAACCATAATTTTCAATGTTTTTAACTAAACTCATCCATGTCGTAAAAACACCCAAATCATGGAAATATTCGTACCCAAAAACATATCCTCACTTGAGAGACATGCTTACAACATAATGCTCCTCATGGATGCATCAACCTCAAACCATCATGACCAGAAACAATGTAACGACCTGAATTCAAGGCCTCATAACTGGCGCCCCATGCCCGGATTTCCACATGACCTCAAGAATGTTTCCCCAAATGCCAGAGGCTGCTGACTAGAAGCTAGAGCCTTTGTGAGTCAGTGGGGAAAGTATGCCCTCATTTCGTAAAGTATGCAGTGGAAGGAAAATAACATAATCAATCGCAGAAGCAGTAAATTGTATACAACAACTGAACTAAAAGTAGAAGCAATGTCTAATATAATAATGATATAGTATGGTACATGTATCTGTGGAAAGAAGTAAACACACCAACATGCAGAAATAAAACTAAAACCAAAGTTCTAAACGTAAACAACAACTCCAGCAGCATCGCGAACCAAATCCTGGTCCAATACTCTCCAGCTCCAACTAGCAATGAATTACCTGAGCTGGAAGGACCACAATCCATATCTACACCTTCAATCATATAATCTGTTTCGGCCGAGAAGCAGGACCCAAACAGGGTTTGAGACCAATCCCAGAAGGCAACCACCACAAAATAAGTGCCCTACTATCAGTGAGTAATATTGAAAAAGTAAAGGAAAATAAGTACAGTAATGGACTAGGAGTACACCAGTAAATAATCCTACCAATTATCATTCACATTCATTTTATTAAATAACCAGGTAAGAACTAGGAAAGCATTCTATTCCAAGGTAAGCAAGTAACATAGCATGTATCTCAAATGTCTACTAAAACACAAGAAGTACAAAACCCAAACCTGTTATTTGGCTTGGTGGACTCGTCACAACCAACCATCAAAATTCACACTGACCCTCTGGGTGGCTGAAATTAGTAGACCCCTATAGTCCAATAATCAAACAAGGTATAGACACTCTAGGAAGCTCTTATGTCAATTCTCATATGGTCTTGCAACGATAGCTACAGACTCTATGAGGAAGAACATTCATCTAATTCCTCTTGTGGTCTCGATGCATGGGTATACTGCGAACACTCTTGGTAAGAACAATGTCCTATTCCCGTAGATCTTACGTATGAAACTAAAACCAACTGACACTCTAGGGAAGCACTTAATCGTCTATTCCCTCTTTGATCATCTGCAACAGGTTCTCACATCCCTGAGCAGTCCAGTCGTGCGTAATCGGCTTTCAGCAGCCCTAAGTATGTTCAACAACTACTTGGATAAAAGCTACCATGCATTAAAAGTATTTAAACAGCAGGCAACACATGCAATTTGTGATAACAAGCAATCTAATAATTTGAATAAGGTTTGCCTCATAGGAAAATGGTGCTAAACGGCGATAAAAACCCAAACAGGGAGGGAAACACCCGTGGGGTGATCCTCAACATGAAACCAATAATATATTAGCAAAAATTAACCATACGCTAATAGGAAACTAGGGAAAACAAAGAGTAGGATCAAAATACTAAACCTGGGATACCCAATACATGGGTATCCGACACTTTTGCAACCAAAACTCAAAGAACTTCAACGTAGGGAAACAAACCACCTGCCTTGATCCTTGAAGATCGATATACATCAACCTTGGCTTGTGAATCATCCTATAACAAAGTACATCTGCCAAAAATTCTAAATCGTTCAACCTCAGATAACTCACATGAGAGAAAGAATCAGAAAACGAGGCCAATGAAAAACTAAGAACTTACTGTTGCGATTCTTCTGGAATCGACAGAGTTTGATTCGGATGACCGGTGACAAATCGATGGCTCAGTGAAGAATCGACCCCTCAGATGACCTGGATGGAATTAGGCGGATAAGAAGACGTTTATGAGCATTAGGCGCGACCCCAGTCTGATTATTGAAATAAAAAAGAAATTACATGACGTGTACTTTTAGATTACATAGTGTATACTAGGTCCTTCTTTACTCTGCCAAAATCGGCAACCATGGCACCCCTACACACCGTGTGTGTTTCCCGGGCATAGCCAGCACACGGCTTCGAGCAAGAAAAGAGTACACGATGTGTACTCAGAAACTACATGGCGTGTACTTCAAAAATTCTCAGAAAAGATATTTTTCGTAAAAACTCCGGAAAAATGAAAAACATACCTCAAACGTAGATTTGGGTTCTTACAAACTTCCCCCCTTAAATAAATTCATCCCCGAATTTCCCAAATAATGTGTAGAAGAAGGATCCTCGAACAACTATGGACAGTGCGATCGCATATCAGCCTCCCTCTTCAAAGTCTCGTCTTGTATACAGCCATGCTGCCATAGCACCCATATAAAGGAGAAAGATGTCATGCATGGCCTGGTACCTCTGAGGTAACTTCAACTTGTAAGCAACCAGACCAACATTCTCCAGAACCTCAAACGGCCCGATGTATCTCGGTGAAATCTTTCCCTACCTCCTAATCCTCTTATGTCCCATCCTTGGGGTAACGTGCAAGAAAACCTGATCTCCAACCTACAACTCCAAATGTCATCTCCGCTGATCAGCAGAAGATTTCTGCCGAGATTGTGCAGTAGCCATCCTCCTCTGAATCAACTCCACCTACTCTGTGGTCTACTAAATGAGACGAGGTCCCAGCAAGGCTCCCTCTCCTACCTCTATCCAGCATAAAGGCGATTGGCATGACCTACCATACAAAGCCTCGTAAGGTTCCATCTGAATAGTCTCCTAAAAACTGTTGTTATTAGTGAACTCCAATAGAGAGATATGCTTCTCCCAAGTACTACTAAAGTCTAAAATGCATGCTTGGGTCATATCCTCAAGAACCTGTATTGTACACTTGGACTGCCATCAGTCTGGGGATGGTATGTTGTAGTCAAAAGTACCTGTGTACCCAAAGCCCTCTGCAGCCCCCGCCTAATGTGCGAAGTAAAACACGCATCCCTATCTGAAACAATGGAGTTTGGAATTCCATACAGACATACAATCTCTCGGATGTAAAATCGTCCTAGCTCATTAACACTGAAGGTCTCCTTGATTGATAAAAAAGTGTGCAACCTTTGTGAGCATGTCCACTACAACCCAAACCACATCATTTCCTCGAGGCGATCTTGGTAAACCTATCACAAAGTCCATCACGACATCATTCCATTTCCACTCAGTAATGGGTAACTGCTGTAAAATCCATACTGGTCATTGATTCTCTTCCTTCACCTACTGACAGGTGGAACACCGCATATCAAAACCAGCGACATCCTTCTTCATACTTGGCAACCAATACATACGGTGTATGTCTTGATACATCTTAGTGACACCAGGATGAACTGACCAAGATGAAGCATGAAACTTCAACATCATATCCTCACGTATGTCAGCTGAAACCCATATGTGGCCATGAAAACATAGAACCTAACCATTTCCCACTGTCCACCCCGGAGTAGGGTCTATATCTGACACACCCTCCCATAGGACTAGGCCTTCTGGGTATGATAGCATCCTCATTCTAACTCGATCTAAAAGAGTAGAGGTAACAACTACAGAAGAATGAACTATCTGTCCCTGTCTGCCGTGCACCTCCAAATGCATCTCAGAAAAAAGAGCCATAAGCTGCCACTCGTTGCTGGACTCCTGAACTACCTGCAACTGAGTCCTCTTACTCAGTGCGTCAGCCACAAAATTGCCTTTCCCAGGCTTATAAGAATGCTCGATGTTGAAAGACTATAGGTAATCGACTAACCTCTGTCATCTCAGATTCATGTCAAGCTGTGGGAATATATAATTGAGGCTCTTGTGGTCAGTATATACCACAAAATTCTCTCCCATTAGATAGTGCTTCCAACAATGCAAATCATGAACAACCGCAGCAACCGACAGGTCGTTCATAGGATAGTTCTTCTCATGGGTCCCCAACTGCTGAGATCTGTATGCAACAACACTATCTTCCTACATAAGCACTGTTCCAAGCCTAATGCCAGATGCATCACAGAAAACTGTATAACTCTTGTCTGACTCTGGAAGAACTGGAATCAGTGCTAAAGTCAATCTCCCCATCAGCTCTTAGAAGGCTGAGTCACAAGCTTCTGACCAAACGTACATCAGCCCCCTCTTAGTCAAGCCCATCAACGGCGCTTCTAAGCGTGATAAGTCCTATATAAACTGCCTGTAATAAGCATCCAGTCCCATGAAACTCCATACCTCAAAGACATTCTTCGGCTTCTCCTAGGTAACCACTGCTCTCACCTTCTCTAGGTGTACTGATACTCCTATCTCTGAGATGACATGGCCCACGAAGTGAATATCATCCATCCAGAAGTGGAACTTCTATATCATAGCATATAATTGAATCTCTCTCAGTGTAATAAATAAGATATCAATATGGGTAGCATGGTCGTGTCAATTTTGAGAGTACACCCAGATATCATCCACAAAGACAACGACGAAGAAGTCCATGTAAGGATGGAAAACTCTTTTCATCAGTGGCATGAAAACTGCTGGTGTGTTCGTGAGACCAAACGGCATAACCTAATACTCATTTAGACCATACCTACTTTGGAAAGCTGTGGGAGGTATATCAGATGGTCTGACCTGCAACTGATGATAGCCGGATCTTATGTCAATTTTCAAGAACACTATGTCCCCTTGAAGCTGATCAAAAAGATCATCGATCCTCGGAAATGGATATCGGTTCTTGATCGTCATCTGGTTCATCTTCCGATATTCTACACAATGTCATAAGGTACCATCTTCCTTATTCGCAAACAGAACAGGAGAACCCAAGGGGAAGTACTGGGTCGGATAAAACCCTTCTCCTGCAACTCCTCCAACTGCTTCCTGAGTTCTTGCATCTCAGGCATAGACAACCTATAAGAGGCATGGATACCGGTGGGGCTCCTAGAACAAGCTCAATAGAGAAGTCTAACTCACATTCTAGAGGCAACCCTAAAAATTATTCTAGAAAGAAATCCAGAAAATGGTCCAATACCGGAGGGAAGTCCATCTGAGAAGTCCCAGATCATCCCTATATAATCTAGAAAATTGGGCTGTAACACTGCCCAAACCATGACGCTCTGGTCCATCTCTGCTTGCCTGGACATCCCATTGGCCCTTATAAAGAAAGGACCCGCCCTCTGGTGATGTGAAACTCACCCTGAGGTGATAAAAATCGACAAAGACCTGAAAATGAACTATCCAGTCCATTCCGAGTATGAAATCAGTACCCATCATCTCAAGGACCTAAAGATCCCAAAAGAAGTGACACCCATGATCCTCAAGTGGACAGTCCTTGCACTGACGCACAATAGTAGTTCTATGTCCCAAAGGAGTGTCTAGTTCCAACATATCCTCAAAAGTAACGATAGTAAGTCTAAGGCTCTCCACAGTGTGCACATAAATAAAGCTACGAGAAGCTCTAGTATCGAAAAGTGCAGAAGATAAAGCTGAGGCTACAAAGATCATACCCCGAACTGTGGAAGTTCTAGGATCCTGATCCTGATGGATCTTCTCTACTGCCAATGTCTAGCTAGTACCACAGCCCTATGTAGCAGCCTGATATCCCTGAGCTGATCCTCCCTGAGCCTGACCACCATGTCTGTGACCTCTACTCTGACCTGAACGACATGAAGAACTCCAGCCCCTAGACTATCGTGGAACTTGTAATCCTTCTCCTGTATGAGGAGTAGAAACTAATCCTCCTTCACTTGCTGCTGGAAGAAGAACCCTGCAAAAATGCTATAGATGACCCATCTTGCCGGAAGCTCGACACTCCACTGGATCTTTCAGACACTGAGGTTTCTTATGCCCAATCATTTGAAACTGATATAACACCACCTGGTTGTTAGACGGAATATCCATCTTCCATAAGAATTACCTCACTTCCTTAAGTCACCTTGAGTAGACTCTCGGTGGTGTTTCCTTCTGTCAGTAAGCAATGAATCAGTCTTGGATGATGAATCGCCCTGGTCAAAAGCTCCAGTTTCCCTCAGATTTCGTTCGGTGATTAGTGCCTGGTTAACTATTAGGGTAATAGAAGCCAACTGGACGATGTTAACCTATGATCTGATCTCTGGTTTGTGGTTTTCCTCAAACTTCCTCTCCAAAAACAGCTCATCATTTCCCAGAACTGGAGCGAAACGCTGTAACTCAGTGAAACAGGAAGAATACTCCATAACAGAAAGAGTACCCTGCTGCAGGTTCATGAATTCTCTACCTCTGTTGGCCCTCAGCATCACCGGATAGAAGTAGTTGTAGAACGTACGATGGAATTTGTCCCAAGCCATAGTCCACAGGCGCCCAGCCTGTGAGACTACATCCCACCATCTCTTGGAAGAATCTCTCAGCATGTAAGTTGCGAGCTTCACCCTTCTGTCTATGGGTGTCTCTAAATGATCGAAGATGGAAAGCATGGTTTCTAGCCATGAATCTGCAGCCTGAGGTCCTCCATCCCCAGTGAAGGTGGGAGGGTTCTACTACTGGAAGATTCACGTCAGCTCTTCCATAGAGAGGGCAGGATGCTGAGCACCCTGGAAGGTCTGGATGAACCTCATCAAACCTTCTCTAAACTGACCAATGTCACCAGGTTCTGGAATCACATCAGCTGCCATGTCCAGAACGATCAATGGAATTACGGGTAGTCCCTAGTCTTCCGTATTAGGCGTACGGTCACTGCCTGGTTCCTGACATGCATCAGGAGGACATATTTGTGCCATGGCCCTGAAAGGTCAAAATCACACCTCAGATTTGGGATTAACAAGGACAGAAAACACAAGAGTAAAAAACAGGAACAAGAGAGTGAAACACTTAAATTTGAAAAACAAGACTACACGGGGTGTATTTAAACTACACAGTGTGTTTGCTAAGCCTTCCACATGGGCATGTAACTCCGCCACCACTGGACATGTAACATCCAAGAATACACAACGTGTTGTCCCAAAACATGGTGTGTAATTGAACTCCACTTCCCTACCCGAGACTCTTTACACGACTAACCTTCACGGTGCTTCTAATTCAGAACTACACGGCATGTTCACTAAGGACATGGAGTGTACTAGACAGCTATTGACGACTCGTGTAGCGGTTACATGCCCGGCTACACAGCTGACCCCTACACGGCATGTTCCGAACAAAAACAGCATGTATAGGAGTAGATAACACCAACCCGTGTGGTTCGTAACATGGTCGGGTACTCAGAAGGAAACTACTCGGCGTGTTCGTATAGAACACGGCGTGTAATACGCAAGTTTCCCTAACCCGTGTTGTTAGTGATACAATCGGGTACACGGTTGAAGACTACACGGCATGTACTTATGGTACATGGCATGTCCTCGAAGACTTTCTGACACCCCGTGTCTCTATTCACATAGTTAGTAACACGGTTTAAAAACTACATCATGTTTATCTATAAAGTACATGCCGTGTATTCTAGGTTTTTTCGGGAAGTCGCTAAGAAACTGCACCGAATGCCAGAAACACTGAAAAACAAACATCTATGAGCCAAATTCCAATATGTGGAGGCCCATACTCCCCACAAATCAAAGCTTTGAATCATAACAATTAATATATCAAATAAAACATCATAACTAGTATGCCGGTCACAACAACATGCATAATGTATCACAACATCTATCAGAGCAGCATGAAATTCTAATGCACCCTAGATGGCATGGTAAAATGCATGACATGTGATTTCCTACCCAGTTTTTATTTGATGCAAGAGATGGCACTCCCTCATCTCATCGGGTTGCAAGAAAATTGAACCACAATCATATAAACTGTAACTACACAAAACATGTGCATCACCCAACGAGGAAATATAATAAACTGTAACACTTGAAAAAACAAAAAATTGCAATTACGAGGTAATATATCTTTTCCCTATACACTGGTTAATTACTCCCATGCACAGTTAAGTACTAGCTACCCATTTCTTCCTATCCATGTATATTGTTGTAGAACAGTAAGGCAATAGAAAAGAAGAAAACCTCCTTTGATACCACTTTGTATTGACCTCAATATGAGGCCTCATAACTGGCACCCCATACCCGGCTCGCCACATGACCTCCAGCGCATTTTCCCAAACGCCATAGGTAGCTGACTAGAAGTGAGGGCCTTTGTGAGTCAGTGGGGAAACTATGCCCTCATTTGGTAAAGTATGCAGCGGAAGGAAAATAACATAATCAATTGTGGAAGTAGTAAACAACATAAAACAAATGAACTAAAAGTAGAAGAAATGTCTGATATAATAATTATGCAGTATGGTAAATGTATCTTTGGAAGGCAGTAAACACAAAAACGTGCTAAAATAAAACTGAAACCAAAGTACTAAACGTAAACAAAAACTCCAGCAGCATCACAAGCCAAAGCCTGTTCTAATTCTCACCAGCTCCAACCAGCAATCAAGTACATGAGGTAGAAGGGCCACAATCTTTATCTACACTAGCAACCATATAATCTATTTGAAACGAAAAGCAGGACTCAAATAGGGTGTGATACTAATCCCAGTAGGCAACCACCACAAGATTTGTGCCCTACTGTCAGTGAGTAATATAGAAAAAGTAATGGAAAATAAGAACAATAATGGACTAGGAGTACAACAGTAAATAATCCTACCAATTACCATTCAAATTCATTTTATTAAACAACCAGGGAAGAACTAGAAAAGAATTCTATTCCATGGTATCAAATTAACACATCAGATATATCAAAAGACTATGGAAACACAAGCAGTACAAAACCCAAGCTTGTTCTTTGGCTTGTTGGACTCGTCACAACCAACCATCAAAATTCACACTAATCATATAGGTGGCTCAAACTATCATACCCCTATAGTCCAGTAATCAAACGAGGCACAGAACCTCTAGGATGCTCTTACATCAATTACCCTATGGTCTTGCAATGATACCTACAAACTCTATGAGGAAACACTTACATCTAATTCATCATGTGGTCTCGATTCGTGGGTAAACTAAGAACACTCTTGGGAAGCACAAAGTCCTATTCTCGTTGGTCCTGTGTATGAAACAAAAACCAACAGACCCTCTAGGGAAGCACATAATCATCTATTCTCTCTTTGAGCTCCCACACCAGGTTCTCACAGCCCTAAGCAGTCCAGTTGTGAGTAATCGACGGTCCGTAGCCCTAAGTAAGTTCAACAACTACTTGGATAAAAGCTACCATGCATCGAAAGCTTTAAAAAAGCAGGTAACACAAGCAATTAATGATGACAAGAAAACGAATAATTGAAATAGGGTTTTCCACACCGGAAAACGGTGCCAAACGGCAATAAACAACAAAACATGGAGAGAAAAACCTGTGGGGTGATCCTTAAAATGAAACCAAGCATATATTAGCAATAATTAACCATAAGATAACATGAAACTAGGTAAAACAAACAATAGGATCAAAATCCTAATCCCAGGATACCTGATACATGGGTATCCGAGACTTTTGCAACCAAAACACAACGAACATCAACGTAGGGAAAGAAACCACGTACCTTGATCCTCAAAGATCGATATACTTCAACCTTGGCCCAGGAATTGCCCTAGAACAGAGTAGATAAGCAAAAATGTCAAAAAAGATCAACCACAAATAACTCACACGAGTGAAAGAATCAAGAAACGAGGCGGGTATGATTAACACCACTACTCACCTAGAAGACATTATTTTTTTCCAAAAACCCCAGAAAAAGGAAAACATACCTCAAACGAAGATCCAAGTTCTTACAACCAAAGCACAAGAGGCGGGTATGGTCAACACCACTACTCCAACACACTAGGAACACCATAAATCCACTATATTACCCTGTGAGAGGAAACAAGTACACTCTTGGTTTGATCCAATCAATAAATCATGGCCCAAATCACATGGTTTCATCTCACCTGGGTTCATTCAAAGGCCCCATGGTGATCTAAGTATGACATTACCGGAGGAATCGTCCCTATATTAACTATTCTCATGAACTACCCTGAACTTAAACTGAAGGAACAACTACCCTAGTTCTTTTAAAAACATTTGAAATTCATAACACAAATATAAATTTCATCTATAGGTACTAAAACAATCAACATATGATCAATTGCTCGTAACCAACAACACCTCTCCATGATGACTCCTATTTGAGTTCATATAACTCAAACAATTTAATATACCATTAACCAACTAATTTTCCATAATGGTTCTTCCCACCATATGATTCCACCTCTCACCACCCTTTCTCAAGAATTTATCATGTAACAGCCCGGGATTTTATGAAAAATATTCTTTTTAATTTCATTAATGTCTTGTGTTATACGCTACACCAAAAGGAGCTTGCTCCACATGTATCCTTGACATGCCTTGCATTACACGCAATCGCGACCTTCCTCGATAGCGTGTGTAGTATGCAATACCGAGTTTCACTAAACAACGATATGCTATTAAAATATTATTAAAACTAGCCATTATGAATAGTAATAACCACTTTTTGAAATTTTGTAAATTTTATATTTCAAAATGGACTTCATTATTGGAATCGGAATTTTGAAATTAGCTTAGGGTGAAATTCTGGTACTTTTTGGATAACTTTCATTTTCTGATGAATAGTGAAAATTACTAAATTTTTATTAAAAACAACTTTTTTAATCGAAATAATTAATAGTGATAAATTATTAATTTTAGTGGTTTTAAAGTATATTTAGAATATATTTTTACAATTCAATACAATTTTGGTCATTGGATGTAATTTCACATTTACACCAGACATAAACAAGTGTAAATCTTTTGATAATTATTATCTCTTAAAAACACGTTATTTGTTGTGACAACAGAAATTAATTATAAAATTAATTAATGCAACTTATATGTTGGGAATTTTGTAAAATAGACATCATTTTTGAATTCATAATATCAATTATAGCTTAGGGTGAAATTTTGGCATTTTTCTGAAAAACATCAATTTTTGATGAAGAGTGAAACTACTAAGTGGTAGTTAAAAAACTAATTTTTTCATAAATCGTAATTTTACCACATTTGTGATTGGAATTTCAAAAATCTGGGAGACATGGTTGATGTTAGTAAGTAAAATGTGGTTCAATGAGATGAAAATAATTTTTGGTGAATAGTAACTTTTTACTTTTTTTACCACGGTTAGAATTAAATAAGGTAATTAAGGGTAAGAATGATATTATTATTACCCTAACACATGTCATAATTCTATTGGATAAGTGTAATTCGACCAAAGACAACCTTAGGAATAAAATATGACCATTTAGGCCCACTTGGATTAGATTAGGACATTTATTATTAATTTATTTAAAGAGGGGTTAAAATATTTAAAATCAACGTTTAATAACTAAATCATTTTTAATATGGGGCTATACATAAGATAAATTCGACTATAAATATTCATTATAAATCTAAAAATTTTTCCTACATAATGGTATTTTATTTGTAATTTTTTTACTTTAAATAATTTAATTTATTTATGACACAATGATGATGTAGTAATTACTATAACTGTGAAAAATTAGAATAATTGATATTATAAATACCTAAATAAGTATAATTTGAGACTTTTTATGAATTAGAATAATTTTATAGGTTAATATGACATGTTAGTATTGATTTATGTAACTTTTTTAGAACTAATAATTCTGTTTTGATTTTCAAAAAAATAAAATACTAAATAGTGTCAAAATTGACATAAAATAGTTTTTAAAACCAATATTATATTATTAATTGTTATTTTATTCCTAAAAATCTAAGGATCAGCCAACTGACTTAGATACAGTTATATATATTAATAAAACACAACTTGGGGGTCTCTTGGATGTATATGGTAAGTTTATTAACTATATAATATAAAAATACAAAGTGACATGGTAAATGTCAATCTAATTAACTAAGAGTTAAAACTAAACGATAATGTTAGTATAATGACCTAAAATTGTCTAAATTCTATTGGATGAGAGTATTTCGACCCATCCCCACCTTAGATTCGAAATAAACCAATTTTGAGATATTTAAAACTGAATTTGGCTTTATAATAAAATAATATTTTTAGTTATTCCAAAGTGCCCCTCTCCACCCTTATAAAAGGGAACCTCCTCCCTCTCTTCCTCACACCACGTTGAGCCTTAAAGCTCGGCCAAACCCTGACAAATTCACTTCTCCACTTTCCTAGAAACATCCTAGAGGTCCTGGTATTCTTCAAACACCAATTGTAGTGCCCTAAGAGGAGATCTCAAAGAGGCGATTCAAAGAAGAGGTAATGCCCGTTACCGATTCTTTCATCTTTATTTGTTCTTCCACTTCTTCTTCTTTAGTTGTTTCATTATAAAGTAATAACATCAGTATCAATTATATACTGATATGTTATTATATGTATGAAAGAACCCTATTTTACCATCTATCCATCCTACGGAAAACGAAATCACCGCGCGTGCGTACGTACAGAATACCGTCTCCACGCCGTGGTGTAATCTGTTTTTCCAATACCACCATACATGGATGGGTAAAATGGTGTAAATAATAACTAAAAATAGTTATTATAACATCATACTAATTCTGATATATTTTTTCATCCACTCCAATTCAAATAAATAATTATGGAAATGATATCATCGCTCGTGCGTACGTACGGACTACCGTCTCCACGACGCGATGAGATTCATTTTCCATGTTAACCATTAAAGAATTATTATAAAGTATATATAATATATAATAATGAAATATATGAAATTGTAAAGCTACTTGATTTATCTATATATATATGTATGTCATCTACTTAATTCGATTATACTCAATAAGGAAACAAAACCAGCGTTCATGCGTATGTATAGCCTACCGTCTCCATGAACGGTGTATTTCTTTCCATTTATTTATCTATTATATATATGTATATTCTGAATGTATATTATATATATATATATCATGTTTAATATTATTTAATTAAGTAATCATGGTCTAAGTAATCACTTGAATATTTACAAGTCAAATCACGGACCATAAATAAAATGATTTTACCCAAAACGCTCTTTAACATGGAATTTACAAAAGAACGGGTAATATAAAGTCATAAGTTAACCATATATGATATCATAACAATGATTATGATTCTGGAATAAGTCAATGACATTATTTAATTCATTATACAGGAGGTTCGGACACTTACGAAGCAAATCGGACCTAAGGTAAGGGAAATATCACAATCTCATTTTTATCCGAGATTGTTTATACTTTAGTATTTACTGGGGTGTATTTTATCATCCACATCCATGTTTCCTCAATATGTAATATTATTTACATCCACCTGAAATTGTTTAAATATAATTTTACCCTTCGGTGAGTTTTTAGTAAAAGATATGAATGGAATCTTTTATCGTTTTTCGTAAGAGGTACTTTTTGACTTTTCTGACAAAAGTATGAGAAGAATGTTTTTTAACTTATACGGCATGAATGGATTTTTCAAAAATTATTTCCAAGAAGCTTACTTTACAAGTTTTCAAGTATATTTTTAATCAATGTCTTTTAGTTTAGAATTGTACGAAATGTTAAGAAAGGAAAAGTGTTTTTGAAGTAGAAAGGATATTTTCCTCAAGAATGGAGTTCAAGTGTATTATCAAAATTATTTTCCATCTAAGATAATAAAGGGTTCGGTTTCTATACCTATTATTACATTGATTTGATTATGTTATGATGGAATTATATTTATTAATTCCTTTATCTTATATGAATTGTTTTATGATGTCACGATGTTTATGATTCCCATTTTTATTACATGGGTTATGCTATGATGTATGGTTTATGATTTTGTGGCACACATAAGAATGGCATCATTAAGAGATGGGTGGGACCTATATCTCCCTCCAATACATTGGGTAATGATTTTATATCTCATGAGATAGACATGGCTGGAACGGTTGGTTATATCGGTTCAGTAAAATAGGACTGAAACAAGGGTGACTCGGTTTAGAAATGGACTTTGTCCACTAATATAGTCTTGGTAATGAGTTTTGACTAATAAGATAGGATTATCTATGATTATGTGTGTATTCCACAATGTTTCATGTTTTATGTTTTGATTATTGGGATTTCATTTCACTACTATGATTTATCCCATGTTATGAAATTATGCTCTCTTTTGCATGTTATGATTTTGAAAATGTTATGTTCTTATGAATATGATGTGATTGATATTTTTTTTGTTTACCCTTACTGAGCATTTGAGCTCAACCTTTTATGTTTTCTTTTCCCCAAGATATAAAGAGGGGTTTTAGGTAAAAAAAGGAATATCTTTATGGGAGATGTTGAAGATCTTTCACCACGATTAGAAGATTATATTCCGAGTTTCCAAAGACACTAAACTATTACGATCCTTGTGTGTGTGTTTTTGTTATGTACTAAGTATTCTGCAAAAGTAATATAATGTCCATGTATGTCAAGCTTTGGGTCTCTAGAGTTGGTATTAGAGGAAAAGTTTAGTCAACCTTTGGAAACTATGATGCGAAGACGTTAGTGAGATCCATAGAGATATTTCTAAGGTATGTCTAGGGATGTCCCTAAGGATAAGTATACGTATAGGATATAGTCCTAGAACTATGGTAACTGTATTAGATTAAACCAAAGATGTTAGATATTGAAGTTACTCCCCCTTTATTATGATTTTTACCTCTCACACTATTCTTTTTGGTTTTTATAAAATGGATGGAAACAAGATGATTCACGATAATGGAGGATATGATGGACAATGGAATGATATTCTTCATGAGCAACCAAATGAAATGGGATTTGGAAGTCCAAACATCATTATTATGCCGAATCAGCAATCTCATAATATGATCAATAAAGTAAAATTTGTCAAGTTTCCTGACTCGGCTAATAAGAGAAAGATGGAGTTTCATGATGATCATAGAGGAAAGAAAGTTCAATTTCCCCTATGTAAATCATGTGGGAAGAGGCATCAAGGAGAATGATTCAAAGGAACTGGAAGATGCTTTGGGTGTGGAAAAAAAGAACACAAAGCCAGTAAGTGCAAAGGAAAAGGTTTAGTTAACACCAGGGATGAGGATAATGGTATTACTACAACATCAACAATGGTTAAATGTTTTTAATGTGGAATGTACGGGCATTATGGAAACCAATGCCCTAAGGGAAAGTCTCATGAAGAGAATCAGTATGGTCATATGGTTGGTATTTATGTGGATGATAATGAAGAGACTACAAATGATATGTGAGATGAAAGAATTGTTAAAGCTTGTTCAATGGTTTAAGAATATAGTGGAATGATTACATGTTTATCATGTGTAATGTTGTATAAGTAATCTCATGGTACTATGAAATAAAGAGACATCTATGAATTGTTACGCTGTTGTCTTTCCTTGAGTTTTGAAAGTGTATGATTAATGTTACCAGTATCCATGAAAGGTTATTCAGATATTTTTGGAATGTAGATGATATGCACATAATGAAGGGATAAGGAGAAAATTAAATGTTTGATAGTATTCATGAGCTCATGACTGATATAAGGAGAAGGTTTTATCATGGTTTGAGTATATAGAATTTTTGGATTTTGGTATGTGGAAAGAGTTAACTTTTGACAGCATTCATGTTTTCACTAAGGTTTAATGGGTATTCATTTTTCAAGAGAATACATCATTAAGGTATTCACATGATTTGAATGTGACCAACAAGATATATGGGGGATAAATGATGGTATTCACATGCTTGGTTGACGACATTTCAAGTTATTGTTTTCTTTATACTATGAGCTTGGACCAAATTATTTTAGATAAGCCTAAAGATTGGAATGGATTATGTTAACCATAAGTTATTATTGTTTAAGGATAGAACTTTTTTTTGATATTATTTACGTGATGTTATAGTAATGTAGTTTTAGAAAAAGGACAACCTGCAAGACGGGCGACAACCCATCGGGTCGGACAAGGCTATGGGAATCGAACCCACAACCGAAGTGCGACTGGCCTTTATCGCCTACCACTGGCCTACAGGAAGTCCCTATTTAGTAGAAACTAGTTTTATTATATTAAGCAGTATGATATATGAAGTAGAAGTCCATTTTAAGAACTATATATGATTAATCTCACTATAGATGGACTTATGTATTTTTTGATAGCTTTTCTAACCTTTTGTTTGAGACAGATGGAATGACACACCATTCTATCACATGATCTGCTAACACATCACGAATGAAAAATTCAACTTCATTTCTTTAAGAGATGAAGTGGAAATTGTCCAAAGAACGACAAACGGTGTGACTATACCAAAATCCCGAAAGTATTTCTTCTAATTCCAATTTCATCAACTTTAGGGAAATGATCTTGAAAACCAAAAATGTTGTCCTAGTGCTCTTATATCTGATGAATTAGATGGTACCTTAGATCGTCACAAATTTATGGCTTTGTGATTGCTGGCTTTTCCATAGCCATGTTCTCTACCACTCTCCATCAGGACATGTGGTTAGATTTCTCTTCCATATCCATATTTTCACCTATGTGGAAACCCAGTGATTAGTTTATTTGGGTAATCGTTACATTTCATACTTTAGTTTTTAAAGCCATGTTTTGGTATTCCTTTTTACGATGTGGGTTTCTATTAATGAAACTTTCGAGTAGTAAACCACTTATAACCCCGACGAATTTCGAGGGCGAAATTCATTTTAAGGGGGGTAGAATGTAACAGCCCGAGATTTTATGAAAAATATTCTTTTTAATTTCATTAATTTCTTGTGTTGTACGCTACACCAAAAGGAGCTTGCTCCACACGCATCTTTGACTTGCCTTGTATTACACGCAATCGCGACCTTCCTCGATAGCGTGTGTAGTACGCAATACCGAGTTTCACTAAACAACGATATGCTATTAAAATATTATTAAAACTAGCCGTTATGAATAGTAATAACAACTTTTTGAAATTTGGTATATTTTATTTTTCAAAATGGACTTCATTTTTGGATTCGGATTTTTGAAATTATCTTAGGGTGAAATTTTGGTACTTTTCTGATAACTTTCATTTTCTGATGAATAGTGAAAATTACTAAATTTTAATTATAAACAACTTTTTTAATCGAAATAATTAATAGTGATAAATTATTAATTTGAGTGGTTTTAATGTATATTTAGAATATATTTTTACAATTCAATACAATGTTGGTCATTGGATGTAATTTCACATTTACACCAGACATAAACAAGTGTTAATCTTTTGATAATTATTATCTCTTAAAAACACGCTATTTGTTGTGACAGCGGAAATTAATTATAAAATTAATTAATGAAACTTATATGTTGGGAATTTTGTAAAATAGACATCATTTTTGAATTCGGAATATCAATTATAGCTTAGGGTGAAATTTTGGCATTTTTCTGAAAAACTTCAATTTTTGATGAATAGTGAAACTACTAAGTGATAGTTAAAAAACTAATTTTTTCATAAATCTTAATTTTACCGCTCTGTGATTGGAATTTATAAAATTCGAGAGACACGATTGATGTCAGTAAGTAAAATGTGGTTAAATGAGGTGAAAATAATTTTTGGTGAATAGTAACGTTTTAGTTTTTTTTACCACGGTTAAAAGTAAATAGGGTAATTAAGGGTAAGAATGATATTATTATTACCCTAAAACATGTCCTAATTCTATTGGATAAGTTTAATTCGACCACATACAACCTTAGGAATAAAATATGACCATTTAGGCCCACTTGGATTAGATTAGGACATTTATTATTAATTTATTTAAAAAAGGGTTAAAATAGTTAAAATCAAAGTTTAATACCTAAATCATTTTTAATATGGGGTTATTCATAAGATAAATTCGACTATAAATATTTATTAGAAATATAACAAGATTTCCAACATAATGGTATTTTATTTGTAATTTTTAGACTTTAAATATTTTAATTTATTTATGACACAATGATGATGCGGTAATTACCATAATAGTGAAAAATTAGAATAATTGATATTATAAATTTCTAAATAAGTATAATTTGAGACTTTTTATGAATCCCACTAATTTTCTAGGATAATATGACATGTTAGAATTGATTTAATTAACTTTTTTCGAACTAATAATTCTGTTTTGATTTTCAAAAAAAATCAATTACTAAATAGTGTCAAAATTGACATAAAATTGTTTTTTAAACAAATATTATATTATTAATTGTTATTTTATTCCTAAAAATCTAAGGTTCGGCCAAATGACTTAGATAAGGTTATATATATTAATAAAACACAACTTTGGGGTCTCTTGGATGTATATGGTAAGTTTATTAACTATATAATATAAAAATACAAAGTGACATGGTAAATGTCAATCTAATTAACTAAGAGTTAATACTAAAAGATAAGGTTTGTATAATGACCTAAACTTTTCTAAATTCTATTGTATGAGATTATTTCGACCCAGCCCCACCTTAGCTTTGAAAGAAATCAATTTGGAGCTATTTAAAACCGAATTTGGCTTTATAATAAAATAATAATTTTAGTTATTCCAAAGGTGCCCCTCTCCTCCCTTATAAAAGGGAACCTCCTCCATCTTTTCCTCACACCACTTTGAGCCTTAAATCTCGGAAAAAACCTGCCAAATTCTCTTCTCCACTTTCCTAGAAATGTCTTAGAGGTCTTGGTCTTCTTCAATGACCAATTTTGGTGCCCTGAGAGGATATCTCAAAGAGGCACTTCAAAGAAGAGGTAATTCCTGTTACCGATTCTTTCATCATTATTTGTTCTTCCACTTATTCTTCTTTTGTTGTTTCATTATAAAGTAATAACATCAGTATCACTCATATAATGATATGTTATTATATGTATGAAACAACCCTATTTTACCATCTATCCATCCTACGGAAAACGAAATCACCGCGCGTGCATACGTACGGAATACCATCTCCACGCCGTGGTGTATTCTGTTTTTCCAATACCACCTTACTGGGATTGGTAAAATGGTGTAAAAAATAACTATAAATAGTTATTATAACATAATACTAATTCTGATATATTGTGTCATCCACTCCAATTCAATTCAATAATTATGGAAACGATATCATCGCTCGTGCGTACGTACGGACTACCGTCTCCACGACGCGATGAGATTCATTTTTCATGTTAACCATTAAAGAATGATTATAAAGTATATATAAGCTATAATAATGAAATATATGACATTATAAAGCTACTGGATTTATCTATATATATATATATATTTATTTCATCTACTTAATTCGATTATACTCAATAAGGAAACGAAAACAGCGTTCTTGCGTACGTACGGCCTACCGTCTCCATGAACGGTGTATTTCTTTCCATTTATTGATCTATTATATAAATGTATATTCTGAATGTATATTATATATAAATCATGTTTTATATTCTGGAATTATGTAATCATGATCTAAGAAATCACTTGAATAATTACAAGTCAAATCACAGACCATAAATAAAACGATTTTACCCAAAACGCTCTTTTACATGGAATTTACAAAAGAACGGGTAATATAAAGTAATATGTAAACCATATATGATATCATAACAATGAGTATGATTCTGGAATAAGTCAATGACATTATTTAAATCATTATAAAGGAGGTTCAGACACTTACGAAGCAAATCAAACCTAAGGTAAGGGAAATATCACAATCTCATTTTTATCCGAGATTGCTTATACTTTAGTATTTACTGGGGTGTATTTTATCATCCACATCGATATTTCCTCAACATGTAATATTATTTACATCCACCTACAATTTTTTAAATATAATTTTACCCATCGGTGAGTTTTTAGTAAAAGATATGAAAGGAATATTTTGTCATTTTTCGTACGAGTTCCTTTTTGACTTTTCTGACAAAAGTACGAGAAGAATGTTTTTTTAACTTATACGGCATGAATGGATTTTTAAAACATTATTTCCAATAAGCTTCCTTTACAAGTTTTCAAGTTTATTTCTAATCAACTTCTTTTAGTTTAGAATTGTATGACATGTTAAGAAAGGAAATGTGTTTTTGAAGCAGAAAGGATATTTTCATCAAGAATGGAGTTCAAGTGTATTATCAAAATTATTTTCCATCTAAGATAATAAAGGGTTCTGTTTCAATCCCTATTATTACATTTATTTTATTATGTTGTGATGGAATTATATTTATGAATTCCTTTATCTTATATGAATTTTTTTATGATGTCACGATGTTTAAGATTCCAATTTTTATTACATGGGTTATGCTATGATGTATGGTTTATGATTTTGTGGCACATATAAGAATGGTATCATTATGAGATGGTTGGGACCTATATCTCCCTCCAATGCATTGGGTAAAGACTTTGTATCTCATGATATAGACAAGGCTGGAATGGTAGGTTATACCGGTTCAGTGAAACATGACTGAAACGAGGGTGACACTGTTCAGAAATGGATTTTGTCCACTAAGATAGTCTTGGCATTGAGTCTTGACTAATAAGATATGATTCTCTATGATTATGTGTGTATGCCACAAAGATTCATGTTTTACGTTATGATTATTGGGATTTCATTTCACTACTATGATTTATCCCATGTTATGAAATTATGCTCTCTTTTGCAGGTTAAGATTTTCAAAATGTTATGTTCTTATGAATATGATGTGATTGATATTTCTTTTGTTTACCCTTACTGAGCATTTGAGCTCACCCTTTTATGTTTTCTTTTCCCCAGGATATAAAGAAATGTTTTAGGTAAAAAAAGGAATATCTTTATGGGAGATGTTGAAGATCTTTCACCACTATTAGAAGATTATATTCCGAGTTTCCAAAGACACTAAACTATTACGATCCTTGTGTGTGTGTTTTTGTTATGTACTAAGTATTCTGCAAAAGTAATGTAATTTCCATGTACGTCAAGATTCGGGTCTCTACATATCACATCCAAAATAAAAAGAGAGACTATCAGAACCTTAACTCAACTATCATTACTTACCCAACATTCTTTCCTACCCTTCGTGCCCAAACGTCCATGGTAACCCCACCCAACACTTGCATTCTACCCTTCCATCAATACCACCTAGATTGGAAACCTACTTAGTCCATAATCATTTAATTGTGGGGGTAGCCTTGTTGTTCCTTAGATCATATTCCCATTACTAAAACACACTAAACGTTCCAATGTTCTCCCAAGGAGGCTTACTTCCCATTATATCTATGCCTTTTTTCCCAACTGAGTTGAACCATCAACCATCAACTCACCATGTTGGTTCCCAACATCCACCATTAATATGTGAAGAAAACTCCTTTTCATGATCCCATAATAATATATACATACCACCAAAAATCTCCCATACCTATTGACGTCATTCCTGACATCCGGTAAGATTCCACCATAACGTATTTCAGTACCCTTCAAAAAATGTTTCACCCAACAACACATCTTAAAACATATTTGATGAAACTAATCAAACTAGATTTGGAACTCGCCTGATGAAAAATCTATATCTCGACTCGATCGACCACCACATCCAATTCCAATCGGGTTTTTTCACAAGGAACCTAAACATGCACCTATTATATTTACCAAAGTATCTCGATGCCAGTATTTACACATCACAACTTTCTACACAAATTCATGAATAAAACAATTCTCTCAAAATTAGGAATTTAATTTTCACACTTTCCTCAAGTAATTTCAACCTTCAATATATATTATTAAACACTCTTGAACCATAATCTTAGATTTATCTGTCTAGCATCCATTGTTATTAGAAAACAAGCATCAACCATAACGCATCCCTAACTCCTGAGAACCACACCCATGGTATTCATCGACATTCGCTCCCTCCTAATGAACTCCCCCCCGACCGATCAATGGTGTACACCACCACCACCACACGACTGCCACAAACATACCACTCCGCAAGCGTATCCTCTGAGGTGTCCCCCATCCAACGAAAGACAAATTCAAGATGCTAGGCATAAAGGTAGATTCATCTCAATGCACTTTGGATAATATAAATTTATTAGACGTGGTCGTCACTGGAGAAAAGTATTTTAAGAATTTTCCAATGACATCCACCACAAACTATGTACCACTACAAACACCCCTACCCATAAGAAACCTGAATCTCCCAAAGACCACGATCTTCCCTTGGCACTATAATGCCTTAGACACACTAGAACACAACAACTCGAATGGGTTTACAACCAAAATCAATACAACATCATGGCCCTATACCATTGGGAAATGACTGACAATCCATTTTGGAATAATTATCATATCCCCACTTGAGTTATTCTCACATGGTCCAACTGACCACTGTAGATACACGCTGGTTAGCTACACAAGTCCAAAACTCAATGGTTTCTCATTCTACCAGGGAATATCCATTTGGTATCAATGAAAAAATGTGCACTTACATCCAACTCATCATGTCACATATCCCAAAGTCTCTTAAATCATTATGGCATGCTCATTACCTGATACACATCATAACCATCATGGTTTTTCACTCACTTACGACAATACAAAAAACTCGAATCTATCTCACACGAGTCTTACATTACCCAAACCAGAATTATTACATACAACTAACCCCATTAAAACCATTACTCAAAATATCCAAACTATCCTTACCTTCACAACCACCCGTGATCCATATTCCATGCCACCTGCAACACTGGGATGACCACCAATGAGGCTACCCTCACATTCTAATTAATTTCTACTCGTTTCCATAACACATATGCAATACTCTCTATATTCCACTAGCAAGGCCTGAAATGTCTACATGTGAAACTCACACCCCTCAAACAAAAACACCATGGTTGTCCGCTTTAACTAGTCAACCGGAAAATCTATTTAATTCAAACTATTCAAACCTGAAACTCACCATGAAAGGGTAACTAGCTCTATCTAAGAAATACACACCAAACATCAATCAACCGACTTCTCACAATGATCATCCATCCCTCGATCCACTACATCCATAACAACAAACAACCATTTTATCTAGGTCCCACATCAATGATACCCACACATGAACACTAGAACCAAAGACTGAATGCACAATCTCGGTTTCAAACATGACTCACAAGGTCTCAACCCACAAGGGTCAAAACATTCACATTGAAAGGCTTCATTTCATTATGATAATGTCAAAACTAGAAACATCCCATTAACCGACACACCCTAATCATCAAGGTATCATATCCCATAATCTATGTTCTAAAAAATAATGCACTCTCACTAACCAATCATTATATACATAGGTTCAATAACCTACACTAGGGACAAACACCACTCATGTCCCTTATGTTCAATTATTCTCCAATTATCCCACTTAATTTAATCCTCACCATTTAATCCCATTATTTAAATTTTAAAAAAATTCCATTATCCAAACCCAAGAAGTTACACTTTCAAAACCCCTTTTGTAATCTGATCATTTCAATGGTCTCAATTTTATTCCAAATCACATTTCAAAACATCTCCACTATAAAAACTCAAGAATTTAAATTTTTGAAAATCCATATTGACCCACATTTCATTACACATTATTTCATTAAATTTAACCTTTTATGCATATTTGGTTCATCATAATTTCATTAATAGGTCATTCACATTCAACAAATTGAGGACCTGGTTATCATATGTTCCTTTCATGATGAATGAACTCGCACACTAATTGTTGTAGTGTTGGGCCATGATATTAAACCTAATAAATCAATAACATCACATAAAAGTGCACCAATCATGGTGGAAATAACACTAATCCATAGAGAACATCATTTCCCACCCCTAAAAACTTCAGTTATCCCCTTATGTGGGAAAAAGGCACCCATGCATGAGCTCATTAAAAAATTATGGAAATATTTGAGTCTCATGTCTTCCATTCCCAAATAGCTAGAGAAAATAAAACATTATCAGATACAACTCTTTAATATCCCCAATATGGAGGAGACTATAACCAGTGTCCTAAACCGGGTCATCACATTACCTCAGGTGTTCCTCCCCATATTCCAATGTTTGCTGACAAGCAGTGAATGTCTAATGAAAAATGTGGGAACACTATACCTACTAAGCAGTGTAATGCCACATCAAAATTATAATATATAGATGAAATAACCAACAGAAACAATAAATGGAAAACATGAAGTGGAAACCAATAATTATCAATGTACACATGATATAAAATAACTTGTGAATACTCTACATGTTGGTATTCCATGCAATAAAAACCCAAAAAACAATCAAAATATTTTAAATCCGATCCCAAGTCCCAAATCTGTCCTGACCTCTATGATTAAACTCATCATCCCATGTGCAACCAAACACTAGGTCCCTACTCTGGACATGTACCCCCAAAACATGTGGCATCAACTTGGGTTCCCATGTTTCAGGGATGCCTGAGCAATGTGAGACTAAAACATAGTAGGACACCACGAATGGTGTCTAAAGAAATATCCAATATTTTCGAAGCATATATAGGTAATAAGTAAAATAATAAAAAAATGAAATTTAGAAAACATTTAGGCAGTTATCTAATATGAATTTTACCCATTATGTTATCTATATTCAACCAAGAAAAAAGTAACTCTGGTCACACTGGGGGTCTAAGGTAAGGAACAATGGTTTACACACACACATTTGACCACAATGGATTTAACTAATCACCACTAACCAGTTACCCATTATCCATATTATATATTTAATACATTATCGTCATCATTTTCAATTTATCACTTATGATATAATTACTAATAAAGTCATAATCATATCATGTTCCATGTGTTAGGTATTTATGTCAATTACACCAAGACCTATGCTAGACATTTTACCTACATTAGTGTTTTGTACACCGCAACTCAAACAGAAGTTAATAGTCATGGTTATCAATATACCATAGAGGCTCGATCTGGTAATCTGGACGTTTTCATATGTTTGGGAAGCATAAATCCCCAGTCTGACATCTCAAACCATTCCATGACCTTATGTTGGGAAGAATAGAAAATCTTTCTAACATTACAATCATTAATTACATAAAAATTACCTTAGAGACTCATTCTAGGTAGTTTCATCGAATGAAACCATTAGGGGTATAGAGCATCAGTTCATCCTGTTAACCCATGCATTCATGGGTGGGGTTAGAGAATCAGTGCCACACAACTCGGGGGTGGGGGTGGGGGTGGGTGGAGGGGAGGTAGGATCCTCAGTCCATTATCCAAAAAAAATCCATATGAAAATTCTTATTCATCATTTACCACATATAATATATATAAACATTAAACATTCATAATCGACACACATAACATTCAAAATTCATCATTCATTTGAAACATAAGTCATGTTCCTGCCTTAACACATTTATCATGATCAATGAATACCTTACACTACCATTTAACATTTATTTCATTAATTACCTTACATTATCTTATTCAGAACATTTATCAGTTACATATCATACCCCATTAAACAATTTTCACTATAACTATGCTCTCTTATTCCATTTTGATAATCATTGAAAATAAAAATTACTCTCAATTACAAAATATTTTACATTTACCAACACAACCCATAACCATGAGGATAATATCATTATACTTACATCCCCTTATGTAATTTCATCAACTATGAACATTCATCATTTAGTTCAACACAATCCATGTTTGCATTCCAAAATAATTTCCATGGGTCCTATATCACTAAACCATAGATCAACTAAATAATTATAGTCTTAATGGACCTTGAAAGAAACAACATGGAAATAAACACAAATCAAAATACATTTTCAAAGTCATCTTGTTTTACCAATTAAAACACAAGTCTTCCTATTTGAAAACAAAACATTCCAAAATGAATTCACTTCCATTTCATCCATACAAAGAAACATTAATCCATTTTCGGAAAAAGGCTATCCTTTCCCTAATTTCAAGGATTATTTGAAATATCATTAGAAAACCACATTTCAAATTAGTTTTAGGTTAAAACCTCATTTAAAAATATTTATCATTTTCAAATATTAGTTTCCATCAATAAGACTCTAATCTGGTCAGGACCCAAAACATGAAAATGAAACCATTTCAAAACCACTTATGCATTTATAAAATCAAAAACATAATTTTTTAAAATAACCCACTAACCATACCCACAAGAAAAATATGTTTTTACTAAACATTTTCTATTTTAATACCACTGTATCAAGGATAAATATTAGTGTTCACCAATTACAAGGACCCAGCTTACCCCATGGGTAGCCCTATGTTCTATCTCACATTATCTACAAACCCATATTGGTCATGAAGGTACACTCACCACTACCTAAGGTCCAAATCTCTTTCTATAACCAAATTTATCAAGATGAAAAATAATAGTGAAATGTAATAACTAAATACACATATATCACATCAAGACTATGGGTAAAATCTTTAATACCACCTACCTCTTGATCATTGATGAACTATTTCTAAATCTATAACCTTGATTCGAACTCAAAGACCCGCTTAAGACCAGTCCTAAAATCAAAGGAAAAATAGAATGTTTTAGGGATTTAGAAAGAATATGAAGGTTTCTAAATCTGATAATTAATAAAATAGAGAATATAGGGGTGTTAGACTATCCTGGATATTTGATTCTCACCCAAACCTGGTTCAAACGCCCAATAATCGAAGGATAATCTTCTTATAGAGGAAGATAGGGTTATCAAAATATCACCGAGGGAAAAGGGAGATTAATTGGAAGAAAAAAATTATGAGGATATTATAATCATGAGATGGAAAAATTATAAATATTAACATTTTAATGGGGTTCACGATTAACCCAAATTGTTTTCCAAACAGTGTGAAGACCATGTGTAAGACACTATCTAAGAGAAGTTGGGTTTCACAATTACTTGAAGACAAAATCATAGTTTGGTTAATAGTGTGGTAATTTTTCCATATCCCTATTTCCAAAATAGTTCCAATGTCACATGTTTTACTGGGCCTGGATTTTTGTTTTCAATAACATTGGCCTGTGAACCATTTGGCCACATTCTGCTTCCTTTCATGTCTCTCACCCCTGGATCACTACCAAAACACCTCAAGAACTATGGAACCACTTTATAAAAAAAAGAGTTTGAAAAAAATATTTGACACTAATGTACCTTCATGAAATATTAGGATCTTACCATTATAATAGAAATCCACAACCATATAATCATGGAGATAATGGAGAATATTATTTGATCACTATTATAAATGTGGATTATGATAACGGATTGGTTAAAGGTTCACCTACTATCCACTCTAGAACAACTAATGTATTGTTTGACAATGGTGTTACCCACTCTTTTATATAAGATTAATTTTATAAGGGTATAAAAATTCCACCCCAATGACTAGATGTTGAATTAGTGGTAAAACTCATAATGTTATGATGATCAAATATCAAGTCTTTAATAATTTTCATGATGATGTTTATGGGAATGTGATTCCTAAAAATCATTTTATTCTCCCTCGAGATGAATTTTTTATTATTTTGGGTATTCATAGGATTTATTTACATAAATCCCACATCAATTACCATGAAAGAGAAGTAACATTTGATATTATAAACCAATATATTATTTTATATTAGTGAGGTGATAATATGAACTTACGAGGGAAACTAAATCCATGATATGGGTCTTGATTCCTATTCAAAATGTACGGATATCTCAGATGGGTTGGAAAAACACAATATCAATGATATTCATAATGTAGAGATGTTTTTTCATGTATTTCTAGAATAATAGACTAACATCCCCCAAATCATAAAGATAATTTACCAAATAAACTAATACATGGTTCAACAACTATTTCATATAATTCATATAAAATGACGCTAATTGAGTTGCATGAATTTAAAATGAAACAAAAAGGACAATCCTGAAAAGGGGTTCATTCAGCCATTTTTTTCACCTTGGCGTTCACCTATTCTATTAATTAAAAATAAATATGTGTCAATGAAACTCTTCATTGATTATTGATAACTTAACAAGATCACTACTGAAAATAATTATCAACCATCATGTATTGATGAATTAATTGATCAATCACAGTGAGATAATAATTTTCCAATATTGAACTTCATTCTAGAAAACATGAATTTATGGTCAATAAGGGGATATACCCAAATCAACATTCCATACAAGGTATGGACACTATTAGTTAATAATGATTCCATTTGGTTATACTAATTCCCCCATAATCTTCATGGATTTATGGAATATAAATTTTGTAGATTACATTGATCAATTTTTGGTAGTGTATATAGTTTATGTCCTTATTTATTCAGAGAGAAAATAGGAGCATAACAATCACTTGGGGATTATGCTGATGACACTAAAGAAGAAGAGTATTTATGAAAAGTTTAACAAGAGTAGATTTTAGATTCTTAATGTTTCAATATTAGGTCATATAATATCAAGTGAGGGTATCTCAAAAGATCCTTCAAAAATAGAAGTTATTAAATGTTGGGCCCGAACAACCATATTGATTAATATTCAAAATTTTCATGGATTGGTTAGATATTATGTTTTATTATTGGAATGATTCTCAAGGATTTCTAATCCACTCTATTATTCAACTCTATATGCAGTTATATTCCGTTCTAAATATGAATGTTAAAATAATTTCAAGGAACTGAATATATGGTTAGTTAGTGCACATGTGCTTAAATTACTCTATAGTGGAGAAGGTTTTTTAATATACAATGATGCATCAAAAAAGTGGATAGGATGTGTTCTCAGGAAAAATGTTATGGGGATAGAATCATTCTCAGGATAATTTAAGGATTATATGAAAAATTACCCAACTAATTCTTTGGAGTTAGATTATATAGTTTGTTCAATTCATATGTGGAAGAATTATCTATACGATAATATGTGTGTTAAATATATTTATAATAAAATTTTAAGGTATATTTCCACCTAGAATGATTGGAATATGTTTCAGAGACGACATTTGGAGATGGTTAAAGATTATTAAAGCATAATGAATTACAACTATAGGATGAAAAACAAGGTGGATGATTCTATGAACTAAAATGATTATGTTATCTTATCTATGATGAGGATAACAAAAGATCCTTTATTTTGAGATTTACCAAAGGATGGATCTTGTAATAATGGAATAATGGAGATAAATGTTATCATTCTAATATTATTTTTTAATAATCTCTCTATGTTAATATTAAAGGGGCATAGATAGAATATGTAGAGCTATATAATAAGGTGTGAAATGTTCCTGAATTTAACATAGATTTTTATATAGTTATAAGGTTCTTGAATTTGGTATGTGTTACATAAATAACATACTTGAATGAAGAGTAATTGGATAAGTATCACAGTTCATCATTATCTCTTCATTCTAGAAGTACGAAGATGTATGGAGATATGAAAGAGTATTTCATGTAAGAAAACATGAATATAGATATTGTAGAATATGTATCTAAATTATTTGTTTATTGGAAAATAAAAATATGGTTGATATATGTATAAGGGGATGTTAAAAATGTTATCAATACAAGAATAGAAATGAGAAAACTTCTCTTTATACCTTGTCATTGAACTTCCAAAAATATATAAGGCCATAATTCCATCTAGATTGTAGTTTATTTCCTTAATAATCCATCAATATGCGTTACTATTGTTTAATATTTACCTTTATATCATCTTACTAGAATATAAATTAAGAAAGTGGTATAGGTTTATTGAATACCACATTCTAATGTATAAGATTGGTATCTATGGTTTACCCCAATGTTTTGGAGAAGTCTTCAATGGGATCTGGTTACATGGTTTTTTTCATTATGGTATATCATCATCTAATATATGGTTATTATAATAGAACCATTAAAACCCTTGAATATATGTTTGGAATATTATTCTAAGGATTTTAAAGGTAATTGGGATCAACACCTTTCTCTAGATGTGTTTTCTTATAAATATAGTTTCACTCAATCATTTAGATGATTCCTTATGAAACTTATATAGAATTAAGTACATAATTCCAACACACTAATATGAACAAGGAGAATTAAAGCCATTAGGACCTAATCTAGTTGATGAATGTCAAAGAATTTCAGATCCATTCGACAACACATCAAGGTTGCTCTTGGTTTAAAGAAATGTTATGTTGACAATTGTTGGTGTGATATTGAATTTAAATCTGTTTAGATGGTTTGTCAACAATTTTCTCCATGGTATAATTTTATGATATTCCAAAAGAAAAAAATTACTAGCCCTGGGTATAGTTGTTCTTCTATATTCTGTATTGAGTATGGATGGTAGCATCTTACATGAGGATTCAACTAAACCTCTCTCATGTTCACGATCTGTTCCATTTATATCTCTGGAGGAAGTATACATATGAACCTTCACTTGTACTAAAATACGATTTTTTAACATTGGATAATGATCTTTACTATGAGGAACATTCATTAGAAGTCTTGGTTTATAGAGATAATGTGATATTAAGCATGACTACTCACCTAGTGAATGTTTTCTAGGGGAATCATAAATTCAAAAAAGCTACTTGGGAACCCATGGATGAAATAAAATTGAGTTATCTAGATTTGTCTATGTTAGAGTGAATCATTCCTAGGGATATATTAATTTTAAGTTTGGTAGAATGTGAAACAATGGATTTTTAAAATATGTTTCTCTTTAAATGATTTGATTTATATGATAGATTGTGTCACACACAACACCATGTTTAGATGAACAATGATATAATATTAAGATATAATAATGTGACATTTATTTCCTAGTCATTGGAATGGAGTGTATTAATAGTACTGACTAAATTTTGATGAACCTATGATTACATATTCGTTAAATAAATTCATTGATTATCAATTAGTTTTTAAAAATAGTGAATAAAAAAAGTTGTTTTTATAAAAAAATGTTTTTATGAATGAAAGGTTATTTTTTATAGAAATTTATGTTAATATCTTCTTTTTTACCGATTTCAATGAATTTTATAAAATCAATATAAAATTTTAACATTTATTTAATAATTTTCTAATCATGTTGTTAGAATAAATAAATTCTTATGCTTGGAAATATTTTATTAAAGAGTTGTATTTGTCAGATTTTGAGTGATTATTTATAAACGTTCTTCTTCTATATATATAAATAAAATATTGAACATTTTATTCCATATTTGGGATCATGAGGTATAAATTATCTATATAGGGGACTTTTATTTTTGTTAAATTTTAATAGTAATTTTTGTATATTTTATCATTGTGGTAAAGTGTAAATCATATAAATATTTGATAAAAATAAATGATAATGAAATAATTTTTCATCTTAATTATTAGTGGATGAATGGAATTTGACCCTGGTCAACTTATGATGTAAATTTAATTTTTTTAATGGTCATTTCTTCATGAAAATGACCTATATGATATTTAATTCAAATAAAGTTACAAAATGTCACTCTCTTTTCATTAAATATAACCTATGATCTCAAATAATGAAAATAAGTTATAAATGAATATAAATGTTTATTTTTAGAATAATGAAATTATATTCATGATGTAAATTTATTTATAAATATTATAGATAAAATTACTATCTTAATTGTATGTGTCAGGCTATGATATTAATTATTCAATTTATAGAATGATAAAATAAAGGAATTTAAAATATGTAAAGTAATATAAATTTATTTATTTATACTATTATCCAAATTTATAGATATATATAAAATATTATTGATTTCTAAAAGGATTTGATTCACATTCCTACTTTGTGTTTAAGACATTTATATATAATTAAATGAATATTGTCAAAACCGGCCTTAATGATATTTTATTAAATTATTTAAAAAACATAAAATTTTAACAGAGGAAAAGTTGGATTAGATATGGTTTAAAATGTGGTCCCTTATCCATTTATGAACCAATATTTACATTATATGTAAAATGTTATACCTTGAATAGTAATAATTATGTTACTATAGTTGTGGTTAAATTGATCAACAAAGTGGTCAATCAAAACAAAAAAGGTTTGAAATGCCACTCAAACCAATCCAAATATTGATTTTTATGGGATATGAACCCCAACCGATCATAACATTGAATCCCTGGCCATTTGAGTAATTTTTCCATGATAATTAATTTATAATATTTTAAACATTAGAGAAATATTAGAGTGCCCCTCACTATAACTATAAAAGGGTTCCCCATGATTCTCTTATTCACTTAAATTTGAGCCTTATATATCAACCATACTCTAAAAAAATACATTCTCAAATTCCATGTACTAATTCTAGAGGTATTATTCTTCCTAGTAGAGTAACCCTATGATACTTAAGAGGATATATAAAGGATTTTTTCATAGAAGTGGTATTCACCTTAACATATAACTTTAATTTTAGTTCTTATTATACCATCTCTAAATATACAAGGACCAATGTTTTTCTGGACTGCAATTTTGAGATAAAATTTGAATTTTTTCTATTAGATGTTCTTGTGGGGTAAAATGGTATTTTTTAAATACCATTTGGTCTTGAATAATTATTCTGACCCCTCCGTTGGTCCTAGGATAGGGTGTTTTACCATAGGACAGAAGTTTGGTGGAAATCTGAGTAGTTCGAGTTTTGGCGGAATTATAGTTATTTAATATTTAATAAATTAAATGTTAAAATATTCACGTAGGTTTATCCAGCCTTATCATTTTAATGTAGTATTGGATTGAGATTCTATCTTTGTTGTTGAGTTCAGAACGGGGTGTTTAGATAAAGTGAGGCATAAACCCATGTTGAGAACCGAGGATGGCATGAGACAGTTTTTCTGTTCTTATTTTTCATACTTTTCGTTTTTTCCTTTCACTTTATTACCCCCCCCCCCCTTCTCATGCACTCAATTAGTAAATCTAATACTATTCTACACAACCGATTGAGAAAAAAGGATAGGGTGAATGAGAGGAGGCAAGGGAAGAGGGGCGTCATTGTGATTCCTTCGAACTGATGGATCGATGTGTGAAGACCGTGGACTGTCAAATCAACCAATGATCCAACAGTTTCTACCCAAAGGTTGGCCCATTTAAATTTTCTCTGAAAATCCATTTTAAATGAATTATTTCATTTTTTATAGTCAAATATTTCTTTCTTGAGGACTCTTAATGCCAGATCTGTAGTTTCATTGGATAAAATATGTGATTCTTCTGATATGAGGGTTCTCTGTTCAAGAAAACGAGGTTACACAGCGTTTAGTCTGGGGTGGCAGTTCCCATTCAGGGATGATGAAGTTTTAAGAAGTACACACTGTATATTGGGTATACACATCATGTACCATTACATTTCCATGTAACCAAGTACCCTGACATTGAACTCCTGTAGGGGTACACAACATTTTATTGTACAAAGCCAGACCCCATATAGGGTAACATGTCTTGTAAGAGTACACATCTTGGCTAGGTAAACGACCAATATAGTTGAAGTACACAGGCATATGCCCCATGTTGGGTACATGCGGTGTGCCCGTGTTACATGCCATGTACTTGGGGGCATTACATGCCCAGGCCATCCAAGTTACATGCCCATGTGGTGTGCTAGGATTACAAATAGTGTACCGAGGGTTACACAACCCGTACATCCCCTCTATAGTCAGTTGGGGGTTTTCATACCTTTTTTCCTTGTAGTCAGATTAGGAACTAAGAGTAGTCTATACTTGTTAGTTTCCTGTATAGATCGTGAATGTGAAAATCATGGATCATTAAAAGGACTCATAATTGGTGTTTTGGGGATTGTATCAGAATGGATAGGTTCTTCCACTAATTATCAAATTTAGATGTCACATGAGAGTGAGACATAGAATGGATGATTGGTTGGGTGTTCATACCAATTTAATTGAGATATTTGACCTAATATAAGCTATGAGATGTCTCCCAATACCTATGCTTTTGATGGAATTTTCCATGGGAGGTGTACCCTTGTGCCCTTTTAGGTCCTAAGATTAGATGCTTCCAAGGATCCCTAAATGGATTCATTTTCTCATATGATTATCTAGGGTGTACTTGGTAGGATCCCACTATTGTATACCATTTGTGAGGATACCTATTGTAGGATTCCTCTATTGTCTATCATTTTTGGATCTTATGTAGGATTCTCCCTTTCTATTAACTAATGATCCCACATCAGAAGTGATTGCTTTTGTTTACCAAGAGGATCTATAGTGTGATTCCTCTTCCGTGTTGGACTACAGGGACCCACCGGGTGCCCATTGCTTGACCAGCCCTGATTTTATATCGGGTTTGAGTAGAGATGGTGTTCAGTTTTCACCTAGAAACCATTATGAAATGATATGTTATGCGTCTATGGTTATCATGTTGGGTTTTTCATTTGGGCCACCCTAAGTCATTTGTTAATATTTAACATGGTTTTTCTAATGTAGTAGGGTTTACCATAGGTGATTTCAGGTTGAGGGTCGTTGAGCCTAATGTGAGGCATCATTTTTTCTTGTTGGGATTACTAGACATTCATTCATAGGATCGTGTTTCTGATCCATGATTCATTCATGTTTTTTAGTACACAGAGGTGGTTCAAAGGTCATTTTTGTTGATCCTTAATTGTTTTCTTTTAGGTCTTGGGTGATAATTTGATTCTCAAATTCTGGAATGGATGGGATAGACTCCTAATCATGTGATATGTGGTGGGGTTGATTACTCTATCATCATAATTTGATGAATGGGTGGTATACCCATGTATTTTTATGGAATGTGAAATAGTTTACATGATTGGATATACTAATGTGTGATGATTTAAATGTTTTATAGATGTCATGGACTACTCTCCATGGATATTGAACATGGTAGTTGATTCCTTGTGTTGAGTATTAACCTTTTCTCATGATTCCGTAAGATTTGTAGTGTCTTTCTACCCCAGGAATCCATCTTTATTGGGATCACATAAAAAATATTCTATTCACAAGATCCTAAGATTATAACTAGTGTCGTTTCTTAATTTCCACTAGGGTTCTCATTGGACTCGATGGGATTCCTTGAACGCATTCCTTGGATCTGTCCATTCATGTTCTGCACTTCTTATAGAGATTCCTTGGATGAGTTCCTCAGATTCGGCCATTCGGGGTCTAGATGAGGATTCCTTGAATGAGTTCCTTCTATCTGACCCTTTTTAGTCTACACATCTGATGAGGATAACTTGGATGAGTTCCTTAGATCTGTCCCTTTGTGTTCTGCACATTTTATGAGGATTCCATTGATGATTTCCTTGGATACTACCCTTCATGATCTAACACTTGTGATTATATGTCATGGTTGTGGTGGTTTTGATCTTTACAGTATTGACTGTCGGTATATGGTATCCTTTTTTAGTTATTTGAAGTGATTATGGGTGAACCTAGGTGTTAGATGAGTACCCCCAGTGGTGATACACCTTGATTAGAGAATTTATCAATGTTTTCGAAGAATGTATATGTTGATTGGGATTAAAAATCCAATGATCAAATGCTGATGTGGTTTTGTGTTGTTTGATTCACTTACTAATGAATATTCATATCTATGTATATATGTATAGGTATGGGACAACACATTTTACAAATATATATATGGTCATCCATAGTGGAACATTCCCATTTTACTAGGCTTTGGGATCATATTTAGTTTTCACACCCTTTTGTTGGGGTTTCAGCTAGGCTTATCATATAGATTTTTCATACACTTTTAGCATCATAGTTACATGCTTCTTTTAGGGGTGTCCTACGGAGATTATTTCTCACCCCTTCACAGGCACCTTGGTGTATGTGTAAAAATTATGTTTGACATTCTGTTTGAGCATGTGTTGCATGGTTGATAGGGATGAGGCCCAGTGCTACATGATTTAGTCAATATTCTTGGGTGTTTCTAATAATTATTATGGTGTTGTTCGACCGAGTGTAGAGATCAGGTACATGGTTTGGCTTAATTTAACTATTATAACACTATACTTTATATTTTTTTTCCTCTTTATTTTTGTATTTATAAGGTCGGACCAGTGGTTGACTGTTGTTCTACTATATTGTACAGATTTTTAGGCTTTTTACATCTTTTTACTATTGGAACTTGTTCTATTTTGGGATTTTTCTACTTCTTCACTCAATTTTATTTGTTATTTGTATGATACTTATCTTTTTACACTATTTAATTACTATAATATGATATAATATCTTCCCCACTATCACCTCCTATAACATTTCTACTAGTTAGAAACATATGACATACAGTGAGGTGTGTTTGGGTCCTAGTAACCCCCCAGATCGGATCACAGTTTCAGTGGAATATGATTCAGGATGATACAAAGTGGTATAATAGCTTCTATTTTCATGGTCTACACAATTTTGATATGGTACATAATAGTATTAGGAATTTCATGAAAACTATGATGGATATCAGACTAGTGCATCGAGAACACATGTTCTGGTAAGATGTCCTGGCTTCCAGGTTTTTGGATTGTTATTCTTTTTTTTTTGATGTTTCATTTTTATATGATTTCACCTTGAGTGACTCACATGTTGTGTGTATGTCATGATTTATTGTGGATCTCAAGCTATTGGTCATTGGTATGAGGATAAAGATGAAATTTTAATCTTGCCAACTAATCCAATAGGAATCTCTTGCTTCATATTTGGCACAATAGATTCACATCATATAGGCCTTCTATTGTGTGATTTTACTGATGGAATAAGGATATTCAGTTGATTCTTATTACGTATATATTTCCTTATGATAAAAGGTTCTTTTGATCTATGTTCATGTCTTTTTTAGGCTGATGACTCAGTCCTTGTGCACAATAGGTATAGTGAACTAGTGGCTCATTATGGAAAGTGATATGTTTTGGTTGAAAACATTGTTGAGTGTTGTTTCTATGGTCTATATTTATATAATGGGATCACTAAGTATGACACCAATGGATACCATGATTTTTCATTCATACTGTACCACCATGGAGTATTTCCATATATAGATACCTACTGAGTGTTAGTTTGGTTACTCTTCTATATTGGCTTGGTGACCTCTATGGATTAGTTCTCTCGAGGGATTCTCGGAGATGATCTGGGAACATTTACTCCATGATTTTAGTTTTAACCTTCACATGTCATCAAAATCATTACCTCTTATTGATGGTTTGGATTATTTGGGAATGATGGTTAGACCTTGTGAGCTAGTTTGGGCTTGTTCTGTAGGGCTAGGTGGGAGACCTAGTGGCCATTAAATTGACATGGACACTTTTATGTTGAATTTTATTTATTTTTTGGAAAAATCTATGAGGAAGGTTTGAATTTGTTGGTAGATGCATTTTTATGATGTGATAATGGTTTTACAGTCATTTTGAGATCGAGTCATGGTATGTTCTCGTTTTATACATGATAAGAATTTTTATGTATTCAGTTTTTTACTAAGCACGTTGGGTGTATATATTTCGAAATTTTATTCGACGGACAGGACAAAATGGGTGCATGGCCCAGTCAACCATTGTTTGTGTTGTTTGGAGTCTAGTCTGATGGTGTGCAGATGGCCATGACTAGAATTATAGGTTGTGAAGGGTTTTCATGGATTAAATCATGGCACATGTGTGGTTCCCACTTTTTAAGGGTAGTTCCAAGGGTGCTTCTAGAATATACATCTAATGTGTCATGTATCAGGGTTATCTTTTCCTGGTGATGGATGAATCATTGGAGTACGAACTGGGTGGAAAAGATACAATCGGGTTGTTTGTGGTATCTTTTGAATTTTAATCTATGAGTGTCCATTAGAGGTGACATCATGAAATGAATAGGGTACCATGAGATGGTTGACCTCTGACTAAATCCAAATTGTTTTTTATACTATGTGATAATGGCTTAGAGAGAGACTTACACACATTTTGTATAATCATAGTGAACTAATATTATACATGATCATGTTCTATCCTAATTCATCTTGAGTATGCTGGGAGAGAATCGACCTAACAATGATGTCCTTTTTATTTACAAATGTTCTTCCATGTTGAGGAATGAACTTGTTGAGGTTGCGATTGAAGAGAGGGGTTATGTAATCCCAATGGGGGAGATATCACCATTGGTTATATGATGGTGGTGACAATATTTTTTAGTTGAACATCATTGTTAGTTGTGGGACACTGGGCTCAGAGGTTTCTTCTGAGATGAAAATACGGGTATTCCAATGGTGGGGAGACCGAATTCTTTAGTATTTAAATATCTTCCATGTAGGAGATAGTTTTTAATGCTATAATTATGGTCATTGAAATATATATATAGCTTGATTGTGTATATGCTCAGATTGAGAAAATGGTTACAGGTCCTTTAACTAGGCTTCTCTTGGATGATAAGAATTATGGAGGGGAGTTCCTATGGACCTGTATTTTTCAGGAATGTAGATTTGATAAAAAAAGTATAATTTTTTCTATAAAATATTCATAAGGTGTAAAATGGTCCTTTTACCCAACCATTTGATCTCAGATAATTATTCTATCCATTTTTTGGCCTCAGAATAGGTTGTTTACCCTAGGAAAAGTGTTTTGTGGAAATCCGGGTTGTTCAAATTTTGGAATAATATTTAATATTTAATATTAAATAAAATAACTATTAAATAATTCAAGCAGGTTCGTTAAGCCATAAAATTTGAAAGGAGTTCTAGATTGATATTATATCTTTAACATTTAGTTTTGAATAGGTACTTTATCCAAGGAGAGTCATAAGCTCGAGTTGCATGCTAGCACCGTCCCGAACCCCCTTTCCTTTTCTTTTTCTTTTCATTTTTTATTTCGTATATTTTTCCTTTCTCTTCATTCCTACACCTTCTTTCACACACCCACTAGGCTGATCCTCATACACTTCATGACCGATGGATAATTGGGGGAGGAACAATGAGATAAAGATGGAAGGGAATATGGGTTCTATTGTGAAGCCCTCGATGCGCTCTATCGAAGTGCGACAATTGTGGGCTATCAAATCAACCCAAGCATAAGCAGTTTACACCTAATGGTAGGCCCATTTATGTTTTCACTAAAAATCAACATTAAGTACATTTTTTCTTGTTTATATATACATATATTTATTTCTTGTTTCCTCTTAAGGAATAATCTATTGTTTCGTTGAAAAAATTGGTGTTTTGGGTGAGCTAAGGGTTTTCTATTCAGGGAAGATAGGTTACACAACAAGTAGTACAAAGTGACATGTCATGTGTTCATTTTATCCATAGACGAAGAATTTTTATGGAGTAAAAACAATGTACTCGTACATGGTTGTGTAGCCGACTACCTGGGTAGGTAACTCTTGTAGGGGTACATGTTCGTGTAGCGTACACGGCTAGACCCCATGTAGGGAAAAATGGAATGTATGAGTACATGACTTTTCTAGGTAAAAACCCAAGATTGTTTATGGACATTTAAATGTTCCCATTTTTGGTAACATGCTGCATTCCCATGTAAAACATGTACATGGTGAATTACATGCCCATGAAGGCATAATTACATGCCCATGTTGTGAACTAGGAGTGCATGTTGTGCACTTCCCCCTTATAACTCTTTGTGGGGTTTTCCATACATGTTTCCACTGAAGTTAGAAATAGACATCAGAGTAGTCCATTATGGGAAGTATTAAATGTAGATTAGGATGGTGAATCCCTTTGAGCATTTTGAGGACTCTTAATGGGTGTTTTGTAGTTTCCATCAAAATGGAAAATTTCATTCCCCAGTCATCGAATTAAGCTATCACCTTGGAGTGAGACTTGGCATGGAAGATTGGATGGAATTTTCAACCAACCTAGTTTAGATGACTGACCTAAAATGAGTTGTGATATATCTATCACGACCTATTATTTTTCATACATTTCCCTTAAGATAATTTCCCTTCAAACATATGACATCGTGAGACTAGATTCTTTCAAGGATCCCCTGCGGGATTCATTTTCTTATATGCTGGTCTGGGAGTCCTTTGTAGTATCCCTCTCTGGTATACCATTTTCAAGGATCAGAGTTGTAGAATGCCTCTATTTTTTATCATTGGATATTACCATAAAGGATTCCACATATCTATTACCTAAGGAACCCATGTAGGATGCCTCCACTCTTGTTTACCTAGAAAAGATCAAGTGGGATTACACTTCATGATTTGACTTGTGGGACTGTGTGGTTTGCCATTGCTTGACTGACCCTGAGCTGTACATCAATTTTGGTTAGAGATGGTGTTTGGATGTCATCATGAACCGGTTCTGAACTCATGTATCACTGGGTAGTGGCTACAGTATTGGGTTGGGTGTTTTAGACACCCTCACTAGTTCTTTAATATGAAATATGATTTTTACTATTCAGCAGTGTTTACCAGAGGTGATTCTTTGTTGGTGGTGGTTGAGCCTATTTTAAGTCTTCTTTCATTCTTGTTGGTATTCCCGAACATGCTCTCATGTGATCCAACTTATTAGCTAGGCTAATCTAATGTTTTCTTGGTACCCAGAGATACTACATGGGACTTGTTTTTTGAGTCGTACATGTTTTCTTATAGACCTAAAGTGATAATGGGATTCTTCAATGTAGTAATTCCTTGTATAAACACTTTGGATTATTATATGTGGTGGGTATTATTAGGCTCTCCTCGACTTTTGATGACTAGTTGGGTATACCCATGTATTTTGATGGAATGTGAAATGGTTTACATGATTGTGTATACTTAGGTGTGATGCTTGAATGTTTTGAAAGATTCCATAGACTATTATCTTAGAGCAAGAATGAGGTATTTGATGTCTTGGGTTGAGTATTTCCATTGGTTCTTGAATCTGTGGGATGAATCAGGCATTGCTACCCCTTGGATCCAGCTTTCTTGGGATCACATAGGACATGTGCTATTGACATGATCCAAGGACACAAAAAAATTTCGTTACCATGATTCCACTAGGACCCACATGGGTCTTGATGGGATTAAAAGGAAAAATTATTTGGATTAATCCCTTTGTGGTCTACACATATTATAGGTATGCGTTGGATGAGTTCCTTGGATCAGACCCTTCGTGGTGTACACTTCTGATGAGAATGACTTGGATTAATTACTTTTATCATACCCATCATGGTCTACATTTCTGATGAGGATGACTTGGATGAGTTCCATGGATGTATCCCTTCATGGTTCGACACTTGTGATTATTCATCATAGAAATACCGGTTGTGATCTTTATAGGATTGACTATTAGTATATTGTAACATTGTTTCAATGATTGGAGGCTCATACCGGTGAACCTAGTTGTCGGAAGAGTATCCCCTAGTGGTGGAATACCTTACATAGATTATTTACCGACATTGGCCATAGAAGTTATATTTTGATCAGGATTAAGTACCAATGTATCAACTACTAATGTGGTTTCATGTTTTTTTATTCTCATACCAATTTATATTCAAATCTATGTAAATATGTATAGGTATGGGACTATACATGTTTATGCATCATGATATGGAAATCCATGGTTCCTCTTTCCAGTTGACAAGGAGTATGAACCTTGGGTTCAAATATAATATCACATTTAGTTTTACATTATTTTTTGTTGTGTTTCGTCTAGGATGATCAATTTTCTTTTCCATATACTTTTATCATCATAGTTATAGGTTGCTTGTAGGGGTGGACAACCAAAATTATTTCTCACCCCTTTACATGATATTCTGTGTACGTGTAGACCTTATGTCTACATTTCAGGATGGTTAAATGTTTCGTGGTGGATAGGCAGGAGGCCCAATGTTTCTTGATCAATAGGAGTTGATCGAGTGGTTATACAGATTATGTATGTGTGGTTCAACAATGTGTAAATATAAGGTAAATGGTTTGGCTTAGAGTTATTAGTATAGCCCTGTAATTTTACATTCATTTTATTTTATACTGTTGTATATGTATGGACGACCCAATTGGCGACTAGTGTGGTATTATATTGTATAGTTCTTCAGGCATTTAATAGAATTTTAATATTTCAACTTGATCTATTTCAGTATTTTACTGCTTCCAAAAACTATTTACCTTCTACGGTGTATGAAAAATATATTTTTTCAACAGTTAATTTTACTCTGATATGGGGTAATAGTCTCCCAACTATTACCTCTTAGTCCCTCAAAAGTAGTTAGCATAATCTGGCGCACAGAGAGGAGCACTTTAGACCAAGTAGTCCACTAGCTCAGAACACCAGTTTACATGCATTCCACTCGTGTTAAAAAAAATATATTATAGTTTTTGTAAAATAACAACTTTAGTATTATAAATATTAAAAAATGTTAATAAAAACATTTAAAAAAAAAATTAAAAGTGATGTTTTTTTCATTTTCTAAAGGAGGTACTTTTGGATTTTCTAAAATAATGTAGAATGAATGTATTATATTAACTTATATTTCATGAATAGAATCTACTACCATCATGATTACTCAATACTATAAATATTAATTTATACATTTCCAACAATATTATCTATTTAAATTATTTGAAAAGTGAATTTCAAGTGTAAATGTTATTTTCCTCAAGATTGTTTTTGATATTGTAATGGTATTTGTATTCATCAAATACAACAACACTTAATTTCACCTATAATTTACATGGGATATGAACCAGGGGTACCATCATCATTATTAATCTTTATTGTTTTTGATAAAAATATGTTTATTAATCTTGTTCCTTTTTCTATGTGATATTCAATGACTAAATAGTGAAAAGTTAAGAAAATATATTTTATTTCCATGGATTATGCTATGATGAAATCTTTATGAACTCCATTTATTTTCATCGGATATGATATTATTAATATTTTATGATATTTTAGAACACATATATTTTATTATCATTATGTGATGGATGAAAATGAAATTATATATCCCTCAAATGGATTGGGTAAATATGGATAACTCATTTGGTAAAGATGTTATACGCAAAACAAATTTCATATTTCTAATTTCATCTAAGGAAATGGTTTTCTTGTCCATAATATTAAGCATGGAAATAGATTTCATGTCCATAAGATTATGCAAGGACCTAGATTTAATGTTAATAAGATTATGGGTGGACTTAGTTTTCAGGTCCATAATTCAATGTGAGGGTCTGATTTTATTTTATTAACATAATGAGAGAACCTATTTCCATTGATACACTATTACAATATTTTAGGCTTATGATTCTATGACATTCCAATTTCTATGTTATTCTCTCATGGCTAATGATATTTGATTCCATTATGATTCATGTATTATAAAATTCTATGATTTATTCCATGACTCGGTATTATAATATATCATATGAAAATTTATGTATTTAAAATGATATAATCAGGTTCACACACTCTTATGCTCATGATTTACTCATGTGATAATTAATATCTCCTTTTTTACCCATACATAGCATCTAAACTCACTGTTTTCTTATGTTTAATTTCCCTAGAATATGAACAAAATAAATATATATGTAATGACTAAAAAGGGTTCTAGTTATGAATAATTAAATTAGAGATCATGTAATTCACTTAGGATCAATTTGATTATGTATACATGTATCCAAAGATACTAAACCTATAAAAATATGGCATAGATAGTTATGTCATATAACGAATTTAAAATCAAGAAGCTTCATTATATGTATATGAAAATCTTGGGGCACTATAGTTTAATTATTTTGAATACGTGGAAATTAAGGTTTCAAGTGTCCTCTTTTTACCCCTTTAAATTGGATTTTAATGTGTCTCAGAATTTTTTTCCACCATAATAGAAAGAAATTATAAAAAAATATAATTTTCCTTTCATTTTCCTCTCATAATCTAAAATATTTATCTTATTTTGGGCTATGATTTAGTTATTTCCCCCAAAATGACCTTACAAATTTTTATTTTGTACATAATATTTTTTTAAGGTAATAATTCTTTATCACACTTCATCCCTCTTGACATTATGTTCTCATTCATGACTATATTCTTTAATTTAATGGGTATATTCTAGATCACTTCCACTAATTATATATTTTTTCATTCATTGACATAACCGTGTAATGATTAATAAATATGATATCAATTTTAATGGATATTACAATGAATGATATTCCATTTATTGATTGGGGAATTATTTACAATCAATATTCTTATGATTTCAATTCTATGTTTTATTAAAAAACCATGTTGGTTATATATTGTAATGTTAGTTATTGTTTAATATGATGAATTCAATATAATTCATTATCAATGGGTATGTAAAAAAATTATATAGAACCTAGATGAATCTCTAGGTATTATAAATCAAAGTAGATTATGTATTTAGTGTAAACATTATCTGTTAATATATGAAATTGTCAAAAGTTTCCTTAAAAATATAATTATGATGTCTAAAATTTTTCATTTGACATTGTGGAATCAATAATTTGTTTCAATATTATTATATACATTTTCATATTATATTTGTATTTATTATATGATCTTATGAATCCTAATGAACTATATTGGTTTCGTTTATAATTAATAATTTGACATTAAAAATTGGAAAGAAGACCGCCAACATGAATTGTTGATAATGAGTTGGAAAACTATTGATTTTTTATTTTTTTATAATATTTTAGATGCCCATGTAAGGAGTCTAGTGGAAATCATGAAATAAGAAGGAATTAAATAATGTTCCTAAATGGTACATAGAGGGGCTAATGTTATGTTTAAGGTATGTTGAATAATGTTGTTTTGATGATTTTGAATGTGGGAAAGGCCATACCTTGGTTAGTGGGAATGATATAGATGAAGATGAAAGATGTCACACCCATGCTGTGGATTATGGTCATTGTAGATAAAGATATTCCAAACGTGGTAAATCTATAATGGGTTTAACTATGGTAGTCCACAAAAAAATTGTAAATCACATATGAATGAAAACGATTCCCAGATGTGGGATTTTTAGTCTTCATGGATTTCATAGAATATCTGGTCGAGCATGAAGGTCAATTAAAGGGTAACTATGCCATAGTACATGTCATGGAAAGTGAATGATGGAAAATATTTTCCTTCCATGCCATGGAGAAATTATTAAGGTAAAGAGTATCCATGTAATTTATGAATGAATACTCGAAGTGGCCAACATATTCAAGGGATATGAATCAATCTATGTTGATGGGAATATTGTCCCAATGGTCTACCTCTGAGCAATGGGAATGACTACCATGGTCATGGTGATAGTCCTTGTGAAGGTATATATTTAAAATAATGAATGTGCGTTATTTGGAGTCTATAGAAGAAGTAAATACATCCAAAATATCCAGAATCTGGTTTTGTTGAGGGGTGTATTGTTTTGTAGACACAGTAACCAAGTTGTGGTGTTTGATGGAAATTAAGGTTAGTGTGTTTGTCGGATAGAGAAGTGTTAATTCCTTTGTAATTTATTGTAGTGTTTCTATAATTGATCAAAAAAATTCATACATCATATTTATTATTTATAAACCATGATCCATGATAACGTTGAATGTGGTTACAATGTTACTCAATTGTAATTAAATTGATATATTATAGTTCATTGAAATGTGATTATTTCTGACAACAATGTAGTTATGGTGGGATGTGGTTATGGAAATCATGGAGTAATTTCCACGGATGAGTTATGGGAAGTTTTTACAACACATAATGATGTTGACATGTGTCTGATTTATTTGTCCAAGATCCCTCATTTTATATTGGATCAACTAGACAAATGATATAGTTTTTTGAGGCATGAGAACATTACCCATTGATATAAATAAGAAATATATTTTACAAGTGAGGGTATTTATATAAGAACAAGGTATTGGAATATGTTGAATACAATTCTAAATAAGAAGAAGGGGTTTCTACAGAAGTAAAATATAGGTGTTCTGTTAAAATTCTGTCATCGGAGAAGCGATTATGAAATAATAAAGGTATTATTTAATCATGATGGTGTTTCCCTATGAGACAAAAATAGATAATATATTCATTCTTGAGGATGCATTCCAACCATGTGATAGAGTTGAACGTATCTAAAAGTCCATAAATGAAGAGAAGGATATTCTTTCCACTTTAGTGATTTTAATATGGAAACTAAAAAGGAGTTACCCATGGGAAGAAATTAGATTTTCATATACATGTGAAGATAGTTACCTAGGGTAGCAGTGTCCTATCCTAAAATCACTGAAGGTGAGTGATCATTTAGCTATTTGTTGTATTAAAAAATTTCAATTTCATGGTCCATAGAGTATCATATTGAGTGTGAACCTAGTTAATTTTATTGTATATATTTACATTCCACATTCACACCAAAAGAGGGTTACAAGATAATCACATTATATTAGGTAAAACAGGTGGTCAAATTAATTGATTCTTATCTAAATATAGAAAAAGAATATTATGTGACCTCATATATGAGATATCACGATCAATTAAATGGTATTGATGGTTAAAAAAGGGATAAATTTCATAAAATTTTCATACCATTAATAACCTCGCCCCCAGGTTTATCATTCTCGAAGAAAAATTATGGACTAATAAGTGGTATTAAAGCGATTGTTAATTATTTATTTTATTTCTTCATCTATATCATAATTTTTAGGATAAATAACTTTCTCCATAGTGATTATTCCAATATTTGATATAAATAACATAAAATAATGGAAAATTTAGTATTATTCCAAGGTGGATGATTCATTTTTATTTCTATTAGTTTTGTGGAGTATGGAAATTCTCTTATGAATCAATATAATGTATTCATTCAATCAGATCAATTAGGTATTAATATTATTCATCATTCCAAATTTCATTAAAGGTGAAACATAATGAAAATATCTGTGAGGCAATTTAAAATATAATTTTCTCAAATATATAGAGATGAAATTTGTAATAACTCCATTGAAAAGATGATTATGTGTACTTCATGTCAAATGGAGTGAAGAATAATGATGTTAGAAGAAATAATTATTATATGATACATAAATAAACTTATTCTAGTGTTATATGTATTTTGAACCTTGGTTTTTAATAGTAATGCATGTTTTGGACACTATTATTGAGATATTAAGGATATATTAATCTAATGAATTTGCAAAAATATCATGTTTCCATTCAATGAGGTGTCCATGCAATGGCTAAGAGAAGATCCCAATTATAAAAGATAATGTAGAATAATCTGAATTCATTAAAGGAGTAAATTTTTCATTGATTAAAGACTTTTCAGTATATAATAAGTGTATTAAAAGAGAACATGTGTCCTTGAATTTCATCATCAATAAAATGGGATCAAAAATGAAAAAAAGCACCATTATTGAAAAGTGATACAAATATTTTTTTTGAAATAGTCCATAGAGATGGAACATATGTAAGAAATCATTCCAATCAAGAGTAAACATGAGGGAAGAATACAAACCATCATGGATGTTGCTTCTTGTATAAATTTGAAATATGTATATTAGAAAGACAAATATATTAGTATTACACTAAATTTAATGAAAGAAAACTCAAATGATTAGTATAGTCACCAAATAAAAGAAACACATTTATTTTTCTACTTTAATATGATATATACATTTAATTTCATGAATATTTATATCCCATGTAATTATAGGTTCATTGACTTTGGAGACTATCTATATGATGAAATTATTTTTCAATACGTGATATCATTTATCCCTAAAGGCACAATAGTAAACCAAGATTTGAAAAAACAATTAGTAAGACTCATCCTAAAAAACATGGAAATGAGAAAAAATATATTAAAGGATTGATTTGAAAATATTCGAAAGGGATTAATAACCATTTTATAAAATATTATTTTTTAATAATAAGTAAAAACATGAGCATATGTGAAATATCATAAAACCTTGAGGAATAATCATATGACATAGATTGTCTTCAAAGGACATATCACAATAACAAAAAGCCACAAAAGGTCAAGATAGAATAATACAAGCTAATATCTTAGAATAATGTATTATATAACATGAATAGTGATAGTTAAATATTATAATGAATAACATACTTTAACTATGGAACAAACATTAGCATATGTAAATATTACTTTCATGATCCACACCATCAGTTATCATTATTAAGTGATAATATAATGTACTCATGAATACTTATCCTTGGTGATCTAAACACTTGAACAATTCATTGGAAGATGGAATATGTCCCTAATAATATTCAATCATTCTTATGTCTTCCACTTAAAAATATTCCATATTTTACTTCACAAAGAAACCATGGAAATGAAATGTTTTTCATAAATCTAATAAATGATAATCATTCTATTTTACTAAATAATACTTAGAAGTCAAATAGGATTCAAAAAACATCTATATGTAGATAATTAACTTTTAATAAATAATCTATAGAAATAAAATAGGTTTTATAAAACTTGAAAAATGAAATCATTAACTTTTCATAAATATCCATTGGTAATAATATTAGTTTGATAAAACATACAAATGGTAGAAAATAATATGTGAACTAAATAATTCAATATAGAAAACATGATCACCCAAAAATAGTTAGATAATAAAAGAAATACATATTGTCAAACATGAATCTTACCTTTATTAGAGGTATATCATTTGGAATAGGGTAAATTGAAAACATATTCATTAGGTGATCTTTATTGATAACATTTTGTAACCATTTATTTAAAATACATAGTTATGAGTCTCTTCATAAAAATTGTATATAAAAAATATTGAAAAGAAAACCATTCATGAAAAATTATTTGGATCAAAAATTATTTTTATAAAAAAAATGAACATCATTGATAATGGAATGTCATGAAAAAATAATCTTTAATAAGAAATTTTATAACTCGATGAAATGAGTTTGAGTCAATAATTCCATTACCCTTACATTTGATTTCAATATATATTCTTTAACCCAATGTATCATAACGGTAAAAATACAAAATAGATTTAAAAAATGTTTATTCTTATTCATTTCTATTCATAATATTTATTAATTAAAATTCTCCTCATCTATTAGACTGTAATAATCATTTTCAATATTTGATGTTATTAAACTAGAATATTTGAACTAGTTTTGTAAAATAAGTATTAGTATCACATCTTAACCTAAATTTAATAATTTCAAAAACATTAATGATACATTAATTTTTTTTATAAATACCTCTAATTTTATAATTCCATCACATGATAGTTTCAGTAATGTTTTGTTAAAGTGAAATTGACGTTGAACTGGTTTCAAATTATTGACCGGTATCAATAGATTACCATATAATGATTAGTAATTTTTATTTTACCCATAAAGAACCATACTTATGATATATACTACTTATATTTATCATATATACTCTTCAAATATTAACTAAATGAATCCTTGATGAACATAGTGAAAAATGGAATGCATCCTTTAGTGGTGGTGGTAGTCCGCATGTGCTTAATGATAATTTTTTTATTCATATAACATGAAAGATGGGTAATATTTATAATCCTTGTTTATATAAAATAATTTATAAATATCAAAAAATTTATTAAATTCAATTTTTAACAACTTTTCATATACAATGAGGAAACAAACATGTTTATTCATTGAGGTGGTAGTATTAATGTACACACAATTTATGTTTATATTTTTGATAATGAATATGTTAAATGTGGTTAATGATTTTACCATCATCATATTAAAAAAATAATTTTAAAAATAATAATGATTTTATAATTTTAATATCATGTAATGTAATTTGAGGATGAATAATTTCACATAAATATAGATAAATGATAAAGGAGAAGCTAGAGATTTATACCATAATTTTTGGACTATATCTATTTCATATGGGGTTAAAACATTTAGGGATTGGCTATTGATAAGAAAAGAACATATTGAATGTGTATAGTAATTTATTTGATTGTTTTGGGTATTTTTTGGCCTAAAATCACTATGGCTTTGTGTGAGGTGATGTGAGGAGAAGATTCCACCATTTATAAGTGAAAATGGATGAAATTTTTCATAAAAAAACCAAAGCATTCCATAATGGGACGTCACTCTCAAATAATGTTTCTCCCCAATTGATAAATAGTGTAATGGAGAAAATATTGTTTCAAGATACACCTATAAAACTCATTTAAAATCATTTTTTTAAATATTTTATTCCCATTACCACAGATGTTTCACATGTTTAACATTTTAATTTTCATCAAGGTAAATAGTTATTACCAAGGTAATTTATCATTTATTCCAAAAAAATGAGGTGCTCCTTTTAAAATAATTTTAACTCAATTATCCATTATTTTAAATTAATTTAATTCCATATAAATTATAAACATGGTAAAAATTAATTTAAAATTAATTACTCTATAATTTATAAAAACATTTGTTCAAAAAAAATAATTTATGTTCAAAAATGAAAAAAAAAATTATAAATTTAAATAAACATTTTTTAAATATTTAATTCACTATTAGTATAAGAAGTTTTTCATAAAATAAGGTTTCCAAACATTATGATTCATACTTATATTAGAATAATATCAAAAAAGTCATGTTATTTGTAAAAAATAGTATTTATGACTATTCTTCTAAAATTAAATAATTTACTAAAAATCTAAATAAATAATCAGAATATAATTTTTGTGATATGTTGAAATATTAATTTAAATTTTTCATTTCAAATTATATATTTTTTAATTTAACTTTAAAATAAAATCATAAAATATTGAGAAACAATATTTCTTTTACAGGAAATCAATTTATTGGTACATTAAATATTCTTATGAAATTAGTATTTTTAAAAAATGTATCAATATTGAACCATATCCATTTTATAGAATACATTTTAATTTTAATAAAATTATTTTATTAGTTACTTATCCTTACTTGTTAAAATTTTATTAAAAGGTACAATTATATTATAAGTTTATCATAACAATTTGTACCTACTTATTCAACAGCTGCAAGACATTGTTCAATATTTATTTAAATAAAACATGTTGCGGTATGTTTGGGTTTGGTGTTGCGTGTGGAAAATCTATATAATATAATATTTATTTAAGGATGAAAATATTAATAAAATCATAGGTCTTTACATTATTCACCTTTTTGATGAATTTCTTCCCCAATGTTTTATTTCTAGGATACAAATATGTTTGAGTAATTCGGCCACATTACATCATTGGGTTACAACATGGCTCATAAAACAAGTGATATATGCAATATACTATGAAACAATGAGTAGAGTTGTTCCACAATACATTGTCTCTAGGTTTTAGGGTCTTCGTTGGTCCTTCCTCATATGATATATCATTCTTTATCTGTACAAATTTAGAGCATATCACAAATGAATGATCTGTTATGTAATTTATCCTATGTGATACATGGAACACTTGATGTACATGGTATATGGTTAATTGTATTTTTATGTGATAATATATCATCCTTACTAGATATTGTATCTATAAGGTACTAAAATACATATGTCTCATATTCACTTTCTTTACCAATTTCATAATGTGCTTCCTATAATATATCTAGAGGAACACCTTATTAGTATCTTTGAACAAAAGATCAGATCGATAATTATCAGTATAACTCTTCTATTGACTATTTTTTCTTTCATGAGTCGATAAATTATTTGATCTATCTCTGTCATTTCTTAAAATAGTTTAGGTAGTATCATCTTCCTTTCTTAAATTTCATCCTAACAAGTTGGAGTCATGCATCTATTCCCATATAGAGCCTCATATGGTTCAATATAAATTCCATAATGGAAAATATTATTATATGGGAACTATTCTAGAGGAGGTTTTGATCCCAATATCATTAAAAGTCAATAGAAAGAGATCTCAAAATTTTCACTATAGTTTTAATGGTTATTTCAATTTGAACATCAATCTAAAAATTATAAGTACTTCTAAAACAATGTTTAATCTAAAAATAGTTATAAAGACTTCATCAGAATATCAAAGTAAACCTATAATATTGATTTCATATAGTGGATTATGGTACTCTGTGTATCTTTATAACTTTCCTATGTATATCATGATGAGTTGTTCAAGAGATAAGTCTTATTTGATGGAAATAAATCAAGTTGAATTAGTAAGATAATTTACGAAAACATAGATTGAATTATGGCCTTTATATGTATTGGGTTTTCCTAGAATGAAATCAATGGTGATTTTACCCCATTTCTATATAGGTAGGGCTAATTGCTGCAACACCCACATAAAAAATATTGTTCAGCCTAAAAATTCCTGCATACCAAGCATTGAGATTAGTATTCTTGAAGTTATCTCTTCATTTTATCATAATATAAGTTTTGTTTTTGGTATCTATACATCTTCATACTTCCAATATGATTACAAAATGATTCTCATTCATCCAAATCCAAAAGTACACCATGTAATTCATTTTTTAGTGGAACACATATCCAAGATCAAAGCCTTATAACTCAGTTATTATTGATGTTTAATAGTAGGATATTGGATAACATGTTTTGTCTCTCTATGTAGATTTTCTTGGAATTATTGATTGAACATAGTTGGATGGTTGGGTATTCATTTGGTTATGATAGGACTTCTCACTTCCAATTATGAGATTAACATTTATCCTTTTTAAATCCAACATTATTGGGACATTTTTATTCTTCTTCATATAAATAGAATCATGATCTTTCCTAATAAAATAATCAGAATTTTTTTCCTTTACCGAGTGGTAATTTACTGAGAATTTATTGTCTATAATTAGTTATAACCATCTCCATTTATATATATTTCACTCTTCTACGATTATTAATTTCATACTATTATGATCAGTATATATTTAACTCCTTTCTCCCTAGAGAAAATGCAACCAAATAATAAATTCAAATAACACTACTATCATATCCGAATCATGTGTCAAGTAAGTCCTCTCACAAGTCATTAATTGGTCTGAATCATAAGTAATTACCTTCTACTTTTTCTTGTGAATGTGACCAATGATCTACATCAATTAATAACAATATATTACAAAACCAACCCCACTATATAGTCATTAATGTTCATGAGTAGTTAGAAACATCTTTTTTGGTTTCTCAAAACTTTTTATTTCCAATTCTTTTAGGGGAACACCACTGTCTTTTGTGTTAACATGGTTAGTGGATTTGAATTCAAGGATAAATTTCTCACAATTCAACATCAATATTTATGTAACCCATGAAAACTATGGATTTTTGTTATTGTGGATGATTTTGGTCATTGTTCAATAACTTCTATTTTTGATGGATCTATATATATGCCCATTTTGGGGATTACATAAACCATATATGACCCCTTTTGTGTCTATAATTCAAATATGGAAAATTTCTCAAACAATTTATCAATTATAAATATCCTTAAACAATATGGGAATTATATTCATGCTTTAGATTTACTATTAAGTATATAAGATTATCATTTATAAAGACCTCCAAAAATTGATGATTGAAGTATATATGGGTAATATTTATTATATATATTAATATGGTGGGGAACTTCTCAATCTAAATTGAATAATAATAAAAACATATTATTCATACCTCATTCAGAAAGTTGTTTTTGAAATATCCTCCATTTTAACATTTAATTGATTATTTCCAAACCGAAGGTCAATATTTGAGAAGTACTGAACCCTTCCTATTTGATTGAACATGTCATCATTATAGGGTAAAGAATATGTATTATCATTCATGATCTTTTTAATATCATTATTATCACTACAAATTCGCATTTATCCATCCTTTTTTACAAAAAGTATTAGTTCACCGCATGGTGAAGCATGAGGGTTTATAAAACCCCTGTCAAAATTCTCATATAGCCACTTCTTACATTCCAATAATTCCATGTTATCCATTATATATTCACTCATTAAGATATTCATAGATCAATGTAAGAATTATATTTAAAACATGACCTCATGTTCAAGGGTAATACCCATAAGTTCATCCATGAAATCCTTATTTTATTATCATATACTGGGAATGTCATAAATGATGAATTAATCTATAGTCATTTAAGCTATAAATAATTTTTCATTAGTTATTAAAACTCATAATATAGAATTTTATTCCACGGAGTGTTTATCCTTATATTGGTAAATTATAATAGGTTGATATGATATATGAAATGAGTTATCCTTATCCTGAAAATTAATATGCTAACTATAGAAAGATATCCAATCCACACCAATTTTGTTTTCCAAATTCAATTCAGGGGATAATTAAATATAAAGGAAGTGTCCACTCATAAATATCAATTGAAGACTATTTATATAACATTGGCCCAATAATTATTCCACATGTGATTTAATAGTTAGTTTATTTCCCATTACACGAGGTGGTAATTCCATATTCTTATCAAACTCATGTGGTATGAATGAATTTGATTAACCAAATTCAAATAAGGTAGTTTCGTGTCTATAATATAGAGTATGTATACCATGTGTCACTTTATTATCTTAATTTTCCTTAGTATTAATAATCCATAGTTTCCTTCAATGATCCCTCTATTTGGGAGGTTATTGGGGCCTACTTTATTTAATATATCAATGGTTGGGGAATTGATCCACCAGTGTCCAAACTCCTTGAACTATAAGAACTGTACTGCAGGGAATTCATTTTCTGGGATTTTATTCCACATTTGGGTATAATCAGCCACATAACCTATCATCAACAGTTGTAGGATTGATGGCATAATTTCCACACATTAAAAAAATTCAATGATCATTTATGTCAATTACATAGGTGCTCCCTCCCACACCTTTAGAAAGTAGGGGTTTAAATTTATTCTCCCCATGTAAATTTCCATTGATGATTACCTAGTATCCCAACTCCATTTTTCCCACTCTATATTACATAGAGACACTAGATTTTTTCTCCACTATTACTTCTCATTAAAATAAATTATCGCTTATAAAGTATCCTATGCACGAATCCTTTTTAATATTATCTTTTAATCCAATGAGGGAATGATCAATTTTACTTTATGAATTTGACATATAATCATAGGCATGTATTGCGAGCCTTGTAAAGTTCTCACCATATATTTTAATGGACTTAACCACTTATTATTTCGACTCTAATAATTCCCTCTCCATATTCTTCTAAATAGTTCTAGGAAACACTCCATAATGAATAATTTCTTAAGAGACTCTCATTCCATGTAGTATACATCCTATTTAGTCAATATATTCTTAATAAGAGTCCACAATTAGTCATCTATACCATTTAAATTGCAGAAATACAAAACAACCACCTCAATTTTTTTGAAACTATAGAATAGAAAGTAACTTTTCCATTGTCTTCATCCATTGTAGAATAATAAGTGGAATTTAAGAGACACTAAATGAGGGTATACATTAACTCTTGAAGAAATGAAGAGAAAAATTATCATTCTTATGGGGCGTTCAAGACCTCAATCTGTTTTTCAAAATTTTCAATTATTTTGATATTAGAGTGGGCATTATTACATGTTATTGTACTAAAAATCCCATTCAATTTTTTTTGGTAAAACCATCACATTGAACCTCACACACATTTTTAAACTTTTCATTTGGGTCAAAAAACCACTAAAACCAAAAATTAGTCTCCATTCGTGAAGAATAATTAACATCATATGGGAATACAATGATGAATGTAATTTAACCATTGAATTTATTAATATTTGAAACTATCATGTTAGTAGATAATTATTTAATTTCAACCTATATCATTTTTTTAAACATTATTTTGGGTTTTCTCATACATATTGTCCTAATCTCTAAAATTTATGATGAACTCAAACATTTATAATGGTCCATATTGAGAATGAGACCTATCAAATAATATCCCTTTGAGTGTTTAGATAGGTGTACAGTATCAGGCCCACTAATCATGCATTGGGGTGATGAATGAGTCAAGGAATAAATCCCCTTTTTCTTAATTAACCCTTGGTGAATTTGTGACACAAAAAAAATTTGTTTCTATTATCCTGATAGGGATGTAGTTCTAGTAGATCCACTTAATCATGAATTTAATGATATTTTAGAATTTCATCCTATACATAGACACATGGAATGTGTTTTCTCTAATACTATCTAAACTTAATTCTCATAAATATATTATCTAAACAATAAAAAACTAAAAATTTCCTTGAATACCAACTATAGTGACCTAAGATAAAAATGTATTTTTTTCAAAAAAAAAATTATAATTAAATTATATAATAAACTTACTATAAAAATAATAGACAGGTTTGGTTTATTTTTATAAAGGCTACACTATTATTTTATTTTACAATACATGAAATCTTTTCTCCATAAACTATTTATACTGTATTATCATCCTAACAACATATTAGTAATACTTATCGTAAAAACATAGGGAATAATGAAAAAATAAAGTAGTGTACCTTAACACTCCGTATGAGATGAATAAACATTTTAATATGGATGATTTAACAAAAAAAAACTAAAAACATGAGAAGAAGAGAAATACAATAACATCATGAGGGATAATCATAAGGAATAAGTGGACTTTAATGTTCATATCTAAATAACAGAAAGATAAAAAAGATCAATATATATCCATAATATCTATAAGATGGATTATACTTATTTTACATAAAAATTGAATCAGGATATCTTAAGATCATATTTAATTGCATATTTTAACTGTGGAAAAAACATTTGTGTATGGAAACATAACATTAATGTTCCACACAATCAGTGCCAATTCATATGAGAACCAAAAATGCAGTGAAACATTCTTATATCATCAAATATAAACTCTTAATTAATACATTAGAGTGTGATATAGGACCCAACCTATCAACCATCCATAATAATGTGTACCTAAAAAAATAATTTACTATTTATATAAAAAATAATACATAGAAATATAATAAATTTCATCAGAAATACCAGGTAAAATCATTCTATTTTTATAAAGAGCACATGGAAATTAAATAGGTTTCATAGAAGATCCAAATACAAATCAATAATTTTTTCAAAAATAACCTGTGGAAATAAAATTGGTATCATAATTCTTCTAACTTGAAATCATTCAATTTTTTAAAAACCCAAAGATGTAAAATGTGTTTCACAAACCATGTAAATGGTATAAAGTAACATGAGAATAATATTGTTTGATAATAAAAATGTTATCATTGTAAATAATTATTGAATAAAATAAAATTATATCCTGAAATGTGAATCATAACTCCATTGATGTTTGATCAATTTGAATATATTAAAATGAAAATGAAATACAAAAAGGGGTTTCCTGAAATCGTTTTTACAAATCAATGTAAAATCCATAGTTAAAGTTATTTTCGTAAAAATTAACTTTAAAAAAAATAAGTGAAATTAAAATTTTTAGGGAAATGGAATTGGATGAATAAATATATTTCCAAAAAATTAAATAGAAAACATCCTTAAAAATGTATATTCATCTGTGAATGATGTTCAATAATAAATTTTATAACTCAATAAAAGGAGTTTTAGTTAGAGAGTCCCTAAGATTTACCCTTGATTTACATGGAAGTGATTTGACCTCATGTATCGTGAAGATAAATATTTTAAATACTTATTATACAAAGTAATCCATATTTATTTAAATTTATACTCTTCACTAATAACAATTCTCTTCATATATTATAATTTTATAATATCTTTTCAACATTAGGTGTTAATATTCATCACCATTTCAACTAGTTTCACAGAAGATGTGTCAATATTCATTATTATCCAAAATTCAATAATTTTGAAGAATTTAATTGTACAATAATTAATGTTTTATGGTTTATGCATTGGTTTTGTATTCATACGTCATGAAGATGAAATCATTGATGATGTAGTATTAGTTTATTTACTAATATTAATGGATAACCTTGTAAAGATCATTTTTTTGTTATCTATAATAAAAATATTTCACGATATATATTATATATATATATCATATATATTCATTAAAAATAAACTAAATACATCCATAATGTCTACAGTGAAAAACATAATGCATCATTCCAATGAGGTGATAAACTACATATATGCGCGGATAATGATTTCCACTTCATGGAACATAAGAGAGAAGTAAAACGGTTTATCATTTCATAATATTATATAAGTTATACATATTATATTTATTCATTTAGTTCCCTATTTAAATATCATATTTAGGAAATAAAGGAAAAAACCAAACATTTTTAGGTGTGGAGGTGGTATTTTTCACGAATGCATGATTTGCGATTTCATTTTTCTTAATGGAAACGGGAAAGGTGATTAATGCTTGTACCATAATCATGATAATATAGTATTATACTAGTTATTATTATGATTAAAATTTAATATATTATAAATGAATTTTAGGAAGAATAAGTGTATATATGGAAATATAAATTATAATGGATAAGCTAAAAATATATACTTCACATCATTGATGATCTCCTTTTCAACAGGGGTTAAACCTTTGAGTGTTGGTCTAATTAGAAGAGCATAACATCTTGACAGTTTAATAAATTTTTTAGAGTTTTGGATATATTATGTCCCAATATAATTTGGTTGTAGTGTAATTGTTCGTGGGAACATAAAGCCCCTATTATTAGTGAAAAGGGATTGGATTTTTGTAAATACCATAAAAATTTCATTAATTGGAATTCACTCTCAACGAAGGAGACAATAAAATTAGAAATAATGAATTGGAAAATATATAAGGTTAATAATAACAAAAAAACACAATTACAAACATTTTTTTACATGTTATTCCCTTTACCTCATAGGTTACACTTTTTACCATTTAGGTTTTCACCACTGTAACTAGTTTTTTCCCGAAAAAATTAATCCTTTATAAAAAATTTTATTTTTTAAATAATTTGTATTAAAAAATAAAAAATTATAAATACATTTAATAATATTATATTTATAAATGTGATAAAAATTTGTTGTTAATAATAAATGTATAATGTATCAAAAATTATATTTTAAAAAGTATAGCTTATTTTTAAAAATGTCAAATATGTGTAAATGAATTAATAAACAATATTAAAATTTTAAATTCAATTATAAAATACTTAATTTTTTTTATAAAAATATTTAATGTATTTACAATTCATAATTTTATAATACTAATGTCAAAAAAATCATAATATTTATGAAAATTGTATTTTACACTATTCACATAAAAATCAATCATTTTAGAAAAAACAAAAAACAAGTAATATAAAATTGTTATGAAACGTTGAAAAATTAATTTATTTGTTCTAATTCACATTGTAAAATTTTAAAATATTAATTTTATATAAAATCATAAAATATTATGAAAAACTGCTTTTTATTGGAATTTAATTTTTTCTGTACAAATTATTCAACTAAAATTTTCTCTCATTAAAATTATATAAAAAATTAAAAATGTACATATAATAAAATAATTATTTATATTTATAAGAATATTTTATTATGTTTGTGGACAAATTTTTGTAAATACTATTAAAGGGGGGCTTTATTTCTTAAGTTGGTTATAACTATTTGTAATGCTTGTTCAAAAACAATTATATATTTTAGTTATTTATTTTGATAAAATGAGTTTAGGTATGCTAGGGTTTGGGGCTGTGTGTGTGGATAAATATCATGAAATATATTTATATGAGGATAATATCATTAAAATGTTAGGTCATTACATGAAGTTAAAAATACCTATAGAGGAAGTATTAATAGAAACAATAATTCCACAAATGAAATCTAGATGGAAATAGAAGTGTTATTGAAAATGTATAAGTGGTTATCCATCAAAGAAGGTTGTTCCAAAGAAATGGTGTTCTGGTAGAATTTGTAAAATTATGATCACAATATTCAAAGACCAAAATCCCAATGATGAGATAGGAACTCTGATATTTCAAATATTTCAATCATGGATAAAATAGTAAATGAATGCTTCATAATGAAAACTATTTTTTGTTCATTCCTTATCCATAAGGTAATGTTTTCTATTTACTGTAATTCATGTAAGGTTCGGTATCCCATAAAAACAATCCACTTAGATGACATACGAAGAATGATTTTTTTTCAATAAAAGGTTGGTTATGATCGAAAACATGTTCAATTTTTTGGGGGATAAAAGGGGAAATAATAATGACTGTTTCATACCCCAAGATCTAGATACTCATAAAAACTCTCTTTTAATGATAGAAGAAAAGTTTTGAAGAAAAAGAATGTATTTTTTCTATATGTTATAATGTTGAATGTAAATAAGAACCAACCAGGTAAGAAGGTGTCCAAGATAGAAATCATGGACATCAATAAATATTGGTGACTATGTGGAAATAAATTGACCCCTAAAAGGAAAAATACAAAGATTTAAAGGATAATAAATCCATATGCTATATCAATTAATGAAATAATTTTGGATGATATGTTTCCATGTTTGATTGATTTGATGATTCTGAAAATTTACAATCCAAATAAAGGATGAAAATTCTAAAAACCATGAAGAGAATTAAAGGATTGGATTTACACTAAGGAGATCCTATAGAAATAGGTTGAGAATAATATATAAAAATAATGATTATGATGTTTTGGATATGATGGAGTTACGTTCCTAAAAGATAAAATTAAGAATGGGGCGGTGGATGTTGAATGGTATGATAAATATATACTGCCCCATTTATCAATATAAGGAATATTATGTTACCCATATCTCCACATGATTTATTATTTTTAACTATTTGTGATGAGGTGTGTAATTTAGGATGAAATTTGATCAATGTTCAATTTTTTTAGAAAACACATGTTATTAATCTAAAAGAAGATATTTTAAATTTGTAAACTATATTGAATCTATCTGTAAGAAGTAAGAATAATAGAAGAAGGGAAAAAATATCCAGAAATAAATTCTTATATGTTAATTTTTATCTAACACGTGGTTTTATATTTGGTACAATCTGAGGGATTTTATGAAATTCAATAAAATTTAATATAGAATAGATATTCCAATAATTAGGACGACCATTTTGAGAAAAAAATTATCTGTATTATGTGGTAAAATTATTTAGGGGGTTTTCGTCAACATTAAAAGGATATAAAGCCTTATCAAAATATGTTTCATACCTGTAAAGAACCAAATGACATTAAGTGTAAGTGGTGTCATTTGTTTAAATTTTTAATAAGTAATATAAACTAATTATCAAATAGAATGATCCAAACCAACAAGTGATTTATTGTGTATCAACAAACTATTTTTTATGAAATTTATAGATATCATAGGTTGTGTTGACAATTCAAAGGAAAAATATTGATTGAGCTAGAATTTATTTTCTTGGGTGACAAAGAATGATTTGAGGATAATTTAAAAAAAATCATGTTACATACAAAAAGATCTGACATAGATGGATTAATATATTTATATACAACCCAAATTTTATATGGTAGTATCCCTAAATTAGGATCTATGAAAAATAAAGCATGAATGGAAATTGGTATATGATATTTTTCTATAGTTTTTATCAATAATAATAAATCATTTTTAATTGGTTTTAGATAATTCATATAATAAATATATTCTTGATTAAAAAGGATAATGGTGCACTAAAATCAGAGGAAATGTTATAAGGTGAGTTAGTCTTCCCTATCCTTATACGTGGAGTTTAATTCTCTTAAGGAATCCCCCTTGGAAATTTAAGACAAAGAGAGAACTGAGTTTTTTACAGTTTATTCTCACACATCAACGGAAATAGAGGTTTTATTATAAATGAATATGATCCCAGTTAAAAGAGGGAGATTGAGCTTCAATAGAGGATCCCCAACAATTGATGGAATAGGAAGTTCACTTTGTATTTCTTTTCTAATAAGGGGATCTATTAAATTATGGATATAGTAGTGGGGTGTTGTCATGAAATCAAAAGGTTTTATTTTTATAGGTCCTAAAGGATTGGGTCATATTGTTTTTGAAAATAAGGATGAAATATTTAATAATATAGAAGAATATAGCCAATGTAGCCATGTATAAGGTTGTGGTAAAAATAATATTCCCAATGATGGAAAATAAAACAATGCCACAACATGGTGGTACCCATTGTGCAATTCCATAGCACCTGTGAAATTTGAAAAAGATCATGCATGGAAGAAAGGAGTTTCAGTGGCCATGGTGTTCATAGAAGACCTGGTGGTGAAAAACATTCTACTAAATATGGACTATATTGTGGAATATTTTGGGGTGACTACATCGTGTGAATTTTTTTGTGCCACTCTATAGAGTAGTCATCATGTTAGAGAGTTTCTTCTTCTATTAGGACCTAATTCTTGAAGTAGTTAAAATTTTCATGGAAGATGGAAAACACTAGAGTGATGGGTTTAGTGTTATTAGAATATACATGTGAGGAATGAGAAAGACCAATATAGTAATGTTTATGGTTACAGTGAAATTATATGTTTCAAACAAATGATTATTTTATTTCGATTCTATAGTATAATAAAATAAATAACGAATCCATAGATCTAAGTGTGTTGAAGGGTGTGTTATTATATAGAATCATATACAACATCGTGCGGTATGATTAAAATATTAATTGGTGGGAGTGTCAATATGATACTTTCCAATTTGGAGGATTTTATTATTATGATGATTGAATGGATAAGAAACTTTTAATACATCATCTTACTTTGTTATAGACCACGATCCAAGATAGAATCGAACGTTATTTTTTCATTACATGGATAGAAATAAATAGATATTTACTTCAATGATGTAGATTGATGATTTTTGGACCCGAAAACGTTTTGGTGGTAATTAGTTATTGATGTTGTGGTTGAATTTTTATGGTGAAGTTATGAAAGGTTTTTATAACCCATAAAAATGTTTAAATGTGTCAGATTTGTTTTTCATGATCACACATTTTAAAGGGGATCAACTAGAATTTTGAAAAGATTATAAATGTGTTATCATATTTCACATTTGAACTCAAAGAAGAAAGAGTTATTATAAGTGAGGGTAAGGAAATAATATAATGTCATTGGAAACTATGAAAGACTCTATCAAATTATATGATGGTATTTTTGTTTAAAAAGAAATGATGAGATAAAATATAGTTGTATTCTCAAAAAGAAGTTTTTGTAATGAAAAGGTATTGATAGATCATGAAGGTGCATCACAATGGAATGAAAAAAAATGATCCATTCATAATTTAGTATGCATTCCTTGAAAGTGATACCTTTGAAGGAACCAGGAATCACATAATTTATATAAAGGCTATACTTTTCATAATAGTGATAATAAAATAGAGAGAACAAAGCTATGATCCTTTGGAAGTCGAGAGTTGTCCCTAAACATATATGGTGAGTGGAACTATGAAAAAGTGAGATATCCTATACCGTTTGAAAAATAACTAGATTTCAATGATTTGGTGCATTGACATAATGTTTATTTCATTCTACAAAGAGTATATTAGTGTCACTAATTGGAATTGGTTATCCATTAACAAGTTAATTAAGCTAGTAGGTGGAAAGGGTTAAAGGGTTCTCTTGATCCCTACAGTACAACAAAAAGCCCTTAATCAGCAAGAACTACAATTGGGAATATTTCTTCCAGAAATTTAAATGCATGAAAAAAATAGAATATATGATAAATAATTTACACTTAATAAAATAGTTTCAAAAGTAGAAGAATAATGGGTACAAGGAACAATATGCAATAAACCAGAAATATAAGAAATCCAATTACATAAAATGATGAACAACCTAGCATTGTCTAAAAAACATCAATTTTGATCCCCAAAATCCCCACTATCATGAAATCCTATTTCCTCAATAAAGATACATACCATTACCCATGTTAGATAAAACAAGATCTACACACATGAAAAGGTATTTATAGGGTGTTAGATAATAGTCCTACTGGGGTCCCACTAAGTGTTCTATAAACAACCATAATAAGATAAACCAATTATGGTAATAATAATAATATAAAATCATAAAATAAAATTTCAATGTTTATATTAAAACATTCAAAATCACCATTTTTTACAAATTTTAAAAACTCCTTCAAAATTTACCAGTTATCATAGAACATTTATCAAAACCATTTTAATTTTAAATCATTAAATGTTTCATAAATTGGTTCCATAATTCCACATATTTTTAAGAATATTTGAACTACCATTTCATAATATTACAAATATGGAAATGATACATAGTTTAATATATGTCTAGACTAGCTAGGATCCTCACAACTTATTAAAAAATCATGACTAGTGTGCACCATAATTCCCTAGGATAATACACTCATAGGTATAGGAGAACTCCTCAATAAGTCAACCACTTAATGACTTCATAAAATTTATAGTTATGTTAAATTTATGATCACATATCCATGCTAAGAAAAACATGCCTATCCTAGAATTCTTGTCAAAATCAAATCCCTCTCATTAATACACCATGTATCTATATTCTCTACCAATTCCAAGGATAATAATTCCATAAAAATAAACAACATTATAATTTCACATACCGTGATTTGAATCCACATCCATCAAATTAAACATTCTTGGAAACCACAATTCATTACGTAAAATAAAAATTTCACCCATTTATAATATACAAGAAAAGGGTGTTTTAAAAAATTCGTCAATGCTTTATAGATTGGATATATAGAAAATACCATTTTTTAAAGAAAAAATATTTTGTAATTCATTCCATTAAAACCAGTTTAAAATCATTTCCATGATAGAGCCAAAATAATGATTCAAACTATATTATATTTTTTAAAAAGAAATCAAGAAACAAATTCTCATAATATAAAGGCTTTTAATTAAACCAAAAAAAGTGGAAGCACTTGTAAATCTCCATTAAAATGAATAATATTTATAGTGAACAAGGAACAAGGATCTAAAAAAAGAAAGTGAACATTCACAATCTCCTAGAAGGAGAGTTCTTTAGCTTCAAGATAAGATCATAATCCTAGGGACCCATATCACAGTACTAGATTTAAATTTATAAAATCACCCAATTCAAAAATGGAATTACATGACATATTTATTCTTACACAACAACAAATAAAGAACAAATCAGTATCCCCCTTATTGATCATCCAACAATAATAAATGAGAAAATATTTGAAAAAACCAAATTATCAAACAAAAATATCTAGAAAATATAAGGGTTCATCAGAATATATCCTCTAGAATATGTTGAAGAAAAAACCCTATAACGTGAATGAATAAAAAGGGTTCCAAGGGTTAAAATGAGTCTAATATGATCTAATAATCCTTCTATGGTTAATGCATACCGTAAAAATAAATGTGCGTAACTTCTCAAAATATTAGGTGGACAAATCTATTTTCAAATTTTTTTTAATCCACTTCTACCATGTTATGGTATATCCCACAATGATTATAGTGGACATCATCATTCCATGAATCGAAATCCTAACACAAACATTATATATTGTGTAGCTCAGAGACCTTCTTCATTGTGGGATCATCCATAGCCTCCACTATAAGTTGTTGTGGCGTTATTGGTCATGATGTATAAGGATACAACCAATTTGAAAAGACATGAAACTTGTCCCACAATAGGTTTCATGGAAATATCCATCATGAACAAGCACTACTGATGAGAAAAATGGATTCAACTATGGCTTAGTCCAGCCCATTTTGAAATAAGATATTCCAAACACACATTATTAATCAAACATCACAGAAAACTTATTGATCCCCTAAGAAAGTATTTCAATGTACATGAAGAGTAAAATCCAGTAGGTGATATGTGATATTCTCTACCCCATATCAATTTATTTTCTGAAAAATTCTTTTAGAAGGATGAATATCTAAAATTATATATAGCCATATATTCTTCATTGATGATTCCCACTCACACATATCATGAGTATATAATCTATGATACCCTAACACATTATCCATTAGGATAAACATCTAACAGATAACATTAAACTAATATTCCATGATATACACTACCTCCTCAACCACCAATTCATCTGGCTACAAAACTGATTAATACAAATTTTCAACATGGGACTGTTAATGAAGATATTTATTATTCTTATACATGTGGAAATAATAAATAATCTAAGTCTTATGAGATGGAAATTCAGAATCATGGACCTCCATTCCAATATACTCAATTATATAATGGTGAATCAGATACAAGATACAACATACCCTACATTCCCAGCCAATGGTGACACTGCCTAGGTGATACATACTAGAAAATATGGTCACCAATTGGGACGACTAAGGGAATACACTAATGATATAAATAATATTTCTTTAGAAACTAATATAAAAACAAGAAACTATCTATAACATAAATAGTTTATCAAATATACTATATAATACTAAGACCAATATATATATTATACCCACCTCAAACTAGTATTGATGAGATTTACAAGAGAGACAATATTGATATCTGGAAGGATCCAGTTTTCTAGATGAATGTCGACTATTATTATAATATAACTCAACTTTTCCCATATGAATATCCTAGGATGATAAAAATATCATATTCAACCATTGATAGTATCCTCCAAGATGTAAAAATAATTCTTCATATCCCTATATATCTGTAGATAGTAAGTTATATTGAATTAGACCAGAGTCCCCATCACCTCCTAGACACCCTTCCAAAAGTTGGAGACAAACAAGGTATCCGTATCAAAGATAATATAATATGATACGCTGTACAATATCATAATCATTTACATTTATATATTTATAAAATCCTCAACATTAGTTGTTTCTACAATCAGCTAGATGTGTGCCGACAATGTTAATTAATCAATCACAACCAAAATCACTTGTATCACTTCAAGATTTCAAGGTGGCCCAACAATGAAATCTAGTGATGGATAATCACATTTAAAAAATTGAACTGGGAGGGGATGAAGAAAAATAGAAGTATTCCTGTGGTCATCCTTAATCTTCTAGTAGGTATAACAATGTCACAAGAAACCAGTCTTCTCGCTCTTAATATCCAACCACAAGAACTTACATATCCTGTCACGATACATATTCATGGCGGTAATGTAAAAATCCAATGATGAACTATGAAAATATGATGTCAATAAATTTATAGAATATATAGGTACAATGATGAGGTTACCGAGGGAAAGGATACCCTCAAAATAATGTGTCCAATTAACAATGGCCTCTATATTATATAATGAATAATTGACTCTGATACACTAACCATCCAACATAATTTCTTTGATAATTTATTCAATGATTGATTACGTAAACTAATAATTGGTTAGATCCATACCCGATTCAACCTCCCTCGCATATTGGTGTAATTAAGAAAAGGGTCCCATGAAATTCTTATTTTCAATAAATTCACAGACTTTTTGAGAGGAAAACTTTTTGAAGACGGTTTCGGAAACGACATTATACCTCCCAGGGTTGCACTCATTGTCAAAATGAAACATAGTAATGTAATCCACCCATTATATCTACTTTAGGTTAATTTTTTTTGGAGAAGACAAAAATTAAAATCATACAAGATGAATAGATAGTGAACCTCTCCATAAGAAGGCGGTGTCACCAACACTTAACGTCAAGAATAATAGCTACATGTTCATGATCATGATTTTTACAGTTATTTCATGTACCTAAATATCATGAGAGTTATATTCCACTGCACGATCATCCTGTATAAGAAAACATCCCTGAATCACAGTTGATGAATTTTAATAAATTTCAAAGCCCTTACCAGCTTCAACAGATATCAATATAGGGGCTGATGGTACATTCCATTTGAACTCATCCAAAATACATCTAGTACATTTATTTAAATAATAATTTTATATCTTTATTTGTAAAGTAAATAATTGGTTATGTGAGCATTGATAATTTATTCATGAACCACCAAAAATCCCCAAAATGATCGAAGATTATTCGTATCTCTAACACAATTTGTGGTTCCTCAAAGAACAAGACAACATTCACATTCTCAATATGAATGAATCCATATTTTTCTAAAACTTATTTCCCCAAAAATTTCACATCTCAGATCTATCTGTCACATTCAGATAACTTAGAGTAATGACAGTGATTCATAAAAATTCGTAAAACAACGTCCAAATGAACAACATACACTTCCTCGAATTTAGAAGAAACTAAGATATCATTAAAAGATAAAACATTAATTAAGATAAGTTAGTAGTGGAATATCTAATTCATTAAAATAATGTAATCCATGAAATCACTATTTAGGGAAAATGGAACCACCAAATATATGAATTGGACATTTCTTAACTTGAATGACATCATCATGATATATGACCATTTACCTCTGAGATGATGATAACTAGATCAATGGTAAATAATTCAAAACCATTTTACCACAGTAACTATTCGAATAATAAATTGATATGGGTTGAAGGATATTTGTTATTAATTATAACCTGATTCAACTTCTAATAATCTATATAGTGATAAATAGATTTATCAACATTACTTGGAAAATAACATAGGGGCTAACATAGGTGATAAACTGGGATGAATGTTTACTTTTTATGATAGACCATATAATTATATATTTTGTTCATTTAACTAAGTGGGTGTCATATGATAATAATAAATTGATATTAATATTCTACTAACCAATAATTTTATAGAAATATCTACCTCTATTTTTTTGATGGTGACCAAAAATATAATTAAGTAAAACTTTGAAAAAATACAGAACTAGTAATGGAATGTTAGATCCAAATGACACCTCATCAAACTAAAGTGAAAATATAGATATATGATTCAAAATCTCTAGATGAGAGGGACCCATAGGACAAGACCTCATATTAATCTCTCCCTATAATAACTAGGTTCTCCCATCAGGAAAGATTAAAGTAACACACCAAAAATGACAATAAATCACTCCCTTGGGGTCAACAAACCAGAAAACCATAATGATAATGTCAAAGGGGAAGGGATCAAGAACCAGATATTCCATGAATAACAGAGATTCATATATTAAGAGATAAAAAATTTGATCAAATAAAAAAATCCTTATTCATTCCAGGAGATGTGTATGGGTTTATAAATAAAATTTAATGAGTTCCAATGTATGATTCAAAAGACCAATAAAAATGAATATATAAAAGTGTTTGGGGAATCCGTATAAAATAGATCAGTTGATATTTAATATTAAATAAATATTTTAAATCTCATAATTATGGACCTAAATTGAATTTTTCTAGAAACTATTCTAATACACACATCAAATATACTCTAAAGGCATATGGACAGAGCTCGGTAGTCCTGGATTAATCTATCAACACCACAATTCACATAGGATCAAAGGAACCAGAACCATAACAAGAAGAAAATAAATCCTAGAAAAACTGAGGTAGATATACATAAGATCCATATGAATTATATGTTTTCAGAGGTGGGGTGATGTACTTATATTGTTCCTTGTCTTTATACACTGGTAACTAGTCAATGGAACACCAATGGCAATTGCTAATGTTGTAGAAAATGATTACTGTTGTGAACCAATACCACAACCTCTATGAATATATTCGCACATCCACTTATTTACCTTTGAGATACTAAATTTACCATGGGTTAAAATATTAATTACAACTAAATAGGATCTCCACGTCAAATCCATCTCTTCTAGTAGCACACTATCTACTATGTCGCCATAGTTAAAAATCATATGCATAAAAAACATAAAATGAATGTTTGGTCTAAAACCAATATGTGACCTCTAATCTTTTATATTTTCATTCATAACAACCATATTAGGATAGAGGAACAAATCTGTAAAGTGATTATCATACATGTTCAATAATATATCCACCTTTTTAATTAATAAATATTCAATGGAAATTAACATAGTCATGGATTTCAAGAAAAAAATTCTAAAAAAATATGGTCATCAATTCCAGATACACCAATTACATGTTCCACGTCCCTTGAATCATATAGTTTCCCATGACCTCATTCTAGTAACCTTATGATTATTTGTGGCACATTTAACAATTACCAATTCGAGTTTCTTTAAGAAGTCAAATATATAATCAATCTTATCTGGCCAATCCTCTGACTCATAATGATCTGTATTCACCTAATAAGTTGGTGGAATCTAGAAAAGTAACTCTAGAATTAGATTCTTGTCTCCACTAGCTCTTGGATTCAACTATCTATCACGGGTCTCAATAGGGGCTCATTTTTGTCCATTGTAAAATCTGTCAGAACAATAGAATCAATAAGGTTCTAATCAGTATGAGGATTAACTCTAAGAGTATTTACCAACGCATCCTCCAGAAAAATTATAGGATTTATTCTTAGAGGGATGATTCTGCATAATAGAGAATAATGGAAATGGATCTTATAATATAGTAATTCGTAGTTATATTCCAAATAATGATCTTATAAACAAAGATCAAGGTCAAAACCCAACAAAAGAGACACACATCCCAACATCTTGTGGTTGATTTAAGATTGATATTACAATATTTAGCTTGGAACTCACCCATAATATACCCTTAATGTCCAAGAAAATACACTTTTCATCAGACAAAAATTCCTTGAAATAACTAATAGAACATGACATACCTCTATTGCCAATTTTTAGGACCCAACATGGGTCATTCCTAAACTAGAAACCTTATAAATCCCAATATAAGACTCGAAGGTCATTATAAATAAACACAAGAAGGTGACTAAAAATTGGGAAGAAGTAAATTCTATTGGGAATAGTTTCTCAAATATTATTATCTAATGGGATCAAAAATCACATATATGGTAATGATGTTCAACATGCCAAAATTGAGTCAAATGTGTATCTATAAATGAGTACCAAGATAAACATATTCCAAACCAATAATAGGAAAAACTCATGTACATAAAATGTAAAATAACCCATCTCGGTGTGAACAATAACCAAAGGGGAATCCACTACACAAAACTAACATTTAATCACATCACCTCTTTAAGGATTCATACTATTCCTGAATCATAAAAAATAATATCTAATCAAACCTAATGGTATGTGAAATGTATAATAAAGTGACCCTATTAGGTTCTCACCATGTGTTTCAAAAATGTTTTTAAAAGATAATACAGTTAGGCTCTATATAACCGTAATGGTGCATGAAATATATTTTTAAAATTTATAATGAAACATTTAAAATATCCCTTTTTACATAGTTTATTTTTTTCAAAATTGAACAATTTTTGAAACACATATAGTATTCCATTTTAATTTCAAATAATTCAATGTATCATAAAGAATTTCAACAATAAAATACATTTCCAACTGTATATAAACAACCATTTCATGATTGTAAAAACATAGAAATGAGTATTATGATAGTATATGAGCCATGACCAGTGTGCACCACAAGTCTTTATCTCAATAAACACAAGTCAACAAAAGGTTTACCAAGTAGGTGAACCCCCTAATGATGTCATATTATTTATAATTAAGTTAGATTTGCAACCATATATCAATGCTTAGAAAAAAATTACATTATTAGAACGATTATCCCAATTCCATCCCCTTTTAAATACCCTAGGTTCTCATGCAATCTTTCTATGACAAGGTTAATCATTAAAATAAAATAGAAATAATTTCAATTTCACATATCATTATTTTAAACAAAATTTATAAAATACCACATTTCAGGAAACCACATTTGATTAAAGAATATAATATATAAAATAATTTACCAATTGAAATACAATGGTGCTTTGAAATAAATTCCATCATCACATTCAAGGGAAAAATAAATTTAAAAAACATATTCATAAATCAACCATATTTCTCCCTAAATTCCATTAAAAACATTTTAAAACAATTTTCCATGATATATCCATAACAGAAGATTCAAGTCATTTTTAATTACTTTATAAAATAAGAATGAAACCTAAATTTATAACATAAAGGGTTTAAATAAAACCACCAACCTTTGAAACACTATGTTGATCTATAAGTACCACATGGTTTTCTCGAAAGAAGGTTCAATGTATTAGAGGAGTCATATAGTCTTATAAAGAAAAAGGATTTTTATCAAAGAATTGTCTTTCTGATGAAGGCGTCTCCATACTAGTCACTCATTCGATGGATAAGGTAGTGTGTTTCATTACATTATTTTATCAAGGATCGGGATCTAGTGTCCATAAGGCTAATAGGTTTCTTATTTAATGATCTTATTCATTATCTAGAATTCTCACATGCTGGGTACACATGGATAATGTTCCTTCTTGGCCTCAGAGTCTTGGATATTGGGTGATTCCCAAGTTTCTATTCTTGAAACTAAAAAGATACTAGTAGGTTAGTTTTCTTAACTAAAAATATGGGTTTTTGGTTGCATTTGTACGGTCACACTGTGAATAAGTATATCTGGCATTTCTAGAATAACACTTTGCAGGTAGAGCTGGTGAAAATAACAAATCAGTATATTTTGGTTAGTATTAGGATTAGAGGGTGGGTTACCCTCTTCCCTTTAATTTATGCCAGTAAATATGTTCTTGATATATGGTCCGTGTAGGAGTTCCTAGACTCATTTGATCTGGCGGGTCTCCCATGGTTCATTGTTGGTGACTTCAACTTGATTGTTGAGATTTTGGAGAAGAGACATGGATCAAGAATCCATACCAATGGCATCATTGATTTTAGTTCTTATATTGCTTGTAAGGGTATATTGGAATTGGGCTTCAGTGGGTGTAAGTTCACCTGGTGAAACAATCATCATGGTGGAAGCTAACTCTGATGTATACTAGACTGGTGCCTATAATTTATCCCAGAGTTAGAATCCTTCTATGATTCGTTGGTGATGCATCATTCCATTATTCTCTCAAATCATGCCCCACATCTATTAGAAATGAAGCAAGGGAGACAGAACAGTAAGACATTTACGTACTCTCCTAGCATGCATCCGATGGAGGGGGTTCATAAATATGATGAAGTTCTTATGGGAATAGGAGTTCTGTTGGTGGGTGTGGGGTGGACATTTTTTGTGTCATAGGAAAAAAATAAGGATATTAGTACACAGAATCTTGAAAACATCATGGTGGATAATACATTTGAAGCCTTGAAATCTGAAATTGATTGGATGGAGGCTGAACTTCAATAGGGTTGGGATTATTGTACCATCATGAGGATCAGTGAAAATCATGGCGTTCTGGATGGGAGGTGGTTTGTGGTGGAAAGGGATTACATGAAATGTTCAAGGGTAAGATCGATGAAGGAGGTTTACCATAGATATGATTTTTTTCATGCATGTGTTAAAGAACGTCATTCAATGAAGATAAAAATTAAGATTGATGATTGTTCTTATTCTGCTGATATTGATTTCACTAGCTAGATGGTCCGTGACCACTTCAAGTATCTCCTTGTTGGAACCCTTTATGGTTTTCATATAGTGATGAAGGGGAATGTGGCCATCATTTATGGAATTCATCCCAAATTAAATTAAAGTCATAATGATCTCTTGAGTGTTCTCCTATATGGGGTTGAGGTCAGGGAAACTGTACATTGCATGTCCTTGGACAACACTCCTGGTCCAAATGAATATCTGACTGCATTATATGGGGAAGATTAGAATTTTGTGGGGGCTCAGGTGACTGGGGCCATATAAGGCCCCAGCCTTAAACCTTACTTAATCTTGAGTTACTACAAGATTACACATTGAGGATCTTTTCAGGTTTAGAGTTTTAGAGAATTAGATCATAAAACTTGCATTACATTCCACATTTAAACAAAGTGGTTACATAGAAGATAGTATTCATTTTTCCCATCAATGGAAAAATATTTAAAATAAAACATGGATTCCTTCTTGACACTTCCTTGAAACTATAATCGTATCTTGTACCCTTCCCTTGACCTATGAAAAACATTTCAAAAACATGGGATGAGCATAAAAAGATCAGTAAGGGATATAAAAATATGGAAAGGAAACATGAGTACATGTATACATAAGAATTAAATCATACTTTACCCATAAAACATAAGCACTTTAATATACCTCATAAAATCATGAATAAATCTTAGAAATCATAAGACATAAAGGTGACTTGAGGCATTCATAAAATTCTTACGTAGGGAGTAACCCTCTTGGTTACGTTTGGAATACCCACCACAGTATATTCCCTAAATCTCTTCGGAGAAACCTTAATGTTTCACTCCTTCGAGTTACCCAATGCATTGGAGAGCTATATCGGGCTCACCCACCCTTAGTTTATCACGAAAACCACCCGTTTTCATAACAATGCCGAAGAACCATAACATAAACGTATCACATAAAACATGCATATAGTAAACATAACACTTCCACATTTCAATCACAATATAACATTTTAGTATATTGAAATAATGAATCCATTCAAAAATAAACCATTTCCAAAACCATTTAAAACATTTAATAAAGAGATTTTTGAATCAAAGTGTCCCATAACAGCTTGAAGCTTTTTAAAAATTTAAACCATTAATATCCATATAAATAAATTCTTAAAACCATTCTGAAAACATGGATATTAATAAGAACAAATAATTAAAACATTTAAAATGATATTTTGTTTAAAGGGGTTTTACCAAAATTAGAGACACTTGAATACAATAATTGAGGAATAACATTTAATCAGAACATTATAATATCATGAGAATAAATGGATTAATGATATAATAATCCAAAGGACAGTATATACACCATATAAGAGTGAATTGGTGCATAAGAAAAATGAAGTCTCAATAGAAATGTAAAATGCGATGAAATCCCTTATAAAGAAGGTATCCTTAAATTAAAGAGAAATCAATCTCAAAATTATGTGTGAAAAATATAAATACACCCAATATAAGTGGATATTAAGTGTAAAAAAAATAAAAGGTCATTCACACATATTCAAAGGATGACATATTCAATAACTACATGTTGAACCCAAAGAAATCGAAATTGGGTTAAAAAGTTCCCTTTGTAAAATTCGACAGCCTAAAGGCGTCACTACGAAATTCAGAAAATGAGTTTATGAGAGATAAAAAGGGTATATCAACACTTGGAAATAAAATTTACATAAATAAGGATATAGTAGAACATATCCCAAGATCATAGTATGTGAATTAAAATACATAACAAAAGATGTCTTTTAAAAGAGGAGGGTGAAAGGTTCCCTTACCGACATGGGTATCTTTCGAAACATACACCCCGTGCAAAAAGGACAATACAACATTGATGTAAATACTCATAAATGAAATTATATTACACAATGATTAAAATAATTGGCAGTACATACACCAGTCAAAGGAATTTGTGGAAAAAGTAGCATAAATCTCACGGGAATAAATGTGAGATGAAAAATCCCTTACAAAAACTCGGCAGCCTAACAACACCACATAAAACTTACAAAAATGGATTGATGAGATCAAATAGGGTCTCTCATCATATTAACATAATTTTTACATAAAGATGAATATAAAATAATATCTCAATCACAAGAAAGATGAGCTTAAATGGAATGACATAAAAGAAAGAGAGGAGTAGGATCCCGTACCTCGGGTCCGACTTCACTCGATCGTTCTTTAACGTCCTGAATAATAAACATGATTTAATTTACACTTTATTAAGATCATTTTTCTAGTTCATTATTACTTTTATATCACTTATTTCCATTATGTAATCATTTATATTAATAATGTTTGTTTTGTCGATATTTGGTTCTTAAGTCGAAAGTGGACTTCTTACAATTACATGTTGTTCGTGTGGTCAAATGTTCATTATATACAGAATTATATTCATGATTTGGATATCATATATATAATATATATACAGAATATAAATTTATTTATAATATTACATAATCATTTAGAGTTACGAAATGAAATGCACCGTTCATGGAGATGGTAAGTCGTACGTACGCATGACCACTACTTTCATTTCTATGTCATATTAATGGAATTAAAAACAAATGATAGGTATGTATATTTTAATTCCAGAATTATATTCATCATTTATATGTAACATACATCATATATAGTAACTTTAAATCCATACATTATACATCCCACATATGTCATTAAAGAATCAAATCACTTTGAGGGGGCGGTAGTCCGCAGTTCCTGAAATGAAATTATCGTGTTTACCCACAATGGAAACCATAAAGGTATGCTAAAAATGAAAATTAAATAAACAAAAAAATATTATATATCATATATAAATGTAGTGACATCTTAATGGACACCTTTTAAGGTGTTATATGAGTGTTGAACAATCATCGTTTCGTGAGGCAGAAATTCGCCATCCACAGAAACAATATATTCTTTAACCATTTGATGTAGGTGTGTGTAAGTGTAGCTCGAATGATTCTTATAAAAACATCCTAGTATACTGAAGATACTGTATTTGTTACAAAATAATTGAATAAAAACGGTTTATGGGGTTGGAGAAGCAAAATAAAACAAAATAACACAAGTGAAGACATTACCTTAAAATCGGGTAACTCTCTTTGGTTTGAACTCAAAGGCTTCATTGGGAAGACTTCTGCCCAATGTGAGGCATCAAGTAGTTAGAGAGGGATGTGGAGAGACAAAATGGGTAGGTTTTGGCCGAGCCATAGGCTTTGGAAGTGTGGGTAAGGAGGTAGAGGTGGGGGCCTTTTATAAGAGGAGAGGAGGGGCACTCTTGGAAAGGTATAAAATGTAACATTATTTTCAATTGATTTTCGGATTTTAATGGTCCCACATTGATGTGTTTCAAGGATAAGGAGATAAGGGTCCGAAATCCACCCATCCAATAGGTATTGGAAATGTGTAGGTCTTAGATTTTACATTATCTTTCCATTTTATTTAAATAGTTAAATAATGAGGTCATCGCTGCATCATCATGATGTCATAAATAATTTAATTTATTTAATGTCTAAAAATTATACAAAAATACTATGATGTAGTAAATCATTTTATCATTCCAATTAATATTTATATTCTAAATGATCATTTATGTAGACAAAAATATAAATATTTAACTTAGGTGATACATTCTTTGTTACATTTAACATTCTTTAAAAATAAAAAGATAAAAAGTCACTTTCTCACAAAAGTGATTCCATGGGGCCCCCAAGTTTGGCACAAGGCATCCCATGGTCGGCCATGAGACAACCAGTAGCATTAGGACACATTTTGTGGTCATTTTTTATTATTATGATATTATCGTATTTTCTTTAACTACCTGATTACTCATTAATCAAGATAATTAAAGATAATTACCGTCGTTACTATTCATAATGTCAAAAAAAATAGTCATAATTACATAATTTGGACCTTCTGATTCCAAATATGTAATTAATTTTACCAAATTCCAAACACATTAATTGCAATAATTAATTAAAATAAACTTCTCGTTGTCAAAACAAATAGCAGGTTTTTTTGAACCAATATTTATGAAAAGTTTGGTACTTCTTTATGACTAATTACAAAGTGAAATTAATCCCAATGAGCATAATTGAATTACATGGTAAAAATATATTATAATTAAAATTTAAAACAAATTAAAAAGATAATATAACCATATAATTAAATTATATGAAAAAGCAGTTTTGATGTAAAATGTAGTATTTTTCACTATTCATTGAAAAATGAACATTGTCAGAAAAATAAAAAAAAATAACCCAAGGTAAATTTCAATGTCCCAATCATAAATAATATGTTTATTTTAAAAAATAGAGATTATAAAATTTTCAAAAAGGGGATTTAAAAGGGGTTCTCTATCAAAAGGCTGTTAATCGACCTTTTAAAGAATATTAGAATGTTTACGCTTAAAAACTGGATTCATTTGCATTTTTAATCCTCTAACATTTATTGTAAAGAGTAAAAATATTTTAAAAACACATATAATCATTTTGTAGTTAGTTCTGTTCATTCCCGCCATTACAACGACTAGGCTTTAACAACCATTTAAAATAATATTATTTTATTATTAGAGTGCAACATAAGATTCCCATGAAACATGTTGTTGTGTATTGGGTACGCCATCAAGCATAGAATCCCCTTTAAAGTAATATTAATATTTTATTCATAAATATGGATAAATATAAAGATGTCATATTCTTTATTTACCGGGGTGTTACATCCTTCCCCTCTTTTGGGAATTGCATCCTCACAATTTAAAAAATTGGGCATGGAAACATCCTTAAAAGTCCCACATCGGAACAAGAGTCGGTAAAACAATCACTTTAAAATAAAGAAAGATAAGTACAATGGTCACCCGAGTTAACCCATACTAGGATTCCAAGTATGAAGATATGGACATGGAGGAAAAAACAAAGGGTCATGTTTTGATGGAGAGTGATAGAAAACATGTTTAGGAGAAAGTTAACCACAAGAAAATCACAAACTTTTGATGGGTTAAACGATATTTGATTCCCCAGTAGGAAAATTTAATAGACAACATTTTCGTTTTATGTTACTTTTTATTGAAGAATTTATTCATAAGAAAACATAATCACTTATAATGTTGACTTTCAACTTTTATTATATTCCTTACACAAACTCATATTTTCTCCAAAAGATGAGTATTTAGGAAGACTTGTTCACATTAAGAGTAATATAATCAACTTCTAGAGAATCACCTAATCCACAAAAGATAAATATATACTTCCCATGTCATTAGACATTAACCAAAACCAAAACCAAAAAGGTTAGTACAAGATCAGATAATCCAGAAAAGGATAACCCTTTATAAAAAGAAAATCTATTCTTAATCTCCAAAATTTGTCCAACAAAACCCAATGTTCAATGAGGACCATTCTATAATCAATTTGTCCATAAAAGTCTTCAAATTAAACCAAACTAAGATTGAAACCCAAATATTTGAAGGATTTAGTCACATAGTCTTCCAAGTTAAATCGTAACATTTATCTCCCAACAACATCAGTTGCTCTTAATGTCTCATATTGAAAAGTAATTAACCTAATCACATATTCTCCATGATAGGATAATAAATATCCATTTATAACCAGAAATAAACTAACACTTAATTCATAAAATCATCTAACTAAAATGAATCAGTCAAACTAACCAGGGACTTCACGTAGTCTAGTGGTAGGCGATAAATACTAGTTCCACTTTGGTTGTGGGTTTGATTCCCGCAGCTTTGTCCGACGCGATGGGTTGTCACATGGTCTATGTGTTGTCCTTTTTCCAAAACTATATAATTCTCAAATCATTCCCCAAAAAGAGATAAAATCATAAAAAATAACCATAACATAATTTAACCTCAATTTTATCTCAAGCCTTTCACTTCCATCATAACATATAGTAACCCATAATTACCACAAAATTAAGGATCATATAAACTCAAATGGTTCTTTATAACTATGCCCATAAAAGAATAGATAACTATTCCTTGAATAAAATTTTCATATATTAAACATCAGGGTTACACATACTATAAAAAGTCTTCTAATGTAACCCCATCATCAAAAGAGACTTAATACTCTTAAGAATTTCACCATAACTCTTTAAGCACTTATATGTTGACATCTTACTCATTAAACATTCTTCATGAACCATTAACCACTCCTTTACAACTTATTCTAAAATACTTCTTTCCTACAAACAAAATCATGAATCATATCCTAAGATTCCAAAATAGGAAAACAATAGTTATAAAATAATCCATACCTTTGATTGGTCATTTTCAGATTCTTCATCCTCAATCGGAATGGCATTAGGTATTGGTAAACGAACATTTGTACGATCATGGTGATATCATTCACGAAACTTCTTCATAGGACATGTGTTTGCATAATGACCATGCACACCACATTTAAAACATTCAATTGATCCCTCAGAAAGAACTTCTTTCCCTTTCCTCGAGTCAACTGGATGCATCCTTTTTCCATGGCAGGTTCTTGCTTTATGACCTTAATTTCCACATCTATAGCATATTTCTGTCCCTTTGAAGCATTTTCCTAGGTGTTTCGTTCCACATTTTTGACACATAGGTTTTTGAACACACATATCTTTATGATTATTACCTATAGTTCCGTAGGGATTTGTTTCTCGCATATATGATTCCATAGAGAAAACACCAAGGTTTAGGTGGTCAATCATGACTCCATATAGTTGGGTGAGGGTAATCACAAGAGTTCTCATTGCAGCTCCCATATAATTCAGTTGCTTGCTCAAAAAATGTCACAGTTTCCTTCACATCCACTGTTACTTTGGTTCCTGCTAGATCCAACCATTTACTAAAACCAAAAAGGTCAGTGTGAGTATATCAACAAAACCATCATGTACTAATGAGGAAGATAAACACTAAGATATACTTACTCATTCACTTTATCTAAAACTAGGACTCTTTCTGAAATCATAACCATTATGGTAATTTCACTTATACTTAAAGAATACCCTAACCTCTAATGTTATCTAAACCGACCTTTGATACCAACTATAAGGCCCCAGCCTTAAACCTTACTTAATCATGAGTTACTACAAGATTACACATTGAGGATCTTTTCAGGTTTATAGTTTTAGAGAATTAGATAATAAAACTTGCATTACATTCCACATTTAAACAAAGTGGTTACATAAAAGATAGTATGCAATTTTCTTATCAATGTAAAAATATTTAAAATATAACATGGATTCCTTCTTGAAAATTCCATGACACTATCATCATATCATGTACCCTTCCCTTGACCTCTGAAAAACATTTCAAAAACTTGGGATGAGCATAAAAACCTCAGTAAGGGATATAAAAATATGGAAAGGAAACATGAGTACATGTATACAAAAGAATGAAATCATTCTTTACCCATAAAACATAAGCACATTAACATACCTCATAAAATCATGAATAAATCATATAAATCATAATACATAAAGGTAAATTGAGGGATTTATAACATTCTTATGTTGGGAGTAACCCTCTTGGTTACTTTTGGAATACCCACCATAGTATATTCCCTAAATCTCTTCAGAGAAACCTTAATGTTTCACTTTTTCGCGTTACCCAATGCATTGGAGAGCTATATCGGGATCACCCGCCCTTAGTTTATCAAGGAACCAACCGTTTTCATAACAATACCCAAGAACCATCACATAAACGTATCACATAAAACTTGAATAAAGTAAACATAACATTTCCACATTTAAATCACAATATAACATTTTAGTATATTGAAATAATGAATCCATTAAAAAAGAAACCATTTCCAAAACCATTTAAAACATTTAATAAAGAGATTTTTGAATCAAAGTGTCCCATACCACCATGAAGCTTTTTAAAATTTTAAACCATTAATATCCATATAAATAAATCCTTAAAATCATTTTGAAAACATGGATATTAATAAGAACAAATAATTAAAACATTTGAAGCGATAATTTGGTTAAAGGGGTTTTACCAAAATTAGAGAAACTTGAATACAATAATTGAGGAATAATATTTAATAAGAACTTTAAAATATCATGAGAATAAATGGATTCATGATATAATATTCCAAAGCACAGTATATACACCATATAAGAGTGAATTGGTGCATAACAAAAATGAAGTCTCAATAGAAATGTAAAATGCGATGAAATCCCTTATAAAGAAGGTATCCTTAAATTAAGGATAAATCAATCTCAAAATTATGTGTGAAAAATATAAATACACCCAATATAAGTGGATATTAATTGTAAAACAATAAAAGGTCATTCACACATATTCAAATGATGACATATTCAACAACTACATGTTTAACCCAAAGAAATTGAAATTGGGTTAAAAAGTTCCCTTGGTAAAATTTGACAGCATAACGATGTCACTTCAAAATTCAGAAAATGAGTTGATGAGAGATAAAAAGGGTATCTCAACACTTGGACATAAAATTTACATCAATAAGGATATATAACATATCCCAACATAATAGTATGTTAATTAAAAGACATAACATAAGAAGTCTTTTAAAAGAGGAGGGTGAAAGGTTTCCTTACCGACATGGGTATCTTTCGAAACATACACCACGTTAAAGAATGACAATACAAAATTGATGTAAATACTCATAAATGAATTTATATTACACAATGAGTAAAATAATGGGCAGTACATACACCACTCAAATGAATTTTTTGAAAATGTAGCATAAATATCACGGGAATAAAAGTGAGATGAAAAAATCCCTTACGAAAACTCGGCAGCCTAATGGCGCCACTTAAAACTTACAAAAATGGATTGATGAGATCAAATTGGATCTATCATCATGTTACCATAAAGTTTACAGCAAGAGGAATATAAAATAACATCCCAATCGCATGAAGGATGAGCTCAAAAGGAATGACATAAAAGAGTGTACTTAAAAAGAGAGTAGTAGGATCCCTTACCACGGGTCTGACTTGACTCGATCGTTCTTTAACGTCCTGAATAATAAACATGAGTTAATTTCCAATTTATTAAGAATATTTTTCTAGTTAATTATTCCTTTTATATCAATTATTTCCATTATGTAATCATTTAATTTAATAATGTTTGTTTTGTCGATATTTGGTTCTTAAGTCGAAAGTGGACTTCTTACAATTACATGTTGTTCGTGTGGTCAAATGTTCATTATATCCAGAATTATATTCATTATTTGGATATCATATATATCATATATATCCAGAATATAAATGTATTTATAATATTACATAATCATTTAGAGGTAAGAAATGAAATGCACCGTTCATGGAGACTGTAAGCCGTACGTACGCATAAACGCTACTTTCATTTCTATGTCCTATTAATCGAATTAAAACAAAATGATAGGTATGTATATTTTAATTCCAGAATTATATTCATCATTTATATGTAACATAAATCATATATAATAACTTTAAATCCATCCATTATACATCCCACATATGGCATTAATGAATCAAATCACTTTGAGGGGGCGGTAGTTCGTACATCCTAAAATGAAATTATCGTGTTTACCCACAATGGAAACCATAAAGGTATGCCACAAAAGAAAAATAAAGAAACATAAAAATATTATATATCATATATAAATATATTTACATCTTAATGGCCACCTTTTAATGTGTTATATGAGTGTTGAGCAATCATCATTTCGTGAGGCAGAAATTCGTCATCCATAGAAACAGTATGTTCATTAACCATTTGATGTAGGTTTGTGTAATTTTATCTCTAATTATTCTTATAACAATATCATAGTATATTTAATATATTGTAGTTGTTACAAAATAAATGAATAAAAAGAGTTTAGGGGGTTGTATAAGCAAAATAAAACAAAAGAACACAAGTGAAGACATTACCTTAAAATCAGGTAACTCCCTTTGGTTTGAGCTCGAAGGCTTCCTTGGGAAGACTTCTACAAAAAGTGAGGCTTCAATGAGTTAGATAGGGATGTGGAGAGACAAAATGGGCAGGGGTGGCCAAGAAAAAGGCTTTGGAAGTGTGGGTAAGGAGGTAGAGGTGGGGGCCTTTTATAAGAGGAGAGGAGGGGCACTGTTGGAAAGGTATAAAATGTAACTTTATTTTCAAATGAGTTTCGGATTGTAATGGTCCCACATTGATTTGTTTCGAGGATAAGGTGATAATGGTTCTAAATACACCCATCAAATAGGTTTTTTACATGTGTAGGTTTTAGATTTTACATTATATTTAAATTTTATTTAAATCGTTAAATAATGAGGTCATCGCTGCATCATCATGATGTCATAAATAATTTAATTTATTTAATGTATAAAAATTATAAAAAAACTACTATTATGTAGGAAATATTTTTAGCTTTCCAATGAATATTTATAGTCCAATATATCATTTATGTATACAAAAGTAAAAATATATTACTTAGGTGATACATTCTTTGTTACATTTAACATTCTTTAAAAATAAAAAGATAAAAAGTCACTTTCTCACAAAGGTGATTCCATGGGGCCCCCAAGTTTGGAACAAGGAATCCCATGGTCGGCCATGAGAAAACCAGTAGCCTTAGGACACATTTTGTGGTCATTTTGTATTATTATGTTATTATCTTATTTTCTTTAACTACCCGATTACTCATTAATCAAGATAATTATAGATAATTACCGTCATTACTATTCATAATGTCCAAAAACAAAAGAGTCTTAATTACATAATTTGTACCTTCTGATTCCAAATATGTAATTAATTTTACCAAATTACAAACACATCAATTGCAATAATTAATTTAAAAAAACTTCCTGTTGTCAAAACAAATAGCGGGTTTTTTTGAAACAATATTTATGAAAAGTTTGGTATGTGTTTATGCCTAATTCCAAAGTAAAATTAATCCCAATGACCATCATTGAATTACATGGTAAAAATATAATCTAATTAAACTTTAAAAAAATTTAAAAATATAATATAACCATATAATTAAATTAAATAAAAAAGCATTTTTGATGTAAAATGCAGTATTTTTCACTATTCATTAAAAAATGAACATTATCAGAAAAATACCAAAAATTAACCCAAGGAAATTTCAATGTCCCAATCATAAATAATATGTTTATTTTGAAAAATAGAGCTTATAAAATTGTCAAAAATTGGATTTATGTGGGTTTCACCATCAAAATGCGGTTAATCGACCTTTTAATGAATATTAGAATGTTTACGCTTAAAAACTGGATTCATTTGCATTTTTAATCCTCTAAAATTTATTGTAAAGAGTAATTATATTGTACAAACATATATAATCATTTTTTAGTTAGTTCTATTCATTCCTGTCATTACAACGGCTAGGTGTTAACTACCATTTAAAATAATATTATTTTATTATTAGAGTGCAACGTAAGATTCCTGAGAAACTCGTTGTTAAGTATTGGTTATGCCATCGAGCATAGAATCCACTTTAAAGTAATATCAATATTTTATTCACAAATCTGGATAAATATAAAGATGTCATATTCTTTATTTACCTGGGGTGTTATAGGCCATCCATGATTTCATCTAGCGAGGCGAGTTAAATAGGTATACAAGTTACTCAAGAGTGGTTTTGGTCCCCAAAATTAAGGACCCCTCGGCAGTTGAACATTGTTGACCAATCTACATGTGTAGTGTTTCATACAATATTTTCCCAATCATGATATATAGATGGTTTGACTAGGTTATTACAAATGTCATCTCTCAGGAACAACACCACTTTATAAATGGTTGTGGTTTTCAAGGAGCGATTGAGGTTCTTAAATAAGTTGTGGAAGATTTTAAGAGAAGGGTGATTGGGTAAAATGTTATTATTCACGTTGACATGGATGATGATTTTGATAAATTGTAGTGGAGCTTCATGATTCTGTCCCTGAGGAGATGTTTTACATGAATAGGTTTTTGACATCTATTTCTGATGTTATTCTTTTCTATGGATTAATGAATCTCTTATAGGGAAGTGTTTTGGTTTCATCAGATGTTTCTGAGGTGTGTGATAATGTGATACCTTGTCTCCCAATATTTTCATCTTGTATCTAGAGGAATTTTCTCAGAATCTTTTCAAATGCTTGGATGATAGGAAGAGCATTCCCTGTCATTTGTGAGCTTCAGATGGTACCTTCTCTCACCATGCATTTTCTGATGATATTCCTATATTCTTGAATTGAAGGTTGTCTTATTTTAGAATTTTTATAGAGGATATGTCATTTTATGGTAGTATTAGAGGAAAAAGAATCCATTTTAGAATGAGAAGTGTTTTTATTTCTAATAAGTTCTCTAGAAAGAGGGTTCAGGCAATCCAAGTGACCTTAGGAATTCAGAGGAAGTAGTTTCAAATGAGTTATCTCAGAGCTCCTATCTCATTTGGCTGGGTGAAGATGATGTTCTTTGATCATCTTGTTACAAGATGATTTGTAAGATTCTAAGCTTGATGAACACATTTTTATCCTTTGGTGGTCATGAATCTCTAACTAATGGTGTTATGGTTTCTATCCCTATGCATGTTCTTTCCATCATCACTCCTCCCAGAGAGATCATTTTTCTAATAGAGAAAATACTCAATACGTTATATTGGGATGCCAATGAAGTGGGTCGTTGTCCCAGGGCTTCATGGGGTCACCCGGTGAATCCGGTTGAGGAGGGTGGAGTGGATCTCAGAGATGCATCTCCTTCCTTACATGACATTAAGGACCTTCTCACATGGGATTTCATTATGAAAAATCACATTTTTATAAGATGAATAAGTATAAATATACTAAATTATTGGAGGACTGGGACATGAGGAAGTGCTCTATCCTAGATAAAACTTTTCTTTCTCATTTGGAGGTTTGAATGGGGCCTCTCATTGGGTGGTTGGGAGAAGGGATATTAACTAGTGGAATGATAATAGGGTTGGGGATATGCTGTTCTTTCAAGGATACCTTGCATATGATATATCTATCCAAGAGACTAGCCACATTCCCTAACTTCTAGATTTCATTCTGAATCAGGAGTATTTGTCCACTTTTAATGAAATTTTCTTCTTAGAAGATGATGACATGTGATTCATTACTATTTCATATACTATGGTTTTTAATGGTCATTATTATCAGAAATAAATTATTATGGGAGATGTTTACAATGAGTGGGCCTCACACTTATTGTGCAAGGAGGTTCCCAGAAAGATGGTTTTTTTGTGGGTGAAAAATCAAGCTATTCATATAGAGTACAATGTTCAAGGAAAATGAGTTTATTTGGTTTCTAAATGTTTCTAATGCTCGTCTCCTAAAACTGAACTTGTATTTAATTTGTTATCTTCGAGCGATTGGGCAACCAATATTTGGTTTTATTTAGGATAGTGGGGTCGATTTTATCCTTCTTATGCTTCAATACAATAATTCTTCATCCTCTATATTTTTAATGTGGGTACTCAAGAATCAGATTCCATGGTGCATGCCATCAACTTTATCACTATTTTTTGGACCCTTTACGAGGTGCGGAACATGGTAAGGTTAGAGAGGTTCCATCTGGTTTACTTTTTACAGATCATACTTAATGTGTTGTTGCACGAGTTGGGCTCTCTTGTCACGGGTGGCCTATATTACCCAATCATTTGTACTCTTCTCTACATGCTAGTGGACTGGCCCAGATCCTGTTGAAGTTGGATTACACGTCGGCCACCAATGTGTGGTTATAAAATTGATGTGGATTCTCTTTTAGTAATGTCTAGATGCGTGGGGGTAGGCTCCTGGGTAATGAGTATGGATCAGTTTTGGTTACATTCAACACATGTTAAGGAATGGTGTTTTCATTGGGAGAAAAAGTGAGAGCATTTCTTTCTGGTTATGAGCTTTGAAAAAATCATTTAGAAATGATTGTTGGGATCATACCAGACTCATAAACTCTAGATTAGGCTCATCATGGTAATGCGGTTCCACCCTTGCATTTGAATTATCTAGTCTTTGGGTTTTCGTTGTAGATTATCCAGGGTGCCATGGTTCGACATGCCAGAAGATAGGAATTTTTTTTGGCGGATTCCATTTCCTGAGCGGTGCATTACTTGAGGTCAAATGATCGTTTACTGGAGTTTGGAATCATTGCATATAGATTATTTTAATTTTTTCAAGTGGATTCCCTTATTATCCACTATTTAAGACCCCATAAATTTGGTTGGTTGTTGAGATTTTTCCCATTTTTCTTTATAAATAAAAATGAAATTTTCCGATAGTAATGAAATAAATTGGATTACAATGAACAAGTATGAAAGATCTAATTGTGGAAATAGAATATTAAAAATCACCTTGAATTGTGGATCTATAGTAGAAATATATAATCATAATAAAAATAACACATGACACGATCGTAGAATTTAACATCTATTATCGAACATGACAAACGGTGAGTAACATGTCACAATGATTCCAACACAATAACTAATAAAGAACTAATTGTTATACCCCTAGGTTGATTTCCCAAATTGCACAAACAAGAAAAGATTTAGAAGTGTCCAAATCATCAAATAGAAACAACAATAAAGCATATGTGTACATCAAAAGATCTCGTTTTGAATGGGTTGAACCAAGAAGCCTAGAATGTGAAATAATAAAAAGTGTTCAATCTATTATGAGGAGTATTAAAAAGCATTATAAGGTGAAAACACCATAATAATTGAGGGTTCTAAATTCCCTAAAAATCATCCACCCAAATATAACATATAAAAAATTTAAAACTACAACACCACTCTAGGGTAGATCCCACTATGTCTTGGGTGGTATCAATCCTCTCATGCCCTTCAATCCCAACATGTCCACAAAAAATTACATGGATTTGAATCATTTTTAGTTTTGGGACCGACCACAACCACCCCTTTGATGTTTTGAGGATTTCTTAGCCATGGTATTTAGGGAACTACCAATGTGCTACACCCATGACCACTCCCTACAATGGCCACGGTATCTTTATACATGCTGTAGAGGCACTTCCTTGGAGAAAAATGGATTGGTCTATAATTCTTTCTTTCATATTTCTCATTGGGAAATACCAAACACCTTTAATTAGGCCAGTGACAATAATTAAAAAGAATCTTAATCAAGGATGTAACCATCCCAAAGAATAAAAATAGAATATACATTAACCTAGGATATAAAACTCAATGAGGGTTATCCACATAAATTATTTTATTCCTATTTACATTCTTCCTGAACACAAAAATAGTGTAATCAGATAATCACAATATTTTCTTTAAAATGTTCATTTCTGTAAAATGAATAAGATCAACGCCCATTAAAAATATCATAGAAAATGAACCTCAAGGTTGAGGGGTTATGATCTATTTCTGGGTAGTTATGGTCAACTAAAAAAATGATGATTTTTATAATCCTTTCAATCCCTGATACACCACCCCCACACCCTTTTATGGTTATCTCAGTCTAAGACCATTTAGCTAATAACACATTTATACAGTATGTGTTATATAGAACTATTTAATTTTAATTCATTCAGTTCATATTATTCACGTATTAATTATTGTCTATTAATTGTTTTTATAAACATTCAATTATTTATCATTTAAGATAACCCATGTTATGTTTCCAACATAGTATGCTATGAAAACAATTATTAAGTATGATACATATAGATTTTTATAATTGGAGTATAATTTTATAAGATATGTTTGTGAATTATTGGTAAAAACAGATTCCTTTATTTGATAAGAAAGGAATTCTTTTGATAGGACTGATATAGAGCTATTTATTTAGTGACTTTTTTATTAATTAACTATAGATATAAATGTTTAAATGTATTGGGGTATGTAGGTGCCACAATATTAGATATTGAAATTATAAATATGAATGTTTATGTTTAATAATATCAAATAGTATTAATGTTAGTGTGTGAATAATATGGTTTGGTATTGAAATTCAGAGTTTGGGTCAGAGATTTCATATTTTGTATCAATGTAGTATTTAGTTATCTTTGGTGGCTATTATATTATTAGTGAAAAAAATTTAAGAGTTAGAAACCCCTTATAGGTGTTATATGATAATATTTAAAGGAGAATAATAATAGTTTTTTAGGTGTTTGTTGGGTTATAGAAAGAATACCTGATTGGGGTATAAATATCCCCTTTGTTTTGTATGTTTCAAGATAAATATGCATGATCGGTAAAATGGGTAATCATATTTTAAGAATATATGTTGAGACATAATTATGGAATTGAAATTAATTTTATGATTAGGGAACTAATATTATTTTAGGGAGTTTTTTTATATATTTTTAAAAGCATATATGATTGAGGCATTGTGCTTCTCACCATCGTTTATTTAAATGATCATAAAAACTCTTTAAGGTGTTTAATGTTTTATTATATGTGTTTCGTATCAATATTTTATAACATCTCACATGAATCATAAATGTTCATTAACAGATTACTGATGGGCTTAGTGAACTCATGGAGTAAATTTCATGGTCCAAAGAAAGGCCTTTATCTTCATAAAGTCATTATAGTGTAGCAATATACACTACTCTACAAAGAGACTGAGAATATAAATTATGGAGCTATAAGAAATACCACATTCAATCATAACTCATTTCATCTCATTATGATTCCTCTCTAACGATTATGTTGAAAATAATGGCTTTCACCCCACATGATAACATAATTTCTAACAATATAGGGTTAGGTCATGCCATAAATAAATTATTTATACAATGATTTTTCTATGTATGGGTCTTCTTTGTTGTAGTTAAAAGGTGACACCATAGCTATGTCAATGTCAGTAGAACATCCAAAAGTTCATGTTAGGATCTATGCTATAGATCTACGTTCCACGCCCAAAATACACACTCCATAATTAAAAGATGTTGACTATCCCCAATATCGAACAAGTAATAAATCATTTAATGATTATAAAAATATCATTAACTCTAGTATTAAATGACTAATGAACCCCTAATTAATAGAAAAATATTAAAAAATATTTTGATGCATGTAAATAGAGACCCTGCTGGCCATCATAATATACCACACTTCTACTCTATAGTGATAACATTCTATAATCATATCCTCCCTCTAAAAGTATGATCATTTCTATATCCTCTCCTATCTTTTATATAGTGTGAAAAATTGTAATATCTTACTCACTCTCATTATTTTATCATTCTCTCCTATTGGTTCATAATATTATTTCACGATAATCAAGACTAATTTTAAAAGTCATTTTACATTTGAAATATACCCTTTCCTCTTATTTCTTCTATATTTTGTCCCCAATACCATTAAAGTGAAGGATTTTTTAGAAATATTTTTACATTAAATGGAAAATGGACTTAATTATTTGAGTTTTATAGCTTTCTTATTAATTCTATAGTGTCTATTATTATTACTGATTCTTTATATAACAAAAAAGGACACTTTATTATCATAGAAACCATTAAAGGAAAGGAACTAATGCATTAAATCCACATGATATTATAGGTTTAGTTGCCATAGATATTTTAAATATTTTGAAAATTTTATGTAGCGAATATTTTTTCTTATTTATTTTATGATTTATTATTTAATTATCACTTTTATTCACTCGATTAATCATTTTTAATCAATCAAATGAACATAAATATTAAGGTCATAAATCACACAATATTTTACTATTATAATTTTACAATCATATATTCTTATCATTTACCTTTAAAATTTGATAATTTTTTTTAAAAAAAAATTAGAAAAATATTTTTATTATATTAAATATTTAAAAAGGAGGTTTTAAAATTAAATTCATTTTTTATTTTCCTTAGCTTTTTCATTATTTATTAAAAAGAAATCTACCCCCACATTTCATTTTCACCAACTCGGAACTACTGTTGGTATCAAAGGATTCCTAAATATAATTTTTTTTTAAAATTATTTAATTTTTTCCAAAATCATTTAACTCTTCTTTTATTTTTAAAATCCTCAACTTTGTTTTGAAGAATCCTTATTTTCTTAAACACCCATAGTGCCCCCATATGAAACTCTATAGGTTGTGATATATTATTTAATTGTAAAATTAAAGATATTTGAAAAATCAATAAAGTAGTTTTGTTTTATCTATTATTTACCCCATATGGAAAAGTTTTATGCATTATTATACTCCTATACCTGGAAAAGGAAGATAAATGGATCCCAAATGAACTTTCTTATTTTGAATTGGATGGTTATTCTATGAATTCCATACATTAGTATTTGGATAAAAATAAATATAATCTTATTTATTAATGAAAATTTTCTTATTAGGTGTTGAAACTCTTAGAAATCACTCCAGAATTAACTAAAAAAGTTACAAATTATAGTCTAGATATGATTAGTTGATAATTTTTTCTTATTTCTCTATGCATCCTAGCGAGTCGATTACTATTATGTTTACATGATTTATGGATAATTGTTTATTGATGAAATTATTTTTTTGATTTTATTAATATAAGAACATTTTCTAAGAAAATATGTTGGGTTTACCAGGTCCTTGGTCTGCCAAAGAAACTACGTTCCAAAGATATAAATACATAAAGAACATGGCAGTCAAGTATCTCATCAATTCTATCATGACATATGATATTAAAATTAAAATTCATTCTATGAATTATACTATTATGATCATGGATATTTGAAATAATATTTCTTAAATAAAATTGAAAATGACTCATCTATAATTGAATTTGAGACTACATAAATTCCCAAAAGGGAAAGAAATTTTGTGGACATTAAAATAGATACCCAATGCTTAAAGAATAAAAAACATGAAATGGACGTTACTTCATTCTATTGAAAATAGAAATGCCACATCAAGATGTATTGTCCCAGGAAAAAATAGATCAAAAATAATAATCAAGGTGAAATATCCTTAATTTTTCAACCAAGAACACCTTTAAGGACTCAATTTCATAATATAAATCAATTGATGAATTCCCAGAGTGCATTATTTCTAATATCATGGTATATGATGATGTAAATTCCTAATGTTTTAGTTCTTATTCATCTAACAACTCAACTATTTATTTATGATATGATGATATTATTTATACTATATACCAACTACATGATGGTTTTCCTGAACTTATGTCAATATTTAATGATCGTTAAAATAATTATGTTCAAGTTGTTTTTGAAGAACGAAAATTTTATAAATTTTAAAATGATTTGTCTTTTAAAAAAACGAACAACCAAATTTTCAGGATTTTTAATTTCATTTTAATGATATTAAATATTCAATTAATCATTCTTATAAAGGGGAAGTTATTTTGATTAATTTTTTTGGTTCTAAATGACCAGTTAAAAATCGATATGGTTTTGGTTTAATAAAAAATCTAGTTTTCAATAAATATATAAAAATACAAATTTTAAAAAAAATTGACTTAGAAGAATTATTTATTCAATTATTGATTAAATGTTTGTCATATTATTTATAAATAACATTGAAAAAAATGAAATACATGTTAGTCCTAGAAGCATTCATCTTTACTCTCATTTTTATAATTGTTAATATGTTCAAAACACATTCAAATTTATATATATTTATTGAATAACATAAGTGGACACTAGATATGGGTTCCAAAAGCTATAAATTATAATTATTTTTAAAAATAATAGAATTCCTGAAGAATATAGAAAGTATATCCATTTTTGGTTCTTTATTTACATGTGTTGTGATCCATTACAATTCAATTGTCTCAAAGATTATGGTGGATGGACTGTCATTTTCTGAGATGACCCAAAAGTTAAAATTAACCATATATATAATATTAGTTACTCGGATGTTGTTATGTTTTATTCTCTAAATGAATTATGTTATTTACCTCATATCAATTTGAATATTTTATATGTTATATATTTGAAATCTATTTAGATTCAATATAATAATTGTCTATGTATAAAAGATAATGAAAAATGGATTTGGAGTCTACTACTAGGGTATTCCAATATTAACTATCTTTTAAATCTAAAATTTTTCTAACTACTTTAAGATTTACCAGAATTGTATTTTACATATTATTTAGTTATTCAACCTTTTTTAAATTATAATGAAACAAAAATCATATTACAAACCTAGAAAAATCGTTTCCCTTTTTTAAATCCTTAGAACGAGTTCTTATTAACCATTCTATACCAATTCATTTTTATATCATCAACAGTAAGAATTAAACCATTAAACATATTAATTACTATATTAGATTTTGATGGGTTCTATTATTAAATAAAAATAACAAAGGTTATAATTCCATTATAAAATTTTCATGGAAAATATAAAATTAAAATGCTTTTAAATTATTTTCCCATAGATGCGAAATTGGTGTATAAGTTTATAAAAATGACCTTTATGAGTGTTTTGGTCCTCAAGGGTATCATCAATAGTTCTCTATACATAGAAAACCTAAAAAAATAGATTTTCTGAAAGGTGATATAGGAACCTCCAATAAATTTCTAGGAAAATCCATTTTTTTGAGGTGTTCAATACTTTTTTATCATCCCAGACCAATTTCTTGCAATACACATCAAAGGGAAACCCCTTATGAACCTTAAAAGAGTAAAAATGAATGAAATTAATTAATTAAAGTCTTGGGTTATAAATGGTTTGTACATAATACCATTTTTGATAGTATAATGTTGGACTAGGAATCTATTGATGGTTTCTTTCATTGGTACTCAAACCCAATTAATCCATTTTAGGTCTTTATTAAGTGGACCGAGACCGTAGATGAGTCAATTCACATCAAAATAAATGAGAAAATTCTTAAGTCACATCCTCAAAGTGACACTAATCTAGAACAAAAAAGTATATCATTCCCAAAACCGAATTATTCTATTGATATTATAGATATTATATAAACCTCTTCCACTCATATACCTAAGTCATAGTTTCATCCAAATGATCATCCCCTTAAAAATGTTATTGTTGAATTGTAATATAGCATAAATACTAGATGTTCAGTCTTAAATAATGTTGAGTATCAAGATTTTCTCTCTCATAATGAATATTGTTCCCTTGAGGATTATTTTAATGATGAGAATTGGATTCATTCTCTGAAATGGTAATTTATCCAATTTCGATCGAACAAAAATTCGGATCTATTAGAATATCCTGATACTTATCCTGTTATTAGAACTAAGGAGATTTTTTATATCAAACCTGATTATCAGGGAATTATCAATTGTATTAAGGATTTAATTATTATTTATATCTATAATCATGATGAAGTCAATGATTATGGTGAAGCTATTGTACACGTTTTTTAGTTAGATCCACTAAAATATTTTTTTTCATTCACAGCTCGTTTAATTTTTACATTTATCAAATGGATATCAAAATTGATTTTCTAAAAGGTATTATTTATTAAATAAATTGTGGATCAACCAACATGTTTCTAAAATCATTGTTTTCCAATTCATCTTTTCATGTTAACCAATGATCTAAATGGTTTATATAAAGATCCTCACTCATTCCAATTAGTGGTTAAATATATATATTTCATGAAATTATTTAAAAATGGGACATTCTTATTTGACACTTTCTTGTCAATAAATTTTCAAATGATTTATTAATTGTTCAAATTTATATTAACTATTTTATTTTTGATGGAAATTAATATATTAATTAGAATAATATTTATGATTTAATGAATAATGTGTATGGAAAAAGTTTTATAGGAGAACTCCAATTCATAATTTGTTTCCAAATATAAAAAAATATTCATTGAAATTCATTAAACCAAAGTAAAAATATTACTCAAATTTTGACAATGTTTATCAATTATCACGATAATAAAATTTGAACACCCATGAGAAAAACTTGTATGATAATGGTGGCTGAATCAGTTTAATTAGTCAACAAAAAGACCTATGAAGTTTGATTGGAAGTATAAAGTACCATACTATGACCCAGGTAAACATCATATTTAGTATATTCCTTTGTGTTCATTTGAAATAAAATCATATGAAATCTCATAAAAATCCCAAAAAATAATTTTTCAGTATTTAAAATAAAATAAAAACATTGTATTTATTTAATCCTAACGAAATATAATTTGAAAATTCTTGTTTTTTGTTAACTTATTTTTAGAGAATGTGAAATAGATTGAAATATTATTAGTAAAACATGTCATCTACTAAGAAAATACCTCATATTATAGAGTAATAAGGAGAAAAACTATTATTATCTTTCTATCGAAAAAGATGAATATATATCATCTTTGAGTTTTTGTTCCCATGTTATATTGGAGAAGAAAAATCTCTTAGACATTGGAATTACATATTCACATGTCCCTATCATGTTTTAAAAACTAGTATTATCACAATATCTTAAAATAATATCCTATATTCTTTCACTAATTAATTTGATCAAAGACACCATTTTCTAATAAATCACTTAAAAAAAGGTTATATTGTTCTTGAAGTTTTGTGAAACAACATCGAACATCCTAATATTTTCAATAAACCACTTCCTTCTGATCAATTTAACTATTTTAAGGTGAGTTGGGTATGATTATCTTGTGATTCTTATCACATAATCATGGAAATGTTGATATTTTTTTGATTTTTTTATAAAAATAGTTTTCCAAAATTAATTTTTAATAAAATTATTTAGATATTTTAATAGGTTTAGTATATTAAACTGGGTAAGATATAGCAAGAGAAAAATTCATGTTTATATGCAATGAATTATTTTGTTTTGGAAGAGTTTTTCCCAATTATTTGTCCTAATAAACATTGACTAGGTTTTTAACCATCTCTCTATAATAGGCTTGAGTAGTGGGACATTAATATCTACCTAGTTCAACAACATAGGGGAATTTGTTTTGGTTTATTAACATAATATTTTCGCAACCTTGATATTTTATTTATTTTTAATGTATTTTCTAAATATTTTATTTCAATTTCTATTCTTGTTTATTGTTTATGACCCCTATCTTACCTAGTGAATAATTTATGGGGATTTAGATATTTATAATTGTAAAATGATCCTATAAGTGACACAATTTTTTTTCCATAACCTTTTTATAAGGATTTCAATTTAGAAATTTTTCTTAAAATTTTTTTCAAATATTTTCTATGATTAGAAAACATATTATTCATGATTTTATTTTTTTACCAAAAATTTCAAAATAAAATTTTTTATTTCTTTTTTATATTTAGATTATATTAATGTAAATAATTCTGAAATATATTTTTAAGACGAATAAAAATTATTATTAATATAATTTTTCACAAGATATCATTAATTAGGATAAATATAGTTTTTAGTGTTTTTTTATTTATTTTACAAAGTCTACTACGAATCCATTTTGATAATCTTAAATGTGAAAATGTATTATTTATTATATTCAATCTAAAATGGTGTAAAATCATAAATAAACTATAATATTTATGTTATGATGGATAATTTTTTTTATAGAGATACATTTTATGTAAATCTGGAAATGTTTTTTTGGATAATTTTTATTATTCATAAAAGGGGGAGAATTAAGGGAAAAATGTTTTAGAGTTATCTTGTATATATTTCTTTACATTTTATATTTTTATTTTTATTCACTAACTTTTCATGTTATTGTGATGTTAAATAATAGTAATATTGTTTTTCTTCTCACTGTCCTTTATTTTAATGATCACAAACACACATTGATCTTGTTACAATAAAAAAAAATTGGAATGTTGAATGATATTTGAAGAATTCTTTATGGACTCAGTGAAATTAAAGTGTGATGTAATCTATATAAAAAATGGCCTTTCAGATTCATGTAATTACCATGACACAACACATTACACCATGATATAAAATTTAATAGATAATTAAATATGGTGCTCTGATAAGGACAATTTTGCAGTCAAGATCAGTTCATCTCAGTCAGAATTCCTCCCCAAGGAGCACAATAAAAATATTAGATTTCACTCTATAGTCAAAACTATGAATTTTTAATCTCTAGTATGGTCGTGTAACAAGTTAAGTGTCTTCAATAATTTTTATATATGATATTATTCAATTCCAATGTTCAAATTATATTTCTTTACTAGCTGAAAATCCATAGAACCAACATTATTTTCTGTCAAACAATATGCTATATCACTAAACTCCATTTTGTAATGACTATTTATAAGAAATAGAGAAGTCAACCACACTAAAATAGCCTATGTTTTATCCGAAATTAAATAATTAAAAAAATATCATTAAATCCTATATTTAATGGATTGATGGCCCTAATAGAATTATATAATATTACCTATATCCTTCAAGAATATTAATAATGATATTTGTGGAATTTATAATATTCCTTCACTTCATGTATAAAATGCTAACCTACTGTGACTGAAAAATCTACTTTAATGTAATATCATTTCTATTTAACACCTCCTCTGTTATAGTGTGTTAAAAAATTTAATATCATTCTCACACTCATCATTTTACTTCATTGAGGTTTCTAGATTTATTTTTAAATACCTATGAACTTTTTTTATTTTTTATTATTCAAATTGAAAAGGAAAACACTTTTGATGTCTTGGATAATTTTAATACCAAGGGAACCATACATTAAACCCTCAATAAATCAGGATGGTCGATGTATGGGATGTTTTAGATCTATTGACAAAGATTAAAACGAAAGATTATGTCATATTTAATTTCTATATTTCAATTTTATTCGCTTCCATTCATTCAATTAATCAACTATTTAATCTAACAAATGCACTTAATCGTTTATTTTACAAATCACTTTTTCTATTATTATTCTTATTTTATAAACATATATTCTTGTCATTTTGTTATTAAAATTGATGAATTCATATTTTTAAATCATAGAAATACTTTTATTTTGTTAGATATTTCAAAAATATGTTTTAAATTATAATTTTTTTACATTCCATGCCATTTTCATTAATTTTTCAGGTAATGTATCCCCCTCATTCCATTTGACCATACAACAAAAAATATAAGTTATATATAGATTGGTATGATATTAAAAAATATTGAAAATAAAGGTAAAGTTAAAATATAAGAAAACATTTAAATATTATTTAAAATTATAGAGTGTGAATAATCATAGGGATGAGATCCCTAACAAGATACAATAAATTGAATAAAAGTTTGTGATAAATTTAATAAGGGGTTAGAACTGTAAAAAAATTAGTTAGCCACTAAGTGAATCATTACACAGGGAACAATAAGCCATCCTGAGAGCCCACTGAATATGATAATTTCAAGGTATATTCATTCATTAGTCACATTCACCTTATAAAACATAAAAAAAATTAAATACATTTTTATAGGATTATTCATTACTATATTTAAAATTCTTTCATCAAGTTTAATTTGTGAGAGAAATATAAAATTTTGATGATGTAATTTATTTATCAAGTGTAAAATTTAACAGCTGTTGATTTTATTACATCTTTTTATTTTAATGAAATAATATATATATTATCTTATGTCACATGTAAAATAAATCTGAATAAAAGTTGAGATATTTTATAATGTAATATAAACATTAATATATCAGGATAAAAAAATATAAAATATCATAATGAAAATTACATGTATTTTAAAACATCATGTAAAAAAAAGTATATTTGAAATGATTTTTTTTAATTCAATATATGTTAAAAATATTATTTAAGAGTTCATTTTTAATTTTTTCTAATTCCAATAATTCGAATAAATTATATAACTAAAATCATTGGTATGTGTTTAAAAATATTTAGTGTAAAATTTTCTAACTTTTAATGACTTGTAGATTCCAATATGTCATTTATTTATATCATAATAAATTTAATAACAAAAATCTAATGAAATATTCTAATACAACGCCACAATGAAAAAAATAATATATTAGCATTTACATAATTACAAATTTATAAAAAACTATTTTTTTGAATAAATTTTTTTAGAGAAAAATAATTAATTTAATAATATTATGTATAATTTCAAAAAATTTATTTTACATTTTGGAAATAAATTAAATTTTATCCAACTTAAAAACTATTCTTAGTTCATTGCATTTAATTTAGTGGTTGGATGTTTATGTTCAGTTTCAGATTCATCGAAATGTAAAATGAGCCTAATTATTTTATCAATAAAGAAAAAAATTCATTTTAATCAAAACTATTCAAAATTAGTTGGCCTAAATGATATAATAATATATATTTTAACAAAAAAAAATACCTCTATATCTCATCATGTATAAATACTTCCTCTCTTTATGAATAGTAAACCACATCTTATTCACTTCTCAAAGTTCATGATATTCCCATTTTCTCTCTAAAAAGTTTATTATCACCAAAAGGTATGTATTCTTGAGTTACTTGACCATAAGACATCAAGGATTTATAAAAATATTATATCTTCCATGAATAGTTATCCTCGATTCTCCTTCATTAATTCAATTATCCTCTTCTTTCTACTCTTCCAGATAATTTGCATTTTTTACATTTATAAATTATCATATATATATATATATATATATATATATAACGTATTGAATTTCTTATGATAATACTATATCAACTTTAATCTATATATATTATATGATCTCTACCCAACTCTTTTGGAATGTCTTGATAAATGGTAGATTTTATCCACCTATGAGGATTTTGTCAAGGTTTCACTTTTCACCACCTACATGGATGGTTACTGAATATTATGTAGTATAAATTTATTATAATAAATTTTAATTTGTTAGAAATAACATTACAATAGTGTTATATAAATAACTCGAAATGATATTACTAAAATAAAACATCATATTTTTAAAAGATAATATGTCTTTATGTTTTTATTTTTTAGTATAAAAAAGTAAAACATAAATTGAAATGATTATAACTAATAATGAATGAGAAAAAGAATATAATTATCTTATGGATTCATGTTTTAATAATCATAACTTTATAATACATGATTCATAAACATGATAAAATAAAATGTTATTAAATTTAAGTGTTCTTAGTCTTATTTTTAATTCCTTGATCCATGCTTCTTATTATAATAGATTTATCATTTATATGGTGCAAATAAATAACTATTGTCATCTATTATCTTAGATAACTTTTTATTATTGATAAAATCATAATCATTAAAAATATCTCTATTATTTCACTTTTTATTCATGCATTACCAAAGATATAAAAATTATTGTTACCTAATTTAAATTTATTGATTTATAACCTCTATTCTTAAAATTTATCCTTATATGTTTGGTTTCTTCCATCATAATATTTTGCTATATTCAATTCATATTTATTTTCTATGGTTACTAGTCTTATAAACATTTCAACTACATTTTTTTCAAAATTCATGAAAATTGTTGTTTGTTTGTGGGATTAACAGTATCTCATCTTTATGATCGAGATGTTTTTCATTCATACCATATTATTTAAATTTTTTCAAGAATAACATTACTTATAGTTAAAATAATTATTAACAAAATTTCATTATATATGTTAATTTCCCAATAAAAATATTAAAAGGAATTTTTTTATATTTTCTACATGGGATATTTTTAAAATTCATAAAATGAAAAATGGTCAAATAATATTAATTTTAAAATTTACTTCATGAGCACCTATTCCCAATTTGATAAAAAAATTCTTCAAATCATCATATTTATGCTTCTATTCTTTCACATATGAAAATAAATCCCCATTATCTTATTAATGTTTCTTTTTAAAATTTATGATAATGTTTCAAAATATTGAATAAAATTATTTCCTTACACATATTGTATATTTTCATATTTTACTCTATATTTTCTAGTTTTATTTATATTTATTTTCAATATTAAAATATTTTTAATTAATTTAAAAATAATTTAATTTTTCTTTTCTTTTTACCAATTTAAATGATCAATTTAATGTGACATATATGTTTATTTTTACATGAATATTTAAAAAATCATTGAGATTTTTCATTTTATATTTTCACTTCCATTTTCCTCTTAGAAAATAAAATATATTTCACTATTTATGGTTTGTTTCATATATTTTCCTATAAATTATCTAATGATGTATATATCATACTTGACCTTATTCATTAGGGCAATATTATCTTTCATTATTGATCTCTATATTAATATTTAATCATTATATAAATATTCATTAATTTTTGGGATGTATATTATATCACTTCCAGAATCTCTATGTTGTGATTTTTTTTAAATAATTAATTGTAGACCCATTAATATATTTGGGGGTTTTTGTTAGACATTATTATTAATAAATTTATTCATTTATTGACATGTAAAATTTTGATAATATATATACTTGTTATTATAATATGGATCTTTAATTACTAGTATAGAATGTTGGTTGTGTATTTTTTTTAATACTTACTTCACATGATGAATTCATGTAACTTTTTCAGTGATAATTGGGTCTTAGAATTACATAAGCCTTCAATGAAATGGATCGTCACATGTGACTAACTATATTGGGCAGTTTGTATAAATATTAACCTAATAAGTATTTCCATGATGCAATGACGGTATGTTTGTAATGTTTTTATTTATTCATTCCGTCTCTGTGGAATAAATTATTTTTTTCTATGTGATTATATTTATAATTATATAATCCATTAATTTATTACTTGCTCTTGATACCTTTTATATGGAATTATTTAATTAGTATGTATTTATTCAATATTTTTCATGTATTGATTAATATATGATACCATATATTGTATTCTATCTATATTGATGTATTTTTATCTTATCTGTCATATGTATCATATTCCTCGGGTTAAAAAGAAAATTTGTAAGTATTATTTTTCTAGAAGTGTATCACATGTGCATTTTTTTGTGAGATATTGAAGATCAATTATAAAAAATGTTATCCTTGGTTTCTTGGGGAAAATTCATGTTAGATGCGAATGATATGAGTTCATTTATTTATTTGTTTTTTTTTAATACTAAAAATCCCTACACTAGAAATTCTATTAGGGTATGTTAGTGACTCAATATTTTTTTTTAAATTTTTTAAATTATATATGGTTTTGTTTTAGTCACTTTGGAAGGTATCCAAGCTCATATATAATGAAATTTTTTAGAAAACTAGATATAGGAGGGTGGGTCTAGTTCACCACTGTAGTATTCATTAACAAGAGATATCTATAGTAGTAAATTATAAATTAGAATTTTAATACAATTACATTTATATTTACATATTTTCTACCTCATAAGATTCAATGATTCCACATAAATATGAGGTAATACAATATTGTTGGATAACATTTCCCAATAAAAGTGCCAAGAATTAGTGGGAAGATCATATTTTAAGGTATTCTAATGATAAATAATTTTTTATATTTTAAGGATATGATGTATATCTTCCATAAATAAAGATTAGTATTCATTTGTGACACTTTTAAATTAATGTACATGGAGATCACGTAGATTGAGAATGATTTAAAATCTTTAGATAAATCATTCAGACAAAGGGTGATAGAGCCTATAAATATTTCCAACTGAATAAAATTGTTAAATTCCAGGATGGGGGTTCATAAAAAAATATTATTTAGTTTTGACAATTGGTGACACAATACAATCCACAATTGGTAATAATCTCGGAAAAATCATGATGAAGTGGCCAATGCATTGGAATAATTAATTATTATTAAGGATGATCAATTTGGGATAAAAGTAATTATGAATAATGAGGATGATATTTATTTGTAATAATATAAACTAATACATAGAGAATAAATTGATGGGAAGAAAAAATATTTTGAAATCATAATGAAATTTATGTTCTGAATTCACCCCTCCCTCTCTTATGTTTCTCACACTGACCATCATTTGGTCTCATGGGTTTTCAACTATCTTTTCAACTGTGACTTTAGTTGTGTTATAAAGATCCAAAATTTATATGAGTTCTATATTTAGTTTTTATTGAAAATATATTAGAGGTAATATCTACCAACAATCCACATTTTATAATGGCACTAATTATTCTCATTGGATCATCAAAATGAAGATTCATATTGACATCAAGGGTTTTGAATTAAGGAATACTATTGTAGATAAATACAAAATACCCAAGATTGAAATAAATACACTTGATGAATCTACCATTTCCTCTTATAATACTAACTATAAATCTCTGAATACCCTCAATTTTTCTTTTTCTGATGAATAATTCAACGCAATATCTTCATTTAAAACACCTTCTAAGGATTGAGACACCATAGTTGTGTCTCAGGAAAGAACAACTAATGTTAATGAAATATGGTAAATTACATATTCCATTAAATATTATTATTTTAAGATAAAACCTGAACAAATTTTTGACATTTATATTATGTTTAATAATATCATCAATACCCTAAAATTTTAGGGGAATCTTATTTTTGAACACCACCAAGTGATTTTCATTTTGAGGTGAAAACTAGAAAGACGGAGATGAACATCAGTATCAATTAAAGAGTCATGTGATATTATTAAACTACCTATCATAGAGATTAATGGAATATAAATTTTGTACTAAGATGAAATTATTGTCAATATGGAAGAGGAATATGGACATAAAAGTAAGTCTGTAGCCTTCTAATACACTACCTCAAAAAAGGGAATGTTCAAACTGAAATTTCAAGTGATGAAGAGTCACTAGCTGATAAGGTTGATGTGGTGGTCCATCTAGATATAAGATATAAGAAGTTTTTCAAGAAGTAAAATGTCATTATGAAAATGATATACATGGAAAAATATGATAACTTTGTATATTGGAGAATGGTATGGAAGAAAAATGATGCTACAATTTATAATATCTACTATGAATGTAAAAGGAAAGTGCATGTCAAAGTTGACTGCCATAAGATAAAACATAAAAATAAATATGATTATTAGGATAAAAGTTATAGGAAATTAATGAATTTTAATTGGAGTGATTTTAATGATATCTCAAGTTATTCAGACACTACCCAATAGGAAAATAATGAAAAATCTAATATGGATTTATGAAAAACACATATGAGGTATCAAATGTCTTGTATACTTTTCCTGAATATATTCAAAATCAATCTAGAGATGAAAATACTGTTGAGAACATGTCTAATGGGGAGATTTTCAATAAATATAACATGGTTAGAGATATATTCAATAATATAACAAATAAATACAAATTATAAAGAAACACTATGCTTTAACTGCAAATTTTAAATCTAAAATTATTTTAAAAACATAGAAAACAGATAAACTTTTATAAGAAAATATAGAATAATGATTGTTAAATGATCAAGTATTTAAATACTTAGTGATATTTACTAATGGGATAAATACTAGCAACTGAATTTAGGTGGAAAACTGCACCTAAATATACTACTAATATAGGGTATCAACTGGATATATGAAAATAATTAAAAATTAATTCATTCTCAGTTCAAATTATTCTACTAGTTTTTACTCTTTTGTACCAAAAAAAGTTACTTCCATAAGTTTCAAATCATATTATAGGACACCAATTTAAAAAATATTTGTTTTTAATGAATTATTTTTTGACATTTCTAAACCCATGAAAATTTGGGCACCGAAATCCTTTTTAGTGTAGAACATTTTTTTAGGGATCCTACTAGAAAAGACCCATTAAAAGACTATGCTACCTAGAGAAGGGATATTCCATCCATAAAACTCTATAATATTCAATTTTCAAAGAAATTTTGGACATATCACTTTTGGTGACAATGATATGGGGAAGATAATTATCTTCAAAAATTTTGAAATTCTAAAAATGGTTCAATTCATAAAGTATTATTCTTAGATGGTTTTTAGATCAATATACATAGAAAGCCATATCAATGTGATCTTGTTTTTTATGTGATGTTTGGAAATAATTATTCAAATTATTTTGATTGTAACAATCCATTAGTTTTCACCACATTGATAAATGATAATGTCTATGCAATTATTTCAGATTCATTATTTTTTTTAAAAAGGTTACTTCTCTAAGTTCCATTCATAGGGAATCATGGAATCGGTATAAAATACTATTAAAATGCAACATTCACACACATATACAATTGAATAGGAATGGTTTAGTCAAATATATACCTAAACATGATTGTCCAAATGACATAGTCTATAACTCATCTCAATAAAGGAAACATATCAAAATACCATTCAAAACAAAGAAATCATTCTAATCTTATAAACCCAGGGAGTTGGTTCACAAGGATTTTTTATACCATCTTGAGTTTCTAATCTAAATGGTAATCACTATATTTATGTCCCTATAATTAATGTTTCAAGTTACACTTGGGTATTATTTCATGCTCAAAAAATTGAATCATGTTCTTACATTTCCATTTATGCTAAATCTATAGAAAATATTGGTGGACTTTGGATTAATAACCTAATAAGTGATACTAGTCAATAGATTTAAATTCAATTCTTAGAATCACTGTCTCACAAAATAAAAACTGTCATAACTTTTCTACACCTTGGAACCCACAAAAAAACGATGTTGTATAATGAAGAAATAAGAATTCCCAGAAACTATCAGGGATATACTTATTGAATAGGGACTTCCTATTCATTTTTAGGTACAAGCTATGAATTCATACTATTATATAATCTACAATGTTTTAATTATTCCTTTCTTAAATAAAACCCCTTATGAGCTATGGAATAGTAGAAATACAAATGATAGTTTCTCTAGAGCTTTTTGTTACAAAGTCATTATTTATATTACTATGGATAATCATGAAAAAAGTTATTCCAAAAGTGGTGAAGGAATTTTATTTGTTTGTTCAAATATTAGTAAATCATAATGGGTGTTAAAAATAAGAGGGAATACTATGGATGTGTCTGATCATGTAGAGTTTATTAGATAGATCCACATGATCCAAAGTCTCCTTTTGAAAACATTGAGTATGATTTTTCAATACTAAATATTCAACCCAAAATTTTTGATAGTTTAATCAAATAATTAGAAAAATCAACCAATTCATTGGAACATTACCATCCCGATCCAAAATTTGTAGAAAACCAAGAAATATCCATCCCTTAATTTCCTAGATCTATTAGAAATCTTAAATATCATCCTCTAAATGATATATTTATGGACCAAGATTGAGGTACATAGTCTAGATAATCTCATAGAAATCTGGTTGAATATCTAACAGTATTTTCACAAATTGTACGAAAGAACATCAATGAAAGAATTTGTGATGAATTCTAGGTGATGGAAATGCATGAAAAATATAATCAGTATGAAAAAAAAATTATTTTTTGGGAACTTATAGTTATACCTAAAGAGACTCTCACTATAAACACTAAATGGGTATTTAGAAACAACATTGATGAATTAGGAACCATAATATGCAATAGATATAAATTTATTGCATAAAATATATTCAGGAATAAGTTATTTACTATGAGGAAACCTTTTTATCAATTTCTATATTTGAATCCATCAGAACACATCTTTACTATATTTCATATTTGGATTTTAAAAAATATCAAATGGATGTAAAAATTTAATTCTTTAATGGTAATATAGTTGATGATATTTTGTTTAAAATAACCCTGGAGTTTAAAATACTAATTTTCTAATTTATAATTAAAATTCAAAAAACTATTTTTATAGTTTAAATCATGACCCTAGATCTTGTTATGATAGGATCGTCTCTTGTTCTATTTCTAATGGTTATTCAGAAGGTGTATCTGATCGTAATATATTTTTAAAAATAATTTCTAAAGATGATTTAGTAGTAAAATACTATGTTAATGATATTATTCTTAGATCTTATAAAAACACATTGTGTACAATTTATTTAGGAATGATGAATAATGAATTTGAATTGATTATAATGGGTGAACTCAATATCATTATTTGGTTTTTGGTATTTCTATTTAAATAAATAATTATTTAAAATCAACTAAGTAAACTAAACACATTTAAAAAATGGCATGGATATAAATAAAAGTAATAAAACAACCATTAGTTGCACTTGTAAGTAGAGTTTTGATGATTCTTAGAATCCCGTGGATCAAACATGTTACAGAGTTATGATTAGAGGTTTTCATTATTTTACAACTATCCTTCCAGATATTATGTTTAGTGTCTAAATTTGTGCATTTTTTCAATAAACCCTTAAATAATATCATTTAAATATTGTTAAAAAATTCAAACAACTCAAATATAAAAGCAATTTAGGATTGTTCTATCATACAGGAGAAGAACTGGACTTAGTTTGTCACCCAGAAACTGATTTTGGTGGTTGTAAGTCAGATAGAAGGAGAACCTATACTACATGTCATATTTTGGGATATTATCTAGTATCATTGTGTAGTAAGAAACAAATTTTTGTATAATTGTCGGCTACTGAAGCTCAATACAAAGCTACAGGGTGTTGTTGTGCTTAAATTTTATGGATGAAACATAATCTATTAGACTAGGGGTAACATTTTAGACATTTCCATATAAATTGTGACAACAGAAGTGTGATAAATATTTATAAAGATCATATATATAATTCTATGGAAAAATTTATTGATGTAATATATCTCCTTTTGATGGACCATTTTCGAATGGGGATATAACTCATGATTTCAATGAAAATTAACATTAACATGTTGATGTATTTTCAAAATAATTGAAAAAGGAGATATTTAACTATGTAAACCATGAATTAACAATGATTAATTTTGGATAGTATATAATGCCTATGAGTCAATTTTTATGATTGTCCATTGGATGTGTCACTAGTGGAAAGTAAAAATTGGGGAGTCATTATAGATGAGTCATCGTTGGATGATTCATTGTTGGACGATACATAGATGGAGAGTCACCATTATTTGTTTCAATTCTTAATACCAAATAAAAAAATCACGGTTAAAATTATAATTTTATTTATAAGTTTACTTTTTATACATTGTTATTTCAAATCACTAAAATAAGAAATCAGTTTTTAATGTTTGAATCCGATTCATCCTTAATCATGACTTATTTAATCAAGGAATTTACATTCATTTCTCCCCCAACCATTATCCTTCTTACTACTTTTCTTTTTTATTTTTTTCACATTAATGTTAATTGTTATCAATGGTGAAATTCCATCTCCAATTGAATTGAGGCCTATGAGGAAGTCAAAAAGTGAACTGAGCAAATCCATTATCGAATTGAAGAACCCATAATTATAAAATCAAATAGTGGTTACTGAAAATGAATTGGATGTAGATGGGTTTAATTCTAGTAATCCATTTGTGGTAAACGTGTTTCAGGGAACAGAATGGGTAGAATGGTTTTCCATAAATTGCGGACACTTCAATCCTAGTTTGTTTTTTCAATTCTATTATTAAACTAAATCTCGTTTTGGGGAGAATGAAGATCTAATTCGATGGATAATTGATTGTAAAGAGTTTTAATTTCCCTCAAAGAGTTTGGAAAAATGTTTAAAAGTGACTCATCAAGGAGTTTTTGAGTGTTTTGAAGGTATGATACCAAATGATAATTAATCGTTCAGTTATAAAAATGATCCACTATAGACGACTGGAGAAAGAACATTATGAAGACCTACTTCTACGGAGTCAAATGGTGAGAAGAAGATTTCTTTATGTTTGTTCATAACTTGTTATTCCATGGGAAATGTGACTTAATTACCATGAGATAATTGGATGTGTACCTATAATTCCTCATGAAAATAGGAGATATGATAATGTGGATATCTTTTTGTTGACATAATCTAGATGTGTAATTCTTCCTCCTGATCTAACTCTTTAATTTATCCAATTTTTATTTCAAAAAAAATTTCAACCAAATTTTTGGGGGATGAAGAAGATGAAATTGAGGTTAAATGTGGTGGTATCTTCCTTACTAAAGTTATTTATTAAAGTATATGGGTTATTTGGATCTGTTGGAAGAAGAAATGATTAGATAAAATGAAAATATCTCTAATGATTATAAACCCATATATCATCCTATTAGACCCTTGAGTTTAGTGGATCCTATATAGGTCCCAGATAAGATAGTGGACTACTCTGATGAGAAAGAAGAATATGAGGTTTTTAATGAGGAGGTGGATTCTTATGTTGAAGTGGAAAGTAGCCCAAATATCTATAGAAGTCCTTTTATGTATTTCAGTTCATTTAGATTTCCCTCTTCTCTAACCTCTAATGAAAGTATCTAGAATAAGGGAGATGATGATGATGATGATTATAGAGAGTTTTATAGGTATGATATGATTATAAATTATTATTCTATGTACTATAAAGAAGTTGTGGATATTTCAATTGATAATAATGGAGTAGTTGAAGATGATGATACTGAAGATTATGACGACAATAACGATGGTGGAGGACCTGATCATGATGATGCTAATATTGTTAGTCAGAAAACAAATAATCCACCCCCGATTATTTTGAAACTTCTGTTAAGTATTTGGAGAGACTAGTTGCATCCATATTTGTGTCTATTGAAGGATCAGTTATAGAGAAACAATTTTTACACATCGCAACTACAGGAGGATATCCAAGAGTAACATCCACGGAGGAAAATCCTCTTGTTTAGATAGAGGTTCTACTACTCATTATTAATTTTATAAATTCCCAGGATATATAAATCTAGGTCAATATGATTCAAATTCTATGGAAGTTTAGGAAGATATTGGAGAGAATAGATATGATCATGATATTTCTTCTCCGGTATAGGGTGAGGTATCCTCTATGGGGGCCCTTATTTAGGTCCCAAGTTGGATTGTTTTTATAATGATGATCCAAATGATGATGGGAGATGTCGAAAAAAAGATATTGTACATACATGAGTTGAGACAGATCCTAAGGGATCTGTATTTGTTTAGATTGATTATAATGGCGAGCTTCATGATTTTTCTTTATATGAACTTTCTACTTGCCCAAAGCCTGCATATGATACTTTTCCCAATATTGAGACACATTCTACAATAGTTTTTTCATACGTGGTTTCTAGAGTACACTTCGAGTCTTTTATATGGATACTCCATACTGATTTCAAAAGGTTTTTGAGGACTTAGGAACCTCCATCCATATATCTTATTGAAGCCGAAGCCTGTCACAAGTTTCAGTAAGTTGTGTGTCATATCCATCCGAAGATGAATTTTCATCATTTTCAATTTTATATCAAGAGTAGAATTTTTTTCTAGGGAGATGGAAAGCATGAGATAAATGATGATGGAAAGGATATCATCTTTTTCTTCTAGTCAGTATTCCATGATAGAGAGTTGGTAGAGTTTAGCATAATTATTTTATACATATTTACTCCACCTACTCAGTTTCAATTGATGTTGATTTTATTTGGTTTATATCTCATAAAGATCTTTATGATAATTTGGGATATATTCATGCTACTATTAGGTGGATCTAAGGAATATTCACCCACACTATGATCACACATATTAACTATTACGAGAATGTATAAATGAGGCTTGAAGTTATAGGGAAACCATCACTACAGATATTAAATATTAACTTTTGAGGATATTGACCAATCATGAGTTGAACTACAATTTCAATTTTCTGTCTAAGAATATAAGGATGCCACCTACCACCAGATAATTCAAGGAATGGATCAACCAATTAATTTTTGTTTTCAACCGTACTAATGATATTTATAGTGGAATATATGATTTATTTTGTGTTATGGATAGTTGATTTGATATTAGTAATTATCTTTTGAACCTTATGATGTTTTTATCAACATTTTTGGAACATTATTGGTTTCCTCTAAAGAAATTCTTATGATATCTTTCACAGCCTCTCCATGTTTGGACCCTTTACCTCCTCAGTATTAGCATGTTATCATGTATCCTATGTACTTCTTAAGGCATGTCATGCATGTGGTCATTAGAGATCTTACTCGATATCATTGAGTATCTCCATTCACTACCACTTCACGCTCATCATCTACATTTGTTCCTCATGCCATTGATGAGTGAAAGGGACCTACTGATCCGGCATCCCACGATGAGAGTGAATTATATTAGTCATCAGTATTTAATAGGGATTAGGTTGTACTTTTCCATGTATCTATTTTTAGGTATATAATATAATAACCATTATATTCTCAACGTAATGTCTCTCTATTGAATTTTATATCTTTGTATTTAAGACTTTGTGATTTACCTTTTTGATAAACTCATAAGTGGGACAAAGAATTCTGCCATTTCTTTATGATCTTGCATTTTTGATAAGTTAACAATGATACCAATAGTTTTTATGGCTAAATCATTTGATTTTTTCCTTTTTCCTTGATAGTAAATTTTTATATCCTTTAATAGGATGCTTTTTATACCTACAGTTTTTATTTTCATGTTCTTCTATGTGGTTCTTTTAATATAATCCATATTTTTCCCTTGATACCATCCTTATTTAGACATTATTTTCATTACCTCTAACAACATTAATTAAACTTCTCTTTGATACCGAATTTCCTTATATATCACATGTGATATTTGAAATGTTAAGAAAACTGTTATCCTTTAAATGCATCCATGTATACCAACATTTATTTTATAAATGTTTTAATGAAATGATAGGTTTCTTAATCTTCAAAAAGGGATAGATTGTTTTCACCTCATTATTTTAATTTTCCTAAATCTTGTTTATTATATTTATAATGATTTTATAGTTTTATGATAGAATTTTACATTTTAAGGTATTTGATTAATTTATAGATATGTTTTTAATGAATAACTATTAGTTCAAATGTGTCTTTTCTAGCTTACATGACTCTCTACTATTTAAATATCTCTCCATTAGAATGTCTTACCACAAAAAATGACTCACTGTTAATTCATTTGAATCAATGCTAGATTGACATACCACTAACATAAATCGCTACTTGTTCAAATAGGTCACTATAATCTTGATTCAAAACCAGAATGTGTTTCCACCAAACATGTCTTACCATCAGAATGACACACCTATAGATATGATTCACCACCATCTTCATCTAATGTTAGTTCAAATGAGTCACTTCCAGACAATCTCATCACTAGATTGAATCAACATTAGTTCAAAATGACTCACCATCATATTAAGTCACCCCTAGACTAATTCACCGCTAAATATGAGTCTCTTCCAGACATGAGTCACTTCTATATGAGATTCCTTCATTCTGCATCCTAATTTGAATTAAATACCCCCAATACGTATATTAATGAAATTAATTCATAAGGTTATTTTAGGATTATATTCTTTACCCTTCCAATGATGCATTGAATATTATTTCATAGTGAATATTGGGACTCAAAAGGCTTCTATGATTATTAATCAATGAGATACACCTTCTTAAATGCAGTGCTCTATATTTTAAGAAGAATACCTCATGTACATTAGATTAGTTAATGATCAATAAGTGATATAATTACTAAATACTAGAAGGAACATTCCCTGAGATATTTAATGTTTAATTCCAACTAACATTAATCTATGAACAATTGGAACCCTTTGAATAAAAAATATCCTTTCCTACAGATAGAAAAGAGAATATTAAAATGCTCAGTTTTACTGTAAAATTTAGAGAATCCGATTGAGCTCTTAACAGAGACACATTTGTGGACACTCGAGCATATGAATCACTATAGACTGAGCATTATTACTTCTGTATATATATATATATATTATTTCTTCATATTTACATTATATTCTGTTACATTAGATAATTGTATAGTTTGCTCTGTATGTCAGCAAAGACGATCTCAAGGACTAGAATGGGAGAATACTTGCTATTCTATTATATGTTTTGTCATGTACATAACTATAGTGTTTATGGAAGAGGTATTTATGTGGAATGTGTTTATTTTTATTCCCACGTATATCATGATAATATTATATGAGATTAGAATGCACACAATTTGTTTCTTATATACCCAATCTAGGTTTTGGAACAAATTGTTATTATATAATCATTTTGGGAATGGGATATTTCCATATGGAGTGGAATAGTTCATAGAATGAGATTGAATCCCTTGTATATTCCATTTTGTGATTTGTTTTTTTTCCTTTATTTTGAAGCACAAACTACATTTTTTAAAATATAAAAAAAAATTGGTACTTTGATCATTATTCTTAACTACTATTCATATTAAGATTTGGTAGAGTAAAAATACTTAAAATTTAAATTAATTTTTAATATTACATTAACAAAGCACTAATCAAGATTATAGTATTATTTTAAAAGTACAAAATTTTATCAAACTACTTTTTGGTTAACTATTAAAATTTATGAAACTATTGTTTTATAAATCTATTATTTATATTTATATAAAATATCATTCAAAATTTCTAAACCTATTCACTCAATATGAATCTTCATTTTGATTTTACACTGATAATAATTAGTGATTTTAAAAAAGGCGGTTAGTTGGTAAAAAACCCTCTTGTCTATTATCTATAAAGAACTAAATTTAATGCTAATATAAATTTTGGATCTTTAAAACATAACTAAATTCACATCTGAATAGATATTTAAAAATATTTGACACCAAATGTTAGTCAGAGTGAGTAAATCAGGAGGGGTGAATTGAATGACCTATAATATTACTATTAATATCAAGTTTAAATGAAATCCCCCAATTAAAATAAATCTACCCAGTTAATAAAAATATTATTCTGAAAAAATAATTATCTCTTAAAAAGATTTTAAATGAATAATCAGTGCTCAGTAAAAATAATATTTAAAATTTCATAAAATTATTAAATAAATTTAATCAAACATTTCAAATATAATCACTATTTAACACTAAATATCTCATTAAAAATAATTTTTACCATTTTAAAAAATAAAGTTTAAAATTTTAAATAAATAAAAAAACTAATACAAAAACTAGAATAAACAGGGGGTTCAGTCTCAATCATTTACTGAATCCCCTCCACATGGAAATAAACCAATTCCCTCTAGATTATATAACAATAATATGAACTAAAAACTAGACCAGGAATTGAAAAAAAAAATACATCTAAGATCAAATCCTCTACCACAGTTTTATGTTGGAAGTAAAACCAACACCGGACACACAAGAACTCTACCAAACAAGCATGGTTATGTAGATGAAAAGATATACAACTGAATATAAATTATTCTCCAATTCTATAACAAGAGACACTGTGTGCTAATAAATATGGAAAACAACACACATCTCTATTATCAAATAAAAAAACTAAAAAAGAAACTAATAAGATTTAGAAAATTTTAACACTACTTGTTCTGTAGAGATGAATATGCTCGAGTGTCCTCAAATGTTTCCTAGTGAGGATCTTGAACTAATTCATTGAAAGTTGTAGTTAAATAGAGCATCATAATGTTTTTTCCTGACTTTAGAAAAGGATATTTGATCATGAACAATTTCAACTCTACCAAAGAAGAAATTCAGTTGGAATAAATAATGTAATCTCTCATGGAATGATCCTTCAAGTATTAATTATATCTCACTTCTGAATGATCAACCAATATTTTTTGTATGATGGAGTCTTCTAAAAATATAAATTCACACAAGAAGAGAGGAGTATATGTTTCAATAATAATCATCCAAGTTTTTGGATCCTCATATAGACTCTTAAATTGTCTTTAATTTATCATATAATGGTTAATAATATAATCCTAAGATAACTATCTGCATTAATTTCATTAATATAGCTGTTTAAAGTATTTTACTAAAATATGGATGAACTATGATAGACGATTGTCTATAAGTGACTCTTGTCTGGAGATGACTCATATGACATGGTTATTAATCCAGAAGGTGACTTAATCTATATGTTAGTCCTTTTTAAATAAGGGTGATTTAATCTAGAAGTAATTTATAAGTGGCTCCTTTTAACTAATAGCTGTTCAAGCTAATGTCGAATCATATCTAGTGGTATTTCATATGGACAGTAATGCATTTATGACTTTAAAACACTTTAGCATTGACTAAATTTATTGGTTAGTCATTTTAACTAAGAGTTACTTAATTTGGTCGTAAATTAAATAGTAAGTGACACATTTGATCTAATGGTGAGTCATGTATGCTAGTAGTGGCTCATTTGAGCTAATGGTGAGTCATTCCACCAATTATTCTAATTTTCATTTAATTTACATATAAAGTAAAATGCTATCATAAAATAGTAAGATCATTAGAAACATGATAAAGATGATTTATTTTCATTAAAATAAGGTGGATTAAATAATAAATATAATAGATAATGATGAAAATATTATTATACAATTTCTTGACCATGAAATTAAACTATAAAATCATGATATTTATAAATTTGGGTCACTATAATATAATAATAGAAGAGAAAATGCAACTCAAAATTATAATGATAATTATTATTCTAATATATAGATATCATGTTTCATGAAGTGAATGGGATTTTATATTGATCGATCTACTATAGGCTCAAACAAAAATATTCGATGCATTCTAGAAACTTATAAGTACAATAATTCTGGTTTTGGGAAAAACACAAGTTTAAAATAAAAATCTAAAAATAGATGAATATATATATATACATAACTATTTTTATGGATGATATAATCAATATATAATTAACTTTTTTCCAATAATTTTTATAAAATAGTGATATTTCTTTACAAAAAAATATCAAGAAGATATGGTTTCTGATAATAATGCACAGGGGAGACCAAAAAAATATTTATAGTCATTTCTAGTGTCATAAAAGGTTATGTAACATGGAAATTTATTATTGTAATAATATTATAATCCTAAAAAATAATAAAAACCCTACCCCAAGGGAAATCAAATATAACGTAATTAAAAAAAATTGAAGTAATATGGAAATTAAATTATATCCAATACATTTCATATCATTGATATATTTTGTAACAGCCCGAGATTTTATGAAAAATATTATTTTTAATTTTATTAATGTCTTGTGTTGTACGCTACACCAAAAGGAGCTTGCACAACACGCATCCTTGACTTTCCTTGCATTACACGCAATCGCGACCTTCCTCGATAGCGTGTGTAGTACGCAATACTGAGTTTCACGAAACAACGATATGCTATTAAAATATTATTAAAACTAGCCGTTATAAATAGTAATAACCACCTTTTAAAATTTTACAAATTTTAGCTCTCAAAATGGACTTCATTTTTGGATTCGGAGTATCGAATTTAGCCTAAGGTGAAGTTTTGGTACTTTTCGGATAACTTTCATATTCTGATGAATAGTGAAAATTACTAAATTATAATTAAAAACAACTTTTTTAATCAAAATAATTAATAGTGATAAATTATTAATTTTAGTGGTTTTAAAGTATATTTAGAATATATTTTTACAATTTAATACAATGTTGGTCATTGGATGTAATTTCACATTCAAACCAAACATAAACAAGTGTCAATCTTTTGATAGATATTGTTTCTTAAAAACACGCTATTTGTTTTAACAGCGGGATTTAATTATAAAATTAATTAATGCAACTTCTATGTTATGAATTTGGTAAAATAGATTTCATTTTTGAATTCGGAATATAAAATATATCTTAGGATGAAATTTTGGCATTGTTCTGAAAATCATCAATTTTTGATGAATAGTGAAACTACTAAGTGGTGGGTCAAAAAACTGAATTTTGCATAAAACTTAATTTTACCGCTTCTGTGAATGGAATTTCGAAAATCCGACAGACACGGTTGATATCAGTAAGTAAAATGTAGTTCAATGAGATAAAAATAATTTTTTGGTGAATAGTAACTTTTTACTTTTACCGCGGTTAATAGTAAATAGGGTAACTAAGGGTAAATATGATATTACTATTACCCTAACACATGTCCTAATTCTATTGGATAAGTGTAATTCGACCAAAAACAACCTTATGAATAAAATATGACCATTTAGTCCCACTTGGATTAGATTAGGACATTTATTATTATTTAATTCAAAGAAGAGTTAAAAGAGACAAAATCAAAGTTTATTTACTAAAACATTTTTAATATAGGGTTATACATAATATAAATTCGATTGTAAATATTCATTAGAAATATAAAAATATTTCCTACATAATAATATTTTATTTATAATTTTTAGACTTTAAATAAATTAATTACACAACGATGATGCAGTAATTACCCTTTTTAAGGAAATATTAACATAATTGATGTTATAAATGCTCAAATGAATGTAATTTGAGACTTTTTATGAATTCCACTAATTTTCTAGGTTAATATGATATATTAATGTTGATTTAATCAACTTGGTTCGAACATATAATTCTGTTATGACTTTCACAAAAATCATATATCAAATAGTGTCAAAATTGACACAAAATAGTTTTTAAATCAAATATTATATTATTAATTGTTATTTTATTCCTAAAAATCTAAGGTTCGGCCAAATGACTTAGATAAGGATATATATATTAATAATAAACAATTTGGGGTTCGTTTGGCATGTTATAGTAAGTGTATTAACAATATAGTGAAAGAAAACAAAAAGACACGGTAAAAGTTAAATTAATTAACATAGAGTTAAATCTAATTGATAAGGTTAAAATAATACCCTAAACTTGTCTAAATCCTATTGGTGGATAGGATTTCTACCCATCCCCACTTTAGCTTCGAAATAAGACCCTTTGGAACCATTATAAACCGATTTTGACTTTAATATAAAATAATATTTTGAGATATTCCTAAGGTGCCCCTCTCCTCCCTTATAAAAGGGCACCTCCTCCCCCTCCTCCTCACACCAATTTGAGCACTCAAGCTCGGCCAACCCCTGCCATTTTCTCCTATCCACTTCCCTAGAATAATCCTAGAGGTCCTGCTCTTCTCCAAAGACCAATCTTAGTTCCTTAAGTGGAGGATTCAAAGAGGCGTTCCAAAGAAGAGGTAATATCCATTACCGATCTTTTCAATTTCTTTCTTCTTCAACTTCTTCTTCTTTAGTTGTTTCATGATAAAGTAATAACATCAGTATTACTTACATACTGATATGTTATTATAAATATGAAACAAACCTAATTCACCTTCTATCCATCCTACGGAAAAATGAAATCACCGCGCGTGCGTACGTACGGAATACCGTCTCCACGCCGTGGTGTAATCTATTTTCCACCATCACCTTACAAGGATGGTTATAATGGTGTAATGAGTTACTATATATGATTATTATTAAGTAATATTGATACTGAAATAATATATATATATTCTCCAATACAATTCCACGATCATAGGAACGATATCATCACTCGTGCGTACGTACGGAATACCGTCTCCACGATGTGATGCGACTCGTTCTACATGATCTTCATTTCATAATGATTATATAAATGAATTGAATGAATGAATATGGTATATACTACACTAATACCATTCTGGAAATGAATTATCTATAACCTAAAGATAATAATAAGAATTTATTCAACAAAACACGCATAAGAACAAAAAGTTATAAAGACCCGAGTAACAAGTAACAATGAAATATTACTAACAAGAAGCTAATAATATGACCATATATGATATCATATCAATATGTATGATTCTGGAATAAGTCAATAACATTATTTAATCCATTATACAGGAGCTTCGGACACGAACAAAGCAAATCCGACCTAAGGTAAGGGAAATATCACAATCTCATTTTTATCCGAGATTGTTTATTCGTAAGTATTTACTGGGGTGTATTTTATCATCCACATCCATGTTTCATAAATATGTAATATTATTTCCATCCACCTACAATTGTTTAAATCCTATTTTAACCTTCGGTGAGTTCTTAGTAAACGATATGAAAGGAATCTTTTGTCGTTTTTCGTATGAGGTACTTTTTTTGACTTTTCCGAAAAAAGTACGAAGAATGTTTTTTTAACTTATACGGCACGAACAGATTTCTACTATTTTATAAAGCCTTATTTTCATGGAGCTTCCTCTAAAAGATTTCATGACTATTTTCAATAAAATCTCTTTCTTTTAAAATTGCATGATTTTTTGTGAAAAGAAATTGATTTTGAAGAAGAAAGGATATTTTCCTCAAGAATTCAATTCAAGTGTTTTATCAAAATTATTTTCCATCTAAGATAATAAAGGGTTCTGTTTCTATCCATATTTTTACATTGATTTGACTATGTTGTGATGGAATTATGTTTATGAATTCCTTTATCTTATATGAATTGATTTATGATGTCATGATGTTTTAAGAATCCCATTTTTGTTACATGTGTTATGCGATGATGTATGTTTTATGATTATGTGGCACACATAAGAAAGGATTCATTATAAGATGGGTGGGACCTATATCTCCCTCCAATGCATTGGGTAATGATTTTATATCTCATGAGATAGACATGGCTGGAACGGAAGGTTATTTCGGTTCAGTGATACAGGACTGAAATGAGGAGTGAACTCGGTTCAGAAAGGGACTTTGTCCACTAAGATAGTCTTGGCAATGAGTCATGACTAACAAGAAATGATTTTCCATGATTATGTGTGCATGCCACAAAGTTTCAAGTTTTATGTTATGATTATGGGGATCTCATTTTCACTTCTATGATTTATCCCATGTTATGATATTATGAGCTCTTTTGCAGGTAAAGATTTCCAAAAGCTATGTTCTTATGTATATGATGTGATTGATATTTCTTTTGTTTACCCTTACTGAGCATTTTAGCTCACCCTTTTATGTTTTCTTTTCCCCAGGATATAAAGAAAGGTTTTTAGGTAAAAAAAAGGGAAGATCTTTATGGGAGATATTGAAGATCTTTCACCACGATTAGAAGATTATAGTCCGAGTTTCCAAAGACACTAAACTATTATGGTCCTTGTGTGTGTGTTTTTGTAATGTACTAAGTATTCCCCAAAAGTAATGTAATGTCCATCTACGTCAAGATACGGGCCTCTACAGTTGGTATCACAGGAAAGGTTTAGTAAACCTTTGGAAACTAGGATGCGAAAACGTTAGTGAGATCCCTAGAGATATTTCTAAGGTATGTCTAGGGATGTCCCTAGGGATAAGTATACGTATAGGTTATAGTACTAGAATTACGCTAACGATCATAGAATTAAACCTAAGATGTTGGATATTGAAGGTACTCCCCCTTTATTATGTGTTTTTCCCTAGCATGATTTTTGCCTCTCACACTATTCTTTTTGGGTTTTAGACAATGGCTGGAACCCGAAGGAACCGTGTTGATCAATGCAATGGACAATGCAATGATTGCCCTCCTGAACAAACAAATGTTATGGGAGATGGAGTGAAAAATCTTATTGCTATACTTACACAAGCTATGAATCATTCTGGACTTCCAAATGAGCAGAGAAGGGAACAATATTCTATTGAGTCCTTCATGAGGCAACGTCCACCTTCTTTCAGTGGGACTTCCGATCCACTTGTTGCTGAACAATGGATCAGTACCACTGAAAAGATATTTTCAGTTCTTCAATGTTCTGAACATGATAAAGTCATCTTAGTAGTATATCGTTGGGAAGGTGAAGCTGATCAATGGTGGAATCTTATCAAGAATACGAGGCCAAGAGATGAAATTGAGTCCATGGAATGGGACGAGTTCAAGAACTTGTTTTTCAATAAGTACTTCCCTCGTATTCTTCGAACAAAGATGGAAAAGAAGTCTATTGAGCTGAAGCAGAAGGATGATGAATCTGTTGGTATATACGAAGTGAATTTTACAAGACTTGCAAGGTATGCTTCTGGTATTATCATCCAACCTGAAAGTAAAGTTGATCGATTTTTCAGTGGCTTAAAACCAAGTCTTCGAAGGGCATTAGCTATAAGAGACTTCAGTAGCTATGAAGAAATTGTGCGTTGTGCTATCAAGGTAGAAATGGAAGTTGGTGTTACATATCCATCTCATGGCTTTGACAAGAAACGAAAGATGGAGTTCAAGGAGAAATCTCAGAATAATGGTGAAAAGAAGATGAATGTTTCCTTATGCACAAAGTGTGGAAAGAAGCATGGTGGAGATTGTCTTAAAGGGACTAGAAAATGATTTATGTGTGGAAAAGAAGGTCATCGAGCAGATGAGTGTCGAAGTGATGGAAAAAGGGTTTCTAATGATGTGAATAAAGCAAACACTGTAGAGAACGCACCTCCAACACTTCAATGCTTCAAGTGCAAGGAAATAGGGCATTATGCTAATAATTGCCCTAATCCAAGGGTTAGTGATGATCAACATGAGCAACCAATGAAGGCAAAGGACAAAGGGAAATCACATGCGATCACTATTGGCAATGTTGAATATGAAAATGATGTGGTGGAATGATTAAGTGTTTATGTAATGGGATTCCAAAATAATGTTGTATCATTGAGTATTGCAATATTTATTGATGTGGTATTCAAAGTGATTGAGATATTTTTTGGAAATAAGATGATATGCGCATAATGAAGACGATAAAGAAAATGTTTAATAGTATTCATGAGCTCATGATTGATATAAGGACTAAGTGATATCATGGTTTGAGTATATAGAATTTTGAGGATTTTGGTATGTGGAAAGTGTTAACTTTAAACTGCATTCATGTTTTCACTAAGGTATTCAAGAGAATACATGATTGAGGACTTTGAATGTTTGGAATGTGACCAACAAAACATATCTTATGATATATGGGGATCAACGATGGTATTAAATCTCTGGTAATCGTTTTCACTATGTTATAAGAGTGGACTGCAGTATTATGGATAAGCCTAAAGATTGAAATGGATTATGTTGGATATAAGTGAGTATTGTTTAAGGATAGAAGTTTTTTTCGATATTCTTGATGGGATGTTATAGTTTTAGAAAAAGGACAACCTGCAGGATGGGCGACAGCCCATCGCTTCGGACAAGGCTGTGGGAATCGAACCCACAACCGAAGTGCGACTGGACTTTATCGCCTACCACTGGCCTACAGGAAGTCCCTGTTTAGTAGAAACTAGTTTTATTATATTAATCAGTATGATATATGAAGTATAAGTCCATTTTAGGAACCATATGTGATTAATCTCACTATAGATCGACTTATGTATATAATTTTTGCTAACCTTTTGTTTGAGACAGATGGAATGACCCGTCATTCTATCACGTGATCTGCTAACACTTCACGAATAACAAATTCAACTTCATTTATTTAAGATATGAAGTGGAAATTGTTCAAGGAACGAACAATAGTGAGATTGTACCAAAATAATGTAAGTATTTCTTTTAATTCATAAACTTTAGGGAAATGATCTTAAAAACCAAAAATGTTGTCCTAGTGATCTTATACCTGATGAATCGGATGGTACCTCAGATCGTCACAAATTTATGGATTTGTGATTGTTGGCTTTTCCATAGCCATGTTCTCTACCACTCTCCATCAGAACATGATGGTTAGATTTTCCTTCCATATCCATATTTTCACCTATGTGGAAACCCAGTGATTAGTTTATTTGGGTATCCGTTACGTTTCATACTTTAGTTTTTAAAGATTGGTTTGGGTATTCCTTTTTACGATGTGGGTTTCTATTAAAGAAACTTTCGAATAGTAAACCATTTATAACCCCGACGAATTTCGAGGGCGAAATTCATTTTAAGGGGGGGTAGAATGTAACAGCCCGAGATTTTATGAAAAATATTCTTTTTAATTTTATTAATGTCTTGTGTTGTACGCTACACCAAAAGGAGCTTGCACAACACGCATCCTTGACTTGCCTTGCATTACACGCAATCGCGACCTTCCTCGATAGCGTGTGTAGTACGCAATACTGAGTTTCACGAAACAACGATATGCTATTAAAATATTATTAAAACTAGCCGTTATAAATAGTAATAACCACCTTTTAAAATTTTACGAATTTTAGCTCTCAAGATGGACTTCATTTTTGGATTCGGAGTATCGAATTTAGCCTAAGGTGAAGTTTTGGTACTTTTCGGATAACTTTCATATTATGATGAATAGTGAAAATTACTAAATTATAATTAAAAACAACTTTTTTAATCAAAATAATTAATAGTGATAAATTATTAATTTTAGTGGTTTTAAAGTATATTTAGAATATATTTTTACAATTTAATACAATGTTGGTCATTGGATGTAATTTCACATTTAAACCAAACATAAACAAGTGTCAATCTTTTGATAGATATTGTTTCTTAAAAACACGCTATTTGTTTTAACAGCGGGATTTAATTATAAAATTAATTATTTCAACTTATTGGTTATGAATTTGGTAAAATAGATTTCATTTTTGAATTCGGAATATAAAATATATCTTAGGATGAAATTTTGGCATTGTTCTGAAAAACATCTATTTTTGATGAATAGTGAAACTACTAAGTGGTGGGTTAAAAAACTGAATTTTGCATAAAACTTAATTTTACCGCTTCTGTGAATGGAATTTCGAAAATCCGACAGACACGGTTGATATCAGTAAGTAAAATGTAGTTCAATGAGATAAAAATAATTTTTGGTGAATAGTAACTTTTTACTTTTACCGCGGTTAATAGTAAATAGGGTAACTAAGGGTAAATATGATATTACTATTACCCAAACACATGTCCTAATTCTATTGGATAAGTGTAATTCGACCAAAAACAACCTTATGAATAAAATATGACCATTTAGGCCCACTTGGATTAGATTAGGACATTTATTATTATTTAATTCAAAGATGAGTTAAAAGAGACAAAATCAAAGTTTATTTACTAAAACATTTTTAATATAGGGTTATACATAATATAAATTCGATTGTAAATATTCATTAGAAAGATAAAAAGATTTCCTACATAATGATATTTTATTTATAATTTTTAGACTTTAAATAAATTAATTACACAACGATGATGCAGTAATTACCCTTTTTAAGGAAATATTAACATAATTGATGTTATAAATGCTAAAATGAATGTAATTTGAGACTTTTTATGAATTCCACTAATTTTCTAGGTTAATATGATATATTAATGTTGATTTAATCAACTTGGTTCGAACATATAATTCTGTTATGACTTTCACAAAAATCATATATCAAATAGTGTCAAAATTGACACAAAATAGTTTTTAAATCAAATATTATATTATTAATTGTTATTTTATTCCTAAAAATCTAAGGTTCGGCCAAATGACTTAGATAAGGATATATATATTAATAATAAACAATTTGGGGTTCGTTTGGCATGTTATAGTAAGTTTATTAACCATATAGTGAAAGAAAACAAAAAGACACGGTAAAAGTTAAATTAATTAACTTAGAGTTAAATCTAATTGATAAGGTTAAAATAATACCCTAAACTTTTCTAAATCATATTGGTTGATAGGATTTCGACCCATCCCCACTTTAGCTTCGAAATAAGACCCTTTGGAACCATTATAAACTGATTTTGACTTTAATATAAAATAATATTTTGAGATATTCCTAAGGTGCCCCTCTCCTCCCTTATAAAAGGGCACCTCCTCCCCCTCCTCCTCACACCAATTTGAGCACTCAAGCTCGGCCAACCCCTGCCATTTTCTCCTCTCCACTTCCCTAGAATAATCCTAGAGGTCCTGGTCTTCTCCAAAGACCAATCTTAGTTCCTTAAGTGGAGGATTCAAAGAGGCGTTCCAAAGAAGAGGTAATATCCATTACCGATCTTTTCAATTTCTTTCTTCTTCAACTTCTTCTTCTTTAGTTGTTTCATGATAAAGTAATAACATCAGTATTAATTACATACTGATATGTTATTATAAATATGAAACAACCCTAATTCACCTTCTATCCATCCTACGGAAAAATGAAATCACCGCGCGTGCGTACGTACGGAATACCGTCTCCACGCCGTGGTGTAATCTATTTTCCACCATCACCTTACAAGGATGGGTATAATGGTGTAATGAGTTACTATATATGATTATTATAGAGTAATATTGATACTGAAATAATATATATATATACTCCAATACAATTCCACGATCATAGGAACGATATCATCACTCGTGCGTACGTACGGAATACCGTCTCCACGATGTGATGCGACTCGTTCTACATGATCTTCATTTCATAATGATTATATAAATGAATTGAATGAATGAATATGGTATATAATACACTAATAACATTCTGGAAATGAATTATCTATAACCTAAAGATAATAATAAGAATTTATTCAACAAAACACGCATAAGAACAAAAAGTTATAAAGACCCGAGTAACAAGTAACAATGAAATATTACTAACAAGAAGCTAATAATATGACCATATATGATATCATATCAATATGTATGATTCTGGAATAAGTCAATAACATTATTTAAACCATTATACAGGAGCTTCGGACACGAACAAAGCAAATCGGACCTAAGGTAAGGGAAATATCACAATCTCATTTTTATCCGAGATTGTTTATTCGTAAGTATTTACTGGGGTGTATTTTATCATCCACATCCATGTTTCAAAAATATGTAATATTATTTCCATCCACCTACAATTGTTTAAATCCTATTTTACCCTTCGGTGAGTTCTTAGTAAATGATATTAAAGGAATCTTTTGTCGTTTTTCGTACGAGGTACTTTTTTTGACTTTTCCGACAAAAGTACGAAGAATGTTTTTTTTAACTTATACGGCACGAACGGATTTCTACTGTTTTATAAAGCCTTATTTTCATGAAGCTTCCTCTAAAAGATTTCATGACTATTTTCAATAAAATCTCTTTCTTTTAAAATTGCATGATTTTTTGTGAAAAGAAATTGATTTTGAAGAAGAAAGGATATTTTCCTCAAGAATTCAATTCAAGTGTTTTATCAAAATTATTTTCCATCTAAGATAATAATGGGTTCTGTTTCTATCCATATTTTTACATTGATTTGACTATGTTGTGATGGAATTATGTTTATGAATTCCTTTATCTTATATGAATTGATTTATGATGTCATGATGTTTCAAGAGTCCCATTTTTGTTACATGTGTTATGCGATGATGTATGTTTTATGATTATGTGTCACACATAAGAAAGGATTCATTATAAGATGGGTGGGACCTATATCTCCCTCCAATGCATTGGGTAATGATTTTATATCTCATGAGATAGACATGGCTGGAACGGAAGGTTATTTCGGTTCAGTGATACAGGACTGAAACGAGGAGTGAACTCGGTTCAGAAAGGGACTTTGTCCACTAAGATAGTCTTGGCAATGAGTCATGACTAACAAGAAATGATTTTCCATGATTATGTGTGCATGCCACAAAGTTTCAAGTTTTATGTTATGATTATGGGGATCTCATTTTGACTTCTATGATTTATCCCATGTTATGATATTATGAGCTCTTTTGCAGGTTAAGATTTCAAAAAGATATGTTCTTATGTATATGATGTGATTGATATTTCTTTTGTTTACCCTTACTGAGCATTTGAGCTCACCCTTTTATGTTTTCTTTTCCCCAGGATATAAAGAAATGTTTTTAGGTAAAAAAAAGGGAAGATCTTTATGGGAGATATTGAAGATCTTTCACCACGATTAGAAGATTATAGTCCGAGTTTCCAAAGACACTAAACTATTACGGTCCTTGTGTGTGTGTTTTTGTAATGTACTACGTATTCCGAAAAAGTAATGTAATGTCCATCTTCGTCAAGATACGGGCCTCTACATATTTTATGTAATATTTAACAAAAATAGTTTGTGTGATGACTTATTTTTTTCAAAATAAACCAACCATATTCCTAATTTTTTTATGGATACTATCGAATTATAGGGTGAATTTAAGTAATGGTCAATTATCCATTGGTAATAAAAAACAAAAAATGTTGTATATAATAATCCTAAGATGACCATGAAAAGTTCTATGAAAAAGTGGATAATCTATTTATATTATGTAATAATCAAAAACATTATAGACTCATGAAAAAACTACATTAGTATTGGTTTTAAAAGGGGAAATCAGTACTATAGGGGAATGATTATCCAAGAGAACAACAATGTGTCTATTTTTCTAATGATTAGTCATGGAAACCCATATTTCCAAGCATGATGACCATGATACTAATGACTTTATGATCATTTGGTCGAACCAATTTGAAATAGAATGGATAATTAATATAGATAAAGTTTATATTAGTGCTAAAGGGAAAAAAATTATTCTAAATGATGAATTCAAATTTCATGAGAGGATTCCAAGTGATGTTGCCTCAATGCCTTCTAGGAATCAATGTGAGATTTAAAATCTAGTTATCCACATATCAAAGGATTTATTTCATCCAAACATCTCAGTAATAAATTCTATATAAGATAGAGAAAGAACCAAAAGACTCATATGGCATAATAACTAATGGGATTAAGAAGCTTACACAAAAAGAGTTTATTAATAATGGAATAATTTCTATGCTACATAATGAGAACAACATAATGAAAAATAAAAGATTAAGAATAATGTGTTATAATATATATATATATATATATGTATAAAAATTTATATGATTATCATGGCTCAGAAGTGACTAACAACCTTGTTGTTATCAAAAAGAATAAAATTAGTTCCCCCATATCTCATACACTTTGTGTTTGTACATTATATACATCCAATTGAATGTGATTATTGTATTTGGGTTGAGAACAAAGGATATGGGAATTGGGTTAAATATAGATAGCATGTTTGATAAGTTACCATCATTGTATGATATAATATGTTTTATTTTGGAGTAATTTTGATAAACAAATTCTCTTTGATGAATAATCTATGTGAGTATCTACTTATAGGAGAGACACCTTAATAATTTATGAAGCTGGAATAATTCATTACTAACAAAAAATTGCAAACATTGAATTATGATTAAAAAATATCATTAAAAAGGTATTATTTTATATTATATCATCCATTTTTTATAAGTAGTATCTGGGAGAGTCTTAATTAATAAATTATATGATAACTATAAAATCATGGTCATGTTTTTTATTCTTATCCTAATTATTATTTATTACTATTGTTAACATATATATCAAGGTAAGTGTAGGAATTTAATGTTTTAATATTATATGAGAAATCTTCTAACATTTTTTTCCATTTGAATTCATTGAATAAAAATTATCGTCCTAAAAAAATTAAATAGACCCTGAAAAATGTTTTTTTGAGTTATTATAATAATCTATGGGTTTATGGATATGTTAATAGTCCATATTAGGCCCTCTTATTTTCTACAATGATCATGGATCAAGTATAAAGAGTGCATAATAATTGATGCAACATTACATGAAGAGAATTTATTCAATTCCCTCTCATGTTTATTTGAATTTATTATCAATAATAGCAAGGGATAAGGAAAATTCAAAACATGTTGATATTCATTTAGAATATTGATATTGATAACAAATCCAGATGGGGGAGAATATTGAACCAACTTTATTTGATTATATTTTTTTCAGAGAAGATGAATGAAATAAATTTGAATAAAATATGAATAATGTAAATATTTGATGAAATATAATCACATGGAAGTTTTTTTAGTTCCCAAAAATCTTAAAAATAAGATTACTATTGTTATCATGAAAGGTGTTATTTCATGTTGGCTTGTGAACATTGAATGTACATTAGTAAATAAATATTCATATTCAAAATGAAGATAATTGAAATGATAAATAATGAACCATGTATAATGTCAATATTTGTTAAATTAGAATAACAAAGAGGTTTTTTGAGTGCCCAATATTGTTAAAGAGATGAATATTTGACTACTCATGAAATTATTTCTCCTATTGATTTGTGAAAATTTAATCTTAATTATAAAAACTCCTATAATATTGTATGTGACCAATAATACTCGTATAAAATATTTGGTGATATGATTCCCTAAATAATTTTCAATTAGGTAGAAAGGTAAGTGCTACCTTTGATTTAAATTTGGATAATTATTCATATAGAAAATTTTTTAGAAATTAGAATCATTTTCATGAAGGTTCTTAAGAATAATCTTGAATATTTTGATTTTAGATGTTTTAATTATAAACCATTGAAGTGTTCGAGCTGATTTCAATAATATTATTACATTATGGAGAGCCAATTAATGGAAAAATATATTTGATATGAACAAAAATATCCATTTATGTTAATGAGAAGAATTTATTCAATAAAAATTCTTGAAAATATGATAATAGATCCATACAGTATTCTTAATTCTAAATACTATTCATCTATAATAAAATTTTATGAAACTATAAATGAAAAAATATTTTCTTTTATTTTTTGGTGTGGTTTCATACGTTTATTTTTTAATATTTAGGTGAGTTATATCATGTTGAAGCATACTTGGATGATGATTATATAAAAAATAATTTTCATGTATTGGAAGTTTCATTGAAATATCTACAACTAATTTTTATATAAATTATTATGATTTGGAGGTTATTGTTTTATTGGGTGAGGCGATTTTAAATGGATTACATAGAAAATAAAATATGGGGAGTTGATTTATAAGATTCTATGTTACAAGATGTGAAATATTGACAAAGTATTTTATATATAAAATTTTTCTCTGTATAGATATTTTTTAAAAGGAAATATTAACTGTATGATTCATAATATAATGAATATATTACACAAGATATTCTACATTGAGAGAAATATTAAAAATTAATTCCCACAACATGATACAAAATACATTTTATGATGTGGAATTTTGTTACGAAATCCATGGATGAAATATAGAACAATTAAGTATCATATAAATTATGTAATATTTAAAAATAATGTACGATATATTTCTAATGGAAACAAAATTAATTAATGAGTTCAAATTATATTATGATCAAGTCCAAATCCATACACAATATTTGAATTTAAAAAATCTATTTATGAGTTCTCATATTATTAAAATATAGGCCTTGGAATAATTTCATTATGATATATAAGTAATGTAATTTCATACATAAGATACTTTAGCTATAATAATGTGAAGATCATGAATATTTTTTAGAAGTTAAACATAGATAATTTGAAGATTAAATTCAATGAATAAAAAATTAAATGGGTGAATTTTTTTTAATCCTAAAAAGATATAAATCACATTTATTTTCTTTAGGTTTTCATTCTAGATATTAGTTTTAATGGTGAAGAAGATAAATGAGTCACCATACCATGTATATATTTCCATGTTGTATTGAGTGATTATGAGAAACTTTTGAGAGAGAACTTGGTCAATAAAAAGTGATTCAATGACCGTGAATGGTGATTCATCAATTCAATATAATGACTTGGAATTATTAGTGTGAGGATTTTAAAATTTATTAAATAATAAGAATATGATATAAATATCATGGAAGATCATGAGTATTAAAGGTATATTTTTTTAGTCAAATATAAAATCTATAAAATATTATTCTATAGTTACTAATGAGTTATTAATGGTTGATGAACGACGATAAATCATGGATGTTTCTTGGTTAATTAACCATATCTTTATTATAGAGATTTATATAGGATATTATGAACTGATAATCGTGAAGATATATGAAGAATCGACAGTTAAAATGATATAATATTCAAAAATATAAGCTAATATCTAGGCATATATTGACTGTAATAAAGGAAAATTAATTAACTGGTATTTGTTCATTATATATTTTTTTAGAAGTAAAAAAATATATTAAATATTTAATATATTAAATTATAATATATTTTTAGATTTTAATAATATAATGAATGATTTAATTTTATATCCTTTCACAAACAATGAGTATCAAAGTGAGAGATATTTGACCCTGTGATCATGTTTCACATTTTTTATGATAAATATTTTTGGAAAAAAAATTTCTTGATAATTATTGATCATGTGTATTGAAAACGAGAAAGGATAAATGTGACAAACAAACCCATTAATTTTATATGATTATTCAGGAAGAAGAAGAAGGATGTATAGACTAGACCATAAAATCTCTACATTATAAGGTCTAAAGAATAGAAGAGGCAACTGAATGGATTATTCTAAATTGAGAAAGGTGATCTGAAACATCCTATCTAGGAGAGAAGCAAGATATTAACAATTAATGTACATAAAGGTGGTACAAGATAATTCTTTTATATTAATAGTTTACATTCAGTACTTTTATTGTACCTTCCAGGTGCTAGTAATATGGGTTCAAGGATATACCCTTTCCTATGACTTCTACTGATAATAAAATGGGAGTTGTGTGTGTGTGATAGATAATAATCATAAAAAAATGAAGATTTAGTCTATCTTGGATGTAATACTTGTTAAAAAGTCATATTTTGCTTGTTATTTTTTGTTTCCAACATAAAATACATGCATAATGATCAAAGTTGAGAAAAGTGGGAGAGATCCATTCACTGGAAAAGTATAAAGGGAAGTAAAGGTCAAACTATAATTGGTCAATTATCTACCAGGACTAATTCACCCCCCCCCCCCCATTTCACAACCAATCCTTATAGATGGTATTAAATCATAGTATACACAACACATTGAATTCATAACAATGTCAAGATTAAATTTTTTGTGATTTTCTTTATAAAGGATTTATGAAGAAGATATTTTAAAAATCCTAAGAGTTTCGTATCAATGTAACCATTGAAGAGATAACTAATATGACACTAAATAAAAATGTGATAATAAAGTAAATTAAATTGAAGATAGAATCATTAAATAAACAATAGAATATGAAATCTATAATAATTTTAGGCAACCAAGTATAGTTTATCCATTATAAACATTGATAATATATCACTTTTTGATGATAATGAATATTTATTATTCAAAGAGGATGGAAAGATTATTTTTCCCATTCATTAATCATAATGAATATTGATCATGTATTGATGAACAAAATTCAATGGTTAAACCCACTAACATGAATATGGAAAACATTTATAACTTATAAGATTCAAATATTACACATGTGTATTAGGTAATAGAAATAAATCAATCCAAACTTTTCTAACAAATATTATAATCACCAGTGGGGAAGATCAAATTTCAGAGGATTCAAAGGATAAATCAACAACCTATTAAATGGATATCATCCATTTATTAGATAATGAAATAATAACTTTTTTTTGTTCTTTCGATAGAATTAAATAATAGGTCACCCATCATAAGAAAGATAAAAAATATAAATGTTTGGAAATTAATTGTTATAGATAATAAAAAATTGTTATGTTCAAATAATTATTTTCTTCATATAATCCATGATATGTAACAAGAGATGAAAATTAATCAATAAGAGACCCATGCATTAGAAAAATTAATTACATTCAATGATTGTGAATTTGTAATCAAAGACAATGCAATTAAGAATATTTATATTTTCTTATAATAAAATAATCAAATGATATAATATATTGTTTAGAAGACCATAAAATAAATTAGATATATAATAAGTACATCAAAGTCCTATAAAAAATGATTTATATGACATTTTTTAACATAAAATGATACTATCAAATCTTGAAACATCTTTATCAATTTCTCTATAACACAATTAGTCAAAAGAAAATTGCTCTCGTAATTATAAGATGTATTATTATCCTAAAAGAACTTTATCATATGGAATGAATAATTTTGGACCATATAATGATCAATATTTTATAGGTCCAAACAAAAATGTGTCATCTCTATTTGAAAATTAATATTATACTAATATTTATTTTTTGTATAGTGCAAGTTTATAATTAAAATTTTACCAAAAAAGATGCATAAAGATGTTGAATACCCCGCCACTATATCTATGGCGGGTGTAATAAACATTATATGATTTTTACCCCAATAATATATCCAATATAATTGTGATTCTATACTAAAACATCAATCACAAAATTTTAAATAAGAATATCCAAATACGGAAAAGGTTTGTTAGTCATTCCTTATGTTGCAATAGTTTTTGTTAAATAGAACTTTAATATTTGAATAAAATTTCATCCTCCCAAAATAATTGGATTCCTATACAAATGGAGGATATGATAAATAAAAACACAAGAAAATAATAGAAATATATTTATCTCCAGTAAATTTAAAATTATTGATGTATTTTATTGAAACAGAAACTAAATTGGTCGTTGTATAGATGCAACCTTGTGTAATTCAATGTATATATTTGATGATTCATTTTAGGGAAGGAAACCAAGGAATCATAAGATGAATTAAATTGAGGTGAGTTATCCCTAGGTAATAAAAAAATTAAAAAAATCAAAATAAATCCAATGTTGATAGAGTGGGTGCGTAAGACCCATCTCTATTGTGTACATTGATTTCCTATAATTCGTATAATTTTATTAATATAAGCGTTTATATTATCATGATATATAAACTAGTTATACATGTATCATATAGATGGTAATTTCCATAGAAATCATGTCAAATCAATGTTAATAGTAATTCCCTACTAAAATTAGCATTTTGATGTATTATGACAACATTCATAAACATGTGTCCCATGTTATAGATATATAATTATGATAGGATAGGGATGTTATTTTACTATAATATTTTTGGGACTCACGAGCATTTAATTTTATTCTCTTAAATATCACACTTGGTGATCTTGGGTAGATGAGATCACAAGGATTAAAAAATCAATAGGAACACTTAATGTTTCAAATATCCTTGGATGTTCCTTGCTAAAAACATGTGTGTTATTATCTTGATATAATATCATTATCAGTATGTACCATTTATTGCATGCATTGATGAATGAAAAAAATCATGAAATTTATTTTTTTATAGGAAGATGGCATAATTAATTACATTTGTGGTATGGAATTGGTTGAATTAACATGGTAGAATGTGTTGCCTTTGAGTAGAGTAAAAGATATCGAGGGCTTTGTTTAACGAGATTGTGACAACCCTGCTTTTTTATTACAACTTAAACATGCTTTATTACATAAAACTTCACTTGATATAACAAAGAAGATCGAGAGGTTTAGTGTCTTTGGGGCTTAGGATCATTACATAAAAACTTTAAACTTGAAATACAACATCCTTATTGAAAACTTCCTTTACATGACCACTACATTCCTTCGTACTTAGCATTGCATGGAATCACCTGAGGACATGCATAAGAAAAGGGTGAGCTATAAAGCCCAGTAAGGGAGTACACAATGAATAACATGAGGAGTACAATACATGTTAGGCAATAGGAATATCAATAGATCATAAGAGATACATGAACATAAAGGCATGATAAAGCATGATAATCATAACATGGAAATGTGGCAACAACACTTAACATTGAATTAGCATGAGCCAAGGCTCATTGCACATGGAGCATGAGTAAACCCTCATTGCACTTGAAGAAGGAGTAAACCCTCGTTGCACTTGAATTAGCATGATTCAACACTCATTGCACATGACGTATCATGATACTATACTTTACCCAATGCATTGGAGCGCTATAAAGGGCGCACCCTTCTTAAACATTTCATTTCATGCATAAGTGTGCCACATGGATCATAAAACATGGATTCATAAAACATAATCATTTATTCCACGATAAAGGAATGTGTAATTCATACATGGAACTTTACAATCAATAAGTAAATGTTCATAAAGGTGAATACCCTTGATGGAGAAATGGGCATGGTATTCACTACACAATGATATTGGCTTAGAAAATCGGTGTGATTTCGGCAGCGTAACGGCGTGACATAAGAATTCATAAAAAAGGATGATGAGAGAGAAAGGGGTTCCTCATCATATTTACATGTAATGTACAGTAAGAAGGTCATATAGATACATGTCCCAACAATTGAAAAGGAATTTAGATTCATGATACAAAAGTATTGCTTGAATATAAAAGAGGAAAAAAAAGGTTCCTTTCGGAATTTCGGCATAGTAACGGGTGTACATGGGAGGCATTTAATGAGAGAGAAAGGGGTCTCCCATCATTCAAACAATAAGAGGGAAGTATGGGAGAGGTGATAAACCATATACCAACATTAATAAATGAAATTAAAAGGGAAATACAACTTAATGAAAATTGACAAAAATGAGAAAGGAAGAAAAACCCTTACTTGGAAGTGTGCTTCCAAAGGCTAGAGAGAGGCTTGTGGGAGGCTTCTTGGGAGCTTGGGGCACCTTGAGAGGATTCTAGAGAGAGTAGGGCAGAGGTTGGACGAACTTAAAGGGATTTGGGTGAGGAGGAAGTGGGATCTTGGGTGGGTTTATATATGAAAGGTGAGAGAATTCTTTATTATTTAGGTTTGGGACCCCTTATATTAAAATAATCCAAACCACAAACCATCCCATGGTATTTGCCCATGGTTTCTGGAAAAGGAAAGAGGAAAAAAATATTTTACAAGGCCAAGGTCCGAACTTATTAAAAAATTAGGGTTGCTTATGTGGAGGTGAGTCACACTCCCATGGAAATTAATTTAAAAAGGCAAAGTGTTGAATAAGTCTCGAGGGCTCCATTAATGCTTTGAAAAGTGAGTCAAACAAACCCAAAACCTCATTATTTTAATGATAAAACACATATTGGACGAACATAAGGATTATGGTTTTTTATTACATCACCATTGGGTCATTATGATGTCATAAAACACATTATATATTTAAATGGTATTTAATTTTTACCCAAAAATTTGACTGTCTCAGAAAATTATGAAAAATTCACCGTTGGATAATTTCGACGTCCTGATTCCAAAAATAATATTTATTTTATCTAAATAATTTTCTAAATATGTGAATTTTTACTTTTAAAATAAAAACCGACATTTATAAAAAAATTCACAGGTTTTGACAGAAATGGCTTTCAAACCTTAATAAAAATTTTAATTGCATTCATAAAATTATATGATCATTTATATTTAATAAAAATTAATTTAATATTAATAATAATATTTTATTAAAATATTATTTAATTCAAAAATCCTTTAATTTAATAAAATATAATTCTTAATTAAATAATAACTAAAAACACCGTTTGTACTTTAAAAACTAATTACAATGTATCAAAAATGACTAGAAATTATATTCATTATTATATAAAAAGATAATGTACATGAACATGGTGCTACTTATTTGTTACATAACCCCTTAAAATAGCCGCATATGACCTAAGGGTAAGGTGTGCGATGGTGACAGACTCTTGGGGTTGCTCGGATAACATCGCTCGAGTGGTAATCTCAATCAACTTCCATTTTTCCCGTAGACGATCACGTTCAAGCTTGACTTGATGAAGCTCAGCATGGGCTTGGTCAAGGGCAAAGCCCAAAGACGCCACCTCCTTTCTGAGCTCCGACAAATGGGCTTCGTAAGGGGCAATTCTACTGGATGAGGCCATCGCTTCCTTTGTCTGAGTAGAAAATTGGTTCGCTAAAGCCTTATATTTAAACTACCCAGATGATCACTGTTCAACGGCTATAAAAGTAACGGTCACAAATCTTAAAGTAAAACTAAAAAAAGTTGATATCTTATAAAAACATTTTTCATAAAGAAACATTTAACTGGATCAAGAGGGATTTTCCATTAATGAAACTTTGGGTCGTTACAACATTCCCCCCTTAAGAAATTTCGCCCTCGAAATTTTCCTTTTCCCACACTAAAACAAATGTGGGTAACTTAGCTTCATCATATCCTCCGACTCCCAAGTTGCTTCTTCAAACTTGTGGTTTCTCCACAACACCTTGACGAGGGGGATTGTCTTATTTCGTAGAACTTTTTCTCTACGATCTAAGATCTTCACTGGTTGCTCCTCATAAGAAAGATCGTCTTCTAATTGTACCACCTCGTAAGAGAGTACATGTGAAGGGTCTGGTATGTACTTCCTTAAGAGGGATACATGGAAGACATCATGCACCTTGGCCATAGTAGGTGGAAGTGCTAGTCGATAGGCCACAGCCCCAACACGATCAAGAATCTCGAATGGGCCGATGTACCTTGGACTTAACTTCCCTTTCTTTACAAACCTCATGACCTTCTTCCACGGAGATATGCATAAAAACACCATGTCTCCAACTTTAAACTCAAGGTCTCGTCGACGATTATCTGCATAACTCTTCTGTCGACTTTGGGCTGCCTTGATATGCTGCTGAATGGTTTTCACCTTCTCCACCATTTCTTCGACCATTTCTGGTCCAAGCAGCTTACGTTCACCGACCTCATCCCAACATGCCGGTGTTCTACACCTTTTCCCATACAGGGCTTCATATGGTGTCATTTGGATGCTCGAGTGGAAACTATTATTATAAGAGAACTCAACTAGAGAAAGATGTTGATCCCATCCTCCTTTAAAGTCCATTGAGCACGCTCTCAACATATCCTCAAGTGTTTGGATAGTCCGCTCGGATTGTCCATCAGTTTGAGGATGATAGGCCGTAGTGAAGTTCAGTTCAGTATTCAGAGCATGTTGAAGACTCTTCCAAAACTTAGAGGTAAATCGTGGAACTCGGTCAGACACAATAGATAGTGGTACTCCAGGCAACCGTACCACTTCCCTGATATATATCTGTGCCAGTTGATCCAAATAGAAATCCTCTCGAATAGAAATGAAGTGTGCAGTCTTTGTAAGACGATCCACAACAACCCAGATTGCATTGTTGCCTTTGGATGTCCTTGGAAGTCCAGTGACGAAGTCCATGGTGATGTTCTCCCATTTCCATTCAGGTATGGGCAATGGTTGCATCATCCCCTTAGACATCTGCCTCTCTGCCTTCACTTGCTGACACACCAGGCACTTTGATGTATATTCAGCGATCTCCTTCTTCATATTATCCCACCAAAAGTTTTCTCGGAGATCTCGATACATCTTTGTGCTCCCTGGGTGAATAGAGAAATTTGAACTATGTGCATCATCCAAAAGTTCCTTCTTCAGCTCTGAACTTGATGGAACACATAGTCTTTTCCCAAACCGCACAATTCCTTCTTCATTAACATTAAACTCTGAGGATTTTCCCTTTTTGATAACTTCCACTTTTTCTTGGATTACTGCATCATCCTTTTGAGCATCCTTTAACCTTTCCAAAAGATATGGTTGAGAAATCATTTGTGAAAGGATTTATGATGTTCCCTTCTTTATGATTCCCACGTCCAACTTCATCAAGTCTAAGAAGATTGGATCCTTCTCAATTCTCGTCATTGATAGAATTGCTGGATCCTTTATACTTAGGGCATCCGCCACCTTGTTCGCCTTCCCAGGGTGGTAATGTATTGAACAGTCATAATCCTTGATGAGCTCTATCCATCTTCTCTGGCGCATATTAAGCTCTTTCTGTGTGAATATATATTTAAGACTCTTGTGGTCAGTATATATCTCACATTTCTCTCCATAGAGATAATGCCGCCAGATTTTCAAGGCAAAGATCACCACCGCCAACTCCAGATCATGCGTTGGATAGTTTCGCTCATGGATTTTCAACTGCCTTGAGGCATAGGATATCACTTTATCATTCTGCATCAGCACACATCCTAAGCCCTTCTTCGAAGCATCACTGAATACCACAAAAAGCTCCCCACTTGTGGGTAAAGTGAGAACGGGTGCAGTGATAAGCCTCCTTTTCAACTCCTTGAAGCTTTCTTCGCAATCATCACTCCAAGCAAACTTTACTCCCTTTCAAGTTAGCTTGGTAAGAGGGTTGGACAATCGTGAGAAATTTCTCACAAATCGTCGATAATATCCAGCTAACCCCAAGAAGCTACGGATATCATTTAACGATGTTGGCCTCGGCCATCCCTCAATTGCATCTGTTTTGGAGAGGTCCACAGATATCCCATTGCTTGTGATGATATGGCCCAAGAATGAGACCTCCTTCAACCATAACTCACACTTGCTGTACTTGGCATAGAGCTTCTCCTTGCGCAAAGTCTCCATTACAGTTCTTAAATGCTCCTCATGGTCCTCCTTGGTTTTGGAGTATATTAGAATATCATCTATAAAGACTACCACAAATATATCTAGGTAATCTCTAAAGGCTCTATTCATCAAGTCCATGAATATTGCTGGAGCATTGGTGAGTCCAAAAGGCATTACTATGAATTCATAGTGCCCGTACCTTGTACGAAAAGCAGTCTTGGGGATATCTTCCTTCTTCACCCTTACTTGATAATATCCCGACCGCAAGTCGACCTTGGAGAAGTATTGTGCTCCATGCAGCTGATCAAACAAGTCATCGATTCTTGGGAGAGGATACTTGTTCTTTATCGTGATTTTGTTAAGTTCACGATAATCGATGCAAAGCCGCATTGACCCATCCTTCTTCTTGAAGAAGAGGACTGGTGCACCCCATGGTGATGCACTTGGGCGTATAAAACCTTTATCCAGATTCTCCTGTAGTTGTTTCTTCAGTTCTTCAAGCTCAACCACAACCATTCTATATGGAGTCTTGGATATTGGTAGCGCCCCAGGTATAAGTTCAATTGAGAACTCAACATCTCTTCTTGGAGGAAGACCAGGAAGTTCCTCAGGAAATACTTCAGCGAATTCCCTCACAATAGGCATTTCTTCAAGGGTGGTTTCTTCATTGGACTCAATCATCTGAGCCAGATATGCATGCTCATAAGGCAGTAATATCCATGCTTGAGATGATGGAGCTAAAGGAGATTCATCTTCCTCCTGACACTTGTAACGAATCGGGGGTCGATTCTCCATATGGAGTGTGATTTCCCTCTCCCGACAATTTATGTTGGCTCTATATAAGGAAATCCAATCCATGCCAAGAATTGCATCAAATTCCACCAAAGGGAGTATGACGAGGTTCGCCGGGAAATTCAATCCACAGATTATAACAGGGGAGGACTTATACTCATGGGATGCAATGATTTCCCCATTTTCCGTACTCACCGACATCTTTACTTCCATGATTTGTGGTGGTGCAGGGATTGTTCTACTAAACTTTTGATATATAAAGGAATGCGTAGAACCTGAATCAAAAAGTACGTTCGCTATTCTTGAATGAATAACTAGCGTACCTGTCACCACTTCATTGTCGGGGTTCACTTCGGCAGAAGTGATGGCAAAAGCTCTTCCTTGATGTCTTGTAGGTTGTTGATTGCCTCCGATAACCCTTGGATTAGGGCACTGATTCGCAAAATGACCCGTTTCTTTCCATTTGAAGCATTGAAGAATGCGTTGAGGTTCGAACGGAGCGTTCCTCTCCTCTGTCGCAGCCGCGGGTCCTTCTTGCTGACAGTTAACAGCTAGGTGCCCTTCTCTTCCACACTTGAAGCATTTTCTTGTCCCCCTAAGGCAATTTCCAGGGTTCTTCTTTCCACACTTTTGGCAAGTGGGGTGCTGGAATTTCTTAGCGTCGTTGGATTTATCCATCGGACCACCAGCATTGAAGTACATCTTCCGCTTCTTGTCCCCATGATACCCATGTGATTCTCCGATCTCCATTTCAACCTTGAGGGCACATCGGACAATTTCCTCATATCTATCGATGTCACGGATCGCTAATGCTTTCCGCAAGCTAGGCTTCAGCCCACCAAAGAAGCGGTCAACCTTGCATTCGGGGGTAACGATAAAGCCGGAAGCGTATCATGCAAGCCTTGTGAAGTTTTCCTCGTACGCTCCCACAGATTTCTCATCTTTCTGCTTGAGGGAAAGGAAGTCCCTTTCCATCTTAATACAGAGGGTGCGTGGAAAATATTTATCAAAAAACATCTTCCGGAATACCTTCCATTCCAAAGCCTCGATCTCCTCCTCAGGCTTCGTATTTTTGATCAACATCCACCATTGACCAGCTTCACCCTCCATACGATAAGCCCCCAGGAGAACCTTCTCTTTTTCAGAGCATTGGAGGATGGAGAATATCTTTTCAATGGAGTTGATCCATTGTTCAGCAATCGTGGGATCGGATGATCCACTAAAAGTAGGAGGCCTTTGTCTCATGAAGCTTTCAATAGCGACTTGTTCTTTCTTAGGGGGGGTTGAACGTTCCTCTTGACCAGTGTTTCTATTCAAAACTTGAGTTAGCTGAGAGAGAAGCGTGACAATGTTCGCGATTCCCGCTCCCATTGGATTGGGCATCTCATAAGTACAATCATCACACTGATCTTCACAACGGTTGTTAGCCCGAGTTCTCCTATTACCGGCCATTGGCTGGAATAAAAGGAAAGTTAGGGGTAACACATAAAGGGTAATCAAAAGACAAAAGTTGATGACTTATAAATAAACTTTAATCTCTTTAACTCATGAGTCTATAGGATTCAATCCGGGATTTTCATGATCTTCCTTCTAACATATATCCTTAGGGGCATTTTTCCCTTAATAAGGGTTCATACTAAGATTGTGAATTTATCAAAACATATCCCCCGGGAGTGTCGTAACCAAGAGTGCAGCAAGGCCCGTTGTCGTGCACCAGTTCCCGTTCGAGTCCAGCTCAAAGTGGTGTTTTCGGGTTTTACCCCTAGGATACATCTGTGCCAGAGCCGCCTCTACCTGCTCGTATCCAGACAGGGATTTATTTGTTTGATAAACCACTTACTTAGTATTTACCAAAACTTAGGGATGTTTTTATTATGCTTAGTCTTGTATCTAAGGCTTTACTAGGGTTTCCTAATCCCAAAAATAACTAAACCTATCCTCTGATACCAACTGTGACAACCCTGCTTTTTATTACAACTTAAACATGCTTTATTACATAAAACATCACTTGATACAACAAAGAAGATCGAGAGGTTTAGTGTCTTTGGGGCTTAGGATCATTACATAAAAACCTTAAACTTGAAATACAACATCCTTATTAAAAACATCCTTTACATGACCACTACATTCCTTCGTACTTAGCATTGCATGGGATAACCTGAGGACATGCATAAGAAAAGGGTGAGCTATAAAGCCCAGTAAGGGAGTACACAATGAATAACATGAGGAGTACAATACATGTTAGGCAATAGGCATATCAATAGAGAATAAGAGAGAAATGAACATAAAGGCATGATAAAGCATGATAATCATAACATGGAAATGTGGCAACAACACTTAACATTGAATTAGCATGAGCCATGGCTCATTGCACATGGAGCATGAGTAAACCCTCATTGCACTTGAAGCACGAGTAAACCCTCATTGCACTTGAATTATCATGAGTCAACACTCATTGCACATGACCTATCATGATACTATACTTTACCCAATGCATTGGAGCGCTATAAAGGGCACACCCTTCTTAAACATTTCATTTCATGCATAAGTGTGCCACATGGATCATAAAACATGGATTCATAAAACATAATCGTTTATTCCATGATAAAGGAATGTGGAATTAATAAATGAAACTTTACAATCAATAAGTAAATGTGCATAAAGGTGAATACCCTTGATGGAGAAATGGGCATGGTATTCACTACACAATGATATTGGCTTAGAAAATCGGTGTGATTTCGGCAGCGTAACGGCGTGACATAAGAATTCATAAAAAAGGCTTATGAGACAGAAAGGGGTTCCTCATCATATTTACATGTAATGGACAGTAAGAAGGTCATATAGATACATGTCCCAACAATTGAAAAGGAATTTAGATTCATGATAGAAAAGTATTGCATGAATATAAAAGAGGAAAAAAAGGTTCCTTTCGAAATTTCGGCATAGTAACGGGTGTACATGGGAGGCATTTAATGAGAGAGAAAGGTGTCTCCCATCATTCAAACAATAAGAGGGCAGTATGGGAGAGGTGCTAAACCATACCCCAACATTCATAAATGAAATTAAAAGGGCAATACAACTTAAAGAAAATTGACAAAAATGAGAAAGGAAGAAAAACCCTTACTTGGAAGTGTGCTTCCAAAGGCTAGAGAGAGGCTTGTGGGAGGCTTATTGGGAGCTTGGGGCACCTTGAGAGGATACTAGAGAGAGTAGGGCAGAGGTTGGACGAACTTCAAGGGCTTTGGGTGAGGAGGAAGTGGGAGCTTGGGTGGGTTTATATAGGAAAGGTGAGAGAATTCTTTATTGTTTAGGTTTGGGACCCCTTATATTAAAATAATCCAAACCACAAACCATACCATGGTATTTGCCCATGGTTTCTGGAAAAGGAAAGAGGAAAACAATATTTTACAAGGCCAAGGTCCGAACTTATTAAAAAATTAGGGTTGCTTATGTGGAGGTGAGTCACACTCCCATGGAAATTAATTTAAAAAGGCAAAGTGTTGAATAAGTCTTGAGGGATCCATTAATGCTTTGAAAAGTGAGTCAAACAAACCCAAAACCTCATTATTTTAATTATAAAACACATATTGGCCGAAGATAAGGATTATGGTATTTTATTACATCACCATTGGGTCATTATGATGTCATAAAACACATTATATATTTAAATGGTATTTATTTTTTACCCAAAAATTTGACTGTCTCAGAAAATTATGAAAAATTCACCGTTGGATAATTTCGACGTCCTGATTCCAAAAATAATATTTATTTTATCTAAATAATTTTCTAAATATGTGAATTTTTACTTTTAAAATAAAATCCGACATTTATAAAAAAATTCACAGGTTTTGACAGAAATGGCTTTCAAACCTTAATAAAACTTTTAATTGCATTCATAAAATTATAAGATCATTTATATTTAATAAAAATTAATTTAATATTAATAATAATATTTTATTAAAATATTATTTAATTCAAAAATCCTTCGATTTAATAAAATACAATTCTTAATTAAATAATAACTAAAAACACCGTTTGTACTTTAAAAACTAATTACAATGTATCAAAAATGACTAGAAATTATATTCATTATTATATAAAAAGATAATGTACATGAACATGGTGCTACTTATTTGTTACATAACCCCTTAAAATAGCCGCATACGACCTAAGGGTAAGGTGTGCGATGTTGACAGACTCTTGGGGTTGCTCGGATAACATCGCTCGAGTGGTAATCTCTATCAACTTCCATTTTTCCCGTAGACGATCACGTTCGAGCGTGACTTGATGAAGCTCAGCTTGGGCTTGGTCAAGGGAAAATCCCAAAGACGCCACCTCCTTTCCGAGCTCCAACAAATGGGCTTCGTAAGGGGCAATTCTACTGGATGAGGCCATCGCTTCCTTTGTCTGAGTAGAAAATTGGTTCGTTAAAGCCTTATATTTAAACTACCTAGATGATCACTGTTCAACGGCTATAAAAGTAACAGTCACAAATATTAAAGTAAAACTAAAAAAAGTTGATATCTTATAAAAAAAAATTTCATAAAGAAACATTTAACTGGATCAAGAGGGATTTTCCATTAATGAAACTTCGGGTCGTTACAGAGATGGTAGTACCTTTATTAAATCTATTGTCATTATTTAAGGAGTTTAGTTATTCTATTATTTTCAGTGAAAGTGTAAATAAATCATTCAAGGATATTGACAGATGTTGTTTATCAAACTTAATCAGATAACATGATACAAGGAGACTGTATTACAAAGTGTATATTCATATGGGAGGTCTTTAATGTTATATCTAAACATTATCTTTTTTAGGGCCTTGATGTGTTGGAAGAAAACACTTTTAGTCTATGAGTAGCACCAAATTTTATCTTGATAAGGTCCTTGAAAATCTCAAACTAAGCTTATTTATAATTTTTTGAAATTCAAATGAATTGGAGTTTAATACATAGTGGGCCTCTTGATAGGGGTCGGGTTATGTATTTGCTTTTATGATCATAAAGAATAATTAAATTCAATATTATTCGTGTTTATATTGATTTGTGTTAAATTTATGAACTCTCATTATTCAGAAGTTTTCTGGTAAATATAGTTAAAAAAATTATTAATAACTAATCAGTAGTCAAGGTTATTTAAATATTTTATTGAATAGATAATCTGATTTAATGAATTATATTTTATCATTTTACATTATTTATCATTATATAATTACGTGAAAATATTTCAATGAGATTTATAATATGATTACTAAGTCATTAGTGTCATTTTTGGGTCTTGTTGATAAGGTTATTCATGTTGAATGGATGAAGTTCAATTCCAATAAGTATTACCATTCATATATAAGCTGAGAAAATCCAATATTAATAGCGTCTATTAATCCTAGGAATTTTTAGAATCTCAATGATCACTCCTTCATCCTAGAATGAGAAATATTATATTAGAAGGGAAAAATCCATTTTCATTATCTCAAATCAATGAAACAGTTCTTTGATGTCTGTTGATACATCAAAGTCCTCATCAGTTATATGTGATAGCACGTGGAAAATAATTTTCAACACATTTGATGACTTTTTTTGTGTACATGGATGATCTAGAGGGAAATTATCTTAGTTTCATCAAGTAAATATAACCAAAAATTAGTGCAAGACACATTTGATCAAAATATAATGAGGTACTATTTCTATTTTGTGCTTATTTAATTAACCATAGCTCATTGGGTTTATTACTGGGTTGTTCAGTTTAAGATATGATATGGAGATGTCAATATAGAACAAAAAAATATAATATCATAGTATTTTAGTTAATGTTTCACACCTCATATAATTATAGGTTAACAAATATATTATGTGTAACATTATGTGTAATTTTCAATTAAATATTCATGTATTCATGTATATGGTATTGTTAGGTTACATACACCATTGATGTTGTTTCGATAAGAGGTTGGATGAAAGAGAAATTTTTATATAAATATTGAAGAATAAATTTTTCCATTATAATATATATTTAATGCTGAGGATGGTGATGGGGAAGCAGCATTGATGATTCATCTTGTTGGAGATATGTCAGGGGGTGAAAAATGTCTACATGGTTTTTAACGAATATGAAATGAATAATAAAAAATTGTGGAAGTCAGGGTTAGCGAAGTTGGCTGTAATTTTTATTTGGACCCCTCCCCCATTAATTTAAGGGGTTATCTAAACAACTCATACACAATTAATACTTTATTTAGTAAATTTATTTCTAAAACCTCACCAGGGGGTTTCAAATATAATATAATACAAAAAATTAAGGAGACACTCAAAAAAAGAATACATAATTTAATAATTTTTTATGAATGTATGATAGGTATATTCTGATTTCATATTAGTTTAATTTATTATAATTTATAATAAATACACTTATGTTGTATTAATAAAAAAATTAATTTAATTTTTCATGTTTTTTATGCCAACTAATCATGAGTGAAACCATCCAATTCATTTCCAGTATTTTACATATTCATTTAATAATTGTGATTTGTGATGGTTTTTAATAAATAATTAATAAATTATTTTATGTTTATCTTCCATTATCCTCATTATTTTTATAAGTTCCCATTTTTCTATGAGAGATAATTCATTGTCATTTTCTTGTTTTATCAAGACGCTCTCACCTCCTTGTGATAATTATTATATATCGAGGATGATGAAAGAGAATGTAGTTAATGATGAAACTTTGAGAAGTATCAAATGAGAAAATGAAACAATATAAAAGCTGGATACTATAATTCATGTTGAATGTTATTCAAGGAGTTTCCACATGGATTATAATTTATATATTTTCATCCAAATGGATGAAAAATCTAAAATCCTCATGATAACATCATTTATTTATTTATGAATCTACACATGGTTTAATATTTTTTAATATTAAGATTATATGTGATCACATAGAATAATAATCCATTATTCCATGGAAAAATTGAATTAATATGTTGTGAATGTTTATTATTTATGAATGGATTGGTTTTGAGCATGATCATAAAAGAATAACCTTGTTTATTTGAAAATGGATTTCAATCATCATGAAGAAACAAATCCCAACGAAAAATTATGTAAAAAATATTTCATCACAAGATTTTAAATAAAACAATATGTTCTAGGTGCATGTTATCAATGTATTAGTGTACCACCAACTGTTTGGCAATTATTAATTAAGTTGTGGGGTAACAAAAATAAATTTAAAATAAAGAACTATCCAAAGAAATAATGTTGTAATTTATTTGGAAATGTGTAGAGTAATTCAATGTCGTTATATGAATAATTAAATACTTCACCAAAGAGATCAAGGATCCATAATTCATTATGATTCGATAACAAAAAGTATACCTTGAAACTCCTAATTTTGTGGTGTAACCATGGTGTGGACATTTGAGAGTGGTTTAGAGGATCCAATCTACAAGAATAGTTATTCAAATAAATATTAATCTTGTAGTTAATAGATACTATGATTTGATATTACAGTGGGTGAAAACTAATGGTTAATAAATCAATAAATTTTATAAAATAGTATTTATGATAATGTATTGATCTTCTAAAATTTAATCTATTAGATCAAATTGTAATCACCACCACTATTTCTATTTCACTATGACAAATATTTGATAAATATAATATCATAACTGATAATAACCTCTCGAATTGGTGTAGGTACTTTAACATGGTACAACTCTAATAAAGTGGGCTATATGTGATGGATTCCAAAATTCCTACTGATTTCTATAGAGAATAATAATCATTGATAAATATGAATTTAATAAATATAAAGATGATTAACAATTTATTATTTTAATCTTGCTTTCATATATGTTTAGTGAGATATAGAAAATGTATGAGGATGAAGATTATAACAAGATGTTGTCTCATTTGAAAATGTTAATCCCTAAGACTACTCAAGAATAATGATATGATATATCTACTGAACTGTATAGGTGCATGAAATCATCTGGTCCATTTTCTAAAAATCAATTGGTAAATTGAGTGATTAGTGTCCCTTAAGAAACAATTTAACTAAGTGTTTTAAACTGATCTCATCCATGCTTATTGATGACTTATATTCATTAATTTCATTGAAAATTATAATATTTATAGTAATAAAAAGTACCTCTATGTCCAGATGTATATAATTTTCCAAGATGAAAAAGATAATAATAATATTAACTCATAGGTCCTTATAGTGAACAATAAGTGTAATGAAATGATAAAGGGATCGTTGAATACATTTAATGTAAAAATACCAATGTCTGTCCTCTCTGAAATATAGAATATAAATAATAGAATAAATTGTATACAAGAATTAGTATTTAATGCATGTGGAAATAAATAGTACTAAAAGTTTAATTTCATGTTTTTAGTGATGAAGATATCCAATGCTGCAACATGAAGTATATTTTCCATTGAATGTAATCAATATATTTAAAAAAGCTTGGTGTCAGATACAATAAGGGGATCACAAATTTTTATTTTAACAAAAGAACCATGAAGATTCAAAATGATTGAAAAGTGTGATATGGGTCCATAAGAATTACAATTTTCAAGTCTTTAATAATTTTATGTTGGATATTATCATCTCACTTTTCCTGGTGGTTTGGTTCTTATGCATAACCATTGTTATTATATACCTTCTAGTATAAGATAAAATTTCTCGATGTTGATTAAACACACTACATGATTCTATTTTATGTTTAGAAATTTATTTTTTTTCTCTTTTATAATGATAGAATATTTTTTGTTATGATTCATATTAACAATATTTTTATAGACATTAACATGGAAATTAAATTTTAGAAATCAATGAAATGCCTAGTGAGAATGACTCATTTAATTCCTGCCTATGTCACTTTGGGATAGGTTATATAAATGAATGGGTTTTATAAAAACAACATAAAGATGTTTATTTTCACTATATTGTATTAAAATCATGGGATATATTTCATGCTTTACTACAATGTAAAATTATAAAATACACTTTATATGATAAATTATATAGCTCTATGGAACAACTAGAGTTGATTCATTTTGAAATATATGGTCCATTTCCAATAGAGGTATGTGGTGGATTTTCATATTTCAATACATTCAGTTATTAATATAGTAGATATGTATATGTACTTAATGAGGTATAATCCATATTCCATTATCATCTTTAAGGAATATCATAATGCATTATAAAATCATCTTGGTATGAAGGAAATGCTGCTTTCCATAGATCGTGGTAGAGAATATATAAATTAATATTTCATTGATCTCTTAAATTAATATAGGCTAGTCCCTGAACACACTTCACATAATACACTATATTGGAATGACACATGTGAAATATTAAAGAACATAATTCCATACATTTTCATATCAATAATGGCTCATATAAACCTAAATTAATACTTTGTGTGATATACTGTAAAAATACTAGAATGTGTACTAAACTAAGTACCAAAAAAAATGTTAAATTCAATATCATATGAGTAGTGGGATGGAATGAAACATAATCAATCACATATATATTTCTATTAATGTGAGGCCTTTTTAAAAAAACATAAGGAAAACTAACATCTCAAATCATTAAGTGCATCTTTATATGTTTTAATAAGGAAAATAAAAGATATTACCAATATAATTCATCAGATAAAAAATTTATTATGGGTGGAAATTACATAATTCTTAAAAGAGGTCATATTTCTAATGTAAATAGTTGGAGAAACATTGAATTTGATGAAGTATATTCCCTATATCCACAAGAGTTTTTATGTGATAAATCTCCATGTGTGACAGTGGGAGAAAATTATTTTATTAAAACACAAGTAGTATATAGGTCTACTGAAGAGATTTGGAAACCAGATATATACAATTTTCATGTCACTGAGTCTGGTGAAAAATTATTCCTTGAGGATAATGAACCTCTTACTTATAACAAATAGAAAATAGAAAGGATTATACTAATTGTCTAGAAGCCCTGCATTATGATATAGAGTCCATGTATAAATACCATGTAAATAAATTGGAATACCATCCAACTATTGTCAAATATGTTGAATATAAATGATTATAAAATAAAAATATAGACATGGATGGTCATGCATGTACTAATAAATCATAACTAGTTTCAAAGGGTTTTGGGAAACATCTATACAATAATTATGATAGTACATTATCAAAAAAAATAATGTTAAAATGTATCATAATATTACATACAACAACAACTTTCCATTGCTAATAAATTTATAATTTAGATGCCAAAACATCTTTTGTAAATGGTAATTTGGTTTAATAAATCTATTTTACACTACATAAGGGTTTTATATTGTCAAATAGTATAAATATTGTGTGAAAAATAAAAATATACATTTTTGTATTGACGTAGTCGCACTATCATGAAGTGATTAATTTGAAGATGACATAGTAAAATTTAGTTTGTTTTAGAATGATTTTGATCCATGTGACTATACAAAGGTTGGTGGTGTATCCATACTTTTCCTTATATTATGTATTTTTGGAATATTTTTAATGTGAAAAATGTTTAATAATTATAGTAATTTAAGACTTGGTTAAATGAATTATTATCCATGAAATACTATGAAAAATTATTATACATTATGGGAATAAAAATATATTTATATAGATCTCAATGGCTACTTGGGATAAGTCACAATTCATATATTGTAATAGTGATCAAATGGTAAGTCAGGGATGAATCTAATAGGGGATTACTTCAAATGTAATGTGGATTTTATGACTCATAGAAAACGTTTTTTTAAACACATGCAGATATTGGAATAATTATTTTAGTCTCTTATGCATTGGTAATGGGATCTATCATTCATGTCATGTTATATACTAGGTCTAATGTTTCCTTTTCATAATGAATTGTTGTATGATATTAATATAATCGAGGTGATGTGAATTGGGAAAATTATTAAACATTATTAAAGTACTTTAGTTATATAGAGGATATTTTCCTAGTGAATGGAGGATTCGATGACCTAGTATTGAGGGGATACCCTAATGCTAGCTTCATGATAGTTCATGGTAATATGAAACCATAGTCATGTATTATATTTTCCATGAATGGTGTTTAGATAGATAGTATTAATGAACCTATTGATAGTGATTGAACTGTGAAATATAAATATATATCCCAAACCTACAAGGATAAATAAGGATTATTGTTATATATCATGGACTCAAATATTTTTAATTTACATAGTGGTGAACCACATTTTAAAGGTTAATATGATTAAAAATTAATAGTTTCACTTTTTAAGTATCCAAGGAGACATCAGATGTTAAAGGATATACTAAAAAAAATTCATTCTTTTGGAATTATACTCAGAGAAGTGATGCCACAATTATCACAGTAGTTACTGAGGATAACATGGAAGAACCCCTATTTAAATACCCATCTCATAAAAAGATTAATTATAATGTTAGAGATTATTAGTTGATATTTGTTATTATATGGATCTTGTGAAATTGGTAATGTAGTTAGAGTGGGTGTCTAACACCCAACTCTTCTATGTACTTTGATCTCCACTATTTGTATACATTTGAATTTAGACATTTGTTTCTCTTTCCATGATATTAACATTTCCTATACATGTAGAAAGTTAATGGTGATGTCCATGGATTACATATCTTATCAAAGGTTATAATAGTTCTAAAATATAATGAGTACCTTGAAATAATATGTAATTAGTATTAAACATATGTATTATAGTAGGGATACATCATTCTCATAAGACATAAATGAGGTTTTTTTATTAGGTGATCAGTGGTCATAAGACATGAGACTTCTTCTCAAGAATTTTCATCTTTTTTTCTTGATTATATTAGATCATGTGTATTTACTCACATATAAAAACAAAACATTTTTCAAGTGCCATTGGTTTTTCATATCTATTGAAATGTGTGTTGTTCCATTGACTTGAGGAAATTATTTTTGTGCACCATTTTATAATACACATTTATAAAAGCTGAAACCCTAGAATTTACTTTTTTAAGAGGTATCATGTGTCAGGTATGGAATTTTTGGTATGGAATTTTTAGTATGGAATTTTTTAAATGATCAATACATTAATTTTTATTTCTTAGTAGGGGAACACATATATCATTACTATACAACAAGGATGGTAATACCTTCACTATATCTATTTCCATGGTAAAATGTGGTAAGTCCATTCAGAATAGTAATTTAATAAAAAAATAAATCTTATATGGATGGTGACAGAAGTTTTGTGTCCTATTACATACGATTTCATGAACAAAGATATTATATTAAATAATTTGTGTTTGTGGGAAAGGCTTTAATTGTTATAACAATCCTTATCTCTTTAGGGGTCTTGATGTGTTGAAAAACCCCACAAATAATTTCTAAGTATCTCTCACCACTATCGATATAAGGGACTTGAGGGTCACACAATAATCACATTCAAATATTCAGAAATATAAAATGAATTAGAGTATAAGACTTCATGGGTCCCACCCAAGGGGTTGAATTATTCCTTATTTTTTATGATCACAAGGAATAAATTATTCAATTTTATTGGTATTTAAAATAATAAGTGTTGAATTTACTTTCTCTAAAAAAGATTTTTTAGAGAATACAAGAGAAAACATTTTAAGGATGAAAATTTATTATCCAATGTTAGTTAATTGTTAATGGTGTAAATGAGTTGGGTTAATGAATGAAATTTTACCATAAAACATTATTTTTTAGGGCATGATAAATTTTTAAAATTGAAAATACATGTTTGAGAAAAGTATTAAGACATTAGTGTCGTTTTGGGGACTATTTAGAAGGTTAATCATATAATAGGGAAGAAGTAATATTTTGGTAAGAATTAACCTACATATATAGGAACATATAATCAAAAATTCATACTAACAATTCATCCCATGAAGTAAAAATAACCTCTCTTATATATCACACATTCTAATGTGAGAAGATGTCAATTTGAGAACCCTGATCCAAATTATTCATCTTTATTCAAAGAATGTGTGATCTATTGATCATTGATATCTAAATGGATTCATCATTTGTACGATCTAATTATAGGAAATTTAATATTGACTCATATTCATACTTTTGGAGCATGTGTAGATGATTTAGAGGGTTCTATCATCGATTACTTTAAATGACGTGCACTGTAAATTAGTTAAACTCAATTTTGATCTAAATCAAATTAGTTACTCATTAGACTATATTTCCATGGATTATTTAGTTTACTAGATATCATTACATTGATTATCGAATTCTAGATCGTCGTAGATGATGATACAAAAAATATCCATTATAAAATTTTAAACATTCTCATGTTTTACGATTAAACTATTCAGTCGATACCATCAACCAAAAATTCAGGGAATAATACCACCAAAAACAGGATAAGATTTAAATAGTATGGAAGAGGTATACACACAATGATCTCGTAAAAATATGGAATGATTTTTGTTATTAATGGATGTAAGCTGAAGATAAAGTCCAATATAGTCCAATAGAATCAAATGAGTACTAGTTTGGTGAAAATAATTATAGAGAAACCATTTCGAAGTTCCATGCAAGCAGACCATGTTATTAAATAATTTAATATAATTTGGTTTGAACTATTGAAAATCATATGAAAATTGGATAAAGTACAAAACTATGAATTGGAGAAGCTAAAAAAATTAATTCCAAATATATAAGAAAAATTTTCAATGTGGTTTTCAAGATATGAAACTCAGGGATTATTGTAAATCTAAGTGGGAGGTAATCCAAGTTAGAAAATGATCAATGGATTGTCTAATCGTATTAACATATAAAATAATTTATAAAAATGATAAATCAAGAACCAAAAGACTCATATGAATTGATATATAATGATAATAATAATTTTACAGACAATGATGTTTTTATATAATGAAAAATATACTACACAATGATAACACATTAAAAATATACAAAAATAAAAATGTAATGTTGTATCATATATACACAAACAAAAATGGATTATCATAGTCATGGATAAACTCACAACTTTTTTTCTCTCACTATGGTTAAATTTTGTTCCAGCTAATTCCAATACAATTTATATTTTTCCATCAACTATATGGAAATAAAGGACATGCATGTATTTAGGGGGTTAAAAATGACATGATTTTGATTTTAAATTTAGACAAAAATTTAGAGAAAATAACTTATTGGTATGATCAAATAGTTTTTTTATTATAGAAAAATTGATTATGAAATAATCCTTGATGAATATTATATTGGTGTATCTATTTCAGGTTGAGTATGATTGAGAATTTTCTATCCAGAAATATTTATCATTAATAAATATATAAATATAGAATTGTACATAAAAAATATCATTAAAATGGTATGAATAAATATTCTATTATCCCTATGTTTTAAAATAAATCAGGCCTTAAATGGGACAAAAAAATTATTCCATGGAATTTAAATGAGAAAATAAAGGGTTAAACCTACTTGTTGTTTTTGAATGTATTTAGCCTATGAGTTGCTTTTATTGTTGATATTTTATGTTGAATAAAAATCATGATACTTAATTTATAAATTTTGATCATGTTTATCCATGCATAATTTTAATATGACCTAAAAACATTTGAATAGACCGTTAAAAATGAGTTTTTTGAGTTGGTATCAAATTCTCTAAGTTTATGGATATTTTTTGACATGATTAGACCTCTTATTTTATACACCATGCATGGATAACATAGAGATAAACAAGAATAATTGATGGTGTATTGATTTACTATAATTAATACCATATATTCTCATGTTTATTTATATATATAGTCAATAAAGGAGGAGAGAAGAAATTGAATAATATATTAATTTTTTTTCAATATTGGTATTGACAAAAAAGCTTTTTGTGATATTATTGGACTTATGATTTTTTATTGGTTATCAAGGAAAATGGACGCATGGAAGATTAAAAAAACATTCATAACATAAATATGCATTAATGGAGAATAGAATGAGTGTTTTCTATAGATACCATATATATTAATGATAATAATAGTTGAGTTCCCAAGTAATGTGGGGATATAGGATGATTATTGAACATTGAATTAGTTTAACAGAAACACCATAATGATTTAATGTTACATTGTGTAATCATGTGAAAGAGGGGTGATATTCTTCTATAAATTATTATAAAATAATATGTAAGATATGTTCATACATTTGAAATAAAATTTGATATACATTTATATGGAACATATTATTGAAATGAAAAAATAATACTTGGGAGTTCTCGAGAATAATTTATCATATTTGGAATGTGTAACAAGTAATTGGATATCAACAATGTTATTGAGATTTCTCTTATATTAAAAATGGATGATGAATATTTTCTTTATTGGAAGTATTTTTTGAATGGATGGGGTAGATTATTGGAGGTTTTTTAGTGTAATTTCTTCAACTATATTTGATTAAAAGTGAATAACAGTTCAATGGAGAATTCATAATACCAAATATTATATCATAGTGAAAAAACTGGATAAAACTAGAATAGAACTAAATATGTATTTTATTTTTTACTAATGTTTTATACTTTTATTTTTCATGCTTGAAGAGTGTAGTATCATATATGAGTATAATTGGTTGATTATTTAAGAAAAACTTATGTTGAGGAAATGAAGGATTCGTGGTAATATTATAAATAATATTTATATTTTTCATTAAAATTTTGAGATTAATTATGTTTTTTAGATTGTTATTTTGAAATGATTATAAAGAAAATTAGATATGTGGAGTTCATTTCTGATATTCTATGTTTAGGATTCGAAAATTTTCCCAAGAGTATGATATAATCCATCAAGATAAATAGGAAACTTTCACCTTCATATGCTAATACAAAATATATTTTATGAAGTACATGTCTTTTGTGTTTAATTCTCTACTATAAATATAGAGAATAGAAGTATATTATGAAATATATAATATTTTTGAATCAAGAATAATCTATTTCTGGTGAATATGTAATAAATTTATTGGTACATACTAAAATAAAACTAAATATGAAAAATATTACACAATGAATAATATTCATAAAATTATATTAATGAGTTTTTATATTATTAAAAAAAATCTAAAAATATATGAATTGATATATATTTATATATATATATATATACAGAACTATATTAATGGATGATATAATCAATAGAAAATTAACTTTTTTCCAATAATTTTTATAAAATAATGATATTTCCTTACAAAAAATTAGCAATAAGATATGGTTTCTGAGAGTAATGCTCAGGGGAGACCAAAAAAATGTTTATGGTCATTTCTAGTGTTATAAATGGTTATGTAACATGGAAATTTATTATTGTAATAATATTAGGTTCCTAAAAATAATAAAAATCCTACCCTAAGGGGAATCAAATATAAGATAATGTAAAGATAATTGAAGCAATATGGAAATCACATTATATCTAATACATTTTTTATCATTGATATATTTTATGTAATATTTAACAAAAATTGTTTGTGTGATGATTTATTATTTTCTAAATAGACCAACCATATTACTAAAAAAAATTTATGGATACTATCGAATTATAGGGTGAATTTAAGTAATGGTCAGTTATCCATTGGAAATAAAAACCAAAAATGTTGTTTATAAAAATCCTAAGATGACCATGAAAAGTTCTATGAAAAAGTGGAGAATCTATTTATATTATGTAATAATCAAAAACATTATAGTCTAATGAAAAAATTACCTTAGTATTGGTTTTAATAGTGGCAATCAGTACTATAAGTGAATGATTATCCAAGAGAACAACAAAGTGTCTATTTTTATAAAGATGAGTCATGGAAACCCATATTTCCAAGCATGATGACCATGATACTAATGAATTTATGATATTTTGGTCGAACCAATTTGAAATGGAATGGATAATTGATATAGATAAAGTGTATATTAGTGCTAAAGGGAAAAAATAATTCTAAATTATGAATTCACATTTCATGAGAGGATTCCAAGTGATGTTACCTCAATGTCTTCTAGGAATCAATGTGAGATGTACAATCTAGTTATCCACATATCAATGGATTGATTTCATCCAAACATCTCAATGATAAATTCTATATAAGATATTGAAAGAACCAAAAGACTCATATGTCATAATAACTAATGGGAAGAAGAATCTTACACAAAAATAGTTTATTAATAATGGAATAGTTTCTATGCTGCATAATGAGAACAATATAATGAAAAATAAAAGATTAAGCATAATGTGTTATAATATATATATATATATATATATGTATAAAAATTTATATGATTATCATGGCTTAGAAGTGACTAAAATCCTTGTTTTTATCAAAAAGAATAAAATTAGTTCCCCCAAATTCTCATAAACTTTGTGTTTGTTCATTATATACATCCAATTGAATGTGATTCTTGTATTTGGGTTGAGAACAAAGGATATGGGAATTTTGTTAAATATAGATAGCATGTTTGATAAGTTACAATCATTGTATGATATAATATCTTTTATTTTGGAGTAATTTGGATAAATATATTATCCTTGATGAAGAATCTATGTGAGTATCTACTTATAGGAGAGATACCTTGATAATTTAAGAAGCTGGAATAATTCATTACTAACAAAAAATTTCAAACATTGAATTATTATTAAAAAATTTCATTAAAAATGTATTATTGTATATTATATGATCCATTTATTATAAGTATTATCTGAGAGAGTCTTAATTAATAAATTAAATGATAACTATAAAATCATGCGCATGTTTTTTATTCTTATCATAATTATTATTTATTACTATTGTTAACATATATATCAAGGTAAGTGTAGGAATTTAATATTTTAATATTATATGAGAAATATTCTAATAGTCTTTTCTATTTGAATTCGTTGAAAAAAATTATCATCCTAAAAAAGTTGAATATACGCTGAAAAATGTTTTTTTGATTTATTATCATAATCTATGGGTTTATGGATATGTTAATAGTCCATATTAGGCCCTCTTATTTTCTATAATGATCATAGATCAAGTATAAAGGGTGTATAATAATTGATGGAACATTACATGAAGAGAATTTATACCATTCCCTCTCAAGTTTATTTGAATTTATTATCAATAATGGAAAGGGATAAGGAAAATTGAAAACATGTTGACATTCATTTAAAATATTGTTATTGATAACCAATCCAGATGGGGGCGAATATTGTACCAAATTTTTTTGATTATATTTTTTCAAAGAAGTTGAATGAAATAAATATGAAATAATTATGTATAATGTAAATATTTGATAAAATATAATCACATTGAAGTTTTTTTAGTTCCCATGAATCTTAAATATAAGATTACTATTGTTATCATGAAAGGTGTTATTACATGTTTCCATATGAACAATGAATGTACATTAGTAAAAAAATATTCATATTGATAATGAAGATAATTTAAATGATAAATAATTAAACTTGTATAACGTAAATATGTGTTAAATTGGAATAAAAAAGAGGTTTTTTGATTGCCCAATCATGTTAAAGAGATGAATATTTGACTACTCAAGAAATTATTTCTCATATTGAGTTGTAAAAATTTAATCATAATTATAAAAACTCCAATAATATTGTATGTGACTAATCATAATCATATAAAATATTTGGTGATATGATTCCCTAAATTATTTTCAATTTGGTAGAAAGGTAAGTACTACCTTTGATTTACATCTGGAGAACTATTCATATGGAAACATGTTTTGAAACAATAATCATTTTCATGAAGGTTCCCAAGAATAATCTTGAGTATTTTGAATATAGATTTCTTAATTCTAAACCATTGAAGTGTTCGAGCTGATTTCAATAATATTATTACATAATTGAGATCCAATTAATGGAAAAATATATTTCATATGAACAAAAATATCCATGTATGTTAATTACAAGAATTTATTCAATAAAATTCCTTAAATATATGATAATAGATCCATACAGTATTCTTAATTCTAAATACTATTCATATATAATTAAATTTTATGAAACTATAAATGAAAAAATATTGTCTTTTATTTTTTGGTGAGGTTCCATACATTTATGTTTTAATATTTAGGTGTGTTACATCATGTTGAAGAATACATGGATGATGTTTATATAAAAAATAATTTTCATGTATTGGAAGATTCATTGAAATATCTAAAACTATTTTTTATATAAATATTATGATTAAGAGGTTATTGTTTTATTGGGTGAGGCGATTTTAAATGGATTCCATTGAAAATAAAATATGGGGATTTGATTTATAAGATTCTATGTTACAAGATGTGAAATCTTGACAAAGTATTTGATATATAAAAATTTTCCCTGTATATATATTTTTTTAAAGGAAATATTAAGTGTATGATTCATAATATAATGAATATATTACACAATAAATTCTACATTGAGAGAAATATTAAAAATTATTTCCCACAACATGATATAAAATACATTTTATGATGTGGAATTTTGTTGCGAAATCCATGGATGAAATATAAAACAATTAAGTATCATATGAATTATGTAATATTTAAAAATAATGTACAATATATTTCTAATGAAAAAATAATTAATTAATGAGTTCAAATTATATTATGATCATGGCCGAATCCATACACAATATTTGAATTTAAAAAACCTATGTATGAGTCTCATATTATTAAAATATAGTCATAGGAATAATTTCATTATGATATATAAGAAATATAATTTCATACATAAGATACTTTATCTATAATAATGTGATGATCATGAATATTTTTTAGAAGTTAAACATGGAGAATTAGAAGATTAAATTCACTGAATAAAAAATTAAATGGGTGAAATTTTTTTCATCTTAAAAATTTATACATCACATTTATTTTCATTAGGTTTTCATTATAGATATTAGTTTTAATAGTGAAGAAGATAAACAAGTCTCCATACCATGTATATATTTCCATGTTGTATTGAGTGATTATGAGAACCTTTTGAGAGAGCACTTGTACAATAAAAAGTGAGTCAACGACCGTGAATGGTGATTCTTCAATTCAATATAATTACTTGGTGTTATTAGTGTGGGGATTTGAAAAATTATTAAATAATTAGAATATGATATAAATATCAAGGAAGATCATGAGTATTAAAGGTATATATTTTTTCAGTCAAATATAAAAGCTAGTAAATATTATTCTATAATTACTAATGAGTTATTTATGGTTGATGAACAACGATAAATCATGGATGCTTGTTAGTTCATTAACCATGTCTTTATTATAGAGATTTATATTGGATATGATGAACTGATAATCGTGAAGATATATGAAGAATTAACAATTAAAATGATATAATATTCAAAAATAGAAGCTAATATCTAGGCATATACTGACTGTAATAAAGGAAAATTAATTAACTGGTATTTGTTCATTATATATTTCTTTGAGAAGTAAAAAAATGTATTAAATGTTTAATCTATTACATTATAATATATTTTGAGATTTTAATAATATAATGAATGATTTAATTTTATATCCTTTCACAAACAATGAGTATCAAAGTGAGAGATATTGGACCCTATGATCATGTTTTACATTTTTATGATAAATATTTTAGGGAAAAAATATTCTTGTTAATGATTGATCATGTGTATTGAAAACTAAAAATGATAAATGTGACAAAAAAACCCATAAATTTTATAACATTATTCAGGATGAAGAAGAAGGATGTATAGACTAGCCCATAAAATCTATACATTATAAGGTCTAAAGAATAGAAGAGGAAACTACGTGGATTATTCTAAATTCAGAAAGGTGATCTGATACATCTTATCTAGGAGAGAAGAAAGTTATTAACAATTAATGTAAATCAAGGTGGTAAAAAATAATTCTTTTATATTAATAGTTTCCATTTAGTACTTTTATTTTACTTTCCCGATGCTAGTAATACGTTTTAAAGGATATACCCTTTACTATGACTTCTATTGATAATAAAATGGGAGTTGTGTGTGTGTGATAGATAATAATCATATAAAAAATTAATATTTCATCTATCTTGGATGGAATACTTGTTAAAAGTCATATTTTGTTTGTTATTTTTTGTTTCCAACATAAAATACATGCATAATGATCAAAGTTGAGAAATGTGAGAGAGATCCATTCACTGGAAAAGTATAAAGGGATGTAAAGGTCAAATTGTAATGGTTCAATTATCTACCAGGACTAATTCACCCCCCCCCATTTCACAACCAATCCTTACAGATGGTATTAAATCATATCATACACAACACATTGAATTCATAACAATATCAAGATTCAATGTTTTGCGATTTCCGTTACAAAGGATTTATAAAGTATATATTTTAAAAATACTAAGAGTTCTGTATTAATGTAACCATTGAAGAGATAACTGATATGAAACTAAATAAAAATGTTATAAGAATGTAAATTAAATTGAAGATTGAATCATTAAATAAATAATAGGATATGAAATCTATAATAATTGAAGGCAATCAAAGTATAGTTTATCCCATTATAAACATTGATAATATATCACTTTTTGATGATAACGAATATTTATTATTCAAAGAGGATGGAAAAAATATTTTTCCCATACATTAATCATAATTAATATTGATCTTGTATTGATGAAGAAAATTCAATGGTTAAACCCACTCACATAAATATGGATAACATTTATATCTTATAACATTCTAATATTACACATGTGTCTTAGGTAATAGAAATAAATCAATCCAAACATTCAAAAAATATAATAATCACCAGTGGAGAAGATCAAATTTCAGAGGATTCAAAGGATAACTCAATAACCTATTTAATGGATATCATCCACTTATTAGATAACAAAACATTAAATTTTTTTAGTTCTTTCGATAGAATTAAATAATATATCACCCATCTTAAGAACGATAAAAAATATAAATGTTTGGAAATTAATTGTTATAGATAATAAAAAATTGTTATGTTCAAAAAATTATTTTCATGATATAATCCATGATATGTAACAAGATATGAAAATTAATCAATAAGAGACCCATGCATTAGAAAAATTAATTACATTCAATGATTGTGAATTTTTAATCAAAGACAATGCAATTAAGAAGATTTATATTTTCATATAATAAAAGAATCAAATGATATAATATATTGTTTAGAATACCATAAAATAAATTAAATATTTAATAAGTACATCAAATTCCTATAAAAAAGATTTATATGACATTTTTTAACATAAAATTATAATATCAAATCTTGAAACATCTTTATCCATTTCTCTATAACACATTTAGACAAGAGAAAATTACTCTTCTAATTATAAGACATATTATTATCCTAAAAGATCTCTATCATATGGAATGAATAATTGTGGACTATATAATGATAAATATTTCACAGGTCTAAACAAAAATATGTCATCTCTATTAGAAAATTAAGATTATACTAATATTTATTTTGTGTATAGTGCATGTTTGTAATAAAAATATTACCAAAAAAGAAGAATAAAGATGTTGAATACCCCACCACTATATCTATGGCAGGTGTAATAAAATTTATAAGATTTTTACCCCAATAATATATCCAATATAATTGTGATTATATACTAAAACATCAATCTACAAAATTTTACATATAAATATCCAAACACGAAAAAGGTTTGTTAATAATTCCTCGTGTTGCAATATTTTTTGTTAAATAGGACATTAATATTGGAATAGAATTTCATCCACCCAAAATAATTGGATTCCTATACTAATGGGGGATATGATAAATAAAAACACAAGAAAATAATAGAAATATATTTATCTCCAGTAGATTTAAAATTGTTGATGTATATTATTGAAACAGAAACTGAATTGGTCGTTGTATAGATGCAAGCTTGTGTAATTCAAAAAAGATATTTGATGAATAATTTTATGGAAGGAAACCAAGGAATCATAAGATGAATTAAATTGAGGTGATTTTTCCCTAGTTAATATGAAAATGAAAAAAAATCAAAATAAACTCAATGTTGTTAGAGTGGGTGCGCAAGACCCATCTCTATTGTGTACATTGATTACCACAAATTCGAATAATTTTATTGATATAAGAGTTTATATTACCATGATATATAAGCTAGTTATACATGTATCATATAGATGGTAATTTCCATAGAAATCATGTCAAATCAATGTTAATAGTAATTCCCTACTAAAATTAGCATCTTGATGTATTATGACAACATTCATAAACATGTTTCCCAAGTTATAAGTATATCATTATGATAGGGATAGGATGTTATTTTAGTATAATATGTTTGGGACTCACGAGCATTTAGTTTTATTCTCTTATATATCACACTTTGCGATCTTGTGTAGATGAGATCACAAGGATTGAAAAATCAATAGGAACACTTAATGTTTCAAATATCCTTCGATGTTCCTTGCTACAAACATGTGTGTTATTATCTTGATGTAAAATCATTATAAGTATGTACCATTTATTGCATGCATTGATGAATGAATAAAATCATGAAATTTATTTTTTTATAGGAAGCTTGCATAATTAATTACATTGGTGGAATGGCATTGGTTGAATGAAAATTGTAGAATGTGTTTCCTTTGAGTAGAGTAAAAGATATCTGGGGATTTTTTTAACAAGATGGTAGTACCTTTAGTAAATCTATTATCATTATATAAGGAGGTTAGTTATTCTATTATTTTCATTGAAAGAGTAAATAAATCATTCAAGGATAGTGACAAAAGTTGTTTATCATACTTAATCAGATAACATGAGACAAGGTGACTATATTAAAAAGTGTGTATTTATATGGGAGGTTGTTAATGTTATATCTAAACCTTATCTTCTTTAGGGCCTTGATGTGTGGGAAGAAACCCCTCCTAGTCTATGAGTAGCAAAAAAAATTATCTGGATAAGGTCCTTGAAAATCTCATACTAAGCTTATTTATAATTTTTTCAAATTCGAATGAATTGGAGTTTAATACATAGTGGGCCTATCTATTGGGGTCAGGTTATGTATTTGCATTTATGATCATGACGAATAATTAAATTCAATATTATTCATTTTTAGATTGATTTGTGTTAAATTTATGAACTCTCTTTATTCAAAAGTATTTTGGGAAATATAGTTAAAAAATTATTAATAACTGTTCAGTAGTCATGTTTCTGTAAATATTTTATTGAATAGATAATTTGATTTAATGAATCATATTTTATCATGTTACATTATTTATCATGCTATATATACGTGAAAATATATCAATGACATTTATAATATGATTACTAAATCATTAGTGTCATTTTTGGGTCTTATTGATAAGGTTATTCATGTTTAATGGATGAAGTTCAATTCCAGTAAGTATTACCATACATATATAAGCTGTGAAAATCCAAAATTAATAGTGTCTATTCATCCAAGGAATATTGAGATTCTCTATCATCACTCCTAAATCCTAGAATGAGATATATTATATTAGAGGATAAAAATCCATTTTCATCATCTCAAATCAATGAAACAGTGCTTTAACGTTTGTTGATACATCAAAGTCCTCATCAGTTATTTGTGATAGCAAGTGGAAATTAATTTTCCACGCATCTGATGACTTTTGTTGTGTATATGGATGATCTATAGGGAAATAGGCTCAGTTTCATCAAGTAAATATAACCAAAAATTAGTGCAAGACACATTTTATCAAAATCTAATGAGGTACTATTTCAATTTTGTGCTTATTTAATTAACCATATCTCATTGGGTTTATTACTGGGTTTTTCCGTTTATGATATGATATAGAGATGTCAATATAGAAAAAAACTCTAATATCATAGGATTTTAGTTAATGTTTCACACCTCATTTATTTATAGTTTAACCAAGATATTATGTGTACATTTATGTGTAATTTTCAATTAAATTTTCTTGAATTCATGTATATAGTTTTGTTAGGTTACAAACACCATTGGTGCTGCTTCGATAAGAGGATGGATGGAAGAGAAAATTTTATATAAATATTGAAGAATAAATTCTTCCATCATAATATATATTTAATGATGAGGATGGTGATGGTGAAGCAGCATCGATGATTCATCTTATTGGAGATATGTCAGGGGTGAAAAAATTTCTACATGTTTTTTACCAAATATAAAATGAATAATAAAAAAAGGCGGAATTCAGGGGTAGCGAAGTCGGCTGTAATTTTTATTTGGACCCCTCCCCCATTAATATAAGGGGGGATCTAAACAACTCTTACACAATTAATACTTTATTTAGTAAATTTATTTCTAAAACCCCACCAGGGGGTTTCAAATATAATATAATACAAAAAATTCAGGAGACACTGAAAAAAAGAATTCATAATTTAATAATTTTTAATGAATGTATGATACGTATATTGTGATTTCATATTAGTTTAATTTATTTTTATTTATAATAAATACACTTAAGTAGAATTAATAAAAAAAATAAATTTAATTTTTCATGTTTTTTATGCCAACTAATCATGAGTGAAACCATCCAATTCATTTGTAGTATTTTACTTATTCATTTAATTATAATGATGTGTGATGTTTTTTAATAATTAATTAATAAATTATTTTATGTTTATCTTCCTTTCTCCTCATTATTTTTAAAAGTTTCCATTTTTCTATGAGAGATAATCCATTTTCATTATCTTATTTTATCAAGACACTCTCACCTCCTTGTGATAATTATTATATACCGAGGATGATGAAAGGTGACGTAGTTAATGATGAAACTTCTAGAATTACCAAATGAGATAATGAAACAATATAAAAGCCGGATACTATAATTCATGATGAATGTGATTCAAGGAGTTTCCACTTGGGTTATAATTTATCTATTTTCATCCAAATGGATGAACCATCTAAAATCCTCATGATAACATCACTTATTTATTTATGTATCTACACATGGTTTAATATTTTTTAATATTAAGATTATATGTGATCACATAGCATAATAATCCATTATTCCATGAAAAAAGTGAATTAATATGTTTTGAATGATTTTTATTTATGAATTGATTGGTTTTGAGCATGATCTCAAATGAATAACCTTGTTAATTTGAAAATGGATTTCAATCATCGTGAAGAAACAAATCCCAATGAAAAATTATGTAAAACATATTACATCACATGATTTTAAATAAAACAATATGTTCTAGGTGCATGTTATCAATGTATTAGGGTACCACCAACTATTTGTGAATTTTTAATTAAGTTGTGGGGTAACATAAATAAATTTGAAATAAAAAAGTATCCGAAGAAATAATGTTGTAATTTATTTTGAAATGTGTAGAGTAATTCAATGTTGTTATATGAATAATTCAATACTTCACTAAAGATATCAAGGATCCATAATTCATTATGATTAGATAACTGAAAGTATACCTTGAAACTATTGAATTTGTGGTGTAACCATGATGTAGACATTTGAGAGTGGGTTAGAGGATCTACTCTACAAGAATAGTTATTCAAATAAATATTAATCTTGTAGTTAATAGATACTATGATTTGATAATATAGTGGGTGACAACTAATGGTTAATAAATACATAATTTTTATAATATAGTATTTATAATAATGTGTTGATCTTCTAAAATTTAATCTGTTAGATCAAATTGTAATCACCACCTCTATTTCTATTTCAATATGATAAATATTTGATTAATAAAATATAATAACCGATAATAACCTCTCGAATAGGTGTGGGTACATTAACATGGTACAACTCTCATAAAGTGGGCTATATGTGATGGATTCCAAAATTCCTACTGATCCCTATAGTGAATAGTAATCATTGATAAATATAAATTTAATAAATATATAGATGATTAAAAATTTATCATTTTAATCATGTTTTCATATATGTTTAGTGAGCTATAGAAAATTTATGAGGATGAAGATTCTAACAAGATGTTATCTCATTTGAAAATGTTAATCCCTAGACTACTCAAGAATGATGATATGATATTTCTACCGAACTGTATAGGTGCAAGAAATCATCTGGTTCATTTTCTCAAAATCAATTGGTAAATTTAGTGACTGGTGTCCCTTAAGAAACAATTTAACTAGGTGTTTTAAATTGATCTCATCCATGCTTATTTATGACTTATATTCATTAATTTCACTGAAAATTATAATATTTATAGCAATAAGAAGTCCCTCCATGTCCAGATGTATATAATTTTCTAGGATGAAAAAGATAAGAATAATATTAACTCATAAGTCTTTATAGTGATCAAGAATTGGAATGAAATGATAAAGGGATCGATGAATACATTTAATCTAAAAATACCAATGTCCGACCTCACTAAAATATAGAATATAAATAATATAATAAACTCTATACATGAATTAGTATTCAATTCAGGTGGAAGTAAATACCACTAAAAGTTTAATTTCATGTTTTTAGTGAAGAAGATATCCATTGCTTCAATATGAAGTATATTTTTCATTGAATGTAATCAATCTATTTAAAAAATCATGGTGTCAGATACAGTAAGGGGATCACAAATTTTTATTCTAATAAAAGAACCATGAAGATTTAGAATGATTGAAAAGGGTGATGTGGGTATATAAGAAGTAAAATTTTCAAGTCTATAAGAATTTTATGTTGGATATTATCATCTCACTTTTCCAGGTGGTTTGGTTCTTATACATAACCATTTTTATTATATACCTTCTATTATAAGAGAAAATTTAACGATGTTGATTTTACACACTACATGATTTTATTTTTTGTTTAGAAATTGATTTTTTTTCTCTTTTATAATGATAGAATATTTTATGTTATGATACATATTAACAATATTTTTATAGACATTAACATGGAAATTCAATTTTAGAAATCAATTAAATGTCTAGTGAGAATTAATCATATAATTCCAGCCTATGTCACTTCGGGCTAGGTTATATAAATGAATGGGTTTTATAAAAACTACATAAAGTTGTTTATTTTCACTATATTGTATTAAAAACATGGGATATATTTCATGATTTACTATAATTTAAAATTATAAAATACCCTTTATATGATAAATTATATCGGTCTATGGAACAACTAGGGTTTATTCATTTTGATATATATGGTCCATTTCCAATAGAGGTATGTGGTGGATTTTCACATTTAAATACATTCACTAATTAATATAGTAGATATGTATGTGTACTTAATGAGGTATAATCCATATTCCATTATCATCTTTAAGGAATATCATAATGCATTATAAAATCATCTTCTTATGAAGTAAATGCTGATTTTCATAGATCGTGGTAGAGAATATCTAAATTAATATTTCATTGATCTCTTAAATCAATATAGGCTAGTCCCTGAACTAACTTCACGTAATACACTATAGTGGAATGGAATATGTGAAATATGAAAGAACATAATTCCATACATTTTCATATCAATAATGGCTCATAGAAACTTAAATTTATACTTTGTGTGATATACTATAAAAATAGTGTAACGTGTACTAAACTAAGTACCGAAGAAAATATTAAATTTAATATCATATGAGTAGTGGGATTGAATGAAACATAGTCAATCACATATATATTTCTGGGAATGTGAGGCCTTTTTTAAAAAAACATAAGGAAAAATAACATCTAAAATCATGATGTGCATCTTTATATGTTTTAATAAGGAAAATAAACGAAATTACAAATATAATTCATTAGATAGAAAATTGATTATGGGTGGAAATTAAAAAAATCATAAAAGGGGTCATATTTCGAATGTAAATAGTTGGAGAAACATTGAATTTGATGAAGTAGATTCCCTATATCCACAAGAGTTTTTATGGGACAAATCTCCATGAGTGACAGTGGGAGAAATTATTTTATTAAAACACAAGTAGTATATAGGTCTAATGAAGAGATTTCGAAACCAGATATATACAATTTTCATGTCACCGAGTCTAGTGAAAACTTATTCCTTGAGGATAATAAACCTCTTACTTATAAGAAAGTAGTAAATAGAAAGAATTATACTAATTGTCTAGAAGCCCTGCATTATGAGATAGAGTCCATGTACAAATACCATGTTAATATTTTGGTATACCATCCAACTATTGTCAAATATGTTGAATATAAATGATTATAAAATAAAAATATGTACATGGATGGTCATATATGTACTAATAAATCATGAATAGTTTCAAAGTGTTTTAGGAAACATCTGTACAATAATTCTGATAATACATTATCAAAATACATAATGTTAAAATATATCATAATATTATATACAACAACAACCTTCCATTGCTATTAAATTTATAATTTAGATTCCAAAACATCTTTTGTAAATGGTAATTTGGTTTAATAAATCTATTTTACACTACATAAGGGTTTTATATTGTCAAATAGTATAAATATTGTTTGAAAAATAAAATTATACATTTTTTTATTGATGTAGTCCTACTATCATGAAGTTATTAATTTGAAGAGGTCATAATAAAATTTAGTTTGTTTTATAATTAATGTGATTCATGTGTCTATAAATAGTTTTGTGGTGTTTCCATACTTTTCCTTGTATTATGTATTTTTGGAATATTTTTAATGTGAAAAATGTTTAATAATTATAGTAATTTAAGACTTGGTTAAATGAATTATTATCCATGAAATACTAAGAAAATTAGTATACATTATAGGAATAACAATATATTTATATAGATCACAATGGTAACTTGGGATAAGTTACAATTGATATATTCAAATAGTGATCAAATGGTAAGTCAGGGATGAATCTAAGAGGGGATTACATCTAATGTAATGTAGATTCTATCACTCATTGAAAACATTCTTTTAAACACATGCATATATTGGAAGAATTATTTTAGTCTCTTATGCATTGGTAATGGGATCTATCATTCATGTCATGTTATATACTAGGTCTGATGATTGCTTTTCATAATGAATTATGTTATGATATTAATATAATTGATGTGATATGAATTGGGAAAATTATTAAACATTATTAAAGTACTTTATTTATACAGAGGATATTTTCCTAGTGAATGGAGGATTTCAAGACCTAGTAGTGAGGGGATGCCCTAATGTTAGCTTCATGATATTTCATGGTAATATAAAACCATAGTCATGTATTGTATTTTCCATGAATGGTGTTCAGATAGACAGTCTTAATTAACCTATTGATACTGATTGAACTGTGAAATATAAATATATATCCTAAACCTACAAGGATAAATAAGGATTATTGTTATATATCGTGGTCTAAAATATTTTTAATTTACATATTAGTGAACCACTTTTTATTGTTTAATATGATTAAAAATTAATAGTTTCACTTTTTATGTATCCTATGATACATCAGATGTTAAAGTATATACTTAAAAATTTTCATTCTTTTGGAATTATACTCAGAGAAGTGATGCCACAATTATCATAGCAGTTACTAAGGATAACATGGCAGAACCCCTATTTAAATACCTATCTCCTAAGAAGATTAATTATCATGTTAGAGCTTATGAGTTGATATTTGTTATTATATGGATATTGAGAAATTGGTACTGTAGTTAGAGTGGGTGTCTAACACACAACTCTTCTATGTACTTTGATCTCCACGATTTGTATACATTTGAATATATACATGTGTTTCTCTTTCCATTATATTAATGTTTCTTATTCATGCACAAAATTAATGGTGATGTCCATGGATTACATATCTTATCAATGGTTATAATAGTTCTAAAATATATTGAGTACCTTGAAATACTATTCAATTAGTCTTAAACATTTGTATTATAGTAGGGATACATCATTCTCATAAGACATAAATGAGGTTTTTTTATTAGGTGATCGGTGGTCATAAGACATGAGACTTCTTCTCAAGAATTTTCATCTTTTTTATCTTGATTATATTAGATCATGTTGATTTACTCACCTATAAAAACAAAACCTTTTTCCAAGTACCATTGGTTGTTCATATATATTAAAATGTGTGTTGTTCCATTGACTTGAGGAAATTATTTTTGTGCGCCATTTTATAATACACATTTATAAAAGCTAAAACCCTAGAATTTACTTTTTTTTAAGAGGTATCATGTATCAGGTATGTAATTTTTGGTATGGAATTGTTTATATAATCAATAAATTAATTTTTATTTCTTAGTAGGGGAACACATATATCATTCCTAGACAACAAGGATGGTAATACCTTCACTATATCTATTTCCATGGTAGAATGTGGAAAGTCCATTCAGAATAGTAATTTAATCAAATAAATAAATCTTCTATTGATAGTGACGCAAGTTTTGTGTCCTACTACATACAATTTCATGAAAAAGGATATTATATTACATAGAATGTGTTTGTGGGATGTCCTTAATTGTTATAACTAGACCTTATCTCTTTATGGGTCTTCATGTGTTGAAAAACCCCACAAATAATTTGTGAGTATCTCTCACTACTATCGATATAAGGGACTTGAGGGTCACACAATAATCATATTAAAATATATAGAAAATTAAAATGGATTAGAGTATAAGACATCATGGGTCCCACCCAAGGGGTTGAATTATTTCTTATTTTTTATGATCACATGGAATAAATTATTCAATTTTATTGGAATTTAAATTAATAAGTGATAAATTTACTTGCTCTAAAAAAGGTTTTCTAGTGAATACAAGAGAAAATATTTTAATGATGAAATTTTATTATCAAAATTTTTTTAATTGTTAATGGGAGAAATTATTTGGGTTAATGAATGAAATTTTACCATATAACATTATTTTTTAGGTTACGAAAAATTTTTGAAATTGAAAATACATGTTTGAGACAAGTATTAATCCATTAGTGTCACTTTGGGGACTATTTAGAAGGTTAATCATATAATAGGAAAGAATTAATATTTTGGTAAGAATTAACCTACATATATAAGAATATATAAGTAAAAATTCATACTAACAATTCATCCCATGAAGTAAAAATAACCTCTCTTATATATCACACATTATATTGTGAGAAGATGTCAATTTGAGAACCCTGATCCAAATTATTCGTCTTTATTCAATGAATGTGTGCTCTATTGATCATTGATATATAAATGGACTCATCAGTTGTATGATCTAATTATAGGAAATTTAATATTTACTCATATTCATACTTTTGGAGCATGTGTAGATGATTTAGAGGGTTCTATCATCGATTACCTAAAATGATGTGCACTGTAAATTAGTTAAACTCAATTTTGATCAAAATCGAATTCGTTACTCATTAGACTATATTTCCATGGATTATTTAGTTTAATAGAGATCATTACGTTGATTATCGAATGCTAGATCGACGTAGATGATGATACAGAAAATATCCATTATAAATTTTTAAACATTCTCATGTTTTATGATTCAACTATTAACTCGATACCATCAACCAAAAATTCAGGGAATACTACCACCAAAAAGAGGATAAGATTTAAATATTGTGGAAGAGGGGTACACATAATGATCATGTAAAAATAAGGAATGATTTTTGTTATTAATGGAAGTAAGCTGAAGATAAATTCCAATATAGTCCAATAGAAGAAAACGAGTACTACTTTGGTGAAAATATTTATAGAGAAACAATTTTGAAGTTCCATGCAAGAAGACCATGTTATTAAATAATTTAATATCATTTGGTTTGAACTATTGAAAATCATATGGAAATTGGATAAAGTACAAAACTATGAATTGGAGAAGCTAAAAAAATTAATTACAAATATATAAGAAAACATTTCAATGTGGTTTTCAAAATATGAAACTCAAGGTTTCTTGTGAATCTAAGTGGGAGGTAAAACCATGTTATAAAAGGATCAAAGGATTTTTTTAATCGTAATACCATATAAATAAAAAATATAAAAATGATAAATCAAGTACAAAAATACACATATGAATTCATATATAATGAAAATAATAATTTTACACACAATGATGTTTTTAGGGAATGAAATATATACTACACAATGAGAACACATTAAAAATATATGAAAAAAATAATGTAATGTTGTATCATATATACACCAAAAAACAAAGGATTATCATAGTCAGGAATAAACTCACAACTTTTTTTCTCTCACTATGGTTAAATTTTGTTCCATCTTATTCCAATACAATTTATATTTTTCCATCAACTACATGGAAATGAAGGTGATGCATGTGTTTAGGGGGATAAAAAATGACATGATTTGGATTTTAAATTTAGACAAAAATTTAGAGAAAATAACTTATTGGTATGATCTTATATTTTTTATACTATAGAAAATTTGATTATGAAATAATCCTTGATGAATATTATATTGGTGTATCTATTTCTGGTTGAGTATGATTGAGAATTTTCTTTCCAGAAATATTTATCATTAATAAATATATAAATATATAATTTTACATCAAAAATATCATTAAAATGGTATGAATTAATATTCTCTTATCCCTATGTTTTAAAATAAATTAGTCCTTAAAGGTGAAAAAATTATTCAATGGAATTTAAATGAGAAAATAAAGGGTTAAACCTACTTTTTTTTTAATGTTTTTTACCTATGAGTTACATTGATTGTTCAAATTTTATGTTGAATAAAAACCGTGATACTTAATTTATAAATTTTGATCATGTTTATCCATACATAATTTTAATATGGCCCAAAAAACATTTGAATAGACCGTTAAAAATGAGTTTTTTGAGTTGGTATCAAATTCTTTAAGTTTATGGATATTTTTTAACATGATTAGACCTCTTATTTTATATACCATGCATGGATAAAATAGTGTTAAACAATAATAATTTATGGTGTATTGATTTACTATAATTAATACCATACATTCTCATGTTTATTTATATATATGGTCAATAAGGGAGGAGAGATGAAATTGAGTAATATATTAATTTTTTTCAATATTGGTATTGAGAAAAAAACATTGCGTGATATTGTTGGACCTATGATTTTTTATTGGTTATCAAGGAAAATAGATGCATGGAAGATTAAAAAAACATTCATAACAAAAATATGCATTAAAGGAGAATAAAATTGGTGTTTTTTATAGATACCATATATATTAATGATAATAATAGTTGAGTTCCCAAGTAATGTTGGGTTATAAGATGATTATTGAACATTGTATTAGTTTTATAGAAAGACCACAATGATTTAATGTTACATTGTTTAATCATGTAAAAGAGGGTTGATCTTCTTCTATAAATTATTAAAAAATAATATGTAAGCTATGTTCATACATTTGAAATAAAATTTGACATACATTTATATGGAGCATATTATTGAAATGAAAAAAATAATACATGGTAGTTATTGAGAAGAATTTATCATATGTGGAAATTGTAACATGTAATTGGATATCAACAAAGTTATTGAGATTATTCTTATATTAAAAATTTATGATGAATATTTTATTATTTGGAAAACATTTTTGAATAGATGGGGCAGATTCTTGGAGGTTTTTTTGAGTAATTTCTTCTACAATATGTGATGAAAAGTGAATAACTGTTCAATGGAGAATTCATAATACCAAATATTATATCATAGTGAATAAAATGGATAAAACTGGAATATAACTAAAGATGTATTTTATTTTTTAATGATGTTTTATACTTCTATTTTTCATTCTTGAAGAGTGTAGTATCATATAGGAGTATACTTGGTTGATTATTTAAGAAAAACTTATGTTGAGGAAATGAAGGATTCATGGAAATATTATATATAATATTTATATTTTTCGTTAATATTTTGAGCTTAATTTTTTTCTATTGTTATTTTGAAATTATTATAAATAAAAATAAATATGTGGAGTTCGGTTCTGCTATTCTATGTTTTAGGATTCAAAAATTTGACCAAGTGTATGATATAATCCATCAAGATAAATAGAAAATTTTCTCCTTCATAGGCTAATACATAATATATTTTATGAAGTGTGTGTCTTTTGTGTTTAATTCTCTAATATAAATATAGAAAATAGAAGTATCTTATGAAATATATAATATTTTTGAATCAAGAATAATATATCTTTCATGAATATGTAATAAATTTATGAGCTCATACTAAAATAAAACTAATATTATAATTATTACACAATGAATAAAATTCATAAAATTATATTAATGAGTTTTCATATTATTAAATTATAGAAAATTGGATAATTTACATATGATATGTATGATTTAAAATTTATTATGTAAGGCAATTTAGTTTGAAAAATTTATGGTCATGTGGATTTTATGAATGTTAAAATATCATATTCAAAAGATAAATATTGATTAGAAGAAAAAATTAAATGGGGAGATTTCATGGGTTCATTTATATGATAAATATTATATTTCATCTATTTATGAAGTGATTCACGATATCAATTTTGGTGATTAATAAGATGAGTTGGTCTCCACACTATTGGGATATTTCAACAAAATAGTGTTTTATGGGAATAATATTATGATATACTTTTTTTAAAAAAACATTTTATTCAAAAACTATGAATTATACTACTTCATTTCAACATGAAGCCATGGAATATGAAGCATATGTATTTTTTGGAATATTAAATAAGAATAAGATTCTATGAATTTTGAGGGAGATCATGAGGATATAAATGATTTTATTTTTTGGATTCAAATATGGATGATTTTGAATATTATTATGCTTCTATTATTAAATTAATTCATACTCAAATATAATAAAATATCCGAAAATGTTTAGATTATAATGGAGTTCTATTTATAAAATAATCTTTACAAGTTTTGTGAATATATATTTTAATAAGGAAAATATGAATTATGTTGAAGGTGACACTCTTACTATTTGATATATTCTATAATAAAAATTATATAAGGAATAAATCAATAATATAACAATTATATACTATGAATATAGAATCTAGAGATCTTTAACACTAAAATCAAGTTACATATTTGATGTGTTGAATAATGAATGAGAACAATGGTTACTTTGAAGGATTGATTAGGTGTGTTGAAGAAGATGATGAAGTGTAGGAAACTGAAATGTCATCAATGAATCATTATCCAGGTCAAATAATAAGAAAGAGTAAATTTACCAAAATTTCTTTATATCGTATGGTTTGGAAAATAGAATATCCAGAACATGTATTCCTACAAGATAAGAACTTTGGTTTGATTAATATTGTCTTGGAGGGACACTATACATTCAATTTCCATATTATTCATAGGGGTACAAGATAAATATTGTATTTTACAATCTTAATGTTGGTACCTATGCTACACTTGGTTAGTGTCAGGAGTAAGAGTCTATAGATATACCCTTGGTCGATGATTCCCTTGATAATAAAAGGGGAGTTGTGTGTTGGGGGATAACAAGAACCTTAAATTAAGCATATAGTGATTCATATTCGAGTTAAACCATATTAAATAAAATTCTATGTTCCCTTTTTTTATTTTTTTCTACATATAATACATTCATTTAGACTAATGGTGAGAAAAGAGAGCGAGACAGATTGATTCACTAAAAAATAACGTAGGTAAATAAGGGTAAATTTTTTAATTGGTCAATATGTTACCAACACTAATTCACCCCATGAATCCTAAATATTTATTGTACCCTAACTAATATATGAATCATCCTTAGGTCAAACATAGTTATATTTATTTTTATAGGGAAATGGGTAGTAAGATATCCACGGCTGAGCTCAGATGATGAGTAACAACTAGTGTACAACAGAAGCTAACACTGAATAAACATGGTGTACATAATATGAAAGGAAAAAATATTTGAATAAATTATATATAAATGATAAAATTAGAAAAAATATATCCATATATTACATAAAAAATAGAAATCAATAATAACATTGATAAAATTAAATAATCTCAAAGTGATGGAATTCATAATTCCCAATATCAAAACCATACCACTAACGCCTCGTTTCAAGGTATCATACATAAATAGACAGGCATAAACCAACTAACAAGTCTTCCTCTCCTCATATAACCTGTTTATTCATCATGGGAAAATATAATTTTGGGTCTTAATTATCAAATATCAATTCTAGGACATCCATTATATATAATGAATTATTGAAAATACACATAGAATCATTCCTTAAAGAACAATATGTGTAATCAATGATGTGTAATTAATAATTATATAAATTTAAAAAATAGAAATATTTATTCTTTATATTTACAATATAAATGTTATAATGTATCTATCTAGGTTATTATTAATATATATGCATTGAAACTGATGGATATTCAAAATGAAACTGAATGTACCCATATCAAATTAATGATAACAGAGTAGTATGGTATTATACTTTCATATTATATGGATATCAATTTGAAGAAGTTTGGGAATAAAATATTTTATAATTATAAAAGTTAAATGTATTGAATTTAAAACCCCCTCAATAATTTCAATGTATATAACACACATATTTGAAATGCATTAGGGATATAAAATATATATAAGGATAAACCTCATGGTTTATATGATATTATTGAAATGGTTAACTGGTGATAAGATTGTGTTCAATTTAAAAGAGGAATAATAAATGATCTATCAAATAAAACAATATAATACTTCCATAGAAAAAATACCCATCCTATAAATAATACATCTATAATACCTTAAATACATTCCAGACCAAAGGATTGAAAAATAGAGTTTATGGAAATGTAAATACATTGGCATTAAAACTTATTAGAATGCAGTGTAATGAGTGGGAATAAGGATATATCATAAATATCACACAAATATATTTATAATAATGAATCATAAAAATATATGAATATGAAATGAAATGGTATTAGAAACAATTATTGAATATAAAGTAAAATAAATTATTAGGAACCCTTACCTTATAAGCCAGCTTTCTAAAACTTGAGAGATATCACTATGGAACATTATGATCTCTATTGGAGAACTCTTCGGGGGAATTTTAGACACTAATAATGATAATTAATTTAATATGGAAGTTAAATGAGATGTTGAGTTTGTATTTGTATCAAATGAGTGGGTTTATATAATTCATAGATATAGGGTTTGGAAATCTAGGAGGTGGTTTGTGTATTACTGTGGGTTTACTCTTGGTTTTAATACATGTTTTTTGAAATTTATTGAATTATTTATTATATATTAAATTTAAATAAAAAATAATTTAATTAATATTACATTGGTAATGTAAATATAATTTTTCCCCAATTATTTATTTTGAAAACCTTAATTTTCATTTAATACTTTTAAAAGTCCATTAATGTTTTAGAAATTGATTTTATTACATTAAAATATATTATTTTTAAAAATTAAAATATATTTTGTTTTTAATTCACATATATTTATTATTAATCCATATTATAATCATAATAAAGTCATAAAACATATTATATATGCATACCATATATTCTTATTAATATGAATAATTAAGTTTTTTTGAAAATTATTAAAAAATTAACCATTTTATAATTTTGGAAAGCTAATTAAAATTTAGATGTCTATTTATGAAAATATTTTTATATATATAACTAAAAATATAATTATTAAATAAAATTCAATACTTATTTTAATGTGAAAAAATTGGAACTAATAATTTAATAAAAATATTTTTAAATAAATTCAGTTACTACTTTAAGACATATATATAGTTACTTTATTTATTATTAACAAATATAGATTCCTTGATTAAATTTTATATTATACTATTACCAATGTATATTATTCATTTTATTGAACATTATGTTACAATAATTTTAGTATTTCTATGTCACTATTGCAATGATCATATCCCACCTTGTCAAATTCCAATAGTTATTTTTTTATGTCTATATGTTCAATAAATTATTACCTCCTAAATAAATATCTTCATTCTCTTAGTTTATATGTTTTATATTCTATTTCCTATTGTTTTCTTATAATTATTAATATATATTTTTTTATTTTTTTATTATTCAATATGACCCTCCATAGTCAATGTTTTGTCACTACCAAAAAATTTATGTCTACTATTTCACTAGTTACAAGAGATATAGGTAATATAATTTTTTTTATAGTTTAAAAATTATGATAAAATCGAAATGACATGAATTGTTTAATATCTATTATAAAGAAATTTTATATTTACTATATTGGTATCTCAACTAGTATTAAATTCTAACCCTTTAATATATTTTTCCCTTGAAATTTAGGGTATATATCATTCCATGAACAAATGTGTGTTGTTCCTCATCATTACATCCTCAACGTCCCATATTTCTTCCTGTAACTTGTTGTTCATATATTGTAATCTTGTCATTTTAGTTTTCCAATTTCACAACACATAATATCTAGTGTCAAGAATTTAGATAAAATCTTCATTATAGGACAAGTCATTCTCAAACTATATGATTTTGGCAGTGAGTTTGTGCATTGGTTATAGAATATACTTCCCCAACAATTAGACATATAAGTCATCATATACTATAAGTAGGTAATTTATCATAATAAAATGATAATAAAAAGATCAAACTCTCTATAAAATCTAAAAATAGAATATATACCATGGAATTACCTTCCCCATATTATCATTCCTTATATCTCCCATATATGGTGATAGATTCATGAATACATGATATAATTCATGAAACTCTAAGTCCTTCCATTGATTATAAGAATTTAATTTCTTTCTTATTTTATTCATCAAAATATGATTATGTATAATTATCACTTTCAAAGATGTCCTTTCAGTGACTTCTAGACCAACTTGACTCCTTTCACCAAATTCATCCCTATATGTTATAGTATTACATGTTTTTTAATAAAAAGTATCAAATGGTTCTATTTATATGCATTAATGAAATATATTATTCTACAAGAATTCTATAAGAGGTACATATTGGTCCTATGATCCTAAAAAATCGAGTAACAATGAAGTCAACATATCCTCTAATGTTTTTATAGTTCAATAAAACTACCCATTGGGTTGAGGATGATAGATAGTGCTTAAATGTTTCCCTTTATTTAGATCATTTTGAATATTCCCCTATAATTTTAATTTATGATGAGAGTAACTCTTAGATAAAATTGGCAGAGTTTTACCATAGTGAATTATAACTTAATTAATATTATTTCGTGCAATCATTTTAAAGTGATCCAAATAAACCATATTTCATAACCCTTCTTAGGTTTAATAGGATTCAATGTTAGAAAATAAATGTGTATATTGTCATAATTATTCATTGGTGTAAAAATATATTTCATAAAACCATTAGGAAGTTACCTATAAAAAATTATATAATGACACATCTAGAATATTGATGCATAGTTAAAAATTCCACATTTCATGATTCCATAGAGATAATTTTCTAACAAAACCCAATTCACAATTTCATTAACAAGTGGAATAGATAAATTTGAGTTATTATCCTTATCAAGAATTTTTCCCTTTTCTTTTGGTCTCAATGGAACACATATTTTCATTTTAAACTAAAAAAAATACATCTTTATAGATTTGGTCTATCAATTTCACTTAATTCAGGAAATTAATCTTCTTTTGTAACCCATTTTCATATTATAGAGAGTTATTATATATAAAATATGGTTTTGTGATTACTTCAAAATGTATTGATGTTTCCCATTCCATAATAATTTTTGAAATGACCTGAAATATTTTTTAAAAATCCCCCATGTGATTTAATTAAATGTAATATTATGTAATATGGTAATAGAAAATAGATTCAATCCTTTGGTTCTATTATGTCCTACTATATATAAATGACCATTATGAAATATTACAATTGATAATAAATCCTTTGAAAAGTTACCACATGATTAGAATAAATATTGGGTTTTAAGATATCCATTGGACATAGACAAAAGAAGGGATAACCTCAACTAGTAGGATCCTACCCTAAGAATCCCATTTATCAGATATATTATGGAATATAACATATATGGGTCTTTCCCTTGACTAATACATAGATGGTATCTAAAAACATAATAAGTGGGGAAACATTTTATGGGAGAAGTTCATGCACATCATGATAATGACCCTAACCTTGTTTATCGAACCACCCCAAGGAAATATAACCATAACGCATTATACTATTAGGGTGATTACTAGTGTATTAGGGGGATATGTATCAAAAACCTAGCCATATTATTATGTATATTATTCATTATAAAATAATGAATATATATTCATTATATTATTTTTACTTTATATATAATTTTTATTCTATTAAAATAAATCACAAATAATATTTTTGGGGAATATTCAAATTCCATAACAGAAATTATTTTGATAAATTAATTGATTTTTGAAAAAAAAAGAAGTTTAATAAATATTAAATAACTCTTATTAAATATAAATGATCATAAAAATTGTTATGAAGTCAAATTTAATTTTTATAAGGGTTTGAATGGTGTCATTGTCAAAAAACTAAACATTTAATAATAAATTTTTATTTTATTTTAAAAGTTACCATTCACATACTTAATACATTATTTTATTAAAATGAATATTATCTTTTAAATCAGAATTTCAAAATTATCCAATAGTGAACATTTCAAAATTTTCTGAGACAGTTAAATTTTCATGTTAAAATTAAATACTATATAAATATGCTTTGTGTATTATGACATTATAATGACCAAAAAATGATGTGATAAATAATATAAATGGGTTAAAATACAAAATAAAATTTTCCCTTTTAAAATATTTGATTTTAATTTTATTTGATTCAATTTATAAAGCCATTATAAATCTTCCAAAATGTATAATATATTTTATGGTTTTTGGATTCTTTCTTTAAGAGTGTGACCCATCTCCACATTAGAAAGGGTATTATTTTATTAATTTTGTATATTGTAAATACAAAACAATTATAACCACTCCCATTGGGAATAGAACATAGAAAAATAATCACGGGGAGGTTTTTTTAGGTTATTTTATTATATAGAATCTAAAACTCATGTTTGAGAAATGATAATGATTTACCCACTCAGTTCCTATATGAACCCTACAAGATCTAATTTATCAATACTAAAATAATTGGATCATGTTATTTCTATGTCTCCCCCTCTATAGGGTCCTCCCAAGGTTCCCCTACTCTCTCAATAATATCCTCCCTAGAATATTGAGTCACACACTCATGTAAGGGATCCACACCTTCCCTTATTTATTCATTTCGTATTATTATCTCATGCCTTTTATTACCAATTCCTATTGTTAAGATATTTAATCTTAAATCCCCACTAATTCTCATTCAATTAATAAATTATGAGATACACATCCTCTCCAATCAAGTGATTTTATGAATTATTATGTGAAACCACTATGCTGTGAATATTTCAGATTGGTTTTCCATGACAAAACAATTTGATAGTGAATACCATATAGGTTTTCAGTCAATCATGTTCACCTTTATACAATTATTATTCTTTGTATCGATACATAAATTTATTTAATCCATACTATATTATATTATACTGAAATATTATGATGAATTAATACATGTATTTTGATCTATGTGGCCCACATAAGCATGAGAATGAAATGAAAATGATGGGTGTGCTAAAAATTATATATTTCTCCAATGAATTGGGTAATTTTTAGTCTAAGGAGGCATCATGTTGGTACATAGAGTGAAATTTATTCCTTTATGGGATTTTTTTCATCATGTTTTATTTCCATTTTTCCCTTTCCTATGTTTATGGTGTTGTGTATTAAGTTGTATCCATATTTATCATATTATTATTATCAAGAAATATCATGCCTCATAATTCATGTTTATGATTCTCACATATTGTATTCTCCCTTTATTTGACTATTTATTAACATTTATCAAAATATTCCATGTTAATTCCCTTATTTGGATTTATAGCCCAACCCTTCCTTATGCATTTCCATTGGTTATCTTGTGAAGTTTTAAACCCCATGGAATTTTAGAAGCATATTAATGAAGTTTTGAATAATGTTATTGTATCCCTTGGTCATGTCATTATTCATTATACCTGATTCCAAAAGACACTAGACATATCAATATTCTATTTCATTTTAACTATACATTTATGTAATAAATAAATAAATAATTTGTAATAAACATAAAGGTTTTTATATTTGGTATCAAAGTAACAGTTTAGTTTTTTAGGGATTAGGATTTGAAAACTCTAGAGAAAACCTCAATGATAATACTAGTTATATGAAAACATCCCAAATTTTTTTTAAGTATAATGTAATTGTTTTATCATGAAAAAAAATCCATTTCAGGATACTACAACTAGACTTCGTTCTAATAGAGATGTACCTAGGGTAATAACTCCCACAAGGTTAATCGAGCCTGACTTGGCATAACACGGTACACAATAATGGGACCTATTATGCACCATTATTGACACACTTAGGGGATATTCTTTGCCTAATTAATCAGATCATTACAAACCATTATTAATAAATAAATTCCCATAAGAATACTTTTATTGAAGAAGATCATTGATAACATATATTTAAACCTAGAAATTCATAAGTTATGAATTAAATATAATTTAAAAGTTATACCATTAATATACATGTATTACCTTAAATGTGGATAATAATTTAAAAATAATCAACCAAAATTTTCCCTTTAATCTAGATAGTTGTTAAAAATAAGAGGAATCTGGTAAATAATAAATGAGATATACAATGTATGAATACCCCAAATAAATATGCATCTTGAAGGTAGGGGGAATTGAAAAATTAGTGAAAATAACATATCAACTGAAATAAGTTATGAATTGGCACCTAGATTAGAAGGATAACCCAAATACCCTACAAAATATCTCGATAAAATTGAGAGCATTATACAACAATGGACTCTGAATTTCAATGGATCATATAATCTCTTAATCATAGAACAATGGATCAAATCAATTGAAAATATAACCTCTATCGTTCAATGTTTTTAATAAGATAAGGTTATCTTATATGTTTATCATATAGATGTTTAAGATGATTATTAAGGGATATTGATCAATAATATGATGTCTATGTAAGAGATCTAATTGACTGGGTGGATGTAATTTTAAAAATTGTTTTTCGATTAATAATTTCCTCTCACTCTACCTCATAAAATGTTAATTGATCTCCTTGAACTCAAAAAAATTATTATAAACATATCAGGGTGCATGAGGAAAATATCACAAGATGTTTATGATACCCCTCTAGCTTTTTTGATACCCCAGAATGAATGGTTGACCACTCATTTGGTGTGATAAAACCTAGACTACAAAAAAACCCCTTGAAATACCTCATTTTGATATCTTTTAAGAAATTATCAAATGTGACCTTAAAGTTGAAATGGATATTAGAAAATTTCAAGGGTATCATGTGGGTAATAAGGGGAAAGTGGAGTTTAGTTTTGGATGTCCGATGGTGAAATATAATGGTGGCAAGATATTTCAGTATCCCACTTGTCAAATGTGTGAAAAATTGTCCCCTATAAGTTTACTAAGATATATGAGGAAGTTTGTTAGGTGTGGGATGGAAGGAATCATTTATAATAATTTTTTATAGGAGAAACCCCCCGATGTGGAGGATAGAAATTCTTCATTCAACCCTCAATGTATTGTTCATTAATTCAATTTTAATTAACCATGTCTCTTTTCAAACCAATGCACTATTATATGAGTTTTTATAGACAACCAACAACATCCTAGGCTAGATGGGAAATATTTCACCAAAACAACCGCTAAGGTTGATCTCGATATTGATGTGGTGACATGTACACTAGTTACTCACTCATGGACATCAAAAATTATTTTTTATTCTAGTTTTATGAATTCAATCATGTCAAGAAAGATTAGTTGAACTATTTTAATAGCACCTCAAAGAATTGAAGTAAATTTATCCTTGAAAATGGGAAATGAGGAAAATGTTGAATCCAAAATATATAACTCCTACCGTATCAAAATATTCAAGATGAAATTCTGAATGACCCTTGTCATACTGCCATTGGTATAATTTCATGCAATTATAAGAATGGATTTTATTTCCTTATATAGAACCAATGTAAATTTTTGTGAGAAGGAAATAACTCCCTATATTGAGAATAAATCCCCGATTATATACAAGTTCAAAGAGGATGACCATCATTCATTAGCACAAAAATCTCAATAATTGATATTTTTTCCTTATGAAGAAATATTATATATCATAAATTCTTGATTCTAATGATAGAACAATCATAATATAAATGAATTTTTTCCGGGAATACACTGATTTGTTTTTTGATAAATTTCATGGTATTCCTCCTAGCTAAGAGGATTATTTTCTGCTCAATCTTATGAATAGGGAGTTTCTATTATCCAAGACTCCATATAGAATGGATGTTGTGGAACATGACTTGTTGAAGAAACAAGTACAGGAAGACCTATATAAATGGTTCATATTCCCAAGTGGTTCACCATGCCGTGCACCAATACAGACCTAAATAATGTCAGTTTCTAGCCGACGTTAATACAGGCGACGTTACAAATAACGTTTTTAACATTTGTTATTTAAAATCCTACGTCAAAGACATAAAATCATGATGTTTATGACGTCGGTTATTTTATAACCGACGTGATAAATAAAATGGGAAGGGTTTATCACGTCAGTTATTAAAAAATCAACGTGATAAAAGGGCGGGGAAATGGTCTATCACATCGGTTATTAAATAACCGATGTGATAAACCTGTGGGAGGGGGGTTTATCACATCGGTTATTATAGAACCGCCATGATAAACTGGGGGAGGGTGGTTTATCACGTCAGTTATTAAATAACCGACGTGATAAACCGGGGGGAGGGGGTTTATCACGTTGGTTATTATATAACCGCCGTGATAAACTGGGGGGAGGGGGTTTATCACGTCGGTTATTAAATAACTGACATGATAAACTGGGGGTAGGGGGTTTATCACGTGTAACGCCCCGACCCTAGTTACCTAGAGTCGGTCCATTATTACATAACATTGCCATGATCACGAGAAAGATCAAGTCTCGAAAGACCGATTAGTTTAGTAGCCTTGGAATAACTAGATACATCCATAATTTTTTTTACATTACATCATAAAAAACATCTTGTCTTCATATCCCCTCATACTATCCCTGCAGGTCATTCATAAATTACTTCTTCATAATCCTGGGAAAAATAAAACATTGAAAGGGGTGACCTCAGATGCTCAGTAAGGATAACATTATAGCAGAAGCTTTCATAAATAAGCATAAACACTTAAGGCACTTTATAACTAAAACAAAAGCCTTTTAAACTTGAACTTCAGCATAAAATGGAAAAGGTAAAATCAAATAATGCCATTTACTTACTCACATGGATATTCTACTAGTCGAATGATCACATTCAATATCAATATCCACTTTCATAATGTAGGAATGCATAATGCCAGACTATCATAACCACTTAGCCAAGGCCTCGTGCTAAGACTACAAATAAGATTTTGTCAAGGCCTTGTGCCAAGACACTAGTTTGTCTCATGAGACCTACCGATGCATCGAGGAGCTATAGCGGGCTCCACCCGTCACTTATTAAGTCCAATGCATTCCTCATATGAATAGGTTTAAGCATAAAATAAACATTCGTATTAAAACTAGCATACGAAATGTCAATACTTCTACCACAAACCATGAATGGTATAAAAATAACACATCCACAGTCAAACATAACTCATTTGATACAATATGGAATATTTTATTGTATCACATTAACCTCAATCAAGAATAATGAAGGATGTTGACATAGATGAAAATAATCATCAAAACAATTTGAGAGAAATATCCCCCTCTTCTTGAAATCATTTAAAAGTCACAATATTTGTCAAGAATCCATTTAAAATAGATTTTTGAATCAAAGTGTCCCATACCACTTTGAAAAATTTAAAAGGAGTTTTGATTTTAAAACATTAATGTCCATATAAATAAATCCTTAAAACTATTTTTAAAATATGGACATTAATGAGCATGATTTAGAAGAATAATTCTTTAAAACATTTTAAAATGGTATTTTGGTTAGAGTTTCTAACCAAAAGAGAGACACTTGAATACAAATAATTAATGTAATCAAAACATTGTAATATCATGAGAATAAAAGAAATTCATGATATACTATGTCAAAGTACATTATATACACCATATAAAAGTGATTTGGTGTATATCATCAAAGAAGTCTCAATGGAATGTAAATTGAGATGAAATCTCTCATAAAGGTTGTATCCTTAGGTTAAGGATAAATCAACGACATAATTATGTGTGACAAATATAAATACACTAAATATGATTGGATATTCAGTGTAAATCAATCAAAGGATATTCACACATATTCTTGTAAAAACAATACCAACAAATTTGATGTTTAACTCAACAAATGGAGAATGAGTTCTTATCAAATTCTTATCAATGACTTGAAAATTATCAATGGAGTGATTATGTGTATCAAACTTATATCCACAGGAAGGGGAGTGGAAATTATGACATAATTAAATGAATAGTGATTCCACACATAATCTTGGGGTAATATAATCAATGAAATATGCGTAAAGCCAAATGAGTGGAAATTGAAATCTCAAATTCCCTTATTGATTAGGTAACTTAAGAAACATACACCCATGAAAGAAGTATCATACCATGATGATGTAAATAACCATAAATAAAATTATATAACACAATGAATACAATCATGGGCAGTACACATACACCACATGCAATAATTAAGTGGTGATCAATGGAATTCTCACAGAATTAAAAGTGAGATAAGAAAATCCCTTACTTTGTACTTTTTCCTTGGTCGATGGTAGTTTTACCTCCTTTATAATGGTGAAATAATTGTTATTTAATTATAAAAGAATCATTTACTTTAATATGATATCATATATGATCTTTTAACATTGATTTGTAAATAATATCTTAGAATTATCGTCATTTCGGGTGTTAACGGGTTCATTTTACTTTATATTCTTTGTTATGTGAGCCATATTCGTTATTAATGGGATGTATATTATTCATATCCAGAATGATATCAAGTCCTTAGATACTATTTTTAAATCATCAAATTATAATTATACTTGAATGGATATGATGGACAATGAATCTCATCGCGTTCGTGGAGACGGTAGTCCGTACATACGCACGAGCGACAATATCATTCTTTTGATATTAAAATAATATATAATTGGATTTTATATCATATATAAAGAATATTTATCATGTTATATTTATTATTTACATGAGTTACACATCATTATTATACCCATCCAAATAATAATATATTGAATAACAATTACACCACGACGTGGAGACGGTAAGCCGTACGTACGCACGTATGGTGACATGTTATTCAAAGGATGGATAGAATACTGAATATGTCTGTACCATATTTATAATAACATCATAGTATATATATGATACTGGAGTTATTATTTTATAATGGAAATAACAAAGAAAGAGGAAGTGGAAGAAGAAAGGAACTTGAAAAGGGGTGGTGAAAACATTACCTCTTCTTCGGGTTCTTCCTTTTGATTTGATCAAAATGGCTCCTTAGGTTGGCTTTCGGATCAAACTAAGGCATCTAGGTTGTAGTGAGGGAAGTTGAGATAGTATTTGGGCAGGGTTTGGCCGAACCAAAGGGCTTTGAAGGTGTGAATAAATGAGAAGGAGGAGTGCCCTTTTATAAGAGGGGTGAGGGGCACCTTTGGAAAAGCTAGAGATATTAGTTTATAATAAATTCATATTCGATTTCCAATGGCTCCAAAGTTTACTATTCAAAGGTTAAGGTGGGTATGGGTCGAAAAAAACTCAACCAATATAATTTAGACAGGTTTGGGTACTTATATTAACCTTATCTTTAAGTATTAACTCTATGTTAATTAGTTTCACTTTTACAATGTCTCTTTGTATTTTTATATTATATGGTTAATAAACATACCATATACATACAAGAGACCCCCAAGTGGTCCATTAATGATACACCTATCATGATATAAGTCTCTTGGCCGAACCATATATTTTTAGGAATTTAATATCAATTAATAATATAATATTTGTTTTAAAAACTCTTTTATGTCAATTTTGACACTATTCAATAGTTGATTTTTGTGAAACTCATAACAGATTGATTAATTCGAAAAAAGTAAATTAAATCAATAATAATATATCATATTATCCTATAAAATTATTTTAATTCATTAAAAGTTTCATAATATATTTATTTGGCTATTTTTAATATCAATTAATTTTATTTTTCACTATTATAGTAATTACTGCATAATCATTGTGTCATAAATAAATTAAATTATTTAATGTCTAAAAATTATAAATAAAATATAATTATGTAGGAAATATTTTTATCTTTCTAAGGAATATTTATAATCTAAAATCCAACATATATAACCCTCTGTAACAATTGTTTTGTTAAAAGATATATGCTTGTGTCATTTTTGTATTTATTTTAACTTAATTAAAATAAAGTGTCATTATCACTCACAAGTGGATCCATGGGGTCCCAAAATTGACCCAAAGAATCCATGGTCGACCATGTATCAACCAATAGGGTTAAGACACGTTTTAGGGTAATTTAGTATTATTATAATATTATTTTTTAAACCCTTATTTACCGGATTTACCCTTAACCATGGTAAATAAAATATTTACCGCAGTAATTATTCAAAATGTCTAAAAATAAAAGTTACCTATTTACACAATTTGAACATCCTGATTCCAAATGTGGAATCCATTTTCCTAAATTCAAAACACAGAAGTGGCAGAAATTAATTTAAAATTAATTCCCGCTGTCAAAACAAAAAGCGTGTTTTTAAGAGATAATAACTATCAAAAGATTGACACTTGTTTATGTTCGGTTTAATTGTAAAATTATTTCCAATGACCAAAATTATATTAAATGGTAAAAATATATTCTAAATATACTTTAAAACCACTCAAATTCATAATTTATCACTATTAATTATTTTTATTAAAAAAGTTTTTTTTAATTAAAATTTAGTAATTTTTACTATTCATCAAAATATGAAAGTTATCCGAAATGTTCCAAAATTTCACCTTAGGCTAAATTCAATATTCCGAATCCAAAAATGAAGTCCATTTTCAAATATAAAATATATATAATTTCAAAAAGTAGGTATTACTATTCACAACGGCTAGTTTAATTAGTTGTGGTGTGTGTTAGAACCCGAGGTTGTGTACAACACACGCTATCGCATTATTCGAAGGGAAACGTACCGTGGAAGCATGGGGTGTTACATTCTCCCCTCCTTCAAATAATTGTGTCCTCGCAATTTCTAGGTTATTACTGCATAAAATGACTCGGGTGGTTCTTCATCATAAGTTCCTCGGGTTCCCACGTTTCCTCTTCCATCTTATGATTTCTCCACAAAAATTTTACCAGACGCGTCGTCTGGTTTCTCAGTACTTGTTCTCTTTTATCAAGAATCCTGACAGGCTCTTCACAATAGGAAATATCGGGTTCCAGTTCTAATTCCTCATAGGTGAGTACTTGCATTGGATCAGGCATGTATTTCCTCAACAAGATACGTGGAACACATCGTGAACTTTGGAGAGACTTGGCGGCATTGCCAATCGGTAAGCTACAACCCCAATTCGTTCTAGTATTTCGAAGGGTCTGATGTACCTGGGACTCAATTTACCTTTCTTACCAAAACGTATGACTCCCTTCCATGGAGATACCTTCAGGAAAACATGATCATCGGCTTGAAATTCCAAATCCTTCCTTCGATTATCGGCATAACTCTTCTGCCTACTTTGAGCTGCTCTGATGTGATTTTGGATTACCTTCACCTTTTCCATCGTTTCCTCCACCAGTTCTGGACCTACAAGTTTTCTTTCACCAACGTCATCCCAACAGGTTGGTGTACGACATCTCTTTCCATATAACGCTTAATATGATGCCATCTGAATACTCGAATGGAAGCTATTGTTATAGGAAAATTCTACCAGTGGTAAATATTGATCCCACATACCCTGAAAGTCAAGTGAGCAAGATCTCAACATGTCTTCTAAGGTTTGAATAGTCCGTTCTGATTGTCTATCTGTCTGAGGATGGTAAGCAGTGCTCAAATGAAGTTCAGTATCCAGGGACTTCTGAAGACTTTTCCAAAATCATGAAGTAAAACGGGGATCACGATCAGAAACAATCGATAGGGGTACTCCATGATGTCTCACAACTTCATTAATATATAGTCTTGCTAGACGTTCTAGGGGTAGATCTTCTCTTATAGCAAGAAAATGTGCTGACTTGGTAAGATGATCAAAAATCACCCATATTGCATCATTCCTTCTAGGAGTCTTTGGTAGCCCCATGACAAAGTCCATCGTAATATTGTCCCATTTCCACTCCGGTATGGGAAGAGGTTGCATGACTCCTCCAGGCTGTTGCCTTCCAGCTTTCACTTGTTGAAAAACCATACATCTTGACACAAAATCAGCAATCTCCCTCTTCATGTTGTCCCACCAAAAAGGTTCCTTCAAATCTCTATACATTTTTGTGCTCCCAGGGTGTATAGAGAAATTGGAACTATGAGCATCATCCAGCAATTCCCTTTTTAGATCAGGTAAATCGGGAACACAAAGTCTCTTCCCGAATTTCAAAATTCCATCTTCATACACAAAGTCTCTCAATCTCCCATCATTCACAGCTTTAATCTTCTTTTGGAATTCTTCATCATCGGTCTGAGAACTCTTAATCCTTTCTAGTAAAGATGGTTTGGCAACCATTTGAAAAATCATTGTGTGAGTAATAGTAGTCGTAAAATCATTTAGAGATTAAAATGTCACCATATTCTCAATTTGAAACATATTAGGATTAACCAAGGTCATTTACTCTCATCTTATGTATATATTACTTAAATCTGTTTGTAAAGAAAATGTAAATTATCCTAAGCATATCCCCTGGGAGTGTCGTAACCAAGAGTGCAGCAAGGCCCGTTGTCGTGCACCAGTTCCCGTTCGAGTCTAGCTCAAAGAGGTGTTTTCGGGTTTTACCCCTAGGTACATCTGTGCCAGATCTGCCTCTACCTGCTCGTATCCAGACAGGGATGTATTGCTCAGAAAACTCACAAAATCTCTACAATACCAAAATTCTCGGAAGTTCTTTTATACTAATCCTCAAAGTTCATCTTAGGTCTACGTGCTCTAATCAGAGTTTATCTAAATCTAGCTTCCAAGGTTTTTACTAAACTTCCTCTGATACCAACTGTAACGCCCCGACCCTAGTTACCTAGAGTCGGTGCATTATTACATAACAATGGCATGATCACGATAAAGATCAAGTCTCGAAAGTCCGATTAGTTTAGTAGCCTTGGAATAACTAGATACATCCATAATTTTTTTTACATTACATCCTAAAAAACATCTTGTCTTCATATCCCCTCATACTATCCCTGCAGGTCATTCATAAATTACTTCTTCATAATCCTGGGGAAAATAAAACATTGAAAGGGGTGAGATCAGATGCTCAGTAAGGATAACATTATAGCAGAAGCTTTCATAAATAAGCATAAACACTTAAGGAACTTTATAACTAAAACAAAAGCCTTTTAAACTTGAACATCAGCATAAAATGGAAAAGGTAAAATGAAATAATGCCATTTACTTACTCACATGGATATTCTAGTAGTCGAATGATCACATGCAATATCAATATCCACTTTCATAATGTTGGAATGCATAATGCCAGACTATCATAACCACTTAGCCAAGGCATCGTGCCAAGACTACAAATAAGATTTTGTCAAGGCCTTGTGCCAAGACACTAGTTTGTCTCATAAGACCTACCGATGCATCGAGGAGCTATAGCGGGCTCCACCTGTCACTTATTAAGTCCAATTCATTCCTCATATGAATAGGTTTAAGCATAAAATAAACATTCATATTAAAACTAGCATACGAAATGTCAATACTTCTACCACAAACCATGAATGTTATAAAAATAACACATCCACAGTCAAACATAACTCATTTGATACAATATGGAAGATTGTATTGTATCACATTAACCTCAATCAAGAATAATGATGGATGTTGACATAGATGAAAATAATCATCAAAACAATTTGAGAGAAATATCCCCTTTTTCTTGAAATCATTTAAAAGTCACAATATTTGTCAAGAATCCATTTAAAATAGATTTTTTAATCAAAGTGTCCCATACCACTTTGAAACTTTTAAAAGGAGTTTTTATTTTAAAACTTTAATGTCCATATAAATAAATCCTTAAAACTATTTTTAAAATATGGACATTAATGAGCATGATTTAGAAGAATAATTCTTTAAAACATTTTAAAATGGTATTTTGGTTAGAGTTTCTAACCAAAAGAGAGACACTTGAATACAAATAATTGAGGTAATCAAAACATTGTAATATCATGAGAATAAAGGAATTCATGATATACTATGTCAAAGTACATTATATACACCATATAAAAGTGATTTGGTGTATATCATCAAAGAAGTCTCAATGGAATGTAAATTGAGATGAAATCTCTCATAAAGGTTGTATCCTTAGGTTAAGGATAAATCAACGACATAATTATGTTTGAAAAATATAAATACACTAAATATGATTGGATATTCAGTGTAAATCAATCAAAGGATATTCACACATATTCTTGTAAAAACAATACCAACGAATTGGATGTTTAACTCAACAAATGGAGAATGAGTTCTTATCAAATTCATATCAATGACTTGAGAATTATCAATGGAGTGATTATTTGTATCAAACTTATATCCACAGGAAGGGGAGTGGAAATTATGACATAATCAAATGAATAGTGATTCCACACATAATCTTGGGGTAATATAATCAATGAAATATGCGTAAAGCCAAATGAGTGGAAATTGAAATCTCAAATTCCCTTATTGATTAGGTAACTTATGAAACATACACCCATGAAAGAAGTATCATACCATGATGATGTAAATACCCATAAATAAAAGTATATAACACAATGAATACAATCATGGGCAGTACACATACACCACATGCAATAATTAAGTGGTGATCAATGGAATTCTCACGGAAATAAAAGTGAGATAAGAAAATCCCTTTCTTTGTACTTTTTCCTTTGTCGATGGTAGGTTTACCTCCTGTATAATGGTGAAATAATTGTTATTGAATTATACAAGGATCATTTACTTTAATATGATATCATATATGATCTTTTAACATTGATTTGTTAATAATATCTTAGAATTATCGTCATTTTGGGTGTTAACGGGTTCATTTTACTTTATATTCTTTGTTATGTGAGACATATTAGTTATTAATGGGATGTATATTATTCATATCCATAATGATATCATGTCCTTAGATAATATTTTTAAATCATCAAATGATAATTATACTTGAATGGATATGATGGACAATGAATCTCATCGCGTTCGTGGAGACGGTAGTCCGTACATACGCACGAGCGACAATATCATTATTTTGATATTAAAATAATATATAATTGGATTTTATATCATATATACAGAATAATTATCATGTTATATTTATTATTTACATTAGTTACACATCATTATTATACCCATCCAAATAATAATATATTGAATAACAATTACACCACGACGTGGAGACGGTAAGTCGTACGTACGCACGTATGGTGACATGTTATTCAAAGGATGGATAGAATACTGAATATGGTTATACCATATTTATAATAACATCACAGTATATATATGATACTGGAGTTATTATTTTATAATGGAAATAACAAAGAAAGAGGAAGTGGAAGAAGAAAGGAACTTGAAAAGGGGTGGTGAAAACATTACCTCTTCTTCGGGTTCTTCCTTTTGATTTGATCAAAAGGGCTCCTTAGGTTGGCTTTCTGATCAAAATACGGCCTCTAGGTTGTAGTGAGGGAAGTTGAGATAGTATTTGGGCAGGTTTTGGTTGATCCAAAGGGCTTTGAAGGTGTGAATAAATGAGAAGGAGGAGTGCCCTTTTATAAGAGGGGTGAGGGGCACCTTTGGAAAAGCTAGAGATATTAGTTTATAATAAATTCATATTCTGTTTCCAATGGCTCCAAAGTTTACTATTCAAAGGTTAAGGTGGGGATGGGTCGAAAAAAACTCAACCAATAGAATTTATACAGGTTTGGGTACTTATATTAACCTTATCTTTAACTATTAACTCTAAGTTAATTAGTTTCACTTTTACAATGTCTCTTTGTATTTTTATATTATATGGTTAATAAACTTACCATATACATACAAGCGTCCCCCAAGTGGTCCATTAATGATACAACTATCATGATATAAGTCTCTTGGCCGAACCTTAGATTTTTAGGAATTTAATATCAATTAATAATATAATATTTGTTTTAAAAACTCTTTTATGTCAATTTTGACACTATTCAATAGTTGATTTTTGTGAAACTCATAACAGATTGATTACTTCGAACAAAGTAAATTAAATCAATACTAATATATCATATTATCCTATAAAATTATTTTAATTCATTAAAAGTTTCATATTATATTTATTTGGGTATTTGTAATATCAATTATTTTGATTTTTCACTATTATAGTAATTACTGCATCATCATTGTGTCATAAATAAATTAAATTATTTAATGTCTAAAAATTATAAATAAAATATAATTATGTAGTAAATCTTTTTATCTTTCTAAGGAATATTTATAATCTAAAATCCAACATATATAACCCTCTGTAACAATTGTTTTGTTAAAAGATATATGCTTGTGTCATTTTTGTATTTATTTTAACTTAATTAAAATAAAGTGTCATTATCACTCACAAGTGGATCCATGGGGTCCCAAAATAAACCCAAAGATGCCCATGGTCGACCATATATCAACCAATAGGGTTAAGACACGTTTTAGGGTAATTTAGTATTATTATAATATTGTTTTTTTAACCCTTATTTAGCGGATTTACCCTTAACCATGGTAAATAAAATATTTACCGCAGTAATTATTCAAAATGTCTAAAAATAAAAGTTACCTATTTACAAAATTTGAACATCCTGATTCCAAATATGGAATCCATTTTCCTAAATTCAAAACACTGAAGTGGCAGAAATTAATTTCAAATTAATTCCTGCTGTCAAAACAAAAAGCGTGTTTTTAAGAGATAATAACTATCAAAAGATTGACACTTGTTTATGTTCGCTTTAATTGTAAAATTATGTCCAATGACCAAAATTATATTAAATGGTAAAAATATATTCTAAATATACTTTAAAACCACTAAAATTCATAATTTATCACTATTAATTATTTTGATTAAAAAAGTTGTTTTTAATTAAAATTTAGTAATTTTCACTATTCATCAAAATATGAAAGTGATCCGAAATGTTCCAAAATTTCACCTTAGGCTAAATTCGATATTCCGAATCCAAAAATGAAGTCCATTTTCAAATATAATATATATATAATTTCAAAAAGTAGGTATTACTATTCACAATGGCTAGTTTAATTAGTTGTGGTGTGTGTTAGAACTCGAGGTTGCGTACAACACACGCTATCGCATTATTCGAAGGGAAACGTACCGTGGAAGCTTGGGGCGTTACATCACGTCAGTTATTAAATAACAGATGTGATAAACCAGGGGGAGTGGGGTTTATCACGTCGGTTATTATATAACCACCGTGGTAAACCGGGGGAGGGGGTTTATCACAACGGTTATTATATAACCACCATGATAAACCGGGGGAAGGGGGTTTCTCACGTCGGTTATTAAATAACCAACGTGATAAACCGGGGGGAGTGGGGTTTATCACTACGGTTATTATATAACTGCTGTGATAAACCGGGGGGATGAGGGTTTATCATAGCAGTTATTTAATAACCGACGTGATAAACCATTTTCCAGGACTTTTAACATGACGGTTATTAAATAACCGACGTGTTAAACCATTTCCCAGGCCTTTTATCACGTCGGTTATTAAATAACCAACGTGATAAACCCAATTTTATTTTTTATATTGAATTCAGTCATCTTCTCTCCACCAGAATCAACCAGAAAACAAATCAAGAAATCGTACCACAAAAGCTGAAGTACATCAAAATTAATCATGTACATTGATAACATATAAAGCATACCCCCTAGATAGCCCCACCCTCATGTATACCACATGGACAGCCATCCCCCACCCCGTTGGAGCCCGCACCCTCATGTATACCCCCTGGACAACCCTCCCCCACCCCATTGGAGCTCCCACTTCCATGTATACCCCTAGGACAGCCCTCCCCCACCCCATTGGAGCCCCCACCACACCCCCGGACTGCCCCCCGACCCACTGGACAGCCCCAAACACCCCTCGACAACCCCCAACCCGCCTGAAAAGCACCCCCTCACCCCCTCACCCCACTTGAAATCCCCCACCACACCCCTGGATAGCCCCAAACACCCCTAGACACCCCCCCCCCCCCCACCCTCATGTATACCACCCCACCCCTGGACAGCACTCCCACACCCCTGGACTGCCCTCCCACACCCCTAGACAGCCCTTCCACCCCCTGGACTGCCCCCCACCCCACCGGATAGCCCTCCCAGACCACTGGACACCCCTAACCCCACTGAACACTCCCCCACACCCTTGGAACCCCTGCCCCACAGACCAAAATCCATACCTGAAAAACAGTCATAAGTAAACCAAAATAAGAAGTAGAGCAAAATTAAACATTCACTTATATAACATTCAAAACATACACTGTCAACTTCAAAAAAACTAAATCCATCCTAAAAAACTACCAAATACACAATTACAACGATAATATTCAAAATTAAATTTTAAATTACAAACAACTAAAATTCAATCAAACTTGTAAAATAATTTGACCATTCCTCTTGTAAGTGTTTGATGTATTCACCAGTATAGGGTTGAGGGTCGTCAAAAAGCTACAAATGAAAAAGAAAGTAGTTAACGTGTATAATGAATAAATCAAATTGAAATATTATGGCAATGTTTAAGAGGAAATCGTACCAGGTAAAAATTTACAACTGTCCCAGTTTTTATTATTTCGTACATAAATATTAACATATAATATCCGCATTCGATGAGGCCTTCTTGTTCATGAAAATTTTTATTGAATGAGTTTAAATTCAATATTTTTTTTTTATGTAATAAATCAAAAAGTACAAATTATAAAAGGATATTTACATTCGCATTTACATATTTGATCTTTGCACTTATTTTCTTTGTGTTTTTTCAAAATTAGGCCCATGCACTGTTAGAAAATAATACAAATGGGGTAAATTTAAAATTCATTATAATATATAAAACTATTGAGTAATTGAAACGTAATTTTCCAATATATTCTAAAAACTTTCCCGCACATCAGCATGGATAGAGAATATCCAATAAAGTGCTTTCTCCCTTGGGAAAAAACCCCTAACATCCAATGATCACAGATAAAAGGAAATTTAACGTTAGTGGTTTTTTATGTTAAATGATAATTAACTCTTTGAGAGAAATGTGTTTCATACCTCTCACAAAAAGGCATCATCCAAAATTGTGTGACTATATTCTTTTCAAATCATTCAGCAATATAAACCATTCGTTGTTCCTCATTCAATGCACATGCTTCAGGGAAATCAATTGCGGGTCCATGAATTCATATACATATTTCAGCTCATTCCTTTCACAAATTTTATAAAGATACCTAATAAAAACATACATAAGTATACATTTTTAATAAATATAATTCCGGGAAAAGGTGTTAAGACTTACATGGAAAAAATTTGCACCACATTGATGCCCAACTTATCTCTAGTAACAAGCTCCATGATATTAGTTTTCATAATCCCCACACTTATTTCACGTCCAAAACATGAGGTTCCATTGGAAACTCATAATAACCCACCAACAAATGTTAATATCTTGACAATCTGTCAAGACCATTTGAATATGTATCTGATGTCATAGCCATTTGTCTTTTTTGTATTCTATACAATATTTCTTTACCATTGAAGTATTCCTATAAAAAAATTTAAAAATATATTAGTTTTCAAATGAAAAAACAACTTTAATTAAAAAATAAAATAACAGATCTGGCATTCATACCTCTATGGTAATGAGTCGAAGAATTCTGGATGGCCAAATTAAAAAAAGGTCGATACTCTGTCTAACTATCACCACCTCATCTGTAGGTATTGGTACCCTAGATGATCTATCTACAATATCCTATACAGTAACCCTCTAATTCTATACCTCTAATTGTTGATGATAAACTATATCTCCTATACAATATACCAATCCATATTCTACTATATGATGTTGAGAATCATCAACATACAACCCGCAATAAGTAGGAAGCTGCGGCGGAGGTGTAGGATAAAAAATGGGGTCTGCAGGCTGAGGTGGGGGAGTGGGAGCTACTGGTGGAGGTGGAGGATAAATAATAGAGTCTGTAGGGGGAGGTGGAGGAGTGGGAGCTACAGTCTGAAATTGTCTTTTCATTTCTGCAAACATAGACTGCACCGACTCTCTAATCTTGTCCTCCAACTTTGCATTAATATTATGAACTTTAGCCTCCAAGGATTCAATTTTTTTTATGAACCCCCTCAATAGTGGGGCCACCTCTCCAGAGCTTGAAGACATAGCTCTTAGTTGTTGAAATTTTTCAGCCACCATTTGTTCTTCTAATAATTCATACCATCCTTGAGATAAACTATGAGGGTATACATTTTCAGATTGGATCTCCTGATGAGCTTTCCTTGTTTCCTGTAATTTAAGAATAAGAAATCATTAACAAAACATTAATAAATTCATTTATTTAAAAAAGTTTATGAAAGTTTACATTGCCCTTACCAGAAATGACTCTTTTCTTCTACTTTCAAAAAACTGTCTCCATGTGTCTTCTTCTATAAAATGATATATACGACATGGATTGTCATGAATCCTATGACCATAAATGAAATCATATTAGAGGGTTGATTTGAAATCCTTCCATCTACTGGCATCCAACGATAAGCATTTCTTCATGACTCCTCCAGTTTCAGGAATATCAAATGTCATCTGATAAAGAAGAGGTTAAACATATTATATATACTAGAAACATTAAAAGAATAGTCAAACAATGACAAAATATCTTACCAAAATCGTCTCCTACAACTGAGAGATAATCGCTTTATCCACACTTCTCCAATCACCATACAGAATGCTTACATTGCTCTTAGCCTGAGTTTCTACAAAACTGTTAAAATCGTTTGCATTCGGACCTCTAGGAATATCATCATCATCAAAATCAACGACTATCCTCTGATCCTGCATATGGGCAAGTGATAATTTTGGTAAACATGTGCACCCACGTTTACCAACCTTTGAACTCTTTGTCATAATATGAGCATGTGAATGTTCATCCCCAGAGGTATGACCAGAAATATTCTCATCTCCATAATCACGTGGTTGATCATCTGAATGATATGTCATTATACTTTAAATCAAAAAACAAACGTCAGTTCACAAATATACAAATTCAAATATTTTAATACTACTGTAATTATAAAATAGAAAAGTGTACTAAGTTACATAATAGTAAACATTGGTAATATGGTAAGCATGTTAAACAATGGTAAAGATGGTAAAGATGGTAAAGATGGTAAACATGGTAAATATGGTAAACATGTTAAACATGGTAAACCTAGTAAACATGGTAAACATGGTAACGTAATTGTCATTGAACAAAAATAATAGATATATAATTCATTTAATGGTTATAAACATGATAAAGTAAAGTAAACAAACTTAAAACAAACAAAAACATATACTTATTTTGTTTTAAAACATGTTTTAATAAATAAAAAACTTACAATATCTAAAATTTATTAAAAAAAATAAATCTAAACAAGAAATAAACATATGTTACCTGTAATTTTAGGAATGTACAAGTGGATTGTTTTCCAAAATTCCTTCGTCGTGATCGTTCCTTATGGCACAAACTATGTCTTCAACATGATCATCATTATGTTCTGTTAATCATTCCATAGAAGTAGGTATCTCACATAAATCAGCATATTTTTTAAGTTCATCCTCACCAACATATTGTTTTTCCCTTGTAAAACAATAGCTCGCTGCATATATGATTGATCTACTACATAGAAAATTTGTTTTTCATGTGTTTCCCTTATAAAAGAATCAGTTCTGTCTTCCAATCTATTCAGATTAACAAGTGTCATTCCAAATTCATCGTGTATGACACTGTTGTTACCAATAAACCATTTACAGTTAAAAATGGGAACTTTAATTTTAAAGTAATTAACCTCCCATATGTCTTCAATCACTCCATAATATGCACTTGATGCAGAAATTTGGTTTTTGTCCTTAGCACTCGAAAAATGCATTGCTTCTGCAAACACCAATACACCACTATTCTGAACAGCACTTCTGTTGTCCTAAGCTTTCATATGAAATGTATAACTATTAATGTCATAACCGGACCATGTTATCACATTTAAACATGGACCACCCACTATCCATTTTAATGTCTCTGATACATCTGATCTACCAAGAAAAGTCTTTATAATCCATGACAACAAATTTTTGTTGTGCTCATTCAAAATCCACATTTCTTTCTTCTTTGGATGATATTGTTTCAAATAATTAATATGCAATGTGATATATGGTTGAGCATCAGCTATGTTATTCAAGATGTATGATTCTAACTTCTTCATCTATTCAGCTGAAAATGATTTTACTTTCATGCCGTGAATCCCCTTTCCCTCATTATTAACTCATTCATGGCGAGATGGAGGCAAACCTATGTGTTGCACCGCAGCCAAGTAGCTCGTACAAAACTCTCCTACCTCCTCATAAATATACTTTTCAATAATGGAGGCTTCAGGTCGATATTGATTTTTAACAAAGCCCTTTAATATTTTCATATACCTTTAAAAAGGATACATCCAACAACGATATACAGGTCCACAAAGCATTATTTCTCAAACCAGATGAATAATTAAACGCACCATTATATCAAAAAAAGTTGGAGGAAAATACATTTCCAATTGAAAAATTATAAAAATTTCATCCTTTTCCAAAATGTTCAAAGCATTCACATCATTCTCCTTGTTACAAATTGAATTGAAAAAATAACACAACATCATTATAGTCTTTCTGAAATGAATGGGCAATATTCCACGCTATGAAACTGGTAGAATTTGTTGCATCATGATGTGACAATCATGTGATTTTAAACCTATCAACTTCAAGTCCTTCAATGAGACAAAAAAATTTACATTAGAAGAATAACATTGAGGCACTTTGGTATCATGAAGACACTGACAGAAGCTAATTTTCTCCGTCGTTGATAATGTATGACAAGATGGGGGAAGAAATTTTCGTCTTCCTTTAGGAGTGGGAGATAACACCAAACGTATTCCCATTGATAGTAAGTCTAATCTTGCATTCAACCCATCTTTATTCTTTCCTTTAATATATAACAATGTTCCAATCAAAGAATCATAGATATTCTTCTCCACATGCATGATATCAATATTATGTTTAACTTCATGATACCTCCAATATGGTAGCTCAAAAAATATTGACCTTTTCTTCCAAATATGTCTATCATTACCAGATTTCTGTGTCTTTCTTAAGGTCACAACAAGGTTTTTCACCCTCTCAAAATAAAGATCAGGGGATAATGGTTTTGGAGAAGTATCAAATTCTTGTGAGCCATTTAATTCCTTTTTAGTCTTCTATAAGGGTGTTCCATAGACAAAAACTTTCGATGACCCATGTACACTATTTTCCTCCCATGATGCAATTGACAATATGACGTCTGTTGTTCACAACTTGGACATGCTTTATTCCATTTAACACGGTATCCAGGAAAATTTAAATACACTAGGAAGTCATTTATAGTGAACAGAAGCACTGCATGCAGTTAAAAATATTCCATTTTATAAGAATCAGACACCCTAATACCATCAGCCCATAACAGTTTCATATCATCAATCAACGGTGACAAGTAAACATCAATATCATTGTCGGGTTGTTTTGGACTAGAGATCATTATACTCAACATGACATATTTTTGCTTCATACAATCTTCAGGAGAGAGGTTGGAAATTACCAATAAAACAGGCCATGAACTATGTGTGATACTGAGGGTTCGGTATGGATTCCTTCCATCTGGGCACAACCCTAGTATGATATTTCTAATTTCATTTCCAAATATAGAATATTGCGCATCAATTTTCTTCCATTATGGACAATCAGCTGGATGACGTATTTTCCCGTCACATACCTGCTCTTCATCATGCCATCTTAACCTTTTTTCATCATGTGAATTAGCAAATAAATGTTTGAAACGATTAATTATAGGAAGATACCAAAATACCGTTTAACGGAGCTTTGTAATCTCTACACCAGCCTGTGATTTTTCTTTCACCTTATACCGTGATGTCCCAAATATAGGAAAATCTGAAAAAAATTCATATTCCTTCCTATATATAATGCAGTCATTCGGAAAAGCATGTATTTTCTTGTATCCCAATCCCATTGGGCATAATATTTTCTTGTCTTTGTAATGTGAATCTGGAAGATCGTTATCTTTTGGAAGAATTTCTTTCATCAATTGTAGCAGCTCTGTAAAACTTCTGTCACTCCATCCATGTTTCTCCTTCAGGTTAATAAATCATAACACTGCCGACAAAACCGTAATGTTTGTACAACTAGGATATAATGGTTTTTCAGCATCACCATATAGACGCGCAACTGTCGGTTCTATCTCTATTTTTTCTGCTACAATATCGCGAATCATTTCTTCAATTCCATCAGAGTTACCATCTTGCGAATCATCATCTTCAGTGACATTCCGTCCAGTTTCACCATGCCAAATCCAAGGTCTGTAACTCAGATTAAAACCATGACAAATCAGATGATCTTTTATCTCTCTACTTTTCAACTTCATTATATTCAAACATTTCAGGCATGGACAGAAAAAATGTCACTACTTGGAACATTTCATTTTTCAAATTCCAAAAAGGTATCAACACCTTCCTCAAATTCATTGCTCATTCGATGATCCATAATCCAACTTTTACTCATTATTACCTATAACAAATATCAACAAAAAAATATAATTTTTTAAGATAAGACAAATATATGATTATAAGAAAAAAAATCATAATTTGAATGTAAAACAATTTAAAATATAAAACAAATCTATGGGTATTTAAAAAAATATGCTTGAATATTATTTTTAAAACAAAATATAGTTAGATATAATTGTTTTAAATTCCATTGAATCAAAGAAAACCATGCCGCCTACATAGTTGATAGAAAATTAGAGAAAATGGAGTATGCCTGAGAATCACCCCCCTCCCCCCAGACAACCCCCAAAACCCTCTGGACAGGCCCCCACCCCCTTGGATAGCCCCCCACACCCACCCACCCCCTTGGACCACCCCTAGACACCCCCAACCCTCCGGACAAGCCCCCACCCCTCTAGACAGCACCCCCACCCCTCCTGGACACCACTCCCCACCCCTACCCCTTGAACACCCCCCTGGACACCACCCAACCCTCTGGATAGCCCCCCACCCCCCAGACAACCCCCAAACCCTCTGGACAGTCCCCCACCCCCGTGGACAACCACTCACACCCACCCACCCCCTTGTACACCCCCCCAGACACCACTCGTTTCCACATATTTGATATAACATTTTATTTTATAAAAAAACGTGACATTATTAAAAACAATTCATGAAATATGATGAAGAGTCCAATCGTATTTCTTATGAAATTTTTCTTACTAGAAAGGGTCTTAGTATTGGATAGAATAGTAAATAAAGTGGCATAAAACAGAAATATAATCCTAAAAAATGCATATAATCCAGCTTAAATATTTGAATAAATATGTTTGTAATCAACCATCAAATCCAAAAGGTGTATGAGAGAACAATTAGAGAAAAACTGGCATTGAGAGATCATAGTCATTGACGGGGGATGGTGTCAAAGGAAACCAAAATCAAATGAACTGAGACCACTTTATGAAGTAATCCATGAAAAAGAAAAACCTACATCAAATAAAATCATGAATCATAAAAAAAACGAATACCCATTTGAAATAGAATATAGTATCTTGATTCAGAAACTCTAAAAAATAAATACATCACAATTTCATTGCTTGAATCCTGAATTTTTAAAATAGAACAATACACTGGTTTCACTTTGGTTGGTGGTGAAATTATTTGTTGTATATGATCATCAATTAGTTTTGTGACATAAAATCAAAAAATCTTGTGAAATACATATAATTAACATTAATTATTCAAGTTCACATTCTTTTTGTAAAATTACCCATTTCTATATTATCATTAATAAAAAAAATATCATTATTCTCAACTAAAATCATGAGAATTGTGATATTCCCACTTTTATAAACATATATTAATGATTTTATGATAGATTTTATCTTAACTAATAATATTAAAAATTGTATACTAATATATAGTAGAGTCTTATTAGGAAAAATGGATGCATGATATTTCTATGACATTTAAATTTTTTAAAGGGATATAATGATGTTTAATACTTCCCAGAAGGGTGAAATTATAAGGGAGTTTAGTGTCTTCTAAAAATAAAAAGTGGGTAAAAGTGAATTTGTTTCCGTTAATGAATAAACATGGATTATCATAGATTTATTAGACTCTATGAGGGTGAATGATAAATATTTATTTTATTATATTCCATTAAAACTCATGTGTAAATATTTATTTTAGTTCAATTAATGAATGATAAATGTTTTACATTAATGGTTTTTGTTTTCTAAAAAAATGACATCTTCAATATGGATGATTGGTTCCTATTCTATGATAAGACACTCAACAAGGATGATTCACTATATATGATGATATTTTCTTTTAATTCTCTAATCACATAAACATTATTTTTTATCCAAATACAAAATTGTTAGATGAACCTGAGTGTTAAATGAAATATAGGATAAAAGGAATGGATGAATCAACCATACCTCAAATTTCTTTTTGATAATGAAATTCAAACCGGTCAAATCAAGAAATATTCCCAATCTTTCCTTAATCGCGCCATAGTCCTTCAATAAATAACCCCACAAATGTTTCCAACATAGGAGGATTTTGAGTCCTTAAATGTAAGGTAATATATCAATATTTGTTTTATAATGAAATACAAAAATAAGACACTCAAGATAAAAACGGATGTCTGGTGCCAAATGGAAGAATATAACCTAGTTTTAAAAAAAATCGCAAAACATAAATATAGACTATCCAGGAAAAAAATCGAATGAAATAAATTTGTGGAAGGCTTACTTGAGTGTTCCGAGTTGAGATGATAGATATGAGGAGAGTAAAGATGATAAACGATGAAGCCAAAATGAGTTTATCTTAGGTTGATCGACGAGCCGATTAGGGTTTACCGCGTGAGAGAGACGAGTCGGCGGACTGTCGATCGAAAAATCGTAAATGACAGTCCACGGGGCTTGTTAATTTTTTAAATGTTTTATAACCTCGGTTATTTAATAACAGATGTTATAAACTATTTTTTTACCTTTATAATGTCATTTATAAAATAATCGACTTAAAAAAACCCCACACTTTGGTTTTTTACGTCGGTTATAAAATAACCGATGCAAAAAACCCCGCGCATTGGTTTTTTACGTCGGTTAATTTATAACCGATGTAAAAACCGAACATGCGCGATTTGTAACGTCGGTTATTAAAATAACTGACATTAAAAGGCTACTCACCTCATTTGTTACGTCGGTTATAAAATAACCGACGTAAAAAACCACGTTTCACAGATTCTCATGTCGATTATATATAACCGACGTAAAAAATGGTGACATAAATAACGTTTTCAGCCCTAGTGAGTATTAAATTCTAACCCTTTAAAATATTTTTCCCTTCAAATATATGGTATATATCATTCCATGAACAAATGTGTGTTGTTCCTCATCATTACATCCTCAACTTCCCATATTTCTTCATGTAACTTGTTGTTCATATATTGTACTCTTGTCATTTGAGTTTTCTTATTTCACAACACATAATATCTATTGTCAAGAATTTAGTTAAAATATTTGTTATAGGATAAGTCATTCTCCAACTATATATTTTTGGCAGTGAGTTTGTGCATTTGTTATAGAATATACTTCCCAAAAAATTAGACATATAAGTCATCATATACTATATGTAGGTAATTTATCATAATCAAATGATAATAAAAAGATCAAACTCTCTCTAAAATCTCAGAATAGAAAATATACCATGGAATTACCTTCCCCATCTTACCATTCCTTATATCTCCCATATATGGTGATAGATTCATGAAGACATGATATAATACATGAATCTCTAAGTCCTTCCATTGATTATAATAATTTAATTTCTTTCTTATTTTATTCATCAAAATATGATTATTTATAGTTATCACTTTCAAAGATGTCCCTTCAGTGACTTCTAGACCAACTTGACTCCTTTCACCAAATTCATCCCTATATGTTATAGTATTACATATTTTTTAATAAAAAGTATCAAATGGTTCTATTTATATGCATTAATGAAATATATTATTCTATAAGAATTATATAAGAGGTACATATTGGTCCCATGATCCTAAAAAATCGAGTAACAATGAAGTCAACATATCCTCTAATGTTTTTATTGTTCAATAAAACTACCCATCGAGTTGAGGATGATAGATAGTGCTTAAATGTTTCCCTTTATTTAGATCATTTTGAATATTCCCCTATAAATTTAATTTATAATGAGAGTAACTCTTAGATAAAATTGACAGAGTTTTACCCTAATTAATTATAACTTAATTAATATTATTTTGTGCAATCATTTTAATATTATCCAAATAAACCATATTTCATAACCCTTATTAGATTTAACAGGATTCCATGTTAGAAAATAAATGTGTATTTTGTCATAATTCTTCATTTGTATAAAAACATATTTCATAAAACCATTTGGAAGTTACCTATAAAAAAATAATATAATGACACATCTAGAATATTGATGCATAGTTAAAAATTCCACATTTCATGATGCCTTAGTGAAAATGTTCTAACAAAACCCAATTCACAATTTCATTAAGAAGTTGTATAGATAAATTTGAGTTATTATCCTTATCAAGAAATTTTCCCTTTTCTTTTGGTCTCAATGGTACACATATTTTCATTTGAAACTAGAAAAATAAATATTTATAGATTTAGTCTATCAATTTCACATAATTCATGAAATTAACCTTCTTTTTTAACCCATTTTCATATTATTGAGAGTTATTATATATAAAATATGGTTGTGTGATAAATTCAAAATGTATTGATGTTTCCCATTCCATAATAATTTTTTTAATGACCTGAAACATTTTTAAAAAATCCTCCTTGTGATTTAATTAAATGTAATATTATGTAATATGGTAATAGAAAATAGATTCAATCCTTTGGTTCTATTATATACTACTATGTATAAATGACCATTATGAAATATTACAATTGATAATAAATCCTTTTAAAAGTGATCACATTATTAGAATAAATATAGGGTTTTAACATATCCATTGGACATAGACAAAGGAAGTGATAACCTCAACTAGTAGGATCATACCCTAAGAATCCCATTTATCAGATATATTATGGAATATAACATATATGGGACATTCCCATGACTAATACATAGATGGTATCTAAAAACATAATAAGTAGTGAAACATTTTATGAGAGAAGTTCATGCCCATCATGATCATGACCCTAACCTTGTTTGTCGAACCACCCCAAGGAAATATAACCATAACGCACCATACTCTTAGTGTGATTACTAGTGTATTCAGGGGATATGTATCAAGAACCTAGCCATATTATTATGAATATTATTCTTTATAAAATAATGAATATATATTCATCATATTATTTTTACTTTATAAATAATTTTTATTCTATTAAAATAAATCACAAATAATATTTTTGGGGAATATTCAAATTCCATAATAGAATTTATTTTGATAAATTAAATGATTTTTGAAAAAAAAATTAATAATTATTAAATAACTCTTATTAAATATAAATTATCATAAAAATTGTTATGAAGACAAATTTAATTTTTATAAGGGTTTGAATGCTGTCATTGTCAAAGAACCCAACATTTAATAATAATTTTTTATTTTATTTTAAAAGTTAAAATTCACATATTTGAAAAATTATTTTATTAAGATGAATATTATTTTTGAAATCAGAATTTCAAAATTATCCAATAGTGAACATTTCAAAATTTTCTGAGACAGTTAAATTTTCATGTTAAAATTAAATACTGTATAAATATACTTTGTGTATTATGACATAATAATGACCAAAAACTGATGTGATAAATAATATAAATGGGTTAAAATACAAAATAATATTTTCCCTTTTACAATATTTGATTTTAATTTTATTTCATTAATTTTATAAAGCCATTATGAATCCTCTAAAACGTATAATATGTTTTATGGTTTTAGGATTCTTTATTTAAGAGTGCGACCCACCTCCACATTAGAAAGGGTATTATTTTATTAATTTTGTATATTGTAAATACAAAACAATTATAACCACTCCAATTTGGAATAGAACATAGACAAATAATCAAGGGGAGGTTTTTTTAGGTTATTTTATTATATAGAATCTAAAACTCATGTTTGAGAAATGATAATGATTTACCCACTCAGTTCCTATATAAACCCTCCATGATCTAATTTATCACTACTAAAATAATTGGATCATGTTATTTCAATGTCTCCCCCTCTATAGAGTCCTCCCAAGGTTCCCATGTGCTATCAATAATATCTTCCCTAGAATATTGAGTCACACACTCAAGTAAGGGATCCACACCTTCCCTTCTTTATTGTAACACCCCGACCCTAGTTACTCAGAGTCGGTGCATTATTACATTACATTGGCATGATCACAAGAAATATAAAATCTCTAAAGACCGATTGGTTTAGTAGCCTTGGAAACACTAGATATATTAATAAAGTTTTACATTACATCAAAAAGTGAAAAACTACTACAAAAACATAGTATCCATATTCCAAACTCATATCCCCACATACTATCCCTGCAGGTAATTCATAACTTACTTCTTCACATCCTGGGAAAAATAAAACATAGAAAAGGGGTGTGCTCAAATGCCCAGTAAGGATAACAATATAGCAGAAACATTCAAAAATAAGCATAAACATTTAAGGGAATGTATAACTAAAACAAAAGCCTTTTAAACATGAACTTCAACATAGTATGGAAAAAGTAAAATGAAATAATTCCATATAATTATTCACATGGATATTTTACTAATCAAATAATCACATGCAATATCAATAACCACTTTCATAATGATGGAATGTATAATGCCAGACTATCATAACCACATATCCAAGGCCTCTTTGCAAGACTACAAATACGATTTTGTCAAGGCCTTGTGCCAAGACACTAGTTTGTCTCATGAGACCTACCGATGCATCGAGGAGCTATAGCGGGCTCCACCCGTCACATATTAAGTCCAATGAATTCCCATATGAAAAGGTTTAAACATAACATAAACATTCGTATTCAAACTAGCACACGAAATGTCAATAATTTCACCATAAACTATGAATGGTATAAAAATAGCACATCCACAGTCAAACATATCTCTAAACCTTCAATAAAATATAGAAGTTTTGTATCATAATAAATAAACTACAAATAAGCATAAAATCCATCAAAGGATGTTGACATAGATGAAATCAAAACACTTTTTAGAGAAATATCTCTTTCTATTTTTGAAATAATTTAAGAGTCATATATTTATAAAATAAAACATTTTCATTGAAAATATTCTTATAATCTTGTAAGGGAAGCTTCAACGAATTTATAACGGCAGAAAATAGCCGGACCCGCCGTATAAGTTAAAAAAAACATTCTTACCTTAATTTTGTCGAAAAGGTTAAAAAGCACCTTGTTTGGAAAACGATGGAATGATTCCTTTATAAACCTCTTATAAAAAGTCAAACAATGGTATAAATTACTTTAACCCATATTCTCGTAAATAGTGAAAATGTTTTGAAATTCATTTTTACCAAACATGGATGTGGATGATAAAGAGATCCTAGTAGATTATTACGTATAAACAACCTCGGATAATGAAGAGATTGTGAAATAACCCTTACCTTGTACTTTTCCTTGGTTGGGGAAGGTTAACCTCTTGTATAATAGTGAAATAATTGTTATTAAATTATACAAGAATCATATACATTCATATGATATCATATATGATCCTTTAACATTGCTTTGTTAATAATATCTTAGTATTATCGTCGTTCCGGGTGTTAACTTACTCGTTTTCTTTTATATGTTTTGTTACATAAGAAATTTTTGCAATGGAATGGTTGTATATTATTCATATCCATAATTATATCAAGTCCTTAATCATCATTTTTAAATCATCAAATGATAATTATACTTGAATGGATACGATGGAGAATGAATCTCATCTCGTTCGTGGAGACGGTAGTCCGTACGTACGCACGAGCAACAATATCATTCTTTTGATATTAAAATAATATATAAATGGATGTTATATCATATATACAGAATCATTAACATGTTATATTTATTATTTACATGATTTAGACATCATTATTATACCCATCCAAATAATAATATATTGAATAACAATTACACCACGACGTGGACACGGTAGGCCGTACGTACGCACGTATGGTGACATGTTATTCAAAGGGTGGATGGAATACTGAATATGGTTGTACCATATTTATAATAACATCACAGTATATATAAGATACTGGAGTTATTATTTTATAATGGTAATAACAAAGAAAGAAGAAGTGAAAGAAGAAAGGAACTTGAAAAGGGGTGTTGAAAACATTACTTCTTCTTCGGGTTCTTCCTTTTGATTTGATCAAAAGGGCTCCTTAGGTTGGCTTTCTGATCCATCTAAGGCCTCTAGGTTGTATTGAGGGATGTTGGGAGAGTATTTGGGCAGAGTTTGGCCGATCCAAAAGGCTTTGAAGGTGTGAAGAAATGATAAGGAGGAGTGCCCTTTTATAAGAGGGGTGAGCGGCACCTTTGGAAAAGCTAGAAATATTAATTTATAATAAATTCATATTCGATTTCTAATGGCTCCAAAGATGATTATTCAAAGTCTAAGGCGGGTATAGGTCATAAATAATTCAACCAATATAATTTAGACAGGTTTGAGTTACTATATTAACCTTATCTTTAATTATTAACTCTTAGTTAATTAGTTTGACATTTACCATGCCACTTTGTATTTTTATATTATATAGTTAATAAACATACTATATACATCAAAGAGATCCCCAAGTGGTCCATTAATGATGAACCTATAATTATATAAGTCTCATGGCAGAAACATATATTTTTAGGAATTTAATATCAATTAATAATATAATATTTGTTTTAAAAACTCTTTTATGTCAATTTTGACACTATTCATTAATTGATTTTTGTGAAACTCATAATAGAATGGTTACTTCGACCAAAGTTAATTAAATCAATCCTAACATGTCATATTAGCCTATAAAAGTATTTTAATTCATTAAATGTCTCAAATTATATTTATTTGGGAATTTATAATATCAATTAATTTTAATTTTTCACAATTATGGTAATTAATGCATCATCATTGTGTCATAAATAAATTACATTATATAATGTCTAAAAATTATAAATAAAATATAATTATGTAGGAAATATTATTAGCTTTCTAATTAATATTTACAATCGAATTTAGCTTATGTATGACCCTATATTAAAAATGTTTTAGTAAATAAACATTGATTTTAACTTTTTTAACTCTTCTTTGAATTAAATAATAATTAATGTCCTAATCTAATCCAAGTGGACCTAAATGATAATAGTTTATTCCTAAGGTTGTTTTTGGTCTAGATACACTTGTCCAATAGAATTAGTATATGTGTTAGGGTAATATTAATATCATTTTTACCCTTAATTACCCTATTTTACTTTTAACCGTGGTAAATAAAAGTAAAAAGTTACTATTCACCAAAAATTATTTTCATCTCATTGAACCACATTTTACTTATTGATATTAACCGTGTCTCTCGTATTTTCGAAATTCCATTCACAGAAGCGGTAAAATTATGTTTTATGAAAAATTCGGGTTTTTAACTACCACTTAGTAGTTTCACTATTCATCAAAAATTGATGTTTTTCAAAACAATGCCAAAATTTCACCCTAAGCTATAATTGATATTCCTAATTCAAAAATGATGTCCATTTTGAAATATAAGATATATATAATTTCAAAAGGTAGTTATTACTATTCATAACGGCTAGTTTGATTAGTTATGGTGTGTTAGAACTCGGTGCTGCGTACAACACACGCTATCACATTATTCAAAGATAAGCGTACCGTAGAAGCTTGGGGTGTTACATTATCCCCTCCTTCAAATAATTTCGTCCTCAAAATTTCTAGAATATTATAGCATGAAAAGACTCGGATGGTTCTTCATCATAAGTTCCTCGGGTTCCCACGTTGCCTCTTCCATCTTATGGTTTCTCCACAAAACTTTTACCCGACACGTCGTCTGGTTTCTCAGTACTTAATCTCTCGTATTAAGAATCCTGACGGGCTCTTCACAATAAGACAGATCGGGTTCCAGTTCTAACTCCTCATAGGCGAGTACATGCGTTGGGTCAGGCATGTATTTCCTCAACAGAGATACGTGGAACACATCGTGAACTTTGGAGAGACTTGACGGCATTGCCAATCGGTAAGCTAAAGCCCCAATTCGTTCTAGAATTTCGAAAGGTCCGATGTACCTGGGACTCAATTTACCTTTCTTACCCAAACATATGACTCCCTTCCATGGATATACCTTCAAGAAAACATGATCACCGACTTGAAATTCCAAATCCTTCCTTCGATTATCGACATAGCTCTTCTGCCTACTTTGAGCTGCTTTGATGTGATTTTGGATTACCTTCACCTTTTCCATCGTTTCCTCCACCAGTTCTAGACATACAAGTTTTTTTTCACCAACGTCATCCCAACAGGTTGGTGTGCGACATCTCTTTCCGTATAACGCTTCATATGGTGCCATATGAATACTCGAATGGAAGATATTATTATAGGAAAATTCTACCAGAGGTAAATACTGATCCCACATACCCTGAAAGTCATGTGAGCAGGATCTCAACATGTCTTCTAAGGTTTGAATAGTCCGTTCTGATTGTCCTTCTGTCTGAGGGTGGTAGGCAGTGCTCAAATGAAGTTCAGTATCCAGGGATTTCTGAAGACTCTTCCATAATCTTGAAGTAAAACGGGGATCACGATCAGAAACCATCGACAGGGGTACTCCATGAAGTCTCACAACTTCATTAATATATAGTCTTGCTAGACATTCCAGGGGTAGATCTTCTCTTATATCAAGAAAATGTTCTGACTTCATAAGACGATCAACAATAACCCATATTGCATCGTTCCTTCTAGGAGTCTTTGGTAGCCCCATGAAAAATTCCATCGTAATGTTTTCCCATTTCCAATCTGGTATGGGAAGAGGTTGCATGACTCCTCCAGGCTGTCGCCTTCCAGCTTTCACTTGTTGCCAAACCATACATCTTGACACAAAATCCGCAATCTCCCTCTTCATGTTGTCCCACCAAAAATGTTCCTTCAAATCTCTATACATTTTGGTGCTCCCATTATGTATAGAGAAATTGGAACTATGAGCATCATCCAACAATTCCCTTTTTAGATCAGGTAAATCGGGAACACAAAGTCTCTTCCCGAATTTTAAAATTCCATCTTCATACACAAAGTCTCTCAATCTCCCATCATTCACAGCATTAATCTTCTTTTTAAATTCTTCATCATCGGTCTGATAACTCTTAATCCTTTCTAGTAAAGATGGTGTGGAAACCATTTGTAAAAGCATTGATGTTTCTCCTTCCCTGGTTATTCCCATGTCCATCTTCACTAGATCCATGAAAATTGGATCCCTTTAAATTATCATACTATTCAAAACTCCATGGTCTTTTCTCCTCAAAGAATCTGCCACCCTGTTTGCCTTCCATGGGTTTTAGTGTATCGTGTAATCATAATCCTTGAGTAATTCAATCCATCTCCTTTGCCTCATGTTGAGTTCTTTTTGTGAGAAAATATACCTCAAACTCTTGTGATCAATATAAATCTCACATTTTTTCACCATAGAGGTAGTGCCTCCATATCTTCAAAGCAAAGATCAGAGCTACTAACTCAAGATCCTGAGTAGGATAGTTTTGTTCATGAATTTTCAACTTTCGTGATGCATAGGCAATAACCCTATCATTATGCATAAGGAAACAACCAAGTCCTTTCTTTGATGCATCACTATAAATAATGATCCCATCATTCCCCGATGGTAGAGTCAAAATAGGATCATTGACTAATATTCTCTTCAGTTCTTTGAAACATTCTTCACACTCTTTTTTCCAAACAAATTTAACCCCTTTACATGTGAGCCTCGTTAATGGGTTAGCCAATACGGCAAAATTCTGGACGAATCGTCGATAATAACCTGCTAAACCAATAAAACTACGTACCTCAGTTATACTCGTAGGTTCTGTCCATTCGTAGATTGCCTTGGTCTTAGAAGGATCAACAGATATTCCATCTTTACAGACAATATGGCCAAGAAAAGAAATCTCCTGAAGCCAGAATTCACACTTGATAAACATCCCATATAATTCATTTCTTCTCAGAGTCTTCAGGATAATGTGCAAGTGATTTTCATGATCTTCGTAGATTTTGGAGTATACCAAGATATCATCAATAAATACCACCACAAATTCATCGAGATACTCATTGAAAACTCTATTCATCAGATCCATGAATACAGAGGGTGCATTAGTCAATCCAAAAGGTATTACAGTAAACTCGTAATGCCTATACCTGGTTCAAAATGCTGTCTTCGGAATGTCTTCCTTCTTCACACACAACTGATGGTATCCAGATCGAAGGTCACTCTTTGAAAAGTATTGAGCTCCATGCAGTTGGTCAAATAAATCATCAATACGAGGTAGGGGATACTTGTTCTTTATTGTTATAACATTGATCTCCCTGTAGATGATAAATAACCACATAGATCTATCTTTCTTTTTAACAAAAAGAACAGGGGCTCCCCATGGAGAAACACTAGGGAGAATAAATCCCTTATTACACAATTCCTCAATTTGTTTCTTTAGTTCAACTAATTCTATAGTGGCCATTCTATAAGGGGTCTTTGATATAGGCCTTGATCAAGGAATTAAATCAATGGAAAACTCAACTTCTTATTCTGGAGGATGTCGAGGTAAATCTTGCAGAAATACATCTAAAAATTCTTTCACAACAGGTACATCCTCTATTTGAACATTTCTTTCCTCACCCATAGTAATTTCATTCTCTTCCTCCCCAAAAATTGAATTTAGTTGAGCTAATGGGGGTGGATCTAAATAAGAATCAGGTGGTGAAGATTCTGCTCTAAAGATAAGGTGTTCCTTATCATTATCATCAAGAATCATAACCTCTTTATTCTTACAATAAATCTTCGCATCATAGTCCAACAGCCAGTCCATACTGAGGATTATATCAAACACAATCATAGGTATGATGATGAGATCAGCAGATAAAACCATTTATGTGCTCTAATGGGGACTGATTCACAAAACTTTGTTGCAATGATACTTCCCTTATGAGTTTTAACTGACAACTCCCTTGTTAAATCAAATTGGAAATATCTAATTTTCTTATAAAAATGGGAAGATATGAAACAATGCGATGATCTAGAATCAAATAATGCATTTTCTAAACTTGAGGAAACCATTAAATTACCTACCACCACGTCTTTCGGAGCTTCTACCTCAGCAGTAGTGATAGCATAAGCTTGGCCTTGATCCCTTGGCCTTTTCTGAGGTAAGTTCTCCTGACGCTTAGGACATTCATTTGCATAATGCCCCATCTCCTTGAAATTGTAGCACTGAACGTTGGTGGCTTCCTTCTTCCCCTTGCAATCATGAGCTTGGTGGCCTTTTTCACCACACTTTTAAGAGACTCCTGTTACCTTCAAGCAAGTACCGGGGTGTTTCTTCCCACATTTACCACAAGATGGATATTCAATCTTTCCCTTCTTCACCTTATTTCCATTCCTAGATTGATTAGAATGTCTCTTCTTCTCTTGGTTTTCTTTAAAGTCATAAGACTTAGAGAATTCCTTTTCGGTCATGACAGCACATGAGACAATGTCTTCGTATGACGACAATAATTGTGAGACTAATGCTCGATGGAGAAATGGTTTTAACCCATCAAAGAAACGATCAATCTTACTTCTTGGGTTACTTATATAATCTCAATCATACCTTGCTAACCTTGTAAAGTTAGCCTCATACTTTGTGACATTCTCATCCTCCTTTTGTCTCAGACTCAGAAATTGCCTTTCCATGTCTGCTCGATGGTTGTGAGGAAAGTATTTTTCTAAAAACATATCTTTGAACTCTCTCCATTCCATATTTGATACTTCATCATCTTACTTCATGTTTGAATCAATGACCACCATTGATCAGCATCTCCAGTGAGTTGGTAAACTGCCATGATAACTTTTTCCCTTTCACTACTCCCCAAAGCCTGAAATATTTTCTCTAGGGAAAATATCCATTGCTCAGCTACTAATGGATTTTCACTCCCATTGAACGTTGGTGGTTGTTGCCTTGTGAATCGATCTAACATTGATCCTCCATGCTGCGGATCAGGGTGCTCCATACGGGTAAGGTTATTATTCATAACCTGAGTGAGTTTTCCCAGTATGGTGTTTAGCTGATCGGCACCAGTTGCATCAACAGCTCCACTATAATTATCTTGAGTAGGAGGGAAATACCTACATGGAGTGTGTGAATTGATTTGGTTTCCATTTCTTCCACTACGCGCCATTTCTAAACAATGGCATAAACTAGATCAGTTTATGAATCAAAATACATAATCCCATACTTATAAAACACTTAACATAAATTGAACTATTTATGGATGTAATCTATAATCATAAAAATGTTTTCTTTGAGGAAGTATATACTCATAAACCCTTCATAATGATTTGTAAAGAAAATGAGAGTTATCCTAAGCATATCCCCCGGGAGTGTCATAACCAAGAGTGCAGCAAGGCCCGTTGTCGTGCACCAGTTCCCATTCGAGTCTAGCTCAAAGTGGTGTTTTCGGGTTTTACCCCTAGGTACATCTGTGCTAGAGCCACCTTTACCTACTCGTATCCAGATAAGGATGTATTTCTCGGAAAACTCACAAAATCTCTGCAATACCAAAATTCTAGAAAGTTATTCTATACTAATCCTCAAAGTTCATCTTAGGTCTACGTGCTCTAATTAGAGTTTATCTAAATCTAGCATCCAAGGTTTGTACTAAACTTCCTCTGATACCAACTGTAACACCCCGACCCTAGTTACCCAGAGTCGGTGAATTATTACATTATATTGGCATGATCACAAGAAAGATCAAATCTCGAAAGACTGATTGGTTTAGTAGCCTTGGAAACACTAGATATATTCATAAAGTTTTACATTACATCACAAAGAGAAAAACTACTACAACAACATAGTCTCCATATTCCAAACTCATATCCCCACATACTATCCTTTCAGGTCATTCATAACTTACTTCTCCACATCCTGGGAAAAATAAAACATAGAAAAGGGGTGAGATCAAATGCCCAGTAAGGATAACAATATAGCGGAAACTTTCAAAAATAAGCATAAACATTTAAGGGAATTTTTAACTAAAACAAAAGCCTTTTAAACTTGAACATCAAAATAGTATAGAAAATGTAAAATGAAATAATTCCATTTACTTATTCACATCGATATTCTACTAATCGAATAATCACATGAAATATCAATAACCACTTTCATAATGATGGAATGCATAATGCCAGACTATCATAACCACATAGCCAAGGCCTCGTGCCAAGACTACAAATAAGATTTTGTCAAGGCCTTGTTCCAAGACACTAATTTGTCTCATGAGACCTACCGATGCATCGAGGAGCTATAGCGGGCTCCACCCGTCACATATTAAGTCCAATGCATTCCCATATGAAAAGGTTTAAACATAACATAATCATTCATATTAAAACTAGAATAAGAAATGAAAATACATTCACCATAATTATGAATGGTATAAAAATAGCACATCCATATTCAAACATATATCAAAACCTTAAATAAAATATAGAAGTTTTGTATCATAATAAATCAACTACAAATAAGCATAAAATCCATCAATGGATGTTGACATAGATGAAATCAAAACTCTTTTTAGAGAAATATCTCTTTCTATTTTTGAAATAATTTAAGAGCCATATATTTATAAAATAAAACATTTTCTTTGAAAATATTCTTATAATCATGTAAGGGAAGCTTTGACGAATTTATAACGGCGGAAAATAGCCGCACCCTCCGTATAAGTAAAAAAACATTCTTACCTTAATTTTGCCGAAAAGGTTAAATAGCACCTTGTTTGGAAAACGATAGAAAGATTCCTTTATAAACCTCTTATAAAACGTAAAACAAGGGTATAAATGAATTTAACCCATATTCTCGTAAATAGTAAAAATGTTTTGAAATACATTTTTAAGAAGCATTGATGTGGATGATAATGAGATCCCAGTAGATTATTAAGTATAAACAACCTCGGATAATGAAGATATTGTGAAATAACCCTTACCTTGTATTTTTACTTGGTTGGGGAAGGTTAACCTCCAGTATAATAGTGAAATAATTGTTATTAAATTATAGAAGAATCATATACATTCATATGATATCATATATGATCCTTTAACATTGCTTTGTTAATAATATCTTAGTATTATCGTCGTTTCGGGTGTAAACATACTCATTTTATTTTATATGTTTTGTTACATAAGAAATGTTTGTAATTGATAGGTTGTATATTATTCATATCCAGAATTATATCAAGTCCTTAAACATCATTTTTAAATCATCAAATGGTAATTATACTTGAATGGATACGAGGGAGAATGAATCTCATCGCGTTCGTGGAGACGGTAGTCTGTACCTACGCACGAGTGACAATATCATTCTTTTGATATTAAAATAATAAATAAATGGATGGTATATCATATATAAAAAATCATTAACATGTTATATTTATTATTTACATGAGTTACACATCATTATTATACCCATCAAAATAATAATATTCTGAATAACAATTACACCACGATGTGGAGACGGTAAGCCGTACGTATGCACATATGGTGACATGTTATTCAAAGGGTGGATAGAATATTGAATTTGGTTGTACCATATTTATAATAACATCATAGTATATATAAGATACTGGAGTTATTATTTTAGAATGTTAATAACAAAGAAAGAAGAAGTGGAAGAAGAAAGGAACTTGAAAAGGGGTGGTGAAAACATTTCCTCTTCTTCGTGTTCTTCCTTTTTATTTGATCAAAAGGGCTCCTTAGGTTGGCTTTATGATCAAAATAAGGCATCTAGGTTGTATTAAGGGATGTTGGGAGAGTATTTGGGCAGAGTTTTTCCAAACCAAAAGACTTTGAAGGTGTGAAGAAATGAGATGGAGGAGTTCCCTTTTATAAGAGGGGTGAGTGGCACCTTTGGAAAAGCTAGAAATATTAATTTATAATAAATTCATATTCAGTTTCTAATGGATACAAAGTTTATTATTCAAGGTTATGTTGGGGATAGGTCTAAAATCATTCAACCAATATAATTTAGATAGGTTTCGGTTACTATATTATCCTTATCTTTAAGTATTAACTCTTAGTTAATTAGTTTGACATTTACCATGTCACTTTGTATTTTTATATTATATAGTTAATAAACATACTATATTCATCCAATCGACCCCCAAGTGGGCAATTAATGAGGAACCTATCATGATATAAGTCTCTTGGCCGAACCTTAGATTTTTAGGAATTTAAAATCATTTAATAATATAATATTTGTTTTAAAAAATCTTTTATGTCAATTTTGACACTATTCAATAATTTAATTTTTTGAAACTCATAATAGAATTATTACTTAGACAAAAGTTATATAAATAAATCCTAACATGCCATATTAGCCTATAAAATTATTTTAATTAATTAAAAGTCTCAAATTATATTTATTTGGGAATTTATAATATCAATTTATTTTAATTTTTGCACAATTATGGTAATTATTGCATCATCATTGTGTCATAAATAAATTAAATTATTTAAAGTCTAAAAATTATAAATAAAATATAATTATTTAGGAAATCATATTAGCTTTCTAATGAATATTTAAAATCGAATTTATCTTATGTATAACCCTATATTAAAAATGTTTTAGTAAATAAACATTGATTTTAACTTTTTTAACTCTTCTTTGAATTAAATAATAATAAATGTCCTGATCTAATCCAAGTGGACTTAAATGATAATATTTTATTCATAAGGTTGTTTTTGGTCGAGATACACTTTTCCAATAGAATTAGGACATGTGTTAGGGTAATATTAATATCATTTTTACCCTTAATTACCCTATTTTACTTTTAACCGTGGTAAATAAAAGTAAAAAGTTACTATTCAACAATAATTATTTTCATCTCATTGAACCACATTTTACTTCTTGATATTAACCGTGTCTCTCGAATTTTCGAAATTCCATTCACAGAAGCGGTAAAATTAAGTTTTATGAAAATATCAATTTTTTAACTACCACTTAGTAGTTTCACTATTCATCAAAAATTGAAGTTTTTCAGAACAATGCCAAAATTTCACCCTAAGCTATAATTGATATTCCGAATTCAAAAATGAAGTCCATTTTGAAATATAAGATATATATATAATTTCAAAAAGTAGTTATTACTATTCATAACAGCTAGTTTGATTAGTTATGGTGTGTTAGAACTCAGTGTTGCGTACAACACAAGCTATCACATTATTCAAAGAGAAGCGTACCGTAGAAGCTTGGGGTGTTACATTTATTCATTTCTTATTATTATCTCATACCTTCTATTACCAATTCCTATTGTTAAGATATTTCATCTTAAATCCCCACCAATTCTCATTTAATGAATAAATTAGGAGATACACATTCTCTCCAATCAACCGATTTTATGAATTATTATGTGAATCCGCTATGTTGTGAATATTTCATATTGGCATTCCATGACAAAACAATTTGATAGTGAATGCCATATAGGTTTTCAGTCAATCATGTTCACCTTTATACAGTTATTATTCTTTGTATCGATACATAAATTTATTTTATCCATGCTCTTTTATATTATAATGAAATATTATGATCAATTAATACATGTTTTAGGATCTATGTGGCAGACATAAGCATGACAATGAAATTAAAATGGCGGGTGTGCTCAAAATTATATATTTCTTCAATGAATTGGGTAATGTTTAGTCTCAGGAGGCATCATGTTGGTACATAGAGTGAAATTTATTCTTTTATGTGAATTTTGTCATCATGTTTTATTTCCATTTTTCCATGTCCTATGATTATGGTGTTGTGTTTTAAGTTGTATCCATATTTATCATATTATGATTATTAATAAATATCATGCCTCATAATTCATGTTTATGATTCTCACATATTGTTTTCTCCATTTATTTGACTATTTTGTAACATGTATCAAAATATTCAATGTTAATTCCCTTATTTGGATTTATAGCCCAACCCTTTCTTATGCATTTCCATTGGTTATCCGGAGCAGTTTTAAAACCCATGGAATTTTAGAAGCATATTAATGAAGTTTTGAATAATGTTATTGTATCCCATGGTCATATCATTATTCATTATACCTGATTCCAAAATACACTAGACATATCAATATTCTATTTCATTTTAAGTATACATTAATGTAATAAATAAATAAATATTTTTTTACAAACATAATGGTTGTTATAGTTGGTATCAATGTAACAGTTTGGTTTTTTTAGGGATTAGGATTTGAAAACTCTAGAGAAAACCTCAGTGATAATACTAGTTATATGAAAACATCCCTAAATTTTTGTAAGTATAATGTAATTGTTTTATCATAAAAAAAAATTCTTTTTAGGATACTATAATTAGACTTCGTTCTAGTAGAGATGTACCTAGGGTAATAAATCCCACAAGGTTAATCGAGCCTGACTTGGCATAACACGGTACACAATAATGGGACCTATTATGCACCATGATTGACACACCTAGGGGATATTCTTTTCCTAATTAATCAGATCATTACAAACCATTATTAATAAATAAATTCCCATAAGAATACTTTTTTTGAAGAAGTTCATTGATAACATATATTTAAACCTAGAAATTCATAAGTTATAAATTATATATAATTTAAAAGTTATACCATTAATATACACGTATTCCCTTAAATGTGGATAATAAATAAATAAAAATCAACCCAAATTTTCCCTTTATTCTAGATAGTGGTTAAAAATAAGAGGAATATGGTAAATAATAAATGCGATATACAATTTATGAATACCCCAAATAAATATTCTTCTTGAAGGTAGGGGGAATTGAAAAATTTGTGAAAATAACATATCAACTGAAATGAGTTATGAATTGGAACCTAGATTAGAAGGATAACACAAATACCCTAAAAATAGCTAGATAAAACTGAGTGCATTATGTAATAATGGACTCTAAATTTCAATGGATCATATAATCCCTTAATCATTGAATAATGGATCAAATCCATTGAAAATATAACCTCTATCGTTCAAAGTTATAAATAAGATAAGGTTATCTTATATGTTTATCATATAGAGGTTTAAGATGATTATTAACGGATATTGATCAATAATATGTAGTCTATGTAAGAGATCTAATTGATTGGGTGGAAGTAATATTAAAAATTGTTTTTCGATAAATAATTTCCTCACACTCTACCTCATAAAATGTTAATTGATCTCCTTGAACTCAAAAAAAAATATTATAAACATATCAGGGTGCATGAGGAAAATATCACAAGATGTTCATGATACCCCTATAGCTTTTTTGTTACCCCAGAATGATGGTTTGACCACTCATTTGGTGTGATAAAACCTAGACTACAAAAAAACCCTATGAAATCCCTCATTTTGATATCTTTTAAGAAATTATCAAATGTAACCTTAAAGTTGAAATGGATATTAGAAAATTTCAAGGTTATCATGTGGGTAATAAGGGGAAAGTGGAGTTTAGTTCTGGATGTCCGATGGTGAAATATAATGGTGGCAAGATATTTCAGCATCCCACTTTTCAAATGTGTGGAAAAATTTCCCCTATAAGTTTACTAAGATTTATGAGGAAGTCTGTTAGGTGTGGGATGGAAGGAATAATTTATAATAATTGTTGACAGGAGAAACCCCGCGATGTGGAGGATAGAAATTCTTCATTCAACCCTCAATGTATTGTTCATTAATTTAATTTTAATTAACCATGTCTCTTTTCAAACAAATGTGTTATTCTATGAGTTTTATAGACAACCAACAACATCCTAGGCTGGAAGGGAAATATTTCACCAAAACAACCTCTAATGTTGATCTAGATATTGATGTGGTGACATGTACACTAGTTACTCACTCATAGACATCGAACATTAATTTTTTTCTAGTTTTATGAATTCCCTCATGTCAAGAAAGATTACCTGAACTATTTTAACAGCACCACAGTGAATGGAAGTAAAGTTATCCTTGAAAATGGGAAATGAGGAAATTTTTGAATCCCTAGTATATAACTCCTACCGTATCAAAATATTGAAGATGAACTTCCAAATGACCCTTTTCATACTGCCATTGGTGGAATTTTATGCAATTCTAATAATGGATTTTATTTCCCTATATAGAACCAATGTAAATTTTTGTGAGAAGGAAATAACTCCCTATATTAAAAATAAATCCCCGATTATATTCATGTTCATAGAGGATGACCATCATTCTTTAGCACAAAAATCTCAATAATGGATATTTTTTCCTAATGAAGAAAGATTATATATCATAAATTCTTGATTCTATGGATAGAACAATCATAAAATACATGAATTTTTTAAGGGAATACACTGATATGTTTTTTGATGAATTCAATGGTATTCCACCTAGCTAAGAGGAATATTTTCTGCTCGTTCTTATGAATAGGGAGTTTCTATTATCCAAGACTCCATATAGAATGGATGTTGTGGAACATGACTTATTGAAGAAACAAGTATAGGAGGACCTATATAAATGGTTCATATTCCCAAGTGATTCATCATGTGGTGCACCAATCCTCTTCTTCAGGAAGATAGATGGGTCAATTTGCATTTACATTGTTTGTTGTTAAATCAAAAATATCATGATAAAGAACAAGTATCCTCTGCCTCAGATTGATGACTTGTTCGATAAACTACATGGAGAATAATTCTTCTTCAATAGGGATATATGGTTGGGATATTACCACGTTGGGTTGAAGAAGGAGGATATCCTAAAGACTGCTTTTTGTACAAGGTACGAGCAATATTAGTTCACAGTTATTCAATTCAGACTCTCTAATTCTCATGAAACCTTAATTTACTTTATGAGTATAGTAATTAGATATTTCCTCAGCATGTTTGTTCCATTATTTATTGATGAGATTTTAATATTCTATAAAACCCTAGAAGAGAATGAGGAGCATCTAATCACTGTTCTAATGACCTTACGAATGGTTAATATTTATACTAATAACATAAAATTTGAGCTTTGATTAAAAGAATCCTAATTATTGGAAAATATCATCATATGAAATGGGATATCTATGAACCCTTCAAAAACAGAAGTAATTAATGGATGGATTCTTCCATCATTTTGGACAGATATCCATTGTTTTCTGGGATTATCAAGATATTATCATCGATTTGTGAGAAATTTATCATGATTGTAAAACCCTATAATGAAGAAATCATGGAAGAGATTCATGTATGATTGGAATGATTAATTTGAAGAAAGATTCAAGAGGTATAATAGGAGGATTATAAATTCCCATGTTCTCACACTAAACACAAGTGGAGAACATTTAATTGTATTCAGTGATTATTTTAAAAAGGGATTGTGTTGGCTGTTAATTAATACTAAAAAAGTCCTATCATATGTTTCAAGGTTGATGATATTTCATGAATAGAATTACCCAATGCATGACTTATTGTGGGAAATAGTGATATTTTCTTTGAAAATATAGAGTCATTATCTGTTTGGGTATAATTGTGAAATATATATAGATCCCAAAAGCCTCAAGTATATTTTCACACCGAAATAGATGAATATGAGTCAATGAAGATGGATAATGATAATCAAGGAGTATGACTTCTTAATTCACAACCATTCGGGGATGGAAAATAAAGGGGTTGATGATCTGTGTAAAAAGGATCCAACAATTATATCATTTATGCGAATTGAGAGGTATCATATATTCTTATTTTTAGAGTGTATGTACATGGTATTAATAAATGAAGGAACATCATCATTCCTTCCACAAATGATTCCCCAACCATTCCTTTTGGAGAAGATAAATGTTTTTCAATGATATGATGTGGGAATTTATAATAATGTAGAATCTATAAAGATATGTAAATCATTAGAGTTTAAAGATAATGATGAAGTATTTTTAATATTTTTGTCATGAATACATGTACCATTAAATCCCGAGTTAAATAATGATCTTTTGGATGATTCGCATAGATAAACCTTATCCATCCAATCAGGAAGAACAAATTTTTTTTGATATCATCAAGAACAATATTGATGGAACAATATAAAAAATTATATTGTAGAATATATATCAATATGTCTTGTATATCAACAATTTAAAGAGGAAAGGAAAAAATACACGGGGATGATGTAACCATTACGCATACCTACAAGGAAATAGAATAACATCAATATGATATTTTTCACTAGTATTCCAATGATATAAAGGGGGAATAATACTATATGGATTTTTTTGGACCATCTAACAAATATTTCACATTTACTTGTTATTTGAGAGGACTTATCACTTGATAAAATTTCTAAAATATACATCATAGAATTGTTGAGACTGAATAGAGTACCACTATAAATTGTTTCCAAATCAGATATGAGATTTTACTATAAATTCTAGAAAATATTTTGTCTTGATCTGAAAGCTGATCTAAACGTTAGTATGGGATATAAATATAAAATAAATGTCTTGTTTTAGCAGATTATTCAAACACTAGAAAAAATGTAGAGAGAATATTTTATTGGCATCAAAGGAGGGTGGGACCAACATATGCCTCTCGAAGAGCTCTCATACACCAATAGTTTCAAATAAAGCATCCAACTAGATCCCATTGAAACTATTTGTGGGAATAGGTGTATCACACATTAATTTTGGGATGATGTTGGCTAATTAAAATGGTTAGGTCCTGAAATGGTCACCGAAATACTGGAATAGTTTAAGACCATTCAGCCGCACAACAGGGGTAAACATAGTCGACAAATGAGTGCTTAAAAACATATATGAGACCGAGATATTTATGTATGAGACATGGTATTCCTCTAAATATAACCATGGAATAATGTCATGGGATTTGGGATGAAGGGATACCATAGTCCAAGATACATTATCCCCTTTCATATCCTTGATCGCATTAGAGCGGTGGCCTATGGACTAGCACTCCCACCTAACTTATCTCAAGTACATTATATATTCCATGTATCCCACTCAAGGAAGTTCACATAATACCCATATCATGTACTCAATCCAATGGTGGTACCGTTGGAGAATTATCTTTCCTATAAGGAGTAGTCGGTGAAGATATTAGACGGTAGAGAAATACTTCTACAAAATAAGATAATGTGTCTTTCCAACGTGTTATGGAGAAACCACAAGGGTGAATAATCATTGTGGGAACTAAAGAATGTGAGGAAATACCATTTCCATCAAATATTTTAGTATGATAAATGAAAATTTGGATGGTGAATTTTCTTAAGGGGGGAATATTTTAATGTCTCGAAATATTAAAAATAAAATTTTATATGTGATTTGATTAAAAGTATTATTTTGTAATATGGATATAGAAAACATATTCACTACTTTTGTTTTATTATATACTATTGGATTAATATTATTTCAAATCACAGTTACATTTATAATATACTCTTTGAATATTAATCATATGTTTAGTATAAATATAGGGGTTTAACAAATCCTATTTACATTGAAAAAGGAAGTAATAGCCTAAACGAGTAGGAAAATTCCCTATCAAGCTCACTTATCAGGGATTATAAGGGATATATCATATCTAGGTTTTCCATTTACCAAGACCAATTAGAGATCCAAAATCATAATAATGAGTGAAACCATTTATGGGATAAGTTCAAACTCATTGAAAATCACAAGCCAAACCATGTTTGTCGAACCACCACATGAAAATATCACCATCATGCACCTTACTCTATTGGTGTTTTCTATTATATAAAAGGGATATGAATCAAGACTATATAAATATGATTATTTTGAACTATTTTTTGTTGAATAATGAATATATTTTCATACAATTATTTTTACTTTATATGTGTTTTTTTATACAGTAAAATACAAACAATATTTTTATGTATTATTTATATTAAAAAATGGAATTTATTTTTATAAATTAATTGATATTGGTAATAAATTAAATTTTAATTATTATTAAATAATATTTATTAAATATAAGTTATAAATTAATTTTATGAAGTCAAATGTAATTTTTATAAGGGTTCAAAAAATGATATTGTCAAGAAACCCCATCATTTATAAATAATTGTACTTTTTATATAAAGAATGAAAAATAAAATTTTTAGAAAATTATTATAATAAAGTTAATATTATTATTGGAATAATAATTTTCAAATTATATATTGGTGAATTTTTTATATGTTCCTAAGACAGTCAAACTTTTGGTTAAGAATTAAAATCCGTATAAATATACTTTGTGTATTATGACATAATAATAAAGAAAAAGTGTAGTAATAAATAAAATAAATGGGATCCATGACTAAATATATTATCTTCATTTTAAATAATGTGGTTTTGTGTTTATTTTATTTATTTTATAAAGGCATTATGAACCCTTGAAAACATAGAAAATATTTTATGGTTTTAAAATCCTTTCATTATGTGTATTAATCACCTCCAAATATGAAAGGCTATTATTTTATTAATTTCATATCATTTACAAATAAAATCATTAAATCTAATCCCATATGGAAGAACCAAGGGAAAATCTATTGGTTGGTTTTTGGTTTTTTTGTTTATATAGAGACCAAAACCAATGCTTGAGAAATGATAAAGAATTCCCCACTCATTAACTATATCAATCCACCAAATTTCCTATTTATCTTCAACAAAACTAATTTTAGATTGTCCATACTCAGAATTATCATCAATATTGTCACCCTATGGTTCAATTAGGCTCTCAAGAAGCTCCTCCAATACATTTTGAGCCACACATCCAAGTAAGGGATCTGCACATTTTCTTCATTGTTAATGTTTTTTTAATACTTATGTCTACTATTTCCAATTAATAATGTTGGGATATTTATTTAAATTTCCCTATTACTGATAAGTTTCTGTAAAATTGATAAGATATCCTTTTAAATCCCATCAACCCATTTTATGAATTTTTATGTGGCGTAGTTATGCTGCAGAAAATTCACCGGGATTTTCCATGCCATACCAATTGTGTATTGAATTCCATACACATTTCCTATCAAGGGAATTCATCATTATACCCATATAATTTTTTTAATTTGGACATAAATGTAATTATTCAAAACATTTTTATTTTTTAATGAAATATGATGATTAATGAATCCATTTTGTATGATTTATGTGGAAAACTTAAGAATGATATTGAAATAAAACTAACGGGTGTGCGTGAAATTATATAGCAATCCAATTCATTGGGAAATGTTTAGTCTCATGAGACATCATGTTGGGACTATGAGTGAACTTTATTCATTTATGGGAATTTTTCAATCATGATGTTTTGGTAGTTAACAATGACCTATGTTTATGATGCAATGTTGAATTTCGTTACCACATTAACCATTTTATGTTTATCATGAAATGTCATACCATATTATTCATGTCTATGATTTTAAAACATTTTATTTCCATTGATATAACTATTGTATTACATGAATCACCTTATTCCATGTTTATTACCTTACTAAGATTTATATCTCACCCCTTTCTTATGGTTGTCCCCATGTTATCTTGTTCAGTTTTAAATTCTAGGGAATATAAAAAGCATGATATGGATGTTTGAAATAATATTATTGTATCTCATGTTCAGGATTTTATTTTATATACATAATACCAAAATAAATTAGATTTATTAGTCTTTTGAGTTGAATTATGTGAACTTTTATGTAATAAATCATGAATAAATGTGTGATAAAGAGCAGGGTTGTAATAGTTTTCAGGTCCAACCTTACTAAATCTGTGAGAATTAGGTACCTACACATACACATAATGTATTAAACTCTATAATCCTTCTTATTCAATTTATTTTCATCTATGTTTTCATTCATAGGGTTGTACTATATTGTGCAGTCAAATTCCTTGAGTAGATTCATTCATCATTTTTGTCTCATGTTGAGAACTTTTTATGAGAATATATTATTTAAACACATGTGATCAATATAATTTCACATTTTTAATCATTAAGAGATGGACTCTATATCATCTAGATAGAGATTATTTCTTCCTGATCAAGATCATGATTTGGATAATTTCATTACTGGGTCATTAATTACTTCGATTCATAATAAAAAACTCTATCATTTCCATAATTTCATTTCCCAATCATTTCTTTTATGCTTATATATATATAAATAATATGTCATTTTCAATGGTCAGGTTAACAAGCACGAATTTATAAATATCATATTAATTTCTTCAAAAACATCAATTCATCCCATTAACTATGTGTATTTCAACCCTCTATACATCAACCTAAATGATAAATTTTATGGTCCTGAAATTTCTGAATCAAATAACTAATTATAACCATATAATGATTGTAAATAATATATCTCAGTTATATATGTTTGTAGCGTCCTGGTTCTGGAAGCCACCCAGAGGTGCTCCATGCTCGGTTTGCCACATGACCTCAAGTTCATTTCACCAAATGCCAGAGGCTGTAGACTAGTAGCGAGGGCCTTGGTAAGTTATTGGGGAAACTATTCCATAATTTGGTAAGGTATACAAAGAAAAGAAATTAATAGTAAATGGCATAAGAAGTAAAAAATACACAATAATTGAAAACAAACAGTGGAAGCAATGAATATATAGTATGATGATAATGATGCAGTAGGTAGAAGTATCTAAGGAACACAACAAACACAACAACGTGCTGAAATACAAGTAAACACAAAGTAATAAAACAACAGCAACTCATGCAGCATCGCAAGCCTAAGCTTGGTCCCTTGCTCTCGAGCTCCAAGCAATCAAGTACCGAAAGTTGAAGGGTGCTTGCCCTTATCTATACCAGCAACAAAAAAGTCTTCTTGGGCCCAAAAGCATAGCCCATACAGGGTGTGAGATACAATCCCAGTAGGAAATCACCCAAAGATATGTTCCTGACAATCACTGAATACAGGGAAAGTAAAAGTGCAGGAAGCAGTAAGCAGAGAAGCACATAGCAGCTACAATCCACAGTTCTAGCATACAATGTACACAAGTAAACAACCACCAACAAGTTTAAAACATGTAACCCTCTTGGTACCTCTCACAGCCTAACCCCTATGGTTCAACCTAAAAGTACTAGAAACCCTCTAGGATGCACACACAGTCTCACCCCTCTAGTTCAGCTAAGAGTAGACTTTCTAAGGAAGCACTCACCATAAATCCCTCCTATAGTTTAGTATCGTGCTAAAGGCACTCTGGGGAAGCACTCAACGTCTTATTCCCCCTGTGGCCCACTTCGTGGATCTATAGACACTCTAAAGAAGTACTCATCGTTAATTCCCCCTGTGGCCTCACATCCTATTAAAAGACACTCTGGAGAATCCCTTACGTCCATTCTTCCTATGGACTACTACACTAGGTTCTCATAGTCCTGTGTGAAATACACATGCTCATCGCGTGCGTATCATCCCAAGTAAACCTCAAGAACTAATTGGCTATCATTCTAAGGCACAACAGCATAACCGTACAATAGTATAACAGCCCCATTATCCTACAACTAGGAATGGAAACTGAAAAAAAAAACATAATATGTAAAACATGCAAGGTGAAGCAGAGGAATATAATATAAATTATCCTAATTCACAAGCAATGATCTCTATTCAAGCTTGCATGAAAAGTAGTGAAACAACAGGGGAAAAACAAGAAACCCACAATTCCCCTTTCAAGGGAATTGGTTGAATTTGCACAAAATATTCATAGACATTCTACAAAAAGGCACAAACCACCTACCTGGATTCTAGGAGGTCAAAAATACTTGATCCTCACAGATTGATTCTCTTTATTACGATGAAGATCTGAGAAAACACAAAAAACGCTCAACCCATGATAACATGGAAACGAGGAGGAAACATAGAACAAAGCTAAAACAGAATAGAGAACTCACCGCTGCGATTCCAACACAATCAACAATGATCAAAATGGTGAAAAGATGGAGGAAAGTTGGCTCGGACAAGATCCACGGTCGTACGGGTCTCTCTCACATGAAGAACATAGAGAAGAAGATGTATTCCTCAATTAGTTGCGACCCTGGTCCATTTAATGAAAAAATGTACATTGTGTGTACTTTTATAGTACACAACGTGTACTAGGATTTTTCGTACTCTGCTTTAAGAGGCCTCCATGACACCCCTACACCCTGTGTGTGTGGCCCTGGAACGGCCATCAAACATCTTTGAGCTAGAAAAGAGTACACGACGTGTACTCAGAAAGTACACGGCGTGTACTTAAAAAATATCCAGAAACTCCATTTTTTTCAAAATGTCTAGAAAAAGGAAATACATACCTCAAATGAAGATCCATGTTCTTACAAACATTCCCCCTTAAAGAAAATTGTCCCCAAATTTCCCTAATGAGGTGTGGAAGAAGAAACCCCGAACAGCTATGGCCACGACGATCGTACATTGATCTCCCGTTCCCAAGTCTCGTCCTGTACTCTTCCATGATTCCATAGCACCAGTACTAGAGGAATATACCGCCGACAGATAACCTTTATACTATGATCAAAAATCCGGATAGGGTTCTCCTCAACCAATGCATCCTTTTCGAGCTCATCTTCCTCGGGCTGAAAGACATGAGACGGGTCCGAAAAGTAATGTTAGAGATGAGAGACGTGGAAGACATCTTGCATGGCCCGGTACCTCTGAGGTAGGTGCAACTGATAGGAGACCTGCCCAACTCTCTCCTAAACCTCAAATAGCACGACGTACCGTGGTGAATGCTTACCCTGTCTCATAATACTCTTGTTTCCCATCCTCGGTGCGACACGCAGGAAAACCTGATCCCTGACCTCGAACTCCAGAGGTCATCTCCACTGATCATCATAAGACTTATGCTGAGACTTTTCTATATCCATCTTCTTCCGAATCAACTCTATCTTCTCTGAGGTCTCCTAAACAAGACAAGGTCCCAGCAAAGCATCCCCTCCTACCTCCAGCCAGTATAAGGGTGATCGGCATGGCCTACCGTACAATGCCTTGTTAGGTGCCATCTGAATAGTCGCCTGAAAACTATTTTTGTAGGCGAACTCAACATGGGGAATATGCTTCTCCCAAGAACCACCAATGTATAGAATGCAAGATCTGAGCATATCCTCTAACACCTGGATCGTACGCATAGACTGGCCATCGATCTAGGGATGGTATGTTGTACTTAGAAGTACCTATTTATCCAAATCCTTCTGAAGTCCCTACCAGAACCGAGAAGTAAAGCGTGCATCCCTGTCTGAGACGATGGAGTGTGGAACTCCCTGTAGACGTACAATCTCTTGGATGTACAGTCGTCCCAGATCATCAACCCTAAATGTATCCTTGATCGGTAAGAAATGAGAAACCATCATAAGCATGTGGATGACAACCCAAATAGCATCGTTCCCTTGAGGCGAACTCATAAATCTGGTCATTAAGTCCATCAAGACATCGTTCCACTTCCACTCCGTAATGGGTAACTGCTGTAAAAGGCCTGCTGGTCACTGATGCTCTGCCTTCACCTCATGAAAAGTAGAACATCTCATGATGAAACCAGCAACATCTCTCTTCATACATGTCCACCAATACTAGAGATGAACATCCCGATACATCTTGGTGATGCCAGGATGAACTACCCAACTGAGGAATTGAAATCCTGCATAAGCACTTAGTGTATGTCTGCTGGCACCCATACGCATCCCCGAAAATGCAATATCTCACCCTCGCCCACTTTCCAACCAGGAAGAGGTTCCTATCCTGACACACTCTCCCACAGGACTAAGCCTTATGAGTTTGATAGAATCCTCATCTGAACCCGATCGAGTAGTGTAGAGGTAACAGGTACAGAAGATAGAAATGTATGTCCCTGTCTGTCGTGAACCTCTAGATACATCTCAGAGAACATATCCATAAGCTTCCACTCACTACAGGCGTCCTAAACTGCATGAATCTAAGTTATCCTGCTCAATGCATCTTCCACTAAGTTTCTCTTTCCCAGCGTATTGGCAAGCTCAAAATAAAAATACTGAAGATAATCGACCCACCTGCGCTGTCTCAGATTTAGATCACGCTGAGTGAAGATGTACTTGACAATCTTGTGGTCAGTGAAAAACACAAAGTGCACTCCCATAATGTAATGACTCCAACAACGTAATGCATGAACAATAACTTCCAACTCTAGATCATATGTCAGGTAGTTCCTCTCATGTGGCCTCAACTACCTAGACCCGTACGCAACGACTGCATCTCCCTGTATAATCACAGCTCCTAGACTAACACCTAAGGGTTTATAGTAAACAATTTAGCTCTTTCCTAGCTCTGGAAAGACTATTATCGACACTGATGTCAACCTTCAATTTAGCTCCTGAAAGGATGAGTCACCAGAATCTAACCATTATAACATCACTCTGTTCTTGGTCAGACCTATCAACGGTGCTCCTAGGCGTGAGAAGTCCTGAATGAAGCGTATGTAGTATCCAGCCAGCCCTAGGAAACTCTGTACCTCAAAAACATTCTTCGGCTGCTCCCAGGAAACTACAGCTCTCATATTCTCTGGGTCCATAGATACTCTTTCTTCTGAGATGACGTTACCAAAGAAGTGAATCTGATCCATCCAAAAGTGGCACTTTGAGAGTTTAGCATAAAGATGATGCTCTCTCAGTGTACTCAGAACGATCTCAATATGTGTAGCATGGTCGTGTCTATTGTGAGAGTAAACCAAGGTTTCATCCACGAAGACCATGACAAAGGAGTCCAAGTAAGGATGGAACACTCGGTTCATTAGTTCTAGGAAAACTGTTGGTGCATTCGGGAGACCGAACGACATAACCATATACTCATAGAGACCATACCTGCTCCTGAAGGCTATTAGAGGTATATCTGATGGTTTAATGCACAATTGATGATAATCAGACCTCAAATCAATCATCGAGAACACATGGGCTCCTCAGAGCTTATCGAAAAGATCATAAATCCAGGGCAAGGGATACTGGTTCTTGACTGTCAACTGGTTCAGCTTACGATAATCCCCCTAAAGCCTAAGGGTACTATCTTCCTTCTTCACAAACAAGATAGGCGAACCCCTAAAAGAAGTACTGGTTTGGATGAAACCCTTTTCCTGCAACTCCTCCAACTTCTTCTTGAGCTCATGCAACTCAGGTGTAGCCATCCTATATGGAGGAATGGACACTGGTGTTGCTCCTGGAACGATCTCAATAGAGAATTCCACCTCATGCTCCGGAGGCAAACATGAAATGTCTTCTGGAAAGAAATCCTGGAAACGATCCACCGCTAGAGGAAAGTCCAACTGTGAAGTCCCCTAGTCATCCAGATAAATACTAGCAACCTGGGTCATCACCCTTCCTAGCCCATGATGCTCGAGTCCTGCTCGACTCGCCTGAACATACCATTCACCTCTATGAAGAAAAGACTCACCCTCTAGTGAGATAAATCTCACCTTGTGGTGATAACAATTGATGAATGCATGGAAGGGAACCAACCAGTCCATCCCGAGAATGAAATCATAGCCTGAAATCTCTAGGAAGTAGATATCCCATAAGAATCGATACCCTGCAACCTCGAGAGGGCACTCTCTACACTGAAATACATTAGTTATCCCTGTCCCCAATGGTGTTTCTAGTGTCAACGTGTTGGAAGAAGAAAAGATAAAGAGCCCAAGGCTTCCAAGACAGCAATAGAGAAAAAGCTATGCGTAGTACCAGTATCGAAATGAGCAGAAGATAAAATTGAGGCTACTAAAATCATACCTTGAATGGTTGAAGGTCTGGGATCCTTCCCCTGATAGGTCTGCTCCACGGCGAAAGACTGGCCTGCACCATGGCCCTACGACCCTGCCTGACCACTCTGAGCTGATCCTCCCTACTGGAACTAAAAGACTGGTGGCTAACTACCACGGACTCAACCTCCACATCGGCCCGAATGGCCGGAAGAACTCATTTTCCCGGACTGGTGAGAGACAAGTGGTGCTGCTCCTGAACGAGGAGTCATATAAGAACTCCTGACACCTACTGTTGGTGATAAAACCTAGAAGAAATGATGAAGGTGACCCATCTTGCCACAAGATCGGCACTCCACGGGGTGTCTCTAGCATTGTGGCCTCGTGTACCCTGACCGGCCACACTGGTAGCATATCGCCTGCCTGCCAGACGATGTATCTCGCTTCCTCAGATCGTCGTGCGTTGACTCCCTACAGCGCTTCTTGCTATTATCTAGAGAAAGATTAGCTCTGGAAGCAGAACCTCCACGGCTCATAGTTCCAGAGTCTCTCAGATTGCGCTCTGCAACCAGTGCCTGGTTGACAATGAATGTGATGGAAGTAAACTAGAAGAGATTCACCTATGAGTGGATCTCCCACCTGAGACCATCCTCAAACTTCCTCACTAAGAACATCTCATTCCCACCTTGAAGGGGTGTGAAACGCTACAGCTCAGTGAAACGATAGGAGTACTCCATAATAGAAAGAGTACCCTTCTCTAAGCTCATGAAATCCCAGACTCGATTCGCCCTCAGGGTCTCCGGGTAGATGTAGTCATAGAACACGCACTGGAACTCCTCTCAAGACATAACCTGCTGATGACCCGCCTATGAGATCACGTCCCACCACCTCTTGGTAGATTCTCGAAGCATATAGGTAGCGAGCTTGACTCGCCTCTCTGGAGGCGTCTCTAGATGCTCAAAGATGGTCAACATGGCTTCTAACCATGAATCTACAGCCTGAGGTCCTCCTTCCCCCAAGAAACCGGGAGGATGCTGCTACTGGAAAACCCACGTCATGTCTTCCATAGTCATGGTAGGAGGTAGTTCTCCCTAAAAGGTCGGCATCATCCTCATAAAACCATCCCTAAATTGCGCAACAGCACCTGTAACTAGTATGAAAACCGGTGCCAAGGCTAGCCTAACTGGAGGATCGGCAGGAAGTCCCTGATCATCTATATCTGGCGCCTGATCACTGCCTGACAACTGACGTACAACCGGAGGACATCTCAATGGCATAGCTCTGAGAGATCAAAACATACCTTAGATTAGGATAACAAGGACAGAGAACCACGGAGTAAAAAATGAAAACAGAAGAAGGAAACACAAAATATTTACAAAAAAAGACTACATAGCGTGTATAAAATCTACACTGTGTGTACTTAACTCTGTTTTCCTTCCTGTGTCTCCTTGCACGGATAACCCACACGGTCTTCTTAAATTGAGACAACACGGCGTGTGCCTAGTGGACACGATGTGTAGTAGACAAGGTTTCAACGACCCATGTTGCTAGCTACACGGCTGGCCACACGACTGAGACTAAACGGCATGTTCCGAACAAACACGACGTGTGCTTGAAGATTTTTCCCGACCCGTGTTGTTGGAGACACGGCCAAGTACACGGCTGACCCTTACACGTTTTTTATCGAACAAACACGGCATGTATGGAAGAAGATAACACTGACCCATGTTTCTCGTGACACAGTCGGGTACCTGGAACAAGACTACACGGCGTGTTGTGATCCAACACGGTGTGTTCTACTCGAGCTTCCCCGACCCGTGTTGTTGATTACACGGCCGGGCACGGTGTTTACCTATCATACACGGCATGTTCCTAGTGATTTTCACAACTCGTGTTTCTTCTCACATAGTCAAAGGCACAGTTTAAAAATATACAACGTGTATATATAAATTACACGATGTGTATTCTGGGTTTTTTCCAGGCATTAGCTCTAAAACTACACCGAAGCCCAAAAAACAATGGAAAATAAGCCATGATGGTGCCAAATTCTGATCCCTGAGGGACCATACTCCCCGTGAATCAATGTTTGGCATCCAATACAGTCATATACAAAGAATAATAGGTCATGATTCACCAATTTCCAATTCAATAGGCCCATAACACCTCATGAATCAAAATTTGGTGTTCATTCAAGCAATGTACAATACAAACAGTCCTCTATCAAGAAACATAGATTCTATCAAAGAATCTATCACCAAAGAATACAAAATCTACACAATTCTATCACAACAACATAAAATCTCCAATGCACCTTAGATGGCATGGAAAGAATGCATGGAATTTGATTTCCATGAAGTTTCTATATGATGCATAAGATGGGATACCCTCATCTCATCGGGGTGCAACAGAAATAGAACCGCAATAGCAAAACAACAACAACACCGGACAACTGAATCACTCTAGGTGAAATCATATCACCTGTAAAATATCAAAACCTTAAATCTGCAATAAACAAGGTAGTATGGATTTTCCCTGTACACGGGTTAGCTACTCCCGAGCATAGCTTAACACCAAGTACCAAATCCATCCTATCCCTGGCTAAAGCTCCAAACAGTAAGTCAATAGAAAAAAAACACGTCTGATACCAATTGGTAGAATTCTGGTTCGGGAAGCCTCCCAGAGGTGCCCTGTGCCCAGTTCACCACATGACCTCAAGCGCATTTCTCCAAACGCCAGAGGTTGCCGACTAGAAGCGAGGGCCTTGGTAAGTTATTGGGGAATCTATGCCCTCATTTCGTAAAGTATACAACGAATATAAATTAACAGTAAATGGAGGAAGCAGTAAACAATACGCAACAACAGAAACCAAACAGCAGATGAAATGAATACATATTTTGATGATAATGATGCAGTAGGTACAAGTATCTAAGGAACGTAGAAAAAACAACAATGTGCTGAAATACAAGTAAAAACAAAGTACTAAAAAACAGCAACTCCTGCAGCATCGCAAGCGTAAGCTTGGTCCCTTTCTCTCCAACTCCAAGCACTCAAGTAACGGATGTCGAAGAGCACTTTAACTTATCTATACCTGCAACAACAAAGTCTTATTGGCCCCAAAAGCATGGCCCAAATAGGGTGTGAGATACAAACACAGTAGGAAATCACCCAAAGATCTGTGCCTAACAGTCAATGATTACAAGGCAAGTAAATGTGCAAAAAGCAGTAAACAGAGAAGCACACAGCAGCTACAATTCATAGTTCTAGCATATAAAGTACACAAGTAAACATCCAACAACAAGTAGAAAATAGGTAACCCTCTAGGAAGATCTCATAGACTAACCCTTATGGTTCAACCAATAAGTACTAGCAACCCTCTAGGAGGCGCACATAGTCTCACCCCTCTGGTTCAGCTAAGAGTAGAATTTATGAGGAAGCACTCACCGTCAATTCCCCCTATAGTCCCGTATCCTTCTAAAGGCTCTTTGGGCAAGCACTCAATGTCTCATTCCCCTTGTGGCCCACGTTGAGTAACTACAGACTCTCTGAGGAAGCACTCATCGTCAATTCCCCCTGTGGTCTCGCATCGTATTAAAAGACACTCTGGAGAAGACCTTACATTCATTCTCCCTATGTTTTACTACACTAGGTTCTCACAGTCCTGTGTGAAATAAACATGCTCAACATGCGTGTATCATCCCATGTCAACCTCAAGAACTACTTGGCTATCAATCTAAGGCAGAAAAGCATAACCGTAAAAAAGTATAACAGCCCCACTATCCCACAACTAGGCATGGCAACTGGAAAAAACCCTAACAAGTAAAACATGCAAGGTGATGCACAGAAACACAATATAAATTATCAAAATTCATAGGCAATGAACAATATTCAAGAAATCAAGCAATGCAGTCAAACAACAGGGGAAAAACAAGAAACCCACAATTTCCTGTTCAAGGGAATTGGTGGAATTTGCACAAAATATTCAAAGAATTTCTACAGAAAAGCACAAACCACCAACTTGGATGCTAGGAGATCCAAATACTTGAGCCACTCAGATTGATTCTCCTTATAATGGTGAAGATCTATGAGAACGTCAAAAAAGATCAACCCACGATAAGTTGGAAATGAGGAGGAAACATAGAACAAGGCTAAAGTAGAAGAGAGAACTCACCGTTGTGATTCCAATGCAATCAACAGCGATGAAAACAGAGAACGGACGGAGGAACAATGGCTCGGAGAAGATCCTTGGCTGTATGGGTCACTCTCATATGAAGAAGCTAGAAAAGAAGATGTTTTTCATTGATTAGGTGCGACCCAGGTCCGTTTAATGAAAAAAGTAAAGTACACGGCTTGTACGTTTAGAGTACATGGCGTGTAATAGGTTTTTTCGCACTCCACTTTAAGTGGCCTCCACGTCACCCCTACACACCGTGTGTGTGTGTGGCTCGGGCATGGCTAGCACACAACTTCGAGCTGGAAAAGAATACATGACGTGTACTCAGAAAGTACACGACGAGTACTTCAAAAATTTTCAAAAACTCCATTTTTCTCAAAAACTCACAAAAAAGGAAAGACATACCTCAAACGAAGATCTGGGTTCTAACAATGTTGGTGTGGGGAATTCATTGAAAACATTGGTATTTTATGGGTGATTATATATCTCATTATTGGAAGAAATATGAAAATGAAAATAAACTTATTAATCCCAAAATTCATACTTATTGAATTCCATGTATTATTGTTTTTTATGGTATCATGTATAATTTGTAAATGGTCCCCATTTACATCATAGGACGTACAATATAACAAGATACAATCAATAAATATCATAAAAAAATTATCAATATAATCCTTCACTACTATATTACTAGATCTATAAGTATAAAGGGTTCATTTTTTAATCCAGAATACAAAATATAAACTCAAAATACCCACGAATAGTTTGTAAATATGAATTTGGTATATCATCCTCCTATGAATTTAATTAATGATAAATAAAATGAATATAAATCTATCAGAAGTACTAATCCCCTAAAATATGATCTAATAGTTCAATCAATTAAGGGTAATGTGTACGTTTCCCTATAATATACACACAGCCTCATAAATCCATCCATCCTCTTCAAAAAATAGAAATGTTTTCCACATGTAATGACACTATAGAAAATATAATTCCTTATAATTATAGAAATATTAATTATTGGATTATATCTTACCTTTAAACGCATGACATTGATAACCTTTATATACAAAATTCAATCATAATTTCATGTTCATCAAAATAATGTAATGGGATTCCTTCAACATTTTTTGTATGTTATAAATTCTACCCATCCCTATCTCTCCATTTATAATCTTTTTTACATGGTGCTCAGTTGAACTAACACATCCTGTCTCAGAGAGGCTCATGCTAAGGATACCCCATGCCTGCCTCAAATAGGCTAGAGGCCAGATAAAATCACCTAGTAAGCATATCCCACAAACAGGAGGCATTAGCATAAATACTTGTACACAAAAACGCATCTCCAAGACAAAAATGATGAGATATAAATAACAATGTATACAATGCATGAATACCACTAATAACATACACAGATTACAACAGTGAATTTATGGAAGGTAAATAGGGGGAAATCCCTCAATAAGAGTATCTAAATAAAATGTAAAAGGTCTTTGAACTATTGTCTGATCTAAAGGAACATACCCTGGTCTATCTAGCCTCAATAAGCACCACCTAGTATGGGTCCATCTAGGACTCCATTAAATGAATGACCATTACAAAAATACATGAAATGTGTGGGTAAATCTCATCTAGTGGTGAGTATAACAATACCAAGTATGACACCTGAAAACCAAACAGAAAATTTAATTATGAGGAAAATACCAAAACAGAAATTACAAATGAATTCCACAAGTAAATCAAACTGGAATACAATGAAGGAAGACCACTATGGAACAACATGAAGGAAAACTATGTAGGAACTCCATGAATGAATCCCATGAAGGAACACCAAAAAGTAACACCATTAAGAAATTCCATAAAGTAACACCATGAAGGAACACCATGAAGGATACCCACTAAGGTACACCACAGAGGAACACCAATATGAAACACCACTAAGGAACTCCATGATGGAACACAATGAAGGAACACCACAAAGGAATATCATGAATGAAACCTATATAATAACACCATGAATGAACACCACAAAGGAACACCAGTAAGAAACAATATGAAGGAACACCACTAAGGAACACTGCGAAGGAACGCCACTAACGAACACCATGATGGAACACCATGAAGTAACACCACTAAGGAAATCCATGAAGGAACACCAGTAAGGAACACCAAAAATAAACACCACTAGGGAACACCATGAATGAACACCACTAAGGAACACCATGAATTTTCACCACCAAGGAACACAACGAAAGAACACCACTATTGAAAAATATAAAGGAACACCACTATGGAAAACCACGATGGAACAACAATACTGAACACCATTAAGGAACATCACTGAGGGACACCACGAACTAACACCACTATGGAAAACCATAAAGGAACATCAGTAAGGAAAACTATGAAGGAACAAAATGAAGGAACATAACACATAGAATTCCACATAGGTACAAATAGTCATCTCCACATGTATATGTTGATAGTACACATACCAGGATTATCAGAATTATTTCATAAGACATACAATATTGATAAGACACACAGCCTTGATAAGACACATAGTATCGATAAGACACACACCCTTGATAAGACACACAATATCTACAAGACATAAAGTATCGATTATATACATAGTATCCAAATGTCTAAGAGTCTTTTCAATACAAATAGTGTCTATATTTCATGTAGTCTCACAGTCATAGCCAGCCACATGATTCTGCTCACAACACACTCATTTTGGTAGAACCAACTCCTCATGTTATTAGGTCATATTAACACTTCCAAAAAACCCACATATGATATCTCAAAATGACAGTATGATCACAACGTTCCTAAATACCCATAATTTTTTCCAAACATACATATGTTTTGAATGTTTCGAGCATTAGAAAATTCCGAACAAGGTCCACAGGCTCGTTGAACAGATCGGGTGGTCAACCATCACAGTCAACCATGACTTGGTAGCTCGAGCTTCCATGACTGTCGACCATGAATCAAATACTATGACCACATGGTAGCTTGGTCAAATGTGGCTCATGGACTATCAGGGCCCGCTCCGGCAGCCCAGGTCCATGCTAAGTCTAACCTGATCTAGGGGTCTAACCCACTCTGGGGGTACGACCCGCTCCGCCAGTTTGGCCCAACCAACTCTAGTGGATCCTGACCTGATCTATTTTTGTGTTGGACCACCTATTAATCATTTCCAACATGTCCCACAAGGCCTGTGCAACTCCTCCATACCCATAGATTCTTCTCAACAGTGATTGTTGCACCCCACATCCATCGCATGTGGCCGACTATCGTGGCTCCCACATGTCTAGGCCACTGCAGCCACATAGCTTTGTCATAGCATGTGCCACCTCCTACATGTGGCTGATCACCAGTACCGACATTCCAATGGCCCCATCTATGGGCCACCACAACTCCTACTATGCCTAGTTTTCTCAACCGAAAGATTATATGCAGTCCTATAGTTGTGAGATACATCGATTGATAATTTGTATCATCATACCATTAATTTTAGGGTCTAACTACTATCAGAGCCTCCCAACAATTTGAGATTCAACCATGAGGGTCAAACATTGAAGAACATCAAGAACGAGGGAAGATAAAATCACTAACGACACTAAAGAAATGGAAATCATCAATTTTTAATATCTTCCATGATTCATTATCATTATAAGGATAAATGAAGATCCATAGTTATCAAAAATATTTATCTCAAATTAAAACCCGAGTAAAAATATACATCCTATAACTGATCAGACTATAGATCATTCTATTCATGAGTTGGTCTGCATTCATCATTGAATTCACAAACAGTTAAACCAAAATGAAAAAAATTCACTACCTAGACATTGGATCAGTCATTGACGAGGAATGAGTGTTTTTTACATTGAAAAGATCCTGTAACTCTGTTGGTGTGTTTACGGGTGATATGATCTCTTATCCATCATTATTTGTTTAACAGGATTATTTCAACACATTTCAGCAGAATTCCATGTTATGGCAATAATCCTGAATTACATGACAAGGTTTATTAAAAGAAAACATGTCATTGTGACACATCATAACATTAAATAAAAAAATATCAATTTATTATATTCATTAAAACTTCTAAGACATACTTTTCATAGCTGACCCACCGCGTCCAATGTTAGGCCTCACCTAACGTAATGTCACTTCTCTAAACACAATGTTTCCCTAAAATGTCTTATCTAGGAAGCCATTTATGAGTTATTCCTATTATTAGGGAAACTATGTGTGCATTTCATTTAGAAGTTTTACATTATTCAATGAAAATTTTTGGGCACAATGGGCCTTAGAATAATACATAGTCTCATCGCCTTGTCTCTCGTATTTCACAAATTATTTCAAAAAATAGTATTAGTAAAAAACAAGTCATTATATTCAACACACCATAGAGATTTATGTCCCTAAAATCCAAACCATTGTCTACCCAAATAGATTACTATACAATGCACAAATATGACCATGCCCGTCCCTCTAATGTGCTCTACTAGATATTCCAATGCCTCCACTGAACGTACACTCATGGAATCGATCACCCATGAAGAATCTTTCCAACTCAGTCCATAATCATAACATGAAAGCCTCTAGCTTTCCCTCTAGAACCTAAATGGTCTACTCAATATAGTCATCCACATGTTGATGAAATTATGTTCCCAAGTGTAACTGAGTAAGGAACTCCTCCTGAATACCCTACCATAACTAGGATGTAAAGTTTTTATCATGATCTGAAACCAACATCGATGGAACTCCATGGAGTAGAAATTATCTCCCGCACATAGAGGCTTCCCAAGCACTCTACTAACCTCGACTATTGAATAGCTAGGACATGGGCCAACCTGGTGAGTCAGTCAATGATCACCCAGATGGTATCGTTTCCCCTATATGTATATGGTAATCCCATCAAAATTACATATATATCTCATCCCACATCTATTTGATCACCTCAAGGGGTTTAGTCAAACATAAAATAAACTGATGCTCAGTCAACACTTACGGAGTTGTGAGGCATTGAGAAACAAAATATTTAACTCACTTCTTCATTACTGACCACCAGAATTAAATTTGGAGTTCTAGGTATATATTTGGCACACTATGATTTACCGACAAAGGGGATGTAGGAAACACCCTATAAACCTCTCCTCATAATGTCATTGGTACTACTATACTTCCTCTGAAAAGAACAATATTCCCCCCACCATCCAAATATCAATTAGGGGCATTCCCTATGGAAATATGAGTACATAATGTCTCCCAGTCAGTATCCCCATGTTCTTCTTCACTTACTCTTTATAATAGAGAAGGGGTGACAACCTTTGGCTACAGGTAAGATGATCCATATCCATCCAAAAAGGATATCTGCAATGATGAAAAATACTCGGATTCATCATTGAGAGACTATGATTTAGATATCCTGTTAAGATCATCTACTACCATGTTCCCTTTCCTCGTAGTATAGATAATATCAAAGTCATAGTCCTGTAGGAACTCTTTCCATCTTCTCTGTCAAAAATCCTCGAACACACTTGGCACTTTTCATTCCACATGAAAGGTTGTCCCATTAGGGTCAATCCTGTCAAGGATTCATCCACTTTGGAGAATTTTGGCACTATCCTTCGATAGTACGCATCAAATCCATGGAAACTCTCTACCTTTGTAAGACACATGGGAGGTTCCTAAGAAAGCAATTCCTTAGATTTCACTGGATCTACCAAAACTCCGACTCCACTACAAAAACCTGAGGACTCATAATATTTATGTCAGTGAGGTTTAGGCTATCCAATTGATGATTAATTGGAATCACAATCATATAAATGATTTCATCTTGTACTTACTGGGTTTCCTTTTCACTGGGAAAAGAAAACCTGGTTCCTTCTCTATAGACACACTACATCATTTTCCTAAAATAGTCAATATGAGGATGAATATTGGATAACCAATACAAGACATTAATGACATCCTAAGGCCTCAATGCTTCTACCATTAGATCCCAACTAAAACTCTGACCTCTAAGAGTTGGGATACACTTTCAACACATGTGCGTGATCATTGGGTTTCCTTGAATAGAAGTCTCTAATAATGAGGGTTGAGACAATGGTTATACAAGAATTTCACGGTCTTGAACCAGATTTGTGGGAAGAAAAGTGTTATTATTACCTATGTCTATTGATATAGATCATAAGGTATATTATAAAAACATCATACCTCATATCATTCCTAGAACCCATTGGTCATAAGACTAGACCAAATGAAGTTGTCCTCTCCTCTATCCTATAGATCCCTTAGCCTAGTGTGGTCCTCTTAGCGTAGTGGTGGTAACCTATCGAAATGTCAACCACCTCATAATATTCTCCCTGGTCATCTGCTAAGTCCACCTCCTTCCGGACCCTCTTTATCCCATTTTCCAATTGTTGTCCACCACCGACTGTATATCCCTATTCATGGAACTCTCAAAAAAAATGTTTTCTCTTGCACCCCAGTAAAGGTATTAATTAATATATAGATAATTTTAGATCAGATGTCCTTACATGGACCATTTTTTAAGGTCTGAGCCCTAAATCACTATTCAGGTAACACATCCATTGAGTGCCTAGAATGGTTGGTATAACTTGATGAATACACCGATACCAACATGTCTTCTTTTCTGAGCTATAGATGTGAAAGGACATGCACATCTGTTATCTTATATGGTGGGAACACATTTCTAAAAAGGTTCTAAAACTCTATACACATAAATGTCACCTCATCACTATATCAGGTAACAAAACCACTCTATAATTCTTCTAATATGTCTAGAATGTGCTCTAATATGACCACCATATTATCTGATTGTGTCGTCACTAGACTAAAAACATTGATCACTACCTCAAGATAGTCTTCTGCTACCTATCTGTCGTGCTCTCCTCAAAACCTGAGGGGTATCTATTGATGAAACTCATTAAGTGTGCTCATCTTGTGGTCCTCATCTACTAGTACTATGGGCCCCATGTTCTTCCCTACATGTGGTGGTATATAGAGTTCAATACCTATAAGTGAAATATTTAGTACGAATATCAATTTCGATGTCTCAACATCCTACAGATCATCCTCATGATCACGAGGTATAATCCTAGCTTCTGTCTATGTGGACACATCTCGAAATAAAACAATATGTACTAAAATTAATAAAGTATACATTGTGATCTGAATGAAGAAGGATAAGAGAACACAACCTAATCCTATATGATTCATGTACCACAATTTTTTCTACAACTAGTGTTTTTATGGACCGAGTCAAAAATAATAAATTAGAGTCCTCATGTATAGATATGTCAGTCACCATGCATACATTGGATTCCCTAGCTTTAGAGACAAACTCAAAACTCTTAACACTATTTCCCCAAACTAATCTCATTGACTCCCAATCCTAATTTTGAACTGACCCTATAACGACCCATACTTTACATACATTGTTATTACTTCAAAATTTAAGCACCCTTATTACAACATATAACAAAACCAAGAAAGGACCGTATAGGTATAGTGTCTTTAGAAACTAGGAAACACAAACAACTGGTTCATAAAGCATCTACTTTGCCACCCATTTATTTCATCATGTCTAGAGTCCCTTTTTGGCATATTCTACTTAGTAAACTTCTTCCTGACCTGGGGAAATAATACATACAAAAGGGTGAGCTCAAATGCTCAGTAAGGGTAAACAAAAGAAATATCAATCACATCATATACATAAGCACATAACTTTTGGAAATCTTAACCTGCAAAAGAGATCATAATTTCATAACATGGGATAAATCATAGTAGTGAAATGTAATCCCAATAATCATAACTTAAAACATGAAACTTTGTGGCATACACACATAATCATAGAGAATCATTTCTTATTAGTCAAGACTCATTTCCAAGACTATCTCAGTGGAAAAAAGTCCATTTCTGAACCGAGTCACCCTCGTTTCAGTCCTGTATCACTGAACCGGTATAACCTACCATTCCATCCATGTCTATCTCATGAGATATAAAATCTTTACCCAATAAATTAGAGGGAGATATAGGTCCCACCCATCTCATAATGATACCATTCTTATGTGTGCCACAAAATCATAAATCATACATCATTGCATAACCCATGTAGTAAAAATGGGATTCTTAAACAACATGACATCATAAAACGATTCATATAAGATAAAGGAATTCATAAAAATATTTCCATCACAACATAATCATATCCATGTAATAATTGGGATAAAAACAGAACCCTATATTATCTTAAATGGAAAATAATTTTGATAAAACACTTGAACTCCATTCTTGAGGAAATAACCTTTCTACTTCAAAAACCCTTTTCCTTTCATAACATGTCATACAATTCTAAACTAAAAGAAGTAGATTAAAAATAAATATTAAAACTTGTAAAGGAATATTCTTGGAAATAATGTTTTAAAAATCCATTCATGCCGTATAAGTTTTAAAAAAACATTCTTCTCATACTTTTGTTGGAAAAGTCAAAAAAGTACCTCGTATGAAAAACGACAAAAGATTCCTTTCATATCTTTTACTAAAAACTAACCGAAGGGTAAAATTCGATTTTAAAAAATTGTAGGTGGATGGTAATAATATTACATATTGAGGAGACATGGACGTGGATGATAAAATACACCCCAGTAAATTTCAAAGTATAAACAATCTCGGATAAAAATGAGATTGTGATATTTTCCATTACCTTAGGTCCGATATGCTTTGCACCTGTCCGAACCTCCTGTATAATGACTTAAATAATGTTATTGACTTATTCCAGAATCATACTTACTTTTATGATATCATATATGGTCATATTCTTAGCTTCATAGTACTAATATTTCATTGCTACTTGTTATTCGTGTGTTTATAACTTTTTGTTCTTATGCTGGTTTTGTCGAATAAATTCTTATTTTTCTCTTTAGGTTATAGATACCTCATTTCCAGAATGGTATTAGTGTAATATATATCATATTAATTCATTAAATTCATTTATATAATCATTATTAAATGAAGATCATGTTCAACGAGTCGCATCACATCGTGGAGACGGTATTCCGTACGTATGCACGAGTGATAATATCGTTCCTATGATCGTGGAATTGTATTGGAGTGTATGTATACTATTTCAGAATCAGTATCACTTTATAATAGTCATATATAGTAATTATTTACACCATTATACCCATCCAAGTGAGGTGGTGGTGGAAAATAGTTTACACCACGGCGTGGAGACGGTATTCCGTCCGTACGCACGCGCGGTGATTTCTTTTTCCGTAGGATGGATAGATGGTGAAATAGGGTTGTTTCATACTTATAATAACATATCATTATATTAGTGATACTTATGTTATTACTTCATAATGAAACAACTAAAGAAGAAGAAGTGGAAGAAGAAATAAAGATGAAAGAATCGGTAACGGACATTACCTCTTCTTTGAAGTGCTTCTTTGAGACCTTCTTTTAGGGCACTAAAATTGGTCTTTGAAGAATACCAGGATCTCTAGGATATCTCTAGGGAAGATTAGAGGAGAAATTGGAAGGGGTAGGTCGAGCTTGAAGGCTCAATGTGGTGTGAGGAAGAGAGGGAGGAGGTGCCCTTTTCTTAGGGAGGAGAGGGGCACCTTTGGAATAACAAAACATATTATTTTATTATAGAGTCATGTTCGGTTTTAAATAGCTCCAAATTGATTTATTTCGAGGCTAAGGTGGGGATGGGTCTAAACCCTCTCATCCAATAGAATTTAGACAAGTTTAGGTTCCTATTTTAACCTTATCATTTAGATTTAACATTAAGTTAAATAATTTTACTTTTACCGTGTCTTCTTGTGTTCTTATACTATAAGTTTTATAAACATACTATATCACGACAAAAGAACCCCAAGTTGTTTATTATTAATATATATAACCTTATCTAAGTCATTTGGACGAACCTTATATTTTTAGAAATAATATAACAATTAATAATGTAATATTTGTTTTAAAAACTATTTTATGTCAATTTTGACACTATTTAGTAATTGATTTTTGTGAAACTCATAACAGAATGATATGTTCAAAAAACGTTAATTAAAGCAATACTAACATGTCATATTAACCTATAAAATTAGTGAAATTCATAAAAAGCCTCAAATTATATTTATTTGGGTATTTATAACGTCAATTATGTCAATATTTTATTAATAAGATAATTACTCAATCATTGTTGTGTCATAAATAAACTAAATTATTTAATGTATAAAAATTAAAAATAATATACCATTATGTAGGAAATATTTTTAGCTTTCTAATGAATATTTATAGTCGAATTTATCTCATGTATAACCCCATATTAAAAATGATTTACTTATTAAACTAGTGATTTTAACTATTTTTACCCTTCTTTAAATAAATTAATAATAAATGTCCTAATCTAATCCAAGCGGGCCTAAATGGTCATATTTTATTCCTAAGGTTGTTTTTGTTCGAATTACACTTGTCCAATAGAATTAGGACATGTGTTATGGTAATAATAATATCATTTTTACCCTTAATTACCCTATTTACTTTTAACCGTGGTAAAAAAAAGTAAAAAGTTACTATTCACCAAAAAATTATTTTCATCTCATTGAACCACATTTTAGTCCTTGATATTTTCCGTGTCTCTTGGATTTTCGAAATTCCACTCATAGAAGTGGTAAAATTAAGTTTTATGAAAAATTCAGTTTTTTTAACAACCACTTAGTGGTTTCACTATTCATCAAAAATTGAAAGTTTTCAGAAAAATACCAAAATTTCACCGTAGGATAATTTTGATATTACAAATCCACAAATGAAGTCCATTTTGAAAAATAAAATTTATAAAATTTCAAAAAGTGGTTATTACTATTCATAACGGCTAGTTTTAATAATATTTTAATAGTATATCATTGTTTAGTGAAACTCGGTATTGCGTACGACGCAAGCTATCGAGGAAGGTCGCGATTTCGTGTAAAGCAAGCCAAGATAGTGTTGTGTGTAGAAAAAGATTCCTTTGATGATTTATATAACATAAAAGCCTCGGGTGTTACATTCTACCCCCCTTAAAACGAATTTCGCCCTCGAAATTCGTCACTTTGTAACAAACAGATGAGGATACCTCTCCCTCATCAAATCCTCAAGCTCCCATTTAGCTTCCTCTAATTGGTGGTTCCTCCATAAAACTTTCACCAATCGAGTGGTCCTGTTTTAGAGGACTTTTTCGCTACGATCCAGAATCTCCATCGGTTGGTCTTCATAAGAGAGATCTTTCCCCAATATTACAACTTCTGAGCTGAGTACATGTGAAGGATCAGGTATGTACTTTCTCAGAAGAGATACATGGAACACATCTTGAACTTGAGAGAGATTTAGTGGAAACACCAATCGGTAAGCTACCTTCTCAACACGATCCAGTATTTCGAAAGGACCGATATATCTAGGGCTCAACTTCCTCTTCTTTCCAAATCTCATAAACCTCTTCTAGGGAGATATTCATAAGAACACTTTATCACCCACTTCAAACTCTAGGTCTTTTCCTCAGTTGTCGGCATAACTTTTCTGTCGACTCTGAGCTTCTCTTATGTGTTGTTGAATAGATCTGACCTTTTCTGCCATTTCATCAAGGAGATCAGGTCCTAATAGCTTTCTTTCCCCAACTTCATCCCAGCAAGTTGGAGTCCTACATTTCTTTCCATAGAGAGCTTCATAAGGAGCCATCTGAATACTGTAGTGAAAGCTATTATTATAAGAAAATTCCACCACAGGTAGGTGTTGATCCCAACCACCTTTGAAATCCATATAGCAAGCTCTCAACATATCTTCTAGAGTTCGAATTGTTCTCTCCGACTGACCATCTGTCTGAGGATGATAAGCAGTGATGAAACTTAACTCTGTATCCAGAGTATGCTGAAGACTTAGCCAGAACATTGAGGTAATCCTCGGATCCCGATCAGATATGATAGAAAGTGGTACACTATGCAATCTTACCACTTCCTTTACATATATCCTGGCGAGCTGATCCAGTGAGAAATCCTCTCTAATAGCAATTAAGTGTTCAGATTTTGTAAGACGATCAACTATGATCCATGTAGAATTATTTCATTTGAATTTTTTAGGAATTCTTGTGACAAAGTCCATAGTGATGTTTTCCAATTTCCATTCGGGTATGGGTAATGGTTGTAACATCCCCATAGACTTCTGTCTCTCAGCTTTAACTTGTTGACAAACCAAGCATTGAGAGACATATTCAGCAACATCTCTTTTCATTCCATCCCACCAGAAGTACTCATTAAGGTCCCTATACATCTTCGTGCTTCCAGGATTAATAGATAATGAAGAACTATGAGCCTCATCCAGCAGATCCTTCTTTAATTCGTTGATGGGAGGAACACAAACCCGGTTCCTGAACTTTATTATCCCATCACAATCAAGGTTGAATTCAGGAACATTTTTCACCTTCTTTTGTAACCCAACATCTTCTTTATGTGCCTCTTTAATCTTCACATGTATAGAAGGTTGAACATTCATTTGAGAAAGATATGATTTCCCCTTCCATTATAATTCCAAGATCCATCATTTGTAAATCCATAAATATTGGATCTTTTTTGATCCTCATCATTGATAAACTGGCATGGTCTTGTCGACTTAATGCATCTGCCACCTTGTTTGCTTTCCCAGGGTGGTAATGGATTGAGCAGTCGTAATCCTTAATCAGATCCAACCATCTTCTTTGGCGCATATTCATCTCCTTTTGTGTGAAAATATACTTTAAACTTTTATGATCAGTATAAATGTCACACCTTTCTCCATAAAGATAATGCCTCCAAATCATTAATGTAAAGATTACAGCAGCTAACTTCAAATCATGAGTTGGGTAATTTTGCTCATGTATTTCCAACTGTCATGAGGCATAAGCTATCACCATATCATTTTGCATAAGAACACACCCAAATCCCTTCTTGGATGCATCACTGTAGATCACAAACCTTTCTCCACTACAAGGCAGTGTGAGCACCGGTGCACTGGATAACCTTCTTTTCAACTCCTTGAAATTCTCTTCACATTCCTCCGTCCAAACAATAATAACTCCTTTCCGAGTCAGCTTGGTGAGTGGATTAGATAATCGTGAAAAATCCTTCACAAAATGTCGATAATATCCAGCCAAACCAAGAAAACTTCGGATCTCATTCACTTTTGTTGGTCTCGACCATCTTCCGATAACCTCTGTTTTTGTTGGATCCACAGATATCCCCTCTTTTGAGATTATGTGACCCAAAAATGCAACTTTTTGAAGCCAAAATTCACACTTGGTAAATTTGGCATAAAGCTTCTCCTTTCTCAGGGTCTTCAATATAATTATCAAGTGATCTTCAGGTTCTTCCTTACTCTTTGAATAGACAAGAATATCGCCTATAAAGACTACCACAAACTGATCAAGATAGTCTCTAAAGACTCTATTCATTAGATCCATGAAGATAGCAGGGGCATTAGTAAGACCAAATGGCATCACTATAAATTCATAGTGTCCATACCTTGTACGGAAAGTCATCTTTGGTATATCCTCCCTTTTGACCCTTAATAGATGATACCCTAAATGAAGATCAATCTTGGAAAAGTATTGAGCTCCGCGTAGTTGGTCAAATAGGTCATCAATGCGCGGGAGAGGATATTTGTTCTTGATAGTGATCTTGTTAAGTTCTTGATAATCAATGCAGAGTCTCATTGATCGATCTTTCTTCTTAACAAACAGAACAGGTGCTCCCCAAGGTGATGCACTAGGGCGTATGAACCCCTTATCAAGATTCTCTTGGAGTTGCTTCTTCAATTCCTACAACTCAATTGGGGCCATTCTATAAGGTGTCTTTGAAATAGGCAAAGCACCCGGTACGAGTTCTATTGAAAACTCAACTTCACGATTCGGGGGAAGACCCCGTAATTCCTCTGTAAAAACATCATCAAACTCCCATACAATGGGAATATTCTTAATTGTGAGTTTCTCACCAACCATTTGAGATAAATAACCTTCATTTAGTTGAATCAAGACCCATAAGATGGAAGGAATTTCCACTGGAAGTTTATGTTCATCCTTGCATCGATAGACGATCATAGATTGATCTAGAATATGAAATGTGACTTCCCTTATTTAAAAATTGATATGAGAGCCATGTAGAGAAATCCAATCCATGCCAAGAATCACATCAAATTCCACTATAGGAAGGATCAAAAGATTTTCAGGAAGCACTTTCCCACAAACTTCAATCGGAGAAGAATTATAAACTTCTGATGCGACTGTTGTGCCATTAGGGGTTGTCACAGCTAACTCAACATATAACTTTTGAGGTAATATGGTGATATCCTTAGAAAATTCTTCAGAAATAAAGGAGTGGGTGGATCCAGAATCAAATAAAACATTTTTCTAATTTAGAGTGGATGGTATGTGTACCTTTCACCACATCGTTATCGTTCTCCACATCACTGATAGAAATTGCATGTGACTTTCCTTTGTCCTTAGCCTTAAGAGTTTGTTGACGTCGACCATCATCATCAACCGTTGGATTTGGTCATTGATTGGCATAATTCCACATCTCCTTTCACTTGAAACATTGAAGTGTATTAGGTTCATTCTGTGCATCCCTTCCTTTTTTTGCATCATTAGACATCTTCTTCCCATCATTACAGCATTCAAATGTTCGATGACCTTCCTTTCCACATTTGAAATATTTACTTGTCCCTTTAAGACAACTCCCTCCATGTTTCTTTCCACACTTTGAGCATAAGGGAAAGATCATCTTCTTTTCAGTGTGCTCTTTAGATTTTCCTTTGAATTCCATTTTCCTCTTCTTATCAAACCCGTATGACTGATGGGTTACTCTAATCTCCATCTCAACATTGAGAGCACATCGAACGATTTCTTCATAGCTATTGAAGTCTCTTATGGCTAAGGCCCTTCGAAGACTTGGTTTTAAGCCACTAAATAATCGATCGATCTTACTCTCAGGTTGGATAATAATACTAGAAGCGTACCTTGCATGTCTTATAAAATTTGCTTCATAGGTACCAACAGATTCATCATCCTTTTGCTTCAGTTCAGGAAACTCTTTCTCCATCTTTTTTCAGAGAATACGAGGGAAGAACTTATTGAAAAATAAGTTCTTGAACTCGCCCCATTCCATGGACTCAATTTCATCCCTTTGCCTCTTATTCTTAATAAGATTCCACCATTGATCAGCATCACCTTCCAAACGATACACTGCTAAGATGACTTTATCATGATCAGAACATTGAAGAACTGAAAATATCTTTTCAGTAGTACTAATCCATTGATCAGCAACTAATGGATCAGTAGACCCGATGAATGAAGGTCGACGTTGTCTCATGAAGGATTCAACAGAATGTTTCTCCTTCCTTTGCTCGTTTGGAAGTCCTGCATGATTCATAGCTTGAGAAAGTTGTGTGAGCATGGGTACAGGATTTTGCATTCCATCTCCCATAACGTTTGGTTGCTCAGGGGGACAATCATTTCATTGCCCGTCGCATTCCACATTAACATGGTTCCTTCGGGTTCCAACCATTGACTAAAACCAAGAAGAATAGTGTGAGCAACACTAATTATAATAGGAAAACCACATAATCAAGAATAAAATTTCACACTTAAGATCATATCCTAGGTTATTCATGGCCATTTCTAAAACACTAATATTGTGTTCTATGCTTAGACTTATCCTTAGGGTTCTTACTAAGGCTTTCACATCCTAGTTTCCAATGGTTGACTATACCTTTCCTCTGATACCAACTATAACGACCCATACTTTACATACATTGTTATTACTTAAAAATTGAAGCACACTTATTACAACATATAACAAAACCAAGAAAGGACCGTATAGGTATAGTGTCTTTAGAAACTGGGAAACACAAACAACTGGTTCATAAAGCATCTACTTTGCCTCCCATTTATTTCATCATATCTAGAGTCCCTTTTTGGCATATTCTACTTAATAACCTTCTTCCTGACCTGGGGAAATAAAACATACAAAAGGGTGAGCTCAAATTCTCAGTAAGGGTAAACAAAAGAAATATCAATCACATTATATACATAAGCACATAACTTTTGGAAATCTTAACCAGCAAAAGAGATCATAATTTCATAACATGGGATAAATCATAGTAGTGAAATGTAATCCCAATAATCATAACTTAAAACATGAAACATTGTGTCATACACACATAATCATATAGAATCATTTCTTATTAGTCAAGATTCATTGCAAAGACTATCTTAGTGGACAAAAGTCCATTTCTCAACCGAGTCACCCTCGTTTCAGTCATGTTTCACTGAACCGGTATAACCTACCATTCCAGCCATGTCTATATCATGAGATATAAAATCTTTACCCAATGCATTGGAGGGAGATATAGGTCCCACCCATCTCATAATGATACCATTCTTATGTGTGCCACAAAATCATAAATCATACATCATTTCATAACGCATGTATTAAAAATGGGATTCTTAAACAACATGACATCATAAAACAATTCATATAAGATAAAGGAATTCATAAAAATATTTCCGTCACAACATAATCATGTCCATGTAATAATAGGGATACAAACAGAACCCTATATTATCTTAGATGGAAAATAATTTTGATAAAACACTTGAACTCCATTCTTGAAGAAATAACCTTTGTACTTCAAAAACCCTTTTCCTTTCTTAACATGTCATACAATTCTAAACTAAAAGAAGTTGATTAAAAATAAACTTTAAAACTTGTAAAGTAAGATTCTTGGAAATAATGTTTTAAATATTCATTCATGCCGTATAAGTTTTAAAAAAAACATTCTTCTCATACTTTTGTCGGAAAAGTCAAAAAGTACCTCGTATGAAAAATGAAAAAATATTCCTTTAATATATTTTACTAAAAACTCACCGAAGGGTAAAATTGGATTTAAAAAAATTGTAGGTGGATGGAAATAATATTACATATTGAGGAAACATGGATGTGGATGATAAAATACACCCCAGTAAATTTCAATGTATAAACAATCTCGGATAAAAATGAGATTGTGATATTTTCTCTTACCTTAGGTCTGATATGCTTTGTACATGTCTGAACCTCCTGTACAATGATTTAAATAATGTTATTGACTTATTCCAGAATCATAAATATTTTTATGATATCATATATGGTCATATTCTTAGCTTCTTAGTAGTAATATTTCATTGCTACTTGTTATTCGGGTGTTTATAACTTTTTGTTCTTATGCGTGTTTTGTCGAATAAATTCTTATTCTTCTCTTTAAGATATATATACCTCATTCCCAGAATGGTATTAGTGTAATATATATCGTATTCATTCATTCAATTCATTTATATAATCATTATTAAATGAAGATCATGTAGAACGAGTCGCATCACATCGTGGAGAAGGTATTCTGTACGTACGCACGAGTGATGATATCGTTCCTATGATCGTGGAATTGTATTGGAGTGTATGTATACTATTTTAGAATCAGTATCACTTTATAATAGTCATATATATTCATTATTTACACCATTATACCCATCCAAGTGAGGTGGTGGAAAATAGATTACACCACGGCGTGGAGACGGTATTCCGTACGTACGCACGCGTGGTGATTTCTTTTTTCGTAGGATGGATAGATGGTGAAATAGGGTTGTTTCATACTTATAATAACATATCAGTATATGATTGATACTTATGTTATTACTTCATAATGAAACAACTAAAGAATAATAAGTGGATGAAGAAATAAAGATGAAAGAATCGGTAACAGACATTACCTCTTCTTTGAAGTGCTTCTTTGAGACCTTCTTTTAGGGCACTAAAATTGGTCTTTGAAGATAACTAGGACATCTAGGATATCTCTAGGGAAGTGGAGAGGAGAACGTGGCAGGGGTTGGAAGATCTTGAAGTCTCAATGTTAGGTGAGGAAGAGAGGGAGGAGGTGCCCTTTTATAAGGGAGGACAGGGTCACCTTTGGAATAACTAAACATATTATTTTATTATAAAGTCAAGTTCGGTTTTAAATAGCTCAAAATTGATTTATTTTGAGGCTAAGGTGGGTATGGGTCGAAAGCCTCTCATCCAATAGAATTTAGACAAGTTTAGGTTCATATTTTACCCTTATCATTTAGATTTAACATTAAGTTAAATAATTTTACTTTTACCGTGTCTTCTTGTGTTCTTATACTATATGATTAATAAACTCACTATATCAAGCAAAACGAACCCCAAGTTGTTTCTTATTAATATATATAACCTTATCTAAGTCATTTGTCTGACCCTTATATTCTTAGGAATAAAATAACAATTAATAATATAATATTTGTTTTAAAAACTATTTTATGTCAATTTTGACACTATTTAGTAATTGATTTTTGTGAAAATCATAACAGAATGATAAGTTCGAAAAAAGTTACCTAAATCAATACTAAATGTAATATTAACCTAGAAAAGTAGTGGAATAAATAAAAAGTCTCAAATTATATTTATTTGGGTATTTATAACATCAATTATGTCAATATTTCATTAATAAGATAATTACTGCATCATCATTGTGTCATAAATAAATTAAATTATTTAATGTCTAAAAATTAAAAATAAAATACCATTATGTAGGAAATATTTTTAGATTTCTAATTAATATTTATAGTCAAATTTATCTTATGTATAACCCCATATTAAAAATGATTTACTTATTAAACATTGATTTTAACTATTTTAACTATTTTAACCCTTCTCTAAATAAAATAAAAATAAATGTCCTAATCTAATCCAAGTGGGCCTAAATGGTCATATTTTATTCCTAAGGTTGTTTTTGGTCGAATTACATTTTTCCAATAGAATTAAGACATGTTTTAGGGTAATAATAATATCATTTTTACCCTTAATTACCCTATTTACTTTTAACCGTGGTAAAAAAAAGTAAAAAGTTACTATTCACCAAAAAATTATTTTCATCTCATTGAACCACATTTTAGTCCTTGATATTAACCGTGTCTCTCGGATTTTCAAAATTCCACTCACAGAAGCGGTAAAATTATGTTTTATTAAAAATTTAGTTTTTTTAACTACCACTAAGTGGTTTCACTATTCATCAAAAATTGAAAGTTTTCAGAAAAATACCAAAATTTCACCCTAGGCTAATTTCGATATTACGAATCCAAAAATGAAGTCCTTTTTGAAAAATAAAATTTATAAAATTTCAAAAAGTGGTTATTACTATTTATAATGGCTAGTTTTAATAATATTTTAATAGTATATCGTTGTTTAGTGAAACTCGGTACTGCGTACGACGCAAGCTATCGAGGAAGGTCAAGATATCGTGTAAAGCAAGCCAAGAAAGTGTTGTGTGTAGAAAAAGATTCCTTTGATGATTTATATAACATAAAAGTCTCAGGTGTTACATTCTACCCCCCTTAAAATGAATTTCTCCCCCGAAATTCGTCACTTTGTAACAAACAGATGAGGATACCTCTCCGTCATCAAATCCTCAAGCTCCCATATAGCTTCTTCTAATTGGTGGTTCCTCCATAAAACTTTAACCAATCGAGTGGTCATGTTTTGGAGGACTTTTTCCCTACGATCCAGAATCTCTATCGGTTGTTCTTCATAAGAATGATCTTGCTCCAGCGGTACACCTTCTGAGCTGAGTACATTTGAAGGATCAGGTATGTACTTTCTCAGGAGAGATACATGTAACACATCGTGAACTTGAGAGAGATTCGGTGGAGGTGCCAATCGGTAAGCTACCTTCCCAACACGATCCAGTATTTCGAAAGGACCGATATATCTAGGGCTCAACTTCCCCTTCATTCCAAATCTCATAACCCTCTTCAAAGGAGATATTCGTAAGAACACTTTATCACCCACTTCAAACTCTAGGTCTTTTCTTCAGTTGTCGGCATAACTTTTCTGTCAACTCTGAGCTGCTCTTATGTGTTGTTGGATAGATCTGAACTTTTCTACCATTTCATTAACGAGATCAGGTCCTAACAACATTCTTTCCCCAACTTCATCTCAGCAAGTTGGAGTCCTGCATTTCCTTCCATAGAGAGCTTAATAAGGAGCCATTTGAATACTGGAGCGAAAGCTATTATTATAAGAAAATTCCACCAAAGGTAGGCGTTGATCCCAACCACCTTTGAAATCCATAGAGCAAGCTCTCAACATATCTTCTAGAGTTTGAATTGTTCTCTCTGACTGACCGTCTGTCTGAGGATGATAAGCAGTGCTGAAACATAACTCTGTATCCAGAGTATGCTGAAGACTTCGCCAGAACTGTGAGGTAAACCTCGGATCCCGATCAGATATAATAGAAAGTGGTACTCCATGCAATCTTACCACTTCCTTTACATATATCCTGGCAAGCTGATTCAGAGAGAAATCCTCTCTAATAGCAATGAAGTGTGCAGATTTTTTAAGACGATCAACTATGACCCAGATAGAATTATTGCCTTTGGATGTTTTAGGAAGTCCTGTGAAAAAGTCCGTAGTGATGTTTTCTCATTTCCATTCGGGTATGGGTAATGGTTGTAACATACCCTTAGGCTTTTGTCTCTCAGCTTTAACTTGTTGACAAACCAAGAATCGAGAGACAAATTCAGCAACATCTCTTTTAATTCCATCCCACCAGAAGTACTCTTTAAGGTCCCTATACATCTTCGTGCTTCCAGGATTAATAGAGAATGAAGAACAATGAGCCTCATCCAGCAGCTCCTTCTTTAATTCGGGGATGGGGGGAACAAAAACCTGATTCCTAAACTTTATTATCCAATCAAAATCAAGGATGAATTCAGGAACATTTCTCACCTTCTTTTGTAACTCGACATCTTCTTTATGTGCCTCTTTAATCATCACATGTATAGATGGTTGAACATTCATTTGAGAGAGATACGATTTTCCCCCTTCCATTATAATTCCAAGATCCATCCTTTGTAAATCCATAAATATTGGATCTTTTTTGATCCTCATCATGGATAAACTGGTGTGGTCTTGTCGACTTAATGCATCTGCCACCTTGTTTGCTTTCCCAGGGTGGTAATGGATTGAGCAGTCGTAATCCTTAATCAGCTCCAACCATCTTCTTTGGCTCATATACAGCTCCTTTTGTGTGAAAATATACTTTAAACATTTATGATCAGTATAAATGTCACACCTTTCGCCATAAAGATAATTCCTCTAAATCATTAATGTAAAGATTACAGCAGCTAACTCCAAATCATGAGTTGGGTAATTTTGATCATGTATTTTCAACTCTCATGAGGCATAAGCTATCACCATATCATTTTGCATAAGAAGACACCCCAATCCCTTCTTGGATGCATCACTGTAGATCACAAACCTTTCTCAACTACAAGGTAGTGTGAGCATAGGTGCACTGGATAACCTTCTTTTCAACTCCTTGAAATTCTCTTCACATTCCTCCATCCAAACAAACTTAACTCCTTTCCGAGTCAACAAGGTGAGTGGATTAGATAATCATGAAAAATCATTCACAAAACGTCGATAATATCCAGCCAAACCAAGAAAAATTTGGATCTCAGTCACTATTGTTGGTCTGGACCATCTTTCGATAACCTCTGTTTTTGCTGGATCCACAGATATCCCCTATTTTGAGATTATGTGACCCAAAAATGATACTTTTTGATGCCAAAATTCACACTTGGTAAATTTGGAATAAAGCTTCTCCTTTCTCTGGGTCTTCAATATAATTCTCAAGTGATCTTCATGTTCTTCCTTGCTCTTTGAATAAACAAGAATATCGTCTATAAAGACTACCACAAAATGATCAAGATAGTCTCTAAAGACTCTATTCATTAGATACACGAAGATAGAATGGGCATTAGTAAGACCAAATGGAATCACTGTAAATTCATAGTGTCCATACCTTGTACGGAAATTCGTCTTTGGTATTTCCTCACTTTTGACCTTTAATTGATGATACCCTGAATGAAGATCAATCTTGGAAATGTATTCAGCTCTGCGTAGTTGGTCAAATAGGTCATCAATGCGCGGGAGAGGATATTTGTTCTTGATAGTGATCTTGTTATGTTCTCGACAATCAATTCAGAGTCCCATTGATCGATCTTTCTTCTTAACAAACAGAACAGGTGCTCCCCAAGGTGACGCACTAGGGTGTATGAACCCCTTATCAAGATTCTCTTGGAGTTTCTTCTTCAATTCCTGCAACTCAATTGGGGCCATTCTATAAGGTGTCTCTGAAATAGGCAAAGCACCCGGTACGAGTTCTATTGAAAACTCAACTTCACAATTCGGTGGAAGACCCGGTAATTCCTCCAGAAAAACATCATCAAACTCACGTACAATGGGCATATTTTTAATTGTGAGTTTCTCACCAACCATTTGAGATAAATAACCTTTATTTAGTAGAATCAAGACCCATAAGATGGAAGGAATTTCCACTGGAAGGTTATGTTCATCCTTGCATCGATAGACGATCATAGATTGATCTGGATTATGAAATGTGACTTCCCTTCTTTGGAAATTGATATGATCTCTATGTAGAGAAATCCAATCCATGCCAAGAATCACATAAAATTCCACTATAGGAAGGATCACAAGATTTGCAGGACGCACTTTCCCACAAACTTCAATCGGAGAAGAATTATAAACTTTTGATGCGACTGTTGTGCCATTAGGGGTTGTCACAGCTAACTCAACATCTAACTGTTGAGGTAATACGGTGATATCCTTAGAAAATTCATCAGAAATAAAGGAGTGGGTGGATCCAGAATCAAATAAAACATTTTCTACTTTAGAGTGTATGGTAAGTGTAACTTTCACCACATCGTTATCGTACTCCACATCGCTGATAGAAATTGCATGTCACTTTCCATTGTCTATATCCTTAAGAGTTTTTTGACGTCGACCATCATCATCAACCCTTGGATTTGGGGATTGATTGGCATAATGCCCCATCTCCTTGCACTTGAAATATTGAAGTGTAGTAGGTTCATTCTGTGCATCCCTTCCTTTGTTTGCGTCATCAGACATCTCCTTCCCATCATTACAGCATTCAAATGCTCGATGAACTTCCTTTCCACATTTGAATCATTTACTTGTCCCTTTAAGACAACTCCCTCCATGTTTCTTTCCACACTTTGAACATAAGGGAAAGCTCATATTCTTTTCAGTGTGCTCTTTAGATTTTCCTTTGAATTCCATTTTCCTCTTCTTATCAAACTCATATTACTGATGGGTTACTCCAATATCCATCTCAACTTTGAGAGCACATCGAACGATTTCCTCGTAGCTATTGAAGTCCCTTATGGCTAAGGCCCTTCGAAGACTTGGTTTTAAGACACTAAATAATCAATCGATCTTACTCTAAGGTTGGATAATAATACTAGAAGCGTACCTTGCAAGTCTTGTAAAATTTTCTTCATAGGTACCAACATATTCATCATCCTTTTGCTTTAGTTCAAGAAACTCTTTCTCCGTCATTGTTCATAGAATATGAGGGAAGAAATTATTGAAAAATAAGTTCTTGAACTCATCCCATTCCATGGACTCAATTTCATCCCTTTACCTCTTATTCTTAATAAGATTCCACCATTGATCAGCATCACCTTCCAAATGATACACTAATAAGATGAAATTATCATGCTCAGAACATTGAAGAACTGAAAATATCTTTTCAGTAGTACTAATCCATTGTTCAGCAACTAATGGATCAGTAGACCCGCTGAATGATGGTGGACGCTGTTTCATGAAGGATTCAACAGAATTTTGCTCCTTCTTTTGCTCGTTTGGAAATCCTGCATGATTCATAGCTTGAGAAAGTTGTGTGAGCATGGCTAAAAGATTTTTCATTCCATCTCCCATAACGTTTGGTGGCTCAGGGGGACAATCATTGCATTTCCCATCGCATTCCGCATTAACACGGTTCCTTCGGGTTCTAGCCATTGACTAAAACCAAGAAGAATAGTGTGAGAAACACTAATTATAATAGGAAACCCACATAATCAAGAATAAAATTTCACACTTAAGATCTTATCCTAGGTTATTCATGGCCATTTCTAAAACACTAAGATTGTGTTCTATGCTTAGACTTATCCTTAGGGTTCTTACTAAGGCTATAACATCCTAGTTTCAAAAGGTTCACTATACCTTTCCTCTAATACCATCTATAATGACCCATACTTTACATACATTGTTATTACTTCAGAATTGAAGCACACTTATTACAACATATAACAAAACCAAGAAAGGACCGTATAGGTATAGTGTCTTTAGAAACTAGGAAACACAAACAACTAGTTCATAAAGCATCTACTTTGCCTCCCATTTATTTCATCATATATAGAGTCCCTTTTTGGAATATTCTACTTAATAACCTTCTTCCTGACCTGGGGAAATAAAACATACAAAAGGGTGAGCTCAAATGCTCAGTAAGGATAAACAAAAGAAATATCAATCACATCATATACATAAGCACATAACTTTTGGAAATCTTAACCTGCAAAAGAGATCATAATTTCATAACATGGGATAAATCATAGTAGTGAAATGTAATCCCAATAATCATAAATTAAAAAATGAAACTATGTGGCATACACAAATAATCATAGAGAATCATTTATTATTATTCAAGACCCATTGCCAAGACTATCTTAGTGGAAAAAAGTCCATTTCTGAACCGAGTCACCCTCCTTTCAGTCCTGTTTCACTAAACCGGTATAACCTACCATTCCAGCGATGTCTATCTCATGAGATATAAAATATTTACCCAATTCATTGGAGGGAGATATAGGTCCCACCCATCTCATAATGATACCATTCTTATTTGTTCCACAAAATCATAAATCATACATCATTGCATAAACCATGTAGTAAAAATGGGATTCTTAAACAACATGACATCATAAAAAAATTCATATCAGATAAAGGAACTCATAAAAATATTTCCATCACAACATAATCATATCCATGTAATAATAGGGATAGAAACAGAACCCTATATTATCTTATATGGAAAATAAATTTGATAAAACACTTGAACTCCATTCTTGAGGAAATAACCTTTCTACATCAAAAACCCTTTTCCTTTCTTAACATGTCATACAATTCTAAACTAAAAGAATTTGATTAAAAATAAAAATTAAAACTTGTAAAGGAAGCTTCTTGGAAATAATGTTTTAAAAATCCATTCATGTCATATAAGTTTTAAAAAAAATTCTTCTCGTACTTTTGTCGGAAAAGTCAAAAAGTACCTCGTATGAAAAACGACAAAAGATTCCTTTCATATCTTTTACTAAAAACACACCAAAGGGTAAAATTGGATTTAAAAAAATTGTAGGTGTATGGAAATAATATTACATATTGAAGAAACATGGATGTGGATGATAAAATACACCCCCATTAAATTTCAAAGTATAAACAATCTTGGATAAAAATGAGATTGTGATATTTTCCCTTACCTTAGGTCCGATATTCTTTGTACATGTCCGAACCTCCTGTATAATGATTTAAATAATGTTATTTACTTATTCCAGAATCATACTTATTTTATGATATCATATATGGTCATATTCATAGCTTCTTAGTAGTAATATTTCATTGCTACTTGTTATTCAGGTGTTTATAACTTTTTGTTCTTATGTGTGTTTTGTCGAATAAATTCTTATTAATCTCTTTAGGTTATAGATACCTCAGTTCCAGAATGGTATTAGTGTAATATATATCATATTCATTCATTCAATTCATTTATATAATCATTATGAACTTAATATCATGTAGAACGAGTCGCATCACATCGTGGAGACGGTATTCCGTACGTACGCACGAGTGATGATATTGTTCCTATGATCGTGGAATTATATTGGAGTGTATGTATACTATTTCATAATCAGTATAACTTTATAATAGTCATATATAGTCATTATTTACACCATTATACCCATCCAAGTGTGGTGGTGGTGGAAAATAGATTACACCACGGCGTGGAGACAGTATTTTGTACGTACACACGTGCGATGATTTGTTTTTCTGTAGGATGGATAGATGGTGAAATAGGTTTGTTTCATACATATAATAAAATATCAGTATATGAGTGATACTGATGTTATTAATTCAAAATTAAACAACTAAATAAGAATAATTTAAGAAGAAATAAAGATGAAACAATCGTTAACGGATATTACCTCTTCTTTGAAGTTCTTCTTTGAGACCTTATTTTAGGGAACTAAAATTGGTCTTTGAAGAATACCAGGACCTCTAGGATATCTCTAGGGAAGTGGAGAGGAGAAATTGGAAGGGTTTGGCCGATCTTGATGGCTCAAAGTGGTGTGAGGAAGAGAGGGAGGAGGTTCCCTTTTATAAGGGAGGAGAGGGGCACCTTTGGAATAACTAAAAATATTATTTTATTATAAAGTCAATTTCGGTTTTAAATAGCTAAAAATTTATTTATTCCGAGGCTAAGGTGGGGATGGGTCGAAATCCTCTCATCCAAGAGAATTTTGACAAGTTTAGGTTCCTATTTTAACCTTATCATTTAGATTAAACATTAAGTTAAATACTTTTACTTTTACTGTGTCTTCTTGGGTTCTTATACTATAAGATTAATAAACTTACTATATCAAGCCAAAAGAACCCCAAGTTGTTTATTATTAATATATATAACCTTATCTAAGTCATTTGGCAGAACCTTAGATTTTTAGGAATAAAATAACAATTAATAATATAATATTCGTTTTAAAAACTATTTTATGTCAATTTTGAAACTATTTAGTAATTGATTTTTGAGAAAATCATAACAGAATGATAAGTTCTAAAAAAGTTAATTAAATCAATACTAACATGTCATATTAACCTATAAAATTAGTGGAATTCATAAAAAGTCTAAAATTATATTTATTTGGGTATTTATAACATCAATTATGTCAATATTTCATTAATAAGATAATTACTGGGTCATCGTTGTGTCATAGATAAATTAAATTATTTAAAGTCTAAAAATTAAAAATAAAATTCCATTACGTAGGAAATATTTTTAGATTTCTAATTAATATTTATAGTCGAATTTATCTTATGTATAACCCCATATTAAAAATGATTTACTTATTAAACTTTGATTTTAACAATTTTTACCCTTCTTTAAATAAATTAATAATAAATGTCCTAATCTAATCCAAGTGGGCCTAAATGGTCATATTGTATTCCTAAAATTCTTTTTGGTAGAATTACACTTGTCCAATAGAATTAAGACATGTGTTAGTGTAATAATAATATCATTTTTACCCTTAATTACCCTATTTACTTTTAACCGTGGTAAAAAAAAATAAAAAGTTACTATTCACCAAAAAATTATTTTCATCTCATTGAACCACATTTTAGTCCTTGATATTAACCGTGTCTCTCGGATTTTCGAAATTCCACTCACATAAGTGGAAAAATTAAGTTTTATGAAAAAATCAGTTTTTTTTACTACCACTTAGTGCTTTTACTACTCATCAAGAATTTAAAGTTTTCAGAAAAATACCAAAATTTCACCCTAGGCTAATTTCGATATTACGAATCCAAAAATGAAGTCCATTTTGAAAAATAAAATTTATAAAATTTCAAAAAGTGGTTATTACTATTCATAACGGCTAGTTTTAATAATATTTTAATAGTATATCGTTGTTTATTGTAACTCGGTATTGTGTACGACGCAAGATATCAAGGAAGGTCGCGATTTTGTGTAAAGAAAGCCAAGCAAGTGTTGTGTGTGGAAAAAGATTCCTTTGATGATTTATATTACATAAAAGTCTCAGGTGTTACAGACCCCATTAATACCACTCTTCCATGACCTGTCATGGTGGGACATGTGTCATGGCTTCCTCAAGACCACCTCCAATAGGCCATGGGCTAGAATCTAGGGGTGAGTAAGAATAACCCAAAATGGGAGTTATTAACCTATGTACCTGTACACATGCACACATATCCAAGCCACGAATTTTGAAATGTAAAAACACAATGTAAACAATGCATTCATATCACTAAGATCTAACACAAAGTACAATAGTTAAAGTACTAGAATGTATATAGGTCTAAAAACAAGTCCATTATAAGAGTGTTTAACTACATGACTAACAAATAAGTAAAAGGTCAGGGAACTGTTTCTGGATCTGAAGGAAAAAACCCTAGTATTTTCAGTCTCATTAAGAACAGTCTGGTGCTTGTCTACCTTGGACTCTATAAAATGGTTGATCGTCTGCACAAGACACGAAACGTGCGGGAAAATCCCATGTTGGGGTGACTATTACAATACCCATTAGGAAACCCCAAAACCACCAAATAAATATACTTCATATTAAAATACCATAAAGGAAATCAAAAAGTAATTCCATAAGGAAATCAAAATGGAATTCCATAAGGAAATCACAAAGGAATATAATGAAGGAATAGTGATTATGCATTTTTCTGTGCGCTCTCAAAAATATTTATAACTATGTGTAGGACAAGGGATGACCTTGGTCATACTCTTGAGGAGCCTTTTGCAGCCAATCACTCACTAATTCTAATTCACAATGTATATATATATATATATGAAATAAAATGACCAGAAATTATATTTTGGAATTGAATATGAAAAACTAAAATTAAACATGAAAATGCAATGCAAACGTAATAAATTCAAACAGAATGATGTCAGAAAAAAGAAGACATTCATGAGAGAATCACCCAGGTTTAACCTTCATTGTCTCATAATTAGTTTTATATATAATTAATAAACACACTCCATCATATGTGTGAATATCCTCTTTTATATGTGGTTGGGAATATACAGTTCTCTCAACGATCGCCGAGAGACCGCAAATCCACCTCCTCGATCGAGGGAAAATATTATAAAAAAGAATGTTAAGCCTCAGGTGGCATGTGGAGAAACAAAGGAGCCTTACCCAGTAAGATCCCCCTCAAAATAACTCTAATAAACTAAGAAACAATAAACATTTATATGCAATGACTTGGGTTCAACACTGGACTGATCCCCCTGGATGTTCCACGGGTTAGCTACTCCTCATCACAAGTTGAAGAGATCGCGGTGGAGAAGAAAGCGGTGGGTGAACAAATGATAAAAAAATGAGAATGGGATGAATAAGAGAAAAATATATTAAAAATGAATAATACTATTAAAATAGGAATAATCTAAAAAACAATGAAAAAAATGGCAATATAGAAGTGCCAATGCATTGAGAAGGGGGATGATACATATTTATAGGGATAGGAGGTGAAGAATTCACACTCAAAACATTTAATCCTAAAGTTTCGACGTGGATGTGCCATTAAATGAATGATTATGTAAGATGTGTCTTCATAAATTTTGTTATATAATGTCTTCACCAAACACCCTTCAAATATGATCTTTATTGGCGATTGGATGTAGGAGCTATGGCCGACTTAATTTGAGACATTTAATCTGTCCATTTGACTGGCCAAATTCAAATTCTTCAACTTCCATGGACATTATGACCCTCCATCCTATCGTTTAATGCCTTTCTTTCCTTAATAAATGTTTTTCCACACTTCAATTCCCATCCCTCCACAAAATATTGTAAATTTTGGACAAGGTCTTCAGATGTTATTAATAAATTACCGAATTGAACCATTTCTGCCTGGTGAGATGTTTCTTCTTCCACATGTTGTGAGCATTTCCATAATGCCTTAATGAGGTTATTTTGACTGTAAATTCATCCTGGACGCGTCTTACTTATTCCTATTTCATTTCCATCTAGAATTAATGCATTTGAATGTGTTTTCGCTGAGTTATTCATCTGTTACTTCAATGGGTCCCATTCTGTCCTCCCAGAAAACTCTTTAACATCATTGAATTTTTACGGCCACTAGATGATCGATTCAGCACTTGGTCCAGAGTACAAAAATGAATGAAATTAAATGAGGATTCTAACAAAATTTTATTCATAAAATTAGGACATATATTTAATGATAAATGACCAAAATACCCATGTGATAACAATCTGTTAAAATTCCAAAATTAGGCCATTTTTGCATTTACGTTCAAAAATAACACTAAAACATAAAAATGTGAAAAATAAACATATAATAACACTATGGTGGGATTATAAACAATTATTTGTAATATAAAATATATGAAAATATGAGATTCATCAAATAACCTGAAGGAACACCATGAAGGAACAGTACAAAAGAACACCAAGATGGAACACAATAAAGGAACTCCATGAAGGAACACCACAAAGGAACATAATTAAGGGACCCCACTAATTTACACCATTAAGGAACACCATGAAGAAACACCACGAAAGAACATCATTATGAAACTCCATGAATGAACACCATGCACAAACATCATAATGGAACACCACTGAGGAACACTGTGAAGGAACACCACTAAGGAACACCACTAAGGAACACCACAATGGAACATTATGAACAGACACTACTAAGGAAAACCACGAAAGAACAACTTTATGGACCACTATGAAGGAACTCCACTAATGAACACCAAAATGGAACACCACTAAGTATCACCATGAAGGAACACCTCTATGGAACACCATGAAGGAACATAATAAAGTAACACAACAATGGAACAACATGATGGAACACCACTAATGAAGAGCATGAGAAAACACCACTAGGGAACACCACAAAGAACATCCACTAAGGAACACCATGATAGAACATCACTAAGGAAAACCCCAAAGGAACACCACAAATTAACATCACAATAGAACACCAAAAATAAATATTCCACATAGAATTTTACGAAGGAATAAATAGTCATCTTACATTGTTATAAGTAGATTATACACATAACATGATTATCATATGTATTTCATAAGTCATATATTCTGGATAAGACACACACTCTTGATAATACACATAGTCTTCATAAGATAGACATCCTCGATAACTCACACATTCTCAATAAGACACGCAATCTTAATATAAAAACATTGTCTCGATAATATACAAAGTCTCTATATGACACATAGTCTCTATACATCACATAGTCTCAAGGTCAAGGATTACCACAAGATTCTTCTCACAGAACACTTGTTTAGAGAGAACCAATTCCCCAATCCATTAGATTTCATTCAGAAATTCACAAAAACACCAACTCATGTTATCTCTAAAGGACCATATCATCTGAATGGTCCCAATGCCACAAACAATTGGTCAAACAGACACCCGGTTTGAATGTTACATGATTTTGAAATATTAAAAGGGTGTCCACTAGTTCATGGACTGACCCAGAGGTCGAACGTCACCCAGCTACCATGGCCACAAGATAGCTCGGTGGTTCGTGGCTCATAGTCGACCACCACAGTTGACCATGGCCTTGTTCGGACACCTAGGTCAAACCCATGTCCAACCTGAATGGGGGTCCAACCCACACTAGGGCTCCAACCCGCTCTACCGGGTCTACCCAACCACTTCCGACTAGGCCCAGCCGGATCATTTTGGGCCTGGCTAGTCGAACTTAGGCCCGACCCAGCTAGTCGGCATGTCTCTAGTTCCAAATCCTCACCCATATATTCTCCTCTCTAGTGACTGCCTCATATTGTGGCCACAAAATGCTACTAGATACCACATCATATGGATGGAAGAAGAAGCTCTCATGTTGCTAGGCCTCCATATCCATGTGGATCCACCACAATGCCTCCCACCACCCACATGTGGTCAACCATAGTGTGGCCATTCCGGTGGTGGCCTTCGGCAGCGGAGGCCCCTTATGCAGTCAACCATGACACCTATGAATCTATTTTTCTTGAACCTAAGGCAAATGAAATCCTTGTGTTGAGAGCAACATTAATCTAACCTCCATTTCATCTTTCCACTAACTTGGGTGTCCGATTTCATTTGGAGCCTATCATAATTTTTTTCTGCATGCACGAGGGTCCAACGACAAAGAATGCCAAGAATGATGGAAAATAAAATCACCCAGAACACCCATGTAATGAACCTTATCCTTTGTTCATATCATCCTAAATTCATTCACGTTAGAAGGATAAATGAAGATCCATAACAATGAAAAATATTTATCTCATATTAAAACCCCATAACAAATATACATCTCGCAAATGATCAAACTGTGGATCCCCCTATTCATGGGTTGGTCTACATTCATTATTGAATTCAATAATGGGGAAGCTAGAAAGGAAATAAACACAATACCTAGATACTGGATAAGTCATTGATGAAGAATGGTTGTGTTGTTGTCATTGATAAGATCCTACTACTCCACTGGACTAATGATCCATGATCCGATATCAGATTCATCATCGTTCGTTCGAGATGAGTTTTTCTCCACGTTTCATAAAATTCAAGGGTAATTGACAGATCCTTGAATTCTATAACAACGTTTATCAAAAAAAAATGCATCGCTATCTTTTTAGGTTATATTAATGAAAATAAATCATAATTTATTTTATTCTTTAAAACGTTCAAAAATTATTTATCACTTTCGACCCATTCCTTTCATTGTTAGGACTCACCTAAGGTAATGATTCTTTTCTTAATGAATTGGTGACCTCAGATTTCTGATTCGGGAACTCATTCAGGATTTATTATATTTTCTAAGAAAAATTATCCCCCATGATATTTAAAGGTTTAACATTTTTCAATGAATTATTCCGGGAACACCAAGCCTTAGAATCACAGGTCGTCTATACACATGGTCTTAGAATGTTTGGAAATTATTTCTAAAAATAAAATCATGAAAATAATAGTCATTACATGAACTATTATTCTCATTATCTATATTAATAATATATTTATTAGAAATCCTCTTCTCAGTCTTGATTTCACAAGTCACTATCTCCTCGTAAGTTGAACTATTAATAGAGTAATTCCTTTCAAAGGATTCGATTTAGACCATCAATGAAATTTTTAATCTTGATTTTAGGATTATATATAAATTCCATATCATGTATCATTGACCTGTTAATGTTATCATCCACATTATAACAGTTTCCACTACATTTTTTCTTAAATTGACAAATTTTCATTCCCTATCAAGTTATTACTCTTAAAGAGAATACTTTTGATGGAATATATAATTAAAATTATTTTATTTAATGCTTTCAATGTCTCCACTCTCATAGTGCTTTGAATCATTGTCCGTCATTGATCATTATCTCTACTTCGGTGATAGATAACCATGTCCATCATATCCCTTTAATTACATTCCATTTTAATAAATATCTTCCATAGGGATATTCTCAAATCTTGTACCTCTAATGGATGGGTAGTTCCAATAAATGTGTAGGTTATTACTTCATCAAACATTCATTCATTTTTATAAAATGTTGATGTGGAATAGGTTTTTACATATGATAAGTTTTGTTCATCATAACCCCAATCGACTACCCCAATATAGTGATAATCATCCCAAAACCAATAATAACATCATTGGATTGTTTTAGAGGGTAGTCCCTATACTAATTGTGAGTTCTGAAATGATTTCTACTACTTCCATTATGATCCATTTCATAGCGATGTCATATACTTAATTATTTTATAGACAACACTATGAATTATTAACAATATTATATAGTTCTTATACATTTATTACAAATAAATATCTTGTATTCTATCCATTCTAGATAAAATTCATTTATTTTTAGTGTTTTTATAGGGTTCAATTCTCTAACAACAGTCCCTTAAATCTAGTTCTTCTAGTTTCTACTAAGCATGTTATGATACCAACAATAACAACCTTTAGGAAAGTAATATAAATCTAGTGGATATTTATTACAATTATATAGATTACATTGATCAAAATGAACTAAATTTATCATTTTAGCTGTCTCGTGAGTGTAGATATATGCATGAATATTACATTTCATTGGAAACAAAATGTAAATAAAAATAATTAATTGATCATTGTTAATTCCAATGATCATACATAGGTCACACATACTAATATTCATGGTATATAGGGAAAATATGTAAAAATAATATAAATGGGTGTGCTATGACCCAATGTAAGGGATAATATACAGTGAAATCACATATTTAATAGTAACGATACACATAATATGGATGGAATAAAATATCAAAAAAAATGATATAAAAATTATATTCTTGGATAATAGAAAAATGGAAATAAAAAATCTCATTAATAATAATAAATAATCACAAAGTGATAAATTCATAATTGCTGACACTACAACCGTAACTTCAAGGCCTCAATTGCTAACAAGTTTTGTCTCATGAGGCTAATGAATGTGTTGCGTTGCTATAAGATATTAAGAACATTATATTATATAATAAGTCTAATATATCCATTATATGAAGGGAATTGATAACAATACAAAACATAACATTACCTAGTGGATTCTTTAAAAAATAATGTATTCGTAAACAATAGTTAGCTACATAGAAATAATGGATATATGTATTTTAAATATTACCCTTATTAATGGAAAAATATCATATATAGCTCAATATTAATCAATAAACACAGAAACTATTATACATTCATTACAAAATAGAATTGATCTATATTAATTGGATGATAATTGACTAGCTTGATCATATACTATCATAATATATTGATACCAATAGGAATTAGTCATTGAATACAATATTTTTCAATAGTAGGAGACCAAATAATTCCTAGAAAAATACAATATTAAAATTAGGAGTATGTGAAATGAATATTTGATATGCATTGGTGATGAAACTTTTCTTAATAGAGATACATTTAGGTCATTATGAATTGATGGAAAAGAAAAAATTGTGCCATTGTAGATATTAATACACTGGATACCCAATAGAGACTCCCCCAACAATATCTTCATTATAATTTCGTAGATAAATACCCTATGTAGAAATAATATATCCATATTACCAAAAATTCATCACATACTATTTGAATGAAATAATAGATTTTTTGGTGATGGAGATACATTGACATTATAACCGAATAAAATTTTGTTTAATGAATGTGAGCAGTACTCTCCCATTAAAATTAAAATAAAAAATTTATAATAAATAATCATAGAAACATTTCATTTTGAAATAAAAGTATATTGTAAAGGACAAAAAAATAATGTAAGTGAAGAGATTAGGAATCATTACCCAATAAAATAACTACATTTAACAGGAAAATTAACTATTTATAATTTTAAACACTATTTTGATGTATTCTTTAGGGGGAATCATAGAGCTGAACTATCCTCACTTATTTTGGGGAGAAGAGTAATGGGAGGATATATAGGTATTTATATAATATTTGGGATATGTATTTATTAATATTGGTACTTAGGCTTTGGAGATCTTGGTCGTGGTTGATTTCATATCATGTTTTTAGACTTTTCTTAATATTAAAGGCATTTTTTATTTCATAAACTGAAATCCGTTCATTATTATTACATTGGCCATTTAAATATCTAGTTTCTATAAAGAATATTTTTTAAAAACATAATTTCCATTTTTTAATTTGAAAAGTAAATTTTAGGTTCTGAAATTGATTTTAATACTTTAAAATATATATTTTTAAAAAATTAACATATATTTTGTCATAATTTAATTTATATTAATTATTTAATATTTTTAATTCATAATATTGTTATAATATAAACCATATTTAAATATCAAATTTTATTATTCATGCGAAAATCAAATATTTCATTAAAAAATAAAAAATATAGAATTTATTAATTACAATGTTCTAATTCTAAAATATAATTCCAATTCAGAAAAATAATTTTCCATTTATGAGAAAATTGTAATTAATTAAAAATATTTGTGTACTTTAAAATCATATGTTGGGTGCAAAAAAAGTTTAAAAATATTTCTAATAATTTTTTATTTTTATGAAATTCATCAGTATGTAATAAAATCATTACTTATTAGAAATATACTCTATTTTTTCAATATTGATTATATAGTTATTAAATTATATTATATATTTCATCAAACACTTATATATTAGATATAACATCTATATTTCTATTTTAATATCCTAACAATGTGATTCCCAATGTTCAAATTCCAACAGTCATATTTATCTTCCTATAATCTCACTTCTCTAATAACCCTAAAATCAATCCACTCATTCTCTTAGTCTAGAAAAATCATAGACAATTGCATATTTTTAAATTATAATATAAATACTTCATTTTTTATTATTGTTATTGATATAAAATGATCCTTTGAGTTAAAGTTTATAGTGTTTCCATGTATTTTTATGCGTTCAATTCCTCTAGTTATAATAATTATATTGAATTTAATTTTATAAATTTTATAAAATAATGTGTATTGGTTAATACTTTTTGAAATAATTTTATATTTAATATATTATAAACATGCTTATTTCACTCTAAGATTGAAAAAAAACAGTTATGATCTTTTTTGGTTTGAATAAGATAATCAATAGTCTATCCATATATGAAAAAACTAATAATCCTTACATCAATGTATGTATTGATGTGTAAGATAAGGCTCAAATTATATTATTGTTATCTCGAGATGATAAAATACAATTTTAAATTTCATATAAATTATATGTTTCTTCAATTATTTTTAAATCATGAACATCTATATATAATTAAATGATCAGTTGGTAGAATTTACCAGAATAAAAATTGATTTACATTTTAAATGAATCATGAAAATATAGTTTTTTCGCACATTAATGAATATAAGAATATTTTTATAGATGTGTATATCATTTGTGTCAATCAGAAAGATGAGGGCTATACTAATATATTGTCATCCTTATTAGATACTTCATTTAATTTGTTGAGATATTTTTTATTATATGGAATAATATCAATAAATTTTTAATAATTTAAATCTTCTATAATTTCTATTGAAATTTAGTAAATGAACATGTAAATGTATGAGGTATAATGATTAAATGTGAGGGGAAGTACATAACATATTTTTAGGATATAAAACTATAGAAAATATTACATATTCAATATAAATCCAAAAATAAACAATGTACTTGTCTTATCTACATTTTACATTTATATTTTTATAGGAACATCTTAAATCAAAAATAAAATAAATATATTAGAGTTGGGTTATATCACTCGCTATTTGTTAAACATGGTTATGATGGTCTCAAAGTCATAATAATCAAATTATTCATTTTCTATGTTCCTTAATGGTGATTTTTTTTATTTTACTCCATATGAGTAAGGGGATTTTATTATAATATTTAAAAAACGTTTATATTCATAGGGAGAGGTTTTTTCATACTAAAATAACATGAGTATACAATTTTAACCTATTGTGATGAATGATGATTACCAAAACATGAGAGAAATATCCTGTCAGTTAGATTTATAGTTTAAATATATTTTTTATTCAAATAAAATTATGAATAACATAATATTACCAAAGGATATCACATAATTTTAAAGGGACCACTAATTAATAGGATATATGTTCTTACTATAATAAAAATAAATTATGTATATGATATTGATAACCCCATGATTCAGCATCACTTCCATGGGAATATTTGCGATAACGGGTTGGAGAAGCTAATTAAATGTGGATTGATTGATGATATTATACCACAAAATATACCCTTTATTGAGTATTTCATCATAATTAAATCTATTAAGACAGGTTTTAAAATATCGAACAATAAGTCTTATCATCTTTTGGAAAAGATGTAATATATGATTTGGGGTCCATCTTTAATATCCTCTCATAGTGGAAGATTATATTTGTTCACCTTTATTTGATGAATTATCAAGAAAATTATCTATCTACATTAAAATGTATAAATAAAATTTATATAGTGTTTTTGATACATGAAATTATATTTTTGAAAATAAAACTAGTAGTAAACTGAAGGATTCTTTATCTTATAATAGACTAAAGTATCTACCAATATAACTTTTATATTTATTTTACACTGAGGATATATCTTGGAATCAGATAGATAAGGATAGAACCTAAAAAATTGGTTACTTAGGAATATTAATTTAATATTCTTTGATATATCGTATAGTGTGCAATCATACCCAATGATACCTATGTCTTTTTGGGTTTATGCTTCTATCACAATTTTTTATCTCATCTATTAATATATTCAACTAAAATTTATTTTGAAACATTAAAAATCTATTGACTAGTATTCCCCGCATATATTTTCCTTTAAAATTATTTAATATTAATAATTAACCTATTATAATATTAAAATCATTTTACCAACACATATTCATTAGTTTCCCTTAGAAGAGTGTAGGAATATAAGATGATCGTAGACAAAACACGATATCATAACAATACTATTAGTCATGATATCATTTTATAAAACTATAATACATCAATACCACTTCCTAATGATTATAACTAAAAACTCAAAAAAGGGTATTAAGGTTCATCTCTATCCGAAAATGAGTCTCTCGGATTGTCTGTCCACCACGAACCTAATCTTGAGACTCAATGTAAGTAAGGATCTGATTATGATTTATTTAATGAAATTTTTTGTGTCACTAATGTACTCAAATTACCAATTATATAGTTATTACATTCACTCAACCTCCTTGTTGTTTTGACCATTAAGATATAGTTGTATATTCCATTATTAGATCTCAAAAACAAAAGGATGATCCCACAAAAAACAAAATAGTTTTCCAAAGTATTGATTTGAAAATGTAAATTGTTGTAATGAATATGGAAATGTATTATCTCTACAAAAATTAAATGTGGTGTAATTGCCCTTATCATTTGATTAATAATTAAATCATATATTCATGTTCAATACCTATTTTAATTAATAATATTTTGATATTAAGCGGAGTTATAGGAATCATGTTTGATGTTGGAAGGACATATATGGGAAAAGGATTAGTGTAATAATTAGGTAACTAATGGAGTTGTATTGAGTACCTGGTACTATTTTTAAACGCTTAGATTAATATTTGTGTAGACATCTTGTTTATGGTGTCCCTATATCAGGAACCTAGTATAATTATAGCTTGTTTTATTTAAAGGAAGGGTAGAAATTTATTTGATGACACAAATTAAAATTGACTTTAACCACTCCATTTGTATTTCTACATCATTTAGAATATGTATAATATCATATGGTCCCTCCATAATTTCTCACTATCCATAAAAGTATACCTATTTGATTCTTTCTTAGTTTATAATTCTAGTTATTGTAGAGGTCACTTTTAAAAGAAATGGTCATAGAATTTCACTTTATTCTTTTTACACTATTATTTGATGTCATAAACTATAAATATATAATTACTATCTGTCTAGAGTTATATAAATCAATTTCATCCATTGATGATACATCATTTTATTATTACTAAGTGGTGAAAATCAACAATCTTGGGGAAAGTATACATTTAAACCCATTGGATTCCTATATCCATTACACGAGGTTTCTTAAACCATTATTCTAAACTATTAAAAATTTATAAAACTCTCCAATGGTTATATACTCCACTTCCCAAACATTTATATTTGGTTTCAGTACTACATTTCATACATGAACCCTACATTAATCAATTATTTATATTTTTTACTAAATAGAAACAACAAGGATATGAGTGAGTTATACATAAATAAAAAGTTTTTATAGAAAATAGAGTTCTTGATGAAACTAACCATTATGTCTAACTATAATTTAGATATATGGGTTGTGTTTATATGATTTCCATGTCATGTTTATTTAACAATATATGTATATACATACATTGATTATTATTTTAATTTAAATTGCTTGATATAATGGTTTGTGATATATATTATGTTGAAATGTGGCCTCTTAAACAAGTGTGCACTATTTTCTAGTAAATTTAAGTGGTTGAATGGGATTGGGTATCAAATAATATTTTTTTACATCGATTGATGGGAATGCATGAGTTAATGGATGTGCTTATAAAATATTATATTTATGTATAATAATCCTATACATTATATTTCTTCCATCATTAGAATTGACCATTAAGACATACACTTATTCCCATGAATATTTTACCTCTTAAGAGATGATGTTAACAAAACATATGTGAATATAATCTCTTTCATTTAACCCATAGGATATATAACAAATTATTATTGTGATATAAACTCATTGAAGTTATACATAAGTTTGTATCCTCTTAGTCTGGGTTTTTATTATTTATGGAAATTATTTATGTTTGAAACTATGTAGGAAGCATATTTATTTCTTGGTTTATTGATTCAATTTCTAGTATTACTACAACATCAATTTGGATTCATGATTGATTCATAGGGTTTGGGTGGTGACCCCCAAATTTTTAACATATACTCACAACCGTCATGTGTTAATCTGGGATGTATACAGATATATTTTTACATTATCCATGAAAGGGAAAGGAACATAAACATGTTATTTTACTACTAATTAATGTGTGCTACTAGTAAGGATCCTTTTGAATAGCACGATAGAAAATATTTGTTAGGTTGATAGTGTAGTACATAGACAACCTTATATTCGATCATACACATGGGAATATAATTTTTCAAACATTAGTTCCTTTTTGGTTTTATGGATCGATTATATGTCTCTTTTATCTAGTTACACATTATTAGTAGTTTGTTTGGATATTTTCAAATTTAGTTCAAAGGATTTTCCTATTCATATATAATTCCAAGATATAATATTTTCCTTGTAAAATAGGTATATATATCATAGAGGGTTTTATTTTTTAATTGTGTTACATCTAACAAGGACATGAATAATTTTTTATATGATTTTTAATTATTTCATTTAGCTTAAATGTAAGAATGTTGTCTACCAACTTGTTTTATTATTCCCAAAAAAATTCTCTAGCCCTTAAATATTGATTTATAATTTTATAGTGTTTTTTTGATTGAGTTCATGTAATATTATTATATGAGTTTATATCCATTATACATGGGATATTGTAAATAATACTAATGATGATAATGTAATTTGGTGAAATAGATATTTATGAAAAATTTGTATACCAGTTATGAATATAAACTAAAATGGGTGTGAAGGCATTTTATGAATGATTTTTTTTCAAAATAGATGTATTTAATAGAATGATATTTTTTCCCTTGTTTTTAAACTCCATCGATTCAATTGCTACCAGAATTTTATACATTTTATGATTTTAAAAGCGGAAAACTGAATAGTAAACTTCTTTTATACATGGATATTAAGAATAAAGTATTTATAATAAAGCTATTAAAGGGTTTTCAAATAATTTAAAATAAAATAATGTTTTTATTTTAAATAAATAACTATATATAATGGTGAAATCATCTTGGTGGTGGTATGATGAATTTAGTACCTTGGTAATCCTAAATGACTTCAAAATAAGAAAATTCCATTCATGTGTTTATTATATTTTTTTTAAGAAGTTTTATATTTATCAAAATATATTTACAATATAATTATAATATACAAAACATGATAGGTACATGCCCTGTTAAAAATTAGCCAAATTCTATTTCATAAATTAATTGGTTATGTAATTCAATGAAAATATTTTCTACGAAAATTATTAGGGATCATGAAAAAAAATCAAAAAATTTCAAACTATGTATAGTTCATCCATGTCTTGAATCATTATATTTTTTTAAAATTTATCACCTATTAAAATAGATTACAGGGAGTATTATAAATTTTCATTAAATTAGTTCCATAAAAAAATAATAAGATAATAAATATAAGTGTCTGATACATTAGATAATATTTTTGAAGAGTTTATGAAATTAATTATTAGTTTGAGTCTAGATACTTGTTTTTCTATTAATACATTATTTAGTTTAATAATAAAATTGGTGAAATATAAATAATAATTAATAAATATTATACTAATGTATAATTATCTGTCCCCTCATCATCAATTATTCTATGGTATACATTTTGACTCAGGAAATGAAATCAATGGTTGTGTTAAATTATATTATGTTTCAGAAGATGGTACTTAATATTAGTTAATTAGTTATTTATTTACATATTTATACTTGACCCATATATGGGAAATGTAGAATATATTATTTCATTTCATTACCCACTATTAAGGTAGAATGCATTGCAGTAAAAAATTTCATTATGGGAGTTATGTGGTTAAAAGATTTATTTTGGGAACATTCTTTATCATCAGGAAATATTAATTAATTATATGATATCCATTTTTCTCAACTATTATCAATGAAATATATAATCAATGTTTGATCAAACCATATAGATATAGGATTTTATTTTATTATATAAGTCCTTGAGTTTGATCTTGTTTGTGTCAAAAAGATAAATTAATTTGAAGACCGACCTGAATGACCAAATATGGTCATTTTATTTTCTAAATTAAAGATAGATTTTAATATATTTAACAACATACTAATTCAATTATATAGGTTAAGGATCACCATTTTTATCTTATAGATTGTATTTTAAAATTTATATATTTTTTTAAACCTTATTTACATTACATTTCATAAAAGTTTGAATTTTTTTCACTTGTTTATTTCATTTTTATGAAATATTTTTTTTATTATTTTATTCTTATTATATTTTATTCTATTTTTTGTTTTTGGTTGAATTTTATCAAGTGAAAATATTTTCGTGGCATTATTTCTTACTGGGGAATTCATGTTAGTGAGATAAAGTCCCTTGTTTCAAAATCCCCAATTCATGTCTTGTGTTACACAGTTGACTCATTGGGTATTTTCAGCCTTATGATGAAACATTCATAACCCTTGTCCTGATGACTATGATTTCCCATTGATTGATTAGTTAGTTGTGTTACTTCAGTGAAGGAATCGAAATCTATCGGCATATAGGCCACTTCGTTCAATCTAATATCCTTATATTTCCATCCCAAATGGATATTTCTCTAGATTTTTGATCTATAAAGTTCATCATTCCATTTTGATCGGGTCATAAATAAACCTTGGGACTTGATTGGATTTTTTGGATGTGATTATAGCATTATTTCTGAATGTCTTGAATATTTGACATTATGAACGCCTGGTACATCAATATTCATGTATGCCACTCCACTTTTCAATAAAAAAATTTATTAGTCCTTTACAATCTATTCATGATTATCTCCTTAAAATAATTAATCCCTAAAAAAAATAATTATAATAATAATGAAATTGGAGGATTATTATGATTCGTTCCATGTATCCCTTGTGGTGATTGGATTTTATGTCACTGGTTATGATGGATATTTTCATACCACATATTTTTTAAAGTTAATTGATATGTAAAACATTTATCATCCATCAAGGATTGTAGTTTTAAATTATTTCTTAATAATTCTATTGATATATGTTATTCCCTTATTAGGTAAATTATTTGTCTCCTCTATAACACTACAGGATATATCTATTGAAATGGTTTATTTTATTCACTTATTAAATAATTTCACATCGCCTAGCATGATAGTATTCATTTTCTTCTTAATTTAGGGTTTGTTAATGACAAATTGTTTAATTATAACTGTATGATAAATATTTTCTTTATTATCAATGTTTTTTTATGATTTTGTGTTGTATCCATCTTTTTATTTTATTTTCAATAATAAACAATCAAATATGGTGTTATTTTACTTTTATTTATCTATTATATGTTATTTTTTAAAATAGAATCTTTATTGATATTTTTTATTAAGAAACTACATGATACATAGTGAGGCTCATTGAATGATTATTATGGTGGTAATTTTATGTGACTAACTAATCTCCGTTGATAATGTGAGTAGTTAATGTGAAAGAATTAAAAGGGGATTTGTGAGTTAGAAAATGAGTTATTTTCATAAATGAGGATGGAGATTCAAACCATTATTTATTCATAAATGCGTTGTAAATAACAATATATTATATTAGTTTCATGCCTAATTGTCCTACAAAAAATTAATTCTGATTTTTTATGAAAATGAATTAAACCATTAGATAAATAATCCAAAATGTTTGTATTGATATTAAAAAATGTGAACTCATTTTGAAGTCATAAAATTTTAACTTTATGACACAATGTTTGATGATGTTAATCTTACAAAAATTACCCAAGATAAATGAATATTAAATTGTGAGAGTATTTATTGAGCATAAAATGTAATATGGATATTCTCATAAAATTATTCTGAAATATTAAATCAACCCCTTTATCAAAATCATATTCTATTTTCGTATTTTTATCCAAAATAATGAAATATAATTATAAAAGAATACCTAGCTAGAAATTTTAACATCCACCCCACTATATATCCCTCCCTCCCTTACAAACTCTCTACCTCACTCCCTCTCTCACTCTATCTTCCTCCATCCCTCTCCCTCTCTCTCATCTTTCTGTTTGTTTATTTTATTTATCAATGTTTGATTCAATTTTTGTCAATTTTTTTTTCTGTTATATGAATTCCATTGTCTATTAGGCTTTATCATCTTCTAGTTCCCAATCATTCATTGTTGATAGGTTTATGTCATACCCAGAGGGTTTTAACAAAATTGTTGATCTTATACCCTTTCACGAATTCATTTCTTTTCATCTATTTAGGTATTTATAACATTTATGTGGTAGATATAACACATAATGTCTTTATATTTTTTCAATGAAAATAATAAATTTTAATCATATATTAAACTTAGTATACATCATAATATTTAAAAAAATTCAATGATTTTATTTTTTCAAATATTTATTTGTTTACTTTGTCCATATATTTTTGATGTAATTTGAAACCATTAAATTTTATGTATTACACCATAAATTTTATTTATTTGGTGAATGATAAAAACATCATATATAAGAAATATATTTTCTATTATAATTTCAAGATGAGACATATCTCACCATTAAATTGAAATGAAGTATATTTGGTGACATTCCTTTCAATTGACTAGTGGTTTTTTCTATAATTGTTCAAACTACTTACAAAATTACATTGAGATAAATTTCATTTGACTTTAAACATACAAAATCTAGGTTAGAGACTAATTTTAGTATTATTTTAGTACATTAAAGTTATCTAAAATGGTATTTAAGATAATATTTTTTCCCATTTTATAAATATAAACCATCATTAGTTTGAAAAAAACACTTTCATGTTTTCAATATTTCATTTTAAAAAAATTTAACCCACGTATTTTTTTTCATGTTTTAGTGTCACACATATTGTCAATTGATATTTATTTCAATATATATGTTACAAAACCTTCCCAAAGTGAGAAAAATTCATTCAAAGAAAATAATATAAATTTCATGTCAACTATTACAATTTTTAGTTATTTATTTAATATAAATAATTATTTTTTTCTTTCCCATTCATTAGAATATATATTAATTTTTTAATTAATGAGTTTTATATGGAAACTAATTTTAGTTGATATTTGTCTAGATAAAAATTATTTTCAATTGTGGTTGACATAGTAGTTTTTCCTATGGATGAAAATCCATATATCAGTTTAATAATTATAAATGAGTTTTTGTATATATATATGATGCATGGATTGAGTGATTTTTAAGCACTCTAACTATTGTAAACGATTTTATCTTAGTTTTCTAACAGAGATAAATTATATTGAAAACTATATAATAAAAAGAATAAAAATTTATTTTATGTATATTATAGTGGAAGGGTGATTTAAAAATATTATATGATCATGAAATAGTTGATGTTCCCATTAAAATATTACTGTTTTGTGAGAGATTCAAAATTCATAATAAACTATGAGTTTATCTCACTCTGTGGGTGAGATAATTTTTTACTTAAAATTGGAAAATATAATTTGTATAGACAATTTATTAATAGATTTGAGTGTTTAATTAAATATTTTTTTAATAAGATGAAATTTAGGTGTATTATCTAAATGGATATGAGATTTTTTAATATTCGATTTATCTCACAATGATTTTGAGAAAAATTTTATTTCTCTATCTACATATTTAAAAAACATTATAAAAACTTTTAATCATATTGATTTTTAATTTACCATTCTTATAAATGATAAATTTCATTATTTATTTTGTGTTTATTTTATTACATTTTTCTATATAAATTTTCATGGATCATTTAATAAATCATGCATTGACTATTTTTTCTATTATATTTAATGTTATATTTATCTCATGTGTGTGGTAAGATAAATTAATCCATATAAACTTCATTCTGAAAATTTTTATAAAGAATTAGAGTCTTATTTTTAAGATATTACCATATCTATTAACAGAAGATTCAAATTTCATTGACCATTAACTGGTGAAAATAAAACTTATCTCATTTTTTAACAGATATAACTTTTCAAAATCTCTAAAATTTGTAACTATAATATTTTTTCCAGAAAACATTTATCCTAAATAGTTCTGTCAATAACAATATTTCATACTAGGTTTCTCTAAATTTCTTGATGACATAAAACCTTCATTATATAAATATCATATAATTTATTAAATAAAATTACTATTCTTGAAATTATTCAATGTTAAATTTGATAAATTAAATTTATGTTGGCCATCTAATAATGTTTGATTTCAATATTCATAAAATTATTCAAAATTCTAATCCATTTGTTAAATTTTTCAAAATTTGAATAGATATTATAAAAAATGGAGATGATTATATATGAATAGTATTTTCTATAATAGATAGTGATGTATTGATGATTGAATAATATTGTTGTAGGAAAAATGACTCTTTGTTTTTGTATAGAATTTTTGATAATACTAAATGGGATTTTTTTACAATCATTTAAGATGAAATAAAAGTTGTATTAGTAGGAAATTATGAAGAGTATATTTAAGAAGTCAACTATGGGGAATTATTTCATGTTCATGTCTTTTTAACCTCTAAGACCAACTACTTTCCATGTTTTTATGTCACATATTTAGATGATTTTAGGATTTATATGATATTAAATTGAATTATTTTTATCCATTAATATATGATGTGGTCGATCGACAAATGTTATGGGTCCCTCAAAATTTAAATGGTGTTTTAAGCTTTCAATTGTGTAAATTGTTTGTTTTTTTGGTTTTCTTTATCTAAAATATTTTTTATTTAAAAAATAAATTTTTATTAAAAAATTATAAAATATTTGTTATGTTAATATACTAATAAATTGAATCTATTATATCCACTTTGTATGCCTTTTTAAATTTTATAGAAGTTTATTGTGTTGGGAAAAATCAATTTCTAGAAATAGTTCCTTATCTTATTATATAGGATTTTTATTAATATTTGATATTATTTAATCTGTTTTATTTATATAAAATTATCTTAAATAATGAATAAAAACACAAAAAAAATCTATTCATAGGTTTATGTAAACATTTAATGTGAGCTATCAATGTTATATAGTGATAAAAAGTTTTATGAAAGCAACACTTCCAAAATTATTCCATCAAATAATAGGATGTATAAAAAATAATTGAATGATATATTGGGATCATTGAGTACTAATGGAAAAATAATATGTAATGATGGATTGAAAGGTATCATACATTAATATCAATTTGTTTTTTATTTTTTGGCCATGTAAAAAAATATATTCTAGAAATTATTTAATCCACTTAATGGAGTTACTCTAAAGAACTAACATTCATTGTTATGACATAGATGGCAGGTAAGAAGTGAAAAATTATAGAAATAAAACTTTCATGCATAAATTATAATGATAATATGTAATTACCTGACCCCAGTTACCCAGAGTCGGTGCATTATTACATAACATTGGTATGATCACAAAAAAGATCAAGTCTCAAAAGACCGATTAGTTTAGTAGCCTTGGAAACACTAGATATATTCATAAGTCTTTCATTACATCTTAAGTTAAAAAAAACTACAAAAAAATCTTCTCTTCATATCCCCTCATACTATCCCTGCAAGTCATTCATAAATTTCTTATTCACATCCAAGGAAAAATAAAACATTGAAACGGGTGAGCTCAGATGCTTAGTAAGGATAACAATATAGCAGAAGCTTTCATAGATAACCATAAACACTTAAGGAAATGTATGAATAAAACAAAAGCCTTTTAAACATGAACTTCAGAATAATATAGAAATGATAAAATGAAATAATGTCATTTACTTACTCACATGGATAATCTACTAGTCGAATAATCTCATGCAATATCAATAACCACTTTCATAAAGATGGAATGCATAATGCCAGACTATCATAACCACGTAGCCAAGGCCTCATGCCAAGACTACCATTAAGATTTTTCCAAGGCCTCATGCCAAGACTCTTTTTTGTCTCATGAGACCTACCGATGCATCGAGGAGCTATAGCGGGCTCCACCTATCACTTACTAACTCCAATGCATTCCTCATATGAAGAGTTTTAAACATAACATAAACATTCGTATTAAAAATAGCATACGAAATGTAAAAACTTTAACCACAAACCATGAATGGTATGAAAATAGCACATCCACAGTCAAACATAACTCATTCGATACAATATGGAAGATGGTATTGTATCATATTAGCCTCAATCGAGAATAATGATGGATATTGACATAGATGAAAATAATCATCAAAACTATTAAAGAGAAATATCCTTTTTTTGAAATCATTTAAAACCACACTATTTGTCAAGAAGCCATTTAAAAATGGATTAATTAATCAAAGTTTCCCATACCACTTTGAAACATTTAAAAGTTATTTTAATTTTGAAACTTTAATGTCCATATAAATAAATTCTTAAAAACATTTTTAAAACATGGACATTAATGAGAAATATTTAGAAGAATAAATCTTTAAAATACTTAAAAATGTATTTTAGTTAGAGTTTCTAACCAAAAGAGTGAAACTTGAATACAAATAATTGAGGTAATAAAAACATTATAATATCATGATAACAAAGGGATTCATGATATACTATGTCAATGTACATTATATACACCATATAAAAGTGATTTGGTGTATAACAACAACGAAGTCTCAATGGAAGTTAAATTGAGATGAATTCTCTTATAAATACCATATCCTTAGATTAAGGATAAATCAACGACATAATTATGTGTGAAAAATATAAATACACTCAATATGATTGGATATTTAGTGTAAATCAATCGGATGACATTCACACATATTCATGTAAAAACAACACTAGTGAATTGGATATTTAACTCTACAACTGGAGATTGAGTTAAAATTACTCTTATAACGTTCATACTGATGACATGAGAATTTATCAATGGAGTGATTATGTGTATAAAAATTATATATATAGAAAGGGGAGTGGAAATTATGACATAATAAAATGAATAGTGATTCCACACATAATCTTGGAGTAAAATAATCAATGAAGTATGCGTAAAGCCGAATGAGTGGAAATTGAAATTTCAAAATCCCTTATCGATTAGGAAACATACGAAACATAAACCCATGAAAGAAGGATCATAAAATTATTATTTAAATATCTATAAATTAATTTATATTACACAATGAATACAATCACGGGCAGTACACACACCACATACAATAAATAAGTGGTGAATGATGGAATTCTCACGGAATTAAAAGTGAGATAAGAAACCCATTACTTTGTACTTTTTTCCTGGTCGACGGTAGGTTAACCTCCTGTATAATGGATAAATAATTTTTATTGAATTATAAAATAATCATTTACATTAATATGATGTCATATATGATCATTTAACATTGATTTGTTAATTATATCTTAGTATTATCGTTGTTTCGGGTGTTACCTTACTCGTTTTATTTTATATGTTTTGTTACTTAATCCGGGTTTGTCATGGATAGGTGGTATCTTAATCATATCCATAATTAAATCAACTCCTTAAAAATTATTTTTAAATCATAAAATGATAATTATACTTGAATGGATACGATGGAGAATGAATCTCATCGCGTTCGTCGAGACCGTAGTCCGTACGTATGCACGAGCGACAATATCATTATTTTGATGTTAAAATAATATATAATTGGATGGTATATCATATATACAGAATAATTATCATGTTATATTTATTATTTACATTAATTACACAACATTATTATACCCGTCCAAATAATAATTTATTTAATGACAATTACACAACGATGTGGAGACGGTAAGCCATACGTACGCACGTATAGTGACATGCCATTCAAAGAATGGATAGAATACTGAATATGGTTGTACCATATTTATAATAACATCAAATTATATATAATATACTGGATTTATTCTCTTATAATAGAAATATCAATGAAAGAAGATGTTGATGAAGAAAGGAACTTGAAAGAGGGTGGTGAAAACATTACCTCTTCTTTGGGTTCTTCCTTTTGATTTGATCAAAAGGGCTCCATAGGTTAGCTTTAATATCAAACTAAGGCCTCTAGGATGTAGTGAGGGAGGTTTAGAGAGTATTTGGTCTGGTTTTGGCTGAACCAAAAGGCTTTTAATGTGTGAAGTAATGAGAAGAGAGAGTGCCCTTTTATAAGAGGGGTGAGGGGCACCATCGGAAAAGCTAAATATATTATTTTATAATAAATTCATATTCAGTTTCTAATAGCACCAAAGTAGATTATTTAAAGGTTAAGGTGGGTATAGGTCGAAAACCACTCAACCAATAGAATTTAGACAGGTTTGGGCCATTATATTAACCTTATCATTAAGTATTAACTCTTAGTTAATTAGTTTAATTTTTACAATGTCTCTTTGTATTTTTATATTATATGGTTAATAAACATACTATATACATCCAAGAGACCCCCATGTAATCCATTAATGATACCCCAGTCATGATATAAGTCTCTTGGCTGGTCCTGTGATTTTTGGGAATTTAATATCAATTAATAATATAATATTTGTTTTAAAAACTCTTTTATGTCAATTTTGACACTATTCAATAATTGATTTTTGAAAAAATCACAAACGAAGTATTACTTCAACAAAAGTTACTAAAATAAATCCTAACAAGTCATATTAACCTTCAAAATTACTTTAATTCATAAAAAGTCTCAAATTATATTTATTTGGGTATTTATAATATCAATAATTTTAAGTTTTCACAATTATGGTAATCACTGCATCATCATTGTGTCATAAATAAATTAAATTATTTATTTTATAAAAATTAGAAATAAAATATCATTATGTAGGAAATATTTTATCTTTCTATTAAATATTTACATTCCAAATTATCTTATGTATAACCCTATATTAAAAATGTTTTGGTATATAAATGTTGATTTTAACTCTTTTAACTCTTCTTCGAATTAAATAATAATAAATGCCCTAATCTAATCCAAGTGGGCCTAAATGATAATATTTTACTCTTAAGGTTGTTTTTGGTCGAGATACACTTTTCCAAAAGAATTAGGACATGTATTATGGTAATATTAATATCATCTTTACCCTTAATAACCCTATTTACTTTTAATCGTGGTAAATAAAAGTAAAAAGCTACTATTCACCAAAAATTATTTTCATCTCATTGAACCACATTTTACTCTTTGATATTGACCATGTCTCTCAGATTTTCAGAATTCCACTCACAGAAGCTGTAAAATTGAGTTTTATGAAAATTTCAGTTTTTTTTAGCTACCACTTAGTGGTTTCACTATTCATCAAAAAATGAAAGTTTCCAGAAAAATACAAAAAATTAGGACTAAGCTATATTTGATATTTTGAATTCAAAAATGATTTCTATTTTACCAAAATCAAAAAATATCAGTGGGATTAATTAATTTAAAAATTAATTCTCGTCGTCAAAAGAAATAGCGTGTTTTTAAAAGATAATAATTATCAAAAGATTGACACTTGTTTATGTCATGTTCAAATGTGAAATTACATCCAATGACTAACATTGTATTAAACGGTAAAAATATGTTCTAAATATAATTTAAAACCACTAAAATTAATAATTTATCACTGTTAATTATTTCGATTAAAAAAGTTGTTTTTAAATAAAATTTAGTAATTTTCAGTATTCATCAAAATATGAAAGTTATCTGAAAAGTACCAAACATTAACCCTAAGCTAATTTTGATATTAATAATCCAAAAATTAAGTCCATTTCGAAAGATAAAATTTATAAAATTTCAAAAAGTAGGTATTACTATTCATAATGGCCAGTTTGATTAGTTGTGGTGTGTTAGAATCTCGAAGTTGCGTACAATGCACACCATTGCATTATTCAAAGGGTAACGTAACGTGGAAGCATTGGGTGTTACATTCTCCCCTCCTTCAATAAATTGCGTCCTTGCAATTTTTTTAAAAAAATTGGGCTTTAGAATAAAATGGAATGTCCCACATCTGAAAAAGATTCAATATAACTATCACTTTAAAAGAAAGTAAGAGAGGTATAATGGTCACCCATGATAACCCATACTAGGATTCCATGTAGGAAAACATGGATATGGATGATAAACTAAGTGTTAAGTTCTGATGGAGAGGGATAGAAAACATGATCAGGAGAAAGATAACAATAAGAAAATCACAAACTTGTGTTAGGGCAAACGGTCATTAGTCTCCCAGTAGGAAAAGTAAACGGAGAACATTTTTTGTTTTAAGTTACATTACATAAGGACGAGGAATTCATTTATGATATTAAATAAGAACATAAATATATATACTTACTTTTTAAGTATAGTTTCATTCATTAATAAATTTTTACCACTAGCTCATTTTTTTTGAACAATGAGTATTCAAGAATAATTGGTCACAATGGAAGAGCTAGAATAAACTTCTATAGAAATACATGATCCACTTAGGATAAACTATATATTTACCTTGTCTTTAGAGATTAATCAAAAACAAAATGGTTAGTATAATATCTGATGATCCCCCAAATGGATATTCCATTAGAGAAAAAAAACACTAACCTTAATTTCTAAAATTAAACCACCAATACCCCAAAGTTAAATAAATACCATTCAATAATCAATTGTCCTTAAAATCCTTCAATATAATCCAAAATAATATTGAAACCCAAAACTTATATTAATGTGGTCTTCCACGTTAAATTTTATCACCAAATGAAATTAATTACTCTTAAAGTCACATACTTAAGAGTAATTAACCTAATAATTTCAATAAATAACCCAAATCACTACAAATCCACAATAAAAAACATTGATAAAATTCCACCATTACTCCTCAAATGAAATCCCATACTATTTTATTTTCCTTGGGAATATAGTGTTCACAACAAAGCGAACAACTTCCAAAATAACATTCATCACTTACTCACCAAATCATTTTCTTATACTAAGGGTATTCATTTGACAAGACATAAGATCCCAAATCAAATTATTATTGATCAATAAAATCATTTAACTAAAAATAATAGTCACACTAACCAGGGATTTCACATAGTTATGTGGTAGGCGATAAATCTCCATCGCACTTTAGTTGTGGGTTCTATTCCCACAGCTTTGTCAAACGTGACGGGTTGTCACACGGTCTGTGTGTTGTTCTTTTTCAAAAACTATATTTTATAACATTACCAAAATGAGATAAATTCCTCAAAATAACCATAACATAATTTAACAACAAGTCTTATCTCATACCTTGCATTTTCATCCCAAATTATAATAACTTATAATTGCCTCAAACCCAACAATCATATAAAAGAAAATGGTTATTTATAAATATATCCATAAGAGAAAAGATAATTCTTCATCAAATATCATTCTCACATGGAAAGCTACAGGGTTAAAAATACAAGAGAAAATTATTCCAAAGTAAACCCATCAGCAAGGAGCGCTAATAATTTTTAAACATTTCTCCAACCATTTATTTCCACGTAGCTTCTTCTTTGTCCAAGAAAATATCCTATATAATAGGGAATTCACTCGGGTAATAGCCAGGTCCCATACATTTACATAAAATTACTGTAAATGGATTTTTTGGGACCATTTTTATCTTCATCCATAGTACTCTTCATTTTTCTTAAGCAATTCTTCACTTTATGTCCTTCCTTCCCGCACGTAAAGAATTTCTTTGTCCCATTGAGACACCTTCATGGGTGTCTCCTTCCACATTTCCAGCATGATAGAAATTGAGGATTCCTTTCTCCATTGTCTCCACTGCTGGAGCTCTTATTATTCATCAACTTTTTCTTCTTTGTTTAGTCCAAGAATTGGTTAATATATATATTGTTGATCATATTTTTGGAAAATTGATTTTGCATAAAGACGATATGTTTTATGCCTATCAACATTACATTTTGTTGCTCATTTCCACAACCGTTCCCACCTTGTAAATCATTTTCAAAGTCACTAAGACTTCCTTGGAATCCAGCCATAGACTAAAACTAGAAAGCATTGTTTGAGAAACAGTATTCATAAAATCATTTAGAGATTAACATGTCCCCATATTCTCAATTTGAAACACATTAGGATTAACCATGGTCATTTACTCTCATCTTATATATATAATACTTCAAATCAGTTTGTAAAGAAAATGTAAATTATCCTAATCATATCCCTAGGGAGTGTCATAACCAAGAATGCAGCAAGGCCCGTTGTCGTGCATTAGTTCCCGTTCGAGTCTTGCTCAAAGCGGTGTTTTAGGGTTTTACCTCATGGTACATCTATGCCAGAGCCGCCTCTACCTACTCATATCTAGACAGGGATGTATTTCTTGGAAAAATCACAAAATCTCTAAAATACCAAAATTCTATGAAGTTCTTCTATACTAATCCTCAAAGATCATCTTAGGTCTACTTGCTCTAATCAGAGTTTTTCTAAATATAGCTTCCAAGGTTTGTACTAAACTTCCTATGATACCAACTATAATGCCCTGACCCCAGTTACCCAGAGTCAGTGCATTATTACATAACATTGTCATGATCACAAAAAAGATCAAGTCTCGAAAGACCGATTAGTTTAGTAGCCTTGGAAACACAAGATATATTCATGAGTCTTACATTACATCTTAAGGTTAAAAAAACTACAACAACATCTTTTCTTCATATCCCCCCATACTATCTCTGCAGTTCATTCATAAATAACTTCTTCACATCCTGGGAAAAATAAAAAATTGTAAGGGGTGAGATCAGATTCTCAATAAGGATAACAATATAGCAGAAGCTTTCATAGATAACCATAAACACTTAAGGCAATTTATGACTAAAACAAAAGCCTTTTAAACTTGAACATCAGAATAATATAGCAATGATAAAATGAAATAATGCCATTTACATACTCACATGGATATTCTACTAGTCAAATAATCTCATGAAATATCAATAACCACTTTCATAAAGATAGAATGCAGAATACTAGACTATCATAACCACGTAGCCAAGGCCTCGTGCCAAGACTACAATTAAGATTTTGCCAAGCCCTCATTCCAATACTCTAGTTTGTCTCATGAGACCTACCAATGCATCGAAGAGCTATAGTGGGCTCCCCCCATCACTTACTAATTCTAATGCATTCCTCATATTAACAGGTTTAAACATAACATAAACATTCGTATTAAAACTAGCATACGAAATGTAAACACTTTAACCACAAACCATGATTGGTATAAAAATAGCACATCCACAGTCAAACATAACTTATTCGATAGAATATGGAAGATTTTATTGTATCATATTACCCTCAATTGAGAATAATTAAGGATATTGACATAGATGGAAATAATCATAAAAACTATTAGAGAGAAATATCCCTTTTTCTTGAAATCATTTAAAATCCACGCTATTTGTCAAGAAGCCATTTAAAAATAGATTTTTGAATCAAAGTGTCCTATACCACTTTGAAACTTTTAAAAGTACTTTTAATTTTTAAACTTTAATGTCCATATAAATAAATTCTTAAAAACATTTTTAAAACATGGACATTAATGAGAAATATTTAAAAGAATAAATCATTAAAATACATAGAATTGTATTTTAGATACAGTTTCTAAACAAAAGAGAGACACTTGAATAAAAATAATTGAGGTAAAAAAACATTATAAAATCATGAGAATAAATGGATTCATGATATACTATTTCAATGTACGTTATATACACCATATTAAAGTGGTTTGGTGTATAACAACAAATAATTCTCAATGGAATGTAAATTGAGATGAATTCTTTTATAAATACCATATCCTTAGGTTTAGGATAAATCAACGACATAATTATGTGTGAAAAATATAAATACACTCAATATGATTGTATATTTAGTGTAAATCAATAAGATGACATTAACACATATTCTTGTAAGAACAACACTAATGAATTGGATACTTAACACAACAAATGGAGATTGAGTTAAAATTATTCTTATCACGTTCATACCGATGACTTGAGAATTTATCAATGGAGTGATTATGTGTATAAAACTTATATCCACATAAAGGTGAGTGGAAATTATGACATAATAAAATTAATAGTGATTCCACACATAATCTTGGAGTAAAATAATCAATGAAGTATGCGTAAAGCCGAATGAGTGGAAATTGAAATTTTAAAATCCCTTATCGATTAGGCAACATACAAAACATACACCCATGAAATAAGGATCATAAAATGATGATGTAAATATCCATAAATTAATGTATATTACAAAATTAATACAATCATGGGAAGTACACACACCACATGCAATAAATAAGTGGTGAACGATGGAATTCTCACGGAATTAAAAGTGAGATAACAAACCCCTTACTTTGTACTTTTTCCTTGGCCGATGGTAGGTTAACCTCCTATATAATGGTAAAATAATTGTTATGGAATTATAAAAAAATAATTTACATTAATATGATATCATATATGATCTTTTAACGTTGATTTGTTAATAATATCTTAGTATTATCGTTGTTTCGGGTGTTAACTTACTCGTTTTATTTTATATGTTTTGTTACGTAAGCTGGGTTTGTCATGGATTGGTTGTATATTAATCATATCCATAATGGTATAGAGTCCTTATAAATTATTTTAAAATCATCAAATGATAATTATACTTGAATGGATATGATGGATAATGAATCTCATCGCGTTCGTGGAGACGGTAGTCCGTACGTACGCACGAGCGACAATATCATTCTTTTGATGTTAAAATAATATATAATTGGATAATATATCATATAGACAGAATTATTATCATGTTATATTTATTATTTACATGAATTACACATCATTATTATACCCATCCAAATAATAATTTATTGAATGACAATTACACCACGACGTGGAGACGGTAAGCTGTACATACGCACGTATAGTGACATGCCATTCAAAGGATGGATAGAATACTGAATATGGTTGTACCATATATATAATAACATCACAGTATATATAATAGACTAGAGTTATTATCTTAGAATAGAGATAACAATGAATGAAGAAGTTGATGAAGAAAGGAACTTGAAAGAGGGTGGTGAAAACATTACCTCTTCTTCGGGTTCTTCTTTTTGATTTGATCATGAGGGCTATTTAGGTTGGATTTATGATCCAAATAAGGCCTCTAGGTTGTAGTGAGGGATGTTTAGAGAGTATTTGGGCAGGTTTTGGCCGATCCAAAAGGCTTGGAAGGTGTGATGTAATGATAATGGTGAGTGCCCTTTTATAAGAGGGGTGAAGGGCACCATTGGAAAAGTTAAAAATACTATTTTATAATAAATTCATATTCAGTTTCTAATGGCTCCAAAGTGGATTATTTAAATATTATGGTGGGTATAGGTTGAAAATCACTCAAACAATATAATTTATACAGGTTTGGGCATTATATTAACCTTATCTTTTTGTATTAACTCTTAGTTAATTAGTTTCATTTTTACAATGTCTCTTTGTATTTTTATATTATATGGTTAATAAACATACTATATACATCCAAGAGACCCCCAAATGGTCCATTAATGATACACCTATCATGATATAAGTCCATCTGCTTAACCTTATATTTTTAAGAATTTAATATCAATTAATAATATAATATTTGTTTTAAAAACTCTTTTATGTCAATTTTGACACTATTCAATAATTGATTTTGTTAAAAATCAAAACAGAATGATTACTTCGAAAAAAGTTAATTAAATCAATCCTAACATGACTTATTAACCTATAAAATTAGTTCAATTCATAAAAGTATCAATTTATAATTATTTGGGTATTTATAATATCAATTATTTTAAATTTTCACTGTTATGGTAATTACTGCATCATCATTGTGTCATAAATAAAATAAATAATTTATTTTCTAAAAATTATAAATAAAATTTCATTATGTAGGAAATCGTTTTATCTTTTTAATGAATATTTAGAATCGAAATTATCTTATGTATAACCCTATATTAAATATGTTTTAGTAAATAAGCTTTGATTTTAACTCTTTTAACTATTCTTTGAATTAAATAATAATAAATGTCCTAATCTAATCAAAGTGGGCCTAAATGATAATATTTTACTCCTAAGGTTGTTTTTGGCCTACATACACTTGTCCAATAGAATTAGGACATGTGTTAGGGTAATATTAATATCATTTGTACCATTAATTAACCTATTTACTTTTAACCGTGGTAAATAAAAGTAAAAATTTACTATTCACCAAAAATTATTTTCATCTCATTGAACCACAATTTACTCCTTGATATTAACCGTGTCACTTGTATTTTCAAAATTCCACTCATGAAAGCGATAAAATTGAGTTTTATGAAAAATTCAGTTTTTTTAACTACCACTTAGTGGTTTCACTATTCATTAAAAAATGAATGTTTCCAGAAAAATACCAAAAATTAGGCCTAAGCGATATTTGATATTATTAATTCCAAAATGATGTCTATTTTATCAAATTTAAAACATATCATTTGAATTAATTAATTTAAAAATTAATTCTCGCTATCAAAACAAATAGCATTTTTTTAAGAGATAATAATTATCAAAAGATTGTCACTTGTTTATGTCAGGTTTAAATGTGAAATTACATCCAATGACTAACATTGTATTAAATGGTAAAAATATATTCTAAATTTACTTTAAAACCACTCAAATTAAAAATTTATCACTATTAATTATTTCGATTAAAAAAGTTGTTTTTAATTACAATTTAGTAATTTTCACTATTCATCAAAATATGAAAGTTATCTGAAAAGTAAAATAATTTCACCCTAAGATAATTTTGATATTAAGAATCCAAAAATTAATTCCTTTTCTAATGATAAAATTTATAAAATTTCAAAAAGTATGTATTACTATTCATAACGGTTAGTTTGATTGGTTGTGGTGTTTTAGAATCTCGAAGTTGCGTACAATGCACGCCATTGCATTATTCAAAGGGAAATATACTGTGGAAGCTTGGGGTGTTACATAATACAAAATTAATACCCATTGGATGGAAAATAAAAATTACCCTTTGAAATTTCCAGATATAGGAAGTGTGGAAGTCATAGTGTACTTGCATTAAATTACCTATTAGAGAAAAATGATTCATTCAAATCTGTTTTATCAATGGTGGATTTTTACATATAGGTCACAAAAGGTTCATTATGGGGGATCGACAACTATTAATTCATGAATAATTCATAAGTAGTAAATGTATACCAAATGAATAAGTTTAGGTAGTGGATATCACTATATAAGTGTAGGGATTCCTAAAAATTTAGTATATGTGTGGATTCTGTCAACATATAGATCGAATGATAAGATGATCATATTCACTTGAGTGACTCTAATATATTATTTGGGTGAAATAACAAGTGATTTAATTAGATTTATTATATTTTAATCATATTTTTAGATTGAATAAAAGTAAATAATTATTCCCCTAATGGATTGGGATTCATATCACAACCATATAAAAAGATTTCATTTTTCTTTTTTCTTTTTTATTCTTTTGAAGATTTTATATCAAATATATTATTTTTTTTCATTTGAAGTTGTGTGTTTTAGTTTGTTGAATTATGTGTGTTTGTCTTCTAAGATCCCATATATTTACTACAGAGTCTTATTCTATCACATTATTTATTATTGTAATTTTTATTATAAAAATTATATTAGTCAAGAGTTAGGTGTGGGACCAAAAAGAAGAATTAGATCTTAAATTGGAGAGTTTTCGATGATGAGGACCCAGTAGAAGTGATTCATAACATCGTTAATTAAAATCATTAAACCCTTTTTACTTATATTAGAATCCTAGTAAGTTCTTTTAGATTCATTGCATGTGTTCTGAAATTTAGTTAGAGTTCACTATATACTATTATTAATTTCATTAGATGAGTATAAATCTAGTAAAGAGAAGTTTGATGGAATGGATTTTGGGTTTTAGAAAATATATATATTTGATTCTCAATTGCATAAGGAACTCTATATTCCCTTAACTAGTACCATGATAGAAGTGATTAAGGAAGCATAATATGATAGTTATGACAAAAAATCACTTGTTTGGATCTTGATATCATTACCCTGGAACATGGATTATAACATTTGAGAGGTGTATACTACTCAAAAAAATAAAATTTTTAATGATATCTATAAGAAGGTGACCATAATGAATAATGTGTTCCTTTGAAAATGGTTGTATGGTATGATGATTTTTGAAGTTAAACCAGTGGAAGATCATGTCAATAAACTTATATTGATAATGATTTATTTTAAATTTCAGAAGGTAGACATTTAGGATTCGGATTCGGTGTTGTTATTTCTTACAACACTCCCTGAGTCTCAGGATGTGATGGTTACCACAATGATAAATAATGTTGTAAGGCATTATATGGTTTTTTTGGAATTTATAAACATGAACATGAAGAAGAACAATATCATAAGGATATCTAGTCAACCTTTAAATATTCTAATAGTTCTGAAGGAAAAGGATAATCTATAACTTCATGAATTCATAAGAAGGGAAGAGAGAGGAAACTTTTATGTGGGTGTATCTTGAAAAAGGTGTTCCTGTGTTTAATAATTGTGGGAATAAAGATCATCTATTGAAATATTACAACTAGTGGAGAGTAAATTTTGGAATATATATCTGAATATATGGGAGTTCTAATAATTAGATCCTCCAATTCACTTGAATATTGGATTAAAGTCTCTACAGCATCATTTAAATCAATATCTGAGAGGGTAAATATGAAGAAGTATATTTCCATAAGATTTAGGTATTTGAAACTAGAAGATAATGTGGCTCCCAAAATTATTTGAGAAGGTTATATTTAAATCCAGATAAGGAATGTAAATTTCCTATCATTGTAAGGAATGTGACACATCTCTGGGTTACGAGTGATGTTAATTTTCATTAAATGGAAAAAATAAATAGAATTTTATAAATAAAATCATCAATTATATAAGGAATATATCTCACAGTTCTATGGTTATGGTTAAATGAGGGAAGGATAGACTATTGTACCTATCAGGCACATTGGAATTTGAAATGCATACATGTTAGCTAATGTTGGAAATGTTATTGAATGGCATTCTAGGTCGCATGAGAGAGAATGGGATTAAGACCTTCCAGTAAAATGGTATTCTAAAAATAATAATAATGGATTATAGAACATATAATGATTTTATATTTGAAATTTATTGAAAGGGGGACTTCAAAACGGAATGTAAGGTACTAGGTAATTGAGAGCTATAGTTGATATAAACTGAAATATGGGAATCATATCTTGTTTTTTCTCACCTAGGTTGTAACGCCCTGACCCCAGTTACCTAGAGTCGGTGCATTGTTACATAACATTGGCATGATCACAAAGATATTATCTCGAAATACCGATTAGTTTAGTGGACTTGGAAATACAAGATACACTCATAAGGTTTACAATACATCATGAAATGGAAAACTAAAATGACATTGATTCCATAGACAACACTATGATCCCATAGTCTATCCCTGTAGGTCAGTCATAAAATACTTCTTCACAACCTGGGATAAATAAAACATAGAAACGGGTGAGCTTAGATGCTCAGTAAGGATAATAATATTGTAGGAAATTTTATAAATAAACATTATCATTTAATGAAATGTATAACTAAAACAAATGCCTTTTAAACTTTAACTTCACCATAATACGGCAAAAATAAAATGAAATAATTCCATTTTCTTCTTTAAATAAATATTCTACTAGTCGAATAATCACATGAAATATCAATAACCACTTTCATAATGATGGAATGCAGAATGCCAGACTATCATGACCACATAGTGAAGGCCTTTTGCCAAGACTACAAATAATATTTTGTCAAGGCCTTGTGACAAGACACTAATTTGTTTCATAAGACCTAACGATGCATCAAGGAGCTATAGCTGGCTCCACCCTTCACTTATTAAGTCCAATGCATTCCTCATATGAACAAGTTTAAACATAATATAAACATTCGTATTAAAACTATCATACCAAATGTCAATACATTATCCATAAACCATGAATGGTATAAAAATAACACATCCATAGTAAAACATATCATAAAACCTTCAATACTATAAGGAAGTTTATTATCATAATAAATCAACTTCAAATAAGCTTAAAATCTATCAATGGATGTTGATATAGATGAAATCCAAACTATTTGAAGAAATATACCTTTTTTGAAATCATTTAAAAGAAAAATATTATAAAACAAAAAAATTACTTTGAAAATATACATACAAGATTGTAAGGGAAGCTTCAACAAATTTATAATGGCAGGAAATAGCCACAACCATCGTATAAGTTAAAAGAATACATTCTTAATTTAATTTTGTCGAAAGGGATAAAAATGATCTTGTTTGGAAAATGACGGAAAGATTACTTTATAAGAATCTTATAAAAAGTCAACAAGGTAATAAATTAATTTAACCCATAGTCTATAAAAATAGTAAGAATGATTTGAAATACATTTTTAAAAAACATGGATGTGGATGATAAACAGGTCCCAATAGATAATTATGTATAAACATCCTCGTATAATGAAGAGATTGTGAAATAAACCCATACCTTGTACTTTTCCTCGGTTGAGGGTAAGTTAACATCCAGTATAATGGTCTAATAATTGTTAATAAATTATAAAAGAATCATATTCATTAATATGATATCATATATGATCTTTTAACATTGCTTTGTTAATAATATCTTAGTATTTTCGTCGTTTCGGGTGTTAGCTATCCCGTTTTCGTTTATATGTTTTGTTACATAAGCCATGTTTGTTATGGATAGGTAGTATCTTATTCATATCCAGAATGATATCATGTCCTTAATCATTATTTTTAATCATAAAATAAGAATTAGGCTTCAATGGATATGATTGGGAATGAATCTCATCTTGTTCGTGGAGATGGTAGTCCGTACGTATGCACGAGTGACAATATCATTATTTTGATATTAAAATAATATATAATTGGATGGTATATCATATATATAGAATCATTATAATGTTATATTTATTATTTAATTCAATTACACATCATTATCATACTCATCCAAATAATAATGTTTTGAATAAAAATTACACCACGACGTGGAGATAGTATGTCGTACGTATGCACGTATGGTGACATGTCATTCAAAGGATGGATAGAATACTGAATATGGTTGTACCATATTTATAATATCAATTATTTTCATATTTCACTAATAAGGCAATTACTACATCATCATTGTGTCATAAATAAATTAAATCATTAAATGTCTAAAAATGATAAATACAATACCATTACGTAGAAGTCTTTTTAGATTTCTAATGAATATTTATAATAGAAATTATTTTATATATAACCCTATATTAAAAATTTTATAGTTATTAAGCTTTGGTTTTAACTCTTTTAACTCTTCTTTGAAATAAATAATAATAAATATATTAATCTAATCCAAGTGGACCTAAAAGGTTCATATTTTATTCATAAGGTTGTTTTTGGTCGAATTATACTAAGACAATATAATTAGGACATGTTTTAGGGTAATAATAATATAATTTTTACCCTTAATTACCCTATTTACATTTAACCGTGGTAAACGAAAGTAAAAAGTTACTATTCGCCAAAAATTATTTTCATCTTATTGAACCAAATTTTTCTCCTTGATATTAACCATGTCTCTTTGATTTTCAAAATTACACTCACAGAAGTGGTAAAATTATGTTTTATGTGAATTTTCTTAGTCTCCTATGAGATTGGTAAAAGATGGTTAAAAGTTTAATAAAATTTTTATAAATCTAAAATTATTATAAATAGATGCCAATGAATTACATAAAACTTATATAGGTATTATGTAAATATTTTGACATAAGATATATTTAAATAAAATAAATAATTATTTAAATAAAAATTCGGTTTTAAACTATAACTTAATGTTTTTCACTATTCATCAAAAATTGAATGTTTTCTGAAATATACCAAAAATTCACCCTAAGTTAATTTCGATATTCCAAATCCAAAAATGAAGTCCATTTTGAAAGATAAAATTTATAAAATTTCAAAAAGTAAGAATTATTATTCATAACAGCTAGTTTGATTGGTTGTGGTGTGTGTTAGAACATGAAGTTGCGTAAAACACACACTACTGTATTATTCAAAGAGAAGTGTACTATGGAAGCAAGTTGTGTTACATTCTACCCTACTTCAAATAATTTCATCCTCAAAATTTCTAGAATATTGCCGCATGAAAGGACTCGGGGGGTTCTCCATCATAAGTTCCTCGGCTTCCCACGTTGCCTCTTTTATCTTATGGATTCTCCATAGAACTTTTACCAGACGAGTCATCCCGTTTCTCCGCACTTGTTCCCTTGTATCATGAATCCTGAAGGGCTCTTTGCAATAAGACAGATCGGGTTACAGTTCTACTTCCTCATAAGTGAGTACATGCGTTGGGTCAGGCATGTACTTTCTCAACAGTGATACGTGGAACACATCGTGAACATTGGAGAGACTTGGAAGCATTGCCAAACGGTAAGCTACAACCCCAATTTGTTCTAGAATTTCGAAAGGTCCTATGTACCTGGGACTCAATTTACCATTCTTCCCAAAATATATAACTCCCTTCCATGGAGATACCTTCAAGAAAACATGATCTCCTACCTGAAATTCCAAATCATTTTTTTGGTTGTCAGCATAGCTCTTCTACCTACATTGAGCTTCTTTGATGTCATTTTTGATTACCTTCACTGTTTCCATTGTTTCCTCCACTAGTTCTGGGCCAACGAGTTTTCTTTCACCAACATCATCCCAATAGGTTGGTGTGTGACATCTCTTTCTATATAATGCTTCATATAGTGCCATCTGAATACTTGAATGGAAGCTATTGTTATTGGAAAATTCTACCAAAGGTAAATATTGATCCTGCATACCCTGAAAGTCAAGGTAGAAAGATCTCAACATGTCTTCTATGGTTTGAAAAGAATATTCTGATTTTCCATCAGATTGGGGGTGGTAAGCAGTGCTCAAATGAAGATTAGTATCTAGGGCTTTCTGAAGACTTTTCTAGAATCCTGAAGTAAAATGGGGATCACTATCAGAAACAATCAATAGAGGTACTCCATGAAGTCTCAAAACATCATTAATATATAGTCTTGCTAGACGTTCAAGTGGTATATCTTCTCTTATAGCAAGAAAGTTTGTTGACATGGTAAGACGATCAACAATGGACCATATTTCATCATTCCTTGTAGGAGAACATGGTATCCCCATGATGATGTCCATCCTAATATTATCCCATTTCCACTCAGGTATTGGAAGAGGTTGTATGACTCCTCCAGGATGTTGCCTTCCAGCTTTCAATTTTTGACAAACCACACATATTGACAGAAAAAACAGCAATCTCCCTCTTCATGTTGTCCCACCAAAAATATTCCTTCAAATATCTATACATTTTGGTGCTCATAGGGTGTATAGTGAAACATGAACTATGAGCATCATCCAACAATTTCCTTTTTAGATTAGTTATATCCGGAACACAAATTATCTTCCCAAATTTAAAAATTCCATCTCCATACAAGAAGCCACTCAATCTCCCATCATTCACAGTTTTAATCTTCTTTTGAAACTCTATATCATCGGTCTGAGAACTCTTTATCCTTTCTAGAAATGATGGTTTGTCAACCATTTGAAAATGTATCAATGTTTCACCTTCCATGCTTATTCCAATATCCAACTTTACTAGATCCATGAAAAGTGGATCTCTTTCAACTCTCATTTTGTTCAAAACTCCTTATCTAATTTTGCTCAAAGCATATGCCACCTTATTTACCTTTCCCGGGTGGTAGTGTATCGTGCAATCATAATCCTTGAGGAGTTCAAGCCACCGCCTTTGCCTCATGTTGAGTTCTTTCTATGAGAAAATATACTTCAAACTCTTGTGATCAGTATATATATCACATTTTTCAACATAGAGATAATGTCTCCATATCTTCAATGAAAATATTATTGCAGCTAACTCAATATCATGAGTATGATATTTTTTCACATTAATTTTCAGCTATCGTGATGCATAGGAAATAACCCTATCATTTTGTATAAGGGCACAACCAAATCCTTTCATTGAAGTGTCACTATAAAAATCAAACCCATCATTCCCTGATGGTAGAGTCAATATAGGATCATTGAATAATCTTCTCTTCAGTTCTTCGAATCATTATTCAAACTCTTTTGTCCAATAAAATTTAACCCCTTTATGTGTGAGCTTGGTTAATGGGTTTTCCAACCAGGAAAAATTCTAGACGAAACATCAATAATAACCTGCTAAACAAATAAAAATACGTTCCTTGGTTATAATCGTTGGTGGTGGACATTCTTGGATTGCTCTTTTCATAGAAGTATCAACAAAGATTCTATCCTTAGAGAAAATATGGCCCTAAAAATAATTCTTTTGAAGCTAGAATTCACACTTGCTATAATTCCCATATAATTCATGTCATATCAGATTCTTCAATATAATGTGCAAGAGATTTTCCTGATCTTGGTATATTTTGGATTATACAAAGATATCATCAATAAATACCACTGCAAAGTAATCAAGATATTCCTTGAAAACTCTATTCATTAGATCCATGAAAATAGAGGGTGCATTAGTCAGCCCAAAAGGAAATACTGTAAACTTGTAATGGCCGTAGCTGTTTTGAAATATTGTTTTCGGAATGTCTTCCTTCGTCACACACAACTAATGATTTCCAGATCGAAGGTCAATCTTTGAAAAATATCTATCTCCATGCAGTTGGTCAAATAAATCATCAATGTGAGGTAGGGGATACTTGTTCATTATTGTTATAGCATTGATCTCCCCATAGTTGATACATAACCTCAAAGATACATCTTTTTTCTTATCAAAAAGGATAGGGGATCCCCATGGGGAAACACTAGGGTGAATAAATCCCTTATTACTCAATTCATCTAGTTGTTTCATTTGATACAATAATTCCACAGTGACCATTCTATAAGGGGTCTTCGATATATGCCTTGAACCAGGAATTAAATCAATGGAAAACTAAATTTCTCATTTTGGAGGATGTCCAGGTAAATCTCTCGGAAACACATCTACATATTCATTCAAAATTGGTAAATCCTCTATTTGAATATTCCTTTCCTCACCCACAGTTATTTGAATATCTTTCTCCCTGATAATTGAATTTAGTTGAGCTACTGGGGGTGGATCTAGATAAGAATCAAGTGGTGACGATTCTGCTCTAAAGATAAGGTGTTCTTTATCGTCATCATTAAAAGTAATAACCTCCTTATTCTTACAATAAATCTTCGCATCATGGTCTGAAATCCTATCCATATAAAGGATTATATCAAATTTAATCATAGGTATGATGATGAGATAAGTAGATAAAGAAAATTTATATACTCTAATGGGAACTGATTCACATTACATTGTAGCAATGATACTTCCCTTAGGAGTTTTGACTGACAACTTCCTGGTTAAATCAAATTGGAAATATCTAATTTTCATAGCAAACTAGGAAGATTTGAAACAATGCGATGATCTAGAATCAAATATAGAATTTTCTAAACTTGAGGAAACCATTAAATTACCTGCCACCATGTCTTTCGAAGCTTCTACCTCAGTAGTAGTGATATCATAATCTTGTCCTTGATCCCTTGGCCTTTTCGGAGGTAAGCTTATTTGATTATTAGGACATTCATTTGCATAATGTCCCATATCCCAACAATTGTGGCATTGAACATTGATAGCTTCTTTCTTCCCCTAAAAATCACAAGTTTGGTGGCCTTTTCACCATACATGTAATAGACTCCCATTCCTTTTAAGCAAGTACCAGGTTGTTTCTTCCCACATTTACTATAGGATGGATATTCAACTTTTCCCTTATTCCCCTTATTTCTATTTCCATAGTGATCAGAAGATCTCTTCTTCTCTTCCTTTGCTTTAAATTTTTAAGAAATAAAGAATTCTTTTTCATTCTTAATAGCACATGAGACAATATCTTCATAAAACGAGAAGGATTTTGAGACTAATGCTCGACAGAGAAACATTCTTAACCCATCAAAGAAACAATCAATCTTACTCCTTGGTTTACGTATATAATCTGTAGCATGCCTTGCTAACCTTGTAAAGTAAGACTCATACTTTGAAACATTCTCGTCCTCCATTTACCTCAGACTCAGAAATTTTCTTTCCATATCGCCTCAATGGTCAGGAGGAAAGTATTTTTCTAATAAAATACATCTAAACTACCTCCATTCCATATTTTATATTCCATCATCTTCCTTCATATTCTGAATCAATTACAACCATTGATCAGCATCTCCAGTGAGGCGGTAAACTTCCATGGAAACATTCTCCCTTTCGCTGCTCCCAATGGAGTTGAATATTTTCTCTAAGGATTTTATCCATTGCTCAGATACTAATGGATTTTTACTCCCTTTTAATGATGTTGGTGTTTCCTCAATAAGTGATCTATCATTTATCCTCCACACTGTGTATCTGGGTTCTCTATACGGGTAAGGTTATTATTCATAACTTGAGTGAGTTGGTCCAGTATTGTGATTAGCTGATCAGTACCAGTTTCATCACCAGCTCCACTATAACTATCAGGAGCAGGAGGGAAATCCCTATATAGAGTGCATGCAATGATAATGTTTCTATTCCATCCACTAGGTGACATTTCTAAATAATGGAATACACTCTATTAGTTTATGAGTCGCAGTATATAAATCCAAACATGTAAAAAACATAATGTAAATTGAATAGTTTATAAATATAATCCATAATCATAAAAATTATTTCTTTAAGGAAGAATATACTCATAAACCCTTATTAATGTTTTGTATAGAAAATTATAATTATCCTAACCATATCCCCCAGGAGTGTCTTAACCAAGAGTGTTGTAAGGCCCGTTGTCGTTCACCTATTCCCATTCGAGTCAAGCTCAAAGTGGTGTTTTCGAGTTTTACCCCTAGGTACATCTGTGCAAGAGCCACCTCTACCGGCTCGTATCCAGATAGGGATTTATTTCTTGGAAAACTCTTAAAATCTCTATAATACCAACATTCTAGGAATTTCTTCTATACTAATTCTCAAAGTCTATCTTAGGGCTATGTAGTCTAATCAGAGTTTATCTAAATCTAGCATCCAAGGTTTGTACTAAACTTCCTCTGATACCAACTGTAACGCCCCGACCCCAGTTACCTAGAGTAAGTGCATTATTACATAACATTGGAATGATCATAAAAGATCAAGTCTTGAAAGAACGATTATTTTAGTATCCTTGGAAATACTAGATACACTAATAAGGTTTACATTACATCATGAAATGGAAAACTAAAAAACATTGATTCCATATAGAACACTGAGATCCCATAGTGTATCCCTGCAAGTTAGTCATAAAATAATTCTTCAAAACTTGGGAAAAATAAATCATAGAAAGGGGTGAGCTTAGATGCTCACTAAGGATAAAAATATATTAGAAACCTTCATAAATAAACATTGACATTTAATGTAATGTATAACTAAAACAAAATCTTTTTAAACCTGAACTTCAACCTAATATGGAAAAAAATAAAATGAAATAATTCCATTTACATATTCACATGGATATTATACTAGTATAATAATAAAATTCAATATCAATAACCACTTTCATAATGAGGGAATGCATAATGCCTGACTATCATAATCACATAGTCAAGGCCTTGTGCCAAGACTACAAATAAGATTTTGTCAAGTCCATTTTCCATGATAGTAGTTTGTCTCATGAGACCTACCAATGCATCAAGGAGCTATAGTGGGTTATACCCATCAATTATTATGTCAAATGCCTTCCTCATATGAACAGGTTTAAACATAACATAAACATTCGTATTAAAACTAGAATACGAAATGTCAATACTTTATCTATAAACCAGGAATAGAATAAAAATAACACATCCACAATCAAACAGATCACAAAACCTTTAATACTATATCGATGTTTTGTATCATAAAAAATCAACTTCAAATAACCTTAATATCCATTAAAGGATGTTGACATATATGAAATAAAAACTATTTGAGAGAAATATCGCATTTTTTTAAATATTTTGAAAGCCAAATAATTATAAAATAAAACATTTACATTGAAAATATTATTATAAGCTGGTAATGGATTCTTTGACGATTTTATAATGGCATAAAATAGCTTTACCCACCATATAAGTTAAAAAAAGTCATTCTTACCTTAATTTTGTCGAAAAGGGTAAAAAAGTCCATGTTTGGAAGATGATGGAAAGATTCCTTTATAAGAATAATATAAAAATTCAACAAGGGTATAAATGACTTTAACCCATATTCTATAAAATATTAAGAATAATTTTAATACATTTTTAAGAAACATGGATGAGGATGATAAAGAGGTCCCAGTAGATAATTACATATAAACAACCTCGGAAAATGAAGAGATTGTGAAATAAACCCTAACCTTGTACTTTTCCTCGGTCGGGGGTAGGTTAAAATAATGTATAATGGTGAAATAATTTTTATTAAATTATACAAGAATCATATACATTAATATGATATCATATATTATATTTTAACATTGCTTTGTTAATAATATCTTAGTATCGTCATTTCTAGTGTAAACATACTCGTTTTCTTTTATATGTTTTGTTACATAAGCCTTGTTTCTTATGGATATGTTGTATCTTATTCATATCCAAGATGATATCAAGTCCATAAAAATTATTCTTAATCATCAAATAAGAACTATACTTGAATGGATACGATTGGGAATGAATCTCATCGTGTTCGTCGAGACGGTAGTCCATACGTATGCACAAGCGAAAATATAATTCTTTTGATACTAAAATAATATATAATTGGATGGAATATCATATATACAGAATCATTATAATGTTATATTTATTATTATTTCAATTACACTTCATTATCATACCCATCCAAATAATAATGTTTTGAACAACAATTACACCATGACGTTGAGACGGTAAGCCGTACATACGCACGTATGGTGACATGTCATTCAAAGATGGATAGAATACTGAATACGGTTGTACCATATTTATAATAACATCATAGTTTATAGAAGATAATGGATTTATTATATTAGAATAGAAATAACAAAGAAAGAGGAAGTGGAAGAAGAAAGGAACATGAAAGAGGGTGGTGAAAACATTACCTCTTTTCTGGGTTCTTCCTTTTGATTTGATCAAAAGGGGTCCTTAAGTTGGATTTCTTGACTAATGGAAGGCCTTTATGATGAAGTGAGGTATTTTTAGAGGATATTTGGTCTGGGTTTGGATGAACAAAAAGGCTTTGAAGGTATGAATTTGAACGAAAGGGGAGTCCCTTTTATAAGAGGGGTGAGAGAAACCTTTGGAAAATCTAGAAATATTATTTATAATAAATTCATATTCGGTTTCTAATGGCTCCAAAGTGGATTATTTAAAGTTTAAGGTGGTTATAGGTCGAAAACAACTTAACCAATAGGTTTTATATAGGGTTGGGTCACTATATTAACTTTATCTTTTTTATTTAACTCTTAGTTAAATAGTTTGACATTTACCATGTCTCTTTATATTTTTATATTATATAGTTAATAAACATACTATATACTTCCAAGAGAACACCAAGTGGGACATTAATGAAACACCAATAATTATATAAGTCTCTTGGCCATACCTTAGATTTTTAAAAATTGAATATCAATTAATAATATAATATTTGTTTTAAAAAATCCTTTATGAAAATTTTGAGACTATTTAAAAATTGATTTTTTAAGATGTAAAAACTTTATTAATTCAAAAAAAATTAATATAAGCAATCCTAATATGTAATATTAACCTATAAAATTAGTGTAATTTATATAAAGTCTCAAATTCCAATTATTTAGATATTTAAAATATCAATTATTTTAATATTTCACTAATAAGGTGATTACTGTATCATCATTGTTTCATAAATAAATTAAATTATTTAATGTCTAAAAATTACAAATAAAATTTAATTATGTAGTAAATCATTTTATCTTTACAAATAATAATTATAATTAAATTTATAATATGTATAACCCTATATTAAAAATATTTAAGTTATTAAATTTTTTTTAACTCTTCTTTGAATTAAATAATAATAAATGTCCTAATCTAATCCACATTGACCAAAAAGGTTCATATTTTATTCCTGTGGTTTTTTTGTTGAATAATACTTATCCAATAGAATTATGAAATGTGTTAGGGCAATAATAATATCATTTTTACCCTTAATTACCCTATTTACATTTAACTATGGTAAATAAAAGTAAAAAGTAACTATTTACCGAATTTTTTTTTATCTTATTGAATCACACTTTAATCCTTGATATTAAACGTGTCTCACAGATTTCTGAAATTCCACTCATAGAAGCGGTAAAATTTTGTTTTATTCGAATATGCAAATTCTCCTAGGAAATGGGTAAAAGACGGTGAAAAGTTCAATAAAAATTTTATATATCTAAAATTATTATAAACTGACTCCAATACATTACATTGTACTTATATAGGTATTATGTATCTATTTTTCCCTAAATATATTTAAATAACATTTTAATTATTTGAATAAAAATTTGGTTTTAAACTATAACTTAGTGTTTTTAACTATTCATAAAAAATTCAATATTTTCAAAAATAAACCAAAAATTCACCCTAAGCTAATTTTGATATTTCAAATCCAAAAATGAAGTCCATTTTGAAAGATAATGTTTATAAAATTTACAAAAGTGGATATTACTATGCATAACGGCTAGTTTGATTGGTTGTGGTGTGTGTAAGAACTCGAAGTTGCGTACAACACATGCTATTGTATTATTCAAAGGGAAGCATACCGTGGAAGCTTGGGGTGTTACATAGGGTCGCTATATTATGTAACACCCATTGATATTATGATGAAAAAATTGAGGGAATTATTTATCATAAAAATTTATGTGATGTTCCAGACCATAATATGATGAAGTTATTTGGTGTAAAGAGAGAGAGGGAATAAACATATGTGTTTGAGGTATGATAATTGTAGAGATTATAGAAGCAAAGTTATCTATAGATTTTATAAGTGGAATGGAATATTGTTTAAGAATAATGTACCACTATCATCAGATCATAACTAATTCATAGAGAGGATGAATACGATGCTTGGTTAAAAAGTCATAAATCATATTAATGCACCTCAATTTTACCATAGTATTTTGATTAGATGATCTGAATTTTTAGGAATAAATGATCATCAAGAGTGTCTCTTCTCCATTAGGGAAGGACATTTTGAAAGTCTTTTGTTCAAAAAGGAAGGTTCATTTAAACCATCTAAAAGTTCTCAACTCACTCTCCAATATCCAAATTGATTCCATGGAAAGGGTAATCCTTGAGGATATGTAATGATCATGTATCATTAATAGGTTAGCGGATAATGAATTTAGTTTTTGGCATTAGGATAACATAATTTGAAAGGTTATCATATATAAATAGAATGTTATTTTCAATTAAGATATCCTACAGAAGGATCGGAACCAAATCGAAACTATTGAAGAGATAAATGTTTCATCATATGTATAAATTCCACACAAGGGAAAAATTTATGTTAAGGATGTTCGAAATAATTAAAGTTGTATGTGAATAGTATACTAACCATAAAATATAGAGGACATTCAAGATAGAGATCAAGCTATGATAGTGCTTCCATGAATAGAAGTACCAAAAACATCTATGAATATGGAATATTGTGGTAGAGCATTAAAATTAATATCACTAGAAGATAAATATCCAATATATGTAAAATTTTAAAGAACTAATCCATATAGATTTTTATAGATTTACTAATGTTAAACACCATGTGTATACATAAGAATATGACTTGGTTTACCTGATTCTCAAAGATGTTGATGTGCATGAAAGACGCCAAAAAAATAAAATAATTTAATTATTTTTTTATGATGAGGTATTGTATTTATCCTATAACTATATCTAGAAAATACTGTAGTAAAATATAGATTTTGTTGTATGTTTTTTATTTTTTTATGTTCAGTTCTTAAGGAGGTGTCATTGATGGAAGTGCTGTAAATATGTTTTTTAACTTTGTTTATTAACACCGATATGAAAAAAAAAATTATGAGTTTTCATGAAATTTTTACTAATGTTATAATCCATTTAAAAACAGTTTTTTAGGATATTATAAATTTCTTTTTTCAAGTTAATTTCTAAAAAATCATCAAGAAAAACTTATTTTTCATGTTAGTATTACTGAAACTGACATGAAAAAAATTATATTGAAAAAATATTATTCACTTAATTTGAATACATCAATGGAAAATACAATATACATAAAAACATATCATATAAAATATAAGAAATATAAATATAACATTAAATTTTGACATAATTTCCAAGGATGATGATGATTAAGTGGATATAATTTTCATCCGAGGAAATATGTCACAAGGAAAACGAAGATTTAGATTAGATGAAATATTGGAATTTGATTAAATATTAGTATTATTATCGTGATCCAAATAATTTTTCTTCGTTATAATTAAAATGGAATCATTACCTGATGTGAAAATTGAGAAACAAATTCTACAAAATAAATCATGAAAAATTATTACAAACACCATGATGACATCACTTAAAGAAGATATAGTTGACTAATGATGAAAATTACATTATTTCATTTAATGGAATTATGATGATTATAATAATATATTTTGAAATTAATATATGTGGAGTGTGAAATTTTATAAATGACATGGTAAAATAAAACATGGTATTATAAATATTAGGCAGTGTTTGAAAACATTGATGTCACATTATAAAAAATTATAATTTTTCATTTGAGAGATATTAGATTTTAATTTTCAGGTTAGTTATAAGATAAATTTTGTTGAAGGTATTAAAATATTAATTTTCAGATCATTTTTATGAGAATCAACATGAAAAATTATCTTTTAACATCATTTATTCTAAAAACAACATGAAAAATTATTCTTTTTGTCAATTTAAAAAAACAATAACATTAAAAAGGACTAAATACTTTTAGATCATCTAACAAAATTCAATTTTACTATTTATGATGCTCAAACAGAGAAATAGTTTAAAAGTTATGGCATTCAGAAGTAGGAATTTTCTAAGAAATTGTTTAGATATGATCAGCTTCTGAGGTCTATAAATTTTGATTCATAACTCCATTTTAGTTGCAACACACCTCAAACCATAGCTTATAAAATGAAATAATTTAATTACTAAATAATACCTTCATTTTTTTAAAATATAATTTGAAAAATAACTTTTATCATTGGTTCTTTTAAAAAATAGTGTCAAAAAGTATGCTTTATGGAATATTAACACTGGTTTTTCAAAAAACGAAATTAAGAGTCATTTTTCACATCGGTTATCAAAAAAACAACATAAATAATGTTTAAAAACATAAATTTATTTTTCAATGATTATATTTTTCTGGTCGTGGAGCTCAAATTGAGTAACAAATCAAAAGTTATAGTTATAGAAAGTTGGAATTCACTAAGACTTATTTTAGGGATGATCAGCTTCCAACAACAATAATGTTTGATCAATAAGTCCTTTTTGGCTCAATTACCACTCAAATAAAATATTCAAAAACAAAATACAACATTTTCTACATTTCTAATGACATTTATTAAATAACCAACATGAAAAAGTCATGATGATGGGTTTTTCTTAATGATTATTTAAAACTGATGCGAAAAGACGATGAGAATTTATTTTTTTTGTCAATTATATAAAAAAGGATGTAAAAATGAAAATTCCACAGATTTTCACATTGGTTCTAAAAACCCAATTTGAAAAGGGAGAAATTATATATAGTTTTCATATTAGTGATAATGTTTTCAAAAAGGAATATTATTATGAAAATTCTATAGAACAAATTTTTTTTGGTAAAGGAGGATACATATACTAAAAAAGGTACAAGAAAAGGCTAGTAATGACAGAATTCTAGTAAGTATAGTGTGTCAGTTTCATGGAGATATTATCACTTTATATTAAATAATGACTATTTAAATTTATGGTATTGTCCAAAAGTTATTTTAATTATCCAAATACTGGTTATTAAAATTATAATGATTTATTTGTTTTTTGATACTACACTTTTATTGAATAAAAATATTCTATGAGTTTTATTTTTTGGTAATTACCTTGGATCGACCACATATACACTTAATCAACTGCACATATAGAGTATCATCCATAGAGAGAAAATTTCAATGTACTCAATGGGTTGCACGTATAGTGAATTGATCATAAATAAACTGGAGCAACAAATAGAAGATTATAATTCAATCATTGGGAAGATAATAATAAAATATTCAATGTGGTGGACCTACCACACATTGAAATTCATTGACCATGTGAATTACCATAGTTATCAACTGAATGAGGATAAAATATGGCGAAATTTTGGATTGACCAAACATTGAATCCATCATATCCTGTGACGATTCTACCACAATAAAAAAGTTATGCACATACCTCAAGTCCTCCATCAAATGAATGTGTTGACCAACCACTAAGAATGATTTCCCAGACTGACCGTGACTGACATCATATTAGAGACATCAACCTAATCGACCATGAGTTTTCAAAACTCCCATGTCTATGTGTAGAATTCCATATGCTATATTTAAGAGCAATAAAATATGGTTTCAAAGTATTTGAGTTCTCTCTATTTGAGTGTATACATTATTATATTTCTAAAATAATATATAGAGAACTATAACTATTATATAGAATGAATCCTAGAATTTGTAAATAACGGACGACCAACTAATATTCATAATTGATTTCTCATGCTCCACATGAATCTATTTTTTTAAAATACATACAAAAACTATTAGGAATCTTCACTGGTTTCATCATATTGTCTTGAAAATATGAAAGATCAACCACAGAGAAGAGACCTATACAAGTCAAATTAATTTGATCACAAATTGAGTTGCATCAAATATTCATATATAAAATCACCCTCCCTATATAATTTAAATTTAAATTTTTTCTTGTTTTTTCTGAACATTTATTTAGAATAATATCCTAAATTGTAATTAACATTACTCATAAACTCTTTCCCAATTTTTTATTACATTTTTATACCAGGAATTACTATTAAAGATGATTGAATTATCCTAGACTAACATTCATGTAGTTGTTTACTTGTAACATGATCTATGTTGTGGATCAATATACCTAATCTATGTTGTGGATCAACACATATGATCTAGGTTTTAGATCAGTTTATTTGTTTTAATAAAAATTCATTTTATTGGATTACTGAGAAAAAAGAGAGGATTAGGTTCCAAAATGTAATTAAACATTTTATTTTTAAAATTTCAGTTAGTGTTTTAATTTTTTCATTCATTGTTTAATTTTAATTCTCTGAAAAATAAATTTTTTTCCTGTAAATTTTCAATAAGTTTATCTAAAACTATATTTAAAAATTGAAATGTGATACTTATAATTTTTATTTTATACACATAGAGACACACACACATATATATATATATATAATGTTTTAAGTGAGTATAATACTATAAATATTGAAGTAATTTCAATAATTTAATATGGTACTAATGACTATATTTGAGAAATTATTTTAAATTATTAAACTATATATACATACTATAATTATTAATGAAATTTTATTTATAAATTGTGGTATTTAAAATTGGATTTAAAATATATAATTTTAAAAATGAGAATATTTTTATTCTAAAGCCCCAAGTTTGATGTACATAAACATTACATTTATTTTAAATATTACGTAATACACGAAAGAACAACACACTTATAGATAGTATTATTTCAGTGTCTTTGAAAAATTGGAACATAATCATCTATCTTGATGAATGTTCTTCAACATGTCCCATAAGGATCTTCCCCTTGAGTTTTCATATCTAAAATAATTCTTTCTATCCCTGGTAAAGGAAAACATTAAACGGGTTAGATCAAATGATAAATAAAAGAAAACATTATAGAAAATAAAATGAAACAAAAACATAATAATGTGAAAACATGAACATAAATTTTGAATATCAAAATCGTTGGTCATGTAATAAATCATTGTAGTACGTAAGGCCTGGATCATAAAAGAACATTAACCATGAAAATATTGAATTGTTATATAACATGGAATTATGGCAAACAAATTAGGACATAATATGATTACAATAGTAGTCAAGGAATTACTTCTAAGACCATAATTGTGGAAAAGTCCATTACTGAATCAAGTTTACTTGCCATTCCATCTATGTGTTACTAATCCGGATTTACTTGTTGTTCTACCAATTTCTTACTAATCCATATTTTGATGACCTTCAACGCATGCCTATCTTATAATATATAAATATTTACCCAATGCATTGGAAGAAGATATATGTCTCAACCATCTCATAATGATATCATTCTCACATGTGCCAAAAAAACATAAACCATTCACCATAGCATAAACCATGGAACAAAAATGGGTTTCTTAAACATCATTCCATCATTGTATAATACATAAAATATAAATTTATTTAATAAAAATAATTCCATCATAAACAAAATAAAACCAATGTAATAATAGTTATATAAACAAAACCCTATCTCACTTTAGATTTTATATAATTTTGATAAAACACATGATCCAAATATTTGAGGAAAATATCATTTCTTCTATAAAGAATTTTTTTCTATTGTCAAAATGCAATTAAATTTTAAAATAAAAGAATTTATTTGAAAATAAAAATGATTCAATTCAGAGTAATATTCATGGAAATAAGTCATTAGGAAGATGTAAAAATCCATTCATGCTATATATGTAAAAAACATTCTCCTCTTACTCTAGTCATAAAAGTCAAAAAATACCATATATAGAAAATGAATTAATGATTACTACAATATCGTTTAACAGAAATTAACCAAATGGTAAAAAATTCTTTGAAAAATAGTATAAGGATAAAAATAATATCATATATTGTGGAAACATTTGTTTTTATGATATATATATCCTAATAAATTCTTATAAATTAAAAAATCTCATAAAATAAAGGGATTGCAGAATTATCCCTTACCTTAGGTCTGATTTTATCTGTATGTGTCCCAAACACATGTATAAAGGGATTCAACATATTTTAAAAATTATAAAATAACCATAATAATTTTTAATATACTATATATGATTCACTTATTACAATATATTACTTTTTTACTATTTAATTCAATGTTAATGCAAGTTTTTGGGTAATAATCATTTTATTTATAGTACGGGTTTTGACTTGTTATAAATGATCATATTACTTTGATCATGATTTACTTATTTTGAAAATGTAAAACATAATTTATATACCATAAATATTAAGTATAAAAATATATATAATAAATTGATAAATGAAATGAAATACACCGTTCATGGAGACAGTAGGCCATTTGTATGCATGAACGCTATTTCCGTTTCCTTATTAAATTGAATAGAAACATGTAAATGACATGTATATATATACATATATCTAGTAGAATTATTATATAATTTATTTCATTATTATTTAATATATATACATTATAATCATTCTTTAATGGATATTATGGAGAATGAAACTCATCAAGTCGTGGAGACGGTAAGCCATACATACGCAAAAGCGATGATATCATTCACTTAATTGTTAAATGGTCTGGAATTGTATGGTATATATGTCATAAAGAATAATTATCAAGTTTTATTAATTATCTAAATATATTATAATCATCATTATACCCATCCAAATTTTTTATTGTTGAAAAACAAATTACACCATGGCGTGGATACAGTAAGGTGTACATACACATGCAAGGTGATATTGTTATTCATAGGATGGCCAAAAGGTGCTATATGTATGTAGCATAATTAATGAACTATCATAATGTATAATATTTTGTATTTATTAATTTATTATCAGAACAACATAATAATCAGAAGTAGAAGATGAAAAGAATGTTGGAATAGGTTAAAAAAATTACCTCTCTTTCACGTAACTCTTTTTGGTATGCACAAAAGGACTAATTAAGATGGTTTTATAACCAAATGGTGGATTATAGGATGTTGTGAGGGATGTTGGGATGAATTTTGTTATGGTTTTTTCCAAGACAACACGATTTGGAGCTCTGATTAAAAGAGAGGGAGAGGTGACCTTTTATAAGATAGGGGATGTGTACCTTTGGAAGGTCATGAAATATTAATTTATTATAAATTAATTTTCAGTTTATAATGCTCCAAAATTCAATTAATTATAATAATAGTTCATTAGGGGTCTAAATAATCTCAATAAATAAAATTCATACTTGGATTAATTTTATTTTAAACCATATAATTTTGATTTATTCTTGTTTAATCTATTTAATTTTATTTGAGTTAATAATATTCTAAATATTAAATGGTAATAAATATTTACTTATGTGTTATAAGTTTTCCATAATTGGATAATTTTTTATATTTTCGTTCATATAATTTTAAATTTGTAATTTTTAAATATTTTTGTGATTTTTCACAAATTTAATAGCATGTTATTTTTATAAATTATCAATAGAGTCAATTTTGACACTATTAATTTATTTGACGTTAAATAAAATCCATATAGAAGATAAATTATACCCAAAATGTTTAATACACTTATAATATATCTTAATAACATATAAATTATTTTATAACATTAATTAATTCATATTGTATTTATATTTTTATTTTTAAACAATTTATTTGATATTTCTATCAAAAAAATAATTTCTACATCACTATTTTGTCATCTTTAATGGTATTTGTTTAATCTCTAAAAAATATACATAACTTCACATGATATAGATAATTTAAATAGATTTTTGGATCCAATTTATGTTTGATGTTTTATCATGTTTATCACTATATTAAAATTATTATACTAATAAGACATATGAGAGTGACATGTTGTAACCCTCTTTTGTTTTAATTATAATTACATCACATTTATAGAATAAATTCCATTAAATGAATAAATTCCATCCCATAGGTGATATTAGTCGACTTTAATTCATCTAATAGGATTTTGACAGGTGTTCGGGTAATTTAATGTTTAATCACTTTGTTATTTACCTTAGTTAACATGATTATCAATTAAATGTGGTAAATAAAAATTAGCCTAGTAACTATTCATAATATCAAAAACAAGAAACCTATAAACATAATTTGGAACTAGTGATTCCAAATATGGAATCCATTTTTTTAATTCATCACACAGAATTGGTAAAAAATAATTAAAAATTTATTCCAGTTGTCAAAAACCAAAAAGAGGTTCTTTAAAAAGTAAAAAAATATGAAAATATTTTTACGTATTTATGTGCAATTTAAATGTCATTTTACTTCCAATGTAAAATATTGTATTAAATAAAAAATTACAATTACACATTAAAACCAATTAAAGGCTAATTTAACTATATAAATAAATTATAAGAAAAGATAGTTTTGAATTAAAATGTTGTAATTGCAAATATTAATCAAATTATGATTTTTAATTAGAAAAATAGAAAAATATCTACCAAGTAAAATTTTTATGTCCCATATCCAAATAAATAATTTATTTTGTCAAATAGAATATATAAAAGTGATAAAAGCTAGATTTAAAATCAGGGTTTCCATCAAAAGTCATCAAAACAACATTTTTTCAAAAATACCTCTTTTATCAAAAAAATTAAATTTTCTCTTATATCATCTTTTATAAAAAAATTATATTAATGTTAATGTTATAAGAAAATAAAAATATGTTTAATACTAATCATATTGGCTATTCTATATCCCAATAAATAATAATATTTTACTAATATATCATTGTTTAGTGAAACATGGTATCACGTACAATTCATGTTATCGAGGGATGTCTCGCTTGCATGTAATGCTTCCAAAGCAGTGTTGTGTGTAGTTCATGACTACATTGGTGTTATGTATAACATAATACAAACATAGTTCTTTTATGCGCTGAAAAAGATCTATACTTAGTGTTTCATGTATCTTATACCAACTCGGTGTTGTGTGTATCATACGACAAGTCGGTTTAGAGTGAAAGTAATGTCTGAAGTAGTGAATTGAAAGATATTAATGAAAAATAAAATTTATTAAAAAAAATTATCCATAAAAACTCAAAGGGTACATTTATTGGAAACTCAATTCTTACCCTATTAAGAATTCCATTGGGAGAAAATTCTTATCTAAGAATATTATTTTAATCTATCTATCTTTCCATATTGTATATCAATAATTTATTTATAACATAACAATTTCCTGATAGATATTTATTTCAATTTAATTTTTAGATGATCACTATGGACACTTCTAGACCTATTGTTAATGCATCCAATTGACCCCCTTCGATAATTTTCCAAACTATTCTCCATGAAGAATCAAAATTTAAATATATCTTCAAATAACTGGATTTGATATTTAAGGGATATTTGATTACAAATTTGAAAACCTCAAAATTCCATGAATATATTTGAGTGAGGAAACTAATGTTACAACTAACTATAGTTGAAAATATTTTAATTCATTATTATTAGAACTAGGGGATGATTAATTTAATATTATTTTTGAATGCATTATTTATTTTGAAATCTAATATACAATTTTTTTCTTATTGAGGTAACATTAAGAATTATTGAAATGATCCTAAACACCAATAATTTAAAATATTATTCTATGATGATAAATAATAATAAGCCTTTTTGAAAATACTGTTCGAGGTCTAGTGAAATCATTAATTCTATTATTTTACATGGATAGTCTATAGATGACAAAAATAAACCTATAACAATTATGAAATGTCTTATTAAATGAAGAATAATTTCATTAGTTTCCATCAGAGAATCATTGGACGTTAGTAAGATTTGAGAAAGGAACTAATTTTAAAACAATTGATATATAAAGAAGAAAATAATGTAACTATTGAAGTTGATGAACAAAATAATATAATTTATTTAAAACATTGGAGCCTAAATCAACTAACTTAATTAAATAAGATCATGTGGAAGTGAGTAAACCTCTAAAAGTGATTAGAATATGACATTAAATATATGGGATGTAAGCATTTTCATAGGAATAGTTTTTTTAGAAAATAAAATTACAATAGAAAATATGAAAACAAAGGAAAATTGAATAATAACAACATAAATAATGAAATTACCTACTTGGAATGTAATATATTTGTTTCCATTGTGGATGCCTACCGAAATATCAAAAATAAGAAGAATTGTGATGATAGGGAAAATAAATCCAAAAGGTGAATGATTGAAAAATAGATTGTTTTATTGGATAGTTCCCATGAATCAAACTATTCCAAGGATGATGAAATTGAAAAAGATAATATTTTTTTTACATAGTGTAAATCAAGGTATATACTAGATATAATTATTCTTGAAATTTTTTTCATGATGAATCTGAAATGTCTAATGAATAATTAGAAGACTATTGTCTTATTCATGAAAAAAATATGAAGGAAATTAAATATAAATTGAAAAACCCGAATATTGTTCATGTTATGTGTGTTTTTAATAATATATATATTTCATTTTTAAAGTAAAATAATTCCAAAATATTAAAATAAATCAAGTATTTGAAATTAGAAAATAAAAATATAGAACCTATCTAGATAAATTTACTAATGGATAAGATACATTGAAAATGATATTAGGAATGTAAGAAACTTATTAAATCTACAACATATTTAATATATAAGTACGGATAGAAAAGGAAGTTGTGCTAGAATAAATTTGTTCAAAGTTCCAAAAAAGACCTTAATTTTAAAGAAAAGTAAAAACTGGGTTATGGAAAAAAAAATATTTTATACCTAATATGTAATTTTTATCAAAATAATTTAATTATACTGTTAATAATCCAATAAAAAATATGGTTACCCAAATCATTATTTTCTATCTATTCTAGACCCATGAAACTTGGGGTACCAAAATCTTTTCATTGTTCACAATATAGAAAACAAACATAAAGAGCATCTGTAAATGATTATAGTATCTCATCTATAGATGTTCCAAAAATATGACTAGTGAGTAATGAAATTTCACGTATTTGGTGGGAGTTGAAGGTGGATATGTCACATTTAGTGATAATGAAAAAGGAAAAAAATTATCCTTGTAAAAAATGGATACACTAAAAAAATTCTAAATTCTATAAATTTATTTGTGTGATGATTATTATCATAATAAATTTCATAATAACTCTTGTACAATTTTATAATTCTAAGAATGATATAGTTTTTACTACTTTCACAAAAGATAATATTTATAATGTAAATTTATACTCTTTTTTCTTTTAAAATGTTTCATCCTTATGATCATTATGAAATTAATATTGGTTGTGGAATAGTAGAATAGATCACATAAATATACGCTCATTTAATAAGCTAACTGAAAACGTATGAGTCATGGATCAACCAAAATATGAATTCTTAGAATGAAAAGGGTTCAATCACTATTAAAAGGGAAAGAATCATATTATTTTTTCAAGCTAAAGAAAGAGGTATCCACCATTAAACACCATTAACTGGTTGAAATACATAAATATGGGAATTATAGAGATTCTAAATATGTGTAAATAATTATGATTAAGTTCTTTTTTATAACTATTCAAGACTCATATAGTTATTAATTCTTACTCACCAAAGTTAATATTATTACTTTTTTGATAACTATACAAAATATTTACAAAAGTACAGTAGACTTACCATTAAAACCATGGAAGGTGGTCATGGTCGTGAATTTTAGAATCAGGATTTTGGAACTATATATTAAAAAAATGGCTATAAGGAAATTTATACTACAACATGAACAACAATAAAATTTGGTTTATTAAAATGTGAAAAATAAATCTCCAAGACAATATCTAGAATATAATTTCTGAATAATATGTACCGATATATATTATTATAGAAGCTGTGAATATTGATTTTTATATAATTAATTGCATTTAAATAATACCACATTTAATGATGACTCCCATTGGATAATAGAATGGTGATAAAATTGAAGGTATATTACATAAATGTTTTTGTTTTTAAATTATATATGCTATATTCGAAAAATAATTCTGTAAATATGAAACAAAAGTAATAAATTCCTTTTTTGGGTATTCAATCTCTAGAAGAGAATATAGAGTATTTTGTTAAATAAAAACTGTTGTGGAATAATTTATTTGTGTCATATTTTTTCAAATATATCCACATAATCCTAAATTTTATTTATAAGACATTATTGATGATATATCAAATATAAATATTTTATTGAAAATACTAATTTGAACTAATAAAGAAGAACTCCGTGAGACTCGAACCTGATACCTCACTGAGACCCTACAGAGCCAATACCAACCGAGATAAACCATATGGAAATATATCAAATCTTAATATCAATATTATCACTCAGCCCACTGACTGTGCTATTGATTTACCTACTATATATCCCATTAAAAACCAATCTGAAATTATTAACTTTGATGATGTTATAGTTTTCATTCATTCATGATTTTAGAAAACATTCTACATTTTTTTTACATAAATTAATTAGATTATATTCCATATATCAATTATTTGAAATCTAAAAAACCATGAAATCATTGTTTAAATTCATCAAGTTAGATATAAGTTTCCTATTTTGATCATAAACTTTTTTCTAAGGACCATATTCATATGGTTAAATGATATTAGGATTCTTAAATTATTTTTCTAAAAAATATTCAATGATACTAATGCTAGATCAGTAAACTGGAAGGGAATTTAGTTCTTTGAAGAAGACCGTATATTTTTATCATGTATTGTGGACTATTTGTGAATTTTTTTTATTAGGAAAAATATCAAATCTTAGGTGACATGAAACTCCATGAATTGAAAAAAATTTGTAGTCAATTTATTAAAAAAATCATGTTTTAATTACTCCATTTTGATTTCCAACTGAAACACTTAATGAATTCCTAGAAATATATCAAAATTTTGAATCACATTTAGTAGTGGGCCCATATCATTCAAGACATTACTAAAAACAAACTCTAATTTTGTGAAAATATATATATGATCTTGGGGAATAAATTAACTAACTAATATATACTGATATTATTTTATTTTCAATATAGTTAATGCATTGGAATATATATTTTTATTATTTGAAGTGTTTTTCTTCCCTAGAATGTCTATTGAACTATTTCATCCACAACATTGGCTATAGGTGTAACCCCCAATATTTTTTGAGAAGAATTTAAATTATTTTAAAAAATTTGACATTTTTTGTTACACATAAATGTAGGTATAGCTTGTTTAATATGAAACACCTATTTTAACATTCAATACAAATTACTATGAGTGTCTTAGATATTGTGCATGACATGTGACACCTCGTTTCGAAGAACCACGAAAAAATATTATTATAACCTAGTTTATATGTATAAGCTAATGAATAATAATATACAATTTATGAGGGTTAAATATAAATTTCCTACGGAATATGAATTTACCAATATATACTTATAAAAAAATCAATTTATTTTTAGTAAATAAATCATATTCCTAAAAAACATGTCTTCTTCAAAAATTAATTATTATAGGTTTTTAGGATAAATCATTATAATTTATTTAAATATACATTAAAAACATTATTTGATAAAATTAAATTAATTTTCTATATCAACATATCAAAATTAACTTACAGTGAAATGTGTGGATTTTTTAGAAAGTATTGATTTTTAAACGAATAGTGAAAAAGACAGATTTTGGTAAAAATATAATTTATTTTCAATAAAATAAGTAATTTAAATTACCAATTATGTTTTAAATTAACATAATTTTTTATTAATTAATATATGGTACACTTAATTAATATTTAATCTACATAATATTTCATTTTAGGAAAACTTTATTTTTGACTATAAAAAATGGTTTTTTCTAAAAACTCTTTTAATGTGAAAAATGATTCTCTATATTAATTAATTAAACTATTCCTTAATTATTAATGTTTTAAATGAAATTTATATATTATATATTATTAAATTTTAATTTTTCTTCATAAAAAATATTATCATTCATAGTGTTTATATAAAATCATCTTGTACTTGAAAAAATAAACTTCTTGAAAACTCGTGTTTTCATCGTGTATGTGGGTTTAGTTTTAACTTGAATTTTTGAAATTTTTTGAATTTTTTTTTATAAAATAAAATAAAATTTTTAATTAGGCATTTTAAAATCATTTTATTTTGAAATTTATTTATTTTGAACAGTTTCATTTTTTTATTAATTGTGAAAAATACATAATTTTAATTTAAAATATCTTTGTCATTTAAATTATTTATAAAGTTATATATTATTTTAAATTGATTTTAATCTTCCATTAATCCAAATATTTATTTATTAATCCAATTTATTTCATTTTAATCAATTTCATATTCATGCATTATATAAAACCTTTATAAACCTTTGAACATTTTCCCTTCTAAAACCCTCGTTCTCTTCGCGTTTGTGGGATTAGTTTTAAATTAAAATTTACTACATATGTTGATGGAATTTGGAAAAATGGATTCCATATTTGGTATCATAATAATTTGTATTATATAACTATTTCAACTTAATTTTTTACCAAAATGAATTGTTAAAATGGTAAAAAGTATTTATCGTGGTTATGATAAAAATGGGTTTATTGAGGGTAAAATAAAAGTCTACTGTTTTAAAATTACCTAAAACATATCTGACCCCCTTTTATAGCCATATTTATACATTATAAATTATATTATAGATAATTTTTAGTTATTTGATCTTTTTTACCTGAAAAAAACATGATTTGAATTCTCTCTTTTAAAAAAATACAAGTGTTCTAGTCACCTCACTTATAAAAGGACATGCACTATCCTCTTTTGTTCAAAACATAAAACCCATTTTTTTGAAAAATACCAACCCAAATAACTTCTCAAATACTTAAATATCATAATTTTTTTTGACATAAATTATTCCTAGGAATGAATTTGATTCAATCATAATTAGAATACCCCAAAAATAGGTAGCATTCATCAATGATCATTTTTTTATTTCTTACTCAACCTCCTTAAATTACTATTATATCATGATATTATAATGACCTATTTATATTACATATATTCAGTTGTTTTTATTATATGTTCATGACATAAAACCATCTCCACATCAATCAATTGATTTATGAAATCATCATTATTTTGTATGGCAGACTACAACCTCATGAGTTGATGTCATTCATATCTACATTACCATCATTAAAGGATGGATATAATGATGGTTTCATAATATATACATGATATTCACTATATTATTATAATTATGGAATCATTATATCATACATATTTTAATACGATACATTTTTTTGGGAATATGATAACGTTACTAATGTGTACGATGGACTACCACCTCGTGAAGCGATGTGATTCCTTCAAACATTTAATAGAAGGTAACAGGGATGGATTTATTGAAAATATGTGATCTATATGGCATAAAAAGTATTCTATAATAATAAAAATTTATTTTTTTCTCTTTATTTTAATCTAATAAAAAAATGAAAACAACCTTCATGCATGTGTATGAACAAAAATCTCTACGAACGTTTTATTTCATTTTATATCAAATTTTTTTGGATTTCACTAAATAAATATATGATAAATATATATTATATTTATATCATGGCTGAAATATTTATAAAAATTAAAAAATTATTTAATTAGGTTTAAATATGTAACATGTCAAAACATACATGAAAAACAAATTTGTTATTGACCAAAACATGATTTTAAAACATAATTGTTAATAAAATGTAATAAAAGGACCTAATAAACCCATATATGGTATGATATAATTGAATAATTTTATATAATAGATTTAAAATAAACTTTTATTTATTACATAGGATGTTTTAATGTTGATGATTGAAGTAATTACTTATCATAAGGGAATTCTAATATCTCTTTTATTAATGGGAGACATATAAAAAGTCACCACTTGTTTATTTTGTGTGGTGTATATAATACACATATGAAATGTTATTTCCTGAAACCAATTATTTTCATGACATATAATGTTTCACATTATTTTATTCTTAATTTGGGTTTATGATTAAAAATATTAGGAAGTGGAAATAGATTTTCATTTCTATTATCCTTCGTTGAGACATATGTTATGTTATGCAATTATCTTCTTTTATAAGGAATATATACATCCCATTTTACTTATATTAACATTAATTTATTTATCATCCTGATATTTTAACTTTCATTTAATGTTATTCTTTTTTTATTCATATGATTCAATGTTACCAATGTGGTAATGATTTTACGTCACAATATCATCATTTATCGGGATTGTATATAATTATATTTCTGATAATAAATATTTATGATACATATCTCAATAGAAAAGTAAATTTTATTCTCCTGTGGATATTCATGAAATTTTCAATTAAAATTATAATATTTCCATGTCTTGGTTCTCAAAATAAATGATATTTTTTTTTGAAATCCAGACTTTATTTTTCTCTTCTGTTATAAATATATTTTCATTCAAAAACATTTTTTGAAAAAATTATTTCAAAAAAATACTTATATTCCTATGATTTTTAAAATAAATTTTTACCCATTTTGATTTTCTTTTAAATTTTTTTAAAGTAATATTCCTATTATTTTGAAAATCAATGCTTCTTTGGATTTTTTAGAAAATGAGAAATGAATATTTTATTAAATATATATAACCTGAATGAAACATCCCATAAACATAAAATCTATTTTTATATAATTTTACTTCATATGTTTTCAATGTTGTTTTCAAATAAATGTAATTTAAAGAAAATTATTTTTTAAATGGTTTTTTTATAAGTGGAAAGGACATTATCCTAAGGAAGATATTTATATGATCTTTAACATTTATATTTCATATAAGATGAAATTAATTTATTTTAAACATTCTTTATTGGGATATGATCCTAGGATACCATTAATATTCTTTATTTTAATGTTTTATAATGCAAATAGTTTTATGAAACTCATTTATCTTACATGGGTAAGACCATTATTAAAATATTATGAAGACCATTTCTTGCCTAGTTTATGTTTAAATTATATATTGAAATGAGTATGAAACCAGTGAATTTTTTAAATGTTATGATATGATAAAGTGTTTATGAATCCCATTTCATTTCATGGGTTATGATATGATTAATTATTTATGATTATGTGGAACACATAATTATAAATCTTCATTTTAATATTATTTGAATTTATATCCCCTTAAAATTAATTGGGTAAATATAGACAACTCATGATTCAATATATTATGTGTGAACCTAATTACATGATCATAATGTTATAAGTAAACATGATTATCGGTTAAAATTGTTATGCATGTATTTGATAACATGTTCATGGTGTTATGTGTAGACATGACTTTAATGTTACTAATGTTATGTGAGGACGTGCTTATAAGTCCATAAATTTTTATGAGGGATTTATTTTATGTCCTTAACATAATGAGTGAAGCTATTTATTTTTAAAAATGTTCACAATTTTATAATTGGATGTTTATGCCAAAAATCTATCTCTTATGCCAATATCAATCTCTCATGGCTCATGTTCATTTATTTCCCTTATGATTCAGGTCTTATGAAATTCCAATCATTATTCATTGACTCAAAATTATTATATTTAATATGCATGATATTGTTTTAAAATGTTATTATCATGTTCTCATACCCATGTTCTTATTTCATGCTAATGTATCTTCTTTTCATACCCCTACTACGCATCTGAGATCACCCTTTCTGTGTTTTTCATTCCCATTGTTATGAAGTATAGATTAAGTAGAGTATTTTTTTGACAAGTACTAATGGTAAATTTCTTTTTAGGATACAATGATGATATTTCATGAGTTATGAATATTTATTTACAAAATTTCAAAGGAACTAAACTATTACTGTCATTATGTATCTATTTTTTAATTTGAATATTCATCTCAAATGATATAACATCCATGTATGACAACACTAAGTCCTTATAGTTAGAATCCAAGGAAATATTTAGTTAAACTAAAAAAACTAGAGTGAAAAAAATTAGTGATATACCTGGGGATGTTTTTGTGTATATTTACACTAATGTCTATAAGGATAATAAAAAGGATGATTGTATGGTTAGGAAATTTTCTTTGAGTTTTTTTAATTGAAAGGGAAAGTGTTTTCCATGAAATTTCATCCATTTATAGATATTCTATGAGGATGTGGCACTGGAAGGGAGGTGCCATGGGGTAATAACTCCAAAAATAGAGCATTGTCCTGGACTTTATTGTCACCTAGTGCATAATAATGGGCCTTTATACACACTTTGTTTGGCACTCCTAGGTATATTATTTTGAAATTCAAAAACTGATTATGAACCATTATGAAGGATTTAAATATATGATGACTATTAATAACATAGAAAAAACCTAAGGATTAATATATAAGAAAAATAGTCATGATTTAGACATCAAATAAATGATTTTCATGATTATTTGGTTTCCTGTTATGATTTGTGTTTATAACATTATGCATTTTGGTTTATTCAATGTAGGGGACCAGAATGAACTGGGTTAACATTGAATGTGATATATGAGTTTTTTATGAGAATCCAAAAGGTATGATAAACTGAGATAATGATATTGTGATTATTCCTAATCAATTATCACAAACCATTATTAAAAATGTGCACCTTAACCAAATCTCATACTCTTCAAAAAAATATAATGATGAATTTCACTAAAAGGTATGGTAGAAGGGAACAGGGGTGAACGAAGATTTATTTTCTGTTATGTCATTAATGTTGGAAGAAGCACATGATAAAATGTCTCAAATGAATGAAAAAATATTTTATGTGTAGGTAATATGGGTACAGAGTAAGGAATTTACAAGGGAAAATGAAAAAGTTCAGTTAATGCATTGGATGTGAATATATTTCGTTAAAAGGTATTAAAAATAGATCAATTCTTTAAATCTTACAATTATGGGCATTGTGAAAATATATGTCCTAGGGGGGATACTCAGTAAGAGAACCATCAAGGTGGTATGTGTAGTAGTTGCAATTTAAAATTGTCTATTAAGGACATATGAATGGAAATATGTATTAGGTAATATGATGTGGAGGACTATTTAATGGATTATGGATTATATGGAAAGGTAATTTTTTTGTATTGAAATTATAGAATTATGATATATGAATATTAATATATAAAGATTATTCTTAGTTGTTTTTCATTATATATTTTTAATATTATGATAAAAGATATTGATGGACTAGAAAAGTGATTTAATGGAAAGTTGATATTTTTATTAAGAGAATATAACCCTTAATATGTTATAGATATTCAGATAATATTGTTGTGATAATGGGATTTTCGGTATGAATATGTAAATTGGATAATACTAATTACCATGGAACTAAATATTCATTAATTAACAATGTGGTTTGTGCTATCATTGATTGAAATAAAAATTTTGGATTTAAGTAATGTATCAAATAATAATTTTTTTTAAGGATTAATGAATCATGTGTGGTTTCAATAAGGTTTTATGGTAATTCATGTTATAACCATTTTTAATGAGAAAACGTAATGGAGATATTAACATGTTTAGTATGTTCAAATAAATATTAAATTTATGGTATATGGGGATAATTTTAAGTTAATTTTAGAAATTAAATGACATTATTTTTATGGTTTTGGACTCTAATCTATCATAGTGGTTTAAAGATTAACCATCTATGAAAAAGATTATGCTGAAAATTGAGTGTGGTTTTAGAGATTAATGTATTCATTCTCGATATGAAGATTCATTAATATTGGATAGCTTTTTCTATCATTTTTTTGTTATAACCTGATATAAAATGAATGAATTATCATTATTTATGGATCTTATGACCCATTAGTGATTTAGGAATAAAAAAAATACATCCATTTCTTTGAATATTAGATGAATTGGAAAATAATCAAGGAACAAAAAAGGGTGTGATTGTGCTTATGAAATGTAATTAAATAAAGTAAGTATATATTATCTTGAAAATTCTCCAAAATTAAGAAGAATAACTTCAAATATAATGTTTTTCTATTATCATCATTTTTTATGATATCAATGACTTTTTTGTGCCTCATTGGTTTAGGGATTTTTGTTCATTAACATTCTATGGAAAAAACACATTTTTATTTTTAACGATATCTATCACTCTCAAAAATTATTTATCCTTTTCTTCCATGTTCAAAACATTACATCCTCCAAATTTTATACTATGTTGAATCCTATTTTTGAGTCCCATTAGGTAACATTTATGTTTCCAAATTTCCATTTTTATGCGATGTTTTATCATTAATTTTTATAACATGTGCATCTATAATGAAATTTTCAAATTATTAACCATTGGTGACTAAAATAAATTTCTAAGTAAAAATTAACTTTAAGGGGGTTGAATGTAATACCCTGATACTATTTTATTTTCATCAAATTAATTTAATCATGTTGATAATTTATGTTACACAAAACATGGATTATAGGTCGAATTATGTTCAACAATGAGTTTATATTATGTTACAAACAACAATGATATTTTTAAAGCATGCATGAAAAATGACACAATTCTTCGGAAGACAATAAATAATAATATTATAATCGAGTCATTATTATGACATCCCACACCTGGTTCACTGCAATGGAACTAAACACAGTTTTATATATAGCCTCAATAAAGCCTTCCCATACCCAAGGGCTTTGGACTAGTAGTGAGATCCTATTGTTCTTCAAAAGGGACACTATCCCTCTTGTCATAGTTGAGAATAGTGGATAAATATGTGAATAAACAGTTGAACCATAATAATAATGAATAAGGTAGTATAAAATGGTATATACACCAAAGAAATAAGTAATAATCAAACTCATTAACTATATCAAATACAGAATATGATGGAATGTGTAAAGACTTGTAAATTTCATGGAATTTTGTTTTCCTAAATTCTTTGGAATTTTACCAGTACGCAGTCTCTGACGGCACCTGATTCAGAGGCCTGGTGTGCCTGTAATATTTTTCTGATCTTTAGCTCGGGTACGTTCAGAAATCGAACAAGTGGGTTTTTCTATCTTTTGAACCAGTGCTCAGAATTGAAATCTGAGGGCACAGATGAACTTGCAACACTGGTATTTGTAAAAGGTGACCTTTACCGTAGTTGCATTTTGTGCGGGTTGGAAGTTAATTTTTGAGGTGTATTCCTAAAATTAAATAAAATTTAGTGGTGCATAAATTTTATTTTGTGAGGTGGGGCCCACACGAGCCCAACCTTCAACTCCCCATTTATTTCCCTGCTGTTTCCTTTGAAAATTCCCCATTAATACCCCTTGTTTAATTACTTTGAAATCTCCACGCATTCATTATGATGGAGCCTTCTTACCTACCTCATCTATTTAAATGTTCCAACAAATTAATTAAATGTTTGTGTTAAATTAATTGGAACCATATGTAATTAATATGAATTGCTCAACAATTCTATTAATTTGAGAGCCTCTTTTTATTTTCATTGGAGAATCTCTTCTGAAAAAGGACTCTGGAGGATTAAATGGAGCCGATCCATTCTTCAACAAAGAACACCACCGGTGAAGAACACGATGAACTTCATCCTCGGACGCACCTCGACGTCAAGATCCTACATCACCTACGATAGCGACCCTTCCTCCATCGTAGACAGAACGACACTGTTCTTCCGCGACGCTCATCTATAGCGAAACTCATCTTCTGTGGATCGATGATGAATGACAACAATTTCAAGGTTGGGGTATTTTTATATTTCATATTTATGTTTTATACCCTCGATCATGGTGTTAGTTGTTTGGTGATGTTTTGAACCACTAACACGGTGGGTACGGACTAATGAACAAGTCCGAACCCATACCCGATTTGTTCATGATGCGTGGTATGTTTGGCGATGACAAAACAGGACTGAAACGACGATCTAAAGCCTTTGCAGTGATGTTCGGGTCCCGAGACGATGACAGGCATAGACGGGAGTGAAATGGGACAACTGGTTTGCCTCCGGTGGCCCGCGAAAGACCAGGGAGGTGCGGGTCATCAGCGCGGCACCGCCGGCGACAGGAGGCGGCGGCCGGCACTGGCTGGCCACCTGGAAGCGGCGACGCTCCAGCGCACCATCGGCGGTAACCCCCTATAGCAGCGACCGCAGCGGCGAGAAGAGGGATCATGTGGCCTCGCAGAATACAGGTGGTACAGTGGTGCCAGCATGACGCCACGTCCGCCGAACAGGGGGAGAACCCCCCGCTCAGAGCTGGATGAGCCTGCGCACCGCCCCTGCCAGGCCGGGGCAGTTCATGCACACCGGGCCGCGCCCAGCTGGGCTGGGCCGTGCCCCACTGTGCCGGACCCGAACCCAGCTCGTACCGGGCCCAGATCCCCACTTCGGACCTGTTTTTGGTATTTCGCCCATAACATTAGCTATGGACCTCCAATCTACGCACTATCAGTTGTGTAGTAATCCTTGGATCGAGATGGTTGGTTGGGTATATTACACTTGAGGTTTCAGAAAAGTTTGTGTGCAGCCAGGTTGGTTCGAACCTGAAACCAACCGGGCCCGTGGAGCGGAAACACTTATAACATAAGGACCGGACGTCCGATTGACGTGTCGTCAACTAATTTGAATTCATTTTGTTGAGACGATCCTTTTGGAATACTACTTTTTAATTTTGGATGTAGCTAGAGTATGGATAGTTGGGTTTTAGATTAAAAACCAACCGGGCCCCTGGAATAGAAAAGTCAATAACTCTCAGACCGGGCATCCGATTGATGCAGCATCTGTCGGATTGGGTTTCTTTTGAAAAGATGGAACTTCAGGATACATCAACTCTGGACTTCTTGAATGTGGATGTACCGACCCCCTAGTATCAAGGAGCGGTCCCTCCCAGAATCGAGCGTGCAGTGTGCGGGAACTCTAGAGCTAGCTACGACTGCGATGATGAAAACTACACTTGGATCCTCCATGGGTTCGGTAGCGATGATGACTATACTAGGATCCTTTATGTTTTGACTATGATGACTACTGTTCTTGTATCCTACGTAGGTCCATCAGTACTGACCTCTGTACATGTATCCTGAGTGGGTCCGGTAGAGTAGCTGCTCTTGTATCCTATATGAGTCCGAAAACTTAGCTGGTCTAGTATCCTATGTGGGTCCGATAGCATAGATTAATCAGTGGCTACATATGATCATCTGTATCTCTATACGAATTTGTATACCTGTGTGTTCTGAGTCTTGACTTCAATATTTATCATCGATATAACTGACTTGTTTTCCTGTGTGCACTAGGTTGCGCTTTCCTCTGTGGATTGGGTTGTGTTTTCTTGTGTAGACTGGGTTGTGCTTGGGCTCGAGAGTTGGAGCCGAATTGTAATTTATGAATTAGTTATATGTATGGGAATATACCTATGTAGAGTCGATTGAAACTTCCTGATTGTATCTTTCCTTTTTGATTCATCCTCCGTGGATTCTGAGACACCTTCGGGGGTCTCGGGGTCCCTACTAAGTATCGTATACTCACCCCTGCATGGGCTATGCCCAAACTACGTTGTGTTTGATGCAGACGATGGAAAACACTGATCGAGGTGGAGGATTGTGGAGCAGGACGGTACCCTGAAGTGGGCCACTTGGCGGGACGTACACAGAGCGGACGGCCGGACCCGAGGAGCTGAGAAGACTATCTGTACCCACCCTTTAGGTGGGATTTCTGGAGGACGACTCGGTGTTGCTGTTTTACATTACTTTTGATGTACTTTATTTTAAGTTGTACTGTACTTTCAGGTTGGTTTTTATACTGTCCCAATTAATTTTTATCACTTACTTTTGTACATAGTTTTACTTAGTGCTTAATTCACTTTCATACTATGTTGTGTTTTTTTACCTTATAAAGGCAATGCCTTCCCTTTTTTAGGATTTAGGCCTTTGGTGCTAGTCACCAGCCTCGATCCTAGGGAAGGCTGGCTTGGGGTAGTCACTGCATAGGCCCCAAGGATAGGTCGTGACAAATTGGAATCAGAGGAGTCAGTTCTACCGTAAGAACTTAGGACTCTGATATTTCCCTTCTGTGAAGAAATAGTGTTAAGAGTATTGAGTGTGGTTTTCAGTCCAAGGAGTCCAGTGTTGGTGGGGTGGCCGACGCATCCATACACATGGACCCTGACCTCTGATTTCCAACTCAGTGCACGAAAATGATGATTGCGTGTGTGTTTCCTTTCAAAAGTTTTCTTTGTGATTACTTTGTGTCAGCTCACCAGGTATACTGTTTGACTATGGAACACCTGTTTCTTTTCAGGATATCCCCACAAAGGCAGCCAGCCAGGGTTCCTATTTACGTGCGAGATGACAGCCCACTGAGCGACGAGGCCTTGGTGTAGGGCCCCATTATAGCGGAGGCACCAGCGGTACCACTGCCCTCTGATCCACCGATTCAACTAGCCCCAGCAACGGAGAGTGCACGCCGTCGGAACACGTTGCATGAGTTTCAGTGATAGAGGCCACCCAGGTCCTATGGAGAGATGAACCCTCGGGCAGCCAAGGATTGGATGGAAGCAATCGTCAGAGTCTTTAGATTAGTAGGGACACCAGCTGACCTTATGGTGATCCTTTCTGCAAGTCTACTGCATGAAGCAGTAGGCAGATGGTGGAGCCTGATGCTCCAGGTGCATGAAGAGGCATCTCTGCTTTGGACGGACATCGAGAGCCTCTTACTCTTGGAGTTTGTTCCCGCCACCCTCCGTGCGGTGCGCATCTAGGAGATACTTCATCTTCGGCAGGGCAGTATGATAGTTTCTCAGTACTCGGTGAGATTTACTGACCTCTCACGCTACTCCATGGACATGGTACGAGACCCGTTCTTAAATGCCCAGACCTTGGAGTAGGGTTTGAGGAATGAGATCAGTGCATCGATGATTCCCCTCAGTATCCAGATGCAGGTAGAGGTGTTGTAGAGAGCCAATTTAGTGGAGAGATTTCTCGTTGTGCAGCCACTAGCAGCGACACCCACCGCAGGCCGACCTGTAGCAGAGTCCTCTACAGCCGGCAGTCGATAGATGTCGCAGGGGTCCAAGCAGACAAGGCCATCAGGTGGGAGACCTCAGGATACCAGTTTGGTTGTGTAGGGCTCACGACACAGAGCCAGCCTTATTAGGAGCAGACAGTTCTTTGCATGTAGCGGGTAGGTCCACATGGCTCGTGACTGCCTAACCGGCCATGCAGAGGAGCAGAAGACAGTGGAGGGACCTCTCAGGCAGAGGTAGAGGTTCGACCATGGTAGTGTGCAGGGAGCAGGCAGATGAGGCAGAGGAGATGGTCGAGCAGCGGGTTGTGGAAGACGTTTTGAGGTTCTACCACCACCACCCCTAGGAGTTCCACCTCGACCATAGGGAGCTGGTGGGATGAGGCTGGCACAGCTCCAGGCAGTGAAGGCGTACGACCACGGCGCACCTGAGATGATTTGAGGTAATATTTGTGTCTACTAAACCCATTTTTCAGTTCTTATAGACACAGGTTCAAGTCATTATTTTATTTCCGCTTCCCTTGTTCGGAGCTCGGATATTCTGACGAAGCCATTGGCTTGATCCTTATGGCTAGAGACTCTTATGGGAGAAGACTCGACGATTATGAAATGGTGCCGGCAGTGTGAGCTTACTCTAGTAAGAGATATCTTCGGCTGGGATCTTCCTGTAGTAGTGTCGATGCCTTACGAAATCTTCTTGGGTGTGCACTGGTATCTACAGTCCATGCTCAAATCGACTGTATTAGGCGCAATGTGTGGTGTGTTCACAAGGATGGGACCTATTTCACCTTCACCGGTGAGAAGGGAGCCTTTGCAGTGCAGGATGGTCTTACGCATAGGAGAGGCAGCCAATCACACATCAGTTGGCTAGTCTCATCCTCATAGCGGTTGACGTACGGAGTCTGAGTTTTCTTGTTGTGGGGGATCAGTATGTGGACGTTTTTCATGATGACATTCCAAGACTACCTACTTGAAGAGAGGTAGACTTTTTCATAGAACAGTACCCAAGGAAAACAACGATATCTAATCCATCATATTAGATGGCTCCTGCTGAGCTTTGCAAGCTACAGGTACAGCTGGAGTACTTGTAGGGAAAAGGATTCATCCAGCCCAATGTTTCACCCTGTGATTCTCCGATTCTGTTCGCCAAGAAGGCGGATAGGATCTTGTGACTCTGTGTTGACTACAGTCACCTGAATTAGGTGAATATAAGGAACAATTACCCACTTCTAAGTATTGATGACCTCTTCGATCAACTTAAAGGAGCGCGATGTTTCTCGAAGATATTCCTCAGGTCAGGCTATCACCAGCTCAGAGTTCGAGATGGGGATGTGAAGAAGATAAACTTCAGGTGTGGGTATGTCCACAAAGAGTTCTTGGTTATGCCCTTTGGAATGACAAATTCTCCAGTAGTGTTCACGAGTCTCATGACGAGGATCTTCCTGCCTTACCTCAGTCGGTTTGTCATAGTCTTTATAGACGACATACTGATTTACTCGGCTACTGAGGAGGAGCACGTCTACCACTTGTGAGTTGTACTAGATACACTTCGAGAGCACCATCTTTATGGTATTTTCTCGATGTGCTAGTTCTGGATTCGAGAAGTTCACTTCTTGGGGCACGTCAACTCATAGGTGGGAGTTGCAGTGGATCTTGAAAAGATTGAGGTGGTACTTTCTTGGGAACCACCCAGGGGCGTGACAGAGGTGAAAAGTTTCCTAGGTCTGGCTGGGTACTATCAGAGATTCATGCCAGACTTCTCCAGGGTTACAGCACCGCTTACAGCTTTGATGCAGAAGGAGAAACCCTTCGTGTGGTCAGAATGTTGTCTGCAGAGCTTTAATGGGCTGAGGAGGAGATTGACTAGTGCTCCCAACTTAAGGCTACCGGAGGAGGGTGTAGGTTACTTAGTTTACTGTAACGCATCAGGGACCGGACTTAGGTGTGTCCTGATGCAAGAGAGAGAAGTGATTGCTTACAGTTCATAGCAGTTGAGGCAGAACGAGCATAACTATGCTACCCATGACATAGAGTTAGTAGCAGTGGTCTTCGCCCTGAAGATGTGGTGGAACTATCTGATGGGTGACTGCATTACAGTCTAGTCTAACCACCAGGGTCTCAGGTACATCTTCTTGTAGAAGGACCTGAACCTGAGATAGCAGCGATGGCACAAGTTCCTCCAAGACTATGACTTTGAGATAGTCTATACTCCTGGGAAGGGGAACGTTGTTGTTGATTCTCTCAGTAGGATATCGGGCATTCAACTACTTGGATAGAATACTGACTAGTTAGACACTTTGCATATATCCTTCATGGATAGAGATGGGGAAACCTTTCTAAAATCCATCACAGTCACTCCTCTGCTTCTTCAACAGGTCAGAGAGGCACAACCTGGTGACGTTGACTATGAGGCGCGACGTGCTCAGATATCCTTAGGGCTGGCACCTGATGGATTTTCTGAAGGAGGGGAGCATGTCATCCTCTTTAGGGGACGTACTATGGTACCAGTTGCACTGCAGGAGGAGGTGCTGAGGAAATTTCACACTTCCCCTCTAGTGGTACATCTAGGAGTGGCGAAAATGTATCAGGACCTCAGACAACAACACTAGTGTCCGGCTATGAAGAAGGTTGTAGCGTAGTTCATTTCACAATTCCTCACTTGTCTGCAAGTGAAGGCAGAGAAACAGGTACCAGCAGGCTTGGTACAACCCTTAGAGGTTCTGGAGTGGAAGTGGGACATGATATCCATGGATTTTGTGATGGGGCTTCCACATACTACCAGAGGACACGACTCTATCTGGGTGATCGTAGACCAACTCACCAAGTCATCCCACTTACTAATAATAAGAGAGCAGGGCTCGACAAAGAGCTTGAGACGCCTCTACGTTCACGATATTGTACGGATTCATGGAGTACCTTTGAATATCCTCTCTGATAAAGATTCCCTCTTTACTTCCTGGCTTTGGAATGGGTTGCAGGAGGCTTTTGGGACGCAGCTATGTCTGAGCAGCGCCTTCCATCCTCAGACGGATAGCCAGACATAGAGGACCATTAAGACACTTGAGTACATGCTCTGTGCATGTGTCCTTGACTTTGGTCGCAGCTGGGAGGATCACCTACCCTTGGCATAGTTTTCATACAACAACATCTACCACTCCACCATCGGGATGGCACCATACGAGGCACTGTACGACCGACCATGCAGATCGTCTCTATGCTAGACTGACCCTAGGGAGTCAAAACTTGTTGAACTAGAGATGGTTCAAGCTACGATGGAGAAGGTGCAGATCATCCATGAGTGGATGAGGACAACACAGACCAGACAAAAGTCCTATGCTGATAGGAGGCGAGAACACTGGAGATCGAGTATGGCGACCGCGTTTTCTTATGGTTCTCACCTCAACGAGGACTACAGAGATTTAGCCGGGGTGGTAAGTAACTCCATGAATCATTGGACCTTTCCAGGTCCCAAGCTGATTAGGTGAGGTGTCTTACCGCCTGGACCATCCACCACAGTTCCACCGGGTGCATGACGTTTTCCACGTGTCTCAGCTGAGGAGATACATACATGACCTGACCCACATCATTGATCATGGGGAGTTGGACATCGATGACGGGGCGACCTTCTCAGAGATTCTAGTGGAGATCGAGGATCGACAAGAGCGGGTCCTTTGTGGATTATCGATTCCTCTGGTGTGCATTCGTTAGAAGCACATGAACCATCAGGAGAGCACATGGGAGCGGGACGCTCAGATGCGTTCTTAGTACCCCTTTTTGTTTCCTTAGTGTATGTTGTAATTTTACGGGGACATAAAGCCCTGAGGTGGGAGTAATGTAAAGACCCCTAAATTTCAAGGAATTTTTTTCATATATTATTTGTAATTTTACGAGTACACAGTCTCTGACGGCACCTGATTCCGAGGCCTGGTCTTCCTGGAATATTTTTTAAAGTTTATCTTGGGTACATTTAGTAAACGCACAAGCGGGTTTTTCTATCTTTCGAACTGGTCCTCGGAATTGAAATATGAGGGCACCAATGAACTCACAGCACTAGTATTTGCTTAAGGGGACCTTTAACATAGTTGTTTTTTGTGCGGGTTGGAAGTTAATTTTTGGGGTTTATTCCAAAAATTAAAAAAAAAATTAGTGGTTCACAAATTTTATTTTGTGAGGTGGGGCCCACACGAGCCCAACCTTCAACTCCCAATTTATTTCCCTGCTATTTTCTTTGACAATTACTCATTAATACCCCTTGTTTAATTTCATTGATAAATCCATGCATTGATTATGATGGAGCCTTCCTACCTCCCTCATCCATTTAAACGTGCCAACCAATTAATTTAATGTTAGCATTAAATTAATTGGCACCACTTGCAATTAATATGAATTTATCAACAATTCTTTTGAGAGCCTCTTTTCCTTTTTGTTGGTGAATCTCATTGGAAAAAGGACTCTGGAGAATTAAAGGGAGGCGAACCATTCTTCAACGAAGAACACCCCCAGTGAAGGGTGTGAAAAACATCTTCCTCAGACGGACCTCGACGCCAAGAGCCTACATCGCCTACGATAGTGACCCTTCCTCCATCGTTAATGGAATGACATTGTTCTTCCACAACTCCCATCTACAGCGACGCTCGTCTTCCACGGATTGACAATGTACGACAACAACATTGAGGTAGGGGGATTTGTATATTTCATATTTATGTTTTATTCTCTCGATCATGGAATTAGTTGTTGGGTGATGTTTTGAACCACTAACACGGTGGGTACGGACTAACGAACAAGTCTGGACACATCACCGATTTGTTCTTGATGTGCGCTATGTTTGGAGATGACAAAACGGGACTGAAAAGGTGATATGGAGCCTTTGTAGTGATGTTTGGGTCCAGAGACGACCGAATGCACAAACGAGAGTGAAAACGGACCACCAGTTTGACTCTAGTGGCCTGCGGAAGTCCACGGTGGCGTGGGTTGCCAGCACGGCACTGCCGGTGACCGGAGGCAGCGACCGACACTGGCCGGCCACCTGGAAGCGGTGGCATCCTAACGCGCTGCCGGAAGCAACCCACAGTGGCACCGGCCTCTTCGGTGAGAAGAGGGATCCTGCGGCCACGTGGGATCCAGGAGGTCTAGCGGCGCCAGACTGGCGCCTCGTCCACGGAACAGGGGGCACCCCCCGCTCGGCACTGGCCGACCCAACGCATCACCCCTGTTGGGACGAGGTGGGTCACGCAGACTGGGATGCACCCATCCGGGCTTGGCCGCACCCCACCGGCCCAGACTCGGACCCGGGTCGGGTCGACCAGGTTCGGGCCACCCAGGGGGGGTTGGGCCGGGTCGGATCGGGCCCATACCCCCACTTCGGACAATTTTTCAGTCATTTTCCCATAACAAGAGCTACAGGCCTCTGATCAACACAACGTCAGTTACGTAGTAATTCTTGGATCAAGACGGTTGTTTCGGTATATTAGACTCAATGTTTCGACAAAGTTTGGGTACGTCCAGGTTGGTTCGAACCCGAAACAAACCGGGCCCTTGGAGCGGAAACGCTTATATCTTAAGCACCGGATGTCTAATTGAAGTTCCGTCAACTACGTTGAATACATTTTGTTGAGAAGGTTCTTTTGGAATAATCCACTTGAGGATTGGACATAGCTAGATTATGGTTGGCCTGGTTTTAGATTAAAAACCAACCGGACCCCTGGAACAGAAAAGCCATCAACTCTCAGACCGAGCATCCGATTGACGCAACATGTGTCGCATTGGGTTTATTTTAATGAGATAGAACTTTGGGATACATCAACTCTGTGCTTCGTGATAGTTGATGTACCGAACCCTTTGGCTCGAGGAGTGGACCCTCTCAGAATCGAGTGTGCTGTGTGTGGGAACTCTAGAGCTGGCTGCGAGTGTGACGATGACAACTGCACTTGGATCCTCCATGGGTTCGGCAGCGAGGACGACTGTACTTGGATCCTCTATGGGTACGGAAACTATGACGACTATACTAGGATCCTCTGTGGGTTTGACATCGATGACTACTTTTCTTGTATCATATGTGGGTCCGGCAGTATTGATCTCTGTACTTCTATCCTAAGTGGGTCTGATAGAGTAGCTAGTCTTTTATACTATGTGGGTCCGACAGCTTAGCTGGTCTTGTATCCTCTGTGGGTCTGACAGCTTAGACGAATCAGTGGCTACATCTGATCATCTATATCTCTATATGAAGTTGTATACCTGTGTGAGATGATTCTTGACTTCAATCTTTATCATCGATGTTATTGACTTGCATTCCTATGTGGACAGGGTTGTTCTTGGGCTTGAGAGTTGGAGCCGAATTTAAATTGATGACTTAGGTATATGTATGGGCATATACCTAAGTAGAGTCAGTTGATACTTCATGATGGTATCTTTCCTTTATGGTTTATCCTTCGTGGATCCTGAGAGACATTCAGGGGTCTCGGGGTCCCTACTGAGTATCATATACTCAATGCTGCACAAGCTATACCCACACAACATTGTGTTGGATGCAGACGACGAACAACACTAATCGAGGTAGAGGTTTATAGAGCTGGACGGTACCTAGAGGTGGACCACATGGAGGGACGTACACGGAGCGGACGACCGAACCCAAGGAGTTGAGAAGACTATCTGTACCCACCATTCATGTGGGATTTCCGGAGGACGACTCGGTGTTGTTGTTTTACATTACTACTACTGTACTTTATTTTCAGTTGTACTGTACTTTCAATTGGGTTTGTATACTGCCCCATTTACTTTTCAGCACTTACTTTTGTACTCAGTTTTACATAGTTCCTACTTCACTTGTGTACTCTGTTGTGTTTGTATACCTTATAAAGGCAATGCCTTCCCTTTTTCGGGATTTACACCTTTGGTGCTAGTCTCCATCCCCTGGCCTATGGAAGGCGGGCTTGGGGTAGTCACGGCGTGGGCCCCGAGGATGGCTCATGACAGAATGTCTCGGCAGAAATGGAAAATAGGCATACATGGTTATAAGAAGAAAATATAATACATGATATATAGAAGAATCAAAAAGGAAAAAACTATTCAACCATCCCTAGCTCATTCACCTGTTACCCAACTCCCATTCAAAATCATGATGTTAGGTGTCCAAAACAGGATGATTCCCTCTTGTACACACCTACAATCATATAATTTTCGTACGAACCAATGGTGGCTCAGATAGGGTACAATATAAATATCATTACTCCAACGCCAATGGCATCAATAAAAATTTAGTATATGAATATAAACTGTAACAGTGTGCAGGTATATGAAAGTGAAGCAATTTAATGTTAATAACCCATACCTTCATCCGCCTTATCGAGTGTCTCAAAAAACACATTTATTTAAATCATTACACTTATTTTATCATGAAGAGATCATACATAACGCTTTAGTAGTAATATTAATGATAATAATAAAAGTAATAATAATAATAATAATAGAGGATCTAATGAGTGACTAAGACATCCATGAGCTCAGGGGTCGAGCCAACTCATAGTGGTAACTCATACAGTCTGGATATAATGATCTGAGTGTTATACAAGGGGTACAACCACATTATTCCACTATAAAAGTGACTAAATAATCCCATGTAACTTATCTATAGTAATCCTGATTTAATCATGACTAGGAAAAATGAAGTGAATTCATGGTACCATATGTTTGGAGACATCAATATGAATATATTTAGTCTAACCAAGGCATTTTAATATCTAAAAAATTTCAAGTAAATTTCCAATACATCGCCTAGTCATTCAAGTAATACGGTAATGACTATATTACATGGTGTGAATCTCCCATGTGAATAGGATCAATTAATCGAGGTGGAGTACTCTGAGTGCTCAAGGAACTCCTTTAGGAATCCAATGTTAACTCTAGTCTAACAACTCTTATAAATATGAAAAAGGACCATATAAAATAGAAACTGTATAAATTTAATATAAATAATCAATTATTTAATGAAATGTAATACTCATTTCAATTAAATTTTCATTAGGTTCATTCATTTACCTTCCATCATAACTTTAATGATGATATTAAGAACATGCAACCAATTATCAAATTAATTATAGTCTATAAATTCCATGTGATGTATATAATTATATACAAGCCCTTTTAACGCATAAAAGGTTTATTTATTATGAACAAACACTTAACTTATGATGGTTCAACTCAAGAACACCCAAACAGTGTCTCGGGTAATCCCAATATGGTTCAAAATAGAAATAACAAAGAATACACCCATCTTTTGGTGGTAAAAATTGAGGGCTCAACCATCCATGGTGTCTTATGGTGTCATTATGTATCTATAACTACAACATAGATTATTTTGTCTTATGAAAATTAATTAAAGGAGAAACACCCAGTGAAACCAGTGTGCACATAACGGTGATGCTTTATAAACATCGAGACTTTGTGGGATTAGTCATAGATCACATACCATTTGCCTATTGTAGATTCCACATCTAGTATCGACCATTTTTTATCCTAAATTGAAGGAAATTATAAGAATGGAATAATTCCCAATAAATATGAAATATTATATTTAACCAAAAAGATACCAAACATAGCAAGATAACCAAGAGAAATATGGAAATAGAATAATTCTTTTTCTTAGAGGGGTCCAATAAGATGAACGGTTACTCGATTTGACATTAGATAGAGAAAATACGTCAATGGATATATTTGGTGCGGGGGAGAGATAATAATGATAAATAGAGGGATTTTGACTACTAGAGGGGAATTGAAATTTTAAGTGTAAGCTATAAAGAGAGAGGGTAAATTAGTCATTTCACCCTAAATTTAAAGACATACATAGTTTGGCCACACTGTTGGGGAAACCATGCACCAACCCTGATCCTGGTGTTGTCTAAGGATAGTGGCACACATGGATTAGAGAAATGGTATATTTATACATGATCTACCCATGAATCCCTCCCTAACAAAGGAATACCCACCCACCCCCCACACACATCATGAATCATATAATATGAAAAATAGTATGCAGCTTCTGGTTTCCCCATTATTGACCCCTATAGCACTCTGCAAGGTTTTTATAACCTAGAAAACCGGGTGGCTTTGTTTATAAAAATTATTAGGCCTATTTATTTCCTCCAAAATTTAGGATTATATGTTCATAAAAATCCCTAAACACCCTTGTTTCCTTCTTATGTCATTAGGCACACTTCCATGTATAAAATAAAGGATTCAAACTGAAATTAAAAGGTTCAATACCAGAAAGAAAAATTTGGTTCTTACATTCTTCCACAATTAAAGAGAATCATCAACATGTTTCCATTCAAGAGGTGGTCAAACTTCATCTAACATCAACTTGAGCCACAAAATATATATTTTATCCTTACACTCTGAATTCTCATCTTGAACATGCTCATGATACCATTGCACTCCTACTAGAGGGAATGACCTTCCATAGAGATCCTTCATACTAGGATTTACAATTTGAATTGAATTGATCATAAAATAAGCATCAACATAAAATTTAAAATCATGGAGATCAAAATTATGAGATGGTCTGTCGTGGTAATTGTAATTTCTTGAAATGTAGAATATGCCATGAAATGAGAAGTACCACTAAGGTAACAGAAACCAATAGGAAATGGGACTGACACTCTATAGGATCTCAAATGGCCCAAACAATTCAGGTAAAAACATCCATTTTCTCAATATCAGCCTCTACACAATCATGGGTGATACATTCCAGAAAACATTATCACTGACCACTAATTATAGGGGTCATGGAAGGCAATCATCTCAGGATTTCGGTTTAGACTGAGCAGTATTCATACACTTCCTGGTCAAGAACAGATTCTCCAAATTCTCTTAAATAATATGAATTCCAAGTAGCAATATATCCCCCTGTATCTAGATAATAAATAGGCTAACCACATGACCTTCTATATAAGTCCTTATAAGGACCCATTTCAATTGTTTCATTAAATCTATTATTGTATAAATTCTCTAAGAGGGGTATATGTTTCTCTTAAGAACCCCCACTATCAAGGACATGTTCTTGGAACAAGTCCTCTAACACCTATATTTTCTATTCTAACTATCCATCAGCCTAAGGGTGGAAGTGTGTTCTCATAATCACCAATGTACAAAAAACATTCTATAACACTTTCTAAAATCTCAATGATAAACAAGAGTATCCATAATAAATGATTGTACGAGGGACCCCATATAGGCATATAATATCACAGACATACATTCTTCGAATATAAACAATTGAGAAAGTCTCTTGGATGGGAAGGATGTGAAATACCTTCATCATTCGATCCATAACTCCCCGAATCGATACCATGATGTTACCTTCGTAAACGAGTCACAAAATCCTTCATGATGTGGTATCGTTTTGATTTTGGGACTGATATGTGTTTTAACAAACCAATATTCTACTGGTGTTCCGAAATTACCAACAAAAAAGTGGAACACCATGTGATAAAACCTATAGTCTGAAATTTCATCACAAGACACAAATACCATAACTACATTCAATGATACATCTGAAAAATCCCTGGGTTCACTTCTTATTGGGAATCATGGGATTCTCACATTATATCCTATCACATTTCAATTTGCACATGAATATTACCATGTTTAAGTAGGATTTCATCTCCATTACGAAACCAATCAAAATATTGGTCATCGCTTAAAATACTTCCTCATAGGACAAAACCAAAACTGTCAGAAAATTTCACCTCTTGACATTATCCGAGAGTGAATAAGTAACTATTAATTATGTAAGAAAATTAAACTTGTGACTCTATTTACACTCCATATGCATCGTAGAAAATATATCAATCAACATTTATTCACCAGTAGCTTCTTAAATACCTTATGCTTTAGTTTTATAGAATAGTGCGTGATCTACCACATTTACCTTAACGGGCATATAAACAATATCAAACTCAAAAAATTGAATGTATTCTACCTATATTCATATTCTAAGAACCATTTAAACTTTTTAAATATACATTCTAGGTAATTGTGGTCTGTAAACACCTAAAATCCATGTCCCATCAGATAATGCCTCCAACAAGACAAGGCATGAAAAACTACTACCATCTTGAAGTCATGTGTTGCATAATTACACTTGTGAGGTCTCAACTGGTGAGATCTATATGAAATAAATCAAACATCTTACATAATTACTAAACCCAAACAGATGCTTAATGCATCATTCAAAACTTTATAGCCTCTTCTATTATATGATATAATTAGTACCAGTGCAGAATTGCTTCTTCCTTTAAGATCATAAAAATTTCTTCTCATACACTTCAGAACGTAATAACTATAAACCCTTTTCAGTTATATTAGTGATAAGTGTTTCCTAATGTGATAATTTCTACATAATATGATTTTAATTTTTAACCATCCAATTGAACCTTTATTTATCAAACACATTCCTTGGAAACTCCTAGGAAACAACCTCACTCACATTCTATTGGTAAATTGATACTCATAATTCCAATATAATATGGCCCTATAAATTTACTTTTTCATTAATTATCTGTCACTATGTGATCATTGAATATAAATTATTCTCTATCGGTGTATTCAATATGATCTCAAAAAATTTGGAATTGTCTCTTTGAGTTTGAGAATACATAATGACTTAATCCACAAAACCCATGATGATGGAATCTAGAGAGGGGTGGGAAAACCTATTCATCATGGCCATGAAATAGTAGGAAAATTTGTAAGATTTTACAACATAACACGATATTCATACAAACCATACCATCATCAATAGTCTATACATGTTATGAATAAAGTCCAGAATCACACCTAATGACACGCTAATCCTAGATCTATCTTCTAGAACTCACTAAATCCCCAGATATGGTTGAACAGATCGTCTATTTGAGGAAATGGATACCTGTAATTAAACATAAGCTCATTTAAAAATCATTAATCCATTAAAATTCAAATATTTCCATATTCCTTAATGGTTAAAGTTTTATGAAAACCCTTATGAGAAGTATTGGGTCATATAAAACCCTTAGATTCTATGTTCTCTAACTACCTCTTGGGCTCCTTGGACTCAATAAGATCCATCCTTTATTAAGGAATGGACCCTGTAGTTTCTCCTAGAATGATCTCAATTATAAACTCTACCTCTATCATAGGATTTATTCTTGAAAATTCTTTATGTTATATGTCTCTAAAATGATCCATCATTGGAGGAAAATCTATCAGATTCATCATCTGGTCATCTCAGAAATGTTTGAGGATCTAGTATAACACTCCTCTTACCTATGATGCTCAGGTCTTTCAAGACTATCCTAGACATCTCATTCTCCCATAAATACATATCTAACAACCTTACATGATGTTAAAGTCTCCATTTTCAGATTAATTTAAATATGTTCATGATATGTAATTATCTAATCAATCTCATTTATAGAATCAAAAAGTATCATCTCAAGGATAATGAAATTCCACAATAATCAGTAACTACCAATATCAAGAGAACAGTATATGCATTGGAATATACAATCGAATCGTACACCAAATGGTATGTATAGGGTTATCCCACCATAAATTTATATAATTTTAATCCCAATACATCACATGATCGACACTATGATAATGGAGTGTGAGGGACCTATATAAAAAAAGAAGACATAACAGTATATGGTACTAGAACAGTACCACATACAATAGTAGAAATTACACTCTACTCCATAGGTAACTAAATTAATGTAAAAAACTAGCATGATCCATATCCTTGATCTGAACCTAGACTATCCATATAAAGTCCCCTTTACTAGCACTTAAAATCAGAAGTCTAGCTACCCCAGCCCTGACCTCCTCCTATGTATCTTTAGCTAGTTCTAATCGAGATTCCTACCTATTGAAGTGTAATTAATCATGCTCATAATGTTTGAGTTGGAGTAGGTCATATTCATCATGATGATATAGTAATCGTCTATCAAAACATTTTAATGTGACCCATCAGGCCGCAAGCACGAAACTCCAGCGAGTCTTGATCACACTGTGGGTTCACATGCCACTATCATCCACACTGATGGAATACCATAAAAATATCATTATAGATACCATTTATTCCAATATTGTAATGTTAAACCCTGAGTATATTCTTCTTACCTATCTATGAAATAAATCCATGTATTCTCAATGATCCTCTATTCCATGTACTATCAGTTTCCCTCAAGTCACACTCATTGATAAGATCCTGCTTCATGATCTTAAAAAATGTTGATGGGTAGATAAAATTCACCTTAAGGATGGTGGAATACTGAATACATTCCTCAAAAATTCACTTTTGTGATATATCATCATAGGTATGAAATATTTAAAAGCATTCAATCTTGATGAAATTCATTGAATATTTCATAATTGATATATCACCCTGCACCAGGTGCATAAACTAACTGGATGGTCATCTCTCAACATCTATAGGAAAACATAATCATAGAAGTTGGCCTAGAAGTTCATCTGGACCATTCCTTAATGGTGAAATTACTCAGTAACTACATCCCACCATCACATAGCAAAATCATGTAGCATATAGGTTGAGATATTGACCATCCTCAATAGAGGCTTCACCATATGTTCAAAGATAGCTAAAATTGATTCTATCCACAACTCAGTAGCCTGAGGACTATCATATCCTGAGAATGTTGTAGTATGATACTACAATACCTCACTAGAATGATCATAAATAGTAATTTCTGGCCACAAATCACACAGTATATACTGCATCATTCATTGGAAACTCTATCAAAGTTGTGCATCTCTTCCCTATGTTGGAATAGCAAGTGGTTCCACATGGGGAACTCTTGGAGGTAACACTAATTGATCATGGCTCACCATTTCAAGAGAACTATCATCACAACCCTCCTAGAACACTACTCAAGGACTTCATAGTGGCATAACTTTATATATTAACATATTATGGATCAGAAAAAAATACGAAGGAATATATGATCCCTAATAGAACCTTAATGAAATAAAAGTTCTCACTAGCCAATATGTTAACCCAAATATCCACATAAAATGTTATGGTATTGGTAAGAATTCAGGTTTTTATTTGTAGGTGTTCTAGTATATGGAGCCAACTGCATGTTAAGGTGGAATATAATCTTTATGTTTCATATTTCCTCCCCATATACATGAAAAAATTTCCATTATAAATATAGATTTATATAGTATACTTGTAAGTGGGTTTATACATAATACAAGGTTTAATTAAATGGATTTTCATTCCCAGTTTATAAAGGCCCATACACTTTATAAATTGAAATTGATACCTGATAAATTATAATCATCCCCATTATATTAGGTCTCAAATTGTAATAGGTAAAATAGGATGGCTCAATTTGATTAATTAGCCTTTTTAATTTATAAAAGATCATTATATTTATAAATTGAAATTTGAAGTCATACAATCAAAACTATATCCTGTCTCATGTAATCTGGTTTACATAGTTTACATGGGTCGATTTTAGAAATTAATGATGCCACCATCAATATATATTGTAAATCACCTTTTAGGATGATGCCAACATTTTAAACAAACAATTTCCCTATCCGATAAAAAACATTAATATAACATGCATATATCAAAACCAATCCTCACTCATCAATCATATTAAAATCATGAAATATAAGAAATTAAGTGAACATATATTTCATGTAATAATCATAAAATATTAATCCCTAGCTTCCTGTGATGATTCATGTAAAAATTCTCCATACCATTCGAGGCCAAGGTATAATTTCCTAAAATCTTAAAAAATACCACAACTCATGTGCATTTACCAATGGTAAAATTATATCAACTATAATAAGAAGAAAACAATTCTCCAAATCACCACCCCTATGAAGCATCATGTGTACCTAGAACATGGGTTAACTACTATGAGGAACATGTTATGACCAAGTTCTAACCATCACTAATATAATGTCAAAATTTCTCAAATAATAAGACAAGAAAAGAAACCCCTTTTATACCACATAGTGATATCCTTGGCCTAGTTCACTCCTGAGTAATCAAACCTGGTTGGCCAAATGAATTCAGGTGCACCTCCCCATATGCCAGAGGCTGGTGACTAGCAGTGTGGACCTTGGGTTTGTATGAAAGGGGTTATTCCCTCTTGTCATAGTGGATCATAGTAGTGAATGAGATTAATAAACAACATAAGGGTAATAATAATTAATATGGGAGCATGAAAAATAAAAAACATTAGAGAAATAAATAATCATTATAGATTGTAACTATATCATATACAAAAGTTGGTTTCCTATCTCTACAAAAAGGGAAAATTTTCATACATGGAATCCGAAATATATAAAATACAATATATAAAAAAGAATAAAGAAGTGAAAAACTATCTGAGAATCCCAAGCACTAGATTAGTCATTTGTAACCAGGATTCCATCCTAAAGAATGTTGTTACGTGTCCAAAATGGGACACTTCCACTTGTACTCACCTAAAAATATATAATCTACCGGGATACCAATGGAATTATAGATAGTGTGTGAGATAAATCTCTATAGGACACCACAAATGGTTTCTATAAAAATCCATTCTATGAATATAAATCATCATAGTGTGTAGGTACATAAAAGTAATGAAATTTTAAGTAAACAACACATAACAACTCCAGCCATTGATGGGGTCTCTGAACAAACATTTATTTAAATAATTATAATTCACTTTATAATGAGGATATTATATGTAATGTTCTAGTATTATTATAGATGAAAATAGTAATTATTATATAGTATATAAGGAGAAACCAAGGAATCTGTGACCTCAGGTGTCGAGCCAACTCATAGTTGTAACTCATGCAGTCTATTTATAAGGGTTTGAGTGTAATCCTAGGTGTAAAACCAAGGAATTCCACTATAAGAGATTATAACTGATTCTATAGATCTTATCCATAATAATATTTATCAAAACGTGAGTAGTCCCAATATGGTGAATCCACGACAACACATGTCTGGATACATCAAGCAGAATACATGGACTGTATCTAAGGAATTATAATATCTAGATATTTGTAAAGTGAATCATCAGTAAATCACCATATAATTAACATTATAAAAAAGGACCAAATTCTTTGGTTGGTATCTCCCATGGTGATTGGATAAATTAATCAAGGTTGTGTTCTCTGAGTACTCAAGGAATTCGATCAATAATCCAAGTTTATCTAAATTATAATAAATTCTATAAAGATGAAAAGGTCAATATTCAATAGGCACCTTGCACATTTATTATCCATCATCAGTAGTTTAAGTCCATGTCATACTCATGCTAATTACATTTTCATTAGGTTGATTTCATTACATTTCATCATGCATGATAAGGTTAATTTATGTAAATGGAAAAATAATCCAATAAATAAATAATTTTCAAATACAATTTGTATATATAATTATATAAATTATTTTTAATGCATAAAATATTTATTTATTATGAATAATCACTTAATTTATCAATGTTCAGGTCAACCACACCCAAACAGTGTCTTAGGTAATCCCAATATAGGACACTATAGGCATAACAAAGAACATTCCCAGCTTTGGGTGGTTAAAATTGAGGTATCAACATTTTATGGTGTCAAGTGGTGTCATTAATGACTTAGAATTACAAAATATATGATTTAATATTTTTAGATGAATTTAAAGAGAAGTTACCACTAAAACCAACATGTGAATAATAGGTACAATTAATAAATGGTCATAATTTGAGAAAGAAGTCATAAAACACTTACCTTATACCTTTATAAAATTCCTCATCCATTATTGGCCCTTGTATTAGCCTGAATCAGAAGAAAATGGAAGAACATATGAACACCTTGAAAACATGGAATATGAGATTGCACTAAAATAATTCAAAATGTGGACAAAAATATGAGATTAAGAATGATTTAGATTGAATCTCTTACTGAAAGGTATCCAATAAGATGAATTGTTGATCGATCAGACATTGGATGAAGAAGATACATCAACGCCTATATTAGGATTGGTATAGAGATCAACAGAAAAAAAGGTGGGTTGTTGTCCACTAGAGGAGAAAAAAATGGGATGGGTGAGTTATAAAAAGATATGGGGGGGAAATTAGTTACTTCAAAGAATATATTAAAAGCATAATGTTTTTGTTGCATTGTTTGACAAACAGTGCACCAACTATACACCAGCTATTGTCCAAGGAATGTGGACCTCATAGTTTGGGAGTATGGTTTTTCTATCCATGCATTGCCTGTGCACTCCCCTCTATGAATCCCTGTATCACCATGAATGTTATTTCAAACCATGCATACTGGGTGAAACAATTTATAAAAATAATTAGGTCAAATGTTTTCCTATTAATATCGGCACTCTGATTTCAATAGAATCCCCAGAAAACATTATTCCCTTCATAACACATTATGTAAATATACCCGGATAATATTAAGTTTTCAAACAAAAATTAAAAGGTTCCATATCATGATGAGAAATTGAGTTTGGGAAATTAAGTAGGTAGGTATGACAAGTATTAACAAATTTATTAAATACACATATAAAATTAATACTTTATATAAATTTACATTCAAATTATTTTTAAATAACCAATCCATTCCTATAAAAGTAATTATATTCATCAAAATGATGTTTCATTCAAAAATTATTTCTATTTATTTTCAAGAGGAAATATTATATTTAATTTATAGATATAATATAAAAATTTATTTATAAAAATAGATTTATTTTTGAAATCATCATATCTAAATTTACATATACTTATATTTCAGTATTTTTTAGAAATTTTTATTTTTTAGTTAGTAGTACAAAATAATCATTTTCTGTACAAATATCTTTTATTATCAAAAAATTATATAATTTGAACACCCAATTATTTTTTAAATAAAAATAATTATTATTTATTAACATTTAATCCAATTTATTACTTTTTAAGAAAACCTATAATGTACTTAAGTATAAATTTATTTTTTGGTTTGAAAATGTGTTTTTATGATAACTGTTTTAAATTGTATAATGTTTCCCTATTTTAATTAATTAAAACAATACATAATTTCTAAATTTTTAACTGATATTTATAGATTACACGTCAATAAATTTTAATTTATATTAATACAATGATTATTATTAGGCATATAATTAATATATAATCATCATGTAGTTGAAAAAAAATACTTCTTTAAAACTAATTTGTTTCATCATCTATGCGGGTTTTTTAAAAATTTAATTTCTAAAAAAATTTCGAAAAATTATTTTTTATAGAAAATCTATTTTTCAATTCATCTTTTTTAAAATCATCTTAATGTTAATTTTTTTTGTTTTTTTCGGAAAGGCTTCCTTTTTGATGAACAATGAAAATAGTGAATTTTAATTATAAAACTGCCTCTTCAGTTAAATAAATTATAATGTAAAATAACATTTTAAATTGATTTTAAATTAAAATTGGTCCTCTTATATTTCTATTAATACAATTTAACTCATTTTAATTAATTTAATAATGATATTGAATATAATAACATTGTAATCTTTTAGACATTATCTCCTTGAAACTGAACTTTCTCGTCATCTATGTGGGTTAATTTTGAATTACAGTTTTCTAATTATGTTAATAATATGTAGAAATATTACATAAGTATTTTGAAACATAATAATTTTTATTATGGTCAAATTAAGGTTTTACGAATATGACAAATGGAATCATTAAAAAAAATTATCACAGTTAATGTAAAAATGGGTTTAATGGGTGTTACATTAATTGGATTAGGGGTAAAATTAAGAAAATACATTTCCAAAATAATTTTGTTTGAAATATTTAATCTTTATCCCTTCTATTATCTCTAATGTTCAATTATTGTAGTCTTTTACATTATCACAGCAAGGGTGGAATTCTGTCTTTTAAAATATTACAGATGTTCTAGTGACCTAACTTTTAAATAGACACCACCTATACTATTTTCTTCACAAGTTCACTCCCATTTATTTATACCAATAACAACCCAAGTGATTCCCATCTTCCATACTCTCATATTATAATCTTTATTTTGGATATAAATCCAACCTATGAATGGTTTTTGTGAAAAACCAAGGAGGATTCAACAAAAAAGGTAACATTCATCAAACAAGAATTTTTTTATTACTTATTATTCATCTTCCTTAAATTATTATTATAACATTATTATATAATAAAATAATTACCTTAAATAAAAAATCAATTTTTATTTTATTTTCATTACATATAACCATATCCATTTCCATCAAATAAGTTACAAAATCATCATTCATGTGTGCAATGAACTACACCCTCACAAACTGATGTCATTTTTTTCATGAACACCCATTAATGATGGATATTATGATGGTTTAATTATTTATATATTATATTATGGATATTTGTATACTTATGGAATCATTATATCACACATACCTTCATACTCTACATTTTCTCGTCTTATGATAAAGTCGCTAAAGTATACGATAGACTAACACCTCACGAAATGATGTGATTCATTAACGCTCTACATAGAAGGCAGAGAAGATGGGTTTAATGAAAATATGTGATATATATGAACTAAAAAATATTTTAAATATAATATATCATTTATCATTATTTATTTGAATCTTACAAGAAATTTTAAACAACATTTTTTTCTACATACGGCCAACCATCTCTATGAATGATGTATTTAATTTTCTATCTCTAAATTTTATGGATTATTCTAAATGAAAATAGAATAAATATATAAGATATTTATATCATGGTTAAAAATATTGATATTATTATACCATAATTGAAGTAGGACGAAAATAAATTACATGTAAAAAAAATTCATGAAAAATGAGGCAGTTATTGCTCATAACATGACTTTAACATTGAGTTGTTAATAAATGTGTAATAAAATGTCATAAGAAAAATATATATGGTATGATAAGTTTGAATATTTTATATATCATATTTATAATAAACTTATAGTTATTATACAAGATGTTTGAACATGTACAACAGAATTCAAGACTTATGGTAAGTGATTTCTATACTCTTTTATTTCGAGGAGGCATATGAAAACTCACCACTCTTTCATTATATATGGAATTTATACTTAAAAATTAAAATTTTATATCATGAACCCCATTATTTTCATGATGTATAATCTTTCATTTCATGTATTTTTTCTTTTTTATTAAGATTCAATGTATTATAAAGCGGTAAAGTACTTTTGACTCAATTTTCCTTCTTTGAGATATATGTTTTGATATGCACCTATATTCTTTTATGTGGTGTATATATAAACCATTTAATATGTAATATCTTTAATTAATTTATACTCATGGTATATTATGTTTCATTTAATTTTAATCATTCACTGGGCTTGTGATTAAAATTTTCTAAAATAGTAAATACTTTACGTTACAATCTCATCATTTATCATGGTTATTTATGATTATGTTTATGATGAAAATATATTACGACCCACATATCAAGAAACTCAATAATTTTATTATTATATTTTTATTCAAGATATTTAAATTTTTAATTACCAATTTACACACCTTTTTACTTAAAAATAATTTAGAAAATATTTTTTAAAAAATCCATTTGTATTTCTCTCTTTATTTAGAAACCTGTTTTTTTACACATGTTTTCAAAAAAAATAATCATATATTTTCTTAATATTATCAAATAAATTTAAAATAAATTTTTCTGAATGTTCCAATTTATCTGACATAATATTTTTAAAGTAATGTACATTTCATTTCAAAAAACAATTCATTTTTTGATATTATCAAAAATATAAAATTAATATTTATTTAAATGTGAACGTCATGAATGAAACATATCATCATCATAACTATTATTTTCATTGATACATACTTTATATTTTTTAAATGTTATATTAAAATAAAATTAATCTAATAAATCAGGTTTAAAATTGTTTTTTTAATATGGAAAGAATTCATTCTTTATGAAATAAATTATATGATATTTCAAAATTACATTCTATATAATGTTAAATATATTGATGTTATCTCTCCTTAAAAATGATATGGTCCAAAGATAAAATTATTATTCTTTTTTTAATGGCTTATAATGAATTTTTTTATGAAACTCATTTATCTTCCATGGGTTATAACATGAAAAAATGCATATGAAACTCTTATCTTCCTCATGTTATTATTTGATGAGATGAAAAAATGATGATGAAGCCTAAATATTTTGACACATTATGATATGATGAAATGTTTATGAATCCTATTTCGTTTCATGTGTAATGATATTGTTAATATTATTTATGTTTTGGAACACATAAATTTTTTTTTCATTATTAAACAAGTGGGTCAGATTTATTTCTGCAATTCATTGGGTTAAGATAGACAACTCCTCAGTAAATATGTTATGCATGAACCTGATTAAATGATCATAACGTTATGTGTAAACCTAATTAAATTTTCACAATTTATGCCTGAACCTGATTACATGTTCACAGTGTTATTCATTGTCTTTTGTTTCATGTCTACAATGTAATGGATAATCCTAGTTTCTTGTCCATAAGTTTATGCATGGGCCTGATTTCATCTCCTTAACTTAATGAGTGATCTTATTTCTATTTATTCATATTCAAAATGTTCTTAGCTAATTCATATTCCTCAAATCAATTTTATATTGTAATGTAATTCACTAATGGATCATGTCGTTTGATTTCCCTTAATATTCATGTCTTATAAACAACCAATATATATGTCATGACTCATTATTATTATCTTTGATATGTAGGGTGTGGTATTATAATGTTATACTAAAGTTCTAATACAATTATGATAATTTCAATCTTATATATCTCCCTTGTTTACCAATATTGATCATCTGATCTCACACATTCTTATGTATCCTTTCACTATGTTATGAATAATTGTTTAAGCAGATTATGTTTTCTAAGAGTAATGAAGGCGGAGATATTTATGGGAGACATTGAATATATTTAATGAGTTAAGAAGATAGTTTTTCACTTTTCCAATGGCACTAATCTATTTTTTTCCTCAGGCATATCGTTGTGTAATTTATATAATATTCATAAAAAAATATGTAATATTCATGTATGAAAATAATGATTCACTATAATACGTTTACAATTGAATATTCATTTTTTATGGGTCACAATGATTTTTAAGAAAATTTTTTTGGTTGTTTAGTTTTCTATGATTCATCCATTTTATGGATCAAACGGCTGTCATCATTCATAGGAAATATTTTGAGATAAACTAGCCACTCCTATTTACAAAAAAAATGGTGCATCCACATCCATTAAAGGGTTATATTTTTTTATAGTTTACTGAAGGATATTTATCACATTAAAACAATGATATCAGGATTGAGGGGATTACACACACTAGTTATAACTTCAGAGACCCCTCTGTCTCTATTCATTAGTCATTGTTTTCCACTTTTCATTGTTATAAACTAGTAAGTGTTGTTTCAATTTAATGATTAATTTTAATTAATATTTTTTAAAATTATACTAAATCCAATACCCTAAAAAAAATATTTTTATGTTCTTAATGTAGTTTCAATTCAGATTTAATCCATTCCCTCAATCCATGTTTAATTCAATCCTAAATTTGTGTTGTTTCCATTCCTTTCACACAAATTACGTATATTTTTATTTAAATAGAAAACTTCATGACAACTTTTTATGGAATAGAACCGTCACTGGAAAAATGGGATCAAAAAGGTATGAAAAATTGAAGCCCAAGAGTGTCTCCGAGATCAATGTCCACACCACATGGGGGCAGGGATCTAAGGGAGTTTAACGTCAAGAAGGAAGAATCTTGGGTCACCCTAGAAGCCAAAAAATCAGCCAGCTGGTTACCCACACACTACGTGTGGAGGATCTCAGTATCATGAGGGACGAGAGCCATTCACTTGAGAAGGAGATAAGTGATGTTCCATGGTTGGGGTGTCTCCTTTAAGGAATATTTAGATGATTTTTGAGTCTGTTTCTACAATGGTGAGAGGGATAGCCCGAACTAGGTAGAGATCTAATCCAATATGCAGGGCCTTGGCTTTGGCCACTAGAGAGTCATCCATCCCAAGGTATGCATTGAACGTGAGGATGACTGAACCCATATTGGACATAATGGCCCCACCTCCCCTCATGATGCCCTGGCCGCGAGTCCCATCTATTTTGAGTTTGATCCCATCGAGAGGAGGGAACCATCTGATCCATGACCCTGGGGGTGAATGGGATGGAGGGCTAGGTGGTCGTCGCATTACAATAAAACGTCTAAGGGATGGCACTAACTCATGGTGTATATAGTGGGAACCCAGATCATAGGTGAGTAGCCTAGTCCTAACAACCAATGCCCGGAGGTAGGGACAATAACCGTGGTGTCGTGCTTGATTGTGTGCTTTCCAAATGCACCAAAGGCCAACGACTATCGGAATTGACCTCCCATCAGCCTCATGTTTGGAGGGGGCTCTGTGGAACCATTGGTGTAATAAATCCTTAAAAGAAAAGGCCACCCGTGGAAGGACCATGAACTCTTCAAGAACACTCCAAAAATGTCTGGCCCAGTCACTGTGGAGGAAGAGATGGATTGCAGATTCCTCTTTAGGGAATGAGCAACATATGCATGGTGAGGCCATAGGTATACCTTTTGCATTGATGGCCATTTCTGTTGGAAGGTCATTGTTCCAGACTCTCCAAATAATAAAACTAAATTTATGAGGGATATAATTTCCTCAAAGAGTACAGCCCCAGGGGTCTCTGGCCGGTTGTAGAGAGGTGATATTTTTATAATCCTTTTCTGAAAATCTACCTAAAGGAGATCACCTGAGAATGCACCTTTCCGGTGATCCATCCATGCAGATTTCAAGGAAACGGTCTTCAAGGGATGTGCTCAGCACAGCCCTAAGGAATGAGGGACGGAGGGAAGCCTCTCAGACCGATATATTAGGAGTTGGGCCACCCAGGAAATCAAGGAGACTACCACCCCAATAGCATTCCCATAAATTGACGTCTCCCTGCCCAAGAATCCAAAGACAGTGGTGACGGAGTGAGGACATCTGATCACGAATAAATCTCCAGAGAGGAGAGGGCAACCTACATGTATCATTCATTCCAATTCCATACATCCAACTGATAAAGCGGCCCCATAATGACTGACCCTCAATGACCTCCCTTGCTAGTTTACCTTGAATGAAGAAAAATAGACTCATCTGAGCTTCTCACATTAATTCCACCATGATCAAGGGGTTTGGCCATCTTATTCCAAGAGGCCCATATGCATTTTCCATCACCGTGAGCATCCCAGAGAAACTATTTGAAAGTGGACTCCATACATTTGATGACAGACCATGGAACCTTAATCATAGAAAATATGTGCATAGGAATATATCACAACATGCAATTTATAAGAGTTACCCTACCCCCAAAGGAGAGGAATAGGTTCTGCTAGTTATTGATGCGGTTTATGATCCTTTTGGAGAGATCCTCAAAGAAATGGACCCAAATCCTCCCTAGGGCATGAGGAGCCCCCAGGTATGTTAAGAGAAACTATTTCTCATGGATGCCAATAAAGTTTTCAATATAGCTATTGTGTCTGATTGGGCATCTCGAAGGGTGGAAGATGCCACTTTTTTCCCAGTTGATTAATTGTCCTCTCCACTTGGCATAAGCATCCATGATCTTCACAAAACCTTTGATAGAGGGGATCCACCCATTTATGATGAACATTAGGTCAAACACGAAAAAAATATGGGATACATTGGGGATGTACGAACCGTAGTGAAAGGGCCAACTAACACCTTGTTGCATGGTAAGGGACAAGTGTCTACTAAGGGTGTCTTGGGACAGATTGAAAACGGTCAAGGAGAGAGGTTACCCCTGACCAAAAAACTTGACCGACATGATGAAACAACATTGTTTCCCAGCAAAAATATTGTTGAACCAGGAAGTGATGTAGCAGCGGAAAAAAATATCAATAGCAGCCTCAGAGAACACCATGCACCTCATGGTATGGGTGATAAAATTCAACTCCAGATGGTCATACACTTTGTCCTTGTTGACCTTAATGATTAAATTTGAACCCATGATGTTTATGTTGATATCCTGAATAATCTCTTTGGAAACCCCAACAGCCCCTTGGATTGATCTCCCATTGAAAAAATCAAGTTTTTCCATGGAGATCCATTGTTTAGTGAAGTTGCCAAGCCTGTTGTTAATGATGGTATCCAGAACCTTGAATGAAAAATTTCAAAAGCTGATGGGCCGATATTCCGAGATGACGTTGGGGATCAAAAGCAAGGTGGTTGCGTTGGCTACCTGTGTGAGAGATCTGCCTTTAAAAAGTTCTTGGATGGCCTCAGAGACATATTTATTTATGATTTTCCAGGAGGAAATGAAGAAGGATCCCAGAAATCCATTTTGTCCAGGAGCACTATCGGGGTTGAAGACATTCACTACTCCCAATATTTCCTTCTCATTCAGGATACCGCTGAGAGTACCATTAGCATGATTGGTAACGCTGTGGGGGATTGAGTCAAAGATATCTGCCTTCCTAGATGGGTTTCCATCCTGGAAGCAGGGGATTGTATCACATAAGAGGTTTTTGAAGTGGGAACAAACCATACTACCAAGAACCACCGAGTCACTAATAAAAGATCCATCCTCGAGCCTGATGTTGGGCACGTGAGCCCGGTGCTTCTCCTTCAGAGAGGCGTGGAAGTAGGTAGTGTTCCTATCCCCCTCACTCATCTAGGAGACACTGGAGCTTCCGTGGAGACACCTCTCTTGTTCTAGAATGATCTCATTAATATTTAGTTTCTTGAGTTAATGTGTGGAAAAGGAATTGTCATCCCATTGATCTTCCAAGGAAACTTCAATACAATCGATGTCTTTGGAAATGTCATCTTTGCCTGAATGGTGGGGTTCATGGGAGGGGGACCAAGCCAGAAGATCCTTTTTCAAATGTGGAAGTTTCATGTGTAGCCTCACCCAGTTTCATTGTTGGAAAGGAGAGTTCCAGGAAAGATCCACAGTCTCCAAAAAGCTCGGGTTACGAGTGCATGCATCGGAGAAAAATAACTACCTCGATCATGTGGGGCCTTGTCTCATGAGAAGGAGTGGGGGGTGTTTCAACGATGCCTAGACCAAGTGAGAGGCCTTTGTGTCCTGAAAGGCTGAGATAGCCTAAAGGTTACCCAGGCAGAGGTCGAGTCTACACCAGGTCCTCTTATTCCCTCATTGGTTGTTGCACCACGTGAATTTATCACCTGTGAATCCAAGGTCAATGAGCCCCCTGCGTGTAGCGAAAGGAGGAGAAGGACTTCCTTTTATTGCGGGGGAAGGATGAGCCACATTTTATTCATGTGTGTGAGATTGGTTATTAGAGATCTTGTCTCATTCATTTTTTTTAATTTCAGTGTTCACCCATAATAACCTACTCCTTCCATGTTAATCTATATTTTAATAGATGATTAAACATCCCTTTCAGTTGTGACCTTTTCTAGGGAATATGGATATAAAAGATCAATCAACCTTTATGATTTTCAAATTTATATTATGTGCCTCCATGAAATGTGTGATAAACTATTTATAGTTTCAATGGATTAGGGGGTTCCATTAATTATTGGTTTTATTTGAACATTTCAATTCATGTATTCTTCATGCTATTAATAATTACTTGTTTTCATGGATTAGACATCATTTTTATTCTTGGGTAATGTCATCAATATCATAGAAACTCGATCCTTTACATATAGTGTTGTGAATGTTAATTTAAATGATTTTTTTCAATGACTGATAAACCCAATACATTAACCTCCAATAATATTAATCACAATGAATTATAATAAATAGGTGTATTCAGAGTAAATGATGTCATTATTCACAAATATCTACAAAAAAATCCCCTTTCATCAATAAAAACTTCAATTAACTCCTAAATATATGTAATATCACCGAGGGTACATCTAAGTACAATTTTATCAATTATAGAGGAGCACCGGTTATTTAATTTTCAATAGGATACAATATTCCATTATTCATGAATACATGGAAGAACCATGCAATTTGATATCAAGAACTATTAGGACCCTTAAGTACTAACCCTTAGATGTTGTTGTAGAGTGTCTTGATTATGGTACTCAAACAAAATAAACTCTCCGAAACAAGTTTGTACATTGGGATTTATTATATTATAATGTACATATGAACATTACAAATGTAATTAGTGAATGAAACTAGGTATTGGATATGTAATAATAATTGAATAAATTTATAAGAAATAATTAATGGGAATAATTGAGAGACCCAAATACTTTCTTTCTATTAGAACTAAATTGGTTTTTATAAATAGGGTTCATGAATCAATAACAATACGTAAAAATAATGATAGGTTGGTTAAACTAGGTTATATTCAATAATAATTAATTGATTATGAAGATACTATTTCACCGTTATCATGACATGAAACTATTAAAAAGATATTATAATATATATATCTCATTAAAATTTCAAACTATATCAATTGGATGTTATGATTTTATTCCTTAATTTTTTTATTATTGACAATGTTACTGTTGAAAAATCATTGGATTTTAAAAATATCATATACCAAATCATGTTTTTAAACATACAAAATATGTTTATGGATAAAAATAGGCTTAAATAACTTAGTGTGATTGGGAACAACTCATTCTTGATTCCAAATAGGTTTTTAAAATTTATAAGATGTTTTATCATATTTATAAAATGAATATTAAAAGATAGTTTCCTTGTAGAATTCTATATTAATTATATTATTCATGGTTAATCTAAAAAAATTTGTATTTAAATTTCATAATCATGTGAAAAATTAATTTTAAATGAGTTTAATGGATGATAAAAAATTCATCTAGGATTATTAATTTTCAAGGATAAAATAATTATTTTAAATAAATGAAAATATAGAAGATATATTTTAAAATTTATTGTCTTGGATAACTCCAATTATTTTCATAATTTTATGAGTACTATATATAAATTATATTTGTATTAAAATAGGAATCCAATTTTAAAAACTATAAATATTGTTATGATTGAGATTTTAATGTACTTAACTACTAGTCAACATGATATTAGGATTATAGTGTGAATTTTTTCTCTTTTTCAAGAGAAAACTAGTTAATCTCATTTGAATTCAACTAAGTTATTAATTAAATACATCAAGAATAAAACAAATTTCAGGTTTTTTACTCTATAGGCTATGCTTGTGAATTATTGAGTTATTCTAATTTTGGTTATGGTGATTGTATGTAAGGTTGGAAAAATACTTATAGAACATGTATCTTTTTATGAATATATATAGAATCATGGTTCATAAAAATGTTGAATTCGGTTTTATTATCTACTACAGAAGATGATTACATAGTTGCATGTAGCTGTTGTACTCTAATTTTGGGGATAAAACACACCCTACATGACAATAGATATCAATTGATACATCTACATATAAATTATGGAAATACAAGTTAGATTAAAATGTCCACAAATCCTATATCTCGCTATAGGATATAACATATTGATGAGGACATTTATTTTTGATTCATAATTATCAAAAATAGGATACCACTCTTGAATTCCTTGGAACTGAACAACAAACTGCCTATATTTTAACTAATTACTTCAATATATTGAGATTAAATTATATGATATATGAATTAGGTATAACTAATTTTCCTTGATTTTAATTTCTTGTTTAAATATAAATATACTTTTATTTTGCAAAACAAAATCAACAAGTAACTCTAATGAAAGTATTTCATGATGAATAGACATGCAGTAGATCAAGTTACTGTGATTTTATAAGTTACTAAAAGATAGATCTTGTGGTAAGTAAAACTACCATGTCCCTCCTGAGTGATATTAGGATAATTCACATTGTATGTTGAGTTACTATGACTCTATATTAATATTTTCTAAATATTATATTACTATTTCCTCTTAATTTATTTTATTTACAATTTCCATTCCAAAAATTTCTCAAAATTTCAGGATTTGAAGAAAAATTATTCTATAAAATGTTTAAGACCTATAAAACCAGAAACCTAAAAATTATCAAAAACATTACTTCCATGAAACTAGTAGAAGTCCTCTATAATGATAGTACACATAAAAAAATTGATTAATTTCTATTCATTTGAGGATAATCCAAATGTGAATTAAGGATAATATGGATCGAGTGCATATGTCAAGGTGTGCAGTCCACATGTTTCAAATGTCTTGTAATTATAGGGAAATATGTCGATTCAGAGTGAATAAAAATGTAAAAATTCCTTTTAGTAAATTTATTTGGAAGCACGGATGGATAGACTAGTCTAACAATAATGGAAGTTAATTCTACTTGATTTTACTATAAAACATTATTTGGAAGTTAATTTCAAAACTCATTATAATAAGGATTATATCTAAAAACTATGAATGGAAAATATTTAGCCTTTTTATCAATGAAGTGGGCCAAGTGCTGACCAGTTCAACAGAAATGTTAATTTAAGGTCTACAAAACCTATTATCCTGTCATTCATTTGAGTTTTCATATTGAGAAAATTATAGGGGAGATAGATGAAGATAAAAAATGAGGATACAAAATGATCTATAATTTCATTAAGAGTTTGTATAGCATCTCAATCCCAATCCACTCATAAATAACCAATATTTGTCGGTCAAAAGGATTGAAGAGCTCCTCCCTATATTATATAGGCTTTCGACTAGTAGTGAGGGTCTATGGTGGTACATTAGGAAGACTATACCGTCATAATTAGAGTAGGAAAAAAGTTAAACTAATTCATAACATTGGAAGAATATTATAGAATAACAGTGGAAGGTAAATTATCCAAATAAATAATGAAAATTCAATATCAATATCCAAAACCATATACAAAATGATATGATGTAATTCCTCTAAAAAAATAAATAGGAAAACAACGAAGCATGCACTCTTAAATATAGGTGTATCAAAAGAACCAAAAAACCCAAAAGGAAAATATTAAGATATAAATATTATCCATAGATTGGTCCTATTATCCCACTCTTCCATGATACGAGCATTGACAACTGGGAACATTCACCAATCCCTACCAGCACCCAAAATTACTATTTAGGTACAAATCAGCAGCCCGAATAGGTTATGAGATATACTCAATTTTCCACCACCTATATTGTCTATAATATGTCTAACTTGTGAATATACACTATAGCCATGTGAATGTATAACATGTAAATAAATAAAGTGAATAACAGATATAAATATTCCATCTGACCAAGCTTTAAAAAGTGCAGGATAATATAGATGAGCATAAATAAAAATATAAAGTATCCATAGTAAGTATTAATCATGATGGAATATTCTCCATGTGAAAAGAATATCATACCTACAAGGTTCATGTCCCCAGTCATATAACCAGGGTGACTTATATATGTGTGTGTGTGTGTGTGAATATACATGTAAATCACATGTTCCATTCCTCGATCCCCCTAGTCAGTTTCATATTTGTTAATAATCATATTTTTGTGTCTTAGGATCTATAATTCAATCACCTATTCAGTTTCACACCATAATGAAATAGTTACCATACCATCAAAGAATGTTAGTTCCATACCCTAAATAATAATAATAATGGGTTGCATGTGCCTTACCATTATCACCTAATTGGTGTCCTCACGTAATATAGAAGGTTCTATACCTTTCTAATAATTAAAATACATACTATAATGTAACATAAAGAAAGTATATAAACATTCATAGGACATGTTAGGGTCCATATTCATTTACAATTAGCAATATAAAAAGTCATAATCCAAGAGATTATAAATCTTACTCCTTATTTATGTTTAATATATCCAATTTCCATTTTAGTAACATTTAATATCAAGTAACAAAAGAATGACTATATATAATCATCACATTTATCTTTAAAAAGGCTGTCACAATACGAGCGTAGATCTCACAGGCCCAAAGCGGTGGTTTAACACATGGTAAATAAAATAAAATAAAACTCATGGATTTCATGATATGAGGTTGAAAACCTCCATCCATTTATTGGTTCTATAATGGAATTATAAAATTGTTGAAATAATTAATTCAATGTATATTTTTAATTTTAAGATAATCATTAGTAAGGACTGGTGTGCAATACAATTATGATATTTTGAAAAATGATGAAACCTTAATGAAAAATTATAGACCACGTACCATAAGCCTGTGGTAGAACACACATCTAGTATCATCCCCTTGTTTAGCTGAAATCAAAAGAAGATATATCAATAAATGAATTCCAAGAAATTAGAGAATATTTTCTCTCATTATAATAAATCCATAAATGTGAAGATAAATTATAAACATATAAAAAGGAATTGAGAGCCTATCGGTGATTGACACATGCCAGTCCTAGGGCATTGCAAAACAATATTTTAATTACATATATATAGTATAGTAGTTGATCCTAGGTAGTCTCCTAATGAAGAGTGCACACAAAACAAGGTTTTCACTTTTAAATGGTTTTATGAAAACAATTGGTTTTTTATTAATTTTAATGAATTTTGAGAAACAATAAGATTGATTTGATTAGTTTTAAACAAATGAGAACGATGTTGATCAGAGTGGGTTTGGCTAGAACTAGTGCTTTTCTATCACGGTTTCCAAATTTGTCCCCCTTATCTTCCTTTAACATATGATAGAGGGATTTTTTTCCTACTGATTCATCTCTTCCCCATTGTAAAATTGGTTGTGATGGAATATTCCTTTTCCAAATCATTGGATTTGTGTATCCTTCTTCCAATTTTTGTAGGATTATATATGGTTTTTTGGATTAATTAGAGCAATCCCTAATCAGGAATTGTTGTTCCCTAATAATCCAATATTCCACATGTGATCATACACACGTGCTAACAACCACTGAGCACTCCCCACCCAACCCTAATCTATTCCACCGTATACAGATTAGAATTGGGTGGAAGGAGATGTGATTATCTACCCAAGAAATATAAATTTACAGAATTAAAACCTAACACAACCATATTCATAGTTTAAAATTGATTTTATAATTCGGAAAAGATTATGAAAGAAGAAGGGATCTTATTAAATTAAATCACAAGAACTCAAGCAAGCACATCGGTCCAGCCATTTGCTTCCCAATCACTCAATGATAATATCCCTACAAGGATGGGGATGTCGAGACGATGCGGGAGAGGGGAGTCATTAAAATAAAATAAAATAAAGAAATAAATCTAAATAAGGTCATTATCCAGTGTTTCCCTCACCGGTCGATTTGCGGAAGATTAGATGGAATGTAATTCCATGAGAGGGAGGATCTCTCCTTCTATTATAGCCATAATTTTTACCCCTAATGTTGACGCTATTTCACTCCATTAAGTGATCAATTCACCCATTTCACCTTTCTTCAATGTTTTTCATAATTATCTTGGACGCTTCCCTAAAAAATAGAACCTTATTTGGACTGGTATTGCGAGAGTTATTGTCCTTTTACTCCAAGAATTTAATCAGTCCAGGAATACTCTCCACATTTAAATTATATTGTAATGGTGGCCAGGAAAATGGCATAATCACACATTATATCTTTAATGAATGATGATTATCATCATCATGGGTTGACACACTCTAATTCTCAGTTTAAGTAGACACCTCAGGCACTAATTATGAATTTTCTATTCGAGGCTTCTTCTATTAGATGATATTTTTCGGAAGCTTCCTTCAATAAAGTTCATTCAAAAGCCACCATAATGTGTTCCATAATCCATGAACATTAATTTGTTATCATTCCCATATTTCATATCAAAGTGTAATCACTTCAATTAAATGATTGTAGATCGAAATGGGTTTCTATTACTATGGTGGGGTCTATGTTGTCTGCCTCGGAAAATAGTGATCTTCATTGACTTTTTAGGCCATTAGATGCTCAATTAAACCCATGTTTTATCAAATAAAAGTAGAAGAAATAAATCATGGATTCTTACAAAAAAAATTATTCAATTTGGAGTTATAATTTTAATGGAATGACCAAAATACCCTTCATTTCAAAATCATTCAAAAATACATATTTAAGAAACATTCTATTTTTAGCCCAACACAAACCAAAAATATTAACATCACACTAATCAGGTCAAATTGAAAATGTGTATGAGGTTAAACCATTGAAAATCGCATATAAATTGATGAAAATATTATCTCTATCAGTTCTGTTCAAATGTGGTAGATGGTACTCGAATCAATATTTGGATGGTGGAGTTACTTCAAAGCCTTAGTTAGGATTTAGAGGTGCATCCATCTATAAGATAGGGGTTGTTTTTCCTGGAATACAAAATAAAAATGATAGGTGAGTTATATAGAAGTATTTAAAAATGGTATTTTTTCCATAATTTAATGCTCACATGGTTTGGATGCATGATTGGCAAAAATGAGCACCAACCATCTTCACCCCACAATAGCGGGACACACCCCTCATGGCTTGCAATGCATGGTTAGAAAAATCATGAATAGCCCATGTGTACAAATTATCATAGACCTGGATAGTCGTGATGCCTATTTTTCATGGTTTTATCAAATTTTGAAACCCTATATAGTGCTTTTGATTACCCAACATGTTTTTCTCTAACCATGAAAATTGGGCTATATATTTTATTATAATCACGTGGCCTAGTTTTTTCCTCATAAATTCAGGGATTCATGATCCAAAAAGCTATAAAAACCCTTTTTTCCTCTATAACCTCGTTATTAATTTCCATTTTGATAATACTAAGTAATGAAACTAATACTAAAAGGTTGTGTGAATTATAGAAATATTAGGATCCTATAGTATTCCCCCTTATGGATAATCATCCCCTAGTGTCCCTTCTAAAGGACTTAATTAATAATATATAAATAAATCTATCCCTAATCATGTGCATTAGCCTCTTGATTCGTGGAATTAACATAAATTTGGCCATTCTTCAATATCACGCATACTAAAGGAATTGATCTTTTGAGGTTATAAATTATGCTTCAGACCAAAATACGAATAGGGTGTAACTAAAATGAAGAATAATAACTAAACACCACCTCATTGTATAAAATATATGAGATGGATCTGAATAGTACCCGTGAATGAATAAAAGATGAATTAATTTCCGTATATCCTAGTGTCTCTTAAGAAACTACAACTGATATGATACTGGACCGACTCTGTCTATACCCTCAAGAAGGTCTAACAAACCAAGGTGAATTCTTTCCATAACACCAAATATCATCAATTCCACATTTTATGTGAAACATTACTGAAAACCTAACACCACTTAGTGAAATCTAATCATCAATGATGATGATCGATATATGACTTTTTCCTAGACAATGTTGTATATATTTGATTCCTGAACAACTAAACATACTCTATAGTTTGCGGAATAAAATGACATCCATGTAGTATTTCCTCACCTACCTCGGACCAGCATATTGGTAAATGAAATAGCCTACCATATAAACCCCCATAAGTAACCATTTGAATGGTATCCTATAATCTATTATTATATTAGAATCCAGTTAAGTGTTTATATATCTCCCAATAACCACCAAAATCATTGATGAATGCATTATGAATGTCCTCTAGTACTTGTCTCCACCATTTTGAAAGATAATAAGTCTGAGGGTGAAAGGATGTGCTAAAAATCACCTATGTACCCAAAAATCTCATAACCACAACCAGAACTATGATGTTAAATGAGTATCTCAATTTGAAATAATAGAATGTAGGACCTTGTGTATGTGTATATCATATAAATTTTGTAACCCAATATCATCTACTAAGAATGTATCTCTAATAGTTAATAAGTGAAAGAACTTCATGATATTAATGAAAATAACACATACAGCATAACTACGTTAAGGTAATCATACTAAACTAGTCAAAAAATCCATAGTGACATCTTCACATTTCCACTTATGAATTGGAAACATCTACAAAATCCCAAATGATCATTGTTTTTATACCTTCACCTACTGATAGGTAGAACACTGAGCAACAAATATAAATTTATACCTTTTCATATCATCCTTCCAATACTGGTGACATAAGTCACAATACATCATTTTAATCTCAAGGTGTTCTACCAATGAATAAGAATGATACACTCACATAAATTCCTCCCAAATGTTTATAGGGACTCGATGTATCTATGGATGCACCTGATGTCAACCATATCAATGATCCACCATTTGGTTATATCCTCTCCTAAAACACTCTACCTTAGGAATAAGCCCTTATGATATGATAACTACCTCATCCTCACTCCCTCCATATGTTATGTGGTTACTGCGAATGCTGCAAGGATAGGCAATATGTGATGTCCCTATATCTCTATGTGATTCATGGAAGAAACGTTCCATTATCTTCCACTCACCACTAGCCTTATGAATTTCATATCCCAGGGTCCTTAGTATAAATGTGTCTACTACATCATTTCATTTCCTAAGAATATATGCTAGATAAAAATCTAAGGACTATAGGTATTCATCTCAACATATTTGGCTGAGGTTTTAGTTGCATTATGTGAAAATTTACATGAGGATCATATGGTCCATATACACCACAAAATTCACCCCATGAAAATAATGTTTCTAGTAATGTAAGGTAATAACTCTAGATCCCTACACAAGATTGTGAATCATGTAATTCCAATTCTGAGGACTTAGCTACCCTGAACCTTACATAATGACGCAATATTCCTACATCAGAAAAAATCATAGACTAATAAAATATGCATCAAAATATAATGTGTAGATTCTTCCCAACTCTGGTTGAATCAAGAATGATTTATATTTCAGTTTACCTTTCACCTCTAAAAAGTATATTTCATAGGATTTTGACCATATGAAATTCACATCCTCTTCAGTCAAGCCCGTAATAGGTACTTCTATGAATGAAAATTCATGTATAAAGAACCAATAAAAACCAAATGTCCCCATGAATCTATATATGTCAAAGACATACATGGGTTACTCCCATGTAGCTGTATCTCTCACCTTCTCTGGGTTAGTTGAAACTCCTCCCTTTGAGATAAATTCACCCATGAAGTGCACCTTATCAATCAAAAAGTTTCATTTATTAGGCATAGAATACATCAGATTCCCTCTCAATGTATTTATAATGATATCATGATATATGGTATGTCTTTATTAGGTAAAATAATACACAATTATTTCATCTCTAAATATTATCACAAATAAATACAAATACGCATGGAAACCCCAAATTCATTATATCTATGAAATCGATTGACACATTCATGAGATAGAACAACAAGACTAGATAGTCATAAAGACTATAACATCCATGGAACGATATATGAGGTTTGTCTGAGGGTCAAACACTTAAATGGTGATATCCTAAACAAAAATCAATCATAGAGAAAACTAATCACCTTTGAACTAATCAAAGAGATCATACATAGATGAAAAAGGATGTCTGTTCTTCAATATAAGTGGGTTAAAATTTACCTAATACACACAAAACATGAGGGTTCCATATATATTGTAAGAAAATAATAGTGAACCCTAGGGAGAATTTTTGGGTCACATAAAACACGTATCTACTTAGTCCTCCAACTATATCTTTAACTCTTGCAACTCATAAGTGGCTATCCAGTAAGCAAGAGCATACACTGGTGCAACTCTTGGAACCCGCTCAATAGAAAATTCCACCACTCACTCAGGAGGTAAACTAGTCAATTCATTAGGAAATACATTCGTGAAACAATCTACTATAAGAGGAAATTCGTCATGATGTATTACCAGATCATCTATATAAAGGCTAAAAATATATGTTATCACACCACTCAACTGAAGGTTTTGGGAACAATAGAAGAATGTGAGGGGTTAGGTAATACTTTTCTTTTTGTCATGATCTAAGATCAATATACGATTTATAGAATGATAAATGTCATGATCAATCGAATTGAATCAATAAAAATACATAGTTGATAGAATGAGAGAAAGAGAGAGTGGAATCATAACATATAATTTATAATTAATTTAATAAATTAAAGAATTACATTGTAAGAATTTTTTCATCATTTATGGATCTGAAATCTAATTTACATTATACCATCATTGAATTGAAGATATAAATAGTGGATTACCCCTAACAGTGATCCAAATGTGTTCCACAAATATATAAAAGTCACTGAAGAAATCGTTGAGTGGTAGCACAACAGATCAAATCACTTGTGTCATTCACCATTGATCTCCCCAAGAACCACATCCAAAGTATTATATTTTATCTCTCTTGACATTAGAGTGGGATATGGAGGAAGACTAATCTCTATTCTTGGGATAATTCTTAATGAAGCAGGATCTCTAGGGATTTTAAAGGATTACTTGGATTCGTTCTGAATAATAAAACAAAAATTAATCAGATATCTTGAAAAATAACATAATTGGGTTTATATACTACTAGGGTTTGAGATAAATAATTTTCATAAGTTAGTTATCATTTTAATTTAATCCTCATGGGACCCTACATCTAAAATGATTTTATAATGATTATTTATCTACATTCACTTATCATTCTAATTAAAATTAAATATTATATATTCAAATAATATTCAACATTTATTATTTCACACCGGACCTATAAAATTTGCTGTCCATTAACCCACAAAATTTATAATGCCTTGAACATTGACTATTTATTTAATAAATAAATATCAATTCATTACTCATTAATAAATCAATAAATTTTATATTAAATAAATATAAAATAAATATTTAATAAATATTTCACTCATATAATATTCTATCAAATTAATTGTGATTAAATATATCTGATCAATAAAAGATGAATAATTATTTACCACAAAAAGAATAATTTTTTTATCTTGATAAATAATAAATATAAATATATTATTTAGCTAAGATGATGGATACACTTAGTGTGTGATTCTCTAGGCCTCCTTCTCAGTGGCATTAGGTGAATCATCTTAAAGGCCAAAGTTATAATCTTGGAACATAACATGTTATCCATAGAAAAATTCGTTAATTATATAATGGAATAATATCTTATATGGATGCCTACTGTGTAACACAATCAGTTTATTGTGATATCTCTAATCAAACAAGTATCATGTTGGTACCATCAACATATGTGATCAATGTATATATCATTTACTTACTATAAATCCAACATGCCTATAGAACATCATGTTCATGGATTTATTTAGGCTATATCATTTCAATCAAAGGACCTAAAATATCTAATTCTATCAAAGAACAGAAGGTACAAATACGTTCTTGCATTATTCATTAATTCAATATTACTGATGACACACCCAAAGCATCCTACCTCACTGCGAACATATATCATCATGTTTTTCATCAATATTTCATAGTTTGTGACATGTAATAATCATTATTAATAATCATAAAGACTAATGATAAATACACAAATCTATAGATAGTAATTTCCAATGACATATATAAATGTGGATTTCATACTAGCTCATTTCATTCACATAATATCCTACACTTGATATTTCCAAGGTAGTACACCATGAAAAGGTGATTCAAATTACTATGAGCCTCCACCTATGACAGCTTCAATAATTTTTCCCTCAAATAATTTCATCTAGTTATATAATATTTATTTATGAATACTATTGTTACACTTCATGGTTATCATTATAGTAGATAACTTCTATGGTCTTCTAGTGTTACAGCTACTCTTAGGACATTATGACATACTATATTATAGAGGAAAAAAACATGATGTGATAAAAAGTTTATAAATATTAAATTCCATGAATATGGATTATCATAATGTATAAATAATTTTGTTTCTAGGGATCCAACTCCAATAGAATCCCACTTTCATTTGATCCAAATTCTAAAAAACTTTAATAAACTAGTCATCACGTGATAATCTTGATTATATTATGATAGGACTTTAATCATGGGTTCCAACATATTTTCTTATATGGGACATATTCATACCTTATCATCACCACTATGATAAGAATACCTCAATAGGTTATACATTCATAGTATGTTCTATTCTCTATTTGTGTGACCATGGATATTTTAAGAAATCCATTGATGCAGTACAATCACAATACAATGTGATATGGTATTTACATGTAGGTACCAAATCAAGCTCATGTAAAAAATTAGTATCTAATAGGATTATTTAGTTGCATTAGAATCAACTAAATAATGAAAATTTGTTTTGAAATCAATAACAACTTGTTTCTTTGAACTCTTTCATCTCATACCTCCACTGTTGATATAAAAAAAATATCCTAAATGTGACTTCAAATAATTTTGATTTTTTTTAAAACTAGGATTAGTATAAAACCTGATTAAAGACTCATTTTATCCTCCACACACTAGGAACATATATTTAGTTTCTCTCAGATAGATGAGTTTTTTCTTAATAGCTAAACAATGTTTTTCTCCTAGATCTGGTCCATATATTTTGACCATGCTTAATTCATATCCAATATGAAGTCTATTATATAACATGGAATACATGTTTGATACCATCACTAAAGTGTATGGGTTTTTAATCGTTCACTCTTTCTCCTATTATACATCTGGAACATTTTCATAGGAAAATGTTTTCAAAGTGACACAGAAACCAATCCTCTCATGGATTTTTTCATACTAAATTAATTAAGTGGCTGGTCAATGTATGTAATTTTAAATAGGCTATTAATCATCATGATTATTTAATTAATCATCTTGATCCATAGATTATAGGTCGCTTCACCTATGTCCTTTAGGGAGAAAAACTTGTTTAACCAGTCCTTAGGAGACTGTACGACATGTATGTTGTTTACAATAAGTGATATATCATCAACATATACTACTAGGATTATTACATATTTCTCTCTAAAGGACATGTAAACACATGTATCACATATATTTTTAATTAACCCAAAATAATTTATATCTTCATAAAATCGATGATTCCATAACATTAATGCTTGCTTCAATCTAAAAATGGATCTCTCCATATTGAAAATATTTTTGGCATCACTTGGAGTCACAACTCGATCTAGACGTGTCGTATAGATGTCTTCCTGAAGGTTCCAATTAATGAATGTTATTTTGATTTCCATATACCTATTTTCATAGTCATGGTAATATATTATATAATGTTTAAATTAAATGTATTCCTACATGGAAACCAGTGAAAATGATTTATTGTAGTATATTATTTGACATTTTTTAAAACATTTAAACACTATCCTTGCTTAATAAGTATTTACATTACCTTCCATGTATAATTTTATCTTGAATAAACATTTCACCTATGACCTTTATATCAACTAGATCATTGATCATATCCAAACATTGTTTCTGATACATGGAATCCATTTTAAAATTCATGACTCTTTCCATATTATAGATTCTAAGTTCACTATATTTTCTTTATAAGAGACAAGTTCATCATTTTAATCCAATAACAAGTCTCAATATCGGTAGAATAGAAAACCATATCTCTTTTTTATCGTACCTCTCTAGTGCTTCTATTAATTATGTGTGTTTCAGGAACTACTTCTTCCATGCGGACTTATGGAATCTGTTCCAGTACCAACTATTTTGTTTCTTGAGCATTAATTTCATCAAATTCAATCATTCTCCAACTCTACATTTTGAGGATGTTATCTCTCTTAATAAAGATGAATTTTCTAGAAAAAAAATCAATGTCTTATATATGGGGTTGTATAGGTAGTATACCTTTATTTATTTTGGATTCCATATAAAGATACTCTTTGTGCAGAGAGGTAATAGTTTGTTTTCTGACAAGACTTTAACAAATGCATCGCGACCCCATAAAAATGTATTAGGAAAAATGTGTTTCTTCGAATAATTAACTATAAGTAAATTCCATTTTTCACTTTAGTTGGGACTTGTAAAAATGAATATACCACTTTTTTTAATTCTAATCCTTGAAATGATAATAGATGATCTGCAAGACTAAGAATTGATCGAACAATGTCTAACAAGGTACGGATACCCCCTTCACTACCCCCATTACACTATCATGTGTAAGGTTTAGTAATATGAGATGTTAGCCAAAACTCCTATTGATATTTGATAAAATATTGGATATGATATTCACCACCTCAATCTAATCAAATATTTTATACCTTCAATCCATGTTTATTCACTACATCATTTTTTAATTCTTCGTATTTTTCAAAGGACTCGGACTTAAACCTCATCAATTTTATATATCAATATATAAACAAGTCATCAGTAAATTTTATGAAGTACGAATATCAACCTCTATATTATACTAGAAATAGTCCAAAAACATATGTTTTTACAGATCCTATATGCTCTTTTACCATTTCACCCCATCCACCGAATTGTTGTTTGGTCATTTTTCCTTGTAAACATGTAGGGATTCATTTGAGTGTTTTTAGTTTAGAAGAGTCTAATTAATCTTCTTGATAGATCATTTTCATTATCTCATCATTATCAAGACCAAGATTGTGATTACAGATTTCGGTGTTATATGAGTTTTGTTAACATGATTTTTTATCTATTTCAAACACATAGTTTTCAGAAATCAATACATAATGATTATTATTTAAATTTTCCATAACATACCATATGTTGTATTTATAAAAGAAATAAAAATTATTTATAAACATGAAGATACAAAAATCATATTGGAAAGATATAGATATTTTTTTCTTGGTAGTCATTGGTACATAATAAAAATACATTAAAACCAATATCAATCTTTCCTGGAAAAAAATGTGGTAGTCACCAATGGCTAGAGAAACCATCCTTGCATCTTAAGTAGCTCTCAAATACACCTTTCTTTTATCAATATTTATGACTCTATTTGGTTCCTACATTTGGATATAGATATGATAACCACAAGATTTATATCATACCCAATGTGTAGATATTGAAATATTACACTCCTTAACAAATGCACCTTTATCACCCACTTTATTTTTTCCCAATTATTCTTCTAGTTTCATTACTATCCAAATGAAAAAAATACAGCCTCCTTTTACATTCTTAGCCTCAAGATATTCCTCTTCTATGGAGGATGGTGCTTCGTACCATTAATCTTGTAATGATTCATGGTCCCCTCAGCCTTGTTCCTCCTTTTCTTATTCACCATAAGGACCATTTATTTATTACACCACATATACACATCCACATGGAAAATAAAAGTAATTAGTTATGAAATAAACTTCTCATTATTTCCCATAATTTAATTAATAATAAAACTAGATATGGTCTTCAGTAGTGATTTATGTATGATATTTTTGTGCAACTCATCTTTGAATTTAATTCCTAATATGTATTACCATTCAATGTGACTACATGAGGCCCAAATCGTCTATACACTCCTAGATTAATTGTAAATATATTATGGAAGATCTCGTATATCTCTTCTCTCACCTTCTCTTGATAGAGATCCCAAAGGTGAGGCATCATGCTATTCACAACAATGTCCTCATGTTGCTTCAAAATCTCATTGTTCATGGATGTTAGTATGAAACAATTAAAATATATGGAATCGGTGAAATGTTTGTCATAGAGAGTAATCTATTCATCACTAGCCTCATTTCCAGGCACATCTAAAATAGGTTCTTCGACCACATATAATTTTTTTTCATAGCGAAGGATAAAATATAAGCACTACTGCCAGTCATGGAGATTAGTGCCGGTGAAATGGTTATCCTCATCAAATATATACCCTTGTTATATTTCTCATTTCGATTTACTATTTTTTCTAAAAATAATATGAGAATAATTTTATTATGTTATCTGATAATATTTAGACAAATAAATAATTATTATATTTATTAATATCCAACTATTTTTATAAACTCAATAGCCCAAACAATTGTATTTTGAATATATTTTCTTGGAAATTAAAATGTAAAGGGTCTATATTCCACTTATAATTACCCCAAATTTGGTTGGTCAAGAAACATGAATGGTTTTAGGAAGGCAATCCCAATTCCAAATGCATTAACTCATATCTCTTTATCCTATGGAGTGGACTCCATAATTATGAAATCATTAAATTAGATTTTCTCAATTCATGACACTCAGTTACACCATTTCCTTCTTTGGAAGTCAACTACTGATGGGAACAATGATAATTAAATCCAAAATTTCATGCTAGAGTTCCTTGATAATTGAAAACACCCCATCATTTTCTAGTCACGTAAGTTGAACTACGGTTCAATCTCAACTGATGTAGTGGAAGGATATACCAAATTATTATTTATAATTGAGGGACTTAATCTATATTTATTAATTTATAATTATCATCATTTTTACGTTATTATTAATAATAAGTAGATGTATGACAATTATTAACCATGTCTTAGATCATATTTTAACAGTATCCAATCTATTATAGTTCTATCCTATATGATACATAATTTATTAATTCAATTTATCGAAACAAAACAACCTTACTGATATAACCATGCAACTTGAAAGATATAAAATAATAAATTTGGTATAATCAGGATATTTCACTAATGGTTAGTTTATAAAGCTGATGATAAACTAACCGCTGACCTGGGGGAATAACACCTTGACCAATTTATTGGTAGTGTTTCTATTTTACACATTTACACTTATTTATCTCTATTGGATTGGTTTCTCCCCACATCAAAACACAAACTCCCTCCACTGACATGGGAGATCCATCCATTACATATACATTTATTCACATGAAGGTGAGGGGAATGAGTTTATATAAATGAAACCATTGTCAAACAAACCCTTAAATAATGGTAGGAGAGATGGAATGCATGTCAAAATTTTAATTTTATAATAAAGTGAATGAAACCAATCACATACAAAGGCCATTGTATAATCTCATGAAAATCCATTTGCATGCAATGAGTTACTCGTTTAATAAAATTAGAATTATATTCTAATAATTATTATTTAAGATAATGCATGCTTGAATGAATTAATTATATTATTTATTTAATATATTCATTTATCATAATTCTCATTTGAATTCCAATGATATTATCATCCATAATAATTTAAACAAAAATTTATTAAATTTATTTAAAATTAATTGTGTATATAAATATACCTTTCAGGCAACATGGTGAATACCCATTTCAATATTCCAAACATGTATTATACTCTTGTACTATTTACTCTTTAAATATATTTCACACATGAATTATTACATAAATTCATGATATATTATATAATCCTAAAAATTACATGAATTAGATTATTTTTATATCATGTGTTATTCTTCAATGAACGTATAGTAATAACATTAATACAACTTGCACTTGATATGAATAAATAAACATTATAAAGAAATTAATTAAATATCTATATATATTTAACACAATACATGGCTTATCCTATCAAATTTAATACCACAATAAGGTACATCTTTATATGTTTTTCTTATTAATACTAATTAATTTTAATTTATATGAATTCATAAGAAGTATAAGGAATATAATTTATAGCTATATGGCGTATAGGATTTCTCACCATCTATCTGCAGCACACACCTAGGGAATCAATTTGTAACTATTCCATGGAAAAAGTTGAAGTGAATTTGGTGTACATATGATAGACATTGTTTGGTATTCAAATTATATAGTCATTGGTATGTTAGGTTTTGTAAGAAGATACATGACCCATCTCCGACCAACGGACTAAAAGTCATGTGCAAATATTACATGGTGTATACTTTAGCTGACAGTGTGCCACGCTAGCATGGTCAACACATGGTGTTTAGTTAAATGAGATTTTTATAATAAATTCATGCATCCTGAATTAATTCTAAATAATTCCTTGGTGCATTAAACACAAGTACACGATGTGGGCTTTCGGGTTACCTGTCACGTACTCTAATGTTATCTGGAAAAATTCCATGGGACATGTGGATGATATTTTTAATTTTATTTCATTCTTAAACATAATTGACTTCATTATATTTATGAAAATGAATAAGAAGAAGAAGAAATTGCAATTCAGATTAAATAGTGATTATATTGGAATTGACGACCAATAACTTATTCAAATATCAATTTAAAAATATTTATATAATTATAAATAATAATTTGACCTCTCTGGCATCACTTAACGATTCTGATCACTGTGGTTATCCCAAACTTTTATTTTTTTCATGATTGAAAATAAAACCAAGATTTACATGATGTTAAACATTGTGATCGATGGATTTGAATCAAAGAATATAGAGAATGGATAATATGATTTCACTGTAGCATAGGATCATCATATATTATTTATAATTAATTTAATCAATTAAATAATTTCCATGTGAGAATTATATATTTATTGATGCATATAATGATATATTTCCAATGTCGAATCATTTTATTATAGGATTGGAGAGCATTAAACCACTTGCAATGATCCACATATGTTCTAAGAATACCTAAATGTTTTAATAGGAATAATTGAGTGCTAGCACGGAAGATCATATCACTTGTGTTGTGATCCTTTGATCACCCTGTGAAATGCTTCTAAAGTCATCTAATTGATCTCTCTTAACTCAAGAGTGGTAGTTGTAGTAAGTTATCCCTCTGATCTAGGCAGCGTTTTGGGAGAAAGGAGGTGTCTTGGTATTTGAGAGGATTCATCGGATTCAGAGTGAACAATAAAAAAATCACTCTTGAAAAATAATATAAATTGGTTTACATACTGCTCGAGTTTGAAATAAATAATTATCCAAGTGGAAATTAATATTTATTTAATCAATTTGAAACCACCCATATATAATAATATTTATATTATTATATATTGACATGCGCATAACATGAAAATTAAAATAAAATATTATTAAATATATATTATTTCTCATCGAACCTATAAATTTGGTCCATCATTCATCCATAATATTTATTGATCCTCGAATAGTTAATATTTATTTAAAATGTAAATATCAGTATATTTTTCTCCAATAAATTAATAAATATTATATTCACTAAATAGAAATTTTTTATTACTTAAATATTCCACCCACATAATATTCTACTGAATAACTAGATGTAAAATATATTAAATCAAGAAAAAATGAATAATTTATAAACCAAATGGGGGAATAATATTTATTTAACTTATTAAGTAATAAACAATGATATATTATTTAATTGAGATTCTGGATACACTTAGTGTGACACCCTCTATACCTCTTTCTCATTGGAATTAGGAGAAGCAACCTAGTGTCCTATGTTAGAATCTAGAAACACACCAAGATACCCATAGAGAATGTAGTTAACTAAAAAATGACATAAAACCTCATAAAAATGATTACTATGTAATATAATCCATTTATCGTGATATCTTTAATCATGTTGGTTTCACGTTGGTTCCATTAACCTATGATCTTTATGTCTATTACTTTGACTTCCCAATAATAAAACATGCCAATAGGACACCATGGACATGGATTTATTTAGGCAAAATATTTTTCATTAGAGGACCTGAGATATCAACACTAATTAAATAACATAGAAGAAAAATTATTTTTCTCATTATTCATTAATGTAATATTACTCATGACACACCAAATGATACCTACCTCACAATGAACATATGTCATCATGATTTTCATCAATATTTAATAGAACACAAATTATAATACTCATTAACAATTATCAGAGTGTCTAAGGATCAATCCACTTATGCATATAGAAATATACAATGACAGAGATAAATATTGATTTCTTAATGGAGGGTCTAGTTCTCATAATATCCTACCCTGGATATTACTAAGGGAATACACCATGAGAAGGTGTCAAAAAGTATTATAGGTCTCTTTGATTAACATCTGGAATTATTTTTTTCCCCAAATTATTTCATCTGGATATAGAAAATATATTTAAGAATACCTTCAGGGCACTTCTTGGTTTACCTCATAGCAAGGAACTGTTGTGAACATTTAGTGAAACAACTACCCTTAGAACATTATCAAATATTATGTTACATAGAATAAAAATAATTATGAGATAAAAAGTTTATTAATATTCAAAAATAATAATAATATGTGTTATCATAAATTACACAAAATTTGGTTCTAGAGTACCAACTCCAACATCAACCCACAATTCTCTGGTCCATGTCTATCTTGCTAGGAATTACTTTCACCCTTTTGAATATAAGTACTTCCTTCTAGTTATGTAAAAGACACCATCTAGTTATATAAATCAATATATGTATTTTAATGAACCAAGAAATACATCCTAAGGATGACATAAAAGCTTGTCATCTTGAGAAAAAAGTTCTATAAAATGAGAAACTCAACTGTCTCAAGGGAGACCTCCCTATATTGGAATACACTCTCTGAATGTATACCTAATGGATTTTCAAGGGACATCACCCCATAGATGTACTAGATTTATATTATTAGTATTTTTACAATAACCACAGAGATAATATAATTTGAAGACCCTATTTTAATCAAAATAAATAAAAAAGTAGATGATACTAAAATCATATCTCAAATAATAGATGTTCCATGAATTTACCCGCCTAACTCATGATGTACCTTTTAAACCAAACCTATTATGGGGCCCTGGGATACAACATGAGTACCTTGAGTATGCATACTATTCTGATACAGTGCAACTGATGTCTGGATCCTCAGGCCAAGAACACCTCTTCGGCATAACCTACCAGTAGAACTCTAGCTCTATCCCTGAAGTAGATCTTTTAATCCCACTAACTGACATGGATTCATTGTGGATAATATCTCACTATCCATTGGATTAAATTTCAAGAAAACCATTATAAATTCCCTATTATTGCATATGATTAGAACACCCTCACACAATGTTGTTTCACATGCCCCTAATTTCTTCAATAATGTCATACCACAAAAATTCTAGTATGTGTACTCTGACTGGTACTTATCTCATGAGAGGATATGAAGTAATTCATCCTACAACCAGATACTACACTACTAGGTCGAGAAGCTGTTCCACATTGATTCAAAATTCCAACTTTTATATAACTATGTTTGGTGGTAAGAGCGATATTTACAATATCATACATAGTACACAACCAAAAATCATTCACCCTGGAATGGATAGGATTCCACATCCCATCGCCACGGTGTACTGCTTTCGATGGATTGTTATTGGAATATATTGGAAAAACGAACTAATACTATGTAAAATAAACTGAGTAATCCATACCAGGCACAAAACCATACTGTATGTTCATTATCATCGTATCATGATCATCCCTCACGATCTCAAAGAAGAAATAAGCATAGAAGATTATATGAAAACAATCTCAGCCCCTACCCTGATGTTGATCTATGTATTTTATATCATCCCATCTTCTCATGGAAGAATCTCAAATCATATTCATTGAAATATTTATTCCCCTCATTGGAGGTGTCTCATGGAACTCGAAGATTATCATAATGGCCTATATTAATGACTCTTCATCTTGGGGGGCATCATACGCTAAAAAATTAGGTGTATGTTCGTACCCAAAACTCTCACGTCAATTAATTCATTGAATAGGTAGGTCATGGAGCTCCCTGTATAGTCTGCATAATCTATATAAATTCCCATCAAAACTGAGCATCATCACCAGTATCAGAGATAATAGGATTTTTCAAATGCGGAACCACTGGAACTAACACTAGTGGCTCAGATCACACCACCTCTAGAGCATTTTTTTAACATCCACATGGTGCACGATATGAGATTTTCATGGTGTAATAGCTCTAAAAATTCTATGAAAACAATTCAAATAGTATATGATAATAATAACATCGCATATACAAGTATTGGATAGGTAAATTCCCCCTTCTATAATAGTTTCACCCATATTCTTACTTATAAATCTTGGTACGTGTTTCTCTATATGTTTCCCAATATATTTACTACAAATTGTAAGTAATAGGGGATTATAAACCATTAAATTGAAATTGGAATTATCATTTAATGTAGAATATATTTAAATTAAACTTTAATCAATTTTTGTAACTAAATAGTATAAAATTATCAGAAATACCATTCCCAATTTATAATAGTAAATTCTTCATAAATTTTATTTGGGAGTTCATTAAACTATATTGATATTTTTACATTCAATGTAGGTATGTAACAAGTAGAATAAGATGATTTAACTAAATTAATTTTCATTCGTAGCTTAAATAGTTAAATAAAATGTTTAGATTACAAATGTCATTCATGTATTAAAAATAAACTAACATTTAAGTATACGTAACCTCAGTTATATAACTCAAACATGTGAATATTGATTAGTTATGGTTTCATCATAAAATTATACACAAAAAAATAATATTGATTGATGTAGACACTTTAGTAAACAATTATTTAATAATTGTTTCTTCCATAATGGTTTGTTGAATAATAGATATATCACTAAAAAAACATACGATAAGTTTCATATAGTCAGGAAAAAAACCTACATAGCACATATTAATCATATAAGGTTCCTAAAATGATGAATGGTAAATCCTTAATTGACATACCAAGACAAGGATAAAAATGCAACTCAAATTCATAATAATAGTAACATCACGTATAATATGCATCACCCACTGGTTGAATCAAAATAACTGTAACAGTATGAAACCTAAATATCAAGTCACCTCCCAGGAATTTGGGTTTTTCTCTATACATTGGTTATCTACTCCTATGAACATGATTATTACCAAATTTCAACATGTCATATTCTCTTATCTACCATCCCAAACGTGAATGTAAATGAAAATAAATCTCTAATACTAATTTATAAAGTCCTAGTTCGGGTTCAATAATAAGTAACAGAACTCAGTTGGTCAAAAGGCCTCATGCATTCTTTCATGTATAACAAATGGTTTTTATTTGAAGTGGGGGAATTTAGTGGTACATGGGGGAGAGTATACCATCATAATCCATGTGTCAAAATTTCATAAATAATGGATAAATTTGGAAGCATAGTAGCAGCTGACAATAAATGGTAAATCATCCAGATAAATAAGAAGTAGTCAATTCCAATATCCAGAACCATATAAAAAATTATGTGATGTCATGTACCTAAACAAATATAAATTGAAAAAAATGGAATCACAAACTCATACATGTACGTGTATCAATGTAAACAAAAATTCAAAAAGTACTATCTCTGTATACCATCATGGGCCATATCTTGTTCCTATACTCCCCTACTTCCATGATGCAATAAGCCCTGAAACGACAACCTAAAACGTGCCTATGTCCGTACCTATATCCATGAAGTCTATCTGGGTACCAATTGATAGACCAAATATGGAGTGAGAGGTAATTTGTAGGCCACCACCAATGATTTCTATAAAAAATATAGCATGTCCATATAAATTATAACCATATATAGGTATAACATGTAAAGATGTAAAATTAATAACAAATATAATAAGTCTAGGTTCACAAGGTATAATAAGTACATGATAAAACCAGTGAGTATAAATATAAATATAAATTATCCATAGTAGGTAACAAATAAATCAGTATCCGCCATGTATGAAAAGAGTATCATCCCTACAAGGGTCATATCTCAATTCGTATAACCAGGGTGACCAACATCTATAAATGTGAATGTAAATGGGATTTGGAAATGTTATCCCCGACACCTCTTCATTGGATCCATACAATAAATAAACGTACATAGGTGTCATAGGTTTCATACCTCAACCCCCTTATCTATGTCATGTCATAACAAAACATGTTTCATACCTTCATACTAGGTAAGTTCCATATCATAAATAATCATACTTATGGGTCAACAGTGTCATACATCGATCACTTGATTAGTTACATACTATAATTCAATAGGTGCCATACCTTTATAGGGATTCAGTTCCAAATCATAACGTGACATCAATAAATTATATAAAATTTTAGGGGCTATGTTAGTGTTTATACACAATTAAAATTTTACATATAAAAAGGCACAAGTCAAGAGAGTGTCCATCTCATTCCATATTTTCAGTTAATCAAACCATTTACCATTTTAATAAAATTTATATCATGGAAATGATTCATATCTATTTATAATCATATCATTTAATTTTAAAGGGATCCAATTATAAGGGAGGGTCACTCACACACCAAAAGGTGTAGATTGACACCTGGATGATAAAATAACACACCGCATGGGTGGATTAGGTTAAGGATACAAACCTCCAATCAAGTCTATGTGCTAAATGGGCATCATAAACATTGTTCAAAAATTAATTTAAGGCTTATTATTTGATTTAGAAGAAACTTCTTAATGTACTATACTATAGAATAAATTGAATAGTTTAATAAATGAATAAAACATAGGGTAAAGGTACAGACAATCTACCTTATGACTATAGTTGAACACTAATCCAGTATCAGCCTTTAGTTTGGCCTATATTGGAATAAAATGGAAGAAAAGATGAATAACCTTAATATTGGGAATATTATCAAGTACCCAAAAAACTCTATTAATGTGAAGATAAATGAGGAAATGATCTACATGAATATATATATATATATTATCAGTGTCGATCTAATGTGGCGGACAACACTTGAATTATATTACAGATAGCAGAGTTGTTTTAAAACCTAGGTTAGACAAGAGAGGATATTTCAAGGGGATGATAGTGGATTATTTTCATGTAATATATGTTAAAAAATAGTAGGCGAGTAAAATAGAATGATGGGGGAAATGGTATTTTCACAAAAAAATTATTGGTTGCATGGTTTGGCCACATAATTGGCCAAACAATGTGCACCCTAGTGTCCCGAGATACACCATGAATGTCTTGAAACACATGGTTAGATAAATCATGTGTAGCATGTGTGCACCCATTATCTCCTCCATGCATGTCTGTGTGCCCTAGGTTTCATGTTTTCACAAAATAATGTGACTCATGATGGTTATTTAGATCACACTCCACAATTTTCTCTAATCATGTGGACTAGGATCCGTGGTTTGTACTAACCATGAAACCCGGGTTTTTCCTCCAAAAGTCTTGGATTTTGGTTCCTAACAATCCTCAAACACCCTCTTTTCCTCAATAACATCATTATTAATTTTCATTCTAATAAAACTATGAATCAAATTAAATTTAAATGATTTGGTAACTCAGTGAAAAGATAGGATCTTACAGTGTAGATTGTTGATAATGTTCATTCAATATATGATTTTCCTAAATAAGTGATTTTATTATACTAAGGAACAATGATGTATTAATTATATATCTACTAAGTAATGGATTCTAAATAAGTCATCCTTGATAGTTTATGAGGAATATGTAAGTTTTTTTAATCTATATTCTAGGTTAAACTCTCTCTACTGCCCGAATTTTATTTCTACATTTTTCTTGGAAAAGGTGATTTTTCCTTGAGGGGGGGGGGGAATTGAAAAACATCAGGAGGAATTTTCTTAATTTATTATATCTATAAAATGGATCAAGTTAACTAGGATCCTTAAAAAATACATGGGTTGATGATAGCGATACATTTAATGAAAAATAAAATCCATATAAACATCCTTTCAGGCTAAAAGACAAACACTACATAGTTGTTATACCATATGAGTTTGTAGAATATTCATATGAGGAAAAATATATTGATTTTTGGACTAAAAATTATAAAATAGAAGCGGAGGACCATGAAAAAATTTAATTTGAGGAAAATATAAGAATAAAAAATGAAATGATACATTCCATGGAAGATAGGAGTCTTACTCATGTGGTATTGATTTCTCAAATTCACAGAGCTCAAAAATGATTCTTATGGAAATACAAAAACTAATGAGTATTTAATATCTAATGAATGAGAATTTGTTTATGATTCTAATGAAATGATGTTGTATGTGTAATATCCTAATGAAAACACTACTTCTTAATCTATTGAGAAAGAATCTTATGAGGAGTCCATTTCCATAGATGATGAATAAGATGAATGTGTAGTTGGGGTGGTTAATCCTCTAGTGAATTAGTAAGGGTGTTAATATCCTATTGATATAGCACTTCCATAGGGGAATAATTCCCCCTAGATTCTTATTTTTCATAGATTATTTTGATTTTGATTTGAATAGTGATCATAATGATTGAGGTAATCAACCTAATCCTATTGGACCTATTATTCCAATTTCACCTACATTTTTGGAAAGAAATTTAGTTAGTTAGATTAATATAGAGAACATAATTAAGAGACCTTCTACTAGATATAGTATATATGAGGAAGAAATGTAATGGATATAAAATATAGATTGAATAGTAATTTATATATTTGGAGAAAGATGATGTACCCAGATCTGAATCTATACTAGGAAGTTGTTGATTTTTGTTTGAAACATCTATGATAAGAGAAATATAACCCTTGTTAGAGATGGTTGAAGTATGTGAATAAAAACAAGGTGGAACATAACCTCCTAAACAAATAGTACCCTCACATCCTATTTTATAATTATTGTGTGTTACAACAGATGATTTGAATGAGTTTAAATTTGATCTATTCAACATTTTAAATCACTTATTTTGGGATTTTTTAAATATTATTGAGGAAACATGAGATGAATTTTTATCCATGGTCATATATTCGGTTATGTTCCACATACACCAAAGGTTGATTTTTAAGGATTATCCAATGAAAAATGATATTTTTAATTCTAAAATGAACATCATTTGGATTATAGTTTAGGGTTTTATGGGGTTTCAATCTCATAGATTTAATAGTTTTTTCATTTTTTCCTCTACCTCTAAAGCCCCTACTACTACATCTTCTGTATTTTCACATCATCTTACAGTTATTTTTTTGATGAGGCTTTGATAAATAAAATTTTTGTCGATGAGATTAAATATGTAATAAGTTTCTTTAAAAAACTCTAGTGATGATTCTGACTAATATTTCAGCCCATGTTGAAAATATTCCTTAATTATAAGGATATAATGCTAAAATTATTTCAAAAGATATTGTAACCATAAATAATTCCATAAAGTGTTATTTTTTATGGATTTTCATAAAGTATTAGTTGAATTCCTTATTTCATAGTTCATTTAGTACACTCAATATGAATATATTGGCCATATATTTCAAGAATGAAGTCTATTAATTGAAATTTTTATCACCTTTAGTAGGGATCATTACAAAGGAAAATAATATGATCTTTGGGACTATGGAGTATGAAACTCATACCATTAGTGAATTCACAAAGATGCTTGAACCATATAAGTTTGTTTCCAACAATTTTGTGGTGATTTACTCTATAATTTTTATCATACCTTCAACACATACTTCATTTATAATTTCTATAGCTCTTATTTCATCCATTTCAACCACAACTACCTTATCACCCTTCTATTATACACATTTTATAGTTGTATATCACCTCATACCAATTATTATGAGTATATTTAATGGTGAATATTCTTCTCCTACTCCCAATAAAATGCTTAAAACCTCTAGAGGAAAAGAAAAATAACATTTTGATCCCACATGTATAAGAGATGATGATTTTGATTTTTATTATAATATGGGATTAAAAAAATTTTATATTTGGATTTTATATTTTGAATGAATATTCAATGTGATTTTGTCTATCAGTTTTTTCTTGAATGATTTGTCTTTAAATTATTATTTGATTTCACATTCATTTTTTATTTTTTATTTTAATAATTCATATCAATATACATTATTAATTTTCTATAATCAATTTAATATTACTTTTTATAATATTAAAAGGGGGATAAAAATTTCATGGTAGTTCATAATGAATTTTAGAATCTCAACTGTATACCATTAACTTAAAAGAAGATTTATTTATATCTGGTGTAGTGTAATGTAATTTTTTTCATTTAAGAAAAATTTCATGCCATGATTTGTGACCATCAAAAATGGTTAGATAGTTGGAATAGTATAGAAATTTCTTATAGTATACTATTTTGTATAAGAAAAACTATCATAAGTGTTGGATCAACTATGTGTTACAGTAAATTGACTATATGTACACTCAATATGCATCATTTAAATATTAACAACCATAGGAAAAAATGTATGAAGTAACCAATCTTCTGCAAGTATAGCAGATAAACTGTATATTCATCGGATCAACCATATAGAGATAAAAAATCAATTATTAGGAATACTAGGAAATATTTTATAAGGTTTGGACCAAAAACATAATGAAAATCATCAACAAGAGAAGGTACTATAGTTTTATATTAGCCATGGATGAAAATTTAGTAATGTATTTGATTGAAAACACATTATCTCCAAGTTATTGCATGATGAAGACAACTAATCGTGAGATCAATTGATAACAAGAAGAAGTTATAAGTTGATTGAAATTCTGATACTGACCATAAGGGTTGATCAACTATAATGGAAAATTGGATAGACCTATAGTGAACCATGGATAGACCCAAATACTGGATAAAATCATTATCAACAATAACTTTTTAAAGTTGTCATGTCTACGTATAAAATTAAAATGGATATATTTTTTATCATTCAGTGATGTCTTCATATTAGGTGATATTATTTATTATGAGGATTTAATTTATGATTATTTCTCAATGGCTATATGGATAAATTTATTCGATAATCATAAAGAATCCTCTCGCATGTAATTAATGGAAGGCTAACTATAATTATGATTTTATATTTTGTTCTTCAAGATGCCCTGTTTTTTTTCAATCCACAACAAAAAACATGATAAGGCTTTAATGACTACAACATTTTCTCTTAAACATGTACACAATCATATTAGGAGAAGAAAATGTTTCCGATCAAAAAAAAATCAAATATTGAGATAAATCACACTTTATCGTCATACTTCACTCTCTTTATTTATTTAACTTTTTTAGTGTTCATGTTTTTATAAACATTTATTTAGAAAAATCATATACATTGTAAATAATGGAACTCAGATACTCTTTTTAAATATTTATTTTCATTTTTTCCCTTGAATAACTATTGAAAAAACTTTATTTAACCTAAACCATGAGGTATATATTTTTATACTTTAACATGATCCATGTTGTGAATCAATACACTTGATCATGGTTTGGGATCAATTTATTTGTTTTAATAAGCTCTCATGAATGTTAATTAATTTTAAGTAGAGGGGTTTTTTCTAGATATAAATTGATCTACTTTTTTAAATTAGACTATATAATTTAATATTTTCATTCACTCCTTAATTTTAATCCACTTGAAAAAAAAATCATTCTTTTTATTTTAACTAATAATTACTAAAACTATGTTCAGAAATCAATCATTAATATTTAGAAATTATATGTGATATATATATGTTCTTTTATGTTATTATAATATTTTCAAATTTAATGTAATTTCATATATTTTAACTAGGTTTTTATTACTAACTTGGAGAAATTAATTTAAATTTTAAAAACTTATACACCTGTTGTATTTATTAACAGAGCATTTTTTTAATTACTAGATATTAAATATTATTTTAAATTTAGAATTTTCCAAAGAAAATATTGTTATTGTAAGTTAAATTCACCTCTATTTATAATTCCACTAGAACAATTAAATGTTACTTTATATGGTTTCAATTAAAGTACTATATCTAGAGAAATTATACAAGATGAAAACAATATTCATAGGAATTTTGATAAATATATTTACCTAGAACATCATGAAGGTCTCATGGGTTGATGGAAATTAAATCTTGTGTGAAAGATAATGCGTAGACTATTTGGGTTGAATAAAGATACAATTTAGTGAAATTATAAGTTCAAAACATTCATGGTATAAATGATGTTCATAAAAAGAATTCGTGGCCATTTTTATTAATATACGGTGTTTGAAGATGTAAGTTTCATCATATTACTTCTCAATAATGTTGATATATTTACTATCGGTCTAGTGAATGAAAGGAATTATGATATGGATGGATAGTTTTCTGAAATTATTAAGATGAATGATCTCAATCTAGTAAAATAGATTTCAAATATATGTATTGGAAGGGACTTATAATCTGGTACATTGTACTTGAAAAAGTCATATTACATCTAGAAGGTAGTGGAAGTCTTTAGAAAAGGTGGGAAAAAACTAGTCATATATCCCAAGACAAAAATTTTATATTGATAAAGGAGAAGTCACCATGAACAAAATTTGTGGTAATGGGAATAGAAAAGGATCCTTAAGAATAATCAGCTATAAGCTTAACATATACCATGTTTCATAATCCATATGATATTGTTCATGCATTAGAAAAAATTATAAGGTTTATTTTTAATCATAAAATAGAGAACTAGTAATTAGTTATGTGGATACTTCAATACATAAAGTGATTTGAAAACTTTTCACTTATATTTGGATTGAATGTGTCATTTTAGGAGTTTTATGACTCAGGTAATAGTGGATATTAGTTTCTATCTCAAGATTAAATGTAGAGTATGTAACAATAATGTAATATGTGAAGGACATTATCAGGATATAGAGGTTATTGCATGATCTATGAATGATTTAATCTAATGGGATTTAATTTTTTATTCAAAAAATATTATTCACTGTAAAAAAAATATAACCTTTTCATTTTATAGAGAGGCATGTTTAGCTGAAGTATCAATTCATCCATAAATATTCAAGGAATGAAGTATTGGATCAATAAAGGATGGATTGAATTTGAAATTTGGTGGATATGATAATTAATATTGTATACCAATATGTGATGAGAGAGTGTTACACCATAGATAGACTAAGATGACCATAATCATGTAGTAGGAAACATAAAAGATGAAATAGAGATTTTAGTAATGAAAGGAGATCATCAAATACAACAAGAGGACTTTTAAAATTAAGACTAAAAAATAATTCTAGAGTTGGAGATTGATGGGTTTCATCAATGATAACCCATTTTCAATCAATGTAATCAATACAATGGATGGATTTATTTTTATGGAATAAATTTCAATTGTCTGATGCAGTTGTTGGTGTAGTAGTGAAAAAGTTCAAACATTAATTGGTTATGAAAAATATATAATGTTTATTGAAAGGTAACCAATATATAATGGGAAATTTGAAATTAAATTCTTATCATTAACAGGTGGAAGTATTGTGGAAAAAGAAAATGAATTTCTTGATAGTAATTTTTGGAACTATATGAGTCAATATGATGGGATTTCTCTACGGAAATATTTTCCACAGTGGTCACATGTTGAAAATTAGGGACAATAAGTATGGATCAGTTCATAGTATTTTTTGAAATATGAACTACTCACAAAAAAAGAGTTGAGGAGGTGGGTATATTTTAATACTTTGAGTGATTATTAAGAATATAATATTTTCATAGAAGCACTAACAATAAATATTAATAGATAATTTGTTCTATCAACTATAAATTCCTATATTAGTTGGGTGAAATTGCTTTTGATTGATGCTGACATATTACATTGTAATAATAATTTTTTAACTTTAATAAAAGTAAAGAGACATTTCCCTATGTATTAGAACTCATGACTAATACATGTAAAAAGATTATGTTGTTATTTTTTTATTATTTCATTTCAATCATTGTCATTCAAAAATACATTTTGGTTCATCCAATAGAGGTAATTTTAATATGGTGACTTAAGTGTAGATATATTCTACATTTTGGTGCATTGAATATATGGATCATTTTGGTACTTTAATTTTGACTACAATGCTCCAATGGATAACTTTCATTATTTGGAATGTAACTAAAAAATTTAAATATTTTTTATGAAATTATAATAAAAAGATGGGAATATGAAAAAAAAAATTAATTTTGAATTCATACTTTTAACAGTAATGCTCAAAATGATAAAAAATGGAAGAATATTTCCCTTATAATAAAAAAATGTTTCAAAATCTAATATTTCCACTGATTATAAAATTCTAAGGTTTGGTGGATGTTGTACCTAATAAATTATTAAATAAAAAAGGGATAAAGAGTCAGGCATGTATGTGATTATTATACAAATTACTGGGTGTAAAGCCACATATATCCACCTCCACCAATGAGGCACAATAATCTAGGGTGGTAAAAGAACACATTGTATCCATTTCAATGATCACATTATTTTATAGAGCACTATCCCCTAATTGGCCTCCAAATAGTTATGTGAAACAACCTAATGAATTTAAGTGATCTTGTTAACACAATTAACCTAAGGGTATAACACTCGTCAAGGCACATTACACATCTTTTTCTTCAAGGAATGGACAAAAATCTAGGAATAAGATTCAATCCATAGCCAATTCCCATTAAACCAGGGGGCGTACCTAATTGCATGAATAATTTCCCATAATTCTATATCATTGGCATTTCTATCAACAATGAATTGATGGAAACATCCTTTTACTAACCCAGAGTTAGTCTGAAACACCCCACAACTACCCGCCAGACCAAGTGCACCAAAAGCAGCTCTGTCAACATTCACCTTGAGGCATGGATCATTGGGAGGTATCCAATTAATGTATTTGAGTATCTGAGGATTTAGTGGATGACCAAAAACCCCATGCAATCAGACAGTTTTCATGTCAAAAAAAAATTTATTCATTTCACCCTCTTGGAAATGTGAAGCAGTATATACTTACCTATGAGTGTCCACTATTCCCAATTGAAGAACATTCTGTGCACTAAAAAATAGTGTGGAATCCCTAGAACCCTAGAGGGATACAATGGTTTCACCAGCAGAGACAAGCAGGAAGTGTTGGATTTTCTCACTAAAATGAGCACTATATAGTTTTGTTAAAATTTCAATGAGTGGTATGCATGTGTTAAGGCTCATCCCAAATAGAAAATCAACATATTACCCCAGCATTTTGGTCTGGTCACATTACAGAAACAAGTGTTGTAATTTTTCTTTAGTGCACAGACACAAATGACATATTGAAGCAAGGTGGGTCTCCACCCTTTTGATTTGTTCAGAAATTGGGAATTTGTTTTCTTAAATTCTCTAGTTAAAAATGTATATGGGGGACAGATAAAACTATCCATGAACTTAATAATCTAGGTACATGGATGAATGAGGCTCCCACATTCAATCTGATAGTAATATTTGCAAATTAATAGACCAGACCTAATGTTAATCCAAACCAATGTGTCACAGTCCATAAATGTGTAAGAATTTATTTCAAAATAAACATGGGGGGATCATGATATCAGAAGAGTGAAATTATGATAGATTGTATGAGATGAACATGTTATCTATTTGAGGTGATACACCTAGGTCCTGAAGATAGTGATCAATCCATCCTGTGTTCCAATACTAGAAGATGGAGTCCCTACATGCCATCCACTTCATGTCATTAATGAATCTAATGTAGGAATACATGATAGATGAATAAACCAATGAAGCCCAGTAATACATATATCCATTAAAATGCTTCCTTGTTAATATATTTGAATGGAATTCATCAAAGACATCATTGGAGATCTTGCATCATATGGATATACCTATCAATTCATCATTGAATGTTATATGATCTTTGATTCCATGTCCTCGCAATCCAACTGGATTGATACATTCTTTGAAAGATATAATTATAAGATTCCTCTCATGTGTTGAACCTATACATATAAAATTCTGTAACATGCATTAAATCTCCTTGAGAAGGCCTCTTGGACATCTATAGAGAGATATGGAGTAGACAAATATTGATGTGTTCACTGAATTAACATGTAAAACCCTCTCATTTAGGGTCATGGCCTTCCCTTTCCATCTAGCAAGATGATATATGATACCAGCAAATATGCCCTCTAAGTAAATCATTTTCACCTTCCACAAAAAGTCGAAACACTAGGATTCTAGAAAGGTAAAGATCCCAACTTCACCCCAAGGTCCCTAATGATCCTATTTTTCATTCCTACTGAAATTAAATTACCAAAAACAATAAAAGATTTCTCCTCGCTAATTTCTAGTCTAGGTACCTCTTCATAATGATAGAAGAGGTCTTTAATCAAGGATATCTTCCTCTTTGAGTCCTGACCAATAAATAGAATTTCATCAGCATACAAGAGGTGATATGGGGTATTTTTATTCATACCACCCACATTTGTTCTGTAGAGACCCATATGAGGAAGATCATTGATTCATCAACAAAGTTAATCTACCACAATAGCAAATAAAACCCTAGATAGTGGGCCACCATTTCTCACACCCCAAGTGCATGGAAAGAATCCTCTAGGGGAACAAAAAACAATAATGGACAGCCATAAAAATTAAATGATGGTTCTGATCATATTGATATTTCATTTGAGAAGCCATATATTATAAGAACATCACAGACATAACTCTATTTAATTGTATCGAAAGCCTTTGGGAAGTTAATTTTAGGCACAAAGTTCCATTCCTTTACCTTCCTCGTCATTACGTATACACTTTATGAGGACATGAAGAGATGATTTTGAATACATCTACTAGGGAAAAAGACAAACTGATTTGTGGTGATCACATCACAAACCAATCATCCCATCCTCTTTATGAGAATCTTACTGATGAGCTTGGGAATTGTTTTCTCAAGTGGAAATGGCCTAAAATCATTGATGTCAAGCGCGTTCTCTTTCTTAGGAATGAGAGAAATGAAGCATGAGTTCATTCAATGAGGCATAAATCAGTGAGTAAAGAAACCCTTGGATTGAGAGATTCCGTAATACAAAATGTCCCAATAAACCTCTAATTTTTTGTTGGTAAACCCATCTAGATCGGGGGAACTCTCCAGATTAAAATATAGTTGCGAAGTCCTGATCTCCTCCTTGCTTGGGAAGTGATAAGAAGTTGATTATTTTGATCTTCTATGCATGGGTTTATGTTTTACACCATTCTATTAATAGATGTCTACCCATCATTAGTGTATATCCCCTTTAAATTATCCAGAACAACCAAGGAAATCTCATTTTAATTATTATATAGGTGACCATAAATGTAGATGACCTTATTTCCTGCATGTTCCCTCTTCTCCTTATGTAATTTGTTGAAGAATTAAGAATTTATGTCCCCATATACTAGCCATCTCACATTTAGGTGATTCTTTACCGGTCCTTATTTAATCATTAAGAGGTTATCATGATTTTTTTGGCCTATAATTTCCTCTCATGATTTGCTGAGTTTGTGCTCATTTATATCTTGAATAGAGACTAACACCTCCTCAGGGTTCCTAATATCATCATTAATTTTGGATAATGATTTCTAGATCCAATGTATATGTAGACCCTTAATGTGTTTTAGTTTCATAACTAGTTTTTGAGTGGTCTCCCAATAGGTTCAAGCTTCCATCCCTCCAATAAAATTTCCCTACATCTAGGAATCACCAGCCATCCATTGTTAAATCAAAAATGGATATGGGCTACCCTTTTCAGTTGTGTACTAACATCAACAGCTATTGGGTTGTGATCAGAATGGTGATTAGGAAATGTGAATCAAGAAACCCCAGAAGTGGCATTATGGTCATCAATTTGGACAAAGCATATATCAGGTTTTCTCGCTTGTTTCCAATTCCATTTGTATCTACACCATGTGAAGACTGCTCTAGAAAAAGGTACATGGTTTAGATAAAATTTATCAGTGCCCTCAAAAAAGTCAGAAGCATCCATCATAGTGAAATGACTTTTAGTTTTTTCTGGAGGTCTCAAAATAGTGTTGAAGTTACCAATAATCACCCATTTTGATCCATCCACCCAGAAGTTTTTCTGAGCTCCTCCCAAATTTCACTCCTCCTAATATTATAGTTTTATGAATACACACATGCTATTGATAATTCATTTCTAGTAGTGCCACAAGTGATCATGATGATTTGAGGCCCATTAACACTAGAACTAACATGAATAGTTTAATGCCTTAAAACCCAAATGTGATCTATAGTATATTCATTATGGTTTATACAGAGAAATTTGTATCTGATAGAGTCCCACTTTTATCCATTCCAACTAACAAAGAAAAGTTTTTGTTCAGAAATAAGGATTAGCATAGGTTTACAAGCCTTGATATAATGTCCAAGAGCCCAAAACATACTGTAATTTACCATCCCTTGATAATTCCAGTATAAAATCCTCATTTTTATGGCCCTTTACCCTTGTTAGAGGGAACCCCTTTTTCTCTAGTGAAATATGGACCTTACATTTTCCACCGGTATTTTTTCCCCACTTATTCCAGGCTAATTACATGCCCAAATTCCATACTACCATGATCCTTACCATTTACCATCTCTGATATTCTATCTTTATACTAAAGTGTGTTAGTGAGGCCATCCTTCTCCACTGATCCAACACTAGACAATGTAGCATCATATCTTGGGTTGATTCCCATTGAACCAGGAGCATGTTTTTCATCAATGTCATGTGACAAGAATCTTTTTCTTAAGGGATTGAATGTGTTCCTAGAATTTATATGGTAAGGGTCACTTCTTTGATTTGGTTTCCTTTAGGCAGACCTATAGTTTGAATCTATATGGAACTCCTTTCTATATGAGAAGCATCTCTGTTCTGGACCTTCTTCTATTCACTGCCATTTCCAAGATTAAGTGTTTCATGTGAAGCAACTTGATCTTCATCCTAAGCCTCAATCCCCATCAGCCAAGATGTGTCCTCCAGCAGGATGGTGACACTGCATGTTGGGGGGTCAACTTTCTTATCAGCTTGTGTATCCATCTGAGCAGTGTCACTGCGTGAGGGAATTTCCACCGATTGAGTATGAGCATCCATTCCGTCAATGACTATTATCCCTGACTCATGCACTCCCATAGAGGGGCATTTTACCTGTTCCATTGCATGCTTTCAATCCTTTGATATATGACCTGTGGAAGGACCCCCAAGTGATCATTCGTCCATGCAATAACCTCCTGACTAGGCACACTAATCTCCTTAGATTTTATAGGGGTCTTCTCCATTACCTTCCTCCTTCAACAGGTAGTGTCATCATGTCCATTTTCCTTGAAAATAATACACTTCTTATCACTTTTACATTCACCAATGATATTTCCAAAGAACAAGTAGTTCATGAATTATTTTTTATTCCTTTTGTATAATATTTCTATCTTCATAATATCATCCCATGTTGTGAGAATTACCCCATCATCTATTATGTATGTCATGTTGACTTTAACCAAAAATTCGGAAAACAGCCCAAACAATAGGTTGTATGTCTGTCAATCCTTTTGAATGGGTTTTCCTACTACAGATGCAATGTCCCATAGAATACATGGGTTCCCGTATAACTAGATTAATTTTAAAACACTAATCCATAATTCATCATGGGTATTCTGATCTATAATGGGGTCAAAATTCTGGTCCCATTCTTGAATGTTCAAAAAATAAGGTTTCTGAGAAATAGTCAATTTTCTCCACACTCTCCACTTACATTCATATGAGGGAAAGATGACATGATAGTAACCCATACCCATTACATTTATTCTCCATTCATCAAACCCCTAGACCTCCGCTATCCTCATTGTCAACTAATTAAATTCTGATATTCACTCGCCTTTGGGAATGATCACTTGAGTAATACTCGAGTAGCAACATAGGTTGGCTCACTCCTCAACTACTAGTTGATTATCCTAAACATGAGAAATAATTCCCTTATTATCACTCACCTGGGTTTAAGGGAAAACAAATCAGAGAAGGATAACCTAGCAGCATCCTTCACAACATCGGTTAAGTTCTTCCGCAAACCTATGGCTCGGTAGGGGGAATCACATTGACAACCACCTCAGTTTTTACAAGAAAAAACATTTCCTTATGGCCAATATATTCCTCAATGTATCTAGAACAACCCTCATCGATTGTTCAATTCCCTAATCCTTTATTTGAGAAATCATCCGGTTCACCAAATTTAGGGTTCTCCCCTGGGACCCTTTGAAACGACATCATGTGTTATTTTATCCCCTTGATTATATATATAATGGAAAAGTAATTTGATACCCATGGAATTACATGATATACTAAAAATAAATGTGATTACTTTTAATAATATCAACTATGAAACCCTAGACATTAATGTGTGTAATATACATTTGTTTAAAAATTATAGTGATCAGAAAATTATAGAACAACAAATATGAATTATAATATTAGTAATTGAAATGATTGAAACATTAAATATAATGTTATCAAAGTATTTTTTACGTTTCAAATATGATAACAAATGGAAGAGGCCTCATAGAGATGGTTTTAATTAAGTAGAAAATGAAAGGACAATGATAGAAGCTCTTAAAAAATATCTTTCATAGATAAATAAAGAAATAGTTTATTCCAATTTATAAAATCCTAAATCTATTATAGAAATAAAATAGTATCATTGAATTCATGGGTTATAATGGAAGATATTCCAAGTAAAACATATATAATACTGCTGACCTAGATAAAAAACAAATAACATTTTTTCATATGAAGAACTCAATCTAATTAATTTTATACAATAGAGGGAACAAGTGTAAATTAATTGAAATATTCCTTTGATCATTTAAATATTATTTTTACTTATATATTATATTTATTCAATGTGTCCATATAGAAGTCAAAGTCTTATGGCAGCATGGTTTTGCATAATGATTGTGTCATTCTCTTACGGCATAAAAAAATATATATTTTATATGTTCTAGATTATTATAACATATCTGTAAAAGTATATTTACTAATATTTTTAAATTTTTATAACATTCATGGTAATTGTTGCACATTTCTCAATTTTATATGATTGAAATATAAGAGAAATAAGGTCATCATCATTCTTATTTTAATGAAAATTCCAGGTCTTCCTTAAAAGAACCGTCTTATGACTATTTTATACTATCTAGATTATAAAATTTAAATGAATGTGTAATATAATTTTTACTTTTATTTACATTATATAATAATTTTATCATTTGGACGTTGATGTTTTGAGAAATAACTAATTGTATTGAAAAAATTGAACATGTTTTGATGAATCAGTGCTTTCGGAATTTCATAATTAAATAAATTTTCCTTTCTTGGATTTTAGTTGTATTGGATACAGAATCCTAAAAATATAAATAATACAATGCACTTATAATTCCCACACAAAAAAATAAAAAAGACTTCTTTATAGTAGAGGCTTCTGATATAGTATGAATTTTTGTTATTTAATTTTAATAATATTTTTGGTGAATGTTTATGAATAATGAAATTACTAGCTGGAAAATAAATTCTTACAATGACAACTTTTTTAAATGTTCTAAAAATATTTCTTTATAACATGAAACATTGCTTGAAATGGATGAATCAATGACAATATAACAACAAAACCTTCCATGATTAGTTTTTATAATTTAAAATAATATATATTTAATTTATAAGAGGTTTCTAAATATGTTGTGAATATTTCACACTATTATAGGATTGGATGTTGAGTTTTCGTTTGTTATATAATGGAAAGGTTCATGAATAATGAGACACATGATATTTCCATGAGTTTTGAGTGTGTTTACCAACTGTGAGTAGATTTATTTTCTCAATTCCTTGATAATAAAACTCTATTTATATCTATATAAAGGATTCTAAAAAATGTAATACATGATTTAATGAATATGATATTAGAAATTTGATGTATCACATTCATCATTATAGTCTCCATATTAAAATAAATTATTTCGTTACAATGACATTGTTTTAAACTATAACATATTTTAAGATATTCTAACTAATTTATAATTCATTGCAAATAAAACATAAAATTTATCTCACCATGTTATTGAGATAAAATTCAAATTCTATGGTATTTATGACATGGTTTTGGTGAAATAAATTCGCATTTCCCTAAACATTCAAACACATCTGAATGCACAAAAACATTAAGAAACATAAATTTATCCAATATTTCAATGAAATAATTAGTATTTATAAATAAATTTCATGGATAAATTAATATTAAAAACATTAAAAATAAATAATCTATTTCACTATCTAGGTGATATATATTATTTTTCTGAAAAATTAAAGGAGATTCAAATTGAATAAACACATTAAGAAGCATAAATTTATCTCATTCCATATTTAGATAATTTATCAATACTATAAAATTTAAAATATAATTTAATGGATAATTTCATTTGAAACATAATATTTATCTTGTTTCCCAAGTGAGATAACTTATATTGGCCAAAAAATGAAAATAGGGGTAAAATGGACAATAGTATTTAGAAACATAAATTTTCCACACTATATTACAAAGATAATTTTACACAATAGTAAAAGTTTAAGGGGAATAAATTGAAGAAAAAAATTTCAAAAAAATAATTTACTACACTATCTTGGTGTGATAACTTATATATGAAAAGAATCATAAAGGCGCTAAAATTTTGAGAAAGGAAATTAAAAACATAAACTTATCTGATTGTGGGAAAATTTACTATAACTGTAAGAGTTTAATAGTGATAAAATTGGTAAGCACATTTGAAAAAAAAATTATCACTCTCCCAGTGAGATAAATTATATCTTCAAAAGAAATGAAAAATAATATTTATTGACAAAAAACAAATTTAGAAAATTATTTTTATCTCAGATTATCATTGAGATATTTTACCATTGTTATAAAAACTGAAAGATAACCTAATGAACAATATCATTTTAAACCTTAATATTATCTCATTATTATTTTGAAATAAATTCTTACAACCATGAAATTTTAAATAGATTTGATCGGTAAAAAAAATTATATCTCAATTTTTAATGTGATTATGTTTTATGAAAACAAATTTAAATTATATATTAGAAAAAACCATTTAAAACATAATGTTTATCTCACTATTTTTTTGAGATACATTATTTATTATATTAAAATTAATTGATATGAAAAATAGAAAACAATATTTATAAACATAAATTTATCTCACTTTCTGGTTGAGATATTTAATTTTCATTATAAATGTTTCAGGAGAAATAAATGGAAAATCCAATTTAATATCTATAATTTAACTTATTATCCTTATGAGATTACTTATTTCTTCCCAAAAAAATATAGGCATTGAAAAAAAGACAAATACATTTGAATGCATAAATATATCTCACAATCATGTTGAGATAATTTACCATTTTTGAAAATTTTCAAAGAGAACTAAAATGAAAAACACAAATAAAATAAAAAATTTATCTCAACATCTACGTTAGATAACATATATATACCATTAATATTAATGGATAAGAAAAACTAAAAAACCTGTTTTAAAGAAAAAATTATCTCATTAATCTACTAAGATAATTTTACATTCACATAAAATTTCAAAGAGAATCGCATGGAAAAACAAATTTAAAACACAGAATTTATGTCATTATTTTGGTGAGAAAATTCTTAATGGAAATGATAATTTAAATTTATCTAAATAAAAAAACATATGATATTCAATATATATCACACTATTTTAGAGAGATAATGTTTTTATTTAAATAAAATATTGTATTATCACATTTAAAACCTAAACATTCCCACACTATTCTAGTGAGATAATATATTTCTTATAAGAGAATTAAAGGAGGTGAAAAATAAAAAAAAAATATTTATAAAAAAGAATTTAAATCTCTATTATTATAAGATACTTTTCCTATATAATAAACACATTTATTCTTTATACAACACCAACCCTCTAATATAATAATAGAGTCTTTGAGAATTAATTATTTTCTATTTGAAGTGTGTGTATTTGAAGAATCGGGTGGCACCTAATGCAAAAAAATAGTGGAATATTATTTATGTCTATTTTTGATCATTTGTTTTATTGTTATTATATCTCTATAAATAGTTTTATTGTGTGTGTTGTAATTAATTTGATGTTCACAAAAAAAATACCAGTATTTCTACTGTGTTTCTGTTATTGTGATCACCTTTATTCATCTATGTCTATAAGGATGTGTTATTCTCTACCAAATCATCCATCAGTTGTATAGAATGATTCTATGTTGATAATATCAGAGAGAGAGATCCCTGAGATATGTTTATGGTCAATTGCAATGGTGATAGAGACTTCTTGCATATTCTTCCAGTTTACCTTCCACTAAATCCTCCTTTAGTGGTATCAAAGCTTGAAGGTGTATTATTTTCTTGTGTAAGGATTTGTTTGAGGTGCTATAAACATGCAGTAGGCGGAAAAAGGAAGATGATGAACATTTAGGTTCATATTTACTTCTTTTTTTCCTTCACATTTTAATATTTTTTTAAAAAGGATGTTTATTATTAATCACATTTTGTATTTTACCTCTAACAAAGTATCATGAATCAACAAATAAAATATCATATCATTTGGCCACCATTCTCTCTCCATTTTCTCACCCACACCACAATCTTTTTTGTCCCCTTCAATTTGTCCTTTTACATTTCTCCTTTGCCCATCACCTCATTTCCCTCTTGAAAAAACAAATATCTATATTATTGAACAAAAAAATTCCAGCCATCATCCATTCACACCCATATTTTATTCTAACACACAAAAAAGTCTGTAGTCTATTTTTTAAAAATTATTAGAGTCCAAAATTATAAAAAAAATTATCATATGTATTTCTAAAAAACACTAGTTTTCTACAATTCAGAATTTTTTTTATTTCATAAAGAAATATGAAAAAAATTTACTATCCAATGAAATGAATTTCTTGGAAATAAAATTCAATTTCATGAATAATCTCATTGAATTATTTTTGGACATAGACAAGATGATGGACTCCCCCCACCATAATCATTCTAATCCCTTTAGCTTCTACTATAGAAGAATCAATCGTCTACACCTAAAGCTACTAAAGAACTGGAGTTCTATCCAATGAATATTCCTTCCCAAAAGTCAATACCTCTATCGATTTAGTATCGGATAATCCATCCACCAATTCATTATTCTTGGTGCATCAAAGTACCTTATTGTTTCCCCTAGAAAAAAATAGTTGTTCTTCATTTAGTGTGCCCGTGTCCTAGGGATAAAATAATATTCAAGACCTAAAATATAGGTTACAGTATTGTTGGGATAACATCCTACTTTAAGAACATTATGACATGAAATTTTTCTATCTATCCTAATGAGATAACATACCATTTTCATGAAATTAAAAATTTAAAAAAATAGACACACATTTCAAAACCTAAAATATTATCTCAATTCAATTGTGAGATGAATTTTTTCTACCATGAAAATCCCAAGGGAAACAAAAGAGAATATCACCTTACACTATTAGATAAAATTTATATAACTTTATTACAGATATAATTTACCATTTACATTAAAATGTATATGACCAAAAGATACATGCATTAATATACAAAATTTCATTTCATAATATTTGTGTGATAACTTCCCACATACATGAATATCCAAAGACAACCTGAATGTTCTATCACATTTAAATACATCATAACATACCAAAAATCAACAACATAGACTAGAATTATAATTTTAATTGTTTTAATATAAATTTAATTGTTTTAATATAAATTTAATTAATATTCTGGTAGAAAAACATATATTTCATTATCAAATATTTAATTATAAAGAATGTGGACATTTGAAATCATTATAAAAATATTTTTTTGATGGGACATAAAATATTTTCAATATTGTACCACTTATTCTATTCATCAGAATACATTAAACATAATAACATCCATTATGGACTAGAGAATAAATAATTACATATTATATTTTTATCCCATTATATTTATATCCAACAATAAATGTAACAATTTTTACTGTTTTTTGGAATTGTTATCAATTGTTTAGTGTTATTCAGCAAAACTATACTATCACACATTTCTTATTTTGAGATGCTACAATTTCCATCTTATAGTAGAATTGCATTACTATGTATGGAATGAGTAATACAGGTTTAGGATGAAAAATAAAAAATATCATAACATAAATAATTATATTTAATGAAACAAATTCAATTTAAAAGGATTCTTACAAAATGAGAAACCACATTACCGTTCTGTTTATTTTCTCAAAATTTATAAATTTTTTGAAAATTATCCAGAGTTGAGATTTATCTCTTTGATGGTTGTCCTCCTCTATGGTTACCATTTATTGTATAATGAAATTCATTATTAGAATCTTCATTCTCACTAACTTTAGTTATTAGTGTATCATTTTCTCTACTTTTTACAACATAGTTTTCTCCATTATAATGTTTCCATTATTAATTTTTTAATGAATTTAAGCCCTGAAAAGGTGGAACTTTTTGTTTTACTACAAAGATATAATTTTCTAAAACATCATAAAATATCTTTTATTACCCATGAAATCTTTCCATGTGATGATTAATATTTCTATCTTCCTATCCTCTATTTATAAAAATTTTCTTTTATTTTATAATTTTTCACCATGACCACATATATTTTTCGATCATGCCATTTAAAATGATCATATATTAGTGAAAATAAATCATGTTTATATAATATTACATTGAGATATGTTAATAGATATTAATATGACATGTCTTGACTAGTTTGAATAAATATAGTGACATAATTTAATTCTTCTGACTATATCCAAACAATCATTTACTAGAACACATTGTCTGTTTCAATAGAACATTTTTTATTTATATTAGTTATGGTAAAATTCACCATTCATATAAATTTATCTTATAAATATCAGATATTTACATTGTTTTACACTAAGTATAACTAAAACTCAATAGGAGATCTCGAACTGCATGGAATTATATTATCCATCAATATTAAATGAACTTTACATTCTTTAAATGTCAAATTATGTAGTTATTTTTCATGTTAAAACATATACAATTATAACATAGTACATCAGTTAATGAATACATCAAAATTTTCTTTAATGATTTTTAAACATTGTATTATTTACATTCCTACCTGCAAATATTTCTTTAAATATATAGGTAACCATTTTTTATGTTTTTCATATAAACAAACAATCAATAAATTTCATGAATAAATATTTTTATATAGAAATAATATAATTCATTTCAAAAAACACAATAGTAAATTTATAATTAACATTTCATATATTATTTTTTATCCAATTTTAGTCATTATTTTCATTAAAATTATTAAGGAACTTTTCATTAAATATCAAAAGAACATTCTATTTTGTGTTTTATGAAAAATAAGATTAATAGAAATTTTTATTTCCCTATATTCATTAGTAATAATACTAATCAGGTTCTTTGAAGAGATGCAAAGAATCCATTCATAAAACATATAAACAAAAAATTGTATTGGTGGTAGGAAATAAACAACATCCTAATAAAATTAAGTGATAGTGATGATTAACTCACAAAAATACTATGAATCATATATTAATTTTGTTTGGCTATGTATGTGTGTCAAACATAAAAATGAACCCAAGTGTTTAATTTATAGGATGACTTCTCATATCTGCACAGAATAATTATTCACATGAAATTGATCATCAATATCAATTTCATAGAAAAAATTACAATTTTGAATCTCTATTTTATAAAAATAATCTGTATGAGACTTCAAATAAACTTTTTTATTCAGTTAATTTCTTTCGTTAAAATCTTATTTTATAATATCTCATTCTATGAATGAGATCTTTACATGTACCTTGATATATATTGTAAGGAATCTAATTTTTTTTCAAACAAACTCAAACATTATCATTTATTTGAATAGTATATTTGATGTTCATGTTGATGATATTCTTGAAATCTCTAAACCAACTTCAATTTATTGGTCCTAAATCATGAAAATTGTCAATAATATATTTATTAATATACCAAAATTATTTATCCTTTAAAATAATTATTATTTTATCTTAATTGTTTATTTTCTCTATCATAAGGGTATTTACCAAAGTTTTATCTTTTGTAACTTTGAATATATACCGAGATAAATAAAAAAATTACAGAATTCACCAAAAAATATTTTTTTGGATCTTATAGACATAATCCCCAATCAAATATTAACTATATTCTACTTATAAAATATTTTAACCTCATTTTTATAAATTGAATACATTCCTACCAAATATAACTAATGCTTTAGAATCAATATTTCAATTATAAATCTCATCAATTAGTAAATCTACTTCCAAAGATTTAAAATTTTCAACATCAATGAATTATTTTGATAATTAATAAATCTTTAAAAAAATATAAAAATATTATTTCAGTTATGTTATAATACACTATTGAGGTAGTTATCCCTTAATCATTAATATCTACTCCAAATAGGTGATATATATTGATCTAATTTGACTTCTTTCGAAAAATAATAGAAAACAAAAAACCATAAGTAAAATGATGAACACAATAGTAAAAAATTCCATAAACTAACAAATATCATTTTAGAAATTACAGACATAAGGACATAACATGATTCATAAAACATTTTTCATCTGTGGATGTTTTGAACAGAACCTCACAATATATTTACTAAACAAATAAGCAAACAATAATCTTATAAATAACAACAATAATGAAAAAAATAAATAGATTGAATAAGATAAACTATTGAAATATAGAGTTATATTAGCTATATGACATAGGATGGAATCAGTATCTGGATAATTCATCAACTCCCATCATGGATAGACTCACATACAATCATAGAGATGAGAAATCCAACTAGAATATACTAACATAGAACCAAAAAATAAGAAAGATCATGTCCATAAAATTGTGCCTACATCAAGAACATATTTATGAAGAAATTGAAGAGATGTGTAGTACTATTAGGGTGAAAATCGAATAAAAACTATCCTCCTCCCCCTTTGAGCTCACAATGTGTGAACTACCCATCTATAATTTATATTCTATAAGGTTATGAATTAGTATTAAAATAGATAAAGATCTTGATCAACCATTCATTCTATATATTTCTCACTCTCATTATATCTCAATTTACCTAAATCAAAATTTATGAAAATATCCCTATGCCACTCTATGATGGTCAATTTAGATAACTAATAAAGGTCAAGAAATTATCACACCAAAAAATAGGGAAAAGTGTCTAGATGAGTGTTTATGGAATAATCTTTTATTTAAATTTATTAAGAATAAATGATGTGTAATAATATAGATTCATTAAATATATTATAGTAAACACATAAATTATAATGAATATAGGAATAAAATATGCCCAAAACATAGCTATATCAGTTGATGTAACATAACATATAAGAATAACACCTCAAGTATTTCATGTAGATTATGTCCCTTAACCTATATGGGATTAAATCCTCTATCCCTCAATAGAATAAAAAAATTCTCATGAATGTTTAAATAACCACATATGATGCCTACATAAGATAGATGATGTATCTCATTGAAGACTAAAACAAATACATAGGTAGATTAAACAAATCATTATATAATAATAACATAGAGGAAATGTGAGAATAAATATACCAAAACCCAAAACATATAATTTTTAACAAACTCCCTGATCATATAAAATATCCATTATTAATAAAATATAATAAAATTTATCATTAAATCAATAATAAATGGAAGAGAAATTTTTTGAATGCAATATGGAGACATGAAAACAATTTATAATCACTAATATTATAATTTATTTTTTGACAGAAATGTTTCAAAAGGAAAAATCAAATCATCCCTACTAATTTAACTATAAATTATAGGATATTCTCTTGAAACTACTATATCCTATACAATCATCTGATTAGGGTAGTTATTAATCTAATAGAAAACCCTATGCACAATCACTATTAACCCATTTTGATTATCATTGTATCATTAACATAATGTCACATTTTTTCCTATACAAGACCATCTACTACTATAAGCTACTAAAATTCTCCAAAGACATTCCATTTTAATAAAATTCATGAAACTGATCTTACCACCACATATACCTATGTCTCCAACAAATGTTATTTCCCTGAAATCACCAAAAGTAATTTTCAATGTTTATAACTCAACAGAAACATAGAGTAAAACATTACTTGATAATTATACAATGTCATTATAACTAAAAAAATCACAATTTCAATTAGTAATGTAGTAGGAAACACATATTAAACATTGGTGATAATAATAAAGGACGTAGTTATCTATGAAAACCAAAACAAACCCAAAAACAATACTTACTCAGAACATTCCTTCTAACTAGGGGCATTTATAAATTGCCTATAGATCCATTTCTTGTTTGAAAAAAAATATCCTAGAGTTATACCTAAATCTAATAGAATTTATACTAAAAACATATTGATATATATTCTATAAAACTAAGGTATTCCACATTTTATGAGTCATACCTTACCTATTATTATTATTATGGTAGTACCTCATAATGTGGATATTTTTACAAAAATTATATCACCAAAAAGTTATAAAAAACGTATATTATTCTTCTACTTCAAATTAATTCTCATATTTTCCATCACGTTAAGCATATCAATCCCATAATTCAGCCCAATTCCCTCTAATGTGAGAATATACATATGAACATCCCTAAATTGACCCACATAAATCACCTTCTCTTTGGTAATAAAATACATACCATACATCATAGAATCAATATAAAAATTAAATGAATCATTTAATTTATTTGAAAAATAAAAATTCAATCTTCATCGATTATCTACATATCCATATATATTATGTCTGAAACCAACTTATAAATATCATCAAAATGTGCTCAGAAAATAGTGGTAGTGACTATATTAAAATTATAATGATGAATTTTATTATAAAACAAACCAATAAAAGACTTATTCATTTAAATATGTTCATGTTTTGACTTTAAATCAAATAAAAAAGCTTCATATTCGACATTCAACATGACATTGTCACCTAGGGTCATTAACAAATAGGAGTATACATTATTTAGAATAGGGTCACCATCAGAATAAGAGGTTGAATTCTACATAACGGAAGATATGGTAGTGATATTTTTTTATGATCTACGGATAGAAAATTAAATTAAATTGTGTATATGAAGATAATTCATCTTAACACTTCCAAAAATAAAATCACTCTCTATCAAACTTCTTAATCTCAAAAAAAATACAAAGAAATTATTAAACTCAATATCAATGTTTTATGCCAATTTTATTAGGGAGGAATATGTGGAGAAAATTTATCAACTAAATTGATTTAAAAATATTGAGTTTATTAATTTTATTCCCCAAAATAAGAAATTTAAAATTGAAAAACATAAAGAAAAATGAAAAATACATCATCAAAAATGTCGCAAACCAGTAAATTAAAATTATAGAAATTTATGAACATAAGAATATACATTTCTTTAAACCATGTTGGTATTATGTTTTATAAAAAACCCAACTCAAAGTAATTTTATTATATAAATAAACAAAAAAATTCCTTCAAATAAAATTGATGAAAAAAATTAAATAGATAGATTCAATAGTAGATAACTACACAAAGATATAGTTGTTTTTGTTATCGGGTTTACTGTAAAAGCTTAGAGGTAAAAAAATATAATAAAAACTACCCCAAATCAACATTATAACATCATATCCAATGTTATAGTACATAGTTATTATTATGGGGATATTTTCAATTCAAATAAGAAAAATAAACTAAATCAAAATGATGTCACATTTAATTTCAAGATGTTAAAATGTTCTTCTCATTGATTATGTTCATTTATAAAAGGATTTAAATATCAAATCTTATAGATCTCCCATACATGATTTAAATTCTTATTGGTGTATCAATATTAAAACTCTGGATTCTAATATTAACATTCAACATATCTTTAGACATATTCATGATCATCGAAGAATTGATAACTTGATTGGGGAAGGAGACCATTGCATGGGGTGCTCTGAACTCTACATTTTCACTATAAGAAATGAGGGAGATTATATAAATCATAAATTCATATTACAAATCATTCCAATGAATATTGGAAAATATTATAATTAATTAGAAGCTTAAAACATATTAAAATATCTCTTTAGTCCATTAATGTATTTAACCATTAATATAAACCATATATTATAATTATGTCCATGAAAATGTGTCATAGTTGTTAGAGGTATATTATCACATACTTGGGTCATCAATATTACACTATTTGATAATATATGAGTAATTAACTCAAATCATTTCTCTTTTAAAAATGTTATCAAATCGTGAATAATTAATATTTTTTCAAAAAATATTTTTTTTTTCATTTAATAACTTATTAATAAATTAATGAATTTAATAATAAATATTTGACACATGAATTATATTTAATTTACATTTTTTCAAAAGATATTTCATACATGGACATTATCTATCCCCCTTCATGGGGCCTGCAATATCATAAACTCACATTTATTAGAATTGGAAAAATATTTAAATTCACATAGTGTATGTCCGTTAAGGACCTTATATCAGGAGTTTTGATGAATCGACATTGGTGTCCCTCAATCCTGAAACCTGACCCAATCTGCCGCATACCCGATGGTCATTCTTTTCCCCACAACCTGTGAAAAGAACCTGTCCATCGAACACGACAATAGAGGGAATGATTTCTCCCAAAAATATCAAGCACATGAAATATATATAATATAAAAAAGGAACAATAGAAGATGAATATGACATATACATTCTATAACTATAAGCAAAAAAACTAAAATAGAAAACTCAAAAAGTGGCTAAAATCTCCAAGACAGGTCCAAATTAAAAGGACTAAAAACTGAAAAACTACTCCAAAATATGCAAAGGACAAACTCCCACCATCTCACCACCAGTTATTCAACTAGAAAAATTTAACCTCGCTACCACACTGTGGCGCCTTGACTTTCCCTACCCCAGAAGAAAAACAAAGATCAATGCAACATCGAATAGGTGTGCAGGCTGTTAGCTAATAGGCTTAGTAGAATCCCACCCAGGCTTTTCATAACAAGTCTTTGTATAAAAATTATTATATTATCATTTCTTATAAAAACATGGCATGATAAGAAGAAAATAGGTTTTATAGAAAACATGGTAAACATTTCCCTTTTTTCATAGTTCTGTCAAAATGTAGCTATATCAATTTCAAATCATATTTTCTATATCATTTTCCATATGTATCAACATGCGTATTACGACTTTCTCAAAAATCCAAGCAATTCAAAATAGAATTTTGGGTATCACAACACAAGTAATACTACAAGTCTCAGTCATAATATACTAATACCACATCAATAATGTGAAAAAATTTCATCATAGATCATATCCCTATGAAGCATAGAAATACCACATGATTAAACGCCCCAAAATGTCAATATTGGTCTCTAAGAACAACGGGCCATGAAAACAGAGAAATTCCCTAAGAAAACCCTGCTTAATAATCATGAAATAATGGATGATGGACTTAAGGTAAAATTTCCACCTGTGTACCCATGGTAAACCATTTCCTCTTTTTGAAAAATCATTTTAATGATTTGAAAAACAATTCAAAAACATTTCACGATTTCCATTTTATTGCTTGAAAATTATATTTTCTCTCCATTTATCAATAACTAGGGAAAACCATTTTTCAATAAAACCCATTTTCATCAAACATAAAAAAATCATTTAGATTCAATTTATAAATAAATTTATGAATCAAAAACAATCAATATTATCAACATATGCTAGATATGGAACAACCTACATCAAAACATGGGTCAAACTTGTCCACAACAGAATCTGAAACCAATGAAACCCAACAACTTTAACAAATTCCCTAGAATATAATGCACGTATCTTTGGGTTGTTCTAAATTTAAACACAAGAGTTTGGAGTAATAGTGGAAACCCACATACCTCAAAGATGAATTCCCTTTGCACCTCAACCAATATTGGAAATGGCATCAGGAATTAGATCTCACAGCAGATCTTGATGAATACAACAAATAAAATTCAACATCACCCAATGGATTTGGCACCAAAAAGCTAGGGCACTACCACAATCACTTACAATGAAGGACCCGAAATATTACATAGATGGAGAGATGCACCACACTTGCAATGAAGATCAGATGTTGATCAGATCAACCTAGGATGAAAGGTTCCTATGAATATCACCTAGGAAAAATTTATGGTCGAGAGGAACAGAGTTTAAAATAAATAACTGAGGAAATTTTCTGAATGCATTAAATAAACATGGAGGTAGTTCGGGTCATGATGTGAAACCCATGGTCATGTCATTAAGGCCACACTCGACAAGTACAATTAAAAACCCATCTACCATATTTAAAAATCCATCATTTAATCCATACATGATTTTTACCCACCATCAATTACATTTACATGTTCACAGTGTGATCCCCCCTTTCACAACATGCACATAGTGTGTACCTTCTCTGAAACCTGCAAAAAACCCAAAAAACCACTTTTATGGACATTGAACGAAAAGGGAATTTAGAGAGAGGAAACAAAATTACATGATCAAAGTAATGGAATGTTAAAAACTCTCCACCATAAATACTTATTATCCCTGGGATGTCATGTGGAAGTCCCTAGAAATATATGAGCCTATTGCTGCCTCATCAATGATTTTTGTCCCCGTGTATTAGGTTAATATGATCTGTTCCACTACAGTACTATGATGAATGGAATAAACGTCCCACACAAGACTGTTACTTGAGAGACAATGATCTGAACTGGTTTCTCCAAAACAGAAGCACCTAGCCCCAACACAATTTCTTCCCAACTCAGAACGTGAGTTGGGTGAATGTGATATTTCTTGAGAAGAGATATAATGATGAAATCACGAATACTATCAAATTAATTGGCAATGATAACTATTAATAATCCTTTCAAAGCCATTCAGTGATCTCAAACAGTTTTCCATATCTCAATGATAACATTCCTTATTTTCCAAGGAGACTATAACCCAAATGAGGAGATACATTCTGAGAGACCTAGTCACCTATAGAAATCTCCAAATGATGATGACCCTTTTCTTCATATGATTTCATTCAACATTGGGCTATAACTAGACCCCAATTTATATCCTTAATCATTGAAGAAATTTCATAAACAAAACATGGCCCAACCAAAGATACTTATGCAACCTATTCCCAAAAAATAGGTAATCATAATGGGTGGTCATAAAATGCCTCAAAAATATCCATTCTAATCGACAATTTATAACTTTTGTTATAATGAAACTAAACATGTCACAAATGGAAATCCCATGATCAACAAAAATCAAAGACACTGGAGCAGATAATATCCTCTTGATTATAAATTGCATTCTTTGTTTGACCATCTATCAATTTATGGTAAAAACCTCTCAACTTGAACTGATTTCCCATTTTCTCTTGAACACTCATTAAGATCCTTGAGGTAAACCTAGGATCCATATCTAAAACAATAGTATATGGGATCCCATATAACCTCACAATCTTATGCACATACATCTTACCCAAATCTTCAACATTAGTGGTGTCTTCGTCAGAATAAAATGTGGAGACTTCATCAACCAATCAACAACTAACCATAAAGAATTCCTCCCTCAAGGATTACATGGTAATCTAAAAACAACATCCATGGATACCTAATGCAATTTCAAAACTGTCATATGAAGTGGCTGAAGTAAACTAGAAGGTTTCATGTGCTTTGCATGTATATGTTGGAAGGGGTAATAGTGGGACACAAATTATGTGATGTCATGCTTCATACGCATCCACTAGAATTTCTACCTTATGTCATAATACTTCTCCATAGTGCCTTGATGTATGGAACATGAAGATATGTGACAATAAAACAAGATTTAACACCCCAAAAGTGTTGGGATGACAATCCTTTCCCCAAAGTGAAACATATATTCTGAACAAAGAGAACAAACTGAAACGTTCTCCCCGCCATAATGGATTTCTTGAGTAATCTAAAACTCATCATCTTGTTGGCGAATCCTCTATATAAACTCCATGATAGATAATGATAACTGATCACTGGCAATAACCATGCCTAAAACAACCTCTTGATCATATAGGTGCAAATCAGAAAGAATCCTCATAAGGTTCTATTCCAATTTGATTTCAAAATAGCCTATGATGGTACATTCCTACTAAGAGAATTTGCAAAAGAGTTTCCCTTCACTAGGTTGTCAGTGATATTGATGTAAAATTTATAAAATTACTTTTCTCATCACCTCTATCTTAAATTTACTTACTTCTGATAAAATATATCAATCAGACTCCTTTGATCAAGAAGACTGTGACCCTTTTCCGAAAAATATAGTTCCTACAACACATAAGTGTATGCATGACTGCATCATTCTCTAAATCATGACTAGGGATATTATTTTCATATCTTCGAAGCTGATGAGAGTCATAAGATAACATATGGTTATTCTGTAAAATAATTCGTCCCAAACTATCCCCCGAAGCATTGAAAAACAAAACGTACCCCTAACTAGGCTCAGTTATGATCAGAATACGTGTTGATGTCAATAGACTTTTTATTCCATCGAATGAAGTCTGACAGTTTGCATCCAATGATAATTTCATAGTTTTCCTTGTTTGAATAGTAAAAGGTGACACCATCTTTTATAAATACTTGATATATTTTGGGTAGTATCCAAAAATTCAAAGGAAGAATAATATCTCAAATACATTTCATGGTTACATACAAGAACAAAATACATTACCATCTTTGGATAAACTCATAATACATGCTCAGAAATTATGTGCCCCATGAACTTCAATGCTTTAACCCAGAAATGATATTCCAATATATTTCCATATGAATAGTGACATCTCAAAATTTCAAGAACCAATCTCATATAATTCTCATCCTCACCCCCATATTTTTAATATACCAAAATATCATCCACGAACACAACCACAAATTTGTAGATCTGTTGGTGGAATATCCAATTCATCAAAGCCATAATATTTGTAGTAGATTTAGTCAGACCAAAAGGTATTAGAAGATATTCATAATGGCATTACCTACTCCTGAAGGTTTTCTTTGGCATATCAGACTCCCATAATCTGAGTTGATGATAACCCAACAGAAGATAAATATTCAAGAACCAATTTTACTATTCAACATATCAAATAAATCATCCACACGAGGAAAATGATATTTTTGTCCTTATCCATCACCTAGATCATCATCTTATAGTTCACACATAAACGAAGTGAACCATCATATTTCTTTTCAAATAAAACAGGGTTGGTAACCTACTTGGATATAACACCAAACTATATTATTTGTATTTCTTGTACCAAATTCAGTTTTAGTCACCATTGGTGGTTACCTACTAGGATTTTTATCTCTCACCCTGGTCAGGACACCATTACTCTAGGGTACCCGAGTATACATTATGTTTGCAAGACCATGGGTGGTTTCATGGCCTTATTTTCTTGTACTTGAGGGCTAGATGAAAAGGACCAAGAATGATCTCAGATTGATCATGGTGATCACCATACGATTTTATTTCAATTTTAGTCATTTTTTTCTTGTATTGCTACCACTTTTATGTAAATTGATCTTGTACTTTATTAGATTCTAGACATGCTTGGACTACTATACATTGGTGTTTTCCATTGATTTATATTCATATATTTATTTTATGACTACTACTCTTCCTTTTTTTATCAATAGTTCAACTGTTGAATCATATTTAATATACTATTATGATACTCCAATGTGAGGGTATAGTCTCACCCATATCACCTATTGTGACCCTCGCTGCTAGTCAGCAGCCCTTGATATATGGGGAGGCATGCTTGAGGCCATGTGACCCACCAGACCCGCCACCGTCTCAGTGGTTAGTCAGGAAGGGACATTAAAAAGTGGTATTATAACCTTCTTTTAAACATTGTATTTTTATTGTGGGTTAGTAAATACGATACTGGGAATGTTTTGTTTGTTGGTATAGTTGTGTCTGGGACTGATCACCATACCCACAGGTATAATTCTAAGTGTTCAGGGCTGCGATTGATGTTCATACTATTTGATGTTACCACTGATTATGATTTCACCATGATTTAATGGTTTCTTTTTCACTTCTTATTGACTTTTTAAATTTATGGCATTTTCCCTTAGCCTGTTATAGAAAGGATGAAGCATTATCTGAAAAATGTTAGGCACATAAGAATTCACATGTCATTCATATGCCATACAATGTAGTCAAATTTGTAGGTTCATTGTTGATTGTGACAATTTTTCTATAACGATATGCACTGATGCCTGTTTATTTATCATATTTCTATGTGCTTACCACTTGTAATAACAAACCATGTTTTGATATTGATATATATAAATGGTTTCATGGGTGAAATTTATTGCTTACGATTAGATGTGAACCTATTTTAAGTTGTAATGTGTATGGGTGCCTTATAATTGGGACATGGTAACTCATGTACTCGAACCATTTTTGAACATGGTATATATACATCTCGAGACACTTACTAAAATGTGAGTTTTTCTACTGTTAAATGATTCAAAATGAATTGGTTTCGATTAATGGAAAATGAATTCCAAACTGTAAAGTGTATATAGACATTAAGATTTGTAGATGGCCACCCATATAAATGAATAATTACATATCATCATGGTGTATATATTATAATACTTAAAATGTAAAGGCTACTAAACCTCCATTTTTTAAGTGAGTTGGTTTTTGTTAAATGGGAACTAGACTATGGTCTATAATATGTATGGGTGATTTATAGGTTGGGGGATGGAATCCAATATAATCAATCCATGATATATAAATATGTAGTATAATGAAATGGTTATAAAATGTAAAAGTCATTAAAAAATATTCTTCACTGAATTGGATGCCTTAGTAAGGCTTGTACATATTTTACTCATACACAATGAACTGAATGCATATGTTCTTCAGTTCACAACTAGACACAAGTAGTTTAGTTGGTTCTCATTTCATTTTAGATAACCCTCTATGGGTGTTTTAAACTTCAATAATAATGAAAATAATATAGGAATTCATTATTATGAACTGTGTTTGGATTAATACATCCCTTGTAGGTCGCCTTATTTGTTTTAACTTGAAAAAAGAAATTTTGTTAAAACTTTCATGTTTGAATTTTTGTTTGATAATATTTTAAATGTTTAAATATTTTATTTGAATCAAGATGATGTCTTGAAATGGAACCTATGGAGGTATCTTTTATTTCAATCCTCATCTAAGGGTAGTTTAAACTATTCTATTGAGTTTCCTTATAAAAAAAACATGATTATTTTCCATCGGTCTCTTTTATTATTAGAAAATGATAAAATGATAGGTGTTGGACCAGAGGAAATTTTTGTGTATCCTAGTTTTAGGGATGGTAGTGGTGATTTTTTAAAGGGTTACACCATGGTAGATATTAACCTTCAATCTTAAATTCCTTGCTAATGTCTTGACCATTCTGATGTATGGTACCGTCCAAGTTCCATTTTCTCTAGAAGGACTTATATCTTGTAAGGGAAATCCTTATTTAGATGGGTTTCCCTATTTTCCTTAAATTTTTTATGAGTATGAGCATCAAGTAAAGATCGGTTTAAGATGTATACACTTGCCAAGAGAAGAATCAGCTACTTCATAGCTCTCATGACCACTCTTCTCCTTCCTTGGGTAACTCTAGAGGTCATCAGTCTCTATTTTTATTATTTTGGATAATGATACTTGAGCTAGTTTTCTATGTGGGTCATCAGATACTTTATTTCAAAGGGTTGATAACTCTATGGGTAGAATCTAAGATGTGTAAGTTACTCTAAATCACAATGTAGTATGTGTTGATATACATAGTACAATTTTTTCCCTTGATGTTGTACTGAACCAGTTTAGTTCGGTGGAATCTTTGAGCCTTGTGCAATTTAGTATGATCTCGGTCTATCTTCGGAGTAGAGTGGTCTGACAGTTAGAGGAAATCTTGTTCATCCCTATGATCATGGTGACATTCCAAGAGAATCTGGTGTTTTGGAATGCTAATCAGATTGGTTTTGCATTTCCTTCCAAATTCATTAACGTTGTGAGTGTGACACAGAAGAGTGTCACATAGGTGTTGTGTTGAATATAATTTAGCGCACATATGAGTGGTTGGTCTATCCCTTATTCTGATGACTAAATTTTGATAGCTAAGACACCCCTATGATGGGAATCTTCATGATGTTTTTAGTGTTTACATGTCTTTTATTTCTCAGTATCCTGATGTTGATATGTTTGGATGGGTATAAAACCTTTGGGAGACATTAGTCATCTTAGATGGACATCAGTAGTAAAGATTGAATAATCATACAATATCTCATTTGGTGAAGGATTTGGGTTTTTTTTGTGGTGATGCATCTAAAAGTGAAGATGAGATTCATTCAAGTAGTCGACCAGTAGTAGTTCGAAAATTATATTTTGGTTTTCTTGTCTTCTGCTTGGTGTACTATTATTTATGAGATGATCATGTCCTATATCTTTACGTTGTACATGATTCTCTAAGAGAGCGTTATTCATACAATTTTCAAAATATATAAATGATTTTAGGCTTTTTTTAATATCTATCAGAGTTGTGCTTTGGATGCGTGGATTTTTTCAAGGTGTGGTTTGTCCTAAGTGATACTGGGGTTACCATGTAGGAATGCCTTTGATGAACTCACAGACTCAAACCATTCTATGTAGACATGACCTTTAGGCCAATTCTACTCTAGGGTAAGTCAATTATTGGATATGTATGTCTTGGCTTTGTACTAACAACTAAATTTTAAGCATGGTTCAATGAACTATATTGGGTTATTTTGTTGGACTCAAATTCCTTAAAACCAGGGTAGTCCCAGACATTTTGTCAGGGTCAGTGGTTATGTTTAAAGGGTAGCAATTCCAATGGGATGAATCTGGGATACCCCCTTTTTTGCTGATGCATGATAGTTTAAATGTTACAGTGATGATTTCATCTAGAAACATCACCAGAAGATGGGTATGAGCATTGGTGAACATGTTCGTGCAAAATGAAAGATGCCTTGGAAGAGGGAATCGATGTAATTTTTTGATTCATGGCCCATATAAGATGGGAATTATGATAATGTTCTAGTGTAGGGGTCTTGAATCATGATCCTTCTTGTTTGATGTGTATGGTCATAAGGAACCAATTCAAACACACTATCTGGTAGATGTGGGAGTGGTGAAAGGGTCAATAGTACCATCTTAGAAAGATTGTGAAACCAAGTCTATTGGGTTGACTGGGATTTTACCATTTCATTAAATTGAGTTCATTGGGTAGACGATTTCTTGTTCGATTGAATATTATTCAAGGTGCGTCATTATAATGATTAGGGGTGTGCATTATAAGGAAACTCCAATAGTGGTGATATCATGTCTTAGAATTGTATTCTTTTCTCATGATCATAACTGTATTGGGGATAACCATTTTTCATATGTTTAATCAGATGATGACATGATGTTATCTCATACTCAATTGGCTATAGTAAGTTCGGTTTTGGTGTTTCATTCAAAAAATGAGTGTCATCTTGGGTTTTGGTGGCTGAAGTGTCATATTCGTAAGAAGTTCATTGAGGTGTGTTGGGTGTTTGAAAACACAACGTGACTATTTGAACGAGACTTCATGAACATAGTTGTCCTGGTGATGTCATTTGTTCATCCATTTCACTTCTTAGGGATGCAATGTTTTAGGTGGGGAGGTTTTGACACCTCAGAATTTTAGTCGAGGTGAAATTCCAATAGAATTTTAATTTTAGTAATTAATTGATCGGAAATTCTTAAAACATGGCTTTGGAAAATAATTTTGTTAGTTGGAACACATCAATGTGTTTTTATTAGACTTCGTTGAAGCCCTGTGAGGTTACATGGGTGTCGCATTGTGTTTTAGTAGAGTCAAGCCCTAGAAATCAATGTTTTGGGTGTTCTAGATAGGGAACATGGTTTATCCGAAATCATGTAGCCCCTAGTAGAAAATTGGGAGGCCATACTCAGTGGAGTACTAGGGAAGCACATAGGTTGTGTATTGTTTTCAAAAACAGTGTTCCTATACTTTATGGATAGTTCCACATGGTAGTACCTTTTCATTAATCATCACACAGTTATGAAAACCGTGTGACATAACTATGTGAGGTCAGTTTCCTAGGAATATGGAGTCACACAATTGGATCACAGTTTGGCCATACTGTGTGAAAAAACCATGAACATGTTTTTTGGGGATAAAATTACCACTTTACCCTTAATGAGGTTAAATCCTCATTTATTCTTTTCTTCAAATCCTGGAAGCTCCATGAAGCTCCTCCCTTCCCATGACGAGCTCTCCTCTTCTCCAACCTAGAGATGAAGATAACACCTCTGTATATCATCTGTTTTGAGAAATTTAGTTCTTTATGTATCTGAATCGGTATGATCTACTTTTATTTTCATTAATTCCTCATTTATTTTGGTATTGGCTATGCTATTTTTGAGCAGTATCATTTTCCAAATTTTTTAGGTAAAATTTCATTTTCTTATGTTTCTTCCAAACTGATGTGGATCAGACCTCGATATTGGACATGTGGAACATTCTAAGCAAGCGATATGTATTATCAAACTTTTCCACTATTTTTTCAATCATTTTTTAATAGTTTTTTGGTTTCATGACCGGATGTTTGTTGACCATCATCTTTTAATTTGTTCCTTCATATTAAATTGATCGACACACCTAGATAAAATCCCTATGATCTTTATTATATAAATTGAGGATGTCATCCTTAATCAAGGATACCAATTGGGTGAACTGGTTTATATTTCCCATTATAATTAAATTGTTTAAATTCCCAAAATGAACTCTAAGAAATCATCTTGGAATATAAAATGGGTTTCCCCCTATGCGTTTTCTGTAATTAATAATAGAACCTCTTCGATGACATGCTGAGCTTTCTAATTTAATTTCAATGTACGGTGTCATTGTAAAATGATTCTATTGGGTTAATTGATTTGTGGCTATTATATTTTATTCCTAATTATGATATTGTTATATTGAGACGATATATTGATCAAATGAATTGATTGAAGAACAATGTCATGATTTTATGATAAAACCCCTTGAATATGGTGCAGTGTATTTTAAGCTAAAAGTAGTAGTTAGTTATTGGTGAATTTCATGGTTTATTTCATAATGGTTATTATACCTTTGATAATATATTTTTATATGGTATGGTATTACATGGAATCCCTTGTTTTCCTCAAATGGAGTTTCCCTTCTTTGATGAAAATGTTCTTTGAACAACAACACCGTCTAAGTGCATTCTTCACCCAATTAAATTGAATTCCCCTGCATGATTAAATTTAATGGAATTAATTAATCATAATGTCTAAATAGAATAGGAATACATTCATTAATATCATAAAGAAGTAACAACGAATGGAATTTATTGTTTTAAATAGTATAATTATTGAAATTTATTTCGGTGGTATGACCACACCACCTGATTATAATGAAAGAAATACTTCATGATGGTTTACATTCCATGAATGAATTAAATTATCAAAAAGAAGTGAAATGGATTTTGTGGAAATCCCACATAATTCATTGCATGCTTAGTACATGCTATTGGTAAATGTGATACCTATTATTATATAATAGGGTTATTAAATATAAGGTATGCGTGTTATTGGATCATATCCATTTATTATAAATATTATTATGCCTTAAACATAGCCCCTGAAATCATTTTAAGGGTTCTGTTGAGCATAGAAGAACATCACATTCCCTTAGGTCATGTGTTTAGTTCATGAAGTCATGTACCAGTAATACTATATGAGCTTTGGTCTTCACTCATCATGTTACACGATTATAGTGTCTACATGATGGCTCACTTTCCATATTGAGTGTCATGCATGATTTATCACAATATATTGGGATTTATCTAATGTTCCCTATTTCTTGAGCTTATAGGCTCGTTTAGAATGATTATGGATGACTGAGTTACACCCTGGTATATCCAGAACCTAGTATTTTAGGAATATGTCCGCATTAATATATAAATACTTTGTTCATGTAGGTGGATAAATAAATAAACATACTATATATATTATTATTAGGTATATTGTTTCTATTTAGACACTTATTCTGACCATGAGCTGAAGCAGGTAGAGCCACTAGGTGTCCTTTAGAAACCTGAGTGGGTAGTTCTTTATTTATTCAGTTCTATTTATCATTTAATATACCTGCACACACTATTATTTAAATTTCATGTACTTGATTTAGTTGTAGAAATTGTGGGTGGAAACATACTAGGATTTATATTGCACACCCTGCTGAAGATGCAATTGCACTAGGGTACCTAAGTAGACATTATATTTGTAGGACCATTGATGAATTCATGTGTTGTTTTTCTTATACCTAGGGGTTAGAAGAATAAGTCCAAGTTGGATATCAAGATTATCCTTGAGTTCACCTTAGGGTTGTACATTATTTTCTTATTCATGTATTTTCTTGTTTTACTATATGTTATATGTATATTGTTCTAGTTTTGTATTAGCATCGGGACATGCAAGAAATGATGGACATTTTTGTTGGCCATTCTTTTATATTCAGTTGTTTATATTTTTTCGGTTTCTCTATAATTTTTTTCATACTACTTCCAATGATAATTCAAATTTACTATACCATTGTGATACTCTGATATGAGGATATAGTCTTCCCACTATCACCTCATGAGACCCTCATTGCTAGTCAAAAGCCTCTAACGTATGGGGAGGTGTAGTTGAGGCCATGAGACCCACTAAACCAGCCACTCTCTTGGTGGCGAGTCGTTCTTGGATGTCAGAATCCTCATTGAAATTTTTTCCACTTGTATTGGTGATAGGAAAACAAAATCTTGATGGTTTTATAAAATACCATGTAGACCTATATTGTACATTTATCATGGTAACATATTCTTTTAACACTATATCTTGTTGATATTCCTCATGTGCTAATTTTTCTCAATATAGATCTTGAACTTGATCTATGTCAGCCTTTTCCTTACTATTTCAATTGAAATTGTTTTCCATTTAATGAAATATGCATGTTATTTTAGGATTACATTGATACCTGAAGGGATATGTGTGGGATATCATTTACTACCCCTATGATAACCTATAAATATGTACATCATTATTTGAGATAATATTTTTTCATTTGGTATTATATTTAAAAATATTATTCATTACCATACATGTTTGTGTGATAGATTTGGATTATTTCCCTACCATTAATTTTGTGGAATCGCATATTACACATTAGTTGGTACTCAATTGATTGTATATTCCCCATTCTACCGTGCATATCCCCCAAAGGATAAAGGTATAGTTTCATGACTCATCATTGATCTAAACATGTCTAGCAAGGTATGGATATGTCTTTCACTTAAATCATTCCATTGCGGTGTATGAGGGTGAGTGAGTTGGGTGGATATCCCACACTCCTTCAAGTGGTCAATGAATTTTTTGTTAAGTTATTCTTTACCGTGTTCTAAGTATATTTTTTTAACCTTGTTACCAATATAAATCCCTATTTCATTATGATATTCCTTAAACATGTCTTTGGAATCAGACTTATAACTCATTTTTTATATATATAGATATCTACTAAAGTTGATGGTAAATGTAATAATGTTAGAAAAACCACCCATTGAATCAACTGGAAATGGGCCACATACATGTTTATGAATCTGCTTCTATAGTTCAATATCCCCTTCTCATTTCCCAATTAAATTTTCTCTGTTCATTTTTTATTGTAAATAACAATGACTTGTTTCTATGTTTTTTAACATAATAGTTTCTAAATACCCTGTATGATGTAGTTTATTTAAATTATTTTTATTAATATGATCAATCCAAAAATTCTATGTCTGGGTATAATATGAGTCTTGCTCTCTATATTTTTTATTGGAAGATAAATCTTTTTTTAAAAATCAAGTATGTATAATCCATTTTTAGGTGTACAATAAAATTTTTCATCCTTATAAGAGAAATATAATTTATTTCATAATATGAAATAATATCTCATAGTATCTAGAATAATCACTTAGATAATGTTTTTAATAATCAAAAGTATATAATAATAACTATTTAATATAGGAACCAAACTACTACATAATTTTATATGAAATTACCAATTATCAATTCTACATTACATTCACTATTTCCAACCTAAATACCTACCTCACCCTAGAAATAATATAAAATATATAATGTTACTATATTTTAATACAATAATGGGAGCCTAAAGCTATATCCAATATCAAAATTTTATAAATATATAAATTGAATTGAATGAAAAATGTACCTAAAATAGAAGAATCACCTTGCTTCTTATTCCCTGAAATGTAATTAATGTTTCTGTGGCCTTTCATTCTATAGGTAAATAGAATATATTCCTTTTCATATATATCTTTGTAGATTTGGAGGGATTGAGCATCGGTGTATTTATCTTTGATTTATGCATCAAGCCATTTTACTTAAACATTATTTTATTGTTCACCGTAATGATTGGAGTGTTTCTATTTTTCATTTTATTATCTTCTTTGTGAACCAATTCTAATATATATTTCTGTTACATAATTATATTGTTCATATTGTGGGAAGTAAAAATGAGAGTATGAGATCTATTTCTAATTTTTCATTCAGTTTACTCTCGAGGAAATCATGTTTCAAAATGAACCCTATAATCTTAAGAAGATGAGGTTTTTTCATGATTCCATTCATCTAGAACACACCTTTACAGTGTTCTAGAGATATCATACCTTTCATTCCAATCCTTCTCCAAGTATAATTCATGGATATGATTAAAAATCTTGTATTATACATTATCTATATGTATTTTCTACAATTCGCTGACATAGATGACAACATTAAGTACCTGACATCTAATGGTTCATTATAATAATTATTTAATGATTCCTTTTCTACATTGCATCCTCCATGAGGAGATATGGTTTGAAGTTTAGTCTCGAAAACATAAATCTTTCTGTCTTATTGTAGTACTATATACATTTCATATAACACACCTAGAAATTATTATCAGTAGTTATATTTTCGTTATATAGAATCAATAACAGTTATAATGAGGTGTTGGTATTGATTTCCATTTGATATAAAATAATTATATTTTGAAAATTAGTATTATATAAAAATTAACAATATTTTACAAATTACTGATTTAGTAGTCATTAAATGATTCCCAATATTTTATCAAATCATAATAGACCTCAACTAATTGATATCAAATTTTAATTTTCTTGAATATTATTGTGGTGAGGATCCTTTCAATCTTCTCTTCATGGTCCATGCCATGTCCATGAAACAAATTTTAGTATTTAAATGTAGGATTTTAGATGGATATCCATGATGACTCCTAGGTCCTTGATATTTTGTGTGGATTCCCAGCTCCTAAAAACACTAAACATGGATTTAATCAATTATAATCCCACAATTCTTCAATGTATTATGTATGGATATTTTTTTATGAAAATTTTAGATAATTCGACTCATATCCTATACCAATATTATATTACACTCCAACTAGTGATGAGAAACAACTTGTTCTTATCATTTTATTCAATTTCAAATTTTAGAAAGCATTTGAAATCATATCTCTTTGATGGTATTTATATTCGTCATTTGAAGGAAATATGATTATATTTATTATTCTAGTTAAAAACACACACACACACAAACATACATAAATAAAGAAATCAATAAGTTTTAACTCATTTTATCTATACATCATTGTTCATTTTTCATCGTGATATGGTATCAAGTACACAAAAAACAAATAAATCATCCATTTGACAAAATAAATAATAGGGTTTTGAGTTTTTTCTGATGACTGATCCATCATGAGGATGATTGATCAATTAAGACACTAGGGTTAACTCCATGAGTGATATAAAACTCATGTTTCTATTTCCACATCATCTAATACATCCATGTATCGTCTAACGCTTCACTTTGCCTCAACACAAATTAATAACATTAGTCCTACCAATTATACATTATTACTCACTCATTGGTGAGGGGGTATCTTGTATGGGGGATATATATATATAAATAATATCTCTCATGCATATAAAGACACGTATATATATAGTTCAATCAAGGGAAGATGCATAGATCATCCTTTATTACATATTTATTACAAATAAACCATAATAAAATAAAAAAATAAATAAATCACAAAAACTAAAAAAAATTATATGTCCTAGTTCCTGATTATTCAATATGTATTTAACTTACATAATAAAATTAAATATTAAAAAAATACATGACATGATTGTTCTTTAATTAAAATATATTAATCTAATTATAATTAATAATATATAAGGAAAATAGTGTAAAAATGGGTTTAAAAATTCATAATTATTTAAAATATTTTTTAGTAATTTTTTCTAAATTTACTTTTCATTTTTTGAGACATAAATTACCCCCAAATGAAGTGGTTTTAGACCCTTTTGTGTTTGAATGGTACCTGGCCTTGGTCAGAGGTGGTGGTTCACCCCACATGAAGAAAATGTTCTGTAAAGGTGGTGCCTACATGGACCCTAAGAAAACAATTTAAAAATATTATATATATATATATATAATGAGAATAATTGAATCAAAAAAATCATTAGGCAAAAGGGATATGTAGATTTTAAAAGCCATGTGTTTATATTTTTATAATATTTTAATTTTTCTGTGTCCATATTGATATGTGACCTCACCCACACTTCTTTGGTGGTACCAATATCAGCAGTCCCTATATCCATATAGTATCCCCACTATTTTGTGTGTGTGTGTGTTTTAGGTGAAACATTTCCCACTATTTATATTTTTTTAATTATTTAACTCTCTCATCATAGATTAATTTTTCTAATTATTTATTATTTAAAATGTATACCTTAATATTTTTCTTTCATTATTTTTTATTATTTTTCCATTATTATAATTATTTAATTCTCATATTTCATGTAACAATTAATTTGCGATATTGGTTTGAATTTTTTACTACTTATGTAAGGAATTAATGATGTCAACTCTCATGATAATTTTTCTATTATTTATCTATAGTTATTAATCATTACTTTTTAGTATTCATATATTGATCATCAATTCTTTGTTAAAGTATTTATAAAACCATATGACTCTTACGGTAAGCACGTTCACTTTTACGTATAAAATATATGACATATATATATTGGTTTGTTTGAATTTTTGATTATTATATTACATTTAAATAGATAAAATAATAAAAATTTGGAAGTGTATATGAACATTATGAATTATAGTGTTTACCAAAAATAAATTTATATAACTACTATTTACTTTTATATATTCCATGGATTGAAATTCAATAACGGATATGAGATTTACACATTATTATGGATGTCAATATACTACTCTTACATATTTATTGTTTGGATGATTTGGTTGAGTGTTTTATTATATATTTTGTATGAAATATTGAATAATATTATATTTTTAGTTTTTCGAAAAAATATTTCACATCTACATATGAAGGAATTACTTTTACATATTCAGGGATGTTACATTTATGTATGAATTCTATAGAGAAGAAATTACTTTTATGTATTGATTCTATATATAAAATTTACTTTAATGTGTTATTCAATATTCCGAATGGTTGGATTTTATTCTAACTATTATAATCTTGTGTACAATGTAGAATATAGATATCATGATGTTTTGTGTTTATAAGTAATGTGTTGAGTGAAATTTAAATATGGATAAATTTTTTAGGGAATTCCTCTTAGGTGTTAAAATCAGTGACTTTTTCTCATCGATTCAGAAGAAATCAGATTAATTTATGGAATTATATGTTCATTATATAAAATATTATTTATGATTGTTATTCTATATTATGATATTTAAATTCATATTTTTAGGACTTCAAAACTCATTATCTTTATTTGATAATTATTATTATTATCATGGATTAATGTAAATTATTAACAGAATATATATTTATGGTTTAAATGTTTATTAATTTATTTATTATTCTAATTATTATTTTATAGGTTGTTTCCATATAAAGAATACCATTGATCAGTTAAGATGGAATATTTTTGAGTTTTAATTGAAGTATTATAGCCATTTTTTATTATAAAAGTTAGAGGCACTATTAGGTGAAAACACACGAGATACATGAGCCTCACTTCTTAATCCAAATTTCTTAAAACATGGACACACTACCTTTATTAGTGTTATCAACATTCAACAATTCATTTACAATAAATTTTCAATATAAAATATTATACTCCAACAACTCCATCATTATCATTAATTAGATTCATCATTTATCATTTTTAATGACTTTTTTAACTATAATATTTTAGTTTGTGCTTCATGCATGAATTTTACCTCCATTAAGTGATACATGTTTTGATATTCCTACCTGATCAAAATTAATGACAAAATTTTTTCATAATCCTTAAAAATAGAAGGATGGTTGTTCATAAACTTAAAAATTAATGAATTTAGTTTAGGGTAATTCCTTGATGTTCTGGGATTGGTCTTCTACCTTAAAAAGGTTTAGTTTTTTCAGTTGATTTTTAAAACAAGGGTTTGGGGTTTATTCTTCCATATAGATAAAGAATGTTTGTAAAATTTTTCATGCTCATTCAAATGTGAAGTGTTAATAGTTTATGTAATACTCATCAAGGAGTATATAGGAGTGAATAGTATAAGTAGCATTTTTTATACAAACTACTATGAAATCATTGTTCTCTCTTGTTCTTTATTATTCTACATTAACTATTCAAGAATCACTACACGTATTATTTAGACTTAGACATTAATTTGAATTATCCATAAAATTTGGCCCCATAATTTAAATTATTCATTTTATTTAATGATAGAAGATCCCCCACTTGTCACTCAACATCTCTATCCAAGAATATATATATATATATATATATATATATTTGTTTTTGATTTTCTTAAGAAAGAATAATCAATCCTCATATGACCATAAATCTTCCAAATGACTTTGGATTGGCATGTTGTTAGTTGTTTTTGGATTATATCAACGTCCTCTATCTGAATTTTAGGGAATTTATTTTAAAATTCGTTTTAATTATTTACTCAACCACTCTGATTCCAATATTCATTATCGATTATTCCATTAATGCATGAAGGTAATGGAATTTTAAAAAATTTACACTGGAATGATGTTATGACTTAAGATGCAGCATATCAAAACCCGGCTAAGAATGTGAACATGTCATGTAATTCAAATAATCATGAAAACTAAATAAAAATATTAATCAGTTCAATTTGAATTTCTTTTAATTCTCCACTCTCCATTAAATTTCATTGATATAATTATTTAAATTAATAACCCACTAAATTATCCAAACTTCCTCTAAATTTTTTCTTGTAAATCGGTCTCCATGCTCTGGGTGCTTGTAAGGATATGTAAACTGAATTTATATATTCATACAATTCTTGGAGCCCCAATTACTGTATCCAAGAATGAGATATTGGATCACAGTGCTAAAAACACTCAATTATAACTCTAGGAAATGTAAGAGATGAGGGAAATGCTCTCAAAATTTGAGTACTAGATCTATAAATTAACTTATGTTTATTTTGAATTTATTGCTTATGATAAAACTTAAAAAATTAAATTAAGTCCTTGAATATTTTTATCCTTCTAAATAAACTGGACATTACACTTATGACATATAAAATGTGTCATACTTTTCGTAAATATTTTATAACTTACTTGTCACATCATGATTATATTACGTGAAAAAATTAGGAAAATTAACTAAAATCATTTCTAAATTTTAATATTACTACATTTATTTATCGTTAATATCTATTCATACATAGAAATTATTCAAACACCTTCATGGGACCCACCATATACTAAACTATACATCAATAGAATTGTTCAAATTTTAGTGTGCGACCCTCAAGGACTTTATCATGACAGTAGTGAGTGTAACTCATAGTCTATGAGAGGCATCTAGAAACATGTCGAGGCCCTTAATTAGAAAATATTATATCAATGAAATTATAACCTCATCTATGAACAGATATCATGTAATGTAATATATTTTACGAATTATACCTCTTAAAACATGATTCATTTCTTATATCACCATTATTAAATGGTTTATTTATTCTTTATTTGACCATATTTGATGAACTTTCCTCTCTATACCAAGTAAATTAATTTAATAATGGTATTGGAATCCTGGTCAATAGGTCATAAGATATCACATCCAATACTTGGAAGTGAGAAATTATTTCCTTATTTTTTGATCAATGTCATATCATCATTGATAGACCCCCTGAAATAAACCACCCCATATACATAAATTAAAAATACATATAGATTCAAAGGTCCTTATGTATTGAAAGAAGTTATAATTTTTTTTTTGGATTATGTTTCATTCTATGAATTAATATTTTGAAAAAGAATATGATCATTTAAAATTAGTAGGGATATGTTTTTGAATGTGGAGGAAGGACAAGTTGGTTTCTCAAGTGCTCAGGTGGAAGTGGTTAAAGGTCTAGGTTAGAAATCATATAGAATTAAAGCTACTATAATAATTCCCATTGTGACCTGTAGGGGTCACACTATGAATGGAGTCAACTGGGTGGAAGATACAAGTACTTAATCCATTAACACAGTGAACCTTTTTTTACATCATTAATGTGATTTTTATGATTTTTGGTCTCTATCGCTCAATAATTTTAGCTTATGAACTATTGTCTAGGCTATGATATTTTTTAGTGTTAATGATTCATATTGTTGACCATGTTTTTACAAATGAATGGTACTTCGGTTATTTTTTTTAGGATTGGGCTATTTTCATATTTTAATTCTAGGGGTGATTCATGTTTTATGGTGGTTGGGCATTGATATAATGTAATTTCCATCTGATCCACCTCCCTTTATACCTCTTATGATTCTTCTTTGTGTGTAATTATTCCTAGTGTTTTTATATGGTGGTTCATGTTATGATTATATATTTTCGTTTTTTTTGTTTCCTTTATTATAACATAGATTTAGATGAATTTAGTACAGGGTTTGGATATGATTTCATTGGATCTTGGTGAAGTCATCCCTGAATGATGGTGATTTTTTATATAGTGAAAAGAGGAAATTATGATGGTTGTTAATACCATTTTTGAAGAATTTTTTATAAATATTTGATGCACAATGAGTTTTTATGTGATGTTTCCTATATAATTTAACTTGTATAAGTAATTATTATTGATCATAATAATTAACTTATGGTGTGTCCCCTGACATGGGTTCTTAGAATCACGAATCATCTTGAAAAAGGCTCCACAGATCTTAGTAAGGGGTTCACTCCATGTTTGAGGATGTTTTCCCTATGATACAATTTCCTATGCATGTCTATGTAGGAGTGTTCATCTCTGGATAAATGCATTGGCATAGGAATGCGGTTTATGGATGAAGGTTTCGTAGCGTATATAAAATAGGATATAATTGGGCCTCCAATACTTGGTATACATTCTTTTTGGCACTTAGGTTGAATGGGATCACCTTGCAGCTATGTCAACCAGGGGGTAGGTTGATGTGAGTCCTTGGGTAGGTCTTAGGGTATGGATAGTGGATAGTGATGAGTAATAGAATAGGTTTTGATCCTAGGTAAAGTGCATAAGAAAAAGGATCTTGGGTCCAAGCGATGGTGGGTTATATGATCATACAACTCATGAGAAACTAGGAACACATTCTTAATGGAAGATGAGATACTTGTTGTGCAAGGAATGTGGGGTAAGTCCTATGTAACATGGTTTATTTTATATAGACAGGTTTCCTATATGTGATAGGCTGATATGTCACCCTTAAGAGATGTGAGATAAGACAGAAGAGGGTTTCTTGAATAGTTTGTCACATAACATTGGAATGTTAGGGTGGTTTCAATAATAATTTATACTCTCCAATTGAGGCTAGGGTCAGGTAATGTGTGTTAGATAAAGATGGAACTTGGGTATCAGGACCAAGGGTAAAAACGGTTTAGGTGATTTTAGACTACACATTGAGATGTAGTTCACTATTTTCCTTTATGTAGTGTTCTCACCATTAGGTGATATTATTGAGATTGTACTGGTGAGCGGAGTATGTGGGGGGGTCTGGAATACCTAGTATACCCCCTGATGAGTTATATGAGGCTTTTTTGAGATGAGGGGATAGCTATTATGTGAAAAAACCCAAGGATATGTTGGTTATCTATGTGATGGATTGAGTTACCCATTTATAATAATTATATGTGTTTATGGTTGTAAAAGATGATGGATATTTGTGGGGGATAACTTCCTAAGGCATGGAATATCCATGGGTGAGATATTTGAATGGATGACAATGGTTGTGTTGGGATCCCATTTCTAATTAATTGGACCATTCTATGATTGAATTACATAATGTTTTGGACATTATTTTGAGTGTCTTGGGTCAAGGACCTCTCTGGCAGCAAGGATACGGAATGATACATGACTTTGATGAGTGACCAAATCCTAAGCAGTCGTGGTTTTAGTACATCCCATGAGAGTGATGAATCATGATGTGATTTGAGGGATGACTAATAAACTCCATTTTAAATGATAATTAGGTGGGTCTATATGGGTATATATGACCATTCAATGTTTGGTTAGGTAATGGGACAAGGTTATGAAAAATATTTTCCTGAAGTCATCAGGAACATGATAGATATCAGACACAATGTCATGAGGTTTCCATAAGATTTTGGCATGGCACTGAATTAAGTATGTTCAGACATTATTGTGTCCTTGTTAGCACACCATGGCCTAATTGGAAAATTAACCCCATAAAGTGTTATAATGGTTGAGTTTTCACATTAAAAACCGGTGTTCATGTTTATTTATTTGTTCTTTTCATCATGCATACACATGAATATTATGGTTTATATTAATTGTGTTTAGTGAGACCATATTCAGTTATATTCTCACATAATTAATGGGATCTCTAGTGCACACCTATACATTATGTCATACATTAATTTCAATGAACAAGAATTGTAGTGGATCGGGCCAAATAAGCTCAATGTGTATTGGAAAATTGGTTGAGTTTTAGGGATGGATGTAGGTCTAGTGTCCTTATTTTATTATTTGGTTTACTTTTATATTTTTGATGAGATGAGTAGGAGATCAGTGTATGTCATCTATATCTATATTAGGTATGTTATTGGATGTTTTTATTTATATTTATATAATAATATGATTTTTAGGTTATTTATCATTATTAATCACTATTATATCAAGAAAATAGTCACCTAAATGTATTTTTTAGGTCTTCACCGTTATTTGGAAGCCTATAGCATATGGGGAGGCGTTCTTGAGTTCTTGTGGTGTCCCCATCTCAAGCACTATTCAGGAGGCCTTCTTCTTGGTATTATAACACTATATCATAGCCTTATTGTTTTTTATTATTTTTGAATATGATGGATATGTATTCTAGAAATGTTTTAGAACTTGTAATTTACCACGGACAGGTGCGTTGCAAGCACCTTTCTGGAAGGAAGTCCAGGATACTTGGGTGATTATATTTCTATTTGGTTTTTTTTCTTTTGATTTTGATATTGATTCAAATATGAAAAATTTATTTGATATCATTATTGTGGTTTGGATCTTGTTTTTTTGAGGTCAAACCCATCATTCATGAATCATTATTAGGCATCTTTTTATCAAATGGAATACGTTTGTGCTTGCATGTGGTAGTTTTCTTAAAATGGGGGTTTAGTTTATTAAGGTGTCAATATAAACTTATATATAATTTTTATATATAAATTCATAGTGAATTCCAACTCAACAAAACTCTGGTTTTTTCTCTGATTGATGGTCATGTGAATCATAGTGTAGGATGTTCCCGAGTGGTGGATATATGGTTCGTTTGTGATAGGGGTGTATAGTGACCTTTAATGTGTCAACATTTTCATGGAGCTCCTAAGAGGTGATCCAATTGTGGTAATTAGTTTACATTAAGATCTATTTTTTATTACTTATTGATCCAAAAACATCCAAATGGAAATTTTTTCTTATACATTCCTAGTTTCACTCTACATAACTAGGTCGGTTTGTTATGTGAGGCTCTACATGGGATATGTAAATTCATGATTGATATGCATAGGGAAATTATATATATCTTGGAAGGTGATCTTATGATTTAGGTTGGGTTTTGAGTGGTCATACTCAATAAGATACATCTAATGTTGGTTATGTTGTGGTTGGAGTGTGGGTAGATCCTCATGGTTATGGAATGACATCCACGTGGATAGTGACATGGAATATAGCCATGGTGTGAGAGGTTCCTTGTTATATTAGCATAGACTGGTATAAATCATATAAGGATTATTGGTTTTGGAATTTGATCAAATGATAGATGAGATATGATTCATGAGAGCATGAGTTATTTATTTTGATGGGGTTGTATGAGAGCATATAACCATTGAGTTTTGGTGATATTAGTTTAGAAAAAGGGTAAGAACCTACGAGATGGTTCTTAGGGGATCTTTATAACTTGGACAGTGATAGTGATCATGGGTGTGGCTTTTTAGGGAGTGTCTCAGTGTGATAGAGTAGTATGTGCTGGCTATGTTCGATTTTGTTTGTGTTACAGATAGGTGAACATATTGTGTGAGAGCCCATTGAGAATTTTATGAGTTTAAGATAAACCCAAATTTTGTGGAGTTTATGGTAAGGTGTTGATATTCTCAATGTAATGGGGTATTGGGGTGTTGATTGAGTCAAGGGATGCCTTTCTTTAATAGGATATTATATCATAAATGGATTGGGTTACCATTGTATGGATGACCTAAGTGTGTGACTTGATAGAAAATATTAGGGAGGAATGATGATGGGACTCATCTGAGTCCGGTTCTTAAGTAGTGTCATAAGTGAATTCATATGGTGTGGTTGATAAGCTCTCAAATGGTGTGACCCTCATTTTTGATAAATTTTAGCAGCGTTGAGGAGACATTCTTGGTGAGAAACAAAGTAGTGGTTGGTGTTTTCTATTATCACATGGGTATCAATAGAACGGTCACATTAAGTCATTACTTATGGTAATGGATATAATGTGGGTTGTGGAGTTTAGATATTTCATTCAGTAGGTTGATAATAATGATACTGTTATGCTGGGGTGCATCATATCAATCATGGTTGAATGACCCTTGTATTTTATGCTACATGGGAGAGGAAATAATTGTCATTGAATTTATGAGGATACATTCGTATATAGGTGTGTGATAATATTAGCTGATATCTTGTTCTATGGACAATTCAATATGTGATGTTCAGATGCAAAGTTGGGATGAGTTGGTGTATAACAATCAATCCATGGGCATATTTTGTAAAATCTATGGGTGAGTCGGAACAATGCTATTTTTTTCCTCATGTTGAGAGCATGAAGTTTTGTGAGGTTGTTCATGATCCAATCTTTTAAATACCCCAAGTATCAGTTTCAAACATCGGTGTGGATATAGAATGACAACGAGGTTCCATCAACTGTTAAGGTATCATGATTAGATTTTTTGGTGGTGCGTTAGAACATAGAACTGAGTGTTTTAAAGATATTTTAGACTTGGTATGTTTGAATAGAATTTTGGTATATATTTATAAGAATTTATGTTGAAATAAAATTATGAGTTTTGATTGAAACACTGTTGGTGGGTTAGTGGACCACTGGATGTTCATTTTCTATAGGTGATTCCTATGGTGGGGAGAACCATGATTTAGAATCAGACATCATGAAAAGAATATTATGTTGGTGATCATTATAATATTAAGGATTAACTAAGATATAACACTTCAAAGATTTGGGATAAATTGTTGTGGTGAGTTCCAGCTTGTTGTTATCATCGTTAGTGAGTGTGTGTCTTGAATTTTAGTGAATAGATTACCCTGGTTTTTGGAGTTTCATATAGGAAGCTCATTTGGATGTTGGAGAATAAAATCGATGTGTTATTGATTAATTTAATATAGTTTCATGTTTACGTACATGTTTTTAGGTCTATAATGACTTTTCAGAGATGAGAAGTTCTATGGTGAGAAGTTTGTGGCACCCCACAAATTCTTGGGACATTATGTCTAGGAGGAAGTTTGATTTTTTGTTCTAGATCAAGGGTTGTTCAATGATTTGGGATTAAAATTGAGAATTTGTGAATTTTATCATCTCAAAAAGGTTTTTTTGTATGTGTTATGATTCTTATTTGGTTTATTGGGTGCATGGGTTGATGTTAGAAAAGGTCAGAAGTGGAAAATAGCTTAAATTTCAGCTAGTAAAGTAATTCACATTGAAACCCATGGTAGTAATGTCGTAAATGTGGTCAACCGAGTAGAGGATCAATTGACCTTGATATATTCACAATGTGAAAATTGGTTCACTCAATGAATGTGATTTGGTCGATGAGCAGTCCCTCTACCTAAATCTTTTTATGTTGAGCACTAGGGTCCAATCTGTGAAAGGCTCAGATGGTAAGGATGTATCACATGAACCCCCTTGTTCACACTATGAATGGTTCCTATGGGTGTTTCTTGATGAGGTTATTTTTTATTTTCCTTTTTATGGTTTATAAGGTTTTAGGGGTTTGATCATATGGATAAATCCATTTCCATATTATTGTCACTCTCATCGTCTACCTTCTAATTCTACCTCATGGAGAATTATTCTTGATGTTTTTATGGTGTTTTTAGGTATGATCCTGAATCATGTTATCATTTTTTTTACTCTTTATATCATTATATTTTTTTAGAAATTTGGGACATATTTTTGTGATCATGTCATCAGATCATAGTGAAATCATCCAATAATAATGGTTATTTCGCTCGTAGTGGTTATTGAATATCGTGGAAGGTTTATCACACATCATTAAAAGTTGTTTAGGTGAAGAATTGATTTGTGGCCAGTTTTTATATGAAATTTAAAATCTAATTCAATTTTAATATATAATTATAATAATTTATATTGAATCATTTGAGGTTTATTACATGTGATAGGGTCGTGTGGTTGTGGATGATCTTGGACAATTCTCAGTAGCGATTGGTGGGAATTAACTCCATGTTTGAGGTACATGACCCCTATGATATAGTTTTATATGACTATAAATTTTTAGGTGGTTATACATAAATAACGTAATGGTTTCAAGAATGGGGTATAGTTATAGAGGGTTCCTGGGGTAGAGGTAATAACTGATACATAGTCCAACTATGCTTGGAATAAGTGCCGTTAAGCTAATAAATGGAATGGGATTACACGAAGGCTATGTTTCCAAGGGTGTGAAGATTTCAGTTAGGTTGAAATGAGTGAAATGTTAGTTCATATGATATATATGGTAATTTGGGATATCCATTTTTTGGATCCTAGGGCATGTAGGTGGGAACGAGGAGCTTGGGGTTGAGTGATAAAGGGAGAGACAGTCACACATATCTTTGGTGAGAATAAACTCCAGCCTGAGTACATCAGATAGTCATGTTGTGTGAATAGATTAGTTATGTTCTACCACAAATATAATATGTGACATATAAGCGAATCCTCTTGGTGATTTTGTTTGAGATATACCATAGGATACAACAGAAGAGACATAGGTGAGGGTCATAGGAATTGTTTGGGATTTTTCATTATGATACTAAGGTGATTTTGGAGGGGAATCTGTCCCATTCTATTGAGGCTATGGTCAGGTAGAGCAAGATGTCTTGGGGTGGTCCCGGGGTAGTATGAACAAGAGTGATGATGGTTTAGTTAAATTTAGAATAGAACTTTGATTCTGGTTTAGGATGAGTTTTCAGACAGTGTTGTCACTATTGGGTGGTAGGCTTGAGATTGTACCGATGTGAAATTATTTTTGTAGGTCTAGAGTACCCATTGTATACCATGATGGATAAGGTTATTCTTTTTTAAGATGAGACTCTATGTCTCAAGTGACTAGCTCCCAAATATTAGTTGTTGAGTTCGGTGACGAGCAATATTCCATGTTTATGACTCTTATATGTGCTTGTGCTTATGAAAGATGATAGATGTTGGGGGGGTGGATCATGAGGCATGGCCACACCATAATTTTCATGATTGAAAGGATATTCATGTCGGTCATGGGATCTTAGTGTGCATGAATTAGGAATTTCCAGGAATGTATTGGGTCATGTTTTGGACCTTTCCATAAGTGGCATGTGTCATGGGCCACCAAAGGGGTTGGTTCATCATTTTATGTAGGACATGGATGAGCATCCATGCCATTAGTAGGCTTGGGTTAAGGATTTACCATGATGGTAATGGGTCATTATATGACATTATTCATAACTGATGGACCCTACCATGAGTGATAATGTAGTGGGTCGATATGTGAATGTATGATTTTACCATGTTTGTTTCGGTAATGAGTTATGGTTTGTTCGTCAACAAACTCGTATTCTTCGTGTATATGACTGATATAGGAATTAGTGACATGATGTGATGATGAAATTTTTCCGTGGGGAATAATCATGTATGTTCAGGAACTACGGTGGCCTGTTTAGCATAGATTGTCCCAATGAGTATATGCACCTCATCAAGTGACGTAGTGTCTTGGTTAGCACATGATTACCCAATGTGATTTTTTTATGTATTTTTTTACATGAACACACACACAAACAAATATATATATATATATATATTATTGTATATATCAGGGCTTCTTAGTGAGACGTTATTGAGTTATATTTGCATACCCAGTATGGTAACATTGGTTCATTGGCAGACCACATGTATTCTTTTAATTTTAGAACATAGATTATGTATTAGATCATGATGGTGAAACTCGATAGGTATCATATATTGGGATGAGGCTTGGGGATGGTGGTATGGCTAGTGCTTGTATTTTGTTATTTAATATATTTTTGTATTTTATATCATCCGAGTGGGAGATTATTGTATGTTTTGTATGACTTAATCATGTATGATGTTGGATGTGTTTTTTTAATATACTAATATGGATGATGTATGGTTATTTAATGTTACTTATCATTAATATACTGAGGTCATGGTATTTCATATTTATGTTTTTTTCCCTCATCACTAGTCAAAAACATTTGGAATATGCGTAAGCATTACCTTGATCTGGTGGTGTCCCCAACTAAGACACTATCCTGGTGACCACAATGAAGACATTATACAAACTATAATGATTTTCAGCATCCATAAACAGGCATGGCCAATGAAATACATAAATAATAATATCATGTCTCTGAAATAATACACATGTTCAAATATTTGATCAACTAATGACACACAAAAATGTGGTGTTCATATTGGGGGGTCAGTCCTCATGATCCCATGTACTCAAGATCACAATATGAGAACATAATAAGAACAATAGCTAATTATTTTGATCCCACTACACCAAATATTCATACATAATCTTTTTCCCTTCATAATAGTGTATCAATACCATCTAATATATGTTCAATATTAATGTTATAGAATTTATAGGCTCTCATTAAATATGGGTACTTCTATTACAATTTGATATGAAATGAATTTTATTTAAATTACCGATATATATTACATGAATAATTAATTTTTATACCATTTTAAGTGAAACATATATATACATATATCATGTTTTATACATGTAATAATATTTAAAGTACACAAAATAGTTGAATATGAGACACCCTCTCTCATTATAATTCTTACATATCGGGAAGTTGAGATGAAATGAAGCCAAGGATGCGGCATCTAGTGTAATCCTAGATGAACTAGACCATATGCACCAGATAACAAGGAATAATATAGCTACACAACACCTAACTAGAAGAAAGATCCAGCTTACAAAAATAGTCTTATGTCAAGAACCAATATATGAAACAATAGAAGATATAAGTGTCAGTTCTGGGATAGAAATCATTTAAACACTATAATAATTAAACAATGAGTTTTTAATATGTCAAATTTGTAACTGGATGGAGCTCTTAGAAGGGAACTTGTGAGTAGCACTATAAAAAAACATATGGTCCAACCCTCTATTCTCGACCAATCTCACTTTCTCTATCAATTCCTCGCATCATAAGTACAAAATTTCTTCTCTAACTCTATCATTATAAAGATAATAATATTGGACTTATAGTGGAATGGATATCATCAAACCAAAACTAAAAGGAAACATGTGTATAAGGGGGGTCATAAAAGAATCATATGTTGTAAAAAAATTGAATATATTGAGCATAGTGCAATAATTAAAATTGTGTTTTGATAGAATTAACTGAAAAACAAAAATAAATTTCTGAATAAAATATGCCCACGTCCTAGAAACATTATGAAAAGAAATTAATTTAGAAAAATGACTCCTCAATCATTTTAAATCATATCAAGTCCCCCAACAAGTGAAATTAAAAACTAAATCGTATGTTAGGATAAAAAAACTTACAAATTATTAAATATTGATAAATAAATCCCTTGTAATATACCAAATGAATCTCATAGAATTATAAAAACACATGAAAGAAATATTAAATAAATATTATCAAATTTTAAGACGTATCAGAAGTGCCTTTTTGGTGAATAAAAATAAATGGTCTTTTTGGATTCAATGAATCATTCACCCATTTTGAAACAAAAAACCTTTATGACCACTAAAATTTTCTATTGAATATTGAAATAAGAAATCCCAAAACCCAGAATGAATATTTACATGTTAAATTTATAATTAATATATATTAGACCAAAAGAAGGATTACAAAACCTTAGGATCATTCTTTAAGGACATTGTTGATCATATAAGACCCTTTTTTGATTACTATCATTGCATAAGGTGGACCCAAAGTAGATCCCCTATAGTGGTGATCCACTTGTGATCCTATGATCTCTAAATAACTCTAATGTTTTATTCCATTAGAACTATTTAATTATGGAAAATAAAAGTCCTGCAATGTATCGAAGGGAATGTGTTGTGGAATTAATTCATGAAACAATACATGTACCAGCACCACCTATCAATGAAGAGGAGGAGGTGCAGGAAGACTCATCAATAGCAGACCAAGAGGAAGTGGGGGAGGTTATTTAGTATCAGAGACTCAGTCTTATCCATAAGAAGTTGCATAACCATCATTGGATCTAGGTGAGGATGTGAATTACGAACCTACCATTTAACAGGTTTGAAGATCATCACAGGGGATGATGTTTATAATAAAATATTAGGAGCCATTATACATGTTACTAACAAATTAAGGGAGACATAAGGATACCAAAAAGTAGGGTATCATCCTAATAAACTCATGTGGATATATATATGAAATGGAGTATTGGATGGATTATTTGATGAAAAATGAGACATAAAATTTAGTAGACCTACCCAAAGGTAATAAAGAACTAACGAATATAAGGTCATTCATGATTATGAAAGATGTAAGTAAAATTAGGTTAAAAAAATCTCGATTAGTTGTCAATGGATTCCTTCATAAAAAAATGTTTAATTTTATGAGATCCTTTCACATGTTGTGAAGATGGATTCAATCCGATTCATTTTTGTATTTGTGGCTAACATGGACTTGGATATTGAATAGATAGATGTAAAGACAACTTTATTCATGGTTTCCATTACACAGAGATCTATATAAAGCATCGTGATTGTTTTGAGGTTCTGGACATAAAAACCTCATCATGAAATAGTTGAAGAGGTTATACAAACTAAACCGAGCTCCCAAATAGTGGTACAAGAACATTGACTCATTGATTGTGGGTCATAGCTATAAGAAGACATTAGAGGACATGTGTGTTTACCTATAAATATATTAGGACGGTAAATTTTTTTCTCTTCTAATTTATATTGATGAAATGTTATTCATTGTGAATAATGTAGCAATGATCATCAAATAAGAGAAGGAGTTTTCCATGTATTTTGATATGAAGAACTTGGGTGCAGCTCAACAGATTTTTGGAATGTAGATCATCAGGAAAGAAAGATGAATTTATTGTGGATATCTCAAGTGAACAATGTTGAACTTGTTTTTAAACTTTTCAACATGGAAAAATCCAAACTATTGAGAATTCCACTTCTTGGCCATTTCAAATTGAGAAAGAGATCATGTGTGTTGTACAAGGATGAAATTGAAGTCGTAGAAAAGAAACCCTACTCCCCATTAGTTGGAAGCATGATGTACACTATGGTGATTAGTAAACTATAAATTACTCATGTTATGGAAATTGTGAGCTGATTTCTCTTTAAGCCTAGGAAGAAGCATTGTGATGCAGTCAAGTGGATTTTGATGTATCTTAATTGTACATCACAGATATTTTAATGTTATGGCGGAGTTAAACCTCAAATGGATGGAAATAATAATGAAAGAATTGTCACAGATCTTGATAGTAGGAATCATACATCATGATATATCTATTCATTTGTAGGTGTATTTGTATTATGGTATTCATGTTATAGAAGTGTGTTGTTTTATCCATGACAGAAGTAGAGTAAATTGCTACTTTGGAAGCTAGGAAGGAGATCTTGTGGTTAATCATTTAATCAATGAGATAATATTAATCCAAAAGTATTATATGGATCATTGATATAGTAAAATTGATTTTTACTTGAGAAAGAACTCAATGTACCATTATTGTATGAAGCACATTGACATTCACTATCATTGGATACACAAAGTGTTTAATCTACAGTAGAAACCACTTTTGATGATTAACATGAATGAGAACTCAACTGTTATGTTGATAAAGGTTTTTTAGTTTGAAGATACACCTTTTATTAATTTCTAGTGGATTATAGTTTTAGGGGATAATTGATATAGATTACCAGCTCCCTTGGTTTATTGTTAGTGCACCAACTCCACCCACACTGGTGGGTGGGAATTGGTGGGGGTTGGTTGGTGGTTGTGTCAAACCTAATAACATCATCATGTAAATTTAAGGAGGTCCATGAGAGAAACTAATCTTCTTCTGTTCTGAGCTAGGAGAACTCATTCATTCTGGGAGATAGCCTTAATGAACATCATTTTTAGTGAGAATGGTGTGAATAGGATGTTTTTGTAACATTTGTTCACTGTGAAAAAATCCCAATTATCTTCCCAGTATCATCCATTCATGTCTCTTCATGATCAATGTATCATAACACATGGTTCAACAACACCTAGAGACTCTTGTTTTTCCTCTCTACGTTTGACTATATGAAACGAGCACCGGTTGTTCCACGTGAAACACAACGATGTATTCTTTCTAACCCTGAGGCATGATTGTGAAACACAGTAAGTCACCTAATCATGAATATAGGTATTCAGCTTACTATGTTTAATTCCAAAAAAAGTATATTACCTTACTATGAATAGTTGGTTACCTTTCCGTGAAGTTGTTTTTTCTACTTACATGAATATTTAATTATTAACATATTATATTTTTTATTAAAAAAATTAAATAAATAAATAATATATTTTACATTTATATTATTTTCTTATGTTATATTTTATATTATTTTGAATTTAATTTTTACCGATTGATTATTCACTTAAACTAATGTAACATGAAAAAAAATGTTTGCATGATCAGTAGAATGACCACACGACCATATAGTTCATGTGGTCAGTATACTGACAATGCACATAGGGTAATCATACTCCCTACACATGAATTCATGGTGATAACACCAAATATAAGGCTTGTGCTTCTCCCATTTAGTACAATATATGATTCTCTAGTATTAATAATATTTCTAACGACTCTGTTTCATTTTTATTTTTTGTAAAAATTGTTACATAGAATTTATTTAAAATGTTCTAACATTTGTATTATTTAATAAAATAATTAAATGTTTTCATAAAATTTTTATATTATATTGAATTAAACAATATTATATTATTTCATATGAAAAAATATTCATATGTTACTCACTTTATTCTCTTTTGTTACTATATTGGAATTGCTATTTTACTAAAATTTTCTCAAAATAATTTTAATAATTTTTGTTACTTGAAATAATATAATTTATATTTATTTATTATATTAGAATTTTTTTTATATAGTGTAATGAATAAATGAAAATGATTCAATTTTATTACTGACCATGAATGAGGTATTAACAAGTAATGGTATGTTTTATTCTTATAAATTGCTCTATCATTTTTATGGTGGTGATAAAATAAGAAATCCCCTATGTGAAGAAAATTACATTGTTCATTTTTGTTTCATTGATTAAAAGAAATTTATGTATACAGATAATATAAATTATGACCCTCTACTACGAATCTCAATGAATAGTTTATTTCTTAAAACAAGGCTAATCTTCTTGATAAGAGAAAAAGTTCTTGTGTAACTTTTTTCCCTTACTGAGATCCAAAATTACCTTAAACTATAAAATCATTCTTTGATAGCATGATCACGATCATCGAAATGCATAATCCTCATTAAATTAATTATATTATGGTTTAACTATGTTTTATTTATTCGTCATATGTTTTATTTCTATTGTTTATATATCTTCAAGCCTCATTTATGTTTTTCCAAAAAAAATCAAGTCTTGAATTGTCTGGTTATTCCCCCAGCAAATTGGAAGTCTGGATTGTGACTCCAAATCAAAGATTATCTCACAGACAATCTTTATTCTCTTATAAAAAAACCTATATTTTTTCTTCAAATTCTTATAAATGGCAGAGTCTAAAAAAGGTGTTCACATTAATAATATTTAGGTTCATAGTGGGTATAGGTCTTCTCGAGTAGTGGAGAAGGTTGGGGAGTGTACTAGGATCTTTTTAATCTGAACCACTATAAATATTTGTGTTCATTCAATTTTTTTCGATAGAAATTCATTTCACAAACAAAAAACACACCAAAAAACATTATTTTATAAACTCTAATTGATTTTTCTTTAAAATTTCTAAATGATTATTCATTCCCTTACCCATGTAGTAATTATTGTAATAACTATTAATCCAAAAATTGGTATTGACTAATAGGACCTTCCTTATAGGATATATATCATATATGATTATTTCTAATTTTTTTTAACTCTATGATAACCTAATATTCTAGACTTAACAATCAATGGAATAAAATAAATGTTTTCTTTTAAGATGGAAGGTTTTAATGCAAATGATGGATGGATTTCACCCAAAACCTCATTATTCAATGGATGAAGATATAGAGACAAGTAAGAAAGAATGGAAGCCTATATGAAATAGTTAAGTGTTGATCAGCGGACTATCATGGATAGTCCAAATGAGCTAACTATGTTTTATCTATAGAAACATATTGGTAATGATCTGTTAAAATAGGTTTTTAATCATAATTTTAAAAATAGTTTTAATTTTATTATAATAAGAAAAATCTATATCAATTTTTCACCTTGTATGAAAACCCATTATATATGGAGGATACTTTGTGTCACTCATTATGGAACTAACATCCCTAAGAGAACCAATCTAGGAATGATCCGGTCAGAAAACCAGGACTTCAAGATGGTAGATGAAGAATCAGTAAACTAAATATTCCATCAGTTTACAGGTATTACTAATTGTATGAGTACTCATAGAGATGTTTTGAAAAAAAATCATGTTCAAGGAGTACTAAAAGCCCCTAAAAATATTTCATGACAAGATGGTGACCATTAATGTGAGAAATAATTTTAAGTAGTAATCATTAAATAACATAATAGACTCGTTGTTGAATTATAAGTTAGATATAAAATATATTCTTAATGATGACTCTAATAATAGAAATGGTATATTATTTAAATATAATATTATTGATACCTATAATTCCTTTGAATCTGAGTTTAATGAAAGTGGTAGTGAGATGTCTCACATTACTAAGAGGTCATCCAAGTTCATAAAAAATGGAGAAATAATTTATTCAGTAGGAAGTATAGAAAGTACTACAAGAAAGGTAATACCAGTAAAATTAATGGAGTTTTGTAATTATCATGTTATTAGTTCATAAATATATGTCACATAAGGGAAGACTACCCTAAACTCAAACATCTCATGAAAGACAAATATAAAAGGAGAAAATAAAAAAAATATCTATTTGAGAATTGGATTGTTTAGACACGTCTGACTAAAGTAGTGAATCTATCAGTCAACATGAGATAGGGAATCTCTCCCGAATGGGTATAAAGTGTGATGTAAATGATTCACTATTTACTCAGTTAAAAACCCTTGTAAATTTTGATCATAATTATTTTTATGAAATTGAAAATGAAAATATTTCTGATTCATAATATAATTATGATTCTTATATTGATTCTATTAATTCCAAATATTGACAAATACTTAATGAAAAAAAATATTTAATAAATTATGGATTCAGGATAGTTGAAAATTATACTGAGTTAAATTTTAAAAATATGTACTTGATCGATGAAAATGAGAGAACAAATCGAAATATGGTCATAAGATAATGTGTGCTTCCAAAAATGATAAATCTAAAGACATATATGATTCTAAATTGTAAAAATTAAAAGAAAAAACTGAAAATTCTAAAAACATTCTAGTAGTAAATGATAACGATCCAAAAATAATATCCAATTTATTTTAATATTATATAACTAAATTTGATACTAATTTTAAGAAATATATTCAAGATAATATAAAATTAAGAAAAAATTCTTATGGATCTAATGAGAATGTTTACACTGATTTAGAACTATTGAAAAAGATAATATTGATTTGAAATATGAAGTTATCAATAATAATTATAATTTATCTAATTTTCTTAATGTTAAAAAAAATATTTCCAAATTTTATCTTTAATGAAAATAAACACTAATAAGAATTGTTTTTGATATAACATTTTAACCAAAATTTTAAATAATACTAGCTTTGTTAAAAGATTAAAATGATTAATTTCCAACGTAACTCGTTTTAACTATACAATAAAAATTATTCATCTAATGAGTCATCACTTATATCTTGAAAATCAATTGGGAATACTATAAAATATTTTGTATATATTTATTTTCTAATCATCCCACTAATAATTGCTTCAAAAAAATTGGGTGCCAATTTTTTTCACTAACAATCCAATTGGACACAAGTTATCATGGGTACAAAAATAGTCTATTTGATTGTTTGCTTTCAAGAAGTTTTCCATAATAGTCACAAAGGATCATGGTTTTTAATAGTAGATACTCTATAAACATTACCTATGATATTTCAAAATTTCTATCATTTAATTCATGAGATGGAAGCCTTTTCACATTTAGAGACAACTCTAAATATTAGATTAATAGTACTGGAGAGGTAGATATTTCTAATATATTTATCATTTAAAAATTATTATATGTACTTGGTTTAAAACATAATCTTATAATTATATCATATTTATGTGATGATTGATTAAGTACTATTTTGTATAATGATAAATGCATTGATCTGAAAAATAGAATTCATTTATTTCTTATAAATAGAAAAGTTAATGTATACACTATTTCATTCTATTATATAAACAAACAAAATATTATGTGTTTAAATTCCATAAAATAAGATGAAATTTTGTGGCATTGGAGGATTCTAAATGAACATTATAGACTATTGTACAAACTATTAACCTATGAAAAATTTCTGTAACAGCCCATATTACCTACAAGTAAGTACGTTCTGTGTGATTATTTTTTAAAAGGAAATTAGTATAGAAAATGACATAAGTCTATAAATTATGTTTCTAATAGTAGGAGATTATTTCTATTATGTCTTGACTTGTTTGGTCCTATATAACCTAATATTCTTTTTGTGGTAAGAATTATGGATTTTTAATTTTAGATGATTCCATTAGATTCTTATGGATATAATTCTTATCCTGTAAAAAAATTCTTTAATTTTTATTTGTGATTTCTATAAGATAATTTGAAACATAAAAAATATTTTAATAATCTCTATCCGAAGGGATATATTCGGATAATTTTTTCATTTATAATTTGATCTATTTTGTGAATAAAATGGATATAAACATTAATTTTCAACCCCTAGGACATGAGAATAGAATGGTGTAGAAGAAAGAAAAAATAAATTTCTTCAAGAAATGGATAGGTATATGATAATGTAATTTAGTGTACCAAAGAAATTTTGGGAAGAAGATATAAATATAACTTTCCATGATTAAATATATTTTCAATTATAACATTCTTACATAAGACTACTTATGGACATTTTAAAGGGATTAAACATAATGTTGGAAATATTATTGTGTTTGGATATAAATTATACATCTTAGATAAAAAATATGATTTAGAAAATTTTGCTAATAAAAGTGATTAAGGGTTATTTTTAGGATATTTAAATTATAGAAATACTTTAAGAGTTTTAAATAAGAAAACATTAGTTTTTGATAAATCTGTACATGTAATATTTACTGAATTGTCTTTGAATAAGCGGGATGTTGAATCAAACCAAAAAGATGAATTTAGAGAATATAATTTTGGCGAGATAATGACCAATATAGTGAGAACGTATCAGTTGAGGAGGAGCATGTATCTTCTCCAACTAGTCCAATGGAATGGAAAACTCTTAGTAATCATAGTTTTAAAATATTAATTGGTAATGTTGAATCTGGTTTCCAAACCAGAATGTTTATTTTTCATTACTGCAAAAACTCTTCTTTGGTTGCTAAATTTGTTCTTATCAATATTGATAATATTTAAATTTATTAAAGACATATTAATTCTACTAATTACGAATTAAATCAATTTTAAATGAATTAATAGTGGGATTTAGTTGTTTTTCCAAAAGATATGCCATTTATAAGAACTAAATGTATTTTTCATAACAAGCATGATGAAGCCAGAAACATAATTAAAAATAAATAAGGACTATTAACTCAAGGATAATCTCAGGAAGAGGGGGTTGACAGTGAAGATTATTTTTATCCAATTTATAATATGGAAGCAATTATAACTCTATTAGATATATAATTATTTTCAAAACATCCAATTATTTCAAATGGATGTGAAATGTTCCATTTTAAATGGTATTATTTCAGGGAAATTCTATGTTAGAAAACCCCTTGGATTTGAAAATTATAATTTTTCATAAATTTTTTTAAAACATGATAAAGAATTATAGGGTCTTAAGAAAGCTTCAATCCCTTTGTATGAAATACTATAATAATTTTTATTAAGAAAAGATTTTATTAAAAACAATTTTCATACAAACTTTTTATAAAAAGAGTTTCAAATATAATATTGATTATGTAAATATATGTTGATGATAAAATATTTTGTTCAACAAATGATTCACTATGTAATAATTTTTTTAAACTAATGAAAAGTGACATTTTCATGGACTTAAGGGGTTAAGAGTTTATCATGGTTTAAAAATTTGATAATGGAAATATGATAATTTCTTAATTCAAAATAAATATACTAAATAACTTGAAAAAATGTTTGGTATTGATTCTATTAATACTACAAAAACTCAAATGAGTAGTAATTATAAATTTTACATAAATGAATATATAAACTCAGTTGATATTAAACTATACAGAGGTATGAAAGGCATTTTATAGTATCTCACTACATCTAGACTAGACATAATGACCCTTGTTTTTTGTGTTATAAGTCCCATTTAAACCCTAAAGACATTTATCTAAAATATTTTAAAATTATAATTATATATATCATTGTTACTATTTGAAATAGATTATTTTATTCTAATGGTTTTTTTACTTTATTAATTTGATTCATAGTATTTAGTTTTTATACATGGATGGGAAATTAAAAAAACTATGTGTCATTTTCTATGTAAAAGATTCAGCTCATGGATTTTTAAAAAACCACTTTCAGGAGAAATTCCAACAACCGAGGAAAAATATATTGTTAGTTGTAGTTATTGTTCACAATGTTTATGGATTACAAAATCATCGAATGATTTTAATATATGTTTAGATAAAGTTAATTTTTTTTGATAATTCAATTTTTATTTCAGTTATAAAAAACATCAAATGATTTTATACTATGTTCTTATTATATTTTAATTATTATTTTACAGCTCATTTTTCAAATAAATTTTATTTATTTTAATTGCTTGAAGTAATCTCATTTATTTTTATATATTATAGTAGTTTTTTTTCAATAGTCTAATATATAATTGAAAATGAGTCAATTTTATTATTTATCACAAATTATGTATTGATAAGTAATGAAATTTTATATTATTTTAAATATTTATAACCAGTGCATGAAGTTGATATGCTAAGGAAGACCCTATGCTAAGGAAGACCCTATGTGAAGAAAACAAAATTTAATTTTGTTGTTTCATTGATAAAAACTAGATCAAGGCATAGAGTTTAAATAAGTTTCTACACTCTACTCTGACTCATAATGAATTTTATATTTCATATGAAAATACCAATATTATTCATAAGTGAAAATATTCTTCGGCAAATTCGGTTTATCCCTACTGATATCACATAGTGGTTTCACCTATACAATATTAATTTGATTTTTTGACCATGATCATCGATCCACATCATCCTCATCAGCATAATCAGCTGATGATTTCCTTGAATTGTTTTATTCATGTATTCATTTATTTCTTGTGTTTATATTTTATCGAGTCGGGTTTATGCTTTTCCTAATCAAAATAAAGACTTGCATTGTCAGCTAATTCCACCCCCCAAAAATGAAGTCTAGGTTTTGAGTCTCAATTAGAATTCATTTCATAGACTGGGAATAGTCTTTTGAGGAATGACTATGTTCTGCCTCTAGGTTATTCCCAAATGTAAAAGTCTATAAATGGTTCTCACGCCATAAAAAGCAAGGCTTCTTGTCGGTTTCAATCTTCTTGAGGAGTATAGAAGGTTGTGGAGTGGACTAGGATCTTCTTTATTTTAACGAATATAAGACTTTTGTCTTTTATTTTTATTTCGAATGAGATCTATTTTATGTAAACATCACTGACTATGGGTGTGAATGGTAATGATGATCTTTGGATAGATCATGTGCCAGATGATCTCCTTCCTCTTTATAGGAAGGATCTTTGTAAATCTTCTTCTTTCAGACTTGTGTAAGTTTTACTCTCTACTAATATAGGGGTCTTTCTTTTCTTATTAGGATCTCAGTTTGCATAAAAAAATTTAAACATCACTGACTATAGATCATTATTTTTTAAACATTCATTGATTTGTCTTTAAAAATTATAAATGACTATTCACCCCCTACAGTCATCATTTCTATCATTATTGATCCAAACATATTTAATTTAATAATTAATTATTTCAATGGTGTGAAATAAATTATATTAAATTATGTCAACACATATATAGGTCTGGTGAAGCTCATATATGGTCATACACATGCAACAGTTAAATTAATGTACACTAGCTATAATTCACATTTATTTGTTCATTATTTTTAAAATAAACATGATTGTATAAATAAATAAATTAGTTAACTTATCAATCAATTTCAATTATCTTAATTATCATCTAATATCTCTTATAGATACTCTTCATTAATTTATTCATGGAAAATAAAAAGACACAACCAATAATTAAAGATAATTATAATAAATTAATTGGGAATTTGTTAATTCTTCGACCCATTTATCATATAGAAAAATACATATATATCCAAGAGTTTATTAATATTTCATGGTGTAATTAATTATTTTAATGTAATAATATCCTTTCATTTATTATGAGACTACATGGAGTGTACTTACAAGATACACATCGTGTTCCTCGATATTCATGTACCCGAGATAAATAAATAGGGATTCAACATATACCTCGAATGGACTATATAACATGTACTAACCTACTACAAAAAAATTTTTTATCTTTTCAAGGGTCTATATGACCGACAATCTAAATCAAAATTTTCTTTCGATAGACTGACATAACATGTACACACACTACACTTCATGTTTTCCTCTTTATTGTGTGTGTGTAACCCACCGAATGACTCGACATATACTTAATATATATAAATTAATGTGTTACATAGAATTCATGATAGCTACACTCTATCGGTACCAATAATTTTATAGGTTTTTAGTATCATGCTATTAAAAACCATGTATTTTACTACATGATTAGTGTGAATTTCTCTAATGTACCATACAGACTACACAAAATTTATGCTAGCCACACACCATGTAATATGAATAATTGGGTTCTAAGTTATCCCGATCGACACATGGTGTGCTATAAATGTGTTCTGTGTAATAATTTCTCATCAGTTCTTGTATCACATGCCATTTATAAGTGTAGTGAACTGTGGTACATAGAGTTTACTCTTACTAATCATTGTGTATCCTAGTCTACCGGACAGAATATTTGGCACCACCTGATGGAATATACAATCATTATGTATCTATTATTTGGACTTAAGAAAATATTAATCCTATATTAAAAAAATGTCAAAGGAAACTTACTTAAATGTCACATTTAAATAATGAATAATATAGAAATGAAATATCTAGCCACCATTTGGCATATAGACCAGCAATCAAATAAGTAGTGATAAATTGAAATGTCACCCCTTTGAAATCACATGATGTTTCCATACATAGTGAAACTTCCTTTTGGATGAATAACAATAATGATTTTTTCAAATTAAATGGACCAATCCAAAATTGTGCATGACGTGGAGGGCATGACCAATGAAATTTTTGGACTGAATACTAACACTAGAAGGCCCACTACTACAAAAAAACCTTTAACGACACTTGATTTTATATGAGCTAGAGAAAATCATCAATCATTTCCATCTTTATCTACCCTAAAATAAGTGTTGATAACGGGATCCCTTCAGTAGTGTTAAAAGAAATAATAAAGGTGATCCTTTATCATTTCTTTTTTTAGTAGTGATGAATGGTAAACTTTATCAATTATTTATTCTAGCCCTAATAAAAGAAACCATTATATGTTATTTATTTTTGGCACTAATAAAAGGATCCCTTTGAGAGCACAATTTTAGTGATGATTAAAGTTTTACTTTATAAGCGATAAAAAAAGCCCTGATAAATGTCCAAAATAAAATTAAAACAGTAAAAATAAAATGAGTAATGTAAGAAAAATATTAAACATTTTATTATTTAAATAATTTTTTATAAAAATGAATAAATTTAATATACACATATATATATTATAAATATTAATCAATAGTATATATTAAATATAGATATATTAAATGAATCAGTATAATATATATATAATGTTAAGTAAAAACATATTATTGTCATATTCATTTTTATGGTTGTCGGATTTTTCATTTTAACCTATATAAAATGTCATGTGTTGCATTTATATCTTGTACATATATATATCTATGTGTTTGTGTTAATGCACATGTACAAAAACGAACACAAAATTATAATTAGGAAATATATAGAATCACATAAACCTAATATTTATATATTTTATATTTTAATTATAACATCTTCTATTTAATATATATTATGTTTTTAATTGCTCAATTCTTTTAAATTCTACATTTATGGTATTACTTATTAATATTTATATTTTTTATTTAATTTTTGAATTTGATCATTTTCTGTTATTTATTTATATATTTTTATTAATTATGTTGTAGTATTTTCTATATGTATTCATCAACATCAATATATATATATCCATATTTTTTTAATTACTTATATTTAATAAATAAAACTTATCCATTTTTTAAATTTTTTAAATTGTATATATTTTGAATTATTCAATTTCACTCATTGTTAAAATGTATATATTTAATATTATATATCCATTAATAATGTTAAAAACATATATTTGTAAATAAATATTAATAAATAAATACATCAATAATGAATATTTACAATATTTATAAATATAAAAATTTATAATTATTATAAATAAATAATTATTTTATGTTAAATAATTTTTTATATAAATATAAATATAATAATTATATATAATTTAATAATTTTCAAATTATAATATTATTTTTTCAATAATTATACATGTATAATAAATTTATTTAAATAATCATAATTATTAAACATTTATAATTGTTTTTTTGTGCTGATAAAGATCAATCTTTTTTAGCACTAAAAAAGACTATAATAAGTGATATTAATCAGTGCTAAAATGTTAGCACTCATAAATATGCCTTTTATCAACACTTTTTCAGACCCGATAAATATTGAGATTTATTAGCACCAAAAGAGCTGATAAATATTCCATTATCATCACTTATAAATTTAGTACTGATAAAAGGGATCTTTATTAGTGCTTTTCTAAAAGAGATATTAAAAGTGTCCATGGTCTATTTAAAAACCCAAACCACGCATGAGTCACTCGTGATTCTCAAGCTCTCATGGATCTCCTCTTATACTAGTGTGACTTCTCTATGTTCCATCTTATTAATCATGTATAGAATCCAATATATTTTATTTATTAATTTTCCACTATCATAAATTGACATTTTAGGTTCCATGTAATAGGTTTTTGCACTGTTCATGACCATGACGAACGCTACATCTCTTCTCCTCACTACTGAAAGACAACGAGTGGTACTATTTCATCATTTTCTTCATAGAAAATGGTTTTGAAGAAAGAGAAGGATGGTTTCATATGGTAAGTATAGCCATCATATGTGTATGGTCCTACATGGGTAAGTAAAATAGATAATTGACCACATGTTAATGCAAATGTAATTCAGCATTATAGCATGATCAAATTGAGTTTAGTTAATCATTGAAGTTTTTAACCCATTTCTCGATAATTATATCTATATCCCATTATAGTAAGACAAAACATTATTGACTGAGAAGTGTGTCTGAGGTGGTGTGATGGCCTTAATTAGGAACAATTTGGGTATATTACGACAAAAATGTTACAAAATGGAGTCAGAGTGAAACTAGGGATATTGGTATTCATTATATCCAAAAAAGAAAAAAAATTATTGATACAATAAGTATTCCATAAATGTGTTTGTATAGAAAAATTTGGATTGATACTTGAGTTACCACATGATGTCTAGGCTGTTTTTTTCATTGACTTATCTTCTCGAGTCTCATGCAACTTATTTCCGAGTTGATAAGTAGGAATCAGTAAGAATATATTAAATTTCATGTTATTATGTTTATTTTATTTCTATAATAAATTATAAATTTATAATAATATAAATATTAATAGTAAAAAATAGTGCATTCCTAATTACTTATTAGTGATGATTAGGTTAACATAACTTATTAATTAATTGTGTTTATTTTCAAACCCCCTTTATCGAAACTATTAGTTAGTTTTTTCATAATTATATTTAAAATAATGATTATATAAAACATATTTTAAACAATATATAATTTATGAAGAGACTTATTAAAAATTAAATGAATAAGTGTGAGGAGAAGATGGTTCGCATTTAATATAGATTACTTTGTGCCTATTTGTGAATGATTATTTTTTAGTAGGGTAAAATGATGTGCATATCTACAATAACATCGAATATGTCGCCACTTTAACAACTAGACCTCCATAGGAAGAAGTATATGGACATCCACTGTATGGTAGAACATATATTGATCCTCATATCCAAGAATTAATTTTAGATCTACTTCGAGCTATGTGGTATAATTTTCAATGATAGGAAGTATCTATGGTTCCTCTAAGATTTGATGGTAATATATATAACAATAAATTTTGGATTTCATTGAATTGATTCATTCTATTATTATCTGTAAAAACATTCTAGATCAACAATAACAATAAGTTGAAAAATTCAACTTTTTAATGGATGTATATTACCAGAGAGATCTTATAGGGGATAAAAAATATCCAAATTTAGAATGTGAAGAATCCTTGAGTTCACCGAGGTGATTTTTAATGTAGGTAGGGTGAGATTAATTTATTCAAGGCCATTAAAGTGGTGGTATTCCAAATCCTCTTCAATTGAGGAGACTTTTTGAGTTATTACTTTAGTATAGGTTCCTAGGACTCTTTAATCCTCAGATGCTTAATTGTTTATCATCTCTTAATGATGGATGTGAGTCCCTATTTCAATCTGGCCTTCCTCTCATATTTTGGTTCTAATGGTCATTGATGACATACCTCACTAATAGTGATGGGAGAAAGGGAAATCTGAAAGAGGGAATGAGTAGCATAAAATCAATCATCAAAAGATGAACAGAAATGAAGAGTTTGAGGAAGGATTAAATAATGGTTTTGAAGGATAGTTTTATTGTATTATCGAATAATTATACTTAATCATAATATTAACAATTTTAATGAAAGATAAATGCAATTGTGTAACTTTATGCATGAAGTTAATTCTATTGTTGTAATTTAGGACAAATTAAATTTTTGAATAATAAAAAAGACAATGTCTTATGAAAATTATGAATTTAAAAATCCCATGGAAGACAGGCTGTTAATGGAGAAACTATTGATATATTATGGGGTAAACAAAACGTAGTTGAAAAAAACAGAAATGATGTATCATCACAGTTTTGAATGAAGTAATCAAGGCATGAAGTCAAGGTATAAACTATGAAGTTAGTTAGAATCAACACGAACAACCTATCCACATCAACAAGATAATGTTCATTAGTTATCATGGGGTCATAAGGAGGTTGAATGTGATGATTGATATTTACACATGGCACCACATCCAATATTTAATGAACTAAATCCTTTTGAATGATATGATGGTAATGTTATAATATACTTTTTCTATTTTTTAAAAAAATTATATATTGAAATATTGAATTAGTTTTCATTATTCCATGCAGATATCATTTATTTTAGTAAATTTCTGTAATAATTTATTTTAATTCCCACTGGAAAATCCCATAAAGGCTTCAACACTCTTCTTAAGAAGTTACATCTTGCAGATGCAGAGGGGAAAATTAATCCCCACCCACCACATAGTTATGTGAATATTATAATGCATGAAACATATACTATTTTCAGAAATCATCGCAATGAGAAATCATTTCACTTGTACTATGATTGATAATATATTATTTGACATTTTTTATTTTATTCGACATGATTTGAAATTGTTATGTTATGAAGTAGCAAAAGAGTTCTGAAAATAAGAAATGTGCATCAAAACAAACATACCCCAATTAAAAAGAAGGATGGGTTATGCTTCATTAGATAATAAATAGGTATGTATTTTATATCTACAATAAAAGTTTATTTATTTGATATGAAACAAAATATGTTCCTTTGTTTATATGGACATTGATGATTCCAATTATAAATCTACTTCCATCCCACATCATGTTCTATGGAAGGAGGATCTTGTAAATAAGAAGTATAAATTTGATTATGAAAAACAATATAAGTATGTGAATTATTTTTTAAGTATTACCTAATTTTAATTAATTAATATTTATAACAATATTATATAAAAATAAATATTTTCATATTTTTTTATTCATTTTAGACATAAGAATCAGCAAAAAATGTACCAGTTGAAAAGTTACTGTCAGTAGTTTTGAAGAGACTTAAATAATATGATCATGTTAAAGGATTAGGTTTTAGAGTCTATCCTCAAAAATATTTTAAGATGATAAATCCAAACAAAGATACATATAATATGATGAGATTATTTTAGACACAAATATACTCACTACAAGATATAATTATGTATTCTGGTTTTCTAGAACAAGGTATAAGAAAGGATCAAAGTGAACCAGTGGTGGAGTAAAAATCTATACATAGACCAAATGACCCAACTGGATTTCAGGATAGTCATTCCCGCAACAACATATCGTACCCAGGGCATTCAATTTTTCATTACTCTTTCTCCTAAATTTGAATTAAACAAATTATGGTAATATTATATTACGAAATTTTTTATGGGTATAATTGTATGTGATTTTTATCTATCAACACCCACGTACCGCCATGGTGCAATGAGTACAATGTTTAATTTTCTTAAGAGACCAGCTACATGATCCACCCCTCTCAAAAGGTCACATGGGAGTGAGTATTTATTTTTCATATGAGCCGAATCCTATGTTTCATATTCCTCTTAATGGTTCATATTTTACAATGGTTGAAGTTTCTTTTGGAGATTTTATACCATGGTCATATAATATTATAATCATACATGAGGTATGTCTTTAACAAAATTTTTATATGAAAAAACATGTATATGTTGATGATAAAAGTAATGAAGTGAGATATGATATTATATATGGATAAAGAGGTAGATAAACAAAATGTCAAATCAAGAAAATCTAGTGAATTGACCAACAAAAAACCCATTTGAGAGAACCTTCTCCCCACCTGTCCTAAAGAAACATTTTTTATCATTTCAAATTCATGAAGTGACAACATTTAATGTAAAAACTATATCTTAAATTGAATATAAAAAAACATATATAGTGATTACATCAAATATTTAATTTGTCTAAAGACTCTAATTATGATTCTCAAGCATGAATGTCTCGGGATATATATTGTGAAAAAATACATAAGGTACATTTTCATAATACATTTATCGAAATAGTAAGATAAATATATTTATTGATGTTAATAAATATTCATAGTTTGTACAGGAGATTATATTACAACTATATCAAGGGAGGATCGTATGAAGCACGATTTGGATTTAATAATCCCAATATCATTTATATGTCATAAATTAAAATGATGGAGGAAGAAATTGTAAAGAAAAAAGATGTGTTATGAGAATTGATTTATAAGAAAAGGATTAGATGACTTTTATTATGCCTATATTTCAAGGGTAAAACTCTACAATCTAATGATAGAAAATATATTTTTAATTTTATTATTACTTAATTTTTTTTGTAGGAAGAATAGGATGCTGATCGCAGTCAATATAGGTACCTTGAATTTTTATTTTTTGGATTTAATGTATGTATATACAACTAACAGACCACTCATGATGCATATTGTCAATATGTAATATTATAAAATCAACATTATATAGATAAATGTCAAATTATATGTTTATTCTGTGTTTGAACTGTAATTTTGTTATGATAGATAAGTCATTAAATTCAGGCTATATCCTGGCATGAAGAAAGTGTCTAAAGAGATAAAGCCATTGGATTACTAAAAATGAAAAAATGTAAGGTGTGTATAGAAATATTTATCTATCAAAACATTCCAAAAAAATTATTTATTTCGGTCAATGATTCTACTGTGTCTGAAACAAGATAATGAAATCGATTGTTGACATTATATTTGCAAATTTATGAGAGATATCGTAAAGCGCGAAACAATTTTCATATCTTAATGGGTAATTTCTGAAGTTAATTAAAATTTCATTCAATATATTTAATAATAATTTTTTCTATATTTTCTCAGTACTATCCTGATTTCTATCAACGTATCTACTTAAAATAAGAAATCAATTTGATTTGAGATGAGTTGTAAGTGTACTTTTAAAAAAAATTATATCGACATCAAATTTATTTTATTACCTGTATATTTGTGATATATTAAATGTTAAGACCTTAAAAAGATATATTTTTTCTGAATAATTAGTGTCATAATGCTGAAATATTATTTTTGATCTCTTTCTCAATGAGGACAGTATTAGTGGAAATCAATTTTTTTAGAAGTGCTATCTTGAAAACAATAAAATTGAGGGGAAATCATGGAGGCAGAGGTGGAGTCATAGGAGAAGGAAGATGTGGAGTAACATACATGGGTGAATGTGGAAGTGGATATGAAGGTAGTGGCAGAGTTGGAATTGGATACCAACATGGAGGAGGGGGAATATGCAAAGTCTTAGGTGGAGACTGAGGCGATGGAGGATATGAAGCATTGGCATGAAAATAATAAAAAATTTGGACAATGAATTAGAATAAGGATCATACCATTATTGTGTTTTAGAGTAATTTTTTAAAAGATCGCAAAACACTTTTCACTTAAGAAAAGATCCATTTTACGTGCTTCTAATTTAAAATGAAATTTTGGTAAAAACACATGTGGCATACTCAAACTCGAGTACACACATTTTGATTTTTTTGATAAATTAGGAGAACACTCCATGAGTCATTTTTTATGTGTATGGAATATTCACGCCTCAATATGATGCACGGTGTGATGGGTATGACTCTGAGTGCATCATTTTATTTATAATTTACATTAATTTTAGATAAAGAAACTACTAACATACTCAAAACTAATAAAATGGATTCGTATTATTTTGGAACATTAGGAAAATGATCTATATGTCATTTGTGACATGTGGGTATCATATTCACTCTAATGACCTGAAATTCATTTGGAAATTTTTTTCTTAAATAATGGGAATTTTATGAATCAGGGAAAACTGACGGCACATGATTCTGAGGACCGATGTTTCCGGAATAAATTTTTAATGTTTTGTTCGGGTACATTCAGTAAACATATGAGCGGGATTTTATAAATTTTGAACTAGTGCTTGTAATTGAAATCAGAGGACAACTTTGAACTCGTAGCACTGTTATTCTCTTAAGAAGACTTTCATCTCGACGGTAGATGGTCGGGAATTAAAGTTAGTTTTTGGGTTTTACGTGGGAATAATAAAATAAATTAAGTGATTGACATAATTTATTTTTAGTTGGTTAAAACCTCCATGTGGAGGTTGGAGGTGGGGCCACCACACCTTAACATCCCATGAGAGGTTATCATGGTGGGGCCCACCCAAGGTCGAAAAACATATAGTTTTTTAATTTGATGGGGACCACCCGAGGTATAACCTCTTGGGCCCCCCATTATGTGGGGAAAACCCCCTTGAACTCCCCACTTATTGTGCCAACCATCTGATATATTAATTCTACACATTTAATTAATTAATTAAAACCTTATGAATTCTATGCCAACAATTTAATAAGATGTCATAATACATTATTTTGTTTGCATTTGTCTTTTTGGTCCAGCTTGGTAGAAAATGAACTCTCCAACGAAGTACACATCTTCCACCAACGAAGAACGATCTTTAACTGTTGCAAGGGAGAAGTGTTGTCCTTGAAGAACATCGCCAACGATGTCCTTGACTTCTTCATCTTCTTTACCGATGTCAACAACTCGATGTCTGCCTTTCCGCGACATCATCAACAAACAATAAACCACGAGGTATGGGATTTATGTTTGAATTTTTTTCCAGTTCTTCATCATTCAAATATTTGTTTACGATTTGACCATTAAAATCACCATAACACGGAGGGAACCATCTGAACAGACATGTCCTGACCCACCTTTTCTATTCATCACTTGTTGATAACGGGGGTGGTGCAACTGCAGTTGGTGACGAGCTGGCCGAGAAGGAAATCGGTGGTGTAGGGTCTTCGGGTCTCCAAAATGGTGCGACGTCGTTGCGCCGCACAAAATAGTAGGTCGCGGCGGTGTACACTGGTGGCCTCTATGCCGCTGGAGGGGTGTCGCGACATGGTTCCATGCAGTGGAAGAAGTCGTGGCCAGGGGCTGCAGTGGTGGGGAAAAAGCAGCCAGCTAGGACGGTCACTGGCAGAGCACACCATCTGGCAGCTCGGCCAGCTGGATGAGGCGGGACCCTCCTGGGTCCCGTGGGCTACAGAATCGGCACCAGACACCAGTTCCCATTGGGAGACGAGGGGAACGGCACCCCCCCCCCCCACTTACACGGCTAGGGCGGTATCTATAGGGGGCTGTCAGCCGCTGTCCTTCCAGGCCACGCGGGCCGCAGCGCAGGCCCCGTGGGCCGCCAACACTGGCCACGCCCGGTGGTCGTGCTACCCGCTGGGTGGGGCCGCCCAGTGGGGTCGGGCCACCAGTGTGGGTCGGTCCACCTTTGCGGGAAGGGACACCCCCTCGGGCCAGGTCGGACACGCAGGTCGGGTCCAACCCCAGTCCGGACCCGTTTGACCAGATTTCACCATTTCACCCATAACAAGGGCTATGAGTATCAAATTGATGAATTGTCTATGGTGACTTAATGCATTGAGCGATTCGGGTATTTTGTCATACCCCACTTGTGGTTTGGACGCAGTTTGGGTATGGTCAGGCAGGATTGAACATAAATCCAACCAGGCCCTTGGAACGGAAATGCCAATAACTCTCAGACCGGGCGTCCAATTAACGCACCATCTGTCACGCTGTGTTCCTTTTGACAAGACAGAACATAAGGGTAAATCAAATTGGGATGACGTGGTCGTTAATGTTTTGACTCTTGGCTTGAGGATCATACCCCCCTGAATCAAGAATTCTAGTGGAAACCCTAAGGTAGGCTATGCACTGTTGACTGTTCCTAGATCATGTGTTTCTCTGACAATTCTGATGATTGTTCCTAGATCTTGTGTTGTTCCAATAGTTCTGACATCTATTCCTGGATCAAGTGTTCGTCTGACATCTCTGACTACTTTTCCTGGATCCTATGATGGTCTGACTGTTATAACCACTAGTCTTGGATCTGGTGTGAGTCTGATAGCTTAGATGATTTAGTGGCTACATTTGATCATCTATATATCTCTACAAAAGTTTTATACCTATGTGAGCTAAGTCAATAACTTGTGTTTTCCTGAATATTGAGATTGATTACTAGATAACTTAGGTTTGTGTATGGGAATATACCTTTGTGGGGTAATATTTTAATTTCATAATTTTTGGTTTATCCTTGTTGAATTGTTTCAGGCCTAGATGGTCTCAGGGTCCCTTATGAGTATCATTATACTCTCCCTTGCACGGGCTACGCCTGCACCTCGTTTTGTTGGATGTAGACGATAGACAGTGCTGATTGAGACTAATTAGTGGGACTGGACGGTACCCGGAGGTGGAGCTTATGATGAGTCGGTACACGGAAGTGACTAACGGATATGGAGTGATGAGGAGGACATATGTATCTACCCTTTAGGTTGGAACCCCCGAGGATGACCCAGTGGATTCATTTATTTTTCATTTGTACTTTTTTTCCTGTTGTACTGGCACTTTCTAGTTGGTCTTGTATTTCCGGCCCCTTTACTTTTTAGCACTCTTTTGTATACAGTTTTACATAGCATTTACATTCATCTCTTACTCTATTGTGTGTTTGTTTTCAGTTTATAAAGCCAATTCCTTCCCAGTTTTAGGTATTTACACCTTTTGTACTAGTTGCTAGACCTTGGCCTATGGAAGGCAGGCTTGGGGTAGTTACGGCAAGGGCCCCGGTGGACGGGTCGTGAAAAATTAGTATTATAGGAGTCGATTCTACCACATAACATAAGACTCTAATATTTTTTTGTGAATAAATAGTGTTAAGGGTACTAAGTGTGGTTATCAGTCCAGGGAGTCCAGTGTTGATGCGGCGACCGACATATCTATAAAACAGGACCCTGATATCTTATTTTTGACTCAGTTCATGAAAACACGGATTGCGTGTGTGTTTTCAAAAGTTTTATTTGTGAAATATTAAGCCAGATCACAAGGTATAACTAATTTAACATGGAGCACCTATTTATTTTCAGGATACCTCAATGCAGACAGCCAGCCAGGGTTCTGAGAGTTGTATGAAATGACAGCCCACCGTGCAATGAGGCCATAGTAGAGGGCCCTAATACTGAAGAAGCACTAGTTGTACCACTACTCGTTGGGCCACCGATACCACCATCCCCAGCAGTATAGAGTGCACACCGCTTGAGCATGTTGAACAAGTTCCAGCACCAGAGTCCGCTCAGATTTAGAGGTGAGACAGACCCGTACAAAGTTGAGGATTGGCTAGAGACTGTGGTAAGAGTCTTCAGACCAGTTAGGATACCATCCCACATTAAGGTGATATTTACCACGAGCCTTCTTCAAGAAACAGCAGGTAGATGGTGGAGCATGTTTCTCCAGGTGAATGATGAGGATACACTACTCTGTGCTGACTTAGAGAGCCTATTTTTGGCAGAGTTTATCCCAGCCACCCTACGTGCGGTGCAGATACATGAGCTACTTCATCTGCAGCAGGGCAGTGTGACAGTGGCATAGAACTCAGTGAGGTTCACCGACCTGTCGTGCTACTCTATAGATATGGGATGGGACACATTTCTCAGGGCCCAGACCATCGAGCAGGGGCTCAAGCGAGAGATCAGGGCCTCGATGATCTCCCTCAGTATCCCGACTCAAGCAAGAGTGTTAGAGAGAGCCCTCCTGGTAAAGCTTTTCCTTGCTGAGCAGTCTCCAGCAGTGAGACATACAACAAGTAGACAGGCAATGGTGTCTTCTGCAGCTAGCTATAGACATATGTTATAGAGTTTCAAGAAGACCATGCCATCCGATGGGTAACCTCAGCACACAGGTTTAGTTGTGCGGGGAACACGAGACAGAGCCAGCCATGCCAGGAGTGGGCAATGTTACTCTTGCGGTGGGTAGGGACATATGGATCGTGACTGACCGACCCGTTATACAGATTATCATCAGACAGTTCAGGGACCTCCCAGGAAGAGGTATAGGTTTGATAGAGGCAGACCATATGGAGTAAGTGGACGTGGCAGAGGATCTGGTCATGCAACTGGTGGTGGTGGATGATTTGAGGTGTTACCTCCATCACCATCAGGAGGTCCACCGCAATCGCTGGGAGTAGGTGGACATGGGAGAGCTCACCTCGAAGCAGCTGATCCATATGACCATGGCACTCCAGAGATGATTTGAGGTACGATATGTGTATACTCCTCTTTAGATTCAGTTCATATAGACATTGTTTCCAGTCACTCATTCATTGCCTCTGCCCTCATTCGGAGCTCGGAGATTCCAACAGAGTCGTTGGCTTGATCCTTTTTGTTAGAGACTCATATAGGAGAAGAATCGACGATTAAGTACTGTTTCCAATAGTGTGAACATACTCTTGGAGGTGAGAGCTTTGGCTAGGTTCTCCTTGTAATGGCGTCGAGTCGTTACGACGTCATCCTGGGTATGAACTAGTAATCTGCAGTCCATGCTCAGATTTAATGTATTCGGCGGGAAGTGTATTGTGTCCGCATGGATGTGACAAGTTTCACCTTCACTAGCAAGAAGGGAGCCTTTAAAGCATATGACCGACATACTCATAGGAGGGTGCAGCTGATCACTCATTAGTTGGCCTGCCTTACCCTCAGAGGAGTAAACGTGGAGAGTCCGAGCAATCTTGTAGTGGTGGACCAGTACGCAAATGTTTTCCCTAATGATTTACCTAGTCTACCTCCTCGCATAGTGGTGGACTTTTACATTGACCTGTACCCTGGGACGTCACCGATATCTACTGAAGTATATTGGATGGCTCCCGCTGAGCTATCTGAGCTGCAGGTACAGTTGGAGAGCTTTCTGGGGAAGGGATTCATCGAGCCAAGTGTTTCTCCCTGGGCAGCCCCAATTCTGTTCTCCATAAAGGCAGATGGGAGCTGGAGGCTTTGTGTTAACTACTGTCGCCTGAACCAGGTGACCGTGACGAACATATAAAAACTCCCGAGGATTTAATACCTCTTTGATCAGCTGAAGGGAGTGCGGTGGCTTTTAAAAATAGACCTCAGATCAGGGTATCACCAGCTCAAAGTTTGAGACGAGGATGTACAGAATACGACCTTTAGATGTCGGTATGGACACTATGAGTTCTTGGTTATGCATTTCGGTATAACCAATGCTCCAGTAGTGTTAATGGGACTCATGAACAAGATTTTCCTGCCTTACCTCAATCGCATTGTCATAGTCTTAATCGACGACATTCTGATCTACTCGACTACTGTGCAGGAGCATGCCTACCATTTGCAGGTAGTACTGGACACACTCCGAGAGAACCAGCATTATGGTAAGCTCCTGAAGTGCCAGTTTTGGATTTGAGTGGTTCACTTCTTAGGTCACATCATCATAGAGGCTAGAGTTGCAGTGGATCCAGCAATGATTGAAGTGGTACATGCCTGGAATCCACCCATGAGTGTGACAGAGGTACGGAGTTTCCTGGGTTTGGTTGGTTATTACCAGAGATTCGTGCCAAAAATCACCAATGTTTTAGCGCCACTATCAGATTTAACGAAAATGGGGCAACCCTTCGTGTAGTTGGAGAGATGTCAATAGATATTTCATGAGCTGTGGCAGAGGCTAACTACTGCCCCCATCATTAGGCTTCTAGAGGAAGGCGTATTGTACATAGTCTATTGTGATGCATTTGGGACTAGACTCGGTTGTGTCCGAATATAGGAGCGAGCAGTGATCACATATGCTTCTCGGTAGTTGAGAGAGCATGAGAAGAACTATGCTAACCATGACCTGGAGTTTGTAGTAGTGGACTTCACCTTTAAGATGTGGCGACACTATCTGATTGGTGAGCATTTTACCATGTACTCTGATCACAAGTGTCTCAAGTATATATTCTCTCAGAAAAACCTAAACCTGAGATAGCGAAGTTGGCTTGAGTTCCTTCAGGACTATGACTTTGAGATATTATATACTCCTGGTAAGGGGAACGTTTTTGTGAATGCACTCAGCATGAGGTCTAGTATACATCTGAAATGAGAGGTGAGATAGTAGATTGTTGCATTACATATATTCTTTGTCGATAGAGATGGAGAAACCTTTCTACAGTCTCTTAAAATCACTCCCCACTCCTTTAGCGAGTCAAGGAAGCACAATATGGGGACACTGACTACAAGACACGACGTGCTAAGATATCCACAAGGCAGGCATCTAATGGATTTCCAGAAGGTGGGGAGTATGTCATCCGCTTCAGAGGACATACCTTGGTACCATTGGCACTTCAAGAGGATGTTTTGAGGTTTTTTCACACATACCCTTTATCGGTACATCCAGAAGTGGTGAAAATGTATCAGGCTCTCATATTACTGCACTGTTGGCCAGGTATGAAGAACGCGGTAGTGGAGTTCGTTTCTTGATACCTCACTTGTCAGTAAGTGACGGTGGAGCACCAGGTACCAGAAGGAATGATATAGCCTTTAGAGGTCCCAAAGTGGATGTGGGATGGGATATCCATGGACTTTGTGACGGGTCTTCCACATACATCCAGGGGTCATGACTCGATTTTTGTGATCATCGATCGACCCACCGAGTCATCCCACTTTCTAATGATCAGAGATCAAGGTTTATTAGAGATATTGGGATGCATTTATATGAATTATATTGTGCGGCAACATGGATTACCTTCTTCTATTTTCTCCAATCATGACGCACGCTTTACTTCCCTACTATGGAAGGGGTTGCTAGAATCTTTCAGGACACAGCTTCGTCTGAGCACTGCCTTCCATCCTTAGACAGATGGTCAAACTGAGTGGACCATTCAGACCCTCAAGGGCATGCTCGATGCTTTTGTCCCTGACTTCGGTCACAGTTAGGAGGATCACTATTCATTGGTGGAGTTTCCCTAAAACAACAGCTATAAATCCACCATAGGGATGGCCCCTTTTGATGCGTTATATGGGAGACCTTGAAGATCACCCTCGACATGGAAAGACCCAAGGGAGTTAGCACAGGTGGGACTAGAGATGGTTCAGGCTACCACAGAGAATGTTCAGATCATCCAAGAGTTGATGAAGACAGCACAAAGCAGACAAAAGTTGTATGATGATAGGAGATGGAGACGTCTTGAGTTCGAGGATGGCGACCATCTATTCCTAAGGGTATCACCCAGATGAGGTATACATATATTTGGACGAGGTGGAATGTTATCTCCGAGGTTTATCGGACCATTCTAGGTCCTCAATAGAGTAGGTTAGGTGGATTACTGGCTGGATCTTCCACCTTAGTTTCACCGATTTCATGACTTCTTCCACGTATCTCAGTTGAGGAGATACGTGCCCTTCCCACATCATCAACCATGGAGAGATGGACATCGATGACAGGGAGAAATTCACAAAATATCCAGTGGAGATTGAGGATTGATATGAGCGGGTCCTACATAGATGGTCAATACCTCTGGTTCACCTTCACTGGCAGCACGGGAACCTCCAAGAGAGCACACAAGAGCGGGAGGCTCAGAAGCATGATCAGTACCCCCATGTGTTCCCTTAGATTAATTTGTAGCTTACGAGGACATAAATCCATGTGGTGGTGAGAATATATAAACCCATAATTCCAGTGGAAAGTTTTTTCTTAAATAAATGAAAATTTTATGAGTACGCAAAAACTGATGGTGCGTGATTCTGAGGTGCGGTGTGCCCGTAATAAATTTCTGAAGTATTGTTCGGGTATGTTCAGTAAACGTACGAGTGGATTTTATAAATTTTTAACTCGTACTCAGAATTGAAATCCAAGGGCACCATTGAACTCGCGGTGCTATTATTTAGAAAAAAAGGCTTTCACCTCGACAACAGATGGTTGCGAATGAATGATAGTTTTTGGGTCTTACGTGGAAAAAATAAAATTAATTATGTGCTTGTCTTAATTTATATTTAATTTCTTAAAACCTCCAACTAGAGGTTGGAGGTGGGGCCCACCACACCATAACCTCTCATGAGAGGTTATGGTGGTGGGGCACACCCGAGGTCTCAACACCTATTCATAATTAATTTGGTATGGACCACCCGAGGTAAAACCTCTTGGACACCCCATTAAGTGGGGAGAAACCCGCTTGAAATCCCCACTTATGGTGCCAAACCTCTCAATTATTAATTAAAAACATTCAATTAATTAATTTAAACCTTTTGAATTCTATTCTAACAATTTAATAAGATGTGATAATCTATTATTTTGTTAGAATTTGTCTTTTAGATGGAGCTTGGGAGAAAAATAACTCTCCAATGAAGAACAAGTCTTCCGCCAATGATGATCGATCTTCAAACAAGGAAAGGGGGAAGAGTCATCCTTGAAGAACATGGATGACGATGTCCTCGACTTCTTCATATTCTTTCCTGACGTCGATGAATCAATTTCCACCTTTCTGTTATATCGTCAACAAACAAATAACGACGAGGTAGGGGATTTAAGTTTGAATTTTGTTCGCATTATTCATCGTTCAAATCTTGGTATATGATTTTCCTATTGATATCACCATAAGGTGGAGGGCACGGGTCAACTGAACACGTCCCAAACCCCCTCTATTATTCCACACTTGTTGATGGTGGTGGTAGTGCAACGGTGGCTAGTGCCGGTCTGGCCGAGAAGAAAACTGGTGGCACAGGTCCGCCAGGTTGCCAGAAGGGCACGACGCCGTCGTGCCTCAGAGAAGAGTAGGTTGCGGCCCCTAGTCGCAGTGGTGCACATGGGAGACCACCAGGCCCTCGGTGGGGTGTGGCACCGTCGTGCCATGTAGAGGTAAAAGCCACGGCCTCTGGCCGTTGAGGTGCACATGGCAGGCCCCCTGGCCACCGGAGGGGCACGACCTCGTCCCACCATGCAGTGGATGAAGTTGTGGCCCCTTGGCTGCAGTGGTGGAGAAGAAGAGGCCAGATGGGCCTACTACTGGTGAAGTATACCGGTTGGCCGCTCAGCCTGCTAGATGAGGCGGGACCCTCCTGGGTCCTGCGGGCTACCAAACATCTGACAGGCGCTGGTTCTGTTCTGGATATGGGGGCGCGGCACCCCCCCCCCCCCCCCCCTACACGGCTAGGGTATGCCCAGAAGGGCGCCGCCAGCCACTGGCCACCCCGGCCACGCGGGCCGGTAGAGCAGCCAACACGGGCTGCCAGTGCAGACCACGCACGCATGTCGCGCTCCCCGCGGGTTAGGCCGCACAATGCGGGTCATGACGCCCCCGCGGGCCGGGCCTCCTCCCCGGGCCGGGCCACCCCTACGGGCCAGGTCAGACACCACGGGCCACCCCCACGGGCCGAGTTGGACTCACGGACCGGGGATGTAACACCCCAAGCTTCCACGATACGCTTCTTATTCAATAATGTAATAGCTTGCATTGTACGCAACTTCGAGTTCTAACACACCGCGACTAATCAATGTAGCCGTTATAAATAGTAATACCTAATTTTTAAAATTATATAAATTTTATATTTCAAAAATGGACTTCATTTTTGTATTCATAATATTGAAATTATCCTAAGTTGTATTTTTTATAATTTTCTGAGAACTTCCAATTTTTTATGAATAGTGAAAAATACTTAAAAACAACTTTTTTAATCAAAATAATTTTTAGTGATAAATTATACTATTGATTGGTTCTAAAGTATAATTAGAATATATTTTTACCATTTTATCCAATGGTGTTAATTATAATTAATTTCACTTTGAAATTAGACATAAACAATTGTCAATCTTTTGATATATATTGTTTCTTAAAAACACGCTATTTATTGTGACAGCGGGAATTAATTATAAAATTAATTAATGCAACTTATATGAATGGAATTTTTTAAAATAGACAAAATTTTTGAATTTGGAATATCAATTATATCTTTGGGTGAAATTTTGGCATTGTTCTGAAAAACATCAATTTTTTGATGAATAGTGAAACCACTAAGTGGTAGTTAAAAAACTGATTTTTTGTTTAAATGAAACATTACAACTTCTATGATTTGATTTTCAAAAATCTGACATTCATGGTTGTCATTATGAATTAAAATGTGGTTCAATGGGATTAAAATAATTTTTTGGTGAATAGTAACTTTTATGTTTAATTAATCGCAATTAATGGTAATTAGTGAAATTTAAGGTAAAAATGATATTATAAAAATATGAAAATACCTTCACACTTGTCCTACCCCAATTGGATGTGTCATGTCCGACCAATACAATCCATGGGTCAACTTGGGGACCCCATGGAGCCACTTTGGTAGGAAAATAACGTAAATAACTTTTATTTAAAGTTAAAATAAAAATGTCACAAACATAAGTTGTTTTACTAAAAAAAAATTAAATCGGGTTATACAAGTCATATTTTTTACTATAAATATTCATTATAAATCTAAAAATATTTCCTACATCATGATATTTTGTTATAATTTTTAGACGTTAAATAAATTAAATTATTTTTGACACCATAATGATGCAGCGATTACCTCATTAATTAACGGTTTAAATAAAATGAAAATATAATGTAAAACCCCAGGCTTACACTTGTAAAAAACCTATTGGATGAGTAGATTTCGATTCCTTATCACCTTATCCTCGAATTATATAAGTGTGGGACCTTTAAAATCCGAAACTCATTATATAATAAAGTAACATTTCATTACTTTTCAAGAGTGCCCCTCCTCTCCACTTATAAAAGGACCCAACCACTACCACATTACTCACACTTTCAAAGCCTTTTGGATCGTCCAAACTCTTCCCAAATAATCTCCCAACTTCCATCTCTTACTCCTAGAAGCCTCACTTTGGGTAGAATTCTTACCAGGGAAGCCTTTGGCTCAAATCAAAAGAGTTACCCGATTTTAAGGTAATGTCTTCTCTTATGTTATTTTGTTTTACTTTTCTTCTCCAACCCCCTAAACTCTTTTTATTCATTTCATTTGTAACAATACCAGTATCCTTAATATACTAGGATGTTGTTATAAAAGGTATTCAATCTAAACTTACACACACCTACATTTAATGGTTAAAGAACATATTGTTTCTGTGGATGGTGAATTTATGCCCCACGAAACGATGATTGTTCAACACTCATATAACACCTACAAAGGTGGCCATTAAGATGTCAATATATTTATATATATGATATATAATATTTTTAGGTTTTACTTAAGGTTCTGTATTTTTCATTTATGGAATACCTTTATTGTTTCCATTATGGATAAACGCGATATTTTCATTTTAGGAAGTGCGGACTACCGCCCCCTCAAAGTGATTTGAATCGTTAATCCCATAAGTAGGATGTATAAAGGATGGAGTAAATGATATGATATATGATATTATACTGTAATTATAATATACCTTTATATCATTATGTTTTATTCAATTAAAATACGAAATAGAAATGAAAGTAGCGTTCATGCGTACGTACGGATTACCGTCTCCATGAACGGTGCATTTCATTTCGTACCTCTAAATGTTATGTAATATTATAAAGGCAAGTATATAATGGATATATATGATATATATGATACTTAAATAATGAATATAATTCTTCATATAATTGATATTTTACCACATGAACAACTTTTAATTATAAGATGTTTATTTTTAACTCAAGTACCAAATATCGACAAAACGACCGTTATTAACTTAAATAATTACATAATGTTCATAACATTGTAATAAGTGATATAAAAGGAATAATGAACTTGAAAAAGGTTCTTAAGCAAGTAGAAATTAACTCTATTTTATTATTTAGGAGGTTAAAGAACGATCGAGTCAAGTCGGACACGAGATAAGGGAACTTCTTAACCCAATTTTCGTTCATTGGGTTAATCTCTTACTTTAAAATTATGACATGATATTATTATGTCCTATATTGTATTTATACTTTATTTATGTGTAAATATAGTGATTACACATAATATATCAATTTTATTTTAAAAAAATATCTCTGAAAGGGACTTCGTCTCAATCTCCTTTCATTGAGGCATATTTTGTTTTATACACAAATTTCTTTTATATGGTGTATAAACCCCTTTGAATTTTACTTTTACTAAAAAGGAATATTTTTATATGAAGCATTTTTACTAAAAGTCAAAAGGAATGTTTTTTTCTTACGTATGCGGTGACAACGACTTCCCCACCGCCGCAACCATTATTTGATTTTCTGCTTCCTCTACAAGCCACAAATTTTTTAATGAAAAATAAATACAAAGTTTTAACTTTCATTTATTTTGGTATTGAAAATGGTTTTGAAAGTGTTTTTATTATATCAATGTTTTGTATTGATATCTTGAGATTGAAATGTGGAAATGTTATGTTTCCTTTATGCATGTTTTATGTGATACGATTATGTTATAGTTTATGATATGTTTAAACCTATTCATATGAGGAATGCATTGGACTTAATAAGTGACGGGTGGATCCCGCTATAGCTCCTCGATGCATCGGTAGGTCCCATGAGACAAACTAGTGTCTTGGCATGAGGCCTTGACAAAATATTATTTGTGGTCTTGGCACGAGTCCTTGACTACGTGGTTATGATAGTCTGGAATTATGCATTCCATCATTATGAAAGTGGTTATTGATATTGCATGGGATTATTCGACTAGTAGAATATCCATGTGAGTAAGTAAATGGCATTATTTAATTTTATTTTTTCCATATCATGTTGAAGTTCAAGTTTAAAAAGGCTTTTGTTTTAGTTATACATTGCCTTAAATGTTAATGTTTATTTATGAAAGCTTCCACAATATTGTTATCCTTACTGAGCATCTGAGCTCACCCCTTTCAGTGTTTTAATATTTTCCAGGATGTGAAGAAGTATTTTATGAATGACCTGCAGGGATAGTCAGAAGAGGATATGAGTGTGGACTATAGAGAATTTGTTATTGTAGTTTTTCACTTTATGATGTAATGTATCATTTATGAATGTATCTAGTGTTTCCAAGGCTGCTAAACTAATCGGTCTTTCAAGACATGATCTTTTGTGATCATGCCAATGTTACGCAATAATGCATCGACTTTGGGTAGCTGGGGTCGGGGTGTTATAGTTGGTATCAGAGGTAGTTTAGTACTAACCTTGGAAGCTAGATTTAGATAAACTCTGATTAGAGCACATAGCCCAAAGGTAGACTTTGAGGATTAGTATAGAAGAACTTCCTAGAATATTTTTGTTGTAGATATTTTGTGAGTTTTCCGAGCAATACATCCATGTCTGGATACGAGCAGGTAGAGGGGGCTCTGGAACAGATGTACCTAGGGGTAAAACACGAAAACACTGCTTTGAGCTAGACTCGAATGGGAACTGGTGCACGACAACAGGCCTTGATGCACTCTTGGTTACGACACTCCCGGGGGATATGCTTAGGATAATTCTTATTTTCTTTACAAACAATTATGAAGGGTTTATGAGAATATACTTCCTCAAATAAAACATTTCTTTTTATGATTATGGATTATATCTATAAATAGTTCAATTTATGTTAAGTGTTTTACAAGTATGGAATTATGTTTTTAATTCATAAACTAATCTAGTTTAGTCCATTGTTTAGAAATGATGCCTAGTGGGAGAATGGAAAATGTATCAATGCACACCCTCCGTGTATGGATTTCCCTCATGATCAAGATAATTATTGTGGATCTGGAGATACAACTGGTGTTGATCACCTTATCACCATACTGGGACAACTCACTCAGGTTATCAATAATAACCATACTCTTATAGAGAACCCTGATCCTCAACGTGGAGGATCATTGTTAGACCGCTTCATGAGGCAATAACCACCAACATTTAATGGGGGTACAGATCCATTAGTAGCTAAGAAATGGATAAACTCCTTAGAAAAAATATTCCACGCCTTAGGGAGTAGTGAAAGGAAAAGGTTATCATGGCAGTTTACCGCCTCACTGGAGATGCTGATCAATAGTGGTCATTGATTCAAAACACAAAGGGAGATGATGACATATCGAATATGGAATAGAGGGAGTTAAAAGAGATTTTCATAGAAAAATACTTTCCTCATGACCATCGAGCAGATATGGAAAGACAATTTCTGAGTCTGAGGCAGAAGGAGGATGAGAATGTCGCAAATTATGAGTCTAACTTTACAAGGTTAGCGAGGCATGCTGCAGATTATATACGTAACCCAAGAAGTATGATCGATCGTTTTTTTGATGGGTTAAAACCGTTTCTCCGTCGAGCACTAGTATCACTATCTTTCTCAACGTACGAATATATTGTCTCGTGTGCTATCAAGACAGAAAAGGAATTCTCTAAATCTTATGACAATAAAGTAAAGCAAGAGAAAAAGATAATGGTGGAACAAGAGACAGTTAAAGGGGAAAAGGAAAAGAAGGATTTTCCATTATGTGATAATTGTGGGAAGAATCACCATGGTGCATGCCTAAAAGGAATGGGAGTTTGTTATAAATGTGGAGAAAAGGGCCACCAGGATCGTGATTGCAAGGGAAAGAAAGAGGATATCAATGTTGAATGCTACAATTGTAGGGAAATGGGGCATTATGAAAATGAATTTTCTAAGCGTCGGGGAAACTTACCTCAGAAAAGGCCAAGGGATCAAGGACAATCTTATTTTGTTACTACAGTTGAAGTGGAATAATTAATGTATTGGTGCTTTTAGACTCAAGGATTATATTATGGTTATAATAATAATGTGATATATATAAGGATTGTATTGCAGTACTTGTTGTTTTCATTATGGATTTAATATAATGAAGGTAATTATATTTTTAGTATGTGACAAAAAGAGATACTTTAATTTGTTTGAGGAATCTGATGTTACAATTGATTTTGGAATTTAGAGACCTTTTAGAGAAAGTCTGGACAGAGGTATTTTGGATAACTATAAATTATTGAATGGATTAAGTTGATCTTTGGATAGTATTGTTTAAGGTTAAAACATTTCTAAAGATTATTTTTGGAATATTATAATACTATAGTTTTAGGAAAAGGACAACCTGTAGGGTGGGGGATAACCCGTCGTGTCGGACAAAGCTGCAGGAATCGAACCCACAACCATAGTGCGACAGGCCTTTATTACCTACCACTAGCCTACAGGAAGTCCCTGGTTATTACAAAATAGTTTTCATAATATAAATGGTATGTGTTAATACTTTGAACCTTGTACGATTAGGATAAATATAATATTTTTGAGTTCCATTATCTTTTTGAGTGAAAGATGAGTTTGTGGTAGAAATTAGTTGAAGGTTGAATCTCTACTTGTCAAGCATATATATATATATACCTATCTCTTATTCTATGAATAAATTAATTCTTAAACTTTAGTAAAGGTATATTAAAACAAAAAAATGTGTTATCCCAATACCTTATGTCTTGTTGAACTGATAATATTTTAAATCCACATAGATTGAAGGCTTTGATGCCCTCAATTTTACACTTGTTTATGATTGATGACTTCAATCACTCCCTACAAATATTTACGTTTTTCCTCCAATTATATGTCTCTTATTTCCACCAATGTTCTCTTTATTGAGATCATAATTTGGTTGTGACTTTTTCATTTCCATTTCCCTCTTATTAAGGCTAAATTTTATTAACCTTATTCCTGATGTGGGTTTTCCACAAAGGTATTTTTTGTTTTCAACCTTTTATTTTTAAAGAAAAATTTCAAATTGGGAGGACGCAATTTATTGGAGGGGAGAATGTAACACCACGAGCTTCCACGATACGCTTCTCATTCAATAATTCAATAGCTTGCATTGTACGCAATTTCGAGTTCTAACACACCGCGACTAATCAAAGTAGTCATTATGAATAGTAATACCCACTTTTTAAAATTATAGAAATTTTAAATTTCAAAAATGGACTCCATTTTTGTATTCATAATATTGAAATTATCCTAAGTTTAATTTTTTGTAATTTTCTAAGAAGTTCCAATTTTTTATGAATAGTGAAAAATACTTAAAAACAACTTTTTTAATCAAAATAATTTATAGTGATAAATTATACTATTGAGTGGTTTTAAAGTATAATTAGAATATATATTACCATTTTATCTAATGGTGTTCATTATAATTAATTTCACTTTGAAATTAGACATAAACAATTGTCAATCTTTTGATATATATTGTTTCATAAAAACACGCTATTTGTTGTGACAACGGGAATTAATTATAAAATTAATTGATGAAACTTATATTTTTGGAATTTTTTAAAATATACATCATTTTTTAATTCAGAATATCAATTATAGCTTAGGGTGAAATTTTGGCATTGTTCTGAAAAACATCAATTTTTGATGAATAGTGAAACCACTAAGTGGTACTTAAAAAACCGATTTTTCATTTAAATGAAAAATTACCACTTCTGTGATTTCATTTTCAAAAATCCGACATTCATGGTTGTCATTAGGAAGTAAAATTTGGTTCAATGGGATTAAAATAATTTTTTGGTGAATAGTAACTTTTAAATTTAATTAATCGCGATTAAAGATAATTAGTGAAATTTTAGGTAAAAATGATATTATAAAAATATGAAAATACCTTTACACTTATCCTACCCATATTGGATGTGTCATGGCCGACCAAGAAAATCCATGGGTCAACTTGGGGACCCCATGGAGCAACTTTGGTAGGAAAATGACATAAATAACTTTTATTTAAAGTTAAAACAAATGTCACAAACATAAGTTGTTTTACTAAAAAAAATTAAATGGGGTTATACAAGTCATATTTTTTACTATAAATATTCATTAGAAATATAAAAATATTTTCCTACATCATGATATTTTTTTATAATTTTTAGACATTAAATAAATTAAATTATTTATAAGACCATGATGATGCAGCAATTACCTCATTAATTAACGATTTAAATAAAATGAAAAGATAATGTAAAACCCAAGGCATAAACTTGTCAAAAACCTATTGGATGAGTAGATTTCTAACCCTTATCACCTTATCCTCGAATCATATAAGTTTGGGACCTTTAAAATCCGAAACTCATTATATAATAAAGTAACATTTCATTACTTTCCAAGAGTGCCCCTCCTCTCCACTTATAAAAGGCCCCCACCACTACCACATTACTCACACATTCAAAGCCTTTTGGCTCAGCCAACATCTGCCCAAATACTCTGCCAACTTCCCTCCCTTACTCCTAGAATCTTAACTTTGGGCAGAATTTTTCCCAAGGAAGCCTTTGGCTCGAATCAAAAGAGTTACCCGATTTTTAAGGTAATGTCTTCTCTTATGTTATTTTTTTTATTTTTCTTCTCCAACCCCATAAACTCTTTTTATTCATTTCATTTGTAACAACACCAGTATCCTAAATATACTAGGATGTTGTTATAAGAATTATTCAAGCTACACTTACACACACCTACATCTAATGGTTAAAGAACATAATGTTTCTGTGGATGGCGAATTTCTGCCTCACGAAACGATGATTGTTCAAAACTCATATAACACCTTCAAATGTGGCCATTAAGATGTCAATATATTTATATATATGATATATAATATGTTTATGTTTTACTTAAGGTTCTTTATTTTTCATTTATGGCATACCATTATTGTTTCCATTATGGGTAAACGCGATATTTTCATTTTAGGAAGGGCGGACTACCGCCCCCTCAAAGTGATTTGAATTGTTAATCCCCTATGTGGGATGTATAAAGGATGGATTAAATGATATTATATATGATATTATACTGGAATTATAATATACCTCTATATCATTATGTTTCATTCCATTAAAATATGAAATAGAAATGAAAGTAGCGTTCATGCGTACGTATGGCTTACCGTCTCCATGAACGGTGCATTTCAAATCTTACCTCTAAATGTTATGTAATATTATAAAGGAACGTATATACTGGATATATATGATATATATGATACTTAATTCATGAATATAATTCTGCATATAATGGATATTTTACCACATGAACAACTTGTAATTATAAGAAGTTTATTTTTAACTCAAGTACCGAAGATCGACAAAACGGCCGTTATTAACTTAAATAATTACATAATATTCATAACATGGTAATAAGTGATATAAAAGGAATAATGAACTTGAAAAAGTTTCTTAAGCAAGTAGAAATTAAATCTAGTTTATTATTTAGGAGGTTAAGTCGGACACGAGGTAAGGGAACTTCTTAACCCAATTTTCGTTCTTTGGGTTAATCTCCTACTTTCAAATTATGTCATGATATTATTATGTCCTATCTTGTATTTATACTTTATTTATGTGTAAATATAGTGAATACAAATAATAGATCTATTTAATTGAAAAAAATTATCTCTGAAAGGGACTTCGTCTCAATCTCCTTTCATTGAGGCATATTTTATTTTATACACAAATTTATTTTATATAGTGTATAAACCCATTTGACTTTTACTTTTACTCAAACGAAATCTTTTTATACGAAGCATTTTTAATAAACAACAAAAGGAATGTTTTTTTCTTACGTATGAGGTGACAATGACTTCCCCGCCACCGCGACCATTATTTGAGTTTCAGCTTCCTCTACAAGCCACAAATTTTTTTAATGAAAAATAAATAAAAAGATTTAACTTTCTTTTATTTTGGTATTGAAAATGGTTTTGAAAGTGTTTTTATTATATCAATTTGTTGTATTGATATCTTGTGATTGAAATGTGGAAATGTTATGTTTCTTTTATGCATGGTTTATGTGATATGATTATGTTATGGATTATGATATGTTTAAACCTATTCATATGAGGAATGCATTAGACTAATAATTGATGGGTGGAGCCAGCAATAGCTCCTCGATGCATCGATAGGTCTCATGAGACAAACTAGTGTCTTGGCATGAGGCCTTGACAAAATCTTATTTGTGGTCTTGGCACGAGGCCTTGACTACGTGTTTATGATAGTCTGGAATTATGCATTCCATCATTATAAAAGTGGTTATTGATATTGCATCGGATTATTCGACTAGTAGAATATCTATGTGAGTAAGTAAATGGAATTATTTAATTTTATTTTTTCCATATCATGCTGAAGTTCAAGTTGAAAAAGGCTTTTGTTTTAGTTATACATTGCCTTAAATGTTAATGTTTATTTATGAAAGCATCCTCAATATTGTTATCCTTACTGAGCTTCTGAGCTCACCCCTTTCAATGTTTTAATATTTTCAAGGATGTGAAGAAGTATTTTATGAATGACCTGTAGGGATAGTCAGAAGAGGATATGAGAGTGGACTATAGAGGCTTTGTTATTGTATTTTTTTACTTTTGATGTAATGTATCATTTATGAATGTATCTAGTGTTTCCAAGTCTACTAAACTAATCGGTCTTTCGAGACTTGATCTTTTGTGATCATGCCAATGTTACGCAATAATGCACCGACTCGGGGTAGCTGGGGTCGGGGCGTTACAGGGGAGGACCGAAGGACCGAGGTCAGACTCACGGACCATATTGGACTCACTGATCGGGTCGAACTCTTTGACCGGGTCGGATCGGTGGACTGGATTGAACCTTAATCCAACTGGGCCCTTGGAATGGAAATTCTGATAACTCTCAGGCTACGCGTCTACTCGACTCACCTTCTGTCGCGTTGTGTTACTTTTGAAGAGACAGAACTTTGGGAAACATCAACATGGGATGATGTGGTAGTTGTGGTATCGAATCATTTCTTGAGGAGAAGACCCTCCCAAAATCAAGCATGCTAGTTGAAACCCTGATGCTGGTTGTGCACTGTTGATTGTTCCTGGATCATGTGTTGGTCCGATAGGTCTAACTATTTTTCCTGGATCATGTGTTTGGTTTGATAGTTCTAACTACTAGTCCTAGATCATGTGTAGGCCCGACAACCTAGATGATTTAGTGGCTACATCTGATCATCTCTTTCTCTCTACAAAAGTTGTATACTTGTGTGAGCTTAGTCATTAACTTTTTTCCCCATGATAGAGATGGATTATAGATAACTTAGGTATATGTATGGGAATATTCCAAAGTGGGGTAATATATTGATTTAATAATTTTTGGTTTATCCTTGTCGGATATTCTGAGATCCTGAGGGTCTTGGGGTCCCTACTGAGTATCGTTATACTGACCCTTGTACGGGCTATGCCCACACCTCATTGTGTTGGATGCACACGATGAACAGTGCTGACTGAGGCTGAGTAGTTGGACTGGATGGTACCTGAAAGTGGACTTTACAACGAGTCAGCACATAGAAGAGACTGATGGATGTGGAGTATTGAGGAGGCCATATGTACCTACCCTTCAAGTAGGAACCCCAGAGGATGACCCAGTAGCTACTTTTCCTTTCTAGTTATTCTTGTTTTTCAGTTGTATTTTCACTTTCTAGTTGGGCTTCTATTTTCAGCCCCTTGACTTTTCAACACTCTTTTGTATACAGTTTTACTTAGTGTTTACTTTCAACTCGTACTCTGTTGTGTTTGTGTTTTCAGTTTATAAATGAAATTACTTCCCCATTTTAGGGATTTACACCTTATGTTATAGTGTCCAACCCCTGTCCTATGGAAGGAGGGATTGGTGTATTCACGGCATGGACCCCGGGGGACGGGTCATGATATGCACCTTATTTTGACACACAGTTTTAGTGGCATAACTCCATGTGTCTGTTATTAGTTTAAAATTTCCATTTTAATAAAAAAATGTGTCGCTCGTTGAAAAATGGACAAAAATTCTTATATTTTAATTATAATTGGGTATAGTGATTCATAATTAATTTTTGACATGTATGAGTCATTATCATTTCAAACTCACACATGATACCACCAGTGTTTCTAAAAAATCATGTTCCCATTTTAGAATAATTTTTTAGTAAAAAATATGTGTCACAATCCGAATAGAGGAAAATCAGTATTATAATTTTGATACATTATTAAAATGATCAATATTCTATTTGGGACATTTATAAATTAGATGTGATTCAATAAAACACATTATTTGACCATTATGACTCCAAGTGTGTCAACATATTCAATGTTGACATTAATTTTTCTAAAATAATTGTTTCCCTACTAAAAACCTTGAAAAATAATTCCAAATGATTTAATACTTTATAAAAATGATCCATACATCATTTTGGATGTGTATAGTTCATCCACACTTCAATCTAATGCACGATGTGACCGGTATGACTCCAACTGTCCGTTAGTAGTTAAAAATTGGAAATTTTATTTCAAAAATTGTCACTCACTGATAACAATGAAAACACATTCAAGTTGTCTTGAAAATTTAGTACAATGATTCATAACTAATTTGTGATGTTCATTAATTAGTCTCATGTAAAACCCACACATGACGCCACATGAATGGATCAAAGTGCATGTTTCCTGTTTAAAATAATTTTGTACTAAAAAACACTTATGGAATAATCAATACCAATTAAACTCATTACAATTGGTTTTATTATTTAGTAAAATGATCTATGAGTAATTTTATACATGTATAAATCTGATTCATTTAAATCCGATGAACGGTGTGACTGATATGACTATAAGTGCATCTTTTTATTCAAAAATGACATTAATTTTATTGAAAAAATCAAATACCATACTCAAATCATAGAAAATCAATTTGGATTAATTTGCTACCTTATTAAAATAATCTATACTTCATTTTTTACGTGTAGGGATCATCCTCACATCAATATAAAGCATGATGTGACTGGTATGACTCCAAGTGTCTGATATTAATTTAAAATTAACAATTTAATAAAAAAAGTTTCATTCCCTAAAAACTGAGAAAACCCACTAGTATTGTCTTGATAATTTGGCATAGTGATTCATAATTCATTTATGACTTATAGGAATTAGTCTCATGTCAAACCCACACACAATGCGACTTGTATGGATAAATGTGCATTTTTCTTGTTTAAAATGACATTTTAAAACTGAGGAAACACATTATAAAATGACTCATGACTTTTTAAATTATAATTATATAAAAAAAATATTTGGTGTACAAAACATAGATTAAATTCATTCTGATGGATTTGATACTTTAACAAAATGATCCATCAGTCAATTTCGACATGTAGAAATATGTTTCATGTAATTGGGTTACATATATTATTTTATTTAAATTCAAAATTTGTATCTTATTTTGGTAATTTTTGTTGTTATTTCTGGTTATTAAATGTGTTGTTGTAACACATTTCACCTATTTTTTGTGATTTGGTGTGCTATAACACCAAACTATTGTTTTTATCTTTATTAGTGATGCTGAAGGCACTGTTAAAAGTATGATTTATCAGTGCTTTTAAAGTCACATATAAATCTACCCTTTATCAGGGATTTTAAAAGCACTGATAAATAATACTTTTATCTGCAGTTTTAAATGCACTGCTAAGTCTTACTTTTATCAATGAAAATAAAATAACTGATAACGATATTATCTATAAGTGATAAATAAAATCACTGATAAATTTGGTCTTCTTGAAGTGTTTTTAATTTCCATGATAAAATTAAGATTTATCAGCACTTGTATTTTTCATGATAAATCTAGCCTTTATTAGAACTTTTATAGCGCTGATAAAATCCATGGAAATCTAATTGTGATGAGGTAGTCAGCACTTTTATAGCGCTGATAATGGCCAATTCTTGCATTATTAATCTTTTATTTTATATTAGTGGCCCATAACCTAGAGAGAATCATTACAAGATAAATATATAATTAATTTAGATTTGATTCTATGAAATATTACATCGTCATATGATATTTATTTAATGATGTGGTTGATCATTTAAACCCCTTTTTTTATTGTCATCGTCACATATGGAGGTACCAATAGAGAGTCTCACAAGCAGTGATCCACACATAGTTCTCTGATCTATGAATGAAAATGATGGATTTTTTGTGCTAGTGTGGTGGATTGATCGTCTTGTGTTATTCATCTTGACCACTTGAATTTCCTTGAAGTTTGATGGATTTTATCATGTCCTTATCATTCTTCAGAAGATGAGACATAGAGGAATACATATATTTGTCTATTGTATGAAACAATTCTCAACTCTCAGGTAACTCTACACAATAGACATAGAAACCTTTTTATAATGTTAGGGTTTTTGTTAAAATATTATTTAATTACCAAATGACCCACAAATAATTTAATAAATCATATCATAACAAATTTCATATAATAATAATATAATGATTATGTTAGGGATTACACTAACTACTATAACAATAAATATTATTTTACCGGTTTATAAATTCATCATTATCAAATAAAACAATCATATCTCTCTCATCGTCCACTATATATATCAAATAACTCAATAAAAATTTAATTGAATAATTTATTCATAAATAAATATTTTATTCACGGTCTAGAAAAAAATATTTATTATATATTCAATAAATAAAAAATATATTTATATTCAAATATTGATAATAAATAATTATTTATTATTCACAAAATTAAATAAATTATTTATTAAAGAGTAAATAATTACTTATTTCCCAGTGAAAATTCATTATCAATAAATCATGAATAAAATTATTCATCAGTCATGAGAATAATATTTATTCTAATAATTAAATACAAATAGAATTAATTTTGATTATTGGAATCACACAGTATGTAAACCTCTAGGTTTCTTTCTCATTGGAATTACGTGGGCAGGACCAATGATCCATATTAAAGTCTAGGAATGGGTCAATCAACCCAAGATAATGAAGTTAAATGATTCAATGTCGTAAATTCAAAACTCTCACTTGATGTGTATTATTATATCTTCCTCACAATATTTCATCATGTATATTACACATCTATTTCATTAATCTATATTCTTAATATAATTTTTTTGACAATCTGAAATAAATTCATCGTTACACCATTACCATTGAATTTAATGAAACCATTTTATTTCAATCAATGGTTCAAGAAATCATCATCCATGAAGATTGATGGGGAAAATCCTTCCTTGACTAATTTATTAATAACACAACACTCATGATGCACCCAATGTATCCATCATCACCTTGAATGTATCATCATGGTTTAAAAAATACATCAAATCGCATGATTCATAACATGTATTAATAATTATGTTAAATTATAAGGACTATTACATATGTATATAAAGAATAATATCCTATGATACTTAGATATTCAGAATTCATATAGATGAGTCTAATCTCCTAATCTCTTATCCTAGAGATTACCAAGTGAGATCTTTGGGAGAAGAAGTCTTATATGCCTAGTAGTATTCACACATGACCGTCATCATTCTTGTGTCCCATTATAGTATGTTATCTAACCATTGAAATTTATTTAAGAATATTTTCATGGAATTTAAATATTCTCATCATTATAGGGAGATTATATGACAATATTAATGTGACAGACACTGTAATACATTATTACATTATTGTCTTCTAGAACAATACAAAAAATATTATAAGATGTTTTATTAATATTAAAATATTAAATTATACACTTAATCCAATTTACAAACAGTTGATTATAGAAAATAAACTCCAAAATACTCATGTAAGATTATCCAAGATTCTATGTGAAAGTCAATCATCAGATACACAACTCAAGAAAGGTGAAAAAAACTATATAAGGAAAAAATTCAATCAATATATAAGAAAAAATCATAATAAAACTATACATCAAAACAATAATTCGTAGAAAAACATACAATACCTGTAGCATGAAGATAAAAATATCATCAACAATGATAGAATTTATTTTATTACAACAGTAATCCAAAAAACAATACGCACATATCATGTTACAAAACATTAGTTTAGGATTTTTCAATCATAGTTCTTTATATTCTCATAAAATAATAGTGGAAATAACCTCCAAAAAACTAATATTTTTAATTGTATCCATATTATGACACTCTAATTTATAATTTGTTATTTCATGGATAGTTTTTTATATTACAAATTAAATTTCATGTTTTTTATATCTTATATATATGTTATATTTCCTCTTTTCATTACAATTAATTATTGTTTATTATTACATTTGTGATTTGGATGGATTTTGTTTGATTCTATTGGGATTATATAGTAGAAAAGGGACCAAATATTACATGAGGTCCCGTTGACCCTTATATGAGGTTCTTATAAACAATTGGATAAACATTATAAATTCTATATGACTTCCCAATAACCCTTACATAGACATATATTTTGAGTGTACCCTTACATGTTCCACTTTTTTCTGACATATGACTCTTATGTATGACCGTTTGTGACACTAAGGTGACCCTTATGTATCTAGTATAGGAGAAAAAAGTGGAACATTCATATTCACCCTAATACCATATGATTAACTTTATATATTGTATTAAAACCTTTACATATCATCTTGATTACCATTACATATTCATTCCATATTGTTTTCACGTAATGTAGTGCATTGAAAATTCTTATATCAGATGAAAAATATTTGTGTCTATTACAATAGTTATTTATTCCATAAGAGTCTTATTCAACACATGTCCCAAAAATGGTTAGTGTTGAATATAGAATCCCCATAATCTATTCATGAGGATTTCATCATCAATAAAATATATATAGAGAGAGTGAGATAATGCGATATTTCATTTCCAACAAAGTGATAATTTGAGATAGAATATGGAGTAAACTGAGGGATCTCACCATAATATTACCATTATACCTATTATGATGGAGAAGCCCAATCATTTTTTTCTTATAGGAAAATGAATATAGTGTTATCATCATTCATTTTATCAAGGATCACTATAAGGTTCCTGGTGTTGTTGTTGGAATTTAATAGTGTTATACTCTATTTTCATTGTTCAATGTTATGTTTCATTATTCTATTTAGTTTCCTAGGGTGGGTTCCTGAGTATAAGTGTTACACACATATAATTTCTTGTCATGTATCTCTTTATTATTTTATTTTATTAATATATATTATGGGTGGTGTTATTTCCATGAACATAAAATAAAAACTTTCAATGCATGTTAATATACTATGTTCAAAACTTTATAAAGTCAGTTTTTAGGTATATGGATTGATTATAGATCTCTTCATCAGTCCCTGTTTCTAGGTGCGTTGCTCTTCTACTTTCCTTTTTTGGTGAACATCATTATGTTTGATCCAATTTATACACCATTGTTACAGGGATAGTCGGTGTTACATGGGATTATATCCCAATAAAATTGGTGTCATAGATTTTCTATGAGTTTAATGTTGTCTTCCATTATGTTTTAAATTAAGGAGATTAATAGAGAGAATGATGATAATTTTGTTAACAGTTAAGATTTGTTCTCTTAATGTTCAAAATAGACTTTCAGAGGCGTTTCTTATCATAATGAATTCAATTTCCACAATTTCCTCTAAAAGAAAAAATCCACCACCAATGTTAATGTATGTTATAGTAATCTAGAAAATTATAATTATATACTGTTATTGACACTAAAATATGAGGTCTTTTAGGATGTATAATATGAGGCCACAAATAAAGATACTTCACTAAAACATGAACATTTAGGCATGACTAAGTCGCATCGTGGTATATTCTATAAGAATATTAGGCTTTATAAAATTACTATTATTCTAGGTGATTTTTTCGGCTTTATTTATGTAAATTCAAAAATTTCCTTCATCATTTATCCAATATATATATATTGAGATTAACAAAAAATACTAGGAAATTATTTTGATAACCACCATGGATGATTCATTTAATTCTATGAAAAAATCTATGATATTTGGTTGAAAGTCTATTACCATATTGGAATCCAATGTTTTTTTTTGTATACTGATCTTCGAACCCATGTTATAAAGAAGGAGGCCAGTGGGGTATAGACTAAACCTTTGTTAATGATTCTTAGGAGTCAACTAATGAACATTAATGAAGATAAGAAAAATGGTAATAATTTTATAACTTTTAAGTTCTATCAATTAGGATAACTAAAAACATTAATAAGTGTTTTCCACAGAGTGCATTTGGGGATAGTATGGATCGGAACAATGTGGTGTACCATGTTTATGATGATGTTGATGTTCTCTGGTTTATTTAAAATCTCTTGAAGTATAGTTACGTATCTATCTAGGATTTATTTTTTCTATGAGCATATGATTGGATTTTCATGTAATTTTTAGGCTCCCCTAATTGAGAGGAAGTATGTGAGTTGGTTTGGGAGTCTATGTATGTTTTTTTCAGGTGAAAACATGTCTCATTTTATCTTTGTACGATTGCTTGATGTGTGTTTTCCACTAACTTAATTATCATAGTTTTCATCTATGTTTTAGGATTAATATTTAACTATAATGAAATGATCTAGTCTTTTATTTTGTTGGGATATAGGTGTTTGTGACTCTCAAAGAAATTTTAGAAACATCAATTCAAGTGGAGACTAATGTTTGTGGGTTCAGTAAGCTCTTTTTAATGTTTTTAATTAGAACATGTTCTTTTTATATCATTTTTACCAATTGAAAATAATATATGATTTATTATTTGTGTACATGTGCCACATTGGTACATTCAATGGAGATAATTATACGTTGATGAATATGATAGATCAAATGGTTTTCAATTTGTAGAAATTCACTAAACCTGCTGATAAGAAAAATGTGTTTTTGTGAACATCACATATGTATTTTACATTATAATTTATAAGGTTAATATTTGATGTTTTTTTGGAATGTTAATGATGTTAAAATTTATATTTTTTTTATGATTTTATATTTCCATGTTATATATCCAAATTGAATGCCCATGCATTTAAGTTTATTATACTTTTTTGGTTGGATTGTGTTTGTTTTTCTCTAAAGTATGTAGTTGAAAAGGGACCAAACATTATGTGATTCCCCTATGACACTTATGTGTGGTTATATACAACATGGTATCACCATTAAATATTTTGGTGGAGTGCCCGATAACCCTTATGTATGAATTTTCTACAATCTCACCCTTTTGTATGACCCTTTGTGCTAGTGGGGTGAGCCTTACCTATCCAATAGTGGAAAAGGGATTGAACCCTATGTATGCTCTATTATGTCGCGTGATAAAAATTAAATATTTTCGTAATACCTATATGTGTCAGATTAAATAACCATTTGATTCATGGTTTTTGAGTTTTACTTTTCCCAATGAATGGTTGGTTCTTATATAAGACATTAGTTGTTCGATTCTGTTGAAATGAATATTTCTTCTATAAGTGAATTCTCAGAATACTTTGCTGAGTGATAGATAGGGGTGATTATAGCATCCCCATTATCAAATATCAAAGCTCATTTTTTTAGGAAATTAGCAGAGATATATATTTATTTTTGGTGACAGATAATATGAGTTATTGAGAGGATAACTTGATTTCAGCACCATCATACCACCATTAATCATCTAAAAGAGAATCTAATTTATTGTGAGGTTGCAGGAAGATGAAGACCAAGGAAACACCATAAAATTATTCAAGGATCACTTCCATGCTCTTGGTGTAATCATGGCCCTCTAGGGGTGTTCTTTTTTCTTTTCTCTGATCTATATAGTGTTTATTTTATCTAGTTTATTAAGGTGGGTGCTTGAGTAAAATTGTTCCTATTTTCTTGGTTTCTTTTCACAAATCCATGTAGAAAAAATGTGGTCTAATGAATGTTTAATTAATTAGTTCATGGCTTTATCATTGTTTTCTTCATCAGTTTTGGATTCTCGATGTTTTGAACATATGTTTTCACTACAATTTGAGACTTCTCATGTCTTCTCTTATGAGGGTTCAGTATTTTATCCCATTACGATGTCTTCCCAAACACTAGAATCCCAACAATTTTCAAAAAAGAAGAACCCCAATTTCTGGGACTCAATAATATGATGATAGATAGGGAATATTGTTACACTGCAGACAGTAACATAGATTTTGGCAAGGGATGTTCCAGATTTTATAAGCGCTGAGAAAAATGCACAAATAAAATCCTCACCTTTATCTACACTTAAAAGGTCATGTTTATCAATGCTAAGAAATGTGCTAATAAAGGTGTATTCATTATCATCACTTTTTTAGCTTTGATAAGGGATAACATTATCAGTGATATTATGAGCATTGATAAAATATTTTAATCAAAAATATTATTAATATATTCAAATTTTTATATTTATATTCCATAATAATGATTTTTTATATACAATAAATAGAAAATTCTTGTTTATAAATAATTTAAATATGATATATTATAATATATATATTTTCTAATAATTCAAATATATATATATAATGTTTTTAAAAAATTATATAAAATTTGATAAAAAAATTGATATACATTTAAATAATCATAAAATTAAAAAAATGATATATATATATATATATTTATAAATATAAATATATACATTTTAAATATATTTATTCACAATAATAATTATATATATATTTATTTGAATAAATATATCTATCTAATGAATTTGGTCTATATATATATATCATTAGATAATGATGATATTCTGGACATGAATGACATTATTTATGTACATATATTGATGTCTTGGTATAATTGATGTTATATGATCATGAAGCTTATTTATGGACGTCATTGTGAGTTATGTTCCAAATTTTATGATTTCCTATATTATGATGATGCACATGCATATGTTATGTATTCATCATTATGAATGTTCTTTTATAAATTGAACTAGTATTGGTTCAAGTAATGTCACACGTGAATTTAGATGCGGTTGTGTGGCACACAGGTGGTTGGTTGGGCCGAGACCAAGTGTGGTGTGGTAACCACCTATACCTTGTTACCTAAAAAAGTTTATGAAGTTGGGGGCCAAACCGAGTGGTAAAGGCTCCCTATGCGTTGGCATCAGACCTTTTTTCAAAACTGGCTAAGGGTGAATTTCTTCTTCCAGGCGGTGATGCAGGAAGGTGGTGACACAGCCATGACACACGCAAACAGTGACGAGACATGATTCATGCATGGTGTTGCACTGGGCCTTTAGGCCAGTAAGGGGGCCTTCGGGCCATGTAATGGGATTCATGCACATTGGGTCTTCGGGCCTTGTACTGATTAAATAAGGTTTTTTGGGTGGGTCATCCCTTGTGGGGGGGTATGACATGCCTTTCCAGCATGTATGTGTCGTGTGTTTGTGTTTAATGTAATTTTACCCCCAAACACATAATATATATAATTATAAATTTTTTATTGTATAATAATGTATTATATATATATTTATATTTATTATTATAGATAAATAATTATACATATTTAAATAATTATAAAATTACAATAAATAAATTTATTATAATTTTTTAAATATATATTTATTTATTAATATATATAGATATATAATTATATATAAATATTTGTAAATATATTTTTTCATAAACATATTTATAAATACATATATATTTATAATTATAAAACAAATATTTATAATATTTATAATTTTAAATATATATATATATATATATATAATTATATAAATATATTTTCCAATATAGAAAAATATTTCTAAATATACACAAATATTTATAATTATAATTATAAATAATATATATTTATATATATAAATAATTGTCAAATTATAATAAATATATTTATTATATATAATTATATAAATATATACAATTATTTATAAATATATTTATTATATATATTTTTATAAATAAATAAATATTTATTTATAGTTATATTTATAAAAATATATTAACTTATATAAAAAATTATTAAATTATAATACAGATTTATTATTTTTAAAATTTTATAATTTCATATAATAATTTTATTTATCATATATATTTATGAATTTATTATTATATATATATATATATATAATTTTTATAATTATTTCAATAAATATATATTAAGGTAAACATATAACTATAAATAAATATATATTTATATGAATAATTATAAAATTATAAAATTATTTATATATATTTAAAATAATATTATAATTATTTAACTAAATATATACTTATTTTTATACTAATAACTATAAATAATCATTTACCCCCGAAAATCTAACATATATATATAACTATATATATAATTAAATAATCATAAAATTATAATAAAAATATATTTATTTATATTTGTAGCTCCAAATAAATATATCTTTATTTGTAATTATAATTAAAAATATAATAAATATATTTAATATAATTTTATTATGATAAATAATTTATTCACATTTGGACTTTATCATTGGTTTTTAGCGTAGATAAACGAAACCCATTATTAGTGCTTAGAAAGTGATGATAAAACATGACTTTATCAATGCTATATTTTTAGTTCTTAAAAAAAGATTTTTTATCAACACTAAAAAGTATTGAAACAAGTTTTTCATATCAACATGTTATATTTTAGTGCTGATAAAAACATCCTTTATCAGTTCTTTTTAAAAACATCGATAATATCCTTTTGTGTTTTTATAAATGGAATACTATCAAAGCTCTATTGTTTCTCACACCTCAATATTTCATAGAACTAGAGCCATATTGCGACCACCATGGCCACCACTGTTGCCTCTACTACACCCATTTTCAATGGACCGCCAAACCTAAGGAGTTATCCTATTTGCACATTTATTCAATCATTACCCATGATCGCATTTCACTTTCTCTTGAAGAACTAAACACTCATCCTTTGAATGTGTCCTACTCCTACTTCTATTAATTTCGTTTTCTTTAGGCCCTTGCTTTATATCCTATGGAATCCATCGATATGTAATCATTCGAATTCACTTTCTTCCATTTTTTCCATGCCACGTGGAGTGAACAAAACTTGTTGAGGATGTATAAGTAATGGCGGCACATGTGAGATCTAAAGAGATTATATGTTTTCAATAAAATTATTGAGGTTAATAGTTGATGGATTGATACCTTGGAACCCCAAACTAGTCCAATCAAATTAGGTTTGAAGTATATAATTAATGTGGAATCTATCAACTATAAGATGGAACAATAAATTTTGTATCCAATTTATCTAATGTAATTCAATTTTATTCTAAAAATTCTTTTTATTTTAATTATTATTAATTATATTTGTTCTATTATAATAATTCTATTATTCTTGAAAGAGTATACTAATTTTTCTTCTATTTCTATGAAATTTTTTCTTCTTATGATGTTAGTCTGATATATTTATTTCTTATATTATCCCATATATTGTAAAGTGATTCTTTAGTTAAATGAAGTGATTAATAATCCCTTTCATTTGAGACATCTTTAATAGCTTGGTTCCATATGCATTGTATTCAGCTTTTGGACTTAAAATCTTGTTCTGTGTTTGGAAAACAATATTTTTTGAATAGAATAGAATATTTTACTAAGTGAGTTGATTTTAAAGCAAAATTTGTGAGGGGATGAATTGTTTTTTAATGGCTGTGATATTTTTTTAACTATTGTTCAATTCCAATTTTCAGTTTTAAATGGAATTTTATTATTAAAAATAGATGGGTATTTTAATAAATGCTTGAATATTTGAAACCATGGGTGAATATTTTCGTATAAAAGGAGATTTATTTAATTTAAAATTATTTTTATGTGGTGGATATTTTCATGCAGATGTGTATTTTTAGGCACATTGTTGTTGGTGAAACATTTTTTGAAAACATTTGTATTCATCAATTTGATTGAGTAATTTTTTTAAACATCAACTAAACACTGAAATCAAGGAAATGGATGTAAAACCAACATAACCTTTCCGGAATGCAAGGATGGGGTACGCTTCACTTGAAAAAAAGGTACATATTTTAAATATATTGTAATACTTTTATGGGACATGAAATAAAAAAATAATAATGTTCATCTATTTGTATTCATATTGATGAATCAAAATCAAAATCCAATCCTATACAACACCATGTGATATGGAATGAATCATGTGTAAATAAATATTGGATACTAGAATATGGAAATAGAAAAAAAATATGGGAAAATGTGTAATAATGACTTCATAAAAATTTGTTTTGATTTAAATATCAATTACAAAAAAAATGATTAATTGTTTTTATATATTTTATATCCAACATACTCATAGGAATCATCAACACTTGTGCAGAATGAACACCTACTATCGGTGGCCTTGATGTGTCTAGAATAGTTTGGCTGCATGAGAGGTTTTTTTTGGGTGACACCAAGAACATATTTTGGGGAAAAGCAATAGGAGGATAATGATACAGTAGTGGCAGAGAGGACTGAAATATTACCTACCATTAATGCACTATTTCATTAGATGTTTTAGTTACTAGAAACTACTATGGGGTGAAGGAAAGAGAAGAAACAACTCAAGAACAACCATTTCATTAAGTTCCCCATCCCTCCCCCACCAACCTAGAGCTAAGTCATTCCCCTAAAGTTTTTTCTTAGTCGAGGTAATAAATATTCCGATAATTGTTTCTAGGTAATGTGGATCTGAAAGACACTAGTAAATTTCCTATTCAAATGTTCTACAGGGTGAAGATGACTAAGATTTATGTCTATCAACACCCACCCATCCCCTTGTATTAAGGGAAACGATGTTCAATTTTCAATACAACATGATACATAATAGACCACTTCTTACAGGTCATGTGAGAGTGGCAATTAGAATAGATCACGATGCAAGCACTGAGATACCTTCTTCACATGATGATGATGATATTAATATGGTCTACCAATCTATTAGAGCATTAATTTCATGGCCGACATATCTTATAAAAACACATGTTTACAAGTACGTATTCATTTCAAATAAAAATTTCATGTTAAACGTTAAAAATTAATGGAAAAATTTCTGAACTGATGAATGTTATTATAAACAATCAAAGGGAAGGGGGTAAAACGAATTTTTAACTCAAAAAAAGATAAAGGATAAACCAACCAATCAAAAATATATTCTAAAATCACCTTTACCACACCCGTTCAATATCAAAATTTACTAACAATGGTGGTACATACAGATATAATGATACATAATGGTAGTAGTCGTGTAGATGAATTTAAGGAAAATTTATATGGAGAGAAAGGTATAGACTACACTGGTTTTGATAATATAAATGAATTCATCAATTAAGATTGGCTAAGAGCCTCTGTTGTAAATGTATACATGAGGTATGTTTTCATGATATGATTTTCCAAAAGCTGATATACTATGTTATTTATGACTACATGCACTTCATATTTTATGAAGGCATATATATGAATACCAATTGAAAGTATTTCCCCATGAATGTTTTTGGACCTGTCGGTCCTTATGCCACCTCTATAGATAAAAAATAAATAAAATCCAAATATAAATGAATAAATAGGGGAAAACATATCCAAATAGTTTGAAAAAATCTTATGGTTGAGGGAATCTTATTAAACCCAACGATTTAGGGGTAAAACTCTATAATTTAATCATATCAAATATATTTTAATTTATTTCATTACATATTCCTCTTTTTTTAGGAAAAATTTTATTTTCATTGTAGTCAATATGGATACTCTAACTATTTATTTCAATGATTCACTACATGGATTCCCAACAAACAAACAACACATGATGGAATTTTTCAATTGGTAATACACTACATCCATCATTTTTGAACAAAACTTTAGGTTATATAATTTATATTTTGTTTTAATGAGTATTATGTTAATATAGGGTGGTGTATAAATATTAAAAAAATGGAATGGGGATAGGGGTTAAGAAAACATATATTGGAATGTTCTACAGCTGGACCAGTATCAGTGTATACGTAATAAGATTTCACTATCCAATCACATATAATAAACACATTACTTATTTTTCTCAATGTTTCTGCAGTGTCCAAATCAAAAAAAATGGAAAACATTGTGATTATTATGATTCTGAATTTATGATATAGATAATATTACATGATTAATCTAGCATCACTGATGGGATATTTTCAAAGATAATATTATGTCATTAAAATTATTTATTAATCCTTTTTGTAATTATATGTATCCAGTACTACTATGATAGTCGAAAATAATAATATTTAAAAGAAGATATATATTTTCATAGAACCAAATGGGAATCATTATTGATGGCAATATGTACACATATAGAATGAATATCTGACTTACATATATGTAATAAATTAGTTCATATTTCTGTTTAATTGATTTTTTTTATAGAATTACTCATAGAATAATTGTTTTCATAAACATGTGGATTCCTTCGTTCGATTTGGGGTGGTTTTTTCAAAGATGGTAATGCTCATGAGATATTGTACTTCGAGGCAAGAAATAAGATAATAACAATAAGGAAATAGGTAAGAATGTATATAAACAGCATGAAAAGGATATTTCTTATTAATTTAATTAATTTTTTTGTCATTTGAACTATTATTTGAATGTTATTTTCCCTACAATTTAAATCTAATACTTATTTAGTTATTTTAAAATATCTTTCGATAAGTCATATTTTACTATCAATTATCTTCATTAACCATAGAAGAGATAACATGTTACTTTATACCAATGATTCAACAATTATTTTTGCCATTCAATGTCGAACTGCCAACACTGCATATTGGGTCGATGTTCTTAACCGAAAAACCATTCCCATTGATGAAAACTAGAAGAGTGTAGGATGATCTTTTTCTCATTATGGTGAATTCTTATGATATAATGGGAAGAGGATCTTCCTCTAATTTTATGGTTATCAACAACAAGAATGGTTTTTTGGCCAAGAATATCAATTAAATATATAGTGTTGGTAGATAGATAATGCAAGGAAATTCAAATCACAGTAAATTTTTTATTTTGGATTGTTTTGAGAGTTTGGGATGTGTAGGAATCAGCAACACCTCAATCTAACACATGGTGTGACCCGTATGAATCCAGATAATTATTTTTATTTAAAATTTACATTAATTGTAGTAAAATAGAAAAATAACATACTCAAATCCAATCATAAACATTTATATTTGTACAAGAATATTGGGAAAATGTTCCCTAAGTCATTTTGTACATGTATGAATCATTTTCATCTCAATCTGATGCACGATGTGACTATTATGGCTATAAGTGTATGTTATCTACTTAAAATTGATATTTTAATTCAAAATATGTCACTCACTAAAAAATTTGAAAACATGATCATATTTTATTGATAATTGAGGCCATAAATTAATAATTAAATTTTTACATATAGTAATTGGTCTCAAGTCAAACTATTACACAATGTTACCATTATGAGACAAAGTGCATGTTCTTATTTTAAAATGTATATTTAGATAAAAAGACAAGTGATATACTGAAAACAAATAAATTAAATTTGGATTGTTTTGATAAATTTTTAAAACGATCCATGAGTTATTTGGGATGTCTAAAAGTCAGCCTATCATGCGTCTTTTTATTTAAAATTGACATAAATTTTAGTAAAAAGGATAACGGGCCTACTCAAAAGTAAGAGAAAGGATTTATATAATTTTGATTCTTTATTAAAATGTTCCATATTCCATTTGAGACATATAAGAATCATTCAAAACATAATCTGGCACATAGTATGACTAGTATGAATCCTTGTGTGTCTTCTTATTTAAATTGACATTATGTTTGTCAAAAGGAACAAGTCATGTATTTAAAACCCATAAAACATATTTGGATTGTATTTATACATTAGTTATATTATTTATATATAATTTGAGATGGTTAGGAATTAGACCATCAAAATATGACACACAATGTAAATGATATGACTCCATGGGCGTCATTTTATTTAAAATTCACATTAATTTTTTTTTCAAAAGGAACAGGTGTCGTACTAAAAACCAAGTAGAAACATTTTTATTTTTTTTATACATTATTAGAATAATCCATGAGTCGTTTGGGCTATATATAAATTATCCTCGCCTCAATCAGACACATGTTTTGAACGGTATGACTCCAAGGGTTTCTTTTTATATAAAATTGAAAAGAATTTCAGTAAATAAGAAAACTAACCTACTAAAAAGTGAGAAAATTAACTGAAGCTGTTTTGAATATTTTGGTATATTATAAAAAATCCTTTTTATATGTGTAGGAATCATACACACCTCAATACGGTTTATGGAGTGATAGGTATTAATCAATGTGTGTCTTTTTATTTTAAGTTGAAATTATTTTTAGCAATAGGAACAAGGGACGTATAAGAAAACCAAGAAATAACTTTCAGATTGTTTTTATACTTTAGTTAAAAGATCCATAACTCATTAGAGACCATTAAAAATCAGATGAAACTCAATCATATGCATGATGTGATCAATATTAATTTATTTGCTTCTTATTATTTAAAATTGTCATTAATCTTAGAAAAGTAACAAGTTTAATATTGAAAAAAAAGTAACATTCATATTGTTATGATAAATTAGGAAAGGGATACATGATCCATTTTTGTTGTTTAAGAATTATCCTCACATCAATATGATGCATGGTGTAAACTATATGGCTCCAAGTGCATCTTTTTATTTAGAAATGACATCAATTATAGTAAAATGGAATGCTGACCTACTCAAAACCAAGAAAACACATTATTATTATTAGTTTGATAATTTATGGTAATGATCTATAAACCATTTGAGACATTTAGGAATCATACACACCTAAATACGACACAAAGAGTGACTGTTATGACTCAAAGTGTGTCTTTTTTTTATAAACTGACTTTAATTTTAGCAAAAGGAACATGTGACAAATTGAAAAATGAGAAACCACAATAAAATTATTTTGATACATTAATGAAATGATTCATATGTCATTTTAGACATGTATGTTTCATACCAACATCATTATTATGACTTATGTGAATGGTATGACTCAAGGAGTTTCTTTTTATTTAAAATTGACTTCAAATTTAGTAAAAAGGACAACTGGCCAACTCAAAACAGAGAAAAGGAATTAAAATTTTTTTTATACATTAATAAAATGATACATAATATATATTTAATGTGTAGGGATAAAACTCACCACAATATGATGCATTGTGTGTCTGATAGGTCTCAAAGTCTTTCTTTTTATTTTAAATTGACAAGAATTTTATCAAATGGAACAAGTGATGTACTTAAAACAGAGAAAACAGATTTAGATTAGTTTCATGATTTTAGAAAACAATACATGAGCCCTATGGATTTGTAAGAATCATATTCATCTCAATCCAATGGATTGTGTGACTAGTATGACTCAAAGAGCATCATTTTATTTAAAATAGACATCAATTCTAGTTAAAGAGAAAACATACATACTCAAAACTGAGAAAACACATTCGTATTGATTTGATAAATTAGGTAAATGATACATATGTAATTTTTGATATGTATGAGTCAAATACACTTCAATATTATGGACTATGTGAGTGATATGACTATATGTGTGTCCTTTTATTTTAAATTGAAATGAATTTTAGAGAAATAAATGAGTGATATAATAAAAACAGAAAAAATTCATTCAAATTGTTTTGTTTTTTTAGGAAAATGATCTATAAGCCATTTGGGTCTTGTAAAAATCATATATACCTCAATATGACACATAGTGAGCCCTGTATGAATTCAAGAGCATCTTTTAATTTAAAATCAACAGTAGTTTTGTTAAAAAGGACAGCTAACCTACTCAAAACCGACAAAACACATTCAAGTTGCTTGTGATAGTTTAGGGAAATAATCCATAAGCCATTTGAGACATGTAGAAATCTGTTGCACCTCAATAAAATGCACAGTGGTAATATGTTATGACTCCAAGTGCGTACTTTTATTTCAAATTATCTTTAATTATAGAATAATGGTCAACTGACCTACTGAAAATTATGAAAATTTATTCAATTTATTTTCAAACATTAGAAAAATTATCCAGAATTCATTATAGAAGAGTGAGAATAAATTTGACCCCAATATGATGCATAGTGTGACTAATATGACTCCAAATTTGTATTTTTATATTTTAAATTGACCTTAATTTTTGTAAAATAAAATAGTGACCTTTTGAAAACCATGAAAACACATTCTGATTGTTTTGATACTTTAGGAAAATGATCCATGAATCTTTTTTGACATATAGGAATTACTCCTACTTCAATCTGATGCACAGAGTGACCTATATGAATCCAAGTGCCTATTATTGGTTTAAAATTTACATTTTAGTTGAAAACATGTGTCACTCATTGAAAACTAATAAAATTAACTCAGATTGTCTTGATAATTTAGGATTTTAATTAATAAGACATTTTTGACATGTGGGATGTAGTCGCACATCTATCCAACACAAGATGGGACCATTATGAATTAATGTGTGTGTTTCTAGTTTGAAATGAAATTTTATAAAAAATAACACAAGTGACATACTAAAAAATGAAATCACATTCAGATTGTTTTGATACTTTTGAAAAATGATCCATACATAATTTGAGATTTCTAGGAATCAGCTGCACCGCAATCCTATTCATTTTGTGAGTAGTATAATTCTTCATGTATCATTAATTAATAATTTTATTTTATTTAAAAAAATAACGACTGACTTACTCAAAACTAATAAAACAAATTCAAATTGTATTGATACTTTAGTACAATGATTCAAGTCTCATTTGTGACATTTTAGAATGAACTACACCTCAATACAATGCACAGTGTGACTAGTATAAATCCAACTCTATCTTTTTATATAAAGTTGTCATTTTTAAGGTATTCATTCATATTAATGTTTAATTTATTTACTTATAATATTACTAACATGATAATTTCTTTCTTATAAATTTTTTTTAGGGGATGGGGTCATTTGTTCGGAAACATATATAATGAGAAGACCTTTTTTATAGAGGATCAAGAGTTCCAAGGGCGATGAAGCATTAATACTTTTAAATGTTTGAGGATAGTAATTTTAAATGTAATTATAAAAAAATTCAAATGTATGTACTTGTGTTTTTTCTGTATTCTTGATGTAAAATTTATTTCAATTAGATTATAAATCATCTTTACAGGTTACGGGTTGTGGTTTTTGTAGTGTGCTATTATAAAAATCGCACAATGCAACAGGTAGGTCCTTTATCAGCAATTTTTAAGTGCTAATAAAGGATCCCATTAATTAGCACTTTTTTAAAATTGAGAAAGGGGATCCCCCTTTAAATGCACTAAGATTAATAGCACTGCTTTAGTGTCGTAAAAATGCTTTTTCACACTTTTAAATGGAATATCTGTAGTAGTGATGAAAAAATGAATTTACCAGTGGTTTTTAGCACCAATTTTGTAAGAGTCAGCTCTATACTGTGTGAAAAAAATTTCTACTATTTTCATAGAAACACTGCTAAATTTGTTTTTTTTATTTTGGTTTTTTTAAATTATTGCTAAATCCAACTTATTTTTTTGTTTTATTTTTTTTATTGTTATAATTGATTTTCAAAAACCACTTCTAAATTAATGGGAAAATGTATTAAATGATAAATATTAAATATTAAATAATTAATTATTATGCATTATCCCTTTGGGTGAAGTTGAGTGGTTTCTGCCCTGTGGGTCTTAGTGAGGTCTTGAGTTTGAGTTTTGATGAGTCTTTTCCTGCATTTTTGCGTTACATTGTGTAATTTGTAATGTTGAATCATCCACATCAATCTATGTAAATAATTATTATTTATTGTTAATATTTATTTTTTATTTTAAAAATAAATTTTTTATTTAAAATTTTAATTAATTATTATGTTTTATTTTTTAATTATTTATAGTTACTATTTAGTAAATATTTGATACTTAAATTTATTCTATAATAAGTTGAGAATGAGACTTCAACATCAAATGATAAACACTTTTGATACATGTGTCCAATTTAGTATCAAAATCAATCAAATAGAAGTTTATTAAATGAAATAAAATGACCGTAGGTAAGAATTTGGTAATAGTTAATAGAATAAATTTTTTTACTCTTTTAAGAGGTGTTGAAAATTAAACATCAATTTCAATCAGTCAAATTTTTTAAATCAAGGTTTATATTTGGGCTTTACCACAAATCAAATTAATTCATGTGGCGATCGCTACACTGCGATGACTCATGGGACCTTACAATATTTTCAAGGTCAAAAAGTGCTTGAAAGCCTCTAAAACTATTTTTTCTCAAATATCATTATTTTTAAACAATTGATGTGATTTAATCTTTGTTTCAATGTTTCTTTGTATTATTTTTGGGTCATCTATGATTTCCATCAATGGATTTGAGTTTCTATTTATTCGATGGTGTTTTAATAGTTATGATTTATCTTCTTTTGGTGATTTTTTTCTATTATATATCTATATATATTTATTTGTATGTATTTTTATTCATTTTTGTATATTTATTTATAATTTATAAATACTTATAAATATTATTTAAAATTATATATAATTGTATTTATTCATATTTATTTATATGTATTTATACATGTTTGTATCCATTTATATATATTTTTAATTATTTATACATATTTATGTTTATATATTTTTATATATTATATGGGAGTATATATATATATTTATAATTAGTTTGTTTATATATATATTTATATTAATATACAATTTTATATATGCATATGTTTATATATATATATTGAATATAAACATGTGTTTACATATATTTCTATAATATTAATTTTATATATATATATATTTATACCCGTATATGTATATAAATATATATCAATGTTTATTTATATATACGTATGTATGTATGTATGTATTTAGTTGGTTAGAATTAATGTGACATTTTGTTTGTATTTATATAAATTTATGTATTTTTATTTATATTTAAATATTTTTATGAAATATCTAGATAAATATATATATATATATATATATATTATTTATTCATTTAAAAGTTTTTTATTTACTATTATTTATTTATTTATAAATTATTAAATTATTATTTATTCAATACTAATTTATTATATGTTGATATTTATTTATTATTAATATTTTATTTAATTACTTATTTAAATAATTAATATTTATTTAATATTTATCACTTATTATTTGTTATTTATTATTTATTTAATAATTAATATACATTTTATATTATTATTATTTATTATTATCTAGTATTTATATTTATTAATAATTAATTATGAATTGTTAATTATATATTATTTTTATTTTTTAATAGCTTAGGGTAAAAACCCCTTTATGAAAAAGAGAAAAACAAAACAAGAAAAGGGAGTATGGGTTGAGAAAATAATCCTCCCCCATCACAAATGAAATATAAAACAAAGTAGATGGGGGTTAAACAAAGAAAAATTGGATGAACATCAATGTCATCGATCCATGGGAAGACTCTTGCCTCCAAATCTAGAACAAGTATTCATATCACACAAGAGTGAGTGACCATACATTGATGTGAAACTCATCCACCTTAACCATGATGATGTCAACCCCCTCTCGATTACTTAACTCACACCCATCGATACACACCATCATCAACCGATTCATCATCGGATGAAATATTTATTTCTTATTCTTTAGAAGCATCGACACATCTATTTCTATCCACCTCACTATTATTTGAGGCAAGCTATACAAACAGATTATGTTTTTAGGCATTACCTATGACCTAGTTTTGTATTTCCTTGGATGGTATTGTAACATAAGAAGGTTTGAAAATAGCCTAACCCATCTGTAGGACTTGAGAGACTATGTCTGACTACCTGACCAAGGGACTATCCAAATAGATTTCAGTAGTGTTTGTGAAAATAATATCCTATTTTGAGACCCGAAGGAAAAGTGACACCAATACATCGTTCTCCACTTCCACTAGATGGTTTTCAACATGATATCCCTCCACTATTGCACATATATTAGTTACAGTAGGTTCAACTATAGGTAATGACCACATCATATCTTGTTCATGCCCAACCACTTCCTTGCTGGGAGAACAACACCAGGGCCAGTAGAAACCAATTCCATCCCATTTTTCTTACCATTATTTTTCATTTTGTCAATGAGTCACATTTAGAGTTCTTATCAATATGAGTAGTAGATTTTGATGGGAAAACCTACATTATGTCGGTAGGCATGTAAAGGATTCTACCAGACCAAGCCTTCAACTGACCACCATAATCCCTTGAAGTTACAACTTCTTATTCCACTACTGAAGAAGAGACCAAACTACTATCTTCCAATTCATTCCTCGAGGAGAGAAAGATTTTAGGTTCAGTAGATTATGATATAGGACAATAACTGTATGTGGACACCTTTGGAGGTATATTCCCATCATATTCAGTCACAAACCAACCCTGGTCAACCAAAATCTGATCACGCATTCTATCCCATGACATCCCATGACATTGTGGAGGCACATCCCTGATCACCCTAGAGTGGTGACAATAACCAAGGGCATCAATGAGAGATGCTGGGAATGATTTCTCCAAATATAAAATAAATTAATTATAAAAACAAAAAAACATAAACTAAAAATAAAATATGGTCGAACCCAATGGCCAAACAGATCTCTAAGTGGCCCCATGAGTCACTCACTGAAATTGAAACCCAATGTCTCTCCATGTTGATCGAAACAAAGTAGAACCTTAACATGAAACTAAAAACAAGAATAAAAGTATAGATAGGAGTATTAAAATATATTAGGTGTTCCCATGTAAAACTATTCCCTATTCAATTCCTTTAAATAAAAGATTAAATTATGGTATGTTTTAAAAACAATATATAAGAATTGGTTTTTCAAACATTCAATTTTAAAACACACCATCGTCCATTTCCCTCTTTAATTTAAATAGCCTTTCTAAAAAGTGACGTTTGAGAATTCTAGAAGAATGTGTGAAGTGGGATATAAAGAGATAGGTGAGAGTAATTTGTTTTCATAAAATAATTTTAAAACTGCAAAGTTATCTTTATAAAAGAGAGATGACATAATATGGTGGATGTAGAAATGATATCACAATGAGGGAAATTGGTAGGGAGAAAACAAGAATCCAAATAAGATAAGGCACATAAATTATCAACAACAGATAAATAATATTTGGGGGTCATGGGTGTCCTAAGGCTCTCAGGGGGGAATCAAGATATACTAAAACATGTTCCATCCTATCGGTGTGCTTGATGCAATCAAGCTTCCCCAATGATCGATCGTATCCTACCTGGTCTAATCGTGGTGAACCATCCTGCAGAACATCGGGTCCATTATAAGTGATTACTACCTTGATAAAAATAAAAATATAGTACAACAATAATCCTTGGATAATCCAATATATATTCTAGGTTCCCATGATATGTATAAAATGGTGCATGAGCCAAGCCATCCCTAACAATTGACTATATATATAGAATAATCAAAAGTGATTCACAAGCCACATACACTATAATCACCCCAAAACACCACTCCAAAGATGTTCCCTTTCCTTTAAACCATTAATACATGAGTTAAGTCCCATGTTTAGGGCATTCCCACCCATTTAACAATGATAAAAGGCCAGAGATGCGTCACATGGAATGTTTTCCAAGGAAACCCCATTTTGAATGTGTCAACTGAGCCTCACATACCCTTTGAGTGAGAAACCATTTCAATGAGAGCCGAACACACCAATAATAAATTCATGAAATATTTAAAAGACATTTTTATTGTTGACACATCATTTAGAAACCATAAACCTCTTATAAAGGCTAATCGACAATTTTATCAAACACTAGGTGTGCAAGGACATGTAAAACAATTTTTCACATTTAAATTCAAGAGAAAATCACTTGATTTTATTAAAATTAATTTTTCTAACTATCATCTATAATTAATTTATATAAAAATAATGTGTGAACTTCATGAAATCAATGATCCTTAAATATAAAGGCCAACACATAAGGAAACCGACCACAAACTCAAGGTGCTTGGGAAAATACAGTCCAAAGATACTTTAAAGAGGATGAAAGAGACAGGATCACCCCAGAGAAGTCATAAAATGACAAAAAAATTGAAAAATGAACCCTTGAACAAAGGATCCAAGCCAGAAGAGGAACCTAAGATTGAATTGATGAATAAGTAAGTGGGATAAGAAACTAAGGGATTACAATGATAAATCAACAATAAATCATGAATAAACAACATGGAGTCAACATTATAAGATTTTTTGAGAAATGAGTAAGAGGATAGGATCGTCCTACGGTCATTCAATCCAAATGGGGAGAATGAGGGGTGTTTTGGGGTTAAAAAGTAAGAGGTGAAAAAGGTAAAAATCAAAATTTTAAGATCCTTCACACTGTGCATGGTAAGGATTCATGATTTAGAAAGGTGTGTTCCAACCACACATACCTTACTGTAATCATAGGCCAGTCAAACATTTGTGCCACACTGTTTGGTAAATATTTCACCAACTGTGCAATTTGTTCTACTAAAGACTACTGACACATGTACATCCATCTCATACGTTTTATAATTACCATTATCATGTTGTGTTCCCTCACCTAGGAACACCCAAGAGCCACATAGTTCCCCATAAGATCTATATAACTTGGATAATGACCATGCACTACCCATGAAACCCTAACCGTGTAAGAAAAAAATAAATTTATAGGGGACTCCACATCAGGAGGTCGCACGGTTTCTCATAAACCATGCACAAATACCATGTAATATAGGAAAAATAAAAAAAACTAAAAATTCAATCTGAAACACCCAATAATCATAATAAAATTCAATGATATAATAATATTCCAAAATAAAAGAGACAAAATATATCTGATGTATAATAATTCTCCCCACCATAACACTTTATAACCCTACAAATCTGTAATGTTTCTAGTTTATCAAGTAAAATGAAATGTATCACACACTCACATGACTGAAATCGTTAAACTAAAGAATACCTTGACCAACACTAAGACAAAACATTAATTCCTACCCAAAAAACCATTGAACTCAAACCTCTTTTCATGGAATGGAGAAAATCTCTAACCACAAGCCCAACCACCTACCAAAACCAAAACCATCGGGCCTACTATAAAATCCAAATTCTCTATAAGGGAATGATAACTCAATGTTATAAACCACAAGAGGCCATCACCTATAAATTAATAATGTTAAAATAAGAAATAAGGATAGCATCAGGAGGCCATAGTGGGCTCTACACCATATTAGGTCTCCAGTTAATTTGGTAAGATGGAATAACTTTTCAATCCTAATGAAAGCCAAAAACTGAGGAAAATGTGGAATATATCAATGAATGAAACTATCCCATGGCAAACAAATTCAATAGTTTCCAAAAAAATACAATTACATTAGGAATAGAATTCAAAAAAATGAGTACACAACCAAATTCACCATACCTAAAAAATAGATGGCATCATAGAACAGTACACACTAAAAAAATAAATAAAAATAAATAAAATTTAAACTGAATGTAGATAATCTATATACTTCTATAAGAAGAATGAAGGTTTTGAAGAGTAGACCTCGCTCCACGTCGATTCATAGAAACATCCCAAAAAAATCATTTCAAATCTCCCAATTGTCCATAGGTACTGAATGTATTTGAATATTTTGGACAATACAGATTCTTGATACCATGATTATCACATATATGACACACTAGGGAACTATTCCTTGATGAATATAATGAATGATTATAAGGTCTCATAATTATACCACAAGCATAATCAGCTTTAGGTTTCTTTCTCATCTCTTCAAAGGAATTCACTTCACCGTTTGAAAATATTTTAGGGTGATTGGCCTCATTGATCACCCATGATAACATTTCCCCAATATAAACCATATACCTCCACAAATTATCAAAGGAGATAAGATTCAATTATGTCACCCCTAGCTTAAGATCAAGATGAATACAATTCTCAAAATATCAGGCTTTCAAAGAATTTTCCATAAAAAACTCTGGGTGGTTTGGGATTAAATCCACAAAATGACAGAAGAATTCCAATATTGATATATTACGATGTAGAAGGCAGTATATCTTCATATCCTTCACCACCTTCATAACCCTAGATAAGTAATATTGGGTGAATGAGGAATTGAATAATTCCTAGGAGAGGTCTTCCCAAGTCTTGGTCCTAATGACTGACCTACACCACTTCTGACACTGACCTTCGAACATGATGGAAATGAACATTAGTTTTGGAGACTCCAGTAACTAAAGGAAACAGAATATCCTATTTATTTTGTATCCCCTCTTTGGATTCCAAAAGGATATTCTTGACAACAAATGAGAGGAGGGTTTAAATTATGAAACATAGGGAGGAAGTATTTAGGTTGACCAAATGGTGCATCCACTAATGGTGAACCACCCATAGATGAACCTTAAATGTCCATAAAATCATTAGTGGGGGAATAATATAAATACAAAGGAAACATAAACTCAATCAAAACCAACTCATCATCAAGATCTCATCATAATTAATTACCTAACATATAAAAAATAAAATCTGAACAAAAATTCCCTAAAACTTTTTAAAAAATCTCACTAACCACCATTTTGAAAACAAATTCCAAACCCCCACACTCCAAACAATTTCATTCTACAAACGATAAATTGAATTTCATCATGAAATTTGATCCTTTTCCATTTAAACTTTTTCTCAGTTTAAAACAGGCCATATTTCATCAATGATAATTTGATTAAAAACCCATTTTCTCCGAATTCACTTTATTTAGAACTATTATTCATGAATTTCATTAAGTAAATCTGAAAAAAAAATCGACATTTACAAAAACCTAAACATCACCACTTGAGATCTTGTTTTTGAAATTTAAAACAAGGGTACAATTTTATAATTATGAGTGACCCAAAATAAATTCCTAGAGTGAAACAGTGAAAATGGGTGACTTTTCCATATGGTTGGCAGTCATATTACAATCAAAACTCTTCCACAAAGTGTCTTTTTGGACCATGCTATCTCCACATGGCTTGCTAGGCCCTGGGATTTCACTAAAATTGCTATCCACACTGTTGTTTCAACCCCACAAAAAACAACCCATAAATAATTCAAAACAAAAATTAAACACAGCAACCTGAACCAGATTCATGAAATAACAAAAAAGAAAAATAGCTATAATAAAAAGACAAAAACTCAATAAAGAACATCCCATGGTAATCCAGGGTTCTGCATGGATTGTGTTTGACAAACACCAACTCATACCTGCACCATATGTTCTGACAGTCATATTCTTCTACCTTGGAATACCAAATACTAAAGGGTGCTCTAATAGCTAGTTCCTCAAAAAAACGTCGCACTTATACCTTTTTGTCATGATACAAACTTGATTCAACAATGAACCTCACACCCGAGATGGCCCCTGATATCCTTGAGGCACATTCCAGACCATCCCGGTGTGGCGAGAAGCACCAAGGGAAACAAAAAGAGATGATGGGAGTGATTTTTCCCAATATAAAATAAAATAAATGGTTATAACAAAAAAAATATAACTAAAAATAAAATTAGGATAAACCTTATGTCCAAACAGATAATTTTGAGACCCTGCCTGTCACTACCTAATCCCAATCCCCAAAATTTCTCTTTGGTTATTGAAACCAATCAAGACCATCAAATAAATCTTAAAATATGAATAAAATTATTTCCATGTGCATGAAAACTTAGTAGTTGTGCCCATGTAATACTATTCCATTTTCATTACCTTTAAATAAAATATTCATTAATTGTATGTTTTAATTATAATTTAAAAATATAGGTTTTTTAGACCTAGAATTAAAAAAACATTATCCATTTCCCTCTTAAATTAAAACCATTTTCTATAAAATGTGGAGTTTTTGAGAATTATAGATGAAAGGGTGAAGGGAGATATAAAGAGAGAGGGATAGAAATTAAATCATTTTTCATGAAATCAATTTAAAAAAATAAATCCATATTTACCAAAGAGACACATAGTAATAAGGTAGCACATGGAATGAAAATACAAAAAGGGAAACAGGTAAGCAACATATAAGTAAACAAATAAAATTAGGGACAATAATTCTCAATTTATAACCAAGTGTTAGGGAACATGGGTGTATATAGGATCTATTGGTAAAATTTAGAACATATTGAATCATGATCCATCCTTTCGGTGCACATGATGCAATCAAATAGACCTAATGATTAGTTGTACCCTACCAGGCCTAACTGAGGCGTACCATCCCAAGAGCAAGTCTATAAAAAGTGACCACAAGACTGGGCATATTCTTAAAATAGTTCAACAAGATTTATTAGATAATCCACTACCTTATCTAGGTTCCCATGATATGTATAAAGTGGTGGTAATCCATGAAATTACAAACATGAGACTATATATAGAGAATAAACAAAAGAAACACATAATCCGCATACACAAGAATCACCACAAACACCACTCCAAGGAAATTCTCTTTCCTTAAACCATCAACACACGAGGGATGTCCCATGACGAGGAAATTCCCACACCTTTTACAATGGGAAAGGAAATATTCACCTAATTATTAGAGTTTTCTAATCAATCCACATTTAAAAATTATAAAATGGCCCTCTCATACGCTTTAAGTGACAACCCATTTCAATGATTTCCAAAAACACCATAGAGAATTTCATGAAATATTTAAAACACATTTTTAAATTCGAATCATAATTTAGAAACCAAAACCCACTTATAATATCACATCATGCATTTTATAAAAAAATGTGGTGTACAAGGCCATACAAAACAAATATTTACATTTCAATTCTAGAAAAACCCTCTTGATTTCATTCCAAATAATTACTCTAACTACTATTAATCATTATTTTTTATCAAAACAATGTGTGACCATTATCCGATAAATGATCCCTAAATTTAATTTCCAATGTAAAGGGTCACCTACTTGAAAATAATGGTTCTTGGACAATGGTATCCCAAAGTAGCTATAAGGATGTCCAAAGAGATAATAAAAAACAAGAAGAACCTTAACATGAAAAACCCCTAATATTTAAAACAAAGTAAACAAGAACCCTACGCCAAAGGAACCAATGGAAAAGTGGAAACCCAAAAAAACTGAAAAAGAAGTAATAGGGTTAATAACGGAGGTGATTTCATTGATAAATCATTCCAAAATCAGGAATAAACCCCTTAGAATTCCCATTAAATGAATGTGGGAGGTGTGAGTAAAAATAATGGAACCTCTTAGGGTCACATGATCAATATAGGGAGAAAGAGGGGTGTTTTGGGGTTAAAAATTAAGAGGGTAAAAAATTAAAATCTATTTATAAATAACATGGGCATTGTGTTGGGTTAGGTTGCACAGTTTGGAAACTATGGTGCCAACCATACCTCCCTTAATAGACTCACAGGACACCCTCATGGTTTATCTGCATGGTTTGGGAAACCATGGACCAACTACGTGGTTGGTTCTGACAAAAAATGTAGACCCATGCACATGCTTATCACATGGTATGAACTAACAATGCTCAACCTATTCACCCTTACCCAAGAACACTAAAGACCTGAACAGTTTCACCTAGGAGCCACATGGTTTGGAGTATAACCATTCAAAACCCATTCAACCCAAACTGTGAAAGAATAAAATGAACTGATAAGGGACTCTATATTATGAGGTCGCAAAATTTCCCCTTTACCATGAACAAAAAATGTGAAACATTGGAAAAATAATAGTAAAATAAAAAAAATCAATCTCATACAACCAAAAATAAAGAGAATATATAAACACAAAATGATAATCCAAAATAAAATTGAAAAAGATGATCTGGGGTGTGACATTTTCAATTTTACTTTTTGCTTCTGTGATAAAATCAATTTTCTCTCTAGCTATAATAGGAGTTCAACACCTCATTATGATTCATGTTTAGGATCAGTTTAACCATATTCATTTTTACTAGGTCCATACCTAATAACATCATCATTATATTTGTATTTCTCTCAAATGGAGTTATCCCATGTCCTAATAGAGATATTCAATGAATTATTCAGAACCTCGGCCTCACCCCCATTTAAGATTTTTCATCCTGGAAGAATGAGTGTCCCCATAACTTGAGGATCAACTTGATTCCAAATTTTAATAGTATCCCCCAACTAAATTATACACCATATAGTAATGGGGGTGCTTCTCAAACTTCACATTCAAGTGAATATAATCACTATGAGATGAAATAATTATCTTCTCGATTAGTGTGGAATTGATATCCACCTCAACCAACATTTTAGAAAAATGAATTAATCTAACACACCCCATATCTCTATCAAGTCTGATTGGAAGTCCAATTGTTGTGGAAATGTCATTGAGGATCTTCGAGTGGAAAAGGGTCAAGATGAGCCAATGGATCCTAATCCAAATTTTTGAAAAATATTTCCTAATGTTTGGAATGTTAAAATCCAAACTCCATTCATTAAAATGAATATAATTATGGTTACAATACAATGATCCATTACTCTACTTGTTATTCCTTAGTTCATCTGAGGGAAATAAAAAATAGATGAACCCACGACTGATTGATGCACGCCTCCATTCTAAATTCAATATATTTAAGAATCCCTATGTTATTAATCATCAATTCGACATAGTTTTTCACCTTTAGGGAGAGTAATTATCTCAATAAGCGAGTTCGTAACCAAATCTAACCTTTCTGATTTGTCCTATGAAATAGATTTGATGAGAGCCAATGAAAAAATTTAAATGATCCAACCTGTAGGTGATTCTCTAAAAGATGCGAGGGAGTTCACTCCTGTTTAAATCATAGATACTCGATATGGACTAGAGATTAAATATAATGGGACTAAATGGCCCCTAGAATGAGCGTTGAAAATCTCAAGTTCATTGCCTCTATCAAATCGTCATTATCCCCATGAACATCAAAGATGAACCCCCTCCTCCATCATATATATAATTGATTCATGTTATTATTTATTAATTGTTATTAATTTATTATTTATTATCTATCAATTTATTATTTATTAAATTTTTTATTTTTTATTATTTTTTTATTTATTATTTATTAAATATTTTATTTCATATTTTTATTTTTTATGCCTTGCTTTATTTATTATTATTATTATTATTTTAAATATTATTGTTTCTGTTTTTGTATTTATATATAATTATATATATATATTAAATTATTCTTACCCATCATATGAAGAGTTTTATGTGAATTTTTCTATGGCGTGCATAGTATATAAATGCCTGGCAGGATAAATAATAAATAATAAATAATAAATAATAGTAACTAAATAAATATTAAATAAATGATCAAAAATAAATAAAAAATAATAAAATAAAAAACATTTTATATGTCAATAAAATTTTAATTAACATTTTTAATTTAAAAACATATAATCATTTTAGTTGAATATTAAACAGTAACTAAATAATTTTATATTATTTTTTATTGAAGGCCCCACCCCATTATTCCATGTACCTCCATTAAAACCCTATTTACCTTAATAGATCTCAGATTTTTCTACCATTCCTATTCCAAAGGATAATCTCATTCAATGAGATTAGAAGAAGATGAAGACAATGGAAACAATATATAGTTTCTTTATATCACTGAAAAGTTCTTGCTGTAAGAATGGGCTTGTAAGTGTGTTCTTCTTCCATTTTACTATTCTATATAGTGTTTCCTTTATTTTATATATTTTCTAAGGGTGGGTGTGTGAGTAAATATGTTCCTACCTTCTAGTTTCTTTTCATAATGCTATGTACAACCAACATTGTTTAAATAATATTTATTTTTTGTGTTTCTGGCTTTATCATTACTTTCCTTTACACTTATGGCTTCTCAGTGTTTTATCCTAGTGCTTTTCATTTGTGTGTCAACCTTCCCCTATGTTCCTATGATGTTTTCATCTTCTCCTAGGCTGTCGTGACTTCACACAGACCGAAAACCTATACATTAGCAAAAAAGAGGCACTCAAAATTCACGGAGTCAATAATATGATGGCCGAAAGGGAATATTATTACACTATGGAAAAAAATGAATTTCATCGTTCTTTTTTAATGTTGTTTTCAAAACACTTAATAAATATGGTGTGAAATAATTTTTAGTATTCATTTTTTAAAACCCAACTTTATATTTGATTTTTATATTCTTATTTTTCAATTTATTTTTAGATGTGTTTTTAGGAAAACAATAGTTAAATATATTTAAAATAAATCATTTTTTAACAAAAAATTTTAAAACTCACTGCCAATTTAATAAAAAAATATCAAATAAAAACTTTCTAATAATTAATTATTATTATTATTTATTTATTAATTAGTATTTATTATATATTATCATCTATTTTTATTATTTAATAAATTAGTTAATAAATATATGTTATTTATATATTATTTATGACTACTTGTTAGTAATTATTTGAAACTTAAATTAATTTTAGGCTATGTTGAGATTTAGACGTTAACATCAAATCTCAATAACTTTTGATTGGGTGTTTGATTTATCATGATGACCAGTCAAATTGAAACATAGGAAATCAACTACAAGGACATTATATAATAATTTGGTAATAATTAATAGATTAAAACTTAATTCTATTTTAAGAGAAGTTGGGAATCAAATTTTAACTTCAAATAACCATAACTTTTGATCTGGATGTCCATTTTGGCACTATAACATATCAAATCAAAGAATTTGACAAACTCTATGTTGTGTTATTTGGGAAGACCTTGATCACTATTTTTCTATGGTAAAAAAGGCCCATATGGCTTCTAAAATTGAGTTTCTTACTTGGATACCATGACTTTTGTGCATTCGATGAGATTTCAGCTTTGATGGTGTTGTAATCATTGGGTTATATGGTCTATATGGAGTGTAAAACTCAATTGATGTGATTTTCCCATCAAAATTAATAATCAATTTTAAAGGCCATAAATCCTATTGTATTTACACTCATATAGGTTTTATGGTGTTGGAATCTTTTGGTGATCTACATATTCATCTCCTCCCCATGTCACTTCATCTTGGTTTATGAGTGTTCCATCAATTTATTTACTATATATTGATTTATTATTTATAATTAATATACTATTAATTTATTATTTACTTAATGTTTTTTATTCACTGTTTGTTATTAATTTATTATCTAATATTTATTATATATTAATTAATAATGATTATTAAACATACTTATTATTAGTTTATAATTAACATATTATTAATTATTTATTTCTTATTTAATTATAAAATATTTTTTTAGTTATTTGTTATGTATTATTTGTTTTTGTTTTTAATAATTTATTATAACAATTTTTTTATATTTTTATTCTTTAATATTAATATATATATATATATATCTGTGTGTATTATTTTGAGAAAAAGTGAAAGAGGATATATTACAGATCAATGAAACCAGGCTTACAAAACCAATCAGGGAAAAAGTCAACCCAATAATGAACGCCTAATGTTTTGCAATAGCTTTCTAGACAATGAGTTTTCATATTATTTCCATGTTCAATGAATGAAAATTTGAATTCTATGATGCATTCATTTAATGACCATATATTTCTCAAAATGATACCAATGGGCTGAGAATCGTCCTACTTAGAAAGATAACTAATCAGATCAAGGAAATCGAATTCAACCACCATATTGACATAATATTTTGAAAGAGACAGAAGGATCCAATGGAGGATGGAAGATTCCTCTATAACCACATGAATCTAAGAGGTTAAACTAACCTACAATGTACTTCCATGGCCTGTCCATAACTGGTATGTTAAATTAATACAACACCAACCCTCAAATTAGTAAATACGACAACATCGGTTTTATTTTTGATGAAACACTCATGGGAATTAGAATAACATGTATATTAAACTCAAATGCAACCACATAAAAGAGACAACATCATTCAATTTCAGACAATTCATCCATTTAATGGCTCTATCTACCCAAATACGATCTTGGGTTACTTTCTTTTGGAAAATAATTTCATTTCTCCTAGTTCAAACAAAACATAAAACTGTGAAAATAAGACACACCACCTTCGGTTCTAATGAAGGAACCCATTTAATATGGATTTGGACCAACCCAATGGATTAATCGAAGAAGTGCTTAAAATATGGTGCCTATTCCTTCCACACCCCATCTACTCCCTGCCTGAAAGTAATTTCATACATATGGGACTCCACCACTTGGAGGCACAATGGAAAGATATCTTCCTCCGTAAGATGACATCTCATCAGAAGTTCGTGGGTTAGAAGAATTCCATAATAGAACTAAAACCAAAAATGATAACCTTTGGTGTAGTAGAGAGCGACTACATACACTTAAAGTGATCATTATTAGAGGCCTAATCCAGGCCATGAACCTGCATTCTATAGCCCGATCGAATTTAATATCTCCTAAAAGATTCCCTAATCCAGCAAATCTGATTATTACCAATTCATTGTTTGAGTGGAAGGATAAGAATGAGTTGATGATCTACCTCATTATACTAGATATAAATCATTTCTCAGTCCCAATCCTTAACATATTCATTGATAATATCACGAACCCAAATATTTTCAATCCCTAGAACAATAGTCAAGGAAACCTTAAGGTTGATTTCATTATCCATCCACAAGGCATTCCAAACACTCGCATCATTCTCTTCCATAAATTAATCTCCACATAAAACATGGTAATTCCCCAGCCATGCATGCATAATGATGGAATGTGGAAATAAATTTCTTGAAAAACCTTTTAGAATGTGGCATTTGGATTTGCGATAAGGTGTCATCCTTGCATCGAAAAAAGTGTCTCATTAAACCAATTTAGATTCATAAATCTATGTCCTATGGAGAATTTTGTAACACAAAGACTCCCCCATGACAAGAAATGGTTTTTATGTTTTTTATCACGGGAGCCCCACCAAAAGTTATCCAAACAGGAATGGATTTTATTTATAAGATATTTTAGAAATTTGAATGACTACATAGCATAAGATGGGATTATTGGTCCACATACTTAATGAGAACTTTCATTCCTACCTTGGAGATCATTATACAATACCATACACAAATCAAACTATCCACCCTATCCATAATCAATGATAATACTTGTTTCTTCGATCTACCGACTAAGGTTGGGATGCCATATTATTTAGGATTCATTTCTACCAGTGGAAAATGATCACCCACTGAAATTAATCCCCCTTAGCTCCTAGAAAACCTTTACTAAATGAAAATGTTGACTTTAAAGGGTTAATACGTTTCCCAGAGTCCATTTAATACATATTAATGATTTTCATCACTGAACTACAGTCTTATGGGTTATCACGTGAAAAAAAAGAAACTATCATCCTCAAAGAAGAGAAGAGAGATAGGGTAATTTATATGTAACATTTCACAATGGATAATTCTGTGATCCATCACATTCAGGAGGATATGAGAAAAGTCATCAAACAAAAGAATGAAGATATAAGGTGAGATTTGATCCCCTTATAGTAGAACTCTTGAAGGTTTAATTCTTTCTGAAGGGTCCCCAACAATATTAATTCAGAAAGTGATAGTTGGAACACAATTCATAATATTATATATCCATTTCATCCCAAATACCAACATGGAGAGAACAAGTTTAACAAATGGTCATTAGAATATTTTGTATGCTTTCAACATATACAATTTCATTCGCATTACTCCTCTTTTGTAAGAGTAATGAGTTTTTGTAGCATGAAATAATTCAAACACAATGGATGAATTATCATTAATGGATCTCATTGAAGGAAAAGCATTTTGGTTTTCAATAACAAGAAAAAGGATACAATAACTATTCATATCCACCCAAATTTAGGAAAAGATTTCTTAAACAAAATTATAATGACTGATAGGTTGGAATTCATTGATTTCCTAGGGGAATGGGTTTTGGGGATGAGAGTAAGAAGAGTTTCATTTAGGGGATTGATAGGGGATCTTTCGGCCCACAACTCCTTCATCATTGCTACCAGATCATGTCCAATGATATCCCAAAAACATTTGAAAAATATTGCATGAATCCCATCAGTCCTTGATGTATTTTAGAGTGAGTAAGGTGAAGATCTCTAAGAACTTCATCATCAGAGATATCTCTCTCCATCTTATGGTCATATACTCTCTGGCAATTTTTGGAATGTGTCTAGTCATACAAGTAAGAGTATCAATATGCTCCTCTTTATAGAGTTTGTGAAAAAAAATTAATACTAACGGTTTTAATATTGTTATTATTGTAAAAAACCATAGCAGTATGGTCTTGAATTTGAGAAATGATTTTTTCCTCCTCTTGGAAGACGCTCTATGGTGGAGAAAATGAGTATTCTAACGGCCATCCCTCATATGAGATTATCTTTCCCTCAAAATCAAAAATCCCTCTTTCTCCCTCAACATCGTTCTAAGATTCTATTCCACATATGATATATCCTGGAGTACAATGTTACTACAAGGAAAAGAGAGGAGTCTCTTCAAGTGATTTTCAGTAGAATTAATAAGTTTGTCTATCTCTGCAAATATAACCAAAATCCACTTCTATAAAAAGATCTAGTGCTTCGTATATTTGATGTGATGCACCAGTTTGGTCCCTCCTATGCGGACCGAACCACCTTCTCGCAATTTCTATCTTGGATACACAAAAATTCAAATAGAATGGCCTATAAAAGAATCATCATGTCACTATGAGGGTTCATTGACTAAATGATCATGCATTTGTCAGTAGATTCTAGAGGCTGGTGAACAATATATAAATCATAAAAGTGGGATTTCCATTCATCTATTCCAACAAATCTATCTAACCATCCAGAAATACGATTATCCATTAATCCCCCTCTATGGCATGTAAATGGAGATCCCAAAAACCCATGGTTCGGAAGAGAATTAAATAGAAAGGAATTCAAAATATATTTAATAAAATCATCAATGATCTAGCGCTTTATTATTTTTAATAATGAGGGTGGATCTCATTTTAATATCCTCTAATCGGCAGAGGGACTGAGAGAGAGTTTTTCACCCATTTCAATAGGTTCCATGATTTGTGTTTATCTTGATACCCAAGCCACCCATAGAATCCAATAAAATAACATGGAAGAGATCCTATAGTAGTAAAAGTCTTGACAATTTGATTACATTAGAAATTTGTAACATGAAAACCAAGGTCCTCCATCCATTAAAGGCATAGACCACCAGAGTGTCCCAATATTCCAATGGGAAAGATGTTCTTGAAACTAATCGTTAAACCTAAAAGACTATAATATTTCTTATCCAACATAGTTTTGAATACAAAAACTATGTCAGGGTGGTATTTTAAACTCCAATGTTGGAGTCAATGAACCATTCGGGGTTTTCCAAGTCCATGGATGTTCCATTATAGTATTTTCATTGATCCAAGAGGGGTTGGGACACACAATCATTCGCCTCTATATCTTCAAGAAACTGTTTGTCACCAATTGATTTCCACCTCTATTGAAGGCATTGAGATATCTAAAACACCTCCGAGATCCATTTTTGATCACCTAAATTTTCATCGGTTGGCACACCACTTTAATATAATATAGTCAACCATCTACACATCCAATATTTTTGAGAATATTATGACGTTTACCTAAACATATCTTCACCATCCTTGTTAGTGATATGTGGATATTCAAAAATTGAATGTGGAACATGATCAAGGGGTTCCACACAAGATTTCTCTAGCCCAGCAACTAGGACTGGTGGTTCTATTCATTTTGGTGTCATCCCAATATGTGGGGAAGAAATATCCTTCATATAAGCATGAACCCACATTGGGTTGAAAGTCCGGTCCTTCCTCAGACAGATTTTCTTTTCCCAATAGTAGGCCAGGGCCACTATGCTTCCTAGATGTACTCTATCCACCCGCAGATCCACTGGGATGATAGAAGAAAACTATGGTGGCCCAGGCATGATGATATTATTTAGAATTGGTTTGTACTGCTTCATAAATGATTTCACAAGCCTGTCATTATCCTTTTGTTTTTCCACCTCATAAATAAAAGTTATTATAATAGGTTCTGAACAGATCTAAGATTCATATTGCAGAATCCCAATTACTTGTTCATGCACCTTTTGCAAGCAACGATACTTTTCTAAATTTCCAAGAAAACAACATATGAAACAAAAAATACAGAGTTTTTCAAACTCAATGGACATACAGGCATTAAAATCATTTTTACTGGAATAATCCCCTCGTTAGTGGTTTAACCACATTGACCAAGGATCTGATCCTCACCATGGGTCCCCAGTGAATTGGATTGGACTGATCCCATGACATAAATTTACCAATGAATCCACCAATTTCATGCATAACTCATCCAGTTATTCCATGAAAATGAGATTCCATTGATTTGTATCTAGAAGGGTGAATAGGCTAGATGAAGTTTTTAAATATCTTCCTCGACTTTTAGGTCTTCCATGGTAATGATCTAGTTATCGAAGGACCATGGCCAACATTTGATGACCTTCTCATTCTCTCTTTCATTTAAATATAAATAGATAATGAGTCTCTCACCCACTTCCCTTATGTAAACACCATATTCTAATTACCATATTTTTTCTAGGGTCACATTAATGGTGCCTTGATTGAAATATTTCTTTTCCTAAACATTACCAAATATCAGAAGAGGCATAGATGTGATAGAAAAGTGTTTTCATCCATTCGTGTGGAAATTGTCACTTTCTACATACCTATCAGTGAAATATTCTTCCACAAATTCACAAAGGATGATTCAATGGCTATGAACCCTTAAGCGGAAATCATAGAGCACCTTCGCTAGAATGATCACTTTGCTAGTACACCCCTTCATAAGCCACACCTTTCTTGAGTAGACCATGCACCATTTCATAATCATAATCCTGGGAAAATAGTACACTACACATATACACCCCTATGCATACCATTTCACAATCCCACTCTTATGTGAACAGTACTTTGCACGTATAAACCTCTACATAGATTAAATTAATTTCGAACAATACTCTTTGTTAACCTTCAAAATAGAACCATTCCATCATGATCACACCATGTGTGAGCCCTCCCCTTGGTGAGTACATCCCTTAGATGAATGATCAAATCTGATCATTTGGTGAGGATCAGCTGACCACCTAATGTTTTATCAGAATAAGACAAACCCTCTAGAGCCAATCTATTGTCAATCCAAAACATGTGACCCCATGAGAGTCAATTAGATGTCGGTCTAATGTGATGATCCACTGGACTCCAACAAGCCTTGTCATTTCGTCGAAAGAAATAGACCAGAAGCTGATCTGCAAGATAGAGTCGATCAAAAATCCTGATAGGAGATTTGTGGATGATTGGAGGTAGAGCTGCTGGAGATGTGATGGTGGATTCCAATCTAATGTTGGTTGGAGTATTATGAATGATCAGATGATGCACAGTCACAAAAAGAAATAAGATTTCTCTTTATTTTATGAATCCCATCGGAAGAGAGAAGGCACTACCGAAGGACCTCTAGATCAATGAATGTTGGACCAAGGAAGATCCAAGGAGAATAAAAACCTAGGGAAACCCTAGTAGGATCCTCTCACGATTGAGAATGACATAATCATTTAAAGGTTTTTCTTAGACATATTTACATGTATATTTTCATGTTATATATACTTAAATTTCTGTATATATATTAGTATATTAATTTTTTTACTCACTACCCAATGATCTTTCACTTAATTTACTCACAACATGCATAGACACACACACACACAGATATATATATATATATATATTCATGCATGATAGGATAAATTATAATTAATAAATACAACACAATAAATAAGTAAATATTTAAATTTATACATATTTAAATTAATTAATATTTTAAAATAGAATAGAAAAATAAAAAATTGTTGTTAAATTATATTCAGGAGTTCTGAATGTATTCATGGTGTGGTTTTGAACTCATCCAGAAAAAAATCCATATGTAAATGCTCTTTCTATCATTATGTGGAGAAAACCCTGGAAGATGTCAATAGTCATTCTCATCCTCTATTTTTGGTAAAATTTGATAACTGCCACTCGCACTTTCTATTTTGGTTAACTTACCACTAAGAGAAAAGAATAGAGGGAGAAACCATGGATTATATTACCATGAACAATGAATAACAATGACCCCCTCTCTACACCTCTCCTCTCATACATGGATCTCTATTGACCTTAATTGGATGAATATACAAGATCCCTTGGATCACTAATAGGATCTCTAGCTTGGATATCTATGATGGAAGCTCCCTTAGCCTCCTTATATAGCCATGGTGGGGGTGTCTTGTTTGACACCACTCTACCACCAATTCTCTACCAATCCTCCCATCCATCATGGACTTGTCGCCATGGATGCCACTAACCATGGTGGGTGGAGTTGAAGCACTATATACCAACCAAGGAAGCTAGAAAAGTACAAGATCCAAAAATTGTCTCACTACAGCTACAATCCGCTGAATTATTTGTAATGGTACAGATTCTCTCATGAAAGCACCTTTGTCAACATATCCACCAGGTTCTCTTTCATGTGGATCTTCACAATTCATAATAGTTGTTGATTCATCACATTGTGTATCCAATTATACTAAATGTCGATATGATTCATGACATCCTTTAGGCTACCTTCATCAGACAGTAGTAGGTACTCTGAATTTGAATATTTTAGTGTTGGCATAATTCTTTATGTTGTTCTTCAAACCTGGGAAATGTTATGTTTAGGAGGAACAACATCACCTAGCTCATGTGCTGGTTCTGAAACTTCTTGTAGAGAGGATTGAGTCTCCCCTACTCAACAACCTACACTATGGCCTCCTAGTCTACTATCGATGAGTCTTCTTGAATATCATCCTCTTCATTGATTGGTGGTACTTATATAGGTGTTGGATCATCAAAAAATTACCACTGAGAAATTCTAGGATTTTGAATTTCCTCGATCATCTGGTTCACAGGGAACAAGATATCTCTACTTATGATCACCTTATTCTCCTTCAAGTCCCAAATCATGTATCCAAACTCCTCATCTCTAAAGCTGATTAAGATACAAGGAGAAGATCTCCATTCGAGATTCTTCGTAAGGCCATTGGATACATGTGAAAAATCCAAACATCTAAATACTCATAAATTTTCTTAAGAGGGATGTTTTCTAGATCATCTATTCTAGGTAATCTCAAAATTCAGTAGAACTAATGGTGAGATATTGATTAGGTAGCATGAAAAATGAACAGATTCTCCCCGCAATGGCTTAAGGAGCTTAGACAAACTCATCATGCTTATAACCTACTCCATGATTGTTCTGTTCATCCTTTCTACAACTCCATTGTGTTTTTGGGGTGTGAGGGATAGTCCTCTCATGTTGGATTCCCTAACTTATACAATAGGCATCAAATTCATTGGATGTGTACTCTCATCCATTTTATGAATGAAGACACTTCAGCATCCATCCAGCTTTACACTCCACAATGTCATGGAACATCTTGAAGTAGACATGGTTTTGGTATTTCTTCTATAATAAGAACATACACACCCTAGTATATGAATCATTAATACATTATAATAAATATTTTTCACCTCTGAGTGAATCCACCTCTATGGGACTGTATACATCAGAGTGCACCAGATCTAGCAACTCTAATCTCCATGATGAATTATTATTGAATGAAACTCTATGCTACATCCCATAAAAATAGTATTTACATGTATAAATTGATTCATCCTTCTTAATACAGATGTACAAATTCTTCATTAGGGTAAATAACCATTTTTCATAGATGTTGTTGTGCCTTTTATACCACATATTTGATGACATTTATCCTTCTACCATGTTGAGGATGTCTGCAAATATCATTGCATGAGTTTTATTAAATGTACCTGATATGTGTCCTAGAGCTATGATGATGGATCCTTTTTTCATCTTCCTTGCTCCACTACTAAAGATTTTGTCGTATCCTTTTTTATCAAAGTATATACCCTATAACATGTGGAGAAGAAGACTTGGAACATGCCGAACATCTTTTAGGGTGATTGTGTATCAAAAATTCTTCTTGACTTGGATATAAGAAATTATAAAAATCTATACCAAACTAGAATTTACCATCTTGATTACACCAAAGTCACCAACTTGATATGTCAAGAAAAACTCATGAAGCGGCATGATGTCGTATAATTCTACAGTATCAACCACCCATTCTGTTTCTTGGATTGATGAATGAAATCATGTATCTTATTCATATTTGGAGAAAATCACATCTATTCTAGTGATGATCTCATGAGTGTCTCCATTTATTCTTTGCCGGTTGCTACTATTACCATTTTCTTATAGTAACTTTTGGTAGTTCTTCTTTATAGGTCCCTCCATACCACAATGGTAGCATGTTTATGTAGGCCTCCAACCATCTGTGGGCCTTCTTATATTCTTGACTCAGACATTGGTTCCTTTCCAATGACATACCCCTTATTGTCTCTCACACTTCTCCAGAATGATTTCTTTCATTTGGTTGTTGGTCACAACCTTCCATCGGGCTTACATATTGAACAGATCATCTCCTACCATCGCCATGATATGTTTTCCTCCAGGTGAAATGTTTCTCAGTGAGACAGCAGGTGTATCCCATCTATCAGTAACTGTGAATAATAATTGGTTCTGCTGATCATCATCATTTAGTTTCTTACCATAATCCACCAACTAGGTCACTAGGCCTTCAAACTTGCTGGTGTGTTCGGCAATATAGATTCCACATTGTAGTCAATGATTCACCAACCTCTTCAATATGAGGATCTTGTTTCAATTGGTCTTTGACTACTAAGTATTTTCCAAAATTTCAAAAATTTCATATGTAGTAGTCTCTTGAGAAACATGGTGGTAAACACTATGATCGATTCATTGGAGAATTTGACCGATCATCTACTTGTTTAGCTTCATCCACTCTTCTTCATTAATGGCATCGGGGTTGACTCCCTTATTCTCAGTGGAGTCAAAAAGATCCTTAGCATTGAAGAGATCTTCAATACGAGACTTAAAAATGGAGTACATTGATGAATTCAACATGATTATCCCTATCTTGGATGATCCCTCAATTATATTTCCATTCAGTTAAAATCATTATCGAATCTGGAAAACATAAGTTCACTGTTGCATCTGGAAAAATTGAAAATGGATAATTCAACCCCTAGATCATTAATATGATATCCTGAATGGTCACGATATGACCAAAATTGTATCAAGGGATAATATTGTTCGGTGAAGTGGTGATGACGTGTCAATGACGTGGCCCACAAGAGCAGCTGTCGAAAAAGTCACTTGTGTCGTAAAAGAACCTTCGTCTCCAGAAAGGGGGTATTGTAGCACCTGATATTTGGTTGTACATTGGCTGGGCTTACAAAACTCATTTTATCTCTATTTTCAATTTTCTTAGTTCCATTGTAATTGTATTAACACATGATTTCTGAATATACCTTCAAAATATGATTCTTGACAACATGAACTTTTTTTCACGAGAAAACTTTCACTGCCTTTCACCGTTTCACCAAAAACCTCTCTAATACCACCTTATGTGCTTCACTAACTAATAAGAGGGATGACTAAATGGAAAATCAAAATTTATTTTACAAGAAAAAAAGTAGTATAATTACGCCTTTCACACCTCCCTTTCATTAACCAACATGGACCTCTCAAGGCTCACTAAAGGATGAATCTCTCTTGGCTCGAACAAATCTCTGTCTTGGATCTCTATGATGGAATCTCACTTGGCCTCCTAATAAAGACATGGTGGGGGTTTCAATCTTGATTGAAATCCCCCAGAAATTATCCAGTAATACACCAACCAACCATAGAATTTTCTAATGGATTCCGCATACCATGGTTAGTGGAGTAGATGAACCACCCACCTACCAAGCCACATATAAAAGTACAAGTACAAACACTCTCTCTCTATACCCTGTGATTTTTTTAATTCCCTATGTCCTTTATGACCATATTTACACAAATGGGCCTCAGAATTGCCATCTAATTTCATTCTTTCTTGTTCTTCTCTCCATGGGTATGCTTTGTTAAAATCCCATTTTCTCCATCAATGTTATTATCTTCATCGCGTTTATCCTTTAATATCCTCAATTATTCCCTAGAAAAAATATCGCATTGCAGATCTCTTAATCTCTATCATCCTTCTTGGTGGATCTCAAAAAAATTGGAACCCCTCCATCCTGCAAAACTAAAAGCCGGAATGAAAGACCCGAGAGGAGAATTGGGATCCGATCAACGATGGGATGGGCGTTAACAAGGAATAACATCGGTTACATAGATGAAACATGAAGTGTACCACATACACATGAAGATTTCGGTCATGTGGAATGTAAAAGGGGCATTTAAGGTCATATAAGATGATTTAAAAGGCCAAAGTGATGACAAAAACAATTTGGAGGAGGTGGAAAGCAGTCGGCCTCTCAGCATCCAAAGGATGGGGTCTCTGTCTCATTTCATTTGGGAATATGACTCTAATGATAGAGAGAGTTTTTTTTGGATGGTATATGAACAATAGAAATATGGGATGATTTATATTGCATTTGATGGTAAGGATAGTTCCATGTCGAGGAAGGGGAAATAGAATCTGATAGATATTGAGCTTCAAACAACCAAAAGAGGTGATCTTTTCCCTGTTGGTTCATGATGTATGAGTATGTATAGATTAAGTTTTCATTATTCTATGTATTAATATTCGATCATGATCTATGATTAACTTATACTGAGAAAAAGAGTGTGGGCTCTCATCGAACCCACAGTTAAAGATGAAAATTTATGAGTAGAGATGATCTAAGGTAAAAAATCCGGAATTATGGGCTACATATTATAATTATCACTAAAAAAATTTTGAACCTGTTTTTTGTTAATGGTCATCCATGTGGGACCAAATTCTAATGTGCTAACCAAAACAAAGTCGAGAAATGGTGAGGAGTGTTCCATAAATGGACTAAGAACCCAAATATCGGATGATAGATTATTGATTTCAGCACGCACCACATTTCAAACTATCCATGGATCCCGGAAATATGAATCACCACACCAACTATTTTCACTTTTTCTTCTCAATATTATTATGATCAAAATAAAATTTTTTACTTCAATTTTCTAGGAGTTTTGCAACATTCCTCCAATTTTCTATAATTGTAACGCCCCGACCCCAGTTACCTAGAGTCGGTGCATTATTACATAACATTGGCATGATCACAAAAGATCAAGTCTTGAAAGACCGATTAGTTTAGTAGCCTTGGAAACACTAGATACATTCGTAAACATTACATAACATCATAAAAATGAAAACTACAATAACATGGTCTCCTTATTCCACACTCGTATCCTCACTGACTATTCTTGCAAATCAGTCATAATACACTTCTTCACATCCTGGGAAAAATAAAACATTGAAAGGGGTGAGCTCAAATGCTCCGTAAGGATAACAATATAGCGGAAACTTTCATAAGAAAACATAAGCATTTAAGGCAATGTATAACTAAAAAAAAGCCTTATTGAACATGAACTTCAGCATAATATGGAAAAAGTAAAATAAAATAATGTCATTACTTACTCACATGGATATTCTACTAGACGAATAATCACATGAAATATCAATAACCACTTTCATAATGAGGGAATGTATAATGCCATACATTCTGAAACATTTGGCCAAGGCCTCGGCCAAGACGTCTAAAATGATTAAGGCCTCGGCCAAAACCATAAATCAAATTGGGAAAGGGCCTCGGCCAATTCCACGTCTAGTTGTCTCATGAGACCTACTGATGCATCGAGGAGCTATAGCAGGCTCCACTCGTCACATATTAAGTCCAATACATTCCTCATATGAATAGGTTTAAACATAACATAAATATTCGTATTAAAACTAGCATACAAAATGTCAACAATTTCTCCATAAACTATGGATGGTATAAAAATAACACAACCACAGTCAAATATTTCACAAAATGTTCAATGAAAGTTTTTTATCATAAATAAATTTCAATTAAACTTAAAACCCATCAAAGGATGTTGACATGGATGAAATCAAAGCTATTTGAGAGAAATATCTCTCTTTTTTGAAATCATTTAAAAGTCCCATAATTAAAAAAAATACATTTACTTTGAAAATATTCTTATAAGCTTTTAAGGGAAGCTTCGACAAAGTTATAATGGTGGAAAATAGCTACACCCGCCGTATAAGTTAAAAAAACATTCTTACCTTAAATTTGTCAAAAAGGTAAAAAAGTACATTGTTTGGAAAACGACGGTAAGATTCCTTTCAAAAACGTATAAGGGTATAAGTGACTTTAACCCATTTTCCATTTAATAGTAAAAATGTTTTGAAAGTCTTTTTTAAGAAACATGGATGTGGATGATAACGAGGTCCTATTAGATAATTATGTATAAACATCCTTGGATAATGAAGAGGTTGTGAAGTAAACCCTTACCTTGTACTTTTCCTTGGTTGGGGTAGGTTAACCTCTTGTATAATAGTGAAATAATTGTTATTAAATTATACATGAATCATATACATTCATATGATATCATATATGATCTTTTAACATTGCTTTGTTAACAATATCTTAGATTTATCGTTGTTTTGGGTGTTAACTTACTCCTTTTCTTTTATATGTTTTGTTACATAAGTCGTGTTTTTCATGGATAGGTTGTATATTATTCATATCCATAATGATATCATGTCCTTAAACATTATTTTTAAATCATAAAATGATAATTATACTTGAATGGATACGACGGAGAATGAATCTCATCGCGTTGGTGGAGACGGTAGTCCGTACGTACGCACGAGCGACAATATCATTATTTTGATATTAAAATAATATATAATTGGATATTATATCATATATACAGAATCATTATCATGTTATCTTTATTATTTACATGCATCACATATCATTATTATACCCATCTAAATAATAATATATTGAATAACAATTACACCACGACGTGGAGACGGTAAGCCGTACGTACGCACGTATGGTGACATGTCATTCAAATGATGGGTAGAATACTGAATATGGTTGTTCTATATTTATAATAACATCACATTATATAGAAGATACTGGAGTTATAATTTTAGAATTGAAATAATAAACAAAGAGGGAGTGGAAGAAGAAAGAAACTTGAAAGAGGGTGATGAAAACGTTACCTCTTCTTCGGGTTCTTCCTTTTGATTTGATCAAAAGGACTCATTAGGATGGCTTTATGACTAAAGTAAAGCTTCTAGGATGAAGGTAAGGAAGTTGGGAGAGTATCTGGGCAGAGTTTGGCCGATCCAAAAGGCTTGAAAGTGTGAATAAGGTGGTAGAGGTGGGGGCCTTTTATAAGAGGAGAGGAGGGGACCTCTTGGAAAGTAAGAAAGTTTTACATTATTATACAATGATTTTTGGATTCTAAAGGTCCTACACTTATATAATTCGTGGATAAGGTGGTAAGGGTTCGAAATATACCCATAAAACAGTCTTTGGAAAATTGTAATCCTTGGATTTTACATTATCTTTTCATTTTATTTAAAATCGTTAAATAATGAGGTCATCGCTACATCATAATGATTTCATAAATAATTTAATTTATTTAATGTCTAAAAATTATAAAAAAATAATATGATGTAGGAAATCTTTTTATATTTCCAATTAATATTTATAGTTAAAAATATGACTTGTATAACCCCATGTAAAAATTGTTTTAGTAAAACATTTCATTTTTGTGTCATTTTTTACTTTAACATTAAATAAAAGGTATTTATGTCATTTTCCAACTAAAGTGGCTCCATGGGGTCCCCAAGTTGACCCATGGATTTTCTTTGTCGGAAATGGAACATCCAATGACGGTAGGACATGTTTCAAGCTCATCTCATTTTATTAAAACATTATTTTTACCTTAAACTACACTAATTACCTCTAATCGCGATTAAGAACTTAAAAGTTACTATTCACCAAAAATTATTTTAATCTCATTGAACCACATTTTACTTCTTAATGACAACCATGTATGTCGGATTTTTGAAAATCAAATCACAGAAGTGGTAATATTTCATTTAAATGAAAAATCAGTTATTTAACTACCACTTAGTGGTTTCACTATTCATCAAAAATTGAGGTTTTTCAGAACAATGCCAAAATTTCACCCTAAGAAATAATTGATATTCCGAATTCAAAAATGATGTCTATTTTACAAAATTCCAAACATATAAGTTGTATTAATTAAGTTTATAATTAATTCCCGATGTCACAACAAATGGCGTGTTTTTAAGAAACAATTTATATCAAAAGATTGACAATTGTTCATGCCCAATTTCAATGTGAAATTAATTCTAATGAACACCATTGGATAAAATGGTAAAAATATATTCTAATTATACTTTAAAACCACTCAATATTATAATTTATCACTATAAATTATTTTCATTAAAAAAGTTGTTTTAAGTATTTTTCACTATTCATAAAAATTTGGAAGTTCTCAGAAAATTACAAAAAATTCAACTTTGGATAATTTCGATATTAAGAATACAAAAATGAAGTCCATATTGAAATATAAGATTTCCATAATTTTAAAAAGTGGGTATTACTATTCATAACGGCTACTTTGATTAGTCGTGGTGTGTTAGAACTCGAACTTGCGTACAATGCAAGCTATTGCATTATTGAATGAGAAGCGTATCGTGGAAGCTCGGGGTGTTACATTCTCCCCTCCTTCAATAAATTGCGTCCTCGCAATTTGAAATTTTTTCTTTGAAAATAAAAGGTTGAAAATATAAAATACCTTTGTGGAAAACCCACATCAGAAATAAGATTAATAAAATTTAGCCTTAATAAGAGGGAAAGGGAAATGAAAAAGTCACCACTCAATTATGATCTCGATTAGGAGAACATTGGTGGTAATTAGAGACGTATAATTAGAGGAAAAATGTAAATATTTGTAGAGAGTGATTGAGGTCATCAATCACAATCAACTGTCAAATTGAGGGCCTCAAAGCCTTCAATCTATGTTGATTTAAAATATCACCAGTTCAACAAGACATAAGGTATTAGGATAACACATTTTTTTGTTTTAATATCCCTTTACTAAAGTTTAAGAATTAATTTATTCATTGAATAAGAGATAGGTATATATATATTTATGCTTGACAATTAGATTGTCAACCTTGAACTCATCTTTCACTCAAAAAGATAATAGAACTCAAAAATATTATACTTATCCTAATTGTATAAGGTTCCAAATTTTAACACATGCCATTTAGATTAGAAAAACTATTTTGTAAAAATCAGGGACTTCACGTAGTCCAGTGGTAGGCGATTAATCCCAATCGCACTATGGTTGTCGGTTCGATTCCCACAGCTTTGTCCGACGTGATGGGTTGTCACTCGGTCTGCGTGTTGTCCTTTTTATAAATATCCAAAAATTACCTTAACAATAGTATCCAATGTAAAATATAATCCATTCCAACCTTTATAGTTATCCAAAATACTTTTGTCCAACTCACAGTCCAGATTTTATGAGGAAGGTAAAATAATGAAGCTCCTTTTTTTCTGCGTAACAACATGTGAACACCTTCATCGTGTATTCTTTTAAAACACTGCAACATACTGTATTACCATAAATTTTTATTGATTACATTCATGATCCCTTATTCCTTATAGAAAACTAGATATACGCCTTCTATCCAAAAATGTATACAAATCATTAATCAGTTTCAAGGATGTTAAGAATATCCAATATAATTTATCCGAATCAATCTTGTCTTATTCCAAAATCACTATCTCGGTATCAGAACCATATTATGGTTTATCTTTCTCTCAACCATATATTTTCTAAAAATTTAACCTATTGTGGATTCACATTTCTTGGTTCCACACAATCTCATGTCCTAGATGAAATAGTACTGCAGTACAATCCTTATATACTCCATAATTATTATAACCAGTACATCATTGATGCAACACTCAAATTACAAAATTCTTTAATAACAACATAAGAACTCTATTCATCCCTCCTCATCTGTGGTAGTATCAGAACTTGATTATTATCCAATAACATCATTTGGGGCATACTCTGATGATTTGAACATTGGTTTGCGTAGTGTCCCCACTCCTTGCAGATGAAGCATTGTACATTTGAAACCTTTTTCTTACCCTTGCAGTCACGCACTTGGTGTCATTTTTCTCCACACTTATAACAATCTCTCATTCCCTTCAGGCAAATTCCAAGGTGTTTCTTCCCACAGTTTTCACATATTGGAAAATTCTTCTTTTCCCTCATCCCTTTATCCATCATTCTCTCTTCCATCTTTTTCTTCTCGTTCATCCCTTCAAATCCATAAGACTCAGAGAATTCACTACTTATCTTATTAACACATGATACTATTTCTTTAAATGTTGATAACACATGGGAGAATATTTCCCTTCTAAATGTTGGCTTAATATCATGAAAGATATGATCCTTCTTACTCTTTGGATCATACGTATTGATGGAGTTCACATTCCTTCTACTGGGCACCATTTCTATACAATTCCATAAACTAGATTTGTTTATGAATCAAAACACATAATTCCATACTTATAAAATACTTAACATAAATTGAACTATTTATCGATATAATCCATAATCATAAAAAGGTTTTATTTGAGAAAGTATATACTCATAACTGTTCATAGTGGTTTGTAAATAAAACGAGAATTATCCTAAGCATATCCCCCGGGAGTGTCGTAACCAAGAGTGTAGCAAGGCCCGTTGTCGTGCACCAATTCTCGTTCGAGTCTAGCTCAAAGCGGTGTTTTTGGGTTTTACCCCTAGGTACATCTGTGCCAGAGCCACCTCTACCTGCTCGTATCCAGACAGGGATGTATTGCTCGGAAAACTCACAAAATCTCTACAATACCAAAAATTTAGAAATTTCTTCTATACTAATCCTCAAAGTTCATCTTAGGTCTACGTTCTCTAATCAGAGTTTGTCTAAATCTAGCTTCCAAGGTTTGTACTAAACTTCCTCTAATACCAACTGTAACGCCCCGACCCCAGTTACCTAGAGTCGGTGCAATATTACATAACATTGGAATGATCAAAAAAGATCAAGTCTCGAAAGACCGATTAGTTTAGTAGCCTTGGAAACCCTAGATACATTCGTAAACATTACATTACATCATAAAAATGAAAACTACAATAACATGGTCTCCTTAGTCCACACTCATATCCTCACTGACTATTCTTGCAAGTCAGTCATAATACACTTCTTCACATCCTGGGAAAAATAAAACATTGAAAGGGGTGAGCTCAAATGCTCCGTAAGGATAACAATATAGCGGAAACTTTCATAAGAAAACATAAGCATTTAAGGAAATGTATAACTAAAACAAAAGCCTTATTGAACATGAACTTCAGCATAATATGGCAAAAGTAAAATAAAATAATGACATTACTTACTCACATGGACATTCTACTAGACGAATAATCACATGAAATATCAATAACCACTTTCATAATGAGGGAATGTATAATGCCAGACATTCTGAAACATTTTGTCAAGGCCTCGGCCAAGACGTCTAAAATGATTAAGGCCTCGGCCAAAACCATAAATCAAATTGGGAAAGGGCCCCGGCCAATTCCACGTCTAGTTGTCTCATGAGACCTACCGATGCATCGAGGAGCTATAGCGGGCTCCACCCATCAATTATTAAGTCCAATACTTTCCTCATATGAATAGGTTTAAACGTAACATAAATATTCGTATTAAAACCAGCATATGAAATGTCAACAATTTCTCCATAAACTATGGATGGTATAAAAATAACACATCCACAGTCAAATATTTCACAAAATGTTCAATGGAAGTTTTGTATCATAAATCAATTTCAATTAAACTTAAAACCCATCAAAGGATGTTGACATGGATGAAATCAAAGCTATTTGAGAGAAATATCTCTCTTTTTTGAAATTATTTAAAAGTCCCATAATTATAAAATAATACATTTACTTTGAAAATATTCTTATAAGCTTGTAAGGGAAGCTTCGACGAAGTTATAATGGCGGAAAATAGCCGCACCCCCCGTATAAGTTAAAAAAACATTCTTACCTTAAATTTGTCAAAAAGGTCAAAAAGTACATTGTTTGGAAAACGACGGTAAGATTCCTTTAAAAAACGTATAAGGGTATAAGTGACATTAACCCATTTTCCATTTAATAGTAAAAATGTTTTGAAAGGCATTTTTAAGAAACATGGATGTGGATGATAACGAGGTCCCAGTAGATAATTATGTATAAACAACCTTGGATAATGAAGAGGTTGTGAAGTAAACCCTTACCTTGTACTTTTCCTTGGTTGGGGTAGGTTAAACTCCTGTATAATGGTGAAATAATTGTTATTAAATTATACAAGAATCATATACATTCATATGATATCATATATGATCTTTTTACATTGCTTTGTTAACAATATCTTAGATTTATCGTTGTTTCGGGTGTTAACTTACTCGTTTTCTTTTATATGTTTTGTTACGTAAGTTGTGTTTTTCATGGATAGGTTGTATATTATTCATATCCATAATGATATCATATCCTTAAACATTATTTTTAAATCATCAAATGATAATTATACTTGAATGGATACGACGGAGAATGAATCTCATCGCGTTCGTGGAGACGGTAGTCCGTACGTACGCACGAGCGACAATATCATTATTTTGATATTAAAATAATATATAATTGGATATTATATCATATATACAGAATCATTATCATGTTATATTTATTATTTACATGAATTACATATCATTATTATACCCATCTAAATAATAATATATTGAATAACAATTACACCACGACGTGGAGACGGTAAGCCGTACGTACGCACGTATGGTGACATGTCATTCAAATGATAGGTAGAATAATGAATATGGTTGTTATATATTTATAATAACATCACAGTATATAGAAGATACTGGAGTTATAATTTTATAATTGAAATAATAAACAAAGAGGGAGTGGAAGAAGAAAGAAACATGAAAGAGGGTGATGAAAACGTTACCTCTTTTTCGGGTTCTTCCTTTTGATTTGATCAAAAGGACTCCTTAGGATGGATTTCGGACTAAAGTAAAGCTTCTAGGATGAAGGGAAAGAAGTTGGGAGAGTATCTGGGCAGAGTTTGTCCGAACCAAAAGGCTTGAAAGTGTGAATAAGGTGGTAGAGGTGGGGGCCTTTTATAAGAGGAGAGGAGGGGACCTCTTGGAATGTAAGAAAATTTTACATTATTATACAATGATTTTCGGATTCTAAAGGTCCCACACTTATATAATTCGTGGATAAGGTGGTAAGGGTTCGAAATCTACCCATACAATAGTCTTTGGACAAGTGTAAGCCTTGTATTTTACATTATCTTTTCATTTTATTTAAAATCGTTAAATAATGAGGTCATCGCTGCATCATAATGATGTCATAAATAATTTAATTTATTTAATGTCTAAAAATTATAAAAAAATAATATGATTTAGGAAATATTATTATCTTTCCAATGACTATTTATAGTTAAAAATATGACTTGTATAACCCCATGTAAAAAAATTTTAATAAAATATTTCATGTTTGTGTCATTTTATACTTTAACATTAAATAAAAGGTATTTATGTCATTTTCCAACTAAAGTAGCTCCATGGGGTCCCCAAGTTGACCCATGGATTTTCTTGGTTGGCCATGGCACATCCAATGAGGGTAGGACATGTGTCAAGCTCATCTCATATTATTAAAACATTATTTTTACCTTAAACTACACTAATTACCTCTAATCGCGATTAAGAACTTAAAAGTTACTATTCACCAAAAATTATTTTAATCTCATTGAACCAAATTTTACTTCTTAATGACAACCATGTATGTTGGATTTTTGAAAATCAGATCACAGAAGTGGTAATATTTCATTTAAACAAAAAATCAGTTATTTAACTACCACTTAGTGTAACACCCCAGGTAAATAAAGAATATGACATTTCATATTAATCCATATTTGTGAATAAAATATTTAAATGACTTTAATGGGGACGCTATGCTCGATGGCGTAACCAACACGCAACAACGAGTTTCTTGGGAATCTTACATTGCACTCTAATAATAAAATAATATTATTTTAAATGGTAGTTAACATGTAGCTGTTGTAATGGCGGGAATGGATAGAAATAACTAAAATATGATTATATATGTTTTTAAATGTATTTACATTTATCCAATAAAGGATAGAGGCTTAAAATACGGAAAGAATTCAATTTTAGGCGTATATGCCTTAGTTTTCACTAAAGGTTCACTTATCACCTTTTGATGTTGAACCATCATTAAATATAGTTCTGTTCACTCTTAAACATTATTTTGGACCAAATAAAACTCTTACTAAGAATCTGGACATCAAAATTTACTTTTTGTAAATTTATGGTATCTTTCCAATAAAGTTCATTTTTTTAATGAATAGTGTAAATGTTGTGTTTTAATTCAAAACCTCTTTTTAATATAATTTATTTATATGATTAGATAATATTTTGAATTGGTTTTAAAGTGAAATTAGAAAATATTTTTACCATTAAATCCAATAGTGGTCGTTGGAATTATTTTCACTTTGAAATCAGACTTAAACTAGTGTCAATCTTTTGATACTTATTGTTTTATAAAAACACGCTATTTGCTCTGACAGCGGGAATTAATTAATAAATTATATAATGTGACTAATATGTTTTGAATTTTGTAAAACGGACTTCATTTTTGAATTTGGAATATCAAATATATCTTAGGGTGAAGTTTTGGTATTTTTCTGAAAAACTTCAATTTTTGATGAATAGTGAAACCACTAAGTGGTACTTATAAAAACTGATTTTCTGTTTAAATGAAATTTTGCCATCATTGTGTTTTGAATTTCAAAAATCCGACATACATGGTTGTCATTATGAAGTAAAATTTGGTTCAATGGGATAAAAATAATTTTTTGGTGAATAGTAACTTATTAAGTTTTTAATCGTGATTTGTGGTAATTAGGGTAGTTTAAGGTATAAATAATGCTTTAATAAAATAAAATGACCTAGACACATGTCCCAAACTTATTGGTTGTGTCATGGCCGACCAAGACAAGCCATGGTCCAACTTTGGGACCCCATGGAGCTACTTTAGTTGGAAAATGACAATAATATATTTTTATTTAATGGAAAAGTAAAATTGACACAAACATGAGTTGTTTTACTAAAATAGTTTTTAAGTGGGGTTACACAAATCCCAATTTTGATTATAAATAGTCATTGGAAATATAAAAAGATTTCCTATATCATAGTGATTTTATTATAATTTTTAGACATGAAATAAAATAAATTATTTATGACATAATAATGATGCAGTGATGACATCATTATTTGACGATTTAAATAAAATGGAAAGATAATTTAAAATATAAGAACTACACATGTCCAAAACCAATTGTATGAGTGGATTTCGAAGCCTTATCACCTTATCCACGAATTATATCAATGTGGGACCTTTTAAAACCGAAACACATTTTCAAATAAAGTAATATTTCCTTACTTTCTAAAAGTGCCCCTCCTCTCCTCTTATAAAAGGCCCCCACCTCTACCTCATTTCACACACTCCTCAAGCCTTTTGCTCGGCCAACCCCTGCCCATTTACTCTCTCTCCATCCCTCTCTTCATCCTAGAGGATTCCCTTTGGGCAGAATCCTTTCAAAGGAAGCCTTTAGGCTCAAATCAAAAGGAGTTACACTTTTAAAGGTAATTCTTTCTCTCATGTTCATTTGTTTTATTTTGCTTCTCCAACCCCCTAAACTCTTTTTATTTATTTTTTTGTAACAACACCAGTATCTTCAATATACTAGGATGTTGTTATAATATTTATTCGAGCTACACTCTCACACAACTACATCAAATGGTTAAAGAACATACGGTTTCCGTGGATGGTGAAATTCTGCCTCCCGAAACGATGATTGTTCAATACTCATTTAACACCTTCAAAGGTGGACATTATGATGTCACTATTTTTATATATGATATATAATATGTTTATGTTTTCCTTATGCTTCTGTATTTTTCATTTTTGTCTTACCTTTATGGCTTCCATTATGGGTATACGCGATATCTTCATTTAAGGAAGTGCGGACTACCGCCCCCTCAAAGTGATTTGATTCGTTAAATACCATATGTGGGATGTATAAAGGATGGAAATATGATATTATATATGATATTATACTGGAATTATAATATACCTTTATATAATTATTATTCTATTCTATAAAATACGAAATATAAATGAATGTAGCGTTCATGCGTACGTACGGCTTACCGTCTCCATGAACGGTGCATTTCATTTCTTACCTCTAAATGATTATGTAATATTATAAATGCATGCATGTACTGGATATATATGACATATATTATATCTACATCATGAATACAATTCTGGATATAATAAAAATTTGGCCACACGAACAACATGTAATTGTAAGAAGTCCACTTTCGACTTAAGAACCAAATATCGGCAAAACAAATATTATTAACTTAAATGATTACATAATGTTTATGACATGGTAATAAGTGGTATAAAAGGAATAATGAACTTGAAAAAGTTTCTTAAGGAAGTAGAAATTAACTCAAGTTTATTATTCAGGAGATTAAAGAACGATCGAGTCAAGTCGGACCTGAGGTAAGGGATCCTACTCCTCTCTTTCTTTTTAAGTACGCACTTTTATGCCATTCCTTTTAAAGCTCATCTTTCTTGTTATTGGGATGATCTTTTATATTAATCCTACTGTAATTTCAATTTTCATGTGATGAGAGACCCTATTCTCTCTCATCAATCCACTTTGGAAGTTTTGAGTGGCGTCGTTAGGCTGCCGAACATTCGTAAGAGATCTAACTTCTCTCTTTCTTTTTAAGTACTCTCCTTTATGTCACTTCTTTTAAACTCCTCTTTGTAATGTTGGGGGATGTTATTTTATATTCCTCTTGCTGTACATTATATTTTAATGTGATGAGATACCCGATTTGATCTCACCAATCCATATTCGTTAGTTTTATGTGGCGCTGTTAGGCTGCCGAGTTTTCGTGAGGGATTTTTCATCTCACTTTTATTCCCATGAGATTTATGCTACATTTGCCACAAATTCCATTGAGTGGTGTATGTACTGCCCATTATTATACTCTTTGTGTAATATAATTTCGTTTATGAGTATCTACATCAATGATCTATTGTCCTTCTTTCATGGGGTGTATGTTTTGAAAGATACCCAAGTCGGTAAGGGAACCTTTCACCCTCCTCTTTTTAAAAGACTTATTTTGTTGGGTCTTTTAATTTACATATTGTTATGTTGGGATATGTTCTCATATATACTTATTGATGTAAATTTTATGTCCAAGTGATGAGATACACTTTTTATCTCTCATCAACTCATTTTGACGTGATGCCGCTAGGCTGTCAATGGAACTTTTTAACCCAATTTCGATTTCTTTGGGTTCAACATGTAGTCATTGAATATGTCATCCATTGAATATGTGTTAATGACCTTTTATTGTTTTACACTTAATATCCACTTATATTGGGTGTATTTATATTTGTCACACATATTTTTGAGATTGATTTTTCCTTAATTTAAGGATACCTTCATTATAAGGGATTTCATCACATGTGACATTTCTATTGAGGGTTCATTGTTGTTATGCACCAATTCACTCTTATATGGTGTATATACTGTCCTTTGGAGTATTATATCATGCATCCATTTATTCTCATGATATTATAATGTTTTGACTAAATGTTATTCATCAATTATTGTATTCAAGTGTCTCTAATTTTGGTAAAACCCCTTTAACCAAAATATCGTTTTAAATGTTTTAATTATTTGTTCTTATTAATATCCATGCTTTCAAAATGGTTTTAAGGATTTATTTATATGGATATTAATGATTTAAAATTTTAAGCTTCAAGGTGGTATGGGACACTTTGATTCAAAAATCTCTTTATTAAATGTTTTAAATGGTTTTGGAAATTGTTTCTTTTTGAATGGATTCATTATTTCAATATACTAAAATGTTATATTGTGATTGAAATGTGGAAATGTTATGTTTCCTTTATGCATGTTTTATGTGATACATTTATGTTATGGTTCTTGGGCATTGTTATGAAAACGGGTGGTTCCGTGATAAACTAAGGGCGGGTGAGCCCGATATAGCTCTCCAATGCACTGGGTAACGCGAAGGAGTGAAACGTTAAGGTTTATCCGAAGAGATTTAGGGAATATACTGTGATGGGTATTCCAAACGTAACCAGGAGGGTTACTCCCTATGTAAGAATGTTATGAATGCCTCAAGTTACCTTTATGTCTTGTGTTTTCTATGATTTATTCAAGATTTGATGAGGTATGATAAAGTGCTTATGTTTTATGGGTATAGTATGAACTCATTCTTATGTATATGTGTACCCATGTTTCCTTTCCATATTTTTCTATCCCTTACTGAGCTTTTTGTGCTCATCCCAAGTTTTTGAAATGTTTTTCACAGGTCAAGGGAAAGGTACATGATTTGATGATAGTGTCAAGGTTGTGTCAAGAAAGAATCCGTGTTATATTTTAAATATGTTTCCGTTGATTGGAAGAATGAATACTGTCTTTGATGTAACCACTTTGTTTAAATGTGGAATGTAATGCATGTTTCATGATCTAATTCTCTAAAACTCTAAACCTGAAAAGATCCTCAATGTGTAATCTTGTAATAACTCATGATTAAGTAAGGTTTAAGGCTGGGGCCTTATAGTTGGTATCAAAGGTCGGTTTAGATAACTTTAGAGGTTAGGGTATTCTTTAAGCATAAGTGACATTACCATAATGGTTAGGATTTCAGAAAGAGTCCTAGTTTTAGATAAAGTGAATGAGTAAGTGTATCTTAGTGTTTACCTTCCTCATTAGTACATGATGGTTTCGTTGATATACTCACACTGACCTTTTTGGTTTTAGTAAATGGCTGGATCTAGCAGGCACCAAAGTGACGATGGGTTTCAAGGAAACTGTGGTGGTTCTCTGATTAAGATACTGGATGAGATAGGGGATTCAATGAGGAATCTCATAGTTGTTCTAAACAAACTATCAAGGAGTCATGATCAACCACTTCAACCTTGGTGAGTTCTCTAATGCATCATGTACGAGATGGCCAACTCGAAGTGGAAATTCATGTAATAATTATTAAGGTAACCATTAGGGTTTATATGATCCTTACTTTTTAGGTAATTGTGGGTTACTCTATGATATGATGGAAAATGAAAGGAATGAGATAAACTTGAGGTTAAAATATTTTATGATTATTCTTGAAGATTTTATCTCATTTTGGGGAATGTTTTAAGAATTATATATTTTTGGAAAAAGGACAACACGCAGACCGTGTGACATCCCGTCGCATCGGAAAAAGCTGCGGGAATCGAACCCACAACCAAAGTGCGACTGGTATTTATCGCCTACCACTGGACTACGTGAAGTCCCTGGTTAGTTTGAATGATTCTTTCTGGTTATATGATTTTATGAATTAGGAGTAAGATGAATTTGGGTTATTGATGAAAATGATTAACCTATCATGGAGGATATGTGATTAGGTTAATTACTTTTCAATACGGGACTTTAGGAGCAACTGATGTTGTTTGGAGATAAATGTTACGATTTAACTTGGAAGACTATGTGACTAAATCCTTCAAATATTTGGGTTTCAATATTATTTTGGTTTACTTTGAAGAATTTTATGTACAAATTGATTATAGAATGTTCCTCGTTGAACTTTGGGTTTTTTTGGACAAATTTTGGAGATTAAGAATAGATTTTCTTTTTATAAAGGGTTATCATTTTCTGGATTATCTGATATTGTACTAGACTTTTTTGTTTTGGTTTTGGTTAAATTCTAAAGACATGGGAATTATATAGTTCTATTTTGTGGATTAGGTGATTCTCTAGAAGTTGATTATAGTACTCTTAATGTGAACAAGTCTTCCTAAATACTCATCTTTTGGAGAAAATATGAGTTTGTGTAAGGAATCTAATAAAAGTTGAAAGTCAATATGATAAGTGATTATGTTTCCTTATGAATAAATTCCTCAATAAAAAGTAACTTAAAACAAAAATGTTTTCTATTAACTTTTCCTACTGGGGAATCGAATACCGTTTAACCCATCACAAGTTTGTGATTTTCTAGTGGTTAAATTTCTCCGAAACATCTTTTCTATCACTCTCCATCAGAACATGACCCTTTGTTTTTTCCTCCATGTCCATATTTTCATACTTGGAATCCTAGTATGGGTTAACTTGGGTGACCATTGTACTTATCTCTCTTTATTTTTAAGTGTTTGTTTTACCGACTTCTGTTCCGATGTAGGACTTTCGAGGATGTTTCCAAGCGCAATTTTAAAATTGCGAGGACGCAATTCCCAAAAGGGGGGAAGGATGTAACACCCCAGGTAAATAAATAATATGACATTTCATATTAATCTATATTTTTGAATAAAATATTTAAATGACTTTAATGGGGACTCTATGCTCGATGGCGTACCCAACACGCAACAACGAGTTTCTTGAGAATCTTACGTTGCACTCTAATAATAAAATAATATTATTTTAAATGGTAGTTAACATGTAGCCGTTGTAATGGCGGGAACGTATAGAAATAACTAAAATATGATTATATATGTTTTTAAATGTATTTACATTTATCCAATAAAGGATAGAGGCTTAAAATACGGAAAGAATTCAATTTTAGGCGTATATGCCCTAGTTTTCACTAAAGGTTCACTTATCACCTTTTGATGTTGAACCATCATTAAATATAGTTTTGTTCACTCTTAAACATTATTTTGGACCAAATAAAACTCTTACTAAGAATCGGGACATCAAAATTTACTTTGTGTAAATTTTTGGTATCTTTCCAATAAAGTTCATTTTTTAATGAATAGTGTAAATGTTGTATTTTAATTCAAAACCTCTTTTAAATCTAATTTATTTATATGATTAGATAATATTTTGAATTGGTTTTAAAGTGAAATTAGAAAATATTTTTACCATTAAATCCAATAGTGGTCATTGGAATTAATTTCACTTTGAAATCAGACTTAAACTAGTGTCAATCTTTTGATACTTATTGTTTTATAAAAACACGCTATTTGCTCTAACAGCGGGAATTAATTAATAAATTAAATAATGTGACTAATATGTTTTGAATTTTTTAAAACGGACTTCATTTTTGAATTCGGAATATCAAATATAGCTTAGGGTGAAGTTTTGGTATTTTTCTGAAAAACTTCAATTTTTGATGAATAGTGAAACCACTAAGTGGTACTTATAAAAACTGATTTTCTGTTTAAATGAAATTTTTCCATCATTGTGTTTTGAATTTCAAAAATCCGACATACATGGTTGTCATTAAGAAGTAAAATGTGGTTCAATGGGATAAAAATAATTTTTTGGTGAATAGTAACTTATTATGTTTTTAATCGCGATTAGTGGTAATTAGGGTAGTTTAAGGTATAAATAATGCTTTAATAAAATAAAATGACCTAGACACATGTCCCAACCTTATTGGTTGTGTCATGGCCGACCAATACAAGCCATGGGCCAACTTGGGGACCCCATGGAGCCACTTTAGTTGGAAAATGACAATAATATATTTTTATTTAATGGAAAAGTAAAATTGACACAAACATGAGTTGTTTTACTAAAATAGTTTTTAAGTGGGGTTACACAAGTCCAAATTTTTATTATAAATAGTCATTGGAAAGATAAAAATATTTCCTATATCATAGTGATTTTTTTATAATTTTTAGACATTAAATATAATAAATTATTTATGACATAATAATGATGCAGCGATGACATCATTATTTGACGATTTAAATAAAATGGAAAGATAATTTAAAATCTAAGAACTACACAAGTCCAAAACCAATTTTATGAGTGGATTTCAAAGCCTTATCACCTTATCCACGAATTATATCAATTTGGGACCTTTTAAAACCGAAACACATTTTCAAATAAAGTAATATTTCCTTACTTTCCAAAAGTGCCCCTCCTCTACTCTTATAAAAGGCCCCCACCTCTACCTCATTTTACACACTCCTCAAGCCTTTGGCTCGGCCAACCCCTGCCCATTTACTCTCTATCCATCCCTCTCCTCATCCTAGAGGATTCCCTTTGGGCATAATCCTTTCAAAGGAAGCCTTTAGGCTCAAATCAAAAGGAGTTACACTTTTAAAGGTAATTCTTTCTCTCATGTTCATTTGTTTTATTTTGCTTCTCCAACCCCCTAAACTCTTATTATTTATTTATTTTTAACAACACCAGTATATTCAATATACTAGGATGTTTTTATAATATTTATTCGAGCTACACTCTCACACAACTACATCAAATGGTTAAAGAACATACGGTTTCCGTGGATGGTGAAATTCTGCCTCCCGAAACGATGATTGTTCAATACTCATTTAACACCTTCAAAGGTGGCCATTATGATGTCACTATTTTTATATATGATATATAATATGTTTATGTTTTCCTTATGCTTCTGTACTTTTCATTTTTGTCTTACCGTTATGGCTTCCATTATGGGTATACGCGATATCTTCATTTAAGGAAGTGCGGACTACCGCCCCCTCAAAGTGATTTGATTCGTTAAATACCATATGTGGGATGTATAAAGGATGGAAATATGATATTATATATGATATTATACTGGAATTATAATATAACTTTATATCATTATTATTCCATTCTATAAAATACGAAATAGAAATGAAAGTAGCGTTCATGCGTACGTACGGCTTACCGTCTCCATGAACGGTGCATTTCATTTCTTACCTCTAAATGATTATGTAATGTTATAAATGCATGCATTTACTGGATATATATGAAATATATGATATCTACATCATGAATACAATTCTGGATATAATAAACATTTGGCCACATGAACAACATGTAATTGTAAGAAGTCCACTTTCGACTTAAGAACCAAATATCGGCAAAACAAATATTATTAACTTAAATGATTACATAATGTTTATGACATGGTAATAAGTGGTATAAAAGGAATAATTAACTTGAGAAAGGTTCTTAAGGAAGTAGAAATTAACTCAAGTTTATTATTCAGGAGATTAAAGAACGATCGAGTCAAGTCGGACCCGAGGTAAGGGATCCTACTCCTCTCTTTCTTTTTAAGTACGCACTTTTATGTCATTCCTTTTAAAGCTCATCTTTCTTGTTATTGGGATGATATTTTATATTAATCCTACTTTAATTTCAATTTTCATGTTATGAGAGACCCTATTATCTCTCATCAATCCACTTTGGAAGTTTTGAGTGGCGCCGTTAGGCTGCCAAACTTTCATAAGAGATCTAACTTCTCTCTTTCTTTTTAAGTACTCTCCTTTATGTCACTTCTTTTAAGCTCCTCTTTGTAATGTTGGGGGATGTTCTTTTATATTCCTCTTGCTGTAAATTATATTGTAATGTGATGAGATACCCTATTTGATCTCATCAATCCATATTCGTAAGTTTTATGTGGCGCCGTTAGGCTGCCGAGTTTTCGTGAGGGATTTTTCATCTCACTTTTATTCCCGTGAGATTTATGCTACATTTGCCACAAATTCCATTCAGTGGTGTATGTACTGCCCATTATTCTACTCTTTGTGTAATATACTTTCATTTATGAGTATTTACATCAATGATCTATTGTCCTTCTTTCATGGGGTGTATGTTTTGAAAGATACCCAAGTCGGTAAGGGAACCTTTCACCCTCCTCTTTTTAAAAGACTTCTTTTGTTGGGTCTTTTAATTTACATATTGTTATGTTGGGATATGTTCTCATATATCCTTATTGATGTAAATTTTATGTCCAAGTGATGAGATACACTTTTTATCTCCCATCAACTCATTTTGATGTGATGCCGCTAGGCTGTCAATGGAACTTTTTAACCCAATTTCGATTTCTTTGGGTTCAACATGTAGTCATTGAATATGTCATCCATTGAATATGAGTTAATGACCTTTTATTGTTTTACACTTAATATCCACTTATATTGGGTGTATTTATATTTTTCACGCATATTTTTGAGATTGATTTGTCCTTAATTTAAGGATACCTTCATTATAAGGGATTTCATCACATTTGACATTTCTATTGAGGGTTCATTGTTGTTATGCACCAATTCACTCTTATATGGTGTATATACTATCCTTTGGAGTATTATATCATGCATCCATTTATTCTCATGATATTATAAAGTTTTGACTAAATGTTATTCATCAATTATTGTATTCAAGTGTCTCTAATTTTGGTAAAACCCCTTTAACAAAAATATCGTTTTAAATGTTTTAATTATTTGTTCTTATTAATATCCATGTTTTCCAAATGGTTTTAAGGATTTATTTATATGGATATTAATGATTTAAAATTTTAAGCTTCAAGGTGGTATGGGACACTTTGATTCAAAAATCTCTTTATTAAATGTTTTAAATGGTTTTGGAAATGGTTTCTTTTTGAATGGATTCATTATTTCAATATACTAAAATGTTATATTGTGATTGAAATGTGGAAATGTTATGTTTCCTTTATGCATGTTTTATGTGATACATTTATGTTATGGTTCTTGGGCATTATTATGAAAATGGGTGGTTCCGTGATAAACTAAGGGCGGGTGAGCCCGATATAGCTCTCCAATGCACTGGGTAACGCAAAGGAGTGAAACGTTAAGGTTTCTCCGAAGAGATTTAGGGAATATACTGTGATGGGTATTCCAAACGTAACCAACAGGGTTACTCCCTATGTAAGAATGTTATGAATGCCTCAAGTTACCTATATGTATTGTGTTTTCTATGATTTATTCAAGATTTTATGAGGTATGATAAAGTGCTTATGTTTTATCGGTAAAGTATGAACTCATTCTTATGTATATGTGTACCCATGTTTCCTTTCCATATTTTTCTATCCCTTACTGAGCTTTTTGTGCTCATCCCATGTTTTTGAAATGTTTTTCACAGGTCAAGGGAAAGGTACATGATGTGATGATAGTGTCAAGGATGTGTCAAGAAAGAATCTGTGTTATATTTTAAATATGTTTCTGTTGATGGGAAGAATGAATACTGTCTTTTATGTAACCACTTTGTTTAAATGTGGAATGTAATGCAAGTTTCAAGATCTAATTCTCTAAAACTCTAAACCTGAAAAGATCCTCAATGTGTAATCTTGTAATAACTCAAGATTAAGTAAGGTTTAAGGCTGGGGCCTTATACTTAGTGGTTTCACTATTCATCAAAAATTGATGTTTTTCAGAACAATGCCAAAATTTCACCCGAAGCAATAATTGATATTCTGAATTCAAAAATGATGTATATTTTACAAAATTACAAACATATAAGTTGCATTAATTAATTTTATAATTAATTCCCGCTGTCACAACAAATAGCGTGTTTTTAAGAAACAATTTATATCAAAAGATTGACAATTGTTCATGCCCAATTTCAAAGTGAAATTAATTCTAATGAAAACCATTGGATAAAATGGTAAAAATATATTCTAATTATACTTTAAAACCACTCAATATTATAATTTATCACTATAAATTATTTTGATTAAAAAAGTTGTTTTAAGTATTTTTCACTATTCATAAAAATTTGGAAGTTCTCATAAAATTACAAAAAATTCAACTTTGGATAATTTCGATATTACGAATACAAAAATGAATTCCATATTGAAATATAAGATTTCCATAATTTTAAAAAGTGGGTATTACTATTCATAATGGCTACTTTGATTAGTCGTGGTGTGTTAGAACTCGAACTTGCATACAATGCAAGCTATTGCATTATTGAATGAGAAGCGTATCGTGGAAGCTCGGGGTGTTACATTCTCCCCTCCTTCAATAAATTGCGTCCTCGCAATTTGAAATTTTTTCATTGAAAATAAAAGGTTGAAAAGAGAAAATACCTTTGTGGAAAACCCACATCGGAATTAAGATTTATAAAATTTAGCCTTAATAAGAGGGAAAGGGAAATGAAAAAGTCACCACTCAATTATGATCTCTATTAGGAGAACATTGGTGGCAATTAGAGGCATATAATTGGAGAAAAATGTAAATATTTGTAGGGAGTGATTGAGGTCATCAATCACAATCAACTGTCAAATTGAGGGCCTCAAAGCCTTCAATCTATGTTGATTTAAAATATCATCAGTTCAACAAGACATAAGGTATTAGGATAACACATTTTTTTGTTTTAATATCCCTTTACTAAAGTTTAAGAATTAATTTATTCATTGAATAAGAGTTATGTATATATATAATTATGCTTGACAATTAGAGTTTCAACCTTCAACTCATCTTTCACTAAAAAATATAATAGAAATCAAAAATATTATACTTATCCTAATTGTATAAGGTTCCAAATTTTAACACATACCATTTAGATTAGAAAAACTATTTTCTAAAAACCAGGGACTTCACGTTGTCCAGTGGTAGGCGATTAATCCCAATCGCACTATGGTTGTCGGTTCGATTCCCACAGCTGTGTCCGACACGATGGGTTGTCACTCGGTCTGCGTGTTGTCCTTTTTATAAATATCCAAAGATAACCTTAACAATAGTATCCAATGTAAAATATAATCCATTCCAACCTTTATAGTTATCCAAAATACTTATGTCCAACTCACAGTCCAGATTTTATGAGGAAGGTAAACATAATGAAGCTCCTTTTTTTCTGCGTAACAACATGTGAACACCTTCATCATGTATTCTTTTAAAACACTGCAACATACTATCTTACCATAAATTTTTATTTATTACATTCATGATCCCTTATTCCTTATAGAAAACTAGATATACTCCTTCTATACAAAAATGTATACAAATCATTAATCAGTTTCAAGGATGTTAAGAATATCCAACATAATTTATCCGAATCAATCATGTCTTATTCCAAAATCACCATCTCGGTATCAGAACCATATTATGGTTTATCTTTCTCTCAACCATATATTTTCCAAAAATTTAACCTACTGTGGAGTCACTTTTCTTGGTTCCACACAATCTCAAGTCCTAGATGAAATAGTACTGCAGTACAATCCTTATATACTCCATAATTATTATAACCAGTACATCATTGATGCAACCCTCAAATTACAAAATTCTTTAATAACAACATAAGAACTCTAATCATTCCTCCTCATCTGTGGTAGTATCATAACTTGATTATTATCCAATAACATCATTTGGGGCATACTCTGATGATTTGAACATTGGTTTGCGTAGTGTCCCCACTCCTTGCAGATGAAGCATTGTACATTTGAAACCTTTTTCTTACCCTTGCAGTCATGTACTTGGTGTCCTTTTTCTCCACACTTATAACAAACTCCCATTCCCTTCAGGCAAATTCCAAGGTGTTTCTTCCCACAGTTATCACATATTGGAAAATTCTTATTTTCCCTCGTCCCTTTATCTATCATTCTCTCTTCCATCCTTTTCTTCTCTTTCATCCCTTCAAATCCATAAGACTAGAGAATTCTCTACTTATCTTATTAACACATGATACTATTTCTTCAAATGTTGATAACACATGGGAGAATATTTACCTTCTAAATGTTGGCTTAATTCCATGAAAGATATGATCCTTCTTACTCTTTGGATCATACGTATTTATGGAGTTCACATTCCTTCTACTGGGCGCCATTTCTATACAATGCCATAAACTAGAATAGTTTATGAATCAAAATACATAATTCCATACTTATAAAATACTTAACATAAATTGAACTATTTATGGATATAATCCACAATCATAAAAAGGTTTTCTTTGAGGAAGTATATACTCATAACCGTTCAGAGTGGTTTGTGAATAAAATGATAATTATCCTAAGCATATCCCCCAGGAGTGTCGTAACCAAGAGTGCAGAAAGGCCCGTTTTCGTGCACCAGTTCTCGTTCGAGTCTAGCTCAAAGCGGTGTTTTTGGGTTTCACCCCTAGGTAAATTTGTGCCAGAGCCACCTCTACCTGCTCGTATCCAGATAGGGATGTATTGCTCGGAAAACTCACAAAATCTCTACAATACCAAAATTTTATAAATTTCTTCTATAATAATCCTCAAAGTTCATCTTAGGTCTACGTGCTCTAATCAGAGTTTGTCTAAATCTAGCTTCCAAGGTTTGTACTAAACTTCCACTGATACCAACTGTAACGCCCCGACCCCAGTTACATAGAGTTGGTGCATTATTACATAACATTGGAATGATCAAAAAAGATCAAGTCTCGAAAGACCGATTAGTTTAGTAGCCTTGGAAACACTAGATACATTCGTAAACATTACATTACATTATAAAAATGAAAACTACAATAACATGGTCTCCTTATTCCACACTCATATCCTCACTGAATATTCTTGCAAGTCAGTCATAATACACTTCTTCACATCCTGGGAAAAATAAAACATTGAAAGGGGTGAGCTCAAATGCTCTGTAAGGATAACAATATAGCGGAAACTTTCATAAGAAAACATAAGCATTTAAGGAAATGTATAACTAAAACAAAAGCCTTATTGAACTTGAACTTCAGCATAATATGGAAAAAGTAAAATAAAATAATGTCATTACTTACTCACATGGATATTCTACTAGATGAATAATCACATGAAATATCAATAACCACTTTCATAATGAGGGAATGTATAATTCCAGACATTCTGAAACATTTTGTCAAGGCCTCGGCCAAGAAGTCTAAAATGATTAAGGCCTCGGCCAAAACCATAAATCAAATTGGGAAAGGTCCCCAGCCAGTTCCACGTCTAGTTGTCTCATGAGACCTACCGATGCATCGAGGAGCTATATCGGGCTCCACCCGTCACTTATTAAGTCCAATACATTCCCCATATGAATAGGTTTAAACATAACATAAATATTCGTATTAAAACTAGCATACGAAATGTCAACAATTTCTCCATAAACTATGGATGGTATAAAAATAACACATCCACAGTCAAATATTTCACAAAATGTTCAATGGAAGTTTTGTATCATAAATCAATTTCAATTAAACTTAAAACCCATCAAAGGATGTTGACATGGATGAAATCAAAGCTATTTGAGAGAAATATCTCTCTTCTTTTAAATCATTTAAAAGTACCATAATTATAAAATAATACATTTACTTTTAAAATGTTCTTATATGCTTGTAAGGGAAGCTTCGACGAAGTTATAATGGCGGAAAATAGCCGCACCCACCGTATAATTTAAAAAAAACATTCTTACCTTAAATTTATCAAAAAGGTCAAAAAGTACATTGTTTGGAAAACGACGGTAAGATTCCTTTCAAAAACGTATAAGGGTATAAGTGACTTTAAACCATTTTTCATTTAATAGTAAAAAATTTTTGAAAGACATTTTTAAGAAACATGGATGTGGATGATAACGAGGTCCCAGTAGATAATTATGTATAAACAACCTTGGATAATGAAGAGGTTGTGAAGTAAACCCTTACCTAGTACTTTTCCTTGGTTGGGGTAGGTTAACCTCCTGTATAATGGTGAAATAATTGTTATTAAATTATACTAGAATAATATACATTCATTTGATATCATATATGATCTTTTAACATTGCTTTGTTAACAATATCTTAGATTTATCGTTGTTTCGGGTGTTAACTTACTCATTTTCTTTTATATGTTTTGTTACGTAGGTCATGTTTTTCATGGATAGTTTGTATATAATTCATATCCAGAATTATATAATGTCCTTAAACATTATTTTTAAATCATCAAATGATAATTATACTTGAATGGATATGACGGATAATGAATCTCATCGCGTTCGTGGAGACGGTAGTCCGTACGTACGCACGAGCGACAATATCATTATTTTGATATTAAGATAATATATAATTGGATAGTATATCATATATACATAATCATTATCATGTTATATTTATTATTTACATGAATTACATATCATTATTATACCCATCTAAATAATAATATATTGAATAACAATTACACCACGACGTGGAGACGGTAAGCCGTACGTACGCACGTATGGTGACATGTCATTCAAATGATGGGTAGAATAATGAATATGGTTGTTCTATATTTATAATAACATCACAGTATATAGAATATACTGGAGTTATAATTTTAGAATTGAAATAATAAACAAATAGCGAGTGGAAGAAGAAAGAAACTTGAAAGAGGGTGATGAAAACGTTACCTCTTCTTCGGGTTCTTCCTTTTGATTTGATCAAAAGGACTCCTTAGGATGTCTTTATGACTAAAGTAAAGATTCTAGGATGAAGGGAGAGAAGTTGGGAGAGTATTTGGGCAGGGTTTGGCCGAACCAAAAGGTTTGGAAGTGTGAATAAGGTGGTAGGGGTGGGGGCCTTTTATAAGAGGAGAGGAGGGGCACTCTTGGAAAGTAAGAAAATTTTACATTATTATACAATGATTTTAGGATTCTAAAGGTCCCACACATAAATAATTCTTGTATAATGTGGTAAGGGTTCTAAATATACCCATACAATAGTCTTTGGACAAGTTTAAGCCTTGTATTTTACATTATCTTTTCATTTTATTTAAAATCGTTAAATAATGAGGTCATCGCTGCATCATAATGATGTCATAAATAATTTAATTTATTTAATGTCTAAAAATTATAAAAAAAATACTATGATGTAGGAAATCTTTTTATATTTCCAATTACTATTTATAGTTAAGAATATGACTTGTATAACCCCATGTAAAAATTGTTTTAGTAAAACATTTCATGTTTGTGTCATTTTTTACTTTAACATTAAATAAAAGGTATTTATGTAATTTTCCAAATAAAGTGGCTCCATGGGGTCCCCAAGTTGACCCATGGATTTTCTTTGTCGGCGATGGCACATCCAATGAGGGTAGGACATGTGTAAAGCTTATCTCATATTATTAAAACATTATTTTTACCTTAAACTACACTAATTACCTCTAATCGCGATTAAGAACTTAAAAGTTACTATTCACCAAAAATTATTTTAATATAATTGAACCACATTTTACTTCTTAATGACAACCATGTATGTCGTATTTTTGAAAATCAAATCACAAAAGTGGTAATATATCATTTAAACGAAAAATCAGTTATTTAACTACCACTTAGTGGTTTCACTATTCATCAAAAATTGAAGTTTTTCAGAACAATGCCAAAATTTCACCCTAAGAAATAATTGATATTCTGAATTCAAAAATGATGTCTATTTTACAAAATTCCAAAAATATAAGTTGCATTAATTAATTTTATAATTAATTCCTGCTGTCACAACAAATAGCGTGTTTTCAAGAAACAATTTATATCAAAAGATTGACAATTGTTCATGCCCAATTTCAAAGTGAAATTAATTATAATATACACCATTGGATAAAATGGTAAAAATATATTCTAATTATACTTTAAAACCACTCAATATTATAATTTATCACTATAAATTATTTTGATTTAAAAAGTTGTTTTAAGTATTTTTCACTATTCATAAAAATTTGGAAGTTCTCAGAAAATTACAAATCATTCAACTTTGGATAATTTCGATATTACGAATAAAAAAATGAAGTCCATATTGAAATATAAGATTTCCATAATTTTAAAAAGTGGGTATTACTATTCCTAACGGCTACTTTGATTAGTCGTGGTGTGTTAGAACTCGAACTTATGTACAATGCAAGCTATTGCATTATTGAATGAGAAGCGTATCGTGGAAGCTCGGGGTGTTAAAATAATTAACATATTAATTTCCTTTTAATATTGCAAAAATTTAGGGTATATTGATTTTAATTTTAATTTAATGGTGTATTTACATTCTAGGACGTAAACTCACATTCACATCAATATATGACGAACAATTTTCATGTAATGTCATGTTAGAAATATACACTAACTTTATCAGTGCTAAAAAGTTTTGATAGAGAATATTCTCTATTAAAAAATTTATATCGTTAAAAATCATATATTAATATATATTTATACTTATATTGATAAAAATATAACATATTTTGTTAAATATGAATTATAGAAAAATAAATATATATTTACCCTTGATATATAATATATTTCTTTAAGACTGTCATATAAAATAAAAATAATATATATATATATATATATATATATATAATTCTCTAAAATATTATTTATATAATACAAAATATGTATTATAAATCATATAAATTCATATTTTATCTATTTATTTCCAAATAGTTTATTTATTTAATTAAAAATAGTTAATATAAATTAATTTTTTACTGACTAAGACATGTTGATTTATCAATGTCATTGGTTTTATCATTTTGAAATATATTTAAAATAATAAATATTTAATTATTAATTAAAAAGTTGACTAAATATGTTGCACATAATATGTCATACAATAAATTCACTTGTATACATATTCAAAATTAACTGAATTTTATAGAGAAAAAATATTAAAATAATATATATTTGCACTTGTCATACAATCCTCAACACAGGTCTCCTCACTCGCACATACCTTATATGTAACCATCGTCACAAACTACTTGGTTATCTCTCGGTTCACATCAGGATGTGGATGATGTGAAAAAATTAAGGTGATAGATACTTCTCATACATGATTTTTTTCAACTGACAAGTGTCAGTCACCCAAAATTTCCATCTTCTTCAACATCCTGAGGTAATTTTTGAGTAAGGTAATATATTGAATTTCAAACATAAGGAAAAAAAGTTATGTTTTAGGTATCCTTAATAATATCATGGAGTAAAATCAAATAATTATTTCCCATTTTCAACCGTTAACAAGAAAAATAACCTAAATCCATTTAATATTTTCATTACCATGAATATCTATGATAGCAATTTAGTAACAGAAATTACAAACCTCGTGTTCAACTAAAAAAAGGGCTTCCTGTAAAAATGGTACAATAAGTGAGAACACATAATAGATTGTTTGGATCATTTTTAGGTATGTTTATTCACTTGATTTTTCATTTATAGTTCCCCTGTTTTGTAAATTTTCACTCATGGTAGTTTCTTCCACCTGCTGACCCAATTCAAAACATCTATATCTTCTTCAATTTTGATTAAACCTCACTTCTAATTTCCAATATATAATTTTTCAAGAGTTTATACTATTTATTGTTTACACTCCGGATGCATTTTTAGGTAATACCTTGTTGTTGTTATTATACTAAAATCATTAGTTTAAGGTGAGTATTTCCTATGACACCACATTGAATCTTATTTTACATTTTTGAATATTTAATTAACTAATAAAAGATTATAAACTTTGGTTCCTATGAACCCATTCACAGAAACACCACCTAGCACACTATGTACCATGTAATGAAATTAATTATAATTAACTCCTCCCTCTTTCCGCACTTTTGGTTGTGTCGTGTTAAGGGTTTTGGGTGGAGTGAGGGGTGAGGGGTGGTTCATAGAGTCAAGTCCTCGAGCTTGTGATTTACTGCAATTTTTTTCTTAGAGTTGTGTGTTGAGGTTGTTGTTACAATCAACCTAGTATAAACTCCTCCCTCTTTTTTGGACTCCCACCTAGAAAATTTGTAGAAATCATCCTAGAATTACATTCTTTTTTTCCCAAAAAACATCATATCACGGACCTCCACTAACAACTACATGTTTACCCCAAGAAGATTTTTATGTAACCCTTGTGTAAAATGTTAACTTGTTAAGAATAATAACTAATAAAATTCCAATATTCGTTTCCCCTTATTATATGTGTTAATAACTCTCTTATTTGATTACAAATACCTTGTGTGTACTTTTTAAAAAAATGAAAATTTAATGAACTTAATACGATGGATATGAATCAAACATTATTGAGCAATAATCGTATAACAAAATAGTATGTGGGTGGAGTTATAAAGTTCTTAATGTTTATAATACATCATGAATATAACCCTTCTTATATTTTATGTCCATGTTTACATTATTTTTATTCAAGTAAAATTAGTCTGGATGAGTTGGATGAATATTTAATTTATCATGGAATAGGTAATATTTATAAATATTGGACCAAACAATGTGAGAAATTGAATGTACACCCTAATTGGGATGAAAATGAAATTTATGGATCATTTGATATGATTACCAGTGTAAATGATAATTAATATAAATTAATGAAATGAAATTATAAACTGAAGATGACCATCCAAATTTTAAAAAGTGGTTTGAGAAGTTAATTAGTTCACTACTTCAGAAATTTCCCTTATTAGCATGCAAAAATTCTTTTTAAAATTCTAAAAAAGTGATGTTATTATCAGAATAGATGGGGGGACTGCATTATCTATAATAAAAAAATTCTAATAAATACCCAATTAATCATAACTACATTACCACTGATAAAGACACCACTTTATGAGCGCTCAAAATATTTCTAATAAAGTCATAGTGAGATTTTTATATAACAATACTCTTGGCAGAAACCTATAACTTTTGAATGAAAAATATATAATTTAATTGAAATAAATTTTACATCATGAATATAAAAAAAATATATTCATTTCAAACATTTTTTTGAATAATTATATATACAATTACCAATAAACATTGAAAAAAATTAATGTTTATATTTTGACAATGGTGATCCGCACTTAAAAATTTCCACCCATGGTTTCAATTTTAAAACAAAAAATATCAACATGAGTAAAAAAATCCTCCTATATAAGAAAATAAATCATATTTTAGTAATACAATAATGAAATAAACTAAATATTAATATGAAAAAAATACATTAACATAATGTCAATTTTAAATAAAAAAACACTTGGAGTTATACCAGTCACACTATGCATCGTATTGAGGTGGGGATGATTCATACATGTCAAAAATGAGTTATGATCATTTTCCCTAAAGTATGAAAACAATCAAAATTTGTTTGATCAATTTTGATTATTTCACTTTGACTATTAATAAAATTAATGTCAATTTTAAATAATGACATACATGGATTTATACTGGTCACACCATGAATCAGATCGAGGTGCAGCTAATTTTAACCTTTCGCAAATTACTTGTGGACCATTTTCTTAAATTATCAAAACAATCTGAATTTGTTTTCTCAGTTTTCATTTTGTCAGTTTTTTTACTAAATTGTCATTTCAAACTGGAGACACAGATTTTGAGTCATATTAGTCACATCGTAAATCAGTTTGATGCAAGTCTACTTCATACACATCAAAAATGATGTATGAATCATTGTACTAAATAATCAATTCATCTAGAGATAATTTTCCTAGTTTCTAGTGAGTGACATGTTTGAACTAAAATGAAAATTTTAAACTAAAAACATATACTTTTACACATACCGGTAACATTGTGTATCGGATTGAGGTGTGATTTATTCCTACGCATTAAAAATAACTCATCAATCAATTTACTAAATTATCAAAAAAATCTGAATGTGTTTTCATTTTTTTCAATATGTCTCATCTTCTTTTTTACTTAAATTAATGAAATTTTTAAATTAAAATACACAGTTGGAGTCATTACGATTGCACCATGTGTTGGGATGAGTTGTGGTTGACTCTTGCACATCAAAAATGACCCATTATTCATTTTACTAAATTATGAAAACAATATGAATGCATTTTATTGGTTTTCCATATGTCACATGTTATTTTTACTAAAATTAATGAAAATTTTTAATAAAAAGAGACACTTTGACTTATACATGTCACACATTGCATCAAATTTAGGTTCATCTTATTCCTATGAGTCACAAATGTCATATAGATCTTCTTCATAATGTATCAAAATAATATAAATGTGTTTTATTCGTTTTTGGTACACTACTTGTTCTTTTTACGAAAATTGATGTCAATTTTTAATAAAAAGACACACTTAGAGTTATAGTGGTATCATCATACATCAAATTTTGGCAAGGTTGATTCCTACACGTGAAAATTGACTTATTAATCATTTTCTTAATGTATCAGAAATATTTTAATGCATCTTCTAAGTTGTTAATATGTCCCAAATTCTTTTCACTATAGTTATTGTCAATTTTATATAAAAAGATAAAATTATATTTATATCGGTTAAACCGTGCATTGGATTGAGGTGAGGTTTATTTCTACTAGATAGATATGACCTATTGATCGTTTTACTAATGTATCAAATCAATTGAATGTATTATCTCATTTTTTTCATATGAAACATGTTGTTTTTACTAAAATTAATGTCAATTTTAAATAAATAGACACAATTTTAGTCATACCAGTCACAAAACGCATCATATATAGGTGTATTTGATTTTTACAGATCAAAAATGACTTATGGATCACTTTTCTAAAGTATCAAAACAATCTGAATGCCTTTCTTATTTTTTATTATTATTGATGTTCTTTTAAATAAAATTAACGGCAATTTTAAATAATTAGACACACTTAGAGTTATAATAGTCACACCATGCTTCCTATTGAGGTGTTGATGATTCACATATGTTACAAATGGATAATGGATGAATTTCTTATAGTATCAAAACAAGATAATGTGTTCTCTCAATTTTATTTATGTCACTTGTTCTTTTTACTAAAGTTAAAGTCGATTTTAAATAAATAGACACTTTTTCAGTCATCCCAGTCACACCATTCTTCATATCAAGGTGTGATTGACTCATAAATGTCACAAATGGATTATTGACCTTTGTGTTAATGTATAAAAACACTTTGAATTATTTTCTCAGTTTTGAGTATGTTAGTTTCATTTTTTCTGAAATTTATTTCAATGTTAAATAGAATGAAGCACTAGGAGTAAAACAGATCGCATTGTTCATCAGATTGAGGGTTGTCTGATTCTTACTAGTTATAAATGAAATAAATGTCATTGTACTAAAGTATCAAAACAATTAAAATGTGTTACTTTAGTTTTATAGTTTTTCATTTTTCTTATTACTAAAATTAATGTCATTATTAAATAAATAGACACACTTGGATTTATAATGCTCACACTCCATGAATTATTTTGAGGTTTGGTTGATTCTTACACATAAAAAATGACTTATGGATCATTTTAGAAAATTATCAAAATAATCCAAATTCATTTTCTTGGTTTTTATTATGTCAATTGTAATTTTTACAAAAATTAATGTAAATTTTAAATTTAAAGAGACACTCTGAGTCATACCAGGAATAATGTGAATCATATTGAAGTGTGGGTAATTAATAAATGTCACAAATGAGATATGCACCATTTTTTTATATATCCATACAATATGAATACGTTTTCTCAATTTTAAGTATCACGGTTGTCTTTTTTAATAAAATTTATGTCAATTTTAAATAGAATGAAGAAATTTGACTCATACCTATCACACTGTGTGTCGGATTGAGGTGCAGATGATTTCTACACATCCCAATTGTATTTTAAAATAACATAACATCCAATTTTATCACTATTTCAATTTTTTTATTTTTTTAACTTTCTACACTACATATTGTCTCAATATTCTTAGAAGAAACATATTTCTTGTTGTTGTAATCTAGGAGAGTGGAGGAATCTCATGTGACCACTATATCACAATAAGTCAATGCAATGATCACATGATATTCCTATAATCTTTTGGATTTGAATGAGAATTTTTTTTCTAAATCAAATCAACTCTATGCGGTGTTGGTAGCTCGACAAGGAGTAGAAAAAAAGATGTAAACATATAAGAAAACAACTAAATAAGTGTTAGATAAAAATTATAGGGAAAATGGCATACATATAGTAGAGAAAATTATGAAAAAAATTATTAAATAATTAGTATGAATTCACTTTTTCAAAATTGTTCTATATATTCTTGAACCATTTTTTATTGTCATTATCTCAGTTATAACCTCAATGTTCAATATCACATGAGAATTAGATCCTTCAAAAAAACCACTACAATGAGAAAAAAGGAATCCACCTATATAAGAAAACAATTCATATGTGAGTATTACTAAAAAGAAATAAATTAAACATAAATATGAAACAACCCATTTATCTATAGAAGTTATATTTTCATGCTATTTGGGTACATTCTATCATCAGCTATGCTATCCATTCGTTTCTAATAAAATCTATATCATATTGTAAATATGAAAATATTTATAGATATAGTAGTACTGGAAAAATATAAATACACAATGGATTAATAAATATTATAAATTCATATATAATTATATATGAAATTACCTCTTTGAGGATGCTAGTTTTTTGATTGAATATGATATCTCTCATAAATTTAGAAACATAATAAGCACAATATTTTCCATTATATTATTTCAAAAACTACAAAAACATTGATAAAAATAAGTGATTTTGTTTGATATGTGTTTGGATAGTGAATTCAGATTATATATATCTTGATTCTTCTCCAGTTATAATACTTTTTAGGATCCTTGTGCTTAACCACTGGCCTCATTCCTTATTTTTCATGATATTTATACAACACCATATCATAAAATAATCATCATTAAAAGATAATATAAATTATATAATTTGGTTTATTGTTCTAAAACGGTTTTTGTAGTGTATTACAAATTGAAATATTCCATCTTGTATGATCGGTTTGTTGGGTATTCATGTAGTGAATCCAATAAATCAATATTTGGAGTATCGAAATTGATAGCAATGAGAATCCAATATTTTCTACAATCACAAAAATAAATAAGTGTTTAAATAAATGATAATATATTTTATATGATTAAATTATGCAGTTTTCCCCAACAATGTTGGTATTAATGAGAGTATGTCATCCACAAGTCTTCCTTCAAATGATTTTTTTAGCCAACCTGTATTTAATCTTTTTATTCGATTTGATTTGTATTTGTTTTGTAGTGGTGATTTGAGGACTAATGAGTCCAAAAAATCATGGATAAAATCTTTTAGTTTGTATTGATATATACAATTTTAAGAAATATAAAATGTATTTATTTATAATTAACATAGTATATCATATTTTGGAAAATCAAATCATAAAAACGTAACTCATTTATAAATTTACAACTGAGGCACGTAGTCATTCATAGTTGAGGATTTAATTTACATTCAAAATCCCAATTTAGTCTGTACCTTCCTCATCGTATATGTTTTCTTCACAATCAACTATGTGACTACTACAATTTTGTATTGTTGTATCTTAATTAACCATCAATTATAGTAAACAATGATATTGAATGGGCGGGTTAATGTTTCTTTTATAATATTTTTTTGATCAATTGGTTGATTCTTTAGTTTTTTTTGAGTTGGAATTTCATTTCACCACCTTCCCTTTGTCTGTATTTAATAAAATCCATCGTATCATAATTTTTTTTCATTATTTGTTAAGGTTTATCTTGAAAAAATTAATATTACATTAATACCTCATTGTCAACATGTTTTTATACATGATCTCATGACCATGTGATGAATGTTCTAGTAGCTCAGTTGACTATATAAATATTTTCATTATCAAGTGGAACATGCAGCTCGATGCTCAGATCATGAGCTAGGATAATCTATAATATCACATGAGTTTGTTCAATTTGTTTTTTTTTTTGACGATCATCTTTGATATTGAACACTGAATCCACCACTACATGGTGATGGGTGGGTGTTGGTAGAAATAAATCACAATCATTTTCACCCTGTAGAATATTAATCCATGAATTGTATTAGTGTCAATATGATTCATATTTCAAAAATAAATTATTAGAACATTGAATAACTCAACTAAGACAACACTTTGAGGAGAATGTCTCACCTAAATGATGGTGGGGGGGGGTCTTCAAGCAATGGTTATTCTTGATTTTCTTCTTATCATTGCTTCCCCCCCCCCACACAGTTTCTCGCATATCATTATACCATTGGAATTTTTCTTCAAGGGAATATAATAACTCTTTATTCTATTTCATTTCATCACCATTATCCTCCTCTATTTTTCATCAAAATATGTTTTGGGTTTAAACCCAAAACCCACACCTCTAACTTGACCACATTGTTCTGGCCACTTCAAGGGCACTAATAGTAGGTGTTCATCCTATATTGGTGTTGATGATTCCTCTGAATAAGGTAGATAGAAAGTATAAGAAAATATTTTATCATTATTATGTAATAGATAAATAAATAATTTTTTTATTATATCATACTTGAACATTTTTCCCACATTTTTTTGTTTTTATCTATCAGTATCCTACCTTTATTTACCCATCCCTCCTTAAATAGTACATCATGTGGGATAGAGGTGACTTTGGGCATGGATTCATCAATATGTTCATAATCAGTGGAACATAATTATGTTGTTGTTTCATGTGACATAAAAGTATCACAATAGATTTGAAATACAGAACAATTTATTCAAGTAAAGCATTCCCCATCATTGATTTGTTGTAGGGGTACATTTGTTTTTCTGTCGTTCCTTATTTTCATCACTGAGTTTCTATTTCATAAATATACAATTATCAATATAAGTGATGAATACATGTATATTTAAACAATGTATTATTAGGAACAATGTACTTCAAAGTCACCAATGCACAATAGTCAGTCAATGAATCCCATGTTTTTTGGGTTATGAGGTGTGCATATATAAGTGGGGGGTAGGTTTATTTTCCATTTAGTATCTTTACAATGATATCTCAATATAATTGTGTGAAATCCTCTATGAATACCTCCTGAAGGAATTAATACACATTTCTTGTGGAATCATCTACTATAAATTCACTCTGCAAGGGATGATGAAGAATAATTAAATGATTCATTATTTAATCAATTTAGTAAAAAAAATGATATCATAATGTTAATGTAATCGATTCTCATATTAGTGTCTTAAGAATTTGTACAACATGGTTCCATGAATCTACATAAATTAACATTAATTAACAAGTGAAAATTCCGACATAACTATTGAACATGGAATTATTGTGGTTAAATTATTATTCACACACATTCCATCTGACCTTTTATTTATTGCCTTTTGTTTTCTCCTAAATGATTTTCATAACATCATCAAACTATGAAGCTCCTATTTTTACTAAATCATCGGTCCTTATCACCTACCATTAACATGGATTTAACATTTTCAATATGTTGTTCTTATGTAGTGGAAACATCCATATATATATAAGGAAATTGTGCATATGCACTGGGAGTAGAAATAGGTTGAGAAAACTGTTCTTCCTCTATATTGGTAGCACCATCTCATGCAGAAGTTCATTACTCAACATCATAGTGAGCAAAAATAATTAGACAGACCTTTTGTTACCCAAAATTGGGATCACAGATACATGTAGAAGTCATTATTTATAGAAGTGGATTAAAATTTAATTTAGATTACATAAATGCAGCAATAAAAAAATAATAAAATCAGGTAAAACAATGTATATTACAAAAAAAATAACATTATTATTGAACCAACTTTTTTTAAAGGATGAAGAGATTTTACCCCTCTATTGATTATCCAAATGCATTCATTGTGGTCTTCTCTAACCAAAAAAAAATCCATCTAAATTGAGACCAATGTCAAATGATTGAAATGTCCCTATGAAAGGGTCATCCTCAGTTAAATCATCATCTAAACCTTCAGTGGTTTGGGTTAATAATAGAACTACTGAACACTTTTAGATTGTGAGATCTAGAACATAAAATACTTTTACTGCATGTGATGACATTATAAACAGTTTTTCATTGTACCCTTCCTTACTAAAATACACTTTCATGAAATCCAATTCATCTATTTTAACATTTCTCATATTATCAACCCATTTTAATTGAAAAATATTCCCTTGGAATGTTGTATAATCAAACACCCATATTTTTTTGATGATGCCAAAGTATGACATGTTCGTGTAATTTGGATTTTTATCCTCATTACTATAAACATGAATCGATTCAGCCACCAGTGTAATTCAACCATTTTTCATCATATTTTCTTCATCATGATCATTTTTTTAGAATGTATAGACATTTATTACATAACCATTTTTAGACAATACATACACACTTAGTCCTATAGCTATCCATCAAAGTCATTATGAAATTGAATTTAGGTTTTCATATGAACCATTAAAATGTGGTCCTAAAATAATCCTATAAACTATTGATTACATGTATTGGATATCCATATTTTATCCCTTAATGGTTCCAAATGCTTAGGAATATAATTTTGGGTTTCAACATATAGGGAAACAACTAAAATGTTATGAAAAACATAATGTTGGGCCTTCTCCTAATCTATAATATTGATTGTGACAACATCTCTTCCATAAATTACATCACTCTAAAGCTTCCCAATGTGATGAAATTTTGGTAGACCAATGATTTCCACACAAAGTAGGTAGTCGGTATAGAATTAAATAGCTACCTCAAAAATATATTAATTTTCAATAAAACCATCAGGTCAACATCTTTTTTGACATACACTTTCAAAATATTCATGTACCATTCAATGGGGTACATCCAGATATATTGTACGAGATGGCATAGTCGAATATCTTTCACCAATTGAACCATCATGTGAACCATCATATCAAAAAATGTTGGTGGGAAGAACATTTCCAATTCACTTAATATGATGGGAATTTATGTTTCCAAAGATGAATATTTCATGAGGTATATAAATTTGAGGCATAAAACCTTAAAAAATAGCTCTTGGTTAATGTATAATGGAAATTCATTGGTATAATGAAATGTAAATGTACAAGAATAAGAGATTTCATAAAAACATGAAATTCATGTGATTTAAGAGCCATTAACATTAAATCTATCATAGACATTATATTCTTGATAATTGATGAATAACCCTCTAGAATCATGACGTCTTTTAAGATGATGATAAAATAATATCTCTCCTTAATACAAAAAGATTAAGAAGTTGGAAGATGAAATTTTCATTTTTCACCATTAACTAGTGACAACTCTTCCCATATTCACATATCAACCATGTTCATCCTAGCCTTAATTCCATATCTTTTTTTAGGTGTATTTAGAAACATTTAAATGACGTCATCACGTAATTTTTCTAAAATTCATAACATCAAGGAAATGTATGAAGTAAATATAAATCTTGCATGGTATTTAAAAAAAACAAAACTGTTTTCCCAATGGTTTATCATAAGGGTTTTAATAAAAAGATTACCAAATGTAGTGTGCACATCTTTTACATTATCATGAAGTTGATTACCTGTTAGTGGTGATAGTTTTAAATGTACTTTTTAACTTCCATCAAATGATTTTTTCTAATATAGATACTTATTTTTTCTATATATAAATATATGATGTCCTAGAAAAATATTATTCAATGAATCATTCAACTTAATTGACTATGTACCATGTTCAGAAGAAAGAAAACCTGGAATTCCATTAATTCTATATCATGAAAAAATCCCATAAGTAGGAGATTATTTTATCATCCTATAAAACATGGCTCTCAATGTGAAGTCTTTATATTTGTAAGAATTATAAAATGTAACACCTAAATCCTGTAATAATTTCAAATCCTAGATCAATAGATCCGAATAAACATCAACATCATTACTCATTTGTTTTGGTCCATATATAAAAAGATATCACATGATGTATTTTCATTTCATGCATAACCATAGTAGAAAGTTATAATTTTAAAATATAACCGGCCATGAACCATGAGTGCTGTATTGAAAACTAATAGGCTTCACTCTATCTATAGATTACACAAGAAGATTGTTTTTTTGGCTCATTTCAAAATTCAGGATACCCATGGATAAAATTATTCGACTAAGGAGAGTCTGTTGAGTAATGAGGTTTCCCATATTTATTTATTATATCTATGTGTCATGTCAATGGACTTACTGTCTCATAACATACATATAGGCACCTAAACCTTGTAAAGATTAGAAATTACCATAATAATTTCATAGGACACAATTCATCTTTCTTGTATCGAGAATTACCACACATTGGACATTCCTTAAGTGATTTTTGGTCCTTGAGAAACAATATACAGTCATTTGGTAAGGCATGTATTCTTTTAGAGATAATAACCATTGAATGTAGCATTCATTTGGAATCATATTTTCATTTAGAGAGCTTATTGTCTTCTGGTAGCATATCATTCATAAGATAATGTAGTCTGGTAAAACTAGCATCCCTCCATCCATTGCCTGATTTCAAATTATACAAACTCAATATGGATGAAAATAATATATATTTGAGGAAACCATCATAAAATTTCATCTTTGTAAAACATTTAACTTCTCAATCAGTTTTGGGAAATCCAGATGTTTATCTTCAACTATAATTAACATATTTTTTAATACGATGTTCATCATCATTCACATATATAATCACATCTTTCATACAGCCTACATCATTGTCCACACTTGTAATCATATCAGATGATCTATATAATTCCATTCTATCCTAGTCACTAGTTACACTAAATTTTTCTGCATTTTTATTCCATCATTTATAACATCGATCAATTACATGACATATCAAGTGTTCTTCCAAATACTCTAGACTTATTAGTGTTGAATAAAAAAAGTGTAAACAAGGAAATCGTATTTGGGAAGGTTCATATGCATGATATTTTTCAAATGTGATAAATTTTTTCACTGCATCTTCATAATCATTTGTCATATGATTGAAACCTATCCATTATTTATTTATATTCAACATATTTCATTATATAAATTTATAATTTAACAAATAAAATTGAAAAATCATGGTTAAAAATTCAACCCTTTTGTATATTTGATTATATTAAATAGAACTCAACAAACACACTAAATATATGAGAACCGATTTGAAATATCATGTAGTGAAGAAGATTATGAAAAAATCATAACCCTCATATTATGAGTTGAATTATTATAAACAAACATAGGGAATTTCTAGATTAATAATATGAACTTTTCTCAAATTAATATAACTAATTTTTGGAGTGTAGAAATAGAAGAGAATTAGGAGACAAGATAGAAATTGTGGATGAATATTTTAAAAGTGATGAAGAAGTGTTCACTATTATGTAGTGAGGAATAAGAATTACATAACTATTTTTTAAGGTCTTAATTTTGGCCCCATGACTTCTCATTGAATTTAGTAGAAATTCATAGTGATATTAATAGATAGTTGTGAATGTAATAGAGGATATGAACCGTGATATTGTTCTTTGTCCTGTGTGAAAAAAAATATTTTTCCACTTGAAACAATGAGTGAATGATGGAACTATGTGGGATGTAAACATTGGGAGATAATACATCTATCCAAAACGATTGTATGTTATGTATCACCATACAAGAATTTCCCAGACTAAAAATGCAATATGAGGTGAGCTTAGTGAATTTTTGCATCAACACATTTTCTATCATTAGATATCCATTAGATAACAATTGAAACTTGTGTAAGGTCGAGTCACTTCAATATTTCATTAGATATACATTATTATTTGTTTAAAATTGATAATTTTTAATTAAATCTCATTTATTCGTAAAAATGATGTTATAGATCAATTTCTGGTGAAAAGATAAATTGTTTGACAGAACTTGCTATCCATTCATAATATATATTTGATGTGAAAGGGTAACCTGAAATAGCCATTAAATGTATTAAAAATTAATGACCCATATAAGAAAAATCATAGCATAATTATAGTTTAAAATACCATTAAAATATACATAGACTCTTATGTTGGACTGAAATCTTGTATAAACCAATATGTGGTGTACTAAACACTCATAAATCAACATAACATTACACAAGTCCTATATAAAGTGCCTAAATTTGAACATCACATATCACTACCTTTATGAATAGTTTGACAAAAAAACATGATAAGTAATCATTCCGTTCATAGAAACCAAAATATGTATGGACACTTACACATGTTTAAATCCTTGGAATCAATAACCTTATATGTGAAGTACATCCAACAATTTCATTTGAAACAAAACCACTAGAGTGTTTGAGGTAGTGTAGAGGATGAGGGTGCGAGTGAGAGATAAAGAAAGGGAAAGGAGGGATACATTAGATTAGAGGGTCTTAAGTAGAAACAATATGGATTGGTGGCAGCACATATAGTAGTCAGTAGTGGCGGTAATGGAAGTAGAAGTAGTTGTAGAGCTGGGGTTTAGTGGCAGCAGAGGTTCAGTTCAGTTGTGGCAGAGGTGGGGTTCCCTGAAATCATGAAGGGACGAGATAAGAAGACTCTATTAGATTTATTTTTACAACATCATGGACAATATTTAACCGCACTTTAAAAAAAGCACTGATAAAGGGATATTTTATCAGTATTAAAATAGAATGCGCTGATTAAACTGACCATTATCAGTGCTAAAGTTATCAAATAATTAAATAATGGTATTATAAATATTTTTTCAGCACTAATAATGAGGTATCTATATCACTACACAAAAAATACAAATAAATTCTTAATGATAATAATTTATTTATATTATGTTATATATTAATAAAATTATTTATATAATAAATATAAAATTATTAATTTATAATTATAATTATAAATAAATATATAATAATTTATAATTAGATATATAATAAATATATTTATAAATATTGTATATATTTATATTAATAATCATATTTATAAAATTATAAATATTATAAATAAATAATTTTTTATTATTATTTAAAAAATTATAATAAATATATGTATCATATTTATAATTATAAATAAACATATATTTAAATAATTAAAAAATTCTAATAAATATAATATATATATTTATGTATTATAATTCTATAATGATTTAAATAATTATTTATTTATTTATAGTTATAATTACAAATAAATATACATTTATTTAAATAATTACAAAATTAAAACAATTTTATTTATTATATTTATAATTTTATAATTATTTTTATATATATTTATAATTATAATTATAAAAATTTACATATATTTATAAATAGTGTTATATATTCATTAATATATTTATATAATTATATATATTTATAAAATTGTAAATACAATACATATAATATTTATAATATCTTTATAATATATATATAATTATATATATAATTACAATTATAAATTTATATATATATACATATTTATAAAATTTTAATAAATGTATTTAATATATTTAAATATATATATATAGTTGTAATTATAATTACAAATATATGTATATATATAATTTATATATAATTAAAATTTTATAATTATAAATATAATAAATAAATTTATTATATAAATATTTAATGTAATTTTATAAGTATTTATGAGAAGATAATAAGTTCTGTGGTATAACATGGATGAATAATATGGGTTTCTGTATAAAATAACATTCATAATGATGAATACAAAACATATGCATGTGTATGTCATTATAATATATTACAACCATAGCCATTTATTAACATGGAAACTCAAATACATCCACAAATAAACTTATGATCATATTGCATCAATTATACTCATGTATCAATTTATAGATATAAACAACAATAATCATATCCATGCATATCATCATTATCTCATGATATATATATATATATATTGACAAGATTCATTAGTCATATATTTATTAATTTAAATATATTTATATTTATTTATGATTTTATAAATCTTTTATAATATATATATATATATATATATATATTTGAAATATTAAAATATATATATTTATATATCATATTTATATCACTTATAAACATGGATTTTTTATTTAATATATATAAATAAATAATATTTTTGTATTTAGATATAAAAATATTATATATATTAGAAATAGTTTTATTACCAATAGTCATCAGTGCTAATAAATCATTGATAATGTGTACACCTTTATCTTTGTTTAGCTAGTACTGATAAAGGTTTGGCTTTTATCAGCTCTTTATTCATAACGTTGATAAAATTCGGCACATCCCTTGCTCAATTCTATGGTAGTGGTATTTCTAAGCAAAGATTGTATAAAAATTTAACTAAATATACGACACTGTCAACTACATTAAATTTTTATAATTTGGAAGCTGGAAACACATGGAGTGACACCATATTTACAAAACTAAATACTCTCATGAATGATATGAAAAAATAAGAATGTGATCATCCTTTCCAAACCTATAATGATAAAAGAATTCAATGTTCAATGGGCATGATCTCTGAAAAAATATATTCATGTCCAAATGATTTCATATCATTTCACAAGGACTATGAATCCATTAGAAAATTTAATAAGTGTGGTCTGAATAGACAAAAGAAAGCTAAATAATTTACTTCAAATGTTATGTGGTAAATTCCTATCATTTTCTAGTTTAGATTAAAATATGTATCATAGGAAACCATTAGAAAATTTAGATGGACTGAAGACACAAAAATTTAATATGGGAAACAATGTTACCCAAAAGGCTCTCCTCAGTGGAAAAAAATTGATTACGAGTATCCGGAATGTGGAAATGAGTTGGGAAACCTCTATCATGCATTATCTACATATGGAATAAATCTTAATGTTGTACAAAGTATTACTCCCAGTACATGTCCAGTTATGTTGGTAAATTATAACTTTCCACCACGGTTATGCCTGATGTGAAAAGTAATTATGTTGTCTATGTTTATATCGGGACCAAACCTACCTAATAATGATATTGATTTATATTTCGATCCATTAATCGAAGATCGAAAATTGATGGGGGATAAAGTAATTAGATTTTATGATACTCATATTTGTGAAGAATTATCATTGATAGAAATTCTATATGATATGATAAAAAACATTCCTTCTTATGGAAATTTTTCAGGTTATAGAATTAATGGAATTTTGGGGTGTCCCATTTATGAAGAATGCACACATGCAGTTCAGTTGAAACACTATTCAAAGACTATATTTTTAGGAAATAATTTCTTTTAACATGAGGACATAAATACTAATCATAGATGACATCATTTTATTGAAATATATTACAAGGTACGACACTATCTCCACAAATGGGTGATCAACTATTCAAGACATTACAACATATTTGCATTGTTTTTGATAAAACACTTTCGGAAAATCTTATGAAATCATGTTTGAAAAAGAGATCGATTTTATTTTAGTTACCACACTGAAATTTATTGTATGTTATATATATTATTGATGTAATACATGAATAAAAATATTTATTTAATAATGTTAAAGGAATGATAGTAAATGTTCATAATAAAAAAATGACTTCATGTCTAGGTTAGACATGATTGGAATGGGGATAAGGGAAGTGTTGGCACTGGTGAAGGGTGTAAGGTGGATTTTTCTTTTTCCAGCATATTTCACTCTATATAGACAAGAAAAATTGCAATTTTTAAATTTAATTAATAGTGTAAATGTTTTATATAGTTATTCATTAGATACCAATAATGTTGGTTCAATGACTAATTTGAAGATATAAGGTCAAAAATCACACAGTTGTTATGCTTTCATGCAATATTTGATGCTCGTCACATTAAATTTCATTTTTCATAAAAATTTATGACATATATTAACCTGAATCTACTTCTTTTTTAATACCATACCCAGTAATATTATAGACACAATGAAGATTCCAATCCTGAATAATCAGATTACAGGAATATCATATAAAATAGATATTTTATTCCCACCATCATTCATTGATATATTGAATCCACATATTGGTTCACTTAGTTAGTGAGGTTCAACTATGATGTCTTATATATTATAGATTAATGTACACTATTGAACGATATATGAATATTTTTAAATGGTTTGTTAAGAATCGAAGTTGTTTAGAAGGTTGTATTCTATAATGATATATTGTTGAAGAAGCAATTGAATTTTTTTGATTACCTATTAGATGATAATAACATCAGACTCCCAATGACTCAACCAAATATATGCCTTGTGTGTGACAAGATTTTTTGAATATATTTCTTTATAATTATCATCATAGAGAAGGAGAAAGCTCACCTTTATATTTTACATAATAGTGTGGATGTTTCACCATACATCAAAACCCAAAAATTAATTTTTAAATATTATAATCCATCAAGAGACGAAGGATGGATATCAAATATTGATAATCAATAGTTTATAGGTTGGTTCTGATATCATATTTATAAAGAGTTACATGAAAATACAAATTCAATTACTGAAAAACATTAATGTCTATCCAAGGGAAGAAATTTAAATGTATTATATATCCCTAATTTTTTAATTAATGGTTATACATTCCAATAAAAAGAAAAAAAGATTAATTTAGTATGATGAAAAAAGTGGTTCTATGCTAGTGGTTGAGGTGATGCATGTATAAAGCTTCAATGATTAAAACCCAATTTATGTTAATATGTCATATTTTGGCATCATTGAACTGATATAATAGTTGGGTTATATAAAATTTCAAGTGCATATTTTCAATTAAAAACGGGTTAGCGAAAATAATGCAGTGAAATTAAAAGAATTAGGCCTTAAGAAGGTGAAGTTCATTATGGATTGGTACAAGTATGAGCCACTAAATATGTAATCACAAGTAGTGAAGGTATTTTATTTCTTAGATCGATCAAACTGGAATTATTCAATGGTTATATTGATGACTAAAAAACTACTATGTTAGATAAAATTTAAATTGAGGATGACACATCCATTCAGAGATAACAATCATTTCATCATGGTCTCAATATAGAAGATGAATTATACATTACAGGGGACCACAAATTGGGGATTTGGATACTTGATAGAGTATCCAAATTCATTCATTCTTTAAAAATAGATGTTAATGATAAAGTTAATGTGTTTTTAATATACTATTCTTTTTATCGTAATATTATGTGTTCTCTACTGTATTTATATAATATAAATTAAATGTTTGACTACACATATAGATATTGATATCTGCACAGGACGATGTAACCAATACTAAGGAATAAGAAATGACTGATGATGAAACTATGAAATTATTAGTGGATAAGTAACATGTCAATGATAAAAACATAATGATTTAACATCATTGTGATAAATCAAATTATCAAGGAAATAAGTAGGGGTATAAAATTTGAGGTTTCCTAGAATAAATTAAGTAAACCTATTTACCATAACAAGTCAATTTTCATTAGTTATATTGGTTTCATGATGACAATATATGTGCTAATTGATATAGATTCATGGCACCATGTCCAGATTTTATTAAAGGAAGCACTTTGTGATGATATTAAGGTAATGTTATGATATACTTTCATTATTTCAATTAAAAAATTATATAATTAAATGATGATTTATTTATCATTATACATTATATATTTAGTTTGTTTTATATTATTTTCATAAGAAATATATCCTAATACTAACAAGAAAATCTCATAAAGTGTTTGGGAAATATCTTACAATGCATCATCTTAGAGATTCTAGGGGAAATAAAATCCCCACCCACCAATTTCGGTACGCACATATTATTAAAAATGGTACATGGATTTATTTCATTAGTCATCATAATGAGAAATAATTTTAGGTTAAATATAATCGATAATATTTTATTTTAAATTTATTATACTTTGATTCAAAATTATTACATTATTAAATAGGAAAGGAGCGCTGAAAAAAGTCAACATGAATAAAATCAATGTATCCCTATCATAATGTAAGGATAAGGTACAAAACACTTTTAAAAAAAAGTACGTATATTAAATATATAATAATTTTTTTATGTGATATAACAAATCATATGTTTCTTTGTTTAAATGAAGATTGATGAATCAAAATTCTATGACACATACTTCCCACATAATGTGCTATGGAAGGAGGACCAAATAAATTAAAAGGGTAAAGTAGTTGATGAAAACACACAACAAGTATCGGAATCTTGTGTAAATATGACATAATAGTAAATCATTATCAATTATAATAATATAAAAAATATCTTTTATTTTTATATGCCTTTATATGGTTTAGACATAAGAATGTGTATTGACCGTACTTGAGGAAAAGGTAATTTGAATAGCTTTCAGGTTTCTAGAATAATATGGCTACATTAGAGGTGTATGTTTTAGGGTGTCACCTCGAACATATTTTGATAAGACAAAGAATAAGGAGGTAGATAAGATAGGATAAATGGTATACATGAACAAATATATTATTTATAATATATTATTTTCCAGTCTAGTTTGGTGATTTTATTTTGAAAAAGTATCAATGAAAACTGACAGTGGAACTAAGATCACTACATGAAGATCTTAATAACCCTAATTGATTCGAGGTTTGAAATTTTTCTTAACCACTTACATCACCCAAGGTAATAAAAATTCATTACTATTTCTACTAAATTTGTATCAAACTAATTATCATATCCTTATATTACTAAAATTATATTGGTTTAAGTAGAATGTGATATATATCTATAAAAACCCACACGTCTCTTTGTTGTGAGGGGTAGGTTGTATAATATCCTGAGAGATACTAACCAAAAAACAACTCCTAGAAGATTATATGAGAGTGAGAATTGATGTATCTAATGAGTTGAGTTATAATATTCCTATTACACATGATGATTTTCATGTCATTATGGTCAATAATACTATTAGAAATTTCATATCATGGACTTTTAATATTATACATCAGGTATTTTATAATTTTTTTTTCAAATTAATAACCAGAAATGTTGAAGAAAAAATTATGAAATGAGGTATGTTATTACAAACAAATAAAATGATAGGGAAACAGAAGGTCAAACCAAGACAATCTAGTGAATTAATAAAGAAATCAAAAGTAACTTTTGTGAGTACCATCTCCCATCTAGTTCCACTACTGAATATAGTAACATTAACATTACATGTAGACATAACATTCAACGATTGAAATAAGTTATATATTCAATATGATGAAGAATTATTTAGATATATCATTACTTTCCTTGTTAGTTTGAAGAGTATAAATGCGATTATCATGTTTGGATGGATGGAAGTCGCAGTTGTCAATATATACATGAGGTATATTTTTGTAATCCTTGTGTCTGAAAAATGTTCTAAAATGTTCATCACAGTTAAAAAAATTTCATATTTTTAACAGGGTTATATATTACTAATGTATAAATGGAAAACCCTATGATTAATGATTCAAAATCTTTAATCCCTCTTTCATTTCAATGGAAAAAATTTATTTAGATTTGAATGAAATTGAAAAGATAAACGTTATACTAAGCATGGAGTCTGAGAATAAAATATCTGATGGAATACACATCTTAATGCCTACAATGTAGTGGAAATGGTCTATAATCTTATCATATAGAATATATTATTCTATTTTTCATTACATAGTTGTTTTCAAAGAAATAATGGATACTGATTTCTATCAATTTGGATACCCCACATGTTTATTTTGAGGATCCAATGAATGGATTTCCATTATATCGACGACTCATGATATCTATTGTGAATTTTTAATTCACTACAGTCAATATTTTATAGATAAACATTTTATTATATGTTTCAGTTTTTGTTTTAATGAGAAATTTTTTATGATAGAGATACTTATAAATATATTATAAATTGAGTTATGTGGTCGGAGACTAAAAATATGAATTTTATATATTTATTCAAATGAAAACTTATCAAGGCATATATTGTGAGATTTAGAAATAAAAAAAACAGAACAATTTACTTATTTTTTTCAATGTTTCTGTAGTGTTTGAAGATAGATAATGACAATGATTTTGGATATTTCATTTTCAATTTTATAAAAGATATCATATACTATAAAATATTAGAATCCCTCAATATGTAATTTTTAAAGCTAATTACAATTTCATTAAAAATATTGTACAAGATTAATTTCTCTATATTATCTCAGTAACACCACAAATTTTCAACAATATATATACTCAAATGAAGAAGAATATTTTCTAGAGATTAGTGGGAAGATTATATGGTGTCAAAATGTTTACCGGCATAATGTTTAGGTGATTAAATACTATTCTTGTGATCTTCTATAATCTATGAATGTAGAGATACATTTTGGATGTGTAGAACTACAATTTAATATTTATATAATATTTTTACCTATTTTTCAAGGAGAAATATAATGGATGGTTACTGTCATGACCCGTCCCAGTGGGGCCCACGCTGTGACTCCCCAATCCCACCTCCAATAGGGTAGGGGCTGATGACTAGCACTGAGTAGGGAAATCACTAACATGGGAGGCATTGCCTAAGTACCTGTACACACACACACATCTCCAAGACCACATATGCGGAAATGTAAAAAACTAAGGAACAAAATGCATGCATACAACTAAATCCCAACCAACAGAGTACAAAGAATGGTAGAGTACTGAAAAAGTAAACTGGGCCAGAATACAAGACCACCCAAAAACAAGAGTCTGAAAACTGCAAAGTCCAACCTGTAAGCACAAAAGGTACTAGGACTGCTGCTCATAGCCGTAGGAATGCCACGGCCTATAAGGAACTCAAAAATCTCGGTCCTGTCTTGGTCTACCTTGGACTCTGTCAAAAGGTTTCTCATCTTCACAAGACACTAGACGTGCGGGAAAATCCCGTGCAGGGGCTAGTATAACAATACTCAGTAGAGGACCCCGAAAACCACAAAGTAGTACACAAAGTAAAGATACAGTCATCTATGCACAGTATATGTCTACAGAACATATATAACCATCCAGATATACTCAAAACATAGACATGTGGTCTAGAGACAAGTCACACAACCGCACACCCCCATTGGGGGTTCTTTTCAATGATTTCGTGATGCACTCGTTCCAAGATAACACACTCCACGAGTCTGATAGCTCTGATGATGTCCGTCTGAGAAGTGTTATTCCTCGGGAACCATCACAAGAGGTGGCTGCACTCGTTACGGGAGACACACTCTTGAGTGGGAAAGATCACGATGGATAGAATCACTCATTACAGGAGACACACTCATGAGTGGGAAAGATCACGATACACAGATGAGGATCACTGCCAGGGCCATGGAAGATACCATGACTCATCCGGATTCACCAGTTAGGTGATACACCAGCTAGGTAGAGGATCAATGCCCGATAAGGTTGGTCATGTCGATGCCTGACTCTACCTATGGTCAGGAATGGATAGAGGATCTCGATCCGGGCCTCTCGGATGGATGTCTAACTCTATCACAGAAAGTCCTGCTAAAGGGGTCATAAACATGCATGAGGGAATCATTCTTGACCTTCAGGGGAACAAAAATAAGGGGAACTAACGCAAACAAAATATTTCCAAGCCATGATGAACAAGAGGACCAAGCCGTTTTCCAAAAAGTACATGACGTGAAGAAATGGTACACGTCATGTTGTCTGACCCCGGGTACTGCCCGTGTACAACGGACCATGTCATGAGGCTGGTTGTGTATGAAGAACAAAGTACACTATGTGTAGTTCGGTGTACACGCCCTGTCTGGGTAACTGGGGTTGGCTTCGTGTACTCTGGCCATGTGCCCTTACACGGTCATCAACCTGTGTACACTAACCCGTGTAATCGCCACACTGGGTGACCTATGTTCCTGGACTCACCTGGCCGTGTGATGGAGTACACGATCGTGTACCCCATCCCATGTCTGTGTATCCATGAGATATGCACTGAGCTCCGTGTAGCCATTTCTGTCACGCTGTACATGCCGTGTCACCTGAAGCCGTGTAGCTCATCCCGTGTTTGTGTACTACCCATAGTACACGTAAAGCATCGGGGAAAGTTTAACACGCCGTATGACCAAGGTAACACGCGGTGTGATTTCTCTCTGACCCTGAAACCCTAGCCACCACCACCAGTACTACACGGTGTGTTCTTCGGAATTACACGCCGTGTATTCTGGAAATTTCCAGAAATGGTGCCCTTCACCGGCGCGCCTCCCGTGCTGCTCTGATCATTGATCCAGTCATCCGATCTCCATGAAACCTTCACATTTTGGTCTCCCTAACGCCACAAATCCACTTCCAGTGTTTTAGGACCTCTAATAGGCTCCGAAAACATGTTTTGATCTTCCCTCATGAAGAACTCTCGAAGAACACCCTTTCCCGATCTGGTCTGATTCGTCGTCCGCCATCGGTGCCGCACCTCTAAAAAGTCATTGCAGTGTCAAACCCTCAATTTGGGATCGTTGTGTCACAGAATGTAAGTGCCACGATCCGTTGTTTTTTGCACCGCAAAGAACGCAAAGAACGCGTGAGAAAAGAAAGGGGGAAGAAATTCAAATAAATAAATTGAGGAATGAACCTCCACCTTCATTCGTCACAGAGTTGATCTGCTCCCATTAATATTCTTAAACAGAGCAAGAATCAAAAAAAACATAATGCATGGATCAATCCCCTAAAATCATCCCCAATGAAAATCCATGCTGTAAGAATGCACAAATCTGCAGATCAACTTGTTCGAGGTTGATCCGCGTTCGTGGATTAAACTCAAAAATAGGGAAAGGTAATTGAAATAACAAACCCCTAATTTTTGAAAGGATTGATCATTGAAGAAGACACCATGCTGCCGTTGCCGTTGAGATCCTTCAATGTTAGCGCATCGACTCTCAATTTTGACCTGTCGTCGTTCGCCAACGCGTTCTCCTTTGACGAAGCTTCAAGAGAAATCTCTCTCTCACTCTCTCAACTCGCAGGGTTATGAGGCTAACCCTGCAAATTTTCCATAAGGATGCATTTATAGGGGAGCATTAGGTCGTGCTCAAAAAAAAGGAAACATTTTAAAATAATAAAATAAATCATTAATTTATTTTATTCCTTCTAATGTGGTTCCCTTTTTAAAATGCCAAAAATTAAACTTTGCAGACGACCTGTGTCGATCAAGGTTAGAGTCATTCTTAGGAAAAGTTGTTATCCCAGACGCAACTGTGCACTCAGATTTTTAATCCAGGAATCTGTTTGGAAACATCCACAACCATGCACAAGTGCTGACTCACCTAACTTAAAAAAGTTCAAACCATAATTCCGGGATCACTGGACCTCGGAATGATGTGTCGTCTTCGCACCCAGTCTCGAAATAATTCCATATAATATTTAAAAATAATAAACAGAAAATATGAGACATTACATTCTCCCCACCTTGGGCTTTACGTCCTCGAATAGCCAAAACAAGGGCTACCCAAAAAGATGTTGGTACTGGGCACGAATCTGGGCCTCCCACTCCCACGTGCTCTCTTGAAGATTCCTGTGCTTCCAACGAACACACACCAAGGAAATCGATTTCCCACGAAGGATCCTCTCCTGCCGATCCTGGATCTCCACCGAGTACTCAGCAAAGGTCACTCCATTCTCGATTTCCAGCTCTCCCCAGTCGATGATGTGCGATGGGTGATGCACGTACCTCCTTAGCTGTAACACGTGGAAGACATCATGTACCCAATGCAATTATGGCGGTAGATCTAGGCAGTACGCCACCTCACCAGCTCTGCACTAAATATGGAAAGGTCTGATGAACCTCAGAGATAGCTTGCTGACTCGGACAAATCTCCACAACCCTCATCAAGGTGAGACTCGAATAAAGATGTGGTCTCCCTCTTAAAACTCCAGAGGTCTCTGTCATCTATCAGCATAAGACTTCTTCCAGCTCTGTGTAGTCCTCATCCACTCCTGAATGATCTGCACCTTCTCTGTGGTGTCTTGCACTAACTCTGGACCCATGAGTGCACTCTCTGGGGTCAGTCCAGCAAAGTTGTGACGGGCAGGGTCTCCCATACAAGGCCTCGAACGGTGCCATACTGATGGTGGAGTGGTATCTGTTTTTGTACGCAAACTCCACCAATGGTAGGCGGTCCCCCCAGCTGTGACCAAAGTCCAAGATACAAGCTCGCAACATATCCTCCAAGACCTGAATGGTCCTCTCTGTCTGACCATCATTCTGGGGATGAAACGTTGTTCTCAAGTGTAGTTGGGTCCTAAAAGCCTCCTTCAATCCCTTCCACAACTGGTATATGAAGCGGGCGTCTCAGTTAGAGACTATATTCGAGGGGATGCCTGAAGCCGAATGATCTCCTGCACATAGAGGTGTCCCAAGCTCTCTATGGAACTCTGCTCTCTGGTAGCAAAGAAGTGGGCCGACTTGGTGAGTCAGTAAATGATCACCCAGATGGAATCATGCCCCTTGGACGTTCGTGGTAATACCATCATGTATTCCATCGATATTCCATCCCACTTCAACTTTTGAACTTCCAGGGGTTGAGCTAATCCCGTTGGAACCTGGTGCTCTGCCTTCACCTGCTGGCATGTGAGGCATCGAGAAATGAACTCTGCTACGGTCTTCTTCATGCCTGACCACCAGATCTATCGTCAGAGATCCTGGTACATCTTTGCCACTCCATGATGTACCTCCAAAGGGGATGCATGAAACTCCCTCAGGACCTCCTCTTGGAATGCCACTGGTATAATAGTGCATCCTATGAAAAAAAGTACGTGCTCCCCACCTTGCGAATATCCATCAGAAGCATGTCTTGTGTATAAATGAGCATGTAAAGCCACATAGTTGACATCCCCAAGCTATACCTCCCTAACTCACTGTAAGAGTGGAAGGGTGACAACCATCGACTGTTGGTAAGCTGTATCCTCCCCATCCACAAAGGATAACTGTAATGTGGCTAACTACTATGTTTCCTCACTCAACATCTATGAGATCGACCTTCTACTAAGAGAATTTACCACCTTGTTCCACTTTCCAGGAGTATAGGTGATCTTGAAATCATAGTCCTGGAGGAACTCTAGCCAATGCCTCTACCTCAGATTCAGATCTTTCTGTGAAAAGATGTACCTGACGCTCTTGTGGTCAGAGTAGACAATAAACCACTCGCCCATTAGGTAATGTCAGCACATCTTCAATGAAAAGACTACCGCTACCAACTCGAGATCATGGGTCACATTGTTCTGCTCATGTGGCCTAAGTTGGAACAAACCATAAGCAATCACTGCATGCCGCTGCATCAGGACACAGCTGAGCCCAGTCCCTGATGCATTTCATAAAACTACATACTCGACACCCTCCTCCGGCAATCTCAAGACTGGTGAACTCATCAAACTCTACCTCATCAGCTCAAAAGCCTTCTGGCACTTCTCCGTCCCCACGAAGGGTTTCCCCTTCCTGGTCAAGGATGTTATCGGTGCTGATATCTGGGAGAAGTCAGGAATGAATCTCCAGTAATATCCTGCCAACCCAAGGAAGCTCCTCACCTCTGTCATGCTCTGAGGTGGCTCATATGCTAACACAACCACCACCTTGCCTGGGTCCACAGCTACCCCATATGCTGAGATGACATGTCCCAGAAAGTAGACCTCTTGAATCCAGAACTGGCACTTTAAGAGCTTCCCATAAAGATAGTTCTCCCATAGTACGTCCAGAACCATCCTCAGGTGTCTTGCGTGCTCCTACACTGAAGCCGAGTAAACGAGGATGTCGTCGATGAAGACAACTATGAACCGGTACATGTACGGCTGGAAAATCTGGTTCATCAGCCCCATGAACACTGTGGGGGTGTTTGTCACACCAAAAGGCATCACCAAGTACACATAGTTACCGTAGCGGCATCTGAAACCCGTCTTCGGTATATCCTCATCCCGTACTAATAGTTGGTGATAGCCTGATCAAAGGTCAACCTTCGAGAACCATTTTTCCCCTCTTAGTTGATCAAAGAGGTCATCAATTCTCGGTAGTGGATACTTGTTCTTTACTGTCACCTGTTTTAGGCACTGGTAATCCACGCACAACCTCAGACTCATATCTTCCTTCTTGGAAAACATGACTGGGGCCGCCTAGGGTGAAACGTTGGGTCTCATAAAAACCTTCCTATGAAAATCCTCTAACTTCTCCCTCATCTCGTGAAGCTCTGATGGAGACATCCGATATGCTGACGAGGAAATCGGTGTCATCCTGGGGTGTAAGTCGATGCAGAAGTCAATTTCTCGGCAGGGAGGTAATCCTGGAACATCTTCGAGAAAGACGTCCTCATACTACACCACCACTGCTCGAAACTGAGAGCTCACATCATCTACTTCTCTGAGGGTAATTCTAGGAAACTCATGAGGGATCGGCTGCACCCTCCAATTCATGAGCCCATTTTGTGCTACCTAGGTTTTCTTTTCTCCGACAAAGGAAAACCTCATTCCATCACAGTGAAAACACCACACCCTTCACCAAAATAGTCAATATGGGCATGGACCGAAGATAACCAATCCATAATGAGAATGACATCGTAAGGCCTCGATGCTACCACCAAGAGGTTCCAACCGAAACTCTCACCTCCAAGGGTAAGATCACACTGTATTCAAAGGTGCGTGATAGTCGAGTCTCCTCCCATAGGTGTCTCCAAGCGTAAGGATCGAGTCAACAGTTCTACCGGAATCTTAAGGTTTTTTACAAGACATGTGGATATAAGGGAATGACTAGAACCTATGTCTATGAGTATGGAAGATAAGGTAGAAAAGACACATATCGTACCTCAAATAATCCATGTAGCCCCTGAGTCGTATGCCTCGACTGCATGCAGTTGTCCCCATCCCTGTCCCCCAGCTCCCTGATCCTGGTGTGGACCTCTTGGGGGTGGTGGTGGAAGTAAGTCGAAGCGTCTCCCACCACCCACAGCTCTCCCTGCTCCTCTGCCACATCCTCCACCTGGAAGGTCTGCCTGCTCTATTCTCTGCCTCTGCCTCGGTAGTCCATCCACCACTTCCCTGTCAGCAGCTCGACGGGTCGGGAAATCTCTAGCGAGATGTCCCCTACTATCACATGCTTAGCATAACTTCTCCCTAGGCCGACTGGATCAATCCATAGATCCCTTGACTATCGATCCATTTTCCTGGGTCCTCCTATGATGTTTCCCATGTCCAGATCCCTGTGCCTGACATCGGCTCCCTAATACCGGGGTCTCTACACTTGTCTGCCTGCTATTGACTGCCGACGTCTATCACTACTTCACCAAGAAGCTCTCGATCACCAAGGCCCGCTTGATCACTCTAGCATAAGTGGAAATGCATAGAGGCACAACACTAGCTTGGATATCATGTCGTAGAACTCATTCAAAGGTCCGAGCTCTAAAGTACTGATCCCTGACCATATCCATTGAGTACCTGGTGAGGTTAGTGAACCTCGATGAATAGTGAGCTATTGTCATAATACCCTGTTGGAGCTGGAGAAGCTCCTGGATGCATACAGCTCTCAGCGTAACCAGAGAGAACTCCTCCCGAAATAGTCGCTCAAACTCTGTCCATGAAAGATTCTCCTCGTCATGAGTCTGCGTGGTCAGACTCCACCATCGTCCGGCTAAACCCTAAAGAAGGCTCACTCCTAGGATCACCATCTGGTCTGCTGGTTTCCTCACTGGACAGAAAACTCTGGTCACCGCCTCAAGCCAGTCCTCAGTCACCTGGGGGTCAGGCTCACCTTAGAACCTGAGGGGTCTCTATCTCTGGAACTCATAGAGCACGCTAAGCCTGGGCTCCTCACTGGTCGGTACTGCAGGTACCACTGGCTTCTCCACTAGTGGTGGCATAGAAGGTGCACCACCCAGTGGCAATGCCTGGGGAGCTGGTCCCTGTATCGAATCCTCGTCACTGAGGGGGTCATCCTCATGATCATGTTGCTGAATCCTAGCGGGTATTCATCATAGAGGCCTCCTATAAAGAAACAAGATGTACCATGGTCAATGTGTATATTAGGATATATGACACAAAGGATATGGAAAACACAACCCATTATTATATGATGCATGTACCTTTTATTTCCCCACAACCAGTGTTTTTGTGTACCGAGTTGGAAATCGGGTTATTAGAGTCCTGGTGTATGGATAAGTCGGCCGCCACACCAACACTGGGGTCTCTGGCCCGAAAGTCGAACCCAAAACACTCAACACTATTTCCCCAAACCAAACTCATAGACTCTTGGCCCTAAGGTAGAACTGACCACCTCTGACACCACTCTGTCAAGACCCGTCCTAATGGGGCCCGCACTGTGACTCCCTAAGACCACCTCCAATAGGCCAGGGGCTGGTGACTAGCATCGAGTAGGCATATCACTAACATGGGAGGCATTGCCTAAGTACCTGTACACAAGCACACATCTCCAATCCCACAAATGCTGAAATGTAAAACACTAAGGAAAAAAATGCATGCATACAACTAAATCCCAACCAACAGAGTACGAAAAAAGGTAGAGTACTGAAAAAGTAAACTGTGCTAGAATACAAGGCCACCCAAAAACAAGAGTCTGAAAACTGTAATGTCCAACCTATAAGCACAAAAGGTACTTGGACTGCCGCTCGTAGCCATAGGAACGCCATGGCCTGTAAGGAACTCATAAATCTCGGTCATGTCCTGGTCTGCCCTGGACTCTGTCAAAAGGTTGCTCATCTGCATGAGGCACCAGACGTGCGGGCAAAGACCATGCAGGGGTGAGTATAACAATACTCAGTAGAGGACCCGGAAAACCACAAAGCAGTACACAAAGTAAAGGTACAGTCATCTATGCACAGTATATGTATACAGATCATATATAACAAACCAGATATACTCAAAACCCATACCTGTGGTCTAGAGACAAGTCACAAAACCGCACACCCCCGTTGGGGATTCTGTTTGATGATTCTGTGATGTAGTCGTCCCATAAGAACACACTCCACGAGCCTTATAGATCTGATGACATCCGTATGAGAAGTGTTGTTCATCGAGAACCGTCATGAGAGGTGGCTACACTCATTATGGGAGACACACTCTTAAGTGGGAAAGATCACGGTGGATAGAAGCACTCATTATGGGAGACACACTCCTGAGTGGGAAAGATCACGATACACAGATGAGGATCACTGCCAGGGCCATGGAGGATACCGCGACTCATCCGGATTTACCAGTTAGGTGATAAACTAGCTAGGTAGAGGATCAATGCCTATTAAGGTTGGCCACGTCAAAGCCTGACTCTTCCTAGGGTCATGAATGGATAGAGGATCTCGATCTGGGCCTCTCGGATGGATGCCTGACTCTATCACAGAAACTCCTGCTGAAGGAATCATAAGCCTGTGTGAGGGAATGATGCCTGACCTTCAGGGGAACAAGATGATGAGGCACTAATCCAAACAAAAGATGTCCAAGGCATGGTGAACAAGACGACCAAGCCATTTTCCAAAAATTACATGGCATGTAGAAATGGTACATGCCGTTTTGTCTACCCTCGGGTACTACCCGTGTATAACAGCTCATGTCATGAGGCTGCTCATTTATGAGGAACTAAGTACACGAAAACTAGTACGGTGTACACACCGTGTCTGGGTAACTGGGGTTGGCTCCGTGTACTCTAGTCATGTGCCAGTACAGAGTCATATACTCATGTACACCAACTCGTGTAATCACCACACTAGGTGACCCGTTTTCCTGGCCTCTCCTAGCCATGTGATGGAGTACACGGTCGTGTACCCCATACCATGTCCGCATATCCGTTAGATACACACCGAGCTCCACGTTGTCGTTTGTGTCACTTTGTACACACCATGTCACATGAAGTTGTGTAGCTCGTCCTGTTTCTGTGTACTAAACAAAGTACACTCCGAGCTTCGGGGAAAGTCCAACACGCCGTGTGACCAGGGTAAAATGTCGTGTGATTTCTCTCTGACCCCGAAACCCTAGCTTCCACTGCTAGTACTGCACGACGTGTTCTTCGGATGTACATGCCAGTAATCTGGAAATTTCTAGAAATGGTTCCCTTTGCCAGCGGGCCTCCCGTACTGCTGCGATCATTGATCCAGTTGTCCGATCACCACGAAACCTTCACGTTTTGGTCGCTCCAACACCACTAAGCCATTTCCTGTGTTTTCAAACCTCTGAACTGCTCCGAAAAAATGTTTTGATCTTCCCTCGTGAAGAATGCTCAAAGAACTCCCTTTCTGATCCGGTCCTATTCGTCGTCCGCCATCATCGTTTCACCTCCACAAGCTCGTTGCGGTGTCGATCCCTCTATTTGGGATCATTGCGTCGTAGAACGGATGTGCAGCGATCCGTTGTTTGTCGCCCCGCGAAGAACGGGAAGAACGCGTGAGAAAAGAAAGGGGGAAGAAATCCAAATAAACAAATTGAGGAACGAACCTCCGCCATCGTTCATCATGACATTGATCTGCACCCATTAATAGGCTTAAACGAAGAAAGAATCAACAACAACATAATGCATGGATCAATCCCCCAAAATTATCCCCAACGAAAATCCATGCCACAAGAACGCACGAATCCGCGGATCAACTTGTTCGTGGTTGATCCATGTTGGTGGTTTAAACTCAAAAACGGGGAAAGGGAATTGAAATAACAAACCCCTACTTTTTGAAAGGATAAATCGTTGACGAAGGTTCCGCGCTGCTGTTTTCGTCGAGATCCTTCAATGTCAGTGCATCGATTCTCGATTTCGATCCACCATAATTTGCCAACACGTCGTCCTCCGCCCAATCTCCAAGAGAAATCTCTCTCTCTCTCTCTCTCTACTCGCAGGGTTATGAGGCTAACCCTACAAATTTTCCATAAGGATTCATTTATAGGGGATGATTAGGTCATGCTCAAAAAAAGGAAACGTTTTAATATAATAAAATAAATCATTAATTTATTTTATTCCTTCTAATGTGCTTCCCTTTTTAAAACTCCCTAAATTAAACTTTCCATCCGACCTACGTCGGTCGAGGTTAGAGTCGTTCTTAGGAAAAGTTGTCTTCCCAGACGCAACGGTGCACTCATATTTTTAATCCAGGCATCTGTTTGGAAACTGCCACAACCTCTCACAAGTGCCGACTCAATTAACCTAAAAAAGATCAAACCACCATTCCGGGGTCACTGGACCTCAGAATGATGTGATGTCTTCTCACCCGGTCTCAAAATAATTCCATATAATATTTAAAAATAATAAACGTAAAATTTGAGACATTACAGTTACACACTACAACTTCTAATAGAGCTAGTAACATGTCCAAAGATGTGTGTGCTCATGAGAGATTAAATTTTGAGGATGAAACTATGATAAATGAGATAGGGAAATATGATAAGAATGTACATATTCATAATGAAATAGTGTCTTCCCACTACTTATGTAGTCAATTTTCACATATATAATTCTTGAAAATAAACAATAAATGGTGTGACTATAAAAGGCATGTTGTCCTCAAAAGAATATTATCTTGAATTGGCTCACATACATGGTTAGAGTTTATTATCATCACATATGTGAACCAATTCAGTAGAACTTGATTTTGAAAAAAATAATAGATGGTGTGATGTGTTAGAATCAAACACACCTCAATATAATACATCATATGCCCAATATGAATCAAACTATTTTTTTAATTTATAATTGACACTTTAGTTAAAAAAATGTTACATAGTAAAAAAAAGAAAAAATGTCACATTTTATTTGATAATTTATGGCAGTAATCCATAAGTCATTTTTGATGTGTAAAAATTATCTTCACCTCAATTTGAAATACAGTGCACAAGGTATGACTCTAAGTGTATGTTTTTTGTTTAAAACTAACATTTTATTTTAGAAAAAACATCACATAATAAAAATTTTGAAAACCCATTTATATTGTTGTTATACTTTAGAAAAATGATCCATTAGTCATTTCTGACATGTATAAATTAACCAAATCTCAATTTTATATAGAACATAACTAGTATGACATTATTTGTGTGTTTTTAGTTCAAAATTGACATTTTAGTTCAAAACATATATGGCATACCCATAAATGAGAAAAAAATTAAAAAAATTTAGATACATTATGAAAATGATTCATATTTAATTTGTGACATATAGAAAATGACGAAAATTTATTCTAAAATATGATGTGGTCGGTATGAATTGAATTTTGAATTTTTAATATAAAAGTTCCAATATATTTTGAAGCAAGAATCATATATAAAAAACTTAAAAATGTGATTAAATTATTTTAAAAATTTAGGAAAATCTTCTATAAATAATTTTTAATGTGTAGAAATTGAAGACATATCAATCGAATGCATGATGTGGCCAGTATAACGTGATGTCCTTGTTTTTAATATAAAATATTCATTTTAATTTCAATTTCTTATCACTGTGTAAAAAAGATAAAATGTTATGTGAATTTTTTTAATCATTTGGAATTTTTTCCATAATTAATTTTTGATATGTATGTATTGACGACACAAAAATCCTACATATGATGTGACCAGTATGATTCAAAGTGTGTTTTTTTAATATAAAAGATTCATTTTATTTTAAAATGATTATCACATTGCCAAAACCTATTAAACAAGCTCTAATTTTTTCAAACATTTCAAAAATGATCCATTATTGATTTGAGACATGTAGGAATTGACTAAAAATCAATATAATGCATGATGTGGCCTGCATAACTCAAAGTTCATGATTTCAATATTAAAGTATTGTTTTAGTTTAAAACATGTGTCACTAGCCAAACATGAGGAAATGAGCTTGGATTGTTTTCAAAATTTAGAAAAATGGTCCATAATTCATTTTGTGACCTTTAAAAATTGACTCTACGTCTATATAATAAATTATATGATTGGTATGACTCGAAGTGATTGTTTTCAGCATAGAACTGTCATTTTGTTTAAAAAGTGTGTCACATATCGAAAACCAATAAAATATGACTGGAGTACTTTTAATGTTTAGTAAAATAATCCATAATTCATTATTGACATGTATTAATTGGTTTCATTTCAATACTATGCATGCTGTTTTAATCCTGACTCAATGTGATTGTTTTTAATACAAAAGTGTTATTTTATTTCAAAACGTGCATCACATATCCAACACCATGAAAATATTCTTGGATTCATTTCAAATTTTATCAATATAATCCAATGTTAATTTTCTGATATTTAAGAATTTACCACCCATCAATTTTATACATTATTGGGTACTCATGACTCAAAGTGACTGTTTCCATTATAAAAGTTCCATTTTAGTTTAAAATATGCATCATATAGCCAAAATTGAGAAAACAAGCTTCGATTTTTTTTCAATGTTTAGGAAGATGATCCATAATTAATTTTAAATGTGTTTGAATTGATGGAATGTTAATATTATGCTTGATGTATTCATTATGACTCATAGTTCATATTTTTAATATAAAAGTTCCTTTTTAGTTTAAAACAAACATCAATTTTCAAAAATAATAAATCATGATTGAATTGTTTTAAAAATTCGAGAAAAACCTCTATAATTAATTTATGACATATTGGAATTGAACACATAAATCAAATACATGATGTGTCTAGTTATACTCCAAGTTTGTGTTTCAAATGTAAAAGTTCCATATTAGTTTTCAACTTATGTCACATTACCAAAAATGAGCAAACATGATCATATTATTTTCAAGCATTAATTCATTTTTGATTTTTAGGAGTCAACCACACATCAATATAATTCAAGATGAGTCCATTATGACATGAATTACATGATTTTATTATAAAATATAATTTTAGTTTAAAACACATGTCACTATCCAAAAAATGATAAATTAAGCTAGGATTTTTTTTAAACAGTAGGACAATGACCAGTAATTCATTTTTATTATGTTGGAACTAACCTCACTACAATTTGATACATGATTTGGTCGGTATGAATTAAAGATCATGTTTTAAATATAAAACATCAATTATTGTTTAAAATGTTCATGACATAGAACAAACCAAGAAAATGAGATTAAGTTGTTTCCAAACATTAGGAAAATGATAGATAATTAATTTTTTTTTTATTAATTGAACGAATTTCAATCTAATACGAAATGTGGATGGTATGGCTCAAAGTTTATGTTTTCAACACAAAAGTGACATTTTTTTCAAAACAATCATTACAAAGACAAAATTTAGCAAATGATATCATATTATTTTAAATATTTTGTAATATTATCTATAATTCATTTATGACTTGTATGAATTGACCACATATTAAATGAAAATTATTTTGGTGTATTTGAATCAAATTGTTTGTTTTTAATAGAAAAGATAAATTTTAGTTTAAAATTCCCATCACATAGCCAAAACCAAGAAAACAAGTTCAGATTGTTTTCATACACTGGCACAATTATTAATAATTCATTTTTTACATATATGATTCAATAAAAAATTAATATGACATAATATATGGCCAATATGACTCTAATTACATGTTTATAATATATATTTGTAATTTTACTATAAACCCCACATCACTAGCCAAAAATGAAAAAATTTATCTCATATTGTTTTAAATCATTATAGAAATGATCCATGTTTCATTTATGATGTGAGGGAATTTACCAAATATAAATTTGAAACACTATGTCGTTAGTATGACTCTAAATTCATGTTTCTAATATAAAAGTTTAATTTTTGTAATAAAACACCACACAAAGCCTAAACTGAGAAAATGAGCTTAGATTGATATCAAACATTAGGAAACTAATTAAAAATTCATTTGTGATGTGTTTGAATTTACTTCAAATCAATTCATCACACAATGTTGTCTTATTACACAATATAAATGTTTTCAATATAAAAGTATCATTATATTTTAAAATCTGAATCACTAGATAAAAATGAGAAAATCATCTTTGAATATTTTTAAACTTTATAAAAATGATCAATAATTCATTTGTGACACATTGGAATTGAGTGAATTTCAATCTGATACACAATGTGGCCGGTATGACATGAAGTATTTTTTTAATATAAATTTGAATTTAAGTATAAAACACAAGTCGGATAGACAAGACTAATAAAACAAACTCATATTGTTTTCATCCTTTAATAGAATGATATGTAATTCATTTTTGATATGTAATAATTGATCATATATCAATCTAACACATGGTGTAGTTAGTATGACTCAATGTGTGTTTTTTAATATAAAAGTTACATATTAGTTTATAACATGTATAACATGGCCAAATCCGAGAAAATGATCTCTAATTTTTTTTCAAACATTCAGAAAATGATCCATTATTCAGATTTGATGTGTATGAATTAAGTTCAAATCAATCCAATGTGTGATCTACTAATAACATCATTAATATATATAATAATTAACAATATAATTTACCATATGTGGATAAAATAACATTAAAATTGTATTTTTTTTATTTTTTTTATTTATATTAATTAAATTAAGAATTCAATTTATTACATGGACATGTTTTTATACAAAGGTTGATTGATCGAAAAATTATTCTAGTTTTGGTTTTGTATGGGGGTTGTAACTTTTTTGATTAATTCTAAATATTATATCAATGTAAATATTTGGTGTGTAATTTTTTAATTAAAATTATATTATTATGTGATATTTGTATTCCAATTAAATTTTCTATATTTTTTTCTACTTTTGTATTCAAAGAGGTTTTGTTTTTATGGGGCAACTGCATGGCTTTTATAGGGCTACAACTATGTAGCAGCTGATATGTCAATTATCAATTCTAGAAAAATGGTTAATAAAGTCCCACTTTATCAAATCTAGAGAATGAACTGATAAATCGTACTTTTAGCAGTGATAATTAAAAAATGCTAATAAAGGAAAACTTTATTAGTGGTAAATAATCATTGATAAAGGGAGCCTTTATCAATAATTATTTCTAACACAAATAAAGGGTGCCTTTATCAATCCATTTTCTTGCACTAATATTGGTATCATGATTTTTATAAAGGGTGGGTTTTCAATGTTTTTTCATTAATAAATAAATTTTAGTGTTTTTAATGTCCTCATCTATTATAGTTTGTAAGCAATTTTTTGGTGAGGTTCACTACACCGTGTTATTTTGTATGGACCTGATTTTAAAAATAACATATTCTAGTTATTTAAAAACTACAAATAAATTTTTTTTATAGAAGTAATTTTATGTTTATTTTTTAATATAATTGGGGAAAACTATTACCAGTTAAACCCATACATTACAAGTGGACACTTTTACTCAGTATTAATTTTTTCCACCAAACAAAACATTATTAAATAAAACATAGATTATTTTGATGATATAACATCACAATTTTCATCTTGTCCTTATCCTTTTACCTCCTCAAACTTTTACTCCATGAAAAAACATCTAAATACATGGGATGAGCATAACAAAATCCGGAACATATATAAAATAAAGAAAAAAATTAGTCTAATGAAAAAAAAATATTTTTATTTGTAAAAAATATATGTTTACTCTGAAAAAAGAATAATATTTTCAGAATATCATTATCTTACCATTTTAAAATCACATTATTTTCCAAAAAAATTATATGACAGAATATAATATATAAGTAGGTAACTTTAGAAATCACCTTTTGTATCACTAAAACAAATGGACTAATCAATATGGTAAACCTCAAACTCTGGAGTACCTAATGTATTGGTTGTTAAAACATTTCCACTTGACCCTGGTTTATCCATGAACCTCCCATCATTGGTTTATCGTATAACCACATATCATTAGGATATCACATAACCACCAATCATTGGTTAATCACATAACCAACTACTATTGGTTTATCACATAACCCCACAATTATTTCTTTACAACATAACCCCCCATAATTATAAATAATTCCCAAGAACCATAACCTAAACTTCAAATATGAATACTTGCCTCATAAAAAACTATTTGAAGAAAATATTCATTCCATTTTGAAATAACTCATTCTAAAACATTGCTTACAAACAATGGAAAACATTTTCATTGAACGTAACCATATAAAATTATCAAGTAAGCATCAAAATATTAAGGAGACCGGAAAGTGGGAAATTATTTTAATTCTATATATGTTAAAAAAACATTGATTTGAAATCGTTGAAAAGAGTTTAAAGAGGAACATTAAAAGAGGATTTTTAAAAGAAATTCCTTTACATAAAACCTAATGATATTTCTTTCTGAAATCAATTGAGTGAAATTAAAAAATAATCTTCGTAAAAAATTCATTTCCTTATAAATACATTCATAATAGTCTGTTAGAAAACATGGGCATATAAGAGAAATATTTATAAAATAAATCATTAATACATTTTAAATGAGTTTTTAAGAAAAAAATCCCTTTCTATGAGTCTGGCTTGTCATGTAAATTATTTATCATACTGAATAAAAAAATAGGCTAATTTATAATTTCTTGAGAACATTTTTCAATTTTATTATTACTTTTACATCACTCATTTCTATGTTATATTGAATTACATAATTATTTAAGTTGATGTCAAATGTTTTGATGATATTCGGTACATTAGTCTAAAACTACTTTGGTATGATGTCTATAGTGAAAGAGATCATTAGTCCATCATGTATAGAATATTATTCATGAAATGATAATAATTATAATGAAGCATTTATACTTTTAAATCCATCCATTAAAGATGGTTATTAAATTTACTATTTTGCAATCGTGGAGATGGTAGGCCATACGTACACATGATTAACACTTTCATTTTCAATTATCAATATGGGAAGAAGATAAGATTTATTTTTAATTTATATAATTATCATAATATCATATATATTTATATATATATATATGTATGTATCATATTATTTCATTAAATATTCTTATATCATTATTGTGAAGTGGTGATGAAAAAAACGAATCACATCACTTCGTCGAGGTGATAATTCACACATATCCACGAATGATGTTATCATTTTTCTATGAAAGGAAAGTTATGAATTTAAAGGATTTATTATATTTTCATAATGATAAATATTTCATGAATATCATATATAAACACTAATTCCATCATTATAAGTAGTATTTAGAGAAGGTGAGGGAAAGAAAATTATATCTGTTTGTGATGCCGTATTCAATTATACATACAGATGATGAATTATTTTCCCATTTGATAGAAAATGAGATGGATATGGAATATTCCACTAACATACTAACATCTAAGTATATTGATTATATTGTATTTATTATTTTTTTCAGGGTTTAATAATATTTTAAGTATGTTTAAGAGGAAATAAAATAGAAACACTTGATTAAAAATGATACCTCTTATTTGGAAATCATATGTTGCTTAACACCATAAGACAACAAGGGTTTTTTTATGTATAAAAATATACCTCCAGAATATAGATAGGGATTATAATAATGGATTTGGGAAGATGTTATCCACACCCAATAAGTCATTAGGTGTAATGAAATGAGACGAAGATGTTACTTTTTATATGAGAGGGGAGGGCCACTCTTGGAATTTCTTAAAATATTAAATTAATATAAATTAATTATATGTTCCAATTGAATCCATGCTTATTTATTTTTTTGGATAAGATGCTTTTTAGGTTGAAATTACCTCATAAAATAATTTTTATACTTGTTTAGTTTACATTTTTTACCCTTATCAATTAGTTTTAACCCTTATTTAACCCTTTTATCTCTTACAATGGCATTATGTATTTTTACTAATTAAATGTTAATAATGTTACTATAAAATGGAAAAACACCCATAAATAGATAACAAATGAAATTTTAAACCTTATCCAAATAATTTGGTTTAAATTAATATTTTTATAAATTTAATATCACTTAATAAAATATTGTTTATTTTAAAATATCATTAATGTTAATTTATACACAATTAATTACATTCACATTAAAAAATACCAATATAACAGTTATAATTCAAACAAACTATTTTATTACATATTTAAATGTAATTTTAATTGATAAAATTTTTTGATGACATTAATTATCACAAAATATATTTAGTTTAAATATTTTAATAACATTCATATGATATTTCCATTAATTTAATAATTATTGCATCATAGTTTTGAAAACCAATAATGTAATTATTTCTCCCCTAATATTTAATAATAAATTTCCATGATGAAGATAAATATATTAGCATCCTAAAGAATATTTATGGTTGAAAAAATCCTCTAGATGAAAATATATTAAAAATGCGTTTATAATTAAAAACATTAGTGTGAAAATTTTGACTCTTATTATGATAAAATAATATAAGTGTCTTAAAGTCATCCAAGTGGATCCTAGTGTTTATATATTCAGACCAAGGATTGTTTTTGTCGACTCTAACTAATCTAATAAGATTACAGAAATTTGGTGGGTAATTTTATAATCCTTATGATAATTATTTCCACTATTAATTACTGGATATACCCTTAACTATGGTAGTAATAAATGCTATATAAGTGTCTATAATTAATTTAATTTTAGTCCCATTTATGGGGAGATAAAACAGATTTTAAAAATGAATTTCTACCAAAAGTTTGAAAAAAAATTATATCCTACATAAATTTGAAAAAGGATAGAATGACGTATATTATATTAATATATGTATAGTAGATGTAATTCTTATTCAAAACCAATATAAAATAAAATTTCACATTACATATTATTTTGATGAAATGCCAGTTTTCAATTAAAATTCAATATTTATCACTACTCATAGAAATTGAATCTTATTAGAAAAATATTGAAAATTGAACCAAAGTCAATTTTGATATTAAACATTAATAAATGATTATTATTTTTTCAATTAAAATTGATATGTGTAAAAATTTAGTATTAAAATACATGAGACATTGAATGATAGAATAACAGTATTTCAGAAAAATACATCATTTATGCATAAAATTTGATTTTTTCGTATTTTATTAATGTGAAATCACAAAAGTGTAATTAATTAATTAAAAATAATTTTTCGTTGTCAAAACCAGAAAGTAGGTTTTTCAGAAGTAAAAACTAATAAAAATATTGTATGATATTTATGTCCAATTTAAATGTTAAATTACTTCTAGTGAACAAAATTTTATTAAATGATAAAAACATTATCCAATTACACTTTAAGAACAATAAATAATATAATATAACTATACAAATAAATTAGATGAAAAGAAAGTTTTGAATTAAAATGCAATAATTTTCACATTCATCAAAATATGAATTTCATCAGGAAAATACAAAAATTTCAACCAAGTTAAAAATTGATATCCCAATTCCAAATAAAACATTTATATTTTCAAAAATAATATATAAAAATGTCATAAACTTGATTTAAAATTGGTGCATCATTAAAAGGATGAAAACTGTATTTTTTTTAAAAAAATACATCTTTTTTGAAAAATGGAATTTGTTCTTATATCATTTTGTAGAAAATATATAATAATAATGTTAATGAAATATAAAATTAAAAATGTGGGTAATAATATTCATAATTTATAGTTTTTATTCTATTAAATAATAATATTTTAGTAATATATTATTGTTTAGTGAAATTCGACATTGTGTACAACACAAGATATCGATGAAGGTAGCTCTTGTGTATAACGAAAGACAAGTCTGTTTTGCATATATTGGAAGCTTCCTTTGTCGTTTCATAGAATATTATTCGAACATAGTTCTTTTATACAATGAACATAATTTATACTCAGTGTTACATGTATCGTACACCAACTCAGTGTTGCGTGTAACATGCGACAGGTCGATTTAGTGTAAAAGGAATGTTAAACTTGGTGCATTTCAAGATATAAATAAAAAAATTAATTTATTCCAAAAAAATGATCCATAAAAACATTGGGTGTCACATTATTCCCCCTTAAAATGAATTTATCCCTCTAAAATTGTTGTGGTTATAAAAGGTAAACTAAATGAAAGATTCTTTCATAGAAACCAATATCATAAAATTAAATACTAAAACATGATTTGAAAAAGGAATGTTAATTATAATGGTTACCCAACATGACTCATCACTGGGTCTCTACATATTATAACGTAGTTGGTAAGTGAAAACATGGATATGGAAGAGAAATATAACCATCAAGTTTTGATGGATAGTGATAGAGAACAAGGTTGGAGAAAGTTAATAATTAGAAATCCCAAAATTTGTGATGATTTAAGGGGCCATATGAATCATAGAATATAAATGTTCTAAGACAAAATTTTATTGGTGTTCAAGATCCTTTCCCAGAATTTTTGAACATTAGAAGAAATACGTACAAGATTCTATTATATTCTCATTGTTGGTCATTCCTTGATCAATTTCCACTTCATCTCTTATTTAAATAAATTTAGTTCTATTTTCCATTATTGAAATGTTATAAGATCATGAGATTGAATTATTTTTCATTCAATATGTCTCAATAAATTGTAATAATAGGTAGTAAAATATGAATTAGTATACCTATAGTGAGATAATACATTAATCTAACAAACATTAACTAAAAAATAACTTATATAATCCATAAATGGGCAACATTACAATACATACCAAAACCGAAAATATAAAACATTATAAATAAGTGAACTAAATTGACTTAACATTAATCCCCCATATCACATAATGTAGTTCTTGGTTGTCACATTCAAAACATGTGAATACCTTAATCATCTATTCTCGTAAAACATAGTAATAACCAGAAATACCATATAAGCATAGTGAAAACATGAATTCCCTCAAAATTAACAGTTTCCACATACCAATATTACCAAAAATTATATATACTCAAACCATGATATCACTTGGTCCTTATATCAATCATGAGATCATAAATACTATCAAACATCTCATTATCTCTTTATCCATTAATTATGCTCATGTCATGTTATTTTTAAAAAAAATTCAATCACTTTTCATGGTTAACGATACCATATACTTGTAGAAAAAAACAATTGACCAATACATAGATATTACAATATTCCATAATACTATACAAGATATTCAACAACAGTATTTTGGAATCCCATTTGTTAATCATTCAACCACTTCATTTTCATACTCAATTTCAATAATAGTGATCGAATGTTATTTTCCATATTGGTTTGTCATAAGATATTGCTGACATCGATCGTCGTCATTAACCCCTAGATGTGGGAATTTATTTTCATAATTCCCCATTTCTTTGTACTTGTAGCATTAAAGTGTTGGTGGGGCATTCTCTATATTCTTTTCTCTATTCACACCATTAACAACCTTTTTCCAATTACATCAGAACTCAAATTCTCAATGACCTTATTTTCCTCACATAAAATATTTTATAGTACCATTAAGATAATATCCACCATACTTCACTCCACAAATTGAGCATAAGGAAATATTCATCTTCGTTTAACCATTGTTTTGCGATTTTACCTTGAACTCTATCTTTATTTTCTAATCAAAACCATGAGATTGATATGTGACATAAACATCCAGTTATAACTTGATAGCACAGTACACAATATCATCATATCTACTAAAGTATCTTAGAGTTAACTCCCTTAAAAGACATCATTTTATGCCACAGAAAAAGAGATCAAATTTACTTTCAGGTCGGATAATAAAACCTAAAGCATACCTAACATGTCTTGTAAAATTTTCCTCAGATGTACCAACAGATTCATCTTCATTTTTCTTAAGCTCAAGGAACTCATTTACAATTTTTTTGAAAGAATACTAGGGATGTACTAATTGAAAATATAAGTTTTTTATCTCATCCCTTTCATGGATTCTATTTAATCATGCTACCTTTCATTCTTGATTAGAGTCAACCACTAGTCTTTTTCACCTTCTAAATGATAAATAGAAAAAATTAATTTTCCATGTTTTGAACAGATAAGGACAGAAATTATATTTGAAATGGTGCTGGTCCATTGTTCTATAATAAGTGGATAATAATTCCCACTGAATGAAGGATTCAATAAAAATTTTCCCTTCTATGCTCATTTGGAACTCAAGAATGATTCATATCTTGTGTAAGTATAGAAATCAGATTTCTCAATCCATATCTGATAAAATTTGTTTGATCTAGAGTAAAATCCTCGCATTGCACAGTGCATTGTTCATTAACATGGTTATTTTAGTTACCATCCACTGTCTAAAACCCAAAAATAATAGCGTGAGAGGAAAAATCATATGTGGAAAACAAAAAAATCAAGGGGGGGTACTTTCAATCTCTAATTTCATAGGATAAATACAAGGTTACTCCTGATCATTACAATAATTATAGTTATGTATCCAATAGTTAGATTTACCCTTAGGGACATCCCAAGTCATACCATAGATATATCTCTAGGGATCTCACTAATTTTTTCACGTCCTAGTTTCGAAAGGATAACAATTTATCCTTCACTTTGATCCTAACATAACCAAACCTATGCTTGATGTACATAGATATTACATTTCATTTGAAGAATTCATAACACATTATAGAACTGTATTCCCAAAGACCTTATTAGTTTATTGTATTTGGAAACATGTAACACAATATTCTAACATGGTGAAAGATCATCAACGTCTCTCATAAAGATCATACCCTTTTGTTTTCATACCCAAAACTTTTCTTTATATCACGGGGAAAAGAAAACATATAATGTTTAATCTCAATTCTGAGTATGGGTAAAAATTGAGAACATAGAACAAACCATAAAGATAAGAATGTATAAACAAAAACATAGAGTTTAAATATCAAAATATTGGGTCATGAAATAAATCATAGAAGTACCTAATGAATAGATAAAAAAGAATATTAACCATGATAAAATAGCTTTAGAATAAAACATGGGATTGTGGAAAAAAATAAGAATGTAATATGATTTCCATAGTTTCCATGAAATTACTGTAAAGAAAATCATAGCGGAAAAAATCTATTATTGAACTGGGTTTACCTGTCATTCTAGCCATGTATTACTGAAAAAGATTTACATACAGTTACAACCATGTATTACTCACCTATAAATACTTTCCATTCGAGTAATGTATATACTTTGGGATATAAATCTTTAGACAATTCATTGGAGGGAGATATTTGTCCCACCCATATCATAAGCAACCATTCTGATGTTTTCCTCAAAAACAAAAAAACATTCACCATAGCATAACCCATGAAATACAAATGGGTTTCTTAAACAACATACCATAATAATTCATATAAAAAATTGAATTCCAAAATAAAATTCCATCCAAAACTAAGTAAAATCATAATAATAACTAGGAAAGAAATATAACCATATTCAATGAATGTCATCATATATGGAAAATAACTTTGATAAAACACATGAAATTAATTCTCAAGGAAAATATGGTTTCTTGTTCAAAAATGATTACATTCCTCAAAATGCAACACAATTTTTAAAAAAATGATTTTATGTAATAATATAACCCTTTAATCTTTTCAGTGATGATTTTTTGAAATAAGTCATTATGAAAGCACAAAAATCCATTCATTCCTGTAGGGTGTTGAAAAAGCCGAAAAGGAAATTTTACCCAAATTCCCCAAACAATTGGGGAAAATAATCAAAGAAGAGACTCAATGGACCGGTCTGTGAACTGGTCTATGGAAGCACAACGTGAACATGCACCGAGAGGCACCCCCCTCCACAAACCATTGTCGTTCGCAGAATAGAGGCGGAGAACCTCCGTGGTCGCAAGGCAGGATGGGCGCCAGTCCGGTTCACCATCACAAACCGCCCCAACGGCGGACCGCGTCGACCGGTTCAAGCCGCACTCACTGTCATTCGAGGAATAGAGAAGGAACCCTCCGCAGCCATGGATAACTCTCTGAGATCTCCTCGCAGAGGAGGAGAAGCATTCAATAACCACTGAAAATCACGGATTGACCAAGTCAGCTGTGAACCGGGTATTTGGTTATGGGCATTCGAAAAAGGTGCCACGTGGCCATAAATACATTCCGTTTCCAAATCTATAATAGGAGACCAAGGGGGATAGGGGGAGGGATCAGAGAACTGGAATCAAATTCGAATGGATGGTAGATCGGTTGAAGGAAGGCTTCGGATTTTGCAAACATAAAAATTCCCATCCGCGAACCACTGCACGATTATGAATTAAGATGGAATTGGAAAATGCATAATAATTTGGTGAACCGAGAACCTAAAATAACAAAAAGGAGAACCGTGAACCGTACCCCCCTCCGCGGATGACTTCCACATGGACCAAGGAGTTTATGCCTCTTTTCCCATTTGTCTTACCGCCGAGCACCCTCCCATGTGGTCTAAGCCCCGACCGACGAGCCTCTGATCAGCACCGCCCTTGCCCGCCACTGCTCGCCTAGAATCCTCTGCGAACCACCCTAGTTCGTGGATTCAACCAGAAGCCGTAAACCACCATGGTTCGCGGATTGAACCCGAAGCCACGAACCACCCTGGTTCGCAGATTGTACCTGAAGCCGCGAACCATCCTGGTTCGTGGGATGCCAATCAGCCCGTGGACCACCTTGGTTCGCAGACGGCCTCTCCAGCAATGTGGCACTTCCCCACATAAATGGTGCCACCACCCATACCTCTCGTTGGCTCTCCAAATACTTCGGTGTTCTCATTTCCACAGCTAGGTAAAATCCTTTCGATCCATCCAGACCCTCCACAACTCCCTCGTTGGCCTATTCATCGACCCCGAGCCGAGGCCTCTGCCAGAGTCACCGGATCCATGTGGTATAACTTTCAGGCGCATCAGCGCGCCATTTTGTGTTCACATACCCACAGTAAATAGGGGAAAAGGGGTTGACCCAACCATTGAGAAGATTCCCAAAGCATTCCTAGGTTCAAATTCCCACGGTAATGTGGAGTCTGAGCTCGAGAATCCCTTTTCGGCCCCTCAACATGTTGAGGGTTCCTCGAATATGGTAAAATACCCATCAGAAGGAAGCCCTCATGCACTGCAAAAGAGGAGACAGTAACAGGATCACCCCCTTTCCCTCTCCCGCTAGGATTTGTCACCCCTGGCGTCCATCTCAGAGTAATCCCCGACCATATGGCCCTCCTCAGAGTGTAACCCCTAATTCATCACCTTGGGCCTCCCTCATGCGTAATCCCCACTCCACTTCTCATGAACGCATCTTTTGTGACGTGATCCTATGGTCCCTTCTACCTCTTTTTTCTCACACCAAGCATGACCCATGTGGGCTTATAGTAAGCATCGACCATGACATCCTCCTATGGGCCTCCTCAGAGTGTAAGTCCCAATCCATCATTCTGGGCTGCCTCAGAGCGTAAGCCCCAAGACAGTCCGAACTACGTGGAATTTGATCCCTTCTTCCTAAGCAGGGTACGTAGGAAGCCTCCCTGAGGTTCAAGCCCGACAATTGGTCGATTCGATTATCCCCATATCAGTTCACCGCGCTGCTCCTAATGCCGCCTCAAGAGAGTTCTAGCCCTTCGGTGTCATTAATCCAATGAGGGATGGTAAACCTCATGCATAAATGATTCTGAAACCCTGCATCCAGTTAACTGTTTCCCACCAGGGTTGAATCCGTGGATACTATGTTTGGGTATAAACCAAAGATTCTCAAAAATACAAATACTCATTAAATCTATAATAGAGTCCTGGAACATGCAATAATTCCCCCCAAAAAAGGGTGTGATGAGCCCTACTTCCCATCCTCTCATCCAATGTGAGTTCTTAAGAGTCATTGGTCAGACCATCCTGTGAACGCATGTCTTTGGAAAGCAGGTCCATCAATCATTGGATTCGAAGCTGTTGGGCGTTTCGTGGCCGAAAACCATGAATGAAAAAAATGGTGAACCCGATGTGAATCTTTAACAAAACATGACGGATTCAACTTAATCTCACCCAGTGCCCCCTTATGCTCCAAATGAGGGCCAAGTGAGGTCATTAATTACGCATGGGATTATGAGATGCTACTTTGATGGGTTTGCTTCTTGTATTTTCTAAAATGTTTTGAAGGCACTACTTTCAGAACCCCCTTCGATCCAATGGCATCGCAAAGGAACTCACAAGTGCACACTTCCAACAACACAAGGACGAGACTTTCTCAAAAATAGAGGACCCCGTCACCCACCCAGCGTATTCAACGCTGGGTCTTGGACGCACTGATCTGAGAGTACCACGTGAATGGTACTCTCCCAACGGTGGAGGTGGCTATGCACGCCCTCCAATCCGTCAAGGTTCACCGGTCACCTGCCCAGAAATGACATTAAAGGTGGATCTAGACAGCCCATGTCGTTGTCTCCAACCTTTTCGAGAGTCTATCCCCAGAACGGGACAATGCATACCTCCCTTATCTTAGGGAGGTAGATGAGGTCGATGTTGAGGACTTCATCCCCACCGAACGGGGGTTCTTCTCCAAGGCCCCCACCGACGGACGTCACCGAGGTCACGCCGCGACCCAACATCCTCGCGCCGAGGAGGATGTCTCCCCGAGGATTCAGGCCCATTCTCCCCATGCTCTGGCACCTCGGACCGCCCGACAAGGGTGGCAGATGTACAGTTGGTGACCGGTCATTACCCTGGTCCCTGAGGAAGAGCTCCAATGCCCAGTCACAGAGACATACCATGAATAAGAACCTACACCTGTTCAATCCTCCCAATCCTGCCATCCAGATATGGTGGCATCATACGAGTCAGCACGCATCCCCACTGATCTCCACTAAGCTCATCGCTCACGCAGGATGGCACTTACCAGGCAGGCACCTCTCCCTGCCTAGGGTCGTGAAGCCCACCAGCTTGACATGGTGGCGACCCGGCACCTGCAGGACCAGATCCTGGCAGTTGCTTCAGACGCCCGCCATCCTGATATGGTGGCAATCAACAACGCCCGCCACCCAAATGTGGTGGCAATTCATAGGCAGGCACGTCCCCCCGCCAACAAATTCCACCGACTTGATACGGTCGTAAACCAATATATGCAGGGCTAGCCCCCTACGGATGTAAGTAAAGTCTTCCACCCCGATGTGGCGGAAAACAGAGAGAGAAACTGGCGTATCCCGATACAAGGGAAGATTCGGTCACCTGCCCCGACACAGGAGAATTGGCATCACCCATTGACCACTGGAGGACCGGAGTAGGATATTCCTACTCTGATACCGAAATGGGCCTTCATACCCATTCCAACCAAAGATGTCTCTCTACATATCCTGGAAATGATTGAGGAGCTGGTATCAGTCGAGATCATATCTTGCAGACTTGCCAGCATGTAATTGTTTCGGCGGCAACAGCAAGGACTCGAGCCCGTGAGCCCATCTCCCCAATTGAGGCGACTCATCTAAGAGATTATATTGCATCCTCGGAGCAGATCTACATCCCTGCTTCAGCCCAGAAGGGTCGTCGGCTATATTTCGCGACGCAAGGGCAACCAGATCAAGCAGCTTCACTCTTTCCAACTGGGGGACACCCGTCCATCACGGTGGATTCTCGAGAGCAGGTATACATCCCTGCTAAAAGTCAAGATTTTCGTCGGCATATCCCGGCAACATCATGGGAATCAATTAGATAGGGAACCAAAGGAGGTGAAGGCTATTTTCAACAGTAGACGGTCCCCGCTTCCCACAAAAGAGCTCCCTGAATGCGCCGAAGGCAGCTGGAAAATAAAGAGCGGGTTCATGACTCCGCTCTGATTGAAGCTGGGGTTCCCAACGCCGCTAATTGCATGTCAATCGCTCAAAACCCTTCCCACCCATTACAATATTGTGGGAGTGGTAGTACCAGTTGCGAAGGTCCTCCCCGCAATGTCGCTACAAGCAGCTCTGAAGATCCTCCCCAGAGCACCCATGGGGGCCTCCCCTGCGGGCATATAACGATCAGTCACGAGAGATTCTCTCTTAATGCAAGTCATGGAAACCCTCCACATGACCAGAAGATCGAGCATCAAGAAGGTACCCCACTTGCTGCGGTCCACCATGAAGTTCCTCCCCGGGGTATACACTGCAGTCACTCTCTACGTAGTGGGACCATAGATTATGATGGTAGTCATCACTATCATAGTCGCAACTACGGAGGTAGTCCCCATAGTGACATCTCATCTCGACAAGAAGCATGCCCCCCTTGTCGTGGCCTTCCCTGAAGGTCCTCCCCATGGGTTACGCTACAACAGAACTCCACGCAACCAGGCATCAGATCACGGTGGTGGTCCTCGCCACCCTGATAATTGAGGTCCTCCCCGTAGAGATGTTGAGCAATGAGAATTCGCTCCCCTCATTGCGGTACATTCTAGAGTCCCTCCCCAAGATGTATCCCGCAGATATTCTCCCTGCGACAGCAGTGATGGTAGTCCTCACCATTGCCACAGCTATGATGGTAGTCCTCGCCACAACGACCGCCATTGCTATGGTCCTCCCCGCAATGGCCCCAAGCAATAGGAAGGTCCTCCCCTTATTGCGGCGTGTCCTGAAGGTCCTCCCCAGGATGTGCGTCGAACTTCAATCCATGATGGTCATCCTCAACATAATGGAAGTTGTTGCGAAGGTCCTCCATGTAACAATGCTACACAGCCAGCAGGTCCTCCCCTTACTGCAACATTCCTTGGAGGCCCTCCCTAGGGTGTGCACTGCAAAAGTCCTCTATGCAGTGAAGCATCAAGAATTAATGGTAGTACTCACCATTACGGCCGCCATTGCGGAGGTCCTCCCCGCGGTGACATATTATTTTGACAGGAAGGCCCTCCCCCTGCCGAGTCAAGCACCGAAAGGCCATCGTATGCCGAGGCACTCCGAAGGATGAGATCGAGCATGTCAGATTCCCAGATTTTCACTAACGTCGCCCTTCTGTAGTCAGGAGACAGTCTGGGGCTACGTTCATCTTCTGAACCACCTCGGAATCACATACATAATGATTCATCACCTACCAGTCCCACTGCCTCTGATCACACTAGCAGTGAGCGCCTCAGTTGGGCTGACCTGGTAGAGGAATCACTAGCGGAGGAGTATGTCAATATGCTGCACCTGAGGAAAATACTGTCTAGGAATGATATACCAGTTATATTTTGGCCTACGGCCACCTCTCAGTACAACATACCCAGGTAGTTGTCAGAAGAATTCATGCACGGCATCCGCCATAATATACGGACAACCCTCTGCCGACTGAAGTCAAGCTTCCTGCCCTATGACGGGTATGTAGACCATGTCAAGATGATAGGGGAACTCCTGCGTCACATCGACCTGGAGGCCCTTTCCTCGATGCGACAACAATGCCCCGAGAGGCGCAAAGGGAATGTGGAGGCAGCTTGCCTCCGCGCACTGCACCAGCTGCGCCGCCTCATCGGTGAGGCTCCAGTGGGAGTCCATATCAGGGGTTAGGGGTAACACGAAGCTCTTTATTTCACTCCGCTCCCCGCATAGAAGAACCCGTTCGGTATGGTGTCTTGCAACATCATCACATCGAGATGGAAATCGGGTGGACCCCCTATTCAGGAAAGGAAACACACCCAATAGAGTCGGGCATCGCGTAAGTCCCAGAAACGACAGCCCTACGGGAATGAGCCATTCAAAAACTCCTGAATCAGGCCACTGATAGCATAAAACAGGCCTCTTGCCTAAGAGAGGCCAATCAACAATCTATGCCTTCCTCCCCAGAAGGGGCTGATCCACAGGTGAATTCGGCACCAGATCTGGTTCACCCCTGGATGGGGGCATGCGAGATTAGGCAGGTCGCGATAGCCGAAGCCACTACAACAATCTAGGGTAAACCCCAGCCTGCAGGGCTGGGGGAATTTTTAACAACAAATGCCCCTGTAAGACCAATAAAATCGGGAAGAGACTCATCATCTAGGGAATGGAGCCAGCCCCATCCCTCAGTGTTGGGGGCACTATTACCCCCTCAACAACAATCTCCCAATGAGAATCGGTAATCTCTCATCTAGGGAGGATAGTCATAAGAGGAGGTTCTCGTCCTATCCCGTCATACGAATCATCATCCCCTCTGAGAGGAAGGCGCACCGTAAGGTCGCATCAAAGAAATCTCTGTGTCACCCTTCGTCAAGAATTCTGAGGGCAACCCCAGGTCATGAAAGGGAAGTCCAGTAGAAGATGCGGGAGATCCTCATCCTATTTGGAAGATGATGTTACCTACACTCTACAATATGCGTTCATCAACGCCATAGTGGCTAACACCGCGGGTGAAAACGAAGAAAATGAAAATCCAGACAGATCGGGAGACGACAGTTCCGGTCAGGATGTGACACACAATGAACCCCAAGGTGTGCACACCTGGAACCAGAGGGGCTGCTTTAAATCTGGCTGACCCTTTATCTAACCTTCCTCCGCCTACCCTGCGATCTCCCAACATAGACAAGAACAAAGTAACAGTTACCCTTAACCCGTCCCCCTCTCTCGATAAAAAACGATTCTCTCACGCTCGAAGAGATGTTCGCTCGATAGGAAGAAGAGATGAAAGAATTGAGGTGGCTTAATGCTGAGCTACTCCAGAGGAACTGCCTTATTGAAAGTGCGTCCCAAGAAGAGCAACATCATGCACTCCCAACAAGTGCACCTCAAAGGCTAAGGCTTGCCCCGTCAAATGAAGCACGATCAGGGATCCTGCCCAATGAGGTGCCTGGTTCGTACAACTGCCTAAACGTGGATGATGAATACCAGGATTTCCCTCCACTTAAGAGACAACCGGACCAAGTACGCCCGAACCCTCCGAGGGTACCTCAAACGGAATATGCACCCTTTGTGCCTGCCAACCTAGATCCTCATGCAACGCCTCAGGCTATTCCTGGCCAGGACCAGGCACAACAGGATGTCAACCAGGGACTCACCAATACCATCGAGGCATTAATAGCTCGATCGGAAGCTATGGATGGTCGACATGCCCCGATACAACCGGAGAGAAAACCCTACCCAGATTGGGTGACCAACACACCACCTCCACCCAATTTTGGGAGCCCTGTATTCCCTGTCTTCAATGGATCAGGTGATCCATAGCAGCATTGGATGCATTATGCGTCCTATTGCGAACCTATGATGGGGAATTTGGAACAACAAGAAGCAGTGAAACTCAGATGCTTCGTGCGGACCATGCAAGAATCCGCCTTCATCTGGTATACGAGTCTTCCGGCCCAGTTGATAAAGAGCTGGGAGGTCCTCCGATAGCAGTTAATGTTCCACTTCAGCTCAAAGCTGCCTAAAACAATGGTCAGCAATATCATGAACTACAAGCAGAGGGAGAACGAGAGGGTCTCAAATTTCATCGCCAGATGGAAAGGTCTAACCGATTCTCTGAACAGGCCAATGTCTCAAGATGAGATTCTAGCCATATGCATCAATAATCATAGATATGAGCTACGAACACCGATCATAACAGTGGAGTGCACCACTGGCTTCCACCATCTCTCGGCAATTGCCCAGAGAATTGGGGACTCCCTATAGCGGACAAATTCAAAGTCCCGAATAGCTTCGCAGCCTACTACGAAAAGAGCACCTAGAGGTGAAGAGTCCGCTGTCACACTCAAGCCGTCCCCTATACCCGCTGCACTGCTCATGCCTCCAAAAAATCGTCAAGGGCCCCCTGCATATCAATGGCTGCCCCCGCCTAAACAGAATGATCAGAGAGGACCGAAGTGGAACCAGTTTGAGGAGCAAAGACAAAAAGTATACTCATTTCAAAACGATCAAGTTCGTGGCTACTTCATTTCCTCCATGAACTGCAACTTTCTCCGCCTCCCGGAGCCGAGGAAACCGGATGAAGTAGGCCGCGATGAAAGGCCAGATTACGGCCCCTACCATTTGATGTTGGGGCACAGTATCCGAGAGTGCTTTGTCTTCAAAGACCTCCTACAGAGGATAGCAGATTCCAGACAAGTTGAGCTGGGACCACCCCTAACACATGTGGAATGTATCTCTACCACCAACTCTGAAAAATAAGAGGGGTGGCAGAAAGTCACTAAAAATCAGGGGTAGAAATTTGACAACTGGATGACTCGGAAGACTATCAACGGAGCCCAGGGCATACTTTGAGCTCAACTACAGTAGCCAGTGTTGCCACCAACAACCCCTGTAGCCGCAAATCCGACCAAATCAGCCTCACAACCCTCCACAAGCCGGTCATTCGGACGGAGCCGAAGGAGGAAACAATCACAAGATGAGCTTTCCATGATGGGGCCAAAGTTAGTCCCAACCCTGGTAGATTTCATGCCCTAGAATATTGCACAATGGGAACCGACCCACAAAACAGTACCATCAGAGACGACCGACCAGGTTGACCTGTCAGAGGATGAAGAGCCACTCTTTGGATTTATCAACGTCATCCATCTCATGGAATCATTCCCTGACAAAGGGTATGATTACGAACCTGAGTTTCTCGCACGAGGAGATGGGAGGAGGAATCGTAGAGGAATAGGATACCAGGGGAGGCGCAGCTGCTGACGAAACCAACCCTACGTTTGGACCATGTCCCAGACCGTTAATACCATAGAAACCCATGGGAGAGACCTTCAGTGGACTCAGCAGGAGAGGGAATTCCCCTCCACCTCCACAAGCAGCCACTCTGGCCCTGTTGTTCTGCGATACTCACCAGAGGAGGAGCAAGTGTCTGGTCGCCTAGGGTGCACAAACAGACCGGCGATGCCAAGTCGTCAAAATGTGGGAACTCCATCGACATTCTCCCTTATGACCGGTCCCTCCTCGTCGAATGCTCCATCTCCCAAAGCACCCGCTAAGACTCTCCCGCCAACGGAGAAGCATCGACTGCTGGAGAAAAAATACGGCATGCATAAGCAGCTGGCATCTGTACTAGCCAAGTTGTCAATCCTGGATGCCCTGAGTTTTTCAGCCGACCATACAAAGTTACTTATCGAAGCCTTGATCAGCCCCCAAGAATTCCAAGCTGAGGTAGCTGCCACCGAGATTTACGAGATGGAGACTGGCCCGACTAAATTCAATGTGATGATTTCCTTCACCGATCAGGAGGAAGATGCCCTCGTGAAAGGACACATCAGACCGCTATATGTGTCTGGCACGCTGAATGGTATTGAGATCCGAAAATTCATTATAGACAATGGCTCTGGAGTTAACCTCCTTCCCCTACAGACACTCCGTATTTTGGGCTATAGTGAGGACGATCTAATTCCCTCAGCCACAACATTGTTAGGTTACAACAAGAGTGAGCAGAAACCAATGGGACAGATTAAGCTAATGACCCATTTTGGTGACCAGGTAGCCTATACATAATTCCTAGTGGTTCGGCAGAGCACAACATTCAATGACCTGCTGGGAAGTCCTTGGATCCATAAGCACATGGTTGTTCCTTCATCATACCACCAGTGTATCAAGTACTGCATCAATGGACAAAGAGGGACGTTGCACACCGACAAGGCCCCTTTCGAGCTCTCCGAGTCACATTACATCGATGCCGGGTTATATGAGAAAAAGAAGAAGAAGCCTTTGATCTTTGGTGTCGACTGGATCCCCGCTCCAAATGGCCTGGAAATGGTCCCCGATAACCTCTTCAAGAAGCTTGGCAGAGATTATGTCCTTCCCATCAACCATGTTGAGAGTAGGAGATCGAGTCTGGACACGCATTCAGTTGTCCTCATGACTTCAGCCATGATGGCCAAGCACGAAAACACGGGAACGTCTACCAACCCTCGATTTGGGGATGAATACTCAAGGAGGGATGCCCACAATGCCTCTCCCTCAGACCCTCGAAGGCTCAGACTAGAAACTCTCTCCTCACCAGATTAAGAAGATGAGGACTTGGTAGAATAAGAGGGGGAAGATCTCAGGGATGCACCTCCTACATTTGAGGAAGGTATCTCCACCATTGCAGATGAGCTCAAGGAAATGAACCTGGGTACCAAAGAAGACCCGAAGCCCACTCTCATTAGCGCGGCCATGTCTTCCGAGGAAAACGAGGTATATACCTCCTTCTTAAGGAAACATTGAGATTTATTTGCATGGAATTACACAGAAATTCCAGGACTCAATCCCGAGGTTGTGACACATCACCTGGGTCTCCCAGAACACCATCGGGGCTACAAACAGGACGCTAGAAGGACACACCCCTCACATGCTGCCATGATAGAGGATGAGGTCAATAAGCTAATTAAGGTAAGCTTAATCAGGGAATTCTGGTACCCCATTTGGTTGGCCAACATCGTCCATGTCAAGAAAAAGAATGGGAAAATCCATGTCTGCATTGACTTCAAGGACCTTAATCAGCATTGTCCGAAAGGTGACTTCCCGGTTCCAACCACCGAGTTGTTAATTGATGTGACAGCTGGGTAGAGGCTCTATCCTTCATGGATGGCTATTATGGATACAATCAAATTAGGATGGCCTTAGAAGACAAAGAATCCACTGTTTACAAGGCCGCTCAAGTGGTATTATGTTATAGGGTCAAGCCCTTTGGTCTCAAGAATGTTGGCGCCATGTATCAGCGTGCCATGAATCGGATCTTTAAGCCGTTCCTGGGAAAATTCGTTGAATGTTACATGGATGACCTAGTGGTCAAGTCCAGACAGTGCTCGGATCACCTGTCTAACCTTGAGACCATCTTCAACAAACTCCGACAACATAACTTGAAAATGAACCCCTTAAAATGCCCCTTTGGGGTTTCCTCAGGGAAGTTACTTGGCTTTGTTGTACGCCATCGCGGCATTGAAGTCGACCCTTCGGAGACGAAGGCTATCCTGATCCTGCCACCCCCTCAAAATCTCATTTAGATGAGGGGATTCCAAGGACACCAAGCCTATATTAGGCGGTTCATAGCTAACTTGGAAGGAAAATGTTTTCCCTTCACCAGGTTGATGAATAAGGGGATCACATTCCAATGGACGAATGACTGCCAAGAAGCATTCGAAAACTTGAATAAGTACCTCTTAATACCACCGGTGCTCATGCCCTTGGTCGAAGGAAGGCCTCTCATTCTATATGTGACAGCCCTAGAATGGTCATTGGGAGCCTTCCTCGCACATAAGAACAACGCAGGTAGTGAAAACAGTCTATTTTACCCCATTCGAACCATGATTGATGCTGAGACTCGATACTCAAATATTGAGAAGAGCTTTCTGGCCTTGGTCTTCACGGTTCAAAAGCTGCGACATTATCTGCAGCATCATGAGGTCCATTTGATCTCGTGGAGTAACCTGCTCAAGTACATCCTCAGTTGCTCGATGATAACCAGACGCCTATCCCGATGGGCGGTCATCCTACAACAGTTCGACATCCGGTTCGTGCCTCAAAAATCCATCAAGGGCCAGGCATTAGAAGACTTTCTGGTAGATCACCCTTCAATATGGACCACTGCACCGAACTTTGAACTACCTGATGAAGATATCTTCTCAGTTCATGAGGAGGTCCCAACATGAGAAATGTACTTTGACGGCGCGTCCCGAAGCCCCACCAGGAAGAGGATAGAGGATCCCAGATTTAACAAAGTGGGTCTGGGGATAATACTTGTGTCCCCAGAAAAGGCATTTTTTCTGTATTCCTTCCTCCTATCAGAGGGATGTATGAACAATGAAGCAGAATATCAAGACCTCATTAAAGGCCTAGAACTCGCAGTTCGGGCTTGATTACAACACCTTAAGGTAAAAGGTTACTCAGAGATGGTCATCAATCAAGTCAATGGTGACTATGCTATTAAAAAGGAGGAGTTGATCCCCCTATTTGACCATGTCCAAGGGATAATGGCCGAGTTCTCCACCGAACAGACATTGACTCATATTCCCCAGTCCCAGAACGCTCAGGTTGATGCATTAGCCAACGCGGACACAGCCCTAGCCGACCCAGACCGGGATGAAACGGTCATCAGTATTTATCACCAACAAATGTTACTGCCATTTGTTCAAGATAAGATGGAAGAGATCCACAAAATTAGTCCTGTCCCTGAGCCATATGCTCCTGCCACCGCATGGATGATCCTCCTCACGAACTACCTTCAACGGGGAGAGCTTCCATTAGACAGGGCTGAATGAGAGCAATTACAGAGAAGGGAAATCAATTTTGTCCTATATGGCAGTGTGGGTCTGCAAGAGGTCCTCTACAAACGAGGGCTCGATGGATTTCTCTTTAGATTCATTGACAGAGAAGAAATCGATGTCGTCATGACTGAAGTACATACAAGAGCATATGGAGCACATCAACTCAGGGCCAAGCTCTCCCATCAGGTTCGAAGGCTTGGGTACTACTGGCCCACAGTGGAATGAGACTACGAGTGTTTTACCGAAAAATTCCACTCATGCTAGATCCATGCCAAATTCATACACCAGCCTCCAGAGTTGCTTCATCAAGCTATGCACTCCTTGCCATTTTCTGTCTGGGGGATGGACGTCGTGGGACCATACCCTCTCGCCACGGCCATACAGCTGAAGTATATCCTCAAGGTGACTGACTTCTTTTCCAAATGGGTATAAGTCATACCCCTCAAGGAAGTCTGGGTAATAAATATTGTAGGCTTCGTGAAGACCAATATCATCACTAGATTTGGTGTCCCTTATACCATACGGATGGACAACGACACCAATTTCTGCTCTGTTGAGATGGAAAAGCAATACCACGAGTACGGCATCAAGGCTAACCACTCATCCCACTACCATGCAGCGGCCAAAAGTCAGATAGAAGCTTTCAATAGGAACTTGTCCAACATCCTCCATAAAATGGTGGACAAAGACAAGAAGTCATGGCCTGATAAACTCCTCCATGAATTTTGGGCGTATCGAACCATAATCTGCACCGCTACTCGGTCTACCCCGTACTCATTGGTGTACGGCACGGAGGCGGTCCTGCCTATTGAACTCCAACTTCCATCACTCCGTATTTCCATATGTGATCGATTATCCAATGATGAGAAGTCAGAAAAGCAGTTAGGTGAATTGGAACAGCTAGATGAGAAGCGATTGCACACTCTTCTCCACCTGGAAGTGTACCAAAACCGGATCGCATGAGCCTTCAACAAAAAGGTCTGCCTCCGGTATTTCTTGGAAGTAGAATTAGTGGTGGTCCTCCGTACCCCTATGATACCCAGAAAGAAGCCTCCAATGCTGGAGCCCAAGTGGGAGGGACCATATGCTATACACAAGGTCTACTCCAACAGAGCATATGCCCTGATCTCCATGGACGGGCAATTCACTACAGCTTCTACCAATGCGAGATTCCTGAAGAAGTATTTTGCATAGAGACCAATAAGTACTACATATTCACCTCATGATGTTAAACTGCATGGAGTTCGTCCTTACCGCACGACGATAAACTGCACTGATGAAAAAAAATGAGATGTACACATCGTCTGAGCTGTATGACACTAAACTGCCAAGCACTTTGTCCTCACCACATGACGTTAAACTGCATGGAATCTAATAATTCCCCCTCGTCCTAACCATAAGACATTAAACTGTATGGACCATGTCCTCACCGCATGACGTTAAATTGCACGGATTTCAGAGAACTATGTATGGCTTGATTCCTGCCCTCGCAGGATACGTAGCGACGCCAGGATTCCCTATCCTGGCCCAACCACTTCAAAAAAACGTCCTTTCCCGCGTGTACGGACCATACATGCATGGGGTTTATCATCTTTATATAGAACTACATATTGCTTGATTCCTGACCTCACAGGATACGTAGTGACGCCAGGATTACCTATCCTGGCCCAGCCACTTCAAAAAAAATGTCCCCTTTCCCCCGTGTACGGATCAGACCTGCATAGGGTGTATCATATTTATAGAGAACTACATATGGCTTGATTTCTTCCCTTGAGGGATACGTAGTGATGCCATAATTCCACACCCTGGCCTATCCACCTCAAAAAAAACAAAAAAAATGCTCATCCCAGCGTGTATGGACCATACCTACACGAGATGTACTCCGTCCTCACTGCACGACATTAAACTGCACGGATTCTAGAGAACTACGTACAGATTGATTCCTACCCTCGCATGATACATAGCAACACCAAGATCCCTAGTCCTGGCCTAGCCCCTTAAAAAATAGATGCCCTTTCCCCCAGTGTGCGAACCAGACCGACATGGGTTGTACTTCTCGTCCTCACCGCACGACGTTAAACTGCATGGACAATGATGTTAAAAATTCCCCCTTCCCCCGTGGATGGTCCAGACCTACACGGGGTGTATATCTTCATCCTTAATACAAGACGTTAAACTTCACGAAAGTTTTCCCCACCGTACGATGTTAAACTGTGCAGACCCCCTTTGTATTTCATGTCAGGTCACCTTCATCCTTACCGCATGACGTTAAAATGCATGGAGTTTGTCCTCACTGCATGACATTAAACTGCACGGACTTCGTTGTGACCCACCTAGGACACATGGTGATACGATATGGAGATACTCTTTGCACATTTGGATACATCCTTTCCGTACATTAGACTCCACGACCCAGATAATTATAGATCTTCATAACCACTCATGGACATCAGAAGTGGAAAGTCATTGACCCATGGACACCTTTGTACCACTATTCATACCATGCTCTCAGTGTCTTTGCATATTGATAGCCCCTGGCCCGTCTACTAATGGAAATATTTTCATAGGTGACACTCTTCCTAGCTCTGTACGCTTACTGACCTCAGAGCCCCCATACCATATCTCTTGATCCAGAAGTTTATGACGATGTGGTTTACAAGTCCATTCCCCTTTTCACATTCAGGTGTTCCCAGGGTTTCCCTATCTGGCTAGCCTATGTGTCCGCCAGTGGCTCACATAGCGACCTGCATCAACAAACATCAATCCAGGACTAGGCTACTTTTACTCAACGGACAATTATGGTGAAGATGTTTCTTGTATACCCGGACACCATTATCCCCACGTGCTAAACTCTGCACTATGAGCAATCGTGGATTTTCATAATCATTCATAGCCATCAGAAGTGGAAAATTATAGACCCAGGGACACCTTTGTATGACTATGCATACCATGACCTCAGCAGCTCTGCATAATAATAGCCCCTGGCTCATCCATCAAAGGCAAGATTTCTTTAGACGGTACTTCTCCTAACTCCGTACGCCTACTGGCCTCAGAACCCCCACACCATACCTCATGATCAGGGAAAGCTCAAATTTGCAGTTTATGACCTTGATTCCCCGCCTTGTTCCTAGTATACCAGTACAACCTAACCAAATTATCCTTCAAGTGAGTGCAGCAATAGTCACCCAATGGTCCGAGCATTATGACTGATAAACTAGGAGTACTTCGTCCTCACCGCACGACGTTAAACTGCATGGAGTGAAGGCACACCCCTGCGAGCAAGATAAATCAGAACAGGGGTGATCTTTAAGCTTTAATAGCAGGAAGGGACGAATATCCCTGACATGTCCAGGCATTCCTCACCAGATGACAGACTTCGTGGCCCGGACAATCACGGATCCCCATGACCACTCCCGGCCATCAGAAGTGGAAAGTTATCAACCCATGGACACCTTTGTATGACTATTCATACCATGCCCTCAGCGGCTCAACATAATGATAGCCCCTGGCTCATCCATCAATGGCAAGATTTCCACAGGCGATGCTCTTCCTAGCTCCATATGCTTACCAGCCTCAAAGCCCCCATATCACATCTCCTGATCCAAGAAGCCCCAGAACAATGATTTACACCGATCAACCCCCTTCCACGCTTGGGGAATGTTGAGGTATTCAAGCCTAGTTATATTCTGATGAAGAGTAGCCTCCGTAATAATTCCCCCATCCTCGCCGCATGACGTTAAACAGCACGAAAACCCTTAAATATATCTTCATCCTTTCCGCATGACGTTAAACTTCACAGAAGCCGTCCTCACTGCATGACGTTAAACTTCATAGCAACTTTCAAAAAAAATGCCCCTGTCCTCGCTGCATGACGTTAAACTGCATAGTGACCTTCAAAAATGCCCCCGTCCTCGCTGCATGATGTTAATTTGCATAACGACCATCAAAAATGCCCCTCATCCTCACCGCATGACGTTAAACTGCATGAAAACCTTTAATAATTCTCATCATCCTTACCGCATGACGTTAAGCTCCATGGTCGAACCCATCATAGGTTCAGTAAGAAATAGAGTCTTTTCTCTGTCTTGTAGTGCATGGGTCAGACCTGCATGAACCACCGCCTCACACCATTGTGAGAAAGAATTACTTCACCTATTCTCAGAAATATTAGTCTATATATTTCCCCCATATTCAGGCACCCTCTCATCATAAGCCATACTCTGTACTCAGAAAAAGGCCGAACTCTCATAAGCCACCCCTTGTGGTCCCAAATCTCAACTTCCCTGAAGTTGCTCGGCTATCGGAAATGGACAATATTTTACTTAAGGATACCTTTGTATGACTATGCATACCATTCCCTCAATGGCTCTGCATATTGATTTCCCCTAGCCTGTCTACCAAAGGAATGTTTTCCTTGGGTAATGCTTCTCTTCGTACGCCTCTTGGCCTCTGAGCCCCCATTTCTATCATGGGATTCAGAAACCCTCTGAGCTACAGATTACCAACCTCTTTCACAATCCAAACTGAATGCAGTGGAACGTCTTTGACGAGATTACCGAGAACCAGGAAAAGTAGTTCCATTTCAAATGACATCCCAGATGCATGACATTAAACTGCATCAAGCCTCAAACATCCCTTACACTAACTAAATGCATAGGGGGGTGGTCTTCAGAACATGCATCTGGTCAGTACGGATGTTCCCAAAACCCTTTCAGATGTCACACTCCCCTTCTGAGCCACCCCTGGTGGTTTTCATTTCTTTCCATCCCACCCACCGTGGATTCCATAAGACGGACTTCCATGAAGTCCCCTGGCCATCAGAAATGGATATGTCTTTGACTTAAGGACACCTTTTTATGACTATGCATACCATGCCCTCAACGGCTCTACATATTGATTTCCCCTGGCCAGTCTACCAAAGGCATGTTTTCCTTAGGAAATGCTCCTCCTGCCTCTGTACGCCGACATGGCTCTCATGCCTTGAGACATGCCCTGCATGCTGCTAAAATCAAAATATGTTTCCCCCCACATGCATTTGAAGGGTATTGAGACATATTTTAATCAGTTGAACCCCATTGGGGCCCTCGCCGCACCATATTTGGTCAAAGCTGTTTGACCTGAAACATCATTGATGATGGTCTTGTCAGTGGGACTTTAAACCGCTCACTGAAGAAAGAGGCACAAAGCCTGTTAGGCCGAAAACCCGAAAAGGGAAACCTAAGTAAAATCCTAGTTAGAACCGCTGGGCCCATGCTGAATGGGGCCAGGAAAAATTAGGGCATTAAAATAAGAAAAAAGACAAAAAAATGTTTGTGGGTTTTTCCTATAAAACCCTAGCAATAGTCAGACTATGCTCGCTGGATCCCATGGTCCAGGAAAAAATTAGAGCATGTTTTCCTGAGTTATGATTAGTTCTGATTCAGTGAATTGTTATTTTCACAAAAATTGTTCTAAGTAACAATCAAATTCAACAGCAACGAGTGATTTATGGAGACTGTATTTCATTTAGAAGAAAAAAATGGAGAACGTCTGCAAGCTGGGGTCTCTCCTTTATACAAAAAAATGAAAGGGGGATAGATTGGTAAGTAAAACAGGGGACACAAAAGTAGCTCTGATAGTTATAAAGGAGCCTGATTTGCTCTCCCCACCAGATCAGCGACTGCATAGCGAAGTCCGTCGCAGGATTGTTCCAACACTGCCTTCTCCTTGGTCTCAGTGTCAGCCACCGAACAGATACGCTCCACTGTGGTTTAGAGATCATTGATCCCTTTTCTAGTGACTTCAAGATGGCCATTCATAGCCAATAACAGATCCCTAAGCATCGCGGCTCGTTCCTCGCATGCATGCAACTTGGAGGATGGGATGGTCGCCTGATCTTTGGAGATCGCCTCCCGTGCTATCAGTTGATGGAGATTTTTTGTGGTTTCCTCCAAGGTTTGGGCCCCGCAATGAGTGGTCTCGAAGTGAGCGAGCGAGAATTCAATAGTGACAACTTCCTCTCAGGCCATGACAATATGGCAAGTAAGAGAATGGAAGTACTTATAGTCAAAGCCACCCGACCCCAAACCTAGGAAGATCTGACGAAGAGCTTCGGTTTTCATTGCCATTTCAGCTAAAGGGGTTTCAGTGATGATCTCACATATTCGGGTCCAGGACCACCTGCGCACTTCCCTATGGTCTACTATGATGTGAGGATCATTGGTATCATCACTAGACGACATGAGAATAAAGTCTGGCATGGCAACCCGCGCAGACATGTGCTCACTAGAAGTTGGCTCTAAATATGGAAGGTCTAGAGCTTCTAACCCCAGTTCAGGCTTGGGGACCAAGTTTCTAAGCCCGAAATCTACTGGCCGAACCTCGGGGATGTTCTTGCTAGGACCTGACACCACAGGGTCATCCTCATCCATGCACAAGAAGGAAGAACTTGCCCGAACTGCGGCCACCACAGGGTCGGGAGAAGAAAGTTCTCTGAATCACTTTGATCGGCGAGCCATTAGTCGGACCTCCCTTGAAACTAATGAGGAAGGTGTAGTGGATGCAGCAGCCACCATACCTTCTGATATGGGAACCTACCAGATAGACTTCCCTAGGATCCCATCAGGACACTATTTTGCCCATGTTTTTGCATACTCCATGGAAAGGTCGGCAGCCGCGCCCATATCAGGTCGGGGAATGCTTACGTCAGATCCCTCCCGCGTCATCATCAGCAACCACTGACGAAGTATGGCTACATGCAGTCCTTGGGCCTGATGAGGGGGAAGGGATGCTTGTACTTGCATGCACCTGAACTGGTGAGAAAAGTTTTATGGGACATACAGCTCACAGAAAGAAACACCATCGATCCGTGTGGACAAAATCCCGTCTCGCAGGGAGACCATGTAAGAGTGATCCTCCAGGATCCCCTGGCGGTTGTCGATTAAGACGCCATAAGGGGCGGCCTAGGGAGTGAAGATGAACTGGAGAAGTCACTCAGGAGCTCAAGGACTTCACAAGAGTTGAGAGAATTCAAGCGAACCCCGGCTATATCCAGTAGCATAGGCCGGAAGGTAGGAAGCAGGATGGCGTGTTGTGACGATACTCATAGGAGTGACAATGATCTTCCACCCAACCGTACAAAAAATGAAATGGACCGCTTATATTGTAGGGTGACCCGCCCATCAGCATATGGCCCAGTAGCTCGTAGATATGGGCCAAAGTGGGCATGGCTAAATTCCCCAAGAGGCCCTCTGCTAACCTGGCTGCCATCATCAAAGTGTAGGCCTGGAAACCTTGGTTAACATCTCGGGAAGGAAGTAGTCATCCGCTGAAAAACATAGAAAATAGACCGGCCAACCGGAGCATAGGCGACACACCAGGGCCCACCTCATAGCCCCATAAAAGGTAGTCACCTGCTTCCAGCACCACCCAGTATGAACCTTGAATGGTTCATGACTGTTGGGAAGGATGAGTCTTGGGACGCTTAATCATCAATGTAGGACCGATGGTGTTCAAAAATAACGCTATCCATGTGCTATAAGGAATAAGCGAGCGGGCATGTAAGGCATGACCCAGTGACTGATCCGCCATGGTCAGAAGCTCTTTTGCCAGTAAAGGCACATGTTCAATGTCGTCCCATGCATCGAGAGTGGGAAAAAATTTGTTATACATCTCACCAGTAATCAGAAGTCCTCCTATCTAGTAGATGTCCCACAGACTGATGCCGACTTCACCGTGGGCATGGTGAAAAGTATTAGTACTTGAACACCAGCAGCTGAACAGGTTGGGTAGGATTGAAGATGGTGGGTAAACAGAAAATTGGGAAGTCCACACTGCAGAGTATAGGTTGACAACTTCCAGAGAATCGGGAGACTCCTGAAAGTGGTGATGGAACCAAAAAACCCAAGCCCAATCATTATAGAAGAGCCCTCCAGAAAGAAGAACCCACCTTGGAACCCAACCTGCATCAGTATCACTTCAAGAAAGATTAATAATAGAAGGGTAGTCCTTAAGGACATCTTTTTGAGAAAAGTCTTGAGTGCACTGATCGCTTTGGGTCCAGACATAGCCCCTCAGAATAGATGTGTCTTTCAGACCAAAATTAGAGATTATCTCCCCGGATTGGGTAATGCTTGCCTGAATTCATTTTAAAGGCGCTTCCAGGAAAAGAGAAGGGAGACCTGCGAATGTAGGGGGGATAGGGACGTCGTCCTGAAGACCGAAGCCATAGACCGGAAGACGATTATAGAATGGATAACTCAGAAGCTCCGGAGAGAGAAGGTTCTTCAATGCTCTATCATCAGGAATGATGGACCGACTAGGGTCCCTTTTGACACTCTCTGCTCTACGAATCATAGCCCAACATCTCTCTGAGGTGGTTGAGAGGGGCTCTATAGCAGGCCTTGGCACAGAATGAGGAGGAACCATATTTTCTCCCTACACAATGAGAGAAATCAGTCTGGAATAAAAATATGGACAAGAATAACCAAAATGAATGGTTAAGGAGCCTTCACAACCAAATATGCAAGAAGGCCTTGGAGGATGGTTCACGATGACATCATATCGCGAACCAGACCTTCGTGAAATTAGTTCATGAAGCCCTGGCCTGTGGAGCGTTTGCCAGGAAACCGCAAACCAAGTCACTCGATGGAAATTCAATCCTAGGTTTATTTGGAAGACTAAGATACTTTTTAATGTTCCCGAGATATTTAGTCCACAGAGCATCGAAACCGCGAAGCAAGTTCTTCCGCAACCTATCAACACTTACATTTTAATTAATTAAGAGTAATGCTTTGCGGTTGGGAATTAGGTTCATGGGTAAATGTGACCGCGAAGAAGGAATGGTTCGTGGAGGTTGCTTCCAGTTTGCAGACGGGGCACTTCACAAAGGAGAAAACATGCGGAGGCAAAGGAGCTCTGGTTTCACAAAGATTTTGGTAACGGACAAGTGAGGGATCCCCATATTAATAGGTGTGGTCCGCTACCAGGTCCACCATTCTACCGCAAACCATCCCAGTTTCATGACCTCTTTGTATCGGAATGGCCTCCTCTTCATTCTGATCAGACCCCATTCCAATGGGGGGGCATTTTTAGGGTCCTGAAAAATCCGAAAAAGAAATTTTACCCAAATTCCCCCCAAACAATTGGGAAAAATAATCAAAGAAGAGACAAAAAGGACCGGTCTGTGAACTGGTCCATGGACGCACAACGTGACCAGGCACCGAGAGGCACCCCCCTCTATGAACCATTTTTGTTCGTGAAATGGAGGCGGAGAGCCTCCGCGGTCTTAAGGCAGGATGGGCGACAGTCTGGTTCACCATCACGAACCGCCCCAACCGCGGGCGCGTCGACCGGTTCAAGCCGCACCCGCTGTCGTTCGCGGAATAGAGGTGGAACCCTCCGTAGCCGCAAAGCACTCTTTGAGATCGCCTTGCGGAGGAGGAGAAGCATTCAATAACCACCAAGAATCACGGATTGACCAAGTCAGATGTGAACTGGGTATTTGGTTATGGGCCTCCGCAAAAGGTGCCACGTGGCCATAGATACTTTCCTTTCCCCACTCTATAAAAGGAGACCAAGGGGGAAGGAGAGAGGGATCAGAGAACTGTAATCGGATTCGAAGGGATAGGAGATCGGTTGAAGGCAGGCTTTGGATTTCACAAACAGTGAAATCCCCATCCGCGAACCACAACAGTTATATGAATTAAGAAGGAATTGGAAAACACAAAATAATTTGGTGAACCATGAACCTAAAATAACAAAAATGAGAACCATGAACCTTACCCCCCTCCGCAGATGACTTCCCCACAGACAAGGTATTTTATGCCTCTTTTCCCATTTATTGTACCGCGGAGCACCCTCCCCCGCGGGCTAAGCCCCGACCGATGAGCCTCGGATCGGCACCGCCCTTGGCCGACGTTGCCCGCATGGAATCCTCCGCGAACCACCTTGGTTTTCGGATTGAACCCGATGCCGCGAACCACTATGGTTCGCTGATTGAACCTGAAGCCGTGAACCACCCTGCTTCACGGATTATACCTGAAGTCGCAAACCATCCTGGTTCGCGGGGCGTTAATCAGTCTGCGGACCACCCTGTTTTGCGGACGGCTTCTCCAGTTGCATGGCACTTCCCCACGCAAAGGGAGCCACCACCCATACCTCTCGGTGGCTCACCAAATACTTTGGTGTTCTCATTTCCTGAGCTAGGTAAAATACATTCGATCTATCCAAGCCCTCTATGACTCCCTCGTTGGCTTATTCATTATCCCCAAGACGAGGCCTTGGCCAGAGCCACCAGATCCGTGTGGTATAACTTTCAAGCACATCAGCGCACCGTTTTGAGTCCACATACCAATGGTAAATAGGGGGAAAGGGGTTGCCCTGACCCTTTAGCAGATTCTTGAAGCATTCCTGAGTTCACATTCTCAGGGTAATGTGGAGTCTGAGATCAGGAATCCCTTTTCTACCCCTCCACTTGTTTAGGGTTCCTCAAAGATGGTAAAATACCCATCAAAAGGAAGCCCTCATGCACTGCAAGAGAGGAGATGAGAATAGATGCACCCCCATTCTCTCTCCCGCTGGGCTTTGTCGCCCCGTGAATCTATCTAGGAGTATGCCCTGACCTTCTAGGCCTCTTTAGAGTTTAAACCCCAATTCATCACCTTGGGCCGCCCCAATGCGTAATCCCCACTCCACTTCTCATGGAAGCATCTTTCGCGACGTGATCCTCTGGTCCCTGCTGCCTCTTGTTTCTCACACCGAGCATGGATCACATGGGTTTAGAGTAAGCATCGGCCATGACATCCTCCTATGGCCCTCTTCAGAGTGTAAGCCCCAATCCATCATTCAATGTTGCCTCATAGGGTAACCCCTATTCCAATCCAAACTACATGGACTTTGATCCCTACTTCCTAAGCAGGGATCGTAGGAAGCCTCCCTGAGGATCAAGCCCAACAAACGGTCGATCCGATCATCCCCACATCGGTTCACTGCACCGCTCCTAGTGCCGCCTCAAGTGAGTTCCAACCCTTCGATGACATTAATCCAATGAGGGATGGTAATCCTCAGGCATAAATGATTCTGAACCCCTGCGTCTAGTTGACCGTTTCCCACCAGGGTTGAATCCGTGGATACTATGTTTGTGTATAAACCAAAGATTCGCGAACATATGAATACGTCTTAAATCTATATGATAGTCCCATAACATGCAATAATTCCCCCCAAAAAAGGGTGCGATGAGCCTGACTTCCCATCCTCTTGACCAATGTGAGTTCTTAAGAGTCGCTGGTCAGACCATCCGGCGAACGCCTGCCTTTGGAAAGCAGGTCCATCAATCATTGGATATAGAGCCGTTGGGAATTTCAAGGTTGAAAACCAATAACGAAACAATGCCATAAAAACAAAATTATCTCTAAAAGTTTTATAGTAAATTCAAAAATGTACGTAGTACCAAAAAAGAAAAAAGATTACATTCATACCATTTAATAAAAAATTCACCAATGGGTAAAATTGACTTTAAAAAATTATAGAAGTATATAAATAATATTTTGAAATACATATTTATGAAACATGGATGTGGATGAAAAATATACCCTAGTAAACACTTATTTATAAACAATCTTAAAAAACAATGAGATTGAAAAATAATCCCTTACCGTAGGACTGATTTCTTTTATATGTGTCCAATACACATGTATAGTAGGTTTAAACATATAATTATATTTTAACATAACCATAATAATATTCATGACATCATATATGATTCATTTATGACTATATTATACCCATTCATTTATCAATTTCATGTTAAAGGAAGGTTTTGTGTAATAATCGTTTTATTTATTGTATGTGTTTTAACTTGTTATTCTTGATATTATTACATAGATAATGATTTACTTCAATAATTTAAAATACCATTTTTATATCATATATATTTATTATGTAAATTTATATCATAGATTGATAAATTAAATAAAATACACCATTCATGGAGACGTAGGTCGTACGTACGCATGAACATTTTTTTCATTCCCATGTTGAGTTGAATTAAAAAAGTAAATGAAAAATATATATATACCTAAATACAGTAGAATTATTATTTCCTATATTTCATTATTATTTATTATATATAATTTATAATCATTATTGAATGGATAATTTGGATAATGAATCTCATCGTGTCATGGAGACGATAAGTTGTACGCACACACGAGCGAAGATATTATTCCCATGATGGTTAAATGGTATGAAATTGGAATGTATAATAATTTAAAAAATAATAATATCATGTTATATTTATTATTTAAATCTATTATACTAATCAAAATATCCTTCCAAATTATGTATTGGAGAATAACAAATTACACGACGACATAGAGACAATAATTTGAATGTACGCATGCATGGTGATATTATTATTTGTAGGATGGATAAAAAAAGGTATAAGGTTTTCCCATAAAAAAATAAAATAAAATCATGTATAAAATATTGGATTTATTACTTCAGAATGGAAACTACATATGATGGGTATAGATAAGAAGAAAATAATTTTGAAAGATGTGATAAAACAATTACCTCTTTTTCGGGTGTCCTGTTTTGGTATGTACAAAAGGACTCATCAAGATGGCTTTCTACAAATAGAGTGTCCTTTAAAATGTAGTGATGGATGTTGGGAAGAGATTTTTTGTGGTTTTGGGTGAGGCATTAGGATTTTGACGTGTGATTTAAGAATAATAAGATGTTCCCTTTTTTAAGAGAGAGGAGGGACATCTTTGGAATGTCTTGAAATAATAATTTATTATAAATTTATATTTCAGTTTTTAATGATCCAAAACAAATTAATTTATAATACAAGATGTGTATGGGTATATATAATCTCATAAAATAAATTTTACACATATTTTTATTTAAATTCAAAACTTATCATATTGATTTATCCTTATTTAATCTATTTAATTTTATTTGTGGTAATAATATTGTAAATATTAAATAGTTATAAATATTTAATTATGTGTATTTAAAATTCCATAAATAGATAATTTATGAATCTTTACAACATATAATTTTCACTTTGTAAATTATTAAATGTTTTAGTGATTTTTAAATAATTTAATAAAATTTTATTTTTATAAAATATCAAGAGTGTCATTTTTGACACTATTCATTTATTTTACTTTAAATAAAATCCAAAAAGAAGAAAAATTCAAAAAAAAATATTTAATACACTCTTAAGATGTCACTATCACCTAAAAAATTCAATTAACACATTAATTATTTTATATGATATTTATTTTTATATTTTTTAAACCATTTATTTTATATTTCTATCAAAAAAATAATTTCTACATCACTATTGTGTCATCATTAATCATAATTATTTAATCTCTAAAAATTATAATTAAATTAACAAGATATAGATAATTATATTAGATTTCTGGAGACTACTTATGGTAGATGTTTTATATTTTTAATACTATATTAAAATTATTATACTTATAAGATATATTAATGTGGCATATTGTCACTTTATTTTGTTTTAATTTCAATTACATAACTTTTATAGAAAAAAGTCAATTAAAAGAACCATTATGCCCCTTAGGTGACATTGGTTGAATTTAATTCATCCAATAATATTTTTACTAGTGTTAGGGTAATATTATTATCTCTATCATATTGTTTGATACCATAATTTACCAAATTTTCCTTTAACTATGGTATATAAAAATTATCGTAGTTACATTTTATAATATCAAAAAAAATTAATGTATTAACATAATATGGAACCAATGAATACATATATTGAAAAAAAAATTAAAAATTTAAAACACAGTTTTTTAATTAATTAATTTAAAATTAATTCCTATTTTCAAAACTAGAAAATGTGTTTTTAAGAAGTAAAAACACGTCAAAAGTTTGTCATATGATTATGTCAAATTTAAAGGTGAAATTACTTCCAATGATCAAAATTGGATTAAATTATAAAAACATAATCTAATTAAACAATAAAAATATTCAAAAGATAATCTAACTTTATAAATAAATGGGATGAATAGGAATTTTTGTATTAAAATGCAGTCGTTTTCACTATTAATCAAAATATGAATTTTGTCAGAAAAATAAAAAAAATTCAACCTAGATAAATTGGGATGTAATTATTTCAAATAAGACATTTATTTTTTTAAATATTACATATAAAAGTGTTAAAAACTAAATTTAAAATTGGTTCTCCATCCGAAGGTGGAAAAAATATTTTTTTAAAAAAATTCTTCTTTTATCTTAAAATTTTAATTTGTTATAATATCATGATGTATAAAATACATAAGGTGAATGTTAATGTCTTATTAATTTCAAAATTTTGTTAATAATATTCATAAGGTATAGTTCATATCCCATTAAATAATACAATTTTAAAAATATATCATTTTTTAGTGAAACTCAGTATTTCATAAAATGCTTGCTAACGAGGTTGGTCGCTCTTGTGTGTAATGCAAGACAATTCAGTGTTTCATGTAGTGAAATGTTCATTTAGTAGTGATTATAACATAATCCCAATAATTTGCTTTTATAAATTTAACAAAATCTATACTCGGTGTCACGTGTGTCGTACACCAACATAGTGTTGCATGTAACATTCAACAAGTAGGATTACTATGGAAGGATTGTTTGACATAGTGCATTGCAAGATATAAATGAAAATTGTAATTTATTTGAAAAAAATTACCCCTAAAAACATGGGGTGTTATAATTATTTAAAATTTTTTAAGATTAGGATATTTTATTTTGAAAATTAACCTCATTATTGGTTTTAAAATATAAAAATTATCCAATGTTGAATTTTGAGATTTTTCAAAAAAATATTATTATATAGTGAATAAGGATAATATAACTTTTTACTAATTTTTTTTTTATTTTCATGTATTTTAATATTAAAATTCAATTTTTGATGAGTTTTAACATTTAAATTTTAAATTTTTGATTTAAAATTATTTAATTATGTTTTTTAAATGGATGTTATATTGAGATTATTATAAAGACATTTTTTGTTTTGAAAGTCATTGTTTTTCTGAAAACCCATTTTTCATTCAGTTTTTTCTTATTAAAAATTAATTTGTAATATAAATATTCATTATTTTTAATTTCATAAAATTAATTCCATATTTTGAATTATGAATCCCAAATTTATAAAATAGACCCATTTTATTTTTGTTCAATATGACTAGAAACCTTGGTAATTTTTGATTCCATGGTAATGGGTAAAGCATGTAATTAATGGAAAAAAATAATTGTTTAAGTAATATAAAATTTCCCTTACACTTGCCACAAATTTATTTGATGAGTATTATTCATTCAAAAGAATTATGTTTTTTAATATATGGTCTTTGGTTTTAATTTTTAATTGATTATGACATTTATAATATTTATTTTATGAAAAGTTAAAGGTGTCACACTAATATTTTTAATAAGTGTATAATTTTTAATATAGGATTATCTCAAGGTTATATTTGACCAAAAATATTCATTTTAAATTTAAAATATTTATTTTTATCATGGTAATTTATTTTTCATTTTTAGTGATGAAATAATCACCTTAAAATCTTACAAAACTCTAGTGTAGTAATAATTTTATTAATGGGAATATCAAATAAATGACTTTTTAAAATAGTAAGATAAATATATTATTTTTAAAGAAAAAAATCTTATCATAAAAATATAATCATAGTTACATAATCCTAAAATTTATAAATTTACATTTATCACGTTGAAGTATGGTTCTCAATTCACCAGGTGATTCGTAGTTGTGAGTAAAATTCCCCACAAATGCTCCTTTGTTAGCAAGCCAGCCAGAAAGTTGATTCTTCTCATGATAAATATGTGTGCAATTAAGTTCATTAAAGAAATTTTGCATTGGTGGATATTCCATTTTCTAGTGATATTCTAGGCAAGATGAATTTTACCCATCCAAACTACTTGCTCGATTGCAGTCGAGTCGCTTTCATACCAGACCAAGTTCCAGTTTCATTGCCAAGAGATTTCAACAGCCTTAATCAGAGTAAAAATTTATATTTCAAGTGTTATCGAATATCTGCATGTACCATACTCTCCTTCAAAGAAATCGCAATTATTATCTCGGAAGACAATTTGGTAACCAGCAGGTCCTTGATTCCCTTTTTAGGATCCATCTATATTGAATTTAATAGAACCTACAAATGGAGGAAGCCAGAAAACCTCTATGGTTCCCTGAGGTTTTTGGATGTTACTAGAAATTTGGAGCATTCTCATGACTGCAAGATCATGCACCGAATTGATAAAACATTCATCATGATAGTTATTGGACTTTTGAACCGCAAAAAATATAGTAAAGGGAGAATAGTTTCAACTAGGAACAAGATAAGCATTCATGTACATATTCCTCTATATCCAAAAGATGTGTATAAACTCTGCACATGCTAATAAGAAGAGAGGAATCACCTGATTTGAGTGCTGTATAGCAGTTAGGCCTAGAGAAAACTGGGAGTTTTCAACAGCATGTGGAGGATGTACTTCAAAGATATTGAAAACACCAATCCTGAGTGAAGAAGAAATGTTGCTGGAGAGGGAAAGATGATTTACATCTTCTTGGTGTTGTAGAAGAAGATTAAATCTAGAGCGTAGGTTGATGCAAACACGCTGTAGGTTTTCATCCACTAGTAATTTGCTAAGATTAATGTGAAAATGTAAATAAAATCAAAAAGGAATCAGCCATTTTTTATTGATGGCTTAAATCCTAGTGCAATTCCCATGAATTAGATGGTTATAGTATCCATTAGAATCAAGAATCCCATTTGTATTAGGTTCCCACAGGAGCAAGTCAGTACCATCTATGAAGTCATAGTTATAAATTTTAGTAGAAATTTTAAAGGGAAGGGAATCTCTATGATCAAGATGAATCTTTATGGAAGATCCATAATCAGTATCATAACTCGAAATGTCAACACTATCAATATTATGAGATATTTTCAAGTTTTTCTTTCAAATGTTGAGAGAAGATTGAGCACTAACCATCCATCGAGACTGATGGTTGATATTCTGAATGATTTTATAATCCCATGCAATTTTAAATATTGAACATAAGACATATTATCATAGATAAGCCTTTTAAAAATCTTTGATCTAAGAAAGTCCAAAGGCTGCAACTTATAATTGATATTCCTCCATATGAACTGTTTGTGCAAGGAACATTTAAATATTTCAAGGTTTCTGATTCCAAGCCCTCCCTTAACAAAAGTCTTACAACAACTCTTCCAAGGAGTTGAAATTACCTTTCGTTCTAGTATACAACCACTCCACAAAAAAATCCTAATCAAGGAGTTCAATGTTTTTAAAATAGAGGAAGGCCAGAAGTAAACCACGAAAGAGTAGACTAGTTTTATGGGGAAACAAGTTCATCTAAGCATAACCTTCCCGCCATTGAGAGTTAGTTTCCTTTCTATTATGAGAGGGTCCTTTTTACCTCACTAACAACTTATGTATGGTGATAAGGGTGAGGTCTACTAAAGAACATGGGGGCTCCGAGGTAGGTAAAGGGGAGATACCCTTCATGAATTTATAGATCATTTATATTACAAGATTTCCTTGAGGCAGAGATATTTTTTCCAAAATAAATAAAATATTTTCCCCAATTAAACACCTGCCCTGAGACATTATCATAATGAAGTAAATATTTCTTGAGGTTTTAATTATTTTTCTATCACCGTGAGTAATGATAATATTTTCATCTACAAAGAGAAGGTGTGCGGGGGCAGGGATTCCTCTTGCAGCTCTGATTGTTTAAAATTCACCTGATGTTGTCATATGAAGGAGGATTCGTCTAAGTTAGACCTTAGAAATAGCGATGATGATGGAATTGAGGGGGTCACCCTACCTCACTTTTATATAACATTTTATGTAACCCTCTGGTGATCCATTAATAAGAATGGAAATTTTTACAGAAGTAATAATATCCTGGGTCAATTGAATAAACCTTGCATTAAAACCAAACTAATGCAGAACGCATCCAATGAAATTACTATCAATCATATCAAAAGACTTTTTGATGTCTAATTTAAGCGAAATGTTGCCCCCGTTGGTTGAATTTTGCGTCAAGTTGACACCTTCTGAGTTAGTAAGATGGAAATCTAGAATTTTCCTCCCTTTGACATAGACAAATTGATTCTAAGAGATGATTTTTCTAGAAACATGTGTATAGAAATTGACAAGAATTTTATTGATGATTTTTTATAGAGTGTTGAAAATAGATACTGGTCTAAATTGAGCAACATTTCTGGCATTTTCCACATTCTGAATGGGGGCAATAAACTTAGCAATGCAACTATGAGATATACAACCTTCTGAGAAGAAGTATTTAACGAGTTCACAAACATCTGAGTAGATAACCACCTAGAAGACTTGGAAAAAATGATTAGTAAATCCATATGGTCCGGGAGAACTCCCTTTATTGACCCCAAAAAGTGCACCATTGATTTTAGTGTCCAGAGGGATGGATATGAGAAAGAGATTATCAACCTCTATGAAGAATCTAGAATGATTTCATTCCTAATATCCACATCGCATCCAGGGCCATTAAATTGGTTGGTGTAGTAATAAACAATATTGTTACAAATACTTTATCGACCATCCACGATTGTATCACCCACCTTTATTAATGATAGGGGCCATTGTAAATTTTTATCTCTTTGTAGGGCATTGAAAATTTTAGTATTTTGATTCCAATATCTGAGCCACTTGAAAATAAAAATATCCTTTTGAATGTTATCTCAATGACTGAGAAGACCATTGAGTTTGTAGAAATAATTGGTTTCATAGGATCTATTACTAGAGAAGCCAGCTTTAGTGTTATCTACTTGAATATTATGGATGGAGCTCTCCAATGTGTCTATTTCTTGGTCCAGGAGACTAAATTTATTCTTTATCCACTTCTTCATAACAATAATGTGAGATTTCATCTTGGATATATAGGAAAACGGTCTTCTAGTCCAATTTGGCATATTTATGGTGTCAATCACTAGTTGGGAAAACTCAAGAAGAGTGGTCCAAGAGTTATTAAATCGAAAATAAATTGGCATTATGTAACTCTTAATAGTGAAGGTAGTAAGAATATTATGGTGATCCGAATTATGTCTCACAAGTGTAGTGCATGAGATGGTTTTCCAACTTCCATGAAGACAGACATTTGCAAAGGCACAGTCAATTCTACTCTCCCTAGTACATATTAAATTCCACCTGTACCACTTTTATTTGGCACCAATCAGATTGAATTCAATAAGGTTTGACTACTACATAGAGGTTCTGAAATCTCACATGGACGAAACATTGGAATCATGTCATATCTTCTCATCTGCATATAAGATGGCCTTGAAGTCACCCATGACTACCAAGGGATCTGAGGTAAAATTGAGTAGATTTTTATTATGCTACCAAAGAGATCATCTTCTGATATGACATATGAAGGCATATAATCATTTTATATCATAGAGATTTACTTGGTTAAAATTATAAGTATTGTATTAATATAAATGTAATTAATAGTTCATAAAATTGATATTATTAATATTTATAATATATAATATTTTATTAAATGGTATAAAATTCTTCAAGATTCTAATTTCACAAAAATTATTGGGATAAGGTTTAAAATTTACTCCATGGTCCATTTATTTGTTTTTTGGTAATTTATTGTAAATATTTTAATCCTCAAAGAGTAAAAACCATCCATCCATGGCATGAGTTAAAGGAGAAAAATTACGTTTAAAAGAAAACGATAAGGTTATAAATATAGTCAAAACATATATAATTATTATTTTAAGAGTGTATTTAGATCCAAAATAATATTATATTAGGAAATATCATATTTTAATTTAAATTTAATTTATATTAATTTACTATTTTTATAAATTCCAAGAGTTCTGATCCCCTCTCCAATAAAAAGACAGATATTCTTATCATTTATTACCACTTAAAAACCATGTTCGATAAAAAATATACCAAAATACCATCCTATATTCACTAAACAATTATGGAATCATTATTTTTGGAATAACACAATCCTTAGTGGTCATTAGGTGTTAATCAAACTTGTTTTTCTGAAGAAGAGGTTTCGTTTTAATCAAGCATTCTCATTTTACTTTTGATTCTGCATACATCAAATATTATTATATCAGGATAAAATAATAAATATAGTATACCAAAAATATTTATATGTTATTATGTTAATTTAATGACCCATATACATCTCCACTTCAATTAAATGGTAAAATAATTCATCATTCATTTTTATGGAGGACTACCGCCTTGCGAATCAATGTGATTCATTTTTCATCACCATCTCTCGTGATTTAATATTTTTATGGAATTTTGTTTTATATATAATATTAATGAAATTATTAACATTATGAAAAATATATTATACCATTTAATCTCTTTCCATTACATGCATATAAAAATGATAACATTAATCGTGCGTATGTGTGGACAACAACCTCCACAAATTGAGGTGTTTCATTTTCATCACCACAAAAAATGAATTATATATATACATATATTTAAAGAATTAATATCATACATAATATATTATTATAATTATGCAAATATAATTTTATACCTACCATTTTTTATAATGATCATTGAAAAAATGAAAATATCACGCATACGTATGTACAACCTACCGTCTCCAAGACTGTAACATAGTTAATTTTTCAAAAACATATTTCATATTTAGATTTAAAAGTATTATTAATTTATAAATGTTATAATAATTACATGAGTATTATTTTTTAAATGAGGTAATGTTGACCTATATGAACAAATTCAACCTACCGAATTCATTTTGAACTTATGAACAGAATTTCATCAAAATGTCCTAAGCAAACATTAATAATTAAATAATTGATATGACATTGTAATAAGAGATATTAGAGGAATAATAAACTTGAAAATTGTTCTCATTAAATTATATAATTAACATAAGTTTATTATCTAGGATGATAAAGTACATATGTGACAAATCAGACTCAAGGCAGGGGATTTGTTGAACTCAATTTCCATTAATTGTGTGAAACTTCTAATTCATTGATTATTTCATGATATGATTATTTATGAAATGACTATTAATTATGTTATGTTTATTTTAACGTTTTTATGTGTATTTATATCTAACACACATAGTCTATTCATTTCTTTAAATCCCACTTCAATGATATGATTGTTTTAAGGCATTTTTTGAAAAAACTGTCTTTACTGTTCCACTTTCAATAATTTTTAACAAATTATAAAATAATGTTTTTCGAAATTATATGGAATATGTGTATTTTAAAACTTTAATAGTGTTTTATTTATTTTATGTTTCCTTTATATGTTTTCATATTTATTTTTAATTAAAATGGTTTCATAATTATGTGTGAAACTTTTAGATATTAAAATTGATTTTTATGAAAAGGTGTATTTTGATATCCAAATGTGTTTTTCACATGGAATGAAATTATTTTTCAATGCATTTATTCATTATATGGTCCTCAGATAATATTTATGATTGGTGTGCCCTAATGTAACTTGTTCATCATGTTATATATTATACAATGGGTGCACCCTGATTGTATTCCATTTTATTTGATAATTATTTTGTCCCATAAAGAATTATATTGGAAGTCAGACATATAATTATTTCGATTTGAAAGGGTTTTTGTAAGGTTTCTATAAGGGTTCTATGATGACTATGTCCTAAGGAACCTATTTGACTTTTTAATTCGTGATAATGATTTTTTAATGAAAATATCATGATATCAAAATCAATGATAATTATATTTTTGAAAGTTAAAATGGCTCCATTTTTAGATGTAAATAAATTTTTTTTAAGAAAATGTTTTAATGGGTTTTCATGTATTTCATTGAAGAAAAAAAATTTATTTGGTTCATACCATATTGAGAGTTTTGTGCTCATTCCATGTTCTTAAATGTTTTTCATAGGGTTTTATGGAATAGTATGGAAAAGGATGTTGTCAATATCAAATTCTTTATGATATTTCATGAAGAGAAAGCATGTTTTATTTTAAAAGGGATATTTTTTTGTAATAAATGGATACCGAGTATAAGAGTCTACTTGTAATGTATGAGATTACTATGTAAGAGTTTAACCTATTTCTTTAAAAGTATAAGCCTAAAATATCTTTCAGAAAAGATTGTGATTTCAAGTTTTAAAATAATTATAATATCTATTGTTTAAGGTCGGGTCCCTACAATTTTTAACAAAGTAGAGTTTAGATAATGTTGGATAATAGGATATTTTCTTATGATGTTTTCATAAGAGTTATATACTTTATCTCGGGTATACATGTTTAAGGTTGATTATAATTTCATGTTCTTAAACACCTATTTTTATATTGTAACTGAAGGATTTTGGGGTGACTAATGAAATTTTTAGAGGTTGTATTTAGAACATAAATCGACATAGTTATTTTGTTTTTATGTTTAACGTATTGAAGAAATTATATGGGTATTGTAATCATTTTAATAGGAAGTAATTTATTTCATATTTTAATAGTGTAACTCCTTATCGATTAAATATATTTTATCAATATTAAAGGAGAAGGATATCATAATATATTCTTATCCATTATAGATGATTTAATCATCACTATCATGGAAAAATCATCTTCATATGATCTTTAATGATTTTTGAGCATCCAAATAACATTAACGAAACCATTTGATCATTCCAAAAACTTTTAATATCATTAAAATTTGTATGTATCATGTTATTTCTCCTATCAAATTTCAAATACTAGAGTCATCCATTACAATTGACAAGAGGAACACAATCAAGGACCTGATTATTTCATTTTTAAAGATTTGTACTACCCACTAGAAGATAAATAGAAAATCAACAACATAAAGTAAAACCCCTATGTCAAGATATATCATATGAGTTATTTTATTATGATCTAATTATTAATCATGATTTATTGATATTGAATAATATTAATCAAATATTCAATATATTGATTTATATGAATAAAATATTACGGAATAAGATAAAGGAAGTGTTTATGTATAATGTCTTCTAAAAATATATTATAGTGGTATTTAATCTATATTATTGAAAATTATAAAACATCAATGTAAAATTATATAGTAGATTTTTTTGAAATATTTCAAAACATATGATAGATTAAATTGATACCTATGGAATGTGGTTTAGTGAAATGGTGATAATTTATTGGATATATTGTTTGATTATTGAATTTTTTTGTATATGTAAACCATAGGTTTAATGATATAAAAAATAGTTACTTGAGGAATAATTCCATTACTATTGGTAGAAATAAATTTAAATATATTTTTAGACATTATAGTATATATGATATATTATTTTTAGGTAATTATGGGTTATTAAAATTTGGGAACATATTTTTTATCATAGAAATATCCATGATATTGAAATGTGATTTGGTGATTAGGATATTTATTCTATTTCATAATAGGTGAACTATTTTAGTATATTTATAATATTAAGGTAAATAGAATATTGTGGTATTTTATTTTAGATATAAAAAATGAATTATCTTTTGAGTTGTATATAATTTCATTGTGAAATTATGATGATTCAATTGATTTATGGAAATAGTTATCATACATGGAGATTGCATGATTTACAAAATTACATTTCTAATATGAAACATTAAGAGTGAGTAATGGTATTTGGGGGTACAAATGTTATATGTATATTTTAATATTACTTGATCAAATCATTCTAATTTTTCTCATTCTTAGTCTTGAATATTTTGAAGAATTTTATGATAGGTATTTATTGAATGATCAAAGTTGAATTTTTGGTATTACTAATGAATTTTAGAGATTAATAGTAGATTACATTCATTTGAAGATTTAGGAATTATATTATCTTATTCTAAAAATTTTTATTTTTGTTAATATCTATGGGATGGAGTAATAAATTGTTATCTATACAAGGGATTTGTGATATATATAATAGGTTATAGTTCTTCAGGCATAAAAAAGTCATACTCGTCATTTAGAAGAAAAGATGAGTTTGTGGAGAAAATTTATTAAAGGATGAAATTATACTTGTCATGTTTGTATATTTCTTTATTGTAAAATAAATACTCTAATATATAAATAGGATATTGAAACAAAAAATGTTATCAGTTTAAGTTTCTTATCATAAAATCAATGACCTCTAAACCCATCATGGATTTATGGTTTGGTGGTGATTCAATTTCATAGGACTATTCTCTATATCATACTCTATCAATATTTTTTTATACTTTATTTTCCCTGCCACTGATCTGTTTCCTCGAAACCTAGTTATGTGTTATTCCAAATGACCTTCATACTTACCTTTCTCTCTTTTAAGGTGAATGTTTTATTAACCCTATTTCTTGATGTGGGATTTCAACAATGTGATTTTAAAATGTTTTTCTATTATGTAATTAAAAATTGTGAGGACTCAATTTATATGGGAGGAATGAAACATCATGATTTTTAAAAGGAATTAATATGTTTTATTTCGAACAAGATACACAACACCATGATTAAATAAAAAACTAAATATTGTTATAATGTGCTTGTTATAAACTGCCCATTAAATTGGAAGAATGAATAGTATTAATAGAATTATGAAATATAAAATGATACAACTCGTTATGAATTTATTACTAGATAATTATTTTATAATAACTTATTTTTTCGTAAAGTCATTTAAATCTTAAAAATTTACAATTTCTTCAAAAATGTTTCTGATAGATTTTTAGAAATTAATATGATAAATAATATCACTATGTTTCAAAAAATTTATTTTACAAACAAATAGTTCATTTATGGTTTCATAATATCAAAATTATCATATGGTAAATTTTTTATATTTTTCTAAGAAGCTTGATTTTTCTATGAATAAGGAAAATATCAAATTTTATTGAAAATTTTACTTACTTTTCATGTGTTGACAATTTCAAATGCTATTTTTGATTAAACATAAAATTTAATTTTTTAATATTGATTTAAAATAATATAATTATGGGTTTTTAATAGATTTTATACTTTAATTAAATGTAAAAATATTTTATGTTTAAAAAAATATTTTTTTTCTAAAAATCTGTTTTCGTTGCATTTTTACAGTCAAAATTTAGTTTAATTTTTGAAATTCATATATTTTTAATTTTTAAAAATGGATTCCATATTTAAAATAATGAGGTCCCATTTTAGTAAATATAACTATTCTATTTGTGGTCAATATCAATAATAATCTTTGTAATTTTTGTTACTACGGTAAAGTGTAAATCTGGTAAATAAGGGTAAAAAATATTAGGATAATGACAATAAAATTACCATTACATTTTTTTTATTAATAGTAATACATAATCATTAAATGTTCTAATATATGTCTTTTTTCCCAAATTTTTAGTGAACATGACATTTATAATTTCAATTTAAGAAAATGTTTAAGATATCCCACTCATTTATTTAAAAACTATAAAACATTTAATATAGGGTTATCCAGTGGTTATATTTGACTATAAATAGTAATATAAAATAAAATATATTAATATTCATCTTGAAATTTATTTTATTTTTTAGTGAATAAATAATTACCTTAAATTCTTACAAAAAATTTATGTAATAATTATTTCATTAGTGGATATATAAAATAAATGTTATTAAAAATATTTAAATAAATTTAACCTGTGATAATTAATCTAATAATCTTATTATTTATATTACCTTGAAATTTTTTGGATTTTATAAAATATTTTCTTTTAATTATAATCGGTATCATGATATTATAAAATTAAAAGTATTGAATAGTCCTTAAAATTGACATTTTGAATATTTTATAGTAAATAAAAATTTATTCAATGATATAGCATTCATATGAATATGAAATTATAAAAATGGATTGGGATAAGTTTTAAAATTTAATCCATGATACATTTATGGATATTTTTTCATTTTATAGTTTCTATATTAATCCTCAATTTGTAAAAAACCAAGTTGTCGCAAGAATATTTAAAGGGATTAAATAATGTTTAAATCCAAAAACAAGGGTAGATATATAGTAATCATTTATCTCATTTTTAATGGATGATGGTATTTAGAAACATAATCATATTATATTATAAATTAATAAGTTAGGATCCGTTTGAAATTTTAATTTAATTTAAATTAATATAATATTTTGATAATTTCTGAGATTTCCCCTCCCCTCTTCTACAAATGGACACATCTTCTTATTATTTATTCACAAATAAAAACCACTTTTTTATATATGTGAAAATACATTACTATAATACCTAAAATCATTCTATAATAATTATTTTATTCATAAAAAAACCATGGTAGTATTATGGTGTTAAGAAAAGGTGGTTGTCTGATGAAGAGTAACCGTTTTAATCAAACATTTTTTATTTTAATTATTATTAATCCTCCATAAAATATTATTAAACCATGGTAAGATAATAAATAATGTATAATACATATAATTATTTGTTACTATTTCAATTTCATGACCCACATCCATATCCACATAAATAATATGGTAAAATAATTCAACATTCATGTTTACGGAGGACTACCGTCTCATGAATCGATGTGATTCAATTTGCATAACCATATCTCACAATTTGTTATATTTAAAGAATTGTGTTTTATATATTATATTATTGATATATTTATCACTATTAAAATATAATATACCTTTTTATTCTCTAACATTTCCATTCTTATAAAAATGATAACATCATTCGTGCGTACATGTGGACTGCCACCACCACGAAATGATGTTCTTTGTTTTCATCCAATAATGACATGAATTATATATATAAGTATATTTAAGGATGTAATATAATATTAAATATGTTATTATTATTTTTTAATAATAAAATTATACAAATCTTCTTTCCATTATGATCACTGAAAAATGAAAATGTCAATAATGGTTACGTACGACCTACTGTCTCCATGACTGTGACGTAGTTAATTTTTCATAACCACATTTCATTGTTGGATTTAAAAGTATTATTAATTTTTAAAACTGATAATTATTTCATGAATATTAATATGAAGATGATTTAATTTTTAAATATTTGATAAAGACAACCCATTGATGTCATGTTTAACTTATGAATAGAATATGGTTAAAACATACTATGTGATAATTAATAATTAAGTAATTGCTATAATATGGTATCAAGTGATAAAAAAGAAATAATTAAATTGAATATTTTTCTCGAGAAATTAAATAATTATCATATTTTTATTATATTATATGATAAAGGACATACATGACAAATCAAACTCAAGATAAGGGATTTTCAAATCTCAATTTTCACTAATTGGGTTAAACGTCTACTTCTTTGATTTTTTCATGAAAAAATTATGTATGAAGTGACCTTTAATTATCATATTCATATTAAAAAATAGTATATTTTTATTTAAATATGATACACATATTCTATTCATTTTATTAACACTCGCCTCAATGATATGATAGTTCTAAGAGACATTCTTTAAAAATCCTATTTAAATTCCTCTTTAAACCATTTTTACAAGAGTTTAAAATAATGTTTTTAACATATATGGAGTGAGTTTATTTTAAATCTTTTAAAACTGATTAATTATTTGATGTCTCATTTAAATGATTTCATGGTTCTTTTCAATTTTAATGGTATCTTTTTGATGTTTGAAGATTTTATATTTTAAATGTGATCTTTAAGAAAAAAAATGGTATTAAGATATCCAAATCTTTTTAAAACAAGGGTTTAAAAGATTATTCAATGTTTTTATCCATGATATGGTCCATGTAAATTATATACTATGGGTATACCCAAGTAGCACCGAGTGATCCTATTATATAGCATACATTGGGTATTCCTAGATAGATCTCTAATGCATTGGTTAATGATTTTGTTCTCTAAAGAATTATATTTGATGTCAGCTATATGGATATTCAAATTTTGAATTCTTTTTAAGGGTTATATGATGACGATAACCCTAGTAACCTGGAATCCTTGGTGGGTTCGACGGCAATGACTACTATTCTTCTATCCTATGTGGGTCCGGCTGTATTGATCTCTATACTTGTATCTTGTGTGGGTCCGGCAGAGTAGCTGGTCTTGTATCCTGTGTGGGTCCGATAGTTTAACTGGACTTGAATCCTTTGTGGGTCCAATAGTTTAGATGAATCAGTGGCTACATATGATCATCTCTATCGCTATACGAAAGATGTATACCTGTGTGAGCTGAGTCTTGTTTCACAATCATTATCATTGATATGATTCACTTACATTCCTGTGTGGATTGGGTTGTGCTTTCCTGAGTGGACTGGGTTGTGTTTTCTTATGTGGACTGGGTTGTGCTTGGGCTCGAGAGTTGGAGTTGAACTATAACTGATGAATTAGGTATATGTATGGGCATATACCTAAGTAGTATTGTTGATACTTAGTGATTGTATATTTGCTTTGTGGTTTATCCTTTGTGGATTCTGAGAAACCATCGGGGGTCTTGGGGTCCCTACTGAGTATTGTATACTCACCCCTGCACAGGCTATGCCCGTACTACGTTGTGCTGGATGCAGATGACAGATAGCACTGATCGAGGTGGAGGCTTGTGGAGCTGGATGGTACCCAGAGGTGGACCACTTGGCGGGACATACACGGAGTGGACGGCCAGACCCTAGGAGTCGAGGAGACTATTTGTACCCACCCTTCAGGTGGGATTTACGGAGGATGACTCAGTATTGCTGTTTTACATACTACTGTTGTACATTCATTTCAGTTGTACAATACTTTTAGTTGGGTTTGTATACTGGCCCATTTAATTTCAGCACATACTTTGTACACAGTTTTACTTAGTGTTTACTTTACTTGCGTACTCTCTTGTGTTTGTTTAGTTTAAAAAGGCAATTCCTTCCCATTTTCCATGATTTACGCCTTTGGTGCTAGTTTCCAGCCCTTGGCATACGGAAGGTGGGCTTGGGGTAGTCACAGAACGGGCCCCAAGAACGGGTCGTGGCAATGATGTTATTATTTTGGTTGGTTTTATTATTTTATTATTATTTTTATTTTTATTTTTACTATTATTATTATTATTATTATTATTATTTTAGATAATATTTTAACCAGGTCATTTCTTTTATTTTGGTTTCTTTTGCAGGCAGGCGACTATGCGTGTGACCATATGCGCGACCATGCGTGCGACCCTACGCGCGACCTTGTGTAGTGTCCGTTCTCAATAAACAATGTTAATTTTGTGGTTGATTTTATTATTTTCGTTTTCCTATAAATATTAAATTTTTTATAATTTGTTAGGATATAAATTTATCCTTATTCTTATTTTTATTAATTTTTTTTTCTCTTTTGTAATTTTCTTTGTTTTCATCTTTTCTTTTTTTCCCTCTCCCTTTCTTTCTCTCCTCTCTCCCGTCATGCAGGCCACTCCTCCCCTCCATTTCATGCAGGCCTCTCCTGCCCAAACCCTAGTCGCTCTTCACCATACTGCTCGCCACCCTGCCCTCCTCCTCCATCTCTCGTACCGGCGTCACCCTACCTCCTCCTGCCTTCCCGGTCAGCTGCACTGCCCACCTCGCCTCGAGCTCCCCCACGTCGCCCCTATTTCCTCGCACAACTGGACCCGCGCCACCCCTCCCTTACGGTCGGTTTTCTGGCGCGACGCACCTCCAGAAACCCCTCGTTCTGCTCGGCCATCCCTCTTCTCCCTCGTCGCAGGTGCGTGCTACAAATGATTTCTTCTGAAAAAGTGTTTTGGGTTTTCACGAGAAATGAGGTTTTGATTTTAAAATTGTTGAAGGTCATTAGGAACTTTAATAAAATAAGTTATTTTAGAAAACTCATTCAAGGGTGATATTTTGTGTGCATTGATTGCGTGATCTGTATATGATGTTTGTGCATCGTGACTGATTGATTGGCATTGTTGACTCACCCCTCTTTTATTATATGTGTTGACATGGGAACCTGGCATACTGAGTGAATTTTCTGAGAATGATTGTTGTACTAGTTTAGATTTTTCACTGGATAGTGGCCCCATATCAGGGGAATACTAAGTTATTGCTGCTATGGGGATTGGGCCCCTCGGTTAGGCCATGTAGGGTTATGCCGGGCGTTAGGGTGTTATGATGTCATCGAGTTAGGGCATGCCTTCAGGATGTGTCAGATGTATAGTACGTTCTGGATTGTTCGCGATCTCTTATGTTCGAACAATGTTTCTATTCTGTTTATTTGAATCTGGTGGATTTTTGAGATGTCTAGTTCATTTGCTGGCCCTAGTGTGCCACTTTTTCCATTGCCCTTGGTGTGTGTTATGTGTTATTTTTAGTTTTCCTTTTTGGCTAATAACTAAAGTTTTGTTTTTTAATTGTTTTCAAAAATGTTTTAAATTAAAATTCACTTGTTCCTTTCGAACGTTAAGAATTGTTTTAAAATTATATATGGAAATGGAATGATACTTGTTTTAGAATTTAAAGTGTGTGTGGAAACTAATATTTTATATAATTTAGGTCAAACCCGGAATTGATAAATTTTTTATTTAATGGTATGTGCATTGTGAATAGAATTTTTCGGGCCTACTACTGAGTTTTAATACTCATGCCTATAGTGTTTTCCTATTTTTGGTTTTGCTTCAGGTTTGGTTCGAGCTTGCTCTTCGTGGGTGAGAGTTGGATGTGGACTAGTGAGCGACTCTCTGAGTCCCGAGGAGTTTTGTTCGAGACCAATTTAGTGTGACTTGTTGGTCGTTCTTTCTTTTCAGGTTCATTTATTTACTTTGTGTTCTTCTAATTTTTCATTTTTTTTATTTATTTTCATTGGGAGAAATTGTTCCCTATTTTCTTGTTTTGATTCCCGACACTAGTTTCCAGGCTGTGGGGATCGGTAATGCCCCTCGGGACTTGCTGAGGACTGGGTCGGGCGCCGTTTTGGATGGAGACCCGGCCTTGTTCGTGAAAAAATGGTATCAGAGGAGGTTTTGTTCTTATTATTTGGGGTGTTAGGTATATTGGAGATAGGACTATCAATACTCGATGTATAGGTGTGAGAAGAGCATCGTGAACTCATACTAGTTTTGATCCTCGAATAACCAGGGGTAGTCCGGGATTTAATTTTTTTCCTTGGTCTTTGTGGATGGGGGATGACAATGGGAGTAAACCGGTACTACGCACGGTCTCACATGGAGTAGCGACCCATGTGATGCCCGAGAGAATGGTTCGACACTCCCAGTTTTTGGTTCTTTCCTAGGGCATCGTCTGCTAAACCATGTAGCTGGGTTAGACATGAAAACTAGTATTCCACCCAGGTGCTTTAATTTTTGTGATATCTAGCTTCAATTTTGGGATTGGCGAGAGATTTTTTAACTTTTAAAAGGGAATAGAACTTTGGTGTTGTTCTTATTTTATTTTGGTGTGCGGTTGACATGATATTTGGGGTGTGTTTCTCTTTGACCTTGTTTTTGGAATTTGACATTGATTTGTGGAAGATGAATTTATAAAAGGATACCTTGGATTGTTCGAAATTGGAGTGGGTGGTTTTATAGATGGAAATCATTTTGGAAATTTTTCTTGAGTTTTTGAAATAGTTGGAAAAAAATGTATTTTTGAAAAATTGGGAATGTAATGTTTTGAAAGAAAAAGATCCTTGTTTCTATTCCAATGGTATTCCTATGGGTACTCAGATGTTCATGTGGAAGTGATTAATGGATAATTGGTGGATTGTGTGGGTGGGTGCCTGGGAGGCATGAAAATGCAAATCTACAAGGCATGCAGGAATATCAGTGGTGATTGATTGATTATGAAAGCTGCATCTTGTGTCCGAAAAAGTGGGGTTTCCTCTAAAATGATTTTTTGTGCTTAAATGGTTTTGGAAAATGGAAAATGGTTTTGAGTCTGGAGAGAAACAATGAATTCAAAAGGGCTATTGGTTTTTGTTGTACTGTGTTTAGTTTCTCAAGCAGGTGTTTTTCTTTAAGAATGAATTGATGTTTCAGATTGGAATTATTGGATTTGTGTTTGGATTTGTGGAAGGTTGTTTTGTGTTTCTTGTTTGGGATATGCCCCCTAGAAATGTCTTATGGGTTTCCCGAAGGTCTCTCGGTTCTTGGCTCAGCCCTGACTCTCAGTGGAGTGGCAGGTTGGGTTCTGCTTGATTGTGTCGACTGTTTGTAGATGTTGAGGTCGATTTGATATCGTTGAATGCTTTGCGAATGTCAAAAGTGTCTCCAGTTTTGGAAGAACTCCAGAAGTTGTGTGGGTGTATGTTTTTTGGAGTATGCCTGGTGGAGCGGCACTAAACCAGTAAACAATGATCCCTTTGTTTTTATTGAGAATAAGGATGTATTGAGAGATCCTTAAGACTAACCTCATACCATGGTTGTACCTAAGGAAGAGAAGGTTCCTCATCCGATGAGGAGTGTGAACTGAAGGGGCATGTTCTTGGAGCGCTCCTTCCACTAGTTCGTGGTGCGTGTCAGATAGACCGCTCAACCTCTTATCTCTAGTATGGTCAATCAGACACTCTAAGTCATTCGATACAATTCTCTATTGGTATGTTGATAGAGTGGTCGCGCGGGACATGAGGAGAAGTATGCATGCTTCTTTTCCAGCAGAGGAAGTTCCAGTCAGAGGTGGTCAACTTATGACTATGAGGTGGTAGATGCTTCAGACATCCGGGCCCCAGCCATAGGTCTCAGGGTGAAGCTTGCGCACAGTCAAAACTCATCAGACATGGGATGAGCTTGGTCTGACTTATGTTTACAGTGTTGGGATGGGGATGAATTAAGATTCCCTACTGCAGTATCATCTCTGAAGGTTTCATTTTTGTTGTGAGGGGCATAAAGGCATTGTCTCCTTGTGGTGGTCTTGAATTATGGAAGTTCCTCTTGGGCCTTAAATTGGTTCAGAAAATCCGTACTTGTGTAAAGCCAATAGGCGTGCTCCGTGAACCTTCTTGTGGTCGGAGATGATCATGTCTTGTGGAATTGTTGTGTGCCTATTTGGTTCGCCTCCTGGTTAGGGGTTTCTGCTATCAAAGCTATCTCATGTGGAAGAGTGTTTTCCACTATAGGAATAATCAGTGAAGGTCAGCCCATGTGGTGGGTTCACGATGAAGAGTTCAGTTTGTATCGCTCAATGTAAACTGGCAATGCCCGTGCAGGTGTCGTGGTGTTAGGAAAATTCTAAAATGGTGGGGAGATCCACTGAAGGTCTCGTCGGGGACTCCTCTTATGTCTGTTTGGTTCAACATAGGAAGCCTAGTGGGTCAAGCCAGTGTTAGAGGTTTTGTCTGGGTTTGTGAGTCGCCATGGATTGGAGAACAAATATTTGACAAGGATCCTAATATGGTGGGGATACCACCATAGGATGAGCTTGTGGAAGACTTTTTTTTCAATTTTCACTTGGCGGAGCAACCCATTGCTTTTTCTCTGCCCAACCTCGTCCATGCTAATTTGTTAGCTAAGATAGTGGGTAGCTTAATGAGTGTTCTTGGAGATCTCATTCGGCCCTGGTGATCCCTAAATTAGGGGTCGGGGTGTTCCATGTTGTAGGTCTATTTCGAGGTGAATTCCTTACTCTTGGTCATTTTTTTGGTGGTTCTGGTTTTGAGATCTTTGATGTTTTTGGTCATCGACGTTTTAAATACTCGGTCTTTGGGTGATTAAGGTTTGGTTTTAAGCATCTTCGCATTCTTGCTTGGAACCCTTGGTTGACTTGGTCTTTTGGGACTTTCTGGGGGCAGAAAGTGTCATGGTGGGGAGAATTCTCACACCCTGACTGACACTTCTTTTAATTTAATTATTTTAAGTCATTCATTTGAGTTTCAGTTTGAACCAGTTCAATTTTAAAAAGGAATTTGATATCATTTACGAGTGCTCGACCATAATCGCGACTAGGCGCACGAACACGCCCACACACGCGACCGCACCCACAACCGTGAACAGTGTCCAACATAAATTAATAATTATGTTATTATTTTGGTTGGTTTTATTATTTTATTATTATTATTATTATTATTATTATTATTTCAGTTCATATTTCAACCTGGTCATTTTTGTTATTTTGGTTCCTTTTCGGGCATGCGACTGTGCGCGTGACCGTGCATGCGACCCTACGCGCGACCGTGCATTCGACCCTACGCGCAACCATGAATAGTGTCGGTTATCAATAAACAATGTTATTTTTGTGGTTGATTTTATTATTTTAATTTTATTTTTAATATTAAATGTGTTTGAATTTGTTAGGATATAAATTTATCCTTATTCTTATTTTTATTTCCTTTTTTTCTCTTTTATCCTTTTCTTTCTTTTCCACTTTTCTTTTTTTCCCTCTCCCTTTCTTTTTCTCTTCTCTCCTGTCGCGCAGGACACTCCTCCCCTCCATTTCACATGGGCCTCTCCTCCCCAAACCCTTGACTCTCCTCACCGGATAGCTCGCCGCCCTTCCCTCCTCCTCCCTCTCCTGGACCGATGTCGTCCTACCTCCTCCTCACTTCCCAGTTGGTTGCACCGACCGCCTCACCTCGATCTCCCCTGCATCGCCCCCGCTGCCTTGCACGTCCAGACCCACGCCGCCCCTCCCATCCGGCCAGTTTTCCAGTGAGACAAACCTCTAGAAATCCCTCGTTCTGCTCGTCCAACCCTCCTCTCCCTCGCCGCAGGTGCATGCTACACTGGTGGGTGTTTTCTTCCTTTTGGCAGTGTTGCGGGATTAGGGTTACTTTTTATTTTTATGGCCCAATTGTAATTTTTTTGGGTCCAATTCCTGAATTAAGACATATATGAGTTTGGATGAAGTGCGGTAGACTTTGTGCACAATCTTGGTGGTGTTTGGTATATATAGAGGTTAGTGTTTCTGCATTTAATTCTTGTTTGATGAATTAATTTTCTAATTTAGTTAATCAATCATGTTTATTATTTAGTTTGGTTGGTGTGGAATTAGTTTTTATGCATGTTTAATATGCATTTGATTTTTAAATTGGCATGTTCATGTGAATTGTGGTGAATCTTGGATGAAAACTCATACTGCATTATTAATTGGTGTTTTGTAAATTGTGCAACTAGTTTATTAAATATTATATGGGTTGCAGATTCTATTTTGATATGTTGTTGTTTATTTTGTTTTAGATTGGTGTTGTTATTTCTTACTATGTTCTGGTTGGGTTTGTGATTTGGTTTGGTGTTTATGGGCTGTGTTTTGTATTCTGGTATTCTGTAAAGTCTTATGATACCTCCCCGTAATTGTTTTATTTTTTTAAATGGTTTATTAAATTATATTACTGGTGAAAACATGTTTAGAAGGGGGTTTGGTGTTGCAAAAATGTGTGTTTGGTTTTTAAAGGATGTTTTGAGTGACGTTTTTGGTATTTTAAGTCATTCAAAATATTTTGAAAACTGTTTAATAAAGTTTCTAGTATTTTATTTATCCGGGGAAATGATTTTAAAAAATTTATTTACTAATTTTTAAAATGTTTTATTAAATAACAATTAAGGATGGAAATTTTTCTTGTTTGAGTTGGGTAAAGGTTTTTTGTTTTAAATGTCATGCAGTTGTTGCTTCATGTCATCAGCGAAAGTCTGCGACACTGCGGTTATCGGGTTGTGGATGCTTATGCACAAGTGCGAAGCGAGTCATGTCATCACGATCGAGTAGCCAGTCGAGGTAGGTCCCCCACTGCATTTACCTTTATATTTCGAATATATTAATTTCTTTATGTTTTATTAATTTTAATAAATTGGAAATAATATAATATAATTAATTTTTATATGAATTTTAGGGGTGAAAAGAGCCGTTTATTTTATACTAAACACTTGAAACATTTTCTTGAAAAGAGGACACTCAGTACTGAAAGAATTAACATTTGGCCTTTAAGCATAATTCAAAAAAATTCAAATGTACTTATAGTTTAAAATAAAAATGATTTCTTCTGAACAAGTGTTTTGGGTTTTCTCGAGAAATGAGGTTTTGATTTAAAATTCATGAAGGTTGTTTGGCACTTTAATAAAATGATTTATTTTGGAAAACTCATTCAGGGGTAATATTTGGTGTGCGTTGATTGCAGGAGCTGTAAGTGATGTTTTTTCATCACGACTGATTGATTGGAATTGTTGACTCACCCCACTTTTATTATATGCATTGACCTAGGGACCTGGCATAGTGAGTGAATCTTCTATGAACGATTACTGCACTAGTTTAGATTATGCACTAGTTAGTGGCCACATAGCAGGGGAATACTGAGTTATTGCTGCTATGGGGATTGGGCCCCTCGGTTAGGCCATGTAGGGCTATGCTGATCATTAGGGCGTTATGACATCATCATGTTAGGGAATGCCTTCAGGATGAGTCAGATGTATAGTACGTTCTGGATTTTTCACGATCTCCTAGGTTCGACCCATGTTTCTATTAGTGTTTATTTGTATGTGGTGGAAAGTTGAGAGGTCCAGTTCGGTTACCAGCCCCTGTGTGCCACTTTTTTCATTACCCTTGGTGTGTGTTGTGTGTTATGTGTAGTTTTCCTTTTTTTTATAATAACTAATGCATGTTTTTCTAATTGTTTGCAAAAATGTTTTAAAATGCAATGCATGTGTTCCTTTCGATTGTTAAGAATTTTTTTAAATTATAAAGGGAAATGGACTGATACTTGTTTTAGAAATGAAAGTGTGTGTGGAAACCAATATTTGATATAATTTAGTTCAAAATTGGAATTGATAAATTCTTTATTTAATGGTATGTTCATTGGTAATAGAATATGTCGGGCCTACCTACTGAGTTTTATTACTCACACCTATTGTGTATTCCAATTTTTAGTTTTGTTGTAGGTTTGTTTCGAGTTTTCTCTCTATGGGTGAGAGTTGGTTGTGGACTGGTGGGTGACTCTTGGAGTCACGATGAGTTTTGGTTGAGACCTGGTTAGTGTGTCTTGTTGGTCGTTCTTTCATTTCAAGGTTATTTATTTACTTTGTTTTATTCTACTTTTCCACTATTTTATTTATTTTCATTGGGCGAAATTGTTCCCTCTTGTCTTGTTTTGATGATCAGAACTAGTTGACAGCCTGTGGGGATTGGGAATGCCCCTCAGGACTTGCCATGGACCAGGTTGGGTGTTGGGACGGATGGTGACCCGGCCTGCTTTATGACACACAGTGGTATAAAGGCGGCCTAAATAGACTGCTATTCAGTAGTTCAAAACCCAAAACATTAAAATTTTAATAAGGGTCATGGGGGGGCATAGTGAAAAGGAGGGATATTGAGGGGAGAGAGATGAAGGGGTAGGACCATACCAAATAGTAGGGAAGGGGGTGTGGGACTAGACCATATCGGTCTGGACTGGGAGGGGTTGGATGCGGGATGAGACCACAATGGGAGGAGCGAGATGTTAGAAGAGACCGAAATGGGAGGGGCTGGATGGGGGTGCGAGGGAACACATGAGATGGGTTGGGGTTCTCATGAAATATAAAATATAACTAATTACATACAGTGATGAAAAGTTCAATTAATATGTCCCCTATTACTAGGGGTGAAACCCCCTTTAATTTAGCCTTAAAAAGAGGAATTTATGGAAACTGCCTCTAATATGTAACATATTATTTAAATATAAAAAGTTTCTAACACCCTCTAATCATATATATTCTAATTTTTTCACTAATTTATCATCAGTACATGAAATTAAACTATAAAAATAGTTGGGAGGCACGCTTACAGTAGTTCCTCATAACCTCCACTAATGTTTTTAGAGGGGTTATAACCCCATATAAACTAAAAAATAACCCCCTCTAATGGGGTCATTTTTTATCATGAAGGATGAGGTCAAGATAAGTGTTTTGAATATAAATCATCAAAAGAAATCATTTTTTATTTTAAAAGGGTTTTCTTTGTTAGAGAAAATGGATATTGAGTATATGTTTCCACTTTTAATGTTTGTGTATACTATGTAAGAGATTATCTTGATTCTCTAAAACACTAATCCTAAAATATATTTTAAAACATAATGTGATTTATAATTTTAAAATAACAAGAATATGTTTTGTTAAAGGGTTGGTCCTTACAGTAGCTATGACAACTATGAGGAATAAATTATCTGAACAGTTCGATAGATAAATTTTATGATGCTACACTGATGTTTCATCCAACATCACACTGATAAATTAAATGTTATTCATTTTTATAGGAATTCACATGAAATTTTTTTTATTTGATAAAGGTAATAGAATCATTAGGATAATCTGGAAGATGACTGAATGATTATTCCTATTATTAATGAATTGGAAGTTGGGCAGGTTGGTGTTGAGTTAAACAAGAGTTATAGAGATAAAATTAGTGAATTGTACAATACAGATTCTAAATGATTGTAATGTAAGGATTATTTGGGATCATCATTCACAATGAGTCAAACCAAAGTAATGGAGTAAATTAAATTTTTTAAAAATGAGAAACAGAAGTTAAAGCAGTCATTAATATTAATAAATCATCTTAATGTATGGGTTTACTTTGTGAGATTTTATCTTTATTCTATAAAACTCTAAACCTAAATGATATTTTTGAATATAAAGTTATTTCTATATTCAAAAGAACAATATTATTTTTTGTTTATGGTTGGTTCTATACAACAGCTATGTGAAGTATGAAGACTAAAATATCTTGAGTGTTTGATAGATAAATTTGATGATGCTACACTGATCATTTATCAAACATAACAGTGATAAATAAAATGGGATTCAAGTTGAGCTAAATTAACAATTCCAAACATATATTTGATAAAGGTAATAGAATCATTAGTCTGATCTAGAGGATGATTGAATGATTATTCCTTTTACAAAAGAAATGGAAGTTCAACTTGGTATTGAGTTACACAAAAGTTATAGAGATAAAATGAGTATAAATTACAATCTAGAATCGAGATGAACAGAATGTGATGATGCTTTTTGAATAATAAATCAATAACATTCAAAACTAAGTAGTGGAAGAAATTAAAAGTGTTACACTTGAGAAACCAAAGATTAAGCAGTCTATAATACTGATAAATATGGTTAATGAATGCGGTTACTATTTAAGAGTATATCTTGGTTCTCTAAATATATAAACCTAAAAGATATTGTTGAAATGAATTTGATTTATATATTTAAAATTACTATAATAAATATTTATTAATGTGGTTTCCTTATTGTAGCTATGAGAACTGTAAAGACTAAATTATATGGTGATTTTGAAAAATACATTTGACAATCCTACACTAATATTTTATCAAATGTCATAGTGATAAATAAAATGTGATTCAAGTTGAGCTAAATTCACAAGTCCAAAGATGTATTTGATAAAATTAATATATTTGTTTGGACGATATGGAGGATGATTGAATGATTATTCCTATTACTAAAGAAATGAAATTTGAGCATGCTGGTATTGAGTTACACAAAAGTTATGGAGGTCAAATGAGGGGAAAATACAATCCATATTCTAAATGAATGGAATGTAAGGATTATTTGCGATCATCATGAACATTGATTCAAAACAAAGTAGAGGAGAAAATTAAAATGGTTAAATCTGAGAAACATATGTTAAATTAGTTTATAATACTGATAAATCTGGTTAATGTAAAATCTAATGTATCAAAGTAATAAAACTTTTGAATGAAATGTCCATAATTTAAAAGTTTCTAGGAATAAAATTGTATTCTGAGGGATTCCATTATGTACAATATGATCTCTCAAAAATCTATATTGACCGAAGATAGAATATAAGTTTCAACTTGATGGTTTCTTATGTTTATAATTTATGTATGTCTAGTAGATCAAAAGTTATAGATTGTGAAGGTAGGAGAAGATCAGATGTGATGAAGCTATGAAGAATGGGGGATAATGAAAAGAAGCAAGAGATTATTGAAATATAATCTGACAGGGAGATGATTCAATTGAAAGTTATAAAGAATTTTAAAAGAAAATATTTAAAGGATAAGATGGTTAGAGGGTATAATGAATAAAAATAATGAGGGGAGTTGTCTAGAAGATGAGAAGTCATGAGACAAATATAGAATGAATTGTTGGAGCATTAAAGGGTTATCATTGGTTTCTCAAAACCCTTGTTAGATTTTGATTTAATGTTAAAAGGATGTAGATGATTGAGTGATTTAGAGTTAGATAATAGTAAAAAATAATAATCAGAGTAAATTATACAAAATATATTAATCTGTAATATATCGTGGGATTTTACATATCATTAATGTGAAGTAAAATTAACTATGATGATGATGAGTGATATGTCATATAGACAATATTCATTATTATTTTATTCTGATTCTAGATTATATTTGTTAAATATATTTATATTATCCATGATGATATTTTTAGAGGTATACATAAGAATGGTGGTTGTAGAATCCATACTAAGTGAAATTAGTATTATTTTTGAAAGAATGACATTGTATTTTTTGGATTCACGTCGAATTCAGTGATTACATATGAATATTGGGGTTGCAAATATCTATATACCTATATGTTTTTTTTGTAAATGGATACTAATATCATCATTGTAAATGTTATTATCAAGAGCTGCAGATTTGAGAGGAATGATAGAAAGAGGGATTGATTGACCACCACATTACTCAAGATCAGTAGGGTTAAAGAATTATAAGATCCAAAACCTCATGTTATATAGAATTAACAAGTGGTTTCGTGATGTTAGGAAACCAGAATCAATTCCAAAACCTAGTGGAAGCCTACATATATTTTAGATATTCAATACATTGAGGTTGTTAGAGATCTGAAAATAGATTCTTTCAATGTTAAAACAAAATGGTTATGTAAATGTAGTTAAAGTAGATTATTTAATGGAAATATTTGAAAAAAAATTAGGAATATGGCCCTATATTTTGTGTAGAGGCATCCTGTAGTGGAAGGAAAATATATTTAATGAGGTTTTTAAGAATTACCTTTGTAGAATGGTGTTTCTGGTATTAATTATGTTTTCAAGGTATTCAGGAGATTGAAGCTAGTCAATAGATATTATAAATATCTCTTCACTTATGTAATGTAGTGAAGATTTGGGTTAGGCAAAAAATTGTACATTTGTATTCATTTGTGTAATATAGGGGATATCTTTGTATCTGTATAATAACATAACAAGATAAGGAATAGATACCCACATTGGGATGAATCCTTTTAAGAATAATTAATTGTTATTCATTTACATACTTCTGTTGATGTGGTGTTAATGTGTATATGTAATGATAAAATAGATCCAAAAATATTATCTAAGAGATTTGTACCAATAAAAAACAGTGTAAAATTTTTATTTTGTAATAAATAATTAAAATTATTCAACACTAATTCATTTCCCCTTAGTGTGATTGTATGATCCACTGGCCACTACATTTATGATCATATTATAAGGTTCCCTCTGATTTGATTAAATTATTTATTTTTTAAACTTCTTTACATGATTTTTTGTGTTTTAGAAGTATCAATAATTTATTAGTTAATGAAAATAGAATTTATTTTAGATAGTTCCATTAAGGAAATTTTGGATAGAATTTTCAAAAATAGTATTGAGGGTAAGAATGGAGTTATAATCTCATAATAAGTTTAAGGAGTAAGAAATATTATTTAAATGTAAAAAAGTATAAATTAATTATCTATTAAATCTATTTATTTTGAAACTATGTAAGAATCCAGACAAAGATTTGGTGAGTAGGGGAAAACTAAAATTATCATATCCTTTGAATATCATTAATCCTATGTAAAGGGTTATATGAATAATATTCAATTGAATTTTATTCTCTTAATACATGAGTTGATGTAGGACTTAACAAAAAATTAACTAGAACATGAAAGTGACGAAATGGAAATGGAATTAGAAAAAATTTACAAAAGTGTAAATCTATAACTAAAGTCATTTAAGACAAGGATGAATACATATTAAATTATAATTGAAAATTATAAATGGTTGAAGAATAATTTAAAAAAATTATTTTCAATAAATTTTTGTTTAAGGAATTTATTAAGGATAATTTACATGAATTAAAGGTTACTCATGAAGTATTCATTCATATAAATAATACTCAATTGAATATTATGGTAAAATTAATAATATAACATGATCATTATTTATGTGATATGAGGAAGTTATATGAAAAAATGGTTTGGAAGATGAAATATAAATCTTAAGATAAATTCAAAACTCTTGAAGATCATAAATAAAAATTTTAAATTGTCATGAATTATAATTAAAATTGAAATATATGTAATTTAATTAGGTTGATTCATCTAATGAATCAAGTAAAATATTTTCGTAAATGAATGTTTCTCAAGAGAGTATAATTTTTATAGAGAATCGTTGTAGATATAAAAGGGTCCTAAAACAATATCTTCTGAAAAGTAATTCAAATAGGAACTCTTTAGATCTATTAATTTTGATTTAACTAATTCAATTCTTTGGTTAGAGAAGGATTTAATTTAAATTTTGGTGAAACATGGATGGATAAAAATATTGATACACCCACCAATTACTTGAAGGTTGAATAAAAAAATCAAATAGGATTGGGTTTTCCATATGGTTTCTAAAATAATATATGCCATACTCCAAAGTAGCAAGGCAGCAATTCTAGTAAGATTACAAATCAAAGAATGAAGTCATGATTTATTGTTCGTTGTTGGTGATATGGAAAATTCATTCAAATGATCATTCATTTTTATTATTTCAAGTATTCTTTTTGTTGAAAAAGAAGGAAACTTTTAATGAGGACAAAAAAGGAACATACAAAAAACAACTCTATATACATAAAACATACATGAAAGGTGAAAAATATGTTGACCACTGACTGATTTTAAGATATTGTGTAAATATGTGAAGACTGAAATAGAAGTGCTAATTGTGATTATTAATTCTTTATTACCTCAATAAAATGTGATTTAAGTGATACTATAGGAATAATTCCACCATTATTGATGAAAAGGATTGTAGAAGGTAATTCATCATTGGTCCATAGAGAAACTAAAGTTACCTATTATAATGCAACCAAGAATAAAATAGTATAAGTTGTTACACATAAGAAAATATAATTATTTTAGGGATGGAAAATCCACATCATGGGAATGTTTAAGTAATCCACATATGTTAATGTTGACAAAAATTATATGAAATGATAATGAAAATAATTCCATGAATGAAATTGTAGGATTGGTTGGGTGGAAGACATCCCCAATGAAGAAGTGGAAATTTATGAGAAGATACCAAGAGAAGGCAACTTAAAAGAAGTTTAGAATCTATGTGTATGATGTAAATAAGAAATCGGATCTCCAGAAAAGTGTATAACTTGGATACCAAGACAAGATCCATTATTTAATAAATGAAATCAAGCATCGAAAGATACATGCACATTAAATTTTGTTGAAATTAAGAAATCACTACAAAATAATAAAACTAAATATTTTATGAATTGTTTTATGATTATTTGGTTGAAAGAGTTTTAATAATAAAGGATGTTAGAAGAAAAATAAAATAAAATTTCATGCACCTTACTAGTAAATGAGAAAATATATATTCTATTCAAAATTAAAATCTACTGCAAAATGTAAGAAGTCCATGTGGCCTATTGAAACTCAAGAAAATAAAATAAAAAAACTATACGACACAAGATAAGGTATCATTTATCTTGAGATTAATTGAATGGTGTTTCATGGTTGAGAAATAAATCTAATTCTAGTATTACTAACTAAGAAGTATATGAAGAACTGCATTATTCCCATATATATTTTTTGTTTTTTATCAATGTAGGTTGTTAAAGATGATTCAAAAATTTTGAGGGACAAGAACAATATTAAGAGTTTTGTAATTATTAAAACACAAGAATGGAAATTTGTTGTAGAGTATATTTCTATGATTGGAATCATTTTGCTTCCTCGATACACATTAATTGGTTTCAACAACATTAGTACAGTTGTTGAGAAAGAAAATGATGAATTTTTATAGATAATAACCCTTGATGGATTGATAAACATGGTTATTCAAAATATATATCAAAGTGTATTGAAAGAGATTAAACATCATAAAAATAGAATGTTACATTTTTCAGACACTAGTGATCTAAATGATAATGGAATTACTAAAACTAGAATTCTAGACATTGGATACTATGCCATTAATAACTTCTATTGAACGTCCTCTCATATTTTTACGACAAAAATCAATTCTGATTCCAAAGGGTAAAATGGATTGTTGATGACAAAGGAAACAATATATTTTCAAAGGAAGTAACATTCCTTTTGTTTGAATGTTTTAAATCTTTTTGATGAGATGGATGATGGAAATAAGTTAAATTATAAAAATCATGTGGAAAACTAATGAACTATTTTTTTATTGTGTATCAATTAGTGAATATTTTATAGAGAACACAGTTGTTTAAGTATGTCACAATTTCATTCTACACTGGTCGTGGTTTATATAGACATAGAGTTAATTAATTTATGGAAAGCTTCTTATGAAAATTGATTCCATCATTCTATTATATAACATATGGTATACATTTAGTTCAAAGGAAATTAAGTGTAAAAGAAGAAATATAAATTGAGAATGGGATGATCATATCATTCCCTCTCTCCTAATACATAATATATGAATAAGAAAGAAATATTCAATTTATTAAAAATAAGGGGGACAATAATACATACATTGGAATTGAAAATATTATTGAAAAGAAATCTAAATGGGGATCTTGAAGATCCTAAATAGATTGTGATCAGAAGGATTATATTTGATGACAATGGGAAGTTATTATAGTATGCGTAGGTGATGAATAAAAGTGAAAAATAAGATGATTCCACCTAATAGTGGTCCAGATGATAACACATAGAAATTAAATACATTGGATGAAAATGTAAGATTCTAGTTCTGCCACTAGAACATGACAATGATAAATGTTGAATAGTTTATTTACATGATAATATAGATAGTACTTGAGATTAATTATGTAGAGAATTTATATCAAATAATTTTTTTTCCAATCAAAATTGAATATATTCCTGTGTTAATAGATGTTTATAAAACATACAAATACACTTTGGTAGAGGGATATGTTTTTAAAAAGTTTCATGATGAAAATTATATATATAAAATAGATATTCAATACATACATGAATTTTAGAATGTGGAATTATATAACATTTGATAGTTTTTATATGAAATCATAAAAAATATATTTCTAAAAGATTGTATTAATGGGTGATAATTTCATGGTAGATAATATATGAGTGAGGAAAATGAGTTCATGATAGATACATGAGGTAGTTTCGATCTTGAAGAGTTTATAATCTGTGGTTATTAAAGTAATGAGAAGGGTATGCTGAAAATGGTGAAGGAAAGATTATTATGTGATATATAATATATATGTTCTCATATATTTGATTTGTGCAAGATAAGCATGAAAACGCCATTTGTAAATGTATGAAGTTTTCAAAATTTTCGATAAGGAAATATGTAATAGTTATTTGTGAAACAATAAGATTCGATTACATTGACAAAAAGTGTTGTTTTCTAAAAACATGTCTGAAGTAAAAGATATAACTGAGGTGTAATGTGTTTTGATCACACATAATTAATACATATGAAATATTATTTCTTATGTTATTTTTTTAGATATATGAATTTATGTTGTTAAGGAGTCCATAATGTTTTCTATCTGAATATAAAATTTGAATGATTAGTTTTAATGTATTTGGAAGATGAGTTAAATGTGATATCTATGAAGATCAAACTATTTTAATAGCTCAGTAGATAAATATGATGATGAAACATTAATATTTATTCATACTTAATAGTGATATATTTGATGAGATTCAAGATAAGATAAATAAACATATTTAAATGGGATTTTCTAAAGGAAAAAAATCGAGAGGCTGGCCATGAGAATGATCAAATGATTATTCATATTGTAGAAGGAATAGAATTTGATCAAGCTGGTTTTGATTCATTCAAAAGTAGTAAATATTATATGATTGGAATTTATAGTCATGATACTAACAGAATATAATAGAAGGATAATCTATGAGCATAATGAAATGTGAGTTAGTTCCAATCATAAATATAAATTAATTGTTAGATCAGAGTATACAAAAATTATATTTGATAATGTTGAGCACCAGATATTTAACCAGTTAGTAATATTCATAAAGTTGGATAATCTAAATCCTTATATATTAATGTAATAAAATATATTATTATCCAGTCTATATATTGGAGGAGTCCTAGAAAATAATTCATGTCCACTAGATTCACTTATACGAGATAAATGTTAAAATAAATATAATTTGAAAGTTTTGATGACATACACAAATTTAATTGGAAAATATGACATGATAGGATTACTTAAATGAGTTTTTTTGAATTAATAAAGTTGTTTTGACTTTAACAAAAATCAATAATAATATACTGTCAAAATTGACATAAAGGGTTTTTAAAACAAATATTATATTATTAATTGATATTCTATTCCTAAAATTATATGTTTTGGACAAAGGAATTATATAATGATATTTGTATCATTAATGGACCACTTGGGGGGTCTCTTGGATGTATATTGTATGTTTATTAACTATACAATATAAAAATACAAGGAGACATGGTATATGTCAAACTATTTAACTAAGAGTTAAATAAAAAAGATAAAGTTAATATAGTGACCCAGGCCTATCTAAATACTATTGGTTTAGTGGTTTTAGACCTATCCCCACCTTAATCTTTAAATAATCCACTTTTGAGCCATTATAACCCGAATATGAATTTATTATAAAATAATATTTCTAGCTTTTCCAAAGATGCCCCTCACCCCTCTTATAAAAGGGCACTCCCCCCTCTCTCAAATTAACACCTTCAAAGGCTTTTGGATCGGTCAAACCCTGCCCAAATATTCTCTCAAATTCACTAACTTCAACCAAGAGGTCATAGTTTGATCATAAATTCATCCTTTGGAGCCCTTTTGATCAAATCAAAAGGAAGAACCCGAAGAAGAGGTAATTTTTTCACCACCCTCTTTCAAGTTCCTTTCTTCTTCCACTTCTTCTTTCATTGTTATTTCCATTCTAAAATAGTAAATCCAGTATATTCTATATACTTTGATGTTATTATAAATATTGTACAACTAAATTCTATATTCTATCCATACATTGAATTACATGTCACCATACATGCGTACGCACGACTTACCGTCTCCACATCGTGGGAAATTGTTATTCAAAGCATTATTATTTGGATGGGTATTATAATGATGTGTAATTTCAGTAAATAATAAATTTAACATTATAATGATTCTTTATATATGATGTACCATCCAATTATATATTATATTAATATCTAAAGAATGATATTGTTGCTCGGGAGTACGTACGAGCTATCGTCTCCACGAACCCGATGAGATTCATCCCCCATCGTATCCATTCAAGTAAAATTTTCATTTGATGAATAAAAATAATGTTTTAGGAATTGATATAATTCTGGATATGAATATGATACAACCCACTAGTAACAAACATGGCTTATGTTACAAAACTTATAAAAGATAACGAGTAATTTAACACTCGAAACGACGATAATACTAAGATATTATTAACAAAGCAATGTTAAAAGATCATATATGATATCATATTTATGTATATGATTTTTTTTATAATTTAATAACAATTATTTCACTATTATATATGAGGTTAAACTACCCTTTATCAAGTAAAAGTTCAAGGTAAGGGTTTATTTCACAATCAATTCATTATCCGAGGTTGTTTATATGTAATTATCTACTAGGAGCTCTTTATCATCCACATCCATGTTTATTAAAAATTTATTTCAAATCATTCTTACTATTTTACAGACTATGGATTAAATTAATTTATACCCTTGTTTGAATTTCTATAAGATGTTTATAATGTAATCTTTATGTCATTTTCCAAATGAGGTCCTTTTTATCCTTTTCGACCGAATTAAGGTATGATTTTTTTAAAATTATACTGAGGTTGTGGCTGTTTTCTGACATTATAAAATCAAAGAAGATTCCCTTTCATGCTTATAAGAATATTTTCAAAGTAAATGTTTCCTTTTATAATTATGTGACTTTTAAATGATTTAAAAAAAGAGATATTTCTCTCAAATAGTTTTGTTTTCATCTATGTCAACATCCTTTGATGGATTTTAAGCTTATTTTAAGTTGATTCATTATGATACCAAACTTCCATATTCTATTGAAGTTTTTGTGATATGTTTGATTGTGGAAGTGTTATTTTTATACCATTCATGATTTATAGAGAAATTATTGACATTTCTTATGCTACTTTTAATACGAATGTTTATGTTATGTTTAATCCTGTTCATATGAGGAATGAATTGGACTTAATAAGTGATGGGTGGAGCCTACTATAGATCCTCGATGCATCGGTAGGTCTCATGAGACAAACTACTATCTTGGCATAGCGTTTTCACAAAATCTTATTTTTAGTCTTGGAACATGTCCTTGATTATGCGGTTATGATAGTCTGGCATTATGTATTCCATCATTATGAAATGGCAGTATTTCAATTTATTTTTCCCATATTATGATGAAGTTCATGTTTAATGGGAATTATTTTTGGTTATACATTGCCTTAAAAATTTATGCTTATTTATGAAAGTTTCTTCTATATTGTTATCCTTACTAAGAATATGAGCTCACCCCTTTCTATCTTTTATTTTTCCCATAATGCGAACAAGTATTTTATGACTGACCTGTAGGGAATGTCTGAGGGGATATGAGAGTGGACTATGGAGACTATGTTTTTGTAGTTTTCCATTTTATCATGTAATGTAAGACTTATAAATGTATCTATTGTTTGCAAGGATACTAAACTAATCAGTCTTTTGAGACTTGATCATTTGTGATCATGACAAGGTTATGTAATAATGTACCGACTATGGGTAACTAGGGTCCGGGTGTTACACCATGGGACACATTTTATGTCAATAACTTATATCCACTCATATATTTTCTATTTTTTGATTATATATTTACAAATTCAATAAATACATCACATTTCATAGAACATTATAGATGAGAACATCCCATAACCCTCACTAGATAAATAATATTATCAAATATGTTATCTAGTTGTGACCATACACTACCATATTCTATCACAATAGAGGGAAAAAATATCATACTCATCATACAAGAAAAACAATTTCATCTTATTTAAGAGTCAACAAACACCATGATTAGTAACACACCCCACCACCCCTGATTAGATAATCATTAAGGATTTCATAATAAATGTATCAAATCACGGATTTTATCATGAATCTTGACCACTATTTCTACATCATTATGATATTATTCCCATTTTATAGTGGATATGTTATCTCTAGGAGACAATAACCTTGATCTTGGTTACCCTATGGAATCATCCATAAGCCTCAAGACCACATATGTGATGGATTATGAAGTATTTTCCAGAGTTCGATTTGAATTTCCTTGGACTTCCACCACTGTTACTCCAATTTATTCCCTTTTCTAAATTTAATATTTTTAAACTCATGGGTAGGTTATGTAACAAATCCATATATTATAAAAAATTTATTTTCATATAAATTTAATCTCTTCTATATATTACGATACACATAATGCTGAATCTAAATGAACCATAATATTATATACCATTATAGCAAAGTTGATAAATTGGTGGATATGAATAGGGATAACTATATTATGAAAGATATATGTTTTACACAAGTAAAAAATAAATATATTAGTTTTCAATTGATTAATAAATAAATAAAAATATTTTGAACATAGAAGAAAAGTTTTTCTGAAAGAAGATGTTTTTATGTACACAATATGTTTTTAAGTTAATAAATTAAATTTATTACTATTGGTTAATGATTTTAAGTAAATATATATATTATATATTAAATAGTTTTTTTCTCATTCATATAATTTTTTTGTTATATATGATATCAAATAAATCAAATTTTATGGTTTGAAACTATATTTTTCCAAAAAAAAATTATTCGTCCCATTTTACACATATATTTTAATTTCTTATCAGTTCAGAAAATTTATTTAAAAAAATTTAATTCATTTTTGAAATCAAAATTTCAAAATTATCTTAGATTTAATTTTTTAATTTTTTTTTTGGAAGGTTTATTTTTTTGATGAATAACAAATAATAATGATTTTTCATGAAAAATTACTTTTTGTTTAATGAATTTATGAAGTTATAATTTATTTTAAAGTGTTTTATAATGAATATTTGTATAATTAATATTATTAATAATAAAATTTATGACACATAAATCAATTTTATGATTAACTTTAATTGACAACATTTTACACTTTAGAATTTGTTAATTGAAAAACTACTTTTCATCATGTTTTTTGATTAAATTTTAAATTAAATTCCTCCAATTATGTGAATTGAATATGATAAAATGGAATAAATATTTTAAATAAAATAATTAATTTTATCTTTTAAGGTCAACCTAATTTGATTCCAAATGAATATAAAATTGTAAATATTTATTTCCACAATTAAAGTTAAAACAAGTTTAATAGGGGTTTAAACTAATGGAATATGGGTTATAATAACCGAAAAAATTTAATAAATTCAATTTTATTGAAATATTTATACTTTATATAATATACTTTTTAGTAATGAACCATTTTTCTGCCATTTTTTGTATATAAAACATTAAATTGATTTGTTTTTGTAAAAATTCAATGTGTGTCCTTTCTCACATTTATAAAAGGACGCCCCTATCCTCTCCTCTCCATACATCAATATCCTTTTGTATCTTCCATACAATTCCAAATATTCTTACATAAATCCCTTACTATGTCTTATATCCCATGGTTTGACAATAAATCCGTCATAGTAAGGCCTTAGATACAAATCTAAAGAGATTGTCCAAATATGTGGTATTGTTCTTAACCATGCATTTTAATTTTATTTATTCACCCAAATCCTCAAAATATTAATAATATATGATGAAATAATAAATTAATAATATTAAATATGATAATATTTTTTTATGTTAATATCATAACCTATATCCATCCTCTTCTATAAAAATGGTAAACGAAATTATCGATTGTGTGTACCACGAATTACCGCCTCACGGACTGATGTAATTCTATTTTCATCATCTTCTCCCATGGTTTTATATAATAATGGATTTAATATATATATATATATATATTATTTGTAACATAATTATAATTTTTTAATAATAATAATCCATCAAAATTATTACCTTCAAATCGATAAAAAATGATAATATCAGGCTTTTGTACTTGTGGACTACAGCCTCCATGAAACAATGTGATTTGATATTAATTTCCAATTAAAATGGATAGTAATAAAAATATTTTTAATGAATATATGTTATATATATTATATAAAAATATTTCAATAAAGATGAATTAATATTTATGTTTATTTTATTCCATCTATCAAAAAGTGAAAACAACGTTCACACGTGCATACAACATGTCGTTTCCATGAACCGTGTAATTCATTTATTTATATCAGAATAATTTATGTATGTATATATATTGAATATATATGAAATTTAAATAATTATTAAAATTATTTAGGTGATGTACCCATGATCAATGTTTGAGGACTAAAAATGCCGAACAAAAACATATATGAAAAACGAAGAAGTTATTACATGGAACAATGATTTTAATAAATAATTAATATAAAAATAGTGATAAACATTTATAATTAAATAATATAAGGTATGATATATATTGGTTTGTAAATATAAAAAATTTATAATAATGAAATATTTATTATAAATCAATATTTATTATAATGGAGGTTTGAATTCATACCTAGAAAGAAGATACTTGTGGTTAGAAATTTTCACCTCAATTTGATTTTTTACATCATAAGTATTGTTATGATCCTATATTATTTTTTGTGGTCTATATAGAAACCCTTTTAAATAATATTTATTTAATTTATATATATTAATGAAATTTTATGACTTATTTAATGTAATTCTATCATTGGGATTATTATTCAACTGATTCCAAATAGGTAAGGGATTTATGTTTCAATCCTATTTTTAATAATGAATTTTTATACTAGAATTTATATTCAGAAAATTATATGATACTCCTCTCATAAACCAATTTTATTTACTCTCTATAAGATCAAAAGAATAAAACAATGTTTTTATAGATTATAGCCTTTATTTCTCTCTCCATTCAAAAATATTTTATTTCCATATCAACGTTTTCATAAAAATGTTTTCATTGTTGTTTTTAATATTATACCATGAATTTTAAATGTAATTTTTACCCATGAATTTAGTTTTAATGAATGTTTAAAACAAATTTTTTTTCCAGTTTTAATAATGTGGTAATTTTTAGTTTCTTACAAATGTATGAAATGAATGTTTTATTTTATCTTGTGCGACATGAATGAAATTTCCCACTGTTATGATTGATCATTGATTTGAAGGGTTCATTATATGTATTCATGGCAATTTTTAGAGAAAACTTTTTCCTTGATATTTTGGATATTTTTATATTTTAAATATTTGATTTAAAAATAAAAATGTAATTTTCATTATGAAAGGACTATTTATACGTACCCAAACCAATGGAAACAATATCCACCAAAAAGAAAAATTCCATAGTTATGTAATGTTATCCCAATGATAATAAAAACAATTTGAATATTTTTGGTGATTCTATTAATCAAGAGAATGAATTAGAACTGATGTGGGCTTTAAAATAGATTAAGGATTGATGGTAACTCTCCACACTTATAATGGGGTCATCACTGATTGGGTTAAAGATGCAACTAATAGGGAAACATGGGAACATATCATTTAATCTAAGGAAGAAATGTTTTCAGAATTGATCTGGATTAATGCATCATAAGAGGATTCTAATAAAATGTTTGTGATGTTTTTACTTGTGGAAACCAATAATAATTAGACAGAGTGTATAAAAAATCAACATCATGTTATGGAAAATGATTCAAAGCAAGGAAGATAAATATATAGAAGTATATTCAGATATGGGACAAGAAACTTTATTGGTTTGAAGACCTCATCAAGGATGATCCAACCATAGAGGTAAATGGATTTTAATTGAAAATATATTCGAATAACATGTCTAATTGGATTAAATTATATTTCAATGAATTTTTGATCTATTATGGTATTTGATGTTTTGTATTTTTTACTTTAATGGGTTCTCACTTTTCCTTGAAATTTTTTTTGAAAATAAAATAGGATTTTTCACCCAGTCTGATGATAATTATTTTTTACTATAGTTATAATAAAATGATACCATACTTATTATTTCTATGTATGGTTTAGGATGATAATATGTTTTTGAATCTTATTTATTTTACATGGATTATTTTATGATGAATTTATAAAATATTCATGAAACTCTCTTTATTTTCATGTGTTCTGATATGATGATATGATGAATTATTTGTGAATATTTCCCACACATATTTATGGTTTTAATTTTGTTATGGGTGGGACATTAATTATATAGTCCTCTAATAAATTTGGTAAATTATTATATCTCTTGATATAATTATGAGAAACAAGTTGATATGCATGTTATATTATGGGAACCACGTCGATGTGCTTGATACACTCTAGGGAAAATGTAAACATGATATATCCACAATGGGAAACAAGTTGATATTCTTAATCCATTATGTGGAAAATCTATTTATTCTTGTTCTGTTATGGTTTGATTCGCATAGAAATTAACCTTGACATATAAAATGGTTTATAGATTTATGATGGTGCCTCACTTTTATGCCATGAACTTATGGTTGATGAGTGATTTACGATTATTTATCAATCTTATGATTTATGTATTTTTTGAAATAATAATGATTTATTCCATGACTCATGTTTATAATCAATCATAGATTCGGCATGAGATTTTTATTTTTATCCATTATTTTATACCCTTATTTTAATCTTATTATTTAATATGATCATAAATTGATATATCCAATTTTTATCCTTATAATGAATATATTATCATACATTATTATATTTCAATTCCATATATAATAATGAAAGGTTTATGTAGGGTATGTATATGAAGTTTAATACATGAGATGATCTTTATAGGAGATGTTTGAACGAATTTCATGATTTATAAAGTTTATTTATCTAGTATCAGAAGTCATTAAACCATTATAGTCATCATTCATGTATATGAAAAATGTATTTAATTTTCATCCAAAAAGATACAATATTTATGTGTAAACTATTTGGGTCACTATAGTGGGTATCTAAGGATAGGTTTAGTCAATATTTAGATACTGTGATTATAAATCTTTTGTGAAAACCCTGGGGATAAGTCTAAGTATAGGATAACATACTAAAGATTTAGTAATGACCATTGATAACCTAGTTTAAACCTACAATACTAATGATTAAGTACAATGTATCATGTTTTAGATATACTATGAATGATATATTGTGATTATATGGATTTATAATTTTATTAATATTGCATGAAGAATACACATTACTTCTTGTTTTAGATAATGGTTGGAATAAAAATAAATATTTCAAATAATGAATGTGATGGAAAAGAAAATGATAACCCACATGAGACACCAAATTCTATAGAATTTGTAAGGAAGAATGTTATTTCATTGCTCACACAGAATTTCCCAGCCATGAATAATGATGAGGTTCCAAATGATCATAGGATGGAACAATATACTATTGATTATTTCATGTTGCAACACCAACCATTTATAGTGGGATGTATGAACCCAAACCTTCTTTTCAGGTATGTTTTTTGTTTTCTGGTGTTTTCTTAAAAAATAGGAAATACTAGAAATTTTCGAAGTACACGCCGTGTATTACGTTGCTGGTGGAGGATGTGTGCTAGCCATGTGATGGCCACCCACACGGATGTGTGGGGGTGACATGGTGGCCTCCTAAAGCAGAGTACTGAAAAGGCAAGTACACACACTGTACTACAAAAGTAAATGACATGTATTTTTTTATTAAATGGACCTGGTTCATGTCTAATCATCAGAACATGCTTTTTCTAGGTCTCGTTCGGACGAGAGCTTCCGTACGACTACAATCCTTCTCTAATCCCCAACCCTCTATCTGATCTCCGAATCGACTGTTGTCGATTACGTTGGAACCATAGCAGTAAGCTCTTCCTTCTCCAAGAGCATCTTTTTCCAATTCCTCTTCTTTTAAAAGTTATCATGGGTTGAAATTTTTATGTTTTTTCATAGATCTTCGGTGTTTTCATTTTGATTCATGCCTCTAAGTTCACGTATAGAGATCTCCTAACACCGAGGTAGGTGTTCTGTTCCTTTTAGTTTAAATTATTTGAGTATTTTGTGTAATTGTTCACAATTCCATTGAACGGGTTATTGTGCATTTATTCTTTTGACCATGTTCTTTTCCTACTTTGCCGGCATGCTTGAGTAGATGTTATTTGAATGTGATTAGGGCTGTTTGTTATGCTATGGATGTGTTTTCCGAGGCTTTCACTGATTATGACCGTTCGATCTAGGTTATCTTGTTAGGCTACCTTGGTTTTTCCCATGCCTAGTGCATGTAGGATGGAGTGTTTGTTCTTCTGATATGTTGATATGCCTTGGACTATTTTCCACGAAATTCATGATGTTTAATTTGACCGCTATACTTTGCATTACATAAGGACTTACACGAGTCCATGAGAACCTAGTGTAGTAGACCATTGGGAGAATGGACCTAAGGGCTTCTGTAGTATGTCTTTATAATTACGATGCGAGACCACGTGGGGGATTGACATTGAGTGCTTCCTCAGTGCGTCTGTATTTCCTCAACGTGGGCCACCATGGGAATGAGATGATGAGTGCTTCCCCAGAGCATCATTACTATGATACGAGAAAATAGAGGGAATTGAAGGTGAGTGCTTCTTCAGATAGTCAATACATAAGCTGATCTAGAGGGGTGAGACTGTGTGTACTTCCCATATGGTTTTTTATTTTTTTTGGTTGAACCAGAGGGGTAGGTTGTGAGTACTTCCCATATGGTTACCTACTTTGATTAGCTGCTTTCCTATTTTGGATTGGAATGTTTGAATTTTGGATTATTTCTGCTATGTTTTTTCCATGTTTAATTCATCCTTTATCTTATTACCTACCATATATTCACTGACTGTTAGGCATAGATATTATGGTGGTTGTCTACTGGGATTTAGTCTCACACCCTGTTTGGGTCTTGTTTTTGGGACCAAATAGATTATATTTTACTATAGGTATAGATAAGGGAAAGCACCCTTCTACATCAAGTACTTGATACGTTGTGGGACTGGAGAGCATGAGACCAAGCTGAGGCTTGCGATGCTGAGGAGATGTTTGTCTTGTTTTCTTTTTTACTTTGGTTTAGTAATGTTGTATTCCATCATTGTGGTTGGTTTGGATTTTTTCCTAGAAATATATATACCATTCATCATATATATATATATATATATATTTATATATGCTCCAGATGTTTATTTATTTTAGTCTTCCATAGTTCACTTCTGTATGGATTATTACTACTTCCCGTATTTCATGTTGTTTTCTTCTATTGTGTACTCTTCCAATGAGGGCATAGTTTCCCCACTATCACACCCAAGGCTCTCACTGCTAGTCAGTAGCCTCTAGAATTCGGGAAAATGCACTTGAGGCCAGGTGACCAACTGAGTACGAGGTGACTCTAGGTGGCTTCCAGAACCATGACATTACAAAGTGGTATCATTCATCATTGGGTGATTCACATGCTTTGTGTTGATCCTATTGATATTATTGAGGTTCTATTTATGTCCCAAACCGATGAGATGAGGGTATTCCATCTCATGCATCATTTATACACTTTCTATAAATCACATGTAATGAATTTTTTCCATGCCATTTATGGTGAATTATAAATTGCATGTTGTTGTGATAGATGTTGTGTAAAATATGCATGTTGTTGTGATAGATGCCTTGATAGAATACCTGTTTTTCTTAGGTATTTCTTTGTGTAAGGTATTGTTTAAATTAACACCAAATTTTGGTTCTTGAGGTTTTATGGGCCCTCATGAATTGGAACTTGGTGGATCATTGACTTGTTTCCCTTATATATGACTTGTATAAGATTCTCATATTTGATTCGTGAGGTGTATGGGCCCCCATGGATCAGAATTTGGAACCTTAATGTTCATTTTCTATGTTTTATAAGCTCTAGAGCAGTTTCTGAGGCTACTGTCTAGAAAAACTGAGAATACATGGTGTGTATATTAGGAATACATGTCATGTAGTCCCTAACTGTATCATTGACTATGTGGGAAGGGACATGAGGTTGTGAAAAATCTTGCAGGAATACTTTGTGTTCAGTACATACACATCGTGTTGTAGTAACCATATGTCTACTCGTGTGACTAACGAAACAGAGGGGTGAAAATGAGAGATATACACTGTGTAAGTATTGAACACACCATGTTCTATAACCTAGGAATCTGTCCATGTAATGGACATAAAAGGTCGAAGAAAATGTTCATGTACACACCGTGTCCACCTGGAACACACCATGGAGAGTGATTTGTGTACCCAGCCATGTCACTAACAACACAGGTAAGGGAAGTTTGTGTAGTACACATCAAGTTGGTAACACACATGCCATGTAGTCTTTTTCTGGGAGAGCCCTGTAGTTAGCCGTGTAACTAACAACACATATCGTTGAAACTTGTCTAATACACTCCGTGTTTGAACCGAACACACCACGTAGTCTTAGGTAGAGAGAACCATGTGGGATAACCATGTAAGGGGACTCGGGTAGGGGAATAGAGTTCATGTACATGACGTGTGTATGGAAAACATTCCGTGTGTTTTGGGAGTTACATGACCAATTTTTCCAGCAGTACACACCCATGTGAATTACATACTAGAACATGCCATGTAGGGGAACTACATGCCTTGTAGTAATGTTTTGTTTAAATTGAATTCTTTCCTTCCCCTGTTCCTTTATTGCAATTATATGTTTCATTTACTGTTAATATTGATCTAAGGTGTGCGTTTGACATTGCAGAGTCATGACATCGAGACGTCCTCCTGTTGTACGCCATCTACAGGGTGACGATCAGACACCTGATATCTAGGACTTCCGGTATATCCTCCTTCTGAGCCAGTTTTGGAATCAGTAGTTATACCAGATGCAGGTGCTGATGCACAGTTCAGGGGATGCTTATTGAGGATGATGTATACCTTCTAGGGAGCACCACCTTCTGCCTCGTCTATGGAAGACATGATGTGGATTTTCCAGCAGTAGCATCCTCCCACTTTCTTAAGGGAAAGAAGGACCTCTGGCAGCAGAGTCATGGTTATAATCCATGCTGGTGATCGTTGATCATTTGGAGACACCTATTGAAAGGTGGTTCAAGCTCGATACCTATATGCTACGAGATTCCGCTAAGAGATGGTGGGACGTGATCTCACGGGCGGTTCATCAGCTGGTTATGCCTTGGGATGTGTTCTAATGCATCTTCTATGATTACATCTATCCAGATACCTGGATGGTCGATCGAGCTCAGCAGTTCATGAGCCTGGAGCAGGGTACCCTTTCGGTTATAGAGTATTCCTCTCACTTCACTGAGCTTTAGCATTTCACACTATTCCTAGCAGGAGATGGGCAGTTCCTAGTAATGAGTTTTGAGGATGGTCTCAGACCGGACATCCGCTCGAAGGTGAATATTTTTAGGTTTCCTTCCATCACTTCCATCATTAACCTAGCACTGATCAATGAGTTGAATATGAGGGAATACAGAGTTGGGATCTAGGGTGGCTCAACATCCAGATTCAGTGCATCACCAGCTGATAGCAGGAAGCGCCACATGGATACTACATGGGTAGATTCAAGTAGGCGAGATGCATCTTTTGGTATCCATGTGGTGTGCTACCAGTGCATGAAAAGTGGGAATATGAGGCTGCAATGCCAGAGAGTCCCAGTGGAGTGCCGGTCTTGCAGTGAGATGGGGAAAATTCAGCGATTTTGTCAGATCTTCTCCCCAGCAGCTGGTGACAGGGGTTCTTCTATGACTTCTCATATAGGAGATGCTCTACTAGTTCCTCACCAGTCTAAGAATTGGAGTTCATTCAGCCATTCAGGCCGAGCTGGAGGTCACGGCTGTGGTTGTAAGTTTCCAGGAAATCAGCTACAATAGGGTGGATCATCTTAGAGTGGTTAGTCAGGGTCACAGGGTCATAGAGTAGGCTAGACCTTTCAAGTGAAGTAGACCCAACAGGAGAAGGATCCTGGACCCTCTACTGTTTGAGGTACAATTCTAGTTGCCTCAATTTTATCTTCTGCTCTTTTTGACACTGGGGCTTCCCATAGATTCATATTTGATGCTGCTGTGGAGAGCCTTTGGCTCTGTATCCTTTCTTATGCTGATATCATGACACTAGAAACTTCATTGTGGATGAGAACATTCAGTATACATCAGTGAAAGGAGTTCCCTCTTAAGGTTTCTTGGTGTCACTTTCTTTAGGATCTATATGACATGGAGATGACATGCTATGAAGTCATTCTCAGAATAGAGTGGTTATTCCACTTTCAGGAAGTTGTTGATTGCTATCGTTGTAGGGTGAGTTTCATATCACCAGAGGGTGGATCGTTTCATCATAAGAGTGAATGGGATGTCCAGGTGAGTAGAGCGGGACCAAAGAATCATGTGTTAAAAGGATTTACAGACCATATTTCAAGTTTGTATATAGATGACCAGGGAAATTCATAGTTAGACATTCCTCCAGTGGTTGATCTTTTCAGATATGTATTTATAGATTAATTTTCAGGTTTTCCTCTAGAGCTAGAGGTGGAATTTTCGATGGAGCTTATACCAGGAGCAGCACTGTTGTCCATTCCTCCTTATAGTATTGCTACACTAGAGTTATATGATTTCAAGAAGTGGTTGGAGGAGTGGCCGGAAAAAGGTTTCATTCGACCCATTACTTCCCCTAGGGGTTCGCTTGTCCTTCTTCCAATGAAGGTAGACGATACTCTTAGGCATTGTGTGGATTATTGGAAGATGAACCATTTGATGGTCAAGAACTGATATCCCTTACCGAGGATTGATGATCTCTTTTATTAGCTTTGGGGATCCTGGGTTTCTCAAAGTTGGACATGAGGGCTGGTTATCGTCAGTTTCTTATTAGACCATCTAATATACCCCTTATAGATTTCCGGAGCAGGTATGGTCTATACGATTATTTGGTTATTTTGTTCGTTCTCACAAACACACTTATAGGTTTCATGGAACTGATGAACCGAGTGTTCCATCCATACATGTATTCTATCGTGGTTGTCTTCGTGGATGATATTTTTGTGTACTCACGCACTCAACATGTCCATTCAACACATCTTGAGATAGTTATGAGTACACGGAGAGAGCATTAGTAATATACTAATCTCTCAAAATTCCACTTTTGGATGGATAAAATTCACTTCTTGTGTCATGTTATCTCAGTGACTGGAGTATCAGTAGACCTAGAGAAACTGAGAGCAGTAGTTTTCTATGATAATTCGAAGAACATATTTTAGGTGAGGAGTTTTCTAGGGCTGTATGGATTCTACATACGCTTCATACAACACTTCACATTCTTAGAAACGCCACTGAATGCCCTGACTAAGAAGGGTGTGTAGTTCCTGGGGTCATATTCCTGTGAGTTAGCCTTACAGGAGTTGACGGGGAGGTTGACATCAGCACCAATATTAGTATTTTCAGATCCAAGAAAGAGTTATGATGTCTATTAGGATGCTTCAAGTATCAGGATGAGATTTTTTCTTATGTAGAGAGAAGGATTCATTACTTTCATGTCTCGGGAGTTGAGGTCACGTGAGGGTAAATACCCAACACACGATCTTTAGTTGGCAGTAGGTGCTCATGCCTTACGTTGTTGGAGACATTACCTTCTAGGAGATCATTTTGTGGTTTTCACCAACCACAAAAGTCTCAAGTACATTTTCACTTAGCGTTTATTGAATTTGTGGCGGTGAAGGTGGGGTGAGTATCATCAGTCCTTTGACTGCGATCTTGCGTACTCACCTGGGAAAGGCAACGTAGTGGCTAATGCATTGAGCTGAAGGACTCAGATACAGGTAGTTCAGGAGTCAAGTAGTGAGTGGAAGCTTATTGATCTGTTCTATGAGATGAATTTGGAGGGTCACGATAGACAGGGACAGACTTTTCTTTCTTCTATAGCTTTTACCAATACCCTTCTTGATTGATTAAATATGAGGCAAATATCAGATTCAGAAGGCCTAGTCCTATGGGAAATCGTGTCAGGAGAGGACCCCATTCTTGGATGGACTATAGGTGAGGATGATGACTTTCATTACCAGGGATGCATATGGGAGCCAGCAGACATACATGAGGAGCTGATGCAGGACTTTCATTCCTCAGTTTGGGAAGTTCATCCTGGCATCACCAAGATGTATCATGATCTACACCGTCAGTATTGTTTTCTAGGATTGGTGAGAGTCGTTACTACTTTTGTTATGAGGTGTTCCACCTGTTAGTAGTCGAAGGTGGTGCATCAGCAGCTAGTAGGACTTATATAGAAGCTAACCATTCTAGAGGGGAAATGGAATGATGTCGTGATGGATTTCATAACAGGTTTGTCGAGACTTCCTCGAGGGAATGACGTTGTGTGGGTTGTCATTTATAGACTCACGAAGGATTCTAACTTCATTCCGATCAAGGAGACCATCAGTGATGATCTTCTAAGATAGTTTCACATCCTAGATATTGTATGTCTACATGGAGTTACGCACTCCATTTTATTAAGACAGGGGTGCACAATTTACTTCTTGGTTCTGACAGGGGCTTCTGAATACTTCGGGTACACATGTACTTTTGAGTACAACATACCATCGTCAGACAGATGGCCAATCCGAGTGTACAATTCAGGTGTTTGCGGACATGCTTTGAGAATGTATTTTCGATTTTGGAGATTTTTGTGAGAAGAATATACCTCTTGTGTAGTTTCCCTAAAACAATAGTTTCTAGGAAACTATTCCATTGTCACCTTATGATTCCTTGTACGGTAGGTCATACTGATCACCCTTGTGTTGGCTGGAGGGCAGAGATGCAACTACGCTGAGACCTCATCTTTTCCAAGAGACCACTAAGAAGATAGAGTTTATTTAGAAGAGGATTTCTACTACACAGTCTCATCAAAAATCTTATGCTGATCAGCTGAGACGGCCTCTGGAGTTTGAGGTCGGGGATCAGGTTTTCTTGCGTGTCACACTGAGGTTGGGACATAGAAGGATCATAAGACAGGGTGATCTTTCACTGAGATGCATTAGGCCATTTCAGGTGTTGGAGGGAGTTGGGCCGGTTGCCTATTGGTTGGAGTTTCCTTAGAGGTATCGGGCTATGCATGACATCTTCCACATCTCCCAGCTTCGACGTTAATTCTCAGACGCTTCTCAGGTTTTTAATCCCGAGGAGGTTGAGTTAGAGGTGGATGCCTAATTCGAGGAGCATCCTATCCGGATTTTGGAACGCAGTGAAAAGGTTATATGTGGCTGGTCTATTCCCCTAGTATGAGTGCAATGGCAGCACGGGAGAGTACAGGGCATGGTTTGGGAGAGGGAGGCTAATGTACTTTTACTGTGGTCGGAGCTGTTTCTTCTTCTGGGCTGCCTTGCTAGGAAAATTTGGGGATGAATTTCTTTATGGGGGGATGTTTGTAAGAACCCGGACCTTATTTTCAGGTGTGTTTTTCCTTTTCTGGTGTTTTTGAGAAAAAGAGAAAATTCTTGAAATTTTCGATGTACAAGACATGTACTTTATGATTACATGTCGTGTACTATATTGCCATAGTAGGTCATTTGTTGGGTGTGTGATGGCCACACACACAGCTATGTGGGAGTGACATTGTTGTCGCCTAATGTGGAGTATTGAAATGGTGAGTACACGCCGTGTACTACAAAATTACATGCCGTGTATTTTAATTTTTCTATTAAACAGACAGGGGTCGCGTCTAATCTCCATAACACACTTCTTCTAGGTCTCAATCAGCTAAGTGCTCCTATACGGCCATGATCCGGCTCTGAGCCCCCGATCCTCTGTCCAATCTCTGGATCGGACACTATCGATTGCGCTGGAACCGCAGTGGTAAACTCTTCCTTCTCCTAAAGAATAATTTTCTAATTCCTCCCCTTTTCCTTATTATCATGGTTTGATCGTTTATCCATTTTCATAGATCATCAGTGATTCAAGGTGATTCATGCCTCAAGGTTCATGTATAGCGATCTCTTTACACCGAGGTAGGTGGTTTGTACCTTTCCGTTTAATATCTTTGAGTATTTTGTGTAATTGTTCTTAATACCCTTGAATGAGGTATTGCACGTTTACTGTTTTCCATAGTTGTTTTCCTTCATTGATTGTATGCTTGAGTAGAAGTTATTTGAATGTTCTTAGGGTTGTTTGTTATGGTATGGATGTGTTTTCACATGTTTGTATTGTTTATGATTGTTTGGTCTAGCTTAGCCTGTTAGGATGCCTGGGTTTTTCCCATGCCTAGTACTTGTAGGATGGAGTGTCTGTTCTTATGATATAGTGATATGCCTTAGAATGTTATACATGTAGTTCATGAGGTTTACTTTGGCTACTATGCTTTGTGTTACATGTTTACGTACACAGGTTCGTGAGAACCTGGTGTAGTAAACCATATGAATAATGGACTTAAGGGATTCTCTAGAGTGTCTTTATAATTATGTTGTGAGAACACAGGGGGAATTGATGTTGAGTGATTCCTCAGAGTGTTTGTAGTTCCTCGATGCATGCCACAGGGGGAATGATATGTTGATTGCTTCCCCAGAGCGCCTTTAGTACGATACAAGACAATAGATGGAATTGACGGTGACTGCTTCCTCAGAGAGTCTATACTTAAGGTGAACTATAGGGGTGAAACTGCATGTACATACCATAGGGCTGCTCGTTTTTTTTTGGTTGAACTATAGGGGTGGGCTGTGAGTACTTCCCATAGGGTTACCTGAATTGATTAGATGCTTTCTCATTTTGTATTGGAATGTTCGAATTGTGTATTATTGATTCACAGTATTTCCTTGTTTACTGATTCCTTTTTACTATTACCTGCCATATATATACTAACTGTTTGGCATAGATCATGTGGTGGTTGCCTAATTGTATTTGGTCTTACACCCTGTTTGGGTCATGTTTTTGGGCCCAAATAGACTATATTGATGTAGGTATAGACAAGGGCAAGCACCCTTTTAAATCAGGTACTTGATATGTTGTGGGACTGGAGAGAACGTGATGAAATGAGGCATGCGATGATGAGGAGCTGTTTGTCTTGTTTTATTTACTATTGGTTTAGTACTATTTTATTCTAGCATTGTGGTTTGTTGGGCTCTTTTTCTAGACATATATATACCATGCATCATTTATATATATATTCTCCAGTTATTTATTTTTTAAATTTCTGTTGCTCACTTATGTATGGTTTATTACATCTTACACTATTTCATGTTACTTACATCCGTAGTGTACTCTTCCAATGAGGTCATAGTTTCCCCACTATCACACCCAAGGCCCTCACTGCAAGTCAGAAGCCTCTGGCATTCAGGGAAATTTGATTGAGGCCATGTGACCAACTAGGTATGGGGTTCCTCTGGTTAGCTTTCGGAACTAGGACGTCACATTAGTCTTATGAACCACTAGTGTCTATGTGATGGATCAACACCATTGAGAAGATACTTTATATTATCCAGTACATGTAACATGAAAATCTTGTCCTATCCCATTATCATTTGGAAATCAAATTGGATAAATGGTGGAACTTTATTAAGAATATGATACTGGAGGGAGAAATTTCATCCATGGAATGTGATGAATTTAATAGTATATTTTTCAGTAATTATCTCCATTATATTAAATTTACTAATATGGAGAAGTAATTCGATGAACTTAATTAAAAGGAGGGTAAATCCATTGGTACATGGGATGAAAATTTTACAAGAAATTCATTTTATGTTTCTTTTTTAATCATTATCTTTAATATTTTAATTTATTTATACTTTGGAGGTTTAAAATCAAGTCTCAAAAAAGAATTATCTATAAGAGATATTAGTATCAGTAAAAAAACATTTAATGGAAAATCAAGATAGAAATGGAAATTATAGATTCACACGACTCCTATGGATTTGAGAAGAAAACAAAGACAGAGTCTCATGAATTTTAAAAAAATCACATGGTGGGGAGAAATTCTAGACAACTATATGCCATCAATGTGGGAAAAATATTCAATGGAATTTCATGAAAGGAACTGGTAAGTTATTTTTTGTAAAGGCAATACATAAAGCTAGTGATTGTCAAAATGTGATGAATGGTCTAGTTTCTCTCAATGGAGGAGAAAAAGATGTCAAATAATGTAACAGTACACTATAATACTTATAATTCAAGGATTACAGACAATATGAAAATTAGTGCATGATTTTGAAGGTTTATGATAATGATGAGCATCATCATCATCTTAAGATGAAAGAAATTGGGAAATATTGTGCGAACATGATTTCCATCATGGGATATGTTAATGATGTTCTGAAAGGAACACTTATCATCCAACATATAATGATTAATATCTTATTTGAATTTGTATATACCCTCTTTCTTAATCTACGTAATTTTTAATCAATACTGAATTACCTGCTAAATTATTAGATACTGATTTTATAGTGAAATATTTTAATGGTAAAATGTTCACATCTCAAGTCAATTGTGCCTATATGGTTCATGTTTTTGGGAGATTACTTACATAAAATTTTGTGGTTCTACCCTTAGTTGCAATTGATAATATTAGAATGGATTGGATTTCATTATATAGAGATTATATCGATTAAAAAGGAAAGGAAGTACAATTTTGTATTCCAAATGAACCTACAATCATTTATCAGTGTATATATGAATACAAACTTCTAATGGAAATTAATTCTATATTGTGGTATTAATTCCTAACCATGATTTATTTTTTCACATATGGTTGCGGAGAAACACAAAATCAAATATTTTCATATTATTCAAGATCTTATTGAAGTATTTCTAAAATAATTTCATAGTTTTCCAGGGAGTGGTTATGATATGTTTTATATAGAACTCATACCCAGTGTTATACCTATTTCAAAGGCTCTTTATAGAATGTACCAAACTGAGTCATAGGAATTAAAGAAGGAAATCGAAGAGAATACAGAAAAGGTATATATTTGGTCATGTTCATCACCTTGCGGTGCTCTAATTATTTTATAAGAAGAAATATGGATCAATGGAAATCTACATTAATTTCTAAGAACATAACAACATCACAATCCAGAAAATGTATCCTACACCCTACATCGATGATTTTTTTATCACTTATGAAGTGATCAATAATTTTCCTAGATTGATCATTGATCTGGGTAATATTTTTTAAGGTCTAAAAGTGAGGACATGACCAAAAAACATTCTTATTAGGTATGTAAACTATAAATTTATAGTGATTTCAATTTGTCTTGCTAATTACACTACTATCTTCATGGATTTAATGAGTAGAGTCTTTTGAGATTACCTTGATTTGTTTGTGGTAGTCTTTATATAAGATATTATTATGTATTCAAAGAGAATGGAAGGGCATGAATATATCTTGGGGATAATTTTAATGAAATTAAGTAAGAATAAATTATATATAAAATTTAAAAATCATGAATTTTGGATACAAAATGTTCTATTTTTGGGTCTAATAATCTCAACCACATGGATATTAGTGGATCTATCAAAAATGGAAGTTCTTAAACATTTTATTAGACCAACCACCATAACTGAGCTCTATAGTAATTTGATTTGGTTGAATATTATTTGAGATTTGTGGATAATTTTTCATATATATCTAATCCACTCAACAAGATAACTTGGAAGGGAGAGAAGTTCTTTTGGACATATGAATTGAAAGAAAATTTTATGGAACTGAAGACAAGGATAGTTATTGAAACTATTCTTACATTACCCTATAATGTATAAGTGTTTGTAATATATAGTGATTTATTGAATAAGGGATTGATATGTGTTCTCATATAGAATGATATAGTTATATCTTACGCCAGAAAATAATTAAATGATCATGGGAAAAATTACCCAACTCATTATTTGGAGTTATATATGAATTATTTTCATTAAATATATAAAGGTATTATATTTATAGATGAATATGGGATATACATATTAATAATAAAAGGTTAACATATATATTCACTAAAAAATATATGAATAAGAACCATAGAAGAAGATTGGAGCTGATTAATGATAATGACTACTCATTATAATACCAACCAGGGAATGTGGGAAAGGTGGCTAATCATTTTCATCAAAAGGATCATGCGAGATTTTCTATGATGACGATAACAAAATAACAAATATTTCATGTTTTTCAAAAGATACATATGTAAATCAAGAAGGTAGGGGGAAAATAATATCTTTCATTAATGATTTTTCAATGATCTATCCATGTGATGATTAAAGAGGTGTAAAAGGAAGATGTGGAACTGAAATAGAAGGTGAGAAATGTACATGGGTTCATCATTGATTCTGATGTAAAGATATGGTTCATGATATATTTTCATGTCCCACCAATTCCAAAATTGAAGAAGGAGATATTTGATGAATCTCAGAGTTTATCATTAACTATTCATCCTACAAGTAATTAGATTAATAGAGATTTGATGGATTCATTCCAGAGGGTCAATATAATTTGAGATATTATAAAGTATGTATCTTAGTTATTGGTATGTCACAATTTAAGGTGTAGATATTTATGTTTATTTTAATGTTACAAAAATTACCCATACTAGAATGGAAATTAGAAAACATCACCGTGGATATTTTAATTAGACACAACAAAACATCAAAAGACTATGATGTTATTTAGGTTATATTAGATCACCTTTCAAAGTAATCAAAATTAATCTATATTAGATAATGTTTATGTCATTATCATAATTCAATAATATTCATATATTAACTGGAAAGGTTACATGGAATACTACATTCCATTGTATCTGATTGGGATCTACGGTTTTCCTCTATGTTTTGATGAATTATTCAACAAGCTCTAGAAAGAGAGTTGAGTTTTAGTAAAACATATCATCCATACAATGATGGTCAGTATAAGAAAATGATTCATAAACTTAAGGATATTCTGAGGCCTTTTTCTATGGATTTAAATATTGTTTGGGATCAACACCTTCATCTTGTCATATTCTATTACAATAATAGCTTTCCCTAAAATAGACAAATGGATCCTTATGAAAAAAAATATGGAAATATGTGTATAAATAAAATTTTATGGGATGAAATTGGGGATATAAATATATTAGAATTGATCTATTTAAGGAAAGAGAAGAGAATATCTGAACCAGTCAACAACACATAATAGAAATTTAAAGTCTATGAAAACATTATATTGAGAATCATCAGTGATACATGATTTTTGTAGTTGGTGAAAAAGTTATTTATGTGAATTTATATATGGAACAACGTTATGATATTTGGAAATAAATGAAATATGATCCCAATGTACAGTGGGACTTTCAATATTCATGATCGAGTAGGGACAATATCTTATCTCTGTGTTCTCCCACAAAACATCTCTCAAGTTCATAATGTCTTCCTTGTATCTATTTTATGGAAGTAAGCATAAGATTATTTAGATACTAAACATAGAGTTAATTATATTAGAGCATTATATTTCCCAATAATAATAACTAGTATGAATATTTTATCATATAGATAAAGTGGTATAGAACATGGATACTCACCAGGTTAATGATTTTGTAAGGAATTAGAAATTCTAAGATATAACAGGAGAACCTGATTACGTGATGAAACATAGATATACTCATTCATTTTTATTATAGTGATATAATTTAAATGTAAAAATTAATTTTAATGGGGGTATAATGTAACGCCCTCATATTTTATGGTTTTTTGATTTTTAAATTAATTTAAACACTACAATAGCTTGTGATACACGCAACCCCAAGTGTAAAAATTCATATGTATGTGTGGACTACTGCCTCCATGAAGCTATGTGAATGGTTTTTGAAAATTTATTAACATGTATAGTAATAATGAAATTTTTAATTAATATATATATTATATTTTATATAATAATAATTATGTATTGGATAATTAATTTTAATAATTATTTTTTTATCAATCAGAAATTGAAAACTATGTTCATGCGTACATATGACTTATCATCTCTATGAATGTTGTAATTCATTTTTTTCAATATCAATCCTTTATAAATGAAAATATATATATATAAACTTAATATATATTAAATTTATACCTTTATTAAAAATATTATATTATTAAACCATGATAAATGTACAAGGACCAAAACTACTATACCAAAACACACATGAAAAATGATGTAGTTATTATCATGAACAATGAATTTCATTAGGAATTATTAATAAATGGGTGATATAAGGTTATATAAAAAACATATAATCTATTATATATATCATTTGTGTATTAAAATAGATATATAATAAATCTATTTGTTTTATATAGTGGGTTTGAACAAATATAAAGAAATACAAGACTTGAGGTAAGGAATTCATGTCTCAAATTGTCCTCTTCAGGAAAAATGTTATTTTATGTGCCTAAATTCATTTATGAGGTGTATATAAAACAAATTTTACATGTTATATTATTAATATATGTATTATAATTATATTTAATATTTTATTTAAATTTATTCTTTCATGGGGATTATGATTCAAATGTTACCAATGCGGTAATTGATATATGTTTCAATCATATTTTTAAATGGGAAAGTTGATTCTTGAATTTACATTGAGGAAATTATAAAATACATATATAATCAATCCATTTAATTTTATTATAATCTTGTTATATTTGGATAATTCATGTTTTTAAATCATTTTTCTCTCATTAAGAAATCAAATTAGAAAAAAACTATTTAAGAAAAATTGACATAATTTTCATCATTGGTTGGAATTCAATTTCATTCCACATCTATGTTCTCTAAAAAATAATTTCATGAATTTTATTTATATTAAACCATGATTTTTACATTTATTTTTTTCATATAAATATATTTTTTAAAAAAATCATAAAATAAATTTTCATTTAATTTTCTGAATGAGTTACTTTTAGAAAATTTTTACAGAAGTCGGGAAATAATGTTTCATTTTAACTTATACGGCATGAATGAAATTTCCAAATATAATTAAAACACAAAGATTTTATTATTACTTTATATTTTTCAGGTTTTTTTAAAAAATTAGTTTATTTACATAATATTTTTCAAAATTTTATTATTTTAAATAACTGAATTCAATAAGAAAGGTTTATCTTCATCAGGAAATATTTAATTGATTCTTTTAAAAGAATTTTCATATATGGTAACATCATTTGATGTTAATTACATGTTACTAGGGATATGATCTAATAACACCATCTTTATTCTTTCTCTTGATGGTTTACGATGATTATATTTTTATGAAGCCTTTTATTCTATATGGTTTATAATATGATGAATTTATGAATTGATTATGAAACTCGTCTTCATTGCACGGGTTATGATATGATTATATGATGAATGTTTTTGATATTTTTTCCCGCATATGTATGGTTTTAATTATGAGATGTGAGTGCTCAGAATTATATAAACCTCTAAATATTGGTTAAATTATTATATCTCACAATATAATTATGTGATACAAGTCAATGTGTCTAATCCACTATAGGAGACAAGTCTATTTTCTTGATCTACAATGGGAAACAAGTCATTATGTTTTATCTATAATGGGAAACAATTTAATTTTCTTGATCAATAATGGAAATCAAATGTGGTTGAATGATCCATTATAGTTTGATGCACTTGGTAGTTAACCTTGGCCTATGAAATGGTTTATATACATATGATGATACATCACACTTATGACATGAGCCTATTGTTAATGATTGATTAATTATGATTGCACATTTATCTGACATAAAAATATGGATCATTAATGATATATGATGATTTATCACTCTTATGATTTATGTATTTTTGAAATGATATTGATTTATTTCATGACTGATGTTTACAATATATGATATATTTGGTAAGAGCGTGATAAGTTATATTCATGATCTAATACCCTTATTCTTATCATATATTTTTATATGATCTTCCATTAAAATATCTCGTGTTTACCTTTACTGTTAATTTTAGTTCACCCATTATTATGTTTAATTTCATCAGGTTATGAAAAAAGGTTTAAGTATGTCATTTCCATGAAGAATACTAAATGGTAAAAAAATTATGTAAGATATTGAATATATTACATGAAATATAAATATTATGTTTCAATACTCCAAATACATTAATACATTATAGTCATTAGGAATATATTTGTTAAATATATTGAATATTTATCTAAAAAGGAGTAATATTTATTTGTGAAAAGTTTAGGTCACTATATTTGATAAATTTAGGTTTATAGAACTTATACCAGTATATGAATAAGATATTTTATTAATAAGAAGTTATAAAAATACCTCTATATATGAGTAATCATTTTATAAAAAGTACTCATTGGTCCTAAGTGAATGTTTATCATCAATAATGTCAACTGGTTCTATTTTTTGATTTCACCTTTAGGCAATTCTTCATGTGGAATCATTGGATGTATAATTACTAGATCCAAAATATGATTAGAGATTACTCCATGTATAGTTTTTAATATAGAAGGGGATAATTCCTCTTTAATAATCTCACTTAGGGTGAGTACCTTAACCAATAAATTTTTATCCAATTGACTATTCTAAAGATATAATTATAATCACATCCTATTCAGTATCATATAAGATTTATAAAAAAATATTTTAAAAATAATAATAATGAAAACATAGTTGGGTTAAATGATAATTTTTTTACTTATCCATAGGAGATTCCATTACCAGACCATCCTTCACTGTTTATTCCTATATTTGATCTTATCATCTTAGAAAAAAAATCTATGTGGAAAAAATTCTATTGAGTGAATGCATTACACAATTGAGATCCTGATGAGATTTCAATCACATAGGATGATCCACCGAGAATATCACTTTGTGTGTATACAACAATAAAATCTATAATATGGAAATTTCCTCTACATGAAGAAAACCCTATAACCCTAAACAACTAAGGTGTTCCTCGAATCCTCACATTTCCTCAAAGTGTATTGGAATGTAACTTGAACGAGGATGGATGTTTTGGTTGGAAAATTTCCCATTGAGGGAGTAATTTAAAGGTCATTCATTCACCTAAATATCTAGAGAATGGGTGTATTTATTTTGTAAATCCCCTTATGAGGATTTTCCCTCTTAATTGGGTCCTTAAAATCTTCCCAATCATTGTTCATTGGTAGTCCCATAGGTTGAGAAAGAAGATCATCTAATTTCCCATCAAATTATAACAAAATAAATATCTTATTATAGCAACTGATGATCTTGATGGAAGACTCAGATGGTGGGATAATGAATATAATCTATGTTTCTTCTTGTTTAAGCAGAAACTATAATTGATGAGAAACTATAAAATACATTTTTTTCAGACACTATAATGAGATGTAAGGCATTTAATTTTTATATAATAGAATTATCGTCCCAATATATATGGATCATACCCCTCAAAGAAAAACTACCCATCAATATGATAATCTAATATACATAATCTTTAAGATATTATATATTGTCATTAATTATTACTTCCATTTACATTATATGTAAAAATTTTAGTGGGCATTTAATATAGTGTAATAATAAATCTAATGAGATGGATTAGAATGACCATTATGTATAATTCAATAAGTGTGAGGTTCTTGAATCCATCAATACATTATATGATGGTACTTTGTCCATCATCTAGAATAGGTTTGTAATTAATGAATTGGTATCCCCAAAAAAGGTGTTGTTATCCAAACCCATAGTACTTTGAACGGCGCAATGATTCTAAATTTTCTATTTCCCTTGTTGACGTGCCTACAAAGATGGTGAATCTTTTTCAAAAATAATTCCCCTTGTTCAATCCACATCTTGATTTATCATTTGGTTTACATCATGGATGTCCTAAATCATACCTCAGTTTGTGACTCTAACACTGTAAGATGATATCCACTATAGATCTTTTCAACGAATGGATCGAGATAGAGCAGTCAGTTGGTTTTGGGGATGACTTCCCAACCCCATGTGGTGTACCATCCTTCTTATTGTACCATCCAATATGTATTAGGAATCCCATGAATCATATAGGTATGACAGATCATCATACTCCAGAATTGTGGCTCATAACCATTTTATGTGATAAATATCTATGCCATGGTTCTAAAAGGGGTATCAAAATTTAGGAAAAGGTCCCACCATTATGTTCTACACCTTCAAAATGGACTCCATTATAATCAGAGGAGTCCTAAATAAATTTTCCCAATCATATATTGGTCAGAATAATTAATCAAACATGTCCTCCATGAACAAGATTCCACTAATTATATACGCATTCTAATGGAACATCCAATTCTTCTCATGCGGTATATATAAAATATTTGTATCTCAGATCCATCCACTAATAAAATTTGGTATGATGTATTTAATACAGTTTTAATGGAGTGAAATACCCACAAAAACATTTATATCCCACCTACCTTTATCTATTTCTTGAATTTAATGAAACTTTATCATGATGATAAATTCCAACCCTATTCTACGATGATTGTGCCCCCATCACAGATCCTAACTAGATGACCAACATAGTTATAATTCCCCATGAATTGCATAATAATAGATCGATATCTATGAACATTTGGTTATATAACACATTCCTCTCCTTCTAGGGTCAAATGTGTATATCTTAGAATACAATTATCAGTATGATCAACCACCCAGATGAAATGTCTCAATGATGAAATGTTGTGCTGAGCCAATTCATGAGGTAGGTGGATCATGTTTTCTGTGTGGTTCCTAGGGCACAAATCCAGAATATGGATTTTTGGTATCAACTAAAACCCTTATATAGGAAGCCTCTATGATACTATTAAGGATAAAAAGTATACTTATAATGAATATTCAACAAAATAGTTCATATGGAGAATTATGTGATGGTGAATAGAATAAATATTATCAATTATATTTATTCTCTGAGAACCAAAAACTTTAGTAATATAATATAGTGTCATTTTCTAAAAATAAATTAGGACATTTAGTTTTTGAAATGTAAAATGGGAAGAAATATTAAGGAAATAACAAAATATTTCATTTCATGTAGTGCATAAATGAACCTCATAGGCCCAACATGAGCCAAATAGAACATTATGAATGTAATGACCCAGACTTTAGTAACCTACAGAGAGTTTTTACATTGTTAAATTGATAGAATATGTGAGGAATTAAATCTAGAGGGATCAAATTGTTTAGTAGTCATGTTAAACTTGATACATACATGATTCCAATATTAAATTTAAATATACAAATTAAAAATTGTTTTTAGAATATAATTATTCACTCTACAATATCCTTGCATATCATTCATAGTACAATTCATGGATTCCGAGTAATGGAAAAAAATTAAGGGTGAGCTAGAATCTCAATAAGAGTTACATAATGTGGAATCAATCATGGGTAAATGAAGAATAATCAATTGGGAAGGGAAAATATTTTAGCACACATTCAATTTAATCCATATCATTACTATCATGGTTAGATAATTAATAATTAATATAAAATAGATAATAATTTAACACACAATCAATTTAAATAAAATTATTATCATTAAAAGATAACGAATGATATATATGGAATGATAAATAGATGAACAAACATTCCATTTATATAACGTGACTACCAAGATTAGATAAGAAATATTCAACATGGAAAGGTAAATAACATAACACACTTGTAATTTAAACAACATGAATATCAATAATAGATAATTAATAATTAATATGAATAGGTAAATAAATAAAAACACACGAAATATAATCAATAACATATAATAAAATCTATCTATAGACAATATAATTGTGAAAATATCATGGATAATAATAATTTAATTCTTAATGATGGAAATGTTTAATTATTGGACGTCAAAATATCAGGCATCCAGATACTTATATTATGAATAACATTCAAAATATAGTTTAAAACTAAGGGTAAAAACCCATTTAATTCTAGAATACTAGTTTTTCTCATGAGACTACTGATGCATCAAGGGGATATAAAATTTCATGCCCCACCCACTACTATATGTCCAAATAATTCCTCATATATCAAATAATCTATTTAATTCATGAACAATGTATCTTATCATCAAATATCAATATTGAGTAAAGAAAATCGATTTAATAAAATTTCCATAAATAAAAAAATAAGGTTAAATATAGAACACTATATATATATATATAAATGATATATTGTTTAAGAAATAACATATTTGTCATGAACAATATGTTCATTTAGTTAAAATTAATGTCCGATAATCACGTGAATGTGAATATTTAATGGAAAAGTTAATGTATATAAAAATGAATCAAGATAGTGAATATAAATACATTACTTGGTCAAAATGATAATAAATAATTCATATAAGTAATAAAGAAGGTATAAATACAACATATTCTAAATAGAGTATAATTAAAATAATGGTTTGTTGTAACTTATTAATTGAAACATCCTAAAAATAAATTTAAAAATATTATTAAGGATGATAACCTTTTAACATAGAAAGTATTTTTAAAACAACATGTTCATAAAATATTTTGAAAATAATTTTCTTTTAATGTAACCTTTGAAAATTATAATGTATGCTTTAAAACATTGAGTGGTCAGGATAGCTAGAAATTCTATATATTTTCTAAACATTAAAATAAAAATTTCATTCCCATTTTCAGTAAAAACTGAAGAATCATTTTTTGGTAAAAGTCATCAAGATTAATTTAAAAATATTTTCTAAACAGTGAAACATCATTAAAAATGTCTATAATAAATCATTTGTATAATTATTAAAAAAAATTAACAAAAAGCTTTTAAAACAAGGTTTTGGAATAAGTAATGATTTTTTATAGAAGCTAGAAATGAAGTTTGATATTATTAAAAACATTTTTCAAATAATATTAAGTACCAATGACTGTTAAGATGGTATGATTACTTGAAAAATTCATGATTAAACAAAGAAGAATAAAATTAAATGGTTTTATTATACAATTATCAATTAATTTACATCAATAGAAATTCAAGCATAAACAATCCGGATTAGAACGATATTTTGAAATAAACCATGTTAAAGATCATAACATTGATGTGATAATTACCCAATGAATCAATTATTTTTATTAGATGTAAATCAAGATAAATAAATTGGATACTCAACATAATATAGTTAAAATTCATTGCATGCATAATCTTAGAATATCAAATACAATGAATAAATAATATAAATCAATTAAAAGATATTGAGTCATTACAATTATTTAATACTTGGTAAATTTTACTTCAAATACCCTTGGATGAAATAATTCAAATATAAACCATAAATACCGTTAGTGGTTAATGGGTTAAGATATTTAAAGTCAAATGGGTAAAACATAGACCATATAAAATAAATTAGGTGTATAACAATACAATATGCCTCAATGAAGGGAAATTGATCCTATTAGAACATTTTCCCACCCTTTTGTTATATAATGTTTTTAATAATGTTATTAAATTATAAAATAACCATATATTTATTTATATTATCATATATTATTCTCTTATGTAATTCTAACACCCTTTTGTTAATAATGTTTCCTTATTTTTATTATTCTGAGTGTTAATTTCAGTATTTTCTCATGTACGCTTTGTCATTAACGTTCATATTATTGCACATATTATATAGTTACATAATCTAAAAAATTATATTAATTTCATAAATTTAATTTTTTTTCTTTATATACATTTTTATAATCATTATTGAAATTTCAACATGGAGAATGTATCACATGACTTTGTGGAGGTGGAATGACAAACGTACGCCTGAGCAACGTTATCATTTCCTTAATGGGAGAAATAGTAAGAAAGTGTGTGATATATTAGTATTATATAATAAATATTATGTCTTATATATCAATTATATTACAAAAATTCATTGTTATTACATTCCATGTAAAGCATAAGTGAAAAATGAATAACATCGCTTTGTGAGGCAGTAGACCGCCATACACACGAGCGACATTATAATATTTTAAAATAAATTGAAATTAAAAAGGTATATGTGATATTATAATTCAATAAATATAAAAAATATCATTAATATAATATATATTTCTTAAATAAATCATTATACCTACCCTTGAAATGTGGTAATGGAAAATAAATTACATCGGTTCATGAGGCGGTAGTCCACTACAAACACAATAAAAAATTTAGTTTTCCATTTGATGGAAGTGGATATGAAATTTTTTTATTTAATTAACATAAATAAAATCTCATAATATAATATATAATAAATATAATATATCTGCATGGATTAATAATATATCAAGTAGGACTAAGAAGAAACAAAATAAAAATGCCCGTTTAAGAATGGTATATCTTCTTCAGAAAATGCCTTTATGTTTTATATGATCAAGAAATGGATCTAGGATGTTTTTAGGGGAGTAAGTGGTTTTTTTAGATATTTTATAATCCAAATGGGTTTTTAATTGTGAATAAGGGAGGTGATTTTGTTGGCTTTTATATTTGGGGGAAAGGACACACATGGAATTGCTTAAAATAATCAATTAGAACCCCAATTTTTTAATGCCTCATGCCTAAAAAATGGGTCATTATACAAAAATATAGGTTATAATGAGAATATTAGTCCATTAAATGGGATCTGTAAAATTCATTACTTCATTTTATCTCTTCTCCTTTTATTTTTCCCCTCGATAATTTTTTTACCTTAACTGCGATACTTAATTTTTTCTGCTTTTACTTTTCATAATGGTCAAAAATTAAGCTAATGTTATTATATAATAAAAATTATTCTAATTTAGATTATCTAATCCATTTTCAAAAATTCAATTCGTATAATTTCATTAATCCAATTTAAAATTATACCTGTAGACACGTGGAAAAAGAAGGTTTCCAATGTGAAAATCCTCATATTTATATAAGGTTATAATTTATAAATTAAATATTAAAAAGATTCCAATGAAATAAATTAGGTAAATTTTAATATAATGGAAAAAAATTTACTTCAAAAATAATTAAAATATAACTTATACTTTTAAATTATTAATGGAAAATGCAGTTTTGAATAATAATGAGCATTTTACACTATAAAAAATGTAAGCATTTTAAAAAATCGTATAAAATTAACTTAAGATAATTTTTATATAATGATTTAAAAAATTAAATTCATTTAATAAAATAAAATTTCTAAAATATTGGAAAACTAATTTTAAATTATGTGCGCAAAGTGAGACTAAACCATTTTTTAATTTTGTTTTTAGAAAACATTTCATTTTTATTTAAATGATTCTTATTTTATTACTAGCCAATATATAAACACAATTTTCATAATTTATTTACTACTATTTAAACTCGCCATTTTAATGTGTAGTTTATAATTGTATAATATATTATATTACATTTTGGTTGTGGGTTGTGTATTGAGAAATCTATCGATGAGATTAAATATAATGAAATATATATCATGGGTCATTTAAGCTCTGTGTTATGTATAAAAAACACTATTGAATACAATGTTATTATTTTAAAATATAAGTGAGTCACATTCTCCGCAACTTTAATAAATTGTGTCCACTCAATATAAACTTGATCTAAATAATATATGGTTTGAAAATTGGAAATACCATTGCTGATAAACACAAATCGTAAAAGTGTTAATAAAAAATCCTATTGATAAGTGAGAAATGAAAATATGAACGTATTTTAGAATAACCCGTAACTAGGTTTCCATGTAAGAGAACATTTTTTGAAATTAATGATATGGTCATGGATGAAAATTGAAACTATATAGAGTGATAATGATTATTTATCACATGAAAATTGATGATCAATGGAAAGTTAGAGACCACAAAACAAAAAATATTTGATTATTGAAAAGGGTATTTGATTCATCAAGAATGAAGGCAATTGGAAACATTTTGTTTTCAAGATCCATTTTTCTATGTTGAATAATTTATTTACTCTCTATGAATATAAGGAAATATACATAATTGATATATTACTATTTCATAAGAAAAATATCATCAATTGGTTATACCTTGATCAATTTCCAATTCATTACTTAATCCAAAAATTACTATACAAAAGTTAAATTTTAACACTTGGATAACTAAAATTAATATTTAATGGATTTAAAGATCCATAAAAGAGTGAAACTTTTTTCCAAATTTTAGTAACTATTTTCCAAAACCAATATAGTTAACACAAGTATTCCAATATTTTACATTAATCTCTATCCTCAATAATAACACCACTAGTTCATCATTAATTTTTAACTATCAAATCATTTAAGTAAAAACAGTGACATATTAACATGAACATCATGAAGGATAGTGCTAGTCTCTAAACCATTATTGTCCTTTAGTATTGAGTTTAATCCTTAAGGCCTCCGTTAGATTTAATATGTTTCCACCCGTAATGTGGGATGTTGTTTTTCCAAAATCTATATTAATCACTATTGGAAAAGTAGGCTATACCAATGGTTTAAAACCATTGGTATAGGCTGGAAAACCGTTGGTATAGACTATACCAACGGTTTTCCAAACCTTTGGCTAGTAAGCTGTGAGGAAAGCCCTATACCAACGGTTGCACTTAAACCGTTGGTATAGGTGTTCCAGAATTCTGGAAAAGTCTATACCAACGGTTCTGAACCGTAGGTATAAGATTTTCCAGAAAAAAGATATCCCAATGGTTTATAACCATTGGTATAAGATTTCCAAAATTCTGGAAAAAGCTATACCAACGGTTCTAAACTGTTGGTATAAGATTTCCATAATTCTGGAAAAGGATATACCAACGGTTCTAAACCGTTGGTATAACCTTTGCCAGATTTGCTGCACAGTAGCCCCCCAGAAGCCCTCCAGTAGCCCTACCATCCACCTGCATAAAAAAAATTGCACAACTGCCCTCAACATACCCTCCACTATTCACCTGTATAAAAAATATCACAAAAACCACATACATATTTCAAACAGTATAAAAAACACCGAAAATAGCCCAAAAAACACATATGACAACAATCATTCGGTGGTAATTCACCTCAACCATGCACAACCCCCCAACCAGCACACCTCCCCATAAAATTCTAATAGGCAGAATAGTTTGATAAATATCTATTAGAGTTGAATAATAATTTCAAATTGGCTAAAATCCCTTTTTTGTGATCCTAGGTTTGGGTATGTAATGATTTGTGTTGAATTTTGCATTGAACTTTTATTGTTTATAATATATCGTGAAAAGGTATTTTCTTAGGAGTCTCATCACTTATGACACCATTAGTGAAACTACCCAACTCATGAAAAATAGTTTGTGACTATTGTTGATGAGTGTAAATTTCAGTTGTATTCACTTAAAATGATTTCCTTTTGAAATAAAAGAGAGACTTTGAGTGGTGTTGTCCACACCGCACCTCGGATTGAGGCGGAGTTGACTCATACACGTCACAAATGACCCATGGATCGTTTTCCTAAAGTATCAACACAATCCGAATGTGTTTGGTTGGTTTCCCATATGCCGGTTGTTTTTACATAAAAGTGTATCCATTTTAAACAAAAGAAATACACTTTGAGTGATACCGACCACACCATGCCTCGGATTGAGGCAAGGTTGACTCGTACACATCACAAATGACCCATAGATACTTGTCCTAATGTATCAATAGTATCTTAAAGTGTTTGGTCTATTTTCCGTATGTCAGTTGTTGTTTTTACTTAAACTGTTGTCCATTTCAAAAAATAGTTAGACACTTTGAGTATTCCCGCCCACACCTTGCCTCGGATTGAGGCGAGGTTGATTCCTACACGTCACAAATGACCCATGGATCATTTTCCTAAAGTTTCAACAGAATCCGAATGTGTTTGGTCGGTTTTCTGTATTTTGTTTTTTTACTTAAAAGCGCATCCATTTTAAACAAAAGAAAGACATTTTGAGTGGTACCGGCCACACCAGCCCTCGGATTGAGGCGGGGTTGACTCCTACACATCACAAATGACCCATGGATACTTGTCCATAAGTATCAACAATATCTGAATGCCTTTGGTCCATTTTCCATATGGAAGGTTTTTTTTAACTTAAACTGTTGTCCATTTCAAAGAAAAGTGACACACTTTGAGTGGTGCCGGCCCCACTATACCTCAGATTGAGGAAGGATTGACTCATACACGTCACATATGACACATGGATCATTTTCCTAAAGTTTCAATAGAATCTGAATTCCTTTGGTCGGTTTTCCGTATGTTAGTTGTTGTTTTTACTTAAACTGTTGTCCATTTCAAAGAAAAGTTAGACACTTTGAGTGGTGTCGGCCACACCGCACCTCGGATTGTGGCGGGGTTGACTCTTACAAGTAAAAAATTACACATGGATCATTTTCCTACAGTTTCAATATAATCCTAATGGGTTTGGTTGGTTTTCCGTATGTCAGTTGTTGTTTTTACTTAAACTGTTGTCCATTTCAAAGAAAAGTTAGACACTTTGAGTGGTGTCGGCCACACCGCGCCTCAGATTGAGGCGGGGTTGACTCGTACACATCACAAATGACCCATGGATACATTTCCTAATGTATCTATAGTATCTGAATGCCTTTGGTCCGTTTTCCGTATGTGGTTTTTTTACTTAAAAGCGCACCCATTTTAAACAAAAGAAAGACACTTTGAGTGGTATCGGTCACACTGGCCCTCGGATTGAGGCGGGGTTGACTCGTACACGTCACATATGACCCATGGATCCTTTTCCTATAGTTTAAATAGAATCTGAATGTGTTTGATCTATTTTATGTATGCTAGTTGTTGTTTTCACTTAAAATCATGTCCATTTAAAATAAAAGTTAGACACTTTGAGTGGTGACGGCCACACCGCACCTCGGATTGAGGCGGGGTTGACTCCTACACACCACAAATGACCCATGGATACATGTCCTAAAGTATAAATAGTATCTGAATGCCTTTGGTCCATTTTCCGTATGTGGTTTTTTTTACTTAAAAGCGCATCCATTTTAAAAAAAAAGAAACACACTTTGAGTGGTACCGGCCACACCGGCTCTCGGATTGAGGCGGGTTTGACTCATACACGTCACATATGACCCATGGATCATTTTCCTATAGTTTAAACAGAATCCAAATGCGTTTGGTCTATTTTTCGTATGCCAGTTGTTGTTTTCACTTAAAATCATGTCCATTTCAAATAAAAGTTAGACACTTTGAGTGGTGCCGGCCACACCGCACCTCGGATTGAGGCGGGGTTGACTCGTACATGTCACATATGACCCATGGATACATGTCCTAAAGTATCAACAATATCTGAATGCGTTTGGTCCATTTTCCGTATGTGGTTTTTTACATAAAAGCGCATCCATTTTAAACAAAAGAAAGACACTTTGAGTGGTACCGGCCACACCAGCCCTCGGATTGAGGCAGGGTTGACTCGTACACATCACATATTACCCATGGATCATTTTCCTATAGCTTAAATAGATTCTGAATGCGTTTGGTCTGTTTTCCATATGCCATTTGTTGTTTTCACTTAAAATCCTGTCCATTTCAAATAAAAGTTAGACACTTTGAGTGGTGTCGGCCACTACTTCAAAGCACATTTTCCATATCATTTTCCACATGCATAAACATGAAATACATGGCTAACTAAGAAATCTATGTAAAAAAATAGAAAAATGAGTATCACAGTACCAAGGAATACTAAAGGTCTAGGTAGTAGACTAATCATACAATAAGAATCAAGTGCAAAAAACAGAATCTGAATGCAACGTCCCTATGAAGCAGAGGAAAACCCCAAAGTGGAAAACCATGTTCAAAAATAAAGAGTTATACAAAATTCAAAAATGTAATGGATCAATCTGCCTCTGATCACCGTAACCATCACCAATATCATCATCAGCCTCATCCTCGCCGTCATCTCTATCCTCGTCGTCGTCCGCATCATCGTCCCCATGCTCATCGTCGGCCTCATCCTCGTCCTCGGCATCATCCTCGCCCTCGGCCCCGTCCTCGCCCTCAGCCCCATCCTCTCCCTTGTCCACATCCTCATCCTCTCCCTCTTCCTCTTCAGCATCCTCATCATCACCAGGAACATCATCATCTCGATCGCCACTAGAGATTCCTCCTGGTGCATTGGATGATACACCCATCGACGACATAAATGTCTGACAAGCCGCACTAGCCTCTGGTGGAAGTGATGAAGATAATGCTTTCATCAGTTTCATAAATTCTATGTCTCTTGTTTGAACTTGTACTTCCAACTCTGTGACCCTTTTATCAGACTATCTAGCATGCTCCTTGACCTGTTCCAACTCGGTGGTACAAGAAGTGATACCTAGGGATGACCAATACCTCGTAAGGACTATATTCTTACCAGGTTGGCAGTGTACTCGACCAGAGTGCTCATCTCCCAAAAACTAATATAAATGATCATGTGGCCCAAAATTGTCAGGCTCCTGGGCATCAAGAGCCTCTAAAGAAGCCTGTAAAAAATATTAATAGATTATTAAATTTCAAATTAGATATTAAACTTTGAAATAAACAAATTAAAACTTCAAATCTTCTCTTGGGTCAGTTCATTTACCGCAGTTCCATCTTTTCTTCTTCTACTCGAGCAAAACAATTTTGCTCAAGGGATACATCCTTCAATATTCATTTTGTGCTTCTGTAATGACATTGAAACAATATAAAGTGAAAGTATAATCATATATTCATTATTCAATAAATCACATAATTTAAGTAGGAACCACTAAAAAGGGAAAGTCCTAAAGAAAAATTATAAACAACTATATCGTACCTGCTGCCTCTCATTATCTGACATAGTTGTGCACCCCAAAGTGTGGAGGTATTTCTTTGAATCAATGTTTTTTTTTTGTTTTTTTTCAGAATATTCCAAAATAATGATTAATAACTAATAATATTATATTAATTCAAAATTTGAAAACTCTCATTTAAATAACTCAAATGAGATTAATACCTTAAATTTGGTAGTCACCCAATGGGTAATCATTTGGCGATATTGCTCTATCGAGCAGTCATACATGATAGGTAATGTATCTAACTCCGTACCCACTCTATCACACCATCCAACATACATCTCATGCTTATAAGCTCTCCAAATCTCTCCTAGCTCTTTTAAACGCGCTGGTCATGAACCTTCACCATTAGGGAAGTTAAACCGAAGCTGAAACCAAATTGATTAGTTCATTTAAATACAAAAATATAATACATTAAATCCAATATATTTTTTACCCATATTTGTGCCCACGCGTTATCCTTGACTTCGGGTGGCAGATGTCTCCAAGAGAGAGGGCTGACCGGAATGATATCGGAGTATTTGGCTAGCGTCGCCAAAAAACCCCGACATTGCTGCCCAAATTTCTCAATCTTTTGTCCATCAACATTGTATTCAACCATCAACTGTGTCTGGCGGTTCCATACCGCACGCAAGTGAGTACGCCCCCTCCCCCGCCTCCTATCTGTAGATGAATCTATTATTAAAGAAAAATAATATCAATACAAGTTATAATAAAAATAAATTTTGGTATAAAAAATTTGATAGAATTATATAAATATACTTGTGGTAGTCGGATCAATGGGTGCAGAAGCTGAAGGAATATCCTGTACAGGTGGAGTTTCCCTCATTGTATGCTCCTCAGCCACGTACTGTGTCGTAGTAGGAGTCAAAGAAGGTGGAATATAATAGCCTAGAGATAATGAACCAGAAGCAAAAGATGATGGCATAGACGTCTGGCCAGCTGGTAGTGTAAACATCGGAGGTCTAAATATCTCATATGTCCCTGAAGACATTCCAGGATCAAAATAGGGCGTATAAGATATGTCTGTGGTAGTGGGTTGTCTAACTCTCGCCCCACGAGACCTCGTACCACCGGCTTTAGTACCAGGACCACTAGATGATCGTCCATCTCTGACACCACCCCCCCTCCTACCACCAACCTCTCTACTAGGAGAAATATCAGGCTGCTCGTCAGATATCTGTCGTCTAGGGGGTGGATCCTGAAAAAAAGTTTGACAGAAAAGTAAACACATGATATTATAAGTTATTGAAATATTTATATTTGAAATAAAATACTCACAATAGGGATGAGTTTAGGAACACCCATCTGTACCATGCGACAATTATTATCTATCATATTTTTCCGTCGCCTCTCTTCAATGGGTGTCATTTCCTACAATGAAAACAAATATGGAAGTAATTAGAAATAGATAACTAATGTGTAACCCAAAAAACAAAATATAGAAAAACCATTTTGATAAAAAGAACATAATGAAACATAATATTTATGGTGTTATGAAGGTAACTACTAGGATACACACTCTGAATGATATAGGTGAAACATGTAGGTGAGAACACGACTGTATGATTCTATATATTTCCCACCACAACTTTGGGTTCACAATCAACTCTAACAATTGAGCTGTTGGGGTCATCATAAGTAATAAACGGATTGCTTCCAATTGCAGTAGGGATAGTGTCAAATTCATCATCACCATCATCAAAAACATCTCTGGGATTTACTTCAATAATTACACTGAATTTAGGATGGCGATGATCTTTGACAAAAAAAACTTGTTTCACCATTGATGCCAATACATATGGTTCATCGGTGGCAAGAGTGCGAGTCGTGTAAATAACTCGAAATCCACAATCATCAATAAAGGTTCCTTGCCTCGTCATGGAATCAAACCATTTACACTTCATCATCTTGACTCGACCATGTGAGTAATAATCCAAAATTATTATTTTCTCCACGACACCATAATAAGCAACATTTTCAGAATGAGGTCTAGTGTCCGATGAACTGGCATAACAGTCTGTTGTGGCATTTATCATAACACCATTATGTTGTGTTCTCATGTTTCTTTCTCGTTCAGTGATAATAAATTTGTATCCATTGATCACAAGTGATTTACAAGCACGAACCATGGTATTAGGACCAAAATCCAAAGCTCTTATTTTCTCAGAAACAGAGTCTGTAGGCAAACTCGATACCTGAAATATAAACAAATAGTAAACTTAATTAAATATAATTTTTATTTATTTATTACATAAATATTTTTACCTTCAATTTCAACCAAGCAGAAAACCCTTTGCTATGCAAAGTCTCCTTCTTTCTAAAAGATAAAGAACGATGCTTTCTATATATCAATTCTTTATGTTCCCTGTAGATAAAAATAATAATAGTTTAACAAATATTTAAAATTACAAGAGATAAGATAAGAGATACATGTACAATTAACTTACTTGATATACTCATCGAACAAATCACAATTGAACAACACTGTGTGATGTGCCATCTCTCGCTCTTCAAGGCTTAATGTTGTCAATGTATATGATCCCGGAATTCCTCCTGTCTTAGGAAGTGATGGAAAGCTGGGTTCAATTTTCCCATACAGTTCTTCTTCATTTCTCATTGGTCTGTTTATTCTCGTAGTATGATCAGACAAATACATTGAGTAGAAATCCATACATTCTTGAGCCAAGTAACCGTTCATAATAGAACCTTCGGGATAATTCTGGTTCCGAACATATGATTTCAATGTGCACATGTTTCTTTTAGTTGGATACATCCAATGGAAAGCAACAGGTCCTCCAAGAAGTATTTCAGTCGGAAGATGGACAGTCAGATGCAACATGCATGTAAAAAATGATGGAGGGAATATTTTCTCTAACTCACACAAAATTAATGGTTTCTCTGCCAACAATTTTTGCACGAGGTATTTGGACAACCTCTTAGCACAAAGATCTCTAAATAAATAGCACAACCTAATAACTGATACTCTAACATTATTGGACAAGAGATGACGGATTTCTATTGGAATCAACTCATGCAAAAGGACGTGATAATCATGAGTCTTCAAAGATTTCAACTCCCACTCTTTTTTGTTGACCCCTTTTGATATATTGCTTGAATAGCCATCAGGAACATTAATAATATCTAGCACTTCCAGAAATTGATTTTTTTAGTAGGAGTCATCACATAAGAAGAACATGGAACATTCCATTTATTTTCACTGATACAGACAGGATGCAATTCTGGTCTGATCCCCCAATCTACCAAGTCATTCCGAGATCGTAAATCATATTTTTTCTTCCCCTTGACATTTAGAAGAATTGAAAGCAACATTTCACATATATTAGTTTCAATGTGAATTACGTCTAAGCAATGGCGTAACAAGTTGGTTGACCAATATGACAACTCAAAGAATATACTCTTCTTCTTCCAATTGAAACAGGTATCATTAGAAACATTTTTCCTCTTTCTAGATTTCATTACACTCTTCCCAAATGAATAACTGAAATCTTTCAATTCATTAAGCACATCAGTTCCAGACATACGCTGAGGTGGATCGTCATTCTCCATGGTATTGTCAAATCTTCGACGATTGTTTATATATGGATGGTTCATTGGCAAGAATCGTCGATGTCCCATAAAACTAAAACTACGATGATATTTCAGTCTTCTCGATTGAGTATTCTTCATACAAACAGGACATGACAATTTTCCTTTTGTGCTCCATCTAGACATCATTGCATAAGCAGGAAAATCATTGATAGTCCACATAAGTGCAGCACGCATCTGAAATATGTCTTTCGAACATGCATCGTATGTGGGCACACCCACATCCCAAATAAGTTTCACCTCTTTTATTAAAGGTTGCATGTATACATCTATATCATTGTCGGGATCAGAAGGGCCTGATATTAGTATACTCAAGAAAGTGTAAGGCTTTTTCATACACAACCTAGGGGGAAGGTTATAAATGTGTATGAAAACCGGCCATGTGCTGTGTGAAGTAAGAATCTGCCCAAATGGATTAAAACCATCACATGAAAGACCCAGTCTCACATTACGCACATCGGCTGCAAATTCAGGATATCGAGCATCAAATCTTTACCATGAAAATCCATCTGCAGGGTGAACCAACGCTTCATTATTCTTTTTTCTCTCAGTGTCATGCCATTACATTTTTACAGATATTTCATCAGACATGAAAAGGTTCTGTAATCTGGGGATCAATGGAAAGTGCCACATTACTTTTTGTGGCACACGAGATGGTGTTCCATCATCTTTTGGCTTCCATCGGGAGGTTCCGCATTTTATACAATCATTTCTTTCAGCAGTTTCCTCCCAAAATAAGCTTAAATCATTCGAGCAAGCATGATTTTTTTTTGAGAATCCAAGTTCATCAACCAACTTCCATGCCATATAGTGGTTTGAGGGAAAATCTGCATCATCTGGAAGTAAGTCCTTCAAGAAGGTAATAATGTAATCAATTTCAGTATTTGAAATCCCATACATAGTTTTCCCATGAAACAATCAGATTAAAAATTTCAACTTTTTCATTTGATCACATTTCCGATATACTGGAGTCGTCGCAGCATCATTCAAATTTTTCACCCTATCAACATCATCATTTTCTTTGGACGCATCATGTGTGCTTGTATCGAAATATTGTTGGCTGTACATCCTTTCCTTCTCATGATGTCGAATAAATGTAAACCGATCATATATCAAACTCTCCAATTCAGTCCTATCATTTGGATCATCAACCTTTTGAGATTCCATTTTCTCTTAATTTTGATACCACACATAATAGTTTGTTTGGAAACCATATGTGGTTATATGATAGCTAACTGATTCATGGCTAAACCAAGGTCTTACAACACAATTAAAACATGGGAAGTGTATGCGACCACTATCTGAAGCCTTGTCAAATGAAAAATCTATAAAGCTGTTCAAATTATTTTCAAAATCGGTTGAAATCTGATCAGTTTCGTACATCCAACTTCAATCCATTCTGTAAAAAAATTCAATAAGTCATTTCAAAGAAATTAAATAATATTAAAGTTTAATCAAAAAAATATTTACGTAAATGAAAATTGTTTACTCTATATAAAAGCATAACTGACACATTACTCTATATGAGAATCATATTAAGAAATACAACAAAATACAGTGTATATAAGAAAATAAGATACAAAATTTCTAATGCCTATATTCAAGGATTGACCAGTAAGATATTGGAAGTGGATCAAGGAATACATAATCCTTAAGGGTCTTGTTGGGAGTATATGAGTTTTATACTTTAACTTCTTCAAGTAGATCAGGATGAGGAGTAGGATGAGGATCATTGGAGTGGAGGGACTGTCCAAGGGGGGTGTGGCGTGTCCAGGGGGTGCGGGGTGTCTAGAGGGTGGTGGGTCCATCTGGGGGGTCAGAGGTTTCCAGGGGTGGGGGCTGTCTAGGGGGGTCGGGGTGTCCAAGTGGGCGGGCTATCTGTGGGGGTGGTCAGGTTTTCCAAGGGGGTCGGGATGTATAGGTATATTTATATGAAAAGAATACCCCCACAATAATCATGCAGCCCTGTCATTAGTCTAAACCCCTAGAACACATAAAACAAGCTAGTATGGACATTTACTAAAATATTTAACACCATACGAATGAAAATACACTCTAAATATAGTTTTAGAGGATATAATGGTGTGTGTGAAAAAAATGATATTAAATCAATTTAAATGAATATGGAACAAATGAGGGTTTATAATACACTAAGAGTACCTCAAACAATCCAAAACCACTATAGCACCACATATTCAACTTCATGAAACAGGAATCTGAAATCTTACCTTTGACTTTACTGATGACCACCTAATTGGAACACTCTATTTATGGTTCTTGAACACAAGGAACAAACAATGTTTGGTCTCTACCAACTCAATCACCCCCTTGTAGATCATTATCTTGTTTCCCCTTATACTAAAATGGTCTCACTGGAAGCTACTATTAATACCGGACCAAAACCATTCATTCTTCATAAAACAATGATCAAAGAACCATCGTAGGTATCTCTCATATAACCACAACCATTTTATCTATGATCTAATGAAATTCACAAGAATAATTTTTATTCAATAACATTTTGGTATATAATTTTCATCAACAATGGTTCAATTATATGGTTCATCACATTCCAATTTATTAATCACCCATACATGATAAAAATTGAAAATTTAATTTCATTTAATTACAACTATCATATTTTATTTAATTCTTAACAAGCATAGAAGCATGGAAATTGGAATCTAATAACTTTAATTAGTCCCCAAAACTTTTTAATAAATTTAACATGAAAAATAAAACACTTTGAAATCTAAATAATCACTATGAAGTAACATGAGCCTGGAATTCTATTGCACAAGTAAAAACACTCAACGATGGAATATATGAAAAGATTATTAATATAAATTATTGACACAAGATAATAAAGTAACTATGAATGATAAAACTAAACATGTGATTGAATTTTATAACATATAATAAAAATTTCTTGGTAATGAAACATGAAAGGCACATCAAAAAATTAGACAACCGTCTAATACAATCTATATGGGCTGGAATATGCATGGAATTTAATAAAGAACCAAAACATAAATAGGGTTGGAACATAAATTGGGTGGGAATATGAGAATAGAAATTGGTCTCATCCTAAAGAGAAACATATACACATCAAAATCGAAAATAAAAACTGAAAGTTAAAGAAAATAACTCACCATGGATGGGGTGGAGGAAGAGAACTGGAAGCACCTCCAAAATCACTGATAGCTCCCGTTTAGGGCTCTGGATCGCGAATGGGGGAGAGGACGGGCTACTGCCAAGTTGGGGGAAATTTTTACCAACGGTTTTTAAAAACTGTTGGTATATACATTCTGCCCAAACCTTTACCAACGGTTCAATGAGAACCATTGGTAAATGGTCACCGAAATCCAACTTTTACCAACGGTTCTCATTGAACCGTTGGTAAAAACTCCTCTATACCAACGGTTCATTACAACTGTTGGTAAAAGTGTCTATAAAACCTTCTATACCAACGGTTTCTGAGAACCGTTGGTATAGATGGCTATTCCCAACGGTTTAGTAAACCGTTGGGATATAACCGTTGGTAAAACTAGGATTTCCAATAGTGAATATAATTTCTATAACATTCCAAAATTTTGATTTCCCATAATTTATAAAACACCAAGGATATGATAAACCATAATGGTTACTAATACAATTATTCTCAAGTCAAAAAAATTTAAATGAATTCAACCTAAAATATCTTTTTCATATACCAAACCAATGGGTTTTATTCCCATTAAACTATTCAAAAAATATATGTAACCATGTTTTATTCTGATTTTTTTAAAAGGGTTATTTATGACTTTGGATATATGATCAACCTTAAACACATAAACCCATGATGTTATCCATAACACTTATGTTAATAATACCTAAAGAAATATATTATTCTAAAATTAATATATTCCTTATATGTTTCATTATTATTATATCAAAAATACCATTGGTAAGAAAAACCTCTAAAACAATGTTATTCAATCCCAATTCAAAAATATGTCAACCCAATTACTTCAACATATTTTTTTCCTTGGCCTTGGGGTTAGCCTTTAATAGATTTAATTGAATCAGATAATTTCCATGTTACCTATATTTAATAAAATAACTATAAATGGGTACCTAGGTTGAAATTTATTTACATCCATTATACTCTGCATTTTTACTCGATAATTTATTACTTTTTTCCCTTCTTTTTCACATGTAATATATTTTACCATTCAATTGAGATACTTTCCTAGGATTATATTTCCACATTTATGACATGAAAAAAATCAGTCTTCCTTTGTTATATGGTCTCCATTACTCAATATCTTAATGAACTCCATCCTTCTCTTATTTAGTGTGTCTAAGATTTGGTTAAGTTGTAGGTTGTTAATCATATGATGAGATAACTAATTATAAATAATCATGATATCCTTCACTCCAGTCATCATAACATTTGGTTTCTCATTGTCACCACATTTTCCTACATATTCTATGTTAACACAATTAATTTTCATTACAACCATTGACTCAAACCAAAAATCTTAGTGGTGGTAACAATAATCATATAGGTAAAACCATAAAATAATTTATAAGATGTCTAAAGTATTACACATTGATTTAAATCTAAGACACCTTAGCTATAATCTAGCTCATTCATTCTCATCATATACTCAATTCTATCATAATGGTTCATTAAAAAAAATGTGAATCATCCAATTAATATCCCACAACAGTGCCAAACTAGGTGTGTAGTGAGGCCCACTGTCATGTATCAAGTAATAATTAAGTCAAGACTGATGTGGTATTTTTAAGAGTTATTACCCCTAGGTACATCTGTTTAAAACCCACATCCAATTATAGTACACCTATATGGATGTATTTTAATAAAGCCCATATAATGTCTACATTAACGAAACATTAGGATGTTCTTCTATACACTTCTTAAAATTCATTCATAGGGTTATTTTATATAAACTATGTTTTTCTATAAGGACCCAGCCTTAAACCTTACATAATATTGAATTAAATGAATAATTCACGTTGAGGATCTTTTCATGTTTAGAGTTTTAGAGAATTAGTCATAACAATTACATTACAACTTAAATATTACATGTAGACACTACTACTCAGTATCCATTTTTTCATAAAATAAAAACACTTAAAAAGAAACATGTATGGTTCCATGTTTAGATAGCATGACTGTTCTTTGATCCCATATTTGACCCAATTCATCTTTAAGTCATGTGGAAATCATTTCAAAAACATGGGGTGAGAAAAAAAAGATTAGTAAGGGATACACAAAGAAGTAAAACTGTTATTTTTTAAAAAATAATAAGTAAACCATGAATACTTTAACATAAGTAATAATTTTCACCTTTATGAACTAGTAAATACTCTTCACCGAATAAAAGATCATTACTTACCCTTTTGTAACCAAAATATTACCATAAAACCCATATAAAGAACACATAACATATAATGGAAACTTGAGACATAAACATATTTAAATGGAATAACCATACGGTCGACTTCCACACATATCACTAAATGGAATAGCCATACGGCCGACTTCCATACACAATGCATTGGTGGTTATAATGTAACCACCCATCCTGGTATTCACGACACCACACGTCATATTGTTTATCTCGTAACCACCCGTCAAATGTCCAAGTACCATCATAACACATAAAATATTTCAAATATAAACATTTCACCAATAACATTTCATTTTCAATCACAAGAAGTAATTTCAAGATATTTAAATAATCAATCCATTTTCAAAAACCATTTAAAAAGGGATATTTGAATCAAAGTGTCAAATAACACTTTGAAGTTTTTAAAGGAATTATCATTTTAAAACATTAATGTCCATATAAATAAATAATAAAACCCATTTTGAAAACATGAACATTAATGAGAAATATTTAGAATAATAAATCTTTAAAACATTTAAAATGATATTTTAGTTAAAGAGTTTCTAACAAAAAGACAGATGCTTGAATACAAATAATTGAGAAATAAATTTTAATAAAAACTTTATAATATCATGAGAATAAAGTTATTCATGATATAATATGTCAAAGAATAGTATATACACCATATAAGAGGGAATTGGTGCATAACAAAAATGAAGTCTCAATGGAAATGTAAATTGAGATGAAATCCCTTATAAAGATGGTATCCTTAAATTAAGGATAAATAAATCTCATAATTATGTGTGAAAAATATAAATACACCCAATACAAGTGGATATTAAGTTTAAAACAATCATATGTCATTCACACATATTCATAGGATTATATAAATAAAAAATAGAAGATCAACCGAAAGAATGGGAATTGGGTTAAGGAGTTCCCTTACCGATTTGGAAAGTTACAAAGCATATTCCACATCAAGTAAAGATCATCCAATGAATATTTAAATACTCATAAATAAAATTATATTACACAAATAGTAAAATCATGGGCATTACATACACCACACAAAAGGAGATAGTGGCAAATATAGCATGAATCTCACGGGAATAAAAACATGTGAGATGAAACCCTTTACCACGTTGTAATCAACAGATTCATATGACCAAAAGTTAATAACCACCAAATGAATCACATAATACCATGAATATAATGATAATAATGATAATATATATCAAATTTCAGTACACAATACACCACATTAAATGAATAAGTGTCAAACTATGGAAATATCATGGAATTGAAAGTGAGATAAGAAAATCCCTTACAAAAATTCGGCAGCCTAACAGCGCCACTTTAAAATTATTAAAATAAATTGATGAGAGTAATAGGGGGTATCTCATCATGTGAAAATAAAAAATATAGTATGGTTAATATAAAATAATATCCTCCAACATAAGAACATGGGGCATAAAAGAAATGTCAAAAAAGAGAGTACTTGAAAAGAAAGAGAGAGGTGGTATCCCTTACCTCGTGTCCGACTTGACTCGATCGTTCTTTAATCTCCTGAATAATAAACTAAAGTTAATTTATACTTTCTTAAGAACATTTTTCAAGTTTATTATTCCTTTTATATCACTTATTATCATGTTATAGACATTATGTAATCATTTAAGTTATTAACGTTCATTTTGTCGATATTTGGTAGTTGAGTAAAGATGAACACCTTATATTTACAAGTTGTCCATGTGGTCAATGGTTCATTGTATGAAAAATTATATTCATGATTTTTATATCATATATATCATATATATCCAGTATATACATATTTTTATAATAGTACATAACATTTGGAGGTAAGAAATGAAATGCACCGTTCATGGAGACGGTAAGTCGTACGTAAGCATGAATGCTACTTTCATTTGTATTTCTTATTTTAATGGAATTAAAACATAATGATACATAGTTATATTATAGATCCAGTATAATATCATATATAATATCATTAACTTTATCTTTTATACAACCCACATAATGCATCAACGAGTCACATCACTTTAAGGGGGCAGTAATCCGCACTTCCTTAAATGAGATTATCGTATTTACCCACTATGGAAACCATAAAGGCTTGATATAATTGGGAAGTACAGAAGAAAAATGAAATCATAAACATAACATATATCATATATAAATACAGTTCCATCATAATGGTCACCATGAGAGGTGGTAAGATGTAATTGAATAATCATTGTTTGGCAAGGCGTTAGTTTTCCATCCACAGAAACATTATGTTCTTCATCTACTAGAAGGAGGTGTGTGTAAGTGTAGTTAGAATCCTTCTTATAAAAACATCCTAGTATATTGAATATATTGTTTTTGTTACAAAAGAAAGAAATAAAAAGATTTTAGGGGTTGGAGAAGTAAAATAAATGAAAACAATTTAAGAGAAACCATTACCTTTAATTTGGGTAACTCCCTTTGGTTTTAACCAAAGTACTTCTTGAAGTGCCTTATTCCTAAGGTAAGGCTTCTAAGAGTAGGATACGGATGTTGAGAGATTAATTGGTCAGAGTTTGGATGAGCCAAATGGATTGAGAGGTGTGAGGAATTGCAAATAATTGGTCTCCTTTTATAAGGGGGAGGAGGGGCTCTTTATGAAAGTATGAAACTATTATTTTATTATATAATGATATTCGATTTCTAATGGTCCAAAAATCATTATATCCGAAGATAAGATGCCTCATGGTCAAAATAAAATCACCCAATAAAAATTGGACATGTTTTGGATAATATTTTAAACATTATAATCTTATTTATTTAATTCATTTATTAATGAGGTATATACTGCATCATTATTGTGTCATAAATAATTTAATTTATATGATGTCTAAAAATTATAAAAAAAATACCATAATATAGGAAATATTTTTATATTTCCAAATAATATTTATAGTTAAAAATAAGACTTATATAACACCATATAAAAATTAATTACTAAACGATCTTTGTTTATGTCATTTTGGCCTTTACTTTAAATTAATTAATATAAATTGTCATTATCACTTCCAAGTGGATCAAAGGGGACCCAAAATAGACCCAAATATGAAAATGGTAGTTAATTACTCAACCAATAAGGTTTTAACAAGTGTTAAGGTAATTTTGAATTATTATAATATTCTTTTAACCTTGAATTACCCTATTTACCTTTAACCGCGGTAAATAAAAGTCAAAAGTTACTATTCACAAAAAAATTATTTTCATCTTAATGAACAAAGTTTTACTTATTGATAACAACCATTTATGTCAGATTTTTGAAATTCAATTCATAGAAGTGGTAAAATTTCATTTAAATGAAAAATTCAGTTTTTAACTACCACTAAGTGGTGTCATTGTTCATCAACAATTGACGTTTTTCAGAAAAATACCAAAAATTCAGCCTAAGTGTTATTTGATATTCCAAATTCAAAAATGATGTCTATTTTTTCAAATTCAAAACATAGAATTGGAATTAATTAATTTAAAAATTAATTCTCGTTGTTAAAACAAATAGCGTGTTTTTAAGAAACAATAACTATCAAAAGATTGATACTTTTTTATGTCCAATTTTAAAGTGAAATTAATTCCAATGACCAAAATTAGAATAAATGGTAAAAATATATTTTAATTAAACTTTAAAACCAATTAAAAAGATAATCTAACTGTATAAATAAATTATATTAAAAGGCACTTTTGAATTCAAATACAATATTTTTCATTATTCATTAACAAATGAACTTTATTAGAAAACTACCAAAAAATTATCCAAATTAAAATTTGATGTCCCCATTCTAAAGAAGGATTATATTTGTTCAATTAAAACATATAATGATGACCATAAATTGATTAAATGAGGGTTCTCCATTAAAAGGCGGTAAATCGGCCTTTTAATGTAATTTATGCTTAAAATTAGATTCATTCACATTTTAAGCCACTAACTTTTATTGGATAAAAGTAAATATTTCTAATAAACATGTCTAATCATATTGTAGTTAGTTCCATTTATACCAACCACTACAACAGCTAGGAGTTAAGTACCATTTAAAATAATAATATTATATTATTAGTGTGCAACGTAAGATTCCAAAGAAACTCGTTGTTGCGTATCGGGTACGCTATCGAACATAGAAACCCATTTAAAGTAAAAATTAATGTTTAATTCACAAATATTAATAAATATGAAATATGTATTATTATTTATTTACCTGGGATGTTACATCCTTCCCCCCTTTTGGGAATTGCATCCTCGTAGTTTAAAAATAAATGGGATTGAAAACTTCATTGAAAGTCCCACATCGGAAAAAGAGTCAGTAAAACTATCACTTTAAAATAAAGTAAGAGAAGTACAAAGGTTAACCGAGACAATAGATGTAACCTCCTGGCCTCGGGTGCCATGCAACGGGTGCCCCGATCCCGATTCTCCACATTACCTCAAGCGCATTTCCCCAAACGCCAGAGGCTGCCTACTAGCAGCGAGGGCCCAGGTCTGATAGTGGGGAAACTATGCCCTCATTTGTCAAAGTTTTGCACAGCGGAATACCAAAATAAACACACAACAAACAGCGGAAGCAGTAAACATACACAACTGAAATAACTATAGCAGTGGATACAACCAACAGTATATAAGTGATGATGCTACATGTTACGAGTTCTCAGAAAACAGCCAGAACATGTTATACATCAATACAGTACAGCCGGAAACAGAGTACAGCAAAACATGCAAAACAGCTAGCAGTGGCATCGCGAGCCTAGGCTCGGTCTCATGCCCTCCTACTCCTCAGCAACCGTCAAGTACCTGTATAGGGAATCTTGCCCCTATCTACACCTGTAGCAAAGTAATCTATTTGGGCCGAAATGCGTGACCCAAACAGGGTGTGAGAAGTATATCTCAGTAGGCACCCACCAAAGGCTCGTGCCCAACTGCGTGTAAGCATGCAACAAGTGTGCAATAGTAAATGCAATAACTAAGCAGTACTCAAAAATAACTAACATAACAGTTAAATTTCCATTTTATTATTCATTTAATTCCTTTAATTTAGTAACGTTTTTGTGCTCAGCACCAAGTGCTCAGGCTAACCAGAACCGTGCCCTCAGGTTAAAATAGTAACCATTCCCTCAGGCTTTCCCTCAGTCCATACAGAATCCAACCCACAGGTATTTCCCTCAGTCGTAACGGAAATTCTCACCCTCATACTCACGAAGTGTCTCCCTCATGCACAAAAGTCAAGCCCTCAGGCACGAAAGGTTTCCCTCAGGCAGAATAACGACAGCCCTCGGGCTAAAATAGTCACGCCCTCGGGCTAATCACAACAACGCCCTCAGGCTAAACAGGTAACCGGGTCATTCCCAACATATCAAAATGCAATAAACAAGAAATTCCTCTCAAGGAAATTCTACAGTTACTACATTTAAGGCATACCCTCGGGTATCCTGGCCAAACCGCTAAACAGAGGAACACACCCCTCGGGATGGTCCTGGATCCAAGCAACGATCCCAAACATCATTTTATTATCACCATTTAATCACCTATGCAATTCTAGGAATTAAATATAGAAATGTCCTCAACCACACGACACCCCAACATGGGTTCGTGGCACGAAAACGCACAAAAACGCACAACAGTTGGAAAATAAACACCAAGCCACCTACCTTATACGTCAACGAACGCTATACCCGAACTCTGACTCCAGAAACTCCCAAGAAAGATGTAGATCTGACGAAGAACAAAACCCATTAAAACGTAAATAACTTACGTTAGGAGAATAATTGTAAAGAACGGTACCAGGAGAGGAGAGGGCTTACACATGCAGTTCCAAATGAGATCGTCCGAAGCCGAATCGGATTCCAGATGAATGCCTGGTGGATCTTCAAAGATCTGGCCTCCTCTTTTGGCTCCAAAATGGCTCAAGTGCCTCCTCTACCAAATGAGGAGGCTACTGCCTGTTTTAAGCCGAAAAAACAAAGTACACGGCGTGTACTTAAAAGTACACGGCATGTACTCCTTTCATTTAACTGTTCATTTGGCGGCACCGTCACACTGTTCATATGTCGACAAAAGTACACGGCATGTACTCCCAAGTACACGGAGTGTACTGCCACCCAGCTGGCGGCGACTCCACCGCCTTACTGTTTAAGCTTTCCGACTAACTACATGGCGTGTAAGGTACCACTACAAGGCGTGTAGTTGGTTTCTACACCCTTCGCGCCGGCATGGCTACACGCCCCGTGTACTCATCCTAACATGACCAAAATTACACGACGTGCGGATAAAGTACACGGCGTGTAGTTCCAAAATTTAGGATTTTTCCCCATTTTCCATATTTTCTCAAAAACACTTAAGGAAAAGGAAAAAGAAGAAACTCGTACCTCAAAGATAAGAACCGGGTTCTTACAAACTTCCCCCTTATAGAAATTCATCCCCGAATTGACCTTTCCAGGGTGGAAAAGATAAAGCTCAGAACAGCTCTGGCCACTGAGCACATGCGTCGGCCTCCCTCTCCCAGGTCCGTCCTGCACTCGGCCATGCTTCCATAGCACCCGTACGAGAGGAACTTACCAGCCTAGGAGAAACTTCATGCTCCTGTCAATGATACGGATCGAATGCTCCTCAAAGGACGCATCATGCTGAAGCTCAACCTCCTCAGGCTGAAAGGAGTGATACAGGTATGAATGGTAGCGACGCAACTGAGACACGTGGAAGACGTCGTTCATGGCTCGGTACCACTGCAGTAACTGCAACTGATAGGCAACTAGCCTGACTCTCTCCAGAATCTCAAATGGACCCACATACCGCGGCTAAAGCTTACCCTATCTCCTAATCCGTTTGTGTCCCAGCCTCGGCGAAACACACAAGAAAACCTGATCCCCAACCACGAACTCCAAAGTTCGGCTGTGGCGATCAGCATAGGACTTCTGACGAGACTTTGCGGTATCCATCTGCTTCTGAATTAACTGGACCTGCTCAGATGTCTCCTTCATGAGTTGTGGTCCCAGTAAAGCTGCCTCACCTACCTCTAACCAGCACAAAGGTGATCGGCATGGGCTACCATATAAATCCTCGTATGGTGCCATCTCAATAGTTTCCTGAAAACTATTGTTATAGGCAAACTAGTCTAAGGGGATATGATTCTACCAAGAGCCCCCAAAGTCTAGGGCACATGCACGCAGCATGTCCTCTAGCACTTGTATCGTCCGCTCTGACTGGCCATCAGTCTGAGGGTGGTATGCTGTGCTCAGAAGCACCTGTGTACCCAGTGCCCTCTGAAAACTCTGCCAGAAACGAGATGTAAAGCGGGCGTCCCTATCTGAAATGATATAACGTGGGACCCCATGTAGACGTATGATCTCTCGGATATATAGCCTTCTGAGCTCGTTCACACCAAAGGTCTCCTTGATCGGCAAGAAGTGAGATACTTTTGTAAGTCTGGCCACAACAACCCATACGGCGTCATTGCCTCGAGGTGACCTTGGCAATCCTGTCATGAAATCCATCGCGACATCATCCCATTTCCACTCTGGAATGGGAAACTATTGTAACAGCCCAGCTGGTCTCTGATGCTCTTCCTTCACCTGCTGACAGGTGGAACACCTCGTAACAAAACCAGCTATCTCTCTCTTCATACCCTACACCAGTACTGACATCTCAAGTCTCGGTACATCTTGGTAACCCCGGGATGAACTGCCCAAGCTAAATCATGACACTCCCTCATCAACTCCTCGTGTATATCCCATGGAACCCATACACGTCCATGGAAATGCAAAACCTTGTCATCGCCTATCGTCCAACTGGGAGGAGGGTCCTCGCTTGCCACCGACTCCCATAGAACTAGGCCTTCTAAAATCGATAGTTGCTTCATCCTCACTCTGTCCTGGAGGGTAGTAGTCACAGCTAACATGGAAAGATAAGTCTACCCCTGACTGTCATGCACCTCTAGATGCATCTCAGAGAACAAGGCCATAAGCTGCCACTCACCACTGGCCTCCTCCACTGCCTGTATCTGAGTCTTCCTGCTCAGTGCATCGGCTACTGCATTACCTTTACCAGGTGTATACGAAAGCTCAAAATCAAAGGACTGCAGGTACTCGACCCACCTTCTCTGCCTAAGATTCAGTTCACGCTGAGTAAAGATATACTTGAGGCTTTTGTGGTCGGTGAAAACCACAAAATGCTCTCCCAACAGGTAATGTCTCCAACAGCGCAACGCATACACAACTTCAGCCAACTCGAGATCGTGTGTCGGGTAATTCCTCTCATGTGGCCTCAACTGCCGAGACCCGTACGCCACAACTTGGTCGCCCTGCATCAAAACGGCTCCCAGCCCAATCGCTGACGCATCACAGTAAACCGTATATTTCTTCCCCTGCTCTGGGAGTATCAGGATTGGTGCTGATGTCAGCCTTCCCTTCAGGTCATGAAAAGCTATCTCACAAGATTCTGACTAAATGAACTTCACACCCTTCTTAGTCAGACCTGTCAACAGTGCTGCTAAGCGGGAGAAGTCATGTTTGAAACGTCTGTAGTAACCAGCCACCCCTAAGAAACTCTGTATCTGAAACACGTTCTTGGGCTGATCCCAGGAAACTACTGCTCTCACCTTCTCTGGGTCCACTGCAACTCCTACCTCTGAGATGGTATGACCCAGGAAGTGAATCTGGTCCATCCAAAAGTGGCACTTCGAGAGCTTAGCATAAAGGTGATTCTCTCTCAGTGTACTCAATACGATCTCAAGATGGGTGGCATGGTCGTGTCGAGTGTGAGAGTACACCAAGATGTCATCCATGAATACTACCACAAATGAATCAAGATATGGATGGAACACACGATTCCTCAGATCCATGAAAACTTCTGGGGCGTTCGTGAGTCCAAACGGCATAACTGTATACTCATATAGACCATACCTACTCCTAAAATTAGTGAGAGGTATATCAGATGGTCTAACACGCAGCTGATTATATCTGGATCTCAAGTCAATCTTTGACAACACTCATGCTCCACGAAGATAATCAAACAGATCATCTATCCTCGGCAAGGGATATCGGTTCTTAACCATCAACTGGTTCATCTTCCGATAATCCACACAAAGCCTAAGGGTACCATTCGCCTTCTTCGCAAAGAGGACCGGAGAACCCCAAGGAGAAGTACTGGGTCGGATAAAACCCTTTTCTTGTAGCCCCTCTAACTGCCTCTTGAGCTCTTGCAACTCAGGATTGGTCATCCTATAAGGAGGAATGGACCTGGCACAAGCTCGATAGAGAAATCCACCTCATGCACCGAAGGTAGACCTAAAAAGTCGTCCGGGAAGACATCCCTGAAACGATCAAAAACTGGAGGGAAATCCGTTTGACAAGTCCCCCAGTCATCCAGATATAAGATCGCAATTTGGGCCGTGACTCCACCTCTCCCATGATGCTCTGGTCCAGCTCGACTCGCCTGAACATCCCATTTTCCCTTGTATAGAAACGCCCCGCCCTCTAGTGACATGAAACGCACCCTGCGACGATAGCAGTCTACAAAGGCTCGAAAGGGAACCAACCAGTCCATCCCGAGAATGACGTCATAGCTCGTCATCCCCATGACATAGAGGTCCCAAAGGAAGTGACACCCACCAACCTCAAGGGGGCACTCCTTGCACTGAGGAACACCAATCGTACTAGTCCCCAACGGAGTTTCTAGCGTCAAGATATCATAAGAAGTAGAAACATCGAGCCAAAGGCTCTCCATAGTGGTTATAGATATAAAACTATGTGTAGCACCCGTATCACAAAGTACTGAAGACAAGACAGAAGCTACTAGAATAGAACCTCTGACTGTCGAAGGTCCGGGATCCTGCTCCTGCTGGGTCTATTGCACTGCATATGCATGTCCAGTGCCGCGGCCCTGTGACACAGCCTGGCTACCCTGAGCTGTCCCGCCCTGCTGCCTCTGCGATCCTGGTGTCTAGCTACCACGGCCACGACCACCATCTCTGCCTACACGCCCTGACGTATTCCAGTTCCTTAACTTGTAAGAATCCACTAGTCCTGATCCCGCACGCGGAGTCTGCACAGAACCCCTCTCACTAGCCACTGGTAGAAACGCCCTGCAAAAGCGCTGCAGATGACCCGTCATTCCGCAAGCTCGGCACTCCACTGGGTCTCGTGGACACTACGGCCTCTTGTTCCCCTCTATGCCACACTGGTAGCACCTGATCGGGCCACCTGAAGAGACTTCCTGGCTGGTACTGTCACCCTGAGAGAAATCCATCTATCTCTTCCTCTTGCCAGTAGAAATAGTAATAGTAACTGGTGTCGAACAGCCCTAGCCCACACCACTAGATTCTCGCAGGTTCCTCTCGGTAATCAACGCCTGGTTCACAATCGCGTGTACAGTAGGTAACCTAAAAACATTCACCAGCGCTCGGATGTCATACCAAAGACCATCCTCAAAACGTCTATCTCTCAGTGTCTCATCACCCACCAGCACGGGTGCAAAGTGATGAAGCTCCGTAAAACGAGCAGAATAGTCCATCACTGACATTGAACCCTGCTGCATATTCATGAACTCTCGAGCTTTATCTACCCTCAGCGTCTCGGGAAAGAAGAAGTCATAGAATACTATCTGAAAATCCTCCCACGCCATGTCCCTGTGATGCTCTGACTGGGTGGTAACATCCCACTACCTCTTGGAGGAATCACGCAACATGTAAGTCGTGAGCTTGACCCTCTACCCTGGAGGCATCTCAAGATGCTCAAAAATAGTCTGCATCGATCCTAGCCAAGACTCTATAGCCTGTGGTCCGCCATCCCCTGAAAACATAGGTGGATGCTGCTGCTGAAAGATACGTGTCAGCTCGTCCATAGATGTGGCAGCCTGCGGTGCTCCCTGAAAGGTCTGTATGAACCGCAATAAGACTTCACGGAACTGCGCCTCCACGCCCGTGTCTGATACAACAGCTGGTGCCGCATCTGGCTCTGCTGGTGGATCAACTGGTAGCCCATGGCCCACCATCTTCGGAGTATAATCGTCGCCGCTCTCTTGACGAACAACTCAAGGTCATCTAGGTGGCATGACACTACAAGGTCAAAAGAACACCTCAGATTCAATATTATTAAGACTGAAACAAAGGAACCACAAAGGGAACAAGAGGAAGAAGGTATCCGAAATTGGAAAAACAAGACTACACGGCGTGTACAATGACTACACGGCGTGTACTTGACTTCCTTTCCCCTGCTCGGGTCCTTCTACATGGCTAAGCCACACGGCTTCCGTTCAACAAAACTACATGGCGTGTATAATACTTACACGGCGTGTACAGTGTTATTTTCCAACTGCCTGTGTCATCTGTGACACGTCCGACTACTCGGTTTAACTCCACATGGTCTGTCCTCGAACAAGACTACACGGCGTGTCCTCCAAAGGTACATGGCGTGTTCAAGAAATGGTGACATCGGCCCATGTTTGTTAGTTACACGGTCGAGTCCCCAGGTTTCACTACACAGCATTTTCATTATTGCCACGGCGTGTTTTACCCAAGGCCTTCCTTACCCCATGTCGCCGCCCACACGGTTTGGGACACGGGAAGAGACTACAGGGCGTGTACTCGGGGTACACGGCGTGTACTCGGGGTACACGGCGTGTACTCGGGGTACACGGCGTGTACTCAAAAAGTTCATTTTCCTTCCCGAACAGAAGAATATACATGGCGTGTATAATGTACTACACGGCGTGTATACTGGGTTTCCAGACAGTATTCCTCAAAAACTTCTCTGGAACCCAGAAAATACCGAAAAATAACACTTAAGTGTCAAATTTCGATCCGTGGGGGCCCATACACCCCACGAATCAAAGTTTGACATCTTATATGTGTTATAATCAATAACCAGTCAATGATCCACAAAATTCCGGTCAATGGGGGCCCATACTCCCCAAAGACCAAAGATTGGAGTCCATTCTATAAACAAGCTCAAACAAAAATACCATATCACAAGGTAGGTATTTATCAAGCAGCTATCACAACAGCATGATTTTCCAGCACAACAACTATCACAACAACATGTGAATTTCTAATGCACCTACATGGCATGGAAACTATGCATGGAATGTGATATCTAGCATGTGCCTATATGATGCATGAGACGGCATACCCTCATCTCATCGGGTTTCAACTAAATAGGACCCACAGATAAAATATAAATAGCACAATCAAAGTGCGTCACCCAACGGTGAAAACATATCAACCGTAAAATTTCAAATCAAATAATGCAAAATATGAGGTAGACTGGATTTTCCTTGTACACGGGTTAGCTACGCCCGAGCATAGCTTATTACCAACTACCGTTCTATCCTTTCCCTGACTACGGCTCCAAATAGTAAGTCAATGAAAATATACTCCTTTGATACCACTTTGTAACGTCCCGGCACCCGTTGCTTGGAACCCGGGGCCAGGACGTTACAACAGATAATAGGATTCCATGAAAACATGGATATGGAGGAGAAAACAAACCGTCATGTTCTGATGGAGAGTGATACAAACCATTTTTAGGAGAATGTTAACCACCAGAAAATCACAAACTTGTGATGAGTTAAACAGTATTTGATTACCTAGTAGGAAAAGTTAATGGACAAGGTTTTTGTTTAAAGTTACTTTTTGTTGAGGAATTTATTTATGAGATTAACGAAAACCATAAGGAAATATACGTATTTTTCATGTAGACATTCATCTTTTACAATATTTATAAAACAAACTTATATTTTCTCTAAATGATGAGTATTCAAGATGACTTTTTTCCACAATAAAATCACTATAATCAACTTCAAGATAATCACATAATCCATAAAAGGTGAACTATATATTTCACATGTCTTTAGATATTAACTAAACCAAAACGTTTAGTATAAGATCAGATAATCCCCCAAAAGATTAACTTTTACATAAAGAAAACTATTCTTAATCTCCAAAAAATGTCTAACAAAACCCAAAGATCAACAAAGACCATTCAATAAACAATTGTCCCTAAAATTCTTCAAAAGTAATCCAAACTGTGATTGTAACCCAAATCTCATGAGGATTTAATTACATAGACTTCAAATATACATCTTAACATTTATCTCATAGTAACACCAATTACTCATAAAGTCTCATATTGAAAAGTAATTAACCTAATCACATATTCTCCATGATAGGTTAATCATTTTCATAAATAAATCAAATCATCATGCGTCCATAATAAAAACATATATTCTTCCAAACTAAAATTTCAACCATTATTCCAAAATTGAAATCCTATAGTATTCTATCTTACTTAGTCATATAGTGTTTCCTCAAAAAAGAGAACATCTTCCACAACAACCTTTTATCACTTAATCACTAAATCATTTTTCAATACAAAGTATATCCATTTGATAAAACATAAGTTCCAAAAATCAACTTATTCTTTCTCTATAAATACATTTTACTAAAATTACAAGTCATACTAACCAGGGACATCAATTAGGCTAGTGTTAGGCGATGCGCCATTTTCGCCCTTCGGTTGTGGGTTCGATTCCTACAGCCTTGCCGGATACGTCGGGTTATCACACATCCTACGAGTTGTCCTTTTTATAAAACTGAAAAATAACCCTAAAATGTTTTAAACTCAAAGGTTTCCTTATACCTATCATCTTCATTAAATTTCATTATGATCGCAACATATTAATTCTTGAAGTCTTATTTCACTACCATATGATAAAATAAAACAATCCCCAAAATGAAGAACATCATACCTTGATCATGGTGTCCATTTGGTTTCATCATCATCTTTTTCACGTAGGTAGATGGTCCATGCATTGCAACAATGATTTAGAGATCCTTCAAAATCATTTGCTTCCTCCATCCAAATACACCTTGTACAACATGGGTCCTATGGGTGTTCACAAAAAAATAGTTTTTGAAAATAATCATGTATGATATATAATTTCAAAACATCTGATAAAACATGATTTCTATAAAACAGTCTAATAGAATTTGAGTTGAAAATTTCAATTAACGGTCCTTTTAAAATACCATAAGTTTGTGTTGAGAGAAAATATTTTAAAATCAAATATAAATAGGTTGCACTACGGTCTCCTTCTTCAGCACCTTTTTTAAAATCATAATATGCTTCAAAATCTTGTGATAAGGTAAAATATTTGAAAATGCCTTGACAATATGTACCTTTCTTGAAAATATGAGAATATTGTGAAAATATGATTTTTCTAAATACAAACCATGACCCATGGTGATAACAAGATATAGTGGAGGTGTTTGATATCTCAAACAACTGCTTGCAAGTGAGTTGTATGCTAGAAAAAGTTTCACAATCATCTGAACATGACCTTGAAATAATTATTACAAGCATGCCATCAGAAAGAGATAGGAATGTTGTTTGACATCCTCCTCCTTACATTTGTAACTAAATTTCCTTGATCTGAAAAAGTTATAAAACAAGGATTTAACTGAAATAATATATAGGGACTAACCATATGTCTAACGAAAATTCTTAATCCCTAAAGTTGTCTAAACTGACCTTTGATACCAACTATAAGGACCCAGCCTTAAACCTTACATAATATTGAATTAAATGAATAATTCACATTGAGTATCTTTTCAAGTTTAAAGTTTTAGAGAATTAGTCCTAACAATTACATTACAACTTGAATATTACAAATAGACACTACTACTCAGTATCCATTTTTTCATAAAATAAAAATACTTAAAAAGAAACATGCCTAGTTCCATGTTTTAGATAGAATGACTATTCCTTGATCCCATATTTTACCCAATACATCTTTAAGTCTTATGGAAAACATTTCAAAAACTTGGGGTGAGCATAAAAATCTTAGTAAAGGATACACATAGAAGTAAAACTGTTACTTTTTTTAAAACAATAAGTAAACCATGAATACTTTAAAATAAGTAATACTTTTCACCTTTATGAAGTAGTAAATACTCTTCATCGAATAAAATATCATTACTTACCCTTTTGTAACCAAAATATTACCATAAAACCCATAAAAATAACACATAACATACAAAGGTAACTTGGGACATAAACATACATAAATGGAATAACCATATGGTCGAATTCCACACATATCACTAAATGGAATAGGCATACGACTGACTTCCATACCCAATGCATTGGAGGTTATAATGTAACCACCCATCCTAGTATTCACGACACCACCCATCATATTTTTTATCACGTAACCACCCGTCAAATGTCCAAGTACCATCATAACACATAAAATATTTCAAATATAAACATTTCACCAATAACATTTCATTTTCAATCACAAGATGTAATTTCATGATATTGAAATAATCAATCCATTTTCAAAAACCATTTAAAAAGGATTTTTGAATCAAAGTGTCCCATAAAACATTGAAGCTTTTAAAGGAATTATCATTTGAAAACATCAATGCCCATATAAATAAATCCTAAAACCCATTTTGAAAACATGGACACTAATGATAAATATTTAGAAGAATAAATCTTTAAAACATTTAAAATGATATTTTAGGTAAAGAGTTTTTAACAAAAAGAGAGACACTTGAACAAAAATAATTGTTAAATAACTTTTAATAATAACTTTATAGTATCATGAGAATAAAGGTATTCATGATATAATATTTCAAAGCATAGTATATACACCATATAAGAGATAATTGGTTCATAACAAAAATGAAGTCTCAATGGAAATGTAAATTGAGATGAAATCCCTTATAAAGATGGTATCCTTAAATTAAGGATAAATCAATCTCATAATTATGTGTGAAAAATATAAATACACCCAATGCAAGTATATATTAAGTGTAAAACAATTAGAGGTCATTCACACATATTCATATGATGGCATAAATAAAAAAGAGAAGATCAACCCAGTGAATGGGAATTCGGTTAAGGAGTTCCCTTACCGATTAGGTAACTTACAAAGAATATGCCACATGAAATAAAGATCATCCAATGAAGATTTAAATACTCATAATTTAATTTATATTACACAAACAGTACAATAATTGGCAGTACATACACCACACAAAAGGAGATAGTGGATAATATTGCATGAATCTCACAGGAATAAAAACAAGTGAGATGAAACCCATTACCATGTTGTAATCAACTGAGTCATATGACCGAAAGTTAATAACCAACAAAGGAATCACATAATACCATGAATATAATGAGAATAATGATAATATATATCAAATGGCAGTACACAATACACCACATTCAATGAATAAGTGGAAAATGATGGAAATCTCATGGAATTGAAAGTGAGATAAGAAAATCCCTTACAAAAATTCGGCCGCCTAACGACGCCACTTAAAAATTCTTAAAATTAATTGATGAGAGTAAGAGGGGCTCTCTCATCATATTAAAATACAAATTATAGTATGGTGAATATAAAATAACATCCTCCAACATATGAACATGGAGCATAAATGAAATGACAAAAAAGAGAGTACTTGAAAAGAAAGAGAGAGGTCGGATCCCTTACCTCGTGTCCGACTTGACACGATCGTTCTTTAATCTCCTGAATAATAAACTAAAGTTAATTTATACATGCTTAAGAACCTTTTTAATGTTTATTATTCCATTTATATCACTTATTATCATGATATAAACATTATGCAATCATTTAAGTTAATAGCGTTCATTTTGTCGATATTTGGTACTTGAGTAGAAATAAACACCTTATATTTACATGTTGTCCATGTGGTCAATGGTTCATTATATAAATAATTATATTCATGATTTGGGTATCATATATATCATATATATCCATTATAGACATGATTTTATAATAGTACATAACATTTGGAGGTAAGAAATGAAATGCCCCGTTCATGGAGACGGTAAGTTGTACATACGCATGAACGCTACTTTCATTTCTATTTATTATTTTAATGGAATTAAAACATAATGATAAATAGGTATATTATAAATCCATTATAATATCATATATAATATTATTAACTCTATCCTTTATACACCCCACATAAGGCATTAACGAGTCACATCACTTTAAGGGGGCGGTAGTTTGCACTTCCTTAAATGAGATTATCGTATTTACCCACTATGGAAACTATAAAGGCTTTATATAATTGGGAAGTACATAAGAATAATAAAATCATAAACATAATATATATCATATATAAATACATTTCCATAATAATGGCCACCATGAGAGGTGGTAAGATGTAATTTAACAATCATAGTTTCGTGAGGCGTTAGTTTTCCATCCACAGAAACATTATGTTCTTCATCCATTAGATGGATGTGTGTGTAAGTGTATTTCTAATAATTCTTATAAAAACATCCTATTATATTGAGGATACTGGTGTTGTTACAAAAGAAATAAATAAAAAGATTTTAGGGGTTGGAGAAGTAAAATAAAAGAAAACAATTTGAGAGAAACCACTACCTTTAATTTGGGTAACTACCTTTAATTTGGGTAACTCCCTTTGGTTTGAACCAAAGGACTTCTTGAAGTGCCTTATGCTTAAGGTAAGGCTTCTAAGAGAAGGATAAAGATGTTGAGAGCTTAATTGGGTAGAGGTTGGATGAGCCAAATGTCTTGAGAGGTGTGAGAAATTGCATATAAGTGGTCTCCTTTTATAAGGGGGAGGAGGGGCTCTTTAGGAAAGTGTGAAACTATTATTTTATTATATAATGATATTTGGTTTCTAATCGTCCAAAAATCATTATATTCGAATATAATATGACTAATGGTCGAAATAAAATCATCCATTCATAATTGGACATGTTTTGAATAATATTTTAATCATTATAATATTATTTATTTAAATCATTTATTAATGAGGTAAATACCGCATCATATTGTGTCACAAATAATTTAATTTAGTTGATGTCTAAAAATTATAAAATAAATACCATAATATAGGAAATATTTTTATATTTACAAATAATATTTATAGCTTAATATAGAACTTATATAACACCATATAAAAATTAATTACTAAACGATTTTTGTTTATGTCATTTTGGCCTTTACTTTAAATTAACTAATCTAAATTGTCATTATCACTTACAAGTGGATCAAAGGGGTCCCAAAATAGACCCAACTATGCCCATGGTAGTTAATGACTCAACCAATATGGTTTGAACAAGTGTTAAGGTAATTTTGAATTATTATAATATTCTTTTAACCTTGAAATACCCTATTTACCTTTAACCGCGGTAAATAAAAGGCAAAAGTTACTATTCACCAAAAATTATTTTCATCTTAAGGAACCACATTTTACAACTTCATAATAACCATGTATGTCGGATTTTTGAAATTCAATTCACAGAAGTGGTAAAATTTCATTTAAATGAAAAAGTCTGTTTTTTAACTACCACTAAGTGGTGTCACTATTCATCAAAAATTGAAGTTTTTCAGAAAAATACCAAAAATTAAGCCTAAGAATTATTTGATATTCCAAATTCAAAATTGATGTCTATTTTTTAAAATTCAAAACATATAAGTGGCATTAATTAATTTAAAAATTAATTCCCATTGTTAAAACAAATAGCGTGTTTTTAAGAAATAATAACTATCAAAAGATTGATACTTGTTCATGTCCAATTTCAATGTGAAATTAATTACAATGACCAACATTGGATTAAATGGTAAAAATATATTTTAATTACACTTTAAAACAAATTAAAAGTGTAACACCCCGACCCTAGTTACCCAGAGTCTGTGCATTATTACATTACATTTGCATGATCACAAGAAAGATCAAATCTCGAAAGACCAATTGGTTTAGTAGCCTTGGAAACACTAGATATATTCATAAAGTTTTACATTACATCATAGAGTAAAAAACTACTACAACAACATAGTCTCCATATTCCAAACTCATATCCCCACATACTATCCCTGAAGGTCATTCATAACTTACTTCTTCACATCCTGGGAAAAATAAAACATAGAAAAGGGGTGAGCTCAAATGCCCAGTAAGGATAACAATACAGCGTATACTTTCAAAAATAAGCATAAACATTAAAGTCAATGTATAACTAAAACAAAAGCCTTTTAAACTTGAACTTCAACATAGTATGGAAAAAGTAAAATGAAATAATGCCATTTACTTATTCACATGGATATTCTACTAATCGAATAATCACATGCAATATCAATAACCACTTTCATAATGATGGAATGCATAATTCCAGACTATCATAACCACATAGCCAAGGCCTTGTGCCAAGACTACAAATAAGATTTTGTCAAGGCCTTATGCCAAGACACTAGTTTGTCTCGTGAGACCTATCGATGCATCGAGGAGCTATAGCGGGCTCCACCCGTCACTTATTAAGTCCAATGCATTCCTCATATGAATAGGTTTAAACATAAAATAAACATTCTTATTAAAACTAGCATACGAAATGTCAATACTTTAACCAGAAACCATGAATGGTATAAAAATAGCACATCCACAGTCAAACATAACTCATTTGATACAATATGGAAGATTGTATTGTATCATATTAACCTCAATCAAGAATGATGAAGGATATTGACATAGATGAAAATAATCATCAAAACAATTAGAGTGAAATATCCCCCTTTTTTCTTGAAAACATTTAAAAGTCACACTATTTGTCAAGAATCCATTTAAAAATTGATTTTTGAATCAAAGTGTCCCATACCACTTTGAAACTTTTTAAAAGGAGTTTTAATTTTAAAACTTTAATGCCCATATAAATAAATCCTTAAAACCATTTTTAAAACATGGACATTAATGAGCAAGATTTAGAATAATAAGTCTTTAAAACATTTAAAAATGGTATTTTAGTTAGAGTTTCTAACCAAAATAGAGACACTTGAATAAAAATAATTGAAGTAATCAAAACATTGTAATATCATGAGAATAAAGTAATTCATGATATACTACGTCAAAGTACATTATATACACCACATAAAAGTGATTTGGTGTATAACAACAAAGATGTATCAACAGAATGTAAATTGAGATGAAATCTCTCATAAAGGTTGTATCCTTAGATTAAGGATAAATCAACGACATAGTTATGTGTGATAAATATAAATACACTAAATATTATTGGATATTCAGTGTAAAACAATCAAAGGAAATTCACACATATTCTTGTAAAAACAACACCAACGAATTGGATGTTTAACTCAACAAATGGAGAATGAGTTAAAATTACTCTTATCAAATTCATATCAATGACTTGAGAATTATTAATGGAGTGATTATGTGCATCAAAAGTATATCCACAGAAAGGGGAGTGGAAATTACGACATAATCAAATTAATAGTTATTCCACACATAATCTTGGGGTAATATAATCTATGAAATATGCGTAAAGCCAAATGAGTGGAAATTGAAATTTCAAATTCCCTTATCGATTAGGTAACTTACGAAATATACACCCATGAAAGAAGGATCATACCATGATGATGTAAATACCCATAAATTAAAGTATATTACACAATGAATACAATCATGGGAAGTATACATACACCACATGCAAATAATTAAGTGGTGGACAATGGAATTCTCATGAAATAATGAGTTAAGAAACCCCTTACCTTGTACTTTTCCTTGGTTGGGGTAGGTTAAAATCCTGTATAATGGTGAAATAATTGTTATTAAATTATACAAGAATCATATACATTAATATGATATCATATATGATCTTTTAACATTGATTTGTTAATAGTATCTTAGTATTATCGTTGTTTCGGGTGTTAACTTACTCGTTTTCTTTTATATGTTTTGTTACGTAAGCCATGTTTGTAATGGATAGGTTGTATCTTAATCATATCAAGAATTATATCAAGTCCTTGGATAATATTATTAATCACCAAATGAGAATTATACTTGAATGGATATGATGGAGAATGAATCTCATCGCGTTTGTGGAGACGGTAGTCCGTACGTACGCACGATAGACAATATCATTCTTTTGATATTAAAATAATATATAATTGGATAGTATATAATATATAAAAAATAATTATCATGTTATATTTATTATTTACATGAGTTACACATCATTATTATACCCATCCAAATAATAATATATTGAATAACAATAACACCACGACGTGGAGACGGTAAGCCGTACGTACGCACGTATGGTGACATGTTATTCAAAGGGTGGATAGAATACTGAATATGGTTGTACCATATTTATAATAACATAACAGTATATATATTATATTGGAGTTATTATTTTATAATGGTAATAACAAAGAAAGAAGAAGTGGAAGAAGAAAGGAACTTGGAAAAGGGTGGTGAAATCATTACCTCTTCTTCGGGTTCTTCCTTTTGATTTGATCAAAAGGGCTCCTTAGGTTGGCTTTATGATCAAACTAAGGCATCTATGTTGTATTGAGGGAAGTTGGGAGAGTATTTGGTCAGAGTTTGGCCGAATCAAAAGGCTTTGAAGGTGTGCTAAATGAGAAGGAGGAGTACCCTTTTATAAGAGGGGTAAGGGGCACCATTGGAAAATCTAGAAATATTAATTTATAATAAATTCATATTCAGTTTCTAATGGCTCCAAAGTTTATCATTCAAAGCTTAAGGTGGGGATAGGTCTAAAATCATTCAACCAATATAATTTAGATAGGTTTGCGTTACTATATTAACCTTATCTATAATTATTAACTCTTAGTTAATTAGTTTGACATTTACCATGTCACTTTGTATTTTTATATTATATAGTTAATAAACTTACTATATACATCAAAGAGACCCACAAGTGGTCCATTAATGATGAACCTATCATTATATAAGTCTCTTGACCGAACCTTATATTTTTAGGAATTTAATATCAATTAATAATATAATATTTGTTTTAAAAACTCTTTTATGTCAATTTTGACACTATTCAATAGTTGTTTTTTTGTGAAACTGATAACAGAATGATTACTTCAAAAAAATTAATTAAATCAATGATAATATGTCATATTATCCTAGAATATTATTTTAATTCATTAAAAGTCTCAAATTATATTTATTTGGGTATTTATAATATCAATTATTTTAATTTGTCACTATTATGGTAATTACTGCATCATAATTGTGTCATAAATAAATTGAATTTTTTAATCTCTAAAAATTATAAATAAAATATAATTATGTAGGAAATCGTTTTATATTTCTAATGAATATTTATAGTCGAAAATCCAACATATATAACCCTATGTAAAAATTGTTTTTCTAAAAGATATATTTTTGTATTCATTTTAACTTAATTAAAATTAAGTGTCCATATCACCTACAAGTGGCTCCATGGGGACCCAAAATCGACCCAAAGATGCCTATGGTCGAACATGTATCAACCAATAAGTCTAGGACCCGTTTTAGGGTAATTTTTTATTATTATAATATTATTTTTTAACACTTATTTACCGGATTTACCCTTAACCATGGTAAATAAAATATTTACCGCAGTAATTATTCAAAATGTATAAAAATAAAAGTTGCCTATTTACACAATTTAAACATCCTGATTCCAAATATGGAATCCATTTTTCCAAATTCAAAACACAGAAGTGGAAGAAATTAATTTAAAATTAATTCCCGTTGTTAAAACAAAAAGCATGTTTTTAAGAGATAATAACTATCAAAAGATTGACACTTGTTCATGTCCGGTTTAATTGTAAAATTATGTCCAATGACCAAAATTATATTTAATGCTAAAAATATATTCTAAATATACTTTAAAACCACTCAAATTAATAATTTATCAATATAAATTATTTCGATTAAAAAAGTTGTTTTTAATTAAAATTTAGTAATTTTTACTATTCATCAAAATATTAAAGTTATCCGAAAAGTACCAAAATTTCACTTAAGGCTAAATTAGATATTCCGAATCCAAAAATGAAGTCCATTTTGAAATATAAAATATATATAATTTCAAAACGTAGATATTACTATTTATAACGGCTAGTTTGATTAGTTATGGTGTGTTAGAACTCGGTGTTGCGTACAACACACGCTATTACATTATTCAAGGAGAAGCGTACCATATAAGATTGGGGTGTTACAAAAAGATAATATAACCATATAAATAAATTATATTAAAAGGCACTTTGGAATTAAAATACAATATTTTTCACTATTCATTAAAAATGAACTTTATCATAAAACTACCAAAAAATTACCCAAAGTAAAATTTGATGTCCCCATTCTAAAGAAAGAATATATCTGTTCAATTAGAACATATAAAGATGACCAAAACTTCATTTAATGAGGGATATCCATTCAAATTCGGTAAATCGTCCTTTTAATGTAAATTATGTTTAAAATTAGATTCATTCAAATTTTATGCCACTAACTTTTATTGGATAAAAGTAAATACATATAACAAACATGTATAATCATATTGTAGTTAGTTCCATTAATTCCCGCCACTAAAATGGATAGGAGTTAACTACCATTTAAAATAATAATTTTATATTATTAGTGTGCTACATAAGATTCCAAAGAAACCTATTGTTGCGTATCGGGTACGCTATCGAACATAGCAACCCATTTAAAGTAAAAATTAATATTTAATTCACAAATATTAATAAATATGAAATATGTATTATTATTTATTTACCTGGGATGTTACATCCTTCCCCCCTTTTGGTAATTTCATCCTCACAATTTAAAAATAAATGGACTTGGAAACTTCATTGAAAGTCCCACATCGGAAAAAGAGTCAGTAAAACTATCAATTTAAAATAAAGTAAGAGAAGTACAAAGGTTACCCGAGACAACAGATACTTGGATTCTATGAAAACATGGATATGGAGGAGAAAACAAACCATCATGTTCTGATAGAGAGTGATATAAACCATATTTAGGATAAAGTTAACCACCAGAAAATCACAAACTTGTGATGAGTTAAACAGTATTTGATTCCCCAGTAAGAAAAAGTTAACGGAGAATTTTTTTGATTAAAGTTACTTTTGTTGAGGAATATATTTATGAGCTTAACAAAAAACATAAGTAAATATACTTACTTGTCATGTAGACATTCATCTTTTACTATATTTCTAACACAAACATATATTTTCTCTAAATGATGAGTATTCTGGATGAAATGTTTTTCACAATAAGTGCGCTATAATCAACTTCGAGAGAATCACATAATCCCTAAAAGATGAACTATATATTTCCCATGTCTTTAGATATTAACTAAAACCAAAACGTTTAGTATAAGATCAGATAATCCCCCAAAAGATTAACTTTTACATAAAGAAAAACTATTTTTAATCTCCAAAAATTATCTAACAAAACCCAAAGATCAACAAAGACCATTCAAAAAACAATTGTCCCTAAAATTATTCAAAAGTAATCCAAACTGTGATTGTAACCCAAATCTCATGAGGATTTAATTATATAGACATCCAATATACATCTTCACATTTATCTCCTAGTAACACCAATTACTCATAAAGTCTCATATTGAAAAGTAATTAACCTAATCACATATTCTCCATGATAGGTTAATCATTTTCATAAATAAATCAAATCATCATGTGTCCATAATAAAAACATATATTCTTCCAAACTAAAATTTCAACCATTATTCCACCATTTAAATCCTATAGTATTCTATCTTACTTAGGCATATAGTGTTTCCTCAAAAAAGAGAACATCTTCCACAACAACCTTTTATCACTTAATCACTAAATAATTTTTCAATACTGTGTATATCAATTTGATAAAACACATGTTCCAAAAATCAACTTATTCTTGTTCAATAAAAACATTTTACAAAAATTATAAGTCATACTAACCAGGTACATCAAGTAGGCTAGTGGTAGGTGATGCTCCCTTTTCGCCCTTCGGTTGTGGGTTCGATTCTTGCAGCCTTTCCGGATGCAACGGGTTGTCACCCATCCTATGGGTTATCCTTTTTATAAAACTCAAAAATATCCCAAACAAGTTTTAAACTCAAGGTTTTATTATACCTATCATCTTCATTCAAATTCCTTATGATCGCAACATCTTAATTCATGAAGTCTTATTTCACTACCATGTGATAAAATAAAACAATCCCCAAAATGAATAACATCATACCTTGATCATGGTGTCCATTTGGTTTCATCGTCATCTTTTTCACATAGGTAGAAGGTCCACACATTGGAACAATGATTTAGAGATCCTTCAAAATCATTTGCTTCCTCCATACAAATACACCTTGTACAACATGGGTCATATGGGTGTTCACCGAAAAAAAATTTGAAAAATAATCATGTATGACATATAATTTCAAAACATCTGATAAAACATGATTTCTATAAAACAATCTAACCGAATTTGAGTTGAAAATTTCAATTAACGGTCCTTTTAAAATACCATAAGTATGTTATGAGAGACTATATTTTAAAATCAATTATAAATAGGTTGCACTAGGGTCTCCTTCTTCAGAACCTTTTTTAAAATCAGAATATGCTTTAAAATCTTGTGATAAGGTAAAATATTTGAAAATGCCTTGATAATATTTACCTTTCTTGAAAATATGTGAATATTGTGAAAATACGATTTTTCTAAATACAACCCATGACCCATGATGATAACGAGGTATAGTGGAGGTGTTTGATATCTCAAACAACTGCTTTCAAATGAGTTGTATTCAAGAAAAAGTTTCACAATCATCCGAACATGACTTAGAAATAATTATTGCAAGCATGTCATCAGGAAGAGATTGGAATGTCATTTGAGATCCTCCTCCTTCCATTTGTAACTAACTTTCCTTGATCTGAAAAAGTTATAAAACAAGGATTTAACTGAAATAATAGATAGGGACTAAACATATGTCTAATGAAAATTCTTAATCCCTTAAGTTGTCTAAACCAACCTTTGATACCAACTATAAGGACCCGTCCTAAAACCTTACATAATATTGAATTAAATGAATAATTCACATTGAGGATCTTTTTAGGTTTAGAGTTTTAGAGAATTACGCATAACAATTACATTACAACTTTAATGTTACATGTAGACACTACTACTCAGTATCCATTTTTTCATAAAATAAAAACACTTAAAAAGAAGCATGCCTAGTTCCATGTTTTAGATTGAATAACAATTCCAAGATCCCATCTTTGACCCAATTCATCTTTAAGTCCTATGGAAAACATTTCAAAAACATGGGGTGAGCATAAAAATCTCAGTAAGGGATACACAAAGAAGTAAAACTGTTAGTTTTTTTAAAACAATAAGTAAACCATGAATACCTTAACATAAGTAATACTTTTCACCTTTATGAATTAGTAAATACTCTTCACCGAATAAAAGATCATTACTTACTGTTTTGTAACCAAAATATTACCATAAAACCCATATAAAGAACACATAAAATATAAAGGTAACATGGTACATAAACATACTTAAATTGAATAACCATACGGTTGACTTCCACACATATCACTAAATGGAATAGCCATACGGCCGACTTCCATACCCAATGCATTAGAGGTTATAACGTAAACACCCATCCTGGTATTCACGACACCACCCGTCATATTGTTCATCACGTAACCACCCATCAAATGTCCAAGTACCATCATAACACATAAAATATTTCATATATAAATATTTCACCAATAACATTTCATTTTCAATCACAAGAAGTAATTTCAAGATTTTGAAATAATCAATCCATTTTCAAAAACCATTTAAAAAAGGATTTTTGAATCAAAGTGTCCCATAACACTTTGAATATTTTAAAGGAATTATCATTTGAAAACATTAATGTTCATATAAATAAATCCTAAAACCCATTTTGAAAACATGGACATTAATGAGAAATATTTAGAAGAATAAATCATTAAAACAATTCAAATGATATTTTAGTTAAAGAGTTTTTAACAAAAAGAGAGACATTTGAATAAAAAAAATTGAGAAATAACTTTTAATAAGAACTTTATAATATCATGAGAATAAAGGTATTCATGATATAATATGTCAAAGAACAGTATAAACACCATATAATAGGGAATTGGTGCATAACAAAAATGAAGTCTCAATGGAAATGTAAATTGAGATGAAATCCCTTATAAAGATGGTATCCTTAAATTAAGGATAAATCAATCTCATAATTATGTGTGAAAAATATAAATACATCCAATAAAATTTTATATTAAGTGTAAAACAATTAGAGGTCATTCACACATATTCATAGGATGACATAAATAAAAAAGAGAAGATCAACACAAAAAATGGGAACTGGGGTAAGGAGTTCCCTTACTGATTTGGTAACATACAAAGCATATGCCACATGAAATAAAGATTATCCAATGAAGATTTAAATACTAATAAATGAAATTATATTAAACAAAGAGTAAAATCATGGGTAGTACATACACCACAAAAATGGAGGTAGTGGCAAATATAGCATGAATCTCACGGGAATATAAACAAGTGAGATGAAACCCATTACCACGTTGTAATCAACTGAGTCATATGACCAAAAGTTAATAACCACCAAATTAATCACAGAATACCATGAATATAATGAGAATAATGATAATATATATCAAATGGATGTAAACAATACACCACATTCAATGAATAAGTTTCAAACTATGGAAATCTCATGGAATTGAAAGTGATATAAGAAAATCCCTTACAATAATTCGGCATCCTAACAGCTCCACTTAAAAGTTCTTAAAATTAATTGATGAGAGTAAGAGAGGGTCTCTCATCATATGAAAATACAAATTATATTATGGTGAATATAAAATAACATCCTCCATCATAAGAACAAGGAGCATAAAAGAAATGACAAAAAAGAGAGTACTTCAAAAGAAAGAGAGAGGTCGGATCCCTTACCTCGTGTCTGACTTGACATGATCGTTCTTTAATCGCCTGAATAATAAAAAAAAGTTAATTTATACTTTCTTAAGAACCTTTTTCAAGTTTATTATTCCTTTTATATCACTTATTATCATTTTATAAACATTATGCAATCATTTAAGTTAATAGCGTTCAATTTGTCGATATTTGGTACTTGAGTAAAAATGAACACCGTATATTTAAAAAATTTCCATCTGGTCAATGGTTCATTATATAAAGAATTATATTATTTATTTGGATATCATATATATCATATATATCCAGTATATACATGTTTTTATAATAGTACATAACATTTGGAGATAAGAAATGAAATGCACTGTTCATGGAGATAGTAAGTCGTACGTACGCATGAACGCTACTTTCATTTCTATTTCTTATCTTAATGGACTTAAAACATAATGATACATAGGTATATTATAAATCCATTATAATATCATATATAATATCATTAACTATATCCTTTATACATCCCACATAAGGCATTAACGAGTCACATCACTTTAAGGGGGTGGTAGTCCGCACTTCCTTAAATGAGATTATCGTATTTACCCACTATGGAAACCATAAAGGCTTGATATAATTGGGAAGTACAGAAGAAGAATGAAATAATAAAAATAATATATATCATATATAAATACATTTCCATCATAATGGCCACCATGATAGGTGGTAAGATGTAATTGAACAATCATCGTTTCATGAGGCGTTAGTTTTCCATCCACAGAAACATTATGTTCTTCATCCATTAGATGGAGGTGTGTTTAAGGGTAGTTTGAATCCTTCTTATAAAAACATCCTAGTATATTTATTATACTAGTGTTGTTACCAATGAAAGAAATAAAATGATTTTATGGGATGGAGAAGTAAAATAAAAGAAAACCATTTAAGAGAAACCATTACCTTTAATTTGGGTAACTCCCTTTGGTTTGAACCAAAAGACTTCTTGAAGTGCCTTCTGCCTAAGGTAAGGCTTATAATAGGAGGATAGGGATGTTGAGATATTAATTGGGTAGTGTTTGGACGAGCCAAATTTCTTGATAGGAGTGAGGAATTTCCTAGAAGTGGTCTCCTTTTATAAGGGGGGGGAGGGGCTCTTTAGGAAAGTGTGAAACTATTATTTTATTATATAATAATATTCGGTTTCTAATGGTCCAAAGATCATTATGTTCGAAGATAAGATGACTCATGGTCGAAATAAAATCATCCAATCAGAATTGGACATGTTTTGGATAATATTTTAATCAATATAATCTTATTTATTTAAATTATTAATTAATTAGGAAAATAATGCATCATTATTGTGTCATAAATATTTTAATTTATTTGATGTCTAAAAATTATAGAAAAAATACCATAATATAGGAAATATTTTTCTATTTCAAAATAATATTTATAGTCGAAAATAGGACTTATATAACACCATATAAAAATTAATTACAAAACGATTTTTGTTTTAGTCATTTTGGCCTTTACTTTAAATTAATTAATCTAAATTGTCATTATAACTTCCAAGTGGATCCAAGGCTCCCAAAATAGACCCAAAGATTCCCATGGTCGTTAATGACTCAAGAAATAAGGTTTGGAAAAGTGTTAAGGTAATTTTGAATTATTATAATATTCTTTTAACCTTGAATTACCCTATTTACCTTTAACCACGGTAAATAAAAGTCAAAAGTTACTATTCACCAAAAATTATTTTCATCTTAATGAACCACATTTTACTTCTTGATAAGAACTATATATGTTGGATTTTTGAAATTCAATTCACAGAAGTGGTAAAATTTCATTTAAATGAATAACTTAGTTTTTTAACTACCACTAAGTGGTGTCACTATTCATCAAAAATTGATGTTTTCAGAAAAATACCAAAAAATCTGCCTAAGAATTATTTGATATTCCAAATTCAAAATTGATGTCTATTTTTCCAAATTCAAAACATAGAAGTGGAATTAATTAATTTAAAAACTAATTCCCATTGTTAAAACAAATAGCGTGTTTTTAAGAAACAATAACTATCAAAAGATTTATAGTTGTTTATGTCCAATTTCAAAGTGAAATTAATTCCAATAACCAACATTGGATTAAATGGTAAAAATATATTTTAATTACACTTTAAAACCAATTAAAAAGATAATATAACCATATAAATGAATTATATTAAAAGGCACTTTTGAATTAAAATACAATATTTTTCACTATTCATTAAAAAATTAACTTTATAAGAAAACTACCAAAAAATTACCCAAAGTAAAATTTGATGTCCCCATTCTAAATAAGGATTATATTTGGTCAATTAGAACATATAAATATGACCAAAACTTGATTCAATGAGGGTTCTCCATTAAAAGGTGGTAAATCGGCCTTTTAATGTAAATTATGCATAAAATTAGATTCATTCACATTCTAAGCCTCTAACTTTTATTGTATAAAAGTAAATACGTCTAAAAAACATGTATAATCATATTTTAGTTAGTTATGTTCATTCCCACCATTAAAACGGATAGGATTTAACTACCATTTAAAATAATAATATTATATTATTAGTATGCAACGTAATATTCCAAAGAAACCCATTGTTGCATATCGGGTAGGCTATCGAACCTAGAAACCCATTTAAAGTAAAAATTTATATTTAATTCACAAATATTAATAAATATGAAATATTTTTTTATTATTTATTTACCTGGGATGTTATATTTGCTAAATCTCATTCCTAAGGTTTATACTAAACTTCTTCTGATTGAAACTATAACGAACCTAAAACATGTTTCCCTAATCTTGTGTTTACTTTATTAAATTGGAATAATATACAAGTAATCACATCCCAAAGAATAAAAAAGTTTAGTATTTTTGGTAAATTATATATAATCAGCATTCCCATATTACATTGGAATATAAGAATTACAACATATTTTTTTTAAAGTATCATTATTAAATATAGTATATCCTTGCATATAATTCATAGTACACTTCTTGGATTCCCAAAATAGGAAACAAAATAAGGATGAGCTCGAATTCTCATTAATATATTTGTAATGTGGAATCTATCATGACTAAATAAAGAATAGTCAATATAGCTTAATCAATATTCCAGGTTAAATATATAAACACACATTCAATTTAATTTATAACATCACTATAATAATTAGATATGGAATAACCAATACGTAAAGGTAAATAACTAATCACACAATTTATTTAAATAACATGAATATTATGAATATATTATGAACAATAAATATGAAAAGCTAAATAAATGAATATTCATTGCATTCAAATAACATGACTATCATGAATATATGAGTAATGATCAAAATGGAAAGGTAATTATCTAAACACACATTCCATTTAATAAATTTTATATCTTGAATAGATAATGGATAATCAATATGGGAAGGTAAATAAATGAAAATACATTCTTTTTGATAAACAAATGAGAATAAAATGCATCCATAGATAATATTATTTCTTAAATATCATGGATAATAGTAACTGAATTTTTAATGAATGAAATTATTAATTATTGGATTTCATAATCTCGAGCATCATGATTCCTCTACAATAATGACCTTTCTTAAGATAATTTAAAAATATGGGTAAAAACCCCTTTAACAATAGCTTCATAATTCACCTCTTTAGAATACTAGTACATGAGGGGAAATATGATTTTGGGCAAAAATCATCACTTTTTGTCAAAATCATTCCTCATATATGGAATAATTTATTTAATTCATTAACAATTTCCTTTATCATTAAATATAATTTTTATGTAAAGAATACAAATATATCAATATTTCCCTAGGTAACTAAATAACATTCAATATATAACAGTGTATTTGGAAATGATATACAGTTAGTAAATAAAAATATCATAGATAAATAATATGTATATTTATGGGAAATTTAATATAAAATGATCACAATAAAGTGAATATTTAAAGGGAAAGATAACAACTAAAAAATGAATCAAGAATGTAAATTTAAAAACTTTTCATGTTCAAAATGATACTAAAAATCCATAAAAATAATAAGGATGTTATCAATGAAGTATATACCTAGTGGTTTATAAGTGAAATAAATGGATTCTGTTATTTATGAATATAAATACCCTAAAAAGATCTTTAAAACATTCTAAAGGAAAATATACTTTTAACATTCAAAATATTTATAAAACTAAAAGTTCATAAAATATTATGAAAATGTTTTTATTTAAAAATAACCAGTAAAACATATATTTTATGCTTTAAAAATTGATTGTTTCTTGGCAGTTGGATATTCTGTATCTTCTATACACATTAAAAAAATATTCCTTTCACATTTATGCTAAAATACAAATAGGACATATTTGGATAACAACATGAAAATTGTTTCAAAAAAAATTAAATAGTAAACCAGTGAAAAAATTTTCATTAATAAATAATTTGTATAATGTTAAAAACATTTTTTGTAAACAATTTTAGAAAACATGTTTTTGGAAAAAATGATTTTCTACTAGATTGTGAAATAATGTTAGATTTTATTAAAAAAATAAAATCATTTTAAGTACCCAACAGTGGAAAATTTGAACATTTACTTGAAGACAACTTGAATAAATAGTTGAGTAGAAAATTAAATGGGTTTATTAAAAACTAATCAGATATGTTCCTTTAAAATAAATTCAAGACTAAATAATCCTGATTCAAATGAGGTTGTGAAATAAACCATTACAAAGATCATAAAATTGAAATGAAAATTAAACAATGAATCGATTATGTGTATCAAATTTAAATCCACATAAAACAACTGGATAGAAAATATAATATATTGAAAAATCATAATAGACATAATCATATAATATTAGTGACAATGAATAAATAATATAAATCTATTTTTGATGGAAACATGTGTTCACCTGTTGGATGATTGCATGGGATTAATTGTGTGCAATCAATCACACCAGGACCCCTATTTTGGAATGGGTTCGAATGGGTATTTCCATGGAACTAGAAACACCCACTGGTTCTATATCCATGATGGGCCTGCGTTACAAAGTCAAGTACTTATTGGGGATTCTAGGAAATTATTCTTAATAATTTACATGAGTCGAGAGGATGGGAGGTCAGGAACATCTCACCTATTTTAGGGGGAATTGATTCCAACTTCGGGACTCTCTTATATATTTTTTATATATTCATTAATCCTTCATTAATTCCCAAGTATGGCATGAATCCCTATTTAATTAACAATAAATTATTATCATGTATTATGTTTAGAATCATATGTATGTATATGAGGTTCTTCATCAATGAAGCTTTCATTTTATATATTTGGATCTCTATCAATGGAGTCCAATTGTATACTAACTAGAGATTTTTTGGTCATTATTTCAAGGATTATAGTTCTCTATCCATATAGTGTGGTGCTCTGGAGTGTGTCTTCATCCCAGGAGATGATAATTTTTTTTATGTTGGGATTGGACCCATGGATGGGATTTATATGTATCATTGTGAAAGGATTCAGAACCCACGTAAATTAGTGGCACTTCATGGGAATCAACATACCTCTTAAGGCCATGTGATAAGGACTAAACTGTGCAGTTTAGAATTATGTGCCAACGAAATATTCGTTGAAGGTGTCTTATCAATGTTTTATTTTTAAATTATGATGATGTATAACATGGAACCTTTAATTGATATAGATTCCCAGGTTTAATTATACCTTATAGAGAATGTGTTCTTGAGTTAATTGGGTTGATTTGGTGTGTTGGATTGGGAGCTCATTGGGGGGGATGATTCCTATATATCCTAATTGGAGGGGAATCAAAGTCCATGTAGTTTGGTTGTAAGGATATACACCTATAATGTTCCTTGGATGGTTTTCCTTATAGGGGATTATGTCCCTTTGAGGGGATTAGTTTTGGGCTTATTCCTGAGGAGGGTTCCCTGGTGAAAGGGACTATGGGGGATGTATTGAATCATGGTGATTTAGAGGCATACCTTGGGATTATACCTCAAAAAATGTCCATGTATGTTTTATGATGATATGGTTGTGGATTATTCATGATGTTTAATTCTAAAGGATGGATTTCAAGGCTTATTATTGAGGAGAATACCCTATTTGGTTGGGGTAAAAACATTGAATGAATCCTAAAAGGTGTGGGATCATGTTGATTTCATGACCACTATCAATATTTTAGACCATGTGATTCATTCTCAGTGCAAGAAACAAGTGGAAATGAATGATCCAAGAAACCTAAAAATATGATTTTCCTTGAGGTTTGATACATGGAATTGAGGACCCATTCCTTTAGAGGCTCTTATTAAGAAGGTGAGAGGAAGATCTGAAAGAAGAATCTATGAAAAAACATTCATCTGACTGGGTGGATTTCACGATCATGACATTCTTATAAGACCTCATGAGTCATGTTGATTCATTCTTGAATGTGACAAAAAAGAGGAATAAGATGATATAGAAAACCACATGATCCATCTTCCACTGGTGGAAGAGGTCGTGGTGATGGAACATCCCTCCTGTCGTCATACCCTGGACCCAAAGGGAGAGATAAAGGGATTCAAATATTCCCATATCCCATCTCATTTTGGTAATCAAGATATAGAGAGGATTGAATGAAGAAGTATGGTTTTTTTAAGAATGTATATGGGATTAAACTAGGAGAGATTCTATAAAATAGGTTTGATTGTGCTATAGGTGTATCTTATTATATGTTTAATGGAAGAGAAAGCATGATATTTTCCGTGCACTCTTAGATGTGGATGCTCTGGTTCATAGGGAGAACAAGGGAAGAATATGGTTCTAGACCTTTTTCCCAAGACTTAGAGGTCCCTGAAACCACCCCCAGGGTCAGGGTCCTTGTGAATGTGGTAATTTAAATCTGCATGCACACTGAGTACCCTAACCATATGGTGGAACAAGTGTGGGAAACCTCTAACCATAGTAATTCATATCTAAATGAGAGACATGATGGTGTGTCACTTCCCATGGTTTTTTAGGTTAGAAGGCATTTGGGAAGATTCAATTTGGTCCCTTTTAGATTAGGGATCCAGAGGAAGAAGTGTCATTCCCTTGATGTCTTGGAAGATGTCTTAATGTGGCATTCATGCATGTCATGTATTGGAGGTAATATCTACCTCGTTTAATGATTTGTAGGAACTGAAGTTGCTTGACATAGGGGTTTATAGGCCTATGAAAGTTGTATATTCAATGTGAAATTAACTAATACAGAAAACAACACTTGGAATAGTATTTATCCATGATCCATAAGTCTCCTCATGTATCCCTGGATGAGACTCACGCAAGTCCCTAGTTAGGAAATGGGCTTTCCACAGGTGGGATTCCACTAGTGGATAAGTGTTCCTCGTGCAATTGTCTTATGTTTCAAACCATAAAGGGATTTTTATCTCAGTTATCCCCCTTAATTATATCTTTTCATAATTTTTTATAGCTACCTGAGGAATTTATAGAGACCTAGGTGAAGGGGATGGATGAAATGATACTGGGGTTTCATTCGATTTTCTTGTTTTGAAAATGTGGAGTCCAACAGTCCTATTTATATGTAAATATTACACCTTGTACAAATGAGGTTGCATGAATAAGACCATGATATAGGTTCCTGGTTTAGGTATCCCGCATAGAGGTGGCATTCCTATTTGTACCATGTAGTTTTTTTGTGATTGTTCCTCATGCATGGGTGGTTGTTCCTTCTAGTCTGCAAAGGTGGTGTGTACAAGTACCTCCTATATGGGTTGTGTGTAAGTTACTTGATGAAACAGCTACTCCATACCATAGGGGATGCACCCCCGCACCCTCTCTCATGATTATTTCTGAGATATTTTCCAAGACATTTGTGCTCGTCCCTTCACTGTAATCACTAACCCCTTGAAAACTAGTGATTCGTAACACAGACATTTCAGGCCTGGTCAACATTGTTTTGGGTCTCAACACATACAAATCCAATCATCACATTTTCATGACATAAGGATTCATTTTTTACTCAAAAAAACAATTAGTTTCTATGGGAGGATAATATCATGAATTCTATGGTAAAGTGCATGGAAAAAAATTCAAGGATTCAAAAAACACCCTCATATAATTAGTTTCACTCAAGATGAAAATAATCTAGTTTTGTGTTAATGATAGAGGACATTGATGAATTCCAATATAATTTTTATACTTTTCTATCTATCTCAACTATGGAAGGATGTTCTAGTTTTTTCAGAAGCCATGGGGCCCATTGAGTGTTGTTTGACTCTTCTAGGGTCATATGGATAACCCTACAAACATTGTTTCTTTTTTTTAAATGACCTACTTATTTCCTTTGTCTAATATGAAGAAGTCGTAGTAGGTGAGACTTGGATTTTACTTAAGCCTCCCTTTGTGGGTTATCAACATAAAATGTTCTGTGCATTTTTCATTTCATTTCTTGATCGTTTCCCAAACCATAGAGAGTATAGGTATAGTGGGATGAGAATTCAAATTTTTACAGAATTCCCATGACTGGGGTTTATTCTGGTGATTACTGCATCTCTTTTTATGGGTAGTTTAAAGTTGTTCAAACAAGACAAATGTGGCTGGTGTTTTTGGTAAAAAAAAATTGACAATAGGTTTTGAAATGATGAATCAAACAAGGCTCACTGGCCAAGAGTGTTCTGAAATTATTCAAATATTCCATGTGAAATTCTAAGCCATGATTTTTCATTTTAGGAATCTAAGAATGATATTCGGGGATAGAGGAGGTCTCTCCTGAGGACGAAATTACCACTAGTTAACAAACCCATTTATTGTTCAACTTTATGAAAATATAACTGAGGTGTGTTAGTGCATGGTTAGATAGTGGATTTCATAGGATAACAATACCATTTGTGGGAGACTTATGCAAATCCCACTAGGGATTCTTATAGTACAATCAACTAAAGGTGATTTCATGAAATCCAACATTCTATTGATAATTGATGATGAGAGTTTTGGAATATTTGGATTTATCAAGATAGTGATGGGATGTTTTTCTAAGGGAAGGTGTTTGTGAATGAACAAATCATTAATATTGGAATTGACCAAGAGTGTTGAACTGATACTACATGAATTTGGTTTCTGTAAAAAAGTGTACATTTTTTAAATGACCAATGCCAGGGGTGGTCCCTATCTGACATATTTTTATGAAACATGTAGTGTAATTTCATATGACCCGAACATTGACTGTGTAGTTTAACGTCTTACAACGAGGATTTTGTTTTAAAATTTATCATCATATAACTAGGATGTTATTCTATGATGTTTAAATATGTACAACAAGAACATTAGGGGGATATAATTTAAAGTCATTAGAGATGTCCTAAAGGTGAATAATTCTCCCATTTCGTGGTAATATGTATGGGTATGTGATATAATATCTTGGAAAAAGGAAGGGAATGTTGTAATATTTTATCTGGGGATATTCGGATTTGAAAAGCGGTATGGAGGAAGGGTTTATATTGATAATGGATGTCACTCTTGGGCACATTGTTAACACTAGTTGAAAAACCTATTTTGTGGGATACATTATAAAAATCCAGCTGGGATGTGTTACTGCATAGTCAAATAGTGTCATCCTTCACCTGACAGACATTTTTTGTACGAAACTTATTAAAATCCAACTAGGGAATGGCACAACATAGTCACAAAAAGAAGATATCATGAATTATGAAATTCAATAATCTATGGATGAATTATGTTTATTGAGATTAGTATTTCCTCTGATACATAGTTTGGGTTGTGGAAGGGAGTTACTGGAATGTGGGAGGAGCATTTTAAGTAAAAATTTCCTGAGAATTAGAGGAAAACGTTCCCTATGTTTTTTTGACCCAATCATGGAGAATATGGTTCCTATTGTTTTAGGTCATATGTTTAGGGCCATAGAATTATGGAAATGATAGTTGATATATTTCCTACTCAGACAATATCATTCCCGCAATTTCAGACACGAGGGAAAAAATTGCAAACCCTGGTCTAGGGGGTTTTCTAATAAAAAAGGTATATGGGAAAAATATTTTAGGGATGACTATAGAATATATTTGAATCGTGGGTTCCAACATATTTTATTTAAGGAATAAAAGGAAACAAGAGGCTTCTCTAAAGGGAGATGTTACCACTGGTAGAAAGATCCATTTTATGGGTTGTTTTATCCAATGCCAACTAGAAAGTATTACTTTAGAGTAAAAAAATGTATTCCTTTGGATGAAAACTCCACTTTCTAGTCTGTTTTAGGAAAATAAAATTGTGGCGTGTTACAACACATTTAGGAAAAGGAGTGCCCTTTTATCATACATTATATAACCTGAAGATGAAAAAGAATATGACGGTGTAATGGTGTCAAATATTCAAAGTATTCCATATGGATGGGATATGTCTCAGAATTAAGGATGTGTTTGTACCGATATTGACCATGAAGCATGGGGCCCTTGTAGAGATTTGTCTCATACGTAGAAGGGGATATCTCTTTCTTTTTAGTGGACCCCCTAATGAGAGGACCTGAATTAACTTATCATGAACAGATCTTATACAAAAGTGGGTGAATTTTTCTACCCCTTGGATAGTACTAAAAATTGAGTCCTAGGTGTCAATATGTATCACATTGGATAAAGAATAAAAGAATCATAGTAATTAATTTACCATGTATTTTAATGTAATATGGAAAATACTTTATCCATGAAGTTTAATGTCATGTGGTAAGGATGTTTGACATGTATTTTAATGTCATCTGGTAAGGACATTATAGGACTTGATGTGATGAATAAAGGAATATTGTGTATAGACTAAGTCATTGGACCTAAGTGTCACTTTGTATATTATTAGAGAACGAATCAAGCCACACATAGTTATAGAAAGGATTCTCCATACTGATTAAATTCATGTATCAGGAAGGGGTTTTTATTACAGTTGGACCCATGATTGGGGATCTGGGTGTCACTGCATATCTCATTGGAATGAGGATCAACCCACACATAGTTCTTGAAGAAATCATGTAGTTTATTATCAAAAAAAATGAGTAAATCTAGTGTGCCTTTTAAGGTCTTATAGTTATGAAAATGATAAGACCAATATAAATTTATGATCTTTACATGTGAAGGAATCACTCTAATAAAAACACCTAAGCCCACTTCATCAATGCTCGGTGTGAGAAACAAGGAGAAGCAAAATTTTATTTCCCCACACAATGTCCACACAAGGGAAGGATAGGGGAATTTATATTTTTGTGTTGGTTAGGCCTGGAGGAATGACCGAGGAATTGATATGTATATAATGAGAATGTGAATCAATAACATAGTTCTTAAAGTATTCTCTATGTATGTTTGATTGTACACATGTGGTGGGAGAATTGTTTTATTGTGTTTGGACCAAAGATTGGGGATCTGGGAATCACTGTGTATCTCATGGGAATTACAGTCTAGAAAAAGCTTGTTATTAAAAAATAGTTCCTCACATAAATTAGGTTTTTAATAGGGGAAATATACATTGATATCATCTATTATGATTCATGGGATTAAGAAATAAGGTCTGGGAATCACTATGGATCTCATTGGAATGCGAATAAATCCACATGAAATTATTGAATGGTTCTATATACAAATATGACTCATACACAAGGAATGGGGGGATATTTTAATTTTTTATTGTTGTTGGACCTAATATTGGGGATCCATGAGTCACTTTGTAAGTCATTGGAATGATAATCAAGCCACACATAGTTATTTAAAATAGTTCCCCATAACAATCTTGGTATTATGGGGATAAAATGGTGTTTGATATCCTCTAAAATGATGTCTACTCTTATGAAATAAGTTTTGGGAATCTCTAAATATCTCATTGGTAGGAGAATCAAGCCACAAATAGTTTATGAATGGCTCCCTATGTAGATATGACTCCCATATAGGGAGTGGGGATATCTATTTACTAAGGTTGGCCTTATATTGGAGATCATGGTGTTATTATATAACCCATGAGAATGAGAATCAAGCAGTGCATAGTTCATGAAGAAATAGTTAGATTTATTGTCATGAAATGAGGAAATTTGGTGTTCCTTTTGAGGTCATTCAGCTAGGACCATGATAATGTTGGTTCTCATACCAACATAGGGGGGCCAAGATCAACTATGGTGTGGAAGTTATGTGGGTGGGGATTATTCATGAGAGTTTATATTAATCTCTTCATCGTGTATGGTCAAGATGGAATCTCTCCCTACCAAAGGTTAATATGGATATTATTAAGACTCACAAAAGAGATGGAGACCCATATTTAAGATACCTATAAGGATAACATCAACTTATAGTACATTGGGGGTTTCTTACTATCAAATATGAGAGTCAATAATCAAGTAGTTTAATTTCATGATGTGAGGAAAAATGGTGTCTTGTTGTTTTAGTACATTAATCTAGGTCCTTATGTTATGTAGTTTACTTTTAAGTGACAATGATGAAAATTCCATGAATTTTAATGTTGCATGAAATAGATGGGATGTCATTCCTTTTAATGTAACATGACAAGGACCCACAATGTAGATTAAAATCTTGCAGTTGAGATGTTATGTCATAAATTTTAAGGTTGTGCAACAAATAAAAACTATTTAGTTTAATTTATTATATTAGACACGATATTCATGTGGTTAAGAGAAATATTTATTTAGTAATATTTCTTTTGTAGGGGTCGTAATGATCTCTCAATCCTTTGAGATTAAAAAATATGGTCTGTTATAGGGGACCTTATGTATGGAGTATGATCCCTCCATCATTGGTTCAATCTTTGGAGGCTTCTTTCCTAGAATCATCAGAGTTATGAGGAATAAAAAACGTTCTCCTTGATGTATGAAATGAAGTTGAACCTTCTTTTTAATATATCTCACTATCCAATTTTGATAGACCATAATGTGATGCAAGTTATGAAATATTTTTTCATCTTGTCAATGAAATTCATCGATTCAATTCTTGGATTTATTATATGTGGATATCTAATCATAGAAGGAAATATAAAGAAATAGAAATTGGACCTCAATGGTCTTGACTGGTTATGTCTTTTATACCAGTGTGCATGGGGTTGCCTATGTAGAAGTACAAATTGTAGCCCATTATTCCCATACGGCATGAAAGAGATTTTCAGAACAAGACCATTTATCTTTACCCACCATATTCTAGAGTATATTATATAGGCTCTTGTTAAAGGCATATATTTTTCCATTAGTCGCAGCATAGTAGCGGAACAGATGGTTGGATTTGAATTCATATTCCTCATATAGTCTTTTCCTAGTCAAAAAAATAGAAAATGGTGCCATTTTCCATTAGTATTTTATGGGGGAAACAAAATATGGTAGTGATATTGGATTTCACAATACTCAAAATGATTTCTCCCATGAATTCATTGACTTGTATAAACTTAGACCATTTGTAGAAGAATTTGGTAGCAGTTATGATTCATTTGAACAAATTGGTAATATCTACAGGTTATGGCCTGGTAATATCCATTCTCAATATGGTGAATATACAATATTATTTTGATGCATTTAGATACTCTGGGGGATGATAGATGAAGTTGGAATGAATTTTTAAGTAATTTAACATTGTGGTTAATTCTGTGAAATCCTATGTTATTGAAGGATAAAACTATCAAAGCATTCACATTTTGATGGAAATCCTAGATCCTGAATGAGGAGCACTACTGAATCCATTGTGTAATTCATTCATGATTGTGGAAATATAATATCCATTGATAAATCTGAGAATGACTCCATTAAACCTCATTTGTAGTGGAAATTATGATGATTTGGTTAATCATAAATAAGTGAGGTTGGCTTATCACTATTTGATTTTATATTTCCAAACTAAATCTGGTGGGAATAATCTATTTTAGATGTATTCCATGATGAGAAATACTCATCAAATGGTAGGACTATATGGATTAGGGATCGTAATAAATTCATTAATCTTCTCTAATATGACCCTAAAAATTTTGGTTCCCATACAACAACACACAATGTCGATAACTGTTTTATCATGGTTCGGATCCGCCTGATCTATAGCAAAATTTTCCAACACATCATCCTTGGAATTCTACATTCACGAGACACGGGTTGATGTTGTCTCTGAGGAGAATTCATCCATCAACCATCAAACATAGTCAAGTAGTGGGATCATCACTTCATTTAAAATTGCATAATCCCCTTTTGATATGATTGATTAAAAAATATGAGTAGCCATTCAACTCTAGGTGGTCCACTGGTATTTATAGTGATACTTCTAGAGCTATGATGGGGGCCTAATATTCCACATCAATGTTAGTAAAACATTATAATAACATGATAGAGTAAGGTAAATCTAACATTTCTAGAGAGATATTAATGATTCCCAACGCATCTTTGTTGAATTTAGGGTCTTACATTATCCTCCCTATTGGTCTCCTGGATGAACCATCAAAATACATTTCCCACAATTGGGGGATGCCTAGAATAGATAATATATCTACATCTAGAAATTTAGTATTTAATGATGTTTTTTTTTGTATTAGATTTCTCAGTAAGGAAGTATTCCTAGGCCTCACCTTTCAAGACCATCAACGGAATAAATTTTATCTGAAACTATTCTACTATAATCACCCACTATACTAGACATCCTATCAATGTAGAATGACAAAGGATATATTTCAGTGGTTTATTGTTAGAGATCAAATGATCCTAGTGGTGATGCAATATGTTCCTTATACTCTGAAAAAAGGATATTTATTCTAGGGAACACTAATTGATATATGAATAATGAGTGTCAATGTCGAGAATGGTTCTACTATGATAAAAATGTTATTTTCATTACCAAAATCATTTTAATGCATAAGAAAGGCCCCCAATGATCACTCAATTTCAATCACATAAACAATGATCATCTTTCCTTATATTGGTGGAATTGGAACTTATGTAATCAATAGGTAATTCTTGACTTTTTTAAATGATTCCTAACTATCACTAGTTCACTAATATGTGACCCCATTCCTCAATTTTTTGGGGATGGGAAAAGACTTGCTTTCTATGTTGACCCTGAAGTGCCAGATATAGGCCATGTGTTGTTGAAATACTCTCAACCATTTATGGATTCACAGATGTGACATGATAAGGATGTGATTTTTTTTCTCATGGCCAACCTAGATTCCCTGATGGTATATGATAATGTTAAGAAATTTTCATAAGGTTACCCCAAAAGCACATTTTAAGGGGTTCATCTTCAGCCTATCTTAATGTACCTTATGGAAGAGGGTATCAAATTCACCAGATGGTCAGAATGATGTCTTGAATTAACCACTAGATATTCAAGGTATCATTCAAAAAAAATCCACAAAGAATGTCTGATGATATGAATCATGACACGTTGGAATTGGTAACCATTATTCTTCAAGCCAAAAGGCATTACCCGCTAGCAGAATACTCGCCGGTAGCTCAAAAAGATAGTGGATTCTTCATCTTGTAGGATCATATAAATTTTTTTACCCAAAATATCCATCAATGAAGAAGAGGTCATGATAATTATCCACTGAATCAATCATGTTCTCGGTAATCATTACCAATAATCCATCTTTCAGATAGTTCCAGTAGCGATCCTTGAAGTCAATGAAAACATTTATTCATCCATTTATCGTCTTTATATGAATGATATTGGATAGACATTCCATATAATATACCTCTTTAATGAAGTCATCCTTGATGTGTTTATCCACTTTAGCCTCAATTTTAGAGGCATGAGTTGGGTGTGTCCGTCTGGCTGCATGTTTGTATACTCATTTGTATTCTAGAAAGTCAAAGTTATGGGTGGCCACATCGGGGTCAAGTAATTGAATATATCTTTAATTTCTAGAAAAAACAATAGGTTGTTTCTTTGCAAGAAGTAAGTATACATCTTATGTTATTCAAAATTAATAGCCGAACTAATCAATGTGGCACACAGATCTTCATTCGTACCAATATTTATTTCTCTAGTATCATCAATATGGTTATGGAAACCTTCCTTTAATACCGAAGGGGCATCCATGAGGGATTCCTTCTCTTCCTCTTCCCCATTTGTTACCTCTTCTTCTTCTACCTGAGGAGTAGGAAGGGGATCAATTTTATTGGAGATAGGGGAGGAGTCTTCATTTGGACATACTAAAGGTGAAGTGACCATTTTTAGCTAAATTAATGGCACATGGAATTTTCAATCCTCAAAAGGGGAGAAGGGTTAATTAGAATGAGAATAATCATTTATTTCACTTAATATGATGAATTCCTCTATCCTAGTTGACGGAATGGGGATGGTATAAAGATGATTTCATCAATGTTGTTATCAAATTTTGGAGATTTAAAAACTTCTCCATCGCTAACCAGCTTATTTGTCATGAATGACATCGGGGTAGTTTTTAATTCATGTTTGGATTTGAACCCACATTTTTTACTTCATTTAAGGGGAGATAATACTACACACTAAGCTATTTGAAAGGGGTACTAGAATCATATCTAGGCCATTCAGGGAATTGAGTTGAGAGACATCATTTTCCAGGTACCATTTCCCCCACTTATAGTAGAATCCAACATAAATTTAATATGATTCTTATGATTTTAAATAGGTTTTTTCACAATTAAATTTCCCAATGTGACCATTGATACAATATTTGAGTCATTGATGGTATGAAAAAGGGTTGGTCGCATGCTGATGTAGAAAAGGATTCCCTATAGAACATTGAAGATCGTATCCCACTTGAAAACCATGAATTCTAAGTCAAACATGAGATCCTAAAATTGAGTTCTGGGTATATTTCTCAATGAGGCCTATTCTTACTCTTTTCATAAACTTGTTACATCAGAGTGGATGAAAACAAGTGGTATTCATTAAATCCTAGCTTGAAATTTGTTTAGATTGGAATGTGTTGAATAAAAAGTTGTTGTCAATGAAGTATCATCATATATCAATGTTATTTTTCTACCATGATATATACAAGGTTCTAACAACCCCTTATATGATGAAATACTCATCCTCATCAGTGAAAGAGATAACTATATTACATTATATGAGACCATTCTCTTCATGATACACTCTGGCTGCAACGATCTCATCTTTAAATTATTTAGGGCATGACAAGGCCTCGTTGAGTGCTTCCCAGAGGTCTTTTGATAATATCAAGAAATCCATGATTGATATCTTAGTTGGAAAAAATTCTAGTATCTTTGAAACATTATACTTATAGTCCAATTTCCATCATTTCTCCACATGGGGATGTAATTATTTTTGTGACTTAAGAGCTAATGATATTTATATGAATGGATTAACACTTAGAATAGGGGATCAAGGTGTAGTTTCTCTTATTTTATATGGTCTTCTAGTTCATCCTACACGTCGTGGTTGATTAGGTGATGAATTATTCCCAATTAGATATTCTAGGATGATCATGTTTGGGAAGACATGGATGTGTGTGGGGAAAAATCCATGATCTTTTTGAGATTTCTATAAAGATATCTAATGAGTTTTGTCCACATAAATGGTTTGATAAGGGAATTGGTTAAAATGGTCACTCCTGGCATGACTCTATCTTCCCATGTATCATCAACACTGATGGCCTCATCCCCTAGTTCCCCAATAATGTGTAGTGTATTCTGATACATAATCTCACTCAACAAATGATTAGGGGTCCATAAAGTGAATAATGACAACAAAATAAATGATAAAATCCTCATCTAATGAAGATTTTGTCTCATAGTTTGACTCTTGAGGTAACATTTGGAGGTTCAGTTCTTATAATTTTAGGACTGTTGGCATGATGTTCACGAATGTTAATGAAAATTTTTGTTTTGTTATATTCATATGTTCATATTTTTTCTTCTTTATCTTCTATCCTTGATGCTGTTTGGAGGATTTGACATCAGAGTATCATCGCACTAAAGGGGTAAGTTATGTCACAGTGGAAGCAGTTGAGGGAAAAATTGGTTATTTCAACAATTCTTGGAGAATAGCATGTGTTCAGTCAATTTTTTATGTCCATAAAGTCACAAAACATATGATTACTCATTCAATTACATATTTCCTTTAATTATTTTATATTGTATTAGTGGTACTAAAATGTGTTACCTCAGCACAAAAAAAAATTAGCTTTACTTTCCAATATTCTACCATATTCTGTAAGATGTCTTTGAAATTAGAGCACTTCTGGATGTAGTTCCCTAGTATAAGATGAAAGGGGAAATTTTTTGTGAGATCCTCGTTGCCTTTTTTTCTTGGATTCCTTGGCTTTGGAAACCCAAGGAACTTGTTTTCCAATGTATTGATGAGGTATTTCAGGACAACATCATTTCAAAAAGAATAGACCTTTTTTTCATCTCCTCAAACTATTTTTTACTCTTCTGTCTTTGACCATCTCAACATGGTGGGAATTGTTGTTGACACTCATGAGGTGGAGCCATAAGATATAATTGAGGCTTTGGAGCAAGATTGGGTATAGGAGACTACTTTAGTGTAGTAGTGAAAACCTATTCATTCCCCATTCTTCGTCTGTTAACTGATTTAATTACCCGGGACTTGACTTTATTCTCGAATATGTAGTCTTCCACTCTTTGATAGGTCAGAACAAGGTCTTGAAACCCTACGATATATTTCACTAGGTTGACAGGTGTGTAAAACTCATCATCAATATTCACTATGAAATTTGTAATCAAGTCATTTTGAGGAATTTTTAGGAGTAAGTAGTATGTTAATCCTTTCCGCTAAGCAATAAAAGTATATAATCTTTATTTTTACAACTATTTTTATTTTTAATGTTTGAGGACCATTGTCTTCTCTGACATCATATTGAATTGGAAGAGAAAATTTGGATAGAGGTCTTACTAACCCATAATTGACTGAGCCTAAAAAACATATACCATATGAATGCAGGTCCATGTAGTGATTTCATGAATCACTTGAGTTTCACCACCTCATGTTGTTCAGGGGTCCCCATTATGTAAGTTTCCCAATGTTTGGTGTGGGAATATTTGAATATATCCATTAAGGGTAGGGATTATTTTCTATACATATCAACATTATCCCTTCCTCAAATGATTCTAATCAAGTTGTGAGTGACTAATGATATTTCATGAGCCCCTGGGCAATGTATGGCTGAGCTGGAGCTTGAACTAGTGCAATGACTAGTAGGTCCATCTTTGGTGGGACTACTAGTAACTATAGTGGGTAGCCTACTGGGGAAGGCCGGTAGGGATTCACCAAGATCTTCATTGGTTGTGAACCCAATGGATGGAAATCTTGACTGGCTTTTGTGTGATCCATATATATTGGTGGATGGTGTCCCATGTTGATCGGGTGTTCCAGATCCCTTTCAGTTCATGTGATTAATTGTCCTTGCTTTGGTACATCGGTTGGGAGTTCAAGTTGAGGATAATCTTGTAGAGAATATCAACAATGATAGATTCCCTAGAGTAGTTATACATTGGTTCTCATCAATTTTTTATCCCCTCTTCTTACAGACCAAAAATTTTCTCTAGTGAAAGGAACAAAACCTCTCTGGGGGGTAGGTGAGGCACAATCTAACACTTATATTTTTCATTATTTGATTCATTTTAAGAGGGAAAATATGGATTGTTTGATTGAATTCCAAAATCTAGGGAAAGTATCTAGTTTTGAGTATGAAAAACTCTGTCAATTGTTTCAGTGTGGAATTCAATATGAACCAAAACTTCCAACTCTCATTCCACCTCTAAATTTTCCATGTGTTTTGTAGAATAATAGAGTGGAATTGATGACATTTATTTATATGTAATTCAATGTAATCAATCTATAGGGTATTATAATGACTACAAATTTCTATGACCTCCATGAGGTCATGTCCTATTCTTTGGTGATTCTCAAGGAGATGTTTGGTGGATATTAATCTGTAGGGAATTTACAGATAGTTCTTCCATGTGTGTTCCTAATGAGGATATTGGGTCATGGGATTGGATGAATTGGGTATATTAACTATGTGGTGTCTCCCCCAAATAATTTATAACTAATATCAACTAAGGAGGATATTCTTGAGATGAAAATTTCATATATCCTGAGGGTTGGGGTTGTTCCCATTCCACATTGAAAACTCTTTGGTCCTCATTTATTGACCTAAAAGGTTGGTTTAAAATCCACAATCCCTACAGATTGTGTATCACCCTTAGAATTTTTTAATTATTATTTTTAGAATTAATTTAACGTTTTTAATATTTTATAATTCATAAAAAACTGAATATAGTTTTTTATATGTAAAATCACTATGATTTTCATGTGTTATACCCAACACAAAGTTAATATTTCTAAAAAAATTTATAACTCAGTGCAAGATCCATCTTTCATGAAAAATGATTAATTTCCTTCTCCACTGGTGATTCATGATATATCCATGTATTAGTACCATTTTCAACTCATTTTAATAAAATTACCAAAGCGATTTTAAGAATATTTGACATTATCTCCCTCATTTCTTGAAAAACGGTATTCCTTAATAACCATGTTTTATAAAAATACTTTCAAAATTATTCTGCTATTCTCCTATGAAATTTAAAAGACATTTTTACCCATTTTTTACCTTTTGAAAAAATGGGTTTTAAATAATAAATTAATAGTCTTATATTTTTCCGATCTAGGAACTTTTCTAAATATAATACAGTCCAGAACAAATGTTTGTAATGCATGTATTTACCAACTGCAATGACATTCCTTATTTTGAATATTCCATTACAAGTATAATAGATACTTTTCTAAGAATTTGTTTCCTAATATTATGGAAATTCTTTGTTATAAAATGTATTTTAAAAGAAAACAGATTTGAAAAAATGATTTATGTTAATGGACGTATTTTAAATTATTTCCAAAGATCCCTTTATATGTTTTGAAAAAAAAAATCAATGAAATTGAATTTAATTATTTCTAATATTCTTGTATAAGTTTAAAATTATTTTCAATGAAATAGGATTTCAAAATGTTTTAATGTTTATTTTATATGTTTTTAAGGAAAAAGGTTTTCATTTTTAAAAATTATTTTATATGTTTTAATGGAAAATGGTTTTTAGAATGTTTTCAGGATTATTTTATTTCATTTAAAGATAAATGTTTTGAATTTTTTTTCAATACTTTTAATATGTGTTAAAAAAAATGGTTTTATAGCATTATATATTTTCAAGATTATTTTAAGTGATAATTTTATTCAATGGGTTTTATGTTTTAAAAATAATTTTTCAAAGAAGAAAAGTTATTCTCTTAAAGAAATATTTTTAAAAAATATTTCAAATTTTTTTCCATCTATGATGACATATGTTGGTGTTACACATATCTTTTGGAGGTAATGATACAAAGGTTCCTTTCCTATAATATCTCTAAATGATTTGTGATTGGATTTCATGATGTTTAAGAAACTCATTTATCTTTCATGGATTATATTTTTATGGATCCCATTTCTCTTCTACATGTAATATATTAATGAAATCCATTCGTATTTCATAGGTTATATGATTATGAAACCTTTCTCTATTCACAAGACAAGAATTGATGATGTTATTATGAATCTTATATAATTTTCCACAGGCTATGATTTGATTACATGTATATGATACCCATTTAATATTGTTGGTTATGATATGAATCTTTCTGATGGAACATGTATGTATTATTTCATTATGAGAATGAAATGACCTATTTTCCCCTCAAATTCATTGGGTAAATATTTATTCCTAAAGATATATACATGGGTGGAATGGGGAGTGAACTTGGATCCATAAATGATTGTGTCTACTATGATGGTCTTTGGAGTGAACCTTGACTACTAAAATGGCCATGAGAGTGAAATATGATTAACAAGATGGTATTGGGGTGAATATATACTTATAACATGTCCTTGGAACTAATTCCATAACTACTATGGAAATAATTTTATATACATATATTTTTACCCCAAATTCTATTTCTTCTTCCTGTATTATGATTTCATGGATTATGATATTGTTTCCATTACGATTCATGTTTTATGAATTTCCAATATTTATTCCATAACTCATATATGATCTTTGATATGTATGTTATGATCCTATAATTTTATTCTCATGTTCTCAGACCCTTATGCTTAGGTATATCCTTAGTAACCCTTAAGGAGAATATACAATCAACACTTTATTATGTTTTCATTATATAGGGAAAGAAGAAGGGTTTTTAGTAAATTACTAAAGGGGAATATCTTTATGGGAAACATTAAGGATCATTCACCATGTTAGAATAATTTTTATCATGTTTCCAAAGACACTAAACTATTATGGTCATCGAGCATGTATTTATATAAAGTAATGAATAATAATCTAAAATTATGTAATATCACTATAAGTTATGCATGGGTCTTTATAGGTCAGGGTTTCTCCTAAACTATAGTGAAGTCTATTTCCATTGTTTCTCTTTTGATTATATAGAGTTTTTCCCAAATATGGGATAGGTGCATCATTTGGTTTGCACTCATATCACCAAACTCCGAAGATTATTTCTCTAATTTTGAAATTTTCATTATCTAATGAATGAATTACCATATGTGTGTGGATTATTCGATATTTTCCCATGATTTATGCTAAAGTATTTCAATATCCTACAATCTTCAATCCTAAAATTTCTTATATTATTCCAAGAACTATTTTTGTTGAGCGTTTCATCAGTTGTGAATAGACATTGTTTTTTGAGGCTGACCTGACACTATGAAATTGTATGCTACAATTTTCAGTGACTTTGTTGGGTGGGGAGCATGATGAAATGTAGCTCTCCATGTGCACCCCATACTCTGATATGAACCCTATATTTGGTATCTATGATCATCTTTCACAATCATTCTAACACATTGAGACATTTGTCTTGAAGGCCTCCTTTATGTTTCATGAGTTTTTTATGACATATATCCAAGAGTTCTACAAAGTAAATCTGATATTTAATACCATCCATTACATTAACATGACTTCGATACTCATCGTAGAGTAATACTTTTTCTATCTAGTGATGAAGAGTTTTACATAAATTTAGGTGGATTTCATGGAAATAATTTTCCAACAAATCCTCTAAAATTTCACTTTTAAGGTGTGGATAATGGAAAAAAACATGACTTTTATGTCATATTTATCCAGTTATATTGTCATGTTTAGTATGACATCATTATCATTCAGAAGAGGTTCCTCTACCTGGTTTATTCATAGTTGTATCTTTCCTACCACTTTATCATAGGTGGTGAGATTGGTGGGGATTTCCTTTGTAATGTTGGAGGGAAGAAAATTCAAAGGAGTTTTGGATAATGACTATCACCTTGGGTAGTTTTCTTGATGGGAAATAATTTAACTATCCAATGAAATGGAATTAGAAATGACTGACCTTGTTTTCACAAGTGACTCGCTATAAGAGTGACTTCTCATCAATACATAACTAAGGGGGTGACCCTTATGAGGATGTTAAACACTGTCATTGTTTGAAATTTCACAGTGAATGCAATAATGGGGAGGACTACTATGGTGGATTATAGCATAGGGAAAACACCCCTACTCCTTCATCTTCTTGGCACTTGGAGGGTTGTTGTGAATCTTTTTAGGAGAAGATATCTTGAGATTGACCATATTATGGTTATAAATAAAGACTTCATGGTGATGTGTCTGAGGAGGACCTTCATAATTACTACTAATATGACCATAATTTGGAAAACAGAGAGTAGGCTCTTGATTTTCCTTAGACAATAAGTTGAGTGCTTCATGAAATCAATCATTGGGTAGAATCTGACTGTAGATTGGATTTTAATTTTCTATTCCTATATTGTGATTCTTTCCCCTATATTCCTTACTTTGAGCGATTGGGGAAAATTTATTGGGGGAGTGGTTTTCTGGTATGGAATCTTGTATAAGTATCTCTTTTTTGTCATCAAAATTTTGTGAAAGGCTTCATGAATTCTAGTAGGGGTTTGTTCCTACCTTAGAGTGGCCATTGAAATGGGATGATTTCATCATGTTTGAGTTGGTGTATGTTCCCAATACATTTTTCCATATATCATTGGTGAGCATTCCACATGACCCACCTAGACCGGAGTATAGGTTTGTGTTTTCTTCGGGGTGACATGATGAGGAGACACCAAATTTGTAGGGATGAAGCTACATGTACATTCTTATAATTCTACTCTTGTCACTATTATTATGTCATAAAAATTATATATGACGTGGTTATTGATTTATGTATTCTGTTTCACCATTTTTAGTATATTCTTGGTAATTTCAGTGACTATAATGAGGATATATGCCCATTTTGTAATGGATAAAGGGTATGTGCTTGATTCAGTCCTCCATTTCTTTATAGTGGATACTGATAGTACTCATGTGTGGGGGAAGAGAGTTGGATCTTCCCCTATTCATCTTTAGGACATTTTAAATGACTTCTCTGGGTAGTGATAAAAGAGAATGATGGCGGGGTTGGTGAATAAGGGTAGGTGTATGCACCTAGTTATAAATTCCTACCATATTAGTTTTGAGGGATTAATTGAATGATGTCAGATGATTCTACAAGCAGGCCAGATCAATAGGTGCAGGTGAATGTTCCTACTCATGTTTGGAAATCAGATTTGAACGACTGGCTTCCTTGAATGCCGCTAGATGAATCTATTGTCTAGCTAGCACATAATGGGTGGATGTACATTCATGAACATAATTTTCCACCAGATTAAGATGTTGGCTTCTCTAGAGGGGAATAGGAGTTAGATTACTCCCTGTTGAAAGGTTTATACCCCTGATGGGATATATTGTGCACCCAAGTCCAAATAACCAAGGCTAGATGGATGGGGATGGCATTGTCATCATGTTAAGTGTTCACTACCATGCATCATTTTCTAGAATAAAATATTGGGAGTTTCCCTTATAAATGACCAATGTGTTTTATAAATGAGTCTATTTATGGCCATTTGATCAACCTCAGTGAAATATGGGAGGGGATTATTATAGCATTCTAGGGATAATTTCCAGAAACAGTTAAAGATGGCTATAATATCCTGATTTTTACAAAGACAATAAAAACCTTTTTTAATAAATAATATGTGTCTTATGTAAAAAAAATATTTATTAGTGAATATAACTGAATAAATTTGTTAAATATTTATTTATGGGTAAAAAAATAGTTAAAACTTTAGAATATTAAATCAAATATTTTCCAAGACATACTCTAAATTGGTTCAAGATTCCATGGCCCATAAAGCCTCAACGAAGAAGGAATAAAATTATTAAATATATTATATTAAGCTTGTAAAACATATTCAAAATAATTGAAGAACTCCAAACCGGTGTGTCATATGAGAAATCTTAGATAACCTTTTGGTCTGGGATGCGGTGTTTACCCTAGGGGTTATACATTTTATGCTTTAGACGTTTGGATGCATCACTTATGAAAATAATGTATTTAATAATTTTTATTATATGATTTTTGAAAATATTTTAATAACTCCAAAATGTTATATTTTATGAGAAATATGAGACCATTGATAGGTCTGAGACATGATGTTTACCCTAATTGGGGTATAAAAGTTATATGTGTCAGATGATTGAATGCCTCACCCATGAAAATAACCATTTTTAATTGACTATTCAATCCATTTTAAAATTATAAAATAATTAATATATCTCAAATGGTTTACCATATAGGGAATCAGATATCACTGTTGGGTCTGAAATGGTAGATATGGTATAATTTTTATGTGCATTAGGAGATTGGCCAGGTCATCAGCAAAACAATATTATTTTATATTTATATTAAATAATTAATTAAAATAATTATAATATTTGAATTTTTATTGTACCTTTTCTTCCCAAATTCATGTGTAACCTCCATTAAAACGAATTCTAGATTCCAAAACCCACCAAACCCCAATGTTTTTTATCCGTTTAAGTTGTAATGAAATAATAAGATATAATTAATGACTACATAATGAATAATATTTTTAATTTTGGATTAAAATGGGCATTTTAACTAGGGTTTAGGTATGTTTCAATTTTGGCTATAAATACTCAAATGGTTTGTTTTTTTAGTGTTGATTTTTCTTGATAAATCTTATAGACTCTAGATCTAACCTACCTATGATAAGTGAAGACCCTTGATCAAATATAATTGGAACCTAGTGGTGCATGGAGTCCCTCATGGTGTACAATGTGAAGGTTGAGGATGAGTCCAATTTTTCTTTTTAAAATTACTTAATTATTTAATTAATATTTTTATTATTCTCCAAATCATCTAAAGTCAATATATTTTGTAATTTTGATTGGTTTTACATGTCTTTGTTGTTTTTGGTTTCATATCGATAAAAAGAACCAACATCCTAATTTTGTTTTGAAGGTGGAAAGGTATTCCTCAAATCGATTTTTTCGTATTTTAAATGTATAATTAATGATAAATTATTAAAGGATGATTTCATGTAATTATTGAGAGATAATTTACAAAATCATCATACAATAATTGATGTGAGTTATCAAAGGACAATGAAACGTTTTATAAAAAATAATTATCACAAAAATATTATAATATAATTGCAAAAAAATATCAAATGAAAATTTTCAGAAACAAATTATCATAATATAATTTTGAAATGATTATTTATATGTAATAAATATTATAATATAATTATTAATTTTATCAAAGGATAATTATTTAAAATTATCAAATGATAATATTAAAATTATCAAATGATAATATTAAAATTATCAAATGATAATTGATAGATTATTAAATAGTAATTATTAAAATTATCAATGATAATGTCAAGATTATAATAATATAATTAAAATGTATTATTTTTTTGAAATTATCGAAATATATTTATAATGGGATAAATAAAGAGAAATTATAAAATATATTTATAAAAGAATAATTTATATGAAACTGTCAAAATATATTTAATAAATTATAATCTATGAAGATTTATCATAATAAATTTACAAAGTGATAATTTATGAGAAATTATCTAAATATATTTTTAAAGGGATAATTTATGGGAAATTATACAAAGATAATTATAAAAGGATGAGTTATATTAATCTAATAAAGGATAATTTTAAAAAGATAAATTGTATTAAAATATCAAAATATAATTATAAAAAAATTACAGATAAATTTTCAAAAGATAATTGTAAAAGGATAATTTGTATTAAAATATCAAAAGAAAATTGTTAAAGATAATTTTTTTATAAATTATCAAAATCAAAATATAAAAGGCTAAATTTTATTAAATTATTAATAGATAATTGTAAACGGATAATTTATGAGATATTATCAAAAAATATATTTGTAAAAGGATGTTATATGAATAATTATCAAAATATAATTATAAATTGATAGTTTATGATAAATTATCTAGGATATATAATGTATTATTTCAAGTTATTTTTTATTTCATTTTGAAATAAAATAGTTTATTTTGGTTTGGGGAACCCTTAAAAATGTTGGGCTTTCATGAGCCAATGATTATGATAAATAAGAAACATATTGGTGTATCAAACCATATGGGGTGGTTTGTCCTTTATAATGATGATTATGATATTAATGTAGGAATTTTTTTACCTATTGGGATCTAATTTACACATGTTGACATATGTGGTTTATGTGTAGAGTTATTTGTGGACCGTTCAGGGTTATGATCACATGAGGGTGTGTGTGTAGCCCTGAGAACATTATGTGGCACATATTTCCATGAGTACTTTATATCTTATTATTCATGTTCGTTGTTGATGACATATATTTTTATGCTACCATAGTTATGATGATGTGTTATGTAAGTGTAACACATGATTTTTTATGATTTTATTCCATTAGATGGATGTGATATGTTGATTCCATGATGATGTTTGATTCACTTGTTGATGTATTTGATGGTTCTACATTTCTCAAGATTTGTACTCTGGTTTTTATCATGAAATGAATTTTTATGTTTTCCATTAGAGGATTGGTATGTGTGTACATGAAATGTTGTCATCATGTTATGATTACTCCTTGTGGGCGTCGCACATGATTTGGGGATATGATGATGGTGTAGCATGATACCATTGAAACCTATCCTATACTAGATGCCTTAGGAATTTCAAGTAGATTGTTGACACTTGATGCATTTTGGATTCCAAGTGTTACTCAGTGCCTTTCAGATTCCAGGTAGGTTACAGATTCTTCATGACTTGTGGATTCCATGTATTACACCATTCCTTGTGGATTCTGGGTAGATTTTTTTTCACTCGATGCTTTGAAGATTATAAGTGATGTTCCAAAACCCCTGAGAATGGTTTTGGATACTAACTGACATGAAATACATTTTCTAGCATTGAGATGAATCATGTACGACCATAGGTTATTGGCAGCTTTGTTAGCACATGGCCACTCAGTTTTGGATTGTATGATTCTATGATTATTATGTTTGAATTTTATTATAAAATAAACATGTATACTTGAGAAAATAAGTTTAAAGATGCATTGGTGGTATCTTAATGAGTATTTTAATCACATCCAACATGGGTATTATGATGATATTGTATATTTCATGAGAGATCTAGTGAAGAGAGATGGACCTATTGCGGATAGCTGATCAGAAGAGAATAGAGCTAGTTGCATATCAGAATGGACTCATGAGGATATAATATTAATTTATTTCCCTTATCGTATTTATTTTCATAAGAATAGGCTTACCACATTGAGAGATACTTTTATAAATAAGTAATTATTTAATTTCCACATTTTACTCTGATTAGCTATTCATTATTTTGTTATTGTTCAATATTGTCCTTCGTGATGACATTATATGGAGGTTATTGTATCCCAACTATTAGATTTATTCTCTAAATTCTAGTCGGTGGCTTCTTGCAAACAGGGATGCATGCATGTGGTCTTTTAGCAATCAGATCGGACCCAGTGGTTTTGGTCAGGATATTAAATAATTGTATCAAAGGTCTAAGACTCAATTACTCCATTCTTATCATGTCTTATTTTAGGATAGGTAGATCAGAGTCAGGATGGTGGATACTCAATTTGGAGAACTATGTCACTTCTTGGCATGTACTGTGTAGTGGAACTCTGGGTTTCCATAAATGGGAAATTATGTTTTTTTTACCGTTGATTAAATTCACACTAGGTGACGCACATGATATTATATATAATTTTTTATAATTCATTTATGTTCCTACATAATGACTAGGACCAAAAGTTCACAAGCCACATATATACCTATTTTTGTGCTACACAGTAGTTCATTAATTAACTTCCTTGATTTGTGCTACATATTCAATATATATTGTTCTGTGTGATATATTCGAGTTTCCAAGCCATGTCATATATCATTATCTGAATTAATTAGTTGAAAAAATAATGTTGTTGTGTTAGTATATATATATAATGATTGTGAAAAATGTGAATGGATGAAAACAAGGGTTATTTTTAGGATGGGAACACCTTGGGTTAAGGTTAGACTCCTAGGAAAACCATGTTTGGTATCATAGACTAGTTTGGAGAAAAATTATGAGATCCCATAGTTTGATTAGAGTTTATCTTAAAAACATTTTTTTATTTTCTAATGTGTTCCCCTACACATTACAGAATATGTCTCCCTAATATAGGAGATATAAAAACATAGGAATCATGTTGAAATACTTTTACAAGGTAAGAGGTTTCATTATTACAACAAGATGTCTAAGATAATGCAGTTCGTCTTTCTCCCGCACATACATTGTGGTATATGAATTTTGGATAATTATACCAAAATTATTTCACTTAGTGTCTATCCAAGGAATAGTATTTTTGAACTGTGGTTTAATAGGCCATGATTTTAAACTAAAAAATAATCCATCCTTCTCGTGAATTAGAGGCTCTCAAGAATCCAAAGAATAGGTTGTTATATTTTTTAGAATTTCAACATAGTAGATAATTTGAATGACTGAATCATTAAGATGAGAATGAGTTGAATCCATGTGTTCAACCATTTCAAAACCCCACATCATTTGGAGATTTTTGAGTTTAAGGATATTAAGGTACTATTTGATATGGTAGTAAGGATTTGATTAATAAGTTCATGTACTTCACCATGGGGTTCATCTATTTTTTTTTACCAGGAAGCGGGATGATAGTATTTGACAATAAATTTATTACAAAAATCTGAATTTGGTGACAGTGAATAACAGATATCAATTTCCATGTATCATTGATTTTTTCAATCAGATATGGCCCCCAGTGGTTCTTTAAGAATGATATTTTGTCAGGATGTCACAAGTTTCGAGTTTGAGAGGGGGAATTTCTAAAGACGACGTTTCAGAGAAGATATGGACTGTATGAGTATTAGGTGATGTCTTTCGGTATGATGAATGAAGCATAACTCTTCTTCAAACTCATTAAAAAATATTTCATCCACAATCATACACATTCATCATAGATTTCATTTATGATATCCTTATCTACTCAGAAAACCCAAAGAAATATTCTATACACTTTGTCATGGTTTTGAGTATGCTTCGATAAGGCATGAACTACTCAAATCTAGGGAAATGTGATTTATGGATTATGTAGGATATGTACATAGGAAATATGGTGTATAATACTGGTATATCATTAAACAAAAAATAAGGTGGGGGGAATTCATGTCATTGAAAAATTACCTGAAAACTTTTTTAAGTTTTAGATATTTATAAGATTGGTAGGAAATTATCTAAGGGTTATCTTGGACATTTCATTACTATCTGAAACCATGACAACACTTCCGAAGAATTGAGTAAGGTTCAAATGTTCATACTATTATGAGGAGGCTTTCCATGAGCTAATAAAAATGATAACGATAGATCATGTACTAACACTCCATGAGACTTGGTTTTGTTATTTAGTTTACTGTGATATATTTGGCCTCAGTTTAAGAGTGGTTTTGATGCAAATAAAGGAATTAGTTGTGTGTGGTTATTTTCAGCTACAACCCCATGAAAATAAATACCCTTAATATGAATCGAATTTAGAAATAGTGGTTTATGCATTTAAGTGTTGGAGACAATATTTATTTGGTGAGTGATTTATTGTATCCTAGACCATAAGTGACTTCGAAATATATTCAGACATAGGTTCTTAATCCTAAGATAGAAGAACTACATTTATTATATGTATAAATTAGTCATTGGGATGTTGTATTCAATTGGGAAGGTTAAGGTTGTTTCATATTCTCTTAGTCATAACGAAAAGGCTGAGTCGGTGATTGGTGAGAGGCCTTTAAGGGAACAATGATGATTGAAGAGTTTATTGGCTAATTGGAGGATGGATTCTCTAGAGGACCATGGTAAATTTTCTTTTTCTCCCTTGGGAGTCTCATCCCCTCTAGTGTAATGGATAAAATCTGAATAAAAAACATACTCATAGTGTTTAGTAGTGACAGAACAACTAATTTGTGATGGCCTAATGCCCAGATTGTGCATGGAAAATGATGACACGATCATGGTACATGAGAGAGAAGTATTCCTTTATTACATTATATAGTATCACATGATGGTCTAAAATACCTCCATATGGGATGTTCATCTGGGTGTGACTGAGATTTATCATGACTTTAGGCGATAGATCTGTTAACTAGGAATGAAGAGTGACATTACTAGTTTTGTCTCTCGAAGTGTCACCTATCAGAGGGTGATGGTCGAGCACTAGTGTCCTAGTGTGTTATTGTAGAAACTCCCAATACCTACCTAGAATAGGGAAGATATCATGATGGACCTTGTAATGGGGTGAACCAAGATCATAAAGAGTCATGATGTAGTTTGGGTGATTGCTGACTAGTTAATGAAATTTGCTCACACCTTACCAATCAGAGAGACTCACTCAGTGGAAGTGATGGGGTCAATCTATGTCTGAGAGATCAAGTGCCTTCATAGAGTTCCTTTGAGAACTATTTTAGTGATATATGAACATTTTTTCACACTTTTTTTAGGTATTTTAGAAATACCTAGGGACTTAGCTAAGAGTGTGCAAGGCGTACCATTGTTAGACATTAAGACAGTCTGACAAGACCATCTGCATATTAGAGGATATGATTCAAGCATGAATTATGTACCTTTGTGGATCATGGTATAATCATATATCCTTGATTGAGTTATCAAAAAGTAACAGTTATGAAGCTTTAATTCATAGTGAACCATATAAGGCTCTTTATTACAGGTCGTGTTGCTCACTGCTTAGTTGGCATAAGGAGGGTGAAGTAGCGGTTGTCGTCCCCAGTATGGTTAATGATCCATCCATGAGAGTGTAGTTGATATATAATAGATTTATCACAACATATATTAGATAGAGATCATATTTTGACCAATGGAGGATTCCCTTGGAGTTTGATATGGGAGATCTAGTTATCTTGAGGGTGACTCTATGGTTGGGTCCCAATTGTTTAAAAAAGCAGGGAAACATAACACCGTATTTTGTTGGAACATTTGAGATAACTAATTAAATAGGTGTAGTGACATATCGTCTCGACCACTATTCTTTCAATTGAGGTATGCATGACATGTTCTATGTGTCACTGCATCAGAGGTACATACGTGATATAGCACATGTTGTTGACTGTGAGGATGTTGAGTTAGAGACAAAAACATATTATAAGGAGAATATGGTTTAGATCATTGATCAATGAAAGAAGGAATTATGAGAGAAGATGATACCATTAATCTAGATTCAGTGTAAGAATGATCAAATCTTGTAAAAAATGTAGGAGATTGAATCTGATATTCGAGTTTATTATCATGAGTTGTTTGAGCACGACCATTAGATTTACTTATTGAGTATGCAAATTTGATATAAGGGGAGAATTATAATATTGTGATTTTAAAAATATAATAATACCCTACTTCTTTACAAATTATATTATTCTTATTTGAGATAAATTATTTATCTGTGAATGGAACTAAATAAATTTGTTAAATTCTTATATAGGGGTTACACCATTGTTATCACTTTCGAATATTCAATCGAATATTTTTGGGAGCATATGCAAAGTTGTTGAATGATTACAAGGCCCATAAAACCTCAATGATGTTTCAATAAAATTATTAAATATATTATATTATCCTCCCTAATTTATTCGAAATTATTAATTTACTCCAAAATAGTGCATCGTACGAGAAATATGAGAAAACCATTTGGTCTAGGACGCAGTGTTTACATTGGTAGGGTATAACATTTGTAATCATGAGATGTTTGGATACCTCAACCATGAAAGTAATTTATTTATTAAATTTAGGTTCGAAAATAATTTTTTAACTCCTAAAAGGTGAATTGAATGAGAAATATGAGACCACTGTTAGGTCTGGGACATGGTTTTTCCCTATGCAGGGTATTAAAACTATAAGCATCCAAAATTTGAACATCACTCTCAAGAAAATAATACATTTAATTTACATTTAATTATTTCATCCATTTTTTAAACAATAAAAATTAAAATATCTAAAACAATAATCGTATGAGAAATAAGAGACCATGGTTGGGTCCATAATGTGGTTTTACCCTAAAATGATTCTAAATTTTATACGCAATGGGTAACTGGTTAGGTCCCTAGTTAAGCTATGTAATTTAATATTTATATTAAAAAAGTACATTAATTAAATAATTTGACGTTTTATTGTTCATTTTCTCCCCAAATTCATTCATGAACTCAATTAAAAGACACAGAATATTTCGAAACCCCCTGAACCACAATCATTTTGATCTATTTTAGTTTCATTGCCTTAATGATGTATAATTAATTAGAGCATAACTAATTCTTAGTTTAATTGTGAATTGAAATGCATTTTTTAATTAGGTTTTTGGTGTGTGTGGTTTTATTGTATAAATACCAGAATAGTTTGGTTCTTTCAGTGTTGATACAAATTGATAATTCCAATATACTCTAGTTCGACCCTACACATGAAAAATGAAGACCCTAGATCACCTTTACATTATACTAGGAAGTGCTTTGAGTCCGTCCTGGTGTAAAACGTGATGTCTGGAGATGAGTTCTATTTTCAATTTTAAATCAAGTAATTAAATATTTTAATTCTTCTCCATCTATTCTGAATTCAATATCTTTTGATATATTTATCAGTTTTAGATGCTATTAGTGTTGTTAGTTTCGTATCAACAAGTGAAACCTATATCCTATTTTTTTGAAGGTAGAAAGGTATTCCTCAAATAATTTTTTTCTAATTATAAATTAATAATTAAAATTAATTATCAAAGGATAATCACATAGAATTATAGATGTGTAATTTATAAAATTTTCATATGATTATTGATTTTAATTATCAAAGGTAAATTACATGTTTTATCAAAAATAATTATCCAATTTGGATGAAAATTAGCCCCATGTACTTACGTTGTAAGGACTTAGTCCTATAGAGGGACTAGGAATATTTGTTTTATAGGGGAGTATAAACCATTGAGAGGACATGGTTTTGTTTATTCCTCAAGAGGATGACCTGGTGAAAGGGGCCATGGGGGATGTCTCGAATCATGGATATCTGGAGGCTTACCTAAGGATTAAACCTAGAAATAAGGCCCATGGAAGTTTTATGGTGATATGGTTTGGGATTATTAGTAAAGAGGAATCCCACAACATGTATGTTGAGGATTATTCCTCAAGAAGATTCCCATGTTGGTTGGGAAATACACATTGAATGTGGTCCAAAAGGACTAGGATCATGTGGATGTCATGTCCACCATCAAACTCCAAGGCAACGTGAGTCATGATCGGTGTGAAAAACATGAGGAAATGAATGATCCAAGAAACCACACAATCCACTTTCACCAGAGGTTTTAAAAATAGCCTTGATGAACCATTCCAATGGAGGATCTCAGAAGGAAAGAAAGAGAAATACCTGATAGAATATTCTCTTCCAAAACATGCAACTGACAATGTTGATGTCATGACCATGATTATCCTATATGCTCAGATGAGTCATAATTATTTATGATTGATTGTATGAAACCAATGTAAGAAGAATATCCTAGAAACCTCACAACCCCACTTTCACCTATAGAAGAGGTAAAATAGATGAAACATCCATCCTATCATCGTACCCTAGTCCCAAAGTGAGTGAGAAAGGTAATATGGATGGATGGAGGAAGGAATGAAGTAGGGGAGGTCTTGTATGAAATGATAGGGGAATAATATAGGAGGTATGGACTAAAATTTATTCTATAGTGGGAGAGGAGTTTCTCATTCTGTGTTGAATGGAAAAGAAAACGTGATACATAGGCTCCCATCGTGGAACTAGAGGCCTTGAGTATTAGGGATGAAAAGTGAAGAATATGGTTGTATACGTTATTCCAAAAAACAAGAGTTACCTAACACCACCCACAGGGTCAGAGTCTTCATGATAATGGGAATGAAAATCCTCATGCATCTTAAGGACCCTGACCATCAGGTGGGACAAGTGTTGGAATCATCTAACCTTATGAATTCATATCTAAATGGAATATCAACTGGTGTGCCTCTTCCCATGGTGTTGTAGGTACATATGACTCAGTGTTGGTTTCAATTTTGTCTTTTTTGGATGAGGGAACCTAAGAAATAAAATTCCTTACACAGGGGATTAGAAGAGGACTCAAAGAGTGGCTCATGTAGGTCTTGGATCAGAGGGTAGAGACACCTCATTCATTGTTTGGTAGAAACATGAGGTACATCATTCAGATAGGTATATGCTTGTGTTAGATGGATATTACATAGGCAATGAACCAAGTGGGATACAATAATTGGTCAAGGATTTTCCCTAGGTAGCATAGGTCTCCTTATCTGTACCTAGATGAGGCATGCGTAGCTCCCTGACTAGGGAATGGGCCTCGCACATGTGGTTCTCCACAAGGGGAGTTCATGTGTCTTGTATTTCAGACCCCAAAAGTATTTTATCCCACACATTCCCCTTAATTATTCTTTCTCAGAGAGTATGGTGAGCTACCTAAAGAATTTTTTGAGACTCAGGCAAAGGAGTTGGGTGACCAGTTCTTTAGGGATACTTTGCATTTTATAGTTCTACAAATATGGATCCCAAGGGCCCTACATATAGGAAAATATGTAACCCTTCTTGATGGAGGGTATCTAAATAGGTCAATGGTATTGTTTCCCAATATACGAATGACATGTACGGGTGGACATCCATACAATTCCACACTAGTGGTTTGCACAGGTACATCGTTCAGTGGTGTTTTCACCTTCTGGGCTGCATAGGTGGTGTGTGTAGGTTTCAAGTACATGTGTTGTTCACAGATTCCTGGGAAAACCCACTACTCCAAACCGTAGGGGAAGTTCCCCTACACCCCTACATGGGATCAATTTCAGGATATACTCTCTGACCATCAAGCTTGTCCCTTATCTACTATTACTGATCCCTATGAAAACTAGAGAGGTGCATCACATACATCTTAGGCCTGGTTGATGATGTTTTGGGTCTCGACACATTGAAATCTAATACCCTCCTTCCAAAATGAAGACCCGTTTTTACACCAAATTGACATTTGGTTACTATGTGATTGTTACATCATGAATTATATGGAAAAGTGCACAGAACACAATTCACAATGTCAACAAACTCAATTAAAAGAATTTGAGTTACGAAAATATCTACCAATTTGTAAATTTTTAGTCAAATCCCCTAGGATGAATAATTAAAATTGAAACTTAAAACATATTTAATTATTACAGAATCATAATATCACATTTAAAATATGCATTATATATACAATTTAAAATAATCTTGGTTCCTAACATTACAATATGCCTCAATGAAAAGTTATTTAGATGAAGTCCCTCACCAAATGATTCATTTTGGTTGAACATGATTTAACCTCTAATGTATCTATTTTAAGAAAGTTATTAATTTGTACCAAAACCATATTCATATTTATAATATCATATATCACCCTCTTATTGAATTTTACTACCCGCTTGATCATAATATTTCATTATTTTCATTGTTTTTGGTATTAATTACCATGTTTTTACATACGTGTTTTATCTTAAAAGTTTAAAGTATTGCACATATTATATATTTATATCATCTAAAAATTTATATCAATGTTATAAATATAATTTTATCCATTATATATAGTTTTTTAATCACTATTTAAAATTTATCATGTATAATGGATTACATCACTTCGTGGAGATGGTAGGTCATACGTATGCACGAGCGATGTTATAATTTAATTAATGGGAGAAAGGGTAAGTAAATTTAAGATATATTAAATTTTTATAATAAATATAATTTCATAATATATATATATATATATATATATATTTACTAAATTTATCCTAATTACCTTCCATGAAATGTGTAAGTGAAAAATGAATCACATCGCATCGCAATGTAGTAGTTTTCAGAACACATGAGTTACATTAACGTATTTAATAAAACCTTGATATTAAAAAGGAATTTGTTATATTATAATTAAAAAAGTATAATAATATCATAAATATATTTTACATGTGTTAAATCTAACATTATATCTATCCTTTAAATCTGGTGATGGAAAATGAATTACAACAGTTCAAAGGGTAGTAGTCAGTCGTACACATGATTGACTGTTTTGTTTCCCATTTGATGGATTAAGAGATCGATATAGGTAATTAAATTACCATAATAACATAAATTTATAGGGAATATTCTATGTATATTATATGATCCTGTCTTAATAATATTTTAGGGTGTTTTGATAGAAAAAAATATGCTCGTTTTTGAACATTACCTCTTATTCAAAAAACATCATTGGGTTTACATAAAAATCCTTCCTAGGAATGATTATGAAAAAAGGGATATAGTAATATGGAATGGGATTAATAATGTTATTTGGTTAGGGATTGTCTAAAAAATTATTTTAAAGTGTGAAGAGTGTAGGATAGGGGAAACCTTTTATAAGTGGGTGTAAGGTCACATATGAAATTATTGAAAATAATCAATTAATAAAACATTTTTATCTTGAAAATATCATTCAAAATGGGTCAGTATAAACCCTTATAGGTTATAAGGTATAAATATTTACTTAAAATGGGGTTTTAACATGTTTTTATGGCATTTTAACCCTTACCTTTTTATATTAACCCTTTTTGTAATTCATTTTCTTACCTTTACCAGGGTAGTAAAAAAAATTTCATTTAGTATTCATAATGGTAAAAAATTATGTGGAAATTATTAGATAATATAAAATTTTAGGTTTAAAAATATGGAATCCATTTTTTCAAGTTCAATTCATAAAATTGGAAAAATCCAATTTAAAATTATTTTTGTAAAGGTGATGAAAAATATGGTTTCCAAATAATTTTTTTCATAGGTATAGAAGGTTTTAATGTCACAATTATATATATAATGAATTCAAATGACCTAAATTATATAAATTTTAATACAATTGAAATAAATTTAATTTAAAATATATTTTTAAATATCAATTAAACTAGTAGTTGTTTAAAGAAATATGATGTTTTCAATAAAATTAAGCATATTCAACTATTCATTGAAAATTGAATTTTTTTTAAATGTCCCAAAAAATTTAACCTAAAATAATTTTTATATGTTTACTTCAAAAATGAAGATAAAATTTCAAAATAATATTTTTTTTAAAATCTGGAAAATTTTATTTAAATTTTGTGTGCAAAGAACGACTAAACAGTTTTTTAGAAAAATAGATTTTTTTCAAAAAATAATTCGTATTATTTTAAATGATTATTATTTTATTTTAATCAAAAGATAACCATAATTTTCATAATTTAGATAGATTTATTAATAAAATCCAATTTAATAGCTAGGTTATAACAATATACTATTTTATAGTTCATTTATGCTTGTGGTAACATATTCTATAAGCTATCGAAGAGATTAAATTTAATGAAATTTATTTCATGTGTTTTTTATGCTCAGTGTTTCATGTAAAATATTATATCAAATAAAATGTACTTATTTTAAAATTTTAGGGATGCTATATTGAATTTCTATTGAGTTTGTGGTCAAAATTGATGATTTGTGAAAGGATAATCGCTAAGGGAAATTACATTGTGAAGGATACTGATTTTTAAAGGAGATCATTCATGATAATTTTTTTCTATATAAATATATTTTAAAATTTATAGAAGAAATGTGAAACTGAATGGGGGTGCTAACATATACAGGGGTCCCTACCTCATTATCGACCCAAAAAATGTACACATTCTATCTTAATTCCTTTGGATTAGATCCACATAATCTCAATAAAACATAATTACAGGGGGATCATTTTTTGAGGTCCAAAATATAATATATTAGATTAGATTTTGATCCAACAATGAATTGGCCAATTTTAAAAAAATCAAAGTAAATATTTTTTATAATAAAATAAGTCCTTCATAAAGATATCCATATTTCATGATGATGTATTACAATAATAATCCAATATCTTATGATGAATTCATTCAAAAAACACACAATCATTCATGAATTGATCATCTATAAGGCATATCTATTTGTTACTCCACGGTGGTGATTTTGTACCCCTTTAATGTAGTTTAGTGAGTCTCAATCCTTCATATATATTTAGAATAAATTGAATTAGGCAATGTAATATCTACATGAACATCAATTTAAAACATTCATTTATCGAGAATCATCAATAAATACCCCATACTCACCTCAGAATAGACACAAAATAGAATAATGGAGAAACCCCTCAAATAGACACATAACACATTAGAAAAAATTAAGGAGATAAACATTGGAACCAAGGTTGTTCTTTTTTGGAATTGGAGTCTAGTTTAAGTGTGTTCTCAATCCTTATATGTAATATCATAGTGTTTTCTAGGAAAGATATATTACAGAAAAAAAAGTTACAGTTTTGAAGATGGTGTTGTTTCCTAACATTTTCCAAATATTTTTGGTAAAAACATGGAGGTAGAGGCTTGTATCATGAACGGTGGTTTTCTCGATAAAAATATTAATTGAAATTCTCAAGGAATGGTTTTTACAAATTCTATGATGATATTTTAGATGAATAGGACCATTGCGAATGGTAATAGTATTCTCCACTATTAAAAGAATTTGAGCATCGCGATGAAAAATAGGTTTTGATGGAAATCACCATGATTATGATGAGCATCGGGAAAGGGAAATTTCCATGGAAATTCATGATTGAGGAAAACCAAGAAGATGTTTTTTGAATCATCCAAAATATTTTCAAAGAGGTGGTGGAGAATCTTGAAAAGTTGAGCCTATAAATATAAGTATTCCTCGACTTCATTTTTGGTGTGTTTTCACAGGAAATCGAGAAACTCTAGGATTTCCGGAAGCTATGCGAGCTCCGTGAATTTGGGATTCCATGCAAAATTGAGTATCTAAAAAATAATTTATTAGTCTTGAATGATGATAATTATTATGAAAAAAATGTTCTTCATGATGATGGGGTATTCCCCATTGCCTCATTGAGTTTCAACAATGAGTTTGTTCCACGAAGGAAGGGGTGTTTTGAAAAGGAGTGATCTTTGTTAGGGATCACCGTGAAAGGTAGTTTTGAACATCTCTTTTTAGTGAACTATGATTTCATAGTGAATCATATTAGGTCTACAGTGCAAAAAGGGTCTCATCCTAGTTAGGGACAATGTCTTTAATGCCAATCCTTTGAAGCGACCTTCATGTCGATAAACTGAGTTAGAATTATTTCAAATTATTGAGCATGGGGGAGTCGACAGAAGTGTTTCGAGGGATACAATGTGTTATCCCTAAACCCATGTAAAGGATGTGCACCTGGAAAATAGTGACTGTGTAAAAACATTTTTATTCCAAAACAAGTGATGATTATTGGATTTAGGTATGACCAACACATTATTAGAATATGCTCATTAGACTATCCTTTAGTGGTGGACCGTGTTAAATTAGTGTGTTTTCCTTCTACATGTGAATATTTAAATTACATAACATTAACAACAGAAATGTTTAACAGGTTCCTACCAATGTGGGAACAAGTTCCATAATCATCAAAGAAAACGTTGTTAGCCTAATTCACCCCTCCCATCTCTGGGTGTTTAGGGGTCCTTCTATAATGATCCTTTATGCATGAATTAATCCTTAAGAATATTGGATCTAAATCAATTAAATTGTAAAATAACCTAAAAGGCCTTCCATGAATGATAGTCCCCTGAAGCCCCTTTGTAAACAAGGCTTCCATCTACAAACATGGGCCCACTTTACGAATTAGAGGATTATGGTGACTCTTTGTGAATGATAGGTACCTTCATGAGGACCCTTCACACTATTCCCCAAGAAGGCAATCTATCCTTTGTATAGTGACTTTTTATCATCAATAATGGTATCATTAATGTTACCCACCACCCTCTCCCTAATAATTATAAATCATGTTGCAATTTTCCTCTTAGGAAAACATTATAAATCACTAAAATGGGAGGTAAATAGACCTCTCATATGTACTATTGTTCACCCAAATCTATTATCTTGGATACTCTAATTCAAATGAATTTCATGGAATCCACACACCATGGATGAAACCCTGATAATGAAAAAAAAATATCTAATTTAAAACCACTATACATACATGATCAAATCTTTAGGCATGTAAGAGTTCCTTATTTAAATCAAGTATTCCCTTGATAAAAGGAAGATCACAAGGTTTCCCAAAAGACCAATCAGACACCCATGGTAATAATGATCACAAAATTACTCGATAATAAGGGATTCAGTCATGAGTATTCTAGTGACATCCCCCTAGAGTAGGATACTAGTAATGATAACCCATATCTAAACAGCCATCGATCTTAACAATGAATGAACTCCCTAGAACACATAATGATCCATGAGGTTAAGAGTCTCCTCCTCTAGTGAAATCCCAAACTATGTTCCCATTCATGATTCGATCACCACAATTCATTAATGAGATGAGGAAGACAATATAACGGCCACTTAGTAGGTGTAAGCTCCAATATCCTACTCCACCAAGCTCACCTACCATGCTAGGTATATTTGGGTAACATCCATGCATGTTATACCCGACCACCAGTTGAGTAAAAAATGCATAATGTAACACAAAGATATTTTATTATGTGTTTTCCTCTAAATAAATAATATATTGAGTAGATTGTATCACACACAAAACAAAACTAAAATGAATTAAAGAATATTTAATAAAGTTGTAATTTTATAACACATAATAAAATATAATAAATTATGAGTTCCCAATGAAATATCATTAATACAATTGCAAATATGACCTCAAGTAAATACAAATATATTAAAATAGTTAATTATAAAAACTTGTATTAAAATTCCTTAAAAATTATTATTATTGTTTTTTACAATTAAATTTATGTGTTTTTAAAAAAATTATTCGATTATAATTAATTAACATGATACGATTAAAACCACTCAATACTGAAAAGAGGTATTTTCAAAGAAATGTTTTTTAAAGTGTTTTTTATTTTTAATTAATATTCACTAAAGAATGATTTAAATGAAATTAATTTATAATATCCTTAATAAAAATAAATTATCATTCATCCAATATTAATTATTATGAATGGAATGTTAATAAATTTGTTTAATGATAAAATATTTGTTTTAGTAAAAGGTAACATTTTAATGATCAATGAATTTTTCTTTTTGGGAAACTAAATTTCTTATAATTAAATAATGATATTGTATATTTTTAATATTCATAATATATTAATGCTAATTTAATTTAAAATTTATATGAAATAATTACAATAATTTATAATATTTTTAAAAATTCAATTTCCAATAAATATAGATATTTATAATATTAAATGATTCCATTTAAATGTTAAATTACAAATTTCTTCCTTAAATAAAAAAGTTAAATTCAAACATTTTTAAATTTTAATTTTTAAAAATGAAATTCAGATTTTTACTTAGTTTGAAAATATTACATAAGGATGAAATTTGTAGTTTTTTTGAAAAAAAAATGTTTTTTTGAAGAAGAGAATAAAATAGTATTTTTATAAATATCGCGACATTTGTGTCATCATTGGGATGTAAGTGTGAAATAAAAATTTATGAAACCATTTAATTGACTGAATGTGTGTTTAATATATAAAATTTTACATTTTAAAAACTTATGTTTAAATCAGAAACCTATGTTTGACATTATGGATTAAATGTTATATTTTTTCTAAAATTGTTTTTATGTATTATACAATTTTTATTTTAGAATTTATTGTTTATAACTTTTCAAAATTAAATATAATAAAAATGATTTTATATTTGGATTAATTATTCCCAATTTTGGTAATGAGAAAAAAATTTAAGTCATAAAAATATGATTGTGATGTTTAAAATCGAGTCACAATGGTAAATGTAAATTATAGTAAAGAGTTGAATTTATGGAAAATGCCTAACATTTATAAAACAAATATCTATTATTAGTGTGTGTGAGTGGTTTATTGACCACTCCATATCCCCTATCAATTATTTTAAGATTTTTTATTTCATTTCCTTGTATCTTTTATATCTTATTACAAAAATATCACTCCACACTATTATAAAAGTACCCCTTCACCACCACACTTCTCCTCACAACTCAAGCCTCACAGTTTGGGAAACCCATAATCAAATTCCACCCCAAAACAATTTCAAAAATACTAAAGGTAATTTTCTCATAATGAAATACTACCCTTAAAATTATTAAATCAATTTCCATACAATTTGTTACAATATTTAATGAAAAAATTACAAATCACTCCTTTTACATTTTTATTCCTTTTATTCTTCTTCCACCTCCGCCAAAATCTATAATAACCATGAAAAAATAATTAAATAATTATTATAAGTATTCATAAATTATATTATATATATGTGAAATCCATTATTAACTTCATTCAATTTTTTGGAAAATGAATGTCTCACTCGTATGTACGTGCAGATTAACGCATCAATAAATGATGTCTTTCATTTTTCATCCCAACCTAACATGAATAGTTCAATGAGTTAATGTAATGAATAAATATTATATCTATGTAATAGTTATTTTTTTTAATATTAATAATTGTCTACCTTTATTCCCTCCCATTAATAAGAAATAAAAAAAAATCTCATGCATACATGGAAAATATAACCTCTATGGACGATGTGTTTTTTTAATCACCACATTATAAGGATGGTTTTAAAATATATTTGATATATTTACATATATTATCTTTGTTATTAATATATAAATATATATCCTGAATATGGATATGGAAGGATGACACAAATATTAATGATCCATAAAAAGTAATATGTTGATATCAGTATGTTACATGAAACAATAACATCATGGATATAATTCCCTCAAAACACTCCAATAGTTTCTATAAAATGAACATGGGTATTAATAAATAATTTTAAAAATATTATTTAAAAATATTTTATAATATAATAATTATGAACATGGAATCAATGAAGAAATTCACATTACCACAATTATAAAATTATTGAAAAAATTGGAATAAAAAACACTTGATGATGAAGATAAACATTAACTAGCTAATAAATGTGTAATAGGTGATTATAATTAAATAATATAAAAGATATTAGATATGGATAATGTTTTTATATAATTTATTATAATATTTATTTTTATTATATAGGAGGATGAATCACTTTTATGGAAACAAGGTAAATGTAAGGGATTCATAACACAATTTTCTTCTATTGAGAGAAGTGCCATATTCACTACTTATTTATTTGTTTTTCATTAATATATATCACTATGAATTAATTTTATAATACTTTTCATGAAATTAATGTGATTTAAAAATGAATCTCATGTTTCTTTTTCTTGTTGTTTTGATTCAAATGTTATCAAAGGTTTTAGGATTTCTTTCCAATCTCAATTTCAACTCAAGATTGTTACGAGTGAATTTCCATATAGGGAAAAAAATCCATGAAATATATCATTATAACACAAAAATGTCTCTCATACTATGGTTATTACTATGGTTTTACGTGTCATTTTATAATTTATTTTCCCTTTGAATGTAATTCTCCAGATTTTATAATTTTATGAGAAACGTACCCCACATCTTCTATTCGATTGAGAACCCTCCTCCTATATTAAAATAATAATTAAATATTTATGTGTATTTATTTATCTATGATTAAATATTTTATCTAGTGACTTTTATCATATTTTTTCTCTTTCAAAATATTTGAATGAAATCCTTTAACATTTCCCATATAAATTTTTTTAAATATTGAAAGGTACCTTTCAAACATTTTCCATTTGAAAAAATTCTTTTATGAACATTGATATTTTTTAACATTCAATTTCAACTTTCAAAATGGATTTAAAAATATTCTAAATTCATAATTATTTTTAAATGAAATGGATTATAAATTCTAATTTTTCAGGGTGATTTATCCAAAAATCCTAAAAATGAATTTTTAATATTTTTTAACATCCTTTTATGTACGTTATGTTGTACTAGGAAATGTTCTAATGATACAATCCACCTAAATAACATGAATATATTATGAAATTTACTATGGAATATTCTTAAAACCTGCCACTTTTCCACTAGTTAAATAAGTTATGATTGAAATATGAATGTTTTTATGTTATCATGGAACACATATATATGGTTTTCATTATGTGATAGGTGTTCCAGGAGTTATATACCCCTTTAATACATTGTGTAAATAATAATACACCATGAGTTAGGTATGGGAGTAAGAGATACAATTATTATTCCATTGTGTGATTACAGAAAAGTTTCATGACCCATCGCGAAGGGGCTAGTGTCGTGACAATCCCAAGAAAAACTCTAATAGGCCAAGGGATGGTGAATGAGACTGAGTAAGAATGTCCTAAAAATTGGAGGAATTATATTAATAAACCTATATGCATGAAAACATATCTAAGACACAAATAGTTAAATATAAAAACAATAAGTAAACAATACATGAAAATCAATATATCCCACAACCAGAGTACGATTGGAAGCAACTTAATGTAAACAATGAGAAATAAAAGCCTTCCATAAAGAGTCTATAACATATGTATTACATGTAAGTAAATGTACTCATACTGATGTTTGAAAGCCATAGTAAAACAAATCGGTCTATCTGGTCTCACTAAGAACAATCTGGTCCTGGTCCGCCTAGGACTCCATCAAAAGGTCAATCATCTTCACAATACAAGAATTGTGTGGGCAATGAATGTGTAGGGGTGAGTAATAAATACTCACTATGACACCCATAATTCATATGGAAATACAATAATGAAATGTAAATTCATATCCACCTAGGTACATGTCTTCAATACAAATAACTATAACAACCAGATATACTCAAGAGAGACACAACACCATCAGGAAGTCATATCCAACTACCCGCCACTTGATTGTAATTTTAGCATACACGCTCCAGGAGAACTCAATCCATGAGACAGATATCATCTAATACACTCGAGGAAGAGGACTCTCTCATTTGGGACCAGACCATAGAGAACACATTGGTTATGGAAGACTATGATACACAGAGAAAGGATCACACATAAACTCAATGGAGGATTCCACATAATCAATTTGGATCAACCTGCTAGTAGGGGATCATTCCCAGATTCATCAGGTGATACCATTGACCCTACTGATGGAGACCTCTATATGAAGGATCAGTTTCCTACTCACAGAGGTCAAATAATTCCATAAACTTCACTTGGGATGATAGATGATCCCACTCTAGTCTTGGAGAGGGATACCATACTCTATTTGACACTCAACCTCTGGACGTGATTAAAATTTGGTGATGTTGATGTAATGTTTCACTAATCCCTTGATGAAATGCCTAAGGGAACACACTCAACCTATACTGGTCAAAAATATTAAAAAAGGCAGACTCGTTCACGCTTAATTGGTGTACATGTCGTGTCCTATGGGGTATATGACATGTTCAGTTATCTTAAGTCTTTCTCACACAGAAGATCCTAACATGACATGTAGTATCTATATAAATGGAATGAATAGGGGTTCACACGTAATTTAGAGACACATGGTACCCAAAATATTTCTCAAAATATTGTCTCAATGTTAGGGTCTCAACGCCGTAGACGACCCATCAATTGGACACTCTGTTTATGTGTTATGGCTGTTTTAAAGACTAACTGAAACCCCGATGGGTGCTTGTAATCCTACCACTGTGGTCAACCACCCCCATCCTAGATATATGGTGGCTTCACCCCCAGTCATCTATCATGGTCAACCGTCACGGTCTGTGCTCATTCGATCGCTCTAGCTGCCGAGACCCCATGGTCAACCGTCACAGCCGACCGCCGCCACTAAGCTCCGCCCTGGTTGCCTTGGATCTGACCATGGTCTGGCCCGACCCATCAGCCTAACCTAACTCGAACTGCCAATCTGACCTGAACTAGCCCGAAAAACCACTCTTTGTTCAACCGTACCACCAACACCATCTATCGTGACCACCAACGCATCTGCATCCACTACCGCTACAACAACCCATGACACCGTCCACTAGCACCACTGTGCTTCACCTTGTATCATCGCTTATACTATCCACCACCTCCTCTGCATCCATGAGCTTCCATGTATTCTCAGTTTCTCAAAAAAGTAAATGGTTTCTGATCAGATATCGTCCAATCCCTTCAATCATCGAACAATGCATCCTATCATCATATCTTCTCTCAAAATGGATTAAATCATTGTTCATCTTTGGGTGCCAAAGAACATGAATTTTGGAATCATCCACCATCTGAATCAAACTGTTTCCATCATTTTACCTCCTATATGTCGTGATAAACCTAGATCAATGATTTATGATATATTTTTTTGAGAAATGAAGGTGCAGTGATTGATTTATCAGGATGTGATGAAAACTGGGCCAATAAAAAACTCCCATTGTAAAATATGGAATTAGATGAGGAAACCAAAATAAATCAAGATTAATTAACCTAGAAAAATTTTCGTATTGATCTTGGTTCATTTATATTACAAGGAGATTAGAATCCATCACCAAATTAAACCATTGAAACTTCTACCCATAAAACCCATAAAAAATAATTCCTTTCCTGAAAAACAAATGATAGTGAATCCATACATTCATCAACTGATTCACGTTAATTGTTGATATTTAGAATGAGGAGTTAAATAATTTAAAAACATTCCCTACCTTGTTTTGGATAAATTTCAATCAAAGGACAAATTTGTATTGTTGTCCTTTTCATCGTTGAGATCCTCAATTTCCATTTGCACACCGATCATCAAAGATTGATTTTTCAATGTTCACCCATAGAAGCTTCTCCAATGGATCCCCTCCAAAATTACAAGGCTTGGAGAAAAACACTGAAATTTTTTAATAACTAGGTTTACAAAAAAGTTTATTAGGTCAATGAGTCTTCAAAAAAAATATTTAATTTATTCATTATTTACATTCGTGATTATTTTTCACAAACACATCGTATTAAAAAAGGTCACATCATGTCTAAAGAAAAAATCTCATTAAAAACTCAATGGTTGCCTCATATTTCCAATATGAGTGTCGTTCATGTGTTTTTAGGATTATCATTAAAAATAAAAGAAAATAAATAAATTTTTTTTCAGTTACGTCTTTATTGATGTTTTCTATAGGTGACCCATGCCAATCAATGTTAGGTCACTAATAAGGTAAGTATTACATTCTAAACTCAATGATCCCTATATATTTCTCAACTAGACAACCTTTTTGAATGTTATTAACTTTTACAAGAAATCTTCTCATGCGTTCTATTATATATTTTAAATTTATTCAGTGATTTTTTCTGGGCACAATTGTCCTTGGAATCGAATGTCGTATGAGCTCCTTGTCTCAAAATAAATCCATATAATATGTTAAAAATATTCATGAAAAAATCATTGACATTACAACAAATATGTGATTCCTGTCCACTATGTTATCGAATGTAGAAACATGATTCTTGATCCAATATATTATGATCTCCCTACTTATATTTTTTCCATGATCAAATGTTTTGTATCATTATCATATTATATTGGATTATGTGTTATGTTATGCTCATATCATTTATTATATCATATAATCCATTCTTTTTTGGGTACGATATCCTAATGATATTTTCTTGGACAATTACTATGTTTGCATACTAAAATTCCTATCTTATGTTCACTTATGATCTTTATTTTTTACTATTACTCATCATCTGAAGTCAATGTTTCCCAGGTCTCATTCCATAGGATATGATTAATGTTGTCATATATGATGTCTCCAAATGATAGAATGTAAAATAATTTACAGGATATGTGAGATATGTTGTAGAATTATGTGATCATATAGCAAATCACTAAGGAAAATAATCCTCTGGGTTATGGGGTGTTATTTATTATTATATATAATGAATAATCATGTTAAAAAAATTATTTTGTATGTAGGTTTATTTGGTAATACCTCATTTGAATCAAAGTAAGTTTTTTTTTTAATTTTTGGGATACGTTTATTATCTTTTGGGGATTAATACTAGAGAAAATAACTAAAATCCATATGGAAAATATAAAAAATGTTTAAATAATCATTAAATTTTAGATATGTATTGAGTGTGTGAATTCTTAGGAATAACATCTCTATATAGTTACAAATAAGTGGATATGGGATATAAAAATTCCATAAGGGGGTAATAACCTATAAAAATATTTGTTGAGTATTAACATGATCTTTACTAATTACACAAAAAGTTGGACTAACTGTAAAACTACATTGATACTCATAGAAAATATGTTTTAGTGAATAATGTAATCCCTTAAAATCATTATACGTAATTAAAATATGCTATTAAGGAATTATTATTGGGGTAATTTTGGTTAATTTAGAAAACTGGATTAATTGATGTTGTGAATATAAGATGTGACTTATATATATAACTAGGTTTCTAAAGAGGATTTGTTGATAATTAATTTAAGGTTATTTTTGGAAAATATTTATATATTTGTGATAGTATTTATACTTACGGTTTATATTAATTAATTTTTTATTTTATGAATAATGGTTACATTTAATTTAGGAAGAATATATTTCAATTTTTTTAATTTGTTATGAAAGTACATGATATTTTTGGGATATTTATGTTTTCATAGAATAAGTTTGGAAGTATTAGAAAACCAAAATTAAAGACACCTAGGATAAACATAACATCCTACCGGTGAAGTAAATTTTTCATAGGATAAGACATTAGAAGATTAATTTTGATATTTCTATCTATTTAAAACAATATTAAAATGAATTTATATATATAGTAATATTAAATTAAATCGTGACACTAGCCATTGTTAATAATTAATTTTTATTATTATATATTGATATTAACTAACAAATTATTATCAATAGAGATAAATTAATCCTTGATATGTATGGGATAAAGATCTACAAAACCCTCCATTCTCTTTGAGAAAATTTAATTGTAATAACTACTATAAAATATAGATCATCTGATTTGGAAGCCCTTTCTAACATTCAAATTACACACAAAAAACATTACAACATATCCAAATCCTCATTAATAATTTGAAAACATAAAGGATCTTTAGATACATTTGAATATGATTTTAAAACCCAATTATCCCATATTAATCCTTTTGGAAATAACAATATGGTACTTCATCACGTTTTTACAATGAAAAAATCTAAAAAACGACCTCTAAAGGACTATTTAGTGGGAATGGTGGGTAAAATTTGAGCAGTATATGATATTATGTTATAATATAGATTTTTTTAATATCATAAACACTATACCTTTTTCAAAAAACTAATTTTAAATCATATAATAAGGTGTTATAGAATAAAAGTTCTATATGATGCTTCGAAACTATATATTTTAAATATAAGATTATTTACACATTTAAAGATCTATCATCATTATTTTCTTTTGTGATGTTAAAACTACACAAAGATTAATTAATCAATATAATATGAAATCTTTTTGAGGCATTCAAATAGTATATAGATTCAACCTAGTGTATCATGGGGTTATCAAACTTCAGAATCAAGAGTGGAATAACTGATTATCCAAATTTTGAATTACGTATAAAATATTCACCTCTCTATTATAAAAAGATGAAAATAATAATGTTGCAATTTATTTAGTGGGGGTAGAATGTATCAAGTAGAGATTTTAGTAAGTGTTTTACTTTATGTAAATTATTTCTTGAGTATATTGTATCATACGAAACACTTGGCTAAATGAATGGAAAATTATTTTGTTAATATAAAATATTTAAAATCAAGATATAAATTTATACATTATGAGTACACCATTAAATGATATTAATAAAATGGAAAATAAAACCTCAATTAAATATAAATGATATTAAAATGATTTATTATAAAAAACATGTATTATAATTAGCTATATATATACATATATTTTCAATTAATGTTTTGATATATTCTAAAACTAGTGATTAGTGGATAAATAATTAATTTTATCTGATTAAATCCATTCAATATTTAAAGGGTGTATTTTCAAAGAAACAACTATATTAATGAGATGTGTATTTTAATTTCCCTAATTTAAATAACTATTTTAATTAAATTTACCGATTATGTTTATAAGAAAAATAAATTAGCAAGCATCTAATAGTTATTACTAAGAATATAATAAGAATAAATTCATTTTATGATAAAAAATTATTTTACAAAACATTTCACTTTTACACACAATGAATTTTTAATTTAATAAAAAAAATTATTATAGTAAAATAATGATAAAATATATTATTAATATTGATAATATAGTAACACTAATTTAGTTTTTAACTGATAAGAAATATGATTAACAAAATTTAACATGATAAAAAAGAATTCATGTAATTTTGTTTTATTATATTCTACATTTCCATTTAAAAGATAAATTCTTAAATTTAATAAATTGTATTTGAAAAATGGAACATAGTTTTATGATATAGATTTAAAATATTAGACTAGGATAAAAAAATTGGATTTTTTATGAAGAGATTATTTTTTATGTGACTAGTATAAAATGTTGTTTTCATAAATATCGTGTCTTTTATGAAATCATTAGGATGGAAGGATGAATATAAAAAATTTTGAAACCATTTAATCATTGATGATATATTTATTAAGTCAAATGATACATTTAAGAATATTTATTTAAACTATAAACCTTTATTTTATATTTTTTAGCATAAGTTATATTTTTTCAAAAACAATTTTATTTCTTATACATTTAATATTTTAACATAAATTTATATCCATTTTATAAATTTTATATAATAAAATATATCTCATATTTAAAATCATAATTTCCAATTTAGTTAATAATATAAATTTCATTTTTATTCATAAAAATAAGTTACCATGGTTTAAAAATGAGTTACCATGTTAATGTAAAATTATGATAAAAAATTAAATTAAGGGAAAATGCCTAAAATATCTTAAAATGTTCACTTATTTGTGTGTATTAGTGGATGATTTACTAATCCTTTCCCATATATATTATTTACTACTTTTGAACCCACTTTACTTGAATAATATATCTCTTATTATAAAAATTCCACTCCTCTCACTTGTAAGAGGTTCCCATCACCTCCACACTTATTCTGACACCACAACACTGTTGGTTGAACAAAAATATACCAAAATACTTCGTCAACACTCTTATAAATGAACCATATGTCCTTATCACATCAATGTTCCACCATTAAAAGGCATATCCAAATTCACAAAACTGTTGTTCCATGGAGTGAGATAAAAATTCCCAGTCAATTATTTTTCATTTTTACTCCTTTGTTTATTGTTATAACTCCTCCAAATATATTAAATATATAATAAAATAATTTTTTCATTATCGTAAATCTACTAAAATTTTAATATGTTTTTAGAACAACCATTATCATTAAAACGTGTAAAGCCCTGAAATTTTTTCCTTTAATAAAAATCATTGTCTATTTTTTTCCATCAACTTGAGATCATGTTTAGATAAAGTTCTAAGGAAATGGGATGTTTTTTGGGGGGTATTATGGATGTTTTGGTAATGTTTACTACCAAAAAAATTTGTATAATGTCACATCACAATGAACTGTGATGTCGAGGAGTCTACTGTGTTGTTGTGTATTTGGCAACATTGTAGGGGTGTTGTGGATATAAGGCCATGTTACTGGGAAAAATGATACTCTATGATGATGGAATTTGGTTGTGGTTATACCAAAATCTTCAACATGGAGTGTACATTCATATAGACTATTATTTGGTGCCTATACCTATAAGGTCCCAGCCTTAAACCTTACTTAATCTTGAGTTTTTACAAGATTACACACTGAGGATCTTTTCGGGTTTAGAGTTTTAGAGAATTAGATCATAAAACTTGCATTAAATTCCACATATAAACAAAGTGGTTACATAAAGATAGTATTCTTCATTCCCATCAATGGAAACACATTTAAAATAAAACATGGATTATTTCTTGACACATCCTTGACTCTATCATCTTATCATGTACCTTTCCCTTGACCTGTGAAAAACATTTCAAAAACTTGGGATGAGCATAAAAACTCAGTATGGGTTATAAAAAAAACATGGAAAGGAAACATGAGTTCATATATACATAATAATGAAATCATACTTTACCCATAAAACATAGGCACTTTAACATACCTCATAAAATCATGAATAAATCATAGAAATCATAAGACATAAAGGTAACTTGAGGCATTCATAACATTCTTACGTAGGGAGTAACCCTCTTGGTTACGTTTGGAATACCCATCACAGTATATTCCCTAAAATCTCTTCGGAGAAACCTTAATGTTCCACTCCTTCGCATTACCCAATGCATTGGAGAGCTATAACGGGCTCACCCTCCCTTAGTTTATCACGGAACCACCCGTCATCATAATAATTCCCAAGAACCATAACATAATCATATCACATAAAACATGCATAAAGGAAACATAACATTTCCACATTTCAATCACGAGATATCAATACAACACATTGATATAATAAAAACATTATGAAAACCATTTTCAATACCAAAGTAAAACATGGTATTTATTTTTCGTTTTTAAAAAAAAGGTATGGCTTGTAGAGGAAGCCGAAACTCAAATAACGGTCACGACGGCGGAGAAGTCGTTGTCGCCGCATACGTACGACTAAAACATTCCCTTTTGTCGTTTAGTAAACGCTTCGTATAAAAAGAATTCCTTTTGAATAAACGTAAAAGTCAAAGGGGTTTATACACCGTATAAAAGAAAGTTGTGTATAAAATAAAATATTCCTCAACGAAAGGAGATTGAGACGAAGTCCCATACCTCGGGTCCGACTTGACTCGATCGTTCTTTAATGTCCTTTAAAAGTGTAACTCCTTTTGATTAGATCCTAAAGGCTTCCTTTGAAAGGATTATGCCCAAAGGGAATCCTCTAGGTTGAGGACAGGGATGTGGAGAGAGTAAATGGGCAGGGTTTGGCCGAGCCAAAGGCTTGAGGAGTGTGTGAAATGAGGTAGAGGTGGGGGCCATTTATAAGAGGAGAGGAGGGGCACTTTTGGAAAGTAAAGAAATATTACTTTATTTGAAAATGTGTTTCGGTTTTAAAAGGTCCCACATTGATATAAGTCGTGGATAAGGTGATAAGGGTTCAAAATACACTCATCCAATTGGTTTTGGACATGTGTAGTTCATAGATTTTACATTATCTTTCCATTTTATTTAAATCGTCAAATAATGATGTCATCGATGCATCATTATTATGTCATAAATAATTTAATTTATTTAATGTCTAAAAATCATAAACAAAAATACTATGATTTAGGAAATATTTTTATCTTTCCAATGACTATTTATAATCAAATATCTGATCTTTATAACCCCATGTAAAAATTGTTTTCGTAAAACGTATTATGTTTGTGTCATTTTTACTTTTACATTAAATAAAAAGTTATTTATGTCATTTCCCAACCAAAATGTCCCCATGGGGTCCCCAAGTTGACCCATGGCTTGTCTTGGTCGGCCATGACACAACCAATAAGGTTGGGACATGTGTCTAGGTCATTTCATATTATTAAAGCATTATTTATACCTTAAACTACACTAATTACCATTAATCGAGATTAAAAACATAATAAGTTACTATTCACCAAAAAATTATTTTAATCTCATTGAACCACATTTTACTTCTTAATGACAACCATGTATGTCGGATTTTCAAAATTCAATACACATTAGTGGTAAACTCTCATTTAACTGAAAAATTCAGTTTTCTTGATTACCACTTAGTGGTTTCACTATTCATCAAAAATTGAAGTTTTTCAGAAAATTACCAAAAATTCACCCTAAGCTATATTTGATATTCCGAATTCAAAAATGAAGTCTATTTTACAAAATTCAAATCATATAAGTCACATTAATTAATTTAATAATTAATTCCCGCTGCCAGAGCAAATAGTGTGTTTTTACAAAACAATAAGTATCAAAAGATTGACACCAGTTTAAGTCTAATTTCAAAGTGAAATTGATTCTAATGACCACCATTGGATAAAATGGTAAAAATATATTCTAATTTCACTTCAAAACCAATTCAAAACATAATCTAATCATATAAATAAATTAGATTAAAAAGCAGTTTTGATGTAAACTGCAATATTTTTCACTATTCATTAAAAAATGAATATTGTCAAAAAAATACCAAAAATTCACACAAGGTAAATTTTGATGTCCCGATCATAAAGGATAAGTTTATTTTGACAAAAATAGTTTATAAAATTGTCAAAATATATATTCAAAAATGGTTTACCATCAAAAGGCAGTAAAACAATCTTTTAAGAATATTAGTGTATTCCATGCATAAGATTGTATTTATTTTCATTTTAAGCCTCTATAACACTATCTTAATCATTAATAGACATAAATAAAAATATATATTATTCATTACTTACTTGGGATGTTACATCCTTCCCCCCTTTAGAAAATTGCGTCCCCGTAATTTATTTACTTATCGAATAAATGGGGGTACTTATCCCTCATTGCATTTTCAGATTCCCATGTTACCTCTTCAATCATGTGGTTTTTGCACAAAACCTTTACCTGGTGAATCACCTTATTCCGTAACACTTTCTCCCTGTGGTCAAGAATCTGGACCGGTTGTTCCTCATAAGATAGGTTCTCTTCCACTTGAACTACCTCTGGACTCAAAACATGAGATGGATCTGGCATATACTTTCTCAACATCGAAATGTGAAAAACATTGTGTACCTGAGATAAACTCGGAGGTAAAGCCACTCGGTATGCAACTGATCCAACTCTCTCCAGAATTTCATATGGTCGAATGAACCTTGGACTCAACTTTCCTTTCTTACCAAATCTCATCACACTTTTCCAAGGAGAAACCTTGAGAAAAACATGATCACCTACCTCGAAATATAGATCCTTCCTCCGGTTATCCGCATAACTCTTCTGCCTGCTCTGAGCTGTTCTCATGTGTTTCTGAATCAGCTGAACTTTTTCTGCCATCTCTTCTACCAATTCTGGTCCCATCAACTTCCTTTCACCCACTTCATCCCAGAAAGCTGGAGTTCGACACCGCTTCCCATATAATGCCTGAAATGGTGCCATCTGTATACTGGAATGAAAACTGTTATTATATGAAAACTCAACCAAAGAAAGATGTTGGTCCCAACTTCCCTGATAATCCATAGAACAACCTCGTAGCATATCCTCCAATTTCTGGATTGTTCATTCTGACTGCCCATCTGATTGCGGATGAAAAGTTGTACTAAAATTTAACTCAGTACCCAACGACTTCTGAAGGCCTTTCCAAAAGTTAGAAGTAAAACTGGGATCACGATCCGATACAATGGAGAGAGGAACTCCATGTAACCTTACTATCTCTTTAAGATACAAACGGGAAAGTTGATCAAGAGAGAAAGTATCTCCTATAGCAAGGAAATGAGCAGATTTGGTCAAGCGATCAACAATAACCCAGATTGCATTATTACCTCAAGATGTCTTCGGTAATCCAACAACAAAGTCCATGTATATATTCTCCCATTTCCACTCTGGCACTGGTAAAGGCTGAAGCATCCCTTTCGGTAACTGCCGCTCTGCTTTAACCTGTTGACAAGTCAAACACTTCACAGTAAAATCAGCAATATCTCTTTTCATTCCATCCCACCAGTAATACTCCCGCAGATCTCTATACATCTTAGTACTGCCCGGATGAGCTGAAAACGGAGAACTATGAGCTTCACATAACAACTCTCTCTTCAACTGTAAATCACAAGGCACACACAGTCTCTTCCCCAATATCAAAACACAATCATTATCAATGTTGAATTCAGGCAACTTACCTTTCTGAACCAGCTCTACCTTTTTCTGCAACTCACTGTCTTGCTTCTATGCTTGCTTGATTCTATCTGATAGAGAAGATCTCACTGATACCTGAAACAAAATAGAAGTACTTCCTGCACCAACAACTTCTATGCCAAAGTTCATCAAATCGTTAACCAAAGGATCACGTTCCAACCGCAACATTGTTAATGAAGCATTACTTTTTCGACTCAAAGCATCAGCCACTTTATTTGCTTTTCCCGGATGGTAATGAATTGTACAATCATAATCCTTGATTAATTCTAGCCATCTCCTCTGTCTCATGTTTAACTCTTTCTGAGTGAATATATACTTTAAACTTTTGTGATTGGTATATATTTCACACTTTACTCCATACAAATGATGCCTCCAATTTTTTAAAGCAAAAACTACAGCATCTAATTCCAAATCATGTGTAGGGTAATTTACCTCATGAGTTTTCAACTGTCGTGAAGCATAAGCAATTACCTGATCATTATGCATTAGGACGCAACCAAGTCCTTTCAATGAAGCATCACTGTATATAACAAACTCACCATTCCTGGAAGGTAGTGCCAAAACTGGAGCATTCACCAATCTTCTTTTCAATTCCTGAAAGCAATCATCACATTCTTTTGTCCAGATAAACTTAACACCCTTCCGAGTTAGCTTAGTCATTGGACTAGATAACCGTGAAAAATTTCTAACAAACCTTCGGTAATAGCCCGCCAAACCAAGGAAGATACGAATCTCGGTTACATTTGTGGGTCTTGGCCATTCTTCCACAACTTTTGTTTTTGCAGGATCAACAGTTATTCCATCTTTAGAAACAATGTGACCAAGGAAAGAAATTTATTGCAACCAAAACTCACACTTGCTAAATTACCCATACAGTTTCTTTTCTTTTAAGGTTTACAAGATAACCCTTAAATGTTTTTCATGCTCCTCTTTACTTTAAGAAAACACCAAAATATCATCAATGAAAACCACCACAAACTTATCCAGGAACACATGGAAAATTCTATTCATTAAGTCCATGAATACAGCAGGTGCAGTGGTTAGCCCAAAAGGCATTACTACAAATTCATAATGGCCATATCTCGTACGGAACACGGTCTTCGGAATATCTGCCTCCTTTACCTTCAGCTGATGGTACCCCGATCTCAAGTCAATCTTTGAAAAAAACTGAGCTCCCTGGAGCTGATCAAACAAATCATCGATATTAGGCAAATGATATTTGTTCTTAATAGTGATATTATTCAAGGCTCTATAATCAATGCAAAGTCTCATAGAACCATCTTTATTTTTAACAAATAAAACAGGGGCACCCCATGGTGATGTGCTAGGTTTAATGAAACCTTTCTCTAATAAATCTTGCAATTGCTCCTTCAACTCTAAAAGTTTAATTTGTGCCATTCGATAAGGGGGTTTTGAAATTGGCTTAGCATCAGGAACTAAATCAACAGTAAACTCAACTTCCCGATCTGGTATTATTCCAGGAAACTCATCAGGAAAAACATCAGGATACTCATTTACCACAGGCACATCATTAATCTGAACAGTTCCTTTATTTTCAACGACGTGTGAAAGGTAAAATTCATTTCCATCTTTTACAAGTTTCTCGGCCTCTTGATATGTTATCAAAAGTAAGGGTTCATTCTTGTAAACAAACTGAAAGCCTTTCTGAAAAGAAACTTCTTTAGCTCTACAGTCAATCTTAGCATGGTAAATAGAGATCCAATCCATACCCAGGATAACATCAAACTCTACTAGAGGTAGAACAATAAGGTTTGCAAGTAGGTTCTTTCCACAGATAAGGATAGGAAGATTCTTATAAATTCTTTTTGCCTCAACATTCCCCCCAGGTGTTTTTACCAAAAGTTCAGGAGTCATTTCTTGGGATGGTATTCCCATTTTACTAGAAAAGGTTTTAGAGATGAAAGAATGTGTAGACCCCGAATCAAACAACACACTGGCATAATCTGAAAAAACAAACAAAGTACCTGATACAACTTCATTTGATGGCCCGACATCTGCTGAAGTAGTTGCAAAGGATTTCACCACCCCTTTCTGCTTGTAGTCTAACTGCTTCCCATCACTCAAGCTCCTTGTCGGACACTTGTTTGCATAGTGACCCATCTCATTGCACTTATAACATTTCACTAACTGTAAATCAAATTTGTTCTTACCTTCACCTTGATCCTTTTCAGTGCAATCACGAGCCTTATGTCCCATCTTACCACATCGGTAGCACTTCCCAGAATTCAGAAGACATTCCCCAGCATGCCATTTGCCACATTTATCACAAACTGGAAACTTAGTTCTCTTACCATCAGACTTTTTTGAAGAATTCTTACCTTTCTCCTGCCACCTCGGTCTCTTCTTCTGCTGGTTGTTATAGAAAACTTGGTCATCGGTAAACTCCATTTCCACCTTCTCAGCACATCGAACAAGCTTTTCAAAACTTTTAAACTCACGATAAGCTAATGCCCTTCGATATTTTGGCTTTCATCCTGAGTAAAAAAGATTGATTTTACTATCAAGGTCCCGGATAAAATTTGGAGCATACCTTGCCAATCGAGTGAACCTTTCTTCATAGGCAGCCACTGAGTCTTCCTCTTGCCTCAATTCCAAGAATTTCTTTTCCATACTAAGTCGAACATCCTTAGGAAAATACTTCTCAAGAAACATACCTTTGAATTCATCCCAGTCAAGAGAATCAATCTCATCGGCGTCCCTGATATTTTTAACCATAGACCACCATTGATCTGCTTCACCCTCCAAACGGTAAATAGAAAGACTAACCTTTTGATTGTCTGACCACCCCATGACATCAAAAATCTTCTCCAGTGCTTTAATCCACCCTTCAGCTAGCACAGGGTCAGATGATCCTCTGAATGATGGTGGATGTTGCCTCATGAAATGTTCCACCACTGACATGTTCCTCTGCGGTTGATCTGGCTGATCTCGTGCATGGATACCACCGCCATTTATCGCTTGATTCAACTGCGCCATTACTGCAACAAACTGTTCAGTTCCAATTCCGACCATTTCTGGATGCTGATTCGGAAGGTTATTTCCTTTTGTATGCCTTCCTAGCACTGCTTCCCTGTTTCCTCTATGGAAAACCATTCTGAACAAACATGTCTTAGATGAAGCAACATGGTAATCTTTAAATGCTATATCATTTCGAAAAAAATTGGATAATCATTTAATAGAATTCTAACTCCTATAGTTATCTAAACCGACCTATGGTACCAACTATAAGGCCCCATCCTTAAACCTTACTTAATCTTGAGTTTTTACAAGATTACACATTGAGGATCTTTTCGGGTTTAGAGTTTTAGAGAATTAGATCATAAAACATTCATTACATTCCACATATAAACAAAGTGGTTACATAATGATAGTATTATTCATTCCCATCAATGGAAACACATTTAAAATAAAACATGGATTATTTCTTGACACATCCTTGACTCTATCGTCTTATCATGTACCTTTCCCTTGACCTGTGAAAAACATTTCAAAAACTTGGGATGAGAATAAAAAATCAATATGGGTTATAAAAAAACATGGAAAGGAAACATGAGTTCATATATACATAATAATGAAATCATACTTTACCCATAAAACATAGGCACTTTAACATACCTCATAAATAATGAATAAATCATAGAAATCATAAGACATAAAGGTAACTTGAGGCATTCATAACATTCTTACGTAGGGATTAACCCTCTTGGTTACGTTTGGAATACCCATCACAGTATATTCCCTAAAATCTCTTCGGAGAAACCTTAATGTTTCACTCCTTTGCATTACCTAATGCATTGGAGAGCTATAACGGGCTCACCCGCCCTTAGTTTATCACAGAACCACCCGTCTTCATAATAATGCCCAATAACCATAACATAATCATATCACATAAAACATGCATAAAGGAAACATAACATTTCCACATTTCAATCACGAGATATCAATACAACACATTGATATAATAAAAACATTATGAAAACCATTTTCAATACCAAAGTAAAACATGGTATTTATTTATTTTTTTTAAAATGTTATGTCTTGTAGAGGAAGCCGAAACTCAAATAACGGTCACGACGGCGAAGAAGTCGTTGTTGCCGCATACGTACGACTAAAACATTCCCTTTTGTCGTTTAGTAAACGCTTCGTATAAAAAGGATTCCTTTTGAATAAACGTAAAAGTAAAAGGGGTTTATACACCGTATAAAAGAAAGTTGTGTATAAAATAAAATATGCCTCAACGAAAGGATATTGAGACGAAGTCCCATACCTCGGGTCCGACTTGACTCGATCGTTCTTTAATGTCCTTTAAAAGTGTAACTCCTTTTGATTTGATCCTAAAGGCTTCCTTTGAAAGTATTATGCCCAAAGGGAATACTCTAGGAGGAGGAGAGGGATGTGGAGAGAGTAAATGGGCAGGGGTTGGCCGAGCCAAAGGCTTGAGGAGTGTGTGAAATGAGGTAGAGGTGGGGGCCTTTTATAAGAGGAGAGGAGGGGCACTTTTGGAAAGTAAAGAAATATTACTTTATTTGAAAATGTGTTTCGGTTTTAAAAGGTCCCACATTGATATAAGTCGTGGATAAGGTTATAAGGGTTCTAAATCCACTCATCCAATTGGTTTTGGACATGTGTAGTTCATAGATTTTACATTATCTTTCCATTTTATTTAAATCGTCAAATAATGATGTCATCGCTGCATCATTATGATGTCATAAATAATTTAATTTATTTAATGTCTAAAAATCATAAAAAAAATACTATGATGTAGGAAATCTTTTTAGATTTCCAATGAATTTTTATAATCAAATATCTGATCTTTATAACCCCATGTAAAAATTGTTTTCGTAAAACGTATTATGTTTGTGTCATTTTTACTTTTACATTAAATAAAAAGTTATTTATGTCATTTCCCAACCAAAATGTCTCCATGGGGTCCCCAAGTTGACCCATGCCTTGTCTTGGTCGTCCATGACACAGCCAATAAGGTTGGGACATGTGTCTAGGTCATTTCATATTATTAAAGCATTATTTATACCTTAAACTACACTAATTACCATTAACCGCGATTAAAAACATAATAAGTTACTATTCACCAAAAAATTATTTTAATCTCATTGAACCACATTTTACTTCTTAATGACAACCATGTATGTCGGATATTCAAAATTCAATACACATTAGTGGTAAACTTTCATTTAACTGAAAAATCAGTTTTCTTGATTACCACTTAGCGGTTTCACTATTCATCAAAAATTTAAGTTTTTCAGAAAATTACCAAAAATTCACCCGAAGCTATATTTGATATTCCGAATTCAAAAATGAAGTCTATTTTACAAAATTAAAATCATATAAGTCACATTAATTAATTTAATAATTAATTCCCGCTGCCAGAGCAAATAGCGTGTTTTTACAAAACAATAAGTATCAAAAGATTGACACCAGTTTAAGTCTAATTTCAAAGTGAAATTGATTCCAATGACCACCATTGGATAAAATGGTAAAAATATATTCTAATTTCACTTCAAAACCAATTCAAAACATAATCTAATCATATAAATAAATTAGATTAAAAAGCAGTTTTGATGTAAAATGCAGTATTTTTCACTATTCATTAAAAAATGAATATTGTCAGAAAAATACCAAAAATTCACACAAGGTAAATTTTGATGTCCCAATCATAAAGGATAAGTTTATTTTGACAAACATAGTTTATAAAATTGTCAAAATATATATTCAAAAATGGTTTACCATCAAAAGGCAGTAAAACAATCTTTTAAGAATATTAGTGTATTCCATGCATAAGATTGTATTTATTTTCATTTTAAGCCTCTATAACACTATATTAATCATTAATAGACATAGATAAAAATATCTATTATTCATTACCTACTTGGGATGTTACAATACCACTCCACAGGCACGTCTCATCATCAGTTTTATATATTTTATGTAGATTGATATGGTATTTGGATGTTCCAATATTAAATTCTTAGATATGGAATATATTCAGGGAAATGCATTTAAAATTGATGAGGATCCATTAATTTGGATTTATTAAGCAGATATGAGGGATAAAATAAACATCCAATCCTCTAAATACAAATTACATATCCATTCTTTTCCATATACATGGACCTCTGAGGGAATGGAGAATTGACTCCATGATGCAAGCCCATGCCTTACACTGTAATAGGTCAAGTACCATCACACCCTTGTGTTGAAGTAGTTCACCGTGCAACATGGTGTTAACCCATACACCATGACAGTAGGCCCTATAACATTGTGACCTCCCTATAAAATTCTATTTACATCGTGGTGGTTCCTCAGGTGAACCTTTTCACTACAGAATCCTTTTCCAGGACACATTCAAACAAAAACTATTTCCTTCAACTATGGAGCCCCCAATTTTTCATGTTTCTTGGGATTATTCTATTATATGACCTCATGAATGAATTGGTTACACCCTTTGGTCTTGTTTCTCGTTTCTATCATCTAAATCTCACAACATGTCAAATTTGAACTACTTATCAGAACCCTATGTGTGAAATCATGTTGTGGTTGGTGAAAAAATATGATTTTGTTATTAAAACCTTTAAAAAACCTTGACATGGATGATGAAGAGTTTTGTTAAGAATTTCCTTACCTCTTGGGATCTTTTTTACACATGTTTTTATATTTTATTTTATCTTTTGTAATATTTGATACCATTCTAGACTGTGATCTCATGTGGTTGTGTGTATCCCATGAGACTCATCGTGATATGTGATTCCTTTTGAGACAATAGAGTTTATTGTTTCCATCTTTGATTCTGATAACGTTTTGTTATGTCTAATTCATTATACTCCTGATAATATACTATGACTTCCTTAAATGTTACACCCTATATGTGTATTACCATTCATTGGTGGTTGTTAATATTACATTATATATGTGGGATATCGTGACTTGCTTAACCCTTACAAAAGGAGTGTGCTTGAATTTTGATTATGGAAACAAGGGACCTTAGCATAGGGTATAGTTATAAGGTATCCACAATGACCTTGTTGAGAATACACTCAAGGTATCCTGGTATTTTTTGAGTACCATTCCCTCTTTTTATTATATTTGATGTCTGGATACAATTATTCAAGACTAGAGGATGTATGGCTTCATGACCTACTTGATATCTAGATAATGCAATGTGCATGTTAACATGATTCCATGGGGACACCTTATTGGGGATATTTTTGTTACTACTGACAAAATCCATTATTATTCTGGCAAGGAACCAAAGTAGGCATATGTGGGGGTTAACAGTGACCAAGTTAGCGCATGACTACATAATATGGATTGAATTTTTATACCATTACAGATTTATTATTATATGTCCATTCTATGTTCAATACCCATTAGTGGTGTCCTATTCAATCATGTTCTCCAAACCTAATTAAGAATTTCTGTTCTCTTATAGATTTCATGAGGGATTCTGTTAAGGGAATGAGACCATTAGTAGAAATATGAGTAGAGAAGTACATAGTAGGTGGTGGACTAGAATGGAATCTGGGGAAACTAGTGTCAATTTATATAATTTTTTAGTTGTTTATTACAATTGATAGTCTCTCCACCTAGGGCGATGTTTTTTCTTTATGAAACTCATTACCTCCATTCAGTTTCCATGTAAATAATCTAAATATCTAATATTTATTATATTTTTTTATTTATTTCTGTTAATATGACATTTATAGAGTGTACAGTCTCCCCACTAACAGACTAGAACCCTAAATTATTATTGGAAGACACTTGTGTAATGGAAGGCTTGCATGAGGTCATGTAGCACTCTAGCTCGAACACAGTGATTCAAGTGTAGATGCTACAAAATAGTATTATAGGAATCTGAACTCATTATCTCGTTTAATCTCTCTGGATAAATTTGGGATAGGCTGGATAGGATATACGATAGTTGGGAAACTGGTAAAGGAAATATGATAGTGCCTATGAAACACTATATCATAGACCTCTGAGTTTCCATATAGTGGAAAAATTATTTTTTGATGTTATTGTTGATTAAATTCAGCTAGGGTTATTCACATGATATTGATATCTGATTTATGTGATTTCAGGGGTGTTCATGCATCATTAATAGGAACATAGTTCCACATTCCATATATATACCTATTGTCATGTTATACAATTTTACATTAATTACATGGCTCTGTTTTTCTATTAGTTAAAGATAGTTTCTATTGTATGGTATATCTGTGCTATTATGTTGTTGTGATATATCTTTTCAAGAATTAATTAGTTGAATTGAAAATGTTTTTTTGTTTTTATATATATCATTACATTGACTAATTATCAAGGATGGGGACAAGTATTATATATAGAAGGTGTATAACTTGGTTTGTGGGTCACACATAAAGAAAAATTTCATGATCCCCTAAACTGATTATGATCTATTTATGTTCCTAATGTTACATCTATTATAGATGATTATACCTCATAGACATTTTACGGGACCACCCGCCAAGTAATATGTTCTAGAAAATGCTACCTCACCTACCCTAATTGTGTAGTAAGTGGTTCCTTACTATGCACCACAAAGATCAATGGTTGGGTACACAATTAATTTATTGCTAAAAAACCATACTAATGTTCCAGGAACTATTGAACCCCAAGATAATAAATAATGGGTGGGAGTCATTGAGATATTATTTGACCTTAATTTGACTCCAACTGATAGGAATGTGAAGCTGGAAGTTTTCATGATGTAGGGACCTACTAGGCATTGATGGGATGTTATGGGTTAGACTAGAAAATGTGAGGATCTCAATTGGGAGGATTTCAGTGAATTTATTTTTATAGTGTTCTTCCCTATAATTATAAAGCTCGACTAAGAAGAGGAGTTCATGGAAATATAGTAAGGATCCATTATAGTATCAGCTTACTCAATACATTTTGATGAACACCTCTATTTTCAGCACTTCTGGCCGATACTGAGGCCTAAAAGGCTTGGAAGTTTGGGATCATACATCGAACCAACCGTAGAGAATAGGGAAGGATATTAAACCTATATTTCTACCCATATGTTCTATGAAATGGACTAACTATAAATAGGATTATTTAGAGTGGATGAAAAAATGGGTTTTCCCTACCCTTCACTATAGAGAATGAAGAACCTCCTACATATTCCATAAGTACTACATACAATGGAAGGAAGACGAATACCAAAGAAACAGAAATGTGTAGTTTCATTTAAGAACACCATAGCTCAATATGTTTTGGCTCCTTCTGGAGGTGACCAATAATGTTTGAACTGTGGGATTTTTGGCTACTACAGTCAGGTGTGAATAGTGTCCAATAGCTAGTATAAAAAATGTGGAATGATAGTACATCACCAAAAGTTTTGTGATTGATCCTCATTTATAAGGTGGTGAAATTCATGTTAAGGAAACCATACGTCCATGTCGACTACTCATAAGCAGAAACATACTATAATAAACCTTAGAGACAGATCCACGAAGCTAAAAAATGCCATGTGTACACTATTGACCAGGTTCCAACAAATTATTGAGAGGATCCATCTACCATTCAAGAGATGTTTTTGATCACATTCACCTTGTCTACTACTTTGTTCAGTTCTAGTATATCTTATTATTTTATGAATTCTCATTTGGATGATGGACATGACCTTCTATTCATGTTATCCTATAAATTAAACTCCCATTATAAAATGTTGTGAACAAATGTGGGTCATATATAGAAATTCCCAAAAGGATCCTACTATTGTCATTGGTTATGGAAAACGATGAGGGTTTTTTATCCTAGATATGGAGAACTTCAATATGATCCTCAACATGGATTGGATGACAAGCCTTTTAGGTCACATAAACTGATATCCATGGTGCATGAAATTTTATTCTTTAAAGGGGTAAAATTTCATGATATCCAATGGGCTAGAATGGGGAAAAGGTAGAGTTGGACCAAACATTAGTTAGCTCGAGATGATCACAACATTGATGTAGGGATTTTATATTTCAGTATGATCATTATCTCCCCCATCACATTTCCTTCTAGTCATGGATCTCTATTAGGATGTCATACAAGATGATTTTAAAAGACTTTCTCATGAAAAAGGAATAGAATTTGAGTTAGATATCATACTAGGTGCCCAACCCTTTTCTAGACCATTTAAATGTATAGATTCAATCGAGTTTAAGGAGATCAAGGTATAGTTGGATGATAGGGAATAGAATGGATTTATTAGCATGAGTTCTTTACCATGGGGTGAACCCCTGTTGTATTCCAAGAAGGTGGATGAAAGTCTTGGAATCTAGGTTGATTACCAGAATCTCACTCAGGTGATGATGAAGAACCGATAGCTATTTCTTAGGATCTATGATATTTTTTATTTTTTAGGGGGATCCCTATGGTTCTCCATGATAATTATTTGAGCATGATATCACAAACAGTGATGTAGAGAAGTGGATTTTGTGAATATGATGTTTCAGAATAGGTATGGGTGGTATGAGTACTTGGAGATGTCATTTAGGCCAAAACATCCTGGCATAAATGTTTTTGGACCTCATGAACAATATCTTACCCCCCATAAATGGAATCATTCATCATAGTTTTAATTTATATAATCCTCATATACTCACTGAATTATGAATAACATGAAACACACCTAGATATATTACTTAGCATACTTTATGAACACCATATTTTTTCTAGGTTATCAATGTGTGACTTTTTGATTCAAGAAGATATGTTCCAAGGACATGAGGTGTATAATATTTGTATATCCATGGTCCAAGAAAAATATGAGGTCCTCATGTCCTTAGATAATCTATAAAATGTGTATGAGATCAGAATTATTCTCACTTGGTGAGGAATTATGATTCTTTATCAAATATTTCAATCATATATGTGTTCCCATGATAGTGTTGATTAAGAAAAGAGTAAATTTATAGTGGTTAGAAATGTGTGAGTATTTTTTCCTTAAGCTAAATATAATTTTGATGATAGCTTAATTACTGAAACTCTTGATCCTGGATTTGGTAATGTAGTATTTATGATGCATCCGACATTAGTCTGGGAGAGATGATGATATAGAGTGAAAAGGTAGTGGACTATGGGCCTTGTTATATATGATACCATGAGAAGAACTACCCTTAACAAGATAGAGAGATTAAAACCATGGTCAATGATCTGAAGTATCATTGAGCTATCTATTTAGAGATAGATTCATTGTCTAGAAGAACCATATGAGCCTTCAATATATCTTCACAAAGAGTGACCTGAACCTGAGATTGAGGAATTTGGTTGAGAATCTATATGAATTTCAATTTGAAAATTTGTATTCACTTGGGAAGGGTAATGTTACTACATATTCTCATAACCATAAGATACAGTCTATGCAGAAGGTTGGTGAGCATCCTTCATAGGTGAAGTGGTGCTTTATGAGCTTTTTGTATGACTGGAGGATTTATGCTTACTAGGATTATGAATATTTTAGTTTTACCCATTTACTGATCACATAATCACATTTATATTTTTTTTATGACTAGTTAGGATTCATAACAACAGTGTGTAATGATATCAAAGATAGATAACGGTGATTTTATACCTAGATGGTTGATGGATGACAACAATGCAATCCTGGTACTTGGGAGAGTAGTAGTCCCTATATCTATCTTAGGGGATTTGATGATAAACTATCATTCCTCAATATTGGAAGCATATCCTTGGGTGACCAAAATGTGTCCTAACACTAGACATCAGTTCAGATGGCCACATATGAATAGGGATCTTACTAGTTTCATCTCTTAATTCCATACCCATCAGAGGTTAATACTGAGTTGTTGTGACTTGGATGGTTTCATAGTCCACTTCTAATTTCCATGTAGAAGTTATAGGATGTTAAAATGTAATTTTTTAGGGGGTCACCTAAGACTCAGAAGAGGAGCTTTGAATACTCTATACCCATTAGTTCATAAGATTTTATGGTGTTCCCTTGATCATCATTTTAGATAGAGATGCACATCGTATATTGTGATTTTGGTAGGGTTGTAGAAGGAACTAGGTTATCATATGAAATTTATCACAGTCTACTATCTTAGAAATTTATATAATATTATTAGACTATATAAATATTGGAGGAAATTTTTTACCTTATATACTAGACTTCAGTAGATCCTAGGATGATCACATATCCTTGGTTGAGTTCTTGTACAAAAATAGTTAAATGGATTTAATTCATCTGGAACCTTATGAGTAACTTTTTTGGACGCCATTTTCTTCACTAATATATTATAATGAGGTGGGATAGGTCCTAATTTTGGGCCCTGGTAAGGGTCAAGATACCTTTGAGAGAGTGTAGTGGATTCAGAAGAGGTTTACCACCACTCATAGTAGACAAAGATCGTATATAGACCATATAGAAAGACCCTATGATTTCATTTTGAAAAATTGAGTTTTCTATAGATTGACTCATCAATTATGGGACATATATACGAGGAAGTGGGGTAAGCTAACACCTCATTTTGTTAGACCCTTTGAGATCACTAATTGGATAAGATTTGTGTAATACTTTTTAGATCTTCTTTCTCATTACCAATGTATGGATGATGTGTTCCATGATTGAAAAATTTTTAGGCACATACCGTAACCTAGGAATTTTATCAATTGAAATAAAATTTAAATATATTATAATTAATCTTTTCAGGTGCATTTGATGTCGATTATAGACGGAATAGAGAATTTACTGTGAGGGAATACATTATTGCTTTTTAGGATTTGGTGGAAGCCTTTGCCAATTTAGGAGGATACATTGGAGTGAGAGGCTGATGTTTGAGCTTAGAGGATTGATTTTTTTTTCATTTTGGACACCTAGAGATGCATCTAGAGGGTGATAAGTATTTAAAGGGGATAATTAATACACCATAAATTTTTTTTCCTTAATATAAATCATTTTCCTTCCGTTTTTTAGTTAAGCTAACGTGTAGATAAAGGTATGAGGACATTGGGATGATTTTAGAGGCGTATGGATGTTTGTGGAAATTGTACTACTAAAATGTCATATTCCACACTCTATCACATATGAACATACAATAGATATGTTTTCTAAGTCCTTGGATATTTGGATATACTTTAATGTTGTTATATATCTAATACTACACAATAGGTTATAAGGATGCATCATGCTGATGTTGGATGAAGGCAGTTGTGATAAAACTATAACAATAGAGTGACCTTTAATATATATTATATTGTGGCTCTATATAACACGCTACTCGGATTTCTCTACATTGGTTTTAGAAAGATGGTTTAAATGGATTTGTTTTGGGAGTTTCTATTTTAATTGCTTAGATATGTAATTCATTTTTGGAAATCAATTTTAAAATTGATGAGGGGCCTTTAGTTAATATTTATGAGGCATAGAAGAGGAATAAAACTATGATCCACCCCTCATTGTATCCTTTCCATCTCTGAGATTGTCCATTGATATAGAGCTCTAAAGGACCAATAAATTTACTCTATGTCACAGAACAATTCCCTACACCACAGTTGGTTGATAACCAACGAACCCTTATGCCACAATAGTTGATGTTGTATTATGGTGTTCACCTATGCACCATTAAGACATGAAATGTGATGTAATGACCTTACTCCAACACATTTTTCCTCTGTGGTGGTTCCACTGGTGAACCTTTTCATCATGGAATCCTTTTCCAACACACCTTTATCCTATATCCCTTTCCTTGTGCGATGGATCCTCCATGTTTTCTAGTAGCTTGAGGATTTTCCAGTGATAGACCTTAGGTATTAATTTCTTATAACCTATGATATTATTTTTATTTTACATAATAAAAATACCATTAAATTCTTGATTAGAATTAGTTCACAGATCTCTTTTAATGTGATCATTTTTTTTGTACGTGAATATGGTTTAGTTATCAACACCTCAAATGAACCTGAACATGGATTCTAATGAATTATATTTGGATGGTCCTTAACTCTTAGTATGTCATTTACACATGTTACATTTTTTAATTTAAATATTGGGATATTTGAAAAGATTATTTATTCTGATCCCATGTTGTTATGTGTGTAGACCATGATACCATTTATGACATGTGATTCCATGAGGGATACATGAGTACCTTGTTTCCATGTTTGATTGACATCACATGTTGTTATGTGTGATGTTGTATTCTCATGATGATATACTATGTCTAACATGTATTTTTCACTCTGTATATGTGTTACCATTCCTTTTTTGTTATTACTACTACATTCGATAGGTGAACCATTGTGATATGCTTAACCCTTAGATGGTAATGATGGACTTGAGCACAAGGTGGAGGTAAACGGTTTCTAGATTGACTCTGTTGAGTATGTACTTGTTGTAGCCTTGAAATTTTAAATTATCATTCCCTCAAGGAAGCCTAGTGGATGTGAGTAAATAAATATTCATTCCTAGAGGATGAGATAATCTATAACCCACTAGATGTTTATAATGAGATAAGATTCATGTTTATATGACTGTTTGAGGACTCAATACATTGTCAAATTTTTTCGTCTTAATGTATGGAGCCAATGAAGGAATATCTGAGAGTTTTTGGTGGCTTGGTTAGTGTTTTGAACTATGAAATTTGGATTTTATGTTAGTTCTGTTATACATTTATTATTATTATGACATCCAATTGTTATAATTGAAATCTATAGCTAAAGGATACATTGTTGGCATCCTGCTAAGTCTTGAACTCACACCCTACTAGAGAATTTTGACGTGCTTCTAGATTTTATGAGGGATCTAATCAATTATAAGAGCCCTATGGTGGATATATGGGAAGGGATGTATGGGATGGGATATAGGGGATCAACTATTTATCTTCTTTATTTTTATGCTACTTATTAAACCACATAGTCACTCTATTTTGGGAGATAATTTTACATTACTAAATTTATTCCATCATTTCATTTTATGCATAATTAATCTATTTATATATTTTTTTTATGGTGTAATGATTTATTATTAATTCTATGACATGATACCGAGGGTATAGTGTCCCCATTGATGGACTCCAACCCTTGCTGCTAGTCGGTATCCTCTTTCATAAGGGGAGGAATTCATGAGGTCATGTAGCACTCTATATCAAAATCATTGGTTTGGGTTGGGATATTAAATAACACTAAGATTCCAGTGACCTAGGATGAGAGGTAATATAACTACATTATAAAAATATACAAGAGATCACAACCTAATAGATATAATATATTAGAAATTTTAGGAGTTTAGATACATAAGAAATTGTCAAATTACATTTGAAAACATTAAATAGAACATAAAATTCTATTGATAAATATTTTATTTCATTTATTTTATACCTAAAATCATTCAAAAATTTATATTTATTTCCTAGGGAATGGGAAACATTATAAAGGGTGTTCTTAGATTCTCATTATGTGAAATCATTCAATAGAAGATATCATAGAATAAATAAATATGAATAATATGGTGGAGATAAACAATAATCAAATATTTAATATAAGTAATTTCATAAAATGGGATTATATATGAAATAATAATCATAAAATAAAATATTTTTTTCATGAAAACATACATAAAAAGGTAAGGTACGCATCAAATAACCAAATTATATTATATCATGAGACCTACTAATTCATAAATTTGTCATAATTTGACAAACCCATCACATATTTTGCCTAATGGAACCATAATAATAAAGGGGTGAATAATCAATACAGTGCCTAATAAACCTAAATATCAATATTTTAAAATTAAAATATTTAATTTTTGACACCTTCAAAATGACCAAAAAGAATTATAGGATCAAATAAATACATGATGTATGATTATTCTTTTATCTACAAGAAAATGGAAGGAGAAACATGACTATATGGATACAATGTGGCTAGATCACATGAATTGTGTAATCCTAAGGTGGAAAAGTTATCACATGACCGTAGGAAGGACATGTGGATGAATTAGTTTCATTGCATGATATGTGTATGATCACATGAAACAACTCCAACAGTACCTCTTGATCACATGATTAACCTCTGGTGATTCTCTCTAATCCTACACACCCCCTCTCACAAGCCCCCCATATTCATGCGAAGCTGTCCAAACATGCACTGATGAACGTGTGAAGGAATCCCACTGTGATTATAGGATCATGAAATATATCAAGAGAATCAATCCTAAAAATCTCTTGAATACCCTTATAAAATAAGGAAATAAAGCAAAAAAAGGAAGACTCTTCAGGCAATCTATATTAAGATATTTTTAATGTTAAGAGGTTACACGCCTTAGGTTATCACCATTTATTACTAGAATATCGCTTAGCATGATTTTTTGATCTCATGAGGTCTCTCCAACAAGATAGCTTTATTTCACAATGGGTATAATACAGGTATCCTTTCTTGTGAAAAATCCTCTTTGACTGGAATACTGGTATCACAATGACTCATAGACATACCATCACAGACATTCAGAGGTGCTTCGACATATCTAGTTTTTCATGTGATGCACCAGGGACAAGCAGAGAGACTATCCATGAAAATGATCAAACATTTTCAAGATATCCTCTACATATCATTTGATTCCTTGATAGAAAACCAATGCATATTGCTTAAATCCTTTTCAAATATGTAATAAAATATTTAAATGGGGAACGAGTCTCATGAAATTATGATACGATAATTTTTATCCAAAGGGTTATGTGACTTGTATGATCACCATTGATCATGTGAAGGCCCATTGACTTGGTATCTTGATCTCTTAGTAGCCCCCTTGGTATGCATGTTTGATCATATAAAGGCTCATAGAAAAGACTATCATGACCATGTGAAGGCCTCTATGATAAGCATCTGAATATCATAAAGACTCATTTACATGTCAACTTGATCTTGTTAAGGATCATTTAAATGTAGACCTAATTATGAGAAATCTATTTGATAACCCATGAGTCTTATAAATATGGTGATCATTGAGTGTTCTCAGGGTCTCAGTTTATCATTAAACTCCATAGATTACTTGTAGTAGAATCATGCGAAGCACATGATGTGATAATACCTCCACCATCTAAAACCCATATATTCTATATACATGTTATGAAAGGAATCATAAAACATGGTCGTTGAGACCTATAACTTCCTCCCCAATAGTAGATAAATGAATTATAGTGACTACACACCCATGGGAGTGTATAATCAAGATTAGACTTCTCGAAGTGGAAGGCCATGAAATCGTAAGTGTCTTCCACCAGGTAAAATATATGGAATGACTAAAGGGATTATGAGTCATATTTATGAACCTTCCATTATTAAACTATTGATCACATGGAGTTATTATGGTGTTCTAGCTATATTACCAGAAGGAGATTTCCCATGTTGACTTCATCAAACAAAACCTCAAAAATCTAATTGTTGATAATCATTGATGAAGATAGGAAATAAAAGATAAAAAATAATGGAACATTAAACAAATATGGATATTATAATTTTTATGTGAGGGAATAATGTGCTTCAAAAAACCTATAAAAATCATGAAACAACACCAATAAATGTCAAGATGATCATGAAACATCGCCTAGATATGTCAGTTGAGTCACACGATGTCTTCTAGACATGTCATGCAAGTCATGTGAAGTCTTACTGACATATCGACCAAGACTTTTTAATACCTCCAGATATATTGGCCAGGCCTTGTGAAGTATCCTAGAAATATCATCCATGTCATGAAAACTATTCCCTACTTTCCAGTCAGATCACATGATGGCCTTCCGACATGTTAACCATGATCATGTGACACCATTGGATGTTCCTGAATTAATCAGGTGAATCCCCTCAAACGTGTCATCTGAGTTATGTGACAATATTCCAAAAATTTCATTCATATCATTTAGAAAACGTGTGACATGTTTTCTTGAATCATGTGAATCACCTTGTGAAATATTAGCCTTGTTATATTGGAACTCATGACACGTTAGACAGATAGTTATGACTTGTCATGCTGACACTTAGGACATTTCAGGTAGACACTCAGTACATATAAGATAGACACTCAAGTAAAGTTAGGTATAGAACCTTAGACATGTCAAGAATGTCAGGAATACCCATGACATGATAAACTTTTCTAGTAGACACAGTCGTATATTCCCCAAATATAACTATGAGGACTCTGATTCCTATCCAAACATGAAACGTAGGATGCCATCCTAAGTCTCGAGCTCCAGTGAGGAATCCACCTTGATTTAGTTTCCTCCATATATTAGTCATTATAACTCATGGGACCCAAACTCTAATGTGTGTTTATTATCCATCCTCTTCAATTTGTAGATTTACAAACCTGCTATAATATGAAGATATATATTCCTTCTATAAGTATGATATATAGGATGTCTTACTTTGGCCTATGATCCAATGGGAATTCAACCAAGTGTAACTCCCTCCATATCTAAAATATTGTTGACTAATTAGAATATATTATACCAATAAATTACCATCCTTCCTTTTCTGTCACCAAAGAATAAGATGAATCATACCCGAGCATCATGTTATGTGTAATCCCCGTTCATTCTGTCATGTACCTCAACACCATCAATGGGATAGAGATGAATTGAAATACCATTACCTTAATTCTACTATAAACATGATACATTGGACAACTTCTTAAGGACTGATCTCTGTATCAAGAACCCCATAAAGGATTCACTAGTAAATAAGTCTTATATTCATATGTGATGAGTCTGAACATATTCTATCCCTTGTTTCAAACACATAGCATGGATCTTGTGGGCATAGGTATTTTCGATAATCATATTACTAAAATTATATTTACACACAACTATGAAAACCATAGTGTATGAGCCTCATACAATAACATGATATTATTTCCCCAATATAAGGTCATCCACTATAGTTTTTGTTTCCAAGGAATTCCCATATTAGTAAACACTAGATAAATAACCCTCAAGATCCCCTCAAGATCATTAGTTATCTGTCACCTCCCATTAGTAGGTTTTGGGAACCTTACTCTATGATGAATTTGTTTCTTATTATAAGAAGGATACATAAGAACACTTCCTATGTCCCAAAATCCATTCCCAATGCCAAATTTTCCTCATATATATCCTTTTCGAATGGCATTATACTACACAACATAAATGAACTACATGGGTTTTGATTCCTATTATAAATAGTAATTGTTGGATGACCCATAATGGTTCTATCCCATCCTCAAAACATTAGTCACCACCCTAGATGGAAGTGGAATCGAGAGTACCTAGTTATATGGATTTAAAATATAATAAGTTACCAATTACAATGTAGTAATGGGAAATTGATAGAGAACATAATATTCATATATATGGTCTAATTTTTTTTTAAAAACCCAATTTTTAGATATAAGGATTTGACACTAGATAATTTTGATAGGGGAACTAGTCCCATATTAATATTTATAAGCGATTCAGCAAAATATCATAAATCAATAAGAGTGTCCCAAATATGCAACAATTACACCCAAAAATTAGATATGATCCAAACATCTCATCCTCTCAAAAAATGTTACTTTTTAAGCTTCATTGGGTTCGAAGCTCCAATTAACCCCTACCTTTGGAAAAAATGTCGGTTCCTATTTATGGATGTGGGAACTATTCGGTGTTTCTATGAGATATTAAAATGGTAAACCTAATATGAATTATTGTGAAACTATACGTGAACTTGCCAAAATAAATCCTAGAACATGAAAAAAAATATTGTAAACCCAGTGTGAAATCGTGTAATGATAGAATAACCAAATCATTATAGGTTTCATACCTAAAATCTCCTGGACCCTGGTGATACCATATATCTATCATTTTATGAATGTATGAAAAATGTTGAACCTGACGTGAATCTATCAAATAATAAAAAATAACAGTTGATCATGTATCGAACTATTGTGTTTTCCACTCTTATACAAACAAAAATGTTATGCCATATGTAAAATCATTCGTTAAAGCGGTTCCCATGAATTAATTCCATTATTTTCATGTAAATTCCCTATAAGAATAATGGATAGACTTAGAACAAAAAGGATAATGGTGTTACCTATTCATATTTGATTGAGCATATTACAAACATGCAATGATGTCCTGATCATTAAACATTCTCTATATTTCATTTGTGACTAAAAAAATACTCTCAGTGACATCTTAATTGGATATCATGTCTTCATCTTTGAATGGTTACAAAACCCTATCTATGGAACTAACTTCCATATGTCACAAAAAAACTCACCAATCAAACACCTTCTGCTTAGGGTTTCGAACATGATGGTTCATGAATACCCCTAACATAGTACGATCCCAAATCATGGTGCTATATGTAAATGTATCTAGACACTAAATTTGTTAAATCCATCTCATTTACAGAAATATACAATGAAACTAGTAGTGAATATTTCTACCACAAATTAAATAGATGTCCCCATAGTGTAGAAACCAGTAGCATATCTATCGTAGGATGGTGTATCAAGGTGTCAACTACGGCTCCATCCTGGTTCAAAAGCATCTGAAGAGGGTTCCAATCAACTTATTTCACTAGAATCATCCTGTCGGTTCCCCTCATCAACCTACTGAGGGAACCACCTTAAATATTTACACCATAGACACTCATACAAGGGTACCATGGAAGACATATTGGGAATAGAAAGATGTGTATAACTGAGAGTGTGATCATATACCTACTTCCACTAAAGAATACTATCATTATATTCTGGTAATATCTAGTGGGAAAGCTAATATAGCTGCTCACTCAGATCAAGTCTATAAGAATATTCATTCAGAAAACATGAGGGATGTAAATATCTTTTCCCCCATGAATGATGCCCATCCACATAATCCTATGGAAAAATGAGTAAAAATGTGGTCTTATATCCCAACTTCAATGGAAGATAGCTGACAGTATATTTTGGAGACTAAAAAATAATAGACCTACATTCCCACGCACAATTGTCTAAAGTGCCACTACATTTTAGAAATTGCACATGAACTCCACCGACACATGCCAGCACTGGTACAAATATAGGGACTGGAACAGATCCCTATCCTGATAGTCTGAGCATCATTTCACTATAAGAAGTTTGAAATGGTGACTACATTGAATGAAGCACACATTCTCTCATCCATCCAGGAGAATTATAGTTGTATTTTTCTAAAGAGAGTGTTATAGGATAGGGCTCATAAACCCATTCTAACCAAGTCTCACCATGTTGGTTTGGAACATATCATAGGATAGGTACACATTCATTTCAAAAAATAACATCATCATACTCTAAATATAGAGTAACAAGATCATATATCCACAAGAAAATTGGCTATTTGTAATGGATTAGTTGAGAAAAAAATTAAACAATAAAAAATAGTCCCTAGGAATGAATTATTTTTAATGGAACATTAATTTCATAAAAAATTATCGTTTTAAATGAAAAAAGTTCTATCACAAATGTTATTGGTAGGAATTCCTGCCACCTAGTACAAAAATCTATTTCTAATGTTAATTGAGACAAATGTAAAATTCCATAACTAAAAGTTATTGGTTTATGGACATTATTGTCGGTCACAAATTGTTTTGATGATTTTTTTTCATAGGGTTAATTACATCATAATAAACTCATCACAATTAATGTTAAGATAAATCCTACAATATCCCTTATTCCTCTCCCACACATTATTATCTTTTTCTTAATTGGGCCACGACATCGGAATATGAGTCTACCCCATAAAATTCTTTTTAGGTATTTTACTTATATTTTAATTATTAGATTTAACATACTTATATTTGTGATATTTTAGGTAAATCCATATTTATTAATTTATTTTATTATTAGAAATTTGTTTATTATGAAAATTATTTTGGAATATTTGATATTTTTAGGGTTTATATAAATCTATTTAATCTGATAATTTTATTACAGTGACATGGATTTTGATGAATTATAATTACACTTTAATTGTGGAGAAAATGTTAAATGGTGTTCGAATGATATATTATGATTGATTTTCATTTTTAAAAAAATTTACGTGAATGTTTTTCTAAAAAATATTAATGTATTTATTTTTTTCCATATATATATATATATATTAAAAAGTAAAATATATACATATATAAATGAAAGAAAACACATCTACGGCTTTTGATAAATATAGATATATATATATATATATATATATATGTCTGAATGTTTGATTATATGTATGTATACATAGATTTAATATGTATGTTTGTATAATAAGATTTCATAATATGTCTCATGTATTTATATTAATTAATAAATCTTATAATATATATATATATTATATTACCTTATGAATATACATATATAAACATTTAAAAATACATATATGTTTATATATATATACATATATATGTATATGAACATGTGAATATATATATATATATGTTTTAAGAAAACATGTATGGATTTTAATATATATATATATTTATGTATATTAACATGTGAATCTAAATATATAAATATTAAAAAATTAAAAGTTTTTTGATATATATATATATATATATGTTTGTATAAATGTATTTTATAGGTTTATTTATTTAAGAAACATGTAAAAAATTATTTCATTTTCAAATTGTGTAATTTATATATATGTATATATATTAACATCAAAATATGTATATATAATCATTTTAAAAAAATGTGTATGGTTTACTATATATATGTGTGTGTGCGTAAATCTGATATGTATATATTGGTTTAAAAAATTGTCAAAATATATTTTATTTATATATATTAATTAAGAAATATTGATATATATAGCAATGGTTATATACATAATAATAATTTTAATGATTTAAATAATTAATAAATATTAGTGTTAATTAAAAAAATTATTGATAATTTTAAAATTTGAGGAAATTATGATAATTTTTATAATGTTAAAAAATAAATAAATAATAGTAATTTTTGAAAGGTTGTACTATTAATTAGAAATTTAGTTATAAATAATAAATAATTCTTATTACTTAAAAATATTTTTATCACCTAGAAAAAATTAAATAGTACTTGTAATAAATACTAAATTTTTTGTTATACCTTGAAAAAAAATATAAAAATAATGAAAACTATTAAAAATTCATAATATTTAATATAAATTTTTTATTAATTAAAATAAATTAAATTAACAATTCATAGAAATATTGAAAAAATATATATTATAAGTATTAAAATGGTTACCCTTGCGTTTGAGGTTACAAAACACATGTTTCCCACAAATATCACGTCATTACTAGGGTAAATCCGAGATACCCAACCTAATGGTGATCTCATATTTTTTTAGGATATATTGTAATAGATATAAGTCTTTTTTTGTAAAAAAAGTATTATAAATATTAAATGAGTTACTATCATGTATGATATTACAAAAATCCTAATGCACACAAATATTAAGTCATTTCTAGGGTAAAATCGACATTTCGGACCAAATGGTGGTCTCTAATTTTTCATATGAAACACAGTTTGGGAGATACATAATTTTTTTATAATAAAATGTAATAATAATTTTGAATGAACTAAACTCACATGAAATATAACCAAACACCCAATACACCCATCTTTTATGTCATACATAGGGTAAACCCCAAATCGTGGACCTAACAGTGCTCTTAATTTTCTTATATGAAACACCATTAAAGAGATATTTCACTACTTTATGAAAATAGAATTCATGTGATATAATATATTTAATATTATTATTCTATATGCGTGAAGCTTCTAAGGGCCTTTATATCCATTACAAACCAAACACCTCACATCTATCATATTCTATAGAATATTCCATGATGTTAAAATATAAAAATAAGTTGTAATTTTATAGAATGAGTAATAATTATTCTTATTTCTAATGTTTTTAGATAACAATAAGTTAAATATATATACAATAGTATCTATTATTTGATCATGATTGCATAAATAATAGATGAAAATTCTAAAGGATCAAGTATAAATACTATCTACATTGAGGGAATTTCAACATTTATATAATTTTCATCATTGAAATCGATTTTTTTAAAGGAAAAATTAAATGTATATATAACAAATGTGATCTTAGAAGATTCAAAATATTCTACAATATTGGAATTCATAAAATTTCTACTTGGTTATCAAAATTACTATATTTTTTTGTGTAAACATGGTGAACAAAATTTAGAAGAAAATTTTTTGGTTTCGGATCCATGAATTTTGATTTTAGTACATGAGGAAGATGGAAAAACTATTCATTAAAATACAACATAGAATGATATTACAAATCCTGAATAAGAACCTTCTCAAATTTATAATTTTTTGAAAACTAATGATGATACCATATATCTAGGATGCCAAATGAGACAAATTAAATCTGTTGCAATGTAATAGAAATTTAATCAGATTTTGTATTTTTTAATAGTTGTTGCAATTATATTTAATCCTTGGTTAAATCTTTGTTACCTAACATAAACACCTTACTTGTAAGTCTTTATCAAAGTAAGTGGGTGGTCCATTATTTGGGCATTAGTTATCAGATGATTCATGCATGTTCAAATGATTTCATATTTTATTATGATGGTTTTGAATTATTAGATAATTCTAAAACATGTTTAGAATCATGGTATAAAGACACACAATAAGGAAAGTCTGAATTTCAAATGAAACAGATGAGGTATATTCAAATTTCACCGTATTAAAAATGTTTATTTATGTATCACTACATAAATTCATTGATGACATGATATTAATCAAATATTTCAATTAGTAAAATCATAAAATAACAACGAGATGGTGATTCATGGGAACATATTGATCAGATGTATTATTATTTTTCTTTATAACCTCATAGCATATGGTTTGATCTTTCTATTGATGATTTTTGTCCATTTGGTGCTCGCAAAAGTCAATATTCTTTTTGGAAAGTTTTCATTAGTTTGTAAAACATACCTCTATGGATGTTGATAAAGGAACCCAATATATATTTGGAAATATTAATTATAGGATATATGATTAATAATTTTAATGTTTATTTGAAGTCACCAATTGATGAGTTAGTTTCATTGTGAAACAACGGTTTGAATACATTTGATATAGTTACATATCATAATTTTACATTGAAAACCACATTAATATCGATGATTAGTGACTTTCTAGAATGTGGTTTGTTATCTGGATGGAGTGTACATGGCCCAAAATTATTTCTACACTGCATGGCCAAAAAAGTTAAGTATAATTGGTATTGGGATAAATATATGTAATTTTTTCATCCATGAGAGATTTCGTCCTACGTATCACATTTTCCTAAGGAAAAAAATAATTTTATAAAATTTATAATTTAATGAGATGAATCTCCATCAGTGTTCTCAGGTATTTAAAAAATATATATCGTCTCTTCATTACAACCTTTAAATTTTGGACCAATAATAACAAAATAAAAAAATGGTTTTGGGGGAGATCATAATTATATTAAGCAATGTTTTTAGGACCTTCCATATTGGTCTAATTTTATGGTTCATCACATGATATATGTAACACATATTTATAAGAATATTGTTGATAACAAACTTTATACCATGTTAGACACACCTAGTAATATCAACGATAATGTTAAGGTATGGTTAGATCATTCTCAAATTTGTAGATGTCATGAAATTGAATTATTTGGAAAGAATGATCACCTGATTTAATGAATCCAAAATCAAATTACACACTTTCAAAAGAAATTTACATATAATTATTTCAGTGGTTTCGAGATTTGAGGTTACCATATGTTTATGCTCCTAATTTGACTTTGTGTTTGAGAAATGAGTATATTACTGGTTTAAAATGTCATAACCACCACGTCATAATATAATGATTACTTCTTTTTAGTCTTAGAGGAATAATGATTTCTTCAATTTAGAATGTGTTTACTAAAATATAATATATATTCTAAGATATTTGTGATGAATATTGAATAATGATGAATTTTTTATGTCAAAAAACTATATTGTTTTAATTTTATGTAAATTGGATAAAATATTCTTTCCAGGCTACTTTGAAATAATAGAACATTTAATATAATATTTTCTGTATGAAGCCATATGTGGAAGACCGATAAAATTTTATTGGATTTAACCATTTGAAATATGTATGGAAAATGTAAATAAAAATTTGATAATAAAGCATCAGTTGAAGGGTTAATTTTATATGCAGACATGCAGGTGGAAATTTCAAATTTCTTCTATTATTATTTCAATTACAATATCCTTAAAAAAATAAAAGGTTGGATCATAATGATAAATTTTTTGATAATTTCCCATTCCATTACTTATTAGTTTTTAATCATCCCAAGAATAGTTTTGGTGTTAATCATGAACTATGGATTTTATATAATGAACTAAACAAAGATCATACATATGTTATTTTGAATTATGAAAAAAATGAAATGATTTGTGAAGTAAGTACTACATTTTATTATGTTATTAAATTTTTTAATAGATAAATTTATATACAATAATTTTTTTGTATTTTATGTGATGGACATATTAAAATAATTTATAATAATTGGATCTGATGATTTGGAAGAACATCGTCAATAAAATTATTCATATTGGTTTCAAATACATGCTAGTTATGTTTCTTTAGATGGAATAATAAATCAATTTTTCTATGATATCTATTATTAATATTTTTTATTGTTTTTTGAGAGCACAACATGACAATAAAAATGATGGTTGATTATCTGTTCTAAAAAAACCTGTGTTGAAATTGGTAAAATATTATAATGGGAATGTGGTTTATAAATTTTATTTTCATTCATGCATATATGGTTATTCAAAGAAATTAATGAATCGTGGTGGTTGTTTGAAAGGATAGCGTCATAAATAATGTAAAGTTGACTTTTATGGTATACTGGATGAAATAATTGACTTATATTATCTAGGACCAAATTATGTAGGAATGTTTAAATTTCACTGGAATTATATTGATCGATGTTTATGAGCTCATCCATGACATGGAGTTATTCAAATTAAATATAACAGTATTGTAATTTCAAAAGAAGCATTTATGTTTGAAAATCAAGAAAATTGATTTTATTATGAAAATTACTATGATATTTCAGAAGATTTGAATCACTGTTGTAGTGTAATAAAAATGAATTCATTTTAAAATTAGATTATTCAAAATGAAAATCGTTCTTTGGAAGTGCAAGATATTGAAAATATTTCGAAAAACATCCAAAAATAGATCTCTTAACCAATTCAATATCAGTATAGATGATGAAACACCCTATTTAAGGGTCAATGATATTTAATATTGTTGATAACGTAAAAAGGGATGATGAAACTGAATTCATATGGATGTTCATGATGCTAAAGTAGAGTATAGAGAAATTTTCCTTGATGAAAATGATGAAGAAGATAAAAATTGATGTATTATATTTAGGTATTTATTAGTTTTTATTATTTCATATTTTTAATAACAATTATTTATGGGTAATATTATTTGTTTCAGATGGATGGGATGATAATTTAATTAGTTCCTATGTTGATACAAATAATTATTTGTTTTTAATATTTTTACATCTATGTTAACATTTATTAAAAGGTAATAATATTATATTTTTCATTGTATTTATTAGTTTTTTATATTTTATATCTAAATTAAAAACAATTATAGGTTAAATAATTATGTTTTTTGTATTTATATATAGTTAATTATTATGTTGTAGTATTTATTGGCTTTTTAAATTTGATATATATGATAACAATTTATTAGTGTTAAGATTATTATAATCTGGTTTTTATTTGATTTTTTAATTTGATATTTGTATTGAAACTTTTTTATAAGTAATATTATTTGTTTCAACTGATTTTAGATGCTCCTGATGATCTATTTCATTCTCTAGATGATTCTATAAATCCTGCTGATGAGGATGATGTTTGAGTTGGGGACCTGTAACCGAATTCTTTTTAATTTTTGATAAACATATATTCAATAGATGTATATCAATTAACTCGTTTTAACATCATTATTGTTCTTCTACATAACATTTCATGTTATAATGTCCAATGAGTAGCTGTCGCTCTAAGAGGATATAGCACTTCTTCACTATGATTAGAACCCAAAAGTGCTATGAAATTATTCGTAGATATATGTTCTATAGACATATGATATAATTTTTTGGACCGAAATGATACAGTGTATCTACGGTGGCAACTCATAGGTCTTTGAGACACCTTCTCATTATGTATTCCCTTGGTGATATTTAGTATTATTGTATGATAACGGGGACCGATAGTAAGAAATTAGTATTTATAAGGGTCATTGGATGTTCTTATCTACGAATGTGTATATTGGTCCTCAGACTTTATGTTTTTTATTAATGGGTATTCTTACTCACACTGTTAGATGTATTGCTAAAAACTGTGATGACATATGTTCACGATAAGGTAAAATATGTTGGGTATGTCACGAGTAATACTACATCAATGAATACTTTGATACATTAATTTTCTTTTCTGTTCCATAATAGAAGATGTTATCCCAAGTCCTTATATGGAAACAATAAATTCTAAATAATTCCATGGTCATCAGGTTTTATAGGCATGTTCAATATCTGAGAAGTTAAAGAATGAGAAATAAAGCACATGGTTTGATGTAACATTCGGGAAACCCGCTTTATTTTAGATATAAATACAAAGGGATTATATTAAATGGTAAGCATTTGTATGAGGTGACATTTCATTGAAACATTGTCTTCTTTCTCTATGGGTTCCTCAGTGTGTTACTAGATGCTAACCTTGGAATTTAAGCTAATCTACCTAATTCCACTAAGAAAGAGGCCTAGAGTCTCATACAATAAGTGTATTCAGTATCTCAGTTAAATAATATATAATTTATTATTTAACGTGTTAAATAAATATTATTCTTGGTTTTGGTTTAATAATTATTCGTGGATTCTAAATCGCATTTATTTTGACACTAGTTATTCGAGAGAATAAAATGTGTGAAGAATAATTAATAAATATTTATTTTCTATTTAGTGGTTAAAATATTTATATATTTATTGGTGAGTAATGCTATTATATTTATTAAATAAATAAATACTCATTAATCAAGGTTCAATAAATATGGTGGAGGATTAGCATACTGAGTTAAGGGTATAGTGAGAAATGATAAATTTGAATAATAATTTATTAAATAATATTTAGTCATAACTTGGAAATTAAGCGCATGACATGAAATAATAATGTTTTTGTTATTATTTGATATGGGGGTTTCACTAGGATTAATAAAATAGTTAACTCACTTATAAAAAATTATTTATTATTACAATAGTAAATTAAATTCCAGATTATATTATTATATTATTATCCAAGGGCTATCCATGTGACAAATTATTATTGTTGTTCACAACATATTGGAGAAAATGCTCTCCATACAAGAGAGTTCATCCCTCTCCAAGAATACTCTCATGAAAGTGATAGATCCTCCTCCACTGGATCATGGATAATGATTTAGATGTAGTTCTCAGGGTGATCAATGATATATATCGCATGTGCAAGGATATTCCATTATAGCACCCAGAGACTCCATTGGATACATTTGGAGATATGTGGAACATGTTTAGACAACCACTAGAGGATATATACCCTTAATCTCTACAATGAAACGAATGTTCACTACAGATCTATGGTTGAACGCATCAATGAAGAATGTATCACCTTGTAGGAAATTCTATGATTTAATTAAAATAATTATAAAAAAATTTATCTTCTATCTTGGTTTTAGGTTTCTATTCTTGTTCCTAAATACTTGATTCAATTTCATGGATACATCATTTTATCGTTGTATTGATACATTATTTTTCATTTAATATGGTAAAAATAAATATAGGTCACTTTTCCTCTCACGTATAAAGTGTGCCTAAAACCTACAAGTGGAATAAAAGCTAGAATAGTATTGTTTATAATTATTTAAATAATTCGTTGATGATTTACAATTTAATAATTTAGTTTTTTCAATTCTTGTTTAATCGTTCCATTTAATTTGAATTATGAGATCTATTTCATCCATCATAGATTCTCATAGATATAATTGAGATGATAAATTTTATTAATAAAATATAATCAAGGAACTCATTCATAGGTGACAAGGTTCCTATCCAAACAACACCAAAAAACATGCCATGTCATCATAATTATACACCATTTAGTATTCTTCAATGCATCATGATTTGTTTTAGTAATCAATTTGAGATCCTACATTAATTAGGAATTAATGAAACAAATAATTACCTTTAATCCACACGGTGTTGAACAAGATTAAATGGTACATGGAAACAGAACTACACCTATTGTGGGCCACTGGACATGATGTGTAGTCCCTTTGGGTCCGGCTTGAGTCATGTATCCCATGCATGGATTTCCCAGCCACTGACCATGTAACGCTGAGTCTACAAGGAGTGTGGCCCACTAGACATGCCATGTACTCTAAATATTTATAAAGTACACCTCACACACCATTTCACCAAGTGTTTACTTTGGATGGACAGTGAGGAGGGCACATGCTGTGTAGTCACATCTACACACCTTGTAATTTTTCTAGATTATGTTGATTTAAAATTTATTATTATTTTATATAACCATTGAGACTTGTAACTTAATGTGTGAATAAGGATGGGACACTACATGTTATAGGTGTTTGATATATATATATATATATGACTAATTATTATCTGTGTAATGTGAAATAGTATGCACATCATGTATGAGTTGTATTACAATTATAATTCCGCGTGCATGCTACATGTCACAAAGAATAAATTATATACAAGTATAATACATGTTGGGTTTATTTTTACAATTATTCATCAGGTTACCTCCAATGTACAAGTTATATACATAGTTGATTTTAATAGAATTTATTAATTTATTTAACATTATAATAGAAGAGAATCTTATGTAAATTCATTAAAGGCATTAAGATAAAAGGATTGATTAATTGAAGACAATAATTAATCAATTCATGCATGATTTATCATATATAAAAATGATTAAGGAATTTAATTCTAGTTTTTTTAAATGTGTAATTCATTTCCATCAAGTGCCTGATCATGAGATAGACTAGATCATTGTATGTGATTGGTTTCCCATTGAATTTATAATTAAATTAAATTGTTGGCATGCATGCCTTCTATCCTCATTAATATTTAAGGTCTTTATGCCCATGGTTTCTTTTATTTAAACCCTCTTTTACCCCTCACATGTGTGTGACTAAGAGCTTATGTAATGGATGGAGCTCCCAAGCTTGTAGAGGTAGTTCGATTTAGGTGTGGAGGCGAAAACATTCCAAGGAGATAAAAAGGGGGGAAAGTAGAAAGCTGTAAATAGAACCTAAAGGGCTGAAGGGGTTTCCCCCCTAGGTCAGTGGTCATTTTATCATCTCTTAGATAAACTAACTACTAGAACAATCTCATGATCATACCATTTATTTATTTTTCTGTCAGTTGGATGGTTATTCTTTATAGATGTTTTGTAAACATCCCATGATTAATGAATTAGTAAATCATGCAAGATTGATCTAAAATAAACTATCTTATTCGTAAATATTATATAATACAATTTTAATAACTTAATATTATCCCACATAATATTAACAGAAATGTAAAAAGATAATAAATGGAAATTTATGCATAAAGTATAAAATAACTCAATAAAATAATAAGTCGGTATAACCTTCCATTACTTCAGTTAGAATCGAACCATAGTTCAATGTACTTAACCAGACAATGTTGGGGTGCTTTCAATTATCAGGGAATTTTAATTTGTGGTTTTGGGTTGACTTTAATTATTTTATATCAAGTGTTGACTTCTAAAGAAGGACTTGGTATAACTAAGTGGAAAATGTTATGGAAATCTAAAATTAAGGATTTTGAGATTTGGGAGTCCACTCAATGGGTCAAGGAGCTAAGATTTAATGTAGTTATCATTTAGAATACCAACCTGAAACCTTTCAAATTGCTTGACCTACCATATTTTGTGTAATTCAAAGGGAAATATGGATCCCTACTGCTATAATGTCCAACCAATAGGATATTCCAAAGCTATTAGTGATGGTTATTAGTTTTTGATAAAATAGTGCGAGACTAATGAATATTTATTTATTTGTATTAATTTTCTCAAATTTAGTAATAAAAAAATTTTAATATTATATTTAGAAATGACATTAAAAATGACATAAAAATTTTCCTTTTTATCCATAATCGAGAAGAAAAATATTCTCACCAGCACTAATTTCTGGGAGTGACAAAGGAGCCTTCGGGTCATCAATCTCCTTGAGTGGAAACTGTATGTTCTACATGTTCCTATTACTAGTTGTGCCTAGAAACTAGGTGTGTGATGAAGACATTTCTATGTATGAGAAACATCTGAATGATGCTATAGATGTTTAGTGCCTCATGCTATCATCCATAACCGATGACATCTTAATGCAACATGAGGAAATGAATTCTTATTGCATGATGTCTCACATTCTGTATATCTATAAAGAGATGGTGAGATAAGAGTGGTAGGCGATCTCAAATTCATTTTTCACCAATATACTTATAGTGTCTGCACTAGCTGGTGTACATGTATTAAATCTTATCATCTATATTGGTCATCTGGATAACCCAAGTATTAAATTCCCAGATGAGTTGTGTACAGATCTCATCCCATCATCACTTCCCATGAAAATATCTAGATTTACAATGAATTATAATATATGTAATAATATGAAGACTTTATCAGAACTTCTTACTTTAATTCTCCAAGTGGAAAAGGAATTAGGGTGTGAAAAAACCTCAATCCTTATGGCGAGTATGCAGAGAAAGGACAAGGAAAAGTGGAATTAGACTTATAAATAGTAAAAATCCCATGGCCACCATCTGACCAAGATGAAGAAGATCCAAAATAATGGTATGGAAAAAGAGGCAGTATGCTTTGCATGTGGCCAGTCATACCACTGGAAGAGGAACTACACCTAGAGGATAGGGGACGCCAATGGTACATTCATTATCAATTGAAATATCTCCATTTCTACACATTGGTTATTATATACAACTTTGGGTGCACATGTATGTATTAAAATGTAGGAACCATGTAGATTCCTAAAAAAATTTAGAGGAAAGGTGCATCTGTTATTTTCCAATGGTTCAAGGCTGGATGATCTTTGAATTGGTGACCATCGCCTCACATTTACAATGAAAATGATTTGGTATTACATGGCAGTTATTATTTTACTTGTGTTACCCAAAACAAAATTTTTTATATCATGTCTAGATATAGATTGGTCTATTTTCAGGTTCATAAATAAATATTTTTACTTTTTTAAGGACAACATATGTTATGGTATGTCACATTTAGGTAATGGTCTATATTTATTACAGTATGAAAAACTAGTTTGGCAATTGATAAAAAATCAAGTTCACCTGACTCATATAACACCCAGTTGTGGAATCACCATCTCAGTCAAGTAAATGAGATATGTTTGACAAAACTCTATAAAGATGGTTATTTAGATTCTTTTGATCTAAAACCACCTGATATATGTCACACTTTTTATAAGGGAAAATAACCAAACCGCTATTTCATGGATAGTGTGAAACATCCTTAAATCTTATTAGATTGGTACACACTATTGTGTGTTGACTATTTCTAGTAGAAGGTGTTGGGGGATATTCTTAATTCATAACTTTTACTGATGATTTGATTAGATATGGCTAAATTTACATGATGATGTATAACATTGAGTCTGTTGATAAATTCAAGGAATTGAAGAATGAATTAGAGAATTATCTTTGTAAGAAGATAGTGATGCTTCGATCTAATCGATGTGGCTAATACCTTAACCAAGATTTCATCATCTTTTTGTGAGAGATTGGGATTCAATCACTACTCACTCGACCTTATCTACCATAATAAAATGGTGTTATTGAAATGAGGAACCGTACCTTGTTGGAAATGGTATGGTCGATGATGAGTCATGAAGATCTTCTATTATACTTTTTGATATATTAATTACAAACTATGGCATACACAATAATCCATGTTCTAAATATGGTGGAAAATGGAACCCCCTTTGAGTTATGGAGTGTAATGAAACCCATTTTTTCATATACTTAAGTATGGAGTTGAAAAGAGTTTGATAAGGCTTTCATAGACAAAAAACAAGAACCCCAAGGAACATGGTGTAACTTTATTGAGTATCCTTGGGAAACATAGGGATACAACCTATGCTACCCATCAGACAAGAATTTACCTATCAATAGACATGCCGTCTATATTCAGAGGGAGAACATCCTCAAAAAGTATAGTGGGAGAACAATTGACATAGAAGATTTTTTTTCTCAAGATACATACGGGTTGGTACAAGAACAAGTTCCATAGGTCCCCATTGATGAATAAGTTCATAAACACAACTACTATGTAGGAGTGTAATAGAGGTACACTAACTAGAGAGATATATGTTTCTTATCAACAAAATGGTGTTTCATTATTGTTGGAGAATGATGAACCTATCACCTATGTGGAGGTAGTTGAGAGATCATAAGACATTATATAGCCAGAAAATATGAATTCTGAGATGGATTCCATTTATTAGAACCAATTTTCGGTTCTGTTCGATGAACCAGTTGATGTAAATACTGTTGGATGTAAATAGGTATTCAATAGGAAACTAGAAATGGCTGGTAATTAAAGTACCTATAAAGAAAGGATAGTGGATAAAGGGTATAAAAAGCATCAAGGAATTTACCATGATGAATCCTTTCTTCCAGTTTCCATGTTTAAATCCATCAGAATAATATTTTCCATAGTATATTACCATGAATGTGATATCTGGTAGATGTATGTCAAAAATTCATTCCTTAATGGAATCCTTCGAGAATATGTGTATATGTAACAACCAAAAGGGATTGTTGGAACAGGTGATGCCAGAATAATTTGATAGTTTTAGGTATCCAATTGTTAATTGACAAAAGCATATAGTCCATTCAACATTAAATTTGATGAATCTATTAAAGTAATTGGTTACATTAAAAAAGCACATGAGATATGTGTTTACAAATAGGTTTAATGGGAATGTGGTTGTTATCCTGGTAGTATATGTTGATGACATAATATTAATTAGAAATGACAGATCAGTCTTATAGTCAGTTAAATACTAGTTGAATATGTCCTTATCCATGAAGGTCTTAGGGGAAGCAATCTATATTCTATGGATCATGATCATTCTTGATATATCCATGAGGCTTCTTGGACTATGTAAAATTACATATATTAACTAGATACTAATGATATTTAGCATTGAACAGTCCAATAGGGGATTTGGTCTAGTGTCACATGGTGTACATATTTATAAGAAAATGTGTCCCTGGACACAACAATAGAAATATATAATTAGTGAGATCCCATACACCTAAATAATAGGACCTATCATGTATTCCATGTTATGTACTTGACTAAATGTTTCCTAAGCACTGAGCGTGATAGGAAGATATCAAGAATATCTAGGAGAACATCATTAGACTAATATTAATTCTATACATATGAATCTGAGATGCACTAAGGATATGTTCCTGGTGTATACTGTAGATGACGATCTTGTCATTTGATGTTATGCTGATGCTAGTTTATAAACAGATCAGAATGATTTGAATTCACAATCATGATATGTTATCTATCTCGACGGAGGAGTTGTGAGCTATAATAGTTAAAAGAAAACATTCTTCACTGATTCTACAAGAGAGTATAAGTGTATAGAGTCTTTTTATTCATCTAAGGATGACATATGGAGTCATAATGTTATCTAGGATATTGATGATGTACAGAGTAGTAAAACCCTATCACATTGTATTGTGATAAAACATCAAGAGTGTCTCTGGAAAAAGATCCATAGTCACATCAATAGATAGAACACATACTCGAGAAGTATCACCTATTGAGTTATTTAAATCAATGGGGTGATGTTCTAGTAAACAGAGTATCAACATAAGAAAATTTTCTTGACCCCTTGACTAATTTCTTGTGTAAATAGAAGCATGAATATCAGGGGAGAGCTAGCTGACTAAAGATTGTTAGTAGTTGTCTCTAGTGAAAGTGGGAGACTGTTGGAGTTGGTTCCCTAGAACAAAATTCTATATAAATTATGGTAAACTTATATTTATTGGAAGGATATCAATAAACTCCATATCACATCATTATTTTACTTCTACATAAAATTGTATGTGATAATGTTCCGAGAGTAGTTTTCGCACTAAAAATTCAAATTAGTTCCCAACTATGATGAGAAATTTGAAGTGCTATGAAAATATTATTATATATATGTTCTATATCCAGATGATATCATTTGAGGTACACAAATGATACATGCTATCATGGGTGGATACACATAGGACTTTGAGAATCATTATCACGGTGTACACCCTTGGTGATATCTAGTAGGAAATTATGATAACAAGACCCAACAGTAAGAAATCTACATTTATAAGTGTCATTGGATGTTCCTATCAGCAGACATGTGTATTTTTCCTTATAAATTATGATTATTATTAATGGGTATCAAGAATCGCACACTTAGATGCATTGGTGAAAATTTGATGTCATATTTTCACGGAAAAGGACATGTTGGGTGCATCATGATTTGTAATGAATTAATGAATAATGCGAGAGAGGGTTTTTCACCTTCTACTCCATAACAGAAGTTGATATCTTAGGCCCTATGATGGAAATTATATAGCATAAATTAATCCATGTCCATAGTGTTCAATAAGAATGTTAAATTTTCTAGGAGTCAAGGAATGAGAAATCAATAACTTGGGTTGATGGAACTTGCATGTTACATTATTGATTAGAGATATCAAGACAAAGGGATTATATTAAATGATATGAATTTGTATGAGGTGGCATGTCCATGAGCAATTAACTTCATTCTCTATGGGTTATTTAGAATGTTGCAAGATGTTAACCTTGTACATTAGGATTCTTCTCCTAATGACACTGAAAAAGAGGCCTAGTGGGTCACACACTAAGTGAATACAGTATCTCAGTTAAATAATGTATTTTTAATTATTTAACAAGTTTAATAAATAATATTTTAGGTTTTGAATTAATAATTACTCATGGATTCCTTGTTGTATTTATTTCGACACTAGTTATTCGAGATGATATAATGTGAGAGGAATAATTAATAAATATTTTTTTTTCTATTTAGCGAATATAATATCTATATATTTATTAGTGAATAAGGAAGTGATATTTATTTAATAAATAAATAGTAATTATTCAAGGTTTAATAAATATTTTGGAGGATTGGAGAACCTAGTTAAGGTTCTGGTGATAAATAATAGATTTGATTAATTTTTATTAAATAATATTTAATTATAACTCACAAGTTAGGCATTTGTCAGGAAATAATAATATTGTTGTTATTCATTGACATGGGGGTTTCTCCAGGATTAATAAGATAATGAAGGATCTTTTGAAAATTATTTATTATTAACCTAGTGTATTATATTCCCGGTTATATTATTCTCTTATTATGAAAGTGCTAGCAATGAGACAAATTATTATTAATGAGCATAAGAAATTGGAGAAAATGATTTCAATCCTAGAGAGTTCATCCCTCTCTAAGAATACTGTCATGAACGAGATAGATCCTCCTCCACCAAATTAATGTGGATGATTTGGAAGCTGTTCTGAAGGCGGTTAAAGGATCACATTGCAAGTGCAAGGATCATTTGTGCTAGCACCCATAGAATCCTTCAATGACATCTAGAGATTTGTGGAACATGTGTAGATCACCACCTGAGGAGATCAACCCTTGATCTATACAAATCAAAGAAGGCACACTTAATATTTATGTTTGAACAAATAAATGAAGAATAAATCACCTATGAGGTATTATGTTATTTAATTAAATTAATTATAAACAAAAATTTTTGATCATCTCTCTTGTTTCCTGGTTTCTATTCCTTTTACTAAATTCTTTATCCAATTCTATGGATACTCATGTTTATCATCATATTGATCCTAGATTGTTAATTTAATATGGAAAAGATAAATGTTGGGCACCATCACTCCTGTGCTTCCACCGTGCCTGGAACCTACAGTCGATTCATCTGATCTACATGATGTTGCGCCTATTAGGAGGGGGTGAAGTCTTGATTGATTCATGATATAGGATCATGTTATTGAGTGATGCCCAACTATTGATATTGATCCTTGTTTACAAAGATATGGTTAATTCTTTAATATATTTATTTTTTATTAATATCATTAATAAATTTCGTAATAATATTCAATTTTTTAATTTACATAGTATTTCATATTTAGCTATTGGGAATCCTGGTGTGATTCTATGAATCTAATATTTTGTGACATGGGTGTCCGGGGTTCATGTTCCCATTGTGGTTCATCAACAGATGTTCGACTACTGGATTGTTCATCATTAAATAAAATACACCATTTAATTTTTTTTAATTAATTAGATATTTTTTAAAAATTCCTTGCAGAATATAATATTTATAATTACTGATAACGTGATAAATCTCAAAGAAGAGGCATGAGATATTTTTATACGTGATCATTTTCATTTATTGTTGTAGAACCTCAGAATGCAAGATATGGATAAAGATCCTACTACTATTTTTGACTATTCTTGAATCTCCCATCAACATAACTTTACCTTAGAAAAGGTATTGGATGGATTTTTCTCCTTCCAATTATGAGAGTCTTTTAGGAGGAGTTCATCATCTGGATATCAGAGCAGAGGGAGGCATAAGGTTATACATTAGGAAGAAATTCATACATTTCCCATACATCGACGATATATGGTAAGTGATATTACATAATAATGTATATTTACATTAAATGTATAATTTTTATTATATTATATAAATCTATACTAACCCCACTATTATAATTTTTTATGTTTATAAGAATATGTATATAGATCTCTATATATGAGAACTTATAGGAGACCGACAACTCCATATTGTGGTTAGTATTTTTTAAAAAAAATTGACTAATATTAATATTAATATTATTTTAATTTATAATTATATTATATAATAATTTATATGGAAAAAAATTATCATTAATGATAGATTCAGGATAATAGTGAAGAATATTCTAGTGGTGATTGATGTTTTGACAAGGGGGCCTTGATACATGAAAATTTTCATGGTGTCGAGAATGGCCGAGTGATCAGTATTAGTTCCCTACAAACACCTATGAGGGATTATGTAACTTTTTCAATGTCATTGGTGAAATTTAAGGGATCTCGTATAGAGTAATCATCTAATATTTTATCCTCTGAAAATATGAGGAGATGTTGAGAGATGAAGATGAGATAATACAACAGATGTATAGATAGAGGGATGTAAAGAATAAGCATAAAAATAAGAGATATGAGTAGATGTTGGAGTATATGAGATAACTTGCTTATGGCGTTGGTATGATGTTTTCTCCAAGTGATCCTTCATGTGATCCCACTATACCTGATATCTATTGATGTTGAGTGTTTTTATGACTATTCTACATTTTTGGGTTATATAAATATTATTTCTAATATAATTTTTTAATGATATGTTTTTCTTATTCAGTTTATTAATTATTTCTAATATTTTTAAATTTATTTATTGAAATTTTATTTAGTTTTATATTTTTTTAAATATAGTAATTACGACTACCAAAGTGATGCCTCACAATTATTTATTTTTAAAAGACTCATCCAAATTTGTTATTTAATAGATTTCTTGAAGTTATTTTTAACAAATGTATTAACCGTCAAATAATAAAATGTATTTGTAATTATTTGTCACAAAATAAATAAATTATGATGCCATTTTTTTGGATGCCTCATTAGAAATGGAGTCCTATCGCAAAAGAATTTTTTTTGATTGTATCCCTTCACTTGTAAGACATTTTAAAAATCTCCAACTCATGTTGAGTATCCCTATTCTATCAAGGGATCACCATGTTGGGTTGGAAAGTTCCTAAGGATGGGTTCATATTCCTATAAAAAAAGACATGTGGCATATCTCGAAGTCACAAGACTGAGCTCATATCACAATTTTATACATGGTTTATCGTGAAAATGTGAAAATCACTTCAAATCAAGCTCTTATTATTTCCAGTGAAGCTACTCTCCATATTATTGTAGCTCGTGGAATCCATGTTCATATCCCAACTTCTTCTAATGAATGATTGTACCAACATCATTGAATTTCTATAAAAGAGGAGGCTCATATCCATTCTCCCATTTCTGAGCTCCACTGGAATATTCTGTTTGGGAATGAAAGTTTGAACCATGCTTATATCCCTACTTCATCCAAAATTGAATGACATATTCCGGAAACCACCTACAGGTAGGATAATATTTTTATTAGTAATATAAAATTTCACCAAAATACTCTAGAATCTTCACAATAGTGGGATTATATTCTCGTAGATCAATATGGTCATCAATACATTACGATAGATATCATGTAGTATGGTGATACCTCATCTCAAACCCAAAAGTATGGTAGACATATCTTGGCCATGATGTAGATTGGGTAACATATCCTTGATCTCATCAATGCCTATGTCGTGGAGGATATTCAATACATATCCACAACATCTCAAGGATCCATAAAATATTTAACTAATGAAGAAGGTGATCATTACCTCAATATTCCTACTCATGGTAATGTAGATATTGATCATATGGAATCTACTGCATATATCCTCCATGGTCAATGACCCAACAATGATTTCATTCTTAGAAATGAAAATTTTCCCCTTTCCCAAACACTTCCATATAGAGAAATGATCAAAAGTTTCACACCTTCATATATATAGGTTCTTGAAACCCTAGGATTAACCATATATGGTGCCCCATCAATTATCAGATGTACTTCACTGCTGCTATCTGGAAACCCAGAGAAGTGACCTCTATGGTCTAAGCAGGTGGAGGAATATAAATCTGATGAAGAAGAGGTCGACATGGATAAATGGAAAGAGACAACCAGAAAAAACCTTCTAACCATGTTCTGGAACATCACCACTTCAATCCACTAGATCTCAGATAATCTAGAGAAGGTGTTCATGCCTTACCTATGAAAAAATATTTGGGAAAATCATCAAAAATTAAAGGCTAGTCTCCTCCCCCATTTTGGATATAAGGTTCACCATCAATACATACTCATACTCTATTTTCAAATAGAATTACCTACTATCATCATGATCTATGACTGAAAACTATAAATGCACAATGAAAACATGTAGCACACTTTCTTCCATTTGACTACAACTCTTTCGAAAATGATAACCAAGGCATCATCCAATATCTATATCCAAGGGTGGTGAAATTATAGGGCAGTCTACTCCACTATGTTCATGGAACAAAAAAACCCTAGATTTGGCAACCTTTATTGTCACATCCCGAGAAAAAATCATGGGACTGGGTACTGCACATGCCAGTTGATCAATGTAGTGAAATACCCAACATTGAAGATGCACAAACATCATGAATAGAGGGATATGTATTCCAATAGATTCTTAAGTTGGCCCCCTTGAAATAATGGGATCACATCATTGGTTTCCATTGCACTCATCTCACACACGAGCACAATTAAACCAAAATAGATGGATCACAAAAAAAAGATACTCTAACTGCTATCTAAGAAAGGACTTAGACCATAGGTATGGGGGAATTTTTTTCAATTCCTCCACCCCTCGGGTTATAAATAATTTAATGGATCCAAGACATATCAGTGGAAAGGATATCCCAAACACTACCCACAGTGCTGGGGGTATTTTTATCTCAACCACAATCACTAGGTTCATCACACATTGAATGGGTCTTGGAGAAATTAGAGAAGGTTCTAGATCAACCCCATCCCTTAAGGATGGGTAATTTGTATCTTAATTGACAAGTCATGAACCATCAAATACACTTCAGGAATCATCAAATCTTGAACAACATGATCATCAAGTGCCGATAACAACCATGAATGTTTCCCATCCCATAGGTCTAAGATAATTTTTATCATTATCATTGCCCTTGAATGAATTAGACCACTCCAAGTTGGGAGGAAAATATCAATAGTCAAAATCCCACCAGTTCCTCCGACCATAAGACAAACATTTTATATTTGGGTACTACCTAAAAAACACAATTGTAAACTCTCTTAAGGTCACTATTCAATAAAAAAATTAGAGGAACATATATATAAGGAAATTAAATCCAATATGGGTTGTAATAAAAAATGTTCAAATATTCCTAGGGCCCAGAAAAATCGCCCAAATATAACCATCCAAGGAGGAGTAAATGGAGAATAATCACCCTATTATGTTAAGAGTAATTTAATCAATACCATTTCCCATTACACCTCATTCAATGTGTTCACCATCAATACAAAAAATGTTTTGGATAAAGTTGAAAATTCATAAGTGTGTTGTACAGAAAACATACTATGAGAGTAGTGTGATATTAATGTGCCAATTGAGGAAACACGTACATGGAATCATGGAAGGAACCAAAACATGGAACCTCTAAATAATTAATTTCACATTTATAGAAGAAAACTACTAATGATAAAGGGAAATGTGTGTCAACATTCTACTCACCACCCATAGGATCCAAAATTCCATCCACAGAGGAATTTCTGGCACAATATGATAACGAGATACAAAATATCATATTTATCATTGATGTAATTATTGGGGGAAACATTTCAACTAGATATAACATTCAGAAGAAGATTAATATCCATCCTCCCACATACCATGAGAGAGATGATACACCTTAAAGTGTGAAATCTGAGTGACATGATAGCTATATATATAGGATGCTCGTTTATATAAATGTAGAATTCGAGGTTGAATGAAACATTCCACCAATACGACGAAAAAAACTCCCACATTAGGGAGATCATTCAGTCCTATCACAGATTTTAAATTTTCCGGATATGAAAATGAGGCCACCTCATCAAGCATCATCCATTTCCTATAGATGTGAGGTATTCCAGATTATTGTACCTACAAAATTTATCATATCCACTGAATCACTAGCTTCATTATTGGAATCCATGGAACGGTGAAACACTCTTATGAATACATAGAAGAATCCATATCACTAATGGGTGGATGAAACCATTCCCTTACAAAATTTTGGAAATCATACCTTCTGAACCTTTCATGGTGTGGGATAACCAGAATAGCATATCATGCATTTTGTGTCCTGATGCAGCCTGATGATGGTCCATCGACATTATTAGAAGACGTCCAAGGTGATATGTTTTTTACAAACTCATGCGGTGATAGCCTTCATTTTTTATACCATCCTTCTAGTAGGATGTGTTGTAGAATGTGATGACCATCTCAATTATTCCTTTATTAATTATACTCCACATTGAAGGAAGATACAATTTTTGACCTTAGAAACTACAAATAATGTGAAAATGAGAGGGTTTACATCTTCATTTCTCAATGAAAGGGTTTATCCTATATACTCAGTATTCATATCCTATATGTGTAAGTTATTTAAATCTATTATAACAATCATTGGGATGAACTACAAACACACTTGATCCTGATAAAGTATCTAGGAAGATTCCATGAGTTTTTAGAAATGGTACATTTCATTGAAGACACCATTCAGTGGACATGAGCTAAATCTCAACCCATTTCCATAGAATAGGGACAATGTATTGGTAAGGAAGATAATGCCATTGTTAACCTAAAACAACTAGCAGTTCCCAAACATGCATCCATGTTGGCCCCAAATCATCCGATTCCTCCTGCTGAGCAATAGATGTAACAAAATTGCCCTCGACTAGAAGTAAGAAGAGATCAAGGTCACCTGCAATTTTAGGAACAATTTATGGTATTAAAAACTTTGAAATGGGAAGAAAATACTCCTACAAGGACTTTTCATAAGGAAGGAAGCATTCCCACAAGACCATAAAATAAAATGGATGCAAATTGAATTGCAAGCATTGGATGACACATGAAGAAACTGAATTTCTTAGAAGTTTTAAGTGACCCATGTACCATCACATAGAAGGTTTCATGGAACACAGGAATCGGAAGCCACTAGTATGTAGAAGTACCTATAAGGCATTGTCCCATGGGGAAATTTCTAAAAAACCAAATAAGTCATCAGCCATATCGTTAATAGAATAAAGACACTAAAGGATATATAAATACTATCCCGCAAACAAAATTGATCACTAATAAAGAAAATTGGAAGTGTTTCATGAACTATGACTCAAAAACCATATCCTTCGTAAACATCAGTAGAAAGATACTTTTGTGGGTTGAGATATGGCTTCCTGGGCTTCATCAAATGTTGTTGAGTGCCCATAGATATGATTTTCCCGGTACTGTATAAAAGGAGAACAAAAGGAATTGAGAATGATATGGATGAAGAAAATGTAGAGGAAACCCAAGAGATTAGAAGAAAGAATTTTGGGAGGATACCAGATTCAATTTCAAATCATCGAGAAAGTTCAAAATATGAACCATGTTTCTATAGGTATGACTAGCTGAAAACCATAAAAAGAAGGAACTTCAGAATAATGGCTAAACCTAAAACCTTATTGGTTTTATCATGAACTAAAAGTTCATTGTATATGAACACACCAATAACTATAGATTTGAGTACCCAATGTCAATATGATTTTCTACATAGTGCATCTCTACGTAGATCAAACCTCATGTCATGTATTGCATTAGTACATGGATGGAACCAATGAGGCATTTTGGACAGCATGTAGGACCATGTACCTCTTTGGTATGTGGTGGTCCATTCCCATGCCCACATACTACTTCGATACATGGATGACCCATCTACCCGTATAACACAACGGTATGTGGAGCTCCCCCATACCGCATGAGAAAACAATGTGCAGAAAGGGTCATATTCAGGTGTCCTTCCCTATGGATCCAATATTGCACCTCCAATATCATCCAGTAATCTATAATTCCTCTACAAACCAGTCCCCCTAAATTAGGATAAAGCATTCTTCAAAGACACCAAACCTGTATGATCAGATCATTGGTCACATCAGCACAACCCTCTGAGTCTTCATACCAGTGATATACTGAGTCATAAAGGCTCTCCCCACAATGTTCTGGACTCCCAGTATGTCTCTATGTCTACATTACCATGGTAACCCAGAGTCCAACCATAGGATGTTGACCTGAACCTGCCTATTCTTGGGATTAAGGGTCTTCAAATTCTTTTCATTACAATGAAGAATGGTGATAAGTCGAGGAAATAATCTCTGCTTATCCTTTTGTTGAGATGCGATACTCCTCCCCCTTCCTAGAGAACATTCTAGGGAACTCCCACTAAGGTAAGTTCCCAACCATTTGAGAGACGACCACATGAACTAAAATGTCATCCCACATTGAAGGGTTCATCACTCTATGCCATGGCCCACCATTACCTTTGCTTCTTCTTTCATATGCCCAGACTCTCCCATTAGTTGCTGAGAAGGACTGTGGTTTGTTAAATCTCCCACATCCAATTGTTTCCCACACCATGTATAAATCATGTGTTCTTTGAGATTTTTTCTAATTACAAAATCCATACACCCCCACACTAAATTATCTATGAGAAATATTATTCCATTTCAAACAATGATATATAGGACTCCTTCCTAATGGCCAAATCTCAAAACGGTTTCCCTTCAAATAGGGTCCACCCGATCATATCCCCTCAAATAGGTAACTTCCATGTGTAAGCCCCATCCAAAATGAACATTTGGAACTATAATTCATGTTCAATCCAGGATATTGAGGATGCCTTTCTAAATTCTCAAGCCCAATAGAGGTTCCCTTCCAAATAGGTCCACCCCAATTATACCCCCATCAAATGTGCTTCCACCTAGGTCCAAGACCCAAGCTAACCGAACTACAAAGGCGCTGATTCCTCTCCGGAGGATATGTAATAGGCACCTCCAATAGGCCCGATACCAACATCAAATCACCTTTTGTCTCTCCTAGATGATGAGAAACTCTAGAGTGCCTAATTTCATGGCTTAATTCAGCATTTCATTCATAGCATCAAATCCATGTATATCCATGATGATGCTAAAAACCAATTGTAGCTAGTGGATACATTCTCCAAGATTGAAAAAAGGATTCGTTAATATATGAATACAAATTATATATATAAGAGAGTCCCAAAATAGGAAATAATTCCTACAAAAGGTGTGATGTGCCTGACCTCACATCCTCTCGACCAATAGATTTCTAAAGTGTCGTCATCCAAATCGTGATCCAACAAGTGTGTGAATTTGTATTTTATGTTCATAAGTCATGTATACCGGGGTCATTGGGTGTTTCTAGCTACACAAAAATACTCAATGGTGACCATCTGAGGAAATCACATCCTAAGAGGACCGATTTCACAAATACTTAACCCCACACAATCTCCAATTTGGGTTGTTTGACTCTGAAACCTCCATCATGATATGGAAGGGGTAAACATCATTGTCCCCATAGGGTCAATCCAATTCCACCTAAAGGATAATGATGCTAATCAGGATGGAACAAAGATACCGACGTGAATCTCTCTACCATTATAGACAATAAATGATTCCTGTTTGGCAATTTTTTCTACCCAACCGATGTGTCAGGTCAGTTCGATACAAAAATGTTGAACCCAATGTGAAATTCACTAATAAGGGACAAATAAATTTTTTCCATCAGACCATTTTATTAAATTCCAAAACAAATCACCTCAGGTCGAAACAAAAATGGTGAACTTGAAATGAATCATCAACCAAGGTGAAGTTTCTAACCCACTCTAGATCATTTTCCTCAATAAAAAGGGGGAAGGGGAATGATGAATCTTCAAATATGGATATATTCAAGAGATTATACTTTGAAGGGGTTCTATTGTCTGTATATGTCATATATATTTATTTCAGGTTTCTACAGAGAAAACTATGAACCAAATAGCATCCTAAGAACTAATGCAGACACATGCCACATTGATCATGTAGGTGATTAGGGCACCGATAGAGAGCAGGACCCCATCACCAATGTAGCATCTTCAATGTTGGGTATCCAACACGTTGAATAATGTGTACCACAAAAATGATACACTCCCTACAGTGGAGGCTACATGATAAGACCTCTAATATGAAAAATATCTCCAGCCACCTCCCCATTCGCGTAGAAAACCCCATCACAAGCAATCCCCAGTGGCCATCTTAAACTATTTCAAGAGCTTGTCCCTAGATCATGAAAACATGTACCTCCCTTTTTTCATGGAGGAAGATGGATTTGATGTTGATTACATCGTCTTAATTGCACAAGGTTCCTACACATGGCCCCTACTAGAGATATTTTCCACCAACAACGCGCGACCAAGTTTCCTCGCTCTGAATAGCATCTTGTGTGGTGGTAATATGATGAAGTGGAGAAGACACTGGCCCCTTCGGCCACCTGCCGAGGGTGGAAGTCATATAATCAAGAACAATCTATCATCATGGTTCATGAGGGGGAACTCCACTATACAAATGTGATAGTATTAAATGGAAAATCATACAACTATGCCCCCTTCACTGAATCCCACCACAAAAATAGGGTGGCACAATATGGGAACATGCATATTCCTACTAGTTCTCTTCGATCCCGCCCTACAGATAGAGCAGAAAATTATAGGATTTTTTGGATATCTACCGATGCAAAAGAATCCCAAAACCCCAATAGGATGAAAATAACCTAAAGGAAGGCACAAATACCTTCTAATTTATATCAATCCCTCCATCAAAATAGGGATGAAATAAAATACTATTATAGTCAAATTCTTGTAGATTAATACAATAACTGTGAGACAAATACACTGGAAAGTGAGAAGATCCAAATTTTTAGTCATAAATATGAAGCCCACCAGTCAAACACGATGGAAACCAAAGAATTCAACCAATGGGTGACTCATTCCTATAACCTGACATCGGATAACTTCCATTACCTACTCACAACGTATGGATGACAAGAGTAGGGACATACTCTTTATTTGATATTGGATTGGGCCTTTATACATGTTCCATCCAATGATTTATCACATTACATCCTGGAAATGATTGAAGATCAAACTTAGATTCCAAACCATATCCTCTAAATTTGACAAGATAACATTTCATCGAAATCAGTGGTGATGAATCAAGACCCCGACCATGTTTCCTCCAACAGAATGAATTACTCACAAAATGGGTTAGTTACTCTAGAGTACTTATGGATCCCTACTCCAATCCAGGCAGGTCGAAGACAATATCTATTGACACATGGAAAATCCCACTGGGATCAAATACTTGTTCCAACTAGGGGATGTCGGTCCTATGTGGTGGTTGCTCTATGGTTAGCATATATCCCTACCAAGATTCAATATTTTTGTCGGTGTATCCTGGAATCATCATGGGAACCATCAAAATAGCGACTATTATATGAAGTTCATTCCCAATAGAAGACAACCTCGGTTACCTACAAGGGAGAACACAAAAATTAAATCTTCCAAAGGAAACCAGAAAATGATGAGAACAAACATGATCCCACTCTACTAAAATCTTGAGGTCTTGACACCCTCAAAAATATATCAATAATGTCTCAAGAACTGATTAGTCTATTACCAAATTCTGGAATTGTTAGTAGCAGTTGGAATGGCCCTTCCCGCATTGTTTCTACCAGAAACTCTAAAGGTCTCCCAAGAGCACCCATGGGGGTTTATACCACGGGCTAGGAATGATAGATCACAAGATCATATCTCTTAATGTGTGTCAGGGTAGCCCTCTACTTGAACAAAATATTAGACTCATAGAAGGTCCTATGCTTTTTGTCGTCTTCCATGATGGCTCTTTCCAGGGTATACACTAAATATATCCTTCTCCCTATAGTTAGTAGTTGATTCAATATAGTATTACTAGCCATGAATATTAGAATTATGAAGGCCCTCCCCACAATGTTAGTTGTTTTTAAGGCCCTCCCCATAGAAACACCAAGAAATAAGAAGATCCTTCCCTCATCAATTTACACCATGAATGTCCTCCATAAGATGTGCACTGCATAAATTCTCCCCACATCAATATATCAATATATGATTTTATCCCCACCATCATATGAATCATCGATTAGGTCCTCCCCACAATGAAATAACCCAGCAAGAAGTTCCTCCCCTCACTGCATCGATCCCTAAAGGTTATCCCTATAGTGTACAACATAGGGTCATTCTCTGCGGTTGGGTATCATGTTGCAATGGTAGCCCTCACCATTGTAGCACTGATTGTGACGGTCCTCTCCACAATTTATATTCGTACAATAAAGTAGGATATCGCATTGCTGGGAAAAATGTGAGAAATTCCTCATATGTTTTGGCATTCAGAAAGATGGTGTCAGATATATGACACACTCTATTTAGGATGAGTGATATCTATTCTCAACCCAAGGATGGTATGGGGCCATGATAACCATTTGAGCCTCCCCCACGCCATTCACATTTCAATGAGGGACCAACCATCCCAGCTACTTGGAATGAATTATTAAGAAGTATTCATGTTCGGCATATCATGTGGAGGAGTCCCAAGAATAACAACAGTAGGATATGTTGCTCGTGAGAAGGAAACTGGATATGGGTAATATATTAGTGATATATTGGCCCATGACCACTTATAACTTTAACATACTGAGGGATTTATCAATGGAATGTATTAAAAGCATTCACCTCAATATCTTTATGTCTATTTTCCAGCTAAAAGTAGAGTTCTTTCCCTATAATTGTTATTTAGACCATGTTAAAATATTTGAAGCAATTCACCGTCTAATCGACCAAGAAGCCCTCCTGTCAACACAACATCAATGATCAGAATGGCGATGTAAGACCTTGAATTGGATTTCCTCCATGCACTACAAAAGTATCATTGCCTCATTGGAGATGCGGTGTATAGGGTTCATATTCAGGGATGGGGAGAACATGGAGCTTTACACTTCACCTTTTGTCTCGTCCAACATGCCACATTAGGAATGACATATTGCAATGTCATTACCCAACAGAATCAGTAAAATAAAATATCTACTAAGGAAATATGGTAGAATCAACAAAAACAAGATTGGAGTGAGTCTCAAAAGTGTAAGGCCTGACGAGATAAATCCCCAAAAAATCTTTTAATCTTGGAAACTGAGAACATCTAGTAGCATTTCAGCCTCAGGGAAGATAATCAGCAAGAAGTTATCATGTCATCAAAATCCAATAAAACCCATTAGGATATAGCACCATAAATGGCTCACATTGGTACAAGAGATCACGAAATAAAAATTGTGGCAATAACTGCTATTACATTCGAAATAACAGAACAACCCTTGCCCATAGGCCTGGTGGAATTTTTAACTCAAAATATCCCCGTAAGACCAACAAATCCAGGCTATTGTGAATCAAAAGAAGAACAAGCGAATCCCCATCCCACAAGGCCAACACGAATTTTATCTCATGTTTCCACACAATAGATGTTTGCCTTCTCCCATATGGGAAGGGTAATGATAATAGAGGTCAACTGATCCTCCCCGTCACATGGTTCATGCCCTCTGAGATGAAAGTACATTATGTGGTCAGATCCGGGCTCACATTGGGTCAATTTTCTCCTATAATCCTGAATAATACCATAGAATTAAAGAAGGAAGTCCAAAAAAGTATTCATACAGTTTTCCTACCAATCGGCACTGAGTACACCACCCCCAATGCGGTATTCATCAGTTAACATCATAAACATGATCCCCATAGATATAACAAGAAATGATACAAAGGGAGAAGACATAAGAGGATATGGTTACCTCATGGAGGCATCACAGACCAATCCTGGTGGTGTGCATACCCGGAACGATAGAACTTTCCTAAATTTGGTCACCTCTTTAGTTAATATGTAATTACCTCTTGAAAAAATTCACAACAAGGATAAGATTAAATCCCACATTTTCTATGACCTGACCCATCCTCCCCTGAGAATGTGTCCCTCACACATGTGGAAAGATTAACCAAGCACGAGGAAAGAATGAAAGTTTGTTGGTGAATCAATGTTAAGTTGTGTTGAGGGAGATATATTTCTAAATGTGTTCCTCAAGAGGAACATGAACAGCTGTTTCCTAAAGAGGTAACACTGCCACATTCACTCATCACAATAAATGAAATTCAGTTCAGATGCCCGTCCAATTCATAACTGGGACCATCAACCTACTGATGTCTGACCCCAAAAGTACTTGAATACTTCCCTCCAATGGGAATGCATCCATAGTATATTCAATAAAACTCAAAAAGGTCAGCCATGGCATGGTATCCACACAAAATTACAGTAGTACCGACAAATCCAGCTTTTTTCCCTGTTGCACCCTCCCAAGATCATGTTTAGAAGGATATGCATCAAGGAATCTTGAATAAAATCGAGGAATAGATAGATCGACTAGAATCCATGGATGGGTGGCACACTCAAATACATCTAGAGAGTAAACAAAACCCTAATTGGGTGAGAAATGTTCTTCCACCACCAAACTTCAATAACACTGTAATCCCAGTGTTCAAGGGTTTAGGTAACCCAAAACAACACCAAATGCACTATGCCTCTTATTGTGATACCATGATGGGCACACCATAATAGCAAGAAGTAATGACAATTAGGTGCTTTATAAGAACCCTGTAGGGTTCAACCTTCATATAGTAAACTATATTTCCTACTAACTCAATCACCTGTTGGGAGGACCACCATTTATAGTTTCTCTTCTTGTTCAGTTAGAAATTTTCAAAGACAATAGTCACTGATCTCATGAACTACACGGAGCAAGAGAATGAAGGAGTTTCAGGATTCATAGCCAGATATAAAGGCTTTACCTTCTCCTTGAAGCGACCATTGCACCAAGATGAAATGCTCACTCTATGAATCGATAACCATAATGATGAATTGTGAAAACGTATAATCCCAATAATTTAGAAATGTTATTTCCAATATCTTTTCCACCATTTCAAAAACGATAGAAGACTCCTTGCAGTGGTCCTATCTGATGTCTCATGTGTCCCCCATCAATCCCATGGAAATTAACGGGAAAATATGAAGCAACTTTTATCATGGTTAAGCCACCTCGAAACCATCTATAGTTCTGAGGCCTCCAACAAACTGTCTGGGACCCCTGTATGCAAAAAACCACCCCCTCCTCAGCTATATGAGAGAAGGGGTGAAAAAATAATTCCATTCTAGGAATAAAGAAATAAATTCTACTCATGATGAGTTGACCATGTTTGTGCCTATATTTGAGCTTCCATGAATTTCGTCATTCTTTGGCTACTAGTGAAAAAGATAGCTGATCAAGTGGGTCTCGAACACCATCCAATTATTTTCCTTATCAGCGTATACTTGGAACAACAATCCAAGATTCCTTCATCTTCATGGACCTTATGAAAATGATTGTGGATTCCATATATGTCATATTGGGTATGCTGATGGAACAAGTGGAATATGTCTCCATCATAGTACCATGAGAAGGAAGAGGAGTGGAAAATAATCACCAACAAAAATGAGAAAATTTTTTACATTTGGATAACTCATAACATAGTCAACCGAGCTCATGGAATCCTCTAATCGTATTTAATGAAATAAAATGTGCCTCAATAGGACCTGATGCGACATGAACATCAACCTCAACCTTGCAGTCCTCTAAGGGCCAGAAGGGAAGATATCATGAGAAAAAAAGTTGATCTAGCACCAAATATGATGCTATTATTAACACATTCTAGACTTCAGGCATGTAGACATGGGAAAATGAGAATAACCCCTCAAAACAACACCATATGAATGAGACAATCAGACAGAAAATTATCGGATCAATAACTGATCTTCTACCCCATTAGTGTCATTCACTTGATGGACCCTTATTCTAATGGAGACAATGGCCAGAAACCCAAATTTTCTATATCCAACCAAATAACTAGGGGAAGAGGCCATAATGGTCAAGGGTTTCCTGGATGTCATGATCATGGAAGGAGTCAAATTCCTAACCATGCATTAACTGAAGTCGTTCATGTTGTGGAAACTTGTAGAAGAATACTCTAGAAGATGCAATAGGAACCATAGTGTTTCTCTTTCCTCGTCGAAAGGAATCCAAGCCAAATCAAATTGTACTATTCATCAGAAGAACAACATATATCTAATCACCCATGGCATATAAGTGAACCAATTCATCCAAACATATAAAGGACTACAACACATTTAGCTCATGTCATATAGGCCGAATTATCTACTTTCAATGCTAAATCCCTTAAAACACCCATGAAAGGGAATCCTTGAGTAGAAAAGAGCCAGCCTTTAGAGAAGAAATATGATATTCTGATGCAATTATCCTTAGTACTGGAAACTCTATTGATCTTAAATACATTTATTCTACCCGCATACCTTAGGGACACACTCATAGACGCATTAATAACTCCCTAGGAATTAGATCCCAAAGTAGCGGTGGACAAAGTCTATAGAACAATGAACAATCCCAATGAATGCCACACTTTTATCTTCTTCATATAAAAGGATGAAGACACCATCATGCATGGTCACATGAAACACTTATTTGGGTCTGGAATGGTAATTGGCATTGATGTTCGGATAATTTTCATCGACAACAGCTCTGGATTAAACCTCCTCCCACTAAAAACACTTCGTCTATTAGGATATGATGAGGATATTCTAACACCCTTCACCAAAAATGTTTTCATATATGTAAAAAGAGAGAAGAATATATTTTTCTGACTCATGATTAAAACTTTTCTTGGAGACCTAGTGTCTTACTCCATGTTTCTGGTAGTGAGGCAAAGTACAAACTTCAATGTTCTGTTAGGGAGGCCCTGACTATATCAGCACACTACGATTCCATCATGCTACCATAAGTTCCCTTAATATTTCACTAATGGAAAAAATTGGACATTATATTCATAAAAATCCCCATTAAAATCCTTTGAGTCACATTACATCAAGGTAGGGTTCTATGAACTAAAAGTGATGCAGTATTTGGCCAACGATGTTGATTGGATCATCACCCAAAATTTATTGGAAATGGATCCCTTTGATCTCCTCAAACAACTTGGGGACGGGTATGAATTACCCCTCAACCAGGTTGAATGCATATGTTCATGATCAAATACCAAATCAGTTATATCCAATATTTTTGATATAGCCACCAAGTCCAACGATGCTGAAAAGTTCACTGACTCTTTGATGTCAGGGAAATCCCAATCAAAGATGCTCCCGACCCATCATAGGGACCACATGTAGTTCCCACCTTAGTCACTAAGGAAAAAAACTATTTTTCTCCCAAAAAAGTGAGTTAATATCGAGAATCCTCTCTCCATAAGATGATGAAGATGATGATGAAGATGATGATGTTGATGAAGAAGAACAAAAACTCAAATATGCCCTCATTCATTCGAAGAAGGTGTCTCCACCATAATAAATTATCATAGGGAGATAAACCTCAGCATAAATAAAAACCCATGACCCATTATGATTTGTAAGGATATGAATTTAGAGGAGAAATAGGAATATACCTCCATCCTAAATATGAATTGAGATATGTTTTCGTGGAAATACATAGAAAATCTAGGACTAAATCTTGAGGTCTCCATTCATCATCTGGGTTGGCCGAATGACCATCATGGCTATAAGAATGAAACTATATGGGACCACCCAACACATGATGCCAAAACAGAGGCTGAAGTTTACAAACAAATCAAATATAACCTTATCTAGGAAGTCCAATATCCAATCTAGCTAGAAAACGTAGTCCCTTTCAAATAAATTAATTGGTAGATAAGAGTTTTCATTGACTTCTGGGGCCTCAATCGACACTACCCGAAAGATGATTTATTATTCCCAATCAAATAATTGATGATCGATGCAATCACCTGATATGAGGACCTTTATTTCATGGATGGTTATTTTGAATACAAATAGATCTGAATGGCCTAAGGAGATGAAGAATCTACTACTTTCTGGATCCCTGGGGAGTGTTCTTATATAAGGTTATTCCCTTTTCAATGAAAAATTACATCGCAACATATCAGTGTGCCATGAATCGCATTTTCAAGACCTTCTTGGGAAAATTCGTGAAATGCTGCATTGATGTTCTTATAAATCAATCATGACAATGATCAAACCACCTGGTGGATCTTGAAACTCTCTTTAACAGACCATGACAACATAACTTAACGATTAATCCCCTGAAGTTGGAATTTAGCATTTCCTCTAGGAAATTCGTTTGCTTCATCATACGTTGTTGTGGCATTGAAGTCAACTCTAAGATGAAAAATCCATCCTTGGTATGCCTCCACCTTGCAACCTCAGAGAGTTGATGGGTCTCTGAGGGCACTTGGCCTATATTCTGTGCTTTATAGTAAACCTTGATGGTAAAAGATTACCATTCACTGGGTTAATGAAGGGAGGGGTCACATTTGACTTGGATATTGATTTTCAAGATTAATTTAACAATATCAAAAGAAATCTCCTAATCTCACCGGTTCTCATCCCACTAGTTGAGCAGAGACCACTCATTTTTAATGTAACTTCATTAGAATTGTCGTGATGCACTTTCATCACCTAGAAGAATGATGCCGATGGTGAGAAAAATCCCTATTACCTTAGCTGAACAATTATTGATGTTGAGACTCAATATTCAAGGATGAAAAACAACTTCTTAGCCCTTATCTTTGTGGTTCCGAAATTTAGTCATTACATGTAGAACAACGAGGTCCATCTGGTCTCCCTATACAACCTAATCAAGTATATCATCATCCATCCCATTATAACTAGATTCCTATCATAGTGGGAATTCATTTTACAACAGTTTTACAAACACTATATTCCCTAGAATGCCATCAAAGTCCATGTGTTAACTGAATTCTTGGCAGAGAACCCCTCAAAAGAAATAACCCCATCGGATACTGAATTTCCAAATGTGGAAATATTCTCTACCAAAGTGGGTCCCCATTCATAGGAAATACACATAGATAGTGCTTGCATGAGCCCAATAGGGAAAAGGATGGAGGATACCTAGATCAACAAATTGGTGATGGTTTTTATATTCATATCCCCAAAAAAGACTGTCTTGATTTATTCCTTCCTACTTTTAGAGGGGTGTCCCAATAATGAATCAGAATATCAGGCCCTCATTATAGGCCAGGTGCTGGAAATTCATGAAAAATACAAATACATAGGGTTAAAAGGTTTTTTGGATATGTTTATCAGGAATTTTAAGGGAGATTGTGCCATTAAGAAACATGTATTGTCCCCCTTGATGAACCATGTTCGAGAAATGACGGAAGAATCCCCTTTAGAGACAACATTGGCCTATTTCCCCCGGTAACAAAATAACCAAGATGATGTATTGGAAAACGGAGCCACAACCATGGATGATCCAAAATTGGATGAAACAATCATTATCATTGCCCTCCATCAGAGTGTCTTTCAATTTAATCAGAACAATACAGAGGAAATAGATGTGATTAGAACCGTTTTCTGAGCCATATGGTGACACCACCGGATGGATTACCGTCATTAAAAATTACCTCTAGATGGGGGAACTTTTGACAGATAGGGATATAATGGAATAGATCTAGAATCAGGAATTCAAAATTGTCTTGTACAATGTAGAAAACCAATAAAATGTTCTCTAAAAATGATGCCTTGACATAGTCCTTCATAGGTGCATCGATTGAGAAGAAACTTCTAGATTCATGAAATAAGTTCACAGTAGAGCTCATGGAGCACAAAAATCACCAACCAAGTTCACCCTTAAAATTCTAAGGCTTCGAAATTATTGTCCCACTATGATAAATGGTTGTGACACATTCACCAAAGAGTTCCATTCCAGCCAAGTTCATGCCAATATTATCAATCAACCTATTGAGTTACATCACACAGCTATGTACTCCAAGCCATTTTTCGTATGGGGGATGGATGTTGTGGGACCATATCCCCCGCCACAGCCATACAATTCATGTTCATTCTCAAAAAAACCAAATTCTTCTCAAAGGGGGCCAAAGATATAATAGTTAATGAATTCGTGGAAAAATGCATTGTTAGTTTTGTGAAATCCAACATCATTACCAGATTTGGTGTCCCTCATACAATATTGATAGAAAATGGAACTGAATTCTTCTCCGATAAGTTGGATAAGTTATACTTAATGTATGGAATCAAAGCCATCCATTCATCCTAGTACAATGCAGTGGTAAATGGGTTGATAGAGGCTTTCATTCAGACATTTTCCAATATACTGTAGAAAATCAGGGTCAAGGATAATAAATAGTTTCCAAACAAGCTCGTTTATGATTTATGGGCTTACTAGACCATGACCAGCACTACCAACCAAGAAACCCCGTAATCATTAGTATGTGGGATTGTAGTGGGTTTTCCCATCGGAGTTAAATATTCATCACTAAATATTTCCATATGTTATAAACAGTCCATGGATGATCAATCCTATAAATGGTTTGATGAGTTAGAGCAAATGGGTGAGAAAATGCTACACACATTTCACCATTTGGAAGTATACCAAAATTAGATTGTATGAGCCATCAACAAAAAGGTTCACCTTTAGTCTCTCGTTGAAGGATAGATGGTGTTGGTCCAAATAACCCCAATGATTCTCAAGAATAAACCCTCAATGCTTGAGTCAATGTGGGTATATTCCAATGGATCCAACACCTTAATATCAATTGATGGAAAACTCATCCTCGTAGCCACCAATGCGATGTTTCTAAGGAAGTACTTTGCATAAAAATGATTCATATTGGTCCAATCTCTATGACCCTACACTATCAGTTATCCACCAGACCACATGAATTTAAAATGTATTGTATTTGTCCATAAAAACAAAATTAAACTGTGATGCCAATGTCTACCATATGTGACTTTAAACTACCCAGCATATTTTCCTAGCTGAAAGATGTTAAACCGCATAACATAAATCATCTTAATCTCACAATGATAAACTGCATGGTCCCCAAAGAACAATGTATGGATTTATTCCCATTAATCTGTGGGATACGTTGCGACGTTGTGACCCTCGATCTTGGCCCAACACCCACATGAAACAATTCCTCAATTGTATCCTCCATATCCCTATATTATGAGATAAATCTATGAAAATCATTGTTTCTCACATCAATTATAACTCATGTAATCTTAAGTTTAGTGGTGAGGATTACCTTATGTATGAAAAGTATATAGGAAGTTGATATACCCAACACCTGTAGTGGATGAAACCAAAATTCCCCTACTCTAATGACCGAGTCAGATCAGTATAAGAAACATTTAGAACTACGTATGGATTGATTCCTACCCCTGCAGGATACGTAGTGACACCAGGATTTAACATATGGGTTCAGCCACCAATTAATTAAAATTACCTCTCATTTACAAACACATGGACCATACCTTGTAGGGAACATCCAAAACTACACACATCTTAATTCCCATCCACCAGTGGGATACATCATGAAACACAAGTCTTTTATACCAGTCCACCCCCCCCCCCCCCAAATGCATCTTCCTCTTTTTATAGGTTATACTTAAACATTAGAATCCATTAAAGGTCTTAACAACATGACATTATTCTGAATGTTTCCTCAAGAGTCATGTGCGGCCTGATTCCCAATGTTATGAGATCCCATATGTGCCACCAATTTCACACACAACAAATTTAAAGAGATGAAAAGAAACTATTTTTGAATTATTACACCCATAAGGAATCCGAATATCATGCTTCCGCCAACATATGGGTTAGATATATGTACAATCTTTAATTGTTTATGAATGGTCACAATCCGAATATTTCTTTCATTCCAAAACACATCTTTCCCATTGGTCAAAATTTATAATCTGAGAAATCTTGGGTCCCCATAAGCATTTATGGCCATCAGAGATGGATTTCCAGTGTCCTGCAGACACCTTGTATGACTATACACATCATACCATGGTGGCTTTTCATATGATGCCTACAAAAGGACAATCAACTAAAGGAAAATTCCTCCTCAGGGGAGCCCTCACGTAGCTCAGTACACCTATTGGCTTCCATGTCCATGTCATTCCTCTTGATTCAAGGGACCTCTCCAAGAATAAGTTTTACACCATCTTTTATAACTCATATCTAAGGAATGATAGAATATACCAACCATGATTAAATTAAAGTTATTTATGGTATTTTTATCATAATAAATTTTCATCATGGATCTAAACTACAGAACATAATTTCATCACTACATGACTCTAAACTACACATAATAATGTTTTCACTACATGACTTCACAACATAATGTCTTTGCAGCATTAATCTAAACTATAGAGAATAATATCATCGTTGCATGACTCTAAACTAAAAAACATAAGGTCCTCACCACTTGACTTTAAACAACACAACATGATGTCCTAACTACATGACTCTATACTTCAAAACATAATTTACATACTCCATTACTCTAAACATCATAGCATAATGTCATTGTTGCATGACACTAAACTTCATTTTATTAGTTTATGCATAAAATTATTCCTACCATGGATTATTCTATTCTTAGATTTTTATTCTAAATACTCTTAATCCCTTGTTTCTCACACTGAGCATATATCATGTGATCTTAGAGACCATGTTAGGGGACCCACCATGATATTATGAAAAACCAGTCTAGTATTTTTTGTCCTTATAGCATGAACCTAAAAGTAATGTTATAGTTCTCTTCCCTAGATAGATCCTCAAGTCCGGACCGTGTGACATAAAACTATAGGGTACTCCAAATATGGGATGAATGTGTCACCCAACATATGAGTCAAGTCTAAATAGGGGATTACCTAATCAGATGAGTGAATAACAACCAAAAAGTTTATAATGTACCTAGATACACACTTTATATATATTAAACTATGTGCTTTGATTAATCTTGTATCTCCATAATCATCCATGGATATTGGAGATGGAAGGATAGTGTCCTATGGACACCTTTGTTTGACAATTCACATTGTTCCCTAGTGGCTCTACATATGTTGCCTACAAAATGATCGTAAACCAATTGAAAATTTGACCTCAGGATATTCCTCTCCTACCTCAGTACTCCTAACGACATCCAAGCCTCGTGAAATCCCCCCAAATTCAAGAACCCTTAGAGTCATGGTTTACCTTCTCTTTCCTACCCACGTCCTAGATATATCAGAAAATCCTGGCCTGATTTACCCCTAATCTCTCTTGGGGATTCATTAAAATAATGTTACCCCATCCATATGTGTGAATTTGATCTGTGTATAAAAAATATATTCCCCCACTAATTTCTGAGATTCCTAGTAATGTTCATCAGAATTAATTATCCCTTTCAAATTTTGGTGCTCTCCTTTCCAAAATCCATACTGCATGTTCAGAAAGGTCATAATCTCTATAATCCTTAATGGCCATTAGAGAGGGAAGGCTAGTGTCTTCTGGACACCTTTGTTTGACTATGCATATCGTGCCTCGGTGGATATGCATATGTCCACCACAAAATGATCATCAATCAAAGGGAAACTCTCCGGTAGGAGAGTCCTTTCCAGTTTCTATATGTCAGTATGACATTTAGGTCCCATATGATTCCCCGGATTTGGAACCCCTCAGTATCATGTCATAAATATATTCCCTTTTTAAATTCCAAGACATGAAAACCATTTCTAATTGAATTGATGATTCACTCGCTCTATAATACATGGGAAAAATGTGTGTGGGAGAGATTTCCCATTCAAAGCCAATATAAATACCCATAATACATTTAGAAATCATCTCTCAGGCAGCCCACCCATCATGGCCCCCATCCTCAATAAAAATTTCACATGTTATAAATCTCCCAGGCCATCGGAAATGGAAGGCCAGTTTCTTACGGACACAATTGTTTTAATATGAACATCATGACCTCATGTCTTTTCATGTGTGGCCTACAAATATACCATCAACAGAAAGAAAATTCATCCTCAAGATAACCATCTCCTTTCTCTATATGCCTAAAATGGGTCTCAAGCATCATATACATCCAAAACTCACAAATTTAAGGTGAAGGAAAATCCATCATTCATGTCTGAAAGTTATTAGAAAATTCCCATAACATGAATTCCAAATTGGTTCCCCATACCCTTCAAATTTTTTCCCAGATGTTCAAACTAAAACATCAGTAATATTTCTGATTGGTATGACAATAAAACACCAATGAAAAAAGAGAGATGCAATACTCACTACAGTAAAAACCCGCAAAGGGAACCGATGGATAAAAGTAAAGTATCAGGATGATAAACCTATATTATGTATGGTTTAGGAAAACATTTTGAGCTATAAAATACTCAAAAGATACATAAATCTTGTTAGGTTGAAAACCTATAATGGGTGGCCTAGTAATATAGCATGTTATACCCGCTATTCCAGTATCAAACAGGATTCAGAAAAAAATTATGGTAATAATGAAAAAAGACAAAAATGTTCATGAGGATTTACATGAAACACAACCAATTGTCGAACAATGGTTCTTAAGTTCTACGACTCAGGTAAAAAATTATATATTGATTCGATTATTTCAATTTTCTGGACTTGAATCATTGTTTAAAGTTAATACCTGATTAAAATAATTTTTATATGATTGATTGTGATTAATTGACATATCAAGGAAAAGGAAGTGAAAAATCATTGGAGGGTAAAATAATTCCATAATTTTTTTGAATGATATGGAGGGCTTCCACAGACTATATCCTCACCTCATAAGGGTAACATGATTTTTACAGGATATGTTCGGTAGAATCACAATGTTGCATTAATAATTGATGCAACTCCTCAACAGCCTAACGATGCTTTAACAAATTCAATGTCTCGGCCTCCACCCCTAATTGCAGTGCCTCTACGTCTCTCATAGATTTTAGGCCAGTACTCAATCTTTCTTTTATCTACCATTGACCCTCCTTGATGGTGAATTTATATCAGGACCTCTCTTATTTAATCCACTTCAACTTCTGACTCTGCTCCTACACTTCTTATTCAAGTTGTACCACTAGGGACTCTTGCTTCATGAGTTCATTTTCTAACCTTGTAACCACTCAATCTTCATAGTTAGCTTCGTCAATAAGAATTTTATACTAAACAACAAGATGATCCATCGAATCTTCAACAGAATGTTGAGACTCAAGTGTACTATTTTCTCCTATGAAGCAACCACCTACCTCACTATATCTTGGATTCCATGACAGTTGAATCAATAAAATCCTAGGACTACAAACCTGCAGTGTAGTTTTGGAAACTTCACCAGCATCTCATCTAATGAATTCTAAGAGATTAATTTCTAAATGTTCCATCATGCCTTTAGATGGATGGGATGAAGGTCATACATGCATTATCAGTCAGTCTCAGAGTCACTCTTTGATGAAGAAATATATTCAGTGATGAATATAACATGATAGGGTCTCAATTAAATGGATATAGTATGAATCAACCTCGTAGCATCCTCACATATGATAATTGTAATGTATGATAGAGTGGGAGTTTCCAACACTATTTTTAATGCTCATGGTTTCTATTTTAAAATTAGAGAAGAGATTACATTAGTACCCACCACCTCATTAGTAATATCACTATCTAGAACGGGTGGTGGAAAATATTCAATTTGAAGTTGCACCCTGCAGTCACTCGGTAACACTGATGGCCTAAGACAATACCCAACTAGAAAAACAATCCAAGTGGTATCCATCAGAATGATTCATAATGATATCAAGACTGTTGGGATGGTTAGTCCAGATAGGGGTACTTTCCATCAGATTATAGGGGCCGAAAACATAACTAATATCTGAATTTGAGAAAAATGTACAATATCCCACTCCAAATTTTCAGTGGTTGGGAATTAGTCTATTCATTTATTGTTACATCTACAGAGTTAGAATGTGCAAGTGGGGTATCAATCACTGAATGGACTACCTCCATAGGGGTAAGGACCATTTGATCATGATTGATTGGTTCCTCAAGATTTAATGTCCCTCTAAAATCCTATAGGGCTTGGGGCTCGCCACAGGATACAACCCCTACCATAAAGGTTACATTTTCTCTCTCCATGGAAAATGGATCAGAAAGGTCAAATGAGCCCTAAACTTCTGGATGATCTTCTACTATTGAGGCAGAGATCATTTGAGTAGGACCAGGCATGACTGAAGGGTCGACAATAACCTAAACCTCCTCAGATGGCAATGTTCTTCTACATTGGTCAATCAAAATGGTTGGAGACTATTCATCTTCCATAAAGGGAATGGGAGCCATAGATGCTTGAGAAACTGTCATCTGGTTACTAATAGGCCCTATTGAAAATATACACATGAAATATTGAGTTAACTAGATAAGTGTACATGCTTCAACCACTAGATGAATAGATTATTACTTATGTTTCCCCTCCTAATGTGTCTTGAATGTTTGGAGGCCTGATTGCATTTCCTGAATAGCTGTAGAGATGAATCTTGAATAAAATAACCTATAGGTGTCGGAGGCAGAAATTCCCAGGAAGGGACGATGATAACTACCTCAATAAGTTCTTGGGATCTAGGGGATCCCCACACAGCACCCACACATTCGTTAGGGAGACCACCCTAGATATGTTGCCCCTGGGGGAATAAATTTGGGTAAGAACCATTTCCCGAAACCATGTGAGCTCTAACAAAATAAAAGAGGGGGAGGAGGGAACTTTAGCATCTCTACAGAAAAAGAATTCAAAGACAAGTGTTGCATATTGAACAAACTATCCCATCAACAGCAGGTGTACTGCCACCAATGACACACTGTAAGACTAATAATTCTTGTCTATTGGGGCATGTAGACACATTTCCATTTCATTCAAGTAGGCAACCACCTCATCAGGATCTTCTTCGTCTAAAATTCCAGTAGGACCATTGGCTCCCCGAAAACCTAAAATCTTAGAATATCCTCCCTAATTAAGCCTCTGAATATTTTCTTCAGAATCATTCACTAGATTTTGAGTAAGAGAACTCGGAGGAGCTGGAGGGGTAAATTCCCTGGTAGGGTCTCAAATACTACTTTCATCTGTTCTTGGGCTCTAGGGGATCCTTCAGTAGCACCCCATAATCATTATGGTGCACTCCCCCTCTATGGTTCCCCTGGGGGAATAAATTGGGGAATGAATTGTTTCTCGAGACCCTGTGACCTCCTACATAATAAAAGTGTGGGGGGTAACTTTAGAATCTCCAAAAAAATGCATTTAAAAATAGGGGTTCAATATAGAGAAATATCTCCCATCGATCATAAGAGTACTGCCATCGGTGATATATAGTTAGACTAGTAATGCTTCCTTATGGGGGTATGAAGACACTTTTCCCTTTTAATCACGCAGTAATCCACCACACCAGACTCTTAATCATACAAAATACTGGTAGGAGTCATGGATGTCCCAAAAACCACATGGTCAAAACGTACACCAGGAAGAATCCTCAAAATATCTTCATTATAAGAGTTCACCCTCAATTCATGCCAAACCCTCCAGGAATCTGTAAATTTAGTTGTGACTGGGATGGCTAGTGCTATAAGGTTGGTGTAGGGGAGTGGTGTGGGTTTCGTCAGCCAAAAATGTTTCATGGGTGTTCCCATAGACTCGGGACCCCAATGGGGTGAACTATTATGGTACATTTGGAGAAGGTAAGACATTTTTCCTATGGTATCTGAAATAAGTGACTAGTCACATCGTCATCACCATCATTAGTTGTGGGTCATACAATGGAAAGTACCTGGTGTGAGTATTTACAAATACCACTTCATGAATTGATGAGGGTCTCAAGGACCTTAAGGTAACGACCCACCTTTTCAAGATTATCATTAAAAGAAACGTCAGATGGCACTAACACAAAACCAATGCCAGTAAGAGAAACATCCCTAGTCAGTTAGAGCTACCATAAACCATGATGGGACCAATCATGAATCGATGGGTGTCCTTTAAATTGTTCATATTGCATCCAATCCACTGTGAAATTAATCTTGGGGGGGTGGATAGTGGCCTCCCACCAACGGCTTCAGCATATCGTTCGACTGACCATGAAGTTAAAACACTGTATTTCACAACATTCTATGGGGGAGATTATAGAGGATTTATAAGAAATTTTACTAGTTATGAGTTCAAAAAAATGCCTTTTTATTCCCCTATCCTTAGCGCCAGATGTCTTGGAAGTTAACACAATAGGAAACAGATCATCCAATTGGCCATCTGCATATGATTTCTCCAAGGTCTCTACATACCTTCTGGTGAGGAAGGGTACAAAATCCCCAAAGTACAGAAGTTTGACATGGAACTGGATATCCACCTTGGTAATCATTAGCCACATTTTACATTCTATCATAAGATTATTCTCTGGAAAATAACTATTGTGAGTGAGAGGAAACATCTTATGTGGAATCTGATTCACCCCCAAAGAATTTTTAAGGGCCCAATAATCTGATAAGGGGGACCACTTTACTGATCTATCCCAAGAGGTGAAAAATAATGGTGAACACAATGATAGCTTGATTTATTCATCTACTAGTGGATATCACAGTAGCCATGATGAATTTTAGGCTCTCACACCAACAGAGTGTCATACAGGTAAGATCCAATCGATAAAAAACATGGCCAAGATGGCCACTAGTCGAAATAATCGGTCAACATCATGGTTGAGCACCTGTCCCCACTCATGAAATTATCCCTCTTCAAAGGTGGTCCAATAGGTACCTACTATCCTCTTGGTAGTTATGGTAGAAAATTACCTAGGTATGTACGGAGTGGGATTGAGAACAATATGCTTATTAAAGGCCCAAAAACACTCATAAAAAAGAATGTCCTGCTTCAGACAGGGATCAATTTCCTTCAAAAGTGCATTATCCTGAACGATGTGTTTCTTTTACTAAGGATTGGTCCTTTATTCATCATAAAAAATAGAGGAAGGAGGTAGGGATTCATCATACATATCCATAACAATAGGTACTCCCGTGATTAGTAAGATGTCCTAAAGACAAATGCTGGCCTACATGTGGGTTAAATGAATGGTATTGGTGTCTGGGTTCTACCTACTCAGGTGTTGTGGAATAATAGTGGTGGGATGTTGAGTGTTTGTCTTAGATACCCAAGAAGCCTTGTATTGTCCCACAACTTGTAGATCGGCCCAAAATTATTCGCAAATCTAGAAACCCAAAGAGTCCCCCCACTCCCAATCTATGATAAACGAGCCTCCTGAGCAATGATTCAGCCTGAATGTCCAGTTGTGCTACTCATTCTCTATATCATTCCACACAATACATTGGTATCAATGGGCCATCTTTTCTATCTTCTATTGAAACTCATCCAATTTTATAGGAAAATTGATAAGTAGGGACATAATAACTACATCTATTTGGAGGTATCATCCACTGGAAGAAATCATGGACTTCGAGATAGAGGTTTTAGTTATCTATGACACAGGATAATCGGTTGGATTTGGTTCTGGGATAACTATATCAGACAATATACCATACCCATAATATGGAAGTTTTTTGGAAGCTCAGAATTCCCTTTAACTCACCTGAAACATATTTTATATTTATTTATTTAATGTAATGACCATAATTTTTTCTTTAACCAGATCTTCAATGTTTTTCAATCTTTCATCAGTAGGAAAAAAAGGGAAAGTAGGGGTATCCTCAAAATAAACAACAACATCAACAACATTCTGTGGAAAATATTTTTTAGCCTACATAGAAAGATCCCAAACCCATATAAATTTTTCCCAATGAAGAATTTTTTGGATAAAGTTCACAAAAATGGCCAATGGACATAAAAGAGGGTCCACATAGGGCTCCGCGTACTATTCTGGAAAGTAATATGTGGCAACTATTTCCCATGTAATGAAAGGGATAAAGAATCCATTTCCAGCATACTACAATGGTACACAGAATCCATATACCATTTACAACAATGGTATATGAATTTCCAGTGAGGAACTGGATCATAGAGCATTGTCCAGTAAACAGAAGTATTCACAGATGAAAGAAAATGTGAACCAAGTTATCTCCATTCCAATATTTGAAGAATGCTGATTAATAACCTATGTTTGGATTATTGGGGTTTAAAGTTTAGTTTTGATAGATTATGTTCGGTGTTTTGGACATGAAAATCGCATAGCATTTTCCTACATTGAGGTCTGCATTTTAGTTCTAAATTTTACAATGCAGTTTGTGAAGCCCAAAATTTGGTTTGCTGGTAGAATTAATTGTGAAAACTTATGTTCACAATTTTTATAAAGCGGTTCATAAATACATATTTTGCAAATGAAGTGGTATGAAGATGCAGAGAAAGCCTCAAGACAGTCAACAGAACTTTTCACCATGATAAACAGTAGATGAAAAATGACTCAGGCTCATATAAATAGGCGTTGTCCCCTCCTGCCAGACATAACTGTTCTACCACAAACCACTTCAGTTTTGGACCCCTTCTACATCAGAATAGTATCCCCTTTATTCCAAATAGACCCCATTACATTGGGGGAATTTTTAGGGTGCTGAAATATTCTAAATGGGAAGAAAATACTCTCATAACCACATGATATAAGGAAGAATGAATTTCCATAGCACTAGAGAATAAAATGAATTAAAATTGAATTAAAAACATGGGATGAAACTTGAAGAAATTGAATTTATCAAGATTTTAATGTGACCAATGTACCATCAACATGAAGGGTTCGAGTAAAGAATGAATCTCAATCAACTGAAATGGAAAAGGACCTGCAAAGGGCTTGCCCGTGAGGCGACAACCAATGAACCATGGAATCCATGGACCTCATCATTACCGGAATAACGAAACATAATTTCATCCCCATTAAGTCCCACTAACTCAGAAGTTCGCGGATGAAGTAAATTATTTAGGTTCCACTAACTATGACTTTCATACTACAGCCTTCGCAAGCCTTGGTTGACCATGTCCTTCACAGGTTGAGATATATCTTCATGTGCTTATGAAAATGGTGTCACATGCCCATAGATAATATTTTTCCAGATCTCTAAAAAATGAGAACATATGGAATTGAGAATGAAAGGGACTATGAAATCACACAGGAGACCCAAATGATTGGAATAAATAATACAAAGAATATTCCCTCATTATTTTTGAATCATCAACAAATATCAAACTGTCAACCACTTTTCTACTGGTATAACCACCCATGAGCCATAAAATAAACGAACATAATAATAATGGGTAAGCTGTGAACCTAATTGGTTTCATCATGAACAAAAAATTCTATGAGGATGAACTCCTCATGAATGATAGGATCTAGTACCCTTCTTTAATACAGCGCTCAGCATAGTGCATCACTATGTGAATCAAACCTCACACCACTATTTCGTATGTCCTTGAAACATGTGTTGTAGTTTTAATAATCCCTGCTTCCAAGTAGTTTCCATTGGATTTATTCATGGAACTGGAAACATACAATAGTTCTATATTCAAAGGGGAACTGGTATCCAAAGATAGGTGTTTGTTATGTTTGAACTTTATGATACATAGGAACATGCATTGGTCGAGAGGATGGGAGGTAAGACTCATCACACCCTTTTAGGGGGAATTATTATTTACCCCGGTTCTGTCTATGTAGATTTTAGACTTTTTCAGGAACCCATATTAATTCACCATGAATAACATATGTTTCCCATGGAATTTACAATCAATTATTAACATGGGTAAAATTTATAATCATCAGTATGCATTCGTGGTTCATTATTAATGGAGATATCTATATGTATTTGAGGGTCTCCATCCATGGTGTCATCTAATATACTATTTCAATATTCTTTTATCCATAATTATGATGATACTTATTTTTAAGCCACTCAGTAGGGAACTCTGGGATTTATATTCATCCAAGGAGATGAAGTCTTGTTTTGATATTGGGATCATACCGATGAAATGGGCTAACTGTGTATCCTTGTGAAAGGATTTAGAACTCTCGTAGTTCTATGCCACTTAATGGAATAAATAATACCTTTTAAGGTCATGTGATAAGTACCTAGCCATATAGTTTATTGTATGGTGGTATAGACATCTAAGCGAAATAAGCTTGTTCAATGTTTGGTGTGGTACTTATGTCGATGCATCCCAGTGAACTTGAAAATGGTATGGATTTCAATGTATGATTAGACCCTATTGGGAATATGGCCCAAGGATAATAGGGTTAATTTGAAATGTTGGATTTTATCTTCAAGGAGGCTTCCTACGTATCCCATGTGGAAGGGAATCAAAGACAACGTAGTTCGATAAGTGTCATAAGAGAGTATAGTCCTTTGATAGAAATGATTTTGGACATACATTCTAAAAAGTATTACTTGATTATTTGGGGGGTTTAATTTGGGGTTTATTACTAAAGATGATGCCCAGATTAAAGGAACTAGGGTTACATTTTTGAAGAGGATATCCAGTGATCTTGGGCCCTAAATTGGATTTCTATGTATCCTGGATTGAATAGGAATCAGATTTCTTGTAGTTCCTTAAATTGTGCAGATGTTGTGATCATAAAAAATATCTAAGACCAAATGAGTCATGATCTGTGTGAGAAACAAGAGTCTGTCAATTATTTAACAATGGCACCAGTTCTATTCATCCTTATTTGGTGGAAAAGAGAGCACATATGGAGGAAACAAGGCTGACTTGACCCTAGAAGATGATGATGTGACGAGCCCTCCCTCTATTCACTTTACATCATATAAGGGTCTAATGAAATGAAAAAAGGAAAAAATGTTAGGGGATCACACCAAGATGGATTCTCGTAGTGAAAAATCTCAACAAGAGAGGTAAAGGGTAACTAATTTCACTATTCCCATCTCTCCTCTGGTGTTTGGCACCGAATAAGAGAGGAGCAATGATGCTACCTCCTACACTAAGATCTAGGGGATTATACTAGGATGGTTTCCCTAAAATTGATCTTGTAAGGGGATGGAGACTTCTCTATTGCATGAATGGAAAAGTATGAGTGAATGGTATATTCTCTACCAAATACATGAGGTTATGGGTCGTCTCTTTGAGAAGGTATAGGCCAGGACCAAAACCCTCCTCCAAAACTTGAACGTCCCAACTTTTTTCTTTGGAGAAAATTCCATGTGACTGTGGATATAAAAACCCACACAAACTCCATGAACCCTAACCCAATTGTGAGACAAATTTGTGAAACCTCTGACTATGGAAATACAAACCCAAATTAGAGACACTCTAATGTGACTTACCCTATGGTTTGATAAGTCAGGAGGTTTTAGTGGAGGTATCAATAGAATCCATTTCAAACAAGGAAGCCAATGAAGATGAATCCTTTCCATGAATGGATTTAAAGCTATCTTGATGGATTTGAGACTAAAGAGAGTAAGTGAATAAATGAGTGGAACCCAAGTAGATAAGGGCATGAAAGTATCGGTACACAAGTAGAATTGGGTGATCTGTTATTCACTTAATCTAAAAACATCATGTGTGGTAATACTTTGGCGATATTTGGCTCAAGCCTTCAAGAGTATTCACATGTGCTCCCAGGAGTGGGGAACTCATGTTACTATGAAAGGAATATATGTCACACAAGTGTTTTTTATTAAGTTAGGATGGGCGCTTTAGGTTCCCAATAGTTATGGTTTTCAAACACTAAGAGGAATTATGTCCAATGAATATCCTTTAAATCTTATGCTCAAGGTGTTAAAGAATTACCTTGAATGTTTAGGGAGAGTTTGGAAAAGCACTAGGGATACTTGAGTAGAAATTGGGAATCAAGAAAATTCTTACTTGAAAATGAATGCCCCAAGTGTCTATTTATAGGAAAAAACAAGACCCTAGGCGAAATGAGTTTGGTCGTGCAAGTGGGATGGGCGGAAACTTTTTGGAACGCAAGTGGCTGCATGCTGGATGGGTGGATCCCATATATAATTGTGCACTACTACTGATTTGGATAGACTAGTGAACTTCTTTGGGGGCTTAGTAGAAATTATAACTTCATTCTGATCTAGCATGATGGCATGTAGGTGGTTGTGTCTAGGTTCCATGGGCAGCACTTTGGGTACTTATCAAAAACAATTGATTTATACCGCGATGCCAGCACCCCTGCACCCCTACATTGCATTAGTGCCTAAATCTGGTCCCCTCCCTTCATGTCAGTGTGTTCACTATAGTCATTGACCCACATGAATAATGAATTTTCTCACCACAATCTTTTCGAGCCCGATTCATGATATTTCTCAAGGAAGTACATGGAACACATTTTATGGTGTCTACAAAGCCCCCCCCCCCAAAGAATTTTATTCGTTTGGAATGAAAATAATCATGTTCTATGGTAAATGTAGGGCAGTTTGATGGCTTCCATCATCATTTGTATATATTTTTAGCTACATCATTTTTGGAAGGATGCTCCAACGTTTTCCAAATCCAAGGGTCCTAGCGAGCATAGTTTGATTTTTGTTAGGTTAATATACAACCCCACAAACATTATACCTTTTGACTTTTATATTTCTCAATATTACCTAAATAATACAAAAATGTATGTTTAGTGAGCTGGGATTCAACTTTCTTTCAGAGTGCCTTTTGTGGGTTCTCAATCTAGTGAGTACCATATCTCTTGTCGTTTCCAGTTTAGACTCATGAATGTTATACTATAAAAGTCTAGTGTTTATGGTCGAAAATATTTTACCATAAATATTGAAATTAGATCCCAAAAATGACTCGGTGGCTGAGACTTGTTTTAATATTTTTTATAGAATTACAAGGGGTATGTTGAGACACTATTATTATGGTCATAAAATTTAAAACCTATATCTATATAAAGGGATTATCTTCCAAGAATGAGGTTACCATTATATGGAAAACCCATTATGGGGATTGTATTATGCATGGTCTGTTGTGGAATATGTTGCATAGACAAATAGTGGAATCTTTTGACTAAAAGGCATGTTATGTATGAAACTTATGAAATACCACCTAAGGGAACATAGGTCATAGTCATGAAAAAGTGCTATTAGGAATTTATCATTTTTCTGCAAATATATAGGGTAAAATTAGATTTCGATGATTCAAGAACACACTGGGTGATTTTTCCTAGGTATGGGGTTTTATGAATAAAAAGGGCTATTTTACTCCATCATTTGTCATGGATACGAAGACAACATCTATACAAATTTGGTGTATGAGAAGTGGATGAAATGTATCAGAAAGAGGAATTTCTAAAATAATACTGTGTAGTTTTAAGTCATTCAGTGAGGACATCATACTGCGCATTTTTAAGTCATGTAGGGAGGACACAGTAATATGTATTTTTAAGCCATGCAGTAAGGAAATTGTGCTATAAAGTTTTACATCATGCAGTGAGGACATTATATTGTGATGTTTTAAGTCGTGCAGTGAGGAAAATATGGGGATTTAATTTCAGGTCATTTTCATTTGACCAAAAAAACAAGACTCTCCCAATTTCCTGATAATTTGTTTGGAAACATACTACCAAATTCAGGTATGGAAGGGAAAATTGTAAACTGTGATTTGGGAATTTCTAGATATGATGAATTATATGGAAAAGTGAGTAAAATAATTAGATTAATTCATTTCCAAGAACAAACATACTATTATTTGACAAACCCGTTATGGGACTTTATTATGTAGGAACAACTGGGAAATATGTTGCATAACAAAATAGTTTCATATTCTGACTCACAGGCTCATTATGTAGGAAACTTGTGAAATCCCACATAAGGGATCATGCTACATAGTCAGGCAATAGAGTTCATAAGAATTCTGACATTCTATAGCTAAAAGACGAAGAATTTTTATAGAGATTCAAATTTTCTGAAGAATAGAGTTATTGTTATTTGGATAAAGGTAACTTAATATTGGGAGGGTATTTCAATCCACGATTTCCAAAGAATAGGATGAATAATAATTTTACGATGGTCGGACCCAAATGTAGGACTTGTGGTGCCTATAGTTTTAGGTTATACAACTTGGACCAAAAAATGGAATCTGTATATAATATGTGGCCAAGTGATTCCAAAATTATATCATATTGTTTTTAACACATGGAGAGTGAAATTTTTAAACCAAGTTCATGAAGAGTTTCAAATTGGGAGAAAGGTAATGAGACAAATCTACTTCAATTACTACTTTTAAAATACTTATTCTTGTATATTTTCATTAGTGATTGAAGGGGACAAAGACACTATAATCCTGAATGAAATTACCATGATTTGACAAACCCGTTATGGGGGTAGTATTATGTTTGGTCAACTAGGGAATATGATGCATAGCTAAATAGTGGATTCTTTTGAATAACATGCCTGTAATGTTGGAAACATATGCAAGTCCACCTAAGGGTACATGATTCATAGTCATGCAGAAGAGTTTTCAGATATTATAAATTATGTCACCAGAATCTGTAAGAATGATTATGAAGATTTGGAAAATATTCAAGATTAGGATTGTGAAATATAGAATGGAGTTGTAATAAATGCACATAAAAAATATTTGAATCAATATTTTCCATGAATATGGAGTCCATTACATAGATATAATGCATATGTAAAATTTAGACTTTATTTGTTTCCTTATCAATTGAAATTCTATTGCGCAGTTTAAAGTTATACAGTGAGAACATTATACTATTTGGTTTTAAGTCATGCAGGGAAGACATTGATATCCCCATAATAAATTGTGACACATTATTTATGTAAAGAATTATTTTACCCAATACATAAGCCCACGTGAGATATGCTCTATGTGAGAAACAAAGATAAGTAAGGGTTTCTTCTATAATAGAAAACATGACATAAGTGAATAATATGGGTGTTAAGTTTCCATGTAGTTTAATGTCATATGGTAAGGAAGAATATGAGCCATTGTGAATAGACTGACATGTTGTAGCTGGACTAATGGATAAAACCCAAGTGTCACTATGTGTCTTGCTGAGCGCAAGAATCATGCTGTCATTCCCTATACAGGTTTGATTCTCATATAAGGAAAAATGGGGTTATGTTTTCTTATTGCGGATGTGCCAAATATTAAATATCTAGGAATATCTACGTATCTCATATAGATGGGAAGCAATACATACATAGTTCATTAAACAATCATTTCCCACATTAATAAAGTTTGACATCAGAGAAGGGGGGATTTAACACACTCTTGAAGAATGATAATATTTAAGACACAATATAGTGTGAAAATCAAATCATGTATCTTAAAAGATAACTCTATATATATCTATTTTATATAGATGTGAATAAAAAGCAAAATAAATATTTTTTGATTACGACTAGGCCAAAGATGGAGATCCATGCGTCTCTATGTATCTCATAAAGATGAGAGTCAATCCATACGTAGTTCTCGAAATAAGGTACCTATGCAGATCTGATATAGACATATAGAAAGAGAGGAACTCATGTACCACTAATGTGTAGTAATGATTTCCTTGATTATTTTATATGGAATATCGTAATGTCAAATAAAGAATACATTAATCGTATAGTTTAATGTCGTGTAACGAGCACAAATGGGGTCATGCAGTTTAACTTCGTGCGACAAGGGCAATGATGCTACACTTTTTAACGTCATGCTGCATAGACATTTATGGTGGTTATATAGTTTAACGTTTTAAAACTAGGACGTTGTACTATATCGTTTTATGTCTTTTAGTAAGGAAATTGGGGGTTATATAGTTTTTAGTCTTGCAGCAAGGACACATAGATTTTTGTAATTACACAAAGTTTTTATTCAATAATCTCACATTGGTTGGAGTATTAATGATATCTCAAACCATTGATATTAAGGCCTAATATATATTTGAATAGACCTTATATATAGAATGAGGTCCTTCCCACATGGGCTCATGCTTTGTAGGTTTCTTTATTGGTATCATTGGAGTCCCGAGGACAGATACAAATTATCCTCTAAGAAATGAACAGAGTCAAAAATTCTTGTTAAAAGCCCACGCTATTCTATTCTGATAGAATTATATATGATGCAAAGTATGCAATCATTTCATTTCTAATCATTCCACCTCATTGAGCCATTTTAGAGACCTCTTATCTGTAGACAACTGATTATAGATTGCAACTCTGAGTGAAGTCAATTGTATTTCAGTTAAAAAAACTTCTTTTCTTCTATATAACAATGAATAAGGAGTTTTATGGGTGATAGTATGGGTAATAGTCCGATAAACCCATAAATCAGTAAAAATTTTATCAGGACATGATTTCTCATCTTTATCGGCCATATTCTGGATTTTATTTGATATAGACTTATTGAAAGAATCTATCTATCCATTAGCTACTACATTATAATGAGATAAATGATTGGATTTGATATTATTATCGAAATATAACTTTATGACCAAAGATGAAAAATATTGGTCCCATTTTCCATCAATATTATATTAGGGGCACCTAATTTGGTGATGATATTAGTTTTGAAAAAGATAACAATACTTTTGGCTCTGACATCTTTCAGAGGTATTTACATAGCCCATTTGGAGAAGAATTCAGTTGCAGTACCAATATACATGAAATGCCTAGTCATGGCTGTAGAAAAAGGTCCTCCTATGTCCATTCCCCATATGGAAAACTATAGGAGTATTTAGCTGTATGTTGAAAATCCATGGGTTGATGAATGAAGATGTCATGCATTTGGCAGGGATGACATTTCATAGTGAAATATATATAATCCTACCTCATTGAATGCCAAAAGTATCCAAGCCTTTAGATCTGATCAAATATTCTGTGCCCAGACTGAGGGGAACTACAAGGTCATGTATGCACTCCTTTCATGATAGTTGTAATTTCTTCACTATGAGTAAATCTAAAGAGGATTCCTTTGAAGCCTTTTTTGTAAAGGATATTTTGGTGGTCTCGACTATCATTAAGAGTAAAATTTATAGATTTTCATTGGATCTATTCTTTTTAATCCCTATCAAGTGGATGTATTCCACTTTGATGATATTCCATGATGGGTGTTCTCCATCACGTGGTATGACCATATAGCTCAGTAATAGGGATAATATCATTAATTTCCTCAATTCTGGATTGAATTAAATGTGAGACCACATAATTATGGGACATGATAATGATTGTCTCATCCCGATTTAGTTCTGCCAGAGATGTAGTTTCATTATCCAATGCATCGTCTTAAGGATTTTGTGATTGCAGGAGATAAAAAATTATAGGCTCTGAGGGAAATTCAGCCATTAACCCTATGATGTAGTCACACATAGAGATTAACTATTATTTTCTGATAGAATATTCCCCATTTATTTTAATGATTACTAATTCTGAATCACCATTCACTTTTACATGATTCACTTGATTCTTAAGCGCCAATTCTAAACCTGTGATGAGAGATTGATATTCTCCCACAATGTTGGTACCACCTTCTATCAACATGAATGAGTGAGGAAACACTACCTTTTCTGGGGAAATAAGCATAATTCCTGACCCAAATTTTTAGTTTCATTTTTTCAATTCTCTTCCCTATTGTACTTCTAGAAGCCCCATCAAATAAATTTCTGATGTTTGGAAATTATCATGAATTGAGAAAACCTCATCATCAAAAATTTCAGTATTAAATGATTTATCTTCCTGCAGATGGATGTTCAGCAAGGAAGTCGGCCAGAGCATGGCCTTTTACTTCTTTCTATGGGTCAAAATAGATATCAAACTATTGCAAAATAACTACCCACCATGCCATACATCCTGTAAGTATCAGATGACTGAGGATAAATTTGAGCGGGTTATTTTAATATAAAAATTAGACTTCAGGATACTATAGGTAATGCCTCAATTTTTGAACAGCAATGATTAATTCAAAAAAGAACATTTCAATAAATTAATATCATGTTTCTGCATTAATCATAGTTCTACTAGCACATTAATAACTATTCTCATTCCCAGCATTGTTCATTTGAAAAAGGAAGGCACCCAGTGATTTCTCTAAAGTTTTCACATAGAGAATAAGTGGTCTTCCTTCAACAGGTGGCATTAATACCAGTGGACACAATATATATTTCGCGATGGTATAAAATTCTTCTTTTGTGTCTTCATTAAATTGATAAGTGACTCAATTCCTCATTCATCTAGTGAATGGAAAACAAGTGCCTACAAAATTAGTGATAAAGCATCGAATATAGGCCAAGTGTCCTTGGATTCCTCTAAATTATTTCAAATTTTGAGGAGGAGACATACCAAAAATTGATTTTTTTTTTCAAAATCAACTTCAATACCACAATGGCGTACAACAATGCAAAGGAACTATCTTGAGGTTACCCCAAAAGCTCATTTCAAGGGGTTCATCTTCAAACTGTGTTGCCAAATATTATTGAATATGATATCCAGATCATCAATGGGATTGGATCATTGTCTGTATTTGACCACCAAATCATCTATATAACATTCAACAAATTTACCTATGAATGGTATGAAGATATAATTCATGGTATATTGATATGCTGAACCTATAATCTTTAAGCCAAATAGAAATACCCGATAGAAAAAAACCTTGAGGTTATCTGAAGGATGAATATTATTCATGCTATGGGGCCATACAGATTTTATTATACCCATTTTAGAAATCAAAGAAGGGAAGAGATTCATATCTAGCTATTGCATCGATTAAAAGATTTGTGATCGGAACTAGAAATCATCTCTATGACAATGCAAGTTAATATCTCTGAGATCAATGAAAACTCTAATTTTTCCATTCTTATTTTTCCCTGGTAAAATATTTTCCAACCATTTGGGATATTGAACCTACCATAAAAAGTTATACTTTATAATCTTATCAACATTATATTCAATTTTAGAGGCATGAGTTGGGTGTGTTCTTCTTGTTGCCTACTTGAATCTATGATGTTCTTCTGGAAAACCCGTGTGATGGGTGGCGACATTAGGGTTTTGTCCTATAATTTATGTATAATTATAATAATTTATATCATTATGTTTCATTATAAATGAATTATATAACTCTTTCTCTTCAAAACTCATTTCCACATTAATTAGAGTGGGGATTGGATCTTCTTTTGTACCCAAATTTATTTCTATGTGATCATCCAAAATGGTAGAGACATCTTCCTTAAATTATAGAGAAGAATTCATGAGATCTCCCTCCACTTATTCATTATGGGTCACTTTTTCTATTTCTACTTTCATGGTAGATGATGAGGAAAAACATCTAGAGTTAGGGGAGAAGTCAGTATTTGAACATCCTGAAGAAGATGCCACTATATCTGACCCTACTGATGATGATGGGTATTCCTGTGGTAATGAAGAGGATATGATGGGTTCATAATCAACAGCTATTTCTTTGTCTATAATTACTAAATATTCTTCTACTCTGATCGATGATGTAAAGGATTGTTGTAGTTCAACAGATGGTATGAAGAAATCTCCATTTATTCTTCCATCACTACTTGGTGAATCAATAATTTATCCCATGTTGTGAGACTCACTTGTCGCAATTGACATTCTGGAAGTTATTGGAAGAGTGATAAGATTTGATTTTAACCTTTAAATATGAATATTGAGTAGCACATAATCTGTACTAAAATGTATGTTTGGGTTTGCTGGAATCTTTTTGAAACCATTTGGAGAATTAACTATAGTTATTTCCTTCGTTTGGGACCTCGTTTCTTTTGTGTGATAAAACCCTTCCTCAATGTGTTGAGATTACCATGTTTTAGATGGATACATGTCACCATACAATGTCATGATTTGAACACTAAAAAAGTACATAAAACATTAGTGGTATGAAAATGGTATGGCCTCATGTTAATGCAGCCAAGGCCTTCCAAGTAGAATGTTCAAGGCTGTGTCCAGATGAACAACCATGAAATCTAAATTAGACACAAGATCTCTAAATTTAGTTCTGAGTGTAATACCTCCCAAAGGTTCTTTCTCATTCTTTTTATATCCATAAAACATTAATGTTGAAGTAGATAAGTCAGATTCAGGCAGGCCCAATCGATGATGTGTTCGAATGAGAATGAAGTTGATTCCAAATCCCTTATCAATGAAGGCTTGTCAGATGTCTATGTCATTGACCATGCCTGATTAATACTAGGTTTTTATATGTCCATGTACAACATAATCTTCCTCTTCATCTGTAAAAGATATGAATTCATGATACTCATGAGGATCAATCTCTATTCGGTAAACCTTAGCAACAAAATCTTTGGTTTCATACTCTTGAGGACTGGAAAAAGCCTCAATAGTACTTCTCGAAGATATTTTGACAGTTTCATGGAATACAAAATTAATAACAGGGCCAGTACATGGGCCAATTATTTCAATACATCATTCTTTTTGACCAAAGGTCTACATTTTCTTGCTTGAATATGTAGTTTTGTCGGTTCCTTGGAAGTTGATGCTTCTAATGTAGATGTTCCCTAAGTCAGAGATGAAGAAGGAAATATTCCTTTTTTCAGTAGATTAGACTGGATAGGTCAATTCACATTCCTAGGGGAAGATGGTTTGACTTCTAATCAGTCCTCCAAAGTAATCAAATAAGAACAAAATATGACTTTCATGAAATAAAATACTTGTTCTTTTTTAGCCCGCTGAAGGGATCTTCCACAAGATTCTACAACATATATGGTTCGAGCAGGTGTAGAGTTAAAATGAAGGTTTCAAGAATTACCACATCTTCCCATGTATCCTCGACCTTGGTATTTTCTTATGGTTCTCCAATTTGGTATGAGGAACTATAGCTCTTTACAATCAGAATCACCATTGGCATACAGATCTGTTATGTGGATAACAATAACAGAACTAAAGATCAACTCTCTATCTAATGAAGATTATTCCTGAAATGTTAGTTTGGTTTGTGACATTTGGCAGGGTGGTTCTCGTAATATTAAAGTATGTGGCATAAAATATGCTAGGGTTGAGGAAAACTTTGTCTATAATACGATATCTTCTTCTTCTGACTTCTCTTTGTCTTTATGATCACCTCATTTATGTGTGGATTGACAGTTTGATGAAGGTGGTTGTACTGTGGTAGGAGTGGTGTAAGACACAATCGGTTTTTCAACTTTGTTCTTAAAATGGTATGAGTTAGGTTGATCATTTTCCTAGTCATCAAATCATTATATTTTTGTAATTTTTTACTCTTGACTTTCATTCATTTACCTTCTTCCCCTTAAGCAGTAGTAGTAACACATGATATTTGAGAAGGTGAACTTTTTTGTTTCACTTCTACAGATTCTACCCTTTTTTAATGAGTTCCATGAAAACAAAACACTTTTTAATTGGATGCCCTGTCATCTGGTGAAAAGGAAAATAATTCATAAGATCTTCATCACCTTCTTTTTTTTGGTTTCCACGACCATGGACACTGAACTAAATTGTTCTCCATAACTGAGATGAAGTACCTGGGAACTTTTTTGTTCCAGAATGAATAAGTTTTTCATTTTAATTCCAAAAAATATTTCTACCATTGATCTCTTTGATCATATTAATGATACATTCATTTATGCTGACACACTGGGGGTGGATCCCTTCGATACTATGAAGGTTTTGAAGTGGAAGAAGGTACACATGCATTCTTGAGTTTAACGGTAGCATGCTATGCATTTCCCAGTTCTCCTTCCTCAAGCTGATGGAATTACATGAGTTTTACCCTTAGTCTCTATAATATAATCTGCAATCTAATGATAAATTCAAGTAAGGTCTCAAGACCCTCCAATGTATTTTACGGGAATCAGTGGTGTGCATAACTCATCACGATGATTTTCCACAAAAATTGTTAGAAACTCTTCATGAGGGAGCACCAAACATAAGGGATATGTTAATCCATTATATAGCACAATGAAATATAAAAATCATTCAATATCCTTTTGTTTAGAATTGTTAACATCAAAAACTATCTTCTTCGGTAGAATTGAGCTAAATTTATGAATGAATTATTGGAGGTGATCTTCCAATCCAGTAATTGATCGAGATTATAATCTTTTATACCAGACAAAATCTGGTCCCTGTAGTGATTGCAAAAAACACCTTAGTTTTACTACTTCTTGCTATTGAGGAGTTCCAATAATTATATCACAACAAGAAAAGAAAAGTTATAGGTGTTTTTATGTATCTCCCAAACCATTAATTATTGTGAATGTAGTATTTACAAAATTCTGCGGGGGAGGAATGAGGTCCCCCCATTAAGGGTATTCTTTCCTTTCTGGATGAACAGCTGCAAGTAGTTCCTCCATAGCTTCTAATCGAGTCATTAATTCCTCAATTATGTTCCCAAGAATTTGGGGAACATTTGGATGAGCTGGAAACTGTCTATGTACAACAACTAGAGCTTGAGCGGGTGAAACGATTGGAAAAACCACTTGTGATGGTGCTGGTATTTTCTTTGGATAACCTACGAGAAAAGACTTATTAGTATGTGTTGGATTTTTCATTGGTTTTGTAAAAAATGGAGGGAATTCAATATCCCCACATGTAGTTACTAAAAATACACTTTTCTTAGGATCTTATAAAAGAATTGTAAGTTGAGGATCTTCCTGAGAAGTACGCCTAGTAGAAATCCTCCTTCAATGTAAACATGTATTGAGTCTTTTTGACTACATCATTTCCGCTTCCTACTGTTCAAATCTATATTCCATAGAAATAGATTTACCTTCTCCAGTATAAATTTGAGATGCAATATGAATATTAAATTTCCCCTTATTATATTTTTTGAGGGGTTAGAGTTAGTTATTTTACGGCATAACTATTTGAGGTGGATATCATGAATAAAATCATCATCCCTGAATTCTGGAATATTATACTCAGAATTTCCAAAAGGCAAAAATATGACTGGTATTTCTCTTTTAGCAAAATTTTTTTCTCATGTTTAACATATCTTCATCATCTGTTACATGTGATTTCTCCACATGGCCTAACCAATGTGGATGCTCTGTATTAGAAGACAAATGAACCAAGGTACGTTCAGAGAATGACCATTCCATTAACACGTCTTCTGATTGAGAAATTGTTTCACCTATCAATGACAATGCATTAGACATGACTGGTCTTGTGTTGGCATGTGTCTCGAAATAGTATGGATTTCTAATGGCTACATTACAAATTATAGAATGAACTTGAAAACACGATATACAAATACGGAGAGGTCTTTCACAATGAATGTCATCACGGGGAGGATCACCATGGTGGATTATAGAAAGGGATGAATCCTCTTTATCATTGGCCTTCTGGCCACATGGAGGATTGCCGTTGCTCTCCTCCAATGATTGGCGCTCTATATTGACCAAATTTTCATGAATGAATCCTTCATGACAAATTGTACAATGAATAACATCAGAATTAATACTATGACTCCCATAATTTGGAAATGAGAGGATAGGATCTTGAGCTGCAATAGATAAAAATATGAGGGCTTCAAGAACCCCAACTTAATTTTGAGCCAAAATGCATTTTGACTATTTATTTTCCAACCATGTTTTTCAAGAATTCTTCTTGGATGTTATCTTACACATAGTTGGGGGAACATACAGGGAGAAGTTGTTATCATGGGTAGGTGTATGTGCCTACCTTGGAGCGGCCATCAGAATAGACCGATTACCTCCAATTGGAACGGGTGTATGTTCTTGATCTTGTTTTATGTATGATATGGGGGAGTATTCCCTATGACCCTTCTGGACTAGAACATAGGTATTTATCTGCTCTGGGATTGCATGCCGATGTGTCATCCCATATATAAGGATAGATTTATGTGTCTTTTAACCTAGTACTACTGATGTAGTAGTTATAATATCCTATCATGCTTCCATAATATCGGTAGGGATTTGCGTCCGCCCATTCACCATAGATTAGATGTTTTTGGTGGAATCAGAACACAAAATGAGAATATATGTTTATTCCATATTTGGATTAGGTTTATGTGCCTCCTTCTATTCTACTCTTCCTATCAATGGGTATTGATAGTACTCATTCATGGGGGTAGAGTGTTGGGTCTGCCCCATATTTGTCACTAAAGCTTTCCAACTGAATTCTCTGAGTGCTTCCAAATAAGACTGTTGGAAGGCTTGATGAACACTAGTAGGTTTCTGTGCCTACTAGATATTTCCCATAATGTATGGTTAATGGACTTCCTTCAATACTGGCAGGCGAGATTGCTGGAGTAATTGTTGATTGTAGTCAGGTGTATGTTCTTGTTTGTCATTTTCCACCACATTGGATTGGCAGGCTTCATTAAATTCAGTCAGATGAACCTACTGACTGGCTGATAAAATTTAATTAGGTGTATGTGCCTATTCATAGTACACAACAAGATGTTTCTATTTGTATTGGTGGGTTACATCCATACAAGTTTGTTGGATCAAAACATTAGGATGAACGAGGGTATGTGTATGGTCGTTGTTTTCCATCAAGTTAAAAAGATGGACTGGTTAAGAGGTAAGAACATGCTCACAGTTGATTGAAAGTTTCCCTCAATGATCATTATTTCATTCTCGGGCCTGAGAGACTGGGTCTAATCTTCACGAGACAACACCCCCTTCATGTTGTGGATTCACTACAGCGCGATTCTGCTGGCAGTGATTTTTGGTGGTATTCCTCCAGAAAGACCCTGAAGTCCTTGAATTAAGGCCCATAGTGACCTCTTTATCAACCTACTTATAGTATGGGAGGGAATGGTTGTTGAATTATAGTTATAAGGACATTAAACTATTGAAAACGGAGGTTGGCATCATCTTCTTCATGATCATCGGTCGTCATTGGCCGGATGATTGAGGATTATTATTTGTCGGGAGGGCTGGCTGGCTGTTTAGCCTCCAATGTCGGGGTTGTACCATTATGGTGATACTCCTTCACTAGCACATTGGAGACCCAGTGTTGAAGATGGTGTGTGGGTGATAACGTACATCCCATGGATGAGGATCCAGCTTGAGCAGATGCTGGGAAGCTCACAGATTTGGTCTTGAAGAAAGCCATTTTTGGATTGAAGGGAGTTCTGAGGAAAAATTAAAAACAAAAATTTACACCTTTAAAGCACCATATTTTAGATGGATACATGAATTATTGATTCCTTTGTTTGGATATCCATTATCAATTTATAGGGGCCTAAATGGTGGGTAACATTAATAATAAGGTTAAGGATTCATGTCGGGTTCACCATTTTTGTTTTGTACATCCTTGAAATGTGTATTCTAGTTTTAAGAATCACTGCTTCTAGGCAGTTTCCAATAGATTTATTAATTAAATTTGAAACTTCCAATAGATCTTTATCAAAAATATTATATTCTTTCCATTGGAAGGTGTTCGTTATGTTTGAACTATAAGATACATAGGAACGTACATTGGTCAAGAGGATGGGAGGTCATACTCATCAGAACATTTTGGGGGGGATTTTTGTCTACTCTAATACTCTCTTGGTAAATTTAAGATATTTTTATGATTCCTTATTAAGTCATAGAGCATAAAATAATTTTCCCTTAGAATTTAATATCAGTTATTAACATCTGTAAAATTTACAATCATATGTATGCATTCAAGGTTCTTAATTAATTGAGATATCCATATGTATTAGAGTTTCTCCATCAATGGTACCCTCTGATATTCAATTTCAAGATTTTTTTAATCATCATTTTGATGATACTGGTTTTATGCCACTCAGCAGGGTACTCTGGGATTTATTGTCATCTAGGGAGATGAAGTCTCATTTTGATATTGGGATCATACCCATAAAAATTCTACCTATATATGTTATGAAATCAATCAAAACCCTCATAGTTTGGTTCCTCTTAATAGGACACATCCTACCATTTATGATCGTGTGATAAGGACACTACTGTACAGTTTAATGTCATGTGGTATACACATCTAATCAAAATTTTCTTAGTCAATTTTTTGTGTGGGACATATTCCAAAGTAGCCCAATGAACTTAGAAAGGATATGGATTTCCATCTATGATTATTCCCTATTGGGAATATGGCCCACAGAGAATTGGGTTGATTTTAAATGATGGTTATGAACCTCAAGGAATATTTCTATGTATCCCATGTGGATGGGAATCAAATATCACATAGATTGATAAGTATCATAAGGGAGTATACACCTTTGAGAGAAATGTTTTTTGGATTACATTATGAAATAATTACTTGATGATTTGGGGTTTTAATTTGGGGATTATTCCTAATAAATATTCCCAGATTAATGGAATTTGGATAGGATTCATAAAGGGGATCTCAAGTGATCTCAGGCCTTTAAACAGCTTCCTACATATCCAGGTTTGAATAGGAATCAGAGTTCTCGTAGTTCATTCAATTATTAAAATGTTGCGACCATGAAAAATCTCTCATAAGGTGTGAGTCATTATTGGTATGTTAAACAAGATTATGTCAAAGATTCAACAAAGTCCCTAGTTATTTTCCTCCTCCACTATTGGAAAATGGTGCACCTGCGGTTGGGATGAGGCTGAGTTGAACCAAAAAGAGAGTGGGGTGACGAGCCCTCCCTCTACTCACATTACATTGGACAAGGGTCCAATTAATGGAAGACAGGATGACGGTTAGGGGCTTACACCAGGATGGATGCCCATGGTGAAAAAGCTCAACGTGAGGTGGAAAGGCTAGCATAAGTCCATGTGTCCAACTATCCTCTAGAATTTTCTCCCAAAGAAGAGTGGAGGAGCAATGATGCTTCCACTTTCAAAAAGATCTAGGGGATTACACTAGGATGGTTGCCCTAAAATTGATCATGGAAGGGGAGGGAGACTTCTCTTTTTCTTGAATATAAAATAATGTGTGAACCGTACCTTCCCTAGCAGAGACCTGAGGTTCCAGGTCATCTATTTGAGAAGGGAGAGGCCATGACCCAAACCCTCCTCCAAACTAAGAACATCCCAATGTTGTTCCTGGAGGAATGGTCCTTGTGACTATGGATATAAAACCCCACAGACACACCATTAACCCTAACCCCATTATAAAAAAAATGTGGAAAACCTTTGAATCTGGATATACAATCCCAAATAGGATACATGTTAATCTTCCTTTACATAAGTTTTGATAAGTCAGAAGGTTTTGGTGGAGGTCTCAATATAATCCCTTTCAAACAAGGGAGCCAATGAATAAGAAGCCTTGTTATGAATGGAATTTAAGAGGGATTCATGGCTTTTAGACTGTAGAGATTAAGTGAATCAAAGAGTGCATCCCAGGTAGATAAGGGCATGCAAGTATGGGTGCACAAGCAGAATTGGGAGACATGATATTCACTTAAGCAATGAACAACCTGTGTGGTAATACTCGAGAAAGACGTGGCACAATCCTTCAAGAGTATTCACAGGTTGACCCAGAAGTGGCGCGCTCAAGTTCCTATTAAAGGAATATGTTTCACGCAAGTGTTTCTCATTTAGGAAGGTTGGGCGCTTTAATCACGCAAGTTTTAGGGTTTTAAAACACTAAAAAGACTTAATTCCAATGATCCTCCTTTAAATCTTCTACTCAAGATGTTTAAGAACTATTTTGAAAGGTTGGGGATACTTAGGCAAGGCACTAGGGTGACCAGAGAATCAATAGGGAGTTATAGAAATTTGTCCATGCAAATGAAGGCCCCAAGGGTCTATTTATAGGGAAAAGGACCATGGGAAAAATGAGTTGGTTGTGCAAGTTGGTTGTGTGCCAACATTGTGGTGCGCAAGTGGCTATGTGCCTGATGGGTGGAACCCATGTATACAAGCGCTCCGCTGGTGATTTGGCTAGACTAGGGTGCCACATTGGAGACATAGAAAATATTATAAATTAATTATTCTCCAGCACGATGGCATGTATGTGTTTTCATGTATGCACCTTTCGCACCTCTTTGGGTACTTAGAGAAAATAATTTATCCATACCATGGGGGTTGCACCCCCGCACCCCTACATGGGATCATTGAAGGATATGGTCCTGTCCATTCGGGTCGGTGCCTTCGCTACCATCACAGACCCCCATGAAAAATGTGGAGTTACACCATGGGCTTTTCGAGAAAGGTTGATATAATTTTGTGGAGAAGTGCATGGAACACAATTCATCATGTCTACAAAGATTTTCTGCATCAGTACACAGATGGAACACAAAGCCAGGTGGTAGACCTCTTCTAAGAAATTGTACATCATTGGTAAACAGTGGTCCAGGCCCAAGTCTGTGTACTACTTTGGTAGGTGCATGGCCCCTCTACCCACATTCCACTACATTATGAAGAGCTCCCCCCACCCCACATATGAAAATAAATATACAGAATGGGTAATATTCATGTATCCTTACCACCAGCTCCAATATCGCCTCTCCATTACCATATGGTTCTCTATAGGTTATCCTAGGAACCTGTTTCCCAAAATCCAGCCAAAACCTCCTCTAAATCCACCAAAACCGTATGATCAAATCATCAAGTACATTAGTATTCCCCTTTGAGTATACATACCCATTGTATGTGGAGTCACGAACGAACTCTTTACGAAGGTCTGAACTCTTGGGATGTCTATAAGTCTACATTTAATTCCACGGTATATGAGAGTCCAACCTTTGGACGGTGACATGAACCTCACCGTTCTAGGGATTAAGGGTGGTCATTCTATTTTCCATTCAAATAGGAAAGGTGATCAGCCAAAACAATCATGTATGATTCTCCATTTAACTAGAAGAATCGTTCCTCCTGTTTCTGTGGGAGCATTTTGGGGCACTCCCAGTGAGGAATGTCCAAAACCATCCGAGACCCAATCCACATAACCTATAATGTCATCCCACATTGAAGGGTTAATTCCTTCATGCCCTCTCCCACCATCACCTCAGCTTATTTTATTATAGGTAAGACCTCTACCAACATTGTGGGAGAAGGCATGTGGTTTGTTGAATCTCCCACATCCTCTTGTTCTCACATCAAGTGTGATTCACATGGGATTAGAGATTTGTGATGATTACAACATCTATATAACCAAATCCAAAATGAACTATGAGAACTCATATTCCTATTCAAAAAGGATACATAGGACGCCTAACTGAAGGCCCGGTCTCAGAAGGGGTTCCCTTTATATAGGGTCCAACCGATCACATCCCCTCAAATAGGTAACTTCTATGTGTATGACCCACCCAAAATGAACTATGAGAACATTGATTATTGTTTAAATAGGGATACGAAGAAGGCCTTCCTAATGGAATGAGCTCAAAAGTGGTTCCCTTCTTAATAGGTCCCCCCATATTATTCCTCCAAAAGTACCCCCCACCCAGATCCAAGCCCCAAGATAACTGAACTATGAGGGCCTCAATTCCTCTCTCAGGGATATGTAGGAAGGCCCTCATATGGGCCCGATCCCAACATCAAATCACCTTCCATCCCTCATGAATGATGATAAACTCCAGAGAACCTTATTTCATTGCATAAGTTAGTATTTCCTTTATAGCATCAAATTTATGAATATCCATGATAATCATGCACAGTAGGGGGAGCTTGTGGGTATACACATCAGGAATGAATTTAGGATTCACAGACATATGATTTAGAGTTAAATATATAATAGGGTCAAAGAATGAAAAATAATCCCCCCAAAAGGGTCTGATGAGCATAAACTCCCATTCTCTCGACTAATGGTGTCCTTAATTGTTGTTGGACAAATCGTCATCTGAAGAGCACCTACATTTGGAATGAAGGTCCATAAATCATTAATACCACGGCCATTATGTGTTTCTAGATCCATGAACAAACTCGCAGGAGACTATATGAGGAAATCACATCCTAAGAGGACTGATTAAACAAATACTTAACCCATGAAATCACCCGCTAGGACCATTTGAATGTGGCACCTCCTTCAAGATGTAGATTGGGTGAATTTCCTAGTCCTTATAGTGTCAGTCCAATTCCACCTAATGGATAAAAATGTGGATCGAGGTGGAACAAAGATACTGATGTGAAACTATCTACGTTAACAGATGATTAATGATTCTTATAAGTCCAATTTTCCCAACCAACCCATGTGTCACATCAAGTTGAAACAAAAATGGTGAACCCAACATGAATTCTCTAATAAGGGAAAATACCTTTTATCTATCAAACCATTTTGTTTCATTCCAAAACAAATCACCTCAGGTCAAAATTAAAATGGTGAAATTAATGTAAATCCTCAACCTAGGAAGTGGGTCTACCCCTCTCGAGCCCCTTCACCTCAAAAAAAGGAGGAGGGGGCTAAGTTGAATTATCAAATATCCATATATTCAAGAGATTATACTTTGATGGGGTTATTTTGGATATAAATATCATATATATATATATACATATATATATATCTTTCAAGCATCCACATAGTAAATTTTGATCCAAATGGAATCCTGAAAACTAATGGAGACATGCACCTCAGCAATCCTATAGGTGGACAAGGACCTAATGAAGAGAAGGAACCCCTCGCTAACCCAGTGTCTTCAACACTGGGTATCCATCATATTGATTAATGTGTATGAAAAAATGGTACTATCCCTATAGTGGAGTTCACATTACATTCCCTTCACGTCAGTGGATACCATGTTATCAAATTTATAATTGGACCACCCACTAACCATCTTAATGTCTCTAATTTATCTAATCTACGAAGCATTGTCTTATAAAACCATGGAAAAAATGATTTGTTATGCTCATTCGGATTCCAAATTTATTTCTTCTTTGGATGAAATTATATCATATTTTTAATATTCTAGATTATATATGGTTGAGAATCATTTATTTTATTTTGGATGTTTAAATGTACCTTCTTTATCAGTTCACCTGACAATGATTTGACATTGAATACACAAATCACCTTTCCCTAATTATTAACTCGTTCATAGTGAGATGGTGGAAAACCAATGTTCTCTGCGGCATATAAGTAGCTCCTAAAAAACTATAGAACCTCATCAGAAATATAGATTTAAAAAATAGATACATCGGGTTGATATGGATTCTTGACATACCCATTCAATATCAGCATATACCTTTCAAAATGATACATAATATGTAGATATACAGGTCCACGATGATTTATTTATTATACCAGATGAACCATTCAATGCACAATTATATAATAAAAGATGGAGTAAAATACATTTCCAATTGAAAAAGTATAGAAATTGTATCATTTTTAAAAATGTTCAAGCATCAAAATAAATCACCTTATTACAAATAGAATTTAAAAAATAATACACTTTTAAGATATTCTTAATGAAAAAGATGGGAAATATTACATGCAATGAAATTGGAAGAATTTGTTTCCTCATCACATGAAAATCATGAGATTTCATACCTATCAACTTAAAATAATTAAAATAGATTAACAATTTTACATTTAATGAATAAACCTATGGAAATTTGATATCATGAAGACACTGAAAATTGCTAATTTTATCTTTCTTGGATAATGTATGACAAAACAGGGGAAAAACGATCGTCTGACATCAGGTGTGGGAGCTAACACCATATGTATTCCCACTGATACTAAGTCTAATTGTTCATTCAACCCATATTTAGTCTTTCATTTAATATCTAAAAATGTGCCAAGAAAATTGCTACAAATATTCTTAACCACATGCATTGCATCAATGATATGTTTCACTATATAATATCTTCAATATGGTAGATCAAAAAATATTTACTGTTTTTTCGAATTATGACTATCATTACCAGATTTATGTGCCTTTCCAATATAACATCATGGTTTTGAAACCTATCAAAATACTCATTAGTGGATAATGTTTTTTTAGATATAAAAATTTCTTGTGAGACTTTGAATTTAGTTTTTAATTGTTTATAAGTGTGATATATAGGCAAAAAAAATTGATAAAAAATGTATATTTTTTCGCTCCCTTTATGATAATGATAATATATAGTCTGTTTTTCGCAAATTAGTCAAATTTTATGCCCCTTAAAACTGTATACAAACGAATTTCTATATGATGTTAATTCATTTATAGTGAGCATAATTCGTGCGTGTTATTGAAAATATTCCATTTTATAAGAATAATACACCCTAATAAAATAATTCCATAAGATTTTAAAATCATAAATTAATGATGAAAAGAAAAAATCAATATCATTTCAAAGTTTCATTGGTCCAGATATCATTAAACTCCACATGAAATATTTACACTTCTTACAAAATTTTTGAGATAAGTCTTAAAGTACAAATAAAATAGGAGATGAACTATGTGTGCTATTGAGGCTTTGATATGGATTCATTTTATCCGTGCATAACACAAGTATGATATTTCTAACTTCATTTCCGAATGAAGGATACTTCTCATAAATTTTTCCACTCTAGAAAATCGGCTGGATAACATATTGTTTCATCACATATTTTCTCATCAGCAAGACATCATAATCTTTTTTCATCATATGGATTAAAAAATAAAGTGTTCAAATGAAAAATAATAAGAAGATACCAAAATATGTTGGTAGCGATCTCTATAATCTCTACATTAGCCTATGATTTTTCTTTCAACTTATACCATGATGTCCCACATTTGTGACACTCTGATAGAAATCCCTATTTTATCTAGAATATGTAACATTCATTCGAAAAAACATGCATTTTCATGTCACCCAATCCCAAAGGCCATAATATTTTCATGGCCTCATAATGTGAATCTGGAAGATCGTTGTCTTCGAGAAGAATTACTTTCAACAATTGTAGCAGCTGTGTAAAACATTTGTCACTCCATCCATGTTTCATCTTCAGGTTAATCAATCCTAACAATGATGATAAAACTATAAAATATATACAACCAAGATACAATGGTATTTTTGTATCACCATATGGATGCTCAATTGTCAGTTATTTCTCAATTTTTTCTACTTCAATAGCACTAATCATTTCTTCAATTTCATCAAAGTTACCCCCTTACAAGGATCATGATAAGTATATATGAAATTCTACATAGTTTCACAATGGAAAATCCAAGGACTATAACATGGATTAAAAACATAAAAAATTAAATGATATTTTGTCTCTATAATTTTCAACGTCCGCATATTAAAACATTTCAGGCATGGATAGAAATGTTTTTCATTGTTTGGAAGATTTTGTTTAATAAATTCAAAAAATGCATCAACACATTCCTTATATTCATCACTCATTCAATGTACCATAATCAAACATCGCCTCATTATTAACTATAACAAATATAAAAATTATACATCATGTTATTATTATCCAATTTCAAATTTATACAAAATATTTTATAATTTTAAAGTAACACAATTTTGAAAAATAAAACAATTATACGCATATTTGAAAAATATATGAATGGAAATAATTTTAAACAGAAAATATAGAAAGAAAAGATAGTTTTATATTTATATATAATATTCCATAATTTGAAGGTAAAAAAATTTTAATATATAATACAACCAATATATCAATATTTTAAAATTTTAATGATAATTTTTTTGAGTAATATGATAGAAAAACACTATGTAAAAATAAAGGACAATTTACTCGTGTTATGTATTGTTAAACCATCACAACATGAGTTTTTTATTTGATTTTTTATCCTAATTATTAAAAATTATAACTTAACGCATCTTTGGACTGTATTGAATTGAAATATTATCTTTATTTCAATTAATTTTGATGGTCACTTTTATGGGTTTTAATAACCAAGGTATTAACATCTCACGGGATACTCCACTTTTCCTAAAAATTTGAATTATATAACTCTGAAAAATTATAAAAAATCCACAAATCAGTTTCAAATTTTAAAATCACATTTTCCAATTGTGATATTTTTTATTATTAATAAATCAATCTTTAATAGAACCCATAAATTTATTTATTCAATAGTTGTTAGTGTACCATTTCAAATAATTATAATGCATATAATTTCATTTTTACTCTGTAAAATAGCATAACTATCCACCATCACATTCCCACTATATAACCACACCACAATAACCATCACATCCATAAAAAACACATCCATCGTGGCACACCCATCATAATAAATCCACTCCCCATGAAATACATCATCACATCCAAACCACAACACACAAAACGAGGCAATCACATATCACAACACATACCATAGCTTTTTCAATATTAAGAATATGGGATTTTATTAAATTCCGTATCATTATTTGAGGGAATCATGTTAGAATCCATATGTTCTTTGGAAATACATTTCATTATCTGAATATATATGGATATCCAAATATTTATGGTGGTTTAATAATAATACACAAAACATGGGATATCGAAACATATTAAAAAACCAAAAAAATGGAGATACCAAAACCCATTGAAATTAGTGGTACAAGAAACACAGATAAAATCAATATCAAAAGTTAAATATATATAATATTGTAAAGAAATTCATTTCCCTTTCCATTTATTATAAATTGAATATATTTTTTATTAATATGAATGAAACTATCATCCCAGGAGATAATGAGAGTAACCATGTCCAATAATGATAATATTAGAAAATTAAAAATGATATTTCAATAACATAAAAAATTAAATCTCAAAATGTAAATTTAGGGAATCCATGGAAATGAACGATCGAAATCAAGGCATGTGAGGATTACTTAAGTGTTGCAAGTTGATCAGATAGATGCAATGATAAAAAAGATGATGATCAATTCTATAAAATCATCATTGGAGGCCACGATATTAAATAATCGTTTCTAGGTATTCTATACGGGGGAGAAGAGTCATCATTGCCTATTCAAAAAATTTGAAAATAACTAAATATTGGGGTTAGAAAAATTTAAATGATTTATCAAGTCGGTTATTTAATATCTATCATGAAAATGTTTTTTGTATTACATTTATAAAGTCAATTATAAAATAACTGACATGATAAAAACAATTTTTTTCATTCATTATTATATAAACAATGTGATAAATCACTAATGGTTGACATATCACCCTGTTTATATTATAATCGACATAAAAAAATTTGATATATCATGATAGTTAAAAAATAACTAATTTGATAAAGTGAGATAGTTGATTTATCACGTCAGTTATTTTAAAACTGATGTGATAAGTCTACATAATGTTTTTATGTTGGTAATAATATAACTACCATGATAAATCAATTTTATTAATTTTCACATCGGTTATTTATAACCGGCGTAAAAATGATGACATGGTAAATACTTTTGGTACTAGTTCCTCTACTGAACAGATGTAGGTGTAACATCCTTTCTTGGACCATGAATCAGACATGAGATGATTGGTTTGATTAAGTAGAATTATTTAATTCTTTTCAATAGCATAGATCATTGAAAAAACCTATTCTTAATGGCATGGATGAACGTTGGAATTCATAGTGTGTTACCGGGTGTTTCTGATGGTGACACCCAGTTTGGGTCATCAAAATTTAGGTAAGAAAGTGATGCTCACACCATGATATTTTAGAACATTTATTATAATATAGAGGATCATAATGGTCATATAATAATTCAGATTACCTTCTCAGTTAACATTAAATCACACCATTTTCCATGTCTCACAGATAAAGATGTATAATTCGGACGAATCTCATGTGTTGATCTGGCAAGAATTAGTGTTGGAGTTGAATTTGGTAAAGGTAGAGAAAGGAGTGTGGATTGTGGATTCTCAAGTTCAAATAGATTATGAGAACTATATTTTATTTTTTGAGTGATGTGGAAACATGATAATGAAAAACATGAGATGTGGGAGTGAATGTCATGGGTGGAGTAATAGTGTCCTAATTTATACATTGATCAGAATATAATTTGACTTTCATAAGATGGAATGTTTTCATAGTGGGTAGAATTATCACACACATTTTTTATTTTCAGAAATTTATTATTTATTCACTTATACAAAAACAATTTTTAACATCACCTTTTCAGATAGTTTTTTTGAATAGACCTAACCATCTCTGATAATATAATTTTCTCATATGATAATATATAAAAAAATATAAAAAATCCATTTTCACTGATATTCACATCGGTTTTATAATAATAGGTGTGAAAAATCAATATTAATGAATTTTTCAGGCCTGTTATTTAATAACCGATGTTAAATGGAAATTTTCACATCGGTTATTAGATAGTAGATGTGATAATTATTTACAAGCTGGTATTTCATTTCCCAAGAATTGATTTACATTGTCTTCAAGCTCAAATGGAGATATAAATCCAAAGTTATGGCCACTGGTAGTTGATTATCTCTAATTGTTGTCTTAGAGAAGGGAAAATTACAATGGCCATAACTTTTGATTTGTAACTCAATTTGAGCTCTGCTACTAGTAAAATTGAAGCTTGATAAATGGTGTTAATTTTTTTAATCATTTTTCATGTTTGATTTTTGAAAACAGATGTGAAAAAATCTTTTTAACATCAGTTATTAAATAACAGATTTGAAAATGGAATGTTCACGTCTGTTATGTAGAATTGACATGAAAAGTTCTAAAAATTGAATTTTCACCTTGGTTTTTTTTAACCGATATGAAAAATCAGTTAAAAATTAATATCTTTTAACAAAGTTTATCATAAATATGATGTGAAAAGTAATTTTAATAAACCACCAACCTGGATTTTCAATTGTTTACACCATTACATCGAAATATTCTATTGACACCTAAAATTTATAAAACCCTGTTTTCATTTATCACCAAAATTATATGGTTTCATTATAATCATATCATAATTTAATGATCATTTATTTCTACTATCATCGTTCCATATACTGGAATAATTTTATCTTCGAAAAAATCCACTATTTCTTATTTCCACAATCACGTCAAGGTATTTGAATTTATTTTTTCAAGATTTATGTTTTTATTTTTTGATTTCATAATTGATATAACATTAAATGATTCATATTTTATTATAATGATGAATAATTATTCATGTCATGGTAAAACAAAAAATCCTTCTTCAGATTCTAAAATTCGTTCTCAGATCAAGCTTTGGTTGTCTCATTCGATCTTTCCTTAGAATAAAATATATCAAAGTTCATATGGTCATAACTTTTAATCTGAAACTCCATTTATCCTCTACGACCCGTCAAATAAATTTTTTGAAATTTTTTTACAATGTGATAAATATTATTCACATCAGTTGTCATAAATTCAACATTAACAATAAATTTTTATTATCATTTTTTTAAAACCGACACTAAAATTGTACTTTTGGCGTCGGGTTTTAATTATTTGACTTCAAAAACAGATTTTAACATTATTTTTTTTAAAAAAGATGGTCTTTCACATCATTTTTAAGAAAACCAATTTTTTAAATCATAAAAAAGACATATTTAATGAAACTTAATTGATAACCGACATGAAAACCATATTTACTACATCACCGGAAGACACGTCACATCAAATATGATGTTAAAAATATAAAAAACATGAAGTAAAAAGTGTTTTCGTAATATTATTTTTTTGTCTGACTTTTACTTAAGAGATTTTGCAAAAAAAATTATAAACAATATTGGTTTTTGGATCAAATAAAGGGTGGTGCATGGTTGGAGCACAATTATTATAAATAATGTGCCATACCCATGTAAACCATGTGTCCAAAATAGTGGGACTATATAGGATACATTTCTAGGCACATAACCATTCACAAGCCCTTATTACCCAATGATACTCCTAGTCCTTTTTGGATAGAGGTGATGTATTGTTGCCACACGGTCTAGAAGAACACACAACAAAACCAAATGGCCTACCCAGATTTTTAAAATTTTTAATTTACATGAATTACCATCCCATATTTTTACCCTCAAACCCTATTATTTCACCCATTTAGCTTCTCCATCCCTAGTCATCGTCCCATATCTAACTCTATTTGGCCAAACTTTTGGGTGAAATCATGCTTAATTTTTCATGAATTTATCAAGTAAGTCTCTCATTCTTTATTCATTTAGTCTTTCCTTCCTTTTATTCCTCTTATGAGTTCCCTTATTTTTTATCACTTATGTTTAAATAGGGTGAGTAAACTATAATATGTTTTCCTTGTGTTTTTATTATTTGGGTGTGCCCTTTATTCCAAAATGTCTCTACTCCATTATTCTTGTTATTTTAAAATAGATTTTGGTTACTTAAAATAAGTGATATATGTAGTTCCATGTTATGGATTTATTTGATGATTTAATTGTAATTTATTATTTTTCTAATAGATTCATTAATATTTTTACATGATAATATGGGTGATTTAAAATGAGTGGGTGTGTGTATGGATTTTAAAGTCTCTCATCCCTTCAAGTGATTAAAAAATACATTCTTGATTTCATTATAAAATAGTTGGTTAAAAGAGGGATTGTTTTGAATTTGAAATAAAACAAAGCACTTGTGAACCATTGGAACATAGGTGGGTAGGATAGAATTAGTATCTAGACAAGCTATCAAGACTATGGGTCAGGTATCTCTAGTAATATCATAATAAAATAGTAACTAAACATTGTGATGTGGCTTTACTGTTGGACCACAGATGCATCCCCTCCAATGGATCATATATTGGAATATTTTTAGGTAAATAATTAAGATATTATGTACCTATTCCCTACTAAAATAGATACTCAAAGGATTTACCATTGTTCTTATTCAGTGTTTTCCACATGATATTCAAATCAGCAGTCTTTTACATCTCATTTAAAAGTAAAAACCTATTTTTAGAGAATAAATTATTTTATTCTTTTACTTTAATCCAATAATCTTATTTTTCTTATAATGTCTATGAATAGAACACCAGATGGGATCCTATTAGGAAAGTTATCTAAAACCCTACTTAAACCAATGGGGTGTATATAAAATTCCTCTTGTCTAATAATGGTTGGGGAATGTCCTACCATGTATTTGGAAGATGGTAATCCTTTTAGTAGAATCTATTTCATGACATTTTTGAAGGTGGTTTCATAGTTGGTGTTGACCCTCATGTGATGAGTATGTTCCTTTTGATTATTTAGGTTGTTCCCCTCCAATTGGTGATTATTTTGGATATTGGTTTCAATTTTGAATGTATATGTACTTATATTGTAGTTTTTCTATTTTTGTATAGCTCATGCACTATATTTTTGGTTGTGATGATTATGGTAATGTTATATATTTTTTTATTGTATCTTGTTAGTTTTTTTGTAGAAAACCAATTCCAAAAGTATTAATTATATTCCTAAAAATTGGTTTCCTGCCCTTGGAGTGCACGAAGACCCTTAGAGGAATGCCTTGAGCTAGGTTGGATGTCAGGTTGGATGGAAGACCAAAATGGTTTGTGATAATCCAAATACACATTTTCTGATGTCTTGGTAGTTAACCTTGACATTTGAAATAGTTTCTATATACCTGATGGTGAAAAAAAATTATTATATTATTATGATATATACTTATGGTTTATTATTTATTTATGATGATTTATAACTACTATGATTCATGTATTTGAAATGATAATATTTTATTCTAGGAATCTTGATTATGTTCCAAGATATATTGAGTATGAACTTTTTAATTTATGATCATGAAATCAAAACCTTGTCCTTTCCATATTCGTTCTTATGATCATCGATTGGTATCTCCCTTGTTTATATATAATGGGAATCTAAGATCACCCTTTTTTATGTTTACATTCCGTGGGTTTTCAAGAAAGGTTTTAATTATGGCATGTTATATAGGGTTCGAAGTAAGAGGAACATAATTTGAGGTATTGAATATTATACCCATATAATATACTCTTGTATCTAGTATCAAAAGACACTATACCATTATTGTTCTTGCATTAATATTAATGTTTTCTTACTGAATAATCAATTAAATTGTCGTAATATTTATGTATAAAATGTTTGGATGTACATGGTTAGTATCCAAGAAGGATTTAGTCCATCAGTAGAGAATATAATTAGTTAACTTTAATGAAAACCCTAAATATAATACTAATTATATGATAACATCCTTAACTTATTGTATGATATATATTATGTATTTTTCATAGCAATAAATGCATATATGTAAAATACAAGAGGTCATGATTTTTTTGAGATTATTCTTGGGGTAATAATACTGAAAAGTGTTGGTTAACAATATCTATACCATCATTCAGTTTCACAAAGATTGTGTCCTTACTATGCACTTGGTTTGAAACTCTTAGGGGAAATAATGGTGTAACTAACATTTTCCTTATGAACCATTTTGGTGGATTTGAATCGATGAAAATGAAAGAAATCATAGGTTAAACCTTAGGTTTCAATGATTTAAAATAAGGTGTCATGATTTGGACATTATATGAATTATTTTTCATGATTTTTCTTAATTACTATTTTTCTTCACATCTTTTTTTATTTTAGTTAATGTTTTAAACTATTGAAAATCATGTTGACATAAAATGTGGTGGAAAATTGAATTATTTTCCTCATGAGAAAAAAATGAAATGGGATCTTGAAGGTAAGAAATTTATGATTATGCCTAATCATCTATCTCATTATATGAATAATAATCTCATGATGGATGATATTTGTAACACACCTAATAAGAGATAAATGATGTTTCATAAATACCATGGAGGAATGGAGATTTAGTTTCATATATGACATATATGTTAGAAGAATAAATCATGGAAATGTATCATATGGTTGGAAATATGTTTTATGTGTGGGAAACAATATCATATAGCAAGTAATCGCATATGAAAAATGAAGAGTAAAATGATATGACATGAAGTTCATCCTAAGGTACCCTTTGTAGTTCAATTTACATTATGTGGAGAACATGATAATTGTCCTTATAAATTCCTTAATCAAAGAGTTAATTTATAGACCATGTAATTTAAATATTCTATGCTAATCATTGAAGTAAATGGATTGAATTGTTTATTTATTAGGATTTGCGAATTATGTTATTGAAGTGTTATATCAATGTAATTCTGGTAATAAGAACCATGAAACATCTCAAAATTGTTCCACAGTAAGGTGATATTTTAGGAAAACACGTGATTAAGGGAAATGATAAACTTTAATATGATTTTGATTTTAGGTAATAAATGTGAATTAATAATATGTGACTTTATGAAAAAAAATATTCTTTATAGAAAATTGAAATGGATAAAAATTGATTAGATGATGTTCAATATATTTTTGGTAATATTATAAGAATTATATTAATATAGTTTTATAAAAAGGATACCCTATGGGCTCGAAGATAACCCATCATTTCTAGAAAGGTGATAGGGCTTGAACCTATGATTAATGCATTACAGGGGTGAAATAACTACCACTATCCTACATAATGTCTTTTTTAGTATGATTTTTTTCTAAAGATATTTTATAGATAGATATTATGTTAATTTTTTGAAATATAATATGGAAACATATATTTTATCATATATATTACCCTAGATTAAATTTCAATTTGGTTCTTATGTTATTAAGGATATTTTAGGAAAATATCATCACATTTCTAGGGAGATTATATGATTCATCTAAAAGTGATATTATTACATAATATGAAATTTTATTTTAGGAATAATCGTTTAATTATTAATTGGAGTCAAATATGATTTTAACGCAGCTTAATGAAAATTTGGTTTATTTACAGAAATGACTAAAAAAATATGGAGATTATATGACTTGGTTATATATATTTTAGTATATGAATCTATAAATGACTACTTATTATTGTAGTTAAATGTCAATTAGTCTCAGAAGAATGTGTGGGAAAATCCTAAAAAATTTTAGGTTTCAAACTCGATCAAGAATATTATAATATTATTAAGGAGTGATATAAATTTATCTTTTGGAATTATCTTTGAGGATTTGGAGTTTAATGTTTTATTTCATCGTATGATGTATTATTCATTTTTTGAATTATCTTACCATGTGCTATAAATTTTTGATTTGGATAATTTCAAAAGAAATGTTGAATATAGTGTTACCATTTTATGGATTATTTGATCTATTAGAAGATGATTTTAGAGTTTTAGGCATGAAATTTTATCTTCAATAGTTTTGTTTCGAAAAAAACCTGGGATTTTTGTGGAAATTGATTATTGGATGAAATTATACTTTTAAATTAATAATATTTACATATGTTCGTATTCTAAATGGTTTTTGAATTTATCAGCACTAGGAAAATGATATTTAATCTATACAAAATCATATTAGCTTTATTTTGGAAGAATTTATGGACATTTTAACATCTCATCTTATTATGTTTCTTATGTTCTTAAATTTATAATAATAATCAACATTAATATTATCAATGATTTCTATCACTCTCTATCATTATTTGGAAATTTCTTTTCCTCCATGTCTATATTTTCACTCACCACTAATGTTTTTTCATTTTTAGAAACCTTGTTTTGAGTTATTCCATATGACCTCCATAACTACCATTCCATCTTTTCAAGAGGATGTTTTATTATCCCTTTTTACGATTTGGTATTTCAACAAAGGGATTTTTAAATTCAAAACCCTAGATTAATGTTCACAGTTTAAATTTTTGAGGTACAAATAAACTAAAGGGATGGGGTAGAATGTAACACCCTAATATATTAAATCAATACTACGTTCGATAGCATATACATCATACAACACCAAGCTTAAATGGAAAACAAAATATTATAATGTCTGTTATAACATAGACATTGAATTGGTGGGTATAAATAGGATAAACCACATTAATATATATATATGTGTTACTTCTATATACAAAGGAATATCTTTATTCTTATTAAATGAGCCCACAATTTTTTAGAAATTTCATTTTATCCTTCTAAAATATGTTTTCTTGGAAAAAGAGTTTTATTAGTTTTAGCGAGAGAATATTATAATTAATTTATCGATTTTTTTTAAATTATTTTCCATTAAAAGACATCTTATTTTTGAAATCATTATATCAAAATTATTTTAAAGTTAAATTTCAAGATTTTTTCATAATGATTGATTTTTCAGTGTACAGTACAAAATAATGATTTTTATTGAAAATTATCATTCTGTTTCAAGAATTTAAATAATTTATAAATAATAAAATAGTGAAATAAATTCATTTCTATGATTAAAAATCTGTTTAAGATCATTAGAATAAATTTTATTAGTTTTCATATAAGTTTTCTTTTGGCATAAAAACAAATTTTTCTGAATATTGGTTATTATTGTATTTTAAACAAAAATATTAAAATATATTTATGTGAATAATAGGGATTGAATTTGATGATATGGAATTAATTTTTTGATTTGTTAAGTAAAATATATCATAGGATTAATTTTTGATATTTCTCTCAAGAAGACAATATTTGTGTTGAAAAAATATATATATATTTGATTAAATACAATATATTTTATAATATCCCCATGACATAAATATGATATAATAATTTTTTAATTGTATTGAATGAATTATATATAATAAAATAATAAAAATTTCATACAAAAATAAATCAAAAAAATTAATTAGAATTTATTTCTTTGTATTTATATAAATCATTTTTAGTGCTGATACGGTGTTTCTCCATCATTGAAAATCTAAATTACGGTATCATAATGAAAATATTTGAGAAATATCACATATATGATAAAATTTATTGTGAAATATGATTTTTAATGATTTTGGTTGATACATATTCATTTCTGAGTTTTATAAGTGGATACTTATACAAATGATTGTAAAATTCTTATGCAATCCTAGAAAATCTAAAAAAACATATTAAGTAATTTTTAATGACATATAGGTGAGTAAATATACATATATTAATAACATAATACATAAAATGAATAAAATTATATTCTATAGTTTATTGGATACAAAACTCTATATTAATATTGCATTACACAAGAAACTATTTTCATCTTGTGTTACACAGAACACTCTGTTTGGATTAAGTTACACAAAAAAACCAAGATTTTATGTTCAATACCGTATTCAACACAGAAAAACAAATGTAAATTTCCCATGATATATTTTACTATTATAACCTATAATTTAAATTGGACAGTGTGAATAATGTGAACTAATTTATGAAATAAATATATATGTATATATATTTCTTAATAAATGTAAATTTTTAATAAATGATTAGTAAAATATCAATCAATTTCTGTTAATATGAATGTATTTTTCCAATATATGTTTTGTTCAAGTATGATTAATTGATTATCTTGAATAAAAATTACAATAATTTTTTGGAAATTTTATTAAATTTATTTGATAAAATAGACTTAATTTTAAAAATCAAAATATCAAAATATATTTTGAGATAAATTTTGATAACTTTGGAAAATATTTACTTTTCAGTGAATAGAGAAAAATACCAAATTTTGTAAAAATTATTAACTTTTCGATAAATTATTTTTTTATATTAAATATATATTTTGAAAATGTTTTAATGAAACCCCTGTATTATTTAATTATATTTATTTCACTTAATTACTTATGAATGAACATTATATTGGTTTTTAGTATAAGTTATTTTGAGGTTTAAAAACTGGTATTTCTGATAACTATATTAAAATCAATAATGATTCTCAGTTTAATTTATCCAAAATATACCCTAATGGGGTATTATTTCAATAAAATAAATGTAATATATATCATTAAATATTAATTGAGCCTCTTATATTTTTTATTATTAGCCACAGGTTTAATAAACAACAATCTTTTTCTAAAAACCCCTTTTAAAAAACTCATTTCCTCATCGCATCTACGAGATAAACATTAACATAAAAATTTTCCACTTTTATGAATTAAATTTTGAAAAATAGATTAAAGATTTGGAATAAGAAAATTATATAATGCATAATAATTCAAAAGTAATTTTTCCCATAATTATTAGTGAAAATAGTTAATATTAATCACAATGATTAATGTAAAATCAAGTTTACCAATGAATGATACTTTATTCTTAATGGTTGAAATGATCAACAAATTTTTCAAGCAAACAATTTATGGACATATTTTAACCCTTATTACCCTATAATTTATATTTTACATATTTTTGGGAAAAATTCTCTTGAAATTGACTTATATAATATGTAATGGAAATAAAAATGAAAAAAGAACCATTTCTCCTTTAGATATCTATAATTTTTTGGATTTTAAAAAAAATTGGTTTGGTTGAAATTTTATTTTTGAATATAAATGAGTTTATTATATAATGAAAATTTTTTAAATATTTTATAGATGAATTTATTAATTTAAATTCTTATTAAACTTTAAAGCTATATTTATTTTGTTAATAATTAACTAAAATAAATGATACTAGAAATATTAAAAGTTAAATAAATTAAATGGATTATTATCTCCAATTTATTAAATAAATTAATATATATTGTTACATATGTGTGAGAATAATATATTCTAATCCCACCATTTCATTTTTTATTTTTTATAAATAAATTTAATTGAATAATGTAAAAATTGACAATAATGTTATTTTATCGTAATTAATTTTTTATTAAATGACATAAAATTACTAAATTAATATTTTACACTGATATATTTTAATATTACAATAAATATATACTAGGTTCCATTAATGTGATAATTTTTCATTTATAATGACTATAATTACCCCCAAATAATAAAAACAATTTACCGCATTTAAGTGTAAAATATTTTTTTGCACAATCATGAAATTGTGATAAAATAAATTATCAACACACTTAGGGTTTTTAAATTATAACATAGATTTGGTATTTAAAATGTGTGGGTATAAATTATCTTAATATTATCTCATTAATTTATACTCAAAGGAAAAATTTTGTTGGCTAGAAAACTAGTTACAATAATGACAAACCAAAATGAATAAAATGAGGAAGATTAGAAATTTGGAAAACAATGTTTAAAACATGTGTTTCATTGTGTGTTTGAGTTTTTTATAGACCATATAATCCATAAAAATATTTAATTACCAATTTCAGAGGAATATTAGGTAATATTTATCTCCCAATAGTGAATACTTTTTAGTGTTTACAATAATCGAACTCCTCCTCATCTATAAAAGGGCACTGACTTACCCCACTTATTCACACATCCCAAGACATATTAATCATAAAAATTTACCATATTCACTTCCACCCACCCTAAACTCATAATATTTGCCCTATTTTTTCTTTAAATACATCCTTTTAATGAATTAGTGAAAACCTAAGGATGATACATGAAGAAGAGGTAATGGTTTTCAATGTGCACCATTATTTTACTTCTTTCTCCACTAATTTAAATTATTTATATAACATTATGATATAAAAACTCAATATATTCCATTTAATTAAATTTTTTATGGTATATTTATAACCTAAAATCTCACACACTTCTAGTAAATGGGTTACGGATTCATCATTCTTATGTATGGCGATCCACCGCCTCGCGAAACAATGTCATTCATTTTTCCATTCCCACCCCTCACAGATGGGTATGATGATGAATATAAAGATTATATATTATATTTATAAAATAATTATACCTTAATATTCATTATATAATATATAATATTATATTTTACATACCTGAGGTGATACGATAACGTCGCTCTTGTGTATAACATACTACCGCCTCGTGAAATGATGTGATTCATTTCTCGCTAACTAATTACATGAAAGATAATAAGGTTAAATATAATAAATATATGTCATATACATGAATTATTTGTGATAATTATTACATAATTATCATCATCTAAATATAATATTTAATTTAGTTTTTACCTATTCACACACTGAAAAATGATAGTGTCGTTCGTGGATGTATTTACTACCACCACATTGACGTAACATGATTCTATTTTCCATAAAAACATCACAATAATACTGTATATAAGTTAATATAATTAAATAATATGATATTTAAGATATAAATATAATTCTTTAAAAATAAATTATTTCGTAACTTTTTTTCATAAAGATCATTGAAAAATGGAAATGTTACTCCTATGTACGTACGACCTACCAACTCAATGATCATAACACTAGCTGATTTTTATTAACTATATTTCTTAATTCATTTTAAATGTTTAATTTATTTACAAATATGACAATTATATAAATATTTTTATACTATATATGTTAAAATATTGACATTTTTTACAATAGAAAACTTACTAGATGCATTTTTAACTCATTAGAGGAATAAGGTATGAACAACTGATATAAACATAATTGATTATGTAATTAAATATATATTATTAATTATTGACCTAAAAGTAATAATAATCATTAAATTTTGTCCAATGAAATTAAAAAATTAACATAATTTTATTTTTCGGGAAGAAAATTAACTATATTGAGGAATTGAACTCAATGTAATATATTTTTATCATCTCGCTTTTAATTATATGATATAGATGCCATATTAACCACATAATACTACTTTGTATAGTATAATGTACCAAATAATTTACAATATTGTTATTATCATTAAATTTATGTGGATTTGAATATCTATTTTGGGATATCTATTCCATGGGGTTTAATGTTTCACCGTTACCAAAGCTGTAAGGGGGTTATATCTCAATTTTCCTTTTTTGAGACATATATTGTGTTATAGATATCTCATATTTTATAAGGTGTATATAATTCAACATTTAAAAATTTCGTCAGGAATATTATTATTTTAATGATATTATATGTTTAATTTTATTTCAGTATTCCATTGGTATTATGATTCAATGTTACAAATGTTGTAAGATAATTTTTACAATATCATCATTTATCAGGATTATTTATGATTATTTATCCAATATCTAAATATTATGATTTAACAATCAATTTTTATAATGACTTGTAATATCCTTTAGTAATTTCATGGGAATAAATTTTTCCCTTAATTTTCCTCTATTCATGTACTCATGTGTTTAATGAAATTTTTTAATGGATAGTAGTATTTTCAGATGAAAACTCTCTTCATCCAATACCATGTTTTCTAAAAGAAAAATGTTTCTTTTTTAAAAAAAATATTTTAAATATAAAAGTATATTTTCATCATGAAAAGATTTAAATTATTTTTAAATGTTTCCTTTATATTAATTTAATGTTTTTTTCAAATAAAAAGTGTTTCAAATTGTTTTATGTTTTAAAAAGGGATATTAAAAATAATAATTTTATTTTACTCAAAATGACTATAAATATATTTTTTATTTTACATTGATTCATAAAAATAAAAAAACTTGTTTTTAATTATCCTCCACTAGGGATATTTTGTATTGATACCACCCTCATTATTTTTTTGGATGGAATATTACTTTTTCAAAGGGATTGTTATAGAACCATTTTTTTTACACAAGTTATCCATGTTTCAAAGAGATTCAAATGGAATATAGTTCTTTTATTCATGTTAATCATTTTTCAAAAACATTATTATGGAAACTATTTATTTTCAGTGTGTAAATCATTCCTCAAATAGATTTTCATAGAACTCATTCCTTTTCTTTGGATTAATCAAGTTTCAATGAGATTGTTATGGAACCATTTTCTTTCCCACTGGTTAATTGTGTTGTGAAAAGAATGATGCTTTCTTCAATGAGTAATGATGAAATTATTTCCCGAGGTTCCGTATTCATTATTAGGTTCTTGTACATTATAAATTATGGGTTTTATTAGAAATCATTAGGTGAGCCCGTTATAGATTATATGTTGGGTCTATCCAAATATTGCTTCTTTGAATTGTGTAAAGATATTGATATCTAGAGAACTATATTAGAAGTTAGTCATATTGTTATTAAAACTTTTAATGGTTCGTTAAGTGTTATAGGGAGATGAGAAACCATGATACCAATATGTTTTATCTATTATTTATATGGTTTTAGGATGTTTCATTTGATCCATACTGATATCACACAGATCATGATTACTAGCTATTATGACTATTTTCATTATCAAATCCTTATCCCATGCTTTCATTTTTGATGATATTGCTATTTATGGTAATAAATAATCATATTTTATAATCATTGACTATGATTATGTCACCATACACTTAATCTATTCTTATGCACACTGATGACATCCATTTGTGAATTCATACATTTTCCCTTACTATGAATTTGAGATCAGATTTATTATGATTTATTTTTACCTAGGTTATAAATAATAAGTTTGAATAATTTATTAGTAGATGTGATTTCAAATGGTTTATGTTGAAATCTTAATGAGAACCCAAAAATCAGTGTTCACTGGTGAAATTCTCATTTAATGTAATGTGAATTATCTCTATTTGTTTTTTTCTAATTATCATAAATTGTAAACCTAAATTGTCCTTGAGGATGTATGTGATCCAATTTTTCCTTTTTATTTATAAGGTTGTATGTAAAACAAATTGTCACAATTATCTGTATCAAAGCTGGTGATGAAATTTTTATGATTTCATCACGAGAATCGGGTATGAGGGTATCTAGGTTATTATAATATGTATCAACGGAATGGCTTAGAAAACATTATGGATTAGGAATTTTTCAGTCAAGGTAACATTAATTTTTATGTATATAATCATAGTTATATATGATTGAGTTTGATAATATGTTTTATGTCTTAGACATCACTTCATTGTTTTAATAGAAGAGATCATAACATTATTAATGAAATTTTATAGGAATTTTTAATTCGTTGAAGTATTTTTAAATATATTTTTTAACATAAAGTGCATAATTAAATTATATAGAAATGAGATTTATGTTATTGATAACATTTAGGGATTATATGACAATGGATATTCAGAACACATGTTTCATTATATAGATAACAACATGAGTGACGAGTGATTTAGGGAAAAAGTGATTAATGTTAATTTAAAAGAAGATCACTATTTATTGGGGTTGAAATCTAAAATAAATGACATAATATTTTATGTTAAAATAGTCATTAATTTTTATATTATTAATTTTATTTGGGATATAGGTTTATGTAATGTTTTAGTTTCAAATTTTTGTATTACTTTTGAATTTTGAATATTATTTTATCATATAAAGGTTAGTACATTTTGGTAATTATATTACCCAGAGAAATAAATTTTGGTATTTGTTAATGATTATAGACAATATGAATATCTTGTTATGATTTTGTGGATTTTTTGGTCCTTTAAAATTATATTATAGTGATTTTGGCATGAAAAAATCATAATGAATACACATCATTTGGAGAAAAAAATTGATGTTTTATTAGAAATTGATTAAATAATGAAATCATACTAATCATCTAATAATATATCGATATCATATTATTATAGATGGTAAGGGAATTACTCAACTCTAAGAGAAGGATCTTGATACAAAAATGTTATCCTAATACTAATACTTCTGAAGAACTGATGGCCTTTTCAATCATCCCTTATTTAGGGTTTTGTGGCCCTTAATATTCAATTCATGAATCACATTAATGTGATCAATGACCAAAATCGATCTCTATAATTATTTAAACATTTCCACTATTCAAAAATATGTTCTACAATATAAAATCATTTGTTATGTGCTATAACATATGACCTTTTTACATACCTTTACATAATATTAAGAGGATGTTTTATTAACTATTTTTACGATTTGTGTTTATCATTTTTTTTAAATGTCAAAATATTTATTATCGAGATAAAGTTAAAATTGTGAGGATACAATGTATTAATGGGGTGTGGGGAGGTAACACCAAAATATATTTAATGAAAATTATATTTGATTGAATAAGTGACATAAAAACTGAGTTTATATTGTGTTACATGAAACAACTTGTTTAGCTTGAATTAAACGTAACACTTGGATTAGCTATCATTATACGTAACCCTGATATTTTATTGTTTGATATTTTATGGAAGATAAAGTATCGATCTTAAATAGACCATGATATATTTTACGATTATAATCATTCTATTAAATTGGTGAGTATTAATAGTATTAAATACATCATGATATTTATATATATTTCTTAATAAAATAAATTATTAATATATTTTCAGAAAATAATCAATCAGTTTCATGAAATTTGTTTTTATTCCATAATAATATCTTTAGTTAAAAAATGATTTTTTATTCATTTTCATGAAGAAATATTATAATAAATTACTATACATTATATAAAAGTTTATTTGATAAAATGAATATCATTTTTTAATGAGAATATCAAAATTTACTTTGGATGAAATGTTGGTACCTTTCAGAATATATTGATTTTTCAGTGAATAGTGAAAATTTGGTTTTTTGTAAAAAAAAATTCTTTTAAATAAATTAAATGATTTAAAAGTCAAAATTTTATTTTATTTTTTTTAATGTAACCTATATATTATTTAATTATATTTAATTCAAATAATTAATTTTTTATAAAATTTATATTGGGTTTTAGTAGAAGATTGTTTTGGTTTAAAAATAGGTTTTTTCAAAATCTGTGTAAAATGATTAATGTTTCTCAATTTTAATTAAATAAAAATATTCTCAAGGGGGAGTGTGTTAATTGAAATATATAGTATATATAGTATTAAATATTATTTTATTTTTATAAATTCATCATAATTATACATACAGATTATATAGAATCGTATTTTTCTAAAAGAATACCCTTCATAAAAACCAGTCGTCACTCAACGTCTAGAGGATTAATATTAAATAGAATTATTCAAAATATATGAATTTAATTTAGATAAATGTATTCCATATTTGGATTTCTAAAAATTTTTAATTTCTAATAATGTTAACTTTAATTTTTACCATAATGATTAGTAATAATTAATCACAATGATTAAGGTAAAACCAATTTTACTGAGTGATTGAACATTAAACATTTGGGTTACATTGAATTACCAATTTTACAACGCCCATTGTATTTCCATATTATATCCTTATGACCTTATGATCAATTTTTTTTTTGGAACACTTCTCAATTAATGTAAAATATACCTAGAAAATCATGAACAATGGTTAAACCCATGGTCAAAGAAAGTTTATTAATAAAAGGAAAGTATAAGGCACATATGATAGGAGGATACAGTGATAAGAAATGAGAAAACTAGAGCCACCAGACAAGAGAACATTTGAATAAATTTTTTTTGTGTACAACACCTTCATTAGGGACCAAACTGATTTCTTCTGTGTATACTTCCATTATATTTCTTAGGATCATGTTATATACCAGCATGATCATCCATACTCGATTAATGATCATCCTTATTATGAGACTCAATCTGTTTCCCTCGAGTGAGTTTTTTTGATGTCAATGTAATGATATCATGAATATTTTCAAAATATTCATGCAAAAATTCCCTTCTGTTAGATCAATTTTTTATATCTACCAATGTGAATATATTTTTGTTATGTCTAAATTATTAATGGATTGTTTTATCATCCTTAATCACCATATTCTATATTATATCATACCATACACATTTTGTACTATCATGTTCTTGTATTAAATTATTTCATCAACACACATGGGATTTTTTTTTATAATCTTGATTTATTACTTCAAATAAGTGGGTCTTAATTAACTATTAAGTCTCACAAGATTTTAATCATTAAGGATAAATTTCCTTTGTTAAAAAAATATTTACCTTAATGAAAAACCAAAAAAAAGAAAATTTAAAATTTAAAGTACAAAATTTTTAAAACATTTATTTCATTTTTCGTTTTAGGTGTGTATCGACCATATCATCCCCAAAAAATTTAGTTATCATTTTTTATTCACATTTGGTAATACTGATCACCCAATAGTGAATACATTTGAGTATTTTCAAGAATGTAACTCCACCTCCACTATAAAATGTCACTCACTCACCTCATATTCTCATAGCTCTCAAACCATTTATCTCATTAAAAACCTACCCAAAAGACTTCCCAAATCCCTTAAACACATCATAGATTCCTTATTTTGTGCATTAATCCAAACATTCAAGGATTTAGTTCAATCAAAAAGAGGATAACTGAATAAGAGGTAATGTTCTTAATATTATGCCTTTATTTTACATCTTTGTCCACCCGCTTTAATTATTCTTATAGAATGATTATATAATAATATCATTATATTCCATAGTATAATATTTTTTATGTTAAGGGTAGGACCAAAAACCACACACATAGTTCCATAAAATGGGTTAAATATTCATAATTAATGTGAACGATGAACTACCTCCTTTTGAAATGTTGTCATTCAATTATCCATTACCACATTGCATGGTTGTATATAATGAAAGATATAAAATTTATATACAATATTTATAACATAATTATTTCTCTAGATTCATTTTATAATATTAATTCATTTAAATTTTTATATAATAGGGGATACAATAATGTCGCTCATGTGTACAACAAACTACCACCATGAGAAATGATGCGATTCATTTTTCACTAATGAGTTACATGTATGGTCATAAGGGATAATATTATATATATATATATAAGATATATAAATGAATTAACTTTTTTATTAATGACAAATTTATCATTTTGGAAGTATAATATATCATTTTTACCTCTTATCTCACTAAAAAAATGATAAATTAATTTGTGGATGTGTGGACTACAACTTCCTCAAAATAATGGGATTCCTTTATTATCCCCAGAACATAATAATTATATTTATAATTATATATAAATTTTTTTATTGAATTTGTTATATAATTATCATTATAAAATGGTAAATTATTATTTACCTTATTTTCTAAATTATCATTGGAAAATTAAAATGTTATTCATGGGTACGTATGACATATGATATCAATAATCAAAAATATTGTTTAGTTTTCATTAACATATTTTATGATTGGATTTAAAATAATAATTGATAATTAGTTTAAACAATTATTTGATAATGATTATTATTTCAATGTTTAGATAATGGCCTCTTTGGCCATATTCCACTTACCAATGTCATTTTTAAAATATAGGTTGAATCTGTTCCATACATCAAATATAAAATTAATTGATAAATTAATTATATATAATCTATTAATATGTGAAAAAAAGGTAAAAAAGAAGCTGTTAATGTTTTAAAAATAAGTAACATCTATTTATTATTCTTCATGATAAATAACATGCATGATTGGTTGAACTTGAGGTAAGGGTATTTGTCCTCTCATTTTTATTTCATTGAGATATATTCCATATTGACATGTTATTTATATTTTGTGGTGTATATTCTGTTTTGTGGTGTATATCATACCCATGAATGTATTTTTTCTTCTTATACTTTATTTTATTTGGATTTACATTTCCATTTTGGGATATATATTTCATGGGGTTTACAGTGTCAGAGATATAAAACCGGTATGAGAGTTTTTTTCTCAATATTTCTTTTATGAGAAGAATGTTGTGTCATACCAAATCTTCTGTTATGGGGTGAATATAATTCCTCTTTTACATGTCATATCTTTAATATATCTATTTACTAATATTAAGAGATTAATTTAATTATATTCATCCATGGGGTTTATGATTCAACATTACAAAGGTTTTAAGAGTCTTTTCTTACAATCTCATCATTTATTGTGACAATTTATCACTATGCCAAAATGTTGAAATCCAATGATCTACATATCAATAGTTATCAAGAATGTTCTTATCCTCTAGTTTTATCATGAAAATACATGTTTTCCATTGATTTTTCCATTAAATATAAACTTAAGGCTTTAAATATATTTTTTATGAAAAATCATATTTCTGATAGAAAAAACATTTCATCCCAAGTCATATTTTTAAAAAAATTCTTTTAAATTTTGTTTTAATAATTCATTTTCAATGATGAAAGTAAATTTTCATCAGGTTATTTTTAATTATTATTTTAATAGTCCTTTTTAATATTTTTTGACACCACATAATGGATTTCATGCACTTTTCCAAATAATTTATGTTTAGATTCACATTTTCCTCGGGATGACTCGATAATGATTGATATGTGGAAAGTCCTCCTCTCTATGAGTAGGTAGTGGGTTTCCAAAATCAGTGGTGAAAATGTCCTAATTAATTAAAATTAAATTTTAGTGTTTTTTAGAATAATTGGTGTCTTCAACATATATATAAGTGTAGATCACTTCAAGAGGTTTAATTTGACTATTCTTAGAGCCCAAACTCAGTCACAGATCAGAAGTTATGTTTCTAGGAAGTTAAAATTTTGTAAATGGAAGCATATCCCTACACATTCCAATATGCACAAGACCATCTATGAAATTCTATCCATGAATGTTCATCTATGTTCTCATATAAGCACAAGTCTATAGGGTCTATATATAGACCATTTTATATCAAATTTTAAGAGGACAGACGAGCTCCAAGACTATGAATCTTAGAGAGGGATCGGGTTGTATTGGTCCTCCGCCCATGTATTCCATCACTACTTGGGCATCCATCCATGGCCCGACTTCACTAAGGAAAGGCCCCATGCACATCACTTGGGAAATAAACACTAGGAAGGCCCATGCCATGGTGAGTTAGTCTAATCCACCCAAGTAATACATGGGAGAGGTACCATCTAGGTGACCCACACTTGGGTGACCGACACATTGGAGACCTATGCGTGGTTGAGATATTACGATCCTCCCTATTACTAAATGGGTGATATAACATCTGGACGACCACATAATAGGTTGACCAACCTAGTGTGACCCATACTTGGGAGACCTACTTGAGTGATCCTGGTGATCCATACAATAATAGCTATGCCCCCACATCTCCCCTTGGTATCGAGGTTGGGATGTCATCCCAATCCTCCATGCTAGTCCCTTGGAATTCGTCACTGACCCCCGTGAAAAATGGAGTGTCCGACCATGCGCTTTTCAGGCTAGGTGGAGGATATTTTGGGTTCTGACTTCTATGAAATTAATTTTCACCCCATGAATACCATGATTACAGATACTCCTCCACACTACCTGAAATTCCTTGGGTCGAAAATGATACTCCTAGATTATTTACCATGTTATGAGTTCATATTATCATCTTGGATTCCTCGAGTAACATAAGTCAACACACACCTCCAAAAATATCTCAAACCTCATCACCTGATTCCTTTTATAGGTTAAACCAATACATGGGAATCCTCTTTATGATTAGGCCCCAATCAAACCATAAATGGGAATCCTCTGTAAGAGTAATCCCCAACAAAAGATCAATGGGTATCCTCATTAGGAATAATTCCCTAGACTTTTGAGCATCTGTTAACTTAAGAAAAAAAAGAAGATTGTGTGATTTGTCAGATATTCTACTTCCTCATCTATCTCGTACTAAGCATGAATCGCGCGGGCTTTACGTTTAGTATTGATCACAACACCATCAAAATAAACCATTAAGATTGAACTATGAGGACAATGATTCATGTGAATTAGGATACATAGAAATCCCTCATAGGTCCCAAGATCCCTAGGTTTTGCCCGTGGGGGTCAGCAATGCCTATAAATAAAATGTGAACCCCCTCATTCTGTACGGTTGAAGACTTAGATATGATCTGAGTGCTAATGTGTGTAAAATTTTCTTGTAAAGGGAGTTGCACGAAAAAGGCCGAGTTGTGCGAAAAAGTACTAGTTGCATGAAAAATGATGGATTGCGCAAAACGTGCCAAGGTGCAAGAAAAAGGTGTTGCGCATAAAGTTTCACGTAAAGGAGGTTGTTGCGCAAAATAATTTCCACACAAAAATCATGTATTTTGCGCAAAAGTGAGATATTTCTCGAAAAGGGTTGGAGTTGCCCGAAATCGTCAGTATAACCTGTTTGCGCATTTCTGATTATCTGGATCAGTGGATTACTATGTCAAAGAGCATCAATTCAAGACTTTGATGCAAGAATAGTCTCGTACTGAGTAGATACAAATATATCAATGAAAATCACTTAAAGATACCCACATGTCTATAAACTTACTGAGACTTTACCAAAGGCAGTGAGCTAAGGGGAGTCAAATGGAGTGACCCGAGGGATGTAGTGGGTTATCCATGAATATTTTTAAAGGTAGTGAGCCTGAGACAGAGTGAATGTTTCCAAACAATTGTAATCCACAACTAGTGAATAATAGTGGAATTAGGTACGACAAAAAACATGTCAGTGTATGCTCTTGGACGTAGCCCTTAGTGGTGAACCAAGTAAAAAGTGTTGTTTCATCCATTTAGATGTGAATGTTTCATTGCTGGTCATTTAAATCATACAGGTTTAACTAGCTCCTACCAACTTGGGAACAAGATCCTTCTTTTAAAAGAAAAATTTGACACCCTGATTAACCAATCCCCTCTCAGGGTCTCCCGGGGTCCTATAGGAACAATAATCACATCAACCCACATTGTGTTGCAGCGGCACCTTATAACACATCAAAGGCCATTTTATAAATTTTAAAATGCTATTTTATCACATTCAATTTTTTTATTTAAGGGGAATTATCACGCAATCCATAATCTTATGGAAAAAGTTTTAATTTAAAAATATAAATTGTTAGAAAACATCCATCTTAGGATGATATAATAATAATGGATCAATAGGGGATTCACAACACATATAAAACCAGAAAAACCCCCAATGGAAAAATTTTCATCAGGTAATTCTTCATATATAATCACAATAGAACAATAATGTTAATGTTGTAAAAGCATTTGAATAATTCCCATTTACCTTTTCTATTTCAATTAGCCAATTATTTTTCCTTTATTAATACAACAAAACCATCCCCCAAAGACAAACAAGAGAAAACCCCTCCAACTTGATAAAAAAAATGAAGAATGAAGGATTTGATACATAAAATAATCATTTCCAATTCATTATGAACTACCTGGTGAAAACTAAACAACCAAAAACCCAAACCACATAAAAAAATCCATGGATCAACATACATCGCATCGAGAGCTTATCAAAAACACTTCCAAAGACACAACCCAAACTAAAAACACACTGTCACATCAATTATATAAAGAATAAATAAATTTAAAACCTACAGAAGAGCGAATAAATCACTACATATTGATAACTATAATCTAATGGAAGAAAAATTTCAAGGTAGGAGGTAGGGGACAGAGATCATTTTATTTCCTCCTAGGATTCACCCAACAAGATAAAGGGATGTGGTATAACCAAATGAGAAGGTATTTGGATGAAAGACCTATTTAAAACATGTGTCTTGAAACATTCATGTCATATAAACCATTCAAAACTTTAATTTCATCATTTTTACTCAAAAACCACATTTCCTCAATATTCACACAAACTTAGTCAGTTTTAAAAGCATATAATAAATTAATTTTACGATCTGAACCCTTTTCATGGATTCTTAAATCACCATACACATTCCTTGAATACATCAAACTATAAAATATATGATACACTACTTAATTCCATATAATCCATTAATTAAGTGAATATCCCATAGTAGGCCTGATGCACATCCAAACACTATGTAACCTCCTCAAGCCTAAAAACACCTATAATACTTAAAAATGGAAATGTAATGGGTATGGAAGGAACAAGATGTTATAATTAAAATTTTAAATGTCTAATATATTTTCTGATATATGAATGAAGAATTTTTTATCAAAAACCATTCTATTTTTAACACTATGTAGGGATACATCTTCTACAAATTGAGAGATGCAGACACTAATCACACGCTCGAAATGATAAGGCTAAAATCATGACAACTATGGACACCAATATCCATAATAGAGGTTCCACATATGAGGAAGATGTGAACCACATAGAAGGGACTACCTAGGTAGAAGTGATCACCAACCATCAGAGAGTTTCATCCCATGATTTCAACAATAATTCCCATAAACGATCTCCACATGATTAAAAGATGCTAAGTTTCGGGGAGCTTCCATGATGGTGATAAAAGAATTATATGGGGAACCAATATTAGGTCACCCATGATCATTTGGAGTCCCATATCACTAAGGATTCATAATAGATGTTTCTTCCTCTATCTTTACTACCCTTGGGGTTAGACAATGGATGGTTGAGGATGTACAGCCCTTAGGGAAAAGTGTATAGTGTCCCAATGTACCTTAATGAATATTTTTCTATAGAGGATATCAAATCCTCCTTTCGAGAAATATCAATGAAACTGAATTTAGTACCACCAATATCCCACATATCAATATAAACACTAGAGGTGGAAGAGACATCATAATAAGATTTGGAACTCTCATTTGAAGAGAAAAATCTAAGATTCATGGGCACCAAGAGACTCCCTTCAAGATGAGGACATTGGATCCCCCTCCATCTTTAATACTTTATTAAATAATTAATTAGTTCAGTAGTTTTTCATTCTAGATTAGGGTATAATCTCATAGGTGACATCACTTTTATATGAGGATTTAAAAAAAAGAGATTTGTGTTACTCACTAATCCAGCTTCTTATCTTCTTTGTGTATTTGTATGCTATGATAAAGAGAAATAACTTCTTTATGAGGATGACGAATAAGATGATGAGATACTATTGAATAATTTGATGATTGGGCAACATGGTTTTATGTTATGGTCACCTAAAATCCTCCACATCCCAATTCTAGAGCTTATTTGTGAAACACATGATGTATATCTCTAGAAGGATCTAGGAGAAATGTTTAACCACATTCAAATATGAAAACCAGAATTCTTTAGGGGATCCCAGAAATTTAGGACCCTCAATTATCAATGACAAATTGTTGATCTCATATCCCTTATGGTATCTCACCATTCCGACTCTGGTGGATATCGTCTGAATTTTTAGTAAGTGTGTATTGAGATTATCATAGTACAATAATGAATTGTTGATGAGCAATATCCCCTAGTAAATATCAATGTATAGGGTTAGTATGTTTTAGTACAACATTCCCTCCATCGATAATGAAAATAGACATAGGGAGTGATCTTTCATTATGATTTTATAGTTTTTCTATCACCAGCTATAATTATGGATAATGCCATCATAACTAGTCCGCCTAATACATAAGTGTCTGACACCAATAATGATGTAGGAATATAGGATTTACCCAAAATGTTTCTATAGTGATAGGTGATACCTACTAGAGATATCCCACCCATTAATTGTGGTGGACCATAGTTATTGGTAGCCCACTTGAGGTACTAATCCAAACCCCCAAATTAAACATTGAAAAATGAAAAGGTTTAGTTAAGTCCTCTTAAATTTTGGAAGACTATCAAGACAACCATTATGGATTCCCAAATTAATTATCTCCTTTAGGATCATCAGGGTTTGAATTAAATCCAATTTGAGATCTCCCATTGATACCATCATAATTGAGGGATTGTTTAGGATGACACATTCTTACTTCATAAGGATTATTAATAACTGACAACCCTTAGATGGTCAACTTGGACTGAGGATGAATTTTCTAAAAACCCAAGACAATTTCTATCATTCTCCACACCTGTCTCTCTTAATAAACATTCTAATAGTAGACTATTATACCATATTCTATCTACATCATGGGTGATTCTACTACAAATTAGGTACAATCAAGTCTATGTTTCTAATAATGATATGATAAGTTCTCTCAGCACTGGTTTGGAGGCTATGGAAACACGATAGGCTTGGGTATAGCATGAATGAAATCCTCACCAGGAGTAGGTTTTCCATGTAACCCACCACCAATTTTTTTTCATCTAGGATTTTTTTTCCTCAATGGTTTGGAAAAACCAAAGCAGTACCTAGTTTGTTGCAGTCCATGATTGTATAATAAGACTATATTCGATAGCGTATATAATATGGAACACATAGAGTAAACAAACAATATAATATTACTACTACCATTATAACCTAGATGTTGAATTGATGCGTTTAAATAGGATTAACCAAATTAACAAATATATTTTAAAGTTCACACTCCATCAATATGAGTTTATTAATTATTAGGAAAGAAGTACTCAATTTTTATTAAATTCATTTTATCCTTTAAAAATATTTTTTCTTCAAAAAATAATTTTTATTATTTTTTCTGAGCAAATATTATAAGAAATTTCAAAAAAAATATAAATTTTAATCGATAAAATTAATATAATTTTTAAAATTATTATATAAAATATTATCATGTTGATAAATTTTGAGATTTTTCTATAAAGATAGATTTTTTAGTGAATTGTAAAATGTATAGATTTTTATTTAAAACTATATTTCCATTTAAAGAATTCAAAAGATTAATTTTTAATTATTTAAAAGTAAAATTAGTTCATTTATATTATTAATAATCCAATTATGTTCAATGGAATAAATTTTATTCATTATTTTTAAATATGTTCATTTTAGGGAATAAAATGAATTATTCAAAAAAATATTTTCCATTGCACTTTAGGAATGTATTTTAAAAGTAATTTCTATCTCATATTGGAATTTAATTTGAAGAAATGTAATATTATTTATTTATAACGTAAAATTTATCACTGTATCATTTTTTGTGATTTTTCAAATGTAGCTACATTTTTTTTGAATATCAAAATATACAATTGTTATGAAATAAATTATATTTGATGTTATTTCCACGACATTAATATGATATAGAAATTTATTAAATTTAAACAATGAATAATTTATCATAATATAATAATAATATAACAGCAAAATAATTTTATAAATATTAATTATTATTTATTTCAGGATAACTATGAAAATCATTCTCAGTGCCGATATAATGCTTGTACATCAATGAAAAACCCCAATTTTGGAATCCTAAAAATAATATTAGTGAATTAAAATGAATTTTAATAATTTTATTATAAAATATTAAGTATTATTAAGGTTTTTAAATATTATTTTTTAATATTTTAGTAATATAAAAAGTAACATATCGAAATGCTTGTGCAATTCTTGCACAAGGCCCGAAAAGTAAAATTAGTATATTAAATAATTATTCATGGAATATATTTGAGTAAATATTATAATTGAATTAATATAAAATTTTATTTTAATATTAATTAATTTTTTAATGATATTAATTTAAATTTAATTATTATTGATGAAATAATTAACCTAAATATATATGCAATGACATCACAGTGCTTGTTAAAGAAGTAATCAAATTTATTAAATGATTTTAAAAACTCTAAATGTAATATTTTCAATAGAAATTTAATTTTTCCAAATAAGTTTTATTATACATATGACATGTTAGTGAAATTTTAATGTTTTATATTATAATTTCATTTATATCATGTTGTATTCAGAGTCAAATTATGCGAATAGTTCTTAAAATGGCATTAATAGTATTTTATGTTAGATATATTTTTTTAATTATTTTAAAATCATAAAAATATTAAAATAGTTCAATTTGGATGTTATATGGCCTAAAATTTCATCCATTTTCCATATATGACAAAAAAATCAATATTAGTAATATTTTCACTCATTAATATTGAAAATCATTATTAACATGGTTAATGTCTATATTGGCTAACTAAGGAGGTAAAGAAAATGATATGTATTAAAATGATATCTAAACCAATAAAAATTCAACATTAGGATCATATTATGACAATATATTCCTTATCTTCAAATCCATAATTTTTTGGAACCATTTTGCATCAGTTCGACACATAATATTTTATAATATTTCATGTATTTCCAAAAATTAATGTATTGATATTTTTTAATAAAAACTATTTTTGGAAATGATTAAAATTTTATAAAATTAAAATATATATTAAATTCCATTGGAATATTTTGAGAAAGGAAACAATGGTCCATTTATTGGTCACTTTATCTTTTATCATAAATTTCATAACCTCTAAAGAGTAAATAACATTGATGTCATGATAATTATCCAAAGGGTTAATATGGGTTTAAACTAATACATAAGGGTGAATAAATATCCCAAACTTGTCAAAATTTTATTATATGAGATGATTTCAACTAATAATCAGCTTATATTTTAAATATATCAATTCTGGACCATTATTCGATGAATTTGATTTATTACTTTATGTAATTCACGAGTTCCCTCCCCTGACATATAAAAGGTAACCCCTATTCATTATTATTTAAAATTATTTATACTTATATATTAGAAAATAACTACTATAATACCATCCTATATTACTTCCCCATATCTTGGATCTTATTTTATTTCCCAAATACCATCTTTTCATGGATTAAGGTGCAATCCAAATCATTATTCTGAATGATTACGTAATTCTCTTAACCAAGAATTCTCAATTTTGAATATTCTTATAAATCTATTAAATATATATTATCCATTATCAAATAATTACATAATTATATTCATTATATTTAATTGTTATTAGGATATTGCAATAACCATTATCCACCTTCTTCACCTTCTTTGTAAAATGATAATGTTTCCCATGCATACGTGTTGACTACCACCTCTATGAAGTGATGTGATTATTTATTAGCTTCCATATTACATATATAGTAATAAATATAAATTTAATGAATATATTTGTAGTAAATTATGTAAAAATTGTTCTATATAGATGAATTTTTATTTAACTTTCTTTCATTCCATCACCAAAAAATGGAAACATCACTCGTGCATACATACAGACTATTATCTCCACAAATTGATTTAATTCATTTTTCATCACCCATTTATATGAATAGATTTATCTAAATATATAATGATTACATATAATAATCATGGCATTATTAAAATCATAGATATGATGGAACCATCATGAATTTATAAGTACTGGGATGGCCAAATCAAAACATCCATGAAAAATGAAGCAATTATCACATGAAAGATTGATTTTAATAACAAATAGATAATATATGCGTGATAAGATGATAAAAGTAAATAATATTTGATTTTATATATGTTATTTTTTGGAATATATTTATAATAAATATTTATTTATTATACATGAGGTTCAAATTCGAATAAACCAACAAGAAACATGAGGTAAGAAATTTATGTCTCAATCCGATTTTATTCAGGATTGTTTATGAATTAATTTTCATTGATAAAATTAAATAATACTTATTTTATTAATCCATTTAGTTTTTATTCTCCAATTTTTATTTCTGTGGAATGCATTTTTTGCATTAATTTCCTTACATTATGTACTCATGAGAAATAATGAATGTTTTCATGGAAAACAAACAATGTTTTACTATTCTGTTTGGATTCTCCTATTACTTGTCCTTGTTTTATTTAACATAATTTTAAGAATGTTTTTTATTTTTATCTAATGACTATTTAAATTCATTTATATCCATTTTTTAATTTTTTTTTAAAAATTTCATAGGAATATTCCTATCATTTTTTGGATTAGGAACTTTAGAATATTTAAAACAATTATAAATGGAATCTATGTTTTAATGTATAGGGATTGAACAAAATTATCTAATATTCTGACCACTAAATTTTTTTTTGATTACCCTATATGATTCCAAGGATCTTTTCAAAGAATGTTTTTTACATAAAAATTCATAAAAATTTATATATTAATTATGTAATTTCAAAATGAAAATGGTATTTTTCTAAATAAATATTCAGTGGATATTTTTGAGAAATTTTCATCTAATAAGTTATCCTTTGATGTTAATTATTCTTTACAAGAGATATTATCCAATTATACAATACTTATTATTTTTCTACATGGTTTATGATAATGATAATTATATTTTTTTTAAAACTCATTTATTTTATATGGGGTTTTCCATTATGAATTTATGTAATATTTATGAAACCATTTCTCTTTTCCTTGGTTAGGATATGATGATATGATGAATGTTATATGATATTATGGAAGACATATATATGGTTTTCTTTATATGTTTTGTGGGGCCAAAATTATATATACTTCCAATTTACTGGGTAAAATTATATATCTTATGAGATAATTAGTTAATGTGAGTTGATGTTATCAATATAATATGGGAAACATGTAGGGATTATTGATCCACTATGGGAAACAAGTAAGGATTCCTTATCCACTATGAGAAATAGGTTGTGATTCATGATCCTTTATGATATTAAAAACTAGTTTTGATGACTTTTCATATCTGTGGTAGTATTTTTAGGTATTTATCATTTATTTTTGATAGCTATTGATGATGTTGTCTTGGTGGTTTTATTCCCTCATGTCATGGGGGGGTTCATTATTATTATTTCATGGGTTCCCATCAAATTTTTTATTATTTTGGATATTGGTTTTAGTTGATAATTTAGGAATACATTAATAATGTATTTTCCCTTCATGTATATCTCATGCACTGTTTTTTTGGTTGTGATGTTTATGGTAATGTTGTATAAGCATTTATCGTGTATTTTTTAGTTTTTGTTGGGTGAAACCATTACCATAGTAATTATTCAATTCCCAATAACTGGTTTCATGAATATGGGGACTATGAATTCCCTTTAGGATATGACGCGGTTTAGGTAAGATTTATTGTTAGATGGAAGACCATACTGGTGTGTTGATAGTTCATTTTTTGTTTGTTGTCTTGTGTAGCATCATTCCCATATGAATTCCTCTCGAAAAACCACATGAAGTGGTTAGAGAGAGCTATTCTTAAATATTATATTAGTTATTAGATGAGTTTTTGGTTTTGGGAATTCAAACTCAAGATCTAGAAGAGGGATCTATTCTTACTAAGGTCATCATAGAAGAACATGGATTCGAGACAGATCATGATCCGTAGATTCTCAAGAATAAACCCACTTTGTTCAAGATAATCATGAATCACCATGAAGTGTCATACTAGGATGAGAAGATTGAAAGAATATTTGAGTTCATAGGAATCCCTAAAGAGTTTAAGGTAAAGGAAACTATGTTTATGATGAAATCCCTTAGCTTTAGGTGCTAAGAGTTACTGTTCCAAGAATGTAATCATGAGAAGATGGGCTGAATATACTTCAAGGTTGTATTCAATGAGCATTATCTCCAAGATACCTTGGATATTTTAGTTTTCTAGGTGATTCTAGACCCCCATTAGTGATAGGTTTCAATGTTATAATATGGAAACCACTTCATAGATCTAGTATTTTTTTTCTCCCAAGGAATTTTCAAATGAACAAATTAAATATAAATGTTTTTAAATCAGGTTTCATTGAAAAATTCCATCCTAGGTATCCATATTTAAATTAACGGTGTATTTTGATGTGTTTGACCAAGTATTAATGGTGGAGATTGAATGGGAATGTAGGATAGGTTCCTCACTTCTATCATTGGAATAGAGTGGTAGTGGTACATTTTTTAAAATGGAAGTGTGAAGAGAGAGGAATGAAGGGTGGTAGTATATTTTTATATCTATCTTGACCACATTCATTAGTGTTTGAATGTAGTGGATCTACGGTGTTCCATCATTATGGTAAATTGTGGCACATAGAGTTTTCATGTCTAGATCCACCTAGGTGATTCCATCAGTGAAGATGTATGGGCCATCTATAAAATTTATAATGGTTGTAACTTAATCTCATGACAGATTAGGTTCTAAAACTCCCAAAGGACCAATAGCTCAGTTAGATGAATCCATGGTCATGGTGACTCAATGTGGTGGATGTGGTAGCATGGCTGGATTACCATATGGGTAGAGTCAATTTTAGTTGGAGATGAAAGACAATAGTCAACCATAGTTATGTACAGAGATGAAGTACCTTTATTCTATGGATTACGCACCAGTGGAGTTAGATTCTAGGCCTGCAACTGTTCAAGTTAATGTTATTATTGCATCATCTATTTCAATTTTTTGATATATATGATTCAAATTCTATTATTCCCACATTACTTATGGATCTATTAAAACTCCCAACTGAGATTATAAATTATTCCATGGATTTTGTTACACCGCATAGAAAAAAGAGGGAGTAAGGATAAATTTTCCTTGTGTTATCACCCAAACAAAGGTCAATATGAAATGGTACTTCCTTGTCCTAAAAAATGGAACAATTTATCATGATCCTTATAAAGGAAAAATGATATATTTTAAGGATAATTTGGCTTCTATCAACAATGGGTGATGATTACAACCCCCGATGGGAGCTCTTGAGACTATTAAGATGAGTGGGATCCATGGTCTGGATGATCTAGACCTACACTCCCAGAGATTAGAAAATATGATTTCTATGTGTTTTTACTCATGTTTTAGTATGATGTGAAGTATTCAAATGTCATATTACATTCCATGGTTTATGAGTTCTATAATGTGTTTCCGGATGATTTTTCAGTCCTAAATCTAGAATGGTATGTTGAGTTCTGTATTGATTTTACACTATGAACACAATCTATATCTCTTTACTCATATAATATTCTCCCACTGAGTTTAGTGAATTAATTATACCACGAGTTAATTTTTAATCCAAATTATTAATTCACCCGAGCATCTCACCATGGGATGCTCTTGTTCTTTTTTCTAAGAAGGATGATAGATGACTTTGGTTATGTAAAAACTATAAAAATTTAAATCAGGTCACTATAAAGAATAAATCCCATATACCCAATATCAATGAAGTATTTTATCATCTCTAAGGTGCATGGATTTTCTTTAAATTTATAATATTTTATGGTTACTAACATTTCAGGGTGAGAGAGGAAGATGTTCCCTAGAAACCCTTCAAATTTACATTCGTCCATATCATGTACATGTTTATTTCATTTAGAGTGATGAATTCTCATGTGGTCTTCATGCCACTTTTGAATTGATTTTTTCATTAATACCCTGATTCATTCAACAAGGTGTTTTTGGATGAGATACTGGTCTACTCAGGGATAGAAAATGATCAAGGGATGAACATGAGAAATATTCAAGTCATGTTACTAGATCAACGTATTTATTAAAGAGTCTCAAAATGAACTTTCTATACTTTGGATGTTAATTTTATAGGCCATTTTTTATTTCATAGAATGGGGTCTATATTGGTCTATAGAAAATAATGTTTGTTATGTTATGTGGCGAGATGAGAAACATCTTTGATATTAGGAGACTTTTAGGACTTGTGGAATATTACAAGTGATTTATTAGTATTAATATCATCTGTCTGTGCGCATAACAATTAAAAAATGGAAAGGGATTAAATTCATCATGATCGATGAATAATAGATGTATTTTTTGCAATTAATGTGTTGGTTGACCACTACCCCATTATTTATTTAATGTGATGATGGAAATGGATAAGTGGTATATTGTGATGCTTCTAGTATATGATTTGTATGTTTGCTGATTCTAGGTGACCAGATGGTGTCTTATCCTTCTCACCATATCTGACTATAGAAGAATAATTACCATACCCATGACCTCAGGTGAAAATACTGATTCATGCTTTGAAATCTAAGCTTCACTATCAATTTGGGTAGAAATTTATGGTTTACTAAAACCACAAGAGTTTGAGAAGTATTTTATCCTAGAAGAATTTAAAACTGAGGCATTGATGATGGATAAAGTACCTTATGGTGTATAACATCGATATCATCTACACCCTATGTAGAGGATATTTGATTTGATGAATTCTTAAGTAGGAAGTTAGATACAAACTATTTAATGGAATACAATGATGAATGGGGCTTAATGGGTCTTTTTTCCCATTTTCATTTTAGTGACCAAGTGTAGAGTGGTAGTATTGTCTGGTCTATCATGCAGTTAACACGTTATATTATGGGAATGATTTAGGGTGATCAGTCAAATGATGATGTGTGCTAGGGTTCTACCTAATTTTTAAATAGAGGGTAGGAGTCTAGTGGATGGTTATAATATCCTAAGGGTGTTCTTTTCTTAAAGTTCAATTCTATTGTGAGATCATCTCTATATAATTAATTGATGTATGAATACCATCAGTCTTAGTGGGATATATATCAAGTGACACCAATATGATTTATGATATACATTTCTTGTTCTAGTGGCTAGGTATGAGACTTGATACCATTGACTTTTGTATCTTGATTCTAAACCAATATAAATATCAAATTCAAGCACCAAAATCCCTCATGATTGTTTCACTAACTCCCCATTCCAACTTGGAATTAGGTTTATGTATGCATGGAAATTATTACCATGTTACCCTTTACGAAATTGGGTAAGAATTCCATCTTGGTGGTTATCGATCAATAGAAAAAATAATCTCATTTCATCCTAATCGATGATTCAACCAGTTGAAATGAGTAGGTAAAGGGACCCTTGGGTAGGAGTACAATATTCAATATATTATCAGGATTATTGTTTATCCTTCTTCTATCATTTATGATAGGGACCCTTGTTTTACCATTAATTTGATGTATGCAATTTATATGGAAATTAGTTGATAAGTCAATCATTACATGGAATACCATCCTCTAGACGATTATACGATATAATGATAGAACCAGATTTTGGAAGACATAAATTGCACATTCATGTTGGTCTTTGGAGGCCCATGGGGATCCCATCTTAGAATGGTGGAATTATTATTTATGAAAATTAATAATCCTTGATGAATATATGACCCTTCAAGGTGTATTGTGGCCATATATTTCTGTTAACTATCAGTAGTGCAAAAAAATTATGTCAGTTTTTTAGGTTTTTCACATCATTTTTAGGCAAACATTGTTGCAAGTGATGTAAAAAAATATTTTTTATGTCGATTATATAAAAATGGATGTTAAAAATTATTATAATGTAGGTTTTTCACATAATATATATAATAATTTCCGTGAAAACCCCTTTGTTAAATGTTTTTCATGTTGTTTATTTAATAACTGACGTGTAAGATGGATTGGAAAGGTTTTTCACATCAGTTATTTAATTAACTGATGGAAACAATATCCTACCACATCGGTTATTGGAAAACCGATGTGGAAAACCTGATCATGACACACTTTTCAAGTCAGTTCGTAAATAACTAATGTGAAAAACTATATACCATGTCGGTTATAAAAAAGCGACATGGAAAACTGATTTTTTTTTAATTTTAACATCGATTGCTGAATATTTTATTTCAAAAAACAATTTTTTTATATAATTTATGAAACCCTTCCTCTATAATACACAACTAGACCTGAAACAACCAAAACCAAAACACAAACTAGACCAGAAACAAGCCCATACAAAACAAAACTATGAAAACCCATTAGCAAAATTACACATTAACATTTACAAAAATCAAAATTAATAAAATAAATTTAAAACAAACCCAAATCCATCAAAAAAACATCCAAATACAAATTTATAATTAAAACATTTAAAATTAAAATATTCACTAAATAAATAATAAAATCTAATCAAACCTATAAAATAATATTACCATTCAAAATATATGTGTTATACCTTTTGTGAAATATAAGGTTGAGAGCCATGAAATATCTCCAAATTAATAATGAAAGTTGTCAATATGTATAATGACTAAAAAATTTAAATATAAATTAATTGTTTATAAATAATATAACCTGGTTGAACTTTGAAACCGTTGCATTTGTAATTACTTAATACATAAATTTTAACATATAATACCCACATCTAATGACTCTTTATTGTTTATGGAAATTATATTTAAATGAGTTTTTTAATTCCAAATATCATTTTTATGTAATCCAAAATGTGCTAATTTTAAATGGATATTCACTGTTACTTTAATATATTTGATCTTCAGACTCTATTTCATTTTTGATCTTCAAAATAAATACCATCCAATGTTATAAAATAATATTATTGAAATAAATTTAAAATTCATTATCATATAAACAACTAGTATAAAATTGAATCTTACCTTTCTAACTTGTTCTTAAAATTCCCTTACACATCCCCATTGACATAGCATATCCAATAAAGTGTTTTCTCAATTAGAAAAAATAAATCATAACATCCAATGGTCACTGATATAATAGAAAATTTAATTCTTGTCGTTATTATGAAAGAAGATAAATTCCGCTTTATGACACATATGTTTCATACCTATCCACAAAAGGAAACATCCAACACTTTATAATTATATTCTGTTGAAATTGTTATGTAATAAACATTGCCTTTGGTTTTTCATCCTATTCATTCCCTTTAGGTGAAATGAACTGAAGGTCCATCAACCCATATACATCTATATACTCATTTATCAAACACATTTTATAAATATACCTAATTCAAAATAGGTATGAATATATTTTCAATAACTTTAATGTAGGAAATGATTTTTGTGAATATGTACATGGAAAAAACATTGACCATGTTGATGCACAACTTATAATTAGTAACAAGATCCATGATATAAATTTTAAAAATCCCCACATTTGTCTTATGTCCAAAAACATTTTCTTCCAATGGAAACGTATAATGACCCGCCAAATGTTTTGAATATCTTGACAATTTTTAAAGAGTAATATAATATGAATCTGATGTCGTAAACCTTTGAGTTTGTTATTGGATATATAGAATTTATTTACCTTTAATGTATTCTTGTTAATAAATAAAAAAATATATTAAATTTAATATGTTATATGAAATTTAATTTAAAAATAAAATAACTGATATAACATACACATACCACTATGGTAATGGGTTACAAAAGAGTATATGGACAAACTATGATTTGGATGATACTTTTTCCAATAGGAATCATCTCAGCTGTATGTAATGGTACTCTAGTTGATATATCTATAATATCTTGTATAGTGAACCTATGCTACTCTACCTCTAATTATTGGTAATGAATTATTTCTTCTATATAACATATCATCTAATATGAAACTATATTATAGTGAGGATCATTAACATACAAGTCACAGTTACTAGGAATCTATGGATGAGGGTGTGCGGGAGTATGATAAAAAATATGGACTGTAGATGGAGGTGGAGGATAAATACTTGTTTTCTAGGCATAGGAGGAGGATAAATAATGGGGTCTGCATGTTGAGGTGTGGGAGTGGGAGCTTCAGGTGGAGGTAGAGTGATAGTTGTAGTCTAAAATTGTCATTTTATGTCGGCAAACATAAAAAACACCAACACATTAATCTTTTCCTCCATCATCACATTAATATTTTGAACTTCAACCTCAGAATATTCTATTTTTTTACATATACCCTTCATGGAAAAAGCAGAATAATTTTGTAACAATTTTCTTATCGATACACCTGCAGGGTATCCTCGTACACGACGTGAGTGTTTGGTATTTTCCAATGTAGTGGATAAAATATCATGCCTCCAATAATCTTTAAATACCCATTGTGTTCTATGACCCTTAAGAGAATCTTGTATGAAATATTTGAAAATTTATTAAAATATTTAAAGTATATAAAAAATTTAATTTACTTAAATAAATAAAATATATAACTTAAAAATCATCTCGACTACGACCCGTGATTATTCTATTATATATTGCATATTTTTCTCATTAGATCCCTCTTCCATTATTTCATGTCTAGAAAGAGGGTATGGAGGGGAATCCTCTCTAGAGAAGGAAGACTCAACTCTATGTTGTTGTAATTTTTCATTTATCATTTGTTCTTTCAATAAAGTAAAACCCCCAAAAGGTAAACTATCGGGGTATATGTTTCTCGATTTGATCTCCTGATGATATCTCCTTGATTCCTATAAACTAAGAATAATAAATCATTAATATGTCATTAATAAGATCATTATTTTAAGAAAAATTATAAATGTTTACATTTCACATTCCAAAAATGCTTCTTATCATCAACTTTTGACAAATTATTCCCATGTGTCTTCATCTATAAAACGATATATATGACATGGAATGTCATGTTGCCTATCCCAAAAAATGAAATCATATTTTATAGTTTTTTGTAAATCCCTCCATTTCCTAATATCTATCAATAAAAATTTTATCCTAACTCCTAATGTGTTAGGTATAAAAAATTGTAACTAATAAAGAAGAGGGAAAAAATATTATATGATAAACATTTCAAGATTAGTCAAAAAATTGAAAAATAGCTTACCAAAATGGTCTACCAAAATTGAGCTACTATTGTTGTTCCAACTCTTCTCCAATTATTAAACAAAATGACTAATTTTCTTTTACCCTCATTTGATAGAAAACTATTGAACTAAATTGCATTATGACCTCTTGGAACATCATTTTCATCAAAGTCTACCACTATCCTCTGGTCATGGCTATGATTAAATTAAAATGTTGGAAAACGTGCATTTCCACGTTTACCAACCCTCGATCACTTCTTTTCCATTGTGGGATAACATGAAGAAGATTGAGAAAATAAAGAGACACGTGTGTATGTTCCACCCTAGACGTATGGTCATAACACTCATCTACATTTATTTTTGGTTGATTATTTTATTGATATATCATTTTCCTTCATAAGGAAAAAAATTAGTACACAAAATATACAAATTCAGAAATTATAATACCAATTAAAAAAAGTAATATTATGAAACACATATGTAAAATAAGACATTACACATTATTATTAATATATTTTATAGTTAACTAATTTTTTAACAATAATAATGATATATGAAATTTCATGTCAATTATTGAAATCATATCCAAAACTGGTATAGGAATATTAAAAATGGTCCAACCAAATAAATCAATTTTTTTACAAAAAAAAATAATATTTTATAAATTATATATTTTAAATAATTTTAATTCATCAAAATCAAAGAATATATATGTTATATAATGGTAAACATGGTAAACTAAACAAACAAAAATAAAATAAAGCATCTCTACTGATTCAGTTTTAATAGGTGTTTTAATAATTAAAAAAATACAAAATAACATTTTATGAAATTAATAAAATATAAATATAAATAAACATTTGTTACCTATAATATTATGATTTTACTAATGGATCATTTTCCCAAATTCCTTCGTCACAGTCATTCCTTATAGAACAAACCATGACTATATCATGATCATCATCATTATTTTTCTATCATTCCATGGAAGTAAGGATTTCACATAAATCATAATATTCTTAAATTTGATTATCACCAACATATTTTTTTCATTTAAAACAATAGACTAGCATATCTGATTTATCATAAATGAATAAAATTTTTATTTTCATGTTTTTTATTATAAAATAATCAGTTGTGTGTTGCAATCTATTCATATTAAAAAGTGTCATTCCAAATTCATCATGTCTGACACATTTGTAACCTATAACTAATTTGTAGTAAAACACTAGAATAGTAATTTTAATGAAATCAACCACCCATATTTCATCAAGACTCCATAATATTCACTTGATGAATAAATTGGGTTTTTAACTTCAGAAATCAAAAAATGCATTGCTTCTACGAACACCAAAAAAATAATATTATGAACTGTACATCTGTTGTTTTAAGAATTCATATACAATTTATATCAATTCATGGCATACCTTTTCCATGTTATCAAATTTATACATGGACCACCCACTAACCATCTTATTGTGTCTAATTCATCTAATATACCAAGAATGGTCTTATAAAACCATGGAAAAATGTTTTTTTATGCTCATTCAGATTGCAAATTTATTTCTTCTTTGGATGAAATTATATCAAATTGTTAATATGAAATGTTATATATGGTTGAGAATCAGCCATTTTATTTAGGATGTATAAGTGTAACTTCTTCAACATTTCACTTGACAATGATTTGACTTTCAAGCCACAAATCACCTTTCCTTAGTTAATAACTCATTCATAGTGAGATGGTGGCAAACCAATGTTCTCTGCTGCAGATAAGTAGCTCTTAAAAAACTATAGAACCTCCTCAGAAATATAGTTTTCAAAAATGGATACATCGAGTTGATATGGATTCTTAACATACCCATTCAATATCAGCATATACCATTCAAAATGATACATCAAAAATAGATATATAGTTCCACAATGCTTTATTTCTCAAACCAGATGAACCATTAAATGCACCATTATATCAAAAAAGATAGAGTAAAATACATTTGAAATTAAAAAATTATAGAAATAGCTTCATTTTCCAAAATGTTCAATGCATCCAGACCAATCACCTTATTACAAAGAGAATTGAAAAATTAATACACCTTCATGATATTCTTTATGGCGAAGATGGGAAATATTATATGCAATGAAATTGGATGAATTTGTTTCATCATTACATGAAAATCATGAGATTTTATACCTATAAAATTCAAATCATTGAAAGAGATAAAAAAATTTACATTTTATGAATAACCAAATGGAAATTTGATATCATGAAGACACTGAAAAAATGCTAATTTTATCCCTATTTGATAATGTGTGACAAGCCAGGGGAAAATGATCATCTTACATAAGGTGTGGGAGCTAACACCAAATGTATTCCCATTGATAGTTAGTTTAATTTTGCATTAAACCCATATTTAGTCTTTCATTTAATATCTAAAAATGTTCCAATAAAATTGTCACAAATATTCTTATCCACATGTATGGCATCAATGTTATGTTACACTATATGATATCTTCAATATGGTAGATCAAAAAATATTGATTGTTTATTCCAATTATGTCTATCATTACCTGATTTATGTGACTTTCCCAATGCAACATCATGGTTTTAAACCCTATCAAATTACTCATCAATGGATAATGGTTTTTTAGAAATAAAAATTTATTGTAAGACATTGAATTTCGTTTTTAATCATTTATAAGAGTGATCTATAGGAAAAAACATTTTATGAAAAATGTATATTGTTTCCCACCACTTATGAAATTGACAAGATATAGTTTTTTATTCGCAAATTAGTCATACTTTATTCCACTTAACACTGTATCCAAATGAACTTCTATATGATGGTAAGTCATTTATAGTGAACATAATTCATCCATGTAGTTGAAAATATTTAATTTTATAAGAATAATACACCCTAATAAAATCTTTCAAAAAGAGTTTAAAATCATTAATTAATGATGATAAGAAAAAATCAATATCATTTCTGGGATGCATTGGTCCAGATATCATTAAACTCACCATGACTTATTACCATGACTTATTAACACTTCTTACAAAATTTGTGAGATATGTGTTAAATTACAAATAAAATTGAAGATGAATTATGTTTGCTATTGAGTCTTTGATATGGATTCATTCCATCCATACATAACCCTTGTCGGATATTTCTAACATCATTTCCAAAAGTATGATAATTTTCATAAATTTTATCCACTGTATAAAATCAGTTGGATAACATAATTTTTCATCACATATCTGCTCATCAACATGAAATCATAATCTTTTTTCATCATGTGAATTAAAAAATAAACAGATCAAATGAAAAAATATAAGAAGATACCAAAATATGTTGGCAGGGATCTCTGTAATCACTACATTAGCCTGTGATTTTTCTTTCAACATATACCATGATTTCACACATTTGTGACACTCTGATAGAAATCCATATTCATTCCATAATATCCATCAGTCAATAGAAAATTCATGCATTTTATCATCTCCCAATCCCAAAGGGAATAATATTTTTTTGGCCTCATAATGTGAATCTGGAAGATCATTGTCTTCAAGAAGATTGACTTTCAATAATTGTAATAGCTTGGTAAAACATTTGTCACTCCATCAATGTTTCATCTTCAGTTTAATCAATCCTAACACTGATGATAAAACTGTAAAATATGTACAAAAAAGATACAATTGTATTTTATCATCACCCAATAAATGCTCAATTGTCAGTTATTTCATAATTTTTTCTACTTCAATATCACGAATCATTTATTCAATTTCACCAATGTTACCCTTTTACAAAGAATCATGATATGTAGATCTGAAATTCTGCACAGTTTCACAATGCAAAATCCAAGGGATATAACATGGATTAAAAACATAAGAAATTAATTTATGTTTTATATCTACACTTTTCAACATCCTCATATTAAAACATTTCTCGCATGGACAGAAAAATGTTTCATTTTTTGGAACATTTCGTTTAAGAAATTCCAAAAATGCATCAACACATTCCTCATATTCATCACTCATTCGATGTACCATAATCAAACATCACCTCATTATTTCCTATAACAAATATCAAAATTATACATCTTGTTATGATAGGACAACTTTATATTTATAAAAAAAATGTCATAATTTGAATGTAACACAATTTTGAAAAATAAAACAGTTATACCCGTATTTGAAAAATATATAAATGGAATTTATTTTTGAAAGAAAATATAGTTAGATATGATAGTTTTATAATTATATAAAATATTCCATAATTTTAATTTAACACAATTTTAATATGTAATAAACCCAATATATTTGTATTTGAAGATTATAATGATATTTTATTGAGGAATGTGATAGAAACCCACTATGTAAAAATAAAGCACCATCTGGTAGTGTGATGTATTATTAACTCTTCACAACATGAGTTTTTTTATTAAATTTTTTATCTTAATTATCAAAAATATTAACCTAACACGTCTTGGGATTGTATTGAATTGAAATATATTCTTTATTTCATTTAATTTTGATGGTCACTTTTATGGGTTTTAATAACCAAGGTATTAACATCTTACAAGATACTCAACTTTTCCTACAAATTTGAATTATATAACTTTGAAAAATTATAAGAAAATACACACATCACATTCAAATTTTAAGATCACATCTGCTAATTGTGAGATTTCATATTATTAATAAATTAATCTTTAATAGAACCCATAAATTTATTTATTCAATAGTCATTAGTGTACCATATCATATAATTATAATGCATTTAATTGCATTATTACTCAGGAAAATAGCATAACTTACCACCATCATAGTCCCACTGTACAACCACACCACAATAACCATCACATCCATAAAACTAAACACATCCATTGTCCCACACCCATCACAATAAATCCACTCCCCATGAACAACATCATCACAGCCAAACCACAATATACAAAACTAGATAATCACATATCACAACACATACCATAGATTTTTCAATATTAGGAAAATGTGATTTTATTAAATTACATATCTTTATTTGAGGTAATAATGTTAAAATCCATATGTTCCTTGGAAATACATTTCATTATCTAAATACATGTGGATATCCAAATATTTGTGGTTGTTTATTAATAATACACAGAACATGGGATATCCCAACATATTAAAAAAACAAAAAAATTGGAGATAACAAAACAAATTGTATTTAGGGATACAATAAACACAGATAAACTCAATATCAAAATTTAAATATATATAATCTTGTGAATAAATTCATTTTCCCTTTCCATTTAATCTAAATTGAATATTGTTTTGTTAATATGAATGAAACTATCATCCCAAGAGATAATGAGAGTAACAATGTCCAATAACGATAATATTAGAAAATTGAAAATGATATTTCAATACCATAAAAAATTAAATCTCAAAATGTAAATTTATGGACTCTGTGAAAAAGAACGATCGAAATCGAGGCATGTGAGGATTAAATGAGTGTTGTGAGTTGATCAGATAGATGCATCGATAAAAAAGATGATGATCAATACTATAAAATCGTCATTGGAGGCCATGAGATTGAAGAATCATTTCTATGGATTTTATATGAGGGAGAAGGGTCAGTTTCACTGGATTGAAAAATTCCTCAATAACTCAATATTTGGCATTAAAATTTTTTTAAATTATTTATCAAGTCAGTTATTTAGTAACTGGCATGAAAAAGTGTTTTGTATCATATTTATAATGTCAATTATAAAATAAATGACATTATAAAAACAATTTTTTACATTTTTTATTATATAAACAATGTGATAAATCAATGATGGTTTCTTTATCACACTATTTATATTATAATCGATATAAAAAAAATTTCTTTATCATGTTAGTTAAAAAATAACTAATATGATAAAGTAAGATAGTTGATTTATCTCCTAGGTTATTTTAAAACTAATTTGATAAGTATAAATAATTTATGAATGTGGGTAATAATATAACTGACGTGATAAATTAATTTTATGGATTTTCACATCAGTTATTTATAACCGACGTAAATATGATGACATGGTAAATACATTTGGTACTAGTGCCTCTAATGGATAGAGTTAGGTGTAAGTTCCTTTCATAGACCATGAATCAGACATGAAATGATTGGTATGATTCAGTAGAATTATATAATGCTTTCTAATATAATAGATCCATGAAAAAACATATTCATAATGGCAACGTTGAATATTGGAATTCATAGTGGGTTACCAAGTGTTTCTGACGGTGACACCCAGTTTGGGTCATCACAATTAGGGTAAGCAATTGATTCTCACACCAAGATATGTTATAACATTTATGATTATAGATAGTATTATAATGGTAATATAATAATTCATATTACCTTCTTATTTAACATTAAATCACGAAATTTTCCATGTCTCATAGTTGAACAATTATAATTCAGGCCAATATCATGTGTCGATCTGGGAAGAACTAGGGTTGGAGTTGAATTTGGTAAAGGTAGGGAAACAAGTGTGGATTGTGGATTCCCAAGTTAAAATACATTTTGAGAACTATATTCTATTTTTTGAGTGCTGTGGAAACATGATAATGACAAACATGAGATATGGGAGTGAATGTCATGAGTGGAGTAATAGTGTCCAAATTTATTCATTGATCAGAATATAATTTGACTTTCATAAGATGGAATGTTTTCATAATGGGTGTAATTGTCACACCCATTTTTTATTTTTAGTAATTTTTTATTTATTCACTTGTACAAAAAGAATTTTTAACATCACCTTTTTCAGATCGTTTTTTTGAACTAATCTAACCATCTTTGATAATTTATTTTTTACGTTGGTTAATATATAAAATATGTGGAAAATCCATTTTCACTGATATTCACATCGGTCATATAATAATCGGCATGAAAAATCAGTTTTAATGAATTTTTTAGGACTGTTATTTAATAACCGATTTCAAATGGCAATTTTTACCTCAGTTATTTGATAATAGATGTGAAATTTTTTTACAATATTGTATTTAATTTCCCAAGATATTATTTTCATGGTATTCGAGCTCAAATGGAGTTACGAATTCATGTTTAAGGTCATTGGAAGTTGATCATCTCTTAATGATGTCTTAGAGAAGGTAAAATTATGATGGCCTTATCTTTTGATTTTTAACTCAATTTGAGCTCTACAACTAGTAAAGTCGAAGATTGATAAATGATGTAAATTTTTGAAATCATTTTTCCTGTTGGATTTTTGAAAACTGATGTTAAAAATTCTTTTTGACATTGTTTATTAAATAATAGATTTGAAAAATTGAATTTTTACGTCAGTTATTTAGAATTGAAATGAAAAGTTAGAAAATTTGAATTTTCACCTTGGTTCTTATTTAACCGACATAAAAAATCAATGAAAATGTTAATATCTTTTAACAACAGTTATCATAAATATTATTTGAATAGTAATTTTAATATCCCACAAACATGGAATTTCAATTTTTTTACACCATGAAATAGAAATATATATTAACACCTAAAATTAATAAAACCATGTTTTCATTTAACATCACAATTATATAGTTTCATTATAAACATATCATAATTTAATGATCATTTATATATACTATCATCATTCCACTGACTAAAATCATTTTATCTTCAACAAAAATCCACTATTTATTATTTCTATGATCACGTCAAGGTATATGAATTTATTATTTCCTGATTTATGTTTTTATGATTTGTTTTCATAATTGATATAATGTTTTATTATTCATGTTTTATTCTAATGATGATTAATTCTTCATGTCAAGGTAAAACAAAAAATCCATTTTCATATTCTAAAATTCATTCTTAGATGATGCATTGGTTGGCTGATTTGATCTTTCCATAGAATAAAATATATCAAACTTTATATGGTCATTACTTTTGATATGTAACTCCATTTATGCTCTGCGACCTGTCAAATACATTTCTTGAAAATTTTATACAAGGTGTAAACATTTTTCACATGAGTTGTTATAAATTCAACATTATCAATAAATTTTATCATCTGTTTTTTAAATCTGACATTAAAATTTTAATTTCTATGTAGGGTTTTAAGGATTTTTCATGAAAAATATATTTTAACATTATTTTTTGGAAAACAGATGGTCTTTGACATCAGTTTTTAAAAAACCAATGTGTTAAATCATACAAAAAAATTTATTTAATGACACTTATTTGATAACCGACATGAAAAATATATTTATAACGTCACTCGAAGACACGTCCCCTCAAATCTGATGTTAAAAATATAAAAAAACAAAGTAAAATGTGTTTTTGTAATAGTTTTTTTTTGTCTAACATTAACTTCAATGATTTTCCAAAAAAATTGATGAAAAATATTGGTTTTTGGTTTGAATAGAGGGTGGTTCATGGTTGGAGAACAATTAGTAGAAATAATGTGTTATCCCCATGTAAACCATATGTCCTAAATAGTGTAACTATATAAGATACATGGATAGGCACATGACCATTCACTAGCCCCTAGTACCCCATGATACTCCTAGTCCTGTTTGGATAGAGGTGATGTATTGCTGTCACAAGGTCTAGAAGACCGTGCAAAAAAACCAAATGGATGGCCTAGATTTTTAAAATTTTGAATTTAAATGAATTACCATCCCATATTTTTACCCTATAACCCTATTATTTCACCCATTTAGCTTCTTCATCCCTATTCATCCCCCATATCCAACTCTATTTGGCCAAACTTTTTGGTGGAGTCATTCTTTTTTTTTCATGATTTCATCAAGTAAGTATCGCCTCCTTTATTCCTTTAGTCATTCCTTCCTTTTATTCCTCAAATGAGTTTCTTTATTTTTTATCACATATGCTTACATAGGGTGAGTAAACTAGAATATTTTTCCCTTGTGTTTTGATTGTTTTGGTGTGATCTTTCTTCCAAAGTGTTTCTACTCTATTATTCTTGTTATTTTAAAATAGATTTTGGTGACTTCAAAGAAGTGATTTATGTGGTTCCATGTTATGAATTTATTTGATGATTTAATTGTAATTTATTTTTCTATAATAGATTCCTAAATATTAATACATGATAAAATGGGTGAATTCAAATGATTTAGTGTGTGTATGGATATTGAAGTCTCTTATCCCTTCATGTGATTAAAAATTAGATTCTTGATTTGAATATAAAATAATTGGTAAAAAGGGGGATTGTTTTGAATTCGAAATGAAACAAAGCACTTGAGAACCATTGCTACATAGAAGGGTAGGCTAGAACTAGTAGCTAGTAATGCTGGAAAGACTATGGGTTAGGTATATCTAGTAATATCACAATAAAACTGTAACGAAACATTGTAAAGTGGCTTTACTGTTGGACCTCAGATGCATCCCCTCAAATGGATCATGGATTGGATGATTGTTAGGTTAATAATTGAGATATTACATACCTATTCTCTACTAAACTAGATTCTCAAAGGATTTACCATTATTCTTATTCAGTGTCTTCCACATGATATTCGGATCACTAGTCTTTTCCATATCTTTTAAAAGTAAAAAACTGTAACGGCCCAAAACCCCATGGCCATTACATTTCCAAAAATAAGGTTCCACCAAGACAGTGGCACTGTGACAGTGGCACCAGTCACAGTGGCACTGTGATGGTGGAACCGGTCAAGGTGGCACCGTAAAGGTGACACTATGACGGTGGCACCGTGTCCTCACCCAGCCCTCCATTTCTTTTTCCAATCCCGCTCCTGAAACGTCTTTTTTTTACGTAAATTAATTCTTTTACCCTCTCAAGGACATTTATGGACCATATTTAATTCTTAAAAATCCTGATAAACCTCCCCGATGGGGGATATTAAATAACAACATAATTCCATTGTGCATAACTACCGAACCGCATGGGAAACCACGATCCGTTTTTCCAGACGTTCAAAATTCCATATCCCAATCTCCTCTTTATATCTCCACTAGAGTTCTCATTTCCTTCTCGGTTGAATTTCATTCTTCTTCCTGGCGTGCTTGGAATACTTCTTCCCGTGGCTTGTGGTGTGCCTCTACTGTAGCCTTCTGTATGTATTGGAGTCCATAGATTTTCTCCCCTGCAATCTGCGCATCCCTTGTCCTTAGCTGGTGGAGAAAAACATCGATCCTTGCGCAATCATGTAGGGATTTTTCCTTCGTCTCTCCTATCTGTGTATCATGCGGGGGTGGGTGCACATTTTTCTATGAGAATGGATGAAGCCAAGAGTTAATGAAGATAACAAAAAGACTTTTAAAGGAATAAAGGGGAGGGGTGTGATTGATATATTGTTGTTTTGTTTTCCTACTCTTCCTTGATAATTATATTGTGAACTGTTTGGATGTATGCATACTGAAAATAATTGGTTGTTGGTGGTCTCTCTCTTTGCACTAATAAACTATTTCCTTCTATGATGATTAAACAGTTGTAAAATAGAAATTTATTAATCACGTGAACTCAATGGATTAAATGGATGCCCAGTAAACATGAAACCTTTTGTGATCACCCCCGGTTAACCAACAGAAAGAGGAAATAGATAAATGATGTGCTTAAATTTGGAAGATTCACTGATTTTTTTGGTAGTGGTTGTGTTATTCTATTTTATTTCTTATGGGTTGATTTGGGTGACGATGGGATCCTCTATTATGGCATGGTTGTTGGTTGTGACTCTGCTTGTATCACGAATTAGGGTGGAATCCTCTTCTGTTGTGAAACCTTTTTGGTTCATGGTTCTGGGGGTGTGGGATTGTATCTTGATGACATCTTTGGTTCCAATACTTGGAGGGATCTCACTTTGACTTCTGTTGTGATGTTAGGCTGTATCTTGAAGCCTTCTTTGGTTTCGATACTTGGAGGGATCTCACTTTGATGTAAATTTACAAGAGAACTGGATGTGAATGTTTAAATTGATGTTGGTTGTAACTTTTTCCCCTAGGCTTCTGCTTGTGCCTCTTATTTGTCCTGTAGTGCAAAATTTATTTAAATGGGATCACTTGAATAGGAAAACAAGAATGGGTTAATTAGGAAATTTATTCTGTGATTGAGTTGTGACTCGGTTGTGAGTAGTATGCTTCTATAAAAAATTACTAGGTTGTTCATGCATGGGTTAGGTGTCGAACCCTAGGTTGGGATGAGTGCTTGTTATATATATACATGATTGTAGTTCTTTTGTTTCTTATTCATGCCCCACCCATGTTGAGCACTTAGTGCCGAAAACCTCCATTTCATGGGGTAGGGTGTTTTTCCTAACACTCCTATGAGTGGCTGGTTATTAGCTTTTTTTCTGCTCCCTTTCCCGAATATCCTAAGTATCTTCAGGTAGGTTGTGATGGCATGAAGTCCATTATTAGGCCAAGAATATTTGGGGGCGGGGTAGTTGTGGTGGTTGGCCCAGGTGTTTAGGGGTAGGTTGATTCCCATGTATCTTCGGGATGATGCCCAGGTGTCTTCGGGCATGACGGTAGCTTTCTGGCCCAGGTGACTTCGGGTGTGGCAGTGGTTGTTCTAGTCTAGGTGTTTGTGGTCATGGTTACGTGAGGTTGTTGTGGCCCAGGTGTCTGCGGGTGGGATAGCAGTTGTGGCCCAGGTGTTTGCAGGCGGGATGTGTGGTTGTGTCCCAAGTGTGTACGGGTGGGTGTGGTAGTGGGACTGCGGTGAGAATGGCGGGATTGGTTCGATGCGTAGGATGTCTTCAATAACCAGTGGGAAATTGGTGCGGGGTACCCAAACATCGATTTTCTATTACTATAAATTACTTGACTTGTGTTATTTGGGGAGTGTGCCTTGGTGATTCTTGGGTGGATAGTTTTCCTTGCTAGGTGTTTAGGTTCTCTTTTCTCACAGGTCATTAGAATGCCTCCCCATTTTTGAATGATAGTATTTCGTTTTCCCTACTCGGTATACTTGTATACTCACCCTACATATATAAAACTAATTTCAGGTTTCCTTGAGGACTTTGTAGATCGTGAAAGGAAGTACTAGCTCAGATGTCGTGACAGTTGCAGTTGCTGTTTTTCCTTTATTTTGGTACTTGAATTTGTAGACATTATATACTTTCTGGCTTTTACTTTTCCAACATGCATATGAGAGTGGTTTTCTTTGTCTTTACTTTTACATCCAGTTTTGGGGTTGTTGGGTTTCATCATCTTATCTAATGATCATATTAAATAAATGGGTAATTCCTTCCATTTTGTATGTGATTATATACCCTTGGTTCTAGTTTCCACTCCGGGACCTATTTAATGATGGTCTCGGGGGTCATTATATCTACTTCAACTTAAAGAATGAAGGTTCTGGAAATCTGTTGTCCCTTCCCACATCTTGGTGATGGCGGGTCATGATAGAATGGTATCAGAGGTAGGTTTAGAGGTTGGATGGAGTCTGTAGTTAGGCCCAGTGAGGATTGCATGGGGTGGTAGGGCAACAGTGTTGGGTGACCTTGGTGAATGAATTAGTCCTGGGAAGACAGGCTAGGACACGGGATTTTAGGGCCCCCCGTGATCCAATGTAAGGACTCTAGTCCTACCAAACGACCAAGTGAGGCTACACTAATTGTAGGGTAGAGACCCTAGGAATGGTTCATGAATCATAATGACTTGTGTTCTTATGTTTCATGGGTGTCTTGGGGATTCAAAATAAATAAATAATTCTATGAAAATTTAAGAACAATATTCAACAGTACTCGAGCATAGGCATTCCTTGTCTACCTTGCAGCTATGGAACCTGGGAGATGACCACGAGTTGTGTGGGTGATCGAGGACCAATAGGTTGACTTGGCCGCTCGGTAGAGGACCGATTGAGAGGAGGAGGATGAATAGTGGAAGAAGATGCATCGAGCCTTTCAACGACAGACCCTCGGGAAGTACGAGGGCAGCAACTCAGATATGGAGACGGAAAGTTGTCTCGAGGAACTAGTGATCTCTTTCAGCCTGATTTGGGCTCCGACGGAGTACTTGGTTCCTCTGGCCGTCAGCCAGATGTGGGGAGTAGCGCGTCAGTGGTGGACGCTTTATCTGGTAGAGAAGAGGGAGACTGAGGTTGCATGGACTGACTTCGAGAAGGTGTTCCGGGTGGAATTCTTCTCTTCCAACATGAAGGATGAGAAGAGACTAGAACTATTATCCCTCTATCGTGGGAGTATGTCAGTGAGAGATTTGGGGATCAATTTCAAGGATCTCCTTTGTTTTGCTCAGGAACTCTTTCCGGATGATGAGTCTCGGGCGAGAAATTTAGAAGAGGCACTCTGACCTTCTCTTCAGTACAGTGTTACTCCCCTCACCCTACCAAAATACCTAGAGGTGCAGAAGAAGGATGAAGTGGTGGAGATGATGCACACACTGGTAGGTGTGTCACGAGAGGGAATCCAGTTGGGCCCGTCAAAGGGAAAGGTTGTTACCAGCAGGCCTCCAACATCAGGTCCCTCTATGTTTCGACCAGCAGGAAGCAGGCCGCAGTAGTTCTGGTTCCGATCTCCCGGTCCATGCACTTTTCCTTTGGGTCTGGGACCAAGGTTCTTCATCTGTGGTAGGCATGGGAACCTTCGAAACCAGTACCCGGACAGAGTACAGTACGGTGGGGGTGGGCAGGTCCAGCACCCACCTCAACAGCAGCAGTTCCCGGCTATGCCCTTTCAGTAGCAGCATTAGGGGCATCGGGCTCCCGCTCCGCCAAGGGCTGACGTTGTAGGAGGAGTCCAACCTTAGGGTGCTCATCAGGGACCTCGACCCGGGTGTGGTCGGGGTGGTGGCCGACAGCCGAGAGGCAGAGGAGATGGGCGTGGACAGTTGCATGCCATGGAGGCAGCAGTTCCAGTGGGACCGGAGGTTGTTTGAGGTACGATCATCTTGTTTAGCACCCTTTCTTATGCCTTGTTCAATACCGGAGCATTGCACTCCTTTGTTGCACCCAGTCTGGCCTGTGCTCTGGGTTTAGACACAGAGAGACTTCTAGTGCCCCTGGTGTTGCGCACACCAGTTACAGGTCAGACTGACTTGTTGTATGTTTATCAAGGATGCAGACTGATGATAGGGCCACATCAGTCAGTTAGGGATCTTCTATTGTTGCAAATACATCCATATGATGTCATCCTAGGCATGGATTGGTTGTTCTATGCATGTGTCGTCATTGACTGTTTCCGAAGAAGGGTCGTGTTTTCAGACTTGGGTGGACGATGTGTGACCTTCATCAGTGAACGGGGTTTCCAGAAAGGCAGCAGGCGAGAGTAACCCCTCCTCTCTTTGTTAGCTGAGCTATCAGTGGAGTCAGTGGATGCGGAGATGGTGGATTTTCTAGGGATCGTCAGTGAGTTCAAGGATGTCTTCCCTAAGAATATGATGACTCTACCCCCTCGATGTGATATCAAGTTTGGGATAGACTTGCAACTTTGTCTTCGTCTGATTTTAATGGCCTCCTACCAAATGGAACCTTCGGAGATCTAGGAGTTGTGGATTCAGATTGATGACCTGATGAAGACGGGTTTTGTTCGACCAAGTGCGTCATTGTGGAGTGCTCCAGTCTTGTTCGCAATGAAGGAAGATGGTGGTCCCAGGCTGTGCATAGACTACAAGAGGCTAAATCAGGTGACAGTCAAGAATCGTTACCCCCTCCTGAGGATAGATGATCTTTTTGACCAGCTGAGGGGAGAAGGATGGTTCTCTAAAATCGATCTACGGTCCAGATATCCCCAGTTGAGGGTGAAAAAGGGAGACATCTCGAAGACTGCCTTAAGGTGTAGATATGGCCACTTTGAGTTTGTGGTCATGTCGTTCGGCGTTACAAACACCCCATCTGTGTTCATGGGACTCATGAACTCTGTCGTTCGGTAATACCTGGATCGGTTCATAGTCATGTTTTTTTATGACATCCTGATCTACTCAAGATCAAAGGAGGATCACCCTAAGCATTTGAGAATGGTTTTAGAGGTCCTTCGACAGGACCAACTCTATGGGAATTTTTCCAAGTGCAATTTCGGGACACGAGAAGTGTATTTCCTTGGGCATGTGGTGTCCAAGAAGGGGATAGCAGTGGATCCATCGAAGGTTGAGGCGGTTGTTTCTTGTGCAGCACCCAAGAACATGGTAGAGGTTTGTAGTTTCCTATGGAAGGCAGATTACTACCGGAGGTTCGTGCCCATATTCTCCCGAGTTGTGGCACCCTTGATAGCCTTGACCAAGAAGGACCATGCTTTCGTATGGGACGAGAAGTGTGAGGTAGTCTTCAGCTATCTGATGGAGAAGTTGGTTAGTGCCCTAGTGCTGAGGTTGCCAGAAGAAGGGGCAGCATATGAGGTGTTCTTTGATGCTTCAGGGCAAGGCCTCAGATGTGTGTTGATGCAGCAACATGGGGTGATATCTTATGGGTCTAGACAGTTACGTTCACATGATCGTAATTATTCCACCCATGATCTGGAGCTTGTAGCGGTCGTGTTCACACTAATGTTGTGGCGGAACTACCTCATCGGGGAGCGCTTCGTGGTCTTCACCGATCACAAGAGCTTGAAGTATGTCTTCTCCCAGCGGGACCTAAACTTAAGACAGTGAAGGTGGATGGAGCTCCTTCAGGACTACAACTTTGAGATTTCTTACACATCAGGAAAATGGAATGTGGTGGCTGATGCCCTGAGCAGAAATTCATGGAAGTATTCTGTCTGAGAGTCGACAGATACTTGGAAGTCAATGGAGGAGTTGGCTGCCATGCACCTGGATGCTAGGATGGAAGGTGGTAGAGGTGGCCTATATTAAATGACAATGTTATCTTCTCTGTTGCGGTAGGTAGAGGAGTCCCAATGGGGAGACATAGAAACTGAAGTGATATGTGACCGGGTTACCCAAGGTGATGCCCCAGAAGGATGGGCGGAGGATGGTCAGAAATAGATGCTTTTCCGAGGAAAGTTGTTTGTTTCAGAGGCAATGCATGGAAAATTTCTTAATGAGTTCCACTATCACCCCTAGCAGTGCACCCAGGAGACTCCAAGATGTACCAGGGTCTGAGGAGACATTTTTGATGGCCTGGGAGTAAATGGTCAGTAGTAGAGTTTGTAGCAAAGTGCCTCGTGTGTCAGCAGGTGAAGGCCAAACACCGCGTTCCAGGCGGGCTGTTGCAGTCTCTAGATGTCCCCGAGTGGAAATGGGAGGACATATCTATGGATTTCTTCATGGGACTACCCAAGGTTCGAGGGGGCTGCAACTCTATCTTGGTAGTGGTGGATAGGTTGACGAAATCGGCTCACTTTCTGGTGATCAAGGAGTTGGTTTCAGTGGATGCTTTTACATGAAGGTACCTGGAAGAGGTGGTGCAGTTGCATGGAGTTCTGAGGTTCATAGTCTCGGATAGTGATGCACGGTTTACCTCACAAGTCTAGAGGGGATTGCAGCATGCCTTTGGCACCTAGCTACGTCTTAGCACTTCCTTCCACCCCCAGAAAGATGGACAGACAGAGCGCATGATCCAGACCATGGAGGATATATTTCGGGCATGTGTTCTGGACTCAGGAGGATCATGGGTGTGACACATGCCTCTGGTAGAGTTCTCCTACAATAATAGTTATCACTCTACCATTGGAATGGCTCCATTCAAAGCCTTATATGGGAGGCCATGTCTCTCACCTGTGTGCTAGAATGAGGTTGGGGAAGCAAGTGTTCTTGGCCCGAAAGAAGTGCAGAGCACGACAGAGAAGGTGCAGATCATATGGGAAAGTATGAAGGCGGCCCAGGATCAGCAGAAATCATATGCCGATAATAGGAGGAGACCCTTGGATATCGAGGTCAGGGACCATGTGTTCTTGAAGGTCTCCCCTCTGTGTGGGCAGCAGAGGTTCGACAGAGGGAGTAAGCTTTCTACCAGGTTTGCCGAACCCTTTAAGGTGTTGCGGCGGGTCAAAGAAGTGGCTTATCAGCTAACATTACCACTGCCGCTACTAAGGATACATGACGTCATCCATGTGTGCTAGCTCCATCGGTATCTGCATGACGATTCACATGTCCTCGACTGGGGAGAGATGGATATTGAGGATGGTGTGACCTTTATGGAAAGACCAGTGAGGGTCGAGGGTTGTGAAGAGAAAGTACTCTGTGGATGGACCATTCCTATGATTTGTGTGTTGTGGAGGCATGGTGGGCTCGAAGAGAGTACCTGGGAATGGGAAGCCCAGATGCGCTCCCAGTACCCAAAGTTGTTTTGAGTTTTGTGTTGTTCTATTTGTACTTGTTTTTGATAGAACACTTTACCTTGTTGGCTGTGAAATGTGTGGTTTTCCTTATTCTCTGAATGTGTGTGAAAAGTCCTGGCTATGGAGATGGGAGGACCTGATCCCTAATTTAGATGAATTAAGGTGGATGTGATTGAACCAGTGAGGGTGAGTCAGTGCCACCCAAATCGGATAGTATCTTGACATGGGGGAAGAGACTCCCCAACCCATATGACTGGTAGTTTGACCCTTGTTTATTGCCTGGTTTCTTGAGGGAGAGGTGTTTCTAGATGACGATGAAGTTCACCCCTGAGAGGTATCTTTCTAGGTGGTTGTTTGGACCCTCTCTTTTCTTCTTGGTTGTTGTTATTCTTGAGGTTGAGAATAGTTTGAGAGGTATCTAATGTAATGGCCTGGAACCCCCCCCCCCCCCCTCCCCGGCCATTATATTTCCAAAAGTATGGTTCCACTAAGATAGTGGCATCGTGACGGTGGCACCAGTCACGGTGGTACTTTGACGGTGGCACCATGATGGTTGCACCGTGATGGGGGAACCATGTCCTCACCCATCCCTCCATTTCTTTTTCCAGTCCCGCTCCCACAACGTCTTTTTTTTTACTTAAATTAATTCTTTTACCCTCTCAAGGCCATTTATAGCCCATATTTAATTCCTAAAAATCCCTAGAAACCTACCCGATATGGGATATTAAATAACAACTTAATTCCATTGTTCGTAACTACCGAACCACATGGGAAACCACAGTCCGTTTTTCCAGGCGTTCAAAATTCCATATCCCGATCTCCTCTTTATATCTATGCTAGAGTTCTTCTTTTCTTCTTGGGTGAATTTATTTCTTCTTCCTGGCGAGCTTGGAGTCCTTATTCCCGTGGATTGTGGTGAACCTCGGCTGGAGCCTTATGCACATCTTGGAGTCCACGGATTTCCTCCCCTACAAGCCGCGCATCCCTTTTCCTTGCCGTGTGGAGAAAAACGTCAATCCTTGATCAATAAAGTATGGATTTTTTCCTTCGTCGCTCCTTTCTATGTATCATGCGGGGTGGGTTCACTTTTGATTCCTTGGAAATTGATGAATCCAAGCATTAATGAAGATAACAAATGGACTTTTAAAGGAATAAATGGGAGGGATGTGATCAATATACTGTTCTTATATTTTCCTGTATCTTCTTTGATTATTATGTTGTGAACTGTTTGGATGTATGCTTACTAAAAATAATTGGCTGTTGGTGGTCTCCCTCTGTGAACTAATAAACTATTGTCTTATGTGTTGATTAAATGGATGTAATATGGAAATTGATTAATCATATGAACTCGGTGGATTAAATGGATGCCCAGTAAACAAGAAACCTTGTGTGATCACTACCGGTTAACCAACAGAAAGAGGAAACAAATAAATGATGTGCTTGAACTTGGATGTTTCACTGATTTGTTTGGTAGTGGGTGTGTTATTCTATTTGATTTATTATGTGGTAATGTGGGTGAGGATGGGATCCTCTGTTGTGGTACGGTTTTTGGTTGTGATTCTGCTTGTATCACGAATTGGGTGGAATTCTCTTCTGTTGTGAAACCTTTTTGGTTCATGGTTCAAGGGATGTGGGGTTGTATCTTGATTCTAGATTTGGTTCCAATACTTGGATGGATCTCACTTTGACTTCTTTTGTGATGTGAGGCAGTATCTTGAAGCCTTCTTTGGTTCCAATACTTGTAGGGATCTCACATTGATGTGAATTTACAAGAGAACTGGGTGTGAATGTTTAAATTGTTGATGGCTATAAATTTTTCCCCTAGGCTTGTGCTTGTGCCTGTTTTTTTTCAGTAGTGTAGAATTTATTTAAACGGGATCACTTGAACATGAAAACAAGAATGCGTTAATTGGGAAATTGATTTTGGGAATGAGTTGTGACTCGGTTGTTAGTAGTATGCTTCAATGAAAAATGACTAGGTTGTTCATTCTTGGGTTAGGTGTGGCACCCTAGGTTGGGATGAGTGCTTGTTATATATATATATATATATGATTGTAGTTCTTGTGTTTCTTATTCTCTCCCCACCCATTTTGAGAACTTAGTGTTGAACACCCCCATTTCATGGGGAGGGTGTTTCTCCCTACACCCCTACGAGTGGCTGGTTATTAGCTCCTTTTTTGCTCCCATTCCCGAATAGGCCAAGTATCTTCGGGTAGGCTGTGATGGCCTGAATTCCATTATTATCCCATGAATCTTTGGGAGGGGTAGTTGTGGTGGTTGGCCCAGGTGTTGACGTGTAGGTTGTTTCCCAAGAATCTTCGGGATGAGGCCCAGGTGTCTTCAGGCATGACGGTAGCTTTCTGTACCAGGTGTCTTTGGGCATGGCAGTGGTTGTTCTGGACTAGGTGTTGGCAGGCATGGTTACGTGAGGTTTTCGTGGCCCTGGTGTTTATGGGATGGATAGCGTTTGTGGTCCAGGTGTTTGCAGGCGGGATGTGTGGTTGTGGCCTAGGTGTGTGCGGGCGGGAGTGGTAGTGGGACTGCGGTGATAATGGCAGGATTGGTTCGATGCGTAGGATGTCTTTAATAACCAGTGGGAAAGTGGTGTGGGGTACCCAAATATCGATGTGATATTATTATAAATTACTTGACTTGAGTTATTTGGGGAGTGTGCCTTAGTGAAGCTTGGGTGGATAGTTTTCCTTTCTAGGTGTTTTGGTTCTATTTTCTCATAGGGCATTAGAATGCCTTCCCACTTGTTCACAATAGTCTTTGGTTTTCCCTATTGGGTATACTTTTATACTCAACCTATGTATATAAAATTAATTTTAGGTTTCTAGAAGGACATCAGAGATCGTGCAGGGTCGTACTAGCTCGAGCACCATGACAGTTGCGGTTTCTCTTTTTCCTTTCTTTTGGTACTTGAATTTGTACACATTATGTACTTTCTCACTTTTACTTTTGCATCATTCATATGGGAGTGGTTTTATTTGTCTTTACTTTTACTTCCATTTTTGGCATTGTTGGGTTTCATCATCTTATCTCCCGATCCTATTAATGAAAAGGGTAATACCTACCATTTTGTGTTTGATTCTATACCCTTGGTGCTAGTCACCACTTCGGGACCTATTGAAGGCGGGTCTCGGGGGTCATTATCTCTCCTTCAACTTGAAGAAGGAAGGGTCTGGAAATTTTCTGTCCCTTCCCTCATCTTGGTGAAGGCGGTTCGTGACAAAAACTATTTTTTGACAATAAATTATTTTATTCTGTTACTTTAATACAATACTCTTATTTTTCGAATAATGTCAATGAATAGAACACCTGATAGGATCCTATTATGAAAGGGATCTCAAAACCTACATAAACCAATGGGGTGCATATAGAATTTTTCTTTTCTAATAAAGGTGAAGGGAGGGCATTCCATGGAAGCGTAATATGGTACTCTTTTTAGTAGATTCTCTTTCATGACAGTTTTGAAGGTGGTGTCATGGTGGGTGTTAAACCTCATGTGATGAGTAGGTTCTTTTTGATTATTTAGTTTGTTCACCTCTAATTGTTGATTATTGTGTATATTGGTTTCAATTTTGAATGTATATTTACATATATTATAGTTTTTATATTCTTTTATAGCTCATGCACTATTTTTTCTGTGATGTTTATGGTAATGTTTTATATTATTTTGGATTGTATCTTGTTAAATTTTTTTTGAAGAAAAACCATTCCAAAAGTAGTTATTCTATTCCTATGAATTGGTTTCCTACCCTTGTAGAGCATGAAGACCCTTCACAAAATTCCTTGTGCTAGGTTGGATGTCTAGTTGGATGGAAGACCAAACTAGTTTGTGATATTCCTAAGACACAATGTTTTGATGTCTTGGTAGTTAACCTTGAAATTTGAAATGGTTTCTATATTCATGATGGTGAAAAAAAAATATTATATAATTATGATATAGACTTATGTTTCATTATTTATTTATGATGATTTATAACTACTATGATTCATGTATTTGAAATGATAATATTTTATGCTGGGAATCATGATTACATTCCATGATATATTGAGTATGAACTTTTTAAATTATGATCATGAAATCATGACCTTGTTCTTTCCCTTTTCTTTCTTATGATAATTGATTGGTACCTCCCTTGTTTATCTTTAAATGAATCTGATGTCACCCTTTTTATGTTTACATTCCCTAGGTTTTCAGGAAAGGTTCTAATTATGGCATGTTATACAGTGTTCAAAGAAATAAGAACATCATGAAAGATGTTGAAAATTATACCCAAATAATATAATCTTGTATCTAGTATCAATAGACACCAAACCATTATGTTTTTGGCATTAATATTAATGTTATTTATTGAAGAATTATTTAAAATGTTGTAATATTTATGTATAAATTTTTTGGATGTACATGGTTAGTATCCAAGAAGTATTTAGTCAATAATTAAAGAATAGAATTAGTTAACGTTAATGAAAACCCTATGGATGATACTAATTATATGATGATATCCTTAACTTTTTGTATGCTAGATATTATGTGGTTTTCATAGCAATACATCCCAATATGTAAAATTCAAGTGGTCGTGATTTTTCAGAGATAAATCTTGGATTAATAATAGTGAAATTTGTTGGTTGACAATATATAGACAATCATTCATTTTCACAATGAGTGTGTCCTTACTATGCACCTGGTTTGAAACTCTTAGGGGGAAGTCTTGGTTTAACTGACATTTTCCTTATAAACCATTTTGGGGCAATTGAATCGATGAAAATGAAGGATATCTTAGTTTAAACCTTAGGTGTCAATGATTCAAAATAAGGTGTCATGATTCAGACATCATATGAATGATTTTTCAGGATTTTTCATAATTACTATTTTTCATCACATCATTTATGATTTAAGATAATTTTTTAAACTAAGAATAATTATGTTGACATAGAATGTGGTGGAAAATTGAATTATTTTCCACATGAAAAACAAAATGAAATAGGATCTAAAAGGAAAAAATTTATGATTTTGGAAAATAAACTATCTCATTATATGAATAATAATCTCATATTGGGTGATATTTCTAACACACCTAATAAGAGATAAATTGAGTTTCATGAAGACCATGGAGGAAAGGAGATTCAGTTTCCTATATGCCATGTATTTTAGAAAAATAAATCAGGTAAATGTATCATATGGTTGGAAATATGTTTTATGTGTGGGAAAAAATATTATATATAAAGTAATCACAGATGAAAAATTAAGAGTAAAATGAGATGACATGAAGTTCATCATATGGTACCATTTTTAGTTCAATTTACATTGTGTAGAGGACATGGTAATTGTCCATGTAAATTCCCTAACTCAAGAGTTAATTCATATACCAAGGAATTTAAATATTTTATTCTAATCATTGAAGTGAAAGTATTGAATTGTTTATTTATTATCAATTGTGAATTATATTATATAATTGTTATATCAATATAATTCTGCTTATAAGAATCATGAAAAATATCATAATAGTTCCATGGTAAGGTGATATTTTTGGAAAACACATGATTAAGGGTAATGATAAACTTTAATATGTTTTTAATTTTAGGTAATAAATGAGAATTAATAATATTTGAATTTATTAAAAAATTAAGAATTATCGAAATTCAAAATTGATAAAAATTGATTAGATGTTGTTAAATATATTTCTTGTAAGAGTATAAGAATTATATTAATATAGTTTTATAAAAAGGATACCTTATGGGCTCGAAGATAACCCATCATTTCTAGAAAGGCGATAGGGCTTGAACATACGATTAAGGAATTACAAGGGTGAAACAACTACCACTAGCCTATACGATGTCTTTGTTAGTATGATTTTTTTCTTAAGATATTTTATAGATAAATATTCAGTTCATTTTTTGAATTATAATAAGGAAACATATTTTTTATCATATAGATTACCCTAAGATTAAATTTTAATTTGGTTCTTAAGTTATTAATGATATTTTAGTAAAAGATCATCACAATTCAGGGGAGAATATATGATTCAACTAAATGGTATAATATTAAATAATATGAGAATTTATTTTAGGAACAATCGTTTAATTATATATTGGAGTCAAATATGATTTTAATGTGGCTTAATGAATATTTGGTTTATTTAAAGAACTGAATAAAATAATTTAGAGATTATATGACTTGGTTATATATATATTTTGGTATATGAATCTGTAAATGACTACTGATTATTGTAGTTAAATGTCAAATTAGTCTCAGAAGAATGTGTGGGAAAATCCATACAAAATTTTGTTTTCAAACTCGATCTAGAATATTTTAAATATTTCTAAGGATTGATATAAATTGAAATTTTTCTATTATCTTTGAGGATTTAGAGTTTAACATTTTGTTTCATCATATGATGTTTTACTCATTTTTTAATTTATCAAACCTTGTGCTAGAAATTTTTGATTTGGATAATTTCAAAAGAAAAGTGGAATATAGTGATACTATTTTTTGGATTATTTAATCCATTAGAAGATGATTTTAGAGTTTTAGGCATGAAAATTTTATCTTGAATACTCTTTCCTTCGAAAAAATGGGATTTTGGTGTAAATTGATTATTGGATAAAATTATACTTTTCAATTAAGAATATTCACATATGTTCATATTCTATATGGTATGTGAATTTATCAGCACTAGGAAAAAGATATTTTGTCTATAAAAATTGATATTACCTTTATTTTGGAAGAATTTATGGCCCTTTTAACATCTCATATTTTTATTTTTCTACAGTTCTTAAATTTATAATGATAATTAACATTTTTTTGGTCAATGATTTCTCCCACTATATATCATTATTTGGAAATTAATTTTCCTCCATGTATATATTATCACTCACCACTGATGTTTTACCATTTTTAGAATCCTTGTTATGAGTTATTCTATATGACCTTCATAATTCCCATTCCATATTTTTATGTGGATGTTTTATTATCCATTTTTTCGATGTTGGACTTTAACAAAAAAAAATTTCAAAACCATTGATTAATGTTCAAAGTTTCAATTTTTTAGGTATAAATAATCTAAAGGTATGGGGTAGAATGTATCACGCTAATATGTTAATGCACGACAACATTCGATAGCGTATACAACATGCAGCGCCAAGCTTAAATGGATAACAAAATATTATAAGGTTTGTTATAAGATAGACATTGAATTGGTGGGTATAAATAAGATAAAACACATTATGATATATATATATATATGTGTGTGTGTGTTACCTCTCAATACAATGGTATTGGTTTATTCTTATTAAATGAGCCATCAATTTTTTAGAAATTTCATTTTATCCTTCAAAAAAAAAATTTCTTGGAAATAGTTCATTATTAATTTTAGTGAGAGAATATTATAATTAATTTATAGATTTTTTAGATTATTTTCGATTAAAAAATCGTATTTTTTAAATAATTATATCAAAATTATATTAGAGTTAATTTTTCTGATTTTGTCACAATGATTGATTTTTCAGTGTATAGTACAAAATAATGATTTATATTGAAAATTATAATTCTGTTTCTGGAATTTAAATATTTTTTAAATGATAAAATGTTGATATAAATTCATTTATATGATTAACAATTAATTTAATATCATTGGAATAAATTTTATTAGTTTTCATATAAGTTTGTTTTTTGGCATAAAAATAAACTTTTCTGAATATTGGGTATTATTGCATTTTAAACATACATATTAAAATATATTTATGTTATTTATAGAGATTGAATTTGATGAAATTGAATGAATTTTTGGATTTGTTAATTAGTATTTATCTTATGATTAATTTGTTGATATTTCTCTCAAGAAGACAATTTGTTGTTGAAAGATAAAAAATATATATTTGATTAAATACAATATATGTTATGATATCCCCATGAAATAAATATGATATAGGAATTTATTAATAGTATTGAATGAATTATATTTAATAATATAATAAAAATTTCATACAAAAATAAATCAAAAAAATTGAATAACAATTTTTATCATTGTATTTATGTAAATCATTTTTAGTACTGATATGGTGCTTTTCCAACATTGAAAATCTAAATTTGGGTCTCATAAAGAAAATATTTGAGAAATATCACATATTTGATAAATGTTTTTATGAAATATAATTTTTTTATGATTTTGATTGATACATATGAATTTTTGAGTTTTATAAGTGGTTACATATACAAATGATTGTGAGATTCTTACGCAATGTTATAATATATAAAAAACATATTAAGTAATTTTTCAGGACATATTGGTGATTAAATATACAAATTTTAATAACTTAATACTTAAAATTAATAAAATTATATTCAATATTATAATGGATACAAAACTCTATGTTAATATTGCATTAGACAAGAAACTATTTTCATCTTGTGTTACATAGAATAGACTGTTTAGATTAAATTACATAAAAAACTAGATTTTTATGTTCGATAGCATATTCAACATAGAACAAAAAACATAAATGACCCATGATATATTTTACTGTTATAATCTATACTTTAAATTAGATAGTGTGAATAATGTGAACTACTTTATGAATTATATATATGTGTGTGTGTGTGTATTTCTTAATCAATGCAAATTTTTAATAAATGATTAGTAAATTATTAATCAATTTCTATTAATGTGAATTTATTTTTCCAAAATATGTTTTGTTCATGTATGATTAGTTTATATTCATTAATAAAAATTACAATAATTTTTTAGAAATTTTATAAAATTTATTTGATAAAATGGAATTCATTTTAAAAAATAGAATATCAAAATATACTTTGAGATATATTTTGATAACATTGGAAAATATATATTTTTCAGTGAATAGAGAAAAATACAGATTTTTGTAAAAATAATTTACTTTTCAAAAATTTATTTTTTTTAAATTAAATATATATTTTGAATATGTTTTAAAGAATCCAATTTATTATTTAATTATATTTATTTCAGTTATTTACTTATGAATGAAAATTATATTGGTTTTTAGTATAAGTTTGTTTAAGGTTTAAAAACTATTATTTCTAATAACTATATTAAAATGAAAATGGATTCCCCATTTAAATTATCCAAAATATTCCCTAATGTGGTATTATTTCAATTAAATAAATTTAATATATATCAGTAAATATTAATTTAGCCTCTTATATTTTTTATTATTCTCCATATATGTAATATAGAATCATCTTTTTCTAAAAAACTCTTTTAAGAAACTCATTGCCTCACTGTATCTATGAGATTAACATTAACTTAAATTATTAAAATTATATGAATTTAATTTGAAAAAATAAACTAAATATTTGGAATAATAAAATTTTATAATTTATAATAATTCAACATTAGTTTTTTTCCATAATTAGTAGTGAAAATAGTTAATATTAATCACAATGATTAATGTGAAATCAAGTTTACTGATGAATTATATATTAATATTAATGGTTCAAATGATCAACCAATTTTTCAAGCACACAATGTATGGACATATTTTAACCCTTACTACCTAATAATATATTATTACATATAATTGGGATTCTTTCTCTTGAAATTTATTTATATAATAGGTTATGGAAAGAAAAAGGAAAAAATGAACATTTCTCGTTTAGATTTCTATAATATTTGGGATTGTTAAAAATTACATAGTTTTGATTGAAAGTTTATTTTTAAATATAAATGATTTTTTTATATCATGAATATTATTTAAAAATTTTAAAGATGAATTTATTAATTTAAATGCTTATGAAACGTCAACACAATAATTTTTTGTAAATAATTAACTAAAATAAATGATACTGGAAATATTAAAAGTTAAATAAATTGAATGGATTATTATCTCCAATTTACTTAATAAATTAATATATCATGTCACATATGTGTGAGCATAATATATTCTAATCCCACCATTTCATTTATTATTTTTTATAATTAAATTTAATTAAATAATGTAATAATTCACAATAATGTTATTTTATCATAATTTATATTTTCTTAGATGATGTAAAATTACTAAATTAATATTTTCTGCCGATTTATTTTAATATTTCAATAAATATATACTAGGTTCCATTAATGGGATAATTTTTCTTTTATAATGATTATAATTACCCCCAAATAAGAAAAACAATGTTACTGCATTTATGTGTAAAATATTTTTTTTGCACAACCATGAAATTATGATAAAATAAAGTATCAACATGCTTAGAGATTTTATATTATAACATGGATTTGATATTTATAATGAGTGGCTATAAATTATCTAAAAACTATCTTATTAATTTATTCTTAAAGGATAAATTTCTTTGGTTAGAAAACTGGTTACCATAATGACAAACCAAAATGAATAAAATGTGGAATATTAACAATTAGGGAAACAATGTTTAAAACTTGTGTTTCATTGTGTGTTTGAGATTTTTATAGACCATATAATCCATAAAAATATTTAATTAACAATTTCTGAGGAATATTATGTATTATTTATCTCACAATAGTGAATACTTATTAGTGTTTACAAAAATGGAACTCCTCCTCATCTATAAAAGGGCACTCACTTACCCCACTTCTTAACACATCCAAAGCCATATTAATCCTAAAAGCCTACCATAATCACATCCACCCCCCCCCCCCATAAACTCAAAATATAAGCTCTATTTTTGTTATAAATCCATCCTTTCAAAGAATTAGTGAAAACCTAAGGATGATACTGTCACGACCCACCTTCACCAAAAGGAGGGAAGGGTCAGTAGATTGCCAAGTCATTCCTTCTTTATGTTGAAGGAGAGATAATGACCCCCGAAACCCACCTTCAATAGGTCTCGGAGTGGCGACCATAGCCAAGGGTATAGAATCTCACACAAAATGGAAGGCATTTCCCTTTTTATCAGTTCCACTGTATGTTAATTAATTCTTTAAACATTAATTAACCATAAACAATTTAACATTAAACTTCGTTAGCATCACACCCAATATCCACTCTAACATCCAAATTACAACCTTGTCATTATGTTCCAGTAACTCCAACCCCATGAGTTAACACCATTTATTTAATTATTCATTACAGAATTACTTTCCCATATTCCCAGACATTCTATGAAATCATTCTATGCTACTAAACACAAAGGGCTCAACATGGTGAGTAGAAGTACTACCCATCGAGTCTTTTCCACCTATAGCAAGAGCGTAGACCCATTCTACCTGGAGAGGCTAAACACGGAAAGAACATGGCATACCCCACGTGTCTTTACCTATTTTGGAAGAATGGTAAGCAAGACCAGCTGCCTTGAGCAATGGTAAAAAGTAAAGAAGATAATCAACCAAAGAATCAAAAAGAATCCAACAATCACATCCATCCCATTCCATCATCCCTGGTGTCCTCCCTGACACCCACATGCATAAACTGATGCATCTCGCCACTCTAGGCATCCTATGCTACCACCACCAAAAGTCTCCATTCCTCTACATATCTCAACAGCCATCCATGCTCACCTCACAGCACAAGCAGTAGGAAAACAACAATCACATCAATGGGCTCTTGGCCCTTGAACAATCAAGAGGGTAACTCAAAACCCTTTTAGAAATTATCTAACAAGCGGTTCTTTAATCCATCTTGAATTAATAGATTTATTAAACGTAGTTTCCAAATTCGGGAAACCAAATCAGTAAGCTATCACAAATAATTAATCATGCTTACTGTACTAATTTGATTAACATCAAATTATAATAAGAACCAGATTCTTTTTCATTCCTCTTTATCTTTAGCCAAAAATTATTAATTAATCCCAGTTTACGTTCTTTACCGATTTCCATCGAGAACAAACAGCTAAACAAAGCAAGCATAGATATCACACTATCAATCATAACAAGAGGCAATAACATACGATAGATATCAATTTATTTATCAAGTTCAAATATTTATTATTTCAATTCCTTTGTGATCCCCTAGGATAAAATATGCTAATGATACAGTTGCACGTAAAATAAAAGAGAAGAAACTAATTCCCTTTTTATCATTCTGTCACGACCCGCTTCACCAAAAGGAGGGAAGGGTCAGCAGATTGCCAAGCCCTTACTTATTTATGTTGAAGGAGAGATAATGACCCCTGAAACCCACCTTCAAAAGGTCCTAGAGTGGAAACCAGCGCCAAGGATATAGAATCTCATACAAAATGGAAGGCATTTACCTTTTTATCAGTTCCATTGTACGTTAATTAATTCTTTAAACATTAATTAACCATGAAAAATTTAACATTAAACTTCATTAGCATCACACCCAATATCCACTGTACTATCCAAATTACAACCTTGTCATTATGTTCCAGCAACTCCAAACCAATGAGTAAACACTATTTATTCAATTATTCATTATAGAATTAATTTCCCATATTCCCAGGCATTCTAGAAAATCATTCAATGCTACTAAAAAAAGGGTCCCAACACGGTGAGTAGATGTACTACCTGTTAAGTCTTTTCTGCCTATATCAAGAGCGTAGTCCCATTCTCCCTTGAGAGGCTAAACACAGAAAGCATGTGGCATACCTCGCGTGTCTTCGCCTCTTTCAGAAGAAGGGTAATCAAGACCACCTTCCTTGAGAAGTGGGGAAATGTAAAGCAGATAATCAACCAAAGAATAAACAAGCATCCAACACTCATATCCATCCCATTCTATCATCCCTAGTGTCCTCCCTGACACCCACATACAAAAACTGATTCATCTCACCACTCTAGGCATCATCTGATACTATTCTTTCATGACCCGCCTTCACTAAAAGGGGGAAGGGTCAGTAGATTTCCAAGGCCTTCCTTCTTTAAGTTAAACGAGAGATAATGACCCCTGAAACCCGCCTTCAATAGGTCCCGTAGTGGTGACCAGCACCAAGGGCATAGAATATCACACAAAAAGGAAGGCATTACCCTTTTTATTTTTATAGGATCTAGAGATAAGACAGCAACCCCAACAATACCGAAGCTGAAAGTAAAGGTAAAGCCAAAAGTAAACCATTCCCATATTCATGTTCAAAAGTAAAAGATACAAGCCACAAAGCTTCAAATGTAAAGTACCAAGAAGAAGAAAACGAAAACAACCACTGCCCTAAGGTCTGCGCTAGAAAGGTCCCGCACGATCCCTAATGTCCTCATGGAATCCTAAAAATAGTTTTATATACATAGGGTGAGTATACAAGTACACTCAGTAGGGAAAACCAAAGTCTCTCGTGAACAAGTGGACATGCATTCTAATGCCTTGTGAGAAAATAAAAACCAAAGCACCTAGAAAGGAAAAACTATCCACCCAAGTCTCACCAAGGTACACTCCCCAAATAACACAAGGAAAGTAAAGTATAGTAATAGAACATTGATTTTTGGGTTCCCCGCGCCACTTTTCCACTGGTTATTGAAGACATCCTATGCATCGAACCAATCCCACCATTCTCACCGCAGTCCCACTGCCGAACCCCGCATGCACACACCTAGGCCACAACCTCACCACAGTCCAACTACCAAACCCAACCTGCACACACCTGGGCCATAAATACTATCCTGCCCACAGACACCTAGGCCACAGAAACCATGCGTAACCACACCCACAAACACCTAGGTAAGAACAACTACAGCCACGCTCGAAGACACCTCGACCTCATCCCGAAGACACTTGGGAAACAAACTTCCTGGAAACACCTAATCCAACCACCACAACTACACTGCCCGAAGATTATTAGGCTAATAATGGACTTCAGGCCATCACATCCTGCCTGAAGAGTCTTGGGATATTCGGAAAAGGGAGCAGAAAGGAGCTAATAACCATCCACTCGTAGGAGTGTAGGGAAAAACACCCCCCCCCCATAAAATGGGGTGTTCGGCCCTAAGTGCTCAACATGGGTGGGGCGCGAATAAGAAACACAAGAACTACAATTATATATATATATAGGTAACAAGAACTCAACCCAACCTAGGGTTCCACACCTAACCCAAGCACGAACATCCTGGTCACTTCTCATTGAAAGCAAACTACTCGCAACGGAGTCACAACTCATTCCCAGAATCAATTTCACAATTAACCCATTCTTGTTTCCATGTTCAAGTGATCCGGTTCAAGTAAATTCTGTAGTACTGGGAAACTAATAGGAACAAGCAGAAGCCTAGGGGAAAAAGTTACATCCAACATAAATTTAAACATCCACACCCAGTTCTCTTGAAAATTCACATCAAAGTGAGATCCCTCCAGGTATTGGAACCAAAGCAGGCATCAAGATATAGCCCACACATCCCTAGAACTGTGGATAAAAAGGTTTCGAAACAGATGAGGATTCCACCCTAATTCGTGATATTAGAAGAGCAACCACAACCCTAGATTCACAACCAGAAACCGTGCCACGTCAGAGGATCTCATCCTCACCCACCTCACCCCAACAATATATGCCCATGAAAGAAAACAACCAAACCACTACCACCCACACAAAGGAGTCCCTTACAAGTATTTTTAGATTTAAAAGATTTAACACACTCGATGGTTTCAATTCCACTGGGCTTTAACCGGATTTATCACAGAAAAGTTTTGATCCTGGTGCTTTCAAATTATTTAACCGAGTATATGTAATTAACCAATTCCATGTTACGTTTATTTAAACATCCAGGAGCACCTAGGATCATTAGTGCATAGAGAAATACCACCAATGACTATGATTTTCACTGCTCATAGGACCGTATAATTCACAACACATACCAACATAAAAGAGTACAATAGAACATCCACCACACCCCTTCATTATTTTAAAGGTTCATTCATTATCTTCATTTAGTTTGGTTACATCAATCCCCATAGAAACAAAATTGTACCCACCCCGCATGATTCACAGAAAGGAGAGGCGAAAGAAAACCCTACATGATTGATCAAGGATCGGCGTTAATTCCTCGCATGGAAACTAGAAATCAAGAGTAGCAGGAACATGATCAAAGAAATCTTCGCAACAGGGGTACAAATCGTCAGGAGGAAGGGAACTCGGAGCGCAGGGTGATAGAAAACAAGAAACTCACGGAGAGGAGAAGCCTTTAGGTTATAAGGACTGAGATACAGAATTCCCGGGATGGTTAAGATATGGAGAGAAAAACTCGAAACTGCGGAAGAAGCGGGATCGTTGGTTGACCACGTGGCTGGGCCACCCCACATGTCCAACCAAAAAGGTCCCCGTCCTTCAGGATGGTTTAAACCGACGCACACCACCTTATGACCTACATTAATTTCTGAAAATGCGGTTAAATCATGACAAAAATGCATGATTTTTCATTTAAGGAGGGTACCACACCAAATTATTTAATTAAACAACATTAATGGGATTTAAACGACATTAATGGGCTTTAAAACAAGTTTAATAGGGTTAAAACATAATTCAAAACCCAATTCATGGAAAAGGAGGAGCTACTGGAAAACCTATGGAGTTATCGGTACCCCAAGGTCACCGGTAGGTTAGGCAACAGGTAGGTGAGGCTTCCGTTAGGAGTCCTAAACTTCAACAAGAATCTGGGATGGCCTTCCAGACCACCCTGAACACCCCATACATCATATTTTCACCAAGTAATGGAACACAAAACCCCGGGCCATTACATCAGATACATCTGAAACTATTCTCATCCCCGAGAATATAAGTAAATAATAGAAAGGATAAATGTGGGGTCCAAACAACCACCCTCTAAAGATACTTCTCAGGGGAAGACCACTGAGTTGTTCGAAAGCTGGAACAAAATTCCCCTAGAGTTATCATTCCCAAACATCCACCACAAACATAAGGATCACACTATCCAACACATGAGTCAGGGAATCCCATCCTACATGTCAGGGTATTATCCGCTTTGGGTGGCACTAACTCACCCGAACGGGTTTAATCGCATCCACATTAATGCGCCTTAATTAGAAGTCAGGGTTTCCAAGCATCACGCATTCGGGCACACACATAGAGAGAACAGGGAACAAATCATTTCACAGCTAATAGAAACAAGAATTTCATATATTAAAGTATAAGGTAAAACATCTGAACAAAGCTCAGAACAAAAAAAACCATGAAGTCAAAACAACTCTGGGTACTGAATGCATAACTGGGACTCCCGCTCCCAAGTCCTCTCCTTGAGTCACCATGCCTCCACAACACACGAACCAATGGGATGGTTCGTCCATGAATCATTTCTCATTAAGATCCTCAATCTTGATCAGTTTTTCTATGAAGTTTTCATCATTTTCGACATCTAACTCTCCCCAATTGATGATGTGGGAGTCGTCGTTTAGATATCGATGAAGCTAGGAGACATGAAAGACGTTGTCAACTTTCTCCAACTGAGGTGGAAATTCCAGCTGATACTCTACCTCACCAACTTGCCCCAGCACCTCAAAGGTCTAATGAACCTAGGGGAGAGCTTACTCCCCTTCCTAAACCTTCGCTACCCATGTCGAGGGGAAACCTTCAAGAACACATGATTTCTAACCTCGAACTCCAAGGGTCGCCTCCAACGATCAGCATAAGACATCTGTCGGTCCCAGGATGCCTTCATCCTCTCACGTATGAGCTAAAAATTCTTAGTGGATCCCTGCACCACTTTTGTCCCAAGAACAGCTACCTCCCCAATCTCTGTCCAGCAAACGGGTGAACGACACGGCCTTCAGGTGCAGATATGTCCATTTAGAGTTCGTAGTCATGCCTTTCGGAGTTACGAATTCTTCAGTTGTGTTCATGGGACTCATGAACTCCTTCTTACAAAAATACCTTAATCGGTTTTTAGTCATGTTTATTGATGAAATAATGATGCTTGTGGAGGAATGGTGACCTTGAGGAGAGCACTTGGGAGTGGGAGGCCCAATTATGCGTTCAGTACCCAAAGCTGTTTTGACTTCCTGGTTGTTTTTGTTCTAAGCTTTGTTGATATGTTTTACCTTGTGCTTTAATATATGAAATGATTTTTTTTCTTAGATATGGAATGATTTGTTCCTTTTTCTCTCTGTGTGTGTGCCCGAATGCGTGATGATGGGAAAACCTGACTTTTAATCAAGGCGCATTAATGTGGATACGATTAAACCCGTGCAGGCGAGTCAGTGCCACCTAAAGCGGATAATACCCTGACATGTTGGAAGGGATTCCATGACTCATGTGTTGTACAATGTGATCCTTATGATGGTTGTGGATGTTTGGTAATGATAACTCTAGGGGGATTCTGTTACAGCTTTCGAACAACTCAGGGGTCTGCCCCTGAGAAGTATCTTTAGAGGGTGGTTGTTTGGACCCCACTTTTCTCCTTTCTGGTTTGTCCTTATATTCTCGGGGATGAGAATAGTTTGATAGGTATTTTATGTAATGGACCGGGGTTTTTGGGGTCCATTACTTTGTGAAAATATGATGTTTGGGGTGTTTGGGGTGGTCTGGAAGCCATCACAGCTTCTCATTGAAGCTTGGGACTCCTAACGGTAGCCTCGCCTACTAGTGGCCTAACCTACTGATGACCTTGGGGTATCGGTAGCTCCAACGGTTTACCAATAGCACCTCCTTTTGCACGAATTGGGTTTTAAACCTTGTTTTGACCCTATTAAACCTTCTTTAAAGCCCATTAATGTTGTTTAAATCACATTAATGTCGTTTAATTAAATAATTTGGTGAGGTACCCTCCTTTAATGAAAAATCATTCATTTTTTTCATGCTTTAACTGTGTTTTCAGAAATTCTTGTAGGGTATAAGGTGGTGTGCGACGGTTTTAACTGCCCCGATGGACGGGGACCTTTTGGGATGGACGTGTGGGGTAGCCCATCCGCGTTGTCAACTCACGATCCCGCTTCTTCCGTGGTTTCGAGTTTTTCTCTCTGTATCTTAACTGTCTTGGGAATGATGTATCTCAGTCATTATAACCTAAAGGATTCTCCTCTACCTGATTTTCTTGTTTTCTATCCCCCTATGCTCTGAGATCCCTTCCTCCCGATGAGTGGTACCCTAGTTGCGAAGTTTTCCTTGATCACTTTCCTACTACTCCTGATTTGTAGTTTCCACACGAGGACTTAACGTCGATCCTTGATCAATAAAGTAGGGGTTTCCTTCACCTCTCCTTTTTGTGAATCACGCGGGGTGGGTGCGCTTTAGTTTCTATGGGGATTGATGAAACCAAACTAAACAAAGATGATGAACAGACCATTAAAATAATGAAGGGGGTGTGATGGATGTTCTATTGTACTCTTTTATGTTGGTATGTGTTTTGAATTATACGGGCCTATGTTCACTGAAAATCATGTTCGTTGGTGGTCTTTCTCTGTGCACTAATGAACCTAGGTGCTCCTGGATGTTTAAATAAACATAACATGGAATTGGTTAATTACGTATACTGGGTTAAATAAATTGAAAGAACCAGGATCAACCTTTTTCTATGATAACTCTGGTTAAATCCCAGTGGAATTGAAACCATGGAGTGTGTTAAATCTTTTAAATCTGAAAATAACTGCAAGGGCCTTCTTTGTGTTGGTGGTAGTGGTTTGGTTGTTTTCTTTCATGGGCTTAGATTTCTTGGGTGATGTGGGTGAGGATGGGATCCTCTGATGTGGCACAGTTGCTGGTTGTGAATCTGGGGTTGTGGTTTCTCTTCTTATATCATGAATTGGGGTGGAATACTCTTTTATTGCGAAACCTTTTTATCCATAGTTATGGGGATGTGGGGGTTGTATCTTGAAGCCTGCTTTGGTTCCAATACCTGGAGGGATCTCACTTTGATATGAATTTACAAGAGAACTGGGGGTGAATGTTTAAATTTTTGTTGGATGAAACTTTTTCCCCTAGGCTTGTGCTTGTGCCTATTAGTTACCATATACTGTAGAATTTACTTGAACGGGATCACTTGAACATGGAAACAATAATGGTTAATTGGGAAATTGATTCTGGGAATGAATTGTGACTCGGTTGAGAGTAGTATGCTTTCTATGAGTAGTGATCAGGTTGTTCGTGCTTGGGTTAGGTGTGGAACCCTAGGTTGGGTTGAGTGCATATTACCTATATATATAATTGTAGTTCTTGTGTTTCTTATTCGCGCCCCACCCAAGTTGATCACTTAGTGCCGAACACCCCATTTTATGGGGAGGGTGTTTTTTCCAACACTTCTACGAGTGGATGGTTATTAGCTCCTTTCTGCTCCGTTTCCCAAATAGCCCTAGACACTTCGGGCAGGCTGTGATGGCTTGAAGTCCATTATTATCCCAAGAATCTTCAGGCAAGGTAGTTGTGGTGGTTGGCCCATGTGTTTGCAGACAGGTTGTTTCCCAAGTGTCTTTGGGATGAGGCCCAGGTGACTTCAGGCATGGTAGTAGTTGTTGTGACCCTGGTGTTTGCGGGTCTGGTTACGCGTGGTGTTTGTAGATCAGGTGTCTGTGGGTGGGATAGTAGTTATGGCCTAGGTGTGTGCGGGCGGGGTTTCGCAATGGGACTGCGGTGAGGTTGTGGCCCAGGTGTGTGTGGGTGGGGTTTGGCAGTGGGAGTGTGGTTATAATTTTAGGATTGGTTCGATGCGTAGGATGTCTTTAATAATTAGTATGAAATTTGTGTGCGGTACCCAAACATCGATGTGCTATTACTATACTTTGCTTACCTTGCATTATTTTGGGAGTGTGCTTTGGTGATACTTGGGTGGATAGTTTTCCCTTGCTAGGTGATTTGGTTTTTCTTTTCTCACATGCCATTAGAATGCCTCTCCACTTGTGCATGAGAGTATTTTGTTTTCCCGACTAAGTGTACTTGTATTCTCACCCTACGTATATAAAACTGTTTTCAAGTTTCCATGAGGACATTCGGGATCGTGCAGGACCATACTAGCGCGGACCTTGGTGCAGTTTCTGTTGTCGTTTTCTTTTTCTTGTTACTTTACCTTTGGAGTTTTGTGTCATATATATTTTACTTTTGAACATTCATATGGGAATGGTTTACTTTTGGATTTACCTTTACATTCAGCTTCGGTATTGTTGGGGTTGTTATATTATCTCTCGATCCTATAAAAATAAAAAGGTTAATGCCTTCCATTTTGTGTGAGATTCTATACCCTTGGTGCTGGTCGCCACTCCAGGACCTATTGAAGGAAGGTTTAGGGGGACATTATCTCTCCTTCAACTTAAATAAGTAAGGTCTTGGAAATCTCATGACTCTTCCCTCCTTTTGGTGAAGGCGGGTCGTGACAGATACATGAAGAAAAAGTAATGGTTTTCAACGTACGTCATTATTTTACTTCTTTATCCACTTATTTAAATTATTAGTATACCATGATGATATAACAAACTCAATATATTCCATTTAATTGGATTTTTATGGCATATTTATAACCTAAAATCTCACATACTTCGAGTAAATGGGTTAGAGATTCATCATTCATATGTACGGTGACCCACCGCCTCGCGAAATAATGTCATTCATTTTTTCCATTCCTAACCCTCACGGATGGGTATGATGATGAATATAAAGATTATATATTATATTTATAACATAATTATACCTTCATAGTCATTATATAATATATAATATTTTATTTTACATACCTTAGTTGATACGATAACGTCGCTCTGGTGTATAACATACTACCCTGTGAAACAATGTGATTCGTTTCTCACTAACTTATTACATGGAAGATAATACGGTTAAATATAATAAATATATGTGATATACATGAATTATTTGTGATATTTATAAAATTATTATCATCATCTAAATATAATATTTAATTTAGTTTTTACCTATTCACTCACTGAAAAAATGATAGCGTCATTCATGGATTTGTGGACTACTACCTCATCGACGTAGCATGATTCCAATTTCCATCAAAACATCACAAGAATACTATATATAAGTTGATATAATAAAATAACATGATATATAAGATATAAATATAATTCTTTAAAGATAAATTATTATGTGACTACTTTCTATAATGATCATTGAAAAATGGAAATGTTACTCCTCTGTACGTACGACCTACCAACTCAATGATCATAACACTAGTTCATTTTTATTAACTATAATTCTAGATTTGTTTTAAAAGTGTAATTAATTTACAAATATGACAATTATTTAATTATTTTTATTCTATGTATTTTAAAATATTGACATTTTTTACTATAGACAAATTACTAGATTCATTTTTGACACATTGGAGGAATAAAGTATGAACATCTGATATAAACATAATTGATTAAGTAATTAAATATATCTTATTAATTATTGACTTAAAAGTAATAATAATAATTAAAAAATTTCCCATGAAATTAAAAAATTAACATACTTTTATTATTAAGGAAGACAATGAACTATATTAGGGAATTGAACTCGAGGTAATGGATTTTTCTCATCTCGCTTTCATTTCTATGAGATTGATGCAATATTAACCACATATTTTTGTTCTGTAGAGTATAAAATAACAAATAATTTATATTATTATTATTATCATTAAATTTATGTGGATTTGAATATCTATTTTAGGATATCTATTTCATCTGGTTTAAAGTTTCACATTTACCAAAGCGGTAAGGGGGTTTTATCTCAATTTTCCTTATTTGTGACATATATTGTGTTATAGACATCTCATATTTTATAAGGTGTATATAATTCAAAATTTACACATTTCGTCAAGAATATGATTATTTTAATGATATTATACATTGAATTTTATTTAATTATTCTATTGGTATTATGACTCAAAGTTACAAGTGTTGCAAGAGACTTTTTATAATATCATCATTTATCAAGATTATTTATGATTATGCATCCAATGTCTAAATATTAATATTTAACAATCAATTGTTATAATGACTTGTCCTATCCTCAGGTAATATCATGGGAATAAATTTTCCCTTAATTTTCCTCTATTCATTTACTCAAGTGTTTAATGAAATGTTTTAATGGATAATAGTCTTTTTGGATGAAAACTCTTTACTTCCAAAACCATGTTTTCTAAAAGAAAAATGTTTCATTTTTTTTGAAATGTTATTTTAAATATGAATGTGTATTTTCATCATGAATAGATTTAAATTATTTTTAAATGATTCCATTATATTAATCAATTTTATTTTCAAATAAAATGTGTTTCAAATTGTTTTATGTTTTAAAAATGGTTTTTCAAAATAAAAAGGATATTTTACTCAAAATGACTATAAATATATTTTTTATTGCACTTTGATTCATAAAAATGAAAAAACTTGTTTTTAATTATCATCCACTATGGATATTTCGTATTGATACCACCCTCATTATTTTATTGTATGGAATATTATTGTTTCAAAGGATTGTTACAGAACCAATTTCTTTTACACAAGTTAACCATGTTTCAAAGAGATTCACATGGAATATAGTTCATTTATTCATGTTAATCATTTTTCAAATTGATTATTATGGAAACTATTTATTTTCAATGAGTAAATAATCCCTCAAACATAATATCAAAGAACTGATTCCATTTATATGGATTAATCAAGTTTCAATGAGTTTGTTATGGGAACGGTTTCTTTCCCACTAGTTAATCATTTTCTAAAAATAATAATGGTTGTTTCAATGTGTAATGATGAAATAATTTCCCTAGGTTATTTATTCATTATTAGGTTCATGTACATTATAAATGATTTGTTTTATCAGAAAGCATCAGGTGATCCCGTTATAGATTATATTTTGGGTCCATCCAAATAGTGCTTCTTTGAATTGTGTAAAGATAATGATATATGGAGAACTATATTAAAAGTTAGTCATATGGTTATTAAAATTGGTAATGGTTCGGTAAGTGTTCTAGGAAGATGAGGAACCATGATACAAATATGTTTTATCTATTATTGATATGGTTTTACGATGTTTCATTTGATCAATATTGATATCACAAAGATCTCGATTATTTATTATTATGACTATTTTAATTTTCAAATCCTTATCTGATGTTTTCATTTTTGATGATATTTCTATTTATGGGTATAAATATTTATATGTTATACACATTGAATTTGATTATTTCACCATACACTTAATCACTTCTTATGCACACTGATGACATCCATTTTTGAATTCATTCATTTTCCCTTACTTTGAATTTGATATCACATTTATTATGATTTAATTTTACCGAGGTTATAAATAATGAGTTTGAATAATTTATTTGTATAATTGATTTCAAATGGTTTATGATGAAATATTAATGAGAAACCAAAAAGCTGGGTTCACTGAGGAAATTCTCATTTAATGTAATGTGAATTATCTCTGTATGTTTTTTTCCTATTTCTATTAAACTCTAATCCTAAATTGTTCTTGAGGATGTATGTGATCCAATTTTTCCTTTTTTGTTATAATGTTGTTTGTAAATTTTCTTTCAGAATTCTCTGCATCAAAGTTGTTGATGCAATTTTTACGATTTCATCACAAGATTCAGTACTTCGAGTATTTAGGTTATTATAATATGTATCAACGGAATGGTTTACAAAACTTTATAGATTAGGAATTTTTCATTGGAGGTTATAATAATAGTTATGTATATAATTATAGTTATATATTATTGAGTTTGATAATATGTTTTAAGTCTTAGAAACCCCTTCAAGGTTTTAGTAGATGATATCTTAAAGTTATTAATGAAATTTTATGGGAATATTTAATTTGTTCAAGTATTTTTAAATATATTTTTTAACATTATGTTCATAATTAAGTTATATATAAATGATATTTATGTTATTGATAACATTTAGTGATTACATGAACATGGATATTCAGAACAAATGTTTCATTATATATATAACAACATGAGTTTCAAGTGATTTAGTGACAAAGTGGTTAATGTTAATTTAAAATATGATCACCATTTTTTGGGGTTGAAATCTAAAATAAAATAGATAATATTTTATGTCAAAGTAGTCTTTAATTTTTAGATTATTAATGTTATTTGGGATATAGGTTTATGTAATGTTTTAGTTTCAAATTTTGGTATTACTATTAAATTTTGAATATTATTTTATCATATAAGGGTTTGTACATTTTGGTAATTATATTACGAAGGGAAATCCATTTTGGTATTATTTAATGATTAAAGAAAATATAAATATCTTGTTATGATTTTGGGGATTTTTTGGTCCTTTAAAAGTTTATTATAGTGATTTTGGAATGAAAAAATCACAATAAATACACATCATTTGGAGAAAAAAATTGAAGTTTTGTTAGAAATTGATTAAAGAATGAAATTAAACAAATCAAGTAATAAAATATCAATATCATATTATTATATATGGTAAGGTAATTCCTAAACTCTATGAGAAGGATCCGGATACACAAATGTTATGCTATTACTAATACTTCCGATGAACTAATGGCTTTTTTAGTCATCCCATATTTAGGGTTTTGAGGCCCTTCATATTCTATTTATGAATCGAATTAAGGTGATAAATGACCAAAATAAATCTCTATAATTATTTAAACATTTCCTCTATTCCCACATATGTTCTAAAATATAAAAACATTTGTTATGTGTTATTCCATATGACCTTTTTACATACCTTTATGTAATATTAAGAAGATGTTTTATTAACCATTTTTATGATTTTTGTTTATAATTTTTTTAAAGGTCAAAACTTTTATTTTTGAGATAATGTTAAAATTGTGAGGATACAATATATTAATGGGGTTGGGGGTTTTATCACAAAAATATATTTAATGAAAATTAAATTTTATAGAATAAGGGACACACAAAATTGTGTTTATATTTTGTTACAAGAAACACAATGTTTATCTTGAATTACATGCAATAGTAGAATTAGCTATCATTATACATAACCCTGATATTTTATTGTTTGATATTGTATTGAAGAAGAAATATTGATCTTAAATAGACTGTGATATATTTTACGATTATAAACATTCCATTAAATTGGTGAGTATGAATAGTATTAAATACATCATGATATATATATATATATATATATATATTTCTTAATAAAATAAATTATTAATAATTTATCAGTAAATAATCAATCAATTTTATGTAATGTGTTCTTATTCCATAATAATATGTTTAGTTCAAAAATAATTTTTTATTACTTTTCTGGAAGAAATATTATAATAAATTATTTGAAATGATAAAAAAGTTTATTTGATAAAATAAAAATCATTTTTTTAATTAGTATATCAAAATTTAATTCTGTAGAAATGTTGGTACCTTTCAGAAAATATTGATTTTTCAGTGAATAGTGAAAATTTTGTTTTTTTAACAATATATTATTTTCAATAAATTAAATGAATTAAAAGTCACAATATGATTTTATTTTTTTTAATTTAACCTATAAATTATTTAATTATATGTAATTCACATAAATAATTTTTTATCAAATTTATATTGGGTTTTAGTAGAAGATTGTTTTTGGTTTAAAAATAGGTTTTTACTAAAACTGGTTTAAAATGAATAATGTTTCTCCATTTTAATTAAATAAAAAAATTCTTAAGGATGAGTGTTTTAATTGATATATATAGAATATATATCAATAAATTTTAATTAACTTTTATAAATTCATTCTTATTATACATAGAGTTTATATAGAATCTTATTTTTCTAAAAGAATACCCTTTGTAAAAACTAGTCATCTCTCAACATCTAAAGGATTAACATTAAATAAAATTCTTCCACATATGTGAATAGAATTTAGATAAATTTATTCTATATTTGGAGTACTAATAATTTATAATTTATAATAATGTTAACTTAAATTTTTACCAAAATGATTAGTAAAATTTAATCACAACGATTAAGGTAAAAAAAATTACCAAGGGATTAAACATTAAACCTATGGGTTACAATTACATACCAATTTTCCAACACCCATTGTCATTAAACATTATAACCTTATGAACTTAAGATCAATTTTTATGTTTTTTTGGAACACTTTTTGATTACTGTGATATATACCTAGAAAAGCATAAACAATAGACAAACTCATGGTTAAAGAAATTTTATTAATAAAATGAATGTAGAAGGCACATATGATGGGAGGAACCAGTGATAAGAAATGAAATAACTAGAGCCACCATACCAGAGAACATTCGAATATAATTTTATTTTGTGTATAAAACACTTTCATTGGGGACCAACATAATTTCCTGGGTGTATGACTCCATTATATTTCATAGGAGCCTATTATATTCCAGCATGATCATCCATACTCGATGAATGATCATAATTATTATGAGACTCAATCTGTTTCCCTCTAGTGAGTTTTTTTGATGTCAATGTAATGATATAATGAAAATTTTAAAAATATTCATGAAAAAATTTCCTTCTTTTAGATAAATTTTATATATCTTCCAATGTGAATATATTTTTATTAGGTCCAAATTATAAAGGGATTGTTTTATCATCCTCAATCACCATATTCACTATTATATCATCACTTACACATTTTGTATTATCATGTTCTTGTATTAAATTTTTTCATCAACACAAATTGGAATTTTATTTTATAATCTAGATTTCTTATTTAAAATAAGTGAGTCTTAATTATCTATTAAGTCTCACTTGATTTTAATCTTCATGGATAAATTACCCTTGTTAAAAAACTAGTTACCATAATGAAAAACCAAAAAAAGAAGGATACTTAAAAGTTAAGGAACAATATTTTAAAAAAATGTATTTCATTTTTTGTTGGAGGTGTGTATCGACCAAACCACCCCAAAAAAATTTAATTATCATTTTTTGATTCACATTGGGTAATATTGACAACCAAATGGTGAATACATTTGATTATTTTCAAGAATTGAACTCCACCACCACTATAAAATTTCACTCATTCACCTCATATCCTCATAGCTATCAAAACATTTATCTCAAAAAAAATGCAAAAGACTCACAAAATCCCTTCAACACATCCTATAATCCTTATTTTGTGCATTAATCCAACTATTCAAGGCTTTAGTTCAATATAAAAGTGGATAACTAAAAAGGAGTTAATGTTCTTAAAAATACATCTTTATTTTACTTATTTGTCCCCCACATTTAATTATTATTATACAATGATGATATAATAACATATTTATATTCCACACTATAATATTTTTTTATGTTAAGGGTAGGACCAAAAACCACACACCCAGTTCCATAAAATTGATTAAATGATCTTCATTATTGTGAACGACGAACTACCTCCTTTTAGAACATTGTCATTCAATTTTCCATTACCACGTTGCACATTTGGATATAATGAAGGATATGAAGTTTATATACGATATTTATAACATAATTATTCCTCTAGAATAATTTTATAAAATTAATTATTTTAAATTTACATATAATATGGGATATGATAATGTCGCTCGTGTGTACAAAAAATACCACCTCGAGAAATGATGGGATTCATTTTTCACTAACGCGTTACATGTATGGTCAAACAAGAAAATATTATATTTATCGATATATATGATATATAAATGAATTATCTTAAATATTAATGACATATTTATCGTTATGGAAATATAATTTGTCATTTTTACCATTTCTCTCACTAAACAAATGATAAATTCATTTCTCGATGTGTGGACTACAACTTCTTCAAAATAATGGGATTACCTTAATATTTCCAGAACATAATAATTATATTTATAAATATATATAAATTTTTTTATCATATTTATTACATAATTTTCATTATAAAATGCTAAATTATTATTTACATTATTTCCATAATGATCACTGAAAAATGAAAATTTTATTCATGTGTACGTACGACCTACGATATCAATGATCACAAAGATAGTTCAGTTTTATTTAACATATTTTATGATTAGATTAAAAAGAATAATTGATTTTTAATTTTGAAAATTATTTGATGATGATTATTATTCAGATGTTTATATAATGTCCTCTTTGACCATAGTCCACCGATCGATGTAATTTTTAAAATATTGTATGAATTTGGTCCATACATACAATATAAAATTAATTGTGGAATTAATTATATATAATCTATTAATAAGTGAAATAAAGGTAAAAATGAATCTTTAAAAGTTTTTAAAATAATTAAATAAGTAACATAGGTTTATTATTCTTCAAGATAAATAAAATTCATGATTAGTTGAACTCGAGGTAAGAGTATTTTCCCTCTCATATTTATTTCATTGATATATTTTTCATATTGAAATGTTATTTTAATTTTGTGGTGTATATTCTGTTGTGTGGTGTATATCATACTCATGAATATATTTTTTTTTCTTATACTTAATTTTATTTTGATTTACATTTCTATTTTGGGATATATATATCATGGGGTTTATGGTTTCAATGTTATAAAATAGGTATGATATTTTTTGTCTCAATATTTCTCCTTTGAGACCAATGTTGGGTCATACCCATATCTTCGTTTATAAGGTATATATAATTCCTCTTTTACATGGAATATCTTTAATATACCTATTTTAATGATTTTAAACGATTAATTTAATTTTATTCTTCTATGGGGTTTATGATTTAACGTTACAAAGGTTGTAAGAGTATTTTCTTACAATCTCATCATTTATTTTGACACTTTATCACTATGACCAAAATGTTGTAATACTATGATATAAATATCAATCGTTACCAAGAATTTTCTTCTCCGCTAGTTGTATCATAACAATACATGTTTTCCCTTGATTTTTCCAATAAATATAAACTAAAGAGTTTAAATATTTGTTTTATGAAAAATCGTCTTTCTGGTCGAAAACACATTTCATCCCAAGTCATATTTTCAAAAAAATTGTTTTAAAATTTGTTTTAATAATTCATTTTCAATGATGAAAGTATATTTTCATCATGTTATTTTTAAATTATTTATAAAATATTCCTTTGTAATATTTCATGACACCACATAATGGGCTTCATGCACTTTTCCATATAATTTATGTTTATATTCAGATATTCCACGAGATGACTCGACAATGAGTGATAAGTGGAAGTTCCTCCTCTCTATGATTAGTTTGTGTAATTCCAAAATAAATGATGAAAATTATACAAATATTTAAAATTAAATTTTAGTGTTTTTTCTGAGAATAATTGTTGTCTACAACATATAGATAAGTGTAGATATCTTCGAGAGGTTTAATTTGATTGGTTGTAGAGCCCAATCTCAGTCACAGATCAAATGTTATGGTTCTAGGAAGTTAGGATTTTTGTAAATGGAAGTGTGTCCCTACACATTCCCATATGTACAAGACCATCTGTGAAATTCCATCTTTGAATGTTCATCCATGTTGTCACATAAGCACTAGTCTATAGGGTCTATAAATAGACCATTCCATATCAAATTTCAAGAGGACAGACGAGCTCCAAAACCAAAAATCTTCAAGAGGGATCTGGCAGCACTGGTCCACCGCCCAAGTAGTCCATCACTACATGGGAACCCATCCATGGCCTGACTTCACTAAGAAAAGGCCCCATGCCCATCACATGTGAAATAAAACTTAGAAAGTCCCATGACTGGGTGAGTTTGTCTGATCTGACCTAGTAATACTTGGGAAAGGTACCATCTAGGCGACCCACACTTGGGTGACCGACACATTGTAGACCCATGCATGGTTGAGATATAATGATCCTCCCTATTACTACATGGGTGATGTAACATCTGGCCGACCACATACTGGGGTGACCAACCTAGGGGGACCCATAATTGGGAGACCCACTTGAGTGAACCTAGTGATCCATACCATGTTGGATAAGCCCCCACATATCCCCTTGGTATCAATGTATGGATGTCATCCCAATCCTCCAAGATAGTCTCTTGGAATTCGTCACTGACCCCCATGAAAAATGGAGTGTCATACCATGAGATTTTCGGTCCGGGTGGAGGATATTTTGGGTCGCGACTTCTACGTAATTAATTTCCAACTCATGAATAGATTTATTAGAGATACTCCTCCACACTATCTAAAATTCCTTGAGTCAACAATGATCCTCCTAGATTATTTACCATGTTATGATTTCAGATTATTATCTTGGAATCCTAGAGTAAAATGAGTCAACACACACCTCCAAAAACATCTCAAACCTCATCAGATGATTCCTTTTCCATGTTAAACAAATACATGGGAATATATCTTAGGATTAGTTCCCAATCAAACCATAAATGGGAATACTCTATAAGAGTAATCCTCAACCAAAGATCAATGGTTATCCTCCTTAGGAATAATCCCATAGATTTTTGAGTATCTGTTCACCTAAGAAAAAAAGTAGATCATGTGGTTTTTCAGTTATTCTGCTTCCTCATCTATCTCGCACTGAGTATGAATCATGTGGGCTTAAAGGATAGTGTTGATCACAACACAATCAAAATACACCTGACAGATTGAACTTTGAGGACAATGATTCATGTGAATTAGGATACATCGAAATCCCACATAGTTCCCAGGCTCCCTGGGAATCCTCTTATGGAGTAATCCCCAATCCTAATTCCATTAATTGGGACATCCTCTATAAGAGTAAACTATGAGTTAAGCCCCCAATGTACCATTAGATAATACATATCTCATGGTCCCATTTTACAATGTGAATATTTCTTAGTATTAAGACCCAACATAACCTCTCAATGGTTCATACTCCCATAAAATATTTTATAAACTATGTGGGATTTGATTCCAATCTAAATGTGATACATTGGAAACCTCCATGAGGTCTAAACCCATCGATAAAAATCATCCCCATTATTTGTGGCCATATTCACCATAGGGTTTGATTCAACCTAGGAAAGTATCATCCTTCTAAGTTTCCCTAGGACGACTCGGTTTAAGTACCACACCAAACATTTACTGGTAAACTTTATCAACAATATCCATGGAACATGATGTTAAACCATATGGTTGGGTCCTTATCACATTACCTTTAAAGGTATAATGTGCCCTGTTAAAAGGTAATGACAATGTGGGTTCAGATTCATTTCAAAATGATACTTATGAATCCAGTTTATGGGATTTATTCCAGCATCAAAATAACTTTCATCTCCCTATATGATTAAACACTCTATAGTGACCTTTATTTACCATGATTACATTAAATTCCAGAGTGACCTTTATCTACCTAAATGACAGTAAATTCTAGAGTTCCACACTGAGTTTCTATAGAACTATCATTATCATAATAACGACCAAAGAATCTCTATGTAGTATATAAGAGGATACCATTTATGGAGATCCTTATATACATACATATGTATTCACTGATGATGAAACATGTATAGATATATATTATTCTAATTTCAATGTGTATTAATGATTAATTATCAATTCATGGGAAATATATACCATACATGGGAATTAATAATGAATTCATTAACATATCTGAAATATAAAAATATAGACTTAGAGTTGGAAATAAATCCCCTCAAAAGGATATGATGAACCCAACCTACCATTTTCCCTACCAATGTGAGTTCATGATCATCTTATGCCAAAATCCCTAACAAGCACTATCCATTGAAAAACATGTCCTTTTGGATAAACAACTATTGGGTGTTTATTTTCTCGAAGACAAAAATGGTGAAATTGATTTGAAACATTATATTTCCCAAAAATTGCGTTATAATCCATTCGACCATTTCATTATATGCCAGAAAAAATATTTCAATGATTTTTTAAATGAAATGGATTTTCGAAATATTTATGTATTAAAAATATATTTTTTAAATAAATGTTGTATTTTAATATAAATGATTTAAATGATATTTTAATTGTATTTACATTCATCAATGTCAAAAAATATTGTTGTTAGTTATCGTTCAATGGATCTATTTTGTATCAATACCATATTTAATTTCTATCTGAATGGATTATGATTGTTTCAAAAGGACTGTTATAGAAGTAGTTTCTTTTCCACAAGTTAATGATTTATCAAAATGAATTTCAAAGAACCCATTTTTTTTCTTCGGTTTAATCATGGTTCAAAGATATTTTTATGGAACCATTATATTTTTCACAGATTAATCAAGTATCAAATATATTTTCATGGAACCTATTTCGTATCTATGAATTAATCATGTTTTAAAGAGATTATGTTGTACTTCATTTATTTTACATGGGTTAATCATGTTCTAAAAAGAGTAACGGTTGATTCAATTAGTTATGAGGAAATGAATTCTTTGTGTTCTTTATTTATTATTTTATAATTTGAAATTATAAATGATGGGTTTACCCTTATAGATATTAGTGATCCAATTAAATCTTAATTGATGGGAATGCCCATATATCTCTCTAATTAATTGAGTAATGGTTATGATATCTGAATAATTATATTGTAAGACGAACGTATGGATATTCCAATTTTTAAGGGTTCTAAACTATTTTTGAAGGGCTATGTATATGTTCTTTCAATATGATATCCTAGGATACCAATATGTTTTATCTCTTCTTGATATGGGATAATGATGTTTCATTTGTTCTAGATTGATATCACATGGCTCGTGATTATTGATTCTTTTGACTGTTTCCTTTTTTAAATATATATTACTTGTTATCTTGTTTGGTGATCCATTTATAAATGGGAATGAATATTATTATATAATACTCATACACTTGATTATTTCATCATACAATTATGTTATTCTTAAGTTCACTCATGAAATCAATTTTTTAATTATTACATTTTGCCATTCTGATCATTTGAGCTCACCTTTGTTATGTTTCCTTTTCCTTATTTTATAAAGATTATGGTTCAATGAGTTATATTTGGAAGTGTTTTAATGTTGATGATGTTTATGTCTTAATTTTAAAATGAAAACCTAGTTTAAATAAGAAAACTCTCATTTAATGTATGTGATTTATTTATATAAAAGTTTTTCTTAGTTCTCTAAAACTATATACCAAAAAGGTCATCCTTGATATAAGTGATCAAAATATTCCATTTTATTTTGAATGGTTGGATGGAAAAAAAATTCACAATTATTGCCATAAAATATGATATTTTAATGTTTAGTATTTTAGCATCTGATCCGGGAGTGCGGGTCTCTGGGTTTTAATAGTTTATATAGAAGGAATGGTGTAGATAACATTGGATATTATGATGTTTTAATTTAATGTTATATTAAAAGTAATGGATTCCATAATAGGTCTATAAGGCTATGTTTGATCATAATTTCAGTGTATGTGGCTCCCCCTATGATTTTTTAAGAAAAAATATCTTTAAGTAATTATTGAAATTTTAGGAGATGATTTAATAGTTTATGGTATTTGAAAATATATTTGTTCATCATAAAGATGGATTTTAAATTTTTTGGAAATTATTTTTAAGGTATTGATCACCTTTAGGGTTTATATGATATTGGATATTGAAGAAGCATGTTTTATCATATAGATAACCATGGTATTGAAATGTGATTTTGTTACTATGTGATTAACATTACTTTAAAATGAGATCTCCATATTTTTGCGCTTCAAATATGAATGTAATGAGGTATCCATTATGGTTTAAAAAACTCATAAATTTTGTTGTTATTGAAGTTATTTGGGATATAGTGTTATGTAATGATTTTGTTTCATCTTTGTGAACTACACCAGAATTTAAAGATTATTGTATCATATGAATATTTATTAATTTTGGGAATTGTCTTACCCTGAACTAACAATTTTGGTTTTTTTTAATTTGTAAATACATTATGAATATATTATTATCATTTTGGGGAGTATTTGGCCCTTTAAAAGTTCATGTAGTTCTTGAGGAATGAAAAAATTATCATGAATACACATCATTTAGGAAAAAATATGAGGTTGTGGTGGAAATTGATTAAAGAATAAAATTATGCCGATCATGTATGTATATTTACATATTCTATTTGTCTATATGGAAATAAAATTTCTAAAATTTAGTAAATGAAATATGTTACAAAAATGATATCCTAGTAACTTCATTTCTGATGAACCGATGGTTTTTTTATATTGATAGATTTATGGATTTGGGTCCCCTAATATTTCATTGATCATTAACCTTCTTGTGAATAAGTACTTCAATCAGCATTTATAATTATTTACACTTTTTATATATTCCCACCTATGTTCTTCTATTTGGAATCCTAGTTATTTTTTATTCCATATGTAATTTTTATATACATTTATCTATTATTAATATGACATTTTATTAGCCCTTTTTAAAATGTGGGTATACAACAAAAGTATTTTCAAATTGAAAACCACTTATTACCGAGAAAATTTAAATTTTTTTAAAATTTAATTTAATATTGTGGGTGGGGGATGTAACACCACAATATTTTAAAAGAAAAAATATTATTTGATAGCGTAATAGAAAAAAAATTAGGATTTTATCTAGAATTATATAAAATACTATGTTTATATTGCATTAACAGAACACTCAGTTTAACTTATGTTATATAAAACCCTAATATTTTTATGTTTAATAGCATATTCAACTCACAACACCAAACATCGATTACCAATGATATATTTTACTATAATAACACAGTTGTTAAATTGGTGGGTATTAATATAATTAACTACATTATAAAATATATAATCATATATATATTTTTTAATCAGAATAATAAAATTTACGTTGTGTAAAATTTTGGAAACTTTTGAAAAATATTTTATTTTCACTGAGTAGTGAAAATGACAATTTCTGTAAAAAAGTCTTTTTTCATCAAATTAAGTAATTTAAAAGTCCCATTATGTTTTGAATATTTTTCATGTAATATAAGTAATATTTAATTAAATTTACTTCAATTAATTACTTTTTAATCAACTTTTTATTTATTTTTAGTATATGTTTTTTTTGGATTAAAATGTTTTTTTTTCTAATAACTTTTTTAAAATTAATTATGTATATTCATTTTAATTAATAATAATAATTAATAATGGTGAATTATTTACATTAAATATTTAGAATATATATCAGTAAAGATTAATTTATTTTAATTTATTTATTATTATTAGTCACGTAGTTAATATAGAATCATCTTTTTCTAAAAAAATAGTCTTCGTAAATACCCACTGTCATACCGCATCTGTGCGATAAATATTAAATTAATGTTTTACACTTCTGTGAGTAGTTTTTTAGAATATGTATTACAAATTTTTAATTTTATTTATTTATAATTTTGAATATATTATAATTTATTTTTGATAATAATGATTAGTGAAAACAATTAAAATTAATCTTATTGATTTAGGTAAAAACATGTTTACCAAAGGAATAAACGTTAAACGTACGAGTAAATATGACCTAATTTTTTTATAAAACATTAATTATCGACATATTCCGACCCCTATGACCTTAAGATCAATTTTTATGTTTTTTGGTGCACTTTTCGAAGTAAATAACCTATATAATATGTTAAGTGATGAAAAAGACAAAAAGGAACGTTTTTCCTTTTAATTTTTATAAACCATTATGATTGGGAAAATACCAAATAGAATTGGTTATAAATTTTATTTTAAAATATAAATGAGTTTTTTCTATCATGATAAATTATTTTAAGGTATCATATTTGAATTAATTACTTTTTAATATTATGAAAGGATAACATAGTGATTATTTAATAAATAATTAATTAAAATTAATTATACTAAAATTAATAAAACTTAAATAAATTCAATGAATTATGATCACCAATTAATTTTTTAAATTTAAATAAATTGTTATTATTATTTTAGAATAATATATTCTTATTACAACATTGTCTATAAATTTTATTAAATTCAATTTAAATGATTTTTTTAAAAATTTATAATATTGATAATTTCTGATAATTTATATTTTATTAAATACTTTAAAATTAATAAAAATACTATTTTAAGAATATATATTTTAATAGGAAAATAAATATCAAATCTATCTCATTATTGGGAATTGTGTTTAATAACTATAATACACAAATAAATAAAAAAACAGTATTAGTATAGTTAGGATTAAAATGTTGTTTTTGCACGATGATGAGTGTGTGTTAAAATAAATTATCAACACTCATATGATATTTATTTTATAATATTATTTTAATATTTCTAATTAATGGGTAAAAATAATCTAGTAATTATAACTTTATTTTTTTCTTAAGGGATAAATAACCTATGTTAGAAAACTAGTTATCATAAAGAAAAACATAAATGAATAAATAAAAAACATATATGTTAAGGGAAAATATATTAAAAAATATTTCATTGAGTGGTGGAGGTGTGTAACTACCACATCATCCTTATGAACCATTATTTTTTAATTTTAATGCCACTTTACTAAATATTTACCTCCCAACATGGAATAATTTTGACTATTTATAAGCATTCCCCTCCTAATCATCTATAATAGTGCACCCAATCCCCTCAAGTCATCATACCTCTCAAGCCATATGGATCAACCAAATCATTCAAAAATCAGTTCCCAAATTCATTACCCAAATCCTAGAATCCTTTTTTGTAATAAATCAAACCATTCATGTATTTTGTGCAAACCTAATGAGGATTCCCAAAAAAGAGGTAATGTTCTTCAATGAATGTCTTTATTTTACTTCATTATACAAAAAATTAATTGTTAAAATATCATGATTATGTAATAACATCACTATATTCTATATAATAATATTGTTTTATGTTATTTTTATTACCTAATACCACACAAAATTATATCATGTGGGTTATGAAATCATCATTTTTGTGTTTGGCGGTATACTGCATCAGGAAACGATGTTATTTTTTTTACATTACCTCATCTTACCATTGTGAATGATGATTGATATAATTTTTATATATGATATTTATAACATAATTATAAATATGGATTCATTTTATCTTATATACCATTTTATTTTTCATACCTTAAGGGATACAATAATGTCACTAGTGTGTACGTTATACTACTTCAGTGCAAAGCGATGTGATTTTTTTTCCACTCATATGTTACATGGAAGGTAATAAGTGTAAATATAATTTATATATGTTATATAAATTAAACTTTTGTCATATTTATCATTATATAATTATAATAGATCATTTTATTTTTACCTTTTAACTCCCTAAAATAAATGATAACATTGTTCAGAGACGCATGGACTACTGCCTCCTCAAAGATATGTGATTCCTTTTTTAATCAACAGATCATAATAATGAAATATATAAGTATATATAATTAAATATTATGTAATTTATGAAATATTTATATTTATTTAAAGGTAAATTATTACTTTGCTTCTGTCCATAATTATCATTGAAAAATTGAAATGTTACTCATGCGTTTATATGGCCTACCTCTCCATGATAATAATGTAAATAAATTTTTCATAATAATATTTCATGAATGGTTTAAAAATAATATTTTATTTATAAATATGATAATTATTACATGATTATTATTACAAATATGTAAAAATAATTATCTTTTTGACCATATTCCTCCCACCAGAGTCATTTTTTACACATAGGCTGAAATTTTCAAAACATCCCACATAATCTATATTGATTAAGTAAATATATACAACATTTTAATAAGTTAAATGATTGTAATAATAAATAATAAAAGGTTTCTAAAACAATTAAATAATTAGAATATGTTTATAATATAAAAATATAATGAAAAAGTGTAGAGAATCTAATTTGAGGTAATGGAATTTCTCATTTCACTTTTATTTCTTTAATAAATATTCCATATTGACCAATTATTTATATTTCTTTGTTTATATACTAACCATGGATTTATTTTATTGTTATCCTAATTAAAAGGGAACCACTTATAACCAATTCCTCACACCTCTCAAGCCTTTTGGCTCATCCAAACTCTTCCCAATTATGCTCTATACATCCCTCTCCTCCTCCTAGAAGCCTTACCTTAGGCAGAAGTCACTTCAAGAGTCCTTTTTGGATCAAACCAAAGGGAGTTACCCAAATTAAAGGTAACGATTTCTCTTAGCTTGTTTTCTTTTATTTTAATTCTCCAACCCCTAGACTCTTATTATTATTTTCTTTTGAAACAAAACAAGTATCCTAAATATACTATGATATTGTTATGAGAATAATTCGAACTACACTTACACACACCTCCATCTAATGGGTGAAAAACATAATGTTTCTGTGGATGTCAACCAAATGCCTCACGAAACGATGATTGTTCAATTATCTCCTACCACCTCTCATGGTGGACATTATGATGACACTATAATTAAATATGATATTTATGATATTTATTTTATATATAAGCTTCTGTAATTCCATTTTATAGCATACCATTATTCATTTCATGTTGTATATATATACGATAATTTCATTTGAGGAAGTGCGGACTACTGCCCCCTCAAATTGATATGACTCATTCATACCATATATGGAACGTATAAAAGATGGTGTTAATGAACTTAAGTAACACATATAAGATTTTATATTATACTGGAATAACAATATACCTATGTATCATTTGGTTTTGATTCCTTTTAAAATGAAAAATGAAATGAAAGTAGAGTTTGTGCGTACGTACGGACTACCGTCTCCACGAACGTGATGAGATTCATTCCCCATCATATACATTCAAGTATAATTATCATTTGATGATTAAAAATAATTTTTAAGGACTTGATATCATTCTGAATATGAATAAGATACAACCAATCCATAACAAACACGGATTATGTAACAAAAAATATAAAATAAAACGAGTAAGTTAAAAGGAATCAGAGGAAGTTTAGTACAAACCATGGAAACTAGATTTAGATAAAATCTAATTAGAGCACATAGACCTAAGATGGACATTGAGTAATAGTATAGAAGAACTTCCTAAAATTTTGGTATTGTAGAAATTTTGTGACTTTTTCGATCAATACATCCATGTCTGTATTCGAGCAGATAGAGGCGGCTCTGGCACAGATGTACCTAGGGGTAAAACCCGAAAACACCGCTTTGAGCTAGACTCGAATGGGAACTGCTGCATGACAATAGTCCTTGCTACACTCTTGTTTACGACACTCCCAGGGGATATGCTTAGGATAATTCTCATTTAACTTTTAAACCATTAGGAAGGGTTTATGAGTATATAATTCCTAAAAGATAACATTTTTATGAATATGGATTATATCCATAAACTGTTCATTTTGTTGTAAGTGTTTTTCATGTTTGGATTTATGTGTTGTGATTCATAAACTAATCTAGTGTATGCCATTGTTTAGAAATGGCGCGTAGTGGAAGAAATGGAAACTGTATCAATGCACGTACTCCATGTAGAGATTTCCCTCCTGATCAAGATAATTATAGTGGAGCTGGTGATGCAACTTGTGCTGATCAGCTAATCAACATACTAGGACAACTCACTCAGGTTATTAATAATAACCTTACCTGTATGGATCACCCTGATCCACAGCATGGAGGATCAATGTTAGATCTCTTCATGGGTAAAAAACCACCAAAATTCAATGGGAGTACAAATCCCTTAGTATTTGAGCAATGGATAAATTCCTTAGAGAAAATATTTCATGCCTTGGGGAGTAGTGAAAGGGAAAAAGTTATCATGGTAGTTTACCGCCTCACTGGAGAAGTCGATCAATGGTGGTCATTGATTCAGAACACAAAGGAAGATGATAAAGTATCAAATATGTAATGGAGGGAGTTCAAAGATCTTTTTTTAGAAAAATACTTTCCTCGTGACCATCGAGCCGATATAGAAAGGCAATTTCTGTGTTTGAGACAAAAGGAGGACGATAATGTTGCAAAGTATGAGTCTAACTTTACAAGGTTATCAAGGCATGCTGAAGATTATATACGTAACCCAAGAAGTAAGATTGTTCGTTTCTTTGATGGGTTAAAACCATTTCTCCATCGAGCTTTAGTATCACAATCCTTCTCATCCTATGAATATATTGTCTCGTGTGCTATCAAGACAGAAAAGGAATTCTCTAAGTCTTATAACAACAATGTAAATAAAGAGAAGAATATAAAGGTGGATCAAGAGACAGATAACGGGAAAAAGGGAAAGAAGGAATTTTTATTATGTTATAATTGTGGTAAGAAACACCCCAGAATGTGCCTAAAAGGAATGGGAGTTTGTTACAAATGTGGAGAAAAAGGTCACCAGACTCGTGATTGTAAGGGAAAGAAAGAGGATGTCAATGTTGAATGCTATAATTTTAGAGAAATGGGGAATTATGAAAATTAATTCCCTAATCTCCAAGGAAACTTACCTCATAAAAGGCCAAGGGAGGAAGGCCAAACTTATGCTGTTATTACAGATGAAGTTGAATAATTAATGTATTAGTGTTTTCAGACTCAAGGATTATATTCTGGTTATAAGAATAATGTGGTATATATAAGGAATGTACTGTAGTAATTGTTTTTTTCATTAAGTTTTTAATATGATGTAGGTAATCATATTTTTAGTATGTGAAAATAAGAATCATTACATTTTTTGGGGAATCTGATGTTACGATTTATTTTGGAATTTAGAATCCTTTAAGATAGAGAGTTTGGACAGAAGTATTTTGGATAACTATAAAGGTTGGAATTAATTATGTTTAACTTTGGATAGTATGGCTTAAGGTTTAAACATTTCTTAATATTTTTTTTGGAATATTATAATACTATAGTTTTATGAAAATGACAACCTACAGATCGGGGGAAAACCCGTCGCATCGAAAAAAACTAGAGTAATCGAACCCACAACCATAGTGCGACAGGCCTTTATTACCAACCATTAGTCTACATGAAGTCCTTGGTTATTACAAAATAGTTTTCCTAATCTAAAGGGTATGTGTTAATATTTTGAACCTTGTATGATTATGTTAAATATAATATTTCTGAGTTCTATTATCTTTTTGATTGAAAGATGAGTTTTTGGTAGAAATTAGTTGAAGGTTGAAACTCTACTTGTCATGTATATATATATATACATATCTTCAATTCTATGAATAAATTAATTCTTAAACTTTATTAAAGAGATACTAAAACAAAAAATGTGTTATACTAATACCTTATATTTTGTTTAACTGATGATATTTTAAATCACCATAGATTGAAGGCTTTGAGTTCCTCAATTTTACACTTGTTTTGGATTGATGAACTCAATCACTCCCTAAAAATATTTACGCCTTTCCTTCAATTATGTGTCTCTAATTTCCACCAATTTTTTCCTAATCGAGATTATAATTTGGTGGTGAATTTTTCATTTTCCTTTCCCTCTACTTAACCTTATTTTTGATGTGTGTTTTACACAAAGGTATTTTCTATTTTAAACCTTTTCTTTTAGAACAAAAATATCAAATTGCGAAGACGCAATTTATTGAAGGAGTGGAGAATGTAACACCCCAAGCTTCCATGGTATGTTTCCCTTTGAATAATACAGTAGCGTGTGTTGTACGCAACTTCGAGCTCTAACACACACCACAACCAATCAAACTAGCCGTTATGAATAGTAATACCCACTTTTTGAAATTTTATAAATTTTATAATTTAAAATAGATTTAATTTTTGGATTTGGAATTTTGAAATTATCCTAGGGTGAAATTTTGGTATTTTTTTGAAAACATTCATATTTTGATGAATAGTGAAAATTGCTAAATTTTAATTAAAAACAACTTTTTAATAGAAATAATTAATAGTGATAAATTATGAATTTTAGTGGTTTTTAAGTATATTTAGAATATATTTTTACCATTTAATACAATTTTGGTCATTGGACGTAATTTCACATTTAAACCGGACATAAACAAGTGTCAATCTTTTGATAGTTATTATTTCTTAAAAACACGCTTTTTGTTTTGACAGTCGTAATTAATTTTAAATTAATTTTTGCCACTTCTGATTTTTGAATTTACAAAAATGTATTCCATATTTATAGTCAAAAGTTCCAAATTGTGTAAATAGGTAACTTTTATTATTATACATTTTGAATAATTACTTCGGTAAATATTTTATTTACCATGGTTAAAGGGTAAATCCGGTAAATAAAGGTAAAAAATAATATTATAATAATAATAAATTACCCTAAAACGTGTCCTAACCCTATTTTCTGATAAATTTCAGACCATGGTCATCTATGGGTCAATTTTGGGACCCCATTGATCCACTTGTAAGTGATAATGACACTTTATATTAATTAAGTTAAAGTAAATACAAAAATGACATAAGCATATATATTTTAGAAAAAAAATACATAGGGTTATATATGTTATATTTTTGACTAGAAATATTCATTAGAAATCTAAAACTATTTCAAAAATAATGGTATTTTATTTATAATTTTTAGACATTTAATAATTAAATTTATTTATGACACAATAATGATGCAGTATTTTCTTTATTAATGAAAGAATCAAATATTAGTATTATAAATGTTAAAATAAATATAATTTGATAGTTTTAATACCATCAAAAAAATTTATTTTTTAATATGACATGTTAGGATTTTCTTAAATTAATTTCTTTCGAATTAATAAAGTTTTTAAGACTTTAACAATAATCAATTATTAAATATTGTCAAAATTGACATAAATGATTTTTTTAAAAAATATTATATTATTAATTAATATTCAATTCCTAAAAATGTAAGGTTCATCCAAAGTACTTATATAATGATAGGTGTATAATTAATGGACCACTTGGGGGTCTCTTTATAGTATATAGTAAGTTTATTAACCATATAATATAAAAATACAAAGAGACATCATAAATGACAAACTATTTAACTAAGAGTTAAATCAAAAAGTTAAGGTTAATATAGTGACCCAAACCTATATAAAATCTATTTAATGAAATTATTTAGACCCATTACCACCGTATAGTTTGAATAATCCACTTTGGAGACATTATAAACTGAATATGATATCATTATAAAATAATAATATATGTTTTTCCTAAAGAGCCCCTCATACCCCTTATAAAAGGACACCACTGCTAATCAATTCATCACACCTCGAAAGCCTTTTGGATCGACCAACATCTGACCAATTATGCTCCCTACCTCCATCTCCTCCTCCAAGAATCCTTACCATAATAATAAGGAACTTCAAGAGTCCTTTTTGGTTCAAACCAAAGGAAGTTACACAAATTAAAGGTAACGATTTCTCTTAGCTTGTTTTCTTTTATTTTACTTATCTAACCCCTAAACTCTTCATATTATTTTATTTTGTAACAAAACCAGTATCCTAAATATACTAGGATATTTTTATGAGATGTATTATAACTACACATACCACACACCTCCATCTAATGGGTGAAGAACATATTGTTTCTATGGATGGCAACCAAACTCCTCAAGAAACGATGATTGTTCAATTATCTCCTACCACCTCTCATGGTGGCCATTATGATGACATTATAATTAAATATGATATTAATGATATTGATTTTATATATAATATTCTTTAATTCCATTTTATAGCATACCATTATTCGTTTCATGTTGTATATATAGACAATAATTTGATTTGAGGAAGCGCGGACTACCGCCCCCTCAAAGTGATATGACTCGTCCATACCATACATGGAACGTATAAAGGATGATTTTAATGAAATTTAGTAACACATATAAGATATTATATTATAATGGAATAATAATATACATATATATCATTTGGTATTGATTCCTTTTAAAATAAAAAATGAAATGGAAGTAGCGTACGTGCGTATGTGTGGACCACCGTCTCCACAAACGGGATGAGATTCATTCCCCATCGTATCCATTCAAGTATAATTCTCATTTTATGATTAAAAATAATGTTGGAGGACTTGATATAATTCTGGATATGAATAAGATACAACCTATCTATAACAAACACCACTTATATAACAAAACATATAAAAGAAAATGAGTAAGTTAACACCCGAAACAATGATAATACTAATATATTATTAACAAAGAAATGTTAAAAGATCATATATGATATCATATTAATGTATATGATTCTTGTATAATTTAATAACAGTTATTTCACCATTATACAGGAGGTTAAACTACCCTCAACCAAGTAAAAGTACAAAGTAAGTGTTTATTTCACAATCTCTTCATTATCCGAGGTTGATTATACATAATTATCTACTGGGACCTCTTTATCATCCACATCCATGTTTCTTAAAAATGTATTTCAAAACATTGTTACTATTTTACATAATATGGGTTAAATTAATTTACACCCTTTTTTTACATTTTATAAGATGTTTATAAAGAAACCATTCCTTCTTTTACCAAACAAGGTCCTTTTTATCCTTTTCGACAAAATTAAGGTAAGAATGTATTTTTTAACATATACGGTGGGTGCGGCTATTTTCTACCATTATAAACATGTCGAAGCTTCCCTTACGAGCTTATAAGAATATTTTCAAAGTTAATGTTTTATTTTATAATTTTGTGACTCTTAAATGATTTCAAAATATAAAGAGATATTTCTCTAAAAAGAGTTTTGATTTCATCTATGTCAACATCCTTTGATGGATTTTATGTTTATTTGGAGTTGATTTATTATGATACAAAATGTCCATATTGTATTGAATGTTTTCTGATATGTTTGACTATGGATGTGCTATTATTATACCATTAATGATTTATGGTTAAATTATTGACATTTAGTATGCTAGTTTTAATACGAATGTTTATGATATTTTTAAACCTTTTCATATGAGGAATGTATTGGACTTAGTAAGTGACGGTTGGAGCCCGCTATAGCTCCTATATGCATCGGTAAGTCTCATGAGACAACTAGACGTGGAATTGGCTGAGGCCCTTTCTCTATTTGATTTATGGTTTTGGCTGTGGCCTTAATCATTTTTAGACGTCTTAGCCGAGGCCTTGAAAAAATGTTTAAGAATGTCCGGCATTATACATTCCCTCATTATTGAAATAATATTGATGGTTCATGTGGTCATTTGACTAGTATAATACCCATGATTATGTTTTATTATGGAATTATTTACTTATCTCATATTCTTTCCATAAAAGTATTCTTGTTTATTATTGGTAAAGGCATGTGGTTTCAATTATTTACCATGCTTAATATTTATGTCATTTTACGCTATATTACTTACCCTTACTGGGCATTTGAGCTCACCCCTTTCTATGTTTTATTTTTCCCAGGATGTGAATAAATATTTTATGAATGACTTTCTGGGATAGTATAAAGGGATATGAGTGTGGAGACAAGATGTTGTTGTAGTTTTCACTTTATGATGTAATGTAAACTTTATGAATGTATCTAGTTTTTCAAAGGATACTAAACTAATCGGCCTTTCAAGACATGATTTCCATGTGATCAAGCTAATGTTATGTAATAATGCACTGCCTCTGGGTAACTGGGGTCGGGGAGTTACATAAAATATTTAAAATTCAAAGAATTATTTTTATAAAAATAATTTTTTGATTAATATAACTTCTTACTGAAGAGAGAAATAAATTAAAATTTTCATAAAAACATTTTTATTAATAATTTTCTTACCAAATAATCAAAAAATAATACCACTACCTGAATATATCTTAGATAATCGATAAAGTAGAAAATTATTGAGAATTATTGATAGGTATTAGAAGATCCTGACCATTTCTGGGGATGCCTCATTCTCATTTATAGTTTCCATTTTACCTTTGTTTTCATATATGATGGTGGAGTTTTAATTTGGGGTTTTTTTATGTGAAACTGTGAATTTGTATGGAGAAGGGGATGTGCACGGTTGATGCATGGTTTGGAAAAATAGTGTAACATCCAATTCCCAAACCATGAACATCCCAATAGAGGATATTTTCATGGTTTGAACAAGGTTTTTCAAATGATGCACCCACTTATGAGAAACCATAATCCCTAATGAGAGGCCCACAATTTGGAAAAAATTTAATCCCAGCCAAAGTAAGCGTACACCAATCTTTTATTTCACTAACAAGTTTATTTTAAATTCCCAAACCCCCTATTTATTATCCCAAAATGCCCTATTTTGTCCTAACACAATTTCATTCGAACTTGGAAGCTCCCATGAGGATTCCATGACTTTTATAACCGCATTCTTGAAAAATCGATGATCCGATTGAATAATTATCTCTTCTCTAGTATATCATTTGTTCCCCGATTGGTTATATCTCTCTCCGATCTATCATTTTGGATGAATAATAATAGATTATTACCCATTTGATTTAGTTTTAGAACTAGGTTTCGATGGATGTTAATTGGTTGGATCTTGATCTTAGTTTATTCTCTTAGATCTTTTTCATTGTTGTGATCTTCAACATTTGATTTCAATTTTGGGATTTCGGTTTGTTGAATTTCCATAAACAACCTTGAGGTAGGTAAACTACATTTCAATTAAAATTATCATGATTGTAATTTCATGAATAGATTTTTGGAATTTCAATTTCCACATTTACAAATTAAATCATGAATTGAATTAATTAGTTGGTTCATTAATTAATGGGTTTATGGAACTAGTTAAAATCATGATTGGTAAGTTGATATATATATGAGATATGGAATTGGGAGATAGTGGTAATTATAGGTTTTTATGTCCTAACATTGATGGGTTAATAAATGTTATGATTAGATGTTAATAAATTGATTAATAGTGAAATGTACATTTTATATCATGTGATTAAGGTGATGAAAAATATCTGTTTTTATAAATTAAAATGGTTCATCATGTTGTGAATAATTGATAGGAGGGTTAATGGTGATTAAACTTAAGAATTTTGATATATTATATTTATGTGATATAGGTTATTGATTGATAAATGAGGTGTGAGACAAGGACTGATGCTTTAAATACCCACGGGATGCCAAACTAATGCTCTAGGCCCCCGATGAATGCTTGTTAATATATATGTTTGGGTAAAGGAATGATTATCCATATACTAATGCGGTGTGGTATAGGGACTAATGATACAAATGCCCATATGGGTATATACATGATGTTCTAGGCCCCATGATATTGGAATTCAAGTAGGGATCAAAGCTTCTGTGATATGAATGTGGAATTAAATTATTAATGAAATCCATGAAAAAATGTATTGTGATTATCAATGATACATAGTTCAAACCCTAAATAGTACCCAAATTTTATTTATGGTTCTGCTAATATTTTTAAAATGAGTAATAATGTACTTAATTAAATAATAATGAATTTTTGAAACTTTTTAAATATTTATTATGATATAATCATTATAAAACCACATACACTATTATGGAATGAATATAGTTGTATAAACCATTGGTGGTGGCCTAATAATTTATACTCACAACATAATCAAGTTTTCTAATTAGTACCAAAAGTGATTGGATGCTTTTATATAGGGTAAGGGAATGATCCATATGATTGATGGAAGATTTTTTATGGAGAATGAATGTGGAACTGGATATGCTGTCAGGACCCACTTGGGAGTGTCAATGAGTATTTATTTTGGCTTTTCATTTGACACTCAAAACTTCTCTGGAATGAAATATCTATTTCATTAGTTTTGGATATTATTTTCTTATTTTGTTTTATCATGTGGTACTTGTATTTATTGGTTATGGTCTTATTCTTGGTATTTTTATCCTCAATTGTCAATTGTTTATTTATTTCCACTATTGTTATTTTTTTATAAAGGTGGTATACCCTAAATATCTATATTAGACCCTTTCTACTAGTCAGATGCATCTAGAATATGCGGATGTATGAATGGGGTCATATTACCAATTGGGCCACAGCACCAATATGTGGAATCTAGGCCGGGACGTTATAATTTGTTATCAACGGTGGTTTTATTTTCCATTCATATCATTTTTATTCCTATTTGGGAATTTTATATAGAATATTGGGATAATTCTGGCCTATATCATAAACTCCTCTATGGGAGTAGCTAACCCATCTATGGGGAAAATGTAATTACATGGGGTGGGATTGATCTTCATAATGTTTGTTGTTACAGTTGGATATTATATCACTTTGGTTGATGCACTTTTTCTGTGATGTTATTACATTATGAGAGTTTGTTCATGGATTGGTATGAAACAAAATTTTTGTATACATGAATCTTTCTAGGCACTAAAGATTTTGACATGCAATATTTTAGGCATGCATAGAAAAGTAGATTTTGTGGTGAGTTTATTAAATGAAAATTATTTTCATTTCATTTTGAATTTACATGAAAAGGATTCTAATATAAAATTGACAATTGTAAATGATTATAAATATGATAAATGAAATGGATAAAATATATGTTTGATGATAATAGTTATGATATGAAAATGTTCACCCTATGTTATCCATGGCCTAGACGAGGGATGGTGAAGAGTAGTTATAGTTCCTCATCTGTGACCATATGACGAGGTATGGGGGATTAATTTCTATGGATTTATTTGAATCCCACTGGGTAAATATGTTAATGTTGTGTAATGGGTCCTAAATCATTGTATGTAATTATAGAGATATGCCTCCATGATGATGCTTGTTGATTTGATGATAGGAGGAAGTGGCTTAAAATGAACCTCCAGTAGTAAAACCTATGGATCTAATAGTTTCAGGTGAAGTATGAGGATATAATGTATATGGTATCCTTTATCTCCTTATACAACTTATGGAATGATCCCCAGGGAAGGTTGTGTAATAAATTTATAACTTTTTATTGGTGATCCAACTGCAACACCCTCTAACTTTCACCAGAGAGGGTAGAATAGAGGTAGGTGAGTTCTGATTTTATTTTATCCAAATGATCCTTGAACACTATAAGAATCTTGCTAAGATGATAGTAAAACTATCTTCTTATATGTTACATGTTCAAGAAAATCTTTGGTGGGACATCAAGACTCTGGATTTACAATTATAGAGTATGGTGTGAAAGGCCTTTCATGAGAGGTTCTTGGAATACTTTGATCATGAGATGATTAAAAAGGAGAGGGAAAGAATTTTTATGATGTTGAACTAGTTGATTATGTCCAATATGGAATATTATGGCCCATTTACAGATTTTAGTCACTTTTTTCCAACATTGGTCAGAGGTGAGGCCACACAAGTGATTCATTTTCATGATGGGATTAAATGTGAAATTAAGGCCTATGATAATATTTATTGATTAAATTAGTTATATAATTTTTTGAATCTAGATCTCATATATAAGGGGAACATGATGGTGGCATCTAGTAGAGGACACGTTGTTTCTTATGGATGACTAAGAGGTACGTATACCAAAGGTAGGAAGAATTTTAATGAGAATATTGAATATAGAAGTGGAAAGAATAGTGTAATGGGGGAGGGGTCAATAACTCAGGATATTACTCGATTTATCTACCACCAGTGTGGTAGGGAAGGTCACATTTTAGATAGTTCCCCTAACCACTATTAGAGTGCCGAGGTTGAGGTAGGATAGGAAATCTACAATGATTCTATCGAAACCAATGACAAATGGGTAATGATGGGGGATCCATGCAGAATCGCAGAGATAAGATGTGTTCTTCTACACCATCTCAATTTGAAAATTTGAGTTCTATTGGATGTGGTAGTTGAAGGAGTGTACATAGTACTACAGGGAAGGAGAGAACATATAAAAATTATGGTGCAGCTTGGGTGACTCTGAATACCTCAAAAGAAATAGGGTATAAGATAGTTTCATGTAGTTGATCATGTATTAATGGATAGTGATTCTATACCATCAACTGTTAGAGTTACTATTCATGTAGCTTCTACACTTTATAGTGGACTATATGATACATGAGCCTCTCATTATTTCATATCTGAACCAGTTTTTTAATGTTATGAGTTTGGCGGTGGTGTTTGTGAATGGGGTTATGATGAAAGACATAATGTTTGGAGTGAGATCGAGGAACATCTATATATGAAAGGGAGTTTCTCTCATGGTTTGTGAGTTTTAATTTATTTGAGATCTTATAATACTAGATATGGTAGGCCTTCACTTCATTTTTTGTGTTTTCTAGTTGGTAGCATACTAATCCCACATAAATTGTTACCATATGAGAGTGACTTGTATTTCTCATTAGGGTGAAAAATATGTTTATCATGGAGAGTGGGATATCTATGATGTATGTCTATGGACATTCAATAATAAATTAGAGGAGATGATCACCAAGGATAAAATTATTTTTCCAAATGATGGGGGTGAGAAGTAGGATATCTTTCCACCCATAGTTGACGAGTTTCAATATTAATCTCTTGAGGATATCATAGGGATTTCCACTGAGAGGTATGTGGTATTTACTATCATGCTCATGCCTAGAGCTGATACAATTTATATTACACTATATATAATAGAAATATTAGAGATTCAAGTGCTTATGATTCATCTTGAAGAGTTAATGGATAATGGATTTATAAATATGAGTAAATTCCCTTGGGGTTCTCTAGTTTTCTTTCTATGAATACTGAAGAAATGTTTTAAATATGAGATGATTACTAATTTTTGAAACAAAAGATATTAAAGAATGGGCATCATATTTCATGTAAAGAATATCTATTTTACTAGTTGAGAGGAGAATTGGTTTTTTATAGGTTGGGATTGAAGCCTAAATTATTATTAAAAATGACTTATTCTTGATTGGGTAGAGGGGAACCCATTACATAGCCCAATTTCCCATGTGCAAGAAAGACCAAATACAAGGCCAGATATCCCCTTTTTTGGTACAAATGGCCCTCTAGTGAATAGTATTACTATTGTACTAGGGATGCTACCATACCTGTTATAGTACCACCAATTCTATAGTTTCACTGCTACATTAGTTCCATTGATGCTATAGTACTACAATAGTGCGGCTACAGCCCCTAGAAATCGATCTCTACCTATATTTGATCATGGGTTTTTTTATTCTATATTGGAGCCTTTACCACTTTGGTATATTCTCATTTTTTGAGAGATTCATGTGTTTTCTCCATGATTGACATGACATTAGTGTATTATTATTAGAGATTCCAACCATCTAATACACCATGAAATGCTTTTATAAATAGGTATGAACATGGTGAGATCTTGTCACACCCAATTTTTCATGTCATTGTTTTGATCCGGTTCATTTGAAATCCCGATACTTTTCATGGGTCTTGGGTGAGATGAATTTTTAGTTTTCAATTTTCAAATTTTTCTAATCACCCTAATTTGTGTTCCCCATTACCTGTTTAGGAGTTTTTGGAGAAAGGGTGGTTACTTCATGATTTGGGCCAACCGTGAGCGCATTTCAAGTTTTAAAGACCAAATTTTATTCTTTTATAACTCCATTTTTTTAAAACATCATTCACCCATTAAACTTCATACATTTCATCCACTGATATATTCAAACAAAAATATCCTTTGGAACCCTTAATAATTTATAATAATGGATAATTGGGGTTACTTATTTACGTAATGGGCCAGCCCATGGGCCCATTTCTAGTTTTAAAAAACTAATTTGTTTATTTTATATCTAATTGAATTTTTAATATTTTTATGTGATTCAACTTCCCACTGAATCCAATATCCCTATCCTCATGGCCATTATCGATTTTCCCTCTTTGGAGCTTATAATAGTCACGGAGTGGGGAAACATTCTCAATGTCTCTCAAATCATACAGAATTTACACGATAAATTGTATCATTCATAAGTAATTAAATTCGTACTTTTTTCCACAAATCTTCTTTACCTGGTTCTTCCAGACCTTATTAGTATCTTTATGAAGTTCCAAGCCATTCCCTTTTATATAAGGGTACATATCTAATGGAATATGAATAGTTTTCTAGTTGAAAAGGAGCGATTCTATCTCCTTTATCCTTCCACTTATTCCTCTTTTTATTATTTCTTGCTTTTATAATCTCCCATTGTCTTGTTCGACCTAGGGTTCTTCTATTCCTTGATTTTTTATGGGTTTTTTATTCATTTGGGTCTGGGCATCATAGGATTAGGGATTTTAAACCCTCAGATGATGATTTTGGGTGTGTGTTTCCATTACGTCATGGATTTGAGGTAGGATGTCCCTTGAACAAGACTATAATTTGTGTTTCATCATTATCATACTTTTATAAAATTATTTATATGAAATTTTCTACTGTGAAACCTTTTTTTAAAGGTTTTGTGTGAAAATTATGTTTTATGACTTATTTTGTTAAAAATATAGTTATTATGGTATAAATGGTCACTCCTCTTGTTTGATAAATAATTACATGAGCTTCCACACTTGTTTTATTTTGTTTTGAATATGTTTCAGTATATTTAATAACTTTATGGAATGAAAATGGTATTTTATCCATTTTTTAGTGTTTAACATATGTTTTTTTGTTAAAGAGTGCATGCCACGTGTTCTGTAAATTCCCTGGTTGAATTTTATGTGTCTAGTGCAACATTAAATGACATGTTTGGAATTATAAATACATTTAAATCTTGTAAAAATTATTTTGTGATCCTTCTATTTCATTTCAATTTGTTTTTGGTTTTACAAATAAATGGGTTTTGGATTGCAACTTGTTTTGGAAAGAGTTTCCGGAAAATGGCATGTTTCACATTCTTATGGAAATGGTTGTGTATTGAAGATGTAACCTAAGTGTTTTACGGGATTTATGAATTTGGTTTGATGTTTTATGTGTTTTTTATACACCTATTTAAAAAAATTAAATGAATAACTATTTCAAATGTTAGTTTTTTGAAAACTTTTAAAGGCATGTTTGACCTTTCATAAAAATTAAGAATGAGTGTCTTACCTGTATATACCATGTTGTGTCAATTGGGATTGTTTCATCATCTATGAAAAGATTTTATAAATGTTTTTAGGGATTCCAAATATGATTGGGTATGTTCTTGTTGTGAATTTATAATTCAAATAATTTTTTTGTATGAGTTTTTTGTGCAAAGCCGCAATACACTCCTTGAAATTGTTTTATGATAATTTGTAGTGGTTTGTCGATTCGTGAAAGAAATGTGAAGAATTTTTATGGGATTTTTGTGTTTTTATGTTTTGGGAATGTAATTTGGATGTGAAATGTTTATTTTATAATATGTTTAACTTGATTGAGAAATAAAGGGAATCATGGGTATCTAGGTAAGCGGACGTGTACTAGTATGCTAGTGATTTTGTGGGGTTTTTCCCCTGTTTCACGTAGCATGTTTGATAATGACAACAATAACTAAACTATGATTATGATGTTTTTGGGGGACCAATATTTTATGGGTATTCTCCCTATTAGTGTTTCATGTGCATGATAAAAGATATTTATTATGGTTACTTTCACCGAGATATGAGTAGCTGGGGCTCACAACAAACTAGTGCCTAGGGGTGTCCCTGTGTCTTGTGATCATTGTCTATTTTGTAATCACCATCGGCATATGGTGTGTTTTGTTGTTAAATTAAGTATTTTTTTGGATTTATATAAAAGTTTAAATTCATTAAAGCATCCCTCTTTAAAACTATTTTCATTTTGAAGTTGCACCTATTTGAAAATTGTAACTAGCATTCTTGTTTATAAAACATGAAAGTTTTTGTCTGGTAATTTGTTTTATATTACATGGGACCTTATTTTCAAAAAATACCTTTATATTTGTATTTAAAACATTAAATTTATGTTTCTTTTATTTTAAATGATGTGCATTGTGAATATAATATCAGGCTAACCTACTGTGTTTTAATACTCACGCCTATAGTCTTCTTCTATTTTTAGCACTTGTGTAGGTTACACCTTGATTTTGATTGCCTTTGGATACATGTGATAATTATGTTGTAAAGTGAAAAGAAGTTTCACATGTAGTTATTTGGTTATTGGGTTTGGTCAGATGAGTTTTTGGTTTACTTTTACTTACAGTTTCATGTACAAATAATGTTCAGTTCAGTTTTTATAAAAATGTATTTTGGGCTGTCAATTTCTTTCCATTGTTTGTTTTATTGTTTATTTATGGGCAAAACATTACTTTGTGTGCTCTATTGATTCCGTTGGTTCTTTTTTCCATCCTAGGAGTACCGGGAATGCCTCTTGGGACTTATCAGGGGCTGGCTATTGGGACCGGTTCAGGGTCGACTCGGGTTGGTTCATGACAAAATGGTATCAAAGGAGGTCATCTCTTAGCAGACCTTTATTTATAGAGAGACCATGTTATTTTGAGTATGTCAAGGTATATGGAGTAGGATTTTTTGGAGTTTATGGGTAATTTCAGGAAGAGCGTCATGAAATTTTTCTCATTCTAATCCTCATGTTTCAAAGGGAAGTCTGGTTTTATTAATGTCTTTTTTCTTATTGATTGTATGGTTTTGGGATATTACAAAGACTGTCTGACCAATGGACTCCATGAGCTATCAATGCCAAGAAAGACTTGTGGAGCCGGGGCATGTTACTAATATGTCTCTACATGTTGGTTTTGTGTTAGAAATATGGTTTCCAACCATATGGTCAAGTCCCACACGGACACTAGTTCCCTTTTGTGGGTTTCTTGGAAGTTTCTTGAATTATGAATTTTTGTTTTGAAAATTATTCTATTAGAATTATGGAAATGGGTTTTGAAGTAAGGATTGGATTTTTAAAAAGTGTAAATGGGTTTTCAAAAATCAAATATAAGAATGGTTCTGGAAGGTTGTGTTTTTTAACAAATTTTTTAGAGGAAGTGAAAATGATTTAACAGGATTGCATATTCCCTAATCTAAACTTGTAGTTTGTTTAATTAAATGGTTTTGAAGGTGTGCATCATTTTAAATTAATTATGAATCTTTGTTTTAAATGGGGTGATTTGGGCTACTGAAAAGTTATTTAGTCTAAGGAATTGGTTTTTGGAAGTTTGGTTTTGAGTGGCTGGTGCTTTCTGGAAAGGGGTTTTGGACTTTGGGGATGTCAAATTATGAAAATAGACCTAGCTGAATTTTTTTTTAAATGGGAAATGGATATTTGGAATAGAATGGTTGTTTTTGTAAGTTCTATTTAATTTAATGGATTTTTTATTCAAATGTTTATTGATGAAGCATGACTTGTCTTGTGAAATCTGAAAATGGTTTTGGATTTGGTGGATAATGTGCCTTTGGAAGTACATGATTATTTTTGTAATGATGATATTTTGTTTTTTCATTCGGTGTTTTCATGGGTTCTCACATACACGGTTGTCTTAATATATGGATTAATGGCTGGCATGGACTGGTATTTGAGTGCCTGGGGTGTAAATATTCATGTGAGTGATACATGATGAAACACCATTGGTGAATGTGAAAATTCACCATGTTAGTTTATTTTTTTTTCGATAATGTTTTTAGATGAAAAAATGTTGTTTTTGTTTTGAACCGTCGATTATGTGGATGGTTTATCCTATGTATTAGAAGTGTTGTCTATTGAGTATGCATCATTATGATCAAGAAGTCATACACTTGTTGCATCATGAGATGGGATCTTGTTGGTGGCTTGGTTTTGGGTTAATGTTCAGTGGGTTTATAAAGATGTGTTAGATGTTGTGATGTTTCCATAGATGGTTCTCCACTGCTGTACATTCCATTTGATCAACATAAGGATTTGTTTCAAATGTTAAATCCATATCTTATAATGATACCTCAGACCATTTGTTGAAATATGGAGAAGTTTGGGCTCGATATAAAGTTCTATCCTTTTATTGAGAATCTCTCTATTGTATTAGTTGTGCTCGGTGATTTGAAAATAGTGTTGTATATCTCTATGTTCTTGTTTGGGTAAAAGAATTGTTGAGGAATAATTTTCCATGGCGTATCTTGATCTATTGTTTCTTATTGGGAGATTTATGTGGTACTGTGTTGAATTAAAGAATGAAGTACATGTTGGGGATTATCAACGCCTGGCTGTGAGGCAACAGATGCTTCATCAATCAGAGCTCAGCCATAGGATTCGGAGTGAAGCTAGCACAGAGTCAGGAGTCCTAGGATAGTGGTTAGAATTTCTATTCTCATACCTATAACATTTATTTGAGGAAGTTCCATTGTTTTGTTTGTAGTTTCAATATACCAATTATTGGGCCCCCTTCTCTCCCCTTCCTAATTGTTGGGGGTCGGGATCCATGTAGAATGTGTTGGCCCAATTCTTGACTCCTCCACTATAAATTTGGTTGTTTATATGTTCATGTTATAACCCTCTTAACATGTGTTGGTAGGATTTTTGGGGAGAGTTTTTTTGGACTTGTGAAAGTGAGTCCCAATTCTAGTTAATGTTTAATTCTTGTTTTTTCATTGCTAGTTGGGGTCTAATGGTGGGGAGACCCACCACAGGTATCATTGATTTGTCTGCCTAAGAACTTTTCTGGTTCTATTTGTTTATTAATTGTGGGGATTCCATTCTTTTCCCCCCTAGATTCTTTAGTTTTCATGAGTTATTTTTAGTTTGGGTGATTTCTGGTTTCAATGGGACAAATCCCAACAATCGGGTTCTTGTCTTGGTTGTGGAGGTAGTGTCTTGATATTTCCATAGATTTTCATAAAGTGGTAGTGAGTTGGTGTTTTTTTTTGGGAAAGATGATTATGTTATGTTAATGGAAAATGATATTTCACTATATTTATAGGTTTTATCATGTTGAAAAGGAATCCTTAGGTGTTTATCTTTCAGCGAGAATGTGTTATGGCTTTTCGGGGGTGGAAAGCTTTATGGGTGGGAAGAATTTCCACACCCAGTTTTTAATGTCTTTGTTTTGATCCTGTTCATTTGAAATCACGATACTTATCATGGGTCTTGGGTTAGATGAATTTTTAGTTTTTATGTTTCATTTATGACTTATCACCCTAATTTAGGTTCCCCATTGCATGTTTAACAATTTTTTATGAAAGGGTGGTTACTTCATGATTTGGGCCAACCATGAGCCAATTTCCAATTTAAAAACCAAATTTGTTTCTTTTATAACTACTTTGTTTTAAAAACAAATTCACCCATTCTAAATCAAACATTTACTCCACTGATATATTCACCAACATATCCTTTTTGACCCCTTAGGAATTCATAATCATGGTGAATTGGGGTTACTTATTTATGTATTGGGTGAGCCCGTGGGCCCATTTACAGTTTAAAAAATAATAATTTCATTATGTTATATCTATTTCAATTTTCAATATTTTTAGGTGATTCGACCTCTCACCCGAAGCCAATATCCCTATCCTCAACTCCATTATCGATTTTCCCTCTTTGGATCTCATAATAGTCGCGGAGTCTGGAAACATTATTAATGTCTCTCAAATCATACATAATTTACAAGGTAAATTGTATCACTCATAAGTAATTCAATTTGTACTAGTTTTACCACCAACAATCTTTAAATTTATTTTCTAGACCTTAAAATAATCTCCAAAAACTTCCAAGCCATTCCCTTTTATCAACGGGTGTAGATCTAATGGAATACTAATAGTTTTCTAGTTGAAAAGGTGAGATTTATTCTCCTTTATCTTTCCTCTTCACCCTCCTTTCATTATTTATTTCTTTTATAATCTCACATAGTCCTGTTCAACCTAGGGTTCTTTTATTCAATTATTTTTGAGGGGGGGTTATTCATTTGGGTCTGGTCGTCATAGGTTTAGGGTTTGTAAACAATCGGATGGTGATTTTAGGTGTGCATTTCCATTACGCAATGGATTTGAGGTAGGATGTCCCTTTAAAAATCCTTTATCATTTATGTTTCATCATTATAATACTATTATAACCCTATTTATATGATTTGTTATGTTGTTAAACCATGTATTTAATGGTTTTGTGTGCAAATTATGTTTTATGACTTATTTTGTAAAAAATATAGTTGGTTTGGTATAAATGTGCACTCTTCTTGTTTGATGAATTATTCTTATTAGAAACATGGTCTTCTATGCATGATTTGGAGTATGGTTTGTGTTTTTTTTCAATCCTCAGTGGAAGTTCAGAATGTGTACCAGCAAAGAGATCATACAGTTCAAGCAGACAACAGTATTGAAGGTGGCGCCGTTTCCCAGTGTTTGCCAAATTTTTGGACCTGAAAATCGACAAATGGAGAAAATTGTTTTTGGAAAAGAGACTTGCGCGTTGTGTACTTGAAGGAGAGGAAACTTATGCGCCATATTTTTTTCAAGAACAGAACATGGGAAAATGGCAAAGGGATAAGGGCCACGCAAGTTTTGGGTGGGTCGCGCAAGTGACCTGCGTGCCGTGAAGAGTCTTGCGCGTTGATGCCTAGGAGGATTGGAAACTTTTGCACCTATTGTTTTTCAAGATCATAACTTAAAAATATGTCAACGGAAAGAATGCCACGCAATAATTAGTGTGGTCATGCAAGTGAGTAGCATGACAGAGGCTAGGGAGGATGAGCTGCGTGCCGAGGGAAGACTTGCGCACCACCGCGCAGGGGGTCCTGTTTGCCTATAAGTAGAGGACCACCCCTCTTCATTTGTAATGAAGTACAATACTAAGAGGTTTTTCAAGCTCTCGTCATGAAATTGGCTGAGTCACACAAGTGGTGGTTGGGTCGCGCAAGTAGAAGTTGTGCACCAGTTGTTGGCTACGCAACCAAGGCGGTTTGGGAGTTGAAGGTGCAGAGTCACGCAAGTTTGTAGTTGAAGGAGGTAGTGTCGTGCAAGTGTGTTGGTGTCACCTACGCGCCTATTTTGTACCACACAAGTGACTTGCGTGCCATTCCTAAAACTTGCGTGCTAGATCTTGGAGAAGCACGCCAGGGTTGTTAAAGTACATCCGTCCTTTTGAAGCTGCATGAAAGCTGGAGGATCATCTGGTACCCTCAGTGCAAAGTGAGATTCGTCTTCAGGTGAGAGTTGGACTTCAACAGAGCATCTACACACAATAGGGGATGCATTCTTATGAAATGATGAAGAGACCTTCATGTCTATAAACTGAGTGTGACTTCACCAAGGGTAGTGAGCCAGGGGGAGTCAACGGTAGTGACTCGAGGGAAGCAGTGAGCTATCCCTGAACCTTTGTAAAGGAAGTGAGCCTGGGACAGAGTGATTGTTCCCGAACCTCTGTAATCCATAGCTAGTGAAGATTAGTGTAATTTGGTACGACCGAAAACTTGTCGGCTTATACTCCTTGGACGTATCCCTTAGTGGTGAACCAAGTAGAAAGTGTTGTGTCTTCTCTGTGCATGTGAATATTTTCTTTCTGATCATATTCATCATACAGGTTCAACAAGTTCCTACCAATGTGGGAACAAGATCCATCACATTAAAAGAAATTGTTGTCACCTTGATTCACCCCTCCCCTCTCAGGGTGTCCCGGGGTCCTTTAATTCCATTAGCTTCCACACTTTTAATATGGTATTTTGAATACATTTCAGTATATTTAATAACATTATGAAATTAAAATGGTATTTTAACCCTTTTAAGTGCTTAACGTAAGTTTTTTTGTTAAATGGTGCATGCCACATGATCGGTAAATTTCCAGATTAGCTTTTATGTGTATAGTTCAATTTAAAATGAATTTTTTGGATTTATAAATACATTGGAATCATGTAAAAAATTATTTTGGTATCCTTTTATAGATTTCAAATTTTAATTTGGTTTTACAAATAAATGTATTTTGGTTTACAACATTTTTTGGCCCGAGTTGCCAAAAAATTTCATGTTTCACATTCATATGAAAATGGTTGTATTTTTTATATGTAACCTGAGTGTTTTATGGTATTTATGAATTTTTTTTGATGATTTAGAAGTTGTTTATATACCTCTATAAAGAAAATTAATTTATTAACTTTTTCAAATGTTAGTTTTTGGAAAATGTTTAAAGGCATGTTTGGACTTTCCTAAAAAGAAGAATGAGTATTTTACTTGTATATACCATGTTGTATCAATTGGATTTGTTTTATCATCCATGAAATGATTTTCTTAAATGTTTTTAGGGATGAAAAATATGTTTGGGTATGTTCTTGTTGTTTATTTATAATTCAAATAGTTTTTTTGAATGAGTTATATGTGCAAAGCCTCAATACACTCCATGAAATTGTATTATGAAAATTTGTAGTGAATTGTTGATTCGTGAAGGAAATGGGAAGAAGGTATATTTTATTTTTGTGTTTTATGTTTTGGGAATGTAATTTGGATGTGAAATGTGTATTTGATAATATGTTTATCTTGATTGAGCACTAAAGGGAATCTCATGTGTCTTGGTGGGCGGACGGGTACTAGTATGCTAGTGATTCTGTGGGGTTTGGCCCCTATTTTACATAGAAAATTTGACGATGAAAACACTAACTAAGCTATGATGATGATGTTGTTGGAAGACCACTAGGTTATGGGTATGCTTCCAACTAGTGGCTCGTGTTCATGAGAACGAATAATTATTATGGTTACTTTAACCGACATATGAGGTAGCTGGGGATAACAACTAACTAGTGCCTAGGGGTTTTCCTATGACATATGCTCATTGGATATTTTTTACTCACCATCAGCATACATTGTTTTTGGTTTTCAAATTCAGTAGTATTTGGGATTTATTTAAATGTGTAAATTCTTTAAAGTAACCCGCTTGAAAATTATTTTCATTTTGAAGTTGCACCTCTTTGAAAATTATAACTAGAAATCTTTTTTATTAAAAATGAAAGTTTTTGTCTGGTAATTTGTTTTATATATAATGGGACCTTATTTGGGAAACATACATTTATATTTTGTATTAAAAACTTGAAATTTATTTTTCTTTTATTTTAAATTATGTGCATTGGGAATATAATATTGATCTAACCTACTGAGCATTAATACCCATGCCTATAGTCTTCTTCTATTTTTAAATCATGTGTATGTTCCATCTTGAGTTCGATCAACTTGGGATACATGTGATAATTATATTGGAGAGTGACCAGAAGTGTCATATGGAGTTATTTGGTTATCGATTTTGGTCATATGAGTTGTTGGTTTAGTTGTACTTTCAGCTTCTTGTATAAATAAATAATGTTCAGTTCAGTTTTTATAAAAATGTATTTTGGGATGTCCATTTCTTTCAGCTATTTGTTTTATAGTTTATATATTGGAGAAATCATTCCCTTGTGTACTAAATTGATGCCCTTGGTGCTTGTAACCATCCCGGGAGGATCAGGAATGCCTCTCAGGACTTGTCACAGGCTGGCCCTTGTGACCGGTTCAGGGTCGACTTGGGATGGTTCGTGACAGTTCTTCTTAATGATTATTGGTCTGATGAACGATCCAATTATATTTATGGACCCAATGAAATGAATATTCAACACATAACTAAATCAATTTGTTTTTTAGTTTTTGTATGAAATCTTGGTTTACTACAATATTCATGAAGATCATTCCAAACATCTTGACATCATATTGAGTACATTGAGAGAGCATCGACTATAAGATAAGATATAGAATTTTTTGTTCAAGATCATCTGAGTTTATTTAAAGGGTCACATAATCCCAATTGAATATTTGTTTGTAGACCATGAGAAGGAACAATTAGTTGTTTCTTGGGTGAAACCCAGGATTTTGTTCAATATTCACAAATTTATATGTTTGGAAGTCTATTATAAGAGGTTCATCTGAGAATTTTATTTCTTGGAAGCACCTCTTTTAGGATTGATGAATATTGGGATAATGTTTTAATGGTATAGTTCATGTGAGATTTATTTCCTGGAGATGAATAAGCTCTCGACTACCACACCAATCCTGATCCTAATAGAGTGATGGGAGGAATATAGATTATTTTTTAATTGATCTAGGATCAGAAATGGGGTAGTGTTGTTGTTAGGGGACCAACTAATAGCATACGGATCATGAATTTTGAAGAAGTAGGGACAAAACTAACATACACAAAATATCATTTTTGTTAATGTGGATTATTCTCTGATGTTTTGGTGGCATTATATGATGGGAAAAATGTTTACAGTGTATACTAATAACAACATCATAAGGCACGTCATTTCATAGTGATATTTGAATATATGAAAACAGATATGGGTTGATTATATGAAATATATTGATATTGTGTTGGAATTTAATCCCAAAAAGTAAAACTATTTTGTGGATGCTTTGAGTAAGAAAATACATACTATGGAAGTTTAGGAGTCTAGTTCTTATTGGAAGATGATGTCATTTTTGGCTGAGATGCATGTTTTAGTTTGGGAGTGCCAGTAGAAGATAACCCTCATATCATTATAAGTGTAATTGACACTCTTGAGACATATAATGGAAAGGAATTATGAGAATCCAAAACGTTTGGCCTTGATGTAAATCATTTTTGCTAGAGAGTCACCTTCCGATTGAAATATAGATGAGAATGAGATCACATATTCCAAAAATCATATTATTTTTCTTATGTGTATGTATTAGGCTCTCATGATTAGGTTTCATACCGCAAAGTGGGTGGTACATATTGGTATAAAAAAATTTACAAAGACCTATGTTGATAGTATTAGTGGGCGAACATGAAAATAAAGATTCTAGGGTTTATAAAATGATGCCACAATAGTCAGTATGTGATGGATGAGCATAAAAAACCCAGTAGTCTACTATAACCATTTCCCATTAAATAATGGAATTTGGATAATGTTCTCATGTATTTCATGATGGTTATTCCAAGGGGGTATTAGAAGAATGATTCAATTTGATAAATTGGATATCATGTAATGAAATTAATCACATAAATTAATTTTAATTAAAAAAATAATTTTTTTATAACTCAGGGAATTATATTAATACCATACTAGATTCCTTCCCATATTCTTAGAGATTATGATCCTTCAAAAATACCATTCTTTCAATTAGTATGGTGTAAGAAAAAATATGTTTCTCAATGAAGATTTGTAACGCTTAACCAATTGTTTTAAATTTTATTTCATCTTATAGAACCTATAAATCTAAAGTATCAAATATGAAATAATGACTTATGTATCTTCAATATACTTAATTTTTATTATGATGATGGAAAAACCATTATCCATCATCCCATCCATTGTTAATTGATAATTTCACTCGTGCGTACTTGTGGACAACTTCCTCCATAAAGTTATGTTTTTTTATTTTTCACTTAAGTTTTATATGAATTTTAATATGGATAAATTATTGAATATATATTATATAATAATGGTTTTATAAATTTCATTTATAAATTTCATTTTGTTTTATTCCGTCTATGGAAAAATGGAAACATTACTCATGCGTATATAAAAAATACCATCTCTAAGAAGTGTTGTAATTAATATTTAATCACCAATATAGATTTATTTTTAAAAATTAACATATAATGTATGGATATGAAACTCATGAAAATATTATAATTCAAGAGTTGATGTAACGATGATCAATGTATAAGGATTGGGGTTTCCAAACCTAAACATGCTTGAAATAACAAAGCATTTTTCAGCCAGAACAATGATTTTAATAAAAAATTGTCAATAAATAATTAATAATACTATATTTGTAAGTCATATATGGTATGATATATATGGTTATTGTTTTATAATATAGTTATATTAAATTTATATTTATTATATAGGAGTTTTGAATGTGTTTTGAGAAAGATGAAAGTTGAGGTGAGGAATTTATGTCTCTATCCCATTTTTTCAGGATTGTTTATTATTGAATTTAAATTTAGAAAAATATAGAATTCTTATTTTATAAATCCATTTAATTATTCATATCCTCATTTTGTTTCTAGGTAACATATTTTTTTCATTCACTTTTTTCACTTTATCTACTAAAGAGACCGAATTATTGGTTTTTAGGAAAGCCGAGTACTTTTTACTATTCAGTTATGAATTTTTTTCATCCATGCCCATATATTCTTTAAAATATTTTCAATAATGTAATTAATTATAATCCAATTATTTTTAAAAGTAATATTTCCATATGAATTACTTTCTATAACAATGATTCAAAGGAATCTTCCTATCATTCTCTGAATGAGGTACTTTTGACTTTTTAACGAAAATGTAAATTAATTAATTATTTTAATGTATATTAAATGAAGAGAATTTCCAAAAATCTTGACTGCTCAAAGTTTTTATTTTTACACAATAATATTAATTTTTTTCACATAAAATTGTTTCCTTATTATTTTATAAATATAGGGAATTTAAATAAGTGATTCAAAAATGGAAAGTATATTTTCCTCAAGAAATATTCCATGTATATTTTTTAAAAATTTCATCTAAGTTGAAATTATTTTATTTTCATTATTCATAACTAGTAATCTGATCCAATGATATAATCTTTATTATTTATATTTTTTTATGATTATGATGACAAGCTATTTACAAAACCTATTTATTTTCAACGGTCTATGTTATGATGAATTTATGAAATGTTTATGTAAACTATTTTATTTGCATGAGTTATTATATATTAACAAGATTGATATTTTATGATATTTTAAAAAATATATTTCTGTTTTTTATTATGTGATGAGTGTGTCTAGAATTAGATATCCATTTAATGCACTGGTTAATGATTTATATCTCATGAGATAATTACAGGATCCATGTTGACATGATTGATCCACTATGGGAAACATGTATGGATTTCTAATATACTATAGGAAATGTGTTGGGATTCCTGATAGACTATGTGAAACTGGTGGGGATGCATGATCCATTATGTTATGGGAAATATGTGTTGATTCCCCATCCATTATAGATAGATGGAATCAATAGTTAATCATTAAAAATGAAATGGAGCCTATAACTATGATGGAGCCACACTTTTATTACCTGATTATAATCTGCATTTATTTTTAATGATTGATTTGTAATTATTTATAATTCCTAGGATTCATGTTTTCTAAAATTATAATGGTTTACTTCATGACTAAATATTTTGATACATGATATATCAGGTATAAAATTTGTGTCTTATGATCAGGAACTCCTACAATTATACTTAACTTTTACTTTATTATGATCATTGATTGATATCTTTCATGCTTACCCATACTGAGGAACAGATCTCAGCATTTCTTATTTCTAATTTCCCTAGTCTATAAATGAAGGATTTATGTATGGAATTTAAATAATGGTACAAAGTGAGAAGAAATTTAAAAGATACGTTTAATAATGTAACTAGATAAGATGTTCTTGAATCTACCCTCTAAATAAAAGAAACCTTTTTATTTTCAGCCTGGATCATAGTTTTATGTGTTGTATATTTATATAAAAAGATGTTAAATTTATATATGATATTCTTGAGTTGGAAAATGGAAGACATCACCTACCGGTGAGGCTCGTTGTTGAGATCCCTCTAGCATTAGGAAGAAACCACGATCCACCACTTCATTCAGGCAATGGTTGTATCTTCCTTGGTCTGTTAGAAATGTCAAATGTCTGGGTCCCTCACTAGCTTGGAGGATCATTATCTATACTTTATATATCATTTCATATCCAACATGAAAAATTAGCCCATTACTATCAAATACATGTTCAAAAAGTGGTATAATTAACACATAAATAACATAATAACTCCACAGAAAGGCCTCATACATTCCCCGTATATCTAACTCTCTAATAAATAATTATTAAAGATATTTCTGGAGAAACTATGAGACGATCTGTTCTCAATTTCTATCTCCCTAAAGCTCCAATATAGATTCTTAAAATTAATTAATATTACACAATGTATATATGAGGACATGGTAATGACTATGATAAGGTATCATTCACCACCTCTCACATATTCATGACATTTTAGAAGAACCATGATAGTCACTATGATATAGAACCTAGCCCCTCAGCTGATTCAGCTCTAGGTATGCTCAAATATATTTCATGGAAAGAACAATGTAGTGATGATTGTAATATAATGGCCACTCACTAAATACATATTATAGGAAACATCATATATTAGATGATATTAGTCTATTACTCTAAGGATGAGATATATTATGCCTCTTCATCAACAGGTTTAAGTGTAATTTTCTCAGGCATCCATATACAAAAAATCATAAAGAGGTTTAGTTAAGGAATTCCTCTACCTATTATTCGTTAATAATAAAATATAGGAATATTTCTCATTTATGTATTTTATTTTTATGATTTTGGTTTAATGCATAATGGTGTTAGGTGACCCATATATTCATATTGTATGAACATCTTCCATCCCCCATTGAATATCATAATTCAAAATATTATCATCAAGACTTGAACTTAGGGGAATAAAAGATTGATGATTGGGTAGCCCAAAATTAATTCAATCGAACCCCTAGGATCATCGATTTATGGTTGAATAAATTATAAAGATTACTATATATAATATCCAATCTATTAAATCAATCCATTATAGATCCCTCTAAAGCCCAGAAAAATCAGTTCCATCATAAGAAGGATGATAATGAGCATATGATGTTACACAATTAGTCTTTCACTCTCATGGATATCATTTCCCTTGTATTGGGAGGACTTCCCATAATAAATTATATATTCAAAGACTCCATTGTGGTGGAATAAATGAATTCCTCTTTTAATTACATCAAATTGGTTGATTTCTGTGTCAAGATCCAAAATGAGGCACACCTATCAAATCCTCTTAGTGGTCCTCAATGAATCACGTGATGTAATGGAAAATTCACCTCAGGTAGGGAAAATGCCTGAGGAGTGATACAGGAAAAAACTACTTATGGTATCGAGAAAATGATGATGGTGTTACTCTAATCACAACAGAAATAACAGTTAATGGAAGAATCTTATAATGTAGATCCACATCCTATTCAGCTGGACGACTATCGGGGACAACCAAAACATCCAACCATTGATAGAATTTAGTAAACAGTGACTGATCACCACTGTCTCATCTAGAAGGTACCTCCACACATAGGGTCAATGGATGAACCCTTAGTAGATAAAATATTTAACTAATAAATAATTACAATATTCTAATGCTTCTCACTGATATCCTAGATCGATTATTAATATGATGTATAATCCATCTATTGAAGGATATTTATGAGGCCCTCACTGTGGTATGGAAGTTATCTTTGGAGTTTGAGACCAATTTGGATACCATTGAAGCATAATGTGTATAAGAATCGGAAAATAAATAGAGATAATCTATTATCTTATTCGTTGGGTAAAATGAGGTAGTGGTTATATAGGGATACATACACCAATGAAACCTCTTATGAGAGATTAGATAAATCAATGTGTATCGGTGCATGAGGGATAATGTCTCTTGGATCGACCTCATCTTGACTGGGAAAATTTAAAATCATAGGTTCGCATAGACTGATTAATCATTGTATAAAATTATGATATAGGTGTACCAAAAGATAAATCAAAAACCACTTTTTAATATGCAATTGAAGTCCTAATTTGGTTATTTGATATCCTATATCTAATTCATTGTTTTGTTATAATACACATATTTTGATACCTTAATATGAGGAACCATTCTATTTGGTACCTTAGAAAATATTATATTAAAAACATATAATGAAACACTCTAATACAACAATAAATTACATGATCAAATACACAGCTTTGAAAATATATCACTAACACCTCATAAGATTAGAAGATCCCCCATGAGATTGAAGACAAAAAAAATAAAAAGCAGTGAACCCTAGTCCCTACATTGAGTTATCCTTATCCAATTCAACTGAACCCCCTCCTTTTCACATCAATAAATTCCATCCAAATAATGATCATCTATGAAAATTATACAAAAAATAAAATGGAACCTGAAAGCATGACACATATTAGAAAACAAGGTTTTGAAAATGTATCCTACATCCTAAGGAGAACATAAATCATATTTCCTTTTATCAAAATAATGTAATTATAGATTACAAGGGAAAAACATTCCCTACCATTATTTAATGAAATATATTATACTAAAAACATCCCATGAAGAGCTCATGAGAATTTCTATTAGTTCATAAAGTCCCACAAATAAGGGGATGCAATCCCCCTATTTTGACCTCCATCCACTAAAATGACTTTTGATCTTATATCATTGAACTTGTTTGAAACATCTACTTTATTTCCTAAGGCATCTGATTTTCAACCACTAATTCCATTTATTCATTGGATGCCACTAAATATATTTTTTATGTCTCACATCTCAAAATCGGTTTCCTAAACTATCTATATATAATAATTTCTTCCAATAAACTATTCAAAACTTATATTTCGACCATTCTAGTGACTGTTTTATATCACATTATTCTTTATGGGTGACCTCACATGGAGCCATGGTCTTCCACTATTTCAAATGGTGTATTACGTGAATATCTAGGCTCTCACACATCCATCATTACCTCCCAAACTCATAATTTCTAACAGAATCTACCCTTTTCATCTATATCAAGTATTCCTCTGAAACATGACCAATACCTCCAATGTAACAACCTATTCTTTAGAATCCAATATTTGAGCATTATATTACAAAATATGTATAGAATATAAGAGTTACTAAAGGATCAAAAAACATAGTAGTCTTAAAAGGAAAGATATATACATATTTTTTAAATTAAACTTGTGAATATAATATAAGACATAGAAAATTCATAAAGAAAAACATTTTATCTAATGTAGATCATAAAAGATTCAAAATAGTTAGTTTCTAGGTTTACTAAAAAAAGTAAAAAATATATGAGCGAGTAGATATTCACAGTATGGAGTATAAAAAATTTAAATATATCATAACACAAGAATAGAATAAATTGTATGGAAAAGGTTAATTGATAAAAATAATTCCATAATTAATGGAAACTCTTTGGATAACATCACTACTACAAAACACACATATATTAACACTAGTTGTGTGTTTTAACAGCACTTGTAGTGAACTATCTACCAATGAACTACTAAAATAAAAACATTATCATAACTCTTACAAATCACTGATAAAGGGGGACTTTATCATCACTTTCTACATGCACAAATAATGGTGGGTATTTAACAATTCTTCTTTAACACTATAAAAGGGTTCCTTTATCAGTTATAAAACAAGCACTACTAAAGGCCCCTATATATATGAAATAAAAAAAGAATAGTTAAAGGGGGTATTATTTTTTGTTCGGTAATCTCCACACCACCCCTTTATCCATGCTTCCCCCATTTATCTACTCTACCCCCTTTATATATGCTTTTCATTCACTAATTTTCCTCCTTTTAACGGCACCTCCCCCACCCTTGAATAGATATTTATGAAATTACATCCCCCCTTCATACACATGGATTTGAACCATACACCACCTGTTTTGCATTTGAATGCCTTTATTACTACACCCGCTTGTTTTATTATATCTTTTTTGATATTTCTATTTTTATATATATACTTACGTGAATATATTTTATTCCTATATTTATTTAATTATTTTTAAATAAATTTATAAAATATATGTTTATGTGTGTGATATATATAATTATATTTATTTAAATTTATTATGTACTAATTTTATTTTACATATACTAAAATATTATATAATTATATACTCATTTAATAATAAATAAAATTAATGCATTTATATAATTAAAATAAAATAAATAATTTTTTAATTTAAATAAAATGAATAACAAAAACGTCATTCATATATTTAAAAAAACATTTTTATATAAATATGTTGACCAATTTGTTTATAAAAGTTATTGTTTATAATTAATTATAAGAAACAAATAATATATTTAATTATAAATAATAATACATTATAAAAAATGATAAAAACATAAAAAACCATAATATCATTATGAATATAATTCCTAAGAATAAATTTTTTCTCTATGAAAAAAATGAAATAAGACCCCCTTAATTGATGCTGAAATTGTATCAAATGTTATTAAATTGGGACACTCCATCTAAAAAATTAGTTTTGATACATTATATTACTTTTGACCTAGAAAAACATGATTGGGATTCTACTGGGTGCCCAGTGCAAAGATCTCATCATAGTCATTGATTTGATTAGTGGTACAGCCCAAACACACACCTAAATTGAATGTTATGGTTGTTTTATGTTTATGTCGTATTTTTAATATTTATTATACCATTCATTAGTTAATTAATTTTTTTCATAGAATTATTAATTAATTTCTATTACTCTATAATAATTAAAAAATTATTAAAAAACTATTAATTTATAATCTATTTTCACTAAATCTCATATACATTAAGTTTAAATGCCTATTTAGCCTTATCTAAATCATATATAAACAATATATATTATATTTATATTAGTTTAAATTAGTTTTAAATTTTTTATGTATTAATATATTATTTTAATGAAATTTATATTTTTATGAAATTTACCATTTATCAGTGCTAGTAAAAAAGAACCAATAAAGGACCCCTGTTTTTTAGTGCTTTAGTATTTGTGTTGATAACTGGGGGGTTGTTATTAGTGATTTTTTACACGAACTATTAAAGGGGACCTTTATAAGAACTTTTTTATTACTGATAAAGACCACCCTCTATAAGATTTTTTACCATATATAATGGGACACATTATCATAACTTTTTCTTGGACTAATAAAGGGGATATTTTGAGTGCTCATAAATCCTTATTCTAATAATGGTTGAATATGTAGTAGTATATATATATGAAATTAAATAAAAAATTGAATAATTATTAATGATATCATACTAATGGAATTCGTAATATTAAAAATCATAAACATACCATTAAGGACTTTTGTTAAGATATCATACATAAAAAGATAATTCATCTGAAAAAACTTATTTAGTTTTTCTCATGACACCTACCGATGCGTCAGGGGATATATGAATTGGTTCCCAAACATTTATAATTATGTCTATGGAATTCATAATAATAGTTAATAAGGAATTTCATAACATAACCTAAGGAACTTATTTCATAATAATGAAAAATAGATGAATGGATATATGAATTATGGAAATATAAGAAAACAATATTTCCCTATGTAATGGAATAATGTTTATATTTGGTATAATTTCTTGAAAATAAACATAGAAAGAATGGGGTATTCTCATTATAAGAGTAATTATAGTTTTCAAAAAAATAAATATAATATGGGGGGAGAGGGAACCTTCAATGTGTTGGGTTATCAATTGAAGGTTCAAATTTAGTTTAGTGTATTATAATTTAAGGAGCCCAAAGTTTTGGTAGTAAATTCATTCATTATGATTCAAAATTATCATGTGAATTATGAAAAGAATATCACATAGAGTTTATATAATGGTGTGATGTATTAGGAACACTTATCCTACACCATGTAAATATTTAGTGGATACTCAACCAGCATTTTTCATGGTGATTACCCATAGGTGCATTCTATTCCATAACCTCATCAACATTCTAGTCTCTATATAGTGATACAAGTACCTGGAAAATCACACACACTTCACTTTAAAAATTTAGGATATTGAGGAATTATGAAAACATTGGTAACATATAGTGTCCCATCCTTTCTTTACGTTAATTTTATATCATTTTAAAGATAAAAAATATAAAACATTACAACAAGAGGATCTAATTGTAGCACTGTATAATTCTAGGTACTCCCGTCACATCATGAAAATTTCATTATATTTATTAATAAATAGTACATATATCAATCATAACCATGGAAATTAATGTGTTTCAACTCATAAGAAAACATTCATAATCAATGGGATTCCAAAATAAATAGGTTATAACATACATGATACAAGAACCGTCAACCTTGAATGAGAAGTAAAATGTGTTTTCTTAAAACAAGAGTTTTTTTTGAAAAACATTTCATGGAAATAAAAACTAGTGACAATTATTTATATCATATAAGATGATATATAATGATGAAAAATTTATTTTTATGGAGTATCCATATCAAAAAAGTAGTGAAAGAGGGAGAACCTGAAGATTGAATGTTAGGTTCGAGAATTCCCCCTTACCTTGTATCTGAACGCTTCATTCTCTATAATTTCCTATATAACCACATTAGATTCATTAATTGACAATTAAATAACATGTTATACCTAAATATGTATTCATTAAGTTATTTTATGGGCCTTTGTATGAGTTATATATTTTTAAAACAATGTTCATGAATGATCATTTTTATGGTTTTCTTGAGAGGTTCACTTGTATTCATAAATGAATGTTTGTGTAGAGCATGGATAAACAAAAAAATAGATATTTCATATTTTTAATGAAATTATAGAATTCTATATGATCTTATAATGAATTATGTTATATACCATGTGTATTGATCATTAGATAAGGATTAAATAATGATTGTTTGGGTAAATTGGGGCAGTTTTTCGACCACAACGAACTTTTTTTGATTAGTCAATTAGTAATAAGTAGATATGTTAGTTACAAAAAATTAAACATGACATAATACATATAAAATATTTTGGTTAAACCATAAAAATTGTTTCATAACCAAATATGAAATTTTAAATGGAAAAAAGAAAACATGTCGTTCTTAAAGGTGATAGATTAACACCTCACGAACAATGTTTTATTTTATATAACAAATAAGGGAGGAGAAGGGGGTTAGATGGTATGATATCCCATTACTATCATAAAATTCCTATATATAAATTATAAAGTAGTTACCAAACCATTTTTAAGAATATGGGTGGAGATATAATATGAAAAGAACATGAAAATGAAAGTAAATTAAAGGAAAGAGGGAGAGAAATTACCTCTTGAATCCTACTCTTGGGATCCTACTCTTGGGATCCTCCTTAAGGGACATAAGATTGGACTTTTTATGAGACCATAATCTCTTAGAATTATGGGAGGAGATAGGGAATATTCTTGGTCATAGTGTAGATAACGATTGAAGCTTTAGAGGTGTGAGGAAATAGGGGTGTGAATGGTTGTATTTATAGTGGAGGGGAGAGGGGATTTCTCAATATAAAATTCATTAATTTATTATTTCCCGATAAGACAAGGTATAGTGTGTCTTACAAGACCAATAATAGTAATTTTAACATATGAACCCTAACCATTTGGGATTACATTAGCATGAAATCTTGTCTGACTCTATAATTAACTTATTTAGCTTATTTTGTAAATTATGGTATTTCAGTATTCATCAAAAATTCATGTATTTCAAAAAAAACAAAAAATTCACCCAAACCATTTCTCAACATTTATAATCCCAAAAATAATTCCATTTTTCAAAAATATTTATATATATGATTAAATAAATATTTAATTGAACTCAAAATTTATTAAAAAACAAGTTTTAAAAAAATTCATTTACTTATTCTAGAAAATAGGTACATCATACTTTAACATGAATATTCTATTTATACTATCATAGGTAAGGTTACTATTAATTTGGGTATATCATTATTCATATGGGTATGAAACTATTCTGAAGGGTAGGTTACTATTCACCAAAAATTATGTCTTTCTTATCAGACTCCAAATATTTACTCATCGTAACCATGTATGTTAGACTTTTCAAATTCAATACGTAGAAGTAAAAAACATATTCTTAAATATAAAATAGAACTTATTAGTTAATTATGTTTTTCTTTCATGATAATATATGAAATATTTATAAGATATGAATTTAAATAAAAAAAAATTGGTTGTCACATTCTTCCCCATTAAGAAATTTTTCCATCGAAATTTCACTTGACACAAATAGGTGAGGGTACTTCTCATTCATCACCTCCTCCAGTTCCCAAGTATCTTCTTCAAACATAGGGTTCCTCCACAAAACATTGACATGGTGGGTTAACTTGTTGCGTAGAACCTTATTTCTTCAATCCATAATCTTTACTGGATGCATCTCATAAGAGATATCGTCTTCCAGTTGTACCACCTCATAGTTTAGTACATGTGAGGGATCAGGTATATACTTCCTCAAGAGTGATACATGAAACACATCATGAACATGGGCCATATTTAGTGGAAGTTCAAGTCGATAGGCTATGACTCGTATATGGCTAATGATATCAAAGGGGCCAATGAACCTTGGGCTTAGCTTCCCTTTCATTAAAAATAGCATGACTCTAAACCATAGTGATAGTAAAAGGAAGAAATTGTCTTCAATGAAGAACTCCATGTCCCTTTGAATCTTTTGCTAATTTTGAGCATCTTTGATGTGTTTCTGGATGACTTGAACCATCACTGTCATCTCTTTGACAATATTAGATCCATGTAGAATTGTTTCTCCAACTTCATCCCAATAGGTTGGAGTTCTACATGACTTTTCATTCAAAGCATAATACGGAGCTACCTGAATACTCAATTTCAAGTTATTGTTGTATGAGAAATCACCCAATGGGAGACACTGATCCCATTGACCTTTTAATTCTACAGAGCATGATCTTACCATGTCTTCAAGTATTTGAATAGTCTTTTCATATTGGCCATCAGTTTGAGGTTGATAGGTCGTGCTAAAATTTATTTCATTACTCAAGTCATGTTGAAGGCTCCTCCAGAATTTAGATGAGAACCTTGGATCACGTTCAGATTCAATCGAGAGAGGAACTCCATGCTGTCTCACCACTTCCTTCACATATATCTTTTAATTTTTTTCAAGAAATAGGTCTTCCAGAATAGTGATAAAATCAGTAGTCATGGTGAGTTGGTCAACAACAACCCATATTGCATTATTTCCCTTCAATGTCTTCAGGAGACCCATGACAATGTCTATAGTGACATTCTCCCATTTCCACACGGGTATAGGCAATGGATGCATAATCCCATTGGACTTTTACCACTTTTCATTAACTAGCTGAGATACCATGAACCATGATATAAATTCTACAATATCCTTCTTCATGTTATCCGACTAGAAGTGTTCTTAGATATCAGGGTACATATTGGTACTCCCGGGATGGATAGAGAATTCTGAGCTATGTGCATTTTCTAATAGCTCCTTCATTATCCTAGGTGATGAAGGAAAAAAAAGCTATGATCCAAACTGAATCAAACCATCATCTTTGATATGGAACTGTTGCAGCTTCCCATCCTTTACTAAATTCACCATCTTTTGTTTCTCAACATCTTCCCTTTGTGCATTATTAATATTATATTGGATGGATTGTTGCACAATAATTTGGGAAAGGTAGGTTTTATTCCTTACCCTTATGATTTTCAAATCTATCCTTTTCATATCCAATAAGATAGGTTCTTTCTCTATCCACAGCATGGATAGAGTAACAATTTTGTTTCTTATTAGAGCATCAGCAACCATCTTTGACTTTCGAGGATGATAGTGAATAGAGTAAGCATAGTCTTTGATTAGGGCTATACATCTCCTCTGACACATGTTGATCTCCTTTTATGTGAATATATACATTAGGAATTTGTGGTCGGTGTATATTTCACACTTCTCAACATAAAGGTAGTGTCTCCATATTTTCAAGGAAAAAATCTAGGCTCCCAGCTATAGATCATGCGTCAGGTAGTTCTGATCATGGATCTTCAACTATTGTGAGGTGTAGGCTATCACATTATCATTTTTCTTGAGTAAACAACCCAAACCATTTTTTGAATCATCACTGTATATCACAGAACATTATACACTTTTTTGGTAATGTGATTACACGTGAATTAATCACACTTATATTTAGCTTCTTGAAGATTCCCTCACATTCTTCCATCCAGATATAAATTTCCCCTTTCCTTGTTAGCATAGTTAGCGGGCATGACAATCATGAGATTTTTCTCACAAAACATCTGTAGTACTCAACTAATATAAAAAACTACAGATTTTTGTGACACTAGAGGGCATGTTCCATTCCTCAATCTCCATTTCATTAGTGGGGTCCACGGAAATTCCCCCACTTGTGATCATGTGTCCGAGGAACATGACTTACTTCTTCCAATAGTCACACTTACTAAATACGGCGTACAACTTCTCCTTTCTCAATTTCATCAACACAAGTATAGATGTTCTTCACGTTCCTCATTACTCTTTATGCAGATGATAATATCATTAATAAACACTAACATAAATTTTCGAGGTAATGTCTAAAGAATATATTCATCAAATCTATAAATATTTCATGGGAATTTTTATGTCTGAATGGAATCACCAGAAACTCATAGTGCACATACCTTGTTCGGAAGGCAGTCTTATGAATATATTCCTTCTTAACCTTTAGTTGATGATATCTAGAATGAAGAACCACCTTTGATAAGTATTGATCTCCTCTTAATTGATCAAAAAAGTTGTCAATCCTTGGGAGAGGATACTTGTTCTTTATGGTGATCTTGTTGAGTTACTGATAATCGATACACATACACATTGTTCCATCCTTATTATTCAAAAAGTGCACTATCACACGCCAAGGTAATGCACTAGCGCATATCGACCCTTTGTCAAGATTCTCTTGAATCTTCTTCATTATCACATCCAGTTTGATAGTAGAAATTCAATAGGTAAACTATGAGATAAGAGTAGCTTCAAGTATGAGTTCTATTGAGAACTCTACCTCACGACCAGGGGGGATTCCGGGTAACTCTTCAGGAAATGCATCATTGTATTCCCTCATGATGGGCATTTCTACAAGATTATCCCTTTCCTTCAACCTAACCATTTGAGAGTGCTTTTATTTGTTATAGGGAATCAACACCCACACTATTGAAGGATTTTTCAAATGAGGTTCATGATCATCATTTCATTTGTAGAGGATCATGGGATGGTTCAGAATATGAAAGGATACTTCCTTTTCCCAATAGTTGATATGTGTTCTACATAACCAAAGACAATCCAACCCTATTATAGCATTGAATTCCACCAATGTAAGTATTTCAAGATTCGCTGGAAGAATCTTCCCACATACGCCAACATGAGAAGAGTCAAACACTTGGGTTGCAATGATTACACCACTTGGTTTTTTTTACAGATATCTTTACTTTGAGGTTTTGGGGCTTCGATTATATAGTTCTATAAAACATTCATGATATAAAATAATGCATAAAACCAGAATCAAAAATGAATTTTTCAAATCTTGAGTGAATATGAAGTGCACCTTGTACGACATCATTATCTTTCTCCACTTCTACAGTAGTGATGGAATAAGCCTTCCCGTGTTCCTTTGGATTTGGTGGCTGCTGATGCTGATTACCCATAAGAACTCTAGGTTTAGTGCACTGGCTTTCATAGTTCCCTAGACCCCTATAGTGGTATAATTGATCCATTTGTGGTTCTCTCCTTTATTCCACCACATTCTCCTTCATATTCATGTCCTTTAGACACTCTTGAGAATTGTGTCATTCTTTCCAAGTCTTGAAACATATCCTCATTCCTTTGATCCAATTCCCATGGAGTAACTTCCCATATTTTTGGCATGTGGATCATTGAGTTTTCTTCCCACCATTTTCATTAGATCCGTCGGCTTAAAACTCAATCTTTCATTTCATATCACTATATCTATGGGACCTTTCTAAAAACTCTATATTAACTTTGAGAGAACATCGATAAACTTCTTCATAACTCTCAATGCCTCAAATTGCAAGAGCCTTTCAAATGTGTGGTTTTAATCCACTAAAGAATCTATCAATATTTCTATAATTGTTGATAACAAAACCCAAAGCATACCTTGAAAGACTTTCCAAATTTTCTTCATAGGTTGTGATGAATTAAACTTCTTTTTTCATGAGCTCTATTATTTCTCTATCCATATTCGTTGGAATACGTTTTGCGAAATACTTGTTAAAAAACATTAACATAATATCTTCCCATTCCATCTCTTCAATTTTGTCTCTTGGTTTACTGTTCTTAATCAAATACCACCATTGATCAGCCTCTCCATTTAGACTATAAATGGATAGAGTCACCTTCTATGACTTAGAAAAATGATGCACCAAAATGATTTTCTCCATAGAGTTGACCCACTGTTCTACAACTAGTGGATCAGAGGATCCACTAAATGTCGGTGGTCATTGCCGTATAAAACACTCTATAGCCAGTTTCTCCCTCTTTGGTGAAGTAGGATCTTCCCCATTATTATTGTTATTTTTAGTAACCTGAGATAGTTGTGTAATAATCACTATGATGTTTTGACTCCACCTCCCAAATCATTAGGGATGTCGTTCATGAAATCCTTTCATTGTCCCTCACAAGAGTTATTGTCATGGTTTCTCCTAGTTCTAACAATTTTCTAAAATATAAAAGGTTAGAACAAACCATAAGTCAAAAATTATTTAATAACATATCCATTTTTATGATTTATACTAAAATAATAAAATATGGGACTACAATTTAAATATTACTGTGTGCATGTGTGTTCACAGTCTCATACTAGTGGTATTCTCAAGGGTTCACTAATCCTAATTCCCAAATTAACTAAACCTAGACTATGATACCAACTATAGAAACCCAACATTTCCATACATTAATCTTACATCATTTTAATTATAATTAATATAAAACCTTGAAACAAGAGGATACAATGTTTTGTTATCTTGGGAAAACATTGACTATTAATAACTTTTATAACATAAAACATAAACAATTATTTAATTAATTCTTCCCTAGATTTTTATTGGAACATGACCTCTCCAAATTAAATATAGCTACATGAGGATGTACATCAATAGGGGTGATCTAAATTCCTAGTAAGATGATAGATAAAAAAAATATAGCATGGGGTGAACATAAACATAATATAGGAAAATTATCATGAACATGGAAGGAATCATTATTAAAAGACTTCAAATGTGGCAATGAATAAAGAATATAAACATCATGTAATAGTGGTTAACTAAAAAGAATATTTGTGAACAAATATATAATCATGTTTACCCATCATTTCACTTTAACTCATGTGGTTCATCACTTTACCGAATTCATTGGAGCACATTATTATTCCAGGAACACCTGTCACATTCAGACATTCGTATTGCGTTATATAATTCTTGGTGCACCCGTCACATCATGAAATTTTCATTATCATTCCTACCACAGAGAACATATATAAAAATTAACAATGTAAAGGAATTGGTTTCAACTCATATTAACACATTCATAAACATTGGGTTCCCAAAAGAATTAGGAAATAACATACATGTTACAAGAACCGTCAACCTCGAATGAAAAGTAAAAGGTGTGTTCTTAAAAGAAGAGTTTTCGAGAAAACATTTTGATTGAACAATACACCAATGAAAAAATATATATCCCAGAAAAGGAAATTCAATGATGAATAAATTATTTTTAAGGGGTAACCATATCAAAAAAGGAGTGAAAGAGGGAGATCTTGAAAGATGAAAGTTGGGTTTGGGAATTTCCCCTTACTTAGTATCTGAACGCTTCCTTAACATTAATTTCCTATATAACCATATTAGATTTATTAATTTAAAATTACATAACATTTTATATATTTATAAATTTTCATTTATTTATTTTATGGTACTTTCGAATAGACTATAAAAAATATTGTTCTGGAATGTTCATTTTTTATGGTTTTCTTGAGTGGTTCAATTGTATTCGTAAATGAATGTTAGTGTTGTACATGGATAAACATACATAACTAATATTTCATGTTATTAATGATATTCTAAAAGTTTTAATGATTGTATAATGAATTATATTATATACCATGTGTATGGATCATTAGATAAGAATTAAATGATGATTGTTTGGGTTAATTTTTGCGGTTTTCAACCACAATGAACTTGTTTTGATTAATCATTTAGTAATATGTACATATTTAAAGAACATTAAATAGGATATAAGATATATAAAATATTATGTTTTAACCATATAAATGTAATCATAAAAATATCTGAAAGTAGAAATGTAAAAATGTAACATTTTATTCTTAAATGTGATAGATTAATATCTCACGAACAATGTTTTCTTTTATAAAATAAATTGAAGAGGAGAAGGGGGATGGATTGTATAATATACCTTTATTATCATAAAATTCCAGTATATGTATGATAAAGTAGTTACCAATCCTTTTGGATGAATATAAGTGGGGATAGAATAATATGTAAACATGAAATTGAATGAAAATTAAAGGAAAGGGGGAGAGAAAAAATCTCTTAAATCCTTCAACAGGGTACATAGGCTTGGTATTTTGATGAGACCAGAAGATATTAGACATGGGGGAGGGTCTAGGGATGATTCAAGGGAATAGATTAGACAAGGCATGAATCTTTAGAGATGTATGGAAATGATGGTGTGAATGGTGGTATTTTCAGTAGAGGGGAGAGGGGATTTCTCAATATAAAATTCATTAGTTTATTATTTTCCCAAAAGACAAGGAATAGTGTGTCTACCTATACCAAAAATATTAATTTTATAATGTGAACCCGAACCAATCAGTCTTACATCAGTAGAACATCATGCATGACTCAATAATTAGTTTATTTAGCTTATTTTGTAAATTTTGGTTTTTCATTATTCATAAAATATTCACGTATTTCAATAAAATACCAAAAATTCACCCCAACCATTTTTAGAAATGTAGAATCCAAAAATTAGATCCATTTTTCAAAAAAAAATCTAAATATGATTATTTTTATATTTACTTAAACTCATAATTTATTAATAAAACTAGTTTTAAATCATTCATTTACTTGTTCTAAAATATAGGTACATCATACTTTCGCTAGAATATTATCTTTATACTTTAATAGGTAATGTTACTACTCATTATGGTGTATCACTATTTATAATGGTGTGTTACTATTCATAAGGGTAGGTTACTATTCACCAAAAATTATGTTTTCCTTATAAGACTCTAAGTAACTTACTAATCGCATCCTTGTATGCTAGATTCTAGAAATTCATAACACAAAAGTGGAAAACTTATATTTAATGGTCAAATAACACTTACTAGATCATTATGTTTTTCTTTCATATGATTATATGAACTATTTATAAAAGATAAATTTACATTAAAAATTTTGGGATGTTACATAAAATTTCAATAACAACCCTTTATAATATTGATCTTGTAATTGAGCTTCAAATACCATGAATAAAATCAACCCATGATATAATAAATCATATAGGAATAATATACAACTATAATTAAAATTAGTTGCATAATACAAAATATGTCCTAGGAAAAGGAATTTGAGATGAATGGTTCATGCAACCATAGAAAATTTCTACTAATAACTCCTTGAAGGATATAATTTAAAATGTAGAATTAAACACCTTCAACAATGAGTGTATTAGATAAAAATCACTATAGGGGTATTAAATACACAAAAAATAAAATAAAAATGGTGTACAATATAAAATATGTCCCATGGGGAGAATATTTAAGATATAGAACCCACACCTTATTTCCTAACATCCACTAAATTGATTGAATATTAGGTATAAAACAATAACTATCCTAACCACATTTTCAAAATCCTATATAAAGTTTTATAAAGTTTATATGTAATTAATCTCAAAACGTATATTAGATATTATGTATTTCTATAATAGGTGTGAGTTATTTTGATCATTTTGAATTATTTTCATAATTACAGTGTGGTTATTTTATTTCCAAAGATAATAACTCCAAGATAATTTAAGGTACTGTAATAGATAACTTATGTTGATTAATAATTTATCTTTTCTCGTCCTAGAAGAATTTCAGTTATGTTTAGTGAAAGTGGAATATCATCTTGTTTTAGTAATTTTTTAGATCAAAGCTGATAATTTAATGTATGATATATAATTATTATAACCATTCAAAAACCATAAAAAATTAATTTTTCATTAAAATATATTAATATTAATATTTAATTCTCCCTATTTGTCCTTGATATAATTTTATAGTATTTTTAAAAAAGTTCGGTCGACCAAACTAGACATGAACATACCAAAATGTGATGGATGAGTGTGGTTTAGAATTTGGTTATATTTTCATGATATCATTATAATACAAGTATAATTTTATTATTTATATTTTTATGGTTTCAATCATATTTTAATAATTTTTTATAAATATTTAAAACTAAAAGAAAACTTAAAAACACTACTTCGTTGATGTGGTAGTCCACAAAACTCATGATTAACGTTTTCATTACTAGTTGAATGAGAGGAAATTATAGAGGAATATAATTTTTCACTTCCTATTAATAATTATATAATATTAATAACATTTATTATTCAATTAAATCATTATAACTAGTGAAAAAAGGTGGTGGGTTGAAAAAAATATTTCACTTCGTGGAGGTGGTAGTCCGAACAACTCACGATCGACATTCATTTATTTTTTTCAATGGGGATGGAATGGAATTAATATGGGGTTATCCATATATATAATAATACATATGTGTACTATATATACCTATGTCATTATATAAATATAGTTACGTTTGGATTGAATGATAAATGATTAGAATAAATAGTTTGGAGTATGTAACAATTACACTGAGGCCTTGAACTTCCTCTTGATGAACTCCTTGGAAATCAAGAACACATGATATAAATTTATTGATTGGGGTATTTAATAAATAAACAATATTTATTGGAGAGTAAAATTTATTAGGTATTAATTTTTATTACAAAGGTATAGTGGACCATTGAAATGGTGGAAGGGAACCCATCTTATAAGTAATGAAAATGACACTTTTATAGAAACCTAATATTTTCCATAACAGAATGATTCTATTAAAATATGAATTATTAAAAAAGATAGAAATAAAGGAGTCTCATGTGATACTGGGATGATTTATCTTTATCAAAATATTTCCACACAACTTTTAAACATGTTATGTGTCATTATTTTATTTTATGATATTACTTTTAACTTTTTTTTATTTTTACTCTCTAACAAATTTTAACTCGAGTATTTCTTGTTTTACTAAACATATAAAATAAGCTATCTAACCAAATTTTCGGGTGTTGAAACAAAGTTCAATATCCATTTAATTTACTCTAATTTATAATAATGATAATATTAATATTTAAATATGATATTTTATATATAGAAATACAGATCTTTGGAACAATGTATCTATAACCATTATGTTTTGTTAATATTAATTGGTCTTTATTAACAATTTAATGAGTGAAAGAGTACTTAAATATAAGATTAAATTTTTTAATAAATCCAATTTTTTGAAGACATTATTTTATTTCATTAGATAAAAATTATACAATATTTATAAAATACATATATGAAAATAGATGATTTACCATTATCATCATTATTAACATTAATATTAGTAATAATACATAATCCCCTGAAATGAAATTAAATCCATAAAATTATATGATCTTGTTGAACTAATAAATGACATCTAAATTTTTTTATTTCTACATGTGATGAATATTATAGTTTTAATATAAGTTAATAAATATGTTTTTTGAGTAAAATGTTACATATGTTTCTAAAATGATAAATATGGGTTTTATGAGTAATTTTTTTTTAATTTAAACTCATTAATTTTACTTATAAATAATAATATATAAATATATATTATGAAAAGTGTTTTTTAAAATTTTAATTTTAATTTTATTATAATAATGTTTTAAATGTAATAGTTTGATCAATATTGATATACTATCACACTTCAAAAAAAATTCAACTATTTAAGAAAAATCCCAAATAAATAAACATATGATAATATAAATACATTATAAACCCAAAATAGAAGTTAATTTGTTAATATTAAAATTAAAATTTACCTTTTAAAAAATTCATTAATAAAGGATATTCAGAGTTCACATTATTTAATAGTTTTGGGGTGTACAGTTTACTTACTATAGTAGGGTATTCAAAATTGCATTCACCCCCTCTAATTATTGTCCTCAAAATTGGATATATTTACTATAATAAAAAACTAAAGATATTCATTACCTATATATCATTAATTCACCCATTTTTCCTCCTCTAGTTTTTTATTTCTCTAATAGACTTTCACCAGTTCATTTGAACGATTCGATAACACGTTCTATCTAGTATCAAGAATCATGACATGAATTTCAATATATGAAAAGTGAATTTTAAATTATATTCCATCAGATGTGAGTATATGCATCAGATCTTACATACATTTCCTTATTAAGGAAACATAAAGGACATCATGTACATTATAAATCATGGGTGTCATACCTAATTCGTAATCTATAAATCAAATACTCTCTATAATTTAAAATTCCCATTATACCTAAGTATTAATAACAATGTTTTTTCGAAATCTTATGACTACCCCATTGAGTCACCATTAAGAATAAATAATCTCCCACTATAAATTTGATGTCCTTCCATTTATTTTAAATATAAATTATTTGTTTGGTTTTATCTCTTATGATAACATTCTAAATATTATGTAGTTTCTTAGTTTTATCCTCTATAAGATCTTGTACTACTATATTAAACCTCTATGTTATTAAAACAAGTTGGGGTACAAAATATATTCCCATATAATACCCCATATGATGACATCTAGATGATTAAATATTATATATTTTTATATGAAAATTCCACTAGTGGTAGATACTAATCTCAATCTCTTTAGAATTAATGAGAACATTACCTTAGCATGTCTTCAACTGTTTTAATAATCCTTTGAGATTAACCATTCATTTGGGGGATGATACAAGGTTCTTAAATCTACCTCAATGTTGGGATACATTGGATGAATCTTATAAAATATTATTATGAATTTTGGTTCATGAAGAGATACAACTTATACAGGTACCCTGTAATGTATCATAATTTCAATTATATAGAGATGGGTAAGGAACTCAAGGGGTATGTCATCCCTACACACTATGAGATGTGTAAACATGTCAAGGTGATCAATCTTGACACATATCTAATCATTCATCCATTTATTGTTTGGAAAAAAAGTGAAAAATTCAACTGTAATATTTCTCCACTTCCATAAGGGTATTGGTGGAGGTTTCATGACCCCCTTAGGATGTTTCCTTTCAGCCTGTACTTGGTGGGACACTATTAATTTGGAAACATAGTCAACAATTTCCAACTTTATACCATCCTTCAAAAAAAAATTCTTAAATCATAATATATCATTGCTTTAATAGGTTTAATAATGAAATCTATTCTTTGTGCTCTATATTGTAGCTACCTCTTGACTTCAGTTATGAATGGAACACATAATCTCTATCAAAACTTCAATACTCCATATTTATAAATTATTTCTTTCATTTTTTCATCATTATATGATTTAATCCTCATCTTTATATCCTTATCATCCTATTGGGACTTCTCAATCTTTTCCAGTAAAAGTGGTTTCACAATTTCTTATTAAATGGAATATGGTCCCCTTTCAAAAAAATTACCATACCTATATTTAATAGATCACTAAATATAAGGTCCTTATTAATTATCATCATTGTTACATCTCAATTGTCCCTCCTAATCAATGCACCAGCCACCTCTTTTCCTTCCATGAGTGTTTTTATATCCTGAAATCCTTTCCGTTGAGATTTTACAACCATCTTTTTTACTTCATGATATGTCCTTTATAGAGAGAATATAATTATAACATTTGTTGTTTATATATATGTTTAGTCTTTAACGATTGAGATTATGCCTCTATATCATCAATTATATGATTTGAGATACCAAATCATGTTCATGAGTTTTCTAATTCTATTCAGGAATATTAAATTTTCATGATTCGTAAGCAACGTCTCTATCATTCTACATAAAGATTCAATACAGTCCATTCATTAAAGAATCACTATATATTAAAAATCAACCAATTTCTATTGATAAAGTCAATAATTATGCATTAAAAAATCTACTATTTAGCTCTTAATAGCATTATTCACATTCCATGGACCATGTAAATTTAATCCCCTTACAAGTCAACTTGGTAAGAGGGTTGTCCAATAAGGTAAATATTGAACAAAACAATGATTTTCACTTATTAAAACTAAATAAAATATGCATATTTTTTATAATCATTGGTGTGGGACATTATTTTTATAACATTATCTTTGAATGATCAATAATTATTTTATTCATAGAGAATGAAAGTCTATGGAAAGAAAATTATTTGATAAATAAACAACAATTAATGAATTTACTATACAATTCCTTTAATATGAGGGTCTCAATCATTATTTGTTAATAGTTCTCATGATCTTTATATCATTTGGATTATATCAAGTTATCATCAATGAATTATACCATGAAGTTTTCAATATTATCCTTGAATAATTTATCGAGAAGATCCAAAAAAATGGTGAATTAGTTAATCCAAAGGTTATTATTATAAACTCATAATTATATTATCTTAGAATAAATTTTTTTTTTAGTATAACCTCTTTATTCACCTTTAAATGATGATAACTACCAAAAATATCAATATTTGGTAAAAATATTGGGCTAATTGAAATTGTTCAACTAAGTCATAAAATATTGGTAAAAGATAAATAATCTTTATATAAATAAAAATAGATATCTTTCAAATTGATGAACAATTCAAAGACACATACAATTTTATATGGTATAACTGACATCCCCATAGTGAAATTATACAGTGTATAAATTCCTTACCACGTGACTTCTATAATTGTGTCTTCTACTATACAAACTCTACTGCTAGAATTCTATATTTAGATATGGTTCTTGATATAATAATGAGTTCAATGTAATGATAATCTTCATGATCACATGGATGACTAAGTAATTACTTTATAAATAAAACAATGTGTTGTAAAATGGGTACATCCTCTACTATTAGGGCGTCATTCCCATATATAGATATTCTTTTCATGTCCATGTCACCGATAATTTCATTAATGGGATTTGTTGGAGGTGGGACTAGATAATAATGAAAAGGTGAATTATCTCCTGTGAAAACAAGGGATTATAAACCCCTTTCACAAATATTAATCTCTGTATTTCGTTGTCATATTCATGAATTATAAATTTAAAGTCAATACATAACATGGATAAAGTCAAAATCATCCATATGTAAAACAATCATGTATTACACTTGGGAGTGTTTATGCTTCTTAATAGATATCCTTGGATATATCATTGTTAAAATATGACTCCCATTTAGTGACATAACTAAAAACTCCATTATCAAAGTATTTAGATATTTTTCAAATTTCTCAGTGAACATGGATGATATAATAGAGTGGGTATATTGGGAATAAAATAAACCATTGGATAACTTCTATTTTGGTATCAATATACCATATGTCACTTATTTGTTTTACATCAACCATAGATGTAATGATTACATAAGCTAAATCATTCATTATAATCATTAATGAGGTAAATTACATTGATGTTTGAGGAATTGGTTTTCAAAGTGCCCCACCTCCTTAAAGTTATGGAAATTAAAATCATTAACTTTTTCCTTACATTCAAGGTCTTGTAGATCTTTTTCAATATATATGAAACATACTATCATTCCATTCATGAAATTACATTTGTGTTACTTCTCATAGTTATTACATGTAAGAAATTTGACTCTTTATTTCTTTCCCTTTGAAAAAAATTTCTTTCTATAGTTATTTACATACCTCTTCTTCTCAAGATTACTTTTGAATACAAAATTGTTTCATAACCCATTTTCCATCTTAGTAGAACTTGAGACTGTATCCTTGTACAATGAAAATTTAGGAGCGACTAATATCCTTTCAAGACATGGATTTTTCCCATAAAAATTGGTATATATTCCATTTAAATTTAAATACATTATTTAAAGCATGTATCAAAAACAACATATATTTAAGCTCATAATTTAAAACATTCTCCTCAATTATTATGATATTAAGAAATTTCCTTCCCATTTCATCAATTTTCAAATATGAATTTTTTTAGAATATATCCTCAAAATATATCCAATATTTCAAGTCTATCTATACTTCAACTTTATTGTGCTGAATTATTAACCCCTAGTCATCCGAATGTCATTTTATAAGATATACTTCCATGGAGACATTTTTCATTTCACTATATCCCTATGTGAGGAATATCTTTTCTCATGACATATTTCATCACTCAGCTACCATTGGATTAGTAGTTCCATTGAATGATGGAGGTTGTTTCCACATGAATAATTTCATCATTGTAACACTATATTTTGGATCATTATTGTGATCTAAGTGGGAGTGGATATATTTCCTAACATAGGAATAATTCCCTGATATGTTAATGATCAAATTAGTTCCAATTTTATCCTCATTTAATTGCTCAAGGAGATCATCTCTATATTGAGTATGACTATTCATATAGTTCATATTATTTTTATTAGCCTCCATCTCTAAACAATGATATAATCATAATTAGTGCATGAAATTGACTTGTAAAATACAATCCATAATTTTTTTGGGAAAAAATTCCCTAAAATATTAAGGGGTTTTTTTAATATTTTTCATATTTAACTATATTTTATAAATATAATACCCAAGGATACTTATGAACTTTCTCTAATACCAACTGTAACGACCTAGGATCTAATAACCTAGAATGAGTAATTATAGTACAATATTGGCAGAGAGTATAAAAGTTCCATAATGATATAAAGACATAAAAGTCATGGAAGACTAGATACATATATATTTTTCACATTACACTTGAGAAAAGAAAATAAAAAACAATATCTCTATGATATCCTTAGTATATATTCTAAACGATCCTTGAAAATTATAAATAGTTCTCTTCTAGGGTTCATAGTGAATGGAAAAAAAATATGGGTCAGTTATTATTCTCATTAAGGACTTGTATACATTATAATATATTATAACGTGAACATGATATAATTATTATGGAAAAATGAAGAAGTGGTCAAAATAATTCCATAATAAAATGAAACTTAAGCAATAAAACATCCATGTAAATATAATAAAACAAGGGTAATATTTAATTATCTTATACTGATATAATGAATAATGTCGAAAATCATAAATATACTATCAAAATATTTTTTCAATACATCATGGAAAAAATGTTAATGCATATGCTAATAACCCAGATTTTTTATCTCATGAGATCTAAAAATGCATTGATTATCTATACCAGACCCAACTCATCGCTAATAAATTAAAACTTGTTCATCATATGATTTAAAATGACTTTTTATAACATTCAATAAATAAAATATTACTAAATCAAGGGAAAATATAAAAATGGATATCCATATGATGGTAATAAAGAAACGAATATTCCTCCATTAAATGGAATAATGTTACAGTCTAGGAGAATGTATTGAAACTAAAAAACAAAATATTGGGTATCTCAATTTGTTTGGAAGTAACCTTTTCAAATAATAACAATAAGGTTGTGGAGATGGATCATTCAATGTGATGGGCTATAAATTGATGATATTAATTGAGATTAGTTGTTTTAATTTTTAAGAAGACAATGAGATTAAAATAAAATAATTTATTATTGTTCATAAAGATCACATGAATTATCCAAAGCATATACCTCATGAGTATCTATTTAGGTGTATAGTCTTAGTCACACTCATCATGTATCGATTAAAAATTGAGTGGATACTCAACCAAACTTTTCTCAGGGAAATTAGAACTAGGTGAATCATTTACACAATCATATCCACTTTCAATTATCCATAAAAGGATGTAATTTCCAAAAAATACAAATACACCTTACCATAAAAAATTTATGATTTTGGGGAATTATGATGGATTAGGTAATATTTCAATCAAATACATTTAAAATAGAGATCATTTAATTGAACATAAAATACCATGAAATAGATAAAATTTATTATATAATAAATTATATTGGTAGTATATATATTATATAATTTAAATTAGATATATAATACTAAAAATATCCCATGAAAAGAAATTTGAGAAAAAAGGCCCTAATATCAATAGAAACATTCTAGTCAAATCCCATTGTAGGGTAGAATATAAATTGAAATGTTGAATACCATGAATAATGAGTGGATCCATAAAATATATACATAATAGGTAGTATATAAACCCTGTGAATGAAAAATTTGTATAGAATAAGAAATATATCTGAAGGAGTAAAAAAATATGATAAAATACGCCTACATAAATTCTTGAAATCCACTGAACAACATGTATATCATGTTAAAAAATAATTAATATATTAATAAAATATCCCATAATGTTATTAAAATTTATAATATTTTATAAAAATATTTTATAATTATTCTATACATGTATATTAGTCATTTATTAGCTGTTTTCAATATCAAGTGTGAGTTATTTGGATAATTTTAAACTATTTTCATAATAGAAGTGTGGATATTTATTATTAACCAAAATTAAGTCAATTATATGAAATATATATTACTTTTATTGATTATTTATATTGATTAATAAATATCTTATACATCTAATAAGTTTTTTAGTCATTTTGTGTGAAAGTGGAATTGGTATCGGTGTATTTCAACAATTTTAGCGACTAAAGATGATATTTTAGTAGAATGATAAATACATAATATAAATATGATACATTCTTAGAATAATTATTATTATTATTATTACAATACAATAATTTTAGTAATTAGGTAACCATAGTCAGGCATGAAAAAAAGATATACCATTTTCCAAGTAGGTCGTTAGAGTGACCTAAAAATGGACATACCATAATTTGAATAGTGAGAATAGTATATAATTTATTTATTTTGACATAATATCACTATAATAGAAGAATAATTATATTATTTTTAAAATTTTTAATTTAATTTTTCTGTTTTGGATAATAAGTCAAACTTTATATAAAAAATAATGAATGTAACATCAAAGTTGTGGTGGTCCATATAACGCACAATAAATGTTTTCATTTCTAGAAGAATGATATGAAATGGAGGTGGATTGTTATTATTATTATACTTTACTATGTAATAAATGACAAATTAATTCTTCAATTTCATCCTTATAACATGTTTATATAGGCGGTGTTGAAAAATAGTAGTTGTCACTTCAAGAAGGTAGCAGTCCACACAATAGATGATTAATATTCATTTGTTTTTTTTCAATTTGGAAGGAAATGAATAAATAATGGTTTTAAAATTAATATTATAAAAATTTATTATGATTATTTAATTTATTTTATTATATTACTATTATTTTTTTAGGTTAAGAAGTGAAATATTAAGAAGAAAACCTAAGGAGTAAGTAATAAATGCATTGAGACCCTAAACTCTATCTTGACCAACTCCTTAGAATTAAAGGATATAGGATAACATATAGATACAAGATGATATAGTTAATTTAATAAAACTAAATTATTGGTATTTTTTAGGGTTTCAAGGTTATGTTTTATGAAAACTGGACCATTGAAAGAGTGTATGAGATCCCCATTTTTAATTGAATAAAAACGCATTTTTGTGAACACTCGTTATTTTCAACAATTGAATAACACTCTTCAAGGGTCAATGTTTCCAAATCATTAAATAATGGAGTCTAGGGTTATTTTAAGTTCATAAATCCTCAGTCATTTATTTTTACACATGTCGTAATCATGTTGTTTGTCATTTTTTCTTATTTTTTTACTTTTAACTATGTTTTATAGGGGTAACTAGTTTTTACCCAGGTAATTTATGTATTTCTAAACATATGAAATAAAAACTATTAAATTATTAATTTGTATTAAGTGAAATTAAACCTATATTTATTATAATCAATTTATAATTAATCTAAAAATAACTTTTAAACTAAAACATTTTATATATATAAAGAATTTTTTTACAAAAATGATGTTTTCCCTATAAAGTGTCCATAAAATTTTTTTAATTGATTTCCAATTGAATGAAGCATAATTTAATTAAATATATACATAAAAATCATATTATATTCAATTTTTATAATATTTTAATTTATATAACTAGATAAAAATTTCACATTATTAATAACATTATTCTATAAAAAATAATAGTTTTACCAATACCATGGTCATCAACTTTAATTCGGGTAATCATAATTTTATGCCCAAACATGAAATTGACCGTATGTCTTTATATTTTAATGTTTATATGTTATATTAAATCCAATTTTTTGTATTTAATTTCTACTAGTGATGAAGAGTAATTTTTTTAATATATTAGAATAAATTATTTTTTAGAGTAAAATATTACATATGTTTCCAAAATGATATACATGTTGTTTAAAGATAAAAAAATATTAATTTAAAATGATTTATTTTAATAAAAAATATATATTATATTGAAATAAAATTTAAATACATTTAATAGATTAATTTATTATGAGAATGTAAAACAAGTGATTGTTTTATCAATATATATATATATTTTTACTATTCACATAAATATATACTATTTTAGAAAATAAAAAAAATCATTTACTAATATTAAAATTATAAATTCCAAAATGAATTTATCTTTGTAAAATTCAATTTTAAAATAAAATATTAAATAAAATCATGAATAATGGGTGTTTAGAGCTCCCATTATATTATCATTTTTTGAATTTGTGTAGACATAATATATTAGGATCTATGGTATTGGTTCCATGTGCATGTGTATGAAGTTCCTCCTTTACATTACCACACATAGATGTAACTATGATTCAACTTCTATTATTATCCCATCTAGATTATTCTTCAATATAAATTCAATTAATTTTTATGAGTAGACATCCACTATCCCTTTTTCTAGGTTCACTAAAAATTTTGGTGGTGATATTTTATTTACCTATACCAAAACTCCATAGTTAATATTTTTTATATCCATTTGGATATACCTAGTGTATCATTTGGAGACTTAGCATATAGATCACCCATCATTCCACTAATCATTTCTCACACTCTTCCAAACAAATCTCTAACTTTTAGACTATTTTCACTATTGAAGCCAAAAAATTTCCTTCTAAAAAAATACTATAAAGGATATTAATAAATACCCACTAACTAATATCCATCAAACTGTACAACTCAGAAATGGTTCTCAAACATGAAAATTTATGTCATCTAGTCTCCCATTGATGAAACACTTCCTCAATTCACTAGAACTGAAACATCATCTAAATTCATAAACAAAATAATTCTTCACAGAGAATATAATCATGAGTTTTATTACTTTTACATTGTAGAAATGGCATTAAAAAGATATTCCATGAACTATTTTGTTACCCCTCTCCTTTAATTAACTGAATATAAAATAATATTCCACCAAGATTCTGCATCTTTTGTGAGTTTTCTAGTATGAAAAAATCTGAGGATATCATCAAAAATAAAGTTCCTTTTAGAGGTTACATAATTTATTGTTCCATTACATCATTTAATTCCTAAAAAATCTATTATATTGACCCACCTTTTTTGTGAATGTAATTTTAGAGGTAATTTATATTTTTGATTTTTATGAGGGGTTTCTTTTGTGAACTATGGTTCATATTTGATTTTTTGTGATTTATAAATCTCAAAAATATATTTAAGACATGGATCGAATTTCATAAAGTTATTTTCATGTTTTAGTGGATGGTCTTATAATGATTAGTAGAGCTATGGATATTTTGGTTATTTATGATACACCATAGGGAGCACTACAATGTAAATATTTTCATTGTAGAGGAAAAAATTCATAATGTAGTTGGATTTTTTCACAACATTGATGATTGTTTTATGATTTATATCCTTGTGGTAAATGACCATGGAGACCAGGATCATGGTTTCCTATTGTTTTGTAATGTGTTTGGAAAAACCCCTATTTTTTATTAATTATGAGAAAGGAATTTTGGTGGTTGTTTTTCCCTGAGTGGGTTTAAAGATAAAATGGGTTGGATCCTTAAAAATAGGATCTATTTTGACCCCTCACACGGTTATTCCACATGACTAGGCAAATTGTAAGCTAACCATGCAGTAGTCACTGCTTGGAAGGGGCGCTCCGCACAGCATCCTCGCACGGTTTTCCCAAACCGTTCACACACCATGTGGTCTCCTCTGTCCAAAGTTACCACCACCTGCACAGATTCTGCACGGTTTGGGAAACCCGTGCGAAGCCCGTGCATCACCACTTTTTTCCGTTTAACACTTTAAAAGTCTCCAAACATTCCCAACCACTTCTCGTATGCTTCATTTACTTAAAAATCATAAAAAATGGTTACTTACCAGAAAACGGGGGTACTACATTCTCCCCACCATTGGAATTTTCATCCTCAGAAAGTAGAAAACCATCACTTGCCTGAAAGAGTTCTGGACACTGCTCTTTCATTTCTTTCTCGCGTTCCCAAGTCTCTTTCTGAATCTGACCATGTTTCCATAGAACCAGCACTAGACCGATGCTTTTTCCATGCAAGACATTATCCTGCCTATCCACAATCCGCACCGGAATATGTACCAACGAAGCATCTGGCTCTAGGTCAACGTGATCCCATCTGATCACATGGTCTGGATCTGGCTGATACTTATTCAATTGAGATACATGGAACACATTATGCACTGCACTGAACCATGGTGGTAATGCCAATCGATACGCCACCTCACCAACCCATTCCAGTATCTCAAAAGGGTCAATATATCAAGGGGATAGTTTTCCCTACTTTCTAAAAAGATGATGTCCAAGCCTTAGAGAGATTCTCAAAAATACATGATCACTCACCTAAAACAACAAAGATCTTCGGCAATGATCCGCATAAGATTTCTGACAACTATGTGTTGTTTCTATCCTCTTTTTTATCAACTGAATATTCTCTGTTGTTTCTTGGACAAGGCTAGGTCCAACTAGTGAAGTCTCACCTGTTTCCAACCATCAAAGTGCAGAATAAAAAGGACGCCCATACAATGATTCAAATGGAGCCATGTGTATCGAGGCCTGATAATTGTTGTTATATGAGAACTCCACTAAAGGCACGTGCTCTTCCCACGAGCCACCAAAATCCATTACACAATCTCACAACATGACTTCCAACATTTGTATCGTCCTTTCAGATTTTCCATCCATCTGAGGATGATACATCGTACTCATATTCAACTCAGTTCCCAGGGCTTTATGTAAGGATCTCCAGAAATGAGATGTGAACCTCAGATATCTGTCTGACACGATTGAAACCGGTATGCCATGTCTCTTTACCACTTATCGGATATAGATTTTGGAGAGATCCCCCACCGTATTGGATTCACAAATAGGGATGAAATAGGCCAACTTGGTAAGCCAATCCACTATCACCCATATGGCATCGTGCTTCAAAACCATTCTTGGGAGACCTGTAACAAAATCCATAGCTATCTGCTCCCATTTCCATACTAGAATTGGTAGAGACTACAACATACCCACTAGTTGCTGATGTTCTGCTTTAACTTGATGACAAGTAAAACACCTTGAAACAAATTCAGCTACCTTCTGTTTCATGCCACTCCATCAAAATTGTTCCTTTATCACCTTATACATCTTCTGTATTCCTGGATGAATAGCCCATCTGGAATGGTGGTAATCATAAAGGAGTTGTTCCTGAGAAGTTAAAGGTACAACCATCCGATCTTGAAATCGCAAAAATGAACTCCCATCCAGCTTCCATCCCTCAATGGTCTCCCCACCATTGAGTTTTTAACTCATTGCAATATAGTCTACATAGGATGCCTGTTCCTCCTTTACTATCTTCAACAAATCAGGAACAAGTGAAATTAGAAAGAAAACCACAATATCAGCTCAGTCTTCACATTCTTTACACATGTCGGCTAGGACCGACATCAACTGCCATTCGTTTGAAGCTTCTTTCGCCAACTGAGCATATGACTTTCTACTCAATGAATCTGCCACCTAATTTCCCTTACCCAGTGTATACATCAAGTCAATGTCAAACATTTGAAGATACTCCATCCATCTCCTCTACCTCAGATTCAAATCTTGTTGTGAGAAAATATGCTTCAACTATTATGATCTGTAAACATAGTGAATTTCTCACCAAAGAGATAATGATGCCAAGTCTTCATGGCATGGACAACTGCAGCTAACTCCAAATCATGTGTTGGGTAGTTCTTTTCATTCACTCTCAACTTTCTTGAGCCATAAGCAAAAACATGGTCTTCTTGCATGAGATCACATCCCAAACCAGATCCTGAAGCGTCACAATACACCACGTACCCCTGTCTGATTCCGGAAAAATCAAGATGGGTGCTGATGTAAGGTTAAATTTCAACTCTTGAAAAGATTTCTGACATTCCTCAGACCATTGAAATGAACTGTTCTTCTTTGTCAATGTTTTCGTAGGCGAAGATATTCGTGATAAGTCACACACAAAGCATCGGTAATAACCAGCTAGACTAACAAAACATCGTATTTCAAAGACATTATTCGGTGGTTTCCAAGAAAGAACAGCTTCTATCTTTTATAGATCCACTGAAACACCTTTCTCAGAAACAACATGGCCCAAAAAGCGTACCTCTTGTATCCAAAAATCGCACTTTGATAATTTGGCATACAACTGATGGTCTCTCAAGATTTCCAACACTATCTCCAAGTGTTGCTCATGCTCAGCCCTTGTTCTTGAATACACCAATATGTCTTCCACAAAAACCACAAAAAAAGAATCCAGATATCGCTAAAATATCCAATTCATCAATTCCATAAAGACTTCTTGTACATTCGTAAGACCAAAGGTCATGACTACATATTCGTAGTGGCCATATCTGCTTCTGAAGGCTGTCTTCAGAATATCCTCCTTCCGAACTCGCAACTGGTGATATCTTGACCACAATTCAATCTTAGAGAACCACTGATCTCCCCTAAATTGATTAAACAGGTCATCAATGTGTGGAAGTTGATATCTATTCTTTATTGTAACTTGGTTAAGTTTATAATAATCCACACATAGCCTCAAAGTTCCATCTTCTTTCTTTACAAACAAAACTGGTGTTTCCCATGGAGACACGCTTGGACGAATGAAACCCTTGCTTTCTAGCTTCTATAACTGCAATTTCAATTCCTGTAACTCTTTTGGTTCCATCCTATAAGACGGAAGGGAAATAGGACTTATCCTTGGAAAAAGATCAATCGTAAACTCCACTTCCCTTAGAGGTGGTAACCCTGAGAATTTATTGGGAAAGACATCTGGAAATTGATCCACGGTGACTAGAAAACTATTTTCCTCAATCTCTTCCATCTATTCCAAGTTTAACATAGCCAACTGGTAAGAGATCATTGCCACTACTGGTGCCAACTAGCCCATTGCACCTACCTTCACCGCTCTTTCTTCTCTAAAGAGATGCCCGATTCCATCCTCAGTCACGAAACTGACTCTTCTGTTATAACAATCGATGTGAGCCCTCCACTTTGTCAACCAATCCATACCCAGGATTATATCATATACATCCACCTCTAGCACAAGGAAATCCCATTTCAGCTCAGCTCCATGAACAGTTATAGAACATGCTCTACACATGAAGACTCTACATTTTCTTTCACAGAGAGGAGTTTGAAGTTTTATTACAGAAGGCATCAATTCAACTTTTAAGTTCAGAAAATTAGAAATACGAAAATCAAGAAAGGAATGTGATGCACCAGTATCAAACAACACTTTCATGAGGGTAGAATTAAAAATAATTGTACCTCTCACCATAGACGGTTCAGACTGTCCATCCACAATCACCTGTTCCGCTCCATACAATTGTTTTGTTGCTGCACTTTGCTCCTTATTTTCATGTTGATATTGCCCTACCTGAGGAGTCATGGTATTCCTAGAATCATCATATCTAGCTCTGTTCTTCTGGAGAGACTGATTTTACTATCCTCGCCCTGTTGAAGCATAATATGCTTGCGACACCTGAGAAGTGTCACGAACACCTGACTGTGGAGCACTGTGACAATATCGTTGAGGATGCCCCATCTTGTTTCAATTGTCGCATGATCTCAGTGGTGTTGTACATTCTTATTTCATGTGATCAATCGAGCCGCATTGAAAACACCCAGCTTTCTTCATGGGTTGTGGAGGAAGATTCACCGATCCAGCCGTCTGATTTTGATTCGCACTCCCACGTTGGAAGTAGGTGTCCCTCTTCCGCTTGTTCCCAAAATTAGATTTCCCACCCGTTCCCGTGGGTATCATCATAATTCCTCCTCCCATAACTCCTGATATGTCTCTTTCAGCTACTGTTTCTCTATTTACCATCTCCGTATAATCCGTAATATAGAGCACAACTATCTTTGAGGGAATCTCCTATTGCAACACTGATTCAAAGATGCGTGCCTTCAACGATGCACTTGCAGCAACTTCCGGTGAAAATCGCACTAAATTCATGAATTTAGCCGCATACTCTGTGACAGAGAGATTATCCTACTTCAGGCTGAAAAACTTTGTCATCCTCTAGATCTTGAACGTGTGAGGATAGAATTGTTTATTGAACAATTCCTCAAATTCCTCCCAGTCCAGGCCTTGATCCACCTTAGCCTTCACCACTAGCTCCCACCACTGTCATGCAAGATCCTCCAGCATATATTTTTCCAACTTTACTTTTAGTTATGCTGGTGTGCCGATAAAATCGATGATATGATTCATCCTACTCAGCCACACCTCCACCCTTTCTGGTTCAGAATCACCCTGAAAGATAGGTGGATTCTGCTTCTAGAACTGGACGGAATGGTCTACATGCGTTGACTCATCCCTCTGATTCCCAGTGTCCACAGCCTGAAATGCTTGAACTATACTTTGGACTAGGTGTTGGTTCACCTGTGGCTCAGGTGCGACCACATTCTTTGTAGCCTCTTCTGTTTGGTTTCTACGATGCCTAACGGGTGTCATTCTCTATAAAAACAATGCACGCCGTTAGTCTCCCTTCCTAGCAACTGAAGTCTTAGAATTTAAATTTCTATCACATCACTATCACAACATTGATTTCCAACCATCAAGCTTTTCCACATTTACCCATTTCTAAAAAAAATCTTTTCATTATTTTGAAAATAAATCTATTTTCAAAATACATCAACCATTCTCTTTTCAAAATCTTTCATTTGAAAACGAGATTAAAATTTTTCAGAAATCACGCTTTTGCATCAAACCAAATCCATTTCTCAAAATTATATATGCAGTCCTAGTGGGAAGTCTTTCCTCTAATGCATGTCATGCTCATCTCATTGGCTAAACCCATGACAATGAGATGTGTTCTCCTATAAGTGTCTCCAAAACACTTATGTACCCAACTCCCTGGTAACTTGAAGTTCAGTATAAAAACGTTAGCTACATCTTTTTATGCTCTACATTCCAAGTTCTGACAATCCTACTCCTTCCTAAGAAGAACACCCAAGGAATAGACACGCAAGAATTCAACGCCAAGACCAACAAAAACTGATGACTACTTGTTCCGTAAATAAAGGAACAAGCTGATTACATTTCACTAGTAGAAAAATAATTTTTAACGTCGTCAATTTGACGTTGGTTTCTTATAAACAGACATAAAATATTTTTTCGGAGACTTTTTGGCTTAGGTTTTTTAATAACCGATGCCAAAAACTAAAGAAAATATATTTTTGGAATCGGTTTTTAAAAAAAATGTTTTGGCGTCGGTTTTTCTAAAAACCGACATGAAAAAATAAAAAAAATGTTATGACGTTGGTTTTTATGAAAACCGACACCAAAAATTTTAAAACAAATTATAGTCCTATAGATAATTCCCTAAGATTTGATTTTACTGGTCATGGAGCAAAAACAGAGTTACGGATTAAAAGTTATGGATGTTGGAAGTTGATTTTCTCTAAAAGAAGTCGTAATTAAGTCCAACTTTCAAAGGCCATAACTTTTAATCCGTGACTCCATTTTAGCTCCACGACTAGTCAAATCTAAGCTTAAGGAATTCTCTAAAACCTGGTAAATTTTTTTTATATTTTGGCATCGGTTTTCATAAAAACTGATGCCAATTTTTTTTTCGCGTCGGTTTTAAAAAAAACCGACGCCAAAAAAAATTTTTTTTTTACTTTTCCCATCGGTTTTTTAAAAAAACCGATGCGAAACGTATTTTTTTTATCTTTTTAGCATCATTTTATTTAAAAACCGATGCCAAAAAGGATATAGATTGGAATTTTTGGCATCGGTTTTCTTAAAAAATCGACGCCAAAAGAACAACATATATCCTCTTTTGTGTCGGTTTCAAACTAAACTGACTCCAAATAGTATTCACCAATACACAGGATCAGAATTTCAATTTTTTTCACAACACGCGTTTAAATTTTTAAAATCCTGCCTACATTTTCATACAAATCAATCAAAAATATTTTCATTTACTATATATAAATCCATTTCTCCTTCATTCATCATTTTCATCCCCTTCGATTCAATCAAGTTTTCAACGTGGCATCAATCGTTAATTTGAATACGGTACATATTCTATTCATTTATTTTCTTTATTATTAATTTTCTTCATTTATAAGCAACTCGATTATATTTTATATAATGATTATTTACTTTTATTGTCGAGTTAAAAATATTAAACATTTGGATGATATTTACCAAGCCTGGTGTAAGTTTAATTATTGATCGTCATTTTCATTATCGCATGAGTTCTACACTAAATATAAAAGATATGATGATAAAAAACATATCATTTCAATGGAATATCCAAAAACAGTTGAAATGTGTTTGAATTATTATGTATATTTTATATCATTTGGTGTATTTGATTTTAATTCATGTTTATCTTGTTTTCTTTAAAACAAGTTGTATCAATCAAAACTTTGACATGTTCAACTTCCGATGGCCATAACTTTTGATCTGTAACTCTGTTTTAGCTCCACGACCAGTCAAATAGAAGATTAGGAAATTCTCTAAAACATCAAAGAATAAAAAATTAGTTTTTGGCATCGGTTTTTGTAAAAAACGACGCCAAAAATAAGTTTTCTCCATTTATGGTGTCAGTTTTTTTTAAGAACCGACGCCGAAACTATTATTTCAACTTTTTGGCATCGGTTTTTAAAGAAACCGATGCAAAAAATAACACGGATGAGTTTACTTGGCCTTGGTTTTTTACAAAACCAATGTGAAAAAACAAATGAAATTTTTGTTTGGCGTCAGTTTACAAAAACCTACATAAAAATTCATGTTTTTTACATCGGCGACTTCAACGTCGGTTAAAAACCGACGTAAAAAATAAAAAAAACCAACATTAAAGAACTTTTTTTTACTAGTGTTTATACCCCAAGGACAGAAAAAACTGATACCATTTGTAATGACCTGTCAATTCCTATTGTCTTGAGAGCTCAACGAGTCATTACTAGGCCTTAAGCAACATCTCCAAAATGCCAAAGGCTGGCAATAAATGCTAAAGGGTTTCAAAACAAGTGGGGGACGATTTACCCTTTTTGAACATACCACAAAACCAACAACCATAACCAAACAAATCAACTAAATGATGCATGATAAAAGCTAAGACAACTCAACCATTATTTTTATCATAAACCAACCAAGAGTACCACAATGGAAACCAACACTAAATCAGAGTAAACAGTGGAAATAAATACTAAAAGACTACAAGATGACAACCCAACTCCATGCTCCACATGCTCAAAGCTCCAACATCACCAACCAGCCAAAGTATCATGAAGTAGTGCTATAAACATGTGACACTTTTACTTTTCCAACATCCTGGTATATGACATCTGCAAAAGCACCAGTGTGCCAAAGCAGGGGGTGAGTAATGAAACTCAGTTTGTTTTCCCTGATGACTTCCCAACCCATGACACTAAGATAAAACATGTTAGCACATTTATATAAAACAATTTATATAAAAAAATTCCAAAATAGTTTACAATACAACAATTTTCATATCAAAACCATTTTCCAACAAAAAACATCTTTCTCAAGAAAAGAAACCAAGAAAAGTTTCCAATCAAGTTCCCATTTCCATTTTGGCACATTCATTCCATTTCACAAATCCACACAACCAACCATTCATGAAACCTATACCACCCCAATACTCGTGAGTGGTGAGTTATCCTTCCACTAAGACATCACTTAGTGGACTATCTTGATGGGGGTACTTCACGCCCTTATCCGTCCCTTTTGATGGGGGTACTTCTCACCCTTATCCATCCCAACCTTTTGATGGGGGTACTTCTCACCCTTATCCATCCCAATGCATATGAACACACACCACAACCCATGAAAATCCATGCCAAAACCAAGTGTGTTCAAAACCATTAAATAAAGCATCAAAACTTTTATTGAAAACCATTTATTTTAAGCAGAAAAACAATAACCAATTTAAAATTATCATTTTAAATTCACTTCAACAAACACTTTCCAAAAACACACAATTTCCATCACATGTTACTAAAAAGGGGTTTCAACCATTCTTTCACCGCAGATAAACAAACCATTTCAATCAAGGAAAAGAATTTGAAACCAATCCTTCAAGTTCTAAGAAAGCGGAATCAGGAGTGAAGCCACCTACCTCAACAAATTAGGCGAAACCAACCAACAGACGAAGAACGCCAACAAAACCGAGTCAACTACTCCTTAAAACCTCCTTAGATTCCTTCCCATAACACCAAAAAAACAAAAACCCGACTTAAAAGTCATATACTACCTTATATCTACCCACCTTGGGCACAAATATAAGGAACCATCAAGAGGGAAGAAGGATATATAAGAAAACTAAGGGAAACTGGACTTACCTCGATCAACTAGCCTCTAAACGCCAAGCCAAACCTCTAGATCACTTCCAAAACGCCTGGTAAGTGTTCTCCCACCTTTCCTAGAGAGAAATCCTGAGTTAGGGCTGTCTAGGAGAAAAAACGAGTGGGTTTAAAGATAAAACGGATTATATCCTTAAAAATAGGATCTAAGTTGACCCTATGCATGATTAGTCCGCACAACTAGGCAAATCATGCGCTAACCGTGTGGTAGTCACTGCTTGGAAGGGGCGCTCCGCATGGCCTCCTCGCATGGTTTTCTCAAACCGTGTGCACACCATGTGGTCTCCTCTATCCAAAGTGACCACCACCTGCATGGGTTCCGCACGGTTTGGGCAACCCGTGCGAAGCCCGTGTATCACCACTTTTTTCCCTTTAACACTTTAAAATTATCCAAACTTTCCCAACCACTTCTCATATGCTTCATGTACTTAAAAAGAATAAAACAAGGGTTACTTACCAGAAATTGGGGGTACTACACATCTACCTCCACTTCTAGAGGTAGCATAATAGTAGTGTAATCCAAATTCTTCCACCAATAGTGGTATCATATATAGTAGTTATAGCAGAACAAGAGCAGTACAATATTATATTATTCAGTGATAGCAATATCAATCATCTATTACCATTAGTTAAAAAATATTCTTATGTTAGTTATAAAATGTGTGATTTTTGCACAGTATCATGACCTCAACCGGTATTTCTTTACATGCACTTTTATAGAAAATATTTTAATTTTCATTTTAAATTTAACAACTGATTATATTTTATAAAAAAATTATTAGATGTTTGATAAAATATTTTTTTCATAAATCCTTATATAAATATACAAGTAGTATTTTTGTAATTATGTTTTGTTTTAGTAATGAAATTTTATTCAATTTATTTTAACAATTTTAATTCTTTGTAAAATACATGTATAATCCAATGACTATATTGAAAAAACATTATAGAAAAATATCATGGGAGATATTTCAGGAATTAATGAGTTACAAAATATTATTTTTTTATATTCTATTTTTATATTTTTGGATTATTTAATTACTACAAGTATTTAAATGTCATTTTTATTGTTTTATTTATTTGAAAAAATCTCATTTTTACTAAAAAGAATATTGGAAGTGTTTTAATGAGTTTAATGTGGGATTTAGAGTGTGGTTAAATAAATGGGTAATGATATGTTTCCATATTTTTAAATATTTCTAATCATTGAATGGAAGTGATGAGTTTAGGAAACTCCCATGCAACAAGATAGATGGAGGGACCTAGATGACCATTAGTGATATTTCAATAAATAAATATCAAAGGATGAATTGAAAAAGATAATTGATGCATGATAAAAAAATGGATATCTTTAGTGGCTATTATTTCATTACTGTGATCATAAAGGAACTTTAATTTTTGATTCTCTAATGCTAAATTGGTTGTATGTTATCATTCTAAATCAACTTCCACATATTATTTTTTATATTGGTCTCAATTTTTTTCTAGTTTTCATAATGTTATATTTTATTTCATATATTTTTAATTATAAGTGTTGATTTATGCTTTTCCTAATCAAAATAAAGTCTTATATTGGTTATTCTACCAACCAAAAGGAAGGTTATTGGGTTGTGACTCCCAAAAAAATTAAAATTAGTATAGGTTGTGACATCTATAAAAAATTTAGGTTTGTTGTTACTATGGTTATTGTACAACCTAGGGTTTTTGAATATATTATCATGCCTTTAAAAGTGATATTTCTTAGTGGGTGTTGATCTTCTCACCGAGTAAAGAAGATTGAATATTAGAGTAGGGTCTTGGTGATCTGAACTACTATAAAAATACTTTGTTCATATTTTATTTCTACTAAATTATATTTTGAACACTTCACTATACTATTTATTAATTCAATATTAAACTCTACATGATTATTTGTGTTAAAAGTTTTAAAGGACCATTCAACCCCCTCCTGAGTCCATTATTACCATCAACCTAGGACCAATAAATAGAGCATCGTATCCCATGGGTGGATATCATATTTTATAAATTGTTTCCCAAGGGTGTGTCATGGAAACCCAGTAAACTAGTTCAGAGGATCTTCATATCCCATATTAGTCACTTCATCATATAGAAACACCATCCTTGAATTCCTCACAAACACCCAAAGTTCTCACCTATGAATTTTTAATAATTCGAGGTTATATTTCAAACCATTTTAACACACATAAAAATATAATTTAAACCATGGGAATTATTATTTAAAAATGAATTGTTAAACCTAAATTCTTAATAAAAATCATATTGTTAATCCCTTAATATCTCTATGTAAATTTTCATGAAAACCGTTCCATTTTAACCTATTAAAACCCAAGAAACCATGAGGGGTGAATCAAGGTGTAGGAAAAATTAATTTTCTTCTTTTACATTATTTTTGTTACATTAGGATCATTTTCTCATGTTATAAAACACCATGTTCATCCTATTACTATCAGTGGAACTCTTAATAAAACATGCACTGATGAGGAAATAAAAGGCATGCACATATCATGATTTTACTTAGTTCACCACAAAGGGATAATATAGGGAGCATATATTGATGATGGGTCAGTCTTACCAGAACCCACAACTACACTAGTTTAGAAGGTACAAATTTTATCATGGTCCCTCAATGAAAAGTTTCACTTCCTTATAATATTTTAGTTTTGGTAACTACTCAACCAAGTATCACTGTCTCTTCTTCCCCTCCATGCATTGCTTTTGGGAATGGCTTAAACAGTTTATAAACTTGTGTTTCTATCTATGATAAGCATAGTGATCATGTTTAGTGTGTATTTTTAATTATTGGTAAATTCTTGGTTGATCTTCATGTATATTATAATATTATTCAAGAAAGATGAGACCAACCCCACAATGATATGGTTGTATCTTTTTCATAATCTACGTTAGTAATAGAAAATCTTTCTCCTCCTGATGAATATAATTCCTCACTAATGTTTTCTTTATTTCTCCTTCTTTAACTTCCAAATATTTTAGTTTAGTTCCTATAATATTCAAGTATTCTCCTATTCAAGAACTTTATATGGTAGTTATAAGATTATATGAATCATCTATCTCCTTTATCTTTTTCTTCTTAACCAAATTGGATCAATGTGTTTAGTATTATTAAAATCTCATAAAAACTATATATATCAATTGGTCACCCTCCTATACAAGACTGAATATTCAACATCACACTCCTTTTTTTTAGTTTCACTTGTAGATTTTTTTGGTAGTTACATTGTCATCATCATTCTTCTCTTCTTATTAATTTCATCATATAAACACATAAAAAATCATTTGAGTTATTTTTCATAATTTTAATATTTAAATATTCCTCCAATATCATTATAGACTATCTAATAAAATTTTTATAATATCTGGCACTGAGTTTTATCTATTTTATTATTGAACCAAATATCATGAATTAATCCCATAATCCATGGTTCTTTCATTTCTTAGTAACTCTCCATTATTATCATATCATCTTCTAAAAAATTTCATTTACACATTATATCCTTTAATCATCTAAAAATCTATAGGCGTCTTAATTAAAATTTGACTGAATTTTCAATCACAAGTTATGATGGATAATATGCATCAAAATACATGTGTATTCCTAAAATTGTATTACATACATGCTAACATATAAATGTGATACTTTAATTTATTTTGTATCACCCTTCCATTTCTCTAGAGAAAAATTATAACATCTCACTTATCAGGAAAAATATTATGTATCAATAAACATATTATTTACATAACATAACTTCATACATATTAAGTGATGTCAAAAACTTTTCCATATCTCAGAGAATAATTTTTTACCTACCAACCAACTATCTTATATACGAAACATAGCTTCTTACATGTCATCTTAAGTTTCTCATGTATTAAGGGGAACGTTTTATTTTCCCCATTAAACACTCCTGAGAAAATATATTTTATTTCTACCTAATTATATTTAATATACAAGGAAGTTTTTCCCTTTGTCAATTATGTCCATTCATAAAACATCTTACATTATTATGGAACTCAAAAACTTCTCTAGATTTGATTCTTACAAAATTATTCCACATCCTTCAAAATATATTCTGTATATAAATAAACCTCCAAAACATTTTGATTTATACCACTTCTCAATAACATACATATTCAGGGTAACTCTAACACTTTTCTAAATTCATATCTCTCAAATATCTTACACAACAATAAAAACTCCTCCAAGGGTAGAATATCTTATTTATCCAATGACTTTTTCAACTTTTGGTGCACATCACTCTTGCAAATACATGTTCTTACTTCACATATATTCTAACATATTTTTTTTAATTCCTTCATGGAAGATCTCACTTTATCTTCTAAATGTATAATTATTCATTCACCTTAAACTTCAAATCCATGTATATCACTACTACACATTCTCAATCAACCCGAATATGATTCCAAAGTGTATGGTAACCATCCTATGATGTATCCATCACCAAGTCTTCAATTCCATCATTAGTAGCTTAAAACATCATTGAATCCAACAGATATTGTTCATAGATCCAGCACACCACCTCTTTTTATTGTCAACTCTAATAGTTATTACCTAAAACTTATTGATATTGTCAAATAATCGAACACACAACCTCTGTATTGGAAAATAATCCATTGAAACTAGGTTGATAATTTCATCAAATGCATTATGGACATCAAATTCAACCAAGATTATCATAACTATTTAAACATATTACTTTTATCCAATAGAAGAACCAATAAAAGGAAAGGTATAATTATCATAGATCATCAAAAATCACTAATATACATTTAATAATACATAAAATTAATTTGAAATAACTCAAGTAGACATGGTTTAAAATGTAAATGAATTATCATAGGGTCACGTACCACTTTGGAGTGATTTAAAAAAAATTAATGATTATTATTCACATAATACCATCCTTTTAGACCTAATAAATCATTATAAATAATTTAGATACCCTAAATTAAAAGAATATTATAATATGTTGGGACTTTATATGTGTGAACACTCACCAAAAATCTATATATTAAGGGAAAAACTTATAACTAGGTGATAATGATACACCAAGTGCCTCTCTTACTCCCAAGAAAAAAATTCTTATGGTTTTTGGTTGTTTCTCCTTGACCTAGAGAAATCCCCCAAAATCAAGAACCCTATATAAGGAGAAAAAATGTGGTAGGAATATAAGATAAAGAATAATAAAGAGAATATGAATAGGAAGAAGAATAATATGATGAAGAAAGTAAATATAGAAGAAGAACATACCTCAGAGGAAGTTGATGTAAAACCATGGAGGAGATGAGATGAGGGAGGAGATTTTCCTTTCCCTTGGTGAGTAATGTGGATGAAGGAGGAGAGAAACTTCCTCTATTTTACCTTTTTTATGTTAATTAATAATTTTATCATAATCATAATTTTAAAATAGAATTATAAAAACAACTAGGATTCTTATTACATACACATTAACCCATATTTTAATTCTCAATTACTAAATTTTAAATTTTAACCTCATGTTAATTAAAATCAAACATAAATATATAAAAAATAAAAAATAAAAATATATTTGACACATAAAAAATATATTTTTTTTAAAATAACATAATATAAATATTTAAATCATATTTAATTAATTACATGATAATAAAAACACTCAAAATAACATAATAACAATCCAATAATCAATTACAACATGTCTCGAGAAGTTTATATAATAAATTTGAAAGTTCAAGTATCGTATATTGGAATTGGTACCCTGTAACTAACTACCTTTGTACTTTATGATTGCCTATACATTCAAATTATAAAATATTAATAGATTTTTTATCAAATTTTCACCATTATTTTGCATTAAATTAAAATTGGTAATTCCTTTAAAGTACTTTTCAAACCAAAAGGTGATTGTAGTTCACAACTATGATGAGAACCTTGATATAATATGATAGTATTATTAAATACATGATCTATGGATGCATGATATCATGTTATGGGACACACATGATGTGGTCTATTAAGGTTAGGAGGCTCATGATACATTAAGACACAGTCTCACGGTGTTCTCCCTTAGTGATCTCAAAGAGTGGAGATCATGAGAACATATCCACCTGTAAGAATTCCACACTTAATGTTTCAATGGATATTCTTATCTGAGAGCATGTATAATGTTCCTTAAACTTAATAATATCATTAATTCTTATAATGAGTTATGTAATTTTATGTATAGATTAAATTTTTGAAACCATATGTTCGTGGCTAAGTAGGGTATGTTAGGTGCATCATATGTGACACAACATTAATGGATAAGTAAATAAAAAAATTGTACGTTTCCTATTTAATGGAATTAAATATATATAGAATATTTACATATATGTAACTACCTAATTAATTCTATTTCCACGGATTATTTTTGGAATGTTCATTTCTGAAAATGAAAAGCAATACATATCAAGCACATAGGTCGATGACATGGGTATGCAACCTGCTTAATTTGATATATTGTGACAAAAGAATTATATTACAAAGTGAGTTCCTATAGGAGTTTGTTATCATAATTTCAACATTAATTACTTTTTATATAGAATATTATATGTGTTACTACATTCTAATCTACTAATTTTGGAATATTTGGCCTAATGCTACAGAGAAAGGGTTCTAAAGGGTCACACACTAAGTGTATCCAAAAACCTCAGTTAAATTATTTTTGAATTTAACATTAGAATATAATATTATTTAATGTTTAAAAATAATATTTATTCAGGATATATTGATCACACTATATATCTAAGAATAATTTAGTGATATTTATTTATTAAAATTAATAGTCATTATTCAAGTTCAATAAATACTGAGAAGGATTGATGGGACAAGTTAAGGTCTCTCTATAAATGATATATTTTAAATAAATATTCTTTTTTTTTGTGATATTTAATTATCCATAAGTTAATCATGAATTAAAGAAACATTAATATTATTTATATTATTATTTAATGTGGTTTGTTCCAAGGGTTGAAAGAATAATTGGGGGATTTTTGAAATTATTATTTTAACCTAGCTCTATATAAACATGATTATATCATTTCCTAGGGAAGTGGTGATAAAACTTTTTGTGCATAACACATTCTCTAGATAATCCTCTCAATACATAGAGAGGAATTCTCTAACAATGCTCTCATTAACCGAGATTGATCATCCTCCATCTCTCACGTCTCAAGAGACTCAAATAATCCTTCAAGTTAGGAAGGGATTCTTACTACAATCATCAGTGGATAATGAAGGTGATCCAGATCGGCCATGCTATCACTCAGTGATTCAACAATGACATCCCAAGGTTTTAGAGCATGTGTATATCACTGTAATAGGGTTTCTATGCTGTACTCTTTTTCACAATGGTGTTATACAAAGAAATGGTTCTAATGATTTGACATGGAAGAAATAATTAAAAGAAAATATAATTATCAATTACAATAAATTAATGATAAATATTATATGAAAATATCCCATCTATGGATATTATAATGTGAATTTTTCAATACTTAAGGTTTATTCTGAGGAAATTGATGAAAAATCTTGTCGGGTATAAGCCAAACCACTTTTGTTAAACACCTAAAAATCTTCGAGCAGTATCATATTTGTTATATATTTTTTTATATTTGTTTATCAATTCATTTTCTATACACATGTGATGTAATTTTCATTTATGGTTTATTTTTTCTTAATATAAAACAATATATTGTGATTTTTAACCTTTATATAACCATGAATAGGTCAAGAATTGATGAAGAATGAGTCGATGAAATTCATCAGGAGGTGCCTGAGATTTTTTCCAGAAGACACAACTATGCAACATGTAACTACAAATTATTTTTCAATATACCTAGGTTCACCACACAAGGATGGTCCAAGGGATTCATAACTCACCAAGTGGTAAATGGAATGCGGTGTATAATTGAGTCTATGTATCAATGATCTTACTCAAATTGGCTTTTATAGGCAAATCAAATATGGCAGGCACGATTCTTCTCATTCACATCTTCTATATAATGGTGATATCCTCCTAATTGGGTAAGCCTCAAGAAAGACCATACCCACTATTAAATATCTTTTATCACATTATGAAGAGGTAGAAGGAAAATCCATAATTTATGAAAAATAATTTATTGGATTTGCTTATGGAATTATGGTTGGAAATAAAAATAGGATAACCAACGTCATTAGATTCAAGATATGATATCATCCCTTCAATTACCTTGGTGTTCCATTATTCTAGGGAAAATTGAGAAGACAATATATGGAAGGCATATGAAATTGAATTTTTAATCAAATTTCTAGGTGGAAAGGTAATTACATGTCCCTAGATAGAAGGGTGTGCTGTATAAACTCAGTGATTACATCTAAGTTTGTCTACTAATTATCCCTTTATAGGTTTCCTAGAGGTCTCATTAAGGAAATTCATGTTATGATCATAAATTTCATATGGATTGGGTCAACCTATAAAAATAATTTTATCACAGTGGCATGGAAGGAGTGCATTAAGCCCATTTAAATAGAAGGCCTTGAGATTAAGGACCTCTTGATTTTTAATGATGGAATCATTGGAAATTTTACATGTAAATTTCTCTCTAATGATGATCCCCATGATTTTTTATCATGCAGATTCAAAGGGAAATTACTGAATGGATATAAACATTATCTTTCATCCTTTGTTCAGTTAGATCTTAAGAAATCCATTAATGGTATCATTAATGATACATGGTGGATGGTAAGTAGGATCTCCACTCTCAACTTATGAACCATTGATTGGTTGGTCAGTCCACTGTAGAATACATTAATAATACCCATTGGTTTGTAACACATGATTTTTACTGATTTAATTACACAACATAGGATCCATGGAAATATGTTTCCTTCTAAAAATATTATGAATATTAATAATTACTTCTTTATGGACTATGATATCCTTATATGGATGCATAATAGGACTACACAATTCACTATCAAATATTATTACAAACAGGAATGCAGGGGCACCAATAGGCCACCATCATGGCTAATGAAATTCAAGGAACTATTCATCCAACCTTCCAGATTTTTTCTCCTTTGGAGGATATGGATAAATAGGATTCTTACACATGATAAAATTAAAAGGAATGGATACCACATTGTGTCTTTGTGCCACCTATTCTTGAAGGCTGAAGAGTATATACAACACCTCTTTTTGGCATGTGTTTTTGCCCAGAATTTATGGGAACATTTTGGTTACCTATTTGGGATGCATTTTGACACTCATATGTAGGTACCTGATCTCTTGAAGAAGATATTTGGTGTTGGGAGAAGTGATCAGGTTAAAAATATCTTTCTTACAGCAGTAGCATTGATTTTTTCAGCAGTCTAGAATGCATGAAATTCTAAGATGTTTGATTAATAGTGGCCCTATACTTATATGGGAATTCATTCAATTCACATGGAATACACGATGACCCCAGTTTGTAACCATATGAATTAATTACATGAACCAAAATTAATTATAGTATTAAATTGAACTATATGGAATGTAGCTGGCACACACATCTTGTAATGTGGTTTTAGAATAATAAATTACTAATTAATTTTTGTGTTAATTAAATAATTACACATTGTGTATAGTTATACACATTTTATACTTCGTGAGAATTAAAGTTGGTACACACTATATAGTTTAACACATGTTCATGTGTCATAACTATGCCAAGTAGTTACATGGTTTGACACACTACATGTCATGTAAATACATGACACACCATACATTTCATATATTTTGTAAGTATATGGTACATGATGGATGACCATACAAGATTTTATGTATTGTGAAAGGGTATTCACCATGTTATCTCGAAGTAAATATAGTTTAAATATTTACTATAGATGGAAATTACTGGACAATTCGAATGGACTATTAAGATAAATGGATTAATTAATTAATAGTTTAATTAATTTAATTAATTCAGATAAATTTATCTTAATAAATAAGAATGAATTGAAATGAATATTTTCTAGTTTTCAAATGTGTATTTTTTGAATGTGCATATTATCATGAGCTTGGACCAACCTATGTATGTTTGGATTCTTTTAATTTAATTATTATTACATGGGTTTTACAATTATTATTATCATTAAATTAAAATTATGACATGCATGTCCTATCCTCCTCTTTATTATGTATGGTATTGTGTGTCCATGGTTTATTTTATATAAATCCTCAAACCAATTCTCTAGTTCCCCTTACCTACAAGTGAGTAAAATCTTATATAAAGGATGGATCTCCCAAGAAAGTAGTTAAAGATGGATATGAGGTGAAACTATCCAAAGAGATGCATATGAGTATAAGTAGAATGTTGCAACTCAAACCAAGTATTTATTCAAGGATTTATTCCCCCTAGTGTCTAAGGGTTTGTTTATTGTCCACTCAATAAACAAACCATTAGAAATTCTTATGGTCATGTTATATTAATTTATTTTATTTATGTCACTTTCATGTTTATTTGTTTATGTGGATGTATGTTTATGTGATCATATAGAATTAATTAAATAACAAGTATTCAAGATAGAATTAAAATAAATATATTATATAAAAATTGTTTTTTCAAACATGATTAATAACTTATATAAAATCCATATAATATTAAAACTCATGTAAAAGAAAAAATAATTAATATTTATTCATAAATATAAAAATCAATCAATCAATATATTAAGTCGGTATAGGATTCCATTACTTGAGTTTTTAATGGAACCATAGTTTAAAGTACTTTTTCTAGCCCATTTAGGGTGCTTTCAATTATCATAGAATTTAGACTTAGGTTTTGGGATGAAATAACTAAGTTAAAATCAAGGGATGACTACCCAAAGAGGATTCGGTGTTACTTAGAGGAAATTGTTGAGGAAATCCATGTATGGGATTATATGATTAGGGGTCCACTAAAAGGATCAAGGAGTTCTGTGGTGTTGTAGTTGACAATTCATGCATACCTAAATACGTTTTAATAGCTTTCCAGAATCATGTTTAGGTTATGATATGGGAAAATGGATCCTTTCCACTAGAATAACCACACAACTGGATATTTTGAGTCTAGTGGTGATGGATATTGGGACATTATAAATTATTGGGAGACTAATAAATAAATATATTACATCTAAAATATTTTAGTAATAAAGATAAATTACTTAACCTTATATTATTTTATTATAGAAAAAGTATAAAATATTACAATGACAACATTATTATTTTGATCTATATTAGAGAAGGATAACCTTATTATTGGAATAAACCATGAAGAGGGTTACAAGTTCATGAACATTATACTATTCCAAGAGTGAAAGATTTACATTTTGGAGTCCCCAATTCCTAAGGTTCTTTTCAAAGAGGATAGTGAGGAAGAGCTTGGTCTATACAATAGAAACTTGGATGATTCTCTAAATTTATAGTGTTTGATTCTATCCTCTATGACTAGTAAGATCTAGAATCTTCATGAGTACATGTATATATTCTCGATGTTGTATCATCTCTATGATCTATATCAATATAAGAAAAAAAAAGTGTGTTATGAGATCTCCAAGGAACTATTCATGTGTAATATTAGATAGGTGGCTCTATCTGGGCCTCATGTAGTCAATATTGTTGGATATATTTAGTAGTTAGACATCTTGGGCTTTAATATTTCATATTAGTTTTTCATAGATCTTATTCTTTACTTGATTCCTCATACTCCCAGTTTTCATTATGAGTTATAATCTGAATATTTTAGAGAATAAAATCCTAGAACTCCTCACATTGATTATCCTAGTAGATAAGGATATGAGGCATGAAAAACATGTGGTTATAATGTTGAATAAAAGTAATGATAAAACAAAGGGTCAGAAAAATCACTCTAGGTCTAAGGCTCATGAGACCCACCCTTTTAAGAAGAGGATGATCTAACATCATGACAAGGATTAAGATGCAGTATGTTTTTTTATAGAAAGTTATTCCACTAGAATAAGAACTGTACTATTTTAAAGAAGAAGGGTGAGGCTTAAAGTGAATTTTTTATCAATTGTAAGATTTCTATTTCAAATAATTGGGTATTAGATACTATGTGTGGGGCTCACATCTATATCCAAATACATGAACCAAATAGATTTCATAAGGTTGTATGAGTTAAAGTGAATTTATGGGATTCCAATGGGGTGAGGTTGGCTGCTCTATCCATTAGAGAATACCACCTTTAATTGTCTATGGGGATTATATTAGTTTTAAATAACCATTATTATGTGTCTAGTGTTACCAAAAACATCATATCTATGTTAATTTTGGATATATATGGTTTTTTATTCATGTTTAGAAATAAAATCTAGTTCTTTTACAAAGATTGCATTTGTTATGGTATGGAACACCTCAATAATGGTCTTTATGTATTAAATTATAAAAACCAAGTGTTTTAAATAGATAAAAATCAAGTTTTCATGAGTCATTATATACACATTTATAGTATCACCGTCTTGGTCATATAAATGACAATTATGTGAAAAATATCTATCAAGATGGCTATTTAAAATCTTTTAAGCTAAAACAAATTGATATATGTCTCGCATGCTTATAAGGAAAAATAACCAAGACACATTTTATTGTAAAGGGTGAAAGGGATATAGGGATTCTATAATTGGTATGCACTAATTCATTTATACCTTTTCCAATAGAAGATAGTGGTGGATACTCATACTTAATTACTTTTACCAACAACTTGAGTAAACTTGATCAAAAAAACTAAATGTGGTATAAGTCAGAATCCATTGAGAAGTTAAAGGAATTCAATAATGAATTTAAGAATCATCTTGGTGTGAAGATAAATACACTATTCTCATACTGTGGTAGAGAATATCTTAACCAAGAATTCATCGACTATCTATGGGAGTATGAGATCCAGTCGCAACTCACTCTTCCTTATAAACCACTTTGGAATAGTGTACATGAAATGAGGAATTATACCTTACTAGACATAGTATGTCTGTTGATGATTCATGAGAGAATTTATTATTATTTTAGGGATGTGCATTACAAGTTATGGTGAACATACTAAATCAAGTTCCAACTAGTGGAAAACGGAATACCATATGATCTTATGCATATAAGGACATCTATTTTGTCATATACTCATGCATAGGGTCGTGAGGAATTTGTTAAGGTATCTTCAGAAAAAAAATAGAACCCTGAGGAACTTAGTGCATCTTTATAGGATAACACAAGGAATCAAGGGAATATTTCCTATATAACCCCTCTAAAAATAAGGTAATGGTGTCAATGTGGGCCATTTTCATGAGAGGGATCACATCTCCAAAATTGATAGTGGGATAAAGATTAACTTCAATAAATTTTATAATAAAGATACATTGTATTTTTCACTAGAACAAGTTCCACAAGGACCCATGAAAGAGTATGTTCTAGAGAAAAAACTACCTCATAGGAGAACCATATAGGTTAGATAACTAGAGACATATGGTTTTCTATTCACTAAGGAAGGTGACTCATTGTTGGCTGAAAAAATTTATCCTCTCACCTAAAAGGAGGTAGTTGAGATCCCAAAAGAATTAATTTTTAAATAATACATGAATCATGAGATGGAATCCATGTATTAGACCTAATTTTGGGTTCTATTAGATCTTAATATTGATGTAAAACTCATCGAGTGATAATTTATATTTAAGAGAAAAATTGATATGGAAGGTAAAATTAATACCTATAAATCACTTTTGGTGGCTAATGGATTTAAAAAATATAAATTCATTGACTATGATGAAACCTTCTCATCAATTTTGATAATGAAATCCATTATAATTATAATTGCAATATTATCTTTCCATGACTATGAGAATTTTCAAATGGACATCAAGACATCATTCATTAATGGGAACCTGGTGGAAGATGTATATATAGAACAACCTAAAGGGTTTGTGACTCTTGAAAAAGACAATAAGTTATGGATGTTATAGAGATCCATTTATGGGTTGAATCATGCATCGTGGTTATAAAACATTCATTTTGATGAATCCATAAGGTAATTTGTATCCGTAAATAATTATTGTGATCCATGAATCTAAAAATGGTTTAGTGGGAGTTTAGTTTCTTTCTTAGTAGTATAAATTGATGGAATATTACTTACTAGGAATGAGATACATATCTTATAGTTAGTTAAGGAATGTTTGAATTTGTGCTTATCTATGAAGGACTTAGGAGGAGCAGTCTACATCCTCAGGATAAATATCATTCAGGATAGATATAAAAGACTGCTTGGACTAAGTTATGGTACATACATTAACTAGATACTGAAGATATTAAGTATGGAACAATCCAAGTGTGGATTGGTTTCAGTGTCACACAGTATAAACCTCTCTAAGAAAATGTTTCCTTGTACACAAGAGGAGATACAAAGTATGTAAAGAGTCTCATACACATATATTATAGGATCCATCATGTATTCCATATTATATTCCATGATTGATGTTTCCTATGTCATGAGCATGGTAGGAAGATAACAAATAGATCTAGGTGACCACCACTATATAGAAATCAAGACCACCTTTAAGTATCTGAGGTGTACTAAGGATATGTTCCTAGTGTATGGAGGAGATGAGGGGCTAATCAATAGGGGATATACAGATTCTACCATAAAGTGTGGGGGTAAACCCCTTTATTAAAAAAATAAAAAGAAAATAGGAAACCCTTTTAAACTGGGTATGGTAACCTAATATAAGACCATAGGCCCAGAGGCACATAACCTCAAAAGTACAGTGGTCTGAGATCCCAAAGGGAAAAATCCCAATACAAAACCAAATCCCAAAACAAAACCAAATCCAAAATATCATCCCAATGTGGAATCTATAATATCCAAGACTGCCCCACCATTGAGCCCAATGATGTCCAAATCCTTGAACTTCCATCCAAACACACCATCATGAGCGTGCAGACCACCGTCTCTTGCACCGCACATCACTGTTGACTACCATAGAAGCCCAAGTCTCATGCCTCATCCATGATGATGTCACTAAAAGAGCACACCAAACACCATCATGAAATCCACAAAGAGTTCATCAGAACCCCACTGCAGAACACACACCTTGCCGATCTAAACCAATAGCATCAGATATAAACAGATATGATAGTTGTCGTCATGCTGCCAAACGCAGGTCGCAGTCCAGCTAAAATTACGCAGACCACTGTCCACCAACATAGACACCAAAACACAGATACTCTACCCTTGATAGACATAGAGAACCACTATCCTCTATTATATTGTGCCTCTATATATCTTAAGATTATATCGCCTCCACTATCTATGTATCTGAAGCTGCTGACAACCTAAGAAACCTCCCTGATAGATAGACCACTGCCGCCCTTGAAAACCTCTTGTTGTGGTAATGCTGCATCATTAGATCTATCCAAGGAGACAAGGCCTCATCAATAGATGAATAATATACTTTGTAAGTATTAATTTATAAGGTATTATTCTCAAAGAGATTAATTCACAGTGATTAGAGTATATATAGAGTAACATTTGGTAGAACCTTTGACTAAAGTCTTATCTTAGCAGAAGAATAAATCTCATATGGAAGCTAGTGGGTTTAAGGTTGTTTGTAGTTGGATATAGTGTAATTGGGGGTCAATTAGATTTATTTCCCTGACACTAACTACCTTTCTAGTTTATGGTTGCATATTTATACAAGTTATGAATATTAATAAAATTATTATCAAATTATGATCATTATTTTTCATGAAATCAAATTTGATAATGTCCTTAGTGTGTTTTTTCATATCGAAATGTCATGGTAGTTCCCTGTAATAATGAGAACCATGAGATAATATGATAGTATTAATAAACACATGTCTTACTGTCAGATGATATCATGTAAAAGGACACACATGATGAAGGATATCATGGGTAGGAGGTTCATAATACTTTGATACACTTTATCATGGTGTTATACCTTGGTAATCTATAAGAGATGAGGTTATGAGAATAGACCCACATATAGAAATTCTACATGTAATGTGACATTGGATATTATTATATGAAATAATGTGTAATATTATTTATACTTGATATTATCATTAATTCTTATCATGAATATTTTACTTTTATGTATTCATGAAAATTATGATTCCATATTCCCATGGTTAGGTAGGTTGCGTTAGGTGAGTCACAAGTGATACAGATTTAATGGATAAGTTAATAAATATTTTGTCCCTACCTCATTTAATGGAATTAAATATATCTGTCCCTTTAATGGATATGTAATTTTATGTTTGTGTTCATATCTATGGCGTATTGTTGTCATGTTTATTGTGGAAAATCAAAGAAAGGTATATCAGGCACATAGTTCGATGACGCAGGTCTATAACCTTCTTGATTTGAGATATTGTAATAAAGGGATTATATTACATATTGATCATTCATAGAATATTTTCATCATCATTGTGACATTATTTCCTTTCTCTATATAATCCTATACTTTTTATTTGATGTCAATCAAGGAATTTAAGCATGTTTAGAATAATTCTACTAAGAAATGGGCATAGAGGGTCACAAGATAAGTCTATTTGAAAAACTTAGTTAAATTAAATATTAATTTTACATTATAATAGAATAGTATTTCAATTTAAAAAATAATATTATTCAATTAATATTGATAACATTATTTATCAATGAATAATATAGTGATATTTATTTATTGAAATAAATAGTCATTATTTAAGGATTGATAAATAATGAGGAGTATTTATGGGCCAAGTTAGAGTTTATCTCAAAATGACATATTAAATATCATTTAAATAAATATTAATTTATTTATTTTTTTTAGTTATCCACAATTTATAATCATGTCAAGGAAATAATATTATTATTAATATTATTATTCAATGTGGGGTATACCAAGGATTAAAAGAATAAATAGAGTTCTTTGTGCAATTATTCTTTTAAACTAGCTTTATATAAACCTGATTATATCATTAATTAGGGAATAGCTGATAAATGTTATTTTTCACAACACATCCTCTAGAGAATCCTCTAAATCTCTAGAGAGGACTTCTATAATAATGCTATTAATAACTGAGAGTGACCCTCTTCTATATATAAAGTATTAAGAGACTCAAAGAATCCTTCAATTCATGATGGGATTTTTGTTGTGATCATCAGTGGATAATGCAAGCATATAGATTGACCATGATAGAAACTGGTGATTCGGCAATTATTCCTAAGGTTTTTTAATCCTGTGTGGATCATTGATAAAGTAGTTCAATGTTGGACCCTTCATCGCAATGATGATATGTCAAAAAAGTGTTCTACTAATTCAATAATGAAGAAAAAATTATAAGAAAATTTGATTCTCAATTCTGATTAATTATAAATAATATGTGAAAACATCCTCTTTTTGGAGATTTTGGTGTTAATTCATCAAGAACTGAGATTTATTCTTAGGGAACTAAGGAAAAATCATGTTGGGTACAAACCCAACCGCTTCCACTATGTACCACAAAAACTTTATCAAGAAGGTGTCACATGCATAATAAATATATTTAAAATAACAATAATAAAGTTAATGGTGTTATCGGTTTCTCATCACACATGATTGGAAACAAAAATATCTTAAAGGATATTCATAGGTATTATGGAGGAGTTATTACTTTTGTAACTTATAGATCACTCAATGTAAAAGTATTTGGAAACACCAAAATTGTTGGAAATAAATTTGAATCATTTTATATTCTCTTTGATAATGGTTTTAGGGATGATATCATGAGTGTTTCTTAACTTTTTCAAAATATGAATAAGATTATTTTATAAAGGAATGGATGTGAAATGATGAGGATGAAGAATGGAACAATAATCATGAAGGAAAAGTGAATTAATGGTAATATATTCTATATTATGAATGATAAAAACAATTATTTCATGAGTTTGAAGGAAGAGAATGAGATTTTGAATATAAGACTTAACTATTTGGGTCAAAAGAACATGGAAAAATTATAAAATATAAATATGTGATAAATATACTAAATTTTATTTGAGAGATTAAAAACACATGTGTTATGTGTCATAAATGAAGGAAGGTAAAAAAATTACAAACTAGTAGAAATAAACACAAATTAGGCTCTTTAACTGATATACTTGGATGTGTGTGGTATAATGATCATGAAATTTATCGATAGTGATAAGTACATTATTAATTTTGTTTATGATTTTAATCATTTAACTTGTGTTTATTTTTTTCAAGTGAATCAAAAGTGCTTATTATTTTTATAAATTTCCATTGATGTGATAAAATACAAAGTTGGATTTATTATCAAAATATTTTTATCTAAAAATGGAAATAAATAAAAAATAAATTTTTTATACATAATTTGATTTGAATGAGATAGGGCATGAATTTATTCCTCTATACACACCATAAAAAATAGTGTAACTAAAAGGAAGAACAAAATTTTGATTTTCATAGGGAGAACTTTGTTATCAGAGAATTTCAATTCAAAATATTTTTAGAGACAAGATAAAACTGTAGTTTTCTATATTCTCAATTATCACATACATTTACTAAATTCAATAAATAAACCTTATGAAATGTGGTTTGGGAAGAATACATACTTGAGAAGTTTAATGGTATTTAATAAAATCGGTTATATCAAAATTGGACACTTGTTAAATTTGAAGAGCGATTTGATGTGGGGAAATTTCTTAGATATACGCCCAATGGAAGGATTTTTTGATGTTAGAACTAGAATTTGAAGAAAATTATGGACATACTTGATGTTATTGTTATAGATTATCATATTAAATCATGAAAAAAATTGATCAGTATTGATGAGATTAAATAAAATTAAAGGGGTTGTAGTGGATAGTATGAAGATGGTAAATTTAGTATTTTATATTTCTAAAATACCAAAGTTGAATCTAATATTTATAGTGATTATGAAGGACTAGATAAATGAGGATCTAAGTTTCAAAGACTTAAAAAATGTGTGGAATCTTGAAATATTCTTGGATACACCATAAAGATAATTCAAACATGAAGAAGTTTGATAAATTCTATGTAACTCCCCAGCCCAAAACGTCGGTTTGAGCCAGAGTTCCACATGGATTTAAGTGATCCTCATAGTACACCAGAGGATTTAAACTAGATATGGGCTAATTATTTTTAAATGGGGAGACTATGCCCTAAAATAAGAGGCAAACACATAGTGGAAAAAACTAAAATATATCCATTATAAACATCAAATTATGCATAATCAAAGAAACATAATGTTATATCAAAATGTAATGTGGAAGCATATAGACACATGGTTATTCTAGAATACATAACTTATCACCCACTAGGATTATCAAATATATAAAACAAAACAAACTCACACACACACCATACCTACTTCAATCCTCAGTCACTAACACAAATGGTATCAAAATACCCTCAAACTACCCTCAAACTACTCTAGCCCAATCCACTACATGCCCTGTGATAAATCTGAAAGTGGTTATAAGGTCTATGTGTGAACCAGATTCCTCATGTAGTGTGTGATAAATAAATCCCAATATGGTCTAATCATGTAACCCTAATATACTCCATAATATATGTATATGTATGATGAAAATTAAACATGTCACACAAGCATGTTGCACATCATGCATTAACTAGCCCACCACGACTCCCTAAGAATCGGGTCACTATGTGTTAACCAAGACACCACAAAGCCTAACCATGCTTACTTCACTATAATGCTACAATTAAATTATTGCCTAATGATGTCATCCATGTAACCTAGCCCATACCCAAGGACTTAGGGTAAAGTGTTATCCAAGTCCTGGCCACTAACTGAAGGGGTAGGGGAGGGTCTTGTGTCTATTCTTTGAAATCACCTTCTCACATAATGTGGTACCATATCTAATGGTCAACCCCTACTATATCACTCATTTTTGTGTTCATCCATCTAATCCTCCATCACATTTGGGGCTCATCTCAATCATGGTGATTATGTCACCCAATCTCACATCACTTCACATCTTTGTCTCCATATAACTCATGGAAAACAAATCATATGTTCCTAAAGTCCAACAATCTCACTCATGGATGGACCATTATACTTAAGACAAACATCTCACTCAAATATGACCCAGACTCAACTCAACCCAGCCATCTCACTCATAGTTATCCACTTCTAGTATCATCTCACTCATGGTAAGGCCAAACCTATCTCAAGCTACACCATATCACTCATGGTTGGCCTAGAAATTACATAAAATGAGGAATTTGTCTCACTAATAGTAGTATATCCAGCGCCATCTCACTCATGGTAGGGCTAGGCCTTGGGATCCTCTCCCCACTAGGTTCATCGCCTATCACAAGAACACACATGCAACAGCAAGAAAATCATGTAGCCCATCACATATATTTATACTTAGCACATCCTGGACTATCCTTCAACTAGCATCTCACATCATAGCACATCTCATATTACTTATTAGGGAATTCACTAGGTTCCTCCAAACCCATCCTGGTCTCTTCTTGTTAATACCAACTCACATTTGTTATCCCTTGGTGATGCCACAGCCCATAGGCTCACCCTAACCTTGGCCTCATAAGGCGGGGTCGAATTCCTCATCTAGAGAAACATCCCATTCTAATCTTGACACCCTGAGGACCTTCCCAATCTATCCATCTCTAAATAATTTGGCATTCTGTTTCCATGTTCTGGACAATTCCCATGACCCACACCAAGGACCCGTCTCATATTTCCTAAGGGAGATCTCTCAGTTCAACTCTTGGAGGAAACCCCTCTCTGTCACACTCTTCTTACTCCAAAGGGATTATCCCACTCTCCATATATACTAATAAAATCCCCCAACCTCGAGAGGGAGTTCCTAGTTACTCATGTGGAATACGGTCATCCCTCATGTCAACACTTGACCCAAAGTCTCTTATACCTAAATACTAGATCTGGACACTCAACTAGATTATCCTACATCTCATCACATACATGGAGAGCTACCCATAGCCTCATGTAAACTCGAATATCACCCTCACTCCCTAGGATACATATTCATTAGGCAATCCTAAACTCCTAAATTTCTTGAAAAACTTATCATGTACATAGGAGACCCAATATTGTCCCATATATTTTACCCAAGGTACCCTAAGTGCCTAAACCTTACACTTAAACCCATAAAACATGAATTCAACAAGAAATCATGCATAAATAGGAATATAAGCTTGTATTATAGGGACCAGATACCTCCATCAAGGAGTTACCAATTATTGCATGCTCTAGATCACCTCAATCAAGCCTATTCATGCCCCATCCAAGCTCGTACCACTACCCAATATCCTACCTCTCACAAAATAGAATAAATAATTTAATATAAAAAATTATAATTAATTATTTAATTTAAACCAAAGATTCATAATTTATGGAAAACTCACCATGCATTTCCATTGCACTAGAATATCCCAAAAACCTAGGAGTTCATTCATTTAGGTCCTTCACTGCCACCGCACATGAAATACCCATCATTTTGGGATGATTTCATCATTATTTGATGAAATATTCACTGAAAACCTATCCAAAACTAAACAAAATTCATGGCTAAAATGTGGAAAAAAAATACAATAAATAAGGTATGAACCCACCTTGAACCATAATTAAAATTCATCTAAAATCACCCTAAGACAAAAGAGACTGAAGAAGGGGTGTGAGAGGGTAGGAATAGATGAAAATGGCCTCTCCTAAATCCCAAACAAAACTCGATGTCCCATGACTAGGGAAAGATACAAATGTCCCTGTATAAAAAACTAGCCCATGCCTCATTCATGGCATGAACATGAGGTTCATGTTGTGAATCCTACAACTGCCCGACAATTTTATGGTAAGGCCAGGATTGATGGCACAAAGCACACCAATGCGCAACATCTTAACTGCATGACTAGAATTCATGATATGAAGCACACCTATGTAAGGAAGAATCCATTTCCTCCCTCATTTGTGATGTGAAGCCTCATGCCCAGTTCCATTAATGGTATAAATCACACCTACATAAGGTTCCTTCCCATAGCCTTCTATTATTCACAGTGTGAGTCTTCCTAGGTCATGACACAACCTACTGTAGTTTGTTTAATATTAGCACCTATGCCACCTAGCCCTACTCAAACACTCACCTGATCACCCAAACCACCAATCGAGACTTGTTCCTTGTCTAAAAATATCTCCCTGAGATGTCACAATTCTCAGATTCCCAATTTAAATCCTGATTCAAGAATCAAACCACTCTTCAGACTAAAAACTCAAATTCCCTCTCAAAATAATGACTCGTAGATCTATGGGTCATTACATTTCAATCATACCATCTTACTGTCACAATTATAACCATAGTATTGATAAATATTTTTAACATGAGTATAAAATCATAACATTAGAGGAAGAGTTAAATTAGATTAAGATGAATGACACTTGGGGATTGATTTCAAATCCCAAAGATGAGAATGTTATCAAGATAAAGTGGTTATTTTTGTGGAAAAACTCAATGATATGGGAGAATTAGTGTTTAAAAAATCTCATTTAGTTTGTAAAGGTTACTATCAAACTGTGGGTATTTAATTTGATATGAATTTTTCTCCAGTCACAAATCATTAAATGATTTATATTTTTCCTGAGATATGTGGTCAAAGGAACTAAATAGTCATCAAAATGGATGTTAATTCAAAAATATTTAATGGAAAACATTATGTGGAGGTCTATATTGAATAACCTACGGTTTTTATCCTTGGTTGTGATGGTTCTCGAGTTTTCAATATGTATAAATACTAGTGTAGAAAAAGGTTTTATACATCAGTTTCTTTAAAGTTTTAATGTTGGTTAATTATCAATGTCTTTGTAAAAAACATTTTGAATATTTTTTTATGTGTATTATTATAAAAAAATGTTGTAAAAACCCTAATGAAAATTTATAATCAATCATCTTTTTACATCTTTTAGAAAAAAAATTAAAAAAATAATTTTTTTTTAAATATATTTTTAAAAATATTGTTAACCCAACCTATAATAGATTAAAACCAACATAAATAGAATCACAAGTGAAATTTTATAAAAAATATTTACATCAAAACTATGTTAAAGTTACAAAAACTTTACAATTTTAAATTTAAACTTTAAAATATATATTTCAAATAAATATAAACTAAAAATGAATCGAGATTCTAAAAAAATTCATGCATTATCCCTATATATGATTTAAATTTTTTCCATTATAAAGGAGATATTAATTAAAAATATAAAAATTAAAATTAAATTATTCAACATTTATTTTCAATATATTTATAAGATAAATAAAAAATAAATGTTATAATAAAATATAACCTTGTGGAGTTTTGTAACTATCCCAGTTATGAGTATTTGAAACATAAATCTTAAAACATAATAATCACATTATGTTATTACTTTTGATAATGAAAATTCAATTTTAAAAGAAGTTTTATATTGAAAGTAATATTTTAAATATATGCTAAAGTATAGTAATTACAAATAAAGTTATCTTTAAGCACACATATTTGATCTTAGATTTCCTCTTTCCTATTGACTCTCTCTAGTAATATCATTCCATGGTTAAAAATTATATGTATTAAATAAAATTAAAATTTAGTGTAATAATTAATTATTCATATAATCAAACTAATGTCTCCAATACTTATTTAATGTTTTCTCAGACATCACTATGTATGGAGCATAACCAGTGAGCCATCTTTTCTTTTAAAAAATAACACACAACATCCAATGGACACTAATATACAAAAATATAATGTCATCAGTTATTTAATTAAGAGAAACAAAACTTTATGAAATATATTTTTCATACCTATCAAGATAAGGAAACATCCAACACTGAATTGCATCATTATGAAATAATTTATAAATATATAATATTCCTTCATTATCCTTTATTGCCTTCATTACTAGATAAATAAATTGTGTGTCCAGAAATCCATACATTGATTTCATATCATTCTAAATAAAAAGTTTATAAATATACCTACTAAAAAACAAATATAAGTACAAAATTATATTGATAATATTAAAATAATTTAAAGAAATATGATAATCGATTTACATGGAAAATACTTGTATCACTATGAGCCCTATAATTTCTAAATTTAAAATATCTATAATATATTTCTTTCAAATCATCACCATCATATTATTCCTAGAAATTTCATCATCCATTGGAATCTCATAAACATCTAACAACATAGATGTATATGTTTATAATTTATAAATCCCTTTAGAAAAAGTATTATATGAAGTCAAAAGGTCCTCAACATGTTTTTTAACATATAATATTTCTTTAACTTTAATGTATTCCTATAAATATATATATATATATATATATATATATTAAAAAAATTAACACCAATATGAAAAATAAAGGTTACAATCTATGCATAACTCACTAATAAGTTATCAGACAAGTCTAGATGGTTAAAGTAAAAAAATTTACACTTTTTTAAACTATAGAAACATCATTTGTAGGAAATTGTACTCTAGTTAATTCATCTATAATATATTGTATGGTTACCCTATGTTGATCCATCTCTATCTATTGATTTTTTAGGGTATACATAATATAATATATAGACCCATATGCTACAATATAATACTAGCTATCCTCAACAAATAAATTATAATATATGGGGAGTTATGGAGGAGGAGGTGTGTGAGTGGGATATGCAAGTGGAGGTGTAAGATAGGGATATGTATTTAGAGGTGGAGGATCTAGATATGTAGCCTAAGACTATATTTGTATATTGGAAAACATCGACTATACTAAAGCTCTGATCCTCTCCTCAATATTCTAAACCATCAAATAAACTTTATCTTCTAAATCATTTATTTTTATTTTATATAAATATTCCATTGAGTATGTTCCTGGATGACCGAATAATTTTTTAATTAATACATCTAACTTGTATCCTCATAAAGGAATTGGGTGTTCAGGATTTCCTAATGTATTGGCTAAGATATCCTTCTTACCCTCATGTATGAAGGCCCCCTATGTTCTATTATCCTTAATGGACTCATATATATAATATTTGAAAATTTTATTAGTGAATTAAAAAATATAAAGAGTTTCAAAAATAACTTAAATAACTCCTTACAATATTATCAATTACTTACCTCACGTTTTCTATAATATATGTTCTCTTTTTAGTTATTCAGGTGCTCTTATATTTTTCATGTCTATCCTAAAGACTCAACTCTAAATTTTTAAACATTATGAGAAATTATTTTATCTTATAATAATCGATACCCTCCATGAGATAAAGTGTGAGGTCGTATGTTTTTGGATTGGATCTACTGATGTGATATCCTCAGTTCCTAGTAAATAGGGAAAATAATTCTTTAAGAATATCATTTTTAGTGATTATCCAAAAAAACTTCAAAAAATTTACATTTCACTTCCCAAAAATTATTCTTTCCATATAATTTCATAAAAATTATTACATGTATCTTAATAAAGAAAAGGATATATATCACATGTATTTTTATTTTTTCTTAAACTAAAAATTAAATATGATGTGAGAGTTCATTTAAAATACCTCATTTTCTAAGAATTAAAATCTAACCAATTCTTCCTATCTTATTTAGAGTCTGGTATATCGTATTTCATCTGATAAAAAGGAAAAAAACCAATATTAGTAAAAACATGACATGATAAGTAAAATAATAATAAATTAGCTTTCCAAAATTGTCTCCCATAGATGAACAAGTGTTTTCATGTTGAAACTTATCTAATTAGAAATCAAAATTCTTACTTTTTTTTATATTTAATTATTAAAAACTCTTAAATTTTTTCAAATTTTGTCCTCTGGGATTACCATTATCATCAAACTCAATAGATATCCTCTGGTCCAAGCTATGAGCAAGTGATAATTTATGTAAATGTGTGCTAGAATGTTTACCAACCCTAGAATCCTTCTCTATCCTTATGAAATTAAAAGGTTCTCATACAATAGGGTCAGGAGGCTCCTCTATAGAATTATATTTAAGGTCCAATCTATAATATCAATGTAATTCAGCTATTTGATCTGGAGTTATCCTAAAAATATAATTAATAAACAATTAGTAAATATTATACAAATCTAATTGTTAAATTTAAAATTAAATATAAATTTAAAAATGATTCAAAACAAAATAAACTAAACTAAACACATTTTTATTCATATTCATTAAATTAGTTAACTAAAATGAAAAAAAAACTAGCAATGAATAAATATATATTGCCTGTAATATTAGAATATGTGGCATAATTGAAAAATAATATTTTTTACAATATGTGTCTTAATTAAAAAAATAAAATTATAAATAGTATATCTAAAATTTTGAAAATTTTATAAATTTAATCAATGAAAAAATATATATTGCATGTAATATTAGAATATTACTAAAGGGTTTTTCCTCATATTCTTAACTTGTGATCATTACATATGTCAAAAACCATGTCTACAACATAATCATGAATATACACTAATAATTTTTCTATGGAAGTATGGTTACCACATAATTCATCACCATACTCAATCTTTTCATCACTAAAATACTATTTTTTTCCTTGCTAAATGATAGACCACTGCACATTTTATGGATCAATGACATGAAAAAAAATTGTACTTGTTTCCATGATAAAAAATTCATTTGTATATATTTACTAGTTTCATATTGAATTCATTATGTTTAAAACCATTATTACTGATAACCCATTTACATTTGAACACAAAAACTTCAAATTTAATATAATAAATCTTCTATATTTCTTCAATAACTCAATAATATACACTTGATGCAGAGATTATATTTTTTCCTTTCTCACTCAAAAAAATGTTTTTCTTCATCAAACATCAATAAAATATTATTCTAAACTACAATTTTGTTGTCCTAAAATTTGGTATTAAATGTATAGAAATTAATTTCATACTTATACCATGTTATAAAACTTAAACTTAAGTTGTCCAAAAACCATCTAAATGTTTCTAATGCATCTGATCTACCATGCACGGTCCCTTTAAGCCATGAAAAAAAAAATTTGATATGATCATTCAATACCCACATATATTTTTCAAATAACATTGTTTTAACACATAAATATTTGATTTTATATATGATTGGGAATCATTTATTTTATTCATGATGTGTAAATGTTCCTTCTTTGTTTGTTCACTGGTCAATGATTTTATATTCATGCCATGGATCCTCTTTCTCTAAAAAATAACTCGTTCATGTAGAGATATAGGAAAGTTGACATTCTCTACTACAAAAAAGTAGTTTGTATAAAAATCTCCAATATCCTCATAAATATATGTCTCAATAGTAGAGGATTTTGTTCCATAATGATTCTTAACAAACCCCTTCAATATTTTCCTAAACCTTTCAATAGGACACATCCAATATTAATATACGGGGCCCCAAAGATTTATTTCTCACACTAAATAAACCATTAGATTCGTTATTATATCAAAAAATAATAGTGTAAAGTACATATCTGATGTGCATTGTGTTGCATTTGTTGTCAATGAGGTATGTTGTTGTCAAATAAGGTGTCAAGGAATGAATGGATGTTAAGGAGTATCAATATGTGAATGAAAAAGGATGTGATGGTGATGGTGATGAATAGATAATGGCCATGGTACTAAGATGCATGTCACATAGGAGATTCACTAAGTGACATAGGAGATGATGGTTGAAACATTCTCCACATTTAATCAGACGATTGTGGAGCTGATCTTTAAGTTCTAAGAACTTGTATCAACTTGATACAATGTCACAACAATATTAGAAGACCATGAATTTTCTTAACAATGCATGAGGAGATGAGGAGAACCATCCACAACTCCTAAGTGCATGAAGTGGTGCTAATGAAGTCCATGCACTATCACTTAGTGCATGTGAATTTGAAGAAGATCCAACTTGATCTCTGATTGGATCAATGAAGAACATTGAAGATTATGTGATTCAGGATCTTCGGTTGAAGGAAGAAACCTTTGGGAATTCTATTCCTTGGTAAAGAATACATGATTAAAGAGGATAGAAGGTATTATAATGAAGAATATGGAGGAATTCTTTTGAAGAAGAAGAATGGAGAAGAGGAAGAATATCTTGGAAGAAGTGTCTTTGCATTTGGCATATTACACTTAGTTACTTTGTCTTTAAACAAAGTATTTTAGAAGACCATGAATTGTCTTAAGAATGAATGAGGAGATGAGGAGAACCATCCACAACTCCTAAGTTGATGAAGTGGTGCTAATGAAGTCCATGCACTATCACTTAGTGCATGTGAATTTGAAGAAGATCCAACTTGATCTCTGATTGGATCAATGAAGAACATTGAAGATTATGTGATTCAGGAGCTTCGGTTGAAGGAATAAACCTTTGGTAATTCTATTCCTTGGTAAAGAATACATGATTTAAGAGGATATAATGGATTATAATGAAGAATATGGAGGAATTCTTTTGAAGAAGAAGAATAATGGAGAAGAGGAAGAATGGCTTGGAAGAAGTGTCTTTGCATTTGGCATATTACACTTAGTTACTTTGTCTTTAAACAAAGTATTTTAGAAGACCATGCATTGTATTAACAATGCATGAGGAGATGAGGAGAACCATCCACAACTCCTAAGTGGATGAAGTGGTTCTAATGAAGTCCATGCACTATCACTTAGTGCATGTGAATTTGAAGAATATCCAACTTGATCTCTGATTGGATCAATGAAGAACATTGAAGATTATGTGATTCAGGAGATTTGGTTGAAGGAAGAAACCTTTGTGAATTCTATTCCTTGGTAAAGAATACATGATTTAAGAGGATAGAAGGGATTCTAATGAAGAAGATGGAGGAATTATTTTGAATAAGAAGAATAATGGAGAAGAGGAAGAATGGCTTGGAAGAAGTGTCTTTGCATTTGGCATATTACACTTAGTTACTTTGTCTTTAAAAAAAGTATTTTATAAGACCATGAATTGTCTTAACAATGAATGAGGAGATGAGGAGAACCATCCACAACTCCTAAGTGGATGAAGTGGTGCTAATGAAGTCCATGCACTATCACTTAGTGCATGTGAATTTGAAGAAGATCCAACTTGATCTCTGATTGGATCAATGAAGAACATTGAAGATTATGTGATTCAGGAGCTTCGGTTGAAGGAAGAAACCTTTGGGAATTCTATTACTTGGTTAATAATACATGATTGAATAGGATATAAGGGATTATAATGAAGAATATGGAGTAATTCTTTTGAAGAAGAAGAAGAATGGATAAGAGGAAGAATGGCTTGGAATAAGTGTCTTTGCATTTGGCATATTACACTTAGTTACTTTGTCTTTAAACAAAGTGTTTAAGAAGGCCATGCATTGTCTTAACAATGCATGAGGAGATGAGGAGAACCATCCAAAACTCCTAAGTGGATGAAGTGGTGCTAATTAAGTCCATGCACTATCACTTAGTGCATGTGAATTTGAAGAAGATCCAACTTGATCTCTGATTGGATCAATGAAGAACATTGAAGATTATGTGATTCAGGAGCTTCGGTTGAAGGAAGAAACCTTTGGGAATTCTATTCCTTGGTAAAGAATACATGATTGAAGAGGATATAAGGGATTATAATGAAGAAGATGGGGGAATTATTTTGAAGAAGAAGAATAATGGAGAAGAGGAAGAATGGCTTGGAAGAAGTGTCTTTGCATTTGGCATATTACACTTAGTTACTTTGTCTTTAAACAAAGTATTTAAGAAGACCATGCATTGTCTTAACAACGCATGAGGAGATGAGGAGAACCATCCACAACTCCTAAGTGGATGAAGTGGTGCTAATGAAGTCCATGCACTATCACTTAGTGCATGTGAATTTGAAGAAGATCCAACTTGATCTCTGATTGGATCAATGAAGAACATTGAATATTATGTGATTCAGGAGCTTCGGTTGAAGGAATAAACCTTTGGGAATTCTATTCCTTGGTAAAGAATACATGATTGAAGAGGATAGAAGGGATTCTAATGAAGAAGATGGAGGAATTCTTTTGAAGAAGAAGAAGAATGGAGAAGAGGAAGAATGGCTTGGAAGAAGTGTCTTTGCATTTGGCATATTACACTTAGTTACTTTGTCTTTAAACAAAGAATTTAAGAAGAAAAAATATCATTAGCCAACCTAAAGGGCCAGCCTTAAGGGTTCGACCCAAGCTCTTGTGGGGACTCAAGGTCACCACGCCCATGGGGATCCCATGGGGCCATCCCGAGAGGTCGGGGGGGCTGTGTATAAGCCCTGAGGGCACGGAGGGTTGTCAAGCCCTGCGCAGCGTGAGCGCGAGGAGCGCGCCCGTGACAAGAATAGTGGGCGCCAGCGGCGGCCCGAGTGGAAGGGGTGGGCGCAAGAGCGCGCCCGCAGAGAACTCGGTGCGGGGCGGAACCGAGAGGGGATGAGATTCAATTGGGGAAATGCTGACAGGAGATCTTTGATAAGGCACGGATATTCTGCTCGGTGATTCGATGTGGGACGCGTGTTTTTAACCCAGGATCTAATCTGAGTCGTCTGCCTAATCTCACACTCGATCATCACCGTTCAATCCATCCCGCGGCATGATGATTTAATCTCCGCCGTTGGAGATCATTTATTCGCCAATCCAACGGCTAAGGGAGTTGTCATCAACCTCGAGCCATGCCGAGGCCTCCCCGCGTGCCTCCATCGAACCAGGAGCAACCCGAGCACCGATTTTTAGTTCCCAGCCACCATTTCCGAAGCTAAGTTGTCCATTGTGATCTTTAGGCCACAACGAACCTATCCATGCATAAAAATGGGTTTTCATGTAACAAATGAAGAATTTCGTGTTCGGCTGAGGCAAAAGAATATGCCGAGGCCATGGGGTTTGTACTTTGTATGAATTGTTCTTAAACAGTGGAATGCATACGTTACCATGCGCATGCACGAGTAGAAGGCCGAATAAAGGAAGAAGTCCACGTGAAACAGAAAATAAAAAAACGTGATTTTCGGATCGCGTTTAAAGATTTTCAAAGAACCGAAAATCTCGGGGATTCAAATTTGTATCACGTGGATGGGCGAAGGCACTCATCGCCTATAAAAGGAGCACCCGAGGCGCTTGAAATGGTTTTTGATCCTCTGAAGAGAGAAGTCCCGCGAAGCCTCTGTGCCCAGCGAATTAAGAAGCTCCGCGCAACCCACTTGCGCGACAAAGCAGCCCGAAGCCATTCCTGGCTTCATGTGTTCCTTTTGCGCACCTATTGCGTGAAAGAAGAGAAAGGGAGAGGCCCCTGCGTGCTACCCCTTGTGCGACAGAAGAAGTTGGGTAGCGCACTTGCGCGCCCTTCTTGTGCCCACAGTAGTAGCACCTGCGCGCCCCGCGGTGTTGCACGTGCGCGCCCATGGTGTTGCACCTTGCACACTTGTGCGGCCCTTGCGCCTTGTGATCCTGTGCATCAGTGGATAAGAGGTTGGCCGCACCCCTTTCGCACCTTCATTTGGCAGGGAGTTCGGGTGAGGCAGTTTACCACACCTTTGTGTGTGTGCTATAGTGAAGGAGAAGGCCGATCCTTGTGGGTGCACATTTGAAGATTAAACGAATAAGTGTTGTGTGTGCAAGAATTGAAGTGGCCGTAGGCATTTTTGTGTGAAAAGAGAACCTAAGGACACACCTTGGCCAAGACCTTAGTGCCTTTGTGTGCCAAGTGAAGACATACACCATTTTTGTGTGCAAAATGAACAAGATGGGTGCAAACAAGAACAACAAGGACGAACCTTAGTGAGTGTGCAAAATGAAGTATACACACTAAGAAGAAGAAGTGGAAGACTCTCACACTAAAGTATAACACACTTTTAAGTGTGTGAACAAATTGAAAAAATTGTGTGAGTGAAGAAGGTGTGTGTGCTTAAGGAGTTATTACACTTTGAGGGTTTTAATGCACCAAGAAGAGAATAAGGGGAGTGCATGCTTGCATGCATGCACATGCACACGTGAACAAAGCTAAATCAGGCTGTGTGTATTTGAGTTGTCCAAGACCAGAAGATCTTGAAGAATATCAGAGATTCCATGCACTCAGTGCATGAAGTTGATGTGAAGCCAGACTGAAGCCAAACTGAAGTTAGAGATATCATTTGTCTGAGTTTTCAGTGATTGAGAAGAGCCTGATCAATAGAAGTGATCAAAAGTGAAGAGAAAGACCAACAGACCTTATCAGAGGATATTGAGGATTCTTGAAGAGAGAGGTCAGGTCATCCTTAGAAGAATGAGATAAAGCCTGAGCAAGACGAGAAGACCTGATCAACTCATGTGATCAGAGGAAGAGAGCAAGGCCAGCAGTCTTTATCCCTGACTGCTAAAGATACTTGAAGAAGCTTAAAGTGAAGAAGAGCTACTCTTGTGACTCGAGGAGCCAGGAGAAGCCCCCTGTGAGACTCAGGGTGGAATAAGTCTTCAGTGGGATTCTAAAGTAGGCCAGTGGGACTCTGGTAACATTGTGGGATGCAGTATAAAGAACCTCCTGTGGGACTCAGGAGAGATACAATGTGACTCTGTATCGACCATTGTAATTTCTAACTGAATTATAGTGGAGAAACCATGTTGGGGTGTTTAACCAACATGGCAAGGACGTAGACCTTTGGAGCCGAACCTTGTAAATCCTTGTGTCCTGTGCCTTTACATTTACTGCATCACTCGAGGAAAGGCTGAGAGATACAAGAAGAGTGGATCGAGGCCTTAACAAGCCATAGAGGTTTAATTGATAAAGAATCAATTAGTAAAAAGTTTTAAAGGATCACTAATTCACCCCCTCTCCCTCTCAGTGATCACACTGATCCGGGCACTTCAATATCCAATTGAAAAAGTATATAAATTACATCATTCTCTAAATTGTTCAAGGAATTTAAATTTATCACTTTATTACAAATGGAATTTAAAAAATAACACACCTTCATAATAACCATTTTGAGGTGGACGGTTAGTATTACATGCAATGAAAATAGTAAGATCTTTTGCATCATAAAATTAAAATCATTATATTTCATTCCTGTTAGCTTCAAATATTTTAGTGAAAAAAAATTATTTACATTTGAAAAATAACCTTTAGGTACTTTGATACCATAGATGCACTAATAAAAATCAATTTTCTCCCTCGTGGATATTGTGAGAAAATTCAAAGGAATATATGTTTGTTTTCCTTTAGGAGTGGGAGATAACTCCAAACATATTCCCATTAAAAATAAATCCAATCTTGTATTCGAACCATCCTTTATCTTGCCTTAAATATCTAACAATCTTCCAATCAAACTATCACATATATTCTCCTCGACATTCATCACATAAATGTTGTGTTTGATCTCATGATATCTATAATATGAAATATCAAAAAAATTATTAATAATTTATTTCATATATTTTTAACATACCATCCATCACCCATTTCACTTAAGAAGAGGTGGTGGTGCTACTAGCCTTAGGTGGTGTCCCTAAGACACCAAAATCTAGAAATAAATACCAAGGGATTCAAAGAATATTAGGGGATTATTTTACCTTTTAAATAAAATAACTAGATAAACATAGAAAATAAACATCCAATCCTATATATGATTCATTAATAAACAATATAAGAAAAGTAAAACCCTATAGTAAACAATAATATCAGAGTGTCAATGGAAACCATAGACATCAAACAAAAGAGACTAAAAAACAACTGAACCCAAAGACACCAAAGTGGCATTAAGACCAGTAACTCCCAACTAGATTCAAGATCCAAGTCCACATTCCTCACCTATAGTATCAAGGAGGACCACTAAAGAACTGATATACCTTGACTTTTCCTATGTCTCGATAGATGAAACCTGTAAATGAACCGAATTTCCCAAAAAGTGGGTGAGTATAAACTCAATAGGGTTTCCTCAAAGACTTACCAACTCATTCCACTATGACAAGAACCAATTAGCACATTTTATATAAAATAATTTAAAATAACTTAAAATATTTTATATTAAAACCAAAAACAAGTTCCATAGAAAGCAACAAATAACTCCTTTAAGACACTTCTCACTGATTTGGAATACCCAATCCATGCTTCTGCATGCATACACATGTATTCTAGGTAATAGTTCCATACTCATGAGTGGCCTCTTTTGTATCCACCAAGTCATCACAAGGAGACCAATATCAGGTTCCCCAATGGAACATGCCCCTTCTATAGGGTAACATCTATGAATGCACTCACACCAACCATGTATACCAAAACCCATGCCAAAATACATTCTATATAAAACTTAAACATCTTTTAAATCATTTTCTCAAACATTTTTTTGTGATACAAAACAATTCCATAATTTTAAAACTAACATTTAAAATTTATTACCAAAGTTGTTCTCCCCAAAATTCATCTAATTTCCCAGATTTTCAAAGCCATAACCAAAGAGTTATTTTCATAAAGAGTCACACAAATATTTCACAAAAATTATTAGAAAAATATTGAGTTAAAAATAATCCTTCAAGTTTTAAGTCAAATAGAGATGAGAGAGAAGTCGCATACCTCTCAATGGTTTGTTAAAACAAAGAACAACATTTAAAACTTCCAGATCTGATCACGAACCATGTTCCCATAACTAAATCCAACAATATATTATCAATATTGACATCACACAACATATATATATCCATAATAGACAAGATTTAGGTTCTAAGATATATGGGAATAATGGATCTAGTAAGAACAAGGTAGAACGGGTACTTAACGATGAATCTGGGTCTCTAATGCACTTTGATTCGCCTAAAAATTGCTTTGGAATCAAAGGGAGTTGTCTCTCAGTCCTAGGGAGAAAAATTAATTCAATGTATTGAGAGAATAGGGGATTAAAAAGGTTTAGGGGAATTAATTTGAATTAGATCCAAAAAAATAAGGTTGCTAATTATATGTTACATAGTTTGTTAAACTATGTGACAACCATGTGGTGCTACTATCTCAAGCAAACCCTTCTCATGGTTTGATTGCATAATTAGAAAAACTATGTTCCCACCATGATTTTCCCTCTATTTTGTGCTGCGCAGTTTCCCCTAGGTGCTCATATGGTTTGTCCAAACTGTGTGCCTTCCAAGTGAGAATTTTCCTCCCTTTCATGGTTTCATAGATATGGTTCACTATTTATACTTAGCGTGCACAAGTCATGCACCATTAAAAACGCCTCCAAAACATGCCAACCCCCCCCCCCCTAAAACCTCTTGAAACTTAACCCGAACATTATATAGACTCAAAATTCATGAATAAAGGGTCATGTACCTGAAACTGTGGGTGATACATTCTACCCAACACTGTTCTTTCTATCCCTAAAAAGTAAAAAAATAGATTTATCATGGAATATTTCTAGCCACTACTCCAATATTTCCTTTTTACTCTCCCATGTTTCTTCTTAAATCTAGCCATGCTGCCCTAAAACCCTAACTAAACTGATGCTTTTACAATATAATATTTGTTATTTCCTATCCAAATTTTATACCATCACATGAATCAATATATCATCTAGTTTAATATCAATATAATCTCATCGAATCACTTTTTCAGGATCATATTGTTACTTCTTCAATTGAGATACATGAAACACATTATGCACATAACTAAACTTTAAAGGTAGAGTCAACCTATATTCCACCTCACCAACCCATTCCAATATCTCAAAAGGGCCAATATACTAAGGATCTAACTTACCTTTCTTAACAAAAATATGATGTCTTGGACATGGAGAGATTATCAAGAAAACATGATCAGTTACCTCAAACAATAATGGATTTCAATGATTGTCCATATATGATTTCTAATGAATTTGAGTCATCGTCATTCTATTTCTGATCATCTGAATCATCTCTATTGTATAGATTTTGGATAAGTCTTCCACCATATTAGTTTCAAAAATAGGGATGAGGTGATCTAAATTTATGATTCAATACACTATCACCCATATGGAATCATGTTTCATAACCATCATTGGTAGACCTATTATGAAATCCATGTTTTTCTTCTCCCACTTCCATACGAGGATTGGTAAAGATTTCAACATTCCATCCAAATGTTGATGCTCTGTATTGACCTGCTAACATGTGAGGCATCTCGAGACATACTTCACTACATCTCTTTCCATGAAAACAAACCAGAATTGTGTTTTCAAAAATTTAATCATTTTTTGAATCCCAGTATGAACAACCCATCAAGAATGATGGTAGGCACTAAGGAGTTCTTCCAGATAAGCCAAAGGTGTAACCATCTGGTCACTAAACCGTAATAGTGAAGTACCATCTAGCTTCCATCCCTTAATAGTCTCCCTACCATTGATTTTTTAACTCATGGTTACATAATCATGATTAGATGTTTGATTCTTTCTAACTTGGTCAACTAAATTAGGAATAATATAAAATAGAAAAAAATCAAAACATCACCTTGTTCTACATAATCTAGATTCAGATCAACTATGACTGACATAAGATTCCATTTATCTAAATCCTATTTAGGAAGATGTTTATATAAATTTATACTTAGAATAAAGGTGATGCTCCCATAAGATACCCAACACTATATCCAAGTGTTTTTCATGATCCTATTTTATCCTAGAATACACCATAATATCATCAACAAACACTGCCCCAAAATAATCCAGATACCTCTAAAAAATTAGATTCATCAATGACATAAATGTTTTTTGTGAATTCGTAACACCAAAAGGTATAACAGTATACTCATAATGACCATATCTGCTTCTGAAATATATATTTGGAATATCTTCCTTCTAAACTCACAGTCAGTGATATCTCTAATGTAAGTCAATTCTAGAGATCCACTGGGATCCTCTCAATTGATCAAATAGGTCATCAATTTGAGGAATAGTATATTGATTCTTTATCGTAACTTAGTTAATATTATGATAATCCACATAAATCCTAAGATTTACATTTGCCTTTTCACAAAAATGATCAGTGCTACCCATGGAGATGTGATTGGTTAAATGAACCCCTTACTTTCCAAATATTCCAACTACATTTTTAATTCCTTTATTTTTGTTGGTGCCATACTATAATATGTAAGTGAAATCAGATTGTTCCCTGAAAGGAGATCAACCGTAAACTCCACTAGTCTTTGGTTGGAAACCTTAATAATTTTTTTGGTAAAATGTCAGGAAATTGGTTAATGATGTTTGGAAAATCAATATTTCTGATCCCATCCATATACACCAACATAAGCACTACCAAATGATAATAGATACTTCCAACAAATAATGTCAAAAACCCTTCTCTACCTACTTTTACATCTAAATATCCTCTAAAGAGATGCTCAATGCCATCAAGAGTTGTGAAACTAACCTTTTGGCCATAATAGTCGATGTGATCTTTGAACGATGTCAACCAATCCATGCCCATAATCAATTCATATCTATTCATCTCAATCATAGAGAAATCCCAAAGCAACTCTACCCCATCGATAGTTATAGAAGAATATTTTCACATAAAGGCTCAACAAATTCTTTGTCCGAGAGGAGTTTGATGTTTCAAAACATAAGGTGTCATCTCAACATGAAAATTCATATAATGAACAACATGTGAAGAAATAAATGAGTGGGACATGATCATATCAAATAAATATTGATTAAGGGTATAATTCAAAAGAACCATACCTCTCACCATTGAAAGACCTGATTAATCATACATTATCACTCACTCATACCATTAAATTTATTAATCATTATTATTTACTCTTTATTAACCTATTTAGATTTCATAGGTTGAGGATCCATGGTGTTCCTAGTATCACTTAGGCTCACTCGATCCTGATGACGATAATTATTCAGCTTCACTTGTCCCGTCAAAGAATATAATGTTTGGGAACCATGAGATATGTCTGTAGCACCTGAACTTAGAGCCATGTGATAATATAATTGAATATGTCCCTTATGATTGCAATTGTGAAAAGTCCTAGGTGGTTCCATACAATATCACTTCATATAATCAAAAGAACCACATTAAAAAAATCCCAGCTTACTTTTCAATCGAGAAGAGATGTTCACTGATCCAATGGTTTGATTCTATGGTGTCTCACCACTCTAGAAGTAGGTTTCCCTCTTTTACTTATTTCATAGCATTAGAGTTCCTACCTGCTACAGTAGTAATAAACATGCTCCCTCCAACCATATTTCCTGAGATATCCCTTTCTACCATTGTCTCTCTATTAACCATTTTTGTACTTTCCATAATATAAGGAATGGAAATATTTGAGTGACTATCTGGTTGTAACCCTGACTCAAAATTATGTTCCTTCAAGGATGCACTTATATCAACTTCTAGGGCAAAGAAAATTAAATTCATAAATTTTTTCACATACTCTATTATGAGATATTTTCTAGTTTCAGGCTAAAGAAATCTATTCTTCTAGAAATATGAAAGGTTTAGGGATAGAATCTCTTGTTAAAAAATTCCTCCAAATCCTCCCATTTCATTCCTTGGTCAAATTTAGCCTGAGAAACCAAATTCCACAATTGGAATTCTATATCCTCTAGCATATGCATTGTTAACTTTACTTTAAACTCAGTTTATGTCCTAAGGAAATTGAAGATTCAATTCATCCTATTCAACCCGACTTCTACTTTTTCTGATTCTGAATCCCCCCAAAATGTGGGTGGGTTATAATTTCATAAATAAACCAAATGGTACAGTTTTCGAGGATCAGAATTCCGGTTACCCCTATCCATGACCTGAAAAATATACTACAACACTTTGGACCAACTCTTGGTTCATCTATGGTTCAAATGAAACTACATTTTCAGCAGCATCTTACGGATGATTCCTACGATGTCTACACTATTACATTCTATATTACCAAAACAAAAATCCATTTTTTCTCACTCATTATCAAATGAAGTCTTGGTAATTATAATTTAACACATGAACACATATCATAATCATTAATTTCAAAATCCAACCATTATCAACATTTTAATCATTTTTTAAAATATTATAGCCATGATTTTCAAAATTAAACCATTTAAACCATTTTAAAAATAAAAACTTGTTCATAATTTTATAAACCATTAAACTCAAAATAAAAAAATGAATTCCTAGTGTGAATTATTACTATAAATAGATTTTATACAATTCTCATTAGTTAAACCCATGATGATGAGATGAAAACTCACTAAGGAGTGTCTTAAAACACTTATATTCCCAAACACCCTGGTAACTTGAAGTTCATTATAAAAAGTTTAACTACATCTTTGAAGCAATACATTTCAATTTTCGATGTTCCCATATCCTTTATACCTTACTAAATATAGGCCAATACCATTTCCAACTCAAGGGCTAAACAAGATGATACTATTTGTCACAAAAAGACAGATGGATTGACCAAGACTGATGCCATTTATAAAATCCCACCCCACACCCACTGGCTTGGGAAGAGCTGGTGGTGATACTGGACTTAGGTGATATCCACAAGACACCAAAGTCTGGTAATAAATACCAGGGGCTTTAAAGAACATTGGGGGATGATTTTCCCTTTCTAATAAAACAACTATACAAACATGAAAAATAGACATCCAATCCACTATATGATTTATAAATAAACAATACAAGAAAAGGTAAATCCCCACAGTAAACAATAATATCGGAGTATTAATGGAAATCAAAGACATCAAACAGAAGAGTCTGAAATACAGATGAACCCAAAGACACCAAATTGGCATCAAGACTAACAACTCCCAACCAGCTCCAAGATCCAACTCCACATTCCTCACCTGCAGTATCAAGGAACACCACTAAATAACTATGATGACTTGTCTTTACCTATGTCCTAATAAATGAAATTTAAAAATTCCCTAAAGTTCCCAAGCATGGGGTGAGTATAGACTTGGTAGGATTTCTCCAAAGACTTCACAACTCACTCCACTAGGACAAGAACCAATTATCATATTTTATATAAAACAATTTAAAATCATTTAAAATGTTTTATATTAAAACCAGAAACAACTTCCCTAGAATTAAACAAATTAATTATTTAAAACACATATCATAGATTTGGAATACCCAATCCATGCTTTTATACACACACACATGCATTCCACATGATAGCTCCATACTCAAGGGTGGTCTCTTATCGATCCACCAAGTTGTTACAAGGTGACCAATACCAGGTACCCCATGGCACACACCCCTTTCATAGGGTCACATATATTAATGCACTCACACCAACCATGTATTACAAAACCCATGCCAAAAACCACTACACATAAAACCAAAAGTTCCTTTATATAATTTACTCAAACATCTTGTGTGCAAAAAAACAATTCCATAATTTTAAAACTAAGATTTTAAAATTATTACTGAAGTGGTTTTTTCTAAAATCCATCCAATTTCCCATATTTCCATAGCAATAACCAAAGAGGGATTCCCATCATGAATCACATGATGTTTTAAAAACAGTTATAATAAAGACATTGAATTAAAACTAAACCTTAATGTTCTAAGTCATGTAGATATGAGTGAGAAGCCACCTACCGCACAATGGTTGGTGAAAAAAAAAGAACATCATTTAAAACTTCTAGATCTAATCACATGTCATGTTCCATTCACTAGATCCAACAAGATCTTATCAAGATTGACATGACTCAACATAGATCAAACCATGATGGACTAGATCTATGATTTCAAGAGAGAGAGGGAGGGAGAGATATAGATAGAGAGATAGAGATAAAAGAATAATGGATCTAGGAAGAACAAGGAAGAATGTGTACTTACCGATGAATTCAAGTCTCCAACACACAGAATCACTTCTATATAAAAGAAGATAATCTCTCGAGCCTAGGGAGAAAAAGTAATTAAATATATTGAGAGAATAGGGAATTAATGGGGGTTAGAGGAATTAATTCGAATTATATCCAAAAAATTGGGTTCTAACTATATGTCGTGTGATTAGGCCACACAATTTTTCAAACTGTATGTTAATTATGTGGTGCTACTGTCTCAAGCCAACCCCTCGCATGGTTGAACTGTATAGTTAAAAAATTTGCCAACCATGATTTTCCCTATATTTCAAGTTGCATATTTTTTCCTAGGCACTCACATTGTTTTTCCAAATAATGTGCCTTCCCAATGACCTCTATCTTCCCTTGTATAGTTTCCTAAAGATGGTTCACAGTTTGTACTTAGAATGCACAAAATGTGTACCTCCATAAATGCCTCCAAAACATTCCAAACCCCTTTGAACCTCTTGAAACCTAACCTGGATATTATATAGAATCAAAATACATTAATAAAGGGTCATATACCTAAAATCTAGGGTGCTAAAATATTTCTATAATTACCTAATATTTGTGTCTTTCCGAATATGATATCAATGTTTTTCACTATCTCAAAATATTGACTAGTTAGTGAAGGATTTTGAACAATTTCAAATTCTTATGAGTTGTCGATTGTAATTTTTAATCTTTAATGAGATTGATCCATAGAGAAAAAAAACTTTTTATGACCCATTTACGTTATTTTACTTCTATATTTTAGTTGATAAAATAAATTCCCTTCCTTACAAATTGGACAAGATTTATTCCCCTTAACATTGCATCCCGAAAAATTTCCATATGTTGGGATGTCATTTATATTAAGCACAATCATTGCATGAAATTAAAAAATATTATTTTTTATAAGAATCATAAACTCTAATACCTTCATCTCAGAAATGTTTTAAGTCATCAATTAATGGTGACAAGTAATCATTAATATCATTTCCTGATAGTTTTTTTCTATAAGTCATTAAACTTAACATTATATATTCTCACTTCATACAAAATTTAAGAGATAGATTATAAATTATCAACAAAATAGGCCATGAAATATTTTTTCTACAAAGGCTCCAATATGGATTATTTTCATTTATGCACAACCCAAGTCTGAGATTTCTAACTTCATTTCAAAATTTAGGAAATTGTTGATCGATTTTCTTCCATTGTGGAAAATCAATTGGATGATTTAATTTTTCATCAGATATTCACTTTTACTCATGTCATATTAACCTTTCCTACATGATTTGAATTCATAAATAAATGTTTCTGATGAGTAATTATAATAAGATACCAAAAACAATTAGTAGGAGTCTTGGTTCTTTTCATAATAGATAAATCAATTTATATTTTTTTTCAAATTTTACCATGATGTACCATATTTAGGGCACTCTAAAAGACCTTTTTATTCCTTCCAATATAACACACATTCATTGGGGTAGACATTTATCTTCTTGTTCCATGATCTCATCTTGCATAATAATTTTTTCACATGATAATTTGAATCTAGAAGAATTTTTTGTTCATAAAGTATGTCTTTTAATAATCGTAAAAATTGAATAAAACTCTTGTCACTCCACCCATTCTTTTCTTTAAACTTTAGCAATAATAATGAATTTTTATAAAACTATGAATTTTGTACAACCTAGATACCATGGTTTTTCAACAACACCATATAAGCGATCATTCAATGGTGTTTTATCAATTTTCTCCACTTCAAGATCATGAATCATTTCATCAATTTGATCAAAACTTTCATTTCAAAAATTACCATACTCATTGGATCATCAATTCTATATAATTTCACAATGCTGAATCTAAGTACTATATGATCTTTGATTTCTTTTCTTTATATCTTTCTCATATTTAAACATTTCAAGAATGGATAGAAAAAGAAATCGATGTTTAGAACATTTCATTTGACAAATTCCAAAAAAAACATCAACTCCTTCCTCATGTTCATCACTTGTTCATCATGCAGTAATCTAATTATGATTCATTATCACTTAAAAAAATCTCAAGTATTAAATATAAGTTATTGTATTTTAAATTTTAAACTCAAATTTACTTTTATAAATAGAAATATAGAAAAATAAAATATTTTAAAAAAACTATAATAATAATAATAAATTAAAAAATATATTATATTTCTTTAGTGATACACATTGCTTATTGGAAATTTGTAATCAATACATGGTAATAAAAAATAAAACTATTATTTATAAATGTGAATAAATTAATAAAAATGAAAATTTTGAATGTCAAAAAAATAATGTAATGCAGAGAAACGATATTTTTTACATTAAAAGTGTTATTTTGTATGAAATAATCATGGGAAAAAATAAATAAAAAATATTTTAAATTTTAAGAAACAATGTTTTTTATACAAAGATTTTATATTATAAAACACAGGTTGTGCACAAATTATAATATGTGTACATAGAATAAACCAAATTTTATTTATAAATATAGATTATAGAACACAAATTATACAAAGATTATACATAGGTTATAAACATATTATGACCTAAATCATTATTCTTAATATCAACTGGTTCACAAAATTGTAATCTGAGACACAAAGATTCCAAATTATAATACATACGCATATTGCAGTATATAAAATAAAAATAGATTACAAAAGTAAATAAAATTTAAAGATTTTGTAAATAAAAAATAGAATAAATTTACAAAAATTTAATAATTATAAAAATTTAAATATGAAATAAAAAGAAAAATTCATAGCTTACTACTATTATTTCACATTACAATACATTGATTCCAGATTTTACAAGAAAAATATCATTTGTTACTTGATATCATATTGATTATAATAAAAATATGAAATAATACTATTTCATATTATAATACCCAAATAAATAATTCTTGAAGAATATATAATAGGTGGAAAACAAATTATCAAGGCTATGAAACAAAGATTCCATGTTACCCACATATTAATACACACATATAGTACATATTACAAAAGAAATTAAACTACCTAAGATGCAGAGGATGGTAAAGACAAGGGTCATGAGATGTCCCAGAGAAACTGAAGGAGGCAGCTGAAGGTAGCGGACAACCATTTAGGACCACTGAGTGTGGTAGAGATGGGGTTGGAACACTGTGAAGAGAGACTGAATGAGGCGGCAGATGGTTGTTAAGGGTGGTGACGGAGATTTGAGGTCATCGAATTGAACAAAGAAGTCTTAGGTTTTGATTCACGAGAAACCCTCCGGTGTTAAATGGATGAAACAAAACAAAAAGATAGGTTCCTGATATCTTTACCATTTTTAAAAGGTTTTTCATGTCATATATAAAATAACCAATGTGAAAACCCATTTATAACTCTTTTTAAAAATAACTATCAATACAAATGTGTTGTTTTAAATAATATTTGTATTAGTGAAAGTATTTTATAGTCTTAAACAGGAAAACCATGTATGGTATTATAAGTTGGATAATAGCTTAAAAAGACAGAATTCCTGGAAAGGTATGGTGTGTAGCAATCTTTATGTGAAGGGAGATAACACAAACTCACTCATTGTGGTTGTGTATATCACTATTGGAAATCCCATTTTTATAAACGCTTATATCCCAACGGTTTGAAAAACCGTTGGGAATGGTTATGTATACCAACGGTTTTAAGAAAATTGTTGGCATATAAGATTTTATGAAGACTTTTACCAACGTTTTGTAAAACCATTGGAATAGGCCTCAATTAAGACACTTTTACCAACGATTATACACTAACTGTTGGTATATGTTGGAGTATATACCAACGGTTTACACAAACCTTTGGTATAGACCTTGTTTGGCCACCTTTTACCAACGGTTTAATGAAACCTTTGGTATAGGACTAGGTAAACATACATTCCCAACGGTTTTTAAAAACTGTTGGGAAAGTTTTCCCCTAAATCCATATTGGGTGTCCAGTATCCCCTCCGCTCAATTGTGGTCCCCCTCCACTCAATTGGTGCCCTAAATCGAATCCCCCACTGCCAAACTTCTTCCACCGATCAATCCATCTTCAATCAAGGAAAGTTTTTCTTCTACACTTCAAATATGTAAGTGATACCTTTGTTTTTTTGTTCTGCAACTATGTATTCTATTATGATTTGGCCAAAAAGTGAGCTTTGTGGTCATTAATCTTGGTTTCGGATGGTCATTTAGGATGTAAGATAGTGTAACTTCATTTTACTTGATATATCCAATAGTATTATTGATTTATGTTCAATTTGATTATCATTGACAAATGATGTTGTTTAATAAGTTGTTATTAATGGTTGTAATAATGACGATATGGTATAAGGGTTCACATGGTGTCTACGATAATCTAGGGTCTTGGGAATGTACACACAGTACATGACTTGGATAGCCATGTAAATATACATGGACAATACTTTATGGTGAAAAGTATGTTTATCCAAATGGGGTGCTAAAACGTCCCATTTACAGATTCCTTTGTTTCATGGATATTCCCACATGATGTGTTGGCCATACTATAGAGTGGGTAGTAATTAGCTCATCCAAAACACTTTTATCCCTAAAATCCAATACTAAATGGTTAAATAGAAGAACACATGTTCTAATGACATGCCTAACATGGTTTCTAACTCACCTCACCAAAACATAAACAAGAACACTAGTTAAATGCAAGAACTCATCCTAAACATACACTATAACATTGGTTAAATGGAATAAACAATCCTCATAACTGAATTAAATACACATATGGACAAAAAACCATCATTCATGAACATCCCTATAATGCATAGGCTTTTCAAAAAACACATATCCCTTAAATTTCATGAAATTCCAGTAGGAACTAATTTAAAGCTATCATGTTTACAGGTGGAAGATTTGTAGATTTGGATAATATATTCTCAGAAATATAGAGTGGAACCCCATTTGGTGTTTTTAGGTCAACCCAACTCCACACATGAAAAAGAAAATCATTATCCATCAATAAAACCAATGTCAATATATAAATAGTGAGTCATATCATTATCATTAATCAATTTACTTAGGAATTCTTAATCCATTAGGTTGTTCTCCTGATACCTCCCTTGTTGGATTTCAAATTCAATTATCCTCATTTAACACCACTTTGAGGCATCTCTTCATTTAAAATTATGAGTTGGTTATAGGATAATCTTAAATCTTTATCTTCAATATGAGTTGGAGCTGTTTAATTAGAAATTTCAAAACTCTCTACAAAAATCCTACTTCTAACACTTCAATTTTCTCTTCTAAACCCACCTATTTAATTTTAGAGAACTTTGAAGAGTTTCATTACACTGGAAAACATGATTTTATTCATCCTTGAAGGTCGTGAACAACATTGGAATTCCAAAAGATATGTCATCGTGTTTAGCATTTGGAGTAGAGGCATAATATTTTCATTTGTTTCAAGAAAAAAAATCATATTTAATGTATTTTTAATTTAAGTTTCATGTTTTTAGGGTAGGGAGGGGGAGTATGCATGTGTGGTGGGGGATGGGGTGGGGTGGGGGGATGGGGTGTCCAGGTGGTGGGGGGCTGTCCAGGTGGTTGTCCGAGGGGTGTGGGGCTGTCCGAGGTGAGTGGGGGATATCTGAGGGGTGGGGGGATGTCCGGGGTGAGTAGGGGGTTGTCCAAGGAGTAGGGGGTTGTCTAAGGGGTGGGGGGCTGTCCGGGGTGATCCAGATGAGAATGAACCCCATGCATGAGGTAATTTCATTTGTGTTGATGCATTCCCTAGAAGTTTTTATATCCTTGGTGAATATAATTTCCCTTTTTTACCTAGATTATGTTGTTTTAGTATTTCTGACCTAAAACCGCCGTGAAACATTCTAATTATTATTTGTGACGTTTACGCGTAGATAGCACATCAATTGGACGTACAGTTTGCACGGTACGGCTCAATATGCGTGTTTTAAGTGATACGCGCGCTTCATAAATGCGCATGGGGGGTCCAAATGGGCTTAAAAAAGTTGGAATGGCCTGAAATCAGATGAAAAATATGGGTGAGTGATTTTTGAAGTGGTCAAGCAGACGGCACGTCAATCGGACATGTCGTGTGCCCGCGGTGACCGAGAACGCAGTTCTGGTGTCATAAACGGCCAAAACGGGCATCTAATGGTCAAATTCATAGAGGAAGACCTAGTATTTACCTAAAACCACCGTGAAACAATATGATTATTATTCGTGATGTGTACGCACAGACGGCACGTCAATCGGACGTTCAGTTTGCACGGTAGGGCTCAATATGCGTGTTTTAAGTGATGTGCGTGCTTCATAAACGTGCGTGGGGGGTTCAAATGGGATGAACGAAGTCAGAATGGCCTGAAATCAGACTAAAAATACAGGTGAGTTATTTTTGAAGTGTTCGAGTAGACGTCACATTAATCGGATGTGTTGTGTGCCCGCGGTGACCAAGAACGCAGTTCTAGTGTCAAAAACGGCCAAAACGGGCGTCTAACGATCAAATTCATAGTGGACGACCACAGATTGACCTGAAACCACTTTGAAACATTCTAATTATTATTCTTGATGTGCACGTGTAGACGGAACGTCAATCAGACGTGTGGTTAGCGTGGTACGTCTCAATATGTGTGTTTTAAGTGATGCGCGCGCTTCAAAAACGCGTGTGGGGAGTCCAAATGGGCCAAACGAAGTCGGAATGGTCTGAAATTAAACGACAAATATGGGTGAATGATTTGTGAAGTGTTCGAGCAGACGAAACATCAATCGGACATGCCGTGTGCCCACGGTGACTGAGAACGCAGTTCTGGTGTCATAAACGGCCAAAACGGGCGTCTAACAGTCAAATTCATAGCGGAAAATCTCAGATTCACTTGAAACAACTGTGCAATAATATAATTATTATTCTTGACGTGTAATCATAGACGACACGTCAATCAGATGTGTGGTTTGCGCGGTAAGGATCAATATGTGTGTTTTAAGTGATGTGCGCCCTCATAAACGCGCATGGGGGGGGGGGGTCCAAACGGGCCGAACGAAGTCGGAATGGCCTGAAATTAGACGAAAAAAATATGGGTGAGTGATTTTTGAAGTGGTTGAGTAGACGGCACATCAATCGGACGTGCCGTGTTCCTGCAGTGACCGAGAACGCAGTTCTGGTGTCATAAACGGCCAAAACGGGCGTCTAACAGTCAAATTCATAGAGGGCGACCTCAGATTGACCTGAAACCATCGTGAAATAATATAATTATTATTTGTGATGTATACGCACAGAAAACACGTCAATCAGACATGTTGTTTGCGCGGTAAGGATCAATATGCGTGTTTTAAGTGATGTGCGCGCTTCATAAACGCGCGTGGGGGGGTCCAAACGGTCCGAACGAAGACGGAATGGCCTGAAATCAGACGAAAAATACGAGTGAGTGATTTTTGAAGTGGTCGAGCAGACGACACATTGATCGGATGTGTCGTGTGCCTGCGGTGATCGAGAATGCGGTTCTGGTGTCATAAACGGCCAAAAAGGGCGTCTAACGGTCAAATTCATAGCGTACGACCTCATATTAACCTGAAACCACCGTGAAACAATATAATTATTATCCGTTACGTGTACGCACAGACGGAACGTCAATCGGACGTGGGGTTTGCGCGGTAAGGCTCAATATACGTGTTTTAAGTGATGTGTGCGCTTCATAAACGCGCGTGGGGGGGGGGGTCCAAACGGGATGAACGAAGTAGGAATGGCCTGAAATCAGAAGAAAAATACGGGTGAGTGATTTTTGAAGTGTTTGCGTAGACAGCACGTCAATCGGACGTGCTGTGTGCCCGCGGTGACCGAGTACGCAGTTCTGGTGTCATAAACGGCCAAAACGGGCGTCTAACGGTCAAATTCATAGTGGACGACCACGGATTGACCTGAAACCATCGTGCAACAATATTATTATTATTCGTGACGTGTATGCATAGACGGCACGTCAATTGGATGTGCGGTTTGCGCGGTAAGGCTCAATATGCGTGTTTTAAGTGATGTGTGCGCTTCATAAACGCACGTGGGGGGGTCCAAATGGTCCGAACGAAGTCGGAATGGCCTGAAATAAGACGAAAAATACGGTTGAGTGATTTTTGATGTGTTCGAGGAGATGGCATGTCAATCGGACGTGTTGTGTGCCCGCGGTGACCAAGAACGCAGTTCTGGTGTCATAAACGGCCAAAACGGGCGTCTAACGGTCAAATTCATAGCAGGCGACCTCGGATTGACCTAAAACCATCTTTCAATAATATAATTATTATTCGTTATGTATACGCACAGAAAACACGTCAATCGGACGTTCTGTTTGCGCGGTAAGGCTCAATATGCGTGTTTTAAGTGATGCGCGCGCTTCATAAACGAGCGTGGGGGGGGTCCAAATGGTCCGAACGAAGACGGAATGGCCTGAAATCAGACGAAAAATACGGGTGAGTGATTTTTGAAGTGGTCGAGCAGACGACATGTCAATCGGACGTGCCGTGTGCCTGCGGTGACCGAGAACGCAGTTCTGGTGTCATAAACGGCCAAAAAGGGCGTCTAACGGTCAAATTCATAGAGGATGACCTCAGATTGACCTGAAACCACTGTGAAACAATATAATTATTATCCTTTACATGTACGCACAGACGGAACGTCAATCGGACATGCGGTTTGCACGGTAAGGCTCAATATACGTGTTTTAAGTGATGTGTGTGCTTCATAAACGCGCGTGGGGGGGTCCAAACGGGATGAACGAAGTCGGAATGGCCTGAAATCAGAAAAAAAATATGGGTGAGTGATTTTTGAAGTGTTTGAGTAGACGGCACGTCAATCGGACGTGCCGTGTGCCCGCGGTGACCGAGTACGCAGTTCTGGTGTCATAAACGGCCAAAACGGGCGTCTAACGGTCAAATTCATAGTGGACGACCACGGATTGACCTGAAACCATCGTGCAACAATATAATTATTATTCTTGACGTGTATGCATAGACGGCACATCAATTGGACGTGCGGTTTGCGCGGTAAGGCTCAATATGCGTGTTTTAAGTGATGTGTGCGCTTCATAAACGCGCGTGGGGGGGTCCAAATGGTCCGAATGAAGTCGGAATGGCCTGAAATCAGACGAAAAATATGGTTGAGTGATTTTTGAAGTGTTCTAGGAGACAGCATGTCAATCGGACGTGTTGTGTGCCCGCAGTGACTAAGAACGCAGTTCTGGTGTCATAAACGGCCAAAACGGGCATCTAACGGTCAAATTCATAGCGGGCGACCTCAGATTGACCTAAAACCATCGTGAAATAATATAATTATTATTCATGATGTATACGCACAGAAAACATGTCAATCGGACGTGCTGTTTGCGCGATAAGGCTCAATATGCGTGTTTTAAGTGATGCGCGCGCTTCATAAACGAGCGTGGGGGGGTCCAAACGGTCCGAACGAAGACGGAATGGCCTGAAATCAGACGAAAAATATGGGTGAGTGATTTTTGAAGTGTTCGAGCAGACGGCATGTCAATCGGACGTGCCGTGTGCCTGCGGTGACCGAGAACGCAGTTCTGGTGTCATAAACGGACAAAAAGGGCGTCTAACGGTCAAATTCATAGAGGACGACCTCAGATTGACCTGAAACCACCGTGCAACAATATAATTATTATCTGTTACGTGTACGCACAGACGTAACGTCAATAGGACGTGCGGTTTGCGAGGTAAGGCTCAATATGCGTGTTTTAAGTGATGTGTGCGCTTCATAAACGCGCGTGGGGGGGTCCAAACTAGATGAATGAATTCAGAATGGCCTGAAATCAGAAGAAAAATACGGGTGAGTGATTTTTGAAGTATTTGAGTAGATGGCACGTCAATCGGACGTGCCGTGTTCCCGCGGTGACCGAGTACGCAGTTCTGGTGTCATAAACGGCCAAAACGGGCGTCTAACGGTCAAATACATAGTGGATGACCAAGGATTGACCTGAAACCATCGTGCAACAATATAATTATTATTCATGACATGTATGCATAGACGGCACGAAATCGGACTTGCGGTTTGCGCGGTAAGGCTCAATATGCGTATTTTAAGTGATGTGTGCGCTTCATAAACGCGCGTGGGGGGGTCCAAATAGTCCGAACGAAGTCGGAATGGCCTGAAATCAGACGAAAAATATGGTTGAGTGATTTTTGAAGTGTTCGAGGAGACGGCATGTCAATCGGACGTGCTGTGTACCCGCAGTGACCAAGAACACAGTTCCGGTGTCTTAAACGGCCAAAACGGGCGTCTAACAGTCAAATTCATAGCAGAACACCTCGGATTGACCTGAAACCACTGTGAAACAATATAATTATTATTTTTGATGTGTACGCGTAGACGGAACATCAATCGGACGTGCGGTTTGCACGGTATGGCTCAATATGCATGTTTTAAGTGATGCGCGCGCTTCATAAACGCGTGTGGGGGGGTCCAAACGGGCCGAACAAAGTCAGAATGGCCAGAAATCAGACAAAAAATATGTTTGAGTGATTTTTGAAGTGGTCGAGTAGACGATACATCAATCGGACGTGTTGTGTGCCCGCGGTGACCGAGAACGCAGTTCTGGTGTCAAAAACGGCCAAAACGGGCGTCTAATGGTCAAATTCATAGCGGACGATCACGGATTGACCTGAAACCACCGTGAAACATTCTAAATATTATTCGTGACATGTAAGTATAGACGTCACATCAATCGGACGTGCAGTTTGCACGGTACGTCTCAATATGCGTGTTTTAAGTGATATGCTCGCTTCAAAAATGCGCGTGGGGGGTCTAAACGGGTCGAATTAAGTCATAATGGCATGAAATCCAACAAAAAATATGGGTGAATGATTTTTGAAGTGGTCGAGTAGATGACACATCAATCGGACGTGTCGTGTGCCCGCGGTGATTGAGAACGTAGTTTTGGTGTCATAAACGGCCAAAACGGGCATCTAACGGTCAAATTCATAGAGGATGACCTCAGATTAACCTGAAACTAGTGTTCAACAATAAAATTATTATTCTTGATGTGTACGCGTAGAAGGCACGTCAATCAGACATGCGGTTTTCGCGGTAAGGCTCAATATGCGTGTTTTAAGTGATGTGTGCGCTTCATAAACGTGTGTGGGGGGTTCAAATGGTCCGAACGAAGTCGGAATGGCCTGAAATCAGATGACAAATACAGGTGAGTGATTTTTGAAGTGGTCAAGTAGACGGAACGTCAATTGGACATGCCGTGTGCCCGCGGTGACCGAGAACGCAGTTCTGGTGTCATAAACGGCCAAAACGGGCGTCTAATGGTCAAATTCATAGCGGACGACCTCGGATTGACCTGAAACCACCATGAAACAATATAATTATTATTCGTGACGTTTACGCACAGACGGCACATCAATCGGACATGCTGTTTGCGCGGTAAGTCTCAATATGCGTATTTTAAGTGATGTGCGCGCTTCATAAATGCGCGTGGGGGGTCCAAACAGGCCGAAAGAAGTCGAAATGGACTCAAAATAGACGACAAATATGGGTGAGTGGTTTTTGAAGTGTTCGAGCAGACGGCACATCAATCGGATGTGTCGTGTGCCTGTGGTGACCGAGAAAGCAGTTCTGGTGTCAGAAACGGCCAAAACGGGCGTCTAACGGTCAAATTCATAACGGACGACATCAGATTGACCTGAAACCACCGTGCAACAATATAATTATTATTAGTGATGTCTACGCGCAGACGGCATGTCAATTGGATGTGCGGTTTGCGCGGTAAGGCTCAATATGCGTGTTTTAAGTGATGCGCGCGCTTCATAAACGCGCGTGGGGGGTCCAAACGGGCCGAATGAAGTCGGAATGGCCTAAAATCAGACGAAAAATACGGTTGAGTGATTTTTGAAGTGTTAGAGTAGACGGCACGTCAATCGGACGTGCCGTGTGCTCGCGGTGACCGAGAACGCAGTTCTGGTGTCATAAACGGCCAAAACGGGCGTCTAACGGTCAAATTCATAGATAAAGACCACGGATTGACATGAAACCGCCGTGAAACAATATAATTATTATTCTTGATGTGTACTCATAGACGGGACGTCAATCGGACGTGCGGTTTGTGCGGTAAGGCTCAATATGCGTGTTTTAAGTGATGCGCGCGCTTCATAAACGCGCGTGGGGGGGTCCAAACGGGCCGAACGAAGTCGGAATGGCCTGAAATCAGACGAAAAATACAAGTGAGTGATTTTTGAAGTGTTAAAGTAGACGGAACGTCAATCGGACGTGCTGTGTGCCCGCAGTGACCGAGAACGCAGTTCTGGTGTCATAAACAGCCAAAACGGGCGTCTAACGGTCTAATTCATAGAGGATGACCACGTATTGACCTGAAACCATCGCAAAAAAATATAATTATTATTTGTGACATGTACACGTAGACGGCATGTCAATCGGACGTGCGGTTTGCGCGGTAAGTCTCAATATGCGTGTTTTAAGTGATGCGCGTGCTTGAAAAATGCGCGCGGGGGGTCCAAACGGGCCGAACGAAGTCGGAATGGCCTGAAATCAAACGAAAAATATGGGTGAATGATTTTTGAAGTTTTCGAGAAGACGACACGTCAATCGGACGTGCCGTGTGCCCGATGTGACCGAGAACGCAGTTCTGGTGTCACAAACGGCCAAAACGGGCGTCTAATGGTCAAATTCACAGCGGACGACCTCGGATTGACCTGAAACCACCGTGAAACAATATAATTATTATTTGTGACGTGTACTCACATATGGCACATCAATCAGATGTGTGGTTTGTGCGGTAAGGCTCAATATGCGTGTTTTAAGTGATGTGCGCGCTTCATAAACGCACGCGGGGGGGTCCAAACGGGCCGAATGAAGTCGGAATGGCCTTAAATCAGACGAAAAATACGGGTGAGTAATTTTTGAAGTGGTCGAGTAGACGGCATGTCAATCAGACGTGCCGTGTTCCCGTAGTGACCGAGAACGCAGTTCTGGTGTCATAAACGGCCAAAACGGGCGTCTAACGGTCAAATTCATAGCGGACGACCATGGATTGAACTGAAACCATTTTTCAACAATATAATTATTATTCATGATGTGTACGCGTAGACGGCATGTCAATCGGACATGTGGTTTGTGCGGAAAGGCTCAATATGCGTGTTTTAAGTGATGTGCGCGCTTCATAAACGCGCGTGGGGGGTCCAAACGGGCCGAACGAAGTCCGAATGGCCTAAAATCAGACGAAAAATATGGGTGAGTGATTTTCGAAGTAGTTGAGTAGACGGAACGTCAATCGGACGTGCCGTGTTCCCGCGGTGACCGAGAACGCAGTTCTGGTGTCATAAACGGCCAAAACGGGCATCTAACGGTCAAATTCATAGCGGACGACCACGGATTAACCTGAAACAATCATGAAACAATATAATTATTATTTTTGATGTGTACGCGCAGACGGCACATCAATCGGACGTGCGGTTTGCGCGGAAAGGCTCAATATGCGTGTTTTAAGTGATGCGCGCGCTTCATAAACGCCCGTGGGGGGTCCAAACAGGCCAAACGAAGTTGGAATGGCCTGAAATCAGACGAAAAATATGGGTGAGTGATTTGTGAAGTTTTCGAGCATACAACACATCAATCGGACGTGCTGTGTGCCCGCGGTGACTGAGAACGCAGTTCTGGTGTCATAAGCGGCCAAAACGGGCGTCTAACAGTCAAATTCATAGCGGACGACCTCGGATTGACCTTAAACCACCGTTAAACAATATAATTATTATTTTTGATGTGTACGCGCAGACAGCATGTCAATCGGACGTGTGGTTTGCGTGGTAGGGATCAATATGCATGTTTTAAGTGATGTGCGTGCTTCATAAACACACGTGGGGGGGGTCCAAACGGGCCGAACAAAGTTGAAATGGCCTGAAATCAGATGAAAAATACGGGTGAGTTATTTTTTTAGTGTTTGAGTAGACGACATGTCAATCGGACGTGTCGTGTGCCCACGGTGACCGAGAACGCAGTTCTGGTGTCATAAACAGCCAAAACGGGCGTCTAACGGTCAAATTCATAGCGGACAACCACGGATTGACCTGAAACCACCGTGAAACATTATAATTATTATTCGTGACGTGTACGCTCAGACGGTACGTTAATCGGATTTGCGGTTTGCGCAGTACGTCTCAATATGCGTGTTTTAAGTGATGTGCGCGCTTCAAAAACGCGCGTGGGGGGGTCCAAACGGGCCGAACAAAGTCAGAATGGCCTGAAATCAGACAAAAAATACGGTTGAGTGATTTTTGAAGTGGTTGAGCAGACGGAACGTCAATCGGACATGTCGTGTGCCCGTGGTGACCGAGAACGCAGTTCTGGTGTCAAAAACGGCCAAAATGGGCGTCTAACGGTCAAATTCATAGTGGACGACCTCGGATTGACCTGAAACCACCGTGACACAATCTAATTATTATTCGTGACGTGTACGCGCATACGGGATGTCAATCGGACGTGCGGTTTGCGCGGTACGGCACAATATGCATGTTTTAAGTGAGGTGCGCACTTCATAAATGCACGTGGGGGTCCAAATGGGCCAAACGAAGTCGGAATGGCCTGAAATCAGACGAAAAATACGGGTGAGTGAATTTTGAAGTGGTCGAGCATACGGAACGTCAATCGGACGTAAAAAAACTGACCAAATGTATTTGGATTGTGTTGATACTTTAGAAAAACGATCCATGAGACATTTGTGATGTGTAGGAGTCAACCCCGCATCAATCCGAGTCGCGGTGTGGCTGGTATCACTCAAAGTGTCTCACTTTTATTTTAAATGGACAACATTTTAAGTGAAAACAACAACTTGCATACGGAAAACCAACCAAAAACATTCGGATTGTGTTGATACTTTAGGAAAATGATCCATGGGACATTTTTAACGTGTATGAGTCAACTCCGCATCAATCTGAGGCACGTTGTGGCCGATACCACTCTAAATGTCTCTCTTTTGTTTAAAATGGGCATCATTTTAAGTGAAAACAACAACTGGCATACGAAAAACCGACCAAACACATTCAGATTGTGTTGATACTTTTGCACAACGATCCATGGATCATTTGTGATCGGTAAGAGTCAACCCCACCTCAATTCAAGGCACGGTGTGACCGATATCCCTCAAAGTGTCTCACTTTTGTTTGAAATGGACATCATTTTAAGTGAAAACAACAACTGGCATACAGAAAGCTGACCAACCGCATTCATAATATGTTAATACTTTATCAAAATGATCCATGGGTCATTTTTGACGTATACTAGTCAACCCCGCCTCAATCTAAGGCACGGTGTGACCAGTATCACTTAAAGTGTCTCTCTTTTATTTTAAATAGACAACATTTTTAAGTGAAAAAAACTGGCACATATAAAACCGATCAAACACATTCTGATATTGTTGATAATTTATAAAAACGATCCATGAGTCATTTTTGATGTGTACGAGTCAACCCCGCCTGAATCTGATGTACGGTGTGGCCGGTACCACTCAAATGGACAGGATTTTAAGTGAAAACAACAATTAGTATACGGAAAACTGACCAAACGTATTCGGATTGTGTTGATACTTTAGAACAACAATCCATGGATTATTTGTGATAGTAACAAGTCAACCCCGCCACAATTAGAGGCATGGTGTGACCAGTATCTTTCAAAGTCTCTCACTTTTGTTTGAAATAGACAACATTTTAAGTGAAAATAACAACTGGCATATGGAAAACCTATCAAACTCATTAGGAGTGTGTTGATACAATAACACAAAAATCCATGGGTCATTTGTGATGTGTACGAGTCAACCCCGCCTCAATCGGTGGCACGGTGTGACCGGTATCACTCAAAGTGTCTCTCTTTTATTTGAAATGGATAGGATTTTAAGTGAAAACAACAACTTGCATACAGAAAATGGACCAAACTATTTCATATTGTATTGATACTTTAGGAAAATGATACATGTGTAATTTGTGACATGTATGAGTCAACCCCGCCTCCATCTGATGCACGGTGTGACCGATATCACTCTAAGTGTCTCACTTTTTCTTGAAATGAACAACATTTTAAGTGAAACATACAACTGACATACGGAAAACTAATCAAACGTATTTGGATTGTGTTGTTACTTTAGGAAAACGATACATTGCTCTTTTTTTACGTGTACGAGTCAACCCTGCCTCAATTCGATGCACGATGTGGTGGAATCCTACTTTGATCAATAGATCGCATCATACTTGTATCATTTATTGTTCATAGCCTTAAGAACATTAAAATTATTCTTACTAAGGTCAATAAACTTACAGTTCCATTCTTCTAGACCATCACAAGTTTAATTTGGGATTATTTCAGTTCCATTCTTCTAGACCATCACAAGTTGAACTTGTGATAATTTCCTGAATTTTAAATCAAGTAAAGAGTTCCATACATTACTCCTTTTGAAACCACCAAGGAACCATGTGTAAGTTTCCAAACCCCATTTTCAAATTTAGTTTCATAACCACCATGGAACCATGGGTAAGTTTCCATACCACATTTTGAGTTATTGAAACTCTTATTTAACTCCACTGGATGATTTTTGTCATATGAATATTGAAATAGGGAATTGTAGTACACCACATGGTTGGAAGAGTTTGATGGTTTTATATGTTTTTTTTGTGTTATTGCAGGAGTTTTTTATGCTATTTTAATACTGTGCAATAGTTATGCTATTTTTTATGCAGGTGTATACTGGAGGGTCTACTGTGCAATGGTTCTGGAAATACACAATACCAACGGTTTAAAACCGTTGGTATAGTGTTTAATCTTCAATGTATACCAATGGTTCTCTGAAACCGTTGGTAAAAACACTATACCAACGGTTCAAAACCGTTGGTAAAGTGTTGTTAAATACATGTATACCAACGGTTCAACAGAACCGTTGGTAAAAGCATTATACCAACGGTTCAACAGAACCGTTGGTAAAAGCACTATACCAACGGTTCAAAACTGTTGGTAAAGTGTTATTTCATTATGTATACCAACGGTTCTCTTGAACCATTGGTAAAAACCCTATTCCAAAGGTTTATAACCGTTGGTATACCCTAAAATGCATGCTCCCATCTGTTTCAGAACCGTTGGGGTAAAGATATACCAATGGTTTTAATGAAACCATTGGTAATTTGAAGCTCCTTCTACCCTATACCAACGGTTCTCTATAAACCGTTGGTATATGCCTATTGTTACGTCTTACTTGGCCACGGTTTAGGGAACCGTTGGTATACTATATACCAACAGTTTTTAGCCCTTTACCAACGGTTTAGAACCGTTGGTATAAGCTTCATTTCCAGTAGTGTGTTGATGACATTATTTTTATTATAAATAAGGTGAATACTTGTGAGGGAGTCATTGTAAAAATGAAAAATATTTTTAAAATGTATATGATTGGTGAGATGATGTTCTTTTTTGGTTTTAAATTCATGAACATAACAGTTTTTATATTTCAATCGCAAAAAAATTATACTCATGATGAGTTATTAAAAAGGTTTAGAATTAAAAAATCAATAGTGGTCACAACTTCTATTACACTTGGGACTAAGTTTTTCTTGGATAAAAAAGGAAGGATTGTGGGTCCAAATGAGTTTTGAAGGTTGATCTGAAGCCTACTTTACTTGAAATTATCTTGACCCTTATATTGTGTTTGTCGTTACTCTGTGTATGATTCTAAAGAAATCATTAATCTTATAGAAGTGGAGAAAATCTTGTGTTATGTTAAAGGAACTCTAAATTGTTCCTTGAGGTGTGATAAAGTCACATCATTACAACTTTATGGTTTTTCCTATGCAGATTGGGTAGGTGATGTTGGAGATCAAAAATCAACTTATGGAGGTAAAATCTTTATCATAGGAAGATGTGTTTCTTGGTAATCTAAGAATCAAAACCTGGTCTCACTAGGCATAATAGAAGTTGAGTATGGTGTAGAATTGTAAGCCATATAGAATTGATATGGTTGATGTGACAACTACAAGGAATGAGGGTGGATGTCTCATAACCACTGATGATTGGGTGTGACAATCAAAGTGCAACAAATTTGTCTATGAATTCGATGAAACATTCAAAATAGAAGCATATTAACATCAAGTAACAATTTTTTAAGGAGAAGGTGAAACATGGAGCGCTTAACTTGGAATATGTTTCAATAAAGAATCAAGTAGTGGATATCATGATGAAACCTCTAATGAAGGATTTTGTCTAGTACTTGGGAGTGTTGTTAGGAGTGCATTCTCTCCCAAAATCCCAATGATATCATTGATCTATAAAATGTTGAAAAGGTCATTCTAGAAGTCAACACAGAAATAAAAAACATTATTGTGATCAAGTTATTTTAGGGTAAAGGAAATTTGCAAAATGTTGAAAAGAGATTCATTATCATGAAGAATGCTTTGCTAATTGTTTTGTAAGGTCTCCATTATAAAATTCAACAAAGTGTTGTTTGGATTTTCAAAGATTGGTGTGATTTTGGGGAATTGGTTTTGACCAAAATTCACCATGTTGTGGGAAATAGTCAAGTAATGGTTTGTGTAATTGAAACAAAATTTTGATACCACCTATGTTTTTGGTAGATTCAAAGAAATGTTTAATTCATTTTATTAATCTTAGATGGATGATCCTGACCAATATTTAATGAAGATAGAAGATGGGATGGTCTAATAAGGTTTGAGTGATATGGTGGATTTCTATCCTTTGATGCTAAGACTTGAAGGCTGTGAGAATATGGAAATATGAATAATTGTGAAGTAAGACTTCCAAAGCAGGTTGAGAGGACTAGTGGTGATTCTTTGAATAATTTCTAGAGGGCTATATATTGAATACTTTTTGTGAACCATCTTTTGTAAAGAAGTCTCTCAACTTAAATGCCTTGTGAACTTCATCAAAGATTATGGGAAAACATGTTTCTTATTATCAATGATTTGATATTTGTTGTTCTATCTTCTTTGTATTTGATATTATCATATTTTTATATTATTGCAGGAGGCACAAGCAATTGAGAGACACTTTGTAATGGAAGTCCAATACAATCGCTTCGCTTCTGTTTTGGGTTGATTTTTATAATAAGAAACAACTCATATAAGGTGGTATATCACACACTCCACACTAGTATTGGTCAATTGAAACAGCTGTAAAGCATGTAAAAAACTTTTTGTGATTTTGTTTTCATTCAAGAGTAACTAGGAAAGAATGGTGGGAGAAAAGATCCATTTGTAGGATGTCGTTGCATGTTGAAAGCTGTGATGGGGGAATAATAGAGGACTTTAATGCATAATGTGTTCCCGATATACAAAGGAATTCAAATATCCCAACTTCACGAGTCATTAAATATTTACAATTAAAAAAACTAGATGCATAAATACAGCTATGTGTTCTCCATTTCCAGGTCCCCGTGCCCCACATCTTCATCAACGGACACGAAGTCCTTCCAAAACCAATGGCTCCTCCACACCTCACCCATCTCCTCGATGGGAATGCCCTTCGTCTCTGGTAAGAAGAAGTAGATGAACACCGACATTATGAGGATGAACATCGCGAAGAACAGAAAGATTCCGAACTTCATGTTGCAGAGCATGGTGAGGAAGACCTCCACTATCAGGAATGTGAACAGCATGTTCACAGACACATTCACACTTTGTGCTGCGGATCGAATCTCCAATGGGAATATCTCTGAGGGGACGAGCCATCCCAAAGGCCCCCATGACCATGCATACCCCGAAACGTATGCGCATATGACCACGACAACTGTCACGGCGTACCACTTGGGTAGCTCCCCCGGGTTCCCGTCCACTCCGAACTTGATACCGATGCCAATCGCTATCATAATCTAATATAAACAATTCTTGGTTAATTATGTAGAGGGAAAATAGTAGCATTACCCGTAAAATTGTATGAACAAAATGAATACCTGGCATAAAAACATCTGGGCCCCGCCTTCTAGGAACAGAAACCTCCGACCCCACCTATCAACCCCATAGATGGAAACTAGGGTAGCAATAACGTTTACCAGTCCGGTGATCACAGAGGACATGATGGGAGCGTTGCCGCCGAAGTCGATGGTCCTGAACAGCACCGACGCGTAGAACATGATGGCGTTGATGCCGGTGAGTTGCTGGAACATAGGGATCAATATGGCCATTGTAAGGTGGGGTTGGTACCTCCTCTGCATCAGGTTTCCCCACGGATGTTCTATCTTCTTCGAGGCTTCCGTGGCCGCCACAAGGTCGGCAAGCTCCTCCACATTGTCCACCCCGCGGATGCGACGAAGCATGATCTCGGCAGCCTCGTAGCGGCCGCGCTCGATGATGGGGGTTAAAAGTGGTGGTTTAATAGTGCATCATTAACTTTGGTAAAAATGAGGGTTGTCCACATTTAATGAAACTGAATTGGGGGGTTAATATGGATGTAGAAAGCTGTGGTGGGGTGACATTTAATTTTTTTGAAAAACTACTTCTATAGGAGTTACCGAAGTTGGTTGAATGGGTGGAAGGGGTGGGCCTGGGGGTTGATGTTTCCTTTTCATCCCCATTATCCTTCAAAATGGATTGGAATCTTGCTATTGGGTACTTACACTATTTGTATCATTCTTACGTTAAGGGGTATTTCAGTGAACATGAGATTAGTAGTTTTTCTTGCAAAATGATGATTTTATATGTTCATGGTAATGTGCATATTGAAAGGAATGAGGTTTTACTTCCCCATAAAGTAAACAAATTGGTTGAAGTGTTTGACATTAATCCATGGAAGACATAAGGCTATGTGAAACTTATGGTGGATTATCTACAGCCTGAAAATTTTGAAGAAACATGCACATCTAGTGGGGAACTGACACATTTCATCTAAAGGTTTGTCATAACATTGCACATTTCTAGAATCTCTCTTCCTGATGGTATAATACCTCCCTTCTCATCTCACCTTACCAAGAAAAATTATCTAGAGCTTTTGAGGTTGATTTATACTCAGGGGCATGACAAAATTGCAAAGATGTTTCTATTGTTACTAGACACATAGGGCAATCATCTAATGGTTAAAATGAATCACGTACTCTATCAATTACTGTAAAACTTTGTACATGTAATTATTTTTATCATTTCACCATTTTTAATCATATTTGTTGTACTTGTAAATAGGGTAATTTTTGGAAAATGTACCACGATTTCACGTGACATTTTTTGTCGAACGATCAACATTACATGAGTAGCTTTAAACAAACAACACCAACTCAAAAAAGGAATGTACCTGTATAAGAAACCAAAACCATTTGAACTATTAAATGAAAATGTCATCAGTTTTTTATAATGAAAGATGAACTTACAGTGACTACAAAACAAAAACGAGGAAACTCTGAACGTCTTCACCCCAACACCCCAACACGGGAGACAAAAACTAACCCAATGTGTTTATGATTCTTTCAAAATTATATGCTAAATTACATATCTTACATGATAAAAGTCATAACTTACATGAAATTAATGTTTCATTGTTTGCACATTCAGATGGAGCAGCCACTTTTATCTTGCCAGGAGACGCACGTGTCGCGCGATGTGTTGGCGCGACGACCTGTTAGACATCTTCATGTTCGGAGAGCGCACCGTTTCCATCATGAGGCACCACCGGCAGTTATTTGTCCATACCTTAGACGTGCAGGCTTTTATGGAGTCGCTATGTGTGACTTCAAGACCATCGACCATCATTTGATAGCTGCATTGGTTGAGAGATGGCGGCCAGAGACACACACATTTCATCTCCCAGAGGGGGAGATGACTATTACATTAGAGGACGTCGCCTACATGCTGGGGTTACCTATCCCTGGAGATGCAGTTACGGGGGTCAGTACCGGCGATTGGGTTGCAGTCATACAGAGGCTTCTAGGCATTGACGTCATCGGCGCACGGGGTGTCCTTCAGGGTTCGCGCTTGCGAATGAGGTGGCTCGATCAGCATTTCGACGTCATTCCAGATGATGCAGACGAGGATACGCTTCTTCAGCACACACGTGCATACATTTTGCGGCTGCTCGGAGGCATGTTGTGCGTCGACTACTCCACCGCTTTGGTACACATGATGTACCTCCCATTACTTGAGGATCTGGATCAGACTGCGACATACAGTTGGGGATCCGCTGTATTAGCACATCTGTACAGATCTCTCTGCACCAGTTGTCAGGCCGATTCACATCATATTGCAGGTTGCATGGTGTTAGTACAGATGTGGGCCTGGGAGCATTTTCCACGCATCGCTCCTCGAGTTGTCGCACCGCTTGCACCAGAACTACTTCAGGACTGTCCTCGGGGACGATGGTATGTCTACGTCATTACTTTCGGTTATTTAGTACTTTTGTTATTGTTTTTTATAAACTTACCGTAGGTTACTCTTTTTTCACCAGGTGGAGTCAGTCTCAGAAGTTTACACATACTCTGAGACATAGTGTGCACAGCTTCAGACAGATATTCGATGCTATAGTGCCGGCTGATGTAAGTTAAACAGTACTTTTTTGTAGGAAAATTTGTTTTGTTATCACTATTTTAAGTTATTTCAATATAATCTCAGTAAAATTATCATGCTACTATATGACTTATTTTTTGAGTTTACATTTCAGGTTTCATGGACTCCTTATACAGGTTATGTCTACGCATCACTTCCACTATACTGCACATCTTTGGCTGGAGATCGTGCTGCAGTAGTACCACTCATTCACTTCCACATCGTTGAGTGGCACCAGCCAGACCGGGTCATGCGCCGGTTCGGTTTTATACAGCATATCCCCTTGGCACCACGACAGTCTACCGAGTTACATTCGATTGTGCTTATAGGTAGACAGACGAAAGACTGGCGGCGACATCATGCATCTTATATCCAGCTTTGGGACAGGCGTGCCCGATTCAGTATCTTTCCACAGGGATATATCACATCACACTCTCATTTATCTGATCAGGGGGATTATGCACACTGGTATCGATGACATACCATCATGTACCTTACACGTCAGGGGATTGGCATTCAGCGATTGGTATGTTTACTAAGATTTATTAATTTTGTTTAACTCATTTTTGATATTAATTTGATTGTCATTTCATTTGCAGGCAGACGCCATTGGTCAGCTTGCACATTCCACGCAGCCTCAGGAGCATGCATATATTCTGCGGGAGGTAGTTCATCGGGATGTGGTGGCTCTATTGGATCATCTCCGGTTGATACGTGACAGTTTTTTTGATGAGGAGCCACAGATATATCCTGATCCATATCTTCAGGCAGAAGCACCTGAGGATGATGATGTCCCTGCTATGCCTGCTGAGGAGGATGCACCGCCACCGCCGCCGCCATCTGGACGACAGAGACGAGCACATCCGGGGGGGCAGAGGCGACCACATCGACATCCGAGAACGGCTCCTGTAGATGTCGTCGCACCACAGACAGACGATCTCACCCAGCCAACTGATGATTTTGCACAGCAGGGAGACATTTATATACCGCATATGGCGTCTCCGCAGACTACTATGGACTTCGATCTGGGTGCAGTCACACAGCTTATGGCGGCCCCCTCTCCTCCCGACGAGGCCTTCTTCAGTACCCCATTTCTACCATTTATAGGCGCTTCAGAGCCATATGTCACCCCATGTGGTTTTGGGGCATCCTCACATGATTTTGGGGCGTCCTCACATGATTTTGGTCAGTCCTCTACACAGCATCATGAGGAGGCACCAGAAGCACCAGAAGAGGAGGAACCTGCAGAGAGGACACCGGAACGACATGGACGTCAGACGCGGAGAGGACGTGACATTCAGACACCGCGTTGTGGTACCGGGGGGCATCGTCGTTGATGTTTTTGGATGTAATGTTGTATATATTAAAAAACTTATTCACTATGATAAGTAACTGTTGTTTAAGTCAAATAACAAGAAAATCAAAAATCTATTAAATACAAACTTATTTCAATTAACTATTAAATTATAAAGTACAGGTACAATATAAATAAAATTTGTCACAGCGAGTTAACCATTAATAATTAATAATTATAATGACAAATAATAATTAATAATTATATTACTAACTAATTAATTATTGTATATAAAATAATAATATTTTATAGACGTTTAAAGTCACATAGTTGAAACATTTTTAAGTTACAACTAGGTGGTTTTGAAAGCCTATAAAATATTTTCTATCGACATTTTTTACGTAATTTTTTTATTTTCATCTATTCAGTATATGTTTAATCCAAGTTTCAAGTTTCATTCATATTGGTCATATGGATTATGTTTTATAGACGTTTAAAGTCACATAGTTGAAACATTTTTAAGTTACAACTAGGTGGTTTTGAAAGCCTATAAAATATTTTCTATCGACATTTTTTACGTAATTTTTTTATTTTCATCTATTCAGTATATGTTTAATCCAAGTTTCAAGTTTCATTCATATTGGTCATATGGATTATGTTTTATAGACGTTTAAAGTCACATAGTTGAAACATTTTTAAGTTACAACTAGGTGGTTTTGAAAGCCTATAAAATATTTTCTATCGACATTTTCTACGTATTTTTTTATTTTCATCTATTTAGTATATGTTTAATCCATATTTCAAGTTTCATTCATATTGGTCATATGGATTATGTTTTATAGACGTTCAAAGTCACATAGTTGAAACATTTTTAAGTTACAACTAGGTGGTTTTGAAAGCCTATAAAATATTTTCTATCGACATTTTTTACGTAATTTTTTTATTTTCATCTATTCAGTATATGTTTAATCCAAGTTTTAAGTTTCATTCATATTGGTCATATGAATTATGTTTTATAGACGTTCAAAGTCACATAGTTGAAACATTTTTAAGTTACAACTAGGTGGTTTTAAAAGCCTATAAAATATTTTCTATCGACATTTTTTACGTAATTTTTTTATTTTTATCTATTTAGTATATTTTTAATACATGTTTTAAGTTTCATTCATATTGGTCATTTAGATTATATTTTATAGGCTTTCAAAGTCACATACTTGAAACATTTTTAAGTTTCAAGTAGGTGGTATTGAAAGACTATATGTTTAACAATATTTCAATTTTTTTTATAAATAGTTACTTATAACTATGTAAATATATACATGTATAAATATATAATTATACATATTCAAGTATAACTATAATTACAATATAATTCTAAATATAATTATAAATATAATTCTACACACACACATACACACACACACATATATATATTTATATATGAATATTAAATATATTTATAAATAAATTTTAAATATATATGTAACAATATTTTCATAATTATATATTTTAAATATATTCATATTCATATAATTATAAATATTTATATTTAAATATTAGTTTATAATTATATAATTACAAATATATTTTTTATTTAAAAAATATATATAAATAGATTTATATTTATAAATATTTATTTTTAATTATATATATACATAATTATATTTATACACACACATATAATTATATATATACATAAATATAATGTCATAATTATATAATTATAAATATAATAATAATTAATTTAGCATTTTTAAATACATATTTATAAGATTATTTTTAAAATTTTATTTATTTATTTTGAAATTATTTATTAAAAAGAGATGAGGTGGAAAAAAACTAAAACAAAAAAAAAAGAAAACAAAATTTTATTTATTTATTTTGAAATTATTTATTAAAAAGAGATGTGGTGAAAAACAATTAAAAAAAAGAAATAAAACAAAACCAGAAAAAAAAATAAAAGGGTGGCAAAGCGCCACTTGAAGTGGCGTTAGCCACCCGAGTTGTTGAGCGCCACTTGAAGTGGCGCTCAACAAACTCTTTTAATATGGAACATAGGGATCAATATGGCCATTGTAAGGTGGGGTCGGTACCTCCTCTGCATCAGGTTTCCCCACGGATGTTCTATCTTCTTCGAGGCTTCCATGGCCGCCACAAGGTCGGCAAGCTCCTCCTCGACATTGTCCACCCCGCGGATGCGACGAAGCATGATCTCGGCAGCCTCGTAGCGGCCGCGCTCGATGATGGAGTTGGGAGTGTCGGGGAGGAGCAAGGCGCCGATGGTGAGGACGAAGGCTCCTCCAAGACTCACCCGCCACCCCACCCGCTCTTGATCTTGGCGAGAGCCAGATTTTGTCCATATTCACGTCGTAGCTGTACGTGGCCGCAGTACTTTCTTCGTTGGTGGCGGTGACTCGGCGGTTCGGGAGGAAGCTGTCTATGCTATTCGGCGGACTTCTGTTCTTCGGTGGGGCCATCATCAATGGGTTGGCTCAGAGGATATGGTTGGCTCAGAGGATATGTTGGCGACGAGTATGCCGATGGTGTTAGAGAGCTGAAAGCCGATGTTAAGAGCGCCCCGAAAATTGTACGGAGCCATCTCCGAGACGTACAGTGGCACCGACTGATTGGCGAAGCCAACGCCTAAACCCAAGAAAAGGCGACCGACAATGAGCATCCATATCCTCTAAGCCAACCCATTGATGATGGCCCCAGGGAAGAACAGAAGTCGGCCGAATAGCATAGACCGCTTCCTCCCGAACCGCCGAGTCACCGTTGACGCCACCAAGTACTGCGGCCACGTACAGCGACGACGTGAATATGGACAAAATCTGGCTCTCGAAGGTGCAGTACTCGTCGGTAGATGTATCTCCCGTCTCCTTCCTGTAGACCGACGGGAAGAAATTCTTCAAGAAGGGCGGCATGGACGTTACCCCACCTGTTCATAATAAAAGTAAACATGAGATATATACAATCGTTTTAAAACTCAAAAAATACAGAGATGCAAACCTGTGATACCGATGTCATATCAGAAGATGAGGCCACCCATGGCCGCCACGATGCAGGTGACCAGGACAAAAGGAGTTAGGTTCCCGGGGTATTCCTCACGGTTGCCTTGGCCAATCACTCCGAACGCCGACATTTTTGCAGGGTAGTGGAAGTTGCTTGGGGAGCGACGGAGACGAAGAGGGAGACGAAGAGGGATACGAAGGGAGGGACAGAGAGACGTAAGCGTGGGGAGATTTAAGGCGTTTGAAGTTAGGCCCATACTCTCTGCAAGCCAAACACACAGGGTAGTACACATTCGTCTTATCTTTATGACGCGTTTGAAGTTAGGCCCTTGCCCTTTGCAAGCCAAACACAGAATGGGCGCTGCACATTTCTTTTATTTCCGCTTTCACCGTTCTGTCCAAGTTTACCTGTGCGCGTCCACCACCCCTTTAGATTCGGAATCCGTGACGAATTATGTATTTTATAATTAATATATATTATTTAATAATTCAAATATATAAATATAATCTTTAAATAAAAGTATTTATAAGATTATAATTAAATATATATATATATTTGAAATAATTATAAGATTATATTAAATTTTATTGAATAATTACTATATTTATTATATTTATAATTATATATAAATGCTTTTTACACACACACATATATATATAATTATAATTATAAATAAATAAAAATATGTTCCGATGAATTTGGTCAATAAATATATTGATGTGTGAGTATAATTGACGTGCATATGTTATGTATTCATCATGAATGTTCATGCATACATTACACCCTTATTATTATTCATGTTGTCCATATATGATTGAGAGGTTTATACAGAAATGCGTTTTTAATATGCTAAGTGTCAAAATTACACGACATGAATTCCCATTTCATGTTCTATAAAAAGCGTAATGTATCTCCCCTTTTAAAGCTACGCGTCAAAATTACATGACGTGAATCCTCATTTCACGTCGTGCAAAAATGGTAACCCATCTCGCCTTTTTCTGAATAAATTTCGGTCAAACCATTTAATAAATAAATATTTAGTCTATTATGTTATCATAAATAATTATAAAATTACAATAAATATATTTAAATATATATATATATAATTATATACAAATATTTATAAATATATTTATTTATACTTATAATTATGTGTGTGTGTGTGTGTAAATAATAAAAAAATAATATTAAATATATTTATTATACTTATAAGGTTATAAATAAATATAATTAAATAAATATATTTATAAATATATAGAAATATTTATAAATAAATGCAAATATCTATAATAATAATTCTAAGTAAATATAGATATATTTAAATAATTATAAAATTATAATAAATATAATGATTATATATATTTATAAAATTACAAATATAATAAATATATTTGTTATAATTTTATAATTATTTAAATATATATATATATATATATATATATTTATAACTATAAATAAATATATATTTATTACAATTTTTTAATTACAAATAAATAAATATTTATTTATAGTTATAATTATGAATAAATATATATTTATTTAAATAATTATAAAATTAAAAAAATATATTTATTATACTTAAAATGTTATAAATATATATAATTAAATAAATTTATTTATAAATATATATAAATATTTATAAACAAATACAAATATTTATAATTATAATTATAAATAAATAAAGATATATTTAAATAATAATAAAATTTTAATAAATATATTTCTTATAATTTTATAATTATATATATATATAATTACAACTATATATAAATATATATTTATTATAGTTTTTTAATTATAAATAAATATTTATTTATTTATACTTATAATTATATATATATATATAATTGTAAAATTATAATAAATATATTTATTATATATATTAGGTGTTCAGGGATACAATTACATTAAACACACACACATCTCACACACAGGCTGGAAAGGCAGGTCATAGGCTCTCAAGGGATAACCCACTCATCTAACCATATTTATTTAGATATTGAAGGCCTGAAAAACCCATATTACAATGCCAAACAAGAACCCATAATTATTTATGGTCCAGCTTCGTTGTACCCCGCAGCCACCCGCCACTCCACTGACCCGAATCACAGGCATCGCTCTGATGGTCTCCATCCCTCATCACACCCATCGCTCTGGCTGCCATCGCAGGTGACACGCCGCATCTCACACAACCGCTTCCGGCCCACCGACGCTCGCCTTGGCCACTATCAACCAACCTACATTGTTGCCCTACTTGCCGTCGAGCCAATCAAATGCCTGACCTCTGGTATCACGCCGCCACGAGCCCTCTGACGCTCGCCTTGGTCGCCAACAACTAGCCTGCATCATCACCCTACTCGTCGTCGAGCCAATCAGACGTCCGACCTCTGGTACCATGCCACCCCAAGCCCTCTGCCACCTCTGCTGCCCGCCAGAAGCGCTGGTCTGCTGAAATCAGTCTGACCCTAACATCGCATGATCCCCTCACCCAACACCGCCGTCCATCCTAACGTCACCATGAGCCTAAACCTCGCCCGCCCCTATATATAAATATAAATTTATTATAATTTTTTAGTTATAAATAAATATTTATTTATTTATACTTATAATTATATATATATATATATATATATATATATTTAAATAATTATAACCTTATAATGAATATATTTATTATACTTATAATGTTATAAATATATATAATTAAATAAATATATTTATAAATATATACAAATATTTATATATAAATACAAATAATTATAATTATAATTATAAATAAATATAGATATAATTAAATAATTATAATAAATATATTAATTATATATATTTATAAAATTATAAGTATAATAAATATAGTTATTATAATATTATAATAAATATATATTTATTATATATATAATAATATAAATAAATTATTAAAATTATATCCTTATCAGCACTAAAAAACGCTGATAAAGGTAGGTTTTATCAACGCTTTCTATTTTAACGTTGATAAAACATACGTTTATCAGCATTTTTTTAAGTAGTGGTGATAAAAGCCTTACCCATTTTTATAAATAAACTATAACAGTCGGTTTCTTCTATCACACACCTCAAACTCTTGTGAAAGCCAACATCTACCATCGCTGACCCATCCTATGTCACCGTCGCGAATCCCACCTCCGCCGCCACAAACCCCACCTCCGCCATGAATCGCACCTCCGCTGCGAACCCCACCTCTGCTGTGAACCCCCACCTTCGCTGTCGAACCCCACCTCCTCCGCGAACCCCCGCTTCGCTGCCGAACCCCACCTCCTCTGTGAACCCCACCTTCACTGTGAACCCCTCCTTTGTCGTGAACCCGTCGCCGCCGTCGTCTCTCCCTGCCTCGTTGTCATCTCTTCCTACCTCGCCGCCTTCTCTCCCTTCCTTGTAGCCCTCCTTCTCCTTCGTCGTCATTGCTCCTTGAAAGGTAAGCTCCTTTGACGATGAATACTCTTTTTGTATCATGTAAGGTTTCTCTCTTTACCGGGTTTTAACATATGCTCAGTAGGGTCAAATTTTCTTATGTATTCCATGCCTTTGATAAAATTCTTCTATGTGATTTTTCTTCTAGATTTAGCCTCGAAAATTCTTCAAGAGTTGTTCCACTGCTTCCTCTGTTTCTGAAACTCAATACTTCATCTTTTTAACTTTCATTTATCTCCAATTCAACTTCCAAAAATAATTCCTAGAACATATCTGGTTCTGGTCTCAGTGATGGGGGACATGATGCAAATCAATATTGAAGTGGTTAGATAGTGAATAAAGGCTAAAATTAGCTAGGGTTAGTGCATGGGCCTAATTAACAAGGGATGGTGGAGTAGACCTTTATGTTTCCAGAGCAACACTAAAAAATTGGTTTACAACAATTAATATAGAAGTTCGTTCATTCATTCGATTGAATAATTGGAGGGATAGATTTGATAGTGACTACACCATGCTAAAGTTATAGGCTTGTGATTTGGAAGGTGCTTGGTGCGGCACTGCATGTGTACATTGAGTCTACTTCAGGATGTATAACAAAACAACAATGTGGTTATTGGTCAACTTTTATTGGTAGTTCTATATTTAGGTTTGTGTATTTGGAAAGTGTAGATTTTAGGTAGGGTTCTACTCATCGTGGGCATTACTTGATGTAACCAAGGAAATGATGATTTATAGTTGGTTAAATAGAGCTAGAACTGTGGTAGGTATAAAAGGCTTCTGGATTGGTTTAGTTGGAGAACTGAATCTACAAGGGCCTGACGTGATAATGATATGGGGTGGTTGAGTCTATCAATTAATGCAAGTATCTTGATATTTAGAGATTTCAAGATAAGTTTTATATGAAGTAGTGCATAGTAGTGAGAGATAAGAATAACGGTGTGAAGCAATATTTTATTGAAGTCACTTTAAATGAAATTTTATCAATTCTTATGACATAAGAAGATGAGAGATATGTGAAATTGTCTCTCTACATGTCTATTTTACGATCAACTTTTCATTTAGAAATTATATACCTAACATTTAATTATGAAAATTCCATTAAGGATGGATATAAAGGAGAAATTCTCCCGCCCTTTTCCAAGTATCTATCATTTGGGTTTTTATCTAAATTATACCCACATTCCTTCTCCCATAACCTATATACCCATCCTTTGGATTTCAATAATGGGAAAGAGTTTCTACGATTCAGTTTTAAATGTGATCCATAAAAAAGATTCAATTCTTCTATGGGACTCAAAGTAAGGGTATTGTTTACCATCAAAAATACTATTTTTAAGTTTTAAAGTATTTCTCTTAATTTCTCTCCAATCAGTTTCCAAGAACTTTCTTTTCCTGTGTTTTCTTTGAAACAAATTTATTTTTTAATAGATTGGTTTAAAAGTTTGTGTCCATGCATTGAAACGGAATTTTTAACGATCTTTATGATAAAAATGTAACCTTCAAAATATTTTGTTTAAATTGTGATTCTTGGGTGGCGTGGCCTTAATTTGATACATTTTCACCACATCTCTTTTCATAATTTAACATAGTTTTAATGAAAAAATGTATTTTTATGGATAATTATTTAATATTGGTTTTTTTGTAATGAAATTGTAATTCTTTGAAGATTTTAGGTTTTGGTGAAAAAGTGATTAATTGTTCTTGTATTAATCTTCCTATATTTTGAGAAAAAATATTTTGATGTACTGTTTCTTTAACATTTCCATTAAATTTTTATATTACTCTTAATCCATTCCATGGATCATCCTCTTTATAAAGGGATTATGTGTCATTTATGGATATACTTTTGTTAGAGTTGATGTGCCATTATCAGTCCTTACTACATCATCTTATTTTTACTAGATTTCTTATATACCATGTTCCCTTTGTTTTTCTTTCTCCTTCATATTTTCTTTATATTTAAATTATTTTTGTTTTGAAAGTCTTTCCTTATTATACTTATGCCTATATGAGTTCCTGTGAGAGATAAATGGTGTTTTCAAAGTGGTTTTATCCCTTGTTATGGAATGATATTCGATGAAAAGTGTATGAGAAAATGCCTAAATGGATTTTTTAAAAGAATTATTTTGGTTTTAAAATTAGTGGTAATCACTAACTTGATGTTCTAAAAATTATTCTTGTGTTAATTTTATTTCAAAACAAGGGTTTGGGTGATTTGAAAGTGTTAAAAATGTTGGAAAATGTTGTTTTATTTTTATAGGTTCAAGTTTGTTCTGAATTTTTTCACTTCCTTTGGATCTTCTGAGAGGGATATATATATTCGAATCATTACCTTAGTTGAACATATTTTGTGTATTTATTTTTTTAAATATTAATATCACTGAATCAAATAGGATTGATATGAAAAAAGAATGTGTTCAGCACAATGTTGCATTGGTTGTCAATAATGTGTCAATATGTGTATGGTAAGGTAATGATTGAAGTGGCAGTGCTTAAAGTATTTTTATTGACTTAGCGAGGATACCACTTCGATTATGAATTGTATTAGTTGACAAGTACTGTCAATGATTGTCATTGGTTGGAAATGGTGATTACTGAGACAAGAATATCTCATTGTTATCAATATGTTCTAGGTGGTGGATAGTTGAAGTGATGATGTTTGGAGTTTCATTATGATTTGGAGTGTCGTTATGGATTCATGAAATGACATTGGATGTCATACAAGAACATTCTTCATAATGAAAGCAGATGATTGTTGAACTGATCCTAAGTTCCAATACATGTGTCAATGACCGACACACATTGCTACAATATTTGAAGAAGGCCATGAAATACTCTATTGCATGATGAATTTGGAAGTTCTATAAAATGGTTTCTAATTGGATGAAGTTTGAGAAAATAAGTTTGAGTAAATAAGACAATTGATTGTGCTGATCTTAAATGTTTAAGAGGTGTGCAAAAAGAGTTTTCACATTGGGTAAATTGAAGAAATTCATTGAAATTCATATTCCTAAAAGAAATAGAAGAAGAGGGATGATGGTTGAGGATGAAGAGGCTTGGATTTCTAAGTTGAAGTGATCATGCATGTCTTGTTTAAATCCATTATATATACTTTTGTTTTTAACCAACTATTTTATATGGGGTTTTTAAAAATGAGGGACAACACCACTAAGCTGACCAGCCAGCCTCAAACTGAGGGCTCATGTAGGACACAAGGTTGACCGTAACTAAGGGTAGTTCCATCCAATGGTTTCTAATTAGATTAATTTTGGGAAAAGAAGTTTGTGGAAATCAGATGATTGATTGTGCTAATCTTAAGTGTTTAAGAGTTGTTCAAAAAGAGTTTGCACATTGGGTACATTGAATAAATTTTTTGAAATTCATATTCCTAAATGAATAGAGGAAGAGGGATCATGGTTGTGGATGAAGAGGCTTGGATTTCTAAGTTCAAGTGTCCAAGAATGTCATTTTTAATTACATTATATATACTTTGGTTTTTAACCAAGGGTTTATATGAGGTTTATTTAAAAATGAGGCCCAACCCCACTAAGCTGACCAGCCATCCTCAAACTGAGGGATTAGATGATTGATTTTGCTGATCTTAAATGCTTAAGAGGTGTGAAAAAAGAGTTCTCACATTGGGTACATTGAAGAAATTATTTGAAATTCATATTCCTAAATGAATTGAAGAAGAGGGATCATGGTTGAGGATGAAGAGGCTTGGATTTCTATGTTAAAGTGGCCAAGCATGTCATTTTGAATTCTATTATATATACTTTGGTTTTTTACTGAGTGTTTTATATGGGGTTTATTTAAAAATGAGGGCCAGCCACACTAAGATGACCAACCAGGTTTCAAACTGAGGGCTCATGTGGGACACATGACACTCACCACGTACCCAAGTGTTTTACATGGTTTTTATTTAAAAATGAGGGCCAGCCCCACTAAGCTAACCAGCCGGCCTCAAATAGAGGTATATACGATTGATTGTGCTAATATTAAATGTTTAAGAGGTGTGCAAAAAGAGTTTAGACATTGGGTACATTGAAGAGATTCTTTGAAATTCATATTGCTAAATGAATAGAGGAAGAGGGATCATGGTTGAGGTTGAAGAGGCTTGGATTTCTAAGTTAAAGTGGTCAAGCATGTCATTTTGAATTCCATTATATATACTTTGGTTTTTAACCGATTGTTTTATATGGGTTTTATTTAAAAATGAGGGCCAACCCCACTAAGCTGAACAACCAGCCTCAAACCGAGGGCTCATGTGGGACACAAGACACTCATTGCGCACCCAAGTGTTTTACATGGAGTTTATTTAAAAATGAGGGAAAAGCCCACTAAGTTAACTAGATAGCCTCAAATAGAGGGATAGATGATTGATTGTGATCTTAAATGTTAAAGAGGTGTGAAAAAAGAGTTCTCACTTTGGGTATATTGAAGAAACTCTTTGAAATTCATATCCCCAAATGAATAGAGAAAGATGGATCATGGTTGAGGATGAAGAGGCTTGGATTTATATCTTAAAAGTGGCCAAGCATGTCATTTTGAATTCGATTATACTTTGGTTTTTAACCAAGTGTTTTATATGGGGTTTATTTAAAAATGAGGACCAACACCATTAAGCTAAGCAGCCAAGTTTCAAACCGAGGGCTCATGTGGGACACAAGACACACACCACGCACCCAAGTGTTTCACATGGAATTTATTTAAAAATGAGGGCCAGCCCCACTAAGTTGACAAGTCAGCCTCAAACATAGGGATAGAGGATTTATTGTGATCTTGAATTTTAAAGAGGTGTGAAAAAAGAGTTCGTACTTTGGGTATGATTCTGACGCTTCTGTCGGGGCGCGCGCGCGCATCCGTCGCGCAGAGGACGCGTGGCTTGTTGCCCCGCTTTCCTGCTTTCCAAAGGCGGGCGACATCTGTTCCTTCTTCAGGGACGTCTTCTCCTTGATCGAAATCAAGATGATGGGATGTCTATTCTTCCTTCTGTGGATTTCTCCTCGGAGCTCTTCATCTAGTCCGGGTCTCCCTCATAGATTTAAGACATATTTGTGAATCACGTTCCCGATGTTATATCTTCATGGAAACCAGTTAATTACACTACTTCCGTCGAGACGCTCCAAGGGGTCTAGTCAGGGCAGCAACCTTCAGTTGGGAGAGTGGTCATGCTGAGGCATCGTTGGCGTGTCTTGATGCTGGGGGACTAGTATGTCTATCTTTTGTCCCTTATTATAGGGCTTCTCGAGGGTGCGGAAGCCCGAGGCATCCCACATCGAATGTGGGTAATTGTATGTCATAGGCATGTATCTGAGGTTTCCCTCAGCTTCCCATGTTTAACATGGGGTATGTCATGAGTTTAACGTCCAGCGGAGATAGATCGGACTGATCGGAACACTGGCTAGAGTGGATCGGATTGAAGAATCCCCCTGGAGGGAACATCGATGTTGGGGCCATCATGTTGGTGGCTTTCTGAATGCTGTGGAGTGGAATGAGGTGGCATGATCCCACCAGGATGTGGCTTCCCGAGTAAGAATCAGGATGGGTGATGAAGTGAAGGGGGAATGAACCTCATGGAGGCTTCCTACGTATCCCCATGACAGGGAATCAAAGTCCGCGTAGTTCGATGATATAGTGGGACACCTGAAAAGGTGACCTATTAGAATGAACGCATGGATGGGACCTAGAGGGAGTAAGGCCTCTAGGCTAGGGCATGAGCTTCCCGAGGCACGTGGGCTCGAGGGAGAGGTCAGGATGGGACATGGGTGTTGGGCTTGAACCTCATGGAGGATTTCTACATACCATGCCTTAGCACAGATGTCCACGTATTTCGGGATGGATGGGGCTTACGCTCTGAAGCGGCCTACGATGATGGATGGAGGGATGGGGCTTATGCTCTGAAGCAGCCCACAGTGGTGGATAGATGGATGGATGGATGGGGATTATGCTCTGAAGCGGCCCACGATGATGGATGGATGGGGATTACGCTCTGAGGTGGCCCACAATGATTGGCGAACCGATGTGAAGAGGTCAGAACGACCGGGTGGAGGGCTTGAACCTCATGGAGGCTTCCTACGTACCATGCCTTAGCGCAGATCAAAGTCCACGTAGTTCAGATGGACAGTTTAACGTCATGCGGGATGGGGGCATTTGGGGCTTACACTCTGAGGTGGACCATGGTGGTTGGTGAACCGATGTGAAGAGGTCGGAATGACCAGGTGGTGGTCTTGAACCTTGTGGAGGCTTCCTACGTACCATGTCTTAGCACAGATCAAATTCCACGTAGTTCAGGTGGATAGTTTAACGTCATGAGGGATGGGGGCATTTGGGGATTACGCTCTGAGGCAGCCCATGGTGGTTGGTGAACTGACGTGAAGAGGTCAGAATGATCGGGTGGTGGGCTTGAACCTCGTGGAGGCTTCCTACGTACCATGCCTTAGCACAGATCAAAGTCCACGTAGTTCGTTGGGAGGAGGTCAGGGTCGGTGCTCACTCTAAGCTCACGTGAGTCATGCTTAGTGTGAGAAACAAGAGGTTGCTAAGACCTGACAATCACGTCGCAAAGGATGCATCCATGAGAAGCGAAGATGGGCTTACGCGTTAAGCGGCCCATGGTGATGGGACTTACTCTATGATGGAGGTCTGAAGTGAGACAAAGCACAAAGGGATAGGGATTTGGGACTGAAGAAAGGAGGGGCCTCGTTCCCTATCACACCCTCCGCTGGCCTTGGCGGTGGGGAAGTACGGAGGTGCATGGGTGCTACCTTCCGCAAGAGGGGCTAGGGGCTTACACTAAGGAGGCTTCCCTTCCCCCATGGACAGAATCCACTCTGAGAAGGAGGATATCATCCCATGTGAGGGGCGATCCCATCCCCGTGGAGACGAGTGGGCGTAAAGAATGCCCGAGTCGGGGGGGGCCTGCGTGTGAGGCATGGGGTCAGATCACAGTTTAACGTCCTGTGTTGAGAACAAGGTGCTTGGAAGTGTAACGTCCTGCAGCTCGGACGAGGTGGGTTCACTCCACACCCCTAGGACTTACATAACCGGTACCCCCTACTCCTGGTGGGAGGGAAGGTATCAACAAGGACATTCAAAAGGGGGGTCGCAGAGCGAACCATCGAGGGGTCCATGTTAGTGTGGCTATGAAAAAAAGCAATAGCCGTTAGCGTGCCTATGAGAAGAAGCATGAGGAAAAGAAACGCAACGGGGAAACCACCCAAGGGACCTTGAGGTTACTTTGTAAGAGCCAGGAAGGCCGCACGAGAAAACAACACATGGTATGTATGCCCGATGTGTGTGCCCGGGGCATACAAAAGGAGGATATCAGGTTCCTACACAGGGAGGCACCCTGGGGGAATCTAGGTGAGGGGTCTCGGGGATTGTGCACAAAGAAATATTTTGCGTGCAAAACACTGGGACGACGCGTAATCGGGGTAGAGTATTTGCGCGCGATTGGCAGGATCGCGCCCAAGGGATGTGAATTGCACATGAGTGGCAAAGACCGCACCTGAAGGCAAGGATGCACCCAGAGGAAGGGATTGCATGAAATTATACCGTTTTTCATGCAATAGAAGGAATTGCGCGCAAGGGAGTAACCCTGAAGGGTTTGAAATTCTATTTAAGCCAGTGGGATTGCGCGCAAAGGCAGATCCTGGGGCGAGGTGGCGTGAAAAAGATCAGTACCTGAAGGCCATCTTGCACGCGCGGAATTCTGATTTCACACATGATAGCTGGTTCTAAATCCACAACCCCGAAATGGAAGGGTTATCATTCTATTTATAGGCCTTCTGCATCGCGGAATTTAGGCGGCGCGCGAAAGTTTGCGTGCCAGAGACGGCGGCACAAAACGTTAGCCGCATGAGCGTGGGTGAGAAATTATTGTGTGTCGGGGCCGGGATCCCATCGCAAATCCCGGACCCCTTTCGCACGACCCCTCACTTTTTCACGTGCATTCCCCTTAATTTCATGCAACACTTCTGGGCCATCCGGACCGGGTCCCCAGGTTCGAATATGACTTCGCTTTGTCATTTCAAAACTTCCTTTGGGAATTATAAACTTTTCAGAATCTACAAATGCCCCCCTCGGAATTGGATTGGTGAGAGGTCGCAACGATCGGATTCTGAGGGAAATGCCGAATCGCCGAAGTGTTGGGCTTCGTGGGCCCCCCTGAGCGCAAAAAATGTTGCGGTGCGCAAAAAAATCCAGCTGGCGCGGAATCCGCTTTCCACGCAGCGCGGAACCCTGGATCCACCTATAAAAGGGGCCATGGGTCCCATGATCCATACCCAAGCTTTCCCACGCGATAGGCTTCGAGCTCTCATGCGCGGAATTGCCTCTGCACCTGTGCGGAAAACCCGCTTTGGCAGCGTGCAATTTCCCCGAGTTTTGGTTGCATTTACGCGCAAACTCGAGATATTCCGTGTCGACTGTTCTGATTTCATTCCCAGCTTCTGAATTTCGCGTAACACATCCAGATTCCGCGCAACACATCCAGATACTTCACAACACTCTCGAAGCATTTGGCTGCAAGGAGATGGCCGCAGACCAAGTAGATGAGGGGGAGTCCGCCACTCGTAGAGTTGAAATGGTGGAGAACGAGGAGGTTTATAGCGCCAGGGTGGTTGTTTCCCACAACCATACTTTTTTCAACCTGCTAACCCCCACCCAGAAGGATTATCCTTTGTCCAACAACCTTCCGCTATGTAACTTTGGTATTTTGGAGGACGTTCCGCTGCCGGGCTTCGAGGTTGATACACCGCGGTCATGGGTGACCCGGGAGGATGACCTTCCCCGATATAATATCACAAACAATGGTCATACTTCCAGAGAGACCAGACACATGGATGTATATGTCTTGAACCCAAGGACCAAGACCATTGCTGGGGGCGATCCTGTTGTAGAGAGTTCCCCAACCCTCTACGCAAGCACATTTCATTAGAGCATCACGGACGATACTAAGGGATGGCTGCAAGATTGGGATTTGCGGTCCGGAGGCAACCTCACCAGTGAGTGGGCCTAGGCGTACTGGGTTTTCCATACGTGCCAAAAGTTTGGGGCCGAGCTGCGGCACATTGGTTTGTTCGAGGCGATGTGGACGTCACAGTTCCACTTCTACCGCCAGCCTGAGCTCGGGCCGGAGCTGTTCACCCGGTGGTCCCTTGACACCAACACATTCCATCTTCACCATGGGGAAGTTGGCATCAGTCTCTGAGACATCCAATGCATCGAAGGTATCCCACGGGAGGGCTATCAATATGACGAGTTCCTCCCCCCAATGAACACCTGGGGGGATATATCACGGACCCCCATGATGACGTGGCATCTGCTGGAGCTGGCCAAAGAGAAGCTAGAGGTCAAGGACTTCCTGAAGGACATCACCTACAAGGACTGGTTCAGCCTATTCCTGGAGAAGAACCTAACGGTCAAGATGCTGGGATGGGGAAAACGGTGCCCAACCACGGCTTAGAGGAGCAGGGATGGATCGTACTAGAGGATCCTAGAGGCGGGGCAATACCAATCATGGGGCTATCGCGTTAATGAGGCCCGAGACCTGAATGTTCGATATTTCGGGTTCCTCTCCACCTTCTAGAGCAGATGGCTCCTGCCGGTGCGGGACGTAAGGATGGGCGTCCGTCCAGCAACCCTGGTTATGGCGGGCACCATGGCCCCCAACAAAAGGTTCAATCTGGGGGTCCTTGTTCTGGCTAGGTTGTACGCCATCCTGGGACGCATCTCAAGAGGGGGGTTGTAATGCCCCGACCCCAGCTACCCAGAGTCGGTGCATTACTTCGTAACATTGGCATGATCACAAAAGATCAAGTCTCAAAAGGCCGATTAGTTTAGTAGCCTTGGAAACACTAGATACATTAATAAATGTTACATTACATCATAAAGTGAAAAACTAATAACAAAGTCTTCATAGTCCACACTCATATCCTCTTCTGACTATCCCTCCAGGTTATTCATAAAATACTTCTTCACATCCTGAAAAATATTAAAACATTGAAAGGGGTGAGCTCAGATGCTCAGTAAGGATAACAATATTGCGGAAGCTTTCATAAATAAACATAAACATTTAAGGCAATGTATAACTAAAACAAAAGCCTTTTAAACATGAACTTCAACATAATATGGAAAAATTAAAATGAGATAATGCCATTTACTTATTCACATGGATAATCTACTGGTCGAATAATCACATGCAATATCAATAACCACTTTCATAATGATGGAATGCATAATTCCAGACTATCATAACCACGTAGCCAAGGCCTCGTGCCAAGACCACAAATAAGATTTTGTCAAGGCCTCGTGCCAAGACTCTAGTTTGTCTCATGAGACCTGCCGATGCATCGAGGAGCTATAACGGGCTCCACCCGTCACTTATTAAGTCCAATGCATTCCTCATATTAATAGGTTTAAACATATCATAAACCATAACATAATCGTATCACATAAAACATGCATAAAGGAAACATAAAATTTCCATATTTCAATCACAAGATATCAATACAACACATTGATATAATAAAAACACTTTCAAAACCATTTTCAATACCAAAATAAAATAAAGGTAAAACATGGTATTTATTTTTCTTTTAAAAAAAGGTATGGCTTGTAAAGGAAGCTGAAACTCAAATAATAGTCATGGCGGCGGAGAAGTCGTTGTCGCTACATACGTACGACAAAAACATTCCCTTTTTTCATTTAGTAAATGCTTCGTATAAAATATTCCTTTTGAATAAACGTAAAAGTCAAAGGGGTTTATACACCATATAAAAGAAAGTTGTGTATAAAACCAAATATGCCTCAATGAAGGGAGATTGAGACGAAGTCCTTTACAAAGATAATTTTTTTAAATAAAATAGATCTATTATGTGTATACACTATAATTACACATAAATAAAGTACAACTACAAGATAGGACATAATAATATCATGACGTAATTTGAAAGTAGGAGATTAACCCAAAGAATGGAAATTGGGTTAAGAAGTTCCCTTACCTTGCGTCTTGTCCTGACTCGACCATTATTTAACCTCCTGAATAATAAACTAGAGTTAATTTCTATTTACTTAAGAACCTTTTTCATGTTCATTATTCCTTTTATATCACTTATTACCATGTTATGAATATTATGTAATTATTTAAGTTAATAACGGTCGTTTTGTCGATCTTTGATACTTGAGTCAAAAATAAACTTCTTATAATTACAAGTTGTTCATGTGGTGAAATATCCATTATATCCAGAATTATATTCATGATTTATATATCATATATATCATATATATACAGTATATACATTCATTTATAATATTACATAACATTTAGAGGTAAGAAATGAAATGCACCGTTCATGGAGACGGTAAGCCGTACGTACGCATGAACGCTACTTTCATTTCTATTTCATATTTAATGGAATAAAATCATAATGATATAAATGTATAATATAATTCCAGTATAATATAGTGTATAATACCATTTAATCCATCCTTTATACATCCCACATATGACATTAACGATTCAAATCACTTTGAGGGGGCGGTAGTCCGCACTTCCTAAAATGAAATTATCGCGTTTACCCATAATGGAAATCATAAAGTATGCCATAAATTAGAAATACAGAATCATAAGTAAAAAAATAAAAATATTATATATCATATATAAATATAGTGACATATTAATGGCCACCTTTGAAGGTGTTATATGAGTGTTGAACAATCATCGTTTCGTGAGGCAGAAATTTGCCATCCACAGAAACAGTATGTTCTTTAACCATTAGATGTAGGTGTGTGTAAGTGTAGCTCGAATAATTCTTATAAAAACATCCTAGTATATTTAAGATACTGGTGTTATTACAAAAGAAATGAATAAAAAGAGTTTAAGGGGTTGGAGAAGCTAAATAAAACAAAACAACATTAGAGAAGACATTACCTAAAAATCGGGTAACTCTTTTTGATTTGAGACAAAGGCTTCCTTGGGAAGAATTCTGCCCAAAGTGAGGCTTCTAGGAGTAAGTGAGGAAAGTTGGGAGAGTATTTGGGAAGATGTTGGCCAAGCCAAATGGCTTGAAAGTGTGAATGAGGTGGTAGAGGTGGGGGCCTTTTATAAGAGGAGAGGAGGGGCACTCTTGGAAAGTAAGGGAATTTTACATTATTATACAATGATTTTCGGATTCTAAAGGTCCCACACTTATATAATTCGTGGATAAGGTAATAAGGGTTCTAAATCTACCCATACAATAGTCTTTGGACAAGTTTAAGCCTTGGATTGTACATTATCTTTTCATTTTATTAAAATCGTTAAATAATGAGGTCATCGCTGCATCATAATGATGTCATAAATAATTTAATTTATTTAATGTATAAAAATTATAAAAAAAATACTATGATGTAGGAAATCTTTTTATCTTCCAAATTAATATTTATAGTCAAAAATATGACTTGTATAACCCCATATAAAAATTGTTTTAGTAAAACATTTCATGTTTGTGTCATTTTTTACTTTAACATTAAATAAAAGGTATTTATGTCATTTTCCAACTAAAGTGGCTCCATGGGGTCCCCAAGTTGACCCATGGATTGTCTTGGTCGGCCATGACACATCCAATGAGGGTAGAACATGTGTCAAGCTCATCTCATATTATTAAAACATTATTTTTACCTTAAACTACACTAATTACCTCTAATCGCGATTAAGAACTTAAAAGTTACTGTTCACCAAAAATTATTTTAATCTCATTGAACCACATTTTAATTCTTAATGAAAACCATGTATGTTGGATTTTTTAAAATAAAAACACATAAGTGGTAATATTTCATTTAAACGAAAAATCAGTTATTTAACTACCACTTAGTGGTTTCACTATTCTTCAAAATTTGATGTTTTTCAGAACAATGCCAAAATTTCACCCTAAGCTATAATTGATATTCCGAATTCAAAAATTATGTCTATTTTACAAAATTCCAAACATATAAGTTTCATTAATTAATTTTATAATTAATTCCCGCCATCACAACAAATAGCGTGTTTTTAAGAAACAATATATATCAAAAGATTAACAATTGTTTATGTCCAATTTCAAAGTGAAATTAATTCTAATGAACACCATTGGATAAAGTGGTAAAAATATATTCTAATTATAATTTAAAACCACTAAATATTATAATTTATCACTATAAATTATTTTGATTAAAAAAGTTGTTTTTAAGTATTTTTCACTATTCATAAAAAATTAGAAGTTCTCAGAAAAATACCAAAAATTCAACATATGCTAATTTCGATATTCCGAATCCAAAAATTAAGTCCATTTTGAAATATAAAATTTCTATAATTTTAAAAAGTGGTTATTACTATTCATAACGGCTACTTTGATTAGTCGCGGTGTTTTAGAACTCGAAGTTGCGTACAATGCAAGCTATTGCATTATTGAATGAGAAGCATATCGTGGAAGCTCGGGGTGTTATATTCTCCCCTCCTTCAATAAATTGCGTCCTCGCAATTTGAAATTTTTCTTTGAAAATAAAAGGTTGAAAAGAGAAAATACCTTTGTGGAAAACCCACATCGGAAATAAGATTAATAAAATTTAGCCTTAATAAGAGGGAAAGGGAAATGAAAAAGTCACCACCCAATTATGATTTCAATTAGGAGAACATTGGTGGAAATTAGAGACATATAATTGGAGGAAAAACGTAAATATTTGTAGGGAGTGATTGAGGTCATCAATTACAATCAACTATCAAATTGAGGGCCTCAAAGCCTTCAATCTATGTTGATTTAAAATATCATCAGTTCAACAAGACATAAGGTATTAGGATAACACATTTTTTTGTTTTAATATCCCTTTACTAAAGTTTAAGAATTAATTTATTCATTGAATAAGAGATAGGTATATATATATTTATGCTTGACAATTAGAGTTTCAACCTTCAACTCATCTTTCACTCAAAAAGATAATAGAACTCAAAAATATTATACTTATCCTAATTGTATAAGGTTCCAAATGTTAACACATACCATTTAGATTAGTAAAATTATTTTGTAATAACCAGGGACTTCCTGTAGGCTAGTGGTAGGAAATAAAGGCCCGTCGCACTATGATTGTGGGTTCGATTCCCGCAGCTTTGTCCGACGCGACGGGTTATGCCCCACCCTGCAGGTTGTCCTTTTCCTAAAACTATAGTATTATAATATTCCAAAAATAATCTTCATAAATTTTTTAACCTTAAACAATACTATCCAAAGATCAACTTAATCCACTCCAACCTTTATAGTTATCCAAAATACCTCTGTCCAGACTTTCTCTAAAAGGTCTCTTAATTCCAAAATCAATTTATCAGATTCCCCAAACAAATTAAAGTTTCTCTTTTTGTCACATACTAAAAATATGATTACCTTCATCATATTAAAACCTTACTGAAATCAACAAGTACTGCAGTATAATCCTTATATATATATATATCACATTATTCTAATAACCAGAATATAATCCATGAGTCCAAAAGCACCAATACATTAATTATTCTGCTTAAACTGTAGTAACAGCATAAGATTTTCCTTGATCCCTTGGCCTTTTCTGAGGTAAGTTTCCCTGACTCTTAGGACATTCATTTGCATAATGCCCCATTTCCCTACAATTGTAGCATTCAACATTGATAGCCTCTTTCTTTCCCTTGCAATCACGCGCCTGGTGACCTTTTTCTCCACATTTATAACAAACTCCCATTCCTTTTAGGCAAGTACCAGGGTGATTCTTCCCACAATTATCACATAATGGAAAATCCTTCTTTCCCTTTTTCCCTTTATCTGTCTCTTGTTCCACCGTTCTCTTCTTCTCTTGCTTTACTTTGTTGTCATAAGACTTAGAGAATTCCTTTTCTGTCTTGATAGCACATGAGACAATATCTTCGTATGTTGAGAACGATTGTGATACTAAAGCTCGACGGAGAAATGGTTTTAACCCATCAAAGAAATGATCAATATTACCTCTTGGGTTACGTATATAATCTGCAGCATACCTCGCTAACCTTGTAAAGTTGGCCTCATACTTTGCGACATTCTCATCCTCCTTTTGTTTCAGACTCAGAAATTGCCTTTCCATATCTGCTCTATGGTCATGAGGAAAGTATTTTTCTAAGAAAAGATCTTTGAACTCCCTCCATTCCATATTCAATATTTCATCATCTTCCTTTGTGTTTTGAATCAATGACCCCCATTGATCAACATCTCCAGTGAGGCGGTAAACTGCCATGATAACCTTTTCCCTTTCACTACTCCCCAAGGCGTGGAATATTTTCTCTAAGGAGTTTATCCATTTCTCAGCTACTAATGGATTTGTACCCCCATTAAATGTTGGTGGTTGTTGTCTCATGAAGCGGTCTAACATTGATCCTCCACGTTGCGGATCAGGGTGCTCCATACGAGTAAGGTTATTATTCATAACCTGAGTGAGTTGTCCCCGTATGGTAATAAGTTGATCAGCACCAGTTGTATCTCCAGATCCACAATAATTATCTTGAGCAGGAGGGAAATCCCTACATGGAGTGCGTGCATTGATACGGTTTCCATTCCTTCCACTAGGTGCCATTTCTAAACAATGGCATAAACTAGATTAGTTTATGAATTAAAATACATAATTCCATATTTGTAAAACACTTTACATAAATTGAACTATTTATGGATATAATCCATAATCATAAAAAGAAATGTTTTCTTTGATAAAGTATATACTCATAACCCTTCATAGTGGTTTTTAAAGAAAATGAGAATTATCCTAAGCATATCCCCCGGGAGTGTCGTAACCAAGAGTGCAACAAGGCCCGTTGTCGTGCACCAGTTCCTGTTCAAGTCTAGCTGAAAGCGGTGTTTTCGGGTTTTACCCCTAGGTATATCTGTGCCAGAGCCGTCTCTACCTGCTCGTATCCAGACAGGGATGTATCGCTCGGAAAACTCACAAAATCTCTATAATACCAAAATTCTAGGAAGTTCTTCTATACTAATCCTTAAAGTCTATCTTCAGGCTATGTGCTCTAATCAGAGTTTATCTAAATCTAGCTTCCAAGGTTAGTACTAAACTGCCTCTGATACCAACTGTAACACCCCAACCCCAGCTACCCAGAGTCGGTGCATTACTTCGTAACATTGGCATGATCACAAAAGATCAAGTCTCAAAAGACCGATTAGTTTAGTAGCCTTGGAAACACTAGATACATTCATAAATGTTACATTACATCATAAAGTGAAAAACTAATAACAAAGTCTTCATAGTCCACACTCATATCCTCTTCTGACTATCCCTGCAGGTCATTCATAAAATACTTCTTCACATCCTGGAAAATATTAAAACATTGAAAGGGGTGAGCTCAGATGCTCAGTAAGGATAACAATATTCAGGAAGCTTTCATAAATAAACATAAACATTTAAGGAAATGTATAACTAAAACAATAGCCTTTTAAACATGAACTTCAACATAATATAGAAAAAGTAAAATGAGATAATGCCATTTACTTATTCACATGGATATTCTACTGGTCGAATAATCACATGCAATATCAATAACCACTTTCATAATGATGGAACGCATAATGCCAGACTATCATAACCACGTAGCCAAGGCCTTGTGCCAAGACCACAAATAAGATTTTTTCAAGGCCTCGTGCCAAGACACTAGTTTGTCTCATGAGACCTGCTGATGCATCGAGGAGCTATAGCGGGCTCCACCCGTCACTTATTAAGTCCAATGCATTCCTCATATGAATAGGTTTAAACATATCATAAACCATAACATAATTGTATCACATAAAACATGCATAAAGGAAACATAAAATTTCCATATTTCAATCACAAGATATCAATACAACACACTGATATAATAAAAACACTTTCAAAACCATTTTCAATACCAAAATAAAAGAAAGGTAAAACATGGTATTTATTTTTCTTTTAAAAAAAGGTATGTCTTGTAAAGGAAGCCGAAACTCAAATAATGGTCACGGCGGCGGAGAAGTCGTTGTCGCCGCATACGTACGACAAAAACATTCCCTTTTTTCATTTATTAAATGTTTCATATAAAATATTCCTTTTGAATAAACGTAAAAGTCAAAGGGGTTTATACACCGTATAAAAGAAAGTTGTGTATAAAACCAAATATGCCTCAATGAAGGGAGATTGAGACGAAGTCCTTTACAAAGATAATTTTTTTTAAATAAAATAGATCTATTATGTGTATAAACTATAATTACACATAATTAAAGTACAACTACAAGATAGGACATAATAATATCATGACATAATTTGAAAGTATGATATTAACCCAAAGAATGGAAATTGGGTTAAGAAGTTCCCTTACCTTGCGTCTTGTCCTGACTCGACCGTTCTTTAACCTCCTGAATAATAAACTAGAGTTAATTTCTATTTACTTAAGAACCTTTTTCATGTTCATTATTCCTTTTATATCACTTATTACCATGTTATTAACATTATGTAATTATTTAAGTTAATAACGGTCGTTTTGTCGATCTTTGGTACTTGAGTCAAAAATAAACTTCTTATAATTACAAGTTGTTCATGTGGTGAAATATCCATTATATCCAGAATTATATTCATGATATATATATAATATATATCATATATATACAGTATATACATTCATTTATAATATTACATAACATTTAGAGGTAAGAAATGAAATGCACCGTTCATGGAGACGGTAAGCCATACGTACGCATGAACGCTACTTTCATTTCTATTTCATATTTAATGGAATGAAATCATAATGATATAAATGTATAATATAATTCCAGTATAATATAGTGTATAATACCATTTACTCCATCCTTTATACATCCCACATATGGCATTAACGATTCAAATCACTTTGAGGGGGCGGTAGTCCACACTTCCTAAAATGAAATTATCACGTTTACCCATAATGGAAATCATAAAGTATGCCATAAATGAGAAATACAGAAGCATAAGTAAAACATAAACATATTATATATCATATATAAATATAGTGAAATCTTAATATCCACCTTTGAAGGTGTTATATGAGTGTTGAACAATCATCGTTTCGTGAGGCAGAAATTCGCCATCCATAGAAACAGTATGTTCTTTAACCATTAGATGTAGGTGTGTTTAAGTGTAGCTCGAATCGTTCTTATAACAACATCCTAGTATATTTAGGATACTGGTGTTGTTACAAAAGAAATTAATAAAAAGAGTTTAAGGGGTTGGAGTAGCTAAATAAAACAAAACAACATTAGAGAAGACATTACCTAAAAATCGGGTAACTCTTTTTGATTTGAGCCAAAGGCTTCATTGGGAAGAATTATTCCAAAAGTGAGGCTTCTAGGAGTAAGGGAGGGAAGTTGGGAGAGTATTTGGGCAGAGTTTGGCCGATCCAAATGGCTTGAAAGTGTGAATGAGGTGGTAGAGGTGGGGGCCTTTTATAAGAGGAGAGGAGGGGCACTCTTGGAAAGTAAGGGAATTTTACATTATTATACAATGATTTTAGGATTCTAAAGGTCCCACACTTATATAATTCGTGGATAAGGTGATGAGGGTTTGAAATATACCCATACAATAGTCTTTGGACAAGTGTAAGCCTTGTATTGTACATTATCTTTTCATTTTATTAAAATCGTTAAATAATGAGGTCATCGCTTCATCATAATGATGTCATAAATAATTTAATTTATTTAATGTCTAAAAATTATAAAAAAAATACTATGATGTAGGAAATATTTTTAGCTTCCAAATTACTATTTATAGTCAAAAATATCACTTGTATAACCCCATTTAAAAATTGTTTTAGTAAAACATTTCATGTTTGTGTCGTTTTTTACTTTAACATAAAATAAAAGGTATTTATGTAATTTTCCAACTAAAGTGGCTCCATGGGGTCCCCAAGTTTACCCATGGATTGTCTTGGTCGGCCATGACACATCCAATGAGGGTAGGACATGTTTCAAGCTCATCTCATATTATTAAAACATTATTTTTACCTTAAACTACACTAATTACCTCTAATCGCGATTAAGAACTTAAAAGTTACTATTCACAAAAAATTATTTTAATCTCATTGAACCACATTTTACTTCTTAATGAAAACCATGTATGTCAGATTTTTGAAAATCAAAACACAGAAGTGGTAATATTTCATTTAAACGAAAAATCAGTTATTTAACTACCACTTAGTGGTTTCACTATTCATCAAAAATTGAAGTTTTTCAGAACAATGCCAAAATTTAACCCTAAGATATAATTGATATTCCAAATTCAAAAATGATGTCTATTTTACAAAATTCCAAACATATAAGTTTCATTAATTAATTTTATAATTAATTCCCGTCGTCACAACAAATAGCGTGTTTTTAAGAAACAATATATATCAAAAGATTAACAATTGTTTATGTCCAATTTCAAAGTGAAATTAATTCTAATGAATACCATTGGATAAAATGGTAAAAATATATTCTAATTATACTTTAAAACCACTAAATAGTATAATTTATCACTATAAATTATTTTTATTAAAAAAGTTGTTTTTAAGTATTTTTCACTATTCATAAAAAATTAGAAGTTCTCAGAAAAATTCCAAAAATTCAACATAGGCTAATTTCGATATTCCAAATCCAAAAATAAAGTCCATTTTGAAATATAAAATTTCTATAATTTTAAAAAGTGGTTATTACTATTCATAACGGCTACTTTGATTAGTCGTGGTGTTTTAGAACTCGAAGTTGCGTACAATGCAAGCTATTGAATTATTGAATGAGAAGCGTATCGTGGAAGCTCGGGGTGTTACAGGGGTCGCCTTGGAGAGTGTGTGGCCCCTTCCAGATCCTCCATGGCTGGGTGGCTGCTCATCTTGGCGGGTACACTTTCCCAAATGCCATTCGTCCCCCAGGCAACAACCTACGACCATCTCTATTGAACATTTCTAAGGTTGCGCTGCTAACGCTCAACAAAGAGGGAGTAAGGATCAGAATTGGAAACCATGATAACTTCAACTTCAACCCATTCCCCACCCCAATCTTCCAAATGATAGACAAAATACAAGGCTCACTAGAGCAACAACAATACTTCCAGAGCATCCGAGGTGGGGTGCTTGTGGATCGGATTGACGGGAAGATCATCTGTGAGCCTTACGTGCCGTCTCGATTCGCCAGGAAATTTGGGTGCCTCCAGCGAATGCCGAAGAGGGTATTCACGGAAATCTGGGAGGATAGGAATCCATGCGTCCTTTTCCAGATGTGGTTGATGTTCACCACTTATGGCTCTGGCGACGTCATTACCGTTCCTCCCACTGGAGCTGATGCTGGCCTATCAACCGAGTATGCCGAACACTGGATCATCGTGTACCCTGAGGGAATTTTGGTCAAGTGAGTTCGGCAACTCGAGACTACCCACGTAGAACCCGAGCGACGAGAGAGTAGGAAAGGTGCCACTAGAAGGGGGGACCAGGGGCGCGCCAGGTGGCGAGGCCTATGCAGGCCAGGTCCTCAGTAGCAGGGACATCGCATGGTGTTGCTGCGACCTCGTTGTCCGGAGGAGGGTCACACGGGGTGGCCAGAGAACTGCCCGGGAAGCAAATAAGATACCTTCTCGAACCTTCCCATGACATAATCTTCTCAGCATTGTGGTCAGACTGGATGACCCTACGACAATCAATGAGCATTGAAGCCCTCTGGAAAAAGATAATGCAGGATGGGATCCAACTGCCAGAGGTTGGGCTCATTCGGGTTACCGACCGGGTAAACTTTCATCGACCGCATGCCTACTTGACAGCCATGGACATGTATGCGTTCCAACGGGGTCGGTGCGCGGAGCCACCTCTCTTAGTGAAAGTGATGCTTGGTCAGGGGAATGATCCTGAAAAGATGTCATTGGAGGACGATGATGGTGGTGACAAGTTGAAGGGAGAGGAGGAGACAGGAGAAGATGGAGGATCTTAGGGAGGGTCCCGCCAAGGGAGCTTGTAGGAGAGTGGCGAGATCGTCGGCTCCAATATAGACATAACTGAGCTACTTGAGGTCTATCTCTATCCTTATTTATCCTCCTTTATCCATTCTCTTATACAATTTCTAATCCATTTATCTATCTCATTCAGAAGCATATAGGCGCTGATCAGGAGTCCCCAATAGAGTAAGGAGACGAGGCGCCGATGGGACAGGGTGGGGCTCTGATGCCCCTTATCGAACTGACAAGCGCGGAGGGGTCTCCTGCCACGAAAACTCCTGTAGCATCCAGAACACTGGAGGCTGACGCTATAGGTTCCTGTAAGTCCCATGCTCCGCTACTGGTGATTACTGTCAGAGAAATCAGCTAATCAGGATATTCCTTGTACAGTGATCTCGACGTTGGAGGCTCGTGGGGATGCTGAGCCTGGGCTGTTTGTGAGTGAATTAATGGCAGATGCACCACCTCCTCCAGAACATACCTCCCAAACTGATTCGGCCCCGACAATTGGTGAGCAGGGGGCGACAGACATCAGTGGTGCTGACATTGGAGCTAGGTCGGGAGCTGACGAAGGCACCACCGCTGTTGGGGCGAGAGAGGAAGGTTTCCCAAATGTCAAGGATCCTATTCCTCAGGAAGGCATTACTGAGGCAGACCCTGCTACTGACCTGCTGGATGCCTTCCTTGAATACCGGTACACTGATCTCGAAGAAATAGATGACTCAGATTCAGAAGCGGTCAAGGGGAGCCGGATGACACAGCGCAAAGGGTGAAAGTGCATCCAACATTTTCTCATGCACCCTCAGGTGGATTGGCTGAGGCAGATGAGATCGATCCAAACCTGGATTCATTTCCTGTGTGCCGGAGGGGATGACGCTCAATGCCTTCATCTGACGGTCTGTGATTACATGGCCGAGAAGATACATGAGAGTAGTCGGCACACCAACGTTTCCCAGTGTCGGGAAGAATCAGTTAGCACCTGAGCATTCTTGAGGTCGGAACAGGAATTCTGACGCCTCGAAGGGCAGTCGACAAAGAAGGAGACCTTCATTGCAACATGCTATGATCTCGTGGATCAACTGACGTCCCAACTGGCTGACGCCCAAGAACAACTGATGGATGTGAGTCACTAGATGACCATGCTTCAAACTGAACGGGCGCAGGAACAAACTAGTATTGGAGAACTACGATCTGCGGCTTCTGATGAAGAGAGAGTCTTCAGGGAGCGGGAAGCAGTCCTGAAGGCCACCAGCCAAAGGGTAGCGGCATTAGAAAGAGCTCTCCAAGAAGCTGACCCTTAAGGGCCCTGTTTTGGCCAGCTCATAAACTTTTTGATTCCAATGCATGGACAAATCCATTTATCTATGCCTTTGGTTTAATACGCTCAACCATAATCCTGAAATAAATAACAATTCATCCCTAAGATCATGTGGGTCATACCCAATGTGAGAAACAAAGGATGCTTGTATTATCATTTCGTTCGACTGTAGGGGCGTCAACCAAGTTTTAGGCATCCGAAATCGAGCTTGAATTTCCGAGGAGAAGAGGGAGGCCCATCCCAAGGAAGGGGACCTTAGACCTGATTGATGTATCATCTCCTCAATGTTATATAATGCGCGAACGGGGCAATGCCAGGGGCATTGGAATCAGTCCGAACATAGGGAGATGAAAAAGGTGAATCATGTTACCCAAAATTTGGAATCACTGTGGGAGGGGTGTGATGATGGAGGATAGTCATTAACCGTGGTGGAAACACAGCATCCATATCGCATTAGCCTGAAATGGGTACAACAAATGAGGGCTGACTGCTGACCATGTTTGAAACATGGGTCCTAACTCAAATATCATCGATCACTCCTCTGGAACGTTGGCCCAGGATAGTAGGCGGACCATAGGTCGAGCATCCATAATGTTAGGGGGTCCCATCAAACATGAACAGTTTTCTAGAACGTTGGCCCAGGGCAGCAGACGGACTATAGGTCAAGCATCCATACTGTTAGGGGGTCCCATCTAACATGAAAGAGGATGAAGATCTGAATAAAGGGGCACGCAAAGCCTGGAAAGTGAAGTGGTGGTTTGTTCAAACAGAATCCAACACTCCCAAAATTATGCCACTGTGGTGAAGACATGTTAGAAAGATGTATTAATATCATCACAAATCATCCCTAATTCTAGATAGGACCTCTCTGGTGAGGGAACAGTCGCTTCCCAACATCACTACGGGGTATCCCGAACTTATTCGGGTCTACGCTGCGGTTACACAACTCCCTGTGCAGTCAGGCCAAGGGGCCAAAAGTGAGGAGGGATGGGATTTGGTAATCCCTAGGGCTGGACCCAAGACAAAATGTCTGGGCGTTCCTATGTACCCCATAAGAATGGGAATCAAGCCGCACGTAGTTCTGGAAAGGATCTTAGTTTAAGGTTGTAGAACATGGACCAAGGATTAGTAAGGAGGGTGGGAGACACATGGTGAGGTGATCATGAAACCCACCGTGAATGAGGACGAGGTCCTGCTTACCATGTGTTCCATGGAAAAGTGTTCCGGTCAAGGGACCGAACATGAAAGTTAGGTTGGGCCCGTGGGGGAAGTGCTCGGGAGTTCCTACGTATCTCATAAGGATGAGAATCAATCCACACGTAGTTCTTGGGGGTTCCTTTTAACGTCGTGCAGGAAAGGAGGCAGGATGGATAATTCTTATAATAGGGTGCACGCGGTGTGGCTATTGCAAACCTGACATAAATGAGAACATAATCCCATACCACGCCATGCGGTCCCGTAGTCAAGGTCCCAAAGGGGAAAAAAACAATGAATTAGCAGACCTCAAGATGGACCCAAAGACAAGAGGTCTGGGCGTTCCTACTTATCCCATGAGGATGGGAATCAAGCCATAAGTAGTTCTGGAAATTGAAACGGCACGGGAAGGTACCTGTGCCAAGGATGAAAGGGGTGTGCGGGTCTAGCCCTCGTACCAAAAGAAGTGGCATTTGATATATCTTTTTTGTCCTTTAAGGTGAATGGTTTTTCTTTTGTGGAGCGACCGACCTAGGGTAGAAATTCCTGGCATCACCACAATAATCAAGCCGTAAGGCGTTGAAAAATGGCATGGTAAATGACCAATACCCAATGTGGTGCGCTTTATGGAGAGGTCATCACAATGCAGTGCCGTTTTTTGTCGTGCGGCCGGGATGATATCATCACAGTTTGTGGTCATGTGGTAGGACCAACCAGCGTAGTTTAAGGTCATATGGATTGGACCTGGGGGAATGTGCATGATGCGATAAAGCATACCTGATGCAGATGAGGACATAGTCTCATACCATCACCGTGCGCGATTCTCGGAGAGGAGCCTCGGGCCAAGGGGTCGACGAGGGTTTAAAGATCAAGGGACAGAAGACACTAGCCTTCAGCTGAGCTGGGCCCGAAACATAACATCAGGGTGACCCCTCATTTCTCATGGGGATGAGGGTCAAGTTATGCATGGCTGGTTCTTAGAGAAGACCCAAGCCCATAATCTTAGCGCTTGGATCACGGGATCCCCGAGAGACGCCGTAATGCAGTTGTGTTTGCCTGACGTGTGGAAGTGCACTAAGGGTTAGTGCAAGGAGTGTCGAGATTCCACCTTGACATGATGGGGTGGAACATAATTTGAATCATGCAACCAACATTAAGGGCCTAAAGGAGTCGGCGTGATGACGAAGGATTACTGCTGACCATGTTCGCAACACAACATCCTGTCATGTTAGCCTGAAATAGGGACAGAGAAGTGAGAATCGACCGCTGACCATGTTCGCAATGTGGGATTTGTATCAATTTGATGTCTGAACCCCTCGGGGGCATTGGCCCGTATTGGTAGGAGAGCCCTTAGGTGTTGTATCCAGGCCGTTCTTGGGGGTCCCTCCGAGTGTGAAAGATAACGGGGGCCCGAATGAAGGGGAACATGAAGCTTGAAAAGTGGACGGAACTTGCCTAAGTTGAATCTGACACTCCAAGTCCTAGAACAGAGTACTCTGAACACATTAGTGGACCACTAAAAAGGGTCTAAGGGATCAGTTTGAGAGCAACCAAAAGACGGAGGACTCCCGAGGGGAAGGGGGCATGGCGCCAAAAACCCTGTACCACACCTATATATCCTCCCCATAGAGAGGGACAGGCCAAGAGGTCGAGGTGACCGGGAGATTGTGGGATCTCTTAAGAGATGGGGCTGGACCTGGAACCTAGGTGTTCAGGCGGTCCTACATATCCCATAAAGATGGGAATCAAGCCACACATATTTCTATAAGGACAGTTTAAAGTCATGTAGGACAATGAGAGGCATTTCATTCGGGAATGTGTATTTCACGGTGAGTAACCCAAAGTGAATGAGGACATAATCCCACCCCACACCGTGAAATCCCACATGAGAGAGCCTAGGCCGGGGGCCCGAGGTTGGGCCTCGGTCAGGGAAGCCTGACCAATTTGCAGTTTAATGTCTTGCAGTGAGGATGGGAAGAGAAGGAGAACACCTCAAATAAGGGCGGTATACGGCGCGGTGACTAACCCGGAGTGAATGAGGACATAATCCCACACCACACTGTACAACCCCGCAGGAGAGAACCTAGGCTGGGGGCCTGAGGCTGGGCCTCGTTCAGAGAGGCCTGACCGCCTTTCATTTTAACATCTTGCGGGACAAACGTGAAGTTTAAGGTCTTGTGGGACCAGAGGCAGTTTAAGGTCATGTGGGACTAGCGACAGTTTAGGGTCATGTGGGACCAGAGGCAGTTTAGGGTCATGTGGGACCAGAGGCAGTTTAGGGTCATGTGGGACTAGAGGCAGTTTAGGGTCATGTGGGACTAGAGGCAGTTTAGGGTCATGTGGGACCAGAGGCAGTTTAGGGTCATGTGAGACCAGAAGAAGTTTAGGGTCTTGTGGGACCAGAGGCAGTTTAGGGTCATGTGGGACCAGAGGCAGTTTAGGGTCATGTGGGACCAGAGGAAGTTTAGGGTCTTGTGGGACCAGAGGTAGTTTAGGGTCATGTGGGACCAGAGGCAGTTTAGGGTCATGTGGGACCAGAGGCAGTTTAGGGTCATGTGGGACCAGAGGCAGTTTAGGGTCATGTGGGACCAGAGGCAGTTTAGGTTCATGTGGGACCAGAGGCAGTTTAGGGTCATGTGGGACCAGAGGCAGTTTAAGGTCATGTGGAACGAGAGACTCAAGCGAAGTATTGCTTGAGGAACTTGGCATTGGTGGGAGGAGTTATACGCTCACCATCCATGGTCACCAGGGAGTATGCTCCATTGGGGTACACCTTACGAACAATGAAAGGTCCTTCCCATTTGGGATCCAACTTAGGTGGTTTATTGCCAGGGATCATTGGTGCCCTAAGGGCCAAGACCAAATCTCCTTGTAGGAAAGAGCGGAGGTGAACCTTCTTGTTGAAGGCTCAAGACATCCTTCTCTGATGCCTTTCCAGGTTGTGCAAAGCACGAAGCCTATTCTCATTTGGCGCTTCCAATTCAGCTATACGGATTTCGGCAACTCTATCCGGTGCTTGTTGGTCATAGACTGTTGTGTGCAATGAGGGAAACCAAATCTCGACAGGAAGGATGGCCTCATTTCCGTACACCAGGGAGTACGGGGTCACCTGGGTGGAATTATGAGTCATCGTCTGATAAGCCCAGAGGGCATTGGGGAGCTTATCTGGCCAACTCTTCTTGTTCTGACCAACCATCTTTTGCAGAATATTAGATAGGGTTTTGTTAAACGCCTTGATCTGTCCATTTTCCTATGCATGATAGCGGGAGGTATGGTTGGAATGAATGTTGTACTTGGTGTACAATTTCTTTAGTTCGGCTGCTCGGATGTTGGTACCATTATCAGTGAGGATAGCATGAGGCACTCCAAATCGATAGATGATATTGGAACTCACGAAGTCGGCGATAGAATGGGCTTTGACTTCCTTGAGCAGAATCACCTCCGCCCACTTGGAAAAGAAATCTGTAGCGGTCATAATAAACCGACATTGGTGAACCGTTGCTGGTGGGTAAGGTCCTACGTCATCCAACCCCCAGACTACAAAGGTCCAAGAATACTTAGTAGCGTGGAGAGGCTCTGGTGGCCGATGCACAAAGTTATCATGAACTTGGCATGCATGGAAACTCTTGGAGAACTTGATGCAGTCATGGATCATGGAGGGCCAGAAGTATCCCAGTCTCCGTACCTAGTGAGACAACTTTGACCCGACCTGATGGGTGCCACAGGAACCAGCATGAAATTCTTGCATGACCTATGGAATCTCGACTCCTTGAAGGAAACGGAGGATAACACCATCAAATCCTCATTTTTAAAGAATTTGATCAAGGCTAGGACGGATTTGAAGGGTAAACTATAGCGTGCGGCGTCAGATTCGTTTGCACTCAGCCCGGTCTGACGGTAGATTACCATGTTGGAGGTATTCAACCAAGGGTGTCCTCCAATTAGGAACTATCTCAATCACAACACCCGAGAGACCCAAGGGTTCCGACGTAGGGGCACCAGTGGTAAGATGGTTTACCCGCAGGCCGTGATCATCCTCTATGGTAATGGGATCAATGAATCTCTGGTGTGCCACGTGGATAACCAGGTCATCATGTTTGGGCTCCGCAAGTGACGCGAACATGCTGGCCAAAGCATCTGCTTGACCGTTCTGTGACCGAGGGATGTGAACGACCTTTGGCCGAGAAGGGAACTAGGCCATTAGATGGAGGTTGCACTTCCAAAATAGTACGAGTTCTAGATTTATGACAACATAGTCGTCATTGACCTTCTTGATGACCAGCTCGGAATCCCCTTTCACATGTAGATGGGGCATGTTGATCTCGAGGGCCATCTCGAGGATATTAATGAGGGCATGATACTTTGCCTCATTGTTGGTGCATCCCTCCGACAATAGGAATGAGTATGGCAGAACGGCTTGCTCCGGGGTGATGAAGACAATACCCTGACCCACTCTGTTGAGCCTAGGATCATTGAGCCTCCTACTGGTGGGGCTCCGGGAGGCACCATCGAAGTGCATCTGCCAACATGGGACAGAATGATCGACTGAGAGGATTGCCTCATCAGGAAAACCTAGGTCCAGCGGCTGATCCGTGGAGGTTGGGTGGGCAGCTAAAAAGTCTGACAATTCCTGTCCTTTGAGAGCCTTCTAAGGCACAAACCTGATGTTGAACTGCTGGAGGATCACCGCCCACCGTGCTAGTCGGCCAGTCAACATAGGTCGGTTCATGATGTACTTCAGTGGGTCTACCTGAGAGACCAGCTGTACCTCGTGGTGCTGCAAGTAGTGCTGCAATTTTTGTATGGAAAATACGAGCGCCAGATAGCTCTTCTTGATGGGAGAATATCTAGTTTCTGTATCGAGGAGTATGCGGCTGAGGTAGTAAAGGTTATTCTTTGTTCCCTCATTGTTCTTCTAGGCGAGAAGCGCGTTGAGGGACCATTCCAGGGCGGTCATATAAAGGACCAGTGACTTTCCAAAGACGGGTGGCATCAAGACCAGAGGCTGGAGTAGATACTGCTTGATTTTCTCAAAGGCGGCCTAACACTCTTCATCCCATTCATACGTGGCGCATTTCTTCATGAGCCGGGAAAAGGGATTACACTTTCCATCCAGATTTGCAATGAATCAGCGTATGTAGGCTAAGTGGCCTTGGAAACTTCAAAGCTCCTGAATATTGCTCAGGGGAGGCATTTGGATGATGGTCTTGATATTTTCTAGGTCGATCTCAATGCCTCAGTACCTGACAAAAAATCCAAGGAACATGCCCAAGGTGACCCCAAAAGCACACTTCAACGGGTTCATATTCAGGTGGTGGGAACGGAGGAAGCCGAACAATTTTTCAAGTTCATTGAGATGGTCCTGATGCTGATGAGCTTTGACCACCATATCATCTATGTAGCATTCCACTAATGTTCCCAGAATCGGCTTGAATATGCGATGCATGGCCCGCTGATAGGTGGCACTTGCATTCTTCAGGCTGAAGGGAATAACCCGATAACAGAAGGTACCTTGGGGTGCCCTGAAGGCAGTGGAATCCTCGTCCTCAGGGGCCATATGGATCTGGTTGTACCTGGAATACCCATCCATGAAGGAGAGGGCTTGGAACCCGGTCGTGGCATCAATCAACAACTCTGTCGCTGGAAGGGGAAAATCATCCTTCGGACAGTGGTGATTGAGATCGCGGAAGTCGATACAGAATCTGATTTGTCTGTTCTTCTTCATGACTGTAATGATGTTGGCTAGCCACTTGGGATACTGGAATTACTTAATGAAGTTGGCATTGATGATCTTATCAACCTCGGCCTCGACCGTGGCACCATGAGAAGGGTGCATCTTTCTGGGAGGCTGCTTGAACCCACAATGGTTTGCCGGAAGACCAAGGTGGTGGATGAATACTTGAGGATCTAGTCCTGGCATCTCGTCGTAACTCTAAGCAAACAAATCATGGTGTTGTTTGAGGAATTCCACATACCACTGATGCTCCTCAGGGGGCATGGAGGCACTGACCAATGTGGGTCTCAGGTCCGCCTCGCTACCGAGGTTCACCTATACCAACTCGTTGACCGTGGTGGAGACGCCTTCCTCAAAGGCGGGGGGAGCATCCTCTAGGTCCCCTTCTCCACTTGTGGAGGGATATTCTATTATGGGAGTTGTTTCTGAGCCACTATACTCTGATGGGAGGCTGGTGCCTGCTTGAGCAGTAGTGGTCATCGTATCGGGAAATTCATGCGCCATTGAGACCATAGCGCTAAAGGCAGTTGATCCAATCCCATCTAGTCTTCGGCCCATGGGGCCACACTTGATGACATCAAAGCAGTAGTAGCACGTCGACTTGAGCTAGTTGATTCTAGCCCAGAGAAATAGACACGTATGACGTACCGCCGTTGCCAAGATCTTGACATCCTGATACTGTATAGGGGTAGGATGTTCCGGGATCACCCGAGCCTGGTTGGTGTAGGAGTATGAGGTGATTTTCCACCATCACTTGGACCTGGGGATATTCCTTCCTCTTGTACCCGAAACAAAAAAACACTGCCTCATGTTAGGGGTCATGGCCTCCAACCGATGGATTGGGAAGACATAGGCATCATCCAAACCTGCCCAAGGGTCGGTTGTGGTGGCGACGGGCTCAACTTCACTTTACTAGACTTGTTTATCCTTGCTCTTGTAATAGTCATCATCCAGATAATGGGATTCACAAGAGGCGAAAGGAGATGCATCCCCTTGGAGCATGCCAACTCGACCATTAAGGGAGTATTTGAGGCATTGGTGATATGATGAGGGGACCGCCGCGTGAAGGTCGAGCCACAACCTACCCATCAATGCGTTGTACGCAGTGTCCTAGGAGACAACAATGAATTCGGTGCTGGAAATTAGGCCACCGAACTGGGTCTTCAAGCGGATCTTGCCGAACGGGGTTTGCTTGGTCCTGTTGTATCCCTGGATTCTGAGGTCGGAGGGAGCTAAATCATCCTCAAACAAACCCATCTTCTGCAGTGTCCAAGTCGGAATTAGGTTAATCCCAGAACCCGTGTCAACAAGTCAACGATGGACTTCCACGCTATTGAACTGGCCAATGATGTACAGTGGGCGAATGTGCCCCTGTATGAGAGGGTCTTCGTCATCACCGGATAATGAGATAACTGCCTGTCATTCGGCATTCTCAATTGCCTCAGCGTGGAAGGCTTCTGCAGTTTCTACCTCCGTATCGAATTAGAGGGGGCTCCTTAGGGCCTCGGCAAGCGCCTCAAACATTTCGAATGAAAGGAAAAGATCCTCAAGGATAGAGAACCTTGCTGGAATGCCAGAAAGGTGCTTCAGAACATCATACTTCTGCGCCAAATGTGAGCCTCTGCTTACGGGAGGCCGCTCTGCAATTAGAGGTACGGCGGGCTCTACCGGCTGGACCGACAGCTGACTGGTACTAGGAATATCTTGTCGTTCACTAGTCGAAGCCCAGAAAGTGGCTATCAGATAAGGACCAAAAGGTTGGGATTGGCTGGTGGTAGGGTGAAGCTGGTCGCGGCATGGCCGATGTGGTTCCTCCTGATCTAGCAACACAAACGGTGGTAGAGGCGGACCTGTCGACATCGAATGAAAGGGCCGCGTGTGCTGAGCTCTGCACTGGGCCTACTGTCTGGTCTCAGTGGCGTGCACGGACTGGCTGGAGGTGCCAACTGTTTTTCCCCGAAGATTCATGTAACCATGGTCCCGACAACGCTGGCGACGACTGGGGACATTGGGAAGGTCTACCCGACGTTCCCCCTCGTCAGGAGTCAAATAGGGATTTACCAACTCTACAGTGTTAACCGAAGCGTACCCCTAACTGTCACTTGATAAACCATCCACCACTAGGCAGATTCTGAGAGGGATTCCCATCTCTGGGGGCATGAAGTTTCTGAGAGTGAGGGACGACGACGACAGTGGTGGAGCGCGTTGCTTCTTCTTGCATCGCCATTGTTTTCTCTTTTGGGAAGAGACTGGCTGAGACGACGATGCTGAAGTAGTAACTGCGGCTTTTGAGGGCTCGGCCTGATTCAGGAACGCATGGATGATGCCATGGGAATGGGCGACCATCTTGTGGGCCATCTAGTCGTTATACTTATGGGACCCATGGTTGGAAACCTACTGCCATTCACCCTCATGGCCACTACTGCCATCCGATCTCACAAAGACAACCGCCACTTGTTCCGAGACTGGGCCAAATCTGACTATGTTGTTGTCAATCTGGTCTTGGAGATAGTCCTTGAACATGTATCATCGCTTTATGGTGTTCCCCAGGATCCGATGATAAGGGTAGTAGTTGGGATGATTGGTGATATGCACCTCTTCTGGCTTCCAGCACTCAGCAGTCACATAATTCTCTACTCCAAGGCACTGCGAAAGTAACCAGGGACCTGAGCCTCGTCAAATAAGTAGGTATGATTCCTTCTGTCCAGAAGGGTGTATCTAGGAGGCTGACCCTGACAGGGGTCCGAAGGAGCATGCCGAGGAGGCGGAACCTGATTATCTCGCCTAGGAAGTGGCGACACGTTACGCAGAGGCGCTTGCCGATTTTGAGGCAGTCACTACTGAGCTGGAAGTTGTGCCTGTGGGGGCGGATCCCTATGGGGCTGCGGAGCTGGCCTCACTGGTAGTAATTCTAGATTCTTGGAAGCCTCTATCTGGGCCACAACAGCGGGCTCGGCTCTGGTATCTCTCCTTGCTGGGATCACAGGAGGCAGCAAGCGTGCCTGACTGGCCTGTTGCAGGGATTCTTCGAGGTGACGAGCCATGTCTGAGAAGTCCCAGAACCCTTTGGGGTAATTATGAGTGATCAGAGAAGGAACCAGCTCTGCCTTGACGTTCCCTACGCACATTTTCAGTAATTGATCCTGAGTTAGTGGCATGTTAAGGAAGTATGTGAGCCCCTTCCACCGGGCGATGAAGTCCGCGACTCGCTCATTGGGCCTTTTCTTACACCTGAAGATGTCTGCGATGTTCGTCTTCTGGGTTGTGGAACTAAACTGGTAGATGAATTGCCTGTGAAGATCCTCCTAGCTAGTCACAGATCCGACGGGGAGCTGGCTGTACCAGATGAACGCCGTCCCCTCCAATGTCTGAACAAAGAAACAGAGCTTGGTGTCCTCCTATTATTCTGGAGTCCCTAACATAGGCCCACACCTTGAATTGAAGTGGGTCAGGTGCTGCGGTGGGTCTCCTATTCAGTTAAAGGGGGTGAAAGTGGAGTTCCCAAACCCTGGAGGTGCTAGCATATCATCCACCCATGCTGGGTATAGCTTTCCGTCTGGTGGGATTGCCACCTGTCGAGTTTCCAAAGCCTCTAAGTGGGCTATGAGTGCTGCCATTGGATATTCTGGAAGCAGGTTCCTGTCTTGATGGGGATCCCTAACCACAAGTGTGTTGTCGGGATCTTTAATGCAGTAGAAAAACTCAGCAGCTGGTGGAGTGCCCCTTGGGGTGGCTAGAGGAACCCGAGCGGGGTCTCTTGGGTGGTCGCGCTTCTCAGGAGGGTTCAGCGAAATATATCACGCCCTATTTCCATGAGCTATGTCCTCTCCTCTGTCAGCGAACACGGCATGATCGAGGTTGCCTGGGAGAATCTCGCTGAGGGGTATTTGTTCCTGCCCCTGCTGCCCCTGTCTAGGATCACCGTAGTTGGGTTGTCGCTTTGTAATGCGTTCAGTCAGAAGCTCATCGACTAACCTCTTCTGCTCATCAAGCTGTTGTCGCAGCGTGGCCTTCTTGAGATCTACCTCTACCTTCTGCACTGAGGCAGACGGGTCGGAGATCTTGATATCCCCAACGTGCTCTTTACCCTTGCTGATATTCTGGATCAGTATTAATGCCTCAGTGGGTGCAGGGAGACCTATTAGGTTCCTCTGCTGATGAGTAATCCTCCCTAATGGGTCCAGTGGCGGCTTGTCCTTAAGGGGTGAGTCCCCATCAAGAAGTTCCAAACCGTCCCCCTCTCCTGATAGATCGGCCATGTTGACTGCCACTGCCCTCGGGGGCATTTCCACGGAGCCACCCAGTGAGTCGGGATGCCGGGGAACCATACTGAAAAGAAGGGTAGCGTACCGCCCCCATCCACGTACGTGCGCGTGGGGGTGGCCTCCCCGATAACTTTGCGGAGTAATTGAAAACTCTGAATGCATTGTTGTTGGAGGGCCCTGTGGTGGCCAAGTGATTCAGGGTGCCGAACCGTGGGGAGCATGGCCAGGTTTACCCGAAAACATTTCTCTCTGATATCCTTAAGGTGTTATTGGCTCTTGGGATAGGGCACTTGCTGATGGCGAAGACGGGAGTGAGTCGCCCGGAGGTTCTGGCGGAAACATTCAAACTCTCCCGGGGTGAGCGACTCTAGTGTATCAAAATCTGATCCTGTGACCGGCCAAAACTTCTTGGAGAAGTGGCCAGCTGCAAGGATGGTCCAGAAGCTCCATGAATCAGGTTCAGGATCCGGCGCTTGATGGCCCTTCTCATCAACTGGGAGTGGCTGGGGAACTGGCAACGGTGCTGAGGCAAGCCGCTGGGTCGGTGGGCTGGCCAGCGGAGAATACGGCGAGCAGGCCGATTGGCCGTCGAATCCTAGATCGTCCTCCAAGGGTTAAAATGTCCTGGATGCCACATCACGATAGGATAGACCAGTAAATGCCCCCCCCCCCCATCACAGTGTCGGTAATTTCCGGGGGCGTGCTATTTCGCGACTCTTTCTCCATCGACCCCCAAAGAAGGTCTATGTCGTCTCTTGATGAGGTGGAAGGTGCTTTCGGAGAGGCTGATGGTGACAGCAAGTTCGATCCCTCGGGGTACGCCAAGTCCTCGTCCTCCTGGATATACCTTTGGAGGGAGACAGGGATCATACAGATCTCACATTCGGGGAGTACGAGGCTGACGTGTTGTGTTCTTATCCCAGCCCTTGACTCAAAGGACTGAGGAGAGGGCTTCATCGCCGAGTCGTACTCCGCCTCAGAGTCTAAGAAACAGACTGATCTAATTTTCATATGGCCTTCCCTGGCATTTATCTTACGGAGATGACGTCCCGCCTTCCTGCCCCTGGGTGGCTCCTCGGGGCAAGGTTGATTTCCGTCATGGAGTCCTCTGGCCGCACTGGTGCTGGGTCAGAGAGGATTGAAGGCCAGGGTGTGGGGAGCACCAGGACAAATGTCTAAAGGGACACGGGGAGGACCTCTGTGTGGGTGAATGACCGGATATACGACATCTCCAGACTCGTGGCCTGCGGTAGGGGAAGGGACCTCGTACCCAGTGTAGTGAGAGCTGGAGAGTGCCCCACCCAGAGTGTTACTGCCGCGGGGGATCCCCTTACCTGCAGCGAGGGTGGCGCCAGGCAAGCCTCCGGGCTGAGGTTGGAAACAGGGAAGACTCATACCTTCCAGAACGGTGGCACAGAGTAGGACTTCATGCTAGATGTAACTACCACGAATGGGTCCACAGCAGCCATTACCCGTGCCAATGACCAGGAGAGTCAACCAAACTTTCCCGTGGGGCGGTCGGGGCCTCGATCCGGATTGGGAATATAACTGCCCTTGCTCGACGTGTGCAGGGGTTTAATGACAGGAGCCAGCAGTGGCTCGGGCCACAGTGGTTGCTGACATTGAAGCCCCGGGGCAGGCATTCTCTTCAGCTTGGGCCCGACGCTGGTGTCGGGTCAGGTGGGTTGGAGCTGGTGGTGCGGGCACATGGATTGCCTGATCTTTGGCCCGGGGAGTCAGGTGGTAGCGCTGACGCGTCCTGGCGGGGGCCCTTACCGTGAACCCTTGAAGCGGTTCTCTGATTGGTCTGACCCAGGCATCCCCTACCTCATCGGCGTAGGGGAGGGTGGTGTCACGATGTTCCGGGGATAAGCTCCCAAAAAGGTTGAACATCGGTGTGGGGAGCAGCGGTTCCTTGTGCAGCCCTCGGGGGCGGCGTTGGCGGCAAGGCACAGCTGCCTCAAGGTCCAAATGGTCCATGTCCCTGGTGGGGATGACCCCCTCATCCTCGTACCTACGCACAAGGTCATTGATCACCCTTCGTTGGATAATCTCTGATGGGGAAAGGGGGTGCGAGTGCCCAGTAGTCGTGGAAGTCAGAGCAGCTGTGGAAGATGTGGAACCATGCGGGGTAGCCGCGTCGATACTGCCCATGCCCCTATGCTGGTGGCCAGGTGGCAACGGAGCTCCAGATGTAGTGATCTGATTCATGAAAGTAGGGAGATGAACCCATTAACACTGATAGGAAAAGAAATTGACAACCAGTAGACCAGCGCCATTCCGTATTCCGTGGTCGGTAAGAGGGATCCATCCTGTTAACGTTACAGAACGGAGTGCTCAACGTCCTGACTACCCCAACCCCTGATGGGTTTCACGTCCTGGTGCTGGGTGCCCAGACCTAGTGACATGTTAATCTTCTGACACCCCAAACACTACCAGTCTCCATATTGAGGAGAAGAGATTCACGTCGGGTTCACCATTTATATTTCCAACACTTCCGTCGGGGTGCGTGCGTGCATCCATCACGCAGAGAACGCATGACTTGTTTCCCCACATTCCCGCTTTCCAAAGGTGGGTGGTATCCATTCCTTTTTTAGGGACGTCTTCTCCTTGATTGAAACCGGGATGATGGGATGTCGGTTCTTCCTTTCGTGGATTCCTCCTCGGATCTCATCACCTAGTCCAGGTCTCCCTCATAGATTTAAGACGTATTCATTAATCTCGTTCCCAATGCCATATCTTCATGGACACCAGTTAATTACACCGCTTCCGTCGAGACGCTCCAAGGGGTCTGGTCAGGGCATCAACCTTTGGTTGGGAGAGTGGTCATGCTGAGGCATCGTTGGTGTGTCTTGATGTTGGGGGACTATCATGTCAGTCTTCTGTCCCTTATTATAGGTCTTCTCGAGGGCACGGAAGCTCGAGGCAACCCACATCGAACGTGGGGAATTGTATGCCATAGGAATGTATCTGAGGTTTTCCTCATCTTCCCATGTTTAACATGGGGTATGTCGTGTGTTTAATGTCCAGACAAGAAATATTGGACTGATTAGAACAATGGCTAGAGTGGATCAGATTGAAAAACCCCCTGGAGGGAACACCGATGTTGGGGCCATCACATGGGCGGCTTCTTGAATGTTGTGGAGTGGAATGAGGTGGCATGATCTCACCGGGATGTGGAAGACGAGGTAAGAATCAGGATGGGTGATGAAGTGAAGGGGGCATGAACCTCGTGGAGGCTTCTTATGTATCCCCGTGACAAGGAATCAAAGTCCACGTAGTTCGATGATACAGTGGGACACCTGAAAAGGTGACCTGTGAGAATGAACGCATGGATGGAACCCAGAGGGAGTAAGGCCTCTGGGATAGGGCATGAGCTTCCTGAGGCATGTGGGCTCGAGGGAGAGGTCGGGATGGGACATGGGTGTTGGTCTTGAACCTCGTGGAGGCTTCCTACATACCATGCCTTAGCACGGATCAAAGTCCACGTAGTTCAGGATGGATGGGGCTTACGCTCTGAAGCGGCCCACGATGATGGATGGAGAGATGGGGCTTACGCTCTAAAGCGGCCTATAATGGTGGATAGATGGATGGATGGATGGGGATTATGCTCTGAAGCGGCCCACAATGATGGATGGATGGGGATTACGCTCTGAGGCGGCCTATAGTGATTGGAGACCGATGTGAAGAGGTCAGAACGATCGGGTGGAGAGCTTGAACCTCGTAGAGGCTTCCTACGTACCATGCCTTAGCACGGATCAAAGTCCACATAGTTTGGGTGGATAGTTTAACATCATGTGGGATGGGGTCATTTGGGGATTACACTCTGAGGTAGCCCATGGTGGTTGGTGAACTGACGTGAAGAGGTCAGAATGACCAGGCGGTGGGCTTGAACCTCGTGGAGGCTTCCTACGTACCATGCCCTAGCACGGATCAAAGTCCACATAGTTCGGGTGGACAGTTTAACATCATGCGGGATGAGGTCATTTGGGGATTACGCTCTAAGGTGGCCCATGGTGGTTGGTGAACCGACGTGAAGAGGTCGGAACGACCGGGTGGTGGGCTTGAACCTCGTGGAGGCTTCCTACATACCATGCCTTAGCACGGATCAAATTCCACATAGTTCGCTGGGTGGAGGTCAGGGTCGGTGCTCACTCTAAGATCATGTGAGTCATGCTCGGTGTGAGAAACAAGAGGTTGCATGGACCTGGCAATCACGTCATAAAGGATGCATCCGTGAGAAGCGAAGAGGGGCTTACACGTTAAGTGGCCGATGGTGCTGGGACTTACTCTAGGATGGAGGCCCAAGGTGCGACAAAGCACATAGGGAGAGAGATTTGGGATCGAATAAAGGAGGGGCCTCATTCCCTATCACACCCTCTACTGGCCTTGGTGGTGGGGGAGTTTGGAGGTGCATGGGTGCTACCTTCCGCAAGAGGGGATAGGGGCTTACACCAAGGTGGCTGCCCTTCCCCCGTGGACAAACGCCACTCCGAGAAGGAGGATATCATCCCATGTGAGGGGTGATCCCATCCCCGTGGAGACGAGTGGGTGTAAAGAATTCCCGAGCCGGGGGGACCCTGCATGCGAGGCACGGGGCCAGATCATAGTTTAATATCATGTGTTGAGGATGAGGTGCTTGTCAGTTTAACGTCCTGCATCTCGGATGAGGTGGGTTCGCTCCACACCCCTAGGACTTACATAACCGGTACCCCCTGCTCCTGGTGGGAGGGAAGTTATCATCAAGGCCGTTCAAAATGGGGGTCGCAGAGCAAACCATCGAGGGGTCCACGTTAGCGTGGCTATGCGAAGAAGCAATAGTTGTTAGCATTCCTATGCGAAGAAGCATGAGGCAAAGAAACGCAATGAGAAAAACCTCCCAAGGGACCTTGAGTTTACTTCGTACGAGCCTAGAAGGCCGCACGGGAAAACACCACATGGTGTGTATGCCTGATGTATGTGCCTGGGGTATAAAAAAGGAGGACATCGGGTGCCTACGCAGGGAGGCACCCGGGGGGCATCAAGGTGAGGGGTCCCGGGGATTGCACGCAAAACACCGGGACGACACATAATCGGGGTAGAGTATTTGCGCGCGATTGGCAGGACCGTGCCCAAGGGATGTGAATTGCGCGCGAGTGGCAAAGACCGCACCCGAAGGCAAGGCCATACCTAGAGTAAGGGATTGCATGCAATTAGACCGTTTTGCGCGCAACAGAAGGAATTGCGTGCAAGGGAGGAACCCTGAATGGTTTGAAATTCTATTTAAGACAGTGGGATTGCGCGCAAAGGAGGATCCCGAGGTGAGGTGGCGTGAAAAGGATCAGTACATGAAGGCCATCTTGCACACGCGAAAGTCCGATTTTGTGCAAGAGAGCCGGTTCGAAATCCGCAACCCTGAAATGGAAGGGGAATCCTTCTATTTATAGGCCTTCAGTGTCGCGGAATCCAGGCGGTGCGTGAAATTTTGCGCACTAGATATGGCGGTGCGGAACGTTAGCCGCGCGAGCGTGGGCATGCAATTATTACGCACCGGGGCCGAGATCCCTTCGTGAATCCTGAAACCCTTTCGCGCGACCCCCCACTTTTTTGCGTGCATTCCCCTTAATTTCGCACAACACTTCCGGGCCCTCTGGACTGGGTCCCCGGGTCCGAATATAACTTCGCTTTGTCATTTCGAAACTTCCTTTGGGAATTACAAAATTTTCGGAGTCTACAGGGTACATTGAAGAAATTTTTTGACATTCATATTTCTAAATGAATAGAGGAAGAGGGATCATGGTTGAGATGAAGAGGTTTGTATTTTTAAGTTAAAGTGGCCAAGCATTTCATTTTTAATTCCATTATACATTGGTTTTTAACCAAGTGTTTTATATGGGGTTTATTTAAAAATGAAGACCAACACCACTAAGGTCAGCAGCCAAATTTCAAACCGAGGGATGATGGGGGAAACATGACACACACCGTGCACCCAAGTGTTTTTCATTGAATTTATTTCAAAAAAAGGGCCATCCCCACTAAGCTGACCATTTAACCTCAAACAGAGGGTTAAACGATTTATTGTTATCTTAAATGTTGAATAGGTGTGAAAAAATAGTTCTCACTTTGGGTACATTGAAGAGATTCTCTAAAATTAATATTCCTAAATGAAAATAGTAAGAGGGATCATGGTTGAGGATGAAGAGTCTTGGATTTCTAAGTTAAAGTGGCCAAGCATGTCATTTTGAATTCTAATATACATTTTTTAACTGAGTGTTTTATATGGGGTTTATATAAAAATTAGGACCAACACCACTAAGGTGAGCAGCCAGGTTTCAAACCAAGGGCTCATGCGCGACACATGACACACACCACGCATCCAAGTGTTTTACATGGTGTTTATTTAAAAATGTGGGCTAGCCCCACTAAGCTGACCAGCCAGCCTCAAATAGAGGTATAAACAATTGATTGTGATCTTAAATGTTGAAGAGGTGTGAAAATAGAGATTTCACTTTGACAGAGGTTGAAGAGGCTTGGATTTCTAAGTTAAAGTGGCCAGGCATGTCATTTTGAATTCCATTATAAATTGGTTTTTAACTGGGTGTTTTATATGGGGTTTATTTAAAAACGAGGACCAACACTACTAAGGTGATAAGCCAGGTTTCAAACCAAGGGCTCATGCAGGACACAGGACACACATCGTTCACCCAAGTGTTTTACATGGAGTTTATTTAAAAATGAGTGTCATCCCCTCTAAGATGATCTGACAGCCTCAAATAGAGGGATAAATGATTGATTGTGATCTTAAATATTTAAGAGGTATGAAAAAAGAGTTCTCATTTGGGTACATTGAATAAATTCTCTAAAATCCATATTCCTAAATGAATAGAGGAAGAGGGATCATGGTTGATGATGAAGAAGATTTTATTTCTAAGTTAAAGTGGCCAAGCATGTCATTTTGAATTCCATTATACATTGGTTTTTAACCGAGTGTTTTATATGGGGTTTATTTAAAAATGAGTACCAACACCACTAAGGTGAGCACCCAAGTTTCAATCCGAGGGCTCATATGGGGCACATGACACACACCGTGCACCCAAGTGTTTTACATGGCGTTTATTCAAAAATGAGGTCCAACCCACTAAGTTGATTAGCCAACCTCAAACAGAGGGACAAATGATTGATTGTGATCTTAAATGTTGAAGAGGTGTGAAAAATAGAGTTTGCACTTTGGTTGAGGATGAAGAGTCTTGGATTTCTAAGTTAAAGTGGCCAAGCATGTCATTTTGAATTCCATTATACATTGGTTTTTAACTGATTGTTTTAAATGGGGTTTATTTAAAAATGGGGACCAACACCACTAAGGTGAGAAGAGAGGTTTTAAACCAAGGGATCATGTGGGACACATGACACACACAACACACCCAAGTGTTTTACATGGAATTTATTTAAAAATGAGAGACAACCCCACTAAGCTGATCAGCCAACCTCAAACAGAGGGATAAATGCTTGAATGTGATTTTAAAGTGGCCAAGCATGTCATTTTGAATTCCATTATACATTGGTTTTTAACCAAGTGTTATCTCTGGAACTGAGGGATAAACGATTGATTATGATCTTAAATGCTGAAGAGTTGTGAAAATAGAGTTTTCACTTTGGTTGAGGATAAAGAGGCTCAGATTCCAAGCATTTCATTTTGAATTCTATTTTACATTGGTTTTTAACCGAGTGTTTTATTAGGGTTTATTTAAAAATGAGGACCAACACCACTAAGCTGAGCAGCCAGCTTTCAAGCTGAGGGCTCATGCGGGACACCGCACACCCAAGTGTTTTACATGGCGTTTATTTAAAAATGAGGGACATCCCCACTAAACTGACTAGCCAACCTCAAATAGAGGGACAAACAATTGATTGTGATATTAAAGTGGTCAATCATGTCATTTTGAATTTCACTATACATTGGTTTTTAACCTATTGTTATCACTCAAATAGAGGGATAAACGATTGATTATGATCTTAAATGTTGAAGAGTTTCGAAAATAGAGTTTTCACTTTGGTTGAGGATGAAGAGTCTTGGATTCCATTATACATTGGATTTATAAGTTAAAGTTCCCAAGCATGTCATTTTGAATTCCATTATATCATTTTTAATTCCATTATACATTGGATTTCTAAGTTAAAGTGGCCAAGCATGTCATTTTGGATTCCATTATATATTGATTTTTAACTGAGTGTTTTATATGGGGTTTATTTTAAAATGAGGATCAACACCACTAAGATGAGCAGCCAGGTTTCAAAATGAGGGCTCATGCGGGTCACAGAACACTCAACCATGCACTGAGTGTTTTATATGGGGTAATGAGGACCAACACCACTAAGCTGAGAAACCAGGTTTCAAACCGAGTGCTCATATGGGACACCACATACCCAAGTGTTTTACATGGTGTTTATTTAAAAATGAAGTCCATCCCCACTAAGCTGATCAGCCAGCCTCAAATAGAGGGATAAACGAATGATTATGATCTTAAAGTGGTCAAGCATGTCATTTTTGAATTCCATTATACATTGGTTTTTAATCGAGTGTTATCGCTCAAATAGAGGGATAAATGATTGATTGTGATCTTGAATGTTGAAGAGTTGTGAAAATAGATTTTTCACTTTGGTTGAGGATGAAGAGGCTTGGATTCCATTATATATTGGTTTTCTAAGTTAAAGTGGCCAAGAATGTTATTTTGAATTCCATTATATCATTTTTTATTTACATTATAAATCCATTATACATTGTATTTCTAAGTTAAAGTGGCATCCAAGTTAAAGTGGCCAACCATGTCATTTTTAATTCCATTATACATTAGATTTCTAAGTTAAAGTGGCCAAGCATGTCATTTTGGATTCCATTATACATTAGTTTTTAACCGAGTGTTTTATATGGGGTTTATTTAAAAATGATGACCAACACCACTAAGCTGAGCGCCAGGTTTCAAACCGAGGTCTCATGTGATACACAGTACAATCAACCACACACCGATTCATTTATATGGGGTTTATTTAAAAATGAGGACCAATACCACTAAGCCGGTCAGCTAGGTTTCAAACTGAGGGCTCATGCGGGACACCACAAACCCAAGTGTTTTACATGGTATTTATTTAAAAATGAGGGCCAACCCCACTAAGCTGATCAACCAGCCTCAAACATAGGGATAAATGATTGATTGTGATCTTAAAGTGGCCAAGCATGTCATTTTGAATTCCATTATACATGGTTTTTAACCATTTTTTATCACTCAAATAGAGGGATAAATGATTGATTGTGATGTTAAGTGTTCAAGAATTGTGATAATAGAGTTTGAACTTTGGTTGAGGATGAAGAGGCTTGGATTCCATTATACAATGGATTTATAATTTAAAGTGGGAAAGAATTTCTTTTTGAATTCCATTATATCATTTTTGAATTCCGTTATACATTGGATTTCGAAGTAAAAGTGGCCAAGCATGTCATTTAGGATTTCATTATACATTGGGTTTCAACCGAGTGTTTTATATGGGGTTTATTTAAAAATAAGGACGAGCACCATTAAGCTGAGCAACCAGGTTTCAAACTGAGGGCTCATGCAGGACACAATACACTCAACTGTGCACCAAATGTTTTATAGGGGGTTTATTTAAAAATGAGGACCAACACAACTAAGCTGAGTAGCCGGGTTTCAAACCGACTATTGGAACAATGGCTATTCTTTTCATGATTTGGAGTATGGTTTGTGTTTGTTATCAATCCTCAGTGGAAGTTCAGAATGTATGCCAGTAAAGTGATCATACAGTTCAAGCAGACAATAGTATTTAAGGTGGCGCTGTTTCCCAGTGTTTCCCAAATTTTTGGGCCTCAAAATTGGAAAATGAAGACATAGATTGTTGGTAAAAGGAGGTGCGTGCAAAGAGGAAGTGGTGCGTGAAAAATGTGGGTTGTGCACAAAATAATTGAGTTGTGCGCGAAAAACAGCGTGGTGCGCGAAATAGTGGACCGATGTTTTTCGTGCAAATAGTGTTTCAGAATCAGAACGTCAAAAAAATGGAAAAGGCATGGGCTGCGTGAAAAATCCGGAGATGTGCACGAAAAATGGTACCTGCGTGAATTATTCTGTGCCAAATGAGAGGTTTTTCGTGCCACAGGGGGTTTTGGGCACGGGGGTCTATGATGCCTATAAATAAGAGGTGACCCACCTCATTACGTACGGTTGAAGACTTAGAGAAGATCTGAGGTTTGATGCGTGTAAAAGGTTCGTGTAAAGGGAGTTGCGCGAAAAATTACGAGTTGCGTGAAAAAGTTCGAGGTGCGTGAAAAAGGTTAATCTGCGCGAAAATGCAGACATTGCGCGAAAAATTTGAGGATGCGCAAAAAACTCCGAGCAGCGCGAAAAAGGCCATGATGGGTGGAAAAGGTGTTGCGCGTAAAGTTGTGTGTAAAGGAGGTTGTTTTGCGAAGTATTTTCCACGCAAAAATCAATTATTTCGTGCAAAAGTGAGATATTTCATGCAAAGGGTAGGATTTGCACAAAATCTTCAGTATAACCTGTTTGCGCGTTTCTGATTATTCGATTCAGTGGTTCAGTGCATTCAAGTGCATCATTTCCGGACTTCGATGCAAGCAGAGTCTCGTGCTAAGAAGAGGAAAAGACTTCAATGCAAATCTATTGAGGAGACATTCACATCTATAAACTGACTGGAACTTCACCAAAGGCAGTGAGCCAGGGGGAGTCAATGGGAGTGACCTGAGGGACACAATAGACTATCCCTGAACAGTTGTAAAGGCAGTGAGCCTGGGACAGAGTGATTGTTCCCGAACCTTTTTAATCCACAACTATTGAAGAATAGTGGAATTTGATACGACCGACAACCTCTCTGCGTACGCTCCTTGGACGTAGCCCTTAGTGGTGAACCAAGTAAAAAGTGTTGTGTCATCTCTTTGCATGTTAATGTTTGATTGCTTCTCATATCCATCATACATGTTAAACTAGTTCCTACCAATGTGGGAATAAGATCCACCATTTTAAAAGAAAAAGTTGACACTCTGATTCACCCCTCCCCTCTCAGGGTGTCCCGGGGTCCTACACCGAGGTCTCATGCGGGACACCGCACACCCAAGTGTTTTACATGGTGTTTATTTAAAAATGAGGTCCAACCCACTAAGCTGTTCAGCCAGCCTCAAACAGAGGGATAAATGATTGATTGTGATCTTAAAGTGGCCAAGCATGTCATTTTGAATTACATTATATATTGGTTTTTAAACGAGTTTTATTTCTCAAACAGAGGGATATCTTAAATGTTGAAGAGTTGTAAAAATAGAGTTTTCACTTTGGTTGAGGATGAAGATGCTTGGATTCCATCATACCTTGGATTTCTAAGTTAAAGTGGCCAAGCATGTCATTTTGAATTCCATTATATCCATGTCATTTTGGATTCCATTATATATTGGTTTTTAACCGAGTGTTTTATATGGGGTTTATTTAAAAATGAGTATCAGCACCACTAAGTTGAGGAGCCAGGTTTCAAACCGAGGACTCATGCGGGACACAGGACACACACCGCACACCCAAGTGTTTTACAAGGAGTTTATTTAAAAATGAGGGTCAGCTCCACTAAGCTAACCAGCCGGCCTCAAATAGAGGGATAAATGATTGATTGTGATTTTAAAGTGGCCAAGCATGTAATTTTGAATTCCATTATACATTTTTTTAAGATAGTGTTATCACTCAAACAGATGGAAAAACGATTGATTGTTATCTTAAGTGTTGAAGAGTTGTGAAAATAGAGTTTGCACTTTGGTTGAGGATGAAGAGGCTTGGATTCCATTATACATTGGAATTCTATGTTAAAGTGGCCAAGCATGTCATTTTTAATTCCATTATATCATTTTTGAATTCCATTCGAAATCCAATTTTGGATTCCATTATACATTGGTTTTTAACCGAGTGTTTTATATGGGGTTTATTTAAAAATGAGGACACCACACATGTATTTTTAAATTCCATTTTGAGTTTCGTAATATCATTTTTGAATTCCTTTGGAAATCCAATTTTGGATTCCATTAGTCATTGATTTTTAACTGAGTGTTTTATATGGGGTTTATTTAAAAATGTGGACACCAAGCATGTATTTTTTAATCATTTTTGAATTCCATAAGTTAAAGTGGGCAACCATGCCATTTTGGATTTCCTTGTTAAAGTGGCCAAGCATGTCATTTTGGATTCCATTATACATTAGTATTTAATGGTTTATTTAAAAATGAGGATACCAAGCATGTCTTTTTTTGGATTCCATGATACGTTAGTTTTTAATGGTTTATTTAAAAAGGACACCAAGCATGTTTTTTAATGGTTTATTTAAAAAGGAGGACACCAAGAATGTCTTTTTGAATTCTAAAAGGATCCACTAAGAAGATTATTCAAGTGGCCAACCAACATGACAGAAATAGTACTGAGCAGCTTGGATTAATTAGTTACAATTCAAGGAACGAGAATGGTATGGTGCAGTATTCAGAGGACGAATACAATTCTCGACTACATTTAATCGCACTGTGTTTTATAAAGCACGGACAAAACGCGAAGCTTTTCAATGTGGAAAATATTCGAGTTTTTTTTATATACATTTTTTCAAAAAAAAAATTTGGAAATACATCTAGGTTAAAAAAAATTATTTTTTTACCCCCCAAAGGCGGCACCTGGTGTGCCGCCTTTGGGGAATTTTCCGCCCAGGGCAAGGCGGAACACGGTGTGCCACCTTTTCCCAAAAAATAACCGTAAAGGCGGCACACCAGGTGCCGCCTTTGCTTAAATATTTTTTTTTTAATTTTTTTTTTAATTTTTTTTAATTTTTTTTGTTTTATATATATATATATAACAAAAAATTTCAGCAGAATTTTTCTGTTATTTAATATCCAGTGGTTCTGCCATTACAGTAGTCTGGATTCTAACTGATACCCTCACTCAAGACTCCCTTTTATAAGGGGGTTTTCCCTGAAAACAATACTGCGTTTCTGATTTGGGATTCTGGTTCTCCTTTTCCTGCACAGTACATTCTGTGTTTCCGATGTGTGATTCTGTTTCAAGTACGCGACTTCGAAAGACTATAAAAGATAAACTATAAGACCAATACAAATGAAACTTTAAACCCTGATTAAACATATAAGAAATAGTTGAAAAAAATAATAATTTCATAAAAAATGTTGATGCAGATTAATTTATAAGCTTTCAAAACCACCTACTTGAAACTTAAACATATTTCAAGTACGTGACTTTGAAAGCTTATAAAAGATAAATTATAAGACCAATACAAATGAAACCTTAAACATTGATTAAACATATAAGAAATAGTTGAAAACAAAAATAATTTCATAAAAAATGTTCACCAAAAACAATTTATAAGATTTCAAAACCATCAACATGAAACTTAAAAATGTTTTAAGTTCCCAACTTTGAAAGACTATAAAACATAAACTATAAGACCAATAGAAATGAAACATTAAACATTTATTAAACATATAAGAAATAGTTAAAAACAACAAAAAATTCCTAAAAAATTTCCATAAAAATTAATTTATAATCTTTCAAAACAGTCTACTTGAAACTTAAAAATGTTTCAAGTACGCGAATTTAAAAGACTATAAAACATAAACTATAAGACCAATATAAATGAAAATTTAAACATTGATTAAATATATAAGAAATTAATAAATTTTTTAATTTTAACTTAGTCCTTCTAACTTTGTCGTAGCATTCAGATGCATTCCAACAATGAAAACCTCAACCAGCTTATGTGCTTTACACACAATAGAAACATCTTTGCAATTTTGTCATGCCCCTGAGTATAAATCAACCTCAAAAGATCTAGTTAATTTTTCTTGGTAAGGTGAGATGAGAAGGGAGGTATTATACCATCAGGAAGAGAGATTCTAGAAATGTGCAATACTATGACAAACCTTTAGATGAAATGTTTCAGTTCCCCACTATATTTGCATGTTCCTTCAAAATTTTCATGCTGGAGATAATCCCCCTTAAGTTCCACATAGCCTTATGTCTTCAATGGATTAATTTCAAACACTTCAACCAATTTTTTTACTTTATGGGGAAGTAAAACCTCATTCCTTTGAATATTCACATTACCATGAACATATAAAATCATCATTTTGCAAGAAAAACTACTAATCTCATGTTCACTGAAATACCCTTTAACGTAAGAATGATACAAATAGTGTAAGTACCCAATAGCAAGATTCCAATCCATTTTGATTGGGCTATGTGGAATCATTGGTGTTTTCATCTGATTAATAATTTAAAATGTTTCAAAACCACCTTTCTGAAACTCAAAAATGTTTCAAGTGACTTTGAAAGCCTATAAAATATAAACCATAAGATCTATTAAAATGAAACTTAAAACATGGATTAAACATATAATAAGTAATTGAAAATAAAAACCATTTCTTAAAAATTGCTGATGAAATACAATTATAAGCTTTCAAAAACACTTCTTGCAACTCAAAAATATTTCAGATATGAGACTTTGAAAGCCTATAAAATATAAACTTAATGACTCATATAAATGAAACTTAGAACATAGATTAAACATATAAGAAGTAGTAGAAAAGTAATTAGTTAATTCTGGTGAGGGGGAAAACTGTTAGACCCTGGAATTGAAGGATAATAAGGATGAAAAGGAAACATAAACCCCCACGCCCACCCCTTCCACCCATTCAACCAACTTCGGTAACTCCTATAGAAGTAGATTTTAAAAAAAATGAAATGTCACACCACCACAGATTCCTACATCCATATTAACCCCCCAATTCAGTTTCATTAAATGTGGACAACCCCCATTTTTACCAAAGTAAATGATGCACTATTAAACCACCACTTTCAACCCCTGCCTCAAAAATACAAAATGATTTGAGGGATGAGAAATGATTCGACGCATTTCAATATTCTAAAATGCACCGAATCATTTCTCATCCCTCAAAGCATTTTGTATTATTGAGGCATGGGTTGAAAAGTGATGGTTTAATAGTGCATCATTGACTTTGGTAAAAATGGGGGCTGTCCACATTTAATGAAACTGAATTGGGGGGTTAATATGGATGTAGGAAGCTGTGGTGGTTTGACATTTCATTTTTTTGAAAAGCTACTTCTATAAGAGTTACCGAAGTTGGTTGAATGGGTGGAAGAGGTGGGCATGGGGGTTGATGTTTCCTTGTCATCCTCATTATCCTTCAATTCTAGGGTCTAACAGTTTTCCCCCTCACCAAAATTAACTAATTACTTTTCTACTACTTCTTATATGTTTAATCTATGTTCTAAGTTTCATTTATATGAGTCATTAAGTTTATATTTTATAGGCTTTCAAAGTCTCATATCTAAAATATTTTTGAGTTGCAAGAAGTGTTTTTGAAAGCTTATAATTGTATTTCATCAGAAATTTTTAAGAAATGGTTTTTATTTTCAATTAATTATTATATGTTTAATCCATGTTTTAAGTTTCATTTCAATAGATCTTATGGTTTATATTTTATAGGCTTTCAAAGTCACTTACTTGAAACATTTTTGAGTTTCAGAAAGGTGGTTTTGAAACATTTTAAATTATTAATCAGATGAAAACACCAATGATTCCACATAGCCCAGTCAAAATGGATTGGAATCTTGCTATTGGGTACTTACACTATTTGTATCATTCTTACGTTAAGGGGTATTTCAGTGAACATGAGATTAGTAGTTTTTCTTGCAAAATGATGATTTTATATGTTCATGGTAATGTGCATATTCAAAGGAATGAGGTTTTAATTCCCCATAAAGTAAACAAATTGGTTGAAGTGTTTGACATTAATCCATAGAAGGCATAAGGCTATGTGGAACTTAAGGTGGATTATCTCCAGCCTGAAAATTTTGAAGGAACATGCACATCTAGTGGGGAACTGACACATTTCATCTAAAGGTTTGTCGTAGAATTGCACATTTCTAGAATCTCTCTTCCTGATGGTATAATACCTCCCCTCTCATCTCACCTTATATGAAGAAGTAATGTCAGTGTCTATGGTGAGGCTCTGTCCCACAAGGTGGTGTGAAAATGGTACGTCCATATCGAGAGCGACGTGTTCCATGCTGGGATGGAGTATGATGACCTGGAGAGGGATGATCTTCGGGAACTGGAACATAAATCGCGGGATCCTCTATCATAGTATGCATGGAAGGAGGTGTCGGAGGGATGTCATCGTGTGCACGAGATCCTTCTCCCACTACGTAAGTAGAAGGGGCTGTCATCATACCCTCGGGAAACCATATAGGCTATGAAGGATCTGGTATGAAAGATGGAGGCATGGGAGATGACCCCTGATAAATCCCTGGAAAATAAATATCTGGCGAATACTGTGGATATCCGGTCAAAAAAGATGTATCCCATGCTGCATCCTACTGCACAAACCCAGATGGGTTAGGCTGGACTGATAGAGCACCGACCTGTGCCTCTGGAACAGGTGAGGGCTCACGTGCAGGAGGACGCGGTCTCTGTCGTCGTTGTCGTCGCTGGGGAATAACACCAGCTGCTGCTGCAGGTTCCTGAGTAGGACCCTCATCTTCTGGGATAGGAGCATCATGTTCCTGAGCAGGAACATCATGTCTCTGGGGTCTAGGATGGATGATACTTTCGTGAATATATCGAAAAATCGGCATCATCTCCTCCAAAGCAGCATGGATCACAGATAAACTAGCAACCTCCTCCTCCTCTGGATCAGTCATGCGACATAGTCGTCATAGTCTGGTATGTTGTACAGAGATTCAAAATGAATTATAAAATAGCGTAATAAATATATTATGTGAAATTTATTGACTTACCAGATCCTGAATCCCTCTCCCGTGTTGAGTCAGATACAATATAGACTTCATTCTATACCATGGCTCATACTCTACCTGATCTGATAGGTAGAATCTCATTGTACATACACCTGTGATACGATGCTCTTCTCGATTGTCCCAGATGGTGACATATTGGGCATTTCGTCATCGCCAATCGACATGTTGTCTCCCCGTGAGCTTCAAGCCATGAAGCGCTGGTAACTGTCGTGGTGCAGGTGGAATCAGCTGAACACAGCAAAACTGATGCATAACTCTATCGGGCTGGTGCCACTCAATAATATGAAAGTGAATGAGTGGCACTACATCCATAACCTCATGAAGTCCAGCAGTACAGTATGTAGGTAAGTCCTGAACCAGACTCCAGTATGGAATCCAATGAATCTGTAATGAGATGTGACATTTCATCAGAGAAATTTTTTAACAAAAAACAAAAATGATGATATATACTTACGCTGTTAGGTAGTAAATTGTCCAACATGAGACGATATGCAGCCAAATTGTGGGTCGGAGTATCGATGAAACGATGTGCCTGACTCTACCTATCAAATACAACATTGAAAGTGATAAATAATCAGAAATTAAATATAATAAATCATAATAAAATCAAAAACAAATAAATATGACGGATCATACCATCGTCCACGTGGAGCGTCCTGTAGCACATCTATAGGAAGCCTCTAACCAATAGTAACAGGGGCGAGGATAGGGATGTGCTCCCATGCCCACAACTGTATAAGGAAGAAACATCCTTTGAGATCTGTGTGATCTGAGCGGCATGTCGTACATAATGCTCTATAAGTGTAGGCCAAACATACAGATCCCCAACTGTATCTCCCGATCCGATCAAAGTCCTCCAGTAAACCAAGATACATCATGTGCACATGCACACCCGAGTGATCTGAACACAATGTGCCTCCAATAAGTCGTAAGATATATGCCTGAGCATAACACATGATGGTATGCTCATCAGCATCAGCAGGTAAATGTGCAAACTGCAAAGCAAGCCAAGGCATAGATATGGACCCACCATCTGTAGCAGTATGATTAGCCAAAATATCGACACCTAATAATCTCTGTGCCAGCTCAGCCCAATCCCCACTGGTGGGTCCAATAACTGCATCTCCCTAAATAGGAAGACCGAGTAGCACTGCCACATCCTCTAAGGTGATAGTCATCTCTCCCTCTAGCAAGTGGAATGTGTGAGTCTCTGGTCTCCATCTCTCGACCAAGGCAGCAAGAAGGGGATGATCAGTGTAAGTGAAATAAAAAACAACAATGCCATAGAAGCCATCACGACGTAAGTATGGTATAATAGCAGCTGGAGGCGCCATGTGTCGAAAATGGTGTGCTCACCGCACCCTAATCCATCGAACATCCCGACCCTCTATAACATCACAAGAAACATGCCTATGCTGCTCGGTGAGGAGTGGAATATCATCCATCTGGAAGCCAGAAAAGGAAATTAGTCTTCACTATAAAATATAAATATAATGTTAAATTTAATATAATGTCATGATTGGTATAATGAACAATATGTGATGTTTTTTTTAGAAAACGTTAAGGGAATGTCGTCATATTTTGGAGAACATTTATCTATCGTGTCTTTATATATGTTTTTACCATGAAAATTATGTTTTTTAAGATATGGTGTCATACATTTATATATATAAACATTTTATCCTGGTTATGTATGATTTATGAAGATCCTTTATGATAAATGTTTTAATAATTTTTTGTCTTCGATGACAAATAACATTTTTTTAATAATGTTTTTGTTCTCTAAGGTTACGTTCAGATTAATGGATTTAAAAGTATTGAATACAGAGGTTCGTTATTGGAAGGAGAGAAGTTGCTTATTGGAAATGTGAAACAATTCTTAAAATGTTCATCTCTGATATTAACAACATATAACTGACTACATGAAAAGATCATGTTGGATACAACACATCATTGTGTCTGAGTGTGTGAACTCGATCCAGCAATGTTAGGACATCGTTTCCAGTTATGACCTTCTTGATGACATAGACGACATCTCAACCTTTTCCCTTGTTCTTGAGGCCAATCCATCTCATTTCGTATCCTGTTGGTCTTCGGTCTTCCCCGTGGTCGTAATCTACTGATGTCAGGAATCAATATGGGCTAGTCTTCAGGCATTGGGAAATATCGAAACTCCCCAACAGGCATCCATGGCGCAGCATAACAGTTAGCAATGGCCTCCAATCGGTATACTGGATCAACATAATCTTCCCATGATACGTTCACAGACGCACATGCTACGATGGAATGTGCACATGGAAACCTTAATGCTTGAAAATTTCCACACTGACATTGTTTTTCTTCTAGAAGTACCACTAATTTTTCACCACTGTTACCTGTAATGGGGTTACAATACTCTTGAACTTTAAATGCCGAGTCTTCCCAACGGAATAGACACACTCGATAACTGGAAGCTTCTTCAATGTTCTTGTCAATATCTCGTTGAAAGTTTTTTCCAAATCTTAGCCCCTGTTGAATCCCATCTGAGGCCAGTTTTTGTCTATCAATGAAGTACTTGACACAACGATAAAATGTCTCCTGAACTAGGGCAGTAATTGGTAGCTTGCGAAGCCCTTTGAAGATGCCATTTATACACTCCACAATGTTTGTGGTCGTGTGTCCATACCTCTTCCCCCCATCATAGGCCAGTGTCCATTTCTCTTTTGAAATGTTCATCATATAATCATACACTTCTTGGTTAGCCTTGAGGATTTATTTGTAATGCGCCTCAAACCTTCGTTGATCTGGCTCATATGCTACATAAATATGATCACAGGTCATAGAAAATATATTTTTATTTACATTAAAATAGTAAACATCAATGACAACATTTCATACCAAGCCTCGTGATTGCATTCTTCATAGCCTCATTATGGAAGGTTTTGAGCATGTTACTAGCAATGTGTCTGATTCAGTATCGATGATGTGCATTTGGGGGCCTCCATGAATCAGGATCTGCATTGATTGCCTAATTGATTGCCCTATGTCGATCAGATATCAAACAGACACCTCGAATGCGTGTGAAATGGTTGATGATGCATGCTAAAAACCAGCTCCAAGATTCATAGTTTTCCTTCTCCACTATTGCAAATGAAAGCGGAAGTGGTGAACGGTTCCCATCTTGGGTTGCCGCAATCAACAATACGCCCTTATACTTTCCAGATAGAAATGTTCCATCAATTTGTATGAACTGTTTACTAAAATGAAATGCAGAAATACATGGGAGGAATGCCCAGAATAACCGATGAAATTGAACACGAGATTGATCCAATCGATTATCTTCAAACACATGTTCCTTCGTATTTATATGGTAGACAACTTGGTTGTTGTGGCTCAGCATGGATAATAATTGCGGCAACACCCGATACGAGTCATCCCAATCACTGTAGTCCTTCACAATTGCCTTCTGTTTCGCTATCCATACCTTGTTATAAGAAATCTTATAATCGAAAGTTTGAAGTATCCTCTCTTGCACAAGGGCTATAGGAACATCTTGACAGGTCCTAATCATCTCAACGATAACAGTTGACACAAATTCGGCATCCAAAGCAGTGTGATCTTGTGTCAAGTTTCGCTGAACACAAGAATGAGCTGCCTCAAACTTTGAAATTATCCATCCACCAAATGCAATGTATGGAATCGCCCTCAACCGGAATCTACAGTCTTCATCAAATTTATCACACCGTATAACATATTTTTTTCGACATGATGCCTCAACTACATATCTACAATGCCTCTCAATATGAAATCCTTTTAAGAATCTCTTCAACGCATCCTTACTTGGAAAATCCCTTCCATTATATAATGTTTTGTCCAACTCACTAAACCTGTCCACTATAACTCCAGGAAACTCTATTGCAGGTGTCAGAACATTGTTGTCAAATTCAGGTACACGTTCCATTGCTTCGGACCAAGATTCAAAGGGTGGTGGATGATTTAATGTTGGTCGAGAATGTTCCTGAACTACTCTACTTCGAGAAACTACTACCTTATCTTCTCCAGCTCCCTCCCCATCTCCAGCTCCATCCCCTTCATCATTGTCTTCTCCGTCTATTCCATCATTATTAAATTCCTCATCTGAAGAATGATTTATATGTAAATCTAGCAGATCATCTAAGTTGTCCTCCTCCACAACAGGGCGAACATCCTCAATTTCTTGGGATGAAGCTTCTTCAACAACTATTTGTGCATGTCTACGACTTCGAAAATTTTGATTTTGTTGTACATTAGAAACTTCAACATATAACTCCATCATTGCACCATCAAACCGTTGGGAAAATAAAGTTCCCTCTTAGACCCAGTTCTCATCAGCAGCCAATGGACAAGCAAGATGGCATAACGTGGCAGGGAATTGCAAATGTCTATAACTAATAGACTTTATCTCTTGATGAGGACCGAGATTTAAGCAACCACGAATTCTATATTGAAGATCAGTTATGGTAACACAATCAGATGTGTTAACCATAGATGTTGGATGTATACTATAAGAAGCTCCTTTCTCGGTTTGAATAACCTTTCCATAGCAGTAAACACAATCAAACATGTCTCTCTACATGAAAAATGTTTACTAATCACTGAATATGTCAATAATGTTTTGTTACGTGTTAAATAACATTTTTTATATTCTTAAATGTATTTTAGTATTTCATGAAGTAAATATCAATCATCTAAAACATATCCCCCGGGAGTGTCAAACCAGGAGTGCAGCAAGGCCCATTGTCGTGTACCAGGATACCCCGGGTCAGGCTCGAAACTCCTTGTCAGGGCTTTCACCCCTAGGTACATCTGTGCCAGAGCCACATCCACTTGTAGTATCCAGACAGGGATTTAATTTCTTAGATAACGACATAAACTTTCATGACACCAACATTTTAAAACCTTCCTAAATTAAGCCACTAATGTTTTATAGAACAATTTTTAACTTTCCTAAATATATGTTCAATGATCTCTAAAAAATAAGATTCATTAGAGTGATGGTTAATCACTACTTAAGTGTCGGTCACTACTTAAGTGCTGGTTAATCACTACTTAAGTGCTGTTAATCAGTTAGTAGTTGGTCATTCACCACTTAATCATCCCTTAATCTTTACTTAATGACCCCTTAATCATCCGTTAATCGTTAGTTAATGACCCCTTAATCGTTAGTTAATGAACCCTTAATCATCCCCTAATCATCCCTAGTTAATCACCCCTTATTCACCCATTAATCGTTAGTTAATCACCCCTTAAACATTCCTTAATTACCCCTTAATCATCCCCTAATCATTCCTTAATCGTTAGTTAATCACCCCTTAAACATTCCTTAATTACCCCTTAATCATCACGTAAACATTCCTTAATTACCCCTTAACCATCCCCTAATCATTCCTTAATCATTAGTTAATGACCCCTTAATCACCCCTTAATCGTTAGTTAATCACCCCTTAATTGTTACTTAATCACCCCTAAAACATTCCTTAATTACCCCTTAATCACCCCTTAATCACTCCTTAATCATTAGTTAATGACCCCTTAATCACACCTTAATCACTCCTTAATTACCCCTTAATCACCCCTTAATCATTAGTTAATCACCCCTTAAACATTCCTTTATTACCCCTTAATCACCCCTTAAACATTCCTTAATTACCCCTTAATCATCACTTAATCATTCCTTAATTACCCCTTAATCAGCCCCTTAACCTCTTAATCACTCCTTAATTACCCCTTCATTCCTTAATTACCCCTTAATTAGTTAATGACCCCTTAATCACCCCCTTAATCGTTAGTTAATCACCCCTTAAACATTCCTTAATTAATGACCCCTTAATCACCCCCTTAATCGTTAGTTAATCACCCCTTAAACATTCCTTAATTACCCCTTAACCATCCCCTAATCATTCCTTAATCATTAGTTAATGACAACTTAATCACCCCATAATCATTAGTTAATCACCCCTTAATCGTTACTTAATCACCCCTAAAACATTCCGTAATTACCCCTTAATCACCCCTTAATCACTCCTTAATTACCCCTTAATCATCACTTAATCATTCCTTAATTACCCCGTAATGACCCCTTAATCATCAATTAATCATTCCTTAATTACCTTAATGACCCCTTAATCATCCCTTAATCATCACTTAATCACCCCTTAAACATTCCTTAATTAATCATCCATGGTAAATTACCCCTTTAATCATGACTTAATTATTCCTTAATCATCATTTAATTAGTCTATGATTATCTCTAAAATATTAATAAATTATTATTATCCCTAATTATCAATCATTAATAATATTATATTATACATACTTTAATCTAACATTAAATAATTTATCCCTCATCATCATTCATTAATAATATTAAATTACATATACCTTAATCTAATATTAAATATTAACTAATTAAAACATTAATAATATAACTATTTATTTCTTTTCTTTAAATAACTACTACTACATCCTTAAATATTTAAAATTAACTAATTACAATTAAATAAATAAATAACTTTAAAATAAAAAAAATACCTCTAAATGAAGCTTGACACAAAAATCTTATACTCCTTGCGTCTCCAGAAGCACCACGAAGGAAAACTCAACTTAGAGAGAGGAGCTCTCAAAATTTTAGAGAGAAGAGGGATTTGTGAGTGAGGAAGGATGGGTGGGGCGGCTTCCTTTTATAGGCATATTTTTGGTGAAGGCGGCAACTGGGAAGCCGCCTTCGGCCATTTAAAACACGAAAGGCGGCTCTTCCCAAGCCGCCTTTCGCAGAAAAAATATCGAAAGGCGGGCACTGGTGTGCCGCCTTTCGTTTCCCCAATGGCGCAAGGCGGTTTCTGGAGAACCGCCTTTGGCCCGGCGGAAACTGAACCGAAGCCGGCACATGGTGTGCCGCCTTTAGGATGTAAAAAAAAATATTTTAAACCTGGTTGTATTTTTAAATTTTTTTTTTTTGAAAAAATGTAAAAAAAAAACTCAAAATATTCCCTACGGGTACTGTTGCTTGTAACAAATACTGACCCTCCGATTCATCGGTTGCATCATCTGGGCCGTGTGATTGATCAAGCCGCTCGTTTATTCATCCAGGGCCGTCCGATCGAGCCCATGCATCGTCTTCCTCCCTCTGACACTCGACGACGCCGCTGGTTCGACGGAGAAGAGGCCGAACCACCGTCAAATGAATGAACCAGTGATTACCATGGTCGCTCTGAGCTCGGAAAAATGTGGTGAACGTGATCGCAGAATCATGCAACTCCGCTTGCATGATTCAATATGGAGATGCCTTGGCTGAACCGCAAACGAAGTTGCAGGAGGCCATTTAAGCTCAGGCGTTCGGGAAGAACAGTTTCATTCGATCCTCATTGCATGCACGTGATCCTTTCAACGCAAAGGAGAAGCCCGATCACGGAGCATGGACGCCTTGATTCTCGGCGTATCTGTATCAAGCGTGGAAGTTTTCAAATCCAAGATCTTCGACTCTATAATTCAGTCTTCGAAAGGGAATATTTATGGGGAATTTAGGTCATTGGGTTTTTTTTAGTTTAATGGGGTAGGGTTTTTTTAAATTAGAGAAATGGGTTTGTTCACCGCCACTTAAAGTGGCGCTGAACAAAAAGTGTGCAAAGCGCCACTTGAAGTGGCGCTTTGACCCCACACCACCCCCAAATCCCATATATATATATATATATATATATAATTTTATTTATTATAATAAATATAAAAAATACAATAAATGCATAATTATATATTTTTTATAATAAATACAAAAAATAAAATAAAATTATTTATTTATAATAAATATTTATAATAAACATATAATAAATATTAATAAATACTATTATAATAAATACACAATAAATGTATAATAAATGTATAATAAATATTTATTATACATTTATATTTATAATAAATACTTATTATAATTAAATATTATAATATTTATAATAATAAATATTTAATAAATGTATAATGAATATTATTATAATAAATATACATTTATAAATGTAATTATTTATTATAATAAATATGTAATAAATATACATTTATATAAATGTAATATACATTTATTATAATAAATATGTAATATACATTTATTATAATAAATGTAATATACATTTATTAGCTGAATAAATGATTATTTATTTATAAATATAATACACATTAATTATAATAAATATGTAATTACTTATAAATATAATATACATTTATATATATAAATATACATTTATTATACATGTCATATACATTTATTTATATAAATATACATTTATTATAAATGTAATATACATTTATTTATTATAATAAATATGTAATTATTTATAAATGTAATATACATTTATTTATTATAATAAATATACATTTATAAATGTAATTATATATACATTTATTTATTATAATAAATGTAATATGTAATTATACATTTATATTTATTATATTTTTTATACATTTATATAATTATAAATATACATTTAATATAATTAAAAAATAAATGTATCATATTACATTTATTGTATTATATTACATATTACATTTATTTATAATATAATTATATAATTATAAATATCGTAAATATAGATATGATAATTATATAATAAAGATAAATAATTACATATTACATTTACTATATTATAATTAAAAAATAAATGTATTATAATATTTATTATACATTTATTGTACATATTTATTATAATAAATGTATAAAATAAATGTAGATTTATTATAATAAATAAATGTATATTTATTATAATAAGTATTATAATATTTATTATAAATATTAATATAAATATACATTTATTATAATTATATATTATAATATTTATTATAATTATGTAATTACACTAATTATATATTTATTATAATTATAACAATTATATAATTTTTAATAATTATAACAATTATATTTATAATTATATATTTATTATAATTATATAATAATTATAAGTGTATATTTATTATATTTATAATTCTATAATTATGGTAATTATAATTGTATATTTATTATAATTATATAATTATTATATTTACAATTATATGATTATTATAATTATTGTAATTATATAATTATTATATTTATAATTATATATTTATTATAAATATACAATTATTATATTTATTATATTTATATTTATTTAATTATTTTAATTATATAATTATATAATTGTTATAATTATATAAACATTATTATAAATTTATTGTATTTATTTTAGTTATTATATTTATTATAAATATATTTATTATAATTATAATTATAATAAATAAGATATATATATATATATATATATATATAGAGGGGTCAGGAGGGATTGCATGGGATTTGGAAACAAAATCCCAAGAGCGCCAAATGAATTGGCGCTCTTGGGTAAAAGTGTCTAGCGCCAAATGAATTGGCGCTAGACACACCCATTTATCAAAATAAAAAACAAACTGACCCTTTAAATTAAAATAAAAAATAAAAAGACCCGCCTGTTCTAAAATTCCCCATATTTATCGGGGTTTTGAATGAGTCTCGGACACGGCATAATATGTGGATAGATAGTAACCAAGGAGGTCCTCATCTCCTATAAAAGGAGGAGTCCCTCGACCGAGTTGATTTGCTGCAAAAGTTGAGTGCTCTAGTTCCTCCGAAGAAACAGAGACACCGCGAACCCCTCTGGTTTGCGGAAGGCAGAGGTTTCCATGAGGCATTCTCCTACGCGAAGAAGGAAGACCCCACGGCCCTTTGACAAGTGCAAAGCACTTTCGAAGGAGCTTCACGAAGAATGTGGTTTCACGAAGCAACCAAGATAGCGTGATCTTCTACACGTCTATCTACCGGTTTGCGCGAAACACCCCGAACCACGTGGTCTTTCTGGTTCGTGTGTTTTGGTTGAGAAATCCGCGAGAAAGTCGTGAAGAAGAAGACTTGCACGCACATAAGGCAGTACATATATTTTCATGCAAGAAGGAAGCATATTTTGTGCACACAAAATCCATTTGGGTTTTGAGTGCAAGTGGCAGAAGGTTAAACAATGTGAACCAAAGTGGAGTGAACAATAATATAAGTGGACAGCCGCAAGGGAATAGTGCATACATCCATGAATTCCCATGCACACGTGGAGAAGGTATTGTGTGTGCATATTGAGCAAGAAGAAACTAAGTGGACATTACATGTGTAAATGCATGACATGAACACATTGAACCTAAACTATTGATTGAAGTGAACAGTGTGTGTCTGGGTTTACAACCAACACATTATACATGTATGCAATCATTCATAATAATGCACATGTGAGAAGTCATTGAGATGCCCAAGACAAGAAGTTTTTAATGCCATGCAACTCATGCATGAAGCATAATTAAGTGAGATACCCAAGACAAGAAGTTTTGGATGCCATGCAACCCATGCATGAAGTGGATTTGAATTGAGACTGAATCCGAGTTGACATTATTTGAGAATTCAAGAAGCCAGACACAGTTGATATTGTGCTAGATCATTCTTGCATATTAATATTCTTGAAGAAGTTGTGTGCACCACTTGCACACATAAAAGTGAGGCCTGGTCTTCATCAGAAGAAGAAAGAATTGCCAAAACATTGTTACACTGAGACAATTGATTAGTACAGGTTATCAGAATAATTGAGCAAGACCAACAGACCTTACCAAATGCTATTGAAGATACTTGAATAGGTACACAGACAAGTGTAATTCAGTAAGCTCGTGGGGGAAGATTATCAGATCAATCTACAGTGAATCAAACCTTCAAAGAAAGGATGTATCCTCTCGTGTGATTCAGGAGAAAGAAGCCTCTTGTGAGATTCAAAAGCAAAAGTCTTAAGTGTGACTCTGGAGCAGGCCGGTGTGATTCTGGTAACACTGTGAGATGCAATATAAAGAACCTCTTGTGGGACTCAGGAGAGATACAATGTGACTCTGTATCGACCATTGTAATTGTTCGCCAGATTATAGTGTAGAATCTATGTTGGGGAGAATAACCAACACAAGGAGTATGTATTTATATTGAACCTTGTAAATCCTTGTGTTCTGTGCCTTTTAGTTTATAACATTATTCGAGGTGAGGCTAAGACACATAAGAAGAGTGGATCGAGATAGTAACCATCCATAGAGGTTTAATTAAAAAGAATCAATATGTAAGTTTAAAAGGGATCACTGATTCACCCCCTCCCCCTCTTAATGATTTCACACTGATCTAGGCACTTCAATTGGTATCAAATCCTAGGTTACCTCTAAAGATCCAAGTGAGTCTTTATGAAGTGAATATTTTAGGAAATGAGTGAGCAACCTCAAATGAAGACTTATACCTAGACTCAGAAGAATAGGAAGAATAAATAGACATGGAAGTTGAAGAAGAATCTTATTGCTAATGGGGAGACACTTTCTACTAAAGGTAATATGGAAGGTACAACATGTAATAGTTCTTTTTATTAAGACTCTTCTGATGAATCCTAGTCAGGTTGTGATGATGATAAATCAATTAGTGATCTTCAGTTTTTACCCAAAGAACATCTAAAGAATATCCCTAGAGAAGTGGCAAGACATATTTCTGCAAGCATCAACGTTCTTCACAATGAAAAATTACAACTGAAAGAAGAATCTAAAGCCATGGAAGTGGCATTGGTTCAAAGGGTTGTTATGTCCAACACTCTCACAAAATTCGTGAAATCAAAGGAAGAAACAATCTCTCTTTGTAATGAAATATACTCTAAAGTTGTTGAATAATTGCAAGGAAGTATTTGTGAGAAATAATTCCTTGAGATTGTATTTGTAGAAGTTTTCCATGCATTTGAAAAATTACACAAAGTATCTATGGTTGTTAAAGCTGCTCAACTGGAAGAAAAATCTAACAAGGTAAAGGAGCTTGACATTTCTTTGCAAGAATTAAGTAATGTTCATGAAGAAAAAATTCTAATTCTAAAGGATAATTGGGAATGTAAGATGAGATCAGTTGAAGATGATAACAAATCCCTCAACATGAAGTGTTTAGAGATGGAGGTGAAATTGAAGAATCAACAATCACTCCAAGATGGAACTTCCCAAACAACTGGAAGAAGAGATGTTGCCACTCAAGTTTTCATTGAGAACTATGATTTCAAAAGGAGTAATAGATTATCTTTTATCAAATAGAAACATCCTCTAAGAAGAAGGTATCTCACAATCCAGTTATTTCTATTTCTACTAATGCAATTTCATATGCAATTACAGGTTCAAATTTAAAAGCTGGGAAGATGTGGATTGATAAAAATGTTGGTACATCCATCACTACAAGAAAACAGTGTTTTAGCGGCATTTTTTTCATGGCGGTTTTTAAAACCGCTGTTAAATGTTTTTCAATAAAAAATTTAGCGGAAGTTTTTAAAACCGCGGCGAAAAAACCACCGCAATTTTTTTTAATTTTTTTTTTAATTTTTTTAAAAATATCTTCTAAATAAAAAAAATCAATTTTTTAGTGGCGGTTTTTTAAAAATCTGCCCCGAAATAGCGGCATTTTTTTTTTAAACCGTCGTAATAATTTATAAAATTTTAAAAAAATTATTTATTATTTATTTATTATTTATTATTTATTATTTAAAATCAAATATAGTTTATTATTTATAATTTTAAATATTTTTAATGTGTCAATTAATTAATATTTATAATTATTAGTTAATAATATTTTTAAACTGAAAACAAATCTTCAATAAGTAGAAGAACAGACTTCAACATCAAATTACCATAACTTCTGATCCGAGAGTCCATTTCAGCTTCACAACCAGTCAAATAAAAGTTTATCAAATGATCAAAAACCAAGTGAGATCTAAATCACGTGATAATCAAAGGAAAAATATATATTCAAAATTCAAAAGTCGAAAATTGAACTTAAACTTCAAACGACCATAACTTTTAATCCTAGTGTCTGTTTGGGCTCTACCACATATCAAATCAAAGTCTACAATGAGATCTATGCCACTTAGGTCTGGTTCCAACTTTTCAAATACTATAACCCTTTTTATTCTTCCAGAAAGGCCCAGAAGGCCTCTGAAAGAGAGGTTTTAGTTTCGAACACTGATTTCTTAAAATTCAAACCGTTATAACTTTCGATACAGGTGTCCGTTCGGCCAGTACCATATATCATATCGAAGCTCATTTCATGATCTTCGATTTGACTAGTTGTGGCACTAAAAAGGGATTCTCGAATCACATTTTATGGTCATTTCAATGTTTTTAGGGTTTTGAGAAGTTCTTAACGTTTTATTATTTATTTATTTACTTATTTACTTATTTAATATTTATTTATTTATTACTTATTTATTAATTATTAATTAATTAATTAATTATTTTTTATCTATTATTTATTATTTATTTAATTATTTAATATTTAATATTTATTTATTTATTTATTATTTAGTTATTATGTGCACATTAATTATTAATTTATTTTTAATTAATTAACTAATTAATTAATTATTAGTTTATTATTTATTTATTATTTATTTATTCGTTATTCATTATTAATTTATTAATTATTAATTATTAATTAATTACTTAATATTTATTTATTTATTATATATTAAATATTAAATATTGAATGCTACAAATTATATATTAATTATTAATTATTAATTATTAATTATTAATAATCAATTATTAATCATTAGTTATTAGTTATTATTAATTATTAATTAAATATTTTTTATTTATCATTTTTTTATTTATGTATTTATATATGTATTATTTATTATTCATTATTTATTCTTTATTATTTTTTATTTTTTATTTATTCTTTATTCTTTATTCTTTATTATTTATTAATTTATTTTTAATTTACTAAATATTAATTTATTAGTAGTTTACTATTCATTTATTTATTTATTATTTATTAACTAAATATTAATTATTTATTAAATATTAAATATTGACTGTTGAATATTAATAATTAGTTATTATTAATTATTAATTATTTATTTATTTATCTTACTTGAGGGTTAGTATGTAATCGCCTCCTACACATAGAACAACAATCCTTTCAGCAGAACTTCTTAGATAGAGTTGTTGAAATCCTTCCTTGAGGCCCGTAGTGAGATCCTCTATTCATCTTCATGACCTAGGTAGAGTTATTGGTATCTTCGTAACCAACACTATGTGGGTGCATATCCTCTACTTAGTAGGTTATTCCAGATTGAGTTGTTGGTATCCCCCATGTCCTTGGGAGTGATCCTCATATGTGTATCGTATCTATTTATATGTTCTCAGTGTTATCAGATTGGTGGAGTGTGTTCTCCTAGATAGGTGCTATGCAGAATCTTCAAGCTGGAATCCTAGTCTCACATTGCGGTTGTAACTTACCTTTAGACTTTGAGTCTTTTTTGAGTATATCTAGAAATTATTATTATATAAATTGTATATATATACTTGTGTAGAGCTAACTGATATTCCTTTGTTGTATTATTTTTGGTTTTGAGGTGTCCTACTGGGAATTATTATACTCACCCCTACATAGGATTTTCTTTCACATGTCATGTCATGTGTAGATGATCGACCATTTGACAGAGTCCTAGACAGACTAAGAAAAGATAGTGCTTAGTGAGACCAGACAGACTGAGGTGTGTTCCTACAGTATCTTGAAAGTAGTCACTATCTTTCTTTTCATGTTGGACTTGTTTTCAGACTCTGTGGTGGGATTTTATTTGGAACTATTTACATTACTTTACTCCATGTCATACTCTGGTTTTGGTATTTTAGATGTATACGTGAATGGTTGTTAAGTTGTTTTTACATTTCATCATTGTATAGGCTTGGATATGTGTGTGGTGGGTGGTTACTTAGGCTAAGGCCTCCCATTTCAGTGATATGACTACTTGGTGCTAGTTTCCAACCCATGGACTATTAGAGGTGGGACTGGAGAATCACGTAATGGTACCCTTTGGGATGGGATGTGACATAAATCCTTATTATTCTGAGTGGGGGTGTTGTTCCATTTTTGTGTGTGTGCGTGTTTTTTCAAAAGATCAAGGAAATTCGATGCAAGATATCATGGCATAGTTCCTTTATCTAAACATTGACATTGGGTTTTGGCTAATTTTGTAACTTCTGACCATGTTTCACAAGCTGAGGATCTTGGAGGAATTTTTGAAAAATTTTGGTTTTTTGACACAATAGTAAATTAAACAAGAACATGAGGATTTTTACTCAACTAATCTATATTGGGATATATCTAAGGATTATACACAAAAAAATGCGTTGATACACCAAAATTTACTAATATGCACTATTTTAGTGCATAAAAGGTTTAGGTTGAGGTCACTCAACACTTAGGTTCATTATCCTTACAAAATATTTAGGGAATCTCATTACCCACCCAAGGGTCACTCCCTTTTCTTCTATCTTCATACACTTATTCAAGAAACATTTCAGTTTATAGAATTATCAGTCTCTTTAAGATCAATATAATAAATTAATTCATTGTACACCATCTACTTAAAATTTTTTGTGATGTTGATCTCCACTTTTATATAATTTTTCTCCCAAGATAGATGTGATCAATATCTTAATGAGAGAGGTTAACCACTATACTTCACACATATACCATAGTATAAATAATGTTTCCAGCATATTTATAATAATTTCATAATGGAATTACCTCTTACTTCACTTCATCTTCATCTCTAATGAGCCTAATATAATCAATAAAATTTCATGAATCCTGATCCTTCCATTAATAGAACCAAATTATCAATAAATCCTCTTATAATGGATATGTTATCTTGAATCCAAATATGTCAATGTCATGTTGTACTTTTTTTAGTTTTACTATAATAGAATTCATTAAGGCTTCCAAACTCTATATATATGGATTATTGGTTTAAATAAATTCATGCTCACTCCAAGATCTAAAATCATTCCATGTGTACTATGTGTTTTAATGTGGTCAAATGCATCCATTAAAATCTAGTTAATCCTCTAAAACCATTGGGAATGTGGGTGAGTGGTCTAAGGGCTTATTTGTTTCTAACTAAGGAAAGAAGTAAATGAGTTGATGATTATGTAAAAATGTGAAGAATTAAAATGAATAATCATGTGTGTGTGTGTGTGAAAGGAAAGTGATTGAGGTTCATACATTGTTGTGTGAGAATGGAAAGTGATTGAGGTTCATTTAAAGGATATGTTTTTGTTTACCCAAATGTGTTCATTCTTTTAAGTCCCAATTTTTTAATCTATTGATCTTTTATAGTGGGGTGAATGATTTCAAATATTCTTGGAATTCATTTTATTCAATCAATATTTTGAATAAAATCAATAAATGAACAAAATTTTAAATGGTGAAGAAGAATGAGCTGTAGTATTGAAGAAAAATGTTAAGAACATGAATAAAGAAACAAGCAACAAAAATTGTCAAATATCCTCAAATAATTTAAGTACAATGCATGTTTTCAAATATAGTGTGGATAATGAAGAATAAGAATATGAAATATGGAAATAAATAAATAAGGAATAGGAGGGATTTTTCTCTGTTGTGTTGGGAACTCCACTCACCCATCTATTTACCGCCTTCTTCCTCCTTGAAGGCCAGATCGCACCTCCCAACTACTGCCCTCTACTCTCAAGTTTTTTAGTCATGATCTTCCTATCCAAGAATCGATGTATCTATTGAATTAGTAGATCCTTTTATTATTTTTTTGCTTCCCCATTATAATTAATTCTCCGTTAACTCTCATCCATAATAGTTGAATAGGATATTTATTAATTAGCCTTCTAACACTGCTACTGTCATTGGAATTAGAAAAAGATCTTGATCCTTTCACCCTCCTAGATTAGTGAATATAGATCAAAGATGAATAAGTGAAAAGTTCAAGATGCAAGGTTATCCCCTACACTTCTTGACATTGATTTCCCAAGAATTTATTCAACTGCAGCTTGGCTCTTCTATACTTTTGAAAGTTCAAGAAACTTATATCAATATATAAACAATATTGGGCACACCTTAATCCCTGTCTATATTTGTCCAAATTTTTCCTTTATTAAACTCAATCCAATAGTATCTTGACCGTACTCTTGAAGCAAAAAAAAAGGTTCGGGTCAAATTCTATTACTGATTTTCCATGAAGAAAATTTTATCTAATTCTCTTCCTCAGTGAAGGAAGCTCATATGAACTACAACATCTTTGATCGAGTCATCCAAAACCTTAACCCAATTATGGGGAATTCAGTTCCTCAAAGGAATTTGATTTATCACTTGGTTTGCATAGATCCATGCCTTTGAAACTGTATCTCTCATGACATAACTTTATGGGAGAAGCTTGAGACTACATATTCTTCCAAGACAGGAAACAATAAATTATTTCTTCTCAAACTTATGAAAAATTTGAGGTAAAAAAAGGTATGTTTATTTCTTCCCAGTTGAGTAAATATTAGAGATTTTTTATCAATTATCTAGTATATGTATTAATTTTAATATGAGGTTTTAGAACTTTTTTTGATTAATACTTTACCCAATTATTAGGAGAATTTGTGTGTTACTCTAATCAGTTCAGCTCCAAATGGTGTTGCGTCATTCAATTTTGTTAAGTTACTTATTTTGAATGAATAGGTCAAGATACATACTCAAGAGATATCTTATTAAAATATTTTAGTCATAGATAACAAGGGGAGAAGTTGGTAAAAGAATCATGGAAAGAGCAGGTGAGGTAAGAGAAAAGGAAGAAGCAAATCCAGGTCGAAGTAGAGATATTTTGAATGTCATCATTATGGTAATAAAGTTCATGTTAAGAAATGTTTATATCAGCTAAAAAGGGGAAAATAATGAAGGAAAATCAGCAGAAGAAAATGATGATGGAGATAATCATTTAATCACCACTATAGGGGGTAATCTTGTAATTTTTTATGACTCCATTAACATTTCTTCTGATTATTTTTGTTGGGTTGTTAATAGGGGTACCTTTTTTCACATGACACTAAAGAATGAGTTATTTACATCTTACAAGCCAGGTAATTTTGGTATTTTAAAGATGGTTAATGATGGTCATATTGATTTTGTAGGTACCAGGACTATTTGTTTAGAGACCAGTATGGGAAGTAAGCTAATTTTAAAGAATGTTCGACATGCACATGAGATTCATCTATATATTATTTATACCAGCATTCTTGATGATGAAGGTTTTATTATTAATTTTGGTGATGGCCAATGGAATATTTCCAAGGGTTCTATTATCATGGCTCGATGGAAGAATCAATCGAGTTTGTACTAGACTAGAGCTTATATTTCTTGTGATACTTCTTGCACTATTGAGTGTAGTGTTTCATCGAAGTTATGGAATAAGAGGCTTATACACATTAGTGAGAAGGGGATTGGTTTTTTATCTAAGATAAATATACTTCCATATTTTAAGAGTGTTAAATTGGACATGTACGATCATTATATGTATATAAAAGAGAGTATAGTGAGTTTTAGTAGTCATCCTTTTCACAAGAAGTCACATGTACTTGAATTAGTACATTTTGATGTTTGTGGTACTTTTAAATATAATAACTTTAGTGTAGTTCTTTAGTTTTTGAAATTTATTGATGAGCAATCATTTAAAAATTGAGTTTATGTTTTTAATTCCAAAATTTAAGCGCTCAATGTTTTTAAGAAATTTTAGGTTTCAGTTGAGAGGGAATCTGGTAAGAAGTTGAAATGTATTCACATGTAAAATGGGGGGTCAGTATTATGGTCCATTTGATTGGTATTGTAGGAAGGAAGTTATTTGTCATTAGAATAAGCCTCCTAAGACACCACATCTAAATGGTTTATCTAAGTGGATGAATAAGACTTTTTTGGAAAGATTTTGTTTTTTTCTTTCAGAAGAAGAAAAACCTAGAAATTTTTGGGGTGAGACTTTATTTACTCCTACTTATATTATTAATTTATCACCTATAATTACTTTTCAAAAAGACACTCCTGATAATTTTTGGTATGTAAAATAGATCAGGTATGATCACTTACGTGTTTTTGGTTTCCAAGATTTTGTTCATGTTCCTGGAGATGAGTGGTCCAAACTGGATGGTAAGTAACACCAAAGTATTTTTAATGGTTATGGACATTATGATTTTGGGTACATGTTCTATGATCCTTCTTTGAAGAAAATTATCATAAGTCATGATGCAGTGTTTAAGGATGATCATACTATTGAAAATATTAATAAGGGAGAAAAATATAATTCTCCAACATCTGATGGCTTTGTCAGTCTTGAACTAGGTTTTGATTCACATTTAACTCATATTATTGATTCTGATGATCATGTTGATTTGCAGAGTGATGTTTAGGGTGAACAGGTTATAGTTTATGTTTCTGATTCACCTTTTGTTTCTAATTATCTGGTTTTAGGGGTTATTAATGAACTTGTAGTTTCACTCTAGAGATCATCTCATTATTATACTATTTCAAATTGGTATTCACCTAACAAATATGTTCTCCTCGTTGAAGGGGGAGAACCGGAATCATTTGATGAGGTGATAGAAAGTGAATAGAATAAAAAATGGGTTGTGGTAATGGATGATGAGATGACATCATTGCATTAAAACCATACTTTTTAAGCTAGTGAAATTACCCATAGGTAAGAGAGGTTTACAAAATTGGTGGATCTATTAGATTAAAAATAAATAATCTAGTTCTATTCCATGATTTACAACAAGGTTAGTTGTTAAAGGATTCTTTCAGAAGAAAGGTATTGATTTTGATTATACTTTTCACATGTTTTAAAAACGTCTTAAATTCAAGTTATTCTCGGTTTAGCTGCTAGTTTGGATCTGCATATTGAGAATATGGATGTGAATACATCTTTTCTCTATGGATATTTAGAGGAGGATATTTATATGGAGTAGCAAAAGGGTTCTATTGAAATAGGTAAAGAAAATCATGTCTGTAGGTTAAAGAAGATTTTTTATGGTTTGAAGCAAGCTTTAAGGAAGTGGTATAAGAAGTTAAATATATCATTTTTCATCATGGTTTTAGGAATAAATCATCTAATCATTGTGTTTTTTGTCAGATATTTACCAGTTATGATTTTATTATACTATTGCTTTATTTTGACGATATACTCATTGTTGGCCATGATTCTTCTATAATTTATATATTGAAGAAATACCTTTGTCAGTATTTTTCAATGAAAGACTTGGAGCTAACATGATAGATTCTTAGAATGTCAATTTCCTGTGACAGAAATTCTAATGAATTATGGTTATCTGAGGATAGATATATTGAAAAGGTTCTTCAAAGATTTTTTATGGAAAAAGAAAAAGTGGTTAGTACTCCTCTTGTTTTACATTTTAAGATCAATAACTATTAGTCACCTTCTACTGATGAAAAGAGAGATGAGATTAAGAACATACTTTATTCATCTTATATTGGTTGTTTTATATATGCGATGGTATGCACTAGATCTGATATAGCTCATGAAGTTGGAAAGGTCAGTCGTTTTCTATCTAATCCAGAGAGAGATAATTAGAGAGAAATGGAGTATAAATTTCATTATCTATGTGGTACTTCTGATCTGATATTGTGTTTTTGCAGTGGGGAACCTATGTTTTGTGGATTTACATATTCATATATAGAAGTAGATATTGATTTGAGGAAGTATACTTTAATCTATTTGATCACTTTTGTAGGGGGAGTAGTATCTTGGTATTCTAGATTGTAGAGATGTGTTTTTTTAATCTACCATAGATTCTAATTTTTTTTAGCTATAGGGGATTGCAAATAATTATTGTGGATGAAAATTTTTATTTGAGAACTCAATTTTAATCGGGATAGGTATGTTTTATTTTTTGACAGTAAGAGAACTATTTGTTTGGGAAATAATCCCACTTTTTATGGTAGGTCAAAACATATCAATGTTCAGTATCACTGGATCTTTGATATCCTTGATTCAAGACAGTTAGAGCTTGATAATATCCACACTGATGAAAATGGGATAGAAATTTTAACCAAGAGTTTAACCAAAGGTAAATATGAGACTTTCAAACTTATTGTAGGGTTGGTGGTGATCCCCAGTTTAGTTGGAGGGGGGGGTAGAGTTGCCTTCTCATCTAGGTTTCTCATCACGTGACCTCTTGTGCATCTTAAAAAAAGGATATGTTTTTTGGAACTATGGACTTATCATCCATGTGGAAATGTTTATATTTTTTTAATGTGTCTCTCTTCTTCAATAGGTAGTGTACCTAGGGTTTTAGAAGCATAGTGCAGTTAGAGTTTTTTTGCCTTAGTTTTTAGATCTGCAACTAATGAATATCTTCTGATCTAATCAGATTTCGTCTGTGGTGGTCTATGGTCCAATCCTGGTGTTTTTCATATACACCTTTTATTCAAACATCGAACACTTTCTTTACCCATTAAGATATATTTGGGTTTATTTATCAGGTTTCATTCTTCATTTCAGGCTGCCTTTCAGGATGCATCTACCTTATACCTTTGATACATTATTTTATGTAAGTATTATTTTTGAGATACCTCTCATATTTGGTAGTCTCTATATTGTAATCTTGATTATTAGTGGATCCTTATTTCTGTACTAGATCCTATGGATTTTCCCTTTTTGGGTTTTCCATGTTAAAATTTTATTGTGTCAACATTTATTTTTCTACACACATTTTTTTGGCTCTTACACATCCATTTTAATTATTCAAGCTTTTCTTAAGAAAAATAAATTTATTTTCTATGTTCATTCACTTTTTTGTTTATTTTAAGAAGGTGGCACTTTGGTCAAAGGACCAAAGCAAAATTTATTAAAAAGAAAAGCTTACAAGAGTTTAAAAGACAAGATCATATTACAATCTTTCACATGAAGAGGAAGAAAGTTTTCTGGGAGATCCTCCAGCCAGGTTATGTCCTGTGAAAACCCTTTATTAGAGAGACCATCAGCAACCATATTTTCCTCACAGTAGGTATGAGTTGCAAAGAAATTGGTGTCATGAAGAGAATGGAGAAAATTCATCCAATGCGTAATAAGCAGCCAAGCTAGATGAATCACTCCATTCCAAATGACCAGCACCACAGTCATAGAATCACATTCAATACACAAATTGTTCCAACCGTGGTTTATGGAAAAGGAAATGACATGAATCACACTCAGAATTTCAGCTTCCAGAGAGGTTGCAATACTATAACCTCCATAAAATCACCAAATGATGTGACCAAGATGATTTTTGTAGATGGCGCCACACCCTACAGGACCTAGATTTCCTTTGGAGGCTTAGTACACATTGATTTTAATCCACCCTAGGATCAGTGGTCTCTAGAAAACTTCAAAAGTGTGTCTTGGCTGGCTGAAAGTGGTAGCAACCTGAATATGTAACAGAACCATAAAATCTACCACCGAGTTGTCACAACACCCTTTCTGAATTAACGCAGCTTGACAAAAAATGATGAGAATCCTCATTTTACCTGAATTGATGTTCAGTGAGAAATTTTTGTGAAAAATATAATTTCTATCATACCATATTACATGAAGAAGTTCCATAACCCTATCAAGAAATAAGTTTTTGATTTGTTGAGAGTTTTCTATTTCCACACAGTGTTTTAACTGTGCATTTATAGAGTCAAGAATCGGTCATCTGCAATCAAAGATGTCAAAAATATAGTTCCAAAGAGCAGTGGTAATAGAACAAGACAAAAATAAATGGTTAGTATCCTCTCTATGTTGATTACAGAGATGAAATTTTGAATAATGTTGGATCCCAAAAATTTTCAAACAAGAATAAGTGGGAACCCTATTATAGGAAATATGCCAAATAAGAGTGAGTCTTGAAGGTTTAATCCAATACTTATCAAATAATTTAATCCAATTAAAGTCATTTTCAGAGTTATGAAAGGCATGGTTATATAATCTTTTTGAATCTAGAAAACCATTGTGAGAAAGTTCCCATATTAGAAAATCCTCCAAGATAGAAAAATGATAATTATCAATAATTTGAACAGCATTATCAGTAAGAGTATAAAAATGAGAATTGAGAACATTTTTGATAGTGTCATTGATATTTTTAGGTGGATGATTAGGAGGAATTAAAGAAATAAGAGGAGTGCCAGTCCAGTTGTCCAACCAGAATTTCATGGAGGAGTTTCTAGTGACCATCCATCTTTCATTGGTCATAATGTTGGCATACATATTTCTGACGGAGGGCCAAATGGGAGAGTTCATGTATTTCTTGTTACCTATCTTCAATCTATCTAGAAACCTATTTTTGATGAAATTAATCGATGGGGTGTCATTGTGAATTTGGTTCCAAGTGAGTCTAGCTTGAAGGGCCTCATTAAAGAGTTTTAAGTTTTTAATACCAAGACTACCTTTGTCTAAAGGATTATAGCACATAGCCCAGGGGATAGTCACAAGTTTCATATCCAAGGTGCTGCCAATCCAAACAAATTTTTTGATATAAACTTTCATTTTTTTAATAAGACCAGCCAGAAAATTGTAGACCATCATAGAGTAGACCAATTTAGATACAATGACCGACTTGAAAAGACAGACTCTCCCTACCATGGAGAAAGATTTACCTTTCCAAATGGAAAGATGATTAAGAATTTGATCAATAATTCTTGAAAAATATCCTGTTTTGGGTCTTCCCTAGAAGATGGGAACCCCAAGGTATTTGAAGGGAATTTCTCCCTCTTTAATTCCAAGTTCATTGGTGATAGCCTTTTTTCTACTAGCCGGAAAGATTTTTCCAAAATAGATGGAGGATTTGTTCCAACCAATGACTTGACCCGAGACCTCCTCATAATGAGTGAGAGTAGATTTGAGAGTTCTGATATTTTTTATATCACCCTTAAGAAACAGAATGATGTCATCAGCATAAAGAAGGTGAGTTGGAGCATTCACATTTCTATAAGCCTGAATAGGTTTAAGTTTATTTTGGTCAACCATATGGGTGAGAAGATGACTTAAATAGTCCTCTACGATAGAAAAAATGATTGCCGATAGGGGATCACCTTTTCTGACACCTTTGGTGCAATTAAAGTATCCTCTGGGAGACCCATTGATAAGGATGGAAATGTGGTCTGAGCAAAAAAGGGTTTTGATTCTAGAAATGAAGAGATTATTGAATCCAAAGACATGAAGAACTTTGAATATGAAGTCCCAATCCATTGAATCAAATTCTTTCCTAATGTCAAGTTGAATGGAAATGTTACCACCACTATTTTTATTGTTTAACATGTTATTAGATTCAGAGGAGAGACAAATGCAGTCCTGGATAGATCTTCCCTTTACAAAACCAAATTGATTCTAGGAGATAATCTTATATGTGAGAGAGGTAAGTCTATTTGAAATCAGTTTGGTGATAATTTTATAGAGAGTGTTGATAAGAGTTATGGGTCTAAAGAGGTTAATTTGAAAGGCATTTTCTACCTTGGGAATCAAAGTAATAAATTGGACATTCAACCCATGTGGTAGACATCCACTGGAAAATAAATTCTTAGGAAGTTTGAAAACATCAAATTGGATGATATCCCAATATTTCTAGTAGAATCCATTATTAAAACTATTTGGACCCGAGGCACTATCAGGGTTTATGCTGAAGATAGTGTCTCTGATTTCATGATCAAGAGGAACACCAATGAGGAAAGTGTTATCAACATCAGTGAAAATGTTCAGAATGATATCATGAATGAGCTCTTTTTTAATTCCAGGGCCATTAAATAAGGACTCAAAGTAGGAGACAACATTAATAGAAATTTATTATTCATTATCCAAGAGGTTTTCTTCGTATTTGAGGGAAGAAAGAGGTATCCAATCTTTCTGGATTCTTTGAAAATAATTATAGAATTTGGTATTTCTATCACCATCAGCTAACCATTTTATTTTGAGATATTTCTTACATATGTTTTCTTTGAAGTTTAGAAGCGAATTGAGTTTCAAAGTAATGTTAAATTCTTGATTATGATCCAAAGAAAAATCCAAGTGAGTGTTGTTGTTTTGAATTTGGTGAAGTTCATTCTCAAGAAGCAGGATGTCACTATCAACTTGTTTGTCCTTCACATTGCACCAATTTTTAATCTTTTCTTTAAGAAGCTTTAATTTAAGAGTATAAGAAAATGAATTGTTAGATAGAGTCATAGAAGACAAAAAATGATTAATGAGGTTATAACATTCAAGGTACGAGAACCAAGCATTGTTGAATCTAAAGATAAGAGGAGGTTTAATATATTTGTATGTGATAGTGACCAAGATAGGATGATGATCAGATTGGATTTTCAGAAGGGTGGAACTAGAAATGGTGTTCCAATTATCTAAAGCATGGTCATTGGTGAAGGATCTATATAGTTTTCTCACAACAACTCTATTATAATGACTCATGTACCAAGTATATTTGTCACCGAGGAGAGTAATTTCAGTTAGACTAGTGTTTCCTAAAGCATCCTTAAATTCCATCATAGATAAAGTTGAGTGAAGAGGACCAAGTTTTTCACTTGAGGAGAGAATAGAATTAATGTCTCCAACAACAAACCAGGGAAAATGAATACAAGAGTTCAAGAAAGAGAGGTCATTCTAAAGAGTCCCCCTATCCTAATAATTCTTATTGGCATAAATAAAGGAACAAAAGAGATGTGTGTGATCAATCATAAAATTGCAGGTGAAATGTTGATTAGAAATATGAAAGACATTAACATTAGACACAGACGAGTGAGAAAAAATCCAAAGAGTATCCAGATTAGTGGTGCTTTGACATGCACCAATAAAAGTGTATCCAAAATGACAGAAATGAACTAAATCAATGGAAAATTTAATCTTAGGTTCAGCAATGGAAAAACTAAGGGATTATGAATGTTGAACATTCATTTTAAAATAATGAAGGTGTCAAGGTTTGAAATACCTTGACAGTTCCAATATAATATCTTTATATAAACCTACATTTGGAGTTAGAACTCCCTTTTTTCTTACTATTAGAGCCTTTATGTCTAGTTTATCTTCTAATATTTTTAGTCAACATAGGGATTTTATTAAACCCTTGTTGTCCTGTAGTGTAGTCTAAGGATTTAACATTGTCACTAGTAGGCAGAACATATAAGGAAACATCTTGTATGATATTATTATCAGATGATGTCTCAGTAACACTAATATCCCTATGGTTAACAGCATCTAAATTATTATTATTAGAAGAAATCTATTTAATAGAAATAATGAAGGTACCTGAAATGTTCGGTTCAGGAGTACCTGGTTGTTTTCCTGTATGAGTAGATGACTACAACTTTATGATAGAACCACAAGTATAGATGAATTTGGTTTTACCAGTGTGGTCTTTGACATTTTTCTCATATAAATTAGATTTTATACATTTATTCTACTCGGTAGGATTCATTACATTCTGTCTAAGGAGATTTTTTTTTAGAGTTAGTCAAGGTGCCAACTTGCATGGTTTTTCCTCCTTTATTAGAGTCTAGATCAGTGACTATAGCCCTAACACCTTCTACTGTGTAGTACGGAGCAGAGATCTCCCCAATAGAAATAGCAGTATTCTTTGAGTCCTTGTAGGATTCCATCTGCTAAGTAGGAGCTAAGGAGGTGGTTTGTGTAGGATTGCTCGCTGGATTTTCTGCCTTGCATTTAGTCAGATCGATGTCAGCTAAATTGGAGGCCATAACTATGCAATACAAGGGGTTTTGTTCAGAAGTGCATCCCAAAATCACTCCATCCATCTCTGAGTGTGAAGTCTATGAAAAATGGCTAGAAATTTCTAATTCTGATGATGTAGAGATGTGTATAATGTCCTTTTTCATTGTACATGGAAGATCCACCTGATGTGAACCAATACATAAAGATGGGACAGAGTTTTCCATCAAAATACATGTACTGGATTCACTATGAAGGGGTTCAGAGACTGTAATATCATCTAAGATAGCTTGTGTTACAGTTTTTTCAATTAATTGTTCATATTCTATAACATTCATAACTAGTTTTCCGATATCTTCTAAAATTTCATGTTCTGTATTGTTATTTTCTTCCATTTTAACCAATTCATCCCATGTATTACCTGATGTATCACCTAAATTATTTGGGTGTGATGTTTTCTTAACCCAAGTTTCATTTTTCATTTTAGGGGGTTCAACTTTATCAGTGAGGTTCGTCTTGCCTCTTTTTTTTCTAACCTTAGTCCACTCATTCTCTTTTGTGTGGATATCTTGGGTTTTAACTACTCTACAATTCAGGATAGAATGTCCAACTATCTTTCAAAACTCACAAAAGGGTGGATTTCATTAATATTCAATTCTCACCTCTTTTATTTGATCCTTGGAATTAAATCTAACAAAATTCGATAATTTGGAGTCAAGGTTGATTTCCACCATTATCCTATCAAACAAACCTAGTTCTGCATTAAGAGTATGTTGATCTATCTTCATAGGGGTGCCTATACATGAGACTATGCCATTAAGAATCTTAGGGTGCCAATAGAACCAATTAAGGCCATGTAATTGGGTCCAAACATTTGCCATTGTGTTTTTGTGAGTGTGTGGATTAAAAGTTATGACCCATTCTGAAATTTGGAGGAGACCGGGTTTAAGTTGAATGTTTCCTAATTGCCAAACCTAATTCATATGATCTTATGAGTTCAATAAAATTTGAAAATAGCCATGGCCAATTTGAATTAATTTCCAATCCATGAAACCCCAGCAGTGTGAGATTGTTAATTTAAGATCAACAAAATGCCGAGGTTTATCACCTTTGATGTAAGAAGTGCGACCCATAACTGAATAATTATACATTTTAATACATTTTTGAAGGGCTTTAGGGTCGTCTTTGACAAGGAAACATCCATCATCCAATTTCTTTAATAAATGTGGCTTCAAAAGAGTAGTAGTGGACAGATACGTACCTTTAATCACTTCAAGGAAGGAAATTCCTCTTGGTTTTCCAGGAAATGTGAATGAAGTAGAATATTTAGGGAGGATAACATCCTTTTGTGAACCAGTAATAGCTTTCTCATTGGAAATTTTCCTCTCCTGGAAGCGATGGGACTCGAATCTCCCAGGCACTAGAAAGGAGGTAGCCATTGAAGTGCAGATCAAAGAATCAGATCGCAAAACCTATATCGCCGATGGTTTTTTATAGAGATATGGTCTCGCATCTCTCTAAACTCATGTTCATGTCTTCACTTTTTTGTGTTTTTACACATTTTTCTCTTTCCTTATTTCCCAAAAAATCCCCCTCTATTTTCAAATTCATCAATGAGCCTGAAAAAAACAATTAGTAAATATGTTTCTTCTCCTCTTACTTGGGTGTTATCTACTTTGGTTTTTCAATGTATTTGGGCTTCATCCAAGCTTAATCACTTGAAAAAATTTCACTTGGATTCATCAAGATGACTCAATTCACGGAATTTTCTCTTTAATCATCCTTAGATTCATTATCACCTCTATTAGTATTTTTCTTACACACAATAACTTTAGTTGAACCAAGGCTCAATTCTCTTTTCTTGATCTCAAGTGGTTCTTCAAAACCAACTTGATTCAAGGCTCTTAGTGGCCTCCTCGTTCTTTCACAATAAGACATAGCTTCAATATCAGGCTTATTCTTGGTTTATTTTTTTCCAACTGGTCACAACAATTCTTCCATTGAGCTTGGTATCACTCAATTCTTCCATTAGTTTTAGTGAATATTATTGGTATTTTTGGATTTTAAATTTGAATAAGATAGAGAAAAGGGATAATATATTTTAAAAAATAGAGATACCTCGGATATTTTTTGAAAAAAAAAACATAGATTTTTTTCTTATAATTAAAAGGGGTGTAAGTGTCTTATCAAAAGGGTGCATCGGTGTGCCTCTAAGGATATAGAGAGTTATCATAGATGTAGTTGTTGGGGGAGAACTGAAAGGGGGTGCTGCCTTTGTGGGAGATCAATTGTTGATGATGATGTGTCGATAATGGAAAACAAAGTGATGATGATGAATAATTATGTTGATGATGGAATGTTGATGAAGATGAATGAAGCATCAATGATGGGGTGTGGAAAGATGATGATTGTGCCATGTATCAAAAGTCTTACTAACTGTGGATACAGGGTGGAGTGTTCTGGTTCCCAAGATAATAAATACAATGAAACATAATGTTCATGAGTTTGTGAAAAATATCTTCAGGTGAGAGAAAAAATACTTTAGGTAGAAAAATCCTTCAGGTGAATTTTTGGTGTTTGTAATGGATTCTTCTATGGTTTCAGGCACCGCCTCAACAATTGGTATCAAAGGGAGTTCATCGAGGAGTTTGTCAGAGATATAAAAAAATTATATCTTTAATGGGTTCGATGAATCATGTCAGTTTCAAAAACATAGATGATCTAATACGGATGGAGATCTGGCTAAGGTGGAGTTGATGTGATGAATTTGATTATAGTGGAGTTTATGATTGTGGTGTTGACGATCACAGTGCCCATAATGGTGTAGATGATGATGGAGTATTCAAATTTTAAATAAAGGTGGATATTATTGGGATATTTTTTATTTTAAAATCTAAAAATGTGATGGAGAGAAAAAAACAAGGGATGAGAGTTTGAAAAAAAATAGGAGATATTTTTTTGAGAGACCCATGTTCCATACATATAAAAAGTCTACATAGGACTGCTTCCAAGATGAGGAGGTCTAGAAAGATGTAGTCACCAAGAGATAACCAGGATAGTGATACTGCTTTTATGGTAGATCATGTGAAGCATCGACAATGAATAATGAATAGTCGATGGTGAACAAAGTGAGATGGTAATGATGTCAGCGATGGCATGTCAATGACAACGAATAAAGGAACTAATGAGGGAGAACAATGAGATTCATGACAGAGATCCATGTATCAAAATTCTTCCTAACTACAGAGATCCGACGACATTTTCGGTTCCCAAGATCAGTGGTATAGTAAAATGGAGGGTTCATGCGGGAATGTCAAAATCATTCAGGTGTTAAAATCCTTTGGGTGAGTATGTCAAAATTACTTTAGGTGAGCTATGAAAAATCCTTTTGGGTGAATTTTTTGGTGTTTTTTGACTACTTCCACCATGACGTTAGGCTCTGTCCCAAGAACTGGTTTCAAAGGGGGTTCATGGTTCTGACCTGAGAAGATCCATATGTAGTGATGAAGTCATATCAAGGAGTTCGTCAGAGATCTGAAAAAATAACACCTTCAATGGGTGCGATGAATCATCTCAATGTCGAAAACATGGATGATCCGATGTAGATTGAGATCTAACTAAGGTGGATTTGATGTGATGAATATGGTCACAGTGGAGTTAATGGTGGCAGTGCTAATGATCATGGTGAACCTAATGGTTGAGATGATGGTAGAGTATTAAAATTTTAAATCAAGGTGGAGATTGTTGAGATATTTTTTTAAAAAAATTAAAAAATGAGATGGAGATAAAAAACGTGTGATGAGAGTTTGAAAAAAACATGAGATATTTTTTTTGAGATACCCATGCTTATAAAAAGGCCAAACCAGACTGCTTCCAAGATAAGGAGGGCCAACAAGATGTATCTAAAATAGGATAACTGGGATGGTGTTACTACTTTTACTATAGATCATTGGAAGCATCAACAATGGAAAATGAATAGTCAATGGTGAAAAAAGTGAGATGGTGATGATGTTGGAGATGGTGTGTTGATGATGATGAACAAAGGTAATGATAGGGGTGAATGATGAGATTCATGATGGTGATACATGTATTTAAAGTCTTCCAATCTATAGAGATTAGATAGAGTGTTCCCATGATCGGTGGTAAAACAAAATGGTGGGTTCATATGGGTATGTCAAAATCCTTTGGGTTTAAAAATACTCTAGGTGACTATGCCAAATTTCTTCAGGTGATTTGTGAAAAATTCTTTCAGGTGAATTTTCTGGTGTTTTTCAATTACTTCTGTTGTGATGTCAGGCTTCACCCCAATAATTGGTATCAAAGGGGGTTTATAGTTCTGACCATAGAAGATCTAGATATAGTGATGAAGTGACATAGAGGATTATGTTAGAGATATTAAAAAATGACACCTGTAATGGGTGAGATGAATCATGTCTATGAAGACCCTAGACTTTTACACATATTATTACATGATTTTAACCATAATTAATCATCAAATGCAAACCAAGGATCGTAGAGTCTAGTGTATTTGGAACATTAGGTTCATAAAACTGAAATCATGGAATAAAACATCTTTATATTAATAATCCATAATGAGATCCTAACTTTATTTGAACTCCTATATCTTCATAGGATAACCTGGGGAATACATGAACAAATGGATGAGCTAAAAAACCTAGCAAACATAGGAATAATGCAGAGCACATGGGTTAGAAGGCATAACATGATGACATAAAAAGGAATGGAACATGAATAATCATATGGAATCATAAAATATAGAACATGGTATAATAGAATAATGGAAATATAAGAATTTTATAGAAACATATAGCATGACATAAACATGGTTCAAGGCTAACTTCCAAGACTATATCACATGGTAGACAAAGCCCCATAAAAGAATTAGGCTTACTCCATATCCCAATATGATATCTCATGAGACTTAACATTACCCAATTAATTGGAGTGTTATCTGGGTGCACCCATCATAACATGTTCATGCATAATTGTTCCACATTAATAATCAAACATAAGAAATAAACATAAGGTTTATCCATGGAATAAAATGGGTATCATAATCATATCATAAGGCATAACCAATGGGTGTATCATAATGGTGTCCATTAAATAATGGATTTAAATATTACATGGACATTAATAATAGAAAATAGGAATATATAATGATAAATTATTTCTAATTGAAGTGAAAACATATAAAAATAGTTTTTAAGAAACTTTAGAAATGAGCCACTTTAGTGCGGTTTTAGGGAAAAGATTTAAGAGAATTTTAAAATGGAAAACTCATAATTGTTTATATAAAAAAATTAAATAAGATAGTTTTTAATGACAAATATATTTATTTTATAAAAATAATTGTGTCTTAAAATAGAATATGTAATTTACTTGAAAATGGATAAGAAATAGAGAAGTTCCCTTTAGTTGGGCTTGCTTATCAGGAAGAATTGAGAAGGGAACCTTATAAAACATGTATTTTCACATAAAAGAAGGATGAATGGATATGGATACATAATTTTGGAACATATAAATATAATATAGAAGAATTATATAATAATAATTAATAATTAAATTGGTATAAAGAGAGAGAAATCATAACCTGAAGGTAATTGGGTGGTTTTGAGAGATCCCTTACCTTATGTCCAAAAGCATTTTTCACTTGCGCTTAATGTTCTAGATAATAAAATTAGAACCATTAAATAATTAATTCAAAACCACTTAGACATTAATTTTATTTATTATAATTTTATTGAGTTCATTTATGGTTATTTCGATGAGTTATAATGTTTAATTTCATTGTTCCAGGTGCATTTTTTTATGATTTTATGATCGGTTCCCTTGAGTTTAATTATGGGAGTTCTTATCAAATGTAAGAAAAACTCCAAAAGTGGAATTATATGATATTTTTTAACCTCAAAAATTTTAAATGATCCCATATATCATTTTTAGATATGATAATTATTCATTATATAAAATGTTAATGATGAATGTTAGTTTATTTTGGTGAATTTTTTATCATCACAAACTAATTTTATTTTATTATTTAATATTATGTATATATATTAGTTTTGGAATATAAAAAAAGTTTTTATATAAATTTTTAAATCTTTTTTAACCATTATAATGTTTTTTTGAAAATCCATGAAGGTGGTAATAGAAAATGAAAAATCATCGTCCATGAAGGTGATGAATCGACACATCATGGATAATGTTTTCATTTTTAAGATAAAAAGATAAGATAAGAGATTTGATGATGGATTTACCATTAAAATAATAAAATTCAAGTATATGTTTGATGCTAGAGTTATCATGTCACTTTGGATAGTGGAGGAAAGGATGAGGTAGAATAAAGAATGAATTCAAAAGGTAAAGGTGGAGGATTTTACCTCTTGAATAACATCTCCTTAAGAACCTCCTTAAGGCACTTGAAAATAGTATTTTGGTGATTACAATAAGACTAGAACATGGGGAAGAGTCTTGGGAGAGTAATTGGGAAGAATATTAGCAATCTCAAAATATTAGAAGGTGTGAGGAGAATAGGTGGTGAGGGTGGTATTTACAGGGGGGAGGAGAGGGGTGTTTTGATTATTTTAATCATTAGTTTATTATTTTAGATCAAGATTATCATTAGTGTTGATTATTGTGACTAATTAAACTAAATAGTGCATGTTATTTTGAAATAATGTGTGATTACATCATCCATGACTCAAAAATTCTTATATTTGGCTTAAAATGTTAAATACTGTAAATTACAGTATTTCGCTATTCACAAAAAAAATCAACTATTTTAGAAAAATATAAAAAATTAACTCCAAACATTTTTTGACATGTAGATTTAAAAAATGGACTCCATTTTATAAAAATAATTTTCTAAATATGAAAATTTTAATTTTTAATTAAAATCATCATTTATTTGAAAAATATCGATTTTACTATTATAACTGATTTTATGAAACTTTGGAAAATTAATTAAGATCTCATAAAATTATCATATAATAATAATAAAACAAAATATCAATTTATTAATTTATTTTATTAAAATAAATTTTATTTTAAATAATTATATTAATTATAAAATTGTAAATAAATATTTATGTTTCACAAAAACACCAACACTTAATTTATCATTTTTAAAACATTTATTTACTTATTACAAGATATAAATATATCATATTTTTATTTATAAGATTTATAGAATTTATTTATACTTTTATAGGTGAGGTTACTATTCTATTAGTTAGGTTACTATTCATAATGGTCATATTACTATTCCAATGGTCAAGTTACTATTCCATTAGTATAGGTTCCTTAATTTCTATAAATATCACTTATTTCATTACTCATTTATGAGAATAATGTTTTTATTGGGTTCTATATGTGGTGTATGATATTTATACTATATGATATAATTATGATAAGGGAATTTCTATTGATAAAATTCTAGGTCATTACATTCTTCCCCCTTATGAAATTTCACCCTTGAAATATTGTTTTACATACTAAGGTGAAAACATGTGAGGGTACTTCTCCTTCATCACTTCCTCTGGTTCCCATGTTTCCGCTTCATACTTATGGTTCCGCCATAGTACTTTGACCAGATGAGTAGTCTCATTGCATAGAACATTATCTCCATGGTCCAAGATCTTCACCATCTTATCCTTGTAAGAGAGATCGTTTTCCAAATATAACACCTCTGAATTTAGTACATGTGATGGATTTGGTATATAATTCCTCAATAGGGATACATGGAATACATAATGTACTTGAGACATGGTTGGTGGAAGTTCTAGTCGATAGTCCAGAGCTCCGACATGATCAAGAATATCTAAGGGGCCGGTGTACCCGTTACTTAGATTTCCTTTCTTCCTAAATCTCATGATCCACTTCCAAGAAGATATGTAGAGGAATACCATATCTCCAACCTTAGACTATAAGTCTTTTCGATGATTTTTTACATAAATATTCTATTGATTTTGGGCTTCCCTGATGTTCTACTAAATGGTTTTCACATTTTCTACTGTTTCTTCGACCATTTTAGGTCCTAGCAGCTTACATTCACGGACTTTATCCTAGCATGATGGTGTTATGCATCTTTTCCCATAAAGGGGTTCATATGGATCCATTTATATGCTCAAGTGGAAAATGTTATTGTAAGAGAACTCAACCAGAGGTAGATGTTGGTCCCATCCTCCTTTGAAGTTTATAGAACATGCTCTCAACATGTCCTCTAGTGTCTGAATAGTATGCTGAGATTGTCCATCAGTTTGAGGATGATAAGTAGTACTGAAGTTTAGCTCAGTTTTTAGAGCACGTTGGATACTTTCCAGAACATGAAGGTGAATCTCGAATATCAATCAGATACAATAGATAATGGTACTCCATGTAGCCTTACCACTTCTCTAATGTATATCCGCACAATTTTATCTAGTTATAATTCCTCTCAAATTGCAATAATGTGATCTATCGTTATAAGATGATCCACAACAACCCATATAGCATTGTTTCCTATAGATGTATTTAGAAGTTAGGTGACAAAGTCCATGGTGATGTTTTCCCATTTCCATATTGGTATGGGTAATGGTTGCATCATCCTCTTAGAATTTTTTCTTTTAGCCTTCACTTACTAACATACCAGGCATTTTGATGTATATTTTATGATCTCTTTATTCATATTTTCTTACTAATAGTTCTTTCAAAGATCTTGATACATCTTTGTGCTCCCTAGGTGAATAGATAAGGTTGATCTATGTGTGTCATTAAGAAGACCTTTCTTTATCTCTGTATTGGATGGTACACATATTTTTGACCCAAATCTTATGACTCTTTCCTCATCAATTTTGAACTCTGAGAATTTTAATTTTCTGATAGCTTCCAGCTTCTTATAAATTTCCACATCATTTCTTTGAGTATTATTTATTTTCTCCATGAGGGATGGTTGAGAAATCATTTGATAAAGTATTTATTATGTTCATTCCTTAATGATTCCCATGTCCATCCTTTAAAAATATAAGAATATTGGATCCTTATCAATTCTAATTGTTGATAATGTTGTAGGATCATTTCTACTTAGAGAATCTACCACTTTATTTGCTTTACCAGGATAGTAGTGGATTGGTTAGTCATAATCTTTGATGAGATCTAACTATATTTGCTAGAAAATATTAATCACCTTCTATTTGAATATATATTTGAGTCTCTTATGATTAGTATATATCTCACACTTCTCACCATAGAGATAATGCCACTATATGTTCAATGAAAAGATAATAGTTGCCAACTCTAGATCACACATAGGATAGTTTTTATCATTAACTTTTAACAACCTTGAGGAATATTCTATCACATTATCATTTTTCATCAGTTCATAGCCTAATCCCTTCTTTTAAGTATCATTGTATACCATAAAGAGTTTCCCACTTGTCATAAGTGTGAGTAATGGTATAGTGATAAGCCTCTTTTTCAACTCTTTGAAGTAGTATTCACATTCAGTGGTATATAAAAACTTTACCCCCTTCCAAGTCAACTTGGTTAGTGGGTTTTAAAATTGTGATAAGTTCTTTAAAATTGTCGGTAATACCCATATAGACAAGGAAACTACGTATCTTCGTTATAGATGTTGGCCTGGGCCACTCTTTGATTACATTTGTTTTAGAAGGGTCCATAAATATTACTTTGTTGGTGATAACATGACCCAATAATTATACTTCCTCTATCCACATTAACTATAATTTTCATATAGTTTCTCCCTTTGAAAAGTCTTTAGCACAGTATTAAAATTCTCTTCATGTTCCTCCTTACTCTTGGAGTATATTAGAATATCGTCTATAAAGACTACCACAAATTTGTTGAGGTAATATCTAAAGACTCTATTAATTAAGTCCATGAACATCATTGGATCATTAGTGAGCCTGAAGGACATCACTATGAACTTGTAGTGTCCATACCTCATTTGAAAGGTAGTCTTGGGAATATCTTCATTATTCACCTTTAATTAGTGATATCTCAACTGAAGGTACACCTTAGAAAATTAATTGGCCCCACATATCTAATAGAAAAATTCATCTATCTATGGTATGGGATAATTGTTCTTTATCATGATTTTTTTGAGCTCATGATAATCAATGAAAAGGTGCATTGATCTATCTTTCTTCTTTATGAAGAGGACTAATGCACCCCACAGTGAAGCACTCTGGCATATGAAACCCTTGTTCAAATTTTATTGTAACTTCTTATTCAGTTATTCTAACTCAATGGTTTCCATTCTATAAGGAGTATTTGATATAGGTATATATCCAGGAATAAGTTCAATTGATAACTCAACCTCTCATTTAGGATGAAGACTAGGCAATTCTTTGGGGAACACATCAGCGTAGTCCCTCATAATAGGAATTTCTTTTATCATGATTCTATACTTTTTCTCAGTCATTTAAGCTATATATTATTGTTCATAAGAAAATAATATCCACACTTGAGATGATGATTCTAAAGGATACAACCCTCATCCTTACACTTATATAAAACTAGATGATGCCTCGGGATGTGAAGAGTGATCTCACTTTTCCAATAGTTGATGTTGGTGTTGTATAAAGATAGTCAATCCATGTCCAATATAGCATAAAACTCCACCAAAGGAAGTAATACAAGAATTTTTGGGAGGTTCAGTTCACAAACATTAATTGGGGAGGAGTTATATACTTATTATGCCCTAATAGACTTGTCTTCCTTTTGCTTTAGTCTGAGGAACTCCTTTTCCATCTTAATATGGAGTGTTCACATAAAATATTTATTTAAAAATATTTTCTTGAATGCTTCCTATTCCATGGAATAAATTTACCCCTTAGAAGTTGTGTTCCTGATCAATGTCCACCACTGATCAGCTTCCCCATCAAAATGATAGACTTTCAGCACAACTTTCTCTTCTTCTGAGCACTAGAGGACAGTGAATATATTCTCAATGGAGTTAATCTATTGTTCCACAATAAGGGGATTGGAAGATCCACTAAATATGGGAGGCCTTTGTCATATAAAGGATTTGACCACAAATTTATCTTTATTAGGATAAGGAGGGTGTTCCACATGATTCAAGTTATTATTCATAACTTGAGCCAGTTATGTTAGTACTTTTATAAATTTTTGATCTTCCATTCCCATTAGATTTAGAATTTCATTAGGGTAATCATTATGTTTCCTATCACATTGATTGTTGGAATGAGTTCTCCTATTTCCAGTCATTAACTAATAAAAAGGAAGTACAATTAGGGGGTCTTGAATACTTATCTAATAAGCATATAAAAAAGGAAACTTTGAACAAATAAGGATAAACATATAAATGGAAAGAATATCCTAACATGTGATTTTATAAGTTTCAATCTAGGTTATCCATAATGATAGAATTATCAGTAGGGTTATTAATAAAGTGTTCAAGTCCTAATGTCCAAAAATAAATAGATCATTCCTCTCATACCAACTATAGAAACCCTAGCCTTTTACACAAATTATTACATGATTTTAACCATAATTATTCATCAAATACAAAGAAAGGATTGTAATGTCTAGTGTCTTTGAAATATTGTGTGCATAAAACTGAAATAATAGAATAAAAAATATTTATATTAATAATCAATAATGAGCTCATAAAATCCTTTTATCTCATAAATATTCATATGATAACCTGTGGAATATATGAAAAAAGGGATAATATAAAAATCCCAATAAGGGAATAAACATAGGAATAAAGTAGAACACGTGGGTTAGAAGACATAACATGATGACATAAAAAGTCATGGAAAATGAATAATCATATGGAATCATAACATTTAGAACATGGGATCATAGAATCAAAGAAATATAGGAATTTTTTAGCAACATATAACATGACATAAACATGAGTCAAGGCTAACTTTCAAGACTATATCACATGGTGGACAAAGTCCCGTAAAGGAATTAGGTTTACTCCTTATCCCAACGTGAAGTCTCGTGAGACTTAACATTACCTAATGCATTGGAGCACTATATGGGTGAACCCATCATAAAAGTTTCACACATATATGTTCCGCATGAATAACCAAACATAAGGAAAAAACATAAGTATTACCCATGGAATGAAATGGGTATCGTAATCATGTCATAAGGCATAACCAATGGGAATATCATAATGGTTTCCATGGAAGAATGGATTTAAATATTTAATAGACATTAATAAGATAAAATAGGCATAGATAATGATAAATTATTTTTTAATGAAGTCAAAACATATAAAAATAGTGTTTAAGAAACTTTAGAAATGATTCACTTTAGTGTGGTTTTAGGAAAAAGATTCAAGAGTCTTTTAAATGGGAAAAGGAATAATTGTTTGTATAAAACCAGAAATGAACTAAGATATTTTTTCATGATAAAAAAGATTTATTTTAGAAAAATAATAGTGGATTAAAACAAAATATGTATTGTACTTGAAAATTCATAAGAAATAGAGAAGTTCTCTTTAATCGGTCTTTCTTATCAGGAAGAATCGAGAAGGGAATCTTATAAAATATATATTTCCCCATAAAAGAAGGTTGAATGGATATAGATACATAATTTTGGAACATATAAATATAATATGGAATAATTATACAAGAATAATTAAGAATTAAATTGGTGTAAAGAGAGATAAAGCATAACCCAAAGATAATTGGGAGGTTCAGAGAGATCCCTTACATTATGTCTGAAAGTGCTATGCACTTGAACTTAATGTATTGGATAAGAAAATTAGATACATTAATTAATTAATTCAAAAACTCTTAAACATTTATTTTATTTATTATAAATTTATTAAGTTCATTTATGGTCATTTATATGAGTTATAATGTTTAATTTTGTTGTTCTGGGTGCATTTGTTTCATGATTTTATGATCGGTTTCCTTGAGTTTAATTGTTTTTAAAATAGAATAAAAACACCATAAGTGTAATTTTATGATATTTATGCACCTAAAATTTTTTAGATGTCCCCATATATGGTTTTTTATAGATATGATAATGATTCATTAGATAAAATGTTAATGATGAACGATAGTTTTTTTGGTGAATTTTTTATCATCACGAACTAGTTTGGTTTTATTATTTAGTATTATGTATATATATTAGTTCCAGAACATAAAAAAATTTGTAATATAAATTTTAAAATATTTTTTAACTATTATAATGATTTTATGACCAGACATGAATGTGGTGATAGAAAATGAAAAATCATCATCCACAAAAATGGTGAATTGATACATCACAGATGACGTTTTCATTTTTAAGATAGAAAGATAAGAGAAGAGATTTGATGATGGTTATCCCATTAACATAATAAAATTCAAGTATATATGTGATAATGGATTTATCAAGTCACTTTGAATAGTGTAGGAAATTATTAGGTATAAGAAAGAAATAATTTAAAAGGGAAAGGTGGAGGATTTTACCTCTTGAATAATGGCTACTTTAGAATGTCCTTAAGGAACCTAAAAATGGTATTTTGGTGAGACCATCAATACCAGAACATAATGAATAGTCTTGTAATATTAATTTTTCATAATATTATAAATCTTCAAATATTATAATGTGTGAGGAGGAGAGGAGGTGAGGGTGGTATTTATTGGGGGAAAGGGGTGTTTTTGATTATTTTATTATTTTGGATAAAGTATATCAATAGTGTTGATTGTTGTGACTAATTATAGTAAATAGAGGATTTGAGTTCAAAATAATGGGTTATTACATCATCCATGACTCTAAAATTCATATATTTGGCATAAAATGTTAAATACTGTAAATTACCGTATTTCACTATTCACTAAAAAATTCAACTGTTTTGGAAAAATCCAAAAAAAATCACCCAATTTTTTTTGACATGTTGATTTAAAAAATGGACTCTATATTTTTAAAATAATTTTCTAAATATGAGAAAATTAATTTTTAATTAAAATCATCATTTGTTTGAAAAATACTGATTTTAATATTATAACTGATCTTATGACACTTTAAAAAATTAATTAAGATATCATAAAATTATCTTATAATAATAATACAAAAAAATATTAATTTCTTAATTTTTTTTATGAAAATAAATTTTCTTTTAAATCATTATATTAATTATAAAATTATAAATAAACATTTACATTTCACAAAAAAACCAACACTTAATTTATCATTTTTAAAACATTTATTTACTTATTCTAAGTGATAAATATATTATATTTTCATTTATAAGATGCATAAGTTTTATTTATACTTTCATAGTTGATGTTATTATTTTATTGGTCGGGTTACTATTCTTAATGTTCACATTACTATTCCAATGATCAAGTTACTATTCCATTGGTACAGGTTCCTTAATTTCTATAAATACCACTTATTTAATTATTCATTTATTAGAATAAAGTTTTTATTGGATTATCTATGTGATGTATGAGATTTATACTATATGACATAATTATAAGAAGGGAATTTACATTGATAAAATTCTGATTCGTTACAATGTCAGTGTTGGAAACATGTATGATCTGATGTATATGGAGATCTAAATAAGGTGGAGTTGATGTGATGAATCTAGTCATAGAGGATTTAATGATGGTAGTTCTAATGGTCACAATGACCCTGATAGTGGAGATGATGGTGGAGTACTAAAATTTTAAATCGAGGTGGAGATTTTTGGGATTTTTATATTTTAAAATTTGAATGAGATAGAGAGAGAAAAAAGGAATAATATATTTTCAAAAAAAGAGATACATGGGATATGATTTTAAAAAAAAGAGGCATTTTTTTCTTATCTTTGAGAGAGGTGGAAGTCCCTTATAAAAGTATGCATCGGTGTGCCTCCAGAGATAAAGAATGTTTTCTAGGATGTAGCCATCGAGGGAGAATCGGAAGGGGGTGTTGCCTTTGTTGGAGCCCAATTTTCAATGATAGTGTGTCGATAATAAAGAATGATGTGATGATGATGGAAAATGATGGAGACGATGGCATGTCGAGGGGGATGAATGAAGCATCAATGGTGGGGTGCGAAGAGATGATGATTTTTTCATGTATTAAAATGTTTCCTGGTTACGGAGATCAGGAGGAGTGTTCCAGTTCCCAAGCTTAGTGGTACAATGAAATGGTATGTTCATGAGTTTATGAAAAATATCTTTGGGTGAGAGAAAAATTCCTCTGGGTGTTAAGATAAAAAATATTTGGGTGTGTTGTAAAATTCATTTGGGTGATGTTTAAAATTCCTATAGGTGAAAAAAACATTATGGTGAATATTTGGTGTTTGTAATGGATTTTGTTGTGATGTGAGGCTCCACCCCCAACAATTGGTATGATAGGGGGTTCATGGTTCCAACCTAAGGAGATCCAGATGTAGTGATGAATTCACATTGAGGAGTTAATTAGAGATCTTCCAAAATGACACATGAAATGGGTGCAATGAATCTTGTCAGTGTCGAAAATATGGATGATCTAATACAGATGTAGATTTGACTAAGGTGGAGTTGATATGATGAATTTTATCATGGAAGAGTTGATGATGGTGGTGCTGACAATTACAGTGACCCTGATGGTGGAGTATTCATATTTTAAATCAATGTGTACATTTTTTGGGATATTATTGATTTTAAAATTTTAAAATGACATATAGAGAAAAAGACATGGGATGAGAGTTTGAAAAAAATAGAAGATATTTTTTTGAGTGACCCACGGGCTTATAAAAAGGACACATCAGAATACTTCTAAGATGAGGATGGTCGAAAAGATATAGCTTCCAAGAGATAAATGAGATGGTGTACTACTTTTGTGGTAGATAATTTGAAGTAACAACAATAGTAAATGAATAGTGGATGGTGTACAAATTGAGATGGTAACGATATCAATGATGGTGTGTCGATGATGAGAAATAAAGGAATTAGCAAGGGAGAATAAAGAGATCCATGATGGATATCCATTTATTGAAATTATTCCTAACTACAAAGATCATACATCATGTTCCAGTTCCCAAGATTGGTAGTACAACAAAATGATGGGTTCATGCAGGTCTGTCAAAATCTTTTGGGTGTAGAAATATTTTGGGTGTGTATGTCAAAATTCCTTCAAGTGAGTTATGAAAAATACTTTCGGGTGAATTTTATGGTGTTTTACAACTACTTCCACTATGATGCCAGGATCCGCCCCAACAACTGGTATCAAAGGGGGTTCACAGTTCCAACCTGAGAAGATCTAGATGTAGTGAAAATGTTATATAAAGGATTTCATCAGAGATATGAAAAAATGACACCTAAAATGGGAGTTATGAATCATGTCAATGTTGAAAACATGGATGATTTGATGCAGATGGAGATATGACTAAGGTGTAGTTGATATGATGAATCTAATCATGGTGGAGTTGATTATGGTGGTGTTGATGATCACAGTGACCCTGATGGTGGAGATGAAGATGGAGTATTCCAATTTTAAATCCAGGTGGAGTTTGTTAGTATTTTTTGATTTTTAAATTTGAATGAGATAGAGAGATAAAAAATAGATAAGATATTTTTAAAAAAGTTAGATACACAGGATATGATTTGAAATAAAAGAGAGAAATTTTTTCTTATCTTTAAGAGGAGTGGATGTCTCTTATAAAGAGGTTATATCATTGTGCCTCCATATATGCATATAATTGGCCAAGATATATCCATTGAGGGAGAACCGGAAGGGGTTTTCCCCCTTTTAGGAGACTAATTGTCAATGATGGTGTGTCAACAATGGAGAAAAAAGCGATGATGATGGAGAACAATGGTTATGATGGAATTTTTTTGAGGAAGAATGAAGCATCAATGATGGGGGTGTGAAGAGATGATGATCATTCCATGTATTGAAAGCCTTCTTAGTTTTGGAGATTAAGTGGCGTATTCCGATTCCCAATATCGGTGGTACAATGAAATGGTATGTTCATAAGTTTGTAAAAAAATTCTTCAGGTGAAAGATAAAATTCTCTAGGTGTTAAGAGAAAAATACTTTGAGTGTGTTTTAAAATTATTTCAGGTGATGTGTAAAATTCCTCTCAGTGGAAAATCCTTTGGCTGAATTTTTAGTGTTTTCAAAGGATTTCACTATAATGTCAAGATCTTCCCCAACAACTCGTATCAAAAGAGGTTCGCGGTTCCAACCTGAGAAGATCTAGATATAGTGATGAAGTCACATCAAGGAGTTCATCTAAGATCTAAAAAAATGAAACCTTCAATGGGCGCAATGAATCATGTCAGTGTTGAAAACATGGATGATATGATGTGGAGGATATCTGACTAAGGTGGAGTTGATGTGAAAAATATGATCATGGAAGAGTTAATGGTGGTGGTTTTGATGATCATGGTGACCCTAATGGTGGAGATGATGGTGGAGTATTCCAATTTTAAATCAAGGTGGATATTGTTGGGATATTTTTTATTTTAAAATTTGAAAATGAGATAGAGTGAAAAAACATGGGATGAGAATTTGAAAAAAAAATAGAAGATATTTTTTTGAGAGACCCATGTGTCATTCTTATAAAAAGGATACACCAAATGCTTCCAATATGAGGAGGTTTGGTTAGATATAGCCACCAAGAGATAACCAGGATGGTGCTATTGATTTTGTGTTAGATCATAATAATCATCGATAATGGTGAATGAATAGTCGATGGTTATTAAAGTAAGATGGTAATGATGTCAGTGATGGTGAGTTGATGATGATGAATGAAGGATATGAAGAGGGTGAATGATGAGATCCATGATATAAATCCATGTATCAAAAGTATTATTTTTTTGGAGATTATATATCATGTTTCAGTTACCAAGATCGGTGGTATAATAAAATGGAGGGTTCATGAAGATATGTCAAAATCATTAGGGCGTGAAAATCCTTCAGGTGAGTATGTCAAAATTATTTCAGGTGAGTTATGAGAAATCCTTTCAGGTGAATTTTCAGGTGTTTTCTGACAGATTCCACTGTGATGTTAGGATCTTCCCCAACAACTGGTATCAAAGGTATTTCACGGTTCTGACCTGAGAAGATCCAGGTGTAGTGATGAAGTCACATCAAGGAGTTCGTTAGAGATCTTAAAAAATGACAACTACAATGGGTGTGATAAATAATGTTATTGTTTAAAACATGGATGATCTGATACATATGGATATCTAACTAAGTTGGAGTTGATGTGATGAATTTGATCATGGCAGAGTTGATGATGGTGGTGTTAGTGATCACAATAACCCTGATGGTGGAGATGGTGGTGGGGTATTAAAATTTTAATCTATGTGGATATTGTTGGGATTTTATGATTTTGAAATTTGAATGAGATAGAGAGATAAAAAATTGATAATATATTTTGAAAAAAGTTAAATAAGAAGGATATTATTTTAAAAAATAGATATATTTTTTTCTTATCTTTGAGAGGGGTGTAAGTATTTTATAAAAAGGTTGCATCGGTGTGCCTCTAGAGATGCAGAGAGTTGGCCAATATGTAGCAGTCGTGGGAGAACTGGAAGGGGGTTCTGCCTTTGGGGGAGCCCAATTGTTGATGACAACATTTCAACAATGGAAAACAAAGTGACAATGATGGCGAATGATGGTGACAATGGTGTGTCGATTAGTATGAATAAAGCATCAATGATGGGGTGAAAAGAGATGATGATTGTGCCTTGTATTGAAATTCTTCCTTTCTATAGAGATCAAGAAGAGTATTATGATTCCTAAGATCAATGGTGTAATGAAATGGTATGCTCATAGTTTTTGAAAAGTGTCTTCATGTGAGAGAAAAATTCCTTCTGGTGTTAAGTGAAAATTTCTTTGAGTGTGCTATAAAGTTCCTTTGAGTAATGTGTAAAATTCCTCTGGGTATAAAAAACCTTCAGGTGAATTTTTAGTGTTTGTAATGGATTACACTACAATGTCGGGCTCCACCCCAACAACTAGTGTCAAAGGGGGTTCACAATTCCAACCTGAGAAGATCCGGATGTAGTGATGAAGTCACGTCAAGGAGTTCATTAGAAATATTCAAAAATCACACCTATAATGGGTGTGATGAATCATGTTAGTGTCAAAAACATGGATGATTCAATGAATATAAAGATCTGACTAAGGTGGAATTGATGTGACGAATCTAATCATGGTAGAGTTAATGATAGTGGTGATAATGATCATAGTGACCCTGATAGTGGAGATGACGGTGGAGTATTCAAATTTTAAATCAAGGTAGATATTTTTGGGATATTTTTTATTTTGAAATTTGATAATTAAATGGATAGAAAAAAACATGGGATGAGAGTTTGAAAAAAATGGAGATATTTTTTTGATAGACCTACAATCCATGCTTATAAAATGTCTATTCTAGACCGCTTCCAAGATAAGGAGGGATGGTAAGATGAATCCACCAAGAGATAACCTAGATGGTGCTACTACTTTTGTGGTAGATTATATGATTCATTGAGAATGGAGAATGAATAGTTTATAGCGAACAAATTGATATGGTAATATTGTCGGTGATGGAATGTCGATGATGGATAATGAAGGTACTAAAAATAAAGAATGAAAATATCCATTATAGAGATCTATGTATCAAAAGTCTTTCTAGATGTGTAGATCAGAAGGAATATTCTAGTTTCCAAGATCGGTGGTACAAAAAAATGATGGGTTCATGAAGATATGTCGAAATCATTTGGGTGTGAAAATACTTTAGGTGAATATGCCAAAATTCCTCTGGGTGAGTTGTGAAAAATCCTCTCAGGTGAATTTTTTGGTGTTTTCTGACTACTTTCGTTGTGACATCAGGCTCCTCCCCATCAACTGGTATCAAACAGGGTTCATGGTTTTGACCAGAGATGATCCAGATGTAATGTTGAAGTCACATCAAGGATTTCATTAGAGATATGTAAAAATGACTCCTAAAATGGTTGTGATGAATAATGATAGTGTCAAAAATATAGATGATATTATTTAGATAGAGATCTGACTAAGTTGGAGTTGATGCGATGAATCTGATCATGGAATAGTTGATAATGGTGGTGTTGATGATCATAATGACCCTAATGGTGGTGGTTATGGTGGGGTATTCAAATTTTAAATCAAGGTGGATATTTTTGAGATTTTTTTATTTTTAAATTTGAATGTGATAGAGAGATAAAAAAAGGGATAATATGTTTTGAAAAAAGAGAGATACACAGGATATGGTTTGAAAAAAAGATATATTTTGTTTCTTATCTTTGAGAGGGGTGCAAGTCTCTTATAATAAGGTTGTGTCGATGTGCCTCTAGAGATGTAGAGAGTTGACCAAGATGTAACTATCATGGGAGAACCTGAAGGGGGTTCCACCTTTGTAGTAGCCCAATTGTCGATGACGGTGTGTCGAAAATGTAGAACAAAGTGATGATGATGGAGAATGATGGAGACAATGGTGTATCGATGAGGATGAATAAAGAATCAATGATGTGGTGTGAAGAGATGATGATTGTACCATGTATCAAAAGTCTTCCTAGCTATAGATATTAGGCAGTGTGTCCTAGTTCCCAAGATTAGTGGTACAATGAAATGGTATGTTCATGAGTTTGTGAAAAATGTCTTCAGGTAATAGAAAAATTTCTTTGGGTGTTAAGAGATAAATCATTTAGGTGTTCTATAAAATTCATTCGGGTGATGTGTAAAATTCATCCAGGTGGAAAAATTATATGGGTGAATTTCTGGTGTTTGAAATGGATTCCACTATGATGTGAAGCTCTGTCCCAACAAATCTTGGGTTGATCTTCACTTTTGGTTAGCTTCATTTTATACATATGAAGTTGTTGTATGAGCACTCATACATAGTTGGAAACAACATTATTTGACTCGTATTCTTGATGGTTGCAATACTCATACATAGTTGATATTCACTCTTACATAGGTTGGAAATCACTCATATGTAACAATCTGAAAACATTAATTCCTTATAAATTACACATTAGACACTCTGAAAACATTAATTCCTTATAATCAATGAGTACACCGTAGAGACTCCCAAAAATCAAAGGGATATCAAAAGTAATACTTAGATAAAATAGAGAATCAAATATACCAGTAGAAAAGAGAGTAAGAAAGAAGATTTGACAAAACAATGTCTTCTAACAAAGAAGATCAAATAATAAATCTGATCATATGGATTTGAATATCACTTAATGAATAATTGTGTGCTAAAAAACATCAATATCAGAAGAAAACCAATCATCGATCAAAGCCAATCACAATATAAAAAAATTCTCCTTATAGAGAATTCACACCCCAAAAACCTAACTGTGGCCTCTCACCTCTTCAAAAAAACCATCCACATCAAAATAATTATGTAACTCCCATAAAAACACATATCTAATTTTTTTCCTTTCTAAATTTTATTTTAAGTGAAATGTGATGGGGGAAGATGAAGAGGCACCCCAACAAACTCTCCCTTGGACTCAACTGGGGATCACCACCAACCCTATAATCAGTTGAAAAATCTCAAATTTACCTCTGGGTAAAATATTTGTCAACATGACTGACCCATTATCATCTAGGTGGATCTTCTCGAGATCCAATTGTCTTGAATCAAGGATGTCATAGATCCAATGATACCAAACATAGATATGTTTTGATTTTCCATGAAAACTGGGATTCTTTCCCAAAAAAATAGCACTCTGACTTTCACAAAATAAAACATATATGTCCTGATTAAAATTGAGCTCTTGAATAAAAGTTTTCATCCATAAAAAATCTTTTCTTACCTCTAAATATATAATAAACTTAGACTCATTGGTAGATAAAGCAACACATCTCTGTAATCTAGACTTCCAAGATACACCCCCTGTAAGAGTGATTAAATAAACTAAATTAGACTTCCTCAAATATATATCTCCTTACATATCTGAATATATAAAGCCACAAATAATAGGTTACCAATTTCCCAAACACAATCTCATATCATAAGTACCATGAAGATAATGAAATATATACTTCACTACTATCCAATTATCTCTACATGTATTAGTTTGAAAATGAAAAACCAAACCAATTTCATGAGCTATATCATGTCTCGTACATACCATTACATAAATCAAATAGCCAATGAAAGATGAATTAGGTATATGATGCATCTCATATCTCTCTTCATCAGTAGAAGTTGACTGACTAGTACTAAGATTAAAATGTAAAGCAAGACAGGTACTAAGCACTTTATCTCTATATATAAAAAACCTCTAATAAACCTTCTCAATATATCTCTCCTGATATAACCAAAATTTCTTTTCCTTTATGTCATGGGAGATTAAAATTTCAAGAATCTATTTTGCTAGCCCCAAGTCTTTCATCACAAAAGACTGACAAATATCTTTCTTCAATCTATCAATTCTAGAAGCATCATGGAAAAAAATGATCATATCATCAATATAAAGTAATGGTTTAATAAAATCATCATCAATAAATATATAAAAAACAATTATTAAAAGATGTATTCCTGAAACCCTGATGAAAAATGATAGATTCAAGCTTCTTATACCACTACTTGAGAGCTTGATTCAAACCACAAAAACTCTTCTTTAATTTACAACATGATATTCTTTACCTGTTTCAACAAAACCCTATGGATGTTCTATATAAATATCCTCCTCTAAATCTCCATATAGGAAAGTTGTCTTCACATCCATTATCTCAGTCTGCAGATCTAAACTAGTAGCCAAACCAAGAACATCCTGAATGGAAGATATTTTGAAAACATGTAATAAAATCTCATCAAAATCAATACCTTTCTTTTGAAGAAAGACTTTAACAACCAGCCTTGCCATTTATTGTGGAAGAGAACTAGATTCTTCATTTTTAATCTAATAAATCCACCAATTTTTCAAATCTCTCTTACTATAGGTAACTTCACTAGCTTAAAATTATGGTTGTCCTACAATGATCTTATCTCATCATCTATTGCCACAACCCATCTATCCTTCTGGTCACTTTCCATTGCCTTATCAAAAGATTTTGGTTCTCCCTCTTTAGTGAGGATAACATACTCATCAGCTGAATATTGAGTAAAAATAGTATGATGTCTAAATGAGCTCTAGAGTGGAATTGTGGGTTCAATAATAACCCCTAAAACTAGATCATTAGAAACAAAAGCTACATCGAAAACATAAACTCCTACCTGTTCACCCATAACACCATTCTGTACATAAAAATGTTCATTAGAATAAAAAATATGAGGTAAATGTGACTCAAAATTTGGATCAAGACTAAAAAATCCATCAAAATTTGGAGAAGTATATTTTTATCCCTTATCAATATATATAATGGTTTTATAATCCTTAAAATTATATCACGTATTTTGATAAGTTTATTCAAAGTAGGATAATAGAACTTATATCTGAACTCATCATCTCCATAGCCAATAAAAATACTCTATCACGAATTACTATCCAGTTTGGACCTCTCATATATAGGCATGAGAATAAAATCCTTGCAACCAAAAACACATAAATGATCATACTTGATCTCTTTTCTATACCAAAACTTTTCGAGAGTGTTTTTATGTAAAGAAACCATGGGTGATAAATTGATAATATAAGCATCAGTAAATAAACACTCACCCCAAAAATGTCTAGGAAACTTTACTTCCAAGAGAAAATAAAAAACTCTTTCCAATCAAGTTCTATTCATCCACTCAACTACACCATTTAGCTGAGGTGTTTTTAGAGGAATATTCTGATGTTGAATACCTTCCTTCCTAAAATATTGATCAAACAGACCACAATACTCACCCCCGTTATCAATTTTAATACATTTCAACTTATTACTAGATTCCCTCTTAGCTGAACTCAAAATTTTATAAAAACATTGCGCACCTAACTTTTGGAATTCAAAACATAAACCTAAAGATTATGTGATTAGTCATCAAAAAAATCACAAAATAAAGATTTTCATTAAAGGTATTAGACTTCAAATAACTACACATTTAATAATGTACTAATTCAAGTACTTATGACTTCATGTGCAAAGGATGACTACTAAAACTCACTCTGCTCTATTTTTTGGATATACAGTGATCACATGTGTCCAATTTGACACTCTTCAAATCTAGAAGTATATTTCTCTTGAAAAAAAAACCAATAGCTTTCTCAATATTGTGTTTGAGCCTCTTATTCCATAACTTAGAAGAAAAACCAAACATAACAGTTCAAGTAGTATCACAATAAATAGAATCTCTAGTCTAGTAAAAACCTAAATGCTTCTTCCCTTAATCCAAAATCAAATAACCCTTGGAAATATTCCATTTTACATCACCAAAAGTACTGATGAAATCATCATCATCAAGAGCACTTGTATAAATAAGATTCAGAAGAACCTTAGGTGCATGTCAAACATTCCTCAAAATCAGATTACTTCTTATACTATTATCCAAACAAAGATCCCTGATACCTATAACATCAGCATGACCATCATTAACCATTTTTAAAATCTCAATATTACCTAGGTTTTAATATGTAAAGAACTTATTCCTCAATATCATGTGAAAATAGCCACCACTTTCAACAACCTAGAAAAAATCATCAGAAGCAATATTAATAGAGTCATAAATAATAACAAGATCACCCCCTGTAATGGCAGTGACATGATTATATCCATCACCATTTTTATTTTTCTGATTTTCCCTCATTATGTTTTACCTTTTTAGATGTTATAAAAACTACTTAACATATCCTTTCTTACCATAATTATTACATTCATACACTCTCTGCTTCAACTTATATTTGTTTCAACCTTTTCTCTTACCATGAATGATATGTCCCTAATTATTTTCCTAAATACTCCCCTTGTTCTATATAACTCAAATATATGAATTATATTTCTACTAAATACATCTCATAGCCTCTTCATTCAAGAAAGTAGACTTAAAAAACTAAATTTCATGGTACCATTAGGAGAATAACCGGTTAGAGTAACATGAAAATTCTCTCAAGAATCAGGTAAATTATTAAGCAAACAAAGCACTAAAACCTCATTTCAAAAGTAATACTCATGCAAAAATATTGATCATAAAATTCCTAATATTCCCTCAAAAAGTTAGAAATAGATTTACCTTCTTTATACCTCAAATTCACCACTTTTTTAATGAGAAAAAAATTATTTTTTCCTATATTGGAAGTATAGGTAGTCTCAAGCTTCTCCAAAAAAGTTATGGCATGCGATATGTTGAAAATATGGTTCATCACATTATCTTTGACCCACTAATGAATGAAACTACAAACCATCTAATGATCAAAATATCATTCTTCATCAGACAAATATTTCTAGATTTTGAGTACTAAACATTGACATATGCATTCTCTTGAAAAAAAGTAGATCCTTTATTTTTAATCACCACATATGGTAGTTGGTACCATTTAATAGAATCATCTGACTATAATTGGCTTCCATAATTTATCGTAACAAAAAAACCCTTTGATACTAGATTTTTGGTAAGACGGAAAGAGATGAACGCGCAAATGAACACTCAAGAAAAAATTCTGTAAAAATAAAAATATTTCCCTTTAAAAAATACGGTAAAAATTAAATAGGATGTACAATGACCAAATATATGTGCATAAAAAATAAATGTTAACACCAGCAGTTCTTAACATAGAAAACCAAACAAAGGAAAAAACCACGGTACCTATTCTAGAAAGTATATCCACTATAATCAATGAGTTCATAGTAGATACTCCCAAAAAATGAAAGGGATCTCAAAATTAATACTTAGATAAAATAGAAGATCAAAGATACAAGTGAATAAGAGGGACATAAATAAGATCTGAAAAAAGAACATCATCAGAGAAAGAAGAGCATATAATAAATACAACTGTACAAATATGAAGATCACTAACAGAATAACCAAGTGATGAAAAAACATAAACATCATAATAAAACTGATCATCGATCAAAGCTAATCATAATATCAAAAACTACTCCTCGTATGGAAGCTTCACCCCCAAAACCTAACCATTTATTCTCGCCTATTTAAAAAAATCCATTCACATCAAAAGAAGTCTATAAATCTTATAAATCATGTATCTGATTTTCTTCCTTTTTTTATTTTATTTTAAGTGGCACGTGGTGGGGTCCAGATGAGGAGGAACCCAAAAAATTAGATTCAATTGATTCTCATATTCCTAAAATGATTCAAAGTTTAAATTTATCCATCACCGATATATTCTCCTTGATTCCATATTCGAAGTATTGGTCAATTTTATTCATTGAATGGTTTGAGAATTACAACCCAACTTCATAGTGGTTTTTTTAGTTTTGATCAAACTCACCCAGCTTTAGTTGGATTTATGAACTCAAGAAGATTCAGTCTTATTCATTCTTCATCAATATTGATAGTATCGAAAACTTAAGACCAAGAAACATGGTTATTCTTTAATCAGATTGGCCTCTTTCATGCTCATCCGCCACTGATTCAACTTGACATGTCGTTAACATCCATGATCAAGCTCTACTCCACTCTTAGACTTTCTGAAAATATTTCATGAACTTGGTTTTATTTTTATGGGGGAACTCAAGAGGTTTCCATAATAAAATGAATCATCCTTATGAACCATTGAAAAATGATCCATATGGTAATTGTATTTCATCCTTACACAAGATTGAAAAATCAACCTCATTGGAACATCTATAAAAAAACTAACCACTTTATAATGTATTGATATGAAATTAAATAAATTAAAAAACACATAAAAGTAAATCGGGTTCAATGGAAATTTAAAAAACATTAATTCCTTAAAAATAACATTTCAATGAATATTCAACTAAAAATGAATAAAATATAGTTCTTAAAATACATGAAAATTAAATCCAAGAACTTATTATAAATTAAGCACCAAAAATAATCATTTTGATAAACATTTTCAAAGAATTAAATTTTTATTAAAAAAAATGATCAATCTAAAAAGTATTTTAAATTAAGATTCATTTTATAAACAAAATATTAGAATTTAATAAAAAATAATTTTCCAGACTTGTATTAAAATAAATGCACATCAATAATCATTACTTCCTTAAAACATTGAGATCCATAACTTGCACTATGATTCATATATCATTTACAATTCATTCAAGAAAAAACCTAATTCTTCCATGGTATCCACTATGGAATATCCAACTCCTAGCTATCTATTTTTCAATATAGCTTCAAATACCATGACTTTCATTACACCTGTAAACTAAAACCCTACTTTAAATATGGATTTTACAAACAAACATGACATATACACTAAGACATAGTCACCCTCAACTTATTTTTTTGTTCAAAGTCCAAAACCAAGATTATCATTCGAACCTTATTCATATTCAACTCACCATATCTATTTATACTAGAAAATTTCATGTACCACAACAATAAAAATGGAATGGTTAGTATTAAACATCTCAATTTTCTTTATCCAATCTATCCAGTACCACAAATCACTTCCAAACCCATGATTAAACCCATTTTTTCATAGACCGTAACCTCCTCTATGATCATTTTGGGATTCCCTGTGGTGTACAGGAAATTATCTAAATATATCATTGAAAATGTGAGCTCTAAAATGTATTATTCTATACTAAACTCCCCATTTTTCATAAACCATGACATGTTCTATCCACCTCCATGACAAGGTTATCTCTTTCTTCTAAAAACACTTATATACTTCTCTGAATACCTTCATGAAATCTCACACTTATTCAAATTCCATGTTAAGATAAAATAAAAATTATTATCCTATCAATGCTTCTATATTAACTAAATTGATCGATTACTCTTCAATCAAGATTTATCTTCATATTTTTTTCTTCAAAGTATCACCATAATCATCTTCATATTCCAATGTCATGTTTTTCAATGTCATACTTGCATCACCAGGTATGGTATCCATGTATGAAACCATATTTAACTTATTTTGTGAGTCATCATGTATCCAATGTTATATATCCATGGTTACCACATTTTCTTTTCTTCATAGACTTCCAAACACACAACCTTTGGGTTTCCACTTTCCTCCCCCTTTGTATTTTTTTCAATTCTAATACATCCACTCTTGGTCTCCCAATATATCCATCCATTATTTGTCACCATTTACTATATCCATAACTAATATGCAACCTATCTTAGTTGTTAATATTATCTTATTTTCAAAAAATAAAATTTCAATTGAAAATAAATCCAACGCACAACCTTTGGTTGCAGCAGATTTTTTCAAACCTCACTTTTAACACATGACACAAGATATGATGATCTGTATTATACCTTTAATTATTTTTTAACTTGTATGATATTATTTCATTAATATATCATTGTTCCTGATTATTAGATACAAATTACTATACTTCATCATAATGAACATATTTTTTTCATTATTCACAAATTTCTTCAAATCATTTTAATTCTTTAAGACATAAAAATCCTTACTAGTTTTATTCAGTGTATTGTGTCTTATATCAGTAGAATTTTTCATCAACTCATAACTTTTCAACATAAATATAATCATTATATTTTCTCTAGGAATTTACATATTATGCCAATAATTAATTTTATTATGACCAAACCTTTCACATCACAAACAAAATCCATTGAACCTTGATTTTTTTCTTTAAAATATATTTTATACGACCTTTTAGTTATGTTTATTATAAGAAAAATAACCCTTAAAATTAGCTTATTTTAGGGAGTTAATTTTTTATAATTAATTTAATTATCCTTTAATATAGAGGTGGGTTTTTCATAATATTTTCAAACTATTTTTGTCTATAATTGAACCTATAACTTATATTATTAATAATATTATCTTTAATAACTTTTTAATTATTTGGAATAAATTTTTCCTTTATCTTCTTTGTGATTGAAAAAATATGTATCTCTAGTTGTTATCAAACCATAATTTCCCAAAAATAGATATCCTTTAGAGTTAAGAAACTCTTTAATTTTTTTGGTGGCAATAAATTTTGTCAGGATAGCTTGAGAATATTTTGTTAAACTTATTCCGGATTTTTAAGATTTATTTCCAACTCAATAAATTTTAGAATCAGAGTATTCTCCTTATATTCAACTATTTTTACTCTATCTTAAAATTATTTTGTGTTCATATAAATAAAATTTTCTTCAACTTCATGCATATTTTTAATTTCTTGAAAAATCTAGAAATATCCTTAATTCTTCTTTGATTTCTATTTGAGTGTTTTTGAAAATAATGGTGGACATTTGTATTTATTCCAATGCATGGAAATTTTTATTAAGAGATTTTTTAACTTTATTTTTATCAAAAATTATTTCTTTCAATTATTTCTCTATCTTGGAGTATTTTTCTTCAAGATCCTAAATATATTATTCCTTGAATTCAACCTTTTTTGTGAGATTTTTTCACATAATTATATTCTCATCTAATGTATTCTCTAATTCATTTATATTAATATCTAGTATTTTATTCTAATTCTATATATAATACCTGATATTATACTATAAATATTTAATTACAATGAAATTAATTATATTTCATCATAGTATTACAAAACAGCTATAGAGTTGCACTCATTAGAATGACTACAACTAGTGATATATAACATTATATACGAAGTGTAAATACACTCCATAAAATTTAAAAAAATTATAATAGGAAAATAAAAATAAATGAATAAAATGAGTAGAAATTTTAAATTAATAGGGCCGTGATACCCTAGAAATATCACACTCATGGTCAACATTATAAAAATAAAACAAAACATTAGAAAAATTATTATCATTTTGTAAATTATATAGTGAGCATTGAGATAAAACTAAGTGAATAATGAAAAAAGAAAATATGTGATATTTCTAGTAAGTATAAGGATTATATGAACATTGAAAATATGATCGTTATAATAGTAACTTGATTTTTAGAATAGTAATATGACCATTATAATGATAACTTGATTGTTGAAATAGTAAAATAGCCATTAGAAAAAATAATCAAGAAACCTTATAAGTAATGTTTTAAAAGGGTAAATTTAGTTAAAATAAGTATCAAAATATCATAAAATAATTAATTAAACAATTTAAGATAATTTATGTATCAATATACATTTTTAGTAAAACATGCTTTATATTATTTAATAAAACACTAATTTTTATTCTAGAATTAAATATTAAAAATAAATAATTTAGAAATTTATATTGAAAGTATAGATATAATTTTTTCAAATAATCATTTTCAAATTAGATAGGGATTTTTTTTAAAATTTTCATAAATAATGAAATACATAGGTGGATAGTGAAATATAGTGAAATATGGTATTCTAAATTATATGATAAATACATGATTAATTACAAACTATATGATTTAATAAACCATTATATCATAATCACATGCATAAATTAGTGTTTCTAGTCACAAGAATAAATATTATTGATATTATTGAGCCAAAATAATGATTTGATTAATATTTTATTCAAAAAACACCCTCCTCTTCACCTATAAATATACCCCTCTTCTACCCATTTCTCTTTACTTAAAAAACACCTTAATTTGAAAAGGATATATCAAAATCCCTTCCCAAAAATTACAAGACATTTTTTTAATCCTTGATCTAACCAAAAGGCCAAACTTAGAATCCTTATGGTGTATTCCTAAGGAGCTGTCTCAAGGAGGAAAGTAAGTCTTCTAATCTAAGCCCTTTCAATTTCATTATTTTTATTTCTTATTATTACTATTTATAAATTTAATAAACCATTATTACATCATGAAACTAAGAATATAATAATTTTTTGATATGAATTATATCATAATATAATTAATAAAATTTATTCCATAGTTTTTTTAACATTTGTCCCATCATAGTCGATTTTAACTGTCTATATGGATGATGTTATGAATCAACTATCATCACCTTCATGGTTAGTAATAATAAATAATTTTATGGTTAAATATGAATTTAATAATTATTTTATATTATATAATGGGTAAATAATAAAAAAAATAAGTTCATCATGGTTGGTAGAATAGCCAAAATGAATGTACCACTATATGATAATAATCATACCCATTGAACTCTGATTATGTTGGAACAAATTTTGATATTTGGAACCATTTTAACTTATATAAAGGCATAAAATCTATATTATTACACTTATAAATATTTAATAACCATTTAAAAAATACCATTGACCATTACCGTTATACCGAAGCGATATTGGAACTGTGGACCGAGCAACACCGAATGACCAACGTGAGCAAACTAATCTAATAAATGAATGATGTGTAATAATAAATAGATTATAAAAAATGAAATAAATATTAATAAGGTTATAAATTATGTAATTAACATATGTTATTCAATAATTTATGAGGTTATAAGATCTTCCAAGCTAGTCAGTACCCAAGGTAAGGGGAGACCTTCTGCTCTTTTTTGTATTTTAGTGTATGCTTACTCTTTAACACTATATCACTTTTTGTTCATATAAATTATATATAAATACATTACTAAATTAATTTATTTAATTTAAAATTTATTTATCCTATGAATATTCCTATTTTTATACTTCCTTTCAAATAATTTCATTTAGGAAAAACCTTTTCAAAGTTTATACAGGAAAGTTTTCAATCTATTTTCCTTTTTCATTTATTCCTCCTCTAATGATTATTCATATATATGATTTTATAAAACCCAATATTATATATCCAATATTATGGTTCTTTTATATTTCTTGGTAAAACCATATAGTTTTATTTACTTTTAAAGACACCTTACCCATCCCTTTTAACTTTGGTAAGGTGTTCTCTCTCAATATTTCCTTTGGGATTTTTCTCTATTTATCTAATACTCATTCAAAAGTTTTTCATATATTTTCTAAACCAAATATATTATTAATTTATTATTTACTATTTTATAGAGATTTAAATACCTAATATTAAATATTAAATCTTAATTCATACCTTATAAAATTCATAAGGAACTTCATGTATCAATCTTTCCCTTTTGAATCATGTTCTATCTTCTTTATATTTTTCTTTTATGTAAATGTTCCTTATCTAATTGATGTATTATGTATCTATTAAACTATTTTTATTGTTTTATTTACATTGATTTATTCATATACACTTGAATATATATGGTGTGAATACTCTATATTTCACAATTTGGTTTAAAGGGTTTTTACCTAGAAAGTAAGATTTTTTTACTAGGTAAATATTGAAAATCTGTTTACTATTTACTTCAATATGAATATTTTTTTATTATATATCCATGTAGTTAGAATTTGTTTCTTAGGGAATATTATGTATCATATTTTTTATCTATTATTTTAATATTATTAATGCATTAAACTTAATAAGTGACAGGTGGGGCTTAGAATTATATAGCCCCTTGATGTATTGGTAGGTCTCATGAGAAAAACTAGAATGGGATAATGGGAGTATCCTTACCATTTATTTATTATTTCTTGGAACAAGTCCTTTATGGTATGGTTATTTGGTTTGACATTATGCATTATATTATTATGAGAACTAATACCATTATCCATGTGAACATTTATTTCCATTTTTATGAATATGGTATGCTTTTGTATTCAATTATATAGAATTTATTTGTTTATTTATTCATGCCAATATTATGAATGTAAAACTAATTCCATGGTTAGATTCAATCATATGCTACCCCTTACTGATCGTTTGAGTTCACCACTTTATATTGATTCCCCATTTCCCCAGGAAACCATGAAGAAAGTTGCATGTGATATAAGGATAAAAAACATTGGACTAATAAAGTTTTATGTGTTTTTATGGTGTACTTTATGTTCTAATTCAATGTTATGATCAAGTATGTATCTAGCCTATTAAGACTACTAAAATTTTAGACATTGATTATTTTGATATATGTATTCTACTACTAATATAATAAATGACCACTATCTTTGGGTAGCTGGATTCAGGGGTTGTTTTAGTTGGTATAAGAGAAAGTTGAGTAGAACCCTTATGAATTGGATTTAGAAGAACATAACCAGAGAACAAAACCTTATGAAAAAACCTCAGGAAATCCTAGAATTTTTTCTAGAATTGATAGAATATTTTGTGTGAATTTGTAATAAATTCATATAAATTATAAACTATTATTTATAATTCATAGTTTTATTCAATAACTAATTAGTATATGTCATTGTTTAGAAAATAACACTTAATACAAGGATCAAAAACTATTCCAACACCTGTAATTAGTGTTGGGATTTCCCTATCGAGTAGACTAATGAAGTTTGTGTTGAAGCAAAGAAAATTATTATTATATTAGGGCGGTTGATTCAGGTTATGAAAAATAACCTTGCTCATATAGATCAATATATTTCTCCTTAGAAAGGTGTAACAAAATTAGATCATTTCATGGGATAAAAACCATTGAAATTTAATTGAAAAACTAATCCATTAGTGGCAAGGCAATAGATTAAATCTCTAGAGAATATATCTAGTGATTTAGGATATAGTGAAAAGAAGAATATTATTATGGATGTATATTATATAAAGGGAGATATTGATCAATCACTTCACCAAAAACAGCTTTTAGCAATGGTTTAAAGTGCCACTAAACAATTTATTACTTATTACTTATTACTTATCTTGTCATGAAAAAATTGAGCATATATATTTGTAGGTTGATATTTGAACCACTTACCTATTGGTTATTCTATAAAGACTTTACCATATTAGCAATTTCATCACGTGGTGACTAAAAAGACTTTAATATACTTATATATATATTGATAAATATATATATAAATGAATAATAAATGTTAAATAAATGACAAGTAGATAATAAATAATAAATAATAAATAATAAATAAATTGTAAATCATAAATAAATAATAAATAATAATAAATAAATAAATACTAAATAATAAATAATAATAATAAATAAATAATAACAAATAAATGACAAATAAATAATTCATAATTTATAAATTATTAATTATTAATTATTAATTAATCATAAATAAATACATAAATAAAAAATTAATAATATATAAAAAATGAATATATAATAAATAAATAATGAATAAATAATAAATAAATAATTGAAAATAATAAATAAATAATAAATAAATACAATTACATATAAATTTATTTAAATACAATTATATATATAAATATAAATAAATTTATATAAATGTATATAAATACAAACACACACACACATAGATATATATATATATACCAATATAATATATATAAATATATATAAATATGCATAAATTGATATAAATATATATATAACTAAATTTACATAAATATGTATAAATACACACATATATATAATTAAATATAATTGTATATAAATATAAATATATATAACTAAATTTACATAAATATGTATCAACAAGCATATATATTGCATAAATATGTATAAATACACACATATATATAATTAAATATAATTGTATATAAATATAAATCTATATATAAACGCATGTAAATATAAATAAATATAACTATACATAAATGCATATAAATAAATAAATATATATATATATATATATATACCCACATAACATATATAAATATGTATTAATATAAATGCACATAAATATTTATAAATATAGAAAAATATAAATAAATATAAATAATAATTATAAATATATATAATTTTATATAATTTTAAATGAATATTAATAAATATATATGAATTATAAATAAATATACATAAATATATATAAATACACACACACATGTAAAAAATAAATAATAAATCACCAAAATAAGGAAGGCCACTCTAATTGAAACACCATCATATTGATGGGAATGTAAAAGCATGAAATACAATCATATACAGCCCAAAAAACATAAGAAGGCTCTCTTAAATGAAACTCAAATTCAATTGAATGTTCAAAAACGAGGGTATCTCAACTAAAAACTCAATTTTAGAGGCCTTTTAGGTATTTCTTAGCTAAGAAAAACATATTATCTTGATTCAAATGATGTATATCCCATTTCGAGCTTTGATTTGACATCTCGTAGAGCCCAAATGGACACCTAGATCAAAATTTATGATGGTTTGAAGTTAAAGTTTGATTTTCAACTTATCTTAGAACATTAATGAATTTTTTATTATTAATTATTATCGAATTATTATATAATTTTATTATATCTCTTTTCATAAGCTTCAATTTGACTGGTCATGGAGCATAAACAAACACCTTGATCAAAAGGTATGTATGTATGTATGTGTGTAGGTATGAATGTATATATATGTGTATTAGTAACTAGTAATAATAAATTTTTAATTTATAAAAAATATTAAATATTAATTATTATTAATTATTATTAATTATTATTAATTATTTATAACATTTTTTTATATATATACATATTTTTATGAATAAATTATTATTATTACTATTTATAATGTTTGTATTAAATTTTAATATATTTAGTTGTGGTTTTTATAAAAACCACCACTAAAATTAAATTACAAATTTTAAAATATATTTTCATGGGGTTTAGTGGTGGTTTTATTAAAACTGATGATAAAATTCAATTTAAAAATTTACTACTACAAAATGATGGATGATTTTATAAAAAAATTCCATCAATTAGTGGCGGTTTTGAAAACCCACTGTTAAATAAACTAAACAAGAATATTTAGCGGCAGTTTTGAAAACCACCGCTAAAGATCGATTTCCCTGTAGTGAATGGTGGTTATTGATTCAAAATACTAAGAAGATGAAAAAGATATAAAGAATGGAATGGAATTATTATAAGGTATTATTCCATTAGAAATATTTTCCTTGAGAGAAATGGGATAATACAAAAAATAAAATTTCCAAATTTAAGACAAAAGGAAGAGGAAATGATTACTGAATATGAGGCAAAGTGTCACCGAGACTAAGAAGGAGTTCTCCAAGTCATATATTATCAAAGGAAAGAATGAAAATATTAGGATTATTTAATTCCATGTAGAAAGAACCATGGTGATGAAAAATAAAGGAATATTTTAGTTTATAACATGCAAACAGTGTGGTAATAAACACCCTAAGGTTTTCTTGAAGGTATTGGGGGTTTATTTTAATTATAGGGATAAAGGACATCAATATCATGAGTGTAAAGGAAAAAAGGGATGCTACTGATCTATTATACTTAAATTATAAGGATATAAGATGCTATTATAATCAATTCTCCAAGTATCAAAGGAATATACCTCAGAATAGGCCAAGGGAGAAATTCCAATGGAGAAAGACCAAGCTTATATAATTACTATATTGGAATTCAAAGTTAAAAATGATGTTATTTTAGGTACTTTGATCATAAACCCAAATTTGGTTAATACATAATTTTATTTTTTATATACACACTCTTTTACATCCTATAATATTTGTAAGAACATTGAATCATCCCCTGATGAATTGAGGATGAAGTTATCTATTAAGGCATTGGATATAAATCTTATTGAAATAAAAATATATTACATTGTATATATTAGAATGCATGAGTTATTTAGTTACAAACTTTATTTTTATGAGAATGGTTTGATTTGATATAATTATTGGGATGTATTGTATCTCAAACTATGATACAAAAATTTTCAACCATATATAAATAGATTATAATATCCATGGTGGATATAGAATATCATGTTACTAGAGAAATGACTTTATTTCCCAAGTCATGTCACAAGCCTCCTATAGTGGATCATCATAATGAAATTATTGGAGAACAGGAAGATAAAATTCAATCTATAAATGATAAAGATATCTTTAGAATTAAATATTTTATGATTGTGCAAAATTAAATTGATTTATTACCTAAGGAATTACCGGGATATCTACCTAATCATTAATTTTAATTATCTATTAATCTCATCCCTGATACGAATCTCGTATATAAGACAACATATGATAAAATATTCATAAATCCTAGTGTATCTCTATGGGGGTAACTTATCCTATTTGAAAATAATAATTATGGTCCTATGAGATTGTTCATCGACTATAGGGAAATTATTTGCATTATTATTAAAAAAAGTATCCATTGTCATGAATTGATGATCTATTTGATTAACTCCAAGGAGCTCAATACTTATCAAATATTTAACTTAATTATTTTTATCATTAATTAAAATTTAAAAAGTATGATATACCAAATATGGTTTTTCATACAATGTATCAGGATTATGAGTTCACAGTAATGCCTTTGGGATTAACAAATTCACCTACTGTATTTTTAGATCTGATGAATAGAGTATTCAAGGATTATATTGATAAATTAATTATGTTATTTATTAATGATATCTTGGTTTAATATAAGTGTTATAAAGAGAATGATAACTATCTGTATATTGTTTTATAAACTCTGAGTGAGAATAATCTATATGAAAATTTTAGTAAGTGTGAATTTTGGCTTCAATAAGTTTCTTTTCTTATGCATATTTTCTCCAAGGATGAAATATATAGCGAAAAATCAAATACCAACATTTTTTAATAATGTCCAGTGCTAATAAATATTATCGACATACTTTTTTTCCTTGTCTTAACTGGTTATTATCAGTGATTTTTTGAAAATTTTGCTCGATTAGCTAGCATGTTAACTAATTTGACATATAAAGGGGTAAAATTCACATAATTGAAGGAATGTGAAGAAATTGATGAATAAATAAATAATATTCTAATCAATTCATAGGTATTCACTTTACTGGTGCAGAATGGAGGATTTATTATATTCAATGATGTATTAAAGAAAGGACCAGAATGTATCCTTATATAAATTAATAGAGTTTTTGCTTATGCATCAAGGAAATTAAAGACCCGTGAACAAAATTATCTAACCCATGATCTATAATTATCTATAGTAATATTTTATTTGAAGTTGATACAGTATCACCTTAGGAAATAAAAGTGATAGATGTCTTTAGTAGTAAGGATTGTGGATTTATATCCATGATGAGGATAAATAAGGATCCAATATTTATGGATTTAGTAAAATGGGAATGTAAATTATTAAGGAAGGGGAGACATCATTATTTTTACAAATAAATTCCAAATCATCATTACTAGATATGATAAATAAGTTTCAATAAGATGATAAGGGCCTATAAAAGAAATTTAAAGATATAGAATATAGTAAATTGATAGACATAATCTATGAAGATAGATTTTTTATGTTTGGGAAGATATTATGTGTACCATTAGAACCTAATCTACAAAAAATATTAAATGAATATCATAGCTCAAATTTCTATATACACCCTAGTAACACCAAGATGTATAGGGATTTGTGGTAACACTTTTGGTGAGATGACATAAAGTATAAAATCATTGACTATGTATCAAGATATTTGATATATCAAGAAGTAAAGGCTAAGAGAAAACTTTTAAAAAGTGTCATACAACCTATACTTTTACTAATATAGAAGTTGTATAATATTACAATGGGAATTGTCACTAGACTTCCTAAGATATTTGATATGGCTTTTATTTAACACATGATTTCCACATATATTTTGGAAAATAATTGAATTTTTAATGTCAAAATATTATTATAATAGAGAATTATTGAATATCAATTAACTTATAGTTAAAATTGTTATTATTTGAATATGTTGATGAAATTGTGTTTTTAAAGTGCTAAATTGATGAAATTATTCTTGGTTTAATTTTTCTTATAATATTAGGATCATGAAATATTATTGGTGTTAGTGGAATAATAATTGAGATGTAATTTTATACCAAATTTTAGGAATTTGGAGTTTGGAATTTAAATTTTCAATGTTATATGGTTTTATAAAATATATATTATTATAGAGTAAAATATTATTTGATGTTTATAAATTTTTGAATAATATTTTTTTATAATTATTGTATTATATAAGACTTATTAAGTCATTTTTTGTGGCTTTTTTTCATCCCATATAACTTTGTAAGTTAATTCATATGAATTCACCAATTCCATATGACTCGAATCCATTTTTGTATGACTTAATTTCTATTTTCTAGGAATTAAAAAAAAATTATATGAATTATTTAGACCTTCATAATACTTTTACCTCATTGATTTCCATCAAAATTAGAAGAAATAAAGGAAAACCATTAGAGCTCGAATCAAACATTTCCAAACTAAAGGAGGAATGAAAGATTGTGAATAAGCTCGTCACTAAGTTTCCTAATATAATTAAATAAGAAAGAAACATTTAACATTAATTAGATATTGAATCCATATATGAACTGAGGTGGAGAGGAATCATCATCATTTTCTACTGAATCCAGCATCAACCGACTAAAGAACTCAACTCTGTCCATATGAACTAATCTGAGATTGGAGCCAAGAGGAGATTGGTTGAGTAAAATCCATGAAGAAGTCTAACCAAATTCTGAATAATATACTGCTAATGAATTAATAGAATAAGACAACTCAAGTTTATTAATCAATATTGATTAAAAGATGATCAGGTATGAAGAAATCAATCATTTGTTTTTGGTTTACAGGGAAGAACTATTGAAGATGATGGGGGGCCTCACTGATCTTAAGTGTTGTGGTTTTGTGATAAAATAAGAGTGAAATTTATATATTTAAGTAATTTCCTTAATAATTTTAAACCTAAAAAATACTTATCAAATTGTTAGAGGCTAATTATTTGTTTGAATTAACCGATATTTTCCAATATTGGATGTCAAACTGGATCAGTCAATTATGCAAACTTGGGATATTTGAGATCAAGATTTTATTCATGGTAAAAATTTGAAAGCATGGGTGTGCATGGTAAGTGTGTTTAATCAAATGACTTAGTGGATTCCTATATATTGAAAAAAGGAAGTTGAAACTAAGTTGGTTGAATAATTATGGAGCATGGTTCATTTCTGGTTTGGTGTGAACCATTGATGGCTAGAATAAGTTGATGTTGAGAATTCCTAGATCTATTTAATTTCACTTGAGTTTGTAAAAAATGGTTATGTTGTTGTTTTAGTTTGTTAGACTATAATGAAATTGAAGTTTTGTGTTAAGATAGATCTAATATAGAGGTATTATAGAACCCAAACTTCTATCCAGCAGAAGATTCACTGGTACGATTTAAGTTGACATTTTTCAAAAAGAAATTGAGGTTATTAGAAGATTTTGGGTGTTATTAACTATCACAAGGATGTTTAATTCTGAAAATTAAATGAATAAGGGGTACTTTTATCGTGTCATTGATGTCCCACAAGTGAGGTTATCAAGTTAATTCATGTGATTGAGAAAATTCAATGGATAAATATCCCTTTAAAGGGGGATACAATAGAATTCGTAGAGGACGCGGACTAATTATCAATTATTAATGGGGGATAAAATACTTCAAATAACTTTGAGAGAATTTGAGTAGGATTAGGAGGAATTAGTTTCACTACAAGGATAAATAAATTAGATAATATATGGCAAGTGGACATATCATCTCGAAAAAGAATAAACCATATCTCTCTTATCTCTTTTCTATTGTATTTTAATTTTTAATCACTTGTGTTATCCTATTGTTTGTAAAAATGTGTTGTAATAAAATTCCTTGAGTGTAACACTTGTGTTTTTGTTTTTTCATATTGTCATGTTCTTTTTTATTTCTTTAATAATTCCTTATATTCTTCTTGATCTATCTACTTTCAATTCTTTTCTTATTCTTTATTGATGCATCAGCTGAAGAAAACCAATTTCAATATTGTTTTTAAACTTTTTAACCAATATAATAAATAAATAGAATTTTTTTTTGGGATTGGTTGAATAGACTTTTATAGGTAAATTAAAATTAATCCTATAAATTACTTCCTTGTAAAAAGTCCTGTCAAACCCATCCTGTAACGACCCAAACTTTCATTAATGAAAATTCCTCTTGGTCTTTTTTTTAAATGTCTTATTGTGTAAAATGGTTATGTAAAACATATGAACTTCCTTGGTTTTATGTTTTTGGATTTTAAAATACCTTTAAGAATTGTGACTGTTTCTATTATTTTCGTTGAATAGTGATCACATGATTAGTATAAATATAGGGCTTTAACAAATCCAATTTACTCAGACAAAGGAAGCGATGGCCTCATCAAGTAGACTTGCCCCATATGAATCCCATTTGTTGGAGTTAGAAAATGAGTTGGTTTATTTGGGATTCACTCTTTACCAAGACCAAGCTGATCTTGAATATGTTAATCTCAAGTAGAACCGCCTACGGGATAAGTGGAACTAAATAGAGATTACCACTCGAGCGATGTTATCCGAGCCACCCCAAGAGTATATCACCATCGCGCACCTTACCCTAAGGTCTTATGTATGTGTTTTAAGGGTTTATGTAACAAGACCCTACTACTATTATTATGTACATTATTATTTTATATAATAATGAATATACTTTCATTTTATTGTTGTTACTTTGTAAATAGTTTTTAAAGCACAAATAGTATTTTTAGTTAATATTCAACTAAGAAATATATTTTGATGAATTAATGGATTTTTTAATTAAATAAAATTTTAATAAATTATTATTATTATTATTATTATTATTTATTAAATATAAATGATCTTATAATTTTATGAATGCAATTGTAATTTGTATTAAGGTTTGAAAACCATTTTTATCAAAACCCATGAATTTTTGATAAATGTCAGTTTTTATTTTAAAAGTGAAAATTAACATATTTAGAAAATTATTTAGATAAAATTAATATTATTTCTGGAATCAGGATGTCTAAATTATCCAACGGTGAATTTTTCATAATATTCTAAGACAGTCAAATTTTTGGGTAAAAATTAAATATTGTTTAAATATATAATGTGTTTTATAACATCATAATGACCCAATAGTGATGTAATAAAATACTATAAACATTATTTTAGGACAATATATGTTTTAACATTAAAATAATGTTATTTTGGGTTTGTTTTATTTATTTTACAAAGCTTTAGTGGACCCTTCAAGACTTATAAAATATTTTGTCTTTTTAAATTATTTTCGTTGAGAGTGTGACTCACCTCAACATAAGAAACCCTATTATTTTAAGAATTTAGGCCACTGTCTTTATAAAATATTTTTTTCCACTCCCATTTGGAAAAAACAAATGGGCAAAAACCATGGTCTTGTTTGTGGTTTTGATTAGTTTAATGTGAGGTGTCCCAAACCTAAATAATAAACAATTCCCTCTCCTTTCCTATATAAACCCACCCAAGATCCCACTTCCTCTTCACTAAAAGCCTTTGGAGTTCATCCAAACTCTTCCCTCCTCTCTCTATAATCCTCCTAAGGTACCCCAATCTCCCAATAATCCTCTCTCAAGCCTCTCTCGATCCTTTGGGATCACACTTCCAAGTAAGGGTTTTCTTCCTTTCTCATTTTTGTCCAATATTCTTTAAGTTTCTATTCCCTTTTAATTTCAATTATAAATGTTTGTGTATGGTTTTACACCTCCACCATACTTTCCTCTTTATTTTTGAATGATGGTATACCTCTTTATCTCTCATTAAATTCCTCCCATGTACACCCATTACTATGCCAAAATTCTGAAAGGAATTTCTCTCTCCTCATTTACATTCAAGCAATTATTTTGTATCATGAATCTAAATTTCATTACAATTTTTGAGACATGTATCTATATTACCCCATTAATATCCATTTTATTTACATATTATGAGACACCCATTTCTCTCTCATCAACCTTTTTTATGAATTCTTATGTCACGTCGTTATGCTGCCGAAATTGCACCACGTTTTTCCAAGCCAAAGTCATTGTGTAGTGAATACCATGCCCATTTCTCTATCAAGGGTATTCACATTTATGCACATTTACTTATTGATTTTAAAGTTTCATGTATGAATTCCACATTACTTTATCATGTAATAAAGTATGATGTTTAATGAATCCATGTTTTATGATCCATGTGGTGCACTTATGCATGAAATGAAATGTTTAAGAAGGGTGTGCCCTGATAGTTCTCCAATGCATTGGGTAAAGTATAGTATCATGATACATCATGTGCAATGGGTGTTGAATCATGCTAATTCAATTGAAATTATGGGTTACTCATACTTCATGTGAAATGATGTTTTACTCGTGCTCTATGTGCAATGAGCATTGGCTCATGCTAATTCCATGTTAAGTGTGGTTGCCACATTTCCATGTTATGATTATCATGATTTATCATGCATTTATGTTCATGTTTCTCTTTTGCTCTATTGATATGACTATTATCTAACATGTATTGTTTTCCTCATGTTATTCCATATTTATTCCCTTACTGGGATTTATAGCTCACCCTTTTCTTATGCATGTCCTCAGATTATCCTATGCAATGCTAAGTACGTGGGAATGTAGTGGTCATGTAGAGGAAGTTTTCAATAAATATGTTGTGTGTTTTATGTTCTAAGTTGTTATGTAATGATCCTAATCCCCAAATACACTAGACCTCTCGATCTTCTTTGTTGTATCAAGTGAAGTTTATGTAATAAATCATGTTTAAGTGTGTAATAAAAAGCAGGGTTGTCATAGTTTTTATCAGAGGATAGATTTAGTTATTTTTGGGATTAGGATTACAAAACCCTAGTGAAGCCTTAGAGAAAAGACTAAGTATAATAAAAACATCCCTAAATTTTGGTGAGTATTGATTAATTGGTTTATCAAAAAAATACATCCCTATCTGGATATGAGAAGGTAGAGGCGGCTCTGGCACAAATGTACTTAGGGGTGAAAACCCCGACAAGGAGTTTCAGGCTTGACCTGGGGTATCTTGGTACACGACAATGGGCCTTTCTTCACTCTATGTTATGACACTCCCAGGGGATATGCTTTGGTAAATTCACAATCTTAGTATGAACCATTATAAAGGGAATAAAAAAATTCCCCTAAGAATATATGTTAGAAAGTAGATCACGGATAACATAGATTTAAGCTTATAGATTCATAAGTTATAGAAATAAAATTAATTTATAAGTCATCCTTTTTTTTCTTTGGATTACCCTTTATGTGTTTAATAGTTTAAAATTAATCATCCCTATTTCTATATTGGATAGAGTAGAACCAGAATAAAAAAGTGAAAGGAAGGGTTATTGTCTATAGTTCTATGCATTATTTTATAACCTGAAAGTTTAGTAGAACAATCACGACCCCACCATAAATCATGGAAGTAAAGATGTCGGTGAGTACGGAAAATGGGAAAATCATTGCATCCCATGAATATAACTCCTCCCCTATCTGTGGATTAAAATTTTCGGTGAACCTCATAATACTCTCTCTAGTAGAATTTGATGCAATTCTTGGCATGGATTGGCTTTCCTTATATAGAGCCAACATAAATTGTCGTGAGAGGGAAATCACTCTCCATGTGGAGAATCAACCCCTGATTATATATAAGTGCAAGGAGGAGGATGAATCTTATTTAGCTCCATCATCTTAAGCGTGGATATTACTGCCCTATGAGCACGCGTATCTGGATCAGATGATTGAGTCCAAGGAAGCAATCATCCTTGAAGACATGCCTATTGTGAGGTAATTCACTGAAGTGTTTCCTAAAGAATTGACTGGTCTTCCTCCTAGAATAGATGTTGAATTCTCAATTGATCTTATACCTGGGGTGCTTCCAATATCCAAGAATCCATATAGAATGGTTGTTGTGGAGCTTGAGGAGCTGAAGAAACAACTATAGAAGAATCTGGATAAGGGGTTTATACACCCAAGTGCTTCACCATGGGGTGCACCAGTCCTCTTTATCAAGAAGAAGGATGGGTCAATGCACCTTTGCATCGATTATAGTGAGCTTAACAAAATCACGATAAAGAACAAGTATCCTCTTCCACGAATTGATGACTTGTTCGATCAGCTTCATGGAGCACAATACTTCTCCAAGGTAGATTTGCGGTCAGGATATTATCAAGTAAGGGTAAAGAAGGAAAATATCCCCAAGACTGCTTTTCATACAAGATACGGGCACTATGAATTCATAGTAATGCCTTTCGGACTCACTAATGCTCCATCAATCTTCATGGACTTGATGAATAAAGTCTTTATAGAATACCTCAACAAATTTTTGGTAGTATTTATAGATGATATTCTAATATATTCGAAAACCAAGGAGGATCATGAGAAGCATCTAAGAACTGTACTAGAGACCTTGAGAAAGGATAATCTCTATGCAAAGTACAACAAGTGTGAGTTCTGGTTGAAGGAGGTCTCATTATTGGGCCATATCATCACAAGCAATAGGGTATCTGTAGATCCCTCAAAGATAGCTGCAATAGAGGGATGACTAAGGACAACATCGGTAACAGGTATCCGTAGCTTCTTGGGGTTAGCTGGATATTATCGATGATTTGTGATAAATTTCTCACAATTGTCCAACCCTCTTACCAAGCTAACTCGGAAGGGAGTAAAGTTTTCTTGGAGTGATTAATATGAATAAAGCTTCAAGGATTTGAAAAAAAGGCTTATCACTGTGACCGTTATCACTTTAACCACAATTGGATAACTTTTTGTGGTATTTAGTGATGCTTCTAAGAAGGGCCTGGGATGGGTGTTGATGAAAAATGAAAAAGTCATTGCCTATGCTTCAAGTCAATTGAAAGTTCATGATCAGAATTATCCAACACATGTTCTGGAGTTATCTGCGGTGATCTTTTCTTTGAAAAATTGGTGTAATTATCTCTTTGGGGAGAAGTGTGAAATATATACAGATCACAAAAGCCTCAAGTGTATATTTGCACTGAAATATTTGAACATGCTCCAATGAAGATGGTTAGAGCTGATCAAAGACTATGACTTCTCAATCCATTACCACCCTAGGAAAGTGAACAAGGTGGAAGATGATCTAAGTAGAAAAGGACCCAGTGATTCTATCATTTATGAGAATTGAAAAGGATCCAATCTTCTTAGATTTTATGAAGATGGACATGGGAATCATAAAGAAGGGAACATCGTCAATCCTTTCACAAATGATTGCTCAATCATCTCTTTTGGAAAAGATAAAGGATGCTCAAAAGGATGATGTGGGAATTCAAAAGAAAGTGGAAGCTATCAGAAAAGTTAAATCCTCAGAGTTCAATGTTAATGAAGAAGGAATTGTGAGATTTGGGAAAATACTATGTGTTCCATCAAGTTCAGAGCTAAAGAAGAAGATTTTGGATGATGCACATAGTTCAAATTTCTCCATCCACCCAGGAAACACTAAGATGTTTCGAGATCTCCGAGATCATTATTGGTGGGATAACATGAAGAAGGAGATTGCTGAGTATACATCAAAGTTCCTGGTGTGTTAGAAGGTTAAGGCAGAGAGGCAGAAGTCTAAGGGGATGATGCAAACATTTCCCATACCAGCATGGAAATGGGAGAACATATCCATGGACTTTGTCACCGGACTTCTGAGGACATCCAAAGGAAACAATGAAATCTGGGTTTTTGTGGATCGTCTTAAAAATTCTTCACACTTCATTACAATTCAAGAGGATTTTTCATTAGATCAACTGGCATGGATATATATCAGGGAAGTGGTAAGGCTGCATGGAGTATCACTATCTATTGTGTCTGATCGAGATCCAAGATTCGCCTCTATGTTTTGGAAGAGTCTTCAACATTATCTAGATACTAAGATGAACTTCAGTATGACTTATCATCCTCAAACTGATGGAAAATCCGAGCAGACTATCCAAACACTTGGGGACATGTTGAGAGCATTCTCAATGGAATTCAAAGGAGGATGGTATGAACATCTTCCTCTGGTTGAGTTATCTTATAACAATAGTTTCCACTCAAGCATCTGAATGGAACCATATGAAGACCTGTATGTGAGGAGGTGCAGAACAATGACATATTGGGATAAATTTGGTGAGCGTAAGCTGCTATGACCCGAAATGGTCAATGAAATGGTGGAGAAGGTGAAAACCATTCAGCAGCATATCAAGGCAGCCTAGAGTCAACAGAATAGTTATGCAGATAACCGTCGATGAGACTTTGAGTTTAATGTTGGATACATGGTATTTCTACGCGTATCTCTATGGAAGAAGGTCATGAGGTTTGGAAGTAAGTGGAAGTTAAGCCCTAGGTACATCGGCCCCTTCGAGATTCTTGATCTTGTCGGGGTTATGGCCTATCGGCTAGCACTTCCACCTACCATGGCTAAAGTACATGATGTATTTCATCTATCCCTATTAAGTAAGTAAATACTAGACCCTTCACATGTACTCTCTTTAGAGGTGATACAGCTAGAGGATTATCTTTCTTATGAGGAGTAACTAGTGAAGATCTTAGACCGAAGAGAAAAAGTTCTACGAAATAAGACAATGCCCCACATCAAGGCGTTGTGGCGAAACCACAGGTTTGAAGAAGTGACATAGTAATCAGATGAAGTGATAAAACAGAGTTACCCTTATCTTTTTAGTGTGGGAAAAGGAAATTTCAAGCACAAAATTTCTTAAGGGGAAAATATTGTAAAAACTCAAACTTTCATTACTGAAAATTCCTCTTGTTCTTTTTTTAAATGTCTTATTATGTAAAATGGTTATGTAAAACATATGAACTTCCTTGGTTTTATGTTTTTGGATTTTAAAATACCATTAAGAATTGTGATCGTTTCTATTATAGTCGTTGAACAGTGATCACATGATTAGTATAAATATAGGGCTTTAACAAATCCAATTTACTCAGACAAAGGAAGCGATGACCTCATCTAGTAGACTTGCCCCGTACAAAGCCCATTTGTCAGAGCTCGGAAAGGAGGTGGCATATTTGGGCTTCGATCTTGACCAATCCCAAGATGAGCTTGAATACATTAAGCTTGAGGGGAACTGCCTATGGGAGAAGTGAAATTTGATAGAGATTATCACTCGAGTGATATTATCCAAGCCACCCCAAGAGTCTGTCACCATCGTGCACCTTACCCTAAGGTCTTATGCAGGTGTTTTAAGGGTTTAGGTAACAAGACCCTAGATATATTATTATTTACATTATTTTTTTCTATAATAATGAATATAATTTCATTTTATTATTGTTACTTTGTAAATAGTTTTTAAAGCACAAATAGTATTTTTAGTTAATATTCAACTAAGAAATCAATTTTGATGAATTAATTGATTTTTGAAATAATAATATTTTAATAAAATATTTTTATTATTATTAAATTAATATTTATTAAATATAAATGATATTATAATTTTATGAATTCAATTGTAATTTTTATTAAGGTTTGGAAGTCATTTTTGTCAAAACCCATGAATTTTCGATAAATGTCAGTTTTTATTATAAAAGTGAAAATTAACATATTTATAAAATTATTTATATAAAATGAATATTATTTCTAGAATCAGGATGTTGAAATTATCCAATGATTAATTTTTCATAATTTTCTAGGACAGTCAAATTTTTGGGTAAAAAATAATTTTTTTTTAAAAAGGTCCAGGGTCAAGCCCCTTTTTATTGAACAAAGAAAAGAAAATATTCATTGAGAAATGGGAAAGAGGGAAACCATTAAAAGATGGGAAAAAATCCTTGAAAAGGATAGGTCCAAACAACTACAAGACCAAAAGAAACAAACTTCCAAGTAGTCATCAGAAAGCCTCATCGCCCCCCTTGCAAATCATCGCAACAGTGAGATCCGTCATGATAAAGCATCGCCCCCTCTATCAAGAAGTTTCACTGTGTCGGCAGAACAACATGTCAGAGCACTTATCCAAACAACATTGTGTGGAGGAGAGACATACGAAAGGTTCCAGCACACCTTTATCTCTTACGAGCCGCTCACCCGACATAGCATGAAGAAAACTTCAGCAATGTCAACCTGATGCAACGCAATAAAAATCTGGAAAATCAATGAGTGAATGACATTGCAAGGAACCCATGCGCCCATCAAGAGATAACGCGTGGCAAAATGAAGGGTGTCATCACACCCCTCCCTCTTTTGAGGCTGCCCACCCAACGACACAAGCAAATGCTGTGTCGCTCCATGAGCGACAAAGAGAAACCAAAAACCACAAAGAATTTGCTTCCAGTGAGAAAGCAGAAAAATGAAAAGCAAGCAGAAAACAGAACCAATCATAGCCGAAGTCATAGCCCACTGCATCAAGCAAACCATATCCCTCGGCCTCTACCTGAAACCTTCAAAACCGAACTTCACCCATTTGTAGATCATAAGAAGTAAAAATCAAGGGAAAGCTCAAAAAAATCCAAGCAGTGCAGCCGAGCTCATTGCAAAATGGCCCTCCAATTCCAAAATCGCAACTCCCTTTTTTGATCTTTGAACACCAAGATCGGATGAGGTACTAGGAAGAAGCAACCCAACAGCCGATTGTGACCACATGAAGGGTCCATGATGATGAATCCCAAAAGATCACCATCAGCGCCACGGTAGCTCAGATCAGAATGAGCCAGAGGAGAAAGAAATGTGAAATGTAGAAAACCCATGACGGTGACCAAGACAGTTTCAAGCAAAGCCAATACCTCCATTGTCATCAGTGGTACTAGGAAAATGCATCTTGAACGAACCCCCGGATGTCGTTCGAGAGAAACCGAGCTCAACACCGAAGACCGGCCAACAAAGAACCATGCACGCATCAGCATATTGAGAGTCGTCGATTGAGAGAAAACTGGACGCCACCATTCAAAATCCAGAACACCGTCGAAGAAGATGCTGGGGAAACCTAGATCTGAAGACAGATCCAGGAAAGGAAGACGAGCAGGGTGAGAATGCATTTTCAGGAGTGTGAAGGAGAACATGAGGCAAGGCGCAAGAAGTCGACGAAGAGAGAGCCACCGGAGGAAGAAATAGAGGCCGGAAAGAAGCCGACACCGGGAAGGGGTAACCGCAAGCATGGAACCCTAAAGCCGCAGCTCTCCTGGAGAGTTCGGAGCCATCTCTAGGTGTGTAATATTGAGAGAAATGTTTTCTTTTGTCATTGGGTAAAAATTAAATATATTTTAAATATATAATTTGTTTTATGACATCATAATAAAACAATAGTGATGTAATAAAATACTATAAACATTATTTTAGGCCAATATATGTTTTACCATTAAAATGATTTGATTTTGGGTTTGTTTAATTTATTTTAAAAAGCTTTAGTGGACCCTTCAAGACTTATAAAACATTTTGTCTTTTTAAATTGTTTTCCTCGATAGTGTAACACACCTCCACATAAGTAACCCTATTATTTTAAGAAGTTAGGACATTGGCCTTATAAAATATTTTTTCCACTCCCCTTTTTAAAAAACCATGGTCAAAACCCATGGGATGGTTTTTGTTTTTGATTAGTTTAATGTGAGGTGTCCCAAACCTAAATAATAAACAATTCCCTCTCCTTTCCTATGTAAACCCACCCAAGCTCTCACTTCCTCTTCACTCAAAGCCTTTGGAGTTCGTACAACCTCTACCCTCCTCTCTCTATAATCCTCCCTAGGTTCCCCAAGCTCCTAATAAACCTCTCTCAAGACTCTCTCAAGCCTTTGGTATCACACTTCCATGTAAGGGTTTGCTTCCTTTCTCATTTTTATCCAATATTCTTTAAGTTGTTATGCCGTTTTAATTTAAATTATAAATGTTGGGGTATGGTTTGAACCTCACCCATACTGCCCTCTTTATGTTTGAATAATGGGATACCCCTTTCTCTCTCATTAAATGCCTCCAATGTACACCCGTTACTATGCCAAAATTCCAAAAGGAATTTATCTCTCCACATTTACATTCAAGAAATTATTTTGTATCATGAATATAAATTGCATTAAAATTGTTGGGACATGTATCTATATTACCCCCTTAATGTCCATTTAATGTACATATTATTAGACACCTCTTTCTCTCTCATCAACCTTTTTTATTAATTCTTATGTCACGCCGTTATGCTGCTGAAATTGCACCACGTTTTTCCAAGCCAGAGTTATTGTGTAGTGAATACCATGCCCATTTCTCTATCAAGGGTATTCACTTTTATGCACATTTACTTATTGATTTTATATTTTCATGTATGAATTCCACATTACTTTATCATGGAATAAAATATGATGTTTAATGAATCCATGTTTTATGATCCATGTGGCACACTTATGCATGAAATAAAATGTTTAGAAGGGTGCACCCTGATAGCGCTCCAATGCATTGGGTAAAGTATAGTATCATGATATTTCATGTACAATGGGTGTTGACTCATGCTAATTCAAGTGCAATGAGGGGTTACTCATGCTTCATGTGCAATGAGGTTTTACTCATGCTCCATGTGCAATGAGCATTATCTCATGCTAATTCCATGTTAAGTGTTGTTGCCACATTTCCATGTTATGATTATCATGATTTATCATACCTTTATGTTCATGTTTCTCTTGTGATATATTGATATTACTATTGTATAACATGTATTTTTTTTCTCATATTATTCCATGTTTATTCCCTTACTAGGCTTTATAGCTCACCCTTTTCTTATGCATGTCCTCAGGTTATCCTATGCAATGCTAAGTACGTGGAAATGTAGTGGTCATGTAAAGGAAGTTTTCAATTAAGATGTTGCGTGTTTTATCTTCTAAGTTGTTATATAATGATTATAATCCCCAAATACACTAGACATCTCGATCTTCTATGTTGTATCAAGTGAATTTTATGTAATAAATCATGTTTAAGTGTGTAATAAAAAGAAGGGTTGTCATACATCTTCTATAACATCATCCTTTCAATTGGATGCTTCAATCATTTTCTATATCAATAATAATTTCTACATGTCTCATACCCATTACCCATAGTTTAGGTTCTAATTTTTCTAAGACCACACATACAACTTCTTTCATTGAACCAATTTTCATACTTTCTTTTATTTTTAGTATCATAATTTCTTATCACTATTTTTAGCAGTTAGAATTAAATAAACACCTTATACCACTCACCTACCATACCTTGGGTTTGATGCTTTACTAATATGATAGTACATGAAATTATATATTTTATTTTAATGACTATGATGACATTAGGCCCTATAAAATTTTGACATTGTTGTCAGGGAAGGATCGCGTTGAATGTATTAGGGTTAGAAAATCAAATAAAAATCTAATAAAAAATATACTACTTCCACTAATTTTTTATGTGTTTAATTTTAAAGTCTTCTTGATTTTATTGTATGATTTAAATCAATTTTTTTTACCTGCTATGTGGAACTTCGGAAAAAAAAATTATAATCTTTTTTTGTTTGATTTTTGAGATCTTAATCACCGTGATTATGTTTTGGATTGAAAGTAATATTGGGTTTTTTAAGTTCCCTTTTAGAACTATTTGATCTTTTATGTATCTAAAATGAATCAATTTAGGGTTTGGGATTAACAATACATATTTTTTTGTGTTTTTTATGTCTATTATGGGCATATTTTTTAGATGAGTGCCTATAACCATCCATGAAATCCTCAAAATTATGAAGAAACTTGAGACTTTTATGAGCCTAAACCTGAAGATCAAAAGAAATTTAAATAAATGATGTTGAAGTTACATTCTAAATTTCACCAATATAAAGAAGCTCATGAAACTAGAATCTAAAATTCACAAATTTAAAATTTGGAGTTCTAAGAAAAAACTAAAGTACATGTATGAATTGAAATAAATAATGAGTAAAATTAATTATAGAATATTGAGAATGAGAAAGAACTAGAAAATGAATGTCCCATTTTTTCCTTGCTACCTAGAACTGGAAAGATATATTGTTATAGAAATTTTGAGGGTATTATACCTTGGGTTCAGTGAAAAAATAAAAAAGGATTTAAATTTTAAAAAAAATTCAACCTATTTTTAAAAAAGTATTAAATAATGAAAGAGAAATTAAAGCTGGGGATTTAGGGGAGAAAACATTAAATTATAAAATGTAAACCTTGAAATTTTTTAACCAATTTTAGAAAGTTATCTCCCCTATTTTGATGTTTTGAACTAAACAAATCTTATCTTTGATCTTAAAGAATCTATTAAGGGAGTGACAATTGAAAAAAGTTCATTTTTTGATAAATTGTCACTTATTCCTCTCATATTTAATGTCTCCAAAACACTACTCATAGACATGAAAATAATTGTTGGTTATTTAGGAGAAGATAGGCTTAGTCTGAAAATTATTGTTTCTAATATTCATAAAACAGAATTAAGCCTTTTCCCCTCTGAATTTCAATTATAAGCCTCAATTGACCTTACTTTTGTTTTGGAAGATATATCTTTTTAATTTGAACTTGAATAAAAAGTTGAGCACACGTTATTTGGTCTTAGCAGAATTTGTTTTAGAATTAATGATAGTAAATTTTCTTTTAGAAGTTGAGCACGTTTTGGAGGAGAATCATACCATCAAAAAACATGGATTTGAAAATTCTCAAGATTAATAAAAATAAATTATTTTTAGTTTTTCACTATATTCCTTATATAATTTTGGTGTTGAACTTCACTTAAATTCTAATAGTTTTTTTTGAATAGGAATCAATCTTGAGTATGAAAGACATAAGCACTACACAAAATGAATTTGAAAATTATCTTCCTAAATCTATTTTTATGAAATCATCCCTATACACATTTATTTTTGATGATTTGATGCTCCCAAATCAGAAATCTTATTTTGGGAATCCTTTCAAACACCTAGAAAAAACCTGAAATTAGTTTCCCCTTCAATAAAGTGTGCAATTCATTAATTCTTGAAAAATTCCACAAGTAGAAAATATTTTTTCATCTCTATCAAGGGTATATTCTAGCTGAAAATTTATATGATTATTTTTTATTGGTTTAGAATCCCATAGAACTGATATTTCATTTAAAAATATTTGGTCTATGAATATATGGTGGTTTTTAGATAAGAGACCACATCATCCTTTTGAATATGGTTGGATCACTATGAAATTCCAACTAGAGACTTTAAAACTAGTGATACATGGGAAGAAACCCATGATTTAATAATATATTTTGTTTTTGTTTGTTTCTTTTCTTTTAAATAAAAAAATACCTCACTTTTGTTTTGTATAACTTCCCTCTTGCTCATTTTTTCTAGTCTAAAATTCTAAAAGTTAGTCCACATCACTACACTAAATCTATCATTGGTTTCTAAGGAGATTTATTACCATACCCTCTCACTATTACTTGATATCATCTTATTTTTTTTGTAGTTATTGGTCATAATTTTGATATGTTTTACTCTTTTCAGCACCTTAATGAAAAGACCAAGGGGAGATTCAAATTTATATAAGAGAGTGATAAATCAAATTTGTTTAAGCGAAACACACCAGATTTTAGGGGAGTAATTATTTCATGATTTAATTTTCTATTTTAATATTTAATTTAATTTTAAACCGATGAATTTTATCCTTTATTTATTAATACTTTTTTAAGATGTATGTTTTAGCTGTTTTAAAATCTATTTCATGCTAAAAGTTAAGTGTGGGGGGGGGATTTACTTAACTAGTATAACTAAATTAAATCTTTTTTTTTGAAATTTTGGGAACTTAACTTGTTCAAATCTAGTTTGTTGAAAATCATTTTAAACACAATTGAAATCATGTTTTAGTTCCCTGAAATAACTTTTTGAACTGTTAATAATGTTTGAATATATTTTTAAATTGATGTTTGTTTAAATCATGACATAACAAGATACTTTATAAGTTGTGTTGAAAATCCTGATCTATTATCCATAAATATAAATCATGTATGATTTAATTTTTTTTGTGAAACTACTTTGAATTTGTGACAATGTGTTTTTTAAGTCTTATTACAACCATAATTCATGATTTTTACTATTTAATATCAAAATCCTTTTGAACCAAACTATTTTGATTGTTTATTCCACCTTTAAGTTCAACATAGGGTATAATGTAAAGTTTTAAGTGTGGGGAGGGGTCATTAAATGTTATAAACTATGTTTCATGTAGTTCTCATAAGAAATACCGCAAATTTTTTCAATTTTGACTATTTTCAAGATTCAATTTTCATTTTCAGTAGTAGTAAATTTTTCTTAGATTTAAGGAATATTTTGCTAATTAGAATATTTTTTATTTTTTATTCTACCATGTATTCAATATTATAATATAATTTATATTTTTTTCTGAAAAAATATTACTTTATTGTAAATTTTAGAAGTAATATTTACAAACTTAAATGATTTTAAAATTTTTATAAAACTTATAATATTTTTATTTAAATAGGATCTGAAATTAACTCATAATCATGGTCATTATTTTTATTATTTAAGATAAAAGTATTGGATCTGTTAAATATTCTTCTTTTTATTTATTAAACTCACTCATCCACTCAACTATCTCTAATTATTCCTTGTGTCAAGATATGTGAGTTAGTTCACCATAGAGAAAAAGAAAAGATGGAAGAACATTTGAATGCGAAGTGAAGTTTGTTTTAAGTCTTTTTAAAATTTTAAAATTCAATTATTTTAGTAAATATAGCAACCAAATTTTGGATAATAAATTTCATTTTGAGTAGGTAAATAATACATAATTAAAAGAGTTCATGTGGGGGAACATTTTTCAAAATTACTTCTTTATTAGAAATATAGATCTTTCATTTTTAAGATGAACTGACTTCCACTAAATTTTATTAAATAATTTCTTCGGGGGGAATAAAGCTTTATATATAGAGTAATTTGATGTGGTTTTTAGTTGATACATATTTCTCACATTTATTTGTGAAAACAATTAAAAGTTTAATGTAAATATAAGTTTATAATATAGAATTATTGAATATCAGTTAACTTGTAGTTAAAATTGTTATTCTTTAAATATCTTGATGAAATTATGTGCTTTAAGTTATAAATTGTCTAAATAATTCTTGGTTTTATTTTTCTCATAATATTAGGATCGTGAAATTTCATTGTTGGCAGTGGAATAATCATTAAGATATAATTGTTTAGAAAGTTATAGGAATTTCATGTTTGGAATTTAAATTTTCAAAGCTCCATGGTCTTATCATAAATATATTTTTTATGGAATAAATTATTCTATGAATTTTGGATTTTTATAAGAATATTTTTTTGGATAATTCTTGTATTTCATAATACTTTTTAAGTTATTTCTTATAGATTCATTCACTCCCTTATGACTTTGTAAGTCAGTTCATATAAATTTACCAATTTCATTTGACTTGATTCCATTTTCATATGAGTTCATTTTTATTTTATATGAATTGAAAAAGATTATGACTTCATTTCTATTTCATTGGACTTTCATCATTTTCATATGACTTATTCAGACCTTCATAAGACTTTACCCTCATTAATTTCGACCGAAACTGGAAGAAATAAAGGAATACCATGAGAGCTCAACCTAAACTTTCCCAAACTAAAGGAGGAATAAATAAATGTGAATGAGATCATCATTGAGTATCCCAATATCTTTTTATGTGAAATAAAAACTGAGCATGAAATATATCTCAATTCCACTAATGAAGTAAGGTAGAGAGGAATCATCATTGTTACCTACTGAAGCTAACATCAAACTACTGAAGAACTCAACCCTATCTAGTAGAAATGGTCTATGATTGGATCCATGAGGAGCTCAATTGAGTATAATCTACAAATAATTCCAATAAAATTTGGAATCATACACTACTTCTAAATCAATTAAATAATATGAATCAAATCAATTGATCAAGACTAATGAAAAGTCAATACAGGATGAAGAAATCAATCGCTAGTTTTTTAAGTTTAAGGAAGAGATATTTAAAAAATGTGGGGATCACTGATCCCAAGTGTTATGGTTAAGTGATTGAAGATGGGTGAACACCATTTGTTCTAGTAATTTCCTCAATGAGTTCAAATTAACCAAATCCTTGATAAACTATTGAAGGCTAATTATAAAGTTCCATGAATTATCCTTGTTTTATGCCATAGCTTGGACTAGTGCAGATGCTTGTACAAACTTAGGATATCTGAGATTAAGATTTCTTTCATGGTACTACTATGGTGGTGCAGGTATGCACATTAATCATTTAATCATATTCATTAATGATCACCAATCTATTGAAGAAAATTAAGTGGTGACTAAAGTTGGTTGAAGAATTATGAAGCATGGTTTGTGTGTAAGCTAGTGTGCACCATATATAGATAGAATAAGTTTATGTCTAGAATTACTATGGCTACTAAAGTTTATCTAAGTTTTTACTCACTGGTTCTAGTTCTACACTTGTTTATTAGCTTGTGATGAAATGAAATATGGGTGTTAAGCTATTTTTAATAAATAGGTATCATGGAGCTCTAGCTCCTATCTAGGAGAATCTTCACTAGTATGATTCAAGGTAAATTTTATAGAATAAGTTGAAGTTTTTAGAATTTTTTTGGGTGTTTCTAACTATTTTTTGTATTTTTAATTCTAAAAATTAAATGAATAAGGGATACTTTTACAATTACATTGAGTACACTCAAGTTAATTTTACAAGTTAAGGTGGTGGAATTGGTAAAATTTAGTGGTTAAAGGTTCTTTAAAAAGGAGGGATGAAACATAATTTGGAGGGGGTATGAGCTAATTGTCATTTATTTTTTGGGGATAGAAAATTGCAACTAAAATTGAGAGAAGAGGAGCAGGATTGGGAGTTAGGATCTATGCTATAAGGTGAAAGAAAGCAAAGATTGGATGGGAAGTGGAGATCTCATCTCAATAGATAACAAACCCTACCTCTCTTATCTCTTTTCTATTGTATTTCAATTTTTAATTTCTTATATTATCCTATAATTTTTAAATATGTGTTCTAATCTAATTCTTTGAGGGAAATAATTTTGTAGTTACTTGTTTATATTTTCATATTCTTGATTTATTTCTTCAAGATTTCCTTCCATTCTTCTTTGGATATCTACTTTCAATTATTTTGTTAATATTAGTTGATGAATTAGCTGAATAAAACTAATTTCAATATTGTTTTTAAACTTTTTACCCAATATAATAAAGCAATATAGTGTTTGTTAGGAATGGTTTAATGGAATTTTACAAGTAAATGACAATTAATTCTATGAATGATTTCTTTGTAACAAGTATTATCAAACCCATACTCTATAGCATCATCTTTTCAACTGGATTATTCAATTTATTTCCTTCCCAATCATTATTTTTTTATGTATCCTATCCATTACCCATAGTTTAGGTTTTAACTTTTCTAAAACCACACACACAACTTCCTTTCTTGGACCACTTTTCACACTTTCTTTTATTTTTAGAATCATCATTTCTTGCAAATATTTTTAGCATCAAGAATTAAATAAATCCCTTATATAATTCATCCACATTCCCTTAGGTTTTAAAATTCACTAATATTCTAGTTAAAGAAAATATAAATGTTAATTTGATAGTTTTGATTACTTATGGCCCTATCAAAATTCAATAGGAATGATGTAATGTGGGTTATCATTGATCACCTTATTAATTCTACTCATTTACTATCAATAAGGGTGTATATACCTCTCAAGTGACTTTCATTATTTTATATTAATGAAGTTATGATACTTCATGGTATGCCTATTTCAATTTTATTTGATCATGACCCTCATTTCACATCAAAATTTTGGAGGAGCCTTTAGAATTCTCTATACACTAAGTTTCATTTGAGCACCACCTATCATACTCTGAGTGATGGGTAGTCTAAAATCGATATCTAAGCGTTATAGGATATGTTGAGGTCATGATCACTCGACTTAAAATTAACTTGAGACCAATACTTACCTCTAGTTAAAACCACATACAATAATAGTTTTCACTCCAACATTCAAATAGAACCATATGAATATTTATATGTGAAAATAAGTCATACTCCAACTTGTTAGAATAAATTTTGATAAATAAATCTAATTTTTCTATAACTATTTATGGGTACAACTGATAAAGTGTGATATATCCATAAATATATCAAGAAATGTCAATGTGTATAGAAAAGATATGTTAATAATCGAATAAAGAACTTGGGATTTCAAGTAAGGGTTTGTTCTTTTCTAAGGGTATCATCATGGAAGGAAGTCATATGGTTTGAAAATAATGGAAAGATAATTCTAAGGTACATTATACCTTTTTATATTTTCTAAATAATTTGTATTATTTCTTATCATTTATATTTTCCACCCAATGTATCTAAAGTATATGTATGACCAAAGCATATAATCACCATTAAATAAATAGATCTAGAGCTTGAATTATCTTATAAGGAAGATCCTATTCATATTCTTGACACCAGAGAGAAAGTGTTTCAAAATCATAAAACTTGGATATTGAATGTATTTTGGAGGAATCATAATCTATAGGAAGTTATGTGGGATCATGAAAAAGTTATTGGAACTGTTAAGGATGATGTTATATTTTTTAAAATACATGAGGATAATTTTTAACACATTTGAGATGGTTTGGGAGATGGATATGGTATTTGGAAATTAGTTTTGAAGGTTTTTTTAAGTTAATTTGATAAATCTAAAATTATTATGTAATATACTTGAGTTTTTAAGAAAATGTAAAAGGCATCTGTAATATATCACAGATGAATATTTTTTAAAGTGTGGGATAGTTTACACTGTGATACATAAGAATAAATTTGTATTAGAGGTAAGTCTACACTATGATACATAAAATCTCATTAATGATATGTAATATCTCCCAAATCATACATAATATTAACTTTTAGGTTTCATTGAGGTATATATTATTAATTCAAAACATGTGTAAGATTAAATTAGCAATACATAAGATTAACTCTAGAGTTTCAAATTATACATAAGAGTAAATCAGCTCATATATAAGATTATGTTTGTGGTTCCAGAGCATATGTATGAAGCAATTTGGCTCATACCGGAGTAAATATGATGCTATGTTAGAGTAACTTTAGGTTTTAAAATAATACATAACATCCATTGGAGATTCATGTAAGATTAAAATGTGTGTTCCTAAGTGAAATATAAGATTAATTGTGATGATGTTGTGTTGTTATTCGGTGTTTAAATATCATGATACTTTATGAATTAAGTTTTTATTCAATATGATATTAGTGTTGATATTTAAAGTGAATATTTCACCATGATTTATACTTTTCGTAGCACGTGTTATTATATGTAATTAGGAAAATATGGAAAAGAAGATATAGGGACTTGTGTAGATTCATATAAGGAATATACTGAGAAGAAGCTGAGATAATGGAGAGTCAAAGATATAAAACCATTTTTCAAAGTAGTCAACATTGCTTATTATTATTCTATAGTTTTAATTGATTATTTAAAGGTAAATTATCAAGGAGGATATACTAAGTTCAACTTTATTAGATACCCATTAATTTAATATTGGAGAAGTTAATTTAGTGATTTTTTAGGTAATATGATAAAAGTGGGTCTGAGTTTTTGAATAAAATATAAGGTGAGGTAGCCAATATAAAATTAAAGAAAAAATGTGTGAGAATATATTGAAACAATTATGAGAATAAATAGAGATAAAGAGATAATCTAAGATTGTTGTGCAAGGTGTGAAAATAGAACAACCTAAGGTAACTATAGTATAGAAGATGAAAAAGATCTCATCCATCCAATACATTGGTGACTTGAACTTTCCTAGTGATTATTCTTCATGAATATTATGTTATATTTATGTGTAATAAGTTATTTATTTTTTGAAATGGTTGATTCCAGTAATATAGTAGGTTTAATGATATACCCTTGACTTCAACTTAATCTTAATGAAAAAAGAAGTTTTGTGTGAGTGGGCTGTCAACCGCCATACACCGGGGTTGTGGTCGTCCATGTTTAAAGTGAACCTTGTTAAAAAATTTGTTATGTTTCTGATTTACTTTCTACATTAAGGTGAGATTAATATATTTATAATGAATAATTAAATGAGTGAATGTTTTTAAAATATAATATTTCAACACTAATTCACCCCCCTAATACTGATCATTTTTAGAACTTGGCCTCACTTTCCCAATTATTTTACTTAATTTTAAATTTCTATTTTTTTCTCTCATTTTATTCTCATATTGACCCTTATGAAATTTTTGGGATGTTCTTGGGGTGAACTTCAGTAGGACATTTTATATCCTAAGGAGGCCACACCATAGCCCCCAACCCTCCTGTAGGTTGACCAAATCCTGATAGGTGTCATTATTCCATGGTGTTGTTGTTGATGAAGGATCACACAAACCCCTTGGGCTACACTATAGTGGGTTTTGTGTAGGGGTTTTCATAAGGGATAGGTGTATACACTACTTAAGGGTGACCATTTTTACCCTTATGAGGGTGTCAGTTACATAGGTATGACTCTAAAATCCATGTCGTAGCCTAGAGAGTCCACACTATAGTGGTTGGGCCCAAAGGATTTAGGTCTTCCTAACTGAGGTGCTCCAGGAATAAGCCTTGGGATACATCATAGAGAGAGTTACTGTAATAACCCGGAATTTTATCACTGAGATTTTCATTCTTATAATTATGTCATATAGTATAAATCACATACATCTTGTTGAGAAACCAACAAAAACATTATAAATTAATAATGATACATTAGTCATCAAAAAAACCAACAAGGATTTCAAATATTATAGTGGGACAATAAATAAAAAATAAGATTATAAGAATGGGAAATTTTGGATATTCTTGATCCCCTAAAATGAACACACTCAAGAACAAACCTATAAAAATAAAACACAATCTTAATAATAAAATATTCATTTAAAATATTAAATTATATATAACCTTGGGAGAAAATATAATTGACCAATGAATGGAATAAGAGGTATTTATATGAGTTAGTAAACCCTTATGACCATTAGAAATCTATCCATTGGAATATTAACATGATCATTTGAATATTAATGTGACCATTAGAAATAGTAATCTAGCTGTTAGAATAGTAAATTCACCTAATAAAGTATAAATAAAATTTATGTATCTTATAAATGAAAATATTATATATTTATATCATGTAATAAGTAAATAAATGTTTTAAAAATGATAAATTAAGTGTTGGTTTTTTTGTGAAATGTAAATGTTGATTTACAATTTTATAATTAATATAATAATTTAAAATAAAAATTATTTTCAAAAAATAGATTCATAAATTAATATTTAATTGTATTATAATTATAAGATAATTTTATGTGACCTTAATTAATTTTTCAAAGTGTTATAAAATTAGTTATAACATTAAAATTGATATTTTTCAAATAAATGATGACTTTAATTAAAAATTAAATTTATCATATTTATAAAATTATTTTCATAAAATGGAGTTCATTTTTAAAATCTTCACATTAAAAAATTATTATGGTGAATTTTTTTATTTTTCTAAAATAGTTGAATTTTTTTATGAATAGTGAAATAAGGTAATTTACTGTTTTAACATCATGAGTAAATAAATAAAATTTTGAGTCAAGTTTGAGTCATGGATGATGTAATTCACTATTATCTTGAAATAAAATTCTCTAGTTACTTTAATTAGTCATAATAATCAACACTATTGATATTCTTGACCCAAAAATAATAAGCAAATGAATAAAATAATCAAAAACACCCCTCTCCTCCCCCTATAAATACCCCCCACCCCTTCTCCTCACACCTCCCAATCCTTGTATATAATCTAAATTCTACCCAATTCCATTTCTAATCCTATTTCCCATATCCAAGAGCTTATGGACTCAAAAAAAAGTCCAAACCTAAGTACCTTAAGGAGTTTCTCAAGGAGACGATATTCATGAGGTAAAATCCTTCTTATTTCTCTTAAATTATTTCTTTCTTCTACCATATACTCACCTCCTATATCCAAAACAACATGATAACTCCATTATCATATATATATATAGTAATTTTATTTTTTTAATGTAATATCCATCATCAAATCTCTCTTATTCCCCTTTTATCTTAAAAATGAAAACATCATTCGTGATATGTCGATTCACCACCTTCATGGACAACAATTTTTCATTTCCCATTACCAATTTCAAATATGGTCATAAAACCATTATAATGGTTAAACTAGATTTTAAAATTTATATTATAACTTGTTTTATGTTATGTAACTAATATATGTACATAATATTAAATGATAAAAGAAAACTAGTTCGTGATGACCAAAAAACCACCAAAATAAACTAAACAATTATTATTAACATTTAATCAAATGAATCATCCTAATATCAGAAAAAAAATGATATATGGGACCATTTAAAATTTTTGAAGTATATTAATACCATTTATTCCACTTTTATATTTTTTTATTCCATTTTACAAGAACTCCCATAAATATACTCAAGGGAACCGACCATAAAACCATGAAATGAACGCTCTCAAAACAATGAAACTAAACATTATAACTCATAAAAATAGACATAAATTAACTTAATAAAATTATAATAAATAAAATATATGTTGAATAGGTTCCTAATTAAATTATTTATTAATCTAATTTTATTAACCAGTACATTAAGTGCAAGTGAATATCACATTCTGACATAAGGTAAGGGATCTCTTTGAACCTCCATTTTTCCTTTGGGTTACGATTTCTCTCTCTTTAACCTAATTTAATTATTAATTATTATTATTTATCCTCCTATTTTATATTTTTATGTTCCAAAAATATTTAACTAAATCAATTCATCCTTATTTTATGTGTAAATACATGTTTTATAAGGTTCTCTTCTCAATTGTTCCCGATAAGCAAGCCCTACTAAAGGGAACTTCCCCATTTCTTACCCATTTTCAAGTACACTACATAATCTATTTTAAGACACTATTATTTTTATAAAATCACTCATTTCATCATGAAAAACTATTTTATTTTATTTTTGGTTTTATACAAATAATTATGCATTTATCCTCATAAAAGACTCTTTGTTCTTTTCCCTAAAACCGCATTAAGTGGATCATTTCTAAAGTTTCCTAAACACTATTTTTCATATAATCACTTTAGTTGGACATCATTATTCAAGATATATTCTTTTTTTCCTTTATTAATGTCCAATAATGATTTAAATCCCTTCTTTCTTGTATACCATTGTAATATGCCCTTTGGTTATGCCTTATAACATGATTACAATACTCATTTCTATTCATGGGTTACCCTTATGTTTATTTATTATGTTTGATTCTTTATATAGAACACATATGCATGAACATGTTAATATGGGTACACCCAGATATAACTCCAATTCATTGGGTAATTTTTAGTTTCATGAGATTTCGTATATGGGATTAGGGAGTAAACCTAATCCATTATGGGACTTTGTTCACATTGTGATATAGTCATGGTAGTTGGTATTGACTCATATTTATGTCATGTTATATATTTCTACCACATTTTTATGTTTCCATGATCGCATGATCCCATGTTCTATATGTTATGCTTCTATATGTTTATTTATGTTCCATGCCTTTTTATATCATCATGTTATGCCTTCTAACTCATGTTTTATGCTTTATTACTATGTTTATTCCATTAATGGGATTTTTAGATCATCCCTTTTATCTATTTATTCCCTAAGTTATCCTATGAAAATGTATAATATCAAAGAAAGTTAGGATATCATTATAGAAGATTAATATAGAGTTGTTTTATCCTAGTTCATGTTTTAAATTTTATATACCTAGTCTTCCAAAGACACTAGACTTTATCATCATTGGTTTGTATTTGATGTTTTTTTTAAAGGTTGGGGCTGAAGACTCATTTTATTATTAAATAAAAGAAAATATCTCTTTTTAACTGGGTATAGGGAGACCTATTACATAGCCCGAAGTCCCGGTGGGCATGTATCCCATTACATGGCCCATAGGCCCATTTTTTTTGGCCCAAGGCCCATTCTGTGAATAGTACTGCTACAGTACCCACACAGTACTCACCATTGATATAGTGCCCTGCCGCTACTACAGTGCTGCTACAGTACCTGTGCCCAATGGGTTTTGAACCCCCATTTTTCATGTAGGATTACAAGGTGCTTACCACTAAGCCAAACCCCAACTACTTTGTATTTGATGGTTAATTATGCTTAAAATCATGTAATAATATGTGAAAAAATCTAGGGTCATTATATTTATATAAGGGTATTAAGGGTTCTATGTAAGGGAAGTGCATAAAGGTGAGAGGAAGTTATGTAAGGGTCTGGTGGATGGGATATAGAATAGATGGTATGGTTGCATAGTGGAGGATATTTGGTAGAGGCCACCATGTTGTAGCATAGAGGGTTGTTTCATAGTGACCAAGGGCTCTAAGAGAAGTGACCTTTCCACTCAAGGCACCTCCACTCTACAATTGAAGGGCTATTTTTAGGGAGGTTGGTCTATGGAACTAAACTATGGTATATAAGACCACATTGTGGTCTGTGTCTATCTTTTTTTTAAATAGAGGAATTCCTCTCTTGACCTTGTTGCCTTAAAACCCCCTTTATGGTCTTTCTTCTCCTTCCCTTGTGAATCTTGACAGTAGGAGGGCCCTTAGTGATTCCTCTCTCCTTTTCCTTCAATTTTGGCTTCCTCCCTTTTATTTTTTGTGTATCTTTGAGGTAAGGCCCATATTTCATCTATTTCTCCTTTCTTTTTGTTCCCATATATTTTTATTTCCCTATAATGGTCTTGAAAACCTATGATTTGGTATCAACTAATTTTTTATTGGGGTTTTTTGTTTTTATGATTTTTATTGGTTCCCTAAGGATCGTTCTTACTTTCTAAGGGTGGATAGACCTTTTCTTTATGAAAAAAAGATGATTTAATGTATGTTTCCCCATGCATTGGCCATTAAATATTATAAACATAATGTATTTCCAATTTAAATTCATTTTTATATATCAAATGATAGTGTTAAAAGTTTGTGAGCATTATTTGGAAATAAAACTAGGTTTTACTTAGTTTTTATTGAATGAAAATTTGTTTCCATTTTTAAATGCTTAGCTCAAATTTTTTATTTAACAGTGCACACTGGATGTTTAATAAAATGACGAAATGACCATTATTAATGAGTTTTGATATTTTAAGATGTGTTTTAGTCTTCAAACATATTTATAAAGGTTTCTTTAAACTTTTAAGGTTTTCTTGGTTCTTTAAGAAGGGAGTTTATAACTTGGATTCTAAATAATGTTTGGGAGGTCCGTTTGGCACTTTAAAAGAGTATTTTCTTGATGAAAAACCCCTTAGAATATTCCACATATTTGGTATGTTTTCAAATGGATGATAATGTACCTGATATAGGTCATATTTATTATATTCATGACTTTGTGAGTAAGGGGTTATTACTAAGAGGGGTGCTCGGGGTGAGTCTTTCTTATTATTCAGTTTTTGTATCTAGGAATGTGTCTATTTTAATATTGTTTTTTGTTACTAATTATTGGATCGTACCCATTTTATACTTAATGGGAACCAAGAGTAGCTAGAGAGATTTCTAAGATCACGTAATGCACTAGTTTAGGATCATGCTCTGGTTGGTGGCCCTTAGTATGACGTCTGCCCTAATTGGGAGTTTACCCCTCTATTAGGATATATAGGGTAATACCTTTTGGATAGATAGTGATGGAAAAAATTAATAGAGGGTTTGAATAGTCATTTTAAAAAATTTAAAGACAAAATAATCAAAGTTTATAAAATAAATATTTACAGTGAGTGATGTGTTCTTGATATGAGTTGCAGTAAAATAAAATTAATGAAAACCAAGATTTATAGTGGTTTGGATAAAAAATATCTCAATCCACTCCTCAACATTCTCTACTCAATGAGAATACTAGTACCCACTAAGAACCTCACTTTTAATGGTGTGAGAACCTTGTTATAGACACTTCCTTTTATAAGAACCTAGAGGCACAATCTAATATTTTATAAGAGACCAAAATTTAGTCTATGACTCGACTTTTGGTTGGAAGCCACAATCCAAACTTCCCTTTAGGTATTGGAATAACCAAACAATTAAATACTTGATTTTGATTGGGAAAATCATAAACCACACTTGAATAAATAAAAATAGAAGAATAAAAGGTTGCACAAAGAAAAAAATATAGAGAAATCAGTAGATGATAAAAAATGTTGAAGATGTTGAAGCTCGATGATCATTGATCACTTGAATGGAATAATTTCAAATGTTGAAGTTCCTATATAGTCATATCAAGGAAAAAAAAGTCGCAGTAGTTTCTTAATCGGATGATATCAAAAATAATTGTTTCAAATTTTCATCACAAAGAACCTATTGAATGATTTGTACTGGATTTGTTTTTATTCCTTGAATATGTATCTCAAACCATTAAGACAAAGATATTCTAGGAGAATCTACATATCGAATAGCTACATGACACTTGTTAGTGTATAATAATAAATTAATGTTACTATTACTGTCACTTGTAAAATCCATGCTGAATAACAAAGAACAATTATGCTCTTTTATTTCTTCATTAAATATTAGAATAAAAAATTTAATATAATAAGTAAAACAAATATGTACAATTCATATTTATAAAATGGTTAAAATTAAACTGGATAAACTTCTAGTTTATTAATATATTAAAAATATGTAAAATAGATCATTGTAAGAGTATATAAACTAAATGTATACAGGTATATAAAATAATTCTTAAAATTAATTTTTTACACAACTTAAAATTATATATCAATAAAATATAATAATAAAATTAACTAAATATTTATTTTAATATAATTAATTAAAAAATAAGAATTATGATTTTTTTATAAAAGATAGTTTGAACTAATGGTGGACTTAAATACCTAGAGAAATATTGATCTACTGTTGGTATAGATCCACCATTGCACCATGATCTACCATTGGTGTCCAATGTTGGATTGATCTACTATTAGTGTCCAATAGTGGATTAATCTACCAGTGAAATAGAGGAGATCTAACATTGGAGTCCAACAGTATATTGATCTATCATTTCACTAATAAGGATGAAATAATAAGATACAACATAAATAAGGCTACTACCATACCATTGTGCAACCATGAGCTTTTGGTGAATCAAGAAGAAGATTCAGTTACACCATTTGTAGTAGGTAAAGAGATCTACCAATTAATAACTAAATAGGGGATATACCGGTGGTATCAAATGGTATATTGATCTACCATTGGCAAAAATATATATCTCAATGAAGATGAAAATATACCGATGAAACGAGAATCAAATGACAAGCATTAAGAAACTTTGGTGAATGAAGAATCGTTGTTGGCATGATCCACCAATGGATGACCAATAAAAGATTAATCTACCATTGATGACCAATGGTAGATAGATCTACTGGTGGATTAAAATCAACCTCTACAAGTATTGAAGAGTATAGTTACTATCGATACATGGTGAAGATGAATGGTGTTGTGAAAAACCATCACGCATGGAGATAAGATCTACCGGTGGAGAAAATATATCTAACAGTGGAAAAAATAATATACATGTGGTCTTTAGGGGTTGATCGAAATGGGTGACCTACCATTGAACAAATATGGAGGCACAAAGTCAAACTACTTCTGAAAAGACATAATAAGGGTGTCACTGCTTCCTTTAAGGTGAGCCATGTCATCATCGGGCTTGATGATGATAGTCATGGAAATGCAATTCAGAACACAAAAACATACTGGCGTTTCTAAAGGATGAAGATGACTGAAATCAAAAAAGATATGAGTGGGAGAAACGAACAAGGTGTGGGAATCTAAAAATAGATCAAATAGAAGAGATACATCTGATCTGATGGCCAAGCTCATGTCCATGTTTATTTAACTCGAATGAACAGTTTTATGGTTGGCTTGTCCCACATTGATTTCACGATGCACTGATCAAGCGGTATATCATAAAACTTGTGACTTCCCACCATTAAATATGATTATTAGGGATCGGTACCAGTTACAACATCACACACATGGGCTTCAACCTAATGGGATTACCAAGACCAAACCATGAACCTTCTCGGCATGCTTTGTGGGCCTTACACACGAGCCTACCGGCACTAAGTGTGCACTATATGCAGTTGAGAGTTTATCTTCCTCAAAGTGGGCTACCTATGGTAGGCCCTCCCATAGGGTAAACCCTTTGGGTCCCCTAAGAGTGGTTGAGGGCTAACCATGGTGGTTCATTAGGATGGCCCAAATTTTTTGTTAAGAAACACTTAAAATTTTATTAACAAACATTAAGTGAATAAAATATAATAGTAATTAAACAATTAGATTCACTAAAACATGTAAAAAAATATGGTTAATTTTTTCAAAACAATTTTAAATTTTATTAAATGTGATGAGACAATAATTTATCAAAAAAAAGAATACTGTTAAATTATTAAAACCAATTTCAAATACTAACACACTCCCCTTTTTTATAAATTACAAAACATAACATTTATAAAATTTTCAAGAAAAATATTCCCCTTTTTTAAATTTATCAAAAAAATATATTATAATTTAATCTATAAAATAGTCTCCCTTTTAGAAAAAAAATCAGCTACTTTAAAGGTAATAGAGTATTATATTGTTATAAAAGTAAATAGATTGTTACAGTATTCAATGAAAGTAGAATTAAAATAGAGAAATAGTTTAATAGTGAATTTTAGATAGTAATATCTAATTATAATTTAATCAAAGTAAAAAAAATAACATTCAATTATAGAAAACATGTAAAAAGATATTTAATATCATTGATTTTACTAAAAAGATATTTCAATCTACTATCATTCTTAATTAAAACTTCATTTTCTCAAATTTAATAGAATTTAAGGGTTTAGTGAAAATGTCAGGTAATTCTTTTTAGTAGGAAAAAATTAGAAACAAATATTACCTTTATTTACATGATCCCTATGAAAATGAAATATAAAATCTATGTGTTTTTTCTAGAGTTTTGAAGAGGGTTTTTAGAAATTGAAATAGCACTTCAGTTATCATAGTAAATAAGAATTTTATCAAAACTGATATTAAAATTATATAAAGTCTGTTTTATCCAAATACTCTATAAACAGAAACTAGCAACAGAAACATATTCATCCTTGGATATTGATAATTCTATAGATAGTTTTTTCTTAAAACTCCATGACATTAAACTTTTTCCTTAAAAAATGGTACATACATATTGTGATTTTTTGGTCAAGTCTACAACCTCCAAAGTTAGAATCAGTGTAAGACAGTAAATCAAAAAAATTATCATTAGAGTAGAACAATACAATAAAAATAGTACCCTTGATATATTAAATTACTATTTTAATAGCTTTAAGGTGACTTTCTTTAGGGTTGGACTGAAACTTAGCACACAAGCAAACTAAGAAAATTATATCTGGTCTAAAAGCAGTGAGATACAATATACTACCTATCATGCCTTTATATATTTTAATATCAACTAAATTTACAGACTCATCTAAGTACAATTTGGAATTAGTACTCATTGGTGTTTTCATAGACTCACTATAATGAAGTCCAAAACTTTTTACAAGTTCTTTATCATATTTAGCTTGATTTAATAAAATACCATCTTTCTTTTGATTAGTTTTTAAACTAATAAATAATTGTATTTCACCCATTAATCTCATGTCAAATTCACTTATCATTATTTTAGAAAAATCATTACACATTGAATCATTTTTTGAACCAAATATTATATCATCAACATATATTTATATAATCAGTATATCACTTGAAACTATTTTTATAAACAAGGTTGGATCAACCTTACCTTTACCAAAATCATTTTGTAATAAAAATTGTGTTAGTCTTTCATACAAAGATCTTAGAGCTTTATTAAGACCATATAAGGCTTTATTAAGTTTAAAAACATTAATTGGAGACTTATCATTTTCAAATCCATAGGTTTGTTTGACATAGAATTCCTCTAAAATTATTCCATTTAAAAGGGGACTTTTTTACATCCATTTGAAATAATTTGATATTTTGAAAACAATCATAATATAATATAATTATAATTGATTCCATATTATAAATAAGATAAAAACAATCTTTAAATTTAATTCCCTCTTTATGGTAATAACCTTGAGCTACTAGTCTTGTTTTATTTCAAACTATGTTTCCAGATTCATCAAATTTATTATGAAAAAACCATTTACTTCCTATAATATGTTTATATTTTAAAAAAGTGACTAAATACAACACTTTATTACTTTAAAATTGATTTAATTAATCATGTATAGAATTAATCCAATTTGAATAAATTAAATCATTTTCAAAATTGACAGGAACAAAATGAGCAACAAAAGCAGAGTTTTCAAAATAAAGTAAAAAAGATTTCCTGGTTTGAATACCAAATTCTACACTACCAATTACTTTTTCAATAGGATGATCTTTAAGAGTTTTCCATTCCTTTAGATCAGTTTGATAAGATATATACCCCCCCAACTAATACATTATCATTATCTTATTTATTCTCTTCACTAAAATTAAATTCCCTAAATTCATCATTTTTTTGAATCATAATCCTACTTATTAGAATTGTTTTCATTAAACTTGATAAGCACAGATTCTTCAACAAATAAAGTTTTATTATTGAAAACTCTATAAGCTTTTCTGGAATTGTAATATCCTAAAAATATCCCTTCATCTAATTTAGAATCAAATTTTTATAAATTATCTTTCTCATTTAAGATATATACTTTATAGAGAAAAAACCTAAAATATCCAAATTTAGGTTTAAACCCATTGCCCGAATGGCCAAAAGGCCTTCTTTTTTATTTTATTATGGATAATACCCCTTTTAAGGGATGAAGGGGAACCCGTACATGACCTGTAGGCCCAAGGCACAAGGCCCAACATAACCCACAATACATGACCCAAAGGCCCAGAGGCATACCATTCTCAATACATGACTCGTAGGCCCAACCCACTAGAACTGCCCCTCCCTATCTTTTTCATCATTGATCGCCTAGCTCCCCAGCTTTCATTGTTGATCGACTAGCATTGCCCCATACAAAGCTTATACAGTGCCTGGTCACAATGGTAGTTGCCATACCCTCTCATTCTTCCAATCTGATTAGCTCTGCATCTGGTGACTACTACTCTTGTTGCTTTGATCCTCTTATGGGGCCTGCTCTGTGTGAACTAGGCTAATCCATGGTCTCTGTGGCCTGAAGGCCCTGAGGCTTGAAGTACTTTGATGACCTGAAGGCCCTTGAGACCTGTTGGCCCAAACCGGTGGCCCAAAGGCCCAAATCGGGTGAATAGTTCCATCTGCTACAATACCTGCTATAGTACTACTACAGTGCTGCTACATTAACCTGAAAATTCACCTCCACCTAGTTTTTGAACCTAGGTCCCTTGGATGCCAAGTAGGAGCCCTTACCACTCAGGTACGGGCTCGTTGGTAGTTTAAACCCATTAAAAAGTTCATAATCAGTCTTATTTAGAAAATTTATTATATAAAATCTATTTAAAACATGTAAATCTATATTTATAGCTTCTTCCCAAAAGTATATGGGTACACTAAAATCCATTAGCATAGACCAATCCATTTATTGAATAGATATATTTGTTCATTCCCTGACACCATTCTTATGTGGTGTCCTAGGGGATAAGAAATAATGTTTATATCCATTTGTTTCACAAAATTTATCGAATTATAAATTCAAAAATTCACCACCTCTATCACTTATGATAGATATTATTGATACATTTTTGAAATTCTAAATAAGTTTATAAAAAAATTGGTTAGAGTTTCATTTTTATGAGATAAGAAATAAATCTATAATAATATACTTTAATCATCTACAATTAAAAAATACATACTTCTTACCACCAAAACTAATAGGTTGTATAGGTCCAAACAAGTTAATATGTAAAAGTTATAAACATTTAGTCGTACTTTTTTGGAGATGGTGCCCTAGAACAAAATTATTTGTACTTTATGATAACCTGTATTCATATTTTTTAATATTAATAAACTACTTATCACATCATGATCATTATTTTGCATAACATAGTATGCGATAATATATTAAGAGTAGTTGTCTCACTAAAAGGACATAGTAGTTCCCCACTATGATGAGAACCTGGAAGTGCTACGATACTATTCTTAAATATATGTTCTATGGCTAATTGATATCATTTGGGGGACACAGATGATATTGGCTATCAGGGGTGGAGACTCATAGGACTTTGAGGCACCTTCACATGGTGTACACCCTTGATAATATCTAGTGTAGTATATTAGGAGAACGAGACTCTCCAGTAAGAAATCCACATTTATATATGTAATTGGATGTTCCTATCTGTGGACATGTGAATTGATCCTTATACTTTAATATTATTATGATTCATATACTTTGATGTATTGATGAAAACCATGATGAAAGATGTTCATGATAAGGTAGGATACGTTAGGTGCGTCATGAGTAATATTGCATTAATGAATAATGTGAGAAAGGTTTTGTCTCTTATTATTTAACAAAAGTTGATATCTTAGACCTTTTAATAGAAATGATATATCCTGAATAAATCCATGGTCATGGTGTTCCATAGGTAAGTTCAATTTCTGAGAAGTCAAAGAAAGATACATCGAGCACATAGGTTAATGGCCCCGACATGCAACCTACTTAATTAGAGAGATCATGAAAAGGGATTATATTACACAATAAGTGATTGTATGAGGTATTATGTTATTGTGGAATTAAATTCTTTCTCTATGGGTGTCTTGGCATGTTGCGAGATGCTAACCTTGGACTTTGGGATGCTTCACCTAATTCCACTGAGAAAGAGGCCTAGAGGGTCATACACTAAGTGTATACAGAATCTTAGTTAAATAATATATTATTATTTATTATTTAAGAAGTTTAATAAATATTATTCATGCATATTGTTTAATAAATATTCATGTTTTCTTGATCGCATATATTCTGTCATGAGTTAGTTGAGATAATATAATGTGAGAATAATATTTAATAAATATTTGTTTTCTATTTAGTGAATATAATATTTATTTATTTATTTCTTAAAAATAATGCAGTGATATTTATTTAATAAATAAATAGTTATTATTCCAGGACTAATAAATATTATGGAGGAATGGCAGACCAAGTTTAATAGTCTGATGAGAAATAATATATATTTAATATATTGAATATTATTTGATTAAATAATATTTAATATATTTCACAAGTTAAGAACATGTCAAGAAATAATAATAATATTATTATTATTTAACATGGGGTTCTGTAGAGATGAAACAGATAATAAAGGGAACTTGTGTAATTATTTTATTTTAACACTAGTGGTATATAAACCCAATTATATTATTTTCTAGGTGAGCCAATTCATTTTTGGGTTGTGAACAATGGATTTAGAGAATCCTCACAAGCCCTAGATAGCTCCCTTCTCTAAGAATAATCCCAATAACTAAGAGTGATATTCCTCCACCTCCCACTCTCAAGTCTATAGAGATCAAGGAGAATGCTTTGGAAGCGGTTCTCATGGAGATCGAAGATGGGTGATGCAAGCAATAGGATCTTCCATGCTAGTACTCAAAGATTCCTACAATGATGTTCGGAGATTTTTGGAACACATGTGGATCACCACTAGAGGGAAACTATTCGTGATTCCTATGATGCAATGCATATCTATTTTCATATCCATCAATGAAAAAAGTATCCCAACATGGTAATTATTTAATTGATTAAATTAATTATAAATAATATGTGATGATCCTCCCTTTGGTTCTGGAGTTTTATATATTTTCTATTTTTATTTGATTCAATTATGTTGATCATGTCATTTATCATCATATGGATATCAGATTAATCATCGATTATGACAAAAAGAAAAGTTGGGAATGACTCATTGCATGCTTCCACTATTCTTGGAACCTACAAGTGGTGTCAAAGGGTCACATAATTATTTATAATTATTTAAATATCATTGATTGATTTACACATTTTTCTTTTAGTTTTCAATTCAAGTTTAATCATTCTTTTAATCTAAAATGTGAGATTTGCTTATTAATCCGTCATTTCTCATAGATATAATCAAAAAAATTAATTTTATGAATGAAATAAAATTGAATAACTCATCTAGAGGTGTCGAGGATTCTAGATAAATAACACAGTAGTACATGTCATGTAACCGGAGTTACACGCCATGTACTTGTGTTCAATGCATTTAGAATTAATTCGGAAATTAATTTATAGTGTGTGAAATGATGAATTTGATTTATTTATTTCTTACATCGCGTGTTGACTGGGATAGCCTAGAACACAGTCAGCCAGAGTACAGGCCATATAGCCCAAGTACATGGTGTGTAGTCCCTTTGAGTCATAAATGGGTTGTGTATTTCCATGCACTACCTACCTGATCAGTGACCATGTAACTCAGATACCACACGTCGCGTAGTCTCTTATACATGTTGTGTACTCCAATTTTCTAAGGCACAATTTACACATCGAGTCCCTAGGCATGTTCCTTATATAGATGGTGAGAGATGCACATGTTGTGTAGCTCACCTATATATGTTGTGTACTTATACAAAATTATGAATTTTTAAAATTGATTTATTAAATTTTGTAAACCTTATCAACATGTGCTTGTGTGTGGTCATTAAGATGATAGTACAAGAATTGTTATGGGTTTTTAATATATATATATATATATATTTAATTAATTAATATTTGTGTAATGTTCATACCTACATATCATGTATGAGTCGTATTATAGTTTTTACTCTACGTACATTAAAGCATAACATGTGACCAAGAAATCATGTAATTCCTATGATCATTAAGTTGATAGTACACATCATAAAATAACGTGATAAGTCATGTATTCCATATATCACAAGAGTAAATAGTATATGAGTATAATACTTATTGGGTAGATTTAGACGGGTATTCACCATTTTGCCTCCAAGGTACATTTATGTGCATGGTTAATTTTAAATAAATTTGTTTAATTTGTTTAAAATTATTATGGATGAGAATATCAAGGAAATTTGGATGATAATTAAGATAAAAGAATTGATTAATTAAATAAGATAATTAATTTATTGGAGTGTGGTTTATCTTAAATAAGAATTATTAAGAATTGAATTCTAGTTTTATTAAATGAATAATTCGTTTTATACATGTGTACGATCATGAGCATATACCAAACCTTTGTATGTGATTGGTTTCATTTAAGTTATTATAAAATTAAATTGTTGGCCTATGTGCCTTATCTCCTCTAATTATCTAAGGGTCTTCATGCCCATGGTTTATTTTATGTAAACCCTTTCCCCCTCACCTACGTGTGAGTAAAAGCATATATAAAGGGTAGAGCTCCCAAGCTAGTGGAGGCGGTTCAAGTTTGGAGCCAAGGTGAAACCAATCAAAGAGAGATACATTGGTGCACAGGTGAAAAGTTTTAACACAAACATTAATTGGTTATAGGTGTTTCCCCACTAGTTCAATGGTTGTTTACCAACCACTAGATAAACTAACCATTAGTAAAATATCCTGATCATACCACTTTATTATTTTATTTCTATCAAGTTGTGTGGTTATTTCATTATGTATTTTTTTTTCATGATCACATGAATTAATGAAATTAACGAGCATGCAAGATATAACTAAAATAATTTTTTTTATGTGTAAATATTATCTAAGACATGGTTAATCACTGAAGTAAATCCACTTAATATTAACAATCATGTAATAAAGATAATTTTATTTGGAAATTTATGCATAAAAGGATAAAATACATCAATTATATATATTAAGTCAGTATATCCTTCCACTACTTCAGTTAAAATTGAACCATAGTTCAAAGTACTTGACTAGGAAAAGTTGGGGTGCTTTCAATTATTGGGGAATTCTAACTTGAATTTTTGGGTTTAATTAACTTAGTTCACTTCAAGGGTTGATCGCCAAAGTAATACTTAGTTTAACTGAGAGACAAAGGTTAAGGAAATCAAATTTAAGGATTCTAGGATCGAGGAGTCCACTTAGTAGATAAAGGAAATGTGATTTAATGTATTTGGAATTTGGAATTCCTACCTAAAACCATTAAAGTTTCTTGGCCAACCAAATTTGGGGTAATGAGATGGGTAATATGGATCCTTGATAATAGAATGTACAAGAAACAAGATATTCTAAATCAAATGGTGAGGGATATTGAGTTTCAATAAAATAGTAGGAGATTAATAAATATAATATTTATTTATTTGTCTAAATTTTATCAGATAAACTATTAAAATTATGCTTATCTTATTTTTAGAAATAATAATAAAATGACATCAAACATATCACTTCAATCCATACTTGATAAGGATAACATTATCACTGGTACAAATTTAGAAGAATGGAAAATATTCCTATGCATTATCCTTTACCATGAAATAAAATTATATATGCTGGAAGAAATTTTTCCCAATGCACCTGGAAATGATGCTAGTGATGAAGAGTTGTCTCTCTATGAGAAACATTTAGACAATGTTATAGATTTTCAATGTTTAATGCTATCATCCATGACCAATGTGATTTTGAAGAAATGTGTGTACATGGATGCATATAACATGATGTCTCACCTCTGGGATCTCTATCAAGAGTAGGTGAGACAAGATAGATATGAGATCTCCAATGCTTTGTTTACAACTAATCTTGGAGAGTCTGTTTCAGATGGGCCACATGTAGTCAAGATTATTGGATACATTGAACTCTTATACATCTTAGGGATTAAATTCTTGAATGAGTTTTGTATATATATCATAATTTAATCACTTCCCAAGACCTTATCTATTTTTATTATTAATTAAAATATGAGAAATAATGATAAGTGTATTTCAGAACTTCTTACTTTGATTCGCCATGTGGATAAGGACATGTGGTGTGATAATTCTGCGGTCCTTATACTAAATTAGAAAAGGAATAACAAGTCAAAGGGGCCCAAGACTCATAACAAGTATAAATCTCCTGAGCACCATCCTTCTAAGAAGAAGAAGATCCATAGGTAGGGTAAGGAAAAGGATTCAGTATGTTTTGTATGTGGCATGTCGGGACACTAAAAGAGGTACTACACCCATAAGTAAGGAGAAGCTAAAGATGAATTTTTTATCGAGTGTAATATTTCAATATCTATACATTGGGTATTAGATATAGCTTGTGGTGATCACATATATATCCAAATGCAGGAAAAAAGTAGATTTTGAAAGATTTCTAAAGGGTATGTGGATCTAAGAGATGTTAATGGTGTGAGGCTAGCTGCTTTGTCCATTAGTGACTACCACCATTCATTTTCAATGGGGATGGTTTTGGTTTTGAAATTTTGTTATTATGTACCTATGGTTACCAAGAACATAATTTTCGTATCATGCCTAGATACATATGTCTTTATTATCAAGTTTGTAAATAAAATTTGTTTCTTTTATAAAGATGTAGGGTCCTGAAAATTTCTCCAAGGGAAGAAAATGTTGTACCTCTCGAACCCCTCAAGGTTTTATTTTCATGATCACAATCACCCTCATATTTATCTAATCCTCTTTCAAGTGTTTTTGGATTGATAGGAATCAAATCAGGTGGCCAAGGAATTGGGCCAAGCAAGCTTAAGTGGCAAAGGAACACAAGTGGACTGAAAATCAGTCCACCGGCCAACCGGTGGCTTCATCACCGGTCGGCCGGTGGACCCTGGGAAGGATGCTGAGCCACTGCCATCTCACCGGCCAACCGGTGGCCAAGCACCGGCCAGCCGGTGGCACCCAGAATGAACAGTGAAGGCTACTGCCTCACCACCGGCCAGTCGGTGGCTCTGGCACCGGTCGACCGGTGGTGCCTGGAAAAGAAGACTCAGCCACTGTCAAGGCACCGGCCAGCCGGTGGCCCTGCACCGGCCAGCCGGTAGCACTGGTCAAACTAGCCGTTGGCTTTGACCAGTCAACTCCAAAAGCCTCCCAACGGCTCCGAGGCCTTTTCCAACGGCTCCAAAGCCCTCCAACGGATACTTGAAGGTTCCTAGCCTATAAATAAAGGCCTAGGAAGCCCCGGAACAATACACAAGCCACCGGACACATTTTTACATCTTTGGCGAAGCTCCGACGGATTGTTCCAAGGGAACCCAAAGTGCTCCAACAACTTCCACATCCAAGAGCACCTCCATAGAAGCTTGGAAGCGGCCCTCAAACATCATCAATCAATCAAAGGCGCCCAAGGCTTCTCCATTACGGGTTTTATTGTTTATCTCTTTTTGAGCTTTAAAATTGGGTTTGTGCCTACAAACCCCAACTCTTTTCTCATCTCCCCTTCTTTGGGTTCTCACACCACCACTAAGGTGTGAAGAGGTTTTCTCAAGCTTTTCCTTTAAAAGGCTTGTGTCTCGGTGAGCTAGTCTTCACCCGTAAAAAGACTAGTGGGTTCTTGCTTAACCATTAAAAGCAAGTGGGTTCTTGCTAAACCAATAAAAGCAAGCTGTAATAGGTCCTAGTGCTACCTCAAAGCCTAGTGGGTTTCTTGCTAAAACCATTGAAAAGCAAGCGGTAGGAATCTCTCAACGGTTGAGTTGGGAGCGGAGACGTAGGCCGGGTTTTGGCCGAACTCCGTTATCAATTTCTTGTGTGATTGCCTCTTTATTTCCGCTGCACTTTTACTTTGATTTTTAATTTGTTAATCAATTTTTTAAAAGGCAATTCACCCCCCCTCTTGCCATCATTCCCTCCTTGGGGTGTTCTTCCGACCTAACATTTGGTATCAGAGGGACCTTTGAGTAATTCCTTAACCCGGTTTCAAAGTTAAGATCTTTTTTTTGATGGCATCTACCTCTTTCGCCCCTGAGGGCTACTCTTTGGGTCGGGCTCCATTTTTTGATGGGACCGACTATAATTATTGGAAAACCCGCATGACTACCTTTCTTAGAAGCATAGGATATCCCATTTACAAAATTGTCATGCAAGGTTACACTTTGTCTACCCCCGACGAATCCAAATGGACCCCCGCCGATATAAAGAATTTTGAGCTTGATGGCAAAGCCATGAACGCTCTCCATTGCGGCCTAGACCGAAATGAATTCAATCGAGTATCTACTTGCACCTCCTCACATGAAATTTGGAAGCTTTTAGAAGTGACTCATGAGGGCACTAACAAAGTCAAAGACACTAGATTGGATATGTATAGGCAAGATTTTGAGTCATTTTCAATGCATCCAAATGAGTCTATTTCCGATATGTTTACTCACTTTACTGACGTGTGCAATGGAAGGAAATCTCTTGGTGATGATGTTTCAGCTGAGACGATGGTCAAGAAGATCTTATGGGTCCTTCCGAGCTCATGGGCACCTAAAGTGACGGAGATCCAAGAAGCTAAGGACGTCAAAAATATGCCGGTAGAGGAGCTCATTGGATCTCTAATGACGTACGAGATCACCATGAGGAGGCAAGCTCAAAAGGAGGGCACACCAATCAAAACTCCAAAGAACATCGCCCTCAAGGTACAAAAGGAAGTAAGCTCCTCCTCATCCTCTTCCTCCTCATCTTCTTCATCTTCAAGCGGCGACTCGGAAATGGAGAATCTCGCCCGCCAAATGCACAAGTTTATGAAGAAGCACAAGAAGAAGAAGAAATCCCGCAAGCATCGAAAGCAAGAACCCACCGCAAGACCCGAGCCCAAGGTAAAATGCTACGGGTGCGGCGAAAAGGGCCATTACAAGCCCGATTGCCCACTCAACAAGAAACGGGCCACGCAAAAGGAGAAAGGAAAGAAAAAGGTCCTCAAGGCCACATGGAGTGACACCTCCTCATCCTCCTCCTCCTCCTCGAGTGACCAAGGTACAAAATGCCTAATGGCATTCCATGAGGTAACATCTTCCGATTCCTCTTCCTCATGTTCTTCAAATTCAAATTCTTTAAATCATTTATCTTATGAAGAACTCTCACATGCTAGAGATCAACTAGAAAAAGGTTTTCATGCTTTATCATCAAAATTTGTTGCTTTAAAAAAGAATTTCAAAAAGCTTTCCTCCGAAAAAGACCAACTTCTCAAAGAGAAGGAGGAACTCACCCTTAAAATCCAAAATTTTCCAAATGTTGATTCCATGGAATCAACCATCAAAGACCTTAGAGAGACCCTAGCCAAGTTCACCCAAGGTGAACAAAATTTGAACAATTTGCTTGGTTCACAAAGGGTTTCCCGAACCACCAATGGACTTGGCTATACCAACCAAGCCTCCTCCTCCCATGCACCCACTGTTTTTGTAAGGGGGAGCTCCAATTTTAAATTTTGCAATTATTGTAAGAAAACCGGGCACCTTATTTATGAATGTAATTGTAAAAACGCCCGGTACGGCCAACCCAAATCGATTTTCTATTCCGATGAATTTTATAGGAGAAGACCCGCCATGAGGCAAGTATGGATTGAAAAATCCCTATTGGCAAGTCTCTCCGGACCTAAATTTGTTTCGGTTTCAAAAACCACTCCCCGGTGATTCATTGTTTTTATTTAGGGGGAGTTAGGATTTTTTAAGCCTTTTTGTGTATTCAAAGTTTTCATTTCAAACTCAACACTTGGCTTCGAAATTCTCTATTTTCTATTAAATTTTCATATCCAACAGTTGGTATCGATTTTTTTGATTCAAAACTCTCAATTTCAAAAATTTCATTTGGTTTCAAATTTCAAATTTCAATTGGTTTTTGATTCAAAACTTTCAATTCAAAATTTTCAATTCATTTTTTGATTCAAAACTTTCAATTCAAACTGTTATTCAATTTTTCATTTCAAAATTTCCAACAATTGGTATTATTGTCAATTGGTTTAAAATCTTGTTTTTTCAAATATATCCCTCAATCAAGTTTTATGCCCCATTCTATTTTGATAATCACAAAGGGGGAGAAATTTCTTGATTGATTGGGGGAGAATCATTTTCATCATGCTTAGTATTTCCTTTCAATTTCAGCATTTTACATTAATTGTTTTGGTGATTGTGATCATCAAAATAGGGGGAGATTGTTGTACCTCTCGAACCCCTCAAGGTTTTATTTTCATGATCACAATCACCCTCATATTTATCTAATCCTCTTTCAAGTGTTTTTGGATTGATAGGAATCAAATCAGGTGGCCAAGGAATTGGTCCAAGCAAGCTTAAGTGGCAAAGGAACACAAGTGGACTGAAAATCAGTCCACCGGCCAACCGGTGGCTTCATCACCGGTCGGCCGGTGGACCCTGGGAAGGATGCTGAGCCACTGCCATCTCACCGGCCAACCGGTGGCCAAGCACCGGCCAGCCGGTGGCACCCAGAATGAACAGTGAAGGCTACTGCCTCACCACCGGCCAGCCGGTGGCTCTGGCACCGGTCGACCGGTGGTGCCTGGAAAAGAAGACTCAGCCACTGTCAAGGCACCGGCCAGCCGGTGGCCCTGCACCGGCCAGCCGGTAGCACTGGTCAAACTAGCCGTTGGCTTTGACCAGTCAACTCCAAAAGCCTCCCAACGGCTCCGAGGCCTTTTCCAACGGCTCCAAAGCCCTCCAACGGATACTTGAAGGTTCCTAGCCTATAAATAAAGGCCTAGGAAGCCCCGGAACAATACACAAGCCACCGGACACATTTTTACATCTTTGGCGAAGCTCCGACGGATTGTTCCAAGGGAACCCAAAGTGCTCCAACAACTTCCACATCCAAGAGCACCTCCATAGAAGCTTGGAAGCGGCCCTCAAACATCATCAATCAATCAAAGGCGCCTAAGGCTTCTCCATTACGGGTTTTATTGTTTATCTCTTTTTGAGCTTTAAAATTGGGTTTGTGCCTACAAACCCCAACTCTTTTCTCATCTCCCCTTCTTTGGGTTCTCACACCACCACTAAGGTGTGAAGAGGTTTTCTCAAGCTTTTCCTTTAAAAGGCTTGTGTCTCGGTGAGCTAGTCTTCACCCGTAAAAAGACTAGTGGGTTCTTGCTTAACCATTAAAAGCAAGTGGGTTCTTGCTAAACCAATAAAAGCAAGCTGTAATAGGTCCTAGTGCTACCTCAAAGCCTAGTGGGTTTCTTGCTAAAACCATTGAAAAGCAAGCGGTAGGAATCTCTCAACGGTTGAGTTGGGAGCGGAGACGTAGGCCGGGTTTTGGCCGAACTCCGTTATCAATTTCTTGTGTGATTGCCTCTTTATTTCCGCTGCACTTTTACTTTGATTTTTAATTTGTTAATCAATTTTTTAAAAGGCAATTCACCCCCCCTCTTGCCATCATTCCCTCCTTGGGGTGTTCTTCCGACCTAACAGAAAATACTCCCACAATCACTTTGTAGAAGGGAGAAAGTAATTCTACAAGTATAGAAAGGTGAATAGACTGAAATTAAGTTGAAAATTTCAGAAGAAACTTGAAGGAATTCAAATTTTCAAAAGATTTTGAATGGATCGCGTACCATCACCAGGAAGAGTTTGTAGACCACCTGGATTGCGAACCACCAGTATACAGAACGATCCACAAGGCACTAGCCCGTAGAGTGATGGCTAGCGAACTTGGTGAACCATGAACTGTGTCACTGAGGGACTCATGCATGTGAAGTCCATTCTCATACCAACTTGTGAACTCAATGGTTTGCGGACAAAGCAAACCGGTAGGGTTTTGTGAACCATGATCCCGAACTGTGGCCTCCGCAAACCCTGGTTGACTAAGTCTTATATGGGTCAAGATATCTCTTCATGGGCCTTTGAAAATGGTGCCACATGCCCATAGATATGATTTCCCCAATGCTCTATAAAAGGGATCATATAAGGAATTGAAAGAGAACAGATGATGAAATCTTTAAGGGGACCCAAAGGTTGGAAGAAAGAACTTAGGGAGGATTCTGTCTTTAGTCTTAAATCATTGGTGAAGCCCGAATCGCGAACCACACTCTCCACAGGTACAACCATCCATGAACCATAAAGTGGTGGAACTGAATAATAATAATAGAACCATGAACCTAAATGGTGAAACCGTGAACTATATATTTCTTGTGGATGAAATCCCCATGAACAATAACCCCCAGACCCTCCTTCAATATGGTGTTCCGTGTAGTGTACCGCTATACATATTTGACCCGGTGTCACGTACTGCATCAGTACGCAGATGGAACCCAAAGCGGCGTGATGGGCCGCATACCATTGTGGTGCACAGTGGTCTATACCCATGCCTGTGTACCACATCAGTGCGCGGATGACCCCTCTTCCCACATACCACTACAATATGATAAGTTTCCCCCATCCCACATAAGAAATCAATACGCAGAATGGGGGGTTTTCGGGTATTATTTTCTTTAGTCCCAATCCCCCCCTCCATTATCGTCCAGTCCTCCATAGTCCCTCTGCAAACTAGTCCCCTAGCATCAGGCCAAAGCCTCCTCCAAAGCCACCAAACCCGTATTATTAGGCCATTGGGTGCATCAGTGTGTCCCTTTGAGTCTACATACCCATGGTAAGTAGAGTCACAAAGGTTATCCCCACAATGGTTTGGACTTCGGGGATGTTTGTGGGTCTACATTCCCATGGTAACCCAGAGTCCAACCTTAGGATTATAATGTAGATGTAATGTCCTGAATTTTTTCATGTATTATTTTAATATTATATGGGAATTATTTCAAGACCAGGCTCTGATACGTCGTGCAGTTCCGAGGCCCGGTGAGCCCGGAACAAATGTTTGAATTTAATTTAATAATTAAATTACACGTGCGTGCGTTTTTCCTGAAAAAAGTGGATAACTCCCGAACGGGTGCTCGGATCAGAAATCTGAGGGTACCATTGCATTCAGAACAGCGATTTTACCTTAGGCGAGGCCTAACTTCGGTCGGCGCAGGTCGGTGGTGAAATCTAGTTTTTTGGGAGTAACCGTAATAAAATATTTAATTAAAATATTTTATTAAATCTAGTTATGTCAAATATCTCTTTTCTTTAAATATAGATTTTGCAAGGGAATCAGGGTTACAATCCCCATAACCCTGAAATTCTCTGGAGACTCTAGGAAAGCTCTCTAGGAAACCCCCCAACGCGGCGACAGCATTCTTGACGGATTTCGACGGCGACGACGACGCAATGAGCGGATCTTCACCGTCAACCATAGAGAATCCAGGTAGGATGTTGTTATTGATTTCTCTTTCCACTGTTTTTTATTTCCATGACGAACGTGGACTAATCCACGAACAGATTATCCCGCAGATCGATTGTTCTTGCAGGATGGGATTTTGCGGGGATTTTGGGGATGTGATTCTTGTTTTTCGTTTGGTTTCATTCAACCTTCTAACGGTGACGAACCAAGATCTACACGAACATCGATCGATGTTCATCCCTCTTTATTTTTTTTGTTCTTCTTCCCCAAATTCTCGTGTTCTTCATGAGCGTTCTTCGCGTTCTTCGCGGGGCGATGAATAACGGATCGTTGCGCATCCGTTCTACGACGCAATGATCCCAAACTGAAGGATCAACACAGCAGTGGTCTTGCGGAGGTGAGATGACGGTTTCGGCGGACGGATCGAAGCGGATCGGAAGAAATCGTTCTTTAGACGATTTCCACTCGGATGGTCGGAATCGGACCTTGGAGCTTATTGAAGGGCCGAAACCCATGGATTCGGCTTCACGAGGACGAGGCGATCCTACGTCTGGAGTTTCGCGGCGAACGGAAGACAGAATCAAGGTCCGAATAATCGGCCGAGGTGTGCGGAGGAAGAACAGCAATTCTTGAAATTTCCCGACTACACGCCGTGTAGTCAGGATACACGGCATGTGTTTGTCGGTAGGGTTACCCGGCGTTTACTCTAGGAGTACACGGACACGGATAGGGTACACGGCCAAGGAAACGCCGTGTATACCCCTCCCCAGCCAGACCCGGCCAGATACATGGGATACCCCGTGTACTGGTACGCGGGCAGGAAACACGGACACGGGCAGAGACCATGTACGGGCACATGTCCAGCATACATGGATCGAGCCCAGGCGCTCGAACACAGCATGTGGTTTCTTCTACACGCCGTGTAGTTGTTTTCTATCCGACAAGCCGAATGACATGGTCCGTTTACACGGGAAGAACCCAGTATCAAGGAACATGGAGTTTACTTTTCTAGACGCCATGTAGTTTGGTTTTGCACAGCTTGAACGAAGGACATGGGCCGTTTACATGGGAAGCACCCAGGGTCAAGGAACACGGCGTGTAACCATAATACACGCCGTGTAACTTTTTCTTCATGGATTGAGCCACTTGACTTCTGTGACTTGGACTAGTTCTTAGGGTTCGTACCCTTGGAAATCCCCTGAAGGTTCTCGTATCAACTCGTTCATTCAGTATGATCCCTTCAACATAACTTTCCAAATAGAGTTATTGGAATCCCCTCTATAAGACTTAGAGTTGGATCCCTTATTCATTCCTGATACCCTAGGTAGAGTTCTTGGTATCGACGTGACCAACTTTACCCGAGCACTGATCCTCTTCTTAGCGGATTAGCTCAGACTGAGTTGTCGGAATCACCCCATGACATGGCTGTGATCCTCATCTGAGCAACTTTTTCTCAAGGTACTTGTGGAGTGTGTTCTCCCAGAATGAGTACTTTGTATCCCTCTCTTTAGACCTAGGATTGTGTTCTCCTGATGGTATACTTAGTGGAATCTTCGAGCTGGATCCTAGTGGTGGTATCATGATGGTCGTTAGTGTATGGGTATATCTGGATATTCTTGTTATATGTTCTATAGACATATACTGTGTAGAGCTGATTGTACCTTTCTTTGTGGTATTTTCCTCTGTTGTATTTTCCTTTGTGGTTTCAAGGTGTCCTACTGGGTATTGTTATACTCACCCTTGCATGGTCTTTTCCTGCACGTGTCGTGTCTTGTGCAGACGAGCAATACTTTGACAGTATTCTAGGCAGACCAGGACCGGACGGTGCTCAGTGAGATCAAACAGGCCGAGGTGTGTTCTTTTGGCGACAGGTTTCAGTCCCAGTACCTTTCTCTACAGGTTGGACTTGTTGTAGACTTTCTTTTGGTGGGCTTGTACTTTTGTCCCAGAGTTTTACTTTACTGTACTTTACATTCCTGTCGTACTCTGTGGTTGGGTTTTAGTGTATGCATGCATCTTTTCCTTTTAGTAGTTTTTACTTTTCATCTTTGTGGGCTTAGAGATGTGTGTGCGTGTGTATAGGTTTATAGGAAATGCCTCCCATGTTAGTAGCATGCCTACTCGGTGCTAGTCACCAGCCCCTGGCCTATTGGAGGCGGGCTTGGGGAGTTGCAGCTCGGGCCCCACTAGGACGGGTCGTGACAGAGTGGTATCAGAGGTGGTCGGTTCTACCTTAGGACCGAGAGTCTGTGAGTTGGTTTGGGGCAACAGTGTTAAGTGTTTCGAGTTCGGATCTCAGGCTAGGGACCCCAGTGTTGGTGCGGCGGCCGACGTATCCATACACCAGGACTCTGATAACTTGCTTTTAGACTCGGAGCATGAAAACACTAGTTGCATGGGGAAAAATAATGGTACATGCATCATATAGGAATGGGTTGTGGTTTCCATGTCCTTCTTGAGTCAGCTCTCCAGATATACTCACTGACTGTGATACATCTTGTTTCTTGAACAGGATGCCTCTGTGACGCGCACCCACTAGGATCCAGCAGATCGATCATGAGGATGACCCCCTCAGTGATGAAGCTTCGATACAGGGACCAGATCCCCCAGTTCTACCACCAGGTGGCGTACCAGTTGTCTCGCCCCCTGTGGAGCAGTGTTCAGCACCTGCTGTACCAGTGGAGGAGGAGCACAGGCTGAGCGCCCTCCATGAGTTTCAGAGATAGAGACCCCTCCGATTTTGAGGCGATCCTGACCCTCAAGAAGCAGAGGACTAGCTTGAGGAAATGAACAGAGTATTCCATTTGGTCAGGACACCAGCAGACCAGATGGTGATCCTGGCAGCGAGCCTTCTGCAGGGCTCAGCAGGGCGGTGGTGGAGTTCGGTCATCCAGAATCACGACGAGGCGACTCTTGTGTGGTCGGAGTTTGAGCATCTCTTTAGAGAGGAGTTTTCACCGGTTACCCTGAGAGCAGTACGTATACAGAATATTCTTCAGCTCCAGCAGGGAACCATGATGGTCATTCATCGAGGTTTACCGACCTCTCGTGATACTCGATGGATGTGGTCAGAGATCAGTATTTCACAGCTCGGACTTTTGAGCGGGGCTTGCGCAGAGATAACCGAGCCAGCATCATCCCTATGAGCATTCCTACTTATGTTGGGGTGCTCAAGAGGGCTTTGGTGGTCGAGAGCTTCCTGGAAGAGCAGGGACAACCGGCAGTTATCAGTAGTGGGCGAGCTGGAGCAGAGACCTCGGCGGCAGGGAGATGATGTCAGGGACCCAGGCGTGGGTGACGTTTCCAGATGAGATCCCAGGACAAGGGATCAGTCGTACAGGGTTCACAGGGTGCTTCCAGCCAGCCTCGAGAGAGGCGATGTTACTCATGTCATGGCAGGGGACATCTCGCTCAAGATTGTCCGACCCACCGTACTACTGACACGGGAGCAGTGGATGGACCACCGAGGCAGAGGCAACGTGTGGAGCAGGCAAATCCGCGAGGTGGAGGACGTGGCAGAGGAGCTGGGAGAGCAGCTGGAGGTGGTCGGCGTTTCGACCCTTTACCACCACCACCCCCAGGAGGTCCACCCCAGGCTCAGTGAGCTGGTGGATAGAGGCAGGGATAGTTGCAGGAGGTAGAGGCTTATGACCCAGGTACTCCTGGAATGATTAGAGGTACTATCTGTGTCTATTCTACCTTGGCTGCCGTTTTGATAGACACAGGTGCTAGTCATTCCTTTCTGGCTTCTTATCTTATTCGAGACCTTGAGATTCCAGTTGAGCTGTTGGCTCAACCCTTATGCTTAGAAACACCGACTGGAGAAGATTCAGAGATCACACACCTTTGCAAATAGTGTGACCTGACCCTTGGAGGTGAGAGTTTTGGTTGGAACCTCTTGGTGGTAGCGTCGAGGCCTTACAATGTCATTCTTGGCATGGATTGGTTATCCACAGTTCATGCCCAGATTGATTGTTTTAGGCAAAGGGTTCAGTGTGTCCGCAGTGATGGAACGAGGTTCTCTTTTGTCGGTGAAAGAGAGACCCAGGCAGCGCAGGATGGACTCGTGCATAGGAGGGCACATCCAATTTCACATCAGTTGGCTAGCCTATCCCTTGGCGCGGATGATGTTACGAGTTTCCGTTTTCTAGCAGTGGTGGATGAGTACGAGGAAGTCTTTCCAGAGGATGTCCTTGGGTTACCTCCCTGGAGGGAGATAGATTTCTGCATTGAGTTGCAACCCGAGACGACCCCGATATCAGCATCGGCTTATTGGATGGCTCCTGTAGAGCTTCATGAGCTAAGGATGCAGCTGGACGAATTGCAGAAGAAGGGCTTTGTGAGACCCAGCGTTTCACCCTGGGCGGCCCTAGTGTTGTTTGCCAAGAAGGTGGATGGGATCTTGAGGTTGTGTGTGGATTGCTGGCACCTAAATCTAGTGATCGTGAAGAACCGGTATCCACTGCCGAGGATCAATGACCTCATCGACTAGTTGAGAGGGGCACGATGGTTCTCAAAGTTTGATCTATGATCAGGCTATCACCAGTTGCGAGTACGGGATGAGGATATACCGAAGACGGCTTTCAGATGTCGCTACGGTCACAATGAGTACTTGGTGATGCCCTTCGGTGTGACGAATGACCTGGCAGTGTTCATGGGACTCATGAACTGGATCTTTCAGCCTTATCTAGACCGGTTTGTGGTGGTCTTCATCGATGATATCCTTGTGTACTCTACGTCCGAGGAGGAGCATGCGAGACACCTAAGGATGGTTCTGGACACACTCCGAGAGCACCAGTTTTATGGAAAACTCTCGAAGTGTCAGTTCTGGTTACAAGAGGTCCACTTTCTGGGGCACATTATCTCAGCGGATGGTGTAGCACTGGACCCAGCAAAGGTGGAGGCAGTGCTATCATGGGATCCACCCCGGAGCGTGACAGAGGTGCATAGTTTCCTTGGGTTGGTAGGCTATTATCGGAGATTCATCCATGATTTCTCCAGGATTGCAGCACCCATGACAGCTTTGACCCAAAAGGGACAGCCTTTCATGTGGACCGAGAGATGCCAGCAGGCTTTCTAGCAGTTGAGACAGAGTCTGACGAGTGCCTTGATCTTGAGATTACCGGAGGAGGGTGTCGTGTATGTAGTGTTCTACGACGCGTCAGGAACTGGGATTGGTTGTGTCATGATGCAGAGGCAAGCGGTGATTTCCTATGGCTCACGTCAGTTGAGGCCACACGAGCAGAACTATGTGACCCATGATCTTGAGTTGGCAGCGGTAGTCTTCGCATTGAAGATGTAGTGGCACTACCTGATGGGCAAGCGATTTACCGTCTACTCTGATCAAAAGAGTCTTAGATATATATTTTCTCAGAGGGATCTGAATTTGAGATAGAGGTGATGGATTGAGTTCCTCCAGGATTACGACTTTGAGATCATTTATACTCCTTGGAAGGGGAACGTGGTGGCAGATGCTCTCAGTAGGAAATCCAGTTCGCAGTTGCTGGATGAGGCGACAAGGAAGTTGGCCTCTTTGAAGTTGTCCTTCATGGATGGAGATGAGGGAGATTACCTTCAGTTGATGGTTGTTACCCCTCCGCTCTTGCAGCAAGTCAGAGGAGCACAGCGCGAGGATGCTAGCTGTGAGACTCTACGTGCTCAGATATCCGCAGGTGATGCGACTGATGGATTTTCAGAAGGTGGAGAGCACGTTGTCCTTTTCAGGGGACGCACGGTAGTACCAGTGACGTTGTGGGAGGATGTTCTGAGGGAGTTCCATACATCCCCTTTAGCGGTGCATCCAGGTGTGGCAAAGATGTACCAGGACCTCTGACGTCAGTTCTGGTGGCCAGGGATGAAGAAGAGTGTGGCAGAGTTTGTTTCTCGGTGCCTTACTTGTCCGCAAGTAAAGGTTGAGCACCAGGTGCCAGCAGGTTTGACTCAGCCCCTTGAGGTTCCAGAGTAGAAGTGTGATGGGATATCCATGGACTTCATGACGGGTTTACCACGTACGTCTAGGGGACACTATTCCATATGGGTGATCGTTGATCGACTCACCAAGTCGGACCACTTCCTAGCCATACGGGAGTAGAGTTCGGTAGAGAGCTTGGGACACCTCTACGTGCGGGAGATAGTTCAGCTTCATGGAGTACCATCCACGATCGTCTCACATCGTGATGCTCGTTTCACATCCTGGTTGTGGAAGGGATTACAGGAAGCTTTTGGGACTCTGTTACACTTAAGAACAACATTTCACCCCCAGACTGATGGTCAGATAGAGCGGACCATCCAGGTCCTGGAGGATATGCTACGATCTTGCATACTTGACTTCGGTCGTAGCTGGGAGGATCACCTACCACTAGTGGAATTTTCTTATAACAACAGTTATCATTCCACTATTGGTATGGCACCATTCGAGGCTCTATATGGGCGGCCTTGAAGGTCGCCACTTTGCTGGACTGACCCGGGAGAGTCATCACTCATGGGCCCAGAGATGGTGAGAGCTACTACAGAGAAGGTACAGGTCATCCAGGAGCGGATGAAGACTGCACAGAGTCGGAAGAAGTCTTATGCCTATAGGAGGTGGAGGCCCTTGGAGTTAGAGGAGGGAGACCATGTGTTTCTTTGGGTCTCACCTTGTTAGGGATTTCGGAGATTTGGCCGAGGCGGCAAGATATCCCGGAGGTTCGTTGGCCCTTTTCAGATTTCGAGTAGAGTTGGCGAGGTGGCGTATCGCTTGTCTATACCTCCTCAGATGGACCGGGTACACAACATATTCCATGTGTCGCAGCTACGGAGGTACGTGCATGATCCATCCCACGTCATCGACTGGGGCGAGCTGGACATCGATGATGGAGCGACCTTTGCTGAGTACCCATTGGAGATTGAGGATCGTCAGGAGGAGATCCTTCTTCAATGAGCTATTCCCTTGTTGTGTGTCCGGTGGCAGCACAGAAATCTCCAGGAGAGCATGTGGGAGCGGGAGGCTCAGATTTGCATGCAGTACCGATATCTTTTTGAGTAGCCCTTGTTTTGGCTTTTCGGGGATGTAAAATCCCTAAGTTGGGTGTGATGTAATGTCCCGGATTTTTCCATGTATTATTTTAATATTATATGGGAATTATTACGAGACCAATCTCTGAGACGGTGTGCAGTTCTGAGGCCCGGTGATCCCGAAACAAATGTTTGAATTTAATTTAATAATTAAATTACGCGCGCGTGCGTTTTTCCTGAAAAAGTGGATAACTTCCGAACGGGTGCTCGGATCAAAAATTTGAGGGCACTGTTGCATTCAGAACAGCGATTTTACCTTAGGTGAGGGCTAACTTTGGTCGGCGCAGGTCGGTGGTGAAATATGGTTTTTTGGGCGTAATCGTAATAAAATATTTAATTAAAATATTTTATTAAATCTAGTTACATCAAATATATGTTTTCTTTAAATTGAGATTTTGCAAGGGAATCATGGTTACAATCCCCATAACCCTGAAATTCTCTGGAGGCTCTGGGGAAGCTCTGGAGGAAACCCCCCAATGCGACGACGGCGTTCTTGATGGATTTCAACGGCGATGATGATGCAGCAAGCAGATCTTCACAGGAAACCGCAGCGAATCCAGGTAGGATGTTATTATTGATTTCTCTTTCCCCCTTTTTTTATTTCCATGATGAACGCGGACTAATCCACGAACAGATTAGCCCGAAGATCGATTGTTCTTGCAGGATGGTATTTTGTGGGGATTTTGGGGATGTGATTCTTGTTTTTCATTTGGTTTTGTTCAACCTTCTAATAGTGACGAACCAAGATTGACACGAACATCGATCGAGGTTCGTCCCTCTCGATTTGTTGTGTTCTTCTTCCCCAAATTCTCGCGTTCTTCATGAGCATTCTTCACGTTCTTCATGGGGCGATGAACAACGGATCGTTGCGCATCCGTTCTGCGACGCAACAATACCAAACTGAAGGATCAACACCGAAGCGGTCTTTTGGAGGTGCGACGACGGTTTCGGCAGACGGATCGAATCGGATCGAAAGAAATCGTTCTTTGGACAATTTCTGCTCGGATGGCCGGAATCGGATCTTGGAGCCAATTGAAGGGCTGAAACCCACGGATTCGGCTTCACGGGGACGAGGCAATCCTACGTCTGGAGTTTCGCGGCGAACAGAAGACAAAATCAAGGTCCGGAGAATCGGCCGAGGTGCACGAAGGAAGAACATCGATTCTAGAAATTTCCTGACTATACGCCGTGTAGTCAGGATACACGATGTGCGTTCATCGGTAGGGTTACCCGGCATGTACTCTAGGAGTACACGGACACGGGCAGGGTATACGGCCAAGGACACGCCGTGTATACCCCTCCCCGGCCAGACCCGGCCAGATACACGGGATACCCCATGTACTGGTACGCGGGCAGGCGACACAAACACGGGCAGAGACCGTGTACGGGCACATGGCCAGCGTACACTGAGCAAGCCCAGGCACTCGAACACGGCGTGTGGTTTCTTCTACACACCGTGTAGTTGTTTTCTATCCGACAAGTCGAATGACACGGGCCGTTTACACGGGCAGAACCTGGTATCAAGGAACACGGCGTGTACTTTTCTACACGCCGTGTAGTTTGGTTTTGCACGGCTTGAACGAAGGACACGGTCCGTTTACACGGGCAGCACCCGGGGTCAAGGAACACGGCGTGTAACCATACTACACGTTGTGTAACTTTTTCTTCATGGCTTGAGCCACTTGCCTTCTGTGACTTGGACTAGTTGTTAGGGTTCGTACCCTTGGAAATCCCCTGAAGGTTCTGGTATCAACTCATTCATGCAGTATGATCCCTTCAGCAGAACTTTTCAAATAGAGTTGTTGGAATCCCCTCTATGAGACTTAGAGTCAGATCCTCTATTGATTACTGATACCCTAGGTAGAGTTCTTGGTATCAACATGACCAACTTTACCTAGTCGCCGATCCTCTACTTAGCGGATTAGCTCGGACTTAGTTATCAGAATCACCCCATGACTTGGCTGTGATCCTTCTCAAGGTACTTGTGGAGTGTGTTCTCTCGGAATGAGTACTTTGTATCCCTCTCTTCAGACCTAGGAGTATTTTCTCCCGATGGTATACTTAGTGGAATCTTCGAGCTGGATCCTAGTGGTGGTATCGCGATGGTCATCAGTGTATGGGTATATCTGGATATTCTTGTTATATGTTCTGTAGAAATATACTGTGTAGAGCTTATTGTACCTTTATTTGTGGTATTTTCCTCTGTTGTATTTTCCTTTGTGGTTTTGGGGTGTCCTACTAGGTATTGTTATACTCACCCCTGCACGGTCTTTGCCCGCACGTGTCGTGTCTTGTGCAGACGAGCGGGCCTTTGATAGGATTCTAGGTGGACCAGGACCGGACGGTGCTCAGTGAGATTATACAGGCCGAGGTGTGTTCCTTCGGTGACAGGTTGCAGTCCCAGTACCTTTCTCTATAGGTTGGACTTGTTGCAGACTTTCTTTTGGTGGGCTTGTACTTTTGGACCAGGGTTTTACTTTACTGTACTTTACTTTCATGTCGTACTCTGTGGTTGGGTTTTAGTGTATGCATGCATCTTTTCCTTTTAGTAGTTTTTACTTTTCATCTTTGTGGGCTTAGAGATTTGTGCACATGTGTACAGGTTTATAGGCAATGCCTCCCATGTTAGTAGCATGCCTACTCAGTGCTAGTCACCAGCCCCTGGCCTATTGGAGGCGGACTTGGGGAGTTGTGGCTCGGGCCCCACTGGGATGGGTCATGAAAATAGACCTCTATGTTCTAGGGATTAAGGGTGATCACTTGTTTTTCCATTCAATGAGGAATAGTGATCAGCCAATGGAGTTATATTCTCTTATCCTTTTGATGAGGACGACACTCCTCCCCTTCCCAGAACGTGTTTCGGGGCACTCCCACTAAGGTAAGTCCCCAATCTTTTAAGGTCGGGTTGCATGACCTTTAATTTCATTTCACATTGAAGTTTCATTGCTCCTCACCCTCTCCCACCATCTCCCCAGCCTCTTCCATCATAGTCTCTCCCTCTTCTTCTAGCAGGAGAGGAAGAATGTGGTTGGTTGGATCTCTCACATCCTCTTGTTTCTCACACTGAGCATGACTCACATGAGCTTAGAGGTTTTTGATGATTACAACATCCATGAAAATATGAACTATGAGAACTTTGATTCCTGATTAAACCAGGATATGTACGATGCCTACTTGAAGGTCTGAGCTCAAAAGGGTTCCCTTCCAAAAGGGGTCCACCCAATCATATCCCCCCAAATGGGAAGCTTCCATGCATAAGCCCCAGCCATTCCAAACTACGTGGGTTCTGATTCATCTCCCAAGGATATGTAGGAAACCCATATTATGGGTCCAATACCAACATCAGGTCACCTTCTATCCCCCCTGGATGATGATAAACTCTATATATCCTTATTGTGTGGCTCAATTCAGCATCTCCTCCGTAGCATCAAATCCATATGTGCTTATGAAGATTATGAAAACTAGGGGTAACCCATGGACACACTTTTTGGGAATGAACCAAGGATTCATGAACATATGAACACAACTCAAATCTATAATAGAGTCCCAAAATAGGAAATAATCCTCCCCTGAAAAGGTGCGGTGAGCCCAACTTCCCATCCTCTCGACCAATGGAGTCCTTAAGTATTGTTGGCTGAATCATCAACCAACGAGCACCTACCTTTGGAAATAAGGTCCATGAATCATGGATACCAGGTCCATTGGGTGTTTCTAGCTCCATGAATAATCCCATTGAAGACCATACTAGGAAGTTATATTCGAGGAGGATCGATTGCACAAGTAATTGACCCTATGCAATCTCCCACTAAGACCATATGGTTGTGGAATATCCTTCACAATATGAAAGGGGTGAATTACCCAATCCCTGTGGGGTTAATCCAACCTTCCTTTAAAGGATAATGAAACAGAATGGGTCGAAACAAAAGAAATTCTTAATTTGACAAGAAACCGTCTCTAGAGAAAGAAACAGGTGATAATTCTCTTTGGACCATTTAATCATCACCCAAAACACGCCACCTCTGAGGCAGAACAAAAGACAACGTATATTATGGTATGGAACATTTAAATAATGGTTTTTATGTATTAATTTATGAAAACCAAGTAATGTAAATTGATAATGAATCATGTTTACATGACTCATATAACACCCAACTTTGGCATCACCGTATTGGTTATATAAATGAGAAGAGTTTGACAAAGCTATGTCAAGATGGTTATTTAGAATATTCTGGGATAAAACCACTTGAAAGATTTCATGATTGTTTATAAGGAAAATTACCAAACCACCATTCAGTGGATAGGGTAAAAGGTCCACAAAGCTTCTAGGATTGGTACACACTGATGTGTGTAGACCATTTATAGTAGAATATAGAGGTGGATATTCTTACTTCATAACTTTTAATGATGACTTGAGTAGATATGGATATGTATAATTGATTAGGTATAAGTATAAATCCTTTGAGAAATTCAAATAATTCAATAATGAAGTGGAGAATCAACTTAGAATGAAGATAAAGAATATTTGATCGGATCGAGGTGGTGAATATTTTAGCCAAGAGTTCATCGATTCTCTATAGGAGTTTGGGATTCTATATCAACTCACGCCACCTTACACACCATAGTGTAATGGTGTTAGTGAATGGAGTAATTGTACCTTGTTATACATGGTAAGTTCAATGATGAGTCATATAGATCTTCCATTATTCTTTTCAGGATATTCATTACAAACTATGTCATACACATTAAACTGAGTACCAACTAAGAGAAAAATGGAATTCCCTTAGAGTTATAGAGTGGAAAGAAACTCGTTTTGTTACATACACATGTATAGGATTGCAAGGTGTTTGTTGAGGTCTTATCAAGAAACAAACTAGCACCCCAGGGCACAAAGTGTATCCTTATAGGGTATCCCAAGGAAACAATGGGATACTACCTATGAAACCCCTCAAATAAGAAAGTGACTATCACCAAAAAAGTTTTCTTTCTTGAGAGGGAGCACATAGTCAAAAGGGATAGTGGAAGTAAAATTAAATTTTAAGAATTTGATGCTCAAAATACATAGGAGTTGGTAAAGGAACATATTACATGAGTCCCCATGGAATAAGTAGTTTCTAAAACACAAGAACTGTATAGGAGCACAAGAGAGGTAAGATAACTAGAGAGATATGGTTTTCTAGTAACCAAATATAGTGACTCATTATTAGTTGAAAATTTTGAACCTTTCTCCTATAAAGAGTAATTAAATAGATTAGAAGCTACAAGATAGAAATAATCCATGAATTCTAAAAGGGATTCCATTTATTAGAACCAATTTTGGGTTCTTATCGATGTGCCAATTTATGTAAATCCTATTGGATACAAATGGTTATTCAAGATGAAACTAGACATGGAAGGTAAAGTAAATACCTATAAAGCAAGGATAGTGGATAAATGGTTTAAATAGTGTCAAGGAATTGACTATAATGAAACCTTTTCACCAATTTCCATTTTTAAATCCATTATAATTATACTTGTTATAACAGTTGACCATGACTATGAGATTTGGTAGATGGATGTCAAAACTGCATTCTTTAATGAGAACCTTCAGGAAAATGTCTATATGACACAACCAGAAGGGTTTGCGACTCCAAGTGATGTCAAAAATATTTTCAAGTTGTAGAGATCTATTTATAGATTGAAGAAAGCATCCAGGTCATAGAAAATTCGATTAGATAAAGATATAAAAGAATTTGTTTTCATTAAGAACGAATGTCAACCATATATTTAAAAGTGGTTTAGTGGAAATTCAGTCATTATCCTGGTATTATATATTGATGACATGTCACTTATTGGAAATTACATACCATTCGTACAGTTTGTTAAGTACTAGTTAAATAAGTGTTTCTCTATAAAGGACTTTGGTGAAGCGGCCTATATTATAGGGATAAAGATCATTCATGATAGATCCAAGAGGCTTATTGGAATAAGTAAAAGTATATAAGTTTACTAGATACTAAAGATATTTAGTATAGAAAATTCTAAGAGAGGATTGGTTCTAGTGTCATATAGTTTACATCTTTCTAAGAAAATGTATCCTCAAACACAACAAGAGAACAAAAGAATGAGTAAAATCCCATATGCCTTAGTGATAGGATCAATAATGTATGTCATGTTATATACTATAATTGATATTTCCTATACATTAATCATGGTAGGAAGATATCAATCATATCTAGGAGAACATCATCGATCTACTGTTAAGGTTGTACTTAAGTATCTAAGAAGAAATACAGATATGTTCCCGGTGCATGGATGAGATGAGGAGATGGTCATCATAGGTTATACTGATTCTAGTTTTTAGATAGATCATAATGATCTAAATTCATAGTCAGTATAGGTTTTCTATCTCAACAGAGGATTTGTGAGCTGGAAGAATTCAAAGAATCCAGTTGTCATGGATTCTACAGTGTAGTTCGAGTATATAGTAGTTTTTGATGCATCCAAGGAATTCATTTGGATATGAAACTTTGTACAGTATCTTGATGTGGCACCTAGAAGTAAATACCCTATCACATTGTATTTTGATAATACTACAATGGTGGCTCTTGAAAAATAGCCAAGGTCACACCAATGGAGAAATCATATACTCTGGAAGTATCACCTCTTGAGGGATTTTTATTAGAGGGGTGAATTTGAAATAAGTGGAGTACCCACAGAAGAGAACACAGCAAACCCCTTGACTAAAGTCATATCTCATAGAAATAATGAGTAACATGTGATAGCTATCAGACTGAAAGTTATAAGTAGTTGGCTCTAGTGCAAGTGGGAGTCTGTTAGAGTTGTTTCCCTAAAACCAACTTATTTTTACTTTATGATAACCTATATTCATAGTTTTTAATATTAATAAACTACTTATCACATCGTGATTTTTCTTCTGCATAACATAGTATGTGATAATATCCTAATAGTATCTATCGCACCAAAAAGTTCATAGTATTTTCCCTTTATGATGAGAACCCGGAAGTGCTATGACACGGTTCTTTAATATATATTCTATAGCTGAATGATATGATTTGAGGGACACGAATGATATAGGATATCAGAGGTAGATACTCATGTTAATTTGATCCACCTTCTCATGGTGTATTCCCTTGGTAATATCCAGTGCAATATATTATGAGAATGAGATCCACCAGTAGGAAATTCACATTTATATGTGTTATTGGATGTTACTATATGCGGTTTTTTGTATTGATACCTATACTTTATTATTATTATTATTAATTATTATGAGTCACGTACTTTGATGTATTGATGAAAACTATGACAATATATGTTTATGGTGAGGTAGGATACATTAAATACATCATGATTAATATTGCATTAATGAATAATGTGAGAAAGGATTTGTCTCTTATATTCTTTAACCCAAGTTAATATCTCAAGCCCTTTGATATAAATGATATAGCCTAAATAAATCTATGTACATGGTGTTCCATGGAAAATTTCAATTTTTGGGAAGTCAAAGAAAGATACATCAATCACATAGGTTGATGGCACTGACCTGAAACTTGCTTGATTAGAGATATAGTTATAATGGGATTATATTACACAGTAAGTGTCAGTATGAGGTATTATTTCATTGAAGCATTAACTTATTTCTCTATGGGTTCCATGGTTTATTTCTATATGCCAAACTTAGACTTTAGGTTGCTATATCTAATTCCACTAAGAAAGAGACCTAGAGGGTCACACACTAAGTGTATCCAAAATCTTAGTTAAATAATATATTACTATTTATTATTTAAGAATTTGAATAAATATTATTCCTGTATGTGGTTTGATAATTTTTCATGTTTTCTTGATTACATATATCCCATCATGAGTTATTCGAGAGAATATAATGTGAGATGAATATTTAATAAATATTATCTTCTATTTATTGAAAATAATATTTATTTATTTATTGATGAATAATACAGTGATATTTATTTATTAAAAAATAGTCATTATTCAAGGCCCAATAAACATTTTGGAGGAATAGAAGACCAAGTTTAATGGTCCGATGATAAATAATAAATATTGAATATTATTTTATTAAATAATATTTAATTTAATTTGCAAGTTAAGGACATGTTGAGAAATATTATTATTATTATTATTATTATTATTTGACATGGGGTTCTGTAGGGATTAAATAAATAATAAATGGTGCTTGTGTAATTATTTTATTTTAACCCTAGTAGTATATAAACCCAATTATATTATTTTCTAGGTGATCTAATTTATTTGTTTGGTTGTGCACAATGGATTTAGATAATCCTCTCAAGCCCTAGAGAGCTCCCTTCTCAAAGAATGCTCCCAAGAACAGAGAGTGATATTCCTCCACCTCCCACTCTCAAGTATAGAGAGATCAAGTAGAAATATTTTGAAGTAGTTCTTGTGGTGATCAAATGTGGACAATGCAAGCGATAGGATCTTTCGTGCTAGCACTCGGAGATTCCTACGGTGTTGTTCAGAGATTTGTGAAACACATGTGGATCATCACTAGAGGGAATCTACTCTTGATTCCTACAATGTAATGTAAATCTGTTTTCAGATCCATTAATGAAGAAATAATTCCAAAATTTTAATTCTTTAATTAAATAAATTAATTATAAATAATATTTGATGATCCTCCCTCTGGTTCTAGATTTTTATCCATTGACTATTTTTCTTTGATTCAATTCCATTAATCATGGAATTTATCATCATGTAGATATCAGATTGATCATTGATCATGACAAAAAGAAAATTTGGGCATGTCCCATCACATGATTCCACTACACTCATAACCTACATTACTAACATCATTTATATATTTAAATCTTTACTTATTTTTCTTACCTTTTAAACAGGAATCATACATGAAGTACTTACTTGTATGTAACTTGGGAAGTTGTAGAACCTATTCATGCTTAGATAGTTTGTGAAATAGTCTGAAATTTTCATGCCCAAGCCTCACATTCCAAATAATTTCATCTCCTTCTACATCATTCAAACACTTAACCTTTTTTTTGGTTAGATTAGATAAATCAATGGTGCATACATTTTCTTTTCTATTTATAGAAAATAAAACTAATTTATTTTTCAGAACAATGCATTTATCATTTTAAAATATATCATTTAATCCATAATCACACAACTATGATATACTTATAAGATTATACTTTAAATCAAGTACATATAATACTTTTTAAAAACTAACTTGACCAATATCTTTAATATTACCTTCAAAGTTGTCTCCAAATGTGGCAAGGCCACCATCATAACAATTAAATGACATAAATTTTGAAATATCACATGTCATGTTCCTAGAGAATCCATTGTATAAATAACATGAGTCTTTGAGACTTTTAAGGAATATTTATTGAAATTAAATAATTAGACAGACTGTTTTGGTACCCATGCTAACTTGGGTCCAACTGGATTAGTAGTATAAAACTTTGTCTCCCAAATATATTTAAAGCATTTATTAGTGGGATGATTAGAAAGTAAATAATTAGAAATAAAATTTATAGTTTTTCCAAAAGATTTTGTAAATCTTAGTGAACACTCATTTGTATAATTCCCTTTCATTCTACATTTAAAATAGGTTACACTATAAATACCTCCTTTTGATATTTTAACCAAGTTAGTCTTATCTAAACTTATTATTAAACTCTTATATCCAAAACCATTTTTATTTGTGTTTGGTTTAATTAAATATATAATTTTTTCATATTGTTATTTACCTTTAAGTAAATTAGATAAATTCTATTTAATATTAACAACTTTATTTTTCAAATCCATGTTCTCTTTTTGAATAGTTTCTACATCTGTAAAAACATTTTCATTGGATCCAAAAGTTGTTTTTCTTAATTTTTTATTTTCCTAGTTTAATTTCTTTCAATCATTTTCAACTTTATTTAAATAATCCAAAACTAAATTGAATATTATTCATTGATCTTTATCATTTACTACCAAAAAAAATTCAACCATGTTATTTTCCTCTTTTAGTTTTAAAAATTCATAATCCAATTTAGATTTATAATTCTGGGAAACAAATATTTTCAGATTATCACATTCCCTTTTTATTTTATCACTTTATTTAATAAACTTATTATTTTTAATTTTTAAGTCAATATGATTTTCAATAATATTATATCCATCATTTTTTAATTATTTATTCTCTTTAAGCAGTTGTTTAACTTTGGAATTCATAGAATTAGAATCAAAACATGAATTAGAAACATTTTCAATCTCATTTTCAGATAAGGCATTATGATCAACATTTTTATGGGTTATTAACTGATTAAAGAGTGAATAATTTACCACACACTGAATATCCATCAGGAAAAGATTATCTATCTCCTGTTCACTTCTAGAATCAATACTAATTTCAAAACTGTATGAGCGGTTCCAACCTCTAAACAAAACTTTCTTTTATTTTCTTATTTTCTCTTTGTATTTATTTTGATGTTTGAGTTTAGGGAATTTAGTCCTTATATGAACTTTCTTTCTATACTCATAACATGTTAATTCTAAAACATGATTATTGTTACTAGTATTACCTTTCTTATATCCCTTTCTGGACTTCCTCTTGAACTGCTTCCTTCCACCTTTGTTTTCATGAACTTGAAAAACTTCTTTCTAAAGTGATACATATCCTTTTCACATTCCTAGAACTCAGATTTAGAGGTATTATAGGTATCAATAACATTATATTTAAATGAAATGACTTTTCTGTTTGTATACTTATCATTAGAAATATTTTTTAGCTCTAACTCATACTATAGTAGAGATACTATTAATTCATCTAAAGTATACTCCTTGAAATTCTTACTCTCATCGATGACCACCTTATTTGCATTCCATATTTTTGTAGGATCTCTCATTACTCTTTCCACTTGAGTTTTGTTGTCCAAAACTTCTCTAAGATCACTTATACCATTATTAATACTTGTAACTTGATGGAACATCTGGTTTATACATTCTCTATCACCCATCTTGAAGTCCTGGTATTCCCCTCAGAACATTACTATCTTGCTTATTTTAAGATTTTCGGTCCCATAATGAGGCACTTGAAGTATCACCTATATATCTCAAGCTGTATTACAAGATGAAACATGGCTATATACACTTATAATTATAGAACTGTACCAAATATTTTTAACTTTATAATTCAAAATATATTTTACCATGTCATTACCTACAAGTGTCTCAAGATAAAATTTGGGTAGCTAAAATTTCTTATCCATGATAGTCCAATGATCTACACTTAACTATTTCAAGTAGGCTTCCATTCTGTCTTGCTAGTAGTCATAGTCACTTTCATCAAATAATGGGGGGGTTTGTGGAATCCATCCATCATTCGCGTTTACACCATCCATATTAAAATAAACCTTTTCTTTTGTTCCATATAATGTTAAGTCTAGGATATCAGGTTAATATAGAGTTAAAAATAAACAACATAAATAATCAGAGAGTCTAAATATCCTTTAAGGAAGGTCTTACCCTCTGATACTAATTTTCATATCGATATTTATGGAAATAATGATTATATGGGGTGAATAGTCATTTTAAAAAATTTAAAGATAAAAAAAATCAGAGTTTATAAAATAAAGATTTACAGTGAGTGATGTGTTATTGATATAAGTTGTAGTAGAAATAAAATAAAATAACACCAAGATTTATAGTGTTTTGGGTCAAAAATATCCTAGTCCTCTCTTCAACCTTTTCTACTCCCTGATAAGATTGGTACCCACTAAGAACCTCACTTTTAAAGGTGTGAGAACCTTTTTAGAAACATTGTCTTTTATAAGAACATGGAGGCATAACCTGGTATTTTACAAAAGACCAAACCTTATTCTGAGACCTGAATTTTGATCAAGAGTCACAACCCAAACTTCCTTTTAGGTGGTGAAATAACCATACAATTCAAGACTTTATTTTTATTGGGAAAATCATAAACCAAACTCAAATAAATACAAATATAAGAATAAAAGATTACATTAAGAAAAACAAATATATAGAAATTAGAAGATGATAAAAAATGTTGAATATGTTGAAGCTCGAGGATCATTGATCACTTGAATAGAAAAATTTTGAATGTTGAAGTACTTTTGTGATCATAGCGAGGAATATAAGTTTAAGTAGTTTCTTGATCATATGAGAGCAGTAATAATTGTGTCAAAGTTATATCATAAAGAATCTATCAAATTATCTACAATAGAATTTTTTTATGACTTTAAGATGTCTCTTGGACCATTAAGAGAAATAAATTCTAGAAGCATTTACATGTCTAATAACTACATGATAGTTGTTAGTGTATAACAATAAAATAATGTTATCGTATCCTTTTCTTGTAAAATCTGCACTGAATAATAAAGAACAATTTCTCCCTTTTATTTCTTCACAAAATATTTGAATAAAACATTTAATATAATAATTAAAACAAATATATAAAATTAATATTTATAAAATAGTTAAAATTAAATTGGATAAACTTCTAGTTTATTAAGATAGTAAAAGGTTTTAAAATAGGGCATTGTAAGAGTATATGCATTGTATGTATATATATACATAAAATAATTCTTACAATTAATTTTTTAAAAAACTTATAATTATATTTAAAAAAGATATAATAAAACATTTAACAAAATATTTATTTTAATAAAATCAATTAAAAATAAGAATTGTGATTTTTTAGAAAAGTTATTTTGAACTAACAACGGATTTAAATACCTTGTGTTATATTGATCTAACATTGGTACAGATCCACCATTGCACCATTATATACCATTGGTGTCCAATGGTGGATTGATCTACCTGTGAAATAGAGGAGATCTACCATTGGTGTCCAATGGTGTATTGATCTTTCATTCCACTAAGGAGCATGAAATAATAGGAGCCAATGTGAATAAGTCTATCTCCATGCCACTTTGCAACCATGATCTTCTGGTGAAGCAAGAAAAATATGTAGTTACGCCATTTGAAATAGGTAAAGAGATATACCAATGAATAATTGAATAGGGGATCTACCAGTAGTATCCAATAGTAGATTTATCAAGTGTTGGTACAAAGAGATATACCGGTGAAGATGAAAATCTACCAGTGAAATGAGAATAAACAAAAAAAAGCATTTAGTGAAGGAATAACTATTGTTGGCATGATATATCAGTGGATATACAATAGTAGATTAATATACCACTTATGTCCAATGGTAGATAGATCTACCAATGAAGTAAAATCAACTGCTATAAGCAGTGAAGAGGATATCTACTTCCAAGACATGGTGAAGATGAACAGTGTTGTGAACAACTGCCACACATGAAGATAAGATTTACTGATGGATAATATGTATCTACTGGTGGATGTGATATATCAGTATAAAAAATAATATATTGGTGGTGTTTAGGGGTCGACGGATGTGGGTGACCAACCATCGAACAAAGATGGAGGTACGAAGTCGAACTACTACCACAAGTGCCTTAAAGGTGAGTTGGTCATCATTAGGTTCGATGATGATAATCATGGAAACAAACTCTGATACATAGAAACACTCTAGCATTACTGTAGGATGAATATGACTAAAATCAAAAAATAGATGAGCAGGATAAATGAATAATGCGTAGGAGTTCAAAAAGAGATCGAACAGTGAATATGGATATGCTCTGACAGCCAAGCTTGTGTTTGATTTTTTTTAACTCAGATGAGTAGTGTTGTGGTTGGATTTCCCCACATCGATTTTGTGTTGTGCTGGTCGGGTGGTATATCATACAACTTGAGGCTCCCCACCATTCGAACTGGCTAGCGGGGATCAGCAATAATTACGCCATCACACACACAGGCTTCGGCCTAGCAGGATTACTAAGACCAAACCATGCACCTTCTGGGCACACTATGTAGACCTTACACACATTCACACCTACATTAGGTGTGTACTATGAATGGATGAAAGCTTCTATGCCTCAAAGTGGGCTACCTATGGAAGGCCCTCCCATGGGGTTGACACCTTGGTTCCCCTAAGAGTGGTTGAGATCTAGCCTTGGTGGATCATAAAGATGGACTAAATTTTTTGTTCAGAAACACTTAAACAAAAATTTATTAACAAACATTAAGTGAATAAAATATTAAAATAATTAAACAATTAACATCATTAAAACATGTAAACAAATATGATTAATTTTCTCAAAATAATTTTCAATTTAATTAAATGTAATGAGATAATAATTTATCAAAACAAATAACACTATTAAAGTATTAAAACCAATTTTAAATACTAACAATACTGAGAATTAGTGAGGCTAGATTGAATTAGGTGCATCGATATAATGGATCATGTTTTAGTATATTCTAGACTTTACCCCTAAATCCTATGTATTCCCATGATCACTAGTACTTGACTTTATTTTATGGATTATGCTCCCTTTATTTCTATGATAATTGGTTATTGTTTATGTTTCCTTTATTTTACATCATTGATTTCATCATTATTATTGTTGTCATTGTTATTATTATTATTTTTGTTGTTGTTGTTGTTATTGTTGCTTATATCTTATTACAAAGAACCATTTTCTCTCATGTACCAGTTTATACTTTTAATTTATGATTCTAGCATGAGTTGATTTTCTTATTCATTTATCATTCTCTATTTGGTTCACGTTATTTTTAAAAATCATTTTTTCTATTAATACATATAACTCCGATGTACAGAGTGTTCATGTCAAATTTTTTAGGGGATGTCTTATATTAAATGTTATTTATTGGTCAAAATCATTCCCATGAGTTATATATGATGTTTAGGTTCTTGTCGTTAGCCCATGGGGATCAGGAACATCCCTAGGGTATGTCATAGACTAGATCAGGTTCCCATTTTAGGAGTGATGAAACTTGATAGGTAGGTTTGGGTAGATCCTCATGATCACTTTATTTTTTGGAATCTTGAGTTATAAGGGGATTTTGGGTTGTAAGTATTTTGGGGGCATGATAATGGGAGTTGAACTGGTGGTAAATTGTGAGCTTATGGGGTTTGGAAAACCATGTGGAGTCAGAGGGCATGATTTAGTATAACTCTCAATGGAAACCACATGATGGACTCATGGTCCACTAAAACATGTTAGTTGTTCATGCATGGACACTAGTCCGTCTTTGGTAAAGTTGTATGTTGTGTGGCATATTGAGCTATTTTGATTGGGTTTTATGATATTTTGGAAAAGTGGCTTGTATTTTTAAATTATTATGGCTAGTTTTGAAATTAATAAAGAAACTTTTCAAATGGGTGTAATTAGATTTGGTGTCTGAAAATGTAAATGGAGGTTTAAAGAAGAAGGGAATTGGGATTTGAAAATTGTGAAGGGGATTATGATATAAATCAGTTTTTATAAGTAAAATTGGAAATTTTGAGATTTTAAAAGATGTTTTCTAAGTTTAATTAAAATTAAATCAATTTTTGTAAAAGAATAAATAATTTTAATAAATAATTTATAATAAAATTAAAATGATTTTTAAGTGATATTTTAGGATTTCATAACTGAGATGTGGGATTCGGTAATAGTTTAAAAATAAATATTTTAACTCTATTTAAATTATTGTGATTTGATTTTGTGGAGTGATATTTTTATATTGGGATTTACTTCTTGTTAGATATGGTTTGATTTTGATTAATTTATTATTGAGTTTGTGTTTTATTGGTTATTTAGAGTACACCCCCACAAAGTCTCAATGGATTCCCATGGGGTGGCCCCGATCTTGGTTTGGGTTGCTCGGCTTGTCCGGTGTGCCAGACGATGGAGTGGGATGGTTTCTCAGATGGATCCGGGATTTCTTTTAGTAATATTATGGTGAATCTCAGGTCTATATATTAGTGCTTAAAATAGGGGATGCATTCGATCTTGGATTCTATTAGTTTTTACAAGCATTTAATTTGGTGATAGTTTTGAATTTGTTCTTTGGATCTGGTTTTGGTTGTCCTGGTTCGATGTTGCTAGTCTTTCTCATTCTTTTCATCATGAGGCTTATGATGTAACCTAATGATGGTGCATCCAAGGTTCTGATCAGAGTAGATCCATGCCTAGAGAGACATTTATATTTCAGGAAGATCCAGTTTCCCTCATTAGCGGTGGTCCCTAGGCGTGGGGTTGGGCCATCCAGTCCTAAGTGACGATGGCTTGAACTTGTGTTCTTTGGATTGTCTTCTGGGTTTTTGTGGCTGCGGTGGTGGGGTGGAGGTCGATGAGTTTGGTCCAGGATGATCGATTGTCGGAGGTTTCTCTGGTTTTTTATTCTCGGAATGGTGAATGGGTTTATTAGTTCTGTTGGTATGGTGATGCACCCAGACTCGACCATGCGGATCAGGCCCTAGAGGAGGTTCCAGAGCTATTTGTTCATCATTGTAGAGCTTTATGGATTTCTATGTTGAGAGGGTATGGTGTTTTTCATTGGATCAGGCATGTGCTTTGACACATGACACTTGCTTGTCATTCAGCCCTGCACTGGTGGAGAGCTTTTCTGTGATCAATTGCTGGGGAGGGGTAGCTCTATGTTGTCAGTTTGGTTTGTCTTGCTAAACCTTTGGATTGTGATTTTTCCTAATTCAATGACATATATTTGTTTTTCCCCCTTCTTCCCTTAAAAGGGAGGTCTTTCTTTAAATAAAAAAATTGAAGGCCTCCAGGCTGTTGGATGGATGATTAATAAGTGTTAATATTTGAAAAATACTATAATAAAATTCATTTTATTTATATTGTACCTTCTTTGAAATACTGAATTTAAAATTTTTAAAATGAAAATTTTATGAAATAAAATTCATTTTTGAACTTCTCTCATGAAAATTTACTTAGTGTGAATTTTTGAATTTTTTCATAAAAGATTTATTTTTTGGTCAAAGATATTGTTTTTACGATTTTATAACTATGTAGTATTATACTAAAAGTTTAAAAACCATTATAAGTAATAAAACATATTTTTAATGAATCAATTTATTCATTTTAATATATTATTTGAGCTTATAAATACCATATCCAACATTTTTAAAACTAAATAAAAATTTTAGTTTAATAAAAATTGTTTTCGGCCTTCTGTTTTAATGAAGTATATTCAAGGTGATATTCAGTTGTGGATTTACTTTAAATACTCATACCTTTAATTCTATTTATAATAAATTAATTTATTTCATTAAAAATAGTAATAATGATTATTTTATATTATATATAAATTTAAATAATAAAAACTTCATTTTCTAACAATAGTTTTTACGTGATTAAGTGTGTTTATTTTAAAATTAATTTTTCAAACATTTAGAAATTTTATATGATAAAATGATTTTCAAATTTAATATCATAAGTTTCAAATTATTTTATAAGTTCAATTTTAATTTTAGTTATCAAAACTAATTACTAAGGTTAAAAAATAGTTTCCCCAGTAAAAAGTAAAAATAGTGAAAAGAGTTTTACTTAGGGTAAATGAATAAAATATGGTTTCAAATGAGTTTTTGGGATGATTTTTGACTTTATATTATCCTAAAATCTACTTTTTCCACTTTTTATCCACTGAACCTTGAATAGTTTCATGGAATTATTGAAAAATGATGAGTGTTTCCAAAAGTGTCATCTTCCCCTCTTATAAAAGGATATCAATTCCACCCTTTCAAATATACACTTTACTTTTGAATTAATACTTGAAACTATGACCTTTTACTCTAATTATAACCCTATACCACAAAAATAATCCCCTTTTTACTCATATTTATCATAATACCTTTAATTTCAAGAGAACTTCCAAGAAAAAATCAAGTCTCCAACATAAGTATTTTCTTCTTCTTAATATTTTCTTCTTAATCTTAATCCAAAAAATATCATATCACTATAATAATATGATGAATTTAGTATCATTATTATAATTATATTTTTCAATATTAATGGTATAATCCTTAGTTATTCATTTCCAACCACTTAGAAAAAAACAAAAGAACATTGTTAGTGTGTTTCACAGACTGCCACCTCCACAAAGCAATGTCATTTATTTTTTGTTGCAGAATTTAATGGATGGTATTAATGGTGTTAATGATGAATAAATATTATATACCTCATATAATTATGATTCTAAAATTTCAAGTTAATATCCACCTTCACCCCCTCTCGCGCATTGAGAAACGAGAATGCTAATCGTGCGTATGTGCAAATCACTGCCTTCATGATGAAATGTTTTTCATTTATCATTTATATTTTTATAAATTATCTAAAAATATTAAAATATATTCCAAAATCATAAAGATAATAAAAAAATATCATTATTCTTATTTTATAATGATATTACATCAAAATAAACATCTCTTTAACCATACTAGCCAACCGAGTTAAAGCATGTTCAAATCTGGGTCGATTTAGCCACATACGTGAACAATGATTTAAAATTTGATTATGGATGAATATGGGAACATAAAAAATAATATTATTGTATATTAATCAAATAATTATTAGTATATTTTTATGTAAATATTATATGAAGTATTTAACTTATTATTAAAGTAACATTTTCGTTCGCTAAAATTACTGAAATAAACCATTATCAATTTGGTTTTCACATAATGTAATCAAAACACATATGGAATGAAATAATAACATTTTAAATAAATATAATTTATATATTATATAATCATAAATTATATATAAATAATTAACTTGGTATCAAATTATGGGTAATGATATCAAAATTATTAAACATGTATAAAATAGTTAAAGTTATTAACACCCAATGATAATAATATGTTATAACTAATGTAAACATGATAAATAATTTTAACAAGGATTATAAAAGGTTAATATTTATGATTAATGTTATGAAATAGGTTATCAAGTTATATATGTTTTTTTATTGGATTTTATAGTGTGATCAACTAAGGAAATAAGGTAAGATATTTTCATCTCAATTTCCCTTCATTAAGACAGTGTTGGTATTATGCACCAATTTTTATTTAAGTGGTGTGTATACTACCTATATGATATATTATATCATGAATTAGTTATTTATTCATGTTATTTTAAGTTCAATTTAATATTTATTCTCATTAAATTATTTTAATGTTACTCAAGTCGTAAGGATTTATTTTCAAATTCCTTCCAAAAATTGGGATCTCTAAAATTTGATAAACCATCTAGGGAATTTGTATGCTCATTAATTATAAAGCCTATATAATTTTATTATCATCTTTATATATATGGTAAACATCAATTTCTTTTTACCTCATTTTAAATTGTAAGTTTTAAAATCCTTTAAGCGATGTGGGTTTTCATAAGGTTGTTTCAAAATGTTTGAAAGGTTTTTTCTACCCTTTTAAAATAAAAGGTTTTATCATCCACTCCACATTTTATTTTGATAAAATTTATATATTTTACAATTTTAAATTACTAAATATTATTTTCAAAATTAAATATTTTTAAATTATTTTCACTTTCCCTTTTTGAAAACATTATTCCCTTTTCAAGTTTTCATTAGTAAAGATTCTTTTTAAAAGTAAATGTTTTCAAAGTATTTTCTCTTAAATTCTTGAAGACTTTATGTCTTTTTCAAGTTTCCATTATTAATTATTATTTTAAAAAATTGAATTTTTTTAAAGTAATTTCACTTAACTTTTTGAAAACTATATGTCTTTTTCATGTTTCCACTATTAAATATTCTTTTTAAAAGTAAATGTTTTAAAATTATTTTCACTTCCCCTTATGCAAACCATTATGTCTTTTTTAAGTATTTATTATTAAATATTATTTTAAAAGTAAAAGTTTTCAATGTATTTTATCTTCTCATTTTTTAAACCTCTATGTGTTTTTAAAGATCTTTTATTTAGAAATAACGTTTTCAAAATTATTCTCTTTCCCTTCATAAAAATGTTTTTTAAATAAATTTTTACTTTAATGTTTTAAATTTTTTTTGAAAACTTGTGTATTTTTAGTTCTATTTACCCTATAAGGTTTATATTTCATTAATATATGTTTTAATATCCCTTTATATGTTATTGTGATATGATTTCTTTTGGAAAATGAGAATTTTAATATTCTATGATTTCATAAGATCATGTTATGTGAGGTTTTTGAATGTTTTAAGAAACTCATTTTTTCAGGGTTGTTTTATGATATGATAAATCTTTTATTTTCTTATAGAAATCATATGTATGAATAGTGAATAGTGGGGTCCTATATCACCCTCAAATTCACTGGTTAAGGATTTATACCTCGTGAGAAAAGGATGTTAAGTGTGGAAATTTTGCTTGTTCACAATATGAAGTGTGGGAATTTTGTTTGTTCATAATATGAATTGTGGGAATTTTTTGGTTAAATAAATGAAGTTTAAGAATTTTTTTTATTCACACATGAAGTGTGGGAATTTTTTATGTTCATATTATGTGATGTTTTTGAACATTTAGAGAAACCCATTCTTTTTCCATGGGTTCTTTATGAGATAATTAATGTTTAATTTTCTTATGGAACTCATATGTATTAATGGTGAAGGTTGGGGTCCTATATCAACCTCTAATGAATTAGTTAAGTATTTATACCTCATGAGAAAATGATGTTAAGTGTGTACATTTTTTTGTTCACAATATTAAGAGTAAGCATTTTGTTTGTTCAAAAAATGAAGCGTGGGCATTTTTTTTGTTCACAACATGAAGTGTGTCCATTTTTTATTAAAAACATGAATCATAAGCATTTTTTATTTAAAATATGAAGAATTAACATTTTTTTATTCAAAACATGAATTGTGGCCATTTTGATTGTTCACAACATGAAGTGGGGAAAAATTTTTTCTTCACAATGCTATAATTTCTCTATGTTTATAATTATTCTAAATTTTCAAGGTATTTATCATGTTATTCCATGTTTTCAGGATTATGTCTTATTTTTAAAGTATTCTACACTTTTATGTCATGATCACATGTTTTTGGTTATTGATATGTGTTTTTAGCTAGGTCATAACTTTTATGATTCTATAATGATATTTTTATGATCTTATGTTGCTCCATCATGTATTATGATTATCATCCATGGTATTTTTATCTTTTATTAAGATATTTATGTCTTCATATTTATGATCTAATAATTTATTATATATATTTCTATTATTGAGCATTTGAGCTCACCCCTTTCTTATGTCTCCAATCATCAAGTTATGAAGATAATTATATCATGTGAGATGTCTATAAAAGGTATAAAGGAACATGATTATGGGTAAATGTTTTCAAGTATAGTAAAATAATATATTTATATAGCTAATATCCAAGACACTGAACCTTAAAGTCATTGGATTATGTGGCTATTGTGATATGTATAATCTAAACCATGATATTAATGTACTATTTATGTTAAGTTTAGCTTAGGTTGCTATAGTTGGTATTAGATGAGGGTTTAGTTATTTTGGAGATTATTTTAGTTATTTTTTTAGATTAGTTTAGATAAATTTAGTGAAAAAACCTAAGGAAAAGTATAAGGTATGAGTCTAAGTATAGGATAACATCTCAATGTTTTGGTAAAGTAGATATTGTGTCATTATCCAAGAAATTTCATCCCTATCTGGACACTGCAAGTGAATTTAGGCTCTAATACAATTGTACCTAGGGGTAATAACCTCGAAGAGGGTGTATTGGGTATTAACTCGATCATCACCTGGTGTACGAAAAAGAGTTTTAACTATACACATTGTTTGACACTCTCGGGGGATATTATTTGGTTGATCACATGCTATTTAAAAACCACTATGAAGGATTGATTTCCAAGTTACTTTGATGAATTAGGTTGAGAATCATGAGAGAACTCAACTTAAATTAACTTAGATATAACTAATAGAGTTATAGGATTAACCAAATATTACATAGTTGAAATGAAAATTTCATAGTTTGAAATTAAGGTGTAATTGGATAAGACATATTAGGATTGAGATTTCATATTCATATACACTAATTCTTTTGGATATTATCATAATATTTTTGGATTTCTTATTTTATTGAATCAAAATCAAGGAAATGAAGTTGTGAAAGGTATGTCCCTAAGAACTTTTAAGAAGCATATTTGGGATAAGTAGTTTCCTAGTCTTACCAAGTGTAATAAGGTAGATATCTCAGTATAAGATATATATTTAATTTTTCATGGGTCTCTTAGATTATTACTTTAATAAATGGTAATTAAAATTTCAAGGATATAATTTATTTAAGGGGGGAGAATATAACAACCTGATATTTTGGATCCTTTAAAATACATATTATGTTCTATAACTTGTGTCACAAACTACACCCAACATAAAAAAACCACAAAATATTAAGAATAAATTATTAATAAATATATAATAAACACTAATATGGTAGGTCCTTAATAGTTATTACCTTTAGTGAATAAATAATTAATATGAGTAAATATTGAAAAAGATTATAATAAAAGTCATTTTATTTATATTGTACCTTCTTTAAAAAGGTTCATTTAAAAAAATTAAAAGGTAAATTTGATAAAATTTAAATTCATTTTTGAACTCCTCTCATGAAAATTTACTTATTATTAGTTTATTATTATTTTTTGAAAAGAATGATTTTTAGTCAAAAATGTGGTTTTTACGATTTTATTACTATGTAATCATATCCTAGAAGTTTTCAAAATATTTTAAGTAATAAAATATATATTTAATGAATAATATTATTCATTTTAATATATTATTTGAGCTTATAAATACCATGCCTAACATTTTTAGAACTAAATAAAAATATTTGTTTAATAAATTTTTTTTCGGTATTCTCTTTGAATAAAGTATTTTCAAGGTGAGATTCAGTCGTAGATTTACTTTAAATCATAATAACTTTATTTAAATTTATAATAAATCAATTTATCTCATTAAAGTCACCAATAATGATAATTCTATCTTTTATAAAAATTTAAAGATAAAAAACATTATTTTTCTAAAAACTATTTTTACATGATTAAGTGTGTTTATTTTAAAAATAACTTTTAAAACATTTATATTTGAAAAAATAAAATTATTTTAAAATTTAAAATATAATTGTTAAAATTATTTAATAAATTCAATTTTAATTTTATTTATCAAAATTAATTACTAAGATTAAAAATAGTTACCCTGGTAAAAAGTAAAAATGGTATAAAGAGTTTTACTAAGGGGAAATAGAAAAAACATGTTAAATTAATATTTTCATATAAGTGTTTGAGATGATTTTTTACTTTATCTTGTCCCAAAATCCATTTTTTCTACTTTTGATTCATTGACCCTTGAATAGTGTCATGCAATCATTGAAAAATGATGAGTGTTTCCAAAAGTTCCACTTTCTCCTCTTATAAAAGGACATCACTTAAACCATTTCAAAGATACACTTAACCTTAAAATTCCTAATTTAAACTCTTTCATTTTACTCTTCCTATAATCCTCTCCCACAAACATAATCCTATATTTACTCATAATTATCCTAATATCTTCAATTTCAATAGAACTTCCGAGGAAAAATCAAGCCTCCAATGTAAGTATTATCTCCCTTTTAAGCTTTTATTATTAATATTACTCTTCCAAATACCATATTACCATTATAATATGTTGAATTAAGTATAATTATTATACTGATAATTTTTTATATAGATGTTATAACTCTTAGTTATTCATTTTCACCCACTTAGAAGAAAAGAACGTCATTAGCGCGTTGTGCGGACTACCGTATCCACGAAGCGACATCATTTATTTTTCAATAACAACTTTCATGAATGGTATTAATGGTGGAAATGAATAATAAATATGATATATCTCAGATAATTATGATTATAAAATTTCAATTTTATATCCACCTTCACACCCTCTCATGCATTGAGAAATGGGAACGCTAATCATGCGTATGTGTAGATTACCACCTCCATGATGAAACATTTTTTGTTTTTCATTTAGATTTTCAAAAATTATATAAAAATATTCAAATATGGTTTTCCATAATAAAAAATAAAAATAATATGATTATGATTATGTTATAATGATATTTCATCAAAAGAAACACCTCATTAGCCATACTCACCAACTGAATTAAAGCGTATTCAAGTTTGTGTCAGTTTAACCACCTACATAAAAAATGATTTAAAATTAAATTATATATGAATATGGGAACATGAAAAATAATAATAATAATATCTATTAATAAAATAATTATTATTATATTTTCTTGAAATATTATATTAAGTACTTAACTTATTATTAAAGTAACATTTTCATTCTCTAAAATTACCAAAATAAGTTGTTATCAATTTGGTTTTCGCATAACATAACCAAACACATATAGAATAAAACAATAATATTTAAATCAATATAATTTATATATTATTAAATCATAAATTATATATAAATAATATAATTGGTATAAAATGATGGGTAATTATATGAAAATTATTAAACACGTGAAAAATCGTTAAAGTTCTTAACGTTAAATGGTCGTAATATGATATAAATAATGTAATCATAATAAATAATTATAATAAGGATTATAAAAGGGTAATATTTATGATTAATGTTATTAAATTGGTAATTAATTTATATATGTTTGTTTGATGTGAGGTTAGAGTGTGATCAACTAAGCAAGGAAACAAGGTAATGGATTTTCATCTTGATTTCCTTTCATTGAGACAATGTTTGTATTATATATCTATTTTTATTTAAGTGGTGTGTATATTTCTTGTATGATATATTAAATCATGAATTAATTCTTAAATCATGGTATTATATGTTCAATTTCATGATCATACTCATGAAAGAGTTTTGATTTAAATGTTAATCATGTCATAAGGATTTATTTTCAACTTCCTTCCAAATATTGAGATCTCTCAATTGTGATAATCTATCTCGGGAATTTGTATTCTCATTAATTATAAAGACTATATGATTTTATTATCCTCTGTATATCTCTAATAAACTTCAAATTCTCTTTACCTCATTTTAACTTGGAATTTTTAAAATATTTTAAGCGATGTAGGTTTTCAACATGGTTATTTCAAAATGTTCGAAATATTTTTTCTACCCTTTCAAAATATAAGATTTTATCATCCACTCCACATTTTATTTTGATAAAATTTATATCTTTTTCAAGTTTTTATTATTAAATATTCTTTTTAAAAGCAAAAAAATTCAAAGTATTTTCACTTTCCATTTTTAAAAACTTAATGTCTTTTTTAAGTTTCTATTTTTAAAGATTATTTTTAAAAGTAAATTTTTTAAAATTATTTTCACTTACCTTTTTGAAAAATTTATTTCCTTTTATAGTTTTCATTATTAAAAATTATTTTTAAAAGTAATTTTTTCAAATTATTTTCACATACCTTTTTGAAAACATTATTTGTATTTCAAGTTTATGTTATTAAAGATTATTTTAAAAAGTAAATGTTTTCAAAGTATTTTCCCTTAAATTTCTATAAAATTATGTTTTCTTCAATGTTCCATTATTAAGGATTATTTTTTAAAAATTAATTTTTTTCAAATTATTTTCATTTCCCCTTTTTAAAATCATTATTCCTTTTTTAAAACTTCATTATTAAAGATTATTTTAAAAGTAAAAGTTTTCAAAGTATTTTAGATTATCCTTTTTGAAACCTTTATGTATTTTCAAGGATATTTTATTTGGAAATAATGTTTTCAAATTTCTTCTCCTTACCTTCATAGAAATATTTTTTTAAGTAATTTTTACTTCAATGTTTTAAATGATTTTTTGAAATCTTTTGTATTTTCACTTCTATTTACACTTCAAGGTTAATATTTCATGAATAAGAATTTTAATCTCTCTTTATATGTTATTATGAAACTATTTATTTTTAAAAATGAGAGTTTTTATATTATATGATATATCAAGTTCGTTTTATGTTATGTTTTTGAATGTTTTAAGAAACCCATTCATTTTACATAGGTTATTTATGAGATGTTTTTTAGGCCCAAGTTGTGTTTTGTTGTATTTTTTGTCAATAGATCGGTATATTGAAGAAATAAAGTATGTTAAGAAATATGATGGATTGAAATCATATTGATTATTATTTTCAAAAGAATCAAACTCATGCTTTCCAAAGAATCGGACTAACCATGGGTCTAGAATGGGAGAAGATCGTAGTGAGTAATTGATCATAATTGGATTTTCACTAAGTTTGGAATGAAAGGATCGATCACATTAATAATGAATATTACTAAATAAAAATGGACATCAAATTCACTCTAAATCCGATATGAATAAAGTGATGGTTTTGATGAAGAAATGAAGTCTGCATGGCTACAATTAATTAAATGTGATGATGCTTTTATGATCTTTGAGTTATAATAAATCATAAGTAAGTTGTGAAACTTATGATGAAATATTTATGGAATAAATGGGGGTGAAAGAGATGAGGTCAATCATAGCCAGATTAATCATATCTGGGTGGAAGAGGAGATAGAGATGTTGTCGATTGTATTCATAATAATCGGATCTAGGTGGAAATAAATAAGGTATTGAAGATCGTAATAAAAAAGATCGTACTTAGAAAAGATCGTATTCAGGGAAGTCTTACTCAGAAAGATCATACTGTGGAAAATCATACTCAGGAAGAATTTTTTTTTAAACAAAGACCGATGGAAACATAATTGAGCTAAATCTAATGAAAATCATAATGACAAAGATTGATCAACAATGTAGTTAACCATCTGATATTGTTGAATGATTTTCAAAAGGAAGAGATAGATGAACTCTAATTTGTTTCCAAATTTATTCATCAAGTGGGTCAAGAGTTGAATTAATTTTTTTTATTTTCAAATGAATTTTTTAAGTGAGTCAAGAAAAAGGGTGAAATAGTGAGAAGTGGTTCGAGAGTAGAGATGAAGGATTTTACTGAATATGGTGTCAAGAGAGAGATTGAAATTCAAAAGAATGATTGTATTCAACATTAAAAGTGGTATCCATTTCTTCATACATTTATAAATTCAATTTTTATAGAGCATTGTATTAAAGAAATCAGATTTAGAAAATTAAACTCATGAATTGAAATTGGACTATCAATTGACATGAATGTATGAAGAAGAAGTGAAGATTGTAGAAGATTCATGAAGAATCGAGAAGTGTTGATGAAGTCATAAATGCACTCGAGATTTTAGGGAAAATAAAGATTTGGGTGAATTTATGTGAGCGGGAAAGATTTTGGGATTCCATCCAAAACCTCTCATGGGTCACCTATAAAAGGCGATGTATACTTTGCACTTTTCCTAACCGATGTACTATTCATCGCAGAAGAGATAGAAGCTATACGTTTTTATAGAGAAGAAGAATTTTTCATACTGAGATTCTTTTTAGGAAGTTTTAATGGATAATTGAATGAGAAGGGACAAGATCACAACATTGTATTCAATTGATCATCGTATTCAGTATTCATTGTATCTAGCAGGCTACCATATTCAGATTGTCATCATATTCGGCTAATCATTATATCAGGCTGAATTAATTAGATTGGGGATTTCTGTATTGGGATTTTCAGACCAAGGAAAAAGTTTTGAATTGTCTCAATCGTACTCAACCAGTGATATATCTTTTTGTATTGAGTTCTTTAGACTGGAAGAATCATGCTGAGTTTTTTATACTCAGAATTGAAGTGGTGTCGATTCATCTCTACCTTATTTTGTCAAAATCATATTTTTCATACTGGGGAGAATCGTACTTATATGAATCATATAGAGAATAATCATATTGGGAGAATCGTACTTGGAGGAATCGGACTGGGAAAAACGGACTGGGAAAATTGGACTGAGTTTTCCTTAACAAAATCCAAGAAGTTATTACCATATTCTGGTTAAGAAATTAAAGAAGTTTTTTCAATTGAATTCATTTTTGGAATTGAAAAATAATCACATGTAACATGAGTTGTTACACAAATATTATTTTACCCTGTTTGTGCTAATAGGGTGCACACACACTTTTGGATTTTCTTCAAAGTGCTACACTAGTGAAAGGGTATATCCTACTTGTTGTAATTTAAGGATTGTTTTCTAGTGGATTTTATGATATTATATTTTCTCCAAACCATACCTAGGATGTAGTTATTTGTATTGAATAGTGAACCTTATAAATTATTGTGTTCATATAGATGTGTGTTTGAATTTTTTTTAACGGGGATTAGAATCTTTAATAAGATGTGAAAGTTGATTCAATTGAAAGGAAAAATAAAAGAAAAAGTATCACTAATTCACCCCCTCCCTCAATTGGTGATACAATTGTCCTGAATGAGCACTTAAAAGTGGTATGAGAGCCAAAGTTTCCCTTCACTTATTCTTTACTGAAGGTTTGAAGAGAATATTATAGAGAATTTTAATTATGTGAATAGTAAAGGTATTCCAATCTTAAATGATAGGAATTATCATATCTATAATTGAATAATGCCTCTATATCTTATGTCTCTTAGGTATGATATCTCAAGAGTAGTTACAGATGGTTTACCTCCTTGTATTGAGAATGATCCTTTCTCTAATATTGATAAGGAAAATCTTTTGAATGGTGGAAGAGCATAGAATGTTTTACTCTCATCACTTTTTGGAAGTGAGTTTATGAGATTAAAATGAGTTTCCACTACTAAAGGAAACTAGGATAAGCTAAATAATATTTATAAAGGAAATACAAAAATAAAGAAGGAAAAGTTTCAAATATGGAAATTTAAGTATGAAAACCTCAATATGGGTTATCATGAATCTATTGATAACTTATTCACCAAGTCAAATGACATTTTGAACACTATAATATGTCTTGGTGAAAATTTAGAAGATTCTACTATTGTTGAAAAGATCCTGAGAATTCTTCCAAACAAGTTTGATGCTAAGGTTTCTTCATTGGAAGATAGAGATCCAAAAATATTATCTCTAGATGATTTGCATTGTACTCTCATTAATTATGAAATGAAAAGGGATAATGATATGAAAGGAAAAACTAAAGTTGATAGAGAAATGTATTTCAAGGATTCCAAAAAAGAAAAGAATATTCTTCAAGAAGAAGAAGCTGCAGATTCTAATTCTAAAAATGAGGTATGTAAAAATCTTAATGAAATTTTATCCTTGTTTTCTAAAAATGTGAAAATAGGTACATGAATGTGTAAATGGAAACTTCCCTTAAAATGTTTTTTATGTGGATCCATTGGGAATTTTTCTTCCAATTGTCCTAAAATAGGTAATAAAGAAGAAAGTGATGATGAAGAAAGTGAAGAAGAAGAAAGAAGACCAAGAAGATCTTGGAAGAAAAAGGGTGATAAAGAAAAATTCTATTCCAAGGTGGAAGATAAGAAGTTCTAAAAATCCAAAAGGATAATCTTTTTGGATAATTATGATGATATTGAGGATGCTAAAAATTATGTTGAAGAGAACATGTTTATTGTAATAGTTAATGAGGAATATTCTTCTAGCAATGAAAGTAGATGCTCTAAAGAAGAAGAAAGTGTAGTTGAATCTAAAATATATATTCAGTATATTGGTGAAAATACTTTTATTGAAATAATGAATGATGAAGAATTCAGAATTAACAAATTTGATGAAGAATAAACTCAACTTGAAATTTATTTTAAAGAAGAGTTGAAATAATGTTTGAGAAATATCATAAGGATTAAAAATAAAAAAAAAGTTGTAAGATGAATGTTCTCAACATTAAACCAAGAATGTTTTGCTAATAATAAGGTGAATCTAGATAAAGAAATTTATGATTTGAATAAATCACTCAGATAATAAAATAATCATAATTAGCATTTGGAAGTAAAGTTGAAAACAAAAGAATACGAGTTGGAACTTTTTCAATAAAAACTTTCTAAAGATGAAGAGAAAGGTACAAGTTTCAAAAACTATATTAATGAAGTTGGTGAAATTTACCATAATGAGAAATATGATAAGTCTCACAAAAATTTACCTTTAAAGTTTGAAAATAAATATGGAATTATATCTTAAAAAAGTTTGGAAAGTCATGTATGTAGAAAAAACCAACAAAGTTGGAAATTTATAAGTCTCACAGAACCTTGAGTCTGGAAATGTTTTATCTGGATTCAGAAAAGTTTATAATACTTCTGGTGTCGATAAATCTGAAAAGAAAAGGAATAATCTGATTGATAACATAAATTTTGGTGTCTCAAAAAAGAAAGAGAATAAGGTGGTTGAGAAACGTATTCACAATTCCAAACAATATGGAAGTTTCAGAGGAAAATACTCATTTGATGGCTATTGTTGGTATTATGGTGGATTCAAACATATAACAAATATGAGTTAGTTCAACCAAAAAAATTACTATTTTTCCATGGTTTATGAAAGGAAAAGGTTTATGGGGAGTAAATCACCTCAAATAAAGAATTCTAAAAAGGTTGTTTTGAATAAACCTAAGAAGGTTGGTGTGAAAGATAAAAATAGGTTCCAAACTTTGGAAGTTATTTATGAAAGATTTGAAAAACCTGAACATCTTGCTAAAGGATGTCTTGTTTTGTTACCGGCACAAAAAAAAAGTTTCTAAACAATTCTCAGAAGCCGAATGTTTTTAAAGTTAATAAAAATCATATCTGTTGAGTCTGAAAAGAAAGAGCGCTTAGTTATCTGGCCAGAACATATTGACTTAGATAAGAAATTAGATGAAGCCCAAAAATTAGTGAAAGAAGAGAGGAAGAAATATAATTCTAATGATATAATAAATGTTGAAAAAAATGTATCAATATATTTTGGTTATGATCAAGTGATGTATGATATCAAACGATGTTCAACTATATTGCCAAGATAAAAGATAGAAATGGGAAAAATATTACAAACTGATTGTAACAAAGATGTTTCTAAAGATGAAGAAAAGTTAACATCCTCATCATAAGATTATACAATCAATAAGAAAGATGTTACAAAACCTGATAAGGATGAACAGAATGAAGAATGTCCAATGAAAAATCCAAGAAAAAGAAGAGGAAGTTAATACTGAGAGAGGAATCTCAGTCTAAGTATTATTTCTAAGTAATAATAAAGGTTTCTCCATATTCCAAAAATCTTTGTATACTTGTGATAACTTTCAAGGAATTGAAGGAGTGAAAATAAGGAATCTATAATTGATAAGTCTCTTACTAATGAGGTTATGAAAAATATGTGTTTTTTAAAAAAAATTGTTTTTACTCACTTGAACTTTCTGATATGTTTGTTGAGATGGGTGTAGGTTACTTTTATCTTAAAATAAATTCTTTCAAGGAATGCCCTAATAAAGATAATGTTTAATGAATCATGAAAATGGTATTACATGAAAGTTGTGTTATGGAAAACATTGATCACCTTGATTATACACTCTTGTTTTCTACACTGGGTTCTCCCACATAGACTTAGAGCTGTTTAGTTAAAAGTTCTTTGTTAAGAAACTCATGTGATACCTATGTTGAAGAAAATTTATAAGAGAAAGGGGGAGAGTTAAAATAAATAGGTGGAGCAAGAAAGAAATTGAGAGAATAAAAAATAAGAAAAGAAAACAATACCGCTTGTTGTTTTCAAGTGGTTGAGGTGGTTGAATCAGGTATGGAAAACAAATACAAAGGGGGATATTTTTAGTCCCAAGTTGTTTTTTAGTTGTATTTTTTGTCAATTGATTAGTATTTTTAATAAAGAAAGTATGTTAAGAAAGATGATGGATGGAAATAATTTTGATCATTGTTTTCAAAAGAATCAGACTCACGCTTTCTAAAGAATCAGACTCACCATGGGTCTAGAATGGGAGAAGATCATAGTGAGTAATTGATCGTAATTGGATTCACACTAAGTCTGAAATGAAAGGATCAATCACATTAAGAATGCATCTTGATAGAAGTAAATGGTCATCAGATTCACTTTGAATCTGGTTTGAAGAAAGTGATGGTTTTGATGAAGAATCAGAGTCTACATGACTATGATTAATTAAATGTGATGATGATTTGCTGATCTTGGAGTTCTAATAAATCATAATTAAGTTGTTAAACTTATCATTCAAGCTTGATTTAAGAAATGGGAGTGAAATAGATGAGGTCAATCGTACCTAGATTAATCATATTTGGGTGGAAGAGAAGATAAAGATGTTGTTGATTTTATTTAGAATAATTGAATCTGGGTGGAAAGAAATAAGGTGTTGAAGATTATACTCAAAAATATCATACCCAGAATGATCATATCCAAAAAAGATCATATTTAGGGTAGTCGTACTTAGAAAGATCATACTCTAAACAATCGTACTCAGGCAGAATTATTTTTCAAAAAAAGATCGATGGAAATGGAATTGAGCTAAATCCAAATAAAATTGTAATGAAAAGACTAGACAATACTGTAGTTAACCATCTAAGATGGTTGAATGATTTTCTAAAGGAAGAGATGGATGAAATCCGATTTTTTCCCATATGTATTCATCAAGTGGGACAAGATTTTAATTACTTTTTTTATTTGCAAATGAATTTTTCAGGTGGGTCAAGAAAAAGGTGAAATAGTAAGAAATGGTTTGAGAGAAGAGATGAAGGATTTTTCTAAATATGCTATCAAGGGTGATATTGACATTAAAAATAATGATTGTATTCAGCATTCAGAGTGGTTTTTTATTTCTTTATACATTTATATATTCAATTGGTACATAGCATTGTATTAAAGAAATCAGATTCAGAAAATCAGACTCATGAATTGAAATCAGACTATAAATTGAAATTAAAGTCTAAAGAAGAAGTGAATATTGTATAAGATTCAATAAGAATTGATAATCATTGATGAATTCATAAATGCACTTGAGATTTTAGGGGAAATTAATATTTGGGTGAATTTATGTGAGTAGGAAAGATTTTGGGATTCTCGCCAAAACCTCTCATGGGTCACCTATAAAAGGAGAAGTGTACTTTTCACTTTTCCTGACTAATGTACTATTCATTATAGAAGAGAGAGAAGCTCCAAGTTTTTAGAGAGAAGAATAAGTTTTCTTACTGAGCTTTTGTTGAATATTTTTTTACCGATAAGTGAAGGAAAAGGGACAAGATCACAACTTTGTATTCAGCTAATAATCATATTTAGTATTCATCATATTTATCTAGATACCATATTTGGCTTGTCATCATATTCGGTTGATCATCATATCGAGCTGGATTAATCATATCGGGGATTTCTATATTGGGATTTTTGGACTAAGGAAAAAGTTCTGAATTGTCTCAATCATACTTAGTCAGTGCTATATCTTTTCGTATTGAGTTATTCATACTAGAAGAATCGTATTGAGTTTTTCATACTTAGAATTTAAGTGGTGTTGATTCATATCTATTGTATTCTATCAAAGTTATATTTTTTATATTGGGAAGAATCTTACCTGGAAGAATCATAAATAGAAGAATCATATTGGGAGAATCATACTCGAGGGAATCGGATTGGGAAAACATATTGGGAAAATCGGACTGAGTTTTCCTTAACAAAGTCCAAGAAATTATTACCATCTTCTGGGTAATAAATTGAAGAAGTTTTTTCAATTAAATACATTTTTGGAATTAAAAAATAAGCATAGGTAACATGATTTATTACACAAATTTTATTTTACCCTATTTGTGATAAGATGGTGCACACACACTTTTGGATTGTCTTCAAAGTGCTACATGAGTGAAAGGGTATATCCTACTCATTGTAATCCAAGGATTGTTTTCTAGTGGATTGTGTGGTATTAGATTTTCTCCAAACCATACCAAGGACGTAGGTATTCATATTGAATAGTGAACCTTGTAAATTATTATGTTCCTGTCGATGTGTGTTTGACTTTTTTCAGTATGTAATATAATCTTTAAAAGGAGGTGAAGGTTGTTTCAATTGCAAGGAAACATAAAAGAAAAAGTATCACTGATTCACCCCTCCCCCTCTCAGTGATACAATTATCCTAACTGGGAACTTACAATGATGAATGTTTGGATTTTCTTATGGCACTCATATGTATGAATGGTGAAGGGTGTGGTCCTATATCACCCTCCACTGGATTAGTTAGGGATTTATACCTCATGATAAAAATATGTTAAGCATGGACATTTTTTTTCATAATATGAAGCATGATCATTTTGTTTGTTCACAATATGAAGCATGGGCATCTTGTTTGTTCACAACATGAAGTGTGGGAATTTTTTTTGTTCACAACATGAAGCATGGGCATTTTTTTCTGTTCATACTATGAATAATGGGAATTTTTTTATTCACAATATGAAGCGTGTTAATTTTTTTATTCACAACATGAAGTGAGGAAATTTTGTTTGTTTTCAACATGAAGTGGGAACATTTTTTTGTTCATAATGCTATAATTTCTCCATGTTTATGATTATTCCACATTTTCAAGTTGTTTATCATGTTATTACATGTTTTCATGATTATTACTTGTTTTTTAAATATTCCACACTTTTAACTAATAATGACATGTTTTTGGTTATTAATATATATTTTGATCCAGGTCATAACTTTTATGATTTTATAACAATCTTTTTATGATCTCATGTGTATCCATCATGTTTTATGGTTATCATACATGGTATTTTGATCTTTTATTTAGATATTTATGTCTTCATAATATTCTCCTTCATGTTTATGATCTAATACTTTATGATATATCTTTATCTTATTGGGTTTTTGATCTCACCCATTTCTTATGTTTCCAATCCCTAGGTTATGAAGATGACTATATCATGTTAGATGTATATAAAAGGTCTAAAGGAGCATGATTATGGACAAATTTTCTCAAAGTGTAGTAAAATAAGATGTTTATGTAGTTAATATCCAAGAAACTAAACCTTTTAGTCCTTAGATTATGTGACTTTTGTGAGATGTATAATCAAAATCATGATATTAATGTAATATTTATGTTAAGTTTATCTTGGGTCACTATAGTGAAAATGGATAGGGAAATGAAGATTTACTGCCTTCAATAGGGTGATAAAACAGTGTTGTAGTACATTATTTATTTTTTTAAACTAGTATTTTATATTCTGAAGTTAGCCTTATATGATTCCTTAAAGGCTCAGTATTTTGAAAGTGGTCTTCATCCTGATATTTTGTTGGGGATGTTGGAGTTCAATTTAACCCCATATATAGAAGTAGTGAGGTATGATATTTGGGTTGAGACAACCATTAAAAGAGTGCTTAAGGTGAATGTTTCATCCTCTATTTTATGGGAGTGATGAAGGGACCTATAGTAAAGGAAAGGGGAAGTGTATTGAGTCTAAATAGATAGGTAGTGATATCAAGATTCCCTTAAATATATCATCAACTTATTTTGAGGGTATGATACTAATGTGCCATCAGTGTGGAAAGTTAGGTTATAAGAAGACTTTATGTTTGAAATATCTAAATACCTATCATGGTTTTGGTTCTTTGGGTTATCTTTAAATATTTTGTAAAAGACTCACTCGGAAAGAGAGTTTAATTAGATATAGTTATTTGAAGTATCCTTGGGCTCAACATATTGAATTTGATGTTAATTGAGTGGTTGTTTGAGGTATTCTTCATTATTTACCTATTTTTGTGTTTCCATCATTAACCTTTGATTAAATAAATGTTTTAAACTTTATGGTATAATGTATTATCTTATGTAAACTCTAAATTTTAGTGTTGGTATATGAATATTTACTTAATTGTTGGTAATGTCCCTTGGTTGTTGGATCTTGAGTCAAATCCTGTATTCTAATTTATATTTTTTCATTGTTTTATTCTTGAGATAATTAATGTTTCGGATGAATTATTATATGGTGGTGATACCACCATGGTTTTCTTGACCTGGACTCATATGGTGGATTCATTTTGAGTGTATTTAAGAAATCGTATTAGTGATAGAGTATCTAGTTTTTAGTTGTAGCCTTTGAGGTTCTTTTGTGGGTAAAGTGAGTTCAAAAGATGATTTTGGGTCATTTTTATTAGCATCATAGGCCTTTTCTTGGTGGTGTTTATTGTGTTTCTTGGTTTTGACAATCATTTCATACTAAGAAGGTCTAATTTTTCTCTTTCTACTAATCAATTTAATCCACTAAAGCTTTTTGGGGACAAAATGTGTTTTAGTGGAGAGGATTGTCACACCACAACCTCAATTTACCTATTATTTTATTTAATTATCAATTTATAATTTTTCTTCTCTAATTTCTTGATCATATTGGTCCTTTTTATGTTTTGGGGTGTTCTAGGGATGAACTGCAGTCTGAAACTATTGATTTTAGTAAGCCACGACATAGCTTGGGGAGGCCATTCCACAATAGGTATCATTACACTATAGTGGTGCTTTTAAGGAAGGACCACACTGCATACCTTAGGCTACACAGTAGTTAGTGATTTCTAGGGGTGTTTTTTAATTTTCATGAGTCTTAAATACATAAGGGTAACCAATTTTACCCTTATACAGTTGTCGTCTACATAGGGTTGACCCCACAGACCACGCCTCAACCCAAGGAAGTCACACTATAGTGGCTATACCTGAAGGCCTTGGGTCTACATGACTAGTGTTCTCCATGGAATAGGCCTTGGGATACATCATGAAGTGAGTTTCATAAGGTCGTTAAGGGTGTCACATAAGGGTAGTGTGTAAAGGTGATATAAAACTTCATAAAGGTGCGGTGGATGGGCCATGGCACAAAGGGGGTGGTTTCACTATGGTGGGTGTTTGGAAGAGTCCTCTACACCATAGCATAGAGGGTTGTGTCATGGTGGCCCAAAGCCATAGAATTAATGGTCTTGTCACTTAAGGAACCTATACACCATAACTAGAGGGATACATCGTAGGGGTGCTTGGGCCAGGGCACTATGTTGTGGCACATGAGACCACATTATAGTCAATGTCTTTCCAATTTTTTTAAAATATTGAAATTCCTCTCTTTCCCTTGTCAACATAAAACTCAATTTTGGGTCTTTCTTCCCCTTAAGTCATGAATCGCAACTGTTGGAGGCCCCTAGGTGACTCCCCTCTCATTATCCTTCGATTTATGGATTCCTCCCTTCGATTCTTGGTGTTTCTTCAACTTAAGGCCCTCAATTTTTCTATTTATCACTTTTTTGTTGTTCTCCTCTCATCATCTTTCCCTATGAGGGTCTCAATGACCTAGTGTTCGGTTTTGATAAATTTTTTATTAGGTATTTTATGTTTTTATGGGTTTTCTTGGTTCCCTATGGATCCTTCTTTCCTTCTAAGGGTGGATAGCTCCTCACTTTGTGAAAGCGATGATTTAAGGTAGGTTACCCCTTTCATTAGCCTCTAAATATTACAACTATGATTTATTTCCTATTTAAATTCAAGTTTTGGATATTAAATGATAGTGTTAAATGTGTTTGAATATTATTTAGAAATAAAACTAGGTTTTTACTTGGTTTTTATCGAATGAAAAGTTGTTTCCATTTTTAAATGCTTAGCTCAAATATGTTTTATTTAATTTTTCACACCAAATTTTTGATAAAATGCTTGAATGGACTTTATTAATGATACCCATTAGTGAATCCCATCTCATTATCCTTTTATTTATGGCTTCCTCCCTTTGATTCTTGGTGTTTCTTCAAGGTAAGGCCTTAATTTTTTCTATTTATCACTTTCTTTTTGTTCTCCTCTCATCATCTTGCCCTATGAGGGTCTCAATTACCTATAGTTCAGTTATGATCAATTTTTTATTAGGTATATTATGTTTTTAGGGGTTTTCTTGGTTCCCTGTGTATCCTTCTTACCTTCTAAGGGTGGATAAATCCTCACTTTGTGAAAGTGATGATTTGAGGTAAGTTACCCCTTTCATTAGCCTCTAAATATTAAAACCATGATTGATTTCTTATTTAAATTCATTTTTTGGATATTAAATGATAGTTTTAAATGTTTTTGAATATTATTTATAAAGAAAACTAGTTTTTTACTTGTTTTTCATTGAATGTAAATTTATTTCCCTTTTTAAATTCTTATCTCAAATCTATTTTATTTGATCGTGCGCACCAAATGTTTGATAAAATGAATGAATAGACTTTATTAATGATTTTTGATATTTTAAGAGGTGTTTTGATCTTCAAACTAGTTTCTAAATGTTTCTCTAAACTTTTAAGGTGGGATTGGCTCTTTAAGAATGGATCTTATAACTTGGTTTACAAAGAATGTTTAGGAGAACCAATTGGCACTTTAAAAGAGGATTTACTTGATAATTACACCATTGGAATATGCCCCGATTTTGGTTTGTTTTAAAATGTATGATAATTTCTTTAATATAGATCACATTTATTATATTGATAAATTTTTGAGTAAGGGGATATTACTAAGAGGGGTTCTTGAGGGTGAGGATTGCTTGTGATATGGTTTTTGAATTTGGGCATGTATCTATTTTTGTATTGTTTTTTGTTATTTCTTATTGGGTAACCTCAATTTTACACATCATGGGTACCATGAGTAGCTAGTAAAATTTACAAGAGCACATGTTTCACTAGTTTAGGATTATGCTCTGGCTAGTGGCCCTTGGTATAGTATTCACCCTACTTTTCAAATTTTTCCCTTGATTAGGCTTGGTAAAGAAATATCGAGCATTAGTGAGGTTGGATTGCATCAAGCATGATGATATGATGGATCATGTTTTAGTATTTTCTAGACTTTCCCCTCATCTCCTAGGTATTCCCATGATCACTAGAACTTGTATTTATTTTATGGATTATTCTTCCTTCATTTCTGTGATATTTGATTAATATTTACATTGACCTTGTTTTTCTATGCCATTATTATTATTATTATTATTATTATTATTATTATTATTATTATTATTATTATTATTATTCTTGTTGTTGTTGTTATTGCTTCTGTCTTATTACAATTTACCAGTGTTTTCTTTTTAAACTAATGGTTAAATGTTTTGGAAAGTTTTTAGAACTTTTTTTACTAACTCTTTCACATGGGTATTTTAAAGGAAGGTTTTTTTCTAGTAATACTTGAACTTCATGTTTTAAATGGAACTATTTTAAAGGAACAAGGGTAATGAATTATGATTGTTTTTTAACTAAAAGTGTAAAACCTATGTTTGTAAACTTTATTTCAAAATAGAATGAATTGGATTATTTAAAGTTAATATATGGGTTATGGTTTTTCTTGTCATACCTAATGGAATTTCATTATCACACCTATATATATTTCAATTTCAGGTTCTAGTTATGGTTCAACATTGATCATCATAGAGTGATGATGGTTTGAGGATGGATGGTGACCTCGAGGTGATGTAGAGATTGGTTCAAGTATCCTGGGTTTATTCTTTTTTTTAATTGTTTTATCATCCAATATGACCACTCATGTACCATTTTATGATTTTAGTTTATGTTTTTATCCTAAGTTGATTATCTTATTTGTTTATCATGATTGGTTTAGTTCTACTTATTTTTAAAAACCATTTTTTGTCGGTATATGGACCTATGATGTACAAAGTGTTCATGTAGGATTTATGAGGGGAATTCATGAGTTAAATTTTATTTAATGGTAAAAATAATTCCAATGAGTTATATATGATTCACTAGTTCTTGTCTCTAGCCTGTGGAGATCAAGAACTCCCCTTGGGGATTTCACTGGTTAGCTCAGCTGCCTTGGTTCAGAGGTGGCCCAAATTCATTTGTGACAATCACATTGTAAATTTGTCCTATAAATTATCATAATATCCATGGTTCTCTATTTAGATATCTCTTAAAATTGATATATATTATCACAACTTATAAAATAGTAAAAAATAAACTTTTTATGGAAATAGATTTCATATTTAGAAGGAATAAATGGTACCCAATATTCTCTCTCTTAGACCAAGGTTTCACAGTACCAAGTGAGAGTGTTTCATTATCCTTATTTGATAAGAATAATATTGAGAGTGATGATAAGGCAATGAATTCATTGTTATCTTCAATAATAGATAAATATATTATCAAAGTGATGGGATGTAAAACTGTTAAAGAGATTTGGAAAAAACTTCACAACATCTATAAAGGGGATAAGAAATTGGAGGAAGAAAAGTTATAACATTATAGAAGACAATTTTAAGATATTAGAATGGAATAAGATGAATCTTTTAATTATTTATTTACTAAATCTAATATGATTGTTATCAACATTAGAGGATACAGGTAAATCCTTGAATATTGAACATTTGTGAAGAAATTAATGAGAATTATTTCATAAAAATTTGATTCCAAGATTTTAGCTCTTAAAGATGGAGATATAGATTATTTCACAATTGATTAGTTGCATATAACTTTTATCAATTTTGAGATGAGAAGAGGATCTTGTTTCAAAAACAAGTTCAAGAAGGAGAAATAAATTAAACTTAAAACATTCAAGAATTTGAATATTTAAGATGAGTATGTTTCTTCTAATAAAGAATAAAATAAGGAAGCCTTTGATGATATACTCTCCCTAATGTTAAGAAACTTCAAAATGGGTAAAGTAAAGTATCAAGGTAAATTGGCCTTAAATGTTTTAATTATGTTAAAATTTATCACTTATTTACCAATTTTCCTTTTATAATAAAAAACAAAAATGAAAATGATGAAGCAACTAAGAGATCCTTTAAGAAAGAAGATCCCTTTAAGAGAAATTGATCTCAATCAAAATATAATAAGAATATGTCATTAAATTTATTTATAAGGAACTTTATATCACTTGAAGAAGGTAATTATGATAATAAATAAATCTATGGTGATTAGGAAACTCTTCAAGAGGCTTCATAAAAATTCTTCATGGATCAAGAAGATGAAGAGAGTACATCCTTAGAGGATGACACACAAAATTATGGTGATTTTTCTATTTAGAAAGTTGAATCATTTAAGGAATACATCCTGATAATTGAGATTAATATGTTACTAAAGGATATTGGAAGGCTAATAGATAATAATTTACATTTTAAATAAAAATAATAATGAAGGAAAACAAGTCCAATAGAAAAGGAAAATATGGAAAAGGAAACTAAGAATTTGAAACTTTGTAATGCTAAGAAAAGAAAAATAATTGATGATATAGATTCTATTATCATTCATAGTGATGAATAGGTTGATGAGTTAAAAATTAAATTTTTTGAAACTAAGAAGCAAAGGGATAAACTCGATAATAATTGAAATAGATATACTGCATGAGCTAGTGAAAGCTTCAAACAATTTTATAAGAAAGTTAGAACTAATAAGAATTTGAATGGGTATCCAAAACAATAGAATCAAAGCACTCATGATGCATAACATTTTTTATATTAATAAGGGAGGTCTTATTAAGTAACACCTCAAAAGAAAATCATATTTTTAGGATAATTCAATGAAAAGAGTAATCTGGATTAACTGGTAAGCCTGAATAAAAGGTAAAACCTACTCATATTTAGAAGGATAAAATTATGAATTTTTTTTTACCATACCCAAATGTCAAAATAAGATATACATAAAAGGTATTGGTAAAATCAACTCTTTTGAGGTCTAGAAATGTAGTTGTATATAAAATTATGTAACAAGTATATCAAAGAAGGATATTTCAGGGCCACTTATAATTTTGTGGTATATTTAACCACAAATCTTATATAAATTGGTATAATATGTCTCTTTTTGGATAAAGGAGAGAGTATAAATCAAGTAGGAGGTAGTATAAAGTAAAAAAAATCATCAAATACAATGGTTCAATAAGATTATTGAGGTAAATAATAGTTTTTAGAATCTAAAGGAAGTCTGTGGAAGGTACCATAAAGGGAACACCTTATATGAATGTATTACAATAATACTAGCTCAATTAAATCCATATTTTATATCCAATAATTTTTAAAAAAATAAATTCAAATAATAAGAAAATGCCATTAAAGTTTCTTTCATGGCATGAAAATCTAAGTAGCCATGGATTATGGACAGTGGTTTCTATTATCATATTACATGTGATTTAAATAAGTTTAAAATATTTAAAGATATAAAATATGAGTTATTATATTTGGAAATGAAATCTCATTAGAGATCAAAGGTGTTGTTGTGGCTAAAGTTGGTGAGACTCAGTTAAATTCCAATAATGTTTTCCTTGTTGATGAACTGGAACATAATTTTTTGAGTATATCATAACTTTTTTATAATAGAAATGAAGTGATTTTTTTAAATAATGGATGTTTAGTAAAAAGTGAAAAACATAGAGTAGTGATATCAAGAGTATTGAGAACCCATATTAACTTATTTCAGGTTAGAAAATCAAAATTTTGTTGCTACATGAGTTTGAAAACTGAAAATAAATTATGGTATAAAACACTTGGTCATCCTATATAAAATAGAATGAAGAATTTAATTAGATAATAGTCTATGAGAAAAATTCTAGTTTTGAAAGAATTCATTTTCATTATTTACAAGACATTTCAAAAATATAAGATGGTGAATAAAAGTCATGTGGGAGTTTAGGTTCAAACTAAAAAACCATTAGTGTTGGTTCACTCTGATTTTTGTGGACCCATGAGGAAGAAGTCAATAAGTGGAGTTTTTAGGAGACTAGATGAGAAGAAATATAGGTTTTCATTTAAGAGGATAATATCTGACAATGAAAGTGAGTATTCCAAAAAATAATTTTCAGAATATCTTTATAAACATGGAATAATGCATTATTTTAGTGAACCTTACACTCCAAAATAAAATGGAGTGGAAGAAAAGAAAAATGTTTACCTTGTTTATATGTTTATAAACATCTTAACATAGCATGACACTGCAAGATATCTTTGGTTTCATGTTATAACTACTTATATAATTATTCAAAATAGGTTCTTATTGATTTCAAATCCATATATGACTCTATATAAAATGTCGTAAAAAAAATATATTGAATTTAAAACAATTTAGAGTATTTTGGAGTCCATAATTGATTAAAAATAAAGGTATAAGTAATGGAAAATTTGATGAGAAAGTAGAAGATGGGATATTTCCTAGTTATATTCCAAATATAAGTTTATATAAATGTTACAATAGCAAATTAAATAGGATAATTAACTTTAGTGATTTGGTGACATTTGAAAATTAAAATGAGATCAAGAAATCAATCATGAATGATGATGAGAATGATTTTTTCATTGTTAAACCCACTACACAGCTTGATGATAAGTTGTAAATTTCTGATTATGATGTATATTAAACTTATTCAAGGTATGAGGCTATAGATTTGAGAACCATGAGGACAAATTCAATTCTGAGAAGTATGTTGTTGCTAAAAATACATTGGAGATTCGAATCAATGGGTATAAACAAGGATAAAAATTAGAATATAGCTAGTCACACTAGTCTGCTCTCAAAGATTGAGCCCTAAAATATTAATGAGGCATTTGAGCATAAATAATGGATTTAAGTAATGAATAAAGAGCTAAATTAGTTTTAAAATAATGAGAAATGGGATATTGTACCCATACTTAAAGAAAAGAATATCATTGGCACTAAATGAGTGTTTAGAAACAAGCTAAATGAAAATGGTGAGGATATAAGTAATAAAGCTAGATTAGTTTGTATAAGGTATTTTAAAATTGAAGGAACCCATTTTAAAGAAACATTTTACCTAGTATCCAGACTTGAGACCATTAAAATCTTTATTTTCATTACAATATAAAGGAATAATAAAATTTATCAAACAGATATAAAGTATGAAATTCTGAATGGTGGGTTAAAAGAATAATTTTATATAGAGTACATCAATTCCTTTATGCTATATGGAGATTACAAAATGGATTTTAAATTGAATAAATCACTATGTGTTTTGAATAAATCCCCAAGATATTAGTATTTTAAGATGGATGAGTACTTATATGAAGAAGACCAAAACTACATCACTTTTTGTGATTATATATGTTGATGATATTATCTTTTCAAGTAATGTATAAACCTTTTTTGAATAATATTCTACACAAAATGAAGAAAATATTTGAGATTTCCTTGATCGGGGAGATAATTTTTTTAGTTTAGAAATTTCCCAAAGTGTTGTTCATGTTTTTGTATCTCAAGAAAAGTATGAAAAGAAGTTATTAAAAAGTTTTTTATGGAATAATATAGAGTAGTGTCTACACCAATTCATGATTAAAGATAATAAAATAACAGTTGTCGACAAGAATGAATTCAGAAAGTTGATTGTTAGTCTTTTATTAGGACTATTGGATTTGATTGTGTTTGTTTTAAATAAGTGAAGGGTGTTTTGATATCAATATGTGATGAGGTGATATGAATAATACATTGAATAATTTTCTTAAGTAAGATAGGTGCAAGACACGCCCATAACATAGGGCGTGTTGTGAATAAAATGACAAAAATGGGAAATTGGAAAGGGACCATGTCATGGTGGTCTCTATGGTGAGATTCTAGATCACCTGAGCGACGCGGTTTGAACCAACATAGGTTCAATGGTGGTTATAGTTTGAAAAAGAAGCATTTCATTGAAGAATTGAGTTTTTAGAGGACAACATGGCCAGTTCCATTCCATAGAGATGGGTGTGGTGGTTGAAGAGTTTTCCTATGTAAAATGGGGAAAGGCTAAATGGTCATGGAGAATCCATGGAATGATTTGAAGATTGAGATGGTCAACATGGAGAGTAATATATGACCATTTCATGTCACATACCATGTTGAGTGTAAAATAGCTAAGGTTTTTTCACTACACTAGAACACTATGAATTTTGAGTTTTGGTTACACCAGTGAGACACTATAAACCCAAAATAGGTGTGGTGATGTACATGGTAAAGGTGTTTGATCAAATGATGGAAGTTTGTTCTACAATTAAGATAAATATGGACAACATGCCATTAAGTTTTGAATTTGAAAGGGATTTTATCCCAAATATACACAAACCATTTTATGGTGTTTATGAACAAGATGTAATGGTGGGTGTGTTAGTAGGAGATGCACCAAATACGAAGGATCGGTTTTAAATGATTCTTGACCAATTATTCAATGTTTCAATAATCTTGGGTCTTGATTTTAGTCCATGATTCTAGATGATACTATAGGTGGTTTTCATTGTTTATTTAAGTAAATTAAATGGAATTAATTCATGATATAATGAAGAAAATATTAAACCATAAAGCAGTTATGGATTGACAGTTATGATGGAGATTGTAGGAGTTATTAAGGATTTATGGGTGGTTTATTTTATAACCCATAATGCATTGAAAGGTGTCCAATTTAATTATTATTATGTTTCTTTATTTTAAAATTGGATTATTGAGACCTATAGTGGAGGGGATATAGAGAAAATTGAGATAAATTTCATCCATTGTGCATGAATGTTGAGAGAACTTAATACACTAAAGTATCAATGAAAGAAGAGAGAGATTCAAGTCAAGATCCACTCAAGAAATGATTGGGTATTCAAGAATTGAAGAAGATCTAGAAGATCTAGTATCTAGTTTAATTTTTCAAGACTAGTATCTACACACAATGATTAATGATGATCTTGAAGGAGTACACATATAGACCTATTGATTCATCTATTCATGGAGTAGGACATCACTAGTGGTCTTTATTTTTTGGATATTCATTGTAGTGAAGTTATATATTATAGTAGACTTTAAAAGTTTTGTGTAAACACAATGAACTCTATGTTATAATACATTTATGATATAATGGAGAATCCATGTTAGAAGGATTAACCGACATGGAAAGGAGTAGGAATGGGTAGCTGAACCATGTAAATATCATGTGTAATGCTCTCTATTTTATTTTCCACATACAAGATAAGATTGAGAGATTATATTGAAAGGATTGAGAATATTCACTAGTTCAATAGGTTGAGTTTAAAAGTGGTAACTCATAAAATAAAAAAGGGATCACTGATTCACCCCCTCCCCTTATCAGTGATCCAATTTGAACCTAACAAATGGTATAAGAGGTATATTTCATCTTAAGATAAAAAGTTTTTCCATGATTATTTTAATAGATTTTATGAAGTACATATTTTAGGAAGTCTTTCAACTACCTCAAATTGAGAAAAGGGAAGTTACTCATGTTATTAGAAATTTGGAGTTTTTTTCTAGTACACTAAAAAATATGAAAAAAATGAGAAGAAATGATTCTGAAGAACAATCTTAAAGTAAAGGGAGAGAAATCACTAACTAAAGGTTTTTCGAGTGGTATAATTTGTAATAATTTCATTGATTATGATTCTTCTAATGAATATTGTTCAAGATTTGATGTTGATGCATCAATTAATGATCTTCATTCTGATATTAAAGACCATTTGATGAAATTTCCCAAAGAAGATTTAAATTTTTTTCTTAAAACTATAAATGGAATACAGGATGAGAAATTATAGCTTGAATAATAGGATAGTGTAATGAAAGGGGGATTAGCTAAAAAGGTTGTCATATGCAATACTCTCATAAAACTAGTTAGAGAAAAATATGAAATTTACTCTCTTAGAAATGAAAGATGTGATAAAGATATTGAATAATTGTAAAGTAATTTTGTGATAAATAGATCTCTATGATTTTTTAGAAGTTTTCCATGCACTTGAAAAATGGAATAAAATATCTATGTATTTAAAATATGCTCAATTGGGAATTAAGGAAAAATTAATCAAATAGATAGACAATTCTTTATAAGAATTAAAAATAGTGCATTAAGATTAAATCAATAAGATAAAAGAGGATTAAGAACATATCCTAATATTGGTTGAGTATGAGAAGAACTCCATCAACATGAAGTTTCTTGAGCTTGAGGTAAGGATGAGAAGTCTTGAATCCACACAAGCTGAATCTTTCCAAGTTTTTGTAGAGAAATATGTTTCCACTCAAAATTCTATTGAGAACCATAACTCCAGGAGGATGCATAATAGTAGTAAGAAGAACATAAGATCATCCTCCCATTAAGTAGAAACATCCTCTAAAATGAAGGTAACTCATAATGAATCTATTTATACTACTTCACTTTCTAATATAGGTTCAAAATAAAATAATAGGAAAATATGGATGGTGAAAAATATTGATAAACCCATTGCATCATTGAGGGTGGATGAGAGAAGATGTATGAAGATTTATTCCCCAAGAATTATCCATAATGGTTGTGGATCCACTCAAAAATATCAAGGTACATAGTATATAAAATATGTAAATATTTCATAAAAAAAAGAATATAAGGTGGTTCATGGGTTATTGTTGGTGTTGCTGGATGTTTGGGGACAAAGCACTCGATCATTGGCATAATATGTCAATTCATGAAAATTATAAAAATCCATAAGTAAGGGATATAAAATCAACTGAGGTAATGAAAACTACTTCACATGGGAAATAAGTTCAAGAGAAAAAGGATGATCAATAATCTATTGAGGAAAATGATAGAAGAAATTGTGTTGATATTGGAAGGAAATAATGTACTAGGTTGAGAGGAATCTATCATCATAATTTTTACCTATAAGGCACAAATAGTCCACTTCTTATTCCCTTAATCATTAATATATTTTGTGCTAACTTGTAGGGAATTAAATAAGAAGTTTGAGGTTTTCACTTATGAACAACAAAGAGGATGAGTTTTTCTTGGAGTACCTCTCCCTGATGAAGAGTATAGGATTGTATCCCTTAAAGGGGATATTTTTTAGAATAAAGTTTCCAAAAATTAAATTTCTGGAAAACTTGGAGAAATCTGGAAATGAGGTATAAAAAATCACACTTTAACTCCATTTTTATGAATATATTTAATATATTTATCAAGGGGGTTATCTTGTCGTGCATGAACTTTTTTTATGGTGTGTTTAGATGTGTTCAGGAGACTCATGATAAATATGTTTAAAGTAACCCCAATGTTAAGAAATATGAAATTTTATAAGCATGTTATCACATGATGAGATTTTATGGACAACTTAGATAATATTGGCTATATATCTCTTATTTTCTACACCAGGTTATCCCATGTGGACTTGGAGTGGATTAATCAAATGATATTTATTAGGGAACCTTTTAATATCATCCCTCTCATTAAATTTAAAAAATAAAGGAGATTTTGTTTGTGATAAGATGAGATGAGAAACCCATTTATTTGACCTTTTCATTTGGTTGTCATTAAGGGGTGGAATTAAAGGTAGTGGGAGAATATGAGAAAAAATGAGTTCATATATTTACTTATTGATATTTTTTATGGTATTAATAAAAAATCCAAATGGGGTATTATTGGGACTATTAGATTTGATTGTATTTGTTTTCAATAAGAGAAGAGTGTTTTAATGTCAATATGTGTTGAGAGGAGATGAATAAGACATTGAAGATTATTCTTGAGTAAGGAAGGTGCAAGAAATTCCCATATCATGGGTCATTTTGACAAGAAAATGTCCAACACATTCAATTTAAAAGGGGCTATGTCATTGTGGTCCATGTGGTGAGATTCTTGATTACTTGAGAAACAAGGTTCATCCCAACATTGGCACAATGGTAGTCATGGTTCAAATAATAATAACTACATTGAATACTTGAGTTTTTAAAGGCCTACATGGCTAGTCCCACACTATAAAGGTGGTTATGGTGGTTGAGGAGTTTTACTATTTATAATAGGGAAAGCCCAAAAGTCTATGGAGAAGTCATGGAATGATTTGAAGATTAATATGGTCAACACAACCAGTAAGAGATGGACATGTTGTAGAACATGTCATAGTGAGTGAATAATAGCCAAGTTTTTTTCACTATTCCATAGAAATGGGTGTGTTGAGTTGAGGTTACACTTACGAGACACAATGAACCCAAAATTGGTGTGGTGATGCTCATGGTGAAGGTGTTTTCTCGAATGATAGAAGTATGTTATACAGTGAAGAGAAACATGGCCAACATGTTGTGGAGATGGACATTTCAAATGGGATTTATCCCAAAGATACACAGACTATTTCGTGGTGTTTTTGCACAATTCATAATAGTGGGTGTGTCATATGGAGATATACCTAATACAAAGGATCAGTTTTAGAAAATGCTTGAATGATTATTCAATGTTTTAATAATCACAGACCTCAATATTAGTCCATGATTCTATCTGATAATGGAGGTGGTTTTTAGTATTTATTTAAGTTGATTAAATGGAATTAATTCATACTGAAATGAATAAAATAGTGATACATGAAGAAATTATGACTTGAATACTATGATAGAGATCATGGGAGTTGTTGAGGAGCTATGGGTATTTTATTTGATGAAACATAATGCACTGATAGGTGTTAAATTTAATTGGTATTGTGTTTCTCTATTTTAACATGGGAGGATCAAGACTTGTAATGGGGAGGATATATAGAAAATTGAGATAAGTTGAATCCATTGTAAAAGAACACTGAGAGAACCCAATGCACCAAAATATTAAGGAAAAAACAGAGAGATTGAGGCTAAGAGACACTCAAGTAGTGACTGAGTATTCAAGAAGTATATTGGATCTAGAACATCTAGTATTTGGTTGAAGTTTCAAGACTATAAACTGCACTTAGTGACTATTGATGATCTTGAAGAAGGGGTACATGTACAGACCTGATGATCAATATATTTATGGAAGAGGATATCACCAGAGGTATTTCTTGTTTGTATGTTCATTATAGTGAAGTTTTATCTTCTAGTGGACTCTATAAATGATGTGTGGATATAGTGGACTCTATGTTGTAATATGTTGATGATATAGTGTAGAATCCATGTTGGGGGACTAACTAACATAGTTAAGAGTGGGAATTGGTTTCTAAACCTTGTAAATATCATGTGTCGTGCTCTATATTTTATTTATGTATATGAGGAAATATTGAGTTTATTTAGAGCCTTTAGTGGTTCAAGAGTTTGAGTTTAAAAGAGATCTTTTGTAAAATAAAAATCGGATCATTGATTCGCCCCCTCCCCCTCTCAGTGATCCAATTAGAACCTAACATCTTTAATATTTGTCTGCATCAAGGACATAAATTATTTTTGTTTTTACTCTCTATGCTAGATATAAATTTAATCCAAAGGAATCACATATCTTGAAAGATAATATAATTATGAGATATGTCAAAAATACTTCCAATTATGGCCTATTATATGAGAAGAAAGGTGAGATGGACTTATAGGGATTCATAAATGTAGATCAGTCTAGTCATGTTGATGAAATAAAATCTATATCAGGGGGAAAATTCTTCATTGGTGGAAGATGTGTGTCTTTTAATTCTAAGAATTAATCATCAATCACTTTAATCTCTATTGACCCTGAGTATGTTTTTTCATCATAAGCAACTATAAAAATGATTTGGATGAAGCCTCAACTTGAGGATATGCATGTTATTATACAGTATCCACTGTTCATTGGTTTTGAAAACCAAAGTGATATAAATATATCCAAGAATCCAGTGTAACATTCAAGATCAAAAAACATTGATATCAAATATCATTTCTGTAAGGATAAAGTGGTTGGAGTTAGTTTAAAATTGGAATTTGTTCCATATAAGGATTAGATTGTTGATATTCTCACAAAACCACTCTAAATTGAGGCTTTTGAGAATTTGTGGCTATAAATGGGTGTGAAACCCATTACCTAACATCATTGAGATATGTTTTTCATTACCCTTACTTTTGAATCATGTTTTCTTTGGTACAAAGGTGAAAAATAACTTGTAAGGGAGAAACCTTCTTGTTTTTAATTTTTTTAATTTGTTAATTGAGTTGAGTGTAGAAAATTGGTTGAAAATCTATTAAGAAATTAATAATATAATATTTTTATTTTAAATAACATGATGAACCTAATTATAGATAACCTTGATGACTAAATTAATCTCTATTATTTTCTAAAATGAGTTAGCACATGTAAACTTATAGATAATTGGTTTATGACTCATTGCTTTGAGAAGAAATGATACCACACCTATCAAGACCCTTTGACTTTTTTGTCAATAAGGGAGATAAAAAGAGGCACATTTTGGTTTCATTGATAAAGGGGATAAAATAGGATTTCTGAAGAAAGGTAGTAAAATGATATGGAACTGAAATATGAGGTATTGATAACAAATCAAAAGGGTGGGATTATTAAGCCAATTAATGATAATGTTGTACTTGATTTCAATACATGAGGATGAGTGTAAATACATTTGAGATGGATAAGGTGTTTGGAAATGAGTTTTTAAGGTGTTTTTGGGATAATTTTCAAAATATGTAATTCATATGAAAAATCCTTGAGTTTATAGAAAAATAGAAAAGGCATGTTCAATATCACACGTATAAAGATTTAAAAAATGTCGGGGAGTTAACATTGTGATATATAAGAATAGATTTTTGGTAAAGGGAAGGCTACACTGTGATATATAATATATCCCAGTTCATATGTAAGAGTAACTCTAAGTTTTCACTAAGGTGTTTAATATTAACTCGAATTATATGTAAGATTAAATTAGAAATACTTAAGATTGAGTCCAAAGTTTCAATGCATGAATAAGAGTAAATAAAAGTATACATAAGATTAATCCTGTGGTTCTAGAACATACATAAGAAGAAATTTGGCTCGTATAAGTGTAACTTTGATGCTATGTAAAATTAACCTAAGGTTTTCAAAGTATATGTAAGATCCTTTAGAGGGTCATGTAATATTAAAATGTGTGTTCCTGGGTGAAACTGAAGATTAATTATGATGATATTTTGTTATTATTTAGTGGTTAAATATCATGATGCTTTATGAATTAAGTCATGGTTCAAATAGAGATTGGTAATAATATTTAAAGTGAATATTTCAAGATGAGATAGAATTTTCACCACAAATATTATTTCATGTGAGAATGAAAATGTGGAAAATAATATGTTAGGACTTGTGGAGATTCGTATGAGGAATATATTGAGAAGAAGCTAAGATTAATTAGGAGTAAAAGATGGAGAACCATTTCTAAAATCATTCAAAATTGATGATTATTATTTTATATATCTACTTAGTTATTTAAAGTTTTATTATCAAGGAGGATATCATGGATGCATCACAATCAGATAACCATGAATTTAATATTAGATAAATTAATTTAGTGATTTTTTGAGTAATCCGATGAAAGTGGATATGGGTTTTTGAATAAAAGAGAATGTGATCCAGTCAATATAAAATAAAAAAAATGTGTGAATATATTGAAACTATTCTAAGAATAAAATTAGAGAAAGAGGAAGTCTAAGATTATTGTACAAAGTGTGAGAAGAGAGTATCCCAAGGGGACTACTTTACATAAGAGTAAGAATATCACATCTATCCGGTCCACGGGTGACTCTATATTTCCTGGTGATTATTCTTCATAAATATTTTTTTATATTTTTGTGTGAAAAGTGGGTAATTTTTTGAACTGGTGGTTGTTAACATTATAGTAAATTAAATGATATACCCTTTCTTGTAGCTCTATCTTGATAATAAACTAGAATTAGTGGGGGGATAACAACCATGATATACTAGGGACATGGTCATCTATATTAGAGGTGAACCTCGTTAAAAAAATTATTATGTTATTGATTTACTTTGTATATTGAGGTGATATTGAGAGATCTATATTGAATAAGTAATTTAGTGATTATTCTAAAAATAAAAGGTTTCAACATTGATTCACTCCCCCTCTTAGTGTTGATCACGTTATCAATTGGTCCTATTAGATGAAATTAGGAAACATTACTCATAGTTGTTTATATATTGGTGTATACCCCAAATTTTGAGGATGAAATTATTTAAGTGGAGGTTTAAGACCCAATATTCTACTATAAATATTTCATTATAATTAAATTCCTTTTATTTCATCATAGTAGTACATTACTACTACAAATTTATATTTAATAAAATGGTTATAACTAGTGATATTGAACATTAAAAGGTAAAAATACACTCCATAAAATTAAAAATAGTACAATGGGATAATAAAAAAATAGATTACATGAGTAGAATTTTGAAATCCAGAGCTCATGGTCCCCTGTAAACATCACATTCACAAATAATACTATAAAAATAAAATAAAACTTTATAAAATGGTTGGAATTTTTTAAATGATATAGAGAACCTTGAGAGAAAACTTAGTAAATGATGAATGAATGAAATATTATGTATTTATAGGAAATAAAAGTATTAAATAACATTTGGAAATATGACCATGAGAACAGTTTCCTTGCCATCAGAATAGTGTCATGACCGTTATAATAGTAACATGAACATTGTAATAGTAAAATGGTTATTGGGGTAACTAATTAAGTAACCATATAAGTAATGTTTACCAATGATAAACTAATTTTAAAAAAATATCAAAATATCATATAATAATTAATCAATCAATGTAATATAATGGAAGTATATGTATACATTTTTAGTAAAACATGTTTTATATTATTTAATAAAACACTAATTTTTATACTATAATTAAATATTAAAATTCACTAATTTAAAAATTTATTTTTGAAAAATGGGTTTCATTTTTGAATTCTTCATATTTAAATTATATAGGGTGATTTTTTTTAATATTCATAAATAGTGAAATATGCAGGTGAATGGTGAAATATGGTAAAATACGGTATTTTTCATTATATAATAAATACATGATTAATTGCATCCCATATGATGTAAAAAACATTATCACGGCCTCACATGTATCAATTACTATACCTAGTAATAATAATCAATACTATTGATAGTCTTGAGAAAATAATAGTTTAATCAATATTTTATTCAAAAAACACCCTCCTCTTCTCCTATAAATAAAACCCTCTTCCACCCATTTCTCTCCACTACCCAAACACTTTACCTTGTAAAAACTATGAAAAAATCACTCCCTAAACTCTTCTAATTTTTGAATCTATGGTATAAAAAAATGACCAATCTTGTATTCCTCAAGGCGTAGTCCTAAGGAGTCATGTCAAGGAGGAAAGTGAGTCTTCTAATTTGTACCCTTTCAATTTTATTATTTTTATTTAGTATTTTTAATATTTATAAATTCAATAAATTATTGTGAAATCATGAAAATAATAATATAATTATAAAATAATATTAATTATATCATCATATAATTCATAAATTTCATTGCATAGTTGTTTATAACATTTGTCCCATCATGACTGGTTTTAATTGCCTGCATAGATGATGTTATGAATCAACTATCACAACCTTCATGACTGGTTACAATAAATAATGTTATGGTTAAATATTAAATTCATAATTATTGTATATTATTATTCATATTCTATAATGGGTAAATAATCATAAAATTAAATAAAATAAATTAAGTTCATCATGGACAGTAAAACTACTTAAATGAACATACCATTATGCTATAATAATCATACCCATTGAACAATGATTATTTTGGAAAAACTTTTAATATTTGTAACCATTTAAAATTTTAGAAAAACATTAACTTCATATCATTACACATCTAGAGATTTTGGAACCATTTGATAAATATCATAGACTGTTGTCGTTATACCGAAGTGTTATTGGAACTATGGACCCAACAACCCTAAACAACTGACATGAGCAAACTAATATAATAAATGAATGATATATATTGATAAATGGATTATTATATTTGAAATAAATATTAATAATGTTCTTAATTATTAAAATAACATATTTAATTCAATAATTTATGAGGTTAGAGGAGCATCCAAGTGAGTTGGGACCCAAGCTAAGGGGACACCTTCCACTCTCTTTCTATATTTTAGTTTATGATTACTCATTCACTCACTTTCACTTTTTATTTTTCTAAATTATATATAAATACCTTTCTAAATTAATTAATTTAATTTCCCATTTTCTCGAGATACATGTTTTCCTACCTCCTTTGAAATAATTTTTTTTAAAACAAAACTTTTTAAAGTATATATGAGAAATTTTTCCATATCTTTTTTTATTCTTCTTAAAATAATTATTTGGATCTATGATTTTCTAAAACACACTATTATATATCCAATATTGTATTTATTTTATAGTTTTTAGGAAAATAATATGCATTTAATTCCTTTGAAAGATACTTTACTCGTCCCTTTTAATTTTGACAAGGGGTTCTCACTCATTCTTTTCTTTAGGTTTTTTCTTTTTTTTTCTAATACTTATTCAAAAAAAAATCATGTATTTTATAAACCAAATATAATATTCATTTCTTATTTACCCTTTTATGGGTATTTACATTCCTAATCTCCAATATTCAATCTTAATTCATACCTTTCAAAATTAATAAGGGACTTTTTTCATCAATATTTTCCTTTTGAATCACGTTCCCTCTTCTTTATATTTTTATTCCATGTCCATGATATTTGTCTCATGGATTTATCCTATATAATTTCAATAGTTTTTATTATTTTTTTATTTATTTTATTTTATACCCCCGAATCTATATAGTTTTAATACCTTATATTTCATAATTTAGTTTAGAGGGTGTTTACTTAAAAAGTTAACATTTATTTGACTGAGTAAATCTTGACAATCCATATACCCTTTACTTTAATACATATATATATTGATTATGTATCCATGTAGATGTAATTGTTTCCTTAGGTAACATTATGTATTTTATTTTTTATCTATTCTTTTCATATGATAAATACACTAGACTTAGTGAGTGATGGGGGGCCATAAATTATATATCCCCTCGATGCATCAATGGTTCTCTTGAGAAAAATAATAATTTGGTAATGATAGTTTTATTATCCTTTATTTATGATGTCTTATCAAAAGGACTAAATAGTATGTTTATGATGTTTGACGTTATACATTCCATCATTATGATATCTATTATCATTATCCATGTGATCGTTTATTTCTATTATTATGGATATAGTATGATTTTGTACTCATTTATATAAAAATTTTGTGTTTGTTTATTCCTACTATATTATGTATCTAATACTTATTCCATGGTTATATTTTGTTGTATAGTACCCCTTATTGAGTGCATAATCACACCCATTTATATTATTTCCCTATTTCTCTAGGAAACCATGAAGAAAGTTATATGTTATCTAAGGATAAACAATGATGGAATAATAAAGATTAATGTGTTTTTATGGTGTACTTTATGTTAGAATGTAATGTAATGATCAAGTATGTATCTAGTATTCTGATACTATTATACTTACATATCCTATGTATTATGATCTGTGTATTTTTTTCAAATGTAATAAGTAACCACCAGCTTTGGCTAGTTGGAGTTAGTGTTATTACATTATAGTTCCTTGATTAACTCATATATACAAGTTTCATCTTATTTAATAGTATTTTTAATGTATTTCTTAATTTCAAAATAAAATCACTGATATATTTCATCAACACATACTCATCATATTTTGTGCCTAATTCTTCAAGAGGATAACCTTCAATAGAAATTTTATTTAACACTCCACTCTAATTTCATTCACTAAGTGGTGAATCATATTCAAAATTTTTCATGGATGACATTTTATTCATCTTCCCTACTTATTTATTCTTAATTTTTCTCAAATTACTCACATAAATAACCATAATAATTTATTTTTGATATAATTTTAAAAAATATTCAAATTTTCACTTAATAAAGCATAAATAAAACTAATTATAAATAAAAAATATCCAATCGAAGGAAGAACCTCAAATTAGGTACCACTTGAAGTGCCCATTGAATGTGTAAAAATATATTAAGAGGGGGTGGATCAGTTTAGGGTTTTTTTTTACCAAATTTCATCCACTCAAACCTCTTCCCCTATTAGGTTGAATGAATATCACCCTTAGTTCAAATAACTCACATACACAACATGAAAGAAAATAAGAAAGGATAGAAGAATAAGGTATTTTTACAAGGTTCTCCCCCAAAATGGGTAATTATGTCCTTGCCTTTATTAGTGAAATTTGAATAATATATAATACACTAATTTCATAATGTGAATATAGGATGATAAGGTATCATCCTTGACCCAAGAATCATTGATTTACTATTTATATCCTGAAATTTTATACAAGATCCATCTTGTTTATAATGAAATATGGGAAGGTGACCGAGCAAATTTATGTGCATATTTTTTATAAAATAATGAATATTTTTTTATTTTTTTCAATGATAAACCCCATGTATTTACGTGTTTTATTAAAATAATGGGTAATTTGAATTTTAGATTGAAAATAAGCAAAATTGTGAAAAGTGCATAATATTGGATTTTGGACAGATTTTTACCACAAAGGTATTTTTGTCATTTCATAAAAAATATAATTCTAAATTTAGTGATTATTTTTTTGTTAGAATAAATATTTTATTTCCTACAACTTTCTATTTAGAACCTAGAGATGATTTGAATATCCTGTAGTCCTAAAAATTTATTGAAGTTGGAAACTTTTTCGAAAGGACAGTGTGGACCCCACCACTGTAATAGATCTACATCTCAGCCTACACACCTTAAATTCAGGTGATTCTACCTTGTATATCATGAGGACACATATTTTCGGCTCTACAACAACTTTTGGAGACTTTTGAAGTCATTAAAGCTGCCATTGAATGTTATACATTTGGAGGAACCTTTCTGGAAGCTTCGTACAGAAAAAGAAACTATCAATGAAAAATTCATAACTCATTAATCTGGTGTCCAAATGAGCTTCAATTTTGAGGGTGAATGTACAATACATTTATGAACAACATTTATGAATGTTTCCATGCATGAATCGACCATTTAATGGTCCATCAATGCAAAAACTTCAAGAGGACAGAATTATGCCTATAAAAGGAGGTCATCGCCTCCTTCCCGAATCATCAGCTCAACACCCACAGCTAAGGAGGGATCACACCGGGGAATGGGCCGCTGATGCTCCTCTATTACCCCCTAATTACTTATTTTTATTTTATTTTCTTTTTAGTTTTGTTTTAGTTTTAATTTAAATTGTAATTTGAATTTATTTTAAATAAATACAGGCATTTTTATTTTGCTTTCCACCATTTAATTTATTCTATAATAATAATAATAATAATAATAATTGAGAACTATTATTATTATTATTATTATTTATAATATCTCAATCTTAATTTTAAATTATTTTACTTTATTTTTCTCTCCTATTTCAAAAAAAACTATTTTCTTAATTAATAATTACTATTATTATTATTATTATTCTCACATTCTTGATAAATTATTTATCTCTATATACCTCCTCTCTCTCTATATCCTCACATCCATACACCATTGTGATCTCATACTCTCAGAAATGAGAGGCTAACCTCGAGTCTTGGCTCTGGGGGAGGTCAAGGTATTCTTGAATTTTCTTTAAAGTTTATTCTAAATTTGTGATAGACTTGAGTAGTATGCTTGGGCAAGGTGAATGTCCCGGATTGGGTGACGGTACCCATTATCATGGAACACAATATATTTCTATTTTGGAAAAGAATAGCGATTCAAACATGATATTTCATGTTTGAGTTATCAAACTAGAATCAAACATATAAAGGAGAATAATGATTGAATCCCTAACTGAACCCCAAAACCAAGTCCTTTCTTCCTAACTTCATTCTGTTTAGAATTGCATATAAGTATAAATTTAGAATTCTTTCTTTACATGTCATTGTTTTAAATAATTAAAAAACCACAAAAAGAGATAGAATAGCTGAATTAGATAAAGTAAGTGAACTACATTGAGAAGGCTCCTCAAGAGAGACGACCCTGGTCAGCCACTATGCTGCACTAGGAAAAATATAATTGTTTTTTCCATGCCCCGCGATAGGCGTACATCAAAACTGGCGTCGTTTCTGGGGATCCAATCATTAGTTCATTTATTTTTTCTATTTTCACATCTCAGGTATATTTCATTTATTTTTTAAAAAAAACTAAAAAAAACTTTCATGATGTATTCAAATTCAGAATACTATGCATGGAAAAATTACTCACAAGTACAACAACAACAATAAGAAGAAGAAGATTTTAGAAGGGCTCAGGTGAAAGAACTTATAGAAAGCATTGAACAACTGAAGAAAAAATCTGAAAGAGCATTTGACTATGTTTGTGCATTAATGGAGCTACCCAACCCTGAGCAGGATCAAGAACCTAAGGTGGAAAAGGAGGAAGACTTACCTGCTGAGCTACATGTCACGACCCGACCCATACTGGGGCTCGAGTCGCAACTACCCTAAGCCCACCTCCATAGGCCAGGGGCTGGAAACTAGCACCGAAGGCACAACAAACTAGGGGAGGCCTTTGCCTAAGAAACTGTACACACACATGCAGCCAACTCAATGAAAAGGTGAAGAGAAAGGAAAGAAAGATACAACACTGCTACAAAAGGGAAACCAACATACATGCATAGACCTCTAACTAGTACAAGTAAAGTTCTGAAAAGTACTGACAAGTAAACTGAACAGTAAAAGGGGAAAAACACGCACCCAACTAGAAAGGTGCCATAACCCGACAACAAGTAAAACGAAAGTAAACTGCTGGTGAGTCTCACACCTAGAAATCATCCTACGAACACTAAATGCAGCCCAAGATCATGTGCCCTCTATGCTCCGTAGTCTCGATCGACCTGTCTGTCGTCTGCCAGGGCACACCAAGTGCGGGCAAAGCCTAAGAAGGGGTGAGTATAAAGATACTCATTAGGATGCCCTAAAATCTCGAGAGAGAAACAAAGTAGATATTAAAGACGATGAGAAGTAGATGGAGCAAGAACAGTGTAAGAGTACAAAAGAGAGATTGCAGCTCAACCTGATAAGAGAAAGGAAGAAGGCTCGTCCAGCCAAGAGGAGCTAGACACGGAAAGCACGTGGCATACCCCGTGCGTCTTTGCCCCTCATAGAAGGAGAGTAACCAAGCCCAAGGAGTGGGAAAAAATTAGGATGTATATATATATATACAACAAGAAACCTGAATGAGTGTGTAAGGGGATCTTGATCTCCAAGCTCAGCCCAGGAAAAGTCGCCAACAGTTCTAAGGATATCCATCACTGGTTCCCAACGGTCCTGCATGCCAAACCTACCTCATCACTGAACCGTACAACCAAGGGTCCCTCTCTAGTAAACACAGAGAAAATCCACCAACTAGCCACATTGACAGGGCTGAGTTTGAAAGAATTCTTCAGGTAACCCACTGCGCAGCCCTACTGGAGGGTAAACCCCAAGAGGTCGTCAGGTAACCCACTACCCAGCCCCCGCTGGAGGGTAAACCACAAGGGATTGTCAGGTAACCCACTGCCCAGCCCCGCTAGAGGGTAAACCACAAAGGGTCATCAGTTAACCCACTACCCATCCCCGCTAGAGGGTAAACCTCAAGAGGTCTTCAGGCAACCCACTGCCTAGCCCCACTGGAGGTTAAACCACAAAAGGTCATCAGGTAACCCACTGCCCAGCCCCGTTGGAGGGTAAACCACAAAAGGTCATTGGGTAACCCACTTCCCAACCCCACTGGAGGGTAAAGCTCAAGAGGTCGTTGGGAAACCCACTGCCCAACCCTGCTGGAGGGTAAACCTAGAACTGGTCCGATAACTCCACATTGCCCGTTCCATCACTTGGTGTCACTGGCACAACTACCGTGCGCAGGTTCGGAGTGCATCAAAGGAACTTCCAACCAATGCCCTTTCAAGTTTCCACATTTAATGAGATCTATAAAGAGGCTCTGCATGCCCAAATAGATTACATCGTTGTAATCCTCTCGGAAAAACACACGAGATAGACTACTTACTCAATGGAAACGGGCTCCCGATGGAAATGTTATTCAACACCGCTTTATGCCCATAGGACGTCCCATGGGGCCTACACCTCGGTACTGAAATAGGTCGGGAGAACTGCACCATCACAATTCTCTCGAAAAAACACGTTGAATCAACTATTCATATGCCCCAAACGAACGCTTGATGAAAAAGTCACAGCACGCTGCACACAGTTCAAAAGACGGACTGTGGGGCCCACACCTCAACTCTGGCTTCAATACCTAAAACCACCCTAGACTACATCGTCTCGGTGCCAGGTTCACAACGCCACTGACGACGCCTAAAACGGACTCCGAACGCGGAAGCTGCAACTCCCCACGTTATGCAAACAGGGCCCTATGGGGCCCACACCTCAACCTCGAAACATGTCATGCAGATCATACCATTGTGTTCCTTGCAGATAAATACACAGGATAGGCTATTCATTTTCCCTGAATGTACTTATGAAGCATATGTCGTAAAAAAATACAGCATACATCTGAAATCCGCCTCGTGGGGCCCATGACTTAGGCCCAAATTTAGGCGGGCGGATTGCGCTGTTGCAATCCCCTCAGAAAAACACTCAGAAATGAGTACTCAAACACCCTAAACAGATGTCAGGTGAAAAAGTGGTGTTTCACTATAAAACGTGTGAACTAGGCCCTGTAGGTCCCGCACCTTGTCTCCAACCCGAATTCTTTGGAAAGAATATCAAAAAGTCTGTACGAGGACTGGGGTCACGCTGCTGGCGCGTCAATCAGACATCCCAAACAGGAGTTAGGTCCGACGCAAGAATAACTAATTAATTTAAATAATTAATTAATTATTCACATTAAGCGTTTTGTGCCACCGGGCAACAAAACCAACCCAAAATGGTTCCGAACCAACTTTGGAATGACCGTCTCAGATCTGGGGCCACCGCGCCTCTGACGGCATGTCAAACGGACGTACGGCTCGCGAGCCACGTCCGTCGCAACTTTAATAATAATTTAATATTAATAAGTTAGAGTGATCCGGGTTACCTGTCTTCGGGCGCATAACCCAAAAACTCTAAAACTCACTTTTAAAGGTCCGTCTCGCTGACACGAACCCGTAGCCGCAGACGGCACGTCAAACGGACGCGCCGTTTAGAAGATACGGCCCCCCGAATGCATGGGGGCCCAACCGGGCCGGTTCACCCCGGCCGGCCCGCAGCCCAGCCGCATGTCCAGCCCAAACCGCCATGGCCCACTGGCCGCAGCCCACTCCAGCAACACTGGACCTGCCTTGGGTCTAGTTTTTTTTTGAATCAGACTGGCCAGCTGGCCGGTCTCCGCCACGTCGCCCAGCAGGACCCGCGAAGCGCTGGTCCCGGTCTCCTCCGCACACCCGAGGCGCTGACCCCCTCGGGTTTCCCTTGTCGAGCGCGACAGGACACCAGCACCCCCTGCTCACCGCCGAAGCCACAACCACTGCACGCACCGCCTCACGACGTCGTCGCCGCTTCCGAACGTTGTGGCCCGCCTCACGCCGCCATCACCTCGTCCGAATGTTGTGGTCGCCATCGCCTCGTCTGAACATTGTGGCCGCCATCACCTCGCTCGAAGCCCCGCACTCCGCTGCCAGCATAGCTGGCTCCACCCAGCCTGCTCGGCTCCTCAGGCCACCCCCATCCGCACCGGCCCCACCTGACACCGCCGCACCGGACCGGCTCCTCCGAGCTCCGCCTCGGCCTGCGGCTCAACCTCCGGTCGCCGCCCCTCACCGGAGCCGAACCTTCAGCCGGTCCCCCTAACCACTTTGGTAGTCATAAAAATTTTCTGACACTAATTTTGGGATCCTCAGGGCCAGATCTTTACAACGTCACCCCTCACTCATCGAATCGTCGAGAATTTGACGCGTTCAAAAATTGGGATGAAGAACGCCCGAGAACGATAAGTACAAACGGAGATCGGACGATGGCCGTGTTCATTCGGCCATTTTACCAATTCCAAAATTATAGAAATTAAATGACAAAATTGACAAAGTTGCGGAAATTAACAAGAATCCTACCTTGATCCCCCCGTTTGCCGCTGGCGACGTCCCCACAACGCCCCCGCTTTGATCCGCCAAGGTTCTGGCGGGGGTCGCTCCTCGATTCGGTGAAGAACGACGAAGAATGCCGAAGAACATCAAAGAACGCTCGATGGGGAGATAGATAGAGAGAGAGGGGGGGAGGGAAGGAAAGACATAGAGAGAGAGAGAGAGAAAGAAATGGGTTTCCCCCAGTTCCACATTTTATAAACTCTCTGAACTCCACCGACGGGCGTGAATTACGAAACCTCCGCGCCCACTCATTTTATGTCTTTCCTAGGAAAAGCACCCTATTTCAAACTCAACGGAAGTCTCGTATTTCCATTCTGAGGCTTTGTTTGAAAGTTACTCTAAAATATTGTCAGTGATAAAATTCACTAAGTCATTATTTCCAAAATGATGATTTTTTCCCTGGGTGACATCTCTCACAGCAAGCCCGCGCCCACAACTTTTACACCCCACCTAGGGTAAACGGCATGATCCGGATGCAAACATGCCCTCGGATTTCCGATCCAAGCTACCATTTAGAAGGAAACCCAACCCCTCCATGTGCATAGTATAAAAACACTTAACGTTTTTATAAAATTTATTCCGGGCACACCGGGCCTCGGAATCGCACGCCGTCTTCACGCCTAGCTCTGGAATTATATGTAGAAATATTCCAAAGTCTTAAAAGGAAAAAAATGGGTCTCTACATAATTCTCTCCTTCAATATTTTTGTCCCCAAAAAGCAAAACTAGGAAAAATAACTCGGGATACAGAGCCCACACCTAGCTCTCCCACTCCCAAGAAAACTTGCACAACCCGCGAACCAAAAGGATGGTTCGTACTCATAAGGTATACTACTCTCGAGGACGTGCATGGGAATACACACGCACCTCATCAACTGCGACACGTGGAAGAAATCGTGCACCCACTCCTATTGTTGGGAGGGTAGGTCAAGACGGTAGGCAACCCCTCAACTGCTTGCACAATTCCCGGACAGCCCAGAGAAACTCGGGGGACTTCCCTGGCTATACCTCTACTTCCCAAGTCCTGACCAAAATCACAGTTTGTTCCTGGAACATGGCCTCGTGATTCCCTCATTCAGAATACCCATCTGGTAAAACACCCAAGGATATCTTGTCACACAAGTTTTCACAGTTGGCGCATCACAATCGAGGCTCTCTGCTGAAGGAAACTGCTACAAAACTGCCATATTCCGGAACATAGACTACCCCGAAGTCATATTCTTGTAGAAATTTCAACCAGCACCATCGCCTCAGGTTCAAGTCTCTCTGGGTGAGGACGCACCAGAGACACTGGTGGTTTGAGAAAACCACAAAGCGCTCCCCCATAAGATAACATCTCTACATTCTCATCACAAGGACCACCATTACCAGTAACACATAGTGAAACACGTAGTTTTGTTTATGGGGTTTCCATCACCTCAACCTGTACTTGATAACGGTATAAAGATTGATGTTGAGCACGCAAGGTACCAGTGAATAGGTTAGGTGAGAAAAATTATCCAACCGCCAGAGGCTAGACACGGAAAGAACGTGGCATACCTCATGTGTCTTTACCCCTCTCGGAAGGAGAGTAATTCCCAAAATAGGCACTCTTCCAAACCCACTAGTGGCACCTCAAGTGAAGGGAGGTCAAGCAGAAAAGCCCCACTGGCGAGTCCAGAACCTGCTGTGACACTCCTCCACACAACCCTGCCATGAATGCACATGTCAGAGGGACTCATCCACTGCACCTCAATACTGTCTGCTTTGGGTGGTACTGACTCTCCCTCATGGTTTTGATCACATCACAAAAATGCATCTCAGTGGGGGAAGAACCCCTCTTTCTTGTGCATTCAAAACTATGTCGGAAAACACCAACATAGGGTTACACTGACGCCCTGCGTCACCCTCGGTAACCCATCGAACAAGGAGTTAAGCGAAAAGAGTACCTCATGCAGTGTCTAACAAGTTCTACTGAGAAAAGTATAAAAGACACAGAGCATACCTCTTATCATCTCATGCGTTGCAGAACTATAGACATCCATAGCACACAGCCGCCCGCTGCCTCGTCCGTTATCTCCCTGAGCCTAACATGGGCCGCCTAGTGGTGGTGGAAGGACCTCAAAATGTCGTACACCAACCACAGTTCTTCCTGCTTTTCTACCAACACCGCCTCTCTGGGGACCACCCTATCATCACCTGGGGGTTCTCTGATCACGACACTGCCTTTGTCGTGGCGGTGCATCTGCCAACTATTTGTAAGACTCAGCACATTTGGTCGAGTAGTCTCACACCACGTGGCCCCACACATCACAACCATATCACTAGTCCTTCCTGGGCTATCTCGGTACTCTATGTTATCCCCGACCATATGCCTGAGTCTCATCAAGGGGAGACTTCCGGCGTCGAGACCCTGCCAATTGATGTCCCTCTGACAGAAATTTCTCTACCACCAGTGCCTACTCCAGCACTCTGAGATGGGTGAGGATGCACAAGGGCACTACGCTGGCACGAATCTCCTATACAGAGATCACGTTCAAACTTTTTTGTAGGGAATTTCTCATCATGAACCACATCCAAAGAGTACCGAGTAAGGTCTGCGAACCTAGTTGCATACTCTGCCACTGCCATCACTCCCCACTGAAGCTCCAACAGTTCCTGAAACCATACAAATCATAAGTAGGAGGGGTAGTACTCCTCATGAAACAACTTCTAGAAGTCATCCCATGAGAGTACCAACTCATCGTGCATCTGAGTAACCCTGGATCTACTAACGCCAAACTACTTGGTGGAAAAAGACTGGTTGTCAAAGCCACCATCTAACCTGTATGTGTCCAAACAAGCCAGAAGATGCGAACCACCGACTCTAGACAACCCTTCACTGTCTGAGGGTATGGCTCACCATGGAATCTCAGTGGTCTTTGATGCGTAGCGCACCCAGCCTGCGCTCATCATCAGCCTTCACTGTCGGTACTATCTGCTACTCCACAGGTGGAGGTGCTACTACCTGTCCTCCCGGAGAAAGGGTAATCATATAATGGGTCTCGAACTGAGGCCTCGTCACTCATGGAGTTGTCGTTATGAAACTGAGATAGTATACTAGCTGGATATCATCGCAGAGACATCATGAATCCAATCAAGGAGTACCACATTCAAATCAGCATATATATATATATCAACCACGATGGAGAGATGTCTCAAGAAGGACAGTCAAAGACTCAATACTATATGATGCACGAACCAAATTCCCCGCAACAAGTGTCCCAGTGTGCCGAGTCGACAAGTGGGTTTTCAGGGTCCTGGTGAATAGATACATCGGCTACCACACCATCACTAGACTCCCTAGCCTGAGAGCCGCTCTCGAGATACATTGACACTATTTCCCCAAAACTCAACCAATTCCTTTTTAGGGACGTCCGAACAACGCCCCAAGGAACGAACCACCTATGATACCACTTTGTCATGACCAGACCCGTAATGGGGCTCGAGTCGCAACTACCCCAAGCCTGCCTCCATAGGCCATGGGCTGGCGACAAGCCCTGAATGTACAAAAAACTAGAGGAGGCCTTTGCCTAATAAAATGTACACACACATGCAGCCAACTCAATGAAAAAGTGCAAAGAAAGGAAAGCAAGATACAACACTGCTACAAAAGGGAAACCAACATACATGAATCGACCTCTAACTAGTACAAGTCAAGTGCTGAAAAGTACTAACAAGTAAACTGAACAGTAAAAGGGGAAAAACACGTTCCCAACCAGAATAGTGCCATAGCCCAGCAACAGGTAAAACGAAAGTAAACCACTGGTGAGTCTCACACCTAGAAATCCTCCTACAACCACTGAACGGAGCCCAAGATCCTGTGTCCTCTATGCTCCTCTGTTGTCTCGATCGACCTATCTGTCGTCTTCAAGGGCACACCAAGTGTGGGAAAAGCCCAAGCAGGGGTGAGTATAAAGATACTCAGTAGGATGCCCCAAAATCTCAAGGGAGCAACAAAGGATATAATAAAGATGGTGAGAAATAGATGGAGAAAAAACAGTGTAAGAATACAAAATAGAGAGTGCAGCTCAACCCGATAAGATAAAGGAAGTAGGCTCGTCCAACCAAGAGGAGCTAGACATAGAAAGCACATGACATACCGCGCGCGTCTTTGCCCCTCCTAGAAGGAGAGTAACTGAACCCAAGGAGTGGGAAAAAAGTAGGATGTATATATATATATATGAACAATAAGAAACCTGAATGAGTGTGTAAGGGGATCTTGATCTCCAAGATTAGCCCAGGAAAAGTCGCCAACAGTTCTAAGGATATCCATCACTGGTTCCCAACAGACCTGCATGCTAAAGTTGCCTCATCGTTGAACCATACAACCAATGGTCCCGCTCTGGTAAACACAGAGAAAATCCACCAAATAGCCACATCGACAGGGCTGATTCTGAAAGAAGTCATTGGGTAACCCACTGCCCAGCCCCGCTTGAGGGTAAACCACAAGAGGTCGTCAGGTAACCCACTGCCCAGCCTCCGCTGGAGGGTAAAACACAAGGGATCGTCAGGTAACCCACTGCCCAACCCCGCTGGAGGGTAAACCACAAAGGGTCGTCAGGTAACCCACTACCCAGCCCCGCTGGAGGTTAAACCTCAAGAGGTCGTCGGGCAACCCACTACCTAGCCCTGTTGGAGGGTAAAACACAAAAGGTCGTCGGGTAACCCACTACCCAGCCCTGCTGGAGGGTAAACAACAAAAGGTCATCGGGAAACCCACTGCCCAGACCCGCTAGAGGGTAAACCTCAAGAGGTCGTTGGGCAACCCACTGCCCAGCCCCGCTGGAGGGTAAACCCAGAACTGGTCCGATAACTCCACACTGCATGTGCCATCACAGGGTGTCTCTAGCACCACTACCATGCGCAGGTTCGAAGTGCATCAAAGGAACTTTCGACCAATTCCCTTTCATATTTCCACATTTAATGAGATCTTGAAAGAGTCTACACACACCCAAACAGATTACACCATTGTAATCCTCGTGAAAAAACACCCGAGATAGACTACTTACTCATTGGAAACGGACTCCCGATGGAAAAGTTATTCAACACCGCTTTATGCCCATACGGCGTCTCATGGGGCCTACACCTCGATCCATAAAGTGGTCGGGCAAACTACACCATCGTGATGCTCTCAGAAAAATATGTTGAATAGACTATTCATACGCCCCAAACGGACGCCTGATGAAAAAGTCGCAGCATGCTGCACACAGCTCAAAAGACGGCCTGTGGGTCCCACACCTCAACTCCGGATTCAATGCCTAAAACCACTCTGGACTACATCGTCTCAGTTCCAGGGTCACAATTCCGCTGATGGTGCCTAAAATGGACTCCGGACGCGGAAGCTTCAACTCCCCACATTATGCAAACGGGGCCCTATGGGGCCCACACCTTGACCCCAAAACACATCACACAGATCGTACTATTTGATTCCTTGCAGATAACCACGTGGGATAGGCTATTAATTTTCCCTGAATGGACTTATGAAGCATAAGTCGTAAAAAAACGTAGTATACGTCCGAAAGCCACCTCGTGGGGCCCATGCCTTGGGCCTGAATTTAGTCGGGCGGATTGCGCTGTTGCAATCCCCTCGGAAAAACACTCAGAAACGAGTACTCAAAAACCCTAAACATATGTCGGGTGAAAAAAGTGGTGTTTCACCGTAAAACATGCGAACTAGGCCCTATGTGGCCCGCACCTTATCTCCAACCCGAATTCTTCGGAAAGCATCTCAAAAATTCTGCATGAGGATTGGAGTCACGCTGCTGCTAACGGCGCGTCAATCGGACATCCCAAGCAGGAGTTAGGTCCGACGCAAGAATAACTAATTAATTTAAATAATTAGTTAATTATTCGCATTAAGCGTTTCGTGCCACCGGGCAACGAAACCACCCTACAATGGTTCCGAACCAACTTTGGAAGGACTGTCTCAGTTCCGGGGCCACCGTGCCTCTGACGGCATGTCAAACGGACGTCCGGCTTGCGAGCCACGTCAGTCGCAACTTTAATAATAATTTAATATTATTAAGTTAGAGAGCTCTGGGTTACCCGTCTTCGAGTGCAAAACCCAAAAACTCCAAAAATCACTTCGAAAGGTCTGTCTCACCGACACAAACCCAAAACCGCAGATGGCGCGTCAAACGGAAGCGTCGTTTCGAAGATACGGACCCCCGAATGCAAGGGGGGCCAAACGGGCCGGTTCACCCCGGCCGGCCCGGACCAAACCGCCGGCCCGTGGCCAAGCCACGGGTCCGGCCCAAACTGCTGTGACCCGCTCCAGCAACACCAGACCCACTTCGGGTCCAGTTTTCTTTTCTTTTTTTGAACCAAACTGCCCGGTTGGCCGGTCTCCGCTGCGTCACCCAGCAGGACCTGCGAAGCGCGGGTCCTGGTCTCCTCCACACACCCGAGGCACTAACCGCCTTGGGTTTCCCCTATCGACCGCGACAGGTCACCCGCGCCCCCTACTCACCGTTGATGCCTCTACCTCCGCACGTACCACCGCATGTTGTCGTCACTGCTTCCAAACGCCGTGGCCCGCCGCACGCTGTCATCACCTCGTCCAAACGCCGCGGCCGTCGTCGCCTCGTCCGAACGCCGCGGTCGCCATCACCTCACTCGAAGTCCCGCGCTCCACTGCCTCCACTGAAGCCCCATGCTCCGCTCCCTCCGCTGAAGCCCCATGCTCCACCGGCGGTATAGCCGGCTCCGCCCAGCCTACCCGGCTCCTCCGGCCACCCCCGTCTGCACCGGCCACACCCGACACCGCCGCACTGGACTGGCCCCTCCGAGCTCTGCCTCGGACTATGGCTCAACCTCCGGCCACCACCCCTCGCCAGAGCCAAACCTTCGGAAGGTCCCCCCGACCACTCCAGTGGTCGGAAAAATTTTCTGACACCGGTTTCGGGATCCTCAGGGTCGGAGCTTCACAACGTCGCCCCTCACTCGTCGAATCGTCGAGAATTTGACGCGTCTGAAAATTGGGACAAAGAACGCCCAAGAATGAGAAGTACAAACGGAGATCGTACAATGGTCATGTTCATTCGGCCATCATCCAAATTCCAAAATTATAGAAATTAAACAACAAAATTGACAACGGTGCGGAAATTAACAAGAATCCTACCTCGATCTGCCCGTTTGCCGCTGGCGACGCGCCCATGACGCCCCCGCTTCGATCCGCCAAGGTTCCAGCGGGGGTCGCTCCTCGATTCGGTGAAGAACAGAGAAGAACGCCTAAGAACATCAAAGAACGCTCGAGGGATAGAGAGAGATAGAGAGAGATAAGTAAAGAGAGAGAGAGAAAGAAATGGGTTTCCCCCAATTCCACATTTTATAAACTCTCTGAACTCCGCCGACGGGCACGGATTTCGAAACCTCCATGCCCGCTCATTTTATGTCATGCCTAGGCAAAACTCCCCATTTCAAACTCAACGGAAGTCTCAGATTTCCATTTTGAGGCTTCATTCGAAAGTTACTCGAAAATATCGTCATTGATAAAAATCACTAAGTCATTATTTCCAAAATGACAATTTTTTCCCCTGGGTGACATCTCTCACAGCAGGCCTGCGCCCGCAACTTTTACACCCCGCTTAGGATAAACGGCACGCTCTGGACGCAAATGTGCCCTTGGATTTCCTATATGAGCTACCTTTTAGGAGGAAACAAAACCCCTCCATGTGCATAGTATAAAAACACTTAACATTTTTATAAAATTTATTCTGGGCACACCGAGCCTCGGAATCACACGCCGTCTTCATGCCTAGATCTGGAATTATATTTAGAAATATTCCAAAGTATTACAGGAAAAAAACCAGGTCTCTAAACTACAAGTGGGTGATCAACAAAGATTGGATGAGTTCTTGATTAATTGTGAGGAATTACCTAATCTCCCCATACAATACAAAGAAGAAGAGCCAGCACCACTGAAGGAAGAAACCACCCAAGTGGTGGAATTTGAAGTCAAGATGGAGGATCCCAACTACCTGCCTCCATCTTCTAAGATTCTACTCCAAGAGGCACTTACCACTGAGGTAGATATTGAAGCCTAACCAACTTAGGGAGTTGAAACTTTCTTTTACTCTATATCTTCTAATTTTATTGTATTTGAATTCTACATCACTCTTTGTGGTTTTGATTATACAGAATCAAAAAATCTTAGTTATGACTTGGAGGACAAAGAAGAACCTATATGTGCACCTTTTGAGGAACATATAGATCTCCCTGGACATATTGAATATTTGTTTAAGGAAGTTCATGAGGAGATGCCAGTGGATTTTCCTAAGGCAACCATGAAAAAAAAGCTACTTACTTTGATGTGGAGGAATTTGATCTTCATACTTCATTTTTTAATTTTATTAAAATAGAATTACACTCTGACTTTCCTATTGATTATTCTTTTGATGCAACATACCTTGATGAACCACTAGACAGAAAAGAAGAGGTTGCACAAGTAGAAACCAAGGAAGAGGATGGTCCATACTTCATCCTACCCCTACCATACAAATTGTGTCTCATTGTGAAGGGGGAGGATATGATGTACTCTATCCATGGATCATTACTCACCCAAAAGGATGAAGCACAAGCTGGGAAAATCCACATGTGGTGGTTCAAATCAAATAAGCTTCATCCACCATCTGACTTTGGATAACAGTTGGTACTGCCCTCTGGTGGTAATAAAAATTCAGGGCCCACTTGGGGGATCATACCAAGATTTATCATTACTTGCTTTTTAGGAAATTATATGTCAATTTCTTTTCTTACATGTAGTGCAGCATGAATCCAACTCCCTCTATATTTTTTAGCTTTAATGACATGATCCTTGAGATTAATTGAGTTGTTTTCTTTTATAGGTTCATAATGGTAGAAGGCAACCCCAAACAGTGAAGGGGAAGGACTAAGTTTCATGGAAAAAGGGAGTTCACTTTTAGTGTTTTATCTTTTAAACTCTCTACATTTTTTCCACAAAATGTTTGAGATTTAATGATAAAAATTGTATGCCCACACTTGAATTCATGTTTTACTTGACTGATCTAGGAGACATGAGTTTCTTAGGAACCCAATGATGCCATGTTTTAGATTTCAATGTTTATATGATTAAATGATTGAAATGGATAATTGAATTTTTAAATATGAAGCATATATATTGAAATGATGACTCGTGATTTGAAAGAATTAACTAATTCAGATAAATGAAATTCCCTAACCATCTTTCATGCTTTAAATTTCTGAAATTTATGTGAATTAATTTGTTATTATTAGTCATGCCATGAGTGATTGTCCAATGTTATATTTCTCATTCCCAAGAGGATTTCTAGACAAATTACTTCCTATTTATTCTTGAGCGTATTTCTTGAGTGATCTTGGGACATGTAACCAACCAGAACTTGTTGAAACTTGTCAAATATATGACTGTGCAAAAACACATTTAAAATGATTGAGGCATCCTTTGAAAAGCCACTTATCCTTTAAATTCCACCTTTACATCAATCCTTCTTTTATACCATAGAGACCATGAATGAAATTTATAGGGATGATCCATATTTCAATCCATTTTTATCCATTCTTACCCTACTCTTGGTATTTTCATGATATTTTAAAGTTGAAGTGTGGGGGTAAAGGGAATCATGGTGGATGGGATGATACACATTGTAAAGAAGAAGTGTGGGGGTGTTATTGTGGGAATTGTAAAAGTTTGTGGAATCATTAATTATATTCTATTGATTTACCCTCATGAAATAAAAAAATGAAAAAAATTACAAAAAATATCAAAAAATATATAGAAAAATGGGTTGTGATTTGGGAGAACCAAAAATCATCATTTTCCAAACCGACGATCTTCTGATTGTATGTGGTTAGGTTATGGGTGTGAGGTTTTATCTTATCATAATATTCAAAAAAATAAATAAAAAGTACAAAAGTAAAAAAAATATTCAAGAGGGTGCACAAATAATTCATTATACTTACTTGATCATAACCTTATCTTTGAGTTTTGGGAAGTGGGTGTTGCTACTTTGAAGGGTATAATTTCATTACACTTTTACTTTTAATATAATGCATTATACTTCAGAGATTAGCCTCCCCCTTGAGCCTTAATTTTTAAAGCATAAAATCCTACCAACCTTAAGCCTCAAAGTCATTTGAACCTTTATTGCAAGTCCTCATGATTTTATGTGTCTTTTGTCTTTACAAAGTGGAGAAAGTAGTTCATTTACAAGCCTATGGATAAGGAGCATGTTCTCATTATATGAGAATAACTATACTTGAATTGTATCATGAGTGATGAGAGAAAAGAATCAAAATTGAGGTAAATCAGGACTTGGCATGTTTAATAATAATGAATCTAAGAGCTTGAATGAAAGAAAGGAGAAGTTCCATCAATTTTCAAAGGGGAAAAGTAAAATATGTGAATTATTTGTTTCTTTGAAAAATGGGAAATTAAATTGATATTTTATTCATATTTTTGAAATTTTGATTTCATATTGAATTTTTTTTTATTTTATTGCATTGGAATTTGAATATTGGTAACATTGGTGTCCTCTCATTTCCATGTTGAGATTTTATGCTTGAGGAAAAGCATGGTTTAAGTGTGAGGGTATTTGACAGGGCAAATTTATGTGCATATTTTTTATCAAATAATGGGTTTGTTTACTATTTTTCAATGATAAACCCCATGTATTTACTTTTATTATTAAAATAATGGGTAATTTGAATTTTATATTGAAAATAAGCAAAATTGTGAAAAATGCATAATATTGGATTTTGGACATATTTTTACCACAAGGTTATTTTTTTCATTTATTAAAAAATATAATTCTAAATTTAGTGATTATTTTTTTTTAGAATCCTGATTTTATTTTCTCCAACTTTATATTTAGGACATAGAGATGATTTGAATATCTAGTAGTCCTAAAAATTCATTGAAGTTGGAAACTTTTCCGGGCGGACAGGGTGGACCCCACCACTGTAATGGAACTACACCTCAGCCTAAACACCTTAAATTGAGATGATTATACCTGGTATTGAACTAGGACACATAGTTTCGGCTCTACAAAAACTTTGGGGGAGTTTTTAAGTCATTAAGGCTTCCATTGAATGTTATACTTTTGGAGGAACCTACCTGGAAGCTTCGTACAGAAAAAGAAACCTCTAATGAAAAATTCATAACTTAATTATCCGATGTCCAAATGAGCTGAAATTTTTAGGGTGAATGTACAACACATTTATAAACAACTTTTATGAAGGTTTCCACGCGTGAATCTACCATTTAATGGGCCATCAACGTGAAAACTTTTGGAGGACAAAATTCGGCCTATAAAAGGAGGCCCTCGCCTCCTTCCCAAATCATCATCTCGACACCCACAGCCAAGGAGGGATCCCACTGGGGCACAGGCCGTTGTTGCTCCTATCTTCCCCCTCATTTATTCTTTTTATTTTATTTTATTTTATTTTTAGTTTTGTTTTAGTTTTAATTTGAATTTTAATTTGAATTTATTTTAAATAAATCCATGCATTTTTATTTTGGTTTCCAGCATTTAATTTATTCTATAATAATAATAATAATAATAATTGAAAACTATTATTAATATTATTATAATTATTATAATTATTATTTATAATATCTCAATCTTAATTTTAAATTATTTTACTTTCTTTCTCTCTCCTATTTCAAAAAAACTATTTTTTTAATTAATAATAATAATAATAATAATAATTAATAATAATAATAATATCATTATTATTATTATTATTATTATCACATTATTTATAAATTATTTATCTCTATATACCTCCTCTATCTCTCTCTCCTCCCATCCATACACCATTGTGATCTCATACTCTCGGAAATGAGAGGCTAACCCAGAGTCTTAGCCCAGGGGGAGGTCAAGGTATTCTTGAATTTTCTTTAAAGTTTATTCTAAATTTGTGATAGACTAGAGTAGTATTCTTAGGTGAGGCAAATGTCCCTAATTGGGTGATGATCCCCATTGTCATGCAAATCAAGTTATTTCTATTCTGGAAAAGAATAGTGATTCAAACATGAGATTTCATGTTTGAGTTATCAAACTAGAATCAAATATATAAAGGAGAATAATGATTGAATCCCTAACTGAACCCCAAAACCAAGTCCTTTATTCCTAACTTCATTCTGTTTAGACTTACATCTAAGTATAAATTTAGAATCCTTGTTTTTCTTTTCATTGTTTTAAATAATTAAAAAACCACAAAAAGATATAGAATTGGTGAATTAGATAAAGTAAGTGAACTACATTGAGAAGGCTCATCAAGAGAGATGACCCTAGTTAGACATTGTGCTGCACTAGGAAAAATATAATTGTTTTTTTCTACACCCTGCGACAGGTGTATGTCAGAATGTTTCATCCTTGTCCCCCTGGTTGCCTCAATAATGTGAACAAAACATATTTGTTATTAAATATGGAACAACATAAAATAATAGGTCTTATTATCGACTTGAAGGGAAGTTAATATAAACCTTATGAGTATTCAAATCTCCCTCAAATAAAGAGTATATCGATCATTATATTCTCATGAGTTTTTTAATATTTAATAACAATATATGTTTTACTTTCTTAGAAATTTGATACTTCAATTCAAAAATATTCCTTATCATTTTCCTTTTCTCTAGACTTCAAATATAAATTGTAAATACTTTCTCTCTCCTTTGAAATTTTTTATATATAAATCTAGTAAAAATTCTTCATCATTTTATTTCTCACTAGCCTTTATATATCAAGAGTTAATACTTTTTTTCTCCTTCATAATTTCAATGAACATATTTAGTAACAATTTCTCATTATTCTCACTTCAATATATTTTTTCATCTTCTTGATTTATGTTATTTAAAATCCTCAATCATATCTTCATGAATAGTTTCCAAAATTTGAATTTTTGAGTTCTCATGAAACCTTTTTTCAATATTATTAATCAAGACTGGTCAAATATTTTTTGGGATGTAAAGTCTAGTTTTAGTTTACTTGAAGTTCATTCACCAGAATTATGTTTACTAGATTTTGTTCAGTGGGAGGTTTTTAACTTAGTGTGTAGATAGTGGTAGTTCAAATCTCTCTGGGTAGCAAAAGACCATCATAAATTCATCTATTTCAATGGAATCATAGAGGTCCATAATGTTTGGTGAACTCAATAATTATCTAGAATAAAGTATCTTTACAAGTTTACTAAATCAAGTGGTTTAGGTTAACTTAATAACAAGAGATCACTAGTTACATTACATTTGTAGGCCTATCTATGAAATTTTGGAAGGTAGTGCAACTTGAAAAACAAACTAGAGTTTCTTATAAAAGGAAGTGGGGAATAATTTTCACAATGTATTAGTGATACAAATAGAATATCCTAATTATATAAAATGCACTAGTGAAGTGTACAATGGATTATTGAATCATAGATATTTAATCCTTTGTAATGAAATCTCTCTGATATATTTTCTAGATTAATGTAATTTTATACTTCTGGTGAATATAAATAAATTCACAGTGTTTTTTATTATGTACATAGAATAACTTGTCCAAATCACATTAATCCTTTGTTTACATTTTCTTGTTTTATATACTTACATTGTTTGTAATTCTATTTACTTTAATGTTTGTGAGTTTTGTTTGAGTGTGTGTAGGATTGACTTTTTGTGGTGGGTAGGGGGCGTTGACTTTCTACTTATGGTACACTCAGTCGAGGGAGGCTATTTCCAGAGGTTTTGTTTTATTATGCATTAATCTACATTGAACTTATAGTGGATCAATGTGTGAAGTTCTAGAAGACCAAGGTTTGTGGTTCTAGTGATTGCACAGTTGGATCCCTGGACACCCAACAAGTGGTATCAGAGCTGATTTCAGTGCTCAACGCATCGTAGGCCACTCAGGTTTTGTTCTCTCTTGACTTGATGTGATTTCTTTTTCATTAAGAGTAAACTATCAGTGGAATTTGGGTCATCGGATGAAGGAAATATCGAGATAGATAAATTTTATAGAATAAATTTTGGCTTATGGATATTGTAGTTGGAGAATCATTTGATTGGGAAGGACCTAGATCTTCCAATATTAGGTGTATATTCAAAGAAATTGAGAAGGAAGAATGGGAATGGTTATATAATAAGGCATTTGAATTGGTAATGATTTATTTGTCATGAGATGTTGTCATCAACATCTAGGGAAAAAACTATAGTTGAAGTGATGAAGGTGTTGGTGAATATGTATGAAAAAATAAAAACACTTAACAAAGTTTTTATGATGTGGTAGTTGTTCAGCCTATGGTTGTTTAAAGGAAGACCAATGAAAAATCATGTGAATGATTTCAATAAGATTTGTGGGAATATTGAATCACTAAAGGTAACATTCATGGATGATGTATGATCATTACTTCTATTATCTTACTTCTAGAGATATAGGATGAAATGGTGATTAAAGTGAGTAATTACAGTGGAAAAAATACTTGGTGTTTGAATATATTTAAAAACTGATCTTGAATGAGGAGCTCAAGTGGAGGGGAGTTAAAGTACCATCTAGTAATGAATTTAATTTCAAAATAAGAGGGTAGTCACCCTAGAGGAGATATTATAAGAAACCATTTGAAGATAAGTATCATGAGAGAAGTTAGAGTAATTCAGCCAGATCAAGTCTTTGTTAGGAACAAATTGTGTTTTAGTTGTACTTGTTGTCAATAGATCGGTATGTTGGTTATGTTGAATAAATATAGTATATTGAGAAGGTGATGGAAGGAAATCCAAATTGTAGAAAGGGCTCAATTGAATCCATACCATCTGGATGAGTCAATATGATCAATCAGATTGGGATGTTGATAAAAGTCAGAAGTTGGTGGAAATCAGACTCACCGTCGTAATCAGGAAGAAGTTTGTTGGTGGTTAGTTTTTCTACCAAAGAGGAAAAGGAAATCACTTAACTTTGTAAAAGATGGTGATTGTACTCAAAAATTGTATTCAGGAATTCGAACTTACAATACTTGAAAAGGTACATCATATTTAGAAGAAGTTGGATGGAAGAAGAGGATCAATCGGGTTCACACTAAATTTGAAATGAAAGGTTTGATCATAATAGGGAAGAATCAGAGTCTCTATGACTATGATATAAATTTGACGATACTTTTCTGATCTTGGAGTTTTCATAAATCAAAAGTATTTGGAAAACTTGTGATGCAATCTTGATAAAATAAAGTGGGAGTGAAATAAATGTTTTCAATCATATTTAGATTGATCATATCTGCATGGAAAGAGAAAATATATTGGAGATCATAATCATGCTGATCATAATCATGTCAATCGTATTCAGGCCAATTGAATTCTGGACAATTTATTCAGGCTGAGTTGGAAAGGGAGCCGGTTGTTGGAGTTTTGGGAAGTTTCAATACTTTCCATTGTAATAATGAATATGTTGAAGTTGTCCTTAAATGTACTCAAATTCATGAAGGATTTCATGATACAAGCACAAGTTTGTGATTAAAGGATGTTTTTGAAGTCGAATCTGCTGAAATTGGTCCATTGTATTCAATATTTCATCATAATAATCATAGGTGGATTTATTTTTTTAGGAGAATTCATTGGTATCATATTCAGAATAAAAGGAAGGTGTTGAAGAAGAAGCTTCCAATACCAGTTCATTGGACTCAGTATACAATCATAATCATCAAAGAAAGAATTGATTAGAACCGATGAATGCAAAGAAAAAAATAGTATGTGGTGGACTATATGAAGAAGAAATTTTGAGCTTAATAAACAATGTAGTCAACCATTTTAAATGTGTTGAATTAATTTGTTTATCTAAGTGGATCGGGAGAAGAGATGAAGGAAATAGTTAGATGTATTGTCGAAGGGGAGCTTTAATTTCGAAGAAGATGCTTTGATTCTTCAATTGGTATAGAACATCGTGATGAAGAATCAGAATGGAGTTTGAAAAAAATATGAAAGTTGTCTATTTATTTATACATTTATATTCAATTGGTATAGAGAATAATATTAAATAAATCAGATTGAGATAATCAGAATGGGTAATTATAATTAGACTGGTGTTTAAAAAGAAAGTTTGAAGGAGAATCAAAGTCATGGATAAGATCCGAGAAGGATCGAGAAGAAATTAGAAGAGTTTAGAAGCATTAAAGAAGTTATAGATGCACTTGAAATTCAAGGATGCATGCAAATTTGGGTAATTTGGTTGAGAAGAAGGCCATTTTAGATTCCCAAAAAAACCACTCTTGGGTCACCTATAAAAGGCAATAAGTACATCGTACTTTTTGAGATTCTGATGATGAAGTACTGTTCACGAGATTAGAGAGATAATATATAAAGTTTAAGGGAGAGAAAGCGGTTTTCATATTATGTTGTGTTGAAGAAGTTTCAACAGATTGAAGTGAAAGGAGAAGAGATAAGATTGAAACATATTCAGCTAATCATCGTATTCAACTTTTTATCGTATTTTATTTGTCATCATATTTGGATGGTCATTATATCGGACTGGATAAACAGATCGGGATTTCCATATTGGGATTTCCTGACTGAAGAAGAAGGAGTTTTGGATTGTCTCGATCATATTTTGATAGAGATATATTATTATACTGGACAATCAGATTGGAAGATCTAATTGGTTAATCAGACTAAGTTTCATTACAAAGTCCTTGAATTTCTTACTAGCTTCTGGGTAATAAATTGAATAATTGTTTTGAAAGTAATAAATTTATCGAAATTGAAAAATAAGCACAGGTAACATGTGTTGTTACACAAACATTTTATTATCCCAATTGTGTTAGAGGGTACACACGCACTATTGATTTTTTTACATAGTGCTACATGAGTGAAAGGGTGTATCCTACTCATTGTATTCCACACAAAAAGGATTTTTTTTCTAGTGGATTGTGTGGTATTGGATCATTTCCAAACCATACCAAGAATGTAACTATTCTTATTGAATAGTGAACCATGTAAATACTTGAGAATAAGAGGATTCTGATCTTAAATGATAGGAATTATCATATCTAGAAAGGAAGAATGCTTCTATATCTCATGTCTCTTGGGTATGATGTTTTAAGAGCTTCTACAGATGGTTCCCATCATCATATTGAGAATACTCCTCTCATAGATGTTGATAAGGAAAACCTTGAGAATGATGGAAGAGCTAAGAATTTTTTACTATCATTACTTTCTGAAAGTGAGTTTCTCAGGGTAAAAGGAGTTTACACTACCAAAGGTATTTGGGATAATCTGAAAAACATGTATGAAGGCAATACAAAAGTGAAAAAGACAAAGTTAAAAATCTGGAGATTGAAGTATGAATATTTGAATATGGGTGAATATAAATCTATTAGGGAATTCTTTATTGGGGTGAATGACATTTTCAGCACTATCATATGTCTTGGTGAAAAGTTAGATGATTCTATAGTAGTTGAAAAGATTTTGATAATCCTTCCCGACAAATTTGATGCAAAATTTTTTTTTGCTAGAAGATAGAGATCCTGATACATTATCTTTGGATGATTTACATAATACTCTCATCAAATATGAGATGAGAATGGAAAAAGTTATAAAGGAAAAAAAGAAGAGTTTATAGAGAAATATCTTTCAAATCCTCCAAGAAAGAAAAGTCAAATAAGATTCTTGAAGAATAATAAGTTAAAGATTCTGATTCTGAAAATGAGGTATGTAAAAATTTTGATGAAAGTTTATCCTTTTTTCTAAGAATTTGAAAATAGGTATATAAAGGTATAAAAGGAAACATCCCTTAAAATGTTTTGGATGTGGATCTATTGGTAATTTCGTTTCCAATTGTATTCAAAGAGGTGATAAAGAATAAAGTGATGAAAAGGAAAGTGAAGAAGAAGAAAGAAGTCCAATAAGATCTTAGAAGAAAAAGGGTGATGAAGAAAAATTTTATTCCAATAAGGAAGATAAGAAGTTCTCTAAATACAAAAGGAGAAGATTTTTTTTCTAAGGATGATGATAGTGATGAGGTTACAAATGATTTTGAAGAGAACACATTTATTTCAATAGTTAGTGCAGAAAGTGTTTATAGCAGTGAAAGTAGTTGTTCTGAAGAAGAAGAAGAAAGTGAAGTTGAATATAAAAAAAAATTTGAGTATGTTGGTGAGAATAATTTTATTACAACAATGAATTATAAAGAATTTGTAAGCAGTAGTTCCAATGAAGAAGAAACTCAACTAGAAATGAATTTGAAAGAATAATTTAAAGAATGTTTGAGAAAATTAGAAGACTTTAAAGACAAAACAAGAAGTTGGAAGATGAATGTTCTTCAACAATTTAAGAAATCTTTTCAAAAGAGAAGAACAATATACTAATAGAGATTGGTTATTTGAATAAAACCCTTTAAGAATAAAAGAATCATAATGAACATCTGGAGGTGAAGTTGAAGACAAAAGTAGAAGATTTGGAACTTATCCAACAAAGGCTTTCAAAAACTGAGCAGAGAAATATAAGTTTTAAAAACTCTATTTCTAAATTTAGTGAGAGTTATTGAAAGGAGAAACCTAATAAGTATCAACAAAAGTTACCTTAAAAGGTTGAGAAGAAATATAGAATTGTTTCTGAAAATAAGAAATATGGGAAAGTTATGTATGTGGCCAAGACCAACAAAGTTGAGAATTCATAAGTTACAAAATACCCTAACTCTGAAAATGTTTTCAAACATTCTAAATCTAGAAAAGCTTCCAATACTTCTGGCTATGATAAATCTGAAAATATAAGGAAGATTCTAATTGATAACAAAAAGGTTGGTGTCTTAGAAAAGAAAGATAAGAAGGTTTCTGAGAAACATGTTTACAATTTCAGTCATTACGGAAGTTTCAAAGGAAAATACTCTTTCTATGGTTACTGATGGTATTGTGGTGGATTCATACATACGTCTAATATGTGTTGGTTCAACCAAAAAAATAATATTATTCCATAGGTTAAGGAAGAAAAAGGTTGAGGGGGAGTTAATCTCCACAAAGAAAGAAGTCAGAAAATGTCGATTTAAAGAAATCTAAGAAGAATAGAGAATGAATTGGAAATAGATTCCAAACTTTGGGAAATATCTTTGAAATATGTGAACAACATGGAAACCTTGCAAAAGTATGTATTGTTTTTTACCCGCTCGACAAAATTTTATGAACAATTCTCAAAAGCCGAATGTTTTTGAAGTTAAGAAAAATAGAGTTGTTGAGTCTAAAAAGAAAGAATGCTTAGTTATATGTCCAGAACATGTTGACTTGGATAGGAATTTATAGGAAGCACAAAAATTAGTCAAATAATTGGGGAATAAATATAAAACTAAATATGAAGAAAATTCGATATCCTCATCATAATATTCTACAAATGATAAGGATGAATAGAAGGAAGAAAACACATCTAATGAAAAAACAAAGAAAAAAGAAGAAAAAGTAAAGACTAAGAGAGGACTCTCAGCCCAATTATTGTTTCTAAGAAACAAACGAGGTTCCTCCTTATTCCCAAAATCTTTGTATATTTGTACTAACGTATAGGGAGTTTAAGGAGTGAAAATAAGGAAGATGGAATTTATGATTCTCTTACTATTCTTGCAAAAGAAAGTAATGAGGTTATGAAAAATATGAGGTTTTTAAAAGTTTTGTTTTTATACACCTGAAATTTATAATATGTTTATTGAGATGGGTGTAGGTTACTTTTATCTTAAATAAATTATTTTCAAGATTTCCCCATAAATGAGAATGTTTAAGGAAACATGTTAAGGTATTACATGAAAGTTGTGTTATGGACAACATTGATAACCTTGATTATACACTCTTGTTTTCTATATCAGGTTCTCCCACGTAGACTTAGAGTTGTTTAGTTAAAGGATCTTTGTTATGAAACTCATGTGATACTTATGTTTTCCTGAAGAAGAGTTTAAAGTTTTTGAGATGAAAAGTTCCAACCCCTAGAAATGATATAATTTGTGAATAAGGAAAGAACTTGTCATGATGACCCCTTTGGATTTTATTTTCAATAAGGGGGAGAGATAAGATAAATGGAGAGTAATAAAATAATGGATCAAAGAAAAAGTGATAAAAGAAAATAGTACCACTTATTGTTTTAAAGTGGTTGAAGTAAGTATTGACAAGAAACACAAAGGGGAAGATTATTAGGCCCAAGTTTTGTTTTGGTTCTATTTATTATCAATAGATTAGTATGTTGGTTATGTTGAATAAAGATAGTATATTGACAAGATTATGGAAGGAAATCCAGATTATAGAAAGTGTTCAATCAGATACATACATCTGGATGAGTCAATACGATCAATCAGATTGGGATGTTGATAAATGTTAGAAGGTGTTGGAAATCAAACTCACCATCTTAATCGGGAAGAAGTTTGTTGGTGATCAGTTTTGTGGCTAAAGAGGAAAATGAAATCACTTCACTTTGTAAAATATGGTGATTGGACTCAAAAATTTTATTCAGGAATTCGGACTTACAATACTTGAAAAGGTACATTGTATTCAGAAGAAGATGGTTGGAAGAAGTGGATCAATCAGATTCACATCAAATCTGGAATGAAAGGTTTGATTTTAATGGGGCTAGAATCAAAGTCTATATGACTACGATATAAATTTGATGATGATTTTCTGATCTTGGAGTTCTCATAAATCACAATTATTTAGAAAACATGTGATGTAATCTTGATGAAAGAAAGGGGGATTTAAAGAGATGTTGTCAATCATATTCAGATTGATCGTATCTGGATGGAATGAGAAAAGATGTTGGATATTATAATCATTATAATCATAATCATTCCAATTGTATTTAGGCCAATTGAATTCTGGACAATTGCATTCAGGCTAAGTTGGAAAGAAAGCCGGTTATTGGAGTTCTGGGAAGTTGCAATACTTTCCATTGTAAGACTTATGATGTTGAAGTTGTCCTCAAATATATTAAAATTCATGATACAAGCACAATTTTGTGATTGAAGGAAGTTGTTGAAGTCGAATTTGTTGAAACTAGTCCACCGTATTTAGTATTTCATCATAATCATCAGAGGCGGATTTATTTGTTTGGGATAGGTCATTGGTATCATATTCAGAAGATAAGGAAGGTGTTGAAGAAGAAGCTACTAATATAAGTTCATTGAACTCGGTATAAAATCATAATCATCGGAGAAATAATTGATTAGAACTGATGAATTCAAAGAAAAAAGAAGAGTATGTGGTGACCTATATGAAGAATAAATTCAGAGCTTAATCAACAATGTAGTCAACCATTTGAAATGGGTTGAATTACTTTGTTTATCATTTAAGTGGATCAAGATAAGAGCTCAAGGAAATAGTTGGATGTGTTGTCGAGGGGAAGCTTGAATTTTGAAGAATATACTTTTATTCTTCAATTGGCACAAAGCATCATAATGAAGAATCAAAATGGAGTTTGATAAAAAGATGAAAGTTGTATATTTCTTCATACATTTACATTTAATTGGTATAGAGCATCTTATTGAAGAAATCAGATTGAAATAATCAGAATAGGTAATCATAATCAAACTGGTGTTTGAAAAGAAAGTATGAAGGGGAACTGAAGTCATGGAGAAGATTCAAGAAGGATCGAGAAGAAATGATAAGAGTTAAGAAGCATTGACGAAGTCATAGATGCACCCAAAATTCAAGGATACATGCAAATTTGGGTAATTTTGTTGACCGGGAAACCATTTCAGATTCCCACCAAAACCACTCTTGGGTCACCTATAAAAGGCGAAAAGTACATCATACTTTTTTGAGATTATGATAAAGAAGTACTCTTTATGAGAGTAGAGAGAGAATCTTTGAAGTATAAGGAAGAGAAAGAGGTTTCCATATTGTGTTGTGTTGAAGAAGTTTTAACATATTGAAGTGAAAGATGAAGAGACAAGATTGCAATTTATTCATCTAATCATCATATTCAGTGGTCATCATATTTAGCTATTTATCGTATTATGCTTGTCATTGTATTCAGTTGGTCATCATATCGGGCTGGATAATTAGATCAGGATTTATGTATTGGGATTTCTGGACTGAATAAGAAGGAGTTCTGGATTGTCTTGATCATATTCTGATAGAGATATATTATCATATTGGGCAATCAGATTAGAAGACCAGACTGTTCAATCAGACTAAGTTTCAATATGAAGTCCTTGAAGTTCTTATTGGATTCTGGGTAAGAAATTCAAGAATTGTTTTGAAAGGAATACATTTATGGAAATTGAAAAAATAATCATAGGTAACATGTGTTGTTACACAAACATTTTATTACACCAATTGTTCTAGAGTGTTCACACACACTATTGGATTGTTTACATAGTGCTTCATGAGTGAAATGGTATATCCTGCTCATTATATTCCACACAAAAGGATTGTTTTCTAGTGGATTGTGTGGTATTGGATCATTTCCAAACAATACCAAGTACATAGCTATTCTTATTGAATAGTGAACCTTGTAAATACTTGTGTTCTTGTGGATGTGTGTTTGATTTGGTTTTCAATAGGAAAATAAATCCTTAACAGGAAGTGAATGTTGTTTCAAAATAAAGGAAAATTAAAAGAAGAAATATCACTGATTCACCCCCCTCTCACAACTATCCTACCTGGGAACTTATAGTATTACATGCTAGAGTTGTGGGGGAGAATATTAATGAGAACTAAAAAATTTATAAGGAGAACACTGAAAAGGAATCAATTTCTAGTAGTTCTAACTCTATTAGTTTAATGGAAGGTGGCAACCAACTGTTGCTAAGTGTTAATACTCTAGTAGAAGCTTGGTTGATTGACTCTAGAGCATCATTTCACTCAACTGGTTATCAAATATTCATGGTCAATTATGTATCTGGGAAGTTTGGAAAAGTTCATCTAGTGGATAATGGAGACTCAAAATTTGTTATAAAAGGAGATGTTAGCATCCAACTGAATAATGGAGGATTCTTAAGGCTCATTGAAGTGAGGCAGATCCCCAGTCTCTGGGAAAATTTTATTTTCATTAGTGATATGTACATTTCATGTATATATTTTATGATATTTTTCTACAATGATCTCTGTAATTTAATTGATATTCTGGCCTATTTTTCAACTATTTAACTTGTTTTGTGCTTTTTGGTTGGTTGAAACAAATATTTGGAAAAGAAACAAATATTTGGAAAAGGAACAAAAAGATATTATTTTCACATATTAAAGACACTTCATGTTGCACTGTGAAGCGGCGTGGTGCGAAACCATGAAATTGAAGCTAGAATGGATGTTGAATATAGATTGAAGCTACTACAGAATCTGTACATGGCATATTTATAGCATAAAACCCAATTTATATTGTAAGATTTTTAGAAGAGAAATAATTTCATAGAATGGTTTATGCCGTAAAAAACCTATTTACGCTGTAAATGTTGCGAAAATAGAAGTGTCTGGATGGTTTATGTTGTGTTTCTATTTTACATCATAATTTCATTGGATCAGACTTACACTGTAAAATAATAACTTGCAACATGAGTTCATCAAAGGAGTATACTTGGAGATATGGAAGTTACGAATTTTACACCGTAAACTCCATATTTACATCATGAGCTTGTATTATATAGTGGAATAAAAGTAAAGATACAAGGGTATCAACAAAAAAATCCTATAAATTTCAAATGCATTGTGTAAATATATTGAGACTTTGGATGCACAGAGAGGCTAGATGATGGGAGTTCATTCCACCTCGGAGCCTTTCTATTGTTGCCATTATTCTTTGAGTAACCATGTCTCTCTTCCTCCTCATGATTATCATGAGTGGGTACTTCTATAGTGCTAGGTAACATGATTATAAGTGAAATTTTGAGTAGGGATTATCTATATTTTTCTATTCATGGTTGGGTTATTTCAATTCTATTTATTATTCCTTAATCTCATTCTTGTTGTGTTGCATGATCATTATCGTGTGATTTGGAGAGTACCTTCTTTCTGCACCAACTAATCACCCTGGGTTACATATGACCATTATGAAATCTTGTGTGATTATGTTTAAATAAGGTTTTGGGTTTCCTAATCTAGTAATCAAACTTATTATTTGACCATTCTTATGGTCTAGTTATTGGATTAGTGAAGGGTACCCAAACCAAGGATCCCTAAAGACCCAATTCTGACAACAAATATGAGTAAACACATAATTAATTGAATCCCTGAGCACACAAACCTGAAAATCACTGAACCTAGCATGCCTAACATCTTGATTCACAATACAAATCAATTTTCTTTGCTTTCTTTCTCTCTCTCCAAACGATAAACCAATTTCATTTTAAATTTATAAATTTAATCTAAAGCATACCGATCATTCTTGTGGGTTTGACACTCAGGCTTACCAATTACTTCATATGTGTAGTTAGGTTCTTTTGAGTTTTTATAAATATTAAATTTGTGTAGCCCCATAAGAATTTAACAACGCCCTGTGGGATGTTAGTTAGACAAGTAGGCTTGGACATTACCTCTCTCAATGTGGTATGAAGAATTACCCAAGGATCCATGGTGATTACAAGATGTTTCAAATATAAAAATCTTTATTTGACTGGAAGAATAAATGTAATTACATTGTCAGGAAGTACATTATCGAAACATCTAGGTTTGTTAATGAAGGCTTGGTCACCTCAAGGAGAAGAATATAAAAGTTATAATGGAAAAAATGAACCTTGAAACTTTATTATATAGAAATAGGAAGATGTGAAAGTTGTGTGTTAGGGAAGTAGATAAGGGTATCGTTCAATTTATATGGATGGAAGCCTAGAGCTTGGAAGTTAGATCTAGTGCACTCAAATGTTTAGGTACTTGCCCCTATTCAGTCACATAGAGGTTTCCATTATTTTATAACCTTTATTGATGATGTTACTCAAAAAGTATGGATTTACTTTATAAATCATAGGTCCAGTGTATTTTGAGTTTTCATTAAATGGAAATCCTTTTCCAAAAGGTAATGCAGTTAGAAGTTAAAGTGTATTCATATAGACAATGGTGGTGAATACACTAGATACAACTTCCATAATTTCTATAAGAATAAAAGGATAATACATGATAAGATGGTTCTTGGAATGATGTAGTAGAATGTCGTGGTTAAGAAGATGAATCATACTTTGATAGAGAAGGCTCGGAGCATGAGGGTGTACTCGATAATTCCTAAGGGAATTTGGGCAGAGGTACTCAACACAATGACATGTCTCATCAACATCTACGATTAGAAAGGAAATTTCAAAGGAGTTATAATCTGGTAAATGACCATAATGTATTCATCTTAAAGTCTTTATAATCTTAGAGTATGTTCATGATGATGCTAAGGATCGAGATAAACTTAAGGAAAAATCCAAAACATGTTTCTTCATCGGATATGGAGATGAGAGTTTTGGGTATCGACTATGGGATGATGATAAGTGGTAAGAAATATGAAATCAAGATGCTCTCTTTAATGAGAAGGTTTTGTGGAAGAACCAACACTTGGAAGAGAAGGAAGTTGAGGAAAATAAATTAATTATTGATGTCTAAGATGATTGGAGTAAGAACACCAGAAGGGATGAAAATATGAAGAACTCAGATGAAAGTATTGAAAGTCCAGAGGTAAGACCAATGGAAGAAATATCATAAAGTTCAATAACCTTTAAAGATTAAGTGGGAGTACTAGAAGTAAGGGCTTCAGAAGAAAGAGTAGAACCAAGTAGTACATATAAAACAAATAGTGTAAGTTGATAATGGACAAATATATGGATTTATTGAAAATCAATGGAACTTTGGATATTACTGACTTACCATAAGGTAAAATGTAATTAGAGAATAAGTTGGGTTTTCTATTAAAAGTAGAGGTTGATGGCATGAAACATTTTAAGGCATGACTAGAGGAAAATATATTTCAATAAAAATAAGGGGTTGATTTCTTAAAAATATTCTCACTGATAGTTAAACATGTAACTATATTAACCATGTTGGGTATGTTAGCATTGGAAGATCTGTATCTTAAAAAAATATATGTTAAGATAACCTTCCATCAAGGTGATTTGGAGGAATAAATATACATGAAATCTAGTATGTTTCAGGGAAGTTGGGAATCAGAACTTAGTCAGTAATTTGAAGAAAATTATTTATGCATTGAAGCAAGAACTGAGATAATGGAATCATAAGTTCAACTGATTTATGTCAGAATAAGGATTTCTGAGGTGAAACATGAAACATTGTTTTTACTGAAAGAAATGGGATGGTGGGACTTTCATTATATCACCCTTGTATATTGATGACATATAACTAGTTGGACCAGATGATAGTAGGATTCAAAAGTTAAAGAATAAATTGTATGAAAGTTTCAAGATGAAAGATATCAGCCAAGCAAAGAAGATATTGGGGTGAGGATAAAAAGGGATAAAAGAGTTGAAACTTTGGTGTTATCCTAAAGAGAATATATCTATAATATCAGTAAAAAGTTTGGGATAGATGGATGTAATACAGCCTCTACCCCTCTTGTTGAACATTTCAAATTATCGAAGCCACAAACACCAACAATGAAATAAGAACACCAGTACATGGAAAAAGTTCCATTTTCATCAGTTGTTGGAAGTTTAATATATGCCATGATTTGTACATGGTCAGATATAAAAATTTTATTGGGTTTTGTAAATTGATTTATATTGAATCCTGGAAGGGAACACTCGGAATCTATTAAGTGTATCAATCATCCATTACTTGAAAGGAATGGAAGATGTCACTCTATGTGTTGGGGAAAAAAGATCTCTTAAAGGTTTTTGTGGATACATAATTCTTTGGAGATTTAGACACCCTGAATTGCATGGATGGTTTTTTGTTTACCTATATAGGAACAACAATAATTTGGATGACACAATTGAAAAATATTATTACATTAAGTATAACTGAAGTAGAGTATGTGGCTGCAACAGAAGCTGGGAAGGAGTTGGTCTAGTTGAAGTGTTTGCTAAAGGAGCTCAGAAGGAGTCAAGAAGGAGGAGTTTTATTCTGTGATAATCAAAGCATGATTTACTTAGATAGAAATCTGATATTTCATGCAAGTAGAAAGCACATAGTCCTGAAGTACCACTTCTTCAAAAACATGTTGGGGGAGGAAGTATTAGATCTATAGAAGATAACTGATAACCAAAATTTAGTGGACATGTTCACTAAAACGTTATTTCAAGAAAGTTTAAGTTAGCATTGTGCCCCATTGGGGATTGGATGAATAGATGGAGTTGGAGAAACATTTCATGTTGCAAAAGAGGAAAGAAGGAAGTTTTCTAGTGAGCTGATGAAGTTTCCCTAAAACAAGACTTCAAGTTGGAGATTATTGGGACGTGAAGTCTAGTTTCAATTTACTAGAAACTCCTTCATCAGAATTATGTTTACTGGAAATTGATTAGTGGAAGGAGTTTGGCTCGTTGTGCATACATCAACAATTCAATCTCTCTAAGTGATAATAGGACCATTATAAATTAATTTTTTCCAATGGAATAACAAATTTATAGAATGTTCAATGAACTCAAGAATTATCTAGAAAGAATTATCTGGAAGATTTTACCAAAGTGGTTGAGGTCAATGATGTAATGGGAGATCACTGGTTACATTCCATTTGGAGGCCTATCTTTGAAAGTTGGAAGGCATAGTGACTTGAACAACCGGATAAAGTTTCTTATAAAAGGAAGTGGCAGCCGATCTATATAGTGGATTAGTGATACAAATAGCACGTCCTGATTACGTATAGTTTATGAGTGAAAGAGTATAGTGGATAAGTGAGTTACAGCGAGTTAACCCTTTATGATAATGTCAAAATGATGGTTTTGTCAGTTGAATGTAATTTCATATTTGTTTATGAATATACAGAAAGTCACAGTGTTTTCTCTCATGCACATAGGGCAACTTGTCTGAAGCACGTTAATCCCTTATGTTCATTTACTTGTTTCATATAATTCTATTATTTGTAATTGTGTTTCCTTGAATTTTTGTGAGTTTTTATTGAGCGTGTGTAAGGTCGACTTTTGTGCAGTGGGTAGGGTATAAAGACTTCTCACTTCTGTTGCACTCAGTCGAGGGAGGCTACTTTTGGAGGTTTAGTTTTCCGTTGTGTTGATCTGTATTGAACTTCTAGTGGATCGATGTGTGAAGTTTCAGAGGACTGAAGTTCATGGTTCTGGTGATCGCATGGTTGAATCCCTTGACCCCCCAACAAAATCCTCATGAATATATCCCAAATTTGAGCATCAAATTAAGGAAATAGTTCTTCTCATTCAAATCTCCATAAATATCATTAAAAATATTTCTCAAAATTTTATATGTTTTTTCTTCATTTATTTCTCAAAAAATAATTCTTATAAATTTTTCAGATATTTTACGATTTTCAATTGATAACACTTACATAGCATCATAGAACCAAATATCACTTAAGCAAGCTTTGGAAAATTCAATTCATTTTTATGTGGCTCCAGATCTCACTTAAATGGGATTTAAAAGATTCATTTCATGAAAGCATAGCTTTAATCCATACCTACATGTGCTTAGGAAATTCATATTTACTCTTACGTAACTTCAGTCTATACTTTTACGAGCTTTGGAAATTCCAATTGACACTTATGAAACCGGTGTAACATAACACCTTCAAAATTTATGAAAATTCTCTAAACATTTTTAATCACTTCAAAGCTTATTCAAACACTTCGACACCCATAAATGTTCCATAAAGCCTTTGGATCTTCTCATACTCAATTTTCATTTTTATCCTTATTCCTTACCTTTACAACTTCATCATTCATGTGGAACATTCATACAATCCAACAATATTCATGTCAAACCACTATGATGTGTTCTCATAACAAGACAAATCCATATCCAATGCCTAATTGGATGTTAATTCCATTATGCCATCAGATTGGTTGGTGCTTTTGAGGAATCTCTTCCCCTTGGTGAACATGTATTTTTTTGGCCAATGAAAAATCCTATCAACTTCTCGTAGTGTCATAATATCCAACATGATCTTCATACCCCATGTGCAACACCTCAAACTCCAACTTAGAGTATTCTTCTTCATAAGCTATATGATCCACTTAATCACCTCCTTTGATTCAAAGATAACCTGGAATCTTTAGTATTCTGATGTCACCTCTTCTCAAAGATTCTTCAAATCCACAACCCCTCATCTCAAAGGAGCACTATTATGCCCCCAAGTCATTCTCGGTCTTTAATCTGCAACAACATATGAATCACTAATTAACAACATCTTATTCTTCACTTTGCTACAACATATTGTATTGACTTTCCCAACTTCATCAAAATAGATAACCAAATTTCCTCATGAACACTGATAATTGACTTGGGTTCTTCAATCTTACCCACAATACATATTAACATCAAATAAAATATCCTTCATTGCAATCCATTGAGTTCTCCACTTAGAAAAAATAAAGCTTTTTCTCAAACTCTCTAAAACAAAACATATGTTTTGTAAAACATAAACACATGATATGTTTTAAAATAGATCATACTTTGAATACATAATATATGTTCACAAAATAACCCACAAAAAACCAATCTGAAACAAAACGTATTGCCAACTCACAAATATGGCAGTCATCTAATATAATCAACAAAACACAAGAAATAACACCTTCTTTATCTTTGAAAAAAAAACATGACAAAAACAGATGTTCTTCAAGTTATATTTTGAAAAACCCATCAACAAAAAAAATAGAGATCATATACATTATTCATAGGAATCAAAACAAATAATAACGTAATCACTAATGAATCAATTGAAAAAAATACATATAAATATCATAGTTCAAACCTTTGATTTATATGAAAACTTCTTCAACTGTAATGCTTACTCATCACACCTTGTTTTTCAATAAACAATCAAAGATGATTTACGATTGTAATCTTAATCCACTCAAATAAAAAATGATCCAAAACATTAACCTTTGTTTGAAAATTTGCAAAAGGTGGAGATATCATAATGAAAAAATTGTTCGAAAAAAGAACATTAAAAACACAAATAATAGTACTTTCGTAAACAAACAATTTCAAATCAAATTACACTCGTATAATGCAGACCTGATCGTGGGGCAACCGATGGACAGGGAGCAACCAGCCACCGATCTTCTTTTGCATTCCACCCATGACCATGCCTCCTTGCCCCACCTCTTCCCTACCCAGCTCATCTCCCCCTTACTTGGTGTCGACACACCCCTTCATCATCTCCTCCACCCACCCCACCTCTGCAAGCGTCCTCTCTATTCTCTCTTAACATGCATGAACTCCGACTACCCCAGTTCAACCTCCCGCAACATTGCCTCTTGCTCCCGCTCCATGTATTTCCTTCTCCACCTATGTCGCTTGAATCTGATCTTCCACCTCCCGCCACGCCACATACTCATCTTGATCACTATTGTTGCAATTGGAAATCACGGGTAGATGATGGGGTTGCGGAGGCTGATGGACACCTCTAAGTCCACCACGACAATACCAATCCCGCTCCTTCACCCCCTGCTACGCGTCAACAGGTAAACACATTGAATGACAACAATCGAGTATGTGTTAAATTTGGGGCACTCGAACCAGAACTCTAACCCCAACCCTTTTGTTTTTAAAATTCACTACTATAACCCTACTATATTATATTTTTAACTAGCTATTTAAGCACCCGAACCCTTTTAATTACCCGACTAGAAATTCAAATATTTAAATTTTATTTATAAATCTAGAATAAACATATAAAAAATTCAATTAAATATATTTTGTAATTGTACTTTATTTAATAACATATAGCCAACAAATTCAAATTTAAGATTTACTTATAAATATAATACGAACCGAACTCAAAATAAATAAATAACTTTTTATAATTGTAATGTCATTAAAAGACTTATCATTGATTAATTAAATAATAATTTGCATAATCGGGTTCATGTTTATGACACCCTATAATATTACCATAACTCTACATGTTTATTAATCGAGATTTCAATTTGCAACTATAACCCTATAAATATCACTTTAACCATTACCCTAGTCTTATTTGATCAGGTCGAATAACGTTAAGTACTCGGTTAATAGGTATTAATTGTCATCTCTAATATCAATCCCAAGTTTATACTCTTGAGATTTATCATATTAATAATAATAATAATATTAATTTTTTTTTGCAATGAGAACCGTTCCCGGTGTACTTGGTTATTTAAGATTATGTTTGATTTGATGAATTTCATTTTTTTCTTGTTTTTTAATCAAATAAAAGAACAATTTGAACATTGATCTTGGATAATCATATTGCTCCTGCCTGATATGGGATAATCATATTGCTTGTGACCCTTGTATATGATGTATCTAAATATTAATTGAAACCTTCAAAAAGTGGTTTAAGAATAAAATAATAATAATAATAATAATACAATAAAATAATAATAATAATAACAGTATCAGTAGTCTGAAGAAAATACAGTAAACCCGGGGCTTGACGGAGGAGGTACATCCAAACCTCATCTGATCCAAACAGCCACGCAACCCTAGCATCCCTGCCTCGCTGCGGCATCGCCTCCCTGCCGCGCCGACGCCGCCCCCGTACCTTCGTGCCTCCCCGCCTCCCCGCCTCCCCGCCTCCCCGCCTCCCCGCCTCCTCCACGCCACCACAGCCGGCTGCTAGATACTGTTTGTCCTGCGGACTGATTGTCTGCTTCCTTCCCTCCCTAATCTGTGATTCTGCAGTGATCTCCAAATTTCAAGATGGCGCGGAACGAAGAGAAGGCGCAGTCGATGCTCAACCGCTTCATCACCATGAAGAACGAGGAGAAGAAGAAGCCCAAGGAGCGGCGACCCTTCCTCGCGTCCCAGTGCCGTGACCTTGCGGAGGCGGACAGGTGGCGGCAGCAGATCATGCGGGAAATCGGGCAAAAGGTTACCGACATCCCGAACGAGGGCCTGGGGGAGCACCGCCTCCGGGACCTCAACGATGAGATCAACAAGCTCTTCAGCGAGAAGTTCCACTGGGAGAGCCGCATCGTCGAGCTCGGCGGCCCCAACCACACCCGCCACGCCCCCAAGATGTCTGACCTGGAGGGAAACATCGTCCAAGTCCCGAATCCGAGCGGGCGGCCCCGGGTACGGCTACTTTGGTGCAGCCAAGAAGCTCCCCGGTGTTAAGGAGTTGTTTGAGAAGCCTCCAGAATTGAGGAAGAGGAAGTCGAGGTATGACATGTATAAAAGGATTGATGCGAGCTATTATGGGTATCGGGATGATGAGGATGACGCGCTGGAGAAAATGGAGATGGCTGCGGAGACGAAGATGAGTGCAGCTGCTGTGGAGGAGTGGAGGGCTTTTGAGGAGGCCAAGATGGAGGCGAGAAAATGTGTGAAGAGTGGGGAGGTTGCGAGCGTGGGGCCGGCTCCTGTTGGGTTGTTGGTGGAGGGGGAAGAGGAGGTGGAGGAGGAGGAGAGGAGGGATAGGGAAGAGGAGTTTGTGGTGTACGTGCCTTTGCCAGACGAGAAAGAGAGAGAGAATGGTGGTGGAGGAGAAGAAGAAGGATTTGTTGAGTAAATATGCGAGTGAGTCTCTAGTGGAAGAACAGGTTGAAACTAAAGTAATGCTGAACGTTGGGTAATGGTGATAAAGAAGAGGATGTTGGTCCACTATTTGCTCTTTTTTCTCTTGCATGTCCATGAGGCAAGTGAGTTTGCGTTGGAACATGACATTCAAATGGCGGCTTGTTGGTTTTGATGTTGTAATTAGCCATTGTTGATGTTTGCGCCCAACCTCAAACACATCCAACAGGGGCTCAAAGCTCTTAATCTCAAGCTTTATGTGTCTTTTTCAAAACAGATTCCTAGCTAGTAAGGGTAGAGAAGACCTTTTTAGAGTTTAGGCACCTCTTTTAACTTCCTAAATGAGTTGGAAAATTTTCTCAGCCGCCAGAATTTGGGTGCCACTCCACCGGAACTTCGGTGGTCTGACAAAACATTTGTTCTACTTTTCAGCCTCTTCTTCAAGCTTCCATCTTCAAGTATTTTCATTATTTACATCGATGTGGGGAAAGATGCTACATTAAAAAGAAAATCATACAACACACAAATACAGGGAAGTACTCAGTGAGACTCGAACTCGAGACCTCACCGAGATCCATAGGGACAGCTACCACCGAGCTACACCTGGGGCTTCAAGCATTTTTATCATTCTTCAATCTATTACATTTCATAGACTTCTCCAACATGTCCAGCAATCTTAGCTACCTCTTGAGTATCTTTTTTCAACAAAATAAAACCTTGGAGACCATGTACTCAAGTATTGATAGGAATTTGAGCAGCTGTGAGTGTGTGGGGGTGAGGTTAGTCACTGCCAGGGGCAAAATTGTATTTATTCTTTAGTTTGATTAGCTGGTTATAGTAGGCTGGGGTTGTTGGCTGATGGTTGGGGATAATAAATTGGGGGAATGTTTGGGGGGGGGGGGTGGGATACAAATGTTATTTGGCTTCAGCTTGGCTGTATGGAGGCCTCAACTGTTACTCCAGGGGTTAACTGTGGAGAGTCTTCGTCTTCTACTTCTCTGATTTCTTCTTTTTCTTTTGTTATTATTGTAACCTTGTACTCTGCTTTCAATACAATTCTCTCTTTTCCTCATTGTAACACCAATGATTCCTAACAATCAGTGCTTCCATTGAGAGAGTCGTGGCTTGAGAAGGTGAAATGAGGATCGTTGGTGAATTATGTTCAGAATGAAGTTGCAGATACCAGTGTTTGAGATGGTGCGGTCGGTGCAGGGGCATGCAGAGCTCTTGAAACGACATTGTGTGCTGATGGATCTGCTACAGGAATGGCGAGGAGTACGCAATGAAGAGACGGTGGAAATATTTCCGGTCCGAGCTCAGCTAGATGAAAATGAGTGGCAACAGCGAGAGGAGCATGCAGGCACAAAAACGTGTGGTACAGGTGACGTCGTAGGAACCAGACAAGCGTTGTTGGATTTTCTGTTTGTCAACCTACTTCTGGATTTTTGAACCCTTGGTGTGCGAAGGCTAGACCGACGTAGCAACACAAGGCGTAAACTGTGCGGCCAGAACAAATGACAATCTCCGCTGACCTGTCAGTAATCAGACAAATCCAGTTCAGATGAAGCGAATGGTGAATGAAGTTGCACATACATAAGTTCATGCTGAGTTTCCCGTTATTTCAAATCTTTTTGCTTGTTCGAAACCTTTGTCTCTGCGGTAGTAGTGTGTCCAAAAGTTCCACCAGCTGTACACGAATGGTGAGGAACATAAATGAACGCCTCACATTCTGCTCACCGTGAACATAAAAACTTCAATCCTAGCTCGAGTCGTGGCGAATGATGTGAGGTGCGAGCTGAGCTCGCTCAAGATGATTGTCTAGTGGGAGTATAAAATACTAGAGGCAACAATCTCTGTGCGGACATACAGTTTATTTTTTAGGCCAGTTGGGTTACTTATTTTTGCATAAGATGAGCATATTGCTTCGAAAGTGTTCGTTGGTGGTATTGCAGAGGAAGAATGTAAGGAGAAACGAGCAGCTCAAAAGGGTGCGAGAAAGAGCTTCAATCAGCTGCTAACAATAGTTGCAAAAGCTGGGGTCTGTAATCAAGAAACATCACACTCAAAGTAGTATCATCGTATTTTAATTACTAAAGCTATGGAGGAGGTAAAGGCTGCTATAGTGCAACGGATGGCGTCTCAGCATGTTGTTGATGATGTTAACTATATAAAGGCATCAACTGTTGAACGCTAGAAACAATTGGATGAGCGCTGCACGAAGACATAGTAGCTTAAGTGCCATTCTTTCATCTGATGAGTGCAGGAGGGTTGTATCCCGGCACGATGAGTGTTAAGGTTCTCACACCGAAATAGCAGCTAGATGAATTTTATTAATGGAAAACAGCTAGACCTACCTGGAATTACAAACTCTGTGTGGGGGGAAAAGAAGAAAGTGATGATACAGAGGATCCTCGGAAGGCCCCTTGGCCTCTCCCGCCCAAGCTCAAATCTGAAAATATTAACCTTCTAACCGACTAACTCTTCCCCTGTGGTCCTGCTCCCCCTTTATTTCCCTTTTTGTTAAAACTCATGTGTACTGTGGATCCTCACGTGACTCCCCTGTAGCCTCATCCCCTATACAACCCTCTTCGAGTATAAACCTGACAGGCAGCCAGTCCACTGAATCAAAAACTGCGGATGGGCCATGCCGTCCGTCAAGTGCAGACGTTGGGAGAGCACTACTAGAGGCTCTGGACAATCGGTAATATCAATATCCATACCAGGAGGTAGAGAAAGATGGATCTGCTGTGTGCTAACATCCTGCTTTAATTGGGATACATGAAAAACCAAATGAACTTTAGCGGCGGCAGGCAGGTCCAATCGGTAAGCAACGAGGTCAACCCGATTGAGGATGGTGAAGGGACTATAAAATCGGGCAGCCAACATCTGATGAACCCTTTGATCCACAGTAAGCTGTTTATGCGACTGAAGTTTTAAGAACACTCGATTCCCCACATGAAAGGCAAAATGACGCCTATGTTGTTCTGCAAACCGTTTCATATAATCTTGGGACCGAGAGAGGTGATGTCGTAGCTGGCGAAGAACTTCATCACGGTCCCCCAACGCTGTGGCGACAACCGCCACGCGAATGTCTAAGGGCAGAAAACTGAGAATTGATGGGGCTTGCGGCCGTACACCACTTCAAAAGGGGACGCATTAATGCAAACATGCTAGGTTGTGTCGCAATTTCATTCAGCCCAAGGAATCCAGTAGGACCACAACCGCGGCTGATCCCCCCAAAGTAATGCAGGTAGGTTTCAAGGCAGCGGTTTACCACCTCTGTTTGGCCGCCTGTTTGAGGGTGGTAGGCAGAACTTAGCTGGAGAGCAGTGCCATGAAGACAAACCAATTTTGTCCAGAAATTATTGAGAAAAAGAGGGTCACGATCATTCACAATGGAAGCTGGCACATCATGTAATCGTACCACCTCACGTAGGAAGAGCTCAACCACTGTCTCTGTTGTGTATGGATGCTTGAGTAACAAAACATGGGCATACTTGGACAAGTGGTCGACAACCTCCAAGACCACGTCATACCCCTTGGATTTAGGTAGCTCGGAAATGAAATTCATAGAAACATCGGACCGCACTGTTTTGGGGATATGTAATGGTTGTAGCAAACCCGCGTGAGATAAGGTGGAGTATTTATAGTGTCGACAAACTTCACATTGTCGAACAAAGTCCCTAACCGTGCTTTTCATTCCCACCTAGTACAGATTTTCAGCCAACTTCCTGTAGGTTCGGTAAAAACTTGAATGACCCCTCTGAGGAGAGGAATGAAACTCTGCTAACAGACGGGGCACCCAAGGGGGACAAAGCTGGAATTGTGAGCCGTCCATGATACTGCAGCACACCCTGAGACAGGGTAAAGCCCGAAAAGGAAGGTTGTTTAGCCTGCAGCGTGTGAAAAATCTTCCCCAGATATGGATCAGAAGAGACCCTGTCAGCCAGGGTGTGACCTTCCCAAACAAGTCGGGACTCCAAAGCTGGAATTGTGAGCCGTCCATGATACTGCAGCACACCCTGAGACAGGGTAAAGCCCGAAAAGGAAGGTTGTTTAGCCTGTAGCGTGTGAAAAATCTTCCCCAGATATGGATCAGAAGAGACCCTGTCAGCCAGGGTGTGACCTTCTTCCCAAACAAGTCGGGACTCCAATTGAATGTGGGTGTATGTCCTCTTCTCTCCTCGACAGATCATCCGCAACAAAGCCAGAAGAGACCCTGTCAGCCAGGGTGTGACCTTCTTCCCAAACAAGTCGGGACTCCAATTGAATGTGGGTGTATGTCCTCTTCTCTCCTCGACAGATCATCCACAACAAAGTTTTCTTTGCCAGGATTATAACGAATTTCAAACTGGTAGCCGAACAACTTAGCTATCTAGCATTGCTGGTTGACAGTGGTAATTCGTTGCTGTAGTAAGTACTTCAGTGTTCGGAAAAAATAGTGAACGAATGACCCAACAAATAAGGTCGCTAATGCTGAATTGCAAGAACGAGCGCCATGATCTCCTTTTCATAAACTGATTTAGCTAAGTGCTGACCAGATAGAGCTGTACTGAAATAAGCGATGGGTTGTCGGTGCTGCATGAGAGCAACCCCAATTCCCCATTCCGAAGCATCACATTCAAGCTCAAATTCCTTGGAAAAATAAGGTAAAGCTAGAACAGGGCCCCCTGTCATCAACTGCTTTAAACATTGGAAGGCATGTAGAGCCTCAACTGTCGAGTGGAATCCATCCTTGCGGGTTAGCGTGGTGAGGGGCCAAGCCACCTTGCCATACCCCCAATGAATTTGCGATAATACCCTGTGAGTCTAAGGAAACCACTCACGTGGCTAGTCCAACATAACTTTCACTTTCCCAGGATCCATGGACACACCACCTCACGTTGACTAAACTGACATTTCTTTTGGTCGACAAAAAACTGGTGTTCCTGGAGAAGATGAAGAACCACTTCTATATGATGTAAATGAGTCGGCCAATCTCTCTTGTAAACAAGGATGTCATAAAAAAAATTAAAACAAATTGACGAAGCAAAGACTGAAACAACTCATTCATAGTAGCCCGAAATGTAGATGAGGCATTAGTGAGGATGAAAGGCATCACTAGATATTCATAATGGCTGCTATGTGTCTAAAACGTTGTCTTCTCCAAATCGGACTCTCGCATTCAGATTTGATGATACCTTTCCTTGAGGTCAAGCTTTGAAAAATAAGTGGCTCCATGTAATTCATCGAGTAGTTCCTCTACCATCGGAATTGGGAATTAGTCGGGTATGATGACCTTATTTAGTGAGCGATAGTCTACACATAGATGATGTGACCCATCTTTTTTTTAACTAACAACATTGGTCTCGAATAGACACTAGAACTTGGCCTTATGATGCCACTGTTCAACATCTCCTGCTCTTGACATTCAATTTCATTCTTTTGAAAATAAGGGTATCTGTAGGGCCATACTGAGACTGGTCCCTGACCTGGAATTAGGTTTATAGAATGTTTTTGCTGTCTTTGCGCTTGAATCCTACTGTGTACCTCAAAAATTGTGGTATAACAAAGGAATACCTTCTGCAACTCTCGGGTTTGGGTGTTGGATGGGAGTTGCACCCCATTTCTCTTCTTGCCTCCGATTAATTGTTGATGTTTACCACTATGTTCATATCCACGAGCCCACCGGTCCAGAGAAGCTGCTGCCCGATCGTCGTGTTAGACTTCCAAAAGAGTGAAAGGGTGCTCCCCCGTTGAAAATTTCACTACCTTTGTTTGTCAAATGATGCAAACATAAGGGTTCTCAGCCACGCTGCCCCCAAGATTAGATCGAGTCCCTCGATTTCCAGGACGTGGGATTTTATTGAGTATTCATAAGTTCCCATGGTTAACCAAATGTGCTGGCACACACCTATAGTCCCTGTTTTATGTTCATGGCCCAGCTTTACCCTCATTTTCTTAGAAATCAGAACGGCTAGCCCCAATACTCTGACCAATTTAGGACTAATAAAATCGTGGGAAACCCCACTGTCAAGCGAAATCAATATGGGGATTCCCCACCCTTGCAACTCCACCACCTTGCATTCAGCCTTCAAATTTTCTTCCACTAACTCCCATTGTTCATTGTCAACATCATTCTGTTGTGCAGGTTCAAGATCATTATCTTCCCCCATAGCAACAATACCCTCATTCTGGTGTCAAAGCATTCGTGCATGGGATTGTAAGGTTTTCCGCAACGGAAAGAGTCCCTTATTTCTTCGGTCCTCTCATTCTTGACTAGTTAATTGACGAACCCCCTTTCCCCCCTTCTGAGCAGGCCGCGATGCCTCTTTGTTGTTTCCACCCAACAACTCCCCTCCCCTTCTTACAGGTGGGGGCGAAGAAGCCTGCTGCTGAGAAAAACCCACCTTGGAAGAGTATGGCCAGCCTCTACCCCCATACGAGCGCGATCCTCCTGCCTGAGTTTGTGGTCCTGGTTCTTTGCGGAGAGCTCATTAAATATGTCGTGCCAGTCGCATCACCTGTAGGTGGATCTTCGGGTTGTTTATGTGAACCCAGCTTTGAATTTCTTTGCGCAACCCATAAAGGAAGTACCCGACATATTGAGGTTCCGGTTGGCGTGGGATGCCAAAAACTCGAATCATTCGATGTATTCCGGTACCGTTCCGCTCTGCCGATTTGCTGCTAATTCTTCATATGGATTATGTACTTCTAATCCATTGAATCGCTCCATCAATTCCTCCTTGAACTGATGCTAAGATAATTGCGGATGCACCTCTTCCAGCATGGTGAACCAATGAATGACCACTCCTTCCATACTCACCTGAGCTAACGAAGTTTTCGCTTTCTCATGTGTCTGGTTTATCTGAAAGTATAATTCAGCTCTGTTGATCCATCCCCGAGGATCCTGCTCATCAAATACTGGTAATTCAACTCGTCGTACTGCCAGCATCGGCACGGTTCCGTCACCAGTGACTTCCATCATCCTGTACGGCCCCTCCATCGGACTCATTTTCACATGAGATTGAGATAATATATCTCCCGATTCAACATTTGGTGCGGAGATCATTACCTCGTCTTGCATAGTCAATTTCTCCAGACGTCGCACTATCCTAGTCATAGATTTTTGAAGTTCCATCAGGCCGGTGATCTGCTTCTAAAACACTCCTACAATAGAGGCTAGTCCTGACACCATCGACTCCATGCGTTCCATACGCTGGTCCCTTCCAGTTTCGGCTCTCCATTCTCTGTTCCAGTGCTTCCAATCGAGCTTGTAGACGAGTCTCCATAACTCAGTACCTTCGATCTTCTTCCGCTTAAGGAGGTGATGATGATCTGGTAGGCCGGACCAAATGTTAATATCCTCACGCTGAAATAGTAGCAATATGAATTGTATTAATGGAAAACAGCTAGACATACCTGGAATTATAGACTCTGTGTGGGGAAAAAAGAAGAAAGAGACGATACAGAGGATCCTCCCACCCAAGCTCAAACCTGAAAATACTGACCTTCTAACTGACTAACTCTTCCCCCATGGTCCCGCTCTCCCTTTATTCCCCTTCCTGTTAAAACTCACGTGTTCTGTGGATCCTCACGTGACTCCCCTGCAGCCTCAACCCCCCAGCTCTAACAATAAGCCGCAAGTTGTTGCTGAAAAATGGTTACTCCTGTTTCATACACTAATGGTTGAGCTAGGTCCTTGGTCAGCTAATCCTTTTCCCAATAGTGCGGCAAGACACTGGAAACTTGATGAGACAGAAAATACTTGGTGACAAAGGTTGAAGCTGATGCAGAACTATCATTTTGATCAAAAGCTCCGTCGCCCTCTATCTGCCGCAATCTTGGATTCCATCAAGCAATTACAGAATGGGCTTTGGGGTCCATGCTCCAGTGCAAATGAAGCGTTTTTTGCCCAATGAAAATGGCACTGGAGTAAGTAGTGGACAGCCTTCAATCCCCAAGGATCAGCCAGAGAGCGCACATTCTGAGCAGGGGAGCGAAACCGGTGATCAAAAGAGTATTCCTAGTCATAAAGAATGTTCTTCCACTGCAACTGAGATGGAAACTAGCGAGATTCTTATGTTTATTTCCTTGTGTATCCCCAACACCTTAATGGGAAGTGTATTGCACTTCTTTTGTGAGTTTGTAAGGTTCGGGTGGATCGTCTGTTTTTAAAAATTTCAGTCCTTCGTTCCATTCAGAGTTGACCATGGCTGGGCCATTTTTCCCTGAAGTTTTGATGCCGATTCTGATAAAAGCGCTGCTAATGATAATTTGGGCAATCCTTACTTTAATGCTCCTAACGATCATAAGAATATCAAGCAGCATCGGAGATGGATTATTTGCAAGATAAAAACTGTTCACTAGACGCTTTTTTTCTTAGATACACAGCAATTGAAAATTTCTTCTGTAATTCAGGAGCCCCTGTATTTTTGAATTTCAATTCTCAAAAAGCTGCTAAAGATGTTGGAACCTTGATAGCTGCCTCCAGAAATGAATCCATGGCTGTGAAAGGGAATAGCAGAGAGGAAAATGGGGTTATTTCCTTTGCTGAAAGGTGCGTCGCTCTCAAGCTTGCTGAAATAGCCAGGGAGAACTGGAGAAGAGATATAAAGAACTTTGAATATCTCATAATTCTTAATACAGTGCTGGTAGATCTTACAATGATTTGATATGGGACACTGCTCAATAGGCAATTTCTGCAATTTTTTTGTAGACGAAAATAAAACTGCACATTCAGACAATCTTGCAGAACGAATTCAAGGGTTTGGCAATAAGAACTTCAAGATGGAGTTGGATGATAAAAATCTTTTCTGAGCGGGGTAGTTGGTATTGGTGGTGCATCCATAAAGTAGGGTCTTAGCAGCTTTGCGCAAGCTCATTCAGCCAGATAGTAAAGAAAGTTACAAGGGCCCAAATTTTCGAAGGTTTTTAACCACATAAATTGATTATCCTGATGGGTATGTGTGGGTTAAGCTCATTCAGCCAGATGCCTCTATGTCATGCCATGGGCATGAAGCTTCAGTTGCATTTATGGCAGGTTCGCATGAAAGCTATCCGTGTCTTTGAATTGATTTTGAGGAAGGATGAAGAAAAATTCGAATTGATTTTGAGTAAGAAGGATGAAGAAAAATTCGCGATTGATGCATCATACTTTTATGAAAATAAAGATGTGATTGTGAATTGTGTTAGGTACTGGAACGCTCAGCGGAATCCGATGAGCCGAGAATTTTAATATTTTTACATCATCGGAGCGACGTAACATCATCGACTTCGATGATCTCATCCCGGTACGGTCCGAGGACCACGCATGGTTTAAGTAGAGTACAAAAATAAACCGAACGTGTACCTCGTTCGGATCTAGTGCGCACAAGCCCGTCGCAAGGTGTTGGTGTTCGTTGCTCGAAGACTCCGATGTCGAAGCCCTCTAGATCGTGCACACACGTCTTTTGAATCTGCTTGCGCGTCGTTCATCGGAATTCGGGTGCTAGCGCAATACTTTGACAACCACTTCGACGCAGTGACGATCACCACAAGACAACGATTTCAATTTGAGAAGACGAAACTTGAAAAAATTGCTTGTTTGAGAGACTCTCTCTAGGAATCAAAAGGAGAGAGAGGATCTCATTTCCAACTGATGAATCACCTCTCTAGGAAGAGCCTCTCTCCACCGGTTTGGGTTCCCGACCCCTGTGTAATATGCATCCACTATATAAATATTATAAATAATTATTTATGACAAATTAAATTAATCCATAAACAATATTTATAATTTATCACTAATCTGTAATATATATTAATATATTACGTGATAAACTTGAGTCTTTAACTTGACTCTCATCTCCTGATAATATTAAACGAACTCGGGATACTTCATTAATATTCGTTCGAATAATATTAATCTTTGTATTTACGTAATCACTTGTAAATACATGTCATAAATAAATTCAATTCAATTATTATTTAATTGAATAATAATGAATTTATTTATGTCTTAGTGATCCATATAACTTGGATAATACTTGGACTTCGTGGTGAGACCCACCAAGTCCTATAATTCTATTCAACGGAATAAGACAGATTCTCAAAGCGCTATTGTGTGTGACCCTCTAGAATACGGACCATAGGACATTACTTTAAGAATACGGTCATAGTATCTCTAGGTACTCATTATAGCCTGGGATTTGCTAGAACCCTTTGATACAACATGTAATCTAAGGACATTACCACAAACATAGTGGACGCAGAAGAGTCCGCACTATTATGACAAGATTAACACATGTATATATAACAAACTGTATATATGTTGTGGTAATCAAAGTACAACTCAAGTTGGATCTAGGGCACCCACCTTCAACAAATTGTTTTGAGTTTCCTTCTCTCAAAGAAAGCGCAAACAAGGCCTTAGGACTTTTGGGAGGATAGAATACCCGCAGTGTCTCAATTCAAGCAGACAAGCTGGTAGAGGCCAAGGTAAGCAATTTAGTTCATTGGAGAGGCATTAATGCTACTTTATTCTTTCAGATCTTGTGGGAAATTTGTCGAGCATATGGAGAGTTGGTTTTGAACAGTCTGTGCAAACATTTCAAAGTTCAACTAGTTTTTTCATCTGGAGGATAAGGTGGTTTTTTTGAGCAGGTTAAAATAATAGGAATGTGAGAAGCTGTGGGCGTGGGGCGAGGTTAGTCACCGTCGGGTAGAATTGTATTTTTTCTTTAGTTTGATTACCTGACGATAGTAAGGTTGGGGTTGCTGGCTGGTGGCTGGGGATAATAAATTGGGGGAATGATTGAGAGGTGGGATACAGATGTTATTTGGCTTCAGCTTGGCTGTAGGGAGGCCTCAGCCTCGACTCCAGGGGTTAATTGTGGGGAGTCTTCGTCTTCTACTTCCTCCTCTTCTCTACTTCCTCCTCTTCTAACAAGTATTCACTCACTTGAATACAACTTCATTTTCTTCCAAACACTTCTTCATGTCGCCATTTCTTCAGCAAGAGCCTCTTCAAAGTCTCAACAATCTTCCATGCATGATGAAACATGGCATCGACAACATAAGTCATATATATGATATCTCTGTGTCAAGTTATATGAATCTGTTCATCCAATGCCTCTTTTCATCATGCATCCCTTCAAAGTTTTTTAATGACATACAAGTCCGTTTGCATGTTTTGGGCTGAAATCAAATAGTTGTGTTGCTTTAATGATTCTTCCATATGTCGTAGGGCCCAAAATCTTCAACTCTAGTTCAAATCCTTTATTTGGAAACCACTTTTACTCAAGCAACAATACACGACACACACAAGGGGTAGAATATGAATTCACTCATTAATTTTTCTTCTCTGCAGCACATAATCATACCATTTTATATGATGTGCTATGGTACAGGGCAAACAATCCATGTCATAGAACTAGCTAGCATTTTTCTTCTTTGCAACAGTAGTTCATATAATATGATACTCACAACCTTCAATATTTTTGCATAAATTACTTTAATACCATTACAAATAATAACTTTTCATTTACATACCCACAACCTAACTCATACTTATGATCTTCATGCTTTTACATAGCTCATTCATCTCTTCAATGGTCTATTTTTCATCATCTTCTCAATGTCAGCTCATCTTGAATCCATTATAACATATTCAATATGTGATCAATCATTACCATGGATGAAAACAAATCCATATATTGAAGGAAAATTCTTTTCGCATAAGAATACTCTCACGAGTTGTAGTTGGAAACAAATCCAACACACTAACAACGGGTGGAGCGTTTTGGAACTTGTCCCCTTTGATCTGTGCAAAATTATGTGTCTTATGTGCCCATATTTTAGCCTACGATGCTTGGAGTAGTACGTATGTTATTTTCGTTGACAAGGAACTTGGACCTGGTGGTACAGCTGCTCAAATCAAACTTGGGATATTACTAATTATTTTTGTAATTCAAGGTTTCTTTCAGTTCAGTTGCCTCTCCCTTGGTCTCAACTCTATTTCTCTTTCCCTTATCCCCAAAATCAAAAACCCTCAATCTGCTAATTTTTTAAGTTGATTTCTTGTTGTAATGTGCCTTGTAAATCTATTTCAAGCTTCATTTCTCTTAGCAGGGAGATTTTATTCAAAATTGAGATATCTATCGTAGCATTTTTTTAGTTAAAGATCTTGTTCATCAATATTTTTAGAAAGTAGGTTAGTCCTGGATATGTTCGGGAATTATTTGTACAGATTCTTCTAGCCTTTGATTTCAATCCCAGACTCTTCAATATATTATATTTAGAATAATCATCAATGGTGAATAATGTGGCCTTGGGTTACCCTTGCAATTGGGTACCTCCCTAGAGCCTTATGATCCCTTTTTGAAAAAAGAGAATTCAAATGTTACCCCAAATGTCATTGACTCGACATTTCTCATATTTTCTATGTTGAAAATATGTTTTTATTTGTTTATTTTGATCCCATTTTTTATATACTCCCCATGAAGTAAAACAGTGATCACTTTTTCTAAAAAGGGTTCACTCGTGGGAACTTATCCTAGTGGGCCTGTTACCTCTAATTCCCTCTCTATTATAGAGTCCTATTTTATTGGAAAGGCAACTCAAAGAATCAGGTAATAGACTTCCAATTTCCTTAGTTATGTTGGGAGGGTCACTCTTATTAAATCTTCATTTGCCTCCATGTTTATATTTGTGTAGGAACCTTATCATAAAAAAAAGTTTTTTTTATGCATTTATTATCACATAAAATTTATTATTTTTAAGTGAAGGTATATATATATTTATACATATATATACATACATATATATGTATATATATGAATATTTTTTTGATTAATAATTATTTTTATTCTCATAATAATTTTAATCAATATAAATCAATAAAATATAATAAATATGTATAAATATATCAAATAATTAATTAAATATGTAAATTTGATCTTACGCTATTGCATGACATGATAGCATGTTTAATTGTCGTGTTCGGTGTGGGTTTGAGAATGGTGACACAAATATTAAATAGATCAACATTGTATGACACAAATTGTCACCCTTATAAATAATTAAGGTACTCTATTGATATATAAATGAAATTAAAATAACCTTCGACCCAACCATCACTTTCCAATCATTTTCCCTCATGAATTTACAACTTTGATTCACAACCTCATCTTAAATTCGGGAAATTACTTATGTTCTAATTTTTGAGAGTGCATGATAAGCTTGGATACATGAGAAAGTGTATGTGGTGAGTGACATAACCCATGTCATAATATAAGAGAAATGATAAAATAAATGTAGACATACATAAACATAATAGGTGTAAACGGTTAGTACAACAAAACTTTCATAGTCCTCGAAATTCAATGTATATACACCCATAATCCTAAGTGTTGCGGGTCTTGAGGTTACGACGGGATGGGAGGTGGGGTGGCGAGTATTGTGCGTTCACGTTTGGACGACGCTATTGGGGGGGGGGGGAGTTTGGCACAGGGTGGCTATGCCTTTGACTTGATTTTTGTTGGGGCGGCCCCCCTTTTCCATTTTTGTTGGGTCTTCATTTTTTTGCTATGGGTTCTCCATCCCATCAAAATGGTGATGCATAAATATCAGGAGTCGTAACGACAAAATGATTTTCTGATGAAGAAAAGAAAGAACAAAAGAACAAGAAGAAAATGAATACGAGGCATAATGATTTACGTAGTTCAGGAAAAATCCCAATGTCTATAGAGAGAGAGAACACTTCACTATTTTGAGAGAAGAATTATAGGGTACAATCCTAGAGCATGAGACCTTAGCTCAAAATGAGTTCATAAAGAAGATGATGCAACTATGTCATCAATCACCATAAGTCCACTGTGCTACAATAACTAGTGATCTGAAGTTCACAGAGTTACAGTGACCCTTTGGTGTTGCTGGAAACATGTTGCTGCAGTGCCATGTAATCCTCACTACTACAGTTTTCACTTGCATGCTGCTACAGTAAGTCTGTACTACGACAGTGTCATGTCAGTGTCACCGATCAACTATGCTATAGTGAGTCAGAGTTGATGCAGTGCCTAGAATTTGAGCTAGGAATCGAAGACCCTCAGACCCCTGAGTTGGGGCGTGTTGCCCTCTGCAACCCCCAACGACCTTATCGCAGAGGTCAAACTGCAAGAGTTGTGGTCTAGTGTGCAGTCTGGGCCGGTAGCAATCGACCTAACTTCATCCAAAGGATTGGGCTACATGAGGGGTGCATGTGTATGTGGGTTCCCCCTCAACTAGCTTAAAAATGGATTTTGAAAAAACAAAAATGGATTTCAGGATAAAATAATAATATTACAATGTTAGAGTTTGGATTTTAAATACTTTTACCGTGAATTTCAATGAATATGTCTCCACAATTTTAACATTTTCAATGGGGTTTCGTCATTTCTGGGTATCAAGGATTTTTTAGAATAAGTTGTAAAAATTGGCTTAATTCATGATATTTAGACGTTTCTATCTATTTTGGAATTATTAGAATAAAGCCTACATTTAATTTTGAATGTCTTGATAATTATTTTTGGTGTCTAGAGTCCATTCCAAAGAATTAAGAAACTCCGGAGCCAAAATGAAAAAGTTTGGAAATTTTACAGAATCCACGTATGAGAATTCGGCTACGCAGCAATCAACGAATGCAAATTTAGTACGTATGAGAATTCCATATATGCGAATTTGACTACGTAAGAGAATTCAATGTATACAAATCTAGCCACACGTGGGGATTTAGCTACGCAGTGATCCACGTACGTGATCAACCACATATGGAAATTTCGGGACCTTGTGCACATAACCAAATTTTGATTATGTTGGCAACCACATGAGAATTTCATAGAATCAAAACTAGCTTTGTATGAAAATGCACGTACAATTCCGTCGGCTACATGGGGGCTCTCTACAATCGCAAATGAAGAATCACCTACACTTTAAGCCAAGGCCTTGGGCTTCCATATCAGAATCCATGCACCATATCAAAGTTAGCCACATGGAACACATCAAATTAAATGAGCTGAATCACATGGAGAACCCTTCAACCAAAATAAGGGAAGATGCAACATATTTTTGGGAGATTTGAAGACCACATAGACATGAGAGATATTCAAAACCTAAGGATTGTGGTGCGCGAGAGTGAGAGAGAGAGAGAGAGAGATTCATGGGAGCTAATCTAGCCATTTGAGGCTAAACTCCCTAGCAGTTGTGGGCAATGGAGATCTAAGGGCACCTTCTTTCGAGTCTTTTGTTCTTCCTTGTAATCTTTTGGAATTCTTCTAGAGATTATTTTCATTAGTGAAAGTCTTTTTATCTTTTGAATTTATTCTCTTCTAACTTGCATTGGATGGTTATTCAAATATATGAAAGTAAAGTGAATGTTCTCTTTGTTTAAATTTCTTTAGCAAGGTCTTGCATTTGAGCATAGGGTGTTCGTCCATGTTTGACTACTCAGAGGTCTTTGGGTAGTCAGATCACTTTTCTAGGAGGATTAACAATTTTTCTGAGGTCTTGATATAATGTCTATACAATATAAAGGTGTTCACCTTGAGATCTTGAGGTGTGCATTGAACAATTCAATCAGATAATTCTTAAGACGAGGAAGAAGAGGGTGTCTGAAGGGTTCTTAAATACGATTTCCACACTTTCTTTTTGATATGCCTACAATTCTAGTTTTTAATGATTTCCTTAAATTATTTTCTCACCTTTCAAACCAAAAAAATCCTCAATTTAAATAACTTATAACAAAAACAAATTAACAAAAGCGACTGTTTAAAACTTAGTATACAACCTTCTCGAGAGAGAACTTTGGGTGTTGCTTTACTGCATTTCTTAGGAGATAATAATTTGTTGGAGTGACCTTCTCGAGAGACAACTTTGGGTGTTGCTTTACTGCATTTATTAGGAGATAATAATTTGTTGGAGTGAGATCCACAAAAAATCACATCCATTAACTTGGTGTCGTTTTTAGGGAGGTTTCCTAAGTTAATTAATTTGCTTTTGCATGACCAGAAGTTCTAACCCCAATTTAACCCATTTGGATCATGAGTGGTTTGTTTATTCACACTCAACTTTGATTAGGGACTGGAATGAATTGAAGAAATTTTTCATTGAAAAATTCTTCCATGCCTCTAGAACTGCTTCAATTAGAAAAGAGATTTGTGGGATTAGGTAAACTCAGGGAGAAACCATTCATGAATATTGAGAAAGATTAAAAAAATAGTGTTTTAGTTTCCCCCACTAACAACTCTCAATTCAATACTTTTATGAAGGGTTGTGCTCAACAGATATGAGTATGATTGATGCTACTGCATGAGGAGCCTTAGTTGATAAAACACCAGCTGGTGCTAGGACTTTAATTGCAAACATGGTCTAGAATGCTCAATAATTCAGAACAAGAGGCCTTTTACATACTAAAGTTGCTCAAGAAATACCCACTTTTACTTCTAAGAATAACATGACTATAAGTCAAATCAGTGATCTTACCACCATGGTGAGATCCATGATACTTTCCAACACCTCCCAACCCCAACCCAAACCCGAAACTTGTTTTCTTTTACAAATTCATTGTAGAATTTGTGCTTCTAATGACCATTTTTGTGATCAATGTCCACAAATGAAAGAACCATTTGAAAACTGCAATGCTGTTTTTCCAGGAAGACCCTTTCCATCCAACCGACAAAGATCTTTCAATACAACCAAAACCATAACAACCAACCTCAAGATAGATTTGGACATCTTGAAGAACCTAACATATTTTTCCAAGGCCAATTAGGCAACTCACAACCACGATACTTCAACAAGAAAGCTAATGCTCAACCTGATAGAAAAATTAGAGAAGAATGATAAGAATTCAAGTTTTGCAAAACAATGCTTAAAGTGTTCAGGAAGAATATAGGCCCCATTGATCTATCCTAGGAGTACACAGTAGAGACCGGTTTTTTTCCTTGTAAGACTTTGAAATATTTCTACATATATTTTCGAAGCTAGACGCTAAGATGACGTGTGATTTCGAGGCTTAATGTGCCCGAAATTAATTTTATAAAAATATTAAATATATTTTATATTACGTGCACAAAGTTTATTATAGAAAATGGGATAACTCTTAAATGGAATTTCAGATAAGAAATTTGAGACCACGCTTGAGTCCGGAACACGATGTTTAACCTAGGCACGACCTAAAATAGGCCAGCATGGGGTGTTTGGATAAGCCGACCATTGGTGGTACGTTTAATGGATTAATTAAATTTTTAATTTAATAAACTCATTAAATTAATGCAACATCTTTACCTTTAAATAAATCATTATGACGATTTGCCCAGGGTTAACTGAATAAACTCTAGGAGAATCCAGAGCGTTCTCCCTCCTTTCGTTGGCGAATCGAGATCCGATGACAATGAGGTTCCGAATCTGAGCAGATCGAGATGAATTGAACGCAACGACACCTCTCAATCGTTGGCAAGCACGTTCTTCGTTGAAAAATGATCTAATCTCCAAGTAGGACTCCTCATTTGTGGTTTTCGGCTCATTTGATTAAATTGTTGAGCAAGATCAATCCCTTTCTTTGATATGGGCCAATTGTGAACAATTGGATGTGTCCATGTATTGAAATTTAATTTGATTATTCATTGTTTTCTCACCTCGAATCTCCCAAATGACTTCATTGGCCAAGAATGACCAGCCAACGATTATTAAACCCTTGTTCTTGTTCTTTTCTCCCTTGATTCTTCACGTTCTTATTCGATTGACATACGAGGTCTCGGTTCGACGTTGCCGGGTGGTACCAAGCCTGATCAGATCCCCAGATTCGTGGTGGAATCATGTGCGATGATTAGAACGTCAAATTGGGGATGAAAAAAAGGCCTTGTGGGTTGTGGGTGATTGATTGGTCGATCCGAAGTCCGAATCGGAGATGGTGGACAATCAGAGGTGCGTGTAGTGTGTACGACAAACCCCCACAGGTTGACAAAACCGATTTTCAACCACCAGATGACTGAAAATGACGAAGTGGGACTAGATCCACAAATTGTGGACAATGTGGAGGTGAAATCTGTGGCGGACCGACTAGATTTGGAGCATGAAGTTCAAATTTAAAGTTCTGTAAAAAACACAACTACACGCCGTGTATCACAATGAACACATGGCGTGTAGCCCCAGCGGTCACAGCGACTAGGGTTTTGGAGAAAGATAAAGATGGCACGACATGTAGCCCCCCTACACATTGTGTATCTCTTCCTCAGGTGGATGAGCTATGTGGCAGAGCACACAGGCAGGACCCCGTGTGTAAAGACACGATCGAGGCCACGCCATGTACTGAAGTACACAGACACAACCAAGGTGCACAGGTAGGGACCCCGAGTAGCTTGGACACGTCGTGTAGTGCTACACAGTTGGTGAGCTGTGTACCTATAAGGATGTAGCCAAGCGAAGGAGAAGGACCACACACCATGTGAGTCCCCTCACACATCACGTACCCCTTGGTTCCTTTTAAGAAAACTTCAAACTCTTGTATCTCCTTCATTTTAACTCGGATTTTGGTATGCAAGTAGCCTATACTAAGTGTTTATCCATGTAGAACGCGATAGTGCCCTCCGTTGTGGATTTTGGGATATTTTGTGAGATTTTCTGAGCATGATGCTTTTTTAGGTGTCACCTGATGACGATAGTGATCATACATAGGACCACCAGCGACCTATAGAGTGGAAACCCCTATCAGCTTGGGTGTATGTCCTCTATCTACCAAGTGGAACTCCCTATCAGATAGGGCATGAGTCTTCATGACACCAGAGTGGAAACCCCCTGACACATAAGGGCGCGAGTCCTCAACCTATAGAGTGGAAACCCTATTAGCTTGGGCACACATCCTCTATCTACCATGTTGACCCCCTTATCAGAAAGGATACGGGTCCTCGTGACACCAGAGTGGACCCCCCCTGACACACCGGGGCATGGGTCCTCGACCTATAGAGTGTAACCCCCATAATCTTGGGTGCAGGTCCTCTATCTATCGAGTGGAACCCCCTATTGAATAAGGCACGAGTCCTTGTGACACCAGAGTGGAACCCCCCATCAACTTGGATGCGGGTCCTCTATCTACCAAGTAAAACCCCCTACCGGATAGGGCACATGTCCTCATGACACCAGAGTGGAACCCCCCAGATGAACCAAGGAGAGATTCCTCGACCAACAGAGTGGAACCCATAGAGGTTTTTCATACTTGGTTTATATTTTAGTTATTTCATCTTTTTATTATTATTACTTTTCACTTATGCATTGAGATGGTCGGGTGTGTGTGTATAAGTATATTAGGAAAAGACCTCCCATTTAGGATATGCCTTTCAGCACTGGTCGCCACCCCTGGCCCATGGAGGTGGGCTTGGGGTAGTTGTGGCTCAAGCCCTGGTTAGGGTCGGGTCATGAAAGATTGGTATCAAAGGTAGTTCAAACCTTGGGAAAATGTTTGGAGTAGTCCCCTTATGAGGATTTGTTTGGGATTTAGGGAAACAATGTCAAAGTGTCTCGAGTGTGGCTCTCAGGTTAGGGTATAGAGTGATGGTACGAGCGACCGACATATCCATTCACCAGGACCTTGAGTATGTTCTTGTCGACTTAGAATATTGAGACATTGGTTGCAGGGATCAAAAATACATGCATCATATAGGATTACGTCTTTGAATGTACTTGAATCATATCCCCATCGTTGTATATATATATGATCATCTAACCGTGGTACGTCTTGATTAATTTTCAGGATGCCTTCGCGATGCCAGCCAACTGGGATACCTGTTCCAGATCATGATGATGATCTGATGAGCAATGAGACCTCAATTCAGGGTCCATCCCACGAGATCCTTCCTCCAGGCGGACAGGTATCAACACTCCCACCTGTTGAACATCAAATTATACCAGCAGAGCAGGTTAAGGATGCACGCAGTCTTAACACACTCCGCGAGTTCCAGTACCAGAGGCCACTGAGGTTTCGTGGCGAGCCAGGTCCTCAGGTAGTAGAGGATTGACTAGAGTTGGTGATTTGTATCTTCAGGCTTATTCGAACACCGAGAAATCAGGTGGTTGCGCTGACAGCTAGCCTTTTCCACAGAGCAGCTGAGCGCTGGTGGAGTCTTATTGTCCATATGCATGATGAGTCGACACTCTCATGGCCCGACTTCTAGCAGTTGTTCTGTGAGGATTACTACCTCTACTGCTTGCGCTCATTTCAATTAGAGCTATAGTATGAAGGTATGATAGTGGCTGAGTATGCGGCAAGGCTCATAGACCTTACGCGATACTCCCTTGACATGATCCGGGATGGCTACTTCTGAGCACATAAGTTTGAGCCGTGACTTTGCAGAGAGAACCATGCCAGCGTAGTTCCCTTGTGTATCCCCACCTATGCCGAGGTGTTGGAGAAGAAACTAGTGATAGAGAGCTTCCTGTTAGAGGGACACCAGGAAGTTGGAGCTCGCACTAAGCGTTACAAGGCTGAGTCGTCTGCAACAGCTAGTAGGCGCCGGTCGATAGGATCTTGACGCAGGAGACCTCCCCGTGATCAGACTCAGGCACATGTTCAGGGGAAGCACAGAGGCCCAGGGTATCCCGGAGATGGGCAGTGTTATGCTTGTGACAGGCGAGGTCACATTGCACGTGACTGGCCGACCAGACGTGCTGAGGAGCGCAAATAGATAGTAGACGGACCGCTACAACAAAGACAACGTCGTGACCAGTGATCTCCCAGGAGAGGGTAGGGAGACCCCCAGGGAGGTGGGGCTAGTAGAGTAGGAGGAGTTGTGGGTCGTTGACGACGCTATGAGATCCTTCCACCACCACCCCCACACCCAGGCGGACCACTTCAGGCTCAGGGAGATAGCGGCTGGGGCCACAGACAACTCCAGGCTATGGAGGCTTATGACCTAGCAGTGCACAAGATGATCAGAGGTACGATCTTTATTTATTATACTCTTTCTTTAGTATTAGTAGACATAGGTGCGAGTCATTCCTTCATCTCTATACTCCTAGTTTGAGATATGGAGCTCCTGGTAGAGGCTTTAGCCTAGAGGCTTCGTCTTGAGGTTCCTATAGGGAACACTTCTTCTGTATCTTTTATATGCCGACAGTGCGAGCTATCGCTTGGTGGAGAGAGGTTCATGTGGGACATTTTGGTCATCACAATGGAACCCTATGACACCATCTTGGGTATGGATTGATTGTCCATGGTCTAAGCCCATATTGACTGTCACCGTAGACGCGTCAGATGCCTTCACACTAATGGGACGAGATTCATCTTTACAGGTGAGAGAGATCTCATGGCGAGATGAGTGAGTTCTGCGAGCATGAGGCTGCAGCCCATCACCCATTAGTTGGTGAGTATATCCCTTGGTGTAGTAGGCTCTTCAAGCATCTAGTTTCCCTTAGTTGTGGAGGATTATATGTATGACTTCTTCGAGGACGTTTTGGGACTACCTCTGAGGCGAGAGATGGAGTTTTGTATTTCCATGCATCCCGAGACCGCTCCAATATCTTCTATGGAATATCAGATGGCCCCTACCGAGCTCTGAGAGTTGCGTTTGCAGTTAAAGGACCTTCAAGAGAAGGGCTTTATCAGACCCGGTGTGTCCCCGCTAGGCATCTCCAGTGTTGCTCATGAAAATGGCAGATGAGATATTGCAACTTTGCATGGATTATCATTGTCTGAACTAGGCCACGATAAAGAACAAGCATCCCTTACTGATGATTGATGACCTCTTTGACCAGTTGCGAGGCACGAGATGGTTCTCGAAGATTGATCTTCGGTCTGACTACCACCAGTCGAGGGTTCGCGATGCCGATATTCCAAAGCCGACATTCTAATGTCACTATGGACACTTTGAGTTTCTGGTGATTCCCTTTGGTGTAAAAAATTCCCCTACCATGTTTATGGATTTGATGAATCAGGTTTTCCAGCCATATTTGGATCAGATTGTGGTTGTCTTCATCGACGACATACTCATATACTCTGCGTCAGAGGAGGAGCATGCATAGCACTTATGGATGGTTTTAAATTTTCTTCAGGAGAACCAACTTTATAGTAAACTATCAAAGTGCCAGTTATGGATTCACGAGGTCCACTTTCTGGGACATGTCATTTCTGAACATGGTTTAGCCATGGACCTAACAAAGATTGATGCATTTCTTTCTTGGGATCCACCTAAGAACATGTTATAGGTGTAGAGTTTTCTTGGATTGGCAGAGTATTATAGGAGGCTTGTGATAAAATTCTATAGGATTTCATCCCCTTTGACCACCCTGACGTTGAAAGGGCATCCTTTTACCTAGATTGAGTAGTGCCAAAGAGGCTTTGAGGAGTTGAGGCTGAGGCTGACGAGTGCTCCTGTGTTGAGACTACCAAGGGAGGGTGTGGAGTACATAGTGTATTGCGTTGCCTCATGAGATGGGTTCAACTGTGTGTTGATACAGTGACAGGAAGTTATCACATATGGGTTGAGGTAGTTAATACCCCATGATCAGAACTACGTGACTCATGAACTAGAGCTGGCAGTAACAGTCTTCACCGTGAGGATGTGGAGGCGCTATCTTCTAGGAGAGCACTTTGTGGTGCACTTAGACCATCAGAATCTCAGGTATGTATTCACGTAGAGGGACTTAAACCCGAGACAATAGTGCTGGTTGGAGTTCCTTTAGGATTATGACTTCAAGATAGTCTATACTTTGGGGAAGGACAATGTGGTAGAAAATTCCCTTACTAGGAAGTCCCCCGACTCACTTGGTGCCAGAGTATAACAACCCATCATTCCCCCTAAGGAGATAAGGAATGTCATAGTTACAACTACCTCCCATGATCACGTTTTATGTAATATAATCTCTTTGTCTTGCGATATCTCATATAGCAAGATGCACACTTGTGTCACCATCCATTTGTTTCTCTATATGTTTCATGACCTTACTGGATAGACTTAGCTTCTTGTACCATGGCCATAAATTTAATGATGGTACTACCATTATAGTCAACTTGGGACCATGAGATATCTCTTCCTCAACTCATAAACAAAAAATTCTATCTTGATCATTCAACCAATGCCATACCGCCAATGACACACCCAATATAAGCTACCTCACCACAACTCTAATGTCATGGTTTTTTCCTTGCATAAAAGTATGTGATCAAATGATACACATTGATAATGATCTCAAGTCCAAAGACCAATATACATGTTCATAGATAGGAAAAACCAATGACACCTGAAACATGTGGTGTTTCTATTGTTGGGTCTATCCTCATGATATCATCTACTCGAGATCAGTAAAGTGAGAACTTTATGAGAAGAAGTTTCAATGATTATGATCCCCCAACACCTGATAGTCAGATATCATATATGTCCTGTAAGTATTATGTATCTAGACTATATGAATTATGTTTAAGATTTCTGTCATAGTATCTTTAGGTTGTCATTATAGCTAAGAAATTCTATAACATTTTTACATGACATGTAATCTAAGGACATTACCATGTAAATAGTGGATGAATAAGTATCAACACTATTATGGTAAGAATAAACACACATATATATCAAACTGTAAATATGTAATGGTAATAAAAGTACATAAAGGAGTTGGGTCTAGGGCACCCACTCTCAACACTACCACTTGAACTAGATCTAACTATTAATAATTCTCAACCCGCTATCTCTAACATGAGTATCATGCTTATGCTGATATATGGATTTATTCAGGGTGTCTTTCACATTATCCTTTGTAGATACTCTACTAACCGCAACTTCACCTCTCTCAGTAAAATCCCTCAAGAGATGAAACTTCCAAAGTATATACTTTGTTCTCTGTTGTGACCTGGGTTTCCTGGCAATCACCACTGCCATATTATTATCACAATATACTATCATTGGGTATACACTACTAGGTACAATGACAAGCTCAAAAACAAATATGAATATCCAAGCCGCTTCCTTAGCTATATCAGAAGCTACTATATACTTGGAATCTACTGTAGAATCGACAACTACATACTTCTTCAAGCTCCTCCATCTCATTGTACCACCATTTAGGCAATAGACATAGCTTGACTGTGATTTCAGATCATCATGATCTGTCTGAAATCTAGCATCAGTGTATCCCCACATAACTAGATCATCATTATTGAGTTATAAGTTTTACTTCTTACTTTTCCAATCCTTTAGTTTTTGAAATCACAAACACTTTCTTAAAACTATGTTTACTAACTTTTTATGTCCCAATTGTTTTAGTGTGTTTTTGTAGAAAATATTGCTTTCTACCATACATAGAAATGTTTTTAACGCATTACGAATATAAAATTTATATTACTCAATCTAATCCATCAGACTGAAGGTATGTTCGATCCATTGGAATGAACTTTGTTAAGGACAGTGGTTAGATTTATGTCTTTTCTACCTGATTTAAAAAAGTAATGAACATTGAACTGACCTTGGTTCTGAATCATCAGACTAACCCTCATTCAATTCAATTGGATTGATAATCAATAAGAAAGTCCACCAGACTGACTAAAGTTTATAATCAGAGTATATAATAATTGTTTCTATTGTAAAGAATATGTTTAGCATTGTAATGGTGATAAAAAAATGATGTCAGACATTCAGTTACATATGAGCTGTCAAGCGCCAACTGTCCTAGGCCATTGCAACAAACTCAAAAATATGTATGTTAGAGATTCGCCTATAAATAACTAGTCATTTGAAGAGTTTGGAGTTGATACATTTTTCAAATCAAGTCTTCTAAATATTTCTTAGCATAAAATTCTTGTTCTTAGTCTTTGTAAAACTTTAGAGAGTTATCATTCTAAGGAATCCTTGTCAGGGTTGTTTCTTTAAGAACATTCGATTTTGTATTCTATGTCCGATCATTATAACAATCGAGGGATTCTAGGGATAGGAAGATGGTGAATCCTATCCATTGGATCAAGGGATTATGAGGTTAAGAAGATAGAAACTGATCATCATATCAAGAGATTCCTAGGATAGGAAGACATAGCTTATTCTGATCATCATATTGTGGGTTTTTTGGTAAGGAAAGAAAAACTTTACAGTAAGTATAAAACTATGGATACATTTATTCAAGGTTATTGACTACATTTACTCTTAAGGTTAAAAGAGTGAAATATTTTAATATATCTTGTATTTCATTCTTACTTTTATAAGCTATGTATTTATTGTTTGTACAAGATCTATTTTTTTAGTTGTGCATGTTTTAGAAATTTTGTCTTTGTAATTTCTTTCTAATAAATAATTTTTTTGTTATGATTGTGAAACCAATAAAAACATACTCTGATATAATTGGATCATTTATGATTATGATTCAAACATTCTAATCAGCGGACAAAGTCTGAGTCCAATATTTTTTACTTTAAGTGGTATTGTATTTTGTTTAGTTTAAAGTTTTTAAACTATAATTCACCCCCTCTTGTAATTATATCCATCTAATCTAATATTAAAATACAATAATTGGTAACATAGGAGGTTTCTACTGCTATAGATTTCTGATTTTTTACATATTCTATCAAATGCAAGTTTTATTAAGTTATGTTATAAACTCCTTATTTATAAATTGTTTTACACTAATGTGTATTTATAGAAAAATACTTTCTGTTTTTGTTAATATGGAAGGTATGAATATTGGATCTCTTGATAATCTAAATCCTATTCGACCACTTATATTTGATGGGAATGAATTTGAGTATTAGAGAGATAAAATGAAATTTTTTTGATCAATATTGGAGTTGAAAATTTCTTAATGATTATTGGAAAGTACAAGATTACTAATAAGGAAGTTTCTTCTTTTACTAATACTGAGAAGTTAGAATATCAATTGAACTAAAAATTCAAAAATATTTTATTGTGTTTTATGTTGATGAATATATATAGTCATATATCATCTTGTAAAGGTACTAACAGTATTTGGAGTAAATTGGAAGTAAAACATTTTGGTATATCTAAATTCATTGAAACAAGAAGAGCCATGCTTAGAGTTGATTACCAAGATTTTGATTTTTTAGATGGTGAGATAGTTGCCAAGATGCACCAAAGGTTCATGAAAATTATCGATAGTTTACAGTCTCTTGGTGAAAAAGGTCTTGATGATGATATTTTGGTTAAAAATATTACTAATATAATTCCCAATGAGTGGGTGTAACGTCCCGAACCGGGTGCCACATGTCGGTGCCCCAAGTTGGCCAGTCACATGTCCTTAGGTGTGCACACCAGAGGCTGCTAACTAGTAGCGAGGGTCTAATAAGTCAATCATGGGGAGACTATACCCTCTTTTATCAGATTAATACACCAGTGGAAATAAATAATCAACATCGGAATAACATATAACCATTAATAATTCTATATATCAATAAAATCAAAGCAGAAAATACAATATCCAAACTAAAGAAAAAATCATGCCATGATAATGTACGTGTCAAGTTTATAAAATGAAAACTGAAATTAAAGACACCAATGACTCCCAAGCGGGTCCCAAACCACATCCAGTTCCCTCATCCATGCTCCTTCCCAACTTATCCATCTGACATAGGGCCCTTTCCCTTAACCTGTCCTGCATCCATGAAATCTATTCGGGTACTGATCAGGAAGCCCAAGTAGGGTGTGAGTACAACTATGTAGGCCGCCACCAATAATGTCTAAAAAAAATCCATTCAACAACAGTGGGTTCTCGAGGACACCCATACCTCAATACCTGCTTCAGCCCGCACCGAGTTTGAACCATGTTATATATTCAATTCACATTTCATTATAGAACATGGGATTACATTATCCATGTCACTTAAACTTCATTAGTATGACAACTTGGAACCATAGTCTAATGCCAATGTTTTGGGTATAGAACACCCTGTCTAACACCCCGTTTATCAACCATGCATGTATATCATGGGAATAGAGCATCATGTCTAGCACCCCAATTCTCAATCATACATATATGACATTGGTGTATATCATCATGTATATCGCCCCATTTATCAACCATGCATATATATATATATATATATATATATATATCATTGACGTAGATTGTCATGTCTAGCACCCCATTTTTTCAACCATGCATATATATATATATATATATATATATATATATATATCATTGGCATAGATAATCATGTCTAGCACCCAATTTATCAACCATGCATATATATCATTGGCGTAGATCATCATGTCTAGCACCCCATTTATCAACCATGCATATATATAATAACATATCACAATATCACATCAATCATGATTAATCATTATTAATCATATTATCATAATCAACCATTAATTAATCCATAATTTAATTAATCCAAGTCCACTAATTAATTCAATAATTAATTAATCACAAAATTTCCTTTAATTAATTCAACAATTAATTAGTCATATCTATCCCATTAATTAATTCACTAATTAATTAATCAAATATCTTCCGTTAACTAATTCAACAATTAATTAACCATATAATGTCCATTAATTAATTCAAAAATTAATTAATCATTTCATATCACAACATCAAATAATTAATTCACAAATTAATTATTTCCAAATTCACAATTTAACATTCTGACAATTAACTCAACAATTAATTATCCTTAATCCCAAAATTCAATATTCTGATAATTAATCAATCAATTAATTATCCCAATTTCACAATTCAATACTTTAATAATTAATTCATAAATTAATTATCTTAATTCCACAATTAAACCATTCAATCAAATCCCCAATTATTTAATTAATTAATTGTCCACATTAATTAATTCAATTTAGGAATTTCCAATTGTTAAATGAACCCTAGAAATTCTACAATTATATACAAAAAATTAAAATCAATGCCATGGGTTTTTAATATTAGATCACCTACCTTGATTCATTAACGAATGATCACCCAATGGAAATCCCCAAATTGAGGAGCACAACAACGTAGATCAAGATCCGGATCTTAAACCCTAAATCAATATTAACAAACAAGATCTCTTAATTCTAGATTATAGGTCCACAAGCCTAGATCTAGATTCACCAAATATAGATCTTTATCTAGAAAAAACAGAATATTACTTCCCACCAAAAGAACAAGAGAAAGAAAGAGGATGAATGAGAAAGCAACATGATAGGATCCCCTTATCGGGATAGGAGAAGATCTTTGATCTAGGCTTCAGGTCATGAATAACGGAGGTCAGGAAGTATTTTAATTTTTTTGGAGAGCTCTAAAATCATGAAATACCTCCTAGGGTCTAATGTGGGTCAAAATGGGTATGTTTTGGGGGATCGAGTTAATTAAAAACTAATTTTTAGGAGACATTAATTCCCTCGCACAGTTAGCTGGGCTGGGGTGCACGATTTTCCCTAACCGTGTTCCAACTGTGTTCCTGTTATTTTAGGGATTAAAGGATACTCTTAATAGGGTTCATAGTTTGAAAAATTATGCACCAAATGTGAAATTACCCACTATCTAGGGTTTCACGATTTAATAGGCCAGGGTGCACGATTTTCCCTAACCACATGCCAACCATGAACATCCCCTTTTCTTTCATTTTTCTCAAAATTCCACCCAAACACACCCCAAGTTATAACCCAAAAAAAGTAATCAAATAAGGACAAAAGTGTACCTAAAAACAATCCTAAGTCATTTACATAAAAGTTTAGGATCTTACAGTGGGAATCTAAAAGAACAGCTATCGATGACACAAGAAATATTAATAATATTACTCTTGATGATTTGATTGGCACTCTCATTAAATATGAAGGGAGATTAAAGATAGATGTTGAAAAATATAAATATAAAAATGGTGGAGTTCCTTTTTCTAAAACATCTAATATTCCCACTAAAGTTCAGTCAGCAAAGAAAGCAGTAAAGTCTTCAAGAAAGAATAAATTTGTTGTCGAATCTAATTCTAGTTCATTATAGCATTTTAAAAACGATTTGGCTAATATTTATAGAAGTATGAACAAGATAGTTGGTAATAAATATTTAAAATACATATATAATAAAGGTTATAATGATAAAAATGGCATAAAATATTCTAAAGTTACTTTTATGAATGTAAGAAGGTGGGACACATTTGACTTGATTTTCTTAAGTTAAAAAGAAAATATAGAAATGAAAGAAATTTAGACAAGAGTGTTAAGAAATATTATAAGTCTAAAGGAAAGAAATTTCTAAAAGCTTCTAACACATAGAGTGCTAGCGGTGAATATTATTCTGATAATAAAAGTTACAGATAGAGGAACATTGGTCTTTTTGAAAAAGTACCTATGGTAAATCAATGTTTTATAGAAAAAGTACACACTATTGAATCTCTTACAAATATGTATTTAAATGTAAACTATCCCGATGATGAGAAAAATTCTACATCTTCTGATGAATAATCTTCCTCAGTAGAAGATAATACTTTCCTGAGTTATAATAAAGTTTCTAGATTTGAAAAATTACTTGAAAATGAAAATTGAAAAGTTTTTAAAAAAATTGATAATTCCAAATAAAAACTTGCAAAGGTAGATTCAATAATAAATATTCTAACTAATGAAATATCATATCTTTCTAAACATTTTGATAAAAATAACTTTGAAAAAGATAGTATTTCAAAATAACTTGAGAAAACTATTTATAAGAAAAATAGTTTATAAAATAATGTTGATAAACTTAGTTATAATACTATTACTAATGAGGATAAAAACTTAGTTGTCAAACTAAAATTGGAAATTTATAGTTTGAATACAATTTTATCAAAGTTTACGACTGGTAAGGAAATTTTTGATAAAATATATAAACAAATTAAACATTATAGTGATAATACTAGAATGGGCTATACATATAAAAAACCCATTTTTAGTAACAACTACTTTGTTCCTAAAAGTACACCATTTTTCACTAAGTGCTAAAGTGGTGGACATTGGAAGATTTTTTTATTTAAATAGAATCCAATCTTTAGGACATCACAAATCTTATTTTTCCAAGGAAATGAAATTTTCCTATTATAATAAAATTGGAAAAATGTGGTTACCCAAAATACTATTTTCTAATAATACCAGACCTAAGAATATTTGGGTTTTGAAAAAATAATTCTTTTGTTCATGGGAAAAGAAAGATAATACCAAAAACAAAAATATTTGGTACATGTATAATGGTTTTTTCTAGAAACATGATCGAAAAAAAATATTTCTTTAAGAATATTATCAAGATGAAAGGTGGAAAAGTAACTTTGAGAGATAATGATCAAGAAGAAATCATTGGTATAGGTAACATTATACTTCTTGGAAAAGATATTATTTAAAATGTTTTATTTTTTATAGGACTTAACAACAACCTTCTAAGCTTAAGTCAATTATGTGATGAAGGTTACCTTGTGAAGTTTAGGAATGATAAATATATAGTACATAGTTCTAAGGATGAATTTATTCTTTCTTCCAATCGACATGAGAATGTTTACACACTAGAATTAGAAGACTTTAGGAGACAAGATTACCTTGTTATAGTGCAATAGAAGATCAATCTTGGTTATGACATAGAAGTTTAGGACAATTTAACCTTATAATTTTAGTTAAGTTAACTAGTAAAGGATTTATTAAGGATCTACCAAAACTCAAAATTGATACTTCTAAAGTCCATGACCCTTGTCAATAGGATAAGAAACACAAGTAAAGTTTTAAATCTATTAGTGAATTCTCAACTTTTGATGCTTTATAGTTAGTGCACATATACTTATTTGGTCCTACAAAAACTAGAATTATTGGTGGAAAATACTATGTATATGTCTTAATTGATGATTACACTAGATACACACGGGTCAATTTTCTTACAAAGAAATATGAACCCTTTAGTTATTTTAAAACTTTTGTAGCTAGATTTAAAAATGAGAAAAAAATATTCTTGATAACTATTCATAGTGATCATGGTGGAGAATTTAAAAATTCTTATTTTGAAACTTTTTTTAGTAAGAAAGGTGTTGAACATAAATTTTTAGAACTTAGAACCCTATAACAAAATTGTGTAGTTGAAAGAATAAATAGAGTTCTTTAGGAGATTACTAGAAGCATGATGAGTGAATACTCAGTTGCTAAACATTTTTGGCTTGAATTAGTTAGCACTGCCTGTTATACTATAAATTGAGTTTTAATTAGAATTTTTCTTAATAAAACTCCTTATGTGTTGTGGACAGGAAGAAAACAAAAATTTTCTTACTTCAAAGTATTTGGATTCAAAGTATTAATTCTGAATACTAAAGAAAACTTACATAAATTTTCACCAAAATATGATGAAGGGATATTTGTAGGTTATTCCACTACTAGTAAGGCTTATATAATTTTTAATAAAATTTTTTGTACTGTTGAGGAAATAGTAAATGTTAAGTTTGATGAAACTAATCCATTTGTTTTCAAAAAACCCCAACCTACATCCTCAAATATTATTTCTAAAAACTTATTTTCAACCTTTTTTTGAAAGTTCTTCTCATAAGGAAATAACTCAAGAATATTTTTATGAAGTTATTCCTTAGGAATATTTTCCACCTATTATTTAAGAACATACTTTTGAAAACCCAAGAAGTCAGTTGTTTCTTATAAATCATCCTAGTGAAAGTATCATTGGTGAGGTAGATCAACTGGTTAAGACTTGAAGTTATTTGAGAAATGAAATTGAGAATTTAGATTTATTATCTCAATTTGAACCTAAGAATCCTGACTAGGCTTTAGGTGATGAGTATTAGATAAAATAAATGCAAGATGAACTCAATGAGTTTGAAAGGAACCAAGTTTGGACTTTAGTTGAATGACCTAAATAAACTTCTATAATTAGAGTAAAATGGGGTTTTTAGAATAAATGTGATGAAAATTTAAGAATAGTTAGAAATAAAGCTAGACTTGTTTTTAAGGGATATAAAAAACAATACGGAATAGATTATGAATAAACCCATGCATCAGTAGCTAGAATTTAAGCTATTTGAATATTTCTATCCTTTGCATCATTCTTTAATTTAAAACTATTTCAAATGGATGCGAAGTGTTCTTTTATTAATGGATACGTTTAGGAGGAAGTTTATATTGAAAGAAACCTAGTTTTGAAAACCAAAAATATCCAAGAAATGTTTATAAACTTACCAAGGAACTTTGCAGACTTATAATATGATGAGGATCATGGAACACATGGGAATCACGGGGTTGGAGGCAGACATGATGAGGAAGGCGGAATGCACACAAGTGGAAAAGATCCTTTGCGTGGAATTGGAGGCCCAATGACCAGGGAGCGGACCAAGAGAATGAAGGAGGCCTTAAATGGATTAATCATGGAATTCCAAGAGGAGGCCCAACACCTTTGCTTGGGGGAAGAATTTGGGCCTATAATTACATTAATTAAGGCCCAAACATGCTTTTAAAAACCCAACCCAAGTGGTGCTACGAGATTTCAAGCCCACCCACCATGGAATCTTCAAAGTCAAAAGGTGGTGGGCTACTTGTCTTTACTTTTCCAAAAGGGTGTGCTACTTGTCTCCTAAAGTCATGGTCAAGTGCCAAAGTTGTCAAAAGCATCCTATAGGCTTTTTGACTATGGAAAACTAGCCATTAGACTAATGTAAAGAGCCACCCCTTGTGTAATTCGAATTTCAAGTTTCTTTGGCTATAAATAGCCACCCCCTTGTACTCTTGAAGCATCATGAATGAAGGTAATGTTATTATGGTGAGTTTTGCTTGCAACCTTTGTGTTCTTGCTTAATTCTTGACTTATCAAAGGATTGGTCATCCTTTGTGGCGTCTTGTGGCTAGAGTTCTTAGAGACAAGTTCTCTTTGGGTTCTACCTTGACCATTTCCCCCTTCCTTCTCATTTCACTATCCGCACACCAAATACACTTGTTTTCTTGCGGCGATCCGGGTGCTCAACGCGCGAACATTATACAAGGTACCTAGGACAATTCCTAGCGAGTCTTGCATCGCGTATCATTTGGTATCAGAGCCCATTTGCAAGAAATCAGTTTCTTTCTTTCTTATCCTTTCTTCCATTTTCATTTCTCTTCAAATCGGGCCAACAACAATTCTGGTCCATTTTATTCTTCCCCTACAAACGTCATTTCTTTGTCGTTTCGGACGTACAGTATATCATTCTTGTAGTTGAGAAGCTCATCTTTCTTCTCCATTTGGAATCATCAAAATCAGAGCTATACATAGCGAGATACAGCGGGTTCAAATGTTGCAACAAATTCTGCAATTTTAAAACCATGCAAATCTCATGTTGATTCCATTTGATGTTACAAATTATTGCTTCTCCTGCATTTAAATATTGAAAAAAATCATCTTGTTGCCGCTGCATCTACCAAAAAAAAGAGCCAAAAAAAAAACAAAAAAAAAATCAGAAAAAAAAAATTAAAGGCTCAAAAAAAAATTGCAACATTTTGAATTCTACGTCCCATTTTCATTCTTCTTCTTCCCTTTTCTTCCTCTTCCCAAATTTTTCATCTTGAATCCAATTTGAATTTTATCTTTGAATTCTAGTTCGGGATTGCCACATTTCAAATATCCTTTCGATTTGTTGAAATTGGGTAAGAACGCTATAGGAAGCAAGTTGAGTGGTAAAAGGAAAGAGTGTTACATTTTGATAAAAGCCAAAATTGAGTGAAACACGAGCGAACAAATTATTTTGAGTGTAAACAAGTGAGGGAGTGTGTGAGGTCCATTTTTCCTTTCCCTTTCATTTTTCTCACAGGATACCTAAATGGCGGAGTCGAGTAACACCAGTGAAGCGGACATTAAGATGTTCATGAGGGATGTACAAGAACAATTCCAAAGGTTTAATGCGAGGATGGATGAACTTAAATCCCCTTCCAATTCTAGAGCACCACCAAGGAGGCGAGTTGTTGAAGAAGAGGAGGAGTTATCCGATTTTCACGAGTCACCAATTCGGAGAAATCAACCACCATGGAGGCAAGCCAATGATCTTGGAGGAGTAAAGTTGAGGATCCCTTCATTCCAAGGTAAGAATGATCCTGAAACTTACTTGGAATGGGAAAGAAAGGTCGAACATGTTTTTGGTTGTCACACCTATTCGGAGGAAAACAAAGTGAATTTGGCAGCCGTGGAGTTCACCGATTATGCTAGTATTTGGTGGGACCAACTACAAGTGAGTCGACGGCGAAGTGGAGAAAGACCCATCCACACTTGGGAGGAGATGAAAGTGGTAATGCGTAAGAGGTTCATTTCTAGCCACTATTATCGTGATTTGTTCCTCAAGTTGCAGGGTTTGAAACAAGGGGTCATGAGTGTTGAGGAGTATCACAAAGAGATGGAGATCATCATGATTCGAGCGAATATTGATGAGGAGCGAGAGGCCACCATGGCAAGGTTTGTGAACGACCTCAACCATGACATTCGGGACATAGTGGACATGCACCACTACTTGGACATGGAGGATCTACTTCACATGGCCACCAAAGCGGAGAGGCAAGTAAAGGCAAGAAGGATGCGCCCTACATCTTATGGTAAGGATTCTAAACCTTCATTCAAGTTTAAGGATTCCAAACCACAAGAGCATGTAAGGGAACACAAAACTGATTCGAAGGAGTTGCCCAAACCAAAACCATTATTTCTGGAATCCAAAGGTAAAATGGAGGGTAAGGTTGTTTCCAAATCACGAGATATCAAATGTTTTAAATGTCAAGGATTTGGACATATTTCCTCACAATGCCCAAACAAGAGAACAATGATTATTTTGGATGATGGAGATGTTCTTAGTGCTAGCTCAAGCGAAGATGAAATGCCATCACATGAGGATGATTCGGAGGTGGAAGTAGAAAGCCCCGTACATGGATAAATGCTTGTGGAAAGGCGTGCTTTGAGTGCTCAACCCGAAGGAGAACATGATCAAGAGCAAAGGGAGCACATTTTTCATACTAGATGCCTCATCAAAGATAAGGTATGTAGTATGATTATTGATGGGGGTAGTTGTACAAACGTAGCAAGTGGTTTGATGGTTGATAAATTGGGATTGGCTACAACTAGACATCCTAGGCCTTATAGATTGCAATGGTTAAATAACAGCGGGGATGTCAAAGTGACTAAGCAAGCACAAGTTCCATTTTCTATTGGGAAGTATGAAGACAAGGTGATGTGTGATGTTGTTCCAATGCATGCTAGTCATATTTTGTTGGGAAGACCGTGGCAATTTGATAGGAGGGTCACACATGATGGATACACCAATCGATATTCTTTTGAGTATAATGGGAGGACGGTTATTCTTACACCATTGAGACCTTTGCAAGCTTATGAAGACCAAGTGAGGATTGAGAGAGATTGTGAGAAGAGATAAAAAGAAAAGAGAGAAAAAAAATAGAGAGATTGAGAAGAGTGGAAAAATCAAGATTGAAAAAGGAGTGATGAGTGAAATCAAAATAAATGAGGGAAATAAAAGAGTTGAAAACAAGAGTGAAAATAAGAGTGAAAACAAGAGTGTTGAGGGAAAAGTGAGTCTATTTTCTGGAAAAAGAGAGATAGAGAGAGCTTTAGAGGGGGAGGAAACTCTCATGCTTTTATGCAAGGGAGAATTCTTTACGGCTAACTCTCTTAACCAATCATTGCCTTCTAGTGTTGTGTCTCTTTTGCAGGAATTTGGTGACGTGTTTCCGGAGGAAATTCCCGATGTCTTACCTCCCTTGCGGGGTATCGAGCACCACATCGACTTCCTCCCAGGAGCAACACTTCCCAATCGACCGGCCTATCGGGCTAACCCGGAGGAGACTCGAGAAATCCAACGACAAGTGGAAGAATTGCTAAGGAAGGGATTTGTCCGAGAGAGCTTGAGTCCTTGTGCGGTGCCGGTAATTCTTGTCCCAAAAAAAGATGGTAAGTGGAGAATATGTGGTGATTGTCGAGCTATCAACAAAATCACGGTAAAGTATCGTTATCCCATACCTCGTTTGGATGATATGCTTGATGAACTCCATGGTGCATGCTTGTTTACTACAATTGACCTAAGGAGTGGATACCATCAAATTAGAATGAAAGAGGGAGATGAATGGAAAACCGCATTTAAAACTAAGTTTGGATTGTATGAATGGCTAGTTATGCCTTTTGGACTAACTAATGCCCCTAGTACATTCATGAACTTAATGAATAATGTTTTCCGTCCATTCATTGGGAAATTTGTGGTTGTGTATTTTTATGACATCCTTGTTTATTCTAAGAGCCTTGATGAACATCATGAACATTTGAAACATGTTTTTGAGACTCTTAGGAAAAATAGGTTGTTTGCAAACTTGGAAAAATGTACATTTTGTTTAAATTCGGTCGTTTTCCTTGGTTTTGTGGTAGGAGCTGATGGCATGAGGGTTGATGAAGAGAAGGTGAAGGCGATTCGGGATTGGCCACAACCAAAGAATGCCAATGAGGTGAGGAGCTTCCATGGACTTGCGAGTTTTTACCAAAGGTTCGTGAGGGACTTTTCAACAATCGCGGCACCATTGAATGAGTTGGTCAAGAAAGGGGTGAGTTTCAAGTGGGGAAAAGCTCAAGAGGAAGCCTTCTCCACACTCAAAGGTAAGTTAACCAATTCACCTCTCTTAGTTCTGCCTGACTTTTCTAAAGTCTTTGAGGTTGAGTGTGATGCCTCTGGAATAGGAATTGGGGCTGTTTTAATGCAAGACTCTAAGCCTATCGCATACTTTAGTGAGAAGCTTAATGGGGCTGCATTGAACTACTCTACCTATGACAAGGAATTGTATGCTCTTAAAAGAACTTTAGAAAATTGGCAACATTACTTGTGGCCAAGGGAATTTGTGATTCATTCGGATCATGAAAGCCTAAAATTTCTTAAGTCACAAGGAAAGTTGAATAGGCGGCATGCAAGATGGCTTGAATTCATTGAAACATTTCCTTACATCATTAAGCATAAAAAAGGAAAAGAAAATGTTGTCGCTGATGCTTTGTCTAGGAGATATTCTCTTATTACTTCAATGCATGCTAAAATACTTGGTTTTGAAATGTTGAAAAGCATGTATGAGAATGATGTAGATTTTTCTGAAATTTGGAATTTGTGTGAAAAACATGGCAAAAGTGATTTTTACAAACATGATGGATTTCTTTTTCGGAAAAATAAATTGTGTGTTCCATCTTGTTCCATGCGTGAATTTCTTGTTAGAGAAACACATGGTGGTGGATTAATGGGGCATTTTGGGGTTGAGAAAACATTGTCCTTATTGAGTGAACATTTTTATTGGCCTCACATGCGTAGGGATGTGGTAAGTGTTTGTGGAAATTGTAATGTGTGTAAACATGCAAAGTCGAAAGTGCTTCAACATGGCTTATACACCCCTTTGCCTGTTGCTTCTCATCCTTGGGTTGACATATCAATGGATTTTGTCCTCGGCTTGCCAAGATCACAATCAGGTAAGGATAGCATCTTTGTGGTGGTGGACAGGTTTAGTAAAATGGCTCATTTTATTGCTTGTTCTAAAACCAATGATGCAACTCATATCGCTGATTTGTTTTTCAGGGAAATTGTTAGGTTGCATGGCTTACCCAAGAGCATTGTGAGTGATAGGGATGTCAAATTCCTTAGTCACTTCTGGAGAACACTGTGGAACAAACTTGGAACCAAACTTTTGTTCTCCACCACTGCACACCCACAAACAGATGGTCAAACGGAGGTGGTCAATAGGACACTTTCCACATTATTGCGTTCCATCCTTAGAAAAAATCTAAAACATTGGGAAAGATGCCTGCCTCACATTGAGTTTGCTTATAATCGAGTGGTTCACTCCACTACTAATGCTTCACCATTTGAAGTTGTGTATGGTTTTAACCCATTAACTCCACTTGATATTTTACCTTTTCCTACTAATAAATTTTCGAATCTTGAAGGTGAAAAGAAGGAAAAGTTTGTGCAGGAGTTCCATGCAAAGGTAAAGGCCAACATTGAGCGGAAGAATGAACAAGTATCGAAGCACGCCAACAAAGGTCGGCGAAAAATGGTTTTTCAACCAGGAGATTGGGTGTGTCTACACTTGAGGAAGGAGAGGTTTCCGGAGCAACGAAAATCAAAACTTCATCCACGAGGAGATGGTCCTTTCCAAGTCTTAGAGAAGATCAATGATAATGCCTACAAGATTGATTTACCCGACAGGTATGGGAATGTTAGTGGTACCTTTAATGTTGCTGATCTTTCTCCCTTTGAATTTTCAGATTCGAGGACGAATCCTTTTGAGGAGGGAGGAGATGATGAGGATCATGGAACACATGGGCATCACGGGGTTGGAGGCAGACATGATGAGGAAGGCGGAATGCACACAAGTGGAAAAGATCCTTTGCGTGGAATTGGAGGCCCAATGACAAGGGAGCGGACCAAGAGAATGAAGGAGGCCTTAAATGGATTAATCATGGAATTCCAAGAGGAGGCCCAACACCTTTGCTTGGGGGAAGCATTTGGGCCTATAATTACATTAATTAAGGCCCAAACATGCTTTTAAAAACCCAACCCAAGTGGTGCTACGAGATTTCAAGCCCACCCACCATGGAATCTTGAAAGTCAAAAGGTGGTGGGCTACTTGTCTTTACTTTTCCAAAAGGGTGTGCTACTTGTCTCCTAAAGTCATGGTCAAGTGCCAAAGTTGTCAAAAGCATCCTATAGGCTTTTTGACTATGGAAAACTAGCCATTAGACTAATGTAAAGAGCCACCCCATGTGTAATTCGAATTTCAAGTTTCTTTGGCTATAAATAGCCACCCCTTGTACTCTTGAAGCATCATGAATGAAGGTAATGTTATTATGGTGAGTTTTGCTTGCAACCTTTGTGTTCTTGCTTAATTCTTGACTTATAAAAGGATTGGTCATCCTTTGTGGCGTCTTGTGGCTAGAGTTCTTAGAGACAAGTTCTCTTTGGGTTCTACCTTGACCATTTCCCCCTTCATTCTCATTTCACTATCCGCACACCAAATACACTTGTTTTCTTGTGGCGATCCGGGTGCTCAACGCGCGAACATTATACAAGGTACCTAGGAAAATTCCTAGCGGGTCTTGCATCGCGTATCATAATAGACCTTAGATCTTGGTATGATTTATTAACTAGATTTTTGTTATAAAACAATTTTGTTAAGGGCGATGCGGATCCAACTATTTTTATAAAATAGGTAAATAAAAATATTATGTTTGTACAAATATATGTTGATGGAATTATATTTGGTACAAATAAAAATCTTTAAGATATTATTTTTTGGATCTTATGAAGTCTAAGTTTGAAATGAGTATGATGGGTGAGTTAACATATTTTTTTTGGTTTCCAAATTTCACAAAAACCAGAAGGTAATTTTGTATCTAAACATAAGTATAAAAAATATTTACTTAATAAATTCATATATGAAAACACTAAAAGTATTTTTACTCCCATTGGTACCTCCAATAATTTAGATCATGATGAGGTTGGGAAACCAGTTGATTAGAAAAATTTTAGAGGTATGATTGGAAGCCTACTTTACTTAACTGCGAGTCATCCATATTTAATGTTTTTAGTATGGTTATGTTATAGATATCAATACAATCCAAAATAATCCAATATTAAAGCTATAAAATTATTATTTTTCATTATCTTAGGGGAACTATGGATTTAGGATTATTCTATTCTTCTAGAAATATTTTTAAACTTAAAAGTTTTTCATATACTGACTTTGGTGGATATAGAATTTATATAAAAATTAAATCATGAAATTTTTATTTTTTAGGTGATTATTTAGTTTCTTGGTCTTTTAATAAAAAACATTCAATAGTACTTTCCACTATTGAAGCCAAATATATGGCAGTTGGAAGTTGTTGTGCTCAAGTGTTGTGGATTCAACACACACTCACTAACTATGGCATGAGTTTTACTAAAACTCAAATACTTTGTGACAATACACATGCCATTTCATTAAGTAAAAACTTATCACATAACTCATATTATAAATAAAAAGATATAAGACACAATTACCTTTGGGATCACACACTTAAAGGAGATTTAATTTTATAATTTATTGGAACACAAGAATAACTTACTGATATTTTTACTAAACCTCTTAGTTCTGATAAATTTGAATATATTAAATAGATTTTAGAAATGATCAATGTTAAGTAATCATTCATGTACACTTCTTGTTTACCCATCTCCTTACATTAAAATAATCCTTTTTAATAAGGGGAGTACATATGTTTGTTGTTTTATAAAATTTTTTGTTTTTCTAAAATGTTAGGTTTTCTGAAAAGTTTTTATTGTAATGACTTTTTTCGGACTCAAAAATTTTATAAAACTATTGTAATCAGTTTTATAGTAAAAATATCAAATTTTTTTTAATAAAACTATCATAATTAGTTTTTGTAATAAAACTTCCATAATCAATTTTCATTATAAAACAATCATAATCATGATTTTTCACAAAACCCAAGAAGAACATGCTATTCATACTGATGAAAATTTCTAATTTGAAATGTAATCTTTTTTTTTTAATTTTTTCAATAATTAATTACTTTAGTTTATAATTTTTTTTGATTATTATTTTAGTTTTTATAAATAATTTTATATGTTTTTCAAAATTTTGATAGTTTTTATAATCGGAATGATTTCCAATCTGATAAAAGTTCTAAAACTTTGAGAGAGTTTAATTTTTTTTTAATTTTTTTTCTTAGATTAAATATTGGAAATCAGATCAGTTAAGGTTTAATAAAATCCATTGAAAGTCTTTTGGAATACAAAGTGACATTTTCCCATGCCTATATAAAGGTGGGTCACCCTGTTGTCCCACACCGGTTCTCAAGATTTTTGTTCCCGAGATCTTAAACCCCTTAAAGTAGTCAGTATGATTCTTTTTTTGTTCATATGATCTGAGGTTTATCACTCATTATGAATGAAACCAAATAAGATTATTTGAAATGGTATGTTTTTAGAGAAATACTCATTGAAATTTCTTAGTTTTATAAATACGATACTAATCTCAAAAGGATCATTGCTTTACAAGGTTGGGAAAGTGTTTGTGTAGAGAAACTAGATAAAGGATTCAATCTGTATTATCCTAAATTGATTAGAGAGTTTTATGATTATATTCAGTTTTTTTATAGAATAAGGTAAGGATAAAGTCTCATTTACCATGTTTACGAAGTTATATAATCTTTAATTCAAGATATTAGTGGAGTTGATGGGTGTTCCTACCAATGGTGAGGCATATTTACCTTCACACAAGTTACCAAACACACTTGGAACTTTTATGAAGAATAAGGATGAAGATTATTTTTTTCTATACCATGATAAAATAAGGAAAGTTTCCTATATTTCACCAGACAATGGAGTAATAACATTGTGGATAAAAGATTATCTAATCCCCAGGAAGGGTGATAGAGATAAATTAAAAGTTTCTAATATCTTTATTTTAGATTAATTGGTAAATATGAGGCAAATTAATGTGGTAAAGTTTTTTTTCATTATGGTGGAGAATATTAAAAGTGATTTGATAAAGCTAAATATTATTACGTTTCTATATTTCATCAGTAAGTTAATTGTGAAATGTTTGTAAATTTTTAAATTTGAGATTAAGTTTTACCAATTAATAGAAGCAATGTGTTAACTTATTCAAAACATCCTCATTGAGAAATTGGACTCATTGAAAGTGCTATATGAATTAGTTATCAGTATTGAATAAGAGTTTAAAACCTTTCAAGAAAAGTCCAAGACTCAGAAAAGATTAAATAATTATATGGTTAAGTGATCTAATTAAATATATTAAGATATTTGAGAACATGATGATCAATTTATGGAAGTAAATAAACTTTTTTAGAATAAATAAATTCTTTTAACCATTTATCTTTTTATGTATCTAATTGAGTTAAGTTCATGGAGGAATTTAGAGATACAACTGATGATAGGATAGAGGAAGTAAAAGTATTGAAAAAAAAGTTCAGAATTTGGAGATGGAGATTACCCATATTAGATCACTTGAAGATGAACTTTTTTTATAAACGAAGAGAATAAAAAGTATTTTGATGAGATTTAAATCTTGAAGATTTAATTTTGGAAGTAGATTGTTCTGGAAGAAAAGATCATGAAGCTTGAGAAAGATCAACATGAGTTCAAAAAGATGAAGGCTTTCATGAAGAACCTTATGATGAAAGATTAAACTTTTCATTTGAAATCTTGATGTATATTTTTTAAAATATTTAGATGTTTTCTGATTATGAAATACTTTTCATCCAAATCCTTTGTGCTTGAATGTTTTCTAATTATGATTAGATATATGTTCTCTCATTTTATTCTTGGATTATTATTTCTCCTCTAACATTTTAGAAAACTATGCATACTTTCCCATTATTTTTGAAAATAAAAAAGGGGAGAATATTTTATAAAAGGGGAGAATATTTTTTAAAGGGGGGAGAAGGTTTTATAAAGGGGTAGATGTTATACTAATGGAGAGATGGTTTATTTCTTTCCATCGTATTATAAAATAGTTAAAAAGTGATGGGGAGTTATAAAGAATAACTTCAAAGTTCTTAATAGGTAAAAGGGTTGTAAGCACTTCAAGTTATATTTTTTCATTTAAGTATTATGGTTTGTACTTTACAAAAAGGGGGATATTGTTGAGTAAGAAGTTTTACTTCTTACTTTTCCTTTCCTTTAGTTTTTGGAAATCACAACAACTTTCTTAAAACTATGTTTACTAACTTTTTATGTCCTAAGTATTTTAGTATGTTTTTTTAGAAAACAATAATTTCTACCATAAATAGAAATGTTTCTAATGAATTATGAATATAAAATTTATATTACTCAATATGATCCATCATATTGAAGGTACGTTTGATCCATTATAATGACCTTTGTTCAGACCAGAGGTTAGATGTATGTCTTGTCTACCTAACGAAAAAAAGTAATAACCATCAGACTAAACTTGGTAATGATATATCAGACTAACCCACATTCAGTTCAATTAGATTGATAATCAATAAGAAATTCCATTGGATTGGATAAGGTTTATAATCAGAGTACATAAGAATTGATTTCATCATAATAAATACTTTTAGTATCGTAACAATGCTAAAAAAATGACAACATACATTCAGTTACAGATTAGCTGTTAAGCGCCAGCTATCTGAGGACATTGTAACAAACTCAAAAATATAAACATTAGAGATTTTACTATAAATAGATGGTCATTTTAAGAGTTTGGATTTGATACATTTTACAACTCAAGTCTTCTAAATATTTCTTAGTGTGAATTTTTTGTTCTTAGTCTTTATAATACTTTAGAGAGTTTTCATTTTAAGGAATCCTTATCAGGGTTGTTTCCTTAAGAAAATTTTATTTTGTATTCCATGTCTAATAATTGTAATGATCGAGGGATTCTGGGGATAGGAAGATAGTGAATCTGATCCATCAGATTGAGGGCTTTTGGGGCTAAGAATACAGATGCTAACCATTGTATCAAGGGATTCCAAGGATAGGAAGATAGAGCTTATTACGATCATTGTATCGAGGGATTTCCTGGTCAGGAAAGACACAATTTAAAGTAATTATAAAATTGTGGATACCTTTAGTCAAGGTTATTGAATACATTTACTCTTATGGTTAAAAGGTTAAAATCTTTTAATATATATTATAAGTTATTCTTACTTTTATAAGATGTGTATTTTTCATTTGTAAAAGATATTTTTTTTATGATGTGAATGTTTTAGAAAGTTTTTCTTTGTAATTATTTTTATAACAAAACATTTTGTCAGTATGACTATAAAATTGATAAAAACATACTATCATATAATCATATCATTTGTGATTATGATTCAAACATTCTGATCATTGGATAAAGTCTGGGTCTGATATTTTTAATTTAAGAGCTATTGTTTTTTTAGTTAAAAGTTTTTAAACTAAAATTTACCCCACCTCTTGTATGTATATCCATCTAAGCTACTCTTATAATCCAACACTCATCTCCTCCATATGACAAGAATATATCATTTGTATATCACAAGTACTTTAGGATAGTTTTTACAGCTGCCCAATACATTTCTCCTGGATTGTATTATATCTTCCCACCATGATTAAAGAAAAGGAAACATCAAAACTAGTATATAGCATGACATACATGATAGATCCCACTGCTAAAGCATAATGGATTATAATCATTCTTTCAATCTACTCTTGTGTTTATGGACACATATTCTTGGAGAGATTAATTCCATGTGACATTGGCAATAATACTCTCTTGGATTGTTCCATATTGTACCTTTTGAGTACCTTGTCAATATATATACTTTGACTTTTCCAAAGAATCCTTTGAGATCTATCTAGATATATCTTGATCCCTAGAATATAGGATACTTCACTTAATTCTTTTATGGAGAAGAATTCATTCAACCAAGTCCTCACTAACTATAATAATTGCACTTCATTTCCCATTAATAATATGTCATCAATATATAAAACTATGAAAATGATGTCACTTTAACTAACCTTATTATAGAAACATGGATTGTTTCATTTTTAATGAAACCAAATTATCTTATGGCCATATCAAATCAAATATTCCATGATTGTGATGCCTAATTCAATCCATAAATGGATATTTATAGCTTGAACACTTTATTGGAACTCTTTGATATACTGAACCCTTTAGGTTGTATCATATAGACACATTCAAATAAATTCCAATTTAGAAATAAAGTTTTGACATCCATTTTCCAAATTTCATAATCATGGAAGGATTCTAATTCAAGTAACATTCTGATGGATTTTAGCACAGAGACTGATGAGAAGGTTTCATCATAGTTGATGCCTTGAAATTTCCTAAAACCCTTCACCACTAGTCCTGCCTTATAGGTTCCCACTTGACTATCCATGTCCATATTTTTATTTAATACCCATTTACACCCAATAGGCTTTACATCTACTAGTGGGTCTACCAAAATCCAAAATTTATTTTGGTACATGGGCTCCATTTCAGAATGCATGGATTCTTTATATTTAATCGCATCCTTTCCATATACCACTTCCTTATAGGTCATAGGTTCATTATTATCTAGAAGTAATGTGTCACTTGACTTAGTGATAAGAAAATGGTACCTATACGGTTCTCTAACCTCTCTAGTAGACCTATGAAATACTTATATCTTAGAAATATCTTTCTCTCCCACTGTCTCTTGTGAATATTATTCTCATACCAGCTCTTGTGCATCTGGAGCATCAAATTCATCAAATTAAAAATTTTCTTCACTATTTCCATTATAAATGTATTCTGTTTCTAGAATTATATCATGTATTGATACAAACACTTTTCTATATAAAGGGTTATATAGGTAATATCCTTTAGTCTCCTTAGGATAACCTATAAAGATGCACTTTATGATCTAATATGCTAATTTTTCATTAGGTATAGTCTTGAAAAAAGATCCGCATCCCTAAACATGTATGTGTGACAAACTATATTTCTTTCCATACCAAAACTTGTATGAAATATCATCTACTGCTTTAGTTGGTACTCGGTTTAGTGTATATTCTGCAGTCTGTAATGCATATCCTCAAGAGGATAATGGTAGAGTTTCATGGATCATCATTAATCTAATCATATCAAACAGGGTCTAATTTCTCATTTCATTAACACTATTCAACTTAGGTGTATAAGGAGGATTGAATTGGGAAATTATCCCACACTCCTTTAAATTATCAATGAAAGCTTGGTTAAGAAATTATCCACCATAATCTGATCATAGTTTCTTAATCTTCTTACCAACTTGATTCTCTACTTCATTCTGATATTCCTTAAGCATGCTAAAGAAATATGACTAATACCTCATTAAGTAGATATAACCATATCCAATATAGTTATCGGTAAAAGTGATGAATTATGAAAAACCACCCCTTGACACTATTGGGAATGGATCACATACATCAGTATGAAACAATTCCAATGGTTCTTTGGCTCGTTCTCCTTTCCCACTGAAAAGTGCATTGGTCATTTTACCTTGTAAACAAGTGTGATGACATCCAAGGGTTTTAACTCTAGGGAGTATAAATACCCTACTTGATATAGTTTATGTAAATTCTTATCGTTTACATGAACTAGCCTAAAGTGTTATAGGTGGTTAGGATATGAGTCATTCTCACTAGATTTTTCATTGATTTACAATACTAGATTCTCTAGTTCAAGTATATACAACCCATTATTAAGATGTGTCATACCATAACATATGATATCCTTATACATAAGAAATTTTTTATTTCCAAACTTGAAATAAAATACCACAGTGTCTAAACTCGACAATGAGATTATTTTTTTGGTAATAGATGGTACATAATAACAATTATTTAGTATAAGAACTATCCCACTGGGAAAAGTAAGATGATAATCTCCCATTTCCAAGGCTGCTAGACTCGCACCATTTTCAACTCAGAGATCAATTTCAACCTTTTCAGTTTACTTGAATCTACTTAGTTCCTTTATTTGAATACAAATGTGTGATCCACATGAAATATCAAATACCCAAATTGTATAAATAGACAGATTTCATTCAATGACAAATACACCTGAAGTCGAACCATCAACTTTATTTTTCTTCCTAACTATGCAATTCTTCTTCTAGTAGCCTTTATTTCCACATGAAAACAGACTAGCTTCTACTTGTTTCTCTCCCTCTGTATATTTGGATTCTTGAAAGTGCAGTGCATCGGTGTCTTTGACTTAGACTTATCTCTTGACACTCAAGCATTTCCTTTCTTCCTCTTGTTCATTATAAGGATTGAAGAGTTATAATTATTCATATCTTTATCTACTTGGAGAACTAAATCCATTTTTTTGGAGTGACTTATTCATGTTATTAATATTATAATTAACAATGAAATTTGAGAAGCTATGTGGTAGAGGCAAAAATAAGACCAGTGGATAGATCATGGTTCAATTTGAACCCAAGGGACTCAAGTCTCACAATGTACCTGATCATATTGAGTATATGAGCCCCTACTTGATTTCCATCTCATAGCCTACATCTATACAGAGCAATTGAAATCTCATATATTTATTTCCAAGCTCTCTCCTGGTATAACTCTTGGAGATAAGATAGCATTTAGAAAGTATCTTTTTCCCCATGCATTTTCTATAGCTCACTGGACATAGATGACAACATGAAATACTAAACATATAGTGCATAGTCCATATGATTCTTATATTTATATTTATCTGCCTTGATTTATCCTTGAGGGGTATTAGTAGGAAGTGGGGATTTAGGCACATAAATCTTCCTCTCTTGGCACAGTACTATGCGCAAGCGCCTATACCACTTCTGGAAGTTATGACCGGTCATGATATTGTCTTTATCCAATATTTATCATGGTGAAATTGAATTGGTGGTGGTTTCAATTTTGATCTAAAACAAATAAAATTAGTATATTAGTACTATAATTCCCCGAGTTTTTAAAATAAAAAACTTTTGTTTGATAGTGTATGCGATACACAACACTTAACCCAAACAAACAATGATTATTTAAATGTGATCGTTATAATCTAGCCATTAAATTTAAAGATATAAATAGGATTAAATACATTAATATATATATATATATATATATAAATTTCCTACACAACATAAATATATTTATAAATTCTTATTAAATAATCACTCAATTTTTAGTAATGTCGTTTTATTCTTCAAAAATTCATTTTCTTCAAAAATGTTTTTTATTTTTTTATAAAAAAAATATTATAATTAATTTCTAAAACATTTAGAAAATATATATTATAGAATTAAAATTATTTTTGAAATAATAATATAAAAAATAACTTATGGTGAAATTTTGTGATTTTTCGAAAATTATGGATTTCATTCAGTTAATAGCGAAAAATACCCATTTTTTTAAAACTGTCATTTATTTTGATAAATTAAGTAATTTAAATGTCCCATTATTATTTTAATTTTTTTTAAAATTAAAATAATAATTATTGAGTTATATTTAATTCAATTAATACATTTAAATCATCTTTATACCAGATTTTAGAATGTGTTTTTAGGCTTGAAAACACATTGTTTCTGAAAACTATTTTAAAATGCATAGTGTTTCTCCATTTTAATTAATTAAAAATAACCCCTAATGGTGAATTATTTAAATTAAATTTATATTATATATATATAATTATTAATTGAAATTAATATATTTAATATTACTAGTTATAGAGTTAAAGTAAACTTATCCTTTCATTAAAAAATGCATTTTTTTGAAAAATGTTTTTCATCATGCTTGCATGTTTTATTTTTAATTAAATTTTGGAAATTCTGTGAATTTAATTATATATATATTTCATATTTATAATAATCATAGTTAATATTAGTTAATAAGTTCAACTTAATTTTTGGACAATATGAATAGTAATTTTAGTAAATATTAATTACTGCAGTGAAAGTAAAATAGGTTAATTAAGGGTAAAAAAATAATAATAATAATTTAACAAGGACAAAAAAGGGTAAAAATAATAGTATTAATATTTATATTTACTTTTAATTTAAATAATTAATATATTTTCCTTATTATTTTTATTTTATAAATGATGAAGTAATGAGTTTGATAAAAATTATTTTTTAATGTAATAAAAATAAAATTGTATTTTTGCGTAATATGCAATTTCAATTAAGAAATTCATTTTTATGAATTCATGAAATTTCAAAATAAATTATATTTTAATAAATAATACTATTAAGTAGTTTTTATTAATTATAAATGATAATATAATTTTTTATGAAGTCAAATGTAATTGTTATAAGGGTTTGAAAACTCTTATTGTAAAAGAAACAAACATTTCTTAATAAATGTAGATTTTTGTTTTTAAGTAAAATTTAACATATTTAGAGTTTTATTTCTATAAAATAAATATTATTTTTGTAATAATCATGTCAAATTTATCCAATGATTATTATTTTTTCATAATTTTCTGAGACAATTGAATTTTTGGGTAAAAAATAAATACGTTATAAATATATTGTGTGTATTATAACATCATAATAACCCAACAAAAATATAATAAATTTTATAAAAGGTATCCATCACTAAATATATGTTTTCCATTTAAAATGAATGCAATTTTTTAGGTTATTTGATTAATTTTATAAAGTCTTTATGAATCCTCTAAAACCTCTATTATATTTTAAGGTTTTAAAACCATTTATTTATGAACATGACTCACTTCCACATTACCTAGGGTAATATTTTAAATAGTTTTTCAATTGTAATTATAAAATAATTAAAACCACTCTTATTTTGTAGAAAACCATCTTAAAAAACCACGGTAAAGTTTGTGTTTTTTATTACTTTATTATATAGAGTCTAAAACCTAATTTTGGGAAATAATAAAGAAATCCCGTCTATTTTCCTATATAAACCCACCCAAGATCTCATCCATATTCAGTAAAAAAACATGGATCACAGTCTTAATCTTCCCTCCCCCATCCATATTCCTCCTAAGGTTCCCTAAGATCTCAATAAGCTCTTCCCAAGCTTTTAGAATCACCCTCTCAAGGTAAGGGACCTCTCTCTCTTCTTTTCTATTTAAACACTATCTTTGTAATTAGCATTTTGAATATAAATTGGTTATGTTTTAATCAATTTATAAATATCCCTATTATATCCCAATTTATTTCCTAATAATTAGATATCATTTATCCCCTCTCATTATAGAATTTACCTAAGCTATTACTATGTCAAAATTTAGTTAGGAACCTCTTTCTCTTCTTTTCCATTCAAGCACCTTCTTTGTAATTAGTCTTTTGAATATAAATTGGTTATGTTTTCATGAATATATAAAGATACCTCTACCATGAAATTAAATACTAATAATGAGAGATTATTTATCCCCTATCATTATGGAATTTACCTAAGCTGTTGCTATATCGAAATATAGTAAGGGATCCTGTCTTTCTTCTCTCTATTCAAGCACCTTATTTATGCAATGTACTTCGTCTTCCAATTAATATTTATGGGATATGATTTTAAATATCCCTATTACCACCATTATGATTTAAAAGTGATGAGTTACCCCTTTCACTCTCATTAATCCCTCCCGGGATTCATTATGCACCCCCGTTATGCTACTGAAATTATCCTACGATTTTTATATGAAAAGTTTTTACTCAAACACCCTCCTATTACTATTCCTATTAATTACCAAAGTTTCATATTATATTATGTTCTTATATATATATAATACCGTTACTTTTGACTTCCAAGTAATGAGATACCCATTTCTCTCTCATTGAACCAGTTTATGAATCATCATATACTTCTGTTGCATTGTATAAATATCACTATGATTTTCCATGATGAACATTTGTGAGGTTTATACCCATACCCATTTACACTCAAGGGTACTCAAATAATTGTACCTATACTTTATTTATTTTTGGAATTAAATTTATACAACCCACAATCCTTAATATTGGGATTAAATTTGATGAAATATGTTCTTATGTTATATGATATATGTGGCACACTTATGAATGTACATGATATGATTATAATGGATGTTCCTAGATAATACTATAATGCATTGGGTAATGTTTTGGTCTCATGAGATTCCATTTATGGTACATGTGAGGTTATTCTAAGCACATTATGTTATGATGTCTTAGTGGTTAACCTTGACTTATGTTTATGATTTCATGTTTAATGTTGTTTCCATATTCCCATGTTGACTTTATGTTATCATACTATATCATTCATCATTGTTCATATTTATGATTATAACCCCTTTTATGTGCCATTTAAATACCTATTGTATAAAATGGAATAATTTCTTCATGTTATTCGTTGTTTGTTCCCTTAATAGGATTTATAGCTTACCCCTTTCTTATGTATGTCCCCAGGTTATCCCATACAGTTTTAAGAATGATGGAATATTATGAGAATGTTAAGGAAGTTCTTAATAATTCTGATATACCCCTTGTTTTAAGTTTTTATGTAATGTACCTAATTAACCAAAGGCATTAGACTTATCAATCTCCCAGGGTGTATTATGTGTATTCTTATGTAATAAATCATGAATTAATGTGTTATAAATACAAGGTTTATCATAGTTGGTATTAGATGAAAGTTTAGTTATTTTTGAGATTAGGATTAAAAAACTCTAGTGATAACATTAGGAATAATACTTTGTATAGGAAAACATCCCTATGTTTTGGAAAAGTATAGAGTAAGTGATTTCCAAGAAAATGTATCACTATCTAGATACTACAAGTGGATGTGGATCTAGAACATAGGTACATAGGGGTAATAATCCTAAAAAGGGAACATTTATCTAGACTTGATCATCACCTAATTCATGAAAATGGGCCTTACTGCACACCTGGTTTGACACTTCTGGGGGGATATGCTTTAGTAAATTCACAAGATCGTTACAAACCATTATTAAGGGAACAAAAATGACCATAAGAGTATATGTTAGGAAATAGATCATGGGTAACTTATATTTAAACCTAGAAGTTCATAAGTTAATGAATATATGTCATTTATAAGTTAATGTTAATGGATTACTATTTATGGATTTAATAGTTTAAAAGTACTCATTGTTTAGAGAAAAAGATGAGATTATAGAGGAAATTAATGAAAGGATGAAATTATATTTCTCAAGTATATTTACTTATGTTCTTAGTTTATATGGTAAAATAATTTCTGAACTCTAGGAAATAAATCTTGACACAATTTTTTTTATATTATGATCGTTTTTGATGAATTGATGGGCTTTTCAATCATTATAAATTTAGGGTTTTTTGTCATTGAATTTCTCCAGATCATTTTCTCTAACACTCTCTATTAGTTATTGGGTTTCAATTTTTTCCCATGTCTACATTTTCACTTCCCTCTAATGTTATCCTACTTGTAAACCTAGTTATATGATGACCTTCATACTTCCCTTTATCTCTTTTCAAGTGTATTTTTTTATTAACCCTTTTTATGATGTGAGATTTCAATAAAGATATTTTAAAGCTTTAAAACATTGATTACTGAGATCAATTTCAAATTATGAGCGTGAAAATTTTTAAATGGGGGAAGAATGCAATGCCTTGAGTTTTTAAAAGAAAAGAATTTGTTCGATAGCGTATGCGATACACAATACCAGACCAAAAAAACAGTGATTATTTAAATACGACCATTATAACCTAGCCATTAAATTCTCGAATATGATTTGGATTAACTAAATTATAATATATATATATATATATATATATAAATTTCCTACTCAAAATAAATATATTTATAAATTTTTAGTAAATAATCACTCAATTTTTAGTAATGTCATTTTATTTTTCAAAAATACGTTTTCTTTAAAAATGATTATTATTTCTTTTTTATGAAAAAATATTATAATTAATTTATAGAAAATTTATAAATTTTTTTTGATAAAATTAAAATAATTTTTTAAATCAGTACATCAATATTAACTTATGTTGATTTTTTTTTGGATTTTTCGAAAAAATATGGATTTTTTTCAGTTAATAGTGAAAAATACCCATTTTTTAAAACTATCATTTATTTTGATAAATTAAGTAATTTAAATGTACCATTAATGTTTTAATTTTATTTAAAAGTAACATAATAATTCCTGAGTTATATATAATCCAATTAATTACATTTAAATCTTTTTTATACCGTATTTTAGAAAAAAATTATTTTTAGGCTTGGAAACACATTTTTTTGAAAACTATTTTAAAATGCATAACGTTTCTCCATTTTTATTAATTAAAGATATCCCCTAAAGGATAATGATTTAAATTAAATTTATATATTATATATATATAATCATTAATTTAAATTCATATAATGAATATTACAATTTATAAAGTAAATTAAAACCATCCTTTCATTAAAAAAATACATTTTTCAGAAAACCTCTTTTCATCACATATGTGTGTTTTATTTTAAATTAAATTATTCCAATTATATGAATTGAATTTTATAAAATTTATTCCATATTCATAATCATCATAATTAATATTAGGTTATAAGGTCAACTTAATTTTTGGATAATATGAATAGTAACTATAGTAAATATTTATTACCACAGTGAAAGTAAAATAGGTTAATTATGGGGAAAATAATAATAAAAATAATTTAAAAAGGGAAAAAGGGTAACCATAATAGTATGAATATGTATACTTCATGATTATATTTTTTTCCTTATTGTTTTTACTTTATAAATGATTATGTAATGAGTATGGTAAAAATTAGTTTTTAATGGGACAAAACTCAAATTATATTTTTGTGTAATATGAAATTTAAATTAAGAAATTAATTTTTATGAATTAATGATTTTTAAACATAAATTAAATTTTAATAAATAATACTATTAAGTAATTTTTATTAATTATAAATGATAATATAACTTTTTATGAAGTCAAATGTAATTATTATAAGAGTTTGAAAACTGTTATTATCAAAAAACCATCATTTCTCAATAAATATATATTTTTATTTTAAAAGTAAAAATTAATATATTTAGAGTGTTATTTAGATAAAATAAATATTATTTTTGGAATCAGTAGGTCGAAATTATCCAATAGTTAATTTTTCAAATTTTTTTGAGACAGTCGCATTTTCAAGTAAAAATTAAATACGGTATAAATATATGGTGTGTATTATGGCATCATAATGACCCAAAAGAGATATAATAAATTTTATAAATGGTATTAATGAAAAATTATATGTTTCATCTTAAAAATAATGTGATTTTTAGTTTATTTAATTAATTTTATAAATCCTTTATTAATCCTCCAAAACCTATATTATATTTTAAGGTTTTAAAATCATTTCTTTATGAACATGACTCACTTCCACATCACTAAAGGTAATATTTTAATGAATTAGGACCTTATAAATTATACAATAATTAAAAACAATCCAATTTGGTAGAATCCATGGGAATTAACCATGAGAATGTTTTTGGTTATTATTACTTTATTATATAGATCCCAAAACCTAAGTTTGGGAAATAATAAAGAACTCTCCTATATTTTCTTATATAAACCCACCCAAGATCCAATTATATTTTACTCAAAAACTTTATAAAATTTTCTTAATCTTCCATAACCTCCCTATAGTCCTCCCAAGGTTCCCTAAGCTCTCAAGAATCTCCTCCTAAGCTTTTGGAATCACCCCTAAGGTAACGGGCCTCTCTCTCTTCTTTTCCATTCAAGAACCTTCTTTGTAATTAGAATTTTGAATCTCAATTGGTTATGTTTTCATCACTTTATAAATATACCTCTACTTTAACAATTTTTTTACTAATAGTTAGAGATCACTTATCCCCTCCCATTATATCATTTACCTAAGCCGTTAGTATACCGAAATTTAATAAGGAACCTATTTCTCTTCTTTTCTATTCAAGAAACTTCTTTTTAATTAGCCTTTTTAATCTCAATTGGTTATGTTTTAATGAATTTATAAAGATCACTCTATTTTAAAATTTATTTAATAATAATTATAGATCATTTATCCCCTATTATTATGACATTTACCTAAGCTGTTACTATGCCAAAATCTAGTAAGGGATTCTCTCTTTCTCCTCTATATTAAAGCACCTTATTCATGTAATGAACTTTTATTCCAATTAATATTGATGGGATATGATTTTACACATTCCTATTACTTCCCTTATGATTTACAAGTGATTATTTACCCCATTAACTCTCATTAATCCCTCCTATGATTCATTATGTATCCCCATTATGCTATCAAAATTATCCTATGATTTTTCCATTCCAAGTTTTTATTCAAACACATTCTTTTTCCTATATGTATTAATTAAAAAATATTTATTTTGTATTATTTTCTTATATATCCCACATACTATCCTTTTTTACTTACAATTAATTATAGATCCATTCCTCTATTATTGAACCATTTTATGAATCTTCATGTTATGCCATTATGCTGCCGAAATGTCATTGCATTTCCATGTCGAAAATTTGTGAGGTGTATACCCATACCCATTTCCTCTTAAGAGTATTCAAATAATTGTACTTATACTTCATTGATTGTGGAATTTCATTTATGTAACCCAAAATCCTTAATCATGGGATTAAATTTGATGAAATATGTTCTTATGTTATATGATATATGCCTGATATGATTATAATGGGTACGCTAAAATAGCACTATAATGCATTGGGTAATGTTTTAGTCTCATGAGATTACATGTATGGTTCACAAGAAGTTATCCTAATCATATTATGTTAGTATGTCTTGGTGGTTAACCTCAACTTATACTTATGATGTCATGTTTAATGTTATTGCCACATTCCCATGTTTCTTTTATGTTATCATGATATATCTACCTCATTATTTATATTTATTATTCTTACCCCTTTTATGTCCCATTTAAATGCCTATTGTCTAAAATGAAATAATTTATTCATGTTATTTTTTTATTCCCTTTATGGGATTTATAACTCACCCCTTTCTTATGTATTTCCCCAGGTCATCACTTGTAGTTTTAAGAATGATGGAATATAATGAGAATGTTAAGGAAGTTTTCAATAATGTTGATATACCCCCTATTTTAAGTTGTTATGTAATGTGACAATTACCCAAAGACACTAGAATTATCAATCTTCTGGGTTATATTATGTGTACTATTATGTAATAAATCATGAATTAATGTGTAACAAAGACAAGGGTTTTCATAATTACTTTATCTTGATTACTAGTATACATTTTCAAATTATTAATTTTAAATGTATCCCAATATTTTATCAAATACTAGTATCCCTTAACAAATAGATCTAGAATAGTCTATCACTTGAGTATTCTAGTGGCAAGGATCCTTAACAACTCTCCTCATAGTCTACAAGCTAGGGATATGCCACTACTTAGAGAATTTTATGGTGGGTATTTGACTGGACAACCACATTAACTTGTGTCTCCTTGACCAGTTGAGTAGAATCTAATTTCTTGCAAAGAATTACTTTTCATTACTCAATAGTTTGCCTCTAAAGTTCTAAAAAGATAGTTATGGATACTCGTTTTCTACTAACTCTAGTTAAGTCAACCCACCACTCTCAAAATAAATCCCTGGTAGTAATAGGTTCCCTCAACTAAGGCTGATGAGCACCTTGAACAATCATTTGTGTCCAAATTCAAGCGATTGAAGACATTTAATGACTTAATATTTTCTTTGAGGGATTTGGTAAGTTAATATCAATGAATTAAATCTTTTTTTATTTAACTTGACTGTTACATGTGATCGCACACACAACTTAACCATTATTTTAAATAGAAAATATTCACCACACATGTTCATTTTATCTTTTCATGATTTTTTATTATTATACTATGTGACCACATGTAATAAATGCACATTCACAAAATAATAGACCATCCACATGATAAAATAAATAAATAATGATGTGATCAGATATTAACTATTGGTTAATCCATCAAGAAATTAATGGATTAATCGATATCCTAGGATGATTCCTTAAGTCAATACCCAACTTTAATTAAAGCGCCCATAACTCTTGCACACCTCATTTGTTTGGTTTACACTCACTCTCGACTCAAACTACTTTTCTATAAACTCCTCTAATATTTACAATGTATACTCACACACATGTGAGGGGTACTCGGGGTGTGAAATTACATTTTATCACTTAAATATGGACACACATACCCTTATACAAATTAAATATAGAGGGATGATACATAGATCGTCAAAATAAAATAATTATTACATTTAAAAAAATAAATGAAATAATTAAATTAAATAAATAACAAACCAAACATGCATGGGTTGGTCTAATCTCATGACCAGTCAACTTGCAAATATATTGCATAAGAAAAATTAAACTTTCTAAAATTCAACTAGAGGGTATTTTTAATGTGTTAACTTGCATTAAAATAATTTTAATTAATTATCGATATGTCCCAAATACCCAAAATATTTTTATTAAATCCAAAAAATTAGATTTAATTTCTGATTTTTCTCATAATTTTTTAGGTCTATTTAGACCTAAAGAAGATCCCTAGAAATTAATTTTAGGGCTTATGACAAGTTAAAAGGGTTGGGTCAGTTGGTCCCGGACCAAATTAGTTCGATCTAATATGGGGAATCCTTTTAAAGGACACACACACACACATATATATGATATTATAAAATGATACAAATCTTCCAAAGGAATCTTTGTCCCCATTTTTTTATATCATAACAGGAAATTAAAGTATTTGTGACAGACCATTTGCGAAGGGATCCCGTTGCAAAAGGTTATTTACGACGGGGTCCCATCACAAATGGTGTGTTGTAGAAAACGACATCACAAATAGTCATTTTTTGTGACGGGTCATTGCAAAAAAGACTATTTGCGATGGGAGTAGTACCCATCACAAATAGTCTATCTCGGTTTTTTTAAAAACCCCTTTTGCGATAGGTGGATGTACCCGTCACAAATAAGTATTTATGATGAGATGATTTACCCGTCGCAAAAAAGTTTACAAATAATAATAATAATAATAAAATAAAAAAATAAAAAAAATAAATTTAATAAAATAATAATAATTATTATAAAATAATAAAAAAAATAAATTAACTAAATTAATAAAATTAATAAAAATATAATAAAAATAAAAAAATAATAAAAATAATAAAAAACACAATATTCAAAACAATAAAAAAATAATAAAAAAATAATAAAAAAATAATAAAAAAAGAAAAAAATAATTGAATAAGAAAAATAATAAATATAAAAAAATAATAAAAGAAAAAAAAAAATAAAAAAAATATTCGCAACAATATAAAAAACAAACTATATAGAACTATAAATATACAAATTTATAAAATATGACAAAAAATTTGTACACTCAAATGTTTATAAAAAATACATAAATCACTGAGGGTGAGGGGGTCATCTAGAGGAGGTGGTGGAGGGAACTTCATCCCTAAACCTTGAGTCAGACATCACATGTACTGCATCATCTGCTCGTGTTGTTGTGCCTGCCATTGACGCATATCCTCTTACTACTACTACTACTACTGTTGATGAAGCTCCTCCTGCTCCATACACATGATCTTTATAAGCTCACTCCAAGCTCACAGCTACTCCTGATACTGTGCAGCAGATGATGATGACTCTCCATGAGATCCCCTCAAGCTGGACACCGATATTGTAGTAGTACCATAATAACTCCCAAACATCAATCGAGAGCTGATACCAACAACTTAGCCTTTATTGAAGGTATACCAAGTCACCTGCATCTATGTTGTATCATTAAATTCTCATGTACTGGTGATCTAATCCTTAGTCTCAGCCTGACTCTCATCCTGTGTCTGAGAATTTGCAGCCTCATATGACTCCTTCAGTTACAATTTAAAATTAAAATAGTTAAAATATCATTTTTAGTTAATTTAAAAAATAATAATACTGACCACAATATGCCGCTGGTGATCACCTATAATCTCTTCAATGATAGGATCAATGTACATCCTCTTATAAATGTCGAAATCTACAATATCATGATGTTCGACTGCCTATATGAGAATAAAATAAACAAGTCACATTTAAAGTTATATAAATTATAAAACAGTACTTACCATATGTCATCTATGCATACTGAATGTACGACTACCAGCTTGATGTGTCACCTATAGCCTCCCCTAATTCTGTCAACCTAATGATGCCCTCCTCTGAAAAGTAGCTCCCATATAGTATGGACATAATCTATCCCAAAAATGATATGAGATGTAATCTTGTCAGTGGGAATAGTAAGACTAATCAAATTTTGCGACTCCTGCTTTCTGCATGGTTTTCCTCCTCAGATTATGCAAAAACTGACGACAATGCTCACACATACAAATCTATCATGCCTCCCATATAGAGTCCTATATACTATCATCATTGGGATACTATAAACACTAAAAATAATTAATAATATCAAGTTACTAACTAAATAAATTTCAAAATAATTAATATTCATTTACATACCATCCAAAGATCAAATATACAGTGTTGAATATCAATGGGAATCTAATCCCAAGTCACCCATACTCTAGAAAAATAATTCCACAATATAGCACTCCCCCGTACAATAACTATAAGTGAAAAGTTGTGAAAAAATAGAACAAATAATCAAAAAATCAGTATATAAATAAATTAATGAAAATTAATTAAAATAACTAAAATACACAACTAAACATACCTCTACATGCATAGATCAAATTTAAGACATGGATGTCACTCAGTGATAGGGTTAGAAATCATCAATATCATAAGACCATGAACCCTCTATGTTATCACTCAACCGCTAGTAGTCTGAGGGTCATATGATGGAACATCATGCTCATCACTAGGTAGATCAACATCCCCTAACTCACAAAATAGATCAGACAATCGTTCGTCAACCATATGAAACATAAAATGACTATTTTTAGAAAATATTTGAAAATAACTATTATATATATACACATATTATATATGATTATAACCATCATTTAACTGTCTCAAATTTCATCTTCATCCTCATCTTCGTATTTGAAAGTATCAATACCTTCATATTCCTTTTCAGTATCATCAATTTTTATAGGAGTTTCAGCTTCACCATCTCTTACTATTTCAAATTCATTTGTTACATCAATAACATCATCATCACCATCGACCCATAATTGTGGGGTTTCATCATTGATATTAATTTCTCTTCACAAAAAAGATAGATTTGGAGTAGTCTCTTAATTTTTTTTAATTCCTTGCACTTCAGTGGAACCAAATTCACTTTGGATAAACTGATTTCCCAAGATTTCATTATTATCATGCTCCACCAATCAATTAACTATCTTGAAGCATTATAATAATTTGCATGATAAATTTTATGCGCCTGATGATCCAATAAAAATGGTTCATTTATTGTAAGAAGAATTTTATATTTAATATTAGTGATTCCATGGTGTGGATGAACATGAAATCCTCTCTCTGTATCCAAAAAATAACATGTAAACATCATTACGTAATTTTGTCCCAAATAACACAGTTCAATTATTTATTCCAATATGTTGTAAAAGTCAGCTTCACTTTATCTATGATGAGATCCTCTTAATAAAACACCACTATTCATTGTTTTTTATTCTCTATATGCACATGTATGAAATCGAAAACCATTCACCACATATGCATTATATTATGTAACCATTTTTGATGGTGGGTTAATCAATACACACAATCAATTATAAATTTTATCATCATGTTGAGATACCTGAAAATTTCAAAAAAAATTATTAATATAATAAGTAATAAATTGTTTTTATATGTTAAACCATAAACAATTTACATTACCAGTTTCTGAAACTAGTAAAAAAATTATTTTGCCGATGTTCTTCAAGATAAACTACTGTAATTTGTGGAAATTATTTCTTTATATGATTATAATATAATATAAAAATAAAATAATATTAATTTACTAAAAAAAATTACAGAATAAGTGATAGGAGCACTCACAATACTAATGGTTCCATTTCTTCACAGTTGAGTAGAACATATGTATGAGCTCTATGATGTTCATCTTATAAAATCCATCATTCATGGACTCCACCAAAGCCAAGATCAGGATGATTAAAAATTGATAATTGATTTTTCATTTCATCATCAACATTTCCCTCATTACGGCCCATGCAGTTATTTTTTTAGGGATATTTATATTGAAAATAATGAGAGTGGAAAAAAGAAATTTCCTCCTGCAAATAAACTTCTGCAATTGATCCTTCAATCGATGCTTTATTATATACCTTTTTCTTCAATTTTTGCATGTATCTCTTGAATGGGTGCATCCATAAAAAATGTACTGGCCCTCCACATTTTTCTTTATGTGAAAAATTTAATATCAAATGTTCCATTGAATTAAAGAAATCCGGCTGGAATATTTTTTCCAATTTACATAAAATTTAAACAACATCTTCTTGTAATCAACTTAGTGAATCATAGTCTATTGTCAGTGCACAAATGTCTCTGAAAAAATATGATATTTATGTAAGTGAATCCCAAATCATAGAATTAAATATACCATTAAATCCAATAGGTAGAAATATTTCTATTATAACATGACAATCATGACTTTTTAATCTGATAATATGACCATTTATGATACATCTATCCAAATTGGAAACATAACCATTTAGAAGCATCAAATCTACAGTACAATGAAAAAATAATAATTGATTTTATTTGGAAATAGTATAAGTAGCTTTTAGATTCATTAAATTCCATGATTTGAAATTTTCAAACAGTTCAAGTTCCAATCATCTACAAATTTGGGAAAGATCTAATTCTGACTTTACATTATCTTTGGTCTTACATGGTGTGTCCAAAAATTTATAAATTATATTATCAATATAGTTCTTCTCAATATGCATAACGTCCAACATGTGATGGACCAACAAGTCAAACCAATATGGCAGATCCAAAAAGTGATATGTTTTATCCAATTGTGTTCTTTCCCAAAGCCATCAATTTTTTTCTTGGTTTACAGTCGATCTAAATGTAATGGGAGGTAATGAAAAGACAACATATTTTAACTCCATACCTAAGATTATTATTGGAGGTACATCTCTTTCAATTGTTCCTTTTCTAAAATGATATTTATTCCTATGAAAAGAATGATCGGTTGGAAGAAATCTACAATGAAAGTAAAAAAACAAGGTTTTCTTCCATTGATGAGAATAAACACTTTAATATATCTCATACAGTATGGACATTATTTTAGACCATGTGTACTACAACTAGATAATATGAGATATACTAAAAATTCACTAATTTTCCACATTAATGCAACTTTAATTAGGAAAATTTGTTTCGCAATGACACCATATATACTGAAACCATTACTCCATAATAAATTTAACTCATCAATAAATAGATTCAAATAAACATTAGTATTATTTTTTGGATGTCCTATAATTAATAAGGTCAAAAAGATATATGGATCATTTAGAAACATCAAAGTAGGTAAATTGTATAGAGTTATGAAGATGAGACAATGAGAATATTGACTACTTTAAGAACCAAATGGACATAAACCATCAGTAGATATACTTAATCACATGTTTCGGGCTTCTAAAGAAAAATACAGATGTACTTTGTCAAAATGTATCCATGAATCACCATCATAGGAATGATTTGAGTTTTTACTAATTGAAATATTGGTTTAGTGCCATGACATCAATGATGCTGTGTTTTGAGACAAATAAATGTTGCAATCTTGATGTAAGTGGGAAATACCTCAACTGTTTTAGAGGAATCAATCCATACTTCCCTTATTGAGCCTCTTTGTACCTTGATTTTCTACATGTAGGAAAACTAACCAATGAATCATTTTTATCATAATGTAATATGCAATCATATGCATGAATCTTCTGATAACCAAGACTAATATTACAAACGAGACTCTTTCCCTCATAGAAATTTGTAAGAAAAACATTTACTTTAGGTAACAGTGATTTAACCAAAGAGAATATCTTATCAAAACAGGTACTTAACATTCCATTATTTGATTTAATAGTCATAAATTATTCAACCACTTCAATTTTTCTTATCTTACAACCAGGATATAAGTCATCCTCATCAAACTTCAACAAATCATAAAATTGAGGTGGTTCTGACTCAGAAGTTAAATCAATATCATCCTGAGTTTTAGTTTTCTAAAAAGATAGACCTACTAGATCATGTAATAAATCTTGAAATCATGATGGATTTGAAACCAAATTATTAGTATCTTCTATGGAACTATGTTCACCATGTTGATACCAAAAAAATAATAATCAATTCAAAAACCAAAATGTAATAGATAACCCCCAATATTTCCAAATATGTCAAACCTCCTCAAATCAAATTTTTTACATGGACACTTAATTGTCCCTTCAATTTTTTTTGTTGGTTTTGATGATTCAAATGATAAAAAAGCTTCAACACCCGCAATATAGACAAGATTTATACCTGAACTGTTTGGATTCCTATGACAATTTATCTAATCTTGATCATGTAATAAAGACTGTTGTCTACTTTCTTGTTATATATTTTTCAAAAAAATATAAAATAAATAAATGGTTTATGAATAAATTAATAGAAGAAAAATACGAATATTTTTTTTACCAATTTATTACTAATTACCACAATCTTTTACCAAGTTATTACTAATTACTACTATTTTTACTAATTTATTACTAATTACCACTAATTTTTACTAATTGCCACTAATTTTTACTACTTACCACTAATTATTACTAATTTCCACTAATTATTACTAATTTACACTAATTATTAATATTTTTTACGCTTTTTTTACTAATTATAACTAATTATTACTAATTACAACTAATTATTAATAATTACCACTAATTATTACTAATTACCACTAATTATTACTAATTACCACTAATTATTACTAATTACCACTAATTGTTACCAATTACCCATATTATTACTAATTTTTACTAATTTTTAAAAATTATTTTTAATTATCATGAATTATTACTAATTATCATGAATTATTACTAATTATAATGAAATATAACTAATTATTACTAATAAAAACTAATTATTACTAATTATTACTAATTATTATTAATTATTACTAATTTTTACTAATTACCACTATTTATTACTAATTGTTATTAATATTTACTAATTATTAATAATTATCCCAAATTATTATTTATTATCACGAATTATTACTAATTATCACAAATTATTACTAATCATTACTAATTATTACTAATTATTTCTAATTACCGCTAATTATTACTAATTAGTACTAATTACTACTAATTATTACTAATTATTATTAATTATTATAAATTTTTACTAATTACCACTAATCATTACTAATTATTACTAATATATTCTAATTATTTAAAATTATCATGAATTATTACTAATTGTCACGAATTATTACTAATTATCATGAATTATTACTAATTATCACTAATTATTACTAATTATCATGAATTATTACTAATTATTACTAATTACCACGAATTATTACTAATTACCACTAATTATTGCAAATTATTACTAATTATTATTAATTAATACTATTTTTTACTAATTACTGTAACGCCCTGACCCCAGTTACCCAGAGTCGGTGCATTATTATGTATCATTGGCATGATCACAAAAGATCAAATCTAGAAAGACCGATTAGTTTAGTAGCCTTGGAAACACTAGATACTTTCATAAGTCTTACATTACATGATAAAGTGAAAAACTAGAACAACATAGTCTCCATAGTCCATACTCATATACCCTCAGACTATCCCTACAGGTCAATCATAAAATACTTCTTCACATCCTGGGAAAAGTAAAACATAGGAAGGGGTGAGCTCAGATGCTCAGTAAAGATAACAATATATCAGAAAATTTCAGAAATAAGCAAACATTTAAGGCAATGTATAACTAAAAAAAAGTCATTTAAACTTAAACTTCAGCATAATGTGACAAAAATAAAATGAAATAATGTCATTTACTTATTCACATGGATATTCTACTAGTCGAATAATCACATGCAATATCAATAACCACTTTTATAATGATGGAATACATAATGTCGGACTATCATAACCACATATTCAAGGCCTTGTGCCAAGACTACAAATAAGATTTTGTCAAGGCTTTGTTCCAAGACACTAATTTGTCTCATGAGACCTACCGATGCATCGAGGAGCTATAGCGGGCTCCACCCGTCACTTACTAAGTCCAATGCATTCTTCATATTAACAGGTTTAAACATAACATAAAAATTCATATTAAAACTAGCATACGAAATGTCAATAATTTCTCCATAAACCATGAATGGTATAAAAATAACACATCCACAGTAAAATATATCACAAAACCTTCAATACCATATGAAAGTTTTGTATCACAATAAATCAACTTCAAATAAGCATAAAATCCATCAAAGGATGTTGACATAGTTAAAATCAAAACTATTTGAGAGAAATATCTATTTTTTTTGAAATAATTTAAAAGTCACATAATTATAAAAGAAAACATTTACTTTTAAAATATTCTTATAAGCTTGTAAGGGAAGCTTCGAAGATTTTATAACGGCGGAAAATATCCGCACCCTCCGTATAAGTTAAAAAAGACATTCTTACCTTAATTTTGTCGAAAAGGTTAAAAAGGACCTTTTTGGAAAACAACGGAAAGATTCGTTTATAAACATCTTATAAAAATTCAAACAAGGGTATAAATTACTTTAATCCATAGTCTATAAAATAGTAAGAATGTTTTGAAATATATTTTTAAGAAGCATGGATGTGGATGATAAAGAGGTCCTAGTAGATAATTGCGTACAAACAACCTCCGATAATAAAGAGATTGTGAAATTAACCCTTACCTTGTAATTTTCCTTATTTGAGGGTAGGTTAATCTAATGTATAATGGAGAAATAATTGTTATTAAATTATACAAGAGTCATATACATTAATATGACATCATATATGATCTTTTAACATTGATTTGTTAATAATATCTTAGTATTATTGTCGTTTCGGGTGTTAACGGATTCGTTTTACTTTATATTATTTGTTATGCGAGACATATTTTTTATGGATGGGATGTATCTTATTCATATATAGAATTATATCATGTCTCTAAACATTTTTTTAATCATAAAATGAAATTTAGTCTTGAATGGATACGATGGGGAATGAATCTCATCGCGTTCGTGGAGACGGTAATCCATACGTACACACGAGCGACAATATCATTCTTTTGATATTAAATTAATATATAATTGGATGGTATATAATATATACAGAATAATTATCATGTTACATTTATTATTTATATTAATTACACATCATTATTATACCCATCCAAATAATAATGTATTGAATAACAATTACATCACAACGTGGAGACGGTAATCCGTACGTACGCACGTATGGTGACATGTCATTCAAAGGATGGATAGAATAATGAATATGGCTGTAACATATTTATAATAACATCACAATATATAGAATATACTTGAGTTATTATTTTATAATGGAAATAACAAAGAAATAAGAAGTGGAAGAAGAAAAGAACTTAAAAGAGGGTGGTGAAATTATTACCTCTTCGTTAGATTCTTCCTTTTGATTTGATCAAAAGGGCTCATTAAGTTCGCTTTATGAACAAAGGAGGGCCTCTAGGATGAAGTGAGGGAAGTTGAGAGGATATTTGGGCAGGGTTTGGACAATCCCAAAGGATTTGAAGGTGTGAATTAGAGATAAGAGGGAGTGCCCTTTTATAAGAGGGGTGAGGGGCACCTTAGGAAAAGCTAGATATATTATTTTATAATAAATTCATATCCGGGTTTCTAAAGGCTCCAAACTGATTTATTTCAAGTCTAAGGTTGGTATGGGTCGAAATCCTCTCAACCAATAGGTTTTAGACAGGTTTGGGTCACTATATTAACCTTATCTTTTAGATTTAACTCTTAGTTAATTAGTTTGACATTTACCATGTCTCTTTGTATTTTTATATTATATGGTTAATAAACTTACAATATACTTCCAGGAAAACCCCAAGTGGTTCATTAATGATACACCTATCATTATATAAGTCTTTTGGTCGAACCTTAAATTTTTAGGAATAGAATATCAAATAATAATATAATATTTGTTTTAAAAACTCTTTTATTTCAATTTTGACACTATTTGGTATTTTGTTTTTTCTAAATTCATAACAGCATTATTACTTCGAAAACAATTCATCTAAACAACCCTAATATGTAATATTAAACTATAAAATTAGTTTAATTCATAAAAAGTCTCAAATTACATTTATTAGGATATTTATAATATCAATTATTTTAATATTTCATCAATTAGGTAATTACTGCATCACCATTGTGTCATAAACAAATTAAATTATTTTATGTCTAAAAATTATAAATAAAATACCATTATGTATTAAATATTTTTATCTTTCTAATGAACATTTATAATCGAATTTATCTTATGTATAACCCTATATTAAAAATGTTTTAGTTATTAAACTTTGATTTTAAATCTTTTAACTCTTCTTTGTATTAAATAATAATAAATGTCCTAATCTAATCCAAGTGGACCAAATAGGTTCATATTTTATTCCTAAGGTTGTTTTTGTTCGAATTATACTTATCCAATAGAATTGGGACATGTTTTAGGGTAATAATAATATCATTTTTACCCTTAGTTACCTTATTTACTTTTAACCATGGTAAATAAAAATAAAAAGTTACTATTCACCAAGAATTATTTTTATCTTATTGAACCACATTTTACTCGTTGATATTAACCGTGTCTCTGAGATTTTCAAAATTCCACTTACATAAGTGGTAAAATTAAGTTTTATGTGAATTTGTAAATTCTCCTAGGAGATGGGTAAAAGACGGTGAAAAGTTCAATAAAATTTTTATATATCTAAAATTATTATAAACTGAATCCAATGAATTAAATTGAACTTATATAGGTATTATGTATCTATTTTGACCTAAAAAAATTTAAATAAAATAAATAATTATTTAAATAAAAATTCGGTTTTAAACTATAACTCAGTGTTTTTCACTATTCATCAAAAATTGAAAGTTTTCAGAAAAATACCAAAATTTAAACCTAGGCTAATTTCGATATTCCGAATCCAAAAATGAAGTTCATTTTGAAAGATAAAATTTATAAAATTTCAAAAAGTGGGTATTACTATTCATAACAGCCAGTTTGATTGGTCACAGTGTGTTAGAATCTCGAAGTTTCATACAATACAAGCTATTGCATTATTCAAAGGGAAACGTACTGTGGAAGATTGGGGTGTTACATTCTCCCCTCCTTCAAATAATTTCATCCTAAAAATTTCTAGAATACTACCGCATGAAAAGACTCGGGTGGTTCTTCATCATAAGTTCCTCGGGTTCCCACGTTGCCTTTTCCATCTTATGGTTTCTCCATAGAACTTTTACCAGATGAGTCGTCCGGTTTCTCAGCACTTGTTCTCTTGTATCAAGAATCCTGACGGGCTCTTCACAATAAGACAGATCAGGTTCCAGTTCTACTTCCTCATAAGTGAGTACATGTGTTGGGTCAGGCATGTATTTTCTCAACAGTGATATGTGGAACACATCGTGAACTTTGAAGAGATTTGGTGGAATTTCCAAATGATAAGCTACAACCCCAATTCGTTATAGAATTTCGAAAGGTCCTATATACTTGAGACTCAATTTACCTTTCTTGCCAAAATGTATAACTCCCTTCCATGGAGATAACTTCAATAAAACATGATCTCCTACCTGAAATTCCAAATCCTTCCTTCAGTTGTCAGCATACCTCTTCTGCCAACTTTGAGCTGCTTTGATGTGGCTTTGAATTACCTTCACCTTTTCCATCTTTTCCTCCACCAGTTCTGGGCCTACGGGTTTTCTTTCACCAACATCATCCCAACAGGTTGGTGTGTGACATCTCTTTCTGTATAACGCTTCATACGGTGCCATAAGAATACTTGAATGGAAGCTATTATTATAGGAAAATTCTACCAAAGGTAAATATTGATCCCACACACCCTGAAAGTCAAGTGAGCATGATCTAAACATGTCTTCTAAGGTTTGACTAGTTCTTTCTGATTGTCCATCTATTTGAGGGTGGTAGGTAGTTCTCAAATGAAGTTTAGTATCCAGGGCTTTCTGAATACTTTTCTAGAATCTTGATGTAAAATGGGGATCACAATCAGAAACAATCAATAGTGGTACTCCATGAAGTCTTAAAACTTCATTAATATATAGTCTTGCTACACATTCAAGTGGTAGATCTTCTCTTATAGCAAGAAAATGTGCTGACTTGGTAAGACGATCAACAATGACCCATATTGCATCGTTCCTTCTAGGAGTCTTTGGTAGCCCCATGACAATGTCCATCATGATATTATCCCATTTCAACTTCGGTATGGGAAGAGGTTGCATGACTCCTCTAGGCTGTTTACTTCCAGCTTTCACTTGTTGAAAAACCTTGCATCTTGACACAAAATCAGCAATATCCCTCTTCATGCTGTCCCACAAAAAATGTTCCTTCAAATATCTATACATTTTGGTGCTCCCAGAGTGTATAGAGAAATTGGAACTATGAGCATCATCCAACAATTCCCTTTTTAGATTGGGTATATTGGGAACTCAAAGTCTCTTCCCAAATTTCAAAATTCCATCTTCATAGGCAAAGTCACTCAATCTCTCATCATTCACAACTTTAATCTTCTTTTTAAACTCTTCATCATCGGTATGAGAAATCTTTATCGTTTCTAGTAAAGATGGTTTGGAAACCATTTGAAAAAGTATTGATGTTTCACCTTCCATGGTTATTCCCATATCCATCTTTACTAGATCTATGTATATAGGATCCTTTTCAACTCTCATCTTGTTCAAAACTCCATGATATTTTCTGCTCAAAGCATCTGCCACCTTATTTTCCTTCCTCGGGTGGTAGTGTATAGTGAAATCATAATCCTTGAGTAGTTCAAGCCAACTTATTTGCCTCTTGTTGAGTTCTTTTTGTGAGAAAATATACTTCAAACTCTTGTGATCAATATAAATCTCACATTTTTCACCATATAGATAGTGTCTCCATATCTTCAAAGAAAAGATTATAGCAGATAAATCAAGATCATGTGTAGGATAGTTTTTCTCATGCATTTTTAGCCGTCGGGATGCATAGACAATAACACTATCATTCTGTATAAGGACACAACCAAGTCCTTTCTTTGAAGCATCACTATAAATAACAAACCCATAATTCCCTGATGGTAGAGTCAATATAAGAGCATTAACTAATCTTCTCTTCAGTCCTTTGAAACTTTATTCACACTCTTTTGTCCAAACAAATTTAACCCCTTTACGTGAAAGCTTCTTTAATGGGTTAGCCAATCGGGCAAAATTCTAGACGAAACGTCGATAATAACCTGCTAAACCAATAAAACTACGTACCTCAGTTATACTTGTTGGTGCTATAAATTCTTGTATTTCTATTGTCTTAGAAGGATCAATAGAGATTCCATCCTTAGAGACAAGATAGCCAAGAAAAGAAATCTCCTGAAGCTAGAATTCACACTTGTTAAACTTCTCATATAATTCATGTCTTCTCAGAGTCTTCAAGATAATGTGCAAGTGATTTTCATGATCTTCGTAGTTTTTGGATTATACCAAGATATCATAAATAAATACCACAACAAAGTCATCAAGATATTCCTTGAAAACTCTGTTAATTAGATCCATGAAAACAGAGGTTGCATTAGTCAGCCCAAAAGGCATTACTGTAAACTCGTAATGCTCGTACCTGGTTCGAAATGCTGTTTTCGGAATGTCTTCTTTCGTCACACACAACTGATGATATCCAAATCTAAGGTCAATCTTTAAAAAATATTTAGCTCCAAGATGTTGGTCGAATAAATCATCAATGCAAGGTAGGGGATACTTGTTCTTTATTGTTATAGCATTGATCTCCTTGTAGTCCATACATAACCTCATAGATCCATCTTTATTCTTAACAAAAAGGAGAGGGGCTCCCCATGGATAAACACTAGGGTGAATAAATCCCTTATTACTCAATTCCTCTATTTTTTTCTTTAGTTCCACTAATTCCATAGTGGCCATTTTATAAGGGGTCTTAGATATGGGTCTTGATACAGGAATTAAATCAATGGAAAACTCAATTTCTCATTCCGGAGGATGTCCAAGTAAATCTTCTAGAAACACATCAACATATTCACTCATAATAGGTACATCCTCTATTTGAAAATTCCTTTCCTCACCCACATTCATTTCATTCTATTCCTCCCCAATAATTGAATTTAGTTGAGCTACTGGGGGTGGATCTAGATAAGAATTAGGTGGTGACGATTCTGCTCTAAATATAAGGTGTTCTTTTCATCATCATCAAAAATCGTAACCTCCTTCTTCTTAAAATAAATCTTCACATCATGGTTCGAAAGCCAATCCATACCGAGGATTATATCAAACTCAATCATGGGTATGATGATGATATCATCAGATAAAGAACATTTATATGCTCTAATGGGGACTGATTCAATTTTTTTTTACGATGATACTTCCCTTAGAAGTTTTAGCTAACAACTCCCTTGTTAAATAAAACTATAAATATATAATTTTCTTAGAAAATTGGGAATATATGAAACAATGCGATGTTCCGGAATCAAATAATGCATTTTCTAAACTTGAGGAAACCGTTAAATTACCTTCCACCATGTCTTTAGGAGATTCTACCTCAGCAGTAGTGATAACATAATATTGGCCTTGATCCCTTGGCCTTTTTTGAGGTAAGTTCCCCTAATGATTAGGAAATTCATTTGCATAATGTCCCATTTCCCTGAAATTGTAGCATTGAACATCGGTAGCTTCTTTCTTCCCCTTGCAATCACGAGCTTGGTGGCCTTTATCACCACACTTGTAACAGACTCCCATTCACTTAAAGCAAGTATTGGGGTGTTTGTTTCCACATTTAATGCAGGAGGGATATTCAACTTTTCCCTTCTTCCCCATATTTCCATTTCTAGAGTGATCAGCAGATCTCTTCTTCTCTTTCTTTGCTTTAAAGTCGTAAGACTTAAAGAATTCTTTTTCTATCTTGATAGCACATGAGATAATATCTTTATATGACGAGAATGATTGTGAGACTAATGATCAAAGGATAAACGGTTTTAACCCATCAAATAAATGATCAATCTTACTTCTTGGGTTATGTATATAATTTGTATCATGCCTCACTAACCTTGTAAAGTTAGCCTCATTCTTTGCGACATTCTCATCCTCCTTTGCCTCAGACTCAGAAATTTCCTTTCCATATCTGATCGATGGTCACGAGGAAAGTATTTTTCTAAGAAAAGCTCTTTAAACTCCCTCTATTACATATTTGATACTTAATCATCTTCCTTTGTGTTTTGAATCATTGACCACCATTGATCTGCATCTCCTATAAGGCGATAAACTGCAATGAAAAGTTTTTCCCTTTCACTACTCTCCAAATCTTGAAATATGTTCTCTAATGAACTTATCCACTGATCAGAAAAAAATGGATTTGTACTCCTATTGAATGTTGGTGGTTGTTTCCTCATGAAGCGGTCTAACATTGATCCTCCACGTTATGGATCAGGGTGCTCCATACAGGTAAGGTTATTATTCATAACCTGTGTGAGTTGTCCCAGTATGGTGATTAACTAATCAGCACCAGTTGCATCACTAGCTTCACTATAATTATCTTGAGTGGGAGGTAAATCCATACATGGAGTGCGTGCATTGATATGGTTCCCATTCCTTCCACTAGGCACCATTTCTAAACAATGGCATACACTAGATTAGTTTATTAATCACAATACATAAATCCAAACTTGTAAAACACTCAACATAAATTGATCAATTTATGGATATAATTCATAATCATAAAAATGTTTTCTTTGAGGATGTATATACTCATAAACCCTTCATAATGGTTTTTAAATAAAATGAGAATTATACTAAGAATATCCCCTGGGAGTGTTGTAACCAAGAGTACAACAAGACCCGTTGTTGTGAACCAGTTCTCATTCGAGTCTAGCTCAAAGTGGTGTTTTTGGGTCTTAACCCTAGGTACATCTATGCCAGAGCTGCCTCTACCTGCTCATATCCAGATAGGGATGTATTTCTCAGAAAACTCACAAAATCTCTATAGTACCAAAATTCTAGGAAGTTATTCTATAATAATCCTCAAATTCTATCTTAGGGTAATGTGCTCTAATCAGAGTTGATCTAAATCTAACTTCCAAGGTTTGTACTAAACTTCCTATGATACCAACTGTAACACCTCAACCCCAGTTACCCAGAGTCGGTGAATTATTACGTATCATTGACATGATCACAAAAGATCAAATCTCAAAAGACCGATTAGTTTAGTAGCCTTGGAAACACTAGATACTTTCCTAAGTCTTACATTACATGATAAAGTGAAAAACTACAACAAAATAGTCTCCATAGTCCACACTCATATCCCCTCAGACTATCCCTGCAGGTCAGTCATAATATACTTCTTCACATCCTGGAAAAAATACAACATAGGAAGGGGTGAGCTCATATGCTCAGTAAGGATAACAATATAGCAGAAATTTTCATAAATAAGAATAAACATTTAAGGCAATGTATAACTAAAACAAAAGCCTTTTAAACTTAAACTTCAGCATAATATGGAAAAAATAAAATGAAATAATTCCATTTACTTATTCACATGGATATTCTACTAGTCGAATAATCACATGCAATATCCATAACCACTTTCATAATGATGGAATGCATAATGCCGGACTATCATAACCACATAGTCAAGGCCTTGTGCCAAGACTAAAAATAAGATTTTGTCAAGGCCTTGTTCCAAGACACTAGTTTGTCTCATGAGACCTTCCGATGCATCGTGGAGCTATAGCGGGCTCCACCCATCACTTACTAAGTCAAATGCATTCCTCATATAAACATGTTTAAACATAACATAAACATTCGTATTAAAACTCGCATAAGAAATGTCAATAATTTCTCCATAAACCATGAATGGTATAAAAATAACACATCCAAAGTCAAACATATCACAAAACCTTCAATAGAATATGAAAGTTTTGTATCATAATAAATCAACTTCAAATAAGCTTAAAATCCATCAAAGGATATTGAAATAGATGAAATTAAAACTATTTTAGAGAAATATCTCTTTTTTCTAAAATCATTTAAAAGTCACATAATTATAAAAGAAAACATTTAATTTGAAAATATTTTTATAAGATTGTAAGGGAACCTTCGACGATTTTATAACGGTGTAAAATATCCGCACCTACCGTATAAGTTAAAAAAGACATTCTTACCTTAATTTTGTCGAAAAGGTTAAAAAGGTCCTTGTTTGGAAAACGACGGAAAGATTACTTTATAAACATCTTATAAAAAGTCAAACAAGGGTATAAATGACTTTAACCCATAGTCTATAAAATAGTAATCACTTTTTGAAATACATTTTTAAGAAGCATGGATGTGGATGATAAAGTTGTCCTAGAAGATAATTACGTACAAACAACCTCCGATAATAAAGAGATTGTGAAATTAACCCTTACCTTGTACTTTTCCTTGGTTGAGGGTAGGTTAACCTCCTGTATAAGGGTTAAATAATTGTTATTAAATTATACAAGAATCATATACATTAATATGATATCATATATGATCTTTTAACATCGATTTGTTAATAATATCTTAGTATTATCGTCGTTTTGGGTGTTAACGGATTTGTTTTCCTTTATATTATTTGTTATGCGAGTCATATTTGTTATGGATGGGGAATGAATCTCATCGCATTTGAATGTTGGTGGTTGTTTCCTCATGAAGCGGTCTAACATTGATCCTCCACGTTATGGATCAGGGTGCTCCATACAGGTAAGGTTATTATTCATAACCTGTGTGAGTTGTCCCAGTATGGTGATTAACTGATCAGCACTATTTGCATCACCAGCTTCACTATAATTATCTTGAGTGGGAGGGAAATCCATACATGGAGTGCGTGCATTGATACAGTTCCCATTCCTTCCACTAGGCGCCATTTCTAAACAATGACATACACTAGATTAGTTTATGAATCACAATACATAAATCCAAACTTGTAAAACACTTAACATAAATTGATCAATTTATGGATATAATTCATAATCATAAAAATGTTTTCTTTCAGGAAGTATATAGTCATAAACCCTTCATAATGGTTTTTAAATAAAAGTAGAATTATCCTAAGAATATCCCACGGGAGTGTTGTAACCAAGAGTGCAGCAAGACCCGTTGTCGTGAACCAGTTCCCGTTCAAGTCTAGATCAAAGTGGTGTTTTTGGGTTTTAACCCTAGGTAAATCTATGCTAGAGCCACCTCTACCTGCTCATATCCAGATAGGGATGTATTGCTCGAAAAACTCACAAAATCTCTATAATACCAAAATTCTAGGAAGTTCTTCTATACTAATCCTCAAAGTCTATCTTACGGTAATGTGATCTAATCAGAGTTCATCTAAATCTAACTTCCAAGGTTTGTACTAAACTTCCTTTGATACCAACTGTAATGCATCAACCCCATTTACCCAGAGTCGGTGAATTATTACGTATCATTGGCATGATCACAAAAGATCAAATCTCAAAAGACCGATTAGTTTAGTATCCTTGGAAACACTAGATACTTTCATAAGTCTTACATTACATGATAAAGTGAAAAAATACAACAACATAGTCTCCATAGTCCACACTCATATCCCCTCAGACTATCCATGCAGTTCAGTCATAAAATACTTCGTCACATCCTGGAAAAAATACAACATAGGAAGGGTGATCTCATATGCTTAGTAAGGATAACAATATAGCATAAATTTTCATAAATAAGAATAAACATTTAAGGCAATGTATAACTAAAACAAAAGACTTTTAATCTTAAACTTCAGCATAATATGGAAAACATAAAATGAAATAATTCCATTTACTTATTCACATGGATATTCTACTAGTCGAATAATCACAAGCAATATCAATAACCACTTTCATAATGATGGAATGCATAATGTCGGACTATCATAACCACATAGTCAAGGCCTTGTGACAAGAATAAAAATAAGATTTTGTCAAGGCCTTGTGCCAAGACACTAGTTTGTCTCATGAGACCTACCGATGCATTGTGGAGCTGTAGCGGGCTCCACCCGTCACTTATTAAGTCAAATGCATTCCTCATATGAACAGGTTTAAACATAACATAAACATTCGTATTAAAACTCTCATAAGAAATGTCAGTAATTTCTCCATAAACCATGAATGGTATAAAAATAACACATCCACAGTCAAACATATCACAAAACCTTCAATACAATATGGAAGTTTTGTATCATAATAAATCAACTTCTAATAACCTTAAAATCCATCAAAGGATATTGACATAGATGAAATCAAAACTATTTGAGAGAAATATCTCTTTTTTATAAAATCATTTAAAAGTCACATAATTATAAAAGAAAACATTTAATTTGAAAATATTCTTATAAGATTTTAAGGGAACCTTCAACGATTTTATAACGGTGGAAAATATCCGCACCTACCATATAAGTTAAAAAAGACATTCTTACCTTAATTTTGTCGAAAAGGTTAAAAAGGTCCTTGTTTGGAAAACGACAGAAAGATTACTTTATAAACATCTTATAAAAAGTCAAAAAAGGGTATAAATGAATTTAACCCATAGTCTATAAAATAGTAAGCATTTTTTGAAATACATTTTTAAGAAGCATGGATGTGGATGATAAAGAGGTCCTAGTAGATAATTACGTACAAACAACCTCTGATAATAAAGAGATTGTGAAATTAACCCTTACCTTGTACTTTTCCTTGGTTGAGGGTAGTTTAAACTCCTGTATAATGGTGAAATAATTGTTATTAAATTATACAAGAATCATATACATTAATATGATATCATATATGATCTTTTAACATCGATTTGTTAATAATATCTTAGTATTATCACTATTTTGGGTGTTAACCGATTCATTTTCCTTTATATTCTTTGTTATGAGAGTCATATTTTTTATGGATGGGATGTATCTTATTAATATCTAGAATTATATCATGTATCTAAATATTATTTTTAATCATTAAATGAAGTTTAGTCTTGAATGGATACGATGGGGAATGAATCTCATCGCGTTTGAGGAGACGGTAATCCGTACGCACGCACAAGAGACAATATCATTCTTTTGATATTAAAATAATATATAATTGGATGGTATATAATATATAAAAAATAATTATTATGTTATATTTATTATTTATATGAATTACACATCATTATTATATCCATCTAAATAATAATGTATTGAATAACAATTACACCACAACGCGGAGACGGTAATCCGTACGTACGCACGTATGGTGACATGTCATTCAAAGGATGGATATAATAATGAATATGGTTGTACCATATTTATAATAACAAAAAATTATATAGAAGATACTGGAGTTATTATTTTAGAATGGAAATAACAAAGAAATAAGAAGTGGAAGAAGAAAAGAACTTGAAAGAGGGTGGTGAAATTATTACCCCTTCGTCGGGTTCTTCCTTTTGATTTGATCAAAAGGGCTCCTTAAGTTGGCTTTCTGACAGAATGAGGGACTCTAGAATGAAGTGAGAGAATTTGAGAGGATATTTGGGCAGGGTTTGGATGATCCAAAAGGTTTTGAAGGTGTGAATTAGAGATAAAGGGGAGTTCCATTTTATAAGAGGGGTGAGGGGCACCTTAGGAAAAGCTAGATATATTATTTTATAATAAATTCATATTCACGTTTCTAAAGGATCCAAACTGATTTATTTAGAGTCTAAGGTTGGTATGGGTCTAAATCCTCTCAAAAAATAGGTTTTAGACAGGTTTGGGTCACTATATTAACCTTATCTTTTAGATTTAACTCTTAGTTAATTAGTTTGACATTTACCATGTCTCTTTGTATTTTTATATTATATGGTTAACAAACTTACAATATACTTCCAATAGAACCCCAAGTGGTTCATTAATGATAAACCTATCATTATATAAGTATTTTGGTTGAACCTTAGATTTTTACGAATATAATATCAAATAATAATATAATATTTGTTTTAAAAACTCTTTTATGTCAATTTTGACTCTATTTGGTATTTTGTTTTTTCTAAATTCATAGCAGCATTATTACTTCGAAAAAAATTCATCAGACCAACCCTAATATGTCATATTAAACTAGAAAGTTAGTGTAATTCATAAAAAGTCTCAAATTACATTTATTTGAATATTTATAATATCAATTATTTTAATATTTCATTAATTAGGTAATTACTGCATCACCATTGTGTCATAAATAAATTAAATTATTTTATTTCTAAAAATTATAAATAAAATACCATTATTTATTAAATATTTTTAGATTTCTAATTAAATTATAGAATCGAATTTATCTTATGTATAACCCTATATTAAAAATGTTTTAGTTATTAAACTTTGATTTTAACTCTTTTAACTCTTCTTTGAATTAAATAATAATAAATGTCCTAATCTAATCCAAGTGGACCAAAGAGGTTCATATTTTATTTATAAGTTTGTTTTTGGTCGAATTATACTTATCCAATAGAATTGGGACATGTTTTAGAGTAATAATAATATCATTTTTACCCTTAATTACCTTATTTACTTTGAACCGTGGTAAATAAAAAAAAGTTACTATTCACCAAAAATTATTTTTATCTTATTGAACCACATTTTACTCCTTGATATTAATTGTGTCTCTCAGATTTTAAAAATTCCACTCACAGAAGTGGTAAAATTAAGTTTTATGTGAATTTGTAAATTCTCCTAGGAGATGGGTAAAAGACGGTGAAAAGTTCAATAAAATTTTTATATATCTAAAATTATTATAAACCGACTCCAATGAATTAAATTGAAATTATATAGGTATTATGTATCTATTCTGACCTAAAATAAATTTAAATAAAATAAATAATTATTTAAATAAAAATTCGGTTTTAAACTATAACTCAGTGTTTTTCACTATTCATCAAAAATTGAAAGTTTTCAGAAAAATACCAAAATTTCACCCTAGGATAATTTCGATATTCCAAATCAAAAAATGAAGTGCATTTTGAAAGATAAAATTTATAAAATTTTAAAAAGTGGGTATTACTATTCATAACGACGAGTTTGATTGGTCACGGTGTGTTAGAATCTCGAAGTTTCGTACAATGCAATCTATTGTATTATTCAAAGGGAAACGTACCATGGAAGATTGGGGTGTTACATTCTCCCCTCATTAAAATAATTTCATCCTAGAAATTTCTAGAATACTACCGCATGAAAAGACTCGGGTGGTTCTTCATCATAAGTTCCTCAGGTTCCCACGTTGCCTCTTCCATATTATGGTTTCTCCATAGAATTTTACCAGATGAGTCATCCGGTTTCTCAGCACTTGTTCTCTTGTATCAAGAATCCTGACAGGCTCTTCACAATAAGATAGATCAGGTTCTAGTTCTACTTCCTCATAAGTGAGTACATGTGTTGGGTCAGGCATGTATTTTCTCAACAGTGATACGTGGAAGACATCATGAACTTTGGAGAGATTTGGCGGCATTGCCAAATGATAATCTACAACCCCAATTCGTTCTAGAATTTCGAAAGGTCATATATACCTGAGACTCAATTTACCTTTCTTGCTGAAATGTATAACTCCCTTCCATGGAGATACCTTCAAGAAAACATGATCTCCTACTTGAAATTCCAAATCCTTCCTTCAGTTGTCAGCATAGCTCTTCTGCCTACTTTGAGATGCTTTGATGTGGCTTTGGATACCTTCACCTTTTCCATCATTTCCTCCACCAGTTCTGGGCCTATGAGTTTTCTTTCACCAATATCATCCCAACAGGTGGTGTGTGAAATCTCTTTTCGTATAACGCTTCATACGGTGCCATAAGAATACTTGAATGGAAGCTATTGTTATAGGAAAATTCTACCAAAGGTAAATATTGATCCCACACACCCTGAAAGTCAAGTGAGCATGATCACAACATGTCTTCTAAGGTTTGAATAGTTCTTTCTGATTGTCCATCTGTTTGAAGGTGGTAGGCAGTTCTCAAACGAAGTTTAGTATCCAGGGATTTCTGAAGACTTTTCTAGAATCTTAATGTAAAACGGGGATCACAATCAGAAACAATCGATAGTGGTACTCCATGAAGTATTACAACTTCATTAATATATAGTCTTGCAAGACGTTCAAGTGGTAGACCTTCTCTTATAGCAAGAAAATATGCTGACTTGGTAAGACGATCAACAATGAACCATATTGCATCATTACTTCTAGGAGTCATTGGTAGTCCCATGAAAAAGTCCATCATGATATTATCCCATTTCCACTACGGTATGGGAAGAGGTTGCATGACTCCTCCAGGCCGTTGCCTTCCAGCTTTCACTTGTTGACAAACCTTACATCTTGACATAAAATCAGCAATCTCCCTATTCATGTTGTCCCACAAAAAATGTTCCTTCAAATCACTATACATTTTGGTGCTCCCAGGGTGTATAGAGAAATTGGAACTATGAGCATCATCCAAAAATTCCCTTTTTAGATCAGGTATATCGGGAACACAAAGTCTCTTCCCAAATTTCAAAATTCCATCTTCATACATAAAGTCACTCAATCTCCCATCATTCACTGCTTTAATCTTCTTTTTAAACTCTTCATCATCGGTCTGATAACTCTTTATCCTTTCTAGTAAAGATAGTTTGGAAACCATTTGAAAAAGTATCAATGTTTCACCTTCCATGGTTATTCCCATATCCATCTTTACTAGATCCATGTATATAGGATCCTTTTCAACTCTCATCTTGTTCAAAACTCCATGATCTTTTCTGATCAAAGCATCTACCACCTTATTTGCCTTCCCCGGGTGGTAGTGTATAGTGAAATCATAATCCTTGAGTAGTTCAAGCCAACTTATTTGCCTCTTGTTGAGTTCTTTCTGTGAGAAAATATACTTCAAACTCTTGTGATCAGTATAAATCTAACATTTTTCACTATATAGATAGTGTCTCCATATCTTCAAAGCAAAAATTATAGCAGATAACTCAAGATCATGAGTAGGATAGTTTTTCTCATGAATTTTTAGCCGTCATGATGCATAGGCAATAACACTATCATTCTGCATAAGGACACAACTAAGTCCTTTCTTTAAAACATCACTATAAATAAAAAACCCATCATTCCCCGATGGTAGAGTCAATATAGGAGCATTGACTAATCTTCTCTTCAATTCTTTGAAACATTCTTCACACTCTTTTGTCCAAACAAATTTAACCCCTTTACATGAAAGCTTCTTTAATGGGTTAGCCAATCAGGCAAAATTCTGGATGAAACGTCGATAATAACCTGCTAAACCAATAAAACTACATAACTCAGTTATACATGTTGGTGCTGGCCATTCTTAGATTTCTATTGTCTTAGAAGGATCAACAGAGATTCCATCCTTAGAGAAAATATGGCCAAGAAAAGAAATCTCCTAAAGCCAGAATTCACACTTGTTAAACTTCCCATATAATTCATGTCTTCTCAGAGTCTTCAGGATAATGCACAAGTGATTTTCATGATCTTAGTAGCTTTTGTAGTATACCAAGATATCATCAATAAATACCACTACAAATTCATCAAGATATTCCTTGTAAACTCTGTTCATTAGATCCATGAAAAGAGAGGGTGCATTAGTCATCCCAAAGGCATTACTGTAAACTCGTAATACTCATACCTGGTTTTAAATGCTATTTTCGGAATGTCTTCCTTCTTCACACACAACTGATGATATCCAATTCGAAGGTCAATCTTTGAAAAATATTGAGCTCCATGAAGTTGGTCGAATAAATCATCAATGCAAGGTAGGGGATACTTGTTCTTTATTGTTATAGCATTGATCTCCTTATAGTCCATACCTAACCTCATAGATCTATCTTTCTTCTTAACAAAAAGGACAGGGGATCCCCATGGAGAAACACTAGGGTGAATAAATCCATTATTACTCAATTAATCTAGTTTTTCTTTAGTTCCACTAATTCCATAGTGGCCATTCTCTAAGGGGTCTTAGATATGGGTCTTGATACAGGAATTAAATCAATGGAAAACTCAATTTCTAATTCAAGAGGATGTCCAAGTAAATCTTCTAGAAACACATCAACATATTCTTTCATAATAGGTACATCCTCCATTTGAACATTCCATTACTCACCCACAGTCATTTCATTCTCTTCCTCCCTAATAATTGAATTTAGTTGAGCTACTGGGGGTGGATCTAGATAAGAATTAGGTGGTGATGATTCTGCTCTAAAGATAATGTGTTCTTTATCATCATCATCAAAAATCGTAACCTCCTTCTTCTTAAAATAAATCTTCACCTCATGGTTCGAAAGCCAATCCATACCGAGGATTATATCAAACTCAATCATGGGTATGATGATGAGATCAGAAGATAAAGAACATTTATATGATCTAATGGGGACTGATTCAAAAAAATTTGTTGCGATGATACTTCCCTTAGAAGTTTTAACTAACAACTCCCTTTTAAAATTAAACTGGAAATATCTAATTTTCTTAGAAAATTCGGAATATATGAAACAATACGATGATCCAGAATCAAATAAAGCATTTTCTAAACTTGAGGAAACCATTAAATTACCTGCCACCATGTCTTTCGGAGCTTATACCTCAGTAATAGTGATAACATAAGATTGGCCTTGATCCCTTGTCCTTTTCTGAGGTAAGTTCCCCTGACACTTAGGAAATTCATTTGCATAATGTCCCATTTCCCTAAAATTGTAGCATTGAACATCAGTAGCTTCTTTCTTTCCCTTGCAATCATGAGCTTAGTGGCCTTTATCACCACACTTATAAAAGACTTCCATTCCCTTCAAGCAAGTACCAGGGTGTTTGTTCCCACATTTAATGCAGGATGGATATTCAAATTTTCCCTTCTTCCCCATATTTCCATTTCTAGAGTGATTAGTAGATCTCTTCTTCTCTTTCTTTTCTTTAAAGTCGTAAGACTTAGATAATTCTTTTTCTGTATTGATAGCACATGAGATAATATCTTTATATGGTGAGAAGGATTGTGAGACTAATGCTCGAAGGAGAAATGATTTTAACCCATCAAAGAAATGATCAATCTTACTTCTTGGGTTATGTATATAATCTGCAACATGCCTCACTAACCTTGTAAAGTTAGCCTCATACTTTGCGACATTCTCACCCTCCTTTGCCTCAGACTCAGAAATTTCCTTTCCATATCTAATTGATGGTCATGAGGAAAGTATTTTTCTAAGAAAATCTCTTTAAACTCCCTCCATTCCATATTTGATACTTCATCATCTTCCTTTGTGTTTTGAATCAATGACCACCATTGATCTGCATTTCCCGTGAGGCGATAAACTGCCATGAAAACTTTTTCCCTTTCACTACTCCCCAAAGCTTGAAATATTTTCTCTAAGGAACTTATCCACTGATCATCTAAAAATGGATTTGTACTCCCATTGAATGTTGGTGGTTGTTTCCTCATGAAGCGGTCTAACATTGATCCACCAAGTTGTGGATCAGGGTGCTCCATACGAGTAAGGTTATTATTCATAACCTGAGTGAGTTGTCCCAGTATGGTGATTAGTTGATCAGCACCATTTGCATCGCCAGCTTCACTATAATTATCTTGAGTGGGAGGGAAATCCCTACATGGAGTGCGTGCATTGATACGGTTCCCATTCCTTCCACTAGGCGCCATTTCAAAACAATGGCATACACTAGATTAGTTTATGAATTGCAATACATAAATCCAAAATTGTAAAAAACTTAACATAAATTGAACAGTTTATGGATATAATTCATAATCATAAAAATGTTTTCTTTGAGGAAGTATATACTCATAAACCCTTCATAATGGTTTTTAAATAAAATGATAATTATTCTAAGAATATCCCCCGAGAGTGTTGTAACCAAGAGTGAATCAAGACCCGTTGTCGTGAACTAGTTCCTGTTCGAGTCTAGCTCAAAGTGGTGTTTTTGGGTTTTAAACCTAGGTACATCTATGCCAGAGACACCTATACCTGCTCATATCCAGACAGGGATGTATTTCTCATAAAACTCACAAAATATCTATAATACCAAAATTCTAGGAATTTCTTCTATACTAATCCTCAAAGTCTATCTTAGGGTAATGTGCTCTAATCAGAGTTTATCTAATTCTAGCTTCCAAGGTTTGTACTAAAATTCCTCTGATACCAACTATAACGCCCCAACCCTAGTTACCTAGAGTCGGTGCATTATTACGTATCATTGGCATGATCACAAAGATCAAATCTCGAAAGACCGATTAATTTAGTATCCTTGGAAACACTAGATACTTTCATAAGTCTTACATTACATGATAAAGTGAAAAAATACAACAACATAGTATCCATAGTCCACACTCATATCCCGTCTGACTATCCCTGTAGGTCAGTCATAAAATAATTCTTCACATCCTGGAAAAAATACAACATAGGAAGGGGTGAGCTCATATGCTCAGTAAGGATAACAATATAGCAGAAACTTTCATAAATAAGCATAAACATTTAAGGCAATGTATAACTAAAAAAAAGCCTTTTAAACTTAAACTTCAACATAATATGGAAAAAATAAAATGAAAGAATTCCATTTACTTATTCACATGGATATTCTACTAGTCGAATAATCACATGCAATATCAATAACCACTTTCATAATGATGGAATGCATAATGTCGGACTATCATAACCACATAGTCAAGGCCTTGTGCCAAGACTACAAATAATATTTTGTAAAGGCCTTGTTCCAAGACACTAGTTTGTCTCATGATACCTTCTGATGCATCTAGGAGCTTTTACGGGATCCATCTGTCACTTACTAAGTCCAATGCATTCCTCATATGAACAGGTTTAAACATAACATAAACATTCATATTAAAACTAGCATAAAAAATGTCAATAATTTCTCCATAAACCATGAATGGTATAAAAATAACACATCCACAGTCAAACATATCACAAAACCTTAAATACAATATGGAAGTTTTGTATCATAAAAAATGAACTTCAAATAAGCTTATAATCCGTCAAAGGATATTGACATAGTTGAAATCAAAACTATTTGAGAGAAATATCTCTTTTTTCTAAAATCATTTAAAAGTCACATAATTATAAAAGAAAACATTTACTTTGAAAATATTCTTATAATCTTGTAAGGGAAGCTTCGATGATTTTATAACGGTGGAAAATGTCCGCACCTGCAGTATAAGTTAAAAAAGACATTCTTACCTTAATTTTGTTGAAAAGGTTAAAAAGGACCTTGTTTGGAAAACGACAAAAAGATTCCTTTATAAACATCTTATAAAAAGTAAAACAAGGGTATAAATGATTTTAACCCATAGTCTATAAAATATTAAGAATGTTTTGAAATACATTTTTAAGAAGCATGGATGTTGATGATAAAGAGGTCCCCGTAGATAATTACGTACAAACAACCTCTGATAATAAAGAGATTGTGAAATTAACCCTTAACTTGTAATTTTCCTTGGTTGAGGGTAGGTTAAACTCCTGTATAATGGTGAAATAATTGTTATTAAATTATTAAATAATCATATACATTAATATGATATCATATATGATCTTTTAACATCGATTTGTTAATAATATCTTAGTATTATCGTCGTTTCAGGTGTTAACAGATTCATTTTCCTTTAGATTCTTTGTTATGAGAGCCATATTTGTTATGGATGGGATGTATCTTATTCATATCCAGAATTATATCATGCCTCTGAACATTATTTTTAATCATTAAATGAAATTTATTCTTTAATGGATACGATGGGGAATGTATCTTATTCATATCCATAATTATCTTCGTCGGGTTCTTCCTTTTGATTTGATCAAAAGGGCTCTTTAAGTTGGATTTCTGACAGAAGGAGGGTCTATAGGATGAAGTGAGGTAAGTTTAGAGGATATTTGGGCAGGGTTTGGTCTATCCAAAAGGCTTTGAAGCTGTGAATTAGAGATAATGGGGAGTGCCCTTTTATAAGAGGGGTGAGGGAACCTTAGGAAAAGCTAGATATATTATTTTATAATAAATTCATATTTAGGTTTCTAAAGGCTCAAAACTAATTTATTTCAAGGATAAGGTGGGGATGGGTCGAAATACTCTCAACCAATAGGTTTTAGACAGGTTTGGGTCACTATATTAACCTTATCTTTTTGATTTAACTCTTAGTTAATTAGTTTGACATTTACCATGTCTCTTTGTATTTTTATATTATATGGTTAATAAACTTACAATATACTTCCAAGCGAACACCAAGTGGTTAATTAATGATACACCTATCATTATATAAGTCTTTTGGCTGAACCTTATATTTTTAGGAATAGAATATCAAATAATAATATAATATTTGATTTAAAAACTCTTTTATGTCAATTTGACACTATTTGGTATTTTTTTTTCTAAATTCATAACAACATTATTACTTCGAAAAAAATTCATCTAACTAACCCTAATATGTCATATTGAACTATAAAATTAGTTTAATTCATAAAAAGTCTCAAATTAAATTTATTTGGATATTCGTAATATCAATTATTTTAATATTTCATTAATTAGGTAATTACTACATCACCATTGTGTCATAAATAAATTAAATTATTTAATGTCTAAAAATTATAAATAAAATACCATTATGTAGGAAATATTTTTATCTTTCTAATTAATATTTATTATCTAATTTATCTTATGTATAACCCTATATAATTTTTTTTTAGTTATTAAACTTTGATTTTAACTCTTTTAACTCTTCTTTGAATTAAATATTAATAAATGTCCTAATATAATCCAAGTGGACCAAAGAGGTTTATTTTTTATTCCTAAGGTTGTTTTTGGTTGAATTATACTTATCCAATAGAATTAGGACATGTGTTAGGGTAATAATAATATCATTTTTACCCTTAATTACCCTATTTACTTTTAACCGTGGTAAATAAAAGTAAAAAGTTACTATTCAACAAAAATTATTTTTATCTTATTGAACCACATTTTACTCCTTGATATTAACCGTGTCTCTCGGATTTTTGAAATTCCACTCACATTAGCAGTAAAATTAAGTTTTATGTGAATTTGCAAACTCTCCTAGGAGATGGGTAAAAGACGGTGAAAAGTTCAATAAAATTTTTATATAATGTTTAATACTTATTAGTAATTATTATTAATTTTTACTAATTACCACCAATTAATACTAATTAATACTAATTTTTAATAATTTTTAATAATTATCAAGAATTTTCACCAATTATCATGAATTATTTCTAATTATCATGAATTATTACTAATTACCACTAATTATTACTAATTACCACAAATTTTTACTAATTTTTACAAATTTTTACCAATTATTATTAATTATTGATAATTTTTAATAATTACAAACATTTATTACTAATTTTTACTAATCTTTACAAATTGTTTCTAATTATCATAAATTATTACTAATTATCATGAATTATTACTAATTATCACAAATTATTACTAATTATTACTAATTCTCACTAATTATTACCAATTACCACTAATTATTACTAATTATTACTAATTATCATAAAGTATTACTAATTTTTTCTAATTATTAGTAATTATTATTAATTTTTACTAATTACCACTAATTATTACTAATTATTACTAATTATTATTAATTATCAGGAATTATTACTAATAATCATGAATTATTACTAATTACCATTAATTATTACTAATTACCACTAATTTTTATCAATTATTACTAATTTTTACTAATTATTATTAATTATTACTAATTTTTTTAATTACTACTAATTATTACTAATTATTACTAGTTTTTACTAATTATAACAAATTATTAATATTTATCACGAATTATTACTAATTATCACGAATTATTACTAATTATTAATAATTACCACCAATTACTACTAATTACTACTAATTATCACGAATTATTACAAATTATCATGAATTATTACTAATTATTACTAATTATTACTAATTATTACGAATTACCACTAATTATTACTAATTATTACTAATTAATAGTAATTATTACTAATTACCTCAAATTTTTACTAATTACCACTAATTATTATGATTTTTTACTAATTATCAAGAATTATTTCTAATTATCAAGAATTATTGCTAATTATTACTAATTACCACTAATTATGACTAATTACCACTGATTATTACTAATTACTAGTAATTTTTATCAATTACCACTAATTATTACTAATTATTACTAATTATTACTAATTATTAATAATTTTTAATATTACCACTAGTTTTTACTAATTACTACTAGTTACCACTGATTTTCACTATGTATTACTAATTTTTACTAATTTTTACTAATATTTACTAATTTTTACTAATTTGCACTAATTATTACTAATTTTTACTAATTACCACTAATTAGCATTAATTTTTTCTAACCATGACTAATTATTACTAATTTTTATTATTATTACTAATTATAACTAATTATCACTATTTTTTATTAATTATTACTAATTAACACTACTTTTTATTAGTTTACAACAATTTTTACTAATTTTTACAATTAATAACTAATTATTTCTATTTACCACTAATTATGACTAATTATCACAAATTATTACTAATTATCACTAATTATTACAATTTTTTTTCTAATTACCAGTAATTTTTACTAACTGCCATTATTTTTTATAAATCATTACAAATCATTAAAAATTATTATTAATTAATTTTAATTATACTATTTTTTAAAATTTATATTTTTTTATTAATTTATAATAATTTATACTATTTTATAATAATTTATCACTAATTTTTACTAAGTTATTACTAATTACCTTTAATTAGTACTAATTACCAATAATTATTAGTAATTATAGCTAATTATTACTAATTACAGCTAATTATTACTAATTATAGCTAATTATTACTAATTAATAATAATTAAAACAAATTATTGCAAATTAAAACTATTTAATTTTAATAAAAAACATTGCTGCAAATAAAAACTAAATATTTATAAAAATAATTAATGAAAAATAAAACTAATTAATTCTATTTAAATCTAATTAATGCTAATTAATAATAATTATTACTAATATTAAATAAAATAAATTAAATAAAAACTAAAAAATAAAAACAAATAAATACCTTGAAACCGAAGCTCTCAGTGGATGCAAAGATTGAAAGTTGTTCCCTGTAAAGTTTAAAACTCAGAAAAGTTTAAACTAAAAAATATGAGAGCAGAGAAGTTTAGAGATGTTGGGAATGAAAAATATTCGACAGGGGCATGAGGTATATATAGGTTAGATCAGTTGTGACGAGACTATTTGTGATGAGACCCATTGCAAATACTATCATGCCGACACTTTATTTACGACAGGAGTAAACCCCCGTCGCAAATAACAAAAAACGTGATGAGTATTTGCGATGGGGATAAACCCCTGTCACAAATACTCATCCCACGCTTTGGCATGTAGGGCGCGCCAAAGGTATTTGCGATAAACATAACTTCCCATTGCAAATACGTTTTTTTACTCACCTCCAAATTATTTTACTCACCTCAAAAGCACCATAATATATTTTCTAAAAATTACTTATTATCCCAAGGGTTTTGAAAAGAATACACCCCTTGGTATTTTAAAACATTAATTTTTAAAAACTTTTATTTCATATTTGAAAACCTAAAAAATAAACATTTCCTTGATTTATATGAAACCTCAAAATTCAAAAACACATCTTCTAAAAGAGGTAAATTTAACTTTCCATTTATTAAAAATTCAAAAATAGAACTTTCATATTAAGTTTAAAACTCTAATCTATAAAATAATTTAAAATCAATTTTTTATTTCCAATTAACAGAAACAAATACATTTACAAATGAAATAATTTAAAATATTAATTTTAAATATTTTATGCTTTAACATGTATTTTCAAAACCAAAACTAGTAAAAATATTGGATTTAATGTCATAGTTATAATTTTGGTTTTATATAACCTGACATTAAAAGTTTTACAGGAATTTTTTAACATTGGGTTTTAAAGAAACCAACATTAAGAATTTGTGTGTATGAGATTTAACATTAGTTTTATATAAAACCGACATTAAAGGTGCTATATAGAAACTTTTAATGCAAGTTTATTTAAAAATAGACATCAAAATTAAAAAAAATAAAATATTTCAACATCATTTTCTTCAAAAACTGACATCGAATCCTAATTAAAAAAACTTTTCAACGCCAGTTTTGTTAAAAAATAACGTTAAAACACATTAAAAAACACACCCATCCCGAACCCTCATTCTATATTTTCCAAATCACGATTTCCTCACGACCTTTGAAGGCATCAATACCACCCACCATTCATCAATATCTACTTTTTTTCATTTTAATCATCTTTTTACTATCATTGATCCTCAATCTCTACTCCTTTATAATTTTTTCATGATCTATGGATATATTTTCTCATTAAAACCCTATTTTAGTTAACGACAGACCTTTCAGCCACCCTGAAGATCATCTAAGATGATTTTAGTCTATTTTAATAATCTTTGCACCATCATTGATCATTAATCTTTCATCTTTCATTGTTTTTCATGATCCAAGAAGATATACAGTTCCCAAAAACTCTATCCTAGTCGACTGAAAACTATGTTTAAAGGTTTTTGTTTGTTATTTTTCTTGTTCATTTTTGAAAAAGTTTTTATTTAATCTTACAGTTTTCGCCCTACCACCGAATTCAAGGGATTACATCTATATTCAGAACCAATTTTTCATTATCTAAATCTGAAATTTTTAAGTTATTTTTTTTAATTTTGAAGATAAAATATTTATCTAGTAGTTATAAAAATGTTTTATCTTGTCATTTGTTTATATTAATTTTCTTAATTATATATATTTTTTAAAATTTTGTTTACTTTTATAATTTTTTTATTTGATTTAATTATCATATGTTATTTCTTAAAATTATATATATATTTATATCAGTTGAAACAAGTATCCACGACCTTTTCATTTTTTTTAAAAAATTATATATTTTTTGGATTAGCCTAAAAAGAATCTAGCAGATATTGAGTCATATATTTCATAATATACTTATTAAAATTTAGTAAAAGTTTATGACTTAATACATCACATTTGTTTTCATTCATTTCAACCAAAATCAATATTGGATGATAATGATAACCACTATCATTTTTAATCTTCAAAACTTTATGTTATGCTTGTGATTTATAAGAATCACCTTGCAATAGTTGTGTTATAAGTAAATAATAGGTAATCAAAAACATTTATGGATATTAAATCAAATTTTTAGATGTCAGATTATTATTTTAATCGTACCTTAAAATTGGTGCATGTTACCATATGATAATAGTTTTCCTAGAGATTTTTATTAAACAAATAAGTTAGATAAAATTATATGTTTAATATATTAGAAGTGACATTTTTTCAAAATTATTTCATATTATATTATGGTGAAAAATAATGTTTACTTGATTTCCCTCCTATATTACCATATTGTGTTTGGGGATTTCAATCAATGAGTTATTTCTATTTTCTTCTTATTGTAGTTAATGCTTCACTTGACCTAGATTTTTCCCTTATAAAATTTACCTTTATTGTTTATAATGACAATTTTTAATTTATATTTGACATTATTTATTCTAGGTTAACTAAAGAGGAATATTTATGACTATCTTGAAGGATCTATACAGACTGGAAGCGGTGTTATGGGATAGTCATTTAAGAAAAAGGAATCTAAACTTGATAAAAGTATCCCTATTTCTTTACTAAGATCATAAAACATATTTTATAATTAATTATTTAAATAAAATAAATGCATGGAGTAATTTATTTTTTATTTTATGCTAATAATCATAGATATTTCCCACTTGATCACCATTCATTTTGATTATAGGTTTTTATTTTTAAAATTTATCAGTATATATATATTTAAATATTTAAATATTATAATATATTAATCTTTTATATTGTGATCTTATATATTTAATAGATCATAATTGAAAAAAATTATGAAGAACCACTGATGAATATGAAAAAGGAGTTTATGATTTCTTGTAATTTTCTAAATAAAATCTTGAAAACATATATTTTGTTTTCCTTCCATGCATGAAGTGTTTGAATATAAGAAAGTTAAATTCAATAAAAATTAGGGATCATATCATTTGCTAAACCATCTAAAAGAATAAACTGTTGAATTATTATATGGAGATTCTGAGAAACTATTATTATCAGGTTGAACTAAATATGATTTTTTATCAATAATTCTGATATTAGTTAACTTGAAACTAAGAAATGAGTGGGGTGATAAAATTTTCTCTAAGTTGATTTAACTTTTAAAAGAGTTACTTCTAAAAGTCAACGAGCTTCTAGATTCCAATTATAAGGAAAATAAAATATTATGCCCAATGGGATTAGGTTATAAAAAGATACATGCTTTCCTCAATGATTATGTGTTGTATATGAAGGAATATGAATATTTATCAAAATTACCTAAATGTGAGACATCACACTATAATATGGATGAAAAATTCAAATCTGATTCATTCTTAGGTAATGAAATCTAACATCTTGCTAAATCAATTTGGTACCTTCCAATAATTTCTTCTAATAATTCCTTCTTACAATTCCAATAATTCAGCTCTGATTCATTATTAGGTACTAGAATCAAACATCCTTCTAATGAAATTTGATACCTTATAATAATTCCTCATTTGAAGCATCTATTTTCAAATTTTATTGATGAAAAAAGGTTAAGATGGAATAAAAATGAGCGTATATCTGATAGAAACTTACATCACCATACTGATTCACCATATTAGAAGATATTTGATAAAAAATTTCCTTATTTTGGAAGTAAAGTTAGAAATCTCAGAATGGGACTGTACATAAATTGAATGAATCCATATTGGATCCATATTTAAAAAAATAATTTAACAGTTTACAATAATATAATATTCCCCTACATCCATTTTTAGTTTAATAATATTACAACATTGTGAAAAATATTGATTTAAAATTTTGAAATAAAGGAAGTTCGGCTCATCAAAAAATTATCTAGAAGAAACAATCTATCGTTTACGAGCTACCTTATTGGATATTTTTAGAAATAAAATATAAAATGGATGTTATGCATGTTGAGAAAAATATATGTGATAGCTTGATTGGAAAATTTTTATACATTAAAGGAAATAAAAAAGATGGATTTTATGTTAGATTGAAATTCATATCAATTGGAATACATTTGAAGTTAGCTTCCCTATGAAAGGAAACAAAACATATTTACCTATGGATGGTCACACATTAAGAAAGACCGAGAAGATGGATTTTTGTCACTATATGCATGGTATTAAATTACCAAATGCATATTATTAAAATGGTAAAAATTTGGTTTCATTGAAGGATTTTAAATTAATTAGTATGAAATCTCATGAATGCCATATATTAATGAAAAAATTGCTACTAGTCACATTGCATGGTATATTGATGACCCCTGTTAGAAAGGATTTCATTAGGTTATGTAATTTTTTCAAATCTATTTGTAGTAAAATCATTGATATAAATTTTGTAGATGTATTAGATAATGAAGATTATCCTATAAATTTTCAACTAGAATTGTATTTCCCACTTAGGTTTTTTAATATAATGGTTCGTCTAGTGATTCATCTAGTGCATGAGAAAAGAACATGTGGGCCTATTTATTTACATTTGATCCTTTTGAAAGATATATGAAAATTTTGAAGGGATATATTAAAAATACTTATCAACCATACTACTCAATTGTTCAAAAATATGTATCAAAAGAGGTGATTGAGTTATGTACTAATTATTTATATGAAGTGGAGAATACCAGTCTCCTTATATCTCAATATATGATAGTTGATAGTAACAGAATATGGATTAAAGGATTAAAGGAAAAGTTCATTCCACATGATAAAGTGATGTAGGAACATTGATACATTTTGAACAACAAATACGAGGTTCAACCATATATATCATCACATATTGTTGAATGAAAGATATTATATCCAAAAAAGAAATGAAAAGAGGTGATGATTGAGTATAAAAAGAATTTTTTTTTCATGGTTTACATAGTAATTCATCACATATATATATTTGCATCTAAAAAATTGAAATGGTTGGAAGGGGGGTGTATCTTAATGTTATCATATGGTCTGGTTTTGATATTAATGGGTACACATTTTACACAAAAAACCAGGATGAAAGGAGTACCATTCAAAATATCAGGGTTAATGGTCATTACTAAAGAAACATATTTTTCAAGCACAATATATTGAAACCAAATTTATGTATCAATGAAAAATTTTGGAGTTCTTAAGGATATATTGGAAATTGATTGTCATGACCCGACCCAATGAGGATCGAGCCACGACACCCCAAGCCCGCCTCCAATAGGCCAGGGGATGGAGTCTAGCACTGAGTAGGCTATCACACACATGGGAGGCATTTGCCTAAGGTACCTATACACACACACCCACATACACCTCCATGCAACAGTGCAGAGATATATAAAACTGAAAAGTAAATGCATGCATACATCTATCCCACAACCAGAGTGCAGCAGAAGTACAAAAGGGAAAAACAGGGCCCACCAAAAGAAAACTAAAAAAGTGTCCAACCTGCTCAGAAGGATGGAAAACACCTCCAAAACACCTGCCAGTAAGCTCCTCGGCATAGCTCCAGTACACACCCCAGTCAAACCTTCTCACTAAGCTTTGCCTGCTCCGGGTCCTCCTGGGACTCTGTCGAAAGGCATGTGGTCTGAACAAGACACAAACATGTGCGGGAAAATCCCGTGCAGGGGTGAGTATAACAATACTCAGTAGGTACCCCAAAAACCCAAAACAAAAGTGAGAAAATGAAAGGAAACAGTCCGCTCAACCCAGCTAGAGGGAACCTAGACGAGAGAGAAACTCCATCTCGTGACCATCCGCAGCTAAACACAACTAGTCAGCTCAATCCAGGTGTATGCCCATACATACACCTTGAACAATCCTGATATACTTAGCTACTGCACTAAGCAACATGAGGTACCAACCTCATCACCAGAAACATTTCACAACCAGGAGAGATCACTCCACGATCACTGTCATCCAGATGACACTCGTCCGAGAGATACGTTCCATTGGGTTTCTCACAAATATCTCAAACGCTCACCTGAGAGATCACGCTCGTTGGGTACCATCACAGAGGAAACCTCGATGAAACAACAAAAACACCAAAATCCTCAGATAGGTGATCACTCCTAGGGTCCACTATGGGATACCATAACCCACACCGGTATATGAAGATCTCACAGATAGGGGATCACTCCCAATGTTTGCTGGGGGATACCATAACCCACACCGGTATACGAAGATCTCACAGATAGGGGATCGCTCCCAAGGTCCGCTGGGGGATACCACAACCTGATCTGGTAATCATAGATCACACAGATAGGGGATCACTCCCAAGATTCGCTAGGGGATACCACAACCTGATCTGGCACTCAACAAAAACACATCACTCAGATAGAGGATCGTCGCCCATGTAAAGGTGGTCTCGATGATACCGGAACCCTATCTGGTATAACTCGTGATGTAGGGGATCAAACTGATGATTCCATAACCCTACAGAAACCACGCGCTGAGTAGGGGATTGTATAACCAATGATACCGCAACCCTACTATAAACCTCATGCTGAGTAGGGGATTGTATACCCGATGATGCCACAACCCTACTGTGCATGGCCCACCACGTAGGGGATCATATTTCCGATGATGACACAAACCCTATGGGATTAATCTACTAGATAGGGGATAACTTCCTGATGATAAGCGGTCACAGTGATACCAAGAACCCAATCTAGGGTAACTATGCTAAAGGATCCCGCTCTGGTCCTACCAGAGGGATTCCACAACTCTAACAGATTAAACATCCCATCGAGAGGATCACAAACCCATACTAAGGTTGTGATGTTGTGTGAACCCTCGTAGGAACAAACCAAGGGAGTACCATCAACTACTGCTGGTCTAAACGTCGCTAACCCAAGTGACCCACAACAACGTCACACCATGCACCTCCAAGGCTGATACCAAGGCCACCATCACGATCTACGTAGAAAAACACGTAGGATAGGATGTTTACTCTCCTGAAATGGACGACCAGTGAAAAATTCACTATTCACCGTAGTAAGTCTATTTGGGGGCCACACTATGATCTCGAAACTCATCAAACAGATCATACCACGACAATCCACTCAGAAAAACACACGGAATCGACTACTCGTTCGTCCAAAACAGACCCCCGGTGAAAAAGGCGTTATTCACCGAAGGTAGCCTCGGTGGGGCCCACACCTCGATCTTAAAGCTTGTTAAACAAATCACACCATTGAGATCCTCTCAGAAAAACACACAAGATCGACTATTCATCCACCAAAATTGGACTCCTGGTGTGAAAGTTGCGTTTCTCCGTAAACGCCCAAACCCGACCTCGTGGGGCCCACACACCAAACTCGATCCCAACACTAGGAAACTATCTTGAAAAGTCCATCTTACCATCAGGGTCTCAACGCCAATGATTGTACGTCATTTGGACACTCCGTGCAGGAGTTATGGCAGATCGAAGTTGAAAATAATAAAATATTATTATTATTTTCAACATTTCATGGAACCGATCCAAAAAAACAACTCATAAAAAATATCTAAAGAATCTCAAGAGGTCTGTCTCGATGAAAGCTTCATGTCTCCACAAACGGTTCTCAAATCAGACTCCCGGTTTGCGAGTTACAGGGGTTTAAAGAACCCCCAGAAAAACCTGGTCGGACCACCGCCTGCCTCGCCGGAAACCACCGCGCCGCCGCCGGATTCCGCCGCGCCACCGCCCGATTCCGATGCGCCGCCACCGGATTCCACCATGGCCACCACCCCTCATCACTTGAAAACCGTGTTTTCCGCTGGAAAACTTCCGGGAGCCACCGGGAGCACCCTGGTACTCCAAATTTAGATCCGAAACTTGTTTCAAAAAGCTCGGGACCCGAACTACACAAACCTTATGAAAATTTGAAGAAAAACAACAAAAAAATGGGATCCGGGATTTTAAAACTCAAACCACCTACCTCGCGGGTGAAATTCCAATGATCCGCGCTCTAAATCTTCCGCTGCATGATCCTGAAGCGTCCGCCAATGAAATCTGAGCTTGACGACACCTTGATCGCGCGATTTGGTCACCGATTCACCATAGAAAGGGGAGGAGGAGGAGGAAGGAAGGAGGTGGAAGCTCCTCCATGCATCACACATCTAGGGGGGAAGGAGAAGCAGATACTTATTTTTTAAAAAATATCTTCGGCTCCCGACTCGCCTCCGCCCGACGCCCGATGCAGACAAAGGTAAGGTCGCCCTTAGGGTAAACGTGTCGTTTTGAACGCAACGTCAGACTCGAAATTGCAATCCAAGACTCCATTAAGAAGTTATTCGACCCGACGCTCGTAAATAAAATTTTCCATTTATTTATGAAAACGCCCCTAGTGGCGTTTCTCACCGCAGGCCCATGCCCACAATGTTTACACCCCGCCTAGGGTAAACGACACGTTTCAGACACAACCGTTCCCTCAGATTCATGTTCTGAGCTACAATTTAGGAGTTATCACACCCTTTCCACATGCATAATATAAAAATAATTAATATTTTTATAAAATTAATTCCAGGCACACCGGGCCTTGGAATCGCACGCCGTCTTCACGCCTAACTCTGGAATTATTCGTAGAAATATTCCAAAGTCTGACAGGGACAAAACCTGAGTCACTACATTGATTATACTAAATTTTGATTCAAAATGTTTAAGTGTAACTGGGTTAATAGTAATATTTTTGTGAAACATGATGATTATGGGTTTACAATGGTTAATTTGAAAAGATTTAGTTACAAAGAGAAACAGTTTACCATGGTAACACATGCTAAGAAAATATTTTATGTCATTGATCCATCAAATGATCAGTGGTCCATTTTTCAAGGGAAAATAATTCATTTGGGTTATGAGGATGATGATAATGTTATGAATTAATATGAGACTTATTTATCTATTATGCAATTTTTAGATGATAATAATGGCTATAATGTAGACACAGTCCAAGCTATACAAAATGATCATGTTGAAGAGATATAAGAAAACACTAAATTACTCTCCTAATTATGTAGGTAAATATTTATGTTTTTTTGAAATTTAAATGTGTAAAAACTCTATTTTTTATTAATGATTGGATTCTTAATTTGATATATATTGACTATTTTATGATTTTTTAGTTAAATTTTATATTCAATAGTTATTGTTAAACATTTTTGATTAAAAAAACCGATGTACATCATTATGTTTTCATTAAATTTACACATATGAAAACAATTTTTTTGTTGTTGTGATATTTAAATTTATAAATGTTTCTATCATTTTAGAATTTATGTTTATATTTAATAGTTTAACTTGCATATTTTGTGGTTAAGAATCATGAAATCATTTTTTTTGAAACTTACACATGTGTGACACTATTTTTTTTATAGTATACAGATTTTCATTACATTTTCCTACTCTAATGAAAGATATAGAGGTAGAAGAACATTTATCGAGGTATATGAATATTTTTCATATTATTAAATATTCAATAATATAATTATTTAATGAAATAAAATGCTTAATTTTAAAAAAATAATATCAGGACTACTGATGTGCCTCCCATGGAGGTGTCTTCTCATTCTTCTATAGAGAAATCAGTTTCTAGAGTTAGTAAATATGGGATTACACATTTACCAAAATTTTCAATTTCTCATGGATACCTTAAATATTAATTTTGATGATAATAATAACCAAATTGGACCAAATTCATTGTAGTTTACCAGTTATATCTGCCATGCATAGTCATTGAAAGATTAACATTTTATATCATAATTGTAATTTCATCAATAATTTGGTGAAATAACATCTTTGGGAGTCCATAATAGTAAATTTTTTCAAGTGATTTATTTTTATCTCATTTTTTGAATATTATATATTTTAAATGACTAATATTTAATTTATTTAATTAAAGATGAAATTTAATTTTGAAGTAACAAAAGAAATTAACAAAATATTTCTATCTTTAGCTACAGTTAGATAGAGAGAATTTAAAACAAAATTGACAAAAAATTATGTTTTTGGGAAGTTACAAAATGATCATCCATGCCTCAAGTATGGGTTTTTAGATGAAGATACTTGAAAGAAATTTGTCACCAACTAACATGATGAAGCATTTATGGTATGATAAATATTTTATTTTGTAAATATTATTATATATTTCTTGATTATTTATTAGTTTATTTTATGAAATAGGCTTTCAGGATATCTCATCTAGAGATCTATTTGTTTAATGTATACCCTCATACTTTATCACGTGGAGGGTATCATTTATTAGAGGGTAAAATGATTGTAGAAAATTTTGATGCACTAAGAGATCATTCTATTAGTGGTTCATAAGAGGTCTAGTTTGTTCCTCCATATCCCCCAATCTCCATGAAAAATGGAAAAGAGTGATAAGAAAAAAAATTAAAAGTATCTTATAAATAAATCTAAGGAAGTAACTGAAAAAATTGTAAGAAATTAATTTTTTTTATTTTCTATGGATGTCTGTATTTTTCAAATAAACACTAATATGCTATTTTAATTTTTCTTTTCAGGATGAAATTCAAGAGAAAGTGACCCATGGTACTTTTGTACTTGAGGGTAGGATAGACATCCTAGGCACTACTTCCAAAATGCTAGAACACCCTGGATGCATAAGAGGATATGAGGTGGGTGTTAGTGTTGGAAATTTTTTTGGCCATCAAAGACATAAATCAAGAGACCCAAAAATAGATTACTTAAAATATGAGTGGAAAGAATTAAAATAGTATATAGAAGATAAAATTCAATCTGCTATGCAGACTATGTTTGAACAATTGATGAGAAAATCACAGACTATGTACCTTGCGAAGCCTACACATCATGCAGATCCTATAGATCCTGCGTAGTCTGCCTTGCCTACCTAGCCTACCTACTCAAATCCTCCACCTAATTAGATCCTCCCTATGTATGTATTATATCATAAAGTTTCATACATACTTTTGGGGATTCTATACATCACTAGCCTATTCAATTGGGCCAAGTAAGAATATCAATACATTATATTGTTGATCCAACTAGTCTACAACCATTTACTACCGAGGAGTTTACTAGAGTTAGATATTTTATGAGTCATTTTTTACTTTGTACAGCTAGCCTTCTTCATCATCTAACATATGAGGTATGCATTTTTTTAAATATTATTTACATTTGATTAAAAATTTACTTATAATGTCTTCTAAAATTTAATTTATATAGGAGTATCTAATATCAAAGGAATTAATATAAAAGAAATAAAATGTTCAAGAACCAATGACTTCATATACTTCTTAGATTTTTAATGGGATAAAAAGATTATCTGAGTTTTCTTCTTCCTTGGATAATATTTATCAGTTTCAGGTGATGTCTCATATATGTGGAAGATAAAATCCATTGAGAATATTAAAAATATATATCAATTATCTAATTATTTTTGATGATCTTAACATACCTGTGTTGCAGTTGTTTTCCATGTAAGTAAATTTATGTTTCCATTTTTATTTATTTAAATAAAGATGATTCCAAGTGAATTAGTATATTACTTATATAATTAGGTATATACACATGCTTCTTATTCAAAATGAGACAACTGGTGTTTATGGTCTTATAGATCTAGAATTCATTTCAAATACTATGCAATATCTGAAAAATATTGTTAGAGTTTCATATATATTTGAGAGATTATCAAATAAGGATATTGGGTGATTGTTTTTTCCATTCCTTTATGACTAATAACATTAATATTATTATAAATTAATATTAATTATAATTTTATTCATTGTGAACTTTTTATATTGTTGATGTCATTGGCTGTTAGGCATATTCTTCCCAAAATAATGAAAATTATATTGGTTTTTATCTTTATTAGGCAGTGTTCATGAAAAATTTATCATATTTTTAGAAAACTAAGTTTATTATTTTTTATAAGTTTGTTTTTAATTATTATTTTTTATACATGTTTTGTTAGATGATATATTTCAAAATGAAGTTCATGGAAAAATTTTAACAAAGATAACTTGTCAATAAAGCAACAAAATACAATCTAATATATTGATGAAATGGTAAATATATTTTATATTTGATAATATTTGGTTTTTGTTATGTATATATATGTTGTTTTTTATTTTCAATTTAATGTTTTATAGCCATAATGTCATCATCAAAAAGAAACTATGGAATGTGGTTATTATGTTTTAAGATTCATGTATGAGATAGTCACTCCTACTTCAATAAATGAATTTGATAAGGTTAGTTATATTAATTATTTTATGTTTTATATTAAAATATTTTGTTTTTAATCTTATATCATTCATTTTTATTTTATATTTTCAATGATACCGAGTCATATACAAATGAAAAACTTACCCATATTCTTAGTTTGTTTGTAAACTATTTCTTAAGTATGATTGAGATTTAAATTATCAGTTATATATCTTATATTACTGAAACCCTAATTTTCTCAACCTCATTTAATTCAGCTTTTAAGTTATATGGTTATTCATCTTTTTAAACCCTAATATTGTGTCTATGGTTTTATTCTACTTCTAATTTCAACAGTTCTTCCCTCTGTGTGTTTGAAGGTATTTTTTGTGTCCATGGTTTTATTATTCTTTGGAAAATAGACACAAGGCATGAAGATGGGTGAAATTGGTATGAAACTTTACCTTATTATGTCATATAATGAAATATATTTATTAAAAAAGCATTTTTTTGTGCATAATTCAAAGTATGAACTCAATTAATTTTATCTTCTCAGTCAAACTAGGTTTGAGGAATGCCATGGATATTGTTGGGTCTCTCTTTGAATCAATATATCTAACAATTTTGAAATACCATTATTCAAATTATGATTAATCACATATTTGAACAATATAAAGTGACTTAGGTGTAAAGTTTCATCACCCAACCCACCAAGGTCTGACCTGTGACTACCCCTATCCCACCTTCGATAGGCCAGGGGATAATAACCGACGCTGAGTAGACATATCCCACAAATGGGTGACATTAGCGTGAAGTACCTATATGCGTGCACACATATCCAATCCCACACAATGTTGAAATGTAAAACAGCTGAAAGTAATGCATTCATACACATAATATACCCTAATAAAGTATGATAGTAAAATATTAAAAGTGAAAAAAGGGGCCAAATACAATCCCAACAAAAAACTATTAAGAGTCCAACCTACTCCAAGGGCTAAGAATAAAGTCAAATGAAAGATCCCAATAAAAACCTCATACTGTCAAGCTCTAGCTATGCTCCACCCACTTTCTATCCTCTTAGGATACTGACAAATGGACCATCGTATGCATAAAACATGACATGTGGAGGAAAATCCCATGCAGTGGTGAGTATAACAATACTCAGTTGGACACCCCAAAAACACTAAACACAAAGCATCAAGTATAGTCATCTTAATATAAGATATAGTAATAAATGTATAATAGAAACACTTAGATATACTTAGGAAAGACACCACACCACTTGGAAGTCATAACTAACTACCATCCATAGGATTCTACTTAAAGAAACGTTTTTCCCAAGAGAACCCACTCCATGGGCCATGCTATCATCGAAGACAATCGATGAAGAGGTATAGATAACTGGGATCCTCCCAAGGAATCCCACTAGTATAAGAAGACCCTAATACTCATATAGGGGTTCACACCCCAAACTGTTGGGGGACACCATGAAACCAATATGGATTAACCTACTATGTAGAGGATAATATGCCAATGATACCACAAAAACTTCCAATACGAATTTCTAGATGGAGGACCAACTCCCTGATAAGGGAGGTCACACCAATTCCACAAACCCTACACAGGGAAGAAAGATGATAGAGGATCGCACTCCAATATCATAGAGGGACACAATGACTCTATATGAGACTTAACCTCTAGAGTGGATCACAATCTTGTGATGTGGATATAGTACCACATTATACCCTCAAGGTAATGGACCAAAGGAACACACTTAACCAAGATTTTTTCAAACTAAAGAAATGAAGAGCTATAAACACTCCTGAAGGGGGTACACAGTGTGTACTAGGGGTACATGACATGCCCAAATATCCCCAAGTCTATCCATGTGGTAAAAAATCACATGACATGTAAATATCAGAATACATGGTGTGTAGGAAGGATGCATGACATATAGAGATCACCTGACACCTACTCGTGTGGCACTAGCTATGTCTATGTACTTGGGACTACCTGTGTACCAACCCATGTATAGGTGGTCATGTCCATATACACCTGGCTGTGTCCCTGTCTAAGAACACAATGTGCCTTTGGATGTTTACTTTTTCTCATGTCTGTGTACTTTCTGAAGTACATGCTAATCTATCATAGAGGGGTTACACTCTGTGTGATAGGGGTCACATGCCATGTGATCCTTAACTTCATCCCAAAAACCTAGACATCGTTGAGAGGGCCCCAAATGGTGTGTAATCCCGAAATACATGTTGTGTTTCTCAAGATTTTATACAAAATTTGGTTCTTTTCTGTGTCATCTGGTGCATCACTGAATCCACTTTCATCCTTTAAATCTCTATATCTAGGGTTTTCTAGGCCTCATGTCACTGAAGATCATAGATTCGGGCTTTGAATCCTCTCGGGAATCATCTGCTCACACCATCTGTAACATCACCATGTATTTATTGGAAAAAGTGAATAGCACCCAATTCATTCTCATTATACCTCAATCCATCCATCATCACCATAGATTGTTGAACCAAAACCTTCATTGTGTGTTTTACCCATGGTTTTGATCCATTACAATGAAGAATACAAACTGGGTATTGGTTGAGCCATTGGCCAAAAGAAATACCAACAACAATTGAACAAAGAAAAAGAGGAAAAAAACATAATCCATAATACATAATGAATGAACCTTGATCATTGTTCATTTGGACTCAATTCATTATTGTATAAGAATAAAAATGAATAGGTATAAATCAAAACAAACAAATAAAATCCCATCAATTTAATTCTACTGATGATGCACATATCAATTATTTTCATGGAATTGATCCATGTTCATTCAGTATGAAATAATAGGATGGAAAATATAGAATCAAAAATCCTACAGTGATTTTGGTTCAATTTTTGATGAATAAAGTTGTGTTTCCATCATTGAAGAGATCCATGAACTTCTTCGGTGCAATGATCCACGATCTAGTCCTGATCCGCTGTCATTTTCCAAGAAATATCTCCTCCAATGGTCTCTAGGTCTCCAAGGTTTAGAGGCTAACCCTAATAAAAAACCTATAACCATGTATTTAAATAGGTAGTTGGTCACTATGTTGAATAAAAATAAAAGAAATTCTTTAATTAATTTATTTTATTAATTTCATGCCTGTGATAATTTTTTTTTCACAAATTTCCCACGCTGAAAATGTTTATGTCACACCTAGGGTAAAACCAACATTATGAACTCAACAATGCCCTCATATTTTTGATCCAATCCTTTGTTCATAATTTATTCCACCTGTTTAGGAAAATTGAGTGCATGTTCTATTTAATATATATAATATATTTCAAACATTTTTTCTGGGAACACCGGGTCTCAGAATTGCATGCCGTCTCAATTCTTGGTATCGAAAACAATCCGTATAACATCTAAAAATAATAAATGGAAAATAAAAGTCATTAAATTATCCCCAAAATTTGGGATTTTCATCTTGAAAAGAAAAAAAACTACTCAAAAATATAATGGTACTGGGCACACATCTAGGTATCCCACTCCCAGGTGCTCTCCTAAAATTTCCTATGCTTCCACCAGACATGCACAAGGGTAATAAATCACCCAAGAAGGATCCTCTCCTACCGATCCTTGATATCTAATAGGTATTCTACAAAGGTGGATCCATCCTCTATGTCTAGATCAACCCAATCAATAACATGTGATCGGTCATGCATGCACCTCCTTAGCTGCGACACATGGAAGATGCCATATACCTGGTCCAACTATGGTGGTAGAGTTAAGAGGTACACCACCTCACCAACTCTATATAGTATCTGTAAGAGAACAATTAATATCAAATATAACTATCCAATGTGGCCAAATATCCTCAATCCACATTGAGGTGAGAACCTTAGCAACACATGTTCTCCCTCCTCAAACACCAGAGGTCTCCATCATTGGTTCTCATAAGAATTTTGAAAGCACTGTGCAGTCCTCATTCAATCCTATATGATATGAAACTTATTTTTAGTAGCTCACACCAACTCCAGGACCATGACCACTGACTCACTTGGATCATTCCAACAAAGTGTTGACTTGAAGGGTCATCTGTAAAAAACCTCTAATAGTGTCATAATAATGGTGAAATGGTTTCTTTTGTTACATGTAAACTCCACCAAGGTTAGGTGATCCTCCTAACTATGGCTAAAGTCCATCATGAAATCCCACATCATGTCCTCTAAGACCTGTATGGAACATTCTTTTAGGCTATCAGTCTGGGGTTGAAATATTGTGCTCAGTCATAAATGAGTCCCAAAGGCCTCCTAAAATCCCATTCACAACCAAGAAGTGAAGAAAGAATCACGATCATAGATGATCATCAAGGGAACTCCAGGGAGTCAAACTATCTCCTACACATAGAGGCATCCCAATCTCTCTAATGAACTCTATTCTTAAATAGTTAGGAATTTGCCCAATTTGGTGAGTTGTTCTACAATCATCCAAATAGAATCATGTCCCCTAGACGTATGTGGTAACCTCATCATGAATTCCATGGAAATATTATCCCAATTCCACTTTGGAACCTCAAGGGGTTGAGCTAAACCCGTTGGAACCTGGTGTTCTACCTTCAACTGCTAAAAAATGAGGTATCGAGAGACAAAATCTACAACTACCTTCCTCATGATTGGCCACCAAAACTAGTTTTAGATGTCCTAGTACATATTTTCCACACCTTTATGTACCTTCATAGGGGATGTATGTAACTTTCATATTCCCCTTTCTATAATGTCCAACACACCATCATCCATCCTCTGAAAAGTATATCATGGTCCCCAAATTTAGAATATCGACCATGATCATGTCTAGTGGATATCTCAGTATATAAGGTCTCACAGTCGGTATCTCCAGGATGAAAATCACTAAAAAACTATAAAAGTGGTGGGTTAGCCTCAATCAACAACTAAAAACAATATCTCATACTGAGAGCATTTTCCTCCATGTTCCCCTTCAAAGGAGTATATAAAATCTCTAAGTCATAGTCCTAGATAAACTCTATCCATGACCTCTATCTCAAGTTTAGATCCATTTGTGAGAAGTTATACTTGATACTTTTGTGGTCAGAGTAAATGATAAATCACTCACCCATCCGGTAGTGTCACCACATCTTCAGTACAAATACTACCACTACTAACTCAATATCATGGGTCATGTATTTCTTCTCATATGGTCTCAACTGACATGAAACACAAGAAATAACCACCTACCTCTACATATAAACATAACCATATATTGTCCCTAATGTATCGTTAAACACTATGTATTCGACACCCTCCTTTGAAAATCCCAAGATGGGATTTCTTGTCAACCTCTACCTTAGCTCCTGAAAGCACTACTAGAACCTTTTAATCCACATGAAAGGTTACCCCTTCTAGGTCAAATATTTTATGGGGGATTATACTATGGAAAAATAAAATAAAATCCTATGATAGTACCCTACCAACCCAAGGAAACTTCATACCTCAGTAACACTCTTGGGTGGTTCCCAAGCAAGAATTGCATCAACCTTTTTCAGGTCCACTGTTACTCATACCTCTGATATGAAGTATCCCAAAAAGTGGACCTATCAAATAAAAAACTAACATTTCAAGAGATTCTTGTAAAGATGGTGCTCTTGGATTATGTCCAGGACCATCCTCAAGTGTCTCTCATGCTTCTCCTCGAACCCTAGGATGTCATCGATGATGAACACCATGAATCGATCTAATAAAGGCTTAAATATCTAGTTCACGAGTCCCATGAACATGTCTAGGGTATTATTCATGCTAAATGGAATCACCAAGTACTCATAGTGACCGTAGTGACATCTAAATGTCATCTTCAGTATATCCTCATCCCATTCTCACAACCAGTGATAGCCTGATCCGAGGTCAACATTCAAGAACCATTTTGTCCCTCTCAACTAATAAAAGAGGTCATTGATCCATCATAGTGTATACTTATTCTTCATAGTCACTTGATTCAATCACTTATAATCCACACATAACCTCAACTCTTGTCTACATTCTTGGAAATAAAAACTAGGGCTAACCAGTGGGAAGTGGTTGGTCTAGAAAATCCCTTCTCCTACAAGTCCTCCAACTGCACCCTTAGCTCTCGAAGCTATTTGGTAGAAATTTGATATGCCAATGTAGATATAAATTCCTTATTGGGATGAAAGTTAATACATAAGTCTTTATCACGATGGGGAGGTAAACCTGATGCGTCATCATTAGAGATATCTTCATACTCTACCACCACCGTAGGAAAATGATAACCTAAAGAATCCACTACTAAAAGAGTCATGCAAGACAATTGGTGAGTAATTGGATTCACTCTACTATGCCTGAGATCATCCTTCCATGCCAAGGTTTCCTTCTTGCCCACAATAAAAACCTTGTTCTATCACTACAGAAACACTGCATCCTTCACCTAAAATAGTCAATATGGTAATGAATTGTGGATAGCCACTCCATAACTAATATAACATCACAAGACCTCATTGCTGCTAAAAAGAGATCCCATACAAAACTATGGCCTATAAGAATAAAATTACACTATCGGTACAAGTGCGCTATCACTGAGTCATTGCCATTTGGAGTCTACAACTACAATGGTTAATACAACGGATCAACTAGAATCTATTAGTGTCAAACCAGATAAGTGAAAAGGAAGAAATTAATTAAAATCATGTCTATCATTACTGCAACTAAAGTATAAAAGATTCAGATCATACCTCGTATTATCCCTGGAGCCTCAGGGTCATAGACCTCCATAGCCTACAGCTGGCCTCATCCATGTCCACCAGCTCCTTGAGCCTAGTGTGGACCACCTGGGGGTGGTGATGGTAATAGGACAAACCTATGACCACCTCCCTTTAGCCTACCAACCCCTCTTCCACATCCACTACCTTGAGGACTAACATTCTCTTAAATTTGTCTTAGTCTTGATGGCCCCTCGACCATCTCATGATCAGGGTTACAATGGGTTAGACAATCCCGAGATAGATGTCCCCGACCATTTCAGGATAAACACTGCCTCTCCCTCGGTTAATTTGAGCCACCATGAGAGCCCTTCACTGTTGAACCTGTGTCATGGGATTGCCTCCTAAAGCGTCTGACATGCTTGGATCCCTGTGACTACCATTGATTATCTTCTATTGAGGTCTCAGCTACTGGGTGCCCACTACTGGCACCCACTGTTGGCACCTGATTTTCCAGAAATCTCTCCACTACCAAGTCTCACTCAAGCACCCCAACATAGTTGGTAATGCAAAGGGATACCACTGAATCCCTGATGTCTTGGCATAAGCCATGATCAAAGGTCCGAGCTCTGAATATATTTAATATATTTTAAACATTTATTCTTGGAATACTTGGCCTCATAATCGAACACCATCTTAGTGCCTAGTCTTGAAAACAATCCATATAATATCCAAAAATAATACACAAAAATCAGTGTCATTACATAAAGTATCATCTTCATGAATTTTATAGATTTATTAGAAGAAAACAAATATTTTTCCTATAATAGAGACCAAGAACAATGATGAAAAAATGAAATGAGTGAAAAGATAAAAAAACCCTATTTGAAAACTAAAATTTATTCATGATATATAAGATAATTATTCATTCCATCCTATAAAAAAACTTATCAATATCAACTTTCACCATTATATTTGTACCAGTAACTTTCCTATTGAGATATCCTATAATTTCCTACCCCATCCTATTGGATTATTACATGCTTCTACACATAATGAAGGTATGTTGTTACTTTGATATAATAAAAGGGAAGAAACATTCAAGACTATTATTGAGGATTGAATCCACAATATTATATAAGATATTGTATATTATGATAAACTAATACTGCTAAAAGGAACTCACCTACTTCACCTTAGGAATAAGGAAGAGTTTAGAAGTGCAAGTAAATCTAGGAAGAGGTCATCTTGTAAAAAAAGTCCTAAAACACTATAATATATTAATTTTGGATTATTTATAAATTTTTCACATAGAAGGAACAAGTAAATTCATCAAGGCCATGATCACTATTTAGGTTGATATTTGAAATGGAACTCCAAATTTCCATCTCTTCTAGAAATCTCCTCATTAGATCATCATTATGAACATTAATGATACTTCAAATTATATTAAATATAGATATCCTAGGATCATACTTAGTATATCACTCCTCCAAGATTCACCTAGGAACTATGAGTATGGTTTCAAAATACCTAACAACAAGCTAGCTAACTATTTATTCATCATTGGTATAGGAACAGTCAGCATGAATCATCTTCAACTTCCCCAAACATTTCTCTTCTTTTATACATGCCTGAATTGTGTGTGTGTTTATCTCCCTATCTAATCCATAGATCTCATGACTTCTCTATAGAAACAATCTCTAATCATAGTATCTTTTCAACCAAACATAATTACATATTAATAAAGAGAGAAAAAGTATCTCTATTCCAATTCTCTTAGAGAGCTTAATTAATTTGATTGATCTTTGTTTAGGTCCTCTATGTTGGTGTGTTTGTTAGACTAATTGGTATCCTATGATAGAATCCCACTTAAATATATCTAATATTTCTATAAAAAATACCCAACCATGGATCTGTATAGGAGGATCCCATAATGTATGTACAATGTTCATAAAATATCATTACATCATTTAAATACTAGAAAATAAAATGTGATATATGGGGTCATATATAGTCTTGAGTTTCAAAAAACAATTTATAAGGGTTATAATTTTATCTTTTTGTATGAGTAATAATCAAATGATTAAAATTTTAAATCCTTTGGAGATTTGAATAACTCATATCCAATCAGTACCAAATGAAATGATTACAATTTTTTTTATTGCACTAAGTGAAAATATATCTATTATACCCAAGGTCCATGAGGTAGTTATGGATAAAAACAACATAAAGTAATCCATAACCATCCTTAAATAAACACCAACTCTTTTATTCTCAACAACGTATGTTATGGTGTTAAAATAACCGTTGAAAATATTGGATATAGGACCAAAATCAATTATAGAAATCCTTTTATAGAGATATTATCTTTCAATCAGATCACATTTGCATAAATAGTGGACAAGTAAAAATATATAGATATGTGGAAAACTTTGATTATGACATAATATTTAGATGACTCAAAAAAATCCATATACATATACACCTTCCAAAATATACATATGTTCTTATCACTGGGGCTATCATGCAAGTAATTGAAACCATGGATCTTAGATGAAAACTCATGAATAAAATCATCCTCATGTTGTTTTATTTAATTTTAAATGTTAAAAAGTTTCTTGATGGGTGTTGAGTTGTTTTTTTGATGTTTATGTTTACTATTACATATTCAAAATAAAAAGTGTTCAAAAAATTATTCTTTTGCTATAAAAGGTTTTCGATATCATTGAATTAACCATTTTAATGAAATTGTTTTTATTTTAAAAGATTATTTACTTTTTTGTTGGATTGGTTGAGTTTATAATGATTTTAAAATGATAAATAAAATAGATTTTAAATTATAAAGTTCTATTTGATTGGGTTAAATTTTTGTTTTTGGTTATATATGTGCAATTTTTTAGTTTAAAATGGTATATATTATATAAATCACATATAAAATATCACTTGCATTAAATTTATTATCCACTTTTAAAAGTTGCAGTCTCTTGATATTTCTTATTAAGTCTTCACTCTCACACCTTTCATGTGCACATTATTTGACATGCAATTTCACATACAGAATTTTTGGTACTTGAAAGTAAATGGGGATGGATATTTAGATGGTTGATGATGTATATAGGTGTCTGTATTGTAGGTAAGGTCACCATTAGATGATGGTGTGAGAGAGGATATCATTAGTCAAAGTATTCATGCAAGATATCTTCTATACTGATTTTTCATTGTAGGGAGGTCTTGGGTTGGAAGTGTGAATTAGTTTATGAGTCTTCAGAGAGGTACATGAGAAATTTATCTCAAAGAAGACCAAAAATGATTTATAAAACTTTTATTTAGTTTTATTTTCTATATTTTATATGTTATTTATAGGTTATCAGATTTGGGGAAATATAATGTAATTCAATATTTATTTTTTAAATATTTAACTTTTAACATTGGTTTTTTTATAAACTGACATGGAATCAAATCAAAATCGGTTATTCTTAAAAACTGATGTTGAAAATTAATCTAGAAAAGTCTTTCAACATTGATTTTCTTGAATAACTTACATTGAATGTGTCTTTCAAAATTTATTTTTAAAACAATCTATGTTTAAAGACTTAAGTAATTTTCCATTTGGCCTTTCAATGTCGTTTTTTTGTAAAAACCGATGTTGAAAGTGTCTTTCGATATCAGTTTTTTTAATAAAAAAACAACATTGAAAAGTATTTCAATGTCAGTTTTCTAGAGAAACTGAAATTAAAATATTTAATCAATTTTACACCTTAAAAATAATATAATTTTCAATGTTTATTTTTTATATAACCAACATTTTAATGTCCATGAGATAGTTTCCACATTGGTTTTCTACTAAAACCAATGTGGAAATATATGTTCAACATCAGGTTTTTATAAAAATAGACATTGAAACCTTTAGTTCACTTTTTGTTAATGTTTAGATGTTAGTTTATGAAAACTAATGTTGAAAATGTTATTTATAATGTCACCTATTTAAAAATCAGTTAAAAAATGACGTTAAAAAATAAAAAAATTGATGTGGATATATATTTTTCCACTAATGAAAAACCCAAAATGTTCAAAATTAAAAATGAAAAAATCATTACCCTATATTGATAAAACAATAATACATAATAATTCACCATAAATATGCCTTATACACTAATTAATGATGCATGAACAATGAAAATACCAATGATTCACAGAGCCTTGTGACTCAACCATGAGTCTTGTACATTCCATATACATGAATTTCATACTAAAAACTCACTCAACCTATAGTTACCATCTTAATAATAGGTATTCCATGGTAACTTGGGTTTTAATTAAGACTATGTTGACTATGAATGTATAAAATATACATTCCAAGTCCCAACATCTTATCTCTTCCTCTAACTTTACTCAATCCTAAAAACTCAAACACACTATGATACCATTTTGTTATGACTTGACTTAGGATGTACATGATACTAAGTTAAATCCTCATGGATCTCATGAATGTCTCCCCATATACCAGATATTAGCAACTATAATTAATGTATTTAACCAAAACTTAGGGGAACTATTCCCTTTAATGACCATAGGATTGATCCTTGTTGGGCTCTACCAAAAATTCAGTGTAACCTATTTATATATTGAACATGCTAATACAAAAACTCAAAAAATTACTGAAAATGGGACAGTACAGGACCATCATACCTTAATATAAAATATATAATAAAATAAATAAATATATATGAAATATAGGTAATATTTCATAATTATTCATAATATTGATCAAATAAAAAATAAAAAATCATGTCCACTCATTTTATATACAACTGTTGATGCTTCTTTCCGTCACAGATCCCAACGAATGGAAAAGGGAAATACCTTAAGCAAAAAGAGGGTCACCCTTTGATGAACATCAAAAATTGACAAAGGCATGGACCAGGAACCCATTTGGAGGGAGTTGTGCAAGTTTCCTGCACGCCACCTATGGGTCGCGCAAGTCACTTGCACGCCCTATTCTTTTTTTCCCAAGGTGCCAGATGGACTATAAATAGCCCCTGTGGGCCCCCCATTTCGGAGGATGAATTTTCTAAAACTCAGATTCAAGCTCTGGTCGCCCAAGTCTTCAACTCAACTCTTTCTAAAGCTTTTAAGGTAACTTTTTACCTAGAATGGTAGACTTGAAGGAGTAGGATAAGGCCTAAGTGTTTATAATTCATCAACACTTGCACGCCTAAGTTTCCAGACCTCCTTAAAAGTGGAAACACTTGTGCGCCGCCCTACCCTTTCAATGAAACTTTTACGCCTCCCTTTTGGAAACATTTTAGGATAATACTAAAGGCTTGAGTTAAGTCTCGCCCAAGTATTACCCTATAGATTCTTCATCGCCCAGGTGAACCCATTCCGCGCAAGTACACTTGCACGACCACTACTTGCGTTACAAATGATTTGCATGGATATACTTGCGTGCCCACTTTATTTGTGTACTGATCTTTTATTCACCTCTCCTCTTAAAGATATTATCCCTCAAACACCTTTTCAAATCCATTTATGGCATGGTTCCTTTGTTGGCTTCCTTATCTGAAAGGAATTCTATGAGAACCTCTCCCAAAACCTCATGACCTAAAAGTTTATGTCACCACAGTTAGGGGTTTTCTATATAACCTCATACTTTAAGATGAAAATATATTTTGATTTAGGACATCCTCTTCAAGAGTAAAGCCCCAAGTTCCCCTGGTTTGGGCCTCCTTCTCAGGAGTAATCCCAAAGTCTCAAGTCTCTTTAATTGAGAATCCTTCTTAGAAGTAATACCAAATCATAATTTCCTTAAACATCGGGCCTCCTTCTTAGGAGTATGCCCCAGGTTATAAGTTCCCTTTAATTGGGAATCCTCCTCAGGAGTAAGCGCCAATCTTAATTTCTTTTGATTTGGGCCTCCTTCTCAGGAATAAACTCCAATCATAAGTCCTTTTTAATTTAAGACACCTTCTCAGGAGTAATCCCCATGTTAAAACTCCAAATCTCCATAAAGTACAAATACCTTTATGGACCCTTCTTCTGGTCTTCTTTCCTGAAGTAAGTCCTGGTCTTCATCTACATAGGCAGTCATACATACGTAAGCCCCACATCATTTCTCATGACTGCAAATTTCATGGAACCATCATCAAGTTTACTGATACCTCTTATTTATCACATCGATCATGAGTCACATGAGCTTAGAGTGTAAAATTAATCATGAAATCTCTTTTTGGGCCATTAACCATGCATAAACCCCATATTTCTTTACCTGAACTATGTGGAATTTGATCTCTGCCTTAAAAGTAGAGTATGTAGGAAACCTTATAAGGTTCAAGCCCATATTTTATTAATTCTTTTCCATCCCATATGATGTTAAACTGTATCCTTCTTATCGAACTACTTGGGTTCTGATTCCTTTTTAACAAATATACGTAGGTAACCCATCTATAGGTACGATCCCAACTCTGAAATAATCCCTATCTTTCTGAATGACAATAAACTTAAAGTTCCCAACTGAGTGGATTTAAAACCAGTATGGTTATCATAATGACCAAGAGATTTCTATATAATGTATTGAAAGATACCATTGACTAATAATCTCTAATACATACGGATGATTATCCATCGATGAATAACCTCAAATACATATAAAATATTCTCTACATCCCATAAATATCAATCATTGATTGCTAAATCTAAAGGAAAAATAATTTTCATACTTGGTGAATTAATAAGGATTTGTGAACATAACTTAAATCTATGAGATATTCCTGGAGTAGGTAATAATTACCCCCCAAAAAGGTGTGATGATCCTGACCTCCCATACTCCCGACCAATGAAAACTCTTAAACCTCATCGGTCCACAACTAATGAGAACCTACCTTTGTAAAGTAGGTCCAAATGGATATAAAATCATTGTATGTTTTCGGTTCTATGAATAAACCTGTTAGAAAACGATTGGAATGTTTGAACCTTAAACAAACAAGGTTATCCCCATTTCTAGAAGAAATAACAACTAAAATAAAACAATGGACTCTAACTAAGATATAAAAACTTCCTTTTAATCCTAGTATTCCATGAATCATCCTTTTATGAACCCATACCTTTATTCAAGATCCTTCACTTTAACTTACATATAAAATAAGGTATACTTATGCACACCAAAAACTATACCATATGTATGAGCATGGGTGAGTATGACGACTCAGTATGATTTAACTTATGTCCTCAACTCCCCTGATTGAATGTGATAAATTTGAATACATGTTAATGTTCTATAGTGAGTAATACTCAACCCAAACCGTAATATAAGATAAATAATTAAATTTTTGTAGATATAACTAATTATAATAAAATTAAAATAACTATTAGTACAACATGGATCCTTTAGTCCTACCTTAAATCTAGTAAAAATACACCCATAATCCTAAGATCCATCCTAGGATCACACCTCCCAAATAAGAAGTTTTAAATCCAAATAAATAACCCAAATCTAGGGTGAACTCTTTGAAAAAAACAACTACACAACTCCCAATATAATAATGTAAATCAATATTATAATAAAGATAAAATAATATCAAATCAAAGTGGACCCAAATACCAAAATGAAATATTTTTAATCCTAATAAATAAGATTTTATGTGTAATAAAATAGGTCCCAATCATGAAATAATAAAATAACAACTATATTCTAAGTAAAAACCCCATGCTCATCTCATAAATTAAATAAATAAAAATTACAAGCTAACTACTAGCCAATATCACTTCACTCTCCTAAATGTTCTATAATATTTCATATAATGGGGTTGGATACTAATGGATTCATGGTGAACTATTCAAGTACCAATAGTATAGTAATTTTTTTCATGGCTATATACTTACCATGGTGATTATCCCAGGATAGATTTCCTCTATATGATCAATACAACCATATATAAAAGTCTCATATGAGGAAAAACATCACTCTCACATAGTGGAACTCATATATAACCATTATACCATGTCCAAACCACACACAGGTATAATCTAATATAAGAAATATAGATAAATATTTTAAAAAATATATTTTAACTCCAAAATATATCGATCTATGTGAGGATCCAAAAGTAAAATCCTTGTAGATAATATAAAAAAATTAAAATAAATAAACCATGTTAAATACTATTAAAAATGAAAGGTCTCTTAATATTCCTCTTATAACCTATGGTATTCATAATAAAGTTACTCACTTATACATCCATGAAGAAAACTCACTCATTAAAATAATACAAACTCTACTAATATGAAAAAAAATCAATTCACTCTTAAAACCTACTAGAAATACTTTTCCTAGGAATACAATTCCTTCCTAAAAGTTATCAAAAACCCTTTCTCATTCTAAGATATACATATAAATTCTATAATTAAGGCTTCTACTTGAGCTCAATACTAGAATAAATAACCTTATAGAGGTCTAAAACCTTCTCAAACTCATTAATTCTCTTTGATATACTATCCCACTTTCACATGGAATTCCAAAAACCATCTCCAATAAGTTTGAAGTCAAATATTGGAACCCAAATTAAAAATTCTGAAATTTTTAGCTAAGCATAAAATATCCATTATCTTGAAATTTATCACCTTACATGGTTTTCCGAACTATTCAATCTAACTATACATCTATAGTATAAACCATGTATTTATTATCATCCCCCCTTAATGTTTAATTTTCAAAATTCTAACCCTAAACTCCTTCGATTACTTTCCAACATTAATAAATACCGAAACTACAATATTTTCAACCATATTAATTAAAATAATAATTCCAAGGTTTATCTATTAATCATATAATTTAAAAATCATTTTACTAATAAAACCCTACACTCACCCAAAGGGGATAAAAAACATTATAAAAACCCAAAAATCACTTCCTCGCATCCCAAATTTATACAAAAAACATAACATACATCATAAACAAAATTTTCATAATGAATATCTCAAACTAACTACCCCCCTAAGCACATTAAGTTTAAACATCTAAAAAAATAGAAAAAATTTCCAATATAAAACCACAATTTCACCCTTCTGAGAACCCATACATAATAAAATCTTTTCTATTTTAAATGATTATTATACAATATGATAAAATAACTCTTAACATTTTTACATTAAAAAAATTCAAAGACATAACCTATAAACTCAAATTCCCCCTTTTTATAAAATAGTAACCAATCCAAGGAGATTAATTTAGATCATTCATAACTTAATTTAAAAGGATAATATAAATTAAAAAAACCACTTAAATTTTTTCCCTAAAAATACTTAAGTTAAATAAATAATAACGTTTTGAAATTAATTTTAAAAAAAGGATTATAAACCCCAAGGATTGAAATAAGTAACTCATACCCTAACATGTTAAAGAAAACTAGTCCATATAATTATCTAATAATCACTTAAAGTCACCATTTGAATAACAATTTAACTTTAGGTATTTTTTTACTTGGTAACATGTGGTTTAATTATGTCTATTTCACTATGTATGAACCTTATATACAATTCTAATAAACATAATAAAACTTAAAAATTATAATTTAACTAGAAAAAAATATTCATTATACTTTATTACAAAATATCAAATAAATTCGATCCCACTTATTTAAAATCACTTTTATAAAATAATATCTTTACATTTTAACCATAAAAAATCACTATATAACACCCACCTAACTAATGTTCTAATTTTTTTGAAAATATCATTTTTTTAAAAAACATTAAAATAGACTCAAACCATGAAAAACAATCATTCAATACATATCACAAGTAAATTTTCCAATTTAATGTGTTAATATTGTGTTTCCATTTTAGGGAAAACCTGAGTAAAAAACCCTTGATATTTTTGGGATTCTCTATACTATGGAGAATCCATTACTCATGACCCTTAAATATAACAAATGATTTAACTTAAATATAAAGGAAAAGACAGAATAAAAGGAGAGGGAGAACAAAACATTATAATAGCTTTTATATACATGATAACTTATAAATAAATAGATTCTAATTACTCTATTTCAAATATGGAAGGAAAAAGAGGGATGCACATGTGCGCAAGGGAATAAAAAGGAAGAAACGAAGAGTGAGGGAGAAAAAATTATGAAATAAATAGAATTTTAATGATTTAATGACTAGTTATCACAATTAGTCTAATCACCCGTCTTACCATTTTATGTTACTACCACCTCCATAATAAGGTTTATGGTTTTCAAATAATGCACTAGACTGTGAAACTAACCATGAATGGGCCTAACAATTGATTTTTAACTCTTTTCCCTCCAAATTTCACTAGAATACTTCATATCTTATAAATACTTAATATCATAAGTCATTATTGTCATTTATAAACTAAAAAATACTTAAAATTACATTTTATATTAATATAAAAAAATTATATTTCTTTTCATTAAAACTATTTATATTTACTATTAAAACCAAAAAAAAATATTTTAATTAAAATATAAAAAATTTGGCATGCCACATAATCCATGGGAGAAAATAATTATTTTTGTAGTGGATTTGGCATATATTCACTGGATATTTTCTTCATAATTTTTTATTAAATCTTTTATTATTTTATTGGGTGGGAACCAAATGGTAAATAAATCGGGTTATCTTATGTAAGTGGGAGTATTGATAAAATAGATATACCCATGGGTAACTCTTTAAAAAAATTGTGTTTAAAATTATTATTGGATAAAAAGTGGATAATCATGTTTGACACTTGATAAATAGAGTGAATTATATGTTATTAGAGATATCCACTCTAATCATAGAAGTAACCCACCACATAGAGTGAAAAACACACACATATTATGTCTATATTATGTTTAAGATTTAATTCATACATATAAGAGAGAAAAATAGTGGGTAAAAAAGATATTCATTCATATTAATTGGTGTATGATCATAAGTTAAATTGATTTTTAAAATGATTAAATTGATTCATCATTTCCCTTATTAATGTATGAATTCTAAGTTAATTTCAACTTGAAGTTAATATATGATAAATTTTAATATTTAAAATGTTTTTTAAGTTTAATTAAATCATTTAGATGTTATTCAATGCATAAATTGAAGGTTCTAGGTGCAAAAAAAGCACTAAAGAGTCATCCCAACTCATATTTTTATCATAATCAATGACTAATTTGAGATTTAAATAGAGATAAATGCTGTGATTAATGGAATTAAATAAAATATTAATTGATGATTAAATGATAGAACCAAGGTGTGAGATCATCACATATTATTTATAATTAATTTAAACAATTAAGAATTACTTTATGATGAATTATTTCTTCATTTATGGATCAAAAAACATCTCTATGTTGTACTGTCATTACCTTGTAGGAAAGAAGAGTGTATTCCAACCAGAGGAGATCCACACATGTTCCAAGAACCTTAGAATGTTGTTGTCGGTATCTCTAGGTTCTAGCATGGTGGATCCTAACACTTACATAATTATCCTTTGATCACCCCTAGAATCACTTAAATAAAGACTTTCTTTGATCTCTATAGGCTAGAGAGTGGTGGAGGAGGGGGAACGCTCTCCATTATTGAGAGAGTTCTTAGAGGGGAATCTCTTTTGGGCTTCAAGTGAATTCTCTCCAAATATCATTGTGCACAATAATATGAAAATGGTAACCCTACAAAAAATAATATCATTTGGTTTATATACCACTAGGGTTAAAAAATAATAATTGCCCAGGTTCTCCCTTATTTTTTATTTAATCCCTATGAAACCCCATATCTATAATAATAATAATAATATTATTTATTGACATACAAAAATTTATAAAATCAAATTTTATATTATTTATTTAAATAATATTTAATATATATTATTTTTTATCGGACCATTAAACTCAGTCTTCCATTCCTCTATAATATTTATTGGGTATTGAATAATGACTGTTTATTTATTAAATAAATATTAATACATTATTCACTAATAAATAAATAAATATTATATTTACTAAATAAAAATTAAAATATTTATTAAATATTCTTCTCCTGAAATATTCTCTCGAATAACTGGTGACAGAATATATGCGATCAAGCAAACATGAATAATTATTATACCACATGTGGGAATAATATTTATTCGACTTGTAAAATAATAAATAATAATATTATTTAATTTAAGTTCTAGATACACTTAGTGTGTGACCCTCTAGGCCTCTTTCTCAATTAAATCAAGAGAAGTATCATAATGTCCAAGGTTAGCTTCTAGAAATAATCCAATTCACCCATAGAGAAAGATGCTAATGTCACAATGACATAAAAACTCATACAAATGCTTTCTATTTAATATAACCCCTTTATCAAGATATCTCTAATCAAGTTGGTTGCATATAGGTGGGATTAACCTATGTGTTTGATGTCAATTTCTTTGAATTTATGAAAATTGAACATTCTTATAGAACACCACGACCATATATTTATTTAGGATATATCATTTCAATCAAAGGGCCTAAGATATCAAATTAGACTGAAGAACAAAAGGGAAAAATCCTTTCTCATGTTATTCATCAATGAAGTATTATTTGTGACACACCCAATGAATCCTACTTCATATCGAATATATGTCAACACGGTTTTCATCAATACATAAAAGTACACGACTCATAATATCCATTAATAATAATACTAAAGTATAAGGACCAATAAACATGCCTGTGGATAGGAACATCCAATGACATATATAAATATGGATTTCCTACGAGTGGGTCATGTTCTCATAATCTCATACACTTGAAATTACCAAGGGAGTACATCATGAGAAGGTGCCTCAAAGTCCTATGAGTCTCTACCACTATTATCCTATATCATCTATGTCCCCCATATTATTTCTTCTGACTATAGAATATGTAAGAACCTGGATCTTCTTTTTAGGTATGTTTTTCAATTCTAGTTGTTTTTTAGGAAAAATGGGAAGAAGGAAAATTTTAGGAGTTCATGCCATGCACTTACTTGTACATGTCATGTACTCTGGCACCAAGTCTAGGATGTGTCATAGCCACGTACATGACCGTGTTGTGGCGTGGCAGGGCTGCTTAAGGCGGGATCCAATTAATACATATACACGCCATGTATCCTTAGGGAACAAGCTGTGTATTTTTATTTTTATTTGTTATATCAGACCACGGTCGTGTCTCTTTCATTGAAATCACTTCTTCTAGGTTCATCTCCTCTAAGAGCGACTGAAGACTGACTATTATTCTTTGAACCCCTAACTCACCATTTTTTCTCCAAATCAACCACCGTCGACTATGTTAGAATCTCCATGGTGAGTTATTCATTCTTCTAGAGCCTCATCTCTTGATTTCTTATCTTTTATGAGATATCCTTGGTTGAGAATTTTGGACATTTTTGTAGATATATATTGTTTTAGGTCAATTCAAAGGATGAAGTTCAAATATATCAATCGTACAATGCCAAGGTAGGTGGTTTGTTCCTTTCCATATATTTTTTGTGATTTATATGTGCAAAAGTACCCAATACCCTAGTTCAGGGTATTGTTTGTTTAGAGATTTTAACCCTATTAATGCCTGCTATGCCTTGTTTCTTAAGTAGGGATGTTGGATTATGAATAGGGTTATTTACCTTTATATGGTTTTATTTTTCCCATGTTTGATTTGACATTGACCATTGGGTATAGAACTACCTATTAGGCTGCTTTGTTTTCCATCCCTAGTGTTGTTAGGATGGATTGATATTATGTGACATGCTTGTTATATGCGTTGTATCTGATTAGCCATGTAGTATATTGTGATTTACTTTGGCTGCTGAATATCATTTGTGCATGATTGACTTACACAAGGCTATGAGAACCTAGTGTAGTTATACCATATGGGGAATGGACACTGAGGGCTTTTCCATAGTGTCTGTTTTACTATTTACATTGTGAGACCATAGGGGGGATGGACTTGTGTGGTCCCTCAGAGTGTCAGTAGTTCCACATTGTGAGACCACATGGGGAATGGGACGTTGAGTGCTTCCTCAGAGTATCTATAGTTACCATTACGAGACCACATGGGTAATTGATGATGAGTTCTTCCTTAGTGAGTCTTTGCTAAGCTGAACCATATGGGTTATACTGTGAGAACTTCCTAGAGGGTTGCTTGTGATTGATTGGTCGAATAATTGTTAAATGTAAATGAATGTAGTTGAAAGTGTAGGATTGTTTACTTTTGAGTAATTCCTTGTTTATTACATAATTTTGCTTATTGCCTGCTATATATATATATATATTCACTAACTGTTAGGAATAGATCTTTGGGTGGTTTCCTACTTAGATTCATCTCACACCCTATTTGGGTCATGATTTTGGGACCAAATAGATTATATTTCTATAGGTATAGATAAGGGAAAGCGCCCTTCTACTTCAGGTACTTGACTGTTATGGAGTTAGAGATCATGGGACCAAACTGAGGATTGTGATGCTGTTGGAGTTTATTTGTTTTCTTTGTAATTTTTTTGGGTACTTTATTTCGGCATTGTGACTTGTTTGGATTCTTTCCTATACATATGTGACATTCAACATTTATATACATGATCAAGTTGTTTATTTACCTTCAGTATTCCACTTTTTTACTTATTTCATGTTATTATTACTTTTTCTATTGTATATTATTGCTATTCCACTGTGTTACTCTTCCAATGTGGGCATAGTTTCCCCACTATCATACCCAAAGGCCCTAACTGCTAGTCAGCAACCTCTGGCATTTGGTGAAATTCACTTGAGGCCATGTGACCAACCGGGTACGGGGCACCTCTGGGTGGAACCCAGAACCAGGACGTTACAAAGTGGTATCAAAGGAATTATTTTATTCTTGAATTACTATTTGGATACTATAGATAGGAATAGGAAGGAATGGGTAGTTGGTAATAAGATGTTCCCAGGAGTAGCTAACCTGTGTAAAAGGAAAAACCAATTTACCTCGATTATTACAATTTTTCTGGTTTTACAATTTTACAGTTGATTTTATTTCACTGTTGGGTGATTCAAATGTTTTGTGTTGTTATCGTTGATTTTTTTGATGTTCTATTTTCATTTCAACCCAATGATATTAGGGTATGCCATCTCAAGCATCATATAGGCACTTGCTAGAGATCACCTACCATGCATTCTTGTCAGGCCATTTATGGTGCATTACCGATTTCATGTTGTTGTGATAGATGTTGTTCTAGATATGCATGCTATTGTGATAGATTCCTTGATAGAATACCTGCTATTTGATAGGGTATTGAATCGTGTAAAGTTTTTTTTGAATGAACACCAAACTTTGGCCCCTGAGGTGTTATGGGCTCTCATAGATCAGAATTTGGCAGATCATTACACTGTTATACTATGATATGGCATGTATAAGATGAAAAAATTTGATTTGCAGGGAGTATGGGCCTCTACAGATCGGAATTTGGAACTTTAATGTTTTTTTAGCATTTTATGGGATTCTAGAGTATTTTCTGAGGCTTTCTGTTTGGAAAAAACCTATAATACGCAATGTGTATTGTCGAATACATTCCATGTATCCTTCTATTCGAGATGTATATGTTTTTATTAAGTACACACCGTGTACTGTATGTACACACCATGTAGTCTCTAACCGTGTAACTGCCTGTGTGGGTAGAGACATAGGGTTGTGAAATCCTTGATGGGACACACTGTGTACAGGACATACACTCCGTGTTGTAGAGACTATGTGTCTAGCCGTGTGACTATTGACATGGGTGGATGAAAATTAGCTAGTACACATCGTGTCTGGAAGAAACACACCATGTAAAGTCAATCTTGTCTCCAACAGTGTGACTAACGACACAGGTGGTTGAAACTTAAGCAGTACATGTCGTGTTTTGGGTGAACACGCTGTGTAGGGTCATTCTAGGAGAACTATGTGGGTTAGTCGTGTAGAAGAACTTGGGAAGGGGAAAACGATTCAAGTACACACTGTGTCTTGGGAGAACACACCGTGTGTATGGGGTGTTACATGAACAAGGTAGGCAGGAGTACATGCCCATGTGAATGCTTCAGGGAACATGACTTTTATGGGTCATACATGCAGTGTATCAATTTTTAGAAAAAACATTAATGCTTTCTTTATCCTGTTCCTTTCTTGAACCTCTAAATTTCAGTCCTTGATAATCTTGAACTATGGCTCACACTTGACCTTGTAGATTCATTCCACCAAGATGTCCTTGAGTCGTACGATAGATATAGGGTAGTGATCATACACTAGACATGGATGATCAGGGACTACCAACCGATCCTCCAGTCATTCCTATCTTTGCACTAGCCATTATTTCGGATACAGGTGTCGATGCATAGTTCTGAAAGGGATTCATGAGGTTTATGAAGACATTCATGGGAGCACCACATCCTTCCCCATCTATTGTAGAATTGAAATGGGTTTTTTGAGTATCAACATATCCCACTTTCTTAGGGTATGGACGAACTTAGGCTACATAGTCATGGTTAGAAGTCATTCTATCAATCTTCGAGCATTTGGAGATGCCTCCAGAGAGGAGGCTGAAGCTCACTACATATATGCTTTGGGATTCCGACAAGAGATGGTGGGATGTGATATCACATGAGGGATTCCAGAAAGTTATGGCTTGGGATGAGTTCCATCATACCTTCTATGATTACTTCTACCTGAATACTTTGAGGGTCACTGGAGACAAAGATTTCATGAGTTTGGAGCATGGTACTCTTTCATTCATGGAGTATTCTTCTCGCTTCACAGAGATGCAGTTATTCATTCCCATCCTAGGGGGTGATGAGTTATTCTTGGAGAGGAAGTTTTAGGATGGTCTCAGGAATGACATCCAATATCCAGTGAACATCTTCATGTTGACTTCTGTCACTTCTATAGTAAACCAGGCGATGATCATAACAAAATTTGAGGGATTCTGGAGCTATGAGCCAGGGCAGCTCAAAATCTAGAGTTGGTACCCCTATGACTGACAACAGGAAGCATCGTAGGGAGTCTACGCATGGAGAACCCAGGAAATATAATACTCATTTAGGTATCTAGGTGGTATGATACTAGTGTGGGAAGGGCAGGAATATGAAGCCACATTGCCCGAGAGACCCAATGGAGTGCCAATCTTGTAGCAAGATGAGTCATCTTTAATGGTTCTGTCATATTTTCTCACTAGAAGCTGGTGATAGGGGTTCTATTTTGACTCCTCGTACCAGAGTAGGACCACAAGTTCCTCATTATACTGGGGGATAGAGTTCTTCAAGCTATTCAGGATGAGGTGGTGGTCATGGCCGCAGTGGTCTGATGCAGGGTTTTTGATAGCAGCAAGGTGGATCAGCTCAGGGATCACATACATTTTCATAGGGTCGTGGTGGAGGTTAGGCTTTTGCGATAGAGAAGATCTAGCAAGATCAGGATCTCGAACCCTCTACAGTTAGAGGTACGATTCTAGTTGCCTTAGTTTTAGCTTCTACACTTTTCGATACAGGTAATTCTCATAGTTTCATTTCTGTTGCTATTGTGGATATCCTTGGGCTCTGTATCATTTCTTCTACTAATATCTTGACGTTGTAAACTCTGTTGGGGACAAGAATGGTTAGTGTACATCAGTGTAAGGATTTCCCTCTTGAGGTTGGGGGTTTTCACTTATTATGGGACCTCTATGTCTTATAGATGACATGTTATAATTTCATTCTCAGAGTGGACTAGTTAGTTCCCTTCTAGGTTGTTGTCAACTACTATCGTCGTAGGGTGAGTTTCATTTCACCAAATGGAAGGTCGTTTCTACATAAGGGTGAATGGGATGTTAAGGAGAGTAGAGAAGGACCCAAGCATCATGGGTTGAGAGGAGTTACAACCCAAATTTCTAGTCTATATATGGATGACCAGAGGACTTCACATATTAAATTTGATCCAATGGTGGATCATTTCAAGGATGTCTTTCCAGAGGACTTTTTAGGTTTTACACTAGAGAGAGAGGTATAATTTTCTATTGATCTTGTGCCAGGAGCGACACTGGTGTCCATTCCTCCTTATAGGATGGATACACCCGAGTTACAAGAGATCAATAAGAAATTAGAGGAGTTACTGGAAAAGGGTTTAATCTGACACAGAACTTATCCTTGGGGATCGCCTGTCCTGTTTGTGAAGAAGACAGACAATACCCTCAAATTTTTTGTGGATTATTGGAAGTTGAACCAGTTGAAAGTCAAGAAATGACATCCCTTACCAAGGACTGATGACCTCTTCGATCAGCTTTGAGGAGCCCGAGTGTTCTCAAAGATTGAATTGATATCCAGTTATCATCAGTTGTGTGTTAGACAATCTGATATAACTTTTACGACCTTTAATAGCAGATATGGTCTATATGAGTAGGTGGTTATGCCGTTCAGTATCACGAACGCGCCTACAGTTTTCATGGAACTGATGAACCGAGTGTTCCATCCATACTTGGACTCCTTTATGGTGGTTTTCATGGATGACATCTTGGTGTACTATTACACTCAACATGACTAAGCTACCCATCTTGAGATCATTTTGATTACATTGATAGAGCATCAGTTATATGCCAAACTCTCAAAATAACACTTTTGAATGGACCAGATTCACTTCTTGGGCATGTTATCCCAAATACAAGAGTTTCAGTAGACCCAGAGAAAGTGAGAGTAGTTGTTTCCTAGGAGAAACTTAAGAAAGACTTTGAGGTATAGAGTTTTCTATGGTTGGATGGTTACTAAAGGCGTTTCATACAAGACTTTTCACGCTTAGCAGCGCCACTGACGGGCCTAACTAAGAAGGGTGCAAAGTACCTGTGGTCATATTCTTGCGAGTAAACCTTTTAAGAGCTAAAAGGGATGTTTAATTCAGCACCGATACTAGTTTTTACGAAGTCATGGAAGAGTTATATAGTTTACTGTAATGCATTTGGTATTGGGATGGGAGAAATGCTTATACAGGGGGAAGGAGTTGTTGCGTATGGGTCTTAGCAGTTGAGGCCACGTGAGAGGAATTACCCGACACATGATCTTGAGTTGGCTGCAGTTGTTCGTGCTTTACTCTGTTGGAGACATTACCTTTTGGGAGATCATTTTGTGGTTTTCACTGACCACAAAAGTCTCAAGTATATCAATACTCAGCGCGATCTGAATCTGAGACAATAAAGGTGGGTTGAGTACCTTTAGTCCTTTGAATGTGAACTTACCAACATGCTCGGTAAAGAAAACGTAGTGGCTAATGCATTGAGCATAAGGACTCAGATACAGGCAGTTTAGGAGGCCAAAAATGAGTGGTAGCTTATGGATCTATTCTTTGAGATGGATTTGGAGGTGCACGACAGACAGAGGCATACATTTATTTCTTATATAGTTGTTACCTATACTATTGTTGTTTGAGTGCGAATGAGGTATCTATCAGATTCAGAAGGACTAGTTCTATGAGAGAGTGTGTTAAGAGAGGACCCTATTTCTGGATGGTCCATAGGTGAGGATGATATCATTCATTTTCAGGGGCGCGTATGGGTGTCAATAGACATACATGATGATTTGATGTGGGATTTTCACTCCTTAGTTTGGTTAGTTCATCCTGGAATCACCCAGATGTATCGAGATCTACACTGTTAGTATTGGTGGCCAGGTATGAAGAGGAATTTTGTTGGTTTTTTTATAAGGTTTTCCACCTTTCAGCAGGTGAAGGTGGAGCATCAGTGACCAATAGAGATTTTGCAGTAGTTACCCATTCCCGAGTGGAATTGGAATGACGTCACGATAGACTTCATGGAAGGTTTGCTGAGGTCGCTTCGAGGGAATGATGTAGTGTGGGTTGTCATTGACAGACTCACAAAGGTTGCACACTTTTTACCGATCAAGGAAACATTTAGTGTAGATGATCTAGGAAGGTTGTACATCCAGAATATTGTACGTCTACATGGGGTTCCACACTACATTGTTTCAGACAGGGACACCCATTTTACTTCTTGGGTCTGATAGGGACTACATAGGGATTTGGGTACACAGGTACTTCTGATTACACCTTGTCATCCCCAAATAGATGGCCATTCCAAGCGTATGATATAGGTGTTAGAGAACATGCTTAGAGCATGCGTCCTATATTTTGGAGGTTCTGGGGAGAAGCACATACCTATGTTGGATTTTTCCTACAATAATAGTTTTCAATAAAATATTCAGATGGAACCTTATGAGGCTTTGTATGGTAGGACATTCCGATCACCCCTATGTTGGTTAGAGGTAGGATATGCATCTATGTTGGGACATCGTATTTTCCAGGAGACCACAGAGTAGATACAGTTGATTTAGAAGAGGATATCTATTGTAAAGTCACGACAGAAGTCTTATGCTGATCTATAGAGACGACCTCTGGAGTTCGAGGTTGGGGATCAAGTTTTTCTACATGTCATGCCAAGGTTGATACACAAGAGGATTATGAGATATGGGAAGATTTAACTGAGATACGTTGGGCCATTTGAGATTTTGGAGTGAGTCAGGCTGGTTTCCTATTAGCTATAGTTACCTTAGTGGTACCGGGCTATGCACGACGTCTTCCATGTTTATCAGTTACGATGTTACTTCTTAGACCCATATCATGTCTTTCAACTCGAGGAGGTTGAGTTTGAGGTGGATGCATCATTCGAGGAGCATCCTATCCAGATTGTTGATCGCAACACGAAGGTTCTCCATGGCCAGTCTATTCCTATGGTATGGGTCCTATGGCAGCACGGGTGAGTACAAGATGAGACTTGGGAGAGGGAGGCCAAAATACAGTGGTAGTGGCCGGAGCTGTTAGAGGATTCTTCTTCTACTCCGCCTTGCTAGGAAAATTCGGGGACAAATTTCTTTAAGGGGGGAATTTTGTAAGAACCCATATCTTCTTTTCAGGTATGTTTTTCAATTCTAGTTGTTTTTTAGGTAAAATGGGAAGAAGTAAAATTTTAGGAGTACACACTGTGTACTTCCTTGTACACACTGTGTACCCTGGAACCAAGTCTAGGACCTGTCTGGCCATGTCACAACCGCATACACGACCATGTGGTGACGTGGCAGGGCCACTTAAGGTGGGATCTGGTTAAGGCATATACACACCGTGTATCCTTGGGGAACATGCCATGTATTTTTATTTTTATTTGTTATATCATGACAGGGTCGTGTCTCGTTCACATAAATCACTTCTTTTAGGTCCATCTCATCTAGGAGTGACTAACGACCAATAATTATTCTCTGAGACCCCGACTCCTTGTCCGTTCTCCGAATCAACCATCATCGATTGAGTTGGAATTGCCACGGTGAGTTCTTTCTTCTTCCAGAGCCTCATCTCTTGATTTATCCTCTTTCTTGAGATATCCTTGGTTGAAAATTTTGTATGTTTTTGTAGATCAGCATCATTCTAGGTCAATTCAGAGGCTGAGGTTCGACTATATCAATCGTACAATGCCGAGGTAGGTGGTTTGTGCCTTTCTATAAATTTTCTGTGAGTTATATGTGCAAAATTTCCCAATACCCTAGTTTGGGGTATTGCATGTTTAGGGATTTTAACCTTGTTAATGTCTTCTATGAATTGTTTCTTTATTAGAGATGTTGGATTGGTAATAGGGATATTTACCTTGCTATGGTTGTATTTTTCCCATGTTTGATTTGACATTGACCGTTGGGTCTATAATTTCCTGTTAGGATGTTTTTTTTCATGCCTAGTGTTGTTAGGATGAAGTGATATTACCTGACATGCTTGTGATATGCATTGTAGATAATTATCCAAGTAGTATATTGTGATTTAATTTGGTTTCTGATTATCTTTTGTGCACAATTGACTTACACAGGGCTATGGAAACCTGGTGTAGTTAGACCATAGGGGCAATGGACAATGAGGGCTTCCCTAGAGTGTCTGTTTTACTATTTACATTGCGAGACCATAGGGGGGTGGACTTGTGTGCTCCCTCAGAGTGTCTGTAGTTCCACGTTGCGAGACCACATAGGGAATTGGATATTGAGTGCTTCCTCAGAGTGTCTATAGTTACCTTTACAAGATCACAAGGGGGAATTGATGGTGAGTGCTTCCTCAAAGAGTCTTTGCTAAGATGAACCAGAGGGGTTAGACTATGAGAACTTCCTAGTGGATTTCTTGTGATTGATTGGTTGAATAATTGTTAAATGAAAATGAATTTTGTTATAACTATATGATTGTTTACTTTTGAGTACTTCCTTGTTTATTACTACATTTTTCTTATTTCCTGCTATATATATATATATATTCACTTACTATTAGGCACAAATCTTTAGATGGTTTCCTACTTTGATTCGTCTCACACCCTGTTTGGGTCATGTTTTTGGGCCCAAACAGATTATATTGCTGTAGGTATAGATAAGGGAAAGAACCATTCTACTTGAGGTACTCGACTGTTGTGGAGATGGAGAGCATGAGACCAACTTGAGGCTTACAATGCTGTTAGAGTTTACTTTTTTCTTTGTAATTTGGTTTGGTACTGTATTTCAGCATTGTGACTTGTTTGTATTCTTTCCTAGACATATGTGACTCGCATCAATTATATATGTGCTCTAGTTGTTTATTTAACTTCAGTCTTTCACTGTTTACTTATTTCATGTTATTACTACTTCCGCTGTTTTATATTATTGTTATTCCACTATGTTACTCTGCCAATGAGGGCATAGTTTCCCCACTATCACACCCAAGGGCCCTCGTTACTAGTCGGAAGCATCTAGCGTTTGGGTAAATGTGCTTGAGGCCATGTGACCAACTGAGTACGGGGCACCTCTGGGCGGCACCTGGAACCGGGACATTACTGAACAAATATTTAAGAATAATTTCATGGTACTTCTGGGTTCTCATCATAGCAGGGAACTACTATGAGATTTCAATGCGATAACTTCTGACCTTAATGATTTATCTTTATCAAAAAACTAATTATTATTATCTATCTAATTAGCCAATTCATTATTCATAGGTTCCAACTATGAGAAACCAAAGGCATCAAGCTATAACAAGATATCAAAAGTTCAACAAGCTCTTAGCATTAATTCTAGTTTTAAAAAACTTAGAGAAGTATCATTCTCATTTATCATGCCTTATTATTCTTTTTATCAACTAGAATTAACATGATTCAAGTTTTTTATCAATTACATTAATACATGGAATATCATATTCAATTAAACATTCACATAACATCCATTTGATTACCATAAAATTACAAAAAATTCTAGATTTCAAACATGCCTCTTCTTTAAATTCTTAAGCCAATTAATTAATTAATTACAACTTTATGTTCTTTACCAATATCAACAACAACATGAAAATCCATATCATCACAACCATTATCAACAATAATAACATAGATAACACACTATCTAGAAAATGAAGAGGTAAACAATTATCATGATTGAAAGAAACAACATGTGATCACTAAAACCAATTATTTATTAATATAGTTCAATATTTATTAGGTTAATTTCATTTTCATCCAAAAATATATACCAGGATAAATTTAAAATTGCACATAAATAAAATATATGTAATGAATACCCTACCTCAAAAGCAATAACTTTATTTACACAAGAATGTACTAATGTCACATATCCCAATCACCTCTCCTGCAAGAATCTACATCCCTCCAAGGACACTGCAACACAACCAAACCAACAAATAACCAATAAAAACCCATTAAAATTATGGGTAGAAACGTCCATCACATATAGATAATAACTGGGAGGATCCAGATCTTAGAACCATGAGAGAAAATGGTATAATCTACCTTAGATCACCATGGATTAGACATGAGAAGATGAGAATCGATCCTTGTTGAAGGGATTCCAAAATTCCAGAAGAGAGAACCACTAACCACATAGAATTTGGGAGGAAGGCCACAGGGTTTGAGAAAGGAGAGGAAAATAGAGGTTATAAACCACATAACCTAGGAGACATTTATGGTGTAAATCATCTGTTTACATCATAAATGTGTCAAATTTTATGTTTCACCAAAAAACGCATCGAATCAACTATTTCAAATCATAATTGTTTTATGTTGTAAACTCACAATTTAAAATGTAATGTTTAAGGGTTGTAAAACACCAGCCAGAAACCACTTACATCGTAAACCCCACTTATGTCATAAAATTATACTTATGATGTAAATTATCCATGCTTCTAGATTTTATCATCCAAACACCACTATGACTCCACTAATCATATTTTGAGATCTATAGTCTTTAGAAACATTCAAAGGGTTCTAGCTAGATAGATTTGGGCCCTTAAATTAGATACCACTCAAACAATTCTCATCCTTAATAATCTAAAACCAAACCATGAGAGAAAACAAAAGAGTCGTCCAAATAGCCACCCCATGAGATGCCTCTCAAGGATATCTCCATCATAGGAGATCAACCAACTCACCATAGGAACAAGAAAAAACCATGAAACAACAAAAAAAGCACCGAACACTCTCCTGGGTAGATACCTTTGAAATGAGAGAAATTACATAACAAGAAACAAAAGAAAACTGTCTCATAAACTGGAAAGGTCAACATCCAAAAAATGAACAATGTTATAAGAGAAGAGATAAACATAAAAAACTTGGGGTATTTAGTGTGTATCAATAAATAAAGTTTCTAGATACTCTCTTCTATACCACCATTCCACCAAAGAACATGAACCAAGTGGATAACATGAACACACAACACCTTCTCCTTGAATTAATAGATCTTTATAGACCATTCCTCAAAGGTCACATCATCATCAACATCAATCTCACCAAAATTGATGACATGAGATTCATCATGAAGAAAGAAATGATGACACGAAACATAAAAAACATTGTTCATCCTTCTCGTCTATAGGGGAAGTGATATCTAATATGCTACAACTCCAACATAAGACAACACCTCAAAAGGACCAACAAACCAAGGAGAAATCTTACTTAAATTGAAAACCTTCATTGCCCATGATGAGGATCCACCTTAAAGAACACATGATACCCAACATAAAACTATAGAGGTCTCCTCCTATTTTCAGTATAGGATTTTTGATGATACTATGATTCCTTCATCCTTTCATGAATTAGCTGAACCATCTCTATCATATTATTTACTAGTTTCAACCTCATAATTTCTCTCTCTTTGACCCCCATCCATCATAACAAAGAATGGAATGTTTAGTTATAAAAATATTAAATTGGTTCCATACTAATGGTGGGGTGAAAGATATTATTATTAGAAAACTTGACCAAGTGAAGGTTCCTAATCCATGAACCTCCAAAATCTAGTACACAATAGTGAAACATGTCCTGAAGAGTCTGGATAGTAAAATCTTTCTGACTATCCATCTATGGGTGGAAAGAAGTTCTAAGGCATAATAGTGAGCCAAAATCCTAATGGATACCTCTCCACACCCTAAAGTAAAACAAGTATCATAATATAAGATGATAATCCTTAGGACTCTATGGATTCTCACCACCTCTTCTAGATACTTCCTTGAAAAAACCTCCACTAAGATCAAATCCTTGATCTCTATAATGTTTTATGACTTCATAAAGTTATCCAATATCATCAATATATCATCAAAGACTACCTAACCTTGAGGTAAATCAGTAACAAAGTCTATCTATATGCCTCCCACTTCCATTAGGAAAAATATAATGGATGAAGTAAACCACTAGGAATAAAGTTCTTAACCTTCACCTTATGACAAACCAAACATCAAGAAAAAACTCACGCTTCAACCTAGGACACCAAAAATGACCACCCAAAACACGATACATCTTTATCATGCCAGGATGTGCTACCAAATGTGATCTATGGAACTCATAGAGAACCATATCACACATCACCAAATGGAAAAATAGCCTCCCCTAGAATAACAATTAGTGTTATTTATCCTCAGAACAACCATCAGGGGAATCACAAAAAACAACCTAGTCACTCCAGACCTCAACCTCAGAATCCCCCAATTGGGACTCCTCCACCTATTTCACCAACGATGATTGCACTGCCATATATAAAATACAACCCATTCCTCCAAACTCTCCCATATCAAGATGAATCACTGAGATCTCTTTAATCACTCTATGAATCTCTAAATTCATTCATGAAATCACTATGTGACTTCTTTCTTAGTGCATCAACCACACAATTTCCTTTACTGTTGTATAATAAATCTCAAAGTCATAACACTGTAAGAGTTCCATCCACTATCACTATAAAAAGTTCAATTCACACTAGGAGAAGACATTTATAAGGCTCTTATGATCAGTGAAAACCAAAAAACACTCACCAATGAGGTAATATCACCAAAATTTAAAGGAAAACATAATTACTTCCAACTTGAGATCATGGGTGGTATAGTTACACTCATAAGGATATAACTACTGAGACCCATAATAAATAAATGATATATGATATATCAGAACACAACCCAATCATAGATGTGAAGAATCATAGATAAAATTAAAATGAACTACCTCTGTTGGAAAAAAAAGGACTAGATCATTGACCAACTTCTCCTTTAGGTACTTGAAAACCGCCTGACACTGGTCAATACACAAGAACTCCTTATACTTTTGGGTCAATGCTATTAGAGGAGTCTAAACCTAATATAAATTGGATATAAAACTCCTATAATAGCCTGAAAGACTAAGGAAAATTCTCACATTTTCCAATATATTAGGGGCTTCCCAAAAAACCACCACCTAAATATTTAAATAACCCATAACTACTTTTTTATGGGACACAACATGCCCCAAGAAAGAAACATGAAGATCCCACAACTCACACTTCAAAAACTTCCCAAATGGATTCTAATAATGAAGAAATCCTAAAACATAATGTAGATAATTTGAATGATCCTCCTTAGACATTGAGTACATAAGGATTTTTCAATTAAAAACACCACAAACCGATCCAGGAACTCCTTGAACACCATTTTCATTAACCCCATGAACATGGTTAGAGAATTTTTCTTGACAAACAATATAACAACAAACTCATAATGCCCAAGAAGATATTATAAATAATTATTTGAAATATCCTCATCCTTCATCTGAATATGATGATAACCTGACTACAAATAGACATCTGAGAACCAACTTGATCCCTTTAACTGATCGAATAAATCATCTATCCATGGAAGAGTATAGTGATTCTTCACTTTCACCTAGTTCAAGTGATGATAATTGATTCAAATATGAAAACTAACATTGGCCTTTTTCATGAACAAAATGGGTGTACCCGAAGGTAACAAACTCATCCAAAAAAACCTCACTACAATAGATCATCGAGCTATACTTGCAACTCATGAAACTCAAAAGGTACCATCCTATATGGATACATCAATATGGGAGCCATGAATTACTATAGTTCAATCCCAAATTCAATATCTCTTTGAGGTGGTAATGCTACAACCTCCTCTATAAATACACTAGGGTACTCTTCCATAACTATGGGAAATACTAATGGTTGAAACTTAGATGATCTTAGCATAACCTATCTATTAAGGAATATAAGGATGGAACATGAATCCAACCCATCTGAGCGTCTCTGTCACCAACGAACACTGTTGGATCTCTATCATCATCATTGAACACAACTTATCTCCTGAAGCAATCCATAATAGCCTATACTAAATACAACTAATCTATGTCAGGGATGATTTAATATATCTATATCTATAAACATAGGAAGTCTCCTAAAGAGAAGTATTATCCCATCACTAGCTCATAGTCTCTATATACTTCATAAAAGTCAGATAAAAATCTAACTAGAATAGTAAATGCTAAGGGAATTGGAATCCTCTCCACATTAAGTCCTGAAGCCTGAATGAGGGTAGGTGATATGAAGGAGTACGTAGATCCTGAATCAAACAAAGCATGTACCCATGTAGGAAACAAGAAAATGATACCTAGAATGATGACTGGATCACCCGATGTTGGAAACATTAAATCATGAATATTGCCATGAACTGCTCCAAAAATTATCTAATCCTACTGAAAACCACCTATATGGCCACTCTCTACTCTCTTAGGAATAAGAGAATATTGAAGTGATCCTCTACCCACCCCATCACCTCTCTGTCAATCCTATGTTGGAGAAACCTATTTTTGTTTCTTTATTGGTTAAAATTTCCTCAATAGAGGAACCTAAAGTGGAATACTTGGAACAAACTGACTGCTTAGAAAGTTTGGGCACTTTAGTAATTTATGACATCAACCTTCATAAAAAACAATCATGTGATCCCTTATCATAGGTTTTAGAGCCTCTTCCCTTGGATAAATGAGATAGTGAGGGATGAGACCTACTCCTAGCTGACTAAAAGATCTTCTATCTAGGAAATTGGTAACCCTATACCATAACTCTTCTTTATGATTAATCTTGATGAATTCCCTCTCATGAAGTCTTGGTTCTGGCCATAATCCTCTCAATAAACTCTTCTCTTTCTAGAACCTTGAGATATGTATACAACATGAAATGGGTGAAATAGAATTGGATATCTAGACGCAAAGCTTCCTCAAAATTCCTTGCCCTGACCTCCTCATCTAGAAATAGATTTGAAGTATATCACATAAGGGTCTTGAAATGTATTCCAAACTCTCACATGGTGGAACTCTCTTATTAAAGGTTAAGCAGCTCCTGGTGACATGCTGACTTCATGGTCGAATAAATAAAATCTTCTTGGAACTAGTCTAATAACTTCTCCTATGGGACTACCGATACCTCACAATCCCTAAGGAAGAAAAACCACTACTATCTTGTTGTCCCACACAATATAATCACAACCAATGAAACCTAGTTATCCTTCTAAGAACTAATCAAACTAAAATCAATCTCAACCTCCTCTAATTAGTCTTCTATGACTAAATATGAAATGAATCCCTTTTATTTATACATACTCTGGTGCTGAAAATCTTAGAGTATCCTCCTCTAAGTGTCATCATCGTTAAACTATACTATGTGACTATATTTTGGCACATCCTACTGAATATATTCAATATAAACATGACGAGGACATTGACCTAGAGCCATACTTGTAAGAAGAAAAAATGTTTAGACTCCTAAAACTGAAATGTGGAATATTTAATATTATTTACTTAATTATTTAATTCATTTTATTCATTTTATTCTTCTAAGGTTTAACCTATCCCAAGGTATACCCATTTCAAACATAGGAAAGAAGAAAAATGATGCATGGTGTTTTCCTAAGTCTCTACCCCACAACCATCATCGCTTCATTTAGTAGGCTTATTAAACTTAAAGGTCCATGCATTAGATCATAGGGGGACTTAAATACCTATGTCTCAGTCGGTCTCCCATGTTTACATCACTTACTTAACTTAGTTGACACTATTTACCTACCAACCCATGAAATATCACCTATGCATAACTAAAAACTCTATCTTATCCCTCAAACTGGACCTATGATTCAACTCTATCATGACCCCTCCCCCCAAAGTGTACCCCTCCTAGGATGGAAATGAGAAAAAGGAGATGGTGACAACCCAAGTCTTGCCTCTAGTAGGGATCAGATTGGCGACTAAGATCGAGGGTATAATTAGCATACATATAGGAGGCATTACCATCTAAGAGAACATGAAGAAGATAGAGATAATACAAATACACCAATCAACAACTAATTTGGTATATAAAATAACCCAAGTGCATACATATAATGGCATACAATACTACAATAATTTATAGGAAAACTAAATGTACCAAAAAGGTAAAGATGATAGTGACCACAAAACCAAAACAACTTCTATAAAACTAAAACCTAGTAATATCCAACCCAATCTCCAACCATATCCTGATAACCTGAAAACTATTTATATATACATGGGGTGAGAATTATAGTATACTCAGTACGATCCTCCTCAAAACCTCTCATAAAAAATAAAAATTTTAATTCTAAAACACAATGAACAATAATGAAACTAACTCATCACCTAAACATGTATACTAAGATACCAAACTCACCAAGGATAACTCTAACCAAGTATCACATAAAATAGAGAATATAATTTAATAGTGAAATATCAAGGGTACCCTACTACCACTTCCACACTGGTTTTTCGCTCTGCCCCAACATTGCATGTTTAGATCCTCCTCTCTCCAAAATTAAGACAACACTAGACACCTGGGCTAAGTATCACAACATTCACCTTGTGCATCACATTATCATATCATCCTGTATCAAATCTCCATATAGTACCAAGTATCTTTCCAGAGACACCACAACCCATAGGATGTGTATCATACATAAGATATTATACCTTAATCCATCACATCCCATACACTAAGTAAGGAACCTCAATCCATCACAACCTATACACATAATACCTATAATAACCATTGGGATGTTATATTTGTAGATACATGTGTGTGACATAAACACAATCCATCATAGATCTCTAAAAAAATACGAGAAAGCTAACCACCATGAATACTAGTACATAAAAATACCAAGATAAGAGTATGGGGCTAGAGGGGGTAGTCCACCATCCATCCTCCCACTGAAATGTTGAAGAAAACGCCATTTTAGAGTCCATAGGGTGTCATTAACTCTCAAAAATATGGGTGGGTATCATATGAAATCATATAATATACAAGATATAATATAGACCACAACTATGCTACGAGCATAACCTTGTACTGGGCTAAACTATATCCATCATTACTTGGACACCTGACTTCCACTACTAGGGACTGGATATCCTATAAGCACACAAGAATTTTAAAGATCTAAATTAAATTAATTTCTTTACTTTTTAAAAGGTTTAATTTATTTTAATTAATTCATTAACTATTAATTAACATTATTACACATTATGAAATTCATTAAACAACAAAGTCACTTCCATGCCCTCCAGGCATAATCCAAACCGAGTCCACAGTTTCATAAGAACATCGTCATTCAACATTTTCATTCCTACAAGAACCAAACCCATGGGTTAAATATTTATTATTAATTATTAACTATTCTATAATCTAGGTACTCAAGGAAAACCATCCTAAGATACTAGGAAGAGAAAAAATGAAACTAAGCACATCCATCTACCTCAAGAAATGGGGAAAAGAATGCATACAACAAGAAACTCAAACATTATCTATTAAAAAGATTCATATAAATAAATAATCATGATTTAAATGATAATGGTCAATACTATATTTAACCTGTTCTATCATCCCCAGTGCCATACCCAACATGCACATGAATATTTTGATGCATCTCGCCATCATAGGTGTCAATTGTTACCACATCATCCAGGCCTCCCTACCCCATATCACATCAACCATCCCAAGATCAACCATCCCAATCTCACATCACATCACATGGATAATATCTAGAAAATATCATAAGGAATCAAAAAAATAATCATAAATAATAGGAAAACTGGTCCCTAAAACAATTCATGCAACCTTTTCACAAAAATGGTCTCTCACAACCTCCAACTCGAGGTATCCAACCTTTAAAAAAAACAATAAATTCCAACCCCAAATATTTATCTTTATCAAAAAACTAGTTTTTATTCCATCTTAACAAATTTATTATTCAAAGGTTACAAATATAGGAAGCCTAAGGAATCAAGCTATAACAAACTATCAAAAGTTCAACATGCTCTTAGAATTAATTTTATTTTCAACAAACTTAGATAAGTGTTATTCTCATTTAACACACCTTATTATTATTTTATTCAAATAGAATTAAAATGATTCACATTCTTTATGAATTCCATTAACAAATGGAATATCATATTTAATTAAACATTCACATATTATCAATTTTATTTCCATCAAATTACAACAAACATTGGATTTCAAACATGCATCTTCTTTAATTTATTAAGATAATTAATAAAGTAATTCTAGATTTATATTATTTACCAATATCAACAAAAACATGATAATTAATAGCATCACAACCATTCTCAACAAGAATAAATTAATACCCCACCTAAAAAGCATTAATATTTCACATGATAATGAAACAAAATCATGGATCCCGATCACCTATCCCATAAGAATTTGTATCCCTCTGAGGATGTATTGGAACAACCACACAAAAAAACCAAGAAAAATCTATTCAAATGATGGAGAGAAACCTACATCATATGGAAATAAGAAGCAGGGGGATCTTGATTAAATAACCATGAGAGGAAAGGGTATAATTTACCTTATATCACTACAAATTGAAGCTAGGAATCCAAAAATTGATCCCTATCAAAGGGATTATAAAATTCATAAAGAGAGAGTTAATGACTACTTGGAATATGGGAGAAAAGATGTAGGGTTTGAGAAAGGAGAGAGCACTACAATTTATAAACCACACCACCCAGGGACATTTACAGTGTAAATCATCCATTTTTGTCATAAATGATTAAAATTTTAAGTTTCTATGAAAAAAACATCACCTAAAACATTTTTAATCACAATTGAATTATGTTATAAACTCATGGTTTTTGAACTAAATTACATAGGCCATAAAACACGAGCTGCAACCCACTTATGCTGTAAACCCCACTTACGTTGTAAACTCAAACTTACAATTTAAATTCGCCTTGATGAGATATTTTAGTATCCAAACACCATGATACCTCCACTAAGACTCTTCCAAGTTGCATGGGCTTCAAAAAAACATAAAGGGGTTGGGCTAGATGGATTTTGTCCCTTATATATACCATGTGACACTGGAACCAATCCCCTCTTGGATTGTTTTGTACTAAATCTATTTAGTATTCAGTCAATTTATGTACCTTGGGTTAGTCTAATATTCCTCTTTGATCTATCACATATGATCTTGATTTATAGAATATAGGAAACTTCAACCGAGTTTTTCATAGATAAACAATTGTTTAACCAGTATTTAATAGACTGTAATACTGGAATTTTATTTCTAATAAGTAATATGTCCTCAATATGTACTAGTAAGATAATGAATTAATTCACAGTAAATATCTTGTAAACACATGGATCAAATTCATTATTAACAAAACTAGATTCTTTTATAGCTTCATCGAACTGAATGTTCAATGACCTAGATACTTGCTTTAATCCATAAATGGATATTTTCAACTTTTATATTATCTTGGCATCCCCTAGAGACAAAAATCCTTTTGGTTGTGTCATATACATATATTCTAGATGTTTACCATTAAGGAAACATATTTTAACATCTATATATCAAATGTCATATTCATGGTATGCTACTATATCAAATAGAATTATGATGGATTTAAACATGGAAACTAAAGAAAATGTTTTTTCATAGTCAATGTCTTGACACTGATTAAACACTTTATCCATTAGCCTTATTGTATAGGTACTTACTTTAACCTCCATTTCCATTTTTCTCTTGAATAACCATTTTCACCCAACATGCTTTACATAAACCAGAGGATTGACTAAAACCCAAACTTGGTAATGATACATGGAATCTATTTTATAATTCATGGATTCTTGGCATCTTGTAGCTTTTAAGCTCTATACTACCTCTTTATAGGATAAATGTTAATTATTTAAACCAATAATTACTAACTATATTCTATGACTACAAAACCATATCTCTCTAGTTCTATTACATCTCTAGTTCTCATACATAACTCTTGATTTTCCAAAATAACTTCTTCTACAAGGATCTATGGAATCTATTTCTATGCCAACTGTTGTGTATCTCTGAGCATAAACTTAATCAAAGATTATATTTCTCCTCATATCTTCCATGAGGATGCTCTCTTTCCCAAGAAATATGTCTTGTCTAGAAATAATCACTTTCTTATCTAAGGGTTTTTATAGGTAGTCTCCCTTTATTTCCTTAGGATTCCCTATAAAGATACATTTTATTCCCCCTGGGTGTTATTTTGTCTCCTAATAAGGCCTTAAAAAATTCCTAACAACCCAATAAATGTGCATGTGATAAAAAGGAGTTCCGTTCACTCCATGGATCGAAGGTAATTGGTTTTTCATCTTTAATCAGTACTCTGTTCAGTGTGTATTACAAAATTTTTATTTAATATCCCCAAAAGGATAATACAATACCTACATGACTTAAAATTAAAGTTACCATGTATAAAAGATACAATTCCTTCTTTCACTAACATTATTACACTCTGGTGTGTAAGGTGGAGTGAGTTGAGATAGAATCCCAAAATATCATAGAATGTTGATACACTCTTAGTTAAGATATTCTCCACCTCGATCCGATCAAAGATTTTTTATCTTCTTTCCAATTTGAATATCTACTTCATTCTTGAATTTTTTGAATTTATCAAAGGACTCAGACTTATACCTCATCAGATAGAAATAACTATATATACTCAAGTCATCAGTAAAAGTTATGAATTAAGAATACCCATCTCTAGCTTCTATTGGAAATGGTCCACACATATTAGTGTGTACCAATCCTAGAATTCCCATGTCTCTCTCTCTATTTCCACTAAATGGTGGGTTGTTAATTTTTCCTTTTAATCAAGCATGACATATTTTAAATGGGTTTAGATCAAAAGAGTCTAAATAACTATCTTAATAGAGCTTTGTCAAACACTTCTGATTTACATGACCAAGATGATGATTACATTACTGGATGTTATATGAGTCATGTGAACATGATTTATTATCAATTAAAAATACTTGGTTTTCATAATTTAATATAGAAAGTTTTTTAGTTAAATGTGGAATACCATAACATATGTTGTGTTTATAAAAGAAACAAATTTTATTTCCAAATTTAAAAATAAAAACATATGTATCTAAGAAGGATATAGGAATTATGTTCTTAGTAGAATTTAGTACATAAAACAATCACTTAAAACTAATAACATTTTTTTGAAATGAAAGGTGGTAGTCTCCAATGGATATATTATCTAGCCTTACACTATTTGTAGCTCAAAAATACACCTCTCCTCTAGAAATATTTTTAAATCTACATGGTTCCTACTTTTATATACATTTGTGATCACCAAAATATATATATAATACCCAATGTGTAGATATTAAAAGATTGCACTTGATAACAAATGCACCTTTAGTTTCTACTTTCTTATGGGTGTAATTCCTCTTTAAGTGGTCTTGCTTTACACATAAAAAACATACCAATTCCTTTTCCTTTCTCTACCTCTGGATCTTCCTCTTCTTGGTAGGAAGATTCTTGGGATATTTAGACTTATTATGAGTCTTGATACCTTTTTCCCTTATTATTCCTTTTATTATTCACCACATGGACTATGGGGTTTTCACGCCCCATTTCCTTATCAGTTGGAGAATTAGAGTAATAAGTTATGAAAAAATAATATCATTATTTCCCTTTTTATAATCAACAATAAAACTATAGAATTACTTGTGTAGTGAGGAAATTATGATATCTGTGTGAAACTCATCTGGTAATTTAATCCCCAGGATGTCTAAGCATTCAATACATCCAATAATCTTGACTACATGAGGCCCAGTTGGTGCTTAATCTCCAATCATGGTTGTAAATAGAGCATTGTAGATCTCATATCTCTATTGTATCACCTTCTATTTATGGAGGTCCCAAAAGTGAGAAATCATGTTATACACATCCATGACCTCATATTTATTTAAAATATCATTGGTCATGGATGATAGCATGAAATATTGAAAATATGTGGAATCATTCAAATGTTTCACATAGAGAGACAACCCTTCCTCACTATCCTCTTTACAAGGCACATTGGGAATAGAGTTTTCTAGCACATATAATTTCCTTTCATGGCGCAGGATAACGCGTAAGTTCCTTTTCAATGCTTTGAAATTTATATTGATAGGAAGGTTATCCTTATCAAGTATGGATCACAGTGATATGTTTGAATTCATGTTTAATTTCATTTCTATAATTAAGAAGCGAAATTTTTTAGTAATTTATCTGATAAAAGGTAGATAAATAACTATTATATTATATTAATTAATCTTCCATTATTTTATCAAAACCCAATATCCCTCACCATTAGATTCAGAATATCCTGTTTCTTGTATATTCTAGTGTAAATGATCTATATTCCCCTTCTCATCAACCTAACTTGGGCCGATTATGAAATTTTAATGGTTTTAGGTAGGTATTCTAAATTCCAACTGAATTAACTCATAGTTCCATGATCTATTGACTGGACTCCATAATTCTAAAATCATTAAATTGGATTTCCTCAAACTTTTTTACTTAGTTACACCAAGTCATTCTTTGGCAGTCAACCCTTGATGTGAAATAAGTTAAGTCAAAGTAAAACTTCAAGTTAGAATTACCTAATAAGCATCCCAACTTTAGTACATTCTTGTTAATATTAAGTGGATTTACTTAAGTGATTAACCATGTCTTAGATAAAGTTTACACACAATCGAATTTATTTTAGTTATATCTTGCATTCTTGTTAATTCATTAATTCATGTGACCATGACTAAACATATATAATGAAATTATCCATGTACTTGAAAAAAATAAAATAATAAAGTGGTATGATCATGATATTTTACTAATGGTTAGTTTATTTAAGGGATGATAAACTAACCATTAACCTAGGAAAAAATCCGTAAACCATGAAATGGTTCATGTTACATCTTTCCACCTTTCCACCTATGTATCTCTCTTAGATTGGTTTCGAATCAACTCCAAACTTAAACCACCTTCGCTAACTTGGGAGCTCTATCCATTACATATTCTTTTAATCACACATAGGTGAGGGGAACCAAATGATTGGTTAATGAGTTTATATAAAAGTAATTATGGGCTCATAGGCCCTTAAATAATGACATGAGGGATGATGCACATGTCATCTATTTAATTTAATAATAAATTAAAATAATCCAATCATGTACAAAGGTTTAATCTATGTTCATGATCATCCACAAACATAAAATGAATTATGTGTTTAATAAAATATCATTCAATTCTAACCGTTCTTATTTAAGATAAATCATTATCAAATCAATTAACTAATTCTTTAATTAATTTATTATTTTTTATTAATTGTCATACAAATTTTTATTGAGATTATAATCCATAATTATTTTAAAAAAATTAAATAAATTCATTTAAAATTAACTATGTACAAAAATTTACCTTGGAGGTAACACTGTGAGTACCCGTCCAAACTACCCACCATATATTATATTTATATACTATTTAATCATGAGATATGTTGCATACAAAACTTAACATATAATGTCATAATGTATACTATCAATTTATTGAACACATGAAGCACATGGTATTTACAAAATGTGTTATGTTTCAATGCATGTAGAGTAATGGTTGTATTATGACTTATACATGATATGAAGTTTCAAAAATTAAGTAGAAATTAATTATAAATTTAACATATATACATATATAACCTGTTAAATTGAATGTACTATCAACTTAATAACCACACGAGACACACATTTATAAGTTTTAAGTGGTATAATAAATTAATTTTTAATTATATATAATTTTGTAATATAGAAGGTGTATACAATATAGCTACACAACATGTATATTTCTCAACATCTATCTGCATCACATGCCTAGGGACTCAACGTGTAATCATGTAAAGGAAATATTAGAGTAAATGGAGTGTACATGGGCTATACAGAATGTGGTCTCTGAGTTACATAGTCACCAGTCATGTAAGTCATGTAAGAGAATACACACCCTATCTTTGACTAATGGACTACATGTCATGTACATACATTACATGTTGTGTAGTCTGGATGACTGTACGTCAGCCATGCTCAGTCAACCCATGGTGTATTTAAATACACACCATGTTTAATACATTTACAAAACTCTAATTAATAAATAATTAATTATTGACATATCGAAAATGGGTACATAGTGTGTATCAACATGCTATACAACATGTACTCTTATGTTAACCATACAGAATATTCAAAACATCCATATGAGTTCTTAGAATGTATTTCATTCATATAATTAATCAATTTGATTATATTTGTGAGAAAAAATATAAATAATATCATATATCATGATTTTTATTAAATAATTATTAAATTGGAATTGAAAACTAACAATAAATACATAAATCAATCAAAAATATCTAAATAATTATAAATAATTATGTGACCCCTATGATACCACTTAATGGTTTTAGACATATAAGAAACACTAGATGGGGTATTAACAACTTGGATTTTTTTCACAATTGAGGATTAATTTGAGATTAACATGATGATAAATGTTGTGATCAACAAAATTGAATCAAAGAGTAATTGATGATTGAACACTAGAACCAAGATACAGGATCATTGCATATTATTTATAATTAATTTAAACAATTAATAATTGTCTTATGATGAACTATTTCATTATTTATGGATCTAAAAATAACTCTACATCATACCATCATTTCATTATATAAATCAAGAGTAGATTCCCTCAAGCGTTGATCTACACATGTCCCATGAACCTCTGAACATTATCATATGAATCTATGGGTGCTAGCACGGTGAATCCTAATGCTTGCATTGTTCTCATTTTATTACCCAAAGAATTTCTTGAAGAAATATTTTATTTGATCTTTCTAGACTTGGTAATGGGGGTGGAGGAAGATCGCTCTCTGTTCTTGGGAGTATTTTTAGAGAGGAATATCTTTAGGGCTTTGAGATAATTCTATTTGGATGTCATTGTACACAAAAAAATGAAAATAAAAACCCTCTATAAAATAATATAATTGGGTTGTCTAAACCCATGTCTATAATAATAATAATAATAGTAATAATAATATTTCTTGATATGCTCAAAGTTAGAAAATGAAAATAAATATTATTTATTTAAGTAATATTAAATATATATTATTTCTCACCTGACCATTAAAATCAGTCTTACATTCCCCCATAATATTAATTGGGCCTTGAATAATGAATATTTATTTATTAAATTAATATCACTACATTATTTTACAATAAAAGTATAAATATTAAATTTACTTAATAGAAAATAAATATTTATTAAATATTATTCTCACAAAATGTTCTCTCGAATAACTGGTGATGGAATGTATGTGATCAAGAAAACCTAAATAATTTTTTAACCACACACAAGAATAATATTTATTCAACTTGTTAAATAATAAATAATATTATTATTTTACTAAAGTTCTAGATACACTTAGAGTGTGACCCTCCATGCCTCTTTCTCAGTGGCATTAGCTGAAGTTGACCCAAGTCCAAGGTTAACATCTATAAATGCACAAAAGGCACCCATAAATAAAGAATATAATGTCGCAATGACATAAAAAATCATGTGAATTATTACCATTTAATATAATCCCTTTATCATGATATCTCTAATCAAGAAAGTTTCATGCCGGTGTCATCAACATATATGCTCAATGTATCTATATTTTAGTTTCAAAAAATTGAACTTTCATATAAAACATCATGACCATGTATTTATTTAGGATATATCATTTACATCAAAGGGATTAATATATAAACTTACATTAAACAATAGAAGGTAAAAATACTTTCTCTCATTATTCATTAATTAAGTGTTATTTGTGATGCACCCAACATATCCTATTTGACCGCAAATATCTGTCATCATGGATTTCATCAATACATCAAAGTACACAACTCATAATATCCATTAATAATAATCTTATATTATAAGGACTAATACACATTTTTGTAGATAGGAATATCTAATGACATAAATACATGTGGATTTCCAACTGGTAAATCTCATTCCCATAATCTTCTACACTAGAAATTATTAAGGGAGTACACCATGTGAAGGTTCCTTAAAGTCCTATGAGTCTCCACCACTAATATACTATATCATTTGTATCTCTAAAATGATTTATTATGGATATAAAAAATATATTTATGAATTCTTACATGGAACTTCTAGTTTATCATCATATCAAGGAACTAATGCGACATTTAAGTGTGATAACTACTCTTAACACATTATCACTTGATATATTACATAGAAGAATAATCAAGATGTGATAAAATTTTTATTAATATTCAAAAAAATTAATAAAGGTAATCATAATGTACACATAAGATATTTCTAGGACACTAATTCAAATATAAACATGGTAATAACCATATGGTTATCATTTCTTATATATTGTATTTTTGCGTAAACATCCTTTATTTTATCTTTTCATATTCTTTTAACTTTTATACATTCCCATTGTGATCATTTTTTTGTTTGGATAATCACAAAATGGAATAATTTACATGAAATAACTGTATAAATTCATGCAATGGGGTATAAAAATATTTGGGGTTTTAGAAGATTCTATTTTTAAAATGAAATAAAATGATGAAAAACACTATATGATTTAGGATAAGAGTTGGAAAAATCAAATGGAAAATGCTATAACATTTATAATGATCCTATTTTAATCTTCCTAGTATTTTTTGTTTTAATAATATCATAATTAATAATCTAAATATTCTTGCTTCATGTGATCTACTATCCATGAAATTTTCAATCTAATCTAAATGATTTATCAATCACCGAAAATTTATTAGAATCTCATAAATAAATAGAGAGGATAATGATAGTTCTTCAAATAGGGGGTTATAGAATTTATTTAGTAACTTATTGTGATTTTCAAACCCATTCAAGTATCCTTAACTCATTAATTGAGATAGAATCCAAGAAATATTAATGATTCTCAATTTTTCCTGAAATAAAAAACTTATAATATAGTTTTTATTATATATAGGGCTCTGTAAATGTTAAAATATTTAATATTTAGTAAAATCATGTTTTAACTCCTTTGTCACATCATCAAATTATGTGTAAATCCATTAATCATATATTACATGGAATAAATGAGTTTCCCACCTTATATATAAAAAATTTATTTTAAAATAATATCTTGTAGAATAATTAAAACCCAGTCATATTATATGAAAAAGTTAAAAAAATTACATTTAAGGATTTTGGGAATAATTATAAAAATCACCCACTTGTATTAAATATAAAATCATGATATTTTAAAAATTAAATACTATTTTTGATAGTGTACAATATAAAAAACACTGATCTTAAACTTACAATTAAATCTTATTTTTTAAATGTGACCATTATAACCTAGCCATTAAATTGGTGAGGATGAATACTATTAACAACATTATGAAATATATAATGGTTATACTAATTGATAATGTATTAATTAATTATTTATAAATAATCAATAAACCTTTTAGTAAATTTATTTTATTATTAAAAGATATTTTTTTAAAAAAATGTATTATTATCTGTGCAATTTTTAGATTTGGAAAATTATTTTCAAAGTAAAAAAGGGTATTTTTCCTCAAGAAATATTCCAATTTTCTCTTTAAAGTATTTTCATCTATGTCAATATCCTTTGTTGAATATTATTTTGAGTATTTTCTCTAATGAAACTATTCATCATATTTATTTGTATAGTTTATTATTAGTTTGGATCCATTTGGAACTGAAAATTAATATATATTAATTTAATATTTTGAGAAAGGCCAAGAGTGCTCCTCCTCTCTCTTATAGAATAAAACCACTTCTTCTCAATATTCTATACATAAAAACCAATTTTATTTAAAAAAATAGATACCCAAATATCTTAATATAAACCCTCCCATAATTCTATTGGTCTTTTTTAGGAAGAACACCAACCATAATAGTCTTAAGGTGTTAATAAAAGGATATTTTCCAAGGAAGAGGTATCATTTTCAATAAAGAAATTCTGTTTTATTTCTTCTAACACCTCCATAAAATCTTACCTCACCTTGATTATATAATAAAAATAGTATCTTATAAATACTGAGGAGTTTTTATGTTAATATAAAAACTTATATCAATCTTCTATTCCATCAAATAGGAAACAAAATTGTCATTCGTGTGTACAGCGGACTACCGCCCGTGAACTGATGTAATTAATTTTTCATCACCATATCTCATGGATATATTATAATGATTGAATTAATGTTTATATGTTATATTCATGAAATATTTATCATTATTAAAATATAATATACCATTTACATTCTTACCTTTCCATTAACTGGAAAATGATAACATCGTTCATGTGTGCGTGTGGAATACCACCTTCACAAAGTGATGTGATTAACTTTTCGTCACCACATCACATGAATGATATATATAACTATATTTAAATTATTAATATTATATTTATGATATTATAATAATTATTAAATATAAAATAATACATACCTTATTTTCATAATGATCATTGAAAAATGGAAATGTTACTCATGCGTACATACAACCTACTGTCTCTATGATTTCAATGTAGTTTATTTTTCATAAATATATTTAATGAATGGATTTAAAAGTATAATTTATGTATAAAAATGATAATTATTTCATGATAATTATTATATATATAGTGTATTAATTAACACTTTTACCATATTCAAAACACCTAAGTCATTTTGGACTTATGAAACCAATATAATCAAAACATCTGTCGTGAACTTAAATAATTAAATAATTATATATAACATAGTGATAAGTGATATAAAAAGAGTAATAAACTTGAAATTTTTTCTTAAGAAAGTAAATAATTAACCTAAATTTCTTATTCATGAAGATAAAAAACGTTCATGACGATTCAGACTCAAGGTAAGGGACTTCGTCTCAATTTCCTTTCATTGAGGTATATTTCAATGTAATACTCCTATATTATTTCATGAGGTGTATATACAGCCACATTGACACGTTATATCATTAATTTTATTAATTATCATGACATTAAAAGTTTTTTAATGTTATTATTTCTTTGGGATTATGATTCAAATGTTTCTAAAGTGGTTAAGGGACATTCTTTTTAAAATCCTATTTTAAAGTTCCTATTTCAAATATTTTTAAAAAGGTCAAAATGAATGTAGTTTTTTACACATATGACATGAACATAATTTTCTACCATAATTTTTCCTTAATATTTTGAAACTTACTTTTTAATTTTATGTGGTTACTTTCAAATAAAATATTTTCTTTTGTACGTTCATAGTTTTCAAAATAAGTGATTTCAAAATAGAAAGTTTTTTTTTCTCAAGAATGTTTTTAATGATCTTTTCTTAAAATAAAAACCCTATTTCCTTTTTTCTAGGTATTATATTTTTAAAAATGGGTTTTAAATAGAAGGGTACTTTGGATATTCAAATGTGTTTTTTATAAAGGTTGAAAATATCTTTTCCAAAGTTTTATAATGAAAATGCGAAAGCATAAAATGTTTTATTCATGATACTTGAGCATTATATATGAGAAATGGGTGAGCCAACTACAGCTTATATGAAGGTTTTAGACCCATTATAGTTCACGAGGGAGCTTGATATAGCTTATACAAAGGGTGAACCCCATTATAGATATCTAATTCAGTGGTTATTGTTTGAAAGTTGACCTTCATGGTTATTCCAAGATTAATTGTGATGGTTAATCCATGAGTATCTATGATGGTTACTCTATGGTGGTGCTTAGAAGCTACATAAAGGTATTATAAGAGTATCTATAATGGTTACTCTAATTTAATGGTCATAAGATAACCATGAAGGTCTTCCATGAGTAGATATGATGGTTACTCCAACTTTAACCATGATTTTTATTACATATATAAGTGTGAAAAATATAATTTTTGAAAAAGTTTTCATGTGATTTTTCGGTTTGCAAAGAAACATTTATGATTTTATTTTTCCTTAAATATTTCGAATTAAATGTTTTATGAAAGTGTTAGATAGAGAAGATGATTTCTTGGGTAATAAAAATGGATTATTTTGAACCAAAATTTTATTTTTTAAAAGGGGAAATTTTATAAGATTTCATGGATTTGTTGTTTCTTTATTTCTTTTATGCCCCTTATTGAGATTTTTGTGCTCATCCTATATTTTAAAATGTTTTTCATAGGGTTCTAAGGATGATTAGGGACAAGGATGAGGTAAATATTTTTTTTAAGATTTCTCATGAAAGGAAATCATGTTTTTTAAAAGAGTTTTGTTTTATGGTAAAAATGGATGTTGAGTACAAGTGTACACTTGTAATATAATGGTTTACTATGCAAGAGTTTTTCTTAATTATATAAAACTCTAAAACTAAAAGATATTTGGGAAATAAAGAAATATAATTATTGTCTACATATAATAGATTAAGTGATGTTTAATTCCAAGTACTTATAGTTAGTATCATAAAGGGTTTAAATAATTTTAGATATTAGGATGTTTTTAGGTGTGGTAATCTAAAGATTTATTAATACCATCATGGGTTTAAAAGTTTAAGGTTGATCTTAAGTTAAAATTCTTACACACCCCTTTTTAAGTTTTATATGGTGGATGACTAAGATGATTAAAAATATTTTGAGAGACATTTATGGTAATATAACCCTTAGGTTTAGTATAAGTTTTATTGAAGATATTTTCTGAGGAATAATTCCTTTAATTTCGGTAGACATATGTTAAAAGGTATTAGTATACTTTAAGGTTTATATGATCTTTGATTTTGAGGTAATTATTAGTTATTAAATTTTTTAGGACATTCATAATATTTTTGAAATGTTATTGGAATTATATTAATATAGTTTTAGTAAAAGGACAACCTGTAGGTTTAGTGATAGGCTATCACGTTTGGCATGTCCATGAGGTTTGGACCCATGACTGAAGGCCAATAAGGGTGCATCACCTACCAGTGGACTACGTGATGTCTTGGTTATTATGCCATTATTTTTATTTATTTAAATTATATGATATATAAAGGTTAAGTTCATTTTGGGTATATATGTTTTATTTTATAGACAACCATGGGATTAGAAATTTATTTACTGATTAAGTGATTAAATTTAGTTGAGAAGAAGATCACTATTATTTTTAGGAACATTATATGATTATGGTAAAAATTATACTATGGGATGTTATTTGAGAAAAAAGGTTAAATTATCTTTTAAAATCATATATGATTTTATGGTGGCCTATAGTGATTCAGGTTATTTATAAAAATGACTATCATATCTTGGAGATTATGTGACTAGGGAAATTACTTTTTTCATACGAGACTTCAAGAATAATTGATGTTATTTAGAGATAAATGTTAAAATTAATCTCAGAAGACTATATGATCAAACCCTTAAAATTTTTAGGTTTTCATCTTATTCTAGAATTTTTTTAGGAATTTTAAGGATAGTTATTTATTGAATGATCTAAATTTAAATTTTGGTTTTACAGTAGAATTTTTAATATTAAAGTAGTTTTATTCATATGAAGTTTTATTATTTTTGGTAATTATCATACATTATGCTAAAGATTTTGGTTTTTTTAATACCTTAAGAGGGAGGAACAAATTTTTATTCTTTTTTGGATTTTTATCCCTAAAATTTGTTTCTTGTGCTTTAGGAATAAAAAATATTCATCTTGAATACTAATCATTTGGAAAAAATATGATATTGTGGTGGAAATTTATTAAAATATGAAATTATACTTATCATATAAGTAAAATAATTCCTCAACTATAGGAAAAATATTTTGTAAAAAAAATGTTATCAGTTTACATTTATTACTACAGAATCAAAGACCTTTTAAGTCATCACAAATTTATGGTATTGTGATGGTTAAATTTCTCATGACCATATTATCTATCACTCTCTATTAGTCCTTGGTTGTTATATTTTCTCTTCCATGTCCATGTTTTCACTTCCCACTAATGTTCACCTACATGGAAACCTATTATGTGTTATTCCAAATGACCTTTATACTTACCTTTATCTCTTTTTGAAGTATAGGTTTTATTGACCCCTTTTATATTGTGGGTTTTCAATAAAGATGTTTTGAAAAGTCAAATCCTGGTTATCGATCCCACGTTCAAAATTATGAGGATGACATTTATTAAATGGAGGGAGAATGTAACATACTATGATTTTAAAAATGAAATTCTATGTTTTATATCATACAAGATATGAAAAATTGAGCTTAAACTAACAAAAACATCTTATTATTTAAATGTGACCATTAGAACCGAGCCATTAAATTAGTGGGAATGAATAGTATTAATGGATTTATAAAATATATAATGGTCATATTCATTTTTATTATATTAATTAACTATTTGTAAATAATCACTCAAATTTTCAATAAAGACATTTTATTCTTCAAAAATAATTTTTTTTCAAAAATGGTTTCTTTAATATGTGTACAATTTTTAGATTTTAAAAATTATTTTCAAAGTAAAAAAGGGTATTCTTTCAAGAAATATTCGAGTAATCTCATTAAAGTATTTTCATCTATGTAAACATCATGTATTGAATATTATGTTGATGATGTAATATAATGATAAAATTAATCATATTCATTTGAATGGTTTATGATCATTTTGGATCCATTTGGAATAAAAAATTAATTTATATTAATTTAATATTTTGATAAATTCTAAGAGTGCCTCTCCCCTCTCTTATAAATGGGAACCTCCTCTTATCAATCCGTCACACTTAATTTTTTTTATCCAATACCTACCAAAATCCATTTATATAATTGACGCACACCTGTCGTGGGGTGTGGAACAAAATTCTATTTACTAATTTAAAATATAATATAGTGGTTAACCTAGGTTGTATCCCGATGAGGAGTGCACACAAAATAATTTGTCACTTTTTATTTAGAGAAAACGTTGGGTGTTTTTGAAATTGTTTGGTTTTAAAATCAAAGAGAGAAATGAAACAAAAAGAAGAAATTGAGGAAGTTATTTAATACAAATATTTAATTAAAATGATTTAAAAACTAGTTTATGAGATGGGTGATCAAGTCGGGGTTGGTTTTATAATTGCAATACTATCCTTGTTCCATTTAATTCAATCCTCTTCTGCTAAGTTGATTTAAGTGAGATTCCATAATTACTTCAACTCACTTCTTTGGTTAAATGGTTTAACAAAATTCTATTTTTTTATACACTTCTTCTGTTGTGTGATAGATTTGTAGTGAACACCCCCAATTATATAAGGAAATTCCCAATCGGGTATTGTTTATCCTAAATAATCCTGAATATTCACTACCCCTCCCACATGTACTAGCGATCGCTAGGTACTTCACAACTAAGACCTGATATTTATTCTATCGAATATATACCAAAACCTAATTGAGGGATAAAATGATCATTTATCAAAGAAATAATAACAATAGAATAGAAAATCGAATACGATCGCATAAGATAATAAATTCTGTTTTTAGAATTTGAAAACAACTTCGCAGAAGAGGGAGAGAGAGATTTTATTCCATCAAATGTAAGAACTCAAAGCATTAAAAATATAAAAACTTCCCTCCCCCAATCACCTCATATGTTTACCCCACCATGTTAAGGGTAATTGATATGAAAGGGGAAGAAGAAAGCATTATGGAACTTGAAGAAAGAAAGAGAGAAATGAAGAACTCAAAAATAAATCCTCCAGAATCTGTCTGCCAGAAGTTCGCTTCGGTTATTCTTTCCTATGGCCGAATGAGGCCGAGGTCCCTTCTTATAGGAGGTGAGTAATAATGTTTTCCATCCACCCAAGAAGTTTGAATGCATTTGGAGCCGTGTGTAAGGAGTTATGGCAGATTTAGTAGACTTGACTTATTCTGGACGCCGATCACTATTCCACCATCTCAACTTTGACCGTTTAATTGGAGGCCTTAATGAATGAATGTATTTATTATATTTTTAGATAATCTGACCCTTATAGTATTATTTATAACCCAGCTGGAACCAATGAATTTGGAGGCCGGTGGTCCAAGATATGGTTCATTGAATGTGGTGTGGTCCATTCTGCCGGCCAGAAGAAGTGTTCACATTGACCGAAATGTTTGGGCATGTTGGATTTCGAATTGGATTTTGTTACTGAAGACTTATATGTAGCCCACGAATCATGAAATCCTACAAGAAAAGAATCAGGTGAATTGGATACAAAATATAGGAGTTATGTTTGAAATAAATAGGCAATATAAATCTGTTTAATGTCCAGATTTAACCACTTTTCACATTTAAGCTCGAAACTCACCAAAAATCATAAAATGATGCAAATAAAATCAAATTGATTAATGTGAAGTGATTAAATCAATTAAAAACATATGTATAAATATGAAAATATTATCTCTGTCAATTCCCCCACACTTAGCACTTGGACTCATGGACAAGTAAACATCGACATCAAATCGTAGTAAATTTAAAACACATATTCATGAGATCCACTAATTTAATACCAATAAACAAAAGATATCATGCCTCATAAAACACTATTATTTCAAGTTCATAATTTTATATTATTCAATATATTTACTCTTCATTTATTTTCCCATGCACACAAAACAATTACCTAACATACATTTTTTTTCTCATCACACAAATATCAATTTTCAACAATGTCTTTCTCATCCAATACTCATGCAAGGGTCACCATAGGCTTGATAAATTCCTACATCTTCACCCGATATGAGTCAAGAACATATGTTTATCATGAGGACTTTATAAAGGTTGTTCTGTGGATTTAGGTTGGTATGATTTAGATGTGAAAAATTATGTGGCTGAATAAGGAGTGCTTGGATCTTTTTGAAGTAAAATTGCATTTTTCTAATTTAAAATTAAATATGATATCCTCCTCACTCCCCTTTGAAGTAAATCAGCTCCACTAGAATGAAAAATTAGTGAAATTTCACACCATTCATCATTTCAGCAGCAATATTTTCAATCATCTCAAACATGATTTTTCTTGAAAGCTCCAGATAGGCACAACTTTTTTCTCCATTGGATGCTCCAGAAAGGCACAACTTCTCATACATGAAAGCTCCAGAAAAGACACATATTTCAACTGAATGATTTTTTTTCAGCAATAAGAACATATCTTCAAATTTTTAGTTTCCACCCAAATTATCTCCAAATTATGTAGTACAACACAAGACAGCTTCCCCCACACTTAAGTTCAACTAGATTATGCAATTTCACTTCTAGAGCAGGTTGGATAGGGAAAATTGGCTTATATTGTGGCTAACCTAATAGGATGTTCATGGCTTCCATGGGATACAAGGATTAAATGTACAAGGTGGGCCATTATAAAAAGGATTATTTATAAAAGGGGGCTTTAAAATCAAAGAAATTCCTCAATCATTTAAAACACATGTACCTCAAACCCTCAATTTTTGATAGGAATAAATCAAATTCTGGTTAAATCAAGCATGGTATGGTTCTCTCAAGAAGCGAGGAAAAATAAAAGAGTATGAAAAATAGGTTTAGAAGCCTCACAGGAAAGTGATTTCAAATATAAGGACAGTGAGATGTGGCATGAGATTCAAAATTCTGAGTACTTTTCATGAAATTTATAAAGAATTGAACTTGAAACAAAGTCATTTTCAGCATTCATTTAAGCTCAGTTTCATGGAATAAATTGTCACACTCAAGGAAATGGGTTTTAAAAATATCAATGAGATTTATTTTATCTCAAAAGTTTCATAAACACAAAAAATTTTGAAAAAGAAACAAACATATTGACTATTTTTTTTAAATAAGAAAACAGACAACAAATGAAAATCTTAACTACAAAGGTTCCCTCCCCCACACTTAAATGATGCAATGTCCTCAATGCATTAAATTGAATTAAACATGTAATTTGATTTTAAATTGAATCACTGCAATAAACAAAGTGTTAAGGAGAGGTACAACCTAATGTATTTATTGATAAACGGGTTGGAGGAGTGTTATCTCCTCCATTGGATCTGATGGCATGGTCCCAAGGAATTTCTTCAACCGATGCCCATTAATAGTGAATGGATTATTCTCTGGATCCTTCATAATCTGCACCGCACCAAAAGGATATACATGATTAACTATAAATGGACCTTCCCATCTAGAATGAAGTTTACCTGGCATAAGCTTGAGTATTGAGTTGAATAACAACACTGTGTCTCCAGGATGGAAGTTTTTTGGTTGGATCAGTTTGTCATGAGCCACTCTTGTTCTATCTTTGTAAATCCTGGAGTTTTCAAAAGCTTCCCTTTGAATCTCTTCCAGCTCCTGTAACTGCAATCTTCTCTCCTTCCCAGCACTTTCAAGATCCAAATTTATCTTCCTCACAGCCCAGTATGCCTTATGTTCCAATTCCACAGGTAGGTGGAAACTTTTCACATAAATCAACCTATATGGACTCATTCCAATTGGGGTTTTGTAGGCTGTCCTATAAGACCATAATGTGTCTTCCAACCTTTGGCACCAATCCTTCCTATTTGGATTAATAGTCTTTTCTAAAATTCCTTTAATTTCCCTATTGGACACTTCAACTTGTCCATTCGTATGTGGATGATAGGGAGTTGATGTTTTATGATGCACCCCATATTTCTTCAGCAAAGCCTCCATTATCCTATTACAAAAGTGAGTCCCTTGATCACTAATGATTGCTCTAGGAACTCCAAACCTACAAAATATGTTAGTCCTGACAAAATCACAAACCACTTTAGCATCGTCAGTCCTGGTGGATTTTGCTTCCACCCATTTGGAAACATAATCAACAGCAAGCAAGATATAATAATTTCCAAATGACATTGGGAAAGACCCCATAAAATCTATTCCCCAAACTTCAAATATTTCACAAAAATTAAGTGGTTGTTGGGGCATTTCTTTTCTCTTAGAAATATTTCCAGAAAACTGACATTTTTCACACATTTTACAAAATTCATGAGCATATTTAAAAAGGGTGGGCCAATAAAGTCCAGATTCTAAAACCTTCCTTGCTGTCCTTTGAGGTCCAAAGTGGCCTCCACAAGCTAATGTGTGGCAAAACTCAAAGAAAGAATTAATTTCACTTTCAGGCATACATCTTCTTATTACTTGGTCATTGCAAATCTTCCAAAGAAATGGATCATCCCAGATATAATATCTAGATTCAGATTTCATCTTTAGAATTTGGTGGGAATTTAAATGAGATGGGACTTGAGATGTTACCAGATAATTGACCATATTGGCATACCATGGAACTTCACTGTTGATGGCGTAGAGTTGTTCTCTAGGAATCTCATCATTAAGTGGGTTTTTGTTTGGTATTTCGCCTTCAGCGGTGTGGGGTAGTCGACTTAGATGATCAGCCACCTGATTTTCACTTCCCTTTTTATCTTTAATTTCCAAATTGAACTCTTGTAAAAGTAGCATACATCTTACTAGCCTTGGATTTGCATCCTCCTTCTTCATTAAATACCTGAGATCTGCATGATCGGAAAAAACAACAACTTTAGTACCAAGAAGATATGATCGAAATTTATCTAGTGCAAAGACAACTGTAAGGAAATCCTTCTCGGTGGTTGTGAAATTTATTTGTGTAGCATCCAAGGTCCTTGATGCATATGATATTACTTGAGGCTTTTTTTCAATTCTTTGTGATAGAGCTGCTCCCACTGCTTGGTTGGATGCATCACAAAGCAACTCAAAAGGATAATCCCAGTTGGGTGGTTGCATTATTGGAGGTGTGATCAACCTTTTCTTCAGTTCATCAAATGACTTCTTTCATGCATAATCAATATTAAAGTCAGATTCCTTAAGTAGTAATCTTGAGAGAGGGAGAGAAATCTTACTAAAATCATTGATGAATCTTCTGTAAAATCCTGCATGTCCTAAAAATGATCTAACATGTTTTAAACAGGTTGGATAGGGTAAGGAATTTATTACTTCAACCTTTGATTTATCAACCTCAATCCCTTTTTGTGAAATTATGTGTCCCAAAACTGTTCCCTTTTCAACCATGAAATGACATTTTTCAAAATTTAAGACAAGATTCTTTTAAATGCATGTTTTTAAAACTTTTTCCAAATTTCTTAAGCAATGATCAAATGAATTACCAAAAACTGTGAAATCATCAAGAAATACCTCCAAACAGTCCTCAATATGATCTGAGAAAATACTTACCATACACCTTTGAAATGTACCTGGGGCGTTGCATAGCCCGAAAGGCATCCTTTTGTAGGAGAATGTACCAAATGGACAGGTGAAGGTTGTCTTCTCCTGGTCTTCTGGTGCGATCGGTACCTGAAAGTATCCTGAGAATCCATCTAAAAAATAGTAATGGGTTTTTCCAGCTAACCTTTCTAGCATTTGATCGATGAACGGAATAGGGAAGTGGTCTTTTCGAGTAACTTGATTAAGCTTCCTATAATCTATACACACTCTCCAGCTATTTTGTACTCTCATGGGGATCAATTCATTTATTTCATTTTTGACAGTTGTTAGGCTAGTTTTCTTTGGGACTACATGAATGGGGATAACCCACTGAGAATCAGAGATTGGGTAAATGATGTCAGCTGCTAGCAATTTCTCTATCTCTTTCTTGACAACCTCCATGATTGTGGGATTGAGTCTTATCTGAGGTTGTCTAACTGGTCGGGAATCATTTTCTAAAAATATTCTATGAGAACAGACCTTGGGATTGATTCTAGGTATATCAACTAAAATCCATCCTACAGCTTGGACATTTCTTTTGAGTAGGTCAATTAGAGTTTCCTCTTGTGAATGGGATAGGTTATTGGAAATTATTACTGACAATTTTTCTCCCTCCATTAGGTAAGCATACTTCAAATCACTTGGCAATGGCTTAATTTCAAGACATGGGGGTTGTTCAAGGGATGCCATTGAATTAAGGTTTCTTGTTCCTAAGGCTGGAATCTCTAGTATCATCTCATTTTTATTTAAAAAATAATCAAAAAAATCAGATTTTACCTCATACTTTAACATGAGATTAGGATTTTTATGTTCTTGGGAATTGGAATTTTCAAAAGAATGTTCTCCTAATGATAAGAAGTCAAGAAGCATACCTGAATCTTCAATTGGTTCTATACCTTGTTCATGGGAGATCTCATAAAGTGAGTGATTACTGGAAGGATGCTTTATTGCATCAAGAATGTTGAAGTGTACTGTACTATCTCCAAGTTCCATTGTGAGTGTTCCTTCATGGACATTAATAATAGTCCTTGCTGTTTTAAGGAAGGGTCTCCCTAGGATGATGGGAGAGGGGCTTGAAGCTCTATCTTCATCCATGGTAAGTACATAAAAGTCTGCTGTAAAGATCAATCCACTTACTCCAATGAGTACATCTTCTATAACTCCAGCTGGGAAAACGGTGGATCTGTTTGCTAATTGGACCACCACTCGAGTTGGTTTTAGTTATCTGATCTACAAGGATGAAAATATTGAGTGAGGAATGACATTTATTGAAGCTCCTAGATCACATAATGCATCAGTAAAATTTAAAGAACCAATAGTGCAAGGAATAGAGAATGTCCCTGGATCTTGACATTTTTGTAGTATCATTGGTGTGATTAGTGCTGAGAAACTTCTTCCTAAGCTGATTCTCTCATTTCCATCCAACCGCCTTCTTTTTGTGCATAACTCCTTCAAAAATTTTGCATACTTAGGGATTTGTTTGATTGCATCTAGTAGTGGGATATTGATATCAACTTTTTGAAAAGTTTCCTGGATTTTTTTTGAAGTCTCCATTCTTCAACCTTCTTTGACTCAACTAATGCATATGGGAATGGTTCTTGGATATCCTTTCTCTCCCTTTTTTGTTTTTGCAACGGTGTTTCTGGCCTTTCCTTTCTAAACCTGATTCTTTATCCTTTGTTGTTTTGGTCTAATTATTTTGGATGGATGTGTTGTTCTTCATTGGGTTTCTTAGAATCATCATCCTCACTTTGTTCAGGTGACATTATCTCTTTTCCACTTTGTGTTGTAATGACGCTCACACTTTCTTTGGGATTTGGAACTATTTGTGCTGGGAGTTTTCCTTGATTTTTGGTTATAATATCCATAAGGTTGTCAAATTTATTATCTAAATTTTTCACTGTCTTCTTTAGATCTTCAATTTCCATTTCTTGGTTGTACTTATGAGAACTTGTTTAAGGTTGTTCATATGGTTTTTGCTGGTATGACTGTTTATAGGGTTGTTGGAATGGGGGTGGATTCTGGTATTGCTGCTGCTAGAATGGAGGTTGATTTTGGAATGGAGGTCTATCCTGGTTGTATCGAAATCCATATCCTTGTTGGGGTTGACGTGGTTGATTTTACTAGATTGTCCTTTATTGATAGGCAACTGCACAATTTTCAGTCCCCTGCACTTCTGGACATTGATCAGTGTAATGATAACTAGAAGAGCATAAACCACATACCTAATTCGGGCCTTGTTGTTCCTTTACTTTGTTCACAGCAAGTTGTCTCATCACACTAGTCATTTCCTTAAGTGTTGCTTCAAGTAAGGGTGAGGATGAATCATAGGTTCTTACCTCATGGATGCCTCTAGTGCTCGTACCTCTAGTTCCGAATTGCTGTGAGTTTTGCGCAATCTTCTCAATCAGGCCTCTGACATCTGCTAGTGACTTGTCGATCAAGGCTCATCCAGATAAGGCGTCTAGTAAATTGCGATCATTATTGAGCAATACTTGGTAGTTTAACAAAAGAAATTGGTTCTCTTCCATTTCTTGGTGTGGGCAGCTTGCACATAGTTTCTTGAAACGTTCCCAGTATTCGTAGAGAGTCTCTCCAGTCGATTGATGTATGACATAAATTTCTTTTTTTATTGCTGTACTCCTTGATGTAGGGAAGAATCTCTACAAGAAGATTCTTTTGAGATCTTCCCAATCATTTATCTCCCCTAGTTGTAGATTGTATATCCATTCTTTTGCTGCTCCCTCAAGTGAGAAAGGGAATGCCCTCCACTTTACTTGCTCTTCTGTGACTCCTCGGGGTTTGAAGCTGGAGCAGACATAAGTGAACTCTTGTATGTGTCGATTTGGGTCTTCACCTGCAAGACCATGAAATTTTGGTAGCACTTGAATCATATTAATTCGTAGTTCAAAATCATTTTCAATGTCTGGGATAGTGATTTGGTTATTTTGATTAGCAAATTGAGGTGTACAAAGATCACACAGAGTTTGATTGGGATTATCAGCCATTATTGTAGGTTCGGAGTGATCACTTGAAGTATCACTTGAATCCGTGAGGTTTATTTCTTCAAAATCTCTTTGAAAATTTTGTTTTCTCAATTGGGTGATTGTACGATCAATTTCGGGATCAAATTCAATTAAAGGGTTATTTGAACTACGAGTCATTCAAGAAAGTTTTTTGTTTTTTTATGTTTTGAGGAACTTCCTCCCCGGAAACGGTGCCAAGTTTGACGCACACCTGTCATGGGGTGTAGAAAAAACTTCTATTTACTAATTTAAAATATAATATAGTGGTTAACCTAGGTTGTCTCCCAATGAGGAGTGCACACAAAATAATTTGTCACTTTTTATTTAGAGAAAACGTTGGGTGTTTTTGAAATTGTTTGGTTTTAAAATAAAAGAGAGAAATGAAACAAAAGGAAGAAATTGAGGAAGTTATTTAATAAAAATATTTAATTCAAATGATTTAAAATCTATTTTATGAGATGGGTGATCAAGTCGGGGTTGGTTTTATAATTGCAATACTATCCTTGTTCCATTTAATTCAATCCTCTTCTGCTAAGTTGATTTAAGTGAGATTCCATAATTACTTCAACTCACTTATTTGGTTAAATGGTTTAAAAAAATTCTATTTTGTTATACACTTCTTCCATTGTGTGATAGATTTTTAGTGAACACCCCCAATTATATAAGGCAATTCCCAATCGGGTATTGTTTATCCTAAATAATCCTGAATATTCACTACCCCTCCCACACGTACTAGCGATCGCTAGGTACTTCACAACTAAGCCCTGATATTTATTCTATAGAATATATACCAACACCTAATTTAGGTATAAAATGATCATTTATCAAAGAAATAATAACAATAGAATAGAAAATCGAATACGATCGCATAAGATAATAAATTCTGTTTTTAGAATTTGAAAACAACTTCGCAGAAGAGAGAGAGAGAGATTTTATTCCATCAAATGTAAGAACTCAAAGCATTAAAAATATAAAAACTTCCCTCCCCCAATCACCTAATATGTTTACCCCACCACGGTAAGGGTAATTGATATGAAAGGGGAAGAATAAATCATTATGGAACTTGAAGAAAGAAAGAGAGAAATGAAGAACTCAAAAATAAATCCTCCAGAATCTGTCTGCCAGAAGTTCGCTTCGGTTCTTCCCTCCTCTAGCCGAATGAGGCCGAGGTCCCTTCTTATATGAGGTTAGTAATGAAGTTTTCCATCCTCCCACGAAGTTTTAATGCATTTGGAGCCGTGTGGAAGGAGTTATGGCCGATTTAGTAGACTTGACTTATTCTGGCCGCCGATCACTATTCCACCATCTCAACTTTGACCGTTTAAATGGCGGCCTTAATGAATGAATGTATTTCTGATATTTTTAGATAATCTGACCCTTATAGTAGGATTTCTAACCCAGCTCGAACCAATGAATTTTGAGGCCGTTGGTCCAAGATATGGTTCATTGAATGTGGTGTGGTCCATTCTGCCGGCCAGAAGAAGTGTTCACATTGACCGAAATGTTTGGGCATGCTGGAGTTCGAATTGCCTTTTGTTAATGAAGACTTATATGTATCCCACGAATCATGAAATCCTAAAAAAATGAATCATGTTAATTGGATAAAAAATTTAGGAGTTATGCTTGAAATACAGAGGCAATATAAATCTGTTTAATGTCCAGATTTAACCACTTTTCACATTTAAGCTCGAAACTCACCAAAAATCATAAAATGATGCAAATAAAATCAAATTGATTAATGTGAAGTGATTAAATCAATTAAAAACATATGTATAAATATGAAAATATTATCTCTTTCAATAATCCATCCTATCATTCAATAAGTCTTTTTAGGAAAAAAAATCAACTTTAATGGTCTTAAGGTGTTCGGAAAAAGAGGTTTTATGAAGAAGAGGTATCATTTTTTATAAAATGTTTCTATTTTATTTCTTATACCACCACATTAAAATCTCACCTAAAAATGATTATATAATAAAACTAGTATCTTCTGTATATTTAGGGGTTTTATGTTAAACTAACAACCTATATACATCTAATATCCCATCAAATGGGAACTAAAACCGTCCTTTATGTGCACAGATGACTACTGCGTCGCGAACTGATGTAATTAATTTTTTTATCACAATCTCTCATGGATGAGTTATAAATATGGAATTAATGTTTATATGTGATATTAATTAAATATTTATTATTCTGAAAATATACTGTATCATTTACCTAATTACCTTTCCATTCACTAGAAAATGATAATGTTGTTCATGTGTACATGTGGAATACCACCTCCACGAAGAGATATGATTCATTTTTCATCAAAAATAACATGGATTATATATATAAGTATATTTAAATTAATAATATTATATTTATGATATTATTATAATTCTAGAAATATAAAATAATACTCACCCTCTTTACATAATGATTGTTGAAAAATTGAAACTTTACTCATGCCTACATACGACCTACTATCTCTATTATTGTAACATAGTTCATTTTTCATAAATGTATTTAATGGATGGAATTAAAATTATAATTTATGTATAAAAATTATAATTATTTCATCATTATTATTCTATATATGGTGGAGTAATGACCACTTTTACCATATTCAACATACCTAAGTCATTTTGGACTTATGTACTGAATATCATCAAAACATCCGACGTGAACATAAATAATTAAGTAATTTTATATAACATGGTAATAAGTGATATAAAAGGAATAATAAACATGAAAATGTTTCTTAAGAAAGAAAATAATTAACCTATGTTTATTATTTAGTAAGATAATGAATTTACACGACAAGTCAGACTCAAGGTAAGGGACTACATCTCAATTTCCTTTCATTGAGGCATATTTTGATGTTATGCACCTATATTCCTTTATGAGGTGTATCTACAACCCCATTTACATTTTATATCATTAATTTTATCTATTATCATGAAATGTCTACCATGAAGAAATTTCTACCGTGAAGCCAATCTCAAAATGGCATGTATACAGGGAAAGGTTGGTGCATCTGAACCTTTTCAAGTACGATTCTATCATTTCTAAGAATATCAAGTTAAATGGATGGGAATATGTCTGCATATCTAAGCCAGGTTCTCAAGAATCAGTGTATCCGGATTTACTCATAGAGTTTTATTAGTCAGTGTGATTCTTTAAGGAATATGATAGAGAAAGATTTTCATTCAAGTCTTATGAAAAAACCTACAAACTTTCTTATACCAAGGCAGCCAGCTTGGTGGGATTATCATATGAAGGGGAGGCAGAATTTTGCTCCCACAAACTCTCTGATGTTAAGGGTAGTTTCGTTAAGGTGAAGGCCTTGTAATTTCTTGGACTTTCTAATGTCAATACAACGAAGATTTCCCATCTATCTTTTAACAACCAGATCCTTAAGTTATGGGTACAAGGTTTTTTAGTACCGAGAAAAGGTGACAAAGATACCCTTAAGAAGAGTGACATATATTTCTTAGATTTCCTAGTAAATCTAAGTAAAATCAATTTGATGAGGAATGTTCTTATTACAATCCAGAACATCAAGAATGGAAATATAAGAGCCCAAATTATCATGTATCATTCCTTACTTTCAAAGCTGATAGTTCGGTGTCTTGAATCATTCAATATTGCATGCAAATACAAATTTCAGAATTGCAAAGTTATGCTTGTTAGTGATGACACTATGAAAATAATTAATATGGGATATTCTAAGGAGACATGAGAGTTCTATGATCTTCCTGAGGATGAGGCAGAAGACAATCTGAAAAATGTTGAAAAAGTAGAACCCTAAAAGAAACTAGGAAGGAAAAGGAAGCTGAAGGAAGTGGAGGAAACAGAAAAAACCCCCAAAGATAAGGAAGTCCAATTTGCACCTCCTAAACCAAAGAAATAGAAAGCATATATGGATGAAGTGGTTGAAAAATGGAGGAAAGATAATTAAAAGAGGAAAGAATGGGATCCACAGTTCGACTTGGACCATACCGAGGCTAAGGCCTTAAAAGAAAAGCTGCTGATGAGCTTGAGAGGCAAGCAAAAGTGAAAAAGAATAATAAGAAGATGACAGAGTCCGATATTTTCCAATACCTTCTAAGGGATGCTGAAGTAGCCTCCGATAATATTCTAGTACCAAAAACTTTCCTAGTCTATCCTTTACCTGAGACCCCGGGGAATAATTTCTTCACTCTGGAAAAATCTAAAGAGAAAGAAGTTGTTGAAGAAGTGGAAGAGGAGGAAGTAAAAGAAGTAGAAGAATAAGAAGAAGAAGAAGAAAGTGGTGATTTAGATTATCTGATTAAAAAAGTTTAAGAATATCAAGATAAGGAAAATCCATTAGAGAAATTACCACTATGAACATATGAGGCTAAGTCCTAAAAGCTTGCCACTCCTGGAAAGGAAGAAGAGAAAGATGGAAATAAAGATAAAGAAAAGGAAGAAGAAGAAGTAAATTAATTATCTGAGGAAGAAAGCTATGAAAAGTACTTTTTTGAGTAAGGAGCTAAAAAAGATAAATTTGATGATGATAGAGTTTTTCAATTATCTGATAGCGAGCATAAATCTCATAATGAGTAAGTCATACCGAAGATTGATTAGGTTAAGAAAGTGGTTGTTGATTCTCAAAGAAAATCTATAGTGAAGAGGAAGGATGTTGTAGGAACTTTAAAAAGGAAGCTTGTTGAGTTTGAAAAACCACTCTCACCAAGTAATGTCTTGGATTCAGAGTCATCTTCACTTGGTCATGATTTTGTGAAGCAGTCTTTGAAGAAGCTAGTCGGTTCCATTTTGACTTTTATAAACATAGATTCTAGATGCTAGATGCTCCAAAACACTCTTAATCAGAAGTCGGATTCGATGTCCATGGTGATGGAAAAGTGTGTAAAGATAGAATCAGATTTCAAAACATTTCTTATAGGATACGAATCCCACATGAAGTCCTGTAAGAAAATGACCACTTGGTCAAAGAAGATCGTCCAAAATATAGCAGAGCATGATGAATTTCAAGAGGAAGTAAAAGAGGTTTTTGATACTGAAGATTCCAAGATCAAGGATCTTACAAACAGTTTTCAAGAAAAGATGACCCTAGAGAAAAATTCTCAGAATCAACAAGTGAGAGATCTAAATGGGAAGCTTAACTATGTTGCTCAAAGCTGGAAAGGGGAAAGAGATCTCCGGATTGAGATCCAAGAGAAGATTGTAAAGCAGGATGATGTTCTTAAGGCTCAGTCTGAGGCTCTGAAGGTTCAAGATGACAGGATTAAAACCTTAGAAAAGAAAGCTGAGGAGGACCACAAAGAGTTAAAGAAGCTAAAAACCCTACTGAAGAAGCTAATCCTCAAGGAAAAAGAAGACAAATAGACCAATCTGATCTTTTTTGTAATATCTTTCCTTGTAAAAATCCTTTCAATATTAATAAAAACTCTGTTTTCTTGTATTTTGTGTTATTTTGTACAAATATTTCAGGTACCATATTTTTTTCCATTCCCTCAAACTCTTTTTGAAAATCACAAAGGGTAGAAGGAAAAAGAATTATAAAGAAGAGAATGAAAAAGATTTATAAGTATAGAAGAAGTATCCCAAAGTAAGGGGGGCTTTATCTAAAGGGGGAGTTCTCACTACGAATAATTCTATATTCATAACAAAAATCTGATTCCAGAAATCTAGAATACGATCCTTAGAGTTCCAAAGCCTAAGGGGGAGTTAGTCATATTCACTATTGCCCATGAACAAAGAGAGATAAGCTTTATTTGAAAGTCTAGAATATCTTTTTCTAAGTCCTTATATTCTTTTTCATAAGGATGTTTGTGCTTTCCAAAAAGGGAGAGATTTTTGAGTCAATAAGGTTTTCCTTATGACTTTTCCATTCCTTCTTGTTTTGAAAATCACAAACAACTTATCTTAAAGAAAATCTGATTTTACCCTATATTTTACTTCTATAAGGAAAATTTACTTACCCAAGGAAATCTACCCATACCTATATTTCATTGCTCATATAAATATTTTTCTTAAGTATAAAAATTGGATTCATATCTAAAACCCAGGAATCATATAATACTTATATATAAAGCATTCTATTTTAGGATCCGAATTCTTGTTATGAACTTTTATGAAGTTCAACTCTGAATTCTGATTACGAACTTATATAAAGTTCTAACTATGAATTCTGATGATGAATTCTGATTATGAATTCTTATTATAAATTTTGATGATGAATTCTGATTATGAATTCTAATTACAAATTCTGATGATGAATTCTCATTACGAATTCTGATGAAGAATTTTGATTACGAATTCTCATTACGAATTCTGATGATGAATTCTGATTATGAATTCTCATTACGAATTCTGATGATGAATTCTGATTACAAATTCTCAATACGAATTCTGATGATGCATTTTGATTATGAATTCTCATTATGAATTATGATGAAGAATTCTGATTACAAATTCTCATTATGAATTCCTACAAAACAGAATCCGAATATCTTAGTACTACAGACTCCGAATTCAGTTTTTACTTAGATTCCGAACTTTAATTTACCTTCATTCCAAATATTAGTTTTGGTTATGCTTACAATAATTTTTTTATAAAACAATGTCGTGCTTTCAGTTATTAACTAACTGTTGTTTGAGTGACACGTGTACAGGTCCCTCCAAAATTCAGGGAAGAATATGACCATTAGAGGAGGGAGATGACTGTTGGATCTTTGCCTATAAATAAGAGCTCATTTGAAAAGAGAAAAAAACTTTGACAAAACTCTAACATCTGTGATTACATGCTATTGAAGTGATTTCTATAGAGAGAGAGGATCTTATCAACTCTCAAGTTTCATGCAGAAAGTTTGAACAGCTTGTTCCAAATTTACCTTGTGCATATTTTCTTCGTGCGACTCCGATTATTGCTGTGTACAATCGAGGGATTTTGGGGATAAGAAGATAGAGGTTCCAACACCTTGAATTTGAGGGCTTCCTTGCTGAGGAAGATAGAGGTTCCGACTACCTGATAGTTGAGGGATTTTGGGGATAACAAAATAGACTCCAATCTTTATGTCGAGGGCTTACCCTGGTGTGGGTAAAACAAACATTCTTGAAAGTATAAATCAAGGGACCTTTATCCAAGGTTGCTGGATACCCTCCTCTTTGGGATAAGAGTTTATACTTGTTACCAATAGTATTACTACTCTGTTTTTCTACTACATTTGTATTGTTAAGGAAAGTATAACTATCTTGTACTTCCTTACTCTTGTACTCTGATTTAGTCAGATTCAATACGCTTTAAGGTAGAATCTTCATCTTTGTAAACTTTAGTTAAGTTTATTTTTGGAATCATTTTTCCAGAATTTATCAAGTGATTAGAACTTATAGAGTTATTGTGAATTATCTTGTTTAAACTTGTTAAACATAACCATCTTTAAAAGTTCTAAAGGAATTTTTAAAAGGTATAATTCACCCCCCTCTTATATCTGAGAATCTCATTATTATTTTGATCCTACATTTGGTATTATAGAGTATATCATACTCAGACATACCATCCTAACATTTATGAGTTTATATTGTTACCTTAATTTTTTTTTCATTTGTATGTGCATAATTTTTCAAAATAAGTGATTTAAAAATGGAAAAGATATTTTCCTCAAGAATGTTTCTAATGATATTTTCTTCAAATAAAACCCCTCTTTCAATTTTTCTGGGTATTATAGTTTGGAAAATGGGTTTTTAAAGAGATGCGTATTTTTGGTATCCAAAAGTATTTTTAATATGGGTTTAAAAGTGTTTTTCAAAGGTTTTATAATGAAAAGTCATAAGCATAAAATGTTTTATTCATGATACTTGAGAATTATATATGATAACCGAGTGATCCTGATACAACTTATATAAAGGGTTGAGATCCATTATAGCTTACGAGTGAGCCCTCTATAGTTTATATGAAAGGTGGTCCCTATTATAGATCTACGATGCATTGTATGATGTTTGGAAATTGAATGCGATGGTTATTCCAAGATAACTGTGATGTTTAACCATTCAATAGTTGTGATTGTTTCTCTATATTAACATTAAGAAGATAACTATGAACGTATTCCATGAGTAAATGTGATGGTTACTCTAAGGTGATGTTTGGAAGCTAACTATGAATGTCTTTTATGAGTACCTATGATAGATACTCCAACTTTAACCTTTATGGTTATTCCATATATAAGAGTGAAAAGTATAATTTTTTGAAAAAAAATCATGCATTTTCTAAGTTTGAAAAAAAACCTTTATGACTTTAATTTTACTTAAATATTTATAATGAAATGTTTTAAGAAATGTTTTGGGAAAAAATATTATTTCTTAAGTAAGAAAGTGTTTTATTTTAAACCAAAATTTTTCTTTTAAAAAGGAATTTTTTTATAAGTATTCATGGACTGAAGATTTATTTCTTTATTTAATGTACCTTACTAATATTTTTGTGCCCATATCATGTTTTAATTTTTTTTCATAGGGTTTTAAGGATTATTAGGGACAAGGATGAGTTCAAGATAATTTTTTTAATATTTATCATGAAAATAAATCATGTTTTATTTAAAATAGTTTTTTTATAGGAAAAATGGATATTGATTAGAAATGTATAGTTTTAAAATAAAAGTTTACTATGTAATAGTTGTTGAGTAAAAATTTTCCTTATGAATTTTCTCATTTTTTTATGTTTTGGAAATCACAAACATATTTTCTTAATAATAATTTTTATCTATAAAAAAATTGATATGCATTTCCTTAATAATTATTTCTATCCATAAGGAAATATATATGCATGTTCTTTAACCTTTTTATAGATAAGTCTAACATTATTTTCCTTAAGTAAGAATAGTTACTAGAAAAAATTGGATCCTTAATAAAACTCAGAATCATTCACTTTCTCAATTACAAATCATCTAGAAAATCAAATCCGATTCATGTTTTTCAATTCCAATTCTCTAAAAATATTGATTCCAATACGTGTTTCTCAAATCTGAATCACTTAGAAAATCAAATCTATTTCACTTACTCAATTATAAATCATATAGGATTGTGATTCTAATTATCTCAGTTTTTTGAATCTGATTTATGCTTCTCAAATCTGAATCGTTCAAAAATTTGAATATGATCCAAAGTTCCTTAAATTCTGAATCACTCATAAATTCAAATCCGATTCATTTCCTCAATTCTGAATCATCTAGAATTGTAATTTTGATTTCTTTAGAATTGTGATTCTGATTCTCACTTTCTTAATTCCAAATCTCAATGATTTTCAGATCTTATTTCAAAGCTCTTAATATGATTCCCTTTTGTTTAAGAATCCGATTTTATAACTTTCTTAAAGTTATCATATTTTTTCTTAATGTAACAATTTTATAACTTTCTTAAAGTTACTATATTTCCCTAACATAATGTTTTATATAAAAAGATTCATATATACTTAATGTTTCTCATACTATTTTGTTATACTAAACGATGTCGTCTAATATGTTATTATATGATCATTGTAAGTTCCAAATATACAGGTCCCTCCAAAATTTCAGGAAAAAATTGACCATTAGAGGAAAATTCAACCATTGGAGATATCACCTGTAAGTACCCAATAATTTGAACTTGATTGAAGTTGTGAACTTTTGGGATAATTGATACTCTATGAGTGCTCTACCGAAATTTCTTCGTGCAAAATCCCTAAAGATTTTAAGTTGTGAACAACATTTTCCACATACTTAAATCTTCAACAAGCTTTGTTTTTCTTTGTGAGATTCCAATTTTTGTTGTATACAATCGAGGTATTCCAAGATGAAGGAATATATAGGTTATTATTACCTAATTAATCGAGGGCTTCCATCCAAAAGAAGATAGAGGTGTTGATCACATTACAAATCAATATCTTGAGGGGATAGCAAGGCAGATACCGATCTTCATATTGAGGGATTACCCTAGTATGGGTAAGACATACTTTATTGAAAGTATAAATCAAGGGACCTTTTGTCCAAGGTGTTTTGGATACCCTACTATTTGGTTTAAAATACTTTTAATCTTTTATATATACTTTTAATTTCCACTGCAATCTATAACAATAATAAAGTGTTTCTTATACTTTATTTTTTGTTGTAACTCTAATATAAGATTCTATATGGTTTTAGGTAGAATATTGTTTAAGTGTACCTATGTACTTATTGATAACCACCTTTATCATTCCAAAGTGTGTTTACTTAAACTTGAAAAAGATGGTTTTAGTGAATCTAATTTGTTTAACCTTATTAAACAAAGTTTCCTTAATCTTAAAAATGAATGTTTTTAAACTTACAATTCACCCCCTCTTGTAATTGAGTATATACAAACATATTTAGATCCTATAATTGGTATTAGAGCATGTATCTGAAATAATAATATACATATTTGTATTAGAATAGAATTCCACTATGTTTATCTTAATTTCTTCTCTTACAAGTTAGATTTATTTCTTTGATAAAATCTTTGTTTTTAAATACACACTACACTAATGTTTGGAGTGGAAAAGTGTTGTTTTGAAAGGTAGAAAGAAGGAATATCAAATTATTAGATAATATTAACCCTACAAGACCACCTATATTTGATGGAAATGATTATGAATACTGGATAGAAAGAATGAAGACTTTATTTATCAATACTGGTGTGGATAACTTTTTTGTGCTTATTGGAGATTACAATATATCTGACAAGAAAGTCATAACTTTTACAAATCAAGAAAAGAAAGAATATTAGCTAAACTATAAGATACACAATACTTTTCTTTGTTTTATAACCATGAATATATACAGAAAAATATATTTATGTGAAGTAGATAACAATATATAGAAGAAACTAGATGTTACACATTTTGGTACTTATAAAGTTATTGAGACTAGAAGATCCATGCTTAGAGCATATTATCATGGTTTTTTTCTTATGGAGAAACAATAGTTAAAGTTCAATAAAGATTTATGAATATTGTTAATAGTATACAATCAATGGGAGAAAAAGGTTTATATGATGATATTCTTTTAGATAAGATTATAGATATTATTCCAAATGATTGAGAATCAAAGATAACTTCTATTTATGAGTTAAGGAAAGTTATAATAATTACTCTTGATGAGTTATTTGGAACTATATTACAATATGAAAATAGATTAAAGTGAGATGATGAGAATATAAAGAAAAAGAATAGGAGTGTCGCTTTTACTACTACTTCGAATCAGATGAAATCCAAAACTCCTGAGAAAGTTCTTAAGTTAACAAATTCTAAGAAAGTTGTTATTCAGTCAAACTGAAGTGAATCTAAATAGTCAGAGAATGAGTTAGCCAATCTTTCTATAAGGATGAAAAATATTTTTGGCATGAAGAACTTACAATATAGATAAAAGAAAAAGGATATGAAAGATAGAAAAGATTACTAAGTCACATGTTATGAATAAAAGAAAGTAGGACATATCAGAAGATAGAAATTCTGAGAGGAATCATAAAAGATTCTATAAGACTAAAAGAAATAAATTATTTAAGGAAAATGATTCTTGGAGTTTAAGTAGTGTGGACTCATCTTATGAATCTTTAGATAATGAATCTTCTAGATAGAAGAATATTGGTCTTATTTCCAAAATACCCTTTGAAAATCAATGTTTCATGGATAAGGTACACACTAATGAATCCTTAATAAATATGTCTCTAATGCTTACTATCTTTATAATTATGGATATATTTCTTCAGATGAAGAATCTTACTTAGCAGAATATACATTACCTTCTTTTGAAGAAGTATCTAGGTTTTCCAAGTTGCTTAAAAATGAAAATATTAGGGTCAATAAGAAAATTAATAAGGAAAAATCTAGAATCACTATTTTAACAAAATAAGTATAAAATATTTCTAAATATATTGATGAAAAATATTTTTAAATTGTTTCTATTTCTAAAAACCTTGAGGAAGTTAGTTCTTAAAAGGATAAACTTTCTAAGGACTTTGAAAATGTTATTTCTAAGAAAAAAATTTTAGAGAATAAAATCAATTCTAAGACCAATTACCATAAGGATAAGAATTTAGTCATTAGACCAAAATATGAAATATTTCCCTTAAAGAAAATTTTATCAAACTTTACTTTTGGTAAGGAAGAATTTGATAAAATTTATAAAAAAAATTCCTCTAAGAAATAGTTTTGGAATTGGTTATTCTCACACAAAACCTATTTTCAGTCATAATTATTTTGTTCCTAAAAGTGCCCCATTCGACACTAAGTGTAAAAGTGGTGGAAACTGAGAGAAAAGTTTTTCTTTAAATAAAACTAAATCCTTAGGTTTTTATAAATCTCACTTTTCTAAGAAAATTTGGAGTTCTATGATTTTACATTCTAACATTTTCAGATCCAAGAAAGTTTGGAATATGAAAATATTACTATTTTGTTTTCAAGAAAATAAATGAAGTACCAACAACAATACATGGTACATGGATAGTGGATGTTCCCAGAACATCACTGGTAATAAAAAATTCTTTTAAAAGATTATTAAGATAAATTATGGAAGAGTAACTTTTGGAGATAATGCTGAAGGAGAGATTACTGGTGTAGGTAACACCATTCTTCTTGGAAAATCCTTAATTTCAAATGTTTTATTTATTAAAGGTCTTAATCACAACCTTATAAGCATGAATTAATTATTTGATAAAGGTTACCATGTGAATTTTTGGAATGATAAATACTTAGTATGCAATTCCAAGGATGATTTCATTCTTTCTACCCATTGGTATGAGAATGTCTATAAGATTAATATAGAAGACCTTAAGATCCAAGATTTACCTTAACTTAGTGAAATGGGAGACCAATCTTGGTTATGGAATAGATTTCTAGGAAAATGTAACCTAAGGAACTTATGTAAACTATCTAAGAAAATATTTGTTAAGGATATACCAGATCTTAGATTTGATTCTTCTAAAGTTTGTGACCCTTGTAAATATGAAAATTAATATAAGTCAGTCTTTAAATATATAAGTGAATTCACAAATTCTGATGCATTATAGCTAGTGAACATGGGATTGTTTGGTCATACAAAAACTAGAATTATTGGAGGAAAATACTATGTATTTTTTTAGTTGATAATTACACTCGATTTACATGGGTCTATTTTCTAGTAAATAAATCTAAATCCTTTTATTATTTCAAATATTTTTTAGCTAAAGTTAAAAATGAGAAAAAACTCTCATTGATAACTATTCATAGTGATCATGGTGGAGAATTTTGAAAATAATGATTTTGAAATTTTTTGTAGTAAGAAATACATTACTCATAAATTCTCAGATCTATGAACTCCTTATAAAAATGGAATTGTTGAGATAAGAAATATAATTCTTCAAGATATAATAAGAACCATGTTGAGTGAATACTCAAATTCAAAACATTTTTGGTATGAAGCTGTAAGTACTTCTTTTTGAACTATAAATCAAGTTTTAATAATTACATTTCTTAATAAAACACATTATGAGCTATGGATAGGATGAAAACCTAACGTTTCATACTTTAGAGTATTTGGATGCAAATTATTCATTTTTAATACAAAATATAATTTATATAAATTCACACTTAAATTTGATGAAGGTATTTTCTTAGGCTATTCCACTATCTCTAAGGCTCATAGAGTTTTCAATAAAAATTATCGCACTATTTAGGAAACAATACATTTAAATTTGATGAAACTGATCCTTTTGTTTTTAAACAACCCCAACCTACATCTTTGGATGTGTTTTAAAAAACTGATTATCAACCATTGATGGAATATTCTTATAATAAGGAGAATACTCAAGAAAATGTTTCTGAAGTATTCACTCCAAAATACTTTCTACACCAGGTTTATGAACAAGTTTTCCAAAACCCAAGTCATTTGTTTCTAATAAATCATCCAAGTGATAGTGTCATTGGTGATGTACATAAACTAGTAAGGACTAGAAGTTCTTTAATAAATGAAGTAGAGCATCTAGAATTTATTTCCCAATTATAACCTAAAAGTACTAATGAAGCTTTAGGTGATGAATATTGGATTAAAGCTATGCAAGATGAACTAAATGAATTCTAAATGAAAAAAGTTTGTACCTTGGATGAAAGACCTAAAGAAACTTCAATAATTGAAGTAAACTGGGTCTTCAGAAATAAATGTGATGAAAATGGAATCATTGTAAGAAATAAATTAATATTAGTTACTAAAGTCTATAATCGACAAGAAGAAATATAATATGAATAAACCTATGCTTTGGTAGCTAGACTTGAATATATTCAAATTCTCTTAGCCTTTGCATTATTCTTTAACTTCAAACTTTTTTCAAATAGATGTGAAGTGTGCTTTCATTTATGGATATGTTCAAGAGGAAGTTTATGTTGAACAACCTCCTGGTTATAAAAACACAAAAAATACTTAACATGTTTTTAAACTTACAAAAGCTTTATATGGTCTTAAACAAGCACCTAGAGCCTGATATGATAAACTTATAGGATTTTTTCTAAAAAACAATTATGTTAAGGGAACTGTTAATCCAACATTTTTTATGAAGAAATAAATGAAAATGTTTTAATTGTTCAAATTTATATTAATGACATTATATTCATATCAACTCAGCAATCCTTAACTAATTCATTTTTGAATCTTATGAAATCTGAGTTTTAAATGAGTATAATGGGTGAGTTAACATTTTTCATTAGTTTTCAAATTTCTAAAAAACCAGAAGGAACCTATATATCTCAACATATGTATATTAAATATCTTCTTAAAAATTACGGATATGAAAACACTAAAAGTTTAAGTACTCCAATCAGTACCTCGAATAATCTTGATCTTGATGAAGCTGAGAAACCAGTGGATCAAACAATATTTAGAGGTATGATAGAAAGTTTACTATACTTAAAATCTAGTCAGCTATACTTAATGTTTTCAGTATTATTATACAAAAGATATCAATATAATCCAAAATAAACCCATTTAAAAGTCGTGATTTTTTTTTATTTGAAGGGAACTATGGATTTATGAGCTTTTTATTGTTATAGAAATTTTATTTTTTTTAAAATATTTTGAGCTGTTGATTTTTATGGTTATGTAATGGATAGGAAAGTACATATGGAACTTGTAATTTCTTAGGAGATTCATTAGTATCATGGTCATGTAAGAAACAACACTCTATAGCACTTTCCACTCCTGAAGCTGAATATGTAGCAGTTGGAAGTTGTTGTGCTCAAGTGTTGTGAATGAAACACACACTCACTGATTATGGCATGAGTTTTACTAAAACTTAGATACTATGTGATTACAATAGTTCCATTTCCTTAAGAAAAAACCTGAACATCACTCTCTTGCAAATCACATAGATATTAGGAATCAATTTCTTATAGATCACGTAGTTAAAGGAGATATTATTTTACAATTCATCGGAATGTAAGAACAACTTGATGATATTTTCAAAAAATCATTACATTCCGATAGATTTGAATACATTAAAAAAACGTTAGGAATGATAACTATAAGGTAGTCATTCATATTTACTTTTTTTAAAAACTATCTCCTAACATTAAGTTACTCCTTTTCATAGGGGGAGTACACTTGATTTCCCTAAATTGTTTTTCATAACCTAACAAAAAAAATTTTGAACCTTTTTTTTCATAACCTAAAAAAAGTTTTTTTGGAACCTAAAAAAAGTTTCTTATAACCTAAAAAAAGTTTTCGAACCTATAAAAAGGTTTCAGAACTCTAATAAAAATTTTCGGAATATAATATATATAAGAAGAATATTATCAAATACTAGAAAATATTCTGATAACTCTAAAAGGTACATCTTCTAACTTATTACCTCTTATTTTCATTTACATTTGTTGGTATTTTGAAACTTGTTTTAATAAATACTTCAAATGGATTCATCTTTCCTTAAATCTGTTTATTTCCTTAAAACCTAAAAAAGATTGGAATATATAAAAATTCCTTCAATTTAATATCAACCATCATATAAAATTCGTTTTTTACAACCATTGGATTAATCTTGGAAGTTGAACCATCATCTCTGATGCCTATATAAAAGAGGGGACCCATCATGTCCCACATCGAATTCCAGATTTTTTCTGCCGAGTTTCTGCCGCCACTCAAAATCTTCGTTCCATTTTTCAGATCTCTTTCTTAAGTTTGAAATGTCTCTATCAAATTTCTCTCAGACTTTATTTCCTGTGAATAAGGAACATAAATATTGGTCAATATTCAAAGAAAGTTTAGTTGATTAATATTTCTTTCTTAATTATGGTTCTTTAATAAGAAAGAACATAAAGTTTTAAAGATGGGAAAGTATTTTCATTGTGAAAAATAAGGGAGAACAAGATCCTGTATATGTAGACTTAGTAATTAACTTCTATCTATATGTTGATATTTTCAATGAAGGTGGAAAGGATAAGTTTTAGTTTAAGAGTTACCGAAGAAACTATTCTTTGTCATATAAAAGAGCTGCAAATATCCTTGAGATACCATATGATGGTGAAGCTTACTATTGCTCTCATAAGTTTCTATATTTAGAAGGATCTTTTGATAGAATTAAAGTTTTTGATCGTTTAGGTATTAAGGGAGTAAAGAGGCCTAAACTTTCCAACCTTTCAGCTAAATATAGAATCATGGAATTAGGGATGAAAGGTCTTTTAATACCAAAGAAATGATACAAGGACCCCTTGAAGATAACAGACATATTCATGATGGATTTTCTTATTAATATAAGGAAGATTAACCCAGTGAAGTACATATTTCTTACTATCAGTAAGATTAAGGATTATTCAAACAAATCTTAGATTCTGATGTATCCAGTAACCTTGTAAAAGCTTACCGTAAGTTGTTTGAACTTCTGCAAAGTCCCTTTCATTTCAAATCCATAGAAGGTCAAGATTATTCATTTAAGTAATGACATGCTTAAAAGAATGATTTTTTTAGTAATAAGACAAATGATATTGTTGACTAATTTGGAAAGTTATGGGAAGTTGGAGAAAGCTCCAAGAAATAGTTAGTTGGACCTAAGAAAAGAAATTCTCAAGCCTTGAAACCACAAAAAAACTAAAGCTTTCGAACCTCCAAAGTCAAATAAATAGAAGTACTACCCAGATGAAGTTGTAGAAAAGTAGAGAAAAGACAAAGAGAAAAGTAAATAAGGAGATTCAGTTTTTGGAATAGATCTAGCATAAGCTAAAGAATTGAAAATCAGAGAATCTAATGAACTTGAGAAACAAGCAAAAGAGAAGAAGTTCAAGAAGAATTTAACTAAATATGAGATAGTTCAAGCATTGTTGAAAGATACAGAAAGAGCCTCAAAACAAATTAAAGTTCCAGAATCATTTCTTCAAGAAAATTAACTTCCTTAACAATATCAACCAGTTACAGTAGAGGCTATCCAATCAGTAAAAGGAAAGGAAGTTGTTTCTGGTTCAGTACTGGTTGTTCATGAACATATTCAAGAAAAATAAGGAGAATAAGAAAATATCCAAGAGAAAGAAATCATTGATGAGATTCAATAAATTTAATAAACACATAGGAAGATCCAATCTGAAAGGTTATATTTAAGAACATCTCAAGATTCTTCATCAAAACATGCCTCAGAATGAAAATCAGTCCACAAATCCTTAGCTCAGAAAGACAATATTGTTGAAAGTGAATTTGAAAAAATCCCCTCATATGATGAAGGTGATTAAGGTCAAGATGATGGTGGTGGAAATGATGAAAATAAAGAATATGATCATGATGATTATGAAAAGATTATTTAAGTTTTTGAAGAGAGATAATTAGTTCAGAAATCAGAGATATTGGAATCTAATAAAGTCAAAGGGAAGAAAATAGATGTTGGCACATCTAAGAAAGTTGAATCAGAATAAAAAAGATCTTCCTCTTCTATAGGAAAATATTTTATTATTCAGTCTTTAAATTAGTTTGTGAAATCCATTCCATAATTTTTGAACCTTGAATCAAGATGTCATTTTATTCAAGCTTCCATAAATCAAAAATCAGAATAAACAAACCCTTTCTTGTAAAATCTCATAAAAATTGAAGCTAATTTTAAATCCTTTTTATATAATTATGATTCTCTTAGGAATTATTACAAAGATATAATGAAGTGGTCAAATTAGATCAATAATGATATTAAAGATTTCGATGTCATGTTTGAAATATTAAAGGGTACCTTCAAATAATCATAAGCCAAAATCAAAACTCTTTCAAGCAACTACTTAGAAAGGATAATGGAAGAACAAGCTATTCGGTTATAAGAAGATAAGAATTTGTATGGGAAAATAAATTATATTTCTCAATAAGTTTAAAGACTAAATGATTATAGAGAAGAGGTGGATGAAAATATTAAGTCTCAAGATGAAAAGATCAAGTCTTAGGAGGAGAAGATTCTAAGTCAATAAGAAAAGATTCAGAACCTTGAGAAAAAGAGTTAGGATCAGGAAGTTCTTATCACAAAGTTTTAAGATGATCATAAGGAGATCAAGAATTTGAAGTCCAGATTCAAAACTTTAATATCAAATAAAGATTAATCTTTCTTGTATTTCTGATCATTTATTATGATAACCATTTTTAATAATAATCAATGTTTATCTTCTTTGTATCATATAGTTTGTTTCCTAACTTTTCAGGTACATTATACTTTTCCCCATTACTTTTTGTAAATAAAAATGGGGAGAATAATGTTCTAAACAAAAAGAATACTATTTTAATGATTAAAACATAAAGTGGGATAATTCTTAAAGAATACATCCTTAATTAAGGGGGAGTTATTTCCTTAAAAAAGGAAGACAAATATATAGAGTCAGAATACAATTCTTAGGGGGAATACTTAACCTAAGGGGGTTAGTCATATTCATCATGATTCATAAACTAAGGGAGAGATAATTTTTTCTTTTAAGTTGAAATATGAACTCTTTTATTTTTAATATTCTTTTCATAAATCAATTTTTTGTGTTTTCCAAAAGGGGGAGATTGTTCAGTCAAAATTTTTCTAATGACTTTTCTCATTCCTTTATGTTTTGTAAATCACAAACATATTTTCTTAATAATAATTTTTATCTATAATAATATTTATATTCATTTCCTTAATAATTATTTCTATCTAAAAGGAAATCTATATACATGTTCTTTAACCGTTTTATAGATAAGCCTATAATTATTTTACTTAAGTCATATTAATTACTAGAAAAAATAAGATCCTTAATTAAACTTAGAATCGTTCACATTCTCAATTCTAAATCATCCATAAAATCGAATATGATTCATGTTTCTCAATTCCAATTCTCTAAAAATCTCGATTTCGATTCCTATTTCTCAAATTTGAATTACTTAGAAAACCAAATCTGATTCACTTCCTCAATTAAGAATCATCCATAATTATGATTCTGATTCTCCCAGTTTATTAAATTTGATTTACATTTCTCAAATATGAATCATTCACTTTCTCAATGGGTTGTTCTAATATTGAAAAAATAAATTCTTTCAAAATAATTGGAAAAATAAAAATCTATTACATCCAATGAGAATAAATATTTAGTTATCAAACTATATTATGAGATTTTGTGTCTAAATAAATTACTATCAAATTTTATTTTTATGAACATATTACTTTATTGAATTTGATATTATAATATATTCAACTTATGTTATATAATTATACATTAAGGATCCCTTGAAACACTTCCAACTCACTACTCCATTATTAAACTAAAACAAAAAAACTAACTGATATTTCAAAACATCTTTATTAATAAGAAGACACAATCAATGTAACCCTTTATAATGAGTACTTACCCACCTAAAAAGACTAAAATATAACCTTATATTTTTCTCATTTATATATTCGTGTTAGTGACTTAGTGACTTTTTCTAGAATTTAATTGGCATCTGATATTTATGTTCAAGTTCTATGATAGGTTTGGATGAGTATAATAATATGAATCATGTGTTCCCCTGTTATATCTATAATGATTACTTATAATTTTTAAGGATGTTTCTATGTAATACTGGTGAAAAACCTTTTGGTATTATGAAGCTTATTCAACTCACTAGACATAACTCATCATAAGTTCATACTCTGATAGTTCATTTTTATATTGTTAGAGAAACAGCAGGATAAACCTTCAAAATGTAGATGTGTTTTTTTGGTGGATAAAAAGATATAAATGTGTTGAGAATACCAATATTTAGACATGAAAAATAGTGCACTAACTAGAATGGTTCAGTCTGTTATGGCTACTATTTAATGGTAAATTCAATGGACGATTCGTCGTGATTCTTGGATAGTGATGCAATTGGTTTACCAACTGAATATCTCTATAAAACATAGGTGAGACTAGGTTCTTAGGTGTATTGGTTATGAATTGTATAAAGTGTAATAATTAGATTAGAATATAAAGTGATTCATATTACTATGTTCTTCCAATAATTTAAGATTTTATAGTTTTCTCCCATGGATGTAGGATGAAAGTCTAAACTACATATTCTAGTGTGTCTATTTAATTTTCATATTGATCTTATTTTACTTTGGGTTGAAGCATGTGGTTGGTTTGAATCTTAGAAGTGGTGATGAGAGTGTAGTAGGTTACCTAGTTATTATTCTCTAATATGAAAGGGAAGTACCATTAGTTGAAATACCATAGTGTATAACTACCGAAGGATAAAATTTTTCAACAAACTTAAGTTTAATAATTTAGTGATTGTGTTGGTTTTTTGACCCCCTTCCCAAGATGTGATATAAAATATTAGCTAGAAATACTTGGAAACTCATGTAACTTTCTCACCCCCCTTAGAGTCGTATTTCTTTAGCTAGGTTTACTACGATCAGGTGATATAAAAATAGAGGAAGGTAAGATTTAGATCTATTAGTTAAATAGAAATGTTTATGGATTCTAGAAGATGCAGATAAAATACAATCTTATAAAAAATTATCTCAAATTTCCATTGAGTGGAGAAACAAATTACGATATAGAGAAAGGAAATTGAGAAAAATTAGACAAAAGGGACTTGGTTTAGTGAAGATGATGTTGGCATGGTAAGTGACCTTCAATATATGGGATAAAAACACCATAGATGGACTTATTGCGACCCTGACAGACATGTATGAAAAACCAATAGCCTTAAACAAAGTGATATTCATTAGGTGTTTGTTTAGATTGAGGTTATTGGATGGTAGGTCAGTGGAAGATCATGTGAACACCTTCAACATGATCATAATTAAGCTCAAATTTATGAAAGTGACATTCATGGATGATGTATTGAAAATATTACTACTTTCATATTTACTAGAATCTTGTGATGAAATGGTTACTATGATAAGTAATTCCTATAGAAAGAATGATATGGTGTTCATAGATATTTTTAATTTGATCCTCAATGAGGATCTCATTATAAGAGGGGTCAGAGTAACTTTTGGAAATTATCTTAGTGTTGAGTCGAATGTTCTAATTTCAACACTTTCTAAGGGACTTGTGGATTGAACTCTTTTTATTAATTTTTTTTTCAAGGATATCATCATTGTTCAAATTTATGTTGATGACAATATATTTGGATCAAATCAAAAATATCATAAAAATTTCTTTGTGGATTATAATGGCCCAAAAATTACATATATACATACATACACACATACATACATATATATATATATTACTTTAACATTGAAGAATATTTATTACAATACATAATAAAAACCATGCCAGGACCGTATAGGTTTAGTGTCTTTAGAAATGGGTAAACATAAACAACTGGTTCATAAAAAATCCATATTGTCTCCCTCTTATTTCTTCATAACCAGACTCCTTTTTGAAATATCTTACTTAATACCCGTATTCATGACCTGGGGAAATGAAACATATGAAAGGGTGAGCTAAAATTCTTAGTAAGGGTAAACAATGGAAATATTAATCATAAACATAACATTTTCAAATATTATCTTGCATACACACACAATCATATAAAATCATTTCATATTAGTTAAGGTTCATTGCTGAGACCATCATAGTGGACAAAGTCCATTACTGAACCGAGTTCACTCCTCATTCCAGCTCTGTATTACTGAACTGGAATTACTTTCCATTATAGTCATGTCTATCTCATGAGATATAAATCTTTACCCATTGAATTGGAGGGAGATATAGGTCCCACCCATCTCACAATGAAACCATTCTTATGTGTTCCACAAAAACATAAAAAACATTCACCATAGCAAAGCCCATGAAATAAAATGGGTTTCTTAAACATCATTCCATCATAGTTGATATAAAACAAATAGATTTCCTAAATAAAATTTCATCATAAACCCAATAAAATCATGGTAATAATAGGGATAATAATATAACCCTTTTTAAAGAGTGTCATCTTAGATGAAAAATAATTTTGAGAAAACATTTGAAATTGATTCTTGAGGAAAATATCATTTCTTCTTCAAAAATGTTCTCCTTCCTCAAAAGACCACACAATTTTAGAAGAAATAATTTTATGTGAAAATAACCTTATAATATTTTTGGGTAAGATTCAAGGAAGTAAGGTGTCATGAAACTGTAAAAATCTATTCATGCCATATAAGTTAAAAAAACATTCTCCTCATACTTTTGCTGGTAAAGTAAAAAAGTACCTCAAATCGAATAACAACAAAAGATTCATTTCATACCGTTAAATAAAAATTTACCAAAGGGTAAAATTAACTTTAAACAATTATATAAGAATATAAATAATATTAAATAATTAGGAAACATGTATGTGGATGATAAATATACCCCAATAAATACTTGCGTATAAATAATCTCGGATAAAAATGAGACTGTAAAACTATCTCTTACCTTTGGTCCGATATCCTTAATATGTATCTGAACCTCCTGTATAATGATTTAACTAATAATATTGACTTCTAAAGAATCATAATAATTTTTATGATATCATATATGATTATATTATCATCCTTTTGTTAGTAACATTTCACTGTCACTCGTTATTTAGATATTAACTACTTTGTGTTTTTATGCATGATTTGTCAGATAAGTTCATGTTCCAATTATTAGGTTATAGTTAAATAATTTATAAAATGAGTTTAGTATAATATATATCATATTTATTCTTTAAATTCATGTATATATTCATCCTTTAATGAATATTATGTATAACTGATCCCATCGCACCATGGAGACGATATGCTGTATGTATGCACGGGCGATGATATCATTCCCATAATTGTTGAATGGTATTGAAGTGGATGGTGTATGATATTTTAGAATTAGTATCATGTTATAATAATCATATATATTTATTATTTCCATCATTATACCCATTTAAGTAAGGTGATGGTGAAAAATAGATCACACCACAGTGTGAAGATGGTAAGTCGTACGTACACACATGTGGTGATTTCATTTTTCATAGGATGGGTAAAAGGTGGACTATGGTTGTTTCATGTTTATAATAACATATCAGTATATGAGTGATAATTATATTAATAATTTATAATGAAATGACTAATGAAGAGGAAGTAGAATAAGAAAGAATTTTGAAAGAATTGGTAAATAATATTACCTCTTTTTTGATGTGCCTCCTCTAAATCTCCTCTTAGAGCACTAGAGTTGGTCTTTGAGGATGACCAAAACCTATAGAATGAAAATAAGGAAGTTGAGAAGGAAAAACAGAATAGTTTTTCTAAGCTTTAAGGCTCAAAATGGAGTGAATAGGTGAGGGAGGAGGTTCCCTTTTATAAATAAGGTGAGGGGCACTTTTGAAAACATCATAAATAATAATTTATAATAAAATGAAACCCTACAAACCCCCCATGAAGTTTTCCAATTTCGAAGATGATATGAGATAGGGTTGTAATATCATTAACCAATAAATTTAGGACAACTTATTTTTGTCAATTTAAACCATATATTTTTAATTGACAATTGGTTATTCTATTTAATTTTAATTGTGGTAATATTTAATGGTTATAAATATTCACTTATATGGTGTTAATTGACCATAAATGGATATTTATGACATTTTAGACCTTATAATTATCACTTTTTAATTTTTAAATATTTTTATTATTTTTAAATAATTTAATAAAATGTTATTTTTTTTTTAAATATCAATAGTTTCAATTTTGACACTATTCATTTATTTGACTATAAATAAAATCCACACAGAAGATAAATTTGAACCAAAATATTTAATACACACCTAACATGTCATAGTAATATAGAAAATTCATGTAGAACATTAATTAGTTCATATGATATTTATTTTAATATTTTTAAAACCATTTATTTGATATTTCTTTTAATAAAATAATTTTTACATCACTATTGTGTCATCATTAATGGTAATTATTTAATTTCTAAAATTTTTGAATAAATTCATATGATGTAGATAATTATTTTATATTTTTATATACTATCTTTAGTAGATATTATATCCTATTTATTCATATATTAAAATTAATATACTAATATAAAATGAGATTGTGACATTTTGTCACATTCATTAGTTTTTATTACATTCATGTCATATAGGTAAGTATCCAAAAAGTGATTCCATTTCTAAAAATAGATTATAAGGGTATAATTTAGTCATCCAATAGGATTTTTATAGGTGTTAAGGTAATTTTATAATATTATTTTTAAACTTAATTACCCGATTTACCTTTAACCATGGTAATAAAAATAATTAACAAAGTTACTATTCATAATGCCAAAAAAAGTAGTCTATTAACATAATTTGGACCTACTGATTCCAAATATAGAATCAATTTTTCAAAATTTAAAACACAAAAGTTTAAGTAATTAATTTAAAATTAATTCTGTTGTTGAAATGAGAAAATAATCCACAGGGCTTTCGGGCTACAGAAAAGACCAAAGAAGCGCAGACCACATAGGAGCAAGCCCAGATGAGGATTCAGAGAAAAATAGAAACCACTAAAGAAGAGCTAACTGGATTGGAAAAATGAAAGGGTATGACAACTTTCATTAGGACTAGGCACCGTGCAGCTCTTCACGGGGAAATGTTAGCCGATAAGCCATCTAGGGTGGGTAGTTAGGCGCCTTCAAGATTCAGATGCTAGGGAGGGACTATTTCAAGTTTGTCAGGTCTTGGACCTTTGAGGTCATGTATTCAGTCATGTATGGGCCTAGTTCCTTGGTGATATGGGTAATTTAAGGGTCACCCTTCAACCATTAAAATGGGGATTATCCAAAATGAAATAAAAAGAAGGCCTTCAGGCCATTCAAGTGAGAAAATGAGTTTTAAAAGTTAAAACATTGTAAAAGGTTGAAATGTTTTTACCTATGAATTCAATGTAAAATTAATGATAATGACATAAATTATATTGAATGATAGAAATATATTCAATTTATACTTTAAAACCATAAAATATTATAATTTAGCCATATAAATTATCTCGATGAAAAAAGTTGTTTTTAATTAAAATTTAGCATATTTTTACTATTCCTCAAAACATGAAAGTTATCAGAAAAATATCAGAAATTTATCCAAAGTAAATTTTTTTATCCTGCTTCAAAACAACATGTTTATTTTTTCATATAAATTTATTAATGTGTAAAAATATTAATTTAAAATGGGTTCTCTATTCAAAGGTGTAAAATTAACCTTAAAAAATAGGTTTTGATACATCAAATAGGGTTTTATTCATACCCTCTGACTAAAATTTCCATTGGATTAATTTCAAAAATATTTTATTAAGTATATAACACATATATATCACATTAATTTCATTACCAAAAGTAATTCACTGAAAAATAAAAATATCTAATTGATTTATAGTTTTCATAAATAATTGGTAGCTAAAGAATTATCAATGCATTTTCATAAGTTAGTTATAATTATTCCCACTAACCTAACAGCTAGGATATAATGGTAATTTTATACTAAGGGAATGTCATGGTTCATTTAAACTCATGATTTCATGAAAAACAATCTACTAAAGAATTAAAATTATTTAAATAATATATTTCTTAAAAAAACATCTGGGTGTTACATGGATCTTATGAAATATGAGTTTGAGATGAGCATGATCGGTGAAATTACTTATTTTCTTGGTTTTAAAATTTCATAAAAACCATATTTAACTTTAATATATCAACATAAGTATATAAAATAACTTATTAAAAAAATTTATATCACAATACTAAAAGTATAAGTACTACTATAAGAACCTAAAATACTTTAGATCTTGATGAATCTAAGAAACAAGTAGATCAAAATATTTTTAGAGGAATGATTGATAGTTTACTATAATTAACAACTAGTCATCTTGATTTAATATTTTCTATATTACTATATGCAATATATCAATAAAATACCAAATAATCTCATCTTAAGGATGTAAAATGAATTTTTCTTTATCTTAAGGGTACTATAGATCTAGGATTATATTATTGTTTAGGGAATGATTTTGAACTTAAAAGTTTTTCAATTACTGAATTTGGTGGATGTAAAATGGATAGAAAATGTACATATGGAGACTGTCACTTTTTAGGCGAGGCTTTAGTTTCTCAGTCATGTAAGAAACAACATTTGTAGTAATTTATACTACTAAAGAAGAATATGTGGTAGCTAGAAGTTGTTGTGCTCAAGTTTTTTGGATGCAACACACACTCAGTAATTTTGGAATAAGTTTTAATAAAACTCTAATGTTGTGTGACAACACAAGTGACATAGCATTAAGTAAAAACCCAACACATAACTCACAAGATAAACACACAGACATAAGACACCATTTCCTTTAGAACCACACACAAAAATATAATGTCATTTTATAATTCATTAGAATTCAAGAACAAATTGAAAATATTTTTACAAAATCCCCAAATTCAGACAGATTTGAAGATATTAAACAGAAGCTAGGAATGATCAATACAAAATGATCATTCATATATAATTATTGTTTAAACTATATCCTTACAATAATGAACTCATTTACAAAGGGGGAGTACATATATTTTACTTATCTTAAAATTTTTATTTTCTTATATTTTAGTTTTCTTAATTTTTTAGTTTTCTTAAATTTTAGTTTTCTTAAATTTTTAATTTTCTTAAATTTTTAGTTTTCCTAATTTTTTTAGTTTTTCTAAATTGTTTAGTTTTTATAATTTTTTTAGTTTTTCTAAAATATTTAGTTTTATAGAATCTTTATTTTTCAAAAAATTTATGTTTTTGAAATTTTAGTTTTCTAATTTTCTTAAAAATTTTATGGAAAACGTTTTTTTAGGAAAATTTATGGAAAAATTTTTATTTAGAAAAACAAGAAAAACATATTACTAAAATAATTTCATACTAAAATTCTAAAATTCACCCCAAGAGGTAATTTATAATATTCAATATTTACTATATTTGGTTACATTACATTTTATGCTGTTTATATATTTTTAGTTTTATAATTTTTTAAAATATTTTACAAACTTTAATGTTTATTTTATGGAAAATATTTATGTTTAATAATATTTTTAAAAAAATATTAAAAGTTTTAAAATTATATTAAGTATTTAAAGGAGCAATATAAATCATCACATTTATAAAGGATTTCTATTTGAGACGATGGATCAATATAAGTTGAAGGGTCACCCCTCTAAGACCTATAAATAGGAGTGTGGGTCACCACTCCTCATTATTGCTATCTCTTATGCTACCAGCTCTCACCACCCAATTTATTATCTATTTGATTCTTTCAAGTTTTTATGATCATGAACCTTTATCAGATTTAAAATAATAGAAACTTCATAAGATTTGAAAAATAGATAAGTTGTTAAGGAAAGGTTAACAAAAAAGTATTGGTTTGAGAAGATTGACTTGTTTCTAAATAATGTGATTATTTTCCAAGGTTGGGAAGATATCTAAGTTTAAAAGGAATATTTTTATCTTCACTATTCAATTATAGTAATTTAATTCAATTATTCTATGGGTTTTAGTGATGAAAAAGGTGTGAAATTTATAAATTTAAATTTATTTGAAGTTTGTTACTAGTTAACTATTAAATAAGTTAAAAACTTGGTTGTAGTTCCACTTCAAGGATAAGAAAATATCATAACCCATAAAATTCTTAATAAGTAAGAATCTTTTGAAAAGAAAAAAGGTATAAACATGTTTATTTACTTATTATGAGAAAGTAATAAAGGTTTATCATTTCTCATCGGATACAAGGGTTGTGGTTTTGTGGATGAAAAAAAATCTTATCCCAAGTAAGGGGATAGAAATACTTTAAATTTTTAGCATAAATATTCTCTTGATTATCTATGTAACATGAGAAAGTTAAATTTGGTGAAGTTCATATTTGTTATCAGTAGAGGTTTTGAAAAAAGGAACTATTAAATTGAATATTATTTCATTTTCAAGTTTTATTAACAGGTTGTTAGTAAATTTTATAAAAGTTCATAAGAATAAAAATGATGCAATAGATTTCATAGAGAAAGTTTCTTTTATCAGATTAGATAACATACATAGAATGAAGTTGGTTAATGTTCCAAAGATAAAAATTTATTTAGATAAATTAAACAAGTATGTGTTCGAAGTTGAAACAAAAAATTTGAAAGAGAAAGTTCAAGAAAAGGGGAAAGTTAGAAATTCTCCTCCATGTCCAAAAAAGAAACCAAAAACAATGTTAGATGACACATTCAAAGAATTGATAAAGTATAAATAATATAAAAAACCAGGAGATCTGGGTTTTGGTCTTGATAAGGTAGATTCCTTAGTAGTGAAAGAATAAAAAAAATCAGAGAATAAAAAATAAATAAAAGAAATAAACAAAGGTTTGAAAAAGTAAATATTTTAAATAGTATTTTTGTTTGTGTGGAGTAAGATCATGATGATGTTCAAGTTTTAACTCAAATAGAACATTTTTTAGTTTCTCCTTTATCAGTTGTTCAACTAATACTACATCTGGTAATTCCTTAGTCTGTTCCACCATAAGTAGAGAAAATTGGAACTTCAAAAGTTTCTCAATATATTGAGAAAGGAAAATAAAATGAAATGGTTGAGGAAAAATATCTATCTTAACATGATGAAGAAGAAAAAGTTAATTTTTTTTAAAGGAGTTTGGAAAAAAAAAGTTGATAGTAATGATAAATTAACTAAAAAATTTAAGAACTTTTAGAAGAAGGTGAATAAGAAAAATGTTCCTCTAAATCTACTTCCTTTTCTTCTCAGTCTCATAAGGATGTTGATCTTGAATTATTAGAGAGACAAGAAACATTAAAAGAAGAATAATAACAAGATCAAAATTCTCATACCATGGTTTTAGATAAACCTATTCCTAATAAAAATGATGAAGTTGTAGAAGTTTCATATAAGATAAATAAAGAAAAAGGTGAATCATCTAAACCCCATGTATCGAATGTTTCAACCAATTAAACTCATTCACCAGAATGCAATTCTCATAAAATGATAGAGATGAGATTCATATAATTTAATGAAGTTATGAAGAAAGTTTAATAAATACTTCATTATTTTCCAAAAATTTAATCTATATGAAAATACATTCATCGAAGATTGATTATTTTGGAAAATTATAATGCCTTAAAAAAATTGGAGAGATAGTTGTTCAAGATGAAGTTTATTTTAAATTATTCAAAGAAATTTTATAGGTTGAAATAAGAATTTTAATGCAATATATAATATGGTTAAAACAATTGAAAGAGGATATCAAGTATCTCAATGATTAGATTCAATGTTTTAAGAAATCAACTTTTGTTATTATGAATTCATTAAATGAAATGTATTATGAAGTTTTTGAAAGAAAAAATGATGTAGATAATCTAAAAAATATTACATTGATTCAAGAAAAATAAATCTCAAAATAGAGAAATGGAATTATAATTCTAGAATAATATGTGTCAAAATTGAATGTTGAGAATAGAAAAGTGTACTTTATTGAAGAATAAGTGATGAGTTTGAAGAAAGAAAACAATAAGTTCCAAGTGATAGAGGATAATATTTCCCAGATAGAGACTTTTTCTACTGAGTCATAGGAATTAAAAAATTAATTTAAGAAGATTAATTTCATTTTAAAGAAATTATAAAAGAAATATTTATTTTTTTCTATGTACTCTCAATGATTTTTTAATAATCAAACTCTATTTTTTAATTAATGCTTCAATGAGTGTTTCCACATATCCTTCTAAATGAATGTTTTCCAAATTTTATTGGATGAATATTAATTTATACTAAATTGTTTTATATGAATTTTTATTTATAACATTTAATATATACTTTATACCTCCCATTTTTTTAAAAAAATCACAAAGGGGGAGACAAGGACTTTACTAGGAAAAAGTAACTATCTTAAAAATGTTGAGAAAAACTATTATTCTAACAAATGTTTTATACCAAGATTGTTAAAAAGGGGGGATAAATAAAGATAAGGTAGAAAATAAAGATTGAATAATAATTTTTTTAATAAGAATAAATAAACATTTCATTTCTTAAATGTGTAAGTAAAAAAGGGAATGTAAGTTTTTCAATGTTTTTCTCATTAACTTTTGTATTTTGTGATTTTCAAAAAAGAGAATATTTTTAAGTTTAAAGTCCTAATTTAAACACTTTCTAACCTTTGTTTTGAAAATCACAACACAATTTTTTCATACCATTTTTTACTAACTTTATACATCCCATGGTTTTAGAATGATTTTATAGAAAATAGATATTTGTATCAGATATAGAAATATTTTTAATCGAATGATATTTATAATCAGACCGAACTTTATAATCTGATGGTCATGTATTTTTCACATCATATATAAAATTTTATATTTCATCAAATGAAGTTTTTATAATTTCTAACTTACAATGTATAACTAAGTCACATCGGATGAAGTTACACTTTGTTAACTGGCCAAACATTCATCAGATGGAGGTATACGTACTCTCTAGAAGAAACCTTGTTAAAATTATCCGATAATGATTTTCATTCCACCAAATTAATAAAGTTAATCCTATCATAAAAAACAATGTTTACTCTATTGGATGGAAGATTTTATAGGATTGTGTTGTAACTACCAAAATGACCATTGGAAAAAGTTGATACAGAACATTCCAAGTGAAGGAAAAGTTCATCAAAATCCATTGAAACCAAATTCAAGAATCACAAAATATGACTATTAAAGATTTATCTATAAATACAGGTACATTTGAGGAGGTGAATTTTTTTTTCAAGTCAACCCATCTGAGTTTACTTAGTTTCTTTGTACCATCTTGTTACTAGTTATTACTTTTTAATATTTAGAGAGTTTTATATTTTAAGAAATATTTGTGAGAATTGTAAATGTCCTAAAACATTTTATAATTGTAATTTTTGCATCCAATTGGTTTTTTCTGAGGGATTTTGGGGATAAGAAGACAAATTGGTGTTCAAAATTTGAGATTGAGGGCTTCTGGGGATAAGAAGACAGAGTTATTCTGATATTTGTGATCAATGACTTTCTTGATAAAGAATGATAAAAATTTACAATCAAGTTAAACCATGGATAACTTAAGTCAATTTTTTGACTTCCATTACACTGAAGGTTGAAATGTTGATTTTATTTTATAAATTTTCTATAAGTTTTTATTTAGAACTTTATAAATTTTTACTTTTCTTATATTTACAAGTTTTATTTCTGCTATGAATATATATAAGTAAAGTTTAAATTTTTAATAAAATTTTATTATAAATATGATTATCTAAAAAATGTCTAAAGGAGGTTCATCCAATTATATATTTTCAATGATTAGATAGATTGTTCATCTGAGAAATCAAAAGAGAGGTAAAAGGTAATTGTAAGATTTATTTTATAAACTAAAATTCACCCCTGTTGTTGTAGCCATTTACCAAATCTTATGATATTATACTTAGAATTGACAAAATGGGATACTCACCTCATAAAAGGAATAATCAAAGAATAGAATATATGTCTATGGAGAAGAGTAAAGGGAAATTTAATGGTCTAGGTATCACATACTAGAATTATGGGAATTGTGAACATCTTCAGAGGAATTGAAAAAATTATAAGGAAGATACTAAAATGAAAACTTACAAAAGTTTAAAATCCGTTAATACAATAGAATATAGTATAAATATTCTACTCAACACTAATGTAATTATGGATTCTAGGGTGATTGACTCCCAAGTATCCTTCTACTCAATTGAATTTCATAGATGTATGAAAAACTATATTTCTAGAATAATTAGGAAAGTACATCTGGAAGATGATGAATATTTGGAAGTGGTAAAAAAGAGAGATGCAAATATTCATATGAAGAATGGGTGCTACCTATGAATGAAGGGAGTGAGAAACATTCCATGACTCTAGAGGAATTTAATCTCGGTGGGGTAGATGGATGATGTAGGTTACAGAATGTCCATCCTTAATAGAATTTGGAATGTAAATTGAGTTTATTTGGTTATTTAATAAGGAGTAATGGATGTGACACTGTATACGAGATAAAGTTTATATGGAAATTTAATGCCTATAAGTATAACCTTAGAAGACCCAAAGGCCTAATATTGCAGGTTGGCTCATCTTAGTGAGAAGAACATGAAGTTTTTATAAGAACCTGGTTTTTCACTCAGGTATTCATACTTTTAAATTTGGTCTAGTTATTTATTTTGGACATAATATTGATGAATAATGAGATTATAAAGGTTTTGGGGGGTATCTAAGGCTTGTTTGGATCTTGGAACCCTAATCGGTGGAGAAAATCACTAGGCCACATAGTTTGTAGAAGTTATGTGACACATCCCACACGATCTCTCCTAACCATGCAGGGCTAGATAGTGGGGTGAAGTAGGGTGAACAGTTTCCCCTAACCCTGCACAAGGATCCACACGACCATTCAAAAACTATAAACTTTTTTACAGAGGTGTTTTTCATGGTTGGTGCTTGGTTTCACCAATTGTGCAGCTTAAACGTTTGGGTTCCCCCTTAGCACAACAGATGGAGAATGGTTGGAACACAGTTAGTACAACTATGTGGAAAAACTATGCAACCCAGGTTTTGGGGTAAATTTACTAAATTTAACTTAATTAAATGTTTTAACGCACCTCATTATTCTCATTTCTCTTTAGCATATAGTAAGGGATCATCCCATTTTGGAGTTCTTAATCTATCTTCTATATATTTTGATCCCATCTTGCTATCTGAACTCTGATTTGATTACCATTCATCATGTTGGATTAACATTGGTAATGTCTCAATTCCTCTTAAGTCGTTATTTATTTCTATTCTCCTCAACAGAGTTATTTAGATGAATGCTCATATGAACTATTTTTAGGTCATTGATCCATTCTTCAGAGCTCTTCTGATCCAGGAAAAACTAGAGGCTAATACTGGATGAGTAGACTCATACGAGTATGAGGTAGGTGTTTTATGACTCATAACTCAAGTTTCATCATTTTATTAATTTCCATAGTTATGCATGCTCCGATTTCATCGAGTGTGGACTATTAAATTCATATGCCTTTCTTGTAGTCACTATTCTTGTGTTTTAGAGATTGTTTAATATATGTTATCCATCATTGAGGTTATGACCTCAATATTGACCATCCCATGTAGGGTGTTTCCATAATTATGCTTTTAGTAGCTTGTTAAGATTGTATGTTCCACCATTTGGGTGAGTTGTGACTTGACCTTGATAAATGTAAGTGTTTCAATTAAATGAATGAGTTATAAATGGTTATCCATGTATATATAAATCGAACCTGCTAAGATAACTGTTATAATTAATTAATTATTGTTTAAATGGGTAATTGGAAAGTATATTGATATATATCACCTGGAAAATTTTAATGAATGTAATTCAATGACATGGTTACACATCCGTAGAACACCTTTCCATGATTAATGGAAGGGAACAGAGTGAAGATAATTAATTGAATATTAATTATATAAATTAATAAATGGTTTCATGACTTATTATCCTTGTCACACTAATGAAAGGAAATATATTGAACCATATGACATATTAAATGGAATTAGTATTACATGTAATTAATTAATTAATTAATAAAGAATACGGTACCTTTGTATACAGACCTTGACATTATTATAAGAGTGTCCAGACTCATGCTCACCTTGGATTCTCGAGGGAATTCCTTGAGCACTCATGGATGCCATTCCGATTCAAGGATGTTAGTTGCCAAGGTTGACACCCACCTTAGAACCCAATCATTTTCTACTTGTGGATGCCCGATATGAAACTATAGGATTCATCCATTATCATTATAGGATGACTTAGATACACTCCATGGATCCAACATGATGTCTATGGACATGGGGAACCTTGGATACACCCTTGGGCCTAGTCATTACTTATCCCATTTTACATTGAATGATTTACTTGGACTCAGTTAGAATTACATTATTATGGAATTCCTTGGATGATGCCCCTTGTATTGGACTCGTACCTATTATAGAAAAGATATAGTTTATTAGAAGAGTTTGTTGGACCCATAATGTCAAGGATTCATTGGTTAATACCTTGGATCCCCTTTCATTATCAACATCATCATCAGGGATTCCTTACTATATCTTGGATCCTTTATCTTTATTATTATCATGTTAGGATGTCAGTGTTGGTTATAACACATGTGAATAACTTAAATAATATGGATCTTAATTAATAAGTGAATTTGTTATATGTTCATACACCAGATGAGGATGGAGTAGGTACTTAGGTATTTATATTACTATACTTCTTTACTTTTATATATGCATTCTTACACAATGTTTCAGTTTATATTACAAGGACTTGATGTTATAGGAACTATTAGTGGTGACCTAATAATATTTATCTTACACCCTATATGGGACACCATTGGTACACAGGTAGATTACATGTATGCAAGTGTTGACAAAGGGAAGAGTTATGATTTGGAAACTTGATATTTCTTTCTTTCTTAGGATAGATATTTATAGAAGATGACTAAGCTATAGCTTATGATGCTGGGGATAGTTTTTGGTTTCTTTTTTCTACTTTTGTATAACACTGCTTCCTACTACCTTGTATACATTTTTTTCCTATTTTTATAGACACATGACATACATTATCATTATCTTTTGGATATTACCAGTTGCTTCTATTACTTATATTTTTGTTTTATTATGCTGTACCATCTGTCTATTTATATTGCTTATACTTTTTACATGTTATTACTCTTATATTTTGTGATACACTTTGGTAATGAGGGCATAGTCTCCCCACATACACACCCTAGGCCCCCATTGCTAGTCAGTAGCCTCTGGCATTTTGGGAGATGCACTTGAGGCTATGTGGCCAACTGGGCTTGGGGCACCTTTGAGTGGAACCTAGGTTTGGGACATCACAAAGTGGTATCAGAGGTTTCTTTTCTTACATTACTATTTAAAGACAATATACAAGAGATTAGGAATGCTTTGAAACATGTTTATAAGCCATTCTTGGGAGTAGCCAACACATGTTCGAGGTAAATGTCAAGTTGCCTGAAATAATGATTTTTTTCTTCTTTTTTATATTATAATTGATATATTTTCACCATTGAGTGATGAAAATGTTATGTGATGGTTATTATTATTATTTTTATTGAGTTTTTCATTTTATCCTTTCCTCGATGAGATGAGGGAAAGAAGAATCAATCATGCATCATCATAGACACCTAGAATTCACATGCCATGCACATGCCTTGCCATATAGGTGTATTTCACTATGTGCATTGATTGTTTTTATTATGATTGTTAAGTGATTATATGGTAGTTATATCATTCCTATGATGCTATTTGGATGTGATTGAGTGATTTATAGTTTCACTTCATGATGTGTATGGGCACTCATGGGTTGGAATGGGTATTTTACCAAGTCAATCCATTGTATATAACCCATTTCATTCTGAGAACGGATGTAGACAAAGTTAATTAGAAATTAAATGGGTATTTATTTTCAATTATAATGTGTATAGGACCTGATGAACTATGATTGACAATCCATTTTTATCAGACTTTGATATAATTATATAATCATATACAAACTTAAATGTAAAATCTTGACTATAAAATGAAATGGTTTCTAGTAAATGAAGAGGCAAGGTATAATTGACCCTTCACCCAAAGGAACCCATGTAATTTAAACAAGAACACTTACCAATACATAGCCTTCTAAGTGGGTAGTTGGGGTAGTATACCATGGGTAGTGAGCCCTTTCCTTTCATTCAGTTTTTTCTATTTCTATATAATTTCTTTAGGATTATTCTTATTCATGTGATTGGTATTTGGAGACCAATTCCGCCATGACATCCTTGTGTCATGTACCCGGAGGGTGGTGATTATCATGGTCAAGATGTGTTGGGACCTAAGCCACCAGTCTTATCACTAGGAGTTCCACCTGAGGCACCACCTATTATACTTGATCTGGGCATTGACGCTCAGCTTTGTGAAATCTTCCTATGTCTGATGTAGTCTATGCTATGTGCTTTGTCAGTTATGGAGTATTCAACATGTTTTACTAAGTTATATCACTTTTCACTACTTTTATACAGTGATGAGATATCATGCGATAAACGCTTTGAGGATGGGCTTCAGTATTCCATCTACAATCAGGTGGATGTATTTCACCTACCTATTTTCTTTGAGATCATTAATAAATATCTTATCACTGAGCACAACCTGAGGAAAGGTGATAGTTCTAGGAATATAGAATCTATGTCGAGGTAGGATAGTAGTTCTTTCGGTACTAAGAAACGTTCCTTTGATGTTTCACATCAGAGTAATTGTGGTCCGAGTAACAAAACTGGAAACTCTATTATATTCCATCAATGTGGATGGTAGGGGTATTTGAATCCTCCGTACGATAGAGACCTGATGGAATTCTATGCTTATAGATTCATGAGGAATCTTCAGATATTCTATAAAATATTTCTATCTACTTTCAATAGAAGAGGCTTTGTAACAGATCCATCTTTAGGGGTAAATTATTTTATTCCACGTCAAGCGGGAAGTTGGAGTATCACAGATAAGACTAACCAAGGGGGAATTCATGGTTGTGGTAGCCAAACTTCAGATCATCAGCACTAGAAGAGCGGTCATACTAAAGGTGGTCCAACTGTAGCACATGGTCATGGATTAATCCAGTTTCATTCCTTGCATATGATACCCAAGGATTAGAGTGCATGACCATCTATAGTACGATTTACTATTCTAGTAGCCTCCAATATAGTATCTTATTTATTTTATATAGTTGTTTCAAACTCCTTTATCTCTTTATCTATCTTGGAATTTTTCAGAATATAAATATAGTATTATAGTGGTTCAATGACACTGGATACACTGTTTAGAGTATGGTTAAAGGGAATACGCCAATTCAGGGACTTCCCCTTGAGGTAGTTAGTTATACCTTCCTATGGGACCTCTTTGTTCTCAAGATTATAGGATTCTATGTCATTCTTAGGATGGATTTTTTGGTCCCATATCATGCCTTTATAGACTGCTATCGTCATAGGGTATTGTTTACATCACCAGAGGGTAGAAGTTATCTATATAAGGGTGAGTGGGATGTATAGGCTGGTAGAGTTAGACCAGAGAATCATGCGATAGGTGGGAAGACCACCTAGATTTCTAATCTCTTTGTGGAGGATCAAGGTCTACATCAGGATAAATTATCTCTGGTAGTAGATCATTTTAGGGATGTCTTTCCTGACAATTTTTCTTGCCTACATCTTGAGAGATAGGTATATTTTATGATCAAGCTTGTTCCAGGAGAAGCTCAAGTGTCTATTTCTCCACACACGATAGAACCTATTGAGCTCCAGGAGCTCAATAGATAGTTGGAGGATATGTAAGTCAAAGGTTTTATATGGAATGACACGTACTTTTGGAGTTCACCCATGATTTTCTCCAAGAAGGAGGATGGGAACCTTCATCTATGTGTGGATTACTGATTGTTGAACCATCTCACCATCAAGAACCTGTATCCACTACCTAAAATAGATGATATACTTGACCAACTATGAGGAGATATGGTGTTTTCTAAGATCGACCTGAGATCAGGCTATTATCAGGTGTGAGTCAGGATATCACACATACCTCATACATCTTTTTGTTGTAGGTATGTCCGTATGAGTATCTCGTTATGACATTCATTCTTACAAACATTACTACCATTTTTATGGATTTGATGAATAGGTTGTTCTACCCCTATCTGGACTCTTTTGTCCAAGTCTTTGTGGATGATATCATTCTATATTATCACGCTCATAGAGACCATGATAAGCAAATTGAGATTGTTTTGAATACACTAAGATATAATCTTCATTATGGAAAGATTTCTAAGTTCTGATTTTGGATAAAAAAAATCAATTATTGGGTCATATTATCTTAGAATCGGGAGTATATGTTGACCTAGAGAAGGAGAGTGTTGTGGTCTCCTAAGAGCTGACCAAGAACATGTTTGATATATGGAGTTTATTTGGGCTGTCTAGTTACTACATACATTTTATATATGAATTATAATTCCTTGAATCACCTCTTAATGGTATTATAAATAATGGTGTCATGTTCCTATGGTCAGATGAGTGTGAGAATGCCTTTCAGGAGTTGAAAGGAAGGCCTGTCTCAGCATGTATTTTGATTCTTCTAGAGGATAGCAGAGGTTATATTGTATTATATGATGCATTAGGAATTGTTTTTGGTGTAGTTCTAATATAGGAGGATAGATTATTGTGTAAGGATCTCAAAAATTGAGGCCTCATGAGAGAAATTACCCATAACATGACCTTGATATATTATTAGTTTTAATGCCTTATGTTTTTGGATGCACTATCTATTGGGTGAGCTATTTGTGGTGTATATGGACCACAAGATCATTAAATATAACTTTACATAGTGTGACTTGAATATTAGATAGTAGAGATGGTTCAAATATCTTCATTCCATCAATTTTGAGCTTGCCCATACAACTAGAAAGGGAAATTCATTAGCTGATGAGATGAGTCAAAAAACATAGGCACATTATATACAGAAATATAATGACAAATGGAAATTGATGGACTTATTATCTAATTTTTATCTAGATTTTTATGATAGTCATGAGTAGTCTTATCTATCATCCTTAACAGTTACTTATTCTCTCCTTGAAAATGTGAAGAGCATGAAATTTTCATATCCTGAAGTCTTGGTTCTCCATGAGAGTATTTCAGGACAATATCTACCTACAGATTGGTCTATAGATAGATATGGAATCCTAGAAATACATGGATGCGTCTAGGTTCGTACATATATGAGAGAGGAACTAATTCGTGAGTCTGATGCTTCTCAGTGGGTAGTTCATCCAGGCATCTCCAAGATGTATTGAGATATGTGACACTTGTATTGGTGTCCTGGGATGAAATGCTAGACAACATGATTTATTACTAGGTGTTCCACCTATCAAAAGGTGAAGGTAGAGCACCAATGACCTATAGTCTTTTTACAACGACCTCTAGTCTCAAAATGTAAATGGGAATATGTTTCCACAGACCTTGTAGTCAGCTTACCGTGGTCACTTAGAGGTAGCAACGCTCTATGGGTATCCATTGACCAACTGAAGAAAGTATCCCACTTCTTTCCTATCTGGGAGACTTTCTCATTTTATGAGCTAGGAAGACTGTATGTCCACGAGATCATCTGACTACACAGGTTCCCTCATACTATCATTTTAAATAGGGATGATCTCTTTACATCATGGTTCTGGAAGGGGTTGCAGAAAGCTATGGGTACACAGGTTCATCGAATCACAAATATTTACCCTCAGACCTTTGGATAGTCAGAACATATGATACAGGTGTTAGAGGAATTGATATGATCATGCGACCTTGATTTAAGTGGTTCTTGGGAGAAGCATATTCATCTCATCGAGTTCACCTACAATAATAGTTTCTAGGAAATAATTCAGATGAATCATTTTGAGTACTTGTATGGAAGGCCATGCTATTCACCTCTATGTTGGTTAGAGGTAAGTGAGTCAATGCTACTATGTCCTCATATCGTACAAGAGACTTCAAAAAAGGTTTAGTTGACCAGGAAGTGTATGTCTACTACTCAGTCTAGATAGAAGTCTTATTCTAATCTCCATCAATGACTTATGGAGTTCGAGGTTAAGGATCATGTTTTCCTATGGGTATTACCCAATCTTGGGTGTAAATAGATTTATAGGTAAGGGATGTTGTCACCATTTTTATGTAGGGTTTTTTTGAGAATATGGAGAGATTTGGGTTGGTAGCCTATCAGTTTACACTACCTCATTGGTATCATGCCATGAATGATGTCTTCCATGTTTCACAACTTCACTGTTGTCATGCCAACCCGTATCATACTTTTGATCCTAAGGAATTTGAGATATATGATGATGCTTATTTTGAAGAGTATCCTATACACATCACTGACCAGAGAAAAAAGGATCTATAAGGATGGTCTATCCCTTTAATGTGGGTGATATGGCAGTATGATCACGTACAAGATTAGACTTGGGAGCGAGAGTCCGACATACATGCCTAGTGTCTAGAGTTTTTATTAGATAGTGTTTCACAAGACTTTGAAGGTGAACTCAGGGATGAGTTCATTTAAGGGGGAAGACTACAAGAAACCAGTTTTTAAATCAATTATGGATCCTTTTAAATTTGTTATAGTTCTTTATTTTGGACCTAATATGGATAAATAATGAGGTTATAAAGGTGTTTGGGGTGTCTGGGGCTTGTTCAGAGCTCAAAACCCTAATTGGTGGAGAAAATCACTTGGACGCATGGTCTTTAGAAATCATGAAACCTAGCCTACATGATATCTCCTAACCATACAGGGAAAGATAGTAGGGTGAATCAGGGTGTGCAGTTTCCCCTCACTGTGCACTATGAGCCACATAACCATTCAAAAACTATAGAAATTGTTACAAAGGGTTTTTGTAAGGTTGGTGTACGGTTTCTCAAACTGTGTGACCTAACCATGTGGGTTCCCCTTAGCACAGAAGATGGTGCATGATTGGAACATGTTTTGGCCAATCGTCTAGCCAAATCATGCGACCCAAGTTTTTGGGTAAATTTACCAAATTTTCATTAATGAAATGTTTTAACACACCTCATTCCTCTAATTTCTCTCCAGTGTTCAGTAAGGGATCCTCCCATTTTTTAGAGCTCTCAAGCCCTCTTTCATAGATTTTGATCCTTTCTCACCTTTAGATCTTCGATTTGATCCTCGTTCATCATGTTGGATATGAATTGGTAAGATATAAATTTCTCTTTAGTCATTCTTTGTTTCTCTTCTCCTCGACAGAGTTATTGAGATGCAAGCTCATATACCCTATTTTCAGGGAGTTGATTTTTTCTTTATATTTATTTCAATCTAGGCCAAACTAGAGGCTAATACTAGACAAGGAGAGTCATACAAGTTTGAGATAGGTGGTATTTGACTCATACCTTAGGTTTTTTCATTTTATAAATTTCCATAGTTGTTTACAGACCAATTTCATCAGGCATGGACTATTAAATTCATACACCTTGATTATTACCATTGTGATCATGTTTTAGATCTTTTTTATTATATTTTATCAATAATTGGAGGTTATAACCTCAATGTTGACCATCCCATGTAGGGTGTTTCCATAACTATTCATTTAATAGCTTGTTTGTGCCACAGTTCGGGTGAGCTATGACTTGAAATTGATAAAGGTAAGTGTTTCAATTAAATGAATGAGTTATAATTGGTTATACATGTATATATCATTTTACCCTTCTAAGGTAGGTGTTCTAATAAATTAAGTAATGCTTAAATGGTTAATTAGAAACTATATTGATACATACCTCTTGGATTATTTCAATTAATCTAATTTAATGACATGGTTAGACACTTTTATCACACCTTTCCATGATTAATGGAAGGTATCAGAGTGAACTTAATTAATTGAATACGACTTATATGAATTAATAAATGGTTTCATACCTTATTATCCCTGTCACACTAATGAAAGGAAATAACTTGAACCATATTACTTATTAAATGACATGAGAATTAAATTTCATTAATTAATTAATAAATCAACAATAAGGTTCCTTTATATACATACCTTGACATTATTATAGGATTGTTTAGACTTGAGCTTACCTTGGATTACCAAGGTAATTTTTTGAGCACTCGTGGATGTCATTCCGATTCAAGGATGCTGGTTGACAGGGTTGACACCCACCTTGGGACCCGATCTTTGTTTACTTGTGTATTCTTAGTATGATACCATAGGATCCCTCCATTATTATTATAGGATGCCTTGTATACACTCCTTGGATTCAACATGGTGTCTACAGACTTGGGGCTCCATGGATACACCCTTGGGCCTAGTTAATGCTTATCCTATTTTACCTTGGATGATTTCCATGGAATTTGTTAGAATTATATATTTGTGGAATGCCTTGGGTGATTACCCTTGGATTACACTCTTACCCCTTATATCCAGGATACTATTTATCATTTGAGTTGGCTTGACCCCTATGGTCAAGGATGTCTTGGTTAATACCTTGGATTCCCTTTCACCACCATCATCATCATGGATTCTTTATTATATCTTGGATCCTTCATCTTCATTATTATCATGTCAGGATGTTAGTGCTGGTTATACCTCATGTAACCTACTTATATAAATAAGAACTTAATTAATAAATGAACTGGTTATATGTTCAGACACCAGCTGAGGCTGAAGTAGGTACTTGGGTATTTACATTACTGTACTGATTTACTTTTATATATGTATGCTTTAACACTATTTTAGTTTATATTACACGTATTGGATGTTATAAACATTATTGGTGGTGGCCTAATGAGATTTATCTCACACCCTATCCATGTTGGATTTGGTACCTGGGAAGATAAAATGTATACAAGTGTTTCTAAATGTAATGGTTCCACTTTGGACACTAGATATTTCTCGGTTTCTTAGGATGAATCATGGCAACAGATGATCGAGCTAGATCTTAGGATACTTCAGATAGTTTTTTTTGTTTCTTTTTTCTATTTTTTATAGAAATTATTTCCACTTCCTTGTATAACTATTTTATAGTTTTTAAAGACACATGAAATACATTATAAGAATATTTTGAATATTACTAGTTGCTTTTGTTACTTATTATTCCTATCTTCTTATGATGTGAAATCTATCTGTTTATATTGATTCCAATTTTTATAAGTTATTACTCTTATCCACTATGCTACACTCTGGTAATGAGAGAATACTCTCCCCACAAACACACCATATTCCCTCACAACTATTTGGAATCCTCTTATATTTGGGGAGATTCACTTGAGGCTATGTAGCCAACCGGGATCAGGGCACCTTTGAGTGGCACCCAGGTTTGGGATTTCATAGTTATAGATGGGAAGGGAATTTTAAATCTTGATCATAAAACTATCATAAATTTTGAGATATGTATGCTAGTAAATAAAAAGGGGGTTTAATTCAAATTGAATAGTCAAAATCCCAAATCCCAAAATATGGAATTAGTTCACATGGGTGTTTAGGGACCTCCCTCAGTCCAATATCTTGGAGGATCATCTTATATTGTCTCATTCATTAATGGTTCCACAAATAAGGTATGGGTTTATTTTCTTTAAAAAAATCTGATGTGCTTTTTACCTTCTTATAATGGAAATCCATGGTGGAGTTATAAAGTGGCATAAAATTCCTTATATCTAATAACGATGGTGAGTAAAATGGTAAAAATTTCTAATTTTTTGCAGGAAGAAGATTATAAAGAATGATATAATAGTACTAAAAACTCCACAATATAATGGGTTGAAAAAAGTAAGAACTAGAATTTTACTAATAAGGCTAGATGCATGTGTGTACACTTTGTTATAATAAAATCCATCTAGGAGGAAGAAAATAACACGAAATTATACTTGTATAATATAAGTACAACCTCTATATTGGGACAAAGTTTACCAAAAGATATATGTTTTTGGAAAGTTACCAAAATTATCACACCTCAAATAATTTGGTAAAATTTCTTATGTTGTTTTTGATGTAAAGGACATAGAAAATCTAGAGGAAAATTAAAAATCCTATTTTCTTATAGGATATGGAAATAAATAATTTGTATATTGACTATAGAATGATGATCAATAGAGGATCATCAAAAGTAAAGATGTAATATTAAATAAAAATATTTTATAAAAATATTATAAATTGGCCAAATCTAAATATAAAGGAAAGAAATTAACTACTGAAGTTCAAGTTGATCAATATAAAGGCACTGAAAATTCATAAATACCAAAGATAACATGTTTCAATATAAATTCACAAAAAATTAAACCAAATAAAAATGTGTAAGAATGATTGAGGATTAAAAATACTAAGGTAAAAGTTCAGTAACATAGAAATAGAAAGTAAGAGCACCGATAATTCAAACACCATAAATTGATATTTTGGAAACTACAAAAAAAATCCATGAGAATATCTTCTAGAGTTAGATGAAAAGTATAGTAGTATATGGTTTTTGTGAAATTATTACTTCTAATAGATGATGTAGAATCAAAATTCCAAAAATAGGTAGTAACACTCAGTGACTCAAAGTAGTGAGAGTCATCCATGGAGGAAAATGAATTCCTTAAAGTTGAACAAAACATAGGAGCTGATTGAACCATCAAAAGGGAATAAATAACCAGAGAAAAAAATGGTTTATATTTTAAAAGAATATGACAATATAAGTAATAGATTCAATACATGACTTGTGATTAAATTATTCTAATAAAAGGAGGAAATAAATTTCTCTGAAGTATTTTCATCGGTAGTTAATCATAATACCATTTAGATAGTTCTTACCATTGTTTCTTCCAATGGTTTATACTTAGAGTAGATGGATGTTAAGACTACCTTTATTCATGGAGATATATATTAGGATATCTACTTAAATACCCAAGGGTTTTGAGATCATCAAAATTATGGAATTGTATAAAAATTGAAGATACATATCTATAGATTGAAACATGCACCTCAAAAGTGGAACCATAAGTCTGATGCTTTCTTGAATGAAGCAGATTTCATGAGAAGAAAATACAATAATTTCTATTATAAAATTTTCATAAATTATGGGACTTATATTTTAATCTTACCCTATGTGGATGACATATTTCTTATGGGTTCATAGATTCAATAGATTTAAGATCTAAAGAGGAATTTAGCTGGAATATTTGAAATTAAATATCTTGTCTATGAAAAAATATTTGGGGTGGGGATATAAAGGGATCAATAATACTTTACTCTAGTTTTATCCTATAAATAATAAATCTAGAATATCATCAATAAAATTGGGATGATGAGATATAACTCTTCTAGAAACCCTCTTTCTAGGAACAATAGGTCTAGTACATGGGGAAATTTTTGCATACTTTATTTTTCAAAAGATTGATGTATTTGATGATATTTATAGAGGAAGATATTTCCTTTATAGTGGGAGTTGTAAGTCAGTTCATGTCTAACCCAAGTAAGGAGCATTGGGAAGTTATGAACTAGATAATATGATACTTGGAAGGATCAGTAGATATAACATTGTGATATGGGGAAGATGATCCTCTATATTGTTTTGTTGATACATATTTTTCTAGTGATTTTGACACTCATAAAAGAATAAATGGTTTTTCATTTATATGTGGAAGAATAATGGTCTAATGGATGTCCCAACTATAACTGGTAGTTACTTTGTCTACTATAGAAGAAGAATATATTGTAGATATATAAGTTGGGAAGGATTTGATCAGGTTAAAGTGCTTCCTGAAGCATATCAAAGAAGAATTAGATGGATGAATGTTATTCTATGAAGATATAGTACTATCCACCTTTCCAAGAATTTTATATTCTGATTATCCGCTAAAAGTGGCTAATATTCATTGTTAATATCTTAATAATAATATGTTCCAAAGTACATAAAAATAAATTCTAGCGCATTATAGAAATTGAACTTCATTTCTCATCTCAAATGCAATTCATGTTTAAAATGAAAATGTGGGCCCAATCAATCATCTATTTTTGGAGAATATTATATTCATTTTTTTCCATTTTATATTTTTGTATATGATTGATCACTTTGTTTGGAATATTTTATCTTTTAGGATTGATGGATGAATCCCAAGAGATGATGGAGATTTTTCAGCATGAATGCAGATTTTTTTTGGAAAAAGCATAATGGGCCTAAGGCCCATCAAATAGAAGTGGGGCCCACAAACCAAGCCCAATGAAGCTAAAAATTTTACAGTAGAAAGAGAAAAATATAGAGATCATTTTGTTCAACTATGGACAGAGCTAATTCCGAAGTTTACATGGAGATATATGGATCCAAATTTTACATTTAAATACTAATAGAGGACAGATGGACGAGCAAATTTCTCTTCTACAACCCCTTCGAATTCAGCCATATTCAGTTACAAATTTACATGTCAAAATGGAGGATGAATCTGGATGAATTTTATGGACAACTTTGAAACACCCAATTCCCTTGATTTTCTCACCCTCTTTTTGACTCTATAAATTAATGGGGATGGGATTTATTGTGGTGGGGTGTCTTTAAGGCTCCTAATATGCCTATATAGTGAGCTAGTGGTGAAGGGAATGAGGATGGAAGTTTTTACTTTCTTTCAATTGTATTTTCATGTTTTCATTTTGTAATCGCCTTTTCAATTTCTCCCATGTAAGTTTTTCATTCACCTTCATTTAATTAATAAAATACCATAATATACTTCTTCTTAATTTCTTATTTCTTTTTCCATATCATGTTGATATCGTTGCCTTAGGGAGTGATTTTATTCACATAATCTTTTGTGAAACTGTTCACACAACGGTGGAGTGATTGTTATTTATTTTTCTTCTTCTCCAATTCTACCATCATAAGTCTACTACCCACTTTTATTGATAGAATAGAATCAATGGAGGGATAATCATATAATGGGTTGATCCAAGGGAGTAGTAAGGGGTGAATTGGATGTTATTTATTAATTTAATAATTCTTAATTAATTCTATTTATGATATTATAATTCAATGATGTACGTTCTCCTTCAAACTCACCAATTTTAAGGTTACACATCCCGAGTACTAAAATGATCCTTTACCTTAGAGTGCTCATCAATATGATACTCCAAGTATATATATTATTAGACTTAGGATAGTGAAAACTCAAAATTGGTGAGTGATTTGGGATGTTTGTATTTCATTAAAGGAAACACTCAAATTTAAAAATTGAAATAATTTAAAAAGAGATTCATCCAATCCACACCATGCGATAACCAATGATCAAGTCATACTTATAAATTGAATTCACTTAAGTCTTTAAAATATCAAATAATCCAATCAATTAAATCCCAAGTTGGCCACTTCATAGAGAAATCAACACCATCAAATCATCTTCTTAGAATGCATGTTTCTTAGGATTCTTCTAATGTCTCTGAGGATCGATAACCCAAGATGTACTACAATGACTACTTACATAGGACAACTTGGGTAAATTTGGGTGCAACCAAATTTTGGTGCCATTTCCGGGGACCATGTAAGTAACCTTAGAACATCTTTCTATTCTCCCCCATTTCTCTTTTCTCATCCCATTTCTCTTATCTTTTCCCCATTTTTTTTCTATTTTCATGGTGCATGTCCACCTACACCCGTGACCATTCAAATAATTTAGTTAGGGTGGATAGTCCTAGGGCTGGGGAGTCAAGAACCAAAAGAGACCTATTTCTATTAGATCCAAATCTTCCTAATGCTCAAAATTCAGACATTGAGTTCGATACAATGGAGAATCTCCCACAAAACCAAATCATAAACCGGGGAGGGAATCAAAATAATGAGCTAGTCCATAACTTGGGAATTATTACAGAACTAGCCATGAATGACTACATCACACCTTCCTGGACCAATGAACACTCATGCATTAGGAATGATAATATAGGATATTCCCAATATGTTTTCAAACCCCATGTCCTGAACCACCTTCCAAACATTCATGGGATGGAGTCTGAGATGCCTTACCTTCATGTTAATGAATTTAATGACATTATCGAAACCATGCGCCCTACAAATAAAATTGAATATGATAAAATGAGACTTTTTCCTTTTTCTGTTAAGGACTGAGAAAAGAATTGGTTAAAAAATTTGAGACCAGTATCCATTCACTCTTGGGACCAAATACAATGAGAATTCTATAAAAAATACTCCCCCCATCACAAAACAATTTCACTTAAAAAGATCATCCAAAACTTTTTTGAAAGAGAGGGAGAAACATTCTATGAAACATGGGAAAGGTTCAAGGACACATTAAACATGGTACCACACCATGGTTTCTTAATCCCAAAACAAGTGAGAATTTTCTATAAAGGGTTAGGTCTAGGAAACAAACAATTCATCAATATGATGTGAAATGGAACCTTAAAACCAAATCCCCAAATGATGCTTACGAGTATCTAGAAAATATTGCTGAATAGAACCAAACATGTGTAACTTCACCATACTATGAGAAGCCACCCAAATCTGGTGGAAAGCACAATCTTGGAGAAGAAGAAAACCTTAGAGCAAAACTTTCTACACTCATGAGGAAGGTTGAGGATATTGATCTTATGAAGGTCCAAAAAACCCAAATTATTGAGCTTGTTTGTACAATTTGTGAAAAACATGAACACAAGACTGATAATTTCCCAAACATTCCTTCTATAAAGGATGTTCTTTTAGGAGGAACACCAGAAGAAGTTAATGAAATGAACTTTCAAAAGAAAAAAATTCCAAAACACCTTCAATCCAAGGTATAATGACCATCTAGGCTTTCGTTGGAAGGACAATCAACAACCAACACAACAATAATGTATCAAATCATACCCTCAACAAAATTTTCAACCCCATAATCAGTTCCAACCACAACTAGTCCAATTCCAACATCCTCATTTCCAATATCAACAACCTATCCAACAACCCATTCAACATACAATACAAAAATCAAAGTATCCTCTTAGGATAAACCAATAAGCTCAAACACCAACCCAAACTCTTCCACAAAGCCTACTAGAACAACTGTACAAAAAAATAGACAAAATGAACTCAGAATTATCATCCCTTAAACAAGAACTTCAAACCATAAAAACTGGAAAGGAACCCATGCCCACACAGGCTATTCCAAAACAAACATCAAAGGGAGAGTCAAGTTTCACTCAGACAAGTCGTGAACAACTAAAGGTTGTGAAAGTTTTAATAAGTGGGAAATAAATTGAGAAACCCGAACAGATAATTCAGAAACCATTTGAATCTTCAAAATCTAACGAAAAATCAAATGAACCACATGATCAAACTAAGAAAACTAATGAAAATGTCAAAGAAACAACTCTTAAACAAACAATCCCACAACCTGCACCATTTCCTCAATGCATGAGGGGGAAAACCAAGCTTTAATTGAGTGAAAAATTGAGGGAAATATTCTCACAAGTCAAGCTGAACATTCCACTCATTGATGCTATTCAAACCATTACTACATACTCAAAATACCTAAAGGACCTATGCACATTTAAAAGGAAATTCTCACATAATAACCAAGTCCTTATGGCAGTGAATGTTAGCACAACAATCCAAGGAACCCTTCCACCAAAGATGAAAGACCCAGGATGCCCTTACATAAATGTTGAACTAGGAGAGAACAAAGTTGTCAAAGACTTGTGTGACCTAGGTGATAGTGTCAATCTCATTACCTATGTTGTGTACTGCCAGTTAGGCCTGAAAGATCTCAAATCCACATTTTTCACACTTCAACATGTTTATCATAGAATTAGGGTTCCAAAGGGGATACTAAAGGATGTTCTGGTAAAAGTAGAAAAATTCATATACCCTGCTGACTTCATTGTCCATGAAAACAATCCAACCTTATGCAATAAGGAAAAAACCCCAATCATCCTTGGAAATCCCTTACAAAAATAAACTCTGTTATCTGAGTCTGAAATGGGAACATGACCATCACCTTTGGAAACAGGAGTCTAGAATTGAACATCTAAAATTCAAGCTCATAAATAGGGGATGATGAGGATATTCATGAAGAAACATTATAGGATGCGTTGATAAAGAATCCATAGAACATCAATGGATATTCGAGGAATGTTTAAGTGAGGATGTGATGAATTTACATTGTTCACATGAATAAATTTTATCTCCTTGGCTAGAATCACTTTCAGATTAATCCTATGATGAAAATTGTAAGACCAAAAATTAGTGAAATCTTTCAGGAAACCACATTCATTGAGACCACTCCAACTCCCTTCCCTAACACTGATCAGACCAATCTAGTAGCTGAAACATCTACACATGGGGAATCAATATTATCTAAAAGTATAAAAAAAAATTGATCTTGATCCAATGTCCCAATATTCTACTGAAATTTTGAACCAACCTGATCTTGAATTAAAAGAACTTCCTACTACACTGAAGTGTTCCTTCCAAGGAGAAAATGGAACACATCCTATTGTCATTTTTTCTTCTCTTCAAGTTAATCAGGAGAGGATGCTTCTACATGTCCTTAAGAGACACAAAAAGCCATTGGATGGACCCTATATGATATTCATGGTATTAGACCACTTATTAGGAGTCATATGATTGTTCTAGAATCTAATTCAAATCCATGTTGTCAACCTCAGTGGGGAATCAATCCTAATATCATGGAAGTAGTGATAAAAGAAATTCTGAAATTGTTAAAAGTAGGTATCATATATCCCATAACTGAAAGTGAGTGGGTCAGCCCGATCCACGTGGTTCCAAAGAAGGATGGAATCACAGTGATAACCAATAAGGATGGAGATATTATTCCAACTATGGTGAGTAGTGGCTGGAGAGTCTGCATCGACTATAGGAAGCTAAACTCATTTACTAAGAAGGACCATTTCCCCTTACCATTCATTGACCATATCCTTGAGAGAGTGGAAGGTCATGCTTTATATTGTTTCTTAGATGGGTACTCGGGGTACAATCAGATTGAGGTATCCCTAGTGGATCAAGGGAAGACTACATTCACCTGTCCATTCTGCACCTTTTACTTAAAACGCATGCCCTTCAGGTTATGCAATACCCTTGGAACCTTACAGCGGTGCATAATGGGAATCTTCTCAGACATGGTAGGGGATGTTTTATAGGTCTTCATGGATGACTTATCTATGTTTGGGGATATATTAGAGGGATTTCTGAGAAATGTAGAGAGAGTTTTGTCAAGATGTGATGAAAATAATCTGGTCCTAAACTGGGTAAAATGCCATTTCATGGTTAAATAGGGACTATTACTTGGCCATATAGTCTCATGTAGGGAAATTGAAGTTGATAAAGACAAGGTTGAAATAATTCATCAACTTCCATAACCCAAAACTATCAAGGAAGTGAGGTCATTATTTGGACATACTGGTTTCTATAGAAGATTCATTGGGAACTTTAGTTTAATTTCCCATCCCCTTTGTTGTCTTCTAGTAAAGGATTCTCAATTTGATTGGACAGAAAGCTGTGAGGGTTCATTATCATCCCTCAAATCATCTCTCACCTCTTCTCCCATCGTTAAATCCCCAAATTGGAACATTCCTTTCAAAATCATGTGTGATGCAAGTGACTTTTCTTTAGGAGCTGTATTAGGACAACGTTGTGATAAATATCCTTATGTAATTTCTTATGCAAGAAAATCCTTAAATGATTCCCAAATAAAATACACCACTACTGAGAAGGAGTTACTTTCTATTGTGTTTTCCTTAGAAAAGTTTAGGTCCTACCTCTTAGTATCCCCCATCACTGTGTACACTGACCATTCTACATTGAAATACCTCTTCCAGAAGAAAGATTCTAAGGCTATATAGATTAGGTGGGTCCTTCTCTTATAATAATTTGACCACATAATCAAGGAAAAAAAGGAGTTGAAAATGTTGTAGGTGATCATATCTATAGGATATAATTTAATGACAAACTATCCCACCTTTATGTGTCTGATTCATTCCCTGATAAGCACCTATACTCTATAAATGAATTACCTTGGTATGCCGACATAGCCAAATTCTTTATTACAAGAGTCATTCAAAAATTATTAGGGACTCAAGATAGAAGTAAATTCCTTTCTGATGTTAGGAACTATGTGTTTGATGATCCATACCTCTATAAGTTCTTCCCTGACCAAGTCATTAGGAGGTGTGTCCCAGAATCTGAACAAGAGTCAATCCTTAAATTATTTCATAGTGAGGAAAGTGGAGGCCACTTTTCCTCTAAAAAACATCTTCTAAGGTTCTTCAGAGTGGTATCTTCTATCCCACCCTCTCAAGGGACTCTTGTACATTTTTTCAAATCTTCCCTAGGTGTCAAAAAGTAGTTTTCATCACAAAAAGGAATCAAATGCCACTCACTCCCATCTTAGTGATTGAAATATTTGACTGTTGCGGAATCGATTTCATGGGTCCTTTCCCAAACTCTAGGGGATATTTTTACATTCTCTTAGCTATCGATTATATCTCAAAATGGGTTGAATAAATTCCTAAAAAATCTAATGATCATCAAATAGTGATTAGATTTCTCAAGGAAAACATCCTCTCTAGATGTGGAATTCCTAGGGCTATCATTAGTGATCGTGGAACTCATTTTTACAATCGTCCATTATCAGCACCTGTGGAAAAATATGGAATTTCTCACAAAGTGTCTACTACTTACCAACCACAGACCAATGGTCAAGCTAAGTTATCCAATCGATAAATCAAACAAATTATTGAAAAAACAGTTAATCCATATAGGAAAGATTGGTCGAGCAAGCTCTTAGATGCTCTATGGGCCTATCAAACTGCTTATAAAAACATTTTAGGAATGTCCCCATATAGGTTGGTTTATGGTAAAGCATGCCATTTTACAGTGGATATTGAACATAAGGCCTTTTGGGAAATTCAAAAAATTAATTATAACCTCTCATTGGCTGGAAAAAAAGGAAACTAGATCTCAATGAACTTTAGGAACATAGGATGGAGGCTTATGAAAATTCAAGGATCAATAAAGCTAAATTACAAGACTACCAATATTGAAATCTTAAAGCCAAACACATTATACTAGGTAAACATATTTTTTGGTATAGTTCTAAACATCATTTACACCTCGGAAAGTTGAGGTCCAGATAGTTAGGTCCATACATAGTGCATAAGGTATACCCCCATAGGGCTATAGAAATTCAAGATCCCACCAATGGTCAAACATTTAAAGTTAATGGTCATAGATTCAAACCATTCATTGAACCCTTCAAAAATATAAAGTTGATGAAGACTTGTGTGAAACATCCTTCGATGAGAAAAAAACATAAAAAATGAAGTGTCCAAGTCGAGCTAACAACGTTAAACAAAAGTGTTGCATGGGAGGCAACCCATGGTTTTCATTGTTCCAATAATTGTGAATCATATTTATTTTTATTTATTATTATTATTATTTTCATTTAATAAATATCATAGACTATTGACATGTTATTCTTTTATGAGTATGGATGGGTATGAAAGGGGAGCGCAATATTCATCTATGTCACGTGGCGTGATCCCTGAGTAATACCTTACCCAGAAATTTAAAAAGAAGACAATGTATCATCAGTGTATTTTATTTTTATGTGTTTTAGGTTTACAAAAAATTTGAATATGATAGTACCTTTTATTGTTGACATTTTCTTCTATTATGAGTATGGATGGATATGAAATTAGAGTGCCATATTCATCTGTGTCACGTGGCGTGATCTCTGAGTAATACCTTACCCAGAAATTTAGAAATAAGACAATGTATCATCAGTTTATTTTATTTTATTTTATTTTTATGTTTTTTTAGGAAAAAAAATATAAAATATATATATATAATAAATTCTTTAAAGGAAACATCGTAGGTCGTGGAGAAAAGCCCGTCACAACTATCCAAGCCGATGAGACTTGAACCCATGATTGAAGAGAGACTGTGGCACACACTTTCATCATCAACCACCAGGTGACATAATTCCATGATTATCATTTTCAATTTCCTCTTTGAACACCTCTCACATACCCCCCTATATGTTTTCTTTAAACACTAGGGACAATGTTATTCAATTTTGGGGGGAGATGAAATAAAAAATGATTTTTTGTGAATAAGAACATGAATGGAAAGAAAAATTCCATTAACCATGAACATGATAACACACATTGAAAACTCTTAAATTGGATATAAAATAATTTTTCATGCCTTGATTCTGATTTTAATACAATTTTATGTCTACGAGCATAGTTTTTGGAAAGTGCGGTTGTCCGATGAGATTTTCCAAAGTTTAAATTTTTATCCTCTTAATCAAAATGCCACAATGCACATCTACTGGATCTTGGGTGTAAATTTGAGTTCTTGGGTCCCTTTCATTATATCATAGGGTTTGGGGTCACTTTTAGTTTTATTTGAGTATCCAAAAAAAAACAAAAAACAAAAAAAAATTGAAAAAAATAATGAACACATAGAGCAATGTTTTGTTCAAAAGCATGGCGTCCGGCACTTCGGGATCATGAATCCATAGTTGTCTTTCCAGAGTTAAGATTTATATCTCTATTATAGAGCATTGAATTGACAATATGTGTGGCATCTGACACTTGAAGATCATGACTCCATAGTTTTCTTGCCCAGAGTTAGTCTTTTCATATCTATTGTGGTTAAAAAAATAAAAAAATAGATACTCATCTTATGTTTTAATGTGATTCACACCTAGCACTTCCATTTCCCCCCCTTGAACAAGAAAATGGGCCCCATGTCTTTTGTGATGCACAACACATCATCATGATTAATTGAAATTGGATAAAATAGGACAATGAATTTTAAAAAAGGAATGGGCTTGGGCTTGGGATATGCTTATAGACCTAGCTTGTTTTAAATTATTTTGATGGGTTTCATAATTTTTTTGGTATGAGGTCTTTGGTTGAGCAATTTGTATTAAAATGTTTTTGTAAAAGAGAATTATAATTTCATATTTGAGATATAATTTTCTCGGGACTAGCAAAACTCAAGTTGGGGGTGTGATTAGCCACTAAAAGTGGATAATATTCATTGTCAATATCTTAATAATAATATGTTCCAAAGTCCATAAACATAAATTTTAGTGCATTATAGAAATTGAACTTCATTTCTCATCTCAAATTCAATTCATGTTTAAAATGAAAATGTGGGCCCAATCAATCATCTATTTGTGGAGAACATTACATTATTTTTTTTAAATTTGATATTTTTGTATATGATTGATCACTTTGTTTGGAATATTTTATCTTTTAGGATTGATGGATTAATACCAATAGATAATAGATATTTTTCAGCATGAATGCAAAAATTTTCTGGACAAATCATAATGGGCCTAAGGCCCATCAAATAGAAGTGGGGCCCACAAAATAAGCCCAATGAAGCTCAAATTTTTATAGTAGAAAGAGAAAAATATGGGGATCATTTTATTCAAATATGGACAAAGATAATTCCGAAGTTTTCATGGAGATATATGTATCAGAAGTTTACATTTAAATGCTAATAGAGGACAGATGGACGAGCAAATTTGTTTTCTACAACCCCTCCGGATTCGACCATATTCAGTTACAAATTTACACGTCAAAATGGAGGATGAATCTGGATGAATTTTCTGGACAACTTTGAAATGTTCAATTCCCTTGATTTTCTCACCCTCCTTTTGACTCTATAAATTAATTGGGATGGAATTTATTGTGGTGGGGTGTCTCTAAGGCTCCTAAGATTCCTATATAAGGAGCTGGTGGTGAAGGGAGTGAGGATGGAAGTTTTTATTTTCTTTTAATTATATTGTTATTCTTTCATTTTGTAATCGCTTTTTCAATTTCTCCCATGTAAGTTTTTTTTGTTCACCTTCATTTAATTAATAAAATATCATCATATTCTTCTTCTTAATTTCTTATTTCTTTTTCCATATCATATTGATACTATTGCCTTAGGGAGTGAGGTTATTCACATAATCTTTTGTGAAACACTTCACACAATGGTCGAGTGATTGTTATTTATTTTTCTTCTTCTCCAATTCTACCATCATAAGTATTCTACCCACTTTCATTGATAGAATAACATCAATGGTGAGCTAATCCTATAATGGGTTGATACAAGGGAGTAGCAAGGGGGTTAATTGGATGTTATTTCTAAATTTAATAATTTCTAATCAATTCTATTTTTGAGATTTTAATTCAATGATGTACTTTCTCCTTTAATCTCACCAATTTTAAGGATACACATCTTGAGTGCTAAAATGATCCTCTACCTTGGAGTGCTCATCAATATGATCCTCCAAGTGTATATGTGATTAGCCTTAGGATAGTGAAAACTAAAAATTGGTGAGTGATTTGGGATGTTTTTATTTCATAAAAGGAAACACTCTAATTTAAGACATTGAAATAATTTAAAAATAAATTCATCCAATCCACCCCATGCAATAACCAAGGATCAAATCATACTTATAAATTGAATTCACTTTAGTCTTTAAAATATCAAATAATCAAATCAATTCAATCCCAAGTTGTCCACTTCATAGCCAAATCAAAACCATCAATTCATCTTCTTAGAATGAATTTTTATTATGTTTCTTCTAAGGTCTATGAGGATTGATAACCCAAGTTGTACTACAATGACCGCTTACATTATAAAACTTGGGTAAATTTGGGCGTAACAATATTACATGAAAGAATAAAACACATTGACATGACATTTCATTTTTTCTAGAATCTACTAGAATATAAGGTGTCAGAGATATGGTAGATCACTGGGAATCGAAATATGGACAATATTTTCATGAAGGTGTTAGTCCAAGAGAGCTCGAGGAAACACTGTGCATTAGTGGGACTCAAAAGAATGGTATAAAGAATAAGAAAACTTCTTATGTATGAAAGGAGGATGTCATTTTTTTCAATTGATAGATGATGTAAAAGATACCCCTTCAATAAATATTCGAGTGAGAGATTACAGGGATTGTGAATCTTCTTCAAACCTAAGATTTAACTCATTAGAAGTTCAGACTCCAGTAGTTCATTTTAGTCTTGTTGGATCAGGGAAAATAGTGACCTATATCTTGTAGATGAGTTTAATGATAGATGGAGAGCTACTGATGGTTTAAGAAGACCAATCTTTGAGAATGGTGAATAGTGTTCCAGTTGAAATGGAAAGTTAGTGATAGCTACTATTTAATGGTGAAGTCAATGGATGATAGATTGTGATTATAAAATGGTGGTGCAATTGGTTTATGGATTGAAGATGACTATAAATGAGAGGTGTTAGTGCTTAGGTGTATTGTGTTACAAATTTTATGAAGTTTAATAACTAGCTAATAAGATATAATTATTCCTATTCCTATGTTCTTCTAGTAATTTAATAGTTTTTAGTGTTCACCCGTATACATAGGCTGAAGGTACATACCACATAATCTTGTGTGTCCATTTACTTTTCTTATTGATCTTACTTTACTTTGGGTTGAAGAGTGTGATTGGTGTGTGTATTATAGGTGGATATTAGGGTTTACTATGCTTCTTAATTATAGTTCTCTATGATATAAGGGAAGTAACATTATATGAAATTATGCATCATAGAACTATCAGAGGATATAATTTTCCATTGAACTTACATTTAATCATCTGATGATTGTTTTGGTTTTTTGTTCCCCTATTCCCAAAAAACCCTTTTAAGAATACTTTATGATAAACTTATCTTTACAATCATCTATGTATTTCATTGGAAATCATTTACCCAACTAAAACTTTATAGATTGTAAAGTCAATATGCTATTTTTGATGAGAAGTGTTTCATCCACATATAACACTATAAAGATAATTTTTCCCACTAACTCACTTATATATACAAGATTTATATTTATTCTAGATGAAACCAAACTCCTTGACCTTGAATATTACAATATATAAAGGTTTTATTCAATGTATAAATAGATATCTAAAACTTGAAAACCTTATCATAACTAATTAGACCCTAAAAAGTTTCGTATTATAACATACACATGAACTTGAATAATTTTCCATTAAGGAATGAAATTTGGTAATCTATCTAGAATATTTAATTATAATAGTAAAAGGTTTCTTTATAGTCTATTCAATGAATTTTTTTATAATATTGTTCTACCATGAAATCTTTATGTGTAAACACCCCATATATTCCATTTTTCAATATTAAAATCCACATTTAACCAATAATATGTATAATACATTCAAGTTCAAAAACCAAATTGAAAAAATAGATAATGTATATAAAATTCATTATATATTTCCTAAAATCTTCTATTTATTATAGTTAAAAATTTTGATAACCTATTGGTCAGAATTATGTTCATACACATTGAGTGTTACTCCACCATTATCTTTTATGAGAAATTAATATTACTTTAGAAAATAAAAAATCCTACCAGACTTTTAAGGTTTTTATATATTGTTATTCAATCAATTTTACATAACCTCTTATAAACTGACTTATCATCCATCTCTGAAAAAAATTTCTACTTGTTGGTATTGAAATTCATTAAGATCAATTTTCCTTCTATTGGTTCCCATGGAAAGGAATTATTTCTCAATGAATATTATAATATTAGTGATATAAATTTTTTGATCCAAGATATGATATAAATAATATACCTTTATTTCCTTAGGATACATAATAATAAGAAATTTTTTAGATTTAAATCCAATATTATATTAAATGGTACATTATATATATGTTTTTATTTACTAAATGTTCATAAAATACAAGTTTGGACTATTACAAATTTATTTTTCTTATGTTTTTTGAGTAGTGATATATTATATTCAATTAAGTATAAAAGTAGTTATTTATAAAAAATATTCCCAAAATGAAATCGAAAGGTTTAGTTAACTCCTCATTGATCAAACCTTGTCTAACAAAGTCTGATTCCTTTATTTATATATATTGTTTTATTGTGGTTTTCATGGAGCATGACACCTAGAACCAACTATACAACTCAAAACCTGATCTAAGGACCACTACATCACATCAAGCATTCTCCCCAATCATTAACACTAAGTAACTAGTTCCGAGGGATGAATATGAAACACTGAGGGATGATTTTTCTTTGGATATAACTCAAAAACTATATGAAATGTAAAATGGGGGTTTGGCTTAGTGGTAAGCACCCCTTAATTCTACATGAAAAATGGGTGTTCAAAACCCATTGGTGCAAGTAATATAGTAGTACTGTAGTGTACTGTAGCAGCATCGACATTGTAGAAATGGCGGGCACTGTAGTGGCGACATAGTACAGTAGCAGCAATGAGTACTGTGCAGCACTGTAGAAGCGCGGGTACTGTAGAAGTACTATTCACAGAATGGGCTAAATAACCACTAGGCCTTCAGAATATGTAATGCGTCTCCCTCTACCTAGTTAAAGAGGTATTTGTTTTGCTTTAATAATAAATGAGGCTTTGGCCCCAACCTTTAAAAAAATAATAAATGTAAATATTTTAAAAAATAAGATAATTTAACTTTATTTTTTCATAAATCCAATCAATATGATACTAAATACCAGGGCGTATGCATAGTCATATATGAAGTGATAAAATTAATAATAAACTAAAATATGGTATTATCCTATAAGGATAGTTAGAATCATCCATTGGATATGTGATAAAATAAAAACATACCAATCCCCCTCTATAGATTCACCTGAGTGACTATGGACCATCTCCAATAAATAAAAAAGCCTTCTATTTCTGCTTATAATAAAAAATAGCATCTTCATTCACACCAATGATATGTATATAGTCGTAAAAAAATCATTAGTCATTGGGATTTCCATAAATTACTCTCATAGTTTCCCATACATGATCAGTCCAAATATGTTTATATTAACTTCATTATTAATAAAATATGAAACTTTTCAAATCCATATTTATAAAGAAAACCATTTTTCTCTAAAATATTAAAGTAAAAAACATAATGATTTTCATTAAAACCAACTCACCCAAGAGTTTCATTTCACTAGATAACTATACGTAGTTCACCCATATCAAAACCATTAATCACAAGTGAGTTTATAGATAATAAGAGTGAATACCAATTAGGTTCATACTTGTGAATGATCATAGTCCTATATGAGGTGGATCATAATTCTATTAGACAATTTATAAACAATTTACCATTTATATAAAACATATAGACTCTTTTGTCTCATTATAACGTAAATTGGGATAATTTCTCAAGTTCTGGACTTCACTATAGGCCATTCATGGTCCCTCTATCTAAATTTAGAGTCTAATTACCTCATCATTGGACTATTTCCCATATATTAGCACTCAAATCAATAAAATAATATTTTAATATTGTGTAACAATCCTAAAAGACCCATCGAAAATCATTTTTACTCTTTAAAATAAACATACCCACTATTTAAATCATTTTTCGCAAAATATATCTTTAATTTTCAAAAAAATATTCATTAATAAAAACATAATTTCCAGTAAATAAATAATGATATACAACCATTTATTTAAATTCCATACTCATAAAATAAATCAATGTTTTATAAAAAATCAAACAAATAACTCTTATTAAAATAATTTTAAATCAAATCATCATTTATTTAAAAATAAATCAACCAAACATAGATATATTAGCTACAATAATAGGAAAATATCAAATACACCTATATTATATGTTCTTTTACATTAATAAACATATTGGTTTATTATAAATCTTGATTATTTAGTTTATCTACCAAGACCTAACCTCAAAATACATAATTTGGTATAAAGAACCTTGATACATATAATAAAAATTCTAATGGAAGGGTTTATAATATTGTGTAAAAGAGAATACATATAAAGAGAAGAGTCCATAAATGATTTACCTCATATATTGAGTACCCTCATCTAAACAATAGAAGAATATAATTATAAAAAGAAATAAAATATTCAAAATTTACTTAATAATTCTATAAAAGTTTAATAAGGCATGATGCTAAGATTAATAAGAGTTTATAGAGGATAAGAGATAATTTAAACAACAAATCATCTAATTTTGATGATGTATAATTATTTTACATGATTCAAATACCATACATGTAAACTAAAAATGTTTTTTCCACCTGATTTTTAATGACACTAAATTTTAAGTTCTACATAGTTAGACTGCATGGTCTAAAAAATCATGGGACAAGAGATCATTAATTGTGTATGATCATATGGTTTAACATGGTTGATCTACCCTTGGGAAGCTTTATATTCCCATACATGAAATTCATGTTGGAATTTTTTAATATGATGAAGATATTGATTGACCAATGCCAAGATAGTTTCAATAATATATGAGATGTTTAATAGTGTATTTGTGAAAAGACATTTATGTGATCTTAACTAAATAAAATGAATACAAATGGAAGTTGAATGGAAAAATAATGTGACAAGAAGGTTATCTATGATGATATTGGATTTTATCATATTACTTACTTTTAACGACCCAAACTTTTAAATAATATTATGTTTCATGAAAATGTATGTCTTACTATGTTATAATCAATAAAAAAATATAAGTATAAATGGAATGTGACCATCAGGTTTTGACCATTATATGATTATTAGTAAATATGACCATTAGAAACAATAATAAATTTTAACATTATAATTGTTGATTAAATTATAAATAATAAAGGATAATTAATACAGAAAGAATATTCGATGGCCTCATCCAGTAGACTTGGGTCATACGAAGCCCATATATCAGAGCTTGGGAAGAAGCTAGCATCACTAAGCTTTTATATAGACCAATCCCAAGCCGAGCTTCAATATGTTAAGCCTGAACGTAATCACCTACGGGAAAAGTTAAAGTTGATAGAAATCACTACTCAGTCAATGTTGTCCAAGACACCCCAAGATTCTATCACCTTTTCACACCTTACTCTTAGGTCCTATTCAGGTGTTATAAGGGAATATTTAATTAGGCCTTAGTTACTTTGTGTAATCCTTTTGTATAAATAAAATTTTTATTTCTTATTTTGGTAAAATAACCATCATTTTTAAATTTCAAATGTCAAAATAAATATTGGATGGATTTTTAATTTTCTCTAAGAAGATTATATTATTGATGAATATTGAAAAAAGAGTATTTTAAAATATTTTTTATACTTTAAATAATTTTTAATGTGAAATGATTTTCAAATAACGAACATATATGATTGTGATCAGTAATAAATTTAGAGTCTGATAAGATCAACTTAATTTTTGGTGAATAGTAAATTATAAATAGTAATATTACCCTTATGAATAATAATATGACCAATGGAATAGTAAACTCACTTAAGTAAGTAAAAATATAATTTTGTAACCTTGAACGGTGATGTGATATAATTGTATAAGTAAATAACTATTTTAGAAATCATTAGTTAAGTGTTAGTATTTTTTCAGGTAAATAAAAATTTAACTTAAAAATTAAATTTATCATATTTTAAAAATTATTTTCATAAATTAGAGTTAATTTTTGAATTCAGAACATCTATATTAGGTTAGGGTGAATTTATGAGATTTTTATAAAATGTTTTGTTTTTTGGTGAATAGTAAAAATATAGTTTTGTGTTTCGATTTGTTTAATGACATCATTAATGATGCAATAATGATATAATAATGTTGGTATACTCTTTAAGAATAAAATATGTTATGAGGTGTCCCAAGTGCCCAATACCCTGGTAAAATACCATGGGAAATGTAACACCCCAAGCTTCAATGGTATGTTTCCATTTGAATAATGCAATAGCTTGCGTTGTACGCAACTTCGAGATTCTAACACACCGCGACGAATCAAAATAGCCGTTATGAACAGTAATGCCCATTTTTTGAAATTTTATAAATTTTAATTTTCAAAATGGACTTAATTTTTGAATTTGGATTATCAAAATTAGCTTAGGGTAATTTTTTGGTATTTTTCTGAAAACTTTCAATTTTTGATGAATAGTAAAAAACACTGTGTTATTGGTTAAAACCGACTTTTTATTTAAATAATTAGTTATTTTATTTAAATTTATATTAGGTAAAAATAGATACATAATACCTATATAAGTTCAATGTAATTCATTGGAGTCATTTTATAATAAGTTTAGATATATAAAATTTTATTGAACTTTTTACTGTCTTTTACCCACCTCTTAGGAGCATTTGCAAATTTGCATAAAAATTAATTTTACTGCTTATATTAGTTGAATTTAAAAAGTCTGAGAGACACGGTTGACATCCAGTAAGTAAAATGTGGTTCAATGAGATGAAAATAATTTTTGGTGAATAGTAACTTTTGATTTTTATTTACCACGGTTAAAAGTAAATGGGGTAATTAAAGGTAAAAATGATATTATTTTTACCCTAACACATGTCTTAATTCTATTGTACAAGTTTAATTCGAACAAAATAATACTTAGGAATAAAATATTATCATTTAGGTCCACTTGGATTTGAATAGGACATTTATTATTATTTTATTTAAAGAAGAGTTAAAAGAGTTAAAAATAAAAGTTTAAAAACTAAACCATTTTTAATATAGGGTAATACATAAGATAAATTAGACTATAAATATTCATTAGAAATATAAAATTATTTCATACATAATGGTAGTTTATTTATAATTTTTATACATTAAATAATTTAATTTATTTATGACACAATGATGATGCAGTAACAATCTTATTAATGAAATATTAAAATAATTAAAATTATAAATACTAAAATAAATGTAAATTAAGAATTTTGATGAATTACAAGAATTTTATTGGTTAATATGACATGTTAGGATTTATTTAATTAAATTTTTTTGAAGTAATAATGCTGTTATAATTTTCACAAAAATTAATTACCAAATTGTGTCAAAATTAACATAAAAGAGTTTTTAAAACAAACATTGTATTATTCATTGATATTCTATTCCTAAAAAACTAAGGTTCTGAAAAATAACTTAGATAAGGTTATATATATTAATAATTAACCACTTGGGGTTCTCTTTTCTTTTTATAGTAAGTTTATTAACCATATAATATAAAAATACAAAGAGACATGGTAAATGTCAAACTATTTAACTAAGAGTTAAATATAAATGATAAGGTTAATATGGTGACCTAAACCTATATAAAATCTATTTGTTGAAATTATGTCAACCCATACCCACCCTATCCTCGAAATAAGTCACTTTTTATCCATTATAAATCGAATATGAATTTACTATAAAATAATATTATAAGTTTTTCTTAAGGTGCCTCTCACCCCTCTTATAAAAGGTCACTTACACTTCTCTCAAATTCACACCTTCAAAGTCATTTGTCTCAGCCAAACCCTACCCAAATATACTCTAAAATTCCCTCACTTAATCCTAGAGGTCTTCCTTTAGTCATAAATCCAAACTAAGGATCCCTGTTGATCAAATCAAAAGGAAGAACCCGAAGAAGAGGTAAATATTTCATCACCTCTTTCAAGTTCTTTTCTTCTTCCACTTCCTCTTTCTTTTTTGTTTCCATTCTAAGATAATAACTCCAGTATATTATATATACTGTTATGTTATTATAAAAATGGTACAAACATATTCTTTATTCTATCCATCCTATAAATGACAAAGTCACCATACGTGCGTACGTACGGATTACCGTCTCCACATCGTGGTATAGTTTGTTATTCAAACATTTCATCATTTGGATGGGTATAATAATGAGTATAAATGATGTAAATAATAAATTTAACATTATAATGATTCTGTATATATGATTTAATATCCAATTATATACGATTTTAATATCAAAAGAATGATATTGTCGCTCATGCGTACGTACGGACTAATGTCTCCATGAACGCGATGAGATTCATTCCCCATCATAGTCATTCAAGAGTAATTTACATTTTATGATTAAAAATAATTTTTAAGAACATAATATCAATCTGAATATTTATAAAATATATCCAATCCATAAAAACCATGTCTTACGTAATCAATCATATAAAAGAAAATGAATCAGTTAACTCCCAAAACGACGATAATACTAAAATATTATTAACAAAGTAATATTAGAGGATCATATATGATATTAATGTATACGGTTCATGTATAATTTAATAATAATGGTTTTACAATTATACAGGATTTTAACCTACCCTCAACCAAGGAAAAGTACAAGGTAAGGGTTAAATTCACAATCTCTTCATTATCCGAGGTTGTTTATACATAATTATCTATTGGGACCTCTTTACCATCCACATCCATGTTTCTTAAAAATGTATTTCAAAAAAATTTTACTATTTAATAGACAATGGGTTAAAGTTATTTATACCCTTATTTGACCTTATATGTTTTTAAAGGAATCTTTTCGTCATTTTCCAAACAAGGTACTTTAGGACCTTTTCGACAAAATTAAGGTAAGAATGTCTTTTTTAACTTATACGGTGGGTGCAGTTATTCTCCACCATTATTAAACCTTTGAAGATTACCTTAAAAGATTATAAGAATATTTTCAAAATAAATGTTTTCTTTATAATTATGTGACTATTAAATGATTACAAAATTGAAAGATATATTTCTCTCAAATAGTTTTGATTTCATCTATGTCAACATCCATTGATGGATTTTACACTTGTTTGAAGTTGATTCATTATGATACAAATATTCCATATTGTATTGATGGTTTTGTGATATGTTTGACTGTGGATGTGTTATTTTTATACCATTCATGGTTTATGGATAAAGTATTGAAATTTTTTATTCTAGTTTTAATTCAAATGTTTATGTTATGTTTAAACCTTTTCATATGAGAAATGAATTGGACTTAGTAAGTGATAGATGGAGCCCGCTATAGCTCCTTGATGCATCGTTAGGTCTCATGAGACAAACTAGTGTCTTGGAACAAGGCCTTGAAAAAATCTTATTTTTAGTCTTGGCACAAGGCCTTGACTATGTGGTTTTGAAACTCTAGTATTATGTATTCCATCGTTATGAAAGTGGCTATCTGATATTTCATGTGATTATTTGACTAGTAGAATATCCATGTGAATAAGTAAATGGAATTATTTGATTTTATCTTTTCCATATTATACTGAAGTTCATGTTTGAAAGGCTTTTGTTCTAGTCTTATACATTGCCTTAAATGTTTATGCTTATTTATGAAAGTTTCTGCTATATTGTTATCCTTACTGAGCATCTGAGCTCACCCCTTTCTATGTTTTATTTTTTCCCAGGATGTGAAGAATTATATTATGAATGACCTACAGGGATAGTCTAAGGGATATGAATATAGCCAATGGGCCAACGTTGTTGATGTTTTTACTTCATGATGTAATGTAAAACTTATAAATGTATCTAGTGTTTCCAAGGATACTAAACTAATCAGTCTTTAGAGACTTGATCCATTGTGATCATGCCAATGTTATTTAATAATGAACCGACTCTAGGTAACTGGGGATGGGGCATTACATTTGGTATCAGAGGAAGTTTTGTACAACCATTGGAAACTAGATTTAGATAAACTCTGATTAGACCACATTACCTTAAGATAGACTTTCAGGATTAGTATATAAGAACTTCCTAGAATTTTGGTAATGTAGATATTTTTTGAGTTTTCCAAGAAATAAATCCTTTTCTGGATACGAGCAAGTAGAGGTAGTTTTGGCATAGATGTACCTAGGGTTAAGACCCAAAAACACCACTTTGAGCTAGAATCGAATGAAAACTGGTGCATGACAACGGGCCTTGCTGCACTCTTGGTTACGACACTCCCGGGGGATATGCTTAGGATAATTATCATTTTCTTTATAAACCATTATGAAGGGTTTATGAGTTTATACTTCCTCAAAGAAAACATTTTTATGATTGTGGATTATATCCATAAACTGTTCAATTTATGTTAAGTGTTTTACAAGTTTGGAATTATGTATTGGGATTGATAAACTAATATAGTGTATGATATTGTTTAGAAATGGTGCCTATTAGAAGAAATGGAAACTGTATCAACACACGTAATCCATGTAGGGATTTCCCTCCTAATCAAGATAATTATAGTGGAGCTGGTGATGCAACTGGTGTTAATCATCTTATCACCATACTGGGACAACTCACTCAGGTTATGAATAATAACCTTGCCCTTATGGAGCACCATGATCCAAAATGTAGAGGATCAATGTTAGACCGCTTCATGAGGAAAAAAACACCAACATTCAATGGGAGTACAAATCCATTGGTATTTGAGCAATAGATAATTTCCTTAGAGAAAATATTTCATTCTTTGGGGAGTAAAGAAAGGGAAAAAGTAGTTATGGAAGTTTATCACCTCACAGGAGATACTGATAAATGGTGGTAATTGATTCAAAATAAAAAGGAAGATGAAGAAGTATCAAATATGGAATGGAGTGAGTTTAAATAACTTTTCATAGAGAAATAATTTCCTCGTGACCATCGAGCAGATATGGAAAGGAAATTTCTGAGTCTGTGGCAAAAAGAGGATGATAATGTCGCAAAGTATGAAGCTAACTTTACAAGGTTAGAAATACATGTTTTAGATTATATACATAACCCAAGGATTAATATTGATCAATTATTTAATGGGTTAAAACCATTTCTCTGTCAAGCATTAGTCTCAAAATCCTTCTCATCATACGAAGATATTGTGTCATGTGCTATCAAGATAGAAAAGGAATTCTCTAAGTCTTTAGACTTTAAAGAAAAGTAAGAGAAGAAGAGGTCTACTGATCACTCTAGAAATGGAAATAAAGGGAAGAAGATAAAAGTTCAATATCCATCCTACAGTAAATTTGGGAAGAAACACCCTGGTACTTTCTGAAAGGGAATGTTAGTCTGCTACAAGTGTGGTGAAAAAGGCCACCAAGCTCGTGATTGTAAGGGTAAGAAAGAAGCTACCAATGTTCAATGCTACAATTTATGGGAGATGGGACATTATGAAAATGAATGTCCTAAGTGCCAAGGAAACTTACCTCAGAAAAGGAAAAGGGATCAAGGCCAAGTTTATATTATCACTACTGCTGAGGTTAAAGCTCCTAAAGACGCAGTGGCAGGTAATTTAATGGTTTCCTCATGTTTATCCAATAATTTATTTGATTTTGGATCATTGCATTGTTTCATATCTTCCCAGTTTTCTAATAAAATTAGATATTTCCAATTTGATTTAACAAGGGAGTTTTCAGTCAAAACTCTTAAGGGAAGTATCATTACAACAAAGTTTTGTGAATAAATTCCCATTAAGGCATATAAAGGTTATTTATCTACTGATATAATTGTTATAACCATGATTGAATTTTATATAATCCTTGGTATGGATTGGATTTCAGGCCATGATGTGAAAATTTATTATAAAAAGAAGGAGGTTACAATTTTTGATGATGATAAGGAGTACCTTATCTTTAGAGTAGAAACATCACCACCTGATTCTTATTTAGATCCACCCCCAGTAGCTCAACTAAATTCAATTATTGGGGAGGAAGATAATGAAATAAATGTGGGTGAGGAAATTAATGTTCGAAGAGAGGATTTACCCATTGTATAAGAATATGTTGATGTGTTTCTAGAGGATATAACTGGACATCCTCCAGAATAAGAAATTGAGTTTTCCATTTATTTAATTCCTTGTTCAAGGCCCATATCAAATACCCCTTATAGAATTCCCACTATGGAATTAGTGGAACTAAAGAAACAACTAGAGTAATTAAGTAATAAGGGATTTATTCACCCTAGTGTTTCTCCATTAGGAGCCCCTGTTCTTTTTGTTAAGAAGAAAGATGGATCTATAAGGTTGTGCATTAACTACAGGGAGATCAATGATATAAAAATAAAGAACATGTATCCCCTACCTCACATTGATGATTTATTTGAACAACTTCATGGTGCTCAATATTTTTCAAAGATTGACCTTAGATATGGATATCATCAGTTGTGTGTGAAGAAGGAATACATTCCAAAGACATTGTTTCGAACTAGGTACAGGCATTACAAGTTTACAGTGATACCTTTTGGGCTGACTAATGCACCCTTTGTTTTCATGGATCTAATGAATAGATTTTTCAAGGAATATCTTGATGAATTTGTAGTGGAATTTATTGATGATATCCTGGTATACTCCAAAATCTAATAATATCCTGAAAATCACTTGTGCACCATTCTGAAAATCCTCAGAAGAAATGAATTATACAGGAAGTTTAGCAAGTGTGCATTCTAGCTTTAGGAGATTTCTTTTCTTGGCCATGTTGTCTCTAAGGATAGAATCTCCATTGATCCTTCTAAGACAAGAGAAATCTAAGAATGTCCAACACCGACGAGTATAACTGAGGTATGCATTTTAATTGGTTTAGAATGTTATTATCGGAATTTCATCCAGAATTTTTCCCGATTGTCTAACCCATTAACTAAGCTCACACATAAAGGGGTTAAATTTTTTTGGACAAAAGAGTGTGAAGAATGTTTTGAAGAACTGAAGAGAAGATTAGTCAATTCTCCTATCTTGACTCTACCATCAGGGAATGATGGGTTTGTTATTTATAGAGATGATTCAAAGAAAGGACTTGGTTGTGTCCTTATGCAAAATGATAGAGTTATTGCCTATGCATCACGACAGCTAAAAATTCATGAACAAAACTATCCTACTCATGATCTTGAGTTATAAGCTGTGATATTTTCTTTGAAGATATGCAAACACTATCTCTATAGTTAAAAATGTGAGATATATACCGATCACAAGAGTTTGAAGTATATTTTCTCACAAAAAGAACTCAACACGAGGCAAAGGAGATGGGTTGAACTACTCAAGGATTATGATTGCATAATACACTACCATCTGGGGAAGGAAAATAAGGTGGATGATGCTTTGAGAATAAATAATCATAGAGTTTTGAACAAGATGAGAGTTTAAAGAGATCCTATTTCCATGGATCTAGTAAATATGGATATGGGGATAACCATGGAAGGTGAAACATCGATACTTTTTCAAATGGTTGCCAAAACATCTTTACTAGAAAGGATAAAAAGTTCTCAGACTAATGATGAGGAGTTTCAAAAGAAGATTAAAGCTGTGAATGAAGGGAGATTGAATGAATTCTTATATGAAGAGGGAATTTTGAAATTTGGGAAGAGGCTTTGTGTTCCCGATATACCTGATCTAAAAAGGGAATTTTTAGATGATGACCATAGCTCCAATTTCTCTATACACCCTGGGACCACCAATATGTATAGAGATTTGAAAGAACATTTTTGGTGGGACAAAATAAAGAGGGATATTGTTGATTTTGTGTCAAGATGTATGGTTTGTCAACAAGTGAAAGATGGAAGGTAACGGCCTGGAGGAGTCATGCAACCTCTTCCCATACCTGAGTGGAAATGGGATAATATTACGATGGACTTTTTCATGGGGCTACCAAAGAATCCTGGAAAAAATAATGCAATATGGGTCATTATTGATCATCTTACCAAGTCATCACATTTTCTTTCTATAATGAAAGATTTACCACTTGAATGTCTAGCAAGACTATATATTAATGAAGTTGTAAGACTTCATGGAGTACCCTTATCAATTATTTCTAACCATGATCCCCATTTTACATCAAGATTCTGGAAAGGTATTCAGAAGGCCTTGGATACTGAACTTCGTTTGTGCATATCCTACCACCTTCAAACTGATGGACAATCAAAATGGACTATTCAAACCTTAGAAGACATGTTGAGATATTTCTCACTTTACTTTCATGGTATGTGGGATCAATATTTAACTATGGTAGAATTTTCTTATAACAATAGTTTCCATTCAAGTATTAAGATAGCACCATATGAAGCATTATATGGAAAGAGATGTCGCACACCAATGTGTTGGGATTATATTGTTGAAATAAAACTCGTTGGCCCAGAACTTGTTGAGGAAACGATGGAAAAGGTGAAGGTTATCCAAACCCACATCAAAGTAGCCCAAAGTAGACAAAAGAGTTATGCCGATAACAGAAGGAAGGATTTGGAATTTCAAGTAGGAGATCATGTTTTCTTGAAGGTATCTCCATGGAAGGGAGTTATATGTTTAGGTAAGAAAGGTAAATTGAGTCCCAGGTACATCAGACCTTTCAAAATTTTAGAATGAATTGGGGTTGTAGCTTATCATTTGGCAATGCTGCCAAGTCTCTCCAAAGTTCATGATGTGTTCCACATATCACTATTGAGAAAATGCATGCCTAACCCAACACATGTACCCACCTATGAAAAATTAGAACTTGAATCTGATCTATCTTATTGCGAAGAGCCTATCAAAATTCTTGATACCAGAGAACAAGTGCTGAGAAATCGGATGACTCATCTGGTAAAAGTTATATGGAGAAACCATAAGATGGAATAGGCAATGTGGGAACCCGAGGAACTTATGATGAAGAACCACCTGAATCTTTTTATGTGGCAGTATTCTAGAAATTTCAAGGACAAAATTATTTGAAGGAGGGGAGAATGTAACACCCCAAGCTTCCACAGTACACTTTCCTTTGAATAATTCAATATCTTGCGTTGTACGCAACTTCGAGATTCTAACACACCGCGACCAATCAAACTAGCCGTTATAAATAGTAATACCCACCTTTTGAAATTTTATAAATTTTATTTTTTAAAATGGACGTTATTTTTGAATTTGGAATATCGAAATTAGCTTATGGTAAATTTTTGGTATTTTTCTGAAAACTTTCAATTTTTGATGAATAGTGAAAAACACTACGCTATTGGTTAAAACCAACTTTTTATTTAAATAATTAGTTATTTTATTTAAATTTATATTAAGTAAAAATAGATACAAAATACCTATATAAGTTCAACGTAATTCATTGGAGTCATTTTATAATATGTTTAGATATATAAAATTTTATTGAACGTTTTACCGTCTTTTACCCACATCCTAGGAGCATTTGCAAATTTGAATAAAACTTAATTTTACTGCTTCTATGAGTTGAATTTAAAAAATCCTAGAGACACAGTTGACATCAGTAAATAAAATTTGGTTCAATGAGATGAAAATAATTTATGGTGAATAGTAACTTTTGACTTTTATTACCACGGTTAAAAGTAAATGGGGTAATTTAAGGTAAAAATGATATTATTTTTACCCTAAAACATGTCCTAATTCTATTTTATAGGTGTAATTATACAAAAAACAACCTTAGAAAGAAAATATTATTATCTAGGTACACTTGGATTAGAATAGGACATTTATTATTATTTTATTTAAAGAAGAGTTAAAAGAGTTAAAATCAATGTTTAAAAACTAAACCATTTTTAATATAGGGTTATACATAAGATAAATTAGACTATAAATATTAATTAAAAATAGAAAAGGATTTCCTACATAATGTTATTTTATTTATAATTTTTAGACATTAAATAATTTAATTTATTTATGACACAATGATGATGTTGTAATTACCTTATTAATGAAATATTAAAATAATTGGTATTATAAATACCCAAATAAATGTAAATTAAGACTTTTGATGAATTAAACGAATTTTATAGTTTAATATGACATTTTAGGATTTATTTAATTAACTTTTTTGAGTAATAATGTTGTTATGATTTTCACAAAAATTAATTACCAAATAGTGTCAAAATTGACATAAAAGAGTTTTTAAAACAAATATTATGTTATTAATTGATATTATTTTACTAAAAATCTAAGGTTCAGCCAAATGACTTATAAAAGGTTATATATATTAATAATGAACCACTTGTAATTCGATTGTCTTGTTATAGTAAGTTTATTAACCATATAATATAAAAATACAAAGAGACATGGTAAATGTCAAACTATTTAACTAAGAGTTAAATATAAATGATAAGATTAATATGGTGACATAAAACTATCTAAAATCTATTTCTTTAAATTATTTCGACCCATCCCCACCATATAATATAAATAAGTCACTTTGGAGCCATTATAATCCAAATATGAATTTATTATAAAATAATATTTTAAGTTTTTCCTAAGGTGCCCCTCACCCTCTTATAAAAGGGCCCTTCCCCTTCTCTCAAATTCACACCTTCAAATCCATTTGGATTGGCCAACCCCTGCCCAAATATCCTCTCAACTTCCCTAAATTCATCCTAGATTCCTTCCTTTAGTCATAAAGACAACCTAAGAAGCCCTTTTGATCAAATCAAAAGGAAGAACCTGAAGAAGAGGTAAATATTTCATCACCTCTTTCAAGTTATTTTCTTCTTCCACATCCTATTTCTTTGTTGTTTCCATTATAAAATAATAACTCCAGTATATTCTATATAATCTGATGTTATTATAAAAATTTTACAACAATATTCGTTATTATATCCATCCTATAAATGAAAAAGTCACCATACTTGTGTACGTATGGATTACCGTCTCCACGTCGTGGTATAGTTTGTTATTCAAACATTTCATCATTTGGATGGGTATAATAATGAGTATAAATGATGTAAATAATAAATATAACATTATAATTATTATTTATATATGATGTACTATACAATTATATACCATTTTAATATCAAAAGAATGATATTGTCACTTTTGCGTACGTACGAACTACTGTCTCCATGAACGCGATGAGATTCATTCCCCATTATAATAATTAAAGAATAATTTACATTTTATGATTAAAAATAATTTTTAAGAAAATAATATCATTCTAAATATGAATCAAATACATCTAATCCATAACAACCATGGCTTACATAATCAATCATATAAAGGAAAACGAATCAGTTAACACTCAAAACGACTATAATACTAAAATATTATTAACAAATTAATATTAGAGGATAATATATGATATCATATTAATGTATATGGTTCTTTTATAATTTAATAACAATGATTTTACCATTATACAGAAGGTTAAACTACCCTCAACCAAGTAAAAGTACAAGGTAAGGGTTAAATTCACAATATCTTCATTATTCGAGGTTGTTTATACGTAATTATCTACTGGGATCTCTTTATCATCCACTTCCATGTTTCTTAAAAATGTATTTCAAAACATTTTTACTATTTAATATACAATGGGTTAAAGTCATTTATAAATTTATTTGACCTTATATGTTTTGAAAGGAATCTTTCTGTCATTTTCCAAACAAGGTACTTTATGACCTTTTTGACAAAATTAAGGTAAGAATGTATTTTTTAACTTATACGGCGGGTGCGGTTATTCTCCGCTGTTATTACACCTTTGAAGATTATCTTACAAGATTATAATAATATTTTCAAAATAATTTTTTTTATAATTATTTGACTCTTAAATTATTTCAAAATAGGAAGAGATATTTCTCTCAAATAGTTTTGATTTCAACTATGTCAATATCCTTTGATGGATTTTACACTTGTTTGAAGTTGATTCATTATGATACAAATATTCCATATTTTATTTAAGGTTTTTTTATATGTTTGACTATGGATTTTTTATTTTTATACCATTCATGGTTTATGGATACAGTATTGACATTTCGTATGCTAGTTTTAATATGAATGTTTATGTTATGTTTAAACATTTTCATATGAGGAATGCATTGGACTTAGTAAGTGACGGGTTGAGCCCACTATAGCTCCTCAATGCATCGGTATGTTTCATGAGACAAACTAGTGTCTTGGAACAAGGCCTTGACAAAATCTTATTTGTAGTCTTGGCACAAGGCCTTGACTATGTGGTTATGAAACTCTGACATTATGCATTTCATCATTATGAAAGTGGCTATTTGATATTGCATGTGATTATTCGACTAGTATAATATCCTTGTGAATAAGTAAATGGAATTATTTGATTTTATCTTTCCATATTATGCTGAAGTTCAAGTTTGAAAGGATTTTGTTCTAGTCTTATACATTGCCTTAAATGTTTATTCTTATTTTTGAAAGTTTCTTCTATATTGTTATCCTTATTAAGAATCTGAGCTCACCCCTTTATTTGTTTTATTTTTTCCCAAGATGTGAAGAAGTATATTATGACTGACATGCATGGATAGTCTAAGGGATATGAATGTATCCAATAGGACAATGTTGTTAATGTTTTTATTTCATGATGTAATGTAAAACTTATAAATGTATCTAGTGTTTCCAAGGCTACTAAAATAATTGGTATTTTGAGACTTGATCCCTTGTTATCATGCCAATGTTATTTAACAATGCACTGACTCTGGGTAACTAGGGTTAGGGCATTACAGGAAAGCCCATGGTTTTTCAAATACCACTAATGAGGTATCCCTTAGAAATTAATAAAATATTCTCATAGTTTTACTATAAATACCAACCCATTTCATCATTAATTTCATTAAAAAATTCTCCATAAATTAAATCTATAGTCTTTTTACCTCCCAAGTAGTCCTACCAAGGTTCCCTAAATCCCCCAAGGTCCTGATCTTCATGTTTTAGAAGTTACTCTTCAAGGTAAGGGAACCTTTCACCCTCCTCTTTTAGTCAAATACTTCTTTTATGTTATGTCTTTTAAATTTTCATATTCTTATGATGGGGTATGTTCTTCAATATCCTTGTTTATTTCAATTTTATGTCAAAATTATGAGAGACCCTTTTCAATCTCATCAATTGATTTTCTGAATTCTTAAGTAACACTGTTAGGCTGTTGAATTTTCATAAGGGAATTCTCAACTTCTCTTTTTTCCATTCAAGTTCTCTTCTATGTGGTATGTATTTCAAGATTCCATAACATATTATTATTTCCATTTTATTATATCCCTATAATATATTATGTGTATTTTATTAATGGTTTACCCATGTATCCTCTCTTTTTAATGTTTTATAAAACCATGTTGCGTAGTTGTTATGCTGCATAATTTTCGTCTCAAAATATCTCTCTTTTTCCTCAAGAAATTATCTTATTCTCTTTATGTGAATACCAAAATATATTTCATTTCTAGGGGTATTCATCAAGACATAAAAATTTTATATTTTATTTTTGAATTTACATACATAAAACCCTCATTCCCTTTTCATGGGTTATGAATTCCATAATGATCATGTTTTTAATAAATTTTTAAAACATCACGATTTTGAAATAAAACCCATTTATTTTATTACCCAGGAAAGTCTAAACCAGGCGTAAGCCTAGTCTCAAAAATTTATTAAAGGAAAAGTGCAAGTAAAGTCTGTAGAAAATAAAAACGCTACATTACATCAAAACCATATGCATCCTTCTCCCCATCATCAGATAAATCATCACCAGGATCAGCTGAATCCCATTCAGAAGATTCGTATTTGCGCATCATCTCAAGGTACATATTTTTCTTCCGAAGCATTTCCTCAGACAACTTCTCTTTGACCGGCCGTTTCCCACTTAATCCTTTGTCCCTCTTCGGGGACCCTTCTCTTTGTTTTCCACTGTTCCCATTTGCAATGACATTTTCTTGTGACCCTACAATCTTGTGTGCAGACCTTGTCGCCATTGGTTTGGGTAGATCTGTATAGTCTCTCCTTGGCTTCCTCCTGCTTTGAGTTTTTTCTTCCACTTCCTTGCTTAGGGTCTCATGAATTCCATTCTTAACAGCATCACTGTAAGATATTTTGTGACTGTGGAGCTCTTCTTCACAATCAGATCTATCCCCCACTGCTTTTTATGGGCCAAAGGAGGGTTGACATTTCCATCCTTCCCATCTTCTAGTTGAGATATCTTGATTGTGTCATCAGTGCAGGGACTTTTACCTTTATCACTCAATCTGTCTAGGCCAGCATTGCCTTCCTTCTCTATAATTTCCTCTGCCACTTCCATATCTTTTGCCTCATTTGATCCAACATCAGCCAACACTGCAAATTTATTTGTAGAACAATTAAACAGTTCATGAGAATTTACCTACACCAGGACATCAGTTGTGTTCTTCTGTTTAGACAGCAATTCCACAGGCTTAGAGTTATACAGCATCACAGCGCATCCCCTTCCAATGTACTGAAAGTCATCATTTGATCTCTCCACTTCATGATGAATCATGGATCCAGATTTTATAGATCCTGCCATAATATATAAATCTGAACCTTCTGTCACATTCACAAGTGTATTAGAGTCATTCAGAGTTGAGTCTCCAGGCCGAGACACAGCCATTCCAGTGTTTTCTAGATGGGTTTCCCTAGTAACATCCACTGGAGCCTGACCGGATCCAGAATTCAGGGAGTTTCCATTCATCAAATCCCCTGATGACACTCCCTGCTCCATGATGGCAGTGACTTCCGCAAGATATTCATCTGCCTGAGGAGCACCTGGAGCAGGATCATTCATCGCTATGCAGACATCCACTTTTTGCAATGCTATTCCACTCTTGCAACAAAAATTTATCTCATGCCCCTGCTTATGGAAAAAGAAGCAAAAAGTAATCCAAGATTCATAAAAAATCTTTTGAGAAAACATGTACTCACCCTCCACCATGATCCAGACAGTTCCAGGTGACTTATTTGAAATATCCATATCCACACAGATTCGTGCGGATGCAGGATTTCCCATGGATGTTGTCCTCCAATCAGAACAAATGAAACACCCGATGGAGTTACCTATCGACTTCCGAATCCCAGGGTTCTGAAACGGGAAGGGAATTCCTGGGAGCTGCAACCATATGGCGAGATTTGGAGAATCCCGGTTCATATGATGGTCAACAGACTATCGTAGAAGATGGAATGGGGAGGCTTTCCTTGGTCTAGACCAAGATCTACCCAAGTCATCCTCATTAGAGAAAACGATGAGGATCTTCTGTGGACCTAAAATCCCAACCGATGCAAGATTCTTCAAGCCCCAATCTTCATTCACCATCTTCCCAAAATCCTCAATCAAAGGACGTCACCACACAAATCTTGCGATTAAGGTTGTGGACAACAATGAAGTGGATTTAGAAAACTCTCGAACTGAGACTGGAACGACGGGCTGACCAAACACGCATCCCGGAACCCTCGGTGCTACCTGTATCTCATGTTCTTATTGTATTCTCTCAAGTTCACATGTAAACGGTTTTCCCTATTTTCCCTTACTGGGCCTTGTGATTACTATTTACTTTGATGTATATCCCCAGGTTATGAGATTTAGTAATTTTACTTAGGATGAAAATTTCAAGAAGCCTTTCAATATGATTAAAATAATGTTATATTTGGTCATGTATTATTTAATTGTTTTCCAGGATAATAGACTTTAAAGATCCCCTATTTGTAAAATGTAATGAAAAGTTATGTAATAAAAAGGAAGGATGCCACAGTTTGTATCAAAGGATAGTTTAGTTATTTGTGAAAATTAGGATATGAAAGATTCAGACACAACCCTATATATAATTTTAAATATAGGAAAACTTCCTAGAATTTTTGTAAAATATTAAGTAAGTGGTTTCCAAACAAATAAATCCTTATCTGGATACAAACAAGTGGATGTAGCTCTCATACAGATGTGTCTAAGGGTAAAAGTCGAAAACACCACTTTGAGATAGACTTGAATAGGAAATTGTTCATGAAAACATGCCTTGATATGCTCATGGTTTGACACTCCTGGGGGATATTTTTGGTTAATCACAAGTTTATTATGAATCATTATGAAGGATTTATAGAGAAATGTATTTGTTGTTAAAGAATAATATGTTTAAGCATAAAGTTTTAAGACATAATAATCCTTTACAAATAAAATATTTATAAATGAAATAAGTTTCTCACCAAGGTGTTATTCTTATAGAAAATGGTGGGAAATAGGAGGAACTATGAAAATGGTGACCGCAATGGACCATGCACTAAAGACCCTCTGATAGAACCCGGAATGGAAACTTTCATGAGAATGATGAACTAACTGACTCAAGTTATGAGAAATAACTTGAATCAAGATGATAGACCGATTTCACCATGAAGGTAACAACTTTATATTGAGTCCTTTATATGTCAATGACCACCAAACTTCAATGGATCTACTGAAACATTGATTGTTGAACAATGGATCAGATCTATCAAAAATATCTTTTTTGTGCTCCGCTATTCAGAACAAGAGAAGGTCACCTTGTCTATTTAGCACTTAGAGGGAGAAGCTGATCAGTGGTAGGAATAGATTAAAAACATGAGTCCAAGAGTGTAGGTTGAATCTATGGATTGGAAAGAGTTCATAGGGATCCTCTTCAATAAGACTTTCCCTCATTCGATGAGAACAAAAATTGAGAAGGAGTTTCTTGAGCTGAAGTAGAAGGAGAATGAATCTCTTGGAAGCTAAGAGATGAACTTCTAAAGAATTTCCCATTACACCTCAATATTTTTCATGGATCCTAATGGGAAGATTGATAGATTATTTGGTGGACTAATACCTCATCTGCAGAAGAATCTTTCCAACCGAGACTATGATAGATATGAGGAGATCATGCGGAGTGCTATGAAAGTCGAACTGTAGTTCAGTGAGACACAATGGTCTCACAAATCCAATGACAAGAAGAGTCAATGGAGTCAATATTAGGGAGGATCTTTGATCCAGGAATAGTAGGAAATAAAGTGAAACTTACCATGTGTAATAAGTGTGGGAAGAAGCATTCAGGGAACTGCCTACTCAAGAGAGAGAAGTGCTACAAGTGTAGAAGAGATGGCCATATCACATGGAATTGTCATAGTGAGGTGAAGCTTCAACTTACCAACACTAACAAAAAAGGGAAGATGGTTCATGCCCTACCTAAAGTCCAATTCTTCATTTGTGGACATCTTAGGAACTTTTCCAATCATAGTCCAAATACAAGGGTTGTGGAGGGGAATCACCATCAGCCTCAAAAAAGGCCAAGGGAGAAAGGTCATGCTTTTTCTATCATGATAACTAATGTTGAAGCTTCAAATGATGTGGTGTTAGGTACACTTATTGTTCTATCAAAGATAGAAAGTACTTTGTTTGATTCTGGTTCTACAAATTCCTTTATTTCCTCTAAGTTTGCAAAGAATTTAGAATCAACTCCTAAATTTATAAAAGTAGAGTTATTATTCAAGACTTATGGTGGGATTATCCAAGCATCATCAGTGTTTAGAAACTCTAGTATTTACTTTAGTGAGCATAGTCTTATCGAAAATCTAGAGTCATTCACATGTTGTAATTCTACACAATACTAGGGATAGACTAGATCTTAAGGTATACTGCTAATATCTAATGCAGAAGCAAGGAAATCTTAGTAGTCTTGAATGGGTGACCTACATATATTTTCCAAGGAGAGATATCTCAACCTGATATTTTTCTAGAAGAACATCTTATAGCCTTCTATATGGATTTCATCTATGAAGAAGAAGAAGGAAATGAGAGTATAAAGATATAAAATTTCCCCATCGTCTAGGAATACATTGACGTATTTCCTGAGGAGTTACCCAGACCTCCCCCAGAAAGAGAGGTAGAGTTCTCCATTGAACTCATACATGGATCTCATCTGATATCAGAGACCCTGTATAGTATGGAAAATGTGGAGATGGAGGAATTAGAGAAACAGATCCAGGATATTTTAGAGAAGGGGTTTATTTGACCGAGTGTGTCTCCTTGGGGAGTACCTGTTCTCTTTGTGAAGAAGAAGGATGGATCAATGCAGCTAAAAATTGATTATAGAGAACTGAATGGGATCATAGTGAAGAACAAACAACCTCTTCCAAGAATTGATGACTTATTTTACCAACTTCATGGGGCTCAATTCTTCTCCAAGATTGATCTTCGATCTGGTTATCATCAATTGAGGGTGAATTAAGAATTTTTTCCAAAAAACTCCTTCTGATCAAGATATGGGCATTATGAGTTTTTTGTTATACCCTTTGGACAGACTAATGCACCTTCTATTTTTATGGATTTTATTAATAGAGTCTTTAAGGAATACCTTGATAATTTTGTGGTAGTTTTTATTGATGATATTCTTGATATACTCTAAAAGTTGTGAGGATCATGAGGATCATCTAAGGGTTATTTTAAAAACTCTATAAAAGGAGAGGTTTTTTGGAAAGTTTATAAAGTGTGAGTTTTGTTTACAAAAAGTTTCCTTCTTAAGGAATGTTATAACCAGTGAAGGAATCATAGTTGATCCTAAAAAGGAAAAGGTTATAGAGGAGTGGCCTAAGCCTACAAAAATAACTGAGATTCATAGTTTCTTTGGATTAGCGAGATATTATAGGAGGTTTCTGAATTTTTTTTGTGACTTTCTAATCCACTAACCAAGTTAACTCGAAAAGGGGTGAAGTTCATCTGGACAAAGGAGTGTGAGGAATGTTTCCAAGAGCTGAAGAAGAGATTGGTTACTACAACCATGCTAAATTTTCCCTCAAGCAGATAAGGATTTGTTATTTTTAGTGATGCATCTCTGAAAGGACTTGGGTATGTCCTTATGAAAAATGACAAGGTGATTGATTATGCATCTCTATAGTTGAAGACTCATGAGCATAACTATCCTATGCATGATCTGGAGATGGCATCAGTTGTTTTTTCTCTAAAGATATGGAGGCACTATATTTATGGGGAGAAGTGTGATATATACATAGACCATCAAAGTTCTAAGTATATTTTCACACAAAATGAAATGAGCATGAGACATAGGAGATGGTTGTAACTTTTTAAAGACTATGGTTGTTCAATTCATTATCATCTCGGAAGAGAAAACAAAGTCACTAATGCATTAAGTTGGAAAGGACCTATTGTTCTATCCATGATGAATATCCAAGGAGATACCTTGATCAAAGACCTAGTGAAACTAGACATGGTAATTGTAAGGGAAGGGACATCATCAACCATATCCCAAATGATTTATCAACCATCATTACTAGAGAATATCTATAAATCTCAGAAAGATCCTTTGTTACAGAAGAAGTTTGAGGTTGTGAAGGATGAGAAGTTTCCTGAGTTCAATATTGATCAAGAAGGTGTATTGAAATTTTGTACAAGACTATGTGTTCCATCTATTCCAAAAATAAAGGAGTTAATGGATGAACCTCATAGATATACTTTCTTTATACATCCTAGAAGCATGAAAATGTATAGGTACCTTCGTGATCATTATTGGTGGGATAATATGAGAAGGGATATTGTTGACTACACAACAAGGTTCCTAGTATGTTATCAAGTGAAGGAAGAGCAACAAATTCTTAAAGGGGTATTATAACCAATAACCATATAAGCATGAAAGTGGGATAATATCAATTTGGACTATGCCACTGGCCTCCCGAGAACTTCCAAAAGAAATAATGAAAGATGGGTTATAGTGGACCATCTCACCAAGAATACTAATTTTATCTCTATTTAGGAAGATTTCTCTCTTGATCAGCTTTTTGAGATTTATGTAAAGGAAGTGGTAAGGTTTTATGGAGTTCCACTTTCTATCATATCTGATCGTGATCCAAGGTTCACATCAAGATTATAGAGAAGTCTTAAATATGATCTGTGTACCGAATTGAATTTTAGTATAGCATATCACCCCCAAACTAATGGAAAATCTAAAATGACTATTCAAACACATGAGGACATTCTAAGAACATGTTCAATGGAATTTGAAGGTAGACGGGATCAATATCTCCCATTAGTTGAGTTCTCTTAAAACAATAGTTTCCACTCGAACATTCAAATGGCACCCTATGAAGCTCTATATGGGAAGCAATGTAGAAATCCTACTTGTTGGGATAAAGCTAGTGATATAAAGATTCTTGGACCTGACCTTGTGAAATATATGATAGAAAAGGTTCATTCCATCCAGAAACACATTAAGGCTACTCAGAGTCGACAAAAGAGCTATGCCGACAACCATCAAAGGGACTTGGAGTTTGATGTTGGTGGAAAATTATTTCATTGAATTTCACCTTGTAAGAGATTCATGAGGTTTGGGAAGAAAGGGAAGCTCATCCCTAGGTACATTATCCCCTATGAAATCCTTGATCACATAGGAGTAGTGTCCTATTGGATTTTACTTCCTCCAAATCTAGCACAAGTTCATGATGTATTCCACACATCCCTCTTGAGGAAGTACATACCTGACCCTTCACATGTACTAAATCCAAAGGTGGTATAACTGGAACATGAACTCTCTTATGAGGAGTAACTAGTGGAGATCTTGGATCATAGAGACAATGTTCTACACAACAAGATACCCACCTTGTTAAAGTGTTGTGAAGGAACCAAAAATATGAAGAATCCATGTGGGAACCATAGGAGTCTATGAGGAAGAAGTACCCACACTTTTTCTCTTCTGAGGATACGAGTTGAAATTTTAGGGATGAAATTTCTTAAGGGGGGAAGAATGTAACGACCCGAAAATTTGAATAATATTTTGTTTCTTGAAAATTTATGACTTACTATTTCATAATCATAATAAAATATATAAGTATAAATGGAATGTGACCACCATGTTTTGACCATTATATGACCGTTGGTCAATATGACCATTGGAAACAATAATAATTTTTAATGTTATAATTATTGATTAAATTAGAAATAATAATGGATAATTAATGAAAAAAAGAAGAGTTGATGGACTCATCAAGTATACTTGGGCCATATGAATCCCATCTATTAGAGCTTGGGAAGGAGGTAACATCACTAGGCTTTTCTCTAGACCAATCCCAATTCAAGCTTCAATATGTTAATCTTGAACATAATCGCCTACGGGAGAAGTTCAATTTTATAGAAATCACCACTCAAACAATGTTGTCTGAGCTGCCCCAAGATTAAATCACCTTTTCACACCTTACTCTTAGGTCCTATGCAGTTATTATAAGGTTCTATGTAATGAGGACTTAATTAAATTGTGTAATCCTTTTATATAAATAAAATTGTTATTTTTTATTTTGGTATAATAAACATTAGTTTTGAATTTCAAATGTCGAAATAAATATAGGATGATTTTTTAGTTTTTTTCTAAGAAGTGTCATATTATTGATGAATATTGAAAAAAATGAGTATTTGAAAATATTTTTTTACTTTAAATAATTAATAATGTGAAATGATTTTTAAAGAACAGACATATATTGTTGTGATCAGTAAAAAATTTAGAGTCTGATAAGATCAACTTAATTTTTAGTGAATAGTATTAACCTTATGAATAGTAATATGACTAATGGAATAGTAACCTCACTTAATTAAGTATAAATAAAATTTAGGCATCTTGAATGGTAATGTGATATAATAGTAGAAGTAAATAATTGTTTTAGAAATTATTAGTTAAGTGTTAGTATTTTTTTGGGTAAATAGTGATTTCACTTAAAAATTAAATTCCTCATATTTAAAAAATTATTTTCATAAAATGGAGTTCATTTTTGAATTCAGAAGATCAATATTTGGTTAGGGTGAATTTATGATATTTTTATAAAATGTTTTGTTTTTCGGTGAATAGTAAAAATACAGTTTTGAGTTTTGGTGTGTTCAATGACATCATTACTGATACAATAATGATGTAATAATGTTGTTATACTCTTGAAGAATAAAATATGTAATGAGGTTTATCAACTGGCCAGTACCATTTTCAAATACCATGGGCAAGCCCGTGGTTTTACAAATACAACTAATGAGGTGTCCCTTGGAAATTAATAAAATATTCCCTCACTTTTGATATAAATACCAACTCATTCATTAATTACTTTAATTCCAAATTTCCCCTTAGAAAATCTCTGGTATTTTTACCTCCCAATGTTCCCTAAAGAACACAAGGTTCCTATCTTTGAGTTTTAGATGTTACTCTTCAAGGTAAGGGAACCTTTCACCCTCCTCATTTAGTCAAAGACTTCTTTTATGTTATGTATTATGAATTTTAATTTTATTATGTTGGGTATGTTCTTATATATCCTTATTTATATATATTTTATTTCAAAATTATGAGATACCTTTTCAATCTCATCAATTGATTTTCTGAATTTTTAAATAACGCTGTTATGCTGCCGAATTTTCATAAGGGAATTCTCAACTTCTCTTTTTCCATTAAAGTTCTCTTCTATACGGTATGTCTTTCAAGTTTCCATACCATGTTATTATTTACATTTTATTCTATAAATATACTATATTATGAGTCTTTTATTAATTTTTGACCCCTATTCTCACTCTTTTGATTATTTTTTAAATCCATGTTTCATAGTCGTTATGCTGCATAACTTTCATCTCAAAATATCTCTTTTTATGCAAGAAATTCTCTTATTTTCTTTATGTGAATACCCAAAACAATTTCATTTATAGGGGTATTCATAAATACATAAAAATTTTATATTTTATTCTAGAATTGACATATATAAAATCCTCATTTTCTTTATGTGGGTTATGAATGACATAATGATCTTGTTTTTAATCACTTTTTAAAACATCATAATTTTAAAATAAAACCAATTTATTTTATTCTATTTGGGATATTTATGAAATGTTTTATTATGATATATGTGGATCACATGAAAATAAAGACATATTAAGGGTTCTCCCTAATAGCACTCCAATACATTGGGTAAAGAAATTAATCTCTTGATATAACAAGTTTTATGAAACATTGGTGAATAACCTTGGTAATTTTTATAACACCATGGGAATGAACCTTGGTGAGATGATTATGAATGTCTAAATTAAATGTTTTAGACACATTTTAAAGATATGATTCAAGTTATTATTATCATTATATGTATATTATGATGCCTTTATGATAGTTTCTCATGTTCTTATTGTATTCTCTCAAGTTCACATGTAAACTGTTTTCCCTATTTTCCCTTACTAGGCCTTATGATCACCCTTTACTTTGATGTATGTCCTTGGGTTATGAGATGTAGTAATTATAATTATGATGAAAATTTCAATAATCCTTTCAATAGTATTAAACTAATTTTATTTGTTTTCATGTACTATGTTCCTTTTTTCCAAGACACTAGACTTTAAAGATCCTCTATTTGTAAAATATAATGAAAAGTTATGCAATAAAAATGAAGGATGCCATATTTCTAGTGGATGAAAGAAAATAAATACTTGATAGATGTTTTAGAAGTTTCAATTAGTTTATGAATATCATATTGGATATCTTGATTCCTAATTAATAAAAAATGATTTTTCATCATCCATATGATTTTTTTTTCTAATTGGGGGATGGGTATTACTTAAAAACACTATCCAAACTGATAGTGTGATGGGATGAAACTCTAAATAAATATGGATATGGATTCCACCTATGTTAAGGAGTTTCTGATACACTAATTATTATCATATAAATATATGTTATTTTTGTGTCATATATGTACTTATGAAAATACATTCCTGTAGTTTTACATGAAGTGTTGCATCACATTCAAGTTTAACATGGATGACAGTGGAAGAAAGATGTATAATGAAGCCCAAATTAAAAGTTGAGTGAGAGATAATTAAAAGGAATCTTGATTAATATTATAGTATATTTTGGATTATATAGAAGAATTTTAGGATACTTTCACTCAATAAAAATTTGAAGAATAAAAATTTGGTGAAAAAAACATAGTGGTAAAGAATTGACTACATCATGTTGTTTTTTTAGATTTTTTTTAAATATTATTAAAAAATAAAATAAAGAATATAAAATAATTGAGAACCTTATCAAGGTGTATAGAAACCACTTCATTGTTTGTCTTTGAGAAAAATAATCTATAAAGAACATTGAGAAAAATTGTTATAGAAGGATTAAAGGTAGAAATCACTACATTTCATGAGAAAGTAAACCATATGGTAATTTAAGACACCACACTTTTGATTATCCAAAAAAGTAATGGTTTCACATCATGGTATGAATAATTAATTATACCATCCACTAGATCTTTGGAACATAAAAAGGTCATGATTTCATCAACCACGCCATGGTTTAGACATGGAACTTCATGGTTTAAAGGAAAAGTGACAATAGTTCATGGTCATTATTATCAAAGAAAATTGTTGAAGTCACTTCTGATCACATTTAGAAAAAAATTATAGTTTCATACATTATGTTGTGGTTTTAAGAAACAACATTATTGTTTTTTTGATCATGGTTTTGGAAGAATATTTTGAATTTTTAAAGGATTAATCACATCAAGTTATAAACTATGAGAATGAAGATGGGAACACCTTTCAGATTCTGTAGAGGATTGAGATATAGACATGGTTTTTAGATATTGTTTTAATAAAGAAAACTATGCCATGGTTTATCCCATTATATCATTTATTTTCAAGATCCCGAAAATTTGAATATTTGAATATCATGTGTATTTGGAAAAGATTAATAGATTTTAAAGAGTTATTTTAGAAGAAAATATGGTTTTTCTTTACTAAATATTTTGTGGAATTAACACACAGAGCAATGTTAGAGCATCTAGGACTCAAATATTGAATCTCAACCATTAATGAAGATATATTGAAATGAAGTATCTCTATATATTGCTCATATTACTACTACGATAAATATAGTTTGATATAGCCACATGATCTTTATATATATAATTATATGGAGTAAAGGTTTAGGTTTAAAAGAAAAATAGGGTGTACAAATACTAAATGAATTAGAGTAACTTGAGGATGATGTAAGAAGACAATTCATGTTTTCTCACACTCATTATTGACATGGGATACCACCTTTCAATCACAAATAACTACACACTCATAAATAGCAGGTAATGTAATGACCCAAAAATTTATGGGTCATTGATTTCAGAGTAAATTTTAATTTCAGTATTGAAGAAGGGGTTGACTATAGGATTCATATTTTAATTGGAATTAATAGAATTGGACAATCTCTATGAGGTGTTTTTGGATGTGTTTGAATATTTCTTGGAGGCCTAAGAGGTTTCTCATAAGATTAGAGAAAGATAGTGATAGTGGTAGAAATACAACATTAATATAGTTACCATTGGGTATCTAGTAGAGATCCACTATATACCTGGTGGCTATGGTTGTGGGTATGTAGTCTCAAAAGTTTCACAAGGTAACTAGTGGACCACCAGGTACTTAGTGGTGTCCATCTGGGTGCCTAATTGGTTTTTTGTAGTTTTTTGTGTGGATATAAGGGACTTTTCTAGACCCTTCTACTAAACCCCCACTCTATGGAATTATTACCCTAACCGATGAACCAAAAAGGGATACCACCCTTTTCCTCTCCTTTCCTCTTCCTTACGCTTGGTGTCTTGGTCTTGTTATTTACAATGTTTTAGAGGTATCAAATCCTCATCATCCATCTGATTTTTTATTACCACGAATTTGGTCATGTCTTGGGTTAGGTATTTAGTTGAATACATATCATAGTGAAATATTTTTGATATGAAGAGGCTTTAGAATATAGTTTCTTGGGGATGCTAGGAAATTATGAAAACATGTTGTCTCTTACAATTTTTTTATAGGATCACTTGCCAATGTGTCTCCTAGTGATTTCATTATTTTTTCTTCTAATTAAGAACCAATTATATACTGATTGATGGAAATTATGTTCATAGAGGTTTCATATATGTGTCATGGACCTCCCATGTGCCACTAATCATGGTTACAGTGGGTGGAGTCCACTTACTAAGATTTTGGAAATTAAATCTCTGGATTAAATTTCTTAATTAATTATAAATTGTTATAATTAATTGGTTTAGTGTTGTTCTTTGATATAGGGGATAAAAAAATTGGCATGTATTTTTATGAGATTGGGCTAGGTTAGTAGTATCTAAAACACATAACAATATACATGTCAATTCATGATTACACTTTCCAGCTTGGGGTATTCAGGTTTGGGTAAATTGGTTAAGGTTTGAGAGTTCCCTTAGTGAAAATTGGTTGCATTAAGCCTTCTAGAATTGGGGTGAGGGATCCATCATGTGTTGTGTAAATTGATATATTCAATTATTGTGGCTCTAAAGGGGAAAAATATTATTTAGGTATATGAGGGTACTAGTATGGGTCTTTGGGATTCTAATGAGTTGTGGATATCCTATGTTGGTTTCTTAGGGAATGTTAGGTGGGAATAGTGGTATTAGACCTTTAGATGATGGGTGAAATGGTTGTACATATATTTATTGATAAGAAATAGACTCTTGGGGTTGTATTAGAGTCTTGGTGCATGTGGTTAGTGTGATTAGTCCTCTGGGACTTGGTGTGGGGTGGTGAGGAGGGTTTCCTCTAAATCATTCTCTTGAGAGTTCTTGTATGGAAGATGTGTAATGGGAACCCAACATGGATCATGGGAGGTTCAAAATGATGTCCTTGAAATAAGTTTCCAATATTCTTGTGTATTCTTGGATTTTCATGGTTCTTTGGTATTAGGACTGGGACAGTGATGAGGGAGTTAGAAGATGATATTTACTAGTCCATAGTGTATTGAGTTAGGAAAGGCCATAAGGTAGTGTGGTCACCACTATAGTGATAGATATATGATGGTATTGATGAGTAGAGACCGGGTTGGGTCATAGGAACCTAGTGTATTCCCTCAAGGGTGATATGGGAATGCTGATGGACTAGAGATTTTGGCTTGTGTGTTTGATTAGAGCTTAAAGAGATTATCTTATTAGGATTGGTGGATGATGAGATGTTCTTTAAGGCATTGTTCTAGGCCGTGAGAGATTAGAAACGAGTTATTAGATAGGTAATTTATGCATGGATGTATTTATGGGATAACCAATATCTAGGGGCTTGAACATGTGATTCAAGGTGTTCTTTTAGGATGGATATGTTTCTAGGATTGTTTCATTGTGTGTGTGCCTAATAGGGACCCTTCAGTTGAGGGTGAGAATTGATATGGGTCCACACACTAAGTGAGAGGGTATAGAAATGGACTACCTTGATTGAAATGGATTTGGTCCAAGATGTGACTGTGAGACCCATCCTAAGTACAAGGGGAGATGTTGATGTATCATGACATGAGACTTGGTGTGAGACCCACCCTGAATGTGAGGGGAGTGATCTTTGTGTTATGTCATGAGATGAGGTATGGGACCCAACCCTGAGTAGGAGGGTGGTGGTATATGTTATGGGATGAGACAAGGTATGTGACCTCACCTTGAGTGAGATAGTGATGGGATGTGTTATGATATGTGATAAAGGTTAGAAATCACACTAAGTGAGAGGGTCATGGTATGAGTTATAGTATAATACATGGTATGAGATCAAGACTTATTTCAAGATCTTACCCTGTGTGGGATGATAGTGATTAGGATGTTAAATTAAACCCTACCCTAAGTATCAGGGTATGGGTTAGGTTGTGGAATGGGGTGAATGGTCTCCTATATAGGCTAATGTAGGTATGATCAAGTGTCATGGTGGCCTGGTTAACACATAATGGTTTGAAATACATGCTTTCATGTCATATGTTCTATTATTTATTTTTTATCAAGCATACACATGTATATTATGGAGTATATTAGGGTAACTTTGTGAGACCCTAATAATATGCATATCTCACACCCTGAACAACAACCTCGATGCATGTGAAGACCTTATGTTTAAGTTTTAGGTTTCATGTTGTATGGAGAACTAGGATGGAGTAGCTTGAAAATATTTGGAGATTGAGGTGAGCCTCAGGGTTTTAGTATATCCTCCTTGTACTTTTATTCTATTATTTTTTATGTGATTATTTCATGTGTGTAATCATTTGGGATGCATGATAGTATGATTACACTTTTAATCTATTATAGAATGGTGTATGTTTATTTTTATATGGTTTTACTTATTTTTAATTCCATACTAACATACCATGATATATACTTGTGGATTGTTTTTTATTATTTATGGATATTATATATAAAGTATAGTCTCCCCAATGTTTATCATAGACTCTTGTTGTTGGTCAGTAGCCTCTCACTTACTAAGAGGCACACTTGATGTCCCATGATGCTTCAAATTGGGTTCCATTTAGGAAATTTTATCTAGAGTGTTAAAAAATGGTAAGCGAACATATTTTAATTTGTCTTACTATTTGGTAACCAGGTATACAAAGAGATAAATGTGCCAAAACATATGATAGATATCAGGCTGGTGATTCACGAACACCTATTCAGTGGAAATTCTAGGTTATCACTTATTTAAGATTTCTACTCTTGTTTTTCACTATTATAATTGAGATGTTTGTTCAAGAATGATGTGATAATTTGGGATTATTATTTCTTGAATTTTTTATCCCATAGTGTAAATATATATATACATGTATCATATTTGAGACATAAGATTCACATGAAATTCATGTGCTTGTGTGTGATTGGTGATTTGGTTATGATAGAGTGTCTAGCTATTTATAGTGTTAACAAAAACTTATATAGCATTTTAATATATTAATTTTTAGTGTAATTATACATGGATGGGTTTTGGTTTTGACTCATGATTGGGTTTATAATGATAGGTTATGTGGATCCTGGTGAGGGTGATTAGAAAAATTTGATGATGAGGTCATGATGTGAAAGTGGTTCATGGAAACCCTTGGTGGGTTAGTTCAACATGGATTCCTTTGAGATGGATTAGTACAATATGGGTATTTTTAAGAGACATGGTTTGGTATGGTAATGGGTTTATTTAATGATTTGAATACCCTTAGGAGGGAAAAGAAAGGAATTTCAGATTCCTTGGGATTTTGGGATAAGAATCCATTGGAGTGATTTTAGTATAGTGGTTATGTTCAGAAGGCATGATTAGAATAATGGTTATCCTTGTTATTTTTAGGTATGTTTTTTAGGGGATACCACGTTCTGATCTTAAATGATCAATTCTAGAATGGGAAATGCATGGGAAAATTATTTTTGTGTTTATAATAATTCTCGAGTGGTGGGTGATCATGTGATTGGCCTTTATAATGAGTGATATGCCTCATAATTGTTTGAAGGGAAGCACTGAGAGTTCTTTTATATTTGTTTGTTGGAATGTAAGAGATATATTGTTATATTATTAGGCATGCGATCCTAGGTTTCATGAAGTAAAACTCATACTCCCATGAGTTATGTTGTATGATTATGTGATATAAGAGTGTATACCCATTTTGGTTTAGATGAAAATGAGATAAATAATGAAATAAGAACTATTGATGTGGTTATTTAGAGATTAAATATACCTTGTAATAGAAGAGTGAATATTGGAATGTATTTATAGGTAAAATAATTTATGCATGAGGGAGAATTCAAGCTAGTTATACATGTGGCTATTTGGTTTATAAATCAATGAGTGGGACATGTGTGGGTCTCTTGAGAATTATTTTGGGTTTTAGGAGAACCCTAGTGATATTTTGATGGTGGTGTGGAAAACACATTAGTACCTAGAGGTTTTCAGATGGGATCTGGGGCTTTGGTGGGTCTTGGTAAAAAATCAAACTTAGGGTGTGATTGAGGATAAGGTGTGCCTTTTTTAGTTCAGACATGGATTAAGAACTAATAGAGTAGGTGAATGGTCATGGGATGGGATGATCGAGGCCTCATGGTAATTTTAGGTGTCTCGTCTATGTTATGATGGGAAATCAATGAGGAATTAGTATGTAGCAGTATGATATAAGGTCTAATATGGGTGGAAGCATGAAATTGGATAATGGTGATGAAATTGGTTGGGTTAGGGTACATCTATCAAGGTATCAGGGACAAATAATGGGTTATCAGTGTGGTTGGAAAACCTTGGGTTAGAAAACTATTTGGTTGTGGATTTGGGAGTGAGGTTTGATGAGGGTTATCTAGGATTCTATGAGAATGGTTTTAGAGGAGCAACAAACGTGTGATGTTGGGACCTATCTAGTTCTGTTCTTGGAGATCAGTAGAAGGGAAACCATATTTTTTGGAGTGAACCATTGGACTTTGGAGGGTGTGATCCTCATTTTAATTGTTTTTTAATTTCAAGTGTGAAATTTCTAATAATCATATAAGTGTTTGTGATTGATGTTTTGTATTAAGGATTAGGTATAATATACTTGGTCATATCCAGTCCTTACCTTTGATATTTTATGGGACAATGACTTTAGTGATTGGGTGTTCTAGTTCATTGAGTTAATGGTGAGGATACTCCTATAGTGGGGAGCATAAAATCAGTTGTTAATTTATATCCATCATGATAGAAGGATTATGGATTTGGTGGAACTAGTAGTTGGGTGGATATGATCATGCCTAGATTAATGGTGTGTGGGATATAAATTCCATTCAGTAACTTGAAAAATAACAAAATTTGGAATTTAGATCTATTATTTTGTAATATCTAGTGACTTGGGAGGCTAACTAATGATATAATTGGGTGTGATCCAATAGTGATTTGGATTATAAGTACATCAGTTCTTGTAGGTGGAGTATAATGATTAATTTGGATAGACAAATGATTTAGTCTTGGAATTACAATGAGTGTCAGGTTTAGAACTCAGTGTTGGTGTTTTGATGATTCTATAGTGCCTCTAGAAGTTAATTCATTAGTATTGTGTTATGTGGTGGCTTATCAACATGTAAGGAGTAATATTTTTAGTAAAGGTTTGAAAGAAGAGTTCCAACCTGTGTTTTGATGTATAATTGGATGAGGTGATGTAGAACTCACATTAGGTGTTCTGTATCTAGTATATAAAATTTATGTTTAGGATCAAACTATGGATTTTTAGATAAGTGTCATTATATCCAAACACATTTCTTAGATGATGTAATATATTAATTTTAGTTAAAAATTTATAATGAGGAACAATATTAGACTTTGATAGATGGGTTTGAAGTTGAGGGATATTTCTAGATATTTCTTTAGAATGATAAGCCTTATGAAAAATAGTTTATAATGAACCAAAAATTTATCAGTTATTGATTTTCAAGGAATTTTAAGTTTGGTCTCGGAGTATGGGGTGACCAGAGGATTTAGATTGGAATTTGAAGGTTTTCAACATCACTAGGATGTTTTTTTATGCCTATAGGTGTTTTCAAGAGGATCAATGGGTGTCTTGGAAGTTTAGATCAAGGGAGTTATAATGGTAGAACTAAGTCATTGTTACAGTTAACATGGGTACTCATAATATTTTCACTACGTGCCCAGTGGCTGAGGTAGTGAAGTTATAGCCTAGGGGTTCCACTGCGCAGCTAATGCTCCATCAGGTACCTAGTAATTTCTAATCAAGTATTTGGTAGGATTTTTTATGTTTTTTAGTGGGGGGTATAAGGGACTTTTCTAGACCATTCTATTAGACTCCCACTCAAGTTTCTTCTTCACCTATCTAACAATCCAGTAAGGGGGAATCCCCCTTTCCTCTCTCTCCCTCCCCATTTTCTTCTCCAATTTTTGGTTTCTTGGTCTTTTTCTTCACGTTATTTAGAGGTATAAACTTATTATATATTAAATTTTCTTCTTTTTGATTCCATTTTATTTTTAAATGTTCTAGGTTATGGATTTGAGTGGTGATTCCACCAAAACATAGTTTAATTGTCCTTATATAAAGGGTCTTTGGAATTTGGTGGCTCAATGATTCCATGAGATAATGAACTCATTTCACCACTCACTATTTTGGTGCAGTATCATTTCATGATTAGTTTCCTAGGGATTTAAATAGTTTCTCTTCAAATTGGTAATAAATTATAGATTTTTTGTGGGAATTTTATTTATAGAGTTATTGTGGGTGTTCTAAGGACCTACCACATGTCGTTGGTTGTGGTTCTAGTGGGTGGAGGCTACATTATGAGATTTCAAGAATTATGGGTCTTCAATTTAATTTTTTTAATTAATTATAAATTTTTAAAATTAATTTTTATAGTTCTCCACCTTGATATGGGGGATTAGGATGTTTCTGTGGCTCAGTACAAGTATGGGAAAGGCATGGATGGTCTTGGATAAGGATGGTAACTCTTATATTTATGTAGTTGGTCATTAAAATACTTAACCATGTTCATTATAATTTATGATTGTGCACGCCTTCTTAGAGTATTTAGGTTTAGGTAAATTGGTTAGGGAATGATAGTTCCCTTAAAGGGAAATATTGTCTTTGAGCCTTCTAGAATTTGGGAGTAAGATACATTGAGTATTTTTTAAACTAATAAACCCAATGACTATAGAACCAAAGGGGTGAGGATGTTATCTAGGTATACGAGGGGATCTAGATGGTTCTTTGGGATTAAGGTGATTTTCTAATATCCTAGATTGATTTCCTAGGGAAATTTGGGTGGTTATGGTGGTATTAGGACTTCAAGTGACCAGTGATATAGTCGTACATCTCTTGAGTGATAAGGTACACCCTCTTGAGGGTGGATTGGAGTCTTTGTGCATGCAGTGAGTGTGATGATTCCTTTAGTTCTTGGTGTGGTGTGATGAGTCTAGTTTTTACTGGATAATTGGATCAATAGTTCTCCCATTAAAGATATGTGATGGGAACCCAACATGAGTTATGGGAGGTCTGACTTCACATATCAGCAAAAAAAATTCCTTGAGGCTTGGGTGGTGTTATATTAGAATAATTCTTATGTATTAGGATCTTGATAGTGATGAGGGAATTGGAAATTGAGATAGACCGTCCCATGGGGGCTTAGGTTAGGTGAGGTCTTCAACGATTTTGGTCACTATGGGGTAATGGATGTGGGATGGAATCAATGAGTAAAGTCTAGTTGGGATATGAAGAACCTAGTGGATTACCCCATGAATGAGATGGAAATTTTGATGGGTTTTGTGTCTTTTTCTTGTGTGTTCAAATCTATACTGGGTATATTAGCCTGTGAGGATAGATTGATGATGATATGTGATTCAAGGTGTGGGGCGATCTCATGAATGACTAGTGATGGGTTGTGAGCTAGGTATGTGGTGTGTTGATTTCTTGATGGTCTAGCTAAGATCTAGGAGCTTGGCCATGTGATATAGGGCGCAATTTTATGATGAATCCATTTTCAATCTTATTTCTATGTGTATATGTATAACCAAGATCCTTTAGTGGAGGAATATAATTGACATGTGGCCTCACACTAAGGGATAGGGTGTTGGTATGAAGTACCCTAAGTGAGAGGGAATTGGTTCATGATGTGAGTGTGAGACCCACCCTAAGTGAGAGGGGAGTGGTCAATGTATCATGGCATGGGACTCGGTGTGAGACCTACCCTGAGTGAGAGGGGCGTGATCACTATCTTGTAGAATGAGACAAAGTATAAAAACCCACACAGAGTGAGTGGATAGTGTATGTGTTGTGAGATTATGTGAGGTATAGGACCTCCCCCTGAGTGAAAGGTTGGTGGTATGAGTTGTGGTATGAGATAGGGCATGAGATCAATACTTAGCGAAGGATCTTTCCCCAAGTGAGAGGGTAATGGTTGGGAAGTGGGATGAAACACTCCATTGAGTATCAAGGTATGAATTAGGTTATGTTATTAGGTGACTATTATATGTAATTGGTAAATATAGGTATAGTTGAGTGTCATGATGGCCTAGTTTTCACAAGATTACCCAAAGTAAACTCATGTATTCTATATGTTTAGTTATTTATTTTTATTTAATGAATAAACATGTAAATTATGGTGTATATTAAGGGAACATAGTGAGAACCTAATGATATTTATTTATCATACTCTATAAGGAAAACCCAGTGTGTGTAGACCTTTTGTTTTACTTTTAGGTCATGAGTTGTATGGTGGGTTTTTATAGAATCCCGCCTTTTTATTACATAAATTTTCATTAACGGTACAAACATAGGATATTTTAAATTATAATTTATTTGAAATAAGGTAAATTATACATGATAACTGAAAACATCCTTTTAATCCACTTTAAATTATTCTTCACAAGTTCATCCTAATTTACATTTACTACATATGATAATACATTAAAGGAAAGGGGTGACCATGAGGCCCAATAAGGGAAAAAATTTACATGTGATCATGAGAAATATCAATAATGACATGAGGAATATCATTATTAAATAAGCAAGAGAACATGAGTCATATCATAATAAAAATAACATGAATCATAATATGGAAATGTGTATACAACATTTAAATGAGACATTCATAAGTATATCACTATGGTTTGTCACAAAAGTATCATAAATGAAAATTACCATGGTTATTCATCAAGGTATCGTAAAACATGCCATATCTAGAGATTAAATAATTTACCCATTGAATTGGAGCACTATAATGACACACCCTTTATTTATTAATTAATTTGATCCAAATATATCACAATCATTCATTTCATTAATAACCCATAGCTAATAAAGAACACATTTCTTATCAAATTCATGGTGTTTCAAAAGTTCTTAAATAAATTATCATTACTTTATTTTTAGCCCATAAAAAAGGAGAGTGGGTTTATTATTTGTAATTATCCAAATAAAATAAATCATTTTTAAATCTAAGTGAATAACCCTCTTAAATTAATAGGTTTGGGTATTAAAAAAAAGAAAATAAAAGATAGTTTCTTAAGTAGAGAGGGAAATTTGAGAATTAAATTCAGCAGTATGATAGGTATAAAATTTTGTTCTATAAAAGGGTAAAATAATAGGGGACAAGGTTATTCCATTTTATAAACATAATTTTGAAGTAAGGGTATAATTAAATTGGTAATAAAATAGAGTTACCATAACATTTAGAAGACATATAAAAAAAGAGGTTCTTGAATTGAAGAGAAATGAAGTATAATTCCATTACCTTGAAGAGTTGCTCCTAGATCTTAAGTAATGGAACCTTTGGGGATTGAGGAAACCTTGGTAGGAATTTATAGGAGGAAAAACTACCAAAAAACATGTATTATGAATTGGGAGTTAAAGTAAATCGAGAAATGAGTGGTATTTATTGCAGAATTGGAGGATTTTTTAATAATTACAAAATATAGGCCTTAGAAATATATGTTGTTGAAAAAGAAAAAATATTCTTAAAATTGAATTGATGGGAAAAAAATTTGTTTATAAAAAGGAATTAAACTTTAAGTAACTAATAACTATACATGTAATCCCTTATAACACCCATGTATGACCTAAGGGTGAGGTGTGCGATTGTGATAGATTCATGGGGCGGCTTGGCTAATATTGATCGAGTGGTAACTTCCACTAACTTGAAATTTTCCTATAGAATATTTAATTATATATTCACTTGTTAAATATTTCCTTGTTATTGGTCAAGGGTGAACCCTAGTGGTGCTACCTCCCTCTCATGTTCTGATAAATGGGATTTATAAGGCATAAATCTACTGGTTGATGATATTGCTTCTCCTTTCATCATAATTATCCTTTTCCATTACTACTTATAAACACTAATTATAACATTATAATTATTACCAAAGGTTATAGTTCTCAAAATTCAAAATTTTCAATGGTTATATTGAATAATGGTCATATTTGACCAATGGTCATATAATAGTCAAATCCCAAAAGTCACATTTTCCTTTACACTCTATTAATACCACATCATTATTTCATTCAACATTCACTACAATTATTTTATAATATGTTTATTGGTTTTCAAATATTTTTTTTATTTATACAGTATTGGATTTTTGGTGATGACTCTAACATATTAGAGTGATCTATATTTTCCCATTTTGGTTTTTCTATTTTATATTTTTTGTTGAGTTGTAATGTTTGACATTTTAATTAGTTTCTTAGCTAACTAATATATTGATAATTATTAAAGACATATGGTTTTTTGTGTGTAATATAATATAACACACATTTTCTCAGAAAACAAATAACATTTAAAAAAACACAGGTCATTACATTCCCCCCCCTTAGAAATTATATCCCTAAAATTTCAACTCATTCTCTAGGTTGAGAAAATTTAAGGGTACTTCTGCATCATTGTTTCCTCTAGTTCCCATGCGCCTCTTCAAACTTATGGTTACTCCATAAAAATTTGACAAGGTGTGTAGTCTTCTTTCATATAAACTTGTCTCTATGGTCCAATATTTCACCAACTACTCCTCATAAGAGATGCCATGTTCTAGTTGTATCACCTCCAAATTCAATACATGTGAGAGATTAGGTATGTACTTTCTCAAGAGAGATACATGGAATACATCATGAACTTGAGATATATTTATTGGAATTTATATACAATAGGCTACTACTCCTATGTGATCAATTATTTCATAGGGGCCAATGTACCTGGGGATAAGCTCCCCTTTCTTCCCAAACTACATGTCTCTCTTCCATAGAGATATTTGAAGGAAATTTTTTTCACCAAAATCAAACTCCATATAACTTAAATGGTTTTTAACATAGCGCTTCTACCAACTCTGAGCATATTTTATGTGTTATTGGATGACATGAACCTTTTCTATCATCTCTTTCAAAATTTTAGGCCCATGAATCTTTCTCTCACTAACTTTATCCCATCAAGTATGAGTTCTATATCACTTCCCATATAGAACTTTATAGGGTTCCATTTGAACCCTCGAGTGGAAGATATTTTTATATGAGAACTCAATTAGTGGGAGGTGTTGATACCATCCACATTTAAATTTCATTGAGAATGTTTTAGCATGTCCTTGGGTTTTTGAATAATCCTTTAAGATTGGACATCAGTTTAGGGGTGATACATGTATTGAAATTAAATTCATTATTAAATTCATATTGAATACTTATCTAGAATTTAGATGTGAAACTTGGATCATGACCATAAATGATATAAATTGGAACCCCATACATCCTCCCCATTTCCTTTACATATATCTTGGAAAGTTGGTTAAGAGTTAAATCTTCCCGAATAGTGATAAAATGGGTAGTCTTGGTGAGTCAGTCCAGTATAACTCATATCATATTATTTACTTTGGATGTTCTTGGGAGAATAGTAAAAAATTACATATTGATATTATCCCACTTTCTTGTTGGTATGGGTAGTGGTTGAAATATCCCTTTAGGAAGTTATCTCTCTGCCTTCACTTTCTGACATACCAAGCTCATTACAGTGTAGTTGGAAACATCCCTTTTCATATTATCCCCCAAATAATGATCATGAAGGTTCCAATAAATTTTAGTTATTTTAAGATGTATAAAGAATTTAGAACTATGATATTCATCCACCAGTTCTTTCTTTATCTCTGGAATAGACGGAACACATGGCCTTATATGATATTTCAGTACACCTTCTTAATCAATATTGAACTCAAAAAACTTCCCATTCTTCAAAACCTCTATCTTCTTTTGTAATAAAGGATATTATCTTTGATCTTTCTTGATCTTCTCTAGTAATTTTGGTTGAAAAATCATTTGGGATAGGATTGATGATGTACCTTCCATCATGATTCCCATGTCCAACCTTAATAGGTCCTTGATCAATGGATCTCCTCGAATCCTAATCATTTATATCACAAAAAGGTTTTTCCTACTTAATACATATGTGAGTTTCTTTTCTCTTCCAAGGTGATAAGGAATTGAATAGTCATATACTTTAAGAAGTTCCAACAATCCCCTTTGTCTCATGTAAAATTCATTCTATGTGAATGTATAATTCAAACGTTTGTGGTTTCTATATATATCACATTTCTCCACATAAATATAATGACTCCATATATTTAGAGAAAAAATAAACACAGCTAGATCTAGTTCATGTATAACATAATTCTTCTCATGAAGTTTTAACTATCAAGATACATAATAAATCACCTTTTAATTTTTCATAAGTACGCATGAATTACCTTTCAAATATGAATCACTATAAATAATGAATACTTATCCAATAGAGGGTAGAGTTAACATAGTTGTAGTAACAAATCTATTCTTCAGTTATTGGAAGCTTTCTTCACAATCATCAGTCCATATGAACTTATCCACTTTTCGAGTTAACTAGGTTAGTGTATTATAAATTCATGAAAAGTTTTTCATAAACCTCCTATAATATCCTACTAAACTAGGGAAACTACAAATCTCAGTTATTGTTGTGAGATGATTACACTCCTCTACAACCTTTTTCTTGTCATAGTCAACTGAGATTCCTTCATTGGTTACAATGTTCCCTAAGAAAGAAACTTTTTATAACCAAAATTAATATTTGTTGAATATTCCAAATAGCCTTTAATTCCTTATAGTTTTAAATATAACGCTAAGATGATACTCATGCTCCTCAAATTTTTTTAATATATCATAATATCATCAATAAAAACTAACACATTTTTATCAAGGTAGTATTTAAAGACTCTATTCATCAAATCCATAAATATATTGATGCCATTAGTCAAGCCGAAGGCATAATAGAAAACTCATAGTGCCCATATCTTGATCAGAAGGTAGTATTTGGAATATATTCTTTCATCTCCCTCTATTAATGATTACTAGATTGTAGTTAAATCTTGGAGAAGAATTAATCCCCATGAAGCTAGTCAAATAAATCATCAATACTTGGGATAGGGTACTTGTTATTCACTATGACCCTATTAAGTTTTCTATAATCAATGCATAGTCACATTGATCCATCCTTATTCTTTACAAAGAGAAAAGGTGATCCCCAATGAGACACATTTGGTCATATAAATCCCTTCTCCAAAAGATCTTTAAGTCGTTTCTATAATTCCAAGATCTCAAAATTTTCGATTCTATACAGGGTCCTTGATATCAACTTGGATCCAGATATGAGTTCAATGGAGAACTATAACTCTATTTTTATGGAGGTCTAGGTAATTCCTCAGGAAATACATCAATTTATATTTTAATTATGGGTAAGTTATCTATATTTATACTTTCATTTCTTTATCCCTCCTCATCGATCATCTCCATAAATAATTCTATGGGAGGTGCTTCTAGACAAATCTCGGGATGAGATATCTCTCCTTTGAAAAAACTGTTGGTTTTCTATTCCAAACTACTAATATTTTATTGATTCTATAATTGAACTTATCATTATAATTTTAGATATATTCTATCACTAGTATAGTGTTGAATTCCATTATGGGAATGACTACTATATTTTCGATGAGATTGTTCTCTCCAAAGTCAATACTAGAGTTTCTATACATTGTTGATTTTTTGATAATCCCTCCAAGAGTATGGACTGATAAATATACTTATATAATCTCATGGATTGGTTCTATATTCTTTTAAAACATAGAGGGAATAAAGGAATTCATAGAACCAAAATCAAATAAAGTACTTTTTAGCTTTGATAGAATAATGAGAGTACCTGCTACCACATAATTTGGAGCCTCTACTTTAATCATCATGGTAGAAAATTCCCAGCCTTGACCCCTTATCCTATGATAATGTTGATGGTGATTTAATTCCATTATATTTTAATTTGGATAGTGATTGAAAAAATTACCAAGTTATCCACACATGAAGTATTGAACTTCAAGTTGGGTATGCACTATATTCCCTTTTTCTTTAGTGTTGAGAAGTTGAGGCTTCACCTCACTAAAATAGTTTCGAGATATATGGACATATTTTCCACACTTGTAACATTTTCCACTCCTGATCAAGAAGTTCCCCTAATGATTTTCCCATATTTTTTTCACATGGGAAGTTACACTTGCATTCCTCCTCTTCTGTGATCAAAGTTATTCCCTAATTTTAGATCCATTGCTATCTTATTTTCATTCGACCTATGTGACCATTGTGCTTTCATAGTCTCAATTTTCTAAATTCCTTTACATATGTGGTCTTAGTCCATAAAATAATCTATTAACATTTCCCTTTAGTTTCATAACAAAGATAGAGGTGTATCAAGAAAGTCTTATAAATTTCATCTCATAACTTCCCACTGATTAATTTTCCTTCTACTTTAGCTCAAGGAATTCCATATCAATTTTTTTCTCATCGAACATGGAAAATATTTATTGAAAAAGATTCTCCTAAACTATTCCCACTCCATATAATCAATATACCTTCTTGGATTCTTGTTTCTAATCAGTTTTCACCACTGATCAGCTTCTACTTTAAAGAGGTATACGGCTAGGGTGAATTTCTCTTACATGGAGGAGTAGAGTATATAAAATATATTTTCTATAGAGATTATCCATTATTCAGCAATAAATGTGTCAATAGATCCACTAAAAGAAGGTGGCAATTAATGCATGAAGGACTCAATAACAATTTATTCCCTTCTAGGAGAATATGGACACTCAAATTGATTCAATTTATTATTCATTACTCAAGATAGTTGATTCATCATTATCATAAAGTTTTTACATTCCAGATTCCATCAAAGGGACATCAGCGCATCGTCTATTGTATTAATAATTTATGTGGTTCCTACTATTTCCCATAATTTTATAAATTAATAAAACCATAGTGAGAAACATGTTTCTCTTAATAATTTTATAATCTAAGGTAATTTTATGTATTAAAAAATCATACTTAAATATGTTATTCTTTAAAAATAATTACATTTTCTATATATTATTCATAATGGTTCATGAAACGCTTGTGATTAACTAAAAATATCCCATGGGAGTGTCAAACCAGGAGTGCATAAAGTCCCATTGTTGTCCCCTAGTTCTCTATTGATTTTAAATCAACACAGTGTGTTTGGGTGTTACCCCTATATACATTCGTGCTAGAGCCACAACCACTTTTTTATATCAAGATATAGATTTATTTTCTCAAAAACCACTTACTTAATACTTCACCAAAATACTAAGATGATTTCCTATATTTAAACTTTTATATAGGGTTCATACTAAAGATTTATATTCTTAATTCCCATATATAACTAGATCATTAATACCAACTAGGACATCCTGCCTTTTTATTACATAACTTTTCATTACATGTTGTATACAAAAGATATATTAAAGTTTAGTTTCTTAGAAATAAGGTATATAATACATGAGAAGTTAAAACATCCTTATAAACCAATTTAAAGTATTCTTCATGGATTCTCCTAAATTACATTCAGGTAATATCATAACCTGGGGACATACATCAAAAGAAAAAGGCGATCATGAGGCTCGGTAAGGGAAATATTTTACATGTGATCATACAGAATATCAATACATACACGAGGAATATCATTATGGAATGATAAAAAGAACTTGAGGAATATCATAATAAAAATAACATGGATCATAACATAGAAATATATCTACAACATTTGAATGATACATTCATAATCATATCAGCAAGGTTTGTCACCAAGGTGTCATAAATGAAAATTACCAAGGTTATTCACCAAGGTATCATAAAACATGTCATGTCTAGAGATTAAATTATTTACCCAATGAATTGGATAAATATCAGGGAACACCCTTCATATGTATTAATTAATGAAATCCACATAGATCATAATAAATCATTTTATTAATAACCCATAGAGAATAATGAACATGTTTATTATCAAAATCCTATATTTTCAAATGTTCTTAAAGATATGATCATGACATCATTTTTAGAACATGAAAATGGAATGTGGGTTTATTATGTGTAAGTCCCCCAATAAAATAAATCATTTTTACATCTATCTGAATACCCCTATAAATGAAAGAGGTTTGAGTATTCAAAAAAATAAAATAAATGATTATTTCTTAAGTAGAAAGAGAAATTTGAGAAGTAAATTTGGCAGTATGGAAGGTATAAAATGTGGTTTTAGAAAATGGTAAAATTAGAGGGGACATTGGTCTCCTATTGGTAAAGCATAATTTTTAAATAAGCGTATGATCAAAATATTAATAAAAGAGAGTGATCATAACATTTATAAGACATATACAAAAAGTGGTTCTTGAATTGAAGTGAAAGGAATGATAATTTACTTACCTTGAAGAGTTTCTCCTAGATCTTGAGGAATGGAACCTTGAGGGATTTAGACAAACTTGGGAGGAAAATTACAATAAGTTTTTGGAGGATGGATTGGGAGTGAAAGGAAATGGATACATGGGTGGGTATTTATAGAAAAAGTGGAGGATTTGTTTAATAATTTCCAAATATAGGCCTTAGAAATATAGGTTTTGGAAAAAGAAAAAATATTCTTAAAATAGAATTGGTGAAAAAAAAATTATTTACACAAATGAATTACACTTTAAGTAACTAAGTTCTAGACATGTAACCCCTTATAACACCCATGTACGACCTAAGCATATGGTGTTCAATGGTGATAGATTCATGGGGCGGATTGGATAACATCAACCGAGTAGTAATTTCCACTAACTTGAACTTCTCCTATAGATGATTTCGTTCCATCTTAACTTATTAAAGTTCAGCTTGGTCTTGGTCAAGGGAAAAGCCTAGTGAAACTACCTCCCTCCCAAGTTTTGACAAATGGGATTCATACATCATGATTCTACTAGTTGATTCCGTCACTTCTCATTTATGAATTAATTATCCTTTTTCATTACTAATTATAAACACTAATTATAATGTTTGAATTATTACCAAAGGTTATGGTTCTCAATAATCAAATTTTATAAGAGTTATGTTGACTAATGGACATATTTGACCAATGGTCCTATAATGGTCAAATCCCAATGCTCACATTTCCCTTTACACTCCATAAATAAAAATTCATTATTTCATTCATTATTTACTACAATCATTTTGTATGATGTTGATTGGTTTAACAATATTTTGTTTTATTTATATAGTGTTGGTTTTGGGGGGTTTATTCTTACGGATTAAAGAGATCCATATTTTCCCATTTTCGATTTTATATTTTTCTATTTATAATGTTTTGAATTTTAATTAGTTTCTTAGATAACTAATGTATTGATCATTAATAAATATATATGGATTTGTATGTGTAATATAATATTACACACATTTTATTAGGAAACAAATATGATTTAAAAAAACTTGAGGTTGTTACTGTTTGGTCTAGTACAACTTAATATGATTTGGATATGGAGGTTGAGGCAAGGATTGGGTTTATAGTGGATCCTCCTTATACTTTTATTCTACCATTTTGTATATTTAATTTAATCAATGGGGGGTTATTTTGGATGTGTGACCATATGAATACATTTTTTATCTATTATAACATGGTGTATGCTTATTTTTCTATGATTTTCCTTGGATGTTATTATACACTCACATACTATGATATGTGGTTGTGGATTATATTTCATTATTTATTTGTTATTGATGGATATGGTTTAAATATTATAGTCTCCCCAACATTTATCATAGACTCTATCCATTGGTTGGTAGCCTCTAACATATAGGGAGGCACTCCTGAGGTATTGTAGAATTCTGACTAGGGTTCTATTCAAGTGTTTTTATCCTAGGTATTAAAGGAAAACCTTTTGAAAATATCTTATTTCCATGTTCTGTACTTAAGTATATTTAAATATTTATTATTTAATTAATTAAATGTTTATATAGTAATTATAAATGAGAGAACATTGAATAAAAATAGAGAAATTTTTGTGTTGGGAAGTGACCACTAATCCCCCATCTCAATAGTCCTTGCATCTCCTGACCGGAACCTCTAATTTATAGGTTTCATGGTTTAAAAACTATAAACCTTAACTATCATATATCTTAAATTATTTATAAAACTACATTTTCAACTGAAAATTCATTAAAACTCATATAAATACTCATATTATAAAATTATTATGTCATAATTCTACCCATCAAAGGGATTTTCACCCCCAAAAAGTAACTAATATCCTTCTTCCATGAAAATATCCAACCATTAATGTCACATATTTGATCCATTCCCCCATGTTTCCTTTTATACTTTTCCATGTTTCCAAAACACCCAAACCAATAGAATATTTATTTCCCTTGATACTTTATCTTGTTAGTCAAAAATATAAATTGGATTTTATATAAAGGTTATATTATTCTCCATGTCAATAGTATCCCAATTTATAGCATGTAATTTTTTTGATTATTACCTTTTCAATTAGGAAACATGGAAAACATCTTGAATTTCACTATACTAAAGTGAAAACATAAAATGGTATTCCCTTATCCAATCAATTTATAAATTGAAAAAGGAATAGTATACTGAGGTTTTAATTTCCCCTAATTCCCAATTTAGTGATGCCTCAATAAAGTAAAAACTTATTAAAAAACTTAATCATCAATAAAAAACATAAGTTTCAATTGATGAGGATTTTCATATGAATTCTATTGAATCTATGCCATCACTATTCAATTTTTTTTAACTATATTTAATTACTCATTTATGAAAAAATAGGCCTTAGGATAACCTTATCTTCCATCTCAGTTCAATATATTAGTTATTGGTATGATCTTCCATAAAATTATTCAAATGGTTCCATTAAGATAGAATCTTGATAATTATTGTTATACATAAATGCTATTATATTGATATTATTAGATCATGATCTTTTGAAGTTTAAAACACAAGATTGTATCATATATTAAAAAACATGTTTCATTCTCTTTGATCACCTATTAGTTTATTGATGATAATCCACGCTCAACCTTAATTATATACCCTTGGAACTTTAAAAAAAATTCTAAAATATTTAATTAAAACACATATCCTAATATAATGTAGTTAATATAGGTACCCCATGAATTCTTATCTCAATTTACCCAAATATTCTTCTACATAAGTCTCATGAATGGAAAGAAAATCGATTTAATTAGTAAACTAATCCTTAACCACCTAGATAATATCATTCCTTCATGACAATCTTGATAAATTAGTCACTAAGTATACAAATATTTCCTACAATTTATATATCATCACATGAAATAGTTTTAATAAACCCACTAATCATTAATGTTTGGATTTTACTAGATTATAGATTAAACATTAAAACTTAAAACTTTTTATGTCCTTATTCATCCCATGCCACCAAAATTGATATTCAATATCATGGTACATCTTGGTTGTTCCTAAAGGAATGTACTAACTTTAATGATAAAATAATTTTATAACATCATATTTTTTATCACAAGGGACAAAATTATAACCATGGGTAGTGTTTATGTTGGATTTTTTTTCAAGAATTATTAATTAATACTCAATATTTATAAATAGAGAATGATATATTTTATCATTATTTTTCCAATCACTGAATAAGTATACTCAAGTATGAAGAATCATGAATGGATATAAAAGAAGTATATAGGATGAATGGATAAAGTAATGTATATGATGAATACCATTAAATTTATGATTACTCTATATGCTTAGGATGCATTGTAAAAGAACCTGAAAAAGATTAGATATTGGATAGAATGTTTAATTCATGAAAAGTCTTATATTTTTTGTTTCAAAAAGAGGTTTACGGGAAAATTTTTCATATTATCATATAATAGAATAATTAATACCATGGTAAGTGATTTTTTGGTATAAATAAAATAATTATATTCTTGTAAATATGTATGAGATTATTTGGTAAATATTAGTCAATATAGAATTATTCATGAGATAGTTCATCATAAGTTAATCAATATAAAAAATGTGTGATATAATTTGATAAAAGTTACTCAATAAAAATAAATGTGCATAATAAGATTCAACAATTGTTTGAGATAAACAAATAGTTACATGAGATAAAACATTATACTTGTAATATAAACTAGAAGATACATTATATAAATTAAGAGCTTCATGAGATAAACCAAGACCTGGTTTCGATATGTAATATTATTTTTGCAGTTTCGAGAGGGTTGGGGTGAAAATTTAGATTTTTTTGAGGAGCATGAATAGATTTATGATTAATAAAATAGTTAGTCTAACTGTGAAACTCATCCATGAATGATTAGATAATTATCTAGTTGATTAAAATTATTAGGCGCATGTCTAACCTAACAATATGAGTTACGACATGAACAAATTGATTTTTTAAGTTAAAGTTGTATTTATTTTAAATCAAGTTTATGAAAATTTAATGAATAATGAATAAGATACTACCATCATGAATAGTAAAGGATAGGTTATGTTGCAGCTTAAAGAACCTGGATGGAAAAATTCACTGTGCATCCCATATTTGTTATGATTGTTGAACTAGCCTTTAAGTTAGAGACACGTACTAAATAGGTGAGAGTACTATCCATAGAATCTTACAACAAGAGATAGAATTTAGTTAGATAAATAGAGATATTGAAGGAATATATCATAAAAGTGAAAGTTATATTAGAGTTAATGATGTTTTTAGATGAGTTTAGAGTAAAATTGAGTTGGGATGTATTTTTTTGAGAGAAACATGGAATTTGGAGTTGAAACTAAAAATTACCAAGTCCCAACATCAAAATAGTAACCAGTGGACTCTAGTAATGTAAAATATGAGTTCGAAAGAGTTTCTAGGGACTTTATAAGAGTTCCTAGACCATTTTGAATAATAAATTACTAGTTTGGAAGAGTATCTCCAAAATTTGGATGAGTTATTTTTGAATTCGGAAAATTAATAAGTGATTCTATAAGAGTAAATGAGAGCTTTAGAAAAGTAACATGGTACTTTATAAAATTAAATGAATACTATAAAATATTACCTAATAAGCTCATAATAGTAAATTAGATTTTGGAAGATCAAGTCCATACTATTAAAAATTAGTTCACACTTTGAAAGAGAAACAAAAAGGTTTTAAAAAGTAAAATGGACTTTGAAAGAGTAAGTCCATACTTCATAAAATAACTTCACACTTCATAAGAGTAACATGGGAGTTAAAAAAGTAAAATGTAATTTTTAAGATAAAGTAATACCTTTTTAAAATTACATCACACTTCAGAAGTGTAACAAGGGAGTTTGGAAAAGCAAAAGAATACTTTAGAAGAGTTAAATACCTTGGGAAATTTATATATTCCTGAAGATATAAAAATGTTCTTTCTAGAATATTTATTTTGAGAAATTATGTGGAAATAAAATTGAATGATGCTTATACTATGATATTCATGGTTTTATATATCATAAATAAAAAATGTTTTATTTAAATCTAATATTGAAGAAAAATCATTTTAGGAAAATGTTGGAGTGTGAGATGAGTTCCATGACACAAGTATGAAGTGACATGTCACAATGACATGAAAACATGGTAAATACAATATGATTTAATTATGTAGATTATATATAATTTTGAATATTGAAATATTCCCAAGTCTTTTAAAAATTTTAAAATGAATACTTAACTAGGATTTAGAGAGATTTAAATATGGATACTGATCAAGATTTAAATTATTTTTAATGAGAAAATAAACTTGGAATAACATTTAATGATTTAAAATAGATGAGATTGCTACTATAAAAAAATCATGGAGTTTCCATAATTCCATTATAGAAACAAATATTCACAATATTATTCTATGAATATATTGGTGCATAAAAATAAGAAGAAATGATTTCATGAATTGAGAATCTAATAACTTGGAAAGCTACAAAATTGAGGATAAAAATAATAGTTTGAAGTCAAGATTCATTTAAGGAAATAAACTATGTGCCTGATCATTTGAGAATATGAGGATAATAAGATCATTAAATATCTGAATTGAGTTTTTGAGGGTACTATATCTGATCATGACTATTGGCTATTGAATTTCTTGAAGATATTTTATACGAATAGACTAGTTGGACTAGTGTCTTCATAGAGGGAGATCTATATCAATAGGTGTTGAAGGAAACTAAAGTATAGAGAGATACTTATTGTTTTGGATCATACATTTTTTGTGTGAAGTGAGAAATTATATCCTTTGGTGTGACTCCATACTAATAGGACTAGAAAGTTCCTTGGTGAAACAACTTATGTTTATAGTATATAATTCATGATTGGGGGAATAAATAATCATGAAAAGGAGTAGGATTTTAAGGTATAACCTTTTAAATATTTTTATGATATGGTTACTATATTTAAGTTACATATGAGGTGAGGCTGATTTAATTAAAGTTTAGAGGATAAATATTTTAATGGGTCACAATAGTTAATTATAAATGAAATAATTGTAAAAGTGTGCCACTAATTCACCCCCTCTCAGTGGTACCAATGACTTGGGAACTACAAGTGGTATTATAAAAAATATAGGTTCTATATAAAATATCCATGAATCTACTGAGTATAAATAATCAAAATTATATGAAAATTAGGGGTTTCCCTACATTTTATAGAAATAACTACTACAGTTGGAGGAATATGATGCTTTACTGCATTCTATCATATTTAGTGGGGGTTAGAGATTCTATAATAGTGGGATTTATACATTTTAATGAAAATTATACCATATCCATTGTTGATAAGAGAAATATGGAATTATATGGAAAAACAAAAAATTCTATTCTAATGTCTCTTTTATAAATTTTTTTTATAAAGTTTGGGGGACTCTAAACTGCCAAGGAAATTTGGGAAAAATTAAAGAGAAGCTATGAAGGTATTGTTAATGTTACAAAGTAAAAATTTAATGTTTGTAGAATAATATTTAAGGATATTAAAATGTTTGATGATGAAAATATTGATGAATAAATTATAAGAGTCAATTATATTATCAGCAATATCTATGGGTTTGATGAGAATATATATGATTCTATTATTGTTAAAAAGTTTATGAGAAACTTTCCATATAGGTTTGATCCAAATATTTTATATTTAGAGCATATAGAGGGTATTTCCTTGGATGAACTTATAATCTTTTAATTTCTTATAAAATGAGTAGAATTTAATTTTTTTGAGAAGAAATAAAAAGGATGATATGACCTTTTAGTCCGTTGTAAAGATTAAAATACTAGATGAATAAGTTTTAGAATTGAGAGATTCATAATATGAGGGATCTGGTTAAGAATTCAATGGGCTTATTTCCCTTATATCAAAAGGTTTGAAAAAGAAAAAGTGAAAATTAAATATAAAAAATCATTAAGGTGATTCAACTATAACAGTATTAGAAAATTTTCCATTAATTTCCCAAATAAAAAGGCTGCTAGATCAGAATCTAATGTTGAAAAAGAGAAACCTCATAAACAGAAATAGGGTAAAGGAAATAAAAAATATTCAAGTAGAAAGAGAATAAGCTTAATAAGGGACAAGGATTAAGATGAATCATATTCGTGTATAAAATAAAAATATGTAGTTGATTTTATATATCATATTGATATAGGTTTTAATACTTCAAGTAGCAATTATAGAGAAGAAAGTAAAGAATTAGAATGTATGAAAAAAGGTGTGTTGGAATCCTATCTTGAGCAGAATACATAGCTTAAGAAATAATAGAGAAAACTTATGAAATAAAATAATAAGATATCTTTTTAAAGGGTGGAGTATGTTAATAAATAGTTGAATACAATGATGAGAATAAAAAAATATAAATTAAATGTGGATGAGAAAGAGAAGATGTTGAGGGATCATGAGGATAAGTTGTCCATAAAGGAAAAAAATAATTCTCAAAGACACAATCTGTATATCTATAAACTCAAAATTAGTTTAATAATATCAGATAAAACTTCACTAAGTTAGTTTTAGTTAAGTAAAAAAAATAAAGAAGTATAAAGTAAGGTTTCAAAATGGTAGGTTACTTATATTCCTAATAAATCTCAAAACAGACTATTATTCTTGATAGTATAGGTTTTAAAAACAAGTCTAAACCAATTTTTATTAAGAAGATAATGATAATACCGTTTTTACATTAAATTAAGAAAAAAATATTTTTTAAGAACCACTTGATCCTAGGTAAAATTAGGCTTGTTTTGAATAAAGAATACAAAAAAAAATTCTAAATAGATTTATTATCAAGTCAGGAGATCAAATTTTAGAGGTTTTTTCTGGTGTTTTGGAATGTATAGATACAAATTCTACTATTTTTTGGATTAACGTGTCATTTCTAGGGAAGTGGCAAGAACCAAGAGAGAGATATGATGAGTAGATGATGAATTTTTTTTAGAAAAGGAATGTTGTGACTAAAAATTCAATAAATCTATCAAATCAAAGTAGTTTTAGTTATTTAGATTTAATATGTTGAATATATGAGCATAAAGTTTATAAAGAATAGGAATTAATTACTAGATTACAAATATAGGTTCCCTATTATATGAAGGTGAAATAAGTTTAGGGGGTAAAAGGTGGAACGTCATATTCTTCTGATACTAACAAGTGGTCATGTGAAAAGTCCAAAGAAGATGAGCATGTCAAGAAATAATTCTTGAAAGTTTGGATAGATTGGTTGGAAATATCAAGAAAAATTAAAAATGAACAAATAAATTCTAGTTACAAAAGAAATAGAGTAATTCCACATGAAATAGTAAACAATCATGAGAGTTTTTCTATAAGTGGTGATGTAAAAATTTCAAGAAAATCTGTGTGAAATTTGTGGATAAGTTGTACATAATATGATGAACCATATTAACATTCTTCTAGATCAATAATAATTGATGATAAAGTTATTTCAACCATCAAGAAATGATTTTCCCTTTATTAATGAAGTGAAGAAACTTATTATATATAAGGAATTAGTAATAGTGAATAAAAATAGTATGCAACCTTTAAAGAATCATAATAGTAAAAGAGACATGTAAAAATATTCCCATGCTAAGATTGAGAGGAATGAGAAGTCTTGGTTGAAAGGAAAGTCTTACCCTTGTCATTTCAACTGAGGAATTAAGAGGTTACTTTTTATTCCCTTATTTCTTGTATATTTTTTACTAACATGTAGGGATTAAAGGAGAAGGGTGAGTGATTTATACCCTATTTATAAAATAATGATATATTCAGGGAGTTTTCTGGCTACCATGAGGATGAGGAAGTGTGTGCATCCCTTGAGGGGGTGGGGGTATGAGATAAAGCTATCAAAGCATCAAAATATGTGTGAATTTGTAATTTCTGGAAAACTTTGTTAAACCAAAGAATAAGGTTTTCCAATCACACTAAAATCATTTTTTTAATGTATAAAGTAATTTTTATAAATAAGGAGTTTTGGTTGATGAAAATTTTTGGGCAAAAATCCCTCAAGGTAACATTGTAGTATTTTTGGGTTGATTGTGTTTATTGACAAAGCAGGTTTCCATGGAGAATTGTCGAGTTCTAGAGAAGTTGTTGACAATCCATGTTGACAAAGAACGATGACAAAGGAAAGGACGGTCTGGAGGCGGTACAAAAGAGCAGTACAAGGTGGCGTCGTTTCCCAGTGTTTGCCAAATTTTTGGGGTCCAAAATTCAGAGTTTGGTGAGCATCGCGAAAAGTGGATTTCCATGAAGATCATAATTTAATATGGCAAAGAAATGAATTTTGCGAAGACCAGAAAAATGGAGGCGGTGATGCTTCGCGATTACGTCAAAGCTTCGCGAACGGTAGAGTTGAAGCGCATCGCGGCGGTGAAGGGCTTTGCGAGGGAGCTTCACGGCGAAGGTGCAAAGGAATGTTGACGGTGATGCTTTGCGATTACGACGAGCTTCACGAACGGAAAATTGCCGTGGTGCTTCGCGATTTGGACAGAATTCTGGCAGAAACTTCAGAGCTTTGCGATTGGCGATGACGTGGGGTTGACTTTGCATGGAAAGTTTGAGGGTCGGTGGAATTGCCTATAAATAGAGGCCGACCCCCTCGAGAGAAGAAGAGAGAATTTTCAGAGAAGATCATTCACTCTCGATTTGCAAAGGTGGTTCACGGAGCCAGTGTGTTTCGCGAAAGAGGAGCTTTGCGGAAACTATTGTAGCTTCGTGAAACCTGCGAGCTCCGCGTTGGCTTAGTAAGCTTCGCGAGGGACGTTGCTTTGCGACGGATTGAGCTTTGCAAAAGTTCTTCGCGAAAAGGTAGGAGCTTCGTGAAGGCTTGTTTGAGCTTCGCGAAATTGGGAGCTTCGCGAAGTAGGGTGCTTTGTGAAGGTGTTTCCAAAAGGAATTTCCCAGTGTTTAGAGTAAAATAGGTATTAATCAGTGGATGAAAGTTGGACTTCAATAGAGCATCTATCAATAGTTGAAGATGCATTATTTCATGAAAATGAAGAGACCTACAGGTCTATAAACTGTGAGTGGATTCCCTTCCAAGTGCAGTGAGCATAGGAAGAGGAAGAAGGTGATCCTCTCCACTGGCAGTGAGCCAGAGAGAGAAATAGGGAGTGACCCTTGGGAAAGCAGTGAGCTGACCCTAAACCTTGTGAAGGTAGTGAGCCTGGGAATATAAGTGCTCTATCCTGAATTTTTTATCCACATCTTATGAAGATTTGTGGGATTTGGTATGTATGACAACTTGTCGGTGTATGCTCCTTGGATGTAGCCTAGTGAGGGTGAACTAAGTAAAAATCTTTGTGTCTTCCTGCTTACTTCCCTACATTGCATTTGAAGCATCATCATCAGGCAAAGAAGAAAATAAGTGATCATAATAAACACACAAGTGAAAACAAAGTGAACCTTGTAATAAAGAGGTCAAGATCCAGTGGGGCAGGAAGAATTTTGAAAAGAATATCCATACCCTGATTCACCCCCCCCCCTCTCAGGGAATATAGGCCCCTATTGGTCCTAACAAAAATATAAGAATAATTGGTATTTATTCATCTTAAAATTTAACTTTTCTATTATATTTTTTGAATATGAGAGTATGTTTCAATTTATTGTTTAAATTGGAAGATAAATCCCTAAAGTGAGTGGCATTGAGTTGGTATCATATGTATTAAAATTTATAGATAGTCGTAGTCATCCTGGTTATTTAATCTTGTTTTTTACATGGGGTTTTACCATAAATAAAGGTTCCTTGACAAGAAAGCATTTGAGTATATATTTTTCTCAACAAGTGAATCAATCTGAAATTATAAATGAATGAAGGAGAAGAAGAAGATATTTGAGAATTATTAAAGGATTTTTATTTATGAGATGAGTGAGATTTATCCACACTAGATCTTTTCATTTATTTTAAATAAAAGGGAGAATATAGCAATGAATTTAGGAAGAAGCTGTGAATTGGAAAAAACTCCAAAGAGGGAGATTAAATCTCCTAAATAAATTTATGAAGATAATGTTTTATTAATTTTAAATATATTTTATGAAAAGTAAATGGATAATGAGTGAGATGCTTCCATCATGAATGGAAAATTAAGGTTATGTTTCTTCTTGAAGAACTTAGATAGATAAATTCAATATGGTAGCCCATATTTATGATAATATGAATTGATCTTCAAGTTAAGGACAAGTTTGGAATGGGTGAGAGTACTATCTAAGACATCTTATAATAAGGTAAAGAAGTCAGTTAGCCAAATGGGGAGATTAAATATTTGAATATAAAAGGTTAAGGATAGTTTAGAGTTAATAATATTTTGAGATTATTTTAAAGTAAATTTGAGTTGATTTGGAGTCATTTGAGAGATGTATAGAATTTAGAGCTGAATTAGAAAATACATAAGTCCCAACTTTGGAAGAGTAATAAGTGGAATTAGGAAATGTAAGAACCGAGTTTGAAATAGTATCCAAGAAATTTAGAAGAGTACCTAGAAACTTCATAAGAGTAAATTATGAGGATAGAATAGTAACTACCAACATCAAAGGAGTTATTACTGAATTCAAAAGAGTAATAAGGGAGTTCATTAGAGAAAATGAGAACTTCATTAATGTAACAAGGTACTTATAAAAGGAAAATAAAGACTTAAGAAGAGTAATAATAAGTTTATAAAAGTAAAATGAAATTTTGAAGAGAAATTCCAAACTTCATAAAAGTAATTTTCACTTAAAAAGATTAAAGAGAGTTTAGAAAATTAAAATATACTTTATAATCTAAACTTCATACTTTAGAAAAGTATTTCATACTTTGGAAGAGTAACAAGGTAGTTTGGAAAAGTTAAATTTACAATGGAAGAGTTAGTCTATTGTAAGAACCTAGATATCCATTTTAGGTATGGAACTTTATTTTGAGTTATTTTTGAGTAAAAACGAAGAATTTCAGAATTTTCCAAGTACACACCATGTATTCCTGAGTACACACCGTGTACCTAGTTTCTACATTTAGCCGTAAACTGACCGTGTAACGGCTGAGTACATGGCCATATAGGTGACCTGGAAGGACACCTAAAGTGGGGGTCAGTTGAGGCTAGTATAGGGAATGTACATTAAATGAACATGCCATGTACTTATATTTTTAATTGATAAATTAGTGCGGGGTCACATCCCACCTCTATAACACCCTTATTCTCCCCTCGGTTCATACAAGAGAGCTACGAATGGACAAATAACTTCAAGCTCCTCCTAGTTATCCATCCAAGCTCCGATTAAGATGTCATCAGGTGTGTTAGATTCCCACTGATGAGTTCTCTCTTTCCCTAGAGCATTTCTTCATGATTCCTCCTATCTTGTGAGTATTTTAAGGATGAAATTTTTTCACCTTGATTTACATTGTTCTAGACCAATTCAAGGGCTGGCGTTCAATATTGTTCATCGTATGACATTGTGGTAGGTGGTTTGTGAATTTATTTGATTGTATTTGGATTATATATGCTTAAAGATATGAATAATGATGTTTAGGTTATTTCATGTTTTTGGAATTTAACCCTGATTATGACCTCTTATGGTTTGTTTGATTGAGAAAGGGTTATTGATTATGCATAAATTTTTATACCTTGATTATGAGAGTGTTTCCATTATTTGATTGATTTTGGACATTGGTCTAGAATGAATGTAAGGATTGCTTTGTTTTCCATGTCTCCTGTTATTAGGATAGAGCTAATCATTAAATGATATGCATGTGATTCACATTGTGAAAGAATGACCAAGGGGAATTGACTGCGAGAGATTCCCAAGGTAGGTTCATTTATGTATAAGTAATTTTTATGTTAACCTAGAGGTATTGACTATGAGAGCTTCCAGGTGGTCATTGAATAGAGGGGTTAGACCGTGAGAGCTACCTAGAGGGTCATTATTAATTGAATGTTGGACCCTAGGGCATGGACAGTGAGAGCTGCCAGGTGGTCATTTATAAGTTTTGATGCCATGTTGACCTAGGGGTATTGACCGTGAGAGCTGTCCAGGTGGTCGTTTGTTAATGATTAGTGCTATGTTAAACCATAGGGGTTAGACTGTGAGAACTTTCCCAGAGGGTTGTTTTTTATTGATTGCACGATTGTGATGATTTTTTCAAGCCAAAGCACAATATTATACTCGGTCTTACTAGATTGTTTAGATGGTATTCTGAGACATTTTTTTGCTATTAAATATATAATAAAGAGATTAGGCTATATCCTGGGATTTCATTATTCAACGGTTTGAATAATTAATAAATGTAAATGAATTTAATTGAAGACTATAGGATTGTTTACTTTTGAGTAATTCCTAGTTTGTTACTTCATTTTTGTATATTACCTACTATATATATTCACTAACAGTTAAGCACAGATCTTTTGGTGGTTGCCTACTGGGATTCGTCTCACACCCTTTTTGGGTCATGCTTTTGGACCCAAACATATTATATGGTTTTAGTTATAGATAATGGAAAGTACCCTTCTTCATCAGGTACTTGATTGCTATTGGAGCTGGAGAGCACGGGACCAAGCTGAGGCTTGCGATGCTGTTGGAGTTTACTACTTTTTTTTAATTCGGTTTTAGTATTGTATTTATAGCATTGTGACTTGTTTGGATGATTTCCTAGACACTTGTGACATGCATCATTTATATATTCTCTAGTTGTTACATTTATATCAGTCTTCTGTTGTTTAATTTTGTTGTATGGTATTACTGCTTTTGCTATTTTTTACTATTTCTTATTCTGTTGTGTATACTCTGCCAATGATGGGAATAGTTTCCCCATTATTAGACCTTGGCCCTCACAGCTAGTCGGCAGCCTCTGGTGTTTAGGGAAATGCTCTTGAGGTTATGTGACCAACCAGTTCTGGGGCACCTTTGGGCGGCACCTAGAACCAGGATATTACCAAGTGGTATCAAAGGTATGATATTAGAGAAACTATGACCTCATTGGAAAAGTATACATGACAGAATAACAAATAGTAAACAATATCAGAAGTAGTAATACCATACAAAAAAATTAAACAGTGAAAGACTGAGAGAAATGTAACAACTAGAGAATATATAAATGATGTATGTCACATGTGTCTAGGAAATCATCCAAACAAGTCACAATGTTGGAAATACAATACTAACACCAAAGTATAGAAAATCAGTAAACTCCAAAAATATCACAAGCCTCACCTTGGTCCCATGCCCTCCAGCTATAACAGAAATCAAGTACCTGGTGTAGAAGGGCGTTTCCCTTATCTATACCTACAACCATATAATCTGTTTGGGTCCAAAAGCATGACCCAAAAAAGGTGTGAGATGAATCCCAGTAGGAAACCACCAAAATATTTTTTCCTAATTGTCAGTGAATATATATAGCAGGTAATTTGTAGAAATGAAGTAATAAACTAAGAAGTACTCAAAAGTAAACAATCCTATAATCTTTAATTACATTCATTTACATTTATTAATTATTAAAACATTTGAATAATTAAATATAGGGATATAGGATAAGCTTTGTATCCCCTGTGTAATAGAAAATAGATGTCTTAGAATACCATATAAATAATCTATTAATACTTAGTCCAAGATTGTTCTTTGGCTTGACAAACTCATCATAATCGTATAATCAATAAAAAACAACCCTATGGGAAATCTCTCATATTCTAACCCCTATGGTTTAACATATCACCATTCATTAACAAACAACCACCTGAGAAGCCCTCATGGTCAATACCCCTGGGTCAACATTGCATCAAAACTTATAAAAGACCACATGGAAGCTCTCACATTCAATTCCATAGGGTCCAACATTCAATTAATAACGACCCTCTAGGTAGCTCTCACGGTCTAACCCCTCTGGTCTATAACCACCGAGAATCTCTCACAGTGAATACCTATGGGTCAACATAATAATGATTTATATATAAATGACCCTACCTAAGGAATATCTCATAGTCAATTTCCCTTGGCCATACTTTCACAATGTGAATCACATGCATCTCATTTAATCATTAGCTCTATCCTAACAACATGAGACATGGAAAACAAAGCAATCCTAACAGGAATTCTAGACCAACAACCATAATCAATCAAACAAAAAAAAAACACCCATATTCAAGGTATAAAACATTATGCATAATAAATAACCCTTTCTCAATCAAAAAAACCATAGAAGGTACTAATCAGGGTTATATTCGAAAAACTCGCAATACCCTAAACATGGGTATTTATTACTTTTTTGGACGCTTTCGTGGGGGTGCGCGTATCCATCCGCTTGGGCACGACAGGCGTGACTTTATTTTTGCCCCGCATTCCTGCTTTCCAAAGGCGGGCAACATTCGCTCCTTATTCAGGGACGTCTGCTCTTTGATCGAAACGGGATGATGGGATTTCGGTTCTTCCTTCCGTGGATTCCGTCTCAGAACTCGTCACCTAGTCTGGGTCTCCCTCATATATTTAATACGTTGTTCGTGAATCTCATTCCCTGTGCCACATCTTCATGGACGCCGGTTAATTAAACCACTTCTGTCAGGACATTCCATGGGTTCTTGACATGGTAGCAACCTTCGGCCAGAGTAGATGACAATATCAAGAATGTCGGGGCATCTCTAGGTGTGTGGAAATTGAGGAACCTGTATTCTTCCTCATAAGAGGGCATCTCAAGGGTGAAAAACTCGAGGTATCCCACATCGAATGCGGGGAATCATATGCCATAGGCATTCATCTGAGGTTTTCCTCAGCTTCCCATGTTTAACATGGGGTATGCCATGAGTTTAACATGTTGCGGAGACGGTTACACTATAGGCGCGTCTTCCGAGGTTTTCCTCAGGCATCTCATGTTTAACACAAGGTAGGCCGCGAGTTTAAAATATTGCGGAGACGGAATACGGGTGATCAGAATGTCCCATAGAGACGGATCAGATTGGTACATCCCAAGGAGGGAACACCCAAAAGATGGATGGATCAGAACAACCAGTGAGGATGGATCCGAGTTGGTGTGCCCCATGGGGGGGAGATGTCACACCGTAATGGCTGATCTGAATACCACTAAGGGCGGATCAGGGAGAGTGCGCCCCAGGATGGGGGATTCTATGGTTTACCATTGGCTGGGATTGAACCTCAGGGAGGCTTCCTATGTACCCTGTGTAGACAATAGGGATTAAAACCCACGTAGTTCGAAGGGTTGATGAATCGGGGGTGTACACAGAGGACAACGACCTGTATACATGTTGGGGATTATGCATGGATAGCAACCCAAGTACTGCTAGGAGTAGTGAGGAGGTGGATGGAATGATCCCACTGAGATGTGGAGGCTCGGGTGAGAATCAAGATGGATGATGGAGAGTTGAATGAAGTGGAGGGGGACTGAAATGGGACTATTGCAAGGGCGATGGTGAAGTTGGGATTGAGCCTCGAAGAGACTTCCTACTTATCCCCGTGGTAGGGAATCAAAGTACACGTAGTTCGGTGATACGGTGGGACACCTGGGGAGGCGGCCCGTGAGAACGGATGCATGGATGGGACCCAGAGGAAGTGGAACCTCTGGGTTGTGGAATGACCTTTCCGAGACACATAGGCTCAAGGGAGAGGCTAGGATGAGACATGAGTGATGAGCTTGATCCTCAGGGAGGCTTCCGACGTATCCCCATGGCAGGGAATCAAAGTCTATGTATTTCGGCATGGAATGGGGCTTACACTCTGAGGCGGCCCAAGGATATGGGGTCGGTGAACCGACGTGAAGGGACCAGGGGTCCAGGTGGGCTTGAACCTCGTCAAGGCTTCCTACGTACCATGCCTTAGCATGGATCAAAGACCACGTATGTAACACCCCGGGTAAATAAAGAATATGAAATTTTTATATTTATCCATATTTGTGAATAAAATATTAACATTACTTTAAAGGGAATTCTATGCTCGATGGTGCACCCAATACGCGACAACGATTTCCTTTGAAATCTTACGTTGCACTCTAATAATAAAATAATATTATTTTAAATGGAAGTTAGCACGTAGCTGTTGTATTGGCAGGAATGAATAGAAATAACTAAAAAATTATTATATATGTTTTTTAAATGTCTTTATATTTATCCAATAAAATATAAAGGCTTAAAATAATAAAAGAATTCAATTTTAGGTATATATACTCTAATTTTCACTAAAAGGTCGAACTATCGCCTTTTGATGGAGAACCCTCTTTAAATATAGTTTTGGTCACTCTTATACATTCTATTGGACCAAATAAAACTCTTCTTTATAATTAGGACATCAAAATTTACTTTGTGTAAAATTTTCGTATTTTCCGATGAAGTTCATTTTTTTAATGAATAGTAAAAAATGTTGTATTTTAATTCAAAACATATTTTAATATAATTAATTTATATGATTAGATTATATTTTGAATTGGTTTTAAAGTTCAATTAGAATATATTTTTACCATTTAATCCAATAGTGGTTGTTGGAATTAATTTCACTTTGAAATAGGACTTAAACTAGTGTCAATCTTTTGATATATATTGTTTCATAAAAACACGCTATTTGTTTTGACAGCAGGAATTAATTATTAAATTAATTAATGCAACTTATATGTTTTTAATTTTGTAAAATAGACATATTTCTGAATTCAGAATATCAAATATATCTTAGGGTAAAGTTTTGGTATTTTTCTGAAAAACTTCAATTTTTGATGAATAGTGAAACCACTAAGTGGTAATTAAAGAAACCTGATTTTTCGTTTAAATGAAATTTTACCACCTCTGTGTTTTTAATTTCAAAAATCTGACATACATGGTTTTCATTAAGAAGTAAAATGTGGTTCAATGAAATTAAAATAATTTTTTGGTGAATAGTAACTTTTATGTTCTTAATCGTGATTAAAGGTAATTAGTGTAATTTAAGGTAAAAATAATGTTTTAATAATATGAAATGATCTTGACACATGTCTTACCATTATTGGATGTGTCATTGCCGACCAAAACAATCCATGGGTCAACTTGGGGACCCCATGGAGCCACTTTGGTAGGAAAATGACATAAATAACTTTTTATTTAAAGTTAAAAGAAAAATGTCACAAACATGAGTTGTTTTACTAAAAAAAAATTTACATGGGGTTATAAAAGTAAGATTTTTTTACTATAAATAATTATTGGAAAGATAAAAAGATTTCCTACATCATAGTCTTTTTTTATAATTTTTAGACATTAAATAAATTAAATTATTTATGACATCATGATGATGCAACGATTACCTCATTATTTAACGAATTAAATAAAATAAAAAGATAATGTAAAATCTAAGACCTACACATGTCAAAAACCTATTGGATGGGTGGATTTAGAACTCTTATTACCTTATCCTAGAAATATATAATTGTGGGACCCTTTTTATCTGAAAATCATTTTGTAATAAAGTATCTTTTCTTAACTTTCCAAGAGTGCCCCTCCTCTCCTCTTATAAAAGGCCCCCACCTCTACCTCCTTACCCACAACTCTAAAACCTTTGGCTCATCCAACCCCTGCCCATTTTGTCTCTCCACATCTCTATTTTACTCCTAGAAGCCTTTGAGATTAAATCAAAAAGAGTTACCCATTTTAAAGGTAGTGTCTTCTCTTGTGTTCTTATGTATTAGTTTGCTTCTCCAACCCCCTAAACTCTATTTATTCATTTATTTTGTAACAACACCAGTATCCTAAATATACTAGGATGTTTTTATAAGAAGGATTAGAGCTACACTTACACACACCTTCATCTAATGGTTAAAGAACATACTGTTTCTGTGGATGGAGAATTTCTGCCTCACGAAACGATGATTGTTCAACACTCATATAACACCTTCAAAGGTGGCCATTAATATGACACTATACTTATATATGATATATAATATGTTTATGTTTTACTTAAGCTTATTCATTTTTCATTTGTGGCATACCTTTATGGTTTTCATTTTGGGTAAACACGATAATTTCATTTTAGGAACTGCGGACTACCGCCCCCTCAAAGTGATTTGATTCGTTAATGTCATACGTGGGACGTATAAAGGATGGATTTAATGATATTATATATGATATTATACTGGAATTATAATATACCTTTATATCATTATGATTTCACTCCATTAAAGTATGAGATAGAAATGAAAGTAGCGTTCATGCGTACGTACGGCTTACCGTCCCCATGAACGATGCATTTCATTTCTTATCCCCAAATGTAATGTACTATTATAAGTAAATATATATAATGGATATGTATTATGTATGTTACATCTAAGTGATTAATATAATTCTGTAATTAAAATATACATACCTCTCATTTAGTTTTAATTCCATTAATATGACATAGAAATGAAAGTAGCGTTCATGCGTACGTACTACTTACCATCTCCATGAACGGTGCATTTCATTTCTTACCTCTAAATGATTATGTAATATTATAAATGCATGTATATACTGGATATATATGATATATATGATATCTACATTATTAATATAATTCTTGATATAATGGATATTTTACCACATGAACAACTTGTAATTATAAAGAGTTTATTTTTGACTCAAGTACCAAGGATCGACAAAACAACCATTATTGACTTAAATAATTACATAGTGTTCATAACACGGTAATAAGTGATATAAAAGTAATAATGAACTTGAAAAAGTTTCTTAAGCAAGTATAAATTAACTCAATTTTATTATTCAGGACATTAAAGAACGATCGAGTCAAGTCGGACCCGAGGTAAGGGAACCTACCCCTCTCTTTCTTTTTAATTACCCTCTTTTATGTCCTTATTTTTAAGCTCATATTTATTATTATTGGGATGTTATTTTATATTAATATTTCTGTACATTTTATGTTAATATTATTAGAGACCCTATTTGATCTCATCAATCCATTTTTGGAAGTTTTAAGTGGCGCCGTTAGGCTGCCGAGTTTTCGTAAGAGATTTTTCATCTCACTTTTATTCCCGTGATATTTATGCTACATTTTCCACCATTTACTTTGATTGGTATATGTACTACACATTATTATACTCTTTGTGTAATATACTTTCGTTTATGAGTATTTACATCAATGTTGTATGACCCTTCTTCCCTGGGGTGTATGTTTCGAAAGTTACCCAAGTCGGTAAGGGAACCTTTCACCCTCCTCTTTCTAAAAGACTTCTTTTGTTATGTATTTTAATTTACATCTTATTATGTTGGGATATGTTCTTCTATATCCTTATTGATTTAAATTTTATGTCCAAGTGATGAGATACCATTTTCTCTCTCATCAACTCTTTTTCTGAATTTTGAAGTGACGTCGTTAAGCTGTCGAATTTTTGCAAGGGAACTTCTTAACCCAATTTTGATTCTTTTGGATAAACTTGTACTCCTTGAATATATCATTCTATGAATATGTTTGAATGACCTCTTATTTTTTTACACCTAATATCCACTTATATTTGGTGTATTCGTTTGTCACAAATAATTATGTAATTGATTTATCCTTCATCCAAGGATACCGTCTTTGTATGGGACTTTGTCTCAATCTCCTTTCATTGAGGCATATTTTGTTTTATACACCACTTTCTTTTATACGGTGTATACACCCTTTTGAATTTTACGTTTATTCAAAAGGAATATTTTCATACGAATCATTTTACTAAACGAAAAAAGGGAATGTTTTTGTCATACGTATCCGGCGACTATGACTTCTCCACCGCTGTAACCATTATTTGAGCTTCGGCTTTCTCTACAAGCCATAATTTTTTTTAATGAAAAATAAATAGCATGTTTTTCTTTTCTTTTATTTTGGTATTGAAAATGGTTTTTATAATGGATTTTTTATGTAAATATATTTAAGTGATATATTGTGATCAAAGTGTGGAAATTTTTTCTTTCCATTATTTTTGTTTTATGTCTTATGATTTTATAATGGTACTTGGACATTTGACAGGTGGTTATGTGATAAACCATATGACGGGTGGTGTCGTGAATACCTGGATGGGTGGTTACATTATAACCTCCAATGCATTGGGTATGGAAGTTGGCCGTATGGCTATTCCATTAAGTGATATGTGTGGAAGTCGATTGTAGGGTTATTCCACTTAAGTATGTTTATGTCCCAAGTTAGCTTTATATGTTATGTGTTCTTTATATGGGTTTTTATGGTAATATTTTGGTTACAGAAGGGTAAGTGATGGTCTTTTATTCAGTGAAGAGTTTATACTACTTCATAATGGTGAAAAGTATTACTTTGATAATGTATTCATGGTTTACTTGTTGTTTTGAAAAACTAACAGTTTTCCTTCTTTGTGTATCCCTTACTGAACTTTTTATGCTCACCCCAAGTTTTTGAAATGTTTTTCACAGGACTTAAAGTGGAATAGGGTCAAGGATGGGATCAAGGAAATGTTAGGCTGTCTAAAACATGGAACTAGACATGTTTCTTTTTAAGATTTTTTATCTTATGGAAACTTAGTAGAAGTGTCTACTTTGTAATCTTTTGAGGTGTAATAGTTATGTCCTTATTATCTAAAACTCTAAACCTGAAAAGATCCTCAATGTGAATTATTCATTTAATTCAATATTAAGTAAGGTTTAAGTCCGGGGCCTTATAGTTGATATCAGAGGTCAGTTTAGATAACTTTAGAGGTTAGGGTATTCTCTAAGCATAAGTGACATTACCATAATGGTTAGGATTTCATAAAGAGTCCTAATTTTAGATAAAGTGAATGATTAAGTATATATTAGTGTTTTTCTCCATCATTAGTACATGATGGTTTTGTTGATATACTCACACTGACCTTTTTGGTTTTAGTAAATGGCTGGATCTAGTAGGCACCAAAGTAACAGTGGATGTGAAAGAAACTGTGACAATTTTCTGAGCGAGCAACTGAATGATATGGGAGCTGCAATGAGAACTCTTGTGTTTATCCTCAACCAACTATCTAGAGTCATGATTGACCACCTAAACCTTGGTTATTTCTATAAGGAATCATATATGCGAGAAACAAATCCTTACCGAACTACAGGTAATAATCATAAAGGTAAGTGTGTTCAAAAACCTATGTGTCAAAGATTTGGAAAGAAGCACCTAGGAAAATGTTTCAAAGGGACAAAAATATGCTATAGATGTGAAAATTAAGGTCATAAAGCAAGAACCTTCCATGGAAAAAGTAAGCATCCAGTTGACTCGAGGAAAGGGAAAGAAGTTCTTTCTGAGGGATCTATTGAATGTTTTAAATGTGGTGTGCATGGTCATTATGAAAACGCATGCCCTTTGAAGAAGTTTCGGGAATGGGATCACCAAGATCGTAAAAATAATCATTTACCAATACCTAATTCCATTCTGATTGAGGATGAAGAAATTGACAATGACCAGTCAAAGGTATGGATTATTTCTTAACTTTTTTTCCCTATTTTAGAATATTAGGATATGATTCGTGATTTTGTTTGTAGCAAAGAATTATTTCAGAATAAGTTGGAAAGGAATGGTTAATGGATCATGAAGAATGTTGAATGAGTAATAAGTCAACGTATAAGGGTTTCAAGAGTTATGGTGAAATTCTTAGGAGTATTAAGTCTCTTTTTTTGATGGGGTTACATTAGAAGACTTTTTATAGTATGTGTAACCCTGATGTTTGATATATGAAAATTTTATTCAAAGAATAGTAATCTGTTCTTTTGTGAACATAGTTATAAGGAACCATTTGGGTTTATATGATCCTTACTTTTGAGGTAATTATGGGTTACTATATGTTATGATGGAAAGTGAAAGGCATGAGATAAAATTAAGGTTAAATTATGTTATGGTTATTTTTGAAGATTTTATCTCATTTTTGGGGAATGTTTTAAGAATTATGTAGTTTTGGAAAAAGGACAAAACGCAGACCGTGTGACAACCCGTCGCGTCGGACAAAGCTGCGAGAATCGAACCCACAACCAAAGTGCAATGGATATTTATCACCTACCACTGGACTATGTGAAGTACCTGGTTAGTTTGACTAATTATTTTTAGTTAGTTGATTTTATGAATAAAGAGTAAGTTGATTTTGGGTTATCTATGGAAATTTATTAACCTATCATGGAGGATATGTGATTAGGTTAATTAATTTTCAATACAAGACTTTAAGAGCAACTGATGATGTTTGGAGATAAATGTTACGATTTAACTTGGAAGACTATGTGATTAATTCCTTCAAATATTTGGGTTTCAATCTTAGTTTGGTTTACTTTGAAGAATTTTATGGACAATTGTTTATCGAATGGTCTTCGTTGAACTTTGGGTTTTTTGGACAAATTTTGGAGATTAAGAATAGATTTTCTTTTTATAAAGGATTATACTTTTGTGGAATATCTGATCTCATACTAACAATTTTGGTTTTGGTTTTTGTCTAAAGACATGGGAAACACATATTTCTCTTTTTTGGATTAGGTGATTCTCAAGGAGTTGATTATAGCTCTCTTAATGTAAACAAGTCATCCTAAATACTCATCTTTTGGATAAAATATGAGTTCGTGTAAGAAATCTAGTAAAAGTTGAAAGTCAACATGGCAAGTAAGTATGTTTCCTTATATTTTAGTTAAGCTCAAAAATAAATTCCTAAATTAAATGTAACTTAAAAAAAATGTTGTATGTTAACTTTTCCTACTGGGGAATCGAATACCATTTAACCCATCACAAGTTTGCGATTTTCTTATGGTTAACTTTCTCCTAGACATGTTTACTATCACTCTCCCTCAGAACATGACCCTTTGGTTTTTTCTTCCATATCCATGTTTTCATACATGAAATCCTAGTATGGGTTAACTCAGTTGACCTTTTTACTTCCCTTTCTTTCTTTTAAAGTGATATTTTAATTTACTCCTTTTCTGATGTGGGGCTTTCAATGAAGTTTCCGAGCCCAATTTTAAAATTGCGAGGACGCAATTCCCAAAAGGGCGGAAGGATGTAACACCCCAGGTAAATAAAGAATATGACATTTTTATATTTATCCATATTTGTGAATAAAATATTAACATTACTTTAAAGGGAATTATATGCTCGATGGTGTACCCAATACGCGACAACGATTTCCTTTGAAATCTTACGTTGCACTCTAATAATAAAATAATATTATTTTAAATGGTAGTTAGCACGTAGCCGTTGTATTAACAGGAATGAATAGAAATAACTAAAAAATGATTATATATGTTTTTTAAATGTCTTTATATTTATCAAATAAAAGATAAAGGCTTAAAATAAGAAAAGAATTCAATTTTAGGCATATATACTCTAATTTTCACTAAAAAGTTGAACTATCGCCTTTTAATGGCGAACCCTATTTAAATATAGTTTTGGTCACTATTATACATTATATTGGACCAAATAAAAATCTTCTTTAGAATTGGGACATCAAAATTTACTTTGTGTAAAATTTTCATATTTTCTGATGAAGTTCATTTTTTTAATGAATAGTGAAAAATGTTGTATTTTAATTCAAAACCTCTTTTTAATCTAATTTATTTATATGATTAGATTATATTTTGAATTGGTTTTAAAGTTCAATTAGAATATATTTTTACCATTTAATCCAATAGTGGTTTTTGGAATTAATTTCACTTTGAAATTGGACTTAAACTAGTGTCAATCTTTTGATATATATTGTTTCATAAAAACACGCTATTTGTTTTGACAGCGGGAATTAATTATTAAATTAATTAATGCAACTTATATGTTTTGAATTTTTTAAAATAGACATAATTTTTGAATTCAGAATATCAAATATAGCTTAGGTTAAAGTTTTGGTATTTTTCTGAAAAACTTCGATTTTTGATGAATAGTGAAACCACTAAGTGGTACATAAAGAAAACTGATTTTTCGTTTAAATGAAATTTTACCACCTCTGTGTTTTGAATTTCAAAAAATTGACATACATGGTTATAATTAAGAAGTAAAATGTGGTTCAATGGGATTAAAATAATTTTTTGGTGAATAGTAACTTTTATGTTTTTAATCGCAATTAGAGGTAATTAGTGTAATTTAAGGTAAAAATAATGTTTTAATAATATGAAATGAACTTGACACATGTCATACCCTTATTTTATGTGTCATGACCGACAAACACAATCCATGGGTCAACTTGGGGACCCCATGGAGCCACTTTGGTAGGAAAATGACATAAATAACTTTTTATTTAAAGTTAAAACAAAAATGTCACAAACATGAGTTGTTTTACTAAAACAATTTTTACATGGGGTTATACAAGTCATATTTTTTACTATAAATAGTCATTAGAAAGATAAAACGATTTCCTAAATCATACTAATTTTTTTATAATTTTTATACATTAAATAAATTAAATTATTTATGACATCATGATGATGCAACGATTACCTCATTATTTAACGATTTAAATAAAAAAAGATAATGTAAAATCTAAGACCTACACATGTCAAAAACCTATTGTATGGGTGTATTTATAACTATTATCACCTTATCCTTGAAATATATAATTGTGGGACCCTTTTTATCCGAAAATCATTTTGTAATAAAGTATCTTTTCTTAACTTTCCAAGAGTGCCCCTTCTCTCCTCTTATAAAAGGCCCCCACCTCTACCTCCTTACCCACACCTCTCAAACCTTTGGCTCAGCCAAAACCTACCCATGTTGTCTCTCCAAATCCCTATTTTACTCCTAGAACCCTCACTTTTGGAAGAAGGCTTCCCAAGGAAGCCTTTGAGCTTAAATCAAAAATAGTTACCCGTTTTAAAGGTAGTGTCTTCTCTTGTGTTCTTATGTATTATTTTGCTTCTCCGTCCCCATAAAGAATATTTATTAATTTCTTTTGTAAAAACACCAGTATTCTAAATATATTAGGATGTTGTTATAAGAAGTATTAGAGCTACACTTACACACACCTTCATCTAATGGTTAAAGACCATATTGTTTCTGTGGATGGCGAATTTCTGCCTCACGAAACGATGATTGTTCAACACTCATATAACACCTTAAAAGGTGTCCATTAAGATGAAACTATACTTATATATGATATATAATATGTTTATGTTTTACTTAAGCTTATTTATTTTTCATTTGTGGCATACCTTTATGGTTTTCATTGTGGGTAAACACGATAATTTCATTTTAGGAAGTGCAGACTACCGCCCCCTCAAAGTGATTTGATTCGTTAATGTCATACGTGGGACGTATAAAGAATGGATTTAATGATATTATATATGATATTATACTGTAATTATAATATAACTTTATATCATTATGATTTTACTCCATTAAAGTATGAGATATAAATGAAAGTAGCGTTCATGCGTATATACGGCTTACCGTCTCCATGAACGGTGCATTTCATTTCTTATCCCCAAATTTAATGTACTATTATAAGTACATATATATAATGGATATGTATGATTTATGTTAAATCTAAGTGATTAATATAATTCTGGAATTAAAATATACATACCTCTCATTTAGTTTTAATTCCATTAATATGACATAGAAATGAAAGTAGCGTTCATGCGTACGTACGACTTACCGTCTCCATGAACGGTGCATTTCATTTATTACCTCTAAATGATTATGTAATATTATAAATGCATGTATATATTGGATATATATGATATATATGATATCTAAATTATGAATATAATTCTTGATATAATGGATATTTTATCACATGAACAACTTGTAATTATAAAGAGTTTATTTTTTACTCAAGTACCAAGGATCGACAAAACGACAATTATTAACTTAAATAATTACATAGTGTTCATAACATGGTAATAAGTTATATAAAAGGAACAATGAACTTGAAAAATGTTCTTAAGAAAGTAGAAATTAACTCAAGTTTATTATTCAGGACATTAAAGAACGATCGAGTCAAGTCGGACCCGAGGTAAGGGAACCTACCCCTCTCTTTCTTTTTAAGTACACTCTTTTATGTCCTTCTTTTTAAGCTCATATTTCTTATGATTGGGATGTTATTTTATATTACTCTTTCTGTACAGTTTATGTTAATATGATTAGAGACCCTATTTGATCTCATCAATCCATTTTTGGAAGTTTTAAGTGGCGTCGTTAGGCTGCCGAGTTTTCATAAGAGATTTTTCATCTCACTTTTATTCCCATGAGATTTATGCTACATTTGCCACCATTTCCTTTGAGTGGTATATGTACTAACCATTATTCTACTCTTTGTGTAATATACTTTCGTTTATGATTATTTACATCAATGTTGTATGACCCTTCTTCCATGGGGTGTACGTTTCGAAAGTTACCCAAGTCGGTAAGGGAACCTTTCACCCTCCTCTTTCTAAAAGACTTATTTTGTTATGTATTTTAATTTACATCTTATTATGTTGGGATATGTTCTTATATATCCTTATTGATGTAAATTTTATGTCCAAGTGATGAGATACCATTTTCTCTCTCATCAACTCTTTTTCTGAATTTTGAAGTGACATCGTTAAGCCGTCGAATTTTTGCAAGGGAACTTCTTAACCCAATTTTGATTATTTGGGATAAACTTGTACTCCTTGAATATGTCGTTCTATGTATATGTTTGAATGAACTCTAATTGTTTTACACTTAATATCCACTTATATTTGGTGTATTTGTTTGTCACACATAATTATGTAATTGATTTATCCTTAATCCAAGGATACCGTCTTTGTATGGGACTTCGTCTCAATATCCTTTCATTGAGGCATATTTTGTTTTATACACCAATTTCTTTTATACGGTGTATACACCCCTTTGACTTTTATGTTTATTCAAAAGGAATATTTTTATACAAATCATTTTACTAAACGGCAAAAAGGGAATGTTTTTGTCGTACGTATGCGGCAACTACGACTTCTCCGCCGCCGTAACCATTATTTGAGTTTCGGCTTCCTCTACAAGGAATAATTTTTTTAATGAAAAATAAATAGAATGTTTTTCTTTTCTTTTATTTTGGTATTGAAAATGGTTTTTATAACGGATTTGTTATGTCAATATATTTAAGTGATATATTGTGATCAAAGTGTGGAAATGTTTTCTTTACATTATTTTTGTTTTATGTCTTATGATTTTATAATGGTACTTGGACATTTGATGGGTGGTTACGTGATAAACCATATGATGGGTGGTGCCGTGAATACTAGGACAGGTGGTTACGTTATAACCTCCAATGAATTGGGTATGGAAGTCAGCCGTATGGATATTCTATTAAGTGATATGTGTGGAAGTCGACCGTAGGGTTATTCCACTTAAGTATGTTCATGTCCCAAGTTAGATTTATATGTTATGTGTTCTTTATATGGGTTTTTATGGTAATCTTTTGGTTACAAAAGGGTAAGTAATGGTATTTTATTCAATGAAGATTGTATACTACTTTATAAAGGTAAAAAGTATTACTTTGATAAAGTAGTCATGGTTTACTTGTTGTTTTGAAAAACTAACAGTTTTCCTTCTTTGTGTATCCCTTACTAAGCTTTTTATGCTCACCCCAAGTTTTTGAAATGTTTTTCACAGGACTTAAAGTGGAAGAGGGTCAAGGATGGGATGAAAGAAATGTCATGCTATCTAAAACATGGAACTAGACATGTTTCTTTTTAAGAGTTTTTATTTTATGGAAACTTAGTAGAAGTGTATACTTTGTAATGTTTTGAGATGTAATAGTTATGTACTAATTCTCTAAAACTCTAAACCTGAAAAGATCCTCAATGTGAATTATTCATTTAATTCAATATTAAGTAAGTTTTAAGTCCAGGGCCTTATAACGTAGTTCAGGCTGGACTCCAGAAGGCCAACGTGAAGGAGGACTAGGGGTCCAGGTGTTGGTGGGCTTGAACCTCATGGAGGCTTCCTACGTACCATGCCTTAGCACGGATCAAAGACCACATAGTTCAAATTGGATGCCAGAAGGCCGACATGGAGGAGGACCTTGGTCCAGATGGTGTGGGGCTTACACTCTAGGCTTCCCAAGTGCTGGTGAACCGACGTGAAGGAGGTCGGAGTGACCAATGGGTGATGGGCTTGAACCTCATGGAGGCTTCCTATGTACCATGCCTTGACATGGATCAAAGACCACATAGTTCAAATTGGATGATGGAAGGCCGACATGAATGAGGACCAGGGTTCCAGGTGTTGGTGGGCTTGAACCTCATGGAGGCTTCCTACGTACCATGCCTTAGCATGGATCAAAGACCACGTAGTTCAAATTGGATGCCAGAAGGCCGACATGGAGGAGGAACTTGGTACATATGGTGTGGGGCTTACACTCTAGGCTGCCCAAGTGATGGTGAATCGACGTAAAGGAGGTTAGAGTGACCAACAGGTGATGGGATTGAACCTCATGGAGGCTTCCTACGTACCATGCCTTAGCACGGATCAAAGACCACGTAGTTCAAATTGGCCATCGGAAGGCCAACGTGAAGGAGGACCAGGGGTCCAGGTGTTGGTGCTCTTGAACCTCATGGAGGCTTCCTACGTACCATTCCTTAGCAAGGATCAAAGACCACGTAGTTCAAATTGGACGCCGGAAGGCCGACGTGAAGGAGGACCAGGGGTCCAGGTGTTGGTGGTCTTGAACCTCATGGAGGCTTCCTACGTACCATGCCTTAGCACGGATCAAAGATCACATAGTTCAGGTTGGGTTTCGTCGGCGAACCAACGTGAAGGTGAACATGGGGGGTCCACTGGTGGTGGGCTTGAACCTCGTGGAGGCTTCCTACGTACCATGCCTTGACATGGATAAAATTCCTCGTAGTTCAGGATGGTCACAATGGCTTACTGCTGGATCAGAATGCAGTTTAACGTTGTGCGAGACGAGGGTGAACCCTGACGTGAATAAACGATGGGTGGTGGGCCTGAACCTCATGGAGGCTTCCTACATACCATGCCTTGACATGGATCAAAGACCACATAGTTCCGGTGTGTAGTTTAATGTCATGTTGGATGAAGGCATACAGTTTAACATCATGTTGGACGAGGGTGGAACTCGATGTGAATGAATGACCGAGTGGTGGGATTGAACCTCGTGGAGGCTTCCTACGTACCATTCCTTGACATGGATCAAAGTCCCCGTAGTTCACTTGAGGTGGGGGTCAGGGTCAGTTCTTACTCTAAGCTCACGCGAGTCATGCTCGATGTGAGAAACAAGAGGTTGCAGGGACCTGACTATCACGTCGCGAAGGGTGCATCCGTGGGAAATGAGGGGGGGATTATGCATTAGGCGGCCCATGGTGCTGAGACTTACTCCAGGATGGAGGCCCAAGTGCCACTATAGAGCGGAAATGGTGGATGGGGCTTACGCAAGGAAGCTGCCCAGGTGCCACTATGGAGCGGCACTGGTGAATGGGGCTTACGTAAGGAAGCTGCCCGGGTACCGCTATGGAGTGGCACTGGTGAATGGGGATTATGCAAGGTAGCTACCCAGGTGCCGCTATGGAGTGGCACTAGTGAATGGGGCTTACGCAAGGTAGTTGCCCGGGTGCTGCTATGGAGCGGCACTGGTGAATGGGGCTTACGCAAGGATGTTGCCCGAGTACCTCTATGGAGAGGCACTGGTGAATGGGGCTTACGCAAGGATGCTGCCCGGGTGCCGCTATGAAGCGGCACTGGTGAATGGGGCTTACGCAAGGTAGCTTCCCGGTTGCCGCTATGGAGTGGCACTGGTGAATGGGGATTACGTAAGGATGTTGCCCGGGTGCCGCTATGGAGCGGCACTGGTGAATGGGGATTATGCAAGAATGTTGCCCGGGTGCTGCTATGGAGCGAAACTAGTGAATGGGGCTTACGTAAGGATGCTGCCCGGGTGCCGCTATGGAGCGGCAATGGTGAATGGGGCTTACGCAAGGATGCTTCCCAGGTGCCGCTATGGAGCAGCAATGGTGAATGGGGCTTACGCAAGGAAGCTGATCGTAATGTCTTCCTCATGTCTGGCCATGAGGGTGTCCTGACTCACTGGTGGGTAGAGGCCCTCACCTATGCGCTAGTGCACAAGTGGGATAACGCCAAGGGCGCTGGAATTGGTCTGAAAAAAGGGAGATGAAAAGTGTGAATTACATGCCTGACATTTAAAACACAATGAGTGTGGCATGGTGATAGAGGATAGCTGTTGATCGTGGCGGAAACACGACATCCACATCGCGTTAGCCTAAAATGGGGACAAACAAATGAGGGTTGACTTCTGACTGTGTTCAAAACACAGGAACATGTCACAAATGTTGTCGGAAGTCTTTCGGGTCGTTGGCCCAGGACGGTAGGTGAGCCGATGCGGCATGGGACCAGGCCGTTAGGGGGTCCCTCCAGACATGGAAGTGGATGAGGATCCGAATGAAGGACACGCAAAGCGTGAGGTGGAGTGATGGAATGTTTGAACGGATTACAACGCTCTCGAAATTACGCCACTTTAATCATGGAATTAGGCATCTCATGCTTGGAGCATAAGGAATCTCTTATTTGGAACAAGAGGCATCCTATAATTGGATCATAGGTTGTGCTACAATTTAGAGTCATGTAGAAAGGACTGTTGGCATCTCATGCTTGGAGCATGAGGCATCTCTTGATTGGAGCAAGAGGCATCCTATGTTTGGATCATAGGGTATGCTACAGTTTAGTGTCATGTAGAAAGGACTGTTGGCATCTCATGCTTGGAGCATGAGGCATCTCTTGATTGGAGCAAGAGGCATCCTATGTTTGGATCATAGGGAGTACTACAGTTTAGAGTCATGTAGATAGGACTATTGGCATCTCATACTTGGAGCATGAGGCATCTCTTGTTTAGAGTAAGAGGCATCCTATGTTTGGAATATAGGGATTACTATAGTTTAATGTCATGTAGATAGGACTATTAGGCGTAAGGTGCCTAGAAATGGTTGGTGTTTGGACTTACGCAAGGGCGACCCTTTCTGGTTCAACCTGGCATAGCGGGGGAGCGGGGGTGTAACCCCCTCGGTATGGACCGGTGGGCATGAAGGTAGGGGCTTCGCAAAGGATAGGTCTTTGCGAAGTAGCTTCATAGAGAAAAGGCCTCTCGCGGAGCAAAGGGTGGCTCGCGGAAAAAAGGGATCTCGCGGAGAAAAGGGTGATCGCAGAGCATAGACTCACAGAGCAGCATCGCGGAGCATTGACTTGCAGAGAATAGGCCCGTGGAGCATGGTATCACAGAGCATGTGCTCTCGAAGAATGGTCTCACGGAGCATGGGCTCACGGAGCAGCGACACGAAGGAAGTTGCTCGCAGAGCAGGGGATCGCGGAGCCGCTTCGTGAAGGAAAGCGGAGCTCCGCGAACTGGGAGCTCGGTCGCCCAAGGGGTGATGTGGTCGTGGCCATCCTTTGGAGAAGGGGGGTGAGATGGGTATTTATAGGCAAGGGGCACCGTGAAGTAGAGCTCATGCGGTGCGAAGGGGGCTTCAGTGCTTCACGGTGAGTCACGAACGTCAACCAAATTCACGAAGAGGTACCGCCTCCTCTGCTTCGCGGCAGGCTCACGAACGTCAGGGCGTTTGCGGAGCTTCCCACCTTTGGTGCTTCGCGGAGGGTTTGCGAACGTCAGGGGAGTTCATGGGGCATCCTGCCTATCTTTCTTCATGGCGGTTTCATGAACATCAGGGGCGTTCACAGAGCTTCCCACCTCATTGCTTCGCGGCGGCGCTCCGTGATCGCGGAGGGGGCTTTGCGAATGGGCTTTGCAAACCGGTTTTCCAGCCCAACTTCAAATGTCCATAACTCCTAATCCGTAACTCCGTTTGGGCCCTATGACCTACCAAATCAAAGCATGAGAAAAATTCTACGATCTTGGATTGTGTATGGAAGAACTTGGAAAATTTTGGGGATGAGTTTTCCAGGGTCTACAATTACTTTAATCATATATAATCCAAAGACAATCAATTAAAGGCACAAACCACCTACCTCGATATTGTGCGATGAACACTCTTGAACATCTGCCCTTTAATTATCATGAAATGATGTAGATCTATAAAAAGTTGAAAAAATTTCATCCTTGAAATACTCAAGAGATAGGAGGAATTAGGAAGAAAGAATCTAGGGAAAGAGAGAACTCACCGGTGGGAATCCAATGCACCCGACAACGTCTCAATTAGAGCTAAGATAGAGAACTGAGATGAGATCAAAGTTCTTTGGACAATTGTCACACTCTTGTATGAACTGAGGGGATAAGAAGGGTTTTCTTGAAATGAGATGCAAACCTGTACCGATTTATCAGTTAAAAAGAAAATTTCACTATGTCCTTTTTAATGTACACGTCGTGTACTAGCCTCAACTGGCCCCTACTTTAGGAGGTCTTCTAGGTTACCTACATGACCATGTACTCGGCCGTTACACAACTAGAGTATGAAAAATATTAGTGAGATCCAATTTATGATAATGGGGAAACTATGACCTCAATGGAAAATTATACATAGTGGAATAACAAATAGTAGACAATAGCGGAAGTATTAATACCATAAAACAAAAGTAAACAACAGAAGACTGATAGTATTGTAACAATTGGAGCATATATAAATGATGCATGTAACATGTGTCTAGGAAAGTATCCAAAAAATTCACAATGTTGGAAATAAAATAATAAAACTAAAGTATTAAAAAGAATTAAACTCCAACAGCATTGTATGCCTCAGCTTGGTCCCATTATCCCCAAAGCCAATAGCAATCAATTACCTGATAAAGAATGGTGCTTGACCTTATCTATACCTGCAACCATATAATCTCTTTGGGTCCAAAAGAATGACCCAAATATGGTGTGAGATGAATCCCAGTAGGCAACCACCAAAAGATATGTACCTAACTATCATTGAATATATATATATAGTAGGTAATATGAATAAATGAAGTAATAATCTAGGAAGTACTCAAAAGTAAACAATCCTACAGTCTTTAATTACATTCATTTACATTTATTAATTATTCAATCTGATGAATAATGAAATTATAGTATCTTTCCTAAGATATGTATCCCCTATGTAATGGAAAACATATGTCTTAGTATACCATCTAAAAAATCTAGTAAAACTAAGTCCAAGCATGTTCTTTGGCTTGACAGACTTGTCATAATCATGCAATCAATAAAAAAACCCTTTGGGAAAGATGTCACGGTCCAACCCATATGGTTTAACATAGCACTAATCATTAATAAACGACCACCTGGGAATCTCTCATGGTCAATAACCCAAGGTCAACATGGCATAAAAATGTATAAACTACCACCTGATATCTCTCACAGTCAATTCCCTAGGGTCCAACATTTAATTAATAACAACCCTCTGAGTATCTCTCATGGTCTAACCCCTCTGGTCTATGACCACCTGACATCTCTCACAGTCAATACCTCTGGGTCAACATAACAATGATTTATACTTAAATGACCCTACCTCAGGAATCCCTCACAGTCAATTCCCCTTGTTCATACTTTTACAATGCGAATCACATGCATCTCATTTAATCATTAGCTCCATCCTAACAACATGAGGCATGGAAAACAAAGCAAGATTAACAGGAATTCTAGACCAATCTCCATAATCAATCAAAAAAGGTAAATGCACTGATAATTAAGGTATAAAACCTTATGCATAAGCAATAATCCTTTATCAATCAAACAAACCATATCATGTACTAATTAGGGTTAAATTCCAAAAACACAAAATACCCTAAACATGGTTATTCATCACTTTAGTCATATATAATCTAAATATAATTAAAGAAATGAAAAAACCACCTACCTCGATGTCGTACGATGAACACTCTTGAACATTGACCCTTAAATCAGCCTAGAATGACATAGATCTACAAAAAGGTGAAAAATGTTCATCCTTGAAAAACTTACAAGAGAGGAGTAATAGAGAAGAAATGATCTAAGGAAAGAGAGAATTCATCGGTGGGAATCCAATGAACTTGGAGGCATCTCAATTGGATCTAGTATGGAGAACTGAGAGGAGCTCGAAGTTCTTTGGTCATTTGTCGCTCTCATGTACGAACTAAGGGGAGAAGAAGGGTGTTATGGACGTGAGACATGGCCCCACACCTATTTTTCAATTAAAAATAAAATTACACTTATTTTTCATTTAATTTATATGTTGTGTAATATCCTCAACTAGCCCCTGCTTTTATTTGGTCTGCCAAGTCACATACATGTCCATGTACTTGGCTGTTACACGGCCAGTGCATGGCTATACATGGAAACTGGGTACATGACGTGTACTCAGGAATACAAGAAGTATACTTAGAAAATTCCCAAATTATTCCTTTTCCCTCAAAAACAACCCAAAATAAATATCCATACCTGAAATGAAGATTTGAGTTCTTAAAACTTCCCCCCTTAAATCAATTCATCCCCAAATTTCCCTTCCAAGGGTGGTGAAGAAGAAACTGTGAACAACTCTGGCCACTATGATCCTAGGTTGTCCTCCCTCTACCAAGTCTCATACAGTACTTGCCTGTGCTACCATAGAACCCATACCAAAGGAATAGACTAGTCACAAGAAACCTGTGTGCTACGATCCACAATCCAAATAGGGTGATCCTCGAAGGATAAATCCACATCAAACTCAACCTCCTCAGGTTGAAAAATGTGAGATGGGTTTGAGAAGTAATGATGTAGCTGAGAAACATGAATGACATCGTCCATAGCTCGGTACCTCTGAGGTAACTGCAACCGATAGGCAACCGTCCTGACTCTCTCCAAAACCTCAAACAGCCTGGTGTATCTTGGTAAAATCTTCCACTATCTCTTAATCCTCCTGTTCCAAACCTCGGTGTGACACATAAGAAAACATGATCTCCAACCTCGAACTCCAGAGGTCATCTCCGTCGACCAACATAATATTTCTACTGAGACTGTGTAGTATTCATCCTCATTCGAATCAACTCCACCTACTCAGTGGTCTCATGGAAAATACGAGGTCCCAGCATAGCTGCCTCTTCTACCTCCAGCCAACATAGGGGTGATCGGCATGGCCTACTATACAAACCCTTATAAGCTTCCATCTTAATTTTTTCCTGAAAACTATTATTGTAAGAAAAATCCACTAGGGGTATGTGTCTCTCCCAAGAGCCCCCAAAATCTATGACACATGCCCAAAATAGGTCCTCCAAAACCTTAATCATGTGCTCGAACTGAAAATTTGTTTGGGGATGGTAAGTTGTACTCATAAGTACCTATGTACCCAAATCCCTCTATAGTCTCTTCCAGACATGAGAAGTAAACTAGGTGTCCCTATCTGAAATGATAGAGTGCAAAACCCCATGAAAATGTAAAATATCTAGGACGTACAACCTTCCAACCTCATCAACACTAAAGGTTTCCTTTATTGTCAAGAAATGTGAAACCTTCGTGAGTCTATCAATAACAACCCAAACTGCATCATTCCCTTGAGGAAACCTTGGTAAAACCATCAGAAAATTCATTGAGACATCATTCCACTTCCACTCTGGAATAGTTAACTGCTATAAAAGCCCTTTCGGTCATTGATGCTCCGCCTTCACCCGCTGATAGATGGAACATCTCATAACAAAACCAGCTACATCCCTCTTCATACATATCCACCAATACTGTTGGTGTAGATCTTGATACATCTTGATGGCACCACGATGAACTTCCAAAACTGAGGAATGAAAATCTCACATCAACTCCCCAAATATGTCTGTTGATACCCATACACATCCATGAATATGAAAGTCATCATCGTCGCCTATGGTCCAACCAGGAGTAGGGTCCTCGCCTAACACACTCTCTCTTAGGACTAGGCCTTCGAAATCTGATAGATTCCTCATTCATACTCAATCTAGAAGAGTAGAGGTAACAGATATAGAAGAAAGAAACATATTCCCCTATCTATTGTGCACCTCCAAATGCATCTTAGAGAACATATCCATAAGCTGCCACTCACTACTGGCCTCCTGAACAGCTTATATCTGAGTCCTCCTTCTCAACACATCAGCCAATGTGTTGCCTTTCCCAGGCATGTAGGAAAGATCAATGTCAAAATACTGAAGGTACTCAACCCACCTTCATTGTCTCAAATTTAGATCATGCTGAGTAAAGATATAATTGAAACTTTTTTGGTCATTAAATACCACAAAATGATCTCCCAAAAGGTAATGTCCCCAATAGTGCAAATCATGAACAACTACAGCCAACTCGAGATCGGGTTTCATGCAATTCCTCCCATGTGTCCTCAACTGCCAAGACCCATATGTAATGAATCCTTACCCCTGTATATGCACTACTCCCAGTCCAATACCTGATGCATCATAGTAAATGGTGTAACTCTTTCCTAGCTCTGTAAAAATCAGTATCGGTGCTGAAGTCAACCTCCCCTTCAGCTCTTGGAACATTGAATCGTAGGAATCTATCCAAAAGTACTTCTCATCCTTCTTAGTCAGGCCTATTAGTGATGCTGCTAATCATGAAAAGTCTTGTATAAAGAACTTGTAGTAATCAGTGATCCCCAGAAAACTCCATACCTCAAATACGTTCTTCGGATTCTCCCATAAAACTACTGCTCTCACTTTCTTTAGGTCTACTGGTACTCCTATCTCTGAGATAACATGACCCAAGAAGTAAATCTGGTCCATTAAAAAGCGGAACTTTGAGATCTTGGCATATAACTGATGCTCTCTCTGTGTACTTATTACGATCTCAAGATGGGTGTCATGGTCGTGTCGAGTGTGAGAGTACACCAAGATATCATCCAAAAAGACTAACAAAAAAGAATCCAAATAAAGATGGAACACTCGGTTCATTAGTGCCATGAAAACTAATGGTGCATCCATGAGACCGAACAACATAACTAAATACTCATATAGACAATACCTACTCTGAAAGACTGTAAGAGTTATATCAGATGGTCTAACGTGCAATTGAGGATAACTGGATCTCAATTCAATCGTTGAGAACACTCGGAATCCTTGAAGCTGATTAAAGAGGTCATCAATTCTAGGAAAAGGATATTGGTTCTTAACCGTCAACTGGTTCAGCTTCTGATAATCCACACAAAGTTTGAGGGTACTGTCTGCCTTATTCACAAAAAGAACTAGCGAACCCCAAGGAGAAGTAATGGGTCAGATGAAACCCTTTTCCTACAACTCTTATAACTACTTCTTGAGCTCTTGTAACTCTTGTGTAGACATACTATAAGGAATAATGGACACTGGTGCCTCTCCTAGCACAAGATCAATAGAGAAATCTACCTCTCTCTTAGGAGGTAAACCTAGAAAGTCATCTAGAAAGACATCTCTAAAACAATCCACCACTGTAAGAAAGTCCATCTGTGAATTCCCCTGGACATATAGATATAAACTAGGAATATAGACTGTAATTCCTATCAACCCATGATGCTCGGGTCCCTCACTACTCTCCTAGAAATCCCATTCACCCTTGTGTAGAAAAGACCGACCCTCTGGTGATGTGAAACTTACCCTGCGGTGATAGTAGTCAATAAATTCCTGAAAGAAGACCAACCAGTCTATTATGGGAATGAAATCATAACATGTCATCTCTAAGACATAGAGGTCCCATAAGAAGTGACACCCACCAACCTCAAGGGGGAACTCCTTTCACTGATGTAAAATAGTCATCCTAATCCCCAACAGAGTTTCTAGAATCATAACATCCTCAGAATTAAAGATAAAGAACCCAAGGCTCTCCACAATAGAAACACATATAAAACTATGGGAAGCCCCTACATCAAAAAGAGAAGAAGATAAAACTGAGGAAAATAGAATTGTACCTCTAAATGTAGAGGGTCTGGGATCCTGCTCATGTCGGGTCTGCTCTACTGCAAAATTCTAACATGTACTGCAGCCCTGTGACCCTGCCTGACTACCCTGAGCAGATCCACCTTTTTTTCACTGAAAACCTATCATCTGACTACCCCGTCCATGAAAACCTCCTCGACCTGAACGACCTAAAGAACTATAATTCCCTGAATAATGAGAAATTAATGGTCCTACTATTGAATGTGGAGTTATAATAGAACCCCTATCACTAACTGCTGGTGAGGAAATTTGGAAAAAACACTAATGATGACCCATCTTGCTGCAAGATCGACACTCGACTAAGTCCCTCAGGCAATGTGGTCTTGTATGCCCACTCTTACCACACTGGTAGCATACCACCTGGCTACCTGAAGAAACATTACATGAAAGCTCCCTATAGCACTTCCTGCTATCTATCGAAGGAGTATTATCCTTGGATGCTGAACCACCCTGGCTTGAAGTTCAAGAGTCATGCCAGTTTTATATCAGTTGCAGTTACCTCATAGGTACCGGGCTATGCACAACATATTTCATGTTTCTAAGATGTGACATTACTTCTCATACTCGTCTCGCATTTTTTAACCTGAGGAGGTTGAGTTGGAGGTGGAAAAATCCTTCTAGGAGCACCCTATTCGAATTTTGGATCACAACACAAAGGTTCTCTATGGATAGTTTGTTCCTCTAGTATGGGTTCTATGGTAGCATGGGTGAGTACGTTATGAGACTTGGGAGAGGTAGGTCGACATACAATCATGGTGGCTGGAGTTGTTCGCAGTTTCTTTTTCACCACCCTTGGAACAGAAATTTGAGGACAATTTTCTTTATGGGGGAAGTTTGTAAGAACTCAGATCTTCATTTCATGTATGGATCTTTATTTTGAGTTGTTTTTTAGGAAAAATGAAGAATCTGGGAATTTTCTAAGTACACGTTGTGTATTCCTGGGTACATGCTGTGTACCCAGTTACTGTGTATAGTTATATACTGGTTGTATAACAACTGAGTACATGGCCATGTAGGTGACATGGAAGACTCCCTAAATCAGGGTCTGGTTGAGGCTAGTACATGATGTGGACATTAAATGAACACACAATGTACTTTTATTTTTAATTTATAAATCAGTGTGGGGTCACGTCTCATGTCCATAACACCCTTCTTCTCCCCTAGGTTCATATAGGAGACTGAATAATGACTAAATAACCTTGATATCCTCCTTTTTCTTCATCTAAGCTCCGATTGAGATGCCACTAGGTGCATTGGATTACCAGCTGTGAGATCTCTCTTTCCTTATAGCCTTTCTTCCTGATTCCTCCTCTCTCATGAGTATTTTAAGGATAAATTTTTTTCACCTTTTTGTAGATCAATGTTGTTATATGCCGATTCAAGAGATGACGTTCAATATTGTTCATCATATGAAATCAAGGTAGGTGGTTTGTGACTTTATTTGATTGTATTTAGATTATATATGCTTAAAGTGTTGAATACCCATGTTGGGTTTTTGGAATTTAACCCTGATTAGTACCTATTATGGTTTTCTTGATTGAGAAAGGGTTATTTCTTATGCATAAGGTTTTATACCTTGATTATGATTGTGTTTCCCTTGTTTTATTGATTATGGTTGCTGTTCTATAATTATTTTTAGGATTTATTTGTTTTCCATGCCTTGTGTTGTTAGGACGGAGCTAATGATTAAATGAGATGCATGTGATTCACATTGTGAAAGTATGACTAAGGGTAATTGACTGCGAGAGATTCTCGAAGTAGGGTCATTTATGTATAAATTGTTGTTATGTTGAAACAAAGGTATTGACTATGAGAGTTTCCAGGTGGTCATAGACTAAAGGGGTTAGATCGTGAGAGCTACCAATAGGGTTGTTATTAATTGAATGTTGAACCCTAGGGAATTGACTATGAGAGCTGATAGGGGGTCATTTAGAAGTTTTGATGCCATGTTGACCTAGGGGTATTGACCGTGAGAGCTTCTCAGGTGGTCATTTGTTAATGATTAGCGCTATGTTATACCATAGGGGTTAGACTGTGAGAAATTTCCTAGAGGGTTGTTTTTTATTGATTTCACAATTGTGATGTGTCTATCAAGCCAAAGCACAAGCTTGGACTCAGTCTTACTAGATTGTTTATATGGTATTATGAGACATCTATTTTCTATTACATAGGGGATATATATATTAGGCTAGATTCCATGATTTCATTATTCAATGGTGTGAATAATTAAAAAATTTAAGTGAATGTAATTGAAGACTGTAGGATTGTTTACTTTTGAATACATCCTATTTTATTGATTCATTTTTGCATATTAAATGATATATATATTCATTGATAGTTAGGCATGGATATTTTAGTTCTTGCCTACTGGGATTCATCTCATTCCCTCTTTGGGTCATGATTTTGGACCCAAACAGATTATATGGTTGCAGGTATAGATAAGGAAAAGTTCCCTTATTCATCAAGTACTTCATTGTTGTTGGAGTTGGAGAGCATGGAACCAAGATGAGGCATGCGATGATGTTAGAGTTTACTGCTTTTCTAAAATTTGGTTTTAGTAATATATGTACAACATTGTGAATTTTTGGCTATATTCCTAGACACATGTGACATGAACCATTTATATATGCTCCAATTGTTAATTTTCTATTATTCTTACACTGTCTACTTTTGTTGTATGTTATTAATGCTTATGCTATTGTTTACAGTTTGTTATTCCATTGTGTATAATCTTCCAATGAGGGACTATTTTCCCCATTATCATACCTTTTCCCTCACTACTAGTCGGAAGCCTCTGGAATTTGGGAAAATGCACTTGAGGTTATGTGACCAACTAGGTTCGGGGCACCTTTGGGCGGCACTCAGAACTGAGACGTTACAAAGAGGTATCAAAGGAGTTCTTTTCTAATTTATCTTACTATTTGGAGACTATAGAGAGGGATAGGAATGAATAGGTAGTTGGCAATAATTTGTGCCTAGTAGTAGCTAACCCGTGTATAGGGAAAATCCATGTTACCTCGAATATTACAATTTTTCTAGCTTTTGAAATTATTACAGTTGATTTGATTTCACCATTGGGTGATTCACTAGTTTTTTCCTGTTATCATTGATATTATTGAGGTTCTATTCTATTAGAACCCAATTATTTGAGGTTATTCCATCTCATGAATCATATAGGCACTTGTTAGAGATCACATGTCATTCATTATTGTCATGCCATTTAGGGTGCATTACTAATTGCATGTTGTTGTGATAGATATTGTGCTAGATATGCATGTTGTTGTGATAGATTTCATGATTTAATACATCTTATATTTATAGGGTATTGGTAAAGGTAAGGTTTCATTTGTATGGATGCCAAACATTGGTCTTTGAGGTGTTATGGGCCCTCTTGGATCAGAATTTGGTTGATCATATTTGAATTTTAATTGAATTTTTTCAAGTTATGATGTGAAAAAGGATTCCAAACTTTGATTCGTAGGGATTATGGGCTCCCACAGTTCATAATTTTTCATGTCTTGGATAAAATTTTAAGTTTTTAAGGGTTATGGAGAAGTTTCAAAGGCCTGCCATCCAAGAACCCAGACAACACAATGTGTGTTGTTATGAACACACACCATGGGTTCTTCTGTTCAGGAAGAATGAATTTTCTTAAGTACACGTTGTGTAGTTGTTGAAAATGTGACTAGACTGTGTGAGAATAGGCATAGGGTTGGGAAATATTTAGTGGAACATGTCATGTACTGGGAGTATATTCCATGATATAGTGGACCATGTGTTTTGTTGAGTGACTAACGACACAGGTGGGTGAAACTTAGGTTGTACACACAGTTTCTAGTTTATGCACATTGTGTAGAGTCGACCGTGTATCCGACCATGTGACTAATGAAACAGGTGGTTATAACTTAAGTAGTACATTTGAAGTTTATAGTGAACATTCCATGTAGTGTTACACGAGGAGAGAACTGTGTAGTTCTATCCATGTAGAAGAACCTGGGTAGGAGGGAAAATTCAAGTACACACTGTTTCTTAGGAGGAACACACTATTTGTATGGAGTGTTACATGACCAAGATTGGCAGAGGTACCTTCCATGTTAAAAGATTAATGGAACACACTGTGTAGAGTTTATACACACCATGTGACCCTATTTTTTAAAACTTCAATTCTTTCCTAATCTTGTTTCGTTCTTGCATTTATAAGTTGTTGCCCTTGATAATCTTGAACTGAGGTATGTACTTGAACTTATGGAGTCTTGCCTCGAAGATGTCCTCTGATTTTATGCCAGGTTTAGGGGGTGACCAGACACTGGAAAGGGTAGATCAGAGACTAATAGTAGATCCTCCCATTATTCTAATCTTGGCACTAGGTGTTATACCAGATGTAGGTGCTGATGTACAGTTCTGTGAAGGATTTTTGAGGATGTTACAAACTTTTCAGGGAGCACCATATCCTACCCCATCTATGGCAGAGTTGACACAGGTGTTATAGCAGTAGCATCCTCCCACTTTTTTAGGGTATGGAGGACCACAGGCTGCAGAGACATGGTTATATTTCATGCATATTATCTTTGAGCATCTGGAGACACCTCCTGAGAGGAGGGTGAATCTCATGACGTACATGTTTTGTGATTCTTCCAAGATATGGTGGGATGTTATCTCATAGGAATGACATCATCATAATATGTCTTGGGAAGAGTCTCAAAGGACCTTCTATGATTACTTCTACCCTAATACGTTGGGGGATGATTGAGCCCAAGAGTTCATGCATTTGGAGTAGGTCACTCTTTTAGTGATGGATTAATCATCTCGTTTCATAGAGCTTCAGTGTTTCACACCTGTTCTAGGAGGTGATGAGTTATCTTTGGCTGGGTGATTTTAGGATGGTATCAAGTATAACATCTGATCACAGGTGAAGGTTTTAACCCTGCCTTTGATGATAACTATTGTAAACAAGGTGTTGATTACAGAGTGTAATCTGAGGGAGTTGGGAGCTGCGAGCAAGGGCGGTTCAGCATCCAGGGTTGGTACTCCTTCAACAGATTTCAAGAAGCACCATAGAGAGCTTTCATGTGATGTTTCTTCAGGTAGCTATGTGGTATTCTACCAATGTAGGAAGAGTGTTCATATGAGACCACATTTCCTGAGGGACCTAGTCGAGTTCCAATCTTGTGGAAATATGGGTCATCTTCAGTGTTTTTTTCTGGATGTCCTCACTAGCAGTGAGTGATAGGGGTTCTGTTATAACTCCATGTTCAAGAGTACGACCCCTAGTTTCTCATCAGTCAGGGAACTAGAGTTTTTTAGGTCGTTCAGGTCAACTAGGTGGTCATGGATGGGGTATCCAGAAGATAGGTTTTCAGTGAAAACAAGGTGGATCAGCTCAGGGTAGTCAGGCAGGGTCACAAGGTCGTGGTATAAGTCAGAATTTTGTAGCGGAGCAGACCCAGGAGGAGCAGGATCTCAGACCCTCTATAGTACGGTTAGAGGTATGATTCTACTTGTCTCAATTTTAGATTCTTCTCTTTTTTATATAGGTTATTACCATAGTTTTATATCCATTACTGTTTTGGAGAGCCTTGGGCTTTGTATCTTTACTTCTAAGGATGTTATAATTCTAGACACTCTGTTAGGGATTATGATGGCCAGTGTACATCAATTCAAGGAGTTACCTCTTGAGGTTGGTGGGTGTCACTTCTTATGGGACCTCTATCTCTTAGAGATGATAGGTTACGATGTCATTCTTGGAATGTACTGGTTGGTATTCTTTCAGGCCTTTGTTGACTGCTATCACCGCAGGGTGAGTTTCACATCACCAGAGGGTGGTTCGTTTCTATACAAGGGTGAATGGGATGTCCAGGCGAGCATATCGGGACCCGAGCATCATGGTTAGGGAAGAATTACATCCCAGATTGAAATTTTTATATCTGTATGACTAGGGGACTTCATAGATGGACTTTCCTCTAGTGGTGGATCGTTTCAAAGATTTCTTTCCAAAAGAATTTTCAGGTTTACCTCCAGAGTGAGAGGTATATTTATCTATTGAGCTTGTGCCAGGAGCGGTATCGGTGCCCATTACTCATTATAGGATGGCTACACCAGAGTTACAGGAGCTTAAGAAGCAGTTAGAGGAGTTGTAGGAAAATGGTTTCATCTGACCCAATACTTCTCCTTGTGGTTCGCCAGTTCTTTTTGCGAAGAAGGTGGATGGTACCGTCGAACTTTGTGTAGATTATCGGAAGATGAACCAGTTGACAGTTAATAATTGATATCCTTTGTGGAGGATTGATGATCTATTTTATTATCTTCGAGGATATTTAGTCTTCTCGAAGATTGACTTGAGATCTGGTTATCATTAGTTGCATGTTAGACCATCTAATATAACTCTTATAGCCTTTTAGAGCAGGTATAGTCTATACAAATATTTGGTTATGTCATTCAGTCTCAAGAATGCGCCGAAAGTTTTCATGGAATCGATGAATCAAGTGTTCCATACTTATTTGGATTCTTTTTTGATAGTCTTCATGGATGATAACTTGGTGTACTCTCACACTCAACATGACCATGCCACCCATATTGAGATCGTATTGAGTACACTGAGAGAGCATTAGTTATATGACAATCTCTTAAAGTGACACTTTTGGATAGACCACATTCACTTCTTGGGTCATGTTATCTTAGATATAGGAGTATCAGTAGACCCAAAGAAAGTGAGAGCAGTAGTTTCCTAGGAGCAGCTGAAGAATGTCTTTGAGGTATGGAGTTTTCTAGGGTTGGCTAGCTATTACAGGCACTTTATACAAGTATTTTCATGCTTATCAGCTCCATTAACAGGCCTGACTAAGAAGGGTGTGAAGTACATCTGGAGAGATTCCTACGATTCATCCTTTCAAGAGACGAAGGGGGGGGGGTTAACTTCAGCACTGATACTGATTTTTCCTAATCCAAGAAAGAGTTACACTGTTTATTATGATGGATCAGGTATAGGGCCAAGATCAGTTCTTATTTAGGGGGAATGAATCATTTTGTGTGGGTCTTGGTAGTTAAGGACACATGATAGGAATTACCCGATGGATGATATCGAGTTGGTTGCAGCTGTGCATGTCTTTCACTGTTGAATACATTATCTTTTGGGAGAGTATTTTGTGGTATACACTAACCACAAAAGTCTCAAGTATATATTTACTCAACATGATCTGAATTTTAGACAACAAAGTTGGGTTGTGTGCCTTTAGTCTTTTTACTTTGAGATTGCCTACACGTCTAGGAAAGGCAACATAGTGGATGATGCATTGAGCAGAAGGACTCAAATACAGGAAGTCTAGGAGGCTAGTAGTGAGTGGAAGCTTATGGGTATGTTCTATGAGATGCATTTGGAGGTTCATGACAGATATGGGAAGATGTTTCTTTCATATATAGTTGTTACCTATACTCTTCTAGATCAAGTTTGAATGAGGTATTTATTAGATTCTAAAGGCTGAGTCCCGAGGGAGAGTGTGTCAGGCGATGACCCTACTTCTGGGTGGACCGTAAGCGATGATGAGGTCTTGCGTTTTCATGGACGCATATGGGTGTTAGAAGACATACATGAGGATTTGATATGAGATTTTCATTTCTCAGTTTTCGTAGTTCATCCAGGTTTCAAAAAGATGTACTAAGATCTACACCATTAATATTGGTGGCCGGGTATGAAGAGGGACATAACTGGTTTTGTTATGTGATGTTCCATATGTCAGCAGGTGAAGGCGAAGCATCAACAACCAGAAAGTATTTTACAGCAGTTACCCATTCCTGAGTGGAAGTGGAATGAGGTCGTGATGGATTTTGTGATGGGTTTACTGAGGTTTCCGCAAGGGAATGATGCAGTTTGGGTTGCTATTGACAGACTCACGAAGTTTCACATTTCTTGTCGATCAAGGAAACCTTCAGTGTTGATGAGATTGGAAGGTTGTACATCTAAGAGATTGTACGTTTCACGGGGTTCCACACACTACTGTTTCATACAGGGATGCCCGGTTTACTTCTCATGTTTGGTAGGGACTACAGAGGGATTTGGGTACACAAGTACTTGTGAGTACAACTTACCATCCCAAGACAGATGACCAGTCCAAGCACACGATTCAGGTTTTAGAGGAAATTATTTGGGCATGCATCCTAGATTTCGGGGGCTCTTGGTAGAGACACATAACCCTAGTGTATTTTTATATAATAATAGTTTTCAGGAAATGATTCAGAAGTCACCTTATGAGGTTTTTTATGGTAGGTCATGTCGATCACCCCTATGTTGGATGGAGGTAGGAGAGGCAACTATACTAGGACCTCATCTTGTCCCGGAGACTAATGAGTAGGTGGAGTTGATTCGGAAGATGATGGATACTGCACAGTCTTGAAATAAATCTTATGTTGATCAATGCAGATGACCTCTAGAGTTCGAGGTCGAAGATTAGGTTTTCTTATGTGTCACACTAAGGTTGGGGCACAGGAGGATTAGGAGACAGGGGAAGATGTCATGAAGATAAGTTGGGCCATTTGAGGTTTTGGAGAGAGCCGGGATGATTTACTATTAGTTGCAGTTAACTCAAAGGTATCGGGATATGCAAGACATCTTTCATGTTTCTCAGCTATGACGTTACTTCTCAGACTCGTCTCACATTTTTCAACCCGAGGAGGTTGAGTTTGAGGTGGATGCATCCTTCGAGAAGAAACCTATTTAGATTGTGAATCGCAACACGAAGGTTCTATGTGGACATTTTATTCCTCTAGTATGGGTGCTACGGTATCACAGGTGAGTGCATGAAAAGACATGGGAGAGGGAGGCTGACGTACGATCATAGTGGGTGGAGTTTTTCGCAGTTTCTTCTTCACCACCCTTGGAAGGGAAATTATGGGACAAATTACTTTAAAGGGGGAAGTTTGTAAGAACCTGAAACTTTATTTTAGGTATGGATCATTATTTCAGGTTATTTTTAAGGAAAAAGAAATAATTTGGGAATTTTTGAAGTACACGCTGTGTATTCTTGATTACACATCGTGCACCCGGTTCCCACGTATAGCCATGTACTGGTCGTGTAACAGCCGAGTACATGGTCATGTAGGTGACCTGGTAGACCGCCTAAAGTGGGGGCTAGTTGAGGATAGTACACGACATTTACATTAAATGAACATACCATGTACCTTTATTTTTAATCAATAAATTAGTGTGGGGTCATGTCTCACATCTAGAACACCTTTCTTCTCCCCTTGGTTCGTACAGGAGAGCGACGAATGGACAAAGAACTTCAAGCTCTTCCCAGTTATCCATCCAAGATCTGATTACGATGTTGCCAGGTGTGTTGGATTTATACCAGTGAGTTCTCTCTTTCACGAGAGCCTTTCTTCCTGATTCATCCTCTCTCATGAGTATTTCAAATATCAACTTTTTTCACTTTTTTGTAGATCTACGTTGTTCTAGGTCAATTAAAAAGTTTTCATTTAAGAGTGTTCGTTGTATGACATCAAGGTAGGTGGTTTGTTCCTTTCTTTGATTGTATTTGGATTATATATTCTTAGTGTAGAATACCCATGTTTAGTGTATTGCATATTTTTGGAATTTAACCTTGATCAGCACCTGTTATGGTTTTTTTTGATTGAGAAAGGTTTATTTCTTAAGAATAAGGTTTTATACCTTGGTTATGACTATATTTTTCTTATTTGATTGATTATGGAATTTGTTCTAGAATTCCTGTTAGGCTTGATTTTTTTTCATGTCTCGTGTTGTTAGGATGGAGCTAATGATTAAATGAGATGCATGTGATTCGCATTGTGAAAGTATGACCATGGGGAATTTACTGCAAGAGGTTCCCGAGGTAGGGTCATGTATGTATAAATTATTGTTATATCGACCCATAGGTATTGACTATGAGAGTTTCTAGGTGGTCATATATTAGAGGGGTTAGACCATGAGAGCTACCCAAAGGGTCGTTATTAATTGAATGTTATACCCTTGGGCATTGACTGTGAGAGCTTCCAAGTGGTCGTTTGTAAGTATTGATTCCATGTTGACCCAAGGGTATTAACCATGAGAGTTTCCCAGGTGGTTTTTTTAATGATTAGTGCTATGTTAAACCATAGGGGTTATATTGTGAGAGATTTCTTAGAGAGTTGTTTTTGATTGATTACACGATTGTGATGAGTCTATCAAGATAATGTGCAAGCTTGGACTCAGTCTTACTAAATTGTTTAATGGTATTCTGAGACATATGTTTTCTATTACATAGGGGATACATATCTTAGGCAAGATCCCAATATTTTATTATTCAACAGTTTGAATAATTAATAAATGTAAATTAATGTAATTGAAAACAATAGGATTGTTTAATTTTGAGTACTTCCTAGTTTATTACTTCATTTCTGTATATTACCTTCTATATATATTCACTGATAGTTAGGAACATATATTTTGGTGCTTGCCTACTGGGATTCAACACACACCTTGTTTGGGTTTTGCTTTTGGAACCAAACTGATTATATGGTTCCATGTATAGATAAGGGAAAGTTCCCTTCTTCATCAGGTACTTGATTGGTGTTGGAGCTGGAGAGCATGGGACCAAGTTGAGGCTTGTGATGCTGTTGTAGTTTACTGATTTTTTGTACTTTGGTTTTGGTATTATAATTCCAGCATTGTGACTTTCTGGATCCTTTACTAGGCACATGTGACATGCATCATTTATATATGCTCCAGTTGTTACATTTCTATCAGTCTTCCAATATTTACTTTTGTTGTATGGTATTACTGCTTCTGATATTGTTTATTGTTTGTTATTATTCTGTGTATACTCTACCAATGAAGGAATATTTTCCCCATTATCTAACCTTGTTCCTTGCTACTAGTCGGTAGCCTCTAGCATTTAGCAAAATGCGCTTGAGGTTATGTGACCAACTGGGTTTAGGGCACCTTTGGGAGGCACCCAGAACCGGGACGTTACATCTATACTTTGAAAAAGTACTTCATAATTTTAATGAGTAACATGGGTGTTTAGAAAATTAAATTAAGACTTAAAAATATTAAAAGGCTTTTAGAATTTAAATATTAGTAAAAAATAAAAATGGAGTTTTTCCAGAATATTTATTCAGAAAAATTATGAAGAAATAAAATCTAATGATATCGTTACTGTGATTTTCATGGTTTTAAATATCACAATTAAACTAAAATGATTTTGATTCAATATGAGACTAAATAAAGACCATCCAAGGATAATTTGGGAGTCTAAGATGACTTCTATCCACAAGAATGAAGTTTCACATCATAGTTCCATATAGACATGGAAAATTAAAATGAATTTAATACCCTAGATTCCTCGATATTTTAAAGTTGGATATAATCTAAAGACTTTTGAATATTATGAATACTTCACCAATATTTTGAGAGATTAAAATTAGTATACTGATTGAGATTCAAATGAAGAGAAAAATTAGGAATACCATTAAATGATTTAAAATAAATGAGATTATTACTTTAAAAAATCATGAAGTTTATATAATTCCATTATGGAAACAAAGATTCCTGATATTATTTTATGAATATATATGTATATGAAATGAAGAAAAATTGATTGTGAGAGTTGAGAATATGGGGACATTATATGCTTTAGTATCAAGGAGAAAAATAAGATATTAAAGTCAAGAGCTATTCATAAAGGAGGAGACTTGCATGCCCAAGTATTCAAGAAGTTGAGGAGAATTAGATCGTTAAAGTTTTTAAGTGAGTGTTCGAGACTGGTAGATCTAATTATGACTGTTAGCTATCAGTGTAACACCCCAATATTTTAGAATATATATTTTATCAAAATTAATATTATGTTTGATAGCCTCTTTCACACACAAAACCAAAATAAAATGATCCATGACATATTAGATGAATATTATTAATAAAATTATAATAATAATAAAACCTTTAGTAAATTAAAATATATTACTAGACTAAAATTGTTTACTTTTAGAGGATAAATAATTAATATTATTTAATATTTAAAAATATTTTTCTTTCTCATATAACTGTTTTGTTAAAGTCTTCTAAGTTTTATTTGAATAAATTTAATTTACCACTTTTAAAATTTTATTATATATGAACTAATATATTAATATTATTTAAATTATAAATTGATGTGAAATAATATTAAGAATGCTTAAAACATCATTTTTCAATAATTTTTTTATTTATATTTCTTATTTTCATTTAAATTTAAAATTTAAGAATTTTTATTTTATAAAATAAAATTTATTTTTTAATTTATCATGTCAAAATTTTCTTAGAATCAATTTTTGATATTTTTTATGAAAAATTTAAATTTTGGGTGAATAGTGAAAAATACCAGTTTTACAAATACTGTCACTTTTATGAAATTATTATAACACAAGAATGATTTGAAATTTAAAAAACATTTTTATATATGAAAAATATATATTTATAAATCAAAATAAATCATTTAAAAATAAAATATTGAGTTTATAAAACCCATGTTCACTATTTTGGAAACATAAGTAAAAGTTTACTTTTAACAAAAAACTATTTTTGGTATCTTTCTTTTAAATAAGTATCTACATGGTGGAATTATATTTTGGCCAATTTTTAAATCCACATAACTCTTATTTGGTTAATAATAAACTAGTTAAATTCATATAAATCAACAACATTGATAATTTTATCTTAATCATAATTTTTAAGCATAAAATACACTTTTTCTAAAAATGATTTTTATGCGTTATATGTGCTAACATTAAAAATATTTTTTATCACCCATAGAAATTTTATTTGAAAAAATGGAGTTTAAATTATGAACCATTATGTATAAATCATTTAATATCGACTTTTTTTACTTTTATTCATTAATATTAAATTAATTAGGTAAAAATTAGTTACCATGGTACAAACTAAAAATGATAAAAGTGAAAAATATAAGAGTAAAAAACTAAAAAACATGTTAAAAAAATGTGCTAAAATTTATTCTTGAGTATTTATCAACCTTAACCATTATTTTACTCTATTATTTTCCACTATTGGATCAACTTGACCATTTAATAGTGAATTTTCCTTTTATATTATTACAAAAATACCATTCCTCTCCCTTATAAAAGGATCCAACACCACTTCACTTATAATCACACCCTAATCCTCTTATGTTCAACAAAAATCTACCAAAATAACTCTAAAACACTCCTAGACACATCCTATTTGTCTTTTTATTCCCAAAATGTCACCTATAAAATCATTAATACATTTTAAAAAGGATATCTTCCATGGAGAAAGGTAAAATTCTCAATTAATCCAATTTCATTTCTTTATCTTTATTTCTTCTTATAAATCCACCAAATATAATATACCAATGTTGAAATAATAACATCAGTAACATAATTATACTTAAATTTTATTATTTTTATTTTAAACTATTTTTTACATACCTCCCAACCATTCGAAAGGTGAAAATGTCAATGTGTTACAAGCAAGCTACCACCTCTATAAATGTCATGGATTGTTTTTTATAACTGCCTTACATGGATGGTAAAAAAGTAGTATTTAATGAATAAATATTAAATTTAAAATTTTATAACTATTTTTAAAATATAATTCAATTATTTACTTCTTTCCATTTTATGGAAAATGAGAACATCACCCATGCGTTCGTGCATACTATCACCTCCATAAAAGTGAAATGTTTCAGTTTTCATCTAGTATTTTATTTTTTATCAAGATATTTTAAAATATAATTAAAATTAATAAAAAAAATATAAAAAATATCATTATTATTATGTAATAATGATATTATTCCAAAATAATAACTTTCTTAACCATACTCACCCATAGATTATAGCTTGTTTTTATTTGAGTAGATTTAACCACATACATGAAAAATTCTTTAAATCATGGATGAATATGGAAACTTAAAAATTGGTTTTATTTTACATATATTAGAAAATAATTTTTTTATAGTTTTAGAATTTTTATATTAATATTTAACATATTATTAATGTATCTCCTTTTAGTTTATTAAGAATTACCAAAACAAGTTCATCACTAATTTTATCGTCGTCGATTGTAATTAAAATAATCATGAAATAAAATTTTAAAATTTTAAATAATTATAAAAAAAATATTACAGTACCTATAATTATATAATAATGATGAAACTTGAATCTATGAATAATAATCTACACCTCTATTATGAAACTAGTATTAAAAAAACAATAAAAACTAATAACATTTGATGATGAAAATAAAATAAAACTAACTAATATATTTGTAATTAATTATTATAAATTATGTTTATAAAATTTTATAGGTTTGAATAATGTTTTTAAATAGGTGGTTATGATATTTATTTTTTATATATAGGAGGTTGAAGTGCTTTGGTAGAATTTAAGAATTAAGGTAAGGGTGTTTCATCTCAATTTCATTTCTTTGAGATATGTTTTGTTTTATACACCTAATTTCATATAAATGGTGTGTATACTACCTATTAAATATTTAATAACATGAATTATATTTTCTTTATTGTATTTTAATTTCAATTTCAAGCTATATATTTTCATGGTTTTTATTATAATATTTCTTAAACCATAAGGGATTATAGTCAAAATTATTATTCTTTAAGACTAATGTCATATTCACCACTTTTAAAAGTATTTTTTGTGTATATAATTCCTATTTATGTATTTTTATCATTTTATTGATGAAATTTATGGTATTTAAAAATTTATCTTATGTTATAAATTTCATGGATTTTCCATTAAAAATATAATGAAGTTGTAGGGATTTTCTAACTTAATCCCCCTTTATTTGAGTTATAATGTTTCATCTTGAACTTATTAATTCTATGATCAAGTTCTTCCACACTAATATTTTATATTGAATTCTCACTTTATCTCTTATGAAAATGACATTTTTTATTCAAATCTTCCTCCTTGATGAATTTATTTCACAAAAAAATATGACATTGTTAAGAATAATTCTCATTATATTTAATGATGATTTATATTCCATCTCTATATATTCATTTCCCTCAAATGTTTTCTTTTTTTAAATGTAATTATGTGTTATCTCATGTATCCTTCAAATTACCCTTTATCACTTTTTACAATTATGTTTTATTTCTCCTTTTATGATGTGGGTTTTCAACAAAGGTATTTCAAAATATTAAAAAAAGGTTTTCCATCTTTTTATAAAAAATGTTTTATATTCTACTATATATTTATATTAGAAAAACTTTATATATTTTCATGGATATACTATTGAATATTATTTTTAAAATTAAGTGTTTTTAATTTTTTTCACATTTTCGAAAATAAATTTTAAAAGTGACCCATAACATCCTTTTTTTATGATAATGTTGAAAATATTTTTTGAGACCTATTTTCTATGTGAAAACATTATTTCACCATTAAAATAATTATTATAAATAAAGTTTCCTTTCCATGTGTTAAAATGGTTTTAAAAATAATATTAGTTCTTAATTATTTTAAAACATAAAATACATGTTTCCCCTTATTGTTGAAAGTGATTTACCCAATGGTCTTGAAAATGCATTTTTTATCTATGAAATAATACTTAATGCATCTTATATTAAATTGAGGATATGATATTTTACCTTTAACCACCTTATTTATTCAGATTTATTATGAAATTTTCTTTGGAATTTTTCATAAAACCAATATATTTTCCATGGGTTTATTAAGTGATGTTTGAAATATGAATGTTTTCATGTCCTCATGGAACACATATGAATGGTTATTATTATGTGATGATTTGTGTCCTTTATAAACTTACAATGGATTGGTCAAGATTATATATCATGAGATCAAAAGTTTAATTAGGTGGTAATCCCAAGCTTAAGGGTATATGAGAGGATTATCCCAAGCCCAAGGGTACAAGGATTGATTATCCAAAGCCCAAGGGTTTATGAGAGGATTATCTAAAGAACAAGGGTATAGTGGAAAATTATCCCAAGCCTAAGGGTAAATATGTTGTGAGCCCAGAAAAAATATGGTATATGGATTGTAATCCCAGGCCCATTATGGTACACATATTATTATCCCAAGACCACTATTTTATGATAATTAGGTATAAATTCCTGCTCCACCATGATATGATTTGCTATGATTTTTCTTATGTCACATTTCTATATTATATTCTTATGTTATGCTAAAATAGATCATGTTTATTGTATCAGTTTTCTACACTCTTATGACATGGTATATTCTTGATCATTTGAGACTACATGTCATTCTATTATTCCTTGGGGACAACTCTTATTGTTACACATTTTTTTAGTAATATATTTCTCCTATACTCATGCTTTATCACATGATTATGACCTAAAAATTGATGAAATGTTGTTGATTTTTTTCCTTAGTGATATTTTTAGCTCACCCATTTCTTATGCTTCTATTCCCTAAGTTATGCAGATGAGTATAACTTGTGATAACTATAAAAGGGAGTATAGTGTGGTTTGATTATAGATATTTATTCAGAATAATAATAAAATAAGTATCTTATGTAGCTAATCCTCAAAGATAATAAAACTTTTATTCTTAGAATTGGGTGTCTTTTATGATATGAAATGTTTAAGTTAAGAAAATTATATGATATATATGTATGTTTCACTTGGGACACATCACTTTGTATCAAAACTAGTTTTCAAGGAAAGTGACTTTAGCACTGGACCCAAGAGTGTGGGTTTGGGGAACCACAGTTGATGTTCTTAATGATATTGTACATAAATAGACCAATTGCTCCAGTGTGTTCATGGATGGAGATATACATCAATAAGTAGTAAAGAAACCTATATCATAAGTATAACTTTCTTATTTTGGATAATATATTTTAGTGGGTAGTGGGAATATGTATTCTCTAGTGGGACTCTAGAGTAGGATCATACTGGGAATCTTGGATTATTCGACTAGGAAGGTCCTTAGTGTAACAAATTATATTTATAGTGGAGAATTTATTATTGGGGGGACTATCCAATATTGATAAGGAGTAGTTTTTTAAGGTTGAACCTAGTAAATTCTTATGTGATGTGCTTTCATTATTTTAGTTTCATATAAGGTGATGTTGTGTTAATTAAAGTTAAGGGGATCTAGAATTTAGTAGGTCACAAAGTCTAATTCTAAAATAAATAGTTATAAAAGTGTACCACTAATTCACCCCTATAAGTGGTTCCAATTGACCTAGGAACTATAAGATAAACATCTATCATGGGAGAATTATACAATATCTTTATACAATTAGGTGCATAATTAACTTAACCATGTGACCTAACCATTCACATCATGATTGTGATATGTATTTAATTTTTAATACCTATTTTACTCCTACAAACCCAATTATCTTTGTAATTCAACATTGGACAATTTTAGAGAACTTTTGGGATAATTCCAGGGCTTCTTCATCTTTAAACCAGGAATTTCTTATGAGAATTGATCTAATCATCATGGAATAAATGGTTAGGTTTTGATGATTCTATTTCATTCATGAATAAGTATTTATATCTCTTGAAGTATTTTATTCTTTTGAATCTAGAGATTTTGGTGTTGGACTTTAAGATTCCTGGGATTTAGATTAAGGAATTTCATTCATCATGTCTAGGTATAGAAGGATTTTTCCTGTCAGCATGATAAATAGAGTTATTAAATTATAAATTTTCTAAAATGGTGTGATTAAGTGGGTGTATATTCTCTCATCTATGATTTGGATAATTTATTATGAGTTTTTTTTAATTTTTATTCATTAGTATTTCTTTGATTGAATCATGTAATCATGAATTTGTATAAAATAGTGATTTATTCATAACCATATTTTATTGGAAATTTGGAGGTTTTCAAAATATTTAAATTTTAAAATAATTTAGGATTTTATATAATGATTTATAATTATTTGAATTTGATTTATTTGGAAATTTTGAGAACGAAGTTTTTAATGGTTCATAGTGAATTTTGGATGTAAATTAGTTCTTTGAAAATTATTGACTTTTTGTATTTATTTAATTTTCATAAATTGGATTTGAGAAATGAATTTTGAAATGTGGTTTTGTACATGAATTTATGGTATTTTTATATTGAGAATTTGAAAGTGTAAAAAATGTTTTAATGGGGCCTTGTTTTGAAAAATTCAAGTTTCATCCATGAGGATGGGAATAATAGAGAGTGTGCATCAAGGTGAGAAATATTTGGGAAAATTAGCACTAAAAGGTGACACTCACCATGGTGTGAGATTGGATGTGTGAATGATTAATTAATTATACCACACCTTTAAATGCTATATAGTGATGGAAATAAGGAATTATGGGGTTTTGTATTTGGATTTTCATAATAAATCCATTCTATAGGTGATTAGATTTTTTGAGAAACATGGTGTTTCCAATGGATTTTGTGAAATAGGGATTTTCCATCAGATTGGAAAAATGTTAAATTTTCTTGTGATTTAAGGAGAATGATTATATATCTCAAGATCAAAATTTTACTTAGGTGGTAATCTTAAACACAAGGGTACACATGTGGTAAGACCAAGGGTACAAGGGAGGATTATCAAAATCCCAAGGGTGTATGAAAGGATTATCCAAAGCCCAAGGGTACCCTGGAGGATTATCCCAATACCAAAGGTACATATGTGGTGATCCCAAGCCCAATAGGGTACATGGATTGTAATCCCAAGCCCATTAGGGTACACAAGTTGTTAGCCCAAGCCCACTATTTTATGAGAATCAGGTAAAAATTTCTTCTCCACTAGATATGATTTACCATGATTTCTCATATAACACATTTCTATATTATATGATTATTTTATTCTATAATGGATCATATTTATTATCTCATTTTCCTTAACTCCTATTACATGGTTTATCTTTGATCATTTGAGACTACATTTATTTCTATTATTCCTTGGGTATGACTATTATTATTACACATTATTTATAATAAGATATTTCTCCTATACTCTTTCTTTCTCACAGTATTATGATCTAAAACTTGATGAAATGTTGTTGAGTTTTTTCCTTACTAATATTTTCATCTCACCCCTTTCTTATACTTCTATTCCCCATGTTATGAAGATGAGTATAACTTGTGAGAACTCTAGAATGGATTCTAGTGTGGTTTTATTATAGAGATGTATTCACAAGAATCATAAAATAAGTATCTTATGTAGCTAATCCTCAAAGATATTAAACCATATATTCTTATTATTGTGTGTTTTTTATGATATTTAATGATTAATTTGTGAAAATTATATGATATGTATGTATGTTTCACTTAGTACATATCACTTTATATCAAAACTAGATTTTAAAGAAAGTGAATTTAGCACTGGACTCAAGAGTATGGGTCTGGGGAACCACAATTGATGTTATTAAAGATATTGTACATGAAAAAACCAATTGATCCAATGTGTTCATGGAGGGAAATATACATCAAGTGGTACTAAAGAAACATATATCAAAATTAGATCTTTATTATTTTCAATCATATATTTGTAGTGGGAAGTGGGAAGTGTTAGAACCATGGTTGTTCTATGAATGAATTGGAATATGGTTTGTGTTTATTGTCAGTTCTCAGTGGAAGTTCAGACTGTGTTCTAGCAAAGTGATCATACAGAACAGGTAGATAATAGTATTGAAGGTGGCACAATTTTCCAGTGTTTGCCAAATTTTTGGGCCTGAAAATTGACAAATGGAGAAAAGTGGTTTTTTGAAAAGAGACGTGTGCGTCGTTGACTTGAAGGAGAGGAAAGTTGTGTGCCTTTTGTTTTTCAAAATTAGAACATGAAAATATGGCAAAAGGAGAAGGGAGCTCAAGTTTTATGTTTAGGTCGCGCAAGTGACTTGCGCGCAGAGACTTGCGCGCTAAGGGAAGACTTGTGTGTCGTCACGCAGGGTATCCAATTGCCTATAAATAGAGGTATACCCCTCCTCATTTGGTATGAAGTTCATACTTAGAGAAAATCAGAGCTCCCGTCGCGCAGTTGTGGTGGTCGTGCAAGTGGTGGTGGGTCGCGCAAGTTGAAGTTGCGTGATAGTTGTTTGCTGCACATCCAAGGTGGTTTGGGCAAGAAAGGGTGTTGGTCTCCCATGTTTGGTGTTGGGGAAGGAAGTGTCACGCAGGTGGTTTTGTGACACTTGTGTGCCAGGATTTGAATAAGTGTGACAGTTGACCTTTGCGTGCCAAAACTAGTTTGGGTGGAAAAGAATGTGAGTCGTGCAAGTTTTGTGTTAAAGAAGGGAGAGTCACGCAAGTGGTTGAGGTGGACTTGCACGCCGTCTTTGAAACTTGCGCACCGGCATGGAGAAGCGCTCCAATTGTTGTTGAAGCACACCGATCTTTTTGGAGTTGCATGAAAGCTAGAATATTGACTGATACCTTTGGTGGAAAGTGAGATTAGTCTATGGGTGAGATTTGAGCTTCAACAGAGCATCTACATATAAAATAGGATGTATTCATTAGCAAAGATTAAGAGACCTTCATGTCTATAAACTGAGTGGGACTTTACCAAAGGTAGTGAGCCAGGAGGAGTCAACGGAAGTGACCCGAGGGATGTAGTAGGATATCCTTGATGTGCTTGTGTTATTTTAGTTTCAAATAAGGGTAGGTTATGTTAATTAAAGTTAAGAGGATCCAAAATTTAAGAGGTAAAAAAGGTTAATTCTAAAATAAATAATTATAAAATTATACCACTGATTCACCCCTATCAATGGTTTCAATTGACTTGGGCACTACAAGCTAAACATGTATCATGGGAGAATTATCTAGTATCCTTGTACAATCAGGTGAATAATTAGCTTAACCATCTGAATCATGATTGTGATACATATTTAATTTTTAATACCTAGTTGACTCCCATAAAACAAATTATATCTCTAATTCAAAATTGGACAAGTTTAGAGGCCTTTTGGGATAATTTTACAGATTCTTTAGTATTAAACCTTGAATTTCTTATGATTATTGATCGAATCATCATGGAATCAATGGTAAGGGTTTGATAATTCTCTTTTATTCATGAATCACTATATATATATATATATATATTATTTTATTATATTTAATCTAGATATTTTTGTGTTTGATTTAAAGATTCTATGGATTTAGATTAAGGAATTGCATTCATCATGTATAGGGATTGAAGGATTTGTCCAATTAGTGTGATAAATGGAGTTGTTATTTTATAAATTTTCTATGATGATATGATTAATTATGTGGGTCTTCTCTCATATATTATTTTTATAATTTATTATGTGTTTTTTAATTATTATTCATTAGTATTTCTTTATTTATTTATGTTGAATCATGAATTTATACAAAATAATGATTTTAGCATAACCATATTTTATTACAAATTTGGAGGTTTTAAAAATATTTAAATTTAAAAAAAATATAGAAATTTATATAATGATTTAAAATTATTTGAAGTTGATTTATTTTTAAATTTTAAGAAATAATTTTTTAATGGTTCATTATAAATTTTTTAAGTAAATTAATTCTTTAAAAATTATTGATTTTTTGTGTTTATTTTATTTTAAAAAATTGGATTTGTGAAATGAATTTTGATATGTGTTTGTGTACATAAATTTAAAGGATTTTTATATTGAGCATTTTAAAGTGTAAAAAATGTTTTAATGAAGCCTTGATTTTAAAAACTCATGTTTCATCCAACAGGATGGGTATCTTAGAGAGCGTGCATAAAGGTGAGAAACATTTGGGAAAATTAGCACCGAAAGGTGACACTAACTATGGTGTTATTTTGGATGTGTGAATGAGTAATGACTTACATCACACCTTGAAATGCTAAATAGTGATGGAAATATGGAATTTGGGGGTTTTCATTTGTATTTTCTTAAGAAATCCTTCCCATATGGGATTATATTTTTTTGAGAAACATGGTGTTTACAATGGATTTTGTGACATAGTGATTTTACATCAGATTGAAAAAATGTTATGTTTTATTTTAATTTAGGGAGAATGATGTAATTTAGAATTTAGGTTTTGGGGGAGAAAAAAGTATTTGTTTATTTTTTAGAAATTATTCCTTTATGAAATTTTTGGATGAACTGTGAAATTATTTGTAAAAGCATTATTTTCTTTTAGAAAATTTGGTTAAATAAAATGTTTTAGTGTTCTAACTATTTTTGATTCAATATGTATTATTGGTATTGAATTTCAAATTTTTATTTTCACGATAATGAATTAGTGTATTGGGGAAATTATATTGAATTTAAACATAACCACTACATGTGTATCATAATGAAAATATAGACACAATTGGTACTAATATAGGTAAAGGGAAGGCATTATTCTTTGTTAATATTGAGACATAGTTCTATATTGGTGTTATTGTAGTAGAGATGGTGACTCATCACCATATCACTTCACTAATGGTATTATATATCATCTCTTTTTTTATGTTTTATACATTAGTTTTATGAAAATATTTGTAAAACATTTTTTTTTTCTAAAAAATAGTTTACTTTTTTAAAAATTTACAATAGTTTTGTATGATCATACATGGTTTGATGTTTTATTTCAAGGGAAAACCATTCCATGTAGTTTTTTATCACTTAAAATTTATTTTTATCTTTTTCGGATCAAGAATCTTGTTTGAGTCCAAATGGATTCCTAGTTTAGGTCTCTGGATTTAGTCTCCCATGACACGGTGTTAAAAAATTCCATTATAGTGGGGTTTTGATTTGAGTCTTGGGAATTTTTATAGGAATGGATAATAGTTCGGTTAGAAATTAGAAAATACCCATAAAAATACAAGTATAACCTTTTTATAGTGAACTCTAAGTTACTGGGATGTTTGGGTTAAGGTGAGGTTGATGGTAACCACATAAGATTGTTAATTCTATTGTGTTAAACCATGATGGGAAGGAATAATAAAGAGTTTATGTATCATGGTAGTCATGGTATGAATTGTATCCCATGACATGGTCTTAAATTAATTGTTTTTCTTTTATATAAATGGAATTCCAATTGCTCCATGATTTTTATTTTTCAAATTTTTTTTCAAATTTTTTGAAATTTGTGAGATTTGAATGAAATATTATGATAAGATGGTAGGAATAAAATTATCCAAAGGAAGTTTATTCCAGTTAGTTATGGTTTGTAATATTTATTTTTTGTGATAATTATTCCTAAAGGGAATACTTTTTTATGGTATCTTTTTATTGTTATAGAATATGCTACCTAGGAGAGCTTTAGTTGTGTAAGGGTAAGGGAAAGGAGCAGCAGAGCATGCTTGTATGGACCCTCAACTACTAGGAACTATTATACTCAATATCTAAGGAATTTATATGTATTCTTATTAATATATAATAAGGTAGAAAGATAGGGAATCTAATTATATAGTGAAAAATCATCCATTATCTAGGGGTGAGGTTGGGATAGAGGAATTATATGAGTGTTTGGATAAGATCAATCATATCTTCAAGTTTCTAAGAAATTCCATAAACATTGAAGTTAGAATTTTGATCTTATTTTATATAGGGAATGGTTAGGAAGTGGTGGGAATAAATTAAGCAAGCATGCTGGGATAAATATATTGGTTGGAAGATCTTTTAGAAGTTATTTAATGACCAATACTAACTAGAGGTGATGATGTTTTCTAAATCTCAATAGTTTGTAGATTTTAACTAGGGGATTTTTTCTATTATGGAATATACATCAATTTTTTATGACATGGTAGAGTATATTATTGAGTTAGTGACCAATGAGAAGATAAAGGCATGGAGGTTTGAGATTCAGTTTTTATTGGAGACCGAGTTAAGGATTATTCTTCTAGATCTTCCCACATGTGTAGAGGGGGTTAGTATGGTCTCTTAAGAGGAGGAAGATATGGTAGACATAGGGAAAGATATTTCCTTTGTTCCAAGACCAAGAGTATGAAATAATTCATTTAGTGATCAAAATAGGATGCAAAAGGACTTATAAGGGAATTTTTTTTGGATATTATTCCCAGTATTATTAGGGAAATGGATCACTATAGTATTTCTGGTACAATAAAGTAGGTAACCTAAAGTTGAAGTACCATATGTTCCTCACATATATTTTCAATAAGGTAAGGTAGGTTATTTGAAGAAATATTTTTGATAGTTCTCACAGATGAGTTATAGGGGCATATACAACTAAGTTTTGGGATTCAAGATATAAGAATATCCTTTGAGGAAAGATAAGTTAGGAATGCATGATAGAGTATGGATAACTTTTTAGGGGGGAATTTATCACCTCATAAGAGTCATGAAAAACTTTTCATAGTTGAGAAAGTAACTTAGGAGGCTGAGGATGATGTGGGGACATATATGGTGAAAAACACTATCCTGGTAGATTTTAACATTATTTATAAAGTATTTTATATGGGAGTTTCATATTAATTTTATGATGTCCCCAAGAATGGTGTCATATCACTATTATGGCGAGGGGGTGAATCTATAAACAAAAATCTATTTTCCATATTATGATTTATTATGAAATAAGCCCCCATAACATGTTTGAGTGATTGATCTCACGATTAAACTATCACACACTTAGAAAATAAAATAATCAAAGAATAACCAGTGTGTAAGTTTCACTACTCAAAATGAGTAGCAACTCCTTATCATGATCCAAAATCACCTGATACCACACAGTTCACTAGAATCACCATTATGAATATAATTATTTGGGTATATTCTTGATTCATAATACAATGATATCAATTATTCTATCTCCCAATAAATGTCTTAATAATTTTTATTATTGTATTGTACTTCAATAAGGTAGTGATTATCCTTATTCATATGATTTGATTTTATCCTAATAATGTATATTGATATCACAATTATTAAATGTAAAACATGTAATACTTCTTCCTTATTCCTCAACATAAAAAAATATTTGATAATCACACACAAAAACCAAGTGTTCACACTTATTCTTCTTCTTTTTATACTTATAAAGTAATAATTTCTCTTCTTATTATTTTTATTCTTCTTCTCTCTTTCAATGAATACTTCTCTGTACAAACTCCATCCTTTATCTCCTCTTCCTCACTATTTTTTTCTCTATCAATATTTTATGTATGGCCCTTATTCCGTTTTCAGATTCAACATTAAGAAAATCAATTTCCTTCAACTACTATTCAACTTCTCATACTAAATATTTAGTATCTATATCTATCCAAGTAGAATCTATCATAAATCATAATGTGACAATATACATTTTGGTACGATAAAACAATTCCTCTAACTATATCTAAAAATTTTATCCCTTTACATGTTATAAAATTTATTAATGTCACAATAATTTTATTATTTTCTCTAGGTCAACATGATTATGGAATGATAGCATAAATTATGGTGAAATATATGTAACCACCTAAAAAGTTCATATATATTAATTTTTAGGGATTCTCATAATATTGTGACTCTGTCCCACAAGTCTCACTTCATTATTTATAATGACATGGACTTCTCAAAATGGTCTGACTATCTCTCAAATCATAGGGGTAGCTTCAAGCCTTAATTCATTCATGGATTGTAGCATAATTATCATCTTTATGATTCCACCCGTATTCCTTAATCCGTAATCCAATTTTTTGTAAAGTAAAAATCATTACATACCAAAGTGGGAACTTTACATATCACATATAAAATCTTATGTATGAAAAAAACCTTATATATATATAACCTTACTTTATAAGGACTCTGCCAGTTTTCTATCCTAGTCTTATCATAGATAAAATCATATATATAGAAAAACCCTATATATGTAATACCTTACATTATAAGTACTTTACCAATTTTCTATCCCAATCCACTCACATATAAAATATTACATATAGAAAAATCATACATATGAAAAAAATTATGTATGATTGTGAGTTCTAGTTCTTTTACACATTTCACAACTTGAAGGATCATTTATATATCCTTGAAAAAAACTTATTCATAAATTGGAATATATTATGTATCATCTCAAATATATTATGTATCCTAGTGGAAGCCTTACCTTTCTAAAATTTCATACTGTATTCCCTCGGAATAAATTATGTATTGTCAAAAAATATTATGTATCACATAGAGATCTGGTCCTTTTCCTATTTTCACTTCTCTGAGAGTTATTATGTATTAGAAAATATATCTTACATATGAAAAATAAATATTATATATGAAATACTTTACCATTTTTTAGACTAATTCTGATCAGAACCAAATATATTTGATACATCTTCCAAACCTCTTCCAAACACCTCCAGTCTCATAAACACCCTTTAATAAATATTAAAACTTCTTCCATGTTCTTTCAACTACTCCAAAACATTAGAATGAACTTCACATAAAATTAAACACCACACAACACTATATCTTTAATATGATTTATTTTTTGACAATAAAAGGAAACACAAGAACCATATTTATTTCTTATCTCCTCCAATTCTTCATTTTATACTTATAACCATAGTAAACCCCCATGTGTCTCAATAACCACCTCAAGGTCACAACCACTCTTGATCTTAATATATTATTCATTCATGATCTCAAAAATATACCCCTTTTTATTTTTCAATAAACTATTTGATATAAATCACTTTTCAAAACTCAACACACTTATAATTTAATCATCATTAAATAATTCTTAGACTAAATGAGTGAAATTTTTTTAGAAATAAATAAAATTGAATAATAATTTCTGGTTGTCCATTAATGTTACTTATATCCAATTCTTCATAGAACTTGAAACCAGTTGAGATCAACTTCTTAAAAAAAATATTCCACTTTACAAAAAATTTCTTTGAAGATGTGTATAATTAGTTCCTGCAAACATACTCAAAAAATAGGTTATTATAGTCTATAACTCAAAAAACCTTGTTAACTTCATAGATTACTCCTTTTAAAAACTCACTCTAAATATATACTCCCAATAAATAAGAGATATCCCCCATTAGGTTAAACACATATCTTTGGATTCTCCCCCTATATTGTTTTTCTCTACATTTATAAATATATAAGGGATAAACATAAATGGATTTATGTTTTATTTCTCCCCTTTAGACAAAAAATATCCAAAGAATAAGAGGTATAGGAGACAATTTCACCATAACATATCATTTGATGAGTGAAGTATGAGATCTATTCTTCAACCTCCATGCCTTGGTATTCAACTCTTTATTTGAATGATAACCACTTTGATCAACTAAATTCTTTTTTAACATCTATTTTTGACTAGGATAACTCTTATTATTCTTAAATTCAGAAATATGACATGCCAAAGAATATTTATTCTTATTTCTCTTCATTTTAACTTATTTTTCAGAACTTTGAAACTATTTTTCTAAAATAAAAAAAACCTTCTTCATCCTTATTTTTATGATCTATTTTAAATGAGATAACACCTTAAACCTAGTTTTTTAGAAGAAAAGTTTTTACACCCTATTTTTATGCAACAATATCCAATGTATTTTCCTTTAATTTTTTTCTTTCATATTATAATATTTTTTTTGTATTACAGTTCATACTTAGTTGGATAGGTAGAATAGTGAGACATTCTTCAATAAAGTGACATGACTGGTCATGTCTTCTATAAACCTCATCCAATTCTTGGAACTTTTTCTCAACCTTCAATCCATAATTTTCATATTTCTCCTAAACGTTTCTACATTATGTGGATCAACTCCCCCAAAATATTTATCTCTATATTCCTATAGGATCATAGAAATATTAGTAATTAAAACAATGTCTGGTTAAAAATTTCATAAATCCTCTACAAAACCAATAGTATAAAAAAACACTTCCTTTAAAAATAACTTTTTATCTAGATGTAGACTTCTATTGTTTATTAACTTTTTTACTATGGTCCGTTGATTCATTTTATAAACCCAAATTAAGGTATACTTATCAGGTCCATGTTCATAATCTGATAGAACCACCAAAATATACTCCACTATAACTTGAATTCACATAAAAAAAGTTCCAAAGTGAACCCATACTATGATGTATGAAGCTTAGAACACAAGCACACCCACATCACCAAACCACAACATAAACCCACTAGATAAAAGAAACATAAAATACTATAGATTTAAATGAGTAGAAATTAAATAGGGAATAAGAAAAATAAAATCTATTATACATTTTATACTTGCATCCTAATATATATGAGAATACTGTATCTCTTTTATTCATGAATTAGAGTAATATTTCAATGAATCAAATTTTATATCACAATGTGATCACGCTATATATTTATAGAGTTCCCCTATAGTCATTACGGTATCCACTCACTTTCTTTCTGCCTGGGTTTCAATCTACTTAATCCAACCATTATGAACAAACCCTCCACTTGGTTAAGACTCCCACCACCTTAACTGACTCTATTAATGCACTATTCCCACCTCCTAAATATAGTGAAAGATAAACATCTTTTTATTGGATATAAATATGAATTATATTAATATTTGGATCAAAATAATATTTTCTAGATGGATATATTACTAGAGGGGGTGAATTTTAGTTTTAGAAAATTTAGTTTAAAAGAGTTTAAACTAAACAATTTCATAGACCATTTAAAGTAGAACTAATGCATTCAGACTTGGACCTCAATCTAATTATAAAAGTATCATAATCAATATTTATTTCAATATATCAGATTTATAGAATCATAATTAGATTAATTACGATAAAAAAATTAATAAAGAAAGATAAATATGATGTTTCAATTTCATTTATATAAATACAGAGGAATAGTTACTTGTAAAGAAATCATAAATACAGTAGCAATGTAATTTAAGAATTACTTACATCTATTATTAAAATAATACAACTCTTTTATCCTTAAGTGTAAGAAAGAAACTAACCTCAGATAAAGGTGTCCCTTTTTATACTTACAATAAATTTTGTCTTTCCTCGGCAAGGAAATACCTTAATACAAAGATCAACTTTGTCTTCCTAGTCACAGATGCCCTCAATCTGAGGGATCAGATTTTCTCTCTCTCCCTAGCCTCAATATCCATTGATCCGATAGATTTAATTATCTATCTCACTATCCCCATGATCCCTTGATCAATATGATAATTAGATTATCCATATTCCTATCCTCAAAAGCCCTTGATCGTAATCACATATCTGATGTAGAAACAATTACAAAACAATTCATAAGGAGACAACTGGACAAGGCTTACTTAAGAATAAAAAACTACAAAACAATTAAAATAGGATAAAAATAGGATGTTCATGCTTTGAAATCTTTAGATCTATCACACAAGTGATAAATTTCAAATGAATTAACTTGCTCCAAACTCTTTGAATTACTGGGTATTTATAGGTAAATTCCAATAGTCATCTTTATCTCCCAATGGTCATATTTTCTCTGAGTTTTTCGTAAGGATTGGAAATATATAACTTGATAGCTCATACCACTATGGAATAATATAATTTTTGACATTGAACTGGTTTTACACAATCACACTATAAAATATGTTCCTTATATTAGAAATCAATTTTTCATATTCATAATTTAAACTTAGTCAGTCCGATGGAATTACTCATGATTGTCATTATATTAAATCTTATGATTATCAATCTGATCTTATCAATTTCTGTATCAGTACAATTATTAAAACTTTTTCAGTATAAAAAATAAGATATATAGTCTTACATCTGATTTGATAAGGGTGAATCTGATGTTTATCATATCTATACTCATTACAGTAATCATAATGGAAAATTTTAGTGTATATTCATGAATACTTTAGAACTAAATATAAGAATGGTAATAGTTTATCTTTTTTATAAAAACATTCTAAAATACCTTGTACATAAAAATTTAGTGATCAAGTATTTAAGAAGGTGTTTCTAATTTTCAAAACTAAATGAATGTAAAATTATTAAGTATAACTTTTCAATCAACAATTCCCGTTTTTTGGAAAGCACAAACCCAAAACTTAAATAAAAAATAACTTTTAAAAACTTACCATCCATTTAGTTTTAGGTACTTCATATTCATAATTGTTCTTTAATCCTTAACTCCCATAAGTTTATAAATCATTTGAATATGATTATCTCCCCCTTAGGATAACCCCCCCCCTAAGTATTATATTCTCTCCATGATGATATTCTCCCAATTTGTATAAGAACTTATTATATAAAAGTTTCTCCCCCTTAATCAAAACTACTCCCCCTTTGTGATTTACAAAAAGAATGGGGAAATTATAGAGTTTCCTAAAATGTTAGAGGATAGAAAACAATATATGAGACAATAAAATTAATTAACTAATCATCCATAAAAATATTAAAGAATATAAAACCAATAAAAATTAGAAAATCATTCTAGAATAATAGAAATTGGATGAAAATATGATTCATTAAACAAACGTAGAAAATGTTTTCCAAAAACAAATTACAATAATAGTTCAAGAGAAATTTAATCTTTCTTCATCAAAAACTTTAAAAAATAATTCATATTTTTAAACTCTTTTCAGTCATCCTCAAAATTTACTATTATTTCATCTTGAGTCCAAAAACAATCCGAAAATTCTTCATTCTGATTCTTCAAAGTGACAATTTCCTCTATAATATTTGGTTCTTGACAACTCCAACTACAAATATTTTATCTTCCCATACAATGGTTTAATTTCTTTAGTCTGGTTATCAGTTGTATCTCTGAATTGTTACAGAAATTTCACCCAAGATTTCATATCTTTAGATAATTGACTAAAAGCTTCAACAGATTCATTCATAATCTTTTTCATACCTTTAAAATTTTCATCATGTAGTTTTACATCAACATCAATTTGATGAGACCACTTTACCACCTTATTACATGCCTTTCTATGAGTTAGACAACTATCTTGTAAAGTCTTCAAATCAACTAACACCAAATGACTCTTTATGTTAACATCTTTAATGATTCATATTTCCTATCAATACATTCATGAATCATTTCTCCTCTAGATTCAAGTCTGAGAAAATATGAAATTATTCCTTTGAGTATTTTAAAATCTTTAATGATGTAATCAACTCCTTGAGTAGTTATTATATTCACTGGATTCGATTCATGTTTATTAATTTCAAGAAGTTGAATTCAACTTGGCTCGACATAAAATATTGTTTTTCATTTTTCAATTTTTGTGACTTCCTTAATGACATATTATTATCAACTTCCTTATCATCAAAAACCTCAAGGATATTAGCATCCTTGTCATCAACTCTTATTTTTTAATTTTTTTCATCATAATATTTCTTATATGAGGATTGAGATTCTACTTCTAATGATTCTTTTTCATAACTTCCTAATTTTTCTTCTTTATTATCCTGAGAAGGTAAGTCTCATGGTGATGCCTCCGATTATTTTTTATTAGTGTGAGTTTCTTCTTTATCATAATTTTTATATTATTCTTTATCTTCATCCTCTTCATTATCTTCCTCTTTATTTTGAGCCTCTTTATTTTCATTCTCTTCTTATTCTTCTTCAACAAGTTCTTAATTTTACTCGTATTCGCTTCCTTTTTCTTTTTCTTCTCCATCTTTTGATATGTTATAATTCCCTATAACTTATTCATCAATTTATTTATGAAACTCCTCCTCAAGATATCTCTCTGTTCTTAAGTCACCTTTTTTAGATTATACAAATTCTAATTATTTTTGTTGATCATCTGGTGGTGCCAATTCCTTATCCACTATTTTATTTTTTCCCTTATCAACTATCAAAGGAATATCGGTACGAACAATTGTGGTTTCTTGGAAGGATAATCTGGCATCCAGATTTTGTTGATCGATATGGGAGGAATGTAGTATTAAAAATACATTTTCCAAAGCCTCTTCTACTCCTTTCAACAAGTTTTTGCAGAACTAAACTCCAATTAACTTCTTCTTTTGCTTCTTTTTCTTTTCTTCTTTTTCTAGTATATCGGAAGCATGTAACTTCAGATCTTTAACCTCAACTGGGTCAATTCTGATAATTGGATCTATTGGTTTCCTTTCTTATTTCTTCTTTATCCACTAATCATATACTTCATTTGAGACTATCTTCTTCTTATTCTTTTCTTTCTTAGGTGAATATGTCTCAGGTTTTATTTTCTTTTTTCTTCTGATCACCTTTATTATCATTTCTTGAAGGTTTTTCCTCTGATGTGGCACCACCAACTTTATCAAAAAAATAATTATATTATTATCAAATAAAAGTTTCATATGGTTCATCATATCCTCACTAATAAACAAAATATTCTTTTTTATCAGTGTTTATTTATTTTAAATCTTGAAAACTTCATGTACACAACCATCAATTTACTAATCAAATCTAAAAGAATGATGATATGAGATTTTATAAATCTGGTATTGATGTTTTTAATAGTAAGAAAAATGAATTAGACAAGATTTATCTTCCTTATGTTGAATAAGAAGTACAATATGAAACCATCAAATACTTTTAGTGTATCTAGATATCCTTTCCTTGGTATAAGAAACCCTTTAATCCATAGGGATATTACACGATTATTCGGTGACAAATGAGAAACCTTTCTAACTTTTTTATAATGATCAAATAAGGAATATTTTTGCTTCTTCTTATGAAAATAACCAATTTTATCTAATAATTTTTCAGAAGGAAAAAACTCCTCTCCATCCAAGGATTTTCCTATAAAAAATTAAATTTTATTATAATGAATTTTATATCATTTTATATATATCATAAAAGAGAGTTTTTATTTCCATTCCTCCTTAAAAAACATGACTAAAACATAGAAATCATGAAAAATATATAGATAAAACAAATCAAAATACTTCTATGGTTTTTTCACATAAAATGACTCATAACCTTGTAATTTTATAATCTTTTTCAAAGTAGAATAATACTTAAAAAAACTCTTTCTATTAAACTTTATCTAAATACAAACCATTTCTTATAATATTTAGAATCCATTAGATTTGTATAATAAACAAGTGATTCAGATGTAAATAATACTTTATCAGATTGAGGAATAAGAAGGTTATAGCAACTTGGGGAAAAACAAGCTAGAGAATCAATGTGGGACACATAGAGGTCCCTCCTTATATTGGAAATTGGAGTAACATTTATTTTTCCAAAAACAATCCAATGGTTGAAACATGATCTAATTTGATCTGATGGTTGAAAAATTTCTAAAGGAGATACTAAAGGATTTTTTAACTCTTGAGGTTTTATAAATTTTATTGTGTTGAATAAGAATATGATTAAAAATATTTATAAAATAAAAGTTTTATAAAACTCAAAGATATATAACAACAACAATTAAGAGAACTATTGTAATGACATAGTGAAAAAATTTAAAATATAGAGGAATACCTTTTGGAGTGAAAAGATCCATTGGTATTATTACCTATTATTCTTGATTTTTTTATTCTTTTTTTATTTTATTTTTAAACTATCTTATTATGATGGTTTTTTAAAAAGGATGAAAATGATTTTTTTTAAAACAAAATTTGAATACTATAGTTTTAAAAAATAAAGACTAAAAATTATGGTTTCATTATGAAAAGTAATTATAATAGTTTCATTAAAAAATATTATTACCATAATTTTTTGAATCTAAAAATTTTTGAGTCCAAAAAAAAATTATAATATTTTCTAAGTTCGGAAGACCTTTAATGGTTTCTAACTCTGAAGATTTTTATAAATATATATGATCATAAAATACTCATTATGATTAATATTTTAGGAATAACTAAAAATTTATGAAATTTAAAAAGTTTTTTAAAATCATAAAACATATGTACTCCCCCTATGAAAAGAAGTATCTTAATGTAAGGAGATGAATAAACAAGAAGTAGATATGAACGATTACTTTAGTTTCATCATTGCTAGATTTCATTTAATGTATTCAAATCCATTAGGAGGTAATGGTTTTCTAAAAAATTCATCAAGTTGATCTTGCATTCTGATGAATTATCAAATGATATCCTCTTTAAGTGTGTGATCCTGAAGCAAATGGTGTCTTATAACAATTTTTTTCACATGAGTGATATGTTGGATTTTTTCTTAAGTAAATTACACTAGTATTATCACATAGTATTTTAGTTTTTTTAAAACTCAATCCATAGTCAGTGATTGTGTGTTTCATCCACAACACTTGAGCGCAACAACTTCTAGCTACCACATATCTGGATTTAGAATTGGAACTTTCTACTAAGTTTTGTTTCTTACATGACCAAGAAACTAATAAATATTCAAATAAATGACATGTTCTTAAATTTATTTTCCTATCCATTCTACAACCACCAAAGTCAACATCTAAAAAAATAGTACAAAAACATTTCCAGAATAATAAAAAAGTACTAAATCCATAGTCCCCTTTTGATAACAAAAAATTCATTTTACTGCTTTTAAATGAGATTCCTTTGTATTTTCTTGATATCATGCACACAAGAATACATAAATCATTAAATATAGATATCTAGAAGTTAAGTTAATTAAACTTCTTATCATACCTCTAAAAGGTTTTTGATCAACTGGTTGCCCAGCCACATCAAGATCAAGTGTATCAGAGGTACAGATGGGAGTAATAATACTTTTTTATTATTATATCTAAACTTTTTAAGGAGATATTTTATATACTTATATGGAGATATAAAAAATCCTTCTAATTTTTGTGAAATTTGGAAACCAAGAAAATATTTTAACTCACCCATCATACTCATCTCAAACTCATATTTCATAAGATCCAAAAAGGAATCTGTTAAAGATTGTTGATTTGATTTGAATAATATATCATGAACATAGATTTGAAAAATCATAACATTTTTATTTACTTCTCTTAAAAAAAGAAATGGATCTGAATCTCCCTTAACAAATTTATTTTGTAAAAAAATTGTTAATCTATCATACGAGGATCTAGGGTCATGTTTAAGTCAATATAAATCATGGGTAAGTTTATAAACATATTTAGGAAGTTTTTTATTTTCAAAACCAATGTTTTTTAAATATAAAATTGTTCCTAATCATATTCGTTAAGAAAATAATACATCACATCCATTTGAAAAATTTTAAATTAGAGAATGTTTCAAAGGATAGTAGAATATAAATATCTTTAAGTATAGGTACAACTGCATAGGTTTTTTCATAGTCTACGACTTCTTGTTGATTATAAACCTTATCAAAAAGTCTATATTTATTTCTTACAATAATTCTATGTTCATCACATTTGTTTCTAAAAACCCATTTTACTCTAATTATAGAAGTTTATTTAGGTTGTTCAACCAAGTCCCAGACTTTGTTTTTTTCAAACTCTTTTAGTTTATCTTTCATAGTCTAAATCTAATTCTCATCACCTAAAGTCTCATTAGGATTATTAGGTTAAAATTTTGAAAGGAAATCTAGATGTTCTATTTTATTTCTTAAGGAACCTCTAGTCCTAACTGGTTGATCAACCTCACCAATGATATTATCACTATGATGATTTCTAAGAAACAAATGATTTCTAGGGTTTTGGAAAGGTTGTTGTTCAAAATAAGGTAGAAAATATTCCTGAAGAATAAATTCAAAAATAATTTATTGAGTTTTATCCTTATGGGAAGAGTTTTCTAACAAAGGTTGGAAATCAGTTTTTGAAATAACATCTGAGGAGGATGTAGGTTGAGGTTGTTTAAAAATAAAAGATTTGGTTTTATAAAAATTAACATGTACTATTTACTCAATAGTACAAGAATTTTTATTAAAAAATCTATATAACTTAGAAGTGGTGGAGTAACCTAAAAATATTCCATCATTGGATTTGGGTGTAAATTTAAGTAAGTTATCTTTCGTATTCAGGATAAATACTTTGCAACAAAAAACTTTGAAGCAAGAAATTTTTTGTTTTCTTCCTATCCACAACTCATAGGTATTTTTATTAAGAAAATTTCTATTCAAAACTCAATTTATAGTATAAAAGGTAGTATTAACCAGTTCAGCCTAAAAATAATTAGCAATTGAGTATTCACTCAACCCGATTCTTTTTATTTCTTGAAGAATTATATTTCTTCTTTCAACAACACCATTTCTCTGAGGAGTTCTAGGAGTTGAAAATATATTTCCTATACATTTTTTATTATAAAAAGTTTCAAAATTTTAATTTATAAATTCTCCACCATGATCATTATGAATAGTTATCAAGGGAAGGTTTTTCTAATTTTTATCTTTGGCTTTGAAATAACAAAAAGCATCATATTTCTTTGTGATAAAATAAAACCAAGTATATCTAGTTTAATCATCAACTAATACATATACATAGTATTTTCCTCTAATAATCCTTATTTTATTAGGACTAAATAAGTCCATGTAAAGTAACTATAAAGAATCATAGGTTGAGACTTCACTAATAGATTTAAAACGTTACTTGTCTTACTTAACATATTGAAAAGGGTCGCTAAATTTTGAAGTATCGAACCTGAGTTCTAGTAGATCCTTAATAAGTATTTTTTATTCAACTTGGATAATTTTATAAGGTTGCAGTGTCCTAACATTCTATTCCATAACCAATATTGATCTTCCATTTCACTAAGGCAAGCTAAGTCTTGGATCCTAAGTTCTTCTAAGTTAAGTGTGTTAGCATTATCATACCGATTGGAAGAAAGAATAAATTCATCCTTGGAACTATGTACTAAAAACATATCATTCCTAAAGTCCACAATGTAACCTCGATCACATAATTAAATTACAGATGTAAGTAATTATTACATTATGTTGATATTGTATAACTTGTTTCTTTACAACAAACTATCCCATTGCATTTGTATAAAAGAAATTGAAACATCATATTCATATTTATTTAATAATTTTTTTATCTCAATTACTCTAATTATGACTCTATAACTTTGATATATAAAAATCAATCTTGATTAAGATACTTTGATAATCAGACTGAGGTCCAAGTCTAAATCCATTAATTTTACTTTAATAGGTTGGTGAATTTTTTTTAGTTTATACTCTTTTAAACTAAATTTTTTAAAACTAAAATTCACCCCCTCTTATAATAGATCCATCAAGAATATATTATTTTGATCATAATATCAATATAATTCATATTGATATCCAACAATTGGTATTAAAACTGATTATTAAAACTTTTTTAGTACAAAAGACAAGAAAAAAAATTCTTACATACGATCTGATAAGGGTGAATATTATTCTTAAGAAATCTATACTCATTACGATAATCATAATGAAAAATGTTAGTTTATATTATTGAATACTTTAGAACCAAATCTATGTATGGTAAAATATTATGTTTTCTAAAAAAAATATTCTAAAATACTTGGGACATAAAATGTTAGTAATCAAGTATTTAAGAAAGAGATCATGATTTAAAAAACTAAAGGGATGAAAAATTCATAAGTATAACTTTTTAATAAACACTTTTTATATATTCTAGTGAACCATCACCTGATGAATTTGTTTTATACATCACCTTCTCAGCTATTATCTATTTCTCACATCCAATAACCCAAACCTTAGTCATCTACACTTCTATCATCACCTTATAATGGTCAAACAAGAGGCCTCCTAACCATATCCTTTTGGTAGTATTAATTTCCTTAACTATAAAACAATTATCACATGAATAACCCCAAAAATCTACCACTTAAGGATTATTTTATTGGATTGTGACTAAGATCGCCATCGATTTCCATGGAATTCCTTTATTCTTATTAAATTTTAGTTTAGAAACTACATGGATCTTCAACCATAATTTCTGGTCATCTAAGTCCAACCAAGTCCCAAAAATTCCCCAATACTTCCTTGGTAGAAACCTTCACAAACATGTATTCTAGATTTAGAATTCCCTTAATCTTCTATATAGGTCTAACAATCCATCACCCAATAACTTATGATTAAAGTTGTACTTCAACTACATTTTATTTTTCCGAGAATGAAACATCATATTTTTATCATAGGGAATTGTGATATGTGTGTCAAAAATCATTATTCCTACTTCTAGACTTCCACTGAGATCATCCAATAACCCATTCAACCAAACCAACTCCTTACCTACTTTTATCAATGTGACATACTCAACTTCAATTATTGAGAGTATGACCACTGGTTAATGTTTTTACATCAAACTCATCATCATTTTTACAAAAATAAACACATAACTAGAGGTCCTATTCCATGAATCTAAATTTCTATTGAAATCCATGTTTGAAAATCATTACAATATATCATCTATTCCGAATCAAAGTTACATACTAATAGAACATTTTAAGTAATAGATAATCCTTTTTTAAAATCCTATCAATTATCTCTTATGGGGTTCAACATAAACATATTGAAAACTCTCACTACTTGTGTAATGACTATATTTATACAAATCATATCATGCATCCAACTTATTATAGATTGATCATATGTAACTTCACCATATGATTAATCTCAACTTTTATTCATGGAGAATTATCCTTATCAACTTTGAAGTGTCTATACAGGGGTTTGGACACTGGTTTTTTTTCAACATTGCAAAGTTATCCAAAATATTTCACACATAGTCTACCTGCGTTAGGTTCAAAGTTATAGAACTTATGTTCCTAATAATCCTCATCCCCAATTTTTCCGAATGAGTCCTTGTATTTAAAAAGTTTCATAAAAATCATCCTTTATCCATTTAATGCTTTCATTCACTATAAATAAAATTAGTATGTCATAAATATAGATAACTATGATAATAATACTCCCATAATAAAATTTCATTAAATAATAATAATGGAATTAATTTCCATATATAAAATTATACTTTTTATGAATTTTTCAAACATATTGATCCAATTCTTAGGTGATTTATTCAAACTGAAAAGGATTTTTTTGAGTCAGAACACAAGTACTTGCTTCTGGTGAACATCAAAAACCAATAGTAGGCTCAATATAAATAACTTTATCTAATTCCACATGAAGTAATATTGTATTCATGTCCAACTACTCTAAAATAAGTCCTTCTTATGCAACCATACTCAACACTATTTGGATAGTCATGTAATTAACTACTGGTGAAAAAATATCTTATAAATATAAACATTAATTCTACCAAAATTATTTTATGAATAGCTTGGAATTTTACCCCACTCTACCATTCAGCTCTTCCATAAACTGATAAAACCATTTGTTTTGTAAAGATTTATTCCAAAAAAGATTCTCCACTAACTCACATGTTATTGAAACATAAAGGGAATCATGTTCATCCCTTATGTCCAACTCTCACTATTTCACATATTTTAAACACCTTTCAAATTATAATCTCTCAAGATCTCCATCATCCATTAAAATTAGATTTTTCAAAAAATCACCATACCTTTACATTGGATTTCTCTCCTTGATATATCATCATAGTTGTTTCTGTGGCTATATTCCTTCTAATATTGAAACTCATAGAGTTATAACTTTTAATATTTAATATTTAGTAGTACTTGAACTCTCTTATACATCTATCCTCAAAAACATCATTGGGAATTGACTTCTTTCTTATGATAACTCCGTAATATGGTTTGGTATTTTTGATACTAAAATGATTACTTGATTTCATGGAGTAACCATAACTCCTAGACATCCATCTAGTTAAACCTTAGCTTTTGATGATACTTTTATTTCATCATAATTTTATATTAATATATAATCCTTCCATTAAACTACTTCATTAAAGATCCAACTTTGACTTTTGATGACTTTCAAAGTGTCATTAGCCCAAAGTCAGAAACTGAACTCTGTTTTACCCTAATAAAAAAATTAACATGATCAAGAATTATCCTCTATTTATCTCAATACACTACTGAAAAAATACCCTATACCAATGATTTGTAACCGTTGGCATAGGCCACCAAACCGTTGGTATAGTCTATACCAAAGTTTTGGAGAATCGTTGCCAAGTAAGTCGTGGGGATAGGTCTATACCAACGATTTTGGGAAAAATGTTGGTATAGACCTATACCAATGGTTTTGAAAACCTTTGGTATAGGTAATATGAAAATCGATACCAATGGTTCCATAAAACTGTTGGTATATGTAGTTTAAAAAATAATCATTCGGTTGGTTTTGATCCCAGCACCTCCTGTTTGTGATTGAACGACCTAACCATTAACCTAACTTACTTTTTTGAACATAATTTCATAAATATATATATGTATTATCATAAATATTTTAAATTTTCATTTATTTAATGTCCTCTACAAGAAGATTCCATTAAAAATACATGTACCTATACCAACAGTTCTCAAAATCGTTGGTATAGACCTATACCAATTGTTTTGAGAACTGTCGGTATAGGTTTCTTGATTTTGGGGCCTATACCAACGGTTTTGGACAAACCATTAGTATAGGTCCTTATAAGTGACCTATACCAACGATTTTGGCCAAACCGTTGGTATAGGTCCAAATTAGTGAACTATACCAACGGTTTTCCCAAAACCGTTGGTATAGATCATATTTACAGTAGTGTTATTTGGAATTAAAATGGGCATAGGATAGTACTCTAAAGACTTTGAGGTGGTTGAGATCAACCTTCCAACCAAAAAAGCAGGCCTCCAAATGTTTTTTTCCAATTGGACATAATGGAATCTGATTTACTAAGCACACCCAAAATTCATAGTTTCCATCCAAAATTATTTGTAGATCCTTGTATGAATTCACAAAATTCTATCCTTTTCCATCAACATCCTATTCATCCCATTTGTAACTAAAATAGTTTCAGTTTCCCTAGCACAATATTCTCAAATTGAATCCCCTTCTACTAACAAAATCTCTAGAACTCCCTTCTTTCAGACTCACCGTCATTTTCGACCCATAGGTAATTAAACTTATAGATGGAATACATATCCACTATATACCTCAACCTAAAAAAAACTCTAAAACATTAAACTTATTCCTTAATAAATACACCCACACTTTGTATGGGGAATCATTAATAAAGGTCACAAAGAAGAGTGATCCTCCATGACAATGCATCAGATCTGACCCCAAAAATTATATGTGAACCAACTGCAACATCTGGTCCTTTGGTGTTTTTTCTTATATTTGGAAGGAAACACTATACTAATTTATAAATTCAAAATATTTGTATGTTCTATAATACATGTTCCCAATATTCAACATGCCTTTTTTAGAATGTATTTTCATCTCTTTCTCACTAAGATTCCCTAGACATTCATTCCATAACTTAGTGGAAGTTATGTTGGAGACATGTAATGATCCTTCTGATACTATAGTAATGTAAAATTTCCTATACTTCACCCATTTTTCAATAAATATAGAACCGCATGAAATTTTCCATGAACTATCCATGAACATATTGTAATAATCCACATCATCAAGTTTGATTACTAAGATTTTTATTTTTCCTTAACCCTGGTATGTTTCATACATCCTTTAACTCTTGTGTGCTTCTTTTCCTTATCCAAATTGAGATATCACCTTTCTCCACAATCCTATGTGTCTTTTTATCCAAAATATTCTCCTTTACATATTGTAAATAAGTATAATTTCATATAATTCCCCTCTCAAATATTGATTGAAATGAAGTTCCAGAGTTTATCACCCAAGACTCAATAAACTCATGCCACATAGTATCAAGACACTCTTATCTTATAATAAAAGAATCAAAAATCCACTTTTTCAAGCATACTTTTTAAAATTATCCCTTAATTCACAAATATATTTCTTCACATGTGTTTATCTCTCATAATACCAACACAAGTGAGAACCATCCACTGAGATACTCCCACTATATATCCTGCTTCAATTTCCCCTCTTGTGACCTTTTTATTTGGTGATCCATCCTATTACTTATTTATTATACACATTTTATAAAGATGCATGAATATTATTTTTAAAATTTTATTTATTAAAAATTAGGTCCCAAATTTCTATGAACTTTATGTTATCCTTTCCATTGAAATTACTCACAACAATCACCATCATGTCCCAATATTAAGGAGTGAGGAAAGTAGTAAAAGATATCACTCTAGATATCTAAATTTTGACTTCACTAGTTCCAACTGGACTTGAATATTATTAAATTAATTAATATAATCAATATAATATTTCACTTCTTGAATAAACATGCCAAATAGTCACCACAATAAGAATACCTTGTTCATCACATTTGGTTTTTTATATATATTGGAAAGTTACTTCATAAGTTCTGATATATTATTCACTTATTGGATGTTGAAATCCATGTTCCAGGTGAGTTTCATCCAACTCAGAACAAGTTATTTCATCTCAATCCTCTCCCACTCATCTAATTTCATTACTTTTGGATTAGCTCTAACCAATGGAAGGCCAAGGTTTTTTTATAGTAGAATACCCCCCACCTAAATATTCCGGAACCCTAAATCAGTATCATCAAACTTATCCAACAAAAACTTAATTTAATTGAAAATCATTCTTATAGAAGTTGTGAACTCCAAATACTCTTGTATAGTGTAGATAAAGATCAAGGATTACTTACTGATAATCTCCTATAAGACTAATGGAATAATATTACTACGGAGTAGAGCTCTGAGTCACCTTAGATAGGGACTATCCATATGGATAACAATCCAACCATGATCTTTGATACTTAATGTTAGGTATATGGTCACGATCCAATAGAATAACTAGATGAAACTCCACTAGAACTTGAATGCATAGAAATAAAGTTCTAGAGTGAACCTAATATATGAAATTTGGATCTTGGAATACATGCCCACCCAAGTCAACACATAGTAATGTAAACCCACTAGATGAAATAAATATACATGACTATTGATTATAATGATCATAAAATAAACAAGGAATAACAAAAATATATGGGATTATGTGGTTTAGACTTCTATTCTAATACACGGGGGAATGATACTTAACATCTATTCAATAAATATAGGAATATTACAATGAATCGAATCATACATCACAATATGATCATAACCTGCATTTATAGAGTTCCCAACTAGTGACTCTGATTTCCATTGAAGTTTTATCATTATAGGTTTAAATACACATAAAATGAATTTGTAGAAAAGAACTTCACTTGGTTAAAGACTCCAACCACCTTTATTGGCGCTATTGGTCCATTTTTTCACCTCTTAAAGATAGACCAAGATATGCCCCATGTTGTATCTTCTAGTGAACCATTGTATCATGGATTGATTTCCACCATACCTTCCCAACTATCACCCATATTACACATTTTGTAAGATTAACCTCATCTGCTACAGCTTCCATAAACCACTTTTGGTAGTTTGAAAATAAGCCTCTAGACCTTCCCTTTACAGTGATCTTAATTTCCTCATCCAAATTTTTTTCTCACACAAATAGATCTAATTATACTCCCAACACTCTCTTATTTTATCTAAACTTCTTTCTAGACCTTTTAAAAATAACCATTTATAGTAATTTTCTCCCTAAAGATAACCTTTATATAGCTTTCATATTTCTAAGAGCAATCTTTTTTGACACAAATTATACTTTTCCGACCCTTATCTTCACATCAATTTTTTCAATCAACCTCTTCTTCAATATTTATCTAATTAATTTAATAGAATTATAAAAATTGGATTTTTTATTATTGATTTTTTTCTAAATGTATCAATTTTTATTGGATAATATCAATATCCTTATACTTTTATTTTTCCATGATTTCCATGTTAAAATTCATACTATTCTCTTAATTATGAAACTTCTTCAAATTTTCTATATAATTTGTCAACTTTTTCTTTTTATCAGTGTTTAAGCTATCATTTTTTATAGATGATTGAAAATAATTCTTCAAACCATTATTTTTATTTTATAATTTATAAATCATCAAATAAATCCATTTGAGTTCATACTTTAGCAAGAATTCTATTTGAATTTACTCCCCCGTTTCATCATTATTTATCTCATAAATTTTGATTTATTCTTCATTGAACTTTGAAATTAGTTTCCTTTCATTAAATTCATAGGAAATATCTACTTCTTCATCATCCACATTATTATCACACTGATTAATCATAGATAAAAATTTTATATTCTTGAATTTAAATAAATTATTACCTTTCAACATTGAAGATTATTTTGATGCTTTTTTCTTTGAATAAATTCATGGATTATCATTATCATCATCACTAACTTCATCTCTTTCCAATTTAGGAAAATTTCCTATGAATTTAAAATAGCACAACACTAAAAAAAATTAATTATAATATTTACCCAAAACATTACTTTTCATCTACTCGTACTTATTGAAATGAATGACATCTATTTATCAAATGTCATTTAAATATCCTCTTCACCATTAGAATATTCATCATCTTCATCAATTTCTTTCTACTATTATATTTCTTCAAATCCTGATATTTCTTTATAATCTTTACTGGTCTTCTTGAAAGAAATTATTTTTCTTGTTTCATAGAAAATTAATATACTTTCAAATTCATTCAATCAAAGTGTGTTCGGATTATAGTCTTCAATATAAAATAACTTCAAATTAAACCTATATAAAAATATATATACTATTTTTCAATAACCATAAAAACCTCCAAATTATCACCAAAACCTATGATGTTTCTCACCAATTAATTAGTGAGGAAATAATATACTATTTCATCATCATTAATCATGATACCTTCATAACGCAATCTTTAAATATTTATCTTAACTTACTTAACTTTCAAATTTCCTTCGTAGATATTTTCTAATTTATCTGAAATTCCCTTTATTGTTTTCATCCATTTAAAATTGAGAAAATAATTTTTAGAAAGAGATAATAAAATGGAATTTTGAGCATGACCATCATTCTCTAAATTCTTCCTATCTATTATCTCCATTGTAGTACCTTTATAACGGGGAACAAAACCATTAGTAAATGCTTACAAAACATCAAAAATAATTGATAGAATATATGGAAGAATATATTATTTCCAAATATAATAATTATTCTCATTCAAAGTGGGAATATCCTTGATATTAGCTGAATTTTTTATATATTAACAATTAAAATTCATAGACCAATCATTCAAACATAGTGGAACACATTCTTGATTATAAAAATAGAGAAAAAATCAAACATCAACCAAGTTAAACAACCTCCACACCTATAAAATTTAAACTTATTGATCTTCATAAGAAACATGGACTACATTTATACCACTTTTGATGGACCCATTCATAATGATGGTTTATTGAGAGGGGGTGAATTAGTGAACAATACTCTATTTTTACTTTTAGGATTTCTTACAAAATCCAACTATGTAACTTAATAGAGTGATTGATGTCACTACTGAACTATCATATACAGAGGAAAGTAAACAATCATAGAACAACTGATATATAAGGTAAAATTATCAAAATAAATAGTTGATCTTTTTTATGATTTGAAATCACTAGAGACCATACAGTCCAATAGAGTAGATACAATTTTTAGGGTATATCCTTGAATCATAAACCAAGAATTTCTAAAAAAATTCCAAAAAAGTCTCTCGATAAGTTTAACTATTGTCTTGTACTTTAATGAGGTAGGGATTATCCTTCTTCATTTGATTTTATTACATTCCAATAATTTATAATTCTCCCAAACTACTTAAATATAGAATTAGTGTTAATTGTTCTTTCTTCCTCAACACACAATATAAGAGTGATGATCACACATAAAAAACAAGTGTTTACTATTATTCTTATTCTTCTTCAACATCTATTACTACTTTCACAACTAAAAATATGCTTATTCTTCTTCCTTTATCTCTCTCTATATGAACACTCCTATACACGCACTAATTCATCTATTTTCTCTTCCTCAATGTTTATATCTCTCTCAATATTTCATATAAGACCTTTGTTCCATTTTATCTTTCACAATAAGAGAATTTATCTCTATTAAAATTCAAATTTCATATTTGAAATATAGATAAGTAACTGCCTTCAACTACTCTTCAATTTATTTATCAATTTATTAAATTTTTTATATGTCTAGGTGAACTCTATAATAAATCACAACATAAAGGTGTACATTATGGTATAATAAACTAGTTCCTTGAAATGCTCCTAAATTTTTTCTCCCATTATAGTGTGAAAAACTTCATAATGAAACCATACTTCTCTCTTTTTATCTAGGTATGGATAAACACCATGTGATACCATAAATTATAGTGTGATCTATTTAACCACCTCAAAATAGTAAAAATATTAATTTTCATAGATTTAGATCATGATGTGACTCCATCACACAAGCCTTACTTCGTTATTTATTATGGTGTGGTCTTTTCAACAAGGCATGACTATCTCCCAAATCAAAAAGGCATCTATAATCCTTTATTCATCCATGGATTTTAGTGTGATTATCATTTATATAGTGTAACCCTTCTTTTGCAAGCCACACTGTAATTTTTTGGAAAAGTAAAAATTCTTATATATCACAGAGAAAACCTTATGTATCAAAGATAAAATATTACATATGAAAAGAAACCTTATATATGATAAAATTATTTTTCTGAATACATTACCAATTTTGTATCCCAATATTCTCACAGATAAAATAGTATGTATGGAAAAACCTTATGTATGAAAATCCTTATGTTCTTAGGACTTTACCAATTTTATATTCCAATTTTTCTCACAAAAAAAAATCTTACATATAGAAAAACCATATATATGAAAAAACTTACATATTTTTATGAGATCTATTACTTTTACACATTTCATATCTAAAATAATCTTATATATCACTCAAAATATAACTTATGCATCATATGGAATATATTACATATCATCTAAAATATATAACTTATCATAGTAGTTGCATTCTATTTTTCAATTTTTTTACTATATTCCCTTTGAAGATATTATATATCATTATAATATACTATGTATCATTTAGATCTCTATTATTTTTCCAATATTCATTTTTCTGAGAGATATTACATATATGAAATTATATCTTATATATGAAAATTAAATCTTATGTATGAAATAATTTACCATTTTTTAGACCAATTCTACATAAGACCAAACATATTCTATAAATCTACCAATAATCTTCTAAATACCATCATACTTCTAAAAATATTGTCTTCAACATCAAAAATCCTTCCATATCCCTTTAATCACTCTAAAACATTGTAACGAACTTCGAATCCAATAAAACACCATGTAAAACTTGAGTTTGAAAATGATTTATCACATGAAAACAAAACACAATTCAATAACCATATCCACATATTCACTTCTCCAATACTTTTTATTCTTCTACTATTAACCTTAGAAAACACCCCTAGGTCTCATATCTCAACATATTCTTTATTCATGGTCTCAAAAATCCACCTCTTTAGTTTTTTCAAAAACTATTAAACATAAATTTCTTTTCAAAACTCAACACAATTATCAATGAATCATCATTCAATAATTCTAATCATATGTGAATGAAATCAATTTAGGAAACACGAACATTGAATAATAATGTCATGTTTTCTTTTAAGGTGACTTACATCCACTTCTTCATAACATTTAAAACCAATTGAGATAAACTTATTGAAAGAAATTTTTTCCCACTTTAATTTTTTTGTTTAAACAAGTGTATTAAAAGTTCATATATACATGATAAAAAAACAATAGAATATAGTTCACATCTCACACAACCACGATTACTTGAAAACTCACCCCTTTTAAAAACTCTTTATCAATATATAATCCCACTAAATAATATATCTCTCCCTAAATTTTTTAAACACATATATTTGGATTCTCTTCTTTCATAAATACAATATTAGATAAACATTAAGTGATTCATGTTTTCTTTATCTCTATTAGATAGAAAAATATCCAAATAAAAAGTAAGAGAGGTGATGGTTTCACCATACCTAATCCTTTAATGAGTGAAGGTAGATATTTATTCTTTAACCTCTATAGATTGGTATTTAACTCCTTTTACCAACAACCACTTTGATCAAAAAAATCTTCTTTAAATCCTATTTCATATTAAGAGAAATCATCTTATTCTTCAATTTAGTAATATGATATTTCCACAACTATTTCATATTAAATCTCTTCACTTCAACTTATTTTTTAGAACATTGAAATTATTTTTATAAAATAGTATCACCATCTTAATATTTCCTTTTATGATGGCTTATACCTAAAATAAAACCTTTATCCTTATTTTTGAGTAAAAAAATTTGTCCACCCTATTCGAATTCAACAATCTCTAATGGATTATCCTTTACTTTATTTTCATTATTATTTTAATTTTTAATATTAAAATTCATACTCATTGGGTAGGTATAATGATGAGACATTTTTATGCAAGGTGATGTAACCAGTCACATCTCCCACAAACCTCATGTAATGGTTGGAACATGTTGTCAGCCATGAATACATAGGTTTCCAATTACTTATGATATTTTCTTATTTGAGTGGGATGAATCCCCCTAAATATCTATCTTCTAAATCCACTAGTCTTATATAAATATATTTAATTAAACTAAAATATCCTTTCTTAGTTCTTAAAGTACCCAAAAATCTAGCATCATCCATAAAAAATCATATTTTCATTTAAATAAAGTTTGTTATCCAATAGTGGACTCCTACTATTATTTCAAATTTTTAACTTCAACCTTTTCCCCTTTTTCTAAAAAAATTATGGTGTATTCCCAACACTCTATCATTTAAGCTAAACTTCTTTCTAACCATTTTCAAATCACATTTTGTAGAAGTTTTATTCATAAAGTTAACCTTTCTAGAGGTCTAAAATTTATGAGAGCTGTCTTTTTTTCCACATATTGGAATTTTTTAACAATTTTCTTTACATAAAAATTTTTAATCAATATATTGTTTTATATTTCTATAATTTAGCAAATTTAATTATAGAATTTTAATTTTTTTCATTTCCAGTTCCTTTTCTAAATCAATAAATTTCCATTGGACAATCCAAAACTCCTTCACCTTTTCTTTGAAGTTTATTTCCATGTAAAAATTAATAATATTTTATTCATCATGAAAATTCAACATTTTTTCAATTTAATTCTTCAATATTGACTCTTTTTATCCTATATGTTTTCATTATTGATAGAAAATTAACAATCCTTACTCAAACCATTTTTATCTTTTTCCAATTGAGAAATCTCTAAGAGACACTCTTTGGGAACATGGTTTATCATGAACTATATTCTATTTTCCTCCTCACATTCATAATTATTTCTCTCATCACTATTAATTTCTTATTAATTCACCTTTTCAATTCAAAACCTTTCACCAACATCAATGGATGTCTCTAATTCTTTATCATACTCGCTACTATCACTATCTTCAAGTTTTAATAACAAGTTTCTCTTCTTAAATTTAGATAAATTCTTACCTTTATCCTTTAAATAATTTTTTTTATTATTTTATATTTGTGTAAATTCTTGGATTCTCATCCTTATCATAATTAAAATCATATTATTCCAATTTAGGAAAATTTACTATAAAATTTTCAATATCTTAACACTTAAAACATTTAAGTGGAATGTTTCCCTAAAACTTTAATTTACATCTTATAACACTTAATGAAATGGATGGAATATGTTTTTAAAATTTCTTTAAACATGATTGGATCACTGTAGTTGTGGAAATTAGCATTAAATATCTTATTAGTCGATGTAGTATCATGATTGGATCACTGTAGTTCAATAACTTGTTCACAGATATAGTTTTTGAAGGCTTTTTTTTTTGATTTGGTGGAATCATAACACTACCAGGAATGAGGGGTAGTCTATTGATATTCAAAGACCAACTGAATGTGGTGGTATTTTTAATAATTCTAATGGGGGATCCTTATCATGATTCTTTAAATACCATGCAACTTCTATTTCCTATAAAGATGAAATGAAAGGATTTATTATGGAAATTAACATTGTGAAGTTTAACAATTGTAGTAACATATGTATTGATATCAACATTATCTTTATTGTTTAATCTATTAAGCTTCACATCTCCTCTCCTTCATAGAGGTTGGAGGCAGAATGGTAGGACTATATAGAGTAGTGTAAAGACATATATTTTGTTGTGTCACATATCTATAGAGAGGTAAATAGAATCATAGACCTCTTAGCTAACTAATTGGTTGGCTTAAGGGATAGTTTTTGGAGTTCATCCATTCTAAAGTCCATTAAGGACCTTATTTTACTTGATATTTGTAAAACTCTATTGTATCACTTTTTATAAGATTTTGGACTCAAGAGATTACTCTATGGGGTTATTATTATTATTATTACTATGAATGTTTAAAAATAAGTTATACTTTTATGGTGAGTTTTGGTACACCGACACATCACTAAGTTTAATCTATTTAGACATCTCCCAATGCAGGTGAACCATGTAAAAATTTCTTTTGTCACATTTGTGCTTTATCACTTTCATTAACTGAGAAAGAGAGAGAGAGAGAGTTATGTATGGAATAATTATGAAAAAATCTCATTATAATGGGATTTTTTATTTATACTATCGTTATTGAAACCCATATCATGGTATCTTCCTAATGTGGGACCAAAATATTACTAAAATGAAACAATAAATTATTATATAAAATTTTTGGGTTAACTTTTTATGTTTTTCATGTGGCTAAGTTATTGAAACTATATAAAGTTTTTATTTATGGAGTACTTATGATCATTGAGTTTTGTTTTTATCTATTAGGATATTCCTTGAATCTAGTTCTACTCGATCATTGCAACACGAGGTTACATCAACATGGAAATAATTTCTTTGATTTTTGAAATTTAAGATTACAGTTTTAATTTTAAATCTGAAATTATAGTTAAAATTTTAGATTTAGAGTTTGAATTTTTCTTTTTCATTTGTAATTTGGTATGTTGAGTTGCACAATTAGTGACTATGTAAAGGTTCACACTCAAAATTAAAAAAAACATTTTTAGAAAATACAAAAAACTTGGATCGAGAGGTAAAATATTTGAGATCCTATATAAAGGTGGGGAGATTAATTCCATTTGCTTGAGGTTAATGGTGATATTTCAAGAGATATAGGAGAAATTATTAATAAATCCCCACACCTTTATATAGTTATAGTTTATTGTAATAAATATGGACATCATAAATTTATTTAATTAAGAAGTTATGAATGTGTGTTTTCTATTAGTAGGTTCTATGAGAGTATTGATGTGGCTAAGACTTTTGATAAAAATATATTCTATTATGTGAATTATTTATAGAAGCATGATTTTGATATCCTATTCATGTTGGGAAGATGAATTTGTTTGAATGGAATATTTAAAATTATTTTTTTAATTTATGGAAAACATGTTTTTAAATATTTTTTCATAAGATTGGGAAAAGTTTTGTGATAAATTTAAACCATATTCTTTTTAGGTTTCTATTTTCAAATTATTGGTTAATAAATATATGAATGTATTGTTATTTTTTAATGAAACATTTAAAATTATTGATGTATTGATCTTCCTAACTATGATTTATTTTCTTATCAATGCTAAAAAGTTTTAATGTAGGTAGAATGTAATAGTAAAAGTTATTTTATGATAAGTACATTATTAGTGCTTGATCTTTGTTATCCATTTCAATTTTATTGTACGTTTTTACATTCATTTTTGTAAAACAGGGTCATTTTAAAAAAAATTGTTGTATTACATGTAATTTTTCAAGTGAAATATTATTTTTTAAGGCTAAAATAAAATTTGTATCCATAAAAGAGTGAAATATTGACAAATGGACATCATCACAAAGTTCAGAATGATGTTATTAATTTGGGTTGGTATTTTGGTAATTTTTCATTGATATTGAAAATTTATGATGTTAGAAAAGAGATTCTTAAAATAAATAATAATTAATAAAAATATTATTTAACATAAAATAACTCTCTATATTTATCCTTTAGATTATTTTTATTCAAGGCCAGGGTTTTACATATCTCTTACCATTGATGACCACCACCAAATTCAAAATAATTCACCAAAGAATGAGGAATCATTGAAAAAGATATGGCTATTTGATTCAAAATTTTCTTTAAGATAATTTTTTAAACCCTAAAATCTCCCTTCTCATTATATCTCTTATCCATTAATTATTAAAAAATATTGAATGTTTTTTATATATTATAATGAAGATGATGTAATTTGATTGATCAAAATCTATTGAATGATTTTTTATTAAACCTAGAGATAAGTTTGAAACATGAAAAATTTTATATAATTTTTGAAATATTAAAACCAAAATTCATGAGGAATGGTTTATATTTTTTAATCATTGATTCATTACGGAACTAAAGGAATAAAATTCATGGAAAATTGAATTGTATTTTTAGTTATATTTTAGATATAATATTTGATTCCTCCTATAATTTAATTGGATACCTCAATATTTATCACTAACCCCTGATTTATTAGAGGTTGAAATGGGGTGTTATTGTTGGTATTCTAGGATGTGATAGTTTATAAAAGTATTTTACAATATGATAGGTTTGTATACTTACAAAAACCACTATATGACTTATATGGAAAAGGATCTTTAATAAATAGAGGCAATTCCTTTTTCACAATAAGTTATGATGATTGATCTAATATAAGTTATCAACATATAACAATATCTTTTTTAAAAAAGATAAGAAGAATGATTTCTTGAATAAGAACCTAAAAAGTGAGAAACCTACAATGAAGGTGAGTGATGATGGTAATATTTATAGATATGAAACTAAAATTTATTTGGAAGGAACTTATAGATTTGAAATCATATATTTTCTATCATTTATGATTTTATAAAATAATGATAATGATGTTGAATAAAAATTGAAAATAACAAATTATCATTATGTTATATATGATTATAGAACCCTTGTTTAGGAAAATGAAGTGATGGTTTTTGCTTTACAAGTAAAAATCATCATTTGGAAATCAAGTATAAATTAATTTCTGCAATCTTAGAATAACTAAAACCATAGAATCAAAGATTAAATAAAGAATACATGGAATTCAAAAAAATATTTAAGTGATGAAGTTAAATATAAGAGAGTAAGTTGGTCTAGGTAATGGGATTACTTATGAACTATAAGTAAATATGGTGAAAGAGAAAACCCTCAAACATAATATATTTTAAATTAATAAATAATTTAAGTACAAAATTTAATATGATAATTTTTAAATGGATTCTCATAAAGAGGAGTTACCATATAAATTAAAGAATAAAAATAATAAGTTCATTTATTTTGATTAATAGTTAGATGCAACAAAACAAAGTCTAAGATTTAGAGGTGATTGTGATTTGAAATATACATTAAATATTTTATATTATCAATCTAGATAAAGTCTCATTGAAATTTAATTGAAGCAAGATTTATAAAATAATATAGAAAAGTGTCTCATAAGGTAGAGTCCACATTTAAATAGAATGAAAGGTCTTGGATACAAAGGATTCCCTTATAAGTTCAACCACAAAATTATTGGGGCCAATTTGGTTAGAAGTTTTTTTGGATGCTGAAATAATTTTGTGTTGGATTTTTTTATTTTGTTTTAATTATAGAAAAATATATTCACTTTGTATGTTTTAATAATCAGATGAAAGGGGCATCATAATTAGATAATCGGATGGAATCTTGATAAGAAATTTCATCATTCTTGGTATTCTATTTTGTTGAAGGTTTGTGAAAGAATTTATGTTTTGGACTCACATTGTGTCTCGAATGAAAGTTTCAATCAGTATGATAATTTGTATCAGAGTCTGAATATATTACAAGAAATTTTATACTTAATATAAAGTTGTTTTATTGGTTTGTATGTTTTCAACATCATGAGTTAATCAAAAAATTTGATCCAAGATTTGTAAAAGAAAGGGATAAAAGATAGTTGATTCATTTCAAGTGGTTCCAATCAAATTAAGGTTTGGATAGAAGGAAAAAAATTTATGAAAGGATGGAAATTTATAGAAACTTTCCAATGTAATTAAGATGATGTTATGTCAGTCCGAATGTTCTCAAAGTCGTGAAGAAATAATTATTACAAGTAGGACTTTTTGGAATAAGAAAGGCTATGAAGTTAAAGCCTTCTAGTCTCAGTTCATTGGCATTAGGAACACTAGACACTAAAATTGTTTGAAGGAAGGGGAGTTTGAAGTTTTTGAAGTCGAAGTAAATCACTTTTGACACTGATTCATCGGATAGAGTGTGCAAATTATATTTTGGAGTATTTTTGATATCGATTCATCAGATATAGTGTTGATAACAAAATAGTTTTAGATGTTGTTTTCTATAAGTGGGATATATTTTTGTTGATGTAGATTAGTATGTGGGAATTATTGGGGACAAATGAATTAAATGAGTTTTTCAAACTGATGAAATGAATGGAATCAGAGACCTATCAACCATATGAACATAAAAAATGTATTCAACCATTTTTATAAGACAAAATTAATTTTTCTTGTATTAAATTGGGTCAAGAGAAAAGGGAAGTCATGATTTGTATTTTTAACAAGTGGTTCAAGAGTCATCAGACCAGATGTGATGCTGATATATCCAAATGAATCAGAGACTAGTACATCGAACTCATGATAAAACCAATAATCATCAAATGCATGATGAAACCGATAATCATCAAATGTTTGACTTCATAGAATATGGTATGAGTAAAACTTGAATAATTTAAGAAAAAGTATTAATACATAGAAGATATTTTGGATGTGTTATCATAGGGGTTCTTCTTCCAAATTCTTGTCAAAGGGGATTTTGAATGAAACAGAAGTTGCAATAATTTTTATGGAAAAATATTTTCAGGAATCTCATTTGGTAAGAACCTTTAGGATGAGTATATTTTATAGGAGGTTTGGATTATCGTAATGATAATTATTTAGTTCTCATAAGTTTTCATCATAATTAAGATAATTAGAATAACTTTCGTATATGACTGAAGAGTTTTTATAAATTTTGAAGTAGGATGGAGTTATGATAAGATTTGAGAAGTTTCAATAAAAATCAATAAATTTTTGATAAGCACTAAATAATTCAAATATGGTGTTGAAATGAATGTGGAATTCAAGTTTTAGAAAATTTGGTTAAGAAGTAAAACAATTTCAGGTTCCCTCCCAAACAAATTTCAGCTCTCCTATAAATAGAAGAAAGTACATTGTACTTTCTGGTGCTGTTATTGTCCAAGTGAATAGTAAGAGAGAGATCACTAAATGTTTTATAGGATAGAAGAAGGTTCTAGACTATGTTTTCCTGAGGAAGTTTTATAGATAGAAAAAGAAGAATAAAGAGTTACTGGATTGGACCAAACCATAAGATGCAAGTTTCTAGGAAAAGTTTGAAGTGTTTTAAAATTGTTTTCATGTTATTCCTTTCTTATCTTTTTTCCAAACTAAGGAATCAGACTGATCCATCAAAATGAGTTTTCATAACAAAGTCCATAAGGGTAGTTTCTATATATTGTTGGGTAGGAAAGTGAATAATTATGTTTTGAATGTTATATAAGTGAATGTTGATGAAGTGGCCTAGTGATTTTTTTGGACCATCTGGTGTAGGTTTCATTACTTGTTACACAAACTTGTTTTAATTCATTTATTCTAGAAGAAGAACATGCAAAGTTGTATTGACCATAGTTTTATAAAAGTTTAGGGGTATATCATAATTATTGTATCCACATAAAAAGATTATTTTCTAGTTTATTTTGTGGTATCAGATTGTTTTAAAACCATGCCAAGGATATAGCTACTCTTGTTGAGTAGTGAAACTTGTAAATACTTGTGTTCTTGTGGATATGTGATTGTTTTGTTTTCATCAGAGTGATAAATATTTAACATGAGGTGAAGTTTTTTCAAAAGAAATAAAACTTAAAATAAAAAGATATCATTGATTAACCCCTCTCCCTCCTAGTGATACATTAATCATGGTTGTTCTATAACAAGTGGTATCAAATGAAAGGTTACCTTTGTTTGCTCTTTGCTAAAAGTTCTTGAATAGAAGTTGTTATGTAGAATCTAAATTATGAGAATAGTAAGGGGATTATGATCTTAAATGATAATAGCTAACATATCTTGAATGATATAATTCCACCGTATCTTATGTCTCTTGGGTATGATGATTTTGGAAGTTGCTACAGATGGATTTCCTCATATTGAGAATTCTCCCCTTACAAGAGTTGATAAGAAAAACCTTGAGAATAATGGAAGAGTTAAAAATTATTTACTCTCATCACTTTATAAAAGTGAGTTTCTTAGAGTAAAGGGGGTTGAAACTTCTAAAGTCATCTAGGATAAGTTGAAGAATATTTATGAAAGAAATACAAAAGTAAATAAGGAAAAGTTATAAATCTAGAGGTTGAAGTATGAATATCATAAGATGGGTGAGGATGAATCTGTTGGTGACATATTTACAAGGTTGAATGATATTTTAATCACCATTAGATGTCTTGGTGATAATTTGGAAGACTTAGATGTTGTTTAAAAGATCTTGATAATTCTTCTAGATGAGTTTGATGCTAAAGTTTCATCTTTGGAGAATAGAGATTCAGAAACTCTATCTTTGGATTACCTTCACAGTACTCTCATTACTTATAAAATTCTAAGAAGATTCTTAAAGAAGAAGAAGAAGAAGTTGTTGACTCTAAATTTTAAAATGAGGGATGTAACAATCTTGATGAGTTTATATCCTTATTTTATAAAAAAGTGAAAATAGGTGCAGGAAAGTATAAAGAGAAACTTCCCTTAAAATGTTTTTAATTTGGAGTTTTTTGGATATTTTTTGTCAATTATCCTTAAATAGGTAATAAAAATGAAAGTTATGAAGAATAAATAGGGTCAAGAAGAACTTTTAAGAACCATATTGACAAGTCTTACTCCAAAGGAAAGGATAATAAGTTCTTCAAATCCAAAAGGAGAAGTTTTTTGTCTAAAGAAATTGATAGTTAAGTGGAAATTGAAAAATTCACTAAATTTGATGAATAAAACATGTTTATATTAATTATTATTGTTTAATTGTTTGTAAGAAGTAGTTATGAAGAAGAATATACTAAGTTAGAGTTTCACTTAAAGAAAGAATTAAAATAATTTATGGGGAATATTTTAAGACTTTAAAAAGAAATCAATAAGTTAAAGAAGGAATGTTCTGCAGATCATAATCAAGAATATTTTCTTAAAGAGAAATATAAGCTAATATAAGAGGTTTATTTTCTAAATAAGTATCTTGAGAAGTAAAATAATCATAATGAACATCTTGAAGTTAAGTTAAAGGAAAAGAAGGAAGAGCTGGAACTTGTTCAAAAAAACTTTCTAAAACTGAGCAAAGAATTAGGAGTTTCAAGAACTCTATATTTGAAGTTGGGGAAAATTATGTAAAGGGTAAACCTGATAATGATATACAAAAGTTACCTTCAAAGTTTGAAAATAAAGTTGAATATGTTACTAAGAAGAAGAAAGTTGGCAAAGAAATGTATGTGGCCAAAATCAAAAAAGTATAGAATGCTGAATTTTCTAACCATTTTGAGTCTGAAACAAAATTTTCCACTAATTATGGTTTTGATAAGTATAGAAAAAAATATGAATTGAAAAAGAAGATTCTGGATGATAAAAAAAATTTGAGGCTCAACAAAGTTCTAATATGGATGATATTAAAGTCATTGGGAAAATGTTCAAAAATCTGAACAATATTAAAGTTATAAAGGTAAATATTCTTTCTATGGTTACTTTTAGTATTTTTGTGGATTTATGAATACAAAAAATGTGTTTTGGTTTAACCAACGACATTAAAATTATCCCAGGAATTAAAAAACAGCAATTTTGAGGGGGGGGACAATCCTCTCAAATGAAGAAATCTAAAAAGGATGTTTTGAAGAAATATGAGAAGGATGTGTTGAAATTTGAGATTATATTACAACCTTTGGAAACTATTTGTAAAATATGTGAACAACCTGGACATCTTGCAAAAGGTTGTCTTATTTTTTTATCAGTATAAAAACATGTTTATAAAAATTCTAATAAGCTGAATATGAAGAAATAAAAAAGGAAATAAAAAGATATCGTTGTTGAAACCAAACACAAATCTACAAAAGGAAAAATACCCTAGGTATTGGATAGTGGTTGTTCTTCTCATATTAAAGGACACTTGAAATCATTGAAGAATATGAAATATTTCAAAGAAGTAATAGTGAAATTTGGAAATGATGAATCTCTCATAATAAAAGGTGTTGAATCTACAATATTTAGGTAAGAAAAGTTGAAATACAAGAAAACTCTATTTTTTATGGGTTTAAACACAATTATTTCATTGTTTCAAAACTTTATGATAAAGGTAATAGAGTTGTGTTTACAAAAGTTTGTTTTTTTTTGTGAACAGAGAGGAAGGTGGAAAAATAGTTACAAGAGGACAATGTATAAGGGGAAACTTATTTCAAGTTGGTGATGTACAAAACACATGTTATCTAATTATGATGAAACAAAATCAGTTGTAGAATAAAAGGATAATAAATGTGTGTCAAAGAAACCTAAGAAAGTCATCAGAGAGAGAATCAGACTCAATTATTTCCAGTGACAAGAAAGAAGTTTGTACACCTTCTCCAAGGATGAGGAAATAGGTGTAAGTTAGAAACATTATTTGTGATCAATATCAAAAGTATTTTATTTATTCTATTAATGAAGAATTGGATCAGATAGAGAATAATTAATAGAATCTGGAGTATTTTCCTACATTGGAACAAGTTGCTAACATATTCACAAAACCTTTACCAAAGGAATAATTTTTTAAATTGAGGCTGAACATGGGAATCCAACCACTTTCTCTCCAAGTTTTAGGTATGTATTTCTGTCCCTTATCACATATTTTATTTGGATAGTGTTTTTAAATGGGAAGACAAATAATTTTTTATAAATATATCCATTGATATGTGATAATTCTTTTAATGAAGTATATATGTAGGGGTTCTAGGTAAACTATGAAATCATCATGTAAGTACTTGAAATATTCTAATAGTTTGTTGAAGTGTGTAGGAAAATTTTCTCTACAAGAAGGTGAAATAAAAAGAAGTTTTTAAAGGTGAAAGATAAAGAAGTTATTAATGTTGAAGAACTTTTTATAAGTCACTAATTTTTTATAGCATGAATTTGTTGGCAATGATTCTTGTTTCCTACAATGAGTTAACTCACATAGGATTATAATTTTTGGTAAGTGATCCATAGCTTGAGATTACAATGTTCAGTGATTTATGAACCTTGGTTGAAAACAAAACCAAAAGGGGGATATTTTTTGGACCAAGTTGGATGGAATTTTTTTTGGATGTTGAAAGAAGTTTGTATTGATTGTTTTTTATTTTTTTCATTTAAAAAAAATAAATTCACTTTTTAAGTTTTGGTAATAAGATGAAAGGGGCATCATAATCATATAATTGTGTGTAATTCTGATAAGAAATTTCATCAGTGTTAGTTTTTTATTCTAAATAATTTTTGTGTAATAATTTGTGTTTTAGACTTGCATTATGCCTGGAATGAATGTTTTAATCAATATGAGAAATTTTATCAGAGTCTAAATATATTTCAAGACATTTGATACTTAATATGGTGATTCTTTTTGGATTTTATGTTTTTAACATCATGATTTAATAAAAACATGTGATCAAATATTTGTGAAAGAAAGGAAGAAAAGTTGGATGAGTCATTTCAAGTGGTGCCAATCGGATTGAGGTTTTGATTGAAAGACAGAAGGTGATAAAAGGATATAAATTCATTAAAACATTCAAATGTAAGTTATAAAATTATATTCCAATATGAATGTTCTTAAATTCATGAATAAGTCAAGATTACAAGCAAGATTTTGTGGAAGAATATAGGATACAAAGTAAAATTATTTTGGTTTTAGTTCATCGATGTTAGGATCACCAGACACCAAAATTGATTGAAGGTAAGAAATTTTGAAGTTGCTGAATTTGAAGTGAAGCACTGCTGACACAGGTCCATAAAACAAGGTTTACTACCAATCTATTGGAGTATTTATGGAATTGATTCATCATACATATTTTTGATCACAAAAGGGTATCAGATGCAGAGTTCTATGTGATGAAGAGAAGTTTGTTGATGCAGATTAGTAAGTGGGAATTATTAGGACCAATAAATTAAGTGAGTTGTTATGATTGATGAAATGAATGGAATTAGAGACTGATCAACCATAAGAAGATCAACAATATATTTAACCATTTTCATAAGAAAAAAAAATAAATTTTGGTTTTCTTTAATTAGGTCAATAGAAAATGAAGTCATGATTTTTCTTTCTTACAAGTGGTTCAAGATTCATCAGACTATATTTGATGTTGGTAGATCATAATGAAATAGAGACTAATCCATAAGATACATGAAAACACCAATAAGCATAAAATTATGGACTTAATTATACATGGTTTGAGGAAAATTTTAACAATTGAAGAAAAAGGATAAATACTTAGAAGTTATTTTAGATGTGTTGTCAAAGGGGTGATTACTACCAAAGTGTTTTTGAAGGGAGGTTTCAACACTACAGAAGTTGCAAAAATGTTTATGGTAGACATGTTTTATGTATCTCATTTGGTACAGATCTTCAGGATGAGTATAAATTATAGGTGGTATGTAGCATCATAATGAGATGTCTTTAGTTATCATATGTTTTCATCATATTAAAGGGAACCAGAATGAGTTTGGTCTCATAGTGAAGATTTTTTAGAAAGTTTGAAGTGGGTTGGAGTTATGAGAAGATTCAAAAAGTTTTAAGAAGAATCTATAAAATTTGAGAAGCACTAAATAATTCAAATATGGTGTCAAAATGAATGTTGAATTCATGTTTTAGGAAATTTGGTTGAATAGGAAAACATTTTTAGGTTCTTTCCCAATCCACTTTTAGTAATCCTATAAATAGAAGACAATGCATCATACTTTCTAATGTTGGTACTATTCATGTACAAAGTAAAAGAGATAAAATTAAAAGTTTTGGAGGAGACAATAAGGTTCTAGACTAATTTTTCCTAAGGAAGTTTTAAAGATATAATAAGAAGAAGAAATAGTTACTTGATCGGACCAAGACATCATATGTAGATTTTTGGGGAAAGTTTGAAGTGGTTCAGAATTGTTTCCAAGGTATTATTTTTTTATATTTTTTAGACTAGGGAATTGTATTGGAGAATTATACTAATCCATTGGACTGATTTTTCATAAAAAAAGTCCAAAATGGTAGTTTATATCCGCTACTGTTTAATAAAGTGAAGAAGTATGTTTTGAATTATATATGAGTGAAATTTGATGAAGGATCACAATGACTTGTTTTGAATCAACTGGTAAAGGATTCATTACTTGTTACACAATATTATTTTACAACATTTTTTCTAGAATAATCACTTTCATTGTTGTATTTACCATAGTGTTATACAAGTGTAAGGGTATATCCCACTTGTTGTATCCAAACAAAAGGATTTTTTTTTCTAGTGGATTTTATGGTATTGGATTGTTTCCAAACTATGTCAAGGATGTAGCTACTCTTTTTGGGTAGTGCACCTTGTAAATACTTGTATTCTTATGGATGTGTGATTTTTTTGTTTACAAAATATTGATAAATATTTAACAGGAGGAAAAGGTTGTTTCAAAATAAAGAAAACATAAAAGAAAAATATATAACTAATTTACCCCTCCCCTCTCAATGATGAATTGATCCTAGATGGGCTATTACAAGATGAAAATAAAAATTATCTAATGTGACCTAATCATTTCATACATAAATATTAAATCATTTTAGATGAATATTCAATATAATTCATAACAATACACACCCTATGATTGTAAAGGTTTAGTGTTTTGGATACTAGATATATAACCATATTATTTCATGAAGGATATTAAACATATCCAAAAAAGTTATTCTCACATAGAACACTTCTAAAAAATACCCTACTTAAAACCTTTCTTCATAACTTGGGGAAAGGAAATATAAGAAAGGGTGAGATTAAATTATTAGTAAGGTTAAACATTGGATATATCAATCAATTATCATAAGTGAGCATAATAATAAGTATTTTAGGACATGATCATAACTTAATAAAGTCATACCCAATTAGACAATGATATTTAATCATGAATCATGGCATAAGGATTTGTCATAACAAAATACATTAGTCATAAGAGTACAGAATCGTCAATGATCAACCATGATCTATGAGAACATATAATAATAATAAGACATAAGATTTAGGCATACACATAATCATATAAAATCATTTCATCAATCAAGGCTTACTTCTAAGACTATCATAGTGGATTGTGTTCACTCCCCATTCAATAATTTTCTGAGTCAAGATTCACTCCCAAGACTATAATATTGGAAATCATCCCTTACTAAACTGCGTTCACTCCCCATTCCAATCTATATTATCTCATAAGGTATAAATATTTTCCCAATTCATTATAGGGATATATAATTTTATTCCCATCTATTACATAATTAAAACCATACATATGTGTGCCATAATATCATAAAAGCATCCATAATTTCATCATATCATAACTTGTGTAAAGTAAATATGTTTTATAGACATTTTATCATTTCATCATAGCATAACCCATGTAAAATAAATAGGTTTCATAAAAATTTCATCATAACTTAATAAACCCATGGGAAAGAAATATGATACATGTAATCATTTAAAGATCACCACCATCATAAGTCATTCAAAAAAGTGGAAGACGTCATAAGAGTGTACCCCAAGTGAAACATAATAATCCATAAAGGATTTTTATAAAGATAAAAAATATCTTTTATAAAATTATATAATATATTCTTTGAAAATCAAATGAAAACATCCCTTTTAATTTCATAAGTTTTTAAAAATAAAAAATTCCCAAAATATTGAGGAAAATATTTTATTTGAAAATAACCATAGAAGTGTTTAATGTAAACTTCAATTCAAAGTGCGGCCATGATTGTTGTAAAATCCATTCATGCGGTAAATCTTAAAACAAAGATTAATTTCAAATTATTGATAAAAAATCAAAAGTTTCTTATTTAAAAAATAATAACAATTTCCTTTTAAAAAATTGAAAATATAGTCAAATATGGTTGAAAATGACTTTAAATAATCATTTCGTGATAGAAATTAAATTTCTTGAAAACATTTAAAATAACATAGCCATGGAAGAAAATTTTCATCAACAAAAGAGTAAATAAGGTTGTATTTTCTTAAAAACATTTTTTGGTCAATTTTATTACCAAAGAGAGTAAAAGTGTACTAATACTTGAAAATTGCAGAAGTAACCAGAGGAGAAGAATATATATTGGGTTTAAAATATAATATCAATATAATTTACCTCAATTTAAATATTTTATTTAGAATCTCAAATAGAAATGATATTGTAACATAAACCCTCACTTTTTTCCATGTATTACTTCATATGCATTCAAACCTCATCTTCTTCGAGTATCCTCCTTTGAAGAGAACCTTAAATTCTTGGATGGGTTTTGGGGAATAAAAATACCTTAACATCATGGATAGGATTTTTTTGGGAGTATTTGGGTTGTTCTTTGTTGAGCTAAAGGGATCAAGTGGCATGGTGAAGAGTGTAAAGGAGGTTCCCTTTTATAATTGCAGTGGGTGTAAAACCTATAAATATTTGAAACTTTATTATATAATATATGTCTTACTCAAGTTAAGTGGATAAAGAATTCCAAATATTTGAATATAATAAGGATAAAGTTGAAATACCATTAACCAATAAAATTAAAGAAAGTGTTTTTCAATATTTTAAACCTTATCTCTTAGGTTCAACACACTTTTAACCCTTTTAACCCTTTCCATTATAAAAAGATTTTTACCATGGTAAATGTTCATTATAGAAAAAATTAAGTTGAAATTATTAAATTATATTAATTATGCTGATTCAAAATATTAATCCATTTTATATGATTCAATTTCTATAATTGGTATAAATTAATTTTAAAATAAGTGTGCAAAACACAAAGAAAATCATTTTTTGAAAAATGCATGTTAAGAATAAAACTAAATTTATTCTCATTCAATACCTAGTAAAAACAATTAGATGAATGATAAAATGTTTTATTGAATATAATTTATATGAATTTAATTGAAATCATTCATCAATTTAGATTAATTTAATTTTAATAAAATAAAAACACATTAAATGTATAAAAATATTTTTTTCAAAAAAACATCTCTTTTTATCTTCAAATGTTTTTATTTTCATTTATAGAAAATTAATTCATTTTATACATGTTTAAAAAATAATTTTTTATATATTAGTTAGCCTTATTAATACTCACCAATCCAATAGTTAAGAAATAACTGTCACATTAAATTATAATATTTCAATAGTATATCATAGTTCGTTTAAACCCCATGTTGTGTGTAAATAAAACTATCAAAGAGATAAAATTTATTAAAAGAGAAATATATCATAAAATATTAGGGTGTTACATGAACACACCTTACAATACAAAATAAAAGGCATGACAACTATATTAAATTATTTAAATGTACTGAGCATGGTCATTAAGAAATATATTTTGACAAGGGTTATAGAAAAGGATAAAAAAGAATGGTGGTCAGCTCTATAAATAAGTGAAACCATGTTTTTGAGGAAATTTTTATTAAAATACATAATAGATTTATGGTTCTAAAATAAATATTTGTTGAAAATCAAAAAGGTTTTCTTCATGCATGAATGTATATTTTTCTAAATAATCAACCATGGAAAGAAATGAACAAACTTAAATGGATATTAAAGTGAAGACATGTCTCATAGTATGTATATAGGTTGTGGATAGAATATCATCTTATCCAGAGTGGGTGAAGGAAAAGAAATAATAAAATATGGAATTTCAAATCAAAAAATAGAATATTAAGAGATTTAGAATAGCTTTGATGGTCAAAGAAGATGTAAAAAAAGAGAAACATGAAGAAGCATAAAGTACATGTGGAAGTTGTCTAATTTTTATTAGAAATAATAGTTTCATTAGTGGGATAAATCTCATATTAAAGGTGACCAAAAAGATAGAGATGGATCATGAAATAAATCAATTGATAAAAAAGTAATGTTGTACAAGGGTTATTATTAAAATTAATACCACTGTGGTGAAGTTTTGGAAATTAAATTTTGATGATGAGAGAAAAGGGTTGGACCAACACGGTCAACTAAAATCCTCTATTATTGGATATTTTGAATACACCCTATCCTTAGTGTATATATTTCCATTACTATTTTTGAGTTATTGGTAAATCATATGTTCTAAAAAGGAAAAGTGATTATGAATTAAGGGGAAGATATAATCCATTGATAAGTTATAATAAAATAACTAAATAATTTATAAAGTAATTTAAGGAATGTGTATTATCACATTTAAGAGTGATGTGCCTAAGATAATAGGGAGAAGTAGTGATAGGGTCTGAATCAATGCAACCAAAAACTAATCCATCAAAACACATGATACACTTGTGACAATTAGTTTGTTGTATCTCAAATAAATTGAATGATTAATGATGATAGATACTGAGTGGTAAATAATGAAACATAAACACAGGGTAAACTTTCATGGTTCACTGACTCTTTTTATCACATGTTTATATCCTTATTGATTTGTGGTCATTATCCCACATCACACATTCTTGTTTTACTATAAAAAATAACATGGTATGGAGTATGAAGATGGTCTTGAACTCTATACAAGTATTCAATGAGTAATACAAGGTAATAAAGTTCAATGATCAATGAAAGTGACCATGAATGATCTTCTTCCATCCACCTCAAGAACCTTAAAATCAAAAAATTATGTTTGAAACTAGTTTTTATCTCATACTCAACCCTTTTTCTATATATAATATGATATAGATGTTTTTGGGTGGCCATCTATCTTATAACACTTTTATCCAATAAAAAATAAAATCTAAATAGAGTCTTTCAAACCATGATGTGGTGATATAAACCACATAGTGGTTTCATATAGTCAATGTAAGATCCAAAAACCATAATTAGAATATCATGCACACTTAAAATTCAGATTTTATTTACATTTACCATTCATATCATTGATTGAAACCATAATGTAGTTTCTTTTAAACCTTGATTTAGTTTCCTCTAAACCATGACATGTTCTTCTCCTCTATCTCCCAAATCATTAACTCATAATATTTTTGCTTCCATTCCATGAAATAATAACCTAAACCATGGAATGGTTTTTTACATGTGGTGACTAGTGAGTTTATAAAATTCTCATGATTCATAATGAACCAAATTTAATTTTCCATGAGTGTTTTTTATTCATACCATGACACAGTTGAATAATACATAATGTCTTTTCTTTATATGATGAATAATATCTTTAAAAAACTTCACAAAAAATTTTATTAGGCCATGATGACTAACTATAACTGATTTTCCTAAAGATATGACATATTAATCAAAAATATAACATTTTTTCTGTTTGTGGTCATTAGTGATCATATCTTTTATTATCTAGGAATCATGGTTAACACTATATCTATTTTTCTCAATTTTCAAAAAATTATTTTTCTTAAACATAAACCAGGATGTGTTTTTCAACACATCATAATGTGTTTTTCATATTTCTATACATTTATTAATTCCATTATGGTATTTTCAAATCTAATAAATCTTAATCAAAACCATGAGAATATTAAAAATAAATAAAACTTGAAAAAAACATTCAAATATCATGAATCAAAAACTCAAGAAACCAATTCATTGTGTGCTCCCAATGTGAGAGTAATATAAACACCACATTACTTAATAGAGTAATGTTTGTGAGAGTAATCCAACTCTTGGTAACATTACTATATTAACCAAGTTTCATTTAGGGATCCTCAATATATCCATTTTTCTACTCAATTCTTATAGGATCTTCAATATACTCATTTTTATTTATTTGCAACATGAATTATGGTTTAAAAGAAAAATTCAACACACTAACATATCCTCATGTGTCCCCTTTTAGGAAACGACCCTTGAATATTTACTTAATTTTTGTATTTATCTATAAAGATTAAAAATTATCATACTTTTTAAGGAAAAACACTCAATATATTCTATACCATTATCAATAAATTCAAATGAATGAAAGATGGAAAATAAAAAAATAATTAATCACATAGATTTTGGGAGAGAATTAACTCTAAACAACTATCTCAAGTAACAGATGTAATCCTTCATTGATGTAATTTCTAATATATCTAAAACTTTATCCTTTATTGAAACTTATTCAAAATAAATCTCAATTCATTCTAAATTATCCTTGATGAAGTGATATTTTATGATAATATGTTTCTCCGTCGAATATTTCACTATATTTTTTGACAATTTGATTTAAAATTGGTTGTCATACTAAATAACCAATGGATATATAGATTCCACTCTCATTTCTTCAAGCTATTATTTTATCCAAATCATTTGGGTTATGTCTTATGATTCTAAAATATACCCAACTTCACTTTTTCCAATCACTGTAAAATTTTCTTCTTTGAGTGCCAAGAAACGCTTTTATTTCCAATGAAGAACATTCCTCTATAAGTAAAATTTCATTATCCAATATCAATTTCATAATTATCATATTAAAAATTATGAATATGAATAGATTTTTGTTTTCATGTATAAATTCAAACACAATTTCAAGATCTACTTTGTTGCCAAAATATGTAACTTTTTTTGATAATTTTGGAATAATTCAAAACATATAGAAACATATACTATATTTGGTATTGACATTGTCAAGTAATGTATACTACTAATCAGACTTAAAAACTCCTTAATATTCACACTCCTTATTTCTTTATATTTGGATAATTTATTCTAAATAGTGTTGAAATTATATAAATATCTTTAGTATTCCATTCAAAATCTTTTTATCTAATTTCACACATATTTTTTATATGAAAGAAAAATGTAATCTAATATATTAAAAACTTGAAAACCTAAAGAAATACCATCTCATCGATCATATAAATTTTATAATATTTCTTTATTTGGGAAACAAATTCTTCAAAGGACTCCACTTCATTTTTAAAATAAATTATTTCATCAATATACATTACCATAAAGAGTGAGTTTGTGTTTTTTCTTTGATATTGAAATTATTTCCCATATTTTCTATTTTTAACTTCATGATTTTCAATATTTTTCTATATTTTGATACTATGATCAGGGATACTGTTTGATCCCTTATAGTGGTTTCCTCATCTTGCACACTTAATAATTGTCACCATCCAGAATAAATCCATTTGGTTGTTTAATATAAGCCTCTTCATCAATATTTCCATTCAAGAATGTTCAGATCACATATATTTGGAAAACCATGTAATTCCTTTGAGAAATAATAACAAGAAAATTTATTATAGTTTTGATCCTTGAAACTATATAAAAATTTTCATTGAAATAAATACCCTCATTTTGATAATATCCCCTGAAAATTAGAGAATCTTTGATTCATTCCACTTTACCTTGCTCATTTATCTTATTCTAGTAAAACAATTTAATTCAGATTATGTTTTTTTGTTTTGGAAATTAATATAACTCCTATTATTCATTATTATAAATTAAATTAATCATTCCTATATAGTGATAATCATATATTAATTTTATATAGGTTCATTAACACTTTTGGATTATACTTGTGAAAGAAATCTCATGTGATTGGAACTTTTTAAAGCTATTCATATTTAGACCCCCTTCCACTATATTCGATGATATTTTTAGGTTTCAAATATAAATAAGTCTTGATAACTTAGATATACTATGTTTTGGGTAATTCCTAATCATTTTAAACTTCTAAATAAACTTATAGATCATGTGAACCTGTGTAATTAACTGATTTTATACCTTTATGATCCCCACTTCATCCTTGAATTTTTTCAATAACATCATCAAACTAATTTTTTTTAATGAAATTCCATGATCCTCCATGAAAATAACATCAAAGAGGTTTATTATCTTCTTTATATTCTTGTTAAAAAACCCATAAATCCTTATACTGGGTGTATAACTTTGGAAAATGCCTTTATCTACACATTAATAAAACTTTACAAAATGAAATCATTTGACTTTGATCAAACATGGGTTTATAAGAAAAATAAAGATATTTAAATTTGGTTTCTTTCTAAATTAGATATAATAGCACATGTTCACTAAAATTATCTCAATAATAAACCCATTTTGAATGTATATAGCCACTATAATGGCTTATTTTTATAATTTTTTTGAAGTTCCAAGCTCTAATAACATGGTTCTTCCCATATAAACCAAATTTCATCTATTTAACTATGCTAATCCATTTTTAGGGTATCAATATAGTGATATATTTATGACATATTCTATGATTATTATTAAATTATTTGAAATCTCTATTCATGTACCTCAATCCATTTCCAAACTAAAATATATTGATAACATATCCTATTATTTTCAACATCGCATTGATAAGATTTATACTTCTAAAGAACCTATCACTTAATCACCATGAATAAAATATAAGTCATATGATTAAAATCATCAATAGATATTAAAAAATACTTATCTATGTTGGTTGATTCCAGACTCATTAAACTACATGTATCTAAATATATAAGTTCAAGTGGACTCTTTATTTTTTTCTCTACAAGTTTATGAATTTTTTTTAATATTTTATCTTCATGAAAAGCATCACAAGAACTTATTATTTCCTGGTTGAGCTCTGTAATTTTTTAAAAAAATAAAATTTTATAAGTCCTATCATTTTCTTTTGTCTCAAATGAACAATTATTTTAGGTGATAACCCATTCTCCTCTTTTAAACTTAAAAGTGAGAATTTTTTTAATTATTTATTTGAAATAAATTCCTAGTTATTCACTACCATCAAATGAAAATTATTAAATCCTTTAATCTTTTAATAACAAAACCATTATTCTAATAAATAGTTAATTCCTATTATTTCATAATTTTAATATATACAAAAGATTTCATCTCAATCCATAAACAAAAAGAACATTATTAAAAGTGATTTTATTCTCACCAATTAAAGTGATTCAAATAGAATTAACATTTAAAGAATATCATTCCCAAAGGAAACCAAACCTCCATAATATTTTTCAACTTCCTTCAAAATATTTTTGTTAATAATCATGTGTAATGAGTAAATTCTATACAATATCTAAGGCCTTTCACCCTTTGATTTCTTATATGCAAATTCAATAATCATTTCATTTTGTTGATCACTCTCTTGTTTTGAGATTTAGATTTTAATCTTAATTTTAGTGGCTCTATAATAATTATAATAAACCTATTAGTGGTATATCCTTGTTGATAAACTCCTCCATAAGTTTCTTTAAGTGCATTAAATATATTTGGAACTATAATTCTATATTTGGGAATCTATATTGGTTTCTTTCATGAATTTTTAGAATTTATCCCACTAAAACAAAAAAACTCTCTTTGAATGAGATAAAGACATATTTTAGTGATAAATACATGAATTATTTCCATATAATCCACAAAACTAACACCTTCCTTCGAATATATTTATCCTCAAAGGATTGAAATTTTATTGATTAAAATATTCTTATTTAATTTTCTTCAATTAAGGACTCCACCAATTTTTTTCAACCTTCACATGAACTTTAGATCTTTATTATTAGTATATTTTCATTTTGAATAATCCTTTACCTACTTTGTCTTCCCTACGCTATTGTCTTTTAAATTTCCATTATAACAGCTTTATGTATCAATGTGTGTATTACCTTTTCTTAGCGAGGCTATAAATTTATTTCCCTTTTTATCATCACTTCCTTTTTTTTATTTACATTTTTATATATATAATTTGAGTGTGCAATAATTATTAAAAAATCATAAATTTTATTATTGTAATTGAAATCTTTCTCTAATGCTTTAAATATTCACCCATTTCATTAATAGATTTTTTTAGGTTTAATGGGAACTATTTCAATAACCACTCAACTTCATGTAACCTTTCCTCAAGTGATTATATTTACTATTACTTTGAAATTAAGTTAGTTTTCCTAAAATCAATAATTTGTTCTATTTTAATTAGAATGGAATTAATATTTCCAATATTTTTCATGTTTTCACCTTATTTTTTAGTATACATCATGATATTATATTTATTAATGGTTTTAATTAATGATAAAATTTACTTCTCATGTTTTTTATTTTCAATAAGGAAAAACATGAACTCTATTCTGAGTTAAAACCCCTTTCTGTTTATTTTTCTTTATCATCCACTTCACTGATTTCTTCTTCACAGAGGATTAACTAGAGTGATTTGATTGTACCATAAAATCTTGAGCACATTTATCCTCCCTGTTATTTTATTCCAATTCACTTTATTTATCACAAGATGACACTTTATGTCTTGATAGAAAATTCATATTATTCGATGAATTATCCTTTCCATTTCCTTTAGAAAATTTTTATCCACTAAGACCACTTGTCACCTTGTTTCACAGTTTTATGATATTTTGAGTTGGTTAACCTCAACCTCATCATGATTCTTCTTAGTGAAATTAACCAAAAAATGTCTAATAATTCCATAGTTGAAATATTTAAAATGAATTTTTCCTTTATACTAACCTTTGAATCTCTATAATTGTCGAGATAAAAATTACATAAACATATTAAAATTAATTTCATCATAATCAACATTATATTATTCTCTATGAGACCTCTTAAATTTATTAATCATTAAGCCTTTAAAGGCTTTAAATTCAATATCCTTATTTGATAATCCTTTTTTATTTAAGGTGAGTCCTATTTTCATCTCATAAGACTGACTAAATTGCCTAAAGGCCTATATTTTTATTGATTTTGGATAATCCCTCTTTTAAGGGTAAAGGGGATAAAACCAAGACTTCAAGGATATTAGGACATAAAAAATCTAAAAATTAAGAGGGTTGCAACCCAGAACAAGACTAAATAGGTGTACCCCTTCCCAGCATCAAAATCATTAAAGCATTCCTCCACCAGAGCATGGCTGCTCAATAGGCTGTCTTATACAAAAATTCATGGGCCCGGTATATATGGCAGTGTCATACCCTCTCAATCTTCCAAATCCAAAAAACCATGCACGGTGAAGGCAACCATCTCTATCCTCATCTAAAGCAAATCTTGTGGACTGTTTGGGTTCCCCAACATGAAGCAATCATGAGTCCATGACACCACCATCAACAACAGTCCTAGATAAATCTCATCACATGCCACAAGACATCCTTCCACCACCACCATAGAGGTCCAAGAGACATTACAAGGGTCATGAGTTCAACCCATCATCACCTAGGACTAGATGGCTCAGCATCATGCCAAGGGAGAATCACTGATGGGGGGATCTGAGTCATCATGAACCAGAATCGCCACTCTAGGCATGGATCTACTCCGATCAGACCAAAGATGAACACACACAGGTTTTGAAGTAGGCCAGTCATGATAGAAAGAAAATCAACATGAAAATACAAAGGAGAACCAATAATGTCAAAGAAGAACACACACAAAAAACCCCAGATTCATATCTAATCAGATGAAATACAGAAACACAAAAGCAACCCACCTAGAAAACCTCACAATAGTCGAATCGCAAAGGCTCCCCCCTCCGAGGAACCATAGATAATAATCCTGGACACACTGCAAACCCATAAGAGGCATCTATGTAGCAATGGACACACTAATCTAGATCTGCACTGATGACACTGGAAGGTGAACCAAACCGATCTTAGAACCGCACCAAACTACATCGGTGATAGAAGGGAACGCCGCACAATGTTGAAGCACCACCGAGGCATCATAGATGAGACGTCATCGTCAGATCTAGGTGGTGAAACTTCAACATCAAGAATGGGATCCGGAAGAACCCCACTGGATCCAGACATGCCACGTCGAGCCAAGTGGCAAAAGAGATGTTGAAGCTAAGAATGGGAGCCGGAGACCGAACCCCGCTAGATCCATACACATCATATCGATCCAGACCAAACACACGCCGAGCCAAGACCAAAGATGCCACAATTCAATCCAGGCCAGAGGGGGAAGGGGAAGAGGAAAAGAAAGTAAACCTTAGGCTCCACGGATGAGGGAGGAGGCGTCACTCAGAGTCCTGTCATGTACTTGAATCTCAAAAAAGGCTTTATTTCTATATATCATAAGAAGTCTGAATATTATTTATTTTTTTAATTGTTTACTTATCCAAGTACTTATCCATGATAGAATAAATCTTGAAATCAAATTTGTTAGGAATAATCTATGTTTACTTCTTCACCACGGTTGAATCTTCAAGTGTTTCTACATAGATTCAAATAATGCAAATGATTTTTTTCACTCCTATAAAAAATTTATCCAGCAATTCATTCTTAGACATCCATATTGTCATGAACTAGACCATGTCAACTGTAGAATTACTGTATCATTATTATAGCGGGTATTGTAGAGGAACTGTAACAGGTACTGTTCGGCACTGTAGTAGTCAGGATTATTCCCCTGTTTGGGCCTTCAGGCCACCGATTTGGTCCCTGAGTACTTTAAGGACTTCAGGACACCAAGGCCTTATGGTTAGTAAGGACTTCAGGCCAACTCAAGGCATTTGGTCTACCTAAAGGCCTTTGGGACACCTTGAGTGCATATGAAAAACAGACAACCTACAAGGAACAAGGTCCAGAAAGAGGATGAGCAAGGAGTTGTCACCATAGTAGAAGCTAAACTGATTACAAGAATGAGAGGGTATGACACCTTCCCTCAAGAAAATCTTGTGCATTCATGGGAAAGCCTAGCCAAATATCCATGCACAGGTGGAGAGCTGATTTCACAATGAAGATGCTGGGGAGGAGTAGTTCCAAGTAGTTAGTTTGGGTTGTATGTATTTAATGTTTGAAGCCTATGGGCAATGAATTCCTCTGAGTCCTATGGTCCATGTAATACCTATTCCTAGGTAATTTTAAGGGTTACTCCTCACCCCTTGATAGATGTATTATCAAAAATCAATAAAAACGAAGGCCTTTGGGCCATTGGATGGATGGTGTGCACTTTTATAACAAAATTACTCTATTTTTCACAAAACGAGGTATAAACACCACTTTACAAACAAAATAATTTTATTGAAGACTTATAAAACAATAATAAGAATGTGAAGAGGGTTAAAATACCATGAAAAAGATGAATCTTAAATAAGAAAACATGTTCAATTGGGAACCTACCTCAAATCCTTGGCGGAATGGAAACGCACAACCGATATCACCTTCTGAGTGTTTATAAATGATAAACCTATGAATACCAACCCCAAATGAGTAAAAATCCCATAAATAATCATGGTAAAATATAACCCTAGGTTAATAATGACCATGGGAGAAGAAAAATATAAAAAAATGGAATAAGAAGGAAGAGGGAAGAGAATAGAGAAAGATTTGATGAAGAAATTAAGAAGAACCACCAACCTTTGGTGAGAAATTACCCAAAAAGAAGCCTAAAATGAAGGAGAATGAGGGGGTAGGCACCTATGGTCGATATTAAATATTTAGGTCTCTGTTTTTGAGATAGAATCACTGAAAAATATAAAAAAAATAAGATATAAAAGAAACAAAATATTTTTTTTTAAATTGGAAATGGGATAATGGGTTGGCCCATTACCTGAATAAATAACCCAAATACATCATGATTATGAATTCCTAATGGATCAAAATAGATATGGTGGTTTTAATAGGTTAGGGGAGTCTAAGTGGGAAGTTTAATGGGTGAAAATGGTGAAAAATGAAGGAGTTATAAAAGAAACAAAATTTGTTTTTAAATCTGGAAATGGGCTCACGGTAGGCCCAAATCACAAAGTAACCACCATTTTCTCCAAAAACCCCCAAACAAGATATGGGGAACCCATGGTAGGATTATTATCCATATTTAAATACCCATAAGTTTTAAGGAAATTTTATTTTCTTAAATTATTTGGAATTTTAGGAGTCCCAATTTCTGACTGCGCATGATTCTGAGGCCCGGTGTGCCTGGAATCAATTTCTGAAGTTTTGTTCGGGTACGTTCAGTAAACGTACGTGTGGGTTTTTCTATATTTTAAAACGGTGCTTATAATTGAAATTCAAGGACACCGTTGAACTCACAGCACCAGTATTCGGTTAAGGGGACCTTTACCGAATTTGCATTTTATGCGGGTTGAAAGTTAATTTTTGGGGTTTAATAGAAAAGTTAAATAAAATTTTTTGAGAACAATTTTATTTATCCTGGTAGTTTAATCAAACATGGAGAAGTTATTGGTGGGGGTCCACACCCACATAACTTCACATGTGTGGATATTTGTGAGGTGGGGCCCACACAAGCCCCAACCTTTCATCTCCCCATAACCTACCTTTAACCCCCATTCAACCCCCTTAATTAAGAGATCTCTTCACCTCCCTCTCTCTCTATTTATTATTTTCCAACACATTTTAATTAATGAATTCAACCTCTTTAATTAATTAATTAAGTTGTTTTAATTTTTGAATTACATGGGTGAATAAAAATAATAGCTTGAGCTATTATTTTATTTTGGGGCATTCATTGTGTTGAGAGGATTTGTGAGAGAGCTTTGGAGAAATAGAGAAGGGTGTTATTCTCTCAACGAAGAACACCATCCTTCCAATGAATAACCTGTGAGGAATGTCAATCATCACCTTCGATCTTTGGCCAAACCAAAGGATAAGGAGCCACCTGTGAGAAACACTGACGACGTGCCATCCTCGGCCATTCTTCCCCGATGTCAACAAGTTGACGCCGTCTCCCCGCGATGCTGTCTTCCGTGATGCTCGACTACTGCAAAACTTATCTCAAGGTAGGGGATTTTTTATGATTTTATACCCTCTAACTTGGGTGTTCATTTTTTGGGTGTTTAATTGAGCCTCTAACACGGTGGGTACGTGCTAACGAACAAGTCCGGTCCCACCGCCATATCGTTCTTGATGCGCGTATTGCTTGGAGATGGATGAATGGAAGGGAAACGTTGGTTTGAAGCCTTTTCAGTGAAGAGTGTGTCCTGGGAGAGCCACAGGCGCAAATGGAAGCTAAAATGGACCACTGGAACAACTCTGGTGGCCCGCAGAAGACTGCAGCGGCGCGGGTTGCCGGCATGGTAGTGTCGTCGACCGGAGGCGGCGGCGCCCTAGCGCGCCACTGGCAGAGGACCTCCGCGGAACTAGTAGTGGAGGTGGCAGAGGAATGGATCTTATTCCACGCGGGATCTGGGAGGTCAGGGCGGTGCCATCCTGGCACCGCCGTTTCGGTGAACCAGGGGGTCGCGCCACCCCCCCCCCCCCCCCATCCCCCCTCTCGGCTAGGTTGGCCGAGGCGCTCCCAGCCGGGCTGGGTCGTGCCCTTCCGGGCCAGGCCATGCCCGCCATAGGTTTTCTCAGGTTGCGCCATCCAGGATGGACCTGGACCCGGTTCGGGCCGACACAGGGTGGGTTGGGTCGGGTCGGACCAGACCTAGACCCCCTTTTTGGGACCTTTTTCAGTAATTTTCTCATAACATGAGTTACGGACCTATGATCGATGCACCGTCAGTTGTGTAGGAATCCTTGGATCGATACGGTCATTTAGGTATATGACACTCAAGGTTTTGGTGAAGTTTGTGTACATCCGGGTTGGTTCGAACCCAAAACCAACCGGGCCCTCAGACCGGAAACGCTTATAACTTAAGGACCGGATTTCCGATTGACGTACCGTCAACTATGTTGGATTCCTTTTGATGAGACGGTTCTTTTCACATACTCCACATGAGGTTTGGATGTATTTGGAGTATAGTTGGGTTGGTTTAGCTTAGAAACCAACTGGGCCCCTACAACAGAAAAGCCAATAACTCTCAGACCGGACGTCCGTTTGACGAACCGTCAGCGGCGTTGGTAATCTCATTGAGAAATGGTCCCTTTTAGTATACCCCATGGGATTTCGGGGTACAGTTGAGATATGCTCAGGTTGATTCGTACACGAAACCAATTAGGCCCCCGGGACAAAAAGGCTAATAACTCACAGATCGGGCGTCCTATTGATGCACCGTCTATTGCGTTGAGACCCCTATGACGTGGTGGACCTTTGAGATACTTCTTCATAGGACTTAGTGACACTTGAAGTATTGGATAGTAGCTCATGGAGCGGATCCTTCTGGAGACGAGCATACGGAGTACGGAGACCTAGTAGATGGATGAGACCTGATGACTGCTTGTCCGATATGTTTCGGAGTGACTTGACTAGCCCAGTGGGGAGCACTACTGTGTGAGGTGGAAGACCCATGGCATAGGAGAACTAATTTGTGAGGCGGTAGACCCGTGGTACTTGAAATAATAAGTACCTTTGTAGGCTATCAGGGGGAGCTCTACTGTGTGAGGTGGCCGACCCATGGCGGGGAGTGCTACTGTGTGAGGCGGTAGAACCGCGGTACTCAAGAGGAGGAGTACCTCAGAAGTCTAAAGTTAGTGAGTAGCACCTCGGAGTCGTGGCAGGACTATTGCACTTGACAGAGGAGGATTTCTCCAGCAGCCGTGTTTTCGACATCATGCATAAAATCCTGGTTTGAGCTGAGTCAATGACCTTTGTGTTTTCCTCATGATTGAGATGGGTTACTTGATAACTTAGGTATATGTATGGGGTTATACCTAAGTAAAGTTTATATATTGAGATATTTCTTTGTAGTTTATCCTTGTTGGATTTTGTGTGACCTTGAGGGTCTCGGGGTCCTTACTGAGTATCGTTATACTCACCCCTGCATGGGTTATGCCCACACCTCATTGTGTTGGATGGAGACGACGGACAGCACTGACCGAGGCAGAGTTTACGAGGACTGGACGGTATCTGAAGGTGGACACTTGGTGTGATGGCACATGGAGTGGACCGATAGACGTGGAGTTCTGAGGATGACATATGTACCTACCCTTCAGGTAGGAACCCGAAGGACGATCTAGGAGCTGCTTCACCATTCAGCTATTTGTCTTTTCAGTAGTACTTTTTTTCAGTTGTAGCTCTACCTTTCTATTGGGCTTGTATTTCCGGCCCCTTTGTACTTTCAGCACACTTGTCTTACTGCTTACTTAGTGTTTTCTTCCGCTTGTACTCTGATTATGTGTGTTTTTTATTTATTAAGGCAATGCCTTCCCTTTTTATCAAGATTTAAGCCTTTGGTGCTAGTCGTCAGCCTCTGGCCTAAGGAAGGCTAGCTTGGGGTAGTCACTACATGGGCCCTGAGGATAGGTCGTGACAAATTGGTATCAGAGGAGTCGGTTCTACCGCAGAACTTAGGACTCTGATATTTTTTTCTTTGAAGCAATAGTGTTAAGGGTATCGAGTGTGGTTTTCAGTTCAGGGAGTCCAGTGTTGGTGCGTCGGCCGATGTATCCATACACCAGGACCCGGACTACTGATTTCTGACTCAGTGCATGAAAATACTGATTGTGTGTGTGTTTCCAAAAATTTCTTTAAGTCAGCTCAATCCAGGTCATCTCACCAGGTATAGTCTTTGACCGTGTCTCATCTGTTTCTTTCAGGATGCCTCCCCATGGACGACCAGCTAGAGCCCCGAGAATTGTACGTACTGATAGGTTGTCGAGCGATGAGGCCTCTGTACAGGGCCCTCATCTAGTTGAGGCACCAGCGGTACTACCACCCGTTGGGCCACCGATGCCACCAGACCCAGCAGCAGGCGATGCACACTACTTTAGCACATTGCATGAGTTCCAGTGCTAGAGTCCACCTAGGTTCTGGGGAGAGACGGACCCACAGGCGGCTGAGGATTGGCTGGAGGCTGTGGTGAAAGTTTTCAGGCTAGTTGGGACACCAGCAGACTTCATGGTGATCCTTGCTGCCAGCCTCCTTTAGGCATTAGTAGGAAGATGGTGGATCCTGATGCTCCAAATGCACGACGAGGCGACACTTCTATGGGAAAACTTCGAGAGCCTATTCCGGGCAAAGTTTGTACCAACCACCCTTCGAGCGGTGCATATACAGTAGCTACTACATCTGCAGCAGGGTATCATGATAGTAGCATAGTACTCAATGAGGTTCACCAACCTCTCACGCTACTCCATAGATATGGTATGGGACCCGTTATTCAGGGCCAGGACCTTTGAGCAGGGCCTCAGGTGAGATATTAGAGCTTCGGTTGTCTCCCACAGCATCCTAACGCAGACAGGGGTGTTGGAGTGAGCCCTCTTAGTAGAGAGTTTCCTTGCTAAGTAGTCTCCGGCAGCGGAACCCACCACTAACCGACATGCAGCGGAGTCTTCAGAAACTGGTAGTAGACAGATGACACAGAGGTCCAAGGGGACCGGACCTATAGGTGGTCGACCGCACGACTCAGGATTGGTAGTGCGGGGCACCCAGGGTGGAGACAGAGCTTGACCTGCCCAGATATGTTACTCATGTGGCGGACAGGGTCACATGGCTCATGACTGTCTGACCAACCGTGAATACGATCGGTAGATAAAAGAAGGACCTCCCAGGTAGAGGCAGAGGTTCAATCGAGGAAGACCGCAAGGAGCAGGAGACTGAGGCAGAGGAGCTGACCGTGCAGCTGGTGGTGGACGATGCTATGAGGTATTGCCACCACCACCACCAGGAGGTCCACCCCGACCGTAGGGAAGAGGTGGATAGGGGAGAGCACAGCTTCAGGCAGTTGAAGCATATGACTATAGAGCTTTGGAAGCAGTTGGATAGGAGTGGGACCAGTTCCAGGCATGGAGGCATTTGTTCTTGGTGCTTCTATCTTCCTTGTTGTTGTTGTTTGTGGTTGATTTGTGTCTTGTACTTTGAGTTGCAGTAATTAAAGGCAGTTTTCCTTGTGACATTTTCTTTCCTGCCTTTTTGAGTGGTTAGTACTAAGAGGTTCTGGTAAAAACTGTTGAATTGACCCTCACTTTTGAGATTTCTACTGGAGGAGACCCAATAACCACACACTGATGCTGACAGTGTGACTCAACCCTTGGAGGTGAGAGTAACGGTTGGATATCTTGGTAGTAGCATCGAGGCCTTACGATGTCATCCATGTAATGAATTAATATCATTCATGATAGGATTTACTGTATTAGGCAAAGAACGTGGTTCATCCATGGGATGAGATTGGATTTCCCTTTTCGGCAAAGGAGAAATCTTAGTAGCTCTTACATATCATAGGCAAAGAAGGGTGAATGTTGACCGACTTACCAAGTCATCCAACTTCTTAATGACCAGAGACAGTACGAGCTTCGACAGAGAAGGTGCATATCATCCAGGAGTGGATGAAGACTGAATATAGCAGGCAAAAGTCTTAATCTAATAACAGATGGAGACCTCTGGAGTCTGAGGATGGAGACCACATCTTCCTACGGGTCTCACCTCGATGAGGTCTACGGAGATTTAGCCAAGGCGGCAAGTTATCTCTGAGGTTCATCGGACCTTTCTAGGTCCTCAGTAGGATAGGATAGGTGGATTACCTCTTGGATCTTCTACCTCAGTTGCACCGAGTGCATGACGTCTTTCACATATCTTAGCTGAGGAGATACGTGCTCGACCCTTCACACATCATCGACCACAGGAATCTAGATATCGATGACGGGGCGACTTTCACGGAGGTTCCAGTAGATATTTAGGGTCGACAGGAGCGGGTCCTATGAGGATGGTCGATTCCTCTAGTGCGCATTCGCTGGTAGCACAGGAACCTCTAGGAAAGCACATGGGGGAGGAAGGCTCAGATGCGTGTTCAGTACCCCTTTTGTTTTCCTAGTATGTGTTGTAGCTTTACGAGGACGTAAAGCCCTGAGGTGGGAGTAATGTAAAGACTTGAAAATTTCAAGTAAATTTTCTTTTCTTAAATTATTTGGAATTTTACGAGTCCACAGTTTCTAACGGTGCCTGATTCCAAGGCTCGGTGTGCCCAGAATCAATTTTTGAAGTTTTGTTCGGGTACGTTCAGTAAACGTACGTGTAGGTTTTTCTATATTTTGAACCGGTGCTCATAATTGAAATATGAGGACATCGATGTACTCGCAGCGCCAGTATTCTCTTAAGGGGACCTTTACCGCAGTTTTATTTTATGTGGGTTGAAATTTAATTTTTGGGGTTTAATAGAAAAGTTAAATACAAATTTGTTGAGAAAAATTTTATTTATCCTGGTAGTTTAATCCTACATGGGGAAGTTATTGGTGGGGGACCAAACCCACATAATTTCCCATGTGTGTTTATTTGTGAGAAGGGGCCCACATGATCCCCAACCTTTTATCTCCTCATAACCTACCTTTAACCCCATTCAACCCCCTTAATTAAGATATCTCTTCACCTCCCTCTCTCTCTCTTTATTATTTTCCAACACATTTTAATTAATGAATTCAACCTCTTCAATTAATTATTTAAGTTATTTGAATTTTTGAATTACATGTGTGATTAAAATAATAGCTTGAGCTATTATTTTATTTTGGGGCATTCGTTGTGTTGAGAGGATTTGTGAGAGAGCTTTGGAGAAAGAGAGAAGGGCGTTCTTCTCTCAACAAAGAACACCATCCTTCCAATGAAGAACCACCGAGGAACATCAATCATAGCCTTCGATCTTCGGCTAAACCATAGGAGAAGGAGCCACCCGTGAGGAATGTCGACGATGCACCATCATCGGCCCTTCTTCCCTGAGGTCAATGAGTTGACGCCATCTCCCCGCGACGCCGTCTTCCGCGACGCTCGACTACAACGAACCTTATCTCAAGGTAGGGGGTTTTGTATGATTTTAAATATATGATTTTATACCCTTGAACTTGGGTGTTCATTTTTTGGGTGTTTAATTGAGCCTCTAACGTGGTGGGTACGGGCTAACGAACAAGTCTGGTCCCACCGCCATATCATTCTTGATGCGCGGATTGCTTGGCGACGAATGAACGGAAGGGAAACATTGGTTTAAAGTCGTTGTAGTGAAGAACGGGTCCCAGGAGAGCTTTAGGCATAGACGGAAGCTAAAACGGACCACTGAAATGACTCTGGTGGCCTGACGAAGACCGCGGTGGTGCCCCAGTGCGCCGTCGGTGGAGGATCGTCGCGGCACTGGCTGTGGCGGTGGCGGAGGAATGGATCTCGTGCCACGCAGGATCTGGTAGGTCAGGGGGGCACCAGCCTGGCGCTGCCATTTCAGTGAACCCCCCCCCCCCCCCCCCCGCTCGGCCAGCCTGGCCGAGGCGCGCCCAGCCGGGCCAGGCCGACCCAGGGTGGGTTGGGCCGGGTCGGACCGGGCCCAGACCCCCTTTTTGGGACCTTTTTCGGTCATTTGCACATAACTTGAGCTAAGTACCTCCGATCGATACACTGTAAATTGAGTAGGAATCCTTGGATCGATACGGTCATTTCGGTATATTACACTCAAGGTTTTGTTAAAGTTTGGGTATGGCCGGGTTGGTTCGAACCCGAAACCAACGGGGCCCTCGGAGCGGAAACACTTATATCTTAAGGACCGACCATCCGATTGACGTGTCGTCAACTAAGTTGGATTCATTTTGATGATACGGTTCTTTTCTCATACTCCACATGAGGTTTGGATGCATTTGGAGTACGGTTGGGTTGGTTTAGCTTAGAAACCAACCGGGCCCCAGGAACGGAAAAGCCAATAACTCTCAGACCGGACGTCCGTTTGACGAACCGTCAGTGGAGTTGGTAATGTCGTTGAGAAACGGTACCTTTGAGTATACCCCATGGGAGTTCAGGGTATAGTTGAGATGTGGTCGTTTTGGTTTGTACACGAAACCAATCGGGGCCCCGGGACAGAAAGGCTAATAACTCACAGACCGGGCGTCCGATTGATGCGTCGTCTGTTGCGTTGAGACCCCTATGATGTGGCAGACCTTTGAGATACTTCTTCATGGTACTTTGTGACACTTGGAGTATCGGCCAGTAGCTCGTGGATCGGATCCTCTTAGAGATGACCATACGGAGTACAGAGACCTAGTAGTTGGCTGAGACCTGATGACTGCTTGTCCGATACGTTTTGGAGTGACTTGACTAGCCCAGTGGGGAGCACTACTATGTGAGGTGGAAGACCCATGGTATAGGAGAGATACATTTTGAGGTGGCAGACCCATGGTACTCGACAGAAGGAGTACCTCTATAGGCTATCAGGGGGAGCACTACTGTGTGAGGCAGCAGACCCATGGCAGGGAGCGCTACTGTGTGAGGCAGTAGACCGCGGTACTCGAGAGGAGGAGTACCTCAGCAGTCTAAGGTTAGTGAGTAGAACCTCAGATTCATGACAAGACTAATGCTCTCAACAGATGAGGAGTTCTCCAGCAGCCGTGTTTTCAATATCATGCATAAAATTTTGGTTTGAGCTGATTCAATGACCTTTGTGTTTTCCTCATGATTGAGATGGGTTAATTGATAACTTAGGTATATGTATGGTCATATACCTAAGTAAAGGTTATCTATTGAGATATTTCTTTGTGGTTTATCCTTGTTTGATTTTGTGAGACCTTGAGGGTCTTAGGGTCCCTACTGAGTATCGTTATACCCACCCATGTACGGGCTATGCCTGCACCTCGTTGTATTGGATGCAGACGACAGACATCGCTGACCAAGGAAAAGTGTATGAGGACTGGATGGTATCCATAGGTGGACACTTGGCGTGACGGCACACAGAGTAGACCGATAGACACGAAGTACTGAGAAGGACATTTGTACCTACCATTTAGGTAGGAACCCGGAGGACGATCCCGGAGATGCTTCACCATTCAGTTGTTTGTCTTTTCAGTTTTACATTTTTTCAGTTGTAGTTGTACCTTTCTGTTGGGCTTGTATTTCCGGCCCCTTTGTACTTTCATCACACTTGTCTTACTGCTTACTTAGTTTTTTCTTCTGCTTGTACTCTGATTGTGTGTGTTTACATTTTATAAAGGCAATGTCTTCCCTTTTTATCAGGATTTAGGCCTTTAGTGCTAGTCGCCAGCCCCTGGCCTATGGAAGGCGGGCTTGGGGCAGTCACGACACGGGCCCCGAGGACAGGTCGTGACACCATAGATGGATCTTCAAAAATCAACATTAATCTCACCCAAAACCCAAGAAATGATCAGGATTTCCAACAAACGGGATCAGAACCAAGACATGAAAAACCGGGTGTGACAATTCTCCCCACCATTAAAGATTTATACCCCCTAAAAGCCATAAAACTTTGAAAATGAAAGATAAAAACCTAATGATTCTTTATCAATAGGGTCTAGCATCTCAATCCAATGAAATGTAATCCACCATAAATAGAACTTAAGAATCTTTCTCAAACAAAACACAAACTCACAACAACTTCCTAAGAATCAATGGAAAGATCCATCCACAACCTCTACAATCAAGCCAAGAACTAGATTGTTGGGCCTTATCCCAATGAACCCAATGCTCACCCAAACCAAAGTGTACTCACAAAATCCAATGACTTGGGGGAGGCCAAAATAATATATCCACCATTAAATCACAACTACCATCTGAAAAATACTTAAAGTAAATATCTTCAAAACCCTTAGTGGGTCTCCCCACCATTAGAGACCAACTTGAAATAAAAAAAATCAAAATGAAATAGAATCGAGACTCACTCGTATAGGCCCAAAAAACTATCCCACAACAACTTACAAACCCAAGTTAAGAGGGATACAACATGAACATTTAAACCACTCACTCCCGAACGGAGGGGACAAGAACTAGGCCAACACTTTCAGCATAGATCAAAACCCCCATGACTCGGGGCGAGGAGGGAAGGGGACCCAATCAGGGGGCCACTAAAACCAAAAAAGAAATAGAGGAACCACCCAACACTCTCCACCTACAAACAGGTAAAACCAAGACCGCACCTAATTTACATTGGAGGTCTACATAGGGACATTGATCAAAAACCCACATCCTAGAAGGCATAACCCTAGACACTATGTGAGGGGTAAGTCTACCAAGCTATTTGCGAAAAAAATAAAAATAATAGTGATGAGAAACCACAATAAAAACATAGAAACTACCTTACCACAATGGTGAAGGAAGGAGCTTAGTTGATCTCCCCACACCTCTAGTGATTTCCTAACTGTGTGAAAAGCTTCACACTTCATCTAAATAGGAACTCAAAGATACATATCACCATTCTCTCTCACTCTGAATAAGGAGTAGAATGGAAAAGGAGTATGACAAAACACATCAACATCACCGAACACAATTACTATATCCAAAAGAATTATTACAATAATAAACCACTTTAAATCAAGCCCAAATAGCTCTCTATTCCATCAAATGAGTTGAGGATCATCTGAAGAGGTGGATTTAATGTTTGAAATGAATCATTAGAATGATCAATAGGAAGTCTTTCCAACGAAGAACCATCCATGGCCACATCACGACATCCAAAATATCCTTAGAAACCCACTGAACATTACTCCAAAAACAATCCACCAACAAGATCCCATCTCAAGATGCACTAAGAGTATCAGTTCCAGCTCATGATAAAGCATACCAAATGAACCACACTTCTAAAACATGAAAAATAAACCAATATAAACACTGATTTACAAAAAACAACAAATTCTAAGCTTAAAAAACTTTTGAAAAACAAACTAACTTTGTGGATTTTCACATTCACCGATGGTGTTTCATCAAGTCTCACTCACATGCACATTCCCATGCCACCCCAGGAACCCAACCACTATACCATATCGGGCATCCATTAACATATCTATACAAAACCATGCATGTGAGAACCCATGAAAACACCAAAGGCTAAAATAAACATCATAATTTTACAATCCAAAACATTCAAACCATTTCAAAAATCATGTACCTTCCATGGAACACTAACCACCAATTCAAAAACCATTTTCATATTTCCACACAACAAACCATTTTACCAAGATTGAAAAGGAAACCCCATAGGTATCCATCAAAATCCTATCCCTTTATTCAAATCATTTTTCAACATCTTTAAAAACACACTTTTTAATAACCATTTTATTTAGAACCCATTTCATTTATTTTAAAAAAACTACCAAAATAAGCATTCCATTCAAACATCCCTTTCCCTTTTTCAAAAATTCAGCAGGGTCTCTTTTTTTAATATGACTACCACAAAGGACAAAAACATTTTAAGGAAAACAAAAACTACTAAAAAACAATTCATTAGATTCAAACACTCTTCAACAACACAAAAAAAATCCCATTTTAATCAAATTTTAAGAATCATATTAAAATAATTCATGCCTTCCTACAATTTTATTTCAATAAACCATAAGTTTATATTAATGAAATTCGATCCCGTTAAATCATTCCACTTTCTCCCAAAAAAATTGTTTCACAAAAACCCAACATTATCAAAAACTTTTCTATATTGACAATTGAAAACCCACTTCCACAATTCTCACACAAGGATTTTAAAAAAAATAGAATTCAAGAATGTTCCAAGAGACTCACAAAATGGAACTAGTGCCGGTGGCTGAATTGAACATATGGTTGGAGGCCATATTTCAAACACACAACCAACATGGAGAGCCTTCTTAGGACCATGCTCTGGCTCCACATAGCTTTCCAGGCCTAGTGAGCTCACGAAGTCCATTATTCCAACTTCTCTTGTCATATCCCAATCACCAAACAATCCCTAAGAACCAAAGAAAGTAATAAAACCAGACTTCCCATGGACACCTGAGGACCGGAACGAGCAAGAGTTCACGATACTCTTCTCGAACCTACCCCTCAAGTTTCGAAAATACTACTCCATATACCTTGATATCTTCCAAATAACAAGGGCACTCTAAAAAGTAAGGTCTGCTAAGATCCAACCACCTCTGATACCATTTTGTTATGAACCATCCTGGGTCAACCCTGAACTGATCACCCAGACCGCTCTGAGAAAATTCCTGGGAGGCATTCCCAATCCTCCTGATAGAAAACAAGCACCAAGGGTATAAATAGAGTGACAATGGAATGATTTCTCCCAAATATAAACAATTAAATAAATAGTGTAAAGAAATGGAAAGCCCAATATACATTTATATAAAATTGAACCGAACATCTTTTTCACAGAAACTAAAAGTACAAATAAATCAGACAACTCAACTGACCAAACCTGAAAACCAATTAACTCCATATGACCCTACTAGTCACTCTCCAACACAATGATCAGATGTCTCCCAAGGTGATCAAACTCAATCTAAAACCCGCACAAGGTCTAAAAACAGAAGAGGACTGTAGACGTGAGTATTAAAACTCAGTAGGCTAGCCCAATATTATATTCCAAATGAACATCCTTTAAAATAAAATAAACATCAATTTAAAGTTTTAAATGCAATATATAATTTTTTTTCAAACAATGTTTCATGCTATAAACATTATAAAGTAAAATTATTGCAAGTTTTTATAAATAAGATATGCTAGTAACCAATTTCAAGAGATGAAACTTCAAAATGAAAACAGTTTTCAAGAGGGATTCTTTAAAGAATGTAACTTTTAAGTAGAACACACATGATGCTTAATTTACCAACAAAACACACCATATTTCAATGGTGAGTACAAAATATCTAATGAGCACTAGCACGAGAATACCCCTAGGTACTAGTTTGTTTTGGGCCCCAAGTACCTCATATCTCGGTGTAAAAGTAACCATAAAAAATATATATTCTCCTACATGATCCACTAGTAGGGAAAAATAACCATAACCTAGTAGTCCCCAACATCATCATAAAGTTTATTTAGTGTTTCTGTCATCAAACTTTCTACGTTAAACAGGGACAAAACCACTCCAGATCACTAGCATATTAGTACACGTCTGCCCACCTAGATACCTGGGATTTCCTCTTTGTGCTCAATAAAGTGACACATGTTATCGAATACACTTTTAACATGAAAATTCCATTTACAAATCATACACACACAAAATAGACTACAAAAATGTTCCACCTCTATTTCACAAATCAGTAAACTACTTACAACTTTCATAAAACAATTTTAAGAAGTATAATGAGGCTTTGCACATAAGATCCATTCAAAGATGCTATTTCAATGCCAAAAACCCACCAATACCATATCAATCCATATTTGGAAGACCCAAAACTATTTAATAAATCAATTTCATGAATCATAAAACGACCCCACATGGTGACACATGGAACACACATGAAAACCCTTTTCTTAAGAAAAATGCCAAACATGCCTTTAAGTATTTTACCCAACAAACATATATCAAAGTGAAAATTTTCACCTTTAATAAATTGGTGTATACACACCATTATAAGTATAAAAACATTTACATAAACCATTTAAAACATTTTTATTACACATTCAAAGCTCAACCATTTTTATAAGGATGCCAGACTAGCCATTTTCCAACAACTCAGGCCAAAACATGTTATAATACTAAACCCATTTGTTTATAAACAAATACACATAGAAAATCCATATAAGGAACCAAAAAAAATTATTCACATTCTTCCAATATTTTTTATACGCCAAAACAATAATTTTATACCACCTTGAGCACAAAAAATCCAACCACGCACTTTCCCGAAAACGTGGCATGCAACATTTAATGAAACCAATTCTATTTAACACTAAAAAGTTCATAAAACCAAATTTTCATGCAAAAAATTGATTTAACTGGCTAAACCAAGTCCTAAAAATCACAAACCAGGTGCTAAAGATAATGGAACATTTAAATAAACACTTAGTGTGCACTTTTATAATAAAACCATGCTATATTTCACAAAACATGGTATAAACACCACTTTGCACACAAAATAAAATTATTGAAGGCTTATAAAATAATAATCAGAATATTTAGAGGGTGAAAATACCATGACAGATATTAATATTAAATAAAAATGACATGTGAAATGGGTAACCTACCTCAAATCCTTAGTGGGGTGGAAACGAACACCCGATAACACCTTCCAAGGGTTTATAAAACCAAAACCTATTAATACTAGCCCCAAATGAGAAAACTCCAATAAAAAATAATGGGAAAAATAACCCTGGGTTTATAATGACTAGGGTAGAAGATAAATCCAAGAAAAAAATTAAATAATAATGAAGAGGGAAGAGAAAGAAGAAATATTTGATGAAGAAATTAAGAAGAACCACTAACCTTCGGTGAGAAATCTCACAAAAAGAGGCTCAAAACAAAGGATAATGTAGGGGTAGGTGACTCTGGTCTATATAAAATATTTAGGGATATGTTTGGGTGTTGGAATCACCAAAAAAATATAAAAAAATAAATAATATATAAAAGAAAAAAAATTAACTGGAAATGGGCTCATGGGCTGGCCCATTACCTGAATAAATAACCCAAATACACAATTATTATGAATTCATAAGGGGTCTAAATGGATATGGTGATTTGAATGGGTTAGGAAAGTCCAATTGGGAAGTGGAATGGGTGAAAATGTTGAAAACCTAAGGAGTTATAAAAGAAATAAATTTTGTTTTTAAATCTAGAAATGGGATCACGTTTGGCCCAAATCTTGAAGTAACTACCCTTTTCTCAACAAAAAACCCCCAAACAAGCTATGGAGAACCCATGGTGGGATGATTAGAAATATATGGAACTTCAAAAAATCAACATTCATGTCACCCAAAACCCAAGAAAGGATCAATATTTCCAATCAACTAGATCAAAACCAAGACATGAAAAACCGGGTGTGACACATATACATTTGAATTAAGCATGAAAGGTTTTAAGGTTTACTCTATCATCTTTTTTTTCTTTATAAATATCATATAATTTATTCCATATAGTATTAACTATTTTTATACCTATACCTACTTCCAATTTTTTCTTAGATAGGGATGGGAGAAACACATTATGATCTCTTCTATTTGATTCCATATTTTTATAATCTTTTAAAGTAAAACACCCTCCTCCCTTGGATAGATAAATATCATTATCAATGATGTCAAGAACATCCAAAACATTAAGATAAATTATAGAACCATCCTACCCTTACATAAATTAAATCATTTTCCATAAAATATTGGAGAAATAATGTTGTTGATAGAATTCAAACTCTTCATGAATATTCTTAAATTTAAAAATATATTTGTAGTAGAGAACAAACTCAAACCCTCTAGAGTGTGGCTTGTTTTGATGTCATTGAAATATCTATATGATTAAACCCAAAACCACTAGATTAATCCCAATTAATGTTCCTTTTATATGAGTAAGAATCACTAATTGGGGTTGAATCAGTGAAACTAAAAAAAAATCAATAAAAACACATGATACTCCCATAATTCTTAGTGAATGGGATATCATAGTGATTAAATAATTAATAATGAGAGACAACAAGTGATGAATAATGTCACACAAACCCAATAGGTTTTTATAAGTCTTACAAACTCTTTTTATCAATGGAATACATCCTTTATGATTGGTGGTTGTTATCCCATTTCACACATTCTTATTTTATTATCATCAAGTAAAAGAGGATGGAGTAGGAAGATAGTTATAAACTCTATACAGGTATGTAAGGTGCGATTAAATGGAATAAATATAAAATATAAGTAAAAATATCCATAAAAAATATCCTCAGATCCTCTTAAATTTCCTCCAATCAATATATGATGTGTAAACCTTAATTTTCTCATAAAATTATCCATTTTTTTAAGAATACTCTTCATAAGTTTTTGGGTGGCTATCTATCTCATCACACTTTTCTCCAATAAAAATATAACTTTAAATAAAGTCTTATAAACTCTGGTTTATTATAATAAATTATTTTATGGTTTTATATGATCAATGGTATATATGAAAACCATGATGATAATATCAGTTTCCCTTGAAATTAAGTGTCTTTTTCATATTCCTTTTTATTTTTTTCACTAAAAACATGGTAAGGTTTCCTATATCCCATAATGTGATCTTATAATCAAGATCCAAGGTCATTAATCCATTGGTATTTTCCCTATATTCTGTGAAATAATCACCTAAAACATGATGTGGTTTTTCTATATGTGGTGTAAAATGTGTTCAAAAAACTTATCATACTCCATGATAAACCATTTTTACTTTACTATGATCATTTTTTCTCTATAACATGATGTAGTTGAAAAACATGATGACTAAATATGACTATTTTACATAAAACTATGACTTTTTAATCAAAACAATGATGTTCTTTTGCTTATCATGGTTGTTAGTGTTCTCTAGTAACTATGGTCAACACCATGGTTGTTTTTCTCAAATTCTTCACAAATGATTTTCATAAAACATAAACCACAATGTGTTTTCAATAGACCACCATGTGGTTTATTATTTCTATCAAATTTACTCATCTCTTTGTGTCTTGTTTAAATCCAATAAATTTCAAACAAAACCATAAATATGTTAATAATAAATAAAACATGAAAACACGTTCAACTCTTACGAATAAAAAACATGATAAACCAAGTCATAACTGTAAGGACCCAGCCTTAAACATTACTTATTAGTGAATTAAATGAATAATTCACGTTGAGGATCTTTTCAAGTTTAGAGTTTTATAGAATTACGACATAACTATTACATCTCAAAGATTACAAAGTAGACACATCTACTCAGCTTCCATTTTTTTCCACAAAAATAAAAACTCTTGAACAAAAGATTCATGTCTAGTTCCTTCTTTTAGATATCTTGACATTTCCTTGATCCCATCATGGACCCTATTCAACTTTATGTCCTGTGGAAACATTTCAAAAACTTGGGATGAGCATAAAAAGCTCAGTAAGGGTTATAACAGTATGGAAAGAAAACATTAGTCCATGTATACATAAGAATCAATGAAATCATACTTTACTCATAAAACATAAGCAATTTAACATACCTTATGAAATCATAAGATTTATGCATAACTCAATAGAAATCATAAGGCATAAAGGTAACCTGAGGCATTCATAACATTCTTACGTAGGGAGTAACCCTCACGGTTACATTTGGAATACCCATCACAGTATATTCCCTAAATCTCTTTAGATAAACTTTAGCGTTTAACTCCTTCGCATTACCCAATTCATTGGAGAGCTATATCGGGCTCACCCTCCCTTAGTTTATCACAGAACCACCCGATTTCATAAACATTGACCAAGAACCATAACATAATCATAACACTTAAAACATGCATAAAAGAAACATAAAATTTCCACATTTCAATCACAAGAGATCACATCATGATATTATCATAAATAAAATCATTAAAACTCTATGAGAGAAAAAAACCCTTTATAGTTTGAAAATATTAAAAGATGGCATTTAAAAGAGATTTTAGAATCAAAGTGTCCCATACCACTTCAAAACTTTTGAAAGGGTTTTAAAACATTCATGTCCATATAAATAAATCCTTAAAACCATTTTTAAAACATGTACATGGATGATAAATGTTTAAAATAATAAATATTTAAAACCATTTAAAACAATATTTTAATAAAAGAGTCTTTTTCCATTTTGAACATTTAAATTATAAGCCACAAGAAAGTAGAAAATTTTCAAAACATTTAAATGACTTTAGTATAGAAATAATATGTATATGGAATGTCAAAGGGGTTGTATATACACTTTATAAAAGAATAAAAGTGCATATCATTAAGAAGTGTCTCAAGGAAGAGAAATTGAGACGTAATCCCATTCAAAGATCATGTCATTAGTGCAAGGATAAATCAATGACATAATTATGTGTGACAAGTATAAATACACCCAATATATGTGGATATCAAGTTTAAAACAATCAGAGTTCATTCAGACATACTCTTGGAAAAACAAAACCAATGACATAGGTATTTAACTCAATGAAATGATATTGAGTTATAATTTTCCATACAAGTTCGTATAAATGACATAAGAATTTATCAATGAGATGATTATGTGTAGGAATAGTATATCCACACAAAGGTTTGTGTAAATTACAACATAGATATTCCACAAATAATCTTGGAATAATAAAAACAAGAAGTAGAGGTTTAACCCAAAGAATTGAAATTGGGTTAAGAAGTTCTCTTACAGAAATTTGATAGCCTAACGACGTCACTTTAGAATTTAGAAAATGAGATGATGAGAGATAAAAAGGGTATCTCATCACTTGGAAATAATATTTATAGCAATAAGGATATATAAGGACATATCCAAACATAACAATATGTAAATTAAAAGACACAACAAGAAGAAGTCTTTTTTTTAAGGAGGGTGAAAGAATCCCTTACCGATTTGGGTAACATTAAAAACGTACACCCCATGAAAGAAGGACTATACAACATTGATGTAAATACTCATAAAAAAAATTATATTACACAAAGAGTAGAATAATGGGCAGTACATACACCACTCAAAATAAATGGTGGAAAATGTAGCATAAATCTCACGGGAATAAAAGTGAGATGAAAAATTCCTTACGAGAACTCGATAGCCTAACGACGCCACTTAAAACTTCCAAAAATTGATTTATGAGATAAAATAGGGTATCTCATAATATGAACATAAAAATTACAGAATGAGTTATATAAAATAACATCCCCAAACATGATAAATATGAGCTTAAAATAAATGACATAAAAGAGAGTGCTTAAAAAGAAAGAGAGAGGTAGGATCCCTTACCTCAAGTCTAACTTGTCTTGTTCGTATCATTATATTCCTGAATAATAAACTTTGGTCAATTTATAATTGCTTAAGGTCCTCCTTTGAATATTATTATTCAGTTCATATCACATATTATAATGTTATAATAATTGATTAATAATGTGAGTTCATATCATATGTTTTTGTCGATGTTTGGTACATGAGTCAAAAAATGAACTTGTTTGAAAATGATTGTCCATGTAGTTATAAGTAAATAATCTCCAAATAGTATTAATGATTTAAATATCATATATATCCAGTACATATTCATTTTATACTATTCCATAACATTTTGAGATAAAAAAGAAATGAAATGCACCGTTCATGGAGACGGTAGGCCGTACGTACGCATGAATGTTACTTTCATTTCTTTGACATATTAATGGAATTAAAAATAATTGAGAGATATATATATTATAATTCCAGTATAATATATATGTTTTATAGGTCACATATGTTCATTAATTTCATTCTTTATACATTACATGTATTGCATGAACGAGTCACATCACTTGAGGGGGCGGTAGTCCACACTTCCTCGTGTGAAATTATCACATTTTCACAACATGCAAAGCATAAAGGAATGTTTTAAATATAAAATACAAAAGCATATAGAAAACCTAAATACCATATATATCATATATAAAATACATTGACATCATAATTTCCACCATGAAAAGTGTTAAGAGAAGATTGAACAATCATCGTTTCGTGAGGCAGTAATTCTCCATCCACAGAAATAGTATGTTCCTTAACCATTAGACGAAGGTGTGTGTAAGTGTAGCTCTAATAATTCACATAACAACATCCTAGTATATTTAAGATACTGTTGTTGTTACAAAAGAAAGGAATAAAAATATTTTAGGGGTTTGGAGAAACAAAATAAAACAAAAGAACACAAGTGATGACATTACCTTTAAATCGGGTAACTCCTCTTGGTTTGAACCAAAAGGGTTTCTTGAAGAGAATTCTGCCCAATTTGAGGATTAAATGATGAATAGAGGGATTTGGAGAGATTAAATGGGCAGGGTTTGGCCAATAAAAATTCTTTAGAGGTGTGGATAAGGTGGTAGAGGTGGGGGCCTTTTATAAGAGAGGAGGAGGGGCACTCTTGGAAAGTTATAAAATATCACTTTATTATAAAATGATTTTCGGATTTTAAAGGTCTAAAAATGATATATTTCTAGGATAAGGTGATAAGGTTTCGAAATCCACCCATCAAATAGGTTTTTGACAAGTTTAAGACTTATATTTCACCTTATCTTCTCATTTTATTTAAATTGTTCATTTATGAGGTAATCACTACATCATGATGGTGTCATAAATAAAATAATTTATTTAATGACTAAAAATTATAAAACAAATATCATGATGTAGTAAATATTTTTATCTTTATAATGACTATTTATAGTCTAAGAGATCTTTTATGTAGACAAAATTAAAATTATTTTACTTAGGTGTTACATACTTTGGTTACTTTTTCCTTTCTTTAAAAAAATATGATAAAAGGTCACTATCACACTAAAGTGATTCCATGGGGTCCCAAGGTTAGAAAAAGACATCCCATGGTCTTCCATGACACTACCAATATAATTAGAACACATTTTGGGGTCATTTTATATTTTTATGATATTATTTTCTTACCCTTAATTACCCAATTACTAATTAAACGCGATAATTATAGATAATTACCGTCGTTACTATTCATAATGACCAAAAACAAAAGAGTATTAATTAAATAATTTGGACCTTATGAATCCAAATATTTAATCCATTTCATCAAATTAAAAACACATAAATTGTAGTAATTAATTTAAAAGTAAATCCCATTGTCAAAACAAAAGACGGGTTTTTAAGAAGTAAAATTTATCAAAAGATTGACTTGTTTTTACATCCAATTGAAAAGTGAAATTACTTCCAATGAACAACATTGTATTAAGTGATAAAAACATAATTCAATTATACTTTAAAAAATTAAAATTACAATCTAAATATATAAATAAATTGGATGAAAAAGTAGTTTTAAATTAAAAACTGTATTTTTCACTATTCATTAAAAAAATCATTATCAGAAAAATACAAAAAATTAACCCTAAGATATATTTGATATTTCAATTTCAGAAATGATGTTAATTTTACCAAATTCAAAAAAATATATGTTTCATTAATAAATCATATACTTAATTCCCACTGTCAAAACAAATAGCGGGTTTTTTGGAAGCAATATCTATGAAATGTTTGGCACTTGTTTATGTCCATTTTCAAAGTGAAATTAATTATAATGACCAACATTGAATTAAATTGTAAAAATATATTCTAATTAACCTTTAAAACCAATTAAAAAGATAATCTATCCATATATTTAAATTAGATGAAAATGCAATTTTAATGTAAAATGCAATATTTTTCACTATTCATTAAAAAGAATGAACATTGTCAGAAACATACCAAAAATTTAACCAAAGTAAATTTCAATATCCCAATCCTAAAGAATAAGTTTATTTTAAAAAATAGAGCTTATGAAATTTTCAAAAGTTATATTTAAAAAAGTTTCTCCATCAAAAGGCGGTAAAATAATCTTTTAAAAATATTAGAGTATTTATTCTTAAAATTGGATTCATTTGGATTTTAAGCCTCTAACATTTATTGGATAAATGTAAAAATATTTGAAAAATATATGTAATAATTTTTTAGTTATTTCTTTTAATTCCCTCCATTACAATGGCTAGGCATTAACTGTTATAATATTATTATATTATTAGTGTGCAACGTAAGATTTCAAAGAAACTCGTTGTTGCCTATTGGGTACGCCATCGAGCATAGCATTCCCTTTAAAGGAGTATTAAAATTTTATTCACAAATATTGATAAAAATCAGAATGTAATATTATTTATTTACCTAGGATGTTACATCCTTCCCCCCTTTTGGGAATTGCATCCTCGCAATTTCAAAATTGGGCTTGGAAACTTCATTGAAAGTCCCACATCAGAACAAGAGTCAGTAAAACTATCACTTTAAAAGAATGGGAGATAAGTACAAAGGTCACCCGAGTTAACCCATACTAGGATTCCAAGTATGAAAATATGGATATGGAGGAAAAAATAATGGGTCATGTTCTGATGGAGAGTGATATTAAACATGTCTAGGAGAAAGTTAACCACAAGAAAATCACAAACTTGTGATGGGTTAAACGGTATTCGATTCCCCAGTAGAAAAAGTTAACAGACAACATTTTTGTTTTAAGTTACTCTTAATTGAGGAATTTATTTTTGAGCTTAACTAAATCATAATGAAACATACTTACTTTTCACATAGACTTTCAACTTTTACTAAATTCCTTAATCAAACTCATATTTTCTCCAAAAGACGAGTATTTAGGAAGACTTGTTCGCATTAAGAGTACTATAATCAACTTATTGAGAATCACCTAATCCACAAAAGAGAACTATATATTTCCCATGTCTTTATATATCAACCAAAACTAAACCAAAAATTTTAGTACGAGATCAGATAATACCCAAAAAGGATATTTTTTTTACAAAAAGAAAAACTACTCCTAATCTCCAAAATTTGTCAAAAAAAACCCAAAGTTCAACAAAGACCATTAAATAAACATCTATCCATAAAATTCTTCAAAGTAAACCCAACTAAGATTGAAACACAAATATTTGAAGGATTTAATCACATAGTCTCTTAAGGTACAAATTAACATTTATCTCCAAATAACATAAATTTCTCTTAAAGTCTCATACTGAAAAGTAATTAACCTAATCACATATCCTCCATGATAGGTTAATAATTTCCATAGACAACCCAAAATCAACTTACTCTTGAATCATAAAATCATCTAACTAAAAAAATTTTTTGTCAAACTAACCAGGGACTTTACGTAGTCCAGTGGTAGGCGATAAATACTAGTCGCACCTTGATTATGGGTTCGATTCCCGCAGCTTTGTCCGACGCGGCGGGTTGTCACATGTTCTTCATGTTGTCCTTTTTCCAAAACTATATATTTCTTAAAACATTCCCCAAAATGAGATAAAATCTTCAAAAATAACCATAACATACTTTAACCTCAATTTTATATCATGTCGTTCATATTCCATCATAACGTATAGTAACCCATAATTACCTCAAAAGTAAGGATCATATAAACCCTAGTGGTTACCTTTATAATTATTACCTGAACTTCCATGTCGAGTTGGTTCTCTCGTACATGATGCATTAGAGAACTCACTAAGGGTCAAGTGGTTGATCATGACACCTGATAGTTGGTTTAGAATAACCAAGAGATTTCTCATTGAATGCCCCATTCCATCCAGTCTCTTAATCAGAGAACCACCACAGTTTCCTTCAAACCCTTTGTCACTTTGGTGCCTGCTAGATCCATCCAATTACTAAAACCAAAAATGTCAGTGTGAGTATATCAACAAAATCATTATGTACTAAAGAGGAGGATAAACACTAAGATATAATTATCCAAGTTATCTCAAACTCATTCCAACCTTCAAAAATAACAATGACTCTATCTAATATAATAACCATTGTGGTTATACACAACTTGTCACTTAACACTATAACCTCTAAAGTTATCTAAACCTCCCTTTGATACCAATAGTAAGGACCCGGCCTTAAACATTACTTATTATTAAATTAAATTAATAATTCACATTGAGGATCTTTTTAGGTTTAGAGTTTTAGAGAATTAGGACATAACTATTACATCTCAAAGATTACAAAGTAGACACATCTACTCAGCATCCATTTTTTCCACAAAAATAAAAACTCTTGAACAAAAGATTCATGTCTAGTTCCTTGTTTTAGATAGCCTGACATTTCCTTGATCCCATCCTTGACCCTATTCAACTTTATGTCCTGTAGAAACATTTCAAAAACTTGGGATGAGCATAAAAATATTAGTAAGGGTTATAACAGTACGGAAAGAAAACATCAGTCCATGTATACATAAGAATCAATGAAATCATACTTTACTCATAAAACATAAGAAATTTAACATACCTTATGAAATCATAAGATTTATGCATAACTCAAAAGAAATCATAAGGCATAAAGGTAACTTGAGGAATTCATAACATTCTTATGTAGGGACTAACCCTCATGGTTACATTTGGAATACCCATCATAGTATATTCCCTAAATCTCTTCAGAGAAACCTTAGCATTTAACTCCTTTGCGTTACCCAATGCATTGGAGAGCTATATCGGTCTCACCCGCCCTTAGTTTATCACGGAACCAGCCAATTTCATAAACATTTCCCAAGAACCATAACATAATCATAACACTTAAAACATGCATAAAAGAAACATAAAATTTCCACATTTCAATTACAAGAGATCACATCATGATATTATCATAAATAAAATCATTAAAACTCTATGAGAGAAAAAAATCCCTTTATACTTTGAAAATATTAAAAGATGACATTTAAAAGAGATTTTAGAATCAAAGTGTCCCATACCACTTCAAAACGTTTGAAAGGGTTTTAAAACATTCATGTCCATATAAATAAGTCCTTAAAACCATTTTTAAAACATGGACATGGATGATAAATGTTTAAAATAATAAATCTTTAAAACCATTTAAAACAATATTTTAATAAAAGAGTACTTTTCCATTTTGAACATTTAAATTATAAGCCACAAGAAAGTAGAAAATTTTCGAAACAATTAAATGACATTAGTATAGACATAATATGGATATGGAATGTCAAAGGGGTTGTATATACACTTTTAAGAGAATAAAAGTTCATATCATTAAGAAGTGTCTCAAGGAAGAGAAATTGAGACATAATCCCATTCAAAGATCATGTCATTAGTGCAAGGATAAATCAATGACATAATTATGTGTGACAAGTATAAATACAGACAATATAAGTGGATATGAAGTGTAAAAAAGTCATATTTCATTCACACATACTCTTGGAAAAACAAAACCAATAACATAGGTATTTAACTCAATGAAATGATATTGAGTTATAATTTCCCATACAAGTTCGTATAAATGACGTAAGAATTTATCAATGAGATGATTATGTGTAGGAATAGTATATCCACACAAAGGTTTTTGGAAATTACAACATAGAGATTCCACACATAATATTGGCATAATAAAGACAAGAAGTAGAGGTTTAACCCAAAGAATTGAAATTGGGTTAAAAAGTTCCCTTACGGAAATTCGATAGCCTAACGACGTCACTTTAGAATTCAGAAAATGAGATGATGAGATATAAAAAGGGTATCTCATCACTTGGACATAATATTTATAGAAATAAGGATATATAATGACATATACAAACATAACAAGATGTAAATTAAAAGACACAACAAGAAGAAGTCTTTTTTTTAAAAAGGAGGGTGAAAGAATCCCTTACCGATTTGGGTAACATTCAAAACGTACACCCCATGAAAGAAGGACTATACAACATTGATGTAAATACACATAAATGAAATTATATTACACAAAGAGTAGAATAATGTGCAGTACATATACCACTCAAAAGAAATGGTGGAAAATGTATCATAAATCTCACGGGAATAAAAGTGAGATGAAAAATCCCTTACGAGAACTCGGCAGCCTAACGACGCTACATAAAACTTACAAAAATGGATTTATGAGATAAAATAAGGTCTCTAATAATATGAACATAAAAATTACAGAATGACGAATATAAAATAACATCCCCAAACATGATAAATATGAGCTTAAAAGAAATGACCTAAAAGAGAGTACTTAAAAAGAAAGAGAGAGGTATGATCCCTTACCTCAAGTCCGACTTGTCTTGTTCATATCTTTATATTCCTGAATAATAAAATTTGGTCAATTTATAATTGATTAAGGTCCTTTTTTGAATATTATTATTCAGTTCATATCACATATTATAATGTTATAATAATTGGTTAATAATGTGAGTTCATATCAGACGTTTTTGTCGATGTTTGGTACATGAGTCAAAAAATGAACTTGTTTGAAAATGATTGTCCATGTAGTTATAAGTAAATCATCTCCAGAATAGTATTAATGATTTAAATATCATATATATCTAGTACATATTCATTTGATACTATTCCATAACATTTGGAGATAAAAAGAAATGAAATGCACCGTTCATGGAGACAGTAGGTCGTACGTATGCATGAACGCTACTTTCATTTCTTTGACATATTAATGGAATTAAAAATAATTGAGAGATATATATATTATAATTCCAGTATAATTTATATTTTTTATAGGTCACATATGTTGATTAATTTAATTCTTTATACATTCCATGTAATGCATGAACGAGTCACAACACTTGAGGGGGCGGTAGTCCACACTTCCTCGTATGAAATTATCACATTTGCACAACATGAAAAGCATAAAGGAATGTTTTAAATATAAAATACAGAAGCATATGGAAAACATAAATACCATATATATCATATATAAAATACAGTGACATCATAATGTCCACTATGAAAGGTGTTAAGAGAATATTGAACAATCATCATTTCGTAAGGCAGTAATTCGTCATCCACAGAAACATTATGTTCTTTAACCATTAGACGGGGGTGTGTGTAAGTGTAGCTCTAATACTTCACATAACAACATAATAGTATATTTGAGATACTTTTTTTATTACAAAAGGAAGAATTAAAAATATTTTAGGGGTTTGGGGAATCAAAATAAAACAAAAGAACACAAGTGAAGACATTACCTTTAAATCGGGTAACTCCTCTTGGTTTGAACCCAAAGTGTTTCTTGAAGATCATTCTGCCAAAGGTGAGGCTTCAATGATGAATATAGGGATGTTGAGAGATGAAATGGGCAGGTTTTGGCCGATAAAAAGTCTTTAGAGGTGTGGGTAAGGTGGTAGAGGTGGGGGCCTTTTATAAGAGAAGAGGAGGGGCACTCTTGGAAAGTTATAAAATATTACTTTAATATAAAATGATTTTTGAATTTTAAAGGTCCCAAAAGGATATATTTCTAGGATAAGGTGATAAGGTTTCAAAATAAACCCATCCAATAGGTTTTTGACAAGTTTGAGACTTAGATTTCACCCTATCTTCTCATTTTATTTAAATCGTTCATTTATGAGGTAATCACTGCATCATGATGGTGTCATAAATAAAATAATTTATTTAATGTCTAAAAATTATAAAAAAATATCATGATGTAGGAAATATTTTTATCTTTCCAATTAATATTTATAGTCTAAGATATCATTTATGTAGACAAAATTAAAATTATTTTACTTAGGTGTTACATACTTTGGTTACATTTTCCTTTCTTTAAAAAAAATATGATAAAAGATCACTATCACACTAAAGTGATTCCATGGGGTCCCAAGGTTGTCACAAGGCATCCCATGGTCGTCCATGACACCACCAATATAATTATGACACATGTTGGGGTCATTTTATATTTTAATGATATTATTTTCTTACCCTTAATTACCCGATTACTAATTAAACACGATAATTAAAGATAATTACCGTCGTTACTATTCATAATGTCCAAAAACAAAAGAGTCTTAATTACATAATTTGGACCCTCTAATTAAAAATACGGAATCCATTTCATTAAATTCAAAACACATAAATTGTATTAATTAATTTAAAAGTAAATCCCGTTGTCAAAACAAAAGAAGTGTTTTTAAGAAGTAAAATTTATCAAAAAGATTGACTTGTTTTTACATCCAATTGAAAAGTGAAATTACTTCCAATGAACAAAATTGTATTAAGTGATAAAAAAAATAATTCAATTATACTTTAAAAACAATTAAAATGACAATCTAAATATATAAATAAATTGGATGAAAAGGCAGTTTTGAATTAAAAACTGTATTTTTCACTATTCATTAAAAAAGCATTATCAGAAAAATACCAAAAATTAACCCTAAGATATATTTGATATTTCAATTTCAGAAATGATGTACGTTTTACCAAATTCAAAAAAATTGTAGTTTCATTAATAAATCATATAGTTAATTCCCGCTGTCAAACAAATAGCGGGTTTTTTGGAAGCAATATCTATGAAATGTTTGGCACTTGTTTATGTCCATTTTCAAAGTGAAATTAATTCTAATGACCACAATTGAATTAAATTGTAAAAATATATTCTAATTAAACTTTAAAACCAATTAAAAATATAATCTATACATATATTTAAATTAGATGAAAAAGTAGTTTTGATGTAAAATGCAATATTTTTCACTATTCATTAAAAAGAATGAACATTGTCAGAAACATACCAAAAATTTAACCAAAGTAAATTTCAATATCCCAATCATAAAGAATAAGTTTATTTTGAAAAATAGAGCTTATAAAATTGTCAAAAGATAGATTTAAAAAAGTTTCTCCATCAAAAGGCGGTAAAACATTCTTTTAAAAATATTAGAGTATTTATTCTTAAAATTGGATTCATTTGGATTTTAAGCCTCTAACATTTATTGGATAAATGTAAAAATATTTGACAAACATATGTAATAATTTTTTAGTTATTTCTGTTCATTCCCTCCATTACAACGGCTAGGCGTTAACTATTATAATATTATTATATTATTAGTGTGCAACGTAAGATTTCAAAGAAACTCATTGTTGCGTATTGGGTACGCCATCGAGCATAGCATTCATTTTAAAGGAGTATTAACATTTTATTCACAAATATTGATAAAAATTAGAATGTAATATTATTTATTTACTTGGGATGTTACAATAACATACTCCGAATATAAGATTAATCTAAATACCACATTATCAGATAGATAAATTCCATTTAGAGTACACTAATAACATTGATATGTTAAAAAAGTTTCATTGAGGGTCCTAAATCTCCCCTCAACTCCATTTATGATGTCTCTTAAAGGGGGAGAATATTCATTGATGTGTATATCAAGTGGAAGCTTGATAATAAGTTGAATTGATAAGAAAATAGGAAAGCATGATTATTTAATCCACAAGTTTTATTAAAAATATGTCAACCAGGGTCTCTTATAAATTTTATTTCATTATTTTTAACAAAAAGTTCCATAAAATAGGACCTATAAATCTAGAGGTATAGTGTATTTTGGGGGATTAGAAACATAATACAACAACGTAAATATAATAAACATCATTTTTATTTTAATCTCACTAAATTAATCTTAAATAAAATTATACTTATTTTAGTACATAGGATATCCTAGGGTAATATGTAATGAATGGGGGTGATCTATAAATCCCAATTAAGGGAATAGTCAGAGTAAATCATGATGACAATAAAAGCAATGAGACAAGAGGCATATCAAGATAACATAAAAAATAAGGATCATATATATACACATGAAATCATGGAATACAGAAGATGATATCATATGGCCATGGAATCATATTATTGTTTCAAAAACCTAAAACATGGAATCATAAGCATAAGTCAAAGATCACCACCAAGACAATATAACATAGTGTGCTAGGATCACTGTCAGTGCACTATACATGGTATCTCATGAGATGAAAACATTACCTAATGAATTTGGGGCATTTATAATTATATTAATACCCATCACAATCATAAAATGTACATGCATATGTGTGCCACATAATGAAATCATACATAGGGCATAATCATAAGAAAAAACCTATTAAATAGAAATGGGTTACATAATCTTTTATTCGATCATAACAAAATGGAATATCATAAATATTCAAATGATATAAGGTATTAATGCATTATTGGACGTTAATAAATGAATAAATAAGAATATGTCATGAAATTGAAGTTCAATTAAATTTAATATATAAAAAATTTGGATAATTAAGTTTTTAAATGAACCTCTTATGTGAGGTTTTAAGAAAAAATGATAAAGATTATTTTTAGAGGGTAAGAGCATAATAATTTCCATAAAACCATAAATTAACCCAAATGATTTTCCATAAAAAAAATTGAGAAACTATATAAGGTTAAAACCATTATATGGAATATTTACATGAAAATATATAAGAAATAAACAAGTTACCTTTAAACATATTTTCTTAAAACAAGGAACTGAGAAGGGAACTTGAAGAACATGTATTATACCCAACAAAGAAAGGTAAATTAAACTAGGTATATATATAAGTAAAATATATATAGAATATGTAAAAATTACATGAGAACATCATAAAGGGAAATTGGGAAAAATAAAGAGAATGCATAACCCAAAAGTAATGAGGGTGGTTAGAAATATTCCTAACCTCGATTCCTTGACTCATTTAATATGTCCATCTAACCTCGTGAATAATCAAATTAAATTTGTTAAATACATGATTAAGAACTTTTTTAAGCTATATTTAATTTATTTTTATTATTTTATGTTTTTTTTATAATCATTTTATAATGATATTATGATTATGTTCACCTTCCCATGGATGTTTGTTACATGGTTTTAAAGTTGTATTGATTTATCGATAATTATAAAAGTTCATGTATACTAAGACCATAACACTAGAAGTGTAATGAAATTATTTTCATGTATTTATATAGGTTTATATGGTCCCAAATATCAATATATGTTATAACATAGGGATTATTCATTTAATATAAATGTTATTAACATACAGTTAGTTCATTTAGGTTGTTTTCTGACCATAATGAACTTATTTGGTTTTATTTAACCTTGTGAATATTTATATATTCATGAGTATGATAAATATATAATATAATTATTCAAATAATTTTTAACCATAATATGTGTATTAAAATTATCCATGAAGGTGATGATGAAAATTGTGATATATTGTTCATGGAGATGGTGAACTACCATAATATGAACAATTTTTAAATTTTATAACAGTTTTATAGGAGTTTAGATAATGGATATTATATTAATATAATAAATTTAAGTATATTAATAATATTTATGTTATTATAATATCATAAATAGAATATATTTTAAGAGATATAATAATAAAAGAATTTAAGAGAATTAGATTGAGAATATTACCTCTACCTTTGGATGTTCACTCTTTGGATACACTTTATGGAACCCTTGATTGATATTTTGATGATAACAAGGCTTATAGAACATTATAATATGATTGTTAAGTGATTTGGGTATATTTTGGGTGAGATAGTCGAATTATAATGTGTATATAAATGGGGTGGTCAGGGGTGGTATTTATAAGGGGAGGAGGAGTGTAACACCTCAGCCTAAATCACTCTGAATAGTAGTCGTACTTGTTCACCATGTAACCTCATGTGTGCCTCCCTAAACTCTAGAGGCTGCCAAATTATAATATATGTCTAAGGAAGTACTTGAGTTAGGCTATACCCCCTGTATTAGAGTGAGCGATAGAATAATAAATAACTATATAACATCCATCATGATAAACTAAATGTGGAAGAAATAAGTTTAAATAAAACTAATAATAAATGAAATATAGTAAAGGCATAAATATCCATTCCATACATACAATAGATAACTACCCACTAGGTAGGTTACATATACATACCAATACAAAAGTGAAATAAAAACATGGCTCTACTACCACTCCAATCCATACCATATCCTGGTCTTTGATCACATTCGAGCTATCCCACTCAACCATGTTATCCCAGGCCACAACCAAACCTATGTCTGAAATAACTATGTGATCATTGCTTAGGTACACATGTGTATTGGTGTCTTGAGTAGGGTGTGAGTATAAAAAACATAGTAGGGCACCACCAATGTGATCTCGTAATAACTAACATATGTTGTAATATGTGCATCTGATATACTTAGATAAAATAATTAATTAAACTATATAAATTAAACAAATAAAGAAAGAAACCACTTTAATACCTAGTTCAGCTTTATGATGGAGTGTCTCTCAGAATTTCATGATGACTACACCTTTATAGTATCACCACTACCCCATGGTCATAATGATATATCCTGGGTCATGTCCATTAACCATAATTGATCCTCAGGTCTACATCCCCAATCAACCACACCTGCCTTGACCATTATTGAAATGTCTCTGATCTTGAACATCACTATAAGGGAACTTATATTCACCCACTGGGGATCCTATTCTTATAGCTCTACATATGGGCAGGAAACCTTAGGCATCACCAGGCATCCATCATCCTCACACCCTTAGTTTCAACCCCATGGTTGTACTTGGGCATTCTCAATGTTATTCTGAAAAAATATTCCTAGGAGGGGGAGACCCTAGGAAATTTGATACATCTAGGTGTGAATTATTACTATTAAACCAATAAATTCAAAGGTAATACCCTCCCTGTATCCCACCATCAATATCTTAGGCATCCAATATCTTATAGCTCCTTAGAAAAACCATCAATGGTGTCTCCACCCAATCCTAGGGGGTATCCTAAGAATCAATAAAGGGGATACAACAATCACCCTAAGGATATACAATAACCATGTATGGGGATATACTCCCACTAGAAACCTCACGCCACTATTAGAATCCTAGGAATCACAAGAATTCTCAATGGTATGCTGGTTTCTTAATTCAAATCCTAGTGCCAGATCATTTTCTATGTGTATAGAAGGAACCCCTACCATCAAGAGAATTCATGTACATATGTAATCACATAGCTCTGATGATGGATCATAGGTAACACCTTTAGGAATCCACTCATATATCAAAAATATCTTGGGATGCTAGCTGAGCTAGGTATCCACCCTTAATATGTTGTGAGACTAGATCCCAACTATACCAAGAATCCCAAGGTCTCATCCATCTCATCAAATGATTCCCAAAAATCCCAGGAAATCATGTATATTTCAAGCCATACGGTTGATTTACAATAATCCTGGGAAATCACCATTCATTATGAACAATATAAGAAAATATTACATAAGGGTTGACCAAACATCGACACCCATCACTATCATTATATCCCCATCATGCTCATATGTTGGTTTGGGCTCTAGGTGACAACCACAAAAATATCTTCCCATTTCAATAAGTACCCACTAGGGTTTAGTCATTCATAAGGAACCCACTAAGGTCCCATGGGTCATAGTGAATCAAAGGAACCCTCACTTGGGTCCTCTTTCTCAACTAGATATTGGGTTTACACCCAACACTCTGAGGACATCATGGCCCATAGAATCATCATAGGTTATTATAACCTCACTGTCTATAGGGTAATTCACCATAAAATAAATAGTTAAAGATATTTCCCATGATACATATTCTGTAACAACTAGTCCCCTATGAAAACACTAATACCCCACCTTAATATGGGCAATAGGTCCTGACCCACCAGGTACCACCAGTTTCCTCACAGACATGTGGTCCCCTACCTGGGGCCCACCCACATACGTTAACACATAATTATACTAATGAATTCCCCCAAAGGAAAATAATTTTTCTTTCAGTGTGATTTTTTCCCCTCTCACACACACCATGGGAAACTTCCTAAGAGGTTAGCCATCCTGGTCACTACTCTGGGACAAACACACTTAATTGTTGAGTACTAATCAGGGAGGCTCTAGAAAAAAGTTGCACCTTGTTTATATGAGTCGTATCATTTTTTAACCCTATAACATTATAGTGTGTTACATTCACCCCCCCCCCCTAGAGAATAACATCTTTGTTGTGGACCTTACATATCAACCTAGGCAGTGCCACCATACTTCTGACTGGGTTCATCCTTTGATACCAATGTAACAACTAGGCCCCTATAACAACATAGACACCCCACCTTAACATGGATATCAGGGCCTAACCCACCATGTACCACTAATTACCCCATAGACACATGTTTCTCTACTTGGATCCCACCCACATTCCCGAACGGATCATTAGACTAATGACTGTCCCCACCATCCAATATTTTTTCTTTTAGTGTGATTTTTTCTTCACTTGCACACACCTTGGAAAACTTCCCAAAAGATCACCCATCCTGATCACTACTCCATAAAAAACACACTTAACTTTGAATTTCTAATTAGGTAGGGTCCCAAAAATAAATGTTCACCTTGTTAACATGAATCATATCATTTCTCCTTTTAACCCTCTAACATTTTGGGGTGTTACATCTTGGTTTTCAAATTCATTCCTGGTTGGTCCAATCACCCAACCTATCATCCATATAATAATTTCTATACAACTAGGCTAAAAACATCAAAATTCACAGCCTCAACCAGTGGAGGTCGAGGAAAGAAAGCTATTACTAAGGTCTATTAGGGCCTTGGCACTTTATGCTTCATACTCAAGGAATCAAATTTCAAGTCAATAAATTTAATTAAACATTTTCAAACACTAAGATACATGACCACACAACCCATGCATTGTAAAAAAAAGTACAAATTCTATAGGTTAAGTACACATATCACCTACCTTAAACTGAATCCTTTCCCAATATTTTACAAAAACAGATAGTAACTGACAATGTAATGCCTCAGCCCCAAAATCCCAGAGTCAGTGCATTACTTTGTTACATTGGCATGATTACAAGGAATAAAGTCCCAAATGACCGATTTGTTTAGTATTATTGAATAATCTAGATACATACATTGAACCCATTTTACATTGGGAGAAGAAAACAACATATAATACATAACAAAATCTAACAAACTACATCCTTGAAAACTCAAAAAGTAATATCTTCTTCATAACCTAGGGAAGGAAAAAAATAAAATGGGTGAGATCAAATTCTCAGTAAGGGTTACATATAATAGAATCATGAAACAAAAATAATTGAATTATAATAAATTATACAAAATCATTATGGCATGGTGAATAATTGAAAAACACACACCATCAATAAACTGAGAATGAAAGTGCATCCATAGATTTTTTCATAGTGAAAACCTCATGGATAGTAATAACTGAATAATGAATAAATAAAATTCTTATTATTTAGACATCATTTATCTGGTGTAACACCCCAAGGTTTTGAAAATAAATATAGAATGCAATTTTTCCTCTTCTATGTTTTGAATTTCAAGAAATGGTCATCTAGAGTTGTGTTCAGTAAGTCATTTGGAGTCTGATAGAACAAACTTGATTTTTTGTGAATAGTAAAATACCATTAAGAATAGTAATGTGAATAGTAATATGACTTTTGAATAGTAAATAATGATACTATTTTATTTTCTTAAGTAAATATGATAATGGGATCTTAATTAATTTTTCAATGTCACATAAAACTAACTGCACTTCAAGATTGTTATTTTTTGAATTAAATATGACCTTATTTAAAAATTAAATTAATAATATTTAGAAAATTATTTTTGAAAAATTGATTTCACTTTTCAATTCTACACATTGAAAAAATTTAGGGGTGAATTTTTGGAATTTTTCTGAAATTCTTGAATTTTTGATGAATAGTAAAATACAGTAAAATACCGTATATTCAATTTATCAGTTAAATACACTATTTACAACATCATAAGTGATGTAAGGCCACTTTATTCGAACTCACATGATCTTATTACTATTAGGGGTCACATGAAATAATACTATTGGTTGTCTTGATGGAAAAAATAAAATAATGAAATTAAATATTCAAAATTTACCCCTCCTCCACTATAAAAACCACCCACCACTACCCCTTCTCTTAAATTATCTAAGCCTTGAAGCTCCTCAATGTTCTGACCAATTACCCTTACCTAATCACTCCCCACGACCAGGAATCTCTTAGTCTTTCCAAAGGACCAAAATATCTTCCCTTAAGGAGGTTCTCGAGGAAGTCGTTTCAAGAGGTAAAACATCTTTCTATTTCTTTTAGTTTCATTTGAATTTATCTTCATTTGTTATCCTATCCTCAAATCCTCTGTCCAAATGATCATGATAACTCCATTATCATCTACATACTGGATTTATATCATGTAAATGGAAGAACAATCATCAATATTCTTACTTCCTCTCTTTTATTTTTATAAACGAAATCAACGTCTATGAGGTTCTAATTTATAACCTTCATGGACGACGAAGTTTTTTTCTTCAATATTTCTTTCATTAATGGTCATGAAACCATATTTATGGTTGAACCAGGTACTAAAATATGTATTTTATCTTGATTAATGTTCTGGAATATTTATACATACATAATATGGAATAATAATATGAAACAAGTTTATTGAGCACAAAACTGCCAAGCCAAATTCAAGTGTTTTTTTTAACTCATCGAATGAGTCATCCTCATGGTATATAACCAGAATAATTATAAGATAATTTATATCTATTTAATGTCAATAATAATTTATATTAACAATTCTGTATTTTTAACCATATTTCAAACCAACTTCCATTCATGAATACAAGTAAACAAATCATGAAACCAAGTAAGAAAATGCTTCCAAAGCAATAAGATTTAATCTCTTAAACTCATCAAAAAGGCCATTAATGAACTTAATAAGGTTATATAATATCAATTAAATGTTTATTAGGTTATGTAATTATTAATTAATGAATCTAAATTTGATTATTCATGTTTTTAAAACAATCAAGAACACACTAGAGAAAAAGGTAAGGGGTTTCTCATCTCACTTTCATTTCTGTGAGATTTTCATTGGTCGCCACTTACTTCTTGTATGTGGTATATGTGTACTACCATTTGATATATAATAAAATTATTCTCTTTATATTCATGTTATTTAATGATTCACTTGATGTTCATTAAGTTCTTATCATTTGATTCGACTGATTACATTGTGGTAAGTGACTTTGTCTCAACTACCTTTTCGTTGCGACTAACTTTGTATTGTGCACCTAATAATCCTTATGTGGTGTACCTACTTCCCATTTGAGATCAATTTTCATTTGAAATTTTATTTATATTAAATATCCATAATCTCATGTCATGGATATGTTTTTTTCTAATCCTTATACCATCTTACATACAGTGTTTATTTGGAAAGTTATTTTAATTATGGAAATATTGATGAATCTGTATACTCTACTCTATATGGATATCGAACAGGTTTCTTTCACTTGTATTGAATAAATTTATAAATAATTCTTTTTACATGAAGTGGTGGGTGGGCCCCACTATATCCCCTCGATGCATCAGTGGGTCTCATGAGACAAAACATTTTGGCGACAAACCCTTCGAGTTTGTTTCCAAAAATCATAAGGGTTTCTACCCATAGAACTAAACCATTTTTAAAATATTATGGTTTCATATGATATATATATGACATCCAATTAATAAGAATTCTCTTTATTCATTATCATTTATTATTATTATCTATGAGGTTTTCACTATGACAAAATCTATGGATACAGTTTCATTCTCAGTTTAATAATGGCATTAGTTTTTCATTTATTCACTATGCCATATTGATTATGTGAGATTGATTATGATTCATATATTATTGTACTCATGCTTCTGATTTTTATAACCCTTAATGAGAATTTGAGATCACCTCTTTTATTGTTTACCTTCAACAGGTGATGGAGAGAAGGTCTTTTATTGAGTTCGTGTGGTTGCAGTTTTTAGTTTTCGTTATGTGTTGTATTTTGTAAACTTTTCCAATGTAATTTGAGTAACATCTATATATCTATTTTCTTCAAGAATACTAAACTAATTGTTCCTTATGGATTTTTATTCCTTCTAACCATTCCAATATCACAAGTAATGCACCGGCTCCAGCCTAGAGGGGTTGGATTGTTACAGTTGGTATGAGAGGAAGTTTAGTAGGAAACTTGGAAACTAGAGTAAGAAATGTATAGTAGGGAACAAATCCCTAAGGTATTATTTGAGGATAAACATACAACAATGTCCTGGTATTTTGGTAAGGAATAGATTATGAGGATATTTTAAAGCAATACGTCCCTGTCTGGATACGAGCAGGTAGAGGCGGCTCTGGCACAGATGTATCTAGGGGTGAAACCTGAAAACACCGCTTTGAGCTAGACTCGAATAGGAACCGGTGCACGACAACGGGACTTTCTTAACTCTTGGTTGCGACACTCCCATGGGATATGCTTAGGATAATTCAAATTTTCTTTACAAGATATTATGAAGGAGTTAATGTAAATTTTTCCTCAAAGGAACCATGTTTATCAGATTAGCTATGCACAGAATTCCAATCTATTTTGAGTGCTTTTTTTTGAGATTCATAAACTAATCTAGTTTATCCCATTATTTAGAAATGGTGTCAAATAGAATAAGGTGAGTCAATACTCATGGGAAAGGTAGGGATCTCCCTACTAATCAAGTCAACACAGTCAACATTGGATCAGATCAGATCATGAATATATTAGGACAACTTACTCAAGTTGTAACAAATAACCATTCCAAACCTGTGTTGGATCGTTTCATGCAGAAGAAGCCCCCATATTTCAGCAGGACTACTAATCTAGTGGTTTCTAATCAATGGATCAAGTCCCTTGAAAAGATATTTATGGCGTTAATATGCAATGAAAATAAAAAGTTATTACTGGCAGTATATTGTCTCAAGGGCGACGCTGATCAATGGTGGTCCCTGATTCAAAATACCATGGAGGAAGAAGAAATAGAAGATATGGAATAGAGGAATTTTAAGGAAATATTCTTTGAAAAATATTTCCCTCGTGAGCAACAAACTTAAATGAAGAGGAAGTTCCTTGGATTAAAACAAAGGGAAGAAGACAGTGTTGTAGAATATGAGGCTACCTTCATAAGGCTAGCCAGGTATGCCATGGATTACGTACGTGACCCAGTGGAAAATATTGATCATTTTTTTAAGGTCTTAATCCAAGTCTTCGAAGGGCACTATCTTCTCAATAATTTTCATCATATGATTAAATTGTATCAAGTTCCATCAAAATAGAGAAGGATTTTTCTAGATCAAATTTTTTCAAAGGAAACAAAGATAAGAATCGGTACTCTGATAACAAAGGAAAAGGAGAAGCACCAAAGAAGAGCAAGGGAATGAATAGTTTCCCATTATGTGAGAACTGTGGAATTAATCATCCCAGTAAATTCTTGAAAGGCATGAGAGTCTGCTAAAACTGCGGAGAAAAGGGTCATCGATCTGATGAATGCAAGGGGAAGAAACAATTCAATGATGTTAAATCCTACAATTGCAGAGAGATGGGACACTATGCAAATGAGTGTCCAAAGCACCAAGGAAACTTGACTCAGAAAAGGCCAAGAGAGCAAGGGAGAGCCTTTGCAATTACAACTGTGGAGGTTGAAGTTCCTAATGATGTTGTGGCAGGTACTTTAATTGTTTCCTCAAACTTAGACAACACTTTATTTGATTCTGGATCATCACATTCATTTATATCTTCCCAGTTTTCCAAGAAAATTAGATATGTCTAATTTGATTTAAGAAAGGAGTTGTCAGTCAAAACTCCCATGGGATGTATCATTGTAACAAAGGCATGTCGACTAGTCCCCCTCCAAACACCAAAACATGCTTTAGTTTCTAACCTTATCATCATATCCATGACTAAATTTGATATAATTATTGGTATGGATTGGCTATCAAATTATGATTCGAGGATTTATTTCAAGAAAAAGGAAGTTACAATTTTTGAAAATGTTGTAGAATATCTTATCTTTAGAGAGGAGACTTGGCCATTTGATTATTATCTAGACCCACCCCCATTAGCTCTATTGAATGCAATTCATGGAGAGGAAGAGAACCCAATATCTATGGGTGAGGAAATAAATATTCAAATTGAAGATGTGCATATAGTGAAATAATACATTGATGTGTTTTCATAGGATTTACCTGGAAATCCTCCTAAGCGGGAAATTGAGTTTTCCATTGACTTAATTCCTAGTGAAAGACCTATATCGAAGACCCCATATAGAATGGCCACTATATAGTTAGTGGAGATGAAGAAACAACTAGAAGAGTTGAGTGACAAAGGATTTATTCAACCTAGTGTTTCTCCATGGGGAGTCCCAATCTTGTTTGTAAAGAAGAAAGATGGATCCATGAGGCTATGCATTGATTACAGATAAATCAATGCTATTACAATAAAGAATAAGTATCCTCTACCCCAGATTGATGATTTATTTGACCAAATTCATGGATCTCAATACTTTTCAAATATTTACCTTTGATTTGGATATCATCAGTTGAGTGTGAAGAAGGAAGACATTCCGAAAACAGCGTTTCGAACCAGGTATGGGCATTACGAGTTTACAGTAATGCCTTTTGGATTGACTAATGCACCCTCTGTCTTCATAGATCTAATGAACAGAGTTTTCAAGGAATATCTCGATGATTTTATAGTGGTATTTATTGATGATATCTTGGTATAATCTAAAATCTACGAAGATCATAAAAACCACTTGTGCATTATCCTGAAGACTCTTAGAAGATATTAATTATATGGTAAGTTTAGAAAGTGTGAATTCTGGATTCAAGAGATTTATTTTCTTGGTCATATTGTCTCTAAAGATGGAATCATAGTTGATTTTGAAAATACAAATTCAATCCAATATTGGCCCATGATAACAAACATAACTGAGGTACGCAGTTTTATTGGCTTAGCGGGTTATTATCAGCGTTTCGTACAAAATTTTTCCCGACTGGCTAACCCGCTAACAAAGCTCACATGTAAAGGGGTTAAATTTTTTTGGACAAAAGATTGTGAAGAATGTTTCGAAGAACTAAAGAGAAGGTTAGTCAATGCTCCTATATTGACTCTACCATCGGGGAATGATGGGTTTGTTATTTATAGTGATACTTCAAAGAAAGGACTTGGTTCTGTCCTTATGAAAAATGATAGGGTTATTTCTTATGCATCATGATAGTTAAAAGTTCATGAGAAAAACTATCCTACTCATGATCTTGAGTTAGATATTGTAATATTTTCTTTGAAGATATGGATACATTATCTCTATGGTGAAAAATGTGAGATTTATACTGATCACAAGAGTTTGAAGTATATTTTCTCACAGAAAGAACTCAACATGAGGCAAAGGATATGGATTGAACTACTCAAGGATTATGATTGCACGAAACACTACCACTCGGGGAAGGCAAATAAGGTGGAAGATGATTTGAGCAGAAAGGATCATGGATTTTTGAACAAGATGAGAGTTGAAAGGGATCCTATTTTCATGGATCTAGTAAAGATGGATATGGGAATAACCCTGGAAGGTGAAACATCATTGCTTTTTCAAATGGTTTCCAAACCATCTTTAATAGAAAGGATACAAAGTTCTCAGTCTAATGATGAGGAGTTTCAAAAGAAGATTAAAGCTGTGAATGATGGGAGATTGAGTGGCTTCGTATATGAAGATGGAATTTTGAAATTTGGGAAGAGAATTTGTGTTCCTGATATACCTGATCTAAAAAGGGAATTGTTGGATGATGCTCATAGTTCCAATTTCTCTATACACCCTGGTAGCACTAAGATGTATAGATATTTTAAGTAACATTTTTTGTGGGACAACATGAAGAGGGAGATTGCTGATTTTGTGTCAAGATGTATGGTTTGTCAACAAGTGAAAGCTGGAAGACAATAGCCTGGAGGAGTATTGCAACCTCTTCCCATACCTGAGTGGAAATGGGATAATATCATGATGAACTTCATCACGGGACTACCAAAGACTCCTAGAAGGAATGTTGCAATATGGGTCATTGTTGATCGTCTTACCAAGTCAGCACATTTTCTTGCTATAAGAGAAGATCTACCACTTGAACGTTTATCAAGACTATATATTAATGAAGTTGTGAGACTTCATGGAGTACCCCTATCGATTGTTTCTGATCATGATCCATGTTTTACATCAATATTCTAGAAAAATTTTCAGAAGACCCTAGATATTGATCTTTATTTGAGCACTGCCTACCACCCACAAACTAATGGACAATCAGAACGGAATATTCAAACATTGGAAGACATGTTGAGGTCTTGTTCACTTTATTTTCAAGGCATGTGGGATCAATATTTACCTCTCGTAGAATTTTCCTACAACAATAGTTTCCATTCAAGTATACAGATGGCACCCTATAAAGCATTATATGGGAGGCGATGTCGTACACCAACTTATTGGGATGATGTTGGTGAAAGAAACCTCATGGCCCCAGAACTTGTTGAAGAAACAATGGAAAATATGAAGATTATCCAGAACCATATCAAAATAGCTCAATGTAGGAAAAATAGATATGTTGATAACAGAAGGAAGGATTTGGAATTTCAAGAAGGTGATCACGTTTTCTTAAAGGTATCTCCATGGAAGGGTATTATACGATTCAGTAAGAAGGGAAAATTAAGTCCCAGGTACATCAAACCGAATTGGAGCCGTATCTTACCATTTGGCAATGCCGCCAAGTCTCTCCAAGGTTCATAATGTGTTCCATGTTTCAATGTTAAGAAAGTACATGTCAAACCCAACACATGTACTCACTTATGAAAAAGTGGAACTTGAGACCGATCTATCTTACTATGAAGAGCCTATCAAGATTCTTGATACTAGAGAACAAGTATTGGGAAATTGGATGACTCTTCTGGTGAAGGTTCTATAGAGGAACCATAAGATGGAGGAAGCAACATGGGAGCCTGAGGAGATTATGTTAAAGACATAATCAAATCTTCTTAGGTAATATTCTGTGAATTTCAAGGACGAAATTTTTGTGAGGGGAGAATGTAACACCCCAAGGTTTTGAAAATAAATATAGAATGAAATTCTGCCTCTTCTATGTTTTGAATTTCAAAAAATGGTCATCTATAGTTGTGTTCAGTAAGTCATTTGGAGTCTGATAGAACAAACTTGATTTTTGGTGAATAGTAACATACCCTTATGAATAGTAATATGAATAGTAATATGACCCTTGAATAGTAAATAATGATATTATTTTATTTTCTTAAGGCAATATGATAATTGGATCTTAATTAATTTTTCAATGTCACACAAAACTAATTGCACTTCATGATTGTTATTTTTCGAATTAACTATGACCTTATTTAAAAATTAAATTAATAATATTTAAAAAATTATTTTTGAAAAATGGATTTCACTTTTTAATTATACACGTCGAAAAATGGTAGGGGTTAATTTTTGGAATTTTTCTGAAATTATTGAATTTTTTATGAATAATAAAATACGGTAAAATGTCGTATATTCAATTTATTAGTTAAATACACTATTTATGACATCATAAGTGATGTAAGTCTATTATATTCGAACTCACATGATCTTATTACTATTATAGGTCACATAAAACAATAATATTGGAGGTCTTGATGGAAATAATAAAATAGTGAAATTAAATATTCAAAATTTACCCCTCTCCTCCACTATAAAAACCCCCCACCACTACGTCTTCTCTTCACTTCTCTAAGCCTTTAAGATCCTCAAAGTTCTGCTTAATTACCCTTCCCTAGTCACTCCCCAGGACCATGAATCTCTTATTATTTCCAAAATACCAAAATCTCTTCCCTTAAGGAGGTTCTCGAGGAAGTCGTTTCAAGAGGTAAAACACCTTTCTATTTCTTTTAGTTTCATTTGAATTTATCTTCATTTGTTATCCTCTACTCACCTCCTATGTCCAAATTATCATGATAACTCCAGTATCATCTACATACTGGATTTATATCATGTGAATGGAATAACCATCATCAATATTCTTACTTCCTCCCTTTTATTTTTATAAACAAAATCAACGTCCATGAGTTTCCAATTTATAACCTTCATAGATGATGAATTTTTGTTCTTCAATATTTCTTTCATTACTAGTAATGAAACCATATTTATGGTTGAAAAAGGTCATAAAATATTTATTTTATCTTGATTAATGTTCTGTAATATTTATACGTACATAATATGGAATAATAATACGAAACAAGTTTATTGAGCCCAAAACTGCCAAGCTAAATTCAAGCGTTTATTTTTAACTCATCGAATGAGTCATCCTCATGGTATATAACCAGAATCATTATAAGATAATTTATATCTCTTTAATGTAACTAATAATTTATATTAACAATTTTGGATGTTTAACCATATTTCAAACCAACTTCCATTCATGAGTACAAGTAAACAAATCATGAAACCAAGTAAGAAAATGCTTCCAAAACAATAAGATTTAATCTCTTAAACCCATCAAAAAGGCCATTAATGAACTTAATAAGGTTATATAATATAAATTAAATGGTTATTAGGTTCTGGAATTATTAATTAATGAATATAAATTTTATTATTCAGGTCGTTAAGAACAATCAAGAACACACTAGAGCAAAAGGTAAGGGGTTTCTCATCTCAATTTCATTTCTGTGACATTTTCATTGTTCGCCACTTATTTCTTGTATGTGGTATATGTGTACAGACATTTGATATATAATAACATGATTCTATTTATATTCATGTTATTCAATGATTTACTTGATGTTCATTAAGTTCTGGTCATTTGATTCGACTAATTACATTGTGGTAAGGGACTTTGTCTCAACTACCTTTTGGTTGCGACTAACTTTGTATTGTGCACCTAAAAATCCTTATGTGGTGTACCTACTGCCCATTTGAGATAAATTTTCATTTGAAATTTTATTTATATTAAATATCCATAATCTCATGTCATGGATATGTTTGTTTTCTAAACTGTATACCATCTTACATACGGTGTTTATTTGGAAAGTTATTTTAATTATGGAAATATTGATGAATTTGTATATTCTACTCTATAAGGATATTGAACATGCTTATTTCTCTTGTATTGAATCAATGTATAAATAATTATTTGGACATGTAGTGTCATGTGGGGCCCACTACATCCCCCTGATGCATCGGTAGGTCTCGTGAGATAAAACAGTTTGGCGACAAACCCTTCGAGTTTGTTTCCAAAAATCTGAAGGGTTTCTACCCATAGAACTAAACCATTTTTAAGGAATTATGGTTTCATGTGCCAGATACATGACGTCCAATTAATAATCATTCTCTTTATTCATTATCAGTTATTATTATTATCCATGAGCTTTTCACTATGACAAAATCTATGAATGCAGTTTCATTCTCAGTTTAATAATGGCATTAGTTTTTCATTTATTCACTATGTCATATTGATTATGTCATATTGATTATGATTCACTTATTATTGTACTCATGCTTATTATTTTTTTAACCCTTACTGAGAATTTGATCTCACCCCTTTTATTTTTTACCTTCAATAGTTGATGAAGAGAATATCTTTTATTGAGTTCATGTGGTTGCAGTTTTTAGTTTTCATTATATGTTGTATTTTGTAAACTTTTCCAATGTAATTTGAGTAACATATATGAATCTAGTTTCTTCAAGAATACTAAACTAATCATTCCTTTGGGATTTTAATTCCTTTTAACCATGCCAATATCAAAATTAATACACTGGCTCCAGCCTAGATGGGTCGGGGTGTTACATCTGGAACATGGACCATCATACCATCGATGTGGTTTAAGTCTGTGGGTAGAAACCCGTTTGATTTTTGGAAACAAACTTGAAGGGTTTTTCGCCAACTATTTTGTCTCATGAGACCTATCAATGAATCTAGGGGCTATAACAGGCCCCACCCATCACTTACAGACCAAAGAATTCATTATAAAAAGATTTAATACAATAATAATATGCATTTTTTATATCTATATTGAGTAGAGGATACAGATTCATCAATATTTCCACATTTAAAGCAACATTCCCCAATCATTAAACATAAACACCAACCATTCAGAGTAATATGATGAATGGTATCAAGATATCACATCCATGGTCAAAGTAATTATAAACCTTTCAACAACATATTGTAGATAATATTGTAAAAGATAAACCTCAATTTAGTAAAAGGTTCAATAAAGGTTGTTAACATAGATGAAGATACCTTTAAATGATACCATTGAAAAATTCTTAAGGAAATAATCCTTAAACATTCCAAAGTGTCTCATACCACCTTGAAATATTCAAATCATAATCCCTTATAATATCATTATAATAAGTAAACTATTGATATAAATTAAAAAAGGGGATTAAATACACCACATGCAAGGAATAAGTGGTGAAAAAAAAGTATATCTCATAAAATTTAAAGTGAGGTGAGAAAAAAATCCTTTTTTACTTTGGAAAGAATAATTCTTATAGAAAATAAGTTATATTTGTCATGAAATCAGATTCGTAAACATGTATATCCCAGAAAAGAAGAGGGAATAACATTGAAATTATATTTGAGGCATAAATTTTGTCCCATTGAATTGAAATAATGTAAAAAAGATTTTTTAATGAAACTTTATAAATAAAACATTTTAAATAAAACATTTTAGTGTGGTTTTAGAAAAATATTAAAGAGATTTTACAATGGAAAGGCATGTTTTCTTTCATAAAACCATAAATGAATCAAGATGGTTTTTCATGATAAAATTTGTGATTTTAAAAAAAATAATGGATTAAAATAGATTACATGGTGCACTTGAAAATAGTTAAGAATTAGATAAGTTCCCTTGAAATAGGGTTGTTTTTCGAGAATATTTTTTGAAATATCCTTTTGAAACATATAACTCCCCATAAAATAATGAAGTAATATGATTGATACACACCTATAGAACATTCACGCATAATTTATGAGGATTACATAAGAATAAATAATAATTTAATTGAGATAAGTAGAGAATAATTGTGACCCAAATGAAAATGGAGGTTTGGGTAGAAAACCCTTACCATAAGTCTGATGGTGTTCTTCACTTGATCTTAGTGAACTCTTGAATTAATCTTCCTTGAGAGCCTCTTTAGGGGATAATATTTGGTCTTTTTTATGAGACCAAGGGTTTATGGATGTGGGTAAGGATATTGGGAGGAGATTTGGAAAGAATTTAGACAAGGAATAAGCTTTAGAGGAGTGAAGAGAAGAGGTAAGGAGGGGTGGTATTTGTAGTGGAGTAGAGGAGGAGATTCTCATTATTTTAATCATTAGTTTAATATTTTTGATTGGGACTATGAATATTCTTGATTCATGGGACCAAAAATAGTAATAAGTGCATCTAAGTTTGAACCAAGTGTGCCTAAATCATCATTACATCTCCTATGACTCAATAAACTAGGTATTTAGCATTTTATCATAAATTATCATATTTTACCATTCATCAAAAATTCATGTATTTTAGAAAAATCCCAAAAAATCACCATAATCATTTTTCGACATGTAGAATAAAAGAATGAAATCAATTTTTTTAAAATAATTTTCTAAATATGAGAAATTTAATTTTTACTTAAAATCATCATTAAATAAAAAAACAATTTTAAAAGTATAACTGATTTTATGACACTTTGAAAAATTAACTAAGGTCTCATTAAACTATCTTGAAATCATATGGAAAGAAAATATTGATTTATGAATACATTTTATGAAAATTAATTATCTTTTAAAACATTTTATTAATTATAATATTGGAATTAAATATTTATTATTCACAAAAATACCAACACTTAATTAAAAATAGTCACCTTCATTTATAAGGTGACTAAATTTTATTTATACACTCACGGGTGAGATTACTATTTATTTGTCCAATTTACTATTCATAAGGGTCATATTACTATTTATAAGGGTATGTTACTATTCATAATGGTAGGTTACTATTCACCAAAAATTAAGTTGATCCTATCAAACTCAAAATATCATACTGATCGCAACTATGTATGTCATATTTTCGAAAATCAAATCACAGAAGTGGAAAAATTATATTTATTGGCTCAGTTATATCAAATTTTTGTCTTTAAAGACTCAGTGTTTTTTGTATTCAATATTAAATTTATTTTTAAATACTTGGGGTGTTTCATTCTCCCCTCATTACAAAAAATCCGTCCTCAAAATTTTAAAATTGAATTTTGAGAGTTAATGGTTGATACTTGAAAATTCCATTATGGGAAACCCACATCATAAATATGGTTAAAATATCCAATTAATAAGATGGAAATGGAAATACATCAGTTACTAAAAAACTATGCATTCTAATTAGATAACATGGTCATGGAAGAATAATCAAACCATCATGTTCTGATGGAAAATGATAGAGAACATACACATATGAATGATCATTACCACAAAACCATAAACTATGGTTATGAAAAAAATGATAATAGGAAAACATTTTTATTTAAGACTCTTTTTCTAGAGTTAAGGAATTATTCCACTCTATAAGAGTATAAATATATGTTATATTTCATAAACAAAATCTTATCATTTTTTCTGCCTTGAACTATCTATACTTCATCTCTTAGCACAGGTTTCATCATGTGGTGACATTTAACACTAAAATATCATGCAATGATCAACTTAAACCATTTCATAAATGGTTTAAATTTTCAAAAGATCATGATCCAACACTTTATAATCATTCCCATATCCATCCTTTCTAGATCAATTTATGTAGGGTCCTTGGCAATCCTCATTTTTTTTAGAACTCCATGATACATCCTGCTCAATACATCTACTACCTTATTTGCCTTTAATCAACATTAAGAATCCCTAAATTTTCACATTTCAAACATGTGAATATCTTTATCATGTATCCTCTTGAAATATGGTAATAACTCAAATTACCATAAAACCTTATTGGAAACATGAAATCATCCTTACACATGCTATTGGATATATTCCTTATATCCATAAATGTTGTAAAATCCATCAATGATAGGATAGACCACTTGTAGAAAAGTCAATAATAATTTTTGAGGTAGTGAGAACTTATACAAATCATTCATTTCTTCATCATTATCTTAATCATCAGGAATATATTTAGGGTTGTCTTTCCCTCATCCATATACTTTCCCAAGATATTAACTTTCTACTGAGTCACTTATCCTTGGTACAATTCATCATATGACCTCAAATTATTAATAAAATAGTACTGTAGTGCAATCCTCATATATTATATAATTCTTATAACCAATACATTTCTGATAAAATATTCAAATGACATGATTCTTGATGAGGCATATTAATCATTCCACTTCATCTACGGAAGTATCATGACTTGATCATTATCTAGTAACATCATTTGGGACATATTCCTTTGACGCTTGGAACATTGATTCGCATAGTGTCCCATCTACTTGTACTTAAAACATTGAACATCATTGATTTGTATCTTCCCTTTTCATTCATTAGATTGGTGACCCTTCTCTCCACACTTAAAACAAACTTCCATTCCTTTTAAGTATTTTCTAGGATGATTCTTTCCACAGTTATCACATGGAGGAAACCCCTTCTTTCCCTTTTTACCTTTATCCATGTTTGTCTCTCATATCCTCTTCTTATTTTGATTCCCTTAAAAGACATAGGACTCATATAATTCTTTAGATACTTTTTAACACATGATATTATTTCCTCAAATGATGAGGATACCTTGGAGACTATTTCCCTTTGAAATTTTGGATTAATACCATAAAAGATATGATCCTTCTTACTCTTTTAATCAAGTGCATTGGTGAATTTATCATTAATTATACTAGGAACCATTTATAATCAATACCATATAATATATTAGCTCATAAAATTATGAACAATCTATAACTCTAAACATGTTATATCATATAACATAAATTTATGTATTGTAAATCCTAGAACCATATACTTTGGTTACTTTGGAATCATAAATCCTTCATAATGGTTTGTAAAGAAAATGTGACTTATCCTAAGCATATCCCCTGGGAGTTTCAAACCAGGTGCATAGTAAGGCTTGTTGTCATGTACCAGGTTACCTCAAGTCAAGCCCAGAACACCTTGTCAGAGTTGTTACTCTTAGGTATATCTATTCTAGAACCATGTCTACTTGTAGTATCCAAACAGGGATATATTTCTTGGAATACCCACATAATCTCTACTTTACTATATTTCTAGGATGTTATTCTATACTTATCCTCAATATATAACTTAGGTTTTTTCTCCCTAATCTAAGTTTTCTAAACCCAATTCCCCAAGGTTTCTACTAAACTTCATATGATACCAACTGTAATGCCCTGACCCCAGAAGCCTAGAGTCGGTGCATTACTTGGTTACAATGGCATTATTATAAGGAATCAAGTCTCGAAGGACTGATCAGTTTAGTATTCTTAAAGAAAGTGGATACATACATGGAACCCATTTTACATTGGGAGAATAAAACAACATATAATACATAAAAAAATCTAAAAAACCGCATCCTTGAAAACTCAAAAAGTAATCTATTCTTCATAACTTGGGGAGGAAAACAAATTAAAGGGGTGAGATCAAATTATTAGTAAGGGTTACATATAATGGAAGCATAAAACAATAATAATTGAATCATAATCAATTATACATAATTATTATGACATGGTGAATAATTGAAAAACATACACCATCAATAAACTGAGAATAAAAGTGAATCCATAGATTTTTTCATAGTCAAAACCTCATGGATAGTAATAACTGAATAATGAATAAATAGAATGGTTATTATTTGGATGTGATGTATCTGGAACATGAACCATCATACCATCAAGATTGTTTAAGTCTGTGGGTAGAAACCCGTCTAATTTTTGGAAACAAACTCAAAGGGTTTGTCGCCAACTAGTTTGTCTCATGAGATCTGTCGATGCATCAAGGGGATATAGTGAGCCCCACCTGTCACTACCAGTCCAAATAATTATTTATACAAAGATTTAATAAAATGATAAGATGCCTTTTCAATATCCATATTGATTGGATTACATGGAGTCATCAATATTTCCATAGTTAAAGCAACATTCCCCAATCATTAAACATAAACACTAACCATTCAGAGTAATATGGTGAATGGTATCAAGATAGCACATCCACAGTCAAAATAATTAGAAACCATTAAACAATATATTGTAGATAATATCATAAGTGATAAAACTCAATGTATTAAAAGGTTCAATAAATTATTTTGACATAGATGAAAATACTTTTAAATGATACCATTGAAAAATTCTTGAGGAAATAGTCCTTAAACAATTTAAAGTGTCTCATACCACCTTGAAACATTCAAATCATAATCTCTTAGAATATCATTAGAATAAGAATAATCTTTATATGAAATACCAAAGGGTGGTACATACACCATAAGAAAGGACTAAGTGGTGAACAAGTCATATATCTCATAAAACATAAAGTGAGATGAGAAAAAATTTCCTTTTTTACTTTAGAAAGAAGAGTTCTTCTGGAAAATCATTTATATTTGTCATGAAATCATATTTTTAAACATTTATATCCCAGAAAAGAAGAGTTAAGAACATTAAAATTATATTTGAGGCATAAATTTTGTCCCATTGAAGTGAAATCATGTAAAAATAGTTTTTAAAGAAACTTTAGAAATAAAATATTTTAGTGTGGTTTTAGGAAAATATTAAATAGATTTTAAATAAGAAAGGAATGCTTGCTTTCATAAAACTAGAAATTAATCAAGATGGTTTTTCATGATAAAATGTGTGATTTAAAAAATGGCTTAAAATAGATTACATAGTGCACTTGAAAATAGGTAAAATTTTGAGAAGTTCCCTTGAAAAGGGGTTTTTTTTCAGGAAGAATTTTTGAAATATATTTTTGAAACATATAACTCCTCATAAAATAAAGAAGGAATTTGATTAATACACATATATAGAAATTTCACATAGAATTTATGAGGATTACATAAGAATAAATAAGAATTTAATTGAGATAATTTGAGAATAAGAGTGACCTGAATGAAAATTGAGGTTCAGGTAGAAAACCCTTACCTTAAGTCCAATGGTGTTCTTCACTTTATCTTAGTATCCCCTTGAATTAATCTTCCTTGAGAGCCTCTTTTGGGGAGAGGATTTGGTCTTTTTATGAGACCAAGGGGTGCTGGATGTGGGGGAGGATCATGGGAGGAGATTTGGGTAGAATTTAGACAACACACAAGGCTTGAGAGGAGTGAAGAGAAGAGGTAAGGAGGGTTGGTATTTATAGTGAAGGAGAGGAGGGGTTTTCTCGTTATTTTAATCATTAGTTTAATATTTTTGATCAAGACTATGAATAGTATTGATTCATGTGACCAAATATAGTAAGTAATAAATGCATTTCATTTCAAACCAAGTGTGCCTACATCAGCCTTACATTACCTATGACTCAATAAACTATGTATTTAGCATTTTATCATAAATTATCATATTTTACTATTCATCAAAAATTCATGTATTTTAGAAAAATTCCAAAAAATCACCATAACCATTTTTCAATGTGTAGAATCGAAAAATTAACTCCATTTTTTGAAAATAATTTTCTAAATTTGAGAAATGTAATTTTTAATTAAAATCATCATTTAATCGAAAAATACCAATTTTAAAATTATAACCGATTTTATGAAACTTTGAAAAATTAACTAAGGTCTCATTAAATTGTCCTAAAATCATAGGGAAAGAAAATATTAATTTATGAATACATTTTATGAATATGAATTATCTTTTAAATCATTTTATTAATTATAATATGAGAATTAAATATTTATTACTCACAAAAATACCAACACTTAATTAAAAATATCCACCTTCATTTATAAGGTGACTAAATTTTATTTATACACTCATGGGTAAGGTTACTATTCATTTTTCCAATTATCTATTCATAAAGGTCATATTACTATTCATAAGGATATGTTACTATTCATAAGGGTAGGTTACTATTCATAAGGGTAGGTTACTATTCACCAAAAATTAAGTTGATCCTATCAGACTCTAAATATCATACTGATCGCAACCATGTATGTCGGATTTTTGAAATTCAAATCACAAAAGTGGAAAAATTATATTTATTGGCTCGATTATGACAAAGTGTTGTTTTCTACAGACTCAGTGTTTCATGCATTAAATATTAAATTTATTTATAAATACTTGGAGTTTTACAGAAAAAGTTAGTCCAGCATCATCTATGATCAACCAATATCACATTAATGGATAGAGCTCCTAACCCAAAAAAAATTATTAATTATAACATTTATAATTAATTAGTGAATTCAATTTAAACACAATGTATTTGAAAAAAAAACTCATTGAGTCACTATGTCACATTAGAACTACTGTCAATGAGGTGTGGTCCACTCCCAACATGTACCTAAACCTAACACATACAAAATCCATAATTAATACCATAAATTCAATGACCTAATAATTTAATTTAGGTTAAAAAACACTTCAAAAATTCCAAAAAATGACATGCCTTAATGAAAAGACACACAATAGCATGTGGTTATTGTCTCAAGTTCCCCTCTATCTAGGATATATGAAAACCTCATAAAAATAGTCAATTTCAACATCCTTTGATGAAATATCCATTTTAGATCTGAACCAAAATCAATGAAATCAGGGTAGATTAAAGGAAATTATAATGTAAGAGTGGATAAGAAGAATATACTTTTTGAAGCCATCTGATTTTACCCAATATCACTAAGAATGGTGAATAATGGAGGGAGGGTAAATGTTTTTTTATACTCCACCATGCATCATTGGCTTTCCAATGAAAAGGGGGTCCCTATTAATTTTTTTAAAAAGGTTTGTTGTATGTTTCATAGCATGAAATATGCTATCACACTATGAATTTACATTATTTTCTATCAGGCTCTCAAGCATCCTATTTTCATGTCTTAAAAATACCACATGAGACCCATTTACATCATGAATAACTATTCATGATATAAACGACCTGTTATGGATTTTTCCAATATCTCGAGTCACCTGTTCTTCCTCCAGTTCTCACCTAAACCCCTAATACTTCCACCAAAACTTAAACCACATCCAATACCATCATTTATGGATGCTTAACCCGTCAAATCATGGTTCAAATGCTCGCTTATCAAAATTAATTGTCCACCAAAATGAAAAATCCAAATTCCCTTAATAATTTTCATGCATGTACGGACATAGGGCTTTAAAATATCCCCACCAAAACACTTCTAATCCTTGAGAAGTCTCATCACCCATTAAAATAACACACCCAACCTACTCGGGTCCCTGATCCATGTTAAGTGCATCATGCTCTACTCAATAATGTTGAATGAGTTTGTGTTGTGAAACTCCAAACATGAGGCACATAATTTATAAGAACCTAATCCACCACTCAAAACCCTCATAAAACTCTTAAATAGAACTCTATGACACCCATCCATTCTAATAAACCTTGGTGTCATCAAAATCAACATCAGTTACATGATTCTCTCCACTATATGATTCATCTCATCAGGGACACTTATGACACATGAGGTTCCCCACTATCATAGTCTCTTAAAAACACATTATCATTTGTCCAAAAATCCACTCTATGCAGTTTCCATATCAATGCACCCAAATGTTTATAAAAACACTCACCATAAATGGGTACTACATCTCTTCTCCAACTCCATATAGAATCAAACGAGTATCAGCCACCCATGAATAGGGCCCACACATGACAACCATTCCCTGAAGGGTCCTAAAAAACTAAAAATACCCATTTCAATCCAAATATGATGAACTCGGACCATAGTTCCAACTTACTAAACTTTCACAAGCATTTTCACCTTAAATGACATTTTTGTTACATTTTTTCACATGATTCACCCCCAAAACCATGTGAAAAAAACTGAGTTTTGCCCCCTGAAATATGAAATAAAACTAGTTCACCACCTAAACCATGTCACAAATCATGGATCTTCCAATGAATCATCCTCCGATCACATTTATATCACCTCGATCCCATTAATAATGTATCGACTCATCCAAAGTCTCATCTGAATCTCAAATCTAGTATTTTCATAGGACTAGATAAATCATATTTATAGATCACTGGTGTCCAAAATCCACCTCAACCTTTTAATGACCTATCTAACCATGTAAATGAACCTTCCTGTATAAGTTTCATGCCTCCACAACTCATTCTCAATCCATTAATACATGAAATGACTGAACGTGACTATCTCGCTCATACTTGAGCACCAACATAGAACACCAACCGGCACATGTTCCCGTATCACATGAATTTCATCCTTATAAACCACCAAAATTTTAGTCATAATAGGGTTCACCCCCAATAAAATCATATGGTTGACCCCTCATCATATGAATTTCCTTATACCACTCCTTGAGCACAATCCCAACATGCTCTATTTCAAAACATGTTTTCTTCTCCTCCTAGGAGACACTCACTGAAATTTTTACAGGAAAAATCTATCTAGGATCAATCTAGATTGGTCATACCACCACACTGAATCCACTGTTGATGTCTCCTCTACCATAAATCTACATTTTAAAATCCTTATTCAGGCCAGGGGTTATCATGCCTGTATTCATTGCATCAAAATTACTCTCCCCTCGGCTAACACATGATCACTCACTAATTTATAATTAAAATGGGTAACACACACAAACAGAATATACCATTATAATCTCATCTTATATCATAAGTTTAAAATCCTATACCACCCATGCACTTAACCTGTCTCACGATCATATGAGTCATATCTCATCAAAACTAGTATCACACACCTAAACACACTAACTATGCCCCCCAACATTTTAGTCACATAAAAACAAAAAAACCTATTCTATTTTATAATAACCTGAAATCCCTCACATGTTTAGGAAAAAACAAGTTATCACCCACCAATCGGTTTTATTCCCAAAATATCAAGCGTACATCCATAATCTATCACTACACCACTCAAAAATGTGTCTAAAATAAATAGTTCAAGGAATCCTACTATTCCTGCCCTTGAAAAAAATCATACATACCCAAATTAGTATCACTCATGGTTATTTTCTCATAAAATTTTAAAATTCATCTCTATGATTAGACCATAAAATCTATTTACCCTCCCATGCATTGATCTCAAAAACTAGTACATACTTATGCTTCTAGCCTCAATGGCACCAATAAACCCAATCCAACCCCTCTCATGGGTTGGACTCAATAAAACAAAACTCACTAAACACTAATTTATAACTTAAGGGTCTCTTGGTCGACTCACCTAGTCCATAAAATAGGTCTCATAAGAGTTCAACTCATGGGAAACATCTCATGTTCCCATCCACCACCATGTGAAATCTCACATTCCAGCACCCTCTTAAGGGTCTCATCTCTGTAGGAACATCACATTCCATCCCAAAATCCTTCCAAGGCACTGATTATCACTAAGAATCCATAGACATGGTTTCTCCCTCGAGAATCACAAATGAAGTTGATCCTACATGACATCATCCAGGACAATATGTGCCAAGGAACTATAGTCATCAGGTATAATTAGATAAAATTTTATTCAAATATATATGATCAAATTTGATATAATTAATTACTATAAATTTAAATAACTGAACTTATGGTCATATCACACAGGTATACTAACTCAATCGACATCATCTTCTAATGATCTGTATCAAAGAACAATAACCACAAGTTTTATCTAGATAGAATATCATTCCTATCTATATAAGAAAACACCATATAAGTTATTTTTGTAACTTTAAATAACCAAACCCAAGTCACTCAGCCTTTCTGATCATATTCACAATATACTACTTCCTATTGGATATTTCCACACCATATGGGTACAAACAAACACTACAAATATCACACTAAGATGATCTGTATCCCACAAACCACCATCATATAGTTTGATTAAGTTGAGTGTCATTCCAAGATATATAGAAAAATGATGTATAGGTTGTTACTGAAAATTTAAATAACTGAACCAATGAGAAAATCATGCTCAAGGGGTTTATCTTTAAGGCTCTAAATTCCCCTTTACTAACACCTTAGGGTCTCTACTTGTTCCTAGATGAAGGCACTGTATCAACATCATCACCATTAATCATCTCACCAAAGGATCTATATGATATTCCAAAAAAATAAAACATATGTATGAAATTTGAACTAACTAAGTATAATTATACCAAGTAATTATATGAGAAAACATTGTATGGGTAGTTTATAATGCTTTAAATAGCTAAGACTCAATCATCAGTAAAAACAATCATACTAGTATGCCTTAATCATTTGAATCATATATGCCTAACATAATGCATGATACTCTACTTTACTATATAGAATAATATTCAAATCCATAACTATTTTCTTACTAATGATCCAAGATCAAAAAACCAATAACTCACAAATCATAAATTTCAAACCTCATGTTTTCCAAATTAGGTGAAAATAACATCAAGGATCACATTACAAGTTAAGAACATCAATCCCATACCCATGAAAACCTAAACTTGTAATGGGAAAGGTGTTTGCGACACACTAGTCTGGATTCCATCACAAGATCTGACACATCTCTATATCCCTAGTATACCAACTCCCAAAACCATAAGACAAAATAAAATAGTGTCTTTGATACCCCTTTGTAATACCTCATTCAGGATCACTCCGAATTGTAGTTGGACCAGTTCTATACATGACCATGGGTATCCCTCCTTGAACTCCAGAGGCTACTAACTAGGATTGGGGGTCTAAGGAGGTCATGAGTGGAGGCTATACCCCATGTATCAGAGTGCTAAATAGAATAAAAAATAAATAAATAGAATCAATACTGATAAAAAAATGCTAGAGAAATAAATATAAACAAGACTGATAATAAATTAAATTCATTAAAGATCTGAACAACCATGTCTTATATACAACAACTGAATACCCACAGGGTCATTCACACATATTATTATAATAGAAAAATAAAATCATAGCTCTACTACCACTATGATCCATACCACATCCTGATCTATGATCACATCCGAGTAATCCTGCTCAACCATGCTATCCCAGACTATAACCTAAACTGTGCATGAAATAGCCATGTGATCACTACTCAGGTACCCATGTGAAATGGTGGAACAAGAAAGGTGTGAGTAAAAAACATAGTAGGAAACCACCAATTATGTCCCATACTAACCGAAGTATGTTTTTATATGTGCATTGGACATGATCATCTAAAATAGATAATTGGACTACATAACTCAATCAAATAAATAAATAAAACACCTAAGTACCTTATTTTTCCTGATATCAGAGTGTATCTGAGCATTTCATTATGCTTGTTCCCCTAGAGTATCACCATCACCCAATGGTTATACACATATATCCTAGTCCATACCCATCAACCATTATCAATCCTTATTTCTGTGACCCCGACCAACCACAGTCAATGTTGGAATGTATCTATGCCTAAGAATCACCTTAGGGGGGCCTCTTTTCACTCATTGGAGATCCCATACTCACACCTATGCTGATGAGTAGAAAAACCTGGGGGGTCATCGGGATCCCTCATCCTCAAGCCCTTATTCTAAACCCCATGGTAGTACCTAGACGTTCTCAATGTCAGATGGAGAATTTATTCCTATGAGGGGGAGGCATTAGAAAATCCTATATGTCCCAGTGTGATTGATTCAATGGAGACATAGGAAATCAAAAGGAATACCCTCCTTGAATCCTAAGATGAATATCATGGGCATAAAATATCTCACAGTTCCTTAGCCAACCCATCAATGGTGTATCCCCCCAATCTTATGGGGTATCCTTGGAATCAATCAAGGAGATACAACAATCACCCTTGGGATTTGAAACATCAATTCATAGGGATATATTTCCCCCTGATACCATATAACACCATTTGAATCTTTGATATCATAGGCATATGTAATGGCCTACTGGTATCTCAATTTTAATCTCATCACTCAGGTATTCAAAATGGTATCACTGTATCAAAGGAAAACCTATCATTACAGGTATTCTTTTACACAAATAATCACAAAACTCTAATGATGGATCCTAGGTATGACCTCTAGGAATCCACTCCTACATCAACCATATCACAGTATATTGTATGAGCTTGGTATCAACTGAAAATATGATGTGAGACCAGATCCAAACTATACTGGGAATCTTAGGGTCTCACCCATCTCATTAAGTGATTCCTAATCATATCAAGCAATAACATCTATTTCAGACCCAACAGTAAATTCCCAGCCTTCCTGGGCAATCCCTTGCCATAATGAACAACATAAAAAAAATATTCCACAAGGGATTTCCAAAATTTCATGCCAATAATTTTCATCATAGCCCCCATTGAGCTTATACATCATTCAGGCTCTAGGTGACACTAAAAACCATCTCTACCCATATATATATATATATATATCCTCTTAGGGTAGGTTGATCAATGACATACCCACTCAGGTACCCTAGGTCATAGTGTTGCAGAGGCACCCTCACAGAGGTCCTCAATCTCAACTGGGTCTCAGTTTGACACCCAACACTATGGGGATATCACATACCATGACATTATCATAGGGTAGAATGGCCTCAATTATTATAGTGGAATTCACCACATGGGAAACAATTAAAGGGATAACCCATGGCCCATCTCAATTTTCAAATTCTCACTATTTCAATCCACTCACCCAACCCTTTATCCATAATCTAAGGTTTATCCATATGGGCTAAGTATATCAGAATTCAAGGCCTCGACCATCAACAATTGAGGAAAACAAGCTAGTACCAAGGTCCATCAAGGCCTTGGAACTTTTTTGATTTCTACAAGAGGCATCACATTTCAAGATAAAAAAATTAATTAAGAAAATTAATCACTCTAAGTGGTGTGACCATTCACCCTATGTATCATAAACAAATCATAAATTTTATAGGGCAAGTATGCAGACCACCAACCTCAAATTTAATCCTTTCCAAATATTTTCCAAATTATAGAAATAGTTTCCAAGGCTCATCTAGTTTTTTCCATTATCAATCAAACTCATTTCAATGATCCCAACCCCTAACCCAAGAAAAACATAAAAAATAATTAATTATAACATTTATAATTGATTAGTTAATTCAATTTAAACTTGGTGTATTTGGAAAAAAATCCAGCAAGTCAATGTGCAATGTTGGAACCACTAACAAAGAGGGGTGGTCCACTCTCTATATTCACCTGTATCTAAGCCATGAAAAATATTCGATTAATACCACTAATTTAATGGACCAATAATTAATTTCAGGGTGAAAACCATTAGAAAATTTAAAATAGAAACATGACTCAATGGAATGATGTGTGATAATAAGAATACATCATCTTGGGTTTTCCTCTAGCTTGCCTAGAGAAAAAACCCATTGAAAATGGTAAATTTCACCATCCTTCAATGAAATATTTGTTTTATCCCTAAACTAAAATCAATGAAATTAGGGAGAAACGAAGGAAATTAAAGCTAAATAGAGGAGGAGAAATAACCTACCTACTGACATCATCCAGTCATACCCAATATCACTAGGAACAGTGAATAAAGAGGGAGGTGATGTGTCTTTTGAATCCCTCTCATGAACCATTATCTATATGAAGGAAGAAAGGGGGATTTAACCCCTCTTAAAATTTAAAAAAAGTATACTTGTATATTTTAGGGAATGACATAAACTATCATGCCATGAATTTTTGGGATTTTATATTAGGCACTCATCCAGACTTTGTTCACATCCTAAACATACCCTGTGAGGCCCATTCATGTCATGAATCACTATTCATGGAGTGAAAAAACCGTTGTAGATATTTTCAATAGCTTAAGTTGCTCGTCCCTCCTTCAGAGCTTTCCCAAACCCTTGGACCATCCCCTGAAACTTAAACCACATCAAATACCATCATTTATGGATGTTAAAACCATTTTAAACTCATTCTGATTCTTGATACTCAAAATAAACCATCCAAAAATCAAAAAATTCAAATTCATTTAGGAATTTCCACACCCTTATGGGCACTAAGTTTTATAAGGAGGGTGTTTTAAAATAAAATATTATTTCTTCAAAAAGTGACCCATATTGTGGAAAAATAGTAAGAGTATTGTGATTATGCATTAAAGGGTTAAATAATACATCAATTTATGCTCTAGAAACCTTAAAATTTATTTCATATATATTGTTATAAAATACAGTACTTATGTGGTACTTATACAACATTTCACTATTTCACCCCATTATTTTATTTTTTTATGACAAATAAAAAACTTTAACCTAACCTTTTTTGACATGATTATGCCAAAAAATCCATTTTATCAAAATAAAATTCTAAATATGAGAAATTAAATATTTAAATAAAATTCTTATTTATTGAAAAATAGTTTTTATGACACGATCAAATTTCTATTACTTAGAGAAATTTTTTTGATTTCATAAAATTATATTATCATATTAATTCAAATATATATTGTTTAAATATATTTTTTATTAAAATTAAATTTTATTTTAAACTTTTAAATTTATCATATGGATTTATTTTAATGAAAATAAATCATATATATTTTTCCAAAAATATAATTATGATTTCATTATGTCAAAATATTATTTCATAATATTTAACACATTTATTTCATTTATTTCATTTATTTAATTTTATTATGATATAAATTCCTTGTATTTTTATTTATTAAGATACAAAAAATACTAAATTTTTCCCTTATCTTATTTCACCTGCAATTATTAAAAACAATATGGTATTAGAGTAAACACCATTTCATTTCTAAAATAATTTTCAAATAAATGCTATATATCCCCTAAATACATAACTACTTATTACACTATCATAATCTCTCACGATAAGGTTTGTAATGTTGGAACATTCATGGGGTCATTTGACCAATATTGATTTAGTGGTAATCTTTACTAACTTGAATTTCTCATATAGACAATTATGATCAAACCTCATTTTTTGATGTTCTTCTTGGGATTTGACAAGGGAGAACCCTAGTGATGGAAATTCCATCCCAAGATCAGATAAATGAGATTTTTAAGGCATTATTCTACTAGTTGAGTCCATAATTCCTCCCTTATGTATCAATCATTTCTCATCATTACCCTTAATATACACAAATTTTAATGGTCATTTTATAATGGCCATGTTACTGATGGTAATAATTTTTAATGGTAAAATTCCCAATAATCATATTATAACCATAAATATTCTGTAATGTTCCAATAAAATGGTGTTGAATTTTTATTATGTGTTTTATATCTGTAAATATGACACATTTATATATTTATAAGGTAAATTTCATTTATAAATGTATAGGTATTACATTCTTACCCTATTAAGAAATTCCACCCTCAAAATTTCATTATACATACTAAGGTGAAAACATATGAGGGTATTTCTATTTAATTTCTTCCTTAGGTTCCCATATTTCTTCTTTATACTTAAGTTTTTTTAACAAATGTTGACTAAGTGAGTTATCCTATTGCATAGAACTTTGTATATATGTTCCAAGATCTTTACTAACTTCTCTTAATAAAAGAGGTCATGCTCCATCTATACCTCCTATATATTTAGTACATTTGATGTATATAGTATATACTTAATTTAAAGGGATATGTGGAACATTTTATATACTTGATATGGGTTTATTGGGAGTACTAGTTAATAATACACCACTATAATGAAATAAAGAATCTCAAAGGAGCCAATTTATCTGGGAGATAGCTTTCCCTTCTTCCCAAATATCATGGATCTCTTCCATGGAGATATAAAGGAAAATTTTATCCCCAACTTCAAACTCAAAATCTTGTTAATTATTGTTAGTGTAACTCTTTTTTTAAACTATGTGTTGCTATGGAGTGTTGCTAAACAACCTTAACCCTTTTTCTATTTCAATGACCAATTCAGGTCCTATTAGCATGTGTTCACCAATTTGATCCCAACACATCGGTGTTCTATATCTCTTCTCATATAAGGATTAATAAGTATCCATACAAATTATAAAGTGGAAGATATTATTATATGAGAACTCAACCAGAGGAAGATTTTATTCCTAGCCTCCTTTGTAGTCTATACAGTAGACTCTCAATATATCCTCAAATACCTAGATAGTCTGTTCATATTTTCTATCAATTTGGTGGTGTTAATCTATACTGAAGTTCAAATGTGTGTTAAATCTATATTGAATAATATTTTTGGACTTTGAGGTTAGCCTTAAATTTTGAACAAATATAATTGATAGTGGTGTTTCATGTATCCTCCAAACTCCTCTAATGTATATCCTTGCACGTTGATCAAGTGATAATTCCTCTAAAATGATGATGAATTGAGTAGTTTTTATGATATAGTTGGATGTATTTAAAAGACCTATGTCCAAATCCATGGTGATGTTCTCCAATTTACATGAAGGTATGGGCAATGGTTGTAGAACTACCTTGTATTTTTTTATTTCTACATTCACTTACAAACATACTAGGTACTTTGGTGTATATTCAACAATATTCTTATTCATATTATCACACTTATGGTACTTTTATATATCTCTATACATATTTTTACTCCCTAGGTGGATAGAGAATATTGAGGTGTGAGAATTTTTCAACAACTCCTACTTCATCTCATGCTTAGATGGTACACATAGTCATGTTTTAAGTCTCACAAATCATTTTTCATTGATTTTGAACTCTAAGACTTCCCCCTTTCTTATACCATCCACCTTCTTTTACATATAAACATAATCCCTTTTATATTTATTAATTTTCTCAAAAAAGGATGGTTGGGAAATCATTTGAGTAAGGTGGGATGATGTACCTTCCTTTATGATCCCCAAGTCCATCCTTTTCATGTATAAAAATATTAGATCCTTCTTGATCCTTATCATGGATAAGGTTATAATATCTTTTATTCTTTGAGCATCTACTAATTTTTTCTCCATCTTGGGATGGTTTTGGATTGAAAAGTCTAATCCTTTATCATCTCTAACCAACTTTATTAGTGCATGTTGAGCTCCTCCTATGTGAATATATACTTAAGGATATTATGACCCCTATATATGTCACATTTTTCTCCATAAATATAATTATTTTAAATCTTCAATAAAAATATTACTGTAACTAAATTCATATCATGAGTTAGATAATATTTCTTATTAAATTTCAATTTTCTTGAGGCATAGACTATCACTTTATCATTTTTCATGAGTATAAAACCCAAGATCTTCTTGAATGCTTCATTATATATCAAAGATCATTTCCAATTGTGAGTAATGTGAGTACAAGTTTATTTATTAACCTCTTATTTAACTCCTTTAATATCTCTTCACATTCATTAATCCTAACTAACTTTACTCCCATATTAGTTATCTTGGTCAGCGGGTTTGAAAATCATGAGAAGTTTCTTATAAATCATCAATAGTACCCAGATTATCTAAATAAATTATGAATAATTGTTATAAATGTTAGCATGGTGCATTTCTCAATATTATTTATCTTAAAATGATCCACATATATCCTCTCTATAGTGATAATATTCCCAAATAATGTTACTTTCTCCATCCAAAACTCACATTTACTACACTTTTCATATAACTTATCATTTATAAAAGTCTTTAGCACATTACTAAAATTATCCTCATGTTCCTCATTAATTTTAGTGTATATGATATTATAATCTATAAATTATACCACAAATTTGTTAAAGTGATATTTAAAGACTCTATTCATTAATTCTATGAAGATTGTAGGATCATTAATGATTCTAAATGGAATAACTATGAACTCAAAGTTTCTATACCTTATTTAAAAAGAAGTCTTAGGATATCATCTTTATTCACAATTAATTTATGTTATCTAGATCTAAGATCTGCTTTATAGAATTTTTGTTCCCCATATAGCTAATAAAACAAGTTATCAATCCATAATTGGGGATACTTATTCTTTATCATGATTTTTTTGAGTTGATTCTAATTAATTAAGTGGTGGATTGACCTATCCTACTTTTTTAAAAGGAGTATCAGCACACCCCATGGTGAATCACTTGGTAATATGAAACTCTTGTCTATATTATCTTGTAGTTTCTTCTTAAATTCTACCAGTTCAAAGGGGGGAATCCTATAGGGAGTGTTGGATATAGGAAGATATCTAGATATAAGTTTAGTTGAGAACTCAACTTCTTGATTGGTAGAGACAAGGAAACTATTTAAATGATACATCAACGTATTCCCACATAATGTGAATGTATTCAAGGATGATCCTCTCCTTTGTCTTAATAATTTGATCTAAATAGCCTATCTCATAAAGAAATAATATCCATGCATAAGAAGAATTTTCCAAAGTAGATTCATCCTACTCTTTACACTTATATAGAATCACATGATGATTTGGGGTATAGAAAGTGATTTATTTCTCCTAAAAATTTATGTTAACTCTTATAATAATATCCAATCCATTACCAATAGAGCATAAAATTCTATGAAAGTGAATATTAGGAGGTTTTCTAGGATATTATTCCCACAAATATTGACTAAAGAGGAGTTATATGGTCGAGATGCAATAATTAACTTGTTTTTTGTTCTCATTGATTACATAACCTCCATGTTTTGAGGTAGTTTTTGAATAGTTTTACTAAACATGAATGATATGAAAAAAATCATAAAACTAGAATAAAATATTAAAATCACTATTCTTGAATGAATAACAATCATAAATATCACAACTTAGTTATTATGATCCACCATTATAGTAGTGATAATATAAGCATGTCCTTTCTCTCTTAGACTCAAAAGTTGTTTTTATCAGCTATGTTTGATAACCTTTAGTTTTCATAATATCCATGTTCCTTATATTTGAAATGTAATAACCCAAAAATTTCATCAATAAATGAACTCATGTTTCATAATGGATATTTTGTTATATTATAAAATAGAATAACATATAATGAATTTTACATTTAATTACATATCATGGATTAGTATTAAATATAAAATATTGAAATAATATAGGGAGATAAATGAAAAAGAATGACACACACACTAATGAAAACTTTGTATTCTCAAATTCTCTGATGATGATCGCGCTTTCTATAAAAATATTAAAAAGAAATAGAAGTATTAGGAATATGATAAATATTATCAAGGGAAGGGTATAATATTTATAAGTGAAGTAGTGAATGATGAAGTATGATAATGGTGGATTATATATATAGAGTGTAATGGGAAACATGACCATTAGGGTCTGATTATTACCTAATTATTGGTCAATGTTATCATTTTTCAATATTATTTTTGTGTAATATTTCCATTGGATTTAGTTTATATAATGAGTAATTATGAGATATTATTGATGAATAAGGTATAAATAATGTCCTCAACCAATAGGATCATCCCTTTTGAAGATCTTCTATCAGAACTTGGGAGGGAGGTAGCATCATTGGGGTTCTCCCTTGACCAAGCCCAAGAAGAGATTCAACAAGCAAGGTTCAAGAGAAATCGACTGTGAAAGAATTTTAAGTTAAGGGAGATCTCCAAAAGATCAATGTTAGATAATCCAACCTATGAAAGTACCACCATCACACACCTTACCATTAGGGTGTATACTGGTTTAATAAGAGGATATGTATCTAAGCCTTAGTATTATAAGGCAGAATTTTCATTTTAAAAATTAATTAGTGGAATCACCAATCCCATTTTCAATATTCTTTTATTGAATATAATACACATTAATATATAATGAATATGATATATAGATGTTTATATATAAATAAAACAAAATTATATTTTTGAAAAAAATGTAATAAAAATAAAGTTTTATGATAAATTTAGGTATTTTAAATAAAATTTATTTTCATGAAATATTCCTATAAAACACTATTTATTTAATTATAAATGATAATTTTATTTTATGATGTTCTAAGTAATTTTTATTCGGGTTAGAAAAGTTGATTATGTCATAAAAAGTGTTATTTTTTAATAAATAGGGATTTTATTTAAAAGTTGCAGTTCTTATAATTAGAAAATTATTTTGATAAAATAAAAATTATATTTGAAATCATCACATTAAAATTAGGTTTGGGTTAAATTTTTATAATTTTCTAAAATACTTTATTTAAATGTAAATAGTAAAAATATAGTTTTTTATTTTCGATATTTTTTATGGTTTAATAAATATATAATAATTAAAATAGGTGAATACAAGAAAAAATAATTTATTTTATTAATATAATGTATTTTAATGAATTAAAATGATTTTCCAAACCTATAAATAACTTTAAAAAGTCTAAAATTGAAATTAAGCATTTTAAAACAATATTTTGTAGAAATATTAATTTCTAATGCCCAAAGTAATATTAAAAATTATAATTTGGTTCTCTCATGGATAAAATTCAAAAACCATTACTCAAATTTCCAAAATAGTGATCTAAAACCTTAGGTAATCCAATGGTTTTTTATTTTTTACAACTTAGAATTCCAAGGCCTATGTTTAGAAATTAATAAAAAATTATCATAATATTGTTATAAATACCCACATATCCACCTAATTTCATTAAATCACAATCCATTAAGCACAAATTTCCCCAAAATTTCCCTCTCTATATCCTTTATAAAGAGTTTCTAAGGTTTTAAGGAACTATCTTCAAGAATTGAGATGTTATCTCATAAGGTAAGGGATTTCTTCCTCCCCCTTTTTATCCAAGTACTTACTTTGTAGTTAGTCTTATAATTTCAAAATTATTATTTTATAATGCAATTATAATCATTCCATTTCCATCCAAATGTTTTTCTATCAATGAGATACATCCATTATCTCTTGTTAATCTAAATCTATAAACTGCTTTATATACTTGTTATGTTGTTGAAATCATTCCTTGATTTTTCATGCCTCCATTTTTAAGTTTTGAATACCCAAATATATTTTTATTCAAGGGTTTTCATATATATATATATATATTATCTTTTTTATTTTGGATTTAAATTTATTAAATCCACATTATCTTCTCATGGGTTAAAAGTAATGAAAAGTTCAAGTCTTTAAAAACTTATCTACTCAATGATTTTATATGAAAATAATTATTTATTATCTTTGGGTTATTGATGAAATGTTTTACTATGATTGATGTGGAACACATGAATTAATACATAGGATTGGTTCAAACTTATAGATATCCAATTCATTGGGTAAATAATTAATCTCTAGAGATGACATGGTTTGTGATAATTTGATGAATAAACATGGTAATATGTTTTATGACACGTTGGTATTGAACCTTATTGATATACTTATGCATGTTTCATTTTTATTTTTTATACACCTTTTAATTTTATGTATCATTATTATCTTATTCCATGCCTCATTTTTCATCCATTCTAATCACTCATGTTTTATTTACTTTTTTTTATGCCTTACTAGAATTTATGCCCACCCTTTTCCATTAATGTATGTTCCCAGGAAATCCCTTACAGTGGTGTTTCCTAGGATAGAGTAATAAAAGAGTCTTTCAATGGGATTAAATTAATTTTCTATTTATGTTTTCATTATATAATTCATGTATTATTTACCTATTTTCCAAGACACTAAACCTAAAAAGGTTCTTCAAAGTTATTAATGTAATATTTTTTTAAGGGATTATATTAAAAATTTTGTATTAAAAAAGTGGGTCTTCATAGATGGTATCAAAGGTATGGTTTAGTTATTTGTGGAAATTAGGATTATAAAACTTTAGTAAAAACCATAGGGATAAGTCTAAATATTGGAAACATCTCTAAATTTGTGTAGAGTATATATTGTGTGTTTTTTTAGAAAATAAATCCTTTTTTGGATACTACCAAGTAGATTTGATTTTGGAACAGGTGTACCTAGGGTTAATAACCACAAAGGGCTTGTTTTTTATTAACTCAACCTATAACTAATGTACAAAAATGAGTCATAATACTACACACCTATCCAGAAACTCTTGAGGGATATTCTTTGGTTAATCACTAACTTTTTACAAACCATTATGAAGTATATATAAATAATTTTATTTTATATATTGAAGTAAAAATTATAGAAGAATATTATTAGAAACTTTTAGGATTAAACATTAATTTATAATTATTATTATATGATTTAAAATATTAATTAATTAATCTCTTAGGTTTTCTTATTCTATAAAAATGGAAGAAAGTTGAAGGAATCATGTAAATAATGTATGTAATAGAAAATTCTATGAAAACCTTTCCAATATGGGGTGAGTCATAGTTGAAAACTTCATGATGATGATGAATCATTTATATCAGGTAATTAATGATAATATAAACCATGTGTAGTGTTTGAATTAACAAAGTAATAAACAACTAGAAGTTTAATCCTTTATGAATCAATGACCACATTTTTTTGGTGGAAACTCTGATCCACTAATCTCAAAATAGTAGACCAATATTGTAGAAAATATATATTATATTCTCTATTATACTGAGAAACTAAAAGTTACTTTGGTGGTTTACTGTTTAGAGGGAGAATCTGGTCAGTGGTTGACACTAGTCAGGAACAAAAATCTAAAGGATGAGGTTAAATCTATAGAGTGGTAAGTTAATAAAAAAATATTTTCGACAAGTATTTTCCTCTCACCCTTCAAACCAATATGGAGATGAAATTCCTTGAATTGAAGAAAAAGGTGAATATATCAGTGGGAATTTATGATTTAAACTTTTAAAGTATTTTGTGATATGATTCAAGATTTTTCATTAACTCAAATTAGAAAATTGACTTGTCGTTTGGTGGGCTAAGACCACATCTACAAAAAATCCCTAGAAATTAGAGACTTTGGGAGTTATAAGGAAATAGTATGATGATCTATCAAAGTGGAAATGGAGTTTAGAGATACATATTGGTCTCATAGACTTAACGATAAGAATAGGATGATGAATTTTTAAATTATTTCAACCATAAAAGAGAAGGAAAAAACAAAAACTACCCATATGCAACATGTTTTGAAAGAAACGTTCATGGAATTATCTAAACGTAAGTGTAAAGTGTTACAATTATGGAATCTATGGCCATATAACTCAAAAATTTCATGGAGATGTAAAGTATCATCATTATAATTCTAATAAAAAATAGAAGATAGTGTAACTATATCCTACAATACAATGCTTCAAATGTGGGGAGAATAGAAATTTCACTAATAAATGTCTAGATCAAAAGATAATGGAGGGAAACTACCATAAACCCAAGCAGTGGCCAAGGGAGCAATGTTGTTATTTTTCAATCATGATGGATTAAGTTAAGGCAAAATGATGTTATGGTGGGTACACTCATCATACACTCAAAGCTATAAAGTACTTTTTTTTATTCTAGTTATACAAATTCTTTTATTTCAATCAAGTTTCTAAGGAACATCAAGTTAAACCCTAAACTGGTAGTGGTAGAGTCATTGGTTAAAACTTCTAGAGGAACTATTCAAGAATCAAAGATATATAGGGATTCTCCTATTAAATTTTGAGAGTAAAATCTCTCCACAAACCTGGTGGTCATTCCAATGGTGTAATTTTAAATAATACTAGGGATGGATTGTCCATCAAAGTATAATGTCAATATTAACTATATAAGTAGTAAATTTCAGTTGTATTGAAGGGACAGCCTATAATTACCTTTAAAGGGGATATATCCAATCTTGAGTCTTTTTAGGAACCCCCTTATATTTCTTTCATTATGTAAATTATTAGTGGAGAAGGAGAAGAAAGACAAAGTATAAATATAAGATATGTACCCATTATTCAAAAATAGATTGATATATTTCTTGAAGAGTTACCTAGAACTCCCCTAGAAATATAGGTAGAGTTATAAATTGAACTCATACCTAGATCCAAGAAAATATCAAAGATCCCATATAGAATGGAATATGTGGAGTTATAGGAATTGAAGAAAAAAATTAAATATTATTTGGAGAAGGGTTTTATTTGACCAAGTGTGTCTTTTTAGGGATCACCTATTCCATTTATGAAGAAGAAAAATGGATCAATGTGGTTATGCATTGAATATAAATAACTTAATGGGATTACAATGAATCAAAAAAATCCCTCTTCCAAGGATTGATGATTTGTTCAACCAGCTTCATGTGGATCAATTCTTCTCTAAGATTTACCTCTGATCAAGGTATCATCAACTGAGTGTAAAGAAAGAATTTGTCCTAAAAAATTCCTTCTAAGCAAGATATGGACATTAAAAAAAAATTATACCCTTTGGATTAACTAATGGTCCTATCCTATTTATGGATTTTATGAATAGAGTCTCTAGGAAATGCATTGAAAATTTTATGTTGGTCTTTATTGATGATATTTTGATATATTCCTAAAATTATGATGAGCATGAGGATCATCTAAGGGTCATATTACAAATTTTGTGACTAGTTAAAGAATATTGGATGCTCTAGTAAAGAAAAAGGCCATAGAGGACTAGCCTTGACCTATAATAGTAATTTTGATTTATATTTTTCTTAGTATAATAGGATATTATAGAAGGTTTTTGAAAAAAAAATCATTTTTTTATAATACACTAACCAAGTTAAGTTTAAAATAGGTTAATTTTTTTCAGACAAAGGAGTTTAAATAAAGTTTCCAAGAAATAAAGAAGAGTTTGGTTAGTGAACCTATGCTAATATTACCCTATAAAGGGGAATGATTCTTCATTTATATTGATACATCCTTGAAAGAAATTGGATATGTACTCATACAAAATCACAATCTGGTTTTCTATACATATCGACCGTTAAATCCTCATGAACACAATTATCCTACCCATGATTTGGAGTTATTTAAATTTAATTTTTTATTAAATATATTTATACACTATATTTATGGGGATAAATCTGATATATACACAAACCAATAGAGTTCTAAGTATATATTCACACAAAAGTCACTAAACATGATACAAATGAGATGGTTAGAACCTATAAAAGACTATGATTGTTTTATCCATTATCACCATGGAAAAAATCACTAATAAATTGAATATAAAAGACCTTAGAGTTCTTACAATGATGAGAATTAAATTAGACTCATTGATTAAGGAACTAGTAGAGATTCACATGTAAGTTATAAGGTAAATAATATCCCAAATTATTTCCCAACCATCATAACTGGATAAGATAGATAAAGAACAAAGAGATGATCCTAAGTTATAAAAAAAGATAAAAGCTATGAAAAATTCAACTTCATTTGAGTTTATGTTGGTAAAGAGGTATTGTTGAGGTTTAGTATAATAATATGTATCCCATATGTTATAAATTTAAAGAAAGATCTAATAGATGAAGCTCATAGGTATTTGTTCTCTATACATCATAGAAGCACCAAAATGTATAGAGATATGTGAGATCATTATTGGTGGGATAACATGAAATGGGGTATTCTTGAATATACTAAAAGATATTTGGTATATAAGAAAGAGAAGGTAAAGTAACAACTACCCAAAGGATTGTCAAAGGAACTACTCATATGTGTATGGAAGTGGAGTAACATCACTTAGTAATTTTTTAACCTTAGGTGCATCTATGCCCAAGCCTACATCCACTTATTTGTATCCAAATAGAGATTAAATTTCTCATAAACCATACACACTATACTTTACCAAAATTTTATGATGTTTTCCTTAAACTTATCCCTAGGTTTTTTACTAATGTATTCTTATACTAATCACTAAAAATAAATATAAATTTATTTAAAAACAAATGTATAAAATTGAGTTACTTTTACATTTTATTTAATTATTTTTAACATAAATTTCCATAAAATATAGCCTAAAAATATAAAGTTTTAGTTTCTTTAGGATATTAAAACTATAAGAAAAAAAACATAAATATAATAAAAATCAAAATTATCTTGATCTCCATAAAGTTCAATTAAATCCCATTGAACTTATTTTGTTTTATATGATATCCTATGTAATACATAAAGAAAAGGGGTGACCTATAAATCCTATTAAGGAAATAATCATAGTAAATCATGATGATAAGTAATAAATATGAGACAAGATGCATATCATGACAACATAAAAGATAAGGATCATATACATTCACATGAAAGAATGGAATGAATAATATTATATCATAGTATTATATAATCATATGAATATGGAAATAATATAAATCATGAGAGAATAATCATAAGTCAAGACTCACTACCAAGACAACATAACATAGTGTTCAAGGATCATTTCATGTGCGCCATACGTGGAATATCATGAGATGAAAAAAATTACCATATTTATTAGGTGGATTTATAATTATAATCCCACCCATTAAATTCCTAAAATGTATATTCATATGTATTCCATATAAATAAATCATATAGAGGGAATAAGCATAAGAAGATCCCATTAAAATGAAATGGTTTGCATAATCTTGTCTTAGAGTATAACTAAATGGAATATCATAGTGATTCCCATGAAATAAGGGAATAAATAATTCTTGTACATTCATAAATTAATAAGGAATAATAGGTCATGATAATTAATTTCAAGTGAATTGAAGACATAAAAAATGGTGTAGAAGTATGTTTGGAAATGAACCTATTAAGTTGGGTTTTAAGAAAAAGGGTAAAGAGACTTTAATGAGAGTAAGAACATAATAATTTTCTTAAAATCCGAAATGAAACCAAATAGTTTTATATAAAAAATGAGTTTTATTATAAACCATAAAAGGTTAAAATCATTAGTTGGAGTGTCACATGAAAATTGATAAGAAATAAACAAGATCCCTTTAAATAGGTTTTCTTAAAAGAAGGAATTGAGGAGGGAACTTGAAGAACATGTATTATACAAAAAATAAAGATAAATTAAACCAAGTATATATGTAATGAGAATATATAAATAATATGGAATAACTAAATGAGAATATCATAGAGATAAAGGGAGAAAAAGAACCCAAAATTATAAGGGTGGTTCAAAAGATCCCTTACCTCGAATCCTGGACTCATTCAGTATGTTCATCTAACTCATGAATAATAAAATTAAATTTATTAAATATTTTATTAAGAATTTTTTTTCTATATTAAATTTAATATTATTATTTTATGTTTCTATATAATCATTTTATTATGATACCATGATTACGTCCACCTTCTCATGGATGTTTATTAAATGATTCTAAGGTTGTATTGTGTTATCGGTAATTATAAGATTTCTTGTATAATGTGACCATAATACTATAAGAGTAGTAGAATTATTTTCATTTCATTACTTATATTTATATGGTTCCAAATATCTATATGTGTTCTGACAATGGGATGACTCATTTAGTATAAATGTTATCATTATATGGTTAGTTCATTTAGGCAGTTTTTCTAACCATGATGAACTTATTTGGTTTTATTTAATCTTATTACTATTTATCCATTATAGAATATGAAAAAATATATAATATACTTATTTATATCATTTTTTACCATAGTATATGTATTAAAATCATCCATTATGTGGGTGATGAAAAATGAAATACATTATTCATCGAGGTGGTGAACCGAAAATAATATCAAAAATGTTTTCATTTCAGAATAGAATGAGTGGACGGTAGATAATGGATATTATATTAATATAATAAAATTTATGTATATTAATAATAATTATGTTATAATACTATCATAAATAGAATATATTTGAGTATGCATAAGAAGAAAATAATTTAAGGGAATTTGGTTGAGAATATTACCTCTTCCTTTGGATGTTCATTGTTAGGATACACCTTAAAGAATCCTAAATTGGTCTATTGGTGATACCAAGGCTTCTAGAACATGGTAAGAGAGTTTAGGAGTGATTTATTCAGTTTTTGGGTTAGCTATGGGGTTTATAATGTGTAGATAAATGGGGTGGTGAAGGGTTTTAGTTATAAGTGGGGGAAAAGGGTGTTTTAAAATAAAATATTAGAATAAAACATGATTTCATCAAAAAGAAACCCATATTATGACTCAATAATAGGGTTATTGTTATAATAAAGTAAAGGGGCTAATACTATATCTATATATCTTTTATAAAACTAATTTTTTTCATACATATTATTAAGAAATATGATACTTATACGGTACTTATTCAGTATTTTACTATTTCACCTCTTTATTTTATTTTTTATGAAAAATAAAAAAACTCACCCTAAACATTTTTAAACATTATAATTCTAAGAATGATATCAATTTTATTAAAATAATTTTCAAAATATGATAAATTTATATATTCAAATAAAATCCTTATTTATTGAATAAATAGTTTTTATGGTAAGATTACAAATCTGACACTTATAAAAATTACTTATGGTATCATAAAATTATATTATCATATTTAAGAAAATATATATTTTTCCAAGAACACATTTTATTAAAATGAAATTTTATATATATAAAAATAAATTTATCATAAATTTTGGACAAAAATATATCACATATATTTTTATAAAAATATATTTATAATTTCATTATATCAAAAATTTATTTTATTATATTTAACACTTATTTCATTTTATTATGATATAAATTATTATTTATTATTTATTAAGATAACCAAATTTACTAAATTTCCTCCTTAAATAATTTTTCTTGCAATTATTAAAAACAATATAATATTATAGTAAACACCATTTCATTTCTAAAATAATTTCACATCAATAATAAATATTCCATAGATAAATATACCCTTATTACAATGTCATAATCCCTCAAGGTAAGGTGTAAAATGGTGGTGATTTCCTATGGTGGTTCAGCCAACATTGATCGGGTAGCAATATCCACAAACTTGAACTTCTCCCATATATAACTACACTCGAACTTAACTTGTTAAAGTTATCATTTAGATTAGTCAAGGGAAAACCATAGAGATGATACCTCCCTCCTAATATCAAATAAATAATCTTCATAAAGCATAATACTACTATTTAATGAAATCAGTCCTCCCTTTTACATCAATTACCTCTCATCATTACCCTTAATATACATTAATTCTAATAGCCATTTTATAACAGCTATATTACTAACATTAATAATGACTAATAATCATATTATGAAAAAATTTATTCTATAATTTCATAACAAAATGATTTAAATTTTTTATTATGTGTTTTACAATATTAAATATTGCACATGTATATATTCATTTGGGAAATTTCATTTATAATAGTCAGGTTCATTACAAACAAGTGTTATCATCTATTTTGTAGGATAATTAATATTAAAGGTATTATAATTAAGGGAGAGTTAACCCTAATAATAATTGTAGTTTCTAAGGAATAAAAAGTGTCTATAAACTTAAATGTTCAACCAAGTATTTTACTCTCAACATGTAATATGAGATACTATATGATATACATAACTATTTCTAAAGGATTTATTAGTGATCTAATTTGTGTTAAAAAATAGTTGCATTGTGAGAATAGAATATAAATGTTAATAAAATACTTTTATGTCAAAATTACCACTCTTTAAAAAAATTAGCATAAATATCTTCATATTAGATTTAATGATGGATAACATCTTTACTTATTTGAAATTTTTTATCAAGTGGCATGAATATTTTGGAATACTTTGAAATAATAAGTGGTTAGTGGTTTCTACTAATTGATTTTGAGATTAAAAAAATTATGAATTTGAGGTAGAATTAAATCACTAGTATAATTCACAAAAGTATAAGTAAATTTAACATTTGTATTGTGTTTAAAAGATAATTTTTTTAAGGGGGTGAAATCATAACTTTAAAAAAGGTACCATAAAATTATTTATGATATATAGAGAGTGTATTTATATTAGGTGTGGAAAAAATAAAAATGGCGAGAATTTTGTTGACAATTGTTGTGTCTATGTTAGATTTATTTTAAAAAACTGTTAATCAGTACTCAAAATTTATTAATAGATAAAGATATTTTTTCATCAACCATTGTTTAATCATTATGTGAGCGTTCTAAATCCAAAATTGGTATACATTAATGTAAAACAAACTATGGTAAATATGGATAAAGGGATATTTATGATTAATACCATTGAATATATGATTAAAATACATGATTAGAATGTATGGTAAAAGAACCTAAAAAATATTATATATTTGTTTGAATAAAAAATTATTTTGATGGATTATATTGGGACTTGAAAAGAGAATGTGAAGAATTAAGTGTTTATATTTTCATATGGAAGTGGAGAAAATATTTTATGTAATGAATGTGTGGAGAGAATAAATAATTGAACTTTTGGAAATATGCATAAGATATATTGGTAAATATTATCCAAATTAGAAATATATGTGATACTATTTGATAGAGATTACTCGATTTAGAATGATACAAGAGATACATTAGTAGAAGTCACTCAATATACATTACTAAAAAATTAGTCTATTTACATGGTTTAAAACTATGGTAACAGAATCTAAAACCACAGTCATAACCTATGGACAAAGTTTTAACATTTTTGAACATTATCTTCATCACAATAGATCTAAGAGTTATAGATACAAGTTTAAAACTATGGCAATGGGTTTTTTTTCCTCTGTGGCATTAATTTGGACCATATTTCCATAATTTTCTAACCATATAAATAAGCTAAATTTGAAAAAAAAACATTTAGTAGTAATTGAAACTATAACCTCCGACTTATATGAAAATACACTTAACCAAATATCCATATCACATTTCATGATATATAATTGTATTATTAAATTCATATTAGTCATTATTTTTTTCAAATTTTAAAATTAATTTTATTATTATTATTATTATGAGATACTCTTTAAGAAATAATCTTAAAACCTATCGCAATGGTTTAGAAACCTATTTCTGTAGGTACTATATTACTATTGTTGTCAGAAAATGTAGTTATAGGTGCTTCCCAATCCCTTTTTGTAGGAATTAATTTTTCACATTGTATTGGAAACCTATATAATAATTATTTTCATTAAAATGTAACTATAGAGTATCCTATAGTTACAGTTAAATAAAAATAGTGGTTATAGGTCTCTTATCCATACCTATAGCCAACATTGTCTAACAATGTGGCTATAACCATGTCTATTTCTATATTTTTATAGAAAACCATTGTAGTATAATTGTTTTTTAGTAGTGTTAAATAGATTTTAAAGATAACTTTTATCACATGTTTGAGGTAAACATGGAGTTGTGTGAGATAAACCAATAAATGTGTAAGATAAATTGGGTGATACAATAGATAAACTAGGATATGTGTGGGATAAATTATGAATTATAAGAGATAAATGTTGAGGATGAAAATTATTATTTAAAATTTATTACATGGGATGAATATTGTTGTATGATATAGGTATTGTAAATAAACAATGTTTTATGAGATAAAATAAAAATAATAACTAGAGTAATGACTTTAAGAACAACTAAACACATCTAGACTTAATTTAGTTTTTGAAACAGGGATCTTGGAACTGTATAATTTTAAATTTTATTATCAAATTTAAGTATTTAAAGATAATATTTTATATTAGATATGGAGAAATATTTGAAATAACTTGATAAGGGATATGATCAAATAAAATATGACTTATTGATTTGGATTATGTATCTTGATAAAGTAAGTGAAAATATTTTCAATGAGGAAAATATGGTACATGAATTTTCCTTTTTATATAAATATATTTAACCAAAAATAAAGGATAAGATATTAGGTATTCAAAAAAATGTCAAAAGATATTTTCAAAAAAAATAAAAAGGGGAGAAAATTATATTATCAAATTAAATATTTAGAGAAAGATAATAAGACTTGATGGTCTACTAAATAGGAATAGTTATTCAATAAGAGGATAAGAGAGAAAAATAGATGTCTATTAAATATCATGAAGAAGATAATATATATATATATATATATATTTAATATTTAGAGATAGAAATAAAGCATGATTAAAGAGTTATAAAACTCACAATAAGAGGAGTAGGAATAAAAATTAATGGGAAAAATCAACAACATCGATGCACTATTCTGGGGTGACAATTTTATCATTTTAATATTTGTAAAGGAATTATAATAGTTTACAATCCTATAAACAATGTGATATAACTATAGGCTTATAAACTATCCTTATTCCTTTATTTAAGTAGAGAGTAAAAATATATGAAGAGGGAGTAACCCATGGGGGGCAGTGATTCATCTCTTATCTTGTAAAGTTAGTGATCCTTAATAAGTATTACCCCTATATAAATCTTGTAATATTTAATACAATGAGTTTAGTGATTTGTTAAAGATAACAATGAGTTGATCATATGCCTCAAACATAACCTATCTACATTTGTGGGTGAACTTAGTAAACTCCCATGTTATTATGGTTGATGTTTTATCTACTTTATATAGTGATTTCATGAATTATGATATATTAAATAGTGTTACTTATAATTGGGGAGACATTTAATTAAATGGAGTTACATGAAGAAAAATTTTAAATACATTTTCACTATGATTCACACCCTCTCAAGATGAGTTTATCCATTCAAGTACTATGATATAACATTCCACTATTTTTATTTATACATAGAGAATTAGGTCAGTTTATTGAGTCTATCCATCAATTCAATCCCTACCATATAAGATATCACATGTCATGAACTGACCTAGATACCCTAGTATGCTGACACCCGATCTGATCCTAACATGGCCCGAAGGGCATTCCTGATCCCCATAGGTTGGCGACTAGCACCTGGCATCATACAAGATAAAAATGGGAAGGATTTTTTCACATAAATAGTGAAAGAAATGGTTTCATATTATTATGCTCAATGAAAGCACCCAAATGAGACAATACTATAATTCAAATAGGTATAATGGAACCCAAATAGTATATCACCAAAGTACTAGAAGAACAAGATAAAATTGAAACATCCTGAAGGTATCAACACTCCAAGTCCAAAGGGACAAGAAAATCCACCTCCTCCCATAGGTTCCTTCACTTTACTCAAACTTAGAAAAATATAATCTACAAAATGTTGAAGGAAAGTTTAGGTTGTGAGCACAAAATCTCAGTAGGGTCTCACCAAGTGTTCCATAATAAGATTCCATAAAAATAAACCAAATCATTCCTTCAATTTTAAACAAAAAAGGTATAGAAGTAAAATTTCATATTTAAAACAAAACATGATTTTTATTTCAAATTACAGAAACATTTAAATCAATGGATTAATAGACATTTTATATAAAATAGTTTATATAAATAAACAGGGAATTAATATAGTAGTTCACAATCAATGGAATATATATCAAAGTAATCGCAACAAGAAACATGGTCATATTCTCTAAGGTACAATAGTTCCTATTTATGGGATCCTCACACATCTCATAATGTTATTAACTAAAATATGTGTACACACATCCCTTAGACACTAGCCAAATAGAACTCATCAACATCCCATCGGGGATATGATCTACCAAACTATGGATTTTTTAGAGTTGTAAAGAATCAATATGTTTCTAAGTAATTTCCATTCTAGCATGTTTTTCCCAAATAACCCACTAACTATCTAGGCTTTCATGTTCTCAATCAATAAATAATGGGAAAATTATTTCAAAATAGTTTAAAATACAATCACCCCATTTCCAATTTCAATATGCTAATTTCAATTTAAAAACTAAAACATGAGTTTTTAATCAATTATCTCTTTTTTCAAGATAAAACTAATAATATGTTCTTATAAATTATATTTAATCCATTTCTCTCAAAATTATTTCACAAATCAATTTCACAATTCCATAAATTTTAAATCACACCCCAAATCCCAATTCCATTGGAATTAGAGATCTTCCAAAAATTACAAACCAAATCAATTAAAATTCCAATTCACACCAAATTGGGTATTCATAATTTAATTAAAAGTAATAAAAATAAATCAATAAATTAAAGGGTTTAATAAATTGGAAACTCTAAGATGGAACCAACTAACTTTGATCATAGTAGTCACATAACACAATACCTGCAATGGGATTTTCTAATGAAGACCGATGGTGATGGAGATCAAGGAATAAAACCTAGATTCAAGATTCCAAAAAAGGAGTTTAGATCCATCAAGAACATGATGATCTAGAAGACCCTATAGAAGGAATAAATAGAGAGTGTGAGAGAAGTAATGAGAGAATATTTCTTACCATATTTGGATTGAATGATGTTCGCCAAGATTTGGTCCTCCTTGGAAAGGGTTTGGAGGATACAAGAGGGGTTATTGAGAGCTATAAGGACCTAATAAAATGTAATATGTGGAGTTAGGGTTGATAGGGAGGTAAAAGGGGGTTCAATAAATTTTTTTACAATTTTTGAAAATAAAAAAGTCCACACGCAACGTTTCAAAGAGGGGGTACACAGTATCTACTAGGTTGGAACACATTTTTTCAAACTATGTGAGAAACATGAAAACCCCCACTATTTGGATTGTCATGGTTTACACTGGGTGGGCATGCAGTTTGGGAAAACTGTGCACCAACCATGCATAGCGTAGAAATTTACAAAAAAAATAACTTTCTTCCCAAAACAACCTGAGATGAACCCCACTCAAATCATAATCAAAAAAGGGTTGAAAAGTAGCTAAAATAGTAACATGATGTTACAACCTCCCCACTATAGAAACTTTATTTTCTCAGAAATAATATCAAGAAGATTCCATATAAAAAGGTGTGGCCATTTCTCTCTCTTAAGTGCCTCTCTCTCCTACATCTCATATATATCAGAACTATGTTGCCATAGAACTCAAACCAAAGGTATCATCCTCCCATGAAGCACCTTGGTTTCAAAATCAACCACCCTGACTAGAAGATCAATCATGGATAAATTAGGCTCAATGTTATAATCATTCTATCATTGAATATGAGATGGATTAGAAAGATATTTGTGTAACTGTGATACATGGAACATGTTATGTATCGACGTCAAATGTGGAGGAAGTTTTCAATGGTAAGAAACTTTCCCCACCTACTAAACAACCTAAAAATTTCAGACAAAAAGGGAAAAAAACTTCTCTTTCCTCCCAAGTCATTGATGACCCAAATGGGGTGAAAATTTTAGGAACACCTAATCACCAACTAAAAATTACAATGTTCTACGGTGATGATCAGCATAATACTTATACCAGCTATGTGTTGTCAACATTATTTGATGAATCAGATGAATCTTTACTATCATCTGTTGAACCAATCTTGGTCCAACTAAGGAACTTTGATAGATCTCTTTTCAAAAAATAGATATTTATAGGGCTAGTCATACAAGGCCTCAAAAGGAGTCATTCTATTCTTAGATTGGTAACTATTGTTATAATAAAATTCAACTAGTCTAAAATGGTCATTCCAAGCTCCACAAAAGTCAATAACATAGGTGTAAATCATATCCTCAAGTTTCTATATAGATCTCTGTACCTATCTATTTATTTGTGGATGGTATATCATACTAAAATGGATACAATATTCTTATGCCTCCTAAAGGCATCTCTGAAAGAGAAAATTAAAATGGGGATCTCTATCATAGACTATAGTAGATGGAACTCTGTGTAAATGAATAATATATTTCACATAGAGATTTCTCATCTCCTAAACTTTTTTTATTTCATGAATGGGTATAAAGTGATCTAATTTGGTCAGCCTATCAATCACAACCCATTTCACATTCTTCTATTTATGGGTATGTATAAACCCAACCACAAAGTCCATTAATATTTCATCACACTTCCAAGTCGGCACCATAAGTGTCTGAAGCAAAACCGAAGGTCTCTGGTGCTCAACCATGACCTGTTGGAAATTATTACAATGAGATACAAAATCAGTTATTCTTTACCTCATATCTAGACACCAGAATCATTGTCGCATGTCATAGAAAATATTTACGGTTCCAAATTTCACTACCCACTAGGAATTATAGAAATCCCCCATCACATATTTTCTCACATCTATTGTTAAAACAGACTGATTCTGAAAACATAAAATACCCTCCATGGATAACGACTCAGCAATGGTCTCCCCACTATAAAGAGAGTCTCTAATTCTATGGAACTCATCATCAAACTATTGTTCCTAAAGAATCATCATAAGAAGAGTGGAGGTAAACTGAACACTAGCCAAGAAAACCACATTCCATGCTTCCCGAACTCCTATATGCAACTATGAAAAAAGAGTCATCAATAAATGACATGATCACCCTATAAAATAACACAACCCAACCCCAAACCCGATGCATCACAGAAGACCACAAATCCCTGGTCGGCCTCTAGAATATTCAACACTAGTGAAAAAGTCAAAAGGAATTTCATCTCAAAAAAATTAACTCTGACATTTTCATCCCAAGAAAACATTACTCCTTTCCGAGTTAGGGAAGTAATCAGAGAAGACAACTTTGAGAAATCCTTAAATGGAGATAATACCCAGCTAAACCCATGGAGATATGAATCTCAAAAACATTACATGGTTGATCCCATGTCATAACATCTTTCACCTTCTCAGGATCAACTTATATACCATGTTCAGACACTATATGTCTGAAGAACTTCACTTCCTGAATCTAGAAATCACATTTTGATATATTTCCATAAAGTTGATGATGAATCAATAGTTCTATAACTTCTCGCATATGATCCACATGATCCTCCTTGTAATTATATTAAATAAGGATTTCATCCACAAAAACCACCATGAAAGTATAAAGATACTCATGGAATATCCTATTAATCAAATCCATAAAGATTACAGGAGCATTGGTTAGACCAAATGACATAAAAAGGTACTCATAATGGCCACACCTTCCCTGGAAGGAAATTTTCATAATGAATCATTCTTTTATTCTCAACTAGTTATAACTATATCGAAGATCAATCTTCAAGAACTAGTTCACCCCCTTCAACTGGTAAAACATACCATCAATTTGTGGAAGTGGATACCTATTCTTTACCATAACTCAATTGAGTTTTTGGTAATAAACACAAAGGTGAAGTGTTTCATCATATTTCTTAGAAAAGAGAATAGGCTCCGCCCAAGGTGACACACTTGGGAATATAAATCCTTTCTCTAAAAGATCATCCAACTAATTCTTAAAATCTTTAATTTTAGTTGGTTTCATATGGTAAGAAGGTATAGACACTAGTTGAGTTCCACGAACTAAATCAATAGATAACTCTTTATCTCTTACTGGGTGAAACCCAGAAAATTCAGAAGAAAAAATATTAAGAAACTCAATGACAACTAGAGGAAGATCATCACTTAAGGATTGTCACTCCATGTCAAAATAAAAAAACTAATATTACTTTCCCCAACTCTAGATAGAAGGTCTAGCACTACTCAACCTCAAGTCTCATTCTCCCTAAAAGATACGACACACCCCATTGGACATTGTAAAGGAGACCCATCAAATATAATAATCAATTAAATCTTTATTATAAATGATCCAATCTATCCTAAAAATGAAGTCAAGAGGATTCATGTCAAGTACTAGAAAATCAAAAGTAATATTAATATCTAATAATGAGAAAACACAAGTAGGACAATGAAGACCCTTCTCTCTATTCATTCTGAGGGGTGTAGTAATATCCATTACATAAGATAAAATATCTATAGTAAGATTTAACATATTCACAATATGATTCAAAATGATTAAATTATATGCAAAAGTATCAAATAAAGAAGTCACTAAAGATGAAGCAATAGTGATGGTACCTCTTATAGTCGGTGGACCCATATCTTCTTCTTCTGAAGAATATTACACTAGGTAAAAAAGCTTTATTTTGGATTCTTGTGGATAGAACCCCTTTGAATATGAAGCATCAGATTTCATTATAGTACTTTTAGACATTGATGATCTCATTCAACTACATGGAGAAGAATAGACATGAAAGAACTTCTATAAGTGACTTGAGCATCTGCAGGAACCATATATCTTAGGTGCCTCAATGAAAACCCATTTCAAATGGTCAGGATTTCCACACTAGTATAAAATCAAAGTGCCTCTACAATAAACTGCGGTAGGTATAGAATAACCTTATTTTCATCATCATTCTTTATCTATCCTTTGAAGTAACTCATATAAATACCACTGGGAGAAAAGGTATCTCCCATTAAACATGACTTACCAGCCTGATCTAGATCAACCATCAATGACATATCTAGAACATCATCATAATATGATAGCTTCAGTAATAAAACATAATAATGAATATCAAATCAAAGTCTCATCTCAAACTATTGAGCATTTATCTTCTCATTAAATACTATCTCATGTGAAAACTACACAGGCTCCGCAAAGCGATTTTCATACTCAGTCACGATCTTGTCAACCTTCTTGAGTTTCAAAAACTCCATAGCCTTATCCAACACCATAGAATCTAGATAGAATTGTTTGGGGAAAATAACTTTAAAGTCCTTCCACTCTAATACCTCATGTTTCTTCACCAACACCATCATATCCCACCATCTCTTTCTAGGTACTTCAAACTTGGAGGTGGAACTTTTCACGTTGATTGAATCATGCCTCTCTAAGACCTCCAAAAGATAAATCCTCCTCAACCAATCCTTGGCCTATTGAGGATTATTTGAGCCTTGGAATGCTTATGGATTCCAGTGAGGTACTCCTAATCAAAATTCTGAGACTCGTCCCTTTGAGGTTCCATGGATAAATCCTAAATAGGGATGGGTATAGTTGATTATCCTAGAGATTGGACAACACGTACAATAGACTCAACCAAATTCTAGTTTAGATGAGGATTTTATTACTGTGGTTTGTCAGTAGCTTCCTCCTAGATCCTATTCACACAACTTCTAAAAGGCATGATGCTACAAAACATCAGCAAACAACATTAAATACATCATAAGATTACTTGGTTCAACACTTAAACAAGGGAAATAAGGGAAATTAATCCCATCATATAGATAAAAAAATATTTTGATTTCAACCAATCCAAATTAAAATCAAGGAAAATACTATAATAATCTTCAAGATGACTTTCCCAAACCACCCCTAGTGACTTAAGGCTCACTATGATGAGATCTATACAAACACTCACTTGAAACTACCTCCTAAGTTCCGACAATATCTATCAACAATATACTAAAATCAAGGAAAGATACACAATTTGTACCTTTGATACCACTTTTAAAAAACCATCCTAGATACCCTGGTACCCTAAAACATGATCTGGTCCTAACATGTCTCGAAAGGAATTCTTGATCCCCATGGGTTGACTACTGGAACCTGGCATCATGTAAGATAAAACTAGCAATTTTTTTAAATCATAAACAGTGGAATAATTAGTTACATATCAGTATGCTCCAAGAAAACTCCCAAATGAGATAGTACTATAAGTTAAATAAGTATAATGGAACCTAAATAGTATATCATTGAAGTACCATAAGAATAAGATAAAACTCAAACATCTTAAAGGTATCAACACTCCAAAGCTATCCAAAATACCACTGTAGTATTAAATTCAAATCCTAGTTAGATAAAATATATTTTAAACTTGATAATTAATATACACCATAAACTTCTCACAAAATTGGTAATGTATCTAGATTTTAAAATCCTGCACTACTGAAGCCAACTCTAAATCATGTATCTCATAGTTATTCTCATCATGTATAAATTTTCTTGGTGCATAATATATCTTGTTATCTCCTTACATAATACAACACTCTAAACCTAGTCAATATACATCATAATACACTACATGTTCATCACTAGGTTTATGTAATATCAAAATTTCAGTTGGGGTAAGTCTTTTTTACATTTCATTAAAGGTTCTTGAAATATTTATTTCTATTTAATGTCTATAACTTTTAAGGTTGGAGTTTCAATAGGTAAATCTAGTTCTAAAAAATCATATATTAAATGATAATAATATATATCCATCAAATGAATCTTTCAATTTCAACAAAAATATTAGTTTTTTTACATGAAATTAAAACATTAACTTTATTAGGATAAAAAATAATAATTTTTTCAGAGAAAAATTGAAATAAAAACTTCACTTTTAGAATCTATAAGTAACACTTAGAGAGCATAGTGTGTGGATTATGTTCATATAATACCTCTAAAAAAATCTCTAATTGTCTCCCTTGGTATGATTTTGATCGAGAATAAATCAAAAATATAATATAAAACTATAAAAAATGATGAGATATCCTTGGAATATATGATTAATCAATTTCAATAACATTATTAGAGCATTCGTAATCCAAAATGAAATCATTAATTTTTTTAATTATTATATCAACTTTGAAATGTGTTCTTTGTAACATTCTACTCCATTACTCTCAACTGGTGGTATTTAGATCAGAATTCATTCATTGAAATTCACTCAACCCCCTTGAGATGATCAAATAAATCATCAATATAAATAAAATGGTATATATTTTTAAGATTCACCTATTATACCTTCTTATAATCATAACAAAAGTGTAAAATATTTTCAAATTTCTTGGAAATCAATACCATTGATTCACATGATAAAACACACCATCAAATAAATTAATTGTTTTTCAAATAATTAAGTTGTGACTTCAATTTTTTCAATTTATTAATTGAAATTATATATAATGTTAAGTAAATCAAATTTTTCCTTGGTAAAAGATTAATAAATAACTTTAGATAATTTTTTTAAGGAATTCATGAAGCATATTTATAAAAAACATTGAGTTATTTTTCAAACATATATGGTAATCTAGGATGGTCATTTACTTTTATAGTATCAAGAACTAAACTTTCTAACTTAAATGATATAGATCCAATATCTTGTAAATGAGGACTTTCCTGACTCATATTAATATCTCATTCTCTTTAGGAAGTGTTAATGATTGAATTTATTGAAATAAAATAAACTCTTAGACTATAATGATTAATATGATCCTTGTATTTTCACTAATAAATCCATCTATATGATAAGATCATTCATGTATTTATTAAGGAATAAAAATTCCCATGATACTTCTATATTACCTAACATGGAAACATAATAGGGATATTTAAATCCTTACTAATTTTTTCTCCCAATGGTGTGTCAATTATTATAGAATACAAAATTAATTACACATGCAATCCAATTTAGTCTATTAATCATGTAAATATGAGTTAATGAGATGAAATCATATCAAATAAAGTAGTGATTAAATTAGATGAAATAAATATGGTACCTTTTACAGTAGTAGGCCATGTATTTGACTTGGAAATAAAAAGTTATCCATGATCTTTATGGGACCAAGGTGTCTCCCCATTCTAAGGGTTTCTACCCATACTTAACTAAGATTTAAATATACCCTCCTAGAATTTTTTTATAAAAATGCCTCAGTTTTTGGGTTGAAGGAAACCAGAACAAGATATGAGTATCCCCAAACATGACCAAGTACATACCCAACAATTGGACCCACAGATACAAATTAATCAACATATTTGAGGCCTAACCAACTAATCCCACAACACCTAAACCCCAATGGACACAAAACACCATCATTGGAAGCTACTAGGGAAGAATATTATGTATTATCATCGTCAATATACTAGGGGGCCTCTAATAACATTATAAATTAACCAAAATATTAGGAACCATAAATGAATCACCAGAACTGAGGATGATCATGCTCATTGATTCCCACTTCTAGAACACTTCTTCTATACCCAATCATCACTAGGTGAGATAAAACCCTCAAATGTAAATAATGACCATGGATCCCAACCATGGCTCATCACTGAGTCATATTTCCACATGAACCACTTGAATGGGGTTTGGACTGTTGGTCTCTACTTGACCTTAGGCATACCTCCCCATATGCTAGAGGTTTCCAACTAGCAATGAGGCACTAGGGTGTTACCATTGGGAGACTATACCCTTATATAAGAGTGAATAATAATGGAAAAATAACCAAACATCATCCATCACATATAATTTTTGTACACAGAAGAAATAAAACATATCATTCCATATCAAATGTAAATATAGAAGAAAGAAGTCATATAGACCGACAATCATACCAATATAAAACATTGAATCTATTGGTCAGAGTAGGACACTCAAGAGGGGGGTGAATTGAGTTTCTATAAAAATTTCTGTTAAAAAGATTATTTAAAAGGTTCCCCCAATTTAAAATAAAACTGTCCAGTTAACCAAGGTAGTAAAATTATAATAGCTTAACTATTCAAATATTTTCTCAGAAGATTGATTAATTCTCAGTTATAACAATATGAGATATTGATACAACTTTTGAAACTACTCTAATAAGTAAAAATAGTTATAACCACTATCCAAGACTAACTATCAAAGTAAAATTTAGTTTTTGGAAATATGATTTAAAATAGAGAAAGACTAAATTGAAAACATAGTGGATATAAAACAAGAGGTTCAGTCTCAATTAGAGACTTAGTACTCTTCACTTGTTTATCACCTTCCACCAAGAAATCTATATAAATAAATATTTTGATCCACACCCTAGATCAGGGTTAACACAACATTACATAGACTTTTCAGGTCACAAAACCTCTACCACAATTCTTCATGGGAACAAAAACAACCAGGTCACACATGACCTCTTCCATAGTTCTTCATGGGATGAACAAGTGTAAAAATATAGTTGTTTTAGGATATCTAGTATACTCCAGTTTAGTGTAAGAGATAGTGTGTGTTTTTAGTACAGACACACACACTACTTGAAATTTTAGAAAAAATTAGTAAACAATAGAGAAGAATATGTTAGTAAGAGATTAGAGATGCTCTAATTGTTATCCAATTTAGTTCTGGACTCTCTGATGTATCAAAGTTGAAGCTTGAGTCCTGTTCTATAAATAGACATTGAAAATAGAGTATCATAGAGCACTGTTTTTTGTCTTCCAGGAGGGTGAGATTTTATTTCCCTTCAATTTAGTTGGATGCTTCTGAGATGATAGAGCTATGATGAATAGCAGTTCTCTGGTTCACAGCAAGTAGGAATGAATAATTCCTCATGTGTTCTTTCTTTCAGTATGGTGCTTGTGGGGGTCTGTTCATATCTTCTTGTGTATGTGTGTTTGCGTGTGTCTACCTGTGTGTATATCTTTCATGCACTCTTATTTGTATAAATATTCTTGAAGCCTGTAAATGTTTATGTTTGAGGTAGACATTGTACCTCATATTTCTGATAGCCTCATTTAAGATGTATTCATAAAACCATTTAATTAATCAGGAACATTAAAATACTCAAAATATAACTGTTAGAAGTAATTTTAAATAAAAGAAATTTTAAACATTCTATCAGTGAGTCCTCAGTTGGTATCTCCTTATGTAGGTGAATCATCTCATTGGTGTTTCATTCTATTAGTCTTTCCATGCATCGGTGAATCATTACATTGATGACTCATTTTAACATTCGGTGAGTCCTTGCATTGGTAGCACCATGCATCGGTAGGTCATCTACGTCGGTAGGTTATTTTCATCGGTAGGTCATCTATGTCGGTAGGTCATTTTCATTGGTAGGTCTTCTACATTGGTAGGTCATTTGAATCATTAGGTCATTTATCAGTGAGTCAGTTGAACTGTTGGTATCTCATCTCTTCTATCGGTGTCAGTCAGTTATACTTAGAAAATATTTTTGTTTGGACTGTCTTACAAGATAAATATTAATAGAGTGTACTAAATTTATATGAGATCATAGATAAACAAAATTTCACATATTGAAACTTAAATAATCATGATTTAAATGTTTATACATCATTAATAATAATTGACATGATTTGTGATTATTAAAACTATTAATACTATAGAGGGTTGCCAAAAGTATCCTATAGACCAACATTCTCCCCCTTTTTGATGATCACAAATCATGGAATTGTTTAGTTCAATAATTTGATGTGGAATGAAATAACTCTTCTTATCATCTCCCAATATTGATGATTGTTCATAATATATAGAAAAGGTGCAAAGGTAAAATAAACATTAATGGTATCAAAGAAAAAATAAAATATATAAGAGTGATATCAAGGTAAAGTAAATAACGATAATGCCAAACTGAATAATGATAATTCCAAACTATTCTACCCCTTTTGGGATAATCAAAAATTGGAAGGGGAGTTAAAAACTATTCTCCCCCTTTGGAGGATAAGTAAGAAGAAAATAAGTAGCAAAGAAATAAAAAATATCATAAAGTAATAAATAGAAGAGAAATAGAAGAAATACAATAATAGAAAATTCCATTTATCAATAAAGTAAAATGTGTTACAAGTCTTCAAGAAAAAATAAAAAAAGTTAAGCAAATAACCCTATTAGAGAATGATCCACTCTAGGAATGAGGATTAAGAGGTTCCTTCCCTTTCTTAGAGGGATCAATAGAGGGTTCAGTAGGTGGGGGATGAGAAGTTGGAGTGTCTAAAGAAGTTTTCAAAGGAGTTAGGATCACTTATTATGGAACATTAGGTACAAGGATGGGTTTTGTTGTGACAACATAAGAGTTTAAATCTATTCTTGGATCACTATGTGAATTTGAGTCAAATCCTGAGTAACTCACATTCAAGGTGGATGCATTGATCTAGGAGGTTCAAAAGGTGCAGCATCGGGCACTATAATTGCTTCACTTTGGACATGAAGGTATGGATTTAACATCTTGATGAAATCCTCAATAATCTCACCACCATACTTAATTTGTTTCTCAGATTCATTCTTATTATCCATGAATTTCTCCAAAATAGAAGTGAAGTCTTTAAAATTCTATACTTGATCCTTAAAATCTCTGGTTACTGGAGGCAAAGATAGGTTCTCTGTCAAATACTTAAATAGACTGGTCAAATAATTCTTGGTAATTATCTTTTTGAAATAGTAGTCCACCTTTTCTGTGATCTAAGCATTTGTAGTCTCAGCACTCTTGGAATGGAGTCTGACCATATCATGAACATGATCACTATTCTTCTCAATATTTTCAAGGTTTACCAAACCAGAAGCATAAAATAGAGCTTGAATCTCTTCCTTAACAATAGCTCTAGCTGCCTCAATTTCCAGAGTTTGAGAAGTCTAACCAGATGTAGAAGGAATATCAGTAAGATCTGAGGTATGAGTCTTCAAAGTTTTAAGAACAATCTCTACACAACCTTTTTACTGTGAGGTCTAAGTATTTATTGCAGAAGCAAGCCCAGTCATTTATTTTCTCAACTTGGAAGTGCTTGCAATAATTGTCTCAATAGTTGTAATTAGTTTGTGTTGAATCTCCTCTATCAATTTCTTTAAAACATTAGTTGCATCAACCTCACTTATACCTACTATCTGACTTAGACTAGAAGCCACTTGCCCAGACTGCCTTATTTTTTCTATTGAAGATTTGAGGTAGTGTAATTCATCACTCAGCTCAATGTTTGATCTTATAGATATTTTAATCTCATGTACCATCTGATATTGAATTGATATTCTTACAGATGAACAAACTTCTTCTTTAAATTTTTCAAAATATTATTTAGTGATAGAGTCACTTGGAAGGGTCTCTGCCACTGATTCCCTTGAAACAAGTAAAAAAACTTCATCATCTGAGTCTTTATAATCTAAACCCAATGCTACATACATAGGATTCATTTACCATTCAACCATTAAATCATCATCTATAGGAGTTAGGGTATCAATTATTACTCTTCCAAGTTGATGCTCTTCACTAGCTTGATCTATCCTTTCTTGAGGCTCCCCCTCAATCTGAGCTCTCCTAATCAGTTTCTCATCTTCAGCATGAGGTATCCTTCTTTCATAAACAAATTTAGTTATAGAAATTTCTTGAGATTCCACTTTAATAACAACTTCAGCATTTTCTATTACTTTGACAAAAACTTCAGGTGGTTCTTCCAACCATGCCTAATCCACAGCTTCAACTATTTCAACATATTCACTTTGATTTTCCCTATGATGGTCATCATCACTTTCACTTATTTCATCATCATCATGTCTAGATAAATGCTATTCATTTCCATTTCTATCACCATCTTATTCACCTTCTTCCTCTTCACTACCACTACCACTTTTATCATATTCACTTTCTTCTTCTTCTTCAGATCCACTGGATCTACTTACATATTCCACACTACCTGATACTTTTGTATCCTCATCTCTATTGTCTTCAAGTGTGGTATCATTAGATAGTAAGGAAATTAGATGACTAGGAGGTCTAAAATAAAACCATTTATGAGGTTCAGTGGTATCAAGATCACTCCTATCATCGATAGGTGACCCTTAATCTCTAACTGGAGTTGCAGGCTCTTCTTCTGAAGAGTAAAAAACTTCATCATTTGGTCCCAGACCAGAATCATCCATATTTTTAGGTCTAGTTGGATAGTCCATCAAATTTAACTTATCATAAATCTTATCTTCTTCTCCAAACCATTCTCTCTTTCATGGGTTCTAGTATATTTTCATCCTCTTACGGATCTCTTTACTGAGGTAGATCCCACTACACTCAGAAAAAACTTCTTCTACCTCATTAACACAACCTTTATATTTTAGAATAGCTGAGATCAACCTTGGATAAAATAGGTAATTAATTTTATAGGAAGGTTTGATTATTTTATTTATGTGAACAGTAAGGTATATACACAAATTTACCTTGATTGATTTTTTAGAAAATAAACCAAGTAGAAATCTTGATACTTTAGAGAGTCAAATTCCCATTTCCTGGGACAGATCTGATTCTAAATAAAATTAAACAAGATTCTACATTCTCCACTTAACTCTGTAGTAATGGGTATTTTGTGCTCATCATTATTAGTAAGCTCCTTCAGAGATGTCTCAAATAAGAACATATCACTCTTAGGTGGAGAGGTACCTTGATAATCCTCAAATACACCTTCATGAGAGGATTTAAGAAATTCATCCCATTGTCTTAATGAGAAAGATATTCTCTTGCCTCTCATTATGGACTTGATCCAAGAAACATCACTTCCTTCCAACAGGAACTCCATATTCATGTAAAATTCATGAACTAGATTTGGGTAAAAGGGTCTTTCATTATCTAAGAACCACTCAAGCCATCCCCAATCTTGTAGAACCTTAAGCAGCAGAGACTTGCTTTCCAATATCCATTCCACAAGAACTTATTTTTCTGGAGTTACAACATGGTTTGTGAGAGAAGGATTTACAAGTCCATAAGATTTTCTCGATTAACCTTTCTGTTTCATAGATGAATGAGACTTGCCACCATCAAGAGCTCACTTCACATACGCTATTCCAATAGTTCAGTCTGGAGGTCGGAAGGAGAAAGGTCAAGGGTAGATAGAGAAATAAACAAGTGAGTTTAGGGGTAAAGGAGTAGAGTGGATCAATTCAAATTTATATCATTTAGGTATTTTGAAATCAAAAAATTGTGAAATCATGAAATAGGTTCAATAAAAATCAATGAAACAGTTTCTTTTTGGTAAAAACATAAAATGTACAAAAAACAAAACAATGAGTCGTCAGTTTCGACATGATAGATTTTTCATAACACTAACAATGTTATCTTGACAAGGCGTTAGTGTCGGCATGACAAGGTCTCGGTATAACAAAGTATTGGTGTCATCATTACAACTGTGTCATCATGAAATAGTGTTAGTGTTGGCATGAAAATTGTGTCAGTATGAAAAAGTTATCAATTTCGGAATGACAATTGTGTCGATATGACAAAGTTATTGGTGTTGTCATGACATTGTAATTTTTATGTTGACAGTGTCAGTATGACAACTTCACTTAAAATTGTCAAAGGAATAGCAACACAAGGTCATATAGATTGATCATTCCTAACTCATGTTTGATGTAGTTCATTATTTCAGTGTTCAATGGATTAGTGAAAATGTTAGCAAGCTCATGTTCAGTTTCAATGAACTCTTAAGTTATATCATCTTTTTGATAATGGTCTCTCAAAAAGTAATGTCTTACATTAATGTGTGTTGTCCTATAATTTGAAATAGGATTCTTAGAAATATTAATTGCACTTGTGTTATCACAATTTATAGGGATATGTCTGAATTGATATCCATAATCTAGTAATGTGTGTTTTATCCATAAAATTTGTGCACAACAACTACCAATAGCTATGTATTCATCTTCAGTAGTAGATCAATAGAATTTTGTTTCTTACTACACCATGAAACTAGATACTTTTCCAAAAAAGTGTTATATGCTAGAGGTTCTTTTTCTATCTAACTTACAGCCACCAAAATCTGTATATGAATAACTCACTAAATCAAAAGGTTTTCCTCTAGGATAGAATAGTCCTAGGTTGGTAGTATGTTTGAGGTATTTGAAAATCCTTTTAACAGAAAGAATATGAGATTCGTTTGGGTTTTCTTGAAAATGTGCAAACATGCATACACTAAAAATAATATATGGCCTATTAACAGATAAGTAGAGTAAACTTCCAATCATTCCTCTATAAGTTTTTTGATCAACAAATTTACCATCTTCATCAAGGTCCAACTTCCAAGTGGTACTCATTGGAGTGTCACTACTCTTAGTTTTTTCAAATCCAAATATTTTTAAAAGATCCTTAGTATATTTACTTTGATTAAAAACAATACCTTATTTATTTTGAAATATTTGAACTCTAAGAAAGAATTTGAGTTCACCCATTAAACTCATTTTAAATTCACTTTGCATTATCTTTGAAAAATCAACACATAAATAATTTTTATAATATCCAAAAATAATATAATCTACATAAATTTGTACTACTAAAAAATATTTGGAAATTATTTTTATAAAGAGAGTAGGACCAACTATACCTTTTGTAAAACCTTTAGAAATAAGAAAAGTGTTGAGCCTATCATACCAAGATCTTGGAGCTTTCTTTAAAAAATATTAATATTTTTTTAATTTAAAAACATTATTTTGAAAATGAGGGTTTGTAAAACTAGTGGTTTTTCAACAAAAACATCTTCAACTATATACCTATTTAGGAATTCACTATTGACATCCATTTGATAAAGTTTGAAATCTAGATGTGCTGTATAGGTAAGTTGGATTCTAATGGCCTCAAGTCTAGATACTAGTGAAAAGGTTTCATCATATTCAATTCCTTCTTCTTGACTATAACCTTGTGCAACCAATATAGCTTTGTTTATAACTATGTTACTATCTAAATCTACATTATTCCTAAACACCCATTTTGTGCCTATAGTCAAGGTGTCTTTGAGTATATATAAAAGTTTCTAGACTTGGTTTCATTCAAACTGATTTAACTCTTCTTTAATATCCATCACCCAAAATTCATCATTGATATCATCATTGATGTTCTTAGGTTCAATTTGTGATAGAAAATCTTGATGTTAAACCTAGTTTCTTAGAGAATCTCTAGTCTATGTTCTATTGTCTAAATCTCCAAAAATAGTATCTAAAGGATGGTACTTGAGAGTTCTAACAAGTATAAAAAACAAAGGTCTAGTCACTTTAGGTTCTTCAATAGTTTTAGGTTCATTATGACTAGAATCTATAGAATTTCTAGAAATGGAAGTTTTAACATTTTTCTTCACCGAATGTTCAAAAGATTTAGTGTAGATGTCCATGTTTGACATATCATTTTTAAGATCTTTTGGAGAGGTTTTTGACTCATGTGGATCTATCTCATCAAACTTAACATGTACAGATTATTCCACACATTTGGTTCTCTTATTGAAGAATCTATAGGCTTTACTATAAATTTAATAGCCTAGGAATATTCCTTTATCACTCTTGGAGGAAAATTTGTCCATATTATACTTAGTGTTAAGAATATAGACTTTGAAACCAAAAACTTTGAAGTAGTTAAACTTGGGTTTTCTATTGTTCCACAACTCATAGGGATTTATTTTAAGGATAGGTCTAATCAAGAATCTATTGATTATATATAATTTTCTATTGACAGATTCTTCCCAAAAGTATATAGGTAGGTCATACTCACTAATCATGGTTCTAGAAAATTCTTGCAGGGTTTTATTTCTTCTTTCTACAATTCCATTTTTCTGGGGTTTCCTAGAAGTAGAGAAGTTGTGACTATATCCATTTTGTGAGAAAAAGGATTCAAAATCTTGGTTTTTAAAATCACAGTCATGGTCACTTCTTAGGGTTTTAATTCTAAGACCGCTATGATTTTCTATAGTTCTATCATACTTAGTGAAATGAGAGAAAGCTTCACTTTTGTGAGAAAAGTAGAAGGTCCAAGTATATCTAGAGTAGTCATATATAAGAACATGTACATAATAATTACCACTTAGACATGAAACTCTAGAAGGTCCAAACAAATCCATGTGAACCAACTCAAGAGTTTAAGAAGTTAAAACTTCTTTCTTTGGTTTGAAAGAGATTTTTTATTGTTTACCCTTTTGACAAGTATTACAGACTTTGTCCTTTGGAAACTCAAGTTTAGGTAGATCCTTGATTAATACTTTTCTCATAAGATTTCTAAGTGAGTGTACATTTTAGTTTCCTAATCTCCTATGACAAATCCAAGATTCTTTATGAAAAGCACTCAAGTAAGAAAAAATTTGAGAAATTAAAGAATCTAAATTAACAGCATATACATTTTCATTTCTAAGATCAGAAAATACTAACTTATTTTTAGGTTTATAAACATTCCATGAATAATTTTAAAATTTAACATTAAAATCATCATCACATAAATGAGAGATATTAAGTAGATTATATTTTAATCCATCGACAAAAAGTACTTAAGAAATTAAAACTAAGTTAAAGTTACCAATCTGGCTGAGGCTAATTATTTTTCCTTTAGTATTGTCACCAAAGGTGAAATGCCCACCATAAATCTTTATAAAGTTCTTGAAGCATGAGTAATATTATATCATGTGTCTTGAATATCCACTGTTCAAGCACCATAATTTTTTGTAGGATATTTTCAAGCAGTTTTCCTATAAAATAGATTAGACAATAAAATATTTTGGTACCCAGATTTGTTTGGGTCTAGTAACATTAGTAATAAGAGATTTGGGAACCCACATTTACTTTATGGGTTTCCTATAATCAGTATGTAAAGTATTTGAAAAATAAACTTTATTTGGTCTAGAAAATCTTGAAATAGTAGAAGATGTTTCATATCTGGAACTTGAAGAAAGTTTTTTAGAACTGGGAATAAAACTGGATTTTCTAGATTTTGATACAAAATGAGTTTTTGTTATATTCATCTTTCCTATTTGGTATCCTATTACAGTATTATACTTGGGTGCTACTTGTTTACAAATAATTTTAACTAATTTTTATTTTATATTTATAAATCTCTATATATTTTTTTTCAATTTCTCATTTGAAAATTTAATTTCATTGTTCTCCTTAATAATTTGATAATTTTTCTCTTTTTCTACAGCAAGTTCGAATTTAATAGTGGTAGTCAAAGCATGTTGTTTCTTTAAAGATTTTTATTTATATTTTAATTCATTAAAAGTTCCTTCTATCATTTTTCAATATTCAAACATTTCCTCATTGTTCATATTTTCATAATCACTTTCATCTCCAGAATAATAAGAATTATGTTTAGGAGAATTTAGTGTTACCTCATATATTCTTTTTATAAAACACATATTTGCTTTATCAAACTTTTCATGAGAGGATTCTGAGTCACTTGAGTTATACTCAGAAGCACTCCAAGTTTCCTTCATGGCCTTTTTATACTTTATGTCCTTATCATCATAATTATTCTTATACTTTATCTTGGTAAAGTCAGTTTTTACATGTCCCTTTCTCTTACATTCATAATAGATTATTTCACTGTAAGTATCACCCTTCTTCAAATCCTTTTTTCAATGTCCCTTATGATCATACTTACTTTTGTAGTTGGTATTTATAAATAATTTCTTCTTTCTATAAAATTTATTAAACCTTCTGGCTATTTAAGCCATCTCTTCATCACTGTCTGCTGATGATTATTCATCATTTGAAATTTTAGTTTCATCTTGAACTTTTTCCTTCTACTTGGAGGTAGTAGATTTGAAAGCAACATATTTTCTTTTGGTTTCATCATCCTCTTCTTTTATAACTTCTATTTCTTCCTCATAAATCATCAACTTTCCTATCATCTCCTTTACTGGTAACTTGTTGATGTCACAGGATTCCTTGATTAATACAGAAGTTCCTCTCTGTCTATCTGGTATGCATCTGAGTATTCTCATGATTTTCTCCTTGGTTGTAACATCCCTTCCCAGAGATATCATAGTATTCACAATTTCAGTAAAACTAAGATACATTTTAGAAATAGGATCATCAAGATTTATTTTAAAGTTATCGTATTTAATAGTATATGTGTTAAGTCTCATTTTCATAACACTAGAGGTTCCTTCATGTGAAACAGATAAAGTGACCCAAATTTCATGGGTTGTTTTACATACAGAAATTCTATTAAACTCTTCATCACCAAAATAATAGTATAGGGCATTAATTTCATTGCAATTACTATTATAGGAAGCCTTAGTTGGGTTATCCCAAGTATTTATACCAGTATAAGAAATATTATATTCATCTATAATTGAAGACCAACTCTCAAAACCTATACTTTCTAAGTGCATTCTCATTTTAATTTTTCATTGTAAATAATTTGTTCCATTAAAGAATAGAGTTTTTTTGGTAGTAAAACCTTCCAATATATTATCCATGATAAATAAATAGGATTTTAAAGAACTAGAAATTTATAACGAACAAAAATTTAAAATTATTTAAAATACAACTAAAATTATTGTTAAAAAATATTTTAAAACAGATTTAAAATGTTGAATATGAAAAATTGAAAACCCCCTCTGATACCAAATGTTTGTTAAAGTGGAACACTCAATAGGGGGTGAATTGAATTCCTATAAAAATTTATGTTAAAAGGTTTATTTAAAAGGTTCCCCCAATTTAAAATAAAATTGTCCAGTTAACCAAGGTAGTAAAATTATAATAACTTGAAGGTTCAAATAGTTTCTCAGAACATTGATTAATTCTCAATTATAACAATATGAGATATTGATACAACTTTTGAAACTAATATAATAAGGAAAAATAGTTATAACTACTATCCAAGACTAACTATCAAAGTAAAATTTAGTTTTATGAAATATGAGTTAAAATAGAGAAAGAATAAATTAAAAACACAACATATGTAAAACAAGAGGTCCAGTATCAAGTAGATACATAGTCCTCTTAACTTAGTGATCACCTACCACCAAGAAATCTATATAAATAAATATTTTGATCCACACCCTGGATCAGGTTTAACACAACAGTATATAGACTTTCTAGGTCACAAGACCTCTACCATAGTTCTTCGTGGGAAAAAAATAACCAGGTCACATAGGACCTCTTCCATGATTCTTTTTGGGATAAACAAGTTCAAAAAGACAGTTTTTTGAGGATATCTAGTATCCTCCAGTTTAGTGCAGGAGATAGTGTGTGTTTTTATTACAAACACACACATTTCTCTAAAGTTTATAAAAAATTAGTGCACAATAGAGAAGAATATATTAGGAAGGGATTAGAGATGCTATGAGTATTATCCAATTTAGTTCTGGACTCTCTGATGTATCAAAGTCAAAGATTGAGTCTTTTTATAGAAATAGACACTAAAAATAGAGTGTCATGGAGCACTATGTTCTATCTTCTAGGAGGGTGATTTGTTCTTTCCCTTTAGTTTAGTTGGATGATACTGATATGATGGATCTATAATGAAGAGTAGTTCTATGTTTCACAGCAACTAGGAATAAATAATTCCTTATGTGTTCTTCCTTTTAGTATGGTGCTTGTGGGGGTTTGCTCATATATTCCTGTGTATATATGTTTGCACGTGTCTTCTCATGTGTATATTTTTCATGTGCTCTTATTTGTATATATATTCTTTCAACCCAACAATGTGCATGTTTGAGGTAGACACAATACCTTTTATTTCTTACATCCTCATTTAAGATGTCTGCAAAAAATCATTAAATTAATTAGGTGCATTAAGATACTCAAAATATGATCATTAAAAGTGATTTTAAATAAAAGAAATTTCAAACAGTCTATCAGTGAGTCCTCGGTTCGGTGACTCATCTCATCGGTTTGTCATTATGTCGGTCTTTCCAAGCGTCCGTGACTTGTTGCATCGTTGACTCTTTTTAACTATCAACGAGTCCTTGCATCAGTAGCACCATGCATCAGTATGTCATCTATGTTGGTAGGTAATTTACATTGGTAGGTTGTATATATTGGTAGGTTATTTTAATTGGTAGGTCATATATGTTGGTAGGTCATTTGAATTGGTAGTTCATTTTTCGGTGAGTCAGTTGAACTATTGGTATCTCATCTCTTCTGTCAGTGTCAGTCTATTATACTTAGAAAATATTTTTGTTTGGACTGTCTTATGACATAAATATTAACAGAATGTAATAAATTTATATGAGATCATAGATAAAAATAATTTCACATATTGAAACTTAAATAATCATGATTGAAATGTTTAGACATTATTAATAGGAATTGATATGATTTGTGATTATTAAAACTATTAATACTAGATAGGGTGGAAAATAGTCTCTTATGGGCCAATATAATCACCCATTAAGACAATCATATATAAAAGTAAATAAAATAATAAAATACATTGAGTCTCTACGGTCATCCCTGAGCAGCACCTCATTCTAATATATAGTCCTATTCAATCTAACCTACTTGATCATGCAACACTTGTCCTCTACCCTACTTGAATCTGTGATCAGTGAGTTCTTCTCAAGTACCCAAGTGTCATGGACACTTAAATAGGGTATGATTACAACACAATAGGTCACCACCAATAGGTTATAAAACATAATTAGTAAAGTTTTGTATGCATAGGTGATATACTCATCTTAATAAATAAATAATAATTTTAAAATCATAAATAAATAATCATAATAGATTCCCAAGTTCTAAAATAACACATGGGATCAACTATACTAGATTCAACCACTACAAGATATCTCGGATCATGACACATATCATCTAGGGGATATAAGTCCTGCTTCAGAATTTCATGAGCATTCCTACACAAAATTTTTAACCCCTGGATCCTAGGAACCATTTGAGGTATCCCATAATTTTAGATAAAATACTAGATCCTAGGCATCTCTAGGCATCACATGTCATTAAGAATCACTAAATCCTAGGGCATTAATCCCTGAAATCCTATCATCATCAAACATCTATGGATCTAAAGGAAGTAATCTTTGAAATCCCCTAATCACTAAGTATCACTAGATCCTTAGAAGGTAATATTTTACATCCCATCATCACCAAACATCTATAGATCCTAGTGAGTTAATCCTTGGCAACCCATCATATCCAAACATCCATAAAATCCTCAAGAGGTAATCCCCAGCATCTCATACCATCATTAAGAATCTATATATCCAAGGGAGGTAACCCTTGGAATCCCATCATCATCAACCATCTCCTGATCCTAGGGAGGTAATCCCTTATATCCCATCATTATCCAATAGTCTCTAGATCCTAGGGAGGAAATACTTGGCATTCCATCATCATCGTCAATATATAGATCCTGGGGAGGTAATCCATGGAATCCCATCAATATATATTCCAGTGTCTGCATCCACTCAATAAAATCCCTTAATAAAAATAATAAGAAGAAGAACAACAACAACAACAACATGGTTTGGCCACTTTCCCAACCCATCTTGTATAACCAGGGTCAACCAATCAAGTGCATGAGCAATCCCTGTCACTATAGACCTACTAGACTCACATCATCGATTTGGGTTCTAAGGTGACACTTGAAATAATCACCACCCATTCCCACACTAAACCCCTCAAAGTTAAACATAATTACTATGGCACCCACCATGGTCCCCTAGGCCACACCAAATCACGAGCACCCAAAATGGTTTCCCTTATCTCAATCTCATATGTTTGGAAAATCTCACCACTTAGAAGACATATCATCCCTCGGTATCATCATGATCACATTTTGACCTTAGTGGAATTATATGATAAGCCCCACTATAATGAATCTTAAAGGTTTTAATAAATAATATCTTAATTCCCAAGTCATTCTAGGTTATCCCCACACACCCAACTTATCATAACCCACCTTGGGCATACCTACCTAGGTACTCACATATAAAGGGGTGAGGAACACTTACACTGAGCTCATGCCAACTTTCAATGTCTCTAATGCATCACATAGTTATATCATGGCCCACTTAGTCCAATCATCTCTTTCTAAAACTCTCCTTTACAAGGAAGTGTCTAGGCTCCTACAATATGGATACTACATTGTATTTTCTTTATTAAATTGTTTCCCCTTATATTCTGTTTATATAATAACACACTTTAACAATTTAGGCATCATTTATTGGTGGTCTACGCACTAAGAAAATTCTCCAGGGTTCATAGTGGCCCTTGGAAATTACATCCATCCATAGGAATTTGATTTTAATTAAAAATTTAATTTAATTTAAAATTTTAATATGCCTTGATAGTGAGACCAAATGTCACATGCATAATTAAATAAAATTCACTTACTAAAGGGGTATGATTAAGGGAATACCTAACTCATTTATAGAGTAATTCCCTATTATAAATGCTTGAACTCCCTCATTAAAGCTCGTTTGAGACTCACCCATTCTCATACCATCACACGAGGCCCTACCTTGAGACATAAAATTTATTTTTTTTAATTTTTAATTTTTTAATTAATTTTATAATTTTATTAAATTAGTAATAATGCCTAATAACTAACCTGGTAACTTCTGGAGGCCTGATAATTGAGAAAAGGGTGCACACTACCCCCAAAATCTATCAGGATCTTTAATACACAAAATTCCCAATTTATCTTTTCAATAAATACATCCATTAAAACCAAAATTCCAAAAAAAACATAAATAAAAAAATGGTAGGGACATATCTCAATAAGTCCACACATAACATAGTGTGATCATCCTCTCAAGACCTCCTTTATCTAAGAGGTTCAATGCTCCAATGGAGTCATCACTCAAACCCTTGCCTTATAAGAATAAATTGGTGGTAAGAGAAGGTAGAAATAAAATAAGGAAGAATCAATTTCTGTGTTATATTTACCTTAATATTTTATTGTGGACAAAATAATGCTCAATTACAGTAAAAAACGAGGGATATCTTCCCCTATAATCGAAGGGAGTGGTGAGATCCCCTCATTAGTTATATATCCCCTTCTATACTGGGTGAAAAAACACCCCAAAGTCCCTTAAAATCATTTTAGTTTTTTTGTTTTATTTTTTTAATATCTATAAATAACGTTCACCCTCTTTTATTTAAGGGTCAATATAAGGGGATTCACATAGGATTTCACCCACATAATTAGATTCACATATAAGGGGATTTTCAAGTTTGAGTAATCCACTATGCAAAAGGATTCCCCATGTAAATATGTTTCCTATATGTGGCCACTCCCCATGTAAGGGGATTCCTCACATATGGGAAATTCCCAATACATGGTCACTCCCCATGTAAGGGGATTTTTTTCCTCTCATCTTCAGTACTTGAATTTTCCAAAATTTGAAAAATTCCCCATGTATGGAGTTTTTTTCCACATAAGGGGTTCCGCAAGGTTGAACTTTTCTAAATTTTATCAAATTCCTTGCCACATTAAGGGATTCACATGTATGATTCATCCATGTAAGGGTTACCACGTATGTGTATTCCAAAATACATATAGTGGTTTTATGTTACATCAGTCCAACCCACCACTTGACCAAAAATACCACTCTTGAGAACCTAATTCATCACCTGAGCCTTAAGAAATATCAAAAAACATTAACTTGGGTTGCCCTAATTCTCTAATTCTTCTACTCAATTGAAATTTTTTATTATTTTCAAATAATACAATTTTAAAGGTTTAGAGTGAACATGCACAACAAAAATAAAAACAAAATACCTAGAAATGGATATAAAGAAATTAAAACCAAAAGGGGGTATCCATACCATCCCAAACAAGCCAGATATTTTTAAATTCATGGACCCTTTTGAGATCCCAGTCGAAATGGAATTTATAACATTCTATCTCTTCTAAAATTATATCCTCAAATAGGGAAGCCATATGGTCATAGGTTTTAAGATATTATGAAAAATTGATTTTAACTTCATTAAAACCTTAGATAAAAAAAATTTGTTGAGTGTTAATCAAAGATGATTGGTGAACATTGGTGTTAACCTAAAGATATATTTCAAAAAAGTTATTGAAATCTTCTTTTGAGGCTTGAATACTAACTACCTCTTCCACCATCTCCTTATAATTCTAAATCACAATTGGATCTTCCCCTAAGGCTTTAATAAGGAAATAATTTTCCACCTTATCCTAATTAGAGTGAAACAACAAATCTATCACCTATGATAATTCATCTATTTCCAACTACCCCCTATGCTCCCACCATTTTCAACCTTCTTTTGATATTTTGAGGCCACATAAATATATAAGGGTACCTCATCTGTATTATTACTCCTTATTTCTTAGACATTTATTCCTTTGGCTTCCCTAATTATCAGATTCTCAATTTAATATTTATTATAAAAAATTACCCCCCTCAGCAGAATCAAAAATTCAAATTCCCTTTGAATTTCTCAACCTATACAATCATGGGTTTTTATAACCTCCCCGCTATAGAACTTATCATCCCTAAGAAGCCTCAATGGTCTTACAACCATCATACCCGAATTACCTTATTTGTAAATTCATTTCTAAATCATTATGTTCTACCCCAAAACAATTAAGGATCTTCCATTGTGAAAATCTAAACACGAAACACACTATTCATCCAAAACTGATCCACTCATGTAAAGTCTTGAAACCACACTTCTAGATTCTATACTAAAACATGTTGTGTATATTTTTAAATAAAATATATTTGAAAAATAAGTAGTAAATTATACAACTAAGGACATTTTATGCTCTAGGTTTGGGAGGATTATTCAAAACCATAAAAATTAATATATTGGTACAAAATTTAACTAATTGTCTTCACATGTGCTACCTCCAAATATAAAATAAGAACATTTGTAATTTCTACTAAACAAATGAAAAATAATTTAAAACTTTGTTTGAGCATAAAATTTCCTAGTAAGGGATATATAAATAAGGAAATAAACAATTATTCCATGAATACTTATAGAAATTTTGTTTTTTCAAAATAACTTTGGGCTAAAAATAAACATTTCCTTACCCATGAAATCACCTTTTCTTCCCAATTATTTTTATAAAACATTTAATAAGAAGTATCAAGGGAAAAAATAAAACCCATAAAGGTTTCTTTCAAAACATGTAAAACTCTTGAAAACTTTTTCACAAAGTTATAATTTTCACCCTTGAAGAGTAACATACACTTTCCACAAACCCAATAACTTACCGTGTGAAAACATTATATTTCTATAGAAGCATAGAAAAAATAAAATAAATAATATAAGTAACTTGGGGAATAATTTTCATACTTACTTATGATTTAACCCTCATGGATACCATAAAATAACCCTTATAGTTATACCTGACATAACCCTAATGGTTATACTTGGAGTAACCATCGCAATTACATTTAGAATAAGCATACAATAAACTTCCAACATACTCTATGAATTAGAGGTATATCATGGACCCACCCATATTTTTTATAATATAACCACCCATTATCATAAAAAATTCCCAAGAACCATAACATAATCATAAAAAATGAATACTTTCATCATAAAAATAGTACTTGAAGAAAATCACTTATTTTAAAAGAATAGTATGTACATATGAAGGAAAATATTTTCTTTGAAAAAAACATGTAATATAGTAATGTAAACATAAAAACATTAAATTTTCATGAAATTGGTAAAATTAGATCATGCCATGTAAGTTTTAAAAAAAATCTTTTGGACTTTTGTAAAAAAAATTAAAAGATGATTTTTAAAAGAAATTCCCTTATATATAACCTTAAAAAGATCACTTTTTGAAAAAATTTGAGAGAAATTATAAAATTTCCTTTTTAAAAAATTAATCTAAATATAAATAAATTCATAAAATAATTTTAAAATAAATAAATCAATTATAAATATTTATAAAATAAATATTTAAAATATTTAAAATGAGGTTTTTTAGTTAAATAGTATCTTACCTTATGTCTGAATGTGTTCGAAACTTGAACTTAATATCTTTTATAATAAAACTAGATTAATTAATTGATTAATTAAGAACCTCTTAAACATATATTTAATTCATTATAATTTTATAAAGTTCATTTATGGCCATTTTTATGAGTTATAAAGATCAATTTCTTTATTCTGAGAGTGTTCGTTTCATGGTTTCATGGTTAGCTAACTTGTGTATATTTATGGATGTTCATGTAAAATAGGAATAGTACTCCATGAGTGAAATTATATGGTATTAATAAACTTATATAATTTTAAATGGTCCCATATATCATTTTTCCTTCTAAAATGAGGATGATTCATTTGATAAAATGTTAACGATAATTGTTTAGTTTATTTTGGTGGTTTTTCTGACCAACATGAATTAGTTTTATTTTATTTAATATAATGTCTATCTATTATTTTCAGAACATAAAATAAGTTATAATAAACATATTATAATATTATTTAACCATAATAATATTTTTATGACCATCCTTGAAGGTGGTAATGAAAAACAAAAACTCATTATCCACAGAGATTGTTAATCGCCATAATTTAGACAATGGTTTCCTTTCTTTAAATAAGTGGTGATAAGAAAATGGATGGATATAAGATATTAAATTAGAAATATAAAGTTATAGTATATAAATTATACTATATTTATTATTACTTGATGTATGAATGAGGTGAATATAATGTAGAATAGGAAAAGAAATTAAGAGAGGTGGTTTAAGTTACCTCTTGAATATCATCTCCTTGAAGGATCCCTTAAGAAACTTGGAATTGGTATTTTGGTGAGACCAGCACCTCTAGAATTTGTATAGGTAATTAGATAAGAGAATTTGGAAGAGTATGGTCAATCTATAAGGCTCAAGGTGGTGAAATTAAGTGAAGGAATGGGTGCCCTTTTATAATTGAGGTGAGGGACACTTTATAAATTTCTCAAAATATTAAAATATAATAAGACTATTCTAAAGAAAAATAATTACAAATAGACCTTAAATTAAAATGAGATGGAATTTTAGAACATATGTTATCTCCTATGGCCTTATTTAATATTTTTATGTTTTTTAATAATTTAATAAAGTATTATATTCATGAAATATCATTATTGCCAAATTTGATACTATTCATTACTGTGACTTTAAAAACATCAAAACAAAGATTCAAATTTGAACCAACTATTTTTTAATATCTTATAAATTTTATAGTAATATAAATAATCCATTTATCACCTTTAATATCTCAAATTATATTTATTTTAATATTTTTAATATCATTTATTTTATTTTTCCATTAATTTAATTATTATTGCATCATCAGTGTGTAAGCCTTTAAGGTAATTATTTCTTCCATAAAAATTAAAAATAAATCACCATGATTAAGATAAATATTTTATATTTAAAAATATTATTTATGGTTGAACATAGCATCTGTATGGCCATATATTAAAAAATTTATACTTATTAAAACAATAGTGTGATAAGTTTGACTTTTATTAAGATAAAATACAATAAGTGACTTAATGTAAAACAAATGGATCCAAGATGTCATAAATTCAACTCATGGATTATTTTGGTCTAAAATTACTCATACAATAAAATTGATACAAGTGTTAAGGTAATTTCATAGTTCTTATAATATTATTTTTACCCTTAATTACCCGATTTACCCCTAACCGTGGTCATAAAAATTACTAAGTTTAAAATTCAAATTGTCCAATAATAAAAGGGAATTATTTAATAAATTTGGTCCTTATGATTCCAAATATGGAATCCATTTTTAAAAATTCAAAATAAATAATTTTTAGAATTTAATTTAAAATTAAAACGGTAAAATGCACCAAAAAATGGTTTTTCATAAAAATACCTCTTTTAAAATATTAAATGTTTCTATACAAAATTCAAGTATAAAACCCATTACAAAATATAATAATTGTATTATTTTAATTCAAAATTAACTAATTAAAATTTAAAAAAAATAAAAATCATATTTTAACCATGTAAATAAAATTCATTTTTTAATAAAAAATAGTATTTTTCACTATTCATAGAAAAATTAAACTTTTCAGAAAATTATAAAAATTTAACCATAGAAAAATATTGATATGATGATTTCAAAAATTAATTTCATTTAATAAAATAAATTTTATAAAAGTTATAGAAATTAATTATATGGTTTTACATAAAAGAGAAATAAAAACCATTTTTGAAGAAAACATGTTTTTGATGAATAAAATGGATTTACTAAAAATATAATATATTAACTTTACTAAAAATATAATACTTATTTAAAAAGAATTAATTAATACATTATCAATTAGTATGACCATTATAAATTTCATAATGTCATTAATATTGTTCATTCCCTCCAATTTAATGGTCTGGTTATAATGGTCATATTTAAATAATAAGATTTTATTATTCGTTTAAGCTCGATGTGGCATATCTTGTATGCTATTGAACATAGTATTTATTTTTAAAAAATTAGGATGTTACAACTCACCTATTATAAAAACAAAGACTGATATTATGCATAACTTCACCCATCTATCCCAAGACCCCATGGTGTATTCAATCAATTCATCCTTAGACTCATGGTGCTCCCCACTATAATTCTCTACTCATAAAGGCTGATTCTGAGCCATGGTGCTCTCCACTGTTATAAATTCCCATTGAAAACACATTATCAAAGGTCTAGTGACATTATCGGAGTTGTTTCCATCTCACCACACCCAATCTCATATAAAAATCCAAGCTGGTCTACTTTTAGATGATTTTTCTCAAAAATGCTCAGTCATAACCACTGACATGAAATATCATCACCTGATAATAATGCCTTAACTCTAAAAGGCATCCCAAGATCACCCAATACACACACCAAATTTTGTACTCAACACTCAGTGTAATTATGTGGTTGTCTCCTCGACCAACCAAAACTACTATCATGCTCTCACCCTAAGCACCATCGCACTAAGAATCCCACTCATGCTCAAATCACATAAAGGCCATCCAAATCCCAATTTTAATACATGGAATCCATCCAATATTTCATCCAAACCCAAATCTATTATTCAATAAGGAACTAGATAAAAACATATTTAACTGCTCACTGAAATCCAAATTCCACCTCGACCATCTAATGACTGGTCTCACCACACTCATGACCCCATCATGTAAGGGTTTTACTTACACATCCCATGCTTCGTCAATAACCATGTGTAATAACTTTACATGATCATACCAATCACACTTGACCACCAATATGAAACATAAATCTGTACCCATTCCCAGCTCACTAGGATCATTATCCTCAACACCTTTTAAAATTCATCCATAATGAGGGTCAGACCCTCCAATATCCAATAGTACACTCCCCACCATATGGTTTCCCTTATACCACTCCTTAAGTGTAACCTCAATTAGTTCCCACAACATGACTTCCTAAATATTAATTCCAAGGAACAACTTTGGATCAACTGTATCATGGTACCCCGATCCATCTTTGATGTCATATCTCATAACAGAGGGACATTCATCATTTCATCAGAACATTTAAGAAACCACTATCATAAGCATTCATTGTGTTCCTCTATCCTTGGACCAAACTAGTTGACTCAGCAAACCACATTCCAATAGCTTCACTCATAACCATTTCACTCTTTCCCATACACATTGGTACTTTTCCCTCAAAATTCATGACCACACTCACTCTCCTCACCCTAAGGAAAAGTGATCTCCAAGAATCCTCTCATAGTTTCCCATACACTATTAATAATGATATCATCTGAACCCAATAGGTGTATTCTCTCATATCATGATTTCACAAAACCTAACTCATGCTCCTATGAATCACATGATGGCTATTCTATTCTCAAACACCTAAACCATTGACCATGCTCCTCATGCAAGTCAATCTCATATATCCAAAAGCACCTCGATGATTTTTTCAACAAGACTAAGGCATTTCACTCATTCCAAGGCATACCACATGATCACCCAACACTCGTGAATTATTATAAAATCAAATAATCTAAATCCACTATATCCATCCTAGATTAAATACTTATAAAAAACAATTTAGCATTAGAGTTTTAGCATTGGTTTTTTTATATAACTAACATTAAAAGTGACATGAGAATATTTTAATGTCTGTTTCATAAAAAATAATGTTAAAATGTTATAAAAAATCGAATTACCATATAATTATAATAATTTTTTGATATATTATTTCTAAAACCCTCATCCTATTAACTCACAAAGACACCTGACATGCGCTCAATCTTCAACTTTCATTCAATTTTCAAATTCTTTTTCCATTGTTTCCCCTAAATCTTCCTACTCCATACTTCTTATATGATCCTTGAAATTATTTTTCTATATAAATCCTAATATTATTGAATTATACCCATTGACCAAGGTTTTTTATTGGTCAATTTTATACTTAATTTTTTAAAATGTTTCTCTTCAATCTTTCAACATTCACCTTGTTTCCACCACCCTTAAGTGAATTCATGAGAATTAAATTACTATTTTCAAATATTAGACTGCATATTTTTTAAGTTATTATTTTTATTTTTGGAAGACTAATTAATTATTTATTAGTTGTAAATTTCATTCATCATTTCATCCATTTGTTTGTATGCAAATTATTTTCAATTATAAATTTTTATTATTAAAATTATATTGATGTCATAAGTGTTTTGTGATTATAAATTTTTTTGTGATTTATTTTTTTGTAACTATTTGTATTTATAATTGTTTGTATTTATAAATTTTTTATCATTATATTTTTTTTGTGGTTGAAATTGTTTTTTTCCTTTATTTTTTTCATTTATAAATTTTTGTTTTTATTATAGTTACTTTTTATTATAAATTTTCTTCTAACTATAAGTTTTTTTTTATTTTTTTTATTTTTTTTATTTTTTTAAGATATAAATTACTTTAAAAAAATATATACATGTTTATATATTTATATAATTATTTTTTTAATATTATATGGCGACTTTAGTTAATTAATGCATCATAATTGGATAAATTCATGAAGAACTAATAATGAATATGAGAAAGGGGTTGAAAATTTCTTGGAATTTATTGAATGAAATCTTGAAAACAAATATGTGGTTTATTTTCCATGCATAAAGTGTTTGAATATGAGTAAAATTGGGTATAGATAAATCAAAGGCTATCTAATTTGATGTGGTTTTATTCATAATTATACATGATAGATCTATCATGATGAAATAACAAACAAGTATAGATCTAATGATAATGAAGATGTTTAACATGAGAGATAGGATCATCTTGAAGGGTTAATTCATGATGTAGGTGTTTAAACTATTGAAAAAACAAATAAGTGTTGAAAAACTATATGAAGATGTTGGGAAACAATTGTTCTTAGGTTACATTCAATTTATAGTTTTATCAAAATTCTAAGATTAGTTAACTGAAAGAAACATATGGTTGGAATGATAAAAGTTTCATTGAATTTCTTGAACTTTTAGATGGTATACTTCCATAAGGTAACAGGCTTTTAGATTCTAATTATGAGTCAAAAAATATATTATTTCCAATGGGATAGGGTATAAAAAGATACTCACTTTCCCCAATGATTATGTGTTGTATAGTAAAGAATATGAATATTTATCCAAATGTTTTAAATATAGGACATCATGATATAAAATGGATGAAAATCCAACCATTATTCATTCTCAAGAATAGAAACCAAACCTATCACTAAATAAATTTTGTATCTTCTAATAATTCATTATTTTAAGTGTCTCTTTATAAATTAAAATGACACAAAGAGGCTAGGATAGAATATAGATTAGTTCATATTTGATGGAAGCCTATATCACTCTACTGATTCATCATAATAAAAAATATTTGATCATTAATTTTTTTATTTTTGAAATGAATTTAGAAATATTAGAATATTTCTATGCATAGATGGAATGAATCTATATCATATACTCAGTAGCCAACATAGTTTTTGGTCTATTATGTTGGTTGTCTAAAAATTATACCCAAAGATATATATAAAGTGTAAATATGTGATGATGTGCTTAATGATTTCTGAACCAAAATACTATTTAAATGATATAGATAGTTATCTATAACCATTTATTAATGATTTTAAATTTTTATGGGGGAAAGGTGTTATAATATTTGATGCATACATGAAAGAGTGTTTTATTTTTTGTTCTATGATAATATTCACTATAAATGGAATTCCTACATATAGAAACTTATATGGATATAGTGTCAAAGGAAATAAATATTGCCCTATTTTCAAAGATAGGACTTTATATCATCAATTAAATCATGAAAGAAAAATATATTACATGGGAAATTATAGATTTTTATGAATGGATCATCATTATGAGAAATTAAAAAAAAATAATGGTTTAAAAGAGCAGGATTTTCCCCAAAATCATTTTTATCTGAATTATATTACGATAAGGTGAAAAAAATAAATGTCACATTTGGAAAGAAAGAAAGTTTTGGTCATCAAAAAAATAAAAATAAGAAATGATCCATTTGATTTGAGATACCATATTGAATATTTTTTGATGTAAAACATAACATTGATATTATACATGATGAGAAAAAAATGTGATAGTCTAATTAGAATATTGCTAAAGATAAAAGGGAAAAAATATAGATTGTATGAAAGACTAGACTTAATAACCATATGAATACATTTAGAGTTAGATCCTATAATGAAATGAAATATAACATATTTTCCTCCAAATTTTCAGACATTAAACAAGATTAGGAAGATAATTTTTTGTCAATGTATGCAATGTATTAAATTACCTTGTGGGTTTTCGTAAAATGTGAAAATTTTGGAATCATTTAAGAATTTGAAGTTAATAGGTATTAAATATCATTAGTTTCATGTATTTATTCCATAGTATCTACTAATTTCATTGTGTGGAATATTACCAATACCTATCAGAAATTCTATAATCTGGCTGTGTTACTTTTTCAATTCAATTTAAAAAAAATCATAGATCTATATTTTTTAGATCTATTGGATAATGAATATGTCTTCATACTATTTCAAATAGAAATTTATTTTTTACCTTGATTTTTTGATATAATGGTCCATCTATTGATTCATTTGGTGTGAGAGATAATAATATGTGGTCCTTTTTATTTATGTTGAATGTATCCTTTTAAAATATATGCGAAAATTTTGATATATTAATAATATGTATTTATCAGAGGCCTCTATTGTTCAAAAATATATATAAAAATAGGTAATTTAGTTTTATACTGGTTATTTATAAGGACCCAACCTTAAACAATCTGTAAATTTAATTTTTAGAAAACAATTTACTTTAATTTCAAAGATATTTTTGGTTTAGAGTTTTATAGAATTATAAAAAACTCTTAAATATAACACCCTTATAAAAAATGGACAACTCCAGCCAATATCCATTTTTCACACAAAAACATGGCACTTAAATTAAACTCATTTTTCATTAAAAACATAATCACTTCTTTAATATTGAATCCCCATAGTGGAAATTTAGAAATTTTTATAATTACTAATCATCCTTAGTCCATATAAAAAACATTTAAAAACCTATAATGAGTACAAAAAATCACAGTATGGGACATATAAAAAAATAAATAGCCCCATTATTTTATTTCAAAACCATGAGATCATAAAAGAGAGTTTTCCTTTAATATAGTAAACATTGAGATCAAATAATAATTTAATTTAAAATTAAATCAGATTTAATACCCAAAGTTTTTTTATAAAACACCTTATAAGAAAACATAATGGAAAAATCACAATCATGGGGTTTTCACAGAAAACATGAGAACCCTTTAAAAAATTCTTAAAAACATGCATTTTTTACCCTCAAAGGGTGTATTCATTCCATTAAAAAAAATATTACTATATTAACTTTTAAAATCAAATGATTTCATGATAACTTGTTATAAAGAATAGAAAATTCATGTACATTCCATGGTACATCATATTCATATAACCCTTTCAATAACCCTTACAAGTTGAATAACCAATACGATCAACTTCAAATATAATTCTCTAGAGAATATAATCATTACCTGGTGCATTGGAGATCCATATAGGGCTCTCCTAATCATAAATAATGTACATAGACCATAAAATGTAAAAAAACATAGAATATTCCATTTCCATCATCAAATTGATAAAAATATTCTTTTTAACCCATAAGAAAAACATTTTCAAATATCGATTTATCTCTTTCCTTTAAAACCCAATTTTCAAAAGTAAAATACTAAGAAAAAAAGGAAAGAATGATGTTTTTCTTAATAAAACATGGAATATTATAAAGGAATCCAAACATAAAATAATTTTTATATCGAAGTTAAAATCTATTGACATCATATATGTTAAAATAGAACATTACTTTATTACTTTTGCAAAGAGATTCCAAATATACCATATAAAATATATAAAAATATGTATTTTTAAAAAAAAATTGAAAGAAAGGTAAAATAGTCATAAAATGAAATTTAAAATTCATTTACATCAATTTAAATAAATATAAAAATTATTTTTAAGAATATTTACATGGAATAAAAATATTTATATAATAATTCATTAAATCATTTAAAATGAGGTTTTTAAGGTAAAGTATCCCTTACCTCGAGTATAACTCATCACGTACATTCATTATATTCCTAGATAATAAAATTACATTAATTATTTACCTGAATAAGAACATTTTTCATATTTATTATTCCTTTTATTTTATTGATTACATTATTATATAAGTTTACTTAATCAATTTATTTCACTTCAGATGTTTTGATAATATTCAACTCATTTGTCCAAAATGACTTTGGTAAGTTGATTATGGTCAAAGAGTTCATTATTCCATAATATTAAGAATAATATTCAAGAAATTATTATAATTTTTATACATTAATTATACTTTTAAATTCAACCATAAGATATGCTTATGAAAATTAACTAAGTTAGAATCATGGTGATGGTAGACCATACCTACGCATGAGTAACATTTCTATTTTTCAATGATCGTGATGGAAAGAAGATAAATATTGTTTTATATTTATATAATGATTATTATATCATAAATATCATATTATTTCTTTAAATACACACATATATCTATACCATCCATGTGATATAGTGATGAAAAATGAATCACATCACTTCGTAGTGATGGTAATCAACATGTATGCCCGAACGATGTTATTATTTTTCAATAGATGGAAAGGTAGGAAAATAGATAATATATTATCCTTATAGAATTATAATTATGTAATTAATATCATATATATATACATTACATCCATAATTTTATACAATTGTGAGAGGCATTGAGGGAAAATGAATTACATATGTTCACAAGATAGTAGTCCTCCATACACACGAATGATGGTTTCATTTCCCATTTTATGGAAGAGGAGATTGATTAAGGTTAATTAATTAACAAAATAAAATATTAGTATATTTAATATAATAATTTTATTATATCACAATGGTTAGAATAGTTTTTAAGGGGTTATAGGAATAAATAAAACTAAAACATTCGGTTAAAAGGTATACCTATTCTTCGGAAAACATATTTTTTTACATCTTAAGCACTATAAGGTTGGTATAATTCCAAAAATAGAACCTATAGAGCCTGGTTAGAGATTTTGGGATGGTATTTTCTAAAATATATTGCTCAAAAGGTGTGAGTAAGAGATGATAGGAGGTTCCCTTTTATAAGTGTGAGGAGAGACACTCTTTGAATTACTTAAATTATTAAATTAATATAAATTAATTTTCATGGAAAAGTTGAACTAAATTTATATATTTAGAATATATTATGATTATTATTTTAAATTAACTCATATAATAAAATTTTAACATGTTTTTGTGATGTTATAACCCTTATGAATTTGTTTTAACCTCTTGTTAACCCTTTTGATGATTACCACAATATCAAAGTTTTTTACTCTTTAGGGGTCAAGAAAATTACTATAAAAATTAAAGTGACCCATAAATAGAAAATGGTTTATATATTCAACCATATAAAATTAAATTTTCTTAATATGGGAATTTTATGAATTTTAAATCTTTTAATAAAATATTTTTTATTATAAAATATCATTAATGTCATTTTTGGAACTATTCATTTAATTTGACTTTAAATTCATAAATATAACAACATAATTAAAATATAAACCTTTAAAACATACATAATATGTTATATTTATCTATAAAATTCATGTTAAAATATAAATAATCCAAAAAAGTATTACTTTTAGAGTTTTTAAAACCATTTAGTTGATTTTTCAGTTGTTTGTACAAGCACTATGTCAGCGTTGTATAAGCATTTATAGTAATTGTATCATCCCTATAAAGTAACAAAAAATTAACATCATAAAAAATTAATTAAATTCAATATAAACATTTATATTCATTTAATATGTACATTTACTCACATATATGTCCTAACAACTTCTTTAATATGTTATTTTAGCTTTTATGGCCTTGTGGAAGCATTGTACAAGAATTTAGATAATTTACTTATTATATAACTCAAAAATATATATATATACATAAAAATAATAATTAATAACCAATATTTATTAAAAAAATTGATAAAATACTTCTTCCTTCTCAAATATTATCTTTAGGACACCAAATTTGACTTTTCTAGTGACGCACAAGCACTGCATCAATACTGAAAATGATTTCCATATTTATCATGAAGTAAATTATAATTGTATATATTTGGAATTATTTTTGAATAATATTTGTAGTATATTATCATATATGAGTTTTTAAAAAAAATTAATATATTTTAATATCATATTTATGTCTTTGTGGTAGCATAAAAGATGCCGTATTTCATAAAAACTGTATTTTTTTACTACTCATAAAGAATTTAGCTTCTTTAGAAAAATCTAAAAAATTTATTTGAGGATAAATTTTACTTGATGAATCCAATAATTAATCTCATTTCATAAAATTAAATTCATATAATTTTTATAAATTACTTTTAATATAAATGTGTAAAATGCAATAGTTTTTAGAAAAAATGTGTTTTTAAGATTCAAAACGAAATTAAAACAAAATCAAGTATAATGATGATTACTATGTAAATAATTATATTATTTAAAACTAAAGTATAATTATATTAATTTAAGATAAAATTAAAATCATAATATTACTTTTCAATAAAAATAAATGAATTTTTCACAAAAATCTCTATTTTTCACTATTCACTAAAAAATCAATCTTTTCCGAAAAATCCCAAAATCTCACCCTAAGATAATTTTTATATGCAGATTTTAAAAATTATATACTTTTTATGAATTAAAATTTCTGAAATTGAAATAAATTAATTATATTTTCTACACACAAAAAGCAATAAAACTCATTTTTTAAGAAAAAGTATTTTTAAAGCATAAAATGATGTTATTCTCATTACTTTACTAATAAACATAATTAAATGAATGTTGATTAATTAAATTGAATATATAATATAATTATTTAATTATAATCATTTATCAATAGTTTTAAATTTAACCTATTCATATTAAAATACATTTCACTTATAAAAACAGTTTAATGAAAAAAATATATTTTACCTTCAAAAGTTTTTATCTTCATTTTTAACAAGTTGATAATAAATTCATAGTTGATAATTAATTTTATTTAAAAAAAATAAATTATATATATATAATAATATTTTTATTCACATTTATGACCTCTAATTCAATGGCTAGGTTATAATAGTCATATTTAAATAATAATATATCATGGTTCATTTAAGCTCGGTGTTGCATGTTATATATGATATAGAACATAGTGTTATTTTAAAATCTTAGGGGGTTAAATTCTTCCCCACTTGAATAATTTTTTTCCTTAAATTTTTGAACTTGAGATCAGTAATTAAGGGTTTGAAATTTTAAAATACATTTTCTAAAGTGACATCATAAAAAGGGTTAATAAAACATTCTTTTGAAATTTGGTAAATAGAAATAAAAATGTCTTTTAGAATAACACATAACAAGGTTTCCAAATAAGAGAATTTTAGTGGGAAATGAAAAAATGTATATGGGGAAAAATTAATGTCTAAATAATGATTGAGAGTGAAAAATAACATTAATCCCGAGTAAGTTAATGATCATGAGAAATTAAATGACCACAAAACCATAAACTAATAAGGTGTGAAAAAACCCATCAATTCCTTAGAAAATAAGATAGTATGATAATTTTTTTGTTTTAAGATACTTTTACCAAAGTTGGGGAATTAATATACTATATAGACTAAGAACATAAGAAAATATACTTACTTGAAAAATATAATTTCATTATTTAATAAATTTTTACCACAATATCTTAATTGGTCCAAATGATGAGTATTTAAGATAAATTTTTCATGAATGAATCACTAAAATCAACTTCTAAAGGATCACATAATTTAAAAAAATTATAACACGTTATTCCTCATGTCTTCAGAAATTAACCAAAACCAAAAATAGTTATCATAAGGTAATATAATACCCAAAATGAATAAAAATTCATATAAATAAATACAAAATTAATCTCTAAATCCTCAACAATAACACCCAAATTTTAAATTAAATAATTCCATAAATGAATAATCTTAAAACTCTTCAAAATATTTATAAAACAAACAAATCAAAATGACTTGATGACATATTCTTCCGAGACCGATTTAACATTTATCTCTAAATAACAATAGTCACTCAAAATTTTATATATCCAAAAATTTATATTCCTAAATCATATAATCTCTAAAATATGTTAATCATTTACATAAATAACCTTATCACCATAAATTCACATTTTATTAATATATGATTATAAAATATAATTCATCCTTTATTCCTCAAATAAAAACCCATTTTAGGCAAAATTATTTCCATTTAAATTAATCATATAATGCGCCCAAAAATAGTGTACTTCAAAAATAAAATTAATCACTGAGTCACCAAATCACATTCCAATCCCATGGTTAACTATATGATTAATCATATGTTCTAAAAAATGTAATAACCCTTTTATCCCAATTGAATATAATTACTTAAATATCAATGGTCATATCAAACCTAAATGTTATAAATACCTTTAAAATTATATTGATGAAATATAAAATCATTATTACTCAAATAACCTTATCACTAAAACAAATGTTAAACCCCATGGTTTTATTAAATAAATGTCTCCCAAAATACTATTAATCAACTTAAAAGTCCATCACATAAAACCTCAAAAGTGGATTGTATGCCTTTGAAATTATTATCAATCTTAAAATTATAAACCCATGATGGTATCCATATATATTAAGTTAGCCTCACCTGGAAACATTTTAATCAATAAAGTTATCTAAACCTTTTCTACGATACCAACTATTAGGACCTACCATTAAACAATCCATATATTTAATCTTTAGAGTAGAATTTAATTTCTGTGATTTCGAGGATATTTTTTATTTATAGTTTTAGATAATTAAGACAAACTTTTACATATCATTCCCATTTTAAAAAAATTGTACAACTCCACTCAATATCCATTTTTCCCATAAAAATAGGATACTTAAATTTAAACTCTTATTTCACTAAAAACACATTCTCTTATTTAATTTTAAATCTCCATAGTGGAAAGTTATACATTGATATATTTACTACTCATCCTCATGACTTGTGAAAAACATTTGAAAACATGGGGTGAGTACACAAATCTCATTAAGGTATATATAAAAATAAAAATAAATAAATCTATTAGTTTATTTCAAAACCTTGAGATCATAAAAGAGATTTTTCCTTTAACATAATAAACTTTGAACTCAAATAATAATTTACTTAAACATGAAATAATCTTTACTACCCAATTTTTTTCAAAAAAAACTTTATAATAAAACATAATGAAAAATATTAATCATGAGCGATTCTTAAAAAATACGATAACCCTTGAAAAAAAATTTCTTAAAAGTACTTTTTTTCATCCATAAATGGCATAATCATTAATTTAAAACAAAAGATTATTAGATTACATTTTTTTAAAAAATGATTTCCATAAAAAATAATTATAAATCATATAAAATTCATGTATGTTTCCTGGGATATAATCTTTATAGAACCCATATAAGAACTCTTACAAGTGTAATAACCAATACGGTCAAATTTTAACATGATTCTCTAGAGAACATAATCATTACCCAATACATTAGAGATATATACCAGTATCACCTGATCAAAAACCACATCCAAGTACCATATCATGTAATTAATATATAGAATCTTTCATTTCTCTCATCAACCTTGTAAAAATATACTTTTTAACCCATAACCAAAACATTTTTGTATATCGATATATCCTTTACCTTTAAAACCCAATTTTCAACACTAAAATACCTAGAACAAAGGGAAGAATGGATTTTATTTAAAGAAAACATGGAATATTATAAAGTAATCCAAGCATAAAATAATGGTTATAGCATTAGGAAAAGTCATCTACTTTATATGTTTTAAAATAGAACATTACTTTTTCTATTTGCAAAGAAATTCAAAACATATTGTATAAATACATAAAAATATTCCCTTCAAAAACTTTAGAAAGAAAGTAAAAAGATAAATAAAATTCCCTTTATAATAAATTTATTTCCATATAAATAAAAATAAAAATTATTTTTAATAATATTTACATGGAAGAAAAATATTTATAAAATATATCTTTAAAACATTTACAATGAGGTTTTTATGGTAAAGTTTCACTTACCTCAAGTATGAATCATTACGTATGTTATTTCTTCAAAGATAATAAAAATATGTTAATTATATAATTATTTAAGAGCCTTTTTTCAGTTTATTATTCCTTTTATTTTGATTTATTACCATGTTATATACAATTACTTAATCAATTAAGTTCACATGGTATGTTTTGATGATATTCGGCTCATATGTACAAAATGACTTTGGTAAGTTAAATATGGTAAAATAGGTTATTATTCAATAATATATATAATAATAATCATGAAATAATCAAAAAAATTATATATTAATTATAATTTTGAAACCAACCATGAAATATGGTTATTAAAAATGAACTATGTTAAAATCATGGAGAGGGTAGACCACATGTACACGAAAGTAACGCTTCCATTTTTCAACGATCATGATGAAAAGAAAATAAGAATTATTTATATTTTAATAATTATTATTATATAATAAATATTATATTATTTATTTAAATGCACTTATATATATCATCCATGTGATATAGTAATGAAAAAAATCATATTACTTCATGGAGATGATATTCCACACGTACACTTGAACGACATTATCATTTTCAATGGTTAGAAAGGTAAGAAAATAGATGATATATTATCATTATAGAATGATATTTATGTAATTAATAATATATATATACATTAAATAAATCATTATTTTCACACCCTGACCATTGTTTTTCTTTAATTTTATTATTTTCTTGATGTTGGATCATTTGGTTGAGGTCTGAGTCAGGTTCTCGATGAAAATATTAGATTTTTAAATTTTCTAGGTGGATTTTTGGACTATGCATAGTTTTTGTGTGTGTTTTGGGGATTAACCTTGCATCTTATGAAGGATGGGGTCATTTACCATTGTTTTTTCTCTTTCTTGGTTTTATTAGCATGGTTTGAGCATGGTTTAGTCCAAACTGTGTGAGGCCAAGGAGAAACCATCTGTCCTTATTTTGGTATTAGGGAAAAGGAACACAAATTACACATAGTTAAGAGAAAACATGTGGAAATATTTAATGGCGGATCTCTAATTTGATAGATCCAAATCACATGGTTTGTATATAGTTTCCTAAATCGTGCAGTCAAATCATGTAGGGTGTACATATTTTCCAATAGGGTGTGCACAGTTGGAACACAATTTTTCAAATTGTGTGACCAAAATGTGGAATTTAAAAGTTCATTAAAAATTGTTAAATTACCCTTTTATCCTCTTTTTTAATCCCAAACCCCTCCTTTACCTACCCTCTAATTCATGAGGCTGTAGGGGTGCATTTGGTGGCTTCCTCCTTCCTCCATCCTTAGAGCTAGTGTGATTCTCCTTTGATTTCTTAGTGGATTCTTCCTTGGGTAAGTCTTTTTCTCCTCATCTTTCCTTATTCATATATTTTATTGGTTTTACTTTGGTGTTTTCTCTCTTTTCCATACCCTTTAGGGTAGGTTTTATGTTTTTATTATGTTTTTTTGGTTATAGGGTGTGAAAATTTTCTATTGGGGTGTGTTCTTTCTTATCCTGAAGGTTTCTTTGAGTTATATCATTGTTGAGGTAGGTGTTTCCATTATTTTTCTTTCCATAACATTTCATTTTTTCTTGAGTTTTCCTAATTTATTTATAAATTTTATGTTCTAGCTTAAGGTGCATCAGTTTGAATTTTTGTGATGTTTATATGGTGGAATTTTGATGATAATTGGGTTTCATGAGGTTTTTCTTACTTATGCCTATATATATATATGCTTACAACACGTTTGAAAAAATGTTGATTGGCATTTGGAAAATAAATTGGGTGATTTCGATGGTGTTTAGCCTTGTATATGTCTTGGTTATCTGGTTTTCATTGTGAATTGAATATGTTGTGTGGTTTGGGTGTCTCTTCATGGATTGATGGTTATGTATAAAGAGTTTGTAAGGTTCTTTCAGCTTTTAAATAGGAACTTTTTATAACTTGTAAATGTTTTGTTTGAACCATTGTATGGGGTGCATCCATATGTGCATAGGTTTTACATATGGATGGGCTCGCAAATGATGATAGCCACTTATAGAAAATGTCTCTCTCTTGAACTTGGATTTTCAAACAGTCTTACCTTATTCCTTTTTCTTCTCCCTTATTATCCCAATATGATCCTTTAAAACCCCTTGGTTCTTTCTAAATGGTTCAATGGTTTCCAAATGGTTCTAAATTTTGGTTTCAAATGTGTTTCCAAAAGCTTGGCCCATTTGGGATTTTTGAGACATGGGTTGGTAACTAAATGATATAAAGACCTATTTGGAACCTCCTAAGCGTAAGTGGTTTTTCATCTTAGTTTTAAATTTTTTTTGGAGATACATTTAAATGTGAGTATTAAAGGCCTAATTGGTACTTTGAGGCATTTTAGAAAGTAGTTTGAAACTCATGTGATGTGAAGGCCTAGTTGGCACTTGTGAATGACTTGATGTGAGATGGGAACCTCTATAGTGGGCCCTCTAGGGAGAGGGTCATCACATAGGTGGTGTCGGTGTTTGGTCTAGGCAAGCATGGTGGTTGTGTATAATGACCAGAACTATTATAAATAAAATTCCCCTTTTTGTTTTAATTAAATGTCTTATTGAGTAATATGGTTATATAAAAAACATGAACTTATTTTTTTTATTATATCCAATTGGATTTAAAAGACCATTATGTATCATTACTGTTGATAATATAGTTTTTGAATATTGATCAGATTATTAGTATAAATATAGGGTTTTAACAAATCCAATTGACATAGATAAAGGAATTGATGGCCTCAATCAGTAGGATTGTACCCTATAAAGACCATTTATCAGAGATTCTAAGGGAGATAGCATTTAGGGGATTTTCCCTTGACCAATCCCAAGCTAATATACAATAACTTAATTATGGTAAAAACCATTTATGGAATAATTTCAAGCTCATCGAGATCACAGCCCAAACCATGTTCGCTGAACCGCCCCATGAAAGTCTCACCATCGTGCACCGTAACCTTAGAGAGTTTTCTGGTGTATTAAAGGGATATGTATTAAGAACCTAGAAATATGAGTATGTATATTATTTTTTATATAATAATAAATCTATTTCCATCCAATTATTATTACTTTATAAATGATTTTTATTTTGATTCAATAAAACAAAAATATGATTTTTGGTTAATATTCAAATTCAATTAAGAAAAATATTTTTATCAATTAATAGATTTTTGAAATAAATAATATTTTAATAAAATATTATTATTAAATAACATTTATTAAATACAAATGATCATATAATATTTATGAAGTAAAGTGTGATTTTTATAAGGGTACAAAAAATGTTATTGTAAAAAACCTATCATTTTTAATAAATATTGGTTTTTATTTTAAAAGTAAAAATTCACATATTTGGAAAATTATTTAGATAAAATGAATATTATTTTTGGAATTAGTACGTTGAAATTATCTAATTGTTAATTTTTCATAGTTTTATGAGACTATCAAATTTTCAGGTAAAAATTAAATACCGTATAAATATACTTTGTATTTTATAATGTCACAATGACCTAAAAGTGTTGTAATAAGTAATATAAATGGGATATAAGACCAAATATATGTTTTACCTTTAAAATAATGTTATTTTAAGTTTATTTTATTTATTTTTTAAATCCATTATGAATCCTCCAAGACTTATAATATATTTTAATATTTTAAAATCATTTCTTTAAGAGTGTGACTCACCTCCACATCACCAATGGTAATATTTTAGTAATTTAGGCCCTTATACTTATAAAATAATTTAAAACACTCTCATTTTTTATAAACCATGTTCAAAAACTATAGGATGGTTTGTGGTTTTGGATATTTTATTATGTAGACACCAAAACCTAAATAATAAAGAAATCCCCCTCCTTTCCTATATAAACCCACAAAGCTACCATTTCTATTCACTAAAACTCCTTATAGAATGTCCAAACTCTTCCCTTCACTCCATAGAGTCCTTTCAAGGTGCCCCAAAACTTTCAATAATCTCATCCCAAGCCTTTTGAGTCACACACTCAAGGAAGGGATCCTCACCTTCCTCCTTTCAAATTCAAGAAACTTATTTGAAATTAGTTCTTGTAATTTCAAATGGTTATATTTTAATTCATTTATAATCATTACCATACTATAAATTTGATTTTATTTTAGTGAGGTATCATGTATCCTCCCTCATTCGGACCCTTACCAAAGTCGTTACTATGCCAAAATTCCGTAAGGGATCCCCACCCTTCTCTTATTTATTCAAATTTCTTTATGAAAATATACATTATATTTCCATTTACTAATGTTGGGACATGTTTTTTCATGTCTCTATTACATAAAATTTTATTTCAAAATGATTAGATACCCTTTTCTCTCTCATAAACTATTTTTGTGAATTTTTAAGTAACGTCGTTATGCTGCCAAAATTTCACCGCGATTTTCCATGCCAAAAAAAATATGTATTCAATACCATAACCATTTTTCTATCAAGGCTATTCACATTTATGAACATATACTTATTGATTGGTGAATTACATGTATTTATTCCATGTTTCTAGATTTTGGAATAAATTATGATTTTGAATGAATCCATGTTGTATGATCTATGTGGAACACTTGAGCATGAGAATGAAATGATTATGATGGGTGCACCTAGATAGTACTCCAATGCATTGGGTAATTTTTAGTATCATGATATGTCATGTTGGGACAGGGGTGTACCTGATTCCTTTATGGGAATATCTCCACCATGAATTCTTGGTGTTTTATCCTTGACTTATGTTTCTGATTCACTGTTTTAAGTTGTTTCAACATTTCCTATGTCATGATTATCATGTTATATCATGTCTTATTATTCATTTTCCTTTTATTACACATTGATATTCCTATTTTCTAACATGTATCACTTAATACATTTTTATTCCCTTACTGGACTTTATAGCTCACCCCTTTCTTATGTATGTCCCTAGGTTATCCCATGTAGTTTTAAGTTCGAAGGAGTATTTTGAGTATGTTAAATAAGTTTTTAATAAAGAATGTTAAGGAAGTTTTTAATAATCTTGTTGTATCCCATGTTCAAGATGTTATGTTTTGTACCTAATTCCCAAAGTCACTAGACTTATCAATATTTGGTATTTTTATGTAATAAATCAAGTATTAATGTGTAATGAAGAGAAGGGTTGTTATATTGTGGGTTATTGGTTTGGTTCAGGTGTGTGAGGAACTCCCCATTAATTGCCTACTATTATCATGGGATTCATGGGTTTAATCTAGAGGTTTGAGTGATGGTTTCTTATAGATCCTGATTAGATGGGTTGGTACCCCTTGGATTTTCTAAGAAGTTGGTGGGACTTTCCACTGGATTAGCTAGTTTATAACATATAGTTAGTTATTGACTATAGATCCACACCATATGCTGGCAGGTGAGACCTAATTGAGTACATCTAGGAATTAATTATATATATGTTTAGGAAATTTCCATGATTATCTATTTGTATGTTCCTTCATATTTCAATTATTCTTGGTTACTTTTTTTCTAGTGTTTCACTTACTTATTCTGTTTTTATTCATTTTTAGTGAAACCCTTTTTATTACCTAATTAAGATTATTATTTGGGTTTGGGTTGTTAAACTAGTATGTTTTAAAATGGGAACCTATTTTAAAAAGGAAATTTGGGTGTTTTGTTTAGAAAAGTGGATTTTTATGGAAATATGTGTTTGGAATTTTGAAATAATAAAACCTATTTTCTATATGTATCCCAAAATAGTGTTTACAAACTTTTTTGGGAAAATAAATGCATGTAATCTATGGTGATTACCTACTGGACTATTTATGATCACACCCTACTTGTGCCACTTGGTGTCGGTAGACCCAAGATATTTTTCAGGTTCAGGATTCTAGTTCTAGTTTTCCTATGGAGCAGGTTAGTCTTGATGGATGGTGGTGACCAAGAGATTATGTGGAGATCATTTAATTCTAGTTTTTTTATCATTGTTTTAGTTCTAGTCTTATTTATCTGGTATTGTATTTAGAGTATTTTTGTATTTATGGATGTTTAGTAATTCATGGTTATACTGCATGCTCTGTGTGTTCTGTCTGATCCTAGTTTTTTATTAGGCTAAATAGTTCCCACTATGATATCTTTGATGCTCGAAGTTATTTTCTAGCCTGGGAGGATTAGGAATGCCTCTTGAGACTTATCGTAGGTCGATTCGAGTGTCAGGTTAGATGGAAGCCTAGCCTGGTTCATGAAAAAATGGTATCAGAGGATACCTTCATTATTTGGTATTTTAGGTTGACTAGATATTAGTATTATAGAAACTCAAGAGGTAGGTATGCTAAGGACATCATGAACCCTTTCCCATTCTGATTCTCAAGTTACCAAGGGTAGTCCTAGATTGAAGCCTTTGTTTTTGTTTTTGTTTTTATGGATAGGGGATGACAACAGAAGTGATCTAGTGTGGTGTGGTGGTCTCACATAAAGTAGTGACCCATGTGAATCCTGACAACATGAATTAGGATATTTCTAGTGGTTGGGGATTTCCTTTGGCATGGCCCACTACCATATCATTGGGTAATGAACATGTGATATTTCCCTATCCTGTGAGTTTAGTTTGAGTTGTGTTTTGGTTCCATTTTCATTAGTGTGAGTGGATTTTCATAAGGGAAATGGTTTTCATGAAAAAGGTTTTTCTAAGGGAAAATGGTTTCAAGGTTTGATTTTGTGGGCTTTGGTGATTGAATTGGATTTAGAATTAAGTTTAGGTTTTGTGAAAATTGGATTGAGATTTGAAGTGGTTTTGAAATTAGAATGAAATGGTGGATTTTGAAAGGGAATTTTGGTTTCATTTGTGATGTTTGTATTATGATCCTTTTTTTTGTATTGGGGTGTCCTTTTTGGTTGAATTTTGGTTTATGTTTATTTAGGTCTTCTATTTTATTTCTGTTAGAGTATTCTGCCCATAAAGGTCCCAATGGATTCTAGTGGGTCTCTTAAGTTATCATCCCTAACCATACTCTAGGTGGGGTGGAAGAGTAAAGTTATCCTCATTCATTGCAGGTATTTCATGGTGATCATGGTTCTTTAGAGGCAGTAGAGTGTATTGATAATTTTGAGGATGTCTTCAGGTTGTTGAGAACTCCTGAAGTAATGAGGGTGAAATTGTTTTGAGTTCTTTCGAAGGTCCAACTTTGGATTAGTGGAGTATGATCATCCCACCATTGTTTTCAAGTTGGTATATATTAGGAAGTGTTTAAGACCACTTTTATATGATGGATCATACTAGAGGAGGTGAAGGAAAGGAAAGTGGTAGAGCTATTGGGTGCTCAATAAGGTCGATTCATGTTGAAGGCCTATATGGATCGCTTTGTGGAATTGGTTTCCTTTTCTTTAGAGTTAGCATTATAGGATTAGTTGAAAACTCTTCTCTTTGTCTGGGGTCTTTTTTTTAAGATAAAAGGGTGAGTTATCTCAGTTGAGGATATTAAGTTTGGGAAGTTTTTCAAAGAAGTGTTTCTAGATGATTTGGTTCCTAGAATACAGTCTATCACAGTTTATGAACCAATATTTATTAGTTCTCATGAAGTTTCCCCATCTAGAAATATTTTTATGCTAGAGGAACCTATTTCTGAGGAGTCTCCTTCATTGGTTTCATCTTCTTGTTTTCTAATGTTTTTCTCATGTGACCTATTTAGGCATTCTAAGTCATCTTGTCATAGTCCTCTGAATGACTATTAACAATGTGGTTGTTTGGGTCACTTGTAAAAGTTTTTCAAGTGAATTTTCCTGAAGAAGAAGTCTCAGTCAGAGTATTTTGTCTTCTGAATATGAGGTAGCATATACTTCAATACATTAGATCGTAAGCCATAGGCCATATATTGAAGCTCTTCACATAGTTAAGAATCATATGGTGTGGTATAGTTAATGTCTATACTCTATGTCCAATGTTGAAAGGGGAGTAGTTTATGTTTCCCTTGTTGGAGTGTCCTTATTATTTAAAGTTTCTTATGTTGTAAAAATATTAGTTTCCTTATTCTCTTGTAATTATATTGGTTGTTCCCTTTCTAGAAATGATTCTTTTATTAGTCACTCTTGAGTGTGTTTATCCTTTTTGAGGGTTGGTTTTGGTTTCTCGCCATGTTTTCCTTGGAGATGCTTGTGACTTGTGTAATTGGTGAATTTTGGTTGAATTTTTTATTTGGTTTGGGTATCTATTGTGAGTTTTCCCTTTTGTGTTGGGAGTTTGGGTTTATATTGGGGGTTCCCATGTTAGTCTGGACCATAGGGGTGTGGTGGTTTTGGTTGGTGCTAGTAGGTTTCTTATGGTAGGGAGAACCCTTCCTTTACTTTCTACATGGGTACCTTTTGTTGTGGTTTTCATTAGAGATGGTTATGTGTGACTTGTGAATTTAAAAGGTCACCCTAAGGTTCTTGGTTCCATTTGGCTTCATTCTGTTTTGGGTTGTGTTTTAATCCTCATTCAGCTGAGTGAATTTATGAAGGTAGAAAGTTTTTATGGTGGGGATAATTTTCACATCCATACCATGGTTTTTCTTTAATTTTATTCTTTTATTGATATAGCATCATTTGGTTGAGGTCTGAGTCGGGTTCTCGGTGAAAATTTTCAAGTTTTGAAGTTTCAAAGTGGCTTCTTGGCCTGTTCATAGTTTTTTGCATGGTTTGGGGGTTAACCGTGAATCTTGTGAAGGATAAGGTAGTTTCTAATTTTTTTTCCTCTTGTATGGTTTACTCAGCATAGTTTGAGCATGGTTTGGGACAAACCATGCAAAGCCAAGGAGAAATTGTTTGGCCTTATTTTAGTGTTAGTGATAAGGCATGCAGGTTGTACATAGTTAGGAGAAACCATGTGGAAATAATGTGGGGAGGATTTTGAATTCAATAGATAAAAATCACATAGTTGGCACACAGTTTCCTAAATCATGCAACCAAACTATGTGGGGTTTCCCTCTTCTTCAGTAAGGTGCACATGGTTTGTGTACGGTTTGTCAAACCATGCTTCTAAACCATGTGACTTTCCTATGTTACCCCTTTTCCCTCCTTTTTTAACCCCAAACCCCTTCTTCCTCTTCCCTCTCATTCGTGTGGCCCTAGAGGATCCTTGTGTGGATTCTTGATTCCTCCCTCCTTAAATATAAGGTGTTTCTCCTTAGATTTCTTGGTGGATTCTTCCTTGGGTAAGTCTCATTCTCCTCCTCCTTCCTCATTATTCTAATTTATTGGTTTTCCTTTGGTGTTTTCTCTTTTGGATGACCCTTAGAGTCTAGAGATTATGTGTGGCTTGTTTTTTTTGGTTCTAGTGTGTGTGTATTGTCTCTTGGGGTAGGTTATTTATTCTCTTGACGGTTTTGTTGCATTCTCTCATCGTTGAGGTAGGTGTTTCTATTATTTTCCTTTCCATCACATTCTATTGATTGTTGATTTTTCCTAATTGGTTTATAAATATGATTTTCTTACTTGAGTTGTGTTAGTTTTAATTGTTGTGATGTTTCTATGGTGAAATATTGATGAAAATTGGGTTTTTGAAGGGTTTTCTTACTTTTTCCTATATATATATATATATGCTTACAATGTGTTTAACAAAATTTATATTGTCCTTTGGAAACAAAATTGGGTGCTTTGGATGGTGGTTGGCCTTAGATATGTCTTGGTTTTTTGGGTTTCATTTTGAATTAAATGTCATGTGTGGGTTGGATGTCTTTTCATGGATTTATGGTTATGTGTAAAGCATTTGGAAAATTATTTTTTCTTTTAAATGGGAACTTTGTATAACTTGTAGATGTTTTGTGTGAACAATTGGATAGTATCACATCCATATGTGCATAGGGTTCACATATCATGGGCTTGCAAATTATGATGGCCTCTTGTAGAAAATGTCTCTCTTGAACTTGGATTTTCAAACACTCATCCCTTCTTCCTTTTTCTTCTCCCTCCTCATCCCAAGATTATCCTTTAAAACCCCTTGGTTATTTCTAAATGGTTCCTTGTTTTCCAAATGGTTCTAAATTTTTGTTTCAAATGTGTTTTTTAAAGATGGTTCTATTTTTAATGTTTGAGATGTGGTTTGGAAACTAAATGGAATAAAGGCCCATTTAGAACTTCTTGAGAATAAGTGGTGTTTTCATCTTGGTTTTACAGTAGTTTTGGAGATGAATTGAAATTTGAATACTAAATGTGCAATTTTTACTTTGAGTCATTTTAGAAATTATTTTGAAACTCATGTGATGTGAAGGCTTGGTTTTCAATTTTTCATGACTTGATGTGAGACAGGCACCTCTATGGTGGGACATCTGAGAAGAGGGTTATCCCATAGGTGGTGTCGGTGTTTGGTCTAGGAAATCATAGTGGTTGTGGGTTATTGGTTTGAGCCAGACATGTGAGGACCAACCCATTTATTTCATACTATTATCATGAGATTCTTGGGAATCATCTAGAGAGTCAATTAATGGTTTCTTATCAACCCCGATTAGATGGGTTTGTACCCCCTAGAATTGATGAGATGTTAGGTGGGACTTTCCAATTGATTGGCTAGTTTAGAGTGTCTAGTTGGTTATTGAATATGGAGATTCACCATATAAAAAAAATTTGAGTCTAAACTTATTACTTCCAAGGATTGATTCTAGATATGTTTAGGAAATTACAATGATTATCTATTTATATGTTCCTATTTATTTCTATTGTGATTGTTTACATGTTTTTCTAGTGTTTAACATACTTGTTTTGTTTCTATTTATTTTTAGTGTAGCCCTTTTTATTATCTAGTTTGGATTCTTCTTTTAATTTTGGTTATGGAATTGGTATGTTTTAAAATAGAAACCTTTTTTAAAAAGGAAAGTGGTGTGTGTTGTTTAGAAAAGTGGATTTTTATGGAAAGATGTGTTTGGAATTTTGAAATGATAAAGCCTATTTTCTATATGTATTCCAATCTATTGTTCACAAACTATTTTGGGAATGTAAATGCATAGACTCTATGGTGATTAACTATAGGGTTGTTTTTTATCACACTATACTTGTGCCACTCAGTGTCGGTAGACCTGAGCTATTCTATAGGTTTAGGTTTCTGGTTCTAGTTTACCTATGGAGCGGGATAGTCTTGATGGATGGTGGTGACTAAGAGGTCACATAGATGTCGTGTCATTCCAATTTGGTTTATATTTGTTTTAATCCTAGTATTTTTTATCTGATGTTGTATTTGGTTTAGTTTTGTATTTATGGATGTTCATTTATTGATGGTTATGATGTATGATCTATTTTTTCTATCTGATCCTGGTTTTTTATTGGACTAAATCATTCCCACTATGATATATTTAATGTATGGTACTAGTTTATGGCCTGAGAGGATCGATAAATATTCTTGGTCCTTATTATGGGTCAGTTCGAGTTTCGGGTTGTATGGAATCTTGTCCTGGTTTAGGAATATTATAACCATCCATGAGAGGCATTGATGGAAAAAAATTGCATCGGTTCACGAGGTGATAGTCCACCCTACAGATGAATGGTGGGTTCATTTCCTATTTGATAGAAAAGGATATATATTAAGGTTATGAAATTAATATAATAACATATCATTATACGATATATATTAATTATATTATATCATAATTATTATAATAGTTTTATGGAGTTAGAAGAAGAAATAAAACTAAAACATTCGTTTAAAAGATATACCTCTTCTTCAAAAAAAACTTCCTTTATTTTACAACTTGTGCCCTATAAGGTTGGTATTATGCACAAAATTATACCTCTAGAACATAGTCGTGGATATTTTTAAGTGATTTGGGTAGGTATTGGATGAACTAGAGTGCTCAAAATGTGTGAGGAAGAGAGGAGATGTGGTTCCCTTTTATAAGTGAGGGGAGGGGTACTCTTAGAATTACTTTAAATATGAAATTAATATAAATTAATTTTCATGGAAAAGTGGAACCAATTTTATATATTTATAATATAGGAATAGTATGAGTCATAATACTCCTATGAAATAAAATTTGGACATGTTTAGGTGACATTTTCACCCTTATCACTTTTTTAACCCGTCATTAACCCTTTTAAGAATTATCATGATATCAAAGTTTTTTACTATTTAGGGATCAAGAAAGTTAGTATAAAAGACCAAGTGACTAATAAATGGAACATGGTTGATATATTAAAACATATAAAATTTAATTTTATGAAGATAATATTTTTATGAATTTTAAATTATTTAATAAAATATTGTTTATTATAAAATATCATTAATGTCATCTTTAGAACTATTCATTTTATTTTACTTTAAATTCATCAAGAAAAAAATTAAATTTGAATATAAACCTTTAAAATATTCCTAATATGTTATATTTATCTATAAAATTCTTGGGAAACTATAAATCCCCAAAACAATATTTCTTTTATATTTTTTAAAATCATTTACTTAATTTTTCTTCTATTTTCACAACCACTATGTTGGTATTGCATAAGAAATTAAGGTAATTTTATCATCACTAAAAATTAAAAATTAATTAATTAATTTAAAGATAAATTTTTAATTAAATGTGTATATTTACTGGCATTTATGTCATGAAAACTTATTTAATATATTATTTTGACTTTTCTAGCCTCGAGAAAGAATTGCCCAAGAATTTGGTTATGCCACTTGTTATATAACTCCAAAATTCACATATATCCATAAAAACATTAATAATAATTCATATTTATTAACCAAGTATATAAAAGACTTCTTCCTTCTTATATATTATCTTTAGGATACCAAATTTTATTTTTCCAATGTTCTGCAAGCACTACATAGACACTGAAAAATATTTTCATATTTATCATTAAATAAATTCTAATTTTATATGTTTTGAATTATTTTTGTATAATATTATTATTAAATTATCATATATGATTAATTACATAAGTTTAATAAATTTTTATATCATATTTATTTCTTGATGATATTATAAAAGATACTATATTTCATAAAAACTGTATTTTTTTACTATTCACTGAAAATTTAACCTCTTCAAAAAAATCCCAAAAAATAATCCTAAAATAAATTTAAATTAGTAAATCAAAAACATAATTCCATTTCATGAAATTTAATTACTATAATTTAAAGAAATTATTTTTAATATAAGGGCATAAAACACAACAGTTTTTAAAAAAATAAATATTTTTTTAAGAAAAAAATGAACTTATACCAAAAAAAAGTATAAAGATGATTTATATGTGATTAATTATATTATTTATAACTAAAGGATATTTATCTTAATTTAATATAAAATTATAATCATAATGGGTATTTTCATTGAAAATAAATGACATTTTAATAAAAATCACTATTTTTACTATTCATTAAAAAATTAATCTCTTCAAAAAAATACCAAAATTTCACCCTAAGGTAATTTTGATATGATGATTTCAAAAATGATATCATTTTATCAAATAAAATTTCAAAAAGGGGTAGAAATTAATTTTATTATCCACATAAAAAAATCAATAGAAACCATTTTTGAATAAAAAGTATTTTTAAAGCATAAAATGGACTTGTTATTATTTCTTTCATAATAACCATAATTAAATGAATATTAATTCATTGAATTTAATATATAATCTAATTATTTAATTATAATAATTTTTCAATAGTGATAAATTTAATCTATTAATATTAAAATACATTGTGCCCATAAAAATAGTTTTATGAAAAATATATTTTTACCCTTAAAAGGATTCTATCTTCATTTATAACTAGTTGATAGTCAATGTATAGTTTATTATTCATTTTATTTAAGAAAATAAATTCTATATGTATTTCATAATATGGTTATTCATATTCATACCCACTAATTTAATGGATAGATTTTAGTGGTCATAATTAAATAATAATATATCATGGTTCGTTTAAGCCTAGTGTTGCATGTTGTATACGCTATCGAACATGGTGTTATTTTAAAATATTGGGATGTTAAATTCCCCCATAATAAATTTTATACCCATAAATTTAACTTGATCTCGATAATCAAGGGTTTTTAATTTTAAAATATCTTTTTTGAAAACCCACATCGTAAAAAGGGTTAATAAAACTCTCTTTTGAAAAGAGGGAATGAGAAATACAAAGGTAATATAAAATAACACATAACTAGGTTTCCAAATAGGAGAAAATTAGTGGGTAATGAAAACATGGATGTGGGGGAAAATTAATGTCCAAATAATTATGGAGAGATAAAAATAGAAATGATCATAAGAAATTTAATGATCATGAGAAAGTCAATGACCAAAAAACCTTAAACTAATGAGGTGTGAAAAAGACCATCAATTAATTTGAAAGGAAGGTAATATGATAAAATTTTTATTTCAATATCATTTTCCTTGATTTAAGGAATTCCTTTGCCATCTAGAATAGAACATAAGAAAATATACTAACTTGACCAATATAATTTCATTCTTTAGTCAATTTCAACCTCAATCTCATATGTTTCTCCACACGATTAGTATTTAAGATTAATTTTTCATGCCTAGAGCACTAAAATCAACTTCTAATAAATCACATAATTTCAAATAATTATAACAATCTATTCATCTTATCTATATACATTAACTAAAACCAATTTTTGTTAGTATTTTTAGTATATGGTGAGATAATACCCAAAATGAATAAATCTTCAAATAAATAAATACAACATTAAACTTCAAAGCTTCAAAAATAACAACCAATGTTCATATTAAATAATTCCACAAATAAATAACCTTAAAAATCTTTAAAATATTCCTAAAACCCATAAATCAAAAGGACTTGATCCCATGTTCTTACAAGATCAATTTTATATTTATCTCCAAAAAACAATAGTCACTAAAAATATCATATACCATAAAATGTATATTTTCTAATCATATAATCTCCAAAATATGTTAATAATTTCCATTAAAAACCTAAATCACCATAAAGCCACGTTAAAATCATATATGCTTCCAAAATAAAATACAACCTTTATTCCTCAAGTAAAAACCAATTTTAGCCCAAAATATTTCCATTTACCTTAATAATATAATGTTTCCAAAATAGTGATCTTATTTAAAAATAACATTAATCACTTAGTCACCAAATCACATTTCAATCCCATGGTTAACTATATTATAAATCATATGTTCCAAAAATTTAATAACACTTTTATCCCAATTAACCATGATTACCACAACATAAAAGATCATCTTAACCCTAAATGTTATCAATACCCTTAAACTTATGTCCATAAAATATAAAATCATTAATCCTAAAATAAAATTATCATGAAAACAAATACTAAACCCAAGGGGTGTATTACCATAAATGTCTCCCAAAATACTCTTAATCACCTTAAAATCTCATTACTTAAAACCTAAAAATGAGTGTCTATGACTTTGAACTTATGATTGACATTAAAATTATAAACCCATGATGATATCCATAACTCTTAATTTAACCTCACCTAAAAACATCATAATATCCAAAGTTATTTAAACCTTTCCTCTCATACCAAATATAAGGACCAACCTTAAACAATCCGTAAATTGAATCTTTATAAAATTATTCACTTTCTTTAATTTTAAGGATATATTAAATTTAGTGTTTTGTAGAATTATGAAAAACTCTTACATATCACATCCTTATAAAAAAAGTGGATAAATCCACTCGATATCCATTTTTTGCACAAAAACAGGATACTTAAATTTAATCTCATTTTTCATTAAAAACATCTTTTATTATTTAATGTTGAATCTCTATAGTGGAAAGTTAAACATTTATATAGTTCCTAATCATCCTTAGGACCAATGAAAAATATTTTAAAATATATTATTAGTATAAAAATATCAATAAGGGGCATCTAAAAAAATAAAAATGAAACTCGTTAGTCTATTTCAAAACCCTAAGATTAGAAAATAGAGTTTTTATTAAACATAATAACCTTTGAGCTCAAATGATCATTTACTTACACCCGAAATCATATTTACTACCCAGTTTTTTTCATAAAACATTTTATATGAAAACGTGAAGGAAAAATCATAATCATGAGGGTTTCTCAAAAACATTAGAACTCTTGAAAAATAACTTATTAAAAACATCATTTTTTTACCCTCAAAGGGTGTAATCATTCCTTTAAAACAAAATATTTTTATCTTACCTTTTAAAATAAAATGATTTCTAGGAAAATTCATTATCAGACATAGAAAATTCATTTAGGTTCCTTGGTATATCATATATATATAACCCTTACAAGAAACCTTACAAGTGCAATAGCCAATATAGTCAACTTCCAACATAATTCTCAAGAGAACCTAATCATAACCTAATGAATTGGATAGATATACCAGGATCAACCGATCATAAAAAATTTATAAGGAAACAAACATGTATAAAACACATATAATATTTCATTTTCATTAAAAAATTCATAAAAATATACTTTTTAACCTATAAGAAAAATATTTTTGGATATCGATATATCTCTTTCCTTTAAAACCCAATTTTCAAAACTAAAATACCTAGAACACTGGGAAGAAGGGTTTTTATTTAAATAAAAAATGGGATCTAATAAATGGATAAAAACATAAAATAATGGTTATGGTTATTTAAAATCCATCTATTCCATATAAATTAAAATAGAAGATCCTTTTTCTCCTTTTTAAAAGAAATTCAAAACATACAATATAAAATACATAAAAAGATTCCATTTGAAGACATTTGAAGTAAATTAAAAACAGAAATAAAATTCCCTTTAAAATTAATTTATGTCCATATAAATACATATAGAAATTATTTTTAATAATATTTAAATTGAATAAAAATATTTAGAACATAAATCTTTAAAATATTTAAAATGTGGTTTTTAAGGTAAAATGTCTCGTACCATGAGTCTGAATCCTCGTGTACGTTATTTATATTATTAGATAATAAACTTATTTTAATTATTTAATTTATGAAGAAACTTTTTCAAGTTTTTTATTACTTTTATTTTACTTATTACCATGTTATATATAATTACTTAATCAATTAAGTTCAGGTTGAATGTTTTGACGATATTCGGCTCATATGCGCAAAATGACTTTGGTAAGTTCAATATTGGAAAATTAGTCATTATTACATAATTTATAGAATAATTATTATGAATTAATTATTATTTTTATACATTAATTATAATTTTAAAATCATCCATTAGATATGGTTATGAAAAATGAACTATGTTACAATCATGGTGACGGTAGACCGTATATATACACGAGTAACATTTGCATTTTTCAATGATCATAATGAATATAAATTAAGTGTTATTTTATATTTAAAGAATTATTATTATATCATAAATACCATATTATTTCTTTAATTACACTTATATACACTATCCATGTGATATGGTGATGAAAAATGAATCACATCATTTCGTAGAGGTGGTAATCCACACGTATGCACGAATGACATTGTCATTTTTCAATGGATGGAAATGTAAGAAAATAAATAATATATTATAATTATAGAATGATAATTATTTCATGAATATCATATATATATATATATATACATTAAACCCATCATTATAATCAGTCATGAGAGGCATTGATAGAAAACGAATCACATCGATTTACATGGCGGTAGTCTGTTGTACACACAAATGATGGTTTCGTTTACCATTTTATGGAATATAATATAAATTAAGGTCAATATATTAACATAATAAAATTTTAGTATATTTTAGATAATTATTGTTTTATATTATAAAGTTTATAAGAGTTTTGGATGAGTTAGAAGAATAAATACAACTAAAACATTCGGTTAAAAGTTATAACTCTTCTTTAGTAAACTCCTATTTATTTTCACCTTAAGCCCTCTAAGATTAGTACTTTTTTCCAAAATAAGACCTCTAAAATGTGAAAGTGATTTTAGGAAGGAATATTTTTAGGTATTTTCTGAAATAAAATTTCCAAAATGTGTGAGTAAGAGAGGAGAGGAGGTTCACTTTTATAAGTGATGGGAGGGATACTCTTAGAATTACATAAAGTATTAAATTGATATAAATTAATTTTCATAGAAAAGTGTCACCAAAATGATATATTTAGAATATATTATGATTATGAGTCTATATAATCTCATTCAATAAAATTTGTATATGTTTACGTGATTTTTTCACCCATATCACAATGTTTTAACCCCTTGTTAACTCTTTTGACAATTATCGTGATATCAAAGTTTTTTACTCTTTAGGGGTCAATAAAGTTACTATAAAAGGAAAATTTACCAATAAATGGACCATTATTTATATATTAAACCATATACCATTAAATTAGATGGAGATAGTATTTTTATGAATTTTAAATCAATCAATAAAACATTATTTATTATTAAATATCATTAATTTCATTTTTTGAATTATTCATTTAATTTGACTTTAAAAACATCAAGATAATAATGGAATTAGATTATAAAACTTTAACACATACATGATATTATATATTTATCTATAAAATTTTTGGGAAACTATAAATCATCCAAAAAATACTACTTATATATTTTTTAAATCATTTACTTGATTTTATTGTTGTTTGTACAAACATTATGTCTGGGTTGCGTAAGAATTTAAGGTAATTATGTCATAACTAAAAAAATTACCATAATAAAAAAATTTAAATCAGTTCAATAAAAACTTTTATATTAACTAAATAGGCATATTTACTCACATATATTTCATGGAAACTTATTTAATATGTTATTTTGACTCTTCTAGCCTTGCACAAGTATTTAACAAGAATTTGGATAAGTCACTAGTTATATAACTAAAAAATCATATATATCAATAAAAATCATAAAAATAATTATTAATTATTAAAAATGTATATAAAATACTTCTTACTTCTAAAATATTATCTTTAGGACACCAAATTTGACTTTTCTAGTGATGCGCAAGCACTGTGTTGGCATAGAAAATGATTTTCATATTTATCATGAAATAAATTATAATTTTATATATTTAAAATTATTTTTGTATGATATTTGTATTATATTATTATAAATGTTTCTTTACATAAATTAAATAAATTTTTATATCATATTTATGTCTTATAGATATCTTAAATGATATTGTATTTCATAAAAACTTTATTTTTTACTATTTATCAAAATTTTATCTTTTCCATAAAAATATCAAAAATGAATCCAAGGAAAAATTCAATATTATGAATCCAAAAATTAATTAAATTTCATCATATTAAATACCTATAATTTACAGAAATTAATTTTAATATAAATTTATAAAACATAATAGTTTTTAGAAAAAAATGTGTTTTTAACCCCAAAAATGATCTTATATCAAAATAAATTATAAAGATGATTAATATATAATTAATTGGATTAATTATAACTAAATAAAACTTATCTTGATTTAATATCAGATTCAAATCATAATGGTACTTTTCAATGAAAATAAATGACAATGTTACAAAAATTATTATTTTTCATTATTCATTGAAAAATCAATCTTTTCAGAAAAAATATCTAAATTTCATCTTGAGATAATTATAACATGATAATTTCAAAAATTATATCCTTTTATCAAATAAAATTTATAAAATTAAAATAAATTAATCATATTATCCATGCACAAAAACATTAAAACCCATTTTTGAAGAAAAACTATTTTTAAAGCATAAAATGACCTTATTCTCATTCCTTTTCTAATAACCGTAATTGAATGAATGTTAAATAATTAAATTTAATATATAATATAATTAATTAATTATGATAATTTATCAATAGTGATAAATTTAAACTATTAATATTAAAATAAATTACACCCATAAAAATAGTTTTATGAAAAATATATCTTTTACTTTCAAAAGATTTTATCTTCATTTATAACCAGTTGTTAATAAATTCAGTGTTGATTAATCATTTTATTTAAGGAAATAAATTATATATATTTCATAATATGGTTATTCTTATTCATATACTTAAATTTAATTACTATGTTATAAAGGTCACATTTAGATAATAATATATCGGTGTTCGTTTAAGCTTAGTGTTGCATGTTGTATACACTATTAAATATAGTGTTATTTTAAAATCTCATGGTGTTACATTATTTTTATGAATTGTAGCATTTTGGTATCCCTATATATCAATATTTTATAGTTGGTAGTGAAGGTAAAGTTATTCATGGTTTAAAGGTAAAATTTATTCCCTGTGATGAAGTGATTCATGAAAATTTATAAATTTTGAAAAAGGTGAGGTTCAACTAGATATATCATCACATAGGATTGAAGGTACAATTTTGGAGAATAAATGAAAATTTTTTGATGAATGAATATAAAAACACATTTATTTCATGGAATAAGGAGAAAATAAACACAGATTTATCCACATTAGAAACATTGAAATGGATAGCAGGGGACAAGTGTTAATGTGATCATGTGTTTTGATTTTCATATTAATGGTTACAAATTTTACACAAAAACTATATGAAAAGAGTTCCATTCAAAATAGTAGATTAATGGTTATCATTAAAGCACTGAATTTTTTGAGTGCCAAATATAAAAACCTAATTCCTGTATCAACATCATATTTTGGTGTTGTTGAGCATATATGGGATATTGATTATACTAATTTTCAGGTATCAATATTTAAGTATAACTAGGTTGATAGTAACAGTGATTTGAAACATGTTGTGTATGGATTTACACTTTTTAATTAGAAAATATTTAGTTTTAGGGAGTAATCATTTATCATGTGGATGCATGAAAAAAATATTTTTTGTTGTTAACCCATCAAATGATCAGTGGTTCATTATTTTTTAAGGGAAAAATCAATTGGGTGATAGGAATATTGATGATGTTGAAGACTTATCTAAAATTTCATCATTTTTGACATGATTACATGAGGATAACAATGACTATGATGTGGACATTATCCATGCAACATGAAGTAATCATATAGAAGGGATATGGGAAAATACTCCATTACTCTCTTAATTAATTAGGTAAGTGTATATATTTTTTGTGAAACCAACACGGTTACAAACTTTACTTTTTAACTTTTCTATTTAAATATATAGATTTTTAACATTTATAACCATTTTTAAATTTTTTTATATTAATTAGATTTATATATCCATTATATATTTGAAAAATTTTGTATTCTTCATTTTTTGTGACTATTTTATTTATATTCTTTGTTTTTAGGTATATTCTTTTATTCAATAAAATATTTATAATTTTATTCTTATTATGAACAATAACATTTTTACTTATAACATTCATGTATCTCTAATTAAATATAGGTGAAAAAAATTAAACATTTTTATATGATAATCATTTATTCCATTTTTGTTGTTGATTTTTATATTTTTTAGTTTTAGTAACACTTTTTTTTGGGTTGAAAAGTATAACATTGAATGATTTTTATATTATGAAGAAACATTTTTATTTATTTATTACAATTATTTAATTTTAATCTAATATAGGTATACATACTTTTGTTGAAGTATCATACATATTTCTAAATGACAGACATGGAGGTAGGAGAACCAAGGTATTTACATTCTTAAATATAAATATAACTGTAGTAATTAAATTATTTAATGAAATTAAACTTATATTTCTTAAAATTATGTGCATATATTCTTCTTCTCTAGAGGGGACGGTACCTAAATATGGTAGGTGTGGGATTACACATTTACCAAAACTTTCACTTGCATGTAGAGATCAGAGGTTGATGATTAAATTTGATGATGAAGGCCACCTAATTGGGACACATGCCACATTGTTTAGGACTTACCTAGCTATTCAGAGTAATTATAGGACAAGTATTTTATTCCTTTATTATAGGAGTGTTAACTAGTCATTGAAAGATATATTATGGGATTCTATAATTCTAAAATCTCTAAACTTATTTATTTAGTTTTCCAATGGTTTAAATATTATACATTCTATAGGACTAATATTTAATATACTCAATTATAGTTGACATTTAACATTCAAGAGAGGAAGGTAATTAAGAAAAAGTTTTTATCCTTTGCAGCAACTAGATGGAGTGATTTTAAGTCAAATTTGACTTTATTTTATATTTTTGGGAGTAAACATAATCAATGTCCATGCCTTAAGTATTATTTTATATATAGAGAGACATTACATAAGTTTTTATCCAATCAGTAGGAGGAATCCTTTATGGTATGTTTTTATTATTTGTAAAATTTGTTTTTTTAATTAATTTTAATTACATGATAACTTATTTATTTTTTAATATGTAATAGGCCTCTATTAAAAATCACCAAGATATGTAGTATCAAAATTTATACCCCCATACATTGTCACGTAGAGGGTGTCCTTTATTAGAGGAGAAAATGATTGTTGAAAAATATAATGAATTAAGATCCAAGTCAAGTAGCAGGTCCAAATAGGTTCTATAATACCCTCCATATAATCCCACTCTTAAATAAAAATGGAAAAGTATGAGAATGGAAAAGCGGGGAAGTATATTATTGATCCAACAACAGAAGTAGATAATAAGATTATAAGTAATTAATTTCTAATTTTCTTTAATATACAATTTTGTAAATTTATCTCACTAATATAACATTTGAAGATTTTATTTCAGGATTCCCTTTGGAAGAAAAAAACATAGATTACCTTCATCCATGAGGGTGGTATAAATATTCTTACAACTAATTTAGGAAATCTAGAACACATGGTCCATGTCTGAGGGTATAAGAAGGGTATAGTTTTTAGAAATGTTTTTGGTCACACCCCTAGTGCGAAATCGATGAGAGAAGAATACAAGGGAGAAATAGATTCTCTAAAGGATAAGTTGTGACACTTGAATGAGTCAATAGATTATATAATTAAATAATCTATAGCATTTATGCCTGTAGAAGTGATGAGATAGACTCAGCCTACCTACCCAGATCCTCCACCTCCTGGTTTAGACTCGACTATGTACTGTGAGTTTCATGCTAGGGATCCCCATGTACATATTATAGCATGTGAAATTGTAAATCATATGGGGATTATTTATATCATTAACTTATCCAACTGGTTTAGGTAAGAGTAGTGGTAAATGATATTATTGATCTGAATACTCTAGTGTCATTTCCTATTGAGGAGGTACCATAATTGGACATAGTGTCATTTTATACTTTAACTAGCTAATCTTTATCATCAATTGAAATATGAGGTATGTGTTGTTTTTCATTTTTTATTTATCATTAAATTAGTAATTACCTATAATATCTTATGACACTTACCATATATAGGGGTATCTGAAATCAAAGGAACCACGATAAAGGAAAATTTTAGGAACCAATACCTTCATATACTCCTTAGGATGTTGATGGGTAACAAAGTGAGCACATGTTTTTTCAATATTAGATAATTATTATATTTTTCAAATGAGTGATGATATATGTAAAAGATATTATACATTAAATATATTTAAAACTAACATCATGGATGTTGTAAAGGGGGGGGAGTTTATTGTTCATGTGTTGTGGTTGTTTTTCATGTAAGTAAATTTCAATTATTAATTTAATTTCTTTAAGAAAACATATGTTATATTGACTTATTTAATTTATTTTATAATCAGATATCTCCATGATATTTTCATATAATATGATTTTGATTATTTTTATGATTTTATGGATCTAAAATAAATTTCAATAGTTGTGCAATACTTGAACCAAGATTCCATAATTGAATATATTTCTGAAAGATTAAAAAATGCAGGGATTAAATGTTTGTTTTCTTCCAATCCTTGAATATTAAAAACATATAAATAATTATGAACCACTATTCATTATACTAATATTAATTTTAAAATTTCTATATTTTTTTGACATTGGATGTTATGAATATTTTTCACAAATAAGCATAAATCATATTGGTTGTGCTCTTTATTAGGGGGTGTTCGAAGAAGATTTAGCAAGTTATTAAAGAAGTAAGTCTTAATATATTCTTTTAGTTCTTTGATCTTAATATTTTCATTTTACATAAATTTTGATAATTAATATTTGAAATTAAAATAGGCCATAGATTGAGATCAACAGATCTCACTCTTCAACAATGGAACTATAACAAAATTTATATGTTAAATTTTAGGTAGGTAAATTTTAAATCAATGAATAATTGTTTTTTATTACATATCTAGTGTTTATAAACATATAGTCATTGTAAAATAGGGGATGTTGAATGTTGGTATTATGTTTTATTATTCATTTTTGAGATAATCATGACCAAAACAATAATATATTCTGAAAATATTAGTTTTATTATAGCACTTATAATTTAAACAAATATGTTATATTTTAAATTCATAACAAATTGTGTTGTAGGGTTTTGATGATGTTTCTATATATATGTTAAATGAATTGAAGCACACTCAAAGTTTATTTGTAGATTATTTTCTAAGTTTGAATGATTTGGAGATATGGATTCATTTAGATGTATATTTTAAAAAAATGTTGTGAAAGTTTTCAATGAGTTTTTTTGTTGTTGTTTGTTATATTTGAAACTATTGTTTGGTGTTTCACTTTGAATTCACATGTATGGAATTATATATTTTATAATATTTTTTAAAAAATAAATTATCATCTTTTAAAGTCATTTTTAGGAAAAATTGATGTTGAAAGGTCATTCTTCATCGGTTTTACTAAAACCCGATGTGGAAAATTGAGTATAAAAACTTTTAACATCAGTTTTTTAGTAAAAATGGCATGGAGAGCCATCCATATGTCATATTTTAGAAGGTATTTCAACATTGGTTTATAAAAACCAGTATTGGAAATCCCACTTTCTACATATCTTATATTAATTCCACTTTTTAACTGACATTAAAAGGAAAAAATCAATTTTAAATTTATTTTTTCCACAAGTGTAACCATCTAGGATCATGATCTTCCATCTCATCAGGAACCATGAAAAATCACTATAATCAGGAATCCCACCAATACTTCCCATTAAAACTAAGTCTTGATACCCAAGAACCTCAAGTGTTGTTCACCATAAGGCCCAAGGCATTTCCATGCATATACCATATAACAGGCAGTACATCCCATGAATCGGTCTCAAACAAGAGCATCTACCCATGCTTTTCATCTCTAAGGGAACTCATAAGCCCAGGATAACCCCTCTTTGGGTTACTTTAATAACCAGGCCTATTTTACTTTATAAATGGAATCAATTCATCAATTTCTATCTCAGACTACTAAGGGTCACTATACATCCCTTATACAGAGATATTACATAATTTTAATTAAGGAGAATACCTCTATAAGATCCACATAACCTCTCATTAGAGAAATTATATTATTCTTCAATTGATTAAAATTACACTAACAAGTTATATAGGAAAATTTCATATAATTTTTTGTTTGAACTTTAAATAATCGAAACCTCTTCAATTAGTGATATCAATCACAAGCAAGCATGAATATGTCATGATAATCCTGTATATCAGGTATGATGCATATACATATGCCTCTTGCCTACAGGAAAATATCCAAAAACCTATAAATCATAAATCCAAGAACTTAATTATGCCACACTAGGTGAAATCACATAACCTTAAAAACATAAACTAAGAATAAAAATTCCATATTCTTACTAACCTGGAAATTCTATTAGATAAGGGGTTCATAACACACCAGTCCAAGGTCCATCACAAGATCAAACACATTTTAATATCACCTATCTATCATATCCCAAAAAGTAAAACAAAAAAATATTCAATGAAACTTTTTAATATGTCACCACCTCAGACCACTCGACTAGTGTCTGGACTAGTGGTTTCTACTTGACCTCAGGTATGTCTCCTTATATTCTAGAGGCTAATAACTAGCATCGAGTGTCTAGGTTGTTATCATGGGAGTATTATACCCTCATATTGAAGTGATAAAAAGGAAAAATAACCAAACATCATCCATTAAAAATAATTCAAGTACATAGAGGAAATAAAAGATAACATGTTATGTCATATGTAAATGAAAAATTAAGAAGTCATATAAACGCATGGTCATACCATTATATAACATCTGATCACCCATTGAGTAGATCACACATATAATAAAATAAAATAATAAAATACATTGAGTCTCTACTACCATCCCCAAACCTCACCCCATCTCGATCTTGAGTCCTATCTGAGCTATCCCACCTGATCATCAAACACTAAGTCGCTTCCCTACCTGAACCTGTGATTAGTAAATTCTTATCAGGTACCCAATTTCCATGGATTCTTGATAAGGTTGTGAATTCAACTCAATAGGGCACAACTAATGGGGCACCAAAAAACCAGTAAAGTAGTGTATGTTCATGTGATATGCTCAATTGAATAAATAAATAACAATGTGAAAGCATAAATAAATAATCATTGTCGATTATTAGGTTCTAGAGTGACACCTAAGATCAACTAAACCTCCTTTGGGTAGTGTTAGATGTCTTTAAGCATGACATGAATGCCCCAACCCCATAATCCTAGAGCTTGTTCATTATTTTATTACATTGGCATGATTATGAGAAATCAAATCCTGAAGGACCAATTAGTTTAGTAATATTTGAAATCCAGATTACATACATCATACCCATAATACATTGATAAATAAGAAATAAGAACATGATACATAATAAAAACAAATAAATAGTATCCTTGAAACTCATTAAATAGATTCCTCTTCATAACCTAGGGAAAGGAAACATAATAAGGGTGAGATCAAATGAATAATAAGGGTAATTATAATGAAATAAATAATGAATCAATGAGAATAAATCAATATGTAAAGGTAAATAACTGAATACTACTAGAAAGTTATTCTATAACAATGGTTTTAAACCGTTGGTAAAGGTTGGACAACAGTTGGTCTAACCTATACCAACAATTGTCCAAACCGTTGGTTGTTGAAGCGTTGGGATAGCCATATACCAATGGTTATTGAATAACCATTGGTATATGGCTTCAGAATTTACATTATACCAATGGTTAAGAGAAATCATTGGTATAAATTTTTACCAATGGTTTAAAACTGTTGTAAAAGTTAAACTACCATGTATACTCCAATAGTTTGCAAACCATTGGAATGTACCTTTACCAACGATTTACTAAAACCATTGGTAAATATTGAATTCATAGGTCTATACCAATGGTTTGTAAACTGTTGGTATAGAATTTTACCAATGGTTTATATGAAATTGTTGTTATACAGTAGGTTTTCACACATATACCAACAGTTGTAAACCATTGTTATAGCCTTCCTACAATTCTAGCAGCAGGCAGCAGCCTGCCTCCCCCATGTCCAATTACCTGCAATTATAACATAGAATTGAATTCATAATTCAATTCAATTATAACACATAATTCATAAGGTAACTAAATACATACATAATTGAATTCAAAATTTAGAATTCAATTACCATGTGCAATACAGAATTCAGAATTCAATTATGAATTGAATACATATAGAATTGTATTACGAATTATGAATAAAATACATACAGAATTGAATACATAATTATGTATGTGTTTTATAGAATTATAAATACATACAGAATTCTGAATTATGTACAGTGTATTCAATTCATAATTCAACACATACAGAATCGAATTTAGAATTTAGAATGTAATTACCCTGTGCAATTGCAATACATTGTACATAATTCAGTCGTGCATGTCAGTGTTACTCATTACCGTTATTATAGGTGGGTGGATTTGATCAATATATTTTTTCCAAGAACAATTTATATCATTGAGAACTAGTAAAATACATTAGGATTGGACTAGTATTTATGATTCTTAGTTTCCCAATATCCTGGAGTTGTCTTATTGAAATTAATTGGAATGAGATTATAGACCTTTTTCAATATTAATGGGATGGGTGGAACCATGTAAAAATGTGAATTGGGGAATTTCTTTCCCTCAGGTGAGGAATAAGAAATCAAGGGAATTAAAAGAAATCCTATAGGATAGTGTGGTTCTATAGTGGGAAGTGGTATGGGGCCTTGGTGAAGAACTTTTGATAGTATGGGGTAGAATAAGCTTGGCATATCATGAAGTTCAGACCCAATTATAGAGTTTGGAATTAATCTATGAATATAAAATTAAAATATTCAATGGGTGAAAATTCTTGGGTGATGAAAGACATTTATACTGGTTGGTGCTCAAGGATATTTGGTGAGTGTAGTCAAATTGTGGGGATCACACCATAAATTGATAAAGTGTATGAATCATGATTTAGAATAGATGTGGTGAACATTGATTTAGGCATGGTTGATAGATAAAAGCAAATAATTATAATGGTTTTATGTTATTTCTTGAGTCATCATAGGTGATTCAATCCAGGTTAATAAATTTAAAATCATACTAGATGCAAATGATAGAAATTTGATAGGGATTATGAACCATACTGATAGGGAATGCGATGAGGATGGTCATAGATTGATCTCTGTTAGTAAATGAACAATTTTGTATTTTTACCTTAGAGTAAGGTTCTTGGGATAGTTATTATAGGATACTTCAGGCATGTATATGGAATACTGATATTCATGGGTTATTAGATATTTGAGTATGACCCTAATGTCATATAAGTGGTGATGAATGTGTAGATTGACCTGTATAGCTAGAAAAAATAGTTAGTGATTGGAGTTTTGATGTTGGGGATGGATGTGGAAAGGATAGTTCATATCTAATTCATTGAAAATACTAAATTTTATGATTCATCTGTGTTAATTGGATACGATCTGTATTCTAGGGTGACTAGTGAAGTATAGATTTTAATTAATGGATCAAGCATGGATCAAGATTTAGATATACATGTTCCAAAATAATAATATAAAAATAGGGTCATTAATAAAGGTATTATATATATGTTAAAATGAATCATGATAACCCCTATATAAGGAAATCATGTTTTAGGTTTTGAATATGGAATTGTTTTTCATAGGATTGGGTGATTTTAGATGAATTCAGTGTGATTAAAGATTAACTAATACTTTTCACATGTAATTAGATATAAAAATGGATAAATGACTTCAAAAATTTCATTTTCAAGAATGGTGGATTCATAATGGGGATTGAATATGGACTTTTCATTGAAAAAATAATTTAATGGGATTGATTTTCTTGATATACCAATTATCCCTCATTTACAATCATGAGAAAATGATGATATTGGATTTTAGTATATGGGATAGAGATTGAGATATTATAATACATGATTCTCAAGGATTCGATGTTGTATGGTCAATATTTTGTTAATACTCACCCCCTCCACCTGCACCCCCCCCCCACCCACTTTCACACCCCCCTCCCCATCGGCATAGCCCCCCCCCCCCCCCCCCCAACCTACACAGCCCCCCTCCCCCTTGCACACCCCCTCACCCACTTGTATAGCCTCCCACCCACCCACCTATACACCCCCCTCCCCACCTACACAGGCCCCCCCTCCCCACCTTCACAACCCCCCACTCCCCACCTCACCCCCATCAGCCTCCCCCTACACAGCCCCCCCCCCCCCCCTTGCACACCCCCCCTTGCACACCCCCTCCCCACCTACACACCCCCACCCCACCCACCCACCTTCAAACCCCCCCTCCCCACCTGCACAGCCCCCCTCCCCCACCCCCTCCCCACCAGCCTATGAAATTTCAAAAATCAAAAACCCCCCTCCCTACCTGCACACCCCCCTCCCCACCTACACACCCCCCCACCCCTTCCCCACCTTCCTAAGAAATTTAAACAATCACAAACCCATTAAAATTTTTAAAAAAACCATGTTCTTTTATTTAATGAAAATATCCATGTTAATAACATTTTATAGGCTTAAGCCTTCTTCAAATCGAAACAAGCATTTTGAAATAAAAATATTAATATCACAGAAGAGTCATTAAATTCAAAACTCGTCTCCCAAACATTTTTATAAACCATTTTATAATGGAACCAGAACAAACACACATGTTTCAACCATAATAAAGTTGGAACCACTATTTTATAAACTATTAAACATATACACAAAATATAGGTGATATTCAACAAAATAATAAATGGGGACTACTTGGAATTCCATTTGGATAGCTCCTCATATCCGTCTTTCTTCATTAAATCCCCCATGATTAAGGGTGATTTCAGTGGTGTGTATATGGAATTTTTAGGTATGATTCCTCCTCACCTCCCTTAATTTCACTCTCCCCCAAATTCACTTTGATTCAGTGGTTGTGTATTTAGGAACTATATGAACATTCCACCACAACATAGTGCAATCAATAAAAGAGGATGGGAATTTTGTTAGAGATTGATAGTGGAAGCATGACGATGATGAATACACAAGGTTTATAAATTATTTAGATAGAGTAAATACCTCAAGTGACATATAGTGGGTTGATAATGATGATATCATTACTCTGGGTAGATTCAAAAAAATTTATAAGTAAATTTATAAACATATGGATCTATTTTCAAGTGAATTGACTGGGCCTAAGGGAATAGTGGTGAGTAAGGATCTTGGCGTGACCTTATAGACCTTGGGAATATTTTACCATGAATTAAGATATGATATTATCTCTATGGATAGAATTTCTTAATTCTAATGTAAAACGTTGATTTAATAAAACCTATGGGTTACAGAATCTAACCTAAAGGGGTTAGAATTATTGTGAGGTGAAATTATATATATATTAGTCTATTGATACAATCATGGGTGAGGTATTTTGGTGATGTGATCGATATTAAGGTGACGTATAAAAATATAATTGATGAATAAGGTCTTAGGAGGACAATATAGATTCATGTGGGATGGTTTTCCTTTAGGGAAATTTGATAGTTAATAGGTTTAAATTTTATGATTGATAAATCAATAGTGGGATTTTGTAGAGATTAACAGAGTGGTGTGTTAAGTGATGGGGTTAAGATTTAAATAGAAATGGTTATGGTAATAATGACTAGATATAATTATCTGATATATTTGGCTACATGAAATTCTTATGTACTGGAAATTCTTACATGAATCTGGAAAATTACAGAATTCACTAAAATTCACTCATAGCCTCTCCAGATTACTTCTAAATAACCTCAAAAACACATTCTAGGATCATAAAAAAATTATACCATGATGTATTCATACAAACCAGATCAAGAAGATTCATAATTTATCATCAAATCAAAATATTTTTGGTAACAAATACAACAACACAAAGTATCAAGTACAGCATGATCTATGAATGAGATTAAATCAAAAATGGTGTCCCATATTGTAAATCATCAAAATACAATGAATCGGATAAATATGAATAAAAAGTGGTATAATGAAAATGAATAAGATCAGGTTCTTCAGCCAAGAGTTTGAGTGTGTAAAAAGAGAATTGTGAAATATCTTTGTTACCATGTAAAAAAGATAATTCATAGAATCCATACCTCCATATCAAGCCAAGTTTTATTATTTATAGATAAATAAATAAAGATAATGTGACCTACCTAATCACACATATATTCAGTCATAGAAAATCATCAAACATCAAATGTCAGTAATATCAGTCAAAAATGTAATGGATCAATATATCCCTCATCACCATCACTATCATCACCGTCATCATCAGCCTCATCCTCATCCTCAACCATGTCCCCATCATCATCCCCACCCTCATACCCAACCTCATCCTCAGCCTCCTCCTCACCCTCCTCCTTTCCCATTTACTCTGCCTCAGCCTCCTCCTTTCCCTTTTCCTCAGCATCATCCTCATTCTCAGCCTCTTCCTCACCATCGTCATTGCCAAGAACAACATCATCTCAACCAACACTATAACTTACTCCTAGTTCACTATATATTGAACTCATCGACAACATATATTCATCAAAAATTGTGCTAACCTCTGGTGGAAGTGCTGGACATAAAACTTTCATCAGTTTCATAAATTCAGTGTTCTCTCTAGCAGACTGTTCTTCCACCTCTTTGGCCCTTTTTTCAAACTCTTTTTCTTGTTCCTTAACCTGTTCCAACTTGGTGGAACTACAACTAGTACCTAAAGAGGTCCAATACCTTATCAGGAATATACTCTTACCATTTCGGTAGCGTACTCTGTCAGGGTGCTCATCTTCCAACACCTGATGTAAGTGATCATTTGGCCCAAAATTGTCAGGTTCTTGGCATAAAGGGCCTCTAAAGTAGCATGTTACAAATATAAATAGATTATTAAGTTAAAAAATAGATATTAAAATTTTAAATCAACAAATTCAAACTTACAATCTGCTACTGTGTCAGTTCCTTAATTGTACTTCCATCTTTTTTCCTTCTACTTCAGCAAAACAGTTTTGCTCGAGGCACTCATTCTTCAATATTCAATTCTTGCCTCTACAATGACATTGAATGTAGGAAACCATAATTAAAAATAGGTTAACAATAATTAATTTCATAACAAAAATTATATAAAAACTTTAGAAATCGAATAAATTATGGAGGAAATAATAGAAAGTGCAAGTTCTAAAGAAAAATTATAAACAATTGTCATACCTACTTCCTCTCATGATCTGACATCGTAGTACATCCTAATGTGTGGAGGTATTTTTTAGCATTAATGTTTTTTTTATTTTTTCCAAATGATTCCTAAATAAAATTCAATAATAAAAAAGATAGTATTAATGAAAAACATGAAAATTTTAATTTAAATACCTCAAATGTGATTAATACCTTAAACTTGATAGTCATCCAATGAGTATTCATTTTCCAATACTATTATATCATAAAATCATCCATAATAGGTACCACCTCTAACTCTCTTCCAGCTATAGCATGTCATCCAATATACAACTTGTGCTTATAGGCTCTCCAAAGCTCACCTAACTCCTTCAGACGTGATGGTCATGCACCCCCACCATTGGGGAAATTAAACTGAAGCTGACACCAAAATATTAGTTCATATAAATTCAAGAATAATATATTACATTAAATATAATAGATTTTTTTACCCATATCTGTTCCCAAGAATTATCCTTGACTTCGTTTGGAAATTGTCTCCATGAGAGTGGGATGACGGGAATGATGTCGGGGTATTTGGAAAGCGTTGCCAAAAAAACTCTGACATTGCTACCCTGTTTTTTCAATCATTTGATTGTCTTCATTGTATTCTGTCATCAACTGTGTGTAGTGGTTCCACACTGAACGCATGCGTGTATTGCCCCACCCCCACCTCCTATCAGTAGATGTATCTATTATGAAATAAAAACAAATATTATATCAATAAATGTTATAATGAAAATAAATAATGGTATAAAAATTTTCTAGGGTTATACGAATATACCTATGGCAGTCTGATCAATGGGCACTGTTGAATCTACAAAAACTGAAGGAACACCCTCTACAGGTGCAGTGGGTCCTAGTGTATTCTCTGCAGGCACAGATTGTAGCAGAGAATGAGTTGAAGAATATGGAATATAGAAGCTCATAGAGAAGGAAGTAGAAGTAAAAGAAGAGGGAATGGATGGTTGGCCAAATGCATGATATGGATGAAGAGTGGTAATCATCATCAGATATGGTATAGAAGGATGAGGAGGCTTAGATGAAAAGGGTGGTGAAAACATGGGAGGCCTAAATATCCTATATGTCCCTAACAATATATTGGTATCAGAATGTGGGATAGATGGTACATCAGTGGGAGGGGAAGGGTCTAATTGGGTACGCTGACTAGAACGACTATCTCTCGTACCACCCTCCCACATACCACCAGCCTGAGTATTGGGACTACTACTAGGCTTCTCGTCAAATAACTATCACCTCAGTGTTGGATCCTACCAAAATTTTTAAAACAAAATTAATCACATGACATTATATGTTATTTAAATATATATATTTGAAATAAAATACTCACAATAGGCACTAATGGAGGAATGTTCATCTCAGGCATGCGATGATTTTTTTTTTGTCATCCTTTTTCATCACATCTCTTCAATAGGTTTCATTTCCTGCATTTGAAAACAAATATGGAAGTAATTAGAAAAATATAACTAATGTGTAAACCAAAAAACAAAATATATGAGAGGGGATAGGAGGATTCATGGGTTCTAGGGTCAAGCAGCCATGGTTAATAAAGCATTGAAATGTTAAAGGGTGTCTTAGAGTTATACTAATTTTATACATGGTCAATAAAGCATTGAAATGTTCACCAAGTTAGAAATTTTGGTTTCATGGGTTTGAATACAGTTCAAGTTGGATACAACATATTTTTAATCAATATTAAATTAATTTTAATAGTACCAACCTTAACAACCCAAGTCGAGCTAAACCAAAAAAAATGAGAACATGGATGGATGATTCTATATATTTCCCGCAATAACTTTGGGTTCACAATCAAATCTGATAATTGAGATATTAGAGTCATCATAAGTAATAAATGGATTGGTTCTAATGTAAGTAGTGATGGTGTCAATTCCATTATCACCATTATCAAAAACATGTCTTGGAATTACTTTAATAATGACACCAAATTTAGGTCAAAGATGATCTTTGACATAAAAAATTGTTTCATCATTAATGCCAATACATATGGTTCATCGGTAGCAAGAGTGTGAGTCATGTCAATAACTCAAAATCCACAATCATCAATAAAGATGAAATGCATCTTCATTGAATCAAACCACTGGAATTTCATCGTCATGACTCAACCATGAGAGTAATAATCCAATATTATTATTTTCTCAATGACTTCATAATAAGCTATTTTTTCAAAACAAGGTCTAATATTTGATGCACTGGCATAACAGTCTGTTATGGAAATTAGCATAACACCACTATGTTGTGTTATCATGTCCATTGCTTGTTCAATGATAATAAATATGTACCCATTGATCACAATTGATTTACATTCATGAACCACAGTATTAGGACCAAAATCCAAAGCTCTTATTTCCTCAGAAACAGATTCTGTAGAAAAATTTGATACCTAAAATATAAAAACAATATTAAATTTAATTAAATATTTATTTTATTTATTTATTAAAGAAATATTTCTACCTTCAATTTCAACCAAGTAGAAAACTCTGTGCTATGAAAAGTCTCTCTCCTTATTAAAGATAAAGAATGATGCTTTCTATTTATTATTTATTTATGTTCCCTATAGATAAAAATAGAAATAGTTTAATAGATATGTAAAATTAAAAGAGAGGAGATAAGATATACATGTTCAATTTACTTGATGTAGTCATCGAACAAATCACAGTGAACAACACTGTGTGGTGTGCCATCTCCCACTCTTCAAGGCTTAATGTCATTAATGTATAAGATCAGATAATTCCTCCTATTTTAAGAAGTGATGTAAAATAGGGTTTAATTTTCTCATACTGTTCTTCTTCATTTCTCATTGTTCTTTTCATTCTCGTAGTAAGATTAGACAAATACATTGAGCAGAAATCCATACATTCTTAATCCAAGTAACCATTCATGATTGAACCTTTTGGATGATTCCTATTCCGGACATAATATTTCAATGTGTACATATTTATTTCAGTTGGATACATCCAATAGAAAGAAACAAGTCCTTTAAGAAGTATTTTGTTTGGAATATAGATAGTTAGATGCAACATGAATGTAAAAAATGATGGAGGAAATATTTTCTCTAACTCACACAAAATTAATGGTGTTTCTTCCATCATTTTTTGCAAGAAATACTTGGAAAATTTATTAGCACAAAGATATCTAAACAAATGGCACAACTGAATAACTGATACCCTTACATTATTGTACAAAAGATGAAAGATTGCTATTAAAATCAACTCATGCAGAAGGACATGATAATAATGAGTCTTCAAAGATTTCATCTTTAACTCTCTTCTGTTGACCAATTTTGATATATTGCTTGAATAGACATCAGGAACATTAATATTCTCTAGTAATTCTAGAAATTTATTTTTTTCTAAAGGTTTCATCACATAAGAAGCACATGGAACTTTCCATTTATTTTCACTGATACACAAAGGATGCAATTATGGTCTAATTCCCCAATCCACTAAGTCATGCCAAGATCATAAATCATATTTTATCTTTCTTCTTAAATTTAGAAGAATCAAAAGAAACATTTCACATATATTCTTTTCAATGTGCATTACGTCTAAGAAATGACGTAACAAATTGGTTGACCAATACAGCAACTCAAAAAAGATACTCCTCTTCTTCCAATTGTAACAAGTATCATTAGAAACATTCTTTCTCTTTCTAGATTTAATTTGACCCTTCCAAAATGAAAAACTAAAATCTTTCAATTCATTAAGAACATCCGTTCTAGACATACGATGAGGTGGATCATCGGCCTCCATGGTATTATCAAATCTTCGATGATTGTTTCTATATGGACGGTTCATTGGAAATAATTGTCGATGTCCTATAAAACTAAAACTACGACAATATTTTAGTCTTCTGGATTGATTATTATTCATACAAATAGGACATGATAGTTTTCTCTTCGTGCTTCATTCATACATCATTGCATAAGCAGAAAAATCATTGATCGTCCACATAAGTGCAACACGCATCTGAAATATGTCTTTCGAACATGCATCGTATGTGTGCACACCCACATCCCAAATAAGTTTAAACTGTTTTATTAAAGGTTTCATGTATACGTCTATATCATTTCTGAGATCATAAGGGCCATATATAAGTATACTCATGAAAGTGAAAGGTTTTTTCATACACAACCATGGGGGAAGGTTATAAATGTGTATCAAAACTGGTCATGTGTTGTGAGAAGTAAGCATCTATCCAAATGGAATCAAACCATCACATGAAAGACTCAACCTCATATTATGCACGTCAGCTGAAAAATCAAGATATCGAGCATCAAATATCTACCATGAAAATTCATCTGCAGGGTGAACCAACTCTTCATTATTCTTCTTTCTCTTGGTATCATGTCATCACATTTTTATTGATATTTTATCAGACATGAAAATATTCTGAAGTTTAGGGATCAATGGAAATTTCCATATTACTTTCTGTAGCACATAGAATGGTATTCCATCATCTTTTGGCTTCCATCGGGATGTTCCACATTTGATACAATCATTTCTTTTAGCGGTTTCCTCCCAGAATAATCTGAAATCTTTCAAGCAAGCATGAATTTTGTTTTTTGAAAATCCAAGTTCTTCAACTAATTTCCGTGACATATAGTGGTTTGAGGGAATATCTACATCATCTATAAGTAAGTCCTTCAAGAATTTAAGAATGTAATTTATGGTAGTATTAGAAATCTCATACATGGTTTTCCAATGAAACAATCGAATTAAAGATTCTAGCTTTTTCATTTTACCACATTTCTGATATACTAGAGTTATCGCAGCATCATTCAATTTTTTCACTCTAACAACATCATCATTTTCATTGGATGCATCATGTGTGCCTGTATCAAAGTCTTCTTGGTTTGACATCCTTTACTTCTCATTATTACTAATAAATGGAAATCAGTCATATGTAAAATTCTCCAATCCAGTCCTCTCATTTGGATCATCAGCAATTTAAAATTCCATTTTCTCCCCATTGTGATACCACACATAATAGTTTGTTTGAAACCCATATTTGGTTATATGGTAGCTAACTTCTTAATGGATTAACCAAGGTCTTCTAACACAATTATAACTTGGGAATTTTATGTGACCACTATCTAAAGCATTGTCAAATGTGAAATCTAAAAATCTCTCCAAATTTTTTTGAAATTTTTTTGATATCCTATCACTTTCATACATCCAACTTCTATCCATTCTGTAAAAAATTATAATTAGTCATTTTTTGAAAGAAATTCAATAATATTGAAGTTCAATCGAAAATATTTTTAATTAAATGAGAAATTTTCACTTTATATAAAACTATAACCAACACAATATGTAGATACATGTTTAAAAATAGAATTGGAAATTATAGTATTATATCAACATCGATTTGAGGCTATGTAAGAGGAAAAAAATGAAACATAGTGGAATTAAAAAAATGAGGTTTAGTTCCAATATAGAACACAGTCCTCTCCACATGATAACAACCCACTACTAAGGACATTTATTTAAAAAAAATAAAATGAACCATAACATGGATCAGGTTTTACATGCAATAACTACATGTTAGGAATTCTAGGATATAACTATCCTCTATAGTATTTATTCTTGTGAAAAATATGTAAAAAGAAGGGATAAGGATTATCGGAGTAAACCCTTTTAAAGAATAAGATAAGTGATAAGTAAATATACATTAAACACAGGCACAACTCAAATGCAAAATGAAACATAGAGGGTGGATAGTGTATTGAGTTTTTGATGAAACTCAATATTAGATCAACTTTGGTTGATGAATAATATTTAAATATATACCTCATATAAGATTAAATGATCCAATGAATCTTTATCTTAGGTGTGGTAATAAATCTTAGAAAACAAATTGTTGTGTTTAGAGGTAATTAACATAGTACCATCATATGTTCCATACACCCATTTCATTTGAGGATTTATCGAATGTATACTCAACTACTAAAAGAAATATCCAATGAGGAACAATCTTAATTAATTAATCATATTTATAATATTTTTTGAAAGTATTAAATGGTAAGATATTCATTAATCATATTGACAATCTTTTGGTGTAGCGTGCAATGCAATCCACTAATGAATTTTAATTTATTCAAAAATAATAATAATTCATTAAAACTCAAAACTTTACAAACCCAATGAGTGTACACTCCCATATCACTCGATCACACTGCCAGGATCATTCTTTAATGAGACACATGTCATAAAACCTAAGTTCATTCAATTAAAAAGTGACCATGATTCTCATCCATGTCAATTTTATCTAGAAAAAAACCACCTATGGTGCTTCCTTCCCAAAAATACTAAGGAATCACACTCATGTCATGGATTACTAAATGATCACTAGTCACTCAGGCATTACTACAAAACCACAAAGAACATATACATTTTCTATCCATCCTAGATCTAACCATATCAGATCATAATCAACTATCTCATCAAAACCCACACCCAAAACTAATAGATCTGGGTATTTAATAAATCATTCCCTCTTCATATAATCATGATTCCTAAATTACTTCAAGTAATTTAAATTAAAAGGATAGAAATAATTCAACATTTCTTCACTTTTACCATCACAAGGGTATTGAAATAATAAAGGTGAATCATTCCCATCATGAACCATATTTTTATGATTACCTTTAATACTTGAAACAATTAAAATCCATAAAATTAATAAATAAACCCCCAAGTGTTAAAATACATCCATTACACCAATGGAATTTATTTACATCATCAAAGAATATCCCAAAATAATATCCACATGTTCTTTCCTCAAAAAACATAGTGGTATAGGTGGGTATAATTCCACTAACAATTTATATAGGAAGCCCATATAAAACTCATTATGAACACTTTATATAACTAAACCCTATGTCATTAGAAAATTCAGTCACACATAAGAATATAAATGTCATATGAATCCTACATTCCACATATGATGAATGTACACAATCCTCTTTCCTGTATGGTCCAAGTTCCAAAACACAAATTACAATTTCAAATTAGCACATCATACTTGAGTAAATATCTCAACTATAACATTGATAATCAAGAAGCGTAATTTGATAACCATATTAACCTATAATTACCATTGGAGATAGGTTCATGACTCACCTGTTTTAGGACTATCACAAGTACAACACATTCTTATCTCCATATAATTATCCAAAAATAGTAAGAAAAATAAAAAACACTTTAATATTTATTTCTAATTCCCAAAATAAAAGAAAAAAATAGAATCCAAATAGGTGCACAACAACACCTCAGGTGCATCTCCACAGACCTCAAATACTATAAACTAGCAATGAGATACTAAATCATACATTGGGTATACCAAGTTATATTCATAAACCTGGGGTACTGGAGAGGAGGGGAGATTCTTTGGAATTAACAGGGCAGGAATGAGGTTTAATGATTAATGGATAAGTAGAATCAAGAAAAAAATGATAAATATAGATGTATCGTATTCTTATTTTCCAGAAGATAGAATCCTACACCAATGATCATTCAGTTCTTCAATTAGTTCATATTATGTCATTGGTTTATACCCTTTGATTTATTTTTCAGGCATTTATTTTTTATATTTTTAACTTTCTATCATTTTTTTATCTTAGCATGAGCCCGAATTTAGTTATATTTTTGAAACCATATATTTATATTAGTTATTCCTTGATTTCAACCATGTTCCACATTATGATATAATTATATGGGATCACACCATCCCATAATGGGTTTTCACGTCACTCATGTACTTTTCAAACCATTGTTCTTTATGTTCATTTTCTTCATCCAATGGGGCCATTATTCGACATTTTCGATATGGTTTGGAGCACAAATAATCCCTTAAATTCATGGAGGATGTTTGAACGACCTATATATTATATCCTTGGGGATGTATTATGGAAGATATTTGGTGGAGGGTAATTAATTAGATGTATGGAACCCTAAAAAGAAGTGGTTGGCATGATGGATTACTGATCATGTAATTAGAGATCTTATTTTTTCCAATGGAGGCCAGAAATAAATATTTCAAAATCACTCCCCCCATCAAATACAAATATTATTAGTGGTAAAATAGTGAATAAAGTAGTGAAAATCATATATATGTAATCTATGTGAGTAAATACTTCACGTTCTACCAAATAATTTACTACACTCCATGTATCATGAATGAACATGTTCCATGTAGTCTAGGATTTCAGGGATGAAAGTGTTTTGGATGAGCTAATTACTACCCACCCTATAGTATGGCCAACACATCATGTGATCATATCCATGAAACAATTCCATGTTCTAATGGTCCATTTACAGCACCCCATTTATCCAAACATACCTTTCAACATAAGGGATTTTCCATGTATATTTATATGGCTATCCAAGCCGTGTACTATGTGTACATTCTGAGGACCCTAGATTATCGTAGACACCATGTGAACCCTTATACACACAATGTGAACCCTTATACTATGGATTCATTATTATAACCATTAATAACAACTTATTAAACAACATCATTATTCATAGATAATAAAAGTGCACATAAATCAATAATAGTATTGGATATATCAAGTAAAATGAAATCATACTGTCTTACATCCCAAATGACCACCCACAAGGCTGATTAATGACCACACATAGCTCTTGTTTCAGCCAAATAAAAATAGAAAACAAAAAATAATAGATGCAGAATGAAAAAACTAAGGTAGAACTTACATATTTGAAGTGTAGAAGAAAGAAATTCTTGATTGAAGATGGATAAATCTATGGAAGAAGTTTGGAAGGCTAGGGAAGAGGGACCTTCAATTTAGGGCAACAATCGAGTAGAGGGGGAACTGAAGGCCCAATCTATATTTAGGGTAAAACTTTCCCAACATTTTTTTAAAACCGTTGGGATATATAGTGTATCCCAACAGTTTTTTAAAACCATTGGTAAATATTTAAAAATGGGAGACTATCCCAATGGTTTACTTAAACCATTGGGATAGTTTGATTCTATGCATACTATACCAACGATTTGTACAAACTGTTTGTATAGTCTCCCTATACCAATGGTTTTTTCAAACCGTTGGTATATAAGTGTTGGTATAAATCCCATTTCCAGCAGTGTGAAACTCGTGCCATTAAATCAATAATTTGAGAGTTAAACTTAACCATGGATATTATAACTAATTGAATAATCATGTGGAATAATAATAACTGAATAAAAAATGATGGAATTCATAGTGATGGATATATAAAACATATTGTTGAGGCTTCATTCCAAGAATCTAAGACTTTCAAGGCTTCATGATAAGAATCTAATATTTTCAAAGATTCATGCTAAGAATATAAAAAATGGGTAAGGCCTCATCCAAAACCATATCTAGTTTGTCTCATGAAACCTATTGATGAATTGAGGGGCTATAGAGGGCCCTGCCCATCACATATGAAATCCAATGCATTCCTCATATGTAGAATAATCGATTTAAATAATAAACAATGTTCCTTATCATCAAATATTCATATTGAATAAATAATGTAGTTTTATTAATAATTCCCTAGTGGAGGATAAATAACAACAATTTTTTTTTATGTTGATGAATATAAATACCATTTAAATATATTTAAAACATTATTGAGATAAATAATCATTAAAAATTCCAAAGTGTCCCATACCACTTTGAAACATTGGAATATAATCCCCATGAAGGAATAACATTAAATGAAACTTATAATATCATGAGAATAAAGATATTTATGATATAACATGTCAAAGGGTAGTATATACACCATATAAAGTTAATTGGTACATAACAACAAATAATTCACAATGGAATGTAAATTGAGACTAAATCCCTTATCACTTTGTAATCATTTATTTAAAAGGTATAAAAGAAAATATTTTATTTTAAAATAACCTTATAAACTTGTAAAGGAATATTCAAAACATTAGGGTGTCATAAGGGTGGTAAATTCTATTCATACCGTATAAGTTAAAAAAATTACTTTTGTAAGAAAATTCCTAAAAGTACCTTGTTTTGGAAAATGTTAAGAATATTCCTTTTAAAAAAATTTAAAAAGTAAAAAAGTGGTAAAAATGAATTAAAAAATCATTGGATAATAGTAAAAAAAATTAAAACATTTATATAAAACACTAACATGGAAAATAAATATTCCCCAGTAGAGACTTAAACAAAAACAATCCCAAATAATGATGAGATTGTGAATTAATCTTTACCACTTTATAATCAGCAGAATAATATTCCCATAAAAAAGAAAAGAAATTTATTTGGATATTAAAATACCATAATATTCATAATAATACTCATAAAATACAATAATTTTTAATAAATACACCACATATAAGAAATACATGGTGAACATGACTTGTATCTCATAGAAAATAAAAGTGAGACAGAAATCTCTTTTCTTGCATTTCCTTTTGGGTGATCATCATTTAACCTCCTATATAATGGTTTTAATAGTGTTAATAATTTATTATATAACCATATTAATATTTATGATATCATATATGATCATATTATAATATCTTATTACCCATTTGTTAAACATACTTTTGTTATTTTCACTATCTCGTGTGTTAATTGTCTAGTTTCTCAAGTAAGTTTTGACTTGTTATTTGATGTTCCAATTACATAGATCATGATTTAATTATCTCAAAAATATAATACATTATTTAAGTATCATATATATTAATTATATATATATATAAATCTATAAAATTCTGAGATAGTAAATGAAATGCACCATTCATTGAGATGGTAGGTCATACATACGCATGAAAGTTACTTTCATTTCTTTGTTGTATTAAAAGAATGGAAAGTAAATGATATATATGTATATTATAATTTCAATATCATATCTATAATATATATATATATCACATATGTTTATTAAAACCATACTTTATGCATTCTATGTATAGTGTGAACAAATCACATCGCTTTGAGGAGGTAGTAGTCCACACTTCCACAAACGATGTTATCATATTTATAAAAAATGAAAAGCATAAGGGTATGTGTTATAAAAGAATTAAATAATCATAAAGACATAATAAATATCATATATAAAATATATAAAAATACTTTTCATCATAATTCTCAACCATTAAAGGTAGTAAAGGAAAAATTAGCAATCGTCGTTTCATGAGGCAGTAGTTCATCGTACACATAAACGGTATGTTTGTTACCCATTAGATGGAATTTTATGTAAGAGTAGGTAGAACCATTAACATAAAAACATCTCAGTATATTGAGGATATTGGTTTTATTATATAATAATGTAATAATAAGAAATTAAGGAGTGGGGAAAGAAATAAAACTAATGTGATCATTGAAGAATGTTACATTTTATTTGTGTAACTCCTTTTAGTTTATACAAAAAGTGTTCATTGGTTTGCTTTTTTCCCAAAGTGATGATTTTAGTATTGTGGGAGGAAATTTGGGAGATTATTTTGGAAGTTTTTGGTTGATATAAAAGGCTCAATGTGGTGTGAGGAAGTGAGGGAGGAGGTTCCCTTTTATAATTGAGGTGAGGGGTACTTTTGGAAACTTTCAAACTATTAAATTAATATAAATTCATTTTCTATTCCAAATGGATCCAAAGTGAGTTATTAAAATATAATATGATGATGGGTCAAAATACTCTCAACTAATAATTTTTAGACATGCTTAGGTCACATTATTACCCTTATCTTTTGGCTTTAACCCTTAGTTAAACCCTTTAACTTTTACTGTGACAACTTGGATTTTTACTCTTTAAGGGTTAATATAGTTACTATAAAAAGTCAAAAGACCACTAAATGATTAATTGATGGCATTTTGAGACTTATTCCAATTATTTGTAATAATTTTATATCTTTAGATATTTTATATCATTTAATAAAATATTATTTATTTTAAAATATCAATAATGTCGATTTTGACACTATTTGTTATTTTGTCTTATACAAAAATCAAAAAAAAAGATAAATTTGAACCAAGACTTCTAAAACATTAATAACATGTAAAATTCATAAATAAAATTCTTTGATGAAATTAACTCTCTCAAATTTTATTTATTTTAGTATTTTTAATATCATTTATTTGATTCTTCAATTAATTAAGAAATATTGCATCATCATTGTGTCACCATTTAATTTAATTATTTATTTTCTAAAAATTATAAATAAATTACCATAATTAATATAAACATGTTATATTTAAAATTACTATTTATAGTTTAATATATTCACTAAATAATCATATATAAAAATCTAATACTTATTAAAAACAAGAGGGTGACATATTGGACTTTCCTTAGAATAAAATACTATAAAAGCCTTAAAGTCATTCATGTGGATTCAAAAGGCCATAAAATCATCCTAAGGATACTTTTTATAGAAACTCACTCATCAAATAAAATTTTTACAAGTTTTAGGTTAATTTTATAATACTTATAATATTATTTTTACCCTTAATTACTTGATTTACCATTAACCGTGGTAATTAAAATATTACTAAAGTTACTATTCATATACCCAAAAAATAAAAGAAACCTATTTACGTAATTAGGAGTCAATTATTACAAATATAGAATCCATTTTTCAAGATTCAAAACACATAAATTTTAGTAATTAATTTAAAATTAATCTCATTGACGGACTGAGAAAACGGGTTATTAAAGTGAAAACATGAAAAAGATTGTAGTGTTTTTATATTCATATTAAATTTAAAATTGATTAAAATGACCTAAATTGTATTAAATAATATAAAATTTATCTAATTATACTTTAAAACTAATGAAAAATACAATTCCAAACTATAAATTATTTAGACGAAAAAGATGTTTTCAATTAAAATGTAATATTTTATCACTATTTATCAAAACATGAAACTTATCAGAAAAATACAAAAAATTAAACCAAAATAAATTTTTATATTCATATTTAAAATAATAAGTTTATTTTTTCAAATATAATATATAAAAGTGTCAAAAATTTGATTGAAAATAGGTTCTCCTTCAAAAAGTAATAAAACTGCTTTTATAAAAATATATGTTTTATGTGTAATATTAGGTTTGTTCCTATCTTTTGCTTATAACATATATTAGATGAATTTAAAAAATATTTGATTGAATATATAAAATATTTATTTAATTAATATTATTAATTAATATTAATTAATTTAATTTATTAGGATAAAATGTCTTTGTGAGCATACAAATAGTTTTTATAAAAACATTCTCATTATATTCAATTAGCTATTATATTCATTTCTAATTAATTTGTAACCAATGAATTCAACATTTATTTTAATAAGTTTGTTAATACTATTCATAACCTCCAATTCAATGGCTAGGTTATATATTATTATATTAAATAATAATATTTTAATAATATATTCTTTTTCGGTCAAACTCAACCTTGCATGTAACGCAAGCCAACTCATTGTTGTGTGTAGCGTAAACTTAACATGTTTTTATGTATAAATAAAGATAGTAACAAAAATAAATATATTCAAAAATGAAAATATTTTAAAGTCTTGGGGTATTATATTCTCCCCGCCTTAATTAAATTCCATCTTTACAATTTAAACTTGATCTTGGTAGTCTAGAGTTTGATACTTAAAAATAAAAAATTGTTGAAAAAACCACATCATAAATAGGGTTAATAACACATCTTATTAATAAAATGGGAAAGGAATTATAAATGTCACTACAAAAATAGTTTTTCAAATAGGATAATGTTAGTGAAAACATGGATATGGAAGAGAAATTTAACCATCAAGTTCTGATGGAGAGTGATAGAAAAGAATTTCATGAGAAAGTTATTGACCACAAAACAATAAAATATAGGTATGAATAAATTTCATTGATATCATCAAAAATTATGATAATAGGACAACATTTTTGTTTTAAGACCCTTTTTCTAGAGTTGATAAATTATTTTACTCTCTAAGAATATAAGTAAATATACATTTCTATGAACACAATTGTTTCTTTTAATTATTCCTTGAACTATTTCTATTTCATCTGTTAGCACAAGTTTCATCATAGGGTGAAATAATATATCGATCTCTTTATACAACATCATTTTATAATCATCAGGAACATATTAAGGTTTATCTTTCCCTCAACTATTTGTTTTCTAAAAAATTTAACTTGCTAGTGAATCATTTTTATTGGTTATCGGTACCAATCAACACAAGCTCTTAAATACTTGATGAAAATTTACTGTAGTATAATCCTTATATATTTCATAATTCATATCATGATATCGTTATTAATAAAATACTTTTATAAAATTATTTAAGGATCCATATATAGGATATAATTAATCATTCCACTTCAGCTATATCAATTACATAAGATTGACCTTGATCCCTTAATTTCTTCTGAGGTATGTTCCCTTGATGCTTCGGCATTAATTTGTATAGTTCCTCATATCCTTATAGTTGAAGCATCGAACATTATAAAATTATTTATTTCCCTTTAAATCCTGAGCATGGTATCCTTTTTCTCTACACTTAAATCAAACTCATTTCCCTTTTAAGCTTGTACCAAGGTGTTTTCTTCCACAAGTATCACATGTTGGAAAATCCTTCTTTCCCTTTTTCCTCTTATCTTTTATTTTCTCTTCCTTTCTCTTCTTCTCATACTTCCCTTTGAATCCATATGACTTAGAGAATTATTTCTCTTTCTTGATAGCATATAAAACTATTTCATCGTATAAATAAAAAGTCCGAGAAATAGGTGCTCTTTAGAGATTTAACTTAATTCTGTCAAATAAATGATCAATCTTACATTCCATGTTGCATATGAAATCCATATTATACCTTGATAATCTTGTAAAGGTATATTCATACTCCATAACACTTTAATCTTCCTTTTTCTTTAAACTAAGGATCTTTCTATTCATCTTACTATTTTGATCACGAGGGAAGTATTTATCGAATAATGTCTCCTTAAATGTTCTTCATTCCATGAGTTCTATTTATTCTTCCCCCTAGTATTCAAGATCAAATACCACCATTTATTTTCATCACCATTGATACAATACATTGTAAGTGTAACCTTTTCCTTTTCACCAATACCATAAATATCTTCTCCAAATACTTAATACACTACTCATCTTTCATTAGATCAGTAGTCTCATTAAATGATGGGGGCCTCTATCGTATAAAGTAATCCAACATCAGATAATCTCTCTATGAAATAGGTTTCTCCATTTAGGTAAGGTTATTTTCTATAACTTAATTAAACTTCCCTAATATGGTCATAATTTTCTCCATTCCAAAACTAGCTATACTAGTCTCCTCAACAGGGAAATCTCTACATTTTCCATGAGTATTAATTCCATTCATCCTTATAGGAACCATTTTAAAAAAATGGAATACACTAGATTAGATCATATAATTATGAAACATAATGTATAATCCCACAACTAGTGAAATACCTAACATAAATTAAAAATTTATGCATGGCTAGTCTTATAATCATAATCATGGTTTCTTTGGAGATATCTTTACTTTAAAATACTTCATAATGGTTTGTAAATAAAATAAAAATTATCCTAAGTGTATCCCCCATGAGTATCAAACCAGGTGCACAATAAGACTCATTGTCATGTACTAGGTTACACTAAGTCAGGCCCAACGCACCTTTTCAAAGTTGTTACCCCCATGTACATCTATTCCAAAACCAAGTCCAGTTGTAGTATTCAGATAGGGATGTATTTCTAATAAGACCCACATAATTTCTACCTTAAAAAAATTATAGGATGTTCTTTTATATTTATCATCAATGTCCATCTTAGGGTTATGTTCCATACTCTATGTTTTATAAAACAAGTTTCCAAGGTTGTTGTAAAACTTCCTTTGATACCAACTATAACGCCTTGACCCCAAAATTTTAGAGCTCATACATTATTTTATTATATTATCATGATTATAATGAATCAAATACTGAAGGACCGATCAGTTTAGTAGTCATGGAAAGACAAATTACATACAATATACCCATAATACTTTAGAAATTGGGAACTAAAAACATGATACATAATAAAAACAAATAAACACCATCCTTGAAAATCATTCAATGGATTACTCTTCATAACTTGGGGAAAGGAAACATAATAAGGGTGGTCTCAAATGCTTAGTAATGGTAACTAAAATGAAATAAATAATGAATAAATGATATGGTAAGGTAGATAACTGAAACGCATTCTATTTAATCGTCAATTTGAGAATTAAACTTAACCAAGGATATTAAAACTAATTGAATAATCACATGTAATAACAACAACTGAATACATAATGATGGAATACATAATGATGGATATCTAAAACATATCACTAAGGCTTCATTTCAAGAATTCAATACTTTCAAGGCTTCATTCCAAGAGTCTAATATTGTCAAGTATTCATTCTAAGAATCTAATAAATAGGTAAATCCTTGTCCAAAACCATATCTGTTTTGTCTCATAAAACCTACTGATGCATCGAGGGGATATAGAGGTTCATGCCTATCATATACAAAATCCAATGCATTCCTCATATATAGAATGATCTATTTAAATAATAAACAATATTTCTTATAATCAAATATCTATATTGAATAAATAATATGGTTTTATCAATAATTCCCCAGTGGAGGATAAGTAACAACAGGGGTTTTTGATGTTGATGAATGTAAATACCATTTAAAGATCATTAAAACATTCTTGAGGAAATAATCATTAAACATTACAAAGTTTCTCATACCAATTTGAAACATTTGAATCGTAATACCCATAAAAGAATAACATTAAATCAAAATTAGAATATCAGGATAATAAGGATATTCATGATATAACATTTTAAAGGGTAGTAGATACACTATATATAGTGAATTGGTGCAAAACAACAAATAAGTCATAATGTAATGTAAATTGAGATGAAATATCATACCACTTTGTAATCATTTATTTAAAAGTAAATACATTTATAAAAGAAAATATTTTCTTTGAAAATAATCTTATAAACTTATAAAGGAATATTCAAAATATTAGGGAATCATGATAGTGGTAAATTCCATTCACATCGTATAATTTAAAAAAACATTCCTCTTACTTTTGTAAAAAAGTCAAAAAGTACCTTGTTTTTAAAAAATACAAGAAGATTCCTCTTAAAACATTTTTAAAAAGTCAAAAAGGGGTAAAAATGAATTTAAATAATCATTATAGAATAGTAAAAAAATTGATAACATTTTTAGAAAACACTAACATGGAAGAGAAATATTCCCCAATAAATACTTAAACAAAAACAATCTCAAATAATGATGAGATTGTGAATTAACCTTTACCACTTTATAATCCATAGAATCATATGCCTATGAAATAAATAAAATTATTTGGATATGAAAATACCATAATATTTATAATTATACTCATAAAACACATTAATGGGAAATAAATACATCACATATAATAAATAGGTGATGAACATGACTTGTATCTCACAGAAAATAAAAGTGGGATAGAAATCACTTACCTTGTGTTTCTTTTTAAGTGATCATCCTTTAAGATTTTTTATAATGGTTTTAAGAGTGTTTTTAATTTATTATGTAACCATATTAATATTTATGATATCATATATGATCATCATATAATATCTTATTACCCATTTGTTAATATTCTTTTGTTATTTTCACTATCTTAGGTGTTAATTGTTGAGTTTCTCGAGTAAGTTTTGACTTATTATTTGTTGTTACAATTACTTAGATCATGATTTCATCATCTCCAGAATTTAAAATATGATGTAAATATCATATATATTCTGTGTGTATAGATATATATATATATATATTTATAACAATCTATAAAATTTGGAGAGAGTAAATGAAATGCACCAATAATGGAGACGGTAGGTCGTACATACGTGTGAATGCTAATTTCATTTCTTTTTCATATTAAAATAACAAAAATTAAATTATATATATTTATATTTTAATTTAAATATCATATCTATGTCATATATATATATCTTATATGTTTATTAAAACTATCTTTTATACTTTCCATGTATAGTGTGAATGAATCATATGGCTTTTAGGAGGCGGTAGTCCACACTTTCACAAACGATGTTATCGTATTTATAAAAAATGGAAAGAATAAGGGTATGTGTTATAAAATAATTAAATAAGCATAAAGAAATAATAAATATCATATATAAACATATTTTCCATCATAATTCCCAACCATGAAAGGTGGTAAAGGAAAAAACGAACAATCATCGTTTCGTGTGGTGGTAGTTCACCATACACATAAATAGTATGTTCGTTACCCATTAGATGGAATTATGTGTAATTGTAGGTATAACCATTAACATAAAAACATCTCAGTATATTTAAGATTCTTTTGTTATTATATAAGCATGTAATAATAATAAATGAGAGAGTGGGGAAAGAAATAAGACTAAAGTGGTCATTGAAGAACATTACCTTTTATTTGGATAACTCCTTTTGGTTTATACCAAAAGTGTTACTTATTTTGATTTATGCTCAAATTGATACTTATAGGATTATTTAAGGGAATTTGGGAGCTTATTTAGGTAGGTTTTGATCGAGATATAAGGCTCAATGTGGTGTGAGGAAGTGAGGGAGGAGGTACCCTTTTATAATTGAGGTGATGGGTACTTTTGGGAACTCTCAAACTATTTAATTAATATAAATTCATTTTCTATTCCAAATTGATCCAAATTTAGTTATTTAAAATATAATATGAGGATGCTTAGAAATCCCCTCAACCAATAATTTTTATACAAGTTTAGGTCACATTATTACCCTTATCTTTTAGCTTTAACCCTTAGTTAAACTCTTTAACTCTTACCATGACAACTTGGTTTTTTACATAATTTGGACCCACTGATTCCAAATATGGAATCTATTTTTCATGATTCAAAACACATAAGTTATATTAATTAATTTAAAATTAATCCTGTTAACAAAATGAGAAAATGGGTTATTAAAATGAAAACATACAAGATATTGTAATGTTTTTATATTCATGTTCAATTTAAATTGATTCCAATAACCTAAATTATATTAAATAATATAAAATTGATCTAATTATACTTTAAAACCAATCAAAAATAAAATTCAACACTATAAATTATTTAGATGAAAAAGTTGTTTTCAATTAAAGTGCAATATTTTATCACTATTTATCAAAACATGAAACTTATCAAAAAAATACCAAAAAATAAACCAAAGTAAATTTTTATATTACAATTTAAAATAATATTTTTTTTTCAAATATAATATATAAAATTTTTAAAAAAATTATTTAAAATAGGTTCTCCATCAAAGGATGATAAAACTATCTTTATAAAAATATAGGTTTTGTGTGTAATATTAGGTTTGTTCCTATATTTTTTCTATAAAATATATTTGATGAATGTAAATAATATTTTATTGAATATATAAAACATATATTTCATTAATATCATTCACTAATAGTAATTAATTTAATTTATTTAGATAAAATTTATTTGTGAGCATAAAAATAGTATTTATAAAAACATTCTCATTATATTCAATTAGCTCTTATATTCATTTTTAATTAATTTGTAACTAATGAATTAAAAATATATTTTTATAAGTTAGTTAATAATATTCATAACCACCAATTTAATGGCTAAGTTATATCTTATTATATTAAATAATAATATTTTAATAATATATTATTGTTTGGTAAAACTCAGTCTTGTGTGTAAAACAAGCCAACTCATTATTGTGTGTAACGTAAACTTAACATGGTGTTGCGTATAAAGAAATATAGAAAAAAATTAAATATATTCAAAAATGAAAATATTGTAAAGTCTTGTGGTGTTATATGACATATATCCTTGGGGGGATACAAGTCCTACCATAATATCTCATGAGTATTCCTACACAAAAGGTATAAAACTTGGATCCTAATAACCATCCTATGTATCTCGTAATATTATATCAAAAATATGATATTATGAATCACTAGGAATCCCCTATCATTAATAATCACTGGATCATAGGGAGGTAATACTAAGAATCCCAGCATCACTAAACATCCATGGATCCAAGGGAGGTAATCCCCAACATTCCCCAATAACCAAGTATCACTAGATCCTAAGGAGGTAATCCCTAATTTCTCATCATCAGAAAACATCCATGTATCCTAAGGAGGTAATCCTTAACATCCCATCATCATAAAACATCCATTAGATACTAAATAGGTAATCCTTGGAATCACATACCGTCATCAAGCAACTCTGGATCCTAGGGAGGTAATCCATGGGATCCCCTCATCATCAACCATCTCTAGATAATAGGGAGGTAATACTTGACATATCCTCATCATCTAATAGTATTTAGATCATATAGAGATAATCACTGGCATCCCATCATCATCATCCACATCTAGATCCTAGAGATTAAATCCCTAGCATCCCATCAATATATATCTAGGGGTATACATCCACCCAATAACATCTCGTGATAATAATAATAATAATAATAATAATAACAAAAAAACAACATTGTTTGGATACTTTCCCAACCTATATCATATAACCAATGTTGACCTCTCAAGTGCATGACCTATCCTTGTCATTGTTTCCCTACCAGACTTGCATCATCGATTAGAGTTATAAGGTAACACCGAAAATCATTACAAACCAATCCCACACTAATCCCCTCAAGGGTAAATATAATTATTGGGGCACCCGCCAGGGTCCCCTAGGCCACACCAAATCATAGAAACCCTACATGGTCTCCCTTATCTCAATCTCATATCTCGGTCCAATCCCTTCACATATAGGACATGACATCCCTTATCATCATCATAGTTACATTTAAGTATCACTAGCATCATAGGATAAACCCCATTTAAATTACTCTTAAGGGATGAAATTAGGAATGTCTCAATTCCCAAGTCATTCTAGGTCGGTCCTCAAACACCTAACTTGTCATAATCCCCTTGGACAAACCTACCCAGGTACACACATATGAAGGGAGGAGGAACACTTTCCCCACTCTCATACCAAATAGTCTGACATCTCTAATTAATCTTAGAGTTCCATAATTTCCCACTTGGGCCAATAATCCTAGACCAACACTCTCCTCTACAAGTAGGTGTTTAAGGATCCTGCACTAGGGTCACTAAGTTACATCCACTCCATTAAATTTTTACTCCTAAGGGTCTTTATATCTCATAACACACTTCAATAATTAATTCCTCAACCATTGGTGGTCGAGGCACTAAGCTAGTTCCCAAGAGTCCATAGTGTCCCTTAGCACTTACATCCATCAATAAACATTTAATTTTAATTAAAAAAGTCATTTAATTTAAAATTTTGATTTCCCTTGATGGTGAGACCATATATCTCATGCATACTTAAATAAAATTTATTTACTAAAGGGGTATTATCAAGGGACCACCTATCTTATATACGGATTCATTCCCTCTTATACACGCTCGATCACCCTCTCATAAGCTTGTTTAAGCCTCTCACATGCTTGCATCATCACATGAGGCCCTATCTTAATCCATAAAATTTAAATAATTTAATTATAAAAATTTATAATTAATTTTAAAATTATATTCAATTAGTCATAATGACTAATAAATCACTAGGTGATTCTTGAGGCCTAATCCTAGATAAAAGGTTGTTCACCACCCCCAACATCCATCCAAAACATTAACACACAAAACCCCCAATTTATCTTTTCACTAAATTCATCTATTTCACCCAAAAACACCAATAACCCATAATAAAACCATAGAAGAAACATACCTTATCAAATCCTTAAATAACCTAATGTGGTCATCATCTAGGGACCTCCTTTAACTAAGCCTAGAAAAATTCACATCATATTGGGATTATTCCACCATGATCTAGTGGAATCATCACTTAAACCCTCACCTAACAAGAAGAAATAATATATGAGAGAAAAGGGTAGGAAAATGAGGTTGAATCAATATAGAGTGTAAGTTGTACCTTAAGTTTTTTTCCATATCAAATGATACTCAATTCTAGAAAGAATTGAGGGATATCCTCCCTTATAATCAAAGGGAGGGGAGAGAACCCCTCCTTAGTCATGTATCCCCTACTGTATAGGGTAGTAAGACACCCTAAAATCCCATAAAAACAAATTTTAAATCTTTTTATTTTATTTTTTTATAAATTTGTAACCACTATATACTCACACCCATGTAAGGGTTAGCATAAGTAGATTCTTGAAATCCTATTTTATGTTTTTCAAAAAAAACCTTTTTGAATTGGATGAGGGGGTACCATACATGAGACTCTATTGAAACACATATTAGAGGGAACCCACATGACCCCCCCCCCCCTATATTTTGATGGTATGGGAGAGAACCCATGTGATAATCCCCTATTATTGAAATGGGATAAGGGGAAACCAACATAAGAAGATTCCCCTATAAGGTGAATTCTATGTAGGGTTCAGCCACCACTTAAAGGGATTCCCTATATAAGATGATTTCCCATATGTGGTCACTCCCCACATAATGGGATTCTTCGCATATAGGTAATTTACTATATGCAGTCACTCCCCATGTTATGGTATGGCTACATAAGGGGATTTATTTCCCCTCTTCTCTAGTATTGGACTTTTACAAAATTTGGAAAAGTCCCCATGTATGGATATTTTCTCCCATGAAAGGGGATTCCCCAGGGATGAACTTTGTAAAATTTTGGGAAAAGTCCTAACCACATGAAGGGATTCCCATTTATAGATCATCCATATAAGGTTGACCATGTATGGTACATCTAAAACCCATTTATGGGTTTTATCTTACACCAAGTTGACCCACCGCTCAACCTCAAATACCAATATTGAGCACCTGGGTCATCACTCGATCCTCAAGCCATATCCAAAAATATTACATGGGGAAGCCCCAACTCTCGAATTCTTAATGTAAATACTAATTTTTAAAACAACCCCCCTCGCCATAATCAAAATTTAAATTTCCTTAGAATTTTCTCAACCCATATGGATACGGGTATTTACAATCACCTAAGAATCTCACATGCAAAAAAATATGGAAACAAGAATAAAATACAAAGTGATGGATAACCATCGATAATCAAAACATAATATAACCTAAAAAAGAATTTGGGGAATCCAAATTCATAGACTAATGATTAAGAGAACATATATGTATAGGTATACTGTCATGATGACCACCAAATGCATGACATGGTTGGAAACACATAAACAAGATCAAAAAATGGAATCTCCAAAAACAAAACAATGAAGGACTATCTGTAGGGAGGATGAACAAAAACAACCAAAACCCACTAATGACCTATAAAACACTAGAAACATGCAATATCCAATGAATAGTATAGATCAGGGCCTAACATATATATATCTTAAAATTAGGCTCTACTGTGGAGAGGTGGTGGTTCTTTATCCTCAACAAGGCCTCTCCTAGTTACACAGTCAACACACATTAGTGTTGTGATTGATGATAGAATGGTGAAGGAATTTAAATCCAATGGCATTGTTATAATCAGTTTATAATTAGATATATTTTGAATTTTATACCTAAGTACACTATCATGGGGGATTCCATGATTGGATAACCTATAGCTTCTAAAGGATGGGGGAAAATGACTTTAGTATTGAAAAGAAACTAGGATCAGCACAAAGCATCTAGGTACATCACCATCAGGTTTGAAATAGATATATTTGAGGAATAATTTATTGAGGAGGATAATAAGAATCAACACAATAGTGGGCATAACTGATGAAAAGTATAAATAGTGAGATGAAACACTATAAAATAATGAAGAAGATCAAATAAAATACATCTCTATAGAAGATGGTGGGGAGCCAGCCAAATATGCACAATTATTATGTGGATGGTCTAACTTTAAGGCCTCTTTCCCAAATGGTCCACTGAAATTCAAAGGGAATTTTTAATTTTTAAATTATTGGTTGGGTCATTTTGAGAATCGAGATTCATAATTGAGTTCCTAGAGTTTTAACACCTTCAAAGATGTGTTTTGAGCATGGTAGGGGGCTCAAGAGTTGACTTGGGGGATCAAAGGATACTCAGGAGAGGTCGGGTGGTTGCTACAACCAAAGTCATTGTAGAACCACTGACTAGATGATAATCCTTTTAGGGGGGATTACATTCCCCCACCCAAGTTTTAAGATGGGCAGTCCCCTACTTTTCTTCTTGTTTCACTCGTGTGGTTGGATCCCTTTCTGGCTCCTTCCCTTCTTTCCCTATGGTTATGGGATATTTTTGGAAGAATCTTCAATAGTGATTCAAGGTATAGGATCTTCTCCCTCCTCTATTACATATCCTTCCTTCTCAGTGATTATTCTACATTGTTTTGGTTTATTTTGTAAGCGGATATTTCACCTAATAATGATTAAATCGTCCACTTTTTTAGGGCCTTTTGTGCATCCAAGGTTGAGGATGTCCCGAGATGATGTATAGGTGTTTTTATTTATTGAATAATCAAAGGTATTTTGTGTCGTGGAATTTATTAAGGGTTTTCATTTAAATTGAATTAAATTATTGATGGTTTTAGTTTCAGTGCTTAGAAGTTTGGTTCATATTGGTACTGGGGGTCTATTGTGGGCCTCCCACAACTGGTTGGATTTTATATCGGTGTGACATGACAATGTGATGAGATTTTGTCAAATATAATCAATTATAATTAAATTTTTTAATGAATTATATTCGATATAATTAACTGTTTTGAGATTTTTGGCATGATTTAGGAGTTTTTTGGTAACGCGAATTGGGACCATGCTTGGACAGACCTCGACAGGCCTTGGTGGAGCTGTCATCCCCTGGGGAGAAGTTGGAAAATGTTAGAAAATGAGGTAAGTGGTCTCTCATACACACCCTATGGTTTTTGAATTTGATTATATATATTGTTTCATGTGGCCTCACCACTTTAAGGAAATCAAACTTTGAATTAAAAGAATCATTAAATAAGTAAATTAATTGATAAATTAATAATCTATTAAATTGTTTGTTCAATTAAATGTAATGACCATTGGTGGACTGCACAAGGTGTCGAGGACCACTGTAGGCCATCGATCACTAGATAGTTACATTGGACACCAATGGATGAAGTCTTGAATGGTTTAGTTATGATTCCCTAAGAATTTTAGAACCCTTGAGAGGTGGGACTAGGCTCGGAATGACTTAGTGACCCTGGAGACAAGATCAGGCTAGGTGGACAGGCCCTAGGCTATGGATGATGGGTTGAGGAGTGGACCAACCCTATAGTGCTCTAAGGATTGATATAGTCCATGTTCCATCTCTGGAATTTTTTTTATGTTAGATACCATGTGTAGTCGATGAGGAATTTCTATCCAGATTATGATACTGATGGATGTAGTATCCCATGGGCATCAACTATTGACATGAGACTTGGAGTGAGATCTAGGGCCCATGTGAGGGTTCCTCTGTTATAGTCTAACCTAAGGGACCACTTTGGGTTCCCTATTGACTGACCATCCCTGGATGAGCATGTATGGTTTGGGTAGATATGGTAGTGGGTGTCAACTTAGAACTTGAACTGAAGTTGTAGGCCCGAAGGGTCCATGATGATGAGAATGGGATTTGGGTTTAGACAACCCCTTCCCTTTATTTATTCTTTACATGGTTATTTTTTTTTTAATGATTGATGCCCAATTATACTTCTTGAAAGCCTGATGTGATGACAGTGTGGTGGATTCCCAAAGTTGTTTCCAGAGATATGATCTTGGGCCTTATGTTGTACTATGTGATATGACTTGGACAATGATGTCATCGTGGATACTCAGTGTGTATCCTGGGATTTGATTATTGATCCATGTAAAGAAATCCTGGGATGCCAATATTAAACCTCAGGTCTATATGGGATTCCATTGATGTCACAAGCCCCTAATATTCCTAGCTTAACTAGGATCCAACTACATAGGCTTGGGTGATTATTTAATTTTGATTATGATTGTTATGAGATTCCTAGGTAAGCCCTAGAATCCAAATGATCAGACCTAATGATATCCTTTGTTCTTTATCGGGATGCCTAGGATTCCTAGAATTTAGCTGTTTGGCATAGTGACTTGGGGGTGATGTCGATTCAATGATTTATTAGGATGTGGAGAATTATCCTTGAGCCATTATTTGCACCTAAATTTGGGAGAGATGCCCGGGATTCCTGGGATCTGGCCATGGAGCCATTTTTTATGAGCAATTGATCATTTGAGCTTGATAATTTGGGATATTCTTGGTTACACCAAGATTTAGTATTTATATGGTTGACATTATATCATGTTGTACTCAGTGACACCCTGACACTATCTGAAATAGGTATAGTCAACTATGGTCACATGAATAAGGATCGAAAATGGTATGGTTTCAGTACATGGGTTGACAGGGTACCCGAGACGTGCTTAAAGACATTACCACATCTGATCAAAGTATGTATTGTTTGTTATTTTATTTAATATTCTACTATTTATTTATTTATCTTGAGAATTCCACATGAACATATCATTGCATATTTTCGGTTGGTATAGACAACATTGGTGGTTCCCTATTGAGTTTTGTACTCACACCACCCTTTTTGAACCTCCATAACACATGGGTACCTGAGAAACTCTCATCTAGTTATCATAGGCACGGGTTGGGCTGAGGCCTAGGATAACATGGTTGAGCAGTACATCTCATATGATTTTTGGAGATCAATATATGGTATGGCTCGAATTGTAGTAGATTTTGGAGTTTATTTTTCCATATATCCTGGTCTGTATATATAGTCAGCCTAATGGGATCCTAACGAGTGTATGTATGATATGATAGTTCAATCCTTTACTGAAATTTATTTATTATCATCTGTGTTTGTATTTATTACTCCCATTTCCATTTTATTTCGATGGATGATATATGGACATTTTATTTTTCCACCAAGCACTTTGATACATGGGTTATAGCCTCTCCGCAATAACTCTTTATATCACTGTCTCTAGTAGATAGTCACTGGCATCTGGGGAGGCATGCCTGAGGTATTGTGGTGAACTGAGTCAGGGCACTAGTTGAGTGGCCTTCAGACCGGGATGTTACACCAACTTTCCACTTTTATGGAATGGTTAGAGTAAAATATGATAATTTAGATTCCTATATCTCATAAAAATATACTAAAAAATATAATTTTATTCTTCTTTGAGAAAAAATTGAATATATTTCCATAGTTCTCTTATGACTCCTTCCCTTTAAAAATTTATCCAGTCTCATTTTCATCTAATTGAAAGAATTATTTCCATTAGTATCTCAATAATGAAGAATACCCACATCTTGCATTCTCTTAATGTTAGCCTTAGCTATCTCCACCTTGTTAATAACTTCTACATAAGTAGTAAAATTGAATAAAATAACCTTAGTTTGAATCTCAGGTTAACTCTTTATCTCTAACCTTCAATATTTGAGGTTTTCATTGGTCACTAAATCGAGTACAATTTAAACAAGTATAGTGAAATTATTTTCATAGTCCAGAAATAATTTCCTTAATATCCAAATTTTTTTATTATTTAGTCAGTTTTAGTGTATTTGGATAAAATTATTGGTTGGATAGTTTTGAAGTCATGTCAAAGTCATGTCCTCACTCAACTTAGCTTTCATCACCATCTCTTCATTGGTTTGTCTAGTCTACAAATAGATAATTTAGCTCTTATATTTAAATTTTTGTATATAAATTATAATACGTGGTTGACGCATTCTAAAATTCACATCTTCTTATAGTTTAGTAACACCACTAAGCATAGGAGGATTCTACCTCTAAAATTCCAAGTTTTTATCCATATCCTTTAGTTTACCCTAGTTTTCTTCCCTTATGAACACTTTAATAACATAAACCAGAGAATTGAAAAGTTTTTTATTAATAGGAGCATCACCTAAGTTCTCAGCAATTCCTCCCTATCGATGAATATGATCCCTTCTTGATGTCATTTCAACAATGCCTATAAAATCTCATTAAAATAACATATTAAAAAATATATTATTAATTAAGAGAAATTTAATATCACATGTACACATATTAAGGGTTTTTAAAAATAATAGAATAGTTTAAAGGTTATTTTTCAAGAAATCACAATTTAGAAACCATTTATAAGATCATACATCAAAACATGATATTTTTTCCTTTAATGTGTTAATACTGTGAATAGTTTTCAAAACTTATATTTAAAGTATTCCATAAAATATGATAATTTTTTCACTATATACATGGTTATTGTTCATGTTTTACAGACTATGATCCAAAACTATGGAAATTCCTATATTTACCCTTTTTAAAAAAATATTTTCATCCAACTTTCTCCATATTATTCAAGAAAAAACTAAATTATACATTACTACTGATTTTTAATATATATATTACATCTAAGTTTACATTTATTTTTCCTTGGTTTTCACTCATCAACAAAAAATGTTCAACAAAATCCCAAGAAAATATTTTTTTAAATCATTATCTAAAACACACATTTAAAATAAAATCTCCATAAATTCATTTTAGAATCATGTATATCTAATTCCATTTATATTTATGTTTATAATGATGAAAAGGTATAATGCTTGTCCCAACACTTCATGGATGAAGACACCTATCATGGGAAAATATAATAAAACATCCTTCAATGGATTTACTAACCTCATGTTTTACCCAAACCATAACTTTTTTTTTATAAAGAGTTTATATACACCTTTTTATAAAAATGTTTTGAGTTTCAACCACCCCATATTTACACATACCACTGACTTCTTATGAAATGAAAACAAACCTTCTCTGATGCCATTTTTGATGCCCCAAACTAGATATCTAGCTTGAGACCCAATTTGGTGAGTACCACATTTGTAACGACCCAGAATTTATAAATGATATTTGTTTCTTGAATAAATTTGTGTTATATTATATAGAATTATACACATACATCTCATAGAGAAACCAATAACACTTTAATTAATTAATTTAGATCATTACATTATTTAGCAACTAAACCCATCAAAATTCAAAATATTACAATGGAAAAAATTATTAAATAGAAAATGTGGAATGTGAAAACTTGAATCATTCCAAACTGATAGAATTATCACCCCTACAAACAATACTATATAAAAGAAACAAAATATTAGTAAAATAATAGAAATATTAGAAAAGTAAAATATATAACCTTAGGAGTAATTATATTGATTAATTTATAAAGGAATGAAGAGGTATTTATAGAAGGTAATATGGTCATTGGTAGTAGCATTGTGATTGTTGGAATAGTGATGTGATCATTAGAATAGTAACTTGGTCGTTGGGAATAGTGAATCGACCATTAGAATAGTATTTTGACCTAAAAATAATAAAATGTGATATAAATAATATTATAATGATTAATTTAAGTAAATATAAATATTATAATACCATAAAATAAATAATAAGAATAAAATACTCAAAGAAATTATACACACTTTTAAATAAATAGTATTTTAATGTCCTTCCTAAAAATCATAATTTTTATGAAAATAATTATAGTTAGATATTGTGGAAAATTATTTTGAAAAAATAAATTTCATTTCTATAATTGGCACATCAAAATTTCCCAAGGGTTTATTTTTGATAATTTTTTGAGAAATGTCCATTTTTACATGAATAGTAAAAAAATATTTTTCAAACACCACATGTTTTATAACATAATGATGATGTAATAATGACTTAATAAATGTTAAATAGGTTATTTCATCCCAAAATAAATTTAATAAGATAAATGGGTCATTTAAAATTAATAAACTTAATTTATAAACCTGAAAAGTATTTTCCAAATCCTAAAAGTCAACAGTGACCCTTTAAATAAACTTTTTTTAAATTTTTTTCCTTTCCTTTTGATTAAACTAATAAATTTGAATTATAAAGTGATAAAAAGTCCTAAAATCATTTTATTTTATTTAAATATATTTAATAATTTCAAAAAAATTATTATTGAAAGGTTTACCTTTGATATAATAATTTATTCAATATTTTATCCTTAAATTTTCTATCTTCTCAAGTATAAATAACCCCTCACCCCTACATTGGAAAACCACTTACCTTCCACTTAACAAAGCCAAGGATATACCCTAGTACCCTATATTAATCCCCTTATAATCCTTAGGGATGTTCTGGATCCACTCAACTCTAAGTACTCAAGGAGTTTAGTACCATAGAAAAGAAGCAACACCAAGAAGAGGGTAAGTTTTCATCTACTTATCTTCTTATTTTCCTCTTCCCTTCATATTTTTCTCTATTCATTTCAAAACCAAATATTATAATATTAAATTAGTAGTATGTTATAATTATATTAATTATGTTAATCAACTATAATGATTATATTTACAATGTATTTATTTTCCATACATCTCTTTCTTCTTCTTTTGACAATGTCTCGTTAACAGTTGGTTAAATGCTAAAAACAGCATTGCCAATTATTTTCTTATCATTGCCCTTATGGATAGTGAAAATAAATTATTTAAAATATATAAATGTATAAATATAAGTATTTATAATCTTCTTTATTTCACCTTAATAATTTATAAATAATAATAAAACAATATCCTTAAATTGAAGCAAGATGATATATTTTAATAAAAAATATGATATCAAAATGTTTCACCTTTAACAAAGAGAATTAATGAATATAATACAATTATTATAACTGATAAAGAGTGAAAAAATTAACATAATTTACTCTCGGTTACATGTTTTTATAAACATAAGTTTATTATTTAGGTGGTGGAAAAGTGATGAAATAAAGTGGGATTTAATTTAAGGGGATTATCGAACCCAATTCCTTCTTTTTGGGTTATCTTATCTTTCACATTATTCTCAATATGGATGTTACTTTATTGTACTTATAGTATCATTTCATAATTATTTCCCTTTTTTCATGGGATATACATGTTTTTACCTTGTTAAAAGGACTTCTAAGCCAATTACAAAGATTTTTCAAAAAGGACTTTATTTATGAAAATGTATCTTTGACTCATATTGAGTTGCTTCTTCTTCAAATAAAAATGATATTTTATGCCAAAAAATGATCTCAATTAATAATTTGGGAACTAAAAAGTTTATTCATTAAATTATGATTTATGATACCCTTATGAAACTCGTTCCTTTCCATGGGTTTATTTCATGGACATGATTGTTATATGTTCTCTTTCCATGTGGAATTCATAATTATAATCATTTTATGATGTGACGAGTGTGAATTGAATTATATATCTCTCCAATTCATTGAGTAATGTGATATATCTCATGAGATTATTTGAATTATGTGTGATCATTATGGTATCTTTGTTCACAATTATGATGTTACGATTTATGCACATAGTTTTACGTGAACATGATGCTAACTTTGTTCACAAATATGTGTGGTATTTGACCACTATGTTAAGATGTTTCATTGGTATTCATATGCCACATTTCATGCCTTTATTATATTTTTCCCTCATGATGATGATGATGATACTATTCTTATGATATGAGGTTGTTGATTTGATTCATGTCTCTTTTATTCCTCCCATGATATCCATCCCCTTACTGGGCTTTTAGCTCACCCCTTTCTCAGATGTATATCCTCGGGTGATTTCATGCACTAAGGAGAATGTGAAATCTTTTAAGAGGATAAAGAATAAGGATTTAAATAAAGTTTATATTTTATTATGTATAAGTAATGTATAAGCCTAATTTTCTCAAGATACTAAACCTTTCAATCCTTAAATGTGTTACTATTATGATGTTTTATCTTAAAAATGATGTGATGGTTATATAAGAAAAATTTTAGTCATTATAATATTACCTCAAGAACATTCACCAATCGATAGTGATGGATTGGTGTAGTGAGATCTGGTTGGTCTGAATGCTTGTGGCCCGTACTACACACCGGCCTGCAACTTTCATGAGGCGAGCTCTACGGTGAGCATGTTGGGGCTTGTAGGGGTCAACGTGCCCCTGCTCTGGGGGTCTGGGGGTCGAAGGCCCCCAAGCCTAATTTTTTGAGAACTATAGAAACTCTGACCACTGTAGTAGAGATGACCGACTGACACCAATAAGTCACTATAGCAGTGTGAACTTCAGAGTCAACAGTACTATAGTTCCTTGGACTTCCAGCCGGTAATCACTGTAGCACTTTTAACTTAGGTGGTCGTCTTTCACTGTAGCGGTGCGGACTTCCAACTGCTTTTCACTATAGCATAGCATACTTTCCAAATATTGGTGGAATAGCGCTCCATCCTCTGTATTATCCATTTTTTTGGATTAGTTTTTGTGTGTTATAAACTCCTGTAAATTTTGATCTCGAATAATAGTGATTTTTTGCCTCTCCATAGACGTAGGGATTATTCCCAAACAACATAAATCCTTGTGTCCTTTTTCTTTTCTTTTTTTCCCTTTTACTATTCTATGATCTGTATTATTATTATTTTTTGTTGCTCCCAATGTTTCTTCATCAACTGGTATCATAGGTTGAGTTTGGGATTCTCCAATGATGGCTATGGAAGAAGGCAAGGTGAAGATTGATCACTTCAATGGAACTGACTTCAGATTCTAGACTATGAATATTGAGGATTATCTTTATCAAAAAAATATACACTTGTCGCTTCTGGGTCTGAATCCAATGGACATGGAGTAGTCAGAGTGGGAGATGATGGATCGACATGTTCTATGCATTATGCACCTTACATTGGAAAAAAAATGTGGCGTTCAACATCATAGAGGAGAAGATGACGATTGATCTGATAAAAGATCTCGCGAATATGTACGAGAAGCCTTCTGCGGAAAATAAGGTGCACTTAATGTGATGATTTTTCAACCTAAAAATGGTTTAAGGGAGAATTGTTGTAGACCACATCAATGAATTCAACACCATAATAAGTCAGCTGACATCGGTGAAATTTGATCTTGGTGATGAGGTATGTGTGCTGTTTTTACTATCTTATTTACCTGAAAGTTGGGAAACAACTGTAACAACTATGAACAGTACCTCAGGAAATACCAAAATAGCTCTAAAATATGTATGAGATCTGATCCTCAGTGAGGATATGAGAAGAAGATAATCAGGAAGATTCTCTAGTTCTGATCTGAATGTTAAAGGAAGAGGAAGGTACTCACAACGAGACAATCGTATAGGGCGATCAAAGTCAAGAGGGAAAATCCAAGACAAGGAAAATGGGTATGGTCCTACCTGATGGACTTTCAGGAAGAAAGGACATGTCAAGGAGTGTAAAGATAAACATAAGGTGCCTGAAACCAGTGGAGAAAACATGACAATTGAAGGAATTGATGACGTGCTACTGTTGAGTGTGGATAGCCCAATGGAGTCTTGGATTTTAGACTCTGGGGCATCTTTTCATTATACATCAGATAAGGTATTACTGAAAAATTATGTTTCTAGAAATTTAGGAAAGGTACATCTTGCTAATGATGAACCCTTTCAGATTGTGGGGAAAAGAGATGCACAGATCTAGACCAACAGTGGGAGTTTACTTGTTCTGAAAAATGTGAGTTATATCCCTAGATTGAGAAGAAATCTTACTTCTTTTAGACAAATTCATGATACAGAGTTGAGTACCACATTTACTGGTGGTGCATGGAATATCACCAAAGGAGCTATGGTCATAGCTCAGGGAGCAAATAATGGTACCCTATTTAATATGACAAAAACTTTCATAGACATGACTACATCACTGAAAGCTATTGGAGATTCCCAATTGTGGAACTACATACTAGGCCACATGAGTGAGAAGGGGATGAAGAGGCTGAAAACAAAAGGGTTTTTACCAGAGTTGAAGTCAGTGGATGTTGTCCTATATGAATATTGTATCTTCTAAAAGAAGAAAAATGTGTCTTTTGCAAAAGGAGGCATAACACCGAAGGTTGGGAAGTTGGACCTGGTGCACATAGATGTTTGGGGTCCTGTACAAGTACATTCCCTTGGAGGGTCACAATATTATGTGACATTCATTGACGACTCAACAAGGAAGGTATGGGTTTACTTTTTGAAAAGTAAATATGATGTGTTTAAGATGTTTTAGAAGTGGAAGGTTATGGTGGTGAATGAGTCAGAAGCTAAGATGAAATGATTTAGGCCTGACAATGGTGGAGTGTATGGCAGTCATGAGTTCATATAATTATATTCTAATAATGGAATTCGGTGGGAGAAAACTATTCCAGGTACACCGCAACAGAATGGTGTGGTAGAGAGGATGAATAGGATGTTGAATGAGCATGCCAAGAGTATGAAGTTACACTCAGGGTTACCCAAGACCTTCTGGTCTAATGCAATGAACATTGCATCATATATGATCAACAGAAGTCCATCTATGCCAATGGGAGAATGTCTACCTGGGGAGATCTGGTCTGTTAAGGAGATAAAACTAACATATTTACGAGTCTTTGGAAATTTATCTTATATACATGTTGATGATAACTCAAGGTACAAGCTTGATGATAAGTCCAAGACATGTTTCTTTATTGTCTATAGTACTGAGGAGTTTGGTTATCAGTTTTGGGATTATCTCAAGAAGATAGTCATGAGGAGCTAGAACGTGGTATTCAATGAATGTGTCACATACAAGGATCATCATACAGTTGAAGATGAAAAGGGGAACATTGAATCTGAGTGTAAAGAGAAAGTGGAGATTGAAGGTGTACCTGATCATGAGACATCAGAACTGGTGGAACCTACTACTCCAATGGATTTGAGGAGATCAATAAGGGTGAGAAGGTTTGTGCATAGGTATTCACCATCCTTGTATTATTTTTTATTGACTAACAATAGAGAACCATAATTATTTTAAGACAATGCAGCTGAAGGAGTCAAGAAAGTGGGAGCTGGATAAGAAGGAGGATATTTCCTCATTGCATGATAACAACACTTGGGAGATGACACATCTGCCAATAGGGAAGAAAGTATTGTATAACAAGTGGGTATACTGAGTCAAGGAAGAACATGATGGAAAGAGGAGGTACAAGACAAGATTGGTGGTGAAAGTATTTCAATAGAAGGAAGGCGTGTACTTTACTGAAATCTTTTCACCTATAGTGAAGATTACCAATATCAAGGTGGTCCTCAGTATTATTGCATCAGAATATTTATATCTTGAGTAGCTTGATGTCAAGACTGCTTTTCTTCATGGAGATTTGTAAGAGGACATCTACATGCAGCATCCTGAAGGATATGTTGAGTCTGGGAAGAAGACCTTATGTGAAAACACTATAGGAGCTTGTATGGGTTGAAGAGGGAACCCTAGAAGTGGAACTAAAAGTTTGATTCATTTATGACTTAAAATGCATACAAACGATGTGGAATGGATCAATTTTTCTACATAAAATCCTTTGGTGTTGAATATATTGTATTGCTTCTGTATGTGGATGACATGCTCATTACAGGATCATGTATGCATAGGATTGATGAGTTGAAAAGGCAGTTGGATAAGGTGTTTGAAATGAAGGATCTTGGAGAAACTAGAAAGATTTTGGGGATGAAGATTGAGAGAGATAATGTAGCTAGAACCTTGAAGTTATCACAGGTTGACTACATTGGGAAGGTTCTGAGAAGATTTAGTATGCTAGAAGCAAAGTATGTATCTATTCCCTTAGCATGACATTTCAAAATCTCAAAGGAGCAATCACCGAAGATAAAAGAAGAGGTTGAGTACATAGCAAAGGTTCCATATGCATCAGCTGTTGGATGCCTGATGTATGTCATGGTTTTCACTCAACATGACATCGCTCAGGCAGTGGTAGTTGTGAGCAGGCACATGGATAACCCTAAAAACAATATTGATAAGTTGTGTTGTGGATATTAAGGTATTTGAAGGGTAGCAAGGCAGTATCTCTGTGATTTGGAAAAGGAAATTCAATGCAGGGGTATGTGGATGCTGACCTTGGAGGTGACGTCAATGGAAGTAGGAGTACCACATGTTATGTTTTTACATGTGGAGGAAATTTACTAAGCTGGATATCACAATTGCATAAGATGGTAGTTTTATCCACCACAGAGGCAGAATAAATTATTGTAACAAAAGCTGGGAAGGAGATGGTTTGGATAAAGAACTTATTGGATGAATTGGGAAGAAAGTGAAAGGATAATTTATTGCATTGTGATAGTTAGAGTGTTATACATCTTGCAAAGAACACAGTGTTTCATGCCCAAATGAAGCACATTCAGTTGAAGTATCATTTCATCATAGGTTTGATACAGGATGGATTTCTGACATTGCAGAAGATTTGTGGAACCAAAAATCTGGCAGACATGTTTATGAACCCTATGGTAATACAAAATTTGAGGCACTATTGTGTCTCTATTGGTCTCCACTAATGAATAGAGGATGAGAGGAAGAATAAAGAGGACACGATGGGAGAACAAGAGGAAAATATCTTGTATTTCATAAATCGTCAGGTTGAAATTGAAGTTGTGAATGGAAAGCACACTACTAGTGAGTGAAGAAGATGAAGATCTCAGATTAAGTAAGTTGTCTTAGTCAGTGGCATAACATCATAGCAGCGTAGTGGATTAGGCTCCAAGTGGGAGATTGTTGGATTGGTGTAGCCTGATCCGACTGGGACAAATTCTTGTGGCCCGTACTGCACATTAGCCTACAACTTTTGTGGGTTGAGCTCCGCAATGAGATTTTTGGGGGTTGCAGGGGCAATGTGCCCCTACTCCAGGGGTCCGAGGGCCTAAGGCCCCTTGACCCAATTTTTTGGGAACTATAGCAACTCTGAACTTGTAGCAGAGTTGGCTGACTGACACTGACAAGGCACTATAGCAGTGCAGACTACAGAGTCAATAGTATTGTAGCTCCTTGGACTTCCAACCAACAGTCACACACTATAGCAACGCGGACTTCCATCCACTTTTCACTAAAACACAGCAGATTTTCCAATGGTTGGTGGAATAGTGCTTCATCCTCTACATTATCCCATTTTCGGGCTAAGGTTTTGTGTGTGATAAACTCCTGTAAATTGTGCTCTCAAATTATAGTGATTTTCTACCTCTTCATGGATGTGGGGATTATTCCCAAACCACATAAATCCTTGTGTCCTTTTTCTTTTCTTTTTTTCCCTTTTACTCTTCTGTGATCCATGTTTTGTTTCGTTGCTCTTGAATTTTCTGCATCAGATAGAGGTTCGAAATAAGTGTTGAGTGATGAACCAAAAACATTATGGAACAATTTTCCCTTAGATATAATTGAGAAACTGCATGAAATGAAAATATTTTAATAAATAAAGTAATTCAAATTTCATTTTTTTCGTAGATACAACTAATATCATACGCAATACTATATTATGTGTAAACCATTCATGAAGTACAAAAACAAATGAAAAACCAAAGTAAGACATTTATCCTCTAAGGATATTCAAACTTCTCTATGGGATATGTAGAAAACACAAGCATATCTCTCATCCTCCATAGCTCCACCAGAGTGACTATAGTCCATGCTAATAAATAAGGAAGTCTTTATTTTATCTACATCAAAGGTGTGCATATAAGGGTGACTAAAAGAATATTTAGTAGTATTTACTCAAATTAATCTCATATTTTACAATGTATGATAGATACAAATATGTTTATGCCAATTTCATGATTAATTCAATAGAAAACCTTAAAATAATTTTTTTAAAGAAAAAAATTTTATTCAAATAATTAAAGAGAATGTCACAATGATTTTTAAGAAAAGAAACTCTCCTAAGAGTTTTATGTCATTGGGTAACCATACCCGGTTCACATATCTCAAAACCATCAATCACTCCATATGCAATAAGAGTAATTACCCACACTCATGTGTGGTCATAGTTTCATCTAAAGTGGATTGTCAACCAATCAAAAAATGTTTGAACAATATTATCACTCAATTAGACAACCCATTATAGCCCTTCTATCTCCTCATAACCTATAATTAGATTGGGGTCCAGAGTTCTGGCCTCTCCTCATAGAGATACCTGATCTATCCATTAAATTAGAGAATATAACAACCACAGGTTAGGCCCTTTTCTTAATCCAACTCTAAAATGACTTTGAAAATCAATTTTTCAAAAATATAGACAATAAAAAAGGTCCTATAAACATCCATTTTAATTATTTGAAAATTAACTTAAGAACTATTTGAATCGTTTTTCACAAAATCCATCCATTATTTTCAAAATAAAATTCATCAATAAAAACCAAGTTTTTAGTAAATGGATGATGGCAGAAAAAATTTCTTAAAAATACACTCATTCAATAAGTCAATAATTTATCAAAAACTAATAAAAACCTCTTTATAAAACAATTCCAAATAAAATTATTATTTATTTAAAACACATTAAACAAACATAAATATAGTAACCATCATTAAAAAGAACATATAATAGAAACTTACCTAAAATATGCTTCTTTTAGAAATCAATGAATTGGAAAATTATTACTCTTGGCTATGTAGAAGATCCATCGACCCCCCCCCCCCCATGGTAGGGTTTCGAAAAAATTACAATAGAGAATTAATAAAAATAAAGAAATCAAAAATGGTATTTCTTATATTTAGGGTTAAATCACCCAAAAAATAGAAGATAATCATTAATAGATGAAGGAAAAACTTAAAAATTTCCCTAAGAAGTCCCTATAAGCTGACCAAAGAATGAGGGAGATCAATGAAATTTTATGTATGATAGGGGAAATTTGATAAAAAAAATACACCAAATTTCAATTATTCAAGAATACTATGCATGTTTTACACACTATTCACATCAACTAAGCAAAAGCCTTTTCCAACTGATTTCCAATTTTCCCCCAAAATTCTCAGGTCAATAAAGTTAGGCTGCAAAATTTGACAAACCATAGAGAAAAAGATCATTAAATATGTATGATCATGGGATCCAACATGATTAGGCTACACAGTTTATAGATCATGCACCTTAATCATGATTCAACCCAACTTATCTCTAAGCTTATATTTTCATCCTTAAATTCATTAAAACCCAAATAATAAATTACATACCAAATATAGGGTGTCACATGAAGGTATGAGTTGTGATACAATATTATCTTATATTATTTAAAAACTCTTTGTGCAAGTATTAGTTTCTTTGATAAAATCAAAGCATCACAATACCTTGACTAATTTTATTATATACATCATTTTTTAATACTTTAAACATTTAAAAGTTTTCAAAAATTGATCTCATTAGAAACATGTAACCATACCTATCAAATTTATCTGTGAAAGTTATAAAGAATTGATAATCAACACTTAACCATGCTCCTATTATACCAATTACATCAATTTTTATCAAGGCTGATAGTTAACTAGTCTTCCAAAAGGAAATTATGTTATCCTATTAAATAAATAGGGCCCACAAGAATCAAATGATTTGTAATCAAATGATTACAAAAAATTATCCTTTTAGAGTTTTTTGATATGTTTATCATTCATATATATAATGATAAAAGACCAAAGGTAAGTGGTGTTTGAATCATTAAACTTGATCCTCTCATTATATATGTTGCAATTGAAAATTAGATTATCTAGTTTTATAATAAATAAGTCATTAATAAAAAATTTAACATTAAACATTTCATTCATTTATATAGAACAATCCTTTTTATTATACATGAAATAAAAAAATTCATTATTCAAACAAGAAAAGGACACTAAATTTTTATTCATGGAAGGAAACATGATAATAGCATTGGTGATGTTCCATAAATCCATATCGTAGTGTACGATAAATGGTATGTCATATTGTATGACATGCATGAATATAAGGAATAATGTATACCTTTTTATGGGAATATCATGATAGCGTGATAAATGATATACCATGCTACTGCTAGTGAAATGTTAATAAGTTAACATTAGAATAATTACGTCCACTAGATATCATTAATATGATTATTTCATAAGATGGAATGCATGGAGGATGATGGATGCATTCAAATGATTAATGCATGAATTGTCGAAGCCATTTACTCATCGCATTATAACACATGTGTAAATGAATGATGTTTTAGGAATGTCCTAGGGAGTTTATATAAGTTTGAAATCCCATTGATAATGGGGTGAAAACATTTTAGAATCTATTGGCCAATTCTGTTATGACTCTAAAAATTTTGTGCAACACTTTGAGATATTTTAAAGATTATTTTCAGAGTTGGGCGCAGTGTCGGTATGGAATTCTAGGGCTTAGAGAGCCTCGATGTTGATATATTAAAAATATTAAATATATTATATCATGCTCATGATTTTTTTATAAAATAACATAATATCTCTTGAATAGTGTCTCAAATGAGAAATCTAATACCACCATTAAATCTGGAATGTGAGTTTACCCTAGTCGCAAAGTAAGTCTTATCAGCGTTGGGAACTTGGATAAAGCACTGTCATCAATGAATTAAATTAATTAATTTAATTGTCATTTATTTAAGAAACACTAATGACATATTTATAGGTTTTTGGTGCAGTGTAAGCGTGTGATGGGCAGTGCCCAACTTTAATTTTTTGCATAATCAATGATCAATTCGAGATCTATATGACAATGAACGCTATGATCCATAGAATTGAGTCAAAGAAATAGACAAATAAGAATTGTTCCAGAACCAAGATAGAGGGACCAAAACATATTGTTTATAATTAATTTAATTAGATAAAGAATTACCTCTAAGATATTATTTCTTCGTTGATGTGTCCAACGATATATCTGCAGTGCACTATCATTACGTTGTATAAATAAAGTGTATATTTACTCTAGTGGTGATCCATATGTGTTTCACGCATCTCTGGATGTCACCGAAGGAGTCTCCGGGTGCTAGCATGAAAGATCATTGCACTTGCATCGTCTACCTTTGATCACCTCGAGAACCACTTCCAAAATATTATCCTTGATCTGGTGTAGGAGGATTGTTCTCTGTTCTTGAGAGCGTTCTTGGAGAATAGATCTCTCTAAGCTTGAGAGGTTTTTCTCCAAATCTGTTGTGCACAACCGAATAGGCTTATGAGAAAATAACATAATTGGATATTTGTATTACTATGGTTAAAATAAAATAATTTCACAAGTTCCCTTATTATTCATTTAATCCTAGAAAAACCTCATGTTAAATAATAATAGTAATATTATTATTTCTTGACATGCGTTGAACTTGCAAATTAAAATTAAATATTATTTAATTAAATAATATTCAATATTATCATTTATCACTGGAGCATTAAACTCAGTCTGCCATTCCTTCAAAATATTTTTCAGGCCTTGAATAATTTCTATTTATTTATTAAATAAATATCACTACATTATTCTCGAATAAATAAATAAATATTATATTCAATAAATATAAATTAAATATTTATTAAATATTTTTCTCACAATATATTCTCTCAAATAACTACTAACGGAATAAATGTCATCAAGAATACATGAATAATTGTTAAACCACGTACAGGGATGATATTTATCCAACCTATTAAATAATAAATAATAATATATTATTTAACTGAGATTTTGGATACACTTAGTGTGTGACCCTTTAGGCCTCTTTCTAAGTGGCATTAGGCGAAGTAGCCTAAAGTTCAAGGTTAGCATCTAGCTGTAGGCCAAGGCACCCATATAGAAAGAAGTTAATGTTGCAATGAAATTTCACCTCATACGAATGTTTACCATGTAATATAATCTCTTTATCACAATACTTCTAATCGAGCAGGTTTCATGCTAGTGCCATCAACCTATGTTCTCAATATCTCTTTTTTTTTACTTTCCGAAAATAGAACTTTCTTATAGAACACCATAGTCATGGATTTATTTAGGCTAAACATTTCCATCAAAGAGCCTAAGATATTAACTTTCGTTAATTAATAGAAGGCATAAATCATTTCTCGCATTATTCATTAATGCAGTATTACTCGTGACGTGCCCAACATATCCTACTTCACTGTGAACATCTGTTATCACAGTTTTCATCAATAAATCTAAGTGTGGGACTCATAATACTCATTAATAATAATCTTAAAGTCTAAGGACCAATAAACACACCCATATATAGGAACATCCAATGACGCATAGAAATGTGGATTTCCTACTAGCGGGTCTCGTTCTCATAATATTCATACTAGACATTACCAAGGGTGTACACCATGAGAAGGTGCCTCAAAGTCCTATGAGTCTCCACTCCTGATAGCCTGTATCATTTGTGTCCCTAAAATGATATCTTCCAACTATAGAACATATATATTCAATAATAGTGTCGTAGCACTTTTGGGTTCTCATCATAGCGGGGAACTGTTATGACCTTTTAGTGTGAAGGCTACTCTTAGGACATTATAAAATACTATGTTATGTAGAAGAACAATCATTATGTGATAAGAAGTTTATCAATATTCAAAAACCATGAATACAAGTTTATCATAAAGTACAAAGAAGTCGTTTCTAGGAAACCAACTCCAACAGACTCCCACTTTCACTAGAGTCAACTGCTAACAACCTTCAATCTACTAGATCTCACATGATATTCATGCTTCTACTAAGATAGGCTTTTAATCAAGGGGTCTACCATGTTCTCTTTCATGGGTACTCTGCTCACTGCAACTTCACCCCTCTAAAATAAATACCTCAAGAGGTGATACTTTCGAAGTATATGATTTGTCTTTTGGTGTAACTTTGGCGCTTTTGCAAGAGTCTTCGCTATAGTATTATAACAAAACAATGTGATAGGGTCTTTAATTCTAGGTACAACATCAAGCTCTTGTAAAAAGTTCTAAATCCAAATGACTTCCTTGGCTGCATCATAAGCTGCTATATACTCAAACTCCACTATAGAATCAGCGACAATTAGCTACTTTGAACTCTTCCGTCTCATAGCTCCTCCATTGAGACAGAAAAAAATATCCTGATTGGGACTTCAGATCATTTTGACATGTCTGAAAACCAGCATCAGCATACCCTCTAATGAAAATCTCCTTGTCTCCTTCATACACCAAGAAAATATCCTTATTTCTTCTCAGATACTTAAGTATAGTCTTAACAGCAGTCCAATGTTATTCTCCTAGATCTGTTTGATATCTACCTACCATGCTCAATGCATAGGAAACATAAAGTCTATTATATAACATGGCATACATTATTGATCCTATTGTCAAAGCATATGGGATCTTTCTCATTCTCTCTTTCTCATGTTGTGTCTACGGACACATTTTCGTAGAAATATGTAAACCATGTGACACCGGAACCAATCCTCTCTTGGATTGTTTCATACTAAATCTATTTAGTATTTGTTCAATATATATAATTTGATTTAGTTTAAGAAACCTCTTATATATATCATGAATGATCTTGGTCCCTAGAATATAGGCTGTTTCACCTAAGTCCTTCATGGAGAAATACTTGTTTAACCAGTCTTTAACATATTGTAAGATTGATATGTCATTTCCAATAAGTAATATGTCATCAACATATACTACTAGGATAATGACTGCATTCTCATTAAACCTTTTGTAAACACACAGCTCACATTCATTATTAATGAAACTAAATTCTTTTATGGATTTGTCGAATCAAATATTCCATGACCTAGATGCTTTCTTCAATCCATAAATGGATCTATGCAACTTGAAAATATTTTTGGCATCACCTGGAGTCATGAACCCTTCTGGATATTTCATTTAGACATCTTCCTGAAGATTCTATTAAGGAATACAGTTTTGACATCCATCTTCCAAATCTCATGGTCATGGTAAGCTGCTATAGCAAGTATGATTCTGATGGATTTAAACATGAAAATTGGAGAAAAGGTTTCATCTTAGTCAATTTCTTGATGTTATTTGAACTCTTTATCCACTAGCCTTGCTTTATAGGTACTTAATTTACCTTCTATGTCCATTTTCCCCTTGAATTCCCATTTTCATCCAATAGGATTTACATCTACTAGTGCATCTACCAGAACCCAAACTTGGTTTGGATACATGGAATCCATTTTAGAATTCATAGCTTCTAGCCATTTTGCAGCTTCTGAGCTCTCTACTACCTCCTTGTAGGAGAGTTTCATAATTTTCTACCAGTAATGAGTCACCAACCTCAGTGACCAGAAAATCATATCTCTCTAGTTCTCTTACCTCTCTTGAGATCCTACATAGAACTTGTGTTTCAGGAACTACTTCTTCTATGGGGACCTGTGGAATCTGTTCATGTACCAACTCTTGTGTATCTTGAGCATCAACTTCATTGAATTAAATCTTTCTCCCATTATCCTTCTTGAGGATGTGCTCCCTCTCAAGAAAGATGGCTTGTCTAGCGACACTCACTTTCTTGTCTGAGGGGTTTTATATATAGTATACCTTTTTTCCTTAGGATACCCTATAAAGATACATTTTATTCCCCAAGATTCTAGTTTTTTTCCTGAGAATTCCTTAACAAACCACTCCAACCCCATACACATGTATGCGAAAAAATGGGTTTCTTTACAATCCATAACTCAAAGGGAATTACATTTTCCGCTTTAGTTGGTAATTGGTTTAATGTTTATGTCGTAGTTTGTAATGTATATTCCCAAAAAGATAATGGATGATCTGCATAACTCACCATCGACATTACCATGTCTAAAAAGGTATGGTTCCTCCTTTCACTAACATCATTCCACTGTGTTGTATAAGGTGGAGTGAGTTGATATAGAATCCCAAAATCTCATAGAAATTCTATGAACTCTTTGTTAAGATATTCAACACCTTAATCTGATAAAATCTTCTTTATCTTATTACCAAGTTTATTCTCTACTTTATTATTTAATTCCTTGAATTTTTCAAAGGACTCGGACTTATACCTCATCAAGTAGATATATCCATATCTACTCAATTCATCAGTAAAAGTTATGAAGTAAGAATATCCACCTCTAGCTTCTATTGGAAATTATCCATACACATCATTGTATACCAATAATAGAAGCTCTGTGGCCCTTTCACTCTGTCCACCAAATGGTGTTTTGGTCATTTTTACTTGTAAATAAGCATGACATCTATCAAGTGGTTTTAGCTCAAAAGATTCTAAATAACCATCTTGACATAGCTTTGTCAAACACTTCTCATTTACATGACCAAGATGGTGATGCCAAAGTTGGGTGTTATATGAGTCATATGAACTTGATTCATTATCAATTTATAACAATTGATTTTTTTAATTTAATACATACAGATCGTTATTTAAATTTTTCATACCATAACATATGTTATCCTTATAAAAGAAACGACTTTTATTTATGAAATTTAAAATAAACTCATATGTATCTAAACTTGATACATAAATTATGTTTTGGTAAATGTAGGTAGATTATAACAATCACGTAAAATCAAAATCATTCTCATTAGCAATGAAAGGTGGTAGTCACCAATGGTAAGAGCTGCTAGCCTCGCACCATTGGCATCTTGTAGATCCACCTCTCCTCTGGTAATTTTCCATAATCTACTTGGTTCCTGCATTTAGATACATATGTGAGCACCACAAGCTGTATCTAATACCCAATGTGTAGATATGGAAATATTGAACTCGATAATGAATGTACCTTTAGCATCCCATTTCTTCTGGTTGCAGTTCCTCTTCAAGTGGTCTGGTTTGTCACATGAAAAACACACTACCTCATTTTCCTTGGCCTGCCTCTGGATATTCTTCTTATTGGTAGGACGGTTCTCAGAAGCTTTAGACTGTTTATAAGTCTTAGGCCCCTTTTCCTTTTCCTTCCTCTTCTTATTCACCATAAGGACTATGGGTTTTTCACGCCCCATGTCCTTATCAACTTGGAGAATCAAGGCCAGAAGGTATGAAAGACTCTTCTAATTATTTCTCATATTATAATTCACAATAAAGCTGGAGAAGGTCTTGGGTGGTGATGAAAGTATGAGATATGTACACAAATCATATAGGAATTTAATCCTTAAGATGTTAAGGTGTTCAATATATCCAATAAGCTTGACTACATGAGGCTCAACTAGCACAAACTCTCCAAGCTTAGTGGTAAACAAAGAATTGGAGATCTCATAACTCTATTGTCTTGTCTTCTCTTGATAGAGATCCCTAATGTGAGACATCGTTCTATATGAATCTATTTCCTCATGTTTCTTTAAAAGATCATTGGACATGGATGGTAGCATGAAGAAATGAACATCAGTAGCATCATTCAGATGTTTCTCATAGAGATATAGTTCTTCATCACTTACCTCATTTCTAGGTGCAACTGGTAAAGGTTCTTCTAGCACATATAATTTCCTTTCATGGTGAAGGATGGCATGTAAACTCCTCTTCCATTCTTGGAAATTCGTGTTGGTGAGAAGTTTTTACTTCTCAAGTATGGATCGCAATGATATGTTTGATGTCATTTTTAATGTTGTTTCTACAAATAATATAAGTAGATATTTATTACTTATTTGATAAATTTAAACAAATAAATAAATATTATATTTATTAGTCTCCCATTATTTTATCAAAATCCAATAGCACTCACCATTGGCTTCATAATATCTTGTTTCTTGGACATTCAAGTGGCAAGGATCCATATTCCCCTTCTCATTACCCCAACTTTGGTTGGTCAAGAAACTTGAATGGTTTTAGGTAGGCATTCCAAATTTCAACTTCATTAGCTCACAGTTCCTTGATATGTTGAGTGGACTCCCCAATCCTGAAATCATTAATTTAAATTTCCTCAACCTTTTCCTCTCAGTTACACCAAGTCCTGATTTGGTAGTCAACCCTTGATGTGAACCAAGTTAAGTCAACCCAAAAGATCATGTTATAATTATCTTATAATTGAAAGCACCCCAACTTTGGCTGGTCAAGCACTTTGAACTATGGTTCGATTCTAATCGAAGTAATGGAAGGCTATACTGACTTAATATTTTATTGAGGGATTTTATCCTTTATGCATAAATTGTCAATTATTATCTTTATTACATTATTTTTAATATTAAGTGGGATTACTTAAGTGATTAAACATGTCTTAGATAATATTTACACATAAGCTAGTTTATTTTAGTTCTATCTTGCATGCTTGTTAATTCATTAATTATGTGATCGTGACAAGACATCCATAATGAAATAATAGTGCAAATGACAGAAATAAAATAAATGGTATAATCATGAGCTTATACTAATGGTTAATTTATATAGCAGTTGATAAACTAATTGTTGACCTAAGGGAGAAACACCTTGAACAGATTGAGGTTCATATTTACATATTTCCACCTGTCCACATTTGTATCTCCTTATATTGGTTTCACCCCATCTCTTAACTTGAACTACCTCTAATATCTTGGGAGATCCATCCATTACATATGTATTTTACCCACATTCTGGTGAAGAGAAAAAGTGGTTTATATAAAAGAAACCATGGGCACGCAGGCCCTATATAAAAATGAGAAGAGAAGGCATGCAGGCTAACAATTTAATTTAATAATAGATTAAATAAAACCAATCAAATAAAAACGGTCTTGTTAATATCATGATCATCCACATGCATGCAACTTATTACACATATAATAAAACTAGCATTCAATTTTTTAATCATTCTTATTTAAGATAAATCGTACTCAAATAAATTAATTATTATCATTAATTAATCGACCCTTTTATCTTAATTCTTATCTGAATTTTCTTGAAATTCTCATTCATTATAATTTTAAACAAATTAAATTAATTCATTTAAAATTAACTTTGTACATAAATGTATCTTGGAGGAAACATTGTGAATACGTGTCCAAATATACCCAACATATATTATACTAATATATTGTTTTACTCTTGTGACATATGGAATACACGACTTATCACGTACTTTCATGATGTGTACTTCACAGATGATTACACGAATTACATGATTTTTCAGTCACGTGTTATGCTTCAATGTACGTAGAGTAACAACTTGTAATACAACTCACACATGATATATAGATCTTGAACATTACGCATATATTGATTAAACATTTAAATATTTATGTATATTAAAACCTATCACATGACATGTCCTATCTTTACGACCACGTGAAAGTAAATGTCTCAAGGTTTGCATAGTAAAATAAATAAATTTTAAATCTACGTAACTTGGTATAAGTACACGGCATGTAGATCTGATCTACACAGCGTGTACACCTCTCATCATTTATCTGAGACACACGCCTAAGGACTTAGTGTGTAGTCAGTGCCTCAGAAAATTTGGAGTGAATGGTGTGTCCAATGGATCACATGTCGTGTTGACTCCGTGTTACACAGTCACCTATCAGGTAGGTCGTGTATTGAATACATGGCCCATCTTTGATGCAAAGGGACCACACACCATGTCCAATGGGCCACATGACATGTAGTCCGGTTAACCGTGCACCAGTCTGTCCCGGTCAACATGTGGTGTAAGAATTAACTACACTGCATGTCATTAATTCACACGGGTTGAGTAATTTCCAAATTAACTCTTGGTGCATTGAACATAACTACATGCCGTGTAACTTCAGTTACACAGCGTGTACTGTTGTGTTATCTGGGAAGAATCCTTGGCTCCTCCGAATGAGTTCCACGATTTTATTTTAATCAAAAAATTAAATGTCACAATTAAATCTATGAGAAATTAATGAGGAAGAAACATATATCAAAATTTAGATTAAAATAATGATTAATCTTGAATTAAAAAACTAAATTATAAATACTCAAATCAACAACGATCATAAATAATTATAAACAATTATCTTCCTCATCTGATACCACTTATAGGTTCTGAGCATAGTGGAAGCATGCGATGGGCAGTGCCCAACTTTAATTGTTTTCATAATCAATGATCAATCCAGGATCTATACAATGATGAACGTCTTAATCCATGGAATTGAGATAAATAATTAGATAAATAATAATTTCATCGAAACTGGGAGAGATGGATCAACACATATTGTTTATAATTAATTTAATTAGATAAATAATTACCTCTAAAGAATTCTTTCTTCGTTGATGTGTTTGGTGACAGATCTGCAGTGCACCATCGTTGCGTCGTAGAAATCAAGTGTAGATTTCCTCTAATGGTTATCCACACGTGTTTCACAAATCTTCGAACGTCGTTGAAGGAGTCTCTGATTGCTAGCACAGAAGATCCTTTCACTTGCATCGCCCATCTTTGATTGCCTCAAGAACTACTTCCAAAATGTTCTCCTTGATCTGGTAGAGGAGGATTGTTCTCCATTCTTGAGAGCTTTCTTGGAGAATAGAACTCTCTAGGATTGATAGGTTTTTCTCCAAATCTGTTATGCACAACCGAATAAGCTTATGATAAAATAATATAATTGAGTATTTGTATTGCTATGGTTAAAATAAAATAATTACACAAGTGCCCTTATTATTTATTTAATCCTAGAAAAACCCCATATCAAATAATAATGGTAATATTATTATTTCTCAACATGTGCTGAACTTGAGAATTAAAATTAAATATTATTTAATTAAATAATATTCAATATTATCATTTCTCACTGGACCATTAAACTCAGTCAGTCATTCCTCCAAAATATTTATCGGGCCTTGAAAAATGTCTATTTATTTATTAAATAGATATCACTGCATTATTCTCCAATAAATAAATAAATATTATATTCACTAAATAGAAAATACATATTTATTAAATATTCCACTCACAAGATATTCTCTCAAATAACTAGTGACTGAATAAATGTGATCATGCATACATGAATAATTATTAAACCACGTATGAGAATAATATTTATTCAAACTATTAAATAATAAATAATAATATATTATTTAACTGAGATTTTGGATACACTTAGTGTATCACCCTCTAGGTCTCTTTCTCAATGGCATTAGGTGAAGCAGCCTAAAGTCCAAGGTTAGCATCTAGCAACATGCCAAGGAACCCATAGAGAAATAAGTCAATGCCACAATGACATGTCACCTCATATGAATTATTACCATATAATATAATACATTTATCACAATATCTCCAATCGAGTAGGTTTCATGTTAGTGTCATCAACCTATGTGCTCAATATCTCTTTCTTTGACTTTTTGGAAATAAAACATTCCTATAGAACACCATAGTCATGGATTTATTTAGGCTATATCATTTCCATCAAAGGGAATGAGATATTAACTTCTATTAATGAATAGAAGGGATAAATAATTTCTCCCATTATTCATTAATGCAATATTATTCGTGACACACCCAATATATCATACTTCACCGCGAACATCTGTCATCACGATTTTCATCAATACATACAAGTGCGCTACTCATAATATTCATTAATAATAATCTTAAAGTCTAAGTACCAATACACATGTATGTGGATAGGGACATCCAATGACACATGAAAATGTGTATTTCCTACTAGTAGGTCTCATTCTCATAATATCTATACTGGACATTACCAAGGGCACACATCATGAGAAGGGTCTCAAAGTCCTATGAGTCTCCACCTCTGATAGCCTGTATCATTTTTATCCCTCAAATGATATTATCCAGCTATGGAACATATATATTCAAGAATAGTGTCGTAGCACTTTTGGGTTCTCATCATAGTGGGGAACTGCTATGACCTTTTAGTGTGACAACTACTCTTAGGACATTATCACATACTATGTTACGCAGAAGAACAATAATTATGTGATAAGGATTTTATCAATATTCAAAAACCATGAATACAAGTTTATATTACAAAGAAGTTCATTATAGGGCACCAAATCCAACAATCTCTATATAAACCCTGTTATGGAAAATTCCCTAAGGTTAGTCGCATAACCCTAAAGGTAATGAGAGGATAGACAGCTCGGGTGGAAATCTTGGGTGGAGAGAATGTAGGTGGATGATCATGAGATCGAGGACCAAGTACTGCAAGGATCATCATCAATGAATGATCTCTTGGATCTCATCAACGACAATGATGCAGAACCATTATTCATCAGCAATCAATCCAAACTTGAGGTAGGGGATTTTTTTGTGTGGATTGATCCCCCTTTTTTATTATCCCTAATCGAACATGAATTAATTACTTAGTAGATTAATTTGTGGTTCGATGTTAGGATTTTCAATTGGTGTTTATATTCATAGGTTTTGAATTTGATTTTAATTATTGATACTTGGTTATATTTACTTTATTTGATGATTCTCCATCAACGGATTCAGGTCAACCCAAAAAATAGCTAGGGTTCATTCCTCTTGTTTCTGTTTTATAAATTTCTCCCCAAATTCTTTGTACATTCATCGCTGGTGCCTCATTTGATAGGCAGCTCAACAATACCAAAAAAATGATCATTGCACGTTCAGTCTTCGGTACAATGGATCGTTTCTGTGGGTTTGGGTTCAAGATCGAGAGCATGATCGAGGCATGGTGCTATGTGATGGGAGATGAGACGTGGATCAAAGACTGAATCGAGGGTGTTCTTGCATAGTTTGGAAATGTGGCGGTGCAATACAATGGGAAGCATTCTCAAGTTGATTGAATGGTCGAAATCTAGTCACGAGAGATTAACCGGGATTGGTTAACACCAGATCCAAGTTCTATAGTGGTTTTCACAGCTGTATTAGAGGAACCAGCATGGGCAGACACGTGTCTGGATTTCTGGAATTTTTGGAAAAATTTGAAGTGCGCAACATTTAATTCGGATGAATACACACCATGTAGTGCCCCTAATGCAGCGGCTAGGGTTCACGCTAAGTTAAATACCACACATGGTGTGGTGGGCCCACACGTCGTGTGACCCTTAGCTAGTCAACTCGGTATGTTCATGGAGTACATGCCCAAGAGGCCATGTGACCCCACATGCCATATGGTGGGATTACACATCGTGTAACCCGGATGACTCAATGTGTACATGGATTACATGCCCAAGAGACCATGTTTCCCCACATTCCATGTGTGGTGGTGCATATGCTATATACTTCAGAAAGTACACAGGATTAGGCAGACGACACACACCAAGTGCTGGCCCAGCCCTTACACGTTGTGTGATATGAAGTACACCCTGTGTACTATGGAAAGCACTCATACATGACCAATGTACACGGGCATGTCCTGAGTACACAAGAATGAGCCAAAGTACACGAACTTGACCAAACGGCACGCTGAGTGTTGGCCTGACCTCTACAAGTTGTGTACCCCTAATAGACACATCGTGTATTTGGAGAAATACATGTCTTGTGTGATTGCAAGACATTGGAAGTTCTAGGATTAGTGAGACACACCATGTACCCCTAAGTACACATCGTGCACTTCTTCAAGAGAAAGTTAGAGCATTTGTTCTTCTCAGTTCAGCTTTGGTGTGATCTTGGGTGTGTTCCCTCTATCTGTATATGTGTCAGTGTGTTCCCTCTTTTTATCATTCTCGAGTGAGTTTTCTCAATCCACCTCAATGAGGGTTCAGTGTGGCATTTTGTTTAGTGTATTGGACAAGATCCCCTCAGTGGACTAGAGTAGGAATCCCTCTATGAGGCTCAAGAGTTGTATCCTCATTCTCGTCATTTTCATCCCTAGGAGGGGTTTTAGGAATCACATGAAAAATATACACGGGTGTGATCCCCTACCTAATGGGATGTTACCCCATAGGGTCTATGTGTGATCCTCTATGTCGCGACCCCCTCCCTCCAAAGATACCCCTCCTAGTCTGACAATGAATAAAGGGATATAATAGCCCTTGAGACCCGCCTCCAGTAGGCCCCAGGTTGATGACTAGCATCATGGGTGTACAAATCTCACAATATGGGAGGCATTACTCTTTATAAGGAAACAAGATTAGGAGATAAGATGAATCATCCACAATGTAACTCCAAGACATAATATAAAGAAAGCCAAAACCATCCTACATACATTTTCAAAATATAACTAATACAAATAAGAAAGTCTCCAATGTAAATACCCAAAATAAAGCTAAAGTAGTGACCCAAAAACTGTCAAAGATCTAAGCTAGTAAGGTCCAGCACGGTCTACAAAATCCTCCTGGAATCCTGAAAATAGTTTTATATACGTAGGGTGAGCATACAAGTATACTCAGTAAGAAAACCAAAGTCTCTCTTGCACATGTGAAAGAAGAATATTAATGCCTTTGTGAGAAAACAGCAGAACCAAATAGCACCTAAACAGATATACTAACAATCTCAACCTCACCAAGGCACACTCACCATGTAACGCAAGTAAAGTAATATAATATAAAGCACATCGATGATAGGGTACCCCGCATCACTTTCCCACTAATTAGCCTCTCTCACACCCCAAATACACACGTCTTTATGCTCCCACCTCTTCTGAATATACCACAACACATCCCTCCCACACACACCTAGGCCTCACAACACATCTCGCCCGCACACACATGGGCCTCACAACACATATCATCTCATCTCAAAAACACCAGAGAAAGCACATCACAACTCATCCCTAAGACACCTAGGAAACCACATCTCATCACATCCTACCTGAAGAAACTTTGATTGTCATCGCCTAGAAGAGGGAGCAGGGAAGAGCGGGTGGCTAGCCATCCATCCTCCTACCAGGATATTGGGAAAGACACTCTCCCCCATGACGATGGGGGTGTTCTACACATAGTGCTCAACTAGGGTGGGGTGCATATAAAAATTACAATAATTTACAATGTATACATATGTATAGAGGAAAGAATACAAGCCCAATTCTATGGGTTTACAATCAAAACACTAATCAACCCATGACTTCCCCACTTTGCTGCTACCTCTAGATGCAAGTATTAGGATCTACAATATCATTTCAGAAGGAGAAGAGCTTGATAAACTAATGTGGCTTCACATTTCATCCATGTTTAACACTCATTCATTATATCACTACTCAGTAAACAAAGCAACACAGTAACACTCGTGGTAAATTAACACACTTCACATTAAAGACACATCGTACCACGACCTCTAGATACGGGGTGAAACTTTCTGCATGTTATCAATGGAGAAACACCCATACCAATCACTACTATCATTTTTTAAGGAATCCTTCCCAAACCACTATATTAACATAACCAACCCCCAACTCACAACCACATCCAGCAACACATCGAAGCACAACCAAAAACCACAGCCCTGCTATATAATCACGCCATACTCATCACAGCCCCACTACACAGCCACATGTCATCCACTTCCCCTCCCCCCATACACACAAACCACAATAATTACACACATCACATCACCTCACATACCAAGACAAACACATTTTCATATTTAATAAGGCATCCCTTATTTAACTTGTAAATTTTGGGGTTATCATAGAAACTGTATGATCCTAGGGAATCCATTTATTAGTCAAATATTTGTGGTTAACTAACTTTTATAAACAAGGTTTCAAAAAAACCAAATAATATGAATCTCACAAGTTATCCCGTACGCAAACAAGGACCCCTAACGACCATGATTTTCATTGGGTAGTTAGCTCATACAAATCATAATATCAATAATAACAAACATACAGAAAGATCATGAGTCACTTTCCTCGGCACCTATATATTGATTATTAAACCAATTAGATTATCTTTATTAATCTGGAATGAGCTATATCCACAAGGGGAAACATCTATATACTAATCCCACATGATTCACAATTAAGAAAGACGAAGGAAAACCTACTTGGAAGAAAGACGATCGATACTTCCTGGTTGCACCAAAAACAGAGGGGTGCATACAATAGGAAAATCTCCAGGGAATTACGAACCAACCGCTGCATCAGTTTACTCGACTCCAATGGGAAGAAAGATTTGGGCATCCCATAGAAAGATAAATAAAGAAGGAAGAACAAGTGGAAAGATATCTCAGCTTTAGGATGATTGAAACAGAGCCATGAGTTTAGATACCGTTTTGGTTTTCCAATAAAGGTGGATCTGGTCAAGGCCACACATTTTGACTAATTAAAAGACTCTGAAACCTTAGAGAATTAAAGATACAATTTATGGCCTTTCAATCAGTCTTAAACCCTTTTAAATTTGGCCTTAAAACCATTTTACGTCAAATAAAGACATCAAAAGGGAAAAACTGGAAGAACTAGAAACATTGTCATGAGGCACTACCAATGAGGCACCGCCAGACGAGGCACCATTGGACGAGGCACCGTAGGACGAGGCGCTATCAGGATGAACCGCCTACCACCGTCAGTGATTCACCGCTAGGCAAGACACCGCCAAACGAGGCACCACTGGATGAGGCACCACCGGATGAGGCACCTTCAGACGAGGCACCACCGAACGAGGCACCGCCAGACAAGGCACCGCAGGAAGAGGCACCGTTGTACGAGCGACTACCAGTGAGCCGCCGCCAGCAAGCCACCGCCAGCAAGTCACCGCCAGAAAGCGACCACTGGGGTGACACCACCAAGGTGAGACACTGCTATGGTGACACCACCAATGTGATACCTCTAGGGTGAGACACTTCCAGAGTGAGGAACCATTAGAAAACTTGGAAAAACTGGGAATTTTTGCATGTTGAAATAAGTCATCTTGACTTCCCATGACACCTCAAACACCATATTCCCCACAAAGTAATGGGTTGGAAAGGTCCGGGTCATTACATCAGATACCTATCAAACTATTCTCACCCTCAAGAATTCAAAACCAACCCGAAGGGAAAGAGAGGAAGGGTCCGAACAATCATCCCTCGAGATACCTCTCAATGATCTCATTACACTTGAAACACTACTACCAACTAAACACATCAACATTCAACCACCTTGTGTTGTTTGAAAGCTAAATTGGAAACCTCTACACCCAAGAACATCTCCTCCAACATCTATCATCCATGCCTTATCATCATAGTTGTTGACACGTCAACCCAAACTACCACAAAACACATTTCACAACCACAAAAAAACCACACCATATCGAACACACGAATCATGAAATTTTGTCCTCCATGTCAAGATATTATTCGCTATGGGTGGCGCTAACTTGCCCACACAGGTTTAATCACATCACAGTTAATGTGTCTCGATTAGGAATCTGATCCTCCCCTTTTCATATGTCAGAACATTATCACACATCACAAACCAAGGAAAAAAGCTCATCTCGGAATCAACAAGGTTCAAACATCACATCATAAAGAAAAATATAACAAGGAAAAACTCAAAAAAACTTGGGGTACTGGGCATGCATCTGCGTTTCTCGCTCCCAATTACTCTCCTTCTGGCCAACATGACTCCACAACACACGAACAAAAGGAATGATTTGTTCACACATCACCTTCTCTCGATGATCCTGGATCTCTATCGGCCACTCCACAAATGTTGCATCATCCTCGATATCTAACTCTCATTAGTCAATGACATGGGAGTCATCGTGAAGATACTGATGAAGATGAGAGACGTGAAAGATGCCATGGATCCTCTCCAACCGCGGTAGCAACGCCAACTGATATTCCACCTTTTTAACTCGCCCCAACACCTCAAAGGACCCAACAAATCTAGAATAAATCTCACTCCCTCTGTCAAAACTTTGCTGCCCACGTCGAGGGTAAACCTTCAAGAACATGTGGTCCCCAACCTCGAACTCCAAGGGCCTCCTTCTGCGATTGGAATAAGACTTTTTTCTGTCCTACATTGCTTCCAACCTCTCACGAACAAGATGAACCTTTTTTTCATGCTCTACACCACATCGGGACCAAGAACAGTTGTCCCCCCAACCTCCGTCAAACACAACGAAGAACGATACGGTCTATCGTACAAAGCCTCAAATGGGGTCATGTAAATGGAAGAGTGATAGCTATTATTATAAGAAAACTCAACCAAGGTCTGGTGTTATACCCAAGATCCACCAAAGTTCAAGATGCATGCTCGCAGCATATCCTCCAACATCTGGATAATTTGTTCCGTCTGCCCATCTTTTTGAGGGTGGAAAGCAGTGTTGAGGTGTAACTAAGTTCCAAAAGCATGATGTAATCCCCTCCAAACTCATGAGGTAAACTGTGTGTCTCGTTCTGAGACAATGGACCTAGAAACTCCATGAAACTGCACCACTTCATCTGAGTACCTCTTAGTCAAGGCATTCACTACGCCCAATTCCTTAATCGCTAAGAAGTGGGCTGATTTCATCAACCAATCCACTATCACCTAGATAGCATCGCAACCTCCCTGATCTATGGGTAACCCTGTGATGAAATCCATTGATATTTCATCTCATTTCTACTCAGGAACATCTAAGGTCTACAAAAAAAACCACTAGGAACACGATGCTCAACCTTTACCTGCTGGCAAACCAAACACTTTTCCAAAAACTCTACCACTTCTCATTTCATCCTGGGCCACCAAAATTGCGTCCTCAAGCTATGATATATCTTGAAAACTCCTAGGTGTACCTCCAAAGGTGAGTTCTGAAACTCACAAAGGAATCCATTGTGCATCACCACCGGAACAAACAGCTTTCCCCGAAACAACATTCTGTTCCAATCATCCTATGGCCATCCCTTTGGAGCATCACTATGGCCAACACGATCATGCATCACCTCTACCTATGAGTCTACCCATTGAGACTCCTCCACCTATTGCATCAGAGAAGACCGCACCGTCATCTGAAACAAACAGCCTCTACCATCATCCACTCTTGCATCTAGTGCAAGGCTGTCAACTCTTCCATCGCTCTCCAAGCATCCGTAGATTCCCAAACAACCTCATTATATGACTTTATGCTCAAAGCATCAGCCACGACATTCCCCTTTCTTGAGGTGTAGGAGATCTCAAAATCATAGTCCTGAAGAAATTCTATCCACCTCCATTGTCACAGATTCAGGTCGCACTGGGAAAAGATATACATCAAAATTTTATGATCTGTGAAGACCACAAATCGCTCCTCAATGAGGTAATGTCACCACAACTTCAACACAAACACAACAAATGATAGTTCTAGATCATGTGTGGCATAGTTACACTCGTGGGGACGTAACTACCTGGACCCATAAGAGATAAATGTCTTCTGTTGCATCAACATGCATCCCAAGCCCAGACAGGAAGTGTCACAAAACACCTCAAACATTACCCCTTCCTCAAGAAACCGTAGCCCTGGAGCACTGACCAACTTCCCCTCTAAGTAACCGAATATTGTCTGGCACTGATCACTACACACAAAAGATTGGTCTTTCATAGTTAAAGTCTCCATCAGGGCTGCAACTCGAGAGAAATCGGGTACAAGCCTCTGATAATAACTTGCAAGACCAAGGAAACTGCAAACCTCTGCCACGTTCTTGGATGTTTCCCAAGAAACAACTGATTCAACCTTCGATGGTTATACTGCTATAACCTGCTGAGACACCACATGCCTAAGGAAATAAACCTCTCGTGTCCAAAACTTACACTTGGAAAACTTTTCGTAGATTTGGTGGTGTCGAAGAACCTACAAGACAGTTTGGAGATACTCAGTGTGCTCCTCCTCTGACTTCAAGTAGATCAAGATTTCATCAATGAATATGACGACAAATTGGTCCAGTAACTCACGGAAGACTGAGTTCATGATCCCAATGAACATGACTGGTGTGTTCGTAACACTGAATACTATGACTACAAACTCTAAGTGTTCATACCTTCATCTGAATGCAGTATTTGAAAACCAACTCACCTCTCTCAGTTGGTCGAAGAGATTGTCTATCCTTAGAAGAGGGTAACGGCTCTTGATCTTCACCTGATTCAACCTCTGGTAGTCTATGCACAACCTCAGACCACTGTCCGCCTTCTTTGCGAACAACACTGGGGCACCCCACGGCAACACACTAGGCCAGATAAAACCCTTCTTCATAAGATCATCTATCTGAATCCTCAAATCCTACAACTCAGAAGGTGTCGTCCGATAAAGAATCATCAAAATCAAAAAAGCATCAGGCTGCAAGTCTATCCCGAACTCGACATCACGTCGAGGGGGTAGCATCACAACCTCCTCAGGGAAAACATCTAGGAACTCCCCAATGACTCTCAAAACTTCTATCATCCCAGCATCCACTGATTCCACTGACAACTTAGCCAGCAAGGAAAGAAAGGGCTCCATGCACCGACTTCCCACCTGACAACTCTGCTCACCGACAAAAACCACACGTTGGTCATCCACATCCAAAAACACGACTCTCCTCAGGAAACAGTCGATAATAGCACATATGGAATGTAACCAGTCGATGTCAATAATGACATCGTATAGATGCATCTGTAACAAGAAGAGATCCTCATGGGACTGATGCGGCCTCATCATTAGTTTACACCCTCGGCACACATCAAACAAGCTGGTCTGGCCTCTGACTAGCATAGTCAACATCAGGGGTATGGGGATCCTCTCTACTTCTAATCCCATAGCATGGGATAGAGCGGTTGAAACAAAGGAGTGTGAAACTCTCGAATCAAACAAGGCAAAAACAAGAGTACTAAACAAAATGATTGTACCTCTAACGATCTCTTACCCATATGTAACTATTGCGTCCATTACGTACAATTGACCATGCCCAGCTCCTCTATCTCTATGTTGATGACCACCTCCATGATCACACTCAGTTCGTAGTCCCTGAACACGAGGAACATCCTAAGGTCGGCCTCTACCTACTCCATCTCCCCTTGGCGGAGCAAAAACTTGCTACCCCTGCTGCTGAAACGGCATCACTGACAACTGTTGTTGAGGCTGATGCTGAGTCTGTCCACCTCCACCAAACTGAGCTCAGGGAATCAAAGGGCACTGACTCTGGAAATGTCCATGAACCCCACAATCAAACACACTGGCACAAATACCCCAGGAAAAGCACAGAAACCACTGGCACCAGAAGTCCGGAAAGGAAGCTGTTGAGGTTGACTCCCTGCTGGTCGAAACCTCAAAGGTCATGGTGCATGATACCTTCCACTGACAACTCTTTCCCTTAAGGAACCCTGTTGGTTCCCTTCACACGGAAAACCTACTCACGAGTGAATTCGCTCGATCCCCTATGTCTTCTTCTAAACCTCTAGATACGTTGACAACGTAAAAGGAGTTACTGCATACTGGATAAATGGATGAAGGGCCTCCTCAAGACGTCTCGCACGAGACTCCTCATCTGGAAAAATATCTAGAGAAAAATGAAGAAGGTTATTAAACTTTATTCTTAGATCTTGTACTGATATTCTCCCCTACTAAAGAGAAAGAAGATTATGCCTCTTTACTGCCTTCATGGTCGATGAAAGGAACATTGCCTGAAACTCCTTCTGGAAGTCGACCCACAAAACTTTTGCCTCCTTCCGCTCTCCCAGATACAATGTCCACCACTGACGTGTAACTTCCCACATCTGATTGACTGTCAAAGGGACTCAGTACTCCATCAAGGCATGGATTAAACTGAAAGTGATCTCAAGATCCTCTAGCCACCTCTCTATCTCCACATCTGAAACACTGCCCTCATACTTCCCCAAAGCATGTCGCTGGAAAGCACGCAACGTCCTCTGCCATTGATCATCCTCCTATACTGGGTTAACCTTACGGTGATCAACTAGATCAGCCTGCTGAACCTCAACTGTCTGACCACACGCGGATGACAACCAGGATCCATAGCTGAAATGTAAACAAAGATTTCCTTAGCTCAGGTAGTATGAAATTTTTATTAAGATTTATTTTAATTCATTTTTATTTATTTTATCCATAACCTTCCCAAAACAACCCAAATTCAAACAAGAACACGAGTCATTATGATGCATGTACCTTTCCTGGGTCTCTATCCTGTAAGAAGGTCCACCTCACCTGGTCGTTCAATAAGCTCAGAACTCGTGCACTAGATCACGAGGGGCCCTAAAATCCCATGTTCTAGCCAGTCTTCTTGGCCTTTGTCATGCACCAAGGTCAATTAGAACTCTTGGAATACTATCTCATGCAATCCTCACTGTTTCTATTTCCAAAATTCATCTTATCTCTCAACCATCAACTCTGATACCACTCTGTCACAACCCCCTCCCTCCAAAGATACCCCTTCTGGGCTGACAATGAAGAAAGGGAGATAATGACCCCCGAGTCCCGCCTCCAGTAGGCCCCAAGTTTGCGACTAGAACTAAGGGTGTACAAATCTCACAATATGAGAGGCATTACCCTTTATAAGGAAACAAGATCGGGAGATAAGATGAATCATCCATAATGCAACTCCAAGACATAATATAAAGAAATCCAAAACCATCTTACATGCATGTGAAAAATAGAACAAATACAAATACGAAAGTCTCCAAAGTAAATACCCAAAATAAAGCTAAAGTAGTGACCCAACAATTGTCAAAGATCTGAGCTAGTAAGGTCCAACATGGTCCATGAAATCCTCCTGGAAACCTGAAAACAGTTTTATATACATAGATTGAGCATACAAGTATACTTAGTAGGAAAACCGAAGCCTTTCGTGCATATGTGAAAGAAGCATACTAATACCCCTATGAGAAAACAGCAAAACTAAACAGCACCTAAACATGTATACTAACTATCCCAACCTCACCAAGGCACACTCACTAAGTAACGCAAGTCAATTAATATAATATAAATCACATCGATGATAGGGTACCCCACACCACTTTCCCACTGATTAGCTACTCTCACACCCCAATGGTAGACGTCATGGTGCTCTCACCTCTTCCGAATATACCACAACACAACTCGCTCACACATACCTGGGCCTCACAACACATCTCGTCTGCACACACCTGCACCTCACAACACATATCGCCATCACACACATGGGCCTCACAACACATCTCATCTCATCCCAAAGACACATGGGAAAGAACCTCACAACTCATCTCGAAGACACCTGGAACACCACGTCTCATCACATCCTACCTGAAGAAACTTGGGTCGTCATCACCTGGAAGAGGGAGCAGGGAAGAGCGGGTGGTCAGTCATCCATCCTCCCACCAAGATGTTGGGAAAAACACCCTCCCCTGTGATGATGGGAGTGTTCGGCACATAGTGTTCAACTAGGGTGGGGTGCGTATAGAAATCACAAGAATGTACAATGTATACATATGTATAGAGGAAAGCACACAAGCCAACCCATGACTTCTCCACTTTGCTGCTACCTCTATATGTAATTATTAGGATCTATGACCATCATTTCAAAATACGAAGAGCCTGATAAACTAGTACAGCTTCACATTTCCTCCACGTTTAACACTCATTCATTCCATCACTACCCAGGAAAATAAACAACACAGTAACAGTCATGGTAAATTAACACACTTCACATTAAAGACACATCGTACCACAACCTCTAGATACAGGGTGAATCTTTCTACATGTTATCAATGGTGAAGCACCCATACCAATCACTACTGTCCTTTTTTCAGGAATCCTGTCCAAACCACCATATTAACATAACCAACCCCCAACTCACAACCACATCCAGCAACAAACCAAATCACAACTAAAAAATTACATCCCTACTGCATAATCATGCCATACTCATCACAACCCCACTACACATGCACATGTCATCCACTCCCCCCCCCCCTATTGTTGGAGTTGGTGGCCTAGAACCAACTACTTTTTACTTTATGATAAACTTGTATTCATGGATTTGAATATTAATAAATACTTTATCACATCTTGATTGTTCTTCTGTGTGACAATGCATGTGATAATGTCCTAAGGATAGCTGTTGCACTAAAGGATCATAGCAGATCCATGCTATGATGAGAACCCAGAAGTGTCATAACACTATTCTTGAATATATGTTCTATGGTCTGATGATGTTATTTGAGTGACACAAATAATAAAGGTCATTAGGGGTGAGGACTCATAAAACTTTGAGGCACCTTCTCATGGTGTGCATTCTTGGTAATATCCAGGAGGATATTATGAGAACAAGACCCGCCAGTACGAAATCCACATTTCATATTGTCATTGGATGTTCCTATCTGCAAACATGTATATTGGTCCTTAGACTTTAAGATTATTATTAATGAGTATTACAACTCACGCACTTAGATGTATTGACGAAAACTGTGACGACACATTGTTCGCAGCGAGGTAGGATATGTTGGGTGCGTCATGAGTAATACTGTATTGATAGATAATGCAAGAAAGGATTTGTCCCTTCTGTTCCATAACAGAAGTTGATATCTCAAGCCCTTTGAGGGAATTGATATAGCCCAAATAAATCCATGGCCATAGTGAGAAATGGGCAAGTTCAATTTTGAGAAGTCAAAGAAAGAATAATCGAACACATGGGTTGATGGAACTAGCATGCAACCCACTTGATTGGAGATATCGTGACAAAGGGATTACATTACACGGTAAGCGTTCGTAGGAGGTGACACGTCATTGTGGCGTTAACTTCTTTCTCTATGGGTGTCTTGGCGTGTTGCTAGACACTAACCTTGGACTTTGGGCAGGCTCCGCCTAATGCCACTGAGAAAGAGGTTTAGAGGGTCACACACTAAGTGTATTCAAGTATCTCAGTTAAATATTCATTTAACAAGTTGAATAAAGATTATTCTCGGTTGTGGTTTAATAATTATTCAAGGATGTCTGATCGCATTTATTTTGACACTAGTTATTCGAAAGAATATATTGTGGGTGAAGTAATATATATATATATTTATTAGCGAATAATGCAGTGATATTTATTTAAGAAATAAATAGACATTATTCAAGGTCTAATAAATGTGGTGGAGGAAATAAAGAGAATAGAAAAACAAAAGTACATGTCGTGTATATTAATATACACGCTGTGTAGTTTTTCTGGGGATTTGTGAGAAATAATATTATTTATTTAATTAAATAATATTAGGTGTAATTCATTGGGCGCATGTCAAGTGATAATAATAGTCAAATGTTATTATTAGACATGGGGTCTTACTAAGAATTAAATGAAATGAATAAATGTCTTTGGGTAATTAATTCATTTTATTATTCTAAGTATTATAAATCTCACTTACATTATTCTCATTAAGGCTAGCCATTCTTTGTGGTTGTGCACAACGGATCTGGAGAAAGCACTCAAGTCAAGAGAGAATTTATTTCCTCCAAGAACACTCTCGAGTTACGAGAGGGATCCTCCTCTATCGGATCAAGGAGAGCGCTTTGGAAGCGGGTCTCAAGGCGATTGAAGGCAGACATCACAAGTGAAGACTCTTCTGCGCTAGCATCTGGAGATCCCTTCGGCGACGTCCAAAGATACGTGGAGCACGTGTGGATCACCGCTAGAGGAAGCATACACTTGGCTTCTACGACGCAATGACGGATCACATTGGATCGTGACCGAAAGCATCAACGGAGAGAGAATTCCTTCAAGGTAATTCTTGTCTTTTAATTAAATTAATTATAACCAACATATGATGATCATCTCTATGGTTTTGGGACTTCCCTCTTTTCTTTTCGTTCTTCGTTCTATTCTGAAGATCTGGCGTTTTATCATCGTGATGGATCTCAGATTGATCGTTATTAATAGTAAAATTAAAATTGGGTACACCCATCCACACGCTTCTGCTGCACTCAAAACCTACACTCACACAAACCACAACAATTCCACACATCACATCACTTCACATACCAAGACAAACACATTTTCAGATTTAATAAGGCATCCCTTATTTAATTCCACTTGTAAATTTTGGGGTTATCACGAAAACGGTATGATCCTGAGGTATCCATTTATTAGCCAAATATATGTGGTTAATCAACTTTTATAAACAAGAGTTCAACAAAAACCAAACGACATGCATCTCACAAGCTATCTCGTGCACAAACAAGGACCCCCAACGGCCACGATTTTCAGTGGGTAGTTAGCTCATACAAATCATAATATCAATAATAACAAACATATAGCAAGATCATGAATCACTTTCCCCAGCCCCTGTATATTGATTATTAAACCAATTTGATTATCTTTATTAATCTAGAATCAACTATCTCCACAAGATGAAACATCTATATACTCATCCCGCATGATGCACAATTAAGAAAGACAAAGGAAAACCTACTTGAAAGAAAGACGATAGACACTACCTGGTTGCACCAAAAACAGGGGCGCGCGTACAACAGGAGAAGCTCTAGGGAATCACAAACCAACTACTGTAGTAGTTTACTCGACTCATACGGGAAGAAAGATTTGGGGCGTCCTGTAGCAAGAGAAAGCAAGAAGGAAGAACAAGGGGAAAGATATATTGGCTTTAGGATGATCGAAACAGAGCCACGGGTTTAGATACCGTTTTGATTTGCCAATAAAGGCGGGTTTGGTCAAGACCACGTGTTTTGACCAATTAAAAGACTCCGGATCCTTAGGGGATTAAAGATACAATTTATAGTCTTTGAATCAGTCTTAAACCCTTTTAAATTTGGCCTTAAACTCATTTTACGTCAAATAAAGATGTCAAAAGAGCAAAACTAGAAGAACTGGAAACACTGTACACGAGACACCGTCAGACGAGGCACCGCCAGACGAGGCACCGCCCGACGAGGCACCTTCAGACAAGGCACCGTCAGGATGAACTGCCTGCCACCGTCAGTGAGTCACCGCCAGGCAAGACACCGCTGGACGAGACACCGCTGGACGATGCCAGCGAGCCACCGCCAGGGTGAGACACTGGTAGGGTGAGACACCGCCAAGGAGAGACACCGTCAGTGTGACACCACTAGGGTGAGACACCGCCATGGTGATGCACCGTTGGAAAAGTTGGAAAAACTGAGAATTTTTGCAGTGTTGAAATAAGTTACATTGACTTCCCATGACACCTCAAACACCAAATTTCCCACAAACACTACAAAATAATTAGCTTTTTCCAACATGGGTATATATGTTGATAAAAGTGCATTTTATGTTGATAAAACGTTTTACCAACAAAAATCGTCATGTCACTAAACTGTTGGTAAAAACTATATCACTAAATGTTATTGTGACACATAAAACAATTCTGTTGCAATTATAATAATACCAAGAGATAATATATATGTTGGTCAAAATGGTTAGCAACAGATTTTTATGACAAATGTATCTGTTATTAATATTATAACTTTCATAACTAATACCAATAATTGATATTTGTTTGTAATTTATATTTTAAATAATATGTTATGTTTGGGTATTTCAATATTTATTGCTAAAATTTTATATTATATTTATTAATCTAATATTATATATAATTATAAAATTTGATTATATTAAAGTGACGATTTATTTGAAAAAATATGCTCAATCATAATTTAATAAAAAAATTCAAACACCAAGAAAATATATGCTCCAACAAACATGATACACACGTTACATGAAACTCCATCAAACTTCATCTGCAATTTGTTCCACATCAATTGTCATCGTCATGGTTCATACTAGCGATAGGATCAACGCATGCATTTCCTCATCCTCTAGTTCACTCCGTTCACTTCGGTCCTCGCTTTCCGGATGGATCGGGTGAAAGAGATGTCGCTCGTTCCGTTGCTTGCCCTTTGTGTTCCGAAGTCAGTCCCCGCTTCTGCTTCCTCACTCCCACCAATGAGCCATGCCACATCATCCAAACTGAGAACCGAGATGTAGAACCAACGAGCCAAGCCGCATCTTAATGAAATGGAAGGAGACACCTCATGCAATCTGAAAAGAGTTAATGAATTATAATGTGTAAAAGTTAATGAATTATAATGAATGATACACATATTTAGTAGAAAAAATGTATACAGTACAAAGAAATAGAGAAAATACCCAAGTGGGTATAACATTCATGTATAGTTCTACCGGTTTTTTATAGATAAGAGAAAGCACAAGAATTCACCTTGAATCTTCAAATAGTAGTAGAACAATATTGAACTCAGGTCACTAGGCCTCTGGCTTCAACATTCCAAACCTGTAGCATATAAATAGTGAATTACAGCCACCATTATAGCCAACAAACATGAACCCATCCCACATCGCGCCTTCATACAGATTCAGTGTAGCAATAGCTGATAGACCGCTTGAACATTTGGTGAGTGTGCATGTTACCAATGAAAAAAAGAAGACAATGCAGATGAGTCCTTTATGGAATGAAATGCAGCGGCCTTGCTACCTGTTTGCCCAAAAATTCTTCCCAAAAGCACTCAAGAATCTGATGAATCTGTTCCCCAATGTCATAGCTAGTTGACACAAAAACACCCTTTTTATGGAAAGAACTGCTTTGCTGGAAGGAGGAACACTCCAGTGCAAAGGCTACCTGCAGAGCAGACTGGCAAGGCCTCTGGTGCAGCATTTTGGGGTTATATTTTCCGCCCCACTTTCCCATGTTTCTAGGCAAAGTTTTGGGCTTTCTTCCCATATTCAACTGAAAAAATTTGATGGTAAAAAAATTGAAATAAATGATACACTGATAATGGATGGGCTGTAAAAATATACAGGTAATGAATGAGTTGTAATCTTTTACAGATAATGAATCATACACAGATAATCTTTTATAGATAATATGCTGCAGTGATTACAAAGATAATCAGTCAACGAATTGTAATTAATGATACACATATATAGAACACACAGATTTTTATACAGATTACATGGTAGATGTTAAATGAATCACACATACGATCCAGAATATTAGTGGAGGTCAGTGTGTGTAATAGCAGCAGAGTCAATAATCATATATCATAGCAGAGTCTACTACAGTCAGTGTGTGACTCTGCTTATATGATATTCGATGTACTGCTGCAAGTATAATACAGTCTGTGCGTGAAAAGTTCTACAGTCTGTATGATCAGTACACTAGTGTGTGTGTGTGATCAGTCTACTAAAGTCTGCGTGTGAGATGTCAAGTATAATCAGTCTACTATAGTTAGTATGATCAGTCCACAACAGTCGGTGTGAAAAGTATGATCAGACACATTTGAAATTTCACAGTTTTAGGCTCAAAATGATTTTTTAACAGCATACAAAGATTAATTAATATTGAAAGAACCTGAATACTAACAGAAAAGAAAGAAAACTACCTTAATGATTGATGTTATCCCAAGAATTGAATTGAAAAAATCATCCACCTTATCAAAAAATACAACCAAGTTGCTATCATCAAAACACCTATTCAAATCGGCAGGGTGGTCTCTTGAGAAGCCATTGTTCTACAAAAGAATGAAACATGATGAAAAATTAAAGATCTAATGAAATTCATGTCGAGCAGGGTGGTCTATTGAGAAGCCATTAACCTACAAAAGAAAGAGCATTTCACTTCCTTGTTGTCATTGATGTCCAAACAGAATACATTTGAAATTTCCCAGTTTTAGGCTCAAAATGATTTTTTAACAAAATGCACAAATTAATTCATATTGAAAGAACATAATAGAAAAGAAAGAAAAGCCCCATGATGATTGTTGTTATCCTGAGAATTGAATTGAAATAATCAACCACCTTCTTATCAAAAAATACAACCAGGTTGATCTACAAAAGAAAGAGCATCGCACTTGTTGTCATTGATGTCCAAACGGATTATTCCTATAACATTACCTACAAAACAGAATGATTAAACATGAGATGGTATAGGATGAATGAAGCAATGAATTCCCAAGGACAAATATTAATTTTTATATGAATTTCATTGACATGTCACAATGATTTTCAAGGAAACACAAAAAACATCATGTCCAGGTTTCTATCATCAAAACATTCACAAAAGATGACAGAAAATATTAATTGCAACATTAAAGATCAATGAAAAGAATGAAACCTGAAGAAAAATTAAAGTGAATCTAATGAGATTCAAGTCGGGCATGGTGATCTCTAGAGAAGACATTGATCTGCAAAAAAATGAGCATCACACTTCCTTGTTGTCATTGATGTCCACACGGATTATTCCTATAACATTACCTGCAAAACAGAATGATTAGTGATGAAATGAATTCCCAAGGCCAAATGTTAAATTTTTTATGAATTTCATCGACACCTCAAACTGGTTTTCAAGAAAACACAGAAAACATCATGTAAAACAAAAAATCCAGCATGCAAGATAGTGTCAACGGGTATCAAACACATTAGAAATTTCACAGTTTTAGGCTCAAAATAATTTTTTATCCGCCTGCACAAATTAATTCATATTGAAAGAACATAAAAACTAATAGAAAAGAAAAAAAACTCTCATGATGATTGTTGTAATCCTAAGAATTGAATTGAAAAAATCATCCACCTTATCAAAAAAAATATAACCAGGTTGCTATCATCAAAACACCTATTCATAAAAGATAACAAAAAATATTAATTACAACATTAGAGTTCAATGATGTCCAAAGGGATTATTCCTATAACATTACCTACAAAACAAAATGATTAAACATGATATTGTAGCATTGAAGTTCAAAATGAGATATAACCAGGTTAGAAAGTAAAGGATGAGTGATGTCGATAGACTCACGAGACCGTAATGACCCTAGGAGGCGAAATAAAGGGAAACACAATGTTGTCTTCACCCAATAATGAAAATAATACATTAAAAGGAGGAGAAGGGACTCATCAATGAATTCACAAAGCTAAGCATAGAGCCATCCCACTTGCCCAAACGTAAACAACATCATTGAATCCAGCGTAGAGAGAGAGATGAAAAGCTCAAACAAATAATCAGCCCGACAGATTGAATGAGCTTACATATAAAGCAGTCCAACGGAGTGAACCCAACTCCTAAAATCAAAAGAATCCACACATCGGAAACCAGACAAAGGAAAGAATACCAGGAAAGAATACCGATAAATCTCCAACGGAGAAGAAACGAATAGAAAATGCCAGCATGCATTGACAAATAGAACCAGGCACAAGGCGAAGAGAGGTTTCTAACAGAAAAAGCTCAAACAAATAATTAGTCTGTAAGATTTAATGAGCTTGCATAGAAAGCAATGACAGTCGTAGCGGAATTGTGAGGTACCAACTTCATTTTAACCGATGTCTTCCCATACAAATATTTGTTCTTCAATGCCAACCTAGCTCCTGAAATAAAAGAATTTATAGTGCGGGGGAAGGGATGACAGTGAGCGATGGGCAAGGATCCCGGAGATGGCTAGGATTGAGCTAGGGCACCGGGGACAGAGAGGTCGCACAGGGACGTCGGTATAAAACGATGTACGAAGGTCAAGATCGGGGACGACGGCTTGGAACACCTGGGATGGCAAGGTCCAATAGGGGCTTCGAGCGAGGATGCCGGCCGAGAATAGAAAGGTGGGTTTGCGCGACGATGTCGGAGGGGGAGGCTGGCCGGGAAGAGGGAGGGTGATTCGCGCGCTGATATCAGAGGGGGACGCCGGCCGGGAAGGGGGATAACAGGGAGGTAGGGTTGGGGTCGTGGGGAACATCGTGGGGAACATCCGCCGGCCGGGAATGGGGAGAACAGGAGGTAGGGTTGGGGTCGAGTGGGACATTCACCGGCCGAGAACGGAGAGAATAAGGAGGTAGGGCTGGGGTCAGGGTCAGGGGGGTCGCCCACAAGTAGTTTTTTTGGCATAATGTGTATATATATAATAACAAAAAGGTTATAAATTTATATATATATATATATTATCAATAAATATGACTAGATTATGGATATTTTAATTAATCATATATTTTTATTATCAAAATGATATGTTTGTAATGTAATATATATATCTATATATTCAATTTTTTGTAAAATATTTGAAATTATTGAATTTTTTATAGCAATCAATTTTATAATTGTAAAAGATTTGTTGGTATTAATAATTAATAACAAATTCATTTATTGGTAAATCAATTGTTGGTATTATTATGATATGGCAACAGATTTAAATGTTAATAAAATATTTGTTGGTATTGAACTACTAATATAAACAGATATATATGTTGGTAAAAAAAATTGTTGGTACCTCCGATTAATATCAAAAGGATTTAATATTTGTTGGAATAAATCATTTTTACCAACAAATATATTATCTGTCGATAATTTTCTGTTGGTAAAGGTCACTTTTTTTGTAGTGAAAGTAATGGGCTAGAAAGGTTCGGGCCATTACACTATTTGTGTATCGACATTTGTTGTCTTCTGGTGATGTGTAGCTTGATCGAGTGTATATCTCGGGTGAGCCCTCCCAGTTTCTTTAGTGTTTTTTCATGGCTAGACCTGATGAGTGTACTCTCAGATGAGTTCCATCAGTGATGCCAAGACTCATGGAGTGAGTTCTCCCGATCGAGTGTTTTTCCTATGAGCCTCTAAAAGAATCTTAGGCTGACAGTGAGGACATGGACTCGCCATGAGACTTAGTGTCTTCCTTTAAGTATATTTGAGTTATTGTTATTATTGTTATTATTGCTATTATTGTTATGTCCCATATTCTAATTTACATATCTTCATGATGATGAGCTGACTACTCTCTTTGATGTTTTGTGTTTGGTGATTTCAGGGTGTCATATTGGGTATGTTAAAACTCAGTCATGCATGGGTTCTGCCCGCACATGTCGTGTCTTATACAGATAAAAGGTATTTCACTGGAGTCCTATGTGGACCAGGAACAGGTGGAGCTTAATTATGCTAGAAGGACCTCGAATGGATCTGGGAGTTGCTTTTTGGTAGCTACCCCCGTGTTGTCAGCAAGTTGGGTTATTTTGTAGTTTTGGTCGGCTTATATTTAGCCCTTTATGCTTTTTTCTATTCTACTTGTTGTGCTCTAATGTGGGATAGATGTTATCCATGCATTTACAGTATGAGTTGTTTATCTCTCTGCATTATACTGGTGTATGGAGATTCATGCGTGTGTATAGGTACTTTAGGCTAAGACCTCCCAAGTGTATGATATGTCTACTCAATGCTGAAGGTTCCGGGCGCAGCGGAAGCGCGTGGGTGGATGTGCCCACTTGTAGCTCGCATACTGTTGAAGGAAGACCTGAAGGAGGACTCTCCATCTTATCTTCTTCTTCTTGTAGCTCGCATACTGTTGTGATAAAAATTTACTGGTAATATCATATCTTCTCCCGCCATTTCAGCTTCCATCTTTCTAATTCTTGTCACTCAAACACAAATAAACGTGACAAATTGGCGACTCCGCTGGGGAACGCGTCTTGTAGGCAGAGACGATGTCGCCGATCGGAGCAATTTTTCTTGATGTTTCCGTTTGAGCGAATTGTGCTACTAGTGTCAGACGAATTGAGTCTATATTTCTTTCCTTTGTTTTAATCTAGTCGGTAGCGAACTGATTTAGATGCAAACCATAATGGAGAATCAGATAGTAACGGTTGAGTCGGCCATGGAAAGTATTAAACAAGCCATGACCTCCGTGCAGGAAAATATGGAGAAAATTATGCGTAAGCAGAATGAGAGACAACGAGTGGCAGTAGAAATGGCGCAACGGACAGAGGAAAAAGTGTCACAGAGAGTACGCGATCTGGAGGAACAGACTGTGGATCGCTTGAAAGGGGTGGAAAAACGGGTAGAACATGAATCGGGAGCCGAGAAAAGTGGCAAAGTCGCGCCTAAGTGTTTCGAAGGAAGAGAGTCAGAAACAGTGCAGTTTGGTGCGCGTCTTGGGGAGGGTTGTTCCGCTGAGGAAGTAATGTTGCTTGATGGGGTGTGCAATATTTCTCGAAGAGTTGAGTTGCCTATGTTTTCTGGCAATGATCCATTCGAATGGATCACCAAGGCTGGTGCCTACTTTCTCATTAACAAAATTCCTGAGGAAATGAAGCGACACTATACACAGATAAGTATGGAAGGTACAGCATTATATTGGTTCCTATCATGGCACAGGGATTCTCTTAGACCGACTTGAAATATGTTCAAGCCAACGTTTATGGATCGATATAGTAAAAATACAGATGGAGATCCTTTGAAATATCTTAAAAACATGAGGCAAACAGGTTCAGTGGAAGAATATATTGAAGAATTTGAGCAGATAGCTTTGAGAATGATGGACTTTCCAGAAACATGGTATATGAGTACGTTTATGGGAGGGTTGCATCCTAAAGTGGAAAATAGAGTCTCAACACATGAGCCGGCCAATAAAGCTCGAATGCTAGTCTTGGCGAAAAAGGTGGAGAAAGTGTTGATCAGTGAGGGAGTGATTCGTAATGTTCGACCTTGTTCTGAAACTCTTCTTGTGATGCGTAGTCCTGGAGTGGTGGCGACTAACATGTCTGTGAATTGACCCCTCTATGTTCGCAATCGGCGAGAGGAAGAGTTAAAGAAAAATGTTGGGGAGGAACGCTGGAATGGGGTAAAAGCATTAGGCCGACAGGAGCGGGAGTACCACAAACTGAAAGGGCTATGTTTTCGTTGTGGACAACCGTTTGGATCAATGCATAAATGTCCGGATAAGAATCTTCGGATGCTGGTTTGGGAAATTGAAGAGCCAGACGAACCATCCAAAGGGGAAGAAAGTTTCAGGGAACGTGAAGGCCAAATGAAGTCGAAGGAAGAAGATTCAGTTGGAAATCTGGCAGTTATGACACGAGAATCTATCGAATTTTGTAGTTTGAGTGAAGCTGGAGCTGATTCTTTGGTGCTAACTGGACAACTATCCGGAGTACCGGTTTCTATTTTGGTTGATAGAGGAGCTAGCCATAACTTCATATCAAGGCAACAAGCCAAGCTTGCCAATGTATCTGTCAGCCCAACTAGCACTTTTGGAATTACTATTGGCAATGGCTCAAGAGCTTTCTCTCAAGGATTATGTAAACAGATAAAACTCAGTTTAGAAAATCTTGTTATTTTAGTCGATGCATATGTTTTTGATATTGGAGGACCAGACTTGATTTTGGGAATGTCGTGGCTGAGGAGTTTGGGCAGTGTGATGACAAATTGGGGACATAAAACCATGAAGTTCGTTTGGCAAGGATAGGAGATTAAATTACAGGGTAATTCTGCTGGTAAGGGGGCTTTATTTTTGTGTCAGAATCACTTCCAGACGAGAAATCTGCTTGTAGAAGGATGGAATTGGAGGGCCCAACTCCAGTTTCCGTTATTGCTGGATGGAAATGAGGTTGCAGAAGAAACAAAACATTTGAACAAACTTTTAACAAGGTTTCAATTTCTGTTTGATAATCCACAAGGTTTGCCTCCTAGCAGAGAAACAAACCATGTAATAACACTAGTGGCAGGGGCACTACCGGTGAGTATTAGACCATACAAGTTGGCTCACCACCTTAAGGACGAGGTAGAGCACCAAATTAATACAATGATGGACCAAGGAATAATCAGGTATAGTAATAGTCCCTTTGCTAGTCCTATTATTCTTGTCAAGAAAAAGGATGGAAGTTGGCGGTTATGTGTTGATTACAGGACACTTAATAAGCTTACAGTTCCGGAGAAGTTTCCAATTCCAATAATAGAGGAACTTCTAGACGAATTACATGGAGCTGGTTTTTTCACCAAGCTGGATTTAAAGTCCGGATTTCATCAGATTCGAGTTCACACGGAGGATGTTCACAAAACTGTTTTTCATACGCATGAGGGCACTATGAATTTCTTGTAATGCCCTTTGGATTGATGAATGCCCCAGCCACCTTCCAATCAACTATGAACAGAATGTTCAAAGCATTCCTCCGAAAAACTGTGTTGGTTTTTTTTTTATGATATTCTTGTTTATAGTAAGACTTGGACTGACCATATGCATCATTTAGAAACCATTTTTCTTGTGCTGCAGCAAAATCAGCTTTGTTTAAATAAGAAGAAGTGTTTCTTTGCACAGCCAACAGTGGAATATCTGGGTCATGTAATTTCTTCCGAAGGAGTTTCCATGGATCCCACAAAAGTGGAATGTATTCTTAGCTGGCCACGCCCCCAAACGGTGAAGGGAGTTCGCGGATTTCTGGGATTGACTGGTTACTATAGAAAGTTTGTAGCAGGATATGGCAAAATACCAAAACCACTTACTGAGTTGACTAAAAAGAATAACTTTTGTTGGTCTCCTACTGCTGAACAAGCTTTCGTCGCCCTCAAAGAATGTTTGGTGTCAGCACCACTTTTAGCTTTGCCAGATTTTCTTCAGCCGTTTTCCATTGAGTGTGACGCTTCCGGTTGTGGCGTTGGTGCTGTCCTAATGCAATCTGGTCGTCCTGTAGCGTATTTTAGTAAAGCCCTGGCTGAGGTAAATCTTTCCATGTCTGTTTATGACAAGGAAATAATGGCCCTTGTTTTAGCTATACAACATTGGCGACAATATCTTGTTGGTAGGTATTTCGTTGTGTACACTGATCACAAAGCCCTAAAGCACCTTCTTAGTCAGCGATATCACACCGCAAATCAACAAGATTGGCAAGCTAAGTTGTTGGGGCTCGATTTTGAAGTCTAATACAAACCTGGGCGACATAACCAAGCAGCAGATTCCCTTTCCGGCCACTATTTCCGAGTTCTGCTGTTTCAGAGCCATTATGGCTGACAATTAACATTGTGAAGACAGAATACCAACATGATCGTTGGATAACCAAACTAATTTCAGCCATAGAACTCCAACCAAGCTACCCAACCCGGATATTCTTTACATCACGGACTGCTGTATTTCAGGGAACGGTTAGTTCTTTCTTCCCAGTCCAGTCTCATACCTAAGTTTCTGCGTTACTATCATTCATCTCCTGTTGGTGGCCACGCTGGGTTTCACAAAACATACAAGTGTTTAGCTGCTGGATTATTTTGGCAGGGAATTTCCAGCAAGGTGCAGCAGTTTGTCCGCGAATGTGATACTTGTCAACGCCATAAATATCAAGCTATGTCTCCAGCGGGCCTTCTACAGCCACTGCTGATCCCGGATTTAGTTTGGGACGAAATTTCAATGGATTTTATTTTCGGGCTGCCAAAATCCTTGGGATATTGTGTTATTCTGGTTGTTGTGGATCGTTTAACCAAATATGCTCATTTTTTACTACTCCGACATCCTTATACAGCTAAAATTGTGGCAGATTTGTTTTTTAAAGAGGTAATCCGTTTACATGGCATTCCACATTCCATTCTCAGCAATCGGGATCCTATTTTTGTAAGTAATTTTTGGAAGTAATTGTTCCGTTTGGAGGGTACTACCTTAAAGATGAGTTCCTCCTATCATCCACAAACGGATGGACAAACGGAAATCGTTAATAAATGTTTGGAACATAGTTTTCAATCTCGAATCGCGGTGCGACACGGCGGGATCCCATAGCGGGATAGCGTCGATGCGGATCGCGTCGCGGCCGCTTTTTTATCCAATCGCGGGACAGTTAAATTATAGAATTTTACAAACATATATGTTGAAAAATTAAACACAAAACATAAAAAGTAAAAACACATTCAAATTCATACTTAAATACATTCATAAATTCATCATAATACATCAAACACATGTTCCATCCAATTATTCATAAACAACAACCATGAGAACATCCAAAGTTCAATTCAATCATCTTCTTCATTTTCAAGATCTTCTATTTCTTCTTCACCTTCACTTTCACTATCATCACTTTTATAAATATCCTCTTCATTTGCTTCCCCATCATCATCATCATATGATTCATGTTCATCATCTTCTTCTTCATCTTCTTCAATAACCATCATTGTTTTCCTTTTAGAGTTTGAACTTGAAGCATGGGTAGCTCCTCCTTTTGTTTTCCTCCTTGTATAATGAAAAGGTTCATCGGCCCCTGTAGCTTCCTCAACTAATCTCCAAGTCATGGTGTTGTCATCCTCAAACACCGATTCATCTTCACCACCATCTTCATCACCATTCATTTGCCCTAAAAACCACTCACTACTATCATCATCAACATTCTTTAGGACAATGGGATCAGTGACATCTCTGGAATCAAACCGGTCCTTCAAAGTTTGGTTGTATTTGATGAACACCAAGTCTTGCAACCTTTGATGCTCTAGCCGACTTCTCTTTTTAGAATGAACCTGTTTTATGAAAACTAAAAAAATATTGGTATCACTAATGAATTTTAAGCTTAAATGAAACTTGAAAGTGAGTTTAGAATTGATACTAAGTTACTTACATGCTCAAAGGCACTCCAATTCCTCTCGCATCCCGATGAGCTACATGTCAAGCTCAAAACTTCGATGACAATTGTCATCAAAGATGGTGTTCCTCCTCCATAATTCTTCCATCATTCAGCTGCAATTATTATTTATTAGCATTGTTTTGTAATGATCTAAAATTAAGGATCATGTAATATAATTAAATAATCAAGAAAAAAATAAAACTCTTATCAGGATTGTACTCCGTTGTCGCATGAAACATTTCCCACCAAAGAGGCCTTGTGTGCTTTATATATTGCCAATTCTAAACAAGCTTTGTCTTCCTCGTCAGGGCTAGGAGACAATCTCTCTATACAATCATATAAGCCTTTCATCACCTTTGCATCTCTTTCAATACTTGGATTTCCATAGAAAATTTGAGGATTCAAATAATAACCCGCCGCATGCAATGGATGATGTAATTGAGAATTCCATCTTTCATCAATTATTTCAAATATATCCTTATACTTTGTTTCATCATTCTTGAAAAGCTTCTGAATTGTCTCTTTTGCCATGTTCATAGCCTCATAAATGAAACTCATTGCGGGTTTCTTCTCATTATCAACCAATCTAAAAACTTTTACAAGAAGTCTCATAGCCTTGAGGCTATAAACATCATTCCAAAATGATGGCATCAATACAGTGTCGGAAGTACACTTTCCTTTTGTTTCTTTTGAATTTTTGGATCTCAACCACTCTTCAGAAGTGAACATCTTTCTGAAATTATTTTTTTGCAAATACAACCTTTGTAAAGTTAAAAAGGTTGTAGCAAACCGAGTAACTCCATATCTCACCAACTCAGTTTTGTTGGTGAACCTCCTCATAATGTTCAATGTCAATGAGTGGTTGTAGATAAAAGCCACAAGCTTAATGCCTCTTTCTATAACCCTCTTCACCCTACTAAGCTTGCCAATATTTTCCAAAATTAAATCAAGACAATGTGCGGCACATGGAGTCCAAAATAAGTGTTGTCCCTTAGCCATCAACAACTTGCCTAAAATCATACAAAATCAATAACAAACAATTAAATGTTTAAGTTGTTAACTGAATTGATAGTATTAAAATGAAATGGAAGCACTTTTAAAAATTAAAAAAACAAAAGTTTTTTATTATCGGCTAAATTGAAATTGTTTTTATTGTCCGTAACTACTTGCACAACCTTTGATTCTCCGATCTCATCCACAAAATCATCCAATAATTTAAAAATCGCTTCTCCCGTTTTCATATAACTTGATGCATCAACACTTTTTACAAACATTGAACCGGTTGGACAATTTACCAAGAAATTGATCAAGGTTCTTCCTTTCTTGTCCGTCTAACCATCGGACATGATTAAGCAACCATAATTTTCTCATTCAATTTCATGGTCCTTCAACAATTCCTTTGTATACTCTTAACTCCTTTTTAAGAAGAGGAACTCGATACTCATGATAGCTTGGAACTTTCAAGTGTGGTCCATATTGTCCAATTGCTTCCACCATCATCTTAAAGCTTCTTGGTCAAACAACATTAAAAGCAATTCCATTTGTGCAAAGGAATCGCTCTATGTATTGCACCGTTCGATCTCTTGATTGTTTGCTATAAGCATCTTTAATGCTTGTTTGCTTTGCATCCTTGACTACTCTTGCCGGATCTTCCATGAACATTGCATCAAGTGGCCCTTTCACATTTTTCACTTTGTTGGGACATGATGAGGCACTTGATGCGTAGCTTCTTTTTGTTCCTCTCTCAACATCATGGATTTCTTCAAGCTCTTCCTCCATATCCTCATCAATATCATGTGTGTCTGGTCTTTCCTTGATGTTATCTTTCTTTTGTGGGACTCGTGTTCCAAGTTGGGCATGTCCAGCTTGAAGGGGAGTGTTAAAACTCTTTTTTATTCTTCTGGGTATTTTGAAAACTCCTTACCTCAAGGTGAGGCGGAGGCTCTCTTTTATAGAATGAGAAAAAAGAATACATAAAGAGGTATTCCGATGTGAGACTCTGAAAATACCCAGAAGAATAAAAAAGGGGTTTTAACATCATGAATATCATTCATATATGCTGATTTGTCAGTTTTTTTCTTCGTTTGCGCTGCAAGAAGCTTGTCTTTCACTTCTTGAGGAGTCTTCCTACACTTCTGAACATTTCCCGACAATCTCATTTGATGTTCTTGGGCTCGAGTAATGCCACCATTGGTCACCATCATGCAAAAGTCACATGTGACTTTCTTTTTATTGTTGATGTCTCTTAAAAAATTCCACTGCCAAGCAATATCTAAATTTTTTCCTTGAGGCTTAGCCAATGGTGGAAAAGATTGTACCGCTGTCGCATCATTTGGTGCAATAGATGAAGCCATAGTAGCTGTAGAGAAGGCAAGACAGAAATAGTAGAAAGAAGGGTTTAAGATACTTGTTTGTCACAAATAACAAATAAAAAACAGATGTTTGGAACACCGAAAAAAAAAGGTGGTTGAGCGAGCAGCAGTGACAGGAGGAAGGAAGAGGAGCAGCGCCTGGAAGAGGAGCAGCGCCTGGAAGAGGAGCAGCGCCTGGAAGAGGAGTCGCGCTTGGAAAAAAAAGGTGGCTGCTGTTGCGCACAGCAGTGACAGGAAGAAGAGGAGTCGTGCCTGGAAGAGGAGCCCCACCTGGAAGAGGAGCAGTGAAGGAGCCGCACAGCAGTGACAGGGCCTAGAAAAAAAACGGGTGTGTACAGCAAGGGGGGCGGCGTCGCTGCACTAGGAGGAGGAAACAAGCGGTGTTCAGCAAAGGGGGGCGGCGTTGCTGCACTGGGAGGAGGAAACAAGAAGGGTTTCAATTAGGCGAGCTGGGTTGGACCGGTTACGGAGCAAAAAAAACCCGACGCAAGAAGAAGTCGCGGCCGCGCCGGCCAGGGCGCGATCAGCCTGCCTGAAGCGGCTGGGCGCCGCTCCGCACCGCGACGGCACGATCGCGGCCGCGACGGCGCGATTTGAAAACTGTGGTTTGGAAACTTACGTTGCTTTACCTCGGAGAGACCCCTTACTTGGGCACGTTGGATTCCTTGGGCTGAATATTGTTACAATACAGCAATACATTCGTCTACTAAAATGTCTCATTTTGAGGCTGTTTATGGCCGCAAACCTCCTCTTCTATAGCGCTTTCTTGGTGGGAATTCACCAGTAGATATAGTGGCTACACTTCTCACAGAACGTGATCAACTACTTGACCAACTTCGGCACAATTTATCTCGAGCTCAACAATTGATGGTCCAGGCTGCCAACAAACATTGTCGGGATGTTTCTTTTGATGTCGGAGACTCTGTTTTTGTTAAACTACGTCCCAACATTCAGACCTCTAATCATCAAAGTTGAATCCCAAGTCAGCTGCCCAATTTTATGGTCCCTATCCAATTGTTGCACCAGTAGATACAGTGGCTACACTTCTCACAGAACGTGATCAACTACTTGACCAACTTCAGCACAATTTATCTCGAGCTCAACAATTGATGGTCCAGGCTGCCAACAAACATTGTCGGGATGTTTCTTTTGATGTTGGAGACTCTGTTTTTGTTAAACTACGTCCCAACATTCAGACCTCTAATCATCAAAGTTGAATCCCAAGTCAGCTGCCCAATTTTATGGTCCCTATCCAATTGTTGCCCGTTTGGGAAACACTGCCTACCGACTTTCCTTGCCAACTGATTCTAGACTTCACCCAGTTTTCCATGTTTCTCAACTCAAAAGGGCAACTGGGAATTCTCCGGTTTCTTCCAAGTTGCCAGAACCTTGAGATAGCACTCTTTCTATCACTACTGTACCAGAAAAAAAATTGGCTACCAGAGCAGTTCCTGGACATCCACAGTGGCAGTGGTTGATAAAGTGGAAAAGTTTGCCTACAGAAGAGTCTACCTGGGAAGATACCGAACAAATGTTGTCCCAATTTCCTGATTTACACCTTGAGGACAAGGTGCAGCTTGCGGACGGGGGAATTGTTAGTAGCCTGGATCCGGAGGCTAATCCTTTTTCTAACACGCGCCCTCCCATCCTTCACACATATCAGCGGAGGGGTAAAAACGGAATTATGCTGTAATCTGTTAAGTCAGGGATATATACAGAAGTACACTTTAGTTCGGGAGCAGTTAGGACAGAAGGGGTATTCTGTTGGAACAGAACATGAGGAAGAGAGAGAGAGAGAGCTGCGGACACCTCACTTTCGTGCCGCCAGCAGCAGAAGGAAGACTTGGAGGAGGACTCTCCATCTTATCTTCTTCTTCTTGTAGCTCACATACTGTTGTAATAAAGATTTACTGGTAATATCATATCTTCTCCCGCCATTTCAGCTTCCATCTTTCTAATTCTTATCACTCGAACACAAATAAACGTGACTCTTACCCCATCTAGTACCTTCACGCGACCCAACTTCTTTGACTCAATTGCTTTTTCAGCTAATATTGTTTCCATAGGCTTGGGCAAGGAAGAATAGTCCTTGCGGCACCTTGCTTTCTTTCTAGGGGCCAACATAAAGCCCTCCAATTCAGATAAAGCATTTACTTTTCTAGAACACGGGAAAAAGTACTTTTCTTCTTAGAGATCTTCTTCTGGTTTTGATAGTGGCTGGGAATCCTCTTTGTCATCCTCGACAGGGCATGGAGCTGTTCATAGAAACATGGGATCATTTTCCTTGTTTTCTTTCCAACCGGTGTTTTTCCTTTCACCGTTGTCATTAGCTTTGACAGCATTTGAGTTAGGACCATCGTCACTAGAACTAGGCTGAACTGGGTAAGAGACCAAGGGAACTTTTTGTTGGGAAACATCCTTCCTGTTGTCAATTTCTCCCGAGTTCATAGCTTTGGGAGATGGCAGTCCTTTCACAAGTGGGTTTGAAGCAACTGCAGCCTCCAGGGTCTCTGCTTCGACGAGCCAGTCCCTGCCCTGCTCATCGTCCAGGGCCCTGGATCCGCCCTTGCAGCCATAATCAGTACCATCATCCATTGTAGTAAGATTATCATTAAAACTAGAAGCAGATCTCTGGTCAGCTTTAGGAGCCACAACACCAGCCTATACTTCCCAAATTGGTTGAATAGAGGCATTTAGACCAAATCCATCAGGTAGCCCGACAATAGGAATTGTGAAAGGAGAACCACCGCCCCATAATCCTATCCTCCCAGTGGGGTATCACAACATTGGACATGACTCGCCTTCGGCAATTTTCAGTGCAGTGAGCCTGTAACTCGCAGAACGAGCAGATGTCAACTAGGTTTTCATTCCTAGAAGAATCCATTACCTCAGACTGTGACAAACCAAATAGAACTAGGTAAGGGGAAAGAAAAGTCCAACTCAATGCAGACCCTAGCCAGGATCACGTGCTTGCCAGAGAGCATGCAGTGTTCAGCCTTTAGAAACCTGCCAATCGAGTTACCAAACCTCTGAAAATTTGCGATATTATAATAGTGCAAAGGAAGACTCGGGAGTTTCAACCACAAAGTGCCTATCCTCGAGTCTTTATTTTCATAAATGGCTGGTGACCAACATAGAAGATGAAAGTAAAGAGAAAAAATACCTGGACTGGGCACTGGGGAAATCATCTTCGTCTGTGCATCTAATGACGATCAGATGAGGACAGAGCATCCCCACGAAATCCATTTTACACTATCCCTAGTCTCAATTGATGTGACGATCAAACTCCTCGACAGAGGTTCATCGCTTCCCAAATTTTTCAGCCAAAGAAAATTGATGCACTGAGATTGCATTCACAAGCTCCGCCTTCAAGAGTTCGACAGTCGGAAATCCATTGACTAAACACGCCACATGGGAAGCAGTAGCAATCGCAAGGAGAGGCGAAGAAGAGGCCGGGGTGAAAAGAGTGAAATGAATCACTCCCTTGAAGAGATCCCCACCTCCCCCTGATGCCGGATGGGGGCGACAGCCGAAGCCATCTCGTTTACCCTGCCTCTATGGCTAGAGTTTCACGAGCACCATACGGGGAAAGCAGCAGATCAATACGACACCCAACGCCAAGCCAGCGAACCCTGATACTGATGAAAGACAAGACCGCATAAAAATCTCCAACTTGAACAGTGAACTATCGGGGTTTTTTTTTAAAACGGGTATTTTAATTATTATTTTTTATAAATTGAATGGGTTGATGATATTTTAAAAAATGAGATCCGTGAACGACATTCACGCATCTTCCCTCGCCAGGAAGCGTGAACGGAGTAAGCGTTTCCTCCAGAATTTTTAATTAAAAAAATCATCAATATTTGTAAATACTAATTAAATATAAATACATATTAATTAAAAAATCATCAATATGTGTAAAATATCAATAAATATAAATACATATTATTTAAAAAATCATTAATATGTATAAGATATCAGTAAATATAAATAAATAATAACATATTAATTAAATAATCAAAAATATTAATAATAGCATTCATGACTATTTTGATCAACTAGTCTGGTTCTTGGTGCACTACTCAATCGTCAATGGTGTTTATTCATTAATTTTTGCAGTAGAGCCATACATCCAAAATTCTTTCCAACTGAATATGTCAATATGTTAATATATCCACTTTATGTTACCAAACATTCATTCCACTTCATCTCTTGTATATTAACAGGAAGTAAAAAAGTTCAAGAAAAAAGGGTATCAGTTCATACTTAAGAAATGTGTCATCCATTATTTCACTCTAAATCTACACGAGCCATACTCGGTCTAGAAAACAATAGAATTTGATTTGGGAAACAATGTTGTCCTCTACCAACTGATCATGATACCATATGAAATGAGAACTCATGTACTTATTATCAAGGGTGATCCAATTTTATTTCGGATGAAGATATTAAATGAGATATGAAACTTTTATTAGGACAATCAACCTAAAACTCATGCACTCACTTTAACAAATAGATCAAAAATCATTCAAGTGAAATAAGAAGGATAAGAGGCCTTTGAGCGCATCCATACTTCAACTTTTTTTACGTCATTGATTAATTTGATTACAACCCCTTTCTATTGAGTTTATTTTTTTGTTAACAAAGGAAGCACTACTGGGAATCCATGTTTTCCCAACGGTTTTAAACAGTTGGGAAAGGCCCTCAAACCGTTGGTCTGTGAGGCGTCGGGAAAGCCTTATACCAACGGTTCACGTTGAACCGTTGGGAAAAGACTGTTTGGATCCTGTTATACCAACGGTTTAGCTGAACCGTTGGGAAAATCAGCGCACATGGGGTATAACCCAATAGTTTTAAAACCGTTGGCATAAACATATAGGGGGTATAACCCAACGGTTCTGAACTGTTGGGAAAGGCAGCAACACACAGGGGTATAACCCAACGGTTTTGAACTGTTGGGAAATGCAGTGGTATAACCCAACGGTTTTGAAACCGTTGGGAAATGCAGCACCACACAGGGGTATAACCCAACGGTTTTGAAACTGTTGGCTTAGACCCCCCATTAATTTAAAACGAAACAACCTGCAATCAACTGCAGGCTGCAATGAAAACTCTCTGTGAAAAACGTGCCATCTCACAAAAATACACTGCAATCACAAAAAAAACACTCATTCTATGTGTTTAGGAACACTGCAACCTGCAAACACAGAAAACACACTGCACACATAAAAAACCTACAAAAACTCACTTCAATCACCTGCAATCACACAAAAAACACACAAGAAACACATATAAATAATCATCTCATTTTTGAAGGCTTACTCACATCCCTTCTCCTTGTATGGTTCACATATTGATGTGGTAGAGAGACCAAGAACCAACAAAATGTTGTCTTGTTGATCAAATATGGAGGGGGATATTGTAAATTCAAGTTTATAACTCATATATGAAGAATCCCCTGCCTCAATCCCGATCTATCAGATAAGGGTTATTGGTTTTGATTACTCGAGGATAAATTTGATATTTTTTCGATGAATTTAATCATTCAATATACTAACCTAGAAGGATATTTACACTATGACCATTATAACCCTTTTCTTCCTAGAGTATAATGATGGGGGAATCATATACTATGGGGCAATGACTTCTATAATGTCAAAAGATTTAGTTATATTGTTGCATTTATCAAGGTATTGGTTTGTGTTTAAGAGAGGGATATTGGTCAGGCTTCTATGACACATAGATTCTATGGGGATAGATATTTACTTGATTCATGAGAGATATCACATGCCTAATTTTCAAGGGGATCTGCTATGATGACATCCAACATGGTGTTTGCCGGTGGTTATGAATCATTTACATCATATGTTGGGCTCACTTTGGAAATTTTCTATCATATTCTAAGAGGATAAGATTACAAGGTAATATTCTATCCCCAATCTGTAATGCAAACATTTAGATAATCCTCCATGTCAATTTAGTAGATTACTATGATGCCATACAACATGGTGTTTGTCAGTGGTTATGAATCATTTACATCACCTGTTGGGCTCACTTTGGAAATTTTCTATCATATTCTAAGAGGATAAGATTACAAGGTAATATTCTATCCCCAATCTGTAATGCAAACATTCAGATAATCCTCTATGACAATCCAGTAGATTACTACATGAATTTTAGTATACACCTTCCATAGATGATTTTTGTATCCATTGAAATTTGAATGATGATCCATAGGGAGAATCATAAAAATTAACCATTTATCACATGGGATCATGGTCCTCATGGTGGTACACTAGATGGTGAGCTATGATATGGACCAAATGCCCTTGTTATTTCATACACATGCTATGTGAAAAATTCTAACAAGTATAGTGAAATATCTTAAGGAATGACAACACCTTGAGTGATTAGGTGTTGGAAGGACCCTTACTTGAGTGATAATGATGCTATCATATTATAAAATGATATCTAACATTAACATGATTGATAAGGTACGGGGAATAGGTCCCGAGTGACTAGAACCTTGTACCTATCTGGTGAGCTATGATATGGACCAAATGCCCCTGTTGTTATTTCATACACATGTTGGGTGAGAAATTCTAACAAGTATAGTGATATATAATAAGGAATGAAAACACCTTGAGTGATAAGGTGCTAGAAGGACCCTTACTTGAGTGATAATGAAGTTATCATATTATAACATGATATCTAACCCTAACATGATTGATAAGGTAGTGGTCAATATAATGGCCTCACCTTGAGTGATAAGGTTCTAAATGAACCCAACCATGAGTGATAATGGAGCGTTTGGAATGTGATATTAGACCTACCATGGTTAATATGGTATTATTTCAGAAAATGGATTTACATTGATCATAATGTATTAACATGGATGTTTATTGAGTGAGAAGGTTGGTATGTGATATATAGTTGTATGAGACACTACCTTTAGTAGTATGGAAGATGTTGGGAGTTGAGTGATGAGCTATATTGAGTGAGAAGTATTAGTCTAGGGCTTTGATAAGGGTAAAAATAGTGGATACATATAAATACGTTGGGCTAGAAAAGACATGTGTAAAGATAATTTACTATTTTGAAAGCGGTAAATTGCTACTTGTGTAGAGGTAATAAAGAGGTACATGAGGGAAAATATTGATCCTTGCCATTTTTTACTTAGCAATAATGAGACATGTGGAAATTTTTTAAGGACATGAATTGATTAGTTAAATGAATGTATATATATGATTTCGTATTACAAATGGTGTGAAAATTATTAAGGCATCTTCCATACATATCTTGACTTTCCTTTCATGTTTAAAATTAATCCAATGGTGTTCATGGATCTCATGAATGAGATCTTCTATACATATCTCAACTCATTAATTGTGGTGCTTATTGATGATATCCTTATATACTCACCAACCATTGATATACACATTGGACACCTATAGATTTCTTTTGTACACTTTGACCACATTATATGTTTTATAAGATCTCAAAGTGTCACTTATGCTTCCATAAAGTATGTTTTCTTAGGCATGTAATCTATAATGTGGGAATTTATGTGGACCCAAAGAATGTATAGGTTGTGGTGTCATGATAAGGCATATGAAACATGTTTGAGATTGTGGGTTTCCTTTGTTTATTCAGGTTTTACATATGGTTCATTTAAATCTTTTCCCCTTTAGAAGTGCCTATGACTAGGATTACTAAGAATGTAGTTATGTTTGAGTGGTCAGAAAAGTTTAAAGAGGCCTTCCTAAAAAGTCAATGAAGTTTTGATCCTAGTGAATTACTATAAATTATGATTCAGAAATGAGGTCTCCAAATTGATCCCCGAGCATGAATTGGACTTATGGACATTTCCTGCATTGGACACAGAGCTATAGTATCTATGTGGAAGGTTCTATATTATCCTCATCATATCACATATGAGAATGTGTAAACATTGGAATGATATTAAATCAAAAATCATAGTCAATGTAATATTTTCAAATATTGATAACATTTATCATTAAATAAAAGTACAAGGGTCTGATGTTTCTCAACATAATGGCGTATTAATCTTGATCTATGATGGATATAACATTATTACATTTCATAGTAATTGTACCTGGTTGGATTATGCATGGGGATTTTCCTTCTCCTACTAGAATCACTAAATGGGTCTTCCACGGTTTCTACAACATTGATAGTCTAAGTAGGGATATGGCTAGAATTATAGATTCTTCCACGAATGTGCCTTATCTGATATACTCGGGTCCTACAAAATCGTTTTGCAGTTCCCTAATTGGGTTTAAGGAACTCAAGTGCATATCCATACTCATCCACCTGCCCAACCCCCCACTACCCCACCTGCACAGCCACCACCCCACCTGCACAGCCCCCCTGCCCAGCCCCCCTCCACCTGCCTATCCTAACCCCATGCACATCCCACCCCCTCCCCCACCTGCCCAGCCCCCCACTACCCCACCTGCACAACCACCACCCCACCTGCACATCCCCCCTGCCCAGCCCCCTCCCCCCTGCCTAGCCTAACCCCCTGCACATCCCACCCCCTCCCCCACCTGCCCAACCCCCTCCCCCACCTGCACAACCACCCCACCCCACCTGCACAACCCCCCCTTCCCAGCCCCCCTCCCCCATCTTCCCAGCCCCCCACCTACACAGCCACCCCCACACCTGCACAACCCCCTCCCCCCTGCCCAGCCTACGCCCCACCCCCACCCCCTGCCCAACCCACCCCCTTCCCACCAAACCCCCTACACAACCCCCCTCCTCCCCACCTCACCCCTGCCAAGCACCCCCGCCTCCCCCACAAATTCCCATAGGGTGGTTGATTTTAAGTTTTAATCGCATTTTTTGGGTTTTTGGTGACCCATTCAGGATTCAATCTATGGATACTTTGGAGAAATTAGGTGTTTTGGGATATTTTTGGGGGGTTTAGTTTGGGAGAACTCATGTACATGATGTGTAGTTTTGAGAACACACATCATGTGTTCTTCGTACTTGGGAAATATGGGTTTTGGGAACTAAAAGATTTATAAAAGGGGGTGGGTTACACGCCATGTAGTGGTGACTTGGGGTGTGATAGTGGCAGATGACCATGTAGGGTATAAAGCTATATCTAGTGCAAGGTACATGGATAGGCATTGTGCGTGGGTAGACCTTGTGTGTGGGGGGGTATATGGATAGGTACATACATGGGAACCATATGTGGGGTAAAGATTGTGTATGGGGTGATACATTCCACGTAGTAGGGAATTTTTCATTCTAAGTGGGGCCTTGTACGTGAATGTACCCAGGTGGGGGTAAACATCATATATCGGAACACATGATGTGTACTTTGGAAAAGCACACACTGAACAGTCTATGTCACATGGAACGAGGGGACATTTTGGGTTACATATCATGTACCTAAAGTACAGGTTATGTACTTTTTTCTCCTTGTTGTGTTTACCCTATTTTAACCCTGGAGTCAGAATTCAACTTATGAGTATTCAATTTTGATCAGTTTTTCATATAAATTTCCATGGTGGAATACTTTCTGTGTTTGAATTTGATCTTTATGGTGTTTTGGACTAAAAGAATTCTTTATCAGGATTTCTTTAAGGATTGGATTCAGAATCCTCTAGTAGGTTGGGTTGTGAGATGAGAATCATGTGTGAGGGTTATGAGATCATTGGTTGGAATGGATTGTGAAATCTAAGCTAGTTTTGTTCAATGTTCTTTCATATAGATCCTAAAAATTATAATCAAGTAGTATATATGAAGAGATCTTGTTTTATCCTGACATGTTGGTACCTATTTCTCAAGGTTAGAATAGTTGATGATTACCTCATTTTTTTAGGATTGGAACTATTGGAACCATTGGGATGGGATGATGTTGTGGGATAGAAGTTATGGTAAGATTTACTTAAGATATTTATATGCGTAAAAGGGACTCTTGAGGATACCATAGTGGGATTGTTACTGATTGAGTGACCAATTTTTTCTATAGCTGTTAATTAATAATGCCCATGTGGAGTTGTCAATCTTGTACTATAGAGCCCTTATAAGGTAAAACTTTTATGATTGTCATGAGGACCATTGATAATTCATTGGTTATTCATTTCTTTTATATACCTCATTGGTTGTGTTGTTGATAGATGATCAGTTGGAGATGTTGTTGATTGATGATCAGTTGGAGGCCATTTAGGTGCATTTGGGATATTTCTGCACTAGATGTGTCTTGTGCTTTGGATGTACTAGAGGTACCCCTCATAGGGTGTATGTTCTTACTGTGGACTTTTTCCCATTTGAGGTTTTTTTTTTGAATGGCTTGGGCCAAGATTTTGGGTGCACCTGAGGATGATATAGTTGGAAATAACTTAATATTGTCACATTGAGGACTATGGGAGACCTGTGTTTTGGTTTGGCACTAAGGTGGTTCAAAGAGAGCCAATAGTGGTTGTTTTTAGAGGATAATATCCTAGGGAATATGGAGAGGGTATGTTATTTGTTTTATGCGAGTTGATAGATTCTTCTAGATCAGCTATTTGGATAGTGGTTTGAAGGCTAGATCATCCCATGTTTGGTTGGAATTTGGTCATGAGGTTTGAGGATGTTTCTGGTCAGGACTCTAGTCCAAGGAGGAGACACATATGATATCATAGATCAGGCATTGGAAATATGTTTTGATCTAGTTATCTCAATTTTTTGACTATATTTAGATGTGATTAGTGATCTAATGGGAGATCTGGATGAGTAAAACACCCCTCTAGTTGAATGAGCACTTAGGATAGAGTGGCTTTAACATCGTAATGTGTTGAGGCACTCACAGAGCAGGTTTTTCTAGTCGTTGATGTATTGGTGTTGCCATCAACATGGATGTTCTTTCACCCCCGTATCTTATCTTTTCTCACCCCCAGCACATCCCCCCCCTCTCCCCCACCTGCACAGCCACCTCCAACCCCCGGTCCATCCCCCCTCCTCCTCACCTCACCCCTGCCCATCCCCCCCACTCCAGCACACCCCCCTCCTCCCCACCTCATTTTGACCTCTTCAATATCAATCAAAATGATTATATACAGGTAAATTACAAAAAAACTGAAACCTAAAATGATATATTGCTTGTGTTCATAAGGGGATCATAATAGACAGTACATTGTAGTGAAATGGAACAAAAAAATCGAAAATAAATGAAGGCATACATACTGATTTAAAGTGAATGAACAAAAATTACTTGAATCAAAGATAAGATAACCAGTTGGAAAGTAGAGTTAGAACCCTCGAGAGCCGGTAGGGAAGCAGGGTTCCAAACACAACCTAAAATTGTAAGGGGATCATAACACGTACCCATTTAATGTAGAAGAATAGAGCGCTGGAAAACCAGACCTGTCACGCTGGGAAGTAGGGTTCGCATTGAGAGTCAGTTGGGAAGTAGGATTCGTGTCGAGCTGTTGGGAAAAATCTTCCATATGGGTGTGTCGAGATATGGTTTAGGGTAAAATGATAAGGGTTATGGGTTCACATCGAGATTTTGGAAAAAAAGCGTGAGCGCTGATGAGCGGGGAGCGACGAGTGGTGAGGGGTGGTCGGGATGGGAGCAGAAGCGAGGGGTGGTCGGTATGGGAGTGACGGAGAGGACGGGAGGAGTATGGGATTGGCGTTGAGGGTTTGGAGAAGTGTGAATTAGGGATAAGAGAAGTATCCCGATGACGGGGTGATTTTAGATAGATATATCCCAACGGTTCATTTGAACCATTGGGGAAAACCGGCTATTATCACCTATATGCCAACGGTTCATATGAACCGTTGGCAATGAATGGAATAGGGTATTCTTCCCAATGGTTTGTTCAAACTGTTGGGAAAAAAGAATTGGGAAAACTTTTATTTCCAGTAGTGTGAATTCTGACAGGACTATGAACCGCCACATGGTGTTATCCTAGAGCAGGGCCAAATCACGGCGTGACCGCGGCGTGTTGGCCCGGTCCAGCGACATCTGTGAGGTAGTATCTTATGGCCAGGAGAGAAGGGAGTGGGAGGAAGTGGGGTAACATTCCAACTGTCGCCTCCCTCCCCATTAACTATGGATGGGTAATGTATCTAAAACTCTATCTAGGTATCATACATCGAATTCTGACAGGATTGCGAACTACCGCGGGGTGTCGTCCTGGAGCAGGGACAAATCACAGCATTGTCGTGGCATGACCGCGGCGTGACTGCAGCATGACCGCGTTGTGTTGGCCCAGTCCAGTGACATCTGCGGGGCATCATCTTCCAGCCAGGAGCGAAGAGAGCGGGAGGAAGAAGGGAAACATTCCAGTCGTTGCCTCCCTCCCCATTAACTGTGAGTGGGTAATGCATCTAAAACTTTATCTAGGTATCATACATCAAATTCTAACAGGACTACGAACCATCGCAGGGTGTCATCCTGAAGTAGGGCTAAATCACGACATTACCGCGGCGTGACCGCGGCGTGACTGCGGTGTGACCGCGGCGTGACCACGGCGTGACTAGGCGTGTTGGCCTGATCGAGTGACATCTTCGGGGCAGCATCTTCTGGCCAGTATTCCAAATAAATCCTATGCAGTTGTCCTTCACATTATATAAATCGATCTTATGTTATAAAAAACAGACTCTTGATTCAGGATTGTGGTATGATAAAGATATATATTTGATATTCGTTGTTTTTAAAAGTGGTACTAGGTAGTTGAAACTACTGATTGAGAGTCAAATTGTGCTGGTGTATTACTTATCAATGGTATATGCATTTCTTGGAACTCTAATAATAAAATTTTAGTCACCTTGAGAACAATAGAATTTGAGTATGTTTTAACATCTCAGGATGCAACACAAATATTATGGGAGAATTCATATATGTAAAAAATTAGATGTGCATCGAGTCCAGGAAAACACCCCAAACAGTGTTAAGATGAAGCTTATGGTGGGGAGAACCATAATCCTGACAGGTGTTAAACAATGACTCCATCAGTGTTTTTAGATATACAGGCTCTAGTAAACACCCAAAGGGGTGGCCAAGAGGCCAGGAAAACACCCAAAATGGGTTTCGCCATAAGATAAGGTCACAACGGACATGATAGAACAAATCAATTATTTAATATGTTATAACAAGGGATTGTTGGAAGGTTGTAGTGAGAAACATAATGACGCAACGTATAAAGGGAAACGAAACGACGGAAAAGAATCGTATACCCTAAACTATCACTGTGAGTTTTCGCAGTCAGCGCACCTTCATTGGAGGGGTTTTATTATAAAAACATGAATTTATTTATCAAATGAAACAATTATATTAAAGAAAACTTATTCAAGATATGCAATTCAATATAATTAAGTAGAATTAAGAAAGAAGCTAAATTCAATTTAAAGCATTCTTAAATTAAAGAGGCTACGAGAGGGACTCTACCTCAGGGTGGAACCAAGTCATCCACTTCGGCTCTTGGAGCTTTCTAACTAAAAGTTTCTGCTCCTCCACTGGGTATACACACCTTCACACACATGCAAGGACACCTAGCCCCTATGCACACACCCGCATGGCCATGAGCATGTGTAAGGGGATCCTTGCACATATGCTTATATGCATATATCAGTCTCCACTCACCTACATATGCATTTATATATATATACATGGGCACACCTATCCCCATACGTGCATAATCACTGCCATGGGTGACTATACACGTAACGGGGGAACCCACATACATATACTTACCTATGCACACGCAGGCGAGTCGCCCTTGACTTGGCGACTTGAAACCAACGAGCAGGGATCAACGCACTACACAAAGGATATTAAGAACCTTAAAACACATGAAGGACGCTACATAACCAGTGAAAAACCAACCAATAGCATTAAAGCCTTGCCTAGATTGGTAGTAGAGAACCAAATCCACCCGAACCAACATGAAACGATCCAACACCCTACCGAAAACATAATATGGAGTCAAAAACACTAAAGACCCAAATACATGAGGTGAGAGACAAGTAGTAACCATAGAATCTTACCTCGAATCAAAGCTAGTGGACTGAATCAATCTGAACTCCTTTTGGCCCCCTTTACAGAATATAAGTACCCTCTGTCCATAGAAAGCAGTCAAAGATCTAAGTGACCAATGCGATAAAGAAAATAAAATAAAAACTAAACTAAAATACACCTGTCTCCTATGACTATACCTGTCACCGCCCAACATATAAGTACCACAGCACCCCATGGGTCAAATCATGTTCCTGTAAGTAAAGGGGAAACATATCAATGTTTCAAAATGATACTATCAAATAGTACATTCCTATTAATTAACAATTACTCTTCCTATTAATGGCATATAATCAATTTGGCCCGATTTTCAACTTAGTTTGGTTTTGTTCGATACAAGGGATGAGGTCTTATTATTCTTGGTTTTTATGTTTACACTTGAGATATTTATTTAAAAAAGATGCATGTATTTGGAATTATTATTTATGGTTTTAGTTCTTAGCCTGTTGCCATGGGGCCTATCCACATGAATAATTCTTGGAATGTAGGGTTCAGTTGACATTTATGCACTTTAATGTGATTGATGTCACTAACGATGAGGATTTAGATCAAGTAAAATATTCCTAAGAGGATTGGGCCTTGTAGTGATAGGTGTTACAATTGTACATCTAGCGTTTGATGAGGAAATACTTATGAGGATGGATTGGAATCTTGGTAGGCTCTTAGAGTGGGATGGTCCCTTTGAGTATATAAAATGTATTATGAAAGGTTTTACTCTATTTAATGATTCAAGAGTTCAACTAAAGAGATGAAGGATGAGATGCTAGTGTGGGTATTGGGTATTGTCGGACAAAATGGCATTATAATGCCAGAGTCTTGGTGTGATTTAGCTTAGGATGGAACCTGGTTAGTGGGGATGGGTTATAATACATGATTTTGATGAGGTTCTTGACTGGATTATTGAGAATATAATGTAGATGGGTTCGATATGGTGTGATTTTTTGACTAGGACAATCATAAGGTGAATAGTTCTCTTTGTCTAGTTGGATGATGAGATGTGCACCAAGGCATGGGATAATCCTCGAGAGATGAGTCTAGACTATGTGACTAAGAGGATAGACTAGGATAGGTTTGATAGGATTGGGTGAGTGGCCAACCCATGCGAGGATGATACGATGTATGGAGACACTTGGAGACACTTGGGGTTATTTATACTATCTCATGGAGACACTTGAGGTTATTTCATGACTCTAACATACTCCAAAAATGTTCCCACACGATGTTTTAGAAAAACGATTCCATCTCAAGGAAGACCCCAAGGCTCCTCTATCTTCCAATGTTTCCTCACACTCACACCACATGGTATTACAGTATACAAGTGATCTACATCAAAATATATTCTTAGGATAGATATCATATCCATCACCGAACCACAGGTAATCCTATGAGGGATTAATCAGTCTGGAAAATTGTGATTTTTGACCTTCTTAGTAAAAAACTCATAACAATTTTCCTTTCTTTTCTTTTTTGTATTTTGAAAAGGAAGAGATTACGAATGAAACACAACAAATGGTAAATGGATCGCAATCGCATAATCAGGTGAGCATATTGTACATCTCTGGAAGTGGAAGCATCCCATGATCTTTGAATGTCCCGCCCACACTTGTTCAAAGATATCCATACGCATTGTATAATAAGTAGGGTATGAAGGGAAATAGGATTGAAATTACTTCATTCTAATAGGCCATTAATGGAAAATATGTTTTGAATGATGGATAGATGTCAGGTGGGTCTTAGGGAAAATTTGTCTATGAAATAGTCCTAAATCATTTTAGTTTTATACTTGTTCAATCATAACTAAGATAAGATATCAGTGAAAGTTCTAGTCAGTTTACATGCCCCTGGCATCTATCAAGAAATATGCCCATATAAGAGTATAAAATTGAAGGATTAGAGTCCTCTTGGGTAGTGAGAATAAAAAATGGCAATCACAAAGGGCATAAATCCTAAGTAATAGGTCAATTAGTCATTATTTCGAAGATTTTGAATTTGAATTAATTCCTTAAACTTAGAAATCATTCTAAAAAAATCTAAGTAGGAGTCAAAAATGGTCCTTGGCACTTTTACACTTAACTTTTTTAATAAAAAGGGAATAATAATTCTCAAGTTTAAATCATTCTTATTATTTTGAAAAATGTCTCATAGAAAAGTGAGAATAATAAAAAATCCAAGTGCATCACATGTGAAACTATGAGACCCCCCCACCCACACTTAAAATGAGGTAGTGTCCCTACTGTCAATTAAATACAGGTGAGAGTGGTATGGCAACAATTTTTAATGTTTGTGGGAATGGATATCGAAAAAAATGAAAATAAAAGGAAATTGAGAGCTCCCTGGGAAAATCGGTATGTCATGGGGGTGTTTTCTACTGTAATCCTGTGTACCTGAAAAAGTGTTAGAGAATGAAATCCATTACAAGATAACAAATATTAGTTCACTGAGATAAATAGTTGGAAGGGTATATCATTGGGAAAATACTGATCAAGAACCCTGGAGGGAGGAGAGGGAGCCGAGAGGGGGGACGTCCTGTGGGGTGTTCGGCCATGGGGGGTCTCGCGCGCGACTAGAGAGGGGGCCAGTGGACGTCGGAGGAGGAGATTGAGGGGAGGGGGATGTCTCCAAGAGTGGGAGATGAGAGGGGAGGGGGGAACATTGCTGGGAGCCGAGAGGGGAGGGGGACTTCTTCATCGGAGAGGGAGCCGAGAGGGGAAGGGGAACGCCGCCAGAGGAGAGGGAGGGGGCTGGGAGGCGGAGGCGGAGGCCAGGAGGAGATAGAGATCGGGGAGGGGGGGGAGGGGTCGAGAGGTGGAGGTCGGGGACGGTCTGGGAAGAAGATCCCTAAATTGGGTGTTAAACATTTTTCTTTCCCAACGGTTTAACAAAACCGTTGGGAAAACCCAACATAAAACACCTTATACCAACAGTTTACTAGAACCATTGGTAATGGGTCTTTATCCAAATAGTTTTGGGAAATAAGTGTTAGTGTAGGTCCCAATTCTAGTAGTGAAGAGAGATTTAGAATGATGGATCTCTTCAATAATGGTTTTCAAGATGTTCCAATACAGAGAATACACTAGAATTCATCTTCAACTTATGACTGCCCATATTTGAAAACTTATATAACTTCACCAAGAATGATCTTATTTTCAATACTTATTCTCCAAGATACCAAAAACATGATCAAACAATGATGATATCTTATTTACACTTATTTTTCTTAGATATTCTAACACATTCTTAAAATTTATCAATGATGACCCTCTTTTGTTATTTGTATTTGGAAACCAATTGAGCAATCATTCAAGGATGATAACTTCTTCATATTTGTGATCAAGAATTGATAGCACTCACTGCTTCTCATGTTCTTCCCCTAAGAACTTGGTTCACCATCAATTATTTATATTATAAGAATAGATAAAATAAATAATGATCAAGGAAATATGGTGGATCTTCCTTACTTTTTAATGTGAATAGGAAGGTTGAGTTTTTTTCTCAATGAAGTTGGTATGATTCATTTAGTATTCATGATTACACATCTGGACATCTTTTCTGATTTATATTAGTGTAGAAGGGATCTCTTCACATTACATTCTGATTTTTGTGGAGATTTTTTCCCTTATTAGCCTTCATGGATTATGCAATCTTAACCCTCTTAAGGATTGTTTCTTATTATAGAAGAATATCAAATCAATATTTTTCATAATGTTCATAATTTTATCACCTGATGGAGGTATTTTAACATTAAAATACTCTAGTGAATATTGTAAACTAGTAGAAATGGTGTCCTTCTTTTATAAAGTCTGAATATGTATCTTCACAAAATTGGTTAAATGAACTTCTAATTTCATACATCTCGTATTGTGTTTTTTCTAATCTTAAATCATAATCACCCACTCTTCACAAATATCCATTAATCATTAAATTTCTTCTTCATGCAACATTTTTTTAACAAAGATTCATGTTCCGTGATCTTTTAGGATTTTACATCCAATTTCAAATCATTGAGATCAATAATATTTTTCAATATTTCTTCAAGTTCACGGATCTTTTTATCCAGTCTTTTTGAATTAAAAATAATTAATATTATTAATATTTATTAATGGATTTAAGAATATTATTTATTATACATATATAGATAATAATACTAAGTATTATTATGAATATCAAATAGTAATTATTGATTTCAGTAGATAATATGATAATAGTAAGACACTTATTAAAAAAAGAACAGAACACTATAAATCATAACAGTGAGGTACATACAACATGTATCATAAATATAATATCAATATAATCTACACCTCTAGTGTGGATGCTCCTTTGTCCCACAGCCAGACGTATACTGGATGCGTCCATGACGTGTCTGTCTATGTCTCCACTTTGGCGTACGCTACTCCTATATATCATCATCAGCATCCACCTCCACATCCTCCTGCGTGATAAGTGGTGGATGTATAGTCTCCACTCATTTACCCTGTCCTGCCTTTAAGGATAGTGGATGCTGGCTGGAACTCTCACCAACATGTGAAGAAGATGGCTGATGTGATGCAGATGTCTGCATAGTAGGGAGTAATAAAGCATCCAACTCAGTCCAATCAATGTCTATATCTGCCTCTGACTGTGACTGATAAGCTGGAGGAGCATCTGACTGATCATGATGAATTCCCTCCTCCTATGGAACAACAACATTCATAACAGGTTCGTCACCCATGGTACATCTATATCAGGCTCAGCAGGCTTTGCAACCTCATCATTGTGTGGTGAATCAAAAAAATGTCATGATAAATCTCATTCATCGAAGAAATCAACTCTTCCATAGTGCTATGAAAATATGTCTGATCAAATACGCCTCCCTCTACTGGATCAGACATGTGAAGTAAACGACCGATACAAGAATCCTATGAAAAAAAATTCCGTTGTTAAGTAATTTTAATAAAAAATATGTTAAACAGTGGAATGAAGAATGTATACCAACTGATAAAAGCCTCGTCTGTGTTGTGTCAGAAATCTGACTGGGGACCTGCAGTACCAGGATGCATAATCCAACTGATCCAACAAATGAAAATGTACTGTCCCTGCCCCTCATAATCGGGACTCCTGTCATATGTCCCATATATCAATATATGTGGTATGGTATCTCCTCCAATCAAAGTCTCTCTTCCCTGATATCTTCAGGGAATATAGTGAAGCTAACTCACTGGGTGGGTCAGGAAAAGGCTGAAAGAATCTGAACTGCCTCATAACTCTATTGGTCTGATGCCACTCAACAATATGAAAACGAATCAATGGAACCATGTAGGGGCCAGTAGCAAGCATTATCATACAATATGGTGGAAGACTCTGGATGATATCATTTATATATGGAATCCATATAATCTGAAAGAAAATTTAATAATCAATTAATAAATGAAGAAATTTACAATAAAGAATAAATATTTAACAATATAAATAATAATCACTTACATCATCTGGTTTAAGGATGTCCAACATACGTCTGTAGGCATGGATGTCGTGTTTGGTGTAATCTGAATGCTGATGTGCTTGACTCCACCTATAGATAACATTGTTATAGTTACATTTCATAATAGAAAGTTATACAATTAAGTTAGACATTTGAAGGAAGGAATAAAAAAGCATTGTACACGTGGAGCCTCTACTACAATATCTACAGGAAATGATGCACAAGCATGTGGAGCTAAACGAGGGTTGTGCTCCCATACCCACATCTGTAGAAGAACAACGCATCTTATGATCTGCATCTTATTGATGCGACATGCGCTACATAATACCTTGTATGTATCTGCTAGACAAGTAAACCTCCATCTATACCGACCTGCCTGGTCCAAATCCTCCAGAAAAGGTAAATACATCATATGTACAAAAGTAGTGAAGTGATCAATGAAAAGCATGCCACTGATCAGACTCAAAATATATGCTTGTGAAAATTACAGTGCGGTGATCTCATCAACATCCTTTACTAGATGTGTGAAGTGATGTTCTAACTAGGGCATGCATAATCTACCACTAACAAAGGATCCACCATCATCATGGACCTCTATGCCTAGTAATCTATGAACAAGCTTGAACCAATCTGCTCTAACTCAGTCTGCCACAGTCACATCGTCGATGGGGAGACCCAATATAATAGACACATCTAGTAGGGTAATAGTCATTTCCCCCTCTCTAAAATGGAATTTATGTGACTCTAGCCTCCATACCTCGATAAGCATATTAATGAGTTGATGATTGACAAAGGTAAAGTCACACATCACTACGTCATAGAATCCAACGTGATGAAGATGGGGGATGATAGTGTTGGAGTTGGTGGCCTAGAACCAACTACTTTATACTTTATTCATTAATAAATACCTTATCACATCTTGAATATTTTTTTGTGTGATAATGCATGTGATAATGTCCTAAGGATAGTTGTTGCATTAAAGGTTCATAGCGGATCCCTGCTATGATGAGAACCCAGAAGTGCCATAACACTGTTCTTGAATATATGTTATATGACCGGATGATGTTATTTGAAGGACAAAAATAATACAGGCCATTAAGGGTGATGACTCATAAAACTTTGAGACACCTTCTCATGGTGTGCACCCTTGGTAATATCTAGGAGGATATTATGAGAACGAGACCTGCCAGTAGGAAATCCACATTTCATAGTGTCATTGGATATTCCTATCTACGGACGTGTGTATTGGTCCTTAGACTTTAAGATTATTATTAATGCGTATTACAACTCGCGCACTTAGATGTATAAACAAAAACTATGACGACACACTATTTGCAGTGAGGTAGGATACGTTGGGTGCATCACGAGTGATACTGCATTAATAGATAATGCGAGAAAGGATTTGTCCCTTCTGTTCCATAACGGAAGTAGATATCTCATGCCCTTTGATGGAATTGATATATCCTAAATAAATCTATGGCCATGGTGAGGAATGGGAAAGTTCAATTCTAGGAAGTCAAAGAAAGAATAATCGAGCACATGGGTTGATGACACCAGCATACAACCCGCTTGATTCGAGATATTGAGACAAAGATATTATATTACACGGTAAACATTTGTAGGAGGTGACATGTCATTTCTGCATTAACTTCTTTCTCTATGGGTGCCTTGGCATGTTGTTAGATGCTAACCTTGGATTTTAGGCAGGCTCCACCTAATTCCACTAAGAAAGAGGCCTAGAGGGTCATACACTAAGTGTGTCCAAGTATCTCAGTTAAATATTGATTTAACAAGTTAAATAAAGATTATTCCCGATTGTGGTTTAATAATTATTTAAGGATGACTGATCACATTTATTTCTACCCTAGTTATTCGTGAGAATATATTATGGGCAAAATAATATATTTATTAGCGAGTAATGCAGTGATATTTATTTTAGAAATAATAGCTATTATTCAAGGTATAATAAATGTGGTGGAGGAAATAAAGAAAATTGAAAAAATAAAAGTATACGCCGTGTATATTAAATATACATGCCGTGTATTTTTTATTGGGAATTTATGAGAAATAATATTATTTATTTAATTAAATAATATTATGTGTAATTCGCTGGGCTCATGTCAAGTAACAATAATAGTCAACTGTTATTATTAGATATGGGGTATTACTAAGAATTAAATAAAATGAATAAATGATTTCGGGTAATTAATTCATTTTATTATTCTATGTAATTAAAAATCCCAATTATATATTTCTCATTAGCCTAGCCATTTTTTTGGTGGTTGTGCACAACGGATTTGGAAAATCTCTCAAGCCAAGAGAGGATTCATTTTCCACCAAGAACGCTCTCAAGCTATGAGAGATAGATCTACCTCCACCGGATCAAGGCGATCGAAGGAGGACATCGCAAGAAAAGGCTCTTCCACACTAGCACCCAGAGATCCCTTCAGCGGTGTCTAGAGATACGTGAAGCATGTGTGGATCACTGGTAGAGTAATCCTACACTTGGATTCTATGACGCAACACCGGATCACATCAGATCATGACCAGAAACATCAACGAAGAAAGAATTCCATCAAAGGCAATTCTTTTCAATTAATTTAATTAATTATAACTAATACATGATGATCCTATCTATTGTTTCGGGACTCCCCTCTTTTCTTTTTCATTATTCATTATATTCTGAAGATATGACGTTTTATTATCGTGATAGATCTCAGATTGATTATTGTTAACACTAAAATTAAAGTTGGGTATACCCACCAACGCACTTCCGCTGCGCTCGGAACCTACAAGTGGTATCATAGGGGTCATATCATTGATTATAATTATTTAGTTTTTTGTTGGTGATTTATGCGTTTAATAATTTAATTGTTTCAATTCAAGTTAATCATTCTTTAAATCTGAATCTCGAGATACGTTCCTCCTCTCTTGTTTCTCGTTCACCTTACAGAAACATTTTTTTCTTTTAATTTTGATTAAAATAAAATATAGGATCTCATCTGGAGGTGCCAAATGTTCTTGGTTGTACAACACCAGAATACACGATGTGTATTTAGCAGTACACTCCGTGTAGTATAGGTTTAATGCATTGGACTGGTCCGCCAAATCAGGACATGTAAATGGATCCTTTCTAAGTCATAAATGACACCGTGTGTTGGCTAATAACAGGTGGCACACAGTTTCTGGATTACACATTGTGTGGTCCACTGAACACGGCGTGTATTCCCTTCGGGTTAGGGTTGTACCGTGTACCCCTTACATGGATTTCCTGGCTGGAAACCGTGTAATGCAGAAACTACACGACATGTGTCCCACTGAACATGTCATGTACTCTGAATATTTCCGAAGTACATTTACACGCCTTGTCCCCAGGCATGTACTTTGGATGTACGGTGAACAAAAGTACACACCGTGTAGTCAAAACTACACGCCGTGTACTCATCCGAATTATGCAGATTTATTAAAATTTATCATTATATTATACAAACCCTTGAGATATGTACCATAGTGCAGGCATAAAGTTGAGGCACAACATGTGATAGGTGTTTTTATATATATGTGTTTAATTTAACATCTGTGTAATGTTCATTTCAACTCATTGGGTAGTTATGAACGGGAATTTACCGGGTTGCCTCCAAGGTACAAGTTACGTACAAGGATAATTTTAGATGAATTTATTTGTTTAAAATTATGATGGATGAGAATCTCAAGGAAATTCAGAAAAAGGGTTTAAGATAAAATAATTGATTAATTAAAGATAAATAATTGATTCGAGCATGATTTATCTTAAACAAGAACGATTAAAGAATTGAATACTAGTTTTATTTATGTGTAAATATTGTTGCATGTATGGATGATCATGAGCTATACCAAGACCTTTTTATGTGAATGGTTTCTTTTAATTTATTTATTTAAAATTAAATTTGTTGGCCTGCGAGCCTTCTCCTCATTAATATGTAGGGTATGCGTGCCCAAGGTTTCTTTTATGTTAAACCCCTTTTTACCCCTCACATGCGAGTGAGATAAAATCATATGTAATGGATGGATCTCCCAAGATAGTGGAGACAACTCAAATTAGGATCCAAGGTGAAACCAATCCAAGGAGATACAAAAGTGGATAGGTGGAAAGATGTAAACACAAACCCAAAAGGTTCAAGGTGTTTCTCCTAGGTCTTGGGTTAGTTTATCAACCGCTAGATAAACTAACCAAAAGAACAAGCTCATGATTATACCATTTATTTTATTTATATCAGTTGCATGGTTTATTTATTGTGGGTGTGTTGTCACGATCACACAATTAATGAATTAAACAAGCATGCAAGATAGAACTAAAATAAGACCGACTTATGCGTAAATATTATCTTAGACACAGTTAATCACTTAAGTATATACCACTTAATATTAATAAGCATGTAATCAAAGATAATAAAATGTCAATTTACGTATAAGGATAAAATCCCTCAAAGAAATATTAAGTCGGTATAGCCTTCCATAATCTTGGTTAGAATCGAACCATAGTTCAAAGTGTTTGACCAACCCTAGTTGGGGTGCTTTCAATTATCAAGAAATTCTAATTCAAGGTTCTGGGTTGAATTAACTTGGTTCACATCAAGGTTTGACTACTACAACAAGACTTGGTGTGACCAAGAGGAAAAGGTTGAGTAAATCCAAAATAAAAAGGGTTTCAGGATTGGGGAGTCCACTCAACGAATCAAGGAGCTGCGAGTTAATGCAGTTAGAATTTGGAATGCTTACCTAAAACCCTTCAAGTTTCTTGACCAACCCTAATTGGGGTAATGAAAAGGGCAATATGGATTCTTACCACTAGAATATTCAGGCAACAGAATATTCCAAAGTCAATGGCGAGGGCTATTAAATTTCGATAAAATAGTGGGAGACTAATAAGTATTAATTTATATATTTGTCTCAGTTTTATCATAATAAAGTACTAAACCTTTGATCATATTAATTTTTAGAAATGGAAAGAAAAATTACTTTAAACATATCATTGCGAACCATACTTGAGAAGGAAAACCTTCTCACCGGCACCGATTTCCAAGAGTGGTAGAGGTGTTTACGCGTCATCCTTTACCACGAGAGGAAATTGTATGTGCTGGAAGAGCCTATTCTAGTTGCGCCTAGAAAAGAGACCAGTGATGAGGAACTATCTCTCTATATGAAACACATGGATGATGCCACAGATGTCCAGTGTTTCATGTTGTTGGACATGTCTAATGATCTCTTGAATCAACATGAAAACATGGACGCATATAGCATGATGTCTCACCTTAAGGATCTTTATCAAGAGAAGGTGAGACAAGAGAGATATGAGATCTCCAATGCTTTGTTTACAACTAAGCTTGGAGAGTCTGCGCCAGATGGGCCTCATGTAGTCAAGATCATTGGATACATTGAACACATGGACATATTAGGGATTAAGTTCTTGGATGAGTTGTGTATAGATCTCATCCTATCATCACTGCCCAAGACCTTCTCTAGCTTTATTATCAACTACAACATGAGAAATAATGAGAAGAGTCTATTGGAACTTCTGACCTTAATTCTCCAGGTAGATAAGGACATGGGGCGTGACAAACCCATAGTCCTTATGGTGAATAAGAAAAGGATGGACAAGGCAAAGGGGACAAAGACTTATAAACGGTCTGAAGCCCCTAAGCACCGTCCCTCCAAGAAGGGGAAGATCTAGAGGCATGGAAAAGAACAAGAGGCAGTATGTTTTTCATGTGGAAAGCAAGACCACTGGAAGAGTAACTGCACCCAGAAGTGTGGGGATGCTAAAGGTGCATTCGTTATCGAGTGTAATCTTTCCATTTCTACACATTGGGTATTAGATACAGCTTGTGGGGCTCACATCTATATTCAAATGCAGAAACCAAGTAGATTTAGAAAGATTTCCAGAGGAGAGGTGGATCTTCGAGCTGCAAATGGCATGAGGATGGTTGCGTTAGCCATTGGTGATTACCACCTCTCACTTCCAAATGGGATGATTTTGGTTTTACATAACTGTTATTATGTGCCTAGTGTTACCAAGAACATAATTTTTGTATCTTGTTTAGATATGGATGGATTTATTTTCAAGTTTGGAAATAAGGTTTGTCTCTTTTATAAGAACAACGTATGTTATGGTATGTCACATTTAAATAATGGTTTATATGTATTGAATTATGAAAACCAAGTGTTGTCAATCAATAACGAAACAAACTCACATGACTCATACACCACCCAGTTGTGGCATCACCACCTCGGTCATGTAAACGAGAAGCACTTGACAAAGATCTGCCAAGATGGCTATTTAGACTCTACTGAGCTAAAACCACTTGATAGATGTCACGCTTGTTTACAAGGTAAAATGACCAAGTCGCCTTTCGGTGGATAGGGTGAAAGGGCCACATAGCTTCTAGGATTGGTGCACATGGATGTGTGTGGACCATTTCTAGTAGAAGCTATAAGTGAATATTCTTACTTTATTACTTTTACTGATGATTTGAGTAGATGTGGATATATCTACTTAATGAGCTATAAGTTAGAGTACTTAAAGAAATTTAAGGAATTCAAGAATGAAGTAGAGAATCAGCTTGGTAAGAAGATAAAGAAACTCTGATCAGATCGAGGTGGAGAATATCTGAACCAAGAGTTCATCAATCTTCTATGGGAGTCTGGGATTCTATCTCAACTCACTCCTCCTTATACACCATAGTGGAATGGTGTAAGTGAAAGGAAGAACCACACCTTGTTGGACATGGTGAGGTCGATGATGAGTCATGCAGATCTTCCATTATCCTCACTACTACAAAAACAAGAAAGGGAAGCACCACCTTATATCAGCGCTAAGCAAAAACCGTTGATAAAGAAACCCTTTATCAGCGTTTTTCTAGCGCTGATAAAGAATCCATTTATCAGCGCTAAAATTTTAGCACCGATAAAGGGTAACCTTTATCAGTGCTAAAAAATTGCTGATAAAAAGACCCTTTATCAGTGCTAGAAAAGCATCGATAAATAATCCCTTTATCAGCACTAAAATGTTAACGCTGATACAAGAAGGATTTATCAGCGCTTTTTTAGCGCTGATAAAGAGGACCATTATCAATGATAAAAAAAGCACTGATAAAGGTAGTCTTTATCAATGCTTTGTTAGAGCTAATAAAACTGTGGTCCATTTTTTTATAAAGTCGGTCGTACAGTGCCCTCGTTTCATCGCAACCTAAAGCTCTTGTGATACTGGAACCCTATGACTCCCATCTGCTGCCCGCTGAGCTTTACGTTGCCGAACCTCCGCCTCCCTCGATCTTCTCGTTTCCAGACCTCCACCGCCTGCTAAACTTCGTGTTTCCATACCTCCGCTGCCCTCGAACTTTGATTTGCTAAACCTCTGTCGCCCGCTGAGCTTCGCATTGCCGGACCTCCGCCACCCTCGAGCTTCGCGTTTCCGGTCCTCCGCCGCCCGCTGAGCTTCACGTGCCAGACCTCCGCCACCCTTCGAGCTTCGCTTTGCATGGTCTAAAAAATCTATAAACCCCCTTGTAGTGGCTTATCATAGGATAAAATAAGTTAATGATATGTTTAAGGCATGTTTTCCAAATCATTTTTTGATTTTGGGATTTTACTATTGATGATTGTGATGAATACTTTGCTTTATGTTTGGTAGTTGGTACATGGGAGACCTTAGATTTGTGAGTAATAAAATGGGTTCTACTCTAGTTAGCCTTGAGGTGATCACTTGAGTCTATTTTTGATGTCCCCAAGAGGCCTCGTTTATATTGATTGTCTGGTCACATAACTAGGTGGTGTTCCGTGAGTGAGTCAATTTTCATTAGAACCTATAGGTCATATATCATCCTATGTTTCTCCAATTAAAATTAGTTTCTTTCCCATAATTATTTTAATGGATGATTTTGTGATTATGAGTTACTCCCATTTATTACCTTTATTATTTACTTTTTCTACAGTTTAGTTTTTATCTAACCTTGATTATTTATTTTTTCTTTTATCATTACTCCATTATTCTAGGATTTTCTATTAGTATAATTTTTTTTATTGTAAATCAAAATGTGGAATATTTGGGGAATGTTTGACATGGGTTGATTTTCTTTAAAAGGGATTTCTTAATATGTGTGTTGTTCTTTTTATAAAAGTATATTAAGTTAGGAAAATAGAATTCCTTGTGAATTTTTTCATTTATAAAAAATAAAATATATATTTAAAAAAATGGTTGACCATAATATTTTGTTTTTTTAATAGATTGAATGCAATTTTTTAATAGATGGAGTGCATCCGTGAGTGAGAGAAAAACTTGTTTTCAATGATGGAAGTGTTGAGGTAGTTCAATGAGTGAGTTGAGCCAATGATATATAATTTTCTAGTCTCTTGAAATCCCATGATATTAAATGGGAATCAATCCTTATTTAGTTCTTCAACATGGTGCGGTAAGTGATTGACATCAGAAAGAGGGAGCCCTCTCGGTTGAAGGATAAATTCATTTCAAAGTTTTATATCATACAATAGGGACATGAACCATGTTTTTTAACTTCATGCAATGAGAACATTGAACAAACATTTTAATATCTTGTGATTAGGATTATGATAATGTATTTTAAGGTTGAATATATTTTACCAAAATGTCACACGGTTTCATATCATGCAACTAGAACATATAGTGAGGGTGAGGTGAATTTTCCATCCATAGAGTCCCTACACCATGTGAAATATGGGTAGAGGATGAAAAAGGTTTAAGTTCATGATTCATGGACTAAAGGGGGTGTGCACTTGTATGGCATGATACCCAGACCACCAAGATTTCTAGCCTTGCCACCCCTACCTCCATCTCTGTCCTTCTCCCTCACTGAGGTTACTGACTGATTCTCTGTAGTGGCCAGGCGCCTTCCTAGCAGTGTTTGTTCTGTCTCCCTTGGCTCTGAGCCTATCATCCAACTCCAAATACTTATTGATCCAGAGAGAACTCCCTCACTAGCCCCCAAGTTTCATTACCCATCCTTCCCCTGCTCCTTTGGATCCTCATCTCCCACTCATATGAAGCTTACCAACCAGAAGGGATTATGAACATGTTCAAAATCAAGGGACCTCAATGAGAGATCATCCTCACACTTAGCTCTAGATCCAATGTCAGAGCCCTGTTCTAACCATCATTATTATCTTCATATGTAATGCTCATGGTCTTAGTGCCCATGTTAAATCGGACTTCCTCACTATAGAAATCAAAAAGCATAATGTCATTGTTGTTGTTGTCAAATAACACAAAAAACCTATAATAATCATAGAATTCTCCTAGAAGATTAAGTTGCATAGATTTATACACTCTGGACCCTCCAACATACACAAATGGGTATTTTGGCACAATAAATATGCTGTTAAGATTGTTCAATATTGCAATCAATTCATCACTACCAAGGTGTCCAACAGTGACACCTCCTTCCTTATGAATTTTGTTTTTGGAAGCTATGACCCTCTTCAAAGGGAATCTCTATGGAGTGAACAAAATACCTTCGATCCCGACCACCATCCATTATTTTTTGGGGGTGACTTTAATGTCATTTCCAACCCAAAGGAAAGGAATGGTAGAAGCCCATTCCAGAGGAAGGCCATCATGGAGTTTGTTCAGTTCATGGCTGGGAAGGGCCTCATTGATATCAGCTTCTTAGGTGACAGTTTCACCTGGTGAAACTACTGTAGGGGCCATCACCTCTTGTGGAGTCTATTAGATAGATGTCTAGCCAACATGAAATCCACTAACCTATTCTCAAATACCATTCCATCTTTCTTGAGGTATTTTTATTCACTCCCTCTTCTTGGTTTCCATTTCTTCTTGGCATGATCATCAGGAACGGTTTCACTTCCACCAGTAGTGGGTTAACATCCTAGGGTACCAGGACATGGTTTGTGAAATATGGAATGAACCCTTATAGGAGTATCGGGACACCTTCACCCTCAGTGACCTGACCTCGAACCCCGATAGGTGCGTGTTTGCTCCTTCCTCCTCAGGAACCTTCACCACCTGGGACTATTGTCGCATATGGGCTCCTTCAGAGTATTCTGATAGATGGAATGATACCTTGCATTTATTGGATTATTAACACTAGTTTGAGATTTATGTGTGACTATATACTTATTATATTTTCTTATTATTTATTACACACCACCACTTGAGTCGAGTAACCTGATTGAAATCCATATTGGTACTTTGGTTCCGATGTGGATATGTTTTTTTATGTGTTTGTGACATGTGTATGTGTGGATATATGGGTATTTAGGCATGATGATATTGAATGTAGGGAAAAGACCTAGGAGTGGTAGATGTATCATTCTTGATTATTCTTGTGTTTGGTCTGGGGTGATTTGAGGAAACTACAATGAATCTAAAGTAATTATATTTAATGAATATGAATAAATACTAATGGTTAGGCTCTATTAATCTATATTTTTATAAGGAAATGGTTCTCTTATACTGTATCTGGAAGTCTTGTTTTGTGTACTTGAACCATAAATAATAATATTTGAGATTCATATAGGGTGAAGATGAATAAAGATTGGATGGATGCTAATTGTTTGACAATAGAGTACGAGAACAGAGTAAAAGAGTTCATCAAGTTTGCAAAGGATCACGCAAAGGATCCTTCTCAAATCCTTGTCCGTGTTTACATTGTTGTTATTATAGACTACTTACTCTAGAGGAGTTGGAATAACATTTGATATGTCACAGAATAGATCGGAGTTATAAATGTTGGAATAAACACTGAGAAAAAGAAAATGTAGCTACTGGATGGGATAAAACTGCATTTTATGGATCATCAGATATGAATACAAATATGGATAATGAATAAGACCGTATGGAGGATGTGATTATAGATGTCAATGATGATAAAGATAGTATTGAGGAAATGACAAAGACAATTGAAGATGAACTTCGTGATTGTCCAAAATTGTTTGAGAAGTTAAAGAGTTGTGCAAAGATGCCATTGTATGCTAGTTGAACTAAGTATACAACATTGTCAGCTGTACTGAAGTTGTATAAATTGAAAACAGGCAACGGATGGAGTGATGTCAGTTTTAAGGAACTACTTGCTCTCTTTAATGACATGCTTCCAGAAGATAATGAGCTCCCAAGACGGACATATGAAGCTAGATGAATGCTACGCTCGATGGGTATGATTTCTGAAAGAATACATGCCTGCCCAAAAGACTGTATATTGTTTCACAAGGATAACAAATCACTTAAATAATGCTCAAAGTGTGGTGATTCTCGATACAAGAAAGATAAATCCAATCCTACGAAAGTTGTATGGTACTTTCCAATCATTCCAAGGTTTAGGCGTCTATATGGAAGTGAAGTAACTACAAGACAATTGTTGTGGCATGTAGATAAAAGAAATAAAGATGGGAAATCACATCATCCAGTTGACTCTCTTCAATGGAAGAAAATTGATCATGAGTATCCTGAATTTGGAAAAGAGTCGAGAAACCTTTGTCTTGCGTTATCTACAGATGGAGTGAATCCTTTTGGTTTTCAAACCAGCACTCATAGTACATGGCCTGTTATGTTGGTAAATTATAACTTTCCACCCTAGTTATGCATGAAGAGGAAATTCATCATGTTATCTATGCTTATATAAGGACCAAAATAACCAGGTAACGATATTGATGTTTATCTGGCTCCTTTGATCAAGGATTTGAAGTTATTGTGGGATTTTGGTGTTATGTTGTATGATTCTTATAAAAATGAATACTTCATGTTGAGAGCGATGTTGTATGGGAAAATAAATGATTTCCCTTCTTATGGAAATTTGTCAGGCTATAGTATTAAAGGAACTCAAGGGTGTCCCGTGTGTGAAGAAGATACAGAATCAATTAGGTTGAAACATTTATCGAAATATGTGTTTCTAGGACATCGTAGATTTCTACCTCATCGGCATAAGTATCGATCTTGGACGACATCATTCAATAGAAGTTCAGAACAATGCACAACACTGTCTCCACTAACAGGTGCTCAGCTGTTTGAGAAAGTAAAAGATCTGAACACTGTTTTTGGTAAACCATTTTCGAAAAACCTTACGAAAATCAGTTGGAAAAAGAGATCAGTTTTTTTTGAATTACCATACTGGAATTGTTTGTACGTCAGACATTTTCTTGATGTGATGCATGTGGAAAAAAATGTATGTGACAGTGTTATCGGAACTTTGCTAAATTCCCCTAGTAAAACAAAAGATGGAATTAAGGCAAGGTTGGACATGGTTGACATGGGAATACGAGAAGAGTTGGCTTCCGTGAAGGGTGAAAATCGAATGTTTCTTCCTCCAACTGCTTATACTCTTTCTAGGGAGGAGAGATATCAGTTTTGCAACTTCTTTAATGATGCAAAGGTTCCGGAGGGGTATTTATCAAATATCAAGAACATTGTGTTAATGAATGATTTGAAGTTAAAAGGTTTGAAATCACATGATTGCCATGTTTTGATGTAAGATCTAATTCCTATAGCTTTATGTTGCATTTTTCCCAAGAATGTTCGTCATATGTTAACCAAACTTTGTTTCTTTTTCAAAGCTATATGTAGCAAAGTTTTAGACCCGGCGAATTTTCCAACTATGGAAAAAGAAATTGTCATCATATTATGTGAATTAGAAATGTTCTTCCCGCCAACATTATTTGATATGATGGTTCATTTGATGATTCACTTGGTGATAGAGATTCGACTTTGTGGTCCCGTGTACTATAGATGGATGTATCCTGTTGAACAGTATATGAAGATTTTGAAAGGGTATGTCAAAAATCGAAGTCGGCCAGAGGGTTGTATAGTGAAGAGATATATTGTTGAGGAAGCCATTGAATTTTTTACCGAATACCTATCTGATGTGGAAGCATTAGTCTCCCGAAATCTCATCACACTGGATGCATTGAGGGTGAGGGAATTTCTGGAAGAGAAGTTGTGAAAATCAGTATTACAGATCAGGAGTAGGCCCATATTTATGTTTTTCATAACAGTTGGGAGGTTTCTACATATATTGAAACTCACAAAGAAATTCTTAGGCAGTTTAATCCATCAAGGGATGAAAAATGGTTATCAAATACACATAATCACCAGTTTATAGGATGGTTTCAGGACCATATTTTTAAGCATTTGGATGAAAATCTGAATTCAATTTCAGAACGACTTCGATGGATAGCCACTGGACCAAGTGTGTATGTATTATCTTACAGTGGTTATGTAATTAATGGTTATAAATTCTATACAGATGAACATGATGAAGATAGTACCATGAAAAATAGTGGAGTTACACTAGTGGCTGAAGCGATGCATGTTTCTGGTAGTAAGGACAGAAATCCAATTTATGCAAATATGTCATACTTTGGCATTATCAAACTAATATGGGAGTTGGATTATACGACATTCTAATCGCCTATTTTTCAATGCAAATGGGTTGATAAAAACAATGGTGTTAAAATAGATGAATTGGGATTTGAGAAAATTGATTTTAGTAAAGAAGGTTACAAAGATGAATAGTTTATAATGACATCATAAGCGGTACAAGTTTTTTATGTTCCAGATCCCATAAACCGAAAGTGGTCGATTGTTCTATTATCGTCCAAAACTACTGAAGGTTCTGATGAAAATTCAATTGAGGATGATCCTTTTAGTGGTACGTCACAATCATTTCGGAGCGGTCCCAATGTAGATGATGTTTTTTATGTTATAGGAGACTACAATGAAGGGATTTGGATAATCGATAGAGGTTTCAAATCCCTTCAACCTTTGAAAAAAAGAAATAGAGTTCAATAAATAGGTTATATTTTGTTTGTAATACAAATCTTGTTATCTCATGTCATTATCTTATCATTATTGAATTTATATAATCTAAATTAACTGTTCAACCACTTTTGTAGATAATGACTTCTGTACATTTTGGTGCTCCTAACCTTGAGGCTGAACAAGTCTCTTAAGCTGCCGCTGCTGCGGCTACTGCTGCTCCTGCAGCTGCTACTGCTCCTGCTGCTACTCCTACTGCGGCTCCTGTTGCTCCTGCTGCTCCTCCTACTGCGGCTCCTACTGCTACTGCTGCTCCTACTGCGGCTGCTGCTGCTCCTACTGCTGTACCTCCTGCTGCTCCTAGTGTTGAGGTCTAACAACCATCAGCACATGTCGTTGATACCGTTTCAGATGAACATATAAATGATGTTGATGTCAATGAAATGGTCAGGAATGAAGGACTGATGTCGCAGAAAACACAGGTGCGTTGTAGTTTGATGGTGTTAGCCAAAGTTCTTAAGGCAAAAATCAAAGGCATCAAATTTGAAGTCGAATGGAATGCACGAGGCCAACATGTGAATCCCAACAAGGATATGTTTAGCAGCTACATTGGAGTTGTCACTCGACAACGCGTGCCGATTAACATAGATTCATGCCACCATGTTGTGTCCGGGCTAAAGGCTGTGATTTGGGAAGAAATTACAATAACATTATGAATTTATTTCTTTAATTTAATAGCAAATAAAATAATGAAACAATGTCTTACTATTTTTAATCTTTTGCAGAGTACATTTATAGTAGACGATTCACACAAGGATTATGTACTAAGGCTTGCAGGAAGGATTCATCGAGGTTTTCGCACTATTTTAATAAGATGTCACTTGAAAGATTCTAAAGGTAAAATAAACCTGCACCCACCCATTGTCTACGCTCACCTGATATCCCAAGAAGCATGAGATGAATTTATTGGCCACCGTGGGGATGAGAAGTTTTAGGTACATTATGGGTGATAATACGTTGTTTGAGGATACATGTATTCATCACTTTGATTGTCAATATTTCATTTATGAAACAGAAACTCTGTACTAAAAATAAGGAACATGCATCAAAACCAACATACCCCTATTGTAAAGCAAGGATGGGGTACGCTTCATTAGAAAAGAAAATGGTATGTATTTTAAATTTATAGTAACATTATTAGGTTCCAATAAACAATATCATAATTATCTTTCTATGTTTATATGTAGATTGATGAGTCTAAAACCAAATACACTTCCATCCCACGTCATGTGCTATGGAAGGAGGCACGTGTGAATAAGGAAGGGAAGTTAGTAGATGATAACACAAAAAAAGTGTGGAAAATATGTGTAAGTATGACACGACGATAAAAAGATTTGTTTTAAATTGCTATTACATAAAAATAATTTGTTATTTTCCTATATTTGACAGTCACAGGAATCAAATACTCCTGTAGTGGATACAGACCTATTATCAACGGCTTTGAAGCAGCCAGAAAAATACAGTCGTGTCAGAGGTGTGGGGTTTGGGGTGACACCCCAAGTATATTTTGAGAAGAATAAAAAAACAGATGATACAGATGAAAAATTGGAATAAATGAGCAAAAAAATAGCAACCCTCGAAGAACGATTGCAATGGTAGGGAGAGTTGCTAGCAACTTTTATGGGTGGGAAGCAAAGGGAAGACACAACTCAGGAACAAACAGCACGTGAACATCCTGCCCCACCCCCAACAGCTTTGAGGTGAGCTATTCCCCTCAAAGAACTGTCTTATCCATGGTAATTAATATTCTAATAATTGTTCCCATGAAATGTGAATTAGACAAACACTGATAAATTTTCTGTACTGATCTTCTACAGGGTGATAATGATTGTGATTTATATATGTCAACACCCACCTATCACCTTGTAGCGAGGGCTATAGTGTTCAATATCCCAAATGCCACGCTGCATAATAGACCACTTCTGAAAGATCATATGAAAGTGACGATTACTGTAGCTCATGAGCCAAATGCAAAGCTACCTATTCCACTTGATGACGATGATATTCATACAGTAGAAAAGGCTATTAGGACATTCATTGCATGGCCATCACAACTTGTAAGAGTACATGCAGACAAAGAGGTATTTATTTCCTTTTTTTCAAGCTAAACCTTTAATAATTAATGAAAAAAGGGTCTAAACCAATGATTGTTGTTATAGACGTAGAAAGGGAAGGGGGTGACAAACGTCGGCTCAAAACCATTTAAAGGATTGACCAATCAATCCCAAGGAGCTACTGAAAGCACAATAACACCACCTGTTCTCTATCCACATTTACTAGCATTGAAGACTCATGTGGATACGAAGCTAAAAGATGGTAATAGTCATACAATGGTTTTCGAAGAGAATATATATGAAGAGGAAAGTCAAGATTTCGTTGCTGCTGAAAATTTAAATGAGATCCTTGAAAATGGTTGGCTAGGCATCACAATTTTAAATGTATATACGATGTATGTTTCCATGAATTGATTTTTTAAAAGCTGATCTAATGTGAAAATTATGACTAAATGCATTTTATATTATTGACAGACGCATTTATGAAAAACAGTTGAAGGAATTTTCCCATGAGCCAAGATTTGGACTCATTATCCCTCATACCATATCAACACACCTAACAAAATTAGAGCCATAAAAAAGGGATGCAATAGTGAACGACTTGCTAAAAACATTTTAAATCAAGATTACAGATGATAGACTCTTCCTAATACCAACCATGCAGGGGTAAAACTCTATGATTAAAGCATATCAATTGTATTTTCACTTATTTTATTAATTATTCCTTTTTGTGTTTTTAGGAAACATTGGTTTCTAATTGCGGAGAACTTGGATACTCCAAAGATTTATTTTCTGGATTCAAAGCAAGGATATCCATCAAACCGACCACACATGATGACGTTTGTGAATCTGTAAGACACTACATCTTACATTTTAGGTCTAAACATCAAGTAATATAAATTATATTATCTTTTACTGAGGATTCTGTTATGATAGGGCGGTGTATCATTATCATCTAAAAAAAGGAATGAGGACAGGGGCTAAGCATAAGGAGGCGAGCAAGTACTACTTCTGGACAAATATCAGGGTATATATAATAAAATTTCACTATCTAAACACATCTCAGCAAAATTTACTTATTCTCCTAATGATCAATTTTTTTGCAGTGTCCAAAACAAACAAATGATAATTATTGCAGTTATTATGTTTGTAAATTTATGAAATAGATCATTTTTTATCAAAAAACTAGCATCCCTAAAGAGGTATTTTCAAAAACAACTACTAGTTCATTTAATTTATTTATTAATTCTTTATTTTTATATTTTGCAGTACTACTCTGACTTCCAAAAAGCCTCATACTCACAAGACGATAAAGATGTGTTTAGAAACGAGTGGGCCGCATACCTGATGGAAGATTGTACACAAATACAATGAAGATCTGACTTGGGGACATGTACAATTGGTGGTCATTTTTGAGAGGGGTTAAAGGGATCAAAAGATGAAACATTTTTGTATTCGTAGGAAAATTGTAATTGTTATTAAATAAAAAATACTTTCTCCAATGAGTCATTTTCCCATTTTAATAGATGATATGCACCAGCAACATGCAAGAATGCTGAACCACTCAAAGGGTCCTTCTTTTGTTTAAAATGGACACAATTTTAAGTGAAAACAACAACTGACATACAAAAATCTGACCAAACACATTCATATTATGATGATCCTTTAGGAGAATGATCCACAGTTCCTTTGTGATGTGTAAAAGTCATCCCCGCCTCAATCCGAGGCACGGTGTGACCGCTATCACTCAAAGGGTCTCTCTTTTGTTTAAAATGGACACAATTTTAATTGAAAACAACAACTGACCTATGAAAATCTGAACAAATGCATTCAGATTGTATTGATATTTTATAATAACGATCCACAGGTCCTTAGTGATGTGTATGAGTCAACCCCACCTCAATCCGAGGTACAATGTGGCCGGTACCACTCAAAGGGTCTCTCTTTTGTTTAAAATGGACACAATTTTAAGTCAAAACAAAAACTAACCTACGAAAATCCAACCAAACACATTCAGATTGTGTTGATCCTTTAGGAGAATGATCCACGAGTCCTTTGTGATGTGTAAGAGTCATTACCACCTCAATCTGAGGCACGATGTGACCACTATCACTCAAAGGTTCTCTCTTTTGTTTAAAATGAACACAATTTTAATTGAAAACAACAACTGACCTATGAAAATCAGATCAAACGCATTCATATTGTCTTGATATTTTATAATAACGATCCAAGAGTCCTTTGTGACATGTAAGAGTCATCCCCGCCTCAATTCGAGGAATGGTGTGGTCGGTACCACTCAAAGGGTCTCTCTTTTGTTTACAATGGACACAATTTTAAGTGAAAACAACAACTGACCTACGAAAATCCAACCAAACACATTCAGATTGTGTTGATCCTTTAGGAGAACAATCCAAGGGTCCTTTTGACGTGTATGATTCATCCCTATCTCAACTCGAGGCACGATGTGAATGCTATCACTCAAAGGGTCTCTCTTTTGTTTAAAATGGACACAATTTTAATTGAAAACAACAATTGACCTATGAAAATCTGACCAAACGCATTCGTATTGTCTTGATCTTTTATAAGAATGATACAAGGGCCCTTTTTTATGTGTACGAGTCATCCCAACCTCAATCAAAGGCACGGTGTGGACGGTACCACTCAAAGGGTCTCTCTTTTGTTTAAAATGGACACAATTTTAAGTGAAAACAACAACTGACCTACGTAAATCTGACCAAACGCATTAGGATTTTGTTGATACTTTAGGAGAACTATCCATGGGTCATTTTTGATGTGTAAGATTCATCCCCGCCTCAATCCGAGGCACGGTGTGGCCACTATCACTCAAAGGGTCTCTCTTTGGTTTAAAATGGACACAATTTTAAGTGAAAACAACAACTGACCTATGAAAATATGACCAAACACATTCATATTGTCTTGATATTTTATAATAATGATCCAATAATCCTTTGTGATGTGTAAGAGTCAACCCTGCCTCAATCCGAGGCACGGTGTGGCCGATACCACTCAAAGGGTCTCTTTTTTGTTTAAAATGGACACAATTTTAAGTGAAAACAACAACTGACCTACGGAAATCTGACCAAACGCATTAGGATTGTGTTGATCCTTTAGTAGAATGATCCATGGGTCCTTTTTGACGTGTAAGAGTCAACCCTACCTCAATCCGAGGCACAGTGTGATCGCTATCACTCAAAGGGTCTCTCTTTTGTTTAAAATGGACACAATTTTAATTGAAAACAACAACTGACCTATAAAAATCTGACCAATTGAATTCAGATTGAATTGATATTTTATAAGAACGATACAAGTGTCCTTGGTGATGTGTAAGAGTAATCCCTGCCTCAATCCGTGACACAGTGTGGCCGGTATCACTCAAAGGGTCTCTATTTTGTTTAAAATGGACACAATTTTAATTGAAAAAAACAACTGACCAACGGAAATATGACCAAACACATTCTGATTGCCTTGATATTTTAGGATAATTATCCAAGTGTACTTGGTGACGTGTATGATTCAACCCTGCCTCAATCTGAGGCATGGTGTGGCCGATACCACTTAAAGGGTCTCTCTTTTGTTTAAAATGGACACAATTTTAATTGAAAACAACAACTGACCTACATAAATCCAACCAAACACATTCTGATTGCCTTTATACTTTAGGATAACGATCCAAGGGTCCTTTGTGACATGTAATATTCAACCCTGCCTCAATCCGAGACATGGTGTGGCCGCTACCACTCAAAGGGTCTCTCTTTTGTTTAAAATGGACACAATTTTAAGTGAAAACAACAACTGACCTACGGAAATCTGACCAAACACATTAGTATTGTGTTTATCCTTTAATATAATGATCCACGGGTCCTTTTTGATGTGTATGAATCATCCCCACCTCAATATGATGCACGGTGTGGCCGGTACCACTCAAAGGGTCTCTCTTTTGTTTAAAATGGACACAATTTTAAGTGAAAACAATAACTGACCTATAGAAATCCAACCAAACACATTTGGATTGTTTTGATACTTTAGGAGAATGATACAAAGGTCCTTTTTGATGTGTATGAGTCATCCTCGACTCAATCCGAGGCATAATGTGAACGCTATCACTCAAAGAGTCTCTCTTTTGTTTAAAATGGACACAATTTTAATTGAAAACAACAACTGACCTATGAAAATCTGACCAAACGCATTCGGATTGTCTTGATATTTTATAATAATGATCCAAAGATCGTTTTTGATGTGTACGAGTCATCCAAACCTCAATCCGAGGCACGGTGTGGCCGGTACCACTCAAAGGGTCTCTCTTTGGTTTAAAATGGACACAATTTTAAGTGAAAACAACAATTGACCTACAGAAATCCGACCAAACACTTTTATATTGTGTTGATTCTTTAGGAGAATGATCCATGGGTCCTTTGTGATGTGTAAGAGTCATCTCCGCCTCAATCCGTGGCACGGTGTGACCGCTATCACTCAAAAGGTCTCTCTTTTGTTTAAAATGGACACAATTTTAATTGAAAACAACAACTGACCTACGGAAATTCGACCAAAAACATTAGGATTGTCTTGATATTTTATACGAACAATACACAGGTCCTTTGTGACATGTACGAGTCATCCCCGCCTCAATCCGAGGCACGGTGTGGCCGGTACCACTCAAAGGGTCTCTCTTTTGTTTAAAATGGACACAATTTTAAGTGAAAACAACAACTGACCTACGGAAATCCGACCAAAATCTTTCAGATTGTGTTGATCCTTTATGAGAACAGTCCATGGGTCCTTTGGGATGTGTAAGAGTCAACCCTAAATCAATACGAGGCACGGTGTGACTGTTATCACTCAAATGGTCTCTCTTTTATTTAAAATGGACACAATTTTAATTGAAAACAACAACTGACCTATGAAAATTCGACCAAATGCATTCAGATTGCCTTTATATTTTATAAGAATGATCCAAGGGTCGTTGGTGATGTGTATGATTCAACCCTACCTCAATCCAAGGCACAGTGTGGCCGGTATCACTCAAAGGGTCTCTATTTTGTTTAAAATGAACACAATTTTAATTGAAAACAACAACTGACCTATAGAAATCTGACCAAACGCATTTGGATTGCCTTGATCTTTTAGGAGAACGATCCAAGGGTCCTTGTTGATGTGTATGAGTAAACCCCACTTCAATCCAAGGCATGGTGTGGCCGGTACCACTCAAAGAGTCTCTCTTTTGTTTAAAATGGACACAATTTTAATTGAAAACAACAACTGACCTACGAAAATCCAAACAAACACATTTGGATTTCCTTGATGCTTTAGGATAACGATTCAAGGGTCCTTGGTGATGTGTAAAAGTCAACCCCGCCTCAATCCAAGGCACGGTGTGGCCACTACCACTCAAAGGGTCTCTCTTTTGTTTAAAATAGACACAATTTTAATTGAAAACAACAACTGACCTATGAAAATATGACCAAACGCATTCAGATTGACTTGATCTTTTATAAGAAAATCCAAGGGTCCTTGGTGACATGTACTAGTCAACCCCACCTCAATATGAGGCACTATGTGTCCGGTACCACTCAAAGGGTCTCTCTTTTGTTTAAAATGGACACAATTTTAATTGAAAACAACAACTGACCTATGAAAATCCAACCAAATGCATTCGGATTGCCTTGATATTTTATAAGAACAATCCAAGGGTCCTTGGTGATGTGTACGAGTCAAAATTTCTTCAATATGAGGCACGTTGTGGTTGGTACCACTCAAAGGGTCTCTCTTTTGTTTAAAATGGACACAATTTTAAGTGAAAACAACAACTGACCTTTGAAAATTTGACCAAACGCATTTGGATTGCCTTGATATTTTATAAGAACTGTATAAGAGTCCTTGTTGATGTGTAAGAGTTAACCCCACCTCAATCTGAGGCACAGTGTGGCCGGTACCACTCAAAGGGTCTCTCTTTTGTTTAAAATGGACACAATTTTAATTGAAAACAACAACTGACCTATGAAAATCCAACCAAAGGCATTCAGATTGCCTTGATATTTTATAAGAACGATCCAAGGGTCCTTGGTGATGTGTAAAAGTCAACCTCGCCTCAATATGAGGCACGGTGTGGCCGGTACCACTCAAAGGGTCTCTCTTTTGTTTAAAATGGACACATTTTTAAGTGAAAACAACAACTGACCTATAGAAATCTGAACAAATGCATTCAGATTGTGTTGATACTTTAGGATAACAATACATGGGTCCTTTTTGATGTTTAAGAGTCATCTACGCCTCAATCTGAGGCACGGTTTGGCTGTTATCACTCAAAGGGTCTCTCTTTGGTTTAAAATGGACACAATTTTAAGTGAAAACAACAACTGACCTACAGAAATCTGACCAAACGCATTCAGATTGTATTGATATTTTATAAGAATGATCCATGTGTCCTTTGTGACGTGTACGAGTCAACCCCACCAACCCCCTGGACCGCCCCCACCCCCCTGGACACCTACCCACCCCCTGGACACCCCCACCCCTCTGAACACCCCCACCCCCTGTAAAGCCCCCCGACACCCTGGACACCAGCCCACCCCCCTGGAAAGCCCCCCCAGACACCCCCATCCCCCCAGACACCCCCTAATCCCCCTTGGATAGCCACCCCAAACCCTTTAACAGCCCCCAACCCCCTGAATTCTGAATTGGATTCTTTATTTACTTAATTAACTTATGAATTATGTGTTAATGGTGTACGAGTATACTTGTTGTATGGGTATAATTGGTCTAATTAGCTTATGATTTATGTGTTAATTTTGTATGGGTATACTTTCTCTAATTAGCTTATTGAGATGCTGAATTTTTTTGTAGGTGTTCGGGTGTGCTGCTGAAGATTTTTTCGTAGCAGCAGACATGGCATTTATCAGCACTTTTATAGCACTGATAAATGGAGCTTTTATCAGCACTAAAAAAGCATTGATAAACTACACCTTTATCAGCCCTAAAGAAGTGCTAATAAAGGGTTAGTTTATCAACGCTAAAGGAGTGCTGATAAAACATGGATTTATCAGCGCTCTTTTAGCGCTGATAAAGGGTTGTTTTATCAGTGCTTTTTTAGAGCTGATAAAGGACCCCTTTATCAGCGCTCAATAAGAGTTGATAAAGGGTACCCCCCTTTATCATCACCGAGCTTTACAACGCTTTTTTATCACTGATAAAGCCCATTTTGAGCGCTGATAAAAACTGTTTTTGTAGTAGTACCTTTTGGGTATATGCATTACAGACTGCAACATACACATTAAACCGAGTACCAACTATGGTGGAAAATGGAATTCCCTTCGAGTTATAGAATGGAAAGAAACCCATTTTGTCGTACACACATGTATGGGGATGGGAGACATTTTTTAAGGCCTTCTTAGGCAAAAAACTATCACCCTGGGGCACGAGGTGCATCTTTATAGTATATCCCAAGGAAACGAAGGGATATTACCTATATAACCCTTCAGACAAGAAAGTGACTATCGCTAGACAAGCTGTCTTTCTTGAGAGGGAGCACATCCTCAAAAAGGATAGTGGGAGAAAGATATACTTCAACGAAGTTGATGCTCAATATACACATGAGTTGGTACATGAACAAGTTCCACAGGTCCTTGTGGAAGAGGTTCCAAAAACACAAGTACTGTGTAGGAGCTCAAGATAGTTTAAGGAACCAGAGAGATTTGGTTTCCTAGTCACCGAGGATGGTGAATCATTATTTTTGGACAACAATGAACCTCTCTCCTACAAGGAAGCAGTATAAAGCTCAGAAGATGCAAGATGTATAGAAGCTATGAATTCTGAGATGGATTCCTTCTATTAGAACCAAGTCTGGGTTATGGTCGATGAGCCAGTTGATGTAAAGTCTGTTGGATGCAAATGGGTATTCAAGAGAAAACTGGACATGGAAGGTCAATGGCTAAAGGATTCAGACAACATCAAGGAATTAACTATGATGAAACCTTCTCTCCAGTTTCTATGTTTAAATCCATAAGAATCATACCTACCATAGTAGTTTATCATGACTATGAGATTTGGAAATTGGATATCAAAACAACATTCCTTTATAGGAACCTTCAGGAAAATGTCTATATGACAAAACTATAAGGGTTTGTGACACCAGGTGAAGCCAAATGGCTTTGCAAGTTACAGAAATCCATTTATGGATTAAAGTAAGCATCCAGGTTGTGGAACATTCGATTTGATGAAGCCATAAATGAATTTGGTTTCATTAAGAAAGAATGTGAGCTATGTGTTTATAAGCGGTTTAATGAGAATGTGATCATTATACTAGTAGTATATGTTGATGACATATTGTTTATTGGAAATGATGTACCAGTATTACAGTCAGTTAAAGACTGGTTGAACAAGTGTTTCTCCATGAAGGACTTGGGTTAAGCAGCCTACATTCTAGGGATCAAGATCATTCGTGATAGATCCAAGAGGCTACTTGGACTAAGTCAAGATACATACATTGACCAGATACTTAAGAGATATAGTATGGAACAATCCAAGAGGGGATTGGTTCCAATGTCACATGGACTATATCTTTCTAAGAAAATGTGTCCTCAGACACAATAAGAGAAAGATAGAATGAGTAAGATCCCATATGCTTCAGCTATATGATCCATCATGTATGCCATGTTATGCACCGGGCTTGATGTTGCCTATGCACTGAGCATAATAGGTAGATATCAATCAGATCCAGGAGAACATCATTGGACTGCTGTTAAGACTATCCTTAAGTATCTGAGAAGAACTAAGGATATATTCCTGGTGTATGGAGGAGACAGGGAGCTTGTCATCAGAGGGTATGCTGATGCTGGTTTTCAAACAGATCAGAATGATCTGAAGTCACAATATAGATATGTTTTCTGTCTCAATGGAGGAGCTGTGAGCTGGAAGAGTTCAAAGCAGCTAGTTGTTGCCAATTATACAGCGGAGTCTGAATGTATAGTGGCTTCTGATGCAGCCAATGAAGCCATCTGGATTCCGAACTTTTTCTAGGAGCTTGATTTGGTGCCTAGTAGTAAGGATCTTATCACATTGTATTGTGATAATACTACAGTGGTGGATCTTGAAAAAGATCCATGGTCACATCAACGAACAAATAACATACTCTAGAAGTATCACCTCTTGAGGGATTTATATCAAAGGGGTGAAGTTGTAGTGAGCAGAGTTTCCACGGAAGAGAACATGGCAGACCCCACGACTAAAGGCCTATCTCAGCAGAAGCATGAATATCATGTGAGAGCTAGCGGGTTAAAGGTTGTTAGCAGTTGGCTCTAGTCCAAGTGGGAGTCTGTTGGAGTTGGTGTCCTAGAACCGACTACGTTGTACTTTATTCATTAATAAATACCTTATCACATCTTGATTTTTCTTATGCGTGACAATGCATGTGATAATGTCCTAAGGATAACTATTGCATTAAAGGGTCATAGCAGATACCTACTATGATGAGAACCCGGAAGTGCCATAACACTATTCTTGAATATATGTTCTATGGACGGATGATGTTATTTGAGGGACACAAATAATACAGGACATTAAGGGTGAGGACTCATAAAACTTTGAGGCACCTTCTCATGGTGTGCACCCTTGGTAATATCCAGGACGATATTATGAGAACGAGACCCGCCAGTAGAAAATCCACATTTCATAGTGTCATTGGATGTTCCTATCTGCGGACGTGTGTATTGGTCCTTAGACTTTAAGATTATTATTAATGGGTATTAAAACTCACAAACTTAGATGTATTGACAAAAACTATGACGACACACTGTTCACAATGAGGTAGGATACGTTGGGTGCATCACGAGTGATACTGCATTAATAGATAATGCGAGAAAGGATTTGTCCCATTTGTTCCATAACGGAAGTAGATATCTTAGGCCCTTTAATGGAATTGATATAGCCTAAATAAATCCCTGGCCATGGTGAGGAATAGGAAAGTTCAATTTCGAGAAGTCAAAGAAAGAATAATCGAGAACATGGGTTGATGTCACTAGCATGCAACCCGCTTGATTCAAGATATCGAGATAAAGGGATTATATTACACGATAAACATTCATAGGAAGTGACACATCATTGCGATGTTAACTTCTTTCTCTATGGGTTCCTTGGCGTGTTTCTAGACACCATCCTTGGAATTTAGGTAGGATCCACCTAATTCCATTGAGAAAGATGCCTAGAGGGTAAAAAACTAAGTGTGTCCAAGTATCTCAGTTAAATATTAATTTAACAAGTTAAATATAGACTATTCTCTATTGTGGTTTAATAATTATTTAGGGATGACTGATCGCATTTATTTCTACCCTAGTTATTCGAGAGAATATATTGTAGGCGAAATAATATATTTATTAGCAAGTAATGTAGTGATATTTATTTTAGAAATAAATAGCCATTATTCAAGGTCTAATAAATTTGGTGAAGAAAATAAAGAAAATTAAAAAAATAAAATTACACGATGTGTATATTAAATATACACGCCGTGTATTTTTTTCTGGGAATTTATGAGAAATAATAATATTTATTTATTTAAATAATATTAGGTGTAATTCACTGGGCGCATGTCAAGTAATAATAATATTCAACTGTTATTATTAGACATGGGGTATTACTAAGAATTAAATGAAATGAATAAATGCTTTCAGGTTATTAATTCATTTTATTATTCTATGTAATTAAAAATCACAATTATATATTTCTCATTAGCCTACCCATTTTTTTAGTGGTTGTGCACAATGGATTTCGAAAATCTCTCAAGCCAAGAGATAATTCCTTTTCCACCAAGAACACTCTCAAGCTACAAGAGATAGATCCACCTCCACCAGATCAAGGCGATCAAAGGCGGACATTGCAAGAAAAGTCTCTTCCATGTTAGCACCCGAAGATCCCTTTAGCGATGTCCAGAGATATGTGGAGCATGTGTGGATCACCGCTAGAGGAATCCTACACTTGGATTCTACGATGCAATGACTAATCACATCAGATCATGACCGAAAACATCAATGAAGAAATAATTTCATCAAAGGTAATTCTTGTCAATTAATTAAATTAATTATAACCAACATATGATGATCCTATCTATGGTTCCAAGAATCCCCTCTTTTCTTTTTCGTTCTTCATTCTATTCCAAAGATCTGGAGTTTTATTATCATGAAGAATCTTAGATTGATCATTGTGAACGCTAAAATTAAAGTTGTACATACCCATCAACGCGCTTCCGCTGCACCCAGAACCTACATATAGTAGGAGGTGGTGCGACATGATGGAAATGATGAGATCTACATACACTAAAATGAGGCACAATATGTCCCTCTAAAACCTGCCGTGATACATGAGGAGTCTGGGATGTGAGAAATGGAGGACCCTCCATCTGTACAAATGAAATCATCGTTACTTTTTTATAGTGAATTCAATAAAAATCATAAGATTTTTAAAAAAAATACAAAAAGAAAAATAAGGTAGAAAATATACATGAGTGATGTTGTTGGTTTAGGTTATGAATTTCTTATTTTATTGATCTCTGATGAAATTTAATTTATTCTAATTTTTTATATAAAGAAATAGTGATGAGAAACCCGCATTGTACATGTGGAAACATGATATATTCATTTTCTTTGTATGTTTATTTTCTTAATAGTTATAGTACCACAAAATTATTTATGATTGAATCAAAAAATGATATAAACCAAAATTGAAACATGTCAAAAATTTAGCAAGTCAAAAATAAAAGAATTCATTACTAAAAAATCTACATATGAAAAAAATATACATATTCATGATAAAATACACTGACTCAATCATGGACGATGGGATGTGGAGCTCTATCCTACCACTTGGGGACATCTCTTATGAGTATGTCCTTTTGCATGAAAAAAATGCATCGTAACCCCCCTCCTCATTACTGAGGCCAATCCATCTCATTTCTGATTCAAGTTAACTTTGGTCTTCCTTAGGGGTGCGACCTGGTAGTATGAAGCCAATAATTTGAAAAATGACAAAAATTGAAAAAAAACATAAATGAAAACAAAACCAACTTACCAAGCCTAGAAATATCAGGGATGATAGTCAACTGATCAACATGTAATGGGATAGAATGAGAGTCACCAATAGGCATCCAAGATGCACTATAACAGTTTACCAAAGTGCTCATGTGATACATCAGATCAATATAGGGCTCTCATGTTATATTTATCGAAGCACAATCTACAATAACATGTGAACATGGATATCTCAATGCCTGAAAGTTGCCACAATCACAGTACATGTTATCCAAAATCACCACAAGCACTCGACCACTGGTGCATGTAGCCCAGTCGTAACACTCTCTTACCTGAAAGCTCCTATTTTACCTATCAAAGGTTAGAACACTCCATCTTGAAGCCTCATTCAGTAACTGATCAATGTCACTTTGGAAATGCTGAGTAAAATGCATTCCATTTTCCATCCTCTGATAGGCCTTTTGGGACCGGTCAACAAAGTAGTGCACACATCTATAAAATGTCTCTTGCACTATCCCTATGATTGATAGTTTTTTCACACCCTTGGGGACCCCATTTATTCACTCCACTATATTAGTAGTCATATGTCCATATCTCCTGCCACTATCATATGCTAATAATCATTTTTCCTTTAAAATCTACATCATATATTCATACACATCTTCATTAGCCCTTCGAATCTCTTCAAGACGTTGACCAAACCTTTCTTATTGGGGATCGTATGATGAAACCATAAAATAATAATGTATTAAAAAGGATATTAAAATTTATTTTAAAAAAGTAAGTTTAGAAAAACATACCCAACTTGAGGATCGTTTTCTTTATTGCCTTATCTCTAAAATGATTATACATGTTACTTGCAATATGTTTAATGAAATATCGATGATAAGCATTCAACTTAGTCCATGAAACCCCATCACTATTTATGGTATCTATAATCACTCAATGATGATCAGATATCAGACACACGCCCTGGTTTTGTGTGACATGAATGCTTACACATGCCAAAAACCAGCTCTAGCATTCAAAATTTTCCTTTTGAATAATAGAGAATGAAAGTGGTAGAGGATCACAATTACCATCATGTGTGGAAATAATGAGTAGAACACCTATATACTTTCCATAAAGGAAAGTGCCATCGACCTGAATGAATTGTTTAAAGTAGGGAAAAACAACGATGCAAGGCCTGAATGCTCAAAAAATATTATTAAACTTCACCTTTGATCAATCAAATCAGTGATCAGGGGACACATACTAAACAATGTCCAATTGATAAACAATCTGATTGTTGATAGACAACAATTCCATAATTTGTGGCAACATTGCATAAGATTAATCCCAATCACTATAAACTTTTATAATTGCCTTATGTTTTTCATTTCAAGCTTTGTTATAGGATATCTTATAGTTAAACAACTGTTGAATTCTTTCATGAACAAGGGCAACGAGAATGTCCTGACATGTTCGTATCATCTCAACAATAATAGTTAATTTAAACTCTGCATCAAGTGAAGAGTGATCCTATGACAAGATTGTATGCACACAAGTGTGTGGTCCTTATAATTTGGTTATCTTCCAACATGAAAATTATTTATTATATATTTACCTTAATCAGAATTTACATTCTGGACCATATTTTTCACATCAAATGAGATATTTTTTCTTCTTCGACCCATCAATCACAAATGTAAAATGCCACTCTATGTGGTACTGTTTTATCAAAATTTTCATGGAAAGTTTACTTTCAAACTCCTACCTGACATAGATGGCATTATCATTTGATGTAGATCTATTCCCTATAATTCTAGGGAATTCAGAAGTCATTGTAATGACATCCTAATCAAATTTTTGTTCATACGACATTCCTTCAACTAAGAAACTCAATACTGAAGGATGATTATCACTAACAGGTGGATGTCATGGATGTTTGTCTCTCATAGGAACCTCAAAAGGTTCATTCCCCACACCACCCTTTTGTGGATGCCTATCTCTTAAAGGAACCATAGAAGGTTCATTCCCACATCACCCTCACCCACATCATCTCCCAATGCCTCAGTAGATTCTTCTTCCTCAGATAAACTTTCATTCACTATATTAGCAGTACATTAAAGTGATGTCATCTATATTTCATTCCAAATTCTGATCATATTCTTTATAATTTGGTTTTATCACATGAGTCATACTAGGAGGAGGCAATGAATAAGACTGTTGTGAAGGACTGACTTCTACAGAGCTCACAAAACATGGTTATGTAGAAATCGATTGCACCACATCAATATCACAAATCACCACATACAATTCCATCATACCATTAGTACACTGTTTCCTGAATAATAAAGATTCATCCATCCAATCCTCATCATCAACTATAGGGTACTTGGTGTGCCATAAACATTCAGTATATTGAATATGTCGATATTTTCTTGAATCAATTTCTTGATCAACCCTCAATTTTAACCGAATATGAATCTTATTGAGAACTTCATACAATGTGAGACAACCATGAAGATTTTACACACTTGTAGGTGAAACAATATATCTAAAATCCTGCTTGATATAAATTACCTCACTATTGTAATATATTTTCACAAAAATGATTACCTAGAAAAAAATAATTAATAAAATATTATATAATACATCAAAATTTTAAATTATTTAAATTGGTTATGATTGAATAATTGACTTGATCTTGAGACTTTTTCTATTTATTGGTTTATCACTATTGAGGTATAGTTATGATGATATTATTACCAAAGAAAATTTAATATAACGTTATGTATTTTTATACCACTTATCAAATATTTCATAAATTTTAATTACTTATGAATAAATAACCATGACTTGATCTTGATACTTACTATGGATTAGTTTATCATTATTTGATAAACTAACTAAAAGTTATGGGTGGACTCCTAGAGTCTCTATTATCAAATATTTCATCAACCTCCAGTCTCCTTTCAAACAACAACGCCTCTTATCGAACACTTGTTCTTGAACACCTCTTCGGGGATGTCTCTTGTCGATCACATTTTAATTACAAATTTACTCACATGCATGTGAGGGGGTCTAGGGGTATGAAATACATAATTTTTTTTAAGCGGACATGTTGGTCCTTACGTACTTAGTGAGAGATGACTCATAGGTCATCAATGTGGAAATGAAAATGCAATCATTAAAAATTATATAACCACATACAAAAAAAAAGACATACAATTTCAATTATGCATTGGTCGGTCATCTCAAGATCAATCATCACATAATACTCTTAACATGTTTTTTGATATACTTATTATGTTCTACATATTATATAACTTTACCTACTACTAGATTAAATATATATTAAATACCTACACTTGTTTTCTAAAAAATTAACTTTTCAATTTTTATGTATATATATATATATTTAATAATAACATTTAATAAATTTAATTAAAACTAATATAATTTACACTTACATAACAACCATTACAATACTGAACACTTATGTCATTTTCAATTTTATAAAATTACACACATATATATATAAAATATTTTTTTTATCATTCTACTACTTTCCAAAATATAAGTAAATATATTTTATACTTTATTACTTGAAATAATAATTATTTATACTTAATATTATTTAAATTTATTGATAAAAATTATTATTATTAGTAAATAAAAGTAATATAATTTACACTTATATAAAAACCATTAAAATAATATAAACTTATGTTATTTTTCAATTTAATAAAATTACATATATATATATTTTTTCATTTTTCTACTTTCCAATATTTAATTAATTATATTTCATACTTTATTAATTCAAAGAATAATCATTTACATTTAATATAATTTAAATTTATTATTCATCAAAAACTGTTTTTATACTATTAACAAAAAGAATTTTCTATATATTTTTTAGTAAATTTAAATATGATACTTAATATAACTAATATATTTTTAATAAATTATATAGCTAGTGTATAAAATATTATAATTTAAATTAATATTACTTAAAAAATAACATATTTTATATACATATAAATATATTCAACTCAACATTTAAATTAAAAATATATACATTTTTAAAAATGATTTTATTTCCCTAATGTATAGAATATTATAATTTAAATTAATATTAATTTAAAAATAACATATTTTATATAAATATAAATATATTCAACTCAACATTTGAATTAAAAATATATACATTTTTAAAAACAATTTTATTTCCCTAAATATAAATTTCATTTTAGACACACCATATTAAATTTCCTAAACATTCAATATGAATTCATACAACAAACAATAACTCATTCAAAAATTAAATCATAAAAAAACACTAATTTATACATTCATACATGCATCAATACATATTAAATAAACAAATCATACACACAAAAACTAATTTCTACACATCACATATTAAATAAATAAACCATATAAATGAAATAAATAAACACAATTAAATAATTAAAAATTTAAATAGAAATTTTACCTTATTAAAAGCAGTAAATATATGCTGAGAAAGAAATTCTGCAGGGCTTCACATCAAAATTCAGGGGGGAGGAAGAAGATTTGGGGGGGAGGGCTTCTTTTATAGATCTTGGCCGGGCAGATGCATGAACCTTGTTCACGCATATCAGGTCCTCTTTTTTAAAAAATTGGGGACCCTATCCCCTTTATTTTTTTTTCAAAAACTTATTAAAAAATCTGCGAACTACCCCTTTAATGAAACTCCAAAAATAACTTGGTTGAGGAAGCATGTAGGAAATAAGGGGCAGGAAGACAAAACTAGGGACTGCCAGTCAGTGGGAAACCAATGGCACTACTGCAACATAATTAATTTCTATAACATACACTCCTTTGATCTATTCTTAATCTATTCAACCATATCAAATGATTCCAATTATTACATCAGATGCATCTTCTTAATACTACTTATAAGCCTATCTTTCCTCTTATAAGGTAGAAGAAACTAGATCATAAGGTGTATGTTGATTTGGATCATAAATCTTCTCCTTATAATCAAGTACACTTCTCATGTTATGATACTAATCTTGAAACTTATTTATGATAAACTTATATTTCTCAAGGATGACTATCATTGAAATGTTAATATTTGTGTTTGATGTCATTATAATCTATAATGAATGTTTATATTGGTCAAGTTACCATGTTTTATATAAATATACAATAATTAATTTTATTTAACATGCTCCCATTGAAATAATAACCCATAAAATTATAAATTTTTAATGGGTAAAGATGCACATTTCACCATGTATTGATCCAACTTTGTGTTTTTACTTGAGGCATATCTATTTAGGTTAATAACTTCACCCAAATTCATCAATTTTAAGACTTTAATATTTTTTTTGGTAACAAAATCCTTAAATTCACTTGATAAATTACCATACATCCATTCCTTTGGGCACCTAATCCTATTAGGGAAACCAAACTAAGAAAAAACCAATCTCAAAATTGGATAATATTTATCATCGTTGTCTAATATATGAAAAAAATGGAATATAAAGGGGGTAATGCGGGTTGACTACAGTGATCAAGATGGTGATTTATCCAATGACTGAACACTCACCTCTCCAACTACTTTTCAATGGGACTCAACGAATGATGTTGAGTGGATTCTTATTGTCCATTTCTTGAAGGAACATGTGGAAGAACATGAGTTTTTAGTTATTTTTGAAATAATTTAGACAGATCTCATCCTTTATCCTATTTTTGGGACTCAAATATTGGAATAATCATCAAGAAAGGTACAACAAATCATGTAGAAGATAACCCTACTATAATTTTGAAGAGATTGACCCATTGTAAGAACTCGATTTTTGCTAGAATTATTCTTCCATGAGGTGAACAACCTTGGAAACATGATTATTTAATTATTAGGGTGTCTTCTATTTTGGGATTATCTAATTGGAAATGTGTCTCTTTGAGGCATGATTTCTATCACTATATTTTTTCTTCATAGGAGTTATTACACCATGTATGGGGGTGTGGTTCTCTATACTTAACCTAGTTCATTTAAATTACATAAATGGGAACCAAATCTTGATTTATTAAATGTTAAAAATTGTTTTCATAGGCATTCATTAGAATCTATGATCTCAATTGGGTATTTTAGTATCCAAAAATCATGCATGATATTGCATCTTCAGTGTGTGTTCCAATTTGTCTTGACAAGAGATTTGAATCGAAAATATTTGGTCATTTTTCAAGGATATTAGTATAAATTGATCTCAGTTACATACTTTTATACAAGGTGGTTCTTTTTATGCATAATGATAATTTGAATTTTCATATTGAGTATGAGAAAAATCCCCACTTTTGTGTGGAATGAAACTCTATTGGTTATTTTAAGGATAAATGTCATAGGAATTTATCTTGTATTAATTTTGGCCTTAGGAATCATACTAACAATGAATGTTAGAGGAGAAAATTTATTCAAAACTATTCTTATAGAAACTTGAGCCTCTTACGACTTTAATTCATTATTTTTAACATAAAGTTCCACCAAACACAACCCGAAAATCTAGAGTTCTAGTGTCTTTGGGAGATTAGATACATAAAAAATAAACATAAACATAAACCAAAACATCTTTACTTAAATATCTATAATGTGATCCTATACCCCTTTTAAATTTTTTATACTGTATGGGGTACTCTAGGGACATGCATAAAGGTAATGGTGAGCTATAAATCCCAGTAATAGAATAATCAAAGCAATGCATGATGACAAGTAATACATATGAGGCAAGAGGAATATCATACTAGCATAAAAAGGTGATCATAAAATATAATAACATAGAAGAATTACCTAAGAATATGGTATTATAAGATCATGGAATCATCAGGAAGTGGAAACAATATAAAACATGACATCATAAGCACAAGTCAAGGCCCGACACCAAGACAATATAACATAGTGTGCTAGGTTAACCACCTGTGCACCATACATGGTATCTCATGGGATGAAAACATTTACCAATGAATTTGGGGGCTATATAATTCTAGGACCACCCTTTGTATTCAAAACATGTAAATAAATATGTGTTCCAAATAAGGAAAACAATCATAATTCATAAGCATAAGTAAATCCCATGAAAAAGAAACGAGTTACACAATCTTTTTAGAGCATAACCACATGAAATATCTCTTGGTAGTTCATAAATTAATAATTTTTTTTCTGGTCATGAACATGATTTTCAAGTGAAATAAATACATAAAAAGTTGGAAAATTAGGTTTGGAAATGAACCTCTTCACTGGGATTTTACAAAAAGGGTAAATAATCTTTAAAAAGGGAAAAAGAATAATAATTTATTTAAAACTAAAATCTAACCCATTTGGTTTTACATAAAAATGGGTGTTTTTAGAAACTATATATGGTTAAAAATAATTGGATAGAGTGGTACATAAAAATAGATAATAAATAGACTAGTTCCCTTTAAAACAAGTTTACTTAAAAGAAGGAACCAGAAAAAGAACTTGAACTACATGTTTTATCCCCAATAATGAAAGGTAATTTAGACTAGGTATATATGTTAGAAGAACATATATCCAAAATATAAAATAAATACTTGAGAATAATAGAGTATTAAAGTGAGTTTTATATATAAAAGGAATAACCCTAAATAGAAGAGGGAGGTTTGGAAGTTCCCTTACCTGAGGTCCTTGAATCGTTCGATGAGTGTATTTATCCTCCTGAATAATCAAATAAAATTTATTAATTACTTTATTCAAATTTTTTTAATGTAATTTAATTTTTTTTAAAGTCCATTTTTTATTATACATTAGTCATTTATTACATATTTTCTATTTACATCGGTCACTTGGAGTTATTCAATCAACTTCTTCAAAACCATTTCGATGAGTTGAACATGATTCAAGGTGTTGTAAAAGAGTTCCAAAATATATATAATTATATGTTTATTTATTAAATATCATTAATTATCATAATATTATTGTAGTTTAATAGATGATCCAAAATAGTTCCAAATGTCAAAATGTGTCTTGATTGACCTGTTTTTTGATGGTTAGAATTACCATGATCATTTATTCTTAATATGATTGATATAATGCTCAAATGATAGTTACATAATTCTAATAGTATAGAAAATAATATATTTAATCATTGAATCCTTTTTAAAAATCAACTGTGAAAGGAATTGATGGAAAGTGAAAAGTGTTATTCATGGTAGTGGTGAGTCAACCCTAATATGAATAATGCTTTCATTTTAGAATGAATAGAGAGAAGGTTACATATTGGATATTTCATTAACATAAAAAAACTTTAGTATATTAATAATATTTATGTTATTATAAAAATATGGATATAATATATCTGATGAGGCATAAGAATCAATGAATTTAAGAGACTTTTGGTTGAGAGTATTACCACTTCCTTTGGATGTTAACTCTTAGGATTCCCCTTAAGGCTCCTTACAATGGTATTTTGGTACTATAAAAACTCATTGGTCATGGGAAGTATGGAAGGGGATATATTTAGGTAGATATTTTTCATGTTAAGGAACTTAGAGTGTGAAGAGAAGAGGGGTGGTGAAGGGTGGTATTTATCTGGGGATGAGAGATGTGTTTTTGAATATAATATTCATTAGTTTATTATTTTTTCTCAAGACTAGAAACAGTGATTATTATTGTTATTATATAAAGTAATTGGTTTATGTGAGGTTGAGAAAATGGTTTCTTATATCATCCCTTATGAAATTAAAAATTTATTTAACTTATAAGGTAAAATACCATATTTTGTTGTATATTATTATTCACAAAAAATCAACATTTTTAGAAAAATACCAAAAATTATCCCTAAGATAATTTCAACGTGATAATTAAAAAAATGAAATCCACTTTATTAAAATAATTTTCTAAATATTGGAAATATAATATTTAAATAAAATCCTTATTTATTGAAAAAAATATTTTTTATTAAACGGTCAAATTTCTAAAGCTCAGAAATATTACTTATGATTTCATAAAATTATACTATAAAATTTATAAAAATATATATATTTTTCATTAAATCATTTTATTAAAGTAAAATTTTATTTTAAGCTTTTAAATTTATCATCAAAATTTATATTAACAAACATAAATCATATATATTTTTCAAAAATATTATTATGATTTCATTATTTCAAACATTTATTTTATCATATTTAACAATTTTATTTTATTTAATTATGATATAAACTGTCTATATTATTTAACATTATTTTACTATTCCATTAGTTAGTTTACTATTCCTAATGGTCAGATTACTATTCCAGCTGTCATATTACTATTCCAACGGTCAAATTACCATTCCAATAGTCAGATAATGATCATATATTTATGGTCACATTGACCTTTAAACCCTTTATATGCACCACCATTCTCATACACCATCATTTAATACTTTACTTATAAATATTATTATACTTCCCTTGAAAATGTTTATCACACCCCCGATGCTTCTCTTTATTTTTATAGTCTTTATGGAAGGAGTGATCTTCATGGGAGATTTTGGGCCTATGAAATTTGTCTTAGTGTCTTCACTATTCTTTGGTGTTTATCTCCCTATACTATTATTTGCTGTTATAGAAAATATTATTTCATGATGTATAATTTTATTATGAAATGTAAAATTATTCTTATGTTCTTCTATTGTAAAACATAATAAAATAGTCACAGTGAAACATGAGTTATTTTACTAATAGAAATAATTTCCAGGTCGTTATATATTTTCTACTACATGTGTTTTATACTATACTATATTACTAAATATGATACACATTTATTTTAAAATGTGGAATTTTATAGATAAAAGTTTTTGTAGTTAAAATATTTCTAATAGAACCAATTTTTTGGGCTATTAAATGGTTATTTACTTGGTCAGGGGGTGGTTATTTTGGTAATGTTATGGGAAGTAATTCCAAGCCTATAAGATTTGGGGAGTCTAACCAAAGGCTGAAAGGAAAAACTATTTCAATTATTGAGAATGTTGTTTTTAGATCTTTATCCTTAGAGAGATATATTTTTCTTAGAGAATAGGAGAAATCCTATTCTAGTGCACAAAAAAACTATTCGGGTCAGGACTTTTGAAGTTGGGTTTAAGGATCTTACCAATCCTTTAGTTGTTGTATAGACGGATGAAGTAAGGGTATTAAAACTGGTTCTATTATTGGTAATTTTTCTATGGGGAACTCTAAATCAGGAAAGGTTATCTTTGATGTTCAAGAATAGTTAAGGTATTTTTTTGAGTCTTGGAACTAAGGTTTATATTAATGATCCTTAGTTTTTAATCCAATGAGCAGTGGGACAAGAAGATAATGTGGGTGTTGGTAAGGATCTTAGTATTGTTGAGGTGCATGAGCAAGTCAAAAAATATGATGCTACTATAATCAAGGAAGTTTCCTTATTTGGGAAGGATGGGACTAAAAATGTGGTTACAGAACTAGACTCTTGAAAAAATTAAGGCATATAAGGGGAAGAACCCTGGTGCTATGTTTGGGAAAGGGGTCTCCCTCAAGTTCTAAATTCTCACTAGTAAGGGCATACTTCTTCCCAAGTTCAGGATGGAAAGGTTAATATTGAATCCTCTCATGTAATTTTCATCGATGACTATCCAATTAAAGTTAACCCTAGTGAGGTTCCATGCCATGAAATGATAGCCCAACTTAAATCCAAGTTAGGCCTGGGATAACATGTGAGAAATTCTAAACTCTCTCATAAACATCAGGGAACTAATTATCATATGGATATTATAAATAAAAATAAGGATATAAGAGTTATTAGTAAGTTTAGATACTTATTTGAATAATATGATGAGGCTAAAGGAATAAAAACTTCTTATAGGGATGCAACTGCAAAAGGAATGAAAAAAGATGATGAGGGGTTTTCAGATATTCCTTTGAAAAAGTAAAGGTCGAGAAAGGATTACTCCAAATTGAATCACATAATGAGAACCAGTTTAAATCCTTTAGTTTAATACCAATATAATATTTTTAGCTCATTTAGTTATGACTATGACTCATATGAGGATTATGAGGATTAAAATTAGATTGATTATTATTCTTGACTTGGTTTCTAAAATTTGTTCATGCTGAATATTAGTGTTTTTTTTCAGTATTGGTCTTTGTTTTTTATTCTCTTTTAATTTTTATTTTGGATCTATGGAAGGTTCTAATTGTATGACCCTATCCTCTCCTTGCTCCCTTTGATCTTGTTTTTTCTTTTCTTAATAAAGAGGCTTGACCCCAGCTTATTTTGATGATACACCATGCATGATAGAATTTTCTATAACCCACTTATTTTGCTAAATGATTTTTAGGGAATACTAATTATTAAAATTAATACAACAACTTTTTATTTTATCAAAGAAATTTAAATATCTCATTAATTAATTTCATTATTCATATCATGCATAAATTATTGTATCATATAAAACCCCTACATATATGTATTCTTCTAATGATTTAATTTTTATATCCAATGAACAATCAACCAAATTAACATATTACAAAATCATTAATGTACATTACATATAAAAATAATCATTTTTCATGGATATATTGTAAAATATTTGGTTTTATTATTTAACAATACGTACAAATGCATCATATAAAAACGGGGCACAAATTTTCCTTCACGTAAAGGATTACAAATCATAAAATAAAACATAATTTTAAGTGGGGATAGTGTGATAGAAAACCAACTTTAATATTTATAAATAGAGCTTAATACTCTATGCTAGTGAAAAATTTGAACTAATTCCCCACTATACATACTCAGTAATTAAGGGTAATTGATGTTTCATCAAATGATTTTAAATACAAATATACAAGAATATAAAAAAATATTTACTTTAAAATTATAAAAAATTTAAATTTTAATCTTGGTTGAACTAAACTAGATCAATTGTAATACATTGTCATTAAAATCCTTTAAATACATGGCATTAAAATTAAAAAAAATGATTTAATAATTTTTATTAATGAATGAAAATATTCAAATGTGTATTCTTTTCATTTTGAAAATAGAAAAATGGGGAAATAAATAAAATTTTCATAATTTTTTCAAGAAACGTATGACCACTTCATAAAGGAATGCATATATTCAATTTTAACTTTCAAAGAACAAAATATATGTAATTTCTATATAGGTAATAAGTATTAACTATTCATATTTATGAAATTCTTGATAAATATTAACACTTCATATATCAAATACAATTCATATAATATATTCACTTTAGACCCTTATCTTATCTTCCAAAATCATTTTGGTATAGTAAAAATTCATATAGATGCATAAAACAAACTATACAGGCCCATGGCGATGAATCTATTTATGATAGGGTAAAAATATAAATTATTTATATTTATAAATTAAATAAATTAAAAATATATAATTTATGAGAATCTTGAACATTTAAAATTCCAAGAGTCATTTATAAAACATTTATAAATTAAATATGAACATTTCATGTTTAAAAAATATAATAATTATGAAATAATTATAAATTATAATTTCATTTATAAAATCTCAAATAATTTTTTTATGATATTCCATATCATACGACTCCTTTGAGTCATATAATATAGATCATTATGAATCCCTATCATAATAGCCTTAAAATGTAAAAAAATAATACACTATGTCTTGATATCATAACATAAAATTATACTTGTACTATGTGATTACATATAAATAAGTTATTATTGGATATTTCCATATGAGTTATTTTCAATAAATTTCTATCATACTATACAACATTATTATTTCATAGCCTGTGATATTTTGAAATTTTGGATGAAACTATGGCTCATTCATAATATATTTATTATCAAATTCTCGATTTGTTAGAATTAAAACTTATACACATATTATAACATGTTCATCCATATCATACAATTAAGTAATATAACCAACAAAAGAGATACACATCATCCCATATTCTATCTCGTGTATATCATATTATATAATATCTCATGTTTCATATTTTATTTTATAAATCAATCCAATTATTCAAAATATTTTATTGATAACAATTTTGAATTTCATAGATATCACATATACCCTGAATGTTATAGAAAAACTATAAAACCCAATACATATAAATCAATGAAAGGGTGTCTTGATAAATTAAGTGAAAAAAGAATTAATGCTTGAAGTGAGCATCTATTAAACCTTTTTTTATTTAATTATTATCTTTCTTATCGATCAATGGATTAATTCCTCTTTGATTGATTGACCAACTATTGAATATCATATATAAAATGAAGGAGTTATATATTCCCCATAATGTACCAAAACATTATAAGGTAAAGGGAGAGTAAAATGGAATTTTATCAACCAAGAAGTTCTCAAATCACTTGGGTAACTTGTCATGATGCTCAATTTATTTTTAATAGCCTTATTTCATAAAATATAATTGTATCCAAGTAATTTTAATGCTTCTAGAAAGTTTTTAAAATAACATTAAATCATTATAACTTATATAAAAATCATTTTATTATGTATTGAGTTCCTTAAATGTTAATTATTTAACATTTAATCAAATCATTTTTATAACTTTTTTAAAACATTATCCAATGATGTGTAAATAAATCAATTATATATTCAGTAAAATAATTTTTTTATCCTTTATCTATTTCAAAAAATAAATTTTAATAGTCCTTTGTATAGTATGATTAAAATATAATCATATTGTATGAAATAGTTAAAAAAAATTAACTCTTAAGGATTTAGGGAATTATTCTAATGGTATATTCATGTAATTGTATTTTTATACACAAGATATGGGAGAATTTTAACCTGTCTAAGGGTACTTTAAATGTTTGATAAATGTCTACTCATTATATTTTATTTAAATAATATAATTCATTTTATTAATTTATTAAGATTATTGAAAAATAGAATATTGTTAAACTCTTGGACATGATATTCATCTTTGTTTTAATGATTTTTAAATTGTTGTTTTTATTACTTTTCTTAAGTGTTTATGGAATAAAGGAAACCCATTTTACAAGGTATATTTATTCACTGGACACAATGTGACCACCCCCTTGAAATGATTCATATATAATGATCTCATTCATATAACATTACGTACTCTCTTGAGTTTGCATATAAAAGTCATTAGATGTAGATACAATGTGATGGTGTAAGTCATGATGTTCTCTAATATTCATTTTTTTAAAAAATAAAAATGATTTTTTTAGGGCTTACCAATATGATATGATTATGACCTTTCCCATACTTAACCCTTAAGCGAAGTATTTAATAGTGAATTCATTTTATATAAATTATTTTTTGAGTATATTATTTTTTTCTTCTATAGAGGTTTTGGTATTAAACTCTTTCATGTAAGTATATTTAATGAAACTAAATTTTTTAATATGTTTTTAATGAAAATATCCTTTAGTAAACTTATAAAATTCCAACTAATTAAGAAAAATACAAACATTTATATATCTAACAAACCTAGATTTCATTACATCATTGATACTTCCAAGATCACGATTTATAGAATTAGAGGTTTAGATAAAATAACTTTATCATATAATAGGTTAATAGTGGAAATCAATATTTTGAACTTATAAGTATATTTTTCCCTTGGTTATCTTAGTAATTACCATAATTATATTTTAAATTTTTTTTATTCACTAAAATCTAAAAATTCCATTCCCAAAGATTAAATCTTATGTAAATCCTATTATTGCATATAGCCAATTGTTTATCATGGAGATATTAATGAAGGAAAAAGGTGAGATCATAATAAAATTAGTAAGTAGAGAAATAAGAAAAATGTAATCATATAATATGAATATATAATCAACATCATTATAAATATATCCTTAAAATTTAAATTAACATGGAATTAAATTCATGGGAGAATAAAATAAAAGATAATAAAAATTTATATAAAATTATTGATATCATATTTTCAGTAGTTAATGTTTTTTTATGAATTCACATTATAGCGGAGAAGGATAAATACCCACATCCAAATAATGTACTTAAAAAATACAATTTTAACCAATGCATTGGAGTTTATATAATTTTCCATAAATATATACAATGTCTAGTATCATATAATAAGTGTGTCATAAGAATTAAGAAGAATAAAAATTTAAAAAAGGAAATATAATAATAATAAAAAATATATCAAGGTTAATCCTAAATAAATTAATGATATATAAATTATAATCAAGTTCTCAATAAAAGAAATGGACAATGGGATTTCATAAACACCCTTAATTATTTTCCAAGATCCTCCCATTTAGTGGTCTATTTACACTAAACATACCACTATTATTACTTTAGAGACATAAAATTTTTTATTTAGAAGTTTTTAAAATTTAAATGGTTTTCAATCATTTTAAAATTAAAAATAAAAATGATAATTTTTAACTTGATGGGTTTCCTTTGGGGTGTAATTTTTTGACCGATTTGAGACAACTTAATTTTAGCATGTTTAATTAGATTCAGATCCTGATCCTATTTAAAGGTTCTTTAATCACATTTTTTTATATATCTATAATAATATATTAAGATTCCTTATATGAAAAATTACACCACTCTTGGTTTTAAAAAAATATTGGACATGATCATATGAGTTTAAATAAGGTGGGGTTATTTAATTTCATTTTTTTATTCAATAATTGAATGTGTTTTTGATTTCATGATTTTATGAATAACATATTCTCACAATTTGATTTTTATTTTTTAAAATTAAGTAATATGAATAAATTTTTCAATATATTATTAATCATTATTTAGTTTTTAAATTTAATCTCAATTATAATTCTTATTTTTATAGATTTTTTTTTGAAATTCATATATATTGTTTTTATTATTTTTGTACAATTTTTTGATTTCATGAGTTTTTTTATTTCAAAAAAATTAGAATTAGTACACTCAGTATTTGGACTAGGTTATATAAATTCTATTTCAATTGGATTGGAGGGATGCTCATAATATTTTCTTAAGAAATATTCTTGAGCCAAACTATGGATTTGTGATTTGATTATGAAATCAAAGGTTGTTGGGATTTGATTTGGAGTGAAATCATTGTAAAAATAATAGTTAGATCATTATTAAGAAATTTTATCTTAATTAGTTAAAATATTTTGATCCAGATTATTATTTATGTTATTTCTATTAATATTATTTTTATTATTTAGAAAAATAAAAAATATTATGAATCATAAATTACTATAGGTTAAATTAACTAAAAACATATATAATTTTTTCTATAAATCTTATAGTAATGTTAGTTTTTTCTTAAAAAAATTTAATAGATTTTTTTTAACTTTTTGTGGAACCCATGAATTAATTTTTCCTTAAAGTTAACCAAATAAATATAATAAAAGCAAGTACTAATATTAAAATATTTGAAATACTTATAGTTTTATTGTTATACATTTATTTACATAATTATGATGGATATCAAATAAATTGTTCATGAAAACTAAAATCCTCAGATTCAATTAATATTAAGATTACATAACTTGATAAATTTTTATTCATGGGGAATAAAATTTTCAAACATTATAGTTTAACTAAAAAATATAACTTCCTAAGAAAATATTATGGATTTGGGGTTTCTTCATTTTTATCTTATAAATCTCCCATAAGGCCTTTATTGAGATCAAAATTGACGTTTATGGATTGGGTTGTGTTTTTATAAATATAATAATAAACAGGGCTCTTATTTTCATTGAATAAGAGTTGAGAAGTTTGGTGATAATTCTAGATATGAAATAGGTTGAAAATAATTTTTGAGAAAACCATGTTATGGAGACTTTCATGGTTTTATGGGGTTTTTTATTTCATATATGGTCTTTTATATTTATGGTTTTTCTTTTTCATTATATTAAAATAGGATGTTGGCTTTGTATGAATAAGGAATACAAGACTAAACATTCTATCTTAAATAAGCAGTTTTGTAAAATTGATTTGCTGTGTGTTGCACTCAAAATGTCACGTCATAGTAAACAAAAATGATGGAGAATTTATTTTAAAAATATTTTAAAATACAATTCATCCCATTCTCCCATTTCAAAAATTCTATTTTTTCCATTTAAAAATGAAAATGGGTTTTTAATCAAAACATATCTTTTCCATAATAAAAAAAATGAGTTTTAATTAAAAAAATTTAATCCATTTTTCTCATACAATAATTTTAAATAAATTCACAATTCAATTTCACAATTCACTTTCACAATTAAATTTAAAAATTTAATTTTAAACAATTTCCATAAATTTCATAAAAAAACCTAATTTAATAGAACTAGGGTTTTTCATAATTTTCCATCAAACCCATTTCCACAATTTAAATTGAAAAATTTAAATATCACCAATTTCCATTAACACACCCCAATTCAATAGAATTGGGGTTTTTCCCAATTTCATGCCAAAATCCCATTTCAAAACCCCAATTCAATGGAATTGGGTTTTTCCAATAAAATAATTAAAATAGATTTTATTGAAATTAATAAATTGAATTTAAATCAACAATTGAATTTAACTAAATCAATTTAGAGTTAATAAAATTTTGGCATCGTAATGGAACCACCTACCTCAGAATTGCTGGATCTCAAAACTCCAAACCCTAATCGAGATTTCTTGATGGAGAATAATAACAATGGGATCTGAGAATAAAACCTAAGTTTAAGATCCCAAAAAAAGGGTATTAGATCTACCCATCAAATGGAGATCCACCAAACCTTATAGAGGAAAAGAGAGAGAGCGGTATATAGATAATGGTAAGAGGAAACTACCCAAGAGATGATTGACCACCGTTCACCAAGCTTTGATCTGCTTTCGGGAGGGTTTTTCAAGGGGCCAAAAATTGATATTGGGAGTTACCCTAGAAGAAGAATTCATCAATGGGTTTTATAGGTCTGTCAGGGGCTAAAAAGGTTGGTTTTGGGTATTTTAAAATAAAATTCAGATTAAAAAAACCCCATATGCATGGTTTCCTAGGTAGGGCCACAAAATCAGACCAAACCGTGTGCCCTGACCGTGAATCTATTTTAAATGGTCTGCATTGTTTCTCCTAAGCAGGTGCATAGTTTTTCAAACCATACATAAGCCATGAAAAGCCCTATTGTCTAGGTTTTCATGGTTTTCCCTGGGAGGGTGCACAGTTTGGTCAACACGTGCGACAATCGTGCACTAGCCTAAAAAATTCCAAAATTTTCAAAAAAAAACACCCAAAACAACCCCAAATGAAACCCAACCAATGCATGATTAAAAAGAGGGGTTTAAGAATACCTTAAATCAGTAACAGGATGTTACAACCCCCCAACATAAAATCTTTCTATCCCTAAAAAGCCTACCTAGAAGCTTCCATGCCAAAAAGATGAGGCCACTGCACTATCATCACTGGATCCCTCTCCCATGACTCATGGGAATTAGAACCATGCTGCCATAGAACATGAATCAAAGGTATTTTAGTCACACAAATTACCTTGGTTTTAGAATCAACTATCTTGACTGGTTGTTCAGTAATGTATAAATCATGTTTAACCTTAAGATCACTCCAACTCAGAACATGAGATGAATCAGATAGATACTTCAAGATTTGAGACACATGAAACACGTTATGTATCAACTTCAACTATAGTGGAAGTGATAAATGGTTAGAAAATTTCCACACCTGTTCAACAAACTCAAAAGGTTCCATAAAATGAGTAGCAAGTTTCCATTTCCTTCTAAGCCGTCAATGACCCAATCAGGGTAAAAATTTCAAGAACACCTGGTCACCAACAAAGAAATCCAATGGTCTATGAAGATGATCAACATAAGGCTTATATTATCTCTATTCCATCAACATTTTTTATGAATCAAATAAAACTTTTCTACCATCTCTTGAACCAAGTTTGGTCCAACTAAGGATTTTTTACCAATCTCCGACCAACATAATGGATATTTACAAATCCGGTCATACAAAGCTTAAAAAGGAGCCATTATGACCATGGACTGGTAAATATTATTACAAGAAAAATCAACCATCCTTAAATGATCATCCCAACACCCACTAAAGTCGAGAATACAAACACATAGCATATCCCCAAGAATCTATTTAGCTCTTTCTGTCTGTCCATCTGACTAAAAATGGTATTCCATTCTCAAATGGACCTAGATCCCAGTGCCTCTTGAAGGCCTCTCCAAAATTGAGAAGTGAACTGAGGATATCTATTAGAAACTATAGCAGAAGGAACTTCATGCAAATGAAAAATCTCTTTCACATAGAGATCTCCCAACTCCTCAAATTTGGTAGCATTATGAATAGGTATAAAGTGATCTGATTTAGTTAGTCGATTAATCACAAACCATATCACATTCTTCTTTCTATAGGTACATGGAAACCCAACCAAAAAGTCCATTGAGATATCATCTCAATTCCAAGTTGGTACTGGATGTGGATAAAGCAAACTTGAAGGCTTTTGGTGCTTGACCTTGACCTGTTGGAAAGTGTAACAATAAGAGAAAAATTCAGCAATACCTTATCTTATACCTGGACACCATAATTTTTTTTTGTATATCATAGAACATATTCATGTTTCTTGGGTGAACAACCCACTTGGAATTATGAAAATACCCCATAACATCTTTCCTTACTACCAACGGCACAACGAAGCACTTATGATAGCATAGAATTCCCTCAGTGAAGAATGACCAATCTAGAATGGTCTCTCCACCATGAAGAGAGTCTCTAATGCTACAAAACTCATCATCATGCTTCTGATCCTGAAGAATCATTTTGAGAAGATTGGAAGAAAACTGAACACTAGACAAATTAACCTCATCCCCTGATTCTCGGACTCCAATATTCAATTGTGCAAATAGATCCATCAAGTTCCACTCTTCTGATGATTCTTTCATTGCTTGGGTCATAAGTTTTCTACTCAAATCATCTGCAATGACATTCCCTTTCCCAAGGGTATAGGTGATGTTGAAATCAAAATACTATAGGTATTCCACCCAATGACTTTGGAAGAGATTTAGATATTTTTTAGAGAAGATATATCTCAAGATCTTGTGGTCAGAATACACACTAAACCTTTCTAAAAAAGGTAATGTCGCCAAATTTTAAGCTTGTGCATCACAACTATAAGTTTGAGGTCATGGGTTGGATAATTATTCTCATGTGTCCTAAGCTAACGAGATCTGCAAGCAATGACATGATCACCCTACATAAGAACACAACCTAAACCTAAACCTGATGCATCAAAAAAGACCACATAGCCCTACCCAAACTTTGGAAGAGTCAAAACTAACACATTAGTCAAAATAAATTTCATATCAACAAAATAATTTTAATATTTATCATCCTAAGAAAACTTTACTCCCTTCTGATTTATAGTGGTCATCTAAGAATCCAACTTTGATAAGTCCTTACCGAACTCATGATAATATCCAACTAAACCCAAGAAGCTCCAAATCTTGAAGACATTTCGTGGTTGTTCCCATGTCATAACAACCTTAACATTTTTAGGATCACTAAAATACCATGTTTCTATAACATGTGTCCCAAGAAATTCACTTACCAAATCCAAAAATCACATTTCAAAAGTTTGGTATAAATTTAGTGATTTCTTATAAAATCATAACTGTTCTCAGTTGATGCACATGATCTTCCTTATACTTAGAGTAAACAAGGATGTTATCCACAAAGACTACCAATAAGGTTTCAAATTCATAAAAAATACAGTTCATTAAAGCTATGATAATTTTAGGAGAATTGGTGCATGACAAGGTACTCATAATGATTGTACCTACTCTGAAATATGGTTTTTTGAATGTCAGATTCTTTTATTCTTAACTGATGGTAACCAGATCGAAGGTAGATCTTTGAGAACCAATTTCCCCCTTTCAAATGATCAAACAGATCATCAATTTATAGAAGAAGATACATTTTCTTTATCATAAGTCAATTGAGTTTTCAATAATCAACACATAGGCAAAGTGAACCATCAAATTTCTTAACAAAGAGAACCAACACCACCCAAGGTGACATGCTTAGGAATATAAAGCCATTCTTTAGAAGATAATTTAGTTGAGTATTTAGATATTTCATTTTAGATGGTTCCATGTGGTAAGAGAGAATATAAACTAGTTGGGTACTAACCACTAAATCAATAGAAAACTCTACCTCCCTTACTGGTGGCAAACTAGATAGGTCAAATGGAAACACGTTGGGAAAATCAATAACCATTGGAGGGAGATCACTACTCAAAGATTCCCTCTCCAGATTAAAGGCAAACAAAAACATCACATTCCCCAAATCTGGATAATAATCCCCATCCTTACTCGACCTTAGGTCCCATTTTCTTTAAAAGACACGACACACACCATTGGGTGTAGTAAAGGAGACCCGTTGATGATAAAAATCAATCCATGATTTATTGGAAATGATCTAATCCATCCTAAATATGATGTTAAGTGGTTTCATGTCGAGAACCAGAAAACTCCAAGAAATATTGAAATCTGATAGAGAGAAAACACAAGTGGGACTATGGAGACCCTGCTCTCTCTTCATACACATGGGTATAGTAATATCCATCACATGAGACAAAAGATCTGTAGTAAGATTTAGAATATTAACAGTGTGGGTTGAAATAAATGAATGAGACGAACCAGTATCAAATATAGTAGTCACCAATGACAAATATATAGTAATGGTACCTCTCATAGTCACTGGACCCATATTTTCTTCCTCTGGAGACTCTTCCATTGTGTGAAGAAGCTTTTTTCTAGATGCTTGTGGCTAGAACCCCTTTTTCCATGAAGAATCTAATTTCCCCACAATTTTAGAAGTAGATGATGATTCTGTGCCACTATCCAGAGTGGAATAGATATAGAAAAACTTATGTAGGTGACCCAAGCATATATAGGATCCATATATCTTGGGTGCATCAGTGAAAACCCTCTTTTAATGCCATGAATTTCCACACTAGTAGAAAATAAAATGGCCTCTTCTAGGAATTGTAGGAGATCTAAAATGACCCTACTATCGAGAACCACCATAATAATCACGACACTTCCTATTTTCTTTAATGGAACCTATATTGAAACTGGGAGAGAAAGAAACTCTTGATAACCCTAACTTTACATCTAGGTACATTTCGACCATCAATGCTCTATCCATCATATCAGCACAAGAAAGAAACTTCAGTAAGAAAACTTGAGAATGAATATCATATCGTAGTCCCAACTCGAACCTTTGATCCTTCATCTTATCATTTGATACTATATCAGTTGAAAAATGCACAATCTTAGAAAAATGGTTTGCATACTCTTTCACGGTCCTGTTAGCCTACTCAAGTTTGAAAAACTCTATAGCCTTAGACAGCAACATTAACTTTGGATAGAACAGGTCAGTGAAAAGAACTTTGAATTATTTCTACTCTAAGACCTCATTCTTCTTTTCCATCACTATAGTGTCCCATAATCTCTTACTAGATCCTTCGAGCATGAAGGTGGCACTCTTAACCTTGATTTATTTAGGTGTATCCAAGAACCCAAACAAACAATTGATCCTGCTCAACCATTCCTCAGCCTATTAAGGATCATTTGACCCCTTGAATGGTGGTGACTACCATTGAAGGAACTATTGAGAACCAATATTAAGAATGTCCCTCTAAGGTTTCATATATGGAGCCTCAATGGGAACTGGTGGTGGTGTATGTCCTAGATCTTGGACAGTATGTATGATTAACTCAACCAAACTTGGGTCCATAAGAGGATTCACTCACTGATGTTCATCAATAGCTTCCTCCTAGATCTGATTCACACATCGTCTCGAAGGCATGATAGTACACAACATCAACAGAAAATAAATAATACATCAGTTTAACACTCAAATAGAGCAACAAGGGAAATTGATCCCAATATATAGACAAACAAGTTTTGGATTTCACCTATCTGAATAAAAAGTAGAGAAAAGACTAAAATTAATCCTCAAGACATATTTCTCAAACCACCCCTAGTGACTTAAGGTTCATTATGGTGAGATATGGACATGACCTCATTCATGACTACCTCCTAAGTCCTGAAAAGATTACAAAATAACATACTAACTTAAAGAAAAAAGATCAAACCTAGATCTAATACCACTTTTTCATGAAATAACTCGGTTACCCTGGTAACCCGATAATTGAGCTGATCCTGACATGGCCTGAAGGGAATTTCTGATCCCTGTGAGTTGACAACTATCACTTGGCATCATAAAAAAATAAAGTGGGAACAATTTTTTCCATAAATATTGCAAAATAAAGATAAATAGACCAATGAACATATGAAAGAAACTCCACAAGGAGAAGTGTATTAGAAATCAAACAGGTACAATAACCCAAGTACTACAACAAAGTACCAAAAAAATGAAAGAAAAACCCATGTTCCAATGGAAACAACTCTCTAAATCCACAGATCAATAGCTAAAACCACCTCAAAGTGGTGCTTTACCCTTCCTCAAACCTGGAAGGAGATAATCTACAAATACCTGAAGGCACAGGTATGGTGTGAGTTAAAAGACCAGTAGGGTCTCACCAAGGATTCAATAAAAGATGCTAACATTTAATTAACCAAATAAAGATATTTTAATTTTAAATAAATAGGTTTGTAATTTCAAAAGAATATTAAACAAATCATGATTTACATTTCAAAATATGGAATACATTTCAAATGATAGATATACTTTAATCAAATGGGTTAAATAAACATTTTTATATAAAATAATTTATATAAATCTAAAAGGCATGTAAAATAGTTTACACACATTGACATAAATTTATATATCAAATATAAACAAGCAAGAAACACGGTCATATACCAATAGGTATGATAGTTCTAGGTTATGGGATCCTCACACACTCATGTAATAATAACTGCAATGTGTACACACATCCCTCGGCACTGGAAAGAGAGGACTCATCAGCATCCCACATGGGACTTCAATGTGTTAAATAATGTTCATGTTAGAGTTGTAAAGAACCAATTTGGTGTTTGGGAATTCCAATCGAAGAGTGTTTGTCCCAATATCTCACTAACTACATAAGATTTCATGTTCTCTAGTAAACAACAATGATGATAAATTTATTTTAAAAACATTTTAAAATACAATTCATCCCATTCTCCCATTTCAAAAATTCTAATTTTCCATTTAAAAATGAAAATGGTATTTTAATCTAAACATGACTTTTCCAAAATAAAACCGATGGGTTTTAATAAAAACAATTTTATTCATTTTTCTCATACAAGAATTTGAAATCAATTCATAATTCAATTTCACAATCCACTTTCACAATTAAATTCAACAATTTAATTTCAAACAATTTCCATCGATTTTACAACAAACCCCCAATTCAATAGAATTGGGGTTTTTAAAAAATTTATATCAAAACCATTTCCAAAATTTAAACTAAACAATTTAAATTTAATTAATTTCCATAAATACACCCCAATTAAATGGAATTGAGGGTTTCCTTAATTTCATGCCAAAATCCCATTTTAAAACCCCAATTCAATGGAATTGGGGTTTTCCAACAAACTAATTAAAGGAAATTTAATTGAAATTAAGAAATTGTATTTAAATCAATAATTGAATTTAAATAAAAAAATTTTGGGTTAAAAAAATTTGGGCATTGTAATGGACCCACCTACCTCGAAATAACTAGATCTTGAAACTCCAAACCCTAATCAGGATTTGTCGATGGAGAACAATGATAATGAGATCCGGTGATCAAACCTAATTTTAAGATAAAAAGGGTATTATATTTTCTTATTAACATGGAGATCCACCAAACACTATGGGTGAAAAGAAAGAGAGAGGGAGAAAAGAGAGAGAGTGGGAGATAAAGAATGAGAAAAGGAAAATAACCAGGAGAGGATTAATCATCATTCTCTAAGATTTGATCCACTTTCTGAAGGGTTTTGAGGGGACAAAAATTGATCTTGAGAGATCCCATAGAAGAAGAATTTGTCAAGGGGTTGTACATGTCTTCTAGGGCCCGGAAATATTGGTTTCAGGTATTTTAAAATAAAATTCATATTAAAAAAACCCCATACACACAGTTTCTTAGGTAGGGCCACACAGTTAGACCAAACCATTCACCCTGGACATGTGCCTATTTTAAATGGGTTTCATGGTTTATCCTAAGTGGGAGCACAATTTTTCAAACTTTACACAAGCTTTTCAAAACCCCACTATTTGGGTTGGCACGGTTTTCCCTAATAGGGTGTATGGTTTGGGAAAATCGTACGCCAACAATGTACTATCCAAGAAGCTTCCAAAATTTTCAAAAAAATAATAATTGAAACAACATCAAAAGAAACCTAACCAATAAATGATTAAAAATTGGGGTTAAAAATACTTAAAAATAGTAAAAGGATGTTACTGTTAATGTGGGATTTTAATTAGAGAATTAATAGAAGAGATAGGGAAAATAAATAGTGATAATAATGAAGGAGTTATAATAATTTAATGGGGAAAAATTCATTTGAAAACATGTATATTTTATCAGATTATCCCTATTATATTTATTATATCAAGTGATAAAACTTTGGTGTTGGTGTTCTATAGATTATTAAGAGGAATAATGAAGAACATGTTATAGATGAATGATTAGTGGTAATCATTGAAGAATTTGGGATTAGAATTCATTATAGAATCGAGATAGATGTCTCAAAATTCTTATCTCTTTTATAATTAATGTGAATATACCATAACTATGATTTTAAATATTAGTTAGATAATTCATAATAATATAGAATGATTAAGATATATTAAATTGGAATTGTAAATGATCTATGAACAATTAACAGATGGGATAATTCTTGATAAAGAATTTAATTGATAAAAATATGAATTGGTGGATTTTAATTATTAAAATTGGAAAATGATGGAATTGAGATATAGTTATGGGTGGGAAATATAAAATTATTTGATAATATAATTATTTAGTTATTTATTTTTGATGGAATAATGGTGGATTTATTCTATGATATATATATTTGTGAAAATATTTGATAAAGTTGAAAAATATCATGATATGTGAAATTGATGAATTGGTTTTGATTTGTTATAAAAAACCATGGATTTTTTAAGTCCACATATTGAAATTTGAGCCCAGAATAATAAAATATATTGTAAAATACATTAATTTGTGAGATGAGTGTTTTTACAAGTTTTTACATGAGGTTCATGCCAATTATTAGAAAAGTGTATGAATGTGTTAAGTGATGGTTGGGAATTTAACAACCTGAGATTAAAAAAAAGAAAATTATATTCAATAACACAATGGAAATGAAACATTGAGTTTATATTATGTTGTAATCAACACTAATATTATCTTTCATTGTCTGAAACCCCTAGTTTTTTATGTTTTATTGTGTATTCAACATGCAACACCAAACTTAAAGGACCCATGATATATATTAACGTTATAACCTAGTCATTAAATTACCAGGTATGAATAAAATTAAATAATTCATAATATATATATATATATATATATAAATGTATCACTAAATATAAATTATTGATAAATTTTTAGTAAATAATAAATCAATTTTTAGTAAAGTGATTTTATTCTTCAAAAATATATTTTCTTCAAAAATGATTTTTATTACTTTTCATAAAAGAATATTATAATAATTTTTTTGAAATTTTAGAAAATTTATTTTATAAAATTAGATTTATTTTTGTAATATTAATATTAAAATTTACTTTGGGTGAAATTTTGGGACTTTTTAGAAAATATTGAATTTCTAGTGAATAGTGAAAAAAATTGATTTTTGTAAATTTTATTTTATTTTCAATAAATTAAGTAATTTAAAAGTCCCAATATTTTTTGAATTAACCTAAGTATTATTTATTTATATTTAATCCACTTAATTACATTTAATCAACTTTATATGGTTTTTTAGTATAATTTTGTTTTTGGGTTTAAAAACGAGTTTTTTTCTTCTAAAAACTGTTTTAAAATGCATAATGTTTCTCCATTTTAATCAATTAAAATAATAAATAATGGGGAATGTTTCAAATTAAATTTATAGATTATATATTATTAAATATTAATTGAGTTTAATAAAATTATTATTATTCATAGAGTTAATATATAATCATCTTTTTCTAAAAAAATACTCTTCTTAAAAACCCTCTGTCTCACAACATATGCAGAATTAATGTTAAATTAAAATATTTAACTTCTGTTAATTGAATATGGAAAAATGGATTCCATATTTTGAATAAATATAATGTATAATATGTAATAATCCCAACTTAATTTTTGACCAAAATGAATAGTGAATGTAGTAAAAATTAATTACCGCAATTAAGGTAAAAATTGATTTACCAGGGGGTTAAACTAGAATGATAAGAGTAAAAATGACATAAAATATTATCTCAATTTTATTGAATGAGTTTATTTATAAAATTTCCATAAAATTATATGAAATATGGAAATTACTTTCCACTTTCCTTTTAATGTGACCCATATAATAAGTTAAGTAAAGAAAAAGACAAAAAAGACACTTTTCTTCCTTTTAATTTATATAAAGCTTTAGGATAGGGAGAAAAAACAACATAGGTTATATTATAGATATTATTTTTAAAGATAAATTAGTTTTTTTATCATAATAATTTATCTTTACTTTTGATACATGAAATAATTACTTAGAACACTTAAGAAATGTCAATGTAGTAATTATTTAGTTAGCAATTACATGAAGTAAATGATACTAAAAATATTAAAAGTGAACTAAATTGAGTGAATTATTATTTTAAATTAATTTTTTATAAGAATATATCTTGTTAAATAGGTTTGAGAATAATATATTCTAATTTAAAATTTTTATTGATTTTTTTAAATTCAAATTAAATGAAAAATGTCAAAATTGACGTTAATGTTATTTTATAATAAATTATATTTTATTAAATGATTTAAAATTACTAAAAATAATATATTATACCAAGTGATTTTTAAATATAAAATGTTTCCTATTAATATACCAATTTTTCTTTTATAATTAATATATTGACCCCTAATTAATAAAAAACTCTGTTAGTACGGTTAAGGTTAAAGTGGTGTTTTTTCACGTTACTTGCACTTGTGTTAAAAATAATTTTCAACTCACATAAGATTTTTATTTGATAATTTGGATTCCATATTTATAGTTAATAGGTATAATTGTTTTTAATAATTATCACTTTAATTTATTCTTAATGGATAAATTACTTAGTTTAGGAAACTGGTTACTATAATTAAAAATCTAAATGAAAAAATAAAAAAATTTAGGAGTTAAGGAACAAAATGTTTAAAAAATTTGTTTTATAATGTGGTGGAGGTGTTTATAGAACATATAATATTAAAAACCCATTAATTATCAATCATGTATCCACTTGAAGTTATATTGACCTCCCAATAGTGAATACTTTTGGGTATTTACAAAAATGCCACTCCTCCTCAACTATATAAGGGAACACACTCACCTCACTTCTTCACGCCTCTCAACCCATTTGGTGTATAAAAACTCTACCAAAATAACTTAAAAAATTCTATAAAATCATACTATAAGACTTATTTTGGGAATAAATTCAACCCTTCAATTCTTTAGTGAAAACCTAAGGAGAATACCCAAAGAAGAGGTAATGTTCATCAATGGGAATCTTTATTTTACTTCTTTATTCACCCCCTTCAATTATTATTATATCATTATGATATAATAAAATAAGTATATTCCATATAATTATATTTTTTTATGTTAATTTTATTACCTATAACCACATAAAATTCCAAAAAATGGGTTATGAAATCATTCTTCATGTGTACGACGGACTACTGCATCGTGAAACGATGTCATTCATTTTTCCATTACCACCTATCATGGTTAGGTATGATGGTGGATTAAAAGTTTATATATGATATTTATAACATAATTATATATTTTTAGTTATTATGTATTATATAACCTTTTTATATTTCATTCTTTAAGGGATACGATAACGTTGCTCATGTGTATGGTAGACTATCGCCTCACAAAGCTATGTGATTTGTTTTAACTAACATGTTACATGGAAGGTAATGAGGGTAAATATAATGAATATATTTGATATAAATGAAATAATTATGATATTAATGACATATTTATCATTCTTAAAATATAATATATCATTTTATTTTTACTTTTTCACTCACTGAAAAAATGACAGCGTCGTTCGTGGACGTGTGGGCTACCACCTCCTCAAAGCGATGTGATTTATTTTTTCACCACCACATCAAAATAATGATATATATAATTATATATAATTAATTAATATTATATTAATGATATTATGATAATTTTTTAAAGATAAATGTTACTTACCTTCTTTCCATAATGATCATTGAAAAATGGAAATGTTACTTATACGTACGTACGACCCTCTATCTCCATGATCATAACATTAGTTCATTTTTCATAACCATAATTCACAATTGGTTTTAAAATTATAATTGATATATAAAAATACTAATTATTTAATGATTATTATTATTGATATGTTTAAATAATTACCTCTTTAACCATATTCAACCTACCAAAGTCATTTTTGACACATAAGTCGAATATGGTCAAAACATCCGACATAAACTTAATTGATTAAGTAATTATATATAAATTATTAATATGTAAAATAAAATTAATAATAAACTTAAAAAAGATTATCAATAAATTAAATAATTAATATAAGTTTATTATTTAGGAATATAAAGAACAAGTGTGATGAATCTGACTTAAGGTATGGGTTTTTCTCATCTAATTTTTATTTCTGTGAGATATATGAAATATTCACCACTTATTTTTTCTTGTGTGGTTTATATAATTCCTATGAATGTATTTTATGATTATTATACTTAAATTTATTCATATTTTCATATCTATTTTAGGATAAATATTTAATGGGGTTTACGGTTTCAATGTTACCAAAGCGGTAAGAGATTTTTTCTCAATTTTCCTTCTTTAAGACATTTGTTATGTTATACACCTATATTCTTTTATGAGGTGTATATACTACCTATTTGATATGTTATATCATTAATATCCTTATTTTCATGATATTATAAGTTTCATTTAATGTTATTCTTACACGAGGATTATTATTCAAAGTTACCAAAGTGGTAAGAGTCTTTTGTTACAATCTCATCATTTATCGGGATTATTTCTGATTATGATTCCAATGCTGATATATTATGATCCATATCTCAATAAACTCATGAATTTTATTATTATATGGTTATTAATGATATTTAAAAGTAATAATACATTTTTTTCACTTTATGGTACTTAGAATAATTGAGAAAAATGTTTTTAAGAAAATCCAAATTCATTTCTTTCTACGGTTAGAAATCTGTTTTCTTCCAAAAACCAGTTTTCTAAAAATATTTTCAAAAATATTTTCACCATTTTTAAAATTATTTATTAAATAATTTTTTATCCATTTTATATTTTTAAAAAATATTTTAAAGTAATCTTCTGGTCTCTTTCTGAATAAGGTTCTTTTCTAAATTTTTTACTGTGCAAAACGAATGTTCATTACAATGTGTATGAATTGACGTGGACATCATTTCTTTGAATATTATTTTGAATTTTTGAAGGATTATTTTTAATGAAAATTTTTTCTTAATATTTTTAAAATTATTTTTTTTAAAAAATTATTTTCAAAGAAAATAATTTTTAAAATGTTTTATGTTTTAAAAATTGATTTTCAAAATGAAAAGGATATTTTCCTAAATAATGTTTTTAATGATATTTTAATGGTATTTCTATTCATAAAATTAAACAAAACTTGTTTTTACTTATCCTCTACTGGGAATATTTGGTATTTATACCATCCTCATTCTTTCTTTGGATGGAATAAGATTATTTCAAAGATATTATTATGAGACCCATTTCTCTTCCATGGATTAACCTTGTTTCAAAGATATTGTTATGGAACCCAATTCTTTTCCATAAGTTAATAGTGTTTTTAAGTGAAAAATGTTGTTTTAATGATATATTATGAAATTAATTCTCTATATTATTTATTCATTATTTGGTTCTTGGAAATTATATATAATTGGTGCACCTAGATAGCGCCGAGTGAGCCTGTTATAGATTATATGATGAGTGTGACCAAATATAACTCCAATGCATTGGTAATGATTATTTAATACAAATAATTATATTGGAATTTGGAAATATTATTATTCTAACAATAATGTTTCTTTAAGGTTTTTATGATATAATGTTCTAAGATACCACTATGATTTATCTATGCTTGATATGGGTTTATGATGTTTCATTTGATCAAGATTGATATCACGTGGCTCATTATTATTGATTCTTATGACTATTTACTTTGTTAAAGACTTATTCCATGTTTTAATGTTTGATTATCTAGGTATTGATGGGTATGAATTTCTTATGTTATACTCATACACTTTGATTATGTCACCACAACCTTATGCTCTTCTTATGCTCATTGATGACATTTATTTGTTAATTCTTATATTTTCCCTTACTAATCATTTGAGATAACCCTTGTTATGTTTCATTTTCCCATGGTTATAAATAATGAGGTTGAATGAGTTATATCAAGAAGTGATTTCATATGGATGAAGATGATGTCTTATTATGAAAAAGAAAATCCAGGTTAAGTGGGAGAAATTCTCATTTAAATTCATGTGAATTATTTATATAGGAGTTTATCGTAATTCTCTGAAACTCTAAACCTAAAAGTTTAGTAAGGGTATAAGTGATCTAATTTTTCATTTTTATGTTATAAGGATTTCATGGGAAAAAATTGGGTCAAAATTATTAGCATCGAAGCCGAAAATGTAAAGTTTATGATTTCAGCACTAAATATAGAAGTGTAGGTTTTGAGCTGTTATAGTTAGTATCAAAGGTTAGTTTAGATAACTTTGGAGATTATAATAATTTCATGTTAGGTTATCTTAAGTGTTATGGATACCATCATAGGTCTATAAGAGTAAGTTTAATAATAAGTTCAAAGTATTATACATCTCATGTGAGGGTTTTAAGTAGTAAAAATTTTGAGCTTATTAAGGATGTTTTGAGAGAAATTTTATTGGGTTGGGTAATTTTTAACCCTTAGGAAAAACATGAAGTGTTATTTAGAGAGGTTTTTTTTTCACGTTTAAAGCAAAAAAGGATAACCCGAAAGCCGAGTGACAACTCTCCACATCTGGTAAGGCCACAAGGATTGAACTCACAACCAAAGGGGGATAAGGGTGTAGCACCTACCACTAGCCTAGATGATGTCCTGGTTAGTATGACATTTTTACAGGTATAGATTAGTTTTATTTTAGAAACATATGGTATTTTATTTGAGTAATAACATTTTATTTATATTGAAAAAATATACAATCAAATCCTTCTAATATTTGGGTTTAGAACTTAGTCAGAAAATGATTGAAGAATTTTAAGGATAATTACTTATGGAATGATTTGGTTTTAACTTTGGGTACTACTGTTTGGAGATTAATGTATGAAAGTTTATTTTGGAAATTATCTTATTATGTGCGAACCATTTTGGTTTTGGTTAATATCCAAAGATAGGAGGACCATCTTATTATTCATTTGGGGTTATATAGTTATTTAAAAGTTTATTTTAGTGTGTCTAACATAAAAAATTCATCCTAAATAAACATCATTTGGAAAAAAATATGAGATTGTGGTGAAAATTGATTAAAGTATGAAATTATACTCATCAAGTAAGTATATTTCCATATTCTCTTAGTCTAGATGGTAAGATAATTCCTCAACTCTTGGAAAATAATCTTGAAAAAAATTATTATCCTAGTATCTTCAATTTCAATGAACCTATAGTGTTTTTTATCATAACATATTTATGGTTTTTAGGCCCTTAACTCTCCATTGATCATTCACTTATTTGTGATCAATGACCTCAATCACTATCTATAATTATTTACGCTTTTCTTCCATTCCCACCTATGTTATACTATTTGGATACCTAGTTATTTGTTATTCCATATGACCTTTGTACTTAACTTTTTCTATTATTAAGAGGATTTTTTATTAACCCTTTTTATGATGTTGGTTTACCAAAAAATTATTTTCAAATGTCCATCCTTTTATTACCGAGATAAAGTTCAAGTTTTGAGGATGTAATTTATTATGTGGGGGGATGCAACATCCTGATATTTATAAAAAAAATTATATTTGATAGAATAAAGGACACAAAACAATGATTTTATCTTTTATTACAATAAAAACTCAGTTTATCTTGTGTTATAATCAACCCTAAGATTTTTATGTTCGATAGCGTATTCAACACGCAACACTGAACTTAAACGACCCATGATATATATTACCATTATAACCTAACCATTAAATTGATGAGTATAAATAGTAATAACTACATTATGAAATATATATATATATATATATATATATATATATAAATGTCTCACTCAACATAAATTATTGATAAATTTTCAGAAAATAATCAATCAATTTTTATTAAAGTGATTTTATACTTTAAAAATATGTTTTCTTCAAAAATGATTTTTATTATTTTTTATAAACAAATATTATAATAAATTTTTGGAAGTTTTAGAAAATTTATTTGATAAAATTAAATTAATTTTTTTAATCATAATATCAAAATTTACTTTGAGTGAAATTTTGGGACTTTTAAAAAAATATTGATTTTTTAGCGAATAATGAAAAATACCAATGTTTGTAAAAAGACTTTTCTTTTCAATAAATTAAGTAATTTAAAAGTAATAACATGTTTTGAATATATTTAAAATTAATATAAGTATCATTTATTTATATTTAATCCACTTAATTACTTTTAATAAAATTTATATTGGTTTTTAGTGTAAGTTTGTTTTTGGGTTTAAAAATGGGGTTTTTTAAAAATTGTTTTAAAATGCATAATGTTTCTCCAATTTAATTAATTAAACTAATCCATATTAGGGAGTTTTTAAATAAAATTTATACATTATATATCATTAAATATTAATTTATTTTCATACAATTATTATTATTATTCATAGAGTTAATATAAAATTATCTTTCTCTAAAAAAAATACTTTCAAAACCTGCTATCTCACTGCGTTTGTTAAATTAATGTTAAATTAAAATTTTCCAATTATGTTAATTGAATTTAGAAAAAATGGATTCCATATTTGGAATCATAATAATTTATAATTTCTAATAAGTTCAAATTATTTTTTGACCCAAATTAATAGTGAATGTAGTAAAAAGTAATAACCGAGGTTAAGGTAAAAAATGATTTACTAGGGGGTTAAAATAGAATGATAAGTGATAAAATGACCTGAAATATTATCTTAATTTTATTTAATGAGTTTATTTAGACCTTGGACATAAAATTATCTTAAATATGGAAATTACTTTGAACTTTCCTTTGAATATGACCAATATAATAAGTTAAGTAAAGAAAATGAAAAAAGATACTTTTCTTCCGTTTAATTTATACAAAGCATTGGTATAGGGAAAAAACATAGATTCAGTTATAGATATTATTTATAGTGATAAATTAGTTTTTTTATCATAAAAATTTATTTATAATTTTTAGAAATGAAATAATTACTTAGAATGCTTAAGAAATGCCAATATAGTGATTATTTAGTTAGCAATTAAATGAAATAAATGATACTAAATATATTAAAAGTGAAGTAAATTGAGTGAATTATTATGTTAAATTAAATTTTAGATGAATATATCATGTTACATATATAGTAACTTAATATATTATAATTCCATATTTTTATTCATTTTTTTAAATTAAAATAAAATGAATAATTCCAAAATTGACATTAGTGTTATTTTATAATAAATTATATTTCATTAAATGATTTAAAATAAATAAAAGCCTATCTTCAACCAATTTTTTTTAAATATAATCCATGAATCATTAATGTACAAATTTTTCTTTTATAATGAATATATTGATCCCCAATTTTTAAAAAACTCTCTTAGTACGATTAAGGTTAAAGTAGTGTTTTTTCACCTTACTCGCGCTTGTGTTAAAACTAATTTTCAACACACATAAGATTTTAATTTGATAATTTTGATTTAATATTTATAATAATTGGGTATTAATTTTATAATAATTATTAATTTAATTTATTCTTAATGGATATATTACTTAGGTAAGAAAACTAGTTTCCATAATGAAAAACCAAAATGGAAAAAATAAGGAAACTTAGAAGTTAAGGAACAAAATGTTAAAAAAATGTGTTTTATTGTGTTTTGGAGGTTTTCATATGATATATAATCCATATAACCCATTAATTATTAATATTTTATCCACTTTAGGTAATATTGACCTCCCAATAGTGAATAATTTTGGGTATTTACAAAAATACCACTCCTCCTCAACTATAAAAGGGCACTCACTCCCCTCACTTCTTCACACCTATCAAGTCATTCAGATAATAAAATATCTACTAAAATAAATTCTCAAATTACCTCACCTCATCCTAAAATTCTTAGTTTTTGGAGATAGATAACCTTTCAAATCTTTAGGGAAAACCTAAGGAGGATGCCTAAAGAAGAGCTAATGTTCATCAACGAGCGTCTTTATATTACTTATTTCTCCACCTACTTCAATTATTATTATACCATGATGATATAATAAACTTAGTATATTATATATAATGAGATATTTTTATTTTAAGGGTAAAACCTATGACTACAAACACTTCCATCAAATGGGTTAATAAATCACTATTCGTGTGTACGGTGAACTACCACCTCGTAAAGCGATGTTATTCGTTTTTCCATTACCAACTCCCATGATTAGGTATGATGATGGATATAAAGTTTATATATGATATTTATAACATAATTATACCTATATATTCATTAATTAATATATAAAATTTTTATATTCCATTCCTTAAGGGATATGACAACGTCGCTCGTGTGTACGACAGATTACCGCCTCACAAAGCGATGTGATTCGTTTTCACTAACACGTTACACAGAAGGTAATAAGGGTAATTATAATGAATATATGTGAAATAAATGAAATAAATTAAATAATTATTATATTAATTACATATTTATCATTCTATAAATATAATATATTATTTTATTTTTACCTTTTCACTCATTGAAAAAATGATAACGTCGTTCGTGAACGTGTGGACTACCACCTCCTCGAAGTAATACGATTCCTTTTTTCACCAACACATCACAATAATTATATATATAAGTATATATAATTAAATAATATGTTATTTATTATATTTTAATAATTTTGTAAATAAAATTTTTACCTACCTTCTTTATATATTGATCATTGAAAAATGGGAATGTTACTCATGCGTACGTACGACCTACCATATCCATGATTGTAATGTTAGTTCATTTTTCATAACCATAATTAATTATTGGTTTTAATTATAATTTATGTATAAATATGATAAATATTTCATGAATATTATTCTTTATGTGTTCATATAATGGACTCTTTGACCATAGTCAACCTACCAAAGTCATTTTTGACACATAACCCAAATATGGTCAAAACATCCGACTTAAACTTAATTGATTAAGTAATTATATATAAATAATTAATAAGTAAAATAAAAGAAATAATAAACTTTAAAAATGTTATAAAGAAATTAAATAATTAACTTAAGTTTATTATTCGGGAAGATAAAGAACAAGAATGACGAATCATACACAATGTATGGGTTTTTCTGGTCTATTTTTTAATTTTTGTGAGATATATGCCACATTCACCACTTGTTTTTATTGTGTGGTGTATATAATTCCTTTGAATTTATTTTATTATTATTATAATTAAATTTATTTGGATTTTAATATCCATTTTAGTATCCCTATTTATTGGGGTTTACAGTTTCAATGTTACCAAAGTGGTAAGAGATTTTGGTCTCAATTTGCATTCTTTGAGATGTTTGTTATGTTATACAACTTTATTCTTTTATGAGTTGTATATAATTACCCTTTTACATGTTATATAATGAATATAAATATTTTTATGATATTATAAGTTTCATTTAATATTATTATTTCATGGGTTTTATGTTTCAAAGATACCAAAGTAGTAGTAGTCTTTTTGTTATAATCTCATCATTTATCAAGAATGTTTATGATTATACTTACAATGATGAGATATTATGATCCATATCTCAAGAAACTCATGAATTTTCTTATCCTATGGTTATTCATGATATTTAAAAGTAATAGTACCATTTTTACTCTTTTTTTACTTAGAATAATTGACAAAATGTTTTTAATAAAATTATACTTCATTTCTCTCTTCGGTCAGAAATATATTTTCTTCCAAAAACCTATTTTCTAAAAAAAATTTAATTTTTTTACCCTTTTTAAAATGATTTATTAAATAAATTTATACCCAATTTTTCTTCTTACAAATTTTTTCAAAGTAATATTATTGTCACTTTATGAATAAAGAACTTTTCTATACTTTTTACCATACAAAAGGAATGTTCTTTATGACATGTATGAAATTAACCGCTAACATGACCATAATTTCTTTGAATTTTATTTTGAAAGTTTACAAGGTTATTTTTAATGATTGTTTTATCAATATTATAAAAATTATTGGTTTTTAAAATTTATTTTCAAAGAATAGGATTTTCAAAATGTTTTATGTTTTAAAAATTGATTTTCAAAATGAAAATGATATTTTCCTCAAGAATGTTTTTAATAATTTTTTAATAGTATTTCCAATCATCAAATTCAACCAAAATTATTGTTACTTATCCTCTACTAGGGGTATTTAGTATTGATACCATCCTCATTCTTTCTCTGGATGAAATAATATTTTTTCAAAGAGATTGTTATGAAACTATCTTCCATGGGTTAATCATGTTTCAAAGAGATTTTTATGGAACCCATTTTTTTCTACAATTTAATTATGTTATGAAAATAATAAAGGTTATTTAATTGAGTTATTATGAAATTAATTCCCTATGTTATTTATTTATTATTTATTTCTTGAAAATTATATATGATGGGTGTGCCCAAATAGTGTCGGGTGAGCTCGTTATAGCTTATACGATGGGTGTGCACAGATATCGCTTCAATGAATTGGATAATGATTATATTATCAAGAGAATTATATTGGAAGTTTTCTATATCTTTATTACAATTTTAAGGGTTTTATAAGGGTTCTGCAAGGGTTCTATCTAATGATGTTCCAAGATACCAATATGTTTTATCTATGCTTGATGTGAGTTTATGATGTTTCATTTGATCATGATTAATATCACATAGATCATTATTATTGATTCTTATGACTATTTCCTTTGTTAAATCCTTATTCCATGTTTTCATGTTTGATGATCCAGGTATTGATGGGTTTGAATATTCTTATGTTATACTCATGCACTTTAATTATGTCATCATACCCTTATTATCTTATTATGATCACTGATGAGATTAATTTGTTAATTTTTAGATTTTCCATTAATGAGAATTTGATATCAACCTTATTATTTTTTATTTTCCCTAAGTTATAAATAATTAGGTCAAATGATTTATGTCTATAAGGAATTTCATATGGATGATGAATATATCTTAATATGAAAAAGAAAAACTCAATTATGTGAGAGAAATTATTATTTAAAGTCATGTGAATTTTTTATGTAGGAGTTTTTCCTAATTCTATAAAACTTTAAACCTAAAATTCCCTCTAGTATATTAGTGATCCAGTTTTTCCTTTTGATGTTACAAGGTTTACATGGGAAAAAATTGGGTCATGATTATCAGCATCAAAGACAGAAATATAAAGTTTACAAATTCGACACCAAATTTGAGAGTGAGACTTTTGGGATTTTATAGGGAATAAAGTGGTAGTAAATTATATGAGGTATGTGCCTCATGGGAATTGGGTCATGCCATATTTTTTAATTGGGTTAATATTTTGGAAAATAGCTACATGGGGTGGAGTAAAATCCATACGGGTCATATGATATTAGAATGTGTAAAACCCTAACCCTTTCTGAGGTATGGATTATAAAAACCCAGGATTTTCATACATAGAAATTTTTAAGGATTATTTATTTCATTACATAAACACAACTCTAAGTATCATAATAGTTTAGTGGCTTTGGAACCTTAGATACATAAACACTGGTCTATAAGTGAGCTACATCATCTCCCACTATGTTCTTCACAGCTAGAACCCTTTTTAAACATATCATACATAATACATATCTTTATAACCCAGGGAAAGGAAACATAATAAAGGATGATCTAAAATGACTAGTAATGGTAAACAAGGGATATATGTATCCATAACATGAACATAAGGGTATGAGAACATGAGAATAACATTTAAAAACCATACCCTGCATATAAAAGATCATAATCACGAGTCATGGAATAAAGATTGGTAGTTTATAAGACATAAATCATAAGAAGATCAATAAACATGAGCCATGAGAGTCAAACATTAGCATAAGACATGGAACTTATTCCATACACATAAGTATAGAAAATCATTTCCATATTAGTCAAGGCTCACTTCCAAGACCATCATAGAGGACAAATTCCTTTACCGAACTAGGTTCACTCCTTATTCTATCTCTATCTTACTAAACTAGGTTCAATCCCCATTCTATCCCTATCTTACTGAATCGGGTTCACTCCCCATTTTATCCCTTCCTATCTCATGAGATATAAATATTTACCTAATGCATTAGAGGGAGATATAGGTCCCACCCATCACATAATGAAAACCATATTTATGTGTTTCACAAGATCATATGCATTCATCATAATATAACCCAATAAATGAAATGGGTATAATAAACATTTCATAATATCATAATCTATGTAAAAGATACCGGTTTCATAATCATTTCATCATAGGATAACTCGTGAAAAGAAGTGGGTTTAAAAAGAATTTCTTCATGGCATAACTCGTGGAAGAGAAACGGGTTTCATAAACATCATTACATAAAAACATAAACATTTAAGAGAAATAATATAAATGGTATCCTTATATAATATCCCTAGTAAGGTATAGGTAATACCAATGGATGTTATCTTAGATGAAAAATAATTTTGAAAGTATTATTTTAAACATTTCTAAAGGAAAATATCATTTCTACTTTGAAGAATGATTTTTAAAACATAAATTTTTTTTAAAACATTTTTATTTAAAAATAACCTTGAAAAAATATAAATGAATCTTCAAAGAAATTATTGGTCATGATTTTATAAAATTTTTATCATGTCGTACACGCTAAAATGAAGACTCCTTTTACATTTTCAATAAAATCCAAATGCGTAATGTTTTGGAAAATTAAATGAAGATTCCAATATTTTTTTTATAAAAAGTAAAAAATGGTAAAAAATGTATTTAAAAAAGAACTAAGATATTAATAAAACATTTTTGAAATAATTTTTATAAAAAATGATTTTTGGAAGAAAAAAATTTCCGACTAAAGAGAGAAAGAAAGTCAGATTTTCTTAAAAAAAATTTCTTAATAATCTTAAGTTCCAAAAAATAAAAAAATGGTACCATTACTTGAATATATAATGAATAACTATAGGAGTATAAAATTCATGATAATTATTTATAGTTAAATCATTAGATATCAACATTTGGGATTATAGGGTATGTCACACCTTGATTTTTAATTCCATGCCTTGTTTGAACTCCTCTTTTGGTTAGATTTTTCTTGGTTTCCGGGTTTAAATTTTTGATGAATCTTATGTTATTGACCTATGAAATTGGTCTTGGGGGTATTGTATGATACTTACAATCATTTTTTGTAAAAATTTTGGTATTAGGTTGTGGTGATTTGGAGTTGGTTTTGAGACAATGCTAGTGGCACTACTTGTGGGGTAAGTTGTTGAGGTGGTTTGTACCCATGAGTTGGATGAGTATTAGGGTGAAAATTTGGTATTATTTTTGGTATTTTTTCCCCATATTCTTGGACTAACTTTCCCCCTTGTTTTACCCCTTTCCCTTTGAATTTGGAGGATTATTGATGGTTTTTGGGTGCCCAGAACATGCCGCACGGTTTGGCCGCATGGTTCCAAACAGTGCAAGGTGTCCAGGTCATTAAAAATAATTTTGAAATTCCAAATTTTCCCTCCAGTAAATAAGTATAATCCGACCAATTCCTCCCCCATTCGACCCCAGTAGCCACGGGAGGTCTCCAACCTCCCTCAAGATCCTTTGGAACCCATCTTTGATGGGGTTTTTGGTGGGAAAACTCCAAGATTCCTTCAAGTAAGTGTTTCTCTCTTTGATTTCTTCCCTCTTATTAGGGTTTGTTCCACCATTACTTGAGTTATAAAATGTCCATAATCTAGGTTTCATACATAGGGTTTAAATTCTTGTTTTTTGGGTGAAATATTGTGGTTTTAGGTTGGGTTTATCTCCCTTGTGGTGCGATAATGGTGTAGTTGAAGTTTCGCACCAAGATTTAATGGTTTTGACACCAAAGGTAGGTGGTTCCATGTGTAAAAAATTATTTATGAGTTATATTAATATATTTACTCATTATTCATATTCCTCGTATATTGTGTTTGGTGGAAAAACTATTTATGATTGATTTGGTTAAGCGTTTAATGTTATAGTTTCATTTTAGCTTGAAATTGTGTGTTTTTCATGTGTAACCCTTGGGGTATTGTTTGGGTGTATTTTATAGCATGTGAAATTGGTTTAATAAATCCTGTTTGGGATGCCAATTCTGATTTAGTAGGGTATTGGTGTGACATTGGGTTTTAAATAGGGTTTTTAATGGGTTTTATGTGTAAAAATATGTTATTCCTCTTGAAAGTGTTTTATGAAAATATGTGTGTTTTCATATGCATATTTGTGGTATTATTCAAGGTGATTTTATAATACTTGAGAGTGGTTTATTAAATCTTTTCAGGACTGAAAATTCTAATTTTTATTGGTATTGGTGTGATTTTTTCCTTAAAATTTGGTTTTGAAATGGGTTTTATGTGCAAAGTTTGGGTATACTCCTTAGAATATTTTTATGAAAGATTTGAATGGTTTTATGATTTATGTAAGAGGTGAGACCATATTGGAAAACTATTTTGGATTGTGTATGTTTTTAAATGGTCTATTTTAAATGTTAAAGGGGCTGACATGTGATGTGTATCATCTTGGAAATGTTTTATAAAAAATGTTTAACGAATTTACTGAAATGTGAAAGAGATGTGAATGTGATATGGGATGTTTTGTGTGAGTGTGATGTGAAAACTGGTTTTGTTTATAAAAAGTGTATTATGTAACATGTGAGTAGGATTTTATGTGATTTTTATCATCTTGGGAAAGATTTTATAAAGTTGTTAAAGGATGAGTTGAATTGTGAAAAATATGGAAAATGTGTTGTGGGCTATTTTGGTGTGAGTTGGATTTCAAAATTTATTTGAATGAAAAGGGTACGATGTGATTATGTGATTTACATGTGGGTTTTTTGGTTGAAGTTTGATTTGAAAGTGATATTTACTTGTAAAAATTATATTTCTTATCTTTTTGAACTTGTTTGAGCACAAAAGGGAAACCTGGGTATCTAGGTGGGTGGATGTGTACTAGTGTGCTAGTGATCCCATGAGGTTTGAACTCAGTTTCACGTAGAAAGATTTATTCTTAAAACACTAACTAAACATGATGATGATGATTATTGGGGACCACTAGGTTATGGGTATGTTCCCTACCAGTGGCTCATGCACGATAACAAATATTTGTGATTGTTACTTTCACTGAGACACGAGGTACCTATGACCCACAACAAGCTAGTGCCTAGGGGTTATTTCCGATTTCTTGTGATCATTAGTTACTTTGTTCTTACCATTATCATACAGTATTATTGTCTGGAAATTTCAGTATCTTTGGGATTTATTTTAAATTTTTTTATTATTTAAGTTAGGCCACTCAAAAACTATTTTTATTCAAGGTTGTATCTTTTAGAAATTGTAACTAGCATTTCATGTTTTTTAAAACTTGCATGATTTTCATTTTTAAGGGTTTATCACATGGAATCTCTTAGTCATGGTATCCTACTAGGATTTGGATCACACCCTACTTACACCTTTGGGTGTAAGTATACTTGGTTATTTTTCCGCAGGTTTGGGTATGGCTTTGTGCCAGTGGTTCGGGTTTCTAGCAGGTCCTTGGTGGTGATGTCTTGTGGATATGGATTTAGGGAGGTTCCTCTTTCCATGAGGGTTACTGGGATGTATTTTCTTGGTTTTATACCTTTTTAATTTTCTTTAAACGTTGTTTAAAATTGTGTAATTTAGTTCTAAATTTTAGTAAAAGATGTTTTGGTTTGAAAAATTCAGATTTGGTTTCTTGCTTTCATTTGTTGTTTTATTTTTATAAATTCAAGTAAATCATTCAAAAATTTCTTTTAATGATACCCAGGCACTTGTTCCAGACCATGGGGATCAGGAATGCCCTTTATTCCATGTCGTGGGCTAGGTTTAGTGCCAGTATTGGCGGTGACCAGATTCAGTTCGTGATAGGGTAAATAAATAATATATATTTTAGGGGTCTCCAGAGTTTTTAAAAATTTTAAAAATTAATTCACCCCATAATATATAGAATATTAAAAATTATTAAAAACATCTATTAAAAGGAATTAGGTATTTTATGACCTATATAGTGAGGGAAATTTTAAAAATATAACTCTCACCCCTATCATCCTCCCCAAGTGATATCTCCTTTATTTCTTAATAGATTCAAGTGTTTCTTTTTTCTTCATGATAAAAAGGAAATTATATCACTTCATAATCATTTATTCATAGTTTCTTGCACCATTTAATAGTATTACATTGATTACAGATGTTTAATCCCTATTTAATGGTTTTTAGCACCTCTAATTTCTCTCATCTTAGCCTAGATTAGTAGATGATAATTGATGAGTGGATACCTTCAAGCATAATGGATGTGTTCACTAAGATATCCCTAAACAAATCACTTATTTTAAATGTGTGTATGATGTGTGTTCGCTCTAACTAAATGTGTGATTGACCTAAAAGATAAATAAATGTTTTTTGACATTATTTCTTGAAGATAAATTTTTTCCATTGGTCATGAGTAGCTCATTGGTGAACGTAAAGTCAAGAATTGTGGATTCCAAGTAAGGTGATCATGATTTTAGAGAAAAATGAAAATTTGGAAGGTAATATGACTGGTTATATAAGTGTAACAATGATTCCCCAGGATGATCCCTAGGATATAATATGTTAATGATATTGGATTTGATGATGGTATCCCAAGAGGATTATACATTGAGGCAATGGGTGGGTGGGTGACCGTCTTGTTTGAAAGTTTTTTAATAAATGTATAAAGTGTAAAGATATGTGATAATGATTCAAGGGAGGGGTGTGGGAATTTCCTGGGTTCTTAATGATATGGATTACTATTTATAGGGTGGGGAGTGTGGATACCCTAGGTGCTAGATGATTTTTAATATGTTTCTAGGTGGGGAGTGTGTATTACCTAGGAAACTAATGATGTATTATTATGTTTCCAGGGTGAGGAGTGAGTATTCCCCTGGGTTCCTGATGATGCAATAATGTTTCCAAGGTAGGAAATTTGAATGAACCAAGTTCCTAATGATATAGACTACTCTTTATAAGGTGGGGAATGTGTAAAACCATGGGTTCCTGATTATTTGAGATATATTTCTAGGATAGGGAGTGTGTATTCTCCTAGGTTCTTCAAAATATATTATATGTTTCTAGGGTGGGGTGTGGGAAATTCCCTGAGTTTCTAATGATATGAGCTATTGATTCCAAGGAAGGACATGGTTCCCCTTTATGATTGTATGACATGTATAGAGACATATAATACTGGATGAATTTCATCTTAGAATATGAGTATATATAGTGATTATTTTAATTCTCCATTTATTTATTAGGGAACATCAACATGTATTATTTACTGCATAAATATATTTTGGAAAATCATTGGTAGGGGTTGATTGAGTTTTAATCACACCATGATCAGGCCACTGTGGGTACCCAATATGACTTTATGGTTTTATGAAATGCTGAGGGAAAGGGATCTATGATCAAGGGTTGATTTGTAATGCTAGGATGAATCATGAGAGAGGGTACTGAGATAGGACTCAAAAATTAGTTTTTATGGATTTTCCCAATTCAATTTATTTTGATTATTTTGGTTTTGGTGTATATGATCTACCCATGGGATATATTGTTGAGTATGCATGAATTTTATGATAGGTACATCATTTAATTTTATATATATTAAGTTGGTTATATTTTATTATTGGTTATTGTTGTGATGTATGTTATCTTTTATTTATTTTGATGTATGTTTTTATCAAAATTTACACTATTATTGCTTACTTTGATATAGGGGTATAATATCCCCATGATAATATCATAGACCCTCACCACTAGTTTGTAGCCTCTATCATATGGGGAGGTGTGTCTAAGGTCATGTAACCCACCCAGTCTAGTTACTATAGAGTGATCCAGGTTAGGGATATTATAAAGTTATACCAGTGCGTTATTTTCCTTTGCCTTAATTTTTTGGAAAAGTAAACAGTTGATAAGATTTTATCTAAACCTCGTACGAGTCTTCACTTTTACATTCAAGTTACTTCACTCAGTGTGACACACTTGGATTTTATATTTATTATTTAAGGGATTTTACTCTTGGAATGAAATAGAAAAAGGTTGTGAATTCATTCATCATATTAGGAATATAGGATTCACATGTCATTCTTGTGTTTACTTGTGTTTTATTACATTGGTTACACTATTGGGGCTAGTTATTTATATTAAAAAAAACTTATATGATGTTTTCCCATATAACTTGATGGTGGAATCTTATTTGAAAAACTACTTAAATGATTTCCATATTATTACCAGTGATTTAAAAACCTATTTATGGATAGTATCAGTTAAATAAAATTCAAAGATAAACATATAAATTGTTTTACTCTATAACTTGTGAATGGTGATTAATTTAACTGAACCATAGATGTTATATACTTGATAAAGTAAAGAAAGAAAATAAAAGTAAATATATAGTGTGGGTACTATCTTTATATGATGATTACCCATATTATGTACAAAGTATTATAGAGAGAGAACTTAGGTTATAAGGTTTTTATTATATGGGATGTATAGGATAACATGATTATCTTCCTATTAATACTTTCCCTAAACTATGATATTGAAAATTATAGGGCATGCATTTTTCATCATAGAGACATGATACCAAAACCACCTCCATTAGAGCAGTAAGAGGGTGGGGATGATAACATACCACTAGTGGTTAGACTTAAGACTCTTGTTTCACTCGTACATTCCATGGATGATCAAATCTGTGAGCACTTAAAACAGGTCATAAAGTATATGGATAGGGAGAATCTATTAGCTTCATTTATGATGTTTTATTTAACAAGATATTTTTAGATATAATACACACCATTATTTACTAGTGATGGAATCCCCTAAGTAGTTGAGCTTTAAGTGTAGTCCATTTAGACAATCTTAGACCACATTGTGACACCCCCTGAGAGGATGGTGAATTTGGAAATTTATATATTGAGAGCCTCAGCAAAGCACTGGTGGGATGTTTTGGTCTAGGAATACCATTATATGGGTTGTCTTGAAGGGGAATCAAGAACTGGTTTTTCAATCACTTCCTTTTAGATACATTGAGGATGGAAAAGGCCTAAGAGTTCATGAATTTTACATAGTTAAGGATGTTAGTCATGGATTTTGTAGTGTTGTTTACTGATCTTTAGTTTTTTTTAGTGATGCTAGGTGGGGATGAGATAATTAGAGTGGGGAATTTTAATAATGGGTTTATATATGTGATCTGAGTTTAGGTGAACATTTTTTAACTTACAACTTTTTTAGTGATTGTGAATCAGAACCTTATTATGGAGTGGAACATGAGAAAGGGTAGAGGGTCAGGGCATGTGTATTCTACTAGAGGGATTGGTAGTGGTTATTCAGGTAGAAGGAAGTTCTGTTTTAATGGATCACACTAGGATGATGGTGGATAGAGTATCCAAGGTGGTAGTTCATCTCTTCCTCCTCAAGGAGGCTACTCTGTAGAGTGATACCAGTGTGGAAGGGCAATCTATACTCATCCTCAATGCGAATGGCCTCTAGTGGTGCATCAATCATATGGGAAGTTGGATGTCTATTGTGTTTTTATCGGAATTATTCATGGTCAGCCAATAATGGCTTGAGATTTTGGACCCTTTAAATTAATATCATATTCAATAGCTTATGTCATAAGAAAAACCTAACTAATGAAACACCTGACTAAAATGAACAATTATATATTAAAATTACATGAAGAATATAATTGTTAGCAGTTAAAATGATAATAATCAATTAAAATAATTACATATACTTATTTTTATTTCCTTTTAAAGAACCTTTAAAAAAGGTATTGTATTTTATCTTAAAAAAAATTTATCATAGTTAAAAGTTTATAATAATATGTAATATTTATATTTATAAAACAACATGTTAACATATAATTATATATTAATTTATATGAAATAAGATTAAAAATACTTAAGTTTAAAATGGCCATTTTAAAAAAAGTAGTTTTTTATACATTTTATTTTCATTTAAATGATAAATTTATAAATTTTAAATTTAAAAAATTAAATTCATTTTTGGATTAATAGTTTCAATATTATATTAGGATGAGTTTTTCAGATTTTTCCGAAATAATTTTTTTAGGTGAATAATAAAAAAATATCAATTTTTCTAATAGCATCACTTTTATGGATTAAAAGTATTTTAAACACTTTTTCTATAAACATATATATATCTATAAAGTAAAATAAATCTTTTAAAATACAATTTTAAATTTATAAAATAAATGTAGCAATGACAAATGGATGGGTTGGGGTTGGGTGAGCTAAGCCTACATTAGCTCAAGTCCGTACGTGCTTGAGATTGCAAAAGCCTACATTTACATGTGTAGTTTTATCAAGCCCACCCACCCCATAATGGATGCGAGAAATCCTGCGAGCAACCTACATAATAATTATTATTATATTTTTTAGTTTTTTAATATAATAAAAATACTACAATATAAAGTTATATATAAATATATGATAAAATGTAATAGAAAATTAAGAAAAAAATTTAAAAAATAAATAAGCAGGGGATGTGATAAGGTCACCAACCTGGCAATTGGAGGATCTAGCTATGAGGGCAATAATGGTGGAGGGTAGGGAATGGTATCCAACAATGAGGAAGTCGATGCGATGATATTGAAGGCATCATTGAAGAGGGAGGGGATGTGTGCCTGGTATGTATGGGTAAGATGTGATGGTGATACAGAGTAGGGTAACTAGTGGTTTGATGGAAATGACGATATAGAATAGGATGACAAGTGGTACATATGTGGATTTTTTTAATGGGTTTTTGAATTTTTTTAAAGGGAATAGGGTCATCAATTTTTTAAAAAAGGGTACCTGAGATGCATGAACCCCGTTCATGAATCTTTCTCTACCACCAGATAAGCGTGAACCCCGTTCATGCTTCCTAGGTGTAGTGGAGGATGCATGAACCCTATTTAGGCATCCTTTGAAAACTGGATGAAGGATGCGTGAATGGGGTTCATGCATCTCCCCAGCCAAAATCTATAAAGGGATCCCCCCCAAATATCCTTCCTCTCCTTTGATTTTTTTGCGAAGCCCTATAGAATTTCTATCTCAACATATATTTTCTTCTTTTAATAAGGTAAAATTTCTATTTATTTTTTTAATTTTTTAATTGTTTTTATTTATTTTATTTGTATTGTTTATTTATTTAATATGTGATGTGTATAAATTAGTGTTTGTATGTATGGTTTATTTATTTAATATGTATTGATTCATGTATGAATGTATAAATTAGTTTCATTTGTATGATTTAATTTTTGAATGAGTTGTTTTTTATTGTATGAATTCATATTGAATGTTTACAAAATTTAAATATAGTGTGTCTAAAATGTAATTTATATTAAGGGAAATAAAATTATTTTTAAAAATATATATATTTTTAATTTAAATGGTGAGTTGAATATATTTTTATATATATAAAATATGTTATTTTTAAAGTATTATTAATTTAAATTATAATATTCTATACATTAGGGAAATATATATATTTTAAAATGTATATATTTTTAATTTAAATATTGAGTTGAATATATTTATATGTATATAAAATATGTTATTTTTAAAGTAATATTAATTTAAATTATAATATTCTATACACTATCTATATAATTTATTAATAATATATTAGTTATATTAAGTATCACATTTAAATTTATTAAAAAATATATAGAATATTGTTTTTTGTTAATGGTATAATTTTTTTTTCTATAAATAATAATTTTAAATTATATTAAGTGTAAATAATTACTATTTGAAGTAGTAAAGTATGAAATATAATTAATTAAATATTGGAAAGTATAAAAATGGAAAAAAAATTATATATATGTAATTTTATTAAATTTAAAATAACATAAGTTTATATTATTTTAATGGTTTTTTGTAAGTGTAAATTATATTACTTTTATTAAATACTAATAATAATTTTAATCAATAAATTTAAATAATATTAAGTATAAATAATTATTATTTCAAGTAATAAAGTATTAATATATTTACTTATATTTTAGAAAGTAGTAGAATGACGAAAAATATTATATATATATATATGCAATTTTATAAAATTGAAAATAAAATAAGTGTTCAGTATTGTAATGGTTGTTATGTAAGTGTAAATTATATTATTTTTAATTAAATTTATAAAATTTTATTATATATATATATATAAAATGAAAAGTTAAAATTTTGGAAAACAGATGTAGATATTTAATATATATTTCATCTAGTAATAGGTAAAGTTATATAATATGTAAAAAATAATAAGTATATCAAAAAACATGTTAATAGTATTGTGTGATGACTGATCTTGAGATGATTGACCAATGAATAATTGAAATTGCGTGTCTTTTTTGTGTATGTGGTTATATAATTTGTAATAATTGTATTTCTGTTTCCACATTGATGACCTACGAGTCATCTATTACTAAGTATGTAAGGACTTGCATGCCCGCTTAAAAAAAGATATGTATCTCATACCCCTATACCCCCTCACATGCATGTGAGTAAATTTTTAATTAAAAGGTGATTGAAAAGAGGCGTCCCTGAAGAGGTGTTTGAGAACAAGTGTTCCACAAGAGAAATTTGACAAGAGGCATTGTTGTTTGAAATGATATTGGAAGTTTCTGAAATATTTGATAATAGAGACTCTATGATTCCACCCATAAGTTTTGGTTATCTTATTAAATAATGATAAACTAATCCCTAGTAAGTCTCAAGATCAATTCATGGTTATTTGTTCATAAGTAATTAAAATTTATGAAACATTTGATAAGTGGTATAAAAATATATAATGTTTTATTAAATTTTCTTTAGTAATAATATCACCATCACTATACCTCAATAGTGATAAACCAATACATAGAACAAGTTTCAAGATCAAGTCAATTATTCAATCATAACCAATTTAAATAATTTAAAATTTTGATGTAGTATACAATATTTTATTAATTATTTTTTTCTAGGTAATCATGTATGTGAAAATATATTGTAATGGTGAGGTAATTTATACTGAGTAGGGTTTTTGATATATTTTTCCATTTGTAAGAGTGGAAAATCTTCATAGTTGTCTGACATTGGATGAAGTTCATAGTAAGATTCACAGTAGGTTAAAATTGAGGGCTGATCAATCAATTACTTCAATAACATATCAACATCTTCAATATTCTGAATGTTTATGGCACACCGAGTACCCTTTGGTCAATGATGAGAATTAGATGGATGTATCTTTGTTATTTAAGAAACAATATACTAATGGTATGATGGAATTGTATGTGGTGATTTGTGATATTGATGTGGTGCAACCGATTACTATAGAACCATGTTTTGTGAGCTCTGTAGAAGTAAGTCCTTCACAACAGTCTTATTCATTGCCTCCTCATATGAATCATATTATAGAACCAAATTATGAAGAAGATGATCAGAATTTGGAAGGAAATTTAGATTAAATCCCTTTGTGTACTGCTGATATAGTGAATGAAAATTTATCTGTGGAAGAAGAATCTGCTGAGGTATCAGGAAATGATGTGGGTGAGGGGGATTTTGGGAATGAACCTTTTGAGGTTTCTTTGAGGGATAGACATCCACGACAGGGTGATATAGGGAATGAACATTTTGAGGTTCCTATAAGAGACAAGCATCCATGAAATCCACCTGTTAGTGGTAATCATACTTCAGTATTGAGTTCCTTAGTTAACAGAATTCAGTGTGAACAATATTTTGATTGGGATGTCATTACATCGAATTCTAAATTCACTGGATTTATAGGGAATATATCTGCATCAAATGATAATTCCATCTATTTTGGGTAGGAGTTTGAAATTAAAATTTCCATGAAAAATTTGATAAATCAATACCACATAAATATACATTTCACATTTGTGGTTGATGAGTCAAAGAAGACAAAATATATCATTCGATGTGAAAAATATGTCCCAGAATGTAAATTCTGATTAAGGGAAATGTATGATATTTTTTTTTCATGTTGGAAGATAACCAAATTAGAAGGACCACACACTTGTGTGCATCTAATCTTGTCACAGGATCACTCTTCACTTGATGCAGAGTTTATATCAACTGTTATTGTTGAGATGATGTGAACATATCAGGACATTCCTATTTCCCTTATTTAGGAAAGAATTCAATAGTTGTTTAACTATAAGATATCCATCAAAAAATATTGGAATGTAAAACAAAAGGTAGTTATAAAAGTGTATGGTGATTAGGATGAATCTTATGCAATGTTGCCACAACTTATGGAATTTTTGACTCTCAATAATCAGATTGTTTATCATTTAGATACTGTTGAGTATGTGTCTCCCAATCACCGAGTTGATCGATCAAAGTTGAATTTCAATAGGATTTTTTGGACATTAAGTACATGAATAACTACTTTTCCCTATTGTAAACAATTCATTCAGGTCAATGGAACTTTCCTTTATGTAAAGTATATAGGTGTTCTACTCATTGCTTCCACATAGGATAATAATCATTCTCCTATACCACTTGCATTATATATTATTGAAAAGGAAAATTTTGAATGTTGGAGCTGGTTTTTGGCATGTGTATGCATTCATGACACATAGAACTAGGGTGTGTGTTTGATATCTGATCACCATTGAGTGATTATAGAGGTTGTGAATAGTGATAGGGTTTCATGGACTGAGCCTAATGCTTATCATTGATATTGAATTAAACACATTGTAAGTAATGTTTATAAGCATTTCATAGATGAGTTAATAAGGAAGGTGATCCTCAAGTTGGGTATGTTTTTCTAAACTTATTTTTTTATAGAAAATTTAATATACTTTTTAATACATTATTCTATTATGGTTTCCGCATATGATCCCCCAAAAGAAATGTTTGATTGACGTATTGAAGAGATTTGAAGGGATAATGAAGATGTGAATGAATATATGATACATATTTCAAAGGAAAAATGGTCATTAACATATGATGGTGGTAGGAGATATGGCTATATAACCACTAATATAATGGAGTGTATAAATGGGGTCCTCAAGGGTGTGAAAAAACTCCAGATCAAAGGGTTAGTGAAAGAGACATTTTATAGATGTGTGCACTATATTTTTGACCAATCCCAAAAGTCCTATTAGATGATGGAAAATGGAATGCATTTTACTCAATATTTATAAAGTGACATTGATCAGATGCTGAATGAGGATTCAAGATAGAGTGTTCTAACCTTTAATAGGGAAAAGAGGAGCTTTCAGGTAAGAGAGTGCTATGACCAGGCTATATACACCAGTGGTCGAGTGCTTGTGGTGATGTTGGATAACAAGTACTATGATTTCAAGCATTGATATATCCATGTGTACATGTTATTATAGCTTGCACTCCAGTAAATATATCATGGGAGACCTATGTTGACCCGATGTATCACATGTGCACTTTGGTTAATTGTTATAGTATATCTTTGATGGCCGTTATTGACTTTCATTCTACCCCATTTCCTGCTGATCAGCTGAATATCTTCCCTAATATTTACAGGTTTTGTAAGTTGGTTTTGTTTTCATTTATGTTTTTTTCAATTTCTATCATTTTTTAAATTATTGGATTCATACTACCAGGTTGTACCCCTGAGGAAGACAAAGTCAACTCAAATCAGAAATGATATGGATTGTCCTCAACAATGAGGAGGGGGACTACGATGTAGTATTTTTCATGTCGAAGGTCATACTCTTAAGATATTTCCTCAAGTGGCAGGACATAGCTCCACATTCCATCATCCATGATTGAGTTTGTGTATTTTATCATAAATGTGTATATTTTGTTTTTGTATGTGGAAATTTTAGTAATGAATCCTTTTATTTATGACTTTCTCCATTTCTGACATGTTTTAATTTTGGTTTGTCTCATTTCTGGATTTTATCATAAAGAATTTTGTGATACTATAACTATTAAGAAAATAAACATACAACGAAAATGAATATATCATGCTTCCACATTTACAATACGGGTTTCTCATCCCTGCTACTTTATATAAAAAAATTAAAATAAATTAAGCTTCATTGGATATCAATAAAATAATAAATTTATAACCTAAACAAAAAACACACCCATATATATTTTCTACCTTATTTTTCTTTTTGTAGTTTTTTTAAAAAAAGTTTACAAGTTTTACTAAATTCAATATAAAAACTTAATGATGATATCATTTGTGTAGATGGAAGGTCCTCCATTGCTCACATCCCAGGCTACTCATGTATCACAACTAGTTTTAGAGGGTCATCCTATGCCTCCTTCGAGTGTACATAGATCTCATCATCTCCACCATTCTGCACCACCTTCCACTATCATCCCCCATCTTTGTCACGCTGGATTCTATGGTGTAGCGATGTGCGACTTCACCTTTATCGATAATCTTTTCATTATTGTTCTCATAGGGAGATGGAGGCTAGAGTCACATACATTCCATTTTAGAGATGGAGAGATGACTATTACCCTACAGGATGTGTCCATTATGTTGGGACTCCCCATCGACGGTGCGGCTGTGACAGGTTGAGTTGGAGTAGATTGGTTTGATCTTGTTCGTAGATTATTGTGCCTAGAGGTACACGATAATGGAAGGTCTATTTTCGGTGGTATATTAAAAATTCCCTAGTTAAAACATCACTTCACGCATCTAGCAGAGGATGCTAATGAGATCACTGTGATATGATTTGCACATGCATATATATATATATATATATATTTGAGGCTGATCGGTGGCATGATTTTTTTGATCACTATAATACTTTTTTTACATCTAATGTATTTAACTTTTATGGAGGATTTGGAAGAGGCAGGCCAGTATAACTGGGGGTCTTCTTGTCTAGCATATACATACAGGGTTATATGCAGTGCATATCGCATCGATAAGATGCAGATCATAGGATGCATTATTCTTCTACAGATGTGGGTATGAGAGCACATCCCTCATTTATCTCCACATGATCGGGCATCATTGCCTACAAATATTGTAGTAGAGGCTCCGCATGGAAAATAGTATTCTATTACTTCCTTCAAATGTATAATTTAATTGTATAACTTTCTATTATGAAATGTAACTATAACAATGTTATCTACAGGTGGAGTCAGGTACATTAGTATTCAGATTCCACCGGACACGACATCCATGCCTACAGACTTATGCTGGACAACCTTCAACCAGATGATGTAAGTGATTATTATTTATATTGTCAAATCATTATTCTTTACTACACATATCTTAATATATTAATTGATTATTAATTTTTTCTTTCAAATTACATGGATTCCATATATAGATGATATAATCCTTAGTCTTCCACCACATTGTACGGTGATGATTTCTACCGGTTCCTAAATGGTTCCATTGATTCATTTTCATATTTTCAAGTGGAATTAGACCGATAGAGTTATGAGGCAGTTCAGATTCCTTCTGCCCATTTCTGACCCACCCAGTCAATTAGTTTCACTACATTCCTTGAAGATATCTATGAATAGAGACTTTGATTGGAGGAGATACCATGACACATATATTGATCTATGGGACATACGATAGGAGTCCTGATTATGAGGGGCAGGGACAATACGTTTTCATTTTTTGGATTAGTTAGATTATGCATCATGGTACTGTAGGTCCCCAATCAGATTTATGACATGACACAGATAGAGATTTCATCAGTTGGTATACATTCTTCCTTCCAATGTTCAACACATTATTTATTAACATTACTTAATAATGTAATTTGTTTTCACATGATGCTCGTATCAGTCATCTACTTCACATGTTTGATGTAGTAGAGGAAGGCTCATTTGACCAGGCATATTTTCACAGCACTGTGGCATAATTTCTTCTTTTGATGAATGAGATTTATCATGAAATTTTCTTTGATACACCACATGATGATGATGTTGTAGAGCATGATAAGACTAATATAGATGTACTAAGGGGTGATGAACCTGTTATGGATGCTGATGTTCTATAGGAGGAGGGTGTTCATCATGATCAGTCAGATGCTCCTCCAGCTTCTCAGTCATAACCAGAGGCATATATAAACATTGAATGGACTGACCTAGATGCTTTATTACTACCTGCTATAAAGGAATCCACATCAATTCATCCACCTTCTTCACATTTTGGTGAGAGTTCCATAAAAAATCCACCATCCTTAGAGGCAGGACATGGTACATTCATAGAGACTATACATCCACCACCCGTCACACAGGAGGATGTAGAGGTGACTGCCGATGATGATATATAGGAGCATCGTACGTTAGATCAGAGACATAGATAGACATGTCATGGATGCATCTAGTATATGCCTGGCTGTGGGATAGAGGAAAATCCACACCAGAGGCATAAAGTAGTTTGATATTATATTTATGATACATGTTTCATGTTTCTTACTGTTATGATTTATAGAGTGTTGTTCTTTTTTTAATAAGTTCCTTACTATTATCATATTATCTACCAAAATCAATAATTACTATTTTATATTCATAATAATACTTAGTATTATTATCTATATATGTATAATAAATAATATTCTTAAATTAAATAATAAATATTAATAATATTAATTATTTTGAATTCAAAAATAATCTGGATGAAAAGATCTGTGAACTTGAATAAATATTGAAAAATATTATTGATCTCAATGATTTAAAATTGGATGTAAAATCCTAAAAGATCATGAAAAATGAATATTTGTTAAAAAAATGTTTTATGAAGAAGAAATTGAATTAATAATGGATATTTGTGAAGAGTAGGTGATTATGATTGAAGATCAGAAAAACCACAATATGAGATGTATAAAATTAGAAGTTCATTTGGCCAATTCTGAGAAGATACATATTCAGAATTTATAAAATAAGGACACAGTTTCTACTAATTCAAAATCTTCAATGGAGGATTTTAAGGTTAAAATACCTCTATGAGGTGATAAAATTATAGACATTATGAAAAATATTGATTTGATATTCTTAAAAAATAAGAAAAAATCCTTATATATTCTTATGATATAAATAATTAATGGAGAACCAAGTTCTCAGGGGAAGAACATGAGAAACATTGAGTGATATCAATTTTTGATCACAAATATGAAGAAGTTATCATCCTTGAATGATTTATCAATTGATTTTCAAATACAAATAACAAAAAAGGGTCATTATTGATGAATTTTACAAATGTGCTAGCATATCTAAGACAAATAAGTTTAAAGAATATATGATCATTATTTGATCATATTTCTGGTATCCTAAAGAATAAGTATTGAAAATAAGATCATTACTGGTGAAGTTATATAAGTTTTCAAATCTGGAAATTCACAAGTTGAAGATTAATTCTAGTGTATTATCTATATTGGAACATCTTGAAAACCATTACTGAAGATATAAACCATTATAAAGATGTTTATGAGTGTTTCACTTTATGAGGAGGTAAATGAAGAAATATGAAATTACTTCTAGAATTAGTATATCAATTATAATCAAATCTAATTACTGTAGAATGTTCAGAAAGATCATGTTATTGAAATAGGTTTATTTTTCTAAATCTATCTTCCTTTGTTAACAAAAAATAAACTCAATAGAATGGGGTTGTAATTGAATTAATCAATGACATAAGAAATGTTGAAGTATGGATGGTCTCAAAGGATTCTTATCCTTCTTATTTCACTTGAACGTTTTGATCTATTTGTTAAAGTGAGTGCATTAGTTTTAGGTTTATTGTTCTAATAAAAGTTTCATATCTCATTTAATATCTTCATCCTGAAATAAAATTGGATTACCCATGATGATAAGTACATGATTTCTCATTTCACGTGGTATCATGATTATTTGGTAGAGGACAAAATTGTTTTCCAAATAAAATCCTACTGTTTTCTAGACCCAGTATGTCTCACGTAGATTTAGAGTGAAATGATGGATGACACATTTCTTAAGTATGAACTGATACCCTTTTCCCTTGAACTTTTTACTTTCTATTAATATATGGGAGGGGAAGTAGAATGAATGGTTGGTAACATAAAGTGGATATATTAACAAATTGACATATTCAATTGGAAGGAAATTTGGATGTATGGCTCCACTGCAAAAATTAATGAATAAAAACTAATGATAATCGAGTAGTGCACCAAGAATCAGAACAATTGATCAAAATGGCCATGAACACTAATATTAATATTTTTTTGATTATTTAATTAATATTTATTAATATTTATTAATATTTATTAATATATTATATATATTTATGATTTTTTAATTAATATGTATTATTATTTATTTATATTTATTGATATTTTATACATATTGATGATTTTTTAATTGTTATGTATTATTATGTATTTATATTTATTGATATTTTATACATATCAATGATTTTTTAATTAATATGTATTTATATGTATTTATATTTATTAATATTTATTAATATTTTATACATATTGATGATTTTTTAATTAATATGTATTTATATTTAATTAGTATTTACAAATATTGATTATTTTTTTAATTAAAAATTATGGAGGAAGCGTGAATCCCATTCACGCTTCCTAGAAAGGGAGGATTCATGGATTCCGTTCACACATCTCAGGTCCCATTTTTAAGAAATACTGGTAACCCTATCCCTTTTATAAAAAAATGTAAAAACCCGTTAAAAAAACCCTACATGTGTTAATGATACTAAATTCATTTTAAAAAGGTGGTGAATGTGTTGATCAATGGTGGAGACATCGATTATGATACATGCGTTGTTGATTGGTATTAAAGGAATCAACCAGTAGTGGACATGCATTATTGACCAGTGATAAAGTCATCGACTGGTGGTGTAGGCATCACTGTCAAAATTTTAGGTAACATGGGTTAATAATGATACAAAGTAGAGTGAACATTGGTGATGCGTCAGCCCCAGAGGGGAAAGGTCGATCATCAGTGGTGATGTAGGCTCTGAATAAGGTGTTAATAATGATAAAGTGGTGTGACAATGAGTCTTAGGGTGCATCCAGTTGAGAGATAAAGGAGGCAATGAGAAGGAATGTGAATAGGTTTGTTTTGTTATATACATAGAGGTAGTGGGTTGGAGTCACTATGAAATGCAATGAATTTTAAATTAAAGGAAATGTTGCCCTGAAATAAGAGGGGTAGGAAAGGCATTTACCCTGGTGGAGGTCACACAAATGGGATAAACTGCTTTGTAACTTGTATTTTATGGTTATCAAAGTATAAGTTTTAGCATAAATAAAATTCAAGTAAATCTACTATTCACTATATTTTATACCTATCCCTTAATTTCCATGGAGACTTTCATGAGGGAGTTTAAGGCCCCAAAGCGAGTATTTCTTAAAACTCATCCTTTTTTTAATAATCCATATATTAATAATTTAAACTATCCATATTAATATAATTACCTCATTATAATTAATATATTTAATTTTTATTATATTAATTTAATTTCACTTATTTATTATTTCCCTTATTTATTATTTCCCATCCACTTTGAAATACAAAAGAACACTGATCATGCATTTGTGAAGACTACCACCTTTACGAAGCAGTATGCTTTATTTCCCCCCCACCACTTAATATGGATAAATTTAAAAATGTATTTAAGATAAAAATATGATATTTACGAAACTATTAATATTATACAAATATAATATTGGACATTCTATAAGTGATATTAATAAAAAATAGTTATAGTAAACTTAATCATCTAAAATGAACACATTAGTATACCTTTCTTAATATGAGTTCATTTTATAAAAACATTTATAAATGTATAAATTTTATAAAACTATGGTAATAAAGGATATATAACACTATTATTATATAAATTATGATTTTATTCTATAACAACTTTAACCATTTCAACATACTAAAAGAGTTACGTAGAAATTGATCAAAGAACCTCAAATAACCATCATAATAAAAATAAATAAATAAATTGCATATGATATAAAATATTCCATAGTGAATGAAATATAGATAAATAATGTTCCTAATAAGGTATCTAATAAACTTAAATTTATTATTCAAAAAGTTAGGTGCATGCGTAGATTGAATCATGAACAAGGTAAGGGTTTCTTATCTTAATTTTTACCCCTTGAGACATGTTTCTTATTATACAACATATTTTATTTGGATTGGTGTATACACTATGACTTTAAAATTCTGTATCATTATCCTCTCATTATTAATGGTATTTAAGGTTTCATTTGAAATAATATACTTCAATGGGTTTTGATTTAAATCTTACCCGAGCTGTAACAAATTTCCTGACTGAAATTCATTCTCTTTAAGTCATAAGTTCTTTAATTGATTATGATCTTTTAAGTTCCCCCTTTTACCTATATTTACTTTTCCTAATTTTTATTTATATTTTATATGGTCAAGTTACTTTGTTTCATCATTATTATCTTCTTTAATGAAATAACTTCTCAAATTAAAGTTTGAACTTGGTAAGAAAAACTCCCATACTTTATAATGGATCTTTCTCCTATGTGTCCATATTTTCCTTCCCACTAATGTTTTACTATATTTTTGGGAACTAAAATATAGATTAACACATGTGATAATCTTACTTATCATCACCAAATTTCAAATTAAAATTTTATTACCCTATTTACGATGCATGTTTTCAATAAAGGTGTTTTCATAATATTAAAAGTTTTTTGGTACCATGGATATATATTTTATCTTCCAATCCATGTCCCCCCTATACATACTTTATGTCTTTTTCAAGAATACATTATTATATATTTCTTAAAAAATAATTCTTTAATATACATAAAAAATTTTATTTACAATTATATTATAAATTTGTGACTTTATTTCTTATACCTTCTTTATAAAAATAAGAAAAGAAACTTATTTTTAATTTTTTTTTCAGAAAAATAGATTTCCTATATTTTTTAAAATTATTTCATGTGTTTCATCACTTTATAAAGTGAATTAATTTTCCATTATTATATGAGTCTTATTTTAAAATTGAGTTTCATGAAAATAAATTATTTTCATTATGATTTTCAAAGTAAAATTCCATGATTATTCTAAAGGTATTCTTCATCTACCTATTAATTTTTTACCTATGTTTATACAAATGAGAAATGTTAAATATCTATAATAGAAATGATCCCTAATTTTTTATTTCCTAATTATATTTAGTGTACAACTATAATTTTTCTTCTAATTCTATTACTTTGTGAATAATATATTTTTGATTCCATTTATTGAAAGGTTATCACCTAGATTCCATTCATTGATTAATTAGAGAAATTACTAACTAAATCATACACCATTTTTCTATATAATGTAAATACCATATCTTTATTAAATGATATGTACCTATAATAGTATTTAGTATAACTGGATTCCCATTTATATTCCATGGATTTATCATGTCTATTGATGGAATTATGAATGTTTTCATTATACGATTTCATATAAAAGTGATATGAAACCCATTTTATTTATATGGGATATTTATGATATGATTGATTTATTATGGAACATATATGTAAGGATGATGATAGTGGGGTCTTATATGAACCTCTAATGAATTGATAAAGTTTATATCTTATGGTCCTAGTAGGTTACATATAGGGATTTATCCCAAGCCAAATGATACATAAGAGGATTTATCCCAAGATAAACAGTACATGAGAGGTTTTATCCCTAGCCAAAGGGTATATAAGAGGATTTATCCCCATAAAAATGGTACATGAGAAGATTTATCCCAGTACAAAGGGTACATAGGAGGATTTATCCCAAGACAAAGGTTGTACAAGAATATTATCTAAAGACAAAGGGTATACGACAGTATTTTCCCAAGATCAAGATGGTACATGAGTTATTAGTCCATTCCAACTATGAGATGAATATATTTGTGTGTAAAAATGACATATGATTTATATGATTATTTTTGTTCCATGACTTATAAATCAAAATGTATGAATTATCTTTTCTTGGGTATGATTTTATAATATATCATGATTATACCCATATTATCATCTTATACTCACTTTTTATCTTTGATTGTTATCATTTATGTTTACCCTTACTAAGCATCTGAGATCAACCCTTTAATTTGTTATATTTACCTAGGTTATAAATATAAAAAAATATGAAATTTCTAGAAGATTATATTTTGTCGAGAATTTATGGGAGGTGTTAAAGACTTGTTATGGATTAAGAAGTTTCTTATATAGTAGAAAAAATGTCAATTTGTTGAAAAATACATGAGTTTTGTTAGTTAATATTTTTTTCCTAATTATCTAAAACTCTAAATCTAAAAGATCATGGGAATGTATTGTAATGAAATATTTTCTTTAAGTCATGTAATTGAGATAACCTTGTCTATGGGGTATCACCATTGGTATTAGATTAGTGTTTCAAAAACTTTAAAGGTTAGGATGTTAGTTGAGGTTATTTTAAGTGTTTATATGTAAAGATTAATCCAAATTTTAAATGTATATATAACCATTTAGGTTTTTGAGGTAATATTATATATTTTAGTGATTGAGATAAGATAAATTTAGTGAAAATACTTGGGATAAGTCTAGGGGTTAAGTCAATGTATAGAATAACATCCTGAGGTTTTGGTAAAATAAAGATTTTTTGGTTCTCCTAGGAATTTAATTTCCATATAGATAATGGAAAGTGGATGAAACTATATCTCTGATGCATGTAGGGGTAATCAACCTAAAAATGTCTTGTTGAATATCAACTCAATCATCACTATGGTGCATAGTGAGTGGGCCTAATCCTGCACACCTGACTAGACACTTCTATGGGATATGATATGGTTAATTCATATTCTATCTAATGAACCATTATGAAGGATTTTAGTATGATGTTAACTAATTAAGTGAGAGAAAAAAAATAAAAAAATGGCTATAGATAACCAAGGATTATACAAATAGGTTCATAAGTTTATCTGAAAGTATTAAATGTTATAAATTAATCTCACATAAGGGAAAACATATTAAGAGTGATGTTTTCATACATAAATTTTGGATATTATCATAAAATTTTTAGTTTTAGTATTTGTTAAAATAGGATCATGAAAATAAATATGAAAAATGTATGTATATAGAAACTAATATGTATTATAAATAAATAATAGAGCATAATTAAATGGTTGGAAAACATAGTATATGCTTGCTATAATGGAAAGTGTAAGTTTCTTAGTCTTAACTAAGGTAGTGAGGTTGATATATTAATAGAAATTAAATCTTGATACTCTTAGATATTATCATTAGTGAGTGATATTTATTGATGATATTCTGGTATATTCTAAAATTTAATAGGATTATGTAAAACATATAATAATTTTTCTTTAGTAGTTCTAGTTTAAAGGCTTGAAAATATATATTAAATGGTATCAATAACCGTGAAAATTGATTTTTTGACAAGGTTAAATTTTTGGGGATACCTATTGAAAAATGAATAACTGAGGGTTGGATAACGTTTAGGTTTAAAAGGATGATTGATTTCAAGAAAAGTGAGTTAGATAGTATTGATAACATTGGAATTAATTATTAATTTTTTAAAAAAATTATCCAAGATATTTTTTGTGAAGTTTATTTCATTCTTTTGGGACTATACTATATATTGATGAGTTTGTGACTTTATAAAATAAATTTTAATACATTTTAGGTTTAAATAAAAGAGTTAATTTTTGGATGGATATATGATTTCATTGTGGTTCAATGTATTTGAGATTCAAATGGTTTTGGTAAAGGTGTGTCATGAACAATATATTATTAGGGTATGTATATACTAGGGTATATGATTGCGTAAATGATTAATATTGTTTGAAGAAATATATATAACTTGATATAGCTTAAGAGAGTAAGTTAGATGTCATATTAAAAGTTATATATTGAATGATGAATATGTTAATAATACCCTCACCTACTTTTATCAGTGATTAATGATTAAAATTACAAGAATACAATTTATTTAAGGGGGTATAATGCAACAACCTGGGATTTTGAACACTTTAAATTAAAACTTTATTCAATATCTTGTGTCACACACAAAACTAAAATACTAAAAAACCAAACTGAAATGAACCATGACATATTAATATTAAAAATAGAATATAATCATTAGTAGATAAAAATATAGTAATCAATTAAAATAATTACATATTATTATTTTTCTTTCCTTTTAAAGAACCTTTTAAAAAGGTATTGTATTTTAATTTAATAAATTATATTGATCAAAGTTAAAAATTTATTATAATAAGTAATATTTAGATTTATAAACTAATATATCAATATTCAATTATTTAAAAATTTATATTAGATTATACTAAAAACACTTGAAGTTTAAAAAGGTTATTTTTTTAATAAAAGTAGTTTTTCTTTGTATATTGAATTTTCATTTAAGAGAAAAATCTATAATTTTTTTAATTTGAATATGAAAAAATTAAATTCATTATTAGATTAATATTTTTAATATTATCTTATGATGTATTTTTGATATTTTTTTAAATAAATGATTTTTAGGTGAATAGTGAAAAAATACCAATTTTACCAATACTTTCACTTTTATGACTTAAAAATATTTGAAACCATATATATATATATATATATTTATAAATTAAAATAAATCATTTTAAAAATAATTTTTTAGTTTTATAAAACCCATGTTTAATAGTTTGGAAACTTAAGTAATATTTCACTCTTAAAATTGTTTTTATTTTCTTATATTAAAAATTAATTTTCATCACTTATATAAAAAAAATCTAACAAAACTTACTTCATATTTTATATCATACTTTTAATATTATTTAATAATTTCACTTTATTTTTTACTTATTATTGTATCATTACAAGGATTAAAGTTAATTACCACGATAATAGTGAAACTATTATTTTTTTAAAAGAATTGTTTTAGTAACATTGTGTAATTTTTAATCTGATAAATGTAACAACTCAAATTTTTATAGTTCTATTTTTAGAAAATTATTAGGAAAATTATGAGACCAAGCACTGAGATGACATGAGATTCTGAGGCCCGGAGTACCCAGAATGATTCGTCGACAAATATTAAGTTTCTAAATGGTTCGTGTGAGCAGTTTTCATGAAAAAGTAGAATAACTATTAAACAATTTCTTAGATCAAAAATCCGAGGGCACAGTTGCATTCATAGTATTAGGTTTACCGTAGGCATGACTTAAATTTAGTCGGTGTGGGTCTCTAGTGAGAAAACCCAAAAATTGCATAATCGTAAATAAAATAATTAAATAAAATTATTTTATTTTTCAAATCCTTATAACTCATAAATGGTAACTTGGATTGGAAATCTAAGAGTACCGTTGATATTGTGAGGATATGTTTTCCTTATACGGAGCCTAACCTCAACTAGCACGGGTCATAGGTAAAATTTAATTTTTGGACTTTTTAAAGGAGAATATAATAAACTTAAAGATGTTTATTTTATTTCCTTTTAACTTTTCGCACTGTGGAAAAGAATCGACGCAGTAATGAAGCAACCAATTCTCCTTTAATAAATGAAGAAATATGGTGATGCTGTTTCAAAGCGAAATAGTAATGCTGAAATGTGTTAACACATTAACATGTTTCCTCCACTAATCATGGGATGACCTGAGAGTTTCCTCTCAGGCTCTAGAGGAATTCCATTGATGAGCAACAGATCACAAATGATGATCAAACCCCAACACTGACCGATCCTTTTTCCAAGTAGGGGTTGTTATTTAAATTCCATACTTTCCCCGTATTTGAATTCCTACGATGAACGTGAATCGATTGATGAATGGATTGATTCAAGGATCGTGCATATTGTTGTGGGATGGGTTTCACATTGTGGGGTTTATTGGGTATTGATGATCATTTGATTGATTTCTGGTTTGTTTATCATTTTCTTGATCCTTATAACAGATCGGATCAAGGATGGAATGAAAAGAAGGTCGAGGATCAATCCTCATGTTGCTTATTGTTCTTTTCTCCCACACGTTCTTTATGTTCTTCATGTGTTGAAAAATGATCAATTTTTACCCAACCGTTTCTTAACCCAATGATCTGACATTTTGGATCTGGAATGGAAACTACACGATAGAGGTGCAATTAAAATTATGGAGAAAGATTCGAGGCACTGTGGGAGATATCATCACTCGAATGACATTGCACTATGGTGGATCTCAACGAGGATTCGAACCCCAAGCGATGAATAACACAACCCGGGGATCCTGAAACCTCTTTCGAATCTAATAAAGGACCATCGAAGTATGTCTAGTGGCCCGTAGAAGGTCCTTCTGGGGCATCGGCATTGGCGGTGGCTGTGTGCTAGTGCGGTAGAGGTGGAATGCTCTGGTGGCACGCTGTGGTGGCGGCAGTAGCCACCGCGTCGGAGGAGCCGTGACTTCATGTCGTGGTGGGAGGAGTTGGACCCGCAACTCAGGCCGTGGGGCGGTTCGACGGACCTGGTTAGAGGCTACGGTCTAGCTGTACAGTAGCAGTGACCTGCAATAAGATTTGCAGGTGGGACGCTGTGTTCGCTGCCTCCCAGGTGGAGAAGACTGGCCCGCTCCAGCCGGCCTGGGCTGGGTCAGGTCGGACCCAAGTCGGGTCATTCGGGTCAGGTCGGGTCGGGCCGGAACTGAACCCCACCAGACCCCTTTTCACTAAAACGCCCATATCTTTCAAATCGTACGTCCGGTTGATGACCTTTCTATGTAATTGGGACCCCTGTAACAAGGAGGTCCTTTTGAGATGTCTTAGAGGGGTTTTAGTTGGACCAGAATGGGCTATTTTCCTTCTCCTTGTCTTTCCTATGAGGGATCGACACAGGATCCCGATCCCATCATAGAGGGTAACAGTAGAGGTTGAGATGATACCATTAAATTTCTATATGAAGGTAAGATATAGGATCCCATTACCGTCATAGATAATGGACCATTTTATAAAGTGAGTTGGATCCTAGCAGATATTGGTGACCCAGAAGGTCTAAGTGACGAGCGGATCTAGGTGGCCCAGCATGCCGAAATGACTCCACAGGTCTCAATGCCCTAGCAGGTCTATACAAAGCATGTACCACACCAAGAGGCCCAGTCAGTCCTCACTTATCTTTTTGGTACCTTACATAGGGTTTGCGACATGAGTGTGACCAACATTTACATGGGAACCCATCCCCTATCTAAGATGATAATTTCAGTAGGTCCAGGATGTCCCCCAGTGAGCCCCTGGGTGCAGGACCCCCTATCTGTGTATTGGGATATTTCCTTCCTTCGTGACATGACCTGATCAACATACTTTGGGTAGTTCTCAGTGTGTCTTCTTTGGGCGGGGCCCAAAGAAGTGAGACCTCTTTTGTGAGGGTCTCTGATGACTTCATATCTTAAGGAGCGATTTCTCCCGGAATGAGCACACCTTGAGAAGAATCCTATAACCAAGGATTTGGTTATGATATCGAGACTCCTTATCTCAGTGAGACTGAATGAATCAGAGAAACTTCATTATGTATCGAGACTATATGTCCTCTTGGATAATTTGGAAGATTTTTTCTACGTGCTTTCCTTCAGATAGCTCGAGGAGTGGGATCTACCAGAATCGAGAGTGCTACAAGCGGAACCATATGGCTGGCAGTAGATGAGATGTTGCATCTTGGAATACTTTATGAATATACCTATATGTTCTTGTTAAATTTGTTTTTGACATATACATGTGTTGATATGACTGTACCTTCTTGGTAGTGTTTCCTTTGTGTTGTTTTTCCTTGTGTTTTAGGGTCCCCTACTGAGTATTGTTTTATTCACCCCTGTACAAGATTTTTCTGCATGTGTTGTGTCTTATGCAGTTGACCGATGTTTTGGTGGATTCCTAGGTGGAGCAGACCAGGACTAGGACTAGACAGTTCTTCGTGAGATCATATGATCCAAGGTGTTTCTAGAAGCTTCCTACAATAGCTTTAGTGCCCTTGTTTGTAGGTCAGACTTTATAGTTGCCTTTTTTTAGTGGGATTGTGTTTCTGTCCTAGTTTGATTTTACTACTTTACTTTATATCATACTCTGTTATTGGATTGTAGTGGTATGCATGCATTTTTTACATAGTTTTTTCACTCTCCAACCCTGTGTCTTGGAGTTGGGTGCGTGTGTACAGGTTCGTAGGCAATTGGATCGCATTTGTGAGATATACATACTCGGTGCTAGATGATAGCCCCTGGCTTATCGGAGGCAGGCTTGGGGTAGTCACATCACGAGCCCTGGGGGATGGGTCATGACAAAGTGGTATTAGAGGGGGTTCAATTCCATATTAGGAGCTTAAGTCTGTGAGATTGGTTTAGGAAAACAGTGTTAAGTGTTTCGAGTTCAGATTTTTAGGCTAGGGACTCTAGTGTTGGTGCGGTGGCCAACATATCCATACAACAAGACTTTAGGAACCTATTTTCTGACTCAGTACATGAAAATATTGGTTGTAGGGAAATAAAGGTACATGCATCATATAAGAATGTGTTGTGTTTTCCATGTCCTTCTTGAGTTAGCTCACCAAGTATACTCTTTTAACCATTATATATCATGTTTCCCTCAAGATGTGTTCACAATGCTAGCCAATGAGGTTTCACAGTAGGATCGGGATTTTTTCATGATTCTCAACGAGGTCTCCCTGATGAGAGTCAGTTGTAGAGTAGTTTTTCTTCAGGATGGTCAGTAGGTGATGGATTCTCCTGATGATTAGTTAGCAGACCCACCTCTAGTGGTTCAGGTGGATGAAACATTCCATATTGAGTTGTGGATGGATATTTTGGTGATAGATGATGAATCGTGGGGTTTGAATATTTATTACAAGTATCCAAGGTAGCGATCGATTGGGATATAGGGTCAGTAAGACCTACTGATAGAAAGTGCGCAATATAAGCTATAGAACCAGAGGTTTCATTAGAAGTTCCTAGTACACACTAGTTCTTAGAAGAAAAGGATTTTCTACCTTTTTTTGAAAGGAGAATCTCAAAAAATATTTCCCCACCGTTCATGCTACATTCAGAGAGGTAGTTGATGAACTACCAAGGAAGAGGCAGTAGTGAGAGAAGACAAATCTTTTGGGCGAAAGACATGGAAGGAGAGCTGGGGAAGCGGTAGTAGGTGGCCGAAATTTTGACTTGTTACTAACCCCACCTCTAGGTGGTGCATACCAGACTCCAGAAGATGGAGGGAAGGGGAAGAGACAGTTGCAGGCTGTCGAGGCTTATGACCCCAGGACTCTAGGGATGATTCAAGGTACAATCTGTTTCTTTCTATTTTAGCTGAAGTATTTATAGACACTTGTAATAGTGATTTATTTCCTGCAACTTTTTTTTTTTCTGGTTTGATACCAAGAGGTTCTAGTTAAACCGTTGACTTGATCCTAATGTTTAGAGACTCCTACTGGAGGAGACCCAATGAACACAAACCAGTGCTAATAGTGTGACCTGACTCTTGGAGGTGAGAGTTTCGGTTGGGATCTCTTGGTAGTGGTATCGAGGCCTTACGATATCATTCTCAGTATTGACTAAATCCTCAGTTCATACTCAGATTTATTGTTTTAGTCAAAGGATGTGGTTCATCTACTGTTATGGAACTAGATTTACCTTTATCTACAAAGGGGAAAATACTTACAGCTCTTGATGGACTCAGGAAGAGGAGGGTGTAGCCTATTTCTATTCAGTTGGCTATTATGACCCTCGGTGTAGTGGATGTTATGAGTCCTTAGGTTTCTTAGTGGTGGCAGTGTATACTGACATCTTCCTTGAAGAAATTCTAGGTTTACCTCTCTATAGAGAGTTGGACTTCTATCTTGGTCTACACACTAGGGTGGAATTGATATTTATGCCAGTATATCAGATAACTCCCAAAGAGCACCATGAGATGAGGGACTTGTAGAGAAAGGGCTTAGTAATACCTAGTGTTCCACCTTAGGCAGCCCCAAGTTATCTTTGTTGGTGACATCTTAGTTTACTCGACATCTGAAGAGGAGTACATGAGACACTTGAGGATGGTCTTGGATCCACTTCGGGAGCACTAGCTACACAGAAATCTCTTGAAGTGTTTGTATTGGATTTGAGAGGTCTTCTATTTCTAAGAAATGTCACCTCAGAGGCCGGAGTTTCAGTGAATCCAGTGAGGATTGAGATGGAGTTTGATGAGCAGAACTATGCGGCTCATAATCTTGAGTAATCCATGGTGGTATTCACATTGAAGATGTGGTGATACTACCAGATGGGTGAGCGATACATCGTACACTTCAAACTCAATATTCTCAAGTATGTATTATCTTATAATGACTGGGACTTGAGATAGAGGTGATTCCTAGAGTTACTACAATATTATGACTTGGAGTTTGTCTATACTCCTTAAAAGAGGAATGTGAAAGCAGATGCTCTCAGAAGGGATCTAGTTAGCAATTACTAAACAATGAATTGGAGTGATTGGCCTCATTGTGGTTATACTTCGTGAATGGAGATGAAGTAGTTTATCTCCAATTGTTGGTTGTTACCCATTCAATCTTAAATGATTCAGGGAGGCACAACTCAGTGAAACCAACTATGAGTCTTCACATGCTCAGTTGTCTATAGGGAATACCCCTGATGTACATTCGAAAGGTGGGAAGCATGTTGTTCTTTTAAGAGGATGCACTATTATATCGGTGGATGCCTAAAGTGGTGAGATGCATCAGGGTAGGCATGTGGGTTTCAAGGTGGACACTGAGGATGATGTAATGGGTTGAAGCTAGGCTTACCTTTTGAGATAAAAAGCTGAATGCTTGTTTGAATTAGATTCATGGATTGTTCCATCTCTTTCTTGGGGTACCTAGAAGGAAGTGGGAAGGGATGTCAGTGAACTTCATGAATGGTTTAACATGTACATCCATGATACATGATACCATTAGGGTGATCGTTAACTGACTCACCGAGTCAGAACACTTCCTAATTACCCAGGATTAGAGTTTAACAGAGGGCTTGGGATGCCTCTACGTGTAGGAGATAGTTCGACTCCATGTAGTTTCATCGATGATTGTTTCAGATCATGATGCTAAATTTACATCCCAGTTATGGAAGGGATTTCAAGAGGCATTTTAAGAGAATGTGTAGGTCATCTAGGAGACGATGAAGTATTCTTAGGGCCATCCAAAGTTTTGTGTTGGAAGATGGAGAAGACCTTTGGAGTTGGAGGGAGGAGACAGTGTCTTCCTTTGGGTCTCACCTCAATGAGGGTTATGGAGAATTTTTCTAGGGTGAAAAGCTATCTCCAAGGATAATAGTCCCCCTTTCAGGTGCTACATAGAGTTTTCAAGGTATCTTACTACTTGGATTTACCCTGTATTGGGACTAGGTACACAATGTATCCCATGTGTCGTAGCTTAAGAGATTCATGCATAAACCCTTTGCACATCATAATCTGGGGAAATCTGGACATCAACGTTAGAGTGTTTTAAGTTAAATTCCCAATAAATATTGAGGATCCGTTATGGATGATATTTTCCCCTAGTGTATTTCCAAAGGCAGCACAAGGATCTTAAGAGGATCACATGGGAGCGGGAGGCTCAAATTTGTGCTCGGTGCTCTCACCTTTTGTTCGAGTAAACCTTGTTTGGATTTTGAGGATGTAAATCCTTAAGGTGGGGAGAATATAATGAATTGTATTTTCCTGGTTCTATTTTTAGAAAATTATTTATAAAATTATGAGACCAAGCACTGATACGACATGCGATTCTGAGGCCTAGAGTTCCCGAAATGATTCATTGAAAAATGTTATGTTTTTAAATAGAGCGCGTGATAGGTTTTCCTGAAAAAGTGGAATAACTATTAAATGGTTTCTAGAATCATAAATCTGAGGGAACCATTGAATTCAGAGCAGTGGGTTTACCCTAAGTGTGACTTAAATTTGTTCATCCCAAGTCTCTAATGAGAAAACCCGAAAATGGAATAACCATAAATAAAATAATTGAATAAAATTATTTTATTTTTTAAATCCTTATAACTCATAAATGGTAACTCGGATCGGAAATATGAGAGTACCATTGAGCTTGTGAGGATGTGTTTTCATTAGAAGGAGCATAAACTTGACCGGCACAGGTCGAGGGTAAAATTTAATTTTTGGACTTTTTAAAGGAGAATAAAATAAACTTAAAGAAGTTTATTTTACTTACTTTTAATTTTTTGCACCATGGAGATGCAGCAACGCAGCGACGAAGTAACCTATTACCCTTTCAAAAATGAAGCAGCACAACAACATTGTTTCAAAGAAAAACAGTAACGCTGAAGTGTGTTAACGTGTTTCCTCTATTAATCAGGTGATGACCTGAGAGTTTCCTCTGAGACTCCAGAGGAATTCTGTTGCTGAGCGAAGAACGACAATGAATGAAGGATCACCAATGATGACAGATCATGATGTATCTCAATGGATCGCCAAAAAATGATCAAAACCTGACACCGACTGATCCTATTTTCTAGGTAGGGGTTTTTATTTAAATTCCATGCTCTACCTGTCTTTGAATTACTACAATGAATGTGAACCAGTCGATGAACGGATCAATTCACGAATCATGCGTATTGTTATGGGATGGGTTTCAACTTGTGGGTTTTATTGGGGTTTGATGATCATTTGATTGATTTCTGGTTTGTTCATCATTTTCTTAATCCTTCTAATGGATCAGACAGAGGCTGGATCAAACAAAAGGCCTTGGTTCAATCCTCAGGTTGCTTATTGTGCTTTTCTCCCACACGTTCTTCGTAGGTCGATGAACGATCGATCGTTGAATAACCGTTTCTTGGCGCAATGATCCGACATCTTGGATCTGGAATGGACATGGCATGACAGAGGTGAGATGACAACGATGGTGAATAGATCAAGTCAGTGTGAGAGATATTTTTGCTTGAATGACATTGCACCATGGTGTATCACAACAAGGATTCGAACCCCAGGAAATGAAGAACGTGGCCCAGGGATCCTGGAACCTCTTTCGGATCAAATAACGTACCACCAGAGTGTGTCCAATGGCTCACGAAAGGTCTCACCGGCATGCCAACCATGTGTCGTTGTGGTGGAGGTGGCGCACCACTGTGGAGGGGCTATGGATTTATGCTGCAGCGGGAGGAGCTAGACCCATAGCTCAGGCCGTAGGGAGGTTTGGTGGACATGACTGGAGGTCATAATTCTCATCGTGTCTCGAGCAGGCCTAGTGGGTCGGGCCTTGTCGGTTTGGCCTAGGCCCAACTGGTCCAGTCCAGGTCAGGTCAGACCCAGGTCAGGTTAGTGGACCCTGGGCCAGATCAGAGCAGGTTGGTCTGACCGAGTCAGACCGGACCCTGACCTAACCAAATCCATTTTCACCAAAAAACCCATATCTTTCAAACCATAAGTCCGATTGATAAGACATTTGTGGTGTTGGTACCCCTATAATGAGGAGGTCCTTTTGATATATCTTAGTGGGGTTTTAGTTTGACCAGTAGGGCCTGACAGCATTCTCCTTTTATTTTCTATGAGGGATCAATGCAAGATCCTGATCTCATCATAGAGGGTAATAGTAGAGGTTGGGACGATACCCTTGGGCTTCTCTATGAAGGTACAATGCAAGATACCATTCCTATCATAGATAATGGTCCGTGTTCTAAAGTGAGTTGGATCATAGTGGATCTTGGTGACCTAGCAGGTCTAAGTGATGAGAGGATCTAGGTGACCTAGCAGGACAAAATGACTTTGTAGGTCTCAATGCCCCAGCAGGTTTATCTGGAGCTTGTACTACACCGAGAGGCTTGGTAGTTCCTCACTTCACTTTGTGGCACCTTATATAGGGTCCGTGGCATGGGTGTAACCCACATTTACATGGAAACGCATCCCTTATCTAAGATGATAATTCCAATAGGGCTAGGATGTCCCCCAGTGAGCCCCTGGGTGCAAGACCCCCTATCCGTGTATCGATATCTTTCTTTACTTCATGACATGACCTGATCAACGTACTTCAGGTAGTTCTCAGTGTGTCTTCTTTGTATGCAACACAAATAAGAGAGAACTCTTTTGCGAGGGTCTCTAATGACTTCATAGCTCAAGGAGGGAGTTCTCCTGGAATGAGTGGGACTTTAGAATAATCCCATGACCAAGGATTTGGATGTGATATCGAGACTCATTGTCTCTGTGAGACCATAAATATCATGGAAACTTCATGATGTATCAAGAATAGATGTTTTCTTGGATACTTTTGTCAGATTTTTTCTACGTTCTTTCCTTTAGATAAATTTAGGAGTGGGATCTCCTAGAATTAAGCATGTTATGAGTAGAACCATATGGCTGGCGGTGGATGAGACGTTACATCTTGGAATCCTTTACGAGTATACCTGGATGTTCTTGTTATATGTGTTGTTGATATATACTTGTGTTGATATAACTGTACCTTCTTAGTGGAATTTCCTTTGTGGTCTTTTTCTTTTTGTTTCCCAGTCCCCTACTGAGTATTGTTTTACTCAGCCCTGCACGGGCTTTGTCCCCACATGTCATGTCTTGTGCAGTTTACCGATGCTTTGGTGAAGTCCTTGGTGGATCAGGACCAGGACTAGTATCAGATGGTGCCTTGTGATATCAGATGAGCCGAGGTGTTTCTAGCAACTTTCTATAGCAGCTTTAGTGCCCTTGTTTGCTGGTCAGACTTTACAGCTGTCTTTTTTTTAGTGGGCTTGTGTTTCTTGCCCGATTTCACTTTACTGCTTTACTTTATGTCATACTCTATTGTTGGGTTGTAGTGGTATGCATGCATTTTCTTTACATAGTTTTTTCACTCTCCAACACTGTATCTTAGAGTTGGGTTTGTGTGTACAGGTTCTTAGGAAAATTCCACCCATTTGTGGGATATGCCCACTCAGTGCTAGTCGCCAGCTCCTGGCCTACTGAAGGTGGACTTAGGGTAGTCATGGCATGGGCCCCAAGGGACGGGTTGTGATAATAAATTAAATTAATCTATATTAAATAATTAATATAATATTATAATTAATAATATATATAAATATATTAACACTTATTCAATTGGTAATCAATACTAAATAAGATTATGAATACTTAATGGTAAAATAATATTTTTTCTACAAAATATTTTTTTATATATTAAATATTTTAATTTTAAAGTTAATTTTATCTTATATATAAATTTAATTAGGCTATATGAAGCCTAAATTTATTTTTAAAACATAAAATTTTTCTTATAAGGGTCAACTTATATTTTTTTAATAAAATATATACTATCAGGGTAAAAACTAGTTACCAAGGTAAAAAAAATAATGTTTAAATGTAAAAATCAAGCTGTAAAATGATTGAAACATATTTAAAACATGTGGGAAAATGGGTGGTGGGGGATTTATAGACCTTATATCACCCCAAAATCCATTATTTCTCACTTTTGGGACCATTTACTTTGGAATAATTTCATTCCATTATTAAAAAATAACGGGTGTTCACAAAAGTGCCATTTTCTTCACTTATAAAAGGGGATCACTTCCACCATCTCATAGTTACCCATAACCTTAAAAAATTATTGAAAAACTAACCAATTTACCACTCCTAGTAGTCCCTTAAATTAACTAAATCCCGTAGTCAACATAATTTATCCTAATCCCTTCATTTCCAAGGTGAATTTCAAGGGAAAGTTCATGGCCCCAAAGTGAGTATTACTTAATCCTTATCCCTTTCTTCTTAATATTTATCTTACAAACCTACCCTATAAATATTATTAAAATTAACTCTATATAATTATTATACTAAATTTTTATTATATTAATAGAGTGACCCATATTTATTCTTTCTCATCCAGTTAGAAAAACAAAATAACACAGATCATGCGTTTGGGTAGACTACCCCATCACAATGAGTTGTTGTATTTTTACACCACCAACTAACATGGATGAATTTTAAAATGTATTTAAGGTATTAATATTATTTTTATGACACTATTAATATTATATAAATATAATATTTTACATTATATAACTGATATTAATAATAAATGGTCATAGTAAACTTAATCACCTAAAATGAACATATCAGAGTACCTTTCCTAATCTGAGTTCATTTTATAATTTTTTTAAAAATATATATATTTTTATTAAAATATAATAATATATGAATAAACCCAAAATTATATATATTATGATGTTATTATATGACACTTTTAATCATTTTAAACATACCATAAGAGTTACATATAAATTAACCAAACTACCTCAAATAACCAACATTAGAAAAAACAATATAATAAATAAATAACATATGATAATAAATTGACCTTATTAAATAAAATATATATGAATAAGGTTCCTAATAAGTAATATAATATACTTAATTTTATTATTCAGGAATTTAAGCTTATGCACAGAGTGAATCATGAACAAGGTATGAGTTTCTTGTCTCAATTTTCACCCCTTGAGACAAGTTTGTTATAATACACCATGTTTTATTTAGAAAGTTTTATATATTAACCCTTTAATATTTTGAATCATTATATTTTAATCATTCATAGTATTTAAGGTTTCGTTTAAAATCTTATCCTTAAAGGGGTTTCAATTTAAACGCTACTTGAGCTGTAATAGATTTCTTGAGTTAGATTCTTTCTCCTTGAGTCATAAATTATCTACATGGTTATGATCTTCAAAGACCCCTTCTATCCTTCTATTTATATTTTCCAATGGAAATTTATATTTACTTTGGGGAAGTTATTTTTTCATCTATATTAACTTATTTGGTGAAATTTATTTTTCAATAAATGTTTAATGTTGATAAGACTAACTCCCATTATTTCCAATATATATTTCTCCTCCATGTCCAAATTTTTCTTCCCACTAATGGTTTCTTCTATTCTGGGTAACTAAAAAAATGGATTAATTCATGTAATCCTATTACTTATCATCACCACTTTTCAAATGAAAATTTAATTTCCTTATTTATGATTTAGGTTTTCAATAAAAGGTTATTTCAAAATGTTAATAGGTTTTACATATCACACACACACATGTATATATTATCTTCCATTAAAAGAATCATCTATAAAAAATTTATAAAATTTTCAAGACTCAATTGTTGGAGACTTCTTAGAAACAAAAATTTTAATATATCTGAAAATTTTTATTTCTAACCTTTTATAAAATGAATTTTAAAAATAAACTAGTGACTTTATAACATAGGATTTATTTATGAAAATGAGAAAATAAACTTATTTTTAAAACATTTTTGAAATAATATATTTCCCATTATTTTGAAACATCATTCCCATGTTTCATGGTTTTATAATGTAAATTATTTTTCCATTATTTTGTGAATTTTGTTTAAAAAAAATTCATTAAAAAATAGTCATTTTCATAATGATTTTTGAAGTAAAATTATACTATTATTCAAAAATTATTCATCACCTACCTGTTTATTATTTACCAATGTTTTCACAAATAATAAATTTTAAATATCTATAAGATAAATGATCCATCATTTCCTTTTTATTATCTAATATTCTTCAGTGTATAACAATAATTTTTTCCAATTCCATTCCTATGTGAATATCCTATTTTATATTCCTTTGACTGAATAATTTTAACCTTGGTTCCATTCATTGATTGATTGGGGAAATTATTGACTAAAACATATAACCTTTATCTACATGTTTTAAATACCATATATAAGAACCTGGTTTTTCAATCTGGTATGGATCCTTTAAATTTTGGTCTAATTCTTTATTTTGGACCTAATATGGATTTCTAATGAGTTAGAAAAGGTCTCAGAGGTTTTTGGGGAAATTTCAGAGCCCGAAAACCATCTTTTTGGGGAAACTAGCCATGTCTCACTATTAGTGCACAGTTTTCCTAACCGTACAGATGGAAATTTTTTGACAAAACTATATCGCATAGTTGGCGCATGACCATGTGGCCCAACCATGCTAGTTCCCATTATTCCTAGGTAACCATGAATGGTATGCATATGGTTTATCAAACCGTGTAGGAAAACCGTGCACATGATATTTTTATAGGTAATTTTACCATTTTCCCTTAATGATCTAATTAAGTCCCTTCCTTCATACTAATTCAAGATCCATCAGGATTAACTTATTTTGCTCTCATTTTTGAGATTTTAAAGGTTTAACCTAGGGATCAAGAGATATACCTCATCCATGATCTATTTGAGCTTTTATTTATCACATTGGATGTGCAACGGTAAGTACTCGAGTTCTTTTTAGTTGTTCTTATTCTCTCTTACTCGCAACCTAGTTATCGAGGTGTGAGCATTTCCCCCCTTTTCTCAAACCTACTCCATTATAAGTCAAATTAGATTTTGATACCAAAGGATAAGAATCGTACAACCCTAAGGTGGGTGGTCTATAACTCATCCCTCAAGTTCGTTGATTTTTGTAATTTTTGTGTGGGGCCTGCCGATTTCATTGGGTGTCGTTCACTAAATTTATATTCCATTCTTATCCTCATTAGAATCACATGGGTATGATATTTCAAAATATGTGATTATTTTTTAGTGGTTATGCCCACAACTCCATCCATCCCATGTAGGATGTTATTCCATAATTGGGGTTGTTGTGTTTTGACACATTTGAGCCACCATTCGAGTGTGCCTTTACTTAACCTTTCTATGGGTAAGTTTTTCTATATCAAATGGCTTGAATTATTTTTTGAATTTAATAATAGAAAGTACCATATATGCTCACCACTTGACCTGCCTAAGGTAAGTACATCAATTTGATAATTAAATGTGAAATGTGGACCGATAAGTATACTTTGCATATGACTTGTCCTTATTAAATGTAATCAAATAATAGGTTGCATGTCCATAGTACCCCTTACAACATTAATATAAGGTAGCAGAATGAACCTTGAAAATGAAATATGACTTGATTAAGTGGTTTCATGGTCAATTAGCCTTGTCACACTAATGGAAGGGAATGGCTTGAACTTTATGAATTATATATAAATTTATTATCAAAATAGTAGTGGTATGACTCGATCTCACCTTGGATTCCTAATGGAATTCCTTGAAAACTTGATGACCCCATTACGAATTAAAGGATTCAGTTGATTAGGTTGAGACCCACCTAGAACCCAATTTTTTTCTAACTTTGGATGCCTAGTATGACACCATAGGATCCCTCATGTAGTACTATAGGATGTCTTGGATACACTCCTTGGATCCAACATTGAAAAGTAGGTTCCATGGTTAAATCCCATCGGGCCCAGTCTCTTCTTAGCCCCATTTTACCTTGTAAGAACTCCTTGGACTCAGCAGGAATCTCATTGTGTAATTCCTTGGACTATGTCCATTGGATTACACTCTTAACCCATGATAGTCTACATTTATTATTAATTTGGAAACCCTTGTGGTCTATGTTTCCTTGGTTATTACCTTGGAACTTCATTATTAAATATCATTACTAGTTTCCTTATCATAACTTGGAACCTTCACTATTATTAACATGTGACTTATTCATAAAAATATAATAATCAATTAATGGATTCGTTAAATTTAGACATAAACCAAGGGATGAAGTAGGTAATTGGGTATTTAGTTACATTGCACTGATTTACTTTATATATGTATACTTTTAAAATGTTACATTTTCGTTACATAGGTTAGAAGATATAGACACCGTTGGTGGTGGCCCACTGAGATTTATCTCACACCCTCTATAAGTGATGTTTGGTACCAGAAGTAGATTACATGAATGAAGGTGTTGATAAAGGGAATAAAATGACTTTGAACACTTGATTACTTGCTGTTAATGATGGATCTTGATAGAAGATGACTGAGACAGAGCTCGGGATGCATGGGATAGTCTTTTATTTCCTTTATACTTTTGTGGAACATGCTATGCCTACTGTCTTGTATCAATGTTTTCCATTATTCTAGATACATGAAATATCATCATCACTTATTGTATGTTATTCTAGTTATTTTATTTATTGTTACTGTTGTCTCTTTTTTTTCATTTTTCCTTCCATTTACTTTTATTACTTCTACTATTTACCTTTGATTATATTTATCCTCTGTGCTACACTCTATTAATGAGGGAATATTCTCCCCACTGACACACCCTAGGCCCTCACTACTAGTTTATAGCCTCTGGAATTAAAGGAAATGTGTTTGAGGCCATGTGAACCATCGGTCTTGGGGCACCTACTTAGTGGAATCTGGGTCTGGGACATCACAAAGTGGTATCAGAGTAGTTTACTTTATTTCTTTACTATTTGGAGATAATATATTGAAGATTAGGAATGCTGGGAACTTGGTAATAAGAATTTATTGGGCTTCATGAACCCATGTTTGTGGTAGAAGATGATTTTCCTAAATTATAATTTTTATTCTTTTTTTCTTATTACAGTTGACATTATTTCACTATTGGGTGACACACATGTTGTGTGGTGTTGTTGATTATTACTCTATTTGAGGATTTTCTTTCATCCTCAGCTCGATGATATGAGGGAAAAGATAATTGTTACATGTATCATTATAGGCACCTAGAATTCAAATGTCAGGGATATTTCCATTCCATATAAGTACATTTCACTATTTTTCATTGCTTGATATGTATGTGATCATTGAGTAATGATGTGATAGTTAGCTTATGATCATATTATTTTTTGTGGTGGTTGAGTGATTACCTGTCTCAATTCATGTGGTGTATGAGCCCTCATGGGATGGGATGAGTAATTTACCTAGTTGAGCCATTATGCTATAACTAAATGGGTATCATTTCAAGTGATAAGGTGTATGGGCACTGATTCACTAGAAATGTTTATCCATTATAAAGTGAATCATGAAATCTAAAATTAATTGGCTATACATCCTTATCCCTCCTTGTGATGTTTGTTAAAGGTAAAAGAGTGAACCTAGAAATTAAATATAAAATGAAATGAAACTTATACTTGAGAACTTACCAATACCTGGTCGTCTAAGTAGGTAGTTGGGGTATTATGCCTTAGGTAGTGAGTTTTCCTACATTCATATTTGGCTAGTGATGCTATCTTTCTTATTAATATTGTTTTGAGGCGTGTTATTGGAATTTGTAGACAAATTCCTCCACTACTTCCTCGTATTGTATGCCATGAGGGTGGAAATGACCATGTTGCATACATGGTAGGCCCTAAGCCGCCACTCTTACCTTCAGAAGTGTCACTCGAGGAACCGCCTGATGTACCTGATTTCGGAACTAATGTCCAGGTTCATGATAGTTTTCTATATCTGATGTAGTCCATGCATGGTGCTCCACGGTTTTCACCTATGATGGTTGATCTGACTCATGAGTTCCAGCAGAATCATCCTCCTACCTTTTCAAGGGATGATAGTCCGAAGGCTGCTGAGTCTTGGCTAGAGGCCACACTATCTATCTTTGAGCATATGAGGATGCCTCAAAAGCGGAGGGTCAATCTTACCACATGAATTATTCAAGATTTGGACAATAGATGGTGGGATGTGATTACCCAGGATGATCCTCATTAGGGCATGTTATTGGTTTATTTTCTAACTACCTTTTATGATCAGTTCTTTCCTCAGATGTTGAGAGTTGATAGATCTAGAGAGTTCATGCATCTTAAGTAGGGTTATATGTTAGTCATGAAGTATTCAGCTCATTTCATGGAGTTGAAGTTCTTTTCACCACTTCTATCTAGGGATGAGATTTTTCATGATAGACATTTCGAGGATGGGTTCTAGTATGCGATTCGTACACAGGTGAATGTCTTTCACCTGCCTACCTTTTCTCTAATAGTCAATCAATATCTTATCACTAAGCATAACCTAAGGGTTTTCAATAGTACAAGGCATAGAGGACTAGTACCATGTCAAGACCATAGTTCTTTCGGTGGTAGGAAGCATTCTCTCAAGGTTTCTCATCAGGGAAGTGACAACTAGAGTGACCCTTTAGATACCTCCAAATATTGTCATCAGTGTGGATGAAGGGGGAACCTAAATCCCCATTATGATAGAGACCCAATGGAGTGCCGATCTTGTGACCATATAGGACATATACATTGTTTTGTAGGACCTTTCCACCAATTTAAAGTGGAAAAGGATCCACACTAGCTCTACCTTGAGGAACATGTTATTTTGAATTGCATTAGAAAATGAGTGGGATTAGTACCAGCAAGATTAACCGAGGAGGTGGTCATGGCCAAGTAAGCCAGACCCCTGATCACCAGTAGCACCAACAGAGCAGTTATTATCATGTTAGTCCATATGTTTCACAGGGCCATGGATTAGGTCAGTTGCATGCACTACAACCAGTACTTGAGGACCAGGCTATGGGACCATCTACAATACGAGGTACTATTCTAGTGGCATCTAATATAGTATCTGATTTATTTGATACAGATTCTTTAAACTCTTTTATCTTTTTATATATTGTGGAAAGTCTCTAACTATATATACAACATTACTATGGTGTAATGACCCTAGAAACACTATTAAGTGTATGAACTGAGTGTATGTGCCAATGTAGGGACTGTCCCCTTGAGATAGGCAGTTATCCTTTCTTATGAAACCTCTTTGTTCTTGAGATGATAGGATTATATTTTATTCTTGGGATGGATTGGTTGGTTTAATATCATGATTTTGTATAATGCTATCTTCATAGGGTATTGTTTACATCACCAAAGGGTAGCGATTATCTATATAAGGTCAAGTGGGATGTCTAGGCTGGTAGATTTGGACTAGAGCATCATGGGATAAGTGAAGTGACCACCCAGATTGAAAATATCTTCATAGAGGATTAGGTTTTATGATAAGTTGATTTACCTCTAGTAGTAGATCATTTTAGGGATGTCTTTCTCGGCAATTTTTCGGCCTTACCTCCTGAGAGAGATGTAGAGTTTACAATCGATCTTGTTCTGGGAGAAGCTCTAGTGTCCATTCCTCTATACAGGATAGCACCTACAGAGCTTCAGGATCTCAAGTGATAATTAGAGTATTTATAGGCCAAAGGTTTTATACGGCCCAATACATCCTCTTGGGTGTTTCCTATGATTTTTTCTAAGAAGACGAATGGAACATTACGTCTTTGCTTGGATTACTTAAGGTTGAACTAACTTACAATCAAGAACCAATATCCACTATCTCAAATAGATGACTGCCTTGACCAGCTCTAGGGAGCTAGGGTATTATATAAGATTGAACTAAGATTAGGTTATCATCAAGAGTGAGTTAGACGGTAAGACATACCAATAACATCTTTTCGTAATAGGTATGGTCTGTATGAGTACCTTATTATGATGTTCAATATTACAAATGCACCCACTGTTTTCATGGCTCTGATGAATAGGGTTTTCCACCCCTATTTGGATTCTTTTGTCATAGTCTTTGTGGATGAAATATTGGTGTATTATCATACTCATCACGACTATGCTAAACATATTGATATTGTTTTGAGTACACTAAGAGAGCATTAGCTTTACACCAAGCTTGAGAAGTGCCACTTCTAGATCAACAAAGTTCACTTCTTGGGTCATATAATATCAGAATCAGGAGTATCTATTGACCTTGAAAATGTTAGTGATATAGTTTCCTAGGAGAAGCCCAAGAACATGTTTTATATACATAGTTTCTTGGGGTTTTATGGATATTATAAGTGTTTCATACAAGATTTATCATTCCTTTCTTCACCTCTTACTGGCCTTAAAAAGAAGGGTGTCAAGTTCCTTTGATCAAAAGTGTGTGAGAAAGTCTTTCAGGAGCTAAAAGGGAGGCTTGTATCGGCACCTATTCTAATTATTCCTGATCTTGGTTTAGGTTATACCGTCTTCTATAATGCATCAGGAATCATCCTAGGAGAAGTTCTGATGCAGGAATACAGAGTCGTTGTGTATGGATCTCAGTAGTTGAGGCCTCATGAAAGAAATTACCCAACACATGACCTTGAGCTAGAAGTAGTTGTCCATGCCTTATGTTGTTGGAGACACTATCTTTTGGGTGAGAACTTTGTGGTGTACATGGACCACAAGAGCCTGAAACATATATTTTCATAGTGTGACTTGAACCACATATAGTGAATATGGGTTGAATATCTACAATCCTTTGATTTTGAGCTTGCCTATATGCCTAGGAAGGGAAATGTAGTTGCAGATGCATTGAGTCTAAAAACTCAGGCACAAACAGTACGGGAAGCCAGTGATGAATGGAAGTTAATGGCCCTCTTCTCTGAGATGCACCTAGAGTTTCATGATTGTCACAAGTCTTTTTATCTCTTATATTTTGTAGATACCTATTCCCTCCTTGAGAAGGTAAAGGGTAGAAAATTTTCAGATCCTGAAGGATTGGTACTCCATGAGAGTATATCAGGAGATAACCCACCTTCAGATTGGTCTGTAGATAAAGATGACATCCTATGTATCCATGGATGTATCTGGGTACCTACAGATATGAGAGAGGAGTTGATGAAAGAGTCACATGCTTCTCAGTGGGAAATTCATTTAGGCATCTATAAGATGTATCAAGATATGCGACTCTAGTATTGGTGGCCTAGAATGAAATTTAAGATTATATGATTTATTACTAAGTGTTTCACCTATCAACAGGTGAAGGCGGAGCAAAAAAGACCTGTAGGATTGTTACAGCCACTTCTAGTCCCGAAATGGAAATGGGAAGATATTTCCATGTATTTCATGGTCATCTTACCTAGGTTGAAGAGGGGTAGAGATGATATATGGGTAGTCATTGATCGAATAATGAAATTGTCCCACTTCAATCCTATTTGAGAGACTTTCTTAGTTATTGAGATGGGAAAACTGTATGTCCGTGAGATTGTATGACTACACGGGGTCCCTTGTACTATCATCTTAGATAAGGATGCTCATTATATGTCATGGTTCTGGTAGGGTTTGCATAAGGATATGGGAACATAGGTGCTTATAAGCACAACTTTTCACCCTCAAATCGATGGACAATCAGAATAGACAATATAGGTCCTAAAGGACATGCTCCAAGCATGTTTACTTAATTTTAGCAGTTCTTGGGAGAAGTATATCCCTCTCTTTAAGTTAAACTATAATAAAAGATTTTAGGCGATGATTCATATGGATCCTTTTGAGGCCTTGTATGGCATGCCATGCCATTTACTGCTATTCTAGCTAGAGGTAGGTGGGGTAACCCTACAAGGTCCTCATCTCATTCAGGTGACTTTGGAGCAGGTTCAGCTAATCAGAAAGCATATGACTACTAACCAGTCTAGAAAAAAATCTTATGCTAATTTCTATTAATGAACTCTAGATTTCAAGGTTGGGGATCATGTTTTCCTTCGGGTATTACCCAAGCTAGGGAATAAACGGTTAAAAAAGAAAGGGAAGTTGTATCCTTGTAACATTGGTTTGTTTGAGATTCTAGGGAGAGTCAGGCTGGTAGCCTATTAGTTGCTAATACCTTAGAGGTACTGTACCATGTACAACATCTTCCATGTTTCAAAGCTTCGCCAATATTATGCTGAACTATCTCATACCTTTGATCTTAAGGAAGTTGAGTTAGATACTAATGCTACCTTTGAGGAGTATCTAGTACAAATCATTGACCGGAGCATGAAGGTTCTCTAAGGCCGGTCTTTCCCTCTAGTACGAGTTCTATGGTAGTATGGGCATGTGCAAGATGGGACTTGGGAGAAGGAGGCTAACACATGTACTCAGTGGATAGAATTGTTATCAGAAAGTGTTTCTACACCCTAGGAAGGTGAACTCAGGGATGAGTTCTTTTAAGGGGGAAGACCGTAAGAACCTAATTTTTCACTTAGGTATAGATCCTTTTAAATTTTGGCCTAATTCTTTATTTTGGACCTAATATGGATGCCTAATGAGTTAGAAAAGGTATCAAGGGTGTTCAGGGAAAGTTCAGAGCCCGAAACCCATATTTTTGGGGAAACTAGCCATGTCACATGGTTAGTACATAGTTGTCACATGATTTTCCTAACAATGTAGATGGAAATTTTCAGATAGAACCATATTTCACAGTTGGTAATGACTATGAAATCTAACAGTGTGAGTGCCCCTCATTCCTAGGTGATTGTGCATAATTTTCATATGGTTTTTTAAACTGTGCAGACAAACTGTGCAGAGGCTATTTTTCTGGGTAATTTTCCCATTTTCCCTTAATGATCTAATTACATCCCCTCCTTCTTCATAATTAGAGATCCAATGGGATTAACCCATTTTGCTCTCATTTTGGAGCTTTTGAAGGCATAAACTAGGGATAAAATGATCTCCCTCATCTAGGATCCATTCAATTTTCCATTCATCACATTGGATGTGCAATAGTAAGTACTCAAGTCCTTTTTAGCCATTTTTCTTCTATCTTGCTCTCGACCTAGTTATCGAGGTGTGAGCATTTTTCCCTTTTTCTCAGATCTACTCTATTCTAAACCAAATTTTAGGCTGATACTAGAGGATAAGGATCATACAACCCTAAGTTTTGTGGTCTATAACTCATCCCTCAAGTTCATTGATTTTTGGAATTTTCATGTGGGGCCTGTCAATTTCATCAGGTGCCATTTACTAAATTTATATGCCATAATTATACTCATTAGAACCATATGGTTATGATATTTCTAAATATGTTATTAGTTGTTAGTGGTTACACCCACAAATCCATCCATCCCATGTAGGATATTATTCCATAATTGGGTTTTTAGTGTTTTGACACATTTGAGCCATTGTTCGGGTGTGCCTTCACATGACCTTTCTAAGGTTAAGATTTTCTATATCAAATGTATTGAATTATTTTATGAATTTTATAATGTAAATTACCATGTATTCTCATCACTTGAATCACCTAAGGTAAGTGCATCAATTTGATAATTAAATGTGAAATGTGAATTGGCAAGTATACTATGCATATGACTTGGCCTTATTAAATGTAATCGAATAGCATGCTGTATGTCCATAGCACCCCTTACCATATTAATGGAAGGTAGTAGAATAAACCTTAAAAATTAAATATGAATTGATTAAATGGTTTCATGTTCAATTAGCCTTGTCACACTAATGAAAGGTAATGGCTTAAACTGTATGAATTATATATGACTTCATTATCAAAATTGGCATGGAAGAACTTGAGATCACCTTGGATTCATGAGGGAATACCTTTAACACTCAAGGATTCCATTCCAAATTCAAATATTTAGTTTATTAGGTTAAGACCCACCTAGAACCTGATTTTTTTCTAACTTTTGATTCCTGGTATGACACCATAGGATCCCTCATGTAGTACTACATGATTCCTTGGATACACTCCTTGGATCCATCATTGACAAGTAGGTGCCATGGTTAAATCCCATCAGGCCTAGTCTCTTCTTAGACCCGTTTTACCTTTGAACAACTCCTTGGAATTGTTAGGTGCCTCACTATGGAATACCTTGGACTATGCTCCTTGGATTGCACTCTTACCCCATACCAGGCTACATTTATTACTGAGTTGGTGAGCCTTGAGTTCTACGTTGCCTTGGTTATTGCCTTGGAACTTCATTATTAAATATCACTACTGGTTGCCTTGTTATAACTTGGAACCTTAATTATTTTTAAGATGTGAATTATTCATAAATTGGTAATAATAAATTAATGGACTTGTTACATTCAGGTTCCAGTCGAGGGCTGAAGCAAGTTCTTAGGTATTTAATTACATTACACTACTTTAATTTATATATGCATGCTTGCACACTATTAAATTTCCATTACACAAGGTAGATGATATAGACACTATTGGTGGTGGCCCACTGAGATTTATTTCACACCCTCTTCAGGCACCGTTTGGTACCCAGAGTAGATTACATGAATGTAGGTGTTGATAAAGGGAAGCATACAACTTCAAACACTTGATTTCTTGCTATTTAAGATGGATATTGATAGTAGATGACCAATACAGAGCTTGGGATTCTTGGGATAATCTTTGATTTCCGTTATAATTTTGTGGAACATGTTATGCCTACTGTCTTGTATCATTGTTTTCTAGTTTTCTAGATACATGGCATATCATCATCAATTGTTGTATGTTATTCCAGTTATTTTAGTTATTCTTACTATTGTATCTATTTTTTCATTGTGCCTTCCATTTACATGTATTAATTCTGCTATTTACCTCTATTTATATTTATCCATTACACTACACTTTGGTAATGAGGGAATAGTCTCCCCACAGACACACCCTAGGCCCTCACTACTAGTCGGCAGCCTCTAGCGTTTGGGAGATACGCTTGAGGCCATGTGGCCCGCCGAGCTCGGGGCACCTACTAAGTAGAATCTAGGTCTGGGACATCACACCATATACCTCATTGAATAGTATCTATATATAATATTATTTATTATCATTGTATATACATTTATATTCCATGTGTTTATCATATTTATTAATGGAATTATGAATTTTTTCTTTATATTGTTTCATTTTAAAGGTATATAAAACCCATTTTATTTCCATGTGTTATTTATGATATGATTAATTTATTATGGCACACATATGTAAGGAGGATGATGGGTGAGGTCCTATATCTCCCTTAAATGCATTGGTAAAGTTTATATCTCATGATATCAAAAGGGTACATGGGAGGATTTATCCCAATCCAAATAGTACATGAGATGATTTATCCCAATTCAAATGGTACACATGAAGATTTATCCAAAGAAAATGGGTACATGTGATGATTTATTCCAAGAAAAATGGCACACATGAGGATTTATCCGATGATAAAGGGTATATGGGAGGATTTATCCCAAGATAAATGGAACATGAGAGGATTATAACAAGACTAAGGGTACACATGATGTTTATACCAAGCCCAATATGGAACACTGGTGATTATCCCAAGCCTACTATGTGATGAATTTTTTGGTGGGTATCCTTGATATATGATTTCTAGGCTTATTATTGCACCATTACTTTTGAATAATTATTTATTTTCTATGTTTTATTAGGTATGATTTTCTTATGTATCCTGATTATAATGATATACTCATCTTATGCTCACTTATGATACTTGATTTTTGTCGCTTATGTTTACCCTTAATGAGAATTTGAGATCACCCCTTTATTATGTTATATTTTCCCAGGTCATGAAGATAAGAAATGTATGAAATTCCTAGAAGAGTATCTTAAATGTAGAATTAGTGGGAGATGTTAAAAACTTGTTATGGTTTAAGAAATTTCTTATATAGTAAAAAATGTCCATTAGTTGAAAAAGACATGGGTTTCATTAGTTAATATTTTTTTTGAATTCCTTAAAACTCTAAACCAAAAATATTATATGAATGTATTATAAGGAAATATTTTATTTACATCATGTAATTGAGATTGTAAAATCCATGGGGTTTCACACATCTAGTGAAAGAGGACCCTAGTAGGTGTAGGGTTTATGGTGGGATTAGGCACACCATAATAAATATGTAGTTGGAGTCCCACTAGTCATTCAAGTTGGGGTAGAGGATGTGGTTCCTAGGGGAAGTGGAAACAATGACTATAGGGAGGTTAAATATAAGGGAGTTAGGTGGAGCACAAGGCTGAGGTTCAATCCAGTTGCATGCCACCAAGCGTACTCATATAGATCATGATTCTAGACCATCTACTATATGAGGTATGATTTTAGAAGATTCCACTCTAGCATCCACTTTTTTAATAAAGGAGCATCATAGTATTTTATATCTTCTCATATTTTTTATGTCTTAATACTATCCATAGAGTATGAATATGGGGTGATGATGATTAAAGAACCATTAAGGGTGTGATCTGAGGGAATTCATAGATTGAAAGATTGTTCCATAATTATTAGTGGCTACATATTACCATGAGACTTCTTTATGCTAGATATAAATTGATTTGGTGCGATATTTAAGATGAATTAGATCATTTAATATCAAGAACATATTTACTAATATCACTGATGGATGTCATTTACATCAGTTGTGGGTGATAGTTATGTTTACATCAGAGAGTGGGATATATAAGAAATTCATATAAGACTTGACCATTGAAAATTGAGCGGGATTACAACCTAGGTTTCTAATATTTTTTTAGATGATAGAGAGACGTAGTAGACAAATTTTCTTCAAGTTTTTGATAGGTTTTAGAATTTTTTCCTCTAAGGATTTCTCAGAATTTTCACCCAAGAGGGAGGTCAATTTTTTGATTGAACTCATTCCATATATGATGCCTATATCTATCCCCCCTTATTGGATTGATCCTATATAGATACTAGAGATAAATCCTTAGTTATAGAACTTCAAGATTAAGGGGTTAATATGGTTGAGTACATTCCCTTTGGGCGATTAAATATTATTTTACAAGAAGGTAGATGGATATTTGAGGTTATGTGTGGACTATCAGAGGCTGAATCAAGTAGCATTCAATAACTAATATCCACTCTCACATATAAAAAATTTATCAAATATACTTAGAGAATCATGATTATTCTATAATATTGACTTGATATCGGGTTATCATTAGCTGAGAGTGAGGCCTTTCACCATAAATCTCACTATATTTAGGATTTGTTATGATCTATATGATTATCTAGTAATGAAATTCAATTTGATGAATGTATCGATAGTTTTAATGGTATTGATGAATCAATCATTCCTTCTAGATTTGGATACCTTTTCAGTTTCCTTTTTTGATGATATTATTTTATAATATAGTTAGGGGAGAATCACACATGAAATTTAGATATAATTTTGAGCACACTTTGGGAGAACCAAATAGTGTCCAAGCTCTCAATGTGTCACTTTTGGATCAATCACGTGCACTTATTGAGGCTTGTGATATCAGAGTCTATTTTATAAGTTCACCCCGGGAAGGTCTAGGTAGTGGTTTCTTGGGAGAGGACCAAGAATATATTTTATATATACAACTTTTGGGTGTTTTTTAGTTATTAAAAAAGAATCTATAAGGAATTATCCAACTTAGTAGCACTAATGATAGGCCTGACCAAGAATGGGATAATGTTTTTTGGTCATATGTTTTTGAGAAATCCTTTTAAGAGAGGAAATAGAGGTTGATGATATAACTGATCCTGAACTTACCTAATATGAATAAGGAGTATAACTTGTATTTTGAAATATCATGGATAAATTTAGAAGTAGTTTTAATGTAGGATAGTTATGTGGTTACTTATGGGTCCAGGTAGCTGAGGACACATGGGGAAAAATACCTGAAACATGATCTAAAGATATAAGTGGTGATACATTCCTTGATATATTGTCATAATTTACTTTTTAAGAGATTTTTATGGTATATACTAACCACAAGGGCTTTAGGTACATTTTCTCATAGTGGGACTCAAACCTTAAATAGAAAAGGTAGATTGAGTGTCTGTAGTTTTTTGATTATGAGCTGGTGTATACACTTGGAAAGGATAATGTCATTGTTGATAAACTGAGCATAAAGACATATAATTAGGTGGTACAAGAGTCAATAAGTGAGTGGCATATGATGACCCTTTTTTATGAGTTTCATGTTGATGTAAAAGAGTATCAGGGTCAAATGAACATTATGCCCTTATCTATCACTTCTTCACTCCTTAGTATGGTGAAGAGAATTTATCTATTTGATTAGAAATTTATATTCATTTGGGAATACCTATATGGTTGGGATCCATCACTATATTGGTCTCTTGATACCAATGAGATTATCTATGTCCGAATTTATATAATAGACCCTATGAGAATGTGTGGAGATATGATTAGGGACTCATAAAACTTGAGATGGTTTGTATATATAGGCTTCACCTAGATGTATCGTGATATCTTCATACAATATTGGTGTATTATGATGAGGATGGGATAATAGTTTTCATCACATAGTGTGCTTAACCCATTGTTAGAAAAGGTCAAGAACTGACTTCCCAATCACCTTCTTTATCCATTACCCATTATTAAGTGTAGGAGGGATGATGTAATCATGGATTCCTAGATGGGGTTTCCAAGGACACCCTGAAACAGTGATGCAATGTGGGTCTTTAGAGACTAGTTGACTAAAGTGGATTATTTATTATTCATTTTCTAAACTATCTCTATTGATGAGTTATGTAATCTCTATATTTGAGATATAATACTTTTTCATGGATTACCCAAGATTATTGTCTTTTTTAGGTATTCCCATTTTACTTTATTCTTTTGGAGAGGGTTATAGAAAGTGATTGACATAAAAGTGAATCTAATCACTTCTTAACATCAATGTACTGATGGGTAGTTTGAGAAGGCTATTCACATGTTTGAGTATCCACTTCATGTGTGTTTCCCTAATTGGAGGTTATTTTTAGAACCATTTGGAACAAGTAGAGTTTTACTACAATAATATTTTCCAAGCATCAATCCAGATGGGACCTTTCATGAATTTGTATGGTATGAATTTCCATTCACTATTATATTGAATGGAATCTATGGAGTAAATGATTATTAGGATGAATCTCAAGAAGGATATTTGAGATCATATCCAATTGATTGGGAAGCAGGTGGAGACCACAAAATGTAGTTATAGGTTGTATGCCAACCGACAATGCCATTTTCTAATATTTGAGGTAGGTGATCAGGTATTCTTGTGAGATTCAAATAGACCAGGACATTTTTATATACATATAGAAAGGAATTTAGACCCTTATTATGATGATCCATTCATGATTTTGGAGATAATTGGTAGAGTGGAATACTGGTTGTCTCTTACACAGTGTTACAGTGCCATATATGATGTATTTCATGTTTCTCAACTTTAAAATTATTATACCAATCTTTCTCTTGAAATGAATATAAATGGTGTGGAGATAAAAGTTGATTAATATTTTAAGGATTTTTGTATTCATATTACTGATTAGAGTTAGAAGACTCTCTATATAAACATGATTCCTTCGGTGTGGGTGGAATGAAAACACGACTATATCTAAAAGGAAACCTTTGAGAAGGAGTCTGATATGAAAGCACAGTGGATGGTTTTTTTCCTAATAGTATTTATGATTTTGTAGAATTTATATTGAAGATGAGCGGATATATAGTGGTTTTTTTAAATGATGGAATTTCTCAAGGTATGAACCTGGTTGAATTTTGTGTATTTTTTTTTAGAATTTTTGGATGAAATAAAAACCTATTTAGATTTTTATTTCAATCCTAAATTTTAGTTTGAAATCTATATATAAATGCTTTTGGTGATTTTTTAATTGGTTGGGTGTTCCTGAGTAGTGATTTGGGGCTAACCATGGCTTGACTAAGTGTACTAGGACCCAGTTGAGGTGTTGTAAGTATTGAAATAGATTGTGAATTTTGCCTTGGAAATTTTCCTTTCTTATGAATTTTTCTTAATATTATTATGAGGAACTTATGGATTTAGAGGGTCTCCCTAATTGATAAATCTAAATGGGCAATATTTGGAGTGTTTTGGTAATTTTTAGGTTTTGACCATTTTTCAAATTTTCTACTATGTATAAAAAATTATGCAATATTATTACTTATGTATGAGATATTACATATCACAGGGAGAGAAAAAATATATATTATTTATGGGGAAAAATTATATTATGTAAGGTTTTTCCCTTTCTAAAAAACCCCATGTATGAAAAAACAATTACACATGGGTTTTTATCTAAGGGAAAACCTTATATGAGGAAGTAATATATTATGTATGATATATAATATATTATATATTAATATTGTTGTGAGGTCATATATCTTACATGTAATGTATGATATATAAAACATATTAGTCATAGAATAAAATGTCACATATTAGTTTTTCCTCAAAGTGAAATACATGATATGTTAAGGAAATATGTTATGTTTTGAAATCTAGCTAAGTAAAATATATTATACATAGAAATATATATTTCATGTTGACTAAATATATTATGTATTAAAATTTAGTTAAGGGAAAAATTTTATGTGTGAGGAAAGACATTATGTATTAGTTTTCCCCTAAGGAAAAAACCTTACACATAGATGATATGTTATGTATTGAGTTTTTTCAAATTAAAATATATTATACATGTTTAATATATTATACATGGGATGAAATATGTTATGTATAGGATTTTTTAGAAATAAAAAATCCTTACATATTGTAAAGGTATTTTACACATGTATTTTTCCTTAAGGGAAAACCCATACATATCAACACATATATCACACATCTCATAAAACATTAAATTTCAAGTTTTTCTTAATGGGAAAACCTTACACTTGATCTATATATATTACATATGGAGGGGGGAATTCAGAAAATTAGTAGTCCCATATGTGAAATATATTTTTATATGTGTTACATATGACCTTCAGGGGGAGGAATACATATTATATATATATATTACATATGGGATCTTAGGGTAAATACATAATATATATTTTAGGGGTATCCATAGTTTGTTAAAAATTTTGGAAAATTAATTTTTTTCCATTATTTATAGAATATTAATAAAATTATTAAAAACATCTATAAAGGGGATTTTGGGATTTTAAAACCTGTATAGTGAGGTAATCAATCAAAATATAACTCTCCCCCTCTCATCATCACAAATGCTATCTTTTTTTCTTAATGTATTCTTGTGATGTTTGATTTAGATGATAACTGAAGCTAGGTATATCACTTTTCAATCATTATTTTTAGTTTCTCATGTTATTTCATATTATTATTCTAATTGAAAATATTTATACCCTATTTTAGTGTTTTATGTCAGAATAACCAAATTTTCTCATTTTAGTTTGGATTAATAGCTGATAATCGATTAGTGTCTACCATTAAGAATATTGTAGGTGGTCCCTATGTTATGTAAGAACCCGATTTTTGAGCCTGTAATACTTTGAAATTTTTCTTGATGTTATTCAAGAGTAGGGCATTCAAACAGCGTGTGATTCCGAGCCTCGGTGTGCCCGAAATTAAATTTTAAGTGCGTTCACACTAGGAATGCCAAATAAATGGAATAACTCCTAAAATATTGCTCGTATTGGAAAAAGGAGGGCACCGTTGAGTCTGTAGCATTTCGTTTACCCTAGGATGGGTGTAACTTTCGTGGGCACGACCCTTCTATGGAAAACACCACCAGGGGAGTTTTAATAATTTAGTGGCCTCGGGTGAGAACTTTTAACTTCTGAACAGAGGCTCAGATTAAAATTTTGAGACTGTCGTTGCGCTCAAAACATGCATTTTACCCTAGGAGCGACTTAACCTTGACCCCGTCAAGAATTCGGGTATGGGCCCACTGGTGGGTGTCTAAAATTAATTAAGTTTTAATTAATTTTTTTTCTCCCTACTTAAAAACATCCACCCTCCTTCTCCCCCCTTGAAATCTCCCTAGTGGAAACTCTACCAACAAAGGATACACCTTCTTCAAGCTCCTATCGCCACCTCTTCAAGGAGTTTGCAGGTCCGGCGGATCGTTTGTGAAGCGACGGGCTACGCCCTACGAGGTAGTGTCATGCATTTTCGTTTTAAATTCCCGCATCCTCTTTGAACTGAAATTATAGCATCGAAATGTTGTTTATTTGATGAGTGAAATCCATAGATGCGTAGGGTTCAATACGAGATTTCCAAATCTCTTTTCGGATCGAAAACCGAGTCCCAGGGCATCTGGGGTAGCCCCAGGAAGCTTTCCAGCCAAAAACTCTTGTTTTCCGGCTGTTCCAGGGCAGTCCGGCGGCTCCGCGCGGCGGTCTGGTGAGTTCCGGCGGCGACGGATCCTCAGGCGGTCTGGGCCTGCGGTGGTGCGGTGGGTCTCAGGCAGTGGAGTGGCCGGCTACGGGTGAGCGGCTGCGGGCATCGGTGGCACACGCGGGAGGTTAGGGGTGCGCGCTGGTCGGCTTCGCCGGTCGACATGCGGTGCGAGACCGGGGTCAGTGCGACCCCGAGAGCAGACCGAGACCTGCAAAGCACGAGTCTCATGGAAAAGAGTCCGATCAACTTAATTAGGTCTAGGTAAAGCCGCGTGGCCTGCATGGTGAACCGCGGGCCACGGTAGACCGGGCGGTCCGGGCGGCTGAACCACAGACTGCCGGTCTAAAGGGGTAGACCGGCCGAACCGATCCGGCCCACCCCGTCTCTGTCCGTTGGCATTAAAACGACCCTAAATTGCAAAAAAAGTGTTGGATTCGCATTCCATTAATGGATACGTGATCCTTGGATCGAGACAGAGGTTTTGATAGGGTCTCGTGAATTTTTAATTCCCGAGACGGGGGCTCGGTGGCGCGACACGTCCGTTAAGTGTTACTTAGTGCCTCGCCGGGATTCTTTTTTCAGATGGCATGAGCACATCCAACGTCCGTTTTAGGCACCATCAGCAGTGTTGTGATCCTGGCATTATGAAGAAGTAGTCCAGGGTGGTTTCAGGCATTGGAGCTGGAGTTGAGGTGTGGGCCCCAAGGGCCATCCTTTAAGCTGTGTGCAACGTACCACGACTTTTTCATCAAACGTCCGTTCAGGGTGAATGAATAGTCGTTTTGGAATGTTTTTCCGAGAGCATCATGATGGTGTAGTTCACCCATCCTTTTTTAGAACTTAGGGGTGGGCCCCAAGAGACGCTGTATGGGCATAAAGAAGTGTTGAATGTCTTTTTCATTAGGAGTCCGTTTCAAGCGAGTAAATAGTCTATCTCGTGTGCTTTTTTGTGAGGATTACAATAGTGTAATATGTTTGGGCGTGTGGAGCCTCATTCGAGATCTCATTAAATTTGGAAACATGAAAGGGAATTGATCAGAGGTTCCTTTGACGCACTCCGAACAAACACATGATAGCGATGTTAGTGACACCCAGTGATGACACGGGTAGTGCGGAGTTATCAGACCAGTTCTGGGTTTACCCTCCAGCGGGGTCGGGCAGTGGGTTACCCACCGGCGTATTAGGGTTTACCCTCCAGCGGGGCTGGGTAGTGGGTTACCCATTAACCTTAGGGTTTACCCTCCTACGGGGCTGGGCAGTAGGTTACCCATTGACCTTAGGGTTTACCCTCCGGCTGGGCTGGGCAGTGGGTTACCTGACGACCTCTTAGGGTTTACCCTCCAGCTGGGCTGGGCAGTGGGTTACCCGACGACTTCTTTCAGACTCACCCCTTTCTATGATGCTAGCCAATGACTTTTCTCTGTGATTACCAGAGTGGGACCCTTGGTTGTACGGTTCAGCGATGAGACAACTTTGAAGTGCAGGACTGTTGGGCATCAGTGATGTATATCCTTAGAACTGTTGGTGACTTTTCATGGGCTGTGCTTGGATATAGAGATCCCCTTACACACTCGTTTGGGTTTCTTGTTTAGAATATATATATACACACCCTACTTCTGTTCCCACTCCATGGGTTCAATTACTTTCCTTCTAGGAGGGGTGAAGACGCGCGGGGTATGCCACGTTCTTTCCACATCTATCTCCTCTTGGTTGGATGAGTCTACTTTCTTTTGTTGGGTTGAGCTGCACTCTATCTATTATAATCTTACATTGTTCTTTGTTCTGTCTACTACTCACCGTTTTAGTACCTCCTTTGTTTCTCCCTCGAACTTTGAAGGCATCCTATTGAGTATCTTTATACTCACCCCTGCTTGGGCTTTACCCGCACTTGGTGTGCCCTTGCAGACAGCAGACAGGTTGATTGAGACTACAAAGGAGTGTAGAGGACACGAGAGCTTGGGATGCGTCCAGTGGTTGTAGTAGGAATTTCAGGTGTGAGATTCACCAGCTGTTTACTTTCATTTACCTATTGCCGGGTTGTGGCACCTTTCTAGTTGGGTGCGTGTTTTTCCCTTTACTGTTCAATTTACTTGTCAGTCTACTTTTCAGCACTTTTCTTGTTCTGTTTTAGGGGTCGATTCATGCTCTGGTTGGGATACCGTATTCCATACTTTGGTTTCCTTTTTACTCCACACTTCTACATTGAGTGGGATGTGTGTGTTTGAACAGGTACTAGACAAAGGCCTCCCCAAGATTGTTATGCCTTCGGCGCTTGTCGGCAGCCCCTGGCCTATAGAGGTGGGCTTGGGGTAGTTGCGGCTCGGTACTGGTAGAGTCGGGTTGTGATATGTTATCTATAAAATTATTTCTTCTTTTCCATATGATGTGAATTATTTCCAACTTAATATGTGCTTGACCTAAAATATAAATAATTTTTTTGTATCTTTATTTATTATAGATAAAATTTCCTAAGGTCCATGAATAGCCCATTGGTGAGTTTAAATTTGATACTTTTGGCTATAAAGTAAGGTGAACCTTATTTTATAGAAAAATTGGAATTTAAAAGGTAACATTGGGGGTTCCATAAATGTAATAAAGATACCTTAATTGAATATATCATTCATTTTTATCTTGATTTGGATGAATTTGGTGGTGGAGTTTATTAATACTAAATTATGGTGTATTCCCCTATCTTTCAGTAGGTGGATGAGTCTCAAATAGGATACCTTGTGGTAGAAGTATAGAGATATCAAGTAGTTAATTTAAATGCTCTGTATGTTTCAGAAAAATATGGATAACATCAGGTATCGAGTCATAGAAATTTATATATTACTCAGTTTATACACAATTATATTTTATGTAAGTTTGATAGTTTACATATAACTACACATTAATGCATCTAGAAGATGTATCATGAATTAAAGAAATAGTTTTGGTTCCTTATAATGAATAAGTTTGTGGAAAAGTTTATAACTATATATCTTACATGTGATTAAGTTAATACTGAACATTGGGTTGCGATAGGGTTATTACATCCCCTTAATGTTCCATAGTGGAAGTGGGAGGACGTCTCCATCGATATTTTAACTAAAATATCCCATATATTTAAGGGGTATGATTTTATCTAGGTCATGGTTGATATATTTTTTAAATTGAATCATTTATCACATGTCTAAGAGTGAATATTGGTGGATGTTTTGGGGACCTTATATAGAGTAGGTAGCAAAAATTCATAGATTTTAGAGGATAATTTTCTCATATCATGATCCTTGGTTTATGCCATGGATTCTATGGGGTATACAACATTCCTTTGTTACCTATATATTCCTTATCACTTAATTACATCCGTATATGGAATGTCAAACTAGGTGCATAGTTCAAACATTGGAGGAAAAGTTCAAAAAAAGTATTCTAGATATTGGTAGATCATGGGATAAACATTATCACTAGTTGAGTTTTCTTATAATAACAATAATCATTTATAAGTTTTAATGTAACTATTTGAGGTTTTTTATAGGAAACCATATAGATCACCTCTGTGTTTGGTTGAAGTTGGTGACACAATGATTGTTGGGAAAGACTTAGTGTAGGATATGATAGAGAGGGTATATATGATTCAAGGGTGTATGGAGTCTATACAAGATCATAAAAAATTATATGTTGGTTAGATGAGAATATTGAAATATTTTTATATTAGTGACCATATTTTCTTGATAGTATCACCCTAACATAATCTTCAAAAATTTGGTTGAGAATGTAAGATTTATCCACAATTACATGGGCCTTTCAAGGTGTTGGATAATATGGGTAAAGTGGAATATTAGTTTATAGTTTTACTTTTATTAGAGAGAGTTCATGATTTATTCCATTTATCTCATCTAACAAGGATTCTTCATGATGAATTCCATGTGGTTGATTGTGTTGAGCTTGATATTGAAGAATATATGATGTTTAATCAGAAATCATAGGAAATTCAATATCAGTAAGAGAATAAGTTTCATAGATGGTTTATTCCTTTGATACATGTTTGGTGGAGGCATAGGGGTTTTTAAGAAATTATATAAGATCATGAGTCATATATGAGAGTTCATTACTAAGATTTTTTTTGAACCGTGTTCCTTGTAATGTGAAGAAGAAGTTTGAAAATAAAATTAACTATGGTTTTTTCTAATCCTTATGATTTAAGCGACACATGTGGTATTTTCAAATTTGATAAGGATTTGAGTGGTATCTAATGTGATGGTTTATATTTTTGGGTGTTTTCACTATTTATATATTGTCTATTTAGAGTATAATATTGATAAATGATTATTAAAGAATTATGCATTGATGTGGCAATGTATTTAAACACATGTTTTTCTTATTTAGTGAATTTTTATAGTTTGGTTTAAGTGGTAATGGTAGTTTTATTTAAAACATATGGAACTAATAATGGATAACCTAAATTAATGTTTTTTCTTTGGGTGTAGAATCTAAATCATCATGTAATAATTAATTTAATGTAAAGGTGGTAAATATAATAAGACATGGTAAGGTAGACAAATTAGATTATGATCTCATGTTATACTCAATGATTTCTTGACATTCTTACCAATTATGCTCTCCTTGTTTCCTTTTGATTATACCCTTATTGATCTATTTAGATCAACTTTTTATTCTTTGTAAATGTTTTAGGGAAACAAGGACCACTTGGATGTCTTGAAGTATTGTAGAATAATAATTAATTAGATGTTTTGTACTGTATTCCATGTATTTTGTACCTAGTTCCCAAAGACACTAATTTTTTTTGTTTTGGGAGTTGATTTTATTTTATGTAATTTATAAAAAATATGTATTCATAGAAACAAATCCATAAATTCTAATATAAGGGCATATTATTTGGTATTTTAGAAAAGTTTAGTTATTTTTGATAATTTAAAATATATAAACGTTAGGATGGAAATACTTGAGAAGATAATATTTAGTTCTATAGAATTAGATCATGTATATTGAGCATTAAATAATATAATTCATAATTAAATACTATTTATATTGAGTCATATCATGAAGTTATATTTTTTTTTAAATTTTAAGATTACTTTAAAAGCTAGTATTTTAGTTAATAGAAATATGTGGAAATATGAATAGGTGATTATCAATGAGTGAAAATTATAAGGATTCGATTTTTTTAAGGATGAGAGAATGTAACATCTAAGATTTTGTTTGAATACATACATACATACATATATATATATACACATAAATATATATACACACACACACACACACACATACTCACACACACACAGACACAGACACACACACACACACATATATATAATTTTATCCCTTAACATATATGTGTATAAAAATTAAATTCATTTTTTTAAGTAAAAGACTAATAAGTTGTTTGTGTGTGTATCCCTATCTCCATCTCTCTTTCCCTCCCTCCCCAAAATCTCTCTATATATTGCATTTATGCTTTAATTAAATAAATTATTTTCTTATTAGTCAATAGTATAAGAATATGTTATAAATAAATAGTACGAAACACACAAAAATGATGATTATTTTATTATGTCACAATAGAAAATTTCTAATGAAGTGAAAATGAATTCTATAAGATTAATACAAATATAATGGTATAATATACATGAGTAAATATCATAACTAGAAGTCTAAAATCCAATGGGTCATAACCTCTCAAAAATACCATAGTCATGAGAATCACTATAATAAGAAAACAAAATAGTATAAATAAGGTAGAAATTTTATAAGAGAAATATAAAAACCTTGAGATAAAACTAAGTGAATGAAATGTGTTTGAATTTTTGGGGTATATATATAAGGTAGAAAAATACAATATGATCATTGTAATGGGTAAGATAATCATTGTAAATATGAGTATTAGAATATTAACCTCTTCATTGGAATATTAAAATGACTATTATGTTTAACTGATAAAACAAAAATATAAGTAAATAATCACCAATATATAAATTTATAAAAGCCACAAAAGAATATTTAAAATTAATAAATATTTTTTAATTTATCCAACTCAAATTCATAAATTAATTTTGATTATATGTTTTATCATTATTTATTAATACTTAATATCTTATATTTATTTTAAATATTTTATTTTTCTTATTTATAAATTTATTTTGATATAATGGATTAAAAATTTGGAATTATCAAAATGAAATTATTCAAGAGTTATTTTTTAGTATTTTTCTAAAATAGTTGAATTTTGGGGTGAATTGTAAAAATATAGTTATATATATTATACATTTTGTGACCTAATTTTGATAGAATAATGAAAAAATAATTTAGAATTTATTTTCCACAACTTAAAATATATTTAACTTGTTAAATAAAATATTTTAAAATAATAATTAATTTTCAAATATTTATGGAAATTTTCAAAGTCAAAAATGCATTTTATTTAAATAAAAAATTAATTTTAATTTCTTAATTTCTATATTTTATTCCAATGATTACATTAATTTTTAAAAGGGTTTAAATATCAATAAATAATATGTTTTTTAACAAAATACTATTGTTAATCAATACCATTCATACTCTTTTGTAAAAATAATAACTTGTTCAACATTTTATTCAAAAATAACCATCTCCTTCACCACCCTTATTCACCAAATTATCACCACTTAAAAAAAACTTTTTACATTACTTAATCTATACCAAAATTGCTCCTTAACCCTCTTATCCATGTATAGGAAGACTTAGTCTCACTAAAAAACCATATTTTGGAGCCTTAAGTGGTGTACTGAAGGAGTCATTACAAAGATGAAAGTAAGAGTTTCAATCCAAGATATTTTATTTCTTTTCATAAAATATTTCAAGTTATTTTATTTAAAAATCATAATAAATTATAAAATTATAAAATAAATTATGTAATTTTATTTTATTATATTTTTTAATATCATATAATTAATCAAATTAATTTTATATTTGTTTTAACAATCATTCTTTCATGGCCAGTTCAAACCACCAATATAGATGATGTTATTAATCATCTATTACTACCTTTCATGGTTGTTATGAATCACTCTTTTTATGGTTAAAAATTTATATAATAATTATTTTTTAATATTCATCATATTCTATAATGTTAAAATTAATATAAAAATAATTATGACAAATTATGTTCATTGCAATTGATAAAATCGCCTAAACAAGCATATCAAATATTATATCATCCAGCCACACATATTTTGAGTAGTATTATTATTTATGGAACCATTTAATTTAAATAATTATTTAAACCCTTTAAAATAACACTTATGAAGTTTATGGAATCATTGGATAAAGAATTATGAATAATACTGTCACTGAGATAGAGCATTGGAGCCGTAAAATGAACATATTCAAAGGATTAATGAAAACAACATAAGAAAAATAAATGAATATAAAATAATTTTAATAAAGAATTAAAAATCAATATGTTTCTTAATATAGTAACTAATAAATGTAATTTTATTATTCATGTGGTTAAAAGATACCCAAAGAAAGTTTAGACTCTAGTTAAGGGGTAATCACTAAATTTTTATCTTTTTATTTCATATTGATTGCATAATATAGATTTAACATATTTTAATTTATTTTATAATAAAATTATCACATTCATTTTTAAACTTTTTATAAGATTTTCACACTTTTTTAATCTTAATAATTTATACTTTTTCATAGCTCATAATGTTAGTAAGGGGATTTTAGTATAAAGTTTATTTCATTGAATTATGTTTCCTATTCATTATTAATTCTCTCCATTATTTTGAATATACTATCCTATGAATGTATCCCACTCTATTTACTTATATTAATTTGTATTTACATTTATTTTTTATATTTTTATTTAATTTTTTATACCTTTATATATTACTAAATGTGTAAATGGGATTATCATTTTCTAATTATCCACCTTTTTAACTAATATTACTTTAGTAGTTTCGAATAAATTTATAATTAAACTTATCATATTCCATATTTTTCAAATTTTTCTTGGAAATTATATTCCTATTTATTATCCAAAAAAATATTGTTTTTTAATCCATACCATAGAGAGACAGTAAAGGGAACCCTTCTTAAATTCATCATGATCACATTTATTTATTTAAATGTTCTCTTAATTTATTTATTACTTTTTGAATTAAAAATATTAACCACTGAATATGTATTATTACATTTTCATTTAATTAAATAGATGTAAATTATTTATCTCTTTTCACTCTTTAATTTATTCTTATGACATACCTTAAAATTTTGGTAAGATGATTCTTGTATCAATCTCACTACTTTGAATTATATTTCCTACTCTTTATCCTTTCACTTCTATATTCAGTATATGTTTTCCTTTGAAAATATCCTACTCTATTCACCTATATTTATTGATATTCATAAGTTATTTTTTATCTCCAACAATATCATATGTTAAAAAATCTATAAACATTTCTTTACTAATCTTCACTCTTTTGGGATTAAATTCATTCCTATAAACTTTATTCTTTCTTGTATTTTAAAAACCTAGAATTTTATCAATGGAATTTCCTTCTTATAATTATGTCATAAAACACATAAATCACATTGATAACCCAATAAAAAAATTATTATCATAAATTAATAATGACACATTAGTTAATAAATAAACCAATAATAATGGAAAATATTACAGCAGGACAATAAATAGAAAATAAGATAATAAGATTGGGAAAATTTGGATATGCTCGATCCACTAGAATAACCGCACTCATGAACAATGCTGTAGAAATGAAAAATAATGTTAATAATAAAATATTTATTTTAAAGATTAAAGTATATATATAACCTTATGATAGAATATAATTAAATAAAGAATGAATGAAATAATAGGTATTTATATAAATTAATGGACCTATACCATTGGAATAGTAACCTAACCACTGGAATAATAATAAGACCATTAGGAATAGTAATCTAGCCATTAGAATAGAAACATCACATATTAAAATATAAATAAAATTTAGGTATCTTATAATCTTAAATATGATATAATTATATCACAGTATAAGTAAAAAAAGTTTTAAAAAATGATAAATTAAGTGTTGGTATTTTTATAGAAACATAAATATTTATTAATAATTTTATATTTAATATAATTATTTAAAATAAAATATATCTTCATAAAATATATTCATAAATTAATAATATGTTTTTATTGAAATTATAATATAATTTTATGAGACTTTAACTAATTTAACAAAGGGTCATAAAATCAATTATAATATTAAAATCGGTATTTTTTGAATAAATGATGATTTTATTTACAAATTAAATTTCTCATATTTATAAAATTATTTTCATAAAATGGATTCCATTTTTGAAATATAAATGTTGAAAAATTTTTTGGGTTAATTTTCAGTATATAACATTATAAGCTAAATACATGAATTTTGGAGTCCTGGTTAATGTATGTGTAACAACCCAATTTTTTTTAAATGATATTTGTTTCCTGAGAAAATGTGTGTTAGATTATATTATACACAAAAAACCCATATATATTTAATAATGATCAAAAATTTAGTAAACAAAATAGAAAAATATATATCACACGAATCTGTTAGAATCATTACCCCAACACTACACAAATAAAAAAATATAAGTAAACCAATAAACATCTTAGAAAATTATTTTAGTGAATATTTAATGAAATAAGAAAGTGGTATTTATATAGTTTAAAGGGAAATGTGAGTATTGGGATTTGACTGTTATAGGACTATTGGTCAAATATGACCGTTATTCAATATAATCGTTAGAAAATTTTACAATTGTGAACTATAACCTTTGGTAAAAATTCTAATGTTATAATTAGTGTTTTTAAATAGTAATGAAAAAGGATAATTAATATATAAAGGAAACACAATGACCTCAACTAGTAGAGTCATGCCATATGAAACCTATTTTTCAAATCTTATAAGGGTGGTAGCATCACTGGGGTTCACCCTTGGAAAATCTCTAGTTGATCTTCCACAAGTGAAGCTTGAATGAAATCACCTATGGGATTAGTTCAAGTTAGTAGAAATTACTACTCGGCCGATGTTAGCCGAGATGCCCCATGAATCTATCACTATTGCAAACCTTACCCTTAGGTCATATGTGAGTGTTATAAGAGGATATGTATCTAGGCCTTAGTTACTTAAAGTGTAATTATATTTTATAAATAAAATTTTTATTATTTCAATTTCATTTTCAGAATAATTTTTCTTAATAAAATATAGGTTTAATTGAGATGAAATTTTATAAATTGATTTTTTCATAAATAAACTATAATTTTCATAGAAGATATAATTTTTTTATAATAAACTGAGGAATTCCTTATAATATTTATTAAATATTATGTTAAAAACACTCTTATTTAAATATAAATGATAAAATTATTTTATTATGTCCAAGGAAATTTTTAAGTGTCAGAAATCTGACTATGCCTTACAACCTGCTATTTTTTAATAAATAATTATTTTTATATTTAAATGTTAAAATTATAATATTTAGAGAATTATTTTTGGTAAAATAAACATCATTTTTGAAATCATCACATCGAAATTAGGTTAGGGTGAATTTATGATAATTTTCTAAAATACTCTATTTTTCCATGAATATTAAAAATACAGTTTGGGTTTTTCATCATGTTTAATGACTTTATAATTATTTAAGAATAATGTAATAATTAATTAACCATAATCTATGACCTAAAATAATATATTTTATTAATATCAAGTATTTTAATAGATTGTAATCAATTTCCAAACCTATAAATGACTTTCCAAAGTCTAAAATGGAATCATTGATTTTAAAAACATTAATTTGTAGAAACTTTACCTTTCCATGCCAAAAGAAGTTATAAAAAATGTTTAGTTATGGTGGATTAAAATAATATAAAATGTTTCCCAAATTTCCAAAAAACATGGGCCAAAACTATGGATAAGCCAATGGTTTTTCATTTTCCACAACCTAAATTTCCAAGGCATATATTTGGAAATTATTAAACAAATCCTCAAGTTTTCCTATAAATACCCAACCATTTTCCATTTCTTTTAACTCCCAATCCATACTCCATGAATTTATTGTAGTTTGGACACCCAATAAGTCACCCCAATGTTTCCTTAATCTCCCAAGGTTCTATTCCTCATGATTTAGGAGTAACTCTTAAAGGTAAGGGAATTATCCTACTTTTCTCTTCAATTCATGTACCCATTTTTGTTTATGTCTTCTAATTGTTATGATTACTATCTATTATTAACATTTTTATCATAACATTATATCCAAATTATATTTTATTAATGGGAGACCCTTTTACCCTCTCATTTTACTAATTTTCTAAAACCATCTTTTAAACCCGTCAGCTACCGAATTCACTTCTCAAAATTTATCTATTATCTTTAATAAATTATCTTTTATTGTATTTGTGAATATTAACAAACCTTTTTCCTTTCTATGGTTATTCATCTATATGTAAAAATGATTTATTTTATACATGTATTTACACATAATAAATCCACATTCCCTTTTTTTGGACTAAAAATGATGTAGTGATCATGTATTTTAGCACTTTTGTATGCCATGATTTTGATAAGAAACCCATTATTTATTCTCTATGGGTTATTAATGAAATGATTTATTATGATATATGTGTGTTACATTGATTAATAAATATAAATGATGCACCCTTATATTGCTCCAATGTATTGGGTAAGGAATTTAATCTTTATTGATGACATGTTTTATGATTCCTTGGTGAATAACCATCATAATTCTCATTTAGATACCTTGGTGAAAAACCTTAGTGATATACTTATGAATGTATCATTTAAATTTTGTATCCACATTTCCATGTTATGAATCATGTTATTTTTATTAGGATATGCCTCATGTCCTCTTTCTCATGCCATAATGATATTCCTCATGTTCTTAATGATATTCCTCCTGATCGCTTGTAAAATATTTCCCTCTATTATTCCCTTACTTGACCTCATGCTCACCCATTCCTTTTATTTATGTCCCCAGGTAATGAGATGTAGTAAATTTAATTTAGGATGAACCCATGAATAATCCTTTCAAGTGTATTAGAATAATTTTTTATGTTTTCATATATTGTGTTCCTGATTTCCAAGAAACTAAACTTTAACAAATCCTATGTTTAGTACCATGCAATTAAAAGTTTATGAAAGAAATGGTGGGATTATATAGTTGGTATAAAAGTGTAGTTTATTTATTTTTGTGAATTAGGAATATAAATCCTTATCTTAAACCCTATATAAAATTTAAATATAGGAAAACGTCCTTGTATTTTGGTGAAGTATTATGTAAGTGGTTTCTAAGAAAAGAAATCCCTATATGGATACAAACAAGTGGATGTGACTCTAGAATAAATATATCTAGTGGTAACAGCATAAAACACCACATTGAGCTAGACTTGATTGGGAACTTGTGAATAAAAATGGGTCTTGGTACACTTCTAGTTTGACACTGCTGAGGGATATGTTTGGTTAAGCACAAGCTTTTTATGAACCATTTTGAAGGATATATAGAAAATGTAATTATTTTTAAATAATAACATATTTAAGAATGATTATTTAAAATATTTTTTTCTGACTAACTTATTTAATAATTATGAACCATGATGTTTTAAGACATAAAATTCCTTTAGAATTATAATATTCTTAAAAGAAAAAAATTTCTCCCTAAGGTTTTCTTCTTTTAGAAAATGGCGGGAAATAGGAGGAACCATATAAATGATAAGAACAATAGAAGATGTGCCAATGACCCTTTGATGGTAGCCATAATAGAAAACTTAATGAGAATTATGAATAAACTATATTGAGTTATGAATAATAACTTTAATCAATTTGAGCGACTAAATTCACCTTGAAGGGGACGACTTTCCATTGAGTCCTTTATGTATCAATGACCACCTTATTTTAATGGATCTAATGAACCATTGATTTATGAGTAATGTATAAGCTCTATAGAAAAGATATTTTCTGTACTCCATTGTTCAAAACAAGAGAAATTAATTCTGGTAGTATACCGCTTAGAAGAAGAAGCTAATAAGTGGTGGAAATTGATTAAAAACACGAATCCAAGAAGTGAGATTGATTATTTAGAGTGGGAACAGTTCATGGGAATATTTTTCAATAAATATTTTCCTTGTTCGATGTGAATGAAAATAAAGAAGGAATTTCTAGAATTGAAAAATAAGGAAAATGAATTGATGGGAACCTATGAGATGAACATTACAAGACTTGATTGTTACACCTCTAGCTTTGTTATGGATACTAAAGGAAATATTGATAGATTATTCGGGGGACTGAGACCCTATCTGTGGAGGAATCTAGAAAATTGTGACTATGAAAGATACAAAAAGATAGTGTGGAGTTCTTTGAACACTACTAAAAATCATGCCTTTAAGAATGCTAGTAAAAGGGATTTATCAGTGATATAGAAGCACTAATAATGTAAGTAAATGGTTTCCTTTAACATCTCTCATAAAAATAGATGATAAAGGCCCCCTTTAACAGTGCTAAAAAAGCACTGTTAAAGGCCCCATTGATAAAGGGGATAATCCCCCCCTTTATCAGTGCTTACCCCCTTTTATTAGTGATTTAGATAATCCTAACCTCCCACGTGCACCCCTGCCTCCAATGAGTTTCGTACCTGAGATATCCAGCTTATACACCAACACCTTTTCCACTCCCCTATATATTTTTTGTTTTACATTTTATGATATATCTATATATTTATATATATTTCATTACATTTTTTATTCATATATTTAAATATATGTTCATATATATATATATATATATATATATATATATATATATATTTAAATACATATAAAAATATGTTTTGTGTGTGTGTATGTGTGTATTTATAAATACATACATACATACATACATAAATACATACATACATAAATACATACATACATACATACATACATACATACATACATACATACATACATACATACATACATACATACATACATACATACATACATACATACATACATACATACATACATACATACATACATACATACATACATACATACATACATACATACATACATACATACATACATACATACATACATACATACATACATACATACATACATACATACATACATACATACATACATACATACATACATAAGTGCATCTATAAATATAATTATACATGTTTATATATATTTTTACATATATTATATATTAATATTTATATACATATATTATAATATATAGATAAATATATATATGTTTGTCAATACACACACAAATATATAAATAAATAAATAAATAAATAAATATATATATATATAAACATTATATATACATTAATTGTATTGGTATATAAATATTCATACATTTTTATTTTAAATAAAATGGATATTAGTTTTTATTTAGATAAGGTTTATATATTGATAAATATATTTTATATGTAAATATGTTTAAATATTCATTTATAAAATTAGATTTTTATGTGTGAATATATAAAAAATATGTCTATATTTTTATATATTTGATTATAAATAACAATACAATATGAAAAATGATAAAATTAAAAAACCATAACATCAATATGAATGTAATCCATTGGAATAAATTAAGTCCCCATTGAAAATGAGAAAAGACCCCCTTAAACGAGGCTAAAACCCATAAAATGTTAAAAAATTGGGGTACCCCGACTAAAAACTCAGTTTTAGAGGCCTTATGGGCCTTTTTTGGCCTCAATAAATGTGACTGGGGGGTTTTTGCAAAATTATTTGGGCATATATCTCATTGTAATATTTGATTTGAAATGTGTTAAAGCCCAAACAGACACCCGTATCAAAAGTTATGTTCGTTTGAAGTTCGAGTAACATTTTCAACTTATTTTAGATATTTTATTAATTTATTGTTTTTTTATCTTCAAATTGTTATTAAATGACTAATAATCAATAATAATTATAACATTATTATTTAAAAGTATTTTTTTTAATTATTTTATATGCCATTTTCACTAAATATCTCATATATTATGTGTAAAAACCTATTTAGATTTATCTAAAACATATTCAAAAAATATATATTATATTTATATCAATATAAATATATTTATATATTAAAATATTATTTTTAATGAAATATATATATTTAAATTATACCCTTTATCAATGCTTTTTTATTAGCGATGATAGGGGGTCTTTATCAGTGTTTTCACAAGAACTGATAAAGGGACCCTTTTAACAATGCTTTTTCTAGCACTGATAAAGGGGTTTTTTAACAGTGCTTTTAGCTAGCACTGTATAAACCCAATTTTATAGTATTGGAAGGTTGAATTGAAGTTTGTAGAAATATATTGGTCACATAGGTCGAATGAAAATAAGAGAGCTATTAATCCAAACTTAGGGAGGAACTTTGATGACGAAAGAGGAGGAAAACAAGGGAAACATCCTATGTGAAAAAAATGTGGGAAGAAGCATTTAAGGAATTGATTTTTTTTAGAGTGGAAAATGATACATGTTTGGAAGAGATGGCCATATATCTTAGAACTTTAATGGTGAGGTGAAGCCTCAACTTATCAATACTAACAACAAAGAAAAGATGGTGGAGGCCTAGTTTGAAGTTCAATGATTCAAGTGTGGAAAGCTTTAGAACTTTTCCAATTACTATCCAAATCAGAAGATAATGGAGGAAAGTCACCATAAACCTCAAAATAGTCCATGTTATAAAGGTCAAAATTTTTCTATCACAATGACTGAATTAGAGGCTCTAAATGATGTGTTGGCAGGTACTCTCATTGTTCTATCAGAGATAGTGAGTACTTTGTCTGATATGGTTCTACACATTACTTTATTTACTCTATGTTTTCAAATAATATTGAATCAATCCCTGAGTTTCTAGATGTATATTTATCATTAAAGACTCTTAGAGAGATTATCCAAGCATCAAAAGTGTATAGAAACTATAGTATTGACTTTGGCGAGCATAATATCATTGCAAATCTAGTAGTAATTCCCATGGTGGAATTTGATGCTATACTTGGGATGGATAAGATCTCAAAGTATAATGATAATATCAACTATAAAATCAAGGAAATATCAGTACTATTGAATATAAAACCTATAGTTACTTTCAAAGGAGAGATATCCCGACCTGATCTTTGTCTAGAAGAACCTCCTATAGCCTTCTTTATGGAGATGATCAATTAATAGGAAGAAGGAAATGAAAGTATAAGAATAAAAAATATCCCCATCATTTAGGGATACATTGAATTATTTCTTAAAGAGTTACCAGAACATCCCCCAAAAAGTAAGGTATAGGTCTCTATTGAACTCATACCTGGATCCAAGCTAATATCAAAGACCCCATATAGAATGAAAATTGTGGAGATAGAGTAATTAAAGAAAAAAATTCAAGATCTTTTGGAGAAGGGATTTATCTGATCAAATGTGTCTCCTTGGGGAGCACTTGTTCTCTTTATGAAGAAGAAGGATGGATCAATGTGGCTATGCATTAATTATAGAGAACTTAACAGGATCATAGTGAAGAAAAAATAACCTATCCCAAGGATTGATAATTTATTTGACTAACTTTAAGGGGATCATTTCCTCTCCAAGATTGATCTTTGATATGGTTACCATCAATTGAGGGTGAATAAAAAAGATATTCCAAAGACTTCCTTTTGATCAAGATATGTGCATTATGAGTTTGTTGTTATTCCCTTTATATTGACTAATTCTCATGCTATATTTATGGATTTGATGAATAGAGTCTTTAAGGACTATGTTGATAAAATTTTCATAGTTTTTATTGATGATATTCTGATATATTCCAATAGTCACAAGGAACATGAGGAACATATAAGGGTTATATTGCAAACTATAAGTAAGGATAATCTATTTAGAAAATTTAGCAAATGTAAATTTTGGTTACAACAAGTTTCTTTCTTGGGGAACATTGTAACCAATGAAAAAATATTAGTTGACCCTCCCAAGAGAAAGGTTTTAGAGTAGTGGCCTCATCCTACAATAGTAATTGAGATTTGTAGTTTCCTTGGTTTATCAGGATTTTATAGGAGGCTTGTGAAAAACTTTTCACAACTTTCTAATCCAATAACCAAGTTAACTCTAAAAGGGGATAAGTTTATCTAGACTAAGGAGTGTGGAGAAAGTTTCCATGAACTGAAGAAGAGATTGGTTACTGAACCTGTGTTAACTCCAACCTATGTCATAGAAAGATTCTTTATTTTTAGTGATGCATATTTTAAAGGTATTGGGTGTTTCCTCATAAAAAATGACAAGGTGATTTGTTATGCATCTTGATAGTTAAAGACTTATGAGAAGAATTATCCTGCATATGACATGGAGTTAGCTACAATTATTTTTTCTCTAAAAATATAGAGACATTATCCTTATGGGGAGAAATGTAATATATACACAGATCAACAAAGATTGAAGTATATATTCACACAAAAATTGAATATGATACAAATGAGATGGTTGAAACTTATTAAATACTATGAATGTTCAATTTATTATCACCCCAAAAGAGAAAAAAAGTCACTCATGCATTAAGTAGGAAATACCCTATTTTGCTGACAATGAGGAGGACTAAAGTATATCTATTTATCAAGGACCTAGTAATATTGGACATGGGAATCATAAGGGAAGAGACATCATCAATACTATCCCAAATTATTTCTCAACTATCAATACTAGAGAAGATCAATAAATCTCAAATTGAAGGTCATTTTTTATGAAAGAGTATGGAGGATGTGAAGAATGGAAAGTTTCCTTAGTTCAATATTGATCAAGAAGGTGTACTAAAATTTCATAAAAGGCTATGTTTTCCATCTATTCTAGAGATAAATAAAGAACTAATGGATGGAGATCATATTTATACATTCTTTTTACAACTTGGAATCACTAAAATGTATTGGGGCCTTTGTGATCATTATTGGTTGGATAATATAATAATGGATATTGTTGAATATACTAAAAGGTGCTTGGTATGTCAGAAAGTGAAGGTGAAGCTACAACTTCCTAAAGGGGTATTTAAATCAAAACCCATACCAACAGAGAAGTTGGATAATATCACTATGGAATTTATCATTGATATCCCAATAACATCCAAAGGAAATAATTTGATATAGGTTATATTGGACTGACTCACCAAGAATACCATTTCATCACTATTCTAGTAGATTTATCTCATTAACAAATTTCCAAGCTATACATAAAGGAAATGGTGAAGCTTCTTAGGGTGAGAATTTATATCATTTCTGATCATGATCCAAGGTTAACATATAAATTATGGATAAGTCTTCAAAATTATTTGAATACTGAATTAAATTTCCGTATGAACTATCACCCCCAAGATAATGGTAAATATGAAATTACTATTAAGACACTTGAGTAAATGATAAGAACATGCTCAATGGAATTTAAAGGTTTATGGGATCAATACCTCCCATTAGTTAAGTTCTCATACAACAAAAACTTATACTAAAGTATTCAAATGAAACCATATAAAGCTCTATATGAGAAACAATGTATAACTCTTACTTGTTGGGAATAAGTTTATGAGAGAAATCTGATTGGGCATGATATTTTGCAATATATTATATCAAAGGTTCATGAAATCCAACAACACACAAAATATTCTTAGATTCATTAGAAGAGATATGCTGAAAACCATCAAAGGGACTCAAAGTTTGATGTTGGTGATAAAATTATTCTTCGAATATCAACATGGAATAGAGTCATGTGGTTTGGGAAGAAAGGGAATCTTAAACCCAGTTACATTAGCCCTTATGAAATCATTGATCGCACAGGAGCAGTGGCCTATCAACTAGAAATTCCACCAAATCTAGCTCAAGTTCATGATGTGTTCCACATATCTCTCTTGAGTAAGTAAATACCCAACCCCTCACATGTACCGAATCTAGAGTTGGTACAACTGGAACATGACCTCTCTTATGAGGATTAGCTAGTAGAGATATTGGACTACATAGACAAGGTTCTATAAAAAAAGACTACCCACCTTGTCAAAGTGTTGTGGATGAACCATAAGTTTGAAAAAGTGACATGGGAACCAAAGGAAATAATGAAATAGAAGTACCCTCACCTTCTCTCAACTGAGAGAATGAGTTGGAATTTCATAGACAAAATTTCTAAAGGGGGGAAGAATGTAATGACCAAAGTTTTTTAAATTATATTTGTTTCCTAATAAAATATGAATTATATTATATTTTACACAAAAAAACTATATCTATTTAATAGTGATCAATACTTTAGTCACAAAATTGGGAAAATATAGATCACTCCAATATTTTAGAATCATATCCCCAAAACTATAGAAATAAAAAAATATTAGTAAACCAATCAACATCTTATAAAATGATTGTAATGAATAATGAATGAAATAATAAAGTAGTATTTATAGAGTATAAATGGAAATGTGACTGTTGTGATTTGACCGTTATAGGACTACCGGTCAAATATTAATGTTAATAAATATAACCATTGTAAAATTTGACCATTTATAACTATACCCTTTGGTAATAATTCAAACATTATAATTAGAGTTTTTAAGTAGTAATGAAAAAAAATAATTAACACATAAAGGATAAGCGATGAACTTCAATAGTATAGTCATGTCTTATGAAGCCCATTTTTCATAACTTTTGAGGGAGTAGAATCACTGGGGTTCACCCTTGACCAAGCCCAAGCCAAGCTTCAACAAGTGAAGCTTGAACAAAATTTCCGATGAGAGAAGTTTAAGTTAGTGGAAATTACCATTCATTAGATTTTAGTTGAGCTGATCACACACCTTACCCTAATGTCATATGTGAGTGCTATAAGGGGTTACATGTCTAGGCCATAGTTACTTAAATTTTAATGATTTTTTATAAATAAAATTCCTATTCCATCAATTCCATTTTAATAATAGCTGTTCTTAATAAAATATATTTTTAGTTGAGATGAAATTTGATAAATTGATTTTTTCAGAAAAAAATCATACTTTTCAGAAAAGATATAATTTTTATAAAAAACTAAGTTATTCTGAATAATATTTATGAAATATTATGTTAAAAACACTCTTATTTAAATATAAATTATAAAATAATTTTATTATGTCCTTGGAAATTTTTAAGTGTCAGAAATTTGACTACGCCTTACAACCCACTATTTTTTTAATAAATACATATTTTATATGTAAAATTTAAAATTATAATATTTATATAATTATTATAATAAAATAATAACCATTTTTTAAATCATCATGTTGAAATTAGGTAAAGATAAATTTATGAGAATTTTCTAAAATACTTAAATTTTCTGTGAATAGTAAAAACATAGTTTGGGTTTTTCGGTATGTTTAATGACTTCATAATTTTTTCATAATAATATAATAAATAATTAACCAAAATAAACGACAAAAAATATGTAATTTTATTAATATTATGTGTTTTAATATATTTTAATCAATTTCCAAACCTATAAATGACTTTCTATTGTCTTAAATGAAAACTTTGATTTTAAAAACATTACTTTGTAAAAAATTTACTTCTCCATGCCAAAAGAAGTAATAAAAAAATGATTTTAGGTTATAGTGGATTAAAATAACATAAAATGTGTCCCAAATATCCAAAAACATGGGAAAAAATCATAGTCAAGCCAATGGTTTTTCAATTTCTAAAACCTAGATTTCCAAGGCCTATATTTGGAAATTATTAAACAAATCCTCCACTTTTGTTATAAATACTCATAAATTTATTCATTTTCTTTCACTTCCAATCCATCATCGACAAATTTATGGTCTTTTTTTCTCCCTTGGAGCCCCCCAAGTTTTCCTCATGCCTCAAAGTATCCATTTCTCAAGATTTAGGAGTAACTCTTCATAGTAAGGGAATTATCCTTCTTTTATCTTCAATTCACGAACCTATTTTTGTACGTGTCTTATAATTTTTATGATTAATATATTTTATTATCTTTTTGATCACACCCTTACTTAAAAATTATGTTTTATCAATGGTGTACCCTTGTCTACTCTCATTTTACCCTTTTCTCAAACCACATTTTATACCCATCATGCTGAATTTACTTCTCAAAATTTCTCTCTTCTCCTTAAGAAATTCCATTTTATTATCTTTGTGTGGATTCCCAAATTTTTTTTATTTTATATGTGTATTCAACTAGATGTAACAATGATTTATTTTATTCAGGTATTTATACATAATAAACCCACATGACCTTTTCATGGGCTAAAAATGGTGTAATGATGATGTCTTTAAGCATTTTTGTATACAGTGATTTTGATAAGAAACCCATTATTTATTCTCCATGGGTTATTAATGAAATTATTGATTATGGTATATGTGGATAAATTAATTAATAAATATGAATGGTTCCCCCTAACAGTGTTCCAACTCATTAGGTAAAGAATTTAATCTCTAAAGATGACATATTTTACAATACCTTGGTGAATAACCTTGATAATTTTCATTTATGACACCTTGGTGACAAACCTTGGTGATAAGATTATGGATATATCATTTAAATATTGTATCCAAATTTAAATTTTTTGAATCATGTTATTTTTATTATGATATTCCTCATGTTCTCTTGATCATGCCGTAATTATATTCCTCATGTTCTTATTGATATTCCTCATGATCATATGTAAATTGTTTCCCTTTATTATTTCTTTACTGGGCCTCATCCTCACCCCTTTCCTTTGATGTATGTCCCCAGCTTGTGAGTTGCAGTAAATGTAACTTAGGATTAACCCATGAATAATCCTTTCTAGTGGATTAGAATAATTTTTTATGTTTTAATGTATTATGTTTCTAATTTTCAATAAAATAAACTTTAAAAGATCCTCTATTTTGTACCATGTAATAAAAATATTTTGTAAGAAAAGGAGGGATTCTATTGTATGGATGATGTAGGAAAACATTATCATGAAATATCATTCAATATTTATTATATTTATTCATATTAATCAACACTATTTATAGTCTTGAGCCAAAATAATAAACTAATGAATATAATAATAAAAAACACCCTTCTCCTCCACCTATAAATACCACCCCTCACCACCCCATATCCTCACACATTCTCATCCTTAAATATAGTAAATATTATTCACGATAAACTTATCAATCATCTTACCCATGTCTAATAGATACTTATCTCAACAAAATACCAAACGCATGTTCCTTAATGAGGCTCTCAAGGAGACAACATTCAAGAGGTAAAATCTCCAATCCTTCTCTTTTATTTTTTTTGCTTTTCTTATTCTCTCCTCACCTAACCTATTCAAAGAAGAATGATAACTCCAATATCATATATATATATATACCATAATTTTATTTTTTAATTTAATATCCATAATATAATCTATTCTCTTATCTTTTTATTCTAAAAATGAAAACATCGTCTGTGATATGTTGGTTCACCTTATTCATGGATGACGCATTTTTGTTTTCCATTATCACCTTCAAGGATGGTGATAAAAGAATTATTATAGTTAAAAAATATTCTATTATTTATATTATAACTTTTTTCATGTTTTATAACTAACATATATACATAATATTAAATAAAATGAAACTAGTTCTTGATGATCGAAAAACTGCCAAAATAAACTAAACACTTATAATTAAGGTTTTATCAAATGAATCATCCTCAAAATAGAAAATAAAATGATATATGGGACCATTTAAACTTATGGAAGTATATTAATACCATTTTATTTCACTTATAAATAATTATTTCTATTTTAAAAGAAATTCCATAATTATATATAAGTAAATCGACCATGTAACTATGAAAATGAACACTCCTAGAATGATGAAATTGAACTTTATAACTCATCCAAATAGACATAAATGAACTTAAAAAATTATAATAAATCAAATACATATATAATAGATTCTTAATTAATTAATTAGTGATTTTAATTATTTATATATGACATTAAGTGCAAGTAAAGAATATATTCAAACATAAGGTAAGGGATCTCTCTAAACCTCCATTTTTCCCTCGGGTTGCGCTTTCTCTCTCTTTACCCCAAAATATTTCTTCTTTATTCTTATATAATTATCCTATATTATATTTATATGATACCAACATGTTAATATATCTCAATTAATCTTTATTTTATGTGGAAATATATGTTTCAAAATATTCCCTTCTTAATTCCTCTCGATAAATAAGCCCGATTAAAAGAAAATTCTCCATTTATTACCTATTTTCAAGTACAATACATAATTATTTTAAGCCACCAATATTTTTATAAAATATATCATTTTATTAGGAAAAACTAATTTAGTAAAATTATCGTTTTTTCTAAACAATTACATCTTTTTTACTCTTTAAATACTCTTTAATCTTTTCCCTTAAACCGCACTAAAGTGGCTCATTTCTAAAGTTTCTAAAATACTCTTTTAATGTATTAATTTTAGTTGGACATATCTATTCATCATATATTCTTATTTTTTTACTTTATCATTGTTCATAAATGATTTAATCCTTTGTTTCATGGATAAAATTATGATACACCCTTTGGTTATGCCTTATGACATGATTATGATACCCATTTCATTCTATAGGAAACCCTTATGTTTATTACTTAAGTTTGATTCTTTATGTGGAACACATATACATGAACATGTTATGATGGATGTTCCTAGATATCACACTAATGAACTGGGTTATTTTTAGTCTCATGAGACATCATGTATGTGGTTAGGGAGTAAACATAATCAATTATGGGACTTTGTACACCATGTGATACTATCTTGGTAGTTGCCTTGACTCATGTTTATGTAATGTTATGTGTTGCTGATGCATTCCTATATTTACATGATCATATGATTCCATGTTCTGTATGATATTACACTACATGTTTATTCATGTTCCATTCATTTTATGTTATCATTTTATTTCTTTCAATCATGTGAAATACTTATTTTCCATGTTTTTTCCCTTACAAGGATTTTTAGATCATAACTTTGGTTTATGTATTTCCCAGGTTATCCTATAAAGACATTGGAGCTCAAAGGAATTTAGGAGATCATTATGGAAAATTAATAAAGAGGTATTTTTTTCTAGTTCCTTGTTTTCAATTTTTTATGAACCTAGTCTTCCAAAGACACAAGACTTTATGATCCTTGGTTTGTATTTCATGGATAAATATGCTTAAAATCATGTAATAACATGTATAAAAGGCTAGGTTTTCTATAGTTAGTATCAAATAATGGTCTATTTATTTATGGGTATTTCGACTAAAAAACATTAGTAAGAACCCTAAGGATAAATCTATCACAATGAATAAAATATATTAAAACTTATGAAATAATAAGTTAGGATATACTTTTTATTTATATGTTATTCCCTCCAAGTTTATGGTTGCCTTTTTATATTCTTATTAGATAAGTATTAAATCAGCATAATTGTTTTTTTCTCTTTGTTTAATTAATGGAGGGAATTAGGAGAATAATTTCTAAAAGACAATGTGATATTTAATGTGATGATTACCCTAATGAAATGAAAAATCTTATTGGAACAAGAGCTCATATATTCATGAAAGTACTATCTTAACAAGCTCAAGTTATGATTAATAACTTGAATTGTGTGGAATGAAATACTTCTCCTAAGAAAGAGATAATTGAAGTTGAATACTATATATAAAAAGGCCTCCTATATTTAGTAGATCTTACGATCCCCTCAGTGTGGAATAATAGATTAAATTCACTGAGAATACATTCTCTATACTTCAATGATCAGAAGAAGAGAAAGTCATATTGGAAGTCTATTATTTTGATAGAGAAACTAATAAGTAGTGGAAACTAATCGAAATTAAAAAGTATAAGGAGGAAATTTATTCCATGGATTGGGAAGGATTCAAGAAAATATTTTTCAATAAATATTTTCCCTAAAATCTCTATATTAAAATGAAGAGGGAGTTCCTTAGTCTAAAGAAAAATGAATATTAATCTCTCATGGTGTATGAGGAAAACTTTACAAGGCTTTCATGATACACCTCCAGTTTTTTCATGAACACTAAAAGAATGGTTGATCAATTATTTAGTGGATTAAAGTAGAGTCTATTAAAATCCTTATAAATTTAAAACTTTTAAGGCTGTGAGGTGATTTTATGTTGTTACCTTAATGTTGAGATGGATATGGTGACTCTCTGTGGTTTCATGGTCTTGTATATAAAAATATGAAGATAGAGTTTAATATGGGAGGATCAAAAGATAAATCCCATTAAGGAAAGAAAACCCAACATCACACATGTCAAAAGTGTGGGAAGAAGCATCCCAAGAACTGTCTGAAGGGAATCGAGAGATGCTTCAAATGTAGAAAAGAGGGGAATTAAGTTAATTTTTTTCGAAGGGATTTTATGTATCCCACTAATGTGAAAGAAGAAAGGAAGGTTCAGATCAATTCTCAGCTTGTAGTATATCATTTCAACTATAAGGAACATGGGAATTATGTGAGACAATACCCTAAGACAAGGGTTTTTAGTGGAAATCATCAATAAAATCCTACAAGGTAGAAATGAAGTGAATATTATATCACTACTACTGAGTTGGAGTTTGAAAATGATTTGGTGATAGGTACACTAGTTATTCATTCAATAATAGTGAACATACTATTTGATTATAGTTCTATACATTCTTTTATATTTTTAAATTTTTGTATAGCTATTAAAAAACCACCTTAAAATATTGAAGTTTAGTTATCTGTGAGATTAGAGAATGGAGAAATTATAACATCTAAAGTATATAACTCCTCCCCAATTAATGTTTATGGATAGAATATTCTAGAAAATCCCATATTAATTCATTTAGTTGTGTTTAATGCTATATTAGGCATGGATTGACTATCTTTATAAAAATCCAACATCAACTATCAGGAAAGGGAGATCACTCTTCAGATCCTAAGTCATCCCCCAATTCTATACAAGTGTGGAGGAGGCTGAATCTTCTTCAGAATCATCATATAATTTGTGGATATTATTTCCCTATGAAAAATTATATCTAACTCAAATGATTGAGACAAAGGAGAGGATCATGCTTGAAGAAATGCACATTATAAGGTACTACACTGACATGTTCCCTAAAGAATTTCCTGGTCTTCCTCTTTACCAAGAGGTTAAGTTATCAATTAAACTAATACCTAGATTTCTTCCCATATCAAATATTCCTTATAGAATTTCCACCATTGAGTTGGAAGAACTAAATAAGCGGTTATAAGAGAATATGTAAAATGGTTTCATACGTCCGAGTGCTTCACTATGGGGTGCACTAGTCCTCTTTGTCAAGAACAAGGATGGATCAACATTCCTCTAAATTTATTATTGTGAGCTCAATAAAATCATGACAAAGAACAAGTATCCCCTACCACAGATAGATTAATTGTTCGATCAACTATGTGGGGCCAATTATTTCTCTAAGATAGAATTTTGGTTGGTATGTCACCAATTAAAGGTGAGGAAGGAAGATATTTCCAAGACTACCTTTCGAATGAGGTATGGACACTATGAGTTCATAGTTATTCCCTTTAGACTCACTAATTGTCCAAAAATTTTCATGGAATTAATGAATAGAGTCTTTATATATTACCTAAATTAATTTATGGTAGTATTTATAGATGATATTATAATTTACTCCAAGAGTAAGGAGTAACATGAAGATAATTTTAATACTATGCGAAAGACTTTGTGAAGGGAGAAACTGTATGAAAATTACAATAAATGTGATTTATATATGGGGGAAGTATCATTATTACGACATTTGTGGATCCTTATAAGACAAAGGCAAAAGAATAGTATCCTAGGAAAACATCTATAAAGTATATCTATAGTTTCCTTAGTCAATCTAGGTATTACCGATGATTTGTGAGTAAATTATCATGATTGTCAAACCCACTAACCAAGCTGACTCAAAAGGGAGTAAAGTTTGTCTAGACCTATAACAACCCCGCTCTTTATTTCACACTTAAACATGATTTATTACATAAAATTTTCACTTGATACAACATATAATATTGAGAGTTATAGTGTATTTAGGTCTTAGAAACATTATATAACAACTTAGAACATAAAACACAACATCTTTATTGAAAACTTCTTTTATATAACCACAACATTCCTTTGTACTTAGCATTGCATGAGATAACCTGAGGACATGCATAAGAAAAGGGTGAGATATAAAGCCCAGTAAAGTAGTAAACAAGGTATAACATGAATAATATAGTACATTCTAAGAAATATACATATAAATAGAGCACCATAGAAACATGAACATAAAGGCATGATACGACATGATTATCATAACATAGAAATGTGGCAACAACATTTAACATGAGCCAAGGATCATTGAACATGGATCATGATTAAACCCTCATTGAAATTTAATTATAATGAGTAAACCCTCATTGCACTTTATGTATCATGATACTAATCTTTACCCAATGCATTGGAGCGCTATCAGAGCACACCCTTCTTAATCATTTCATTTCATGCATAAGGGTGCCACATGGATCAAATAACATGGATTCATTAAACATAATCATTTTTTCATGATAAAGGAATGTGTAATTAATACATTAAACTCTATAATCAATAAGTAAATGTGCATAATGGTGAATACCCTTGATAGAGAAATGGGCATGGTATTCACTACACAATGACTTTGTCTTGGAAAATCACGGTGCAATTTCGGCAGCATAACGACGTGATATAAGAATTTATAAAAATAGTTGATAGAGAGAAAGGGGTGTATCATCATATGTAAATTAAATTTACAGTAATGGGGTTCATATAGATACATGTCCAAAAATATGTAATGGAATTTATATTTATAATAAAAAATAATTTCTTGAATGAAAATGAGGAGAGAGAAACCCCTTATGGAAATTTGGCATGGTAACGGGTGTACATGGGAGGCATTAATGAGAGAGAAAGGGGTATATAATCATTAAAACATAAGGAGGTAAGTATGTGGGAGTTGATAAATTACAACCCAACATTTTTAATTGAAAATAAAAGGGTATAACAACATAAATAATTTTGGACAAAAATGAGGAAGGAAGAAATCCCTTACTTGGAAGTGTGATCCCAAAGGCTTGGGAGAGGCTTGAGAGAGGCTTATTGGGAGCTTGGGGTACCTTGGTAGGATTATAGAGAGAGTATGGAAGGTTTTTATCTAGATCCAAATGGTTTGAGTGAAGAGTAATGGGGGATTGAGTGAGTTTATATAGGAAAGGAGAGAGAATTCTTTATTATTTAGGTTTTGGACACCACATATTAAACCAATCAATACCAAAAAACCATACCATGGTTTTTGCCCATGGTTTTTGAAAAAGGGTAGTAGAAAACATTATTTTATAATGAAAATGGCCTAACTTATTAAAATATTAGACTTTTTTATGTGGAGGTGAGTCACACTCTCAAGGAAATCATTTTAAAAGTTAAAATGTTTTATAAGTCTTGGAGAGTCCACTAAGGCACCATAAAATTAATCAAAAAAATATAAAATTATATAATTTTAAATGTAAAACATATATTTTTATAACATAATTTTTATAGTATTTTATTACATCACTATTGGGTCATTATGATGTCATAAAACACATTATTTAAATAGTATTTATTTTTTACCCAAAAATTTGACTGTCTTAGAAAATTATGAAAAATTCACCATTAGATAATTTAGACATTCTGAATCCAAAAATAATATTCATTTTATATAAATAATTTTATAAATATGTGAATTTTTACTTTTAAAATAAAAACTTATATTTATAAAAAATTCATAGGTTTTGACAAAAACAGTTTTCAAACCTTAATAAAAAATACAATTGTATTTATAAAAATTATATGATCATTTATATTTAATAAAAAGTGTTTTAGTAAAAATATTTTATTAAAATATTATTTAATTAAAAAATAACTTAATTCATATATTGAAAATTAACTAAAAATATTATTTGTGCTTTAAAAACCATTTACAAAGTAAAAATAAAATAAATGTATGTTATTTATAAAAAAAATAAAGCACACAATCATGGTTCTACGGTCTTGTTAAATACCCCCTTATAAAACCTGCATAAGACCTAAGGGTAAGGTGTGCGATTGTGACAGACTCTTGGGGTGGATCAGATAACATCGCTCGGGTGGTAATATTTATTTACTTCCACTTCTCCCATAGGTAGTTCTGTTCAAACTTAATGTGTTGAAGAGCGGATTGGGATTGGTCAAGAGTGAATCCCAATGATGACACCTGCTTTCCGAGCTCTGACAAATGGGATTAATATGGAGCAATTCTATTGGATGAGGCTATCGCTTCCTTTGATTGAGTAAATTGGATTTTCTAAAGCCCTATATTTATACTATTCATGTGATCACTGTTCAACAACTATATTAGCAATGATAAAAATTCATAACATTATTTTGAAATCCAAAAACATAAGACCAAGTAAGTGAATATGTTTTACATAACTATTTTATATAATAACACATTTAATTAGATCAAGAGGAATTTTCATTGATAAAAGTTTGGGTCATTAAAATCTTCCCCCCTTAAGAAAATTTTCCCTAGAAATTTCCTTTTCCCACACTAAAACAGATGCAGGTTACTCTGCTTCATCACTTCCTCTGATTACCACATTGCTTCTTCACACATGTGGTTTCGCCACAACACCTTGACAAGGGGAATTGTCTTATTTTGTCGAAAATTTTCCCTATGATCAAAGATCTTCACTGACTTTTATTCACAAGAGAGGTTATTCTCTAATTATACCACCTTTGGATTGATTACATGCGATGAGTCATGTGTGTACTTCCTCAAGAGTGATACATGGAATACATCATGTACTTGAGATAGGTTCAGTGGGATTTCTAGTCGATAAGTCACTGCTCTAATACGATCAAGGATCTCAAAAGGGACAATGTACCTTGGAATAAGCTTTCCACTCTTCCTAAATCTCATAACTCTCTTCCACGGTGATATGCGGAGGAATACCATGTCTCCAACATCAAAATCTCAGTCTCATCGATGATTATTAGCATAACTCTTTTGTTGAATCTGAGAAGCTTTAATGTGCTATTGGATGGTCTTAACCTTCTCCACCATTTCTTCGACCATTTCTGGACCTAAGAGTTTTCACTCCCCAAATTCATCCCAACATACCAGTGTTCTGCACCTCTTCCCATAACAGGATTCGTAAGGAGCTATTTGGATGCTTGAGTGGAAACTGTTATTGTAATAGAACTCAACCAGAGGAATATATTGATCCCATCCTCCTTTGAAGTCTATTGATCATGATCCCAATATATCCTCAAGTGTTTGGAGATTCAACTTAGATTAGAAATTAGTTTGAGGACGATAAGCCGTACTAAAGTTTAGCTCAATACTATGGGCACGTTGAAGGATATTCCAGAACTTAGAGGTGAATCTTGGATCTCGATCATATACAATAGATAATGGTAATCTATGTAGACTTTTTTACTTCTCTGATATATATCCGTGCCAATTGATCCCATGAGAAATCCTCCCATATTACAATGAAGTGTGCAGTTTTTGTAAGACAATCCACAACAACCTATATAGCGTTTTTTTCCTTTGGATGTCTTCAGAAGCCCAGTGAAAAAGTCCATATTTATTTTTTCTCATTTCCATATTGATATGGGTAATGGTTGCATCATCCCCTTAAACTTCTGTCTCTCAGCCTTCACTTGCTGACATACCAGACATTTTGATGTATACTCAGCGATCTCCTTTTTCATGTTATCCCACTGATAAATCTCTTGGATATCTCAATACATATTTGTGTTTTCTAGGTTAATAGAGAAATTTGAACTATGTGCATCATAAAAAAGTTATTTCTTTAACTCTGGATTTGATGGAACACATAGTCTTGACCCAAATTTCACAATTCCTTCTTCATTAACATTGAACTCTTAGGATTTCCATTTTCTGATAGTTTCCACTTTCTTCTTAATTCCCACACCATCCATTTGAGAATCCTTTAACCTTTCTAAAAGATACGTTTGAGAAATCATTTGTGAAAGGATTTATGATGTTACCTTTTTTATGATTCCCATGTCCATCTTCATCAAATATAATAAGATTGGATCCATTTAAATTTTCATCAATGATAGAAACACTGGGTCTTTTCTACTTAGAGCATCTTCCACCTTGTTCACTTTCCCAGGGTGGTAATGGATTGAGCAGTTATAGTCTTTGATCAGCTCTAGCAATCTTCATTGGTGAATATTTAAATCATTCTATGTGAATATATACTTGAGGCTTTTGTGATCCATGTGTATTTCAGACTTCTCCCCAAAGAGTTAATGTCGCCAAATTTTTAAAGAGAATATTACTACAGCAAAATCCAGATTATGTTTTGGATAGTTTTTCTCATAAATGTTCAATTTCCTTGAAGCATAGGAAATGAATTTAAAAATTTTCATCAACACACCGCCTAGGACCTTCTTCGAAGCATCACTAAATACCACAAAAAGTTCTCCACTTGCAGGTAGTGTGAGCATGGGTGCAATGATAAGACTCCTTCTCAACTCCTTAAATAACTCTTCACATTCATCACTCCATTCAAACTTGACTCTCTTCTGAGTTGGCTTAGTAAGAGGGTTTGAAAATTGTGATAAATTTATCATAAATCGACGATAATATCCAGCTAACCTCAAGAAGCTATGGATATCCGTCACCGATGTTGGACTTGACCATACCTCAATTGTGGTTGTCTTGGAGGGATCCACAGATATCCCATTTCTTGTGATTATATGACCCAATAATGAGACTTCCTTCAACCAAAACTCACACTTTCTGTACTTTTCATAGAGCTTCTCTTTTCACAAGGTCTCCAGTAAAATGCTTAGATGCTCCTCATGATCCTCCTTGGTTTTGGAGTATATTAGAATATCTTCTATAAATACTACCAAAAATTTGTTGAGGTAATCTATAAAGACTCCATTAATAAAGTCCATGAATATTGTTGGAGCATTAGTGAGTCCGATAGGCATTACTATGAATTCATAGTGCCCATACCATGTACGAAAAGCAGTCTTGGGTATATCCTTCTTATTCACCCTTACTTGGTAATATCTTGACCATAGATCCTCTTTGGAGAAGTATTGTGCTCCACATATCTGATTGAACAAGTCATCAATTCGGGGAAGAGGATACTTGTTCTTTATCATGATTTTGTTGAGCTCATGATAATCAATACAAATATGCATTGAACCATCTTTCTTTTTGACAAAGAGGACTAGTTCACCCCATGGTGAAGCACTTGGGCATATAAAAACTTTATCCATATTCTCCTACAGTTGTTTCATAAACTCCCCATGATCCACAACATCCATTCTATACGAAGTCTTGGATATTGGAAATGTCCTAGGTATAAGATCAATTAATAATTAAACATCTCTTCTAGGTGGAAGACCAACCAATTCCTCAGGAAACACTTCAGTGAATTCCATCACAATTGGCATGTATTCAAGGATGGTTTCTTCCTTAGACTCAATAATCTAATCAAGATACACATTCTCATAGGGTAGTAATATCCACACTTTAGATGATGGTACTAAAGAAGATTCATCCTCCTCCTTGCACTTGTACAAAATTGGAGGTTGATTCTCCATATGGAGAGTTATTTACCTCTCACAAAAATTTATGTTGGATCTATATAGGGAAAGTCAATCCATTCCAAGAATTGCATCAAATTCCACTAGAGGGAGTATTAAAAAGTTTTCTGGGAAGTTCAATCCATAAATTGTGACATGAGAGGAGTTATATCCATGGGTTGCAATGATTACCCCATTTTCTGCTCTCACCAACATCTATACTTCCATGATTTGTGGTGATGTTGGGATTTTTATACTAAAATTTCAAGATATAAAAGAATTAATAGAACCAGAATAAAAAATTATATTCTATATTCTTGGATGAATAAAGAGCATACCTATCACCACTTCATTTTTAGGGTTCTCTTCAGTGGTAGTGATGGAAAAATCTCACCCTTGTTTCCTTGGAGGCTGTTGGTTGCCTCTGAAAACCCTTGGCTTAGGGAACTAGTTTGAAAATTTCCATGGTTATTTGCAGTTGAATCAATGAACAATGTGTTGAGAGTCGAGTGTAGAATTCCTCTCCTCGATCGCATTAGTGGTTTTTTCTTGTCAACAGTTAATGGATAGGTGCCCTTCTCTTCCACACCTAAAGCATTTCCTCATCCCCTTCAAGAAATTTCTAGGGTGCTTATTTCTACACCTTTGGAAAATGGGGTGCTGGAATTTCTTAGCACCATTGGATTTATCCATCGGACCACCAGAATTAAAGTATAATTTCCACTTCTTATCCCCACGATAACCCTAGGATTCACTGATCTCCATTTATACTTTGAGGGCACATCATACAATTTCCTCATAGCTATCGAAGTCATGGATCATTAGGGATTTTCATAGGCTATGTTTTAGCTCACTAAATCAGCGCTCGACCTTGCATTCAGGGGTAATGAAAAAGTCAGAGGCATATTATGCAAGACTTGTGAAGTTTTCCTAATAATCTCTGATGGATTAATTATCTTTTTTTCTTGAGGGTGAGGATGTATCTTTCCATCTTAAGTTGGAGGGTGCGAGGAAAATATTTATCAAAAAACATATTTTGGAAATCCTTCCATTCTAACACCTCGATCTCTTCCTCAGGCTTCATATATTTGATCAATTTCCACCATTGATCAGCTTCACCCTCCAAATGATAAACAACCAGAAGAACATTCTCTTGTTCAGAACATTGAATGATGGAGAAGATCTTTTCAATGGAGTTTATCCATTGTTCGCTGATTGAGGGATCAAATGATCCATTAAAAGTAAGAGCTATTTGTCTCATTAAGATCTCGATTGTGGTTTTTTCTTTATTAGGGGGGTTGGAAGATCCTATTGACCCATGTTTCTATTCGAAACTTGTGTTAACTGAGAGATTATCATGACAAAGTTTGAAATTCCAGCTCCCATTAGATTGGGCATCTCATTAGAACAATCATCACATTGATCTTCGCATCGGTTGTTAGGCCAGGTCCTCCTATTATTAGCCATTGGTTGGAATGAAAGGAAAGTTAAGGGTAAAACATAAAAGGGTAATCCAAAGAAAAAAAAGGGATAACTTATAAATTAATATTATTTCCTTAACTTATGAATTTTATAGGCTTCAATCTATGTTATCCATGATCTAATTCCCAACATATATTCTTAGGGGAATTTTTTTATTCCCTTAATAATGGTTCATATTAAGCTTATGAATTTACCAAAGCATATCCCCCAAGAGTGTCATAACCAAGAGTGTAGCAAGGCCCATTGTTGTGAACCAGTTCCCATTAAATTCTAGCTCAAAGCGGTGTTTTTGGGTTTTACCCCTAGATACATCTGTGCTAGAGCCACCTCTACTTGTTCGTATCCAGATAGGGATATATTTTATTGATAAACCACTTACTCTATACTCAATAAAATTTAGGGAAATTTTTATTATACTTAGTATTATACTTAAGGCTTTCACTAGGGTTTTCTAATCCTAATCCCAAAAATAACTAAACCTCCCTCTGATACCAAATATAAAAATCCTGCTCTTTATTTCACTCTTAAACACATTTTATTACATAAAATTTTCACTTGATATAACAAATAAGATCAACAGGTCTAGTGTATTTGGGCCTTAGGAACATTACATAACAACTTATAAAATAAAACACAACATCTTTATAGAAAACTTATTTTACATGACCACAACATTCCTTCATACTTAGTATTGCATGGGATAACCTCAGGACATGAATAAAAAAAGGGTGAGCTATAAAGCCTAGTAAGGGAGTAAATAAGGAATAACATGAAGAATATAGTACATGCTAGGAAATAGTCATATCAATGGATCACAAGAAAAGAATGAACATAAAGGCATGATATATCATGATTATCATAACTTGGAAATGTGGAAACAACATTTAACATGATATTAGCATGAGCCAAGGATCATTTCACATGGAGCATGAGTAAACCCTCATTGCACTTGAATTATCATGATTAAACCCTCATTTCACTTAACTTATCATGATACTAATCTTTACCCAATGCATTGGAGCGCTATCATGGTGTATCCTTCTTAATCATTTCATTTCATGCATACGTGTGCCACATGGATCATATAACATGGATTCATTAAACATCATCATTTATTCCATGATAAAGGAATTTTAAATTAATACATGAAACTATATAATCAATAAGTAAATGTTCATAATGGTTAATACCCTTGATAGAGAAATGGCCATGGTATTCACTACAAAATGACTTTGGCTTGGAAAATCGCGGTGCAAATTCAGCAGAATAACAACATGACATAAGAATTCATAAAAATGGTTGATGAGAGAGAAAGGGGTGTCTCATCATATGTACATGAAATGGACAGTAATAGGGTTATGTAGATACATTTCCCAACATATTTAATGGAATTTAGATTCATAATACAAAAATATTTCTTGAATGCAAATGAGGTGAGAGAAATACCTTACATAATTTTGGCATGGTAACAGGTGTACATGAGAGACATTAATGAGAGATAAAGGGTTCTATCATCATTCAAACATAAGTAGGGAAGTATGGGGGAGGTGAGAAATTATACCCCAACATTTTTAATTGAAAATAAAAGGGTATAAAAACATAAAGAAATTTGGTGAGAGGAAAAGGCGAGCTGTCAGAAGTGGTTGGAAGCGCCTTTCCATAATGGCACTTAGGGTTCTGCCTCAAATCCTCTGATCTCACAACCGATGGATTGAAATTTTATGGTTCGAGGTCACTTCGACTCACATAAATAAGCGAAGTCTGGTTGGAGGGAACCGATTCCTGCAAAACAAGGTTCCCCAGATGCTAACCTAATCTAGGTCAGTTCGCACAATCAATTTTTCTCTCATTTTAAGGGTTTGAATGTTGGAATTAGATGGAAAGGTTCAGTTGCACATGTTAAAGCTGATCCGACTACGATATTAGAGTGAATAGAAATTGGGGATCATTCTATTATTTCCCATCTCATCCTGCCCAGAGGTTCCATGCCATGGAAGTTGAATTACCTTACCCAGCGATTGTCAACGATATGGGGTTTCAACACCTAGAAGTAAGTCTCCTTAGAGAAGGGTTTTTATCATCTGATTTTCCCCTATAATGATCTTAAGTTGCGTACATGGGGATTTGGAACGATTTCATTCAAGCCTAGTGCACTACACATTCAGGAATGGGACCACAAATTTAATCCTCTGGAAATCAGTAACACCTCAGTGCAAACTTGGGTTAAAGTTTATGGTTTAAACTGAATTATTTGGAATCCTAGGATCTTGTATGACATTTGTTTTCAATAGGGGTCCCGATAAAAATGGATAAAGAAACTGAGATTTCTAGACATAGACATTATGCTAGATTCTTAGTAGAGATTTATTTAAGTTTCATCTTGATAGATAAAGTGTTCTTATCTACTAATGAAGAAGAAATTGAGCTGAAAATTGAGTTTGAAAACCTCCCCCAGTTCTGCCTAGATTGTAGGGTCAAAGGATATGATACATCAAACTGTATAAAGAATATCTTATGTGAATTTTGTTCATCATGTGGACATGATTGTAGTATGTGCTTTAAAATGGAAAATACCCTGAAATTGAACTCCCTTGGAATTGAGAAATCATTGATTACCTAGGCTCAAAAGAAGCCTCCTAAGCCTGGTTAAAACATAAGCTTAGGACGACATTAAATGGATGATGTACCCCCTAGACCTGGTTTTCAAGAGAATGATAATGTGCAGGGAAGCTGTTCATGGGTAGAGATTGTAGAGAGGGGTCCGACAATTCTTCCCCCACTGCCTCTTTCATTGAAACCTTTGATGTTGGGTGTTATTGAGGGCACTAATTCCAGAATGGAAAATGAAAGTGCTTCTTCTTATTTCCCATTGGGTTATTCTGAAATTTCAGAGGTTGGTAATGTTGTTTTGCCCTCCCCTGTTATCAGCAATGCTAGTGGTCTTTGTGGAAACCAAAATAATATAATTCCACCTGCTATCCAAGAGGGGAATAAATCTCTTGTTCCCTCCAAGGAAGTAGACAGTGCAATTACTAAACACCCTTTGGATCCTGCTCCTAACAATGCTTCCGGTATGCAGGTTGTTCTTGCTGTTTGTCATGCAGGACAGACTGAGGAAGGATCCATGGAGTCCAAGGGAGATGACCCGGTCTCCACTCTAATGGAGAGTTGTGATCCACCTATAGTAGAACATATCAGCCCATTGGAAATACCCACTACTGAGGACAATGATCTAGATGACTCATGGCAGCATGATAACATTGGAAAGCATAGACAGAATGCTAGGAATAATGGGAGGGGATGTGGAAGGGAATAACTGACATCATAGAAAGCTAAGGAGCCATATGAGGTGTTAGACTCGGACAACATAAACATTGAAACTCATGTGCAACAAGATCAGGACTTGGAATCTCTTCACTGTAGGGGCCGTGGATGTGGTCGTGGTCGAGGAATGGATTGGGGAGCCTTGCAGGAAAAGAAACGAAGGATCATAGACAAGATTATAAAAAATCTTGGGTCCTCATGATGGGGGATTTGATTAACTATTTTAAATATCCCACTATATTTTGTTCTTATTTTTATCTCTCTTTTTTGATTCAATAAAAAGGGGCCTCACCCCTTACCCTTTAAAAAAACATAAAGAAATTTGGACAAAAATGAGAAAGAAAGAAATCCCTTACTTGGAAGGGTGATCCCAAAGGCTTGGGAGAGGCTTGAGAGAGGATTCTTAGGAGGTTGGGGTGCATTGAGAGGATTATATAGAGAGGAGGTTTGGGGTTGGTCGAGCTCAAAATGGTTTTAGTGAAGAGGAATGGGGTATTGAGTGGGTTTATATAGAAAAGGAGAGGGAATTCTTTATTATTTAGGTTTTGGACACCACACATTAAACCGATCAAAACCACAAACCATCCCATGGTTTTTTCCTCGGTTTTTTCTAAATGGGAGTGGGAAAAATTATTTTATAAGGTCAATGGCTGAACTTATTAAAATATTAGGCTTGATTATATGGAGGTGAGTCACACTCTCAAGGAAATCATTTTAAAAGTTAAAATGTTTTATAAGTCTTGGAGGGTTCACTTAGGCACCATAAAATTAATCAAAAAAATATAAAATCACATTATTTTAAAGGTAAAACATATATTTGTCGAATATACTTTTTATAGTATTTTTTTACATCATTATTGGGCAATTATGATGTCATAAAACACATTATATATTTAAAAAGAATTTAATTTTTACCCAACAATTTGACTGTTACAGAAAATTAGGAAAAATTAACTGTTAGATAATTTAGACATCCCGAATCCAAAAAACAATATTCATTTTATCTAAATAATTTTCTAAATTTTTTAATTTTTAATTTTAAAATAAAAACCAACATTTATAAAAAATTCACGGGTTTTGACAAAAACATATTTCAAACCTTAATAAAAATTACAATTGTATTCATAAAAATTATATGATCATTAATATTTAATAAAAAGTGATTTAGTAATAATATTTTATTAAAATATTATTTAATTCAAAAATACATTAATTCATAGATTTAAAATTAACTAAAAATATTATTTTTTCTTTAAAAACATTTTACAAAGTAATAATTAAATAAATGTATATTATTTATACAAAAAAAATATAGCACACAATCAAGGTGCTAGGGTCTTGTTACATATCCCATTATAACACCCGCAAAAGACCTAATAGTAAGGTGTGCGATGGTGAAAAACTCTTGAGGTGGCTCAGATAACATTGGTCGGGTTCTAATCTCTATTAACTTATACTTCTCCCATAAGCGGTTCCGTTCAAGATTAACATATTGAAGCTTGGCTTAGGATTGGTCAAGAGTGAAGCCTAGTGATGCCACCTGCTTTTTGAGCTCTGATAAATGGGCTTCATATGAAGAAATTCTACTAGAAAAGGCCATCGATTTCTTTATCTGAGTAAATTGGATATGTTAAAGCCCTGTATTTATACTAATCATGTGATCACTATTCAAAAACTATATTAGCAACAGAAACAATTCTTAATGGTATTTTGAAATCCAAAAACATAAAAACAAGAAAGTTTATATGTTTTACATTACTATTTTACATTATAACATATTTAATTAGATCAAGATGAATTTTCATTAATAAAATTTTGGGTCGTTACAATACCATTGAATGAGAAGACCAATTTATAGAGTTGAAAAATAGTCTTACCACTACAACAGTACTTATACTACCAGTAAGTGAGGAACTCTTTGTGGTATATTGAGATTCTTCAAAGAAGGGATTAGGCTGTGTACTGATAAAAAAAATGAAAAATTAATATCCTATGACTCAAGGTAGTTTAAATTTCATGTGGAAAACTATCCCATTCATGATATGGATTTGGTATCTATGGTATTTTGATTGAAAACATAGACACATTATCACTATAGGGAGAATTGTGGGATATATACTGATTATAAGATCCTCAAATATATATTCACATAGAAGGAGATTAATATTCACCAATGAAGATTTTTATAGCTCATCAAGGATTATGATTTCTCAATCCACCAACAACCTAGTAAAGAGAATAAAGTGGTATATTCTCTAAGTAGAAAGGATCCTACACCTTTATCAATGGGGAGAATTGAGAAGGATCCAATCCTTTTATACTTGAAAAGGATGGACATGAGAATCATAAAGTAGGGTACATAATAATTCCTTTCAAAAATTATTTCTCAACCAATAATTTTAAAGAAGATAAAGGATTCTCAATGAAATGATTTGGAAATTTAGAATAAGGAGGAATCTATCAGAAATGGAAAATCCTTAGAGTTAAAAATCGATGAGGAAGGAGTTGTAAAATTCTGGTCATGACTATTTGTATCATCCAATCTAGAGATAAAGAACATTCATTTAAATGATTCACATAAATCGATATTATCTATACACTAAAGGAGCACAAATATGTATCGAGATCAATGAGAGAAATATTAGGGGGACAATATTAAGAAGAAGATTGATGAATATACATCAAAGTGTCTGGTATGTTAGAAAATGAAGGATGAAATGAAAAATTCTTAGGGGATGATGAAACTATTAACAATAAATACATGGAAATGGGAAAACATCCCCATGGAATTTATCACCATACTTACAAAGTCACCCAGAAATAATAATTATATATGGATAATTATAGATCATCTTACAAAGGCTTCTCACTTTATTATGATTCGAGAGGTCTTCTCACTTGACCAACTTGCACAAATATACAATAGAGAAGTGGTGAGGCTGTATGGAGTATCATTATCAATTATATCCAATTGTGATAAGAGATTTACCTCCAAGTTTTGGACAAGTCTCCAACATGATCTAAATATTGAGTTGAAATTAATTATGACTTATCACCCTCAAATTGATGGCTATTCTGAGCAGACCATTCAGACACTAGAATATATGTTGAGAGTATACTCGATGGAATTCAAAATAGGATGAGACCAACATCTTCCACTGGTGGAGTTCTCTTGCAAAAATAGGTTCCAATAAAGCATCCAAATGTCTCTATATGAATCCCTTTATGGGAAAATATATTGAGAACCTTTATTCTGGGATGAAGTTAGTGAATGTAAGCTACTGAACCTAAAATGGCCGAGGAAATGGCAGAAAAATTGAAGACTATCTAGTAGCATATCTGGGCTATCCAAAGTTGGCAGAAGAGCTATAAATATAATCACTGATGAGACATAGAGTTGGAGGTTAGTGATAAGGTATTCCTTTTCATATATCTATGGAATAAGGTCATGAGATTTGGGAAGAAATGAAAGCTAAGTCCCAAGTACATCATCCCCTTTGAAATTCTTGATAATGTTAGAGTTGTGGCCTATCAAAAAATACTTCCACCAACCATATCTCAATTACATGATGTATTCCATGTATACCTATTATATAAGTACTTACTATATCCCTCACATGTTTTGAAATTAGTGGTGGTAAAACCAAAAAACAGTCACTCTTATGAGGAGAAACCAGTGAAGATCTTGGACTATAGAGATAAAGTTATACACAATAAGACCACTCACCTGGTCAAGGTACAATGGTGAAACCATAAGTGTGAAGAGGTGACATGGGAAATAGAGGTATCAATGAAGGAGAGAAACCCTCACCTATTTTCACCTTAGTTTGTAAAATTAAATTTTGAGGGTAAAATTTCATAAGGGGGGAAGAATTTAATGACTCAAAATTTTATCAATGGAATTTACTTCTTATAATCATGTCATAAAACACATAATTCACATAGAGAATGAAATAAAAAAAATATTCTCATAAATTTATAATGATATATTAGTCAAAAAACAAACCAATAAGAATTCAAAATATTATAGTGTAATAATAAATATAAAATAAGATAATAAGAATGGGAAATATTGGATCTCCTCGATCCACTAGAATAACCGCACTCATGAACAAAGATTTAGAAATAAAACATAATTTTAAAAATAAAATATTAATTTTAAATATGAATATATGTATGTTAACTTATGATAAAATATCATTTAATTAAGAATGAATGAAATAATAGGTATTTATAGAAATTAAGGAACCTATACCATTGGAATAGTGACCTAACCGTTGAAATAGTAATCTGATCGTTAGTAATAGTAATCTGACCGGTAGAATAATAACCTTACCTATGAGAGTATAAATAAAATTTAGGTATATTATAAACTAAAATTTTATATAATTATATTATATTATAAGAAAATAAATGTTTTAAAAAATGATAAATTAAGTGTTGGTTTTTTTGTAAAAATGCAAATGTTTATCTACAATTCTATAATTAATATAATTATATAAAAGAAAATTTCTTTTCATAAACAAGATTCATAAATTAATAATATGTTGTAGTATAAATATAATATAATTTTAGGAGACCTTAATTAATTTTTCAAAGGTTCATAAAATTGATTATAATATTAAAATATATATTTTTCAAATAAATGATGATTTTGTTTAAAAATTAATTTTTTCATATTTAGAAAATTATTTTTATAAAATGGATCCAATTTTTTAAATATAAACTTAAAAAATGGATAGGGTGATTTTTTTTGGATTTTTCTAAAATAGTTAAATTTTTGGTGAATAGTGAAATACAATATTTTTGGTATTTATCACTATAAGGTAAATACATGAATTTTTGATTCATGGATGATGTAATCACCCATTATCTAGAACCCTAATTCACTATTTACTGTATTTAGTAATAGGAATCAATAATATAGATAGTCTTGAGCCAAAATAATAAACTAATGAATATAATAATAAAAAAACTCTTCTCCTCCCCTATAAATACCACACCTCACCACCCCTTCTTATCACACCTTATAATACTTGTATATTATAAATATTATTCCCAATTCCATTCCCAATCCTATTCCCCACATCCAAGATCTAATGGTCTCAACAAAATAGCAAACCCAAGTTCCTTAAGGAGGTTTTTAAGGAGACAACATTCAAGAGGTAAAATCCTCAATCCTTCTCTTTTAATTTCTTTTATTTTCTTATCCAATCCTCACATACCCTATACAAAGAAGAATGATAACTATAGTATCATATATATAATATAATTTTATTTTTTTAATAGAATATCCACCATAAAATATCTTCTTCTATCTTTTTATTCTAAGAATGAAAACATTGTCTGTGATATGTCAGTTCACCACCTTCATGGATGACATGTTTTCATTTTCTATTACCACTTTCAAGACTGGTCATAAAACCATTATTATCATAAAAATAGATTTTAATATGTATATTATAACTTTTTTCATGTTATGGAACTAATATATATACAAAATATTAAATAAAATGAAACTAGTTCATGATGATCAAAAAACCGCCAAAATAAACTAAACAATGATCAATAATGTTTTATCAAATGAATCATCTTCATACTAGAAAAAATGACATATAGGGTAATTTAAAATTATATAAGTGAATTAATACAATATAATTTCAGTTATGTTGAATTATTATCAATTTACATGAACTTCCATAATTGTATACAAGTAAACCAACCGTGACACCATGAAAACAAACACTCCCAGAATGACGAAATTGAACTTTATAACTCATTGAAATGGACATAAATGAACTTAATAAAATTATAGTAATTAAAATACATGTATAATATTTTATGAATTAATTAATTAATTAATCTAATTTTATTATCTTGGGCATAAAGTGAAAGTGAAAAATGCATTCATACATTAGGTAAGGGATTTCTTTGAACCTCTATTTTTCTTTTGGGTTACACTTTTTCTCCCTTTACTAGAATTTATTTCTTATTTATTCTTATATAATTCTCTTAAATTATATTTATATGTTCCAAAAATGTATATATCTCTCAATTATTCTTTATTTTATGGGGAAATACATGTTTTAAAATACTTCCTTCTCAATTCCTCTCAATAAGCAAGCCCGATTAAAGGGAAATTCTCTATTTCTTACCAATTTTCAAGTACACCCCATAAACTGTTTTAAGACACTAATATTTTTATAAATTATATAATTATACACTGAAAAAATATTTTATTCTAATTAAGGTTTTATATAAACAATTACATATTTTTCCTCTTTAAATACTCTTTAATATTTTCCCTTAAACCACACCAAAGTGACTCATTTCTAAAGTTTCCGAAACACTCTTTTTCATGTATTCATTTAAGTCAGACATAATTATTCATGAAATATTATTATTTTTTAATTTATTATTATAAAAAAATTATTTAATATTTTCTTTCATGGATACTATTATGATACACCCTTTGGTAATGCCTTATGACATGATTATGATGCCCATTTCATTCAATGGGAAAGCCTTATGTTTATTACTTATATTTGATTATTTATGTGGAACACCTATGCATGAACATGTTATCCTGGGTGTTCCTAGAGAGTGCTACAATTCAATGGGTAATATTTAGTCTCATGAGACTTCATGTATAAGGTTAGGGAATTAAACTAATCCATTATGAGACTTTGTCCACCATGTGATACCGCCTTGGCAGTTACCTTTGACTCATGTTTATGTCAAGTTATGTATTGCTAAAACATTCATATATTTACATGATCATATGATTACATGTTTTTTTACGATATTCCTCTACATTTTTATTCATGTTCCATGCCTATTATGTTATCATGTTATTCTTTTGACTAATATAATATGACTCTTTTCCATGTTTATTCCCTTTTTGAGTTTTTAGCACATCCCTTTTGTCTATATATTCCCTTTGTTATTATATATAGATGTAGGAGATCAAAGGAATTTATAATATTATTATGGAATATTAATAAATATATATTTTATTCTAGTTCTACGTTATAAATTTTAATGTACCTAGTCTTCTAAATACACTATAATTTATGATCCTTAGTTTGTATTTCATGGATAAATATGCTTAAAATCATGAAATAACATGTGTAAAAGGCTAGGGTCACTATATGTATCATGTTTCACCTTATTTACTTATATTAATTTATTAATCCTATTATTTTAGGATATCATTTATTTTTAACATCCCCTTTCTATTGAAAATGATATTATAATTAAAATTCTTTCTTTATTTTCTTGAAACTATTTCTCTTTCACTATCTTCATTTAAAATATTTGTATAGAATTATTATTTGAAATTTTATTTGAAATATATTTTATATATATATATATAAAATTAATTATTCAATTTTCTATTTGATTTGATTATTATTTCACATAATATGAAATTTATGATAAGGACTCTTCTCAATTCTCCTCTTGATTACTTCAAAATTCATCCTTTTTAGGTTCCTTTAACTTATCAATGGTCTCCCTCATTAATATGATTATAATAAATATTTATGTATATTGAGAGTACCTTGAAACCATTATGTATATCCTCATATATACTTACCTCTATTCCTATTGATGACTTCTATAATGATGATATAATATGATCTATTAAATTTTTATAAAAAACCATATCAATTTTATCATGAGTTATCCATGTTTTTCTTTTTGATTTATATATGATTATCATATTTTATATTTTCTATGTGATATACATTATAATAAACATATTATTATATTATGGGTATTCATCCTTCTATTACATTGGGTAAAGATTTTATCTTACGAAATATTACATATAGGTCATGGATAGAGAACTTAGCCTAACTATGTTATGTTTTTTTAGTGATCCATAAATTAAACTTATAATGTTTCATTATTATTTTTGTTCCATATTTCTATTAAATTCTCATTTATATTACATGTTCCTATGTTATTACTTATTCCTATCTTATGTTGTAATCCAATGATGCACTCAAATATCTCATTGTATTCTACATCCCCATGATCACCACATTCTATTTATAGTACATATGATTTGTCTAATATTCCTCTAATGATATGATTTCATGATGATATTGAACCATTTAAAAATCCTATTATCTTAAAATTCATATGATATGTTCATATGTCATGCCTTATGTTTCTTTAATGTTATTATCTCATATTTACTTGACGATCTCATGATATTTGTATCAATTATTCTCTGCATGTTTCCTTTTAAGGATCCATATTGGGTTGATATGATTACTATTTTATTTTATGTAATTTTCCTTGGGAAACATGATTATAATTTAGGGTGCAATGTATAAGGATCATGTATAAGTCCAAAGGTCTTGTAAAAGAATGATTAACTAAATATTTTTCACTTTATTTTCAGTATTATGTACCAAGTTCCAAAAGCCACTAATTTTTTATTTTGATAGTTGAATATATTTTATGATATGTATAAAAATTATATATTTGTAGCACTAGATTTAAAATTACTGGTCCACGGAATATTATTTTTCATCAATTTATATTTTAGTTCTTTTTGGGAATTAAGAATATAAAATCATTAGGATAGAAATACTTAGGGACATAATATTTAATTCTATAGAATTATTTCAATTATAAAGAGTATGAAAAAATTGGGGGAACATTTCAAATATATTTATATTGATTCATATCATGAACTTATTTTTTTTAAATTTTATGTTGACTTTAGGGGTTAATATTTTAGTTAGTAGAAATATATCAAAAAATTAATAGGTTTTCATCAAGGAGAAATATTGTGAGGAAAAAATTTCTTCAAAGATAAGGGAATATAAAAATTCAGCAAATAAGTTATTAATTAATAAGTTATTTTTATGTGTGTATATATGTGTGAACACCCAAATATTCATTAGTTATTTTTATTCCTAGATTAAAAAAATTATTTCCTTAATAAAATAAAGTATAAGTATATGTTATAAATAAATCATATACAACACATGAAAAATGAAAATTACTTTATTTATTTGTAATAAAACATTATAAAATAAATAGAAATATATTTCATAAGATTAATATAATTATAATGATTTAATATACATAAGAAAATAAAATAACTTGAATTTGGACATCTAATGGGTCATGGTCTCCTTGGAATACCACAACCATGAACATCGCCATAATAAAGAATAAAAATAGCATAAAAATGGTTTAAATTTTATTAAATAAATATGGATAACATTGAGAGAACACTAATTTAATGATATGTGTCATATTTAAGTGGTATATATAAGTTAATAAAAGGAAATATGACTATTGTAATGGGTAAGGAAGCCTTTTAGAATATTTTCATTAGAATAGTAACCCTCCCATTAGAATAGTAAAATTACCATCATGTTTAACAAATAAAAAACTATATAATTAAATATGAATCTATATATTAACATAAAAAATAATATAAATTAAAATTTCAATTAATAAATATAATGTTTTAATTCATACAACTTAAATAAATTAATCAATTTTTATAATATATTTTATTTTTATATTTTAAAACTTAGTACCTTACATTCAATTTAAATATTTAATTTACCACATTTATAAATTTACTTATATAAAATTTATTAAAAAAATTTAATTATAATTTTGAAATTAGTCAGCACTTATTTCTTTGGTATTTTTCAAAAAAATTGATTTTTAGGTGAATAGTAGAAAATATAGTTTTTCATATATAATATGTTTTATAACCTCATTTTGATGTAATAATATGAAAAAAATTATTAAATGTTTTTATGTATTAAAATTAATTTAATATGTTAAATAATATATTTAAAAATAATAAATTTAATTTATAAACCCATAAGAAAATTTCCAAAGCATAAATATTATTTTATTTTAATAAAAATCCATTTTTGATTATTTAAATTTTATAATTTATTCCATTGATAAAATTTAATTTAGTATGGTTTTATATGTTATTAAAAGATATTTCCCTGCAAAATACTATTATTAGGGATAATAATCAGTATTATTTATAGTCTAGAATGAAAATAATAAATTATTTTATATTTTATTTAATAAAACCCCCCTTTTCACCTATTGCAGGTCCCTAGAAAGGATTATACTATAGGGGGTGGGGTTGTAACATCCTGGTTTAAGGTACACTCTTTTTATTGTATAAGAGTGTGCTTTCAGGTTTCAATGGATTTAGAGTTGATTTTGGATTTTTTACCAGAACCAAGACTTTGTACTGTCTGTTAGAAACATTCACATAGTGAACTAGTTACAAAATGTGAATCTACTTTTGGGAAGATACCATGATCCTCATTCATAGCATGAAAAATTTACAATCCATGAAATTGGTATATATCATGAAAAGTTTTTTGGCGTACCTTGTAAATCATGAAATTCACATCTTGAATGGGTTAACATCATGAATTATTAGGGACCAGTGGTTTTTATCACTTTTCATGAATGATTTTTTTCTCATTCAATGTACAACCTTCTCTCTTGAAATATAGGTCTATTTCAGGTGGTTTTTGGTATATATTCTCCTTTCAAATCACTCTATTTGGTGATCGATATTCATGGGGGTCATGTCACTTCTCCCTGCTAATCTTCCTATATACTTCTTCATTAAAATTGGTTGTAGAAGTTCTATGGTGCTATATTTTTGGATTCTTTGACCCTATGGTAACATATTTTTTAATCCCTTCTTGATTTGTGGTGCAATATTCTCCTTAAGGCTAAACCTCATGTTGCTTGTGGCATGGAGTTCGGTTTCTTTGATGTATGTGTGACCTAAAATCTCCGACAACCATTTTTAGTATGAAGTATGATTCTAAAGAGTGGGGATCATTGATAAGGCCTTTGTTTTTTTGTTCTGTGTTTCTTATGGTTGTTTTGGGTTCCATTGCTTTTAGTCTGCAACCCAAGTTTGAGGTAGGTGGTTTCTTCTGTATCCTATGTTGGATGAATTTTATTAGTCTAGTTATTAAATTGTTTTATAAATTAATTGGAATGATTGATTTTTGTGTGTGTAAATAAGTTTTTGAGAAAATATCCCCCTTTTTTTTGGTAAAATGAAATGTATTTTCAAATCATTGTGAAATGGATTTATGAAATGGTTTTCAAATCATGGGTTTTATGAAATGATTTAGAAAATGCAGCACATAGGAATCCTTGGGTACACAGGTATAAGGAATAGTAATATGCATCATTGTTTGATACTATTGAGGGGTTCACTCAGGGGGTGTTACTCTTCTCCTTTGGATTGTTTTTCTAGGGATTTTTTTGAAATTGTTGGGAGGATCACTTTATAGGGTGTTCCTATATTCTCTAGATTCAATGCATATTACTAGGGACTTGATGGGAATGATTGTATATGTTTTGGTATGAGAGTTATAGATATCATGAACTATAGTGATTTATTAGCCAATAAAAACACATATTTTATTTACATTTTAATGGTATTAAATGTTCATTTTTGATCTTATGGGTTTGAGTTAGTGGATTGTAATTTTGAACATCCATTCTCATCATTTGTGCACTTCATGCCTAATGTACAACAATTTAGGACAAATGATTCATATTATTTTAAGGAATGTAATTATCCATATTTTAATTTTATACTTTTGGAAATGGATCTAAATTTAAATATGAACATTTTTCATTCAGGGATCAATGGAGGATTCATAAAGGATGATGGAGATATTTGGCGATGAAAGGAAACAATTCTGGAGAAGGCAGATTGGACACCATCCCACCGATGAGAATGTGTGGCCCACAATATAGGTCCAATGAAGCCCCAATTTCGTGGGATGATAGAGGATATGTATAGGAACAAATAATTATTTAGGATCCAGTGCTAATTTTACCTCCATGGTAGTTATTAAGGCGGCTCAAATAGAATATCAAAATCTGGGCCAAAATCTGCGGCCCAGAATTTTATCCTACTAAATTGGTTATAAATCCCGATCCACAACTCCAAATAGGCCCAAAGTTTACAGATGTCTATAAGACATACGAGGACACAAAATAATCTTCTATGGCCTACCTATATTCTATGATATTCTTTCCCATATAGGATGATATTTTCAGGGGATACAAGGAGTATAAAAAGTCAAGTAGGGAATCAATTTCTCCACTACTTTCCACCACCCTAAGGCCTAAATTAATTTAATAATTGGGAATAAATTGATTTAGGCTCTATATAAGGATTCCCAATTTCCTATTTAAGGCAGTGGTGGTGAGGCTGAATATATCTCTTGTTTTTTGTGTAATGTTATTATGCCAAAGTTCCTTTGTAATGTTTTCAATTTCCATGTAAGTTTCTTTTTGTATTTCTATGTTCTTAATCAACACATTTCTCTTATATTCTTCCCATTTCTTCATTAAAACTATATAATCACAAAGAATAGTGATATCTCATTGTTTTGGTGAATTAGTTAACACATATGTGTGAAATTCGATCACACACATGGAGGAGTGCTCATTATTTTCATGGTTTTAATTTGTTCAATTCAATTCTTGTAAGCCATCTTCTGCCCACCATTGAGAGTATACCATCAATAGAGGGATAACCCTTTAATGGGTTGATCATAAGAAGATGAAAAGGATTTATTGAATGTTATTTTATGAACGAATTATTTTTAATTTGTTAACTAATTTAAGACTTCCATTCTTCAGTTATTTTCACTCTTAATCTTCACTATGTTTGAGGAAGCTAAATCCAAGTACTAAAATGACCATAAACCTTAGAGAGATAATGAATTTGGTTCTCTAAGTGTGTATGGGTTTAGTAATTGAGTTTATTTAGTATCAAACAAGAAAATGATGAAGGTATTGTTATTTTGAAGAATGGATTCATCAAGACTTAATAAAACCAAAATTGTCTAAAGAAGTAAAATTCATTAAATCCACCCCAAGCATAATCCTAAGATCAACCCATTTTCATTAAATTGAATTCTCTTAGGTTTCTTAGTGTTCTTTTAAAAAATATGAAATTAAATCCAAGTTTTCCACTTCATATCCAAAAATGCATCACATAGGTTTTGTATCTTAGTTATCTTCTGAGGTCTCAGTGGATTTGATAACCCAAGCTAGACTTCAAGAACCGTTCTACCTTCATCTCTTGGGTAAATTTGAGCATGAATCAATTTTTTTCACCATTAACGGGGACAAAGTAAGTACCTTAGACCAAAAACTTCTTTCCTTACCCCTATTATTCTATTCTCACCCATGATCTCTTATCTTGTCCCTTTCTCGTTTTTTTACTTTTTGGCGCATGTCCGCCTAAACCCGTGATAATTCAAACAGACTGGTTAGGGTGGAAAGTCCTAGGATAGGGGAGTCAAGTGAACTTAGGGGATTGTTTCCATTATATCCTAATATTATTGATACTCTAGAGTAAAAAATTGATCCCATTTCAATGGAAGGTCTTCAAAGAAACCAACTCATAAACCCGGGTGGAAACCAAAATGGAAATCCAAATGAGGCAGCCCCAAACTTGGGGAATGCAGTCGATCAAACCATGAATGACTACCTCACACCTACCTAGACCAATGACCCATAATTCATTTGTCACAATTACCTAGAAGATACCAACTACAAATTTAAATCCCATTTCTTAAACCACCTTCCCTCATTCCATGGAATGGAGTCCAAGATTCTCTACCTTTGCATTAAGGAGTTCAATGACATTGTAGAAACCATGTGTCCCCCACATCAACTAGAATCAGATAATATGAGGCTATTTAATTTTTCTTTAAAGGATAAAATAAAAATTGGCTAAAAAATTTGAGACCATCAACCATCAACTCTTGGGACCAATTACAAAGATAATTCTACAAAAAATACTTCCACCACCACAAAACAATTTCACTTAAATAGATCATCCAAAACTTTTTTGAAAAAGAGAGAGATCCATTATATGAAACACGGGAGAGGTTTAAAGACACCCTAAACATGGTTCCACATCATGGTTTTTATATACCTGAACAAGTGAGAATTTTTTATGAAGGGTTTGGATCGGGGAACAAAAAATTTATTGACATGATGTATAGTGGAACCTTTAAAAACAAAGCCCCAAATGATGCTTATGAGTATCTGGAAAGCCTTGCTGAACAAAAAAAACATGGGGAACTTCACCTTATTCTAAAAATCCATAAATAACTACTATAATTCATACACTTAGAGAAGAGGAAAGCCTTAGGGCTAAACTCACAACACTCTCTAGGAAGTTTGAAGAGATAGACCTTAGGAAAGTCCATGAAATCCAAACTGTAGACCCTATTTTCACAATTTGTGACAAACATGACCATAAGGTAGACAACTTACCAACCATTACATCCATCAATTATGTTATTTTAGGAGGATCCCTAGTGGAAGTAAATGCCTTTAACTTTTAAAAGCCTCAATACCAAAACACCTTCAACCCAAGGTATAGTGACCAACCAGGCTTCCGCTGGAAAGAAAACCAACAACCTAGCCAACCACATGGACAAAATACTTACCCCCATCAGAACTACCAAACCCATAACCAGTTCCAAACCCAACCTATCCAATACCAATATCCATTGGTACATTTTCAACAAACCATCCCACCTCAAAAATATCACCCTGGGATAAACCAATCTTCTCAAGCACCAACCCAAACTGTTCCACAAAGCCTACTAGAAAAATTGTAAAAACAAATGGAAAGGATGAAATCAGAAGTATCTTAACTAAAACAAGAACTTCAAACCATCAAAACTGGAAATAAACCCATGCCTACACAATCCATTCCACAAAAAACAGTAAGGGGAGAGTCAAGTTTCACTCAAAAAACTCATGAACAACTAGAGGTTGTGACTGTTTTAAGAAGTGGGAAATCAATTGAGAAACCTGAACAACTAATTCAGAACTCATATAAAGATTCAAACTTGGATGAAAATTCAAATGAACCAAATTATCAAACTTAAAAACATGATAACATTATCAAAGAAACAACTATTCAATAAATAACCCCACAACCTGCACCATTTCCTCAACACATGAGGGGGAAAACCAAGCCTAAATTGAGTGAAACATTGAGGGAAATCTTCTCACAAGTCAAGTTGAACATTCCCCTTATTGATGCAATCCAAACCATATCTACATACTCAAAGTACCTTAAGGACTTGTTCACTTTTAAAAGAAAATTTTCATATAAAAACCAAGTACTTTTGGCTGCTAATATGAGTACCACCATTCAAGGGACCATTCCTCCTAAGTTAAATGACCCGAGTTTCCCTTACATCAATGTTGAACTAGGAGAGAGCAAAGTTTTCAAGGCCTTGCGTGACCTAAGTTCTAGTGTCAATCTCATTACCTATGATGTGTTCTACTAATTAGGTCTATAAGAGCTCCAACCCACATCTATCACACTTCAACTTGCTGATCATAGAATTAGGGTTCCAAAGGGAATTTTAAAGGACATTCTAGTAAAGGTTGAAAACTTCATCTACCCTACTGACTTCATTGTCCTTGAAAACCATCCAAACTTAGGAAATAAGGAACAAAACCCAATCATACTTGGTCATCCTTTCCATGGAACAATCAAATCTATTATCCGAGTTCGAAACAGGAACATGACCATCAACTTTGGAAACATGTGTGTAGACTTGAACATCTATAATGCAAGTTAAAAAATAGGGTATGAAGAGGACATTCATGAAGTAAACATGATTGGAATAATTGATAATGAATCCATATAACATCAAGGAATATTTGATGGATGTTTAAGTCAGGATGATATTGATTTCCTTTGTTCACATATAGGAAGTTTATATCCTTGGATTGAATCATTTTCAAATTTCTCTTATGATGAAATCTTAGTTCCAAAAATTAGTGAAACCTTTCAAGAAACCACTTTCATAGAGACCAATCAAACTTCCTCCACTAAATCTGATCAAAAAAATCTTGTAACTAAAACTTCTACACATGGGGATTTGATTATATCTAAAAATATAGGAAAAAAATCGATCTTGATCCAATGTCCCAATCTTCTGCTAAAATTCTGAACCAACCAGATCTTGAATTGAAAGAACTTCCCACTGTACTCAAGTATGCCTTCCTAGGGGACAATCAAACACATCCTACTGTCATTTATTCTTCTCTTGAATCCAATCATGAGGGGATGATTTTATATGTCCTTAGGAAACATAAGAAATACATTAGTTGGACCCTTTCTAATATTCTTTGGATTAGACCACTAATCGGGACTCATAGGATTGTTCTAGAATCTGATTCAAATCCATGTCATCAACCTCAACAAAGACTCAATCCTAATCTCATGGAGGTATTAAGGAAGAAAATTATGAAATTGTTAAAATCTAGTATCATCTATCCCATATCTAAGAGTGAGTGGGTGAGACTAATCTTAGTGGTTCCCATGAAGACAGGAATCACATTGATAACCAATAAGGATGGAGAGATTATTCCAACTAGGGTGCGTAGTGGCTGGAGAGTCTGCATCGACTATAGGAAGCTAAAATAATTTACCAAGAAGGACCACTTCCCCCTTACCATTCATTGACCAAGTCCTTGAGAGAGTATCAAGTCATGCCTTATACTGTTTCTTAGATGGGTAATCAAGGTACAATAAGATTTAGGTATCCCTAGAGGATCAAGGGAAGAGTACATTCACATGTCCATTCGACAACTTTTCCTTCAAACGCATGCCCTTCGGGTTATGAAATAACCTTGGAACCTTTTAGCAGTGCATGATGGGAATCTTCTCAGACATGGTTGGGGATTTTCTAGAGGTCTTTATGGATGACTTATCTGTGTTTGGGGATATATTTGAGGGATGTATGAGGAATGTGGAGAGAGTCTGGTCAAGATGTGAGGAAAAGAATCTGGTCCTAAACTGGGAAAAATGCCATTTCATGGTTAAATAGGGACTAGTTCTAGGCCATCTAGTCTCAGGTAGGGGGATTAAATTTTATAAAGACAAGGTTGAAATCATTCATCACCTTCCATAACCCAAAATTGTCAAGGAAGTGAGGTCTTTCTTAGGATATGCTGGTTTCTATAGTAGGTTCATTTGGAATTTCAGCTCTATTTCTCAACCACTTGGTGCTCTATTGGTGAAAGATGCTCCATTTTTATGGACATAAAGCTGTGAGGAATCATTCTCTACACTCAATTAATCTCTTATCTCTCCACCTATAATGCAATATCCAAATTGGAAACTTCCTTTTGAGCTCATGTTTGATGCGAGTGACTTCACTGTAGGAGAAGTCTTAGTACAAAAATGTGAGAAAAATACATGCGTCATTTCTTATGCAAGAAAATAATTAAATGATGCACAAATCAACTACACCACCACTAAGAAAGAGTTTCTTGATATTGTATTTTCCTTAGATAAATTCAGGTCCTATCTCTTAGGATCACCCATCATTGTCTTCACTGACCATTCAGCCCTGAAATACATTATCCAAAAACAAGATGCCAAGGCTAGAATAATTAGGTTGGTCCTTATATTACAAGAATTTGACCTCAAAATAAAGGAAAAAAAGGGTGTTGAAAATGTTGTAGCTGATCAACTCTCTAGGATGGAATTCAAAGGTAGCTCAAATCACCTTTCCGTGTCTGATTCATTCCCTGATAAACACCTATACTCTGTGAGTGACTGCCCTTGGTATGATGACATAGCCAACTTCTTATTTATAGGAGTCATTCCAAAATTCTTAGGGACTCATGCTCAAAGGAAATTCCTTTCCGATGTTAGGAACTATGTGTTTTATGATCCATACCTCTATAAGTTCTGCCCTGACCAAGTCATTAGGAGGTGTGTCCCAGAATTTGAACAAGAGTCCATCCTTAAATTTTGTCATAGTGAGGCATGTGGATGTCACTTTTCCTCTAAGAAAACTTATGCTAAGGTTCTTTAGTGTGGTCTCTTCTGGCCCACCCTCTCAAGGGACTCCTACACATTTTTTCAAAGCTGTCCTAAGTGTCAACATGTAGGGTCCATCAGAAAAAGGAATCAAATGACACTCACTCCCATTTTAGCGATTGAAATATTTGACTAATGGGGAATCAATTTCACAGGTCCCTTCCCAAACTCTAGGGGATACCTGTACATCCTTTTATCCATAGATTATGTCTCCATATGGGTTGAGGCCATTCCTACAAAATCCAATGAACATCAGACTATGATTATATTTCTCAATGAAAACACCCTCTCTAGCTTTGGAATTCATAGGGCTATCATTAGTGATCGTGGAACTCATTTCTGCAATCGTCCTTTCTTGTCACTCATGGAAAAGTATGGAATTTCTCAAAAAGTGTCCACTGCTTACCATCCACTGACCAACGGTCAAGCTGAGTTAGCCAATTGAGAAATCAAACAAATTATTGAGAAAACTGTTAATCTATCTAGGAACTATTGGTTAAGAAAACTCTTAGATGATCTTTGGTCCTATCTAACCACATTTAAAACCATTTTAGGAATGTCCCCATATAGGTTTGTTTATGGAAAAGAATTCCATTTTCCAGTATGAATTGAACATAAGGATTTTGGGAAATTAAGAAAATTAATTATGACCTCTCATTGGCCGAAAAAAAGTAAATTAGATCTCAATGTACTTGAGGAACTTAGGATAGAGGCTTATGAAAATTCAAGGATCAATAAAGAAAAAGTAAAAGCCTAACAATCTCAAAACCTTAAAACCAAACCCATTGAACCGGGAAAACCTGTTCTTTTGTATAATTTTAAACTTCACTTACACCTGGGAAAATTGAGGTCTAGATGGTCAGGTCCATACATAGTGCATAAGGTGTATCCCCATGGGGCTGTTGAAATTTAATATCCCACCAATGGTCAAAAATTAAAATTTAATAGTCATAGAGTCAAACAATTCATAGAACCATTCCAAAAACTTGAATTTGATGAAGAATTGTGTGACCCTACCTTAGATAACAAAAATAATTAATCAATTAGAGGTCCAAGTTGAGCTAACGATGTTAAAAAAAGAGCTTTATGGGAGGCAAACTATGGTTTTCATGTTTCCAATAATTTTTTTGTTTTAATCAACCTTATATTTCAAATAGTATTAGTAGATAATTTTGATATAATTTTATTCTACCTCAAAATTTTGACCAGTTCTTCTCTTATGATTATAGATGGGTATGAAAGGGGAGCACCGTATTCATCCGTGTTAGGCAGTGTGATCCCTAAGTACTACCTTACCCAAGAATTAAAAAGAAGACAATGTATCATTAGTTTTATTTAAAAGAAAAAAAGGAAAACCATAAAAATGATGAGACTTGGTATTAAATAAATTGTTGTGTTGTTTGTTTTTTTTAGTTTGTTCTTGTTTTTATGGTTCATGGACTATTTTGGGTGATACATATTCAATCAAGGAGGTGCATACATCTCCCATGAGAACAAAGAGTGATTTAGGAGCACCACAACCATCATTATGAAGCCACCAGTTGAACTTGTTCCATGCCCTTTATAACTCATTCCTCCACCCATTTTCTACTCTATTTTGTTTTTAAGAAACTAGGGAAAATTTCATTCTGAGTTGGGGGTGTGGAAACAAAATTTTTGTTAAAAAACAATGAAAAAAGAAGTAAAATTCATTTTTAATTAATATAATAACATCTTTGATCACATTAAAACTACATAGAAAATAATTTTTATTTCCTTGAATCTTAATTTAATTCATGATTAAGTTTACAAGCATTGATTTTGGAAGTTTGGTTTTCCATTGAGAATTTTCATCATTTTTATTTTCATCTATTAAATAAAATTTCCACAGTACACGCCCTCTAGACTATGGGGTACTAATTTGAATTATCGGGGTCCCATAATAAATAGCGTAGGCTGGTTTGATTTTTATGAATAATATGAGTATTTAAAAAAATAAAATAAAAATAAAAATAAAAATAAAATAAAATAAAAATTTGCATGTAGAGCAATGGATTGATAAAATTCAAGGCCTTCGGCACTTGGGGATCGTGACTCAAGAGTTTTATAGCCTTGAGTTTTTCAATATATCTCTATTTATGGTAATATGACTTTGTTTTTGATCAATTTAACTCAAGACGATCCCCGATTATGTAGGATTCACTTGGTGCCCTAAGGCCTTTGAGCCTGGGAGTCATTGGCAAAGTCTTGCTACATGGGTTAATTTTATTAACTCAAATCTCAATTACTATGGCAACATTGCAAAATAAATAAATAAATAAATAAAGATTAATACTCATATGAGGATTAAATGTGATTCCACCTAGCGCTTCCATGATTTCCCCCTTGAATGAAAATGAACCCCCATATCTATTGTGATTCACAACACATCATTTCACCTAATTGAGTTGGATGAAGTATGATGATGGATTTGATAAAATGAATGGGATTGGGATTGGGATATGATTTAAAATTTATCTTGTTTTAAATTATTTTTATAGGTTATAAAGATATATTTGTTTGTAGTTTACATTGTGATCACTGTTTGTTATAATGTGCTTGAAAAGATAATTCAAATATAATCTTTGAATTATTTTCTTAGGACTATAAAATATTAAGTTTGGGGGTGTGATTATCTAATAAAAACACATATGTTAATTACATTTTAATGGTATTAAATGTTTATTTTTGATCTTATGTGTCTGAGTTACTGGATTTTAATTTTGAACATCCATTCTCATCATTTGTGCACTTCATGCCTAATATACACCAATTAAGGCCCAATGATTCATATGATTTTAAGTAATGTAATTATCCATATTTTAATTTTATATTTTAGTAAATGGATATACACTTTAATATTAATATTTTTCATTCAGGTATCAGTGGAGGATTCATAAAGGTTGATAGGAATATTTGGCGATGAAAGGAAACAATTCTGGAGAAGGCGGATTGGACACTAGCTCACTGATGAGAATGTTTGGACCATAATATAGGACCAATGAAGCACAAATTTCATGAAATTATAGTGTACATTTATAGGAAAAAATCATTATTCAGGATCCAGTGCTAATTCGGCCTCCATGGTGGTTATTAAGGTGGCCCAAATAAAATATCAAAATCTGGGCCAGAATCTGCGGCCCAGAATGTTATCCCACTATATAGGCCATAAATCTAGATCCAAAACTCCAAATAGGCCCAAATTTTATAGAAATATATAATCCATCATAGGACACAAAATAATCTTCTATGTCTCACCTGTATTCGGTGATATGCTTTCCCATACAGGACAATATTTTTAGGGGATACAAGGAGGATAAAAAGTCAAAAAGGGAATCAATTTCTACACTACTTTCCACCACCATAAGCCCTAAATTAATTTAATAATTGTGAATAAATTGATTTAGGATCTGGATAAGGCTTCCCAATTACCTATTTAAGGCAGTTGTGGTGAAGGGGAAGATATCTCTTTTTTTTATGTAATGTTATTATTCCAAAGTTCCTTTGTAATGTTTTCAATTGCCATGTAAGTTTCTTTTTTGTATTTCTATGTTCTTAAAAAACATATTTCTATTATATTCTTAACATTTATTCATTAAAACTATATAATCACAAAGCATGGTGATATATCAATGTTGTGGTGAATTATTTCACATATAGGTGTGAAATTTGTTCACACACACAGAGGAGTGCTCGTTATATACACGATTTTAATTTCTTCAATCCAATTCTTGTAAGACATATTACTCCCACCATTGAGAGTATACCACCAATAGAGGGATAACCCTTTAATGAGTTTATCGTAGGAAGGTTAAAAGGATGGATTGAATGTTATTTTATGAATTAATTGTTGTTAATTTGTTAACTAATTTAAGACTTCCATTATTCAGTTATTTCTACTCTTCATCTTCACTATGTTTGAGGAAGCTAAATCCAAGTACTAAAATGACCATAAACCTTAGAGAGATCATGAATTTGGTTCTCTAAGTGTGTATGGGTTTGTTAATTGAGTTTATTTATCATCAAACCAAAAAATGATAAAGGTAGAGTTATTTTGAAGAATGGATTCATCAAGAATTAATAAAACCAAAATTGTCTAAAGAAGTAAAATTCATTCAATCCACCCCTAGAATAATCCTAAGATAAACACATTTTCATTGAATTAAATTCACTTAGGTTTCTTAGTGTTATTTTAAAACATCTAAAATCAAAACCAATTTGGCCACTTCATATCAAAAAATGCAGCCCATAGGTTGTGTATCTTAGGTATCTTCTTAGGTCTCAGTGGATTTGACAACCCAAGATAGACTTCAAGGACCGTTCTACCTTCATCTATTGGGTAAATTTGAGCATGAATTAGTGATCATTGTCATGATGTTACCTATTATTTTGGTATGTACTTTTTGGATTTGATTAGCTTCTTTGATATATGAGATATTCTATAGAACTATTTTACCTGGATTATTTAAAATAGTGGAAAAGGAGAATGTTTTAACATTCTTTTGATATAAAAAATAGTTTAATTTATTATCATGCCTCATTTACTTTAAATTTGATTATGTTTTGATTTTTATACAGAGACTTATTATGGAACACCTGGTTGGGATCCTACTGGGATTGTTTAGCTCACACCCTACACACCCTTTCAATAGTGTGTAGACCTGGTTATGTATTTTGATGTAGGGAAAGGCAAGGCACTATAGTAAGGAAATGAGGTTTCTATCATCTGATTTTGTGTAACTAGTGGTGAGATGGTGTGAGTTTTCCTATGCTGTAACATGGAGTAGTCAATTTCTATATTAGTTATCTTTTAATATTGGACTTGTACTTTGGGTTATTCTCACCGATTTAGTTATATTGTTTCCAATTTTTTCTTTCAGTGTTATGGAATATATATTTTATTATTTCTCTGTCTCTATTTTTATTTTATTTGTATATATATATATACTATGTCATCTAACTCAAGTTAGTCAAAATCATTCCCTCTATTTTTTATTTGATTCCTGCGTTCTAGTCGCCATCCATTGGGTATCGAGAATGACCTTTGGGTATGTAGTGGATCAGGCCAGGTTCTAGGTTTGAGGGAACCCTAGGCTGGTTCATTACAAATTTGTATCAAAGGAATCTTTTGCCTCAAGATTACATATCTTGGGGTGTTTGGTAGATTGTAGATAGGATTATTGGAACTTAAATGGTATTTTGTAGTGAGTTTCTATCCAGCTCTTTCCATGAAAAGACTTAAGTTAAAATGGGATATTGGGATGTGTGTCTCATGTATTTAGTTCTTAATATTAATCTATGTTTTAATTATGGTTTTCTGGTTTGAACTAAGACTACCCAACTATCTAATCATTTTTTCAGTGCGTAGCAATATGCTTCTGAGTCATCTTCTATGAGTTCCACAAGAGGGTGTAGTAGATGCTCCTTAAGGTAATTTTCCTTTGTATCCAAATATTATCGAGGCTATTGTTCAAGTAGTTTGTTCTATTGATCAAAATGAACCACAAGTCTGAAATTCAGTTGTAGTGGTATATCTCGAAGCTAGAGGATAAAGGGATTGATCTTGGAAGCTCTTATAAAGGAAACCACCATCCTATAATAGTACAAATGAGAAACAAGAGGAAAAGGTCTAGAAGGAATAGATTTATCATATCTTTGACATCTTAGATACACATTAAAATATTAAGGTGAAGTGCATGATATTCAAACTTGAGGGTCCCAACAAGAAATGATGGGATTCCATTGTATAGGTAGTCAGACACTTGGGCCTGAACTAAAAGGGTTTCAAAACATTCTTATTCTAATAGTTTAGTCAAAATTCTATGATGATGGAAAAGTCTTTGAAGTTACTCTCTTTACAGTAGGGAGAGTGATTAGTGTCAGTGTACACCAATCGATTTGTAGATTTAGTTCATTTTTCTCTAGAGGTAGTGAAGAATGATTAGTTAAAGGCTCAAAATTACCTACATGGGGTGTGATCAAATATCAAATTGTAGGTATTCATGAAAAATATTTCTACCTATAGAGAGGAAGTATAGAAGGAAATAATGGAAAATATCGATATGACAGACATGGTTGGATCCTCTGGCACTTTTCTTCTATACAGTGGTAGCTTAAGTGGTGTGCATGAGAAGAAGATAAAGTTACATGATCATTGAAGGGGTGGTGGAGGTGTTTCTTAGTAGCGGGCCTCCTATAAACCATTAGTTATAGCTAGTAGCGTGACCCTGACTTTATATCAGTGTGGAAAGTTTAGGAACACTCAAATTTATTATTATATTACTATGAAGATGTGCAATGGTTATGGACACTATGGCCATTTACAGATATTACTTCAGGATATGTTTATGCCTCATTATGGATAGGGATCATCAACTCTAAAGGCTACTATAACACAGTCATATGATTCAAAGTTTATTGGACTCCAGCTATAGGATTCAAGAGTGAAGCACATTCACACAATGGATGAGTGTACAATGGAAGTTTACATGGGTCCAACAATAGTGAGATATACCATATTTATAACATCTTATATAGAGACTAATTTAGTTTATATAAGTTCCTCTCTCTAGTTTATTTATACCCATTTTATTGATGTGTTTAAACTTCCAATGAAGCTCATGAACTTTGTTATAGAGTTAGAAAAACCTCTTGGGATGTGGAAAAATAATGGGTTTCAGTGTCCTAGTTCACCATCGATAGATGATGTAGAGTTAGTCAAGAATTTCTTCATTCTTGATCCAGATCTCTTTGATGTTATCATTGGGATGGGTTGGCTTATCACTCATCATGATGCAGTTGATTTTTATCATCAGTTTGTCTCATTCTATGATATTAATGGGATCTCTATGGTGTTTCAAGGACAATGGGATCTGAGGTTTGGTTATGCAAGAAATTTATTCCCATATATTAGGAGTTTATTATCTACTATTTCATTTGAGCTTGATATTATTTTCTATATTGGGGATCTTCCCATTGGTTGTTAGGGACTTTCTCAATGTATTCCTATATGACCTTCGGTCTACCTCTTGATAGGGTGGTAGTGTTTACAATTGATTTGGTACTGGGAACACATCCTATCTTGTTAACCTCTTATAAAATAGCACCATTGGAGTTAAAAGAGCTTAAGATTCTGTTATATGATCTAATAGAGAAAGGTTTTTTCCTAGTGTCTCACCTTGGGAATCCCTATTTCTCATTTCTAAGAAGGTAGATTGCTCTGTTTTTTTTTTGTGTTTGGAATATCAGAAGTTGAACTGGGTGATCATTAATAATAAATATACCTTTCCCTGTATCAATGATTTTTTATCTAGTTAAGGGGAAAAGTGGTTTCTGAATAGGTTATCATCAACTCAAAGTTTGGGAGTTTGGTATACCAAATATAGCCTCTAGAAGTAGGCATAACCATTATGAATATATTATGATTCCTTTTAGTCATGATAAAACTACTATAATTTTTATGGATTTGATGAACCATATATTACATCAATATCTTGGAACTTTTTTGGTGGTGTTTATGGACAATAATTTGGTTTATTCATGACCCAAGTGTGAGAAAGAGAACTATTTGAGTTTGGTGTAAGAAATAACGAGAATTCACCATCTATATGGAAATATATGGATATTCAATTTCTAAATCCAAGAAGTGAAGTTCGGGAGACATGTAATTTCTAAGCATGAATTATTAGTCAATGCTAAGAAGGTGAATTCTATCTCATCTTAGGAGGATCCATAAAACATATTTGAGATCAAGAGATTCCTTGGTCATACTAGATATTACCAATGATTCATAACGTATTTCTCTAAGTTGGAAACAACATTGACTCCTTTAACCATTAAAGGGGTGAGATTTAAATGGGATGCGAGATATTATTCTTCTTCCGACGAACTAAAATAATTTCTAGAATTGGCTCCTGTTATGATCTTACCTGATCCCAATAAGGGGTATATGGTATACTGTGATGCTTACAATGATGATTTGGGTTGATTTATTATGCAGGGTGATCAAGTTATAACATATAGATCTTATCATCTTCCACCACATGAGAATAATCACCCCACTCAATATTTTGAGGTTACCATAGTTATGCATGCACTTAAATGTTATCAAAACTATATTTTTTTGGGAGAGATTCATAGTCTTTTCTAACCATAAGAGTCTGATCGATATCTTTTCTCAAAAGGAATTGAATCTCAAATAGATATGGTGTGTGGAATACCTTCAAACATTTGATTTTTTCAGTTTCTACACCCTATGGAAGGGGAATGTCATAAAAGACTCTCTCAGTAGGAAAATACCATCACATGCTATCTTAAAATCAAAGGAAGAGTGGAATCTGAGGGTACTATTCAATTAGTTTCATTTGAATGCTCAGGAGGATAGTTTAAGTATGGTTCTAAATATTTTTCATCTATCATCATCTCTTATTGAGTCTATTATGCAGACTCAATAATTGGATGATGAGTTCATTATAATTTGAGAAACCCTTTAAGGTGGGGAGTCTGTTTCTAGTTAGTCTCTACCTTAAGATGGTATTATACACTATGGGGATCAGTTTTTCATCCTATAATCTATGAGAATCTTAGTTTTTTTTAACTATCATAGTTCTTTATGGGTCGTTCATCTGGTCGCTATAAAGATGTATTATGAAATGATACGATGATTCTGGTATCCAGGTATGAAGTCCAGCATTGTAGAGTATGTATCCCACTATTACACCTATAAACAGATAGAGTAAGAGCATATGAAACCTTATGGTTTTCTCCAACCTCTTCTAGTACTAGTTTGTAAATGATATGAGGTGTTCATGGATTTTTTTGTTGGATTACCATATAATCCTTGTGGGAAGAATTATCTCTAGGTGGTGATTGATTGGTTGATGAAATAATATCATTTCATTTTTATTAGGGACACCACTAAAGATGAAGATCTAGGTAAGTTGTATATGTAGGAGTTTGTGAGGTTACATGGGGATGAGTGTGCCATTATTTTGGATAGGGGTCATGGGTTTACCACCTAGTTTTGGAAGAGTCTCTAGGAGGAAATGGGGACTCAGGTTAGGTTGATTACAACTCATTATCCATTGAATGATTAGACAAAGCATGATATTTAGATCCTATTGGATATTTTATGTGTTTGTGTCATGGATTTTTATAGGATTGTGGGATACCCACCTAGGTCTGTTCAAGTTTACGTATTACAATAGTTATCAGTCATCGATCATAATGGTTCCCTTTGAGGCTTTGTGTGGTCACCCATGAAGGTTAACTCTTTGCTGGGAAGAGGTGGGAAAGGAATATCTCATGGGACTAAGTCTTGTTTAGGTTATGTTTATGAGGATTCTATATATACATTGGCATTTGGCAGTAGTTAGAGTTATTAGAAATCGTATTCATATCATCAATGCCTTCCTTTGGTGTTTCCCACCAGTGATCGGGTTTCCATGATGGGTTCTCCTTAGTTGGGTTAACACCAGCTTGTAAAATAGGGAAAGGTTTCTATGAGATATGTTGGACTGTTTGAGGTCAATGAGTGGCTTGGGAAGGTTGATTATCTATTTATATTACCGGCTTAGTTGATAGGTATTCATGATGTTTTCCATATATCTTAGCTCAAGTATCTACCTGATCCCTATCACATTCCGAGTTTGGAATAGATTGATTTAGAGCTAGATGTTTCCATTATAGAGAATCCAATGAAGATAATTGATTCTCAGTTGAAAGTATATCATGGGAAATATATTCCATTGTTAAAAGTGTTATAGAGGCACATATTATATTCTCATGAGACTTGGGATCGAGAAACTTCAGTGAGAGAGTTGCAGCCTCACCTTTTTCTAGAGAACCATTATTTCACATGAATTCTTGAGGAAAAAAATTCTTATGGTGGGGAGATTGTAATATCCTCCTTTAAGGGATTCTCTTTTTCTTGTTTATGAGTGCACTTTTTGGTTTTGAGGGATTTGGAGTTGATTTATTAATTTTTAGTAGGACTTGAACTGTGTACTATTTCTTGAAAACATTCACATTGTGAACTGGCTACATGACATGAATCTTTTTCCAAGAGGATACTTTAAGCCTTGTTCAAATCATGAAAAATTTACAAGCTGTGAAACTGGTTCACATCATGAAAAGGTTGATTGGTGTTTAATTCAACATGAGGAAACAAATTTTTTAGAAAACCTTTTCATTAGATGTGTAAGCCTCTCTCTCGACCCTATGAATCTTCTAGGTGGTTTTGGGCATCTATTCTACTTTTAGATTACTCTATTTGATAATCAATCTATGTGGTGGTCAAATAACTTCTTCAGGGTAAGTGAACTTTCCATTTCTTCATTTCCATTAGTCATGGAAGTTTCATGGCACTATGTTTTTGGATGCATCGACCCCATAATAACATTTTTTAATCCTTTCTAGATCCTTTGTGATATCTTCTCCTAAAGGCTAACCCTTGTGTTGGTTGTGGTGCGATATGTGGGTTCTTTGAGGTATGTGTGACCTAACCTCTCCACTAATATTTTCTATTATTTAATATGATTATGAAATGTGGGAATCATTGATAGGGCCACTGTTTATTGTTATTCATTCCTTTAGGTGGTTGTGTATCCCACCAATTTTGGTGTTCTACCCAATTTTGAGGTAGGTGGTTCCATATCTAGCCCATGTTGGATAAGTTGTGTTGCTCCAGTTTTATAAATTGTTTTATAAATGAATTATCATGACTGAATTGTGTGTGTAAATGGGTTTTTTATGGAATATGATTTCCCTTTGTTTTGTTAAAATAAAATGTTTTTTCAAATCATTGTAAAATATATTTATGAAATTTCATTCAAATAATGGTTTTGATGAAATTATTTGGAAAATATAGCACATGGGAATAAATGGGTACTTAGGTGTAATGTGTAGTAATAATCTTCATTAGTTGATACTATTGGGGGGTTTACTCATGAGGTATTCCTATACTCCCTAGGCTCTTTGTTCTAGGGACTTGTTAAACACTAATTGGAGGTTCAATTTCTGGGGTGTTCCCCCACTCTCTAGATTTGATGCATATGTCTAGGGACTTGATGCATGTGATTGTCTATGTTTGGGTATGATTGTTCTAGCTAGACTAACATGTAGTGATCCTTGATGTGATGTTACTTATGATTTGAGTTTTTAATTTTTGGATTTGATTACCTTCATTGAAATATGTGATATGCTTTGAAACTGTTTTACCTGGATTATTTAGATCTATGGAAAAGGGGAATATTTTACCACAATTTTGATATAAAAAAATATTTAAATAATTACCATTCCACATTTGATTTAAATTTTATCATGTTAATATTGTTATATAGAGACTTGTTTTGGAACACCTGGGTGTGATCCTACTATGTCTATTTAGCTCACACCCTAAACACCCCTTCAGAGGTGCGTAGACCTAGTTTTTTCTTTTGATGTAGGGAAAGTCAAGGCACTGTAGTGAGGTGGTGAGGTTTTTAGTAGCTGAGTTTGGATAACTAGTGGTAATATGGTGAGAGTTTTACCATGTTATCACATGGATTAGTCAGTTTCTATTTTATTTTTCCTTTGTTGTTGGACTTGTACATTAGGCTTTTCTGGCTGATTGAGATGTATCTTTTCCTTTATTTTTTTTCAGTGTAATGGAATATATTTTATTTCCTTCCCTTAAACTATTTATATTTGCTTTTTGTGTATATATATTCCATATTTTTTCTTTAAATTTATATAAATTGTTCCATATAGTTGTTTATTGTGGCCTAGGTTCTAGTCAACAACCAGTGGGGATCGAGAACACCCTTCATGTATGTGGTAGATGTATTTGAGTTATAGGTTTATGGGTAGCCCAAGCCAGTTCATTATGGGGGGGGGGGTCTGAATTAGGGTATTTTAGTTTTAAAAAATTATCTCTACGTGATCAAAATATCATTCTCTCAATAATAGGAACACTTATTTCTATCCCTAATAAACTCTCCAGAGTAATTAAAGCAATAAGAGGACATAATAAATTTTACTTGGTTCCCCCAAACTGGATAATCCAATTATCACACATAGAAATGTTCTTATGTACCTTAAACACTTGATCCTGTTTCTTCTATTTATTTATACAATAGATCAGTCACACAGAACCTATAAACTCACTGTCCTCATAATATTTGAAAAACTCACTACCTCTCCTCATAGATAGGTGACCACTTCTCCTTATATAAAACACTTCTTATTTACAAGATTTGTATATGAAAATGAACCTAAAATAGTGTGGCTCTTCTATACATTCTAATGAGTTTCTAGTAATAAAATATATCTTATAATTTCCTTCTTTTACTTTTTATAAAATTCCTGGAATTACCCTTTATGCTTCTTCTACACGAGCCTATGTTCTTCCTTTGAATATTTTATCTAAAATATATAAACCCACTATATACATTTTTAGATAATTTAACCAACAAATTTTGATCCATAGGTTGGAATCAAATTTTATTCTTATCTCTTTATAAGATTGATCCATGTGAAATCCACATTTAAATGTGGTGATTAAGTTCCATTTGAGTCACATAATATCCTTTAACTCTCAAACCATAAATCCCTATTCAAAATTTATAGATTTTTGAAAATTAATTACTGTAATGTGGTTACTTCTTTTATGGAATAGTGCGTTTTATTATATTCCTTACAATGGAATAACACCATACACTATGACATATAGTGCAATCTCATTAAAAAATATAGTGTGGATTTATTCCCTATGAAGTATCCTCCTATAGTTTATTAGATCCATAATTATCACAAATAATTTCTCCTCTTAACACACTCAACCAATCAAAACAAAGTTTTCTCAACCACTTTGATCCCTAGACTGGTTGTGGCATAAATCATATTCTATAGAATAAAAATTATAGAATTTAAAATCATAAAATCATCCACTTTGTCTAAATTACACTCAATACACTATAAGGAATTTTGGTAGTGTGTAATTCTTCTATACAATCATGATTTAATTGTAGGTTGTTATCCATGAACCAACCAACCTTGAAACATCAGTAACACCTAAATTCAACTAAATATATCTATGAAATAACCTTCATTTCTAATATGTGTGAAAAAAATTTACCCTTACATAAACCAAGTGACTACCTTTACACATGCTAGATGAATGTTGAGTGACCCTTATGTGAAGTTGGATTTATCTTTACTTGATCTAGGTATGACTTTTATAGAACACATTTCAGCTGTGGTTCATTTCACTATAGAAATTACTATAGATCTACATTTATAATAGCTAAGTGAATTTCCTAGTGACCCTTACATAGTTCAAAATTACCCTTATTCCTCCTTCCACCATGATGTATTACACTTTTCTATGGTATAGTCCTAGAACTTATGCAAGAATAACCATGAACCAACCCTTATGTAGATTTAGGTTTAGCTCTATGTATCATTCCTTTATGGAATATTACCTTTATATAGAGATTAAAATATATCTTCTAGATAGATTTCTTCCAATAAAATTTTCTTAAAAATCATGTTCATATTATAAACTCAAATGTAATTATAAATAAACAAAATAGTTTCAATAAACCAATGATATTTTTCAAAAATATCTTCCTTTGGGTTTGTTAAAAATTACAAAATATTAAAAATCTTATTTTCATGTAAAAATCCAAAGTAAAAAAAATTGATCTAACCTGAATAACTTTTGAATTTACACCACTAGCTGATGAACTTTCTTTCTAAGATTTCATTGATGATTCATCAATCACAAACTCTAAGAACACATGTGAAAACTCTTGGTGTTATATATAAGTGTTATATGAGATAATTATCATGATAACATCTCATTAAAATTAATTTACTGAATATTTTATTTCACATTTTACTTTTATAAACATTCAACTGAAATTTTTAATAAAAAACTCTCTACTTGAGCAGTACTCCCCCTTTTTTAATAGGGAATTCTTACCCAACTTTCATCCCACACATCCTTATACTCCTAAAAAACATGTGTAATTTATCCCCATTTTTAAATGAACCCAAAGAGTAATTCCTTTACGGCTTACAAAAGAGATTTATAAATACAAGAAATGAATCAAGGAAATAAATTATTCCTTAAAAAATGAAATTCCCATAGGGGAGTGGGGGTCCTTACTCAAAAACCATATAGTGATATGGGTTCAATAGGAATAAAAGAGACAATATTTGACATTAAAAATATTTCTTGGGTAGATCCTTAGTAATTATGTCATCAAATTTATTCTTTATAGGAATATACTTTAATTTACCAACCATTTTCACGACATTATCCTTCAATAAATGGTATTTAATCTCAATTTTATTTTCCATGAGTGTAGAATGAAACTTTTTCTAATATTTATAGCACTTGATTTGTAACACGTGATTGGAATAGGAGAAACCACATCAATACCAATGTATTCAAGATGTTTTCACATCTATATCAACTAGGTACAAACTTGGTTCATCGTGATATACTCTACCTCTATAGTGGTTAATGATATGAGATATTTCTTTTCTACTTTTATAATAAATTAATGAGATCCCAAGATAGAAAATAAATACCAAAGTAGACTTTAGATAATAAAAAAAACTACCTTATACACATCCTATGTTGTTGTGAATTTCTATAATAAAGAAACCCACAATCCACATTATGATTGATATAATGAACTATTCATCTTATAACCTTCATTTGAATTTATTTTGAACAATTTTGATAACAATAAGCATGGAATGTGGAAAAAATATTTTATAATTGAGTTGTTTTTAATTATACTAAACTACCAATGATTTTCCATTAAATATTCATATAAACCTCCATGCCAACACCATTTTTCAATAATTCCATACTGGGATCTTCCAGAGTCTCCATTATTCTAGAATAATCTATTTGAAACTTTTTTGATACCTCCTTGAAATATTTATTTTGGAAAATAAATTTCTTATCATATCTTTGAATAATGTAAAAACTAATGAAAAATAACAATTCAATAATTAGAGACATCTCAAAATCTCATTTCATGAGTTCTAAAAACTACTTTCATTGGGTGTTATTTGATCCTACGAAGAAGATTTCATTAATACATATAAGTAAAAAATATTCATTCCTTGATCCTTCTTGACATAGAGGTTGTGATCAACCACTCCTTTATGAAAATCAAGCTTCTTTAGGTACTAATCCATTCATGAGTATTGTGATCTTGATTATTGTTTAATCCCATATAATTTTTTCTTCAACAGAAACACTTTACTTTCATATTCATGAATGATAAATCCATATAGTTTCTAAATATAGAATTCTTATTCAATGATTCAATTCAATAATACTAATTTGAAATCTATTTTACATACTTTTAAATCCTTTTTGAAAACCATAGATTAAAACAATATTATAATTTCAAATTAGGACATCAGTGAAAATGTTTTATACACATCTATTTTCTAATTTTGGGAATACCCCTTTCATACAAAACCATATTTTTTCCTTACCAAATTTCCATATTCATTGAGTTTTTTTCTAGAAATACCATTTCGTTATAATTACATTCTTATTTTCTAGCATCAGTACAACTTACCAATCCTTTTTTTCTCAATTTCCCCAAGCTCCTAATTTATCTTCTTAATCCAACTTTAATCCCTACCAACTTCCTTAAAAGATCTTGGTTCTATATAAGATAACAAGGAAGTTTGTTACTGTGATTTCACTCTTCTTGCTTGAATAGGGGCTTCCTAGTCACCAATTATATAATTTTCTATAAATTATTTCCTATTAAATATTATACTTGATTTTGTTATCCCTATAGTCTTTTAATCATCATAAGATCTATAATCTATGTTAAATATATCCCTTTGAACTCCCCCTGAGAAAGACATATCTTCATAGCCTTCCTATTCCAAAACTGGGTTGTTTCTAGGAAAATTCATCCTATTGGTAACTGAAATATATTAGATTGTATTTAAATTTTTCTCATTTTAAATTATGAAAACATCATTAATTTTTATGATTTTATCCATTCATATATTATAGCACTTATATGACTTACTCTTGGATTAATATCAAAGAAAAATACCTTTGTTATTAAGTTCTTGAAACTTTATATCAATTTAATTTTTAATAATGAATCACTTACTTCAAACACCTAGAAGTATTTGAGTTTCAGATTCTTCATATACTATATTTAATATAAATACTTACATGCTCATAATAATTCCTAATTAGAGATATAGGCTATTGTAATAACTGCTTCTTTATAATACTTCTTTAGTAGGGAATTTTCAATAATCATAGTCATAGCTATGTTGATGATTATATGGTTCCTCCTTTAAATAACCATATTCTACCGAGGTGTTGTCATCACTAGAACCATACGTTGAATCCTATTTTTTTCTAGATATTATTCCACTAGAGTATTTGTAAATTCCATACCATTGTTGGTGTGACACTATTTATTTTTATAACATGAATATTTTCAACTTCTGTTAGATATCAAATATTACACTTGAAAAAACCATTCTTGTGATTAATCACTATCAACCATGACATCCTAATGAAATCATCAAATAAAAAAAATATAATACCATTTTATATCTAATTCTTCAGGTGAAACCAACCCACAAACATCCATATGAACATGATCAAATAATCTCTATGATTTTCCTTTTTTTGGATTATATGTTTTTTGAACTATGTTTCCCATTTTACAAGAATCATAGGAATGAGTGTTATTACATTTGATCTTGGGGAAATATTGAGATACATCATTCTTTCCCATATTTTACAAGGATATTTTACTCAAATTGACAATTATCTTGAACTATAACTTGTTTTCACCCTCCTTGTAAAAAATTCACTAATTTTATTCACCAATGAGATAAATATTTCCTTTGGTCCATTTTCATTAAAGAATAAATAAACCATCTCTAACTTTGAAATTGAAACCATTATTTCTATATTATATTTCACGTTTCGAGTCACACAACTCGATTACACATTGAAGATTATTTATAAGTCCTTCAACCAAGATCATAACCTTTTATTTGAGATTCTTTCCGCTAACCTTGGATTTCCTAAAGCAATCAATTTTAAAAAATCCATTATTACCAAATCAAACCACTAGATTTTTATCATATTTGATAATGGTAATAATATATCCTTTTATGATCATGTTAAAGGTACATCTGATATCTATAACCCATAATATGGATATATCTATTGTTCCCAAATAAATCTCAGTAACATTTTCCTTCTCATTCATTCTTCTCTTCACCCATGACCACTTATTAACATCTCTTGAGGAGGGACATAAATGTTTAGCCTCTAAATCCATAATTACTTTATCATTTTATATAATTTAAAACCTACTTTTATTTTAAAACCTATTTTAGGTCACTTATATGTAGTTTCCACTACTTTTTGAGACTCTTGAGGCACCTTCCTTTGTCCCCTTGAAGAATTTTTTTCTTAGTTCTCTAAATCCTTCACAAAAAAAAACAATACCCATTAAATGCATAATAAAATGTTGAAAAACTATTTTTATATTTTTGGTCTCTAAAAAAACTATTTGTAACAAAACAAACATATTGAATATATCCCATATTTCCAAATAAATGACACATTTTTTTAGTTTCCTATTTTCATCCTTCTCTGCTTGAACAATAGTCTTTTTAGCTCCTTGAAAAACCACTTTCCTTCAAGATTTTGATGATTTTAGTTTAGCATAAACTATGGATGTCTTATATATGTGATAATTCTCTAAAATATATTCTATTTTTTGAAGTGATATATTTATGGGATATGAACCAAGTATTCTGAAGAAACCTCAGTAACTTTCTTTATTGCTAATGCGGTTGAACTTCCTAGTTTTATTCAAGGAGTGAGTATTATTTCCTATTTCTCACACTTTATCTACCACATCATGAATTCTTATTAAAGTTATTTTATTAATTTTGATCTATATTTTATATATTTAGATATTAAATTAATTATATTATCCTTATCTCTAATTTTTATCCATAACTCGACATCTTTCTCTGAGTTTACATAATTTATAGATTTATGTTTTTTGAATCTATATCTTTAGTTCTAACTTATATTATTTTTATTTTTGTATATAAAGTTTAGAGTCATGAACAAATTAATTTACATTATTTTATTTCTCTCTCTATATATCAATCTATTCAAGTGATTCCTTGAGTTTTTCCTGAATATCGACTCTACCTCCACCATTTTCAGAATCACTATCATCAGCTTTTAGCCTATCTGAAATAACCACTAAAGCATCTTAATTAAGGTCCCTATAGTCTTTAATCTCCACCACTTATTTTTATTATGATTTTTCTTCTTCTTTAGAAATAAAATTGTTTTTTAAAATAAACTATGTTGTGATATTTCCTTTTCTTTAATCTTATATGATGCTTTATTAGAATGGGAATTATCTTTATCAGTGTGCTAAAATTTCTTGGGACATCTAGATGCAAGGTTTCTAACTTTACCACACCTAAATAATGTTTGTAAAATATTACTATTAAATTTTCTATTCCTATATTAAGGTTATTGGAGAGGAAGGATATAACCTTGCTGACCTCTTTTTTATCAGGATATTATTTTATAGAAATTTTTGTCATTGTATGAGTTCTCCTTTGATATATACTCATTATCTTCATTTATCACTTCATATGTGATAAGAGTATTATATAAGCCATCTAGAGATAATTCTTTTAGATTATTGTATTCAAGAATTCATACCTTTGTGTTAAAATGTTAAGTTAGTCTCCTCAAGATTATTTTAATTATTTTTTACATCATCAATGTTTTCACCAAGACCACAAATATCTTCCAGAAGAATATTTAGACTATCAATGAGTGAATTAACTATTTCAGTTACACTCATCCTCAAATATTAATTTTTATTCCATAATACTTTCAAATTTTCCTCTCAAACATTATAATTACATTCATAAATATTAAAATATTTTTACCATAAAGAAATATAAGACTTACAAGATATTACCTTGGTATAAATAGGGTTGTCTAGATATCCCCATAATGAATTGATTATCTTAACAACTGCATCCAATTCCTTTTGTAATATTTATTTTAAGGATCCAAATTCTATGCTTGATTAAATACCATGAATAACTTATATGTAATCTTCTATTCCCAAAGATATGAAATAATACTATATCCATTATCCCATAATTTTATTTTTTTCTTTTTAAAATATGCATGCCTTTATGATTAACAACCATTGACATGACTTTTGAGATAGAAAATACATCACCCCAAAACCTATGCTCTGATACCACATATATATTATTGATAAGGATTATAACCTAAGGGGGGAGGGGAGAAAAGTATTTTATTTTTTTAACATTATATCTCTTTCATCATTATCTTGTTCTATCAATAAGTGGAATACTTCTTTCTACCACTAAAAAACTCTCTATATTGATCAAATCAATAAAAGGACATAAGAAATTTTACCCGATTGACCCAAATGGGATAATCCAAGGAGCATCAATGGAAATTTTACTGTGAAAATATGACATTATATCACACTAATTTTATTTATTTGCATAATATAGCGATTACAAAGACCCTCCAAACTTAATAAAATCACAAGATTTTAAAAGATCACTTACTCTCCTCATAGATAGGTGATCAATACCCCTTCAATAATAGAATTTTTATTCATAAGAGATACATGTGAAAATAAAATTGAAATATTTTTTCTCTTCTTTAAATCCTAATGAGTTTCCAAAGAGAGAATAGATCTTGGAAATTCCTCCTTTTCCTTTCCATAAAATTTATTAAATTTACCATATACCTCATCTTCTAAATCCTATATTATTTCTCAAAATACATTCACTATAATCTCTCGATATTCTATATATAGTTTTAGAGAATTAAATCAACTCATTTTGATCTAAGGGTTGGAATTACATGTTCATATTCTCTCCTTTTAATATCGAGTCATCAATCATCTATATTTAATTATTATGATTAAGTTACATTTATTTAACATAAAAAACTTTAACTCCTAGATTAAAACTCACTGTTTTAAATTTCTAGGATTTCTAGAACCACTTTGTTGAGGTGTCATCACTTCTTATATGATGCAGTCTTCTTCTTCCACACCATACTATGATGCATCACCATACACTAAGGCACAAAATGTGAGCTCAATCAAAAAATTCTTTATGAATTTCTTCACTATGGTGTATAATCCTATGGCTAACCAGATACCAAAATATCTCACAAATAACTCCTCTTAACATACCCAACCGATCACTCCATAATTTTCTCAACCACTTTTATTTCAAAACTAGTTGTAGTTTAAAGAATTTTATACAATGTGGAATCCTATATAATTATAAATCATAAAATCATCTGATATATATAAATTAAACCCTACCCATTATAAGGAATTTTGTGGTGTTGACTTATTCTCTGAAATCATGAATATGATTTAGCTTGTTCTCCCCAATACAACCACCATCAAAACTACAGTAAAACTAAAATTTAGCTAACCATATATACGGAGTAGTCCTTAGTGCTAAAATGTATTCCAAATAATTAACTTTACATAAACAATGTGACTAAGCTTATGTAGTCCAGATGAATACTGAAGGACCCTTACATAAAGTTTTATTTACCTTTACATGAGTTGGGTGTGACCTTTACATAATACCTTTTTTCATGCTGCATTATGCTACGATGAGTTCCATAGGTCTACCTTTACACAGGATAGGTGAATTTCTAAGAGACCCTTACATAGTTTAGAATTAAACTTATGTGACCTTCCCTCACATCACATCCCAATTCACCATAACATATGCCTGTCCCGTACCTAAGCATCACCATGACTTTAACTTTACATAACTTAAGGTTTACCTTCCCACACCCTTCCTTTACTATGTATACCCTTCTTATATAACATAGAATATATATTCTAGATATATTTAATCCCAAAAACACTTCTCAAAAACATTCTTTAATTTCAACACTTAGTTGTAATTTTCAACAAACACAATCCATGTAAAGCACCAAAGGGATTTTTGTCAACACCTTTCAATTCCACCATTCTTCACCTATGTCTCCTTACTTTTAAAATTTCTTACATTGGATATTATTTTCTAAAATATCTATGGAAACCCTCTTATCCATTTTGAGTAATTTGTTTCTCACCAAAAGACAATCCTTTGAAGCCTTAAGTGGTATACAAAATGATCTATCTCAATTAGGAAGGTAATAATTACAATCTAAGCTCTACCCTTTATTTTGTACTAATTTAATTTACGTCCATTTTCTAAATCTTATCCAGAATTATGGAATCTTAAAATAAAGGATATATTTATACTATAATATATTTTTAAAATCATAAAGTGAATCAAATTTATTTTATATTTTTTAATAAATTTCTTTTCATGAATAATTTAAAATGTATATACGGATGATGTTATTAATCAACCATTATATCTTTTTGTGGACATTACTAATCATTTATTTTATGGTTAAAAAACATATCTAATAATTATTTTATAATATGATTCTTGTTATATAATGGTAAAATTAATATAAAAATAATTATGTGAAATTATGTTCATCATGGATGATAAAAATTAACACATATAAACACAATATCAATTAACCCTAACTGTATTTTGAAATTTTCTAAATTAAGAAAAATTTTGATTTTTTAATGGTATTAACTCTCTACCTTATCACTTATATATTGTAGGGACTCATTTAGTAAAGAACTATAGTTGATACCATCCAATCAATGCAGTATTGTAACTATGAAAAGAATATATTTAGACAATCAAGATAAAAAACATGAAACAAATAAATGGATTATAAATGAATATAAAGTTATAATAATAATGAAATAAATATGTATAAGGTTCAAAATAAATAAATTAATAAATCAAATTTTATTATTTAGGGGGTAAAAAGAGATCCATAGCGATTCAGGACTAGATATAACAATTTATCTCTTGATATTTCTCTTTAGGATTATCTTATTTGGTCTAATACCATTTAAAATTATATATATATATATATATATATTTCACTCTCAAAATATCATATTAATTTTAAAATTTTAATTTTCATATCTATTGTAATCTTGGAAATTTGTGCTTAAAAAATACCTTAGGTTGTTGCTAAGGGGATTATAGTATAGATTCCATTTATTAAATTATGTTCCCTCTTCTTTGTATATTATCTTCCTTGTTATGAAAATAATTTCCTATAAATGTATCCATCTTAATTAACTTTATCTTTTCTTTATATACATCCTATTTTCATGTTCTTTCTTTTACTGGTTATAACTTCCTACATACTACAATTTTAATAAGACTTATCATTTTATAGTTCTACACTAATACATTTAATCTCACTTTGGAATATTCACAAGTAGTTGGTATTGAACTAATTATATTTATTTTTATCATTTGTTTCTATGAAATTAAATTCCTATTTATTCTTTTTTAATCCATTCCATATAAAGATTGTAAATTGAATCATTTTCAATGTCCTCTTGATCACCTTTGTTTTTCTTTTAATGTTTTATTCAAGTATTTATTTATTATTGACTTTTAAATATAATATAATAAATATATATTTTTATATTTTTCTTTAATTTTAGATATGTACATAAATTATCTTTATTTACACATTGATTTATTATTATTATATACCTTAAAATTTTAGTAGGAGATTTTATTATCTCAATATCACTTATTTGATTTATATTTCCAAATCCATATCTATTAAATTCTATATTCAGTGTATATTATTACATCCCGACCCCAGTTACTCTGAGTTTGTGCATTATTACATAACATTGGCATGATCACAAGGGATCAAATCCCGAAAGACTGATCAGTTTAGTAGCCTTGGAAGTACTATATACATTCATAAGTTTTACATTACATTATAAAATGAAAAACAAAAACAAAATTGTCTCCATTAACCACATTCATATCCCATAGAATATCCCTGAAGGTCCTTCATAATATAATTCTTTTCATCCTGAGAAAAAATAAAACATAGAAAGGGGTGAGCTCATATGCTCAGTAAGGATAGCAATATAGCGAAAACTTCCATTAATAAGCATAAAAATTTTAAGGCAATGTATAAGACTAAAATATAATACTTTTAAACATAAAATTCATCATAATATTGAAGTTATAGATCAAATAATTCCATTTAATTATTCACATGGATATTATACTGGTCGAATAATCACATGAAATATCAATAGTAAATTTCATAATGATGGAATGGATAATGCCAGAATTTTATAACCACATAGTCAAGGGTTCGTGCCAAGACTACAAATAATATTTTGTCAAGTCCTTGTTCCAAGACACTAGTTTGCCTCATGAGATGTAACGATGCATCAATAAGCTATAGCGGGCTCCACCCATCACTTACTAAGTCCAATGCATTCCTCATACGAAAAGGTTTAGACATAACATAAACATTCGTATTAAAACTAGCATACAAAATGTTAATACTTTAACCATAAAACTTGAATGGTATAAAAATAGCACATCCACATTCAATCATATCACAAAACCTTCAATACAATATGAAAGATTTGTATCATAGTAAATCAACTTCAAATAAGTGTAAAATCTATCAAAGGATGTTGACATAGATAAAATTAAATCTATTTGAGAGAAATATCACTTTCTTTTTTTGAAATCACTTAAAAGTCACATAATCATAAATGAAAAAATTTATTTTTAAAATATTCTTATAATCTTGAAAGGGAAGCTTTAAAAATGTTATAATGGTGGAAAATATCCACACCCACCGTATAAGTTAAAAAAAACATTCCTACCTTAATTTAGTCGAGAAGGTCATAAAGTAATTTTTTTGGAAAATGATGGAAAGATTACTTTAAAAACATTTTATAAAAAGTAAAAAATGGGTATAAATGACCTTAAACCATAGTATAGTAAATAGTAAAAATGTTTTGAAATACATTTTTAAGAAACACGGATGTGGATGATAAAGAGGTCCGAGTAGATACTTACATATTAACAACCTCAGATAAGTAAAGAGATTGTAAGATTAACCCTTGCCTTGTACTTTTCCTTGGACAAGGGCAGGTTAAACTCCTATATAATGGTGTAATAATTGTTATTAAATTATACAAGAACCATATACATTAATATTATATTATATATGATCTTCTAATATTTTTTTGTTAATGATATTTCAGTAATATCATCGTTTCGGGTGTTAACTGATTCATTTTCCTTTATATAATTTGTTAAGTAAGTAATGTTTTTTATGGATAGAATGTATATTATTCATATCAATAATGATATAAAGTCTTTAAAAATTATTTTTAATCATCAAATGAAAATTATTCTTGAATGGTTATGATGAGGAATGACATCTCATCACGTCGTGGAGACAGTAAGCCATACGTACGCACGAGCGACAATATCATTCTTTTGAAGGTGAAATCATATATAATTGGATGGTATATCATATATAAAAAATAATTAACATGTTATATTTATTATTTAAATAAGTTATACTAATTATTATAACCATAAAAATAATGAAGTGTTTGAATAACAAACTACACCACGACGTGCAGACGGTAAGCCGTACGCACGCACGTATGGTGACTTTGTCATTATAGGATGGATAGAATAACGAATATGGCTGTAACATATTTATAATAAAATCAAAGTATGTATAAGGTACTGGAGTTATTATTTTAGAATGGAAACAACAAATAAAGAAGAAGTGGAAGAAGAAAAGAACTTGAAAGAGGGTGGTGAAATTATTACCTCTTCTTTGGGTGTTTCCTTTCGAGTTGATCAAAATGGCTCCTTAGGTTGGCTTTATGATCAAAGTAAGGACTCTAGGTTGAAGTGAGGGAAGTTTGGGGGATATTTGGGCAGGGTTTTCCCAATCCAAATGGATTTGGAGGTGTGAAATTTAGATAAGGGGAAGTGACCTTTTATAAGAGAGGTGAGGGGTACCTTAGGAAAAGATTGAAATATTATTTTATAATAAAATCATTTTCGGTTTATAATGGATAAAAATTGATTTATTTAGAAGATAAGGTGGGTATGGGTCTAAATATACTCAACCAATTAGTTTTAGAAAAGTTTAGGTCACCATATTAACCCGATATTTTAGATTTAACTCTAAGTTAAAAAGTTTAACTTTTACAATGTCCTCTTGTATTATTATAATAAATGATTAATAAACTTACTATAAAATTAAAAACGAACCCCAACTGGTTCATTAATGACATATTAATCATTATATAAGTTCTTTGTCTGAAAATTAGATTTTTAGTAATATTATATCATTTAATAATATAATATTTGTTTTAAAAACTAATTTATGCCAGTTTTGACACTATTTAGTATTTTGTTTTTGTAAAAATCATAATAACATGATTACTTCAAAGAAAATTAATTGAATCAACCCTAAAATTTTATATTAACCTATAAAATTAGTGGAATTCATAAAAAGTCTCAAATTACATTTACTTGGATATTTATAACATCAATTATTTCAATCATTCATTGATAAGGTAATTACTGCATCATCATTGTGTCATAAATAAATTTATTTATTTAATGTATAAAAATTATAAATAAAATACCATTATGTAGAAAATATTTTTATATTTATAATTAATATTTATAGTCTAATTTATCGTATGTATAACCCTATATTAAAAATGTTTCAGTTATGAAAACATGAATTTAACACTTTTAACTCTTCTTTAAATTAAATAATAATAAATGTAATAATCTAATAAAAGTGGACATAAAGGATCATATTTTATTCCTAAGGTTGTTTTTGGTCAAATTAAACTTATTCAATAGAATTAGGACATGTGTTAGGGTAATTATAATATCATTTTTACCTTTAATTTCCCTATTTACTTTTAACTATGGTAAATAAAAGTCAAAAGTTACTATTCATAAAAAAATATTTTCATCTTATTAAACCAAATTTTACTTTCTAATATCAACCGTATATCTCGGAACTTCGAAATTCAACTCACAGGAGCAGTAAAATAAGTTTTATGCAAATTTTTAAATGCTCCTAGAAGGTGTGTAAAAGACGGTAAAAAGTTCAATAAAATTTTATACATCTAATTTTATTATCAAATGACTCCAATAAATTTCATTGAACTTATATAAATATTATATATCTATTTTGACTTAAAATAAAAATAAATAATTATTTAAATAAAAATTCGGTTTTAAACAATAACGGAGTGTTTTTCACTATTCATAAAAAATTAAAAGATTTCAGAAAAATACCAAAAATTCATCCTATGATAATTTTTATATTCATAATTATAAAATGAAGTCTATTTTTACAAATTCAAATCATATATTTTACATTAATTAATTTAAAATTAATTCCTGTTGTCAAAACCAAAAAGCTTGTTTTTAAGAAATAATAACTATCAAAAGATTGACACTTGTTTATGTCCAGTTTAAATGTGAAATTACTTCCAATGACCTAAATTATGTTAAATGATAGAAATATAATCTAATGATACTTAAAAACTATTCAAATTTATAATTTAACACTATAAATTATTTCGATTAAAAAAGATGCTTTTAATTAAAATTTAGTATTTTTCACTATTCATCAAAATATGAAAGTTATCATAAAAGTAAAAAAAATCCATCCAAAATTAATTTTTATGTTGCGATTCTAAAGAAAAATTTAATTTTACTCAATTTAATATATAAAAGTGTCAAATACTGGATTTAAAAAGGGTTCTCCATTTAAAGGCTGTAAAATTTCATTTTTTGAAAAATACTTCTTTTAATTGAAAAAATGAATTTTTTCTTATATTACGTATAAGAAACAAATAATATAGATTCTAAAATTATAATATTTATATAAAATTTAAAATTCAGTTAATACTATTCATAACTGCTTTTTGAACGGATAGTTTGGAAAGTCATGGTGCGCTCGAACTTGGTGTTGCGTGTAGCGCAAGTTATTGAATTACTTTGAAGAGATAACGTACTATGAAATCTTGGGGTGTTACATTATCTAATCCTTCAATAAATTGTGTCCTCTCAATTTGAAATTGTTCTTTGATAAAAAAAGGTTAAAATGGAAAAATACCTTTGTGGAAAATGCACATCGGAAATTGGGTTAATAAAATTTAGTCTTAATAAGAGAGAAATGGAAATGAAAAAGTCACCACCAAATTATGATCTCAATTAGGAGAATATTGGTGGTAATTAGAGACACATAATTGTAGAAAAAAAATAAATATTTATAGGGAGTGATTGAGGAAATCAATCACAAACAAGTGTAAAGTTGAGGGCCTCAAATCCATCAATCTATGATGATTTAAAATATCATCGGTTCAACAAAACATAAGGTATTAGGATAAAATTATTTTGGTTATAATATCTCTTACCTAATGTTTAAGAATTAATTTATTCATAGAATAATAGGAGAAAAAAATACTTGAAAAGTAGAGTTTCATCCTTCAACTAATTTCTACCACAAACTCATCTTTCACTCCAGAAGATAATAGAATTTAAAAAATATTCTATTTATCCTAATCGTATAAGGTTACAAAAATAATGAATTTAAAATTCATTTTTAAGACTAGAAACAACTACATTATACAAACCAAGACTTCACGTAGGCCAGTGGTATGTGATGCACCCCTATCACCATTCAGTTACGGGTTCAAGTCTCACAGCCTTGTCGGACGTGACTAGTTATCGCTTGACCTCCATGTTGTCCTTTTTATAAAAATCCAAAAATAATCTTAAGAAATGATTCAACCTTAACAATAGTATCCAATTTCAAACTTAATCCATTCCAACCTTTAGACTTATCCAAAATACATTTTTCCAAACTCACAATCCAAAATTTATAAGGAAGGTTAACACAATGCATATCTTTTTTTTCCATGTAATAACATGTGAATACCTTCATCATTTATTCTTTTAAAACATGGTAACACCCTGAATTACTATAAAACCTTATTGATTAAATTAATGCTCTCTTATTCCTTATATAATACTAGAAATATTACTTATATCCAAAAAATTTGAATACTTCAACAATGATGAAATAAACAAACCATTAATCAGTTCTAAGGTAGTCAAGAATATCCAATATAATTTATCCAAATCAACCATCTCTTATTCCAAAATTACTACATCATTATCAGGACTATATTAAGGTTTATCTTTCCTCCAACCATGTATTTTCCCAAAAGTTTAACTTGTTGTTGAGTCACTTTTCATAGAACCATATAATCTCAAATCCTAAATGAAATAGTACTGCAGTACAATCCTTATTTATTTCCATAATTCATATAACTGGTACATCATCGATACAACACTGAAATGACATAATTATTCAATAAAAACATAATAACACTAGTCATTCCTCTTAATCTGTGGTAGTATCATAACTTGATTATTATCCAATAGCATCATTTGTAGTATACTATGATGACTGGGACATTGATTCATGTAGTGTCCCAACTCCCTGCAGAAGAATCATTTTACATTTGAAACCTTTTTCTTACCCTTGCAATAACGTACTTAGTGTTCTTTTTCTCCACACTTATAACAAACTCCCATTACCTTCAAGCATTTACCGAGGTGATTCTTTCCATAATTATCACATAGGGGAAAATCATTCTTTCCCCTCTTCTCTTTATCCATCTTTCTCTCTACTATACTTCTCTTTTCTTACTTCCTTTAAAAGACATAGGACTTAGAGAATTCTTTACTGATCTTATTAACACATGATACTATTTCTTTATATGTTGAGAATACATGGGAGACTATTTACCTTCTAAATATTGGCTCAATACCATGAAATATATGATCCTTCTTACTCTTTGGATCATACGTATTGCTGGAGTTCTCATTCCCTCTACTGGGTGCCATTTCTAAACAATGACATACAATAGGTCAGTTTATGAATCGCAATGCATAATTCCAAACTTGTAAAATACCTAACGTAAATTGAACAGTTTATAGATATAATCCATAATCATAAAATTTTTTTCTTTGAGGAATTATTTACTCTTAAATCCTTCATAATGTATTTTAATGAAAATGTGAATTATCCTAAGAATATCCACCAAGAGTGAAGCACGACCCATTGTTGTGCACCAATTCCTGTTTGAGTCTAGATCAAAGTGGTGTTTTTGGATTTAACCCCTAGGTATATCTGTGCCAGAGCCGCCTCTACCTGCTCATATCCAAACAGGGATGTATTGTTTGGAAAACTCACAAAATCACTATAGTACCAAAATTCTAGGAAGTTCTTCTATACTAATCCTCAAAGTCTATCTTAGGGTAGTGTTCTCTAATCATAGTTTTTCTAAATCTAGCTTCCAAGGTTTGTAATAAACTTCCTCTGATACCAAATATAATGCCCCGACCCCAGTTACCCAAAGTCAGTGCATTATTACATAACATTTTCATGATCTCATGGGATCAAATCCTGAAAGACCAATCAGTTTAGTAGCCTTGGAAGTACTAGATACATTCATAAGTTTTACATTACATTATAAAATAAAAAAAACAACAAAATTTTCTCCATTGACCACATTAATATCACATAGACTATCCCTCCAGGTTAGTCATAATATACTTCTTCACATCCTGGGAAAAAATTAAACATAGAAAAGGGGTGAGCTCAGATGCTCCGTAAGGATAACAATATAACAAAAACTTCCATAAATAAGAATAAACATTTTAAGGCAATGTATAATAATAAAACATAATACTTTTAAACATAAACTTTAGTATAATATGGAAATGATAGATCAAATAATTCCATTTACTTATTCAAATGGATATTCTACTAGTCTAATAATCACATGCAATATCAATATCTAATTTCATAATGATGGAATGCATAATGCCATACTTTCATAACAACATAGTCAAGGCCTCGTGCCAAGACTACAAATAAGATTTTGTTATGGCCTTGTGCCAAGACACCCGTTTATCTCATGAGACCTACTGATGCATCGAGGATCTATAGCAGACTCCACCTGTCACTTACTAAGTCCAATGCATTCCTCATATGAAAAGCTCTAAACATAACATAAACATTCGTATTAAAACTAGCATACGAAATGTTAACACATTAACCATGAACCATGAATGTTATAAAAATAACACATCCATATTCAAACATATTACAAAACCTTAAATACAATATGGAAGATTTGTATCATAGTAAATCAACTTAAAACAAGTGTAAAATCCATCAAAAGATGTTGACATAGATGAAATCAAAACTATTTGAGAGAAATATCACCTTTTTTAAATCATTTAAAAGTCACATAATTATAAAAGAAAACATTTATTTTGAAAATATTATTATAATCTTGTAAGGTAAGCTTTGATGATGTTATAATGGCAGAAAATATACACACCCTCTGTATAAGTTAAAAAAACATTCTTACCTTAATTTTGTCAAAAAGGTCATAAGGTACCTTGTTTGGAAAACGATAGAAAGATTCCTTTCAAAAAATTTTATAAAAAGTAAACCAAGGGTATAAATGAATTTAAACCATAGACTATTAAATAGTAAAAATGTTTTGAAATACATTTTTAAGAAACACTAATGTGGATGATAAAGAGGTCCCAGTAGATACTTACGAATTAACAACCTCGGATAAGTAAAGAGATTGTAAGATTAACCCTTACCTTGTACTTTTCCTTGGTCGAGGGTAGGTTAAAATTTTGTATAAAGGTGAAATAATTGTTATTAAATTATAAAAGAACCATATACATTAATATTATATCATATATTATCTTCTAATATTGCTTTGTTAATGATATTTCAGTAGTATCATCATTTCAGGTGTTAACTGATTCGTTTTCCATTATATACTTTGTTACATAAGTATTTTTTGTTATGGATAGGATGTATCTTATTCATATCCAGAACTATATAAAGCATTTAAACCTTATTTTTAACCATCAAATGAAAATTTTTCTTGAATGGTTACGATGGGGAATGACATCTCATTGCATCATGGAGACGGTATGCCATACATATGCACGACCGACAATATCATTATTTTGATGGTGAAATCGTATATAATTGGATGATATATCATATACAAAGAATAATTAACATGTTATATTTATTATTTATATCAGTTATACTCATTATTATACCCATCAAAATAATTAAGTGTTTGAATAACAAACTACACCACGATGTGGAGACGGTGAGCCGTACGTATGCACGTATGGTGACTTTGTCATTATAGGATGGATAGAATAATGAATATGGTTGTAAAATATTTATAATAACATCACAGTATATTTTAGGTACTATAGTTATTATTTTATCATGGAAAATAAAAATAAATAGGAAGTGGAAGAAGAAAAGAACTTGAAAGAGGGTGGTGAAATTATTACCTCTTCTTCGGGTGTTTCCTTTTGATTTGATCAAAAGGGATCCTTAGGTTTGATTTATGATCAAAGTAAGGACTCTAGGTTGAAGTGAGGGAAGTTGGGAGGATATTTGGGAAGGGTTTGGCCTAGCCAAATGACTTTGGAGGTGTGAAATTTAGAGAAGGGGAAGTTCCCTTTTATAAGAGAGGTGAGGGGCACCTTAAGAAAAGATTGAAATATTATTTTATAATAAACTCATTTACCATTTCTAATGGATCCAAATTGATTTATTTAGAATCTAAGGTGGGGATAGGTATAAATCCTCTCAACCAATAGGTTTTAGACAAGTTTAAATTACCATATTAACCCTATCTTTTAGATTTCACTCTATGTTAAAAAGTTTAACTTTTACAATGTCCTCTTGTATTATTATAATAAACGGTTAATTAAATTACTATAAAGTGGAAAGAGAACCCCAAGTGGTTCATTAATGAAATATTAATGATTATATAAGTCCTTTGGATGAACCTTATATTTTTAGGGAATATTTTATCATTTAATAATATAATATTTGTTTTAAAAACTAATTTATGTCAATTTTGACACTATTTAGTATTTGGTTTTTGTGAAAATCATAACAGCATGAATACTTAAAAAAAATTCATTTAATTAACCCTAACATGTCATAGTAAGCTAGAAAATTAGTTTAATTCATTCAAAGTCTCAAATTACATTTACATGGATATTTATAATATCAATTATTTCAATCTTTTATTAATAAGGTAATTACTGCATCATCATTGTGTCATAAATAAATTTAATTATTTAATGTCTAAAAATTATAAATAAAATAACCTTATGTAGGAAATATTTTTAGTTTTATAATTAATATTTATAGTTAAATTTATTGTTTTTATAACCTAATATTAAAAATGTTTTAGTTATGAAAACTTGAATTTAACACTTTTAACTCTTCTTTAAATTAAATAATAATAAATGTCCTAATTTAATCCAAGTGGACCTAAAAGATCATATTTTATTCTTAAGTTTATTTTTGGTGGAATTACACTTATCCAATAGAATTTGGACATGTGTTAGGGTATTTATAATATCATTTCTACCTTTAATTACCCTATTTACTTTTAACCGTGGTAAATAAAAGTCAAAAGTTACTATTCAACAAAAATTATTTTCATCTTATTGAACCACATTTTACTTACTGATATCAACCATGTCTCTCGGATTTTAATAATTTAACTCACAGAAGCGGTAAAATTAAGTTTTATGCAAATTTGCAAATGCTCCAAGATGGTGGGTAAAAGACAGTAAAAAGTTTAATAATTTTTTTACATATAATTTTATTATCAAATGACACAAATAAATTATATTGAACTTATATAAGTCTTATATATCTATTTTTACTTAAAATAAAAATAAATAATTATTTAAATAAAAATCAGATTTTAAACAATAACACAATGTTTTTCACTATTTATCAAAAATTAAAAGATTTCAGAAAAATACCAAAAAATCACCCTAAGCTAATTTTGATATTCCTAATTCAAAATTAAAGTATATTTTTCCAAATTCAAATAATAGATGTTTCATTAATTAAATTAAAATTAATTCCTGTTGTCAAAACCAAAAAGTGGGTTTTTAAGAAATAATATCTATCAAAAGATTGACACTTGTGTATGTCCAGTTTAAATGTAAAATTACATAAAATGACCTAAATTATATTAAATGATAAATCTATAATCTAATTATACTTAAAAACAATTAAAATTTACAATTTAACACTATAAATTATTTCGATTAAAAAAGTTGTTATTAATTAAAATTTAGTATTTTTCACTATTCATCAAAATATGAAAGTTATCAGAAAAGTACCAAATATCTATCCAAAATTACTTTTTATGTTGAGATTCTAAAAAAAATTTAATTTAACTCAATTTAATATATAAAAGTGTCAAATATTTGATTTAAAAAGGGTGATCCATTAAAAGGTGGTAAAATTTCATTTTTGAAAAGACACTTCTTTTAGCTGAAAAAATAAATTTGTTCTTATATTATGTCTAAGAAACACATAATATGGATTCTAAAATTATAAGGAGTATATAAAATTAAAAATTTAGTTAATAATATTCATAACAGCTTTTTGAACGGCTAGTTTGGTAAGTCGTGATGTGCTCGAACTTGGTGTTGCGTGTAACACAAGTTATTGAATTACTTTGAAGAGATAATGTACTATGATATCTTGGGGTGTTACATTATCCCATCCTTCAATAAATTTCTTCCTCTTAATTTGAAATTGTTCTTTGAAAATAAAAGGTTAAAATAGAAAAATACATTTGTGGAAAACTCACATCAGAAATTGGGTTAATAAAATTTAGTCTTAATAAGAGGGAGAGGGAAATAAAAAAGTCACCACCAAATTATGATCTCTATTAGGAGAACATTGGTGGAAATTAGTGACACATAATTGAAAGAAAAATGTAAATAATTATAGGGAGTGATTGAGTTCATCAATTACAAAAAAGTGTAATGTTTAGGGCCTTAAATCCATCAATCTATGATGATTTAAAATATCATAGGTTCAACAAAACATAAGGTATTAAGATAACATATTTTTGGTTATAAGATCCCTTACATAAAGTTTAACAATGAATTTATTCATAGAATAAAAGGAGAAAAAAAATACATGAAAAGTAGAGTTTCATTCTTCAACTAATTTCTACCAAAAACTCATCTTTCACTCCAAAAGATAATAGAATTTAAAAAATATTCTATTTATCCTAATAGTATAGGCTTCCAAAAATAATTAATTTAAAATTCATTTTTATGAATAAAAAAAACTACATTATACAAACCAGGACATCACATAGGCCAGTGGTAGGTGATGCACCCCTATCACCCTTCAGTTACGGTTTCAAGTCTCGCGGACTTACCGGACGTGACTGGTTGTCGCCTGACCTCCAGGTTATCCTTTTTATAACAATACAAAAATAATCTTAATAAATGATTCAACCTTAACAATATTATCCAATTTAAAACTTAATCCATTCCAACCTTTATACTTATCCAAAATACTTTTTTCCAAACACACAATCCAAAATTTATAAGGAAGGTTGACATAATGAATATCCTTTTTTTTCCATGTAATAACATGTGAATACCTTCATCATGTATTCTTTTAAAAAATGGTAACACCCTTAATTACAATAAAACCTTATTGAGTACATTCATGATCCCTTATTCCTTATAGAATACTAGATATATTCCTTATATCCAAAAATTTTGAATACTCCAACAATGATGAAATAAACAAACCATTAATCTATTCTAAGGTAGTCAAGAATATCCAATATAATTTATCCAAATCAGCCATCTCTTATTCCAAAATTACTTCCTTAGTATCAGGACCATATTAAGGTTTATCTTTCCTCTAACCATTTATTTTCCAAAAAGTTTAACTTGTTGTTGAGTCACTTTTCATAGAACCATATAATCTCAAATCCTCAATGAAATAGTACTGCAGTAGAATCCTTATTTATTTCCATAATTCATATAACTGATACATAATCGACACAACACTGAAATGACATAATTCTTTAAAAACAACATAAGAACACTAGTCATTCCTCTTCATCTGTGGTAGTATCATAACTTGATTATTATCCAATAGCATCATTTGTGGTATAATTTGATGACTGGGACATTGATTCGCATAGTGTCCCAACTCCTTGCAGATGAAGCATTTTACATTTGAAACCTTTTTGTTACCCTTGCAATAATGTACTTGGTGTTCTTTTTCTCCACATTTATAACAAACTCCCATTCCATTCAAGAATTTACCAAGGTGATTCTTTCCATAGTTATCACATATGAGAAAATCCTTCTTTCCCCTCTTCCATTTGTCCATATTTCTCTCTACCATCCTTTTATTCTCTTGCTTCCCTTTAAAGCCATATAAATCAGAGAATTCTTTACTTATCTTATTAACACATTATACTATTTATTCATATGTTTAGAATAAGTGGTATACTATTTCCTTTATAAATGTTGGCTTAATACCATGAAATATATGATATTTCTTACTCTTTGGATCATACATATTGCTGGAGTTCTCATTCCTTTTACTGGGATCCATTTCTAAACAATGGGATACACTAGGTCAGTTTATGAATCAAAATGCATAATTCCAAACTTTTAAAATACCTAACGTAAATTGAATAGTTTATGGATATAATACATAATCATAAAAATGTTTTCTTTGAGGAAGTATTTACTTCTGAATCCTTCATAATGGATTTTAATGAAAATGTGAATTATCCTAAGCATATCCCATGGGAGTGTCGTAACCAAGAGTGTATCAAGGCCCGTTTTTGTGCACCAGTTCCCATTCAATTCTAGATCAAAGCGGTGTTTTCGAGTTTTACCCTTATATACATCTGTGCCAGAGCCACCTCTACCAACTCGTATCTAGATTGTGATTTTTTTTCTTGGAAAACTCAAAAAATCTCTACAGTACCAAAATTCTAGGAAGTTCTTCTATACTAATTCTCAAAGTCTATCTAAGGGTAGTGTTTCCTAATCATAGTTTTTCTAAATCTAGCATATAAGGTTTGTACAAAACTTCCTCTGATACCAACTATAATTCCACGACCCTAGTTACCCAAAGTCGGTGCATTATTAAATAACATTGGCATGATCACAAGGGATAAAATCCCTAAAGACCGATCAATTTGGTAGCCTTGGAAGTACTAGATACATTCATAAGTTTTACATTACATTATAAAATGAAAAAAAAACAACAGAATTGTCTCCATTGAACACATTCATATCCCATAGACTATCCCGGGACGTCAGTCATAATATACTTCTTCGCATCCTGGGAAAAAATAAAATATAGAAAGGGGTTTTCTCAGATGCTCAGTAAGGATAACAATATAGCAGAAACTTCCATAAATAAGCATAAAAATTTTAAGGCAATGTATAAGACTAAAACATAAGCCTTTTAAACATAAAATTTAGCATAATATGGCAATGATAGATCAAATAATTCCATTTCATTATTCACATGGATATTCTACTAGTCGAATAATCACATGCAATATCAGTAGCTAATTTCATAATGATAGAATGCATAATGCCAGACTTTCATAACCACATAATCAAGGCCTCGTTCCAAGACTAAAAATAATATTTTGTCAAGGCCTTGTTCCAAAATACTAGTTTATCCCATGATACCTACCTATGCATCGGGGAGCTATAGTGGGATCCACCCGTCACTTACGAAGTCCAATGCATTCCTCATATGAAAAGGTTTAAACATAACATAAACATTCATATTAAAAATAGCATACAAAATGTTAATACTTTAACCATAAAGCATGAATTTTATAAAAATAACACATCCACAGTCAAACATATTACAAAAAATTAAATACAACATGGAAGATTTGTATCATAGTAAATAAACTTCAAAAAAGTGTAAAATCCATCAAAGGATGTTGACATAGATGAAATAAAAAATATTTGAGAGAGATATCACTTTCTTTTTTTGAAATCATTTAAAAGTCACATAATTATAAGGGAAAAAATTTATTTTGAAAATATTCTTATAATAATGTAATGGAATATTTTATGATGTTATAATGGTAGAAAATAGCTGCACCTCTGTATAAGTAAAAAAAACATTCTTACCTTAATTTTGTCGAAAAGGTCATAAAGTACCTTGTTTGAAAAATAACATAAAGATTCATTTCAAAACATTTTATAAAAAGTAAAGCAAGGGTATAAATGAATTTAACCTATAGTCTAGTAAATAGTAAAAATGTTTTGAAATACATTTTTAAGAAACACAGATGTGGATGATAAAGTGGTCCTAGTAGATACTTACATATTAACAACCTCAGATAAGTAAAGAGATTGTAAGATTAACCCTTACCTTGTAATTTTCCTTGGTCGAGGGTAGGTCAACCTCCTATATAATGGTGAAATAATTTTTATTAAATTATAAAAGAACCATATACATTAGTATGATATCATATATGATCTTCTAATATTGCTTTGTTAATGATATTTCAGTAGTATCAACGTTTCAGGGGCTAACTGATTCATTTTCCTTTATATAATTGGTTACATAAGTAATGTTTGTTAATGATCAGATATATATTATTCATATCCATAATGATATAAAGTCTTTAACCATTATTTTTAATCATCAAATGAAAATTAGTCTTGAATGGTTACAATGGGGAATGACATCTCATTGCATCATGGAGACAATAAGCCGTACGTACGCACGAGCGACAATATCATTCTTCTGATGGTGAAATCGCATATAATTGTATGGTATATCATATATACAGAATCATTAACATGTTATATTTATTATTTACATCAGTTATACTCATTATTATACACATTGAAATAATGAAGTGTTTGAATAACAAACTACACCACGACGTGGAGATGGTAAGTTGTACGTACGCACCTATGGTGACTTTGTCATTATAGGATGGATAGAATAAATAATATGATTTTACTATATTTATAATAACATAACAGTATATATAAGGTACTGGAGTTATTATTTTAGCATGTAAACAACAAATAAAGAGGAAGTTGAAGAAGAAATGAACTTGAAAGAGGGTGGTGAAATTATTACCTATTCTTCGGGTGTTTCTTTTGAGTTGATTAAAAGGGCTACTTAGGTTGACTTTCTAATAAAAGTAAGTACTATAGGTTTAAGTGAGGGAAGTTGGAAGGATATTTGATAAGGGGTTGGACAATCCAAATGGCTTTGGAGGTGTGAAATTAAGAGAAGGGGAAGTGCCTTTTTATAAGAGAGGTGAGGGGCACCTTAGGAAAAGATTGAAATATTATTTTATAATAAAACCATTTTCGGTTTCTAATGGATCCATATTGATTTATTTCTAAGTTAAGGTGGGGATGGGTTAAAATCCTCTCAACCAATAGGTTTTAGACAAGTTTAGGTCACCATATTAACCCTATATTTTATATTTAACTCTAAGTTAAAAAGTTTAACTTTTAAAATGTCCTCTTCTATTATTATAATAAATGGTTAATAAACTTACTATAAAATGACAAGAGAACCCCAACTGGTTCATTAATGACATATTAATCATTATATAAGTCTTTTGACCAATCCTTATATTTTTAGGAATATTATATCATTTAATAATATAATATTAAAAAAAAACTAATTTATGTCAATTTTGACACTATTTAGTATTTGGGTTTTCTGAAAATCATAACATAATGAGTACTTCAAAAAAAATTCATTGAATCAACCCTAAAATGTCATATTAACCTATAAAATTAGTTTAATTCATCAAAATTCTCAAATTACATTTACTTGGATATTTATAATATAAATTATTTCAATCTTTCATTAATAAGGTAATTACTGCATCATCATTGTGTCATAAATAAATTTAATTATTTAATGTCTAAAAATTATAAATAAAATACCATTATGTAGAAAATATTTTTAGCTTTCGAATTAATATTTATAGTTGAATTTATCATATATATAACCCTATATTAAAAATGTTTTAATTATGAAAACTTGGATTTAACACTTTTAACTCTTCTTTAAATTAAATAATAATAAATGTTCTAATCTAATCCAAGTGGAACTAAAGGATCATATTTTATTCCTAAGGTTTTTTGGGTCTAATTAAACTTATACAATAGAATTAATACATGTGTTAGGGTAATTATAATATCATATTTACCTTTAATTACCCTATTTACTATTAACCGTGGTAATTAAAAGTCAAAAGTTACTATTCACCAAAAAATATTTTCATCTTATTGAACAAAATTTTACTTACTGATATCAACCGTTTCTCTAGGATTTTTGAAATTCAACTCACAAAAGCGGTAAAATTAAGTTTTATGCAAATTTGCAAATGCTCTTAGAAGGTGGGTAAAAGACGATAAAAAGTTCAATAAAATCTTATACATCTAATTTTATTATCAAATGACTCCAATAAATTAAATTGAACTTGTATATATATTATATATTTGTTTTAACTTAAAATAAAAATAAATAATTATTTAATTAAAAATTCGGTTTTAAATAACAATGCAATGTTTTTCACTATTCATAAAAAAAAGATTTGAGAAAATTACCAAAAGTTCACCCTAAGATAATTTTGATATTCCTAATTCGAAAATGAATTATATTTTTCTAAATTTAAATAATATATTTTTCATTAATTAATTTAAAATTAATTCCCGTTGTCAAAACCAAAAAGTGGGTTTTTAAGAAATAATAACTATCAAAAGATTGACACTTGTTTATGTCCAGTTTAAATTTTAAATTACATAAAATGAACTAAATTATATTAAATGATAAATATATAATCTAATGATACTTAAAAGCCATTAAAATTTATAATTTAACATTATAAATTATTTCGATTAAAAAAGTTGTTTTTAATTAAAATTTAGTATTTTTCAATATTCATCAAAATATGAAAGTTATCAGAAAAGTTCCAAAAATATATCCAAAATTAATTTTTATGTGGAGTTTCTAAAGAATAATTTAATCTCACTAAATTGAATATATAAACGTGTCAAATATTGGATTTAAAAAGGGTTCGCCATTAAAAGGCGGTAAAATTGCATTTTTTTAAAATACTTCTTTTAGCTGAAAAATGAATTTGTTTTTATATTATTTCTAAGTAACAAATAATATGTATTCTAAAATTATAAGGAGTATATAAAATTCAAGATTCAGTTAATACTATTCATAACCACTTTTTGAACGGCTAGTTTGGTAAGTCGTGGTGCACTCGAACTCAGTGTTGCATGTTGCGCAAGTTATTGAATTACTTTGAAGAGATAACGTACTATTAAATATTGGGGTGTTACATATACTATCATATTAAAGTATATAAATATTTTCTCCTATACTTATTAAGATTAATAAGTCCTTTTTGTATTCTCTCTATAATTGTCTTGCACATCATATGATATAAAATCTATAAGTGCTTCTCTATTGATTATCTATTTTTCGGGTTTGAATTCTTTATTATTACTCTATAATATTTTATATATCATTTAATTCCTTGTGTTTTTATATTAATTTACTTTTAATATTATTTCGGGTTATCATTTCTTTTCAATATCCCAATTATGTTGACTATGAAATTGTAAGGAAACAATTTTATTCCTTTCCTTGAAACTATTTATCTTTGTCAATTTTTTAAAATATTTTTATGTATTATTAATTTAAGTTGATATATATAATAACTTATTATTGTTTAAAAATATTTAATTTTCATTATTATATGTTATTTATATTTTTCTTCTTCTTTCAAACACTATGAAATTTATTATAAGGAATTGTTTCACTTACCCTATTGATTATTATCAATTCTTCTTTTGGTTTCCTTTATCTTATCAATGATATCTCTCCTCTATATGATTTTAATTAAATATTTCTATATCTTGAGAGTCTTATAAAACTATTATATTTATCTTTATTTATACTTACCTCTCTTTCTATTGATTACATACAGATTGATGACATGCTATGACATATGAAAGTGTTATAATACCACTTTCCATTTCATCAAGGGTTATCTATGTTATACTTGATAATTCATGTATGATATTTGTATACTTCCTTTTATATGTAGAGAACATTATTTTGAACATATTTGGATGTGACAGGACATTAAAAAATATACATCTATTTAATATGTTCAGTAAAGATTTTATCTCCTCGGATATGATGTATGGGGAATGGATAAAGATCTTAGCCCAACTGTGTTATGTTATTATATCAGTGAACCTTGACTTATGCATATAAATTTTTATTATTATGTTTGGGCCATGTTACTATTATTTTCTCATTTATATTTAATGTTAAAATGTTATGATACATGTTACTTTTTTATTAGGATCTCATGAAACATCAATGATCTCATGGTATCTTACGTCAATATGATATGGACATTACTTTTTTTATAAATCCTATTATTTGTCTCATGTTAATATAATGATATTATTTCCTGATGATATCAATATAGAGACCCCAACTTATAATACATATATATTACATATTAATAGAAAAATATTCATTACGTAACATAATAATCCATTCCAGAATTATTTAGTTCTAACACCTTTGGAAAATTGGGCACATAAACAAGTGGTCCATAAGTGATGTAACTGCCCAAGTTTTTCTAAAAAATAAATAGAAATGCATGGACCTTTTTTTAAGTAGATATTTTTTAACTAGCCTTTAAAACATAACTTTTCACTTCTATGTTTTGAATTTCAAGAAAATGTCATCTACAATTGTGTCTAGTATGTTATTTGGAGTCTATTGGAACCAACTTGTTTTTTTTGGTGAATAGTAACATACCCTTATGAATAGTAATATGAATAGTAATATGACCCTAATGAATAGAAAATTTTATTATTATTTTATTTTCTTAAGGATTTAAGATAATAACATCTTGGTTAGTTTTTCATCGTGATATAGAAGTAGTTATAAAATTAGAATTGTTAATTTTTGAATTAAGTATGTGTTTATTAAAAAATTAAATTAATAATATTTAGAATATTATTTTCAAAAAATGGACATAATTTTTAAATTATACACGTTGAAAAATGGTAAGGGTAAATTTTTGGGTTTTTTATGAAATTCTTAATTTTTTGGTGAATAGTGAAATACGATAAAATATCATATAATCAAATTATTAGTAAAATAGAATATTTATGACATCATAAGTGATTCAAGACCACTTGGTTTGAAATCACATGCCATTATTACTATTTTAGGCCACATGAACTAAGACTATTCATAATCTTGGGCAACAATATTATAATAATGATTAAAATAATGAAAAATACCCCCTCACCTCCACTATAAACACCACCCTCACTCCCCTCTTATTCCTACACCTCTCAAGCCTTGATCTGTGACTAAGTTCTACCCAATTTCCATTCTTTGGGTTAACCTTCTACTTCATTATTTATGCACTATTTAAATTGTTTGTGTGATGGGTTATGTTTATATTATGTTTTATTATGTGTATTTACAGTATATATACATACTCTATCCACTCTATTAAGTCTCTCTTCAATTTTATGATATTTATAAGGGTATTTTCTTTAAAAATCATCTTTTTAAATTTGGTTTTACAAAATTCCAATTAAATGTTTTTATGGAATTATTCATGTTGTATGATTATGTTTTGGTTCTTCGGAATTATTTATGATGAAGGTTGGGACCTATATATCCCTCAAATTCATTGGGTATGAGTAAGTTGGAGGTCGGCCGTATGGTTACTCCAAGTGTAACTGTGATGGTTACACAAAGTAAGGTAGTCACGAGGGTTACAAATTATAAGGTAGCCATGAATGGTTACAAGATTATGTAAGTAATGCACAAAGATACCTTTATGATTATATTTATGTTCTAATGTTTTGTGTAGATTTTGTGTAAATCTCATGTTACACAAAGTAAGTATATATGGGTGACAAGAATGTCTTTTGAAAATGATTTCATAAGTTATGAGTATTCATGGACTAATGTGATCTTTCCTTATTTTCCATCCCTTACTGAGCTTTTGTGATCATCCCAAGTTTTTAAATAATTTTCATAGGTTAATGTATGTTTAAGAAAAGGAAGGAATCCATGTTAAATGTTGAAGAATTGTCAAGGAGTCTTGTTTTAAGTTTTAATGTTTTATATTTTGAAAAAAATGGAAACTATTTTTATGGTATCCATTCTGTAATAATCTGTAATGTTATGAATGTATTGTCCTAATTATATAAAGCTCTAAACTTGAAAATATCCTCAATGTAAAAGGAAGTTTATTTCTTGACTAAATTCAAGATTATGTATGTAATAAGGCTGGGTCCTTATAGTTGGTATCAGAGGATGGTTTAGATAACTTTAGGGGTTGGGGTGATGTTAATAGAATCCCATAAATGATTTTCACTCTAGTTTAATTTAAAATGTTTTAGAATTTAAATATTACCATGTTTATCCATATAAGATATGTTTTTTCATAATGGTTGTACACAGAAGGAACAAGGATGCTGAAGAGGAGAGGCACCAAATGAATGACATCCTTTCGGAACTATAACCTAGAATGGTAGGGATTGGAACCGAGAAGTTTGTGATAGTAATGGCTCAGCTAACGTAGGAAATAAATAGTGGTGTAATCCATGAAAGAGAAAAACAGAGGTACCAAAACAGAACATGACAACAGTGGAACATTTTATGAGACAACATCCTCCCACATTCAATGGATCTTCTGACCCAGTAGTAGCTAAAGGATAGATCAAAGCCCTTGAAAAGATATTCAATGTTATGGGATGTTCAGACAATTAAAAGGTAAGTCTTTCCATTTATCATTTGAAAGGGGAATCTGATTAGTGGTGGTCTATGGTAAGGAATATCAGGGTTAGATAGGATTTTGATGCCTTAGAGTGGGATGAATTTAAAAGTATTTTCCTTGAAAAATATTTTCCTAAGGTGGTGCGACTAAGAATGGAGAAGAAATTACTTGAATTGAAACAGAATGAGGATGATTCAGTGGTAATGTATGAAGCGAACTTCACCCAACTGGAAAGGTATTCCCCAAATCTTATTCTGGATCCTGATAGCAAAATCAACAACTTTTACTTAAGATTGAAGCCAAGGTATCAAAGGGAGTTGGCCTCCTGTGAATTCAAAAATTATGAGAAACTTGTCCGATGTGCTGAGAGGGTAGAGATGGAGTTTGATGATGGTCACGTGCATTTTAAAAATAAATAGAACTAAGAGGTTCCATTGGAAAGCAATGGGTAAGAATCAACCAAAGAAATCTGATGGTAAGAAAATCCAATTTCTAGTTTGTGAAAAGTGTGGCAAGAAACACCCTGGGGAATGTCTTAGAAAAACCAGGAAGTGTTTTAAATGTGGAAAGTTTGGACATATGGCCCGATATTGTACGGAAAATAATCCTAAGACTAATCATGAAAAGAAGACTATAAAGTGTTTTAAATGTGGTGAGATGGGTCATTATGCAAATACCTTCCCAAAGAGAGATCCGAATGATGAAAAAAAGCTAGACTACAAGCATAAAGGTGTAGTGAGATCCTTTGCGACTATATCAGCAGATGTTAATCCATCCAATTAAGTTGTATAAGGTACATTGTTTTTTCACTCAGAAGAAATTAAACATGAGGTAGAGAAGATGGATAGAACTGATAAAGGATTATGAATGCACGATCAATTACCATCCTGGAAAATCAAACAAAGTATCAGATGCCTTAAGTCAAAAATATCATGCATCATTAACCATGTTACATTTGGAACATCATCCCTTGATTAATGATTTGATGAAATTTTGGCTTAGAAGTTGTTGGTGCAGAGAATACCTCTGTTTTGTTTTAGGTTTCAGTGCAGTCTTTGTTGTCAGATAGAATTAAGAAAGCGCAGAAGGAAGACCGTGAGCTACATAAAAAGGTAGAGTTGGTTAAAATGAGTAAGTTTACAGAATTTAAACTTGACAAATATTGTGTTTTAAGATTTGGAAAAAGGTTGTGTGTGCCTAGTTATTCTCAGTTGAAGAAATATTTGATGTACAAAGCTCATAGTTCTCCATTTTCTATTTATCCTGGCAGTTCTAAGATGTATAGAGACCTTCAGGATTATTATTGGTGGGATGGAATGAAAAGAGATATTGCTGATTTTATCATGAAATATTTGATGTGTCAAAAGGTTAAAGTAGAGTAGCAGTTACCAAAGGGGTTGATTCAACCTTTTCTAGTGCCAGAGTAGAAATGGGAGAATGTATCCATGGACTTTGTGGTGGGACTACCAAAGACTTCTCAAAGAAAGAATGCAATTTGGGTTATTATTGATCAGCTAACAAAGTCTGCACATTTTATTTCTATTTGGGATACAATGACTTTGGATCAGATTTCTTGATTGTACCTCAAGGGGATTGTCAGGTTATATGGAGTTCCTATTTCCATTGTATCTGACCAAGATTCCAGGTTTACTTCTAACTTTTGGAAGGGAGTTCAGAAGTCGATGGGAAAATAGTTAAATTTTAGTAAATCTTTTCATCCTCAATCAGATGGGCAGTCCGAATGAATGATTTAAACTTTGGAGGATATGATTCGAGCTTGTTCAATTGACTATCAGGGAAGTTGGGATTATCACCTTTCTTTGGTTGAGTTTTCTTATAATAACACTTTTCATTCCAGTATTCAGATGCCACCTTTTGAGGCCTTGTATGGGAAGCGATGTTGGACTCCAGCATTTTGGGATAAAGTTGGTGAAAAAAAGTTTATGGGGCTAGAATTAGTAGAAGAAGTGGATAAGAAAGTGAGGATGATCTAGCAGCACATAAGGATAGCTCAGAGTAGGCAGAAAAGTTATGCAGATAACAGAATGAAAGACTTCTATTTCGAGGTAGGTGACCATGTTGTCCTTAATATCTATACTTGGAAAAGTGTGATGCATTTCGGTAAGAAAGGGAAGCTAAGTCTATGATTCATCAGTCCTTTTGAAATATTGGAGAAATTTGGAACAGTGGAATACCATGTAGGTTTGCCTCCAATCTTGTTTCAGGTACACAATGTTTTTAATGTTTTGATGTTGAGAAAGTATGTGCCAGATTCATCACATGTCTTGAGCCCAAAAGCAGTTCAGCTAAAAAAGAACCTTTCTTATAAAGAGAAACCAGTTCAGATTCTTGATCGAAGGGAACAAGTATTGCGGAATAAGGTAATCCACCACGTAAAGGTTTTGTGGAGAAACCACATGGTTAAAGAACCAACAAGGGAGTCTAAAAATGTTATGTGGGAAAAATACCCTCAATTGTTTAATAAGTAAATAAAATTGTGAGGACGCAATTTCCAAAAGGTGGGGATAATGTAACACCCCAATTTTTTCTAAAAAATAAATAGAAATGCATGGAACTTTGTTTTAAGTATATATTTTTAACTATCATTTAAAACATAACTTTTCCACTTACATGTTTTGAATTTCAAGAAACTGTCATATACAATTGTGTTCAGTATGTTATTTGGAGTCTATTGGAACCAAATTGTTTTTTTGGTGAATAATAACATACCCTTATGAATAGTAATATGACCCTAATGAATAGTAAATTTTATTATTATGTTATTTTCTTAAGGCTTTAAGATAATAACATCTTGGTTAATTTTTCATCGTGATATAGAAGTAGTTATAGAATTCGAATTGTTAATTTTTGAATTAAGTATGCTTTTATTTAAAAATTAAATTAATAATATTTATGAAAATATTTTCAAAAAACGGACTTTATTTTTGAATTCTAAACATTGAAAAATGGTTAGGGTAAAATTTTGGGTTTTTTTTCTGAAATTCTTGATTTTTTGGTGAATAGTGAAATACGATAAAATACCGTATAATCAAATTATCACTTAAATACACTATTTATGACATCACAAGTGATGAAAAGACACTTGGTTCGAACTCACATGCCATTATTACTATTTGAGGTCACATGAACTAAGACTATTCATAATCTTGGGCAAAAATATTATAATAATGATTAAAATATTAAAAAATACCCCCTCTCTTCCACTATAAATACCACCCTCACTCCCCTCTTCTTCCCACACCTCTCAAGTCTTGATCCATGACTAAGTTCTACCCAATACTCCTCACAAGGGTCTTACCCACGTCCTAGAGCTGCTGGTCTCACCAAAAGACCAAAACCAAAGCCCTTAAGAAGGATATCAAGGAGAAGAGATCAAGAGGTAAACATCCTCTTTTATTTTCTTTATTTTCTTTCATTTTATGTTATTCTCTTCCTTTAACTTTTCAATTATGTTGGGATATTTCATTACATATCCCCCTTACTGTCCATATTATGTATGAGTAATGCGATATTCCCTTTCTCTCATCAAACCATTTTTACGAAATTTTAAGAGACGCCATTAGGCTGCCGAATTTTCGTGAGAAATTTATTAAGTTTTATTTTATTTCATGATTCCTTTTTTTATTTCCTCGTCCCCTATTATCCAAGAGGCATGAAATATCCAGAATCATGTATATTATATATGTTCTCATGTTCATGGAAAATTCATCATCATTGTTCTTCTCCTCTCCCACTTATTCAAAGAATTAAAAACATTGTCCATGATGTGTCGAATTACCGGCATCATGGATGATGTGATTTCATTTTTCTTTAAATACTTCAAGTCTTATCATGAAACCATTTTTATGGATGAACCAAGTTATAATATATGTATTACATTTCATTAATGGTTTCTTTATTCCTTTTAACACATGGTTTTAATTTATAAAATGAAATGAGGTCGTTATTATCAAAGAACCACTAAAATGATCTAAACGAATATCATTAATGTTTTAACTTATGAATCATACTCATATTAAAATAAAAATGATAAATGGTATAAATTATGGTACTGTAAATATGTAAATACCTTTCCATTCCAATTCTAGAATGTCACTTCCAATCGACAAGAACATCCACCATGAACCAATCATCGAAATCATGTTAAGAACTCACCCAAAAACAGTGCAAGGAGTAAAATACTAACAATTAAAGGGTGAAATGATGTTATGAAATGATAATATAAGATGTTATAAACATAAAAATGTTTATTTAAACTACTAATAACACTCTTTTAAGGATTATATAGTAATTTTAAACAAGTTTGAAGTAAGACATACCAGAGGTAAGAAAATTCTTAACCTGATTTCCATTCTTTGGGTTAACCTTCTACTTCATTATTTACGTGCTATTTAAATTTATTGTATGATGGGTTATGTTTATATTATGTTTTATTATTTTTATTTATAGTATATATACATACTCCATTCACACTATTAAGTCTCTATTCAATTGTATGATATTTATAAGGGGATTTTTTTTAAAATCCTCTTTTTAAAATTGGTTTTACAAAATTAAAAAGCAATGTTTTTATAAAATTATTCATGTTGTATGATTATCTTTTCGTTCTTGAGAATTATTTATGATGAAGGGCGGGGAATATATCTCCCTCCAATTCATTGGGTATGAGTAAGTTGGAGGTGAGCCGTATGGTTACTCCAAGTGTAACTGTGATGGTTACACAAAGTAAGATAGCCGTGAGGGTTACAAATTATAAGGTAGCCAAGAATAAATATAAGATTATGTAAGTAATTCCCCAAGATACCTTAATTATTATATTTATGTTCTCATTTTTTTTATTGATCTTTTGTAAATCTCATGTTACACAAAGTAAGTATATATGGGTGACAAGAATGTCTTTTGAAAATGCTTTCATATGTTACAAGTATTCATGGACTAATGTGATCTTTCCTTATTTTCCATCCATTACTGAGATTTTGTGATCATCCCATGTTTTTAAATGATTTTCACAGGTTAATGGAAGTGTAAGAAAAGGTAGTAATATATGTTAAATGTTGAATAATTGTCAAGGATTCTTGTTTTAAGTTTTAATGTTTTATATTTTGAAAAAAATGGAAACTATTTTTATGGTATCCACTTTGTAATAATTTGTAATGTTATGAATGTATTGTCCTAATTATCTAAAGCTCTGAAATTGAAAATATCCTCAATGTAAAAGGAAGTTTTTTTCTTGGCTAAATTCAAGATTATGTATATAATAAGGTCGGGTCCTTATAGTTGGTATCAAAGGATGGTTTAAATAACTTTAGGGGTTAGAGTGATGTTAATAGAATACCATAAATGATTTTCAATCTATGTTTAATTTGAAATGTTTTATCATTTAAAGATTACCATGTTGCTTCATCTATGATATGTTTGTTCAGAATGGTTGTACGCAGAAGGAACAGGGATGCTGAAGTGGAGAGGCACCGACATAATGAAATCCTTCTGGAACTACAACCTGGAATGGTAGGGAATAAATGGTGGTTAAATCCATGTAAGAGAAAAACCAGAGGTACCACAAAGGAACATGACATTAGTGGAACATTTTATGAGACAACATCCTCCCGCATTCAATGGATCTTCTGAACCAGTATCAGCTGAAGGATGGATCAAAACCCTTGAAAATATATTCGATGTTATGGGATGTTCAGAAAATAAAAAGGTAAGTCTTGGCATTTATCATTTTGAAGGGGAAGTTGATCAGTGGTGGTCTATGGTAAGGAATATCTGGGGTAGAGAGGATTTTGATGCCTTAGAGTGGGATGAATTTAAAAGTATTTTCCTTGAAAAATATATTCCTAAGGTGGTGCAACTTAGAATGGAGAAGAAATTACTTGAATTAAAATAGAAGGAGGAAGATTCAGTGGCTATGTATGAAGCGAACTTCACCCGACTGGCGAGGTATGCCCCAAATATTATTCTGGATCCTGATAGAAAAATCAACCACTTTTACTCAGGATTGAATCTAAGGTATTGAAGGGCGTTGGCCTCCCATGAATTCAAAAGTTATGAGAAATTTGTCCGATGTGCTGAGAGGGTAGAGATGGAGTTTGCTGATGATCACATGCATTTTGGAAACAAAGAGAATAATAGGTCCAGTTGGCAAGAAATGGGTAGGAATCAACCAAATAAATCTGATGGTAAGAAAATCCAATTTCCAGTTTGTGAAAAGTGTGGCAAGAAACACCCTGGGGAATTTCTTAGCAAAACCGGGAAGTGTTTTAAATGTGGTAAGTTTGGAAATATGGCCCGAGATTGCAATGAAAATGATCCTAAGACTAATCCTGAAAAGTATATTGTAAAGTGTTTTAAATGTGGTGAGATGAGTCATTATGAAAATTCCTACTCAAAGAGAGATCTGAATGATGCAAAAAAGCTAGACTACAAGAAGAAAGGTGTAATGAGATCCTTTGCGACAACATCAGCAGATGTCAGGGCATCCAATGAAGTTGTATCAGGTACATTGTTTGTTCACTCAGAATAAATTAAACATGAGGCAAAGAAGATGGATAAAAATGATAAAGTATTATGGCTGCATGATCAATTACAATACTGGAAAAGAAAACAAAGTAGCAGATGCCTTAAGTCAGAAACATCATGAATCATTAACCATGTTACATTTGTAACACGATCCCTTGATTAATGATTTGATGAATTTTGGCTTAGAAGTTGTTGGTGTAGGGAATACCTCTATTTTGTTTCAGGTTTCAGTGCAGTCTTCGTTGTCAGACAGAATTAAGAAAGCACTGAAGAAAGACCATGAGCTACATAAAAATGTAGAACTGGTTAAAATAGGTAAGTTTATAGAATTTAACCTTGACAAATATTATGTTTTAATATTTGGAAAAAGGTTGTGTGTGCCTAGTGATTCTCAGTTGAAGAAATATTTGTTGTGCAAAGATCATAGTTCTCCATTTTCTGTTCATCCTGGAAGTACTAAGATGTACAGAGACCTTCAGGAGTATTATTGGTGGGATGAAATGAAAAAAGATATTTCTGATTTTATCATGAAATGTTGATGTGTGAACAGGTTAAAGAATAGCGGCAGTTACCAAAGGGGATTATTCAGCCTTTTCCAATGCCTGAGTGGAAATGAGAGAATGTATCCATGGACTTTGTGGTGGGACTACCAAAGACTTCTCGAGGTAACAATATGATTTGTGTTTTTTTTGAACGGCTAACAAAGTCTTCCAATTTTATTTCTATTCAGGATACAATGACTTTGGATCAAATTTCTCGATTTTACCTCAAGGAGATTGTTAGGTTACACGGAGTTCCTCTTTCCATTGTATCTGACTGAGATCCTAGGTTCACTTCTAAATTTTGGAAGGGACTTCAGAAGTCGATGGGCACAGAGTTAAATTTTAGTACACATTTTCATCCTCAATTAGATGGGCAGTTAGAACAAACGATTCAAACTTTGAAGGATATGCTACGAGCTTGTTCAATGGACTATCAGGGAAGTTGGGATCAACATATTCTTTAGATGACTTTTCTTATAATAACAGTTTTCATTCTAGTATTTAGACGGAACCTTTTGAGGCCTTGTATGGTAAGAAGTATTGGAATCCAGTGTTTTGGGACAAATTCGATGAAAGAAAGTTGATGGGGCCAGAATTAGTAGAAGAAGTGGCTGAGAAAGTGAGGATGATCCAGCAGCACATGTGAACAGCTCAGAGCAGGTAGAAAAGTAATGCAGATAACAGAAGGAAAGACATCTCTTTTGAGGTAAGTGACCATGTTTTCCATAAAATCCCTCCTTGGAAAAGTGTGATGTGTTTCAGTAAGAAAGAGAAGCTAAGTCCATGATTCATCAGTCCTTTTGAAATCTTACAGAAAGTTGGAACAGTGGAATTCCAGGTAGCTTTTCCTCCAAGATTATTTCAGGTACACAATGTTTTTCGTGTTTCGATGTTGAGAAAGTATGTGCCCGATTCATCACATGTCTTGAGCCCAGAAGCAGTTCAGTTGGAAGAGAAACTTTCTTATGAAGAGAAACCAGTTCAGATTCTTGATCGAAGGGAACAAGTATTATGGAATAAGGTAATCCACCAGTTAAAGGTTTTGTGGAGAAACCACATGGTTGAAGAACAAACATGGGAGTCTGAAAATTATATGAGGGAAAAATACCCTCAGTTGTTTAATAAGTAAATAAAATTGTGAGGATGCATTTTCCAGAAGGTGGGGATAATGTAACCCCCAAGTTTTTCTAAAAAAATAAATAGAAATTCATGGAACTTTGTTTTATGTAGATATTTTTTTAGCTAGCCTTTAAACCATAACTTTTCCACTTCTATGTTTTGAATTTCAAGATGCTGTCATCTACAACTGTGTTCACTATGTTATTTGAAGTCTATTGGAACCAACTTGTTTTTTAGTGAATAGTAACATACCCTTATGAATAGTAATATGAATAGTAATATGGCCCTAATGAATAGTAAATTTTATTATTCTTTTATTTTATTAAGGCTTAAGATAATAAAATCTTGATTAATTTTTCATCATGATATAGAAGTAGTTATAGAATTAGAATTGTTACTTTTTGAATTAAGTATGCTTTTATTTAAAAATTAAATTAATAATATTTAGAAAATTATTTTCAAAAAATGGACTTAATTTTTGAATTCTACAGATTTAAAAATGTTTAGGGTAAATTTTTGGGTTTTTTCTGAAATTCTTGATTTTTTGGTGAATAGTGAAATATGATAAAATACCGTATAATCAAATTATCAGTAAAATACACTATTTATGACATCATAAGTGATTCAAGGAAAGTTGGTTCTAACTCACATTACATTATTACTATTTAAGGTCACATGAACTAAGACTATTCATAATCTTGGGAAAAAATATTATAATATTTATTAAAATAATGAAAAATACCCCCTCTCCTCCACTATAAATACCACCCTCACTCCCATCTTCTTCCCATACCTCTCAAGCCTTTATCCATTCCTAAGTTCTGCTCAATACTCCTCCCAAGGATCTTCCCCACGTCCTAGAGCTACTGGTCTCACCAAAAGACCAAAACCAAAGCCCTTAAGATGGATCTCAAGGAGAAGAGATCAAGAGGTAAACATCCTCTTTTTATTTTCTTTCCTTTCTTTCATTTTATGTTATTCTCTTACTTTAACTTTTAAATTATGTTGGGATATTTCATTCCATATCCCCCCTTACTATCCATATTATTTATGAGTGATGATATATTCTCTTTCTCTCATCAAACTATTTTTATGGAATTTTAAGAGATGCCGTTAGGTTGCTGAATTTTCGTGAGAAATTTCTCAAGTTTTATTTTATTTCATGATTACTTTTTCTTCTTTCCTCACACCCTATTATCCAAGAGGCATGAAATATCTAGAATCATGTATATTCTGAATTCTCTCATGTTCATGGAAAATTCATCATCATTGTTCTTCTCCTTTCCCACTTATTCAAAGAATTAAAAACATTGTCCATGATGTGTCGAATTACCAACATCGTGGACGATGTGATTTCATTTTTCTTTAAATCCTTCAAGTATGGTCATGAAACCATTTTTATGGATGAAAAAGGTTATAATATATGTATCATTTCTCATCAATGTTTCTGTAATTTGTTTTAACACATGGTTTTAATTTATAAAATGAAATGAGGTCGTTAGTATCAAAGAACCACTAAAATGATCTAAACGAACATCATTAATGTTTTAACTTATGAATCATACTAATATTAAACATTAAAATTATAAATGGTATAAATTATGGTACTGGAAATATGTAAATACCTTTCCATTAAAATTCTGGAATTTCACTTCCAATCGGCAAGAACATCCACCATGAACGAATCATAGAAATCATGTTAAGAACTCACCAAAAAACAGTGCAAGGAGAAAAATACTAACAATTAAAAGGTGAAATGATGTTATGAAATGATAATATAAGATTTTATAAACATGAAAATATTTATTTAAACTAATAATAACACTCTTTTAACCATTATACAAGAAGTTTATACAATTTTGAAGTAAGACATACCCAAGGTAAGGGAATTCTTAACCTGATTTCCATTCTTTGGGTTAACCTTCTACATCATTATTTATGTGCTATTTAAATTTTTTGTGTGATGGGTTCTATTTATATTATGTTTTATTATGTGTATTTACAGTATATATACATTCTCCATCCACTCTATTAAGTCTCTCTTCAATTTTATGATATTTATAAGGGGATTTTTTTAAAAATCATCTTTTTAAATTCAGTTTTACGAAATTCAAAAGAAAGGTTTTTGTGGAATTATTCATGTTGTATGATTATGTTTTGGTTCTTCGGAATTATTTATGATTAAGGGTGGGACCTATATCTACCTTTAATTCATTGGATATGAGTAAGTTGGAGTTCGGCCGTATGGTTACTCTAAGTGCAACTGCGATGGTTACACAAAGTAAGGTAGTCGTGAGGGTTGCAAATTATAAGGTAGCCAAGAATGGTTACAATATTATGTAAGTAATGCGACAAGATAACTTTATGGTTAATATTATGTTCTCATGTTTTGTGTTTATATTGTGTAAAACTCATGTTACACAAAGTAAGTATATATGGGTGACAGTAATGTCTTTTGAAAATGCTTTCATACATTATGAGTATTCATGGACTAATGTGATCTTTCCTTCTTTTCCACACCTTACTGAGATTTTGTGCTCATCACAAGTTTTTAAAATATTTTCATAGGTTAATGGATGTGTAATACAAAGAATTAATCCATGTTAAATGTTGAATAATTTTCAAGGAGTCATTTTTAAGTTTTAATGTTTTATATTTTGAAAGAAATGGAAACTATTTTTATGGTATCCACTCTGTAATAATGTGTAATGTTATGAATGTATTGTCCCAATTCTCTAAAGCTCTAAACTTGAAAAGATCCTCAATTTAAAAGGAAGTTTTTCTTGACTAAATTCAATATTATGTATGTAATAAGGCCGAGTCCTTATAAGTGAGATATTCCATCTCTCACTATGTTATTCATAACTAGAACTATTCTTAGAAATATCATATATAATACCTTTATTTATATCCTAGAGAAATAAAACATAAAAAAAGGGTGAGGTGAAATTCTCATTAAGGGTAAACAAAGGATATATCAATATAACATGAGCATACGGGTTCGAAAACATGAGAAAAACAAATATAAACCATACCCTGCATATCACAGATCATAAACATGATTCATGGAATAAGTATTGGTAGTTCTTAAGACATAAAAAATAATGGAATCAAATAACATGATCCATGTGATAATAATATTGGAATAAGACATAGATTTTTGGTATATATATAAGCATAGAAAAGTATATTTCAAGGATACCCACCAAGACATTAATAACATCTTAGGATTGGGATAACCTCCCATGTACACTCTTTTGGGTTTGGGATAAACTCTAGTGTACCCTATTTTGGGTTTGGGATAACCTTTCATGTACCCTGTTAGATCATATAACATTAATCATTACCCAATTTATTGGATGGAGATATATATCCCACCGATAACATAATCCATACATCTATATGCCAAAAGATCATAAAACATTTATCATATCATAACCAATGAAAAAAATGGATTTCCTAAGAATTACATCATAGCATAACCAATGGAAAATAAATTGGTTTAATATACATTTCATCATAAAATAATTCATAGAAATGAAATGGGCTTCATAAAAATATCTTCATCATAATCATAAACCATATATAAAAGGAATAAATATGGTGTCATTAGATCATACAACCAGTAAATATTAAATAACATAAAATGATATCATCTTAGATGGAAAATGATTTTGAAAGAAAAATCATTTGGAAAATTACTTGAGAAAAATAAAATTTCTTTTATAATAAAAATTTTAAAACTTGAAATTCATAAAATATGATGTAAATAATTTCCTTTCAATATAAACTTGAAAAATTATAAATAAAGCCATCAAAATCATTCAAAACATTTCTTGAAAAAATAATGAAGATTACATTTAATTTTTTTTTAAAAATAAAAAATTATGTACGAATTTATTTTAACAATAATATGATAAAACATTTTTTAATCATTTTTAGAAAACATGAACATGGAATAGAAAGTGTTTTTGATCAAAGAGGGTGAAAAATTATATTTTCCTTAAAAACATTTTATCAATCATTTTAAGTACCAAAGAGAGGAAAATGATAAAATTAATTTAAAATTTATTTAATAAATAGAATTGAATAAAATAAATGAGTTTCCTGAGATATAGATCATAATATTTCATCATTTGAAGCACAATCATAAACAATCCCAATAAATGATGAGATTATAACACAAAATCATTACCACATTGGTGATATTTGTATCATAATACCCATAAAATAATAACATAAAATCAAACTTTTATATATCATAAAAATAAGTGTATTAATCATATAGCATGTCAAAGGTTTTTCTTTATTTACCTCATAAAATAAGATTGGTGCATAGCATGACATATGTCTCAAAGAAGGCAAATTGAGACAAAAATAACTTACCGCTTTGGTAACTTTTGAACCATAAAATCCATGAAATAAATATACTCAAATGGATATTTAAATACCTATAATTTTAAGATAATAATCATAAAATTAATTCATGGGTAGTATATAAACTACATAAAATAAATAGATTTTGAATATGGTATGTGTCTCACATAAGTAAAAAGTGAGACAAAAATCCCTTACTAGAAGTCTCCACTTACTTTATACACATTAGAACCTCATATATGATAAATATAATTTTTTTTATAAATATATTAAATAACCATAATTATATATATCATACCATATATTATTTATTTATGACCTTTTATTACCTGTTTATTAACAATTCCATGTTAAAATCATGTTTTGAGCAATAACTGCTTTTTTTTTGTGTATGTTTTGATTTTTTATTTTCATTACTCTTTATTTGATAATGAATAATTAATCTATAGAATGTTAAAATTATATAAATATAATATATATTTAATATATATATATATATGTATTTAAATTAATATATAAATGTTATAAATAGGAAATGAAATAGACCGTTCATGGGGATAGTAGACCGTACGTACGTATGAATCCTGTTTCCATTTTCTTGATAGATGAAATAAAAGTCAGGTAAATAATATATTAAAATTATAGAATATTTTTTTATATAACATATTTTTATTTAAAAATGTTCTTATTAACTTCTATATAAAGCGTATGTGAAGAACAAATCACATCGCTTCACGAGAAGGTAGTCTACCGTACACATGAGCGATGTTATCATATACCCTATGGAATGGAATGAAAAAAAGGTATATATGATTATATATTTATATATGTTTATTTATTTTATAAATATAATAAATATACATTATATCCATCATCATACTTAACCATGAGAGGTTTTTATGGAAAACATGTCACATCAGTTGATGAGGCGGTAGTCCACCGTACACACAAGCAATGCTATCGTTTCCCATTTGAGGGAGGAGGAGATGTATGTAGGTTATAACCACAATATAATAAAATCTCAGTATATATTAGATAATGAGGTTATTATACTATCATTGTTTAATAATAATTGAAGTTGGTGGAGGAAGAAATAAAACAACGCTCGGTTAGGGACATTACTACTTCTTCAGACAACTTCTTTTGGTTTGCACCAAAAGGATTACTAGGTTTTATTTATGACCAAAATAAGGATTATATGATTAGAGGATAGAATTAAAGATGGTATTTTTAGGTATTTTATGAAATAAATGAGTTTAAATGTGTGAATAAAAGTGGAGAGGGGGTGACCTTTTATAAGTGAGGTGAGTGACAAACTTGTAATTTTTGAAAAGAAAAAGGTGTACCCACATTATTTACATGAAAAAAGAATATAAAATGGGATATTATAGAACAATAGTGGTTAAAATATTGAAATATGTCCATAAAATTTGTTTTGTACATGTTTATTCATATTTTTACCCCTTATATTTTTATTTTAATCCCCCCGCTAAACCTGTTTTCACCTTAATTGAGATAATTAATTTTTATTGATTTTAATATTCATAATGGTAAAAAATTAAGTTGAAATTATTTAAAAAAATAAATTATTATGATTCCAAATATAAAATATGTTTTAAAAATTCCATTAATATTAGTGAAAATATTTAATTTAAAATTAATTCTGAAGACATGGTGAAAATGTAGTTTTCTAAAGAGAAAAGTTTCAAAAGTTTAAAATGTTTTTACATCAAAATTAAATTTGAAATTTATTTCAATGACCTAAATTATATTAATAGATATATTATTGAACTATTTTTACTTATAAAATTAATTTAAAATAATTTGGAAGTTTTTTAGCTGTAAACAAAAATACATTTCTCAACAAAACTAGTATTTTTCACTATTTACTGAAAAATTTATGTTTTCTTAAAAATTTCAAAAATTCTATCCAGGATAATTTTTACATAATTATTTCAAAAATAAATTTTATTTTTTCAAATATTTTTTTTAAAATTGGAAAAAATTAATTTTAAAATAACCGCACAAAAGGCGACAAACCTACTTTTTAAAAAATACAGTTTAATGGTAAAATTAGAATTATTATTATATATTATAGATAAAACACATAAGAAGAAGGTTAAAATTTTGATTTCATATATAATAAATAAATTTTATTAAAATAATTTACCAAAAGTGATTTTTTAATTTATTTGGGTCAAACACGTTTGTGCGCACCAAAATAGTTTTACAAAAAAAGATTTATTTTATTTTCAAATGGTTTTTATTTTAATTTATAATTATTTGGGTACTAAATAATTAATTATATATACATGTTTAAACCATATATTTTTATAATTTTGTTAATCCTATTCATACCCACCATTCCAATAGCTAGATGGTAACTATCATATTAAATAACAATATTTTAATAGTTTGCTGCATTTTGTTAAAATACAATGTTGCATGTAATGCAAGATAAACTCAGTATTGTTTATAACATAATAAAAAATCAGTTTTGTGTGTAATGAAAGATAAAATTAGTTTTCTGTGTAACAAAATCTAAACTTGATGCTGCATGTGACAAAAAATATAAAAAAGTTAAAATTTATTTTTTTTGAAAAATATTTCACAAAATCTAGGGGTGTTACATTATACCCCCTTAAAATGAATCTCACCCTAGAAATTCATCACATTGGTTACATCTTCAGGTTCTGACATAACTTCCTCAAGATGGTGGTTTCTCTACAAAACATTAATCATGTTTGTGGTATTATTTCATAAAACTTTATCACATAAAACATCTCCACCGGTTTTTCCTCATAAGAAATATTATGCTCCAATGGTATAACCTCTGAGTTCAGTACATGTGATAGATTAGGTATGTAATTCCTCCAGAGATATACATGGAACACATCATGAACCTAAGATAGTTTTAGTGTAAGTTCCATTTGATAAGATATGGTCCCGATATGATCAATAATTTTAGAAGGAACGATATACCTTGGGCTTAGTTTTCTATTCTTTCTTCCATGGATAAATTCATATAAACACCATATCACCAACTTAAAATGATATATCATGTAGATGGTTATAATTATAAAATTTATATTAAAATTTTTCTACCCTTATGTGTTGTTTAATGGATATAAGCTTTTTTGATAATTTATTAGCTATCTCAGGTCCCAATAGATTTATTTATGAAACTTCGTTCTAGTACATTAGAGATCTATACTTATTTACATAAAGGGATTCATAAAGAGCTATATTAATGCTCAATTGAAATATATTTTTATATATAAACTAAATGAGAGGAATGTATTGACCCCAACCACCTTTTAAATCCATATAAAAGGCCTTAGAAAATCCTATAGGGTTTGAATTCTTCCCTTAGAATGACCATCTATCTAAGGATGATACACAATGATGATACTCAGCTCCGTATCAAGATCTTGTTGAAGTATTCACTAAAACATGGAGGTAAAATTTAGATCTTGATAAGATACAATTGAATTTGGTACTCCATGAAACCTTTCCACTTTCTTAATGTATATCCTGGAAATCATATCCAGAGATAAATCTTCTCTGATAGTAAACAAGTTTACCGACTTGGTGAGGTGATTAAATACACACCACAATCACCTCAACATCAAAGATAGGATAAACCATAAAGGTTATTGGTTCCCTTAATCATATGTTTATAAAGTTCAAAGTCATTCCTACTTAAATAAAATTTTCACTAAAACATATACAAAACCATTGGGTTGTATTTCCATAAATTTCACTTAAAAAATATCCTTAATCTTGATATACTCTCCTCACATAAAACACAAACAAGGGTGTTAATGAATTTGAACTTACAATCAACCTTAAAATCATAAACCCATGATGGTATCCATAATTCTTAATTTAATCTTACAAGGATACATATACACTTACAAAAGTTAATTCATCCTTTATTCCTTATATAAGAACTTATCTTATATAAAAAAACTTTCATTGGAAACTTGGGTTCATCCTTGTACTGATAAAATATAAAATGTTATTTGATTATTCTAGAATCCATGTAGAGGGAGATAATCGCATGAAATCTCACTAAATTATAAAGAATGATATTTTCATAGGGCTCATTCATACAAAAATCAATCATGAAATTCCCAACTAAAAAGAGAAGGATAATTGTGCCATAATTATCATGATTTAATTTATCCATTGTGATCACATAATATTTTCATTTGTCCTTTGTATTCAAAGGTTATTATGTATTATCATCCACATTATCCCTTTTATTGGGGAATTTATTTGCATAATTAAAAAAAATACTTTCACTTGAACCACTAGAGTCACTACCACCAAACTGGGTTTCCGCAGCGCCACCCTTTAACAGAACTAAAAAGAGCATTGATAAAGACTACTTTTAACAGTGCTAAAATCAACGTTTTTTAGCACTGATAAAGGCACCCAATTTATCAGCACATTTTTTAGTACTGTTAAAGGGGCCCTCTTTATCAATGCTTTTTTTAGTAGCACTGATAAATGGGGGGGGGGGGCTTTATAAGCGCTATTTTTCCTTGCGTTGATAAAGTGTATATTAAAAAATATATTTCATAAAAAATAATATATCAATATTTAAATATATAAGTATATTTATGTTGATATAAATATAATATATATTTTTTAAATATGTTTTAGATAAGTATAAAAAAACATTTTCACTTAATATATAAGATATGTCATGAAAATGACTTATAAAATATCTTAAAAAATTATTAATTAATAATTTGCTAATTATCATTTTATAATAATAATTTAATAAAAATTTGAAGACACAAAAAGTCAAAAAAATTAAAAAAAGATCTAAAATAAGTAGAAAATGTAATTCAAACTTCAAACGACCATAACTTTTGATCCGAGTATCCATTTGAGCTCAACAACATATCAAATCGAAGCCTGCGACTAGCTGTACACGTTAATAAGACACGGGAACCTTTTGTTACATTTTTCAAGGCCAAGAAAGACCTAGAAGGCCTCAAAAACTGAGTTTTTTGTCTGGATACCCAAATTTTTTAACATTTGATGGAATTTCAGCCTCATTTTAGGCGGGGGGGGGGGGGTATTTGTAACACCCGAGAATTTTATGTGAAATATTTTGTTTTTATGTTATATAAATCATAAAAGGAATCTTTCACTACACAAAAAACTAGCTTGGCTTGCTTTACATGCAACCACGACCTTCCTCGATAGCTTGCGTCGTACGCAATTCCGAGTTTCACTAAACAATGATATGCTATTCAAATATTATTAAAACTAGCCGTTATGAATAGTAATAACCAATTTTTGAAATTTTATAAATTTTATTTTTCAAAATGGACTTCATTTATGGATTCGGAATATCGAAATTATCCTAGGGTGAAATTTTGGTATTTTTCTGAAAACTTTCAATTTTTGATGAATAGTGAAACCACTAAGTGGTAGTTAAAAAACTGAATTTTTCATAAAACATAATTTTACCGCTTCTGTGAGTGGAATTTCAAAAATCCGAGAGACACGGTTGATATCAGTAAGTAAAATGTGGTTCAATGAGATGAAAATAAGTTTTGGTGAATAGTAACTTTTTACTTTTATTTACCACGATTAAAAGTAAATAGGGTAATTAAGGGTAAAAATGATATTATTATGACCCTAAAACATGTCCTAATTCTATTGGACATGTGTAATTCGACCAAAAACAACCTTAGGAATAAAATAAGACCATTTAGGCCCACTTGGATTAGATTAGGACATTTATTATTAATTTATTTAAAGAAGGGTTAAAATAGTTAAAATCAAAGTTTTATAAGAAAATAATTTTTAATATATGGTTATAAATAAGATAAAATCGACTATAAATATTCATTAGAAAGATAAAAATATTTCCTACATAATTATATTTTATTTGTAATTTTTAGACGTTATATAATTTAATTTATTTATGACACAAATATGATGCAGTAATTATCTTATTAATGAAATATTGACATAATTGATGTTATAAATACCCAAATAAATGTAATTTGAGACTTTTTATGAATTAAAATAATTTTATAGGTTAATATGACATGTTAGTATTGATTTAATTAACTTTTTTCGAACTAATCATTCTGTTATGATTTTCACAAAAATCAATTACTAAATAGTGTCAAAACTGACATAAAATAGTTTTTAAAATAAATATTATATTAGTAATTGTTATTTTATTCCTAAAAATCTAAGGTTCGGCCAAATGACTTAGATAGAGTTATATATGTTAATAATAAATAACTTGGGGTTCTTTTGGCTGCTTATAATAAGTTTAATAACCTTATAGTATAAGAACACAAGAAGACATGGTAAAATTAAAATTATTTAACTTAATGTTAAATCTAAATGATAAGGTTAAAATAGGAACCTGAACTTGTCTAAATTAAATTGGATGAGATTATTTCGACCCATCCCCACCTTATCTTTGAAATAAATCTATTTGGAGATATTTATTACCGAATTTGACTTTATAATAAAATAATAGTTTTAGTTATTTCAAAGGTGCCCCTCTCCTCCCTTATAAAAGGGCACCTCCTCCCCCTCTTCCTCACACCACTTTGAGCCTTCAAACTCAGCCAAACCCTGCCAATTTCACCTCTCCACTTCCCTAGAAACATCCTAGAGGTTATGGTCTTCTTCAAAGAACTATTTTAGTACCCTAAAAGGAGGTCTCAAAGAAGCACTTCAAAGAAGAGGTAATGTCCGTTACAGATTCTTTCATCTTTATTTCTTCTTCCACTTATTTTTCTTTATTTGTTTCATTACGAAGTAATAACATCAGTATCACTCATATACTGATATGTTATTATAAGTATTAAACAACCCTATTTCACCATCTATCTATCCTACAGAAAAAGAAATCACCGCGCGTGCGTACGAACGAAATACCGTCTCCACGCCGTGGTGTAATATATTTTCCACCACCACCTTAATTGGATGGGTATAATTGTGTAAATTATGACTATATATGACTATTATAAAGTGATATTGATTCTTAAATCGTATACATACACTCCAATACAATTCCACAATCATAGGAACGATATCATCACTCGTGCGTACGTACGAAATACCGTCTCCACGATGTGATGCGACTCGTTCTACATGATCTTCATTGAATAATGATTATATAAATTAATTGAATGAATTGAATGAATTAATATGATATATATTACACTAATACCATTCTGGAAATGAGGTATCTATAACATAAAGAGAAGAAGAAGAATTTATTCGACAAAACACGCATAAGAACAAAAAGTAATAAACACCCGAATAACAAGTAGTAATGAAATATTACTAATAAGAAGCTAATAATATGACCATATATGATATAATAAAAATAATTATGATTATGGAATAAGTCAATAACATTATTTAAATCATTATACAGGAGGTTCGGACACTTACGAAGCAAATCAGACCTAAGGTAAGGGAAAATATCACAATCTCATTTTATCCGAGATTGTTTATACTTTGGTATTTACTGGGGTGTATTTTATCATCCACATCCATGTTTCCTCAATATTTAATATTGTTTACATCCACCTACAATTGTTTAAATCCAATTTTACCCTTCGGTGAATTTTTATTAAAAGATATGAAATGAATCTTTTGTCATTTTTCGTACGAGGTACTTTTTGACTTTTCCAACAAAAGTACGAGAAGAATGTTTTTATATCTTATACAGCATGAATGGGTTTTTAAAACATTATTTCCAAGAATCTTCCTTTACAAGTTTTCAAGTTTATTTTTAATCAAATTCTTTTAGTTTAAAATTGTATGACTTGTTAAGAAAGGAAAAATGTTTTTTGAAGTAGAAATGATATTTTCCTCAAGAATGGAGTTCAAGTGCTTTATCAAAATTATTTTCCATATAAGATAATATAGGGTTCTATTTCTATCCCTATTATTACATTGATTTGATTATGTTGTGATGGAATTATTTTTATGAATTCCTTTATCTTATATGAGTTGTTTTATGATATCACGATGTTTAAGATTTCCATTTTTACTACGTGGGTTATGCAATGATGTATGATTTATGATTTTTTGGTACACATAAGAATGGTATCATTATGAGATGGGTGGGACATATATCTCCCTCTAATGCATTGGGTAATGATTTTATATCTCAGGAGATAGACATGGCTAGAACGGCAGGTTAAACCGGTTCAGTGAAACAGGACTGAAACGAGGAGTGAACTTGGTTCAGAAATGGACTTTGTCCACTAAGATAGTCTTGGAAATGAGTCTTGACTAATAAGAAATGATTCTCTATGATTATGTGTGTATGACTCAAAGTTTCATGTTTTAAGTTATGATTATTGGGATTACATTTCACTACTATTATTTATCCCATGTTATGAAATTACGATCTCTTTTGCAGGTTAAGATTTCCAAAAGTTATGTTCTTAAGTATATGATGTGATTGATATTTCTTTTGTTTACCCTTACTGAGAATTTGAGCTCACCCTTTTGTATGTTTTATTTCCCCAGGTCAGGAAGAAGGTTATTAAGTAAGATATGCCAAAATGGACTATTGATATGATGAAATAAATGGGAGACAGTGTAAATGCTTTATGAACCAGCTGTTTATGTTTCCTAGTTTCTAAAGACACTATACCTATATGGTACTTTCCTGGTTTTATTATATGCTGTAATAAGTGTGATTCAATTTTTAAGTAATAACAATGTATGTAAAGTATGGGTCGTTAGAGTTGGTATCAGAGGAAAGGTATAGTCAACCTTTGGAAACTAGGATGTGAAAGCCTTAGTAAGAACCCTAAGGATAAGTCTAAGCATAGAATACAGTCTTAGTGTTTTAGAAATGGCCATGACTAACCTAGGATAAGACCTTAAGTGTGAAATTTTATTCTTGATTATGTGGTTTTCCTATTATAATTAGTGTTGCTCACACTATTCTTCTTGTTTTTAGTCAATGGATGGAACCCGAAGGAACCGTGTTAATGAAAAATGCGATGGGCAATGCAATGATTGTCCCCCTGAGCAACCAAATGTTATGGGAGCTGGAATTAAAAATCTTGTAGCCATGCTCACACAAATTTCTCAAGCTATAAATCATGTAGGACTTCCAAATGAGCAAAGGAAGGAGCAACATTCTGTTGAATCCTTCATGAGACAGCGTCCACCTTCATTCAGCATGTCTACTGATCCATTAGTTGCTGAACAATGGATTATTACTACTGAAAATATATTTTTAGTTCTTCAATGTTCTGAGCATGATAAAGTCATCTTAGTAGTGTATCGTTTGGAAGGTGATGCTGATCAATGATGGAATCGTATTAGGAATATGAGGCAAAGGGATGAAATTGAGTCCATGGAATGGGACGAGTTCAAGAACTTATTTTTCAATAAGTACTTCCCTCGCATTCTCCGAACAAAGATGGAGAAAGAGTTTCTTGAACTGAAGCAAAAGGATGATGAATCTATTGGTACCTATGAAGAAAATTTTACAAGACTTGCAAGGTATGCTTCTGGTATTATTATCCAACCTGAGAGTAAGATCGATCGATTCTTTAGTTGCTTAAAACCAAGTCTTCTAAGGGCCTTATCCATAAGGGACTTCAATAACTATGAAGAAATCGTTCGATGTGCTCTCAAAGTTGAGATGGAGATTGGAGTAACCCATCAGTCATATGGGTTTGATAAGAAGAGGAAAATGGAATTCAAAGGAAAATCTAAAGAGCACACTGAAAATAAGATGAGCTTTCCCTTATACTCAAAGTGTGGAAAGAAACATGGAGGGAGTTGTATTAAAGGGACAAGTAAATGTTTCAAATGTGGAAAGGAAGGTCATCGGGAATTTGAATGCCGCAATGATGGGAAGAAGATGTCTAATGATGCAAACAAAGGGATACAAAGAATGAACCTACTACACTTCAATGTTTCAAGTGCAAGGAGATGGGGGAATTATGCCAATCAATGCCCAAATCCAAGGGTTGATGATGATGGTCGACGTCAACAAACTCTTAAGGCTAAAGATAAAGGAAAGTCACATGCAATTTCTATCAGCGATGTGGAGTATGATAACGATGTGGTGAAAGGTACACTTACCATCCACTCTAAAGTATAAAATGTTTTATTTGATTCTGGATCCACCCACTCTTTTATTTTTTAAGAATTTTCTAAGGATATCACCGTATTACCTCAACGATTATATGTTGAGTTAGCTGTGACAACCCCTAATGGAACAACAGTCGCATAAAAAGTTTATAATTCTTCTCCGATCGAAGTTTGTGGGAAAGTGCTTCCTGAAAATCTTGTGATCTTTCCTATAGTGAAATTTGATGTGATTCTTGGCATGGATTGGCTTTCTTTATATGGATCTCATATCAATTGCCAAAGAAGAGAAGTCACATTTCATATTCCAGATCAATCTATGATCGTCTATTAATGCAAGGATGAAAATAACCTTCCAGTGGAAATTCCTTCCATATTATGGGTCTTGATTACACTAAATGAAGGTTATTTATCTCAAATGGTTGGTGAGAAACTCATGATTAAGAATATGCCCATTTTACGGGAGTTTTATGATGTCTTTCCAAAGGAATTACCAGGCCTTCCACCAAATCGTGAAGTTGAGTTTTCAATAGAACTCGTACCGGGTGTTTTTCCTATTTCAAATACACCTTATAGAATGGACCCAATTGAGTTGCAGGAATTGAAGAAGAAAATCCAAGAGAATTTTGATAAGGTGTTCATACGCCCTAGTGTGTCACCTTGGGGAACACCTGTTCTGTTTGTTAAGAAGAAAGATGGATCAATGAGACTCTTCATTGATTATCGAGAACTTAACAAGATCACTATCAAGAAAAAATATCCTCTTCCACGCATTGATGACTTATTTGACCAACTATGAGGAGCTCAATACTTTTCCAAGATTGATCTTCATTCAGGGTATCATCAATTAAGGGTCAAAAGGGAGGATATACCAAAGACATATTTCCGTACAAGGTATGGACACTATGAATTTATAGTGATGCCGTTTGGTCTTACTAATGCCCCTACTATCTTCATGGATATGATGAATAGAGTCTTTAGAGACTATCTTGATCAGTTTGTGGTAGTCTTTATAGATGATATTCTGGTATATTCAAAGAGCAAGGAAGAACATGAAGATCAATTTAGAATTATATTGAAGACCCTAAGAAAGGAGAATCTTTATGCCAAATTTACCAAGTGTGAATTTTGGCTTAAAAAAGTTGCATTTTTGGGTCACATAATCTCAAAAGAGGGGATATCTGTGGATCCAGCAAAAAACAGAGGTTATCGAAAGATGGTCAAGACCAAAAAAAGTAACTGAGATCCAAAGTTTTCTTGGTTTGGCTGGATATTATCGACTTTTTGTGAATGATTTTTCACGATTATCTAATCCACTCACCAAGTTGACTTGGAACAGAGTTAAGTTTGTCTGGATGGAGGAATGTGAAGAGAATTTCAAGGAGTTGAAAAGAAGGTTATCCAGTGCACCTATGCTCACACTGCCTTGTAGTGGAGAAAGGTTTGTGATCTACAGTGATGCATCCAAGAAGGGATTGGGGTGTGTTCTTATGCAAAATGATATGGTGATAGATTATGCCTCATGAAAGTTGAAAATCCATGATCAAAATTACCCAACTCTTGATTTGGAGTTAGCTGCGGTAATCTTTGCATTAAAGATTTGGAGGCATTATCTTTATGGTGAAAGGTGTGATATTTATACTGATCATAAAAGTTTAAAGTATATTTTCACACAAAAGGAGCTGAATATGCGCCAAAGAAGATGGTTGGAGCTGATTAAGGATTATGACTACTCAATCCATTACCACCCTGGGAAAGCAAACAAGGTGGAATATGCATTAAGTCGACAAGACCATGCCAGTTTATCCATGATGAGGATCACAAAAGATCCAATATTTATGGATTTACAAAGGATGGATATTGGAATTATAATGGAAGGAGAAAATCTTATCTTTCTCAAATAAATTTTCAACCATCTGTACATGTGAAGATTAAAGAGGCACAAAAAGAAGATGTCGAGTTACAAAAGAAGGTGAGAAATGTTCCTGAATTCAACCTTGATTGTGATGGGATAATAAAGTTCAGAAATTGGGTTTGTGTTCCTCCCATCCCCGAATTAAAGAAGGAGCTACTAGATGAGGCTCATAGTTCTTCATTCTCTATTCATCCTGGAAGCACGGAGATGTATAGGGACCTGAAAGAGTACTTCTGGTGGGATGGCATGAAAAGCGATGTTGCTGAATATGTCTCTCGATGCTTGGTTTGTCAGCAAGTTAAAGCTGAGAGACAGAAGCCTAAGGGGATGTTACAACCATTACCCATACCCGAATGGAAATGGGAAAACATCACTATGGACTTTGTCACAGGACTTCCTAAAACATCCAAAGGCAATAATTCTATCTGGGTCATAGTTGATCATCTTACAAAGTCTTCACACTTCATCGCTATTAGAGAGGATTTCTCTTTGGATTAGCTTGCTAGGATATATGTGAAGGAAGTGGTAAGATTGCATGGAGTACCACTTTATATTATATCTGATCGGGATCCGAGGTTTACCTCAAAGTTCTGGCAAAGTCTTCAGCATACTTTGGATACAGAGTTGAGTTTCAGTACTGCTTATCATCCTCAAACAGATGGTCAGTCTGAGAGAAAAATTCAAACTCTAGAAGATATGATGAGAGCTTGCTCTATGGATTTGAAAGGTGGTTGGGATCAACACCTACCTTTGGTGGAAGTTTCTTATAATAATAGATTTCACTCCAGTATTCAGATGGCTCTTTATGAATCTATATATGGAAAGAAATGCAATACTCCAACTTGTTGGGATGAAGTTGGGGAAAGAAAGCTATTAGGACCTGATCTCATTGATGAAATGGTAGAAAAGGTCAGATCTATTCAACAACACATAAGAGCAGCTCAGAGTCGACAGAAAAGTTATGCCGACAACCGAAGAAATGACCTAGAGTTTGAAGTGGGTGATAAAGTGTTCTTACGAATATCTCCCTGGAAGAGGGTCATGAGATTTGGAAAGAAGGGGAAGTTGAGCCCTAGATATATCGGTCCTTTTGAAATACTGGATCGTGTTGGGAAGGTAGCTTACCAATTGAAACTTCCACCGAATCTCTCTCAAGTTCACGATGTGTTCCATGTATCTCTCCTGAGAAAGTACATACCTGATCCTTCACATGTACTTAGCTTAGAAGTTGTACCGCTGGAGCAAGATCTTTCTTATGAAGAACAGCTGATAGAGATTCTGGATCGTAGTGAAAAAGTTCTACGAAACAAGACCACTCGATTGGTGAAAGTTTTATGGAGGAACCACCAATTAGAAGAATATACATGGGATCTTGAGGATATGATGAGGGAGAGGTATCCTCATCTGTTTGTTACAAAGTGACGAATTTCGAGGGCGAAATTCATTTTAAGGGGGGTAGAATGTAACACCCGAGACTTTTATATGAAATATTTTGTTTTTATGTTATATAAATCATAAAAGTAATCTTTCACTACACACAACACTAGCTTGGCTTGCTTTACAAACAACCACGACCTTCCTTGATAGCTTGCCTCGTATGCAATACAGAGTTTCACTAAACAATGATATGCTATTAAAATATTATTAAAACTAGCCGTTATGAATAGTAATAACCACTTTTTAAAATTTTATAAATTTTATTTTTCAAAATGGACTTCATTTCTGGATTCGGAATATCGAAATTATCCTCGGGTGAAACTTTGTTATTTTTCTGAAAACTTTCAATTTTTGATGAATAGTGAAACCACTAAGTGGTAGTTAAAAAACTGATTTTTTCATAAAAATTAATTTTACCACTTCTATGATTGGAATTTAAAAAATCTAAGAGACACGGTTGATGTCAGTAAGTAAAATGTGGTTCAATGAGATGAAAATATTTTTTCGTGAATAATAACTTTTTACTTTTATTTACCACGGTTAAAAGTAAATAGGGTAATTAAGGGTAAAAAGGATATTAGTATTACCCTAACACATGTCCTAATTCTATTGGACAAGTTTAATTCGACCAAAAAAAACCTTAGGAATAATATATGACCATTTAGGCCCACTTGGATTAGATTAGGACATTTATTATTAATTTATTTAAAGAAGGGTTAAAATAGTTAAAATCAAAGTTTAATAAGAAAATCATTTTTAACATATGGTTATACATAAGATAAAATCGACTATAAATATTCATTAGAAATATAAAAATATTTCATACATAATTATATTTTATTTGTAATTTTTAGACGTTATATAATTTAATTTATTTATGAAACAAATATGATGCAATAATTATATTATTAATGAAATATTAACATAATTGATGTTATAAATACCCAAATAAATGTAATTTGAGACTTTTTATGAATTACAATAATTTTCTAGGTTAATATGACATGTTATTATTTATTTAATTAACTTTTTTAGAACTAATCATTCTGTTATGATTTTCAAAAAAATCAATTACTAAATAGTGTCAAAATTGACATAAAAAAGTTTTTAAAATAAATATTATATTAGTAATTGTTATTTTATTCCTAAAAATATAAGGTTCGGCCAAATGACTTAGATAAGGTTATATATATTAATAATAAATAACTTGGGGTTCGTTTGGCTGCTTATAGTAATTTTATTAACCATATAGTATAAGAACAAAAGAAGACACGGTAAAAGTAAAATTATTTAACTTAATGTTAAATCTAAATGATAAGGTTAAAATAGGAACCTAAACTTGTCTAAATTGTATTGTATGAAAGTATTTCGACCCATACCCACTTTAGCTTCGAAATAAATCAATTTGGAGCTATTTAAAACCGAATTTGGCTTTATAATAAAATTATATTTTTAGTTATTCCAAAGGTGCCCCTCTCCTCCCTTATAAAAGGGCACCTCCTCCCCCTCTTCCTCACACCACTTTGAGCCTCCATGCTCGGCCAAACCCTGCCAATTTATCCTCTCCACTTCCCTAGAAACATCCTAGAGGTTCTGGTCTTCTTCAAAGACCTATTTTAGTGCCCTAAAAGGAGGTCTCAAAGAATCACTTCAAAGAAGAGGTAATGTCCGTTACCGATTCTTTCATCTTTATTTCTTCTTCCACTTATTCTTCTTTAGTTGTTTCATTATGAAGTAATAAAATCAGTATCACTCATATAATTATATGTTATTATAAGTATGAAACAACCATATTTCACCATCTATCCATCATACGGAAAAAGAAATCACCACGCGTGCGTACGAACGGAATACTGTCTCCACGCCGTGGTGTAATCTATTTTCCACCACCACCTTACTTGGATGGGTATAATGGTGTAAATAATGACTATATATGACTATTATAAAGTGATATTGATTCTGAAATAGTATACATACACTCCAATACAATTCCACGATCATAGGAACGATATCATCACTCGTGCGTACGTACGGAATACCATCTCCACGATGTGATGAAATTCGTTCTACATGATCTTAATTGCATAATGATTATATAAATGAATTGAATGAATGAATATGATATATATTACACTAATACCATTCTGTAAATGAGTTATCTATAACCTAAAGAGAAGAATAAGAATTTATTCGACAAAACACGCATAAGAACAAAAAGTAATAAACACCCGAATAATAAGTAGTAATGAAATATTACTAATAAGAATCTAAGAATATGACCATATATGATATCATAACAATAATTATGATTATGGAATAAGTCAATAACATTATTTAAATCATTATACAGGAGGTTCGGACACTTACAAAGCAAATTGAACCTAAGGTAAGGGAAAATATCACAATCTCATTTTATCCGAGATTGTTTATACTTTGGTATTTATTGGGGTGTATTTTATCATCCACATCCATGTTTCCTCGATATGTAATACTGTTTCCATCCACCTACAATTGTTTAAATCCAATTTTACCCTTTGGTGAGTTTTCAGTAAAAGATATGAAAGGAATCTTTTTTCATTTTTCGTACGAGGTACTTTTTGACTTTTCTGAAAAAAGTACGAGAAGAATGTTTTTTTATCTTTTACGAAATGAATGGATTTTTAAAACATTATTTCCAAGAATCTTCCTTTACAAGTTTTCAAGTTTATTTTTAATCAAATTCTTTTAGTTTAAAATTGTATGACATGTTAAGAAAGGAAAAATGTTTTTTGAAGTAGAAAGGATATTTTCCTCAAGAATGGAGTTCAAGTGCTTTAAAAAAATTATTTTCCATCTAAGATAATATAGGGTTCTATTTCTATCCCTATTATTACATTGATTTGATTATGTTGTGATGGAATTATTTTTATGAATTCCTTTATCTTATATGAGTTGTTTTATGATATCACAATGTTTAAGATTCCCATTTTTACTATGTGGGTTATGCAATGATGTATGATTTATGATTTTGTGGAACACATAAGAATGGTATCATTATGAGATGGGTGGGACCTATATCTCCCTCCAATGAATTGGGTAAAGATTTTATATCTCCTGAGATAGAAATGGCTGGAATGGCAGGTTAAACCGGTTCAGTGAAACATGACTGAAACGAGGAGTGAACTCGGTTCAGAAATGGACTTTGTCCACTAAGATAGTCTTGGAAATGAGTCTTGACTAATAAGAAATGATTCTCTATGATTATTTGTGTATGCCACAAAGTTTCATGTTTTAAGTTATTATTATTGGGATTACATTTCATTACTATGATTTATCCCATGTTGTGAAATTACGATCTCTTTTGCAGGTTAAGATTTTCGAAAGTTATGTTCTTAAGTATATAATTTGATTGATATTTCTTTTGTTTACCCTTACTGAGCATTTGATCTCACCCTTTTGTATGTTTTATTTCCCCAGGTCAGGAAGAAGGTTATTAAGTAAGATATGCCAAAAGGGACTATAGATATGATGAAATAAATGGGAGACAGTGTAGACGCTTTATGAACCAGTTGTTTATGTTTCCCAGTTTCTAAAGACACTATACCTATACGGTCCTTTCCTAGTTTTGTTATATGTTGTAATAAGTGTGCTTCAATTTTAAAGTAATAATAATGTATGTAAAGTATGGGTCTTTATAGTATTTTTGTCCTTTTTCATTGGGTACTGAATTTATTCTGAGGGGTTACATTTATATTGATATTATGGATTTGAAATTTTATCATTTTTCACAATGTAAAGTTATTTATAATCAATTATATAACAATATATACATATTTTTTATATATTAACCCCTAAAAGTTTAATTTTATAAATAAACAAATAAATAATTAAATATATTTACATATAAAGTAGATTTATCAATATATCAGGCTTATATAAATAAAAAACTAATATTCATTTTATTTAAAATACAAATATATTAATATTTATATACCTATATGATGTGTGTGTGTGTTTATATATTTGTGTGCGTATGTATTGACAAACTGATATATATTATCTACATATTCTAAACATATGTATATACATATTAATATATAATATTTGTAAATATATATAAATATGTATAATTATACTTACAAATACACATATAATATGTGTGTGTGTTGTATATATGTATTTATTTATTTATAAACAGACAAAAAAAGCATATTTTATAAATGTATTTAAAACTGAACTTATAAATATATATTAATATTTGAATAAATATATAAATATATAAATATATAAATATAACTATATATGTATGTATATATATATATTAATATAAGAATATATATATATATATATATTAATATTACTAAATATATATATTAATATAAATATATATGTTAATATAAATATATATTAATATACGAGTAAATATAACTATATATATATAAATAAATAGATATATTAATAAATGAAGAGTAAAGAAATATGTTGGAGTGGTAAAGGCATAAGTGCGCAGGCAACAAGTCCTGTGTTCGAATCCAGGGGGAGGCAGGTCACGCACGTGGGTGGAATAATGGCTAGCTCTGTTAAAGAGTCGGTGGGGGTGACAACTTGGGCGTGCAGGCTTGGGGGGGGGGGGGTTCAAGAACCGTTAAAGACCCTCCTTGTTTTTTAGATTTTTTTAATGTTTTTTAACATTTATCAGTGCTAAAAAAAGTGATGATAAATGACCTGTTTATCAGCATTGATAAAATACACCTTTATCAGGGCTTTTCTGAGAACTGATAAAAGGGACCCCTTTATCTTTGCTAAGATTAAAAATTCTTTTTTAGCACTGAAAAAGGCCTTTTTTAGTGCTGATAAAAGCCTATTTTTTGGTAGTGAGTGTGGTTGGTTCATTCTGTTGAGCTCTCTCTGCCTTCATTTCATTGCCTGACCACTTTACATCATTTCTAGATTCTTTTTCTTGATGAAAAACATCCCACACTTGTAACAACTTCTTGTTCCTTTTAGAAATTAACCTGAGTGATTCGTCCCACATTTATGGCATGTAGGTGACTAAAATTTCTTTTCACTGTGTGATTTATTCATTTTTTCATGAGACTTGATCATCCTTTTCTTATCAAATCCGTGGGAATGGTCACAATCTCCAATTTCCATTTTAACCTTCAGTGTACATTGAATGAATTATTCATATCTACTATATTATCTTATAGATAATAAATTTTACATGGTCTTAAGTCACCAAATAATTAATCAATTTTTATTTCTGGACTGATGATTAAACCATAATCATACCATACATGTCTTGTAAAATTAGCTTCATAGGTACCAATAGATTCAAAATCCTTCTATTTGAGCTTGGGAAAATCCTTCTCCATCCTTGATTATTGAATACTAGGGATATAATTACTGAAAAATATCCTATTAAACTCATCCCATTCTATGGTGTTGAATATATCCTCTTGAATAGTATTCTTAACAAGGTTCCACCATTGATCCACTTTACCTTTCGAATGGTAGACAACTGAAATGTATTTTTCATGCTCCAAACACCAGATAATTTAAAATATATTTTCAGTGGTACTCATCCATTTCTCAATGACTAGTGGATTAGTGGACCCAATAAAAGAGGTTGGGTGTTGACTCATGAAGAAATAAATAGAATTTTGTTCCATCCTTTGTTTGTTTACAAGTTTAATATGATCCGTATATTGAGAAAGTTGTGTGAGAATAACAATGAGGTTTTTCATTCCAGATCCCATAAAATTTGGTTTCTCAGGGGGACAGTCATTGCACCATCCATTTCATTTATAATTAACATGATTTCTTCAAGTTCAAACCATTTAATAATACCAGAAATTATAGTGCTAGAAACCCTAATCGTAGTGGAAAATCAAATAATCATGAAAAATCATTTATAGGATGTCTAAATCACAATACCTTATTTTCAATCTATAAAACCTTAAGATAATCCTAGATTATTCAGGGTCATTATTCATATCACTCATGAAGTTTCTTAAAGTGTTTTTTAATTTCCAGAACATATCCCCAAAGAGTAAAAAACTAGGTGTGAGAAATGATCATTTTCATGCACCAGGTGACAATCAAGTACATCTCAATGTTCCCTTTTTGTAGTTATTTCCCAAAGGCACCTCTATGCTAGAGCTATATACACTTATAGTATTAAAACAAGGATATAATTATTAGAATCCAATTGCTCTATCCTTTACCAAAATTCTAGTACATTTTTTGTACTTTTACTCATCCTTAAACTTATCTTTAGGAATATACCTAGAAATATCCAAATAAATATCCCTAGAGATCTCAATATAGTTTTCTTATCTTAGTTTTAAAATTTTAAATAAACCTTTTCTCTAAAACTAACTATATAAACCCAAACTTCTTAGACGTAAATATTATATCTTAACAGAAAAATATTCATTATATAACATAACAATCCATGCCAAAAATTGTTTAGTTCTAGTGCCTTTGGAAACATGGGCACATAAACAACTATTCCATAAGTGAGCTACATTATCTACTACTAAGTTCATAACTATAAACCTTCTTAGATATATCATACATAATATATTTATTAACATCTTAGGGAAAGGAAACATAGGAAAGGGTGATATCCTATGAACAGTAAGTTTAAAGAGGGAGATATCAATATCATGTGAGTATATTGGTATGAGAACCTGATAATAACATTTTAAGGACATACCCTTCATATCACAAATTATAAACATGAGTCATGGAATCAATATTGGAATTTCATAAGACATAAATCAATGGGTAATAAAATAACATGAAACCTAATATCATAACATTGGAATATGACATATATTTGTGTCATAAAAATAAGAATAGAAAATTGTAAGTCAAGGATACTCACTAAGACATTAAAAACATGTTAGTCTTTGGATAAACTGCTGTTTACCCCCTTTTTGGTTTGGGATAACCTCCTGTGTACCCTTATTTGGGCTTGGGATAACCTCTATTGTACCTTTTAATCTCATATAACATTAATCTTCACCTAATTAATTTGAGGGAGATATAGTCCCCAACCATCACATAATCCTTAAATTTGTGTTCCACAAGATCATAAATTATCCATCACATCATGAACCATTAAAAAGAAATGGGTTTCATAATAATTTCATCATAACATAACCCATGGAAAGAAATGGGTTTCATATACATTTTATTATAACATAACCTGTGGAAAAGAAATTGTTTTCATAAATATCTCTTCACAATAATCATAATCCATATAGATAAAGAATATAGATGGTATATTTGGATCATATACCTAGCAATGATTGAGTAACATAAAAGGATTTCATCTTAGATGAAAAATGAGTTTGAAAGAAAAATCAGTCAGAAAAATTATTTTATAATCACTTTTTTAAAACTATAAATACATAAAATATTGTGTAAATTCTTTTATTTTAAAATAACCTTGAAAATTTATAATGGAATCTTTAAAAATTATTTAAAATATTTCTTGAGGAAAATATCCTTTCCACTTTGATTTTTTTTAAAACATATTTTGTTTTTAAAAATTCCTTTATTTTAAAATAAGATTAAAAAAATATAAAGGAATATTTAAAATATTGAGTGGTCATGTTTTTGGGAAATACGGTTCATGTATTATGGGTTAAAACAAAGTTTCCTTCACAGTTTTGGTAAAATCCTAATAGGCCTTATTTTGAAAAATGACATGAAGATTCATTTTAAACAATTTTTAAAAAGTCAAACATGGGTTAAAATTTCTTTGAAAAATAATATGATAAAAAATGTTTGAATTTTTTTAGAAAAAAAGAATATAGAATAGAATGTTTTTTTGATTGAATAAAGAGATAAAAAATATTTTCATTAAGAAAATTCTTAATAATTTTTAGTATCGAAGAGAGTAAAAAATGGACAATTAGTTAAATTTTTTAATTAATAACCATATGAGAATAAAATACATGATTTTATTGAGAGATTGATCATAAAATTTCATTATTATAAAAACAATCATAAACATTTTTAATAAATGATGAGATTATAACATAAAATATTTACCACTTTCATAATATTTTTGTCATACAACCCATAAAAGAATAAAATCAAATAAATTTTTAAATATTATAAAATAACTATATTCATGATATAACATTTCAAATGGGTTGTGTATACACCTCATAAAAAAATAAAGGTGCATAACATGACATATGTCCCAAAGAAGGAAAATTGAGATATAAATCCCTTACCACTTTGGTAACTTTTGAACCATAAACCCCATGAAAGAGAGATCATAAAATGGATATTTAAATACCCCTAATTTTTAATATAATAATCATAAATTAAATTCATGGTAAGAATATACATCACATAAAATAACTAGGTGGTGAATATGGAATGTGTATCGTAGAAGTAAAAAGTGAGATGAAAATCCCTTACCATAAATCTAGACTTCCTTCATACAAATTAAAACCTCTTGTATAATAAATATATATTTCTTATACATATATTTCAAAACCATAATTATATATATCATACATTATATTATTTAAATATGACATTTTATTACCTGTTTATTAACAATTACTTGTTAAAATCACATGAAAAAAGAATGGTACCTTTGGTATCTAGAATTCACACTTGAAAAATTTGGCATAAAACTTCACCCATCTCAAGGTATTCAAAAAATACATAAATTATCTTTGTGATATTCCATAATCTTAGAATATGTGAGAATATCATCTATAAATATTACCAAAAATTAAACAATTTAATCTCTAAAGTCTCTATTCATTTGATTCGTGAAGATAGTAGGGGAATTGGTAAGTCAAAATGGAATCAAAATAAATTCATAATATTAATACCTTTAATGAAAGGTTATCCTGGGTATGCAATCCCTTTTTACCCTTAACTAGTGATATATAGATTGAAAATAATTTTTTTAAAAGTGTTGAACTCTAAATAGTTGAGAAAACAAGTCATAAATACCAAATATAAGATACTTTTTCTCAATATTGATCTTGTCGAGTTCCTGATAATCAATGCATAGTCTTATTGAAACATATTTATTCTTAAAAAATAATAGGTTCACACCATAGTGAAAGACTAGGGTATACGAATCCCTATACTAGATTCTCATGGAGTTTCCTCTTCAATTCCTATAACTCAATTGAGTCCATTCTATAACAAGTCTTTGAAATAAGCGTAACTCTAAGTACAAGTTCTTTTAAAAACTCAAACTCATAATCAAGTAGAAGATAATGATACACTTCAATAAATACATAAATATATTCCCAAAAAAATAGGAATATATTCAATGTTGAGTTTCTTCCAAACCATTTGAGATTAATAGACCTCATGACTTGGTAGTAAGGCCCATAAAATGGAAGTAATTTCCATTAGAAGTTTATATTCATACTCACACTGATATATACTCATATGTTGATTCAGAATATAAAATGTGACTTCAATTCCTTGGAAATTGATATGGGACCTATATATATAGAGAAAATTAATGCTCAAAATCACATCAAATTTAACTATAGTAAGAATAATATCATTTAAAGGAATTAAATTACCACAAAATTATATCCTACAGGAGATATAGAGTTGATATGAAATCATCATACCATCATATGTTTTAACTAATAAATTAATATGTGGTGACTTTATACTCATAGAAAGTTATTTGGATATACAAAAGTGAGAATAAAAGGAATTAGATAAGACATTTATAGTTCTAGAGGGGATGGAAAGTTTACATTTCACTATGTACCCATTCTAGTGGTTGTGATAGAATAAACCTTCCTTTTTTCTTTTTTCTTAGGACATTGTTAAAACTAATTTTCATTATCATACCTCATATTTGTGAATTAGTTTGTGTAATGACCAAACTCTTTTAAATTATATAATTTAAGTGTGCATAGAAAATTAAGTTGAGATTTCTATCAATTCATTTCATTGACTCACCTCTTCAAATAACTTCAAAATTCAAGTGCTTGATGAAGTTATCTTCCACACGTGAATCATTTACCTATCACTTGGAGGAAATTTATCCTATGCATATTCTAATTTTTTCAAATAAATGAGTATTAATATTCTTTCATCTACGAGTTTTATTATTTAAATCCCTTAAAAATATATTTTATATTTTTATCTATAAAAAAATAAGAACAATGAAAGTTTCCACTCACTATGTATACAATGAGATAACATCAAATGACTTATTAATAGTTATAAAATTCTTATATAACCAATTCCTTTTAGAGAGTTGGTTTTAAAATAGTAAATAATCAATAATTTTTTTCTTTTAGGGCCGATGATGAAACCAGAAGAATACATCGAAAGTCTAATTAAAAAACCCTCATAGGTACTAATGGATTCATAATATTATTTATTTATTTCTATTAATTACCTCTCCACTTTAGTATAAATAGTTTGAGGAAAATAATTATTGAAAAATAGATTCTTAAACTCTTCCCATGTCATGGAGTTAATTTCATCCTCTTACCTATTATTTTTTATACGAGTCCACTATTGACCATATTCACCTTCCAAATGATACACAACCAAAACAACCTTCTCATGGTCCAAGCACTAGATAATGGAAAATATCTTTTCTATAGAATTTATCCATTTCTCAATAAAACGTGGACTAGAGGATCCACTGACAGAAGGTGTAATTTGTTGCATAAAAGACTCTATGGTGATTTATTCCTTCCTTTAGACATTATGATGTTTATTATGATTCATGATATTATTAATATATTGAGAGACTATGTGATCATAGCCATAATAGTTTTCATCCCAGATCCCATACCATTTTATTTCTCATGAGGATAGTTTTTACAATGGCTATCACATTCATCATTAACATAATTCATCCTAGTTATAACCATTAAATAAAACCAAAAATATTAGTGTGAGTATCAAACATCAATAATCTAAGTTTCCAATCACATTATAATGAAAATAACTCTTAATATTTCCAAAATTATGACACATTATTTTAAACCAATAACACTTTAGGTTTATAATATATCACTTTGGACTATCATATGTTTTTGTATGTTGTATCCTATCATTTATTATGACATAATATATAAAAATAAATAAACAATACTCTGAAATAAATTGAGGTGACTTGATCATAAATTATATAAATACTACATCATTTTAGATGAATATTAATTATATATTACAATAATTCATGTGACATAACCATAAAGAATTAGTGAATTTGGAGACTAGATACATAATCAAATTATTTCAAGAAATATATTCAGTATCTCTTATAAAGTTATCCTCACATAGTACCCTTCTTAGAAATCACTTAGTTAAAAATTTTCTTTATAACCTAGGGGAATTGGAAAAATAAGAAAGGATGAGCTCATATTCTCTATAATGGTAAAAATGGGAGATATCAATTGATGATAATAAGTGAGAATAAGATAAGATTAATGTTATTGGAACTTTATCACAACTTATGATATCATACCCAACAAGTTATATACTATAAAACCTGAGTCATGGAATAAGGATTTTTATAATAAAAATAACTGAGTCATAAGAGTGTATAATCCTTAGTAATCAACCATGATCCAGGAGATAATATCATAATCACAAGATAAAAGTTTCTAACATAAATGTGTGTCATAAAAATAATCATATAAATTCATTTCCCAAGTTAAGGCTCACTTCCAAGACTGTCATAGTGACAGAGTCCCATAGTTGATTAGGCTGACTCCACATTCCCATAAACATAGAGATCATATGTCAAGGATACTCACTATGAAATTGATCACATAGTAGGACTGGGTTAACTACCCATGTACCTTATTATTCTTATTACAACCACATGTGTACCCTATTGGTCTTAGTATAATCAGCATGAACCCTCTTGGGATTGGGATAATCACTTGTATAACCTCTTGGTCATGGGAAAACCTCAATTATGACCTTGGGCTTGGGGAAACCTCCCATGTAGATTTTTGAAATCACGAGATATAAAAAATTACACAATGTAATGGAGAATTATAATAGATACAACTATCTCATAATAATAAAACATTTATATATTTTAAACAAGAATATAATATCATTCATCATTCATTTATAGTATAATTATCCCCTAAGAAAGAACTAGGTTTCATGAAATATCATTAAAACATAAAAATAATAATCTATATAGGGAAATTAAGGGGATGTTATCATTGAATAATATCCCCAAAAATATATAAAAATCCTTAAATAATGTTGAAATATATTAAAAATACTTTTATAAAACCATAAATAATATACTTTAGAAAATCAAGAGAAAACATTCATTTTTTAGAATTTTTTTAAAAAACTAAAAATTCATAAAAATTTTGAATAATATTTTCCTTGAAAAAACCATGTAAAACTATATAGTAATATAGATAATGAATATTGGTTATGACTCTAAAAAAATGAAGTTGATTAATAAATATTAAAAAACATTGACCTCTTACTTTTGTTAAAAGTCAAAAGTGAGTCGTACATAAAACATTTGAAAAGATTCATTTTAATAATTCATAAATAAGGTAAAATTTTAAAGAAAAATACCTTCATAAATCAATTAAAACTACATAAAAACTTTTATAAAATAATTTTTAAGAATATCTATGTAGAGGAAAATTATTTTTGACAAACAATGTGAAATAATGATGGATTTTCTTAAAAAAAATTATAGTATATTTGAGTAATAAAAAATGAAAAATAGAAAGAATACATTAAAAAACATAAAAAATAGATTAGAATAAAATATATGGAGTTTATAATAGAATTAATATATAATGTACTACAATGTAAATTTAAATATAAATTATCCTGATAAAAATGAGATAGTAATATAAGCACCCTTACCTCAATTCCCAACTTACTTCATACACACTCTATACTCATTTATATTAAATTTTGTAGTATTATAAATCCATACCAAAATTGTATTCCTATTTATCTTACTATATAAAATTACCTTATAATTTTTAATTACCCATTTATTAATAGTTCTTCATTAAAATCAACATTTAGGTGTCAACGATTCTGCTTTCCATGTATGTTTAGGTTTAGATATTCTGGACCTTACTCTTTGGTCATGGTTTTATCATCTCTATAATATTAAATTTTTTCTAAATATCATATTAATTCATTATATACCTATTTATAACCAACCATGTAAGGTTGCGATGAAAAATGATTTATATCACATTGTGGAGACAATAGTCCGTACGTAAAAACGAATGGTGTTTTCATTTTTCAATTGATGGAAAGAAAAGAAGGTAAATAATAATTTAAATTTATTAAATAATAATTATCTTATAAATATCATATATATTAATTCAATCCATTTATATAACTGTCCTTGATAGGTGGTGATGAACAATAAAGTGCATCACTTCATGGAGGTGGTAGTCCGCATGTATGCATAAGAGACACTTTCATTTTCCATTATATGGAAAAGAGATTGAAATTTTTTGTAACATTAATTTTTTTATTTTAGTAACTATACTTATTTAATTATATTAATATATTTATGTAAGATTTATAGGAGGTTTCATTTGAAAGTAACTTAAAAAATGTCAATAAGAACATATACCTTTTCCTTGGACAATCTTCTTTAAAAAACACCATAAGGATTCTTAGATGGGAATTTTGGGATAAATAGATCCTCCAAGATATAGGTAAGAGATTTGGGATGGTATTTGATTTGATATTGGTTGAAATTAGGTACTCATGTGGGGTGGGTAAGTGAGAAGAGGAGGCACCCTTTTATATGTAAGGAGAGTTACACCCTTGTATAAATAATCCTTTTCTATAAATTTAATATTTTAACCATTTGATAAAAAAATTATGAATGATTATTCATTTTTATAAATATATAAAAAATACCTCTCCATATGTTTAAAATTATAAATAATATAAATTAATCTTTAAATAAAAGATATATAATAAAAAATATTTGTAAATAATATAATTTTGTTTATCCAAGAATAATTAAAGTAGTACTTATTATAAATAAATAATTAATTTTAATATATTTTTTTTCATTTAAGTTTATTGTACTATTTTTTATTTTTTATTTTAGTAAATCATTATTCACTTATTTTTGGTGTTGCGTGCATTTAAAGCTATCAAACACATCGAATTTATTAAAGAGAAATATATTTGTGTCTCCAAGTATTATAAAAATACTATATAATAAGATAATTATTTTTATATAATAAGTGTTGAATTTTTTTTAACTTATTAGATATATAAAAGATAATAAATAGATAATTCTAAAAAAAGTGTCATCGCAGATGTCACTACTTTATGGATTGTTTATTTAAAAGATGAAATTTTATATTTTAAAAGTGTTTTGTGTTATTTTAAAATAGTTGGTTGGGTTTTTATAAAAAAAGGAAGAAATATTTAAGAATATAATTTCAAATATCATGGTTTATAAAATTGATTCACCATGTTCCGAAATCAAAAGGAAACAATACTATTTTCTACACACATGTGAATAATGAAATGTCATTACATATAATTTATTGCATGGGTGAATGAAGGAAACATATTGGATAATAAAAAGAGAAATCATTGTCCTAGAAGAATTTTTATTGAAGGGTATGAATATTAAAGAACTTAACAGTGAATATTCCATTTAAATGAAAAAATTTCTATTTTGATTTAATTTTTGAGATGGAAAGATATAATGATCAGGTTATTTTTCTCAAAGGAGATCATGATCCATTCATTGATTTTTAGGATTTTAAGTGTTCTAAAATACAATGTATCATAGTAAAATAGAAAAAATTGAACCATTTATAAAGATATAATAAATATTAAAGATTTTATCTTCATTGGATTTATAAATTTGAAGTAAATTAATTCGATATCCTACTAAAATTTTAATTAGTATTTTAATGGTTTTTTGAAAAATATTAAATGGGAGGACCTATGGTGGAGATCATAAAATATTAAAATATTTTAGTGATTATATCCTTTTATTATATGGGGTTCCCATGAAGATATAATTTTTTGATATAATTTTTAAATTATGTTAGAAGGTTGAAAATATTGGTACTAGTTTTCTTTTAATTGTTAGAGAGTCTAACTTATGATGGTGTTTATTTTTCATAAATTTTTATTAGATTATATGTTATAGGAAAGATTTAGGTTATAATTATCCCTAAGATTTATTTTTAAGAAATTGGTTCCAAAGAGGATGGTACTTCAGTGATAATTTTTGGTTGGGATATCTTAGGATCAACCTTTATACTCAATAAAACATAGATATTCTATTGAAGTCTTTTTTTTCCAATGTGAGAACCAACATAATCCACTATTACACATCGTTACATGACTATAATTATGGATCATTATCAAGGTTGGATCCAACACATGACTCTGTTGAGAATTTATTTCATTTTTATCATATTTTACTTTATGTATTAAAAAATTTCTGACACTAGGAATGTTTATTATAATAGTATTTTTTCTATTTAGTAACATTGAGTTTATTTCCCAAGCTTTAGAGATTATATTGTCCCTTGATATCACCACTCATAGATGATGTTGATTCATTCCCATTTATCATTTAAGAGGTTTCTAAATGAAAAATTTTAGTAGTCCATAATCCCGTCCTCTATTGTGTTCTATGTATCAATGTCATGGTGTATTCTATAGGATTGAGGAAACTGAATAGAAAGACATAATTAATTGGATACTTTTTTATTTATGATTTTATATGTATGTGTTATTTAACATATATCATGTTTGGAGAGATATATTTTATATTTTAAAATTTCATTGGGAATGACATAGTTCTAATAATGGTATGTCTTAATAGCGAGGTCAATAAAAACTCAATTCATTTAAAACTTTTTAACCAATTAGATTAAATATCACATACAATAGATCCTTTATCTTTGTGAGTAGATATAATACTTTATTAATATATAAATCTAAAATAAAATCTAGACAAAAATAAAACTTTATAAGTATTTTTACTTGGTTCACCTAAAACATTAAGAATAATACGTGGAGTATGAAACTCACTATTTCATACCCAAATTACTAGTGATGTTTATTTTTTAATAAGTTCAAGGATGGTGTAGCTCAATATTACCACATGAGGCTCACAACCAGTATTTTGAATAGATATCAAAACTAAAAAATGAATAATACATTCATGTATGCTATGAATAATTGGAAAACTTTAAATAAAAGGTGATATTATAGATAAGATCTCTACTATAGTGCTTCACACCCTTCTTATTATTCTAGATTTATTCTATCTTTCTATGAATTTCAACATTCTTATTTTTGTTCCACATTTGAACCAAATACTATATTGAATTATCTTTTCATATTTTAATAAATTCATGAAATTTATCAGATATTTCATTTTACTCTATTTCACCCATAGAATAAACTTTATTTCCTATGTAAAAAACTCTCCCTATTCTATAGATAAAATTATATGGGTATTTACACCTTTGATTCTCATATTATTTTTTGGGGGAATACTATTAATTTTTATAATAGCATAAAATGTCAAATTTTATCATGTATCCTATTATCTCTATAATATTTATATTTATTTACCATTATATATGTGCAATATTTTATTATCTCTTTCCAATAGATGGTTCCTATTTTTTTTTTGATTTAAGTAGCACTTTTAGCTTTATTCTTGGAAAATACAACCTTAATTTCATGGTTTTTTCATGCCTTTAGAAATCTTAATTATTAGTTGTAATATATGGTGGACTATATGAACATATCATAAAAATTTTATATCAAATATAGTGGAATGAAGTATCATTTCCTATGATATCCATAGTTTGGTACCTCATTCTAGAGGTAAGAAATTTCACCTCCAACAACTTTTATTTATCTTTATTATAAATATATATGAGTTTTTGTGATGAAGAACATGTCTAATTATAGGGAACTTTGATTTTCATACATTAACATTACATAACTTTTGTGAAAAAATTACACAAACAACACATAAGATCATATTAGTCTAGTGCCTTTGGAAACATGGAAACATAAGCACTGGTATATAAGGTAGCTATATTATCACTCATAAGTTCTTCATGTCAAGAACCCTTCTTATACACATCAAACATAATACATATATTTATAATCTAGGGAAGGAAACATAAAAATGGTTGAGATTACATTCATAGTAAGGGTAAACAAGAGAGACATGTAAGCATAAACTTGGGTATTGGGGTATGAGAGTGTGATCATAACATTAGAAGATCATAACTTACATGTAATAAGATTAGAAACACAAATCATGGAATAAATATTGGAAGTTAATTAGACATGAATCAAATGGTAATAAATAACATAAGACATGAAATCATATCATAGGAATAAAACATGGAATTGTGTCATACACATAAACATGTAATATCATTCCCTATAAGTCAATATGCATTGGTAGAACTTGTTAGGGAACTTCATAGGGGCTATACTTACTGGGAGGGACATACCCCCATACCCAGTTGTAGTCATTTCCTTGTAAGGTATTGAGTTTCTCCATCTTCCCATAGTGGACCAGGTTTCCCCATCTTCCATCTTCATGGTGACTACACCTACTGGGTGGGACACACCACTATTCCCATCCATAGTCCTTTCTATATAAGGGATCAGGTTTTCCCATCTTCCCGTAGTGGATAAATCCTATCAACTTGATTCCCATCATTATATCATGAGAAATAAATCATTACCCAATGCATTGGAGGAAGATACAGGTTCCACCCATCACATAATGAGATCATACATGCATGTAACACAAAACATTTATCATATCATGACCCATAAAAAGATATGGGCTTTATAAACATAAAATCATAACCCATGATATGATATGGGTATCATTAACATTTCATCACATCATAACCTATGGAAAAGATATATGTTTCATAATAATTTCATCAAAGAATAACCCATGAAAATAAGAATATTACAAAAGCATAGAAATCATGGTAAATAAATGGGTTTCATAAGCATCATTCCATCAAAAAATAAACCATTCAAGAAATAATATGAATGGAACCATTGAAAAATTTCCCAGAAGGGCATGAGTAAAATCAATAGATATCATCTTAGATGGAAAATAATTTTGAAATATATTTTAAAAAAATTTCTTGAGGAAAATATCCTTTATTTTTTGGAAAAGTATCTTTAAAACCTAAAACCTTTTGAAAAAACGTTTCTTGAAAATAAACATGAAAACTTATAAAGAAAAATTTGAAAACATTTTGGAAACCTTTTTCTTTGAAAACATATGAGGAGAGCTTCAAAACTGTATGAAAACTATTTTACTTGAAAACTTATAAAATAAAATTGAAAATAATAAAACATTTTTAAAAATACTTTTTCCATGAAAATAATCTTTAGATATCGTTTAATTTTTTTGAAAAGATTTTTTAAAATGTTGATTTTGAAATAAAATAGTTTTATGAAAGAAGATAGAGATAAGGTCAGATTTTTCTTATAAACATTTTCTTAATTATCTTAAGTAAAAAATATTTGAAAAATAATAATAATACATGGGGATATCTTAAATAATTATATGATTAGAAAACTCATCGTATTTCTTGAGATATGGATCAAAATATTCATCAATGGAAGAATAATCATAAACAATCCAAATAAATGATTATATTATCTCAATAAACTCTCACCACATGGTAACTTGGGATCATAATCTCCATGTAAGAAAATGAAATTACATTAATATTAAAATAACATTAAAGGAATTAGATTCATTATATAACATATAAAAGTCATTATATACACCTCATATAAAAATATAGGTGCAAAACAAGGAATGTGCCTCAAAGAAAAAAAATTGAGACAAAATTACTTTATTGATTTCGTAACCTTTAAAAATTAAACCGCACGAAATAAAGATTATAAAATAAAGGACCCTGGAACACCCTGAGAGGGGAGGGGAGAATTAGGGTGTCAATTTTCTTTAAACTGATGGATCTTGTTCCCACATTGGAAGGAACCCATTAAACCTATCAGACAAATTCATGCAAAGAGAGGGCACACAAATTTTACTCCAATGGCCCGAAGGCCTTCATTTTTTATTGATTTTGATAATCCACCTTTCAAAGGGTGAGGTGGAACCCTTACAAGGCCTGTAGGCATAAGTATTACATGACCCATAGGCCTTAGAGGAATTCATTGCCCGTAGGCTTCAAACATTACATACAACCTAGACTAACTACTTGGAACTGCTCCTCCCCAACATCTTCATCGTGAATTAGATCTCCACCTTCGCATGGATGTTCAGCGAGGAATTCCCGTGCATGCACAGGATTGTCCCGATGGCAGGTGCCATACCTTCTCATTCTTGCAATCTGTTTATCTTCTGCTGCGGTGAAAGCTCCTTGCTCATCATCCGTATAGAGCTCGTTCCTTGTAGGTTGTCTAGTTTGCATCTGCACTTAAGGTGTCCCAAAGGCCTTGAGGTGGCCCAAAGTCCTTACTAACCTGAAGGCCTGGGTGTCCCGAAGGCCTTACAAGACTCATGGACCAAATCGGTGGCCCGAAGGCCTAAACAGGGGCATATTTCCAGCTGCTACAGTGCCAAACAATGCCTGCTACAGTTCCGCTGCAGTACCTGCTACAATACTGCACAGTTCCCACTACAGCACTACTACAGTACCTGCTACAGTACTATCTATGGATTATAATGCTTTGGTCACAGTCACTCTATGCCATGTACACTTCCTTTACTAAATTTCTGGGAACACTCAATGTGTCCCACAGATCACTTCCATTGACTCCCTCATTGTCAATGACTTATCATGGGACTCTACATGCACTATAGTCCTGAATTGATGCACACTAAAATATCTATCCACTTAAATAATAATATCCAAAAATCCCTTTTACAAAGCTCCTTCACAATGATCCTTTACAAAGCTCACTACCTCACAGAGCTCACAATTTCATAGAGCTCACTCCTTCGCAATGATCACTACTTCGTAATGCTCAACCCTTTGTAGAGAACATAGCTTCATAGAGCTCAACCCTTCACAAAGCTCTAGCCTTCGTATAGCATACAACTTCACAAAACACAACTACCATTGTGGAACCCACTATCATCATGAAGGTCACTGCCTTCACGGAGCAACTTCCTTCACAAATCTTACTAAGCCAACAGGGAACATCCTATCTTCACTATGAAATCAATACATTGAAGCATTGAATTCATTTAATACAAATGTATCCTTTTCTTAAAGAAAAATCTTGCATAGACAACTAGATTTGCGGAGCACCCATTACTTCAAAAAATGAAAGAGATTCTGTATTTTCTCTCTCAAGTTAATGCAAAATGAAGAGGGGTGGCCTCTTATTTATAAGCGTGATCGAACATAGAGTTCCTCTTCTTCCGATGTGATTTTCAGATCGGTAAAAAAATCTTCATGGCGCATCTTGCTTCACAAAGATCCATGAATATTCCCTATTTTCAATGCTTTTTGAAACTATAGAGCTCTCTGTCAAATCACTTTGCGCAACCACAATGCTCTAATAGGAAATCCTTCCATCAAACCTTCACACTACCACAATTCTCAAATTGTTGTAATCACAGAGCACACCGTCACAATCTTCATGTCTTCACAAAAAAAACTTTATGAAGCCCATATATGAAAATATCATGCCTTTTCCATATTTTTATGAGATCTTTAAGAAAAACCAATTTTTAAAATGCTTTCCATTATCCAAATTTTGGACCCCTAAAATTTGGAAAACATTGGGAGATGACGTCACCTTCAATACAGATTATGGATTGAACTATATGATCTCTTTCCTTTCAATCTCCCTAATCATCCATTAGAGGATTGACAACAAACACAAACCATACTCTATTTCCAATAATGAATATCCTTGGTCCCAATAATCTCCCCCTTTGACATTGTTATTAATCTGCAGATAAATTCAATAGAGCACTGAACACTATCAAAACGAGAGATGTAACAATAAAATCATCCAACAATATATGTCTACGTGAGAAATGATCATTATAGAAAATAACAGGGAAGACATGAATCGTGTTCTCATGTGTTTGAATGAATGCTCTTACTGCTTCCTCATGACAAAAAAATATTTTTTCCTATCCACATTCTCTCCATTCAAATTCTCCATTATCCTACAACAAGCTTTCAACCATAAAAATATTTCATCCCCCACATTTTCAAATTGAATTTATCCATTTCTACCCCATTGAAAATAAAGGAAAATAATAGTATTTGAACATTATAGAGCTCAGAATATACCCTCCCTGGTTCATATCTTCCCCATAAACCTGCATCACTTCCACAAATAGATTAACACAGTTAAAAAAATCAGGGATAGGGGAATATCGTGACCTCTTTATATAGTAGGAGGTGGCTGAACACAAAGGTTCAACCAATACTTCTTGAACATAGCTACTACCAGTGTCTTGGTCAGAATATTAGCCACTTAATCATCAGTTCCAACATGATCCATTTTAAATAAACCTTATTCAAGCTTCTCCTTGATTTAGTGATATCTTATTTCAATATGTTTCTTATGAGAATGCTAAACTAGATTCTTTGTAAGATCAATCATGCTCTTGTTATCATAGTGAATCACCATTGGATATTTCACTTCATTACCAATGTCAGTCAGTTGTTGCTTAATCCAAAGTAACTGAGTGCATTCCTTTGTAGTGGATATATATTCATCTTCAAAAGTACTATGAGAAGTACTTTCCCATTTCTTGCTCAACCATCCCACACATTTCTTCCCAACATATAATGCCCCACTACTAGTGGATTTTATGTCCACTACATCTCTAGTCTAGTCAGCATAAAAAGGTTGATAGTTCACTATCTCTTCCTAAAACAATGTATAACCCATAGTTATGTGCACCTTGAATATACCTCATGATTCTTTTCACAGCTACCATATGTTATTCCTATGGATTGCTTTGAAAATGGGCTGTCAATCATGTTTCAAAAACAATATCTTTCCATGTTTCAGTTAAGTATAACAAGATTCCAATGATTCTTCTTTACATAATGAGATCTATAGAAGTACCATCCTCATGTTTTCCAAGTTTTTTTCCAATTTCAATTAGAGTCGACATTGTTTTGGAGTCATGAATATTAAATTTCTTCAGTAGATATCTTGCATATTTCTCTTGAGAAATAAAAGTGTAGTCCTTCCTCTGTATTACCTATAGACCCAAGAAGTATGTGAGCTCACCAATCATAGACATTTCAAATTCTTATTTCATGTGATTGGAAAATTCATCCATTGATCCATTCCTATGTCCATAGAAATAATATCAATAATGTATACCATCACCATGAACTGATCTTTTGGAGAACTATTCACATAGATATTGTGATCCACTCCTCCTCTTTTAAATTTGATATTCCTTAGGTATGAATCCAGCCATGAATACCATGATCATGGTTCATGCTTCATACCATAGAGTAATTTCTTTAATATACAAACCTTAATTTCATCATTTCCAAGCAAGAAACCTATTGGTTGTTCAATATAGACTTATTCATCAAGAACCCCATTCAAGAATGTCGTCTTGACATTAATTTGATACACTTTGTATCCTCTTTGGATTTCCATGGTAATAAATAGTCTGATTGAATCCATTTTGGCCACTCGAGCAAACGTTTATTCAACATCAATTCCTTAAATATGAGAATATCCTTTACACACTAGTCATGCCTTATTTATGATTACATTTCCATGATCATAAAATTTATTCTTAAAGATCCACTTTGTACCAATCACATTTTAATTTTCGGGTCTCTTAACTAGATCCCATGTTTTATTCTTTTCAATCTGATACAGCTCTTAATTCATGGATTTAACCCATTATTCATCCTCTATAGCTTCTTAAAATGAGGATGGTTTCACAATTGATAAGAATGATGATTAAGCATTATTCCCCATTCTACTTGTTTGTGTGGGTGCATTCCAAACCCCAATTATGTTGGATTTATCAGTCTTTTCTCTTAAATTTATAATAATGGAGAGAGATACAACTCTCAATCAGAATAGTTCTATCCATACTATTCACTTGTCAATTCTGGTGCTCAATAACTCCATTTTGCTATGGGGTTCTCACAGCAGCCACTTGATGTTGAATTCCATACTTCTCCTGGTAATTTTCAAACTCAATAGATGTGTATTTCCCTCCATTTTGGACCACAAAACTTTTATTATTCACCGACTATCATTATCAAAAATTTGGTGATAAGTTTTCATATAATTGATCACTTAACATTCACTATGTATAACCATCTCAAAATCCATTATACTATAGTCATCAATGAATAGAACAAAGTACCATTCTTTATGCATTCCAGCAACATTTATAGGTCCACACACATCTGTATGGATTAGATCAAGAATATTTGATTCCCTTTTCTTCTTTGGTTGATAGGAACTATAGATCAACTTCCCCGGTATGCAAGCATCACAAGAATTTTCCCATTCATGCTTCTGGTTGTGGATATCCAAGACTATATTTAGCTTTAATACCTTCTCCATGTCGAGTTGATTAATGTGACTCAATCTCCAATGCCACAAGTTGTTTTCTTCTTCAATGGTCATGTAGCAAATGTTTTCTTTACTATCGACCTGATATAAGTTGCCTTCTGTTCTGCATCATTTCATAAGAGAGTTCTATATCTTTCCTCTTATAGTAAACCCCTTCTGACTGAATTTCATGACAAGTCCTAAGTCATAGAATTGAATTACACTAAGGAGATTGTGACACACACCATCCAAATAATGAACTTCAGTCCTCTTCAGCTCTCCATTAGCTAGCTCAGTGCTTCCACTACCTTTTATCTTTAAAGAATCATCATTACAAAAACTTACTATTCCATCAACCCTTTTCTTAAAATTTGTTAATAAGTCATCTTTACCCGTCATGTGGGACGAACATCCTCTATCAAGGATCCATGTACTATTTCTCTTTGTAGCTTTGAGTGAAACTTCTACAAGGTTATATTTTTAAATTTTCCTATTTTCTTTCCATGATATGTTGGATTGAGTGTAGTAAATTGATGGCCTTTCAATTATTTCTTCCATATAGTCATGTTCTTCATATTCGTACTCTTCTTTCAAAGGAGAAAACCTATTTGAAATAGCCACACCATCTGGTTGTCAGGTATTGACCTATCTTTGAGAGTTGTATTAATTTATCCTATCATTCCTTTGTCTGAAATGTACAACTTTATGAAAAAAGTTAGAATAATGAAAACAGTATCCATAGAAACTATTTCTTCTATAAGATGTAGGATATGAACTTTTTCTCTTTTTTTGAACTCCAAGATCTTCCCCATTCAGATAGCTCATTTCCTCTTTACAATATAACATGGTATGATCTAGATATCCAAAGAACTGACACTTTATGAGAGGACATGTCTTATCACTTTTTTTTATCTTCATGATATCTTCCTCAAGAAAATAGTTTGACTACCTATATTTTTTGAAAGCTTGAGGACAATATTCAGTTCTCCATTTAGTTTGATTTAAGGGTATTTTTTCAGAAATTTTGGTGGCTTCTCAAAATGATCAACTTTCAACTTTCCTTTATTTTGGTCCGCTTTATCTACTGCATTTGATGTTTTAGCATCACAACCGATTTTACTATTTCCCATGAAAGTGGGTATTTTATCACTCAGAATCTTTTCAACTCCAACATAACCACACTTAGCACTCTCCAGTAACTCAACATCTAAGAATTTTTAAAATTTTATTTTTTTATTTACTTCTTTTGAATTCAATCCACTCTCGAGTTTACTCATAAGAGTAACAAATTATTCTTCGAGTACCTCAATGGTCTTGGAATTCTCCTCTAGTCTCGATGTAAAGTCACTGATGACCTTTTGCTATTATTCAATTCTGAGTTTTTTCTACTACATCATCAGTGATTTCAAGGATTGATGACTATGCTTTCACCAGTTCTTCCAGTCATTCAATTACAGCTTCTTACTGATCAATATATTCTGATGATTCCTCAACCATTTATTTCCACTTATTTCATCTCTTACATTTACTCTCAAGCATACCAAAAGTATTATTATGTTTCAACTTGTGATTAAGATTAGTAGTCATTTGGTTATCTCTAGATTTATCTATCAATGGTTCTATCTTTTCAATGGTATCCATCATGGAGGCATGGTTTCCAGTTTTAAATTCAGGTTCTTCTTTATAAAATAATTCATTATTATCATCTTCATATTCACAAACAAAAATATTCTTCTGCACTTTCTTTCCAGTTTTGAAGTTTTCCTCTTTGAAAAAAATTTTCTGAGGCTTCGTAATTTTTTCAGATTCTCTCTCTTCATCATCGAAATTTCTTGAGCACTGAGAGGAAATATGCCCAACTCTGCCATAATGAAAATATACTAGAGGTAACTTACCTTTAAATTTACCTTTTCTATTCTTGATATTATTATAAATGATAGAAATAATTTATTTTTCAACATCATCTTCATCACCACTATCTCCTGAAATTTTCATTTTTTCCATGGCTTCGAATTCCATTTCCTTTATTACAAGATTCATAGTGACTTATGGTTTGATTCTCATCTCATATGACACCAAGGTACTTAGAATATCATCTAGATAATGTTTTTAAATATATATTTACTCAAGGGATAACACATTTTCATTGTAAAGGGGTGTAATTCTTCTCAATATTTTATTTACAATATCAATGTCTTTGATTTCTTCTCCCAGACCACGAATTTCTCCTATTACTTCCGTAATTCAATCGAAGAAGGAATATACATTCTCATCAGGATGCATATTCAGATAATCAAACCTATTGTGAACCATTTTTAGTTTCTCCTCCTTCAATTTACTATTTCCTTCATAAATATTTTCAGGTTTTTCCCACATATACATTACTGAGGTGAAACTCATCACATTTAGATAAATCTGATCAGAAAGAGACATGGTGAGAGCATTATGGTATTTAGAATCTACATCAAGAATTTTATTATCTGTATCAGTTAAAGATATTCCTATTGGATCAGTAACTTTTATTCCTTGTAGAGTAGAAAATGTACTTCCAGACCATGGGATCCTAGATGAGTTCTAATTCTGTTCTTCTAGTTTTGAAAATTACTTCCATTGAAGAGGGGGACATTCTTAAAATTTAATGAATTCTAAATGACTATAAAGGACATATCTAACACCAAAAAACTTCTCCCTCTGATATCACTTGAAGGATCCTGAAACACCCTGAGAGGGGAGGGGTGAATCAGGATGTCAAATTTTTCTTTTAAACTGATGGATCTTGTTCCCACGTTGGAAGGAACATGTTAAACCTGTCAGAAAAATTCATGCAAAGAGAGGGCACACACATTTTACTTGGTTCAAAAAAAAGGGATACATCCAAGGAGTATATGCCAACAATGTGTCAGTCATACTAAAGTACACTAATCTTCACTAGCTATAGATTAAAAAGGTTTTGTCAAAATCACTTTGTTCCATACACACTGCCTTTAAAAAAGTTCAAGGAATTCTCACTATGTCCCCCAGATCACTTCTGTCAACTCCACCTAGATCACTACTCTGAGATAATTCAAACTCATTTTATCAACTTAAAGGCCAATTCAATGATTTGGCATTATAATCTTTGTTCCCGACTTTGAATGGGACTCTACTTGCACCGTAGTCCTAAATTTATGCACATTGAAATCCCTATCCACTCAAAGCCTGATATCCAAAAATTATTTTTACAAAGATCCTTTGCAAGGCTCACCACCTCATAGAGCTAACAATTTCATAGAGCTCACTCATTCAAAATTATCACTACTTTGAAATTCTCAATCCTTCATAGAGCACACTACTTCATAGATCTCAACCATTTGTAGAGCTCTCACCTTCGCAGAGAAGACACGTTCACAAAGCACAACTGCCTTTGCGGAACACACTGTCATCACGAAGAACACTGCGTTTGCGGAACCACTTACTTCGCAAAGCTCAATGAGCCAATATAGAACATCCTATCTTCACAAAGCACTAAATACTTAGAAGCATTGAATTTATTCAAGACTAAAGTATTCTTTTTTCAAAGCACAATCTTGCATAGAAAACCATATTTGTGGAGAACCCCTTACTTCACAAAACCAAATTGATTCTAGATTTTCCCTTTCATGTTTTTCTGGAATGAAGAGGGGTGGCCTCTTATTTATAGGATTTGTCAAACATAGATCTCCAATTCTTCTGACGTGATTCATGGATCTGTCAAAAACAACTTTGCAGTGCATATACCCTCACAAAGCTACATGAAAATTCCCTATTTGTAATGCTCATCATAAAAGAAGAGATATTCATCAAATCTCTTCACGTCACTACAATGCTCCAATCCCAAAGACTTCCATAAAACCTTCATGCTACCATAATGCTCAAATTATCTTAATCGTGGAGAAAACCGTCATAATATTCATGTCTTCATGAAACAAAATTTAAAAAGACCTTCTCTGCTAAACTTATGCCTTTTCCATATTATCATGAGATCTTAAGGAAAAACAACTTTTCACAATGCTTCCCATTATCCAAATTTTGGACCCCAAAAATTTGGCAAACACTAGGAAACAACATCACCTTCAATAATGATTACAACTTTAACTGTATGATCCCTTTTCTTATAATCTCCATGATCATACATTATAATATTGACAAAAAACACAAACCATAATCTATTTCCAGTAATAATTTTTTTTTTCCAATAATCTCCCCCTTTGGGTTTGTTGGCAATCTATAGATAAATTCGATAGAGAACCAGACACTATCAAAACCAGAGATGCAAGAATCAACTCGGCCAACACTCTAAGACCATGTGAGCAATGATCTTTGTAGAAAACATGAGGGAAGACATGGATCATGTTCTCTTGGGTTTGAATGAATGTTCTAGCCACTTTCTTATGACAACAAAATGTTTTTCTCCCTTCACATTCTCTCATTTGAAATTCTCCATTCTTCTAAAGCCATCCTGCAACCATAAAAACATTTCATCTTCCACATTTTCACATTAAATTTAGCTATTTCTCCCCAATTATAAATCAAAATATTGGTATTTGAACATTGTAGATCTTAAAATATACTCCTCCTAGATCGTATCTCTCCCATAAACCTACATCACTTCTAAAAATAGATTAACACAGTTAAAATAATTGGGGATAGGTAATATCATGACCTACTTATGTAGTAGGAGGTGGATAAATACCAAGGTTCATCCGATGCTTCTTTAACACAACCCCTACCAGTGGCTTTGTTAGAATATTAGTCACTTTCTCATCAATTCCCACATGATTCATTTTAATCACAACTTGTTAAACATTATACTTGATGAAGTGATTTCTTATTTCAATATGTTTTGTATGAGAATGTGGAACTGGATTTTTTGTAAGATAAATCATTCTCTTGTTATCATAGTAAATCACCAATGGTTGTTTTACTTTATCACCAATGTCAGTCAGTTATTGCTGCATCCAAAGTAACAGAGTGCATTCCTTTGTAGTGGATATATATTCAGTTTCAGCAGTATTAAGATAAGTACTTTCCTGTTTCTTGCTGAACTATCCCACGCATTTATTCCCAATATAGAATGCTCCACCACTAGTGGATTTTCTATCCACTACATCTCTAGCAGAGTTAGCATCAGAAAATATGATTGTTCACTATATCCTCCTGCAACAAAGTATAACCCATAGTTATGTGTACCTTGAATGTACCTCATGATTATTTTGACAACTGCCACATATTATTCCTTTGGATTACTTTGAAAACAAGTTGGAAATCATGTTGCAAAGACAATATCTATCTATGTTGTATTTAAGTATAATAGGCTTCCAATTATTCTCCTATACATATTGGGATCCACAAAAGTCACATCCTCATATTTTCCATGTTTTTTTCCAACCTTAATTAGAGTCGACATTTATTTGGAGTCATGCATATTAAAATTATCCTGAATCTCTCTTGCATATTTTTTCAAATAAATGAAAGTTTATTTCTTACTCTGTATTACCTACAGACAGAATAAGTACATGAGCTCACCAATCATAGACATTTCAAATTTTGATTTCATGTGATTAGAAAATTCATCCACTCTACTTCCACCAAAAATAATATCATAAACATATTCCATCACCATGAACTAATCTTTTGAAGAATTATTCACATATAGATTGTGATCAAATCCTCATATTTTAAATTAGAGCTTCCATAGGTATGAATCCAGTGGTGAATACCATGCTCGTGGTGCCTACTTTAGACCATATAGTGATTTATTTAATTTATAAACATTTATTTCATCATTTACAATCAAGAAACCTACTGGTTATTCAATGTAGGATTCTTCTTTAAGAACCCCATTCAAGAATGTCGTATTAACATCCATTTGATACACTTTTTATCCTATTTGGATTTTCTATGGCAAGAAATAGCCCGATTGACTCCAGTCTAGCCATTAGAGCAAATGTCTATTTAACATCAACACCTTAAATTTGTGAATATTCTCTACACACCAGTCATGCCTTATTTCTGATTACATTTCTATGATCATCGAATTTATTCTTGAAGATACATTTTGTACTAATCACATTGTGATTTTTGGGTCTCTTAACTAGATCCCATTTTCATTATTGTCAATTTTATCCAACTCTTCATTCATGAATTTAACCTGTGATTCATTTTTTGCAGATTCTTCAAAATAGGATGGTTCCACAATTTATAAGAATACGGATAGTGAATTGTTCCTCATTCTCACTTTTTGTGTGGGTGCAGTCCAATTCCAGATGATATTGGATTGATAAATCTCTGCTCTTCGATTTCTCTTTTGAGGTTCAACTGAATTATCTTCTTCCATGTCTTCCTCTTATAATTATTCTTAATAGTCAACATCATGTTGAGGCTCCTGAATTTGTTGCACTTCTTAATCTACATATCCATTTGGATCTATTCCATGTCCTCTGTCTTCTACATCTTCAATCACATTAGCATAATATCCCCTCATAGTATTTGTGGTATTCTCTTCAATTATCTTTACATAACTACTTTCCATAATTTTCCAAGATGTTTGTTTAAAAATTTGTAGGCTTTATTATTCATTAAATATCCAAGGAATATTTCTTCATCAGCCACATCACCATACTTTCCTTGGTTTCCTTCTTTGTTTCTGATGAAACATTTACTTCTAAAAAAAAAGAAATAATTCAATGTGGGATTCCTTCCATGACACAACTCATACATTGTCTTCGTTTCACCCATATAAAGCCCTATTCGGTTTTAAATATATACTATAGATTGAATGGAATCTTTCCAATAATGGTAATAGTTATGACTCTCAATCAGCATAGTTCTGACCATACTATTTACTTGTCGATTCCAGCGCTAAACAACTCCATTTTTCTGTGGGGTTCTCAAAATAGCCACTTGATGTTGAATTCTATGTTTCTCTAAGTAATTTTCAAATTCAATAGACATGTATTCCCCTCTATTGTTAGACTGTAGAAATTTGATTGTTTTCACAATATCATTCTCATCAATTCAGAAATAAGCTTTCATATAATCGAGCATTAGTCATTTTCTATGTATAACCATCACACAAGCCATTCTATTATAGTTATCAATGAATAGAATAATGTAACTTTCTCCATGTTTTCTAGTAACATTTATTGGGTCACATACGTCTGTATGAATGATATCAAGAAGATTTGATGCCATTTTCTTGTTTGGCCGATAGGAACTGTATACCAGTTTCCCATATATTCAAGCATCACAAGCCTTTTCCCATTCACACTTGAGGTTGGGGATATCCAAGACTATATTCATCTTTGATATCTTCTCCACGTATTGTTTATTAATGTGCCCCAATCTTCGATGTCACAAGTTGTTTTCTTCTTCAGCAGTCACATAGAAAATGTTTTCTTTACTATCGGCCTGATATAAGTTTCCTTCTGTTCTGCATCCTTTCATAAGAGAATTCCATATCTTTCCTCTTATAGTACACCCCATATGATTGAATGTCACAATAAGTCCAGAGTCATAGAGTTGGCTTACACTAAAAAGACTGTGACAAAAACCATCCACATAAAGAACTTTAGTCTTCTTCAGCTCTCCATTAGCCACTTTAGTGCTTCTACTTCCATTTATCTTTAAAGAACCATCATTACCGAACCATACTGTTCCATCAAACCTTTTTTAATATTCGTTAATAAGTCAACATTACCCATCATGTGGGACGAACATCCGCTATCAAGGATCTAGGTGCTATTTCTCTTTGAAGCTTTAAGATCAACTTCTATATGGTTGGATTTTTAAATTTTCCACTTTTCTTTCCATGTGATGTTTAATTGAGTGTAATAAAATTATGACCTTTAAATTCTTTCTTCCATGTAATTAGGTTCTTTATATTCATACTTTTCTTCTAAAGGATAAATTTTTTTTGAAATATCCACACCTTCTGGTTGTTGGGTATTGAGCTATCTTTGAGAGTTGTATGAATTTCTCCTGTCATTCCTCTACCTTAATGTATAGATTTATAGAAAAAGTTAAAACTATGAAAAAAATATCCATATAAACTATTCCTTCTATAAGATGTAGGATATGAATTTTTTCTCCTTCATTGAACTCCAAGATCTTCCCCATTTAGATAGCTCCTTGCCTCTTTGCAAAATGACATGGTATAACCCATATATCCATAGAACTGACACTTTATGAGAGGAAATGTCTTCTCACTTATATTTTTCCTCATGATTTATTCCTTGGGAAAATAGTTTGACTACCTGTAATTTCTGAAATATCGAGGATAAACTTCAGTTCTCCGTTCATTTTGATTTAAGGGTCTCTATTTCAACACTTTTGGTGGTTTCTCCACACAATCAACTTTCTACTTTCCTTTATTCTAGTCCACTTTATCTACTACATTTTATATTTCAGCATCATAGAAGACTCCACTATTTCCCATACAAGTAGGTATTTGATCACTCAAAATATTTTCAACTTCAAGAGAACCACACTTATCTCTCTCCAGTAACTCAACATCTAAGAATTTTTCAAATTGTATTTTCTTATGTACTTTTTTTGAATTCGATCCACTCTAGAGTTTACTCCTAAGTGTAAAAACTTCTTCTTCAATTACCTCAATGGTCTTGGAATTCTCCTCCAATATCAAGTTAATGTCATTGATGACCTTTTCATATTCTTCAATTGTAAGTTTTAGTTCCACTACATCATTAGTGTTTTCAAGGATTGATGTCAGTACTTTCACCAGTTCTTCTAGTCATTCAATTTCATCTTCTAGCTGATCAACATATTCTGATGATTCCTCTACCATTGCTTTCCACTAATTTAATCTCTTATATTTATTATCAAGCTTACAAAAAGCATCCTTTAGTTGAAACTTGGGATCAATATTATTATTCATTTTATTATCTCTATATTTATTTATCAATGGTTCTAGATTTTCAATGGTAGCCATCATGGATGCACGGTTTTCAGTATTAAATTATGTTTCTTCTTCCTCAAAGAATTCATTATCATTATCTTACTATTCATAGAAAAAACTCTTCCTATGTACTTTCTTTACAATGTTAAAGTATCCCTTTTTGAAAAACCTTTTCTGAGGCTTCTCAATGTTTTCATCTTCACTCTCTTCATCATAAAACTTTCTTGAGCACTGAGATGCAATGTACCGAAATCTACCACAAAGAAAAAAGGATAGAGGTAAATTTCCTTTAAATTTACCTTTTCCCTTCTATAGCTTCCTAGAAATGAGAGAAATAATTTATTTTTCATCATTATATTCATCACCATTGTCAACTGAAATTTTTAGTGTTCCCATGGATTTTAATACCATTTTCTTTCTTACATGAGTCCTAGTGACTTTTGGTTTGATTCTATTCTCATATTCTACCAGGATACTTAACAGATCATCCAGAGAATGTTTATAAATATATCTTTCCTCAAGGGCTGACACCTTAAAAATTTAAAGGGGCTGAGTTCTTCTCAATATTTTCTTTACAATATCAATGTCTTTGATTTCTTCGCCTAGACCTCAAATTTCTCCCACCACTTTCGTAATTCGATTGAATAAGGAATATGAATTATCATCAGGGTGAATCTTCAAATCATCAAACCTATTGTGAAACACTTTTTGTTTCACCTCCATCACTTTACTATCTCTTTAAAAAATATTTTCAAGTTTTTCCCACATAGACTTTGCTGAGGTGCAAATCATAACCTTTAGATAAATCTAATCATAAAGAGCTGTAGTGAGAGAATTATACACTTTAGCATCTACATCAAGAATTTTCTTATCTTTACCAGTCAAAGACAGTCATGTTGGATCAGTAATTTGTATTCCATGCATAGTAGCATAGAGTAATTCTAGACCAAGGGATCATAGATGAGATCTCATTCTATTCTTCTAGATTTTAAAATTACTTCCATCGAAGAGGGGGACTCCCTTGACATTTTCTGAATTCTCTATGACGGAAAAGGAAAGATCTAACACAAACAACCATTACCCTTTGATTCCACTTGATGAAACCCAACACACACTGAGAGGGGAGGGGTGAATCAAGGTGTCAACTTTTTCTTTTAAACTAATGGATCTTGTTCCCAGATTGGATGGAACCCATTAAACCTATCAGAAAAATTCCTGCAAAGAGAGGGAACAACAATTTTAATTGATTCACCAAAAAGGGCTACATCCAAGGAGTATACGCTGATAGTGTTTCGGTCGTACCACAGTACACCAATCTTCAATAGCTATGGATTACAAAGGTTTGGTCACAGTTACTCTATTCCAGACCCACTGCATTTATAAAAGTTCAGGGAACACTCACTGGGTCCCTCAGATCACTTCAGTTGAATCCCCCTAGCTCACTACTTTGAGAGAATTCTAACTCTATTTATTAACTTGAAGTTATATTCAATTATTTGGCATTAAAATCATTGTCAATTACTTATCATAGGACTCTACTTGCACTATAGTCTTGAATTGATACACACTGGAATCCCTATCCACTCAAACCCTAATATCCTAAAATTCCTTTTACAAATATCATTTCCAAAGCTCCTTCACGAAGCTCACTACCTAGCAGTGATCACAATTTCACAGAGCTCACTCCTTCACAATGATCACTACTTCTCAATGCACAACCCTTTGTATAGAACACAACTTCATAGAGCTCAACCCTTCACAGATCTCAAGCCTTCATAGAGCAGACACCTTCAAAAATCCCAACTAACTTTGCAGAACCCACTGTCATCATTAAGGGCACAACCTTCATGGAACAACTTCCTTCACAAATCTCATTGAGCCAATGCTGAACATCCTATCTTCACAAAGCACTCAATACATAGAATCATTGACTTCATTCAAGAATAAAGTAGTCTTTTCACAAAGCACAAGCTTGCATAGAGAACCAAATTTTTAGATCACCCATTAATTCGAGAAATCAAAACGATTTTGGATTTTCTCTCTCATTTTCATACAAAATGAAGAGGGTGGCCTCTTATTTATAGCACAATCGAACACAGATCTCCTCTTTTTTTGACCCGATTTTTAGATCAGTAAAAAACATCTTCACAGTTCATCTAACTTCAAAAATATCCATAAATATTCCCTACTCTCAATGCTCTTATAAACCAAAAATATCTCCATAAAATCTGTCCGCGCTGCTACAATGCTCCAATCACAAATCCTTCTGTAGAACCTTTTCACTACCACAATGCTCAAATTCTCATAATCACAGAGCACACCGTCAAAATCTTCATGTCTTCTAGAAATAAACTTTATGAATCCCATATCTGCAAAACTCATGTGTTTTCTATATTTTTATGATATATTTAAGAAAAAATAGTTTCCATAATGCTTTCCATTATCCAAAATTTGGACCCCAAAAATTTGGGAAAAACAGGGAGAAAACATCACCTTAAATATAGATTACATATTGAACTGTATGATACATTTCCTTGTAATCTCCATGATAATCCATTAGAGGATTGACAAAAAACACAAACCATACTCTATTTCCAGTAATGAATAGCCTTGGTCTCAAAAATCTCCCCCATTGGATTTGTTGTCAATCTATAGATAAATTAAGTAGAGCACCGGTCACTATCAAAACCAAAGACATAAAATCAAATCAACCAACACTCTATGTCTACATAAGCAATGACCATTGTAGAAAACAAGAGGGAAGACATGAATCATGTTCTCATGTGTTCGAATGAATTCTCTTACTTCTTCCTCATGATAAAAAAATATTTTTATCCCTTCACATTCTCTCCTTAGAAATTCTCTATTATCCTGCAACAAACTTGAAACCATAAAAACATTTCATCCTCCATGTTTTCGCATTGAATTTAGCCATTTCTACCTCATTTAAAATAAACCAAAAGACTGGTATTTGAACATTATAGAGCTCAGAATATACCCACCCTAGATAGTATCTTCCCCCTAAAATTGTATCACTTCCACAAACAAATTAACACAATTAAAAAAATCTGGGATAGGGGAATATTGCGACCTCCTTATGCAGAAGGAGGTGGAAAAAACACAAAGGTTCAACTGATGCTTCTTGAACACAGCCACTACCCGTGTCTTGGTTAGAATATCATCCACTTGCTCATCAGTTCCCACAAGATTCATTTTAGTCACACCTTGTTCAAACTTCTCTGTGATTAAGTGATATATTATTTCAATATGTTTCGTATGAGAATGATGAAATAGATTCTTTGTAAGATCAATCGTGCTCTTGTTATCACAGTGAATCACCATTGGACATTTCACTTCATCACCAATATCAGTCAGTTGCTCCTTCATCCAAAATAACTTAATTCATGCCTTTTTAGAATATATATATTCAGCTTTAGAAGTACTAAGAGAAGTAATTTCCTGCTTCTTGCTCAACCAGCCCACACCTTTCTTCCCAATATAGAATGCTCCGCCACTAGTGGATTTTTTGTTCACTACATCTTCAGTCTAGTCATCATCAAAAAGATGATAGTCCACCATCTCTTCCTAAATCAAATAATAACCCATAGTTATGTATACCTTGAATATACCTCATGATTATTTTCATAGCTACCATATGTTCTTCCTTTGTATTGCTTTAAAAATGGGTTGTCAAACATGTTGCAAAGAAAATATAGGTCCTTGTTGTAATTAAGTATAAAAGGATTCCAATGATTCTTCTATACATAGTGGGATCCACAGAAGTCCAATCATCATGTTTTCCAAGTTTTTTCCAACTGAAATTAGAGTTGACATTGGTTTGGATTCATTCAAATTAAAATTCTTTAGTAGATCTCTTGTATATTTTTTCAGAGAAATGAAAGTGTAGTCCTTCCTCTGTAATACCTATATCCCCAAGAAGTATGTGATTTCACCAATCATAAACATTTCAAATTATTATTTCACATGATTGGAAAATTTATCCATTGATCTCTTCTTGCTTCCAATGAAAATAATATCATAAATGTATACCAGCACCATGAACTGATCTTTTAGAGAATTCTTCATGTAGATATTATGATCCACTCCTCCTATTTTAAATTTTAGCTTCCTTAGGTATGAATCTAGCCATGAATACCATGCCCATGGTTCATGCTTCAGACTATAGAGTATGTTATTTAATCTACAAACCTTCATTTCATCATTTCCAAGAAAGAAACCTATTGGTTGTTCAATGTAGACTTCTTCTTAAAAAACCCCATTCAAGAATGCCATCTTGACATCCATTTGATACACTTTGTATCCTCTTTGGATTTATATGGAAATAAATAGTCTAATTGACTCCAGTTTAGCCACCAGAGAAAATTTTTCTTCAACATCAACACCTTAAATATGTGACTATCCTTTACACACCAGTCACACCTTATTTCTGATTGCATTTCCATGCTCATCAAAATTTATTCTTGAAGATCCACTTTGTACCAATCACATTTTAATTTTCAGGTCACTTAACTAAATCCCATGTTTCATTCATATCAATATGATCCATCTCTTCATTCATATATTTAACTCATGTTCATCCTTTGTAGCATCTTTAAATGAGTATGGTTTGACAATTGATAGGAATGCTGATTGAGCATTGTTCCTAATTATACTTGTTTGTGTGGGTGGAGTCCAATCTCTGATGATGTTGGATTTATCAATCTTTGCTCTTTGATTTCTCCTTTGAGGTTACACTGAATTCTCTTTATCCATGGATTCCTCTTCTAATTCTTCTTTAGAGTCAACATCATGTTGAGGATTATGAATGCATTACACTTCTTCTTATACATATCTATCTGGATCTGTTCCATGTCCTCTATCTTTTGCATCTTCAGTCACATTATCATAAGATCCCCTCATATTATTTGTGGTCTTCTCTTCAATTATCTTTACATCACTACTTTCCACAATTTTTCCAATATGCTTTTTGAAACATTTGTAGGATTTTCTATTCATTGAATATACAAGGAATATTCCTTCATCTTCCACATCACCATACTTTCCTTGGTTTCCTTATTTTTTTCAGATGAAACATTTACATCCAAAAACATTGAAATACTTTAACAAGGTATTCCTTCCATGAAACAACTCATTCAGTGTCTTTGTTTCACCCATATACATCATTGTTCAGTTTTGAATATATATTAAAACTTAAACGACCTCTTTCCAATAATGGAGAGAGATACAACTCTCAATCAGTAGTGTTTTGTCCATACTATTCCCTTGTCAATTCCAGAGCTTAACAACTCCATTTTCCTTTGGGGTTCTCATAGAATCCATTTGATGTTGAATTCCATACTTATCTAGGTAATTTTTGAACTCAATAGACATGTATTATCCTCTACTTTTAGACCATATAACTTTGATTATTCACCCATTATCATTCTCATAAATTTGGTGATATATTTTCATAAAATCAAGCACTTAATATTACCTATGTATAACTATCACACAATCTGTTCTGATGTAGTAATAAATGAATTGAACAAAGTACCATTTTATATGCATTATAGAAATATTTATGGGGCCACACACGTATTTATGGATTAGATCAAGAATATTTTCTGCCCTTTTCTTCTTTGGCTGATAAGAATTATAGATCATCTTCCCTGGTATGCAAGTATCCCAAGCCATTTCCTATTCACGCTTTAGGTTGGGGATATCCAAGACTATATTCAGCTTTGACACCTTCTCTATGTCTTGTTGATTAATGTGACCCAATCTCCAATTCCACAAGTTTTTTTCTTCTTCAATGGTTATGTAGAAAATGTTTTCTTTACTGTAGACCGGATACAAGTTGCCTTCTCTTCTACATCCATTCATAAGAGAGTTCTCTATCTTTCCTCTTAATGTAAACCCCTTCTGACTAAATTTTATGATAAGTCCTGAGTCATAGAGTTGAATTAAAGGATATTGTGATGCACACCATCCACATAAAGAACTTTAGTCTTCTTCATATCTCCATTAGGTAGTTTAGTTCTTCCTCTACATTTTATCTTTAAAGAACCATCATTACCAAACCTTACTGTTCCATCAAACATTTTCTTAAAATTATTTAATAAGTCATTATTACCCATCATGTGGGACGAACATACTCTTTCAAAGATATAGGTTATATTTCTCTTTTTATCTTTGAGAGAAACTTCTGCAAGGTTAGATTTTTCAATTTTCCACTTTTCTTTCCATGATATGTTGGATTTAGTGTAGGAAATTGATGGCCTATCAATCCTTTATTCAATGTAATAAAATTATTCATATTCGTACAATTATTTCAAAAGAGAAAACCTATTTAAAATAGCCACACCATCTAGTTTTCAGATATTGACCTATCTTTGAGGGTTGTATGAATTTCTCCTATCATTACTTTATCTGCAATGTAAAACATTATAGAAAAATTTAGAATAATAAAAACAATATCCATAGAAACTATTTCTTCTATAAGATGCAAGATATGATTTTTTCTCCTTCTTTGAACTCTTATATCTTCCCCATTTAGATACCCCCTTTCCTCTTCGCAATATGACATGGTATGGACCAAATATCCACAGAACTGACACTTTATGAGAGGAAATGTCTTATCAATTTTATTTATCCTCATTATTTCTTCCTCGGGAAAATATTTTGACTACCTATCACTTCTAAAATATTGAGGATAATATTAAGTTCTTCATTCAGTTTTATTTAAGGGTCTCCTTTTTTGCACTTTTGGTGGCTTCTCAACATGATCAAATTTCTACTTTCCTTTATTTTGGTCCACTTTATCTACTGTATTTGATGTTTCGACATAACAACCGATTCTAATGTTTCCCATGTAGGTGGGTGTTTGATTACTCAAAATATTTTCAACTCAATAGAACCACACTTAGCTCTCGCCAACAACTTAGTATCTGAGTATTTTTGAATTTTTTTTTTCTGTACTTATTTTGATTTTTTTTGTTTTTCTAGACAACAGTGTTGTCAAGAAATTGATCTTCCTGAAAATGGAACCAAATTGATTGAAGGTATTAATCTTTAATACCAACATAGTATTCATTTGTTTTTTCAAATAATGAAATAAAATGCAATCATTATGGTCTATCTCTCAAGGAGGAAACTTACATAAATTGATTTCTTATGGTCACTAATATATTATTAAAATATATTAAAAATATATACTACAATATTCTATAATAATAGAGTGGTGGTGGTGGTGGTGGGGGGGGGGGGGTTGAATAATGTATATATATATATAAATATATTAATTCCCAACAAAAAGAAAAGAAAACACTAAGAGGTTTGTGAGGGATAACTATTGTTATAGGGATTTCATAGTAATGAAAATCATCATTCTTTAAAATAACTCCCAATATTCCTCTCAATGTTGAGATCAAGAGTTATCAATCAACACCATCCCATTTTAAATGTCACTACCCTACACTGAGGCCCCTGTGTATGGGGTAATATGCTCTTGAACTATTTCTAGGAGGCCTCTTCACTAAAAATCATCATTACAATGCCACTCCACCATATAAAACATTATAATGATGAATGAAAGTAATAAATGTAACGACCTAAGATTTTAATATAAGGTTTTATATAATTAAGTCAAATATTATTGATAGATTTCTACAGATGAATAACCAATAAAAAAGAACCATAAAATTTTAAAAATTACCTGAATAATATAATAATTTGTAGATAAAAAATAATAATCGATTAAAATGATAATATATTATCATTAATTTTGATTAATATTTTAAAAATGAATCCCTTCTAAGAACCATTTAAAAAATGGGGGTATTGTATTTTCAATTAATAAATTAAATTTATCAAAATTAAAATTTTATTAAAATGGGTAATATTTAGATTTTTATACTAATATATCAATATTATATTATTTTTTAAATCTATATGAAATAAAATAAAAAACAATTGAAGTTTAAAAATTTCATTTTTTATTAAATTAATTTTCATTTATATATTATATTTTCATTTAAAATCTAATTTCTAAATAATAAAATTTGAAGTTTAAAAAAATTAATTCATTTTTTATTAAACATATCAATATTTTCTTAGGATTAATGTTTTTTATTTTTCTAAAAATATTGATTTTTGAGGTGTATAATGAAAAAATACCATTTTTATAGGCTATATGAATTTTATGAAATTATTAGCATATAAGTATGAATTGGAAATTCATGAATATTTTTTAGGACCAAATATGTATTCTATAAGTTTATTTATAATTTTAAAAGGGTTGGTTTTTATTTACAACCCCATATTTTACATTTTAGAATTTAATTTATACTTTAAAAAATACATTATATATTTAGTATTTTATAATTAATTTTTATCACTTAAAAAAATAAAATAAAAAAATGGATTTAATTTTTTTATCATTGGTATAAATTATATAATATATATCATTTTATTTTTATTTATAAAGGTTAAATTACATAAGTAAAAACTAGTTATCATGGTGAATATGAAAATAGTATAAATGAGTAACCTAAGAGGTAAAGGGATAAACAGATGAAAATCATGATTTAATTGAGGGTTTGAGGTGTGTATCAAAATTATCTATTCTACTATATATTATTTATCAATTTTGGATCCATTTTACTTGATATTTAATTTCCATTATTTATTTTTTTGATTTTTATAAAATTGCTACTACTTTTCACTTATAAAAGTGGTTCTCCCCTCCTCACTTACCATCACACCAAAACAACTTTATTTCAAAAAATAATAATATATAAACCTCTCATAAACACTCATAGAAACCTTAAATAGGTCCTTATATTCTCAAAATAATATTATTTAAAGGTTTAACCCCCTTCACAAAGGTGATAACCCAATTAACAAGGTATTGATTTTTAACCGCTTTCTCCTCTTTTATTTTTTTCTTATACGGATATATTATTTATCAAATTTATTTTAAACACCTCAAAATGATAAAATAATTTTCCTTATTATACTATTATTTTATGTTAATGATGGTAAAATATTTTACCACCCATACCTTTTTCTTAAGAAAATAAAAAATGACATTTTTGCATGTACGGACTACCACCTCCACAAAACAGCATGTTTTGTTTTCCATAACAAACTCACATGGATGGTATAAATATTGAATTAAATTAATAATTATAATATTTGAAATATATTTTATATTTTGAATTGATGAAACACATTAATCATTTCTCCCTTTCTATGAAAAATGAAATCATCATCCAAGTGTACGTGTAGACTACCACCTAGATTGATTGATTTTTTTATTTTCATCCCCACTTTATATTGATGTTCCTAAGAATGGGTTTAAGGGATACATATTTTTTAGTGATATTATTAATATTATGGTATGAAAAATTATAGAAACTATTAATGATACGACCAATAAATGATTATCATTAATTCAATCATTTAAAATTAGTGAACTCAGAGAAATATTTTTAATTAAAATTATATAAAATTTTCATAACCATTACTTTTTATTTTATATTTTTATAATTATAATATATCAAACTAATAAAAAAATAAATGATATCATTATAATACTTCTGTAAATATATTTAGAGTAAATAATCTCATAATCATCATTAATAATGGTATGTTCATGTTTGGGTGAGTTTGATAACCTTATTGAATAAGGTATGAAATTATACTATGTATGATTATGAAAAAATAATTAATAGTATAATATGATATAAATATTTTACATATTTTTTTTATATTTTGGAAAAGATACATCAATATTTAACTCATTATTCAATAAAACAGCCTTTGTAGGTTAAAAATAACCCAAAAATATTCATTGTAAATTTCATATTCTAGTATAAAGACTAAAGTAATAATGAAAAGAAATTTAAAATTAATAAATTGTTATAATTAATCCATTTTAGTAAATATAATAAAATAGTAATGATGGAATTTTGGAGAAGAAAAAATAACAACACCTTTATTATGAAACTAGTCTAAAATAATCAATATTCCCCACACCCAAGATCAAAAATAAAAATTAATTTACTAATATAAATATATAGAATAATAATAAATAAAGTTTATAAAAGTTTATTCATATGAAAAATTTCCTTAAATAGGTGATTAATATATTTATGTTTTTCATACAGGAGCATGGAGTGCATGCGAGTTAGATAGGAAACAAGGTAAGGGGTTCTTTGCCTTAAATTTAATTCTTTGAGACTTATTTATTATTATTTACCATGATACCTTTAATATAGTTTGATTAAAACCTAATTAATATATTTTACAATATTCACGAGGTTTGATGATCCATATCATTTACATTCTTTGAATTGTTTTCAATTCAAAAGATACCAAATTTTAAAAATGTTTTGATCAAAACATTAATCAAACCATAAAGGGAATTTTCATTAAAAATTAATTCCTTAAGAATTTATTATTTTATACACCATATTTTTAATTTTATAGTTTTTTTATTACCCATCTAAGTATCTTTCTAAAATAATTTTTTATTCATGAGAAATACTAATACAAATTAGTTCCATTCACCAAATAGAATTTTAAAAAATTATTTCCCTACTTATTGAGTTATAATATTTCATATTTAAATTTTCATGGGTTCTTAAACCCTAATATTATAAAATATATTAATTTCTATTAATATTTTTTAAAATTAATTTTTAATATAAAATAATGTTTTACTACGTAGGTTTCAAAAAAGGTATTTTCAAAGTATTAAAAATGTTCATTTCCATTCATTATCAAATGTTATATATTTGGATCAAAATTTAATATATAAAAATTTATGGTATTTTCAAGGAACAATTATTAATGATTCATTTTAAAAACATTTTTTTTAAAATTCTTCACTTAACCCTTTCAAAATTTACTTTTGAAAGTGACATGTAAGTTTGTATTTTACATCAATATTTAAAATGTTTTCTAGAAGTTCTATTAAGTTTTTAACTATATATTAATTTATATATTCAAAATGATTTATAATTATTGGATTTATATTACATTATTTATTCACTAATTAATATATATATGTTTAATATTTTGGGGATTTAAGGCAATTTATCAAACAATTTGAATACTGGTCCCTTATTATGCGATACTATTCGAAGTATTCTATTGCAAAGATGTTTTTAATATATATTATCATTCTTATGAGTTTCCCTTATTGATTTAGGGATATGTTATCATCCATATTCTTTATATATATGGCTTATTCAATGTTATTTATATCAAATATATGATTTGTTACTATATTTTTCTTGTCAACCATCCACCATGAATAACCATAATTTTTATTACAATGCCTTTGATTTGTGAACACTCTATATTTCCTTCTATTGATTAAAGGGTTTTCACCTAGATGACATATATTTATTTACTAGTTAAATTAACCAAATACCCTTGATCTATACTAGGTAAATACTATATTATTTATCTTCATTGAAGGATATTTACAATGAAATTTACTAAATATATCTAGATACCTATTTTTTACTTAGGCTTATCATGTTGATGATTTCCATATATGAATCAATTTGAATGAATTTGAAATTAATTTTATTCCATGGGTTCTTTTTTATATGTTGAACGAAGCCCATTTTCTTTATATGGGTTCTTTATGCTATAAAAAGTGAATTATTTTCATTTCAAATTTTTATGAAACCAACAATATTTCCATAGATTATTTTTTGATAAGATAAGTGAATGATAATCAAGTGGAACACATAACTATGAATGAATTATGGGTGGGTCCTATATCACCCTCTAACACATTGATTATAAATCTTTTTATCATGAGATGAATTATTCATGAGTACCTTTTTAGTTTTTGATAAGAATGAGCACTGATGTGTGGCTCATTAATGTAAAATTCCCTATAATAATATTTTTTCCATATTTTAATGATGTCACATTTTTATTATTATTGTAATTATTATGTTATGATCACATGAATAATTTTTATTATATTATTCATGTATTATTTTCTATAAAACATTATTCATAATTTATAACCTCATTATTGTTTGGTTTGATTTTAATATATATCTTGATTTTACCTATATTCTAATCTTATTCAAACTTAGGATATTTTATTGTTATACTCTTACTTAGCATTTAAGTCAACCACTTTTTTATGTTTCTATTTACCCATGTTATAAAGACATAAAATGTGTAGAAGAGATTATTATATAGAAAATTCTTGTGAGATATTTAATTCTCACTATCGATTAAGTAGTTTACTATATAATTGAAATAATTACTAGTTGATATAAATAACATGGGATTCGTTAGTTAATTTTTTATCCTAATTCTCTAAAAATATAATCCTAAATGGCCTTGTGAATATATTTTAATTAAATATTTTTTTAATTCATGTAATTTTGAAGTCATATTTATGGGTAGCTATAATAAAGATGAACGAGAAGAATAAGTTGAAAGTAGGGAAAATAAAGTGAACACATACCCTAATCAATTAAAATAATTCCAAAATCATAAAACAAATATAAGCATTTTATTTAAAATAATTAAAGAAAAACACAACCCCATCCCTTAAAATATATGCTAATGTTAGTCCCACATCTTTAATAATATGAGACTCAAAATGGAAGAAAACAAAAGATAAAATAAGAGAGAAGAATATGTTAAAGAGAGAAAATGTACTGAACTCACATTAAAAATTACTTAATATAGTGTCTTTATACTAGATTTCATTTTCTTTCACTCCTAAAGATATTTTAGGTTTAGAGATTTATATAATTAGGTAAAATACCTTATATAAATACCATACCTAATATAGTGGACACTTTTGACCAGTATCCATATTTATCATAATATGAATACTTTAAAATAAAACATGATTTACTTTCATGAAAAAATATTTATGACTTTAAACTTTACTTATTCCTTTCCCTAACAGTTATATAAACCTTGGGAAAACATTTTAAAATTTGGGATAAGCACAAAAATATCTGTAAAGAACATAAGTGAAAGAAATTTCATAGTCCATTGAGAAAACATGAAAACACATAAAATACTTATGTTCATCACATGAATCTTTTATATTATGAAATAAATCATTTCCACATGAAAAAATAAACACTTATTTCTAAAAGTAAACTTTTTAAAACCCATAACAAACATTGGTAAAACATATAGGAAACTTGGAAAATAATTTTCATATCACTCTTATATATGGATTATCCCTCTTGGTTGCACATGGAATAACCATCATGAATTTAATTAGAGTAACCATTATAGTTACACAATAAATAACCGTCCTGGTTATACATGGAATAACCACCACAATATATTCACATGATCTCTTAGGAAAAACCCAATCAGTTAACTCTGTTCCTTTCCCCAATACATTTTAGATTTACAATGGGCTCACCCACTATTTACTTATAACAGAACCACCCATAATTATAAATAATTCCCAAGAACCATAATATAATAATAACTTATAAAATATTATAGTTTTAAAAAAAATCATTTCACCATTAAGAATTTTTTTTGAATATTGAAATATCGTATCATTTTAAAAACCAATTTTAAAATAAAAGATCACCCATAAAAAGAAAAGAAATGTTTTTATTTAAATAAAAAAAAATTATTATAAGGTAAGGAAAACATAAAATAAAGGCTATGGGGGAAAAAATTTATTGTCACTATATATATTAAAATAAAGCATTCTTTTCTTAACTTTATTAACCCATGGAAAAGAAATGGGTTCAATGAAAATATATTTTAAAAAATAATAATCCATATTAAGAAAGAATGAGGATGGTATCATTACAAAATATCCCCAGTGGAGCATAAGTAAAATCATGGGTTGTGGTCATCAATTAATGGAAATACAATTAGAAGATCACGAAAAAAATTCTTTAGGAAAATAACCTTTCCATTTGAAATCACTTATTTAAAAAGAATCACATATAAAGGAAAAAAATTTAATTGAAAATAACCATGTAAACATTTAAAGTAAGATTACAATAAATAATTATTCATTATAGTAGGAAAATCCATTCATTTCATATACGATAATAAAAAAATTCCTTCCACATTTTTTCTTCTTTAGAAAAGTCACAAAGTACCTCGTTTGTAAAATGAAAAAAATATTACTATCAAAAAGTATTTAAAAAAGTCAAAAAATGGGTAAAATTGAATTTAAAAAAGAATATGATAATATGAAAAAATTATTTGAAATAATTTTAAGAAAAAAATTATATGGATATAAAAAAAGTGAGTTTTATGGGAAACATTAAGGAATATTTTTAAAATAAAGTCCCTTACCTTGAGTTCGAATCGTCACGTACATTATTTATATTCATGAATAAAAAATTTATATTAATTTTATACTTTATTGATATTTTTAAGTTAATTATTATTTTGTTTCATTTAATAACCTTTTATATATAATTATTTAATCAATTAAAATGACATCGTGTGCTTTGATGATATTCATCGCATATGTTAGAAATTACTTTGGTAGGTCAACTATTGTAATAATGGTCATTATTAAATAATATATAGAATAATAAAAATGAAATTATTATAATTATTTATACTAAAATTATACTTTAAAATACAAACATTAAATATTGTCATGATAAATGAACTACTTTTCAATCATGGAGACAGTAGGCCATACATACACATGAGTAACATTTCGATTTTTCAATGATCATTATAGAAAGAATATAAGTATTATTTTATATTTAAAAAATTATAATAATATCATAAATGTGATATTATTACTTTAAATATAGTTATATATATAATCAATTTTTTTTGGTGATGAAAAATGAATCACATCGCTTCATGGAGGTGGTAGTCCACACGTACGCATGAACAACATTATCAGTTTTTAGTAAAGGGAAAAGTAAGAAGGTAAATGATATATTATTTTTTAAAAATGATAAATATGTAATTAATATCATAAATATAAATATTTTAATCTCATCATTATAATCCATCCATGAGAGACGGTGATGGAAAATGAATTAATTTATTTGTGAGGCCGTAGTCTCACGTACACATGAATAATGATCTCATTTACCATTTTATGGAAGATAATATAAATATAGGTCATAAAATTAAAATAATAAAATATAAATATATTTAGGATAATAGTTTTATTATTTTATAATGTTTTAAGATAATTTTAAAGAGGTGTAAGAAAAAATAAAACAAAAACATGCATTTAAAAACTACACCTCTTCTTTGGAAAGTCTCCACTATTTAACACCTTAAGACCTTTATGGTTGGTATTATAACTGAAAAATAACTCTAGATTGAAGTTATAGACTCTAGGAAGGTATTTGTGTATATATTTTCTGGAACAAAAGTGTTTTGAAGTGTGACTTAATGAGAAGAATAGATTTCCTTTATAAGAGATGGGAGGTGAACTCTTGGAATTTCTCAAAATACTAAATTATTATAAACTAATTTTCAGTTATAAATGGATAAAAACATATTTATTTAGAAGATATAATGAATATGGGTCGAAATAATCTTATAAAATAAAAATTATTTATGTTTTGATCATATTTTTTCCCTTATATATTTTTTAACCCCCTATTAACCCTTTTCACACTTATCATGACAATAAGGTTTTTTACTCTTTGAGGGTCAATATAGTTACTATAGTTGGAAAAATACCATAAATGGAAAGTGGTTGATATTATAATAAATATTCTAATCACTTGGAGAGTTATAATATTTTTATGAATTTTATATAATTTAATGAAATATTATTTATTATAATATATCATTAATTTCATTTTTTAAAACTATTTATTAATTTGATTTTAATAACATCAAGAAAACAAGTAAAATTATAAATAAATATTTTAATACATAAATAAACATGTTATTTTAATATATAATATTAATTAATTATATTAATTATCTCAAATTATAGTACATTTAATATTTTTAATATCATTTATTTTTTTCCACTAATTGAATAATTATTGCGTTAACGTTGTGTATGAATTTAAGGTAATTATTTATTCACTAAACATAAAAAATAAATTACCATAATGAAGTTAAATAATTTATGTTTAAAATTTATAGTTATAACTAAACATATCTACTTTTTATCTATATGTTTTAAATATTATAGTTATTAAAAACATGAGTGTGATGTTTTTGACTTTTCAATACATAGAATATTATAGTGGTCATAATGAGACCCAAATGGAAAAAAGGCAAAATAATGAAATATTGGATGAGTATGGATAAAATTTAATTATATAATAAAATTTAGAAATGTTTTGGGGTCATTTTAGAGACTTTATTATATTATTTTTAACCCTCAATTACTTAATATACCCTAAATGAGAAAACAAAATACTAAGATTACTATTCATTTCTACTAAAAATAAAATGGTACTATTTAGAAAATTTGGAAATTATGATTCCAAATATGGAATAAATTTTTAAAATATCAAAACACAAAATATTTATAATTTATTTTAAAATTAAATCAGAAAAAATGATGAAAAACGACTTTTCATAAAAATGACCTTTTAAAATGTAAAATATTTTAATACTAAATTCAAGTATAAAATTCAATTCAAAACCCATAATTGGATTATTTTAAACAAAATTTAAATAATTAAATTTTAAAATTAATCAAGAATATAATTTTACTTTGTAAATACTTAAAAAGAAAATTTATCTTTCAATAAAAATAAGTATTTTCACTATTCATTGAATAATAAGTATTTTTCAAAAAACTAAAAAATCCATCCTAAGATATTTTTTTGTGATAAAAAAAATTATAAATTTATATTATTGTATTCAATTTCATTTGAGACACTCAACACTGAGCTTAAACAACTTATGAAATTTATTTCTTCAAATTTAATCTCTTTGATAACTTGTGGATAATGGAACCCCGAGCCTAAATGAACTGTAATATAGTATATTGTTATTAACTAGCTGTTTAATTTGTGGGTATTAATATTAATAACTAAATTATAAAAATATGGTTATATATTTATTAAAAATAAAATAACAATAATTTAAAAGAAAAATAATGTTTTCTAAAAACCAGTATTTTTCTAAAAAGCAGTTCAGTCATGATCTTCCCACAAAATTTAAAATTAATTTGACAAATTTTATAAAATATATTTTTAAAAACTAAATATATTTTTTAAATAATTATATAAAAATTATATTTGGTTTATTTTTAGGTAGTTTTCTGAAAAGATTCATTTTTTTGATGAATAGTGAAAAATATTGATAATTATTGAAAACTGTCTTTTGTTTAATCAATTTACATGGTTAAATTATATTTTAAATTAGTTTTAAAGTAAAATTATTTCAAATATATTTAAATTTAACTATTTTTTTTTCATTTTAATAATTTTACTATTGAATTTTTATATTAAAACCTTCTATACTTATAGAAATTTTCTCTTTCGATGCCCGCTTTTTCATCGCATATGCAGGTATAATTTTAAATTAGATTATGCCACTTCTATGAATTAAATTTGAAGAAATGTATTCCATATTTAGAATAGGAATAATTTATATTATCTAAAAATTTGAACTTAATTTTTGACCGTAATTAATAGTAAAAACAGTAAAAATTAATTACTACAGTTAAGGTAAAAACTGATATATTGGGGGTTAAACTAAAAAGATAAGGGTTAAAATGATCTAACAACTTGTAAAAAATTCATTTCATGGTAACATTTTTAACTTATAACATTCATGGTTTTATAACTTATTTTGGAGGATTTTTTCAAGATAAAAATGTGGATGTAATTGAATCTTTTTAAAAATTCCATGTGTGTCCTCTCACACACATATAAACACCACCCTTTCTCCTCCCCTCTTCACACTTCCAGATCCATTTTATTCTTCAAATAACTAAACAAATAAATCACTTAATACCCTACCAATATACTAGAGACCTTTTTTTGATTATAAAGATGACCTAGGAAGGATCTTGGTGCAAACCTAAAGAAGTTATTCGAAAAAGAGGTAACATTCTAAAATGATTGTTTTTATATAGTTTCTTCTTAAACATAATTTAAATATTATTAAACATTATTAAATAATAAAATAATTTTTTACCATACACTAATATTATTTTATATTAAGGTCATAACCTATATCGATCTTTTATTCCATCAATTGGGAAATAAAACAGTCAATCATGGGTACAGTAGACTACCGCCTCACAAACTGATGTAATTCATTTTACATAATCCCATTCAAGGATAGATATAATGATGGATTTAACACATGTATCTTATATTTATAATATTATTAAATTTTTTTAATTTTAATATCACATATTCCTTCTTACTTTCTATTCCATTTAAAATAAGATAACATCACTTATGTGTACGGTGGACTACTGCCTTGCAAAGCGATGTAATTCATTCTTCACTTATGATTTACATGTAAGATAATATGTAACACCCCAATATTTTTTGAAATATATTTTTTGACTTAATTTAATCTTTTCTATGTTTTTTATTTCATGCGACACTAAATATAGCTTGTGTTATATGAAAACAATAGATTTTTCTTGCGTTTCACACAACACAAAGGTAAGCTTACACTACACACAATACTTAGATTTGATTTTGGAACACATAAAATTATATATGTATTTTTTTAAACACAATGATTATTTCCTTTGATATCTTTCATTACACACAAGGCTGAGTTTTATTGAACTATAAGATACTATTAATATGATTATTAAAATATTATTATAGCTACCAAATTGCCGATGGAATGAAAGTCACAAATAAGATTAACTGAATTATGAAAATATGATTTTTATATAAAATGAATCATTTGGTTTTCAATTATTATAAGTGAATGTAAGAACTATTTGAAAATAAAGAAATCGCTTTTCTAAGAAAACTATTTTTCTATGTACAAACACAATTTTATCTCAATAAATTAAACAACCCACTTTGATTAATGTTCTCAACGAAATTTATATATTATATATTTATTCAATATTTTTGATACTAATATAATACATTTTATTTTTATAAGATAATAATAAATCCAATTTTATGAATAAAAAGATATATTTTTCTAAAATAGAATTTTACTACCTTTTATTGGGAAAACCATTTAAAATATGATTTCTGACACTTTTAAAATTTTTATTTGAAAAAATAAACTTTATTTTTAAAATAGGAATATGAAAATTTACTTTGGTTGAATTTTTGGTATTTTTCTAAGTAGTTTTATTTTTTGATGAATAGTAAAAAACACAGAATTTTAATTCAAAACTTCTTTTTAATCTAATTTATTTATATAGTTAAATTATGTTTTAAATTGGTTTTATGTATAATTGTAACAACCCAAAATTCTATCAATGAAATTTCTATTCTTATTTTTATTTTATGAATCATATAAAACCACATATAGAACACAATACAATCTCTATAAATGAAGAATAAAAGAATTAAGAGGAATTTCTAGACGATAAGGAACCTATACTGATGAAATAATAACTTGTCCTTTGGAATAGTTATATTACCTTTATGGATATTAAATTGAACTAATGAATATTAAACTCAACCATGAAAGTATAAATAAAATTTAGGTATCTCATAAGTGAAAGTATGATATAATTATATCATAGTAAAAGTAAGTGAATATTTTTAAAAAATATATTTAAGTGTTGGTATTTTTATAATTCATAGATATTTAGTTAAAATTTTAGAATTAATAAAATTATTTAAAAAAAAATTTATTTTCATAAAATTGATTCATAAATCAATATTTTGTTGTCTTATGGTTTTAAGATAATTTTATGAGACCTTAGTTAATTTTTGAAAGTGTAGCAAAATGAGTTTTAAATTTAAAATCTGTATTTTTCAATTAAATAATTATTTTATTTAAAGATTAAATTTAACATATTTAAAAAATTATTTTGATAAAATGGATTCAATTTTTTTAATTCTAAACATCAAAAAATGGTTAGGGTTAATTTTGGGGATTTTTCAAAAATAGTTGAATTTTTAGTGAATAGTAAAATACGGTAATTAATGATAAATGCTAAATACATAATTTATTGAGTCATAGGTAATGTATGGTTGATGTGAAAACACTTGGTTCAAACTCACATGCAATTATTAATATTTTTAGTCACAAGAATAACACTATTTCTTATCTTAAGAAAAATAATAAAATAATGAATAAGATATTCAAAAATCAATACTCTCCTCCACTATAAAAACCACCTATCAACCCCCTCTTCCACTCACTCATATAAGCCTTTAATATTCTAAAATTTATTCCCAAATAATCTCCCCTAGTATCTCACCATGTCTAGAATCTCTTTGTCTTTCCAAAAGACCAATCCCCTTCCCTTAAGGAGGTTCTCAAGGAGGATATTTCAAGAGGCAAACCCCCTTCCTTTATCTTTTGATTTCATTTTCATTTCATTATCTTTTACTATCATATCCTCACCTTCTATATCCAAATTATCATGATAACTCCAGTATCATATATATACTAGAATTATATCATGTTAATGGAATGTTCTTCCTCAAACAACTATCTCTCTGTCTCTTTTATTTTAAAAACGAAATCATCGTCCAGTAGGTGCCGATTTACAACCTTCAAGGTCGACGAACCTTTTTTCTTCTATTTATCCTTAAAGGTTTTTCATAAAAACATATATATGGTTGAACCAAACTATAATATATGTATTATAACATAATTAATGTTCTGTAACTAGTATATGTACATAATATTAATTCATAGGACGAAACTAGTTTGTAATAATCAAAATGCCGCCAAAATAATATAAATAATTATCACTAATGTTTTATCTAAATATTCATCCATATACATGGAAAAAATAATAAATAATACCAATTACACATATTTATGTTCTATAATAATATATACTATAAATTCTAGATAATTATATCCATTCCATATGAACTTCCATACTCATATACAAGTATACCGATTGTGAAAACCAAGGAAACGAAAGCTCCTGAGTGATAAATTTGTATCTTATAACTCACCCAAAAAGAAATAAATGAACTTAATAAAATTATAGTAAATAAAATACATATATATTAGGTTCTTAATTAATTAATTAATGGATTTAGTTTTATTATACAGGATGTTAAGGTTAAGTGTAGAACACGCTCTGACATAAGGTAAGGGTTTTCTACCCGAACCTCCATTTTCTTTTGGGTTACTCTTTGTCTCTTTTAATCCCAATTAAATTATTAATTATTATTATTTAATCCTAATAAATTATTTTTTAATATTATATATATGTGTATCAATCAGAATACTTCTTTATTTTTTGGGTAGTTAAATGTTTTATAAATATCTTTTTCAATTCTTCCCGATAAAGAATCCCGATTCAAGGGAACATCTCAAAATCTTAACTATTTTTAAGTATAATATATAATATGTTTTAAGCTACCATTATTTTTTATAAAAAAAATAATTTTATCATGAAAAAACTACCTTAGTTAATTTCTGGTTTAATGTAAATATTTTCCGAAAAGAACTCTTCTTTTTGAAGTAAAAGTGTATTTCTCTTAAAAATTCCTCAATGATTTTATTAGAGTATTTTGGTCTATTTCAACACCTTTGTTTAATTTTATGTCTTATTGAGGTTAATATCTTTTGTTTATCATCTATTATATTGTTTTAAATGGTTTATGATTCGTTTGACTATGGATGTTCTATCTAGATACCATTCACCATACTACTCAGAATGGTTAGTGTTTATGTGTACAGATTAGGGAAAGTTATTTCATATGTTCATGTTGTTTATGCTTAGACCCTTTCATATGAGGAATGAATTGGAATTATAAAGTGATTTGTGGGGATTTCTATATCCCCTATATTGATATTTAGGTCTCATGAGACAAAATAGAATTGGATTTTAGCTGAGGCCTTAGCCTAGTATTTTCAAACATCTTGGCCGAGGCCTTGATAATATGTTTCAGATGTCTAGCATTATGAATTACCTAATTATGGTATTATTAATTGATAAAATATGTGATTATTAAAATAGTATAATATAATGGTTATGTTTCATTCTCTTATAATCATTTATATGGACTTATTTAACAATATTTTATTCCTTCCATACTCAAGTATATATTTAAAGGCACATGTTTTTAGTTGTTCACCATGCCTAGTGTTTATTTTCTTGTTAACTTAAACTATATTAATTAACCTTAATGAGAATTTGAGATCACCCCTTTTTAATGTTTTATTTTCCCCAGGTTGATAAGATTAATATTATGAATAACTTGTTAGGATAATCTAGGATTCAAAGATGTTTTTAATGGAATATCTATTATGTATTTCATTTCAAGTTATAATGTTGAACTTATATTTGTATCTTGTTTTCCAAAAATAATAAACTATTCATTACTTAGGGATATAAATTTCTTGTAATCATGAAAATATAATAAAATAATGCACTGGATCTAGGAAACTAGGGCCAGGGTGTTACAGTTTGTATCAGAGAAAGTTTAGTAGAAAACATGGAAACTAGATTTAGAAAATATATATTAGGGAACAAAACCCTAAGATAGACTTTGAGGATAAGTATATAAGAACATAATAGAATTGAGTTAAGGTATATATTATGTGGGTATTCCTTGCAAATGAAACCCTATCTATATTCTACAAGTGGATGTGGTTCTGGCATAGATGTAACTAGGAGTAACAACTCTGACAAGGTGTTTTAGGCCCGACTTGGGGTATCTTGGTACATGACAATGTGACTTACTGCACACCTAATTTGATACTCTTGGGGGATACAATAAGTAACTAGACTTAAAAATTATATAATCTTGAGTTAATTCATGAATTCACATTGTGTATATTTTTAGGGTTAGTGTTTTAGAGAATTATGCCATAACTATTACATTAAATCTCAAAAATTACATAGTAGACACTTCTTCTGATTATCCATTTTTTTCATAAAACAAAAACTCTTAAAAAAAGAAACATGTATAGTTCCATGTTTTAGAAAACATTACTTTTCCTTTATCCCATCCTTGACCATTTTCATCTTTTAGTATTGTGAAAAACATTTCAAAACTTATGATGAGCATAAAAAGCTCAATAAGGGTTATAAAATAAAGGAAACATTAGTCCATCAACACATACAAAACATAAGATCTTTAAAATACATCATTAAATCATATGATTTATTAATAACAAATAGAAATCATAAATCATAAAGGTAACATGTGTCATCCATAACATACTTATGTTGTAGATTTCACAGCTACATAGGGAGTTATGTTTGGAATACCCATCACAATATATTTCCTAAATCTCTTAGGAGAAACATTACCATTTACCTCCATCATGTTAACCAATGAATTGGAGAGATAAATCAAGATCACCCTCCCCAGGTTTATCATGGAACCACCTGTATACTTAAACAATTCTCAAGAACCATAACAGAATCATAACATATAACACAAGCATAAAGAAAACATAAAATTTCCACATTGCAATCACAATATATTAGTTCAATATATTTACATAATAAATCCATTATCAAAACCATTTTAAATACCAAAATACCTAGAAAAGTTATATGGTATTTATTTTCCTTTTAAAAACATTACGACTTGTTAAGGAAGCCAAAATATCAAATAATGCTCATAGCAACAGAACGGTCGTTGTCACCGCATTCATAAAAAATATACATTCCTTTTGTCATTTAGTAAAATTATTCATTCAAAAATATTCCCTTTGAATTAAATTAAAAATCAAAGGGGTTTATACACCATATAAAATAAATTATTGTATAAATTAAAGTATGCCTCAATGAATGGAGATTGAGATGAAGTCCCTTAAGAAAATTCAGCAACCTAATGACGTCACTTAAAAATTCAGAAAATGAGTTGATGAGAGTGAAAAGGGTCTCTCATAATTTGGAAATAAAATTTTAAGTAATAAGGATATATAATAACATATCCCAACATAATAAAATGGAAATTAAAATACATAACAAAAAATAAGACTTTGACTAAAAGATCAGGGTGAAAGGTTCCCTTATAAAGATCATTTTGTAAATAAAATAGATCGATTATGTGTATTCAATATAAGTGCACATAAAGAATGTATAAATAAAATATAGGATATAAAAATTAATTTATCATATAATCATAGAACGATATATTCAAGAAGTATAAGATCAACCCAAATAATAGAAATTGGGTTAAGAAGTTCCCTTACCTCATGTCCGACTTGACTCGTTTGTTCTATGTTCTTCTTGAATAATAAACTTAAGATAATTTCTACTTGATTAAGAAATTTTTTCAATTTTATTATTCCTTTTATATCACTTATTACAATTTTATAATCATTATATAATTATTTAAGTTAATATCCGTCATTTTGCCGATATTTGGTACTTGAGTCAAAAATGAACTTGTTATAATTACACATTATCCATGTGGTAAAAAGTCCATTATCTCCAGAATTGTATTCATGATTTAAATATCATATATATCCAGTTTATATTTATTTATAATATTCCATAACAATTGGATATAAGAAAATTAATTTCACCTTTCATGGAGATGGTAAGCCGTACGTATGCATGGACGCTACTTTCATTTTTCTCATTATTTTAAAGGAAATGAAAACCAAATTATACATGGGTATATTATAATTCCAGTATAATATATATTTTATATATGTTACATAAGTTCATAAATTCCATATTTTATATGTTCCATGTATAGCATGAATGAATCACATCACTTTGATGGGGTGGTAGTCCGCACTTCTTCAAATGAAATTATCGTATTTACGCGTTATGGAAAGCATCAATGTATGTTGTAAATGAAAAAATATAGAAGAATATAGACAATATAAATATAATATATATCACATATAAATACAGTGCCATCATAATGGCCACCATGAGAGGCAGTAAGAGATAATTGAACAATCATTGTTTCGTGAGGTAGTAGTTCGCTATCCACAGAAACAGTATGTTCTAAGTCTATTATATGGATGTGTGTGTAAGTTTAGTTCTAATACTTCACATAAAAACAACCTAGAACAATGAAGATACTATTTTTGTTATTTAAACAAATAATAAGAAGATTATATGGAGTGGAGAAGGAAAATACAAGAAAAGAACTTGAGAGAAGACGTTACCATTAAATCGGGAAACTCCCTTTGGTTTGAACTAAATGGATTTCTTTTATTGCCCTATTCTATGGGGAAGGATTCTAGGATGAATATAGGGATTTTGGGAGATTATTTGGGAAGTTTTTGGACAATAAAAGGGGGATTGAGATGTGTGAGTAAGGGTTTGAGGTGATGACCTTTTATAAGGGGGAGGAGGGGCTCTTTAGGAAAGTTTGAAAGTATTATTTTATTATAAAATTATTTTCGGTTTCATAAGGTCAATAACTTAATAAATTTGAATATAATATGACTATTTTTCAAAATAAAATCATCCAATAATAATTGGATAGGTTTGGGATATTTTGTTAATCCTTATCTTTTAGCTTTAACCCTTAGTTAACTAATTTTAGTCTTACCATGTTTTCTTGTATATTCATACTATATGGTTAATATAGTTACCGTAAAATGCCAATCGAACCTAAAGTGGTTAATTAATGACATTTTAATCATTATTTAAGTCATTTGAACGAATTTTAGGTTTTTAGGATTATTATATCATTTAATAAAATAATATTTATTTTAAAAACTCATTTATGTCAATTTTTATACTATTCAAATCATGACTTTTTATAAATCTATAACAACTTGACAATTTTGAAAAAAAATTCATTTATAAAAATATAACATGTTAATATCATCCAAAAAATTTGTGGATGTCCTAAAAAGTTTCAAAATAAATTTATTTTAACATTTCAAATATAATTTATTTAAATCATTTATTAATAAGGTAATCACTTCATCATCAATGTGTCATAAATAAGTTTATTTATTTAATATGTAAAAATTATAAACAAAATACCATGATATATGAGACATTTTTACATTTAAAAAGAATATTTATTTTCAAAAAGATCTATTATATAACCTCATATAATTTTTTTTACTAAAAGATATATGTTTATGATATTTTTGTCTTTACTTTAAATTAATTAATATAAAATGTCATTATCACTCCCAAGTGGCTCCATGAGCTCCCAAAATCGACCCAAGGATTCCATTGCTCGGAAATATCTTATAAAATATGGTTAGGACAAGTTTAAGGGTAAATTATTGTTATTATAATATTATTTTTGACCCTTATTTACCATATTTACCCTTTAACCATGGTAAATAAAATATTTACTGAAGTTACTATTCATAATGTCTAAAAATAAAAATTATCTATTTAAAAAATTTAGAACTCCTTATTCCAAATATAGAATCAATTTTTCCAAATATAAAACATAGAAGTCTTAGAAATTAATTTAAAATAAATTCCCATCGTCAAAACCAAAAAGTGTGTTTTTAATAAGTATAAACTATCAAAATATTGATATATGTTTATGTCCAATTTAAGAGTGAAATTAATTCCAATGATCAAAATTGGATTAAATGGAAAAAATATAATCCAATTAAAATTTAAAACTAATTGAAATAATAATCTAACTATATAAATAAATTATATGAAAAGGCAGTTTTGAATTAAAATGTGGTATTTTTCACTATTCATTAAAAAATGAACTTTATTAGAAAAATATCAAAATTTCATCCAAAGTAAATTTTGATGTTCCTATTCTAAAAAAGAATTTTATTTTTTCAAATAGAACATATAAAAGTGACAAAAACTATATTTATAAAGGGTTCACCATCAAAAGGATGTGAAACGACCTTTTAAAGAATATTATAGTATGTAATGCCTAAAATAGAGTTCATTATTATTTTAAGCCTCTAAAAGTTATTGGATAAAAGTAAATAAATTTAAGAAACATGTGAAACCATAATTTATTTAGTTATGTTCGTTCCTAGAAATACAATGACTATGCGTTAACTACCATTTAAAATAATAATAATAGTATATTATTTTTTGGTATAACTCAAAGTTGTGTGCAACATAAGATTTCAAAGAAACCCATTGTTGCGTGTTGAGTACTCTATCGAACAAAGTGTCATCTTTAACATAAAATTAATATATTATTCATAAATATTAATAGATATAAAAAGGTATTATTCTATAAATACCTGGGTCGTTACATCCTTCCCCCCTTTTGAAAATTTCATCCTCTCAATTTTAAAATTGGGCTTGGAAACTTCATTGAATGTCCCACATCGGAAAAAGAGTCCATAAAACTATCACTTTAAAAGAAAAAAAAATGAGAAGTACAAAGGTTACCTGAGATAACCCATACTAGGATTCCATGTAGGAAAACATGGATATGGAAGAGAAACTGACTATCAATTTCTGATATAGAGTGATAAAAAACATTATTAGGAGAAAGTTAACCATCAGAAAATCACAAAATTGTAATGGGTTGAAAAGTATTTGATTCCCCAGTAGGAAAAGTAAACAAACAACATTTTTGTTTTAAGTTCTTTTTCATAAAGTTAATGAATATATTTATGAGATTAACTAAAAACATATGGAAACATACTTACTTGTCATGTAGACTTTCATCCTTTACTAAATTCTACCACAAACTCATATTTTCTCCAAACGATGAGTATTTAAAATGACTTGGTCACATCAATAGTGCTAGAATAAACTTTTAGAGAATCACATAATCCAAAAAGATGAACTATATATTTTCCCAGTCTTTATACATTAAGAAAAACAAACAATGGTTAGTATGAGAACAAATAATTTTTAAAAAGGATAATCCTTTATAAATAGAAATACTACTAATAGTCTCCAAAATTCAACAAACAGTACCCAAAGTTCAACAAAGACCATTCAATACATAATTTTCCTTAAAATTCTTCAATATAATCCAACCTAGGATTTGAAACCCAAAACTCAAAATAATTTGATCACATAGTCTTCCAAGATAAATATTAATATTTACCTCCTAATAACATTAACTACTCTTAAAGCATCATACATAAAAATAATTAACATAATCACATATTCCCTATTATAGGTTAATCATTTCCATAAATAAAACAAATCACTATAAGTACACAATAAAAACATAGATTCTTACAAAATAAAATTCCACCATTACTCCTCAAATGAAATCTCTTAGTATTATATTTTCCTTAGGAATATAGTGTTACCAAAAGAGCAGACATCTTCCAAAATAAAATTTATCACATAATCACCAAATAAATTTTATATACTAATTATATCCATTTGATAAATCATGAGTTCCTAAAATAAACATATTTTTGATCCATAAAATCATTTAACTAATTTTTTTTCATACTAACCAGGGACTTCACGAAGTTTAGTGGTAGGCCATAAATCTTAATCACACTTTGGTTGTGGGTTTTATTCCCACAGGTTTGTCCAAAACAACAGGTTGTCACATGGTCTTCATGTTTTCCTTTTACAAAAAATATATAATTTTATAACATTCCAAAAAATGAGATAAAATCCTTAAAAATATCAATAACATGTTTTAACCTCAAAGGATATTTCATACCTCACATTTTTTATCCAAAAAACTTATAACCCATAATTACCTCAAAAACAAAAGATCACATGAAGCCTTAAGGTTATCCATTATGTCCACACAAGAAAAGATAATTCCTCCTTGAATAAAATTTTCACATAACAAACTTCAGGGTTACACATACTAGAAAAAGTCTTCCAACGTAATCCCATCATCAAAAGAGCATTAATACTTTTAAACATTTCATCATCCTACAATCTACCATAACTCTTGAATCCTTTATATGTAGACTTCTTACTCATTAAACATTATTCATGATCCATTAACCATTATTTTCCATCTTATTCCATAGTAATTATTTCCTAAAACAAAATCATGCCTAATGTCCTAAGATGTTAATAATGTCAAAACATGAGATAAGAAATAATCCACACCTTTTATAGGTCATTGTAAGTCTCTTCATCTTCACTTATAATGACATTAGGTTTTGGTAAACATATATTTGTATGGTCCTGCTGAACCCATTCCTGAACCTTCATCGTAGGACATCTATTTGTATAATGACCATCCACACCACATTTAAAACATTAAATTGATCCCTTGGAAAGAACTTCTTTCCCTTTCCTGTATTAAACTAGATGCTTCCTTTTTTCCATGGAAGGTTCTTGATTTATGACCTTCATTACCACATCTATAGCATCTTCGTGTCCCCTTGAAGAATCTTCCTTGGTATTTCTTTCCACATCCTTGAGACATAGGTTTTTGAATATACTTACCTTTATGATTATTACCTAAACTTCCATAGGTATTTTTTTCTCACATATACGATGCCTTATAAAAATCACCATGGTTCAGATGGCATATCATAACCCCATATTGTTGGTTGAGAATAACCACAATATTTCTCATCGCATCTCTCATTTAATTCAGTTTCTTATTCAGAAAACTGTCACAGTTTTATTTATATCTATTGTTCCTTTGGTGCCTACTAGATCCATCCATTTACTAAAACCAAAAATTTCAGTGTGTGTATATCATTAAAATAATCAAATAATATTTTATGAGGAAGTTAAATACTAATATATACTTATTAATGTTATCTTAAACACATTCAATTTATCTAAAATAACTATGACTCTTTCTAATTTGTTAACCATTATCGTTATGTCACTTATGCTTAAATAACACCCTAACCTCTAAAGTTATCTAAACTAACCTTTGATACAAACTATAAGGACCCAACCTTAAACATTACATAATCTTGAGTTAAGTCAAGAATTCACATTGAGGATCTTTTCATGTTTAAATTTTTAGATAATTAGGCCATAACTATTACATTAAATATCAAAAATTACAAAGTAGACACTTCTACTCTGTATCCATTTTTTTTCATAAAATAAAAAATCTTAAAAAAATAAAAATGTATAGTTCTATGTTTTTGACAACATGACTTTTAATTGATTCCATCCTTGACCCTATTCATCTTTAAGTCATGTGAATTTTTTTTCAAAACTTGGTATGAGCATAAAAAGATCAGTAAGGGTTATAAAATAAAGAAATAAAACATTAGTCCATCAATACATAATACACATACTCTAAAAACATACCTCATGAAATTATAAGATTTATGAATAACACACAAAAATAATAAATCATAAATCATAAAGGTAACTTGTAGCATCCATAACATACTTACGTTGTAGCTTTCACAACTACGTATGGAGTTACGTTTGGAATAACCGTAAAAGTATATTCACTAAATATCTTAGGAGAAACAATAATGTTTACCTCCATAACATTACCCTATTAATTAGAGATCTATCTTGGGATCACCCGCCCTAGTTTTATAACGGAACCACCTGTATATGTAAAAAATTCCTAAGAACCGTAACATAATCACAACACATAACACAAGCATAAAGGAAATATGACATTTTTACATTGCAATCAAAACATACCAGTTCAATATATTGACATAAATCCATTCTCAAAACCATTTTCAATAAAAAAAAAACGAAAAAAACGGTATATGGTATTTATTTTCCTTTTAAAAACGTTACTTCTTGTGAAGGAATCCAAAATATCAAATAATGCTCACGGTGACAGAAAGGTCGTTGTCACTACGTATGTTAAAAAGATACATTACTTTTGTCATTTAGTAAAACACTTAGTAGAATAAATATTACCTTTGAATGAAATTAAAAGTAAAAGGGGTTTATACACCGTATTAAAGAAAGTCATGTATAAATCAAAGTATGCCTTAATGAATGAAGTTTGAGACTAAGTCCCTTACGAAAATTCGGCAGCCTAACAACATCACTTAAAAATTTAGAAAATGAGTTGATTAGATAGAAAAGGTTCTCTAGTCACTTGTACACAAAATGTATAGTAATAAGTATATAGAACAACATATACCAAAATAATAAATTATAAATTAAAATATGTAACATAAAATAAGTCTTTGACTAAAAGATGAGGGTGAAAGGTTCCTTTACAAAGAACATTTTGTAAATAAAATAGACCAATTATGTCTATTCACTATAATTACACATAAATCATGTATAAATACAAGAAATGATATAAAAATTCATTTCTCACATAATCATATCACAACATATTCAATAAGTATAAGATCAACCCAAAGAATGGAAATTAGGTTAAGAAGTTCCCTTACCTCGTTTCTAACTTGACTCGTTTTTTCCCTGTTCTTCCTAAATAATAAACTTAAGTTAATTTATAATTGCTTAATAAAATTTTTCATGTTTATTATTCCTTTTATATCATTTATTACCATGTTATAAATATTACATAATTATTTAAGTTAATATCGTTAGTTTTGTCGATATTTGGTACTTGAGTCAAAAATGAACTTGTTATAATTACACATTATCCATGTGGTAAAATGTACATTATCTCCAGAATTGTATTCATGATTTAAATATCATATATATCCAGTATATATATATATATATTTATATTTATATCCATTATATATTTATTTATAAAATTCCATAACATTTGGATATAAGAAAATGAATTGCACCGTTCATAGAGACTGTAAGCCGTACGTACGCATGAATGCAACTTTCATTTTTTTTTCATTTTTTAATGGAAATGAAAACCAAATGATACTTCGGTATATTATAATTCCAGTATAATATATACGTTTTATATGTTACATAATTTCATAAATTCCATCCTTTATACATTCCATTTATAGCATGAATGATTCACATCACTTTGAGGGGGAGGTAGTCCGCACTTCCTCAAATGAAATTATCGTATCTACGTGTTATGAAAAGCATAAAGGTATGCTATAAATGAAAAAATAAAGAATCATAGAGACAATATAAATATAATATATATGAAATATAAATACAGTTCCATCATAATGGCCACTATGAGATGCAGTTGGAGATAATTGAACAATCATCGTTTCGTGAGGCAGTAGTTCGCTGTCCACAGAAATAATATGTTCTAAGTCCATTATATGGAAGTGTGTGTAAGTTTAGTTCGAATAATTATCATAAAAACAACCTAATATATTTAGGATACATATTTTTCTATTAAAATAATGAATAATAAGAGCACTGGGAGTGGATAAGGAAAATAATAGAAAAGAACTTGAGAGAAGACGTTACCTTTAAATCGGGTTACTCCCTTTGGTTTGAACCAAAAGGATTTCTTGAATTTAATTATGCCTAGGGTAAGGATCTAGGAGAAAGATAAGGATTTTTGGATCTTATTTGGGTTGTGTTTGGATGAGACAAGGGGGCTTGAGAGGTGTGAGTAAGAGTTAGAGGTGATGGCCTTTTATAAGGGGGAGGAGAGGCTCTTTAGGAAAGTTTGAAAGTATTATTTTATTATAAAATTATTTTATGTTTTATATGGTACATAACTAATTATATTAGAATATAAGATGATTATTGTTAGAAATAAAATCATCTAATAAAAATTGGACAAGTTTGGGATATTTTTTTAATCAGTATTTTTTAGCTTTAACCCTTAGTTTACAAATTTGACTCTTACCATGTCTTCTTATATATTCATATTATATAGTTAATATAGTTTCCATAAAATAAAAATAGAACCTCAAGTGATTAATTAATGACATTTTAAACATTATTTAATAAATTTTTCAGAATCATAGATTTTTAGGATTATTATATCATTTAATAAAATAATATTTATTTTAAAAACTCATTTAGTTCAATTTTTATACTATTCATATCACGACTTTTTAAAAATCCATAACAACTTGATTCTTTAAAAAAAACTTCATTAAAAAAAATATAACATTTAAATATAATCCCAAAAATTAATGGATAGCATAAAAATTTTCTAAATAAATTTATTTTAATGTTTATAATATAATTTATTTAATCCATTCATTAATAAGATAATCACTACATCATCACTGTGTCATAAATAACTTTATTTATTTATTGTCTAAAAATTATAAATAAAATACCACAATTTAGGAAATATTTTATCTTTAAAAATAATATATATAGTTGAAGATATCACTTATATAACTCAATATAAAAATTATTTTACTAAAAGATATATGTTTATGATATTTTCATCTTTATTTAAATTAATTAATATAAAATGTCATTATTACTCCCAAGTGGCTCCATGGGGTCCCAAAATCCCAAGGATTTCCTTATTTTGAAATATCTCATCCAATAGGGTTAGGAAAAGTGTAAGGGTAATTTAATATTATTATAATATTATTTTTCCCCTTATTTACCAGATTTACCATTTAACCATGGTAAATAAAATATTTAGTGAAGTTACTATGCATAATGTATAAAAATAAAAGTTACCTATTTACAAAATTTAGACCTCATGATTCTTTATTTGGTAGCCTTTTTTCCATATTCAAAATAGAGAAGTTGTAGAAATTAATTTAAAATAAATTCCCATTGTCAAAACAAAAAAGCGGGGTTTTAATAGTAAAAACTATCAAAAGATTGACATGTGTTTGTATACAATATAAGAGTGAAATTATTTCAAATGACCAAAACTGGATTAAATGGTAAAAAAATAATCAAATTACACTTTATAACCAATTAAAATAATAATATAACTATATAAATAAATTATATGAAAAAGAAGTTTTGAATTAAAATGCGGTAGTTTTCACTATTCATTAAAAAATGAACTTCATCATAAAAATACCAAAATTTCATACAAAGTAAATTTTAATGTTATGATTCTAAAAAAGAATTTTATTTTTTCAAATAGAACATATAAAAGTGAAAAAACTATATTTTAAAAGGGTTTGTCATCAAAAGGTGGTAAAGTGACCTTTTAAAGAATATTAGAGTATTTCATGCTTAAAATAAGATTCATTATTATTTTAAGCCTCTAAAATTTATTGGATAAAAGTAAAGAAATTTAAAAAACATGTGAAATCATAATGTATTTAGTTATGTTCATTCCCAGCAATACAATGACTATTTGTTAACTACCATTTAAAATAATAATAATAATATATTATTTTTTGGTATAACAAAAAGTTGTGTGCAACATAAGATTTCAAAGAAAAACATTGTTACATGTTGAGTACACTATTGAAAAATTTCGCTCTTTGACATAAAATTAATACATTATTCATAAATATTAATAGATATGAAAAGGTATTATTCTATAAATACTTGGGTGGTTGGAGAGATGCTTAGGATAATTCACATTTTCTTTACAAGACATTATGAAGGATTTAAAAAGAAAATTTTCTTCAAAGAGACCATGTTTACAATTATGTTATTAGCTATGCATAGGGTTTAAATTTATGTTATGTTTTTTTATAGGTGAGATTATACATTTTGATTCATAACCTAATCTGATGCATGTCATTATTTAGAAATAGATACTAGTGGAAGGAATGTAAACCACATGATTCAACATTTCCCATGTAGAGATTTACCTCCTATGCAAGATAATGGTGTTGCAACTGGTGCTATGAAAATTAAAACTATAATGGGACAACTGAATTAGTTTATGAACAATAACCTTACTCATATGGAGCATCCCAATCCACAACGTGGAGGATCAATGTTAGATCGCTTTATGAAACAAAAACCTCCATCATTTAATGGGAATATAAACTCATTCATAGAAGAGCAGTGGATAAGTTCCTTAAAGAAGATATTTCTCACTTTGGGAAGTAATGAAAGAGAGAAGGTTATAATGGAAGTTTATCATCTATTGAGAGATACTAATCAATGATGGTCATTGATTCAAAACACAAAGGAGGAGGAAGATATTGAGAATATGGAATGAAGGTATTTTAAGGAAATATTCTTAGAAAAATAAATCCCTCATGAACAACGAGCATATATGGAAAGACTCTTTATGAATTTTAGAAAAAAATTGATGATAATGTTTTAAAGTATGAAGATAACTTCACAAGGTTAACAAGGCATGACCTGCACTACATACATAATCCAAGTAGAAAGATTGATCGATTCTTTGATGGTTTAAAACCATTTCTCTAAAGGGAACTAGTTTCCCAAATAATCTCATCATACGAAGATATAATATCATATGCTATTAGGACTAAGAAATAATTCTCTAGTCATACGACTTTAAGTTAAATAAATATAATAAGAGGGTGGTAGAGGAAAGAATGGATAAATGGATGAATAAAAAGGGGAGTTTTCCAAAATGTGATACTTATGGAAAGAAACACCAGAATTCTACTCAAAAGGAAAATGATTCTATTAGAAATGTGGAGAAAGAGGCCACCAACTCGATATTGCAACAAAAAGAAAGAAGCCACCAATATTCAATGCTACAATTGTAAAGAGATGGGACATTATGCCAATGATTTTTCTAAGAGTTAAGGAAACATTCCCTAGAGAATTACAAGGGAGCAATGCCAAGCTTTTTTGATTACAACTACTAATGTTGAAGTTCCTAATGTTGTAGTGGTAGGTACTTTAATAATTTCCTCAAACATAGCCAATGATTTATTTTATTCTAGATTGTCGAATTCTTTTATAACCTCTCAGTTTTCCAAGAAAATTAGACATTTCCAATTTGATTTAATAAAGGAGTTGTCAGTCAAAACTCCTAAGGGAAGTATCATTGCAATAAATATGTGTCAATCATTCCCCCTTATGACACAGAAACATGCTTTAGTTGCTGACCTTATCATTATAACCATGATTGAATTTTATATAATTCTTTTTATGAATTGGATTTCAAGTTATGATATAAAAATATATTACAATAAGAAAGACATTATAATTTTTTAGAATGATGTAGAATCCCTTATCTTTAGAGAAGAAACCTCTTCATTTTATTATTATCTAGATCCACCCCCAGTAGCTCTACTGAATGAAATTATTGTGGAGAAAGATAAAACAATATCTATGGGTAAGGAAAGAAACATTAAAATTTAGGATGTACCTATTGTTATAGAATACATTGACGTTTTTCTATAAAATTTAGCTAGACATCCTTTGGAGTAAGAAATTGAGTTTTTTATTGATCTAATTCCTGGTGCAAGGCCTATATCAAAGACTCCTTATAGAATGGATATAGTGGAATTAATGGAGATGAAGAAACAACTAGAGGAGATGAGTAATAAGGGATTTACCCACCATAGTGTTTCTCTATAGGGATCCCCTATTCTCTTTGTCAAAAAGAAAGATGGATCCTTGAGGCTATTCATTGAATATAGAGAAATCAATGCTATTATAATAAAGAACAAGTATCCCATGCCTCATATTGGTGATTTATTTGATCAAATTCATGGAGAGAAATATTTTTTGAAGATAAACCTTCAATATAGATATCATTAGTTACATGTGAGGAAGGAATATATTCTAAAGACAACATTTTGAACGAGGTATGGGCATTACAAGTTTACAATATTGCATTTTATACTGACTAATGAAACCTTTATTTTCATGGATCTAATGAATATATTTTTCAAGGACTATCTTGATAACTTTTTTTTGGAATATATTGATGATATATTGGTATACTCTAAAAGATATAAAGATCATGGTTATCACTTTTGCATTATTATGAAGACTCTTAGAAGAAATGAGATATATGGGATGTTTAGAAAGTGTGAATTATGGATTCAAACAGTTTCTTTTCTTAGACATATTTTCTCTAAGAATGTAATCATAGTTGATCCCTTAAAGACAATGTAAATTCAGGAATGGAATACTCCAATGAACATAACCAAGGTATGTATTTTTATTGGTTTAGCAAGTTATTATCAGAATTTCATTTAGAACTTCACCATATTATCTAAACTATTAACAAAGATTAATCATAAAGGGGTTACGTTTATATGGACAAAATAAAGAGAATATTTTTTTACAAAATTGAAGAAGAGGTTAGTGAATAATCCAATCTTGACTCTACCAATGAGAAATGGTGGATTTGTGATTTATAGTGATGCATCAAAGAAAAGACTTGGATTTTTCCTTAAAAATAATGATAATGTTATTTCCTATGTATCAATGCAGTTAAGAAATCATGAATAGAACTATCCAACTCATGATCTTGAGTTATCAACTATAATATTTTATCTAAAGATATGGAGATATTATCTCTATGGTGAAATATGTGAGATATATAATGATCATAAGAGTTTTAAATATATATTCTCCTAGAAAGGACTCAACATGAGGCAAAGGAAATGGCTCAAGCTACTCAAGGATTATGATTTTTTCATACACTACTATCCAGGAAAGGAAAATATGGTGGAATATGCATTGAACAGGAAAGATCAGGGAGTTATGAAAAAATGAGGATTGACAGGGATCCTATGTACATGGAACTAGAAAGGTTGGATATGGAAATTATCATAGAAGGTGAAGCATCATTACATTTTCAGTTGGTTTCCTAAACATCTTTATTAGAAATAATTAAAAGTTCTCAATATGATGATGAGAATATTCAAAAGAAAATTAAATATTGGAATGATGGGAAGTTTCTATACTCCCTGTGTGAGGATGTAATTCTAAAATTTAGGAGAAGGCTATGTTTTACCTATATACCTGAGCTAAAAAGTGAGTTATTGGATGATGACCATAGTTCTAATTTCACTATACAACCTAGTAGAACAAATATATATAGATATTTGAAAGAAAATTTCCGATGGGACAACATGAAGCAAGAAATTACTAATTATGTATCAACATTTTTAGTCTGTAAATAGGTGAAGGATAAAAGACAGCATCCTAGAGGATTCATACAACCTCTACCAATCTCTACATGGACATGGGATGGAATCATGATGGATTTTGTCACTAGATTACACAAAACTCCAAAAAAATAATGATGTAATATGGGTAATTGTGGATCGACTTACCAAATCTATACATTTCCTCGCTATAAGGAAAGATTTTACACCGAAGTGCCTTGCACGACTCTATATTATTGAAGTTGTAAGACTTCATGGGGAACCTATCTCAATTGTGTCTAATCATGATCCATGATTTACATCAAAATTTTGGAAAATTATCTAGAAATATTTGGATACTAAGAATTATTTTAGTATATCTTATCATCCTCAAACTGAAGGGCAGTCAGAAAGGATGATCCAAACTTTAGAAGACATATTGAGATCATTTTCACTTGATTTCAATGTTTACAAGATCAATATTTACCTTTTTTAGAGTTTTCATACAACAATAGTTTCCATTCTAGTATTCAAATGGCACAATATAAAGAATTGTATGGAAAGATATGTCATACCCTAAATTTTTGGGATGAAGTTGGTGAAAAGAAGATTGTGGGCCCAAATATTGTAAAAGAAACAAAAATGCAGGTAAAGACTATTAAAACCCATATCAAAGAATCTCAAAGCAGGGAAAAGAGCTATACTGATAATTGAAGTAAGGATTTGTAATTTCTAGTGGGAGACCATGTTTTCTCAAAAGTATCTCCATGGAAGGGTGTTATATGATTTGAGAAGAAAAGAAAACCAAGCCCTAGGTATATTGTTCCTTTTGAAACTATGGAGAGATTTGTAGTTGTGCTTATCGATTAGAAATTACACCTACCCTTTATAAGGTACACAATGTGTTCCATGTCTCTTTATTAATGAATTACATTCTATACCCAACACATGTACTCACTTATAAAGGAATTGAATTGGATCCGAACTTATCTTAATGTAAAGAGCCTATCCAAATTTTGGACACTAAAGAATAGGTGTTGAGGAATTAAATGAATCATATGGTAAAGGTCCAATGAAAAAAATCATAAATTGTGGAGGCGACATGGGAGACTGAAGAACTTATGATGAATACTTACCCAAATCTTTTTATGAGGTAACATTTTGGAAATTTTGAGGATGAAATTTTTTTAGGAGGGGAGAATGTAATGACCGAAAACCATTTCAATGAAATTTACCTTCTCATATTTATTTTATGAATCATATAAAACCACATATAGAACTCACTAAAATATTTATAAATGAGGAATAAAATAAATAAGAGCTATTTCTAAATGATAAGGAACCTATACTGATGAAATAGTAACTTTCCCTTAAGAATAGTAATATCAGCCTTATGAATAGTAAATCAACCTAATGAATAGTAAACTCACATGAATGTATAAATAAAAATTCGGTATCTCATAAGTGAAAGTATAATATAATTATATCATAGTAAAAGTAAGTGAATATTTTAAGAAAATATATTTAAGTATTAGTATTTTTAATAGTCATAAATATTTAGCTATAATTTTATAGTTAATAATTTTTTTAGAATAAAATTAATTTTCATAAAATGGATTTATAAATCAATATTTTTTTGTCTTATTATTTTAGGACAACTTTTTGAGACCTTAGTTAATTTTTGAAAGTGTAGTAAAATCAGTTTTAAATTCAAAATCTGTATTTTTCACGTAAATAGTGATTTTATTTAAAAATTAAATTTCACATATTTTGAAAACTATTTTGATAAAATAGAGTCCATTTTTTAATTCTACACATTGAAAAATGGTTAGGATGAATTTTTTTGTATCTTTCTAAAATACTTTAATTTTTAGTGAATAGTAAAATACAGTAATTTACGATAAATGCTAAATACATGATTTATTGAGTCATAGGTGATGTATGGATGATGTAAGCACACTTGGTTAGAAATAATATGCACTTATTACAGAAACTTTAGTGAATATGTGGAAAAAAATACGATGATTATAGGAGTGGAAGATATCATGATTATATATAAAAAGTTATCCATAAATAATATTTACAACCTATACCTTAACAAACTTTTAGACTCACCAAAGAATAGAAGGACAAAGTTCACTAAGAGATTGAGTAGTGGAGACCATAAATAAAAGAAGAATCAATTTCCTTCATGTCAAAAACAAGGAAAGTGATACCGAGGAAAGTGCCTCAGAGGAATGGAAAATATTTTATACCTATACAATAACTGAATAAAGTGATGAATTGTTGAAGAAAAATGAAGATTGTGATGGAAGGAAATAAATCTAATCATAGGGATCCATTTATAGTTTATTGTCCTAAATTTGGGGAACCTGAGAATTATTGAATTCAATTCCCTAATCTAAATTTTAACCCCAAGGCCAAGGAAGGACTTATGTGGAGATAAAAATGATAAAGTATTTAAATTTTGGGATTCAAGAATTAAATTATAAAAGTATTTTTACCAATGATATTTTATTTATATGAATCATGAAATATCTAAGTATTATTTTAACTTTTAGAATCATATATTTATTTATTAACTTAATACTTATGGGTAAAATCATGGATTTAATTTCAATGTATTAAAAACCCCTTTTTAGGTTTTATGTGATGGGAGTATACTATTATTAAGGATATTTTGGGAGACATTTATGGAAATAAAACCCATTGGTTTAGCATATGTTTTAGCAAAAAAATTATTTAAGGAAGAATTCCCTTAATATTTTAGGAATAAATTTAAAGGTATTGGTAACCTTTAAGGTTCATTTTATCTTTAATTTTTAAGGTAATTATAGGTTATTAAACTTTGGGAATGTTATAGTAATTATATTAACATGGTTTTAGAAAAAGGACAACCCACATACTGTGTGGAAACCTATCACATCCAGTAAGGCCACAGGGCATGAACCAATAACCGAAGGGGGATAAGGGTTTAATGACTACCACTAGTCTACACAATGTTATAGTTAACATTTAATTAATTTTAAATAAATTATTTGATGAATAATTATTAATGAATTACCAATGGTGTTACTCTTGAGGTTTATAGATTATGTATTATATTAGATAACTTGTGCTAACCATATTGGTTTTGGAAAATAGTTAGAGATAAATGGAAAAAATTTCCATTATTTTATGGATATTATGATCTATTGAAATTTAATTTTAGATCATTAGTCAAAAAAATCATTTTTGGATATTCATTTCTTATAGTAAATGATGAATTGGATATTGATTAAGGGACAACCAAAGGATGATATTATGCCTGTGAAATAGAAATTTATCAAGTAAGTATATTTAATTATATTTATTTGACAATAAAATAATTCCTCAACATTAATAAAAGGCCTTGAAAAAAATTTATTACCTTTATATCCAATGAATCCAATTTTCATTTAAATCATTATAGATTTGTGGTTTTGATTTCCTTAAATTTACTTTGATCAATGACTTTATTGTGATCAATGAACTCCATCACTCTCTATAAATGTTTATGCTTTTATTAAATATTAATTTCTATAATTTCCACAACTGTTATCATACAAGGAAACCTAGTTAAGTTTTATTCTATATTTCTTTGGTATTTTACTTTATCTCTTATTAATAGGAATTTTTTAACTCTTTTTATGATGTGAGTTCTCAACAAATGAATTTTAAAATATCAAACCCTTGATTACAGAGCATAATATTGAATTATGGGGGAATAATTTATTTAGGTGGGGAGAATGTTACAACATAAAATTATAAATAATAACATTGAGTTTGATATAATATGAAACATGAAACATCGATATTAAATAACCCTTATAATTTATTTATTTAAATTTAATCTCTTTGACAACTTTTAGAACACGTAATCCCAAGCCTAAATGAACTCTAATATTTTATATCATTATAACCTAGCCATTAAATTAAAATTTATGAATATTAATCAATAAATTATAAAAAAATATGATTATATATTTATTAGAAATAAAATAAGAATCATTTAAATTAAAAATAAATGTTTTCTGAAAAACTATATTTTCATAAAAAAATGGTTTAGTCGTTCTTTGGCCATATAATTTAAAATTAATTTTCAAAAATTTTATATAATTAATCTTAAAAAATAAAATTTATTTTTGAAATAATATTATTAAAATTATCTTAGGGTAAATGTTTGGGTTTTTTCTAAAAAGTATCATTTTTTGATGAATAGTGAAACATACTCATATTTATTTAAAACTAAATTTTCATTTAAATAATTTTCAAGGATAAATATATTTTAAATTTTTTTAATTTAAAATTAGTTCAATTTTATTAAAATTTAACTAATTTAGGTCATTTGAATAATTTTCATATTGAATTTTGATATTAAACCCTTCTATAATTATGAGAATTTTCTATTTAGAAACTAATCTTTTCATTGTGTCTGTAGGTATAATTTTAAATTAGATTATGAAACTTATTTGAAATAAATTTTTAAAAATGGATTAAATATTTTGAATCAATATAATTTAAATTATCTAATAATTTCATCATAATTCTTGACCATTATGAATAGTAAAAGAAGTAATAATTAATTATCATGGTTAAGGTAAAAACTGATTTACAGGGTGGTAAACTAAAAATATAAAGTTTAAAATGACCCAAAAACTTGTACAACTACAATTATATGAAAATTTTTAGACCTTATCACCTCTATGTTTCTATAATGACCCATTTAGGGTATTTTTTTCATGATAAAAATGTTGGTGTAATTGAATATTTTTAAACATATCATGTGTGTCCTCTCCACCACTTATAAAAGGACACCCATTCTCCTCCCATATTCACACTTATAAATCTATTTGGTTTAAAACATACCTTACCAAATAAAATCCATAATCCAATATAAAAATCACATTTCCCTTTTTATCATAAATCTAAAATAGGAAGGATTTCGGTTCAAACCTGAAGAAGTTTTCTAAAGAAGATATAATGTTTTTAAAATATTGCTTCTATTTTGTTTCTTCTTCCACATCCTTAAAAAACATTTAGACATGATTATATGATAACAATAGTATTTTACATATACTTATATGTTATTATTTTAGTTTAATGACCTATATTCATTTCCTCTTCCATCAAATAGTCAACAAAATCATCGATAATGTGTACGGTGGACTATCGCCTCACAAACCGATGTAATTCATTTTGAATCACCACCTTTAAAGGATGGATATAATGACGGATTCAACAAATTTATATTATATTTATTATATTCTCATAATTATTTAATTTTAATATCATATATTCGTTCTTAAATTATATTCAGTTTAAAATATGATAACGTCGCTCGTGTGTATGGTGTACTACCACCTCACAAAGTTAAGTGATTCATTTTTCACTTAAGGTTTTCATGGAATGAGATAAGGATAAATGAAGTGAATATATGTGATATATATGAAATTATAATTATTCTATAAAATTAATATATCACCCAACTCATTACCCTTTCACCCATTAATGAAATGACAATGTCACTCATACGTATGTACGAGTTTGTTAACTCGTAAGGTAATTATTTAGTCAAATGGAACCAACTAAAATAGACTCCCACTTTCACTATAGATAACTACTAACAACCTTTAGTCTATTAACTCCCACATGATTTTCATGGTTTTCATAATATAATTATTTAGTTAAAGGGACTACTACATTATATTCTGTGAAAAATCTACTCATAATGAAATCACCCATTTGAGAAAAATCCCTTAAGATATTATATTTTCATAGTATGTTCTTTGTTTGTAAATATAACATTGGATCCATTACAAGATCCACCAGTACAATATTATCTGAATACAATGTGATCATATCACTACATCTATTCACCACATCAATCCCTAGGATGATAATTTTAATAAAAAAATTCTTTATTGGATGAATCATAAGATGTTATATACTTAGAATCCACTGTAGAGTTAACGATAACTAGTTACTTTGAACTCTTACAACTCAGAAATTCTCTATTGAGATCATGAAATATCTTAACTATAAGTTCAAATCATTTCAATCTATTTGTAAACTTGAATCATTATATCCTATTATAATTATATCGTCATATCCTCTATAGATGTGTTGCATACCCAAATTATGTCTTAGATACTTAAGGATAACCTTAATAGTATACAAATGTTATTCTCCAAGTTCATATTTATATCTACCTTCCATGATTAATATTTAGAAAACATCAAGAACAATATAAAAAATAACATACATCATATATCCTATCATAGATGTGTATGAGATCCTACTCATTCTTCCTCTCTCCTGTTGTGTCTAAGGAAACATATTCTTAGAGAGATGTATACCATGTGATACTAGAACCAATACACTATTATATTTATCTTTAATAAATATATTTTATTTTTGGTCAATTTATATACTTTGACTTAGTCTAATAATCCTTTTGGATGTATCATGAATGATCTTGATTCCAAGGATAAATGCTAATTCACCTAAATACTTGACAAAGAATATCTTTTTAACTAGTCCTTAATTGGTTTTAATAGTGCTATGTAATTTCTGAAAAGTAATATATAATCGACATATATTACTAGTAATATGATCAAACTATCACTAAACTATTGTAAATACATGGATCACATTCATTCAATATGAAATAAAAATCTCTTATAGATTCATCAAACCTAATGTTCCATGACCTAGATACATTCTTTAACCCATAAATAGATCTCTAAAACTTTTATGTCTAATTATGATTTATTCAATTCACAAACCCTTTAGGTCGTGTCATATAAATATCTTCATAAATGTTTCCATTAGGAAATGTTGTTTTTAAATCCATATGAAAAATCTCATAGTCATGAAATAATGTTATGACAAGTTGAATTCTAATGGATTTAAACATGGAAACTTGAGAAAAGGATTCATTATAGTCAATTCCTTGAATTTTTTTAAACCTTATAGACACTAGACATTTTTTATAGGTACTTTACCTTTTATGTATAATTTTATATTTAATATCCATTTTCACCTGATGAGTTTTAAATCAATTATCGGATCAACAAGAACCCAGAATTAGTTCGGATATATGGAATCCATCTTAGAATTAATGGATTCTTTCCATATTAGATCTTCTAAGCTCTCTAGTACCTCCTTGTAGGAAAGGAGGTCATTTTTTAACTAATAATTAGTCACCATCTCGAGTTCCAATAGAATAATATATTTTAGGTTCTCTAACATCAATAGATATTATATGTAGTACATATATTTTAGGAACAATACCTTACATGGGTATCTATGGAATCTATCCCTATATAAAAAATTACATATCTTGATATCAAATTCATTGAAGTCAGTCTTCCTCCTGCTATCCCTTTTGAGGATGTTCTCCCTCTCAATAAAAATGTCATGAATTGTGGTAGTCAACTTCTTATCTAAGGGGTTATATAAATTGTATCCCCTTGTTTCCTTAGGATATAGTATAAATATAAACTTTCCTTATTTAGGTTATATTTTATTACCATAGTTGGCCTTAACAAATGAATTTCTATCCCATCCATGAGTATGTAACAACACATTTATTTATATTCATTAACTCATATGGTATCCCCTCTACCACCTTAGTTAGTACTTAGTTTAGAATGTTTTGTGTAATTATAATATATATCCTCATAATGATTGTGGAAAACTTTAAGGGATCATCATTGACCTTAATGGGACAATAAAGGTACAATTCCTCCTTTCACTAAAACCATTACACTTTGGTATATAATAATGAGTAAGTTTATATAGAATATGAACTATCCTATAGAAATTCAATGAGTTATTGGTTAAGATACACACCAAATTAATCAAATAAAATCTTCTTTATATTTTTACCATGTTGATTATATAGTTCATTCTTAACATCATTGAATTTGTCCATGGATTTTGACTTGTACCTCATTAAGTTAATATATCCATATATACTCAAGTCATTGGTAAAATTAATGAAGCAAAAATATTCACATCAAGATTCTACTGGAAATGGTATATAAACCTTAGTGTTTTCCAATTTTATAATATTTTTACCCCTTCCACCATGTCCACCAAAAGGTATATTGGTCAGTTTTCATTTTAAATAAGCATGACATATGTCAAGTGGTTTTATCTCAAAAGATTATACATAACCATCTTAACATAACTTTATCAAATATTCTCATTTACATGACCAAGATAGTGATTCCATAATTGGGTGTGAAATGAGTCACATGAAATTTATTCTTTATCAATTTTTATAATTTTTTTTTCATAAATTAATACATAAAGACCTTTATTTAAATGTGCCATATCATAACATATACCATATTTATAAAATAGAATGATTTTATTTTTGAACATGAAAATAAAACCACCCATACCTAGGAAGGGTAAATAAATTATGTTTTTGTTAATTATTGACAAATAATTACAATGTTTTAAAATAAATACCACCCTAGTTAGAAATGGAAGGTGATAGTCTTTAATGTCTAGAGCAGGCAACCTCACAACCTTAGTAGCCCTCAAATCTACCACTCCCCAAGAAATATTTCAAAATATACTCAGTTTAATCACAAGAATATATATGTGACCACCAATATCTATATCTAATATCTAATGTGAAGATATAGAAATATTGCACTTGATAAATAATAAACCTAAATATTACCCTTGATTCTTTAACTGGGTTTAGTTCTTATTCCAATGGCTAAGCTTACTACGTGGGAAAAAACTGCATACTTTTCCTTTAACTGTATTTATATATTCATTTTCTTGGATGAAAATATCTTTGTATCCATAGATTTGTAATGAGTCTTGGTAACGTTTTCCTTGTTTTTACTTTTCTTATTCACTATAAGGATAATCCGATTTTTATACACCGTGTCTTCATTAACTTTGTGATTAAGATTATGAAGTTTTGAAAAATTTTTATTGCTATTAAAAATTGTTATAATTAATAATATAAATGGATAAAATATTATGAAATGAGGGTAAAATGAGATCTATTTATAGTTAATTAAGGATCTTAAATTCCAATATGTCCAAGTTCTTAATGGAGTCAATCACCTTGACTACACAAGGCTCATCTTGTGAGGACCTAACCTTAAACCTGACATATTCTAGTGATTTTAAACTATAATTCACATTATTTTCAAAAATATATGTTAGGTTTAAAGTTTTAAATAATTAAGACAATCTATAATTTTTTGAAACCATATATTACAAGTGGAAACTTCTACATAGTATCCAATTTCCCTTTATACTAAAGTCTTTAAAATAAAACATGTTTTATTTTCATGAAACATCTTCACAACTTTCTACTTGACTTATTATTTTCTCTTACCCATCCTTAATCCATGTGAAAAATATTTTAAAACATGGGGTGAAAAAAAATGTCTCAATAAGGGATATAAAAATAAATAAAACCATTAGTATAGTGAAAAACATGAAAACCCATGTAATTTTTACCTTTATCTTCAATGTTCTTTGAGAATAAAAAAAATTTCGTCATGAAAATCAAACAAACTATTTTATCAAATAAAAAAAAATTAAAAACCCATATAATGAATAAATAAAGCATAAACGTGACTTAGAGAATCACTTTTTTATCATAGATACACATGAAAAAACCATCACAACTATAACTAGAGTAATCCCCACAGTTACACATGGAATAATGATCACAATTATACTTGAAATAACCCTAGTGGTTATAATTGGAGTGACCATGATAGTTTCACATCAAATTTTAATAGCCAGGAGCTTCTGATCTGTTACTTTGTAAAAAATTTGATATTTGAGGTGTCTGTGTGGGAAATTGGGCTGTTTTTGGGACATGTGAATCATTCCAAAATTGTTTCATTTCCAATAGTTTTCTAAATTTATAGTTTTATAGTTTCCCAATAGTGTGTTATTTTTTATGTATCTTGATATAGAGATATTCCATTCTGGTGGTGTGTCTTTCTAGCGACATCTTATTCTAGTATCATTTCATTTTGGTGTCATGCCATTCTAGCGGTATGTCATTTTGGTGTCATGTTAGTCTAGAGGCATCTCATTCTGGAGGCGTGTTATTCTGGTGGCATATCATTTTGGTAGTGTCTCATTCTAGAGGAGTCTCATTCTGGAAGTGTTTATTTTTGGCGGTATGCCATTTTGGCAGCGTGTCATTTTGGTGATTTGTCTTTCTAGCGACACGTTATCTTGGCATGGTATCATCTTGGAAGTGTCGCATCCTAGCAGTGTGTAATCCTAGTAGTGTGTCATTACTAACATTGTATCATTCTATTTGTGTCTTATCCTATAGGAGTGTCCTCATGGTAGTGTGTCATTCCTAGTGATATATTCTCATGTGAGTGTGCCATTTTCAAAAGTTTTCTATTTTTCCAAAATTTTCTATTTTTTCTATTTTTCCCTTTTTACATCTATTTTGATGATAAATTTGTTTAATAAAATAATTAATGAATTTTAAATACATTTAAAATGAAACCAATCATATCATTAATTTTCTAAAAGTATAGGAGCCTTCTAAATAGTCAAACCAAATGGTTATGTTGAGATCCACCTTTAATAGTGATTCAAAACTATATCTAATCTTGAGAATTTAGGATATAAACCTTCTAAATAAAATAGACTTTCTTCTTAATTTCATTATATCTTTCTATTAAGACTTTACATCCCAAATTCTTATTTCTTGAAGTCAATTAAGGAGGCCTCTACAGTTGGTTCGTGTTTCCTTGGAAAGTTTCATACTGTACGCATGCCCCTATTTTTGGTTAAACAAGGCTATGTCGATCATTTTTCTTACAAGTATAATTTCCTTCATATTTATTAATTTTTTATCATGAGTTATGGGTATATAAATGTTTATCATTGTGGAGATAATAGATTCTAAATTAATAAGGATAACGAATCAATTAATATTGAATTTAAAGGGGTGGGGGAATGTGAAGCATTATCTAATGTCTTTTTCTGGATTGTTTTTATTTGATTTGATATTATGTTTGTATGAACATACTTCATCGATGAATATCATATCTCATGGTGTCATGACCTTGCATTAGTAACTTCCTCTAGAAACCTCTATTTTTCTGATTGTTTGGTATCATCAGGAATAATTTGATAATTATGTATAGTCAGTTAGTGAATTAAATTCCCTAGGATATAATAGTTTTTTTGATAATACCCTTAATTAAAAAAGTTATATTGAAAATAGATTCCTTAATAAATATAATTTTTTTTTATAAGATATGATGTGTGTAGTGTAAGTTGACACAATATGGTTGAGAAGTGAGGTTTCATGTGGTTGTTGGGCTGTTTAAATGTGTTGCATGCTGTGTGCTATATGTTGTTTTATTTCTGGTTCCCAGTTGGTATGGATGGAGAAATGGAAACTAATCAAGAACTATAATTATTAAATGATAATTACTTAATATCACATTAAAAGGATGAATTTATGATGGTATTTAAGTATATATTAAACTACATGTTTAATGGAACAAGTTAACAATGAAGAATCTGGGAAATGATTTAATATTAGGTAATGACTTAAAAAATGAACTATGGCTTGATTTATACTTGTGTGGGGTTATTCATTTAGTATTGGTAGAAGACGTGGGGGAACTTCTGAGTTAGTTTGTGATCTACTTGTAAACTCATAGGTGGGGACTGTTTGGATTTATATATATGCATGTATGCATTGTATTTTCCTTGTAATTTATATATGCATCCCACCCATTTTGAACACAATGTGCCAATAACCTGCATAGTCACATGCTGGATGTCTTTCCCAAACATCCCTGTGTGAGGATGGATAGCTGGAAAACTGTTCTACCCTACCCCTCTTCCAGGAGGTGGCAACCCAAGCTTCTTTGGGAAGGATGTGATGAGATGTGGTATCACAAGTTTCTTCAGGATGAGTTATGATGTGGTGTCCTGGGTGTCTTTGGGATGAGTTGTGATGTGATTTCCCAAGTGTCTTTGTGATGATATGTGATGTGTTGTGATAGTCTAGATGTGTTCGGGTGGTATATAATATGTTGTGATATCCTAGGTGCATATAAGCGGGACGAGATGTGTTGTGAGGCCTAGGTGTGTGCGGGTGGGATGTGATGTGGTATATTCAGAAGAGGTGGGAGCGCTAGGAAATTTGTCCTTGGAGTGTGAGAGTGGATAATTAGTGGTAAAGTGGTGTGGGGTACCTTATCATCAATGTTATTTTCTTTATATTATATTATTTGGCTTGCGTTATTTGGTGATCATGCCTTGGTGATGTTGGGATTGTTAGTATACCTATAGAGGTGCTGTTTGGTTCTGCTATTTTCTCACAAGTGAATTAGTATTCTCTTTTCACATGTGCATGAGAGAATTTGGTTTTCCCACTAAGTATACCTGTATACTCACACTATGTATATAAAAACTATTTTTAGGATTCTATGTAGACTTTGTGGACCATATTATACATTTCTAGTTCAGACCTTTGGAACTGTTTCTATGTCACTGCCTTAGCTTTGGTTTCTTTTGTGATTTCATTTTAAGACATTATATATATCATTTTTTTATATATGCATTTTGGTATGGTTTGAATTTATTCTATATATGTTCGGGATTTTATTATGGTTGATACATCCTATCTCTCAATCTTGTTCTCTTATAAAGGGTAATGCCTCCCAAATTGTAAGATTTGTGCATCCTTGGTCGTAGTCCCTAACCTAGGTCCTACTGGAGGTGGGAATAAGGGGTCATTATCTCCCTTTATTCATTGTCATTCTAGTAGGGTTATCTTTGGATGGAGGGGGTTGTGACAGAATGGTATCAGAGAGAGGTTGAGAGACAGGGTGTAGTTCTTAGTTAGATACAATGAGGAATGCATGGGATGGTTGGGAAACAATGTCATATGATCTTGGTGTGTGATATAGGTCAATGAATAATATCTAGGACATAGGATTTTAGGTCCCTCTATGATCTAATTCAAGGACTATTCACCTACCAAACAACCATGTGAGTAAGAACTGCTTACAAGGTAGAGACCTCAGATAGGTACATGCATCATGATAACCTGTGTTCTTATTTTAATTGGGTGTTCTTATGAAGTTAAAATGAATTAAATAAATCATTAAATTTTATGCGTGTTTCTATGACTTTTCCAATTCTTTTATTACCAATAAATTTTTATTGTGTGTTCAATTGTTCATATAACTTAAAATGAAAAGAGTAAAGTTATACTTAACTGGCCTGTGATATTTGTTTGAAACCTTCTTGATGTTTTAATGTGTTGTTTCATTTTATGTTATAGCATGAATTTAATGAATTTAATTTTTAATCCTTTATTATAAATGTATAACATTCCATACATTTTTTTTAATATTTAAAAATGTTAGAGAAGCATGATTATTGAATTTTGTTTTTATCAACTGTTTAAATTTTAGAAACCCTTGTGAAGTATGTAACCTTGAAGTAGACTTCACACTGGAAAAATGAAATAAATTATTTTAAAACCATGGTTATAAGTATTCTAGTTTCCATGTGAATTAATATTTCTTTTGTTTCTTTCCATGTGTGATTTTTCATGTGCATGTGTTATTTACTTGTTGTAAAACTTAGTTTTAGACATTTCATTTATGAAATTCCTAAAATGTATATCTTAATTAATTGATAATTCCTTGGAATTTGGAATCCCTAACAAGAAAAATTTTCTATTTATTTGTCATGATTGTGGTTCTGAAGTATTGATATCACCATTTATTTTAAGCATGTGTTAGTGTATAAATTCTTGTGACATTTATTTCTAAATTTTTGAAAATAATAAACATTCTTTATAGTAACTTATTGATAATTAGAGATGTTTAAATGATTAAACATAACATTATATGATTTATAAGTGTTTTTAAGTACTAAAATAACCTTACCTCACATGTTATGTCATGAGTAGTTTGTTATGGGAAGCATGCATAACATTGAAATTATTGGTGTGGTAACTAGGGAAATTCTAGTATGAGAGACCTGTGTATGTAGCATATTTAATTTGTTACATTTCAATACATAAGTAAAACTATGTTACCCTTATTTCAGTATATAATCATGATTTCTTGAGCTATGAAACGATTAAATAATTTTTATCCTGAGCATGATAAAGCATGAAATATAGTAAAACAACATGTGAAGTTTTTAATTTCATGTTAAAAAATCATTTTTTATCTTAATAATTATATAAGAATGTTGTGTATGTAATAGAGTATTTGAACATGATAAAGCATGAAATACATTAATACAACATGTATAGTTTTAATTTTTTTTGGAAATCATGTTTCCTTGAGCCATGAAATGATTAAAGAATGTTTATTTCGAGAATGATGAAGCATGAAACATAGTAATACAACATGTGTAGTTTTAATTTTGTTGTCAGAAAGAACATTTTACTTTGATGATTATGACAACATGTTGTTTATGTAATGTATTAGTTTAATATAACACAAGAACATAGCATGTATAATTTTTCAAATTAATTTGGAAGTGAATTTTATTGATAATAATATGAACCCATAATGTCTTGTTTAACTATATTAAACATGAGGTGTTATATAACATGTGTATAGTTTTTTATTTAACATAGATGCATGTTAGAACTATTTAAAATTCAATGAAAATTTTTCATTTGAAATAATCTAGGAATTTTGAGTGTTGTTTGTGGTTGCATTTTTATCATTGCATTTAAGTGTTAATATGCCTCACTAAAAATAAAAGTTATTGGAAACTGGACTTATGCTGTGACTGTTGTAGATTATGAGACCCTTGACATTACTACTTGTTTAATCTCACCAAGAATAAAAAGGATAATGACTTATATATTGTTAATGAACCTATTTACTATGAAAAATTTAAAATTTGTGTATAGGTACTCATGCTAAATAATGAGGTGAAGTAATATAAGCCCTTGGATAATTATGAAAGATTCTATGTGTTGATGCTATGTGTGACTATTCTTGTTGTGATTTTTTATGTCACATGTGATTTAAAACTTCAATCATATTAATAGGGTGAAACCTAATCCTTAATCAAGATTCATTATACTTTTACATGATTGAAACCTTGCAGATGATTCAGTGCCTCCCAAAGAGGATAATATCTTGACATGTTAAATGGGATTCCTTAATTTGTGTGCTTGGGGCTTGATGTGTGATTTTAGTGCTGATTGTTGGTTGGTGCAGTGTAGAGGATGAGAAGATTAAAGTGGTTATGTGAAAAGGTTATTATCTTGTGGACGGTAATGTGGTGCAGTGATGTGGTAGTGAGAAATGTTTGGTGAACTTTTTTTTTTGTTGAGAAGTTTGGACAATGGTTGTGTTGTGTAGTGAAAGTGATGTACGATGGTAGAGATGTTTGGTTGCTATGGTGAGATGGATTTTTTTTGATGTGTTGTGATTATGTTTATGGAATACCTCATCACCCATAAAAATTTTAATCACTTAAAGATGATAATAAAATAAACTGGTTGTTTTGGAAATCAAGAAATTTAAAAATATGGGCTTACCACCCATGTATAAATCTCTTTTTTATAAAATATGTGATAGGAATGGTTTACTACTATCTTATTGGTTGGTTTTCTTGTGATTTATTTAATTTTGAAAACATGGGTTATGACCCCAAACATATGATGAGAGTTAAACTCTTTCTCACATCAAGACATGTTATATTATGACACGTTTGGAAACCACATGGGCGAGTCAATGACGCCCAAAGCAAAAAATATCATGGTGTGGTGGATGAGTTCATTTAATTTTTATTCTTGTGGGAACACTATCTATATTAATGTGATTTCTTGTATTTGTTGCTAAATTTTATGATAAATTTGTTTCATTGATGTTCTCATAGTGAATAATGTTTCATTATAAAACTTGAGATAATTTTCAACTAAAAAAATGGATAATTTCATCCTTGGGTTTTTTTTGTTTACATTTCATGTCATATGTCAAATTCAAGACATGTAATAAATGACTTGAAAATACGTGGTGTGTGTGATGAAAACCCTTTACAGTGACTTAATAAAAAATATTATTTATTTTATAGGCAGATGTTCTTGGGTTGAAATAATGACTTGAAGTTGAATATTGATAAAATAAAAGGATGTGAAATGTTTTATGATTTAAGATGGGATGATTTGAAATGAGTGGCATGGGTTTTTCAAAAATAATAATTTATATTTTTCTTCGAAATAAAAGGCATGGAATTGTGAAATAAAACTTTTAAAGGGTTTGAATATACTTTTAGAAGAAAAATGTATTGAAATAAAAAAAGATTTGATTTTAAATGAAGGGTGATTTTGAAAAGAATGTACTTGTTTAAAACTGTTAATGATGAATTGTGTTGAAAAGAATATTTTGTTCATAATTTATTTGATATTTATTTCTTTATGTGTTTTTATGACCATCTATGTGGATTTTTTCTATTTGAGAGGTATCTCCCCAAGGATATTGATTTAAAGTATTGTGTAGATTTACACTTCTTTTACCAAGTGATTGTTTTGTTGAAAAAATATCAAGAAACATGAGAGGTATCTCATGGGTTGCTTGTTTGGACAACCGTTATCTTTCCTTATAGTTTCTTTTTGATTCTCAGGGATGAACCATTCCACTAGTTTGAGTGATATGGAAGCATGGTTTCCTAAAGGAGAGTACATGGGAGAGTGAGACATATATGTAATCCCAATACTCGAAATTGTTATGAGTTATCCCTTCTCTATTTTCTTGTAATATGATGTTCAAAACATAGTGATTTTATGAAAAACGTTGTTTTACACATGATGTTATGTGTGGTATGTGTTGTGTGATGGTGTTCTAACTTGAGAAAAAGAGAATACCTAATTCATAATCAAGACACATTTCACTATGATGTGATTAAACCTGTGCATGCACGTTAGTTCCACCCAAAGAGGATAATATTTTGACATGGTCGATGGAATTGCCTTATTTATATGTGTATGTATGTATGTATATATTTCTTAGTTTTTTTTGTGTTTGGGTTAGTAGGTTTGATTTGCGTAAGGGTTTTAGGTATAATGAGAACCTTGAGAAGTATCTTTAGAGATGGTTGTTTAGGACCTTCCTATCTTTTCTTTATGGTTGGTTTTAAATTATTGAGGGAGAGAATAGTTTGAGAGGTATATGATGTAATGGTCGAAACATTTTATCCCATTAATTTGTAAAAAATATAACAATTGAGGTGTTTGAGGGGGGGGGGACTTGGGTGTTTTTGGGAAATGCGAGTCATTCCAATGGTGTGTCATTTACAAAGTTTTCCAAATTTCTATGTTTCTAATTTTCTAATGGTTTATTGTTCTGAAAGAATCTCTCTATGGTTGAATCTCATTCTAGAAGCATATTATTCTAACAAAATGTTGTTCTGGCGGGGTGTTGTTCTTGCGGCATCTCATTCTAGTGGTGTGTCATTTTGGTGGCATGTTGTTCTGGTGACATCTCATTCTTGTGGCATCTCATTCTGGCGGTCTTTCATTCTAGAGACGTCTCATTTTGGAGATGTTCCATTTAGGTGGAATGTCATTCAGGTGGCGTGTCATTCTAAAAATATGTTTTTATTGAAACATTTCATTATTATATCATTCCATTCTGGTGATTCTTCTTTCTAGATGCCAACCATCATGGTTGTGTCTAATCGTGGAAGTGTCTCATCCTGGCAGTGTCTCCTCCTAGCTATGTATCATTTTGAGTAGTGTCTCATCCTAGTGGTGTCTCATCTTGGTGGTGTCTCATCTTATGGGAGTTTCATCCTTGCAGTGTTTTATTCCAAGTGGTGTCTCATCCAAGTGGTGTCTCATTTCCAATAGTTTTCCATTGTTCTAGAATTTTACAATTTTTACAGTTTTTCCCTTTTTACATTTGTTTTGATGATAAATGAGTTTAATAAAATAATTAATGAATTTTAAAGACAGTTAAAATGAAACCTCTCTTATCATTAATTTTCTAAAAATCTAGGAGCCTTCTAAATAGTCAAACCACATGGTTTTGTTGAGATCTACTTATATTGGTGACTCAAAACTGTATCTAATCCTGAGCATTTAGGATCTAAACTTTTTCAAGAAACTATCCTTTCTTATCCCTTCCGGTCTAGAATTATTATGATACCGGACGTACCAAATCCTTGATCCTTGGAGTCAAGTAACCAGTTCATTGTAGTTGGTTCTTGTTTCCCTGGAAAGTTTCCTATTGTACGTGCACCCCTATTTTTGGTGCAACAGGGCCGTGTCGATCATCTTTCTTCCATGTAGGATTTATTTCATATTTCTTAATTGTGTATAATGTGGGATGTGTATATAAATTGTTTTCATTTTAGAGATAGTTTATTCTAAATTAATAAAGATAATGAATCAATTAATATAGAATTTAAAGGGTTAATGGAACAGAAATCATTATCTTACGACATTTTCAATATTGTTTTTTTTTGATTTGATATTATGTTTTAATGGGAAAATTCCTTGATGAATATCACATCTCATGGTTTTTTGACCTTGTTATAGTAAATTACTCTTAGAACTTATGTTTTTTTGATTGTTTGGTATCATCATGAATAATTGGATAATTATGTATAGTTAGTTAGTGAATTAAATTCCCCCGGATCTAATTGTTTTTGTGATAAAACCCTTAATGAATGAAGTGGAATTGAAAAGTGATGACTTTCTAAATTTGAAAATATTTTTTATAAGATATTATGTGTGTAGGGGAAGTGGACACAATATGTTTGGGTTGTGGGGTTGCATGTGGTTGTTGGGATATATAAATGTGTTTCTTGCTGTATGTTGTTTTGGTTTAGGTTCCCGATTGGTATGGATGGAGAAATGAACACTAATAATGAAATGGAATTATTAAATGATAATGATTTAATGTTATGTTAAATAGAATAATTAATGATGGGATACAAGTAAAATTTAAACTACATGTTTAATGGAATAGTTTAGTAATGGAGAATCATGGAAATGATTTAATATTAGCTAATGACAAAAAAATGAACTATTGCTTGCTTTCTACTTGTGTGGGGTTTTTTCATTTAGCATTGGCAGTAGACATGGGGGACCTTGTGAGTTGGTTGGTGATATTCTTGTAAACTCATAGTTGGGGATTGTGTGGCTTTACATATATATATATATATATATAGGAATTGTATTTTCCTTGAGATTTATATACACACCCCACCCATGTTGAGAACTATGTGCTGAACACCCACATAGTCATACAAGGGTGTCATTCACAAACATCCCAGTGGGAGGATGGATGGATGGTCACCCACTCTTACCTCCTCCCTCTTCTAGGCAGTAATGGAACAAGATTATTTATGAAGGATGTGATGAGATGTGGTATCCCAAGTTTCTTCTGGATGAGTGGTGATGTGGTGTTCTAGGTGTATTCAGAATGGGTTGTCATGTGATTTCATAGGTGTATTCAGGATAAGATGTGATGTGTTGTGATAGCCTAGGTGCGTGTGGGAAGGATGTGATGTTTTGGGATAGCCGAGGCATGTGAAGGTGGGATGAGATGTGTGTTGAGTCAATAAGGTTTCCTTATGACTTTTCCATTTCTCTATGTGTTGAAAATAAAAAAACTTTATCTTAAGGCAAATTATATTTCCCCTAAGGATTATTTTCATAAGGGAAATTTCCATTTTCCAAGTAAATTTTTATCCTTACCTTTGTTTTCATTGTTCACCTTTATAATCCCTCTAAATATAACTATTTTTATTCATAAGTCTTAAATTCGGTTTCATATCTAAAACCTCAGAATCTTATAATTCCTTGGATATAGAATTCTCTAAAACTCAGGTTCCAAATTCCTTGAAATTCTGGTTCTGAATTCTCTGAAATTCAATATGGTTATATGAAAGATATAAATAAAATCCAAAGGAATATCATTTAAAAGTAGTGAAAATATTTTTTTTATGATTTAAAGGGAACCCTGGTTTAGGATTCTTTTATACTTCAAGAAATGATTTTTTTAAAAGTATTTCAGATGCTAATTTTGGTGGATGTGGAATGGATAGGAAAAGTACATCTGAAACTTGTCATTTATTAGGAGATTCATTATTTTCTTGGTCATGAAAAAAGCAACACTTGGTAGCACTTTCCACTGTGGAAACTGAATATATAACAGCTAGAAGTTGTTGTGCCCAAGTATTGTGGATGCAACACACACTCATAGACTATGGTATGAGTTTTACCAGAACACAGATATTGTGTGATAACACTAGTTTCATTGCCCTAAGTAAAAAACCTGTACATCCCTCTCGTGAAAAACACATAGATATTATGCATCATTTTTTTAGGGATCACACACAAAAGGGGATATCATTCTTCAATTTTTCAGAATGCAAGATCAACTTGTTGATATTTTCACAAAATATTTACCCTCCAATAGATTTGAATACATTAAACAAAAGTTAGGAATGATAACCATAAGGTAATATTCTATATTAATGTTTTTTGGAAATCTATCTCCTAACATTAAGAAACTCCTTTTCATATGGGGTGTACATTTTCTTGTTAATCAAAATTTTTTTAGTCAAAATTTTTCGTAATCAAATTTTGAAGTTTTCTGTTTTTAAACCAATTTTTTCATAGAACGCAAATTTAAAGAATCTATTTTTCTTATCTATTTTTTTTTGAATTCAAAATTTTCCTTCTTTAATAATTTTTTCTAGAACCTAAAGTTATTTGAGAAGAATTTTCCATATTACTGATAATTTTTCCTAGCATTCCAGAAGTTATGTTTCCTTACTAAAGTTTTGGTAATAAAATTGTTTCTTGTTGTTATTTCATCTTGTCTAAGAAAATATTTCGAATTCACTTTCCTTAAATCTGATTTTTTTTCTTAAAAACCTCAAAAGATTGGAACCAACCAAATTTTTTCTTCTTCTATCATCTCAACTGTCAGATCTAATCAAGCTTATTTCAACTGATTGATCTTTTTGGGAAGATGAACCTGCACCTCAAACATCGATATAAATTCCTCTAAATGGTTGTCTCACATCAGTTATCATGCTTTGGTGTGATGAAGTTCTACTGCTCTACTTAAGTCCCATTCTGAATTTTCTGGTTTTCCTGAAATTTAAATGTCTTTTGAAGATTATCCTTAGAAACAAATGTCATCGATTAATGAAATCTCATAATGGTAGATTTAAATAGAAAGGTTAGTAGATACAAATTTTTTTCTGCTAAGTATGATTCTGTTATTTCAATTAATATCAAGTTAAATGGATGAGAGAGTTTATTTGTATTCAAACCGAAGGCACATGATCCAGTTTATCCTAAGTTACTGGTAGAATTATATGAAATCGTAAGTTTCTTCAATGAAAAAGGGATAGACAAGTTTTCATTTAAAAGTTATGGGAAAACCTATTCTCTTTCCTACAGTAAGGTTTCACACTTAATTGGAATTCCATATGAAGGTAAAGTTGAGTTTTTTACCCACAAGCTACCAAAAGAATCAGGTTCGTTTGATAAGGAGAAATCTATTGAGTGCCTTGGTTTGAAAGAAGTTTATACTCCAAATATTGTTCATCTCTCTACAAATTTCTAGATTCATGAGTTATGGGTTAAAGGTTTTATCATTCCGAGAAAAGGGGATAATTATACGCTGAAGAAGAGTGATATCTATATTCGATATTTTCTGGTAAACCTCAAGAAGATTAACCTTATGCAATATATCCTGATTATAATTTCAAATATAAAGAATATAACTATAAAGTATCATATTATTATGTATTTGACTATTCTTTCCATGATCATAGTTCTTTTTCTTGAATCGTTCAAAATATTGTGCAGTTCTAAGCCAAGGAATTTTAAGTTAATGTTTCTTAGTGATGATACATTGTGAAGGATGAAGGTCAGCTTCAATAGTGAATCCAACTAATTTAATGATTTATCTGATGCTAAAATAGAAGCCTTATCAAAGAAACCAGAAGTGGTTGAGACTTCCAAGAAGGGTGGTAAGAAGAGAAAGGTAAAGGAACCAGAAAAGAAAGAAAAAACTCCTACTATTCAGGAAACCCAATCTGTACCTCCAAAACTAAAGAAGCAAAAGACTTATCTGGATGAAGTGGTTGCCAAATGGATAGAAGATAAGAAGAATATGAAGGAAGAGGACCCTATTTTTGACTTGGAACCTACTGAAGAAAGATCATTAAAGATTAAGCCTATTGAGGTGCATGAGAAGCAAGAAAAAGAGAAGAAGCAAAAGAATACAATATCTGAAGTTGAGATTGTTCAATATCTTCTCAAGGGTGCCGAGAATGCTTCTGAACAAATCCAGGTATCATAATTTTTTCTGCAAGAATCACTTCTCGAGACTCTAGGAAAGAATATATGGATTTCATAACCAGAAAAAGATGAAGAAATAGTCCAGGAAGACGAATTCAAAAGAGAATAAGAGGGAGGAAGTGATGATATAGATGATATGATAAGGTAAGTGGAAGAGTATAATGAGAAGGATAATACTTCTGAAAAGTTTTCAATCCAAACTTCTCAGGCTGAATCAACCAAAATTCTTTCATAAGTAAAAGAGGATGAACAACAGGAAGAAGTGAATAAACCATTTGATGATGAAGGAAGCAACTATGAATTCAATCAACCATAGTATCTAGTGATATATGCTTAAAAATAAAAAGTTGAGGAAGAAAAAATATTTTAACTATCAGATAATGAACATGAATTGCCAAAATTAGTAGAAATAATTCCAAGAATTGATAAGGAAAAGCATGTGTTGGTTGATAAACTGAAGAAATCCGTGGTGGAAAAAAATATGTTGGTGGTTTGACAAAGAGAAAAGCTGAAGAGATTGAAAAATAATCCACACCAACCCAAGAATCTAATTCATAATTGTCCTCTCTTGGGAATGAATTTGTGGTCTAATCATTAAAGAAGTTGATTGATACTATTCCTTTATTTTTGAGTATAGACTTGAGGTTCTAGATTCTTTAGCACTCGTTTAATCAAAAATCAGATTACGTTACCATTCTTATGGATACATTTTTTAAGCTTGAGGATTATTTTAAATCTTTCTACATTGGGTATGATTCTCATAAGAGGTCATGCAAGGAAATCACTAAGTGGTATAGAAAGAAAATTGAGGAGTTAAGAATTATTGATTACTTTCAAGATAGTGTAAAGGATTTTTTATATACTAAAGATTTCAAAATCAAAGATTTTACAAAATATTTTGATGATAAGCTCAGTCTTGAACAAAAAGTTCAGAAGCTGGAAGTCAAGGATCTCAATAGGAAGCTTAATTTAGTTTGTTTTAATTGGAAAAGGGAAATATATCTTATAATTGAGTTCGAAGAAAAGTTCAGTAATCGAGAATATCTTTTGAAGGCTCAAGAAGAAATTCTTAAGGCTCGGGAAGAACAAATAAAAGCCTTAGAGATGAAAAATGAAGATCAGGATTAGCTTCTAAAGCACTTTGAAGAAGTTCATAAGGATCATAAGAAGATGAAAACCATAGTGAAAAAGTTAACAATGAAGGAGAAATAAGGATGAATTTTTTTTCTTGAATATGATCTTTTATTGTGTTTTCTTCCTTGTAGAAATTTTTCCTATCATAATAAAATTTTGGTTGTTCATCGTGTGTTTTATTGTATAGTACCAATATCTCAAGTACCATATTTTTTTTCTATTCTCTTTAATCCTTTTTCAAAATAACAAAGGGGGAGAAATGAATGATAAAAAGAATACTATGTAAATTCCCTAAGTAAGGGGGAGTCTATCTAAGGGGGAGTTTACTTAAATAATATTTCCTCATCTAAGTAAAATCAAAATCTCTTTAGGGAAGTCACGAATATGAGACTTATGGATTTCAAAACCTAAGGGGGGGGGGGGGGGGGGTTAGTCGTATTCATCATGATTCAAAAGTAATGAGATATAACTTTTCTTTTTTATGTTCATAAAGCAAAATTCTAAGTCCTTATATTCTTTTTCGAAAGGATGTTTGTGCTTTCCAAAAAGGGAGATATTGTTGAGTCAATATGGTTTCCTTATGACTTTTCCATTTCTCTATGTTTTTAAAATTTCAAACACTTTATCTTAAGGAAAATTATATTTTCCCTAAGGATTATTTTCATATGGAAAATTTACATTCTCTAAGTAGATTTTTATGCTTACCTTTGTTTTCATTGTTCACCTTTATAATCCCTCTAAATCTAACTCTTTTTATTCATAAGTCTTAAATTCGGGTTCACATGAAAAACCTCAAAATCTTATAATTCCTTAGATATAGAATTCTATGAAATTCAGGTTCCGAATTCTTTGAAATTGAGGTTCCAAAATCTCTAAAATTTAGGTTCTGAATTATCTGAAATTCAGGTTCTGAATTCTCTGAAATTCATGTTTCAAATTCTTTAAAATTCAGACTCTAAATTCCTCATAATTTAGACTCAAAATTCTTCAAGATTTAGACTCTGAATTACTTTGAATTTTGATTCTAAATTCATTGCAATTCAGATTTTAATTCTTTGTAAAACAAAATTTGAACATCCATATCTTATAGACTCCAAATGTTTATTTGGTTAGACTCCGAACTATTTTTTCTTAGACTCCAAAAAATATATTTGGTTAAGTAACTTCATTTTCCTCAAAATTGTTATGAAATGATGTCATACAATCTATTTATAACTAACCATTGTTTTAGGGACACATGTATAGGTCCCTCTGAGATTCAAGGAAAGATATGACCTTTGGAAGAGGTATCTAACCATTATAGAAGTGAATATAAATAGAAGATCATTCAAACAAGCTCATTACTGATTGATCACTCTAGAGATTACATGTTGTTGAAGTGAATTATAAAGAGAGATACTCTCATGCCCTATGCATACTAAACATCTTGTTCAAAATGCTTTGTGCGATTCTGATTGTTGTTGTATTCAATTGAGGGATTTTGGGGATATGAAGACATATGTGTCGAATACCTTGAAGTTCGAGAGATTTTGAGGATAACAAGACAGATTTTGATATTTCTATTCATGGCTTACCCTGGTGTGGGTAAGATAGACTTTCTTGAAAGCATAAATCAAGGTACCATTATCCAAGGTTGTTGGATACCCTAATATTTAGGTTAAAAGATTTCATACTTGTTACTTGTTTTGTTTCAAGTTTATTTCCACTGCATTTTGATAAAGGAAGAAAGTATAACCTTCTTATACTTTCTTTTTCTTTTGTGTACTCTGATTAATAAGATTATATATGCTTTAAGGTAGAATATTTTTCTTGTAAACTTTCCTTATGTTTTATTTTCGGAACTCTATTTCTAGAACCTACTAAGTTTGTTCTATAGAACTATTTTTGGGTTTGTGAATTTATGTTGTTTAACTTTGTTAAACATAGTTTTCCTTATGATTAAAAATGAAAATTTTAATCTTAAAATTCCCCCCCTCTTGTATTTTGAGCATCCACATCATTATTTTGATCCTAAAATGTGTTGTGAGGCCTAGGTGTGTGAGGTAGGGTTGGGATGTGGTATATTCAGAACAAGTTGGAGCACTAGGATGTCTAATATTGGGGTGTGAGATTGGATAATCGGTGGGAAAGTGGTGTGGGGTACCCTATCATTGATGTGATTTACTTTATATTATATTACTTTGATTTCATTATTTGATGAGTGTGACTTGCTGAGGATAGGATGGTTAGTATACCTGTATAGGTGTTGTTTGGTTTTTCATTTTTCTTACAGGTGAATTAGTGTGTTTTTTCACATATGCACAAGATACTTTGGTTTTCCTATTGTGTATACCTCTATGCTCACCCTATATATATAAAAAATATTTTCAAAATTTTTGGAGGACTTTGTGAACCATTCTAAAAATTTATAGTTTGTAAATTTGGAGTTGTTTCTATATCACTTCCTTAGATTTTGTTTCTTTTGGGATTTCAGTTCAAAATTTTTATATGTATTTATTTTTATTTATACATGAATTTTGGGATGGTTTGCATTTATTTTATATATCTAATGGATTTTATTATGGTTGATACATCCTATCACCCGATGTTGTTTTCATATAAAGGTTAATAACTTCCATATTGTGAGATTTGTACACCTTTGGTGCTAATTTACAACCCGAGGCCTACTGGAGGTGGATATCAGTGGTCATTATCTCCATTTATTTATTTCTATCCTAGAAGGGATATCTTTGGAGGGAGTGGTTCATGACACAAATAACCATCACGATAAAATTACAACATACCTAATGCATTCTAGGTCTATCATAGACCCACCTATCCTGGGTTTATACTGGAACCACCCATCATTATAAAAAATACTCCAAAATAGTCACATAACAATAGAACATGAAATCTAGTATCATAAAATAATTCTTGTGGAAAATAAACTTTTCAATTTTAAACAAATTATTTTAAAAAAATAGCACACATAGAAAGGAAATAATTTTCTTTGAAAATAACCATGTAACCTTGTAAAGGATAATTTAAAGTAAAAATTAGTTATGATAGTGGGAAATATGTTCATTATATATAAGTTAAAAAACTTTACATTCATAATTTTATTAGAAATGTCCCAAAGTATCTCATTTGGAAAACAAAAAAAATTATTTTAAAAAAAATATTTTAAAATTCTAATATGGAGAATATTAAAAACATTTTTCTAAAACATTTTTCTAAAATATGGATTTGGAAGGACAATAGAGTTTTAAGGGAAACCTTAAAAGATAATTTTTGAAATAAATTCCCTCACCTTTAGTCTGACTCATCATATTCTTTATTTATCATTCTAAATAATAAACATAGGATAAATATGTAATATTTAATAAAACTTTTCATCTGAATAATTTCATTTATTCTATATCTTACCATGCAATATTTAATTATTTAACCAATTAAATTCACATTGGATGTTTGGATGATATTTGGTACATAAATCCAAAATTAATTTAGTAGGATGAATATGGTGAAAGTGGCCATTGGTACATCATATAAAAATAATATTCATAACATAATTATCATTTTTATACATCAATTACTCTTTTAAAATTAATTATGAAATATATTCATTTAAAAATAGCTACGTTACAATCATGGAGATGGTTGGTCGTACGTACTCATGAATAATGTTTCCTTTTTTCAATAATAATTATGGAAAGAATATTAAATATTATTTTATCTTTACATAATGATAATAATTATATATATATATATTATATTATTTCTTTAAATATAATTACATTTATTATCCCTATTATTTGGGGATGAAAAATGAATCGCATTGCTTCGTAGAGGTGGTAGTCCACACATATGCACGAACGACGTTATCATTTTTTAGTGTATGGAAAGGTAATAAGGTAAATGCTATATTATCTTTTAATAATCATAATTATGTAATTAATATCATATATAAACATAAATAAATCATTATAATATATCCATGATATATGATTATTGAAAATGAATTACATTAGTTCGCGAGGTGGTAGTCCTCCGTACACATGAATGATGGGATTTTTCCATTTGATAGAAGGGAAGATGAATATAGGTTGTGATATTAATATAATAAAAAATATGTATATTGTTTATACTGGTGTTATATTTTATCATGATTTAATGAGATTTTATGGTGGTGGAAGAAGAAACAAAACTAAAACATTTAATTGAAAACTATACCTCTCCTTGAAAATCCCCATTTTCATAATACCTTAAGACCTCAAAAGTTGGTGTTATAACTAAAATAATATATCTATAAATAGGGGATATATTATATTAAGGTATTTGGGTAGGCATTTTCAAAATAAATGGGGTTTTAAGTGTGAATTATTGAGAAGAAGAGGTTCCCTTTTATAAGAGGGAGGAGGGGAACACTTAGAATTCCACAAAATATTAAATTAATATATATAAAATTTCAACTAAAAATGGTTCCTAAATTATTTATATATAATATAAGATACTTATGGGTCCAAATAATTTCTTAAAATAAATTTTCGAAAAGTTTAGGTCACATTTTTATCCTTATCAATAGGTTTTAATCCCTCGTTAACCATTTTTAAAATTATCCTCACAAAAAGGATTTTTACTCTTTGATGGTCAATAAAGTTACTTTAAATGTTGAAAAGGCCCATAAATGGACCATTTGTGATATTATAGAACAAATAATAATCATGATGAATAATATAAGTTTTTTTTGAATTTTATATCATTTAATTAAATATTATTTATTATGAAATATCAATAATGTCAATTTGTAGAACTATTCATTACATTGACTTTAATAATATCAAGATATCACATAGAATTAGAGAAAATTATTTTAAAACATCTTTAAAATTTAATTATAATATATAATATTCTTGTATTATATTAATTATCTCAATGTATATTATTTTTAATATTTTTATAATCAGTTATTTTTTTTCATTAATTGAATAGTTACATGATCAATGTTGTGAAATCATTTAATGTAATTATTTATTTATTAAAAATTAAATCAAATTAACATGAAGAATTTAAATATTTTATATTTCAAAATAATAATTTTATTCTAACATAAAATCTAGATAACCCCATATTAAAAATATTATAGTTATTAAAAACAAGAGTGTGACATGTTTAACTTTTCTTGAAATAAAATACTATAAATGTCATAATCTCATAATAATGGATATAACAATTCCATAAAATAGAATACTAGATGGTTATGGTCAAAATATATTAACAAAATAAAATTATGTAATGTTTTTGGGTCATTTTATAATCCATATCATTTTATTTCTAACTTTAATTATCGGATTTACTCTTTACTATGGTGACAAAAATTACTATTTTTACTATTCATTTTGACTGAAATAAAAGGCTCAAATTCATTAAACTTATACCTACTGATTCCATATATGTAATAAAATTTTCAAAATTTAAAACATATAATTGGAAGAGTTTAATTAAAAATTATTCCCACAAAATGAAAAGAAAACCAGTTTTCTTGAAAAATGCATTTTTAAACCAAAAAATATACTTATACCAAAATAATTTATAATGGTGAATAAAATGTAATTAATTATATTATATAAAATTAAATATTAATTAAGTTACTTTGAGATCAAATTAAAATAATAAATGTGCTTTTTAATATAAGTAAAATGATAGTTTTATAAAAATTTGTATTTTTCATTATTCACTAAAAAATTAATCTTTTCAAAAAATTCTCAAAAAAATAATCCTAAGATAATTTTTACATGATAAATTAAAAAATTAAATTCATTTTTATCAAATATATTTTCTAAAATTGAATAAAATTAATTATAATATTCACTCATAAAAAGAAAGGAAAATAATTTTTGAAGGATAAACCAAATTTATTAAAAATTTAAGTGATTATTTATAAATAATTAATTAATAAATTATAAATGATTATAAACATTATATATTTCATAATTATATTAATAATATTTATTCCTTCTAATTTAATGTTTAGGTTATAATAGTCACATTTAAATAAAAATCTTTTGTTGTTCGTTTAAGCTTGGTGTTGTGTATCTTGTATGCTATCGAGCATAGTCTTTCATTTTTAAAATTTTAAGATATTAAATTCTATCCCATTTAATAAATTTAAGGCTCTAAATTTTAACTCTATCTTGGTAACTTGGTTTCAACAATTTAAAATACCTTTGTTGAAATCCTTCATCGAAAAAGTGTCAATAAAACATCCACTTGAAAAGAGATAAAGAGAAGTACAATAGTCATTTAGAATAATACATACTAGGTTTCCATATAGTAGGAAAATGAGGATGTAAAAAAATGGACATCAAAGAGAAAATATTACTCCCAATAACTAATAAAGAGTGATAGATAACATGGTCATAAAAAAGATAACTTTTAAAAACTGTAAATATGTAACGGGTTAAAAGGCCATTGATTTCTGAGTAAGAAAAATAAACAAATAATTTTTTCTAAAATACATTTACTAAATTTAATGAATTTTTATATTACCTATAATAAAAACATGAGTAAATATACTTACGTCACAATAATAGTTTTATCCTTTAATCAATTCCCACCACAATATCATCTTTTTCTCCAAATGATGAGTATTACAGATGAATTATTTCATATATGAAGCATTAAAATCAACTTTTATGGACTCAAATAATTAATTAGAGAATAAAAATATTTTCCCCATATCTTTATATTGTAACCATAAAAAAATGGTTAAAATAACGTACTATAATCACAAAATGAATATACCTTCAAATGAAAAAAACTACATTAATCTCCAAAATTCAATAGTAATACCCAAAGTTCAATTTAGAGTTTTCTATAAAAAAATATTATTAAAATTCCTCAAAAATATTATAAACTAATATTGAAACCCAAAAATTAGAAGGATTTTATCCCATAATATTCCAAGATAAATTTAGAATTTCTCTATAAATCACATCATGGACTCTTAATGCCTCATACCAAAATATGCACTACTTAAACAAATAATATCTAATATGTGATAACCATTTCTATAAATAACCAGAAAAACCATAGATCCACAATAAAATCATATATACTTATAAAATATAATTCAACCTTTATTCCAAAAATAATATCCCATAATATCATATAAGGTTCCCAAAATAGTGATATTCTTCAAAAGTAACATCAATCACTTAACCACCAAATCCATTTCTAATCCCATGGTTATTTATACGATAAAACATATGCTCAAAAAATAAACTTAAACATTATATATAAGATCATTTAAATAAATAAAATTAATTTCATACTAATAAGGACATCACATAGGCTAGTGGTAGGTGATGCACCCTTGTTGCCCTTCAGTTGTGGGTTTAAACCTCACGACCTTGTCGAAAATGATGAGTTTTTACCCAACCTATTGTTTTTACTTTTAATAAAACTATATTAATATAATTACAACAACGTTATAAAAAAATTACCTTTATTTATTCAACAATAAATAAAACTTTTATCCCAAAATTGTTTCTCATACCTTTCGTTTTAGATCCCAAAAATGTAAAAACCCATAATTACCTCAAAATAAAAAATAATATAATCATAAATGTTATACATACCTTTAAACTTATTTCCATAAAATGAAAAGATAATTATTCCTCAAATACATTTTTCAATAAAACCTATAAAATCCTAAGGGTTGTATTATCATAAATATGTCTCAAAATACTCTTAATCATCTTAGTCTTCCACCAATTAATACCTCAAAAGGGGTATCTATGAATTTGATCTTAAGATAAAATGTAAACTTATAAACCCATGATGTCATTAATAACTCTTCATTTTAACCCACCGTAAAACATCCTAATCTCTAAAGTTATCTAAACCCTTCTCTGAAACCAATAGTAATGGTATGGACTTATTACTAATGGGATACAATCATTACCTACTAGATCAATCCATGTGTGGCTATACTTACTAGGAGGGACTACCACCACCATCCCTAGTGGTATCCCTATCTTCATGAAGCCCTTGGGTGGAGATCCATGCTTCACCCAACATTCACATGTGTGAGTTCTTAAGGATTATAATCACTCATTTTCTTCTAATACCAACTATAAGGGACCTTCCTTAAACATTATATATTCTAGTGATTTTAAACAAGGAATCATTTTTTTTCCAAATGATTTTTTAGGATTAGTGTTTTATATAATTAAGATAAAATCTTACATAGTAAACCCCTACATTATATGTTGAAACTTCTATACAGTATCCATTTTTCATATAAAACAAAAGTATTTAAAATAAAACATGATTTCTTTTCATAACAAATCATCAAAACATTCAACTTGACATCTTTTTCTCTCTTACCCATCCTTAAACCCTATATTTCTTGTAAAATGTGGTGTGAGCACAAAAATATCATCAAGGGAAATAAAATGAAATAAAATCATTATTCTAGTAAAAATCATGAAAACCCATGTAATTTTTACCTTTATCTTCAATGTTCTTTGAGTGTAATAAAACATTTCCAAATTAAAACCACAAACAATTTTTGCTAAAATAAAAAACTTCAAAACCCATAGTAAGAATAAATAAATCATTTAGAAAAATTTAGGAATAAATTTATTATTATAAATAAATATTGAGTAACTTTCATGGCTAAAACAAGAGAAACCCTCATGGTTACACATGGAATAACCCTCATGGTTATACTTGAAATAAAACTCACAGTTATTCTTAGAGTAATATTTATAGTTACACTTAAAATAACAATAAAGATAAAATTCTAAAATACCCAATGAAATGGAGGTATATCATTAAAACAATGATACTTATTTTATAATGGAACCATCCATAATCATAAAAAATTTCCAAGAACCATAACATAACCATAAAACAAGAAATATTGTTTCATAAAAACATTTTTTGAAGAACAAAACCTTTTCATTTTGAAATCACTAATTTTTAAAAAATGGTGGACATATAACAAAAACAATTATTTGAAAATAACCATGTAAACATTAAAATGAAACGTGAAATAAAAAATTAATCACGATGAAAGAAATTCATTCATGTCATATAAGTTAAAAAACATTCATTTTATACTTTTTTCCAATAAATTACGAAGTACCTCATTTCGAAAATGTCAAAAATTTTCATTTGAAATCATTTTTTAAAATTAAAATATAGGTAAAAAGGACTTTAAAAAATAATAGTATAATAGTGAAAACATTTTTCTAAAACCTTTTAAGAAAATATGTATATGGAAGAAAAAGAGTGTTTTTGTGAAACTTTAAAATATAATTTTCAAAAGAAAGTCCCTTACATTGAGTCTAACCCATCATGTACATTATTTATATTCAGGAATAATAAAAATTCGGTAATTATTCAAGAAAAATTTTAAATTTTATATACCATTTATTTTACCTAATACCATGCTATATTTTATTATTTATTTAATTGAATTCACATTGGATGTTTTGATGATATTTGGTACATAAATCACAAATGACTTCATTAGGTTGACTATAGTCAATAGAACATTATTCCATCATATCCAAAATAATTTTCATGACATTATTATAATTTTTAAACATCAATTACACTTTTAAAACTAACCATGAAATATATTCATAAAAAATTAACTACGTTACAATCATGGAGACGGTAGACCGTACGTATGCATGAGTAACATATCCATTTTTCAACGATCATTAAAAAAAGAAGATAAATATTATTTTGATAGAAGATAATGACCATAAAATCATATATATAATATTATTTATTTAAATATACTTATATATATGGTCCCTATGATGTGGTGACGAAAAACGAATCACATCACTTTGTGAAGGTGTAGTCTACAAGTATTCCCCAATGACATTATCATTTTTTAGTGTGTGGAAAGGTAATAAGGTAAATGATATAATATATTTTAATAATTATAAATGTTTCATGAATATAATATTCAAACATTAATTCCCTCACAAAAATATATCCATTAGAGGCAGTGATGGAAAACGAATTACATTGGTTCGTGAGACAGTAGTACACCATACACATGAATGATGGCTTTGTTTCCCATTTGACAAAATAGGAGAAAGATAGAGGTTATGATATTAAAATAATAAAATTTAATTATATGTACTATGTTTTTTATTATTATTTTATCATGGTTTAATAGGATTTGAAGGAGGTTGATGAATAAACAAAACTAAAACATACTGTTAAAAACAATACCACTTATTTGGAAATACTCTTTTTCTTATCACATTAAGACTACAATGGTTGGTGTTATGTATAAAATAAGACCTTTATAATTATTTTATGTATTATAGGAAGTTACTTGGTATTTATTGGCTGAAAAAATAGTTTTTAAGTGCAAAGGATTGATAATAAAGGGTTCAATTTTATAAGGGAGTGGAGGGGCACACTAAGAATTCCCCAGAAATATTCAATTAATATAAATTAATTTTTTAATTAAAAAATCATTCAACATATATATTTATAATATTAGATGATTATTTTTATAAATACTCTCATTCAATAGTTTTTTAAAAAAAAATACCACATTTTAATCCTTATCATTTGGTTTTGGCCCCTCGTTAACCTTTTTTAGACTTACTGTGACAACAAATATTTTTACTATTTGAGGATCAATATAGTTACTATAAATGAAAAAAAGTCTCCTAAATGGACCATGGTAAATATTATAAACCAAATACTAATCACTTTCCGAAATCTAATATTTTTATGAATTTTCTATTATTTAATAAAATATTATTTATTATAAATTATAAATAATGTCAATTTTTAGAACTATTTATTAATTTGAAATTAATAATATCAAGCTAAAACATAGAATTAAAACCAATTTTTTCGAAACATTTATAACGGATTAGTTATTGTTTCCTTATGTAGCTTATACAAACATGGATATTCTCTTACCACAGAGGTTAAGACCTTGCTCAATGGGCGGGAAATTTGTTTTTCATCTGAAATTTCTCTCTCTGAGATTGAAATTGATTTCGCTATCATCTTTAACTATATTTATAGGAATATCAGCCCCCCTAGACCATTGTCTCTCTCATCTGCAAATTCAAGGAACTCATTGGGCGAGCTAACCTGAACCATACTTGGTGCGAAGGCAACTATGTTGAAGACTACCTTACTTCAAAGGGAAATCAAATTACCCCCATCATCATATATTATACCATTGGCTCTCTGCCCCTGGAGTGTATTAATTTCTTTTAGGATGATTCCCTTATACCACACTTCTTTAGGCCTCATTGACTTTATTGTACCCTTCTTTCTTGGATTAATAAAAATCCTTCTTTGACCAATGGATCGTCGTTGTGAAAGCATTTAAGGAAATGATTTATTCTTTAAAATTAAAAATAAATTATTATGATTAATATAAATCTTTTATATTTTAAAATACTATTTATAATAAAAAATATACTTTTGATTACCACATATTAAAAATAATATGGCTAATAAAAACAAGAGTGTGACATGTTTGACTTTTCTTGAAATAAAATACTATAAACGTCATAATCTCATCCAAATTGTAATAAAATTTCATATAAAAAAATACATGATGAGTATGGACTATATATATTCCTAAAAAAAATTAATTCAATTTTTTGGGTCACTTTATAGTTCTAATCATTTTATTTTTAACATTGATAACCTGATTTACCTATTACCATCGTAATAAAAAAAAGTAAGTATATTATTAATATTGAAAAAAGTAAAAGGAAATATATAATAAAAATGGAACTCATAATTCCAAATATATAATTATTTTTTCAAAATTCAAAATATATAAGTGGAATAATTTATATTTAATTTAATCTCAAAAAACGAATTGAAAATTAGTTTCCTTGAAAAATGCATTTTTTAAATCAAAAAATGTATTTATACCAAAATAAGGTATAAGGATGAATAAAATGCCATTAATTAGATTATATAAAACTAAATAGTAATTAATTTACTTTGAGATAAAATTAAAAAAATAATGGTACATTTTAATATAAATAAAATGATAGTTTTATAAAAATTTGTATTTTTCAATATCCACTGAAAAATCAATTTTTTAGAAAAATACTAAAAAACTATAGTAATTATGAAATTATTAATTTAAAATTTAAATTAATTTTTTCAAATAAATTTTATAAAATTTATAGATATTAATTATAATATTACATCATAAAAATCAAGAAACCCATTTTTGAAGAAAATGTATTTTTGAACAATAAAATGAGTTTACTAAAATTATAAATGAATATTTAAAAATAATTAATTAATATATTATCAATGAATATGAAAATTATATATTTAATAATGTCATTAATAATATTCATTCTATATAATTTAATGGTTGGGTTATAATGTTCAAATTTAAATAATAAGATTTTTTTGTTCATTTAATCTTGGTGTTGAATCTCTTATATGCTATCAAAGATTGTATTTAATTTTTAAAATAATATGATGTTATGAAGCTTTCATTGACTTTTCAATAATGAATTTTAATAGTTCATTGGAGATCTCATATACCTTCTAAATGAATTTCTATTTATAAAGATCAGGAAGGCGAGACATGATTCTATAGACGTACATATCCTCTTTTTGCTTTAAAATATCATTGGAAATGGATGATATCATGAAACATTGGACAAATATGGAATCATATAAATTTTTCATATAGAGAAATAATTCATCCTCAATGTCCTCATTTTCATGTTCTGAAGGAAGAGTGTTTTCCAATACTTATAATTTCTGTTCATGGCGCAATATAATGAATATGTTCATATACCATTATTTGAAATTTGAGCTGGTGAGAAGGTTATCATTCCTTAATATGGATCATAGTGATATATAAAGATATTTTTGGGTTTATAATTCTACAATAAATAATAAATTAATTGTATTACTTTATCTAGATTAGAAAATAAAATAATAAATTTAATTTAATTTATTAATCTCCAATTATTTTATCAAAACCCAATAGACCTAATCATTGGTTTAAAATTATCCAATAACACTAATATATTAGTGGAAAGGATCAATATTCCCCATATCATAACCAAAATGAATTTCTGACATGCTACTCAAAGGTATTTAGGTAGGTGTAACTTTCCAAATGAATTCAACTGTAACTCCTTGATCCATTGAGTGAACTACCAAATCTTGAAATCCTAGATCAAGATTTCCTCATCACTTTGTATACTAGTTTCACTATGTATTGTTAAAGTGATAATCTATTAACGAAATATAGGATAAGTCATCCTAAAAATCAATAGAGATATTCTATCACACTTGAAAGCACCCCCAACAGAGGTTGGTCAAGCACATTGAACTATGTCTCAATTTTTACTGAAGTAGTGAAAGGATATACTGACTATATATTTTATTTGAGGTATTTTTATATTTATTTAAAAACTAACTTGTTATATGTTTATTATTATTAAGTGGATTTTACATAATTTATTAAAAATGTATTAATAATTTTTAAACATATTATAGTATTTATTTTAATCCCATATTGTATGAATGTTAATTAAATTTTTAATGGTTTAAATATCCATTAGTAGTTAACCATGCAACAAAAATAAATAAAATAAATAAAGTGGTAAGACTATAAAATTAACTAATGGTTAGTATTTCTAGTATAAGATAAAATAAACATTTAACTAAGGGAATTGACTCTTATATTCAAGCATGGTTTAAGTGGAAATATTCCACATGTGCTCCTATGTGCCTCCTAAATTGGTTTTTCCTCATATTTGAACTTGAACTGTCTCCACTCACCTATGAGCTCCATCGATTACATAATTTTACTCACACATAGGTGAGGGGGACCAAATTATTGGTTAAGGGGTTTATATAGTTTTTTGGGAAAATAGAACCTTATATAATTATAATATATGAATGAATCACATTCCATTATACAATTTAATAAACCATTTTCAAAACAATGAAATAATAAATTAAATGAGTCAATAAAAAACACAGACTGGTCAAAGGTCTTAGTCATCCTTATAGCATGAAATGAATGTGAAAAATTATATTAGCTATCATAAAATTAAATTAATTCTTTATTATTAAGATAAACTTTCTTGAATTAATTCAATAAATTAATCAATTCTCTTTATCTTAATGACCATTCAAGGTATCTTGGAGCCACCCATCATAAATGAAATATTGAAAAAAATGTATTGACTAGAAATTAAATATAATTAAATGGAATTAATTGATCATTTATTAATTATGAGAACCTTTATTACATGGTCATCACATTAGATGATAATTGTGCAATTATGTTTTAATGTTGCAATTAATTATTCTTTATGAAATTTAATTATGTTCTTAACTAGGTTAATACATGGCATGTACTAATGGGTTAAATTCCATGTTCATCACTTACTATGTATCTAGGATAAAATCATATAGAATTGATGTGTATCCTAGTCAATATACAAGAAATATACTAACGAGATACAAACTATATATATTACTTATCGTATGTATGCATATCCTGCCTATAGGTTCAATGTGTTATTTAGATATGGAAAACAATGAATTACCCATCATGTACACCAAAAATAGTTGATGTATCTCATTAATGCTATAATTTTTAGTCTCATGTGGAATTATGTTGCATATTTTACCACATGGTTAATCTAAATTTTGATACTAAGCTATAAAAATGACATGATGTGTATAATAGCTACACAATGTGTGGTATGACATACCATATGCTAAGATACCCTGGTTAACAAACTATTTTCATTAAATGCATAATGTATTATTAATGCTTAATGCGACATGTATCCCATCACACATATAGGTATAGTGAACTTTGGTACATGACATGTACTACAGTCCCATGTTGGGTGACTGTTTCTATCAACTAGAATCCTTTTCATCTCCCGTTGGTATCTTTGATCATTATTTATTTTATCTTAATCTATTTAAAATGATATAAAATTATAATAGAGTGAATTAATATATTGAAAACCTGTTAATTAAACTTGTAGATTTAATAAAGGAATACACTAGAAGTGAAAACTAACAAAAATTACATATAATTGATCAATGAATAATAAATAATTGTAAATTATCTTTTAACCACCTCTGATTTAAATTGAAGGTTTTGGGTGTAGTGAAAGCGATAGTAGAGTATGTGACCAAATCATATATTTTTTTAATCCAAGAATAATATATGATGTACATGATGAAAAATCTTTATGACCAATGAAATTAATATGAATATTAATTGATGTAAACCTGGAACTAATAAGGGAGAATCTTTTAACATATAATTTCTAATTGTTTAATTTTATTAAACAATTATCTTTTATTTAATTATTTCTCAATCAATGAATTTTTAGACCACTTGAAGTTGTACCATCATTACGTTAGTGGAATCAAGGGTAGATTCCCTATAGTAGTGATCTAAATGGGCTTTATAAACCTCTAACTATCACTGTAGAATTGTTTGAGTTCGTGTAAAGATAAATCTAATGTTTGTGATGATCATCATTGATTTTAATTGAATCCTACAAGGTAAGTAGAATTAATTATGATGGAGGAGGAGAATTTACTTTCATTTATCAGAGAGTTATAGGAAGAGAGCTTTCTAGGTCTTGAGGGAATCTTATCTAGATTTCATTTTACACAATGATGGAATTTTTCTAGAGCTTGCACACAATTTCATAATCAAGTTTATATAGTTTTAGTGGTTAGAAAATAAATAGTTGCACAAGGGTCCTTATTATTCTATTGATTCCCATCAAACCCTATGTTTAAATAATAATAATAATAATAATATTTACTTGACATGTGCTAAACTCGTGTATAAAATAAATTTTATTTTCATAAATAAATAAATTAATATTTATTTACATAATATTTAATATGAAATTTGTCACTGAACCATAAAACTCATTCTTCCAATCATCCTTAATATTTATATGTCTTTGAATAATGACTATTTATTAAATTAAATAAATTCCACTACATTATTTAATAATAAAAATATAAATATTATATTCATTTAATTAGTGAATAATTATTTATTAAATATTCACATAAATAAATAATTATTTTGTTACATTTTAGATTATGCAAAATAAATTAATATTTTATGTTCATTTAATTAAATAAATAATTATGAGGTGAATAAATATTTAATAAATATTCAACTCACATGTATGTTCTTTTTAATAACTAATGAATGAATATTTGTGATCAAACCAACATAGATAATTATCAAACCACATACAGGAATAATATTTATTCAACATACTAAATTCATATGAAATTTAATTGAATTTCCAAATAATCTTAGTTTGTGACCCTATAGCCCCCTTTCTCTATGGCATTAGGAAACAATTCCTAAAGTCCTATGTTAGTGTCTAGCAACACACCAACTATCCCATTTATAAATAAGTTAATATAATAGTGATATTAATCCTCATAAAAATGTTAATTGTGCAATATATTCACTTTATCTCAATATCTTAAATCAAGTAGGTTGTATACTGGATCCATCAACCTATATGCCCGATGCCTCTTTATTTGAATATCTAGAAATGAACTTCCTAATAACACCTCCATGATTATGGAAATAATTAGGTAGTACAATTACCCTAAAAGGACCTAAAATATCATCTTTTTTTAAAAAAATAAGAAGGGGTAAATCCTTTATTACATTATACATTAAAAAAATTTCAATCATGACACACCCAACATATCCTAATTCACTAAGAGCATATGTCATCATAATTTTCACCAATACATCAATGTAAGAGACTCATGAAATGTAATAATAAATATCTGAAATTTTAAGGAACGTTACACACATCCGAATATAGAAACATCTAATGAAACATATGAATGTGGGTTTCCAACTATAAGGTTATGTTCTCATAATCTCCTACACTAAAGAATACCAAGGAAATACACCTTGTGAAATAAGCTCAAATCCTTATGAGTTTACACCCTAGATAGCCTACATCATTTATGTACCATAAAATTATATCATCTAGATACAAAAATAATCTTTAAGAATAATTTCATGCCAATTTTAGTTTTTCATCATTATAGGGAACTACTATAACCTTTAAGCAAGAAAAGTACCCTAAGGACATTCTAACATACTATGTCACATAGAGGAATAACCATGATGTGATAAGAAATACAATTAATATTTCAATAGATGAATACAAGTAAAAAGAAAATACATATATGATTTTTCTAGGTCAAAAAATTTAATAGATATCAATGTGACTCAATCAATAAGGTTGAGAAATACTACTTAAAATATTTATGACACTCTGATTATCAAATCCCACCACCAATGGTAAATTCAATTTCACTCTAAAATATTTTAGTTGTGTTTTCATCCATATTATTTGGGTTTTTTCTAGGGAAGTAGTAAAATATTATACTTCCTCTATGCTAAGGGTAATAGAATTAAAATATTTTGTGTCTTTTGTAACTCACCTTTATCCTATAAAATATACTCAAATAGAAATTAAATTCCAATAAAAAAACGTCCAAATTTTTTTTCATCTATATAAAAAAGATTTATTTTTCTATTATATTTCAAATTGAGGCTCTAAAATAGAGAAAAATCTCAATAATTTTTATAAACTCTTTTTGATTAACCTATTTTCTATATTAATAATTTTAATTATTGATTATAATTGAAAATTATATAGAAACATTAATATAATATTCTAATCCAAACTTATTAAATAGTTCTTAGTCATACTTCTCTTAAGAAAGAAATATGGTATTCTTATCTTTTGAAATGTGGAGTCCCATGAAGTATATAATCCATCATACTATATACATTTCAATAAAATCCTTCATTTAAGTGAAAAATAATTTCAAATAAATTGTTTATTTCTTATAAGGATAGTATCATCTATATAGATGATGGAAAAGAGAGATAACTCATTACATTCTTTAATATAGTGATTGTTTCTCATGATTCATTTCTTGAATTATAACAACATAAATAGGGATTCATGATTAAAATACCATGCTCTTAGATTTTTTTAATCCATACTTTTATTTCATTATCCTATAAAAATTTCTTTCTTCTTTTCTATGCACAATTTCTTTATGTAGCTCAATATACACATCCTCTTCAATTTTACAACTGAGAAAGGAAAACATGAAATCTATTTATAAAATATTTTAACTCTATTGATAAAAAATAGAAACCAAAATACTTATGGTATTAAACCTATAAACTGGATAAAGTATCTTATCAAAGGAAAGGCCTTCAACCAGAGAATGTGATTTTCACAAAATCCTTTCATAAATCCACATCACTTATTTTTTTCACATTCAAATTGTTTTATAAAACTAACATTATTCTAATAAAAATATCATTTATTGGATTTGGGACTAAATCCAAACTATTATTATTTTGAATTTGATACAATTCTTTATTAATGTCATCACTATTGGTGATTCAATTACTCCTCCATTATTTTCAGTTCAAATCATAAATCAATGAGGTGAGTGATTCTATCAATATAGTTGTCTTTGTTTGTACTATTTTTCCATGATCACCAATGAAATTATGGATATCCATTTATTTCCTCAACCATGGATAAATTAAATTTCCTCTATATTCATCATTAGATATGGCTGAATTAATATCTTCTTCATTTCAATCACTAATATCTTCCACACATCCATAATTTAATTATTGTTATCCATTAAATTCATTATATTATACATTTAATTCAAAAGATTTTCCTTATAGTTTACACCCATATAATGGGTTCTCAAACACTATAAAATTAGAGAAATAAAAAATCTTTCTAGATTCCAAGTTGTAGTAGTCACATCCTCTTCTTAATTTTTGGATAAAGTAAAATATCTCTAAATATTATTTTCTCAAAATTGATCAAATTTTAATACTTAAATTTGATGATACATGGGATTCTAAATAACAATAATTACTTCAATATAAAATATTTATTTTAATAAATACAATAAATAAAAATATCAGAGTTCAAATTATATAGAAATAAGTCTTGAATATATATTATTATCTAAAAAACCTACTTCAATACAAAATGAGATATAACATGTTCCACCCAAATGGTTTTATCCAAATTAATTAAAAACCGATTCTTTATTTTAGAAACACCATTTTTTATGAGGTATATAATGCACTATAATCAAGATAAATACAATTTTTCTCTAGATATTCTTTAAAATTTTCACTCCTATATCCAACTCCATTATCTAAATGGAACCCCATAAAATAATGACCATATAAATTTTCTAAACTTACCTTAAAACACATGATCCTCATCTATACTTTGGATTTTTGACTCATAAACATCATAAATGTGATTAAAGTAAATTCATCAATGAATAAAATAAATTATTTCTAAAAATTCATTGATTTACTACTTATGGATCCATGAATATGTGAATGGAAAAGTTATAAGAATTGAGTTGTTTAGATCTCAATTTTTTTTATAAAAAAATTCAAAATCCCCTCTCCCTTTTAAAAAGTAATGAATTTCCATTACCAATATATTTTCATAAGTGGAACCTCAAAAATATTTCCTCTCTTAGTACAATTTTTTTCATTTTGTCTAATATGGAAAAGTCGTCTATTGCCTTACTCCTTTATATCAAAGATGATCAAGTAACCCAATTTCTCATTTTATACCACATAAAATAGGTCATATTTCATCCATATCCTCAAGTCACAATAAATTCATCCTTTAATCTATTATAAAGAAATATGTATTCAAAAAATATCCCTTCATTCCATTTATCATGTAGTTTAAAAAACACTTAGAAGGTTGTGTTTTAAATCATAAAAAAATAAAATACTCTTCAACTTCAACTTCTCATCTATAATTTACATTGAGAAAATAAATTCCTTTTATTTTCAGTACACAATCACTATTGTTTTTATAAATACTTTTCCACATGTCATAAATACTTTAAAAAGTATTATATTCTTGATAATATGTGATAAACACCAAAATCAAGTATCCAAGGGTGATTTGTTTTAGATAATTTAAAAGTAACTTATACAACAAGTGTTTTATCCTTTATTCATTAATTCATATTTTTAAATCTTATAGAATTTATGATACTCAATTGAATTATAAAAATTGTTAGGAATTACTTATCCAAGCGACTTGATAGTTCACTTCTTCAAGAGACATTGTTCAAAACATGAAATTGATTCATCACTTGAACTACTAAATTTTAATATTCATTCCAAAATTGTTTTATTTGAGCGAGTTATATTGCCTTAAATTTATATATTCTAGTAATTCTAGAATTCATGAAATATAATAGAATATTTTTTTAAATATTCCCATGATCACTACAACACCAGCAATAGTCCAAAATGAAAATATTATTGCACACATATTTTATATACTAGAATGTTAAAATAGATTTATTATACCTTTATCACAAATAATCTATGATATTTTTAGAGAATCCAAATTATGTGTTTTTTCTAACATATTCTCCTTCGTGTTAGATATATCTCTTGAATTTTATCCTTTCCATTTATAGAAGATTTTATATTCATGTTTCCATTTATATATTTTTTTAATTATTTGGAATTCACCTTGTGTGGAAAATTTCTTATTCCCACCATTCAAGTTATATTCAATACTATTCTCCTTAACTTCAAATTTTTTTTAATCAATAGAATTATATATTTTTTTATTTTAAGGAAAATTAACACTATTTAATGTTTCAATAGTCTTCTCACTATTGATTAAACTACTTCAAATTAATGAATAGATTTTTTGAAATAGAAATTTATCTTATTATATTAATCTCTAGAATATAACACATTTTTAGAAAAAACAGTTCCATTTGTTTTCCTTTAATCACCTCCATTAATACATCATTTTTATTTTTATATGAAAAAAGAAATAAATTTATAATTTTTACTTATTTCATGGACTAAAAAACTCTTTATCCTTGAGCTTTATCAACCAAATTTTATACATAAGGTATATTACCAAAATTATTTTTATCCTTAATATATATATATATGTTAAAATCATTCATAAAATATTTTAGCATGAATTGCATCTTCATTTATTATTCATCTACTTTTTAGAGAACTTTTCTTCTTTCACCTTAAAAATAAACACTTTCTAACCATAATAACATAAAAATGAATCACATTCTCTTCAAATATCACCAAAATCCTCCCCCATTATTTAAAAAATAACTCTTCAACTAATATTTAAAAAATTTCATTTCCTTTTCTCTAGAAGGATATTTATACATGATAAATTATAAAGTATTCATCCAAGATAACTTAGTCGATGACACATTCACATATTTAGTTTCCTATTCTTTCAACATGTAAAGAATTATTTCAAAATGTCTAAATCCTCCATGGTTGAATTAATTTAAGGAAATTTTACCATGATATCTTTGATTTATTCTTCCGAGACTATATTTGATAAGTTTTATGAGCATATCAAACTTCATACAAACATATTTATAAAAATATGAATCCTTATGTTCTTACTTGAAAAAATTATAAATATTATCATTTTTAGGGATTTAACAGATATTTACTTTTAAAATTCACTTCTATTTTTCAAATAAGTACATTTCCCCATTTCATATACCACCAATGAACTATAAAAGTAATCAATTGTCAATTTTTTCAGATCACTATCTTTAATAGAAGAAAGATTGACATCAAACCTTTCTTGAAAAAAAGCTTCTTAACTATTATTGCATAATTTTTTGTAAAACCTAAATTAGATCTTACATTATAATTAACTCTAGTGAATAAGTAATCCAGGAATTCCCATTCAAGTTTATTAATTTCTTTAAATTGTACATTGTATATATGATGTTTTTACTATAACATTACCTCCAAGAATATCTCATTTCTTCTACCAGATTCCTTATTTTTGTGTTTATCCCCATATCTTTATGAAATATTTCAATTTAAGTGAGAAAAGGATAAAATTCATTGAATTTATATCAATATCTATATTCTGTTTAATATCTGGGGTCATCACTACCCCTTTTGCGACTGGAGTAAAAATTTTAGTTATAATTTTGAGTACTTCCAAACATAATCAGACAGGTATAAATATATTATTTAATTATAAAAATTTCAATTTGGAACCAAAATTTATATTTCCAAATCTGATCCATGTTAAAAATAAAATTCATAACTTATAAAAATAATAAATGAGAGAGAACTTTAAGACATCATCTCTAAATAACATTGATGTATTTAAAGGAAACCCAAAACATTGATACCTATTATTGAATAAAATATTTCCACTAGTAATGGAGATGTATATAATTATTCACTAGGGGGTGAATCCTTTAATAATAACATCTTAATTATTTTTCACTAATTTAACATCATCACTATTTGATATGATAACAATAAAGTTGCCACTAAATTTATTATACAATACCAAACAATTTTGATATTAATAAATTTATTTTAATGATTTAATTTTCAAATCTATAAAACCAAATAGAATATGGTGATGTACAAGGAGAACAATTAAAAATAAATATTTATATCCTTATCAAGATATGGCATCATCAATTGTTATAAAATTCAATAGAATTAGTAAATGGATTACAGAAAGAAACATTTATCCCTAAAACACATGGGTGTAAAAATATCTTCTAACAAGTACATTTTTCTTCCCTTTATAATAATTATTAATCTTCAATGAAATAACAATAAGGATCTTTTAACACTAAAAAGAATACCTGAAACTTCTACTAATAGAGTATGACCTTATTATATTCACTTTGATAACTGAAACTCTAAAATTAAGTGACTTATTTTTTTATATTCCACTAAACATGTTCCTTATTCCTTAACTGATATATCATAAAGTATATATGAAACCCTGATTATTAAACTATAAGGAAAAAAAATAAATAAACCACTTTATAATAGTAATTCCACAGAATTCCATGAATTGTTTTAAAAAAATAAATAGGATAATTTTGAGACGAGGTGCTGAGATGGTGTGAGATTACAAATTTGGAGTTCTTGAAATGATTCATCAAAAAATTTTAAGCTATAAATAGTGAACAATAGTGGTTGTCTTGAAAAAGTGGAACAAATCTTAAACGGGTGCCCAAATCAGAAATCTGAGGGCACCTTTGCATTCAAGATGGCAGATTTACCTGAGGTGCGACTTTAGTTGGTGCAGGCCTAGAGTGAGAAAACCTGAAAATGGAATAAATATAAATAAAATAATTAAGTAAAGTTATTACATTATTAAAATTCTTATAACTCATGAATGTTAACTCGGATTGAAAATCTGAGACCGCCGTTGAGCTTGTGATGGTATGCTTTTCTTAAATAGAGTCTAACGTTGGCCAGTGCGGGAAAACAGTGGAAGTTAGTTTTTGGCCATAAATAAAATAATTAACAATTATTTTATTTTCAAATCCTTATAACTACTAAATAGTAACTCATATTGAAAATCTGAGAGTACTGTTGAACACGTAATAGTGTGATTCCCTTAACTGGAGCTTAACCTCAACCGGCGCGGGTCGAGGGTGAAATATAGTTTTTAGACCATTTTCTTAAAAAAATTAAAATGATACGCATGTGTGGTTTCAGAAACTTCTAAATGGGTTCCCAGATTGAAAATATGACGGCATAATTGCGTTCGGAATGGAGACATTACCTAAGAATGGACCTAACCTTGATCAGCGTGAGTCGAGAGAAAAAGATAATTCTAAGATTTTTTGGAAGAGAAATAAAATAAATAAAAAAGATATTTTATTTTCCTTTCTCCACTGTTGAGTGGTGGCACTCCATCACTACGGTGTGGTAATTAGGTGGAAACAAACCACTTTAATGATACTCTTTAACTGAATTGAAACAAACACACTGTGTCATTAATGAAAAAGAATAAAGATGTGATGATGCAGCGTAACAGAAATGTTGTGACACATTTCTCTATTAATGAGATCACATGTTGTGGAATAAAACATGGAATTCCTATGACGAACCTATGGAAAAAATCCTCTCCAATGATGAATGAAGAACATTAGAACATCGCTAGTGACATCAACACACCCCGAGAATGGAACTGGAGAGCGATGAATGCCAATAAAATTCACGCAAATGGATCACTCAAAAAATGAACCTCCTCCAGGTAGGTGTTATGTTTGTTTTAATTTCCTTCTTCCCATTCTTCATTCTAAAACAAAAAATACATATCAACCCATGAATAGGATGATCAATGGATCACTCGTTCTTACAGAAGGGTTCCATTGTCCCGGGATTTGTGTATCAGTATTGATTAATGGTTTGATAGAACTTCAATCCTAAACCTCCCCATGTTTAAACTCTAATGTGGAGGGTGCAGACCGACACAAACAAGACCCTAGCCTCTCCTCCTTGTGCATTCTTTGTGTCCAAATATCTAGGTTTATAATGAGGAAATTGCAAGGCCTTATTAGGGAATGCAACACCCCATGGAAACTGGGGGTGTAGATGACGTAAAGAATAGACCACCAGAGGGAACCCGATTTTCCGTGGAAGAACCCGCTGGCGTGCTGGTGTCGGCAGCGGGCCGATGGCCACATGAGGTGGCCCACGATGATGGTTGTGGGTGGATGGTGGTGTTCCATGACAGCGCACTGGGAGGCTGTATCCGCGACTGACGTAGGTCGCAGAGAGGTGACAGGAGTCACCAGAAAAGGCCAGTGGCTGGCAGTGGCAGATTCAACCTGCACTGGTATACAGTTCAATGACCGCATGTGGGACCCAAAGTGCGATTGACTTAGCTAACCCTAGTGTGCTATAAGTTGGACGCCCACACATCCAGATTGTAGAGAATGGGCCCACATTCGCGGGATAGGAAGAGGAGACCAGTCTAATAAGAAGGCCAGACCAGGGCATGAAAACTGGGCCGTGACGCGTCTCGGGGTGGTTTTAGCTGGCCTGTTGTTGCAAGCCGCATGGGGAACAGATTGGCCCGCCGGTTGTAGGCTTGGCCAGTTAAGACCAGGTTTTTGGGTGACCCGACTGGCTGGACCACTGGCAAAACCAGGCTAGACCAGACCCGAACTGGGTTGGGTCGGGTCAGTCGAACCAAACCAGGGCATGTGGGCCCCCCCAGGGCGGGTTGGTTGGGTTGGTCTGACCAGGTCGGATCGGGCCCAAATGCAACCAACCCATGTTTACTAAACCTCTCATATATTTCAAAATGGACATACGATTGACAAGACGTTTGTGGTGTTGGAATCCTCATGGCGAGGAAGATCTTTTTGAATACTCTAAGGAGGATTTTATGGAAGTTAGAATACTCTAAAGAGTGGTTTCTCCTAGAATGAAGTGCACTACGTGTGAACACCCTACGGATGACTGAGACTCGAAGACTACTGACAAGAGAACCTATGTGGATTAGCTACAATGGCCGAGTGGGAAGAGTTTATGTGTGATCCGGTAGGCCAACAGTGGGGAGAGACTCTGTGTGACCCAGAAGACCCACGATACTCGATGGGGAGGCGTACGTCAGAATGATGGCCACCGTGGGGAGTGGCTCTGTGCAACCCAGCATAGCCATGTTACTTTTCATGGATGAGAACCACATCTGTTCAAGGCTAAGGGGAGGAAACTATGTGTGACTCGATAGGCCCAAGGTAGGGAGATGCTCCATGTGACCCAGCATACCCATGGTACTCATTGGGTAGGAGTACTACAATAACGCAAGGTGTTCAGTGAGATGACCGATATTCTTACTTTCCTTACTCTAGATTATACCTATGTGAGTTGACTCTTAGTGTATGTGGTGTACTATCCTTAGTGGTATACTTAGTGTAATTGGCGTACTCTCCTGGGTGGTTTACATAGTGTACTTGGCATACTCTCCTCAGTGGTGTACTGATAGTACCTTATGTGTACTCTCCTCTGTGGTATTTAATTTGTGGTTTGGGGTCCCTACTAAGTATTTGGTTCCTCACCCCTACATAGGCTTCTCCCCAACATGTCGTACCTCGTGCTGGTGATCGATGCTTTGAAATAGACCTTGTTGATCCAGGACATGGTGGTTCTCAGTGAGACAATACGAACAAATGCTTCAACAGAGATCTTGGTGGTCTAGGTCTAGGTTGTGCTCAGTGAGATGGGATGGATGAGTGTACTTATACAGCTTCTGGCAACCACTCCTTTCCTACCCTACAGATGGGGTTCTTCTACAGACGTCTTACATAGATCTGTTTTACTTTATAGTTTTTAGTTTGTCTTTTGTTGGGCTTGTCTTCTGGCCCCTTTATACTTTCAGTTTGTGATGTACTCTCAATATTTCTCTTAGTGAAAGTTATGGTTTACTTTGTGTTTACTTTCCATAGTTTGATATTTGTGCATGTGTATAGGTTTAAAGGAAAATGTCTTCCCTTATTGGGATATTCCTATTCGTTGCTAGTTTCCATCTCCTGGACTATGGAAGGTGGGATTGGGGTAGTCACAACATGGGACTTGGGGGAAGGATCGTGATAATAACTAGCACAATCCGTCTTTTTCAAAGAGAAGCCTTCACCCTTAATAATAAGAGGATTCCTCCTACAGAAACCAATTATAATAAATTACTATTATTCATTATAAATGAATCATATTTGTATATTATATATTATAATCTCATAGTCATGCCACACTTCTATGTCACACAAAGTCACTAGACTTATCTCTTTCATTGAAATTTGAATTTCAAATTAAAATTTTTATAACTATTTGAACTTCCACTTTTTCATACTTCAATATGATTCATTGGATCAGTCACCCTTTGTTAGTTGATATGATTTAGGGATATTAATAGTTGATTTGAATTGTCTATTGAGATAACCAAAAATCCACATCATAAAAAAGTATATATTTTCTCAAATATCATGACATAGATAGGAATAATCTTGTTGTGATGAAGTTTTAAACACTCTAAACCATTTTTAAAATTATTATCGACCACGAAAAACAAAAAATGACCTTAGAATTATCATCTTTTTTTTTGTTTCAACTAAAAATAGGTTGACCACTTCCATATATTCTAAAGGAGAAAGATTACATAATTATAAAACCATGAACACAATGGCTAAACATTGACATGGAACCTTTCCCATTTTTATTTCTAGTAAAAAACCTATGACTGGTCCCTAATTTCCATCACATAAGAACCAAACCATGGTAGTTTTATGCTTCTTTCCACAAAATCATTATATATACTACAAAATAATAAATTATATAGTTCTCTACATCTTCCAAATACTAAAAATAGAACTTATAAATGTTGATGTAATGTGTATTCTTAGTGTTACATTGGGATTTTACAAAAATACTATAGAATACATGACCTATAAATTGGAAATAATATGATCTCCACTCACTATTATTCATTAAGGTATGAATCCATGGTGTGATTCTAACACAACCATGAAATATTTTTGTCTACATTCTCTCAAATAACTCAAAAATTCACTCTTTAACTCCAAAATTCTTCCAAACACTTCCAAATATACAAATAAATTTCACATCATTAGAAATATCTAAATTTATATGAATTTATAATGAGTCATGTGTAGATAAAGAAAATTAAAAAATATAATTATTAATCAAATACACTTCATTTAACCATTAACCAATAATGTCCACCTTCAGTGTCAAACATATTTTTGGGGACCTTACTGTCTCAAATATCTTCATGGTCACAATATTCAAGTCATGAACCAACCCACTAAGGCCCAATTGACCATATATTATCCAAGTGTGACACCCCAAACCCACCTCCAACAATCCAAGGGACAATGACTAGTGTTGAGTAGGCGTATCAACCACATGGGAGGCCTTAGACTAATGTATATGTACTATAGGGACTTGACATTAAATATTTCACATTCTAGCGACTTTAAACTAGAATTAACTTTCATACACTCCCGAAAATCTTTTATATTTAGAGTTTTAGAGAGTTTAATCATAAAAAACCATATATTAAGAAGTGAACACATCTATTTAGTATCCATTTTACTATAAAACAAAACCTTTAAAAAGAAACTTTTTTTCTTATCCTGAAAAATATTCACCATTTTCATTTGGACATCATCCTTTTCCTTACTCATCTAGTGATTTTTTTAAACATAGGATGAAGAGAAAAATCTTAGTAAGTGATAAAAAAATAAAAATTTTGTTAGCTTAGTGGAAAACATGAAAACCCATAAAATTATTACCTTTATCACATTATCGATTTTCCTTATGAAATAAATAATTTCCACAAGGAAAACAAACAATTTTTTCTGAAAGGAATGTTTTAAAACTGATAATAATAATAGATAAACCATGAAGGAACTTTGGAATCATTTTTATATCACACGTACATATGGAGTACCCCTCAAGGTTCCACATGCAATAACCATAATAGTTATAATTGGAATAAACATCAAAGTATAATCCCTTAATCATTGAGGAGAAACCTTATCAATTAACATGATCCCATATTTAGAATAACCATTTCAGTATATTCCCATAATCTAATAAGAGAAATCTAACTGGTTAACTCCGCTCCTTTACACAATGAACTAGATATCTATAAAGAGATCACACATTATACGTTTATAAGGGAACCAACATAACTTATGAACAACACCTGAGGACCATAAAAATAATAATACATATAAGATTCTAGTTTTAAAAAATAATATTTGTAACCATAATAAAAAAATTTGGATATTGAAATATCCTTTCCTTTAAAAACCATTTCAAAACTAAAATTTATAGAACAAAGGCAAAGGTGGTTTTTCATTGAATAAAACATGAAATATTATAAAGTATGGAAAAATTTAAATAAATATTATGGTAGTGTTAAAATTCATTCTCACCATATACATTAAAATATGACATTCCTTTTTTCATTTCTAATGAACATTAAAAAATTCCATAAAAAGAATCCATTTGAAAACCTTTAAAAGAAAGTAAAAACAAAAAATAAAGTTGCATTTATAACTAAATTATTACTATATGAATATGTGCATAAAATAATTTTAAAAATATGGATTTGGATGAAAAAAATATTTTTAATGGAAACTTTAAAAAAGATTTTTAAAAAGAAACCCCCTTACCATGAGTTTGACGCGTTACATACAATATTTATCTTCCTGAATAATAATTTTTTTTTAATTTTGGAATGTTTTAAGAATTTTCTCTAGTTCATTATTAATTTTATATCATTTATTGCCTTGTTATATACAATTACTTAATCATTTATGTTCATGTTAGACATTTTTACCATATTCGGCTCATATGTCCAAAATGGATTCGGTAGGTTGACTATGGTCAACTAGTTCATTATTTCATCATAAAAAAAATAATAATCATGAAATTGTTATTATTTTTATGCATAAATTGTAATTTTAAAACCAAACATGAAATATTTTTATGAAAAATAAACTGCATTATAATCATGGAAATGGTAGTTCGTACGTACGCATGAGTAACATTTCCATTTTTCAACGATCACTACAGAAAGAGGAAATATATAATTATATATTTATATAATGATTATAATATCATAAATATAATATTATTTATTTAAATACACTTATATATATCATTCATGTGATATGGTTAAGAAACAATAATCCCATCATTTCATGGAGGTTGCCGTCCACACATATGCATGAACGATGTTATTATTATTTAGTGAATATAGAGGTTAAAATAAAATGTTATATTATCTTTTAATAATGATAAACACATCATGAATATAATATATAATAATGAATTACATCATTATAACCATCTATGGGAGATCGTGATGGAAAATGAATTACATAAGTCTTTGAGGCGATAGTGCACTGTACACACGAATGATAGATTCCTTTTTCATTTGATGGAGGTTAGAGATGAATATAGGTTATTACAATAAAATAATAAAATATAAATATAAATTATATTATATTCTTATTATATCATAAATTTTGAATAATATTTTAAGGAGGTGGAAGAAGAAATAAAACAAAAATTCTCGGTTAAGAACAATACCACTGCTTCATAAAACCACTTAAGGTTTACACCAAAATATTTTCTAGGGGGGGTTTATGAGAAACAATAATATAGGATTTGATTAGGGACATTAATGAAGATGTTTGGGTAGGTATTGGATGAACCGAAAGCTTCTTTCTGTGATTTTAAATGAGAAGAGGAGGTGCCTTTTATAATATATGAGATGATAACTATTGGATTTTCTTAAAATATTAAATTAATATAAATTAATTTTGATGTCTAAAATACCCCAATTGATAATATTATAATTTAATATGTGTATGAGTATAAATCCTAAAAAAACTATTGGATAAGTTTGGGTCACTATTTTACCCTTGTCATTTAGTTTTAAAACTTCGTTAACCCTTTTTGACAATTATAGTAATATTAATGTTTTCTACCCTTTAATGGGAAATAATGCTATAATAAAATGAAGAAAAACCTATAAATGGTCCATGGATTATGTAATTAACCATATTACATTTATTTTATCTGAATATAATAATTTTGTGGTTTTTAAATCTTTTTAAACATAATTTTTTATTATAAAATATAATTAATGTGAATTTTAGAACTATTCATTTACTTTGAATTTAATAACATAAAGATAAAAATGGAATTAGAATCCAGTTCATAAAAACCACTATAATAATTAGTTTTTATCTAATTTTTTTGGTCAAATTAAGTATTTCAAATTATACTATTAATATTTTTAAGATCATTTATTTTATTTTTCTATTAATTGAATAATTACTATATCAGCGTTGTATAAGACTATATGTTAATCATTTCCTTATAAAAAATTAAAAATAATTTAACATGATTAATATAGATATTTTAGGATTAAAAATAATATTTATAACCAAATATATCCTTGGTTATCTTCATTTTTTAATTATTATAGTTATTCAAAACAATATTGTGATATTTTTTACTTTTTTTTACGTACAATATTATAAAGGTCATAATCATATCCAAATGGCGCAAAAGGACATATAAAAAACAATGTATAATTATGGATTTAGTTTAATCATAAAAAAAAATTTAATGAAAGTGTTATGGTAAATTTTTAGTCCATATCATATTATTTTTAACCCTTAATTACCTAATTTACCCATAAACATGTTGACAAAAAATTACTATGATGGCTATTCATAATGGCTAAAAATAAAAGAGAAATTTTTACTAAATTTGGATCCACTGAATAAAAATATGTAATCCATTTATCATGATTCAAAAAATAGAAGTTTTATAATTTAATTAGAAATTAAACAGGAAAAATATGATTAAAAAATGGTTTAAAAAAATATTTTTAAGTACAATAATGTTTTTATACTAAATTTAAGTATAAATTTAATTTAAAATCACACAATTTTATTGTTTTAAATAATAATTAAGTAATTAAATTTCAAAACTAATCCAATATATAGTTTAAATTAATAATAAATGAAAAATAAAATACAATTTTCAATAAAAACCAGTATTTTTCATAATTCATTGAAAAATTATAATTTTCATAAAAAATTAAAATCTTCACCATAGGATAATTTTAATATGATGATTTAAAGAATGATATTTATTTATAAAATAAAATTTCTAAAATTTAAAAAAATTTATTAAATAATTTTCTCACAAAATGAAATAAAAACATTTTTGAAGAAAACATATCTTTGATGAATAAAATGGATTTTCTAAAAAATGAATGCTTATTTTTTAAGAATTAATAAATAAATTGTATTTATTAGAAATATAGACACACACACACACACACACATATACATATATATATATTTCAAAAATTAGTTAATCCTGTTCATACCCTCCAATTTTATGGCTAGTATATAATGGTTGTATTTCAATTATAATACTTCATTATTCGATTACGCTTAGTGTTGCATATTTTGTATGATTTGAAAAATAATAATTATTTTAAAATATTGGGATATTAAATTCTCTAAAAAAAAATAAATTACATCCTCATAGTTTTAACTGAATCTTAATTATCGAATCTTAAAAGTTTTAAATACATTTGTTGAAAGCAGACATCCTAAAAGGGTTAGTAAAACATCCTCTAGGAAGAAGAGAAAGGGATGTACAAAGGTCATTTGGGATAAAAAATACAAGATTTTTAAATAGGGAGAAATTAATAGGAAGTGAAAATATAGACATGGAATAAAAAATTAATTTTCAAATTAAAATAGAGAGTTATAGATAACACAAATCACAAAAAAATTGAATGATCTTGATAAAGTTAACAACCACAAAAATAAAACATGATGAGGTGTGAAAAAGGAAATACATTCCTAAAAAAAGAAGGTAATAAGATAACATTTTTGATTTAAGATACATGTTATAATGTTGAGGAAATATTTTTTCTTCTAGTCTAAGAACTTATGAAAATATAATTACTTGAAAATTAGAGTTTCACCCATTAATCAATTTCAACCACAATCTCATTTTTTTCTCCAAATGGTGAGTGTTCTACATTAATTTTTAATTCCTAAAGATATTGAATAAACTTATAATGTATCACATAATCAACAAAAGGATAATAATAAATTACTCATGTCCTTATAGATTAACCAAAACCAAAATATTTAGGACTATATAAGCTAATTCCAAAAATTAATAAACCTTCATATAAAGAAATAAAACATTAATCTCAAAAAATTAGTAGTAATACCCAAATTTCAAGATAAATCATTCCATAAATTACTATCCTTAAAATTATTCAAAATATTCCATACTATGATTAAAACCAAAAAATTATAAGGATTAGATCACATGTTCTACCAAGATAAATTTAACATTTATTCCCAAATAAAAACAATCACTCTTAATGACTCAAGATAAAAAGTATATCCCCTAATGTTATATTCTCTATGGTATGCTAACAATTTCCATAAATGTTCTCAATCACTATAAAGCCATAAAAAATCATATATTCTTTCAAAATAACCTTTAATCTTCCAAAATATCCCATAATGTTTTGTTTTTCATTATCAAATAAGGTTTATAAAATAGTGAAATTATTTTGAAATAACATTAATCGCCTAATCAAAAAATAACTTTAAAATCCCATGGTTGTCACAATGATAAAACACTTGTTTCTAAAAAATATAAGTGTTATCTGTCAAATCGTTTAAGTAAAAAAATGATTTCATACTAACCAGGAATTCACATAGGTTAGTGGTAGATTTTACACCCTTTTTTCACTTTGGTTGTGAGTTCAAGACCCACATCTTTTCCTGAGGCAATGGGCTATCCTTAGGCATGTGGACTATCCTTTAACTAAAACTATATCAATATAACACTTATAAATTTCCCAAAAATATGATGGATGATGTGTCCATTAATTGAAATATTTTTCTGCATATTTTATTTAAATGTTTCATTATTGAGATAATTAATTGTTTCTTATTTGTTAATCAATTGAAATTTAACAATTTTATTGTTTAATTTATTAATTAGTCATTTTTATAATTAATTTTGTATTTTTTTCTTTTACATTCATTAATTTTTCCTAACTTAATTTTTATATTATTTTTCTAATTAAGTTTTATGTTTTAATTATTATTGAAATTTTAATTTTATGTTATTTTTTTTATTAATTAAAAAACTTTTCATTATATATTCATGTTGTTAATGTAAATTTTAATTTAATTTTAATTTTAATATTTTTAAACTCAAATTTTCATTATAATAGGTAATATATAATCAATTTTAATTTTACCATTTTGGAATTTATTTTTTCATTTTAAATGATAATTCAAGTTTTTAATTAAATAATTAAATAATTTTGATTTTATTTTTATTTTTTAAATAAATCTTAGTTTTTAATTTATACATACATTTTTTGAATTTTATTATTCTTTCTGTAATTTTTAATTTTTATTAATTTAGAATATAAATTTAGTATCATTTAATAAAATATTTTAATAACTTTTTAATTTTTAATATCTTTAATTTATAAATGTTTTAATACTTTTTGTCTATTGTTAACTTTTTATATTAATCTGTTTAATTTTTTGTACCTTCCCAACATAGCTCACGGCCGGTGAGTCATCGCCAACAACGATTCACCACCAGCAACGAGTGCCTGCCAGATCGAGTGACTGTTGGGAATGAGCCACCACTCCCCTGTTTCATGTGAGTCACTTCTAGTCCTCCCCTATTTCAAATGTCTCACCGACATCATAAAAAAATGAGCCACTGCGAGCATATTTACACTGAATCACTGCCAGAATCCCCCGCTCCAGCAATACCTCCACCTAAATGATGAACGACCAATGACCCACTACTAGTGAGGCACTATCAGGAAGATAACTGACAACCAATATATGCCTTCTTCATAACTAACATCTACCACGATTTCCCACCTTCCGCTAGTAGAAGCCACTCCCAACTGAACTCACCATAAGTCAAGTCTTTGCTGGACGAACCTCTGCCACATTCTTTCACTGCCGATGCCTCCACCAACAATCCTAAACCAGTCAATAACTCTCTACCAAGCTAAACCAGTGCCACAGATTTGACCCGTCACCAAGTCAATGATGAGTTATTTTTATACGGGTTTTAGATTTTTTTTTTAAAAATGGTCAGGTTAATTTTTTTTTCAAAATACCCCTCAAAGAAGGCATCCGTGATGCCGCCTTTGCGTTTCGGTGCAAAGGCGGCACCGCGGATGCTGCCTTTCACCCAGATCTTTGACTTGGCAGAGGCGGCACCCGCGGTGCCGCCTTTTGAGATGTGTCATTGGAAAGGCGGCACCACGCATGCCGCCTTTCGCATGAAGTCATCTCGAAAGGCGGCACTGCGGGTGCCGCCTTTGCTCTCTCTCCCTATAAAAGGGCAGCACCCCCCTTCTCCTCATTTTCAAACTTCCATTCCCTCTCATATTCTCTCTAGAATCTCTGATTTTTCTTGAGCGGTGAAGGTTGTGGGCTTTTTTTTCAAAAGCATCATTTAGAGGTATGATTTAATTAAATTTAATGTGTGTTTAGTTGAACTATTTTTAGTTGTAAATATTAAATTTTTTAGTAGATTAGATTGTGTAATTACTTTGTTAGTTTTAAATATGGTATTTTGGTAGCATAAAGATTATGTTTTCTAAGCGAAATCCTTGTCTGGATACAAACAAGTGAATGTGGCTCTGGCACAGATGTACTTAGGGGTAAAACTTGAAAACACCGATTTAAGATAGACTCGAACGGGAACTGGTGCACAACAACGGGCCTTGCTTTATTCTGGTTTGACACTCCCGGGGGATTGCTTAATAAAGTCATATTTCTTTATAAACTACTAAAATATCTTAGAAAACAAAGATATATTAAAAAAACACACATAGAGTACTATCTTTATAGTTGTTATTATTAGCTTCGTAATGATCTTAATAGTTATTATTTAATTAGACTGAATATTTGAAAATAATTAATAAATAAATGATTAATTAGGATTAAGAAGAAAATAGTTAATAAATTAATGATTAAGTAGAAAATAATTAATAAATTAATGATTAAGTAGAAAATAATTAATAAATTAATGATTAAGTAGAAAATAATTAATAAATTAATGATTAAGTAGAAAATAATTAATAAATTAATGTTTAAGTAGAAAATAATTAATAAATTAATGATTAAGTAGAAAATAATTAATAAATTAATGATTAAGTAGAAATTAATTAATAAATTAATGATTAAGTAGAAATTAATTAATAAATTAAGGATTAAGTAAAAATTAATTAATAAATTAACGATTAAGTAGAAATTAATTAATAAATTAACGATTAAGTAGAAATTAATTAAGAAATTAATGATTAAGTAGAAATTAATTATTAAATTAATGATTAAGTATAAATTAATTAGTAAATTAATGATTAAGTAGAAATTAATTAATAAATTAATGATTAAGTAGAAATTAATTAATAAATTAATGGTTAAGAAGAAAATAATTAATAAATTAATGATTAAGTAGAAAATAATTAATAAATTAATGATTAAGTATAAATTAATTAATAAATTAACGATTAAGTAGAAATTAATTAATAAATTAATGATTAAGTAGAAAATAATTAATAAATTAATGATTAAGTAGAAAATAATTAATAAATTAATGATTAAGTAGAAAATAATTAATAAATTAATTATTAAGTAGAAATAAATTAATAAATTAATGATTAAGTAGAAATTAGTTAATAAATTAATGATTAAGTAGAAAATAATTAATAAATTAATGATATGATTAATAAATAAGAGTTAAAAATAACACTAACTCAAAAAACGGAGTGAACCAAAAAATATTAGGAATAATTAATTAGAAAAGAATTAAATAAATAAAGAACATTTCGTGAAAATCTAAATAACACAATATTTCGTGGTTCTGGCTTTTATTGGAACGGATTGGATATCAAAATTTCAGAAAACCTGTTCTGAAATTTTGATATCCAATTCGTTGCAATAAAGGCCAGAAGCTCGAAATATTGTGTTCTTTATATTTTCACGACATGTTCTTTATTTTTTTACTCTACTAACAAATTATTAATTTTGTAAGAAATAACTAATGATTTAAGAATGATGAAGTGTAGAAATATTCGAGTTTAAGATATAAGATAGTTTAATTCAATATTCACAGTATAAAAACTTTTGATTTTTGAATGTTTTTTTGAATATAAAAAATCAGTCAATGTATTAAAAATAATTTGGATTAATAATATTATATTGTTAACCATCAATGTCACTTTCATTATCAGAATCTTGATCTGAAACCTTTTTTTATGTAGAGCATAATGTTTTCTTGTGTGTACTGCTATGGGGAGGTTATTCAAACTGAGCAAGGAGCTTCTTACAGTAACCGACCAATAACAGTGGTTAATACAAGTGATTGTGTAACCCTAAGTGACCTTCAAGACAGAATTAGTGGCTCATTAAATCTTGGACCCGATCAAAAGTTCAAGGTAATGAGTTATAGACCATTGCAGTTCCCGTCAACATTGTGGCATATAGATTGTCCATTGGTTGATGATGCGCACTGGATGCAAGTAATTAATTTGTTTTCTCAACGATCAGATGGTACGATGATGGAGTTATATGTTGATGTTTCTACTGTACAACAACAACATCCAATTGTACATAGACATAGACTTAGAAGGGTCATTGAAGATAGTCCACCTCATGAAGTTGAGACTATTCCAAATGATGAAGAAGAGGACAACCTACTTGATCTCCCAGATATACATGTTAACCCAACTTCTGATGAGGAGTTTTGTAATAACGAAATAGATGATGATAATAGTGGTGATGAGGAAGGAACAATGGAATTTTTGAGAAATGCAGTAGTTGTACAACAGACTCGACCTACAATAAATCAACCACCACTTTTTGCATCCTGGTCAGAAGCAATGACACGTGTGCCTGAATTTGAAGATAATGTTCTTACACCGGCAACTAAGTTTCCTAGAGTTATACGAGATAGGTTTAGTGAGCTTGAAAAAACTTTATATGTGGGAAGAAAATTTTCAAGTAAAGACGTATTAAAAAATACGTTAAAAAAATTTCACATTGAGAGGCACTGCAGCTATGTAGTTTACGAATCATATCGTAGAATATATGTCATACGATGTGAGAAATATGGGGATGATTGTATATTTCAATTGAGGGCGATTCTAGACATTGCATTTGGAGGCTGGAGAATCTCGAAGATTGAGGCAACCCATACTTGCGTTCAGCCAAGCCTGACATAAGATCATGCTTTATTGGATGAAAAATTTGTGTCATCCATTTTTGTTGAGATGATTAGGACATGTCAAGATGTTCCTATAGCCCTTGTGAAAGAGAGGATACCACAAACATTTGGTTATAAGATTTCATATAATAAGGCTTGGAAGGCAAAACAAAAAGCAATTGTGAAGGTTTATGGTGATTGGGATGAATCATATCCAGTATTGCGGCAATTACTTGCTATAATGAGTCATCATAACCAAGTTGTATTCCATCTTGATACAAACGAATATGTGTCTCATGATAACAGACTTGATCCATCTCGTGTTCGATTTCATTGATTGTTTTGGGCATTCCTACCATGTATCTCTACATTTCGTTTTAGTGAACACTTCATTCAGATTGATGGAACGTTTTTATACAGAAAATACAAGGGTGTATTGTTTATTGTGGCAACCCAAGATGGAAATCGTTCACCTCTCCCACTTGCCTTTGCCATTGCAGAGAAAGAAACTATGAATCATGGAGTTGGTTTTTGGCATGTATCAGTAATCATTTTCCTAACATTCATGGTGTTTGTTTGATATCTGATTGACATCGGGCAATTAATGAGGCAATCAATGCGGATCGTGATACATGGGGTTATCCAAATGCACATCATCGGTTCTGTATTAGACATATTGCTAGCAACATTCATAAGAAATTTCTCAACGAACCGATGAAGAAGGAAATCACCATACTTGGTATGTATTGTATTTGTCTTTTTATATCAACATAAAAATAAAGTCAAAATATGTGAAATATCATCTATTCTGTGTAGCATATGAGTCAGATCAACGATGGTTTGAAGAACATTTCGAACAAATCCATTAGGTAAATGAAGATGTTTACGATTATATGATGTGGATTCCATAAGAAAAATGGACATTGGCATATGATGGGGGGAAGAGGTACGGACACATGACCACCAACATTGTAGATTGCATCAATGGTGTCTTCAAAGGGCTGCGCAAGCTACCTATAACTATCCTAGTTCAGGAGACATTATATCATTGCGTGAAGTACTTTTTTGATAGAAAAAAACTAACATCATATGGAATACACCAGGGGCTAACATACGGAAGACATTTTCAACGAGAGATTGAAAAGAACATTGAAGAAGATTCTTGTTATCATGTCAGTCTATTTCAGCGAGAAGACTCCCGATTTGAAGTTTAAGAGAAGTCAAACCCCATCACAAATAGCGTTGGTGAAAAAATGGTGGTATTACTAGGAACGAGGCAATGCCAATGTGGGAAATTTCAGGATTTACTGTTTCCATGCTCACATGCCATCGCAGCATGTGCCTCTATTAACATATCATGGGAATCATATGTTGATCCAGTGTACCGGATGGACACCATTGCTAACTGTTATGCTCCTCCATAGACACCTATTGGCAAGTTTTGTTATTTCCCAATGCCTGAAGGTCAGGTGATAGGGGTACCTGATAAGAATCGATTGCGTCCCCATGGGAGACCGAAGGCTAGTAGGATGCGAAATGAGATTGACTGGCCTCAAGAACAAAGACAAGGTTTGAGATTCATCATATGTCATCAAGAAGGTCATCATCGGAAATGATGTCCTAACATTGTTGGGTCAACATCACACTCTAAGGCCCAATGATGTATAGTTTTTATTTGTAGATTGTTATATTATAAATTTGTTCTCATATCTTCCTTTTATCTTGGGTTTTAAAACATAATGTGTGTCACAACCCCCTCCCCACAAAGTGTACCCCTCCTTGGACGACAATGTGAGAAGAGAGATAATGACCCCCGAGTCCCTCCTCTAGTAGGCCCCAGGTTGGCGACTAGCACCGAGGGTATAATAAACACACAAATGGGAGGCATTACCCTCTAAGATAACACATGCAGAAGAGAAAGATAACATAGACACCAATCAACTCCAACTCAAAACTGAAATATAAAAGAAAACCAAGTACATATATGAAATGTCATGCAAAAGTACTACAACTGAAAGGGGAAACTAAAAGTACCCAAACATTTGAATAGCTTTAATAGATTACTCCATTCTCATTTTACTAGTTCCACTGTACGTTAATTAATTCTTTAAACATTAATTAATCATGAACAATTCCACATTAAACTAAAAAGACATCACATAAGAAAAATCAACTGCTCCTTTTAAAATTCACATCACCTTTAAAATCTAGTATCTCCATCCCCATGGATTTTTACCATTTAATCAAACTTTCATTACAGAAATAATTTCCCATATTCTCAGGTATTCTACAAAAGAATCCTATGCTACTAAACACAAAGGAGGCTCAACACAAGCAGCAGGAAAATGACAATCACATCCATGGGCTCTTGGCCCTTTAACAAACAAGAGGGTAACTCAGAACCCTTTTAGAAATTATCAAACAAGGGATTCATTAATCCTTATCAAACTGCCTCCAGTTGATCAGATGGAAACACCAACGATTCCACATAGCTCATCAAACCCTTCATCACCAAATCTTTATCCTTCATCATCTTTAAAAGCCTTCTGTAGGACCTCATTGATATATTCATTCTAAACACTCACATACAATTATACTATAAAGGTATAAAAACCAATAAAGTTTTCCAGGTAATCAAACCTGAAAGATTGAGGCAAAACAAACTTGTAGGATAGTATACATTTGTTTTGAGAACTCATATGCCTTCCAATGAATTCTAGATAACGATGGAGATGAAACACGTTCAAGAAATAATTAAATGTAGAATCATTAACAATATCATAGGTGTCCCTCATAAAGCATTCAGAATATAATCAATTATTCTGTCAAAGTCAGCATAACTTTAAAAAATAAAAAATATTCATAACTTAAATAATAAGGTATAAAATATATATCATATAAGTAAATAAAACCTGTTATAATAGATAAAAAATGTCAATGACATTAGAAATGTGAGTTCCTGATTAATTTTCATGTCAGTAGAAGGGTTTTATCTAAAATAGTAAGTGTGTCTTCCTTCACTCTCACTCGGAGGTTTACCATGGACGTCTCTCCCCCATCGAACGGTATGAACCTAGGGGCGTCAGAATTGGAGGGTTAATTTGGATATGTGACTGATATTTGGATAAAAATGAGGGGTTGTACAGATTTCATGAAACTAAATTGAACACTTAAGCTGTTTTTAAGACACTGCGGTGGTGTTTCCCACAAAACGAAATGCGGATTCAACCTTTCTTTATATCCAGTATTGATTTTGATATCCAAGTCACTGCAACAAATACTAGAAGCTCCACATAAACACACCATTTTTGGACCTTGTGTTCTTTCTTACCGTGAATTGTATATCTAATTTTATACTATATAATTTATATGATTTTAAAGTTATTGATTTTAAATTTAATAATTAATGATATCTTTCAAGAAGCCGACTTTGAAAGGTATCAAATATAAACTATGCCTAAAATATAAATAAAAACTGAAATACTGGATAACCATATAAGAACAGCTCATAGTAATAATAGTATATTCATTTTATAGTATTTATAAATCACAAACTTGAAATTCCTTTTGTTTTCAACTATTTATTATATGTTTAATCAATGTTTAAAGTTTCATTTATATTCGTTTCATAGTTTATATTTTATAGTCTTTCAAAGTCACGTACTTGAACCATTTTTAAGTTTCAAGTAGGCGGTTTTGAAAGCTTATAGATTACTTTTCACTAACATTTTTTGGAAATTTATTTTGTTTTCAACTATTTATTATATGTTTAATCAATTTTTAAAGTGTCATTTATATTCGTTTCATAGTTTATATTTTATAGTCTTTCAAAGTCATGTACTTGAACCATTTTTAAGTTTCAAGTAGGCGGTTTTTAAATCTTATACATTACTTTTCACTAACATGTTTTTGGAAATTACTTTTTGTTTTCAACTATTTATTATATGTTTAACAAATTTTTAAAGTTTCATTTATATTCGTTTCATAGTTTATATTTTATAGTCTTTCAAATTCACGTACTTGAACCATTTTTAAGTTTCAAGTAGGCGGTTTTGAAAACTTATAGATTACTTTTCACTAACATTTTTTGGAAATTCCTTTTGTTTTCAACTATTTATTATATGTTTAATCAATGTTTAAAGTTTCATGTATATTCGTTTCATAGTTTATATTTTATAGTCTTTTAAAGTCACGTACTTGAACTATTTTTAAGTTTCAAGTAGGCGGTTTTGAAAGCTTATAGATTACTTTTCACTGACATTTTTTTGGAAATTCTTTTTGTTTTCAACTATTTATTATATGTTTAATAAATTTTTAAAGTTTCATGTATATTCGTTTCATAGTTTATATTTTATAGTCTTTCAAAGTCACGTACTTGAACCATTTTTAAGTTTCAAGTAGGCAGTTTTCAAAGCTTATACATTACATTTACCTAACATTTTTTTGGAAATTAATTTTGTTTTAAACTATTTATTATATGTTTAAAGTTTCATTTATATTCGTTTCATAGTTTATATTTTATAGTCTTTCAAAGTCACGTACTTGAACCATTTTTAAGTTTCATGTTGGCGCTTTTGAAAGCTTATAGATTAGTTTTCAATAACATTTTTTTGGAAATTCATTTTGTTTTGAACTATTTATTATATGAATAATCAATGTTTAAAGTTCCAGTTATATTTGTTTCATAGTATATATTTTATAGTTTTTCAAAGTCACGTACTTGAACCATTTTTTAGTTTCAAGTAGGCGCTTTTGAAAGCTTATAGATTAGTTTTCAATAACATTTTTTGGACATTAATTTTGTTTTTAAATATTTATTATATGTTTAATCAATGTTTAATGTTCCAGTTATATTTGTTTCATAGTATATATTTTATTGTCTTTCAAAATCACATACTTGAAACACCATCGCACATCAGAAATGCAGAATATAATGCGCAGGAAAGGAAAAACTTGAATTCTGCATCGAAAATGCAGAATGGATTTATAGCAACCTATCTTATAAAAGGGAGGTTTGGGTGAGGGTTTTTTTTCAGAATCTAGAATACTGTAATTGCAGTACCGTTTGATATTTAGTAGCAGAGAAATTCTATTGAAAAATTTTGTTTTGTTTATATATATATATATATAAACAAAACCAAACACAAAATAAAAATAAAAAATTTTAAAAAACATATATAGGGGAAAGGCGACATCGTGGATTCCGCCTTTCGGGTAAAGGCCAAAGGCGGCACTGTCGATGCCGCCTTTGAGGGGAATTTTGAATTTTTTTTTAACCTGACCGTTTTTAATTTTTTTTAAAAACCGTATAAAAAAACTCGCCAATGATCCACCATCAAAATCAACTCACTCACTATTGTGCAACTCACCACCAGTTTCTCCATTTGATCCATAGCCGTTGTCGAGCCGAGATTCATCCTTTGCTATCCCTGCTTCCACCACAAACGGACCAATGGTAGAAGCCAAATTACCTATAGAACTTTGAATCACCGCCATAGATTCCTTACTACCACCATCAATCGAAAAAAAATCTCATACCAGAATAATAATCCAAAGCTGATGAAGCTTCCATATGAAGTTGAAGTAACCTTATACCATGAGGAGTAAAACTTGCATCTGATGCCTTATGAACCTGAACGAGCCACCGCCGCTAGATATGGGGTTCTGAGGTTGATCTCATGGCTGGAGATAGATATCTAAACTCATGAAAGTCCGAGATATGCTCACCGATTCCCATCATTCGAGGTTAACACCATATCTGCAACAATCTCCAAAACTGTCACTCGTACCGAATGAGCCATCACCCTCGCCATTGGATACCACTTTAAGGAGCCACCATAGAGGAAGGAGTTGTGAGGAGGAGGAAGGCTGCGTCTCAGAGCACTGAAGACTATGGATCAGAATAAGGATATTAACAAAATAAAATGAAATAAAATAAAAATAATTAATTAATTGTAAATAAATAATTAAATAAAAATAATTAGTAAAAATAATAATTAAATAAAATAGAATAAATAATAATAATTTAGATAAATAATTTCAATGAATAAACAAATTAGTATAATATATACCTTAATATAATTTTAATAATAATAAAAATGATAATTCATTTTCACTTATAAATATTTTATTATATTAAATATAATAACAATAATAAATTAAATTAATGAATAAAATCAAATAAACAAAATTATTTAATATTCAAATCTAATATGATAATATATATATATATATATATTTATATAATCTAAAAATAAAACTTTATAAAAAATATTTATAATTGTGTTTAATATTTATATATATTTATTTTATAATAATTATTTTTGTAAATATAAACATTATAATAATAATAATTTTTTTTATAAATATATTTAATATCTATAATAATAATATTATACTTATATTTATAAAAGTTTTTTGTATATAATGAAAAAAAATTATTAATTATATTCTATTTTTAATATGCAAAATCATGCCCGAATTGTGTTTAGGATCACGCTTTCCAACCGCTACTGATCATTCTGTTAGAAGGGTCGTTAAAGCTCATGAGTTGGTGATAAGTTTTGGTGATAACTTCTACGTATCGAGATTAGTTGGCGGAAGATGTCAGTGATGAACTTGAAATCAATGGAGGTTAAGTTCAGAAGATTGGAACTTTAAAGAGAAATCCATATTTCACTTTCTTGAATTTAGAGACTAGGAGAAGAGGACTAGAATATCTGAGATGGAGACAGAAGAGCATTACCAATAATTATGACTACCATTCTAAAGGGGGATCATTTATCCCATTTATGTTCGTTTGTTAGGGTTGTAATCAAATATACAGAAATCTTGAATTTCAATTTCAATCTTGTGTAATTTTATTTTGTTCGGTTATTTTAACAATTGCTGGGTCATTCTTTACTTCTACACTTTTGTTATATTTCAAATTTTATAATTTATTAGCGAGATCTAATCTAGAATCACACAAATTATTTCTCACTTCTCACTTTAAAATTCAAAACATTAGAAATGATTGAAAATATCTCTTTCGATGAATTTTTCTTTGAAATATTTTTCTTTTTGATGTTTCTTGAAGTGCTGAACTTCAAGAACCTCAACTTGCATGTTTAATATTCTAGATAAGAAAATTAATCAAACCCTTTTTCAAGATCAAGAATTCAATAAACTTTTCATAAAGGAATAAAACCTTTTATCCCATTAATGATTAAATTCTCCAAGCATCATTACTGCTCATTTTTAATAATCTCTATTCCGACTTTCTGATCATCATTGATTTTATTCTTACTTGGTCAACACATTTCCTACATCATCTTGTTTATAAAAAATCTATGTATCAATAAAAAATAAGTGCTTCATTTTCTATTTTTTCCATAAAAAGTAAAAAAATTAAAAATAAATTTCAACCATTATTTACAATGGACTTATTTTTTTGGTAACCCACAATTGAACTTTATCCAATAGTGGACCCTTTTACACCATTTGACATTGCCAATAGTAGGTAATTATTCACTATAAGATATCTATAATGGTAGAAAACTATCTCATAATCATTCCTTTTCATAAAAAAACATTGAAAAATATTTTCAACCCACTATTTACAGTGGGTTTGTTTTGAAATATTTGGCACGCTCTATCCCTATGGGTTCAACCCTAAGAACAACTATACTATAGTAAATAATTTTAATAAATAATTAAACTTTGGAAAATATTAATGATAAACATTTCAAGTTTTTTGGAATCATTTTCGGGGAAGATATCGTGCAACTAATTTTCAAAATTAAAAAAATTAGTTTTAAAAAATCATATAAAAAATAAAAAAAAAGAAAAAAATATTTCAATCTATAGTTATTACATTATTTTGTTTCTACCTATTACTATAAACTATTTCTGTTGAATTTTATTTTTTACTACCTACTGTATGATCATAAGGAAATAAACCCATATTTTAGAACCTTTAAACCCTGAAATATAAAAATACCTAAGTGGTCTTAAAAAGATAAACAAAATAGAAATGGAAGACAATTTGGAGAATCAAAATAAAAACCAAAATCAAAACAATTATCAACCTCAACTTGGAAATGATCTTTAATAAAGTTATGTCCTTATGGAGTTTCATTTACATAAAGTGTCTAGTAACCCTTCATGTATTAGGAAGTTCCCTAGGGTGTAAAATTATGAAATAAAACAATCACATATGTCTATGATTTTATCATATAATATACTTCCTAATGAATAATCACTTGACATCATTATGAATTTTTATTGTGTGGTGCAGAAGCTTCCATTGAGAGGGTTGAGTGAAGAAGAGTTAAATCTTAGAGCCTTCCTATTCTATCTTAAGGTAAATGATAGAACATGGTTTCAAAAAATGGATGAGGAAATTTTTAGTACTTGGGATCAAATTTTTAATGCATTTATAATGATGTTTTATCTGATAAGAATGATAACTAAGATAAGGCATACTACCACTAGTTTTATTCAAGATGATCATGAGATTTTCCATTAGGGGTCTTTTTAGACAATGTTGAAATCATTAGTGCACACCATAGTTTCTTAAAGACATCTTTTACAATAGCCCCACCCCATATCATCAGACCCTAGTTGATCAGGTGTCTAGAGGTAATTTTAGTAATAAACCAACTAAATAATTGACTAAAATATTCAAAACAGTTGTATAAAATTATAAAAAAAAGTTTTCTAGGAGGACCACTATAGATAGAAAATGGAATAACATTATTCAACTAGTTTAGGAGAATTTTTCTCGATATTAAAATGTGAATGATCAAAATTCACTTAGGGGGAAATTCCTCCACTATGGAATATATGGTCGTTCCAACTCTTACTACCCAAATTTTGATATCCCTACTCAACAACATGATAATGGCAATTTTTTTGGTTATTCTCCAAGGTTATATGAAAGGGATGATCCATTCTGTAATAACTATAATCAATGTTATATAAATCATCCCAATATTTCTTGGAAGGATTAGGGGGTTTTTTAACTAGCTGCACCCCCTAGTTTCTAACAGCATCCTAGGAAGCCTTAACAAAATCAACCAAGGGATGAAACTTCTAATTCATAAGTGGTGATTGAGAACCAAATGTTCTCTAATATTGAAAAATATTAAATATAATGGATTCCCAAGATTAAAACTTCAATAATCATGTTAATAAACTAAAATCCTAGTATTATTCTAATAAAATTCAATACGATGCTAGAATATAAAATTTTGAAATTCAAATGGTCCAACTTGCTAGGTGTATAGATTAAATAGGAAACATGTAAGCTTCCTATAACAACTAAAATAAACCCTAGAGGGAATGTTATGGTAGTAGTCGTAAGAAGTGTGATAAATAGTCAAATAGAAACTGGAAAAGACATTAAGAGTTTCCAAACTGACAAACTGTGTGAGTCTAGAAGTCAAAATATATAGAATACACAATTTAGAAATGAGAGGAAGAATAATGAAAATGACAAAAATCATAATGTTTCACTATAAAAAAAGGAAAATTTTTATAAACCTAAAATGAATAATGTAAAGGAGAAAGTTGTTGAAGAAACAGGGGAGACACCTTCTATTCTTAGGAAATATGCCCCACCCATCCCTTTCAAAGAACAGATAAAACCTAAGAGTAAAAACAAGGTTGAACTTCTTCAGTTACTTGGGATTATGACCAAGCTCCAAGTGAATATCCCATTCATCCAAGCCTTGATTTATATTCCTTATTATCTAAAATAACTTTAAAAAATATTTCAAAAAAGACTATTGAATAATTTTCTACATAAATCCTCATTGAGGAGTGTAATTATATTCTTCAAAACAAAATCTCTCCCAAGCTTAAGGATCCTATTACCTTATTCATTCCCCACACTTTAGGGAATAGTAGTCAACTAAACAATATATGTGATTTAGGTTCCAGTAATAACCTGCGACCTTACTCATTATTTCAATATTTAAGACTGGATGACCTTCAACCCACCACTGTCATCCTCAAGTTGGATGACCACTCATTCACACATCCTATATGAAGGGTATATGATCTTCTGGTTGGAGTTGGTAAGATATTATTTTGAGCTAAATTCTTAGTTCTAGACACTGAGTTTTACCTAGTGGTGCCCATAATTTTGGGTTGGCCCTTCTTGTCAACTATAAGAGTTGTTATAGATGTTTATAAGGGTTAAATAATCTTTAAATTTTCTTAAAATAGGCTGAATTCATTGTGTTTAAAAATATTGAAGAACCATGTTTTTGTGAAATCTTTTTTAGGGTAGAGTTGTATGAATATGAAAGAAATCTTAAGAATTTAGACAAACCTAAAAATATATTTTTCTAAATAAATCATTCTGGATGTTCAAAATGATGTTTCACATGCTGTTGAGTCTTCTATTAGTGAAAAACAATAATATTTTCCATAATTGGACAGTAGTCCTACTGCTATTTCTAGGAATTAATCCTATGTTTCTGAACTTAAGGAATTATTGAGAGAACCTGAGGATGATTATACAGTTATAAACACCAGTAGAACAATTTAATTTGGTTGAGGGAGAGTTTAATAAACAATTGGATGATTTTTCTTTAATCAATATTCAGAAATCTGATCTGGTGACTTATAAGAGGGACTAATCTACATTGGATAACAATTAATAAAATATTAAAACTCTTTATGAAATTCAAAACCATTTAACTTTTCAAAACCCTTATAAGAAATGTGTATAATATCTTGGTCCTCCCAAACTCATGATCCTTCATTCAAGTGAAGAAGAACCCACTTTGGAGCTTAAACGACTCCTAACACATCTAAAATATTCATTTTAAGGTGAGAATTCAACACATAAAGTCATAATTTGTACAAAAATAAAAGGCAATGAAGAGTAAAAATTGTTGGGTGTTCTTAAGAAATTAAAATATGCAATTGAATGTTCCATAGATGAAATTAAAGAGATTTTCCCTTCTTTATGCATGCATAAGATCCCTATGGAGCCATAGCACAAACCTAGATTTGAGGGTCAAATGACACTGAAACCAAATTTTAAAGAAACTTTGAGAGAGGAAATTATCAAGATGTTGGATACTAGTATTATATATCCCATCTTTGATAGTTCTTGGGTCAGCTCGGTTCAAGTGGTCCCAATTAAAGGAGGTTTCAATGTAGTCACTAATAAAAAAAATAAAAAAATGAAAGTAAGAAAAGAAACCAAATGGAGAGTCAATATTGATTATATAAAACTCAACTCATCCACTAGGAATGATCATTTTCAAATTCCTTTCATAGATAAAATGCTTTAGAGGCTTGTCGATAATGAGTTGTTTTGTGTTCTTGATGGCTATTCTGGTTACAAATATATTCCTGTAGCCCTAGAGGATCTAGATAAAACTATATTCAAATGACCCTTTGTGACATTTTATTATTGGAAGATTCCCTTTATATCATCTGGTGTACTAGCTACCTTACAAAGATTTATGATGGATATATTTTCAAACATGAAATAATGATAATTAAGGTATTCAAGGAAGACATCTCTATTGTTGGTAGCATATTTGAGAGATGTCTAGAGAATTTGGAATTGGTTTTAGAAAGATCATTAAGGACTTATTAATTCTAAACTTGGAGAAATGTCAGTTCAAGGTAACTTAAGGTATTTTATTGGGACACAATGTGTCCGAGTGGGGTTTAGAGGTAGTTACTACAAATATTGATATAATTAAAAAAATCTCACCTCCTAAAAATGTTAAGTGTGTTAGAAGATTCTTAGGGCATGACAATTTTTACCAAATGTTTATAAAATATTTTTAAAAAATTAAAATGACTTTGTGTTCTCTTCTTGAAAAATATATACCGATCTTGTTTGATAAAAACTATTTTGAATCATTTAATTTTCATAAAAAAAACTCACTTCATCACCCATAATAGATGAACCTAATTGGAACGTACCTTTTAAACTTATGTGTGATGAAAGTGACGTGGATATTGAAGCCATCTTACGATATAAGAGAGATAAGATGCTGAATTTGTTTTAATATTCTAGTATTATTCTCGAAGAATCATAATGGAATAACCCCACTATAGAGAAGGAGTTGTTAGCAGTCATTTTTTCTCTAGAAACATTTTGCTGGTACCTCTTAGGATCCAATTTTATAATATTTATGAAACATTATACATTCATTAGGTGGACTCTATTTTTACAAGAGTTTGATATGATGATTAGAGACAAATAGGGAGATGAGAATGTAGTTGTAGATCATCTTTCTAGGCAGCCTAATACAAAGAGTGAATATCCAAGTGAGATAACTTCTTCATTTCCTGATGAGAAGCTACTCAGTGTTTCTCTTAAGTAGTCTCCCTAGTTTTCTTACTTTTCTAACTTTATGGAAGCATGTGTCATTCATAAGTATTTTTAAATAACCAAAGAAATAAATTCATTTCAATGTTTAAGTATTATCTTTGGGATTACCCAATGATATTTAGGATATGTAATAATGGTATCCTGATAAAGTGTGTGCTAGAAGAGGAAATGTTATCAATATTGGATAGTTTTCACTCCCCACTTTTGTGAGGACATCATGGTGACGAGAGGATAACCCCAAAATCCCTTCAATATAGATTTCAATTTCCTAATTTATTCAAGGATTCTTGGATTTTTGTAGTGGATTGTGATATATTACAAAGTCCAGGGAATTTTGGAAGAAAGAAATACCTTAGAAAGGTATTATGGAAGTTAAGATAATTTATGTTTGGGACTTATATTTTATGGGACCATTCCCATCATGTCATGAGAATGACTATATTTTAGTTATTCTTGATTATGTATCCTTGTTGGTTGAGGTAGTAGAACTACCCAAAAATAATTCTAGTTGTGTAATAACATTAATAAAAAAGAAATTTTTTTCAAGGTTTAGAGTTCATAGAGATTTCATTACTTATAATAACACCCACTTTAAAAATTATAAATTTAAGGCTTTGATGAAAAAATAGGGTTGTCACCATAGAACTAGAACAACCTACCATCCACAATCTAGTGGAAAGGTAGAAATTTCAAATAGAGATTTAAAATAGGTTTTAGATAAAAATGTCTCAAACTCTAGGAAATATTGGTATCTAAAATTATATGAGGCATTGTGGGCCTATATAACTTCATTCAAAACCCCAATTGGTATGTATCCAAAATGGATATTATTTGGGAAGTGATATCATTTACCTGTGGAGTTACAACAAAATTAATATTGGGATATAAATTCTATAAACATTGATTTTAAGACTAATAGAGAGAGGATATAGCTATAATTTAGTGATCTTCATGAGATTAGGAGACAGTCTAATGAAAATTCTAGGTTCTACAAATGAGAGGCCCAAATTGTTTCATGATTAAGTCATTTAAAATATACAATTCAAAGTTCTATAGAAGGTAATTCTCTATAATTCTAGACATAGTGTAAATATATATAGTCTTAATCCTTTACTATCATAAGAGTGTTGAATAATGGAGCTTTTGAAATTACTGGGGAATAAGATAGATTAATATTGGTTAATGTTTAAAGAATCAAACTTTATTTTGAAGGGAAACCAAAGGGCTTGGATGTATATTCTTTCTTGAAGAATTATTTTCACTTAATTCTAACCAAATAATTTAAATTAAATTTTTAATTTGAGTCAACCCATGGTATTTCTATATTTTTTTGTTCTTATTTTTTAAGAATAAACCATTTATTTCTATTTTATGTTTATTTTTTATGGTGTTATGTTCCTGGTCTTATTGTTCTTTTTTTTAACAAGGTTGGTTTTGGTGTCAAAATATTATGAGAGTTCCCATTAATTATCAATCTATATGAAGCTTCATTTTATAGGCTCAAAAAAATGAGAAAGTTTCATTAAACTAGGGGGTTTTTATTTCTACATGAAGTTTATTCTCTTATTTATCAACGATTTCCCTTCATGTCACTGCTAGAAAACATTTATCATTGCTTGTAAATGTATTCAATGTATGAAATCAGGTGTGGGGGAGTAATACCCCTTGATTTATATGTTTAAATTGTTGTTCTTTTATTTTTAGGGTGTTTAGTATTTTATTTTTCAGTTCTATTGATGTTCTAATTGCATCAAATTTCTAAAATTTTTAACTACCAATTCACCGTGTACTAAATATTTAAAATGAATCTATTTGAACTTAATTGAGAAATAATTATCATTGCGCCTTATTGATAATACATGTGAATATTTAGTAAAATATTTATGGTTAAAATATGTTGTTTTAACTTCATTATGACCCTTAAAAATTTCATTAAACTGTTGAAAATGAAAATCTATTTTGTGATTTTAAATTTAAATTGTTTTTCTCCACCTTTGAATTCACCTTTTGGGGAAATGTGGGATTTTAATTGTGGGGTAGATGGTATTTACAGGGAATTAACTTGGATTTATTTTTTACCCATAAATTCCCTTTAATTTTTTTCCAAAATTGTGTGTTTTTCATGTTTTTATCTTCACTTTTAGTTTGTCAAACATTTTCTTAATTTTCAGATTTATGAATCCAATTTCAGAATGAAGCATCTTAATTACCCCATGACTTTAATTGAGTAAAAAATTTTATTCCCTCTTGAAATAATATGTTCATGGTTATATTTTTTATATAATTTTATACAATTCTAATTGAATTAAAACTTTTTGATTGAATCAAACTTATAATGATTTCATTTTCATGAGATATGAAATCAAAATCCTAATATGGGTTGAGCATATTTTATTCATTATTAATTTTTTTCACTATTTATTATTATATTTATTGAACCCACTCATACATTCAGTTATATGTAATTTATTTGAGGGATAATTTTGTGTTTCTTCTCACACTAAGGTAAAAAGAAGATTTGATTTCTCAGTTAAATGCATGTTGTTATTTGTTTAATTTAATTCAAAAAATTTCAACAATAATATTCTTAGTATAATAGTAATTAATCTTGAACTGAACCACTTTATTTTAAGAAGCAATACATATATTCTACTCAAAAGGATTATTAGGGGAAAATCTATTTACATTCATTATTTTTATGTAATTACAATTTTTCAATGTAGAGATTTGTTATTTCCTATTGAATTTAATTGTTAATAGCCCAAGGAAATGAAATAAATAAGTACGGTGGAATTTGATGTGGCCTTTAATTGAGGTGTTTTGACACATATTTTATTTAAATTTTTGATCATTTAATTAATTAATTGTTTGCTATTTTTTTAATTAATGTCAATTTAACAATTTAATTTATTAATTAATCATTTGTTATAATTAATTTTTTATTTTTAGCTTTTAAATTAATTGAGTTTTTTTAAACTTATTTTTATAATTACTTTTTAAATTTTAATTATTCTTGACCTTTTAATTTTATTTTTTTTGTTTTTATTAATTAAACAATTCTTAATTATATATTTATTTTGTTATGGTAACTTTTAATATAATTTTAATCTCTTTAGTTTTATTTAAATATTCTAAAACTCAAATTTAAATTTTAATAATTAATATATTTTAAATTTTAATTTTACCCTTTTTGAATTTAATTTTTCATTAAACGTGATAATTTGAGTTTTAAATTCAGTAATTAATTTCATTTAATTTTAATTTCAGTTTTTTAATTCAAATATAATTTTCAATTTATACTTACAGTTTTTAAATTTTATTAATATTTCAGTAAATTTTAATTTTTTTAATTCAGATTTTAACTTGAGTATCATTTAATCAATTATTTTAATAAGCTTTAAAATTTTAATATCTTTAATTTATAAATGTATTTATTTTTTTCTTTTATTATTTATTATTTATTTCAATATTTTTAATTTTTGAAGATTCTCAACTCAACTCACCACTGGTGAGTCACTACAAGCAATGAGTCATTACAAGTAATGAGTGAGGGCCAGATCAGGTGACCGCCAGAATGAGCCACCACCCCATTGTTTGACACGAGTCACTGCTAGACCTCCCTTATTTCAAATGTCTCACTACCTACATCAAAACAAAACAATCCAACACAAGTGTCTTTCCACCGGGTCATCACCAGACTCCCTTGCTCCAATGGTGCCTCCAGAAAAATGAGGCACCGCCAATGACCCAATGCTAGTGTGGCACTGTTAAGAAAAGGACTCACTACCATCATATGCATACTCCATTCCCAGCCTCCACCAAGATTTCCCACCTTCTTTCCAGTAGAATCCACCCCAAATCTACTCACTGAAAAATGAGTCTCCATGTAAGAACCCTCTGCCATAGTCTTCCACTACCGCTACCTCCGCCAACAATCCTCCACCAGTCTAGATACTCATTGCCAAGCTAATCCACCACCACAGATTCAAGGAACCACCAAGCCAAATATCCACTATCAAAATCAATCGACTCACCATTGCGTGACTCACCACTAGTTTCCCAAATTGATCACCACTGCTGTCCAGTAGAGATTCATCCTCCAACAGCCCTAATTTTACCACAGATGGACCAACAACAAAAAATGAACCACTGGTAGTACTTTGAACAACCACCACAACCTCCCTACTACCACTATCGATCTAGAAATAAACTCAAACCAGAACCCTGATCCAAAGTCGATGATGGTTTCAGATGATGCTGAAGAAATATAAAACCATGTTCTTTATTACACACATAAACAAGATTTATTACATAATCTTTCACTTAAGACAACTATGAGGATCGACAGGTCTAGTTTCTTGAGAAATTAGGAACATTACATAACAACTTAGAACATAAAACACAACATCTTTATTGAAAACTTCCTTTACATGACCACTACATTCCCTCATTGTTAGCATTTCATGGGATAACCTGAGGACATGCATAAAAAAGAGTGATCTATAAAGCCCAGTAATGGAGTAAACAAGGCATAACATGAATAATACAGTACATCTTAGGAAATAAGCATATCAATAGAGCACAAGAGAAATATGAACATAAAGAAATGATATAGCACGACTATCATAACATGAAAATGCGGAAACAAAAGTTAACATTAAATTAGCATGAGCCAAGGATCATTACACATAGAGAATGAGTAAAACCTCATTGAACATGAATTATCATGAGTAAACCCTCATTTCACTTAATGTATCATGACACTATTCTTTACCCAATTAATTGGAGTGCTATCAAGGCACACCCTTCTTAATCATTTCATCTTATGCATAAGTGTGCCACAAATATCGTACAACATGGATCCATTAAACATCATCATTTATTCCATGATAAAGTAATGTGGAATCCATTCATGAAGCCCTATAATTAATAAGTAAATTTTCATAATGGTGAATACCCTTAATAGAGAAATGGGTATGGTATTCACTACACAATGACTTTGGCTTGAAAAATCTCGGTGCAATTTCGGTAGCATAACGGTGTGACGTAAGGATTCATAAAAATGGTTGTTGAGATAGAAAGGGGTATATCATAATATGTACATAAAATGGACAGTAAGTGGGTTTATATAGATACATTTCCAAACATATGTAATGAAATTTGGATGCATAATATAAAAGAATTTCTTGAATGCAAATGAGAAGAGTGGAATTCCTTATGGAATTTCTACATAGTAAAAAGTTTCCATGGGAGGTATTAATGTGTGATAAAGGGGCCTATCATAATTGAAACATAAATAGAGAAGTATGGCGTAGGTGTGAAATCATACCCCAATATTTTTAATTTAATGTAAAAGGGTATTACAACATAAACTACTAAAAAAATGAGAAAGGATGGAATCCCTTACTTGGAAGTGTGAACCCAAAGTCTTGGGAGATGCTTGAGAGAGGCTTATTACGATCTTGGGGCATGTTGGGAGGTTACTAGAGAGAGGAGGGAAGCGTAAGAGCATGATACAAGGGTTTTGAGTAAAGAGAAGTGGGATCTTGGGTGAGTTTATATAAGAAAAGGGAGGGAATTATTTACTATTTAGTTTTTGGACCCTACACAATAAACATATCAAAACCACAAACCATCCCATGGTTTTTTCCAAATGGGAGTGGAAAAAATTATTCTCTAAGGACAATGGATGAACTTCTTCAAATATTAGGCTTTATTATTGGAGGTGAGTCACACTTTCAAGGAAATCATTTCAAAATGTTAAAATGTTTTATAAGTCTTGGAGGGTCCACTGAAGAATTGTAAAATAAATAAAAAATCCAAAAATCAAATTATTTTAATGGTATAATATATATTGTCCCAAAAACCCATTAATAGTATTTCATTACATCACTATTGGGTTATTATGATGTCATAAAACACATTATATATTTAAACAGTATTTAATTCTGACCAAAAAATTTGACTCTCAAAAAATTATAAAAAATTCACTGTTGGATAATATCGACGTCCTGATTCAAAAAATAATATTAATTTTATCTAAATAATTTTCTAAATATGTGAATTTTGACTTTTAAAATAAAAACTAACATTTATCGAAAATTCATGGTTTTTGACAAAACCAACTTTTAAGCATTAATAAAAATTACAATTTTATTCATAAAAAATATATGATAATTTATATCTAATAAAAATTAATTTATTAATAATATTTTATTAAAATATTATTTAATTGAAAAATCCATTAATTCATCAAAATAGTTTTCTTAATTGAATATTAACTAAAAATTCTATTTGTGCTTTAAAAACTATTAACAAAGTGACAATAAAAAATGAATGTATATTCTTTATTCTATAAAAAATAATGCACATAATCATATTTATATAGTCTTGTTACATAACCCCTTATAAAACATGTATAAGACCTATAGGTAAGGTGTGCAATGGTGACTGACTCTTGAGGTGGCTCAGATAACATCACTCGGGTGGTAATATCTACTAACTCCCACTTCTACCGTAGGCGGTTCCATTCGAGTTTAACGTGTTGAAGATCGTCTTGGGATTGGTCAAGAGTGAAGCCTAGTGATTCCACCTCCTTTCCAAGCTCTAAAATATTTTCTTCATATGGAGGAATTCTACTGGATAAGGCCATCATTTCCTTTATATGAGATAATTAGATTTGTTAAAGCCCTATATTTATACTATTCATGTGATCACTGTTCAACGGATATATTAGCAATAGCCATAATTATTAATATTATTTTAAAATCCAAATACATAAAACCAAGGAATTACATATGTTATATAACCATTTTACATAATAATACATTTAATTAGATCAAGAGGAATTTTCATTGATAAAATTTTGGGTCATTACAATATTTTCCGCTTATGAAAATTCACCCTAGAAATTTCCTTTTCCCACACTAAAACATGGTAACTCTGATTCATCAATTCCTCTAACTCCCACGTTGCCTCTTCAAACTATTGATTTTTCCACAACACCTTGATGAGGGGAATTTTCGTATTTCATGGAACATTTTCCCTACAATCTAAGATCTTTAACGACTTCTCTTCATAGGAGAGGTAATTCTCCAATGGAACCACCTCTGGATTGAGTACATGCGATGGGTCAGGTATGTAATTTTTTAATAGTGATACATGGAATACATCATGTACTGGAGATAGGTTCGGTGGGAGTTGTAGTTGATAGGCCACAACTCCAATATGATCAAGGATCTCAAAAGGGCCGATGTACCTTGGACTAAGCTTTCCATTCTTCCCAAATCTGATAAATCTCTTCCACAGTGATATGCAGAGGAATAACATGTCTCCAACATCAAACTCTAGGCCTCATTGACAATTATCAGCATAGCTCTTTGGTCGACTCTGAGTAGCTTTAATGTGCTATTGTATGGTATTAACCTTCTCCACCATTTCCACAACCATTTTCTGAAATTGTTGTTTTCTCTCCCCAACTTCATCCCAACAAACCAGTGTTTTGTACCTCTTACCATAAAGGGAATCATAAGGATCCATTTGGATGCTTGAGTGGAAACTATTATTGTAAGAGAACTCAACAAGAGGAAGATATTGGTCTCATCCTCCTTTGAAGTCTATTGAGCATCCTCTCAAAATTTCTTCTAGGTTCTGGATAGTCTGCTCAGATTTTCCCTTAGTTTGAGTAGGATAAGCCGTACTGAATTTCAACTTAGTATTCAGAGCATGTTGAAGACTCTTCCAGAACATAGAGGTGAATCCGGGATATCGATCAGATACAATCGATAGTGGTACTCCATGAATCCTTACTACATATATGATGTAGATATATACTAGTTGATCCAATGAAAAATCCTCCCAAATTGAAATGAAGCATGATGTCTTTGTAAGATGATCCAAAATAACCCAGATAGAATTGTTTCCTTCAAAAGTATTCGGAAGTCCGGTAAAAAAGTCTATTGTGATGTTCTCCCATTTCCACGTTAGTATGGGTAATGGTTGCATCATCCCCTTAGACTTCTGCCTCTAATCCTTCACTTTCTGACATTCCAGACACTTTGATGTATACTCATCAATCTCCATATTCATGTTATCCCACCAATAATGCTCTTAGAGATCTCAATACATCTTTGTGTTTCCTGGGTGGATGGAGAAATTCGAACTGTGTGCATCATCTAAAAGTTCTTTCTTTAACTCTGGATTTGATAGAACACATAGCCTTTCCCCAAATATCACAATTCCTTCTTCATTGACATTGAACTTTGAGGATTTCCCTTTTCTGATAGTTTCCACTTTCTTTTGTATTCACACAACATCCTTTTTAAAATCCTTTAACCTTTCCAAAAGAGACGGTTGAGCAATAATTTGTGAAATGATTGATGATTTTCCCTTATTTAGGATTACCTTGTCCATATTTATCAAATCTAAGAAGACTTGATCCTTTTCAAATCTCATTAATGATAGAATCACTGGGTCCTTTCTACTTAAATCATATACCACCTCGTTCTCTCTCCAAGGATGGTAATGGATTAAGCAGTAATAGTCTTTGATCAACTCTAACCATCTTCGTTGGTGCATATTCAACTCTTTCTGTGTGAATATATACTTGCGGATTTTTTGGTCTGTATGTATTTCACACTTCTCCCCAAAGAGGTAATGTTGTAAACTTTTTTTAAAAAATATTACTACAACCAAATCTATATCATGTGTTGGATAGTTTTGCTCATGAACCTTCAATTTCCTTGAAGCATATTCAATGAATTTTTGATTTTTCATCAACACATAGCCCATGAACTTCTTAGAAGCATCACTAAATACCACAAAACATTACTCCACTTGTGGGTAATATGATAACGGGCATGTTGATAAGCCTCATTTTCAACTCCTTGAATCTCTCTTCACATTCATAACTCTAAGAAAACTTGGCTCCCTTCCGAGTTACCTTGGTAAGAGGGTTGGAAAATCATGAGAAATTTCACACAAATTAGAGATAATATCCAGCTAACCCCAAGAAGCTACGAATATCCATCACTAATGTTGGCCTCAGACATCCATTAATTAAAGCTATCTTGGAGGGATCAATAGATATCCCATTGCTTGTGATGATATGATCTAAGAATGATAGCTCATTCAAATATAACTCACACTTCTTATACTTTTCATAGAGCTTCTCCTTTTACAAGGTGTCTAGTATAGTGATTAGATGCTCCTCATGCTCCTCCTTGGTTTTGGAGTATATTAGAATATCATATATAAAGACTATAACAAAATTTTCAAGGTAATATCTAAAGAATCTATTCATCAAGTACATGAAGATTTATGGAAAATTAGTGAGTCCGAAAGGAATTACTTTGAATTCATAGTTCCCGTATCTTGTATAGAAAGCAGTCTTGGGGATATCTTCCTTCTTCACCCTTAATTGATAATATCCTGACTGCAGATCCACATTAGAGAAGTATTTTTCTCCACGTAGCTGATTGAACAAGTCATCAATTCAGGGAAGAGGATACTTTTCTTTATTGTGATTTTGTTAAGCTCATGATAAATGATGCAAAGGTGCATAGACCCATCCTTCTTCTTGACGAGTAGGATTGTTACATCCCAAGGTGAAGTACTTGGGCGTATAAAAAATTTATCCAAATTATTCTGTAGTTGTTTCTTCAGTTCCTAAATCTCCACAACATCCATTTTATTCATATTCTTGGATATTCAAAACTTCCCAGGTATAAGATCAATTGAGAATTCAACATCTCTTCTTGGAGGAAGACCAGGAAATTCCTTGGGAAACACATTAGCAAATTACCTCACAATAGGAATGTCTTCATGGATGGTTTCTTCCTTGGACTCAATCATCTGAGCCAGATACACGTTCTTATAGGGAAGTAAGATCCATGCTTGAGATTATGGTGATAAGGAAGACTAATTCTCCTCCTTGAACTGGTATAGAATCGGGGGTCGATTCTCCATATAGAGAGTGATTTCCCTATCACGACAATTTATATAGGCTCTATATAAGGAAATCCAACCCATGCTGAGAATTTCATCAAATTCCACCAAAGGAAGTATGAAGAGATTTTCCAGGAAGTTCAATCTAAAAATTATGATAGGGGAGGAGTCATATTCATGGGATGTAATGATTTTTCCATTTTTTGTTCTCACCGACATCTTCACTTCCATGGTTTGTGGTGGTGTTGGGATTGTTCTACTAAACTTTTTGGATATAAAAGAATGAGTATAACCATAATAAAAAAGTGAGTTTGTTATTCTGGAATTAATAACTAGTGTACCTATCACTACTTCTTTGCCGGAGTTCACTTCGGCTATAGTGACAGAAAAAGCTCACCTTTACTGCCTAGGAAGTTGTTGGTTGCCTCTGAAAACACTTGTCCTAGGGAACTGGTTTGTAAAGGGCCCTGGTTCTTTGCAGTTGAAGAAATAAAAATTGCATTGAGGTTCGAATGGAGCGTTCCTATCCTCTGTTGCAGCCATGGGTTTCTCTTATCAGCAGTTAATATCCGGGTGTACTTCTCTTCTACACCTAAATCTTTTCCTCATCTCCTTCAGGAAATTTACAGGGTGCTTCTTTATGCACCTTTGGAAAGTGGGGTATTGGAATTTCTTAAAACCATTGGATTTACCCATCAGGCTTCCAGAATTGAAGTCCACCTTACAATTCTTATCCCCATGATAACCTTGAGATTCTCTGATCTTTACTTCAACTTTAAGGGAACATCTAAAAATTTCCTCATAGATCTTAAAGTCACAAATCTCTAGGGTTTTTTATAGGCTAGGTATTAGCCCACCAAATAAGCATTCGACCTTGCATTCAGGGGTAATGACAATGCCAGAGGCATGTCGTGTAGGCCTTATGAAGTTTTCCTAGTACGATCTGAAGGATTCATTGTCTTTTTTCTAAAGGGCAAGGAAGTCCCTTTCCATCTTAAATCGGCGGTTACATATAAAATATTTATTGAAAAACATTTTCCAGAAATCCTTCTACTCAAACACCTCGATCTCCTCATTTGGCTTCGTATTTTTGATAAATGTCCACCATTTATCATCTTCACCCTCCATATTATAATCATATAGAATAACCTTCTCTTGTTCAGAACATTGAAGGATGGAGAATATATTGTCAATGGAGTTGATCCATTGTTCGATGATTAAGGGATCAGATGATCCATTAAAAGAAGGAGGCCTTTGCCTCATGAATCTCTCGATTGTGACTTGTTCTTTCTTGGGGGGGGGGTGAAATTTCCTCTTGACCCATGTTTTTGTTCAAAACATGATTTAAATGAGAGAGTATCATGAAAAAGTTCGCGATTCTCGCTCCCATTAGATTGGGCAGCTCATTAGGACAATCATCACATTGATCTTCACATCGGTTGTTAGCCTGAGTCCTCATATTATCGGCCATTGGCTGGAATAAAAGGAATTGTAGGGGTAAAACATAAAGGGTTATCCAAAGACAAAAATGTATAACTTATAAATTACTTTTATTTCCTTAACTTATGAATTTATTGGCTTCAATCTATGTTATCCATGATCTACTTCCCAACATATATTATTTGGGGAATTTTTTTATTCCCTTAATAATGGTTCATACTAAGCTTATGAGTTTACCAAATCATATCCCCTGGGAGTGTTGTAACCAAGAGTGCAGCAAGACCCATTGTTGTGCACTAGGATACCCCGAGCTAAGCCTGAAACTCCCTGTTAGAGTTTTCACTCCTAGGTACATCTGTGCAAGAGCCGCCTCTACATGCTCATATCCAGACAAGGACGTATTTTTTGATAAAACACTTACTCAATACTCACCAAAATTTAGTGATGTTGTTATTATACTTAGTGTTATTCCTAAGGATTTCACTAGGGTTTTCTAATCCTAATCCCAATAATAACTAAACCGATCCTTTGATACCAACTATAACAGCCGTTCTCTTCATTAAAAACATAAACATGATTTATTACATACTGTTTCACTAAAGACATCATTTATGATCAATAGGTCTAGTGTCTTGGGAAATTGGGAACATTACATAACAACTTAGAATATAAAACACAATGTCTTTATTGAAAACTTACTTTACACGACCACTACATTCCCTCATACTTAGAATTGCATAGGATAACCTAAGGACATTCATAAAAGGGGAGAGCTATAAAGCCCAATATGGGAGTAAATAAGGAATAACATGATTAATACAGTACATGTTAGGAAATAATCATATCAATGGAGTGAAAGAGAAACATGAACATAAAAGCATGATATAACATGACTATCATAACCTGGAAGTGTGGCAACAAAATTTAACATGAAATTAGCATGAGCCAAGGCTCATTGCACATGTAGCATGAGAAAACCCTCATTTAACTTTAATTAGAATGAGTAAACCCTCATATCACTTTACATATCATGATATTATTCTTTACCCAATGCATTGGAGCGCTATCAGGGCGCACCCTTCATAATCATTTCATTTCATGCTTAAGTGTGCCACATATAGCATACAAAATGGACCCATTAAACATCATAATTTATTATATGATATAGGAATGGACAATAAATACACGAAACTCTATAATAAATAAGTAAATGTGTACAATGGTGAATACCCTTGAAAGAGAAATTGGCATGGTATTCACTACACGATCACTTTGGCTTGTAAAATCGCTGTCCAATTTTAGCAGCATAACGATGTGACATAAGAATTCATAAAAATGGTTGATGAGAGAGAAAGGGGTATCTCATAATATGTACCTAAAAATAAAAGTAAGGGGGTTCATATAGATATATGTCCCAACATATGTAATGAAATTTGGCTGCATAATATAAAATAATTGCTTGAATGTAAATGAGAAGAGAGGAATTCCTTACAAAATTTCTGAATGGTAACGAGTGTACATGGGAGGAATTAATGTGAGAGAAAAAGGACTCTCATCATTAAAAAATAAATAGGGAAGTATGGGGGAGGTTCGAAATCATACCCCAAAATTTTTAATTGAAAGTAAAAGGGTATTACAATATAAAGAAACTAGGAAAAAATGAGAAAGGATGGAATCCCTTACTTGGAATTGTGATCCCAAAGGCTTGGGAGAGGTTTGAGAGAGGATTATTGGGAGATTATGGAACCTTTGAAGGGTACTAAAGAGAGGAGGTTAGATTAGTTACATTCTACAAGGTGTTTGAGTGAAGAGAAGTGGTATCTTGGGTGGGTTTATATAGGAAAAGGGAAGGAATTTATTATTATTTAGGTTTTGGACCCTACAAAATAAACTAATCAAAACCACAAAACTATGGTTTTTGCCCATGGTTTTTGAAAAATGGGAGTGGAAAAAATTATTTTATAAGTCCAATGGAATTTTTTTTTAAAAATATTAGGCTTGCTTATGTGGAGGTGAGTCACACTTTCAAGGAAATCATTTAAAAATGTTAAAATGTTTTATAAGTCTTAGAGGGTCCAGTAATGCTTTTTAAAATAAATAAAACAAACCTAATGTCAAATTATTTTAAAATTAAAGAATATTTATCCCAAAAATACCATTAATAGTAATTTATTACATCACTATTATGTCATTATAATTTCATAAAACACATTATATATTTAAACAGTATTTAATTTTTACCCAACAATTTGATTATTTCAGAAAATTATGAAAAATTCACCATTGGATAATTTAGACATCCTGATTCAAAAAATAATATTACTTTTATCTAAATAATTTTCTAAATATTTTAATTTTTACTTTTAAAATAAAAACTGACATTTATCGAAAATTCATGGGTTTTGAAAAACTAGCTTTTAAGCCTTAATAAAAATTAAAATTGTATTCATTAAAATTTTACGATCATTTATATTTAATAAAAAGTAATTTATTAATAATATTTTATTAAAATATTATTTAATTGAAAAATCCATTAATTCATCAAAATAGATTTCTAAAATGAATATTAACTATAAATTCTATTTATTCTTTAAAAACTATTAACGAAGTGACAATAATAAAATAAATGTATATTATTTATTTTATAAAAAAATAATGCACATAATCATAGTACTAGGGTCTTGTTACATAACCCCTTATAACACCTGAATATAACCTATGGGTAAGTCTTGTGATAGTGACAGACTCTTGAGGTGGCTCAGCTAACATCGCTCGAGTGGTAATCTCTACTAACTTCCACTTCTCCCGCATGCGGTGCTGTTCGAGCTTAACATGTTGAAGCTTGTCTTGGGATTGGTCAAGAGCGAAGCCCAATGATGCCACCTCCTACCCGAGCTCTGAAAAATGGGATTTAGACAGAGGAATTATACTGGATGAGGCCATCATTTCATTTTTCTGAGTAAATTAGATTTGTTAAAGCCCTATATTTATACTAATCATGTGATCACTTTGAAACAGATATATTATCAACGATCACAATTCATAACTATATTTTAGAATCCAAATACATAAAAACAAAAAAGTGCATATGTTATATAACCATTTTACGTAATAAGACATTTAATTAGATCAAGATTAATTTTCATTAATAAAAGTTAGGGTCGTTACAAGCAACCCCTACGCTATAAAGAGAAAAACCATCGTCAGATGCCTTACAAACCTGAATGAGTCGCCACTTCTAGATCTGGGTTTTTGAGGTTGAGCTCATGGCTGGGGATGAAGATCTGAACTCCTTAAAGGTCAAGATGTGCTCTCTAATGCCCATTATTTGAAACCGATGACGAATATACAACATTCCCCAAAGTTGTTGCTTGTACCGAATGAGCCACCACCCTCTCCATTGGATGCCACCTCAAGGAGTTGTTATGGAGGGAGGAGCTGTAAGGAGGAGGAGATCTGAATCTCAGAGCACTTATAGATGTGGATCAGAATAAGGATTAGAAAAAAATATAATTAAATAATATTAAAATATAAAAAATAATAGAAAACAATTAGATAATAGTAATAAATAATAAAAAATAATAAATATAGAAAATATAATAAAATATAATAAATATAATAAATAATTTAAATAAAAATTAATATAATTTACACCTTAATCTAATATTAATAATAATATAAATGACAATTCTTTTTCCCTTATAAATATTTAATTAAATTAAATATGATGATAATAATAAATTAAATTAATAAGTATAAAAAATTAAAAATATTTATTTAATATTAAAATTTAATATGATAATATACATATATTTACATAATCAGATAATTAAAACTTTTATAAAATGTATTTATAATTTTATTTAATATTTATATATAGTTATTTGATAAAAATCATTTTCATTACTATAAATTTTATAATTATATTAATAATTATAACAATAATAATAAATTTGTTTATAAATATATTTAATTTCTATAATAAAAATATTATACTTATATTTATAAAATTTATTTTTTTATAAACAAAGAAATTAGAAATTATTAATTATACTCTAATTTTAATATTCAGAATCAAGTTTGAATTGTGGTCAAGATCACGCTTTCTAAAACTACTGATCATTATTTTAGAATGATTATGAAAAGATCATGAGAAGGTGGTGGGTTTTGGTGACAACTACCAAATACCGATCTGGGCTGGTTGAAGATGTCAGAGAAATACTAGAAATCAATGGAGGTAAATTTTGAAAGATTGGAACATCAATGTGAAATCCAACTTTCACTTTCTTAAATCTAGATATTGGGAGAAGAGGGATAGAATTTATGGGATAGAGATAGAGGAGCAGTAATAGGAATTATGACCACCATTATTTAGGGATATGATTCAACCCTTTTATTTTCATTTTTTATGGTTTTAATCGAATATGTATAATAATTGAACTTTAATATGAATCTTGGGTAATTTTTTTAGGGATTTTTAATTTTTTTTGTTTCATTATTTACTTCTAAAATTTATTTCTATTTTAAATTATATAATTTATTGATGAGATTAGTCCTAGAATCATAAAAATTGTTTCACAATTCTCATTTTCAAATTCATAACATCAATAATGATCGGAGAGATCACTTTTGATGACTTTTTCTTCACATTATTTTACTTTTTGATATTTATTGAAGTGTTTAACTTCAAGAACCATAAATATTTATGATTAATCTCTTGGTCTAGGAGATTAATCATATACATTTTCAAGATTGTGAATTTAATAAAACTTTTATATGTGAATAAATCTATTTAATACAATACTATTTAAATTCCCTGTGCATCTCTACTGATCATTTTTTACAATCTATATTCCTTCTTTTTGATCATAATTTCTTTTTTTATTCTTATTCAACACATTTCCTACATCATCTTATTTATAAAAAGATTATATCTTATAAAAAAGAAGTGTTTTTATTCAATTTTTTTTTCATCATAAATAAAAAAATGAAAAAAATTGACCACTATTTAGAGTGGTCTTTTTTTGGGTTACCTACTACTGGACTTCATCCAATGGTATATCCTTTCCCACCATTGGAAATATCCAATTCTAGGTCATTAGTCAACATTAGACATCTCCAATGGTTGAAAATTGTCTCATCATAATTCTGTTTCATAAAAAAAAGATTGAAAATGATTTTCAACCCAATATTTATAGTGGGTTTGGTTTAAAAAATTTAGTACCCTCCTTCCCCATGGGTTCAACCCTAAGAACTACTATATATTTTTAAATAGGTTTAAAAAATAATTAAACTTTACCACATATTAATGAAGACCATGTCATATTTTTTGACACCATTCCTAGGGAAGGATTTGTGTGTCCAATTTTTAAATCTAAAAAAAATAGTTTAAAAAAAATTATATAAAAAAATATTCTTTTAATATCCTATTATTGATTTTTTTGCTTCTGTATGTTACTATGAATAGTGTCTATTGAATTTTATTTATCACTACTTTCTATATGAGAACGGGGACATCAACTGGTAGTTTATACAATTTAAACCCTAAAAATAGGAAAACATATTAGTTTCTTAAAAAAATAAACATAAATGGGAGAAAATATATAAAATAAAAATAATGACCAAATTGAAAACAATAATTAACCCTAACTGCAAATGATATTTCTTAAAGATCTATCATTATGGAGTTTCAATTTCTTAATATTCCTAGTAATCCTTTATTTATTAGGTAGTCCCCTAGGGCACATAATTTTGAAATCAAATAGTCACATATATTTATTCTACCATCATAAAATGGGTTTCCTAATGAAGACTCACTTCACTTTATTATGGATTTTTATTATGTGGTGTAATATATTCCATTGAGAGGGTTGAGTGAAGAAGAATTAATGCTTTGATATTTCCCATTATTTCTTAAAAAAATGATAGAAAATGGTTTTAATGAATGGATGAGAAAAAATTTAATACAAGGGATCATGTTTTTATACCTTTGTAATGAAATTCTATCCAAGAAGAATGAAAACTGAGATAAGGCATATGATCACTAGTTTTCTTTAAGCTGAGGGTGTGCTATTTCAAGAGGCATTGGATATATTAATGGGTCTTCTTAGAAAATTCACAAATCATCAGTGCACACCATAGTAAATTATAGACACCTTTTAAAATATCCCCACCCCATATCATCATAACCAAGTTGATAAAGTATCTAGAGAGGATTTTAGTAATAAAACAGATGAAGAATTGAATCATATATTCGAGAATCTTGTACAAAATTCTCAAAATATGTTTAATAGGAGAAAGAAAAATAGATTGAAAATAAAATAAAAATGTTCAAAAATTTGAGGTTTATACTGCTAGGTATTATAATGATACTAAAAAAAATATCTTAAGGAGGAGTTCCAACACTATGGAATGCATGTAAAATCCAAATATTTTTACCCTAATATTGATATTCCCTCCCAATAACCTAATAGTGCCAAATTTACTATTTATGCTCCTATTTTATAGCCATTGGATAATCCTTTATCTAATAAAAACAATCAAGGTTATATAAATCATCCCAATATTTCTTGGAAGGAGTATGGGGTTGTCAAACATGATGAACCCCTTGGTTTCTAATAATAACCTAGAATGCCTTACCAAAATCAACAAAGGGTGGAGCCTTCCTATTCAAAATGGAACTTTGAGCCCCAAAATTTCTCTAAGCTGAATCAAATATTAATTAGAATGGATTCCCAAGATAAAAAGTTCAAGACTCAACTTAATAAACGAAATGCCCAATATGATTTTAATAAAATTAAACATCATGCTAGAATGGAAAATCTTGAAACTCAATGTGACAACTTCCTAGGGGTATGCATTAGAGGGAAAAGGTAAGCTTCTTAGTATAAATAAAATAAACCCTAGAGATAATTTTATTCTAGCAGTCATAAGAAGTGGAATAAATAGTCAAAAAGAAACTAGAAAAGACCTTATGAGTGCCCAAAATGAAAAACTATACGAGTCTGTAAGCTAAAATCTATAGATTACACAATTTGTAAATGAGAGGAAAGATTATTAAATTAAGAAAATCACAACTTCTCACCTGAAAGAGAATCTGTAATTTTTAACCTAAATTTAATAAAGGAAAGGAGAAAGTAGTAAAATAAATAAGGGATATGCCTTATGTTCTTAAGAACTGTTCCCAACACATCCCTTTCCCAGAAAAGGTAAAACCAATGAGTAACAACAAGGATGGACTTCTCCAGCTCCTTGGGATCTAACGAAGCTCCAAGTGAATATCCCATTCATTGAAGCATTGATTCAAATTCCTTCTTTCCAGAAATCACATAAACAATTATTTCAATTAAAAAAATCTTAATGAATTTTCTATATACAGTCTCACAAAAGAGTGTAGTGTTGTTCTCCAAAATAAAATTCCTCCCAAGCTTAAGGATCTTTATAGCATTTTTCATTCCCCACACTTTAGGGAATATTGTTCAACTAAACTATTTGTATGATTTAGGTGATAGTATTAACATGCTCCGTTTATCACTATTTCAATAGTTGAGATTGGGTGACCTTCAACCCCCCACTTTCATCTACAACTATTTTACAATTCATTCAAACATCCTGTAGGAAGGGTTGATGATCTTCTAGTTGGATTTGGAAAGCTATTTTTGATAGCTAAATTCTTAGTGCTAGACATGGAGTATGACCAGTAGGTTCATGTAATTCTAGGTAGCCCCTTCTTTGGCACTGGAGGAGCTATTACAGATGGTTATAAGGGTATACTAATCTTTAAATTTACTGAACAATGGGAAGAATTAAATGTGTTTTAAAATGTTAAATAACCAACTTTTCATGAAAATTGTTCCAGGGTAGAGCTTTTTGAAGCTGAAAGAACACTTGAAAATTTATAAGAACCTGAAAGGAACTTTTTTATGAGTAAAATAATTTGCATGTTGAAAATTATGTTTCATATACTTTTGAGTCAACTCATAGTGAGAAACTAAAAAATTTTCTAGAATTAGACAATAATCCCATTTCTACTATTGTTGGTAATGAATACTTTATTTTTGAACTTAAAGAATTATAAAGAGAACTTGAGGACAATTTTAATATTATAAACACTACTAGACAATTTAATTTGGATAAGGTAGTGCTGATTAAAAAATTGGATTATTTTTCATTATTCAATAATCTGAATTCTGATCGAGAGACTTATAAGAGTGAGCTATCCACCTTGTACAATAGTGAAGAAAATCTTAAAAGAGGTTATTAAATTCAAAGCCTTTCCACTTTTCAAAACCCTTATAACAAATATTTAAAATATATTGATCCCCCCATGCCCAGGATCCTTCTTTAAAGTGAATAAGAACCCACTTTGGAGTTTAAACTACCCCCATCACATCTAAAATATTCATTTTAGGTGATAATTCAACACCACTTGTCATAAATTCTATTGAAATTAAATTTAATCAGGAGGAAAAAGTGTTGGGAATTATTAATAAATTAAAATATGCAATGAGATATTCTATAGATGACATTAAAGGGATTATCCCTTGTTTTTTCATGAAAAAGATCTTAAGGACACCAGATAACAAACTAAGAGTTGAATGTAAAAGGAGTCTGAACCCAGATATGAAAGAAGTTTTGAGAGAGGGACTTATCAAGATACTAGAAACTGGTATTATATATCCCATATTTAATAGTTCTTGGGTTAGTTTGGTCCAAGTGTTCCCAAAGAAAAGAGGTTTTATTGTAGTCACTAATGAAGAAAACAAACAAATTAAAGTGAGAAAAAAAACCAAATGGAGAGTCTATATTGATTATAGAAAACTAAAATCATCCACTAGGAAGGATCATTTTCCATGAATTTCTTATATCAAATTCTTGAGAGGATTTATAGCAATGAGTTCATTTGTTTTCTAGAAAACTATTATGGTTAGAACTAGATTCATGTATCCCTAGAGTATCAAGATAAATCTATATTAACATGACCCTTTATGACATTTTCTATTGGCTTAATATAGTTTTAATGGTCACAAATCCTAATTAATTATGTTTTATTAAGTTACATATTGTTTAACAATGTTTACATTTAATCTTAACCTATCTTGTTAGTATTTATGTAACGACCCAAAGTTTCATTAATGGAAAATCCCTCTTGATCCAGTTAAATTTTTCTTTATGAAAAATGTTTTTATAAGATATCAACTTCTTTAGTTTTATGTTAAGATTTGTGATCGTTACTTTTATAGCCGTTGAACAGTGATCATCTGAGTAGTATAAATATAAGGCTTTAACGAAACCATTTCTACTCAGACAAAGGAAGCGATGGCCTCATCCAGTAGAATTGCCCCTTACGAAGCCCATTTGTCGGAGCTTGGAAAAGAGGTGGCGTCTTTGGGATTTGCCCTTGACCAAGCCCAAGCTGAGCTTCATCAAGTCAAGCTCGAACGTGATCGTCTACGGGAAAAGTGGAAGTTGATTGAAATTACCACTTGAGCTATGTTATCCGAGCAACCCCAAGAGTCTTTCACCATCGCACACCTTACCCTTAGGTCTTATGCGGCTATTTTAAGGGGTTATGTAACAAATAAGTAGCACCATGTTCATGTACATTATTTTTTTGTATATAATAATGAATATAATTTCTAGTCATTTTTGATACATTGTAATTAGCTTTTAAAGTAAAAATGGTGTTTTTAGTTATTATTTAATTAAGAATTATATTTTATTAAATTAAAGGATTTTTGAATTAAATAATATTTTAATAAAATATAATTATTAATATTAAATTAATTTTTATTAAATATAAATGATCTTATAATTTTATGAATGCAATTAAAATTTTTATTAAGGTTTGAAAGCCATTTCTGTCAAAACCCGTGAATTTTTTATAAATGTCGGTTTTTATTTTAAAAGTGAAAATTCACATATTTAGAAAATTATTTAGATAAAATAAATATTATTTTTGGAATCAGGACGTCGAAATTATCTAACGGTGAATTTTTCATAATTTTCTGAGACAGTCAAATTTTTGGGTAAAAATTAAATACCATTTAAATATAAAATGTGTTTTATGACATCATAATGACCCAATGGTGATGTAATAAAATAACATAATCCTTATGTTCATCCAATATGTGTTTTATCATTAAAATAATGAGGTTTTGGGTTTTTTTGACTTACTTCTCAAAGCATTAATGGAGCCCTCAAGACTTATTCAACACTTTGCCCTTTTAAATTAATTTCCATGGGAGTGTGACTCACCTCCACATAAGCAAACCTAATTTTATAATAAGTTCGGACCTTGGACTTGTAAAATATTGTTTTCCTCTTTCCTTTTCCAGAAACCATGGGCAAATACCATGGGATGGTTTGTGGTTTGGATTATTTTAATATAAGGGATCCCAAACCTAAATAATAAAGAATTATCTCACCTTTCCTATATAAACCCACCCAAGCTCCCACTTCCTCCTCACTCAAAGCCCTTGAAGTTCGTCCAACCTCTGCCCTAATCTCTCTATAATCCTCCCAAGGTGCCACAAGCTCCCAAGAAGCCTCTCACAAGCCTCTCTCTAGCCTTTGGAAGCACACTTCCAAGTAAGGGATTTTCTTCCTTTCTCATTTTTTTGTCAATTTTCTTTAAGTTGTATTTCACTTTTTATTTCAATTATGAATGTTGGGGTATGGTTTCTCACCTCCCCATACTGCCCTCTTATTGTTTGAATGATGGGAGAACCCTTTCTCTCTCATTAAATGCCTCCTATGTACACCCGTTACTATGCCGAAATTCCGAAAGGAACTTCTCTCTCTTCTTTTACATTCAAGAAATACTTTTGTATCATGAATCTAAATTCCATTTCTATTGTTAGGACATGTATATATATGATATCCTTACTGTCCATTACATGTAAATATGATGAGGAACCCCTTTCTCTCTCATCAACCTTTTTTATGAATTCTTATGTCACGCCGTTACGCTGTCGAAATCGCACCGATTTTCTAAGCCAATGTCTTTGTGTAGTGAATACCATGCCCATTTCTCCATCAAGGGTATTCACCTTTATGCACATATACATATTGATTGTAAAGTTTCATGTATGAATTCCACATTCCTTTATCGTGGAAGAAATGATTATGTTTTATGAATCCATGTTTTATGATCCATGTGGCACACTTATGCATGAAATGAAATGTTTAAGAAGGGTGCGCCCTTTATAGCGCTCCAATGCATTGGGTAAAGTATAGTATCATGATACGTCATGTGCAATGAGTGTTTACTCATGCTAATTCAAGTGCAACAAGGGTTTACTCGTGCTTCAAGTGCAATGAGGGTTTACTCATGCTCCATGTTCAATGAGCCTTGGCTCATGCTAATTCAATGTTAAGTGTTGTTGCCACATTTCCATGTTATGATTATCATGATTTATCATGCCTTTATGTTCATGTTTCTCTTATGATCTATTGTTATTCCTATTTCCAAACATGTATTTCACTCCTCATGTTATTCATTGTTTACTCCCTTACTGGGCTTTATAGCTCACCCTTTTCTTATGCATGTCCTCAGGTTATCCCATGCAATGATAAGTACGAAGGAATGTAGTGGTCATGTAAAGGATGTTTTCAATAAAGATGTTGTATTTCAAGTTTAAAGTTTTTATGTAATGATCCTAATCCCCAAAGACACTAAACCTCTCGTTCTTCTTTGTTGGATCAAGTGATGTTTTATGTATTAAAGCATGTTTAAGTTGTAATAAAAAGCAGGGTTGTCATAGTTGGTATCAGAGGATAGGTTTAGTTATTTTTGGGATTAGGAAACCCTAGTAAAGCCTTAGATACAAGACTAAGCATAATAAAAACATCCCTATGTTTTGGTAAATACTAAGTAAATGGTTTATCAGACAAATACATCACTGTCTGGATACGAGCAGGTAGAGGCGGCTCTGGCACAGATGTATCCTAGGGGTAAAACCCGAAAACAACGCTTTGAGCTAGACTCGAACGGGAGCTGGTGCACGACAATGGGCCTTGCTGCACTCTTGGTTACGACACTCCCGGGGGATATGTTTTGATAAATTCACAATCTTAGTATGAACCCTTATTAAGGGAAAAATGCCCCTAAGAATATATGTTAGAATGAAGATCATGAAAAGCCTGGATTGAATCCTATAGACTCATGAGTTAAAGATATTAAAGTTTATTTATAAGTCATCAACTTTTGTCTTTGAATTACCCTTTATGTGTTACCCCTAACTTTCCTTTTATTCCATCCAATGGACGGTAATAGGAGAACTCGGTCTAACAACCGTTGTGAAGATCAGTGTGATGATTGTACTTATGAGATGCCCAATCCAATGGGAGCGGGAATCGCAAACTTTGTCACGCTTCTCTCTCAGCTAACTCATGTTTTGAATAGAAACACTGGTCAAGAGGAACGTTCAACCCCCCCTAAGAAAGAACAAGTCGCTATTGAAAGCTTCATGAGACAAATGCCTCCAACTTTTAGTGGATCATCTGATCCCAGGATCGCTGAACAATGGATCAACTCCATTGAAAAGATATTCTCCATCCTCCAATGCTCTGAAAAAGAGAAGGTTCTCCTGGAAGCTTATCGTATGGAGGGTGAAGCTGATCAATGGTGGACGTTGATAAAAAATACGAAGCCTGAGGAGGAGATCGAGGCTTTAGAATGGAAGGAATTCCGGAAGATGTTTTTCGATAAATATTTTCCGCGCACCCTCCGTCTTAAAATGGAAATGGACTTCCTTTCCCTCAAGTAGAAAGATGAGGAATCTGTGGGAGCATACGAGGCAAACTTCACAAGGCTTGCACGATACGCTTCCGGCTTTGTCGTTACCCCCGAATGCAAGGTTGACCGCTTCTTTGGTGGGCTAAATCCTAGCTTGAGGAAATCATTAGCGATCCGTGACTTTGACAGCTATGAGGAAATTGTCCGATGCGCCCTTAAGGTTGAAATGAAGATCGGAGAATCACAGGGGTATCATGGGGACAAGAAGCGTAAGTTGGACTTCAATGCTGGTGGTCCGATGGATAAATCCAACGGCGCTAAGAAGTTCCAGCACCCCACTTGCCAAAAGTGTGGAAAGATGCACCCTGGAAATTGCCTTAGGGGGACAAGAAAATGATTCATGTGTGGAAGAGAAGGGCACCTAGCTGTTAACTGTCAGCAAGAAGGACCCGCGGCTGCGACAGAGGAAAGGAACGCTCCGTTCGAACCTCAACGCGTTGTTCAATGCTTCAAATGCAAAGAACCGGGTCATTTTTAGAATCAGTGCCCTAATCCAAGGGTTATCGGAGGAAATCAACAACCTCCAAGACAGCAAGGAAGAACTTTTGCCATCACTTCTGCCGAAGTGAACCCCGACAACGAAGTGGTGACAGGTACGCTAGTTATTCATTCAAGAATAGCGAACATACTTTTTGATTCAGGTTCTACGCATTCTTTTATATCTCAAAAGTTTAGTAGAATAATCCCTGCACCACCACAAATCATGGAAGTAAAGATGTCGGTGAGTATGGAAAATGGGGAAATCATTGCATCCCATGAGTATAAGTCCTCCCCTGTTATAATCTATGGATTAAATTTCCCGGCGAACCTCGTCATACTCCCTTTGGTGGAATTTGATGCAATTCTTGGCGTGGATTGGCTTTCCTTATATAGAGCCAACATAAATTGTCGGGAGAGGGAAATCACACTCCATATGGAGAATCGACCCCAGATTCTTTACAAGTGTCAGGAGGAAGATGAATCTCCTTTAGCTCCATCATCTCAAGCATGGATATTACTGCCTTATGAGCACACATATCTGGCCTAGATGATTGAGTCCAAGGAATAAACCACCCTTGAAGAAATTCCTATTGTGAGGGAATTCGCTGAAGTATTTCTCGAGGAACTTCCTGGTCTTCCTCCAAGAAGAGATGTTGAGTTCTCAATTGAACTTATACCTGGGGCGCTACCAATATCCAAGACTCCATATAGAATGGCTGTGGTTGAGCTTGAAGAACTGAAGAAACAACTACAGGAGAATCTGGATAAAGGGTTTATATGCTCAAGTGCATCACCATGGGGTGCACCAGTCCTCTTCATCAAGAAGAAGGATGGGTCAATGCGGCTTTGCATCGATTATCGTGAACTTAACAAAATCACGATAAAGAACAAGTATCCTCTCCCAAGAATCGATTACTTGTTTGATCAGCTGCGTGGAGCACAATACTTCTCCAAGGTCGACTTGCGGTCGGGATATTATCAAGTAAGGGTGAAGAAGGAAGATATCCCCAAGACTGCTTTTCGTACAAGGTACGGGCACTATGAATTCATAGTAATGCCTTTCGGACTCACCAATGCTCCAGTAATATTCATGGACTTGATGAAAAGAGTCTTTAGAGATTACCTAGACAAATTTGTGGTAGTCTTTATAGATGATATTCTAATATACTCCAAAACCAAGGAGGACCATGAGGAACATTTAAGAACTGTACTGGAGACTTTGCGCAAGGAGAAGCTCTATGCCAAGTACAGCAAGTGTGAGTTTTGGTTGAAGGAAGTCTCATTCTTGGGTCATATCATCACAAGCAATGGGATATCTGTGGACCCCTCCAAAACAGATGCAATTGAGGGATGGCCGAGGCTAACATCGGTAACTGATATCCGTAGCTTCTTGGGGTTAGCTGGATATTATCGACGATTTGTGAGAAATTTCTCACGATTATCCAACCCTCTTACCAAGCTAACTCGAAAGGGATTAAAGTTTTCGTGGAGTGATGAATGCGAAGAAAGCTTCAAGGAGTTGAAAAGGAGGCTTATCACAGCACCCGTGCTCACTTTACCCACAAGTGGGGAGATTTTTGTGGTATTCAGTGATGCTTCAAAGAAGGGATTAGGATGTGTGCTGATGCAGAATGATAAAGTGATATCCTATGCCTCAAGGCAGTTGAAAATCCATGAGAGAAACTATCCAACGCATGATCTGAAGTTGGCAGCGGTGATCTTTTCCTTGAAAATCTGGCGGCATTATCTCTATGGAGAGAAATGTGAGATATATACTGACCACAAGAGTCTTAAATATATATTCACACAGAAAGAGATTAATATGCGCCAGAGAAGATGCATAGAGCTCATCAAGGATTATGACTGTTCAATACATTACCACCCTGGGAAGGCGAACAAGGTGGCGGATGCCCTATATAGAAAGGATCCAGCGATTCTATCAATGATGAGAATTGAGAAGGATCCAATCTTCTTATACTTGATGAAGATGGACGTGGGAATCATAAAGAAGGGAACATCATCAATCCTTTCACAAATGTTTGCTAAACCATCTCTTTTGGAAATGTTAAAGGATGCTCAAAAGGATGATGCGAGAATCCAAGTAAAAGTGGAAGCTATCAAAAAGGGAAAATCCTCAGAGTTTAATGTTAATGAAGAAGGAATTGTGCGGTTTGGGAAAAGACTATGTGTCCCATCAAGTTCGGAGCTGAAGAAGGAACTTTTGGATGATGCAAATAGTTCAAATTTCTCTATTCACCCAGGGAGCACAAAGATGTATCGAGATCTCTGAGAAAACTTTTGGTGGGATAATATGAAGAAGGAGATCGCTGAGTATACATCAAAGTGCCTGGTGTGTCAGCAAGTGAAGGCAGAGAGGCAGAAGTATAAGGGGATGATGCAACCATTGCCCATACCAGAATGGAAATGGGAGAACATCACCATGGACTTCGTCACTGGACTTCCAAGGACATCCAAAGGCAACAATGCAATCTGGGTTGTTGTGGATCGTCTTACAAAGACTGCACACTTCATTGCTATTCGAGAGGATTTATCTTTGGATCAACTGGCAGGGATATATATCAGGGAAGTGGTACGGTTGCATGGAGTACCACTATCTATTGTGTCTGAACGAGATCCAAGATTTACCTCTAAGTTTTGGAAGAGTCTTCAACATCCTCTGAATACTGAACTGAACTTCAGTACGGCCTATCATCCTCAAACTGATGGCCAATCCAAGCGGACTATCCAAACACTTGAGGATATGTTGAGAGCGTGCTCAATGGACTTTAAAGGAGGACGGGATCAAAATCTTCATCTAGTTGAGTTCTCTTATAATAATAGTTTCCACTCGAGCATCCAAATGGCACCATATGAAGCCCTGTATGGGAAAAGGTGTAGAACACCGACATGTTGGGATGAGGTCGGTGAACGTAAGCTGCTTGGACCAGAAATGGTTGAAGAAATGGTGGAGATGGTGAAAACCATTCAGTAGCATATCAAGGCAGCCCAAAGTCGACAGAAGTGTTATGCAGATAATCGTCGACGAGACCTTGAGTTTAAAGTCCGAGACATGGTGTTTTTACGCATATCTCCGTGGAAGAAGGTCATGAGGTTTGGAAAGAAAGGGAAGTTAAGTCCAAGGTACATCGGCCCATTCGAGATTCTTGATCGTGTTGGGGCTGTGGCCTATCGGCTAGCACTTCCACCTACTATGGCCAAGGTGCATGATGTCTTCCATGTATCCCTCTTAAGGAAGTACATACCAGACCCTTCACATGTACTCTCTTCCGAGGTGGTACAATTAGAAGACGATCTTTCTTATGAGGAGCAACCAGTGAAGATCTTAGATCGTAGAGAAAAAGTTCTACGAAATAAGACAATGCCCCTCATCAAGGTGTTGTGGAGAAACCACAAGTTTGAAGAAGCAACTTGGGAGTCGGAGGATATGATGAAGCTAAGTTACCCAAATTTGTTTTAGTGTGGGAAAAGGAAAATTTTGAGGGAGAAATTTCTTAAGGGGGGAATGTTGTAACGACCCAAAGTTTCATTAATGGAAAATCCCTCTTGATCCAGTTAAATGTTTCTTTATGAAAAATATTTTTATAAGATATCAACTTCTTTAGTTTTATGTTAAGATTTGTGACTGTTACTTTTATAGCCGTTGAACAGTGATCATCTGAGTAGTATAAATATAAGGCTTTAACGAAACCATTTCTACTCAGACAAAGGAAGCGATGGCCTCATCCAGTAGAATTGCCCCTTACGAATCCCATTTGTCGGAGCTCGGAAAAGAGGTGGCGTCTTTGGGATTTGACCTTGACCAAGCCCAAGCTGAGCTTCATCAAGTCAAGCTCGAACGTGATTGTCTACAGGAAAAGTGGAAGTTGATTGAAATTACCACTCGAGCTATGTTATCCGAGCAACCCCAAGAGTCTGTCACCATCGCACACCTTACCCTTAGGTCTTATACGGCTATTTTAAGGGGTTATGTAACAAATAAGTAGCACCATGTTCATGTACATTATTTTTTTTGTATATAATAATGAATATAATTTCTAGTCATTTTTGATACATTGTAATTAGCTTTTAAAGTAGAAATGGTGTTTTTAGTTATTATTTAATTAAGAATTATATTTTATTAAATTAAAGGATTTTTGAAATAAATAATATTTTAATAAAATATTATTATTAATATTAAATTAATTTTTATTAAATATAAATGATCTTATAATTTTATGAATGCAATTAAAATTTTTATTAAGGTTTGAAAGCCATTTCTATCAAAACCCGTGAATTTTTTATAAATGTCGGTTTTTATTTTAAAAGTGAAAATTCACATATTTAGAAAATTATTTAGATAAAATAAATATTATTTTTGGAATCAGGACGTCGAAATTATCTAACGGTGAATTTTTCATAATTTTCTGAGACAGTCAAATTTTTGGGTAAAAATTAAATACCATTTAAATATAAAATGTGTTTTATGACATCATAATGACCCAATGGTGATGTAATAAAATAACATAATCCTTATGTTCGGCCAATATGTGTTTTATCATTAAAATAATGAGGTTTTGGGTTTGTTTGACTTACTTTTCAAAGCATTAATGGAGCCCTCAAGACTTATTCAGCACTTTGCCTTTTTAAATTAATTTCCATGGGAGTGTGACTCACCTCCACATAAGAAACCCTAATTTTATAATAAGTTCGGACCTTGGACTTGTAAAATATTGTTTTCCTCTTTCCTTTTCCAGAAACCATGGGCAAATACCATGGGATGGTTTGTGGTTTGGATTATTTTAATATAAGGGGTCCCAAACCTAAATAATAAAAAATTCTCTCCCCTTTCCTATATAAACCCACCCAAGCTCCCACTTACTCCTCACTCAAAGCCCTTGAAGTTCGTCCAACCTCTGCCCTACTCTCTCTAGAATCCTCCCAAGGTGCCCCAAGCTCCCAAGAAGCCTCTCAGAAGCCTCTCTCTAGCCTTTGGAAGCACACTTCCAAGTAAGGGGTTTTCTTCCTTTCTCATTTTTTGTCAATTTTCTTTAAGTTGTATTTCCCTTTTTATTTCAATTATGAATGTTGGGGTATGGTTTCGCACCTCCCCCATACTACCATATTATTGTTTGAATGATGGGAGAACCCTTTATCTCTCATTAAATGCCTCCTATGTACACCCGTTACTATGCCGAAATTCCGAAAGGAACTTCTCTCTTTTCTTTTACATTCAAGAAATACTTTTGTATCATGAATCTAAATTCCATTTCTATTGTTGGGACATGTATATATATGATCTCCTTACTGTCCATTACATGTAAATATGATGAGGAACCCCTTTCTCTCTCATCAACCTTTTTTATGAATTCTTATGTCACGCCGTTACGCTGCCGAAATCGCACCGATTTTCTAAGCCAATGTCTTTGTGTAGTGAATACCATGCCCATTTCTCCATCAAGGGTATTCACCTTTATGCACATATAAATATTGATTGTAAAGTTTCATGTATGAATTCCACATTCCTTTATCGTGGAAGAAATGATTATGTTTTATGAATCCATGTTTTATGATCCATGTGGCACACTTATGCATGAAATGAAATGTTTAAGAAGGGTGTGCCCTTTATAGCGCTACAATGCATTGGGTAAAGTATAGTATCATGATACGTCATGTGCAATGAGTGTTTACTCATGATAATTCAAGTGCAACGAGGGTTTACTCGTGCTTCAAGTGCAATGAGGGTTTACTCATGCTCCATGTGCAATGAGCCTTGGCTCATGCTAATTCAATGTTAAGTGTTGTTGCCACATTTCCATGTTATGATTATCATGCTTTATCATGCCTTTATGTTCATGTTTCTCTTATGATCTATTGTTATGCCTATTGCCTAACTTGTATTTCACTCCTCATGTTCTTCATTGTTTACTCCCTTACTGGGCTTTATAGATCACCCTTTTCTTATGCATGTCCTCAGGTTATCCCATGCAATGCTAAGTACGAAGGAATGTAGTGGTCATGTAAAGGAAGTTTTCAATAAAGATGGTGTATTTCAAGTTTAAAGTTTTTATGTAATGATCCTAAGCCCCAAAGACACTAAAACTCTCGATCTTCTTTGTTGGATCAAGTGAAGTTTTATGTATTAAAGCATGTTTAAGTTGTAATAAAAAGCAGGGTTGTCATAATTTAAATCATATGATAGGTTACCAAGATTTGGATAAGTATAAGTAACTGATATGTATATGTCTCTAATACCTAACCTACCGACAGATTCTAAGAAACTTCACTAAGGAAGAGTCACTGACAAAATTTAAGTTACTGATGACATGTATTACCGACAGTGAGACTGACCAATACTCAGAATTTTTACTATATATAAGCTACAGATAACTAACTGACTGACCTACTGACGCATCACCTACCGAAAAATCACCTATCGATGCATCACCTACCGACATATCACATATCGATGCATCAACTACTGACAGAGTGATCTACCGATAGGATAACATAGTGAAAATCTAAAACACCAATAGTTTGAGACACTGACAGTATGAGAAGTAGTCATTCCTTTCTTTTCCATTTAAATTCAAAATTATTACTAAAGTTCATATTTATGAAATATAGAACTTCTTATTATATTAATGAGATTTTATATCTTTTGTAGGCAACATTTGATGGATTTTAGAGTCCAGTATGAGGTACAAGGTACCAGAGAACATGTGGCTTGTTGGATACACTGTATAATGGGAATATCAAGATAAAAAAGAAGATGTGTTATCAGAAAATATACCGAGATTCTTGGGATCTATAGAACAATATAAGAACTACTCACTGTAAACACTATGCAATACTGCTGAGAGTCTAAAAGGAAGAAAATTTTTTATTCAAGAAGAAGTGCTCATCCACCAAGTCATACACCTCATTGGAAACATAAGACAAAATAACTCATGACACTTTGTTTTGCTACTTGTTTTTAGAAGTTGACTCCATCTTCATTTATTCCATCTCTAAGGAGTTCATAAACTACAAATAACATCAAAAATATCCTTCTAAACCCAATTCTCCTCATATTTATCTACCTGTGTACATTATGTACATTTCGAGTAGTGTGTTCATTTGTTTTATAAATACTCACTATATCCTATTCATAACTGAAAGGAACATTAATATCTTCACGAAATTATCTTTTTTATACCTTACACATGCACATATAACAGTGTAAAAGGTCCCTATGTGGACTATTTTAATTTTCACTCCCAATAGAACTATGATAGATGTGTGTTGACCTAGACAGTTTGTATACTATTGTTTACCTTGATCTAGATTTTGGATCAAGATTTGTTTATATAAATTTATTGGTTGCAAGTGATCACCAAATGGAGAGGGCTAAGTCTCTGATTGAGTGTGAACCTCTTGTTTAAAATCCATTGTGTCTTTCAAAGTTCTATTTTCACTACATCATATTTTTATAAAGAAAAAACATTTCTTTATTTTGAATGTTAATCTTATGTCATGTTTAAATTAGAATTTTATATAGTATATTGATTTCAAAAGTTTAAATAATAATCCATATTGTTTTAACTAAGAACTAATCAATCATTGATACATTTTTCAAAATATCAAAATTTTTATAAACCTAATGCTTTGGTTATCTGGGCTGTAATTGATTTTAAATTTGGGAATTTTTAATTAATAATTTTAGATAGAAATTTTTATAGGAACTCAATTCACCCACCTCTTAAGTGTCCTACAATGACCAACATTCTCCTACTAGCGAATTCCCTTTTGATTTTGTGGTGTGACATTTACCTTACAAATATATATGATGGATATCTTTTTAGACATGATAGAGAAGATCATTGATGTTTTCATGGAAGACTTATACATTTTTGTTAGCACATTAGAGAGATTTTGTAAGAATTAAGAATTTGTTTTAGAAAGATGCTTAGAGATCAATTTAGTTCTAAATAGGGAGAAATTACTGAAGTTATTATGAAGAGAAATACGGTATCCAAGTAGGGTTTATTGGTTGATACTACCAAGATTGAAGTAACTCAAAAATTTCCACCTCCTAAAAATTTAAACTATGTTATAAGCTTCTATGGGCATGCCTGTTTTTACCAAAGGTTTACAAAATATTTTTCAAAAATAAAAAATAACTTTTTTTATATTATTATAAAATATTCACCCATCATAAAGGCTACTTGGAATCATTCAATTTACTTAATAAAAACTCACTTCATCACCCATAATAACTACACCTGATTGGAAATTACCTTTTTAACTTATTTGTGATGCAAGTGACATGGATATTGGAGCATTCATAGGACATAGAAGAGATACTAGGTTGAATGTGGTTTATTATTAAAGAAGATTGATAGATGAAGAAAAAAGGAATTACACCACTATAGAGAAGGAGTTGTTAGCTATAGTTTTTTTCTCTAGAAAAATTTAGGTAGTACCTCTTAGTATTCAAAGTCATAATATATACAGACCATTACACCTTAATGTTTTTGATTTAAAAGAAAGAGGAAAAAACTAGACTCATTAGGTGGATTCAATTGTTACAAGAGTCTAATATGGATATTAAACACAAACAAGGTCATGATAATGTATTTGAAGTTCATCCTTATAGGATATCCAATACCCAGTGTGATGATCCAAGGGAGATAAATTATTCATTTACTAATGAGAAGTTTCTAACTATTTTTGTTAACCAGTCTTCCTAGTTTGTAGACTTTTCTAACTTTCTGACTGCAAGTGTTATTCCTAGGGATTTTTCAAACAAACCAAGAAAGAAATTTATTTTGGAGCATAATTACTATATTTGGTATGAACCCTTTATATTTTGGAGATGTTCTAATGGAATTCTAAGAAAGTGTTTTCTAGAAGAGGAAATGATATCAATACTGGATATTTTTCACACCTCACGTTGGGGAAGACATCATGGTGGAGAGAGAAAATCCTAAAAATTCATTCAAGCTAGATTTTACTGTCCCACTTTATTCAAGGATGCTATATTTTTTGTAGTGGGATGTAATAGATGCCAAAGGATAGGGAATTTTATAGGGAAGCAAGAACATCCTCATAACGGTATTTTAGAAGTTGAGATTTTTGAAGTTTGGGGCATAGATTTTATGGGACCATTCCCATCAACTCATGGGAATGAGTATATTCTATTTTTGTTGATTATGTATTCTTGTGATTTGAGGCAGCAACACTAAAAAACAATCAAGACAGAAGTGTATTAAATTTGTTAAAAATAATTTTTTTTCAATGTTTGGAGTTTCTAGAACATTCATTACTAATATTGGAACCCACATTAAAAATTATAAATTAAGGATTTGATAGAAAAATATGGTTGTTCCCATAAAACTGGAACTACCTACCATCCATAATCTAGAAGGCAGATAGAAATTTCAAATAGAGAGTTGAAACAGATTTTAGGGAAAAATTTATCAAACTCTAGTAAGTATTGGTCTCTAAAATTAGATGATTAATATTGTGACTACACATTAAAAACCCCAATTTATGTGTCCCTATATAGGCTATTATTTGGGAACAATTTTCATTTACCTGTGGAGTTGTAACAGAAGTCATATTGGGATGTAAGGGCTTTAAATGTTGATTTTAAGACTGTTGAAGAGAGGAGTCTTCCAGAACATAGTGGTATGAATGAGGTTAGAAGAGAGTCTTATGGAAATCATAGGATTTAAAAAAAGTGGTACAAAATTTTTCATGATTCTTTCATTAAAAAAAAAATCAAATATGGAAATAAGGTCCTTATCATTAATTCTAGACATAAGATCTTTCCGAGTAAACTGAAATATAAGTGGTATGGACCCTTCACTATCCTAAGAGAGTTGAAGAATAGAGTTGCTAAAATTATTGGGGATGAAATAGAAAAATTTGAGTTAATGTTAAAATAATAAAACTTTATTTTGAAGGCAACCCAAAGGGCTTGGCTAATATCTTCTTTCTTGAAAAGATATTTTCACATAAATCTAATTGAATATTTTAAATTAATTTCTTCATGGGACTCAACACACAGTCATTATATATTTTTGTTCCTTTTATTATTTTGGTAAGTATAAAGTGTTTTTCTCCCTATCCTTTGTTCATTTTATGATGATGTTATGTTCTTGGTCTTCCTATTATTTTTTTGAAAGAAGGTTGGAACTGGTATCAAAAGAGGGGGAGAGTTCCCATTTTTTATCAATTCATAAGAGGATTTGTTCTATAGGGTCACTGAAATGAGAAAGCTGTATTAAACCAGAGATTTTTTTATTTCTGCATCATGTTTCTACTCTAATTTATTGATTCTTTTCTTTAATTCTAGTACTGAAAAACATTTTCATTACTTGTAAATCTATTAAAATTATGAAATCAAATGCGGGGGTGTAATACCCTTTACTATATATCATTAAATTGATTTTCATGTATTTTTATGGTGTTTAGAATTCTTTTTTTCCATTCTATTGAAAATATAATTGAATCAAAATTTTAAAATTACTGACAACCAATTTATAGTGTATTCAATATTTAACATGCTACTATTTAAACATAATTGAAAAATTATTCTCACTGTGCGTTATTGATAATAAATGAAAATATTTTTTCAAGTATTAATAGTGGAAAAAATATCGTTTGAACTTCATTTTGGCCCCTGATCATATCATTAAACTATTAATACTAAAAATATTTTTTGACCCAGAAAAGTAAAATTGTTTTTTTCTACAATTAAATTCATCTTTCAGGAGAAAGTTCAATTTTAAGCATGGTGGATAGAGTATTTATATGGGTTTAAATATTTTTTTAATAAATAAACATAAAAAACCTTTAAAATTTATCAAAATTTTGAGTTTTTCAGGTTTTTATCTTCACTTTCAGTTGGTAAAAAGTTTTATTAATTTTGAAAGCTATGAAGATACTTTGAAAATGTAATTTCTTAATAACCCCATGAGTTAGTAAACAATTTACTACCCTCTTGAAATTATATGTCCGTGGTAAGATTTGTGAGACAATTTAATACAACCATAATGGAATTGAACCTTTTTGATTAAATAAAACTTATAAGACATGTATTTAGATGAGTTATGAAATAAAAATCCTAATCCAAGTTGAGATTCTTTCCTTCATTTTTTCATTATTTTTTCTTTATTACTTAATATATTTATTTATCCCACTCATCCATTCAATTGTGGCTAATTTATTTGAGTCATAATTATGTGTGTCTACTCACCTAAAGGTAAAGATATATTTTTAAGTCTCACTTAAATGCAAGTTGTTCTTTGTTTAATTTAATCCAAAATTGTTCAAAAGCAATAATCTTAGTATAACAACAATTAATCTTGCACTAAAACCACATTTTTAAGAGGGAATACATATATTTTGATCAAAAGGATTCTTGGGGGAAAGTATTTTTACATTAATCACTTCTTTATGTAATTATTATTTTTCAATTTAAGGATTCATTATTTCTAATCTAATTTGATTATTAATTGCTTGAGGATGAAAAATAATTAAGTATGGAGAAATTTTTTATGGCCATTAGTTGAGGTGCTTTATCAAATATTTTATTTATTTTTTTGATCATTTAATTAATTATTTTTTCATATTTGTTAATTAATTGCACTTTAACAATTTTATAGTTAAATTTTATAATTAATCATTTTTTATAATTAATTTTTAATTTTTATCTTTTAAATTCATTGAGTTTTCCGGACTTATTTTTCTCTATATTATTTTTCGAATTAATTTTTAAATTTTAATTCGTCTTGACATCTTAATTTTTTAGTTTTTTTATTAATAAAATAGTTATTCATTATATATTAATTTTATTAAGGAAACATTCAATTTAATTTTAATTATTTTATTTTTATTTTAATATTCTTAAAATCAAATTTACTTTTTATTAATTAATATGTTTTCAATATAAATTTTATTTTTTTAATTTACTTTTTCTTTTTAATTGAAAATTATATTTTTAATTAATTAATTAATTATCTTGCATTTTAATTTTATCTTTTAAATTAATTTTTATTTTTTAATTTATACTTAGTATTTTTTAATTTTATTAATTTTTTAGTAAATTTTAATGTTTATTAATTCAAATTTTAAATTGTGTTTCATTTCATCAATTATTTTAATATCTTTTTAATTTTTAATATCTTTAATTTAATTTTTTTAATATTTTATGTTTATTTTAAATTTTATATTTCAATCTGTTTAATTTTTGAAGCTTCTTAGCACAGACCACCGTTGGTGAGTCCTCGCCAACGATGAGTGACTGCCAGATCGAGTGACTGCCAGAATGAGTCACTACTCCCCTATTTCAAACGAGTCAATTCCAGCCCTCCCTGTTTTCAAATGTCTCACTACTAGCATAAAAAAATCCACCATGAGTGCCTTTCCACTAAGTCACTACCAGAATCCCCTGCTTAAATATTACCTTTGCCAAAATGTGGCACCACCAATGACACACCACCAATGAGGCACTGTTAGGTAGACGACTCACCACCAACATATTGTTTCTCCATTCCTAGCCTTATACAAGCTTTCCCACATTCCGAAAGCTACATCCACCCCCCAAATCAGCTCACCGCCAGAACAGCCTCTTCCTAACAACCCCCACCATAGCCTTCCTCTACCTCCATCACTAACAAAAATTCTCTGCCAGTCTAGCAACTCACTACCATATTAATCCATCACCATAGATTCGAGCCATAATTAAGAAAACGATCTATTATCAGAATAATCCAACTCACTATTGTGTGAGCCACTGCTAGTTTCTAAAATTGATCCACCACAACTATCATGTTTAGCTTCATCCTTTGGAAGCATTACTTCTTCCACAAAAAAACCAACCACAGTAGTGGAACCACTGGTATAACTTCAAACAACCGCCACATCCACCCTCCTACCACCATCGATCTATAAAAACGATCAAAGTAGAACCTGATTCTAAATACGATGAACCTTTTGTATGAATCCAAAGAAACCCATGTTCCATGAGGAGTAACACAACCATATGATGATTATGAACATGAACGAGCCACCACCTCCAGATTTGGGGTTCCAAGGTTGAGCTCATAGCTGGAAATAGAGATATGTACTCTTAGAAGGCCAAGATGTGTTCATTGATGCCTACCATTCAAAGACGTTGGATATGCAAGAAGCCCCAAATCTATCACCCATACCGAACGGGCTTCCACCCTCTCCATTTGATGCTGCCTTAAGGAGTCTTTATAGAGGATGAAGCTGTGAGGAGGAGGAGAGCTACGTCTTAGAGCACTAACTACCACAGATCAGAACAAGGATACAAAATAAAATAAAATAAAATAAAATAAAATAAAATAAAATAAAATAAAATAAAATAAGAATATAATTGATAAAAAATAATTAAATTGTAATAATAAATAAAAAATTACAATAAAATAAAATAGAATAAATAATAATAAATAAAATAAATAATTTAAATAAATAAAAAATTTAATCTAATTTATACCTTAAAATAATTTTAATAATAATAAAAATAAAAATTCATTTATACTTAAAAATATTTAATTATATTAAATATAATAACAATAATAAATTAAATCAATAAATATAAATAATTAAACATAATTATTTAATATTAAAATCTAATATGATAATATATATATTTATATAATAATATAATTAATACTTTAATAAAAATAATTTATAATATTATTTAATATTTATATATATTTATTTAAAGATAATTAATTTTATAAATATAAATTTTAAAATTATATTAATAATTATAACAATAATATGAAATTTGTTTATAAATATATTTAATATCAACAATAATAATATTATTCTTATATTTATAAAATTTATTTTTTATAAACAAAAAATAAAAAATTATTAATTATACTATGTTTTTAATATGTAGAATCAAGCTCAAAATGTGTCCAGGATCACGCTTTCTAACCACTTTTGATCATTCTTTTAGAATGGTTGTGGAAATCCCAAAAGCAAGTGATGAGTTTCGATGATAATAACCACATATCTTGATGAGTCGGAGGAAGATGTCGGTGATGAATCAAAAAACATCTGATGTTATGTTTGAAAGATTGTCACATTAGAGAGAAATCCATTGTTTGCATTCTTGAATATGAAGACTTGGAGAAGTGGACTATTTTTTTGAGATGGAGATAGAGGAGTATCAACAGACATTACGATCACCATTCTTAAGAGAGATCATTTATCCCTTGAATTTTCATTTTTTATGGTTGTAATTGAATCTGTTGAATTATTGAATTTCTATATAAATCTTGGGTAATTTTATTTTGTTTGGGGATTTTCACAATTACTAGTTCATTATTTAATTCTACACATTCATTGTATTTCAAATTTCAAAATTTATCGGTGAGATCAATTATAGAATCATAAAACTTGTTTCTCACTTTTCATTTTCAAATTTCAATCTTTGGAAATGATTAGCGAGATCAGTTCCAATGAAATTTTCTTCAAATTTTTTCTCTTTTTGATGTTTCTTGACATATTTTTCTTCAAGAACCATCAATATGTATGTTTAATTTGCTTGAAAGGGAGATTAATGAATCCCATTTTTAATATCACAAATTCAATAAATGTTTCTTAAGTGAAGGAATCTATTTAACCTAATAATGATTAAATTCACCATGTATCTCCAATGATTGTTTTTCACAATATCTCTTCCTAATTTTTGATCATCATTGCTTTTGTTTCAGCTTGTTCAACACATTTAATACATCATATAGTTTATAAAAATATTTATATCTCTTAAAAACTAAGTACTTTATTATCTATTGATTTCTATCATAAATAAAACAACAAAATCAAATTTTGGCCACATATTACAGTGGTCTTGTTTTTTTGGTTACCCGCCATTGGACATTATCTTATCGTATATCATTTTCCACCATTAAACATTACAAACAACAAGTAATTAGCCATCGTTTTACATATCTAATGGTAGAAAATTGTCTCATCATCATTTTATTTTATTAAAAAAATATTGAAGAACATTTTCAACTGAATTTTTAGATTGGTGTTTTTTTGGAAAAATTTGGTACACTTCTTCCTTGGGGGTTTGACCACATTAACTACTATACGGTAGTAAATAGTTCTAATAAATAATTAAAAATTTTAACATATTAACAATAATCATTTAAATTAACATCCTCAAAATAACTTTTTTCGTAAAATATTATATAAACCTTAAATATTATTATTATAATTAAAACTATTTACACAAAATTCAAAGTCATTCTTCCTCAAATATCATTTTTCACATGTTCAAGTTAAGGGTAACATATACCTTAAAAATCAATGAAAACTTAGTAAATGTCTTCCCAAAGTCTTCCCATCACATAAAACCTAAAAAGGGGCGTCGAAGCCTTTGAACATAAGACCATCCTTAAAAATTACACTATAAAATAACTATTGAATCACTATATGTATATAACTTAATAATTCAACATTGTTTAGAACACATAAACCACAATTTTAAATCTTATTCCTTAATAATTCTTTCATACATACAATATATTAATCCGTCCCTCTAATATAAAAATATTAAAACTTAATCCAAGATATAATCCATAACTTTCTTATGTCATTTTTAATTCCATCATATTTAACTATATTTGTTGTAACACCCTAACCCCAAAATCCTAGAGCTAGTTCATTATTTATTACATTGGTATGATTGCAAGGAATAGAATCTTGAAGTATTGATTAGTATAGTAGTCTTGGAAAGCCAGATTACATACATGATACCTATAATACAATGGTAAATAGGAAATAAAAACAAGATGCATAATAAAATGAAATAAACCATATCCTTGAAATCTTATTCAAAGGATTCCTCTTGATAATATGGGGAAAGGAAAAATAATAAGGGTGACATAAAATTCTTAGTAAGGGAATGTAAAGTAGAATAAATAATGAATCAATGATATTAAATCAACATATAATGGTAAATTACTGATAAAATATGCCATTCAAATCACTGTATAAGGAAATTTCAATATGTAAACGTAAGAAACTGAAAACATGTTCTATTTAATCAATGAACTGAAAATAAAATTCATCCATTGATATGTCGACATAAAATCTCATGAATAAATAATAACTGAATATAAATGAGGAAAATGGTTAATTATTGGATTCCTTGTTTTATAGTTACATGGAAGCATTACTGTTAAGACGTTTTATAATATAGTTTATCATATCAGGTAAAAACCCATCTAATTTGGCTAACTATTTCATCTCAAGATACTTCTGTTACATTGATGGGAAATATAAAACAGAGCCCCACCAATGTCATAACTGTAAAAATCATTCCCCATATCCAATAATGGATTCAAATAATAAAAAAAACACCTTATCAAATATCCATATTGAATTAAGGATATAGATTTATCAATTATTCTCCCATTAATCAAATAACTATCAATGTAAACTCTATATGTAAAATTGTATAAGGTTTAGGAAATAATAATATCTATCATATGAAAATATACATATTTAAGGAAACTTATAATGAAAAATTATTATAATAGATTTATTGTTTTGAAGAGGATGTTAACAATAAAAAATGTAAGTGTGGTTGAAAAGTTAACCAATAAGACCATTCTTGAGGAAAATAATATTTAAACATTCCAAAGTGTCACATACCACTTTGAAATATTTAAAATAATAACAATCACGAATGTATAAAATTATATAAAACATATAATATAATTATAATAAGTATATTCATGATATAAAATTTCAAAGGGAAGTATATACACCATATAAATGAAACTAGGCATATAATTACAAATAAGTCTTAATGGAATGTAAATTGAGATGAAACCCCTTTCCATAAAATTCTGTTTTGTTGTGTGGTATTTATCCTTTTTTATAGTGGTTAAAAATATGTTACTAACTTATAAAATAACCATAATCATGTTTATAATTTCATATATCATATTTTTATAATATCATATTAACTGTTTTTCAACAATCTTTCATTATTTTCACTATTTTTGGTGTTAATTTCCTAGTTTTCTCAAGTATGTCTTGAATTATTATTTGGTGTTTCTATTATATATATCATGATTTAATCATATAAATAATTTAAACCATGATTTTATTATCATATATATTAACAACATATGTATTTATAATAATCCTTAATAATTGGAGATAAGAAATGAAGTGCACCGTTCATGAAGACGGTAGGCCGTACGCTTGCATGAATGCAACTTCCATTTATTTTTTATAATAGAATAATGAAAAATAAATGAAAAATATGTATATTATAATTCCAGTATGATATATATTTCATATATGTTACATAATTTTATTAAAATAATTCTTTATACATTCTATGTATAGTGTGAATGAATCACATTGCTTCGAGGGGGCGGTAATCCACACTTCCACAAACGATGTTATCATATTTACAAAAAAAAAATGGAATGTATAGTGGTATGTGTTATAAAATAATTACATAATAATAAATAAATTATAAATATTATATATAATCATAGTGTCCATCATAATGAGCACCAATAGATATGGTAAAGGAAGAACGAACAATCATTGTTTCGTGGGGCGGTAGTTCATTATTCACATAAACAATATGTTCGTTACCCATTATATAAGAGTGTGTGTAAGTTTAGTTAAAAACCATAAAATAAAAATATCCTAGTATATTTAGGATAATGGTTTTTTATATAAGCCTATAATAAGAATAATTGAGGGGGATGAATAGTGGAAATAAAACAATTGAGCTTGCGAAAAGATGTTACCTCTTAATCAGGTAACTCCTTTTGGTTTGTACCGAAAGAATTCCATGGATTTATTCCTTAAAATGGGGGGATTTTAGGGTTCGGGGGGGGGGGGGGTTTAGGATCTATTTTGGTATATCTTGGTCAATACAAAGTGACTAGAGAGGTGTGGGGAAGTGGGAGGAGAGGTGTCCTTTTTATAGTTGAGTGAAAGCAGTAACTTGGTATTTTTGAAAAGAAGTTATGTGTAACCACGTTTTTAACTAAAAAAAGTCATCCAAACCCACCAAACTCAAATATGGAAGGTTAATGTCTGAATTATGTCCATAAAAAGGGGTTTTATATGTTTTGAGTTCATTTGGGCCCTTAAGTTAAAGGTTTAGTCCTTTATTAAACCTAATTTTTCCTTAATAATTGCAATTAATTTTAATTACATTCAATAATATATTTGGTCAAAAAACTAATTTTTTCTAATTAGATATTAAAAATTATTATTATTACAAGTACAAAATCAATTTTTCCAAATTCTAATTATATAATTTGCAGAAATTAATTGTAAATTTTATCCTGTGGGCGGTATGTAAATACAGGTTTTAAAGTAAAAACATTTGAATGTTTTATTAGTTTTTATAGTTAATTTCAAAATGAAATTGATTATAATGAATGAAATCGGATTAATTTATAAAAATATTATTTAATTAAAATTTTAAACTAATTAAAAATTTAATTTAACCTTACAAATAAATTAGATGAAAAAACAAATTTGAACTAAAATTTAGAATTTTTCACTTTTCATTAAAAAATGAAACGTCACAGAAAAATAACAAAAATTTACACAAACTTAATATTTATATTTTTATTTCAATGTCGAAGTTTATTTTTACCTATATAATCTATAAAACTTCGAAAAACTAGATTTAAAATAGGCTGACCATTAAAAGGTGGTAAAAATGTATTAATAATAATATAGTATTTTATGCATAAAATTTGTTTTGATTTTATCTTAATACTATCAAATATATGTTATTAATATGAAGAATATTTTATTGAATATATAATATATATCATATTAATATCACTCACTAATTGTAATTATTTTAATTTATTAGGGTGAAATAGCTTTTCGAGTATAAAAATTATATTTTTCCTTTATATTCAATCAATTTTCATATTTATTTGTAATTAACTTGTAGCAAATGAATTCATTTTATATTTGAGTAAACCGTCTGTTTTCCTATGTTAGTTAACACTTTACATAACTACTAATGTAAGGTCTAGGCTATATCTTATTATATTAAATAATATTTTAATAACATATTGTTATTCGATAAAACTAAATCTTCCATGTAACAAAAGCAATTTGAAGAAACTAACTGTTGCGTGTGATGTACGATAACTCAATACCATTTTCATTTCAAGATATATCATAGATTTAATTTATTTAAAATAATAAATATATTGTAAATCCTCAAGCTATTATATTCCCTTACAAACTTGGTGATGCATGTGACACATGTTATCAAATAATTTGTTCTTACTTTATAATTTTGGGGTGTTACATTCTCCCCACCATAATAAAAATGCATGCTCACAATTTAAGATTAATCATAGTTCTTATGAAATTTATATTTGAAAACAAACTGTTGTTTAAAAACCCACATCATAAATCGGTTTAATAACACATATTCTTAATAACAGAGAAATGAAAGTACAATAGTCATGTAACTAAGTTCTCTAGTAGGAGAACATTGGATGGAAATGGAAACATGGATACGTAAGAAAAATACAACAATCAAATTCTGATGGAGAGAGCTAAAGAAAATGTTCAGCTGGAAGATGTAGATCACAAAACCATAATCCAAATGTGTGAATAAAGGCCGTTGATATCATAATAAATGATGATAATAAGACAATATTTTTGTTTCAATACCATTTTCCATACAATTGAATAATTGTTTCACACAATATAAATAAATATACATTTATTATTTCAGAAACACAATATTATCCTTTTGCTTTCCCTTGAAATATTTCTACTTCTATTCTTAGAATAGGTTGTAGCACATGGTGAAGTAATACATTAACCTATATAACCTCATCCAAATATCAACTTAAACCATTTCATAAATGGTTAACTTTTCTGAAAATTATAATCTAACACTTTAAAAGGAAGGTCATAAAACATACAAAATGAACATATCAAACAATATGAAGTGGAATTTAATCATCCCATACCAATTATATTATTATGTTAATGAATTGAACTATCATAATACCTTATTGAAACCATGCATTTTTCCTTATCTATTATGTAAGAAAAATGTTTTTGGATATAATACTTAAATCCAAAAGTGTTGTGAACTCCATCAATGATAGCATAGACCACTTATTGAAAAGTTATTAATCGTTTCCAAGGTAGTCAGAACTAATCCAAATTAATCATTTATTTATCATTATCACCACATCATATATATATTAAGGTCTTTCTTTCCATCAATCATGTGTTTTCTTAAAATTTTAACTTTTTACAAAATAACTTTTTCTTGGAACCATTCAATATATAATCTCAAATCCATAATTTTAAAGTACTATAGTACAATCCTTATATATTTCATAAATCATATGCTAAGAACATCATAAATAAAAGAATTTTACAACATATTTCATAGATCTAAATACAGAATCACATTAATCATTCAACTTCAGTTGTGTCAATAACATATGATTGAACTTGATATCTTAGCTTATTTGGAGGTATATTCCATTGATTCTTGGGGAAATCATTTGCTTTGTGCTCCATCTCCTTGCAATTGTAGCCCTAAATATCATAATTTTCATTATTCCCATTTCATTATTTTTCCTGGTGATCTATAATGTCTTATATTTTCCCTGTATTATTTTTAAATATTATATAGAATTATTTCAAGACTAGACCTTTCGATGGCGTGCGATTTTGAGGCCCATAATAAATGTTTGTAAATAAATTAAAATTTTAAACAGCACGTGTGAGAGATTTTCTTATAAAAGTGGAATAACTTTTAAATGGGTGCCTGGATCAGAAATATAAGGGCACCATTGCCTTTAGAGCAACAAATTTACCTTAGGCTCGCGGGGCCTAACATCGACCGGTGAAGGTCGGCTGCAAAAGTTATTTTTTATGCGTTTTAAAAGAAACATTTTAGAAGAAATAAAATGAATTAATAATTTATTTTATTTTAAAATGATTCCATAAAACAATTACTATTATTTTCATTAAATAAGAAGGAGCCTACGGTTAGGTTCATATCCCTGGAGATTCCCCCTAGAATCCTCTAGTGCTATGGAGAGGAGCCAACCATGGAGGATTTTTTAAGGATGCCGATGAACGATGACGCATGGATCATTACGCAGCGAGATCAAATCCTGAACGATGACCGATCTTCCTCTTCTTCAATGATCAAGGTAGGGTTTTGTTATTTTGATTTAATTCTTCCCCGTTATTGGATTAAATGATGAACGCAGATCAACCCACGAACATGTTCATCTGTGTATTCGTGCGTTCTTTAGGGAGGGTTTTTATTGGGTTGATCTTGGGGAAATAATCCATGTTAGATTATTGTTTTGATTATGCTCCTATTGATCCTACTAACGGGAGTAGATCAATGTCGGGATGAATGATAGTGGAGGTTTGTTCCTCAATTTACTTTTGAATTTCTTTCCACAATATTTTTTCTCTTTCGTTCATCATGTTCTTCATGGGGAGATGGACAACAAATCATTGTGTATCCATTTTTCAACGCAACAATCCGAAATTGGAGATCTGACATTGCGACAACCTAGCGGAGGTGCGACCACAATAGCAGCAGATGAATCAATATGGTTTGGGGGTTCTTGTTCATCGAGATTTCTTCATGAGGGTGGATCGAAACACATTTCAGGGCCTATCGGAGGCCCAAAAACCGACAGAATCGTCTTTATGATGAACAGACCACCTCAACCCTTCAGTTTCACAATGATAGGATGACCGGACTGAGGATCGGAGGATCCTCAAGGTTCGGTGACAAAAAAAGTCGGTTCTAGAAATTTCTTAAGAACACGACGTGTATCCTGAAGAACACACCATGTGGAATTGACTCAGTGGCGGCTAGGGTTCTGCGATGCACGATGAGATAACACGGTGTGTACTCTAAAGAACACGACATGTGGGTCCTTATAAGAGCTCGGTTCATATATCAAGAAATACACGGACATGGGATGGAGTACACGACCATGTACTTCACCACACAGCCAGACCAGACCGGCTACAAAGGATACCCCATGTATCGGTTACACGGGATTGTGGACACGAGATAAAGCCGTGTACGGGCACAAGACTGCTTAAACGGAACTGAACCTAGTTACTCAGACACGACATCTGATCTATACTACACACTGTGTACTGACTTCTCTACACGACCATCCTTGTGACACATGCCGTTGTACATGGGCAGTACCCGAGGTTATAAGACATAGTGTGTGACACTTCTATACACTGTGTACTTTTCAGAACATGGCTTGATCTTCTTGTCCACTGTATCTTGGACATGTTTTGTTTGGGTTAGTTCCCCTTTTCCTCATTCCCCTGAAGGTCATGTATCATTTCCTTCTATAGGAGTATGATCCCTTCAGCATTACTTTCTGAGATAGAGTCAGGTATCACTCCTAAAGGCCCGGAGAGAGATCCTCTATCCATTATTGACCCTAGGTAGAGTCAGGTATCGATGTCACTATTTCCACCTGATGCCGATCATCTACTTAGCAGGTGAATTTGAATGAGTCATGGTATCTTCCAAGGCCAGGAAGTGATCCTCATCTATGTATTGTGATCTTTCTCCACTCAAGAGTGTGTTCTCTTGGAATGAGTTCACCTATATCTCGTGACTTTTCCTGATGAATAGTACTTCTCTGAAGGAAGAAATTAGAGCTATCAGACTCGTGGAGTGAGTTCTCCTGGACGAGTGCTACATGGAATCTTCGATCCGGATCCCTAACGTGGGGGGGGGGGGATGCGGTTGTGTGTCTTGTCTCTATAATGTGGGTATGAGTTTTGAGTATATCTGGTTTCTGTTACTCTTGCTATATATTCAGTAGACATATTTTGTGTAGAGATGACTATACATTTCCTTTGTGTATTGCTTTGTGGTTTTCAGGGTCCTCTACTGAGTATTATTATACTCACCCCTATATGGGCTTTGCCTGCACGTATCGTGTCTTGTGAATACGAGCATCCTTTTGATAGATTCTAGGGTGTACCAGGATAGGACCAGGCTTTCTATGTTCCCTATGTCCCGAGGTGTTCCTACAGTTACGAGCATCCATCCCAGTACCTATTAGTGTTTACAGGTTGTAATTTTTAGTTTTCAAACTTTTATTTTTTGTGGGATTGTATTCTAAACTAGTTTACTTTTAGTAATTCACTTTTCATCATACACTTTTGGTTGGGTTTAGTTGTATGCATGAATTTTGTTCCCTTGTAATTTTTTTTACATTCCAGCATTGTGGGCTTTGAGATGTCAGCCTGTGTATAGGTACTTAGGAAATGCCTCCCATGTTAGTGATATGCCTACTCAGTGCTAGTCACCAGCCCCTGGCCTATTAGAGGCGGGCTTGGGGAGTCACAGCGTGGGACCCACTAGGACGGGTCATGATAGAGTGGTATCAGAGGTGGTCGGTTCTACCTTAGGACCAACAGTATGTGAGATTGGTTTGGGGAAATAGTGTTAAGTGTTTAGAGCTCAGATTTTAGTCCAGAGTCTCCAGTGTTGGTGCGGGCGGCCGACATATCCATACAACAGGACTCTGAAAACCTACTTTTCAACACTGTACATGGAAACACTAGTTGAAGGGAAGTAAAAGAATTGTACATGCATTATATAGGAATGGGTTGTGTTTTCCATATCCATTGTGTCAGCTATCCAGATATACTCATTAATGATGGTACATCTAGTTTCCATACAGGATGCCTCCGTGATGCATTCCCGCTAGGATTCAGCAGCATGATCACGAGGATGACCCCCTTAGAGTGAAGGCTTTGATATAGGGACCAATTCCCCATGCATTACCTCCAGGTGATGCACCTGCTATACCATCACTAGTGGAGTTTCCCATGGTACCAATAGTACTAACTGACAAGGGCCACAGGCTGAGCGTGCTCCATGAGTTCTAGAGATATAGACCCCTTATGTTCTGAGGAGAACCTGACCCTCAGGCATCCGAGGACAGGCTTGAGGCAGTGACCAGATTTTTCTATCTATCGAGGACACAAGCGGACTATATGATGATCCTAGGAGCGAGCCTTCTTCAGGGTTTGGCAGGACGATGGTGGAGTCTGACCACACAGACTACTGACAAGGAGATACTTTCATGGATGGAGTTTTAGTGACTCTTTAGAGAGGAGTTCTCTCCAGTTACATTGAGAGCAGTGTGCATCCCAGAGCTTCTTCATCTCCAGTAGGGCATTTTGACGGTAGTTGACTATTCATTGAGGTTCACCAACCTCACCAGGTACTCGATGGGTATGGTTAGGGATCAGTTATTTAGAGCTCAGACCTCTGAGCTAGGTCTACGATGGGACATCCAAGCTAGTGTCATGCCTCTATGCATTTCAACTTATGATGGAGTGCTCGAGCGGGCCTTGGTGATCGAGATCTTCTTGAAAGAGAATAGACAACCGACAACAGTTATTAGTAGGTAGATAGGTGCAGAGACCTTGGTATTAGGGAGCTGACAACAGGCACAGGGATCCGGATGTGAGAGACGTCATAGGAGGAACCAAGACAAGGGATCGACAGTCCATGGCTCTCAGACTGGATCCAGTCATCCTAGGGAGAGGCGATGCTACTCGTTCAACGGTAGGGTACATCTCTCTAGAGACTTTAAAACCCATCAAGATGCTAATAGGGAGGTGGTGGATGGACCACCGAGGTAAAGGCAGAGAGTGGAGCAAACAGACCCTCCAGGCGGAGGATGTGGAAGAGGAGACGAGAGAGTTTTAGGTGGTGAAAGATGCTTCGATTTACATGCTCCACCACCCCTAGGAGGTCCACACTAGGCTTAGGGAGCTGGGGGACTGGGGAAGGGAAATCTGCATGCAGTCGAGGCATATGACTCAGGGAATCTAGGGATGATCCAAGGTACGATCTGTGTCTTCTCTACCTTAACTACCATACTTATAGACACAGGTTCCAGTCATTCCTTCCTCGCCACATGTCTTGTGAGAAACCTTTAGATCTTGGTAGAGCTATTGACACGATCCTTACTCTAGGAGACACATACGGGAGGATACTCGATGATCACACACCTTTGCAGATAGTGTGATCTTACACTTGGAGGTGAGAGTTTCAGTTGGAACCTCTTGGTGGTAGCGTCAAGGACTTACACCATCATTATCAATATGGATTGATTATCTTCATTCCATGCCCATATTGACTACTTTAGGCTAAGAGTTTGGTGTATTTTAAGTGATGGGACAAGGTTTTCCTTTTCATAGAAAAGGAGACCCAGGAAGCACAGAATGAGATCATGCATAAGTGGGTGCATCCGATCACTCATGAGTTGGATAGCCTTTCCCTCAGAGCAGTAGATGTTATGAGATCCCAGTTCCCAGCAGTAATGGCAGAGTACGAGTATGTCTTTCCCGAAGATGTTCTAGGATTACCTCCCCATCGTGAAACAAAATTCTGCATCGACTTACAACCCCGGACGACACTGATTTCATCACCAGCATATCAGATGGCTCCTGCAGAGCTTTGTGATCTGAGGGTGCAGTTGGAGGATTTTCAGTGCAAGGGTTTCATAAGACCCATCATTTCAACCTAGGCGGCCCTGGTTTTGTTCGCCAAAAAGGCAGAAGAGAGTTTGAGGTTGTGCATGGATTACCGGTGCCTGAACTTGGTGATGGTGAAAAATAAGTATCCACTACCTAGGATCAACAACTTCTTTGATTAGTTGAGAGGGGAACATTGGTTCTCAAAGGTTGACCTTCGATCAGGTTATCGCCTTTTACAAGTACGGGATGAGGATATACTAAAGACGGCATTTATGAGCCGATACAGTCACTCTGAGTACTTGGTGATGCCTTTTGGCATAAAAAACACCCCCATAGTGTTCATGGGACTGATGAACTGGATCTTCTAGCCATACCTAGACCGTTGTGTAGTGGTCTTCATCAACAACATCCTTGTGTACTCTCTATCATAGGAGGAGCATGCGAGACACCTGTGGATGGTTCTTGACGTACTCCAGGAGCACTAGCTTTATGGGAAGCACTCGAAGTGCTAGTTTTTGATTTAGGAGCTCCACTTTCTGGGACATGTCATCTCAGTAGATGGTGTAGATGTGGACCCAGCCAAGGTGGAGGTAGTGTTAGCATGGGATCCACCTCAGAGCATGACTAAGGGGCAGAGCTTCCTTGGGCTGGCAGGATATTATCGTAGATTCATTCTTGATTTCTCCAAGATATCATCACCGATGACTGCCTTGAATAGGAAGGGGAAACCCTTCATGTGGACAAATAATTGACAGAAGGATTTTGAGTAGTTGCGTCAGAGTTTGACGAGTGCCCAAATTTTGAGATTTTTGGAGGAGGGTGTTGAGTATGTAGTTTTCTACGATGCATCAGGAACCGAGCTTGGTTGTGTCCTGATGCAGAGACGAGCAGTGATTAATTATGGTTTGTTCCATCTTTGGACACATGAGTAAAACTATGCGTCCCATGATCTCGAGTTGGTATCAGTAGTCTTCACGTTGAAGATGTGGCAACACAACCTCATGGGTGAGTGGTTTATCTTCTACTCTGACCACAAGAGACTCAAGTACATCTTCTTACAAAAGGATCTAAATCTGAGATAGAGATGCTAGCTAGAGTTTATCCAGGACTATGATTTCGAGATCATGTATAATTCTATGAAGGGAAACAAGGTGGTAGATACTCTTTGAAGAAGGTTGAGCTCGCAACTATTGAGTGAGGCGACAAAGCAGTTAGCCACGTTGCATTTATCCTTCATGGAAAAAGAGGATGCATCTTACCTACAGTCGATGGTTGTCACCCCTCCACTCTTATAGTGAGTTAGGGAGGCACAAATTGGGGATGTCGAATGTGAGGCTTTACGTGCCCAGTTATCCATAGGACATGCTCCTGATTGATATTCATAAGGTGGGGAGCACATACTTCTTTTCAAAGGATTCACTGTTGTACCAGTGGAGTTGTGGGAGGAGGTATTTAGGGAGTTTCCTACAACCCCCTTTGTGGTACATCCTGGAGTGGTAAAGATATACCATGATCTCCGATGACAATTCTGGTGGTCAAGAATGAAGAAGGCAGTAGGGGAGTTTGTTCCTCAATGCCTTAAATGCCAGCAGGTGAAGGCTGAGCACTGGGTTCTAGCGGGATTAGCTCACCCCATAAAAGTTCTAGAGTGGAAGTGGGATGGAATATCGATGGACTTCATGATAGGATTACCACAAAATTCCAAGGTGAATGATTCCATCTGGGTGATTATTGATCGACTCACCAAGTCAGACCACTTCCAAGCTATCAGGGAGCATATTTCTGTAGAGATATTGGGACACCTCTACATACAGAAGATAGTTCAGCTTCATGGAACCCCTTCGACAATAATATTAGACCGAGCCATCCGGTTCACATCCCGGTGGTGAAATGAATTGCAAGAGGCTTTTGGGACTCAGCTATACTTGATCACAACATTCCATTCCCATACTGATGGTCAGATAGAGAGGACCGTTTAGGTTCTGGAGGATATGTTGTAGGCTTGTATCTTGGACATTGGTCATAGTTGGGAGGAACACCTACCACTGGTGGAGTTTGTGTACAACAACAGCTACCACCCCACCATTAGTATGGATCCGTTCGAGGATTTATATGGGAGACCCTTCCGGTCACCTCTTTTTTGGACCGACCCTGTAGAGTCAGCACTCAGGGGTCCAAAGTTGGTGCAAGCTACAATCGAGAAGGTGCAGATCATTCGGGAGAAGATGATGACTGAACAGAGCCAGCAGAAGTCTTATGCTGACAGACGATGGAGACCTCTGGAGTTCGAGAAGGTAGAAAACGTCTTTCTTCGGGTCTCACATCGACGAGGGTTATAGAGATTTTTCTGGGGTGACAAGATATCTCCGAGGTTCATTGGACCTTTCCAGATACTGCCCAAAGTTGGAGAGGTGGTGCACCACCTAGCTTTACCGCCAAAGATGCACCGGGTACTTGATGTCTTCCACGTGTCACAGCTAAGGAGGTATGTCCACGACCCATCACACATCATCTATTGGGGTGTGATAGACATTGAGGATGGAGCGACCTTTTCTGAGTATACAGTGGAGATCGTGGATCAGCAGGAGTGGATCTTTAGTGGGTGATCAATTTCATTGGTGCGTGTTTGGTGGAAGCATGGGAATCTTTAGGAGAGCACATGGGAGCAGGAGGCTCAGATCCGTGACTAGTACCCACATCTTTTTAGTAGCATTTGTTTTGGATTTTTGGGGATGCAAAGCCCTAAGTTCGGTAGAATGTAATGTCTTGGATTTTACATTTATTATTTTTAAATATTATATGGAATTATTTAGATACAAGACCTTTCAACGGCGTCTGATTCTGAGGCCTGGAATAAATGTTTGAAATAAATTAAAATTTTAAATAGCGCGTGTGAGAAGTTTTCCTGTAAAGTGGAATAACTTTTAAATGGGTTCCTAGATCATAAATCCGAGGGCACCATTGTGTTCAAAGCATCAAATTTACCTTTGGCGGGGCCTAACATCAACCAGTGTGGGTCAGCTCCGAAATTTAGTTTTTGGGCATTTTAAAAGAAACATTTTAGAAGAAATAAAATGAATTAATAAATAATTTTATTTTAAAATGTTTCCACAATTAAATGATGATTATTTTCTTTAAATAAGAAGGAGCCTAGGGTTAGCCTCATAACCCTGGAGATTCCCTCTAGAATCCTCTAGTTCTCTAGAGAGGAGCCAACCTCGGAGGATTTTTGATGAATGCCGATGAACGACGATGTGTGGATCGTTGTGCAACGAGATCAAATCCTGACCGATGATCGATCTCCCTCTTCATTGACAATAAAGGTAAGGGTTTGTTATTTTGATTTAATTCTTCCCCATTCTTATATTAAATGATGAATAAAGATCAACCCACGAATATGTTGATCCGTGGGTTCCTGCATTCTTGCGGGAGGGTTTTTATTAGGTTGATCTCAGAGAAGTAATCCATGTTAGATTATTTTTTTGATTCTGATCGGTTTGATTCTACTAACAGGAGTGGATCAACGCCATAACGAATGATGGAGGATGTTTGTTCATCGATTTTCTTTTGAATTTATTTCCCCTTTATTTTTCTCTTGCATTCATTGCGTTCTTTGTGGGGCGATGAAAAACAGATCGTTGATCATCCATTTTGAGATGAAACGATCCAAAATTGGAGATCTGACATCATTATGACCTATAAGAGGCATGATGACGATGGTGGCAGATGAATCAATATAGACATGGGGTTCTCATTCTTCAAGTGTTCTTCATGTGGGTGGATCGAAACACATTTTGGGGTCGATCGGCGTCTTGAAACTGACGAAATTGGCTTCATGATGATCAGGACACCTCAACCCTTTTGTTTCTTGATGATCAGACGGCCGGATCAAGGATCAGATGATCCCCGAGGTGCAGTGATGAAGAATTTCAGTTCTATAAATTTCTGAAGAACACGATGTCTATCCCAAAGAACACATCTTGTGGGACCGGCTTAGTGGTGTCTAGGGTTTTGCGATGCATGCACTGATGAAACAAAGTGTTCCCCGAAGAACACAGTGTGTGTGTCCTTACGCGGGGCTCGACATGTATCTCAGGTGATACACGAACAAGAGATGGAGTACACGACCGTGTACTCCACCCCATGGCCAGACCAGGACAGATACACGGGTTACCCTGTGTACTAGTTATAGGGGATGGAACAAATGGGATAAATCCATGTACGGGAACACGACCGCATACACAGAGCCAACCCCAATTACTTGGACATGGCGTGTGATCTGTACTACACGTCGTGTACTGACTTCCCTACATGGCCATCCTTGCGACATGAGCCGCTGTACACAGGCAGTACCCGAGGTTAGAATACATAGTGTGTGACACTTCTACATGCTGTTTACTTTTCTGAACATGGCTTGATCTTCTTGTCCACCGTATCTTAGAAATTCTTCATTTGGGTTAGTTCCCCTTTTCCTCATTCCCCTGATGGTCAGGTATCTCTTCCTTCTACAGAAGTATGATCCCTTCAGCAGGACATTCTGAGATAGAGTCAGGTATCCCTCCGAGAGGCTTAGAGTGAGATCCTCTATCCATTCTTAACCCTTGATAGAGTTAGGTATCGATGTGACTATTTCCACAGGTCATTGATTCTATAATTATCAGGTGAATCTGTATGGGTAAAGGAATCCTCTAAGGCCCTTGCAGTGATCCTCATATATGTATTGTGATATTTCTCCACTCAGGAGTGTGTTCTCCCGAAATGAGTGCACCAAGCTATCATGACTTTTCCTGATGAATAGTACTTCTCAGATTGATGACATCAGATCTATTAGACTCATGGAGTGAGTTCTACCAGACAAGTGCTATGTGGAATCTTTGAGCTGGATGCCTACCAGGGGGTATGCGGTTATGTGACTTGTCTCTAGATTGTGGGTCTGGGTTTTGAGTATATCTAGTTTTTGTTACTCTTTCTATATATTGAGTAGACATATTTTGGGTAGAGATGAATTTACCTTTCCTTTGTGTATAGCTTTGTGGTTTTTGAGGTCCTATACTGAGTATTGTTATACTCGCCCCTGCACAGGTTTTGCCTACACATATCGTGTCTTATGCAGACGAGCAACCTTTTGACAGAGTCTTGGGTATACCAGGACAGGATCAAGCTTTCTGAGTTCCCTATGGGCAGAGGTGTTCTTACGACTATGAGAAGTGGTCCCAATGCATCTTAGTGTTTTCAGGTTGGAATTTTTAGTTTTCAGACTGTTTTTTTGGTGGGATTGTATTCTAGCCTAGTTTACTTTCAGTACATTACTTTCTGTCGTACTCTGTTGGTTGGATTTAGTTGTATGCATGCATTTTGTTCCCTAGTGGGGTTTTTACATTTCAGCATTGTGGGCTTGGAGATGTGTGCATGTGTACAGGTACGTAGGCAATGCCTCCCATGTTACTGATATGACTACTCGATGCTAGTCACCAGCCCTTGGCCTATTAGAGGAGAGATTGGGGAGTCACGACATGGGCCCCATTGGTACGGGTCATGACATTACCATTTTCTATGCACTAAGAAAAAATTCCCATTCCTTTTTGGAATTTTCTAGGGTTATTCTTTCCACAGTTGTCACATAATGGAAATTTCTCAAACTTCTAATTTTAAATTGATGCATTTTATTTTTCATGATTTTTATAAGACCTCTTTTTATCTTTGTTTCCTTTGAATATATAGGATCTCGAGAATTACTTCTTTGTTTTCTTAGAAGATAAAAATATATCTTTATATGATGAAAAATTCTAAGAAACCAGTGCCCTTCGAAGATTTGTCTTAAAACCTTCAATGAAGTGTTAAATCCCGCACTCTATGTTGCATATACAATCCATAGAATATATGTATAACCTTGTAATGGTATCTTTATAATCTACCACACAATATTATTCCTTTTTGTTTAAGATAAAGAATATTCCCTTCATCTCAATTTATTGATCCTAAGGGAGGTATTTATTTAATAATGAATGCTTAAATGTTCTCTATTCCATGAGTTATATTTCTTCTTCCTACCTATTATTTAGGATCAATGACCACTATTGATTAGCATCACCTTGGAGACAATAAACTTCAAGTTCAACCTTTTCCTTTTCACTACATCCCAGTTCCATGAATATCTTCTCCAATGACCAAATCCATTACTCTACCACCATTTTCTTATTAGTCCCACTAAATGATGGGGGCCTCTATTGCATAAAGAAATCTAACATCGAAGAATATTATAGTGGAGAAAGTTTCTCTATATGGGCATGTTTTGTCTCACAACCTGATTAAAATTCCTAATACTTCCATAATATTCTCAATTCCAATACCAGCTGTATTGGTTTCCTCATCAAGAAAATCTCTACATTTTCCATGAGTACTGGTACCAATCTTTATTTCGGGATCCATTTCTAAACAATTTGATTTACTAGATTAGATCGCAACATTTTGTAACATAATTTATAATCCCAAAATGAGTGAAACACTATTCATAAATTTGAATTTTTTTCCATAGCCAATCACATAAAATCAAATATGGTTTCTTTGGGGATATCTTTACTTTCAAATCCATAATAATATTTTGTAAAGAAAATGTGAACAATCCTAAGTGTATCCCATAGGAGTGTCAAACTAGGTGTGCTGCAAATGCCATTTTTGTGTTCCGGGTTACATCGTGTTAGGCTTGACACACCTTGTCAAAGTTGTTACTCCTTGGTATATTTGTTCCAAAACAACATCCACTTGTAGTATCCAGACACAGATATATTTCTAGAAATACCTATATAATATCTATTTTAACACAACTCTAGGAAGTTATTATATACTTATACTCAATGTCTATCTTAGGGTTATGCTTGTTAATATATTTTTTCTAAATCTAGTATAGAAGATTACTACTAAACATTATTTGATATGAACTATAACGCCCTGACCCCTGAAGCCTGGAGCCAGTGCATTATTTTATTAGATTAAAAATATTACAGGGAATCAAATCCTGAAGGACCGATTAGTTTAGTAGTCTTTGAAAGCTAGATTACATACATGAAACCAATAATACATTAGAAAATAAAAAAACATGATACATAATTAAAAGAAATAAACTACATACTTGAAATATTATTCAAAGGAATCCTCTTTATAACGTGGTGAAAGGAAACATAATAAGGGTGAGATAAAATGCTTATTAAGGGAATGTAAAGAGGAATCAATAATGAATCAATGAGAATAATTCAACATTTACTAGTAAATATCTAATAACCCATGCTATTGAAATAAATATATAAGTAAATATCAAGATGAAAATGTAATAAACTAAAAATACATTCCATTTAATCAATTAACAGAAAATGAAATGAATCCATAGATACATCGATGCAAAATATCATGGATAAATAATATATAAATATAAATAAGGGAAATTATTAATTATTGGATTACATATTTCCTAGGTACATGGAACCACTACCATCAAGACCTTTTAGAAGAAATCATATCAGGTAAAAACACATCTATCTTGGCTGACTATTTCATCTCATGAGACTACTGATTCATCGAGGGGCTATCTATAATCTGGCCCTAATTATTACATAAATTTCTAAAGTATTCCTCATATAAAATAATTTATTTAATAATAAACAATATTCCTTATAATATTTCTATATTGAATGAAGGATACAAATTTATCATTTATTCCCCAATTAATCAAATATCTGTCAAAGTAAATACTGTATGTACAATGATATACAGTTTAAGAAATAATAACATAAATCATATAAAAATATGAATATTCAAGGAAATATCCAACAAAAAATGATTATAATAAAGTGATTATTTTCAAGATAAATTCAAAAATCATAAATGAAAGTGAGGTTGCAAAGAATATAATTAAGAGCATTCTTGAGGTAAATAAAATTTAAACATTACAAAGTGTCACATACCAGTTTGAATTATATAAAATCATAATAAACATGATGGTATAAACTTTAATGAAACTTATAATATCATTAGAATAATTATATTGAAGATATAACATTTTTATGGAAAGTATATACACCATAAAAAATAAAATAGGTGCAAAACCAGAAATAAGTTTCAATGGAATGTAAATTGAGGCAAAATCCCTTACCTTAACCTTCCTTTTTTTTGTGGTATTTATTCTTTTTTATAGTGGTTAAAAATATTTTAATAACTTATAAAAGAACCAAAATAATGTTTATAATGTCATATATCATCTTCTTATAATATATTATTACCCATTTGTTGACAATCTTTTATTATTTTCACTCTTTCGGGTGTTAATTGCCTAGTTTTCTCAAGTATGTTTTGACTTATTATTTGTTGTTACTATTACAAATAACGATATTTAATCATATCAAGAATGTAAACCATGATTTTATTATCATATATATTATTTATATATGTATTTATATTAATCCATTATAATTGGAGTTAAGAAATGAAGTCCACTATTCATGGAGATGGTTGGTCGTACATATGGATGAACGTAACTTCCATTTCTTTGTTGTATTAAAAGAATGAAAAGTAAATGATACATATGTATATTGTAATTAAAGTTTCATATATATGTCATATATTTTAAATATTTTTATTAAAATAATCCTTTATACATTCCATGTATATTCTGAACGAATCACATCACTTTGAGGGGGCAGTATAGTAGTCCACACTTCCACAAATGATGTTATCATATTTTAAAAAAATGGAATGTATAGAGGTATGTTCTATACAAGAATTAAATAAGAATAAATGAATTATAAATACCATATATATCATATATAAATAGGGTGTCCATCATAATTACCACCATGAGAGGTGGTAAAGGAAGAATGAATAATCATTGTTTCATGAGGCGATAGTTCGCCTTTCACATAAACCGTATATTCGTTACCAATTATATAGGAGTGTGTTTAAGTGTAGTTTAAACCCTTAAAATTAAAAAATACTAGTATATTTAGTATATTTTTTTGTTATATAACCATTGAATAAGAATAATTGAGGGGTTGGATAATGGAAATAAAGTATAGGGTTTGAGGAAAGATGTTACCTCTTAATCGGGCAACTCCTTTTGGTTTGTACCAAAAGAACTCCTTGGATTTCATCCTGACCAAGTAGAGGATTATATGTGGATGTTATGTATTTTTATAATTTATTTAGTTATATCTTAGTTGATACAAACTATCTTGAGAGGTTTGGGAAAGTGGGAGGAGAGGAGGACTTTTTTATCGTAGAGGGAAAAGGTCTCACATAGTATTTCTGAAAAGTAGTTAGGTGTAACACAATATTTACCTAAAAAAAGTCATAAAAAACCATATGAATTCAAAAATGGAAGGTTTATGGCCATATTATGGCCATAAAATAGTGTTTTTACATGTTTATATGTTATTTGGGTCCTTATGTTAACGATTTAGTCTTTTATTAAGCTTAACTTTTTCCATAATAATTGTAATTAATTTTAATTACATTCACTAATATTTTCAGCCTAAAAAACTAATTTGAACATATTAAAAATTAAAAATTATTATTATTATTAATATGGAATCTAGTTTTCCAAATTCCAATCATATAAGTTTCATAAATTAATTTAAATTTAATACCGCAGGCGGGACGTCAATATATGTTTTTAAAGAAAAAATGTTTGAAAGTTTGCTATGATTCTACAGTTAATTTAAAAGTTAAATTTATTTCAATTACATAAATTGGATTAATTTATAAAAATATGATCTAATTAAACTATTAAAACCATTTAAAATTTAATTTAACCTTACAAATAATTTATATGAAAAAATAGTTTTGAACTAAAATTTAGTATTTTTCACTTTTCATTAAAAAATAAAGATTCACAGAAAAATACAAAATATTTACCCTAACCAAATATTTATATTTCTATTTGAATGATGAAGTTTAATTTTACATATTTAATCCAAAAAATTACGAAATTTTTTATTTAAAATAGGTTCTCCATTAGAAGGCGGTAAAAATGTGTTAATACAAATATAGTATTTTGTGTGTAAAATTTGGTTTGTTTTTTTCGTAAGACAATCAAATATATTAGAAGAATATAAAAATATGTGATTGAATATATAATATATATCATATTAATATCACTCACAAATTTTAATTAATTTAATTTATTATGGTGAAATAGCTTTGCAAGTATAACAACAATAATTTTTTCCCTTTATATTCAATCGATTTTCATATTCATTTCTAATTAACTTGTAGCCAATGAAATAATTTTATATTTGTGTTAAAAATAAATTTTTATATGTTAGTTATCCATTTTCATAACTAATAATTTAAGGGATTGGTCATATCTTATTATATTAAATAATATTTTAATAACATATTGTTATTTAGTAAAACTAGGTCTTGCATGTAACGTAAGCCAGTTGAAGAAACTTATTGTTGTATGTGAAAAATGCTTAATAAGTATCGCTTTAATGGAAATATATATCATAGATTTAATAATTTTAAAATATTAAATATATTTTAAATTATTGGGGTATTATATTACCTTATGCACTTGGTGATGCGTGTGATACACATTAGTAAATACAATGTTCATACTTTAGAATTTCGGGGTGTTAAATTGTCCCCAGCATAATTAAATTGTTTCCTCACAATTTAAACTTGATCTCAATAATCAAGAGGCTTATATTTAAAAATAGACTATTATTTAAAACCCCACATCATAAATAGGGGTAATAACACATATTCTTAATAAGATATAAAGGAAAGTACAATAGTCACGTAACTAGGTTCGCTAGTAGGAGAACATTGGTTGGAAATGGAAACATGGATATAGAAGAAAATTACAACAATTAAGTTAGGATGGAGAGCTCTAGAGAACATTTTCAACTGAAAATTTTAGATCACAAAACCATAATCCATAGGTGTGAATAAATTCCATTGATATCAAAAAAATGATGATAATAGGAAAACATTTTTGTTTTATGACCATTTTCCATATAGTTGATAAATTATTTAACTCTATTTAAATAAATATACAATTTTTATTTCACAAACACAATATTTTTATTTGGGTGTTCCATGAACTATTTCTAGTTCTTTTCTTAGAATAAGATACATCACATGGTGAATTAATATATTAATCTATAAAACCTCATATAAATATTAACATAAACCATTTCTTAAATGGTTAACTTTTAAAGAAGATTATGATCCAACACTTTAGTATAAAGGACACCAAACTTCCAAAATGAACATATCAAATAACAAGTATTGGATTTTAATCATCCCATACCATATATGTGATTATGTTAATGACTTTAACTATTATAAAGACTTATTGAAAACATTAATTATTCCTTATTTCTTATTTAAGACTCATGTTATTGGATATATTCCCTAAACACAAAAGTGTTGTAAACTCCATCAATGATAACATAGAACACCTGTTAAAGATTCATTAATCAGTTATAAGAGAGTCAACACTAGTCCAAAAAAATCATTTCTTTTATCATTATCTCAACATCAGAAACATATTAAGGGTTTTATTCTCTTTAATCATTTATTTTTTAAAAAGTTTAGCTTTATATAGAATAACTTTTCTTGGTACCATTAAACATTTAATATCAAATCCCTAAAGGAAATGTGTTGTAGTAAAATCATTATATATTTAATAAAAAAAATATTAGAACATCATAAATAAAACACTTTTACATCATATTTATTAGTTAAAAATATAGAATCACATTAATCATTCCACTTCAGTTGTGTCAATAACACATGCTAGACCTTGATCCCTTAGCTTCTTCCGAGGTATATCACCTTAACACTTGAGTAATTAGTTTTTATAGTGCTCCACATCCTTGAAATTATAGTACTGAATATTGGTGTTTTCCTTTTTAACTTTTCTTTATTTTTCATGGTGACCCTTTTATACACACTAATAAGAAACTCCCATTCCTTTCAGGCATTTCCCAAGGTGATTCTTTCAACAGTTATCAAATGATGAAAATCATCCAAAATTTTTCTTTTTATTTGATGCATTCACTTTTTATTGGTTCTTAAAATACCTCTTATTATCTTGGGTTCCATTGAATATGTATGATATTTATAATTCCATCTCTATTTTGTTGGAAGATAAAAATATATCTTCGTATGATGAAAAAGTCTGAGAAACCAGTTCTCCTTGAGATTTTGATTAATAACTTCAATTATGTGTTCAATATTGTACTCTTTTTTTCATATATATATTCCATATAATACATGTATAACCTTGTAAATATTGCTTCATAATCCCCAACACTCACTTTTACCTTTTTATTTAAGATAAGTAACTTTCTCTTCATCTTAATTTTTTGATCACAGGGGAGGTATTTATAAAATAATGACTCCTTAAATGTTCTCCATTCCATGAGTTCTATTTCATATTCCTCCCTAGTATTCAGAATCAAGGACCACCATTGATTAGAAAGTCTTTGGAGATAATACACTGAAAGTGTAACCTTTTCCTTTTCACCACATCCTAATTCTATGAATATCTTCTCTAAAGACTTAATCAATTCCTATAAAACCATAGGATCAGTAGTGCCACTAAATTATGGGGGCCTTAGTTGCATGAAGTGATCCAACATTGGTGAATCTCACTGTGGAACATGTTTTTAAATCTGGGAATATTTTATTCCATAACATAATTAATATTACATAATACATCCCTAATATTCTCAATTATAATACCAACTCTATTGGTTTCCTCAGTAGGGGAATCTCAATATTTACCTTGAGTAATGGTACCATTCTTCCTTCCAGGTTCCATTTATAAAAAATATAATTTATTGAATTAAATCATAACATTGTGAAACATAATGTATAATCCCAAAACTAGTGAAACACTAGTCATAAATTTTAAAATGTTTTCTACAACTAATCTCATAATAATAAACATGGTTTCTTTTGGGATATATTTACTTTCAAATCCTTCACAATAGGTTTGTAAATAAAATGTAAACTATCCTAAGTTTATCACTTGGGAGTGTCAACCTCTATGTGCAATAAAGCCCATTTTCATGTACTAGGTTACACATAGTCATGACCGAAACACCATGTCATATTTGTTACTCCGAGGTAAATCTATTACAGAACCACATATGCTTGTAGAATCTAGACAGGGACGTATCGCTAGGAATAATCATATATTCTCCAACTGAACAAAATTATAGGATGTTGTTATATATATATAATCAATATATATCTTAGGCTTACATTATTTAATCTATTTTTTATAAATCTAGTTTACAAGGCTACTTCTAAACTTCCTTTGATACCAACTGTAACTCCCCGACCCTAGAATTATGGATCCAGTGCATTATTTTATTTCATTAGCAGGATTATGAAGAATTAAATCCAGATTGACTGATTAGTTTAGAAGTATTGGAAAGAAAAATTACATACATGATACCAATAATACATTGGGAAATATAAAATACAAAAATTATATATAATAAAAATAAATAAATTGTACCCTTGAAATCTAATTAAAAGGATTCTTCTTCCTAATCTTGTGAAAGGAAATATAATAAGGGTGAGTTAAAATGCATAGTAATGGAATGTAAAGAGGAATAAGTACCTAATCAATGAGAATAAATCAACATTTAAAGGAAAATAACTGATAACACATGCCATTAAAATAAATAGATATGGAAATATCAAGATGGAAAGGTAAGAAACAGAAAACACATTCCATTTGATCAATGAATTGAAAATGAAATTCATCCATTGATATGTTGACAAAAAATATCATGGATAAATAATAAATGAAGATAAATGAGGTAAATTTTTAATTATTGTATTCCATGTTTCATAGGTACATGGAACCATTACCATCATGAACATTAATAAGACATTATATCAGTTAAAGACTCATCTATTTTGGCCAACTATTTCATCTCATGACATAATCAATTCTTCAAGAGGGTATCTATAATCCAGCCCCACCCATTTCATAAATTTAAAAAGAATTACTCATATAAAATAATTTATTTAAATAATAAAAACTATTCCATAACAAATTTCCATATTGAATGATGTATATAGATTTATCAATTATTCCCAAATTAATCAAATAACAGTCAAAGTAAACACCACATATTAAATGATATACATTTTATGAAATAATAACATAAATCATATGAAAATATAGATATCTAAAAAAAAATTAAATGGAAAATGATTATAATATTGTTATTTTTTTTAATTTAAATTAAAATATCATAAATGGAAATGAGGTTGTAAAGATAATCATTAAGTACATTCTTGAGGAAAATAATATTTAAACATTCCAAAGTATCACATACCACTTTCAAACATTTAAATTCATAATCCCTATAAAGGTATAAATTAAAATAAAACTTATAATATCATTATAATAATTATATTCATAATATAAAATTTCAAAGGACAATATATACACCATATAAAAGAAACTATGTGCATAACAACAAATAAGTCTCAATGAAATGTAAATTGAGATAAAACCCCTTACAATTACATTCCTTTTTTCTATGTGGTATTTATCACCCTTTATAGTGGTTAAAAATTTGTTACTGAATTAAACCCGAACCAAAATCATGTTTATAATTTCACAAATCATCTTATTATAATATATTATTAATCATTTGTTAATAATCTTTCATTATTCTCACTATTTCGGGAGTTAATTGTATTGTTTTCCCAAGTATGTTTTGACTTGTTATTTGTTGTTCCTATTACATAGATCATGATTTAATCATATTAATAATTTAAACCATGATTTTATTATAATATATATTTAGTACATATGTATTTATATTAATCCATTATATTTGGAGATAAGAAATGAAGTGCACCGTTCATTGAGATAGTAGGCCATACGTACATATAACGCAACTTCCATTTCTCTGTCATATTAAAAGAATGAAAAGTAAATGATAAATATGTATACTATAATTCTAGTATCATATTTTTGTCATGTATTTTTATTAAAATCATCCTTTATATGTTCGATGTATAGTGTGAACGAATCACATCGCTTTGAGGGGGCGGTAGTCCACACTAACACAAATGATGTTATCATATTAGCAAAAAATGGAATATAGAGAGATACAAGTTATAAAATAATTAAATAATAATAAATAAATTATAAATATCATTTATATAATATATAAGTATATTTTCTATCACAATTACTTCCATGAGAGGTAGGAAATGAAGAACTAACAATCATCATTTTGTGAGGCAGTAGTTCATCGTTCACATAAATAGTATGTCCATTACCCATTACATAGGAGTGTGTGTGTAAGTTTAGGTTGAAACCTTAACATAAAAACATCCTCTTATATTATGTATACTAGTTTTTTATATAATCATAGAATAATAATAGTTGAGGGGGTGGATAATGGAAATAAAACTATAGATTTTGAGGAAAGATGTTACCTCTTAATTGAGTAACTCATTTTGGTTTCTAGCAAAATGATTCATTGGATTTCTTCCTGACCAAGGGGAGGCTTCTAGGATGATTGGAGTGGTTTTTAGGATCTATTTTGGTATATCTTGGTTGAGCCAACGTTTCTTGAGATGAGTGAGGAATTGGAAGGATATGAGGCCTTTTTATAGTAGAGGGAAAGGAAACACTTGCTATTTTTGAATACAAGTTAGGTGTTACCAAAATTTTACCTTAAAAAATTCATCCAAACCCATAAAATCTCAAAATTTGAAGTTTCATGGCCAAATTATGGACAAAAAATGGGGTTTTGACATGTTTCATTGTCATTTGATCCCTTAAGTTAAAGGTTTAATCCATTATTAAGCTTAATTTTTTTAATAATTGTAATTAATAATAATTACATTCACTAATTGTTTTCGTCAAAAAAATAATTTTACATTACTATAAATTATAAATTATGATTATTCCAAAAATTTAATCCATTTTTACAAATTCAAGTCATAGAAGTTTCAGAAATTAATTTAAATTTAATCCCGTAGGCGACACATCAATACAAGTTTTTAAAGTAAAAAAATTCGATTGTTTACAATGTTTTTAGAGTTAATTTCAAAGTGAAAATGATTAAAATTATTTAAATTGTATTAATATATAACAAAATGATCTAATTATAATTTTAAACCAATTTAAAATTTAATTTAACCTTACTAATAAATGAGATGAAAAAATAGTTTTTAACTAATATACAGTATTTTTCACTTTTCATTAAAAATGAAATATCACAAAAAAATACCAAAATTTTACCATTACCTAATATTTATGTTTATATTTCAATTATGAAGTTTATTTGTACATATATAACTCGTAAGAGTTCAAAAATTGAATTTAAAATAAATTCTCTATTTAAAGGCTATAAAAATGTCTTAACTAAAATATAATATTTTGTGTATTAAATTTGGTTTGGTTTTATATTAAGACTATAAAATATATTTGATGAATATAAAAAATATTTGATGGAATATATAATCTATATCATATTAATATCACTCACTAATTCTAATTAATTTAATTTATTAGGGTGAAACATCTTTGAGAGCATAAAAATAATAAATGTTTTTCCATTATATTCAATTGATTTTCATATTTTACTTATAATTTACTTGTATCCAATGAATTCATTTTATATTTGTGTAAACCATAAATTTTTATATGTCAGTTAACCATTTTTATAACTACTAATTTAAGGTCTAGGTCATATCTTATTATATTAAATAATATTTTAACAATATATCATTATTTGGTAAAACTCGGTCTTTCATGTAGCGAAATCCCTTTGAAGAAACTATTTGTTGTGAGCGACATATGATAACTCAATATCACATTTATTGATAGATATTTCATAGATTTAATTTATATAATTAGTAAATATATTATAAAGTCTCAGGGTATTATATTACCTTAGGTGCATGGTGATGCGTGTGATACATGCTATCAAATAAACTGTTCTTACTTTATAATTTCTGGGAGTTATATTCTCCCCAGCGTAATTAAATTGTGTCTCCATAATTTAAACATGATCTCAGAAATCGAGGGATTGATATTTTAAAATAAACTATTTTTTTAAAACCCACATCATAAATAGGGTTAATAAAACATATTCTTAATAAGAGAGAAGTGAAAGTACAATTGTCATATAACTAGGTTCCCTAGTAGGAGAACATTTATTGGAAATGGAAACATGGATACAAAATAAAAATCCAACAATTAAGTTCTAATGGAGTGTTTTAGATAAAGTGTTCAACTAAAAGTTGTTATCACAAAACCATAATCTAGAAGTGTGAATAAAGTCCATTGATACCATAAACAATGATGATAATAGGACAAATTTTTTTGTTTTAAGACCATTTTCCCAATAGTTGATGAATTATCTCACTCTATATAAATAAATATTAATTTTTCATTTCACAAACACAATATTATCTTTTGGTTGTGCCTTAGACTATTTCTACTTCATTTCTTATCATAGGTTGTAGTACATGGTGATGTAATACATTATCCTATAAATTCTCATTAAAATATCAACTTAAATTTTCTCATAAATAGTTAACTTTTCTGAAATATTATGATTTGACAACTTAGAAGGAAGGTTAGCGAAATTAAAAAATGGACATATCAAACAATATGATGTGGATTTTAATCACCTAATACTAAATACATGATTATTTTAATGACTTGAACTATCATAAAACCTTATTAAAAACATGAATTATTCCGTATTACTTATTTAAGACACATGTTATTAAACATATTCCATAAATAAAAAAGTGTTGTAAACTCCATCAATGATAGCATAGACCACTTGTTGAAAAGTCATTAATTAGTTACAAGGTGGTCAGAACTAGTCCAAATCAATTATTTCTAAATCATTATCACAATATTATGAGCATATTAAGGGTGGTATTTCCATCATTCATGTTTTATATGAAAAGTTTAAATTTCTAATGAATAAATTTTCTTGGTACCTTTAAACATATAATCTAAAATTCTTAATGAAAAAGACCTATAATATAATCCTTATATATTTAATAAATCATTTTATGGGAATATAAAAAATAAAAAAAATTTACAACATATTTCTTAGATCCAAATATAGAATCACATTAATCATTACACTTAAGTTGTGTTAATAACATAAGATTGACCTTGATCCCATAACTTATATGGAGGTATATTCTCTTAACTCTTGGGGAAATCATTTGTGTAGTGTTCCATCACCTTGAAATTATATCACTGAATATTAGTGTTTTCCTTCTTACCTTCTCATTCTTTTTCTTGGTGACCCTTTTCTATGCCCTAAAAACAAACTCCCATTCTTTTCAAGAATTTCCCAGGGTGATTCTTTCCATAGTTTTAAATGATGGAAATCAATCAAACTTATTATTTTAATTTCATTCATTCCTTTTTAATGGTTCTTAGAAGAAATCTTCTTATATTGGGTTGCTTTGAATACATATGATCTCAATAATTCCTTCTCCATTTTGTTGGAAGTTAAAACTATATCTTTGAATGATGAAGAATTATGAGAAACCCATACCCTTTGAAGATTTGGCTTTATATCCTTAATGAAGTGTTCAATATACCACTATGTGTTGCATATATAATCTAAAAAATACTTGTATAACCTTGTAAATGTAGATTTGTAATAAAAAAACTCTCTTTTTTTCTGTTTTCTTTAAGAAAATAAACTTTATTTACATCTAAATTTGTTTATCATGAGGGAGTTATTTATCGAATAATTCATCCTTAAATGTTCTCCATTCCATGAGTTCTATTTCTTCTTCCAACCTTGTATTTTGGATCAAGGACCACCATTTATTAACATCATGTTAGAGACAATACACTATAAGTGTAACCTTTTTCTTTTCACCACATCCCAATGCCTTAAATATATTCTCCAGAGAATTAATCCATTACTATTCCACTACTGGGTCAGTATTACAACTAAATGTTGGGGTCCTCTGTCACATAAAGGGATCCAACATCAGAGAATATCATTGTGGAATAGATTACTCCATCTGGGAATGTTTTTTTGTCATAGCCTTCTTAAGATTCCCTAATGCTTCCATAATATTCTCAATTCCAATACCAAATCTATTGGTTTCCTCATTAGGTAAATATCTACATATTATATGAGTTCCAGTACCATTGTTCCTTCTGGAATCTATTTCTAAAAAATGCAATTTACCATATTAGATCATTACATTATGTAACATAATGTATAATTACAAAACTAGTGAAAGACCAGTCATAAATTTAAAAATGTTTTCCTCAACTAATCTATTGATAATAAATATGGTTTCTTTTGGGATATCATTATTTTAATATCCATCATAATGGTTTGTAAAGAAAATATTAACTATCCTAAGAGTATTCCCCAGTAGTGTCAAACTAGGTGTGAAGTAAGGCCCATTTTCTTGTACCAAGTTACACTGAGTTAGGCCCGAAAAACCATTTCAGAGTTATTACTCTTAAATAAATTTGTGTCAGAACCACATCCACTTGTAGTATCGAGACAGGGATATATCAATAGGAAGACCCACCTAATTTCAACCTTAAGAAAATTATAAGATGTTTTTATATATTTATACTCAATGTATATCTTAGCATTATTTTCCCTAATCTATGTTTTATAAATCTAGTGTCCAAGGTTGCTATTAAACTTCCATTGATACCAACTATAACACCCCAACCCCAGATGCCTTGAGTGGGGGCATTATTTTATTACATTAACACGATTACAAGGAATCAAATCCCAAAGGACCGATCATTTTATCATTCTTTGAAAGACATATTATATATATTATACCCATAATACATTGGGAAATATAAAATAAAAACATGAAACTTAATAAAAATAAATAAACTGCATCTTTGAAATCTTATTCAAAGGATTCCTTTATATAATCTGGTGAAGGGAAATATAATAAGGCTGTGCTAAAATGTTCTATAATGGAAATTAGAGAGGAATAAATAATGAACCAATGAGAATAAATTTACATGGAAAGGTAAATAACTGATAAAAAATTCCATTCAAATAAATAGATAAAGAAATATCAATATGGCTTAGTAAGAAACCGAAAACACATGCCATTTAATCAATGAACTGAAAATGAAATGCATCCAATATATATGTTGATGAAAAATCTCATGGATAAATAATAATTGAAGATAAATGAGGGAAATTATTAATTATTAGATACCATATTTCCTAGGTACATAAAACCATTACCGCCAAGACCTTTCAGAAGAAATTATATCGGGTAAAAACCCAACTAATTTGGAAAACTATTTTGTCTCATGAGACTATAGATTCATCGAGGGGCTATCTATAATCAGGCCCTAATTTTTTTTGTAAATATCAAAATCATTACTCATTCAAATAATGGATTTAAATAATAAATAATATTATTTATAAAATTTCCACATTGAATGAAGGGTATATATTTATCAATTATTCCCCACTTAATCAAATGACTATCAAAGTAAACACATTATGTAAAATGATATACGTTTCAAAAAATAATAATATACATCATATGAAAATCTGTATATTCAAGGAAATTTATAATTAAAAGTTATTATAATAAAGTGATTTTTTTCATGATAAATTTAACAATCATAAATGAAAGTGAGGTTGCAAATATAATCATTAAGAGAATTGTTGTGGAAAATAATATTTAAACATTGCAAAGTGTCACGTACTACTTTGAAACTCTTAAAATCATAATCCCCATGAAAATATAAACTTAAATAAAACTTATAATATCATTAGAACAATTATATTAATGATATAACATTTCAAATGGCAATATATATAATATATAAAAGAATCTATGTGTATAACAACAAATAAGTCTCAATGAAATGTAAATTTAGACGAAACCCCTACCTTAACCTTGATTTTTTGTGCAGTATTCATAATAATATATAGTGTTTAAAAATATGTTACTAACTTATACCATAACTATAATAATTTCTTTAATGTCATATAATCTTCTTATAATATCTTATAAATCATTTTTTGAAAATCTTTCATTATTTTCACTATTTCAGGTGTTAATTGCCTCATTTTCTCAAGTGTGTTTTGAATTGTTATTTGTTTTTACTATTAAATAGATAAAGATTTAATCATATTTAGAATTTTAACCCTGATTTTTATCATATATAGTAATTACATATGTATTTATAATAATCCATTATATTTAGAGATAAGAAATGAAGTGCACCGTTCATAGAGACGGTAGGTCGTACGTGCGCATGAACACAAATTCTATTTCTTTGTCTTATTAAATGAATAAAAACTAAATTATAAATATGTATATTATAATTAAAATATAAAATATATTTTATATATGTCACATAATTTTATTAAAATAATCCTTTATACGTTCAATGTATAGTGAGAACGAATCACATTGCTTTTATGGGGCGGTAGTCCACACTTCCATAAACAATGTTATCATATTTAAAAAAAATGAACATTATAGAGGAATTTGTTATAAAATAATTATAGAAGAATAAAGACATTATAAATATCATATATATCATATATAAATAGAGTTTCAATCATAATTACCACCATGAGATATGGTAAAGGAAGAACAAATAATCATCATTTGTGAGGCGGTAGTTTTCCTTCCACATAAACAATATGGCCATTACCCATTATATATGAGCGTATATAAGTGTAGGTAGAAACATTAACATAAAAACATCATAGTATATTGAGGTTACTGGTTTCTTTATACAATAATTAAATAAGAAGAGTTTAGGGGGTGAATAATGGAAATAAAACTATGGAGCTTGAGGAAAGATGTTACCTCTTAATCGAGCAACTCATTTTGGTTTGTACCAAAAGGAATAATTTCCCTTATTCCTACCCAAGGGGAGGATTATAAAATAAGGGTATTTATTTTTAAAATCTATTTTTTTAGATCTCGGTTGATCCAATGTGGCTTGAGAGGTTTGAGGAAGTGGGAGGTGAGGTAACCTTTTTATAGTGGAGGGAAAAGACTCACTTGGTAATTTTGAAAAGAAGTTAGGTGTACCCATATTTATACATAAAAAATAAATCAAAACCTATAAAAACTCAATAATGTAAGGTTCAAGGATTAATTATGGCCATCCAATGGGTTTTTGACATGTTTGTAGGTCATTTGGGCCCTTAATTTAAAGGTTTAGTCCTTTATTAAGCTTAATTTTTCCTTAATTATTGTAATTAATTTTAATTAAATTTCTAATATTTTTGGTTTAAAAACTAATTTGAACTTATTTTAAATAACAAATTATAATTATTCCAAACATTTAATCTATTTTTTTTAAATTCCAGCCATATAATTTGCATAAATTAATTAGAATTTAATCTCGAAGGCATGACGTCAATACTGTTTTTTAAAGTAAACAAATTCAAAAGTTTTCTAGATTTTTTAGTTAATTTAAAATTTAAATTTATTAAAATGAAATAAATTGCATTAATTTATAAAAATATTATCTAATTAAACTTTTAAACCAATTTAAATTTTAATTTAACTTTACAAATAAATTATATGAAAAAATAGTTTGGAATGAAAATTCAGTATTTTCACTTTTCAATACAAATGAAACTTCATAAAAAATATAAAAAAATATACCCTAACCTAATATTTATGTTTCTCTTTAAATTATGAAGTTTATTTTTACATATATAATTCATAAAAGTTCCAAAAATTGGATTGAAAATAGGTTATCTATTAAAATATGGTAAAAATGTGTTAACAAAATTATAGAATTTTATGCTTAAAATTTGGTTTACATTTATCTTATGCCTATGAAATATATTAGATGGATATAAAAAATATTTGATTGAATATATAATATATATCATATTAATATCACTCAATAATTTTAATTAATTTTATTTATTAGGTAAAACAACTTTGTGTGCATAAGAATAATATTTTTTCAATTATATTCAATCGGGTTTCATATTAATTTATAATTATCTTATAGACAATGAATTCATTTAATATTTGGGTAAAATATAAATTTTTATATGTTAGTTAACCCTTTTCATAACTACTAATTTAAATACTAGGTTATATGTTATTATATTAAATATTTTTTTAATAATATATCATTATTCGGTAAAACTCGATCTTGCATGGAAAGAATTCCAACTGAAGAAACTCATCATTGTGTGAGACATATGCTAACTCCGTATCACATTCATTTTAAGATATATTATATATTTAATTTATTTAAAATATTAAATATATTTTAACTTCTCAGGGTTTTATATTCCCTTATATTCTTGGTGATGTGTTTGATACACCCTATCAAATACAATGTTCTAACTTTGGAATTTTAGGGTGTTACATTATCCCATCCTTAATTAAATTGTGACCTCACATTTTAAACTTGATCTTAGTATTTAAGGTTTTGATATTTGAAGATAAACTATTATTTGAAACCTGACATCATAAATAGGGTTAATAACAAATATTCTTAATAAGATAGAAAATAAAGAACAATAGTCACATAACTAGTTTCCCTAGTAGGTGAAAATTGGTTGGAAACAGATACATGGATACAAGAGAAAAATCCAACAATCATGTTCTGATGGAGATTGCTAGAGAAAATGTTCAAAAGAAAGTTGTAGATCACAAAACCATAATCCAGAGGTGTGAATAAAGGCCATTTATATCATAAAAAATGTTAATAATAGGATAAATTTTTTATTTCAAGACCATTTCCCTACAGTTGAAGAATTATTTCAATTTTTATAAATAAATATACCTTTATTATTTCACAAAAACAATATTATACTTTGGTTATTCCTTAGAGTATTTCTACTTATATTTCAGCATAATTTGTAGCACATGGTGAAGTAATACATTAACCCATCAAATATTATACAAATATAAAATTAAAACAATTTATAAATGGTTAACTTTTCCAAAAGATTATGATCCAAAACTTTATAAGGAAGGCCACTAAACCTACAAAAGGAACCTATCAAAAAATATTATGTGGATTTTAATCATCACATACCAAATATTTGATTATGTTAATGACTTTAACTACCATAAAAACATATTGAAAATATGATTTAATCTTTATTCAGGATGTTAGACACAGGTTATTGGATATATTAATTAAATTTAAAAGTCTTGTAAACTCCATCATTGATATTTTAGAACAATTTTTGACAAGTTATTAATCAGTTCCAAGTCAGTAATCAATAGTCCAAATCAATCATTTATTCATCATTATCTTAACATTAGGAATATATTAAGGGTTTTCTTTCCCTAAATATTGTGTTTTCTGGAAAATTTAACCTTCTACTGAATAAATTTTCTTGGTACCATTCAACATATAATCCCAAATCATTAATGAAAATTTTTTGTAGTAAAATAATTATATATTTCATAAATCATGTGATGGGTACATCATAAATAAAACCATTTTACAAAATATTTCTTAGATCTAAATACACAATCTCATTAATCATTCCACTTCAGTTCTATCGATAACATATACATAACCTTGATCCCTAAGCTTCGTCAAAGGTACATTACCTTGATGATTGTGGAATTTATTTTCATCGTGCCGCATCTCATTGTATTTATAGAATTGAATATATGTGTTTTCATTTTTCTATTTTCATTCTTTATCCTCGCGACCCTTTTCTATATAGTAGTAAAAACTCCCATTCCTTTCAGTCATTTCCCAGGGCGATTCTTTCCATAGTTCTCACATGATGGAAATAACTCAAAATTATTCCTTTTATTTGATGAATTCCCTTTTTCTTAGTGATCATAAGACCTCTTCTTATAATTTTTTCCTTTGAATACATAGTATTTCAAGAATTACTTATCTATTTTTATGGAAGATAAAACTATATATTTTTATGAGGGAAAAGTCTGAAAAAATAGTGCCCTTCAGAGAATTAGATTAATACCTTCAATAATGTGGTCAATCATAAACTCTGTATTGCATATATAATCCATAGAATACCTAGCTAACCTTGTAATGTTATCTTTATAATCCACAATAATCACTTCTTCATTTTTATTTAAGCTACTGAACTTTCTCTTAATCTCAATTTTTTGATCATGATGGATGGATTTATCTAATAATGCATCCATAAATGTTTTTGATTCCATGAGTTATATTTCTTCTTCCTACCTAGTATTCGAGATCAAGCATCACCATTGAATAGAATCAACTTGAAGATAATACATTGCAAGTGTAACCTTGTCCTTTTAAAAATTCTATAAATATCTTCTCCAAAGACTTAATCCATTACTTTTCTACCATGAGGTCATCATTCCCACTAAATAATGGGGGCCTCTATCACATAAAGAGATCCAACTTTAGAGAATCTCACTGTGTAATAGTTTTTTTTCATATGTGAAATGTTATGTCTCATAAACTGATTAAGATTCCCTAATACTTCAATAATATTCTCAATTCCAATACCAGCTGTATTGGTTTCCTTGACATAGAAATATCAACATTTTCCACGAGTGCTGATACTATTCTTCCTTACAGGTTCCATTTATAAATTATAGAATTTAATTTATTAGAACATAAAATTATGTATCATAATGTATAATCCTAAAACTAGTGAAACACTAGTTATAAATTTGAAAATGTTGTCAATAATTTATCTCATAATAATAAACATGGTTTCTTTGGGGATATATTTACCTTCAAATCCTTTATAATTGTTTGTAAAGAAAAGCTGAACTCTCCAAAAATATTCCCAATTAGTGTCAAAATAGGTGTGATACAAGGCCCATTATTATGTAATAGGTTACACCGAGTGAGACTCGATATACCTTTTCAGAGTTGTTACTCCTAGGTATATCTTTTCTAGAACCACATCCACTTTTAGTATCCAGGCAGGTATGTATCGCTAGGAACACCCACATAAATCCACCTAAATAGAATTATAGGATGTTCTTATATATTTATACTCAATTTATATATTAGGTTTTTGTTCCTTAATATAAGTTTTATAAATCTTATTGCCTAGGTTGTTTCCAAAATTCCTTTGATATAAACTGTAATTCCATGACCCTGGATCCCTGGAGCCAAGGAAATATTTTATTACATTAGCATGATTATAAGGAATAAAATCCTGATGGAACAATCAATTTAGTAGTGTTGGAAAGCTAGATTAAATACATGATACCCATAATACATTTGGAAATTGAAAATACAAACCTGATACACAATAAAATGAAATAAACAGCATCCTTGAAAGTTTATTCAAAGGATTCTGCTTCATAACCTGGTGAAAGGAAACATAATAAGGGTGAGATCAAATGCTCAGTAAGGGAAATTAAAGAAGAATAAATAATGAATAAATGAGTATAAATCAACATTTAAAGGTAAATAACTTATAACACATTCCATTCAAATAAATAGTTAAAGAAATATCAATACGGAAATGTATGAAACTAAAAACACGTTCCATTTAATCAATAAAATGAAAATGAAATGCATCCATTGATATTTCGATGAAAAATATCATGTATAAACAATAACTAAATAAAATTGAGGGAAATTATTAATTATTAGATTCAATGATTCCTAGGTACAAGGAATCATTACCATTAATACCTTTCATAAGACATATTAGCATATCGGGTAACAACCCTTCTAATTTGGCCAACTATTTCATCTCATGAGACTACCAATTCATCGAGGGGATATCTATAATTGGAACACACCCATTTTGTACCTATCTAAAGAATTACTTATATAAAATAATGGATTTAAATAACACATAATATGAATTATCATATTTTCATATTAAATGAATGATACAGATTTATTAATTATTCCCTAGTTAATTAAATAACTGTCAAAGTAAACACTGTATATAAACTGATATATGGTCTTGGAAATATTAATATACATTGTATGAACATATATATATGAAACGAAATTTCCAAAAAAAATAATTATAATATTTATTTTTTTCAAGATAAAATTAACAATCATAAATGGAAGTGAGGTTACAAAGATAATCATTAACAACATTCATGAAGAAAATAATGTTTAAACATTCCAAAGTGTCCCATACCACTTTAAAACATTAAAAATCATAATCCCCATAAATTGATAACCTTAATTGAAAATTATAATAACATGAGAATAAGGATACTCATTATATAACATGTATAAGGGTAGTATATACACCATATAAAAGAAAGTAGGTGCGTAACAACAAATAAGTTTCAATGGAATTTAAATTGAGACGAAACCCATTACCTTAACCTTACACTTTGTTGTCTAGTATTTATTCTACTTTATAGTAGATTAAAATATTTTACTAACTTATACTAGAATTATAATCATGTTTATAATTTCATATATCATCTTCTTATAATATCTTATTAAACATTTGTTAACTATCATTCATTATTTTCACTATTTTGGGTGTTAATTGCCTAATTTTTTGAAATATGTTTTTACTTGGTATTTGTTGTTCTTATTAAATAGATCTGGATATTATAATGTCCAAAATGTAAAAAATTATATAATAATCTTATATATTCAATACATTTGTATTTTTAATAATCCATAATATTTGGATATATGAATTGAAGTGCACTATTCATGGAGATGATAGGCCATACATACCAATTAGTGCTACTTCCATTTAATTTTCATATTAAAAGAATGGGAAGTACATGAAACATATGCATATTATAATTAAAATATCATATGTATGTCACGTATTCTACATAGGTTTATTAAAATATTTCTTTAAATATTCCATGTATATTGTGAATGAATCACATCACATTGAGGGGGGCGGTAGTCCACACTTCCACAAACGATGTTATCATATTTACACAAAATAGAATGCATAGAGTTATGTATTATAAAAGAACTAAATAATAATAAATACATTGTAAATATAATATATATCATATATAAATAGAGTTTTCATCATAATTACCACTATTAGAGGCAGTAAAGGAAGAACAAACAATCTTCGTTTTGTGAGGCGGTAGTTCGCCGTTCACATAAATAGTATGTTCATTACCCATTAGATGGGAGTGTGTGTAAGTGTATGTTGAACCCTTTAGAAAAACTAAATCCTAGTATATTTATGATATTGTTTTTTTAATATAGTAATGTAATAAGAAGAGTTGAGGGGGTGGAAATGGAAATAAAAGTATCGAGCTTGAGGAAAGGAGTTACCTATTAATTAGGTAAATCCTTTTAGTTTGTACCAAAAATATTCCTTGTATGGATTCCTTAAAAATGTTAGGATTATAGGATTAGGGTAGGGATATTTAAGAGATATTTGGGAAGATATTGGTCAAACCAATGTGGCTTGAGAGTTGTGAGGAAATGAGAGGAGAAGAGGCCTTTTATAGTGGAGGGAAATGACTCCCTTGTTATTTTTGAAAATTAGTTAATTGAACCCATATTTTTACCTAAAAAAGTCATAAAAAACAATCCAAAATCAATAATGAAAGGTTAATGGCCAAATTAGGACCATAAAATGGGTGTTGGACATATGGATAGGTCATTTGGTCCCTTAAGTAAAAGGTTTCATCCTTTATTAAGTTAAATGTTTCCTTAATAATTGCAATTAATTTTATTTACATTCACTAATATTCTTCATAAAAACTAATTTTAACTTATTAGACATTAAACATTATTCTTAATCCAAAAATTTAATTCATTTTTATAAATTCAATTCATATAATTTTCATAAATTAATTTAAATTTAATCCCGCATGAGGGACATCAATGCGAGTTTTTAAAGTAAAAATGTTTGAATGTTTGCTATAATTGTATAGTTAATTTAAAATTGAAATTTATTAAAACTAATTAAATTGGATTAATTTAAAAAATATTATCTAATTTAAATTTAAAACAAATTTTAATTTTAATTTATCCTTATAAATAAATTATATGAAAAAACAGTTTTGAACTAAAATTCAATATTTTTCAATTTTCATTAAAAAATGAAACTTCATAGAATAATAAAAAAATATTTCTCCTAACATAATTTTTATGTTTCTATTTAAAATATGAAATTAATTTTCATAAATTATAAATAAAATTTCCAAAAATTGTATTTCAAATAGGTTCTCCATTAAAAGGTGGAAAAACGACTTAACAAAAATATAGTATTTTATGTATAAAACTATGTTTGTTTATTTCTTAAGCCTAGAAAATATATTGGATGAATATAAACAATTACATGATTGAATATTATATATATATATATATCACATGAATATACTTCACTAATTTTAATTAATTTAATTTATTAGGGTAAAATAGCTTTGTGAGCATAACAATAATAATATTTTCCTTTATATTCAATCAGTTTTCATATTCATTTATAAGAGACTTGTAACCATGAATTAATTTTTTATTTTTTTAAATAATATATTTTTATATGTTAGTTAACCCTTTTTCATAACTTATCATTTAACAACTAGGTTATATCTTATTATATTAAATAATATTTTAATAATATATCATTATTCCATAAAACTCGGTCTTGTGTGTAACCCAATCCATTTGAAGAAAATCATTGTTGCGTGCGATGTATGACAACTATGTATCACTATAGTTGCAATATATATCATATATTTAATTTCATTAAAATATTAAATATATTGTAAAGTCTCGAGGTATTATATTCCCTTACATGCTTGGTGATTCGTGTGATACATGCTGTCAAATAAAATGTTCTTACTTTAGAATTTTGGGGTTTTACAATAGAATTAGACATTTATAGATATTTAGTCTTGATGATACCATTCTTGATGTTTCCTGCTAGAACATTGATTTTTATATTTCCCATACTCCCAAAATTTAAAACATTCAATTGATACGTTGGGAAGAATTTTATTCCCCTTTATGATGTAAACTGAATGATTCCATTTTTCCTTGGTAGATTATTGATTTATGCCCTCTTTTACCACATAAAAACATATTATCATCTTCTTGAAAATTTTTTCTATGTGCTTATTCCTATATTCTTGAAATATAGGTCATCAAATAATTTTAGCTTTATGATATTTATCACCTGGATATCCATGGAGATTTATTTATCTCTTATATGATGAAGTAAGAAACTCAACTAGGTTTAAGTTTTTAATTAGAACTCATGAAAGATGGTTAATAGTAACCCCAAGTGTTTTCACTACATATCTCATTTTTTAGGTTTCTCATTTAGAAAAAAAATGAAATTTTCTTTATATACATTGCTACTTTGGTTCCTATCAGATCCATGAATTTACTAAAAATGAAATGTTTAGTGTTTGGATTTCAATAAAATCACAATAAACCATCTTATAAGGAGGCTAAACACTATGATATCCTTAACCATGGTATCTTAGACTCATTATATTTATCCAAAATAACCATAATTCTCTCTAACAAACAATCCATTGTGATAATATAAGATATTTAATTTATGTCCTAATAACATCATAATCTATTAATTTAACTAAACCCTACACTGATACCAAATGTAAGGACCCATAATTAAATATTTCACATTCTAGTGACTTTAAACTAGAATTCACTTTCTTACATTCCCAAAGAACATTTAGGTCTAGAATTTTATAGATTTAGGTCATCACTCCTATAAAAAAATCATACATTACAAAGAAGACACTTCCTTTCACAATCCATTATTCTTATAAAATATTTTTTAAAAAACATGTTTTATTTTCATGTCACTTATCCACAATTTTCATATGGACCTCATCCTTGTCCCTACACATCATTTCAAAAAAAATTTAAAATATGGTATAATAACAAAGAGATCAGTAAGGGAAACAAAAGGAAGAAATACAACATTCTATTTAAAAACATAGAAAACTATAAAATAATTACCTTTATCACATTATTATTTTAACTTATTAAATAAATATTTCTTACATGAAAAAAACACTTTTTGATCAAAATAAACTTTTGAAACCCATAAAAATAATGTATAAAACTACTTGGAAACATGGGAATAATTTTCTATCACTCGTATATATGTTGTAATAATCATAGTTACACATGGAATAACCATCACTATTTTAATTGGAATGACCATTATAGTATATTCCCATAATCTAATAGAAGAAACATAATCGATTAACTACATTTATATTTGGAATAACCATTATAGTATATTCTCATAATCTCTTAGAAAAAACCTAATCAGTTAACTTCATCCCATTACCCAATGCACTAGAGAGATATCAAAGACTCACCCATTTTCAGATTATATTAGAACCACATGTCCCCAGGAAAATTTTTTAAGAACCATAATATAATCATAACAAATAAAATCTTGCAGTTTTTAAAAATAATCTTTGCACCTATAAGAAAACATATCTATAAATTTGAAAATACTTTCCTTTAAAGTAAATTTTAAAAAAATCTAGAACATTGGAAAAGAGTAGTTTTCTTTGAATAAAAAACTGAAATCTTATAAAGTAATTAAAACATCAAATAATGGTTACAATGAATGTAAAATTTATTTTTTCGTATATGTTAAAATAGAACATTCTTTTTTTCAATTGTAAAGAATGTTAACACATTCCATAAAAAGGTTATTTTTGAAATCCTTTGTAATAAATTCAAAAGAAACAAAAATTTTCCTTTATAATTCAATTATGTCTATATAAATACATCCATAAAATAAATTTAAAAATATTTATATAGAAGTAAAGAGAGTTTTACGAGAACCTTTAAAATATTATTTAAAAAAGTCTTTTACCATGAGTCTGAATTATCACGTACGTTATTTAACATCCTGAATAATAAATTTATTTAATAGTTATTTAATTTATTAATAATTTTTTTCATGTTTTTATTCATTTTATATCAATTATTACCATTTAATATTTATTTAATAATTTACATTCATTTTAGATGTTTTGATGATATTTAGCCCATATGGCCAAAATGGATACAAAAGGTTTACTATGGTCAAAGATGTAACCATTCCATCATCTATAGAATAATAATATTGAAATAATTATAACTTTTATATAAAAAATATACTTTTAAAACCAATCATGTTGGATGATTATGAAAATTTTCATCATTTTAATCATGAAGATAATAGTTTATATGTACACATGAGAAACATTTCCATTACTCAATTATTACTATAGAATGAAGGTAATTATTATTATATCATTATATAATGATAATAATATCATAAATTTAATATTAATTATTTAAATACACTTATAAATATCATATATGTGATGTGGTTTTAAAAAGAATAATAACATCGCTTCGTGGAGGTTGTAGTCTACACGCATGTAATAAAAAAGGTATCATTTTTAGTGAATTTAATGGTTAAAATAAAATTATATATTAACTTATTCATAAGGATAAAAATTTCTTTAATACCATATATAAATATAAATTCCATAATTATAACTGATAATGAGAAATCGTGATGAAAAATGAATTAAATTAGCCCACGAAATGGTAGTCTGACGTACGCACAAAAGATATGTTCCTTGTTTGAGGTTGGATATGAATAAAGGTAATTCCATTAAAATAAGAAAATATTATTATATAGGATATAATGGTTTTATTATCTCAACATGGTTGAATAATATTTAAAGGAGGTGGAAGAATAAAAAATACAAAAAATTCTCGTTTAAGAACAATACCTCTTTTTCAGAAAACTTCTTAAGGTTTGCACCAAATGATTTTATAGATTATATATTTTATAATCAAAAAACATCTAGGAATAATAAAGGATTTAAGTAAGGTATTTTTTATAGGTTTTGGATGAACCAAATGGTACTTGATTTGGGATGAAATGAGAAGAAGTGTGCCCTTTTATAAGAGAGGGGAGGGACACCCTTGGAATTTCTTAAAATATTAAATTAATATAAATTAATGTTGATTTAAAAATAAATAATTTATAATATTTAAATTAAATAATATTTTGAGTCAAAATTATGCCATTAAATAAAACTTGGATAAGTTTGTTTAATATTTTTACCCTTATCTTTTTAAACCCTTCACTAACTCTTTTGACAACTACTGCAATATTAATGTTTTATACAACATAAGGGTTAGGAATGTTAAAATAAAATGAAAAATAATAATAAATGGACCACAATTGATGTTATTAATCAAAACCATCCATTTGGATAAATATAACATTTTTATGAATTTTAAATCAATTACTAATATATAAATTTATTATAAAATATCATTCATGTCAATTTTAGACCCACCCATTTACTTTGAATTTAATAACACAAGTACAACAAAGAAATTCGAATAAAATGCATTAAAATATATATACTATTTCATTTATATATATAATTAATGGTTAACATTAATTATTTCAAATTATACTACTTTTAATATTCTTAATTACATTTATTTTATTTTTTCATCAATTGAATGATTACTGCATTAGCATTGTGTATGCATTTAAGGTAATTATTTCTTCACTAAAAATTAAAAATAAAATAGCATGATGAAGATAAATATTTTTTATTTTAAAATAATATTTATAACTAAAAATTACTACTAGTTATCCCTATGTTAATGTTATTACTGTTATTAAAAACAATATTGTGACATTTTTGGATTTTCTTTACATAAAATATTATAAAGGTCATAATCACCTCCAAATGGAAAAAGGGCATATAAATGAATATTCGATGTGTATAAATGCAATTGAATAATTATTTAAAATTAAGGAATGTTTTAGGGTCACTTTACAGTCCTTATACTATTATTTTTAAACCTTAATTACCTGATATACCCTTTATAGTGTTAACAAAAATCATTATGACTACTACACATAATGAATAAAAATAAAGGTGAAGAATTTACCAAATTTGTACCCCTAATTCCAAATATGGAATCCATTTAAAAAAAATTTAAAACATAAAATGGGTATAATTTAATTCAATATTAAACAGGAAAAATGCGATGAAAAATAGTTTTTCAAAAAACGAATTTTTAAGAACCAAAATATTTTTATACTACATTAAATTATAAAATTCATTTAAAAAACCGTAATTAATTTTTTTTAAATAAAATATAAATAATTAGATTTTAAAATTAATAAAATATTGATATTTTTTTTGTAAATAATCGAAATGAAAACAAAATTTTCAATAAAAATTAATATTTTTCACTATTCATTGAAAAATATAACTTTTCTAGAAAAATTTAAAAATTTCACCATGGTATTGTTATGATATGATAATTTGAAATATTAAATTTATTTTATAAAATAAAATTTCAAAAATGATTCAGAAATTAATTATATCATTTTCTCAGAAAATTTAATAAAAACATTTATGAAGAAAACATATCTTTGAAGAATAAGAAGGATTTTCTAAAAAACGAGTGCTTATTTTCTTATAATTAATCAATAAATTGAATATATTATAGAATATATATATATATATATATATTTCAATAAATATTTTATCCTTTTATCACCCTTTAATTTAACATCTTTATTATAATAGTTATATTTAAATAATAATATTTCACGTTTTAATTATGGTCAATGTTGCATATTTTGTACACTATCGAACATACTCATTCTTTTAAAATATTGGGAATATTACATGTACACATGAACACATGAAGATATACATTTATAATGGAAAAAATATAATATGATGACACTCCACATGCATGAATAACCACTATCCTTTATCAGTGTATAATAATTAGTACCGAAATATAGGAAAGGGGCCAAATACATGCTCACTAAAGCTTAAAAGAACCCCACTGGATGAAAACATAGAGACAATGAACCAAATGAAACTCCTAGTTCCATTATAGGTCTATCTATGATAACTAATATCCACCCACTCTTGGTCAATGTATTAATCTAATAAAAGGCATGTCGTCAGCATTGGGCACAACATGTGTGGGAAAAGCCCATATAGGGGTGAGTATAAACATGGCCATTAGGACACCTCAAAACCACCAAGAGAAAATAATCAAGAGAGAGTAGTCTATAAATCAGTATGAAGTAATGTAAAACCAAATACAATACAACAACCATAATAAAAACAACCTAGATATACATAATAATAAGCCCAAATGAAGAGATAAAGGGCAGATCCATCTCCATAGCCAACTGTGAAATATGAGTCTTGATACATCTCCAAATGTCCATACACTATGCCAAACAACCCACATAACTAGATAATGAATAGGGTGGAGGGATCGATCTGCTATAATGGGTGTCACAATTAAGGGGGAACTATATCTTATACATTTATCTTGTATAAACTCTTAGGAATTTTTGTGTAGGTTCTGAACCTCTCCACTGTACTCTATAACCGAGTTGGCATAATCTATTATAGAGGCCCTACTCCCCATTAGAGATCAATGATAGAGGGGGAAATCTATAGATCTAATATATACACCCTATATAGTATATGAGGTTTTCAATTCTATCTATAAAGAGTTTGGGGACCTATTCCATGATGCAACAGAGGCGGTTGTCAACCTCAGTAACACTCTGATCATCATACTCGATCACTACCACTAGAAAATCATTGTTGAGAGAATAAGCTTTGTAAGAATAACCTTGAATCATATCTCTAATGCCAAAATTAAGGCTACCATCGCATCATATGTAGAAAACTACTCAATATAGCCTACCCATGGGATCAAATCCAAGTCTTGAAGAAAAAGATATGAAAAGTAGAAGATCAAGGGATCCAACTCCCTCTAAAAGGAGTACATCATGTGCATTCATCATACACAAAATATCTATATGTGTATGTCACTGCCCACATGTCACCATCTCACCATCTCACCTAACATGTCTTCCTCTAGATACATTATGTGTCCACTAGAGGTACACGACATGAAGAGGTTAGGCTAGAACTCAGAATTTCATCTACTCAAGGCCATGTACTATAGACCAATTCTCATGTACTCGGGCCATTTCTATAGAATCCAGCCTTTTTATTACATAACTTTTCATTACATTTTACAAACAGAGGACCTTTAAAGTATAGTGTCTTGGAAATCAGGAACATAATACATGAAAACATAAAACACTCTTTTAAAAAACCTTGAAAATATTCTTTAAAAGTTCATCCTATGTAAAATCACTTCATCTCATAACCTGGAGAAATACATCAATGTAAAGGGGGAGTAAAAGGCCCAGTAAGGAAAGCAAGTGAAACAGTTTACATGTGATTTTGAGCGATATTAATAAGAACATGAGGGATATCATAAATGAATGATAAAGAGGAATATCATAGAAAAAATGACATGAATAATAAATTGAAAATGTGTCTATAACATTTAATTTAGACATTCATGAACATATCACCATGGTTCATCCCTAAGGTGTCATAAAAATTACTGAGGCTATTCACCAAGGTATTGTGAAACTTGTCATCTCCAGAGATTAAATTCTTTAACCAAAGCATTAGAGAGATATAAGGGTTCACCCTTAATATTTATTTAATTTCATGTGATCCACATAGATCATAATCATACATTTTATAAATAACCCAAATAGAATAAAAGAAATGAGTTTCATGTCAAAATCATGACATCAAAAAAAGTGCTTAAAAATAAGATCATTATCTCATTTATAACCCATGGAAAGGGAGTGAGGGTTATATGTATGTCAATTCCAGAATAAAATAGACAAATTTTATGTCTTTATTAATACCCCTAGAAATGAAAATAGATTTTTTTATTCACATAAATAAAATAAGAGTATTTCTTAAGAGAAAGAGAGAGACATTTTGAGATGAAATTTCAGCAGCATATCAGCTATATAACATGGTTTTAGAAAATATTTAAATAGAGAGGGGACAGAGTTCACCCATTAATAAGAGAGTAATGATACAAGATAATGATATTATAACATGGGGGTAATAACATGGCATGTATATTTAAATTACATACCACATGAAAATAAACTTGAAAGAAAAGAGAAGATGTAATTTCTTTTACAAAAAATTTGGCAGCCTTACGACATCGCTTAAAATTCAGAAAAAGAAGATGATCAGAGTGGAAAGGGTATATAATAATTTGGACATAAAATGAAAATTATTAGGGATATATAAGAACAAACCCACACATAATAAAATGGAAACTGGAATATATGACATAAAGGAAGTCATGACTTAAAAGAGGAGGGTTAAAGGATCCCTTACCTTGAAGAGTAACTTCGAAAGATAGAAGGTTAGAAACTTGGGGGGATTTAGGGAACCTTGGTAGTACTCATTGGGAGGTAAAAGGCTAGAGGTTCTTTTATGAATAATTTGGAATGAAATTAATGAAGGAATGGCTTGGTATTTATAGCAAAAGTGATGGAATATTTAATTAATTTCTAAGGGACACCTCATCCATGGTATTTGCAAAACCATGGGATTTCCCATGGTATTTTTCCATGGTATTAGACACTTGGGACACCTAATATCATATCTTACTATTAACAAGTGGACCAGAATTATTACTTCATTATTACATCATTAATGATGTCATTAATCACACCGAAACTCAAAATTGTATTTTTACTATTCACCGAGATACAAAATATTTTATAAAAATCTCATATATTCAACCTAACATAATATCGATGCTCTGAATTAAAAAACAAAATCCATTTTATGAAAATACTTTTCTAAATATTTTAAAATTAATTTTTAAATAAAATCCTTATTTATTCCAAAAATACAACTTTAAAACTATAACTCATTTTATAACACATTAATAAAGTAATCGAGGTTCCATAAAATTATCGTATAACCATAAGAAAATAAAGTAACAATATATTATTACATTTTATGAAGATAAATTTCCATTTTAAATTATTAAATTAATTATAAAATTGTAAATAAAATATTTATGACATACAAAAATACCAAAACTTATACTTTGATCATTTTTTCACTTTTAAGATGTCTAAATTGTATTTATACATTCATGGGTGAAGTTTCTATTTTTTTTCAATTAAATATTCATTACTATTCAGAAGGGTAATATTACTATTCATAGTAAACTATTTACTAAAAACTAATTTGATCTTATTATACTCTAAATTTTTAACTGAACACAATTGTAGAAGCCCATATTTTGAAAATAATTTCACATTATTAATTATTTAAAGAATACAAAAATATTTCAAAATACCCCTTTTTCCAAAATTCAACAATAATATGGAACTTATATAAATTCATCCTATATTTATTCGGACATTTGAAATTCACAAATTTTACCATAATAAGAAATAACCAGTTTATTTATATAGAAGGATTAAACAATTTAATTAAGGTCTCGTTACATAGACCCCTATAATAGCTACATAGGACTTAAGTGTAAGATGTGCTATGGTGATAGAATCTTGGGGAGGCTCAGACAACATTGCTTGAGTGGTGATTTATATCAGCTTGAAGTTCTCCCGTAGGCGATTTCTTTCAAGATTGACATGTTGAAGCTCATATTGGGCTTGGTCCAGAAAAAATCCCAGTGATGCTACCTCTTTCCTAAGCTCCAACATATGGGCTTCGTATGGCCTGATTTTACTAGATCAGACCATCGACTCTTCTTTATGTATTAATTAACCATGATCATTTGAATTTATAAACAATAATCACAACATTATGATTATAGTTTCCAATGGTCATATTGACCAATAGTCATATAACAGTTCAAATCCAACTGTCTCATTTTAATTATACTCACTTCATTAATTAAGGGATATAGTTTTGTTGAGTATAAAATAAAAGGACAAAAAAATTAGGAAACAAATATTATTCAAAAGATCGGGTCATTACATTATTCCACCCTTAAGAAATTTCATCCCTGAAATTTTAACTTGTACCCTCTGAAGAGAAAAGGTGTGGTTACTTCTGCCTCATATAATCCTCTATTTCCCACGTGGCTTCTTCACATTTTTTGGTTCCTGCAAAACACCTTAACAAGGTAGATAGTCTTATTGCGTAGAACCTTGTTTATATGATCCAAGATCTCCACCGAATTCTCTTCATAAGAGAGGTCATGTTCCAATTGTACCACCTCTAGATTTAGTACATGTGAAGGGTAAGGTATATACTTCCTCAAAATGGATACATGGAAGACATCATGAACTTGTGATAAATTTGGAGGAAGTGCAAGCTGATAGGTCACTGCTCCCATGTGATCTAGGATTTTATAAGTGCCAATGTACGTAGAGATGAGCTTACCTTTCTTCCCAAACCTCATGAATCTCTTCCAAGTTGAAATTTTTAGAAAGAAATTGTCACCAACATCAAAATCCAAGTCCCTTCGATAGTTTTCGACATAGAACTTCTGCCAATTCTGAGCATCCTTAATGTGTTTCTAGATGTCATGGAGTTTTTCTGTCATCTCTTGAACAAGATCAGGCCCAAGAAGCTTTCCCTCACCAGTTTTATCCCAACAATTAGGAGTTCTACATTTCCTTCCATACATAGCTTCATAGAGTGCCATTTGAATGCTTGAGTGAAAGCTATTGTTGTAAGATAACTCAACTAAAGGGAGATGTTGATCCTATCCACCTTTAAATTCCATTGAGCATGTTCTCATCATGTCCTCGAATGTTTGAATAGTCCTTTTAAGTTGGACATCATTTTGGGGGTGATAGGCCAAAATAAAATTCAATTCATTCCTGAAATCATATTGAAGAATTCTCTAGAATTTTGATGTGAACTTTGGATCATGATTTTATAGGATAGAAAGTGGAACTCCATGCAGCCTTACCACTTTCTTCACATAAATCCTAGAAAGTTGATCAAGAGAGAAATATTTACTAATGGAGATAAAATGGGTAGTCTTGGTGAGACGGATCACAATAACCCCTATCACATTGTTTCCTTTGGAAGTTCTCAGGAGACCAGTGATGAAGTCCATAGTGATATTAACTCACTTCAATGCTGGTATGGGTAGTGGTTGCAATATCCCTTTAAGAAGTTGTCACTCTGCATTCACTTGCTGACGTACCAAGAACCTTGAAGTGTAGTCAGCAATCCCCCTTTTCATATTATCCCACCAATAATGACCACGAAGGTCCCTATACATTTTCATGGTTCCAAAATGTATAGAAAATGTAGATATATGAGCTTCATCTATCAACTCCTTCTTTATTTATGGAATAGATGGAACACATAGTCCTGTATAGAATTTTAGTACACCATCTTGATCAATATTGAACTCAGGAAACATTCTATCATTCACAACATCAAATATTTTCTGTAACAAAGGATCTTCTTTCTGAGCTTTCTTGATCTTATCTAGTAATTATAGTTTATAAATCATTTGGGTTAGGGTTGATGATGTACCATTCCTTATAATTACCATGTCTATATTTACTAGGTCATTGATCAAAGGATATCTTTGAATCCTCATCATGTACAAAAAAACTGGGTCTCTCTTACATAATGCATCGACAACATTGTTTTCTCTTCTGGGATGATAATGCATTGAACAATCATAGTCTTTAAGAAGTTCCAACCATCTCCTTTGTCTCATGTTAAATTAATTTTTTGTGAAAATATACTTCAAACTTTGATGGTCTGTGTATATATCACAGTTCTCCCCATAATAATAGTGCCTCCATATCTTAAGAGAAAAATGACCACATCTAGCTCTAGATCATGCGTAGGATAGTTAAGCTCATGACTCTTTAACTATCGAGATACATAATCCATGACCTTGTCATTTTTCATGAGGACTCACCCAAGACCTTTCATAGATGCATCACTAAAAATAACAAATCCTTCTTTAATTGAGGGCTGGGTTAACATGGGTGTAGTAACCAATCTCTTCTTCATCTCTTGGAAGCTTTCCTCACACTCCTTTATCCAAATTAACTTGACCCCTTATCGAGTTAACTTGGTTAATGGATTATAAAGTCATGATTTTTTTTCACAAACCTCCTATAATATTTTACTAATCCAAGGAAACTATGAATATCAGTTATTTTTAGGTTGAGGCCACTCCTATACAACTTTTTTCTTTTAGGGTCAACTGTGATTCCATCATTGGTAACAATGTTCCCCAAGAAAGAAACTTGTTTTAACCATAATTCACATTTTCTAAGCTTTCAAAAAAGCCTCTCCTTCACAGAGTTTTCAAAATAACCCTTAGATGATCCTCATGCTCCTCGTGACTTTTTGAATATATCACAATATCATCAATAAAAACTACCACAAAGTTATTAAGGTAGTCCTTAAAGATTCTATTAATCAAATCCATAAAAATAGAATGTTCATTAGTCAGTCCGAAGGGCATAACAACAAACTCATAATACCCATATCTTGATCCAAAGGCAGTTTTTAGAATATCTTCTTTCTTCACCCTCAACTTATGATAAACAGAATGAAGAATAATCTTAGGGAAGAATTGATCCCCCATGAAGTTGGTCAAATAAGTCAACAATTCTTGGAATAAGGTATTTTTTCTTCCCTGTGATCCCATTCAATTCTCTATAATCAATTCATAGCCACATCGATCCATCCTTTTTCTTCACAAAGAGAACAGGTTCTCCCCAAGGAGACACACTTGGTAAGATAAACCCCTTCTCCAAAAGATCTTAGAGTTGTATCTTTAATTCCTACAGATCCACATTTTTCATCCTATATGGGGTCTTTGATATCAGATGATATATAGGTATGAGTTCAATGGAGAACTATACATCTATTTCTATGGGAGGTCTAGGTAACTCTTTAGGAAATATCTCAATGTATTCCTAGACTATGAAGAGATTTTCTATCCTTAAACTCTCATCACCTTCTTCTTCTTCACCAATAAAATCCAAAAATATTGATATAAGAGGATCTTCTAGACAAATATAAGGTTGAGATATCTCTCCGTGGAAGATAACCATAGGTTTTCCATTCAAGGCTACTGAGATTTCATTACTTCTGTATTTTATCTTAGCATTATACTTTGAGATCCATTCTATCCCTAGTATAATTTCGAATTCTAGGATGGGAATGAATACTGGATTTATGATAGGATTGTGCTCCCTAAACAAAATACTAGAGTTTCTAAACACCGACAATGCTTGGATAATCCCACCATGAGTCTTGACTGATAACTCTACTTTTAGAAAATTGGGGGTTGATTCTAAATTCTTTTCAAACTTTAAGGAAATAATATAATGCGTAGAACTAGAGTCAAATAATGTACTTGATTTCATTGAGAGAACAACAAGAGTACTTGCCACCACATCATTTGGAGCTTCAAATTCAGCCATAGTGATTGAAAAAGTACATCCTTGTTCCCTTGGCTGATGCTGAGGCTGACGGTGATTCCCCTCCACTGCCCTCGGATTCGGACAATGATTGGAAAATTGCCCATGTTGTCCACATTTATAGCATTGGACATCAGGTAGGGCCTGCACCATATTCCCATTTTTGTTAGTGTTTGGGAGTTTAGGCATCACCTCACTATGACAATTCCACATGATATAGCCATATTTTACACACTTTTAGCACTTCCCGCTCTTGATCAGGCAGTTCCCCAAATTCTTCTTCCCACATTTGTTACACGTGAGACAATTCAAATTCTTACCTCCTATTCACTGATCAAAAGTCCTCCCTAATATTTTCTTCATCGATATTTTCTTATCATTGGATTTATGAGATCATTTCATCTCACCAAACTCCAATTTGACTTTCAACGCACTCCACACGATCTCCTCAGAGCTATCATAGTCTCGGTTGGCTAGATTCTTCTACAGATGTGGTCCCAGTCCATCGAATAATCTTTCAACCTTACCATTTGGATCCATGAAAAATCTAGAGGTGTAACATGAAAGACTCGTGAAGTTCAACTCTTAGCTTCCCACAGATTCATTCTCCTTTTGCTTTAGCTTGAGAAACTCCTTCTCTATTCTTGTTCTCATAGAACGAGGGAAATACTTATTAAAGAAAATACATCTGAACTCTTCCCAATCCAAAGATTCTACATCAACTCTTGGACTAATGTTTTTAATCAGTTACCACCACTAATCAACTTCTCCCTCTAAGTGGTAAATAGCCAGGGTGACCTTCTCTTGTTTCAAACAGCGGAGCACAGAAAAGATCTTCTCGATAGAGCTAATCCACTGTTCAGAAATCAATGGGTGGCTAGATCCATGGATGGTTGGTGTTAATTGATGCATAAAGAACTCAAAATTATGTTGTTACCTTCATGGTGAGATCATTCTATCATCTTTATTCAATTTATTTCCTATAACATGAGTCAGTTGGTTTATCATTCTCATGAATGTTTCCATTCCAGCTTCCATCGGAGGGTCGTCAGCACAAGGTCCATTGCGGTCACCATTTTCATAGTTCCTCATATTTCCCACCTTTTACTAAAATAATAAAACATTATTGAGAATCTTATTTCATATAAGAATCTTATAATTATAATGGATTTTATGTCCTAAAACTTCATGCTTGAAAAATTACATTTCTCTATAAATCCTTCATAACGATTCGTAAAAAGCTTATAATTAACCAAACATATCACCTTAGAGTGTAACACCAGAAGGGAAGCAAGGCCCATTGTTGTGCACCAGTTCCTGTTCGAGTCTAGCTCAAAGAGGTGTTTTCTTGTTTTACCCCTATGTACATCTATGATAGAGCCACATCCACTTGTTCATATCCAGACATGGATTTATTTGTTCAGAAACTACTTACTTAATATTTCACCAAAATACCAAGAATTTTTACTATATTTAAACATTTATATATGGTTCTGCTTAAAGGTTTCATGTCCTAATTTCCATTAATAACTAAACTATAATTTGATACCAACAATAACATCCCGCCATTTTATTACATAAGTTTTCATTACATTTTACAAATATAGGACCTTAAAAGTCTAGTGTCTTGGAAATAAAAAAAATAATACATGAAAACATAAAACACACTTTTAAATACCCTTGAAACTAGTCTTCAAAATTTCATCCTATGTACAATTAATACATCTCATAACCTGGAGACATACATCAAAATAAAGGGTGATCAGAAGGCCCAGTAAGGAAAGCAAGTGAAACAGTTTACATGTGATTTTGAGCAATACTAATAAGAACATGAGGGATATCATAAATTAATGATAAAGTGGAATATCATAGAAAAAATAACATGAATCATAACTTGAAAATGTGGATACAAAATTTAATTTATAAATTCATGAACATATCACCAAGGTTCATCTCGAAGGTGTCATAAAAATTACAAAGGTTATTCACCAAAGTATCGTGAAACTTGTCATCTCCAGAGATTAAATTCTTACCCAATGCATTAGAACGATATCCGGTTGCACACTTAATATGTATTTATTTTCATTTTTTTCACATAGATAGTAGTCATACATTTCATAAATAACCCAAATAGAATAAAAGAAATGGGTTTCATGTCAAAATCGTGATGTCTTAAAAAGTGCTTAAAAATAAGATCATTATGTCATTTATAACCCATGGAAAGGGAGTGAGGGTTATATGTATGTCAATCCCAGAATAAAATAGATCAATTTTATTTATTTATGAGTACCAATAAAACTAAAATATATTTGGGTATTCACATAAATAAAATAAGATAATTTCTTGAGACAAAGAGAGAGAAATTTTGAGACGAAATTTCTACAGCATAACGACTATATAACATTGTTTTAGAAAACATTTAAAAAGAGAGGGGACAGAAGTAACCAATTCATAATAGAGTCATGATACATTATAAGGAATAAATAACATGGATATAATAACATGGTATGGATATTTTAATTACATGCCACATGAAAAGAAAACTTGAAAGAAAAGATAAGATGTGATTTCTTTTACGAAAAATTCAGCAGCCCAACGACGTCGCTTAAAATTTAGAAAAATAAGTTAATGAGAGTGGAAAGGGTCTCTCATAATTTTTACATAAAATGGACAGTATTAGGGATATATAATAATATACCCCCACATAATAAAATGGAAAATCGAAGACATAACATAAAGGAAGTCATGACATAAAAGAGGAGGGTGAAATGTTCCCTTACTTTGAATAGTAACTTCAAAAGTTAGAAGGTTGGGACCTTGGAGGGATTGAGGGCACATTTGGAGGACTCCTTGGGAGGTAAAAATACCAGATATTTGTTGATGAGTAATTTTTAATGAAATTAATGAAGGAATGGTTTGGTATTTATAGAAAAAGTGAGGGAATATTTAATTAATTTCCAAGGGACACCACATCGGTGGTATTTGCAAAATCATGGGCTTTCCCATGGTATTTTCCCATTTGATTGGCCACTTGGGACACCTAATACAATATATTACTATTAAAAAGTTGACCATAATTATTACATCTTTATTATATCATTAATGATGTCATTAATCACACTCAAACACAAAACTATTTTTTTACTATTCACTAAAAAGAAAATACTTTATAAAAATATCATAAATTTAACCTAACCTAGTATCGATGTTTGGAATTCAAAAATGAACTCCATTTTATGAAAACAATTTTCTAAATATTTTTAATTTAATTTAAAAATAAAATCATTATTTATTCCAAAAATAAAACTTTAAAACTACAACTCATTTTGTAACACCTTAAAAAAGTAATCAAGGTCCCATAAAATTATCATATAACCACAAGACAATAAAGTAACAATATATGATTACATTTTATGAAAATACATTTCCATTTTAAATTAATAAGTTAATTATAAAATTGTAAATAATATATTTATGACATATAAAAATAAAAAAACTTATACTATAATCATTTTTTCACTTTTAAGACGTCTAAATTGTATTTATACATTCATGGGTGGAGTTTCTATTTTTTTGGCCAATTTACTATTCATTACTATTCATAAGGGTAATATTACTATTCATAATTTACTATTCACTAAAAATTACGTTGATCTTATTAGACTCTAAATTTATTACTGAACACAATTGTAGAAGACCATTTTTTTTAAAATCATTTCACATTATTAATTATTTAAATAATACAAAAATATTTTAAAATACCCCTTTTCCCAAAATTCAACAATAACATGGAACTTCTATAAATTCATCCTATATTTATCCATACATTTCCAATTTACAAATTTTACAATAATAAGAAATAAAAATCTTATTTATACAAAAGTATTAAACAAAGTAACTAAGGTCCTTTTACATAGCCCCTTATAACACCTGCATAGGACCTAAGTGTAAGATGTGATATGGTGATAGAAACTTGGGGTGGCTCGAACAACATTACCTGAGTGGTGATTTATATTAGCTCAAACTTCTCCCATAGGAGATTCTGTTCAAGATTCACATGTTGAAGCTTAGCTTGGGCTTGGTCCAGAGCAAATCCCAATGATGCTACCTCCTTCCCAAGATCTGAAATATGGGATTCGTACGACCCGAGTCTGCTAGATGAGGCCATAAAATCTTTTTTCCAAATTAATTAACTATGATCATTTGAATTTATAAACTATAATCACAAGGTTAAGATTATATTTTCCAACGGTCATATAACAACTAAAACCCAATGGTCTCATTTTAAGTATACCCACTTCATTAATTAATGGATATAGTTTTGTTGGGTATAAAATAAAAGGGAACACAAAACTAGGAAACAAATATAATTTAAAAGTTTGGTAGTTACAATTTCTATGTACACTGGCCATGACCGAGTACTTTATTTAGTACATAGAGCGTAATTAACATCACAAAATTTACAGGGGCCAATCCAGAACTCATCACATTCCATATTCCCAAGACCATGTACAGTTCGAAGTATATGTTTTAATAACCCTAAATCTAATATCCCAGATTTGGTGGTTACTTTTTTACGACAAAGCTAGAAAAAAAGAATCACACACTAAAGGACCGAGTGGTTTAGTTGACCCAAAAAACTAGATATATACTTTAATCTCTTATTATAATAAAAAGTATAAAATATAATATAATATTTTCTTTTTGAACACCACTATTCGATTTAGAAAATCCCTACCCATTAGTCATAATACACTTCCTGGAACCCTAGGGAAAGGAAAAATAATAAAGCGGTGAGGCCAGATGCTTATTAAGGGTTTTTTCATAGTAGAAAATATCATGAATAAATAATAATTAATTAATATGTAAATCTAAATATCTGAAAACACATTCCATTTAATTAATAAATTGACCATGAAGATTAATATAGAAAGAATAAATTATGATCAAATAATTCCATATAAATAATCGTATAAGCTTGAAACTTGTCAATTGATATAATAAATAATAAAATAATAACATGGAAATCAATAACTAATCTCATAATAACAGAATTCATAATGATGTAAATCATATAAGTACCATCAAGGACTCATGTCAAGACATATTATGTAAATGGGGAAGGCCTCGGCTAAATACCCAAGCCAGTTTGTCTCATGAGACATACCAATTCATCAAGGGGATATAGTGGTCCCATCCCTCACATAATATGACCAATTCGTTTCTCATATGAATTGGGCGAAACATAATTAAAGTAAACATTCATATAAAAAAACTATCATATGAAATTATTATAATTTCCTCAATCAATAAATATAATCTTAAATCATACAGAGTAATATATTGAATGGTATAAAAACAGTACATCCATAGTAAAAATAATCATAACCAATATAGATAAATAATAAGGATGGTCTCATTACAACATATTCTTAGTGTATTATACTAAAAATAATGGGTTATTGTCATTGATGAATGAAAATACCATAATGATATCATTAAAAAAATCTTACGGAAAATCCCCTTTGATATTGAAAATCACTATTAAAAAATAAAAATTTAAAAGATATTAGGAATAAAATTTCATTGAAAATACTCATGGAAAATAATAAATGGATCTTAAAATCAGTGACTGTCCATGATGGTTAGAAATATCATTCATTTCGAATAAGTTAAAAAGAAAAAATTTCTTTCACTCTTTTGTAAATAGTAAAAAATTACCCCATTTAGAGAAAAACAAGAAGCTTCCTTTTTAAAACATTTTGTAAAAACATGGGTATAAATTTCTTTTCTAAATCATTTTAGAAAATTGAAAATATTCTTTAGAATATTTCATGGAAAATATGGATTTGGAAGAAAAAGATACTAGACAGAGTAGAAAAAAAAAGTCATTTTTCCTTAAAAACATAGTTTCGGTATATTGAGTACATAAATAGGGTAAAATGATGGAAAAAATATAATTTCAAAAAATAAACATAGGATAAGAATATATATTTTATTTAATATATAAATATTAAATAATTCCCCCAATATATACTTAAACATAAATAATCTCAAATAATGATGAGATTACAAAATAAACCCTTGCCTCCAGCCTGGATTCCTTGGTATGTTTATGATACTCTTATCTAATAAAATAGATTTATTATACATATATTATATAAACATACTCATATATATCATACAATATATTTTTTTTTCTAAAAAATCTTTTATCATGCTTTTATTAATTATTCTTTGCTAAAATCAATGTTTCAGGTAATAAAAGCTTCGCTTTTCATTTGTGTTTTAGTTTTGAAGTTAAGTTCAATGTAAATTATTCAGGTTTCCATTATATATATATATATTTTACCATTATATAAATATAATATATATTCATTATGTAAGTATTTATTATATTCCAAAAATGATAGAGATAGATAAAATAGTTACACCATTCATAGAAATGGTTGGTCGTACGAATGCATGAACACTATTTTTTTTGACGAATTCAATGAAAGAAAGTTAAATTATAATTATCCTTTATAGAATAAATATAATCTCATAAAAATAATATATTCTCATAAAATCCATCCTAATTTCCATCTATGTTAAAATAAAATGAAAAATAATCACATCGCTTCATGGAGGCAGTAGTCCACATTTAAGAATGGGAGAAAATATCTCTCTAAAAAGGGTTTTAAGGTAAGAAGTTAGATGTGATATTATAATTAAAAAATTATAATTATATAAAAAATATAATATATTAATATAAATTAAATCCATCATTATATCCATCCATGAGTGGTGGTGATAGAAAATGAATTACATCGGTTCGTGAGGTGGTAGTCCACCGTACATATGATTGAATGTTTCCTTTACCATTTGATAGAAGATGAGATGGATATATGTTATTACATAAACATAATAAAATATTAGTACATGGTATATTAATTTGTTATTATATTGTAATTATTAATACATGAATGTAGGTGGCAAGGGAAGAAGTAAAATGACAAAGCTTAGTCAAGACCATTACAATCTCTTAGAAGAACCTCCTTTGGATCTCTTTTTAATGACACTTGGTTTGGTATGTTGGGAAGAAAAGAAGATATATAACATGGATAAGTATTTTGAGGAGATATTTTCTTAGGTGTCTGTTGAGATAAATGATTATGAGGTGTGAATAAGTGAGCAGGGGAGGTGCCCTTTAATAATTTGAGGAGTGAAAATTTTCTTAATACATAAAAAAAATTTAATAAAGGGAAGTAAATATGAACCCAAGTGCATAAAAAATTGATAAATAATATATTTTATGGAATATAAGGTTTATCTACACCTCCAATTTTATAAAATAACATGATTTAAAAATCATTTTCCCTTAACCTCTATGGCTACTCACTTTTACTATTATAGTTTTCACTATGTTAACTAGTTTTTAATTTTCTTTGGTAATTTATCCCTTAAGAATAAAAATAAATAATAATTATTATATGATTTCTAACCAATTATTTTAAATATGAAATCAAATTTATCAAATAAAAGTACTATGTCTGTTTAAAATTAATTTCAACATAGGAGCATGTAACGTGAAAATCTTAGTTTTAATCTTAACCCCAATAATTAATTTTAACATATTTCACTATTAATTATGACCAAAAATTATGTGGAAATTATTATATAATATAAATTATTATTATTTAAAATATAGAATTAATTTTTTCAAATTCAATTAACATAATTTAGAGAATTTAATTTAAAATTAAACCCACCAGCTCGATGAAAATGCGGGTTTTCAAGGAAAATGTTTCTTAAGTATAAAACGTTTTTATATAATATTTAATCATAAAATTGGTTCCAATGACATATATTGGATTAAAAATAATATAATTTAACTAATGTTACTTTTAAAATAATTTTAAAACAAAATGGAACTTTGTAAATATTTAAATAGAAAGGCTGCTTTCAATAAATATCTGTATTAACTTTTCAAAAAATTATAAAAATTTCACTATATGATAATTTAGAAATTTATATTTAAAATATTAATTTATTTATTTTAGATAAATTTTATATAAGGGGTAAAAATTAATTTTAAATTTTGTGAAAAAATGTGACAGAACAATTTTTTAGAAAAATATAGTTTTAAGTATAAAACTAAAATCATTATTATCCAATGATTAGAAAAATTATTAGATTAATGATAAAAAATAATTTAATATATGATATGTAAATTTCATTAAAAAATTCACCAATAATGTTTAATTTAACTTATTAAGATAATAAATAAATTAATGGAATGAAAAAAGTTATCAAAAAACCTTTATTTTACTTTCTAATGTTTTTTATTTTTATATACAATGCATTGATAAACAGTGAATTGATTTGTACATATGTAAACCATATACTTTATATAATTTAATTATTCATATTGATACTCAGAAATCATTGTATTGGTTATAACGTATACCAAATTATGGTTCATTTAGACATGGGGTTGCGCTTGTAGTAAGCTATCTAAGATATTAATGTTTTTTTTTCAGAAATATATCATAATGTATTGGGGTGTCACATTCTTCCATCATTCAAAAATTTTCATCCCAGAAATTTATATAATGTCACATCATGAATATATTTGGTTAGTTCATCTTAATTCCTTTTGGTTCCCATGTCACCTCTACTATCTTATGAATTCTAAAAAGTACCTTTACCAGTTGATTCATTAGATTCCTTAGCACATGTTATCCACTGTCTAGAATTTGTATAGGATCTTCACAGTAAGATAGATCAGGTTCCAATTCTATTTCTTTACATTTGATCACATGCATTGGGTCTAGAATATAATTACATAAAAATGATATATAGAAGACATCATTTTCTTTAGAGAGATGTGGTTGAATTTAAAATTTCTAAGATGTTGCTCTAACACATTATATAATTTCAAAATGTATGAGGTACATGGGTCTCAGTTTCCCTTTCTTACCAATCCTTATAACACCCTTCTATATAGACTGTTTCAAGAAAAGCATGATCTCTAACTTGAAATTACAAATCATTCCTCTAGTAATCGACATATCTCTTTTTCTTGTTTTGAGATGCTTTGATATGGGTTTAAATATTCCTTTGGGTTTTCATTGTTTCCTCCATAAGTTCCTAGCCTATAAGATTGTTTTCACCATCTTCATCCTAATAAGTTAGAGTACAATTTCTCTTTTTTTATAATTCTTTATACAATGCCATTTGAATAATTCAATGGAATCTATTATTATAGGAGAACTCTACCAAAGGTGAATACTTATCCCATATAGATTGAATATTAATAGAGTATAAATGAACATGAAATATAATGTTTTAATAGTCCTTTCATATTGTCTATTGGTTTGAGGGTGATATGTGGTGCTCAAATGACGCTCGGTATCAAGAGACTTAAAAAGAATTTTTTATAATTTCAATATAAATTATAGATAATGATGATACATAATTGAGATAGGTTTACTATATAGTGTAAAAAATTCATTAATATAGAGTTTTTCAAGGAAATCTAGAGGTAAATATTCTCTTATAGTGATTAAATCTGAATATTTGGTGATGAAATCAACCATAACCCATATTGAATCATTATTTCTTAGAGTATTTTGTAATATTGTAGAAAATTATATATTAATTTCATTTCATTTCCATGTAGAAATATTCAGAGGTTTAATGAATCCTATAGGATGTTGTCTCCCAGCCGTAACCTATTAAAAAACTAAACATATTAGTACATAATAAGAAATTTCACACTTCATATTATCCCACAAAAATTGTTCCTTAAAATCACAATACATTTTGGTACTACAAGGGTTTATAGAGAAATTTGACCTATTAAAATCATCCAACAATTCATTTTTTTGAATAGGTAAAAATAAAATACATAGTCTTTTCACAAATTTTATAATGTAATATTCATAAATTATGTCTGAAAATTTTCCATCATTTATAGTAGTAATTTTCATTTGAAAATTCTCCTCATATATTTGAGAATTTGTATTCTTAAAAAAAATATAGTTGTGAAATCATTTGTAATAAGAGTGACTCTTACACTTCCTTAATAATTCACATTTCCTTTTTACTATATCTATAAACATAAGATCCCAATTTACCCTCATTTTCTTCAGAACATCCTAATTTTCTTACTTAATGAATCTATTACCTAGTTTTACTTCCTTAGGTGGTTGTGTATTGAGGAATCATAATCCTTGAGTAGCTTATGCCATCACCTTTACCTTATATTGATCACTTTATGTGAAAATATGTATTTCACGATCATATGATCTATGTATATCTAACATCATTAACCATAGACATAAAGTCACTATATTTTCAAAGAAAATATTACAACTTCCAACTCAAGATCCTGGGTTAGATAGTTTTATTCATGAATATGTAACTTACTTGATTCATTTGGAATTACATTATCAATTTGTATAAGGACACAACTGAGTCCCTACATCTATGCATCATTATATATAAAAAAATAATCATTTCTCAATGGTCGAGTCAAAATCAGATCATTCAACAATTCCCCTTCATTTATTCAAACAATTCTTTATATTACTTTATCCTATTGAATATAACCCCTTTATGATTAATATTGGTTAATAGGGTTATCCAATTGGAATTTTTTTTAACAAATCAGTAATAGAAATCTTCTAAATCAATGAAACTATGAACCTCAGTTATGTTCATTGGTTTAGTCTATTGTCAGACACCATTTTTCATCATTAGATCAACTAAGATTACATACATGGAGAAAATCTAATTATTAAAAGAAACATTTTTGAAGCCTAAATTAACACTTTAATTTTTTTTCATATAACTCTTTTATTCTAAGAGTCTTAAGAATGATTCGTAATTGATTATCATGGTCCCCATGGATCTTAGTGAACACCAATATATTATCAATAAATATCATAAGAAAATCATCAATATATTCATTCAATACTATATTCATTGGATTCAAAAAAATGAATGGTGCATTATTTAATCAAAATGGAATTACTATAAACCCATAATATCCATACCTTATACAAAATGTTTCCTTTGAAATATCTTGCTTCTTTAATCACAATTGATGATATCCAGAACAAAGGTCAATCTTTCAAAAATATTGATATCCACGATGTTGATTGAATATGTCATAAATAAGTGGTAGATGAAACTTCTTCTTTATCATAATAGTATTGAATTCCATATAATTAATGCACAAGATCATAAACAAATTTATATTTTTAATTAAAAGAATAATTTCTCCCCATAAAGAATCCTTGGGGCGTATAAATAACTTTTCATAAAACTCTTATAGTTGTTTTCTTTAACTCCACTAACTCCAAATTTTCCAATCTATTTGGATTCGTTGCTATAGGTCTAGAATAAGAGATTAAATCAATGGAAAAAAACAACACACTCTAGGGGATGTCTATGTAATTACTTAGGAAATAAATCAATATATTCTTATGTATTAAGTAAATTATCAATTTTTTGATTATATTTTCCATGTATGGAATGTTTATGGTATTATTACCAAAGAATATAGTTTATAATGGATATTGGGGGTGGATATATACATAAATCATATGATAAAGTCTCCCCTCTTTAGATAAAAAGGTCCATATCTTCAACACAAATAATAATTTCCTTGTATTTACAATATATTTTTTGATCATATTTTAAAAGAATGTCCATACAAAATATTATATCAAAATCATCCATATGTATACTAATGAATTTGTAAAATAGGGAACATTCATGTGTTATAATGGGAACTAAATAACACATCTGTTTTAGGGTGATACTTCCACCAGTATTATTTACTAATAACTCATTTCCTAAGGTGCTAGGGAATTTTCAAATTTTCATGGAAAAATTAAATGATATAAAAGAGTATGATGATCAGGAATCAAATAAATCCTTAGCTAAAATTTAGGATATGATTAAAGTTATTACCACCATATCTTTAGGAGTTTTGACCTAAATTATTTTGATTATATATTCATGGACCATCTCCCTTGTAATATTCTAGGTAAAGTTCCCTTGATGCCTTGGAAAGTAATTTTTATAGTTCCCTATATTCTTACAGATGAAGAAATGAACATTAGTAGCTTCTTTATTTCCCTTAAAATCATGATCCTGTTGGAATTTCTCTACACACTTTTAGAGAACTCTCATTCCAAGTATTAATGTTACATTATGTTTCTTTACACATTTTTACAAGTTTTAAATTCTACCCTATCCTTATTCCATTTTTCTATATTCCATTTTCCATTGTGCTCATACACCCTCATATTATTTTTTATTCTTTAAAATTCATGACACTTGGATAATTATTTCTCTATATTGATATCACTTGATATTATATCTTCGTAATATGAGAATGTTTGTTATTATAGTGACCTTCAAAGGATTCCCTTAATCCCATAAAAGAAATGGTATATCATTTTTTTTGGATTAAGTATATAGTTTTAAGTATGCCTTTATAACCATGTGAAGATAGATTCATACATAGCAATATTTTTCCCTTCCTTTTGTCTCAAACTAAACAATTGTATCTCCATATATAATCATTCATAATAAAGAAAACATTTTTCCTTGAAAATATCCTTAGAATCCTTCCATTTGATGATCACTATTTTATACCATCCTTGGTATTTTGAATCAATGACCATCATTGATCTACATCCCATAATAGCTGATAAATGGATTTATAGTCCCATTGAATGATAGAGGTTTCTGATGCATGAAACATTATAATTTGGTTACAATACATTATGGATCAGTATGATAATCCACTATGGGGATGGTTATTGGTCATAACCTAAGTCATATTCCCCAATATAGTAATAATTTGTTCATCTTTGATGGAATATCCAAATCTAGCTTCATTATCCTCTTAATGAGGTAATCTCTTCAAGGATTACATACATTGGTATAGTTTCCATTCCTCCACTCATTACTATTAATAAAAAATTCAATACAATATATTAGATCATTACATTATAAATCATAATGTATAATTTCAAAAGTTTTTAAAGACTTAATATAAATTGAAAAATCTATGCATAGATAACCTCAAAATCATAAACATGGTATTTTGGGAATATTCTCAATTCAGAAAAAAAATATTTTCAAATCCTTCATAATGATTTGAAAAGAAAACATGAATTATCCCAAGAATATCCCTTGAGAGTTTCAAAATAGGTGTGAAGTAATGATTATTATCATACACCAGGTGATGATTGAGTCAAATCCCAATACACCCTTTTCAGAGTTATTACCCCTAGGCACAACTATTCCCAAGACGCATCCACTTGAATTATCTAAATAGTGATGTATTTATAGAAAAAACACATAATATATACCTTAACAAAACATTAAAATGTTATCATGTACTTAAAATTATCCTTAAAGTCAGTCATGGGGTTATATTGTATAATCAACAACATCCTAAATCTATTTTTCAAGGATTATATTATACATTCGTAGATACTAAGTGTAACAACCCGAACCCTAGTAGCCCTGAATCCATGGTTAATTTATTTAATTGGAACTATATATAAGACATATCATCCCAAATGACCAAATGGTTTAGTAGTCTTGGAAAATTAGATACATCCTTGAAAATAACATTACAATTAAAAAATTAAAACAAAACATGGTATTTTCATTGATAACACAATTTTTACCTCTAGAATATCCTTTTATATCATTCATAATACACGTTTTGGAATCCAGATGAATTGATAAATAAGAAATCGGTGATCTCTTATGCTCAATAAATGTATTCTTACAATGGAATTTATCCTGAATAAATAATTAATAATTAATATTTCATGGTAAATATATGGAAATAAATTCCATATAATAAAGTACTTGACCATGAAGAGTAGTGTGATAGGAATAAATGATGATCAAATAATTATATATACATAATCACATAATATTGAAACTTATCAATGGATACCATAAATTATCAAATAATCATATGCACATCAATAACTAATCTCATAATGATGGAATTCAAAATATCATACATCATAAAAATACAATCAATGTCTTATTTCAAGACATCATAAATAAATAGGTAAGGCCTCATCTAAATACCCATGCTAGTTTCTCTCATGAGAACTATTGATACATTTAGAGGATATATTGGGCCCCATCGATCACATAATTTTTTCAATGCATTCATCATATAAAAGGAGTGAAACTAAACAAATGTTAACATTTTTTGTAAAAAACTTTCATATGAAATTTTAATACCTCCCCCAATCAATAAACACAATCATAAATCATCTAGAGTAATCTAGATAATGGTATAAAAATAATACATCCCCAGTAAGATTGACCATAAACCATCTAGAGAAAGTATAAATATGGTATCATTACAACATATCCCCATAAAATTACAATAAAAATAAACGGTTATTGTCATTCATGAATAGGAAAACTAAAAAAATATCATTAAAAATATTCTTGAGGAAAATACATTTTCACTTTGAAAATAAATGTTAAAAACAAAAATATTCCAAAATATTAGGGAAAATTTGATTGAAAATAATCATGTAATATTTTAAAGTAATATTTAAATAATAAAGTGGTAATTATGGTGGGGAATACCATTCAAACAATATACGTTAATAGAAATCATTCCTTTCACACTTTTGTAAGAAGTCAAAAAGTACCCTATCCAAAAAAATGATAAAAATATTCAAATAATTTTTTTTAAATCATGGGTGTAACACCCGAGACTTTTATGTGAAATATTTTGATTTTATGTTATATAAATCATCAAAGGAATCTTTCACTACACACAACACTATCTTGGCTTACATTATACGCAACTACGGCCTTCCTCGATAGCTTGCATCGTACGCAATACCGAGTTTCACTAAACAATGATATGCTATTAAAATATTATTAAAACTAGCCATTATGAATAGTAATAACCACTTTTTGAAATTTTATAAATTTCATTTTTCAAAATGGACTTCATTTTTGGATTCGGAATATCGTAATTAGCCTAGGGTGAAATTTTGGTATTTTTCTGAAAACATTCAATTTTTGATGAATAGTGAAACCACTAAGTGGTAGTTAAAAACTGAATTTTTCATAAAACCTAATTTTACCGCTTCTGTGAGTGAAATTTCAAAATTTCGAGAGACATGGTTGATGTAAATAAGTAAAATTTGGTTCAATGAGATGCAAATAATTTTTGGTGAATAGTTACTTTTTACTTTTATTTACCACGGTTAAAAGTAAATAGGGTAATTAAGGGTAAAAATGATATTATTATTACCCTAAAACATGTATTAATTCTATTGGACAAGTTTAATTCGACCAAAAACAACCTTAGGAATAAACTATGACTATTTAGGCCCACTTGGATTAGATTAGGACATTTATTATTAATTTATTTAAAGAAGGGTTAAAATAGTTAAAATCAAAGTTTAATAAGAAAATAATTTTTAATATATGGTTATACATAAGATAAAATAGACTATAAATATTAATTAGAAATCTAAAACGATTTCCTACATAATGATATTTTATTTGTAATTTTTAGACATTATATAATTTAATTTATTTATGACACAAATATGATGCAGTGATTATCTTATTAATGAAATATTGACATAATTGATGTTATAAACACCCAAATAAATGTAATTTGAGACTTTTTATGAATTAAAATGATTTTATAGTCTAATATGACATGTTAGTATTGATTTAATTAACTTTTTTATAACTAATAATTCTGTTATGATTTTCAAAAAAATCAATTACTAAATAGTGTCAAAAGTCACATAAAATAGTTTTTAAAACAAATATTATATTAGTAATTTTTATTTTATTCCTAAAAATATATGGTTCTGCCAAATTACTTAGATAATGTTATATATATTAATAATAAATAACTTGGGGTTCGTTTGGCTGCTTATAGTAAGTTTATTAACCTTATAGTATAAGAACACAAGAAGACACGGTAAAAGTAAAATTATTTAACTTAATGTTAAATCTAAATGATAAGGTTAAAATAGGAACCTAAACTTTTCTAAATTCTATTGGATGAGAGTATTTCGACCTATCCCCACATTAGCTTCGAACTAAATCAATTTGGAGCTATTTAAAACCGAATTTGACTTTATAATAAAATAATAGTTTTAGTTATTCCAAAGGTGCCCTTGTCCTCCCTTACAAAAGGGAACCTCCTCCCCCTCTTCCTAACACCACTTTGAGCCTTCAAAATTGGCCAACCCCTACCAATTTATCCTATCCACTTCCCTAGAAACATTCTAGAGGTTCTGGTCTTCCTCAAAGACCTATTTTATTTCCCTAAAAGGAGGTCTCAAAGAAGCACTTCAAAGAAGAGGTAATGTCCGTTACCGATTCTTTCATCTTTATTTCTTCTTCCACATCTTCTTATTTAGTTGTTTCATTATGAAGTAATAAAATAAGTATCACTAATATACTTATATGTTATTATAAGTATGAAAAAACCCTATTTCACCATATATCCATCCTACGGAAAAAGAAATCACCGCGCGTGCGTACGAACGGAATACCGTCTTCTCGTCGTGGTGTAATCTATTTTCCACCACCACCTTACTTGGATGGGTATAATGGTGTAAATAATGACTATATATGACTATTATAAAGTGATATTTATTTTGAAATAGTATACATACACTCCAATACAATTCCACGATCATAGGAACGATATCGTCACTCGTGCGTACGTACGGAATACCGTCTCCACGATGTGATGCGACTCGTTCTACATGATCTTCATTGAATAATGATGATATAAATGAATTGAATCAATGAATATGATATATATTACACTAATACCATTATGTAAATGAGGTATCTATAACCTAAAGAGAAGAAAAAGAATTTATTCGACAAAACACACATAAGAACAAAAAGTAATAAACACCCGAATAACAAGTAATATTGAAATATTACTAATAAGAAGATAAAAATATGACCATATATGATATCATAACAATAAGTATGATTCTAGAATAAGTCAATAACATTATTTAAATCATTATACATGAGGTTCGGACACTTACGAAGCAAATTAGACCTAAGGTAAGGGAAAATATCAAAATCTCATTTTATCCGAGATTGTTCATACATTGGTATTTACTAGGGTGTATTTTATCATCCACATACATGTTTCCTCAATATCTAATATTGTTTACATCCACCTACAATTGTTTAAATACAATTTTACCCTTCGGTGAGTTTTTAGTAAATGATATGAAAGGAATATTTTGTCGTTCTTCGTACGAGGTACTTTTTGACTTTTCCGACAAAAGTACGAGAAGAATGTTTTTTTATATTATACGAAATGAATGTATTTTTAAAACATTATTTCAAAGAAGAATCCTTTACAAGTTTTCAAGTGTATTTTTAATCAACTTCTTTTAGTTTAAAATTGTATGACATGTTAAGAAAGGAAAAATGTTTTTTGAAGTAGAAAGGATATTTTCCTCAAGAATGGAGTTCAAGTGATTTATCAAAATTATTTTACATATAAGATAATATAGGGTTATATTTATATCCCTATTATTAAATTGATTTGATTATGTTGTGATGGAATTATTTTTATGAATTCCTTTATCTTATATGAGTTGTTTTATGATATCACGATGTTTAAGATTCCCATTTTTATTCCATGGGTTATGCAATGATGTATGATTTATGATTTTGTGGCACACATAAGAATGGTATCATTATGAGATGGGTGGGACCTATATCTCCCTCCAATGCATTGGGTAAAGATTTTATATCTCATGAGATAGACATGGATGGAATGGAAGGTTAAACCGGTTCAGTGAAACAAGACTGAAACGAGGAGTGAACTCGGTTCAGAAATGGAATTTGTCCACTAAGATAGTCTTGACAATGAGTCTTGACTAATAAGAAATGATTCTATATGATTTTGTGTGTATGACACAAAGTTTCATGTTTTAAGTTATGATTATTGGGATTACATTTCACTACTATGATTTATCCCATGTTATGTAATTACGATATCTTTTGCAGGTTAAGATTTCCAAAAGTTATGTTCTTAAGTATACGACGTAATTGATATTTCTTTTGTTTACCCTTACTGAGTATTGGAGATCACCCTTTTTTATGTTTTATTTCCCCAGGTTAGGAAGAAGTTTATTAAGTAAGATATGCCAAAAGGGACTATATATATGATGAAATAAATGGGAGACAATGTAGATGCTTTATGAACCAGTTGTTTATGTTTCCAAGTTTCTAAAGACACTATACCTATACGGTCCTTTCCTGGTTTTGTTATATGTTGTAATAAGTGTACTTTAATTTTGAAGTAATAACAATGTATGTAAAGTGTGGGTCGTTATAGTTGGTATCAGAGGAATGGTATAGTCAACCTTTGGAAACTAGGATGTGAAAGTTTTAGTAAGAACCCTAAGGATAAGTCTAAGCATAGAACACAATCTTAGTGTTTTAGAAATGGCCATGAATAAACTAGGATAAGACCTTAAGTGTGAAATTTTATTCTTTATTATGTGGTTTTCCTATTATAATTAGTGTTGCTCACACTATTCTTCTTGGTTTTAGTCAACGACTAGAAACAAAAAAAAATGTGTTAATGCGGAATGTGACGGGCAATGCAATGATTGTCCCCCTGAGCAACCAAACGTTATGGGAGCTGGAATGAAAAATCATGTAGCCATGCTCACACAAATTTCTCAAGCTATGAATCATGCAGGACTTCCAAACAAGCAAAGGAAGGAGCAACATTCTGTTGAATCCTTCATGAGACAACGTCCACCTTCATTCAACGGGTCTACAAATCCATTAGTTGCTGAACAATGGGTTAGTACTACTGAAAAGCTTTTTCAGTTCTTCAATGTTCTTGATCATGATAAAGTCATCTTAGCAGTGTATTGTTTGGAAGGTGATGCTAATCAATGGTGGAATCTTATTAAGAATACGAGGCAAAGGGATGAAATTGAGTCCATGGAATGGGATGAGTTCAAGATCTTATTTTTCAATAAGTACTTCCCTCGTATTCTCCGAAAAAAGATGGAGAAAGAGTTTCTTGAACTGAAGCAAAAGGATGATGAATCTTTTGGTACCTATGAAGAAAATTTTACAAGACTTGCAAGGTACACTTCTGGTATTATTATCCAACCTGAGAGTAAGATCGATCAATTATTTAGTGGCTTAAAACCAAGTCTTCGAAGGGCCTTAGAAATAAGGGACTTCAATAGCTACGAGGAAATCGTTCGATGTGCTCTCAAAGTTGAGATGGAGATTGGAGTAACCCATCAGTCATATGGGTTTGATAAGAAGAGGAAAATGGAATTCAAAGGAAAATCTAAAGTGAACACCGAAAAGAAGATGAGATTTCCCTTATGATCAAAGTGTGGAAAGAAACATGGAGGGAGTTTTCTTAAAGGGACAAGTAAATGTTTCAAATGTAGAAAGGAAGGTCATCGGGCATTTGAATGCCGCAATGATGGGAAGAAGATGTCTAATGATGCAAACAAAGGAAGGGATACACAGAATGAACCTACTACACTTCAATCTTACAAGTGCAAGGAGATGGGGCATTATGCCAATCAATGCCCAAATCCAAGGGTTGATGATGATGGTTCACGTCAACAAAACTCTTAAGGCTAAAGATAAAGGGAAAGTCACATGCAATTTCTATCAGCGATGTGGAGTACGATAACGATGTGGTGAAAGGTACACTTACCATCCACTCTAAAGTAGAAAATGTTTTATTTGATTCTGGATCCACCCACTCTTTTATTTCTGAAGAATTTTCTAAGGATATCACCGTATTACCTCAACAATTAGATGTTGAGTTAGCTGTGACAACCCCTAATGGCACAACAGTCGCATCAAAAGTTTATAATTCTTCTCTGATTGAAGTTTGTGGGAAAGTGCTTCCTGAAAATCTTGTGATCCTTCCTATAGTGCAATTTGATGTGATTCTAGGCATGGATTAGCTTTCTTTATATGGAGCTCATATCAATTTCCAAAAAAGGGAAGTCACATTTCATATTCCAGATCAATCTATGACTGTCTATCAATGCAAGGATGAACATAACCTTCCAGTGGAAATTCCTTCAATCTTATAGGTCTTGATTCCACTAAATGAAGGTTATTTATCTCAAATGGTTGGTGAGAAACTCACGATTAAGAATTTTCCCATTGTACAGGAGTTTGATGATGTCTTTCCGGAGGAATTACCGGGTCTTCCACCAAATCGTGAAGTTGAGTTTTCAATAGAACTCATACCGGGTGCTTTTCATATTTCAAAGACACCTTATAGAATGGCCCCAATTGAGTTGCAGGAATTGAAGAAGCAACTCCAAGAGAATCTTGATAAGGGGTTCATACGCCCTAGTGCGTCACCTTGGGGAGCACCTGTTCTGTTTGTTAAGAAGAAAGATGGATCAATGAGACTCTGCATTGATTATCGAGAACATAACAAGATCACTATCAAGAACAAATATCCTCTTCCATACATTGATGACTTATTTGACCAACTACGAGGAGCTCAATACTTTTCCAAGATTGATCTTCTTTCAGGGTATCATCAATTAAGGGTCAAAAGGGAGGATATACCAAAGATGGATTTCCGTACAAGGTATGGACACTATGAATTTATAGTGATGCCGTTTGGTCTTACTAATGCCCCTGCTATCTTCATGGATCTGATGAATAGAGTCTTTAGAGACTATCTTGATCAGTTTGTGGTAGTCTTTATAGACGATATTCTGGTATATTCAAAGAGCAAGGAAGAACATAAAGATCACTTGAGAATTATATTGAAGACCCTAAGAAAGGAGAAGCTTTATGCCAAATTTACCAAGTGTGAATTTTGGCTTCAAAAAGTTGCATTTTTGGGTCACATAATCTCAAAAGAGGGGATATCTGTGGATCCAGCAAAAACAGAGGTTATTGAAAGATGGTCGAGACCAAAAACAGTAACTGAGATCCAAAGTTTTCTTGGTTTGGCTGGATATTATCGACGTTTTGTGAATGATTTTTCACGATTATGTAATCCACTCACCAAGTTGACTCAGAAAGGAGTTAAGTTTGTCTAGACGGAGGAATGTGAAGAGAATTTCAAGGAGTTGAAAAGAAGGTTATCCAGTGCACCTATGCTCACACTACCTTGTAGTGGAGAAAGGTTTGTGATCTACAGTGATGCATCCAAGAAGGGATTGGGGTGTGTTCTTATGCAAAATGATATGGTGATAGCTTATGCCTCACGACAGTTGAAAATCCATGAGAAAAATTACCCAACTCATGATTTGGAGTTAGCTGCGGTAATCTTTGCATTAAAGATTTGGAGGTAATATCTTTATGGTGAAAGGTGTGATATTTATACTGATTATAAATGTTTAAAGTATATTTTCACGAAAATGGAGCTAAATATGCACCAAAGAAGATGGTTGGAGATGATTAAGGATTATGACTTCTCAATCCATTACCACCCTGGGAAAGCAAACAAGGTGGCGGATGCACTAAGTCGACAAGACCATGCCAGTTTATCCATGATGACGATCACAAAAGATCTAATATTTATGGATTTACAAAGGATGAATCTTGGAATTATAATGGAAGGGGGAAAATCTTATCTTTCTCAAATGAATGTTCAACCATATATACATGTGAAGATTAAAGAGGCACAGAAAGAAGATGTCAAGTTAAAAAAGAAGGTGAGAAATGTTCCTGAATTCAACCTTGATTGTGATGGGATAATAAAGTTTAGGAATTGGGTTTGTGTTCCTCCCATCCCCGAATTAAAGAAGGAGCTGCTGGATGAGGCTCATAGTTCTTCATTCTCTATTCATCCTGGAAGCACAAAGATATATAGGGACCTGAATGAGTACTTCTGGTTGGATGGCATGAAAAGAGATGTTGCTGAATATGTCTCTCGATGCATGGTTTGTCAGCAAGTTAATGCTGAGAGACAGAAGTCTAAGGGGATGTTACAAACATTACCCATACCCGAATGGAAATGGGAAAACATCATTATGGACTTTGTCACAGGACTTCCTAAAACATCCAAAGGCAATAATGCTATCTGGGTCATAGTTGATCGTCATACAAAGTCTTCACACTTCATCGCTATTAGAGAGGATTTCTCTCTGGATCAGCTTGCCAGGATATATGTGAAAGAAGTGGTAAGATTGCATGGCGTACCACTTTCTATTATCTCTGATCGGGATCCGAGGTTTAACTCAAAGTTCTGTAGAAGTCTGCAGCATACTCTGGATATAGAGTTGAGTTTCAGCACTGCTTATCATCCTCAAACAAACTGTCAGTCTGAGAGAACAATTCAAACTCTAGAAGATATGTTGAGAGCTTGCTCTATGGATTTGAAAGGTGGTTGGGATCAACACCCACCTTTGGTGGAATTTTCTTATAATAATAGCTTTCACTCTAGTATTCATATGGCTCCTCATAAAGCTCTCAATGGAATGAAATGCAGGACTCCAACTTGCTGGGATGAAGTTGGGGAAAGAAAGATATTAGGACCTGATCTCGTTGATGAAATGGCAGAAAAGGTCAGACCTATTAAACAACACATAAGAGTAGCTCAGATTCAACAGAAAAGTTATTCCGACAACCGTTGAAAATACCTAGAGTCTGAAGTTGGTGATAAAGTGTTCTTACGAATATCTTCCCGGAAGAGGGTCATGAGATTTGGAAAGAAGGGGAAGTTGAGCCCTAGATATATCGGTCCTTTCGAAATACAGGATCGCGTTGGGAATGTAGCTTACCGATTGGCGCTTCCACCGAATCTCTCTCAAGTTCACGATGTGTTCCATGTATCTCTCCTGAGAAAGTACATACCTGATCCTTCACATGTACTTAGCTCAGAAGTTGTACCGCTGGAGCAAGATCTTTTTCTTATGAAGAACAACCGATAGAGATTCTGGATCGTAGCGAAAAAGTCCTACGAAACAAGACCACTCGATTGGTGAAAGTTTTATAGAGGAACCACAAATTAGAAGAAGCTACATGGGAGCTTGAGGATATGATGAGGGAGAGGTATCCTCATCTGTTTGTTACAAAGTGACTAATTTCGAGGGAGAAATTCATTTTAAGGGGGGTAGAATGTAACACCCGAGACTTTTATGTGAAATATTTTTTTTATGTTATATAAATCATCAAAGGAATCTTTCACTACACACAGCACTAGCTTGGCTTTCTTTACACGCAACCGCGACCTTCCTCAATAGCTTGCGTCGTACACAATACCGAGTTTCACTAAACAATGATATGCTATTAAAATATTATTAAAACAAGCTGTTATGAATAGTAATAACCACTTTTTGAAATTTTATAAATTTTATTTTTCAAAATGGACATCATTTTTGGATTCGGAATATCGAAATTAGACTAGGGTGAAATTTTGTTATTTTTCTGAAAACTTTCAATTTTTGATGAATAGTGAAACCACTAAGTGGTAGTTAAAAAACTGGATTTTTCATAAAACTTAATTTTACCACTTCTGTGAGTGGAATTTTGAAAATCTGAGAGACATGGTTTTTGTCAGTAAGTAAAATGTGGTTCAATGAGATGAAAATAATTTTTTGGGAATATTAACTTTTTTACTTTTATTTACCACGGTTAATAGTAAATATGGTAATTAAGGGTAAAAATGATATTATTATTACCCTAAAACATGTCCTAATTCTATTGGACAAGTGTAATTTGACCAAAAAAAACCTTAGGAATAAAATATGACCATTTAGGCCCACTTGGATTAGATTTGGACATTTATTATTAATTTATTTAAAGAAGGGTTAAAATAGTTAAAATCAAAGTTTAATAAGAAACTAATTTGTAATATATGGTTATACATAAGGTAAAATCGACTATAAATATTCATTAGAAATCTAAAGAGATTTCCTACATAATGATATTTTATTTGTAATTTTTAGACGTTATATAATTTTATTTATTTATGATACAAATATGATGCAGTAATTATCTTATTAATGAAATATTGACATAATTGATGTTTTAAATACCCAAATAAATTTATTTTGAGACTTTTTATGAATTCAATTACTTTTATAGGTTAATATGACATGTTAGTATTGATTTAATTAACTTTTTTCGAACTAATCATTCTGTTATAATTTTCACAAAAATCAATTACTAAATAGTGTCAAAATTGACATAAAATAGTTTTTAAAACAGATATTATATTAGTAATTGTTATTTTATTCCTAAAAATATAAGGTTCGGCCAAATGACTTAGATAAGGTTATATATATTAATAATAAATAACTTGGGGTTCTTTTGGCAGCTTATAGTAAGTTTATTAACCTTATAGTATAAGAACACAAGAAGACACAGTAAAAGTAAACTTATTTAACTTAATGTTAAATCTAAATGATAAGGATAAAATAGGAACCTAAACTTGTCTAAATTCTATTGGATGAGTTTATTTCGACCCATCCACACCTTAGCTTCAAAATAAATCAATTTGGAGCTATTTCAAACCGAATTTGATTTATAATAAAATAATAGTTTTTGTTATTCCAAAGGCGCCCCTCTCCTCCCTTATAAGAGGGCACCTCCTCCCCCTCTTCCTCACACCACTTTGAGCCTTCAAGCTCGGCCAACCCCTGCCAATTTCTCCTCTACACTTCCCTAGAAACATCATAGAGTTTCTAGTATTCTTCAAAGACCTATTTTAGTTCCCTAAAAGGAAGTCTCAATGAAGCACTTCAAAGAAGTGGTAATGTCCGTTACCGATTCTTTCATCTTTATTTATTCTTCCACTTCTTATTCTTTAGTTGTTTCATTATGAAGTAATAACATAAGTATCACTAATATACTGATATGTGATTATAAGTATGAAACAACCCTATTTCACCATCTATCCATCCTACGGAAAAAGAAATCACCGCGCGTGCGTACGAACGGAATACCGTCTCCACGCCGTGGTGTAATCTATTTTCCACCACCACCTTACTTGGATGGGTATAATGGTGTAAATAATGACTATATATTACTATTATACAGTTATATTTATTCTTAAATAGTATACATACACTCCAATACAATTCCACGATCATAGGAATGATATCATCACTCGTGCGTACGTACGGAATACTGTCTCCACAATGTGATGCGACTCGTTCTACATGATCTTCATTGCATAATGATTATATAAATGAATTGAATTAATTAATATGATATATATTACACTAATACCATTTTGGAAATGAGGTATCTATAACCTAAATAGAAGAATATGAATTTATTCGACAAAACACGCATAAGAACAAAAAGTAATAAACACCTGAATAACAAGTAGTAATGAAATATTACTAATAAGAAGTTACGAATATGACCATATATGATATCATAACAATAAGTATTATTCTGTAATAAGTCAATAACATTATTTAAATCATTATACATGAGGTTCAGACACTTACGAAGCAAATCGGACCTAAGGTAAGGGAAAATATCACAATCTCATTTTATCCGAGATTGTTTATACTTTGGTATTTACTGGGGTGTATTTTATTATCCACATCCATGTTTCCTAGATATGTAATATTTTTTCCATCCACCTACAATTTTTTAAATCCAATTTTACCCTTCGGTGAGTTTTTAGTAAAAGATATGAAAGGAATCTTATGTCATTTTTCACACGAGGTACTTTTTGACTTTTCCGACAAAAGTACGAGAAGAATGTTTTTTATCTTATACGGAATGAATGGATTTTTAAAACAATTTTTCCAAGAAGCTTCCTTTAAAAGTTTTCAAGTTTATTTTTATTCAACTTCTTTTAGTTTAAAATTGTATGACATGTTAAGAAAGGAAAAATGTTTTTTGAAGTAGAAAGGATATTTTCCTCAAGAATGGAGTTCAAGTGATTTATCAAAATTATTTTCCATCTAAGATAATATAGGGTTCTATTTCTATCCCTATTATTACATTGATTTTATTATGTTGTGATAGAATTATTTTTATGAATTCCTTTATATTATATGAGTTGTTTTATGATATCACGATGTTAAAGATTCCCATTTTTGTTACGTGGGTTATGCAATGATGTATGATTTATGATTTTGTGGCACAAATAAGAATGGTATCATTATGAGATGGGTGGGACCTGTATCTCCCTCCAATGCATTGGGTAATGATTTTATATCTCCTAAGATAGACATGGCTGGAACGGCATGTTAAACCGGTTCAGTGAAACAGGACTGAAACGAGGAGTGAACTCGATTCAGAAATGGAATTTGTCCACTAATATAGTCTTGGCAATGAGTCTTGACTTATAAGAAATGATTCTATATGATTATGTGTGTATTCCACAAAGTTTCATGTTTGAGGTTATGATTATTGGGATTACATTTCACTACTATGATTTATTCATGTTACGAAATTATGATCTCTTTTGCAGGTTAAGATTTCCAAAAGTTATGTTCTTAAGTATATGATGTGATTGATATTTCTTTTGTTTACCCTTACTGAGAATTTGAGCTCACCCTTTTGTATGTTTTATTTCCCCAGGTTAGGAAGAAGTTTATTAAGTAAGATATGCCAAAAGGGACTACAGATATGATGAAATAAATGGGAGACAATGTAGACGCTTTAGAAACCATTTGTTTTTGTTTCCCAATTTCTAAAGGCACTATACCTATACGGTCCTTTCCTGGTTTTGTTATATGTTGTAATTAGTATACTTCAATTTTGAAGTAATAACAATGTATGTAAAGTATGGGTCGTTATAATGGGAATTATTATATTTAATAAAAAATTGGATTAAATTTAAAATATTCTATAAAAAAGTTTAATGAAAATATGGATATGGATGACAAATATCCCCAACCGAGTAGAAAAACAAAGTATGTTTTCCATAAAAACATGGTTTTTATATATTAATATGTTAAAATATGTAACAAATAACATTTAATTTCTATAAATAACCAAATTAGAGGAAAATATATTGGGTTTTAGATATAAATATCGCATAATTCCCCCAATTGTGACTTAAACATAATCAATCTCAAATAAAGATAAGAATGTGAAATAAACCCTTACCTCAGGACCGACTTACTTTATATGTTTCTAAACCTCATGTAAAATAAATATATATTTATTATAAATATATTATATAACCATTATCATATATATCATATCATATCAGATTTACTTATAATATTTTATTACTCATTTATTAATGATTTCTTCTTAAAATCATTGTTTCTAATAATAACTGATTCATTTTTCATATATGTTATGGTTTGTAAGTTTCAATATTTCTACATTTATCATGAATGAACAATATATTGAATGTTAAAAATGAAATAATTATCATATATATTAATTATATAAGTATTTATAATAGTCTATAAAATTTAGAGATATAAAAATGAGTTACACCATTCATGGATATAGTAGGAAGTACTTATGTATGAGCGCTATTTTCATTTTTTGATGTATGGAATGAAAATAGATAATTAATAATTAAAAGTTAAAGAATAATTATTATATCATATAAATCATATATTTTCATAAAATACAACCTTATTAACATAGAGTTCTATATAAAATGAATAAAGAATTGCATCACTTTGTGGAGTCAGTAGTGCACACATACACACAAACCACGTTATCATTTCCCAAAAGAATATATTGTAATATTATATATGTAATATTATATTAAAAAAGTATAATTATATTATAAATATCATATATTTATATTAAATACATCATTATATCTATCCATGGATGGTGGTGATGGAAAATGAAATACATCGGTTCGTAGGGAAGTAGTTTTCCATACACACAATTGATGGATTTTTTTCCATTTTTTGGAAGAGAAGATGGATATAGGTTATTATATCAACATAATAAGATTTAAATATATATATTGGATAATTTTTAAATTATATTTTAATTATTAATACATGAATAAAGGTTTAAGAGTATAAGTAAAAAAGAAATATCTTAGTGAATACAATTACATATGCTTTAAAAACACTACTTTGGATATCTTGTTAAGGACTTTAGGGGTGGTATTTTGGGAATACCAGTAGCTAAATAAAATATATAAGGGTTTTTTGGATATAATTTTTCATTTTTTGGTTGAGATAAATTGCTAAATAGGTGTGTATAAGTGAGGGGATAAAGTTTCTTTTTATAATTGAGGAGCGCCATTTTTGTAAATACATAACAAAAATCATAATGGGAATTCAATATCAACCCAAGTGACAAATTTTTTGATAAATAATAGTTTCGAGAGAATATAAGTTCAATCCATACCTACACCCAAAAATATAAACATTATTTAAACACGTTACTACCTCAACCTCTATGGTTACTCACTTTTACCATTTTAATTTTCACTATGATAACTAGTTTTGTTATTTACCTAAGTAATTTAGTCTTTAAGAAAACAAATAAATGAGACCTATTAGATTATTTGGACCAATTTATTCTAAAAATTAAATCCAATTTTTCAAATAAAATTCCTTTTTTTGTAGAATTTTTTTTTTCACAGGTGCATGTAAGGTGCAAAACCCTATTTTAATTTTAATCATTTTAAATAATTTTTACTATATTTACTTTTAATTATGAGAAAAACTTATGCTGAAATTATTAAATAATATAAATTATTATAATTAAATATTTTGAATCTATTTTAATAATTTCAATTCATAAAAGTGGTATTATATAATTTAAAATTAATCCCGCAAGTGAGATAAAAATGTTGTTTTCAAAGAAACGTTTTCTTAAGTACAATTTTTTTTAAATAAAATGACAACATAAAATAAATTACAATGATATAAATTGGATTAATAATAATATAATTTAACTAATTATAATTTTAAAAAATTAATAAATATTAACTTTGTGAATGTTTTAAATGAAAAGGCAGTTTTCAATAAAAATTATTATTTTTCACTATTCATCAAAAAAATAATATATTCAAAAATTATAAAAAATTAAATAAAATATTATTTTGACATGTTAATTTTAAAAATAAGTAATATTTTTCAAATAAATTTTCTAAAATTTGTAAACATTAATTTTAATATAAGTTTGCATTACTCGACAGAACGTCTTTTCAAAAAAAATATTGATTTTAAGTGTAAAATTATATTTATTATTATCCAATGATTTGAAAAATTATTCGATGAATGATAACAAAATAATTTAATATATAATATATAAATTTCATTAATATATTTCAATAATATTGATTAATTTAATTTATTAATAAGAAAACATATTACGTGAATAAAAATAGTTTTTTAAAAAAAAACATTTATTTTACCTTCAAATTAATTATATTTTTATTTTTAATTAGATTATAATCAAAGAATTTATTTATAAAAGTGTATAACATATAATTTTCATACTTTTTTAAACAAAATTCATTCCCACCCATTTAATTTCTAAGTTATAAAAATATACAATATTAAAGTTCATTTAGTCTCACAGTTACATATGTCCCATGCAATAAAAGAGAAAAAATTTGTTTAAGAATAATTATATCATAATGTCTTGGGGTGTAACACATATAGTATTCCTTAAAACACATATAATTTCAGGTCACATGGAATGATTTTCATTTACACTCTATACACACTTAGTAGTTTGATAGGGGTTACACAACATCTTCTCTGACACACATGATGTGTATAACTACATGGCTTCTTTGGCGTGTAGTCCATGTACACACCGAGATGGTTGTAAATGGGTCAAATTAAGTGTGATAAAATCACAAGGAATGTGATATTTAACTCAGCATATAGAATCCCAACCTGGATTACAGTCACTGGTTCCCCGAGACGGTTGGCCCTAACTACTTAAACATGTCTCCTCGAATGCCAAAGGCTCTCGACTAGTAGTGGGGGCCTTGGGGGAGTCCATGGGGAGAATATTACCTCAATGAATAGAGTGGAGAACAAAAATATAATTGAAATATAAGAAAAAATAGAATCATTCAACAACATTTTAATAACATTCAAAACCAAATACAAAATCAAGCAAGATCAAGAAAAAAACTAGAAGAAGCCAAATAATCAGAAGATTCTATATGATGATCTTGTCATGGTAATATAACTATACAAAAATAACCATGCTCAGTATAAGGGATACAACGATATACATAATTCTATCAAAATAAACCAAATTCCAAAAACTGATTTAACTATAATCTCAATCATAGGCCTAAATCCTCTACCCCCATCTCCATCCTAATACTAGAAATAAAACATTGGTAGCTAGTATCTTCCACTTATTAGTAACCACAATCATAAAGTCTACTCGGGTACCAAAGGAGCCCAAGAAGGGTGTGAGATACAATATCAGTAGGTCGGAACCCATGGTTTCTAGGAAAATCCATATAATGAATTATAATATTTGTAGTGTTCTATAGTAATTAAATGAAATAAGGTGATAAATGAATAAATTCATTAGGATGGGTTCCACTTCGACACCCATCCAATTTACCTAATTTAGAATAAGCCGGTGATTCTGAACCAAGGTAACATGCAAAGGTAACATGAGAGGGTATTAAGTTGCATAAGATAGAATATCCCTAAGATTGTTCTTGGGATTGGAGGACATGTCCATACATTTCCAATAACAAGGTACCAATTATCTTTTGAAAACATTTATTTACCTTTTCATTAATTAAACATGAAAACCTCTTTAGAAAATATAGTGATACACCTTTAGCCCTTACATGGAAATATGAAGAGACTTTACAAGAATCACTCAAGAGTATCAGTTTAAAACCACTTCTAAGGAGTACATCCTTGGTGAACTAAAGATGATGTTCCATGTATCACTCCAAGTATGGTGTGAAAAATGGAAAGTATTCACCTCCAAGCATATAAATTGTATCAAACATAGGGGTTCGAGTCTCTCTCAAGGCATGGTAAAAACAATCATTCAATATATCCAATCAAAGGGGTCTCCCCAAGGGAACTAGTGTCACTCATCTAGTTGTAAAAATAGATAACACAAGACGATACCATCTCTTGAAAAACTGATGTCGCCCCCAATGTGTTTAAAAATAATTAACAAAGTATAACTAAGGCACAAGAGTCTGTCAGAGGAGTCCATAAATTGGAACCCCTTGTATCACCCCAAAAAATATAGTGAATAAGCTGAAAAATAATCACACACTCAAATATATATATATATATAACATGCCTTGGAAAGTTATCTATTCAAGAGTGGCATGGGGTGAATGGTCTTCCCACTAGGTTAATCACCCTAAAAAAAATTAATATATAGCTCATGGTATTTAATATGAGGAAAAAAATCTTAGGGTTGATCAACAATCTAAGTAAAAAGGGAAAATTTAAGACTTATAGATAAATCACACCCAATTTGATGGCATAACTCAAGGAGATCAGTCAACAAAATTGATCCGCCACTAGCTTAGGTCACCAAAGGTTAGTTAAGGTGTTAAATTTCATTTAATTTGAAAAATTAGATGTAACACCAAAACGATATGGATCATGAAATAATGGAGCATTTCATTCAACATAATGAAATGATATAATAGGACATAAATCACTAACAATAGCCTCACATAGATTCCCTCATACAACGTCAACCTTTGATTTGAGCTAGGTTGGAATAAAATGATGAAACCATCAATTTCCCTGAAAATGGTGAAAATAATTCTAAACTACTATAGCACAATATATAGGAAGAATAAATTGAAAATTATTATATTGGATTATAGATATCACCTCTATCTTCTTATTGCTTCTAATGTCGAGCGAATTAGATGATGAAAAGAGGCAGTAACTTGATACCTAGGTAGAGGGAGGGAAGAGATTTAATGAATGGGAGGAGATGGGACCTGTTAGAATTGAATAGTGGGAGAAAATAATTAGGATTATAACATTAAAGGTGGAAGAAATTTTAATTTCACCAATATTTGACACTACGAAGAGTTTGGTTGACCGGTTAGCAAAATCGTGCACCAATTGTGCCCTAGTTACTACTTGAAAGGGGAACATCACATGGTTAGTCACAAAGTTTGTGTAACCATGTGAAAACATGAAAAACCCACTGTAAAAAAATTTTAGATGGGTTACATGGCCATGTGCTTTGGGTCTCATGGTTACAAACCAACTATGCAGCCCCCATGCCCCCTATCTACAACCGCACAGTTTAGGGAAACCGTGCGAGTTGGACAGCATAGTTTCTTCTAACAATGTGGTCTAGTTGTTTCTTCCCATTTTGGGGATCTGGGCTCTAAATGATCATAAAACACACCCAATACCTCCTTGAGGATTTTAGGAATAATTAATAGGGTCATTATAAAGAATTTAAACCAATATTAAATGGTTCATACCTTTGAAAAAAGACAAGACGTTATAACCTCCTCTCCTTAAGATAACTCATCCCTGAGTTTCCCTTCCAAGGGTTGTAGAATGTTGTCTAAGAAGAGTTCCATCCAATGTGCATGTACATTTTCCTCCAACTTCTAGGTCTCATACTATATGTATTTGTGCTTCCATAGCACCCGAACTAGTGGAACCGACCTGCCTCAGGGAGTGTTCATACTTTGATCAACGATACATATTGGACTCTCCTGAAATGACCCATCTACTTCTAGAGCAATTTTGTCAGGGTTGAATTAATGAGACATGTCAGGATGATACAATCAAAGTTGAGATACATCAAATAAATTTTTAATGGAATGATACCTCTAAGTAATAGAAACTTATAGGCTACCAGACCAACTCTTTCCACTATGTCTAAAGGATCAGAAAACTGAGGTGATAACTTCACCTATATCTAGATTCATATATTACCCAATCTATGTGATACATGTATAAAGACACGATGTCACACCTCAAACTCTAGAGTTCTATGGTGATTATCAGTATGATATTTTTTCATATACCTAGTTGTATCCATATTCTTATGGATTTGATGGACTTTCTCAAAAATCTCTTGAACAAGATGAGGACCCAGTAATGCTGGATTACTTCTCTCTAGCTATAATAGAGGTTAATTAAAGGGTATACCATAGAGGGTATTATAAACATCCATTATAATTTTTTATTTAAGTCTACTGTTATAGTAAAACTCAACAATAGAAATATGATTTTTCCATGAATATATGAAATCAAGAAAACAGGATCTAAGAAAATCATTTAACACCTTTATCATCTTCATAGATGACCCTTTTTAGGGTTATATGGACTACACAATAGAACCTATGAACCCAGTGCCTTTCTTAAACCCTTTATAGAACTGTGAAAAAAGTAAGGAATCTTGGTCAGAAATAATATAATGGGAAACACCATGAAGTCACACTATCTCTCTAATTTAATGCCTTCCTAGATCATAAATTGAGAAGGTTTCCAGAATTAGTAGAAAATGTATGACCTTGTTAAAACTATAAAAAATAACTCATATTACATCAATAGTTGAAGATGATCTCATAAATCCCATCAATAATTCTATGGTGGCATTGTTTCATTTCTACCCATGATTGAGGAGAGGCTGTAGAAGTCTAATAGGTTGTCGGTGCTCTTCCTTCACTTGTTGACAGGTGGAACATCGGGTGATGAAGCCTGCCATCTACCTCATTATACATGGACACCAATACTGATGATGCATGTCTCTGTACGACTTGGTAACACAAGGATAAGATACAAAAACATAGGAATGATATTCCTTCATAACTCTTCTCTTATATCTGAAGGCACCCATACAGGACCATATAAGAGAAGGGTCTCACTCACATCCATAACCCAAACAAGAGGTAGGTTCTCTCATGTGACTATATCCCTCAAAATGAGGCCCTTATAATCAGATAATTGTCACATCCGAACCCACTCTAAGTGGGAGGATTTCATTGCTAAAGCTGCTATAAATGGTTTCTTGTGCTATTATTGAACCTCAAGATACATCTCAGAGAACAAAGCCACTAACTTCCACTGACTGCTGGCCTCTTTGATGTCTTGAATTTGAGTCTTCTATCTCAAGGCATCAGCTATAGTATTTCTTTTTATGGGTGTGTAAGCAAGTTCAATGTCAAACAATGGCATGTATTCCACTTACCTACACTACATTACATTCATGTCTCAATGAGTGGAGATGTATTTGAGACTTTTATAGTCTGTGTAAAAAATGAATTGATCACCCAATAAGTAGCGCCTCTAGTAGTGTAGATCTTGAACCAAGGCTATTAGATCGATGGTGTGATTAGGGAAATTCCACTCATGAGGCCTCAGTTGGTGGGACCCATAAACTAAAACCTGGACACCTTGCATTAGAACTACACCTAGCATGATTCATGAAGCATCATAGTAAAAAATATAGCATCTTCTTGGATTAGGAAGAATAATGATTAGTGTTGAATTCAATATTCCCTTTAACTCTTGAAAATTTGTCTCAAAAGATTTAGTTTAGTCAAATTTCACAACCTTCTTGGTGAAGCTCATAAGAAATTATTTTAGGAATGAGACGTAATTGATGAATTTCCTATAATAGCTAGAAATCCCAAAGAAGCTGTGTATGGAAGAAAAATTATTAGGATGCTCTTAGGAAACTAAGGTTCTCACCTTCTTTGGGTCAACTAATACGCCCGACTTTTATATGATATTAGCCAAGATGTGAACCTTGTTGATCCAAAATTGGAATTTAATAAGCTTCATATATAGAAGGTTCTCTCTGAGTGTAATCAGAATGATCCCAAGATGATTTTCATGGTCATGTTTAGTGCATGAGTACACTAATATGTTGTCTATGAAGACTACCATAAAGTAATCAAGATATGAGTGGAAGACCTAAATCATCAATTCCATGAAGACTTATGGTGTGTTTGTCAAAATGAAAGAAATAACCAAATACTCATACAAGCTATACCGACTCTGAAATGCAGTACGTGGTATGTATGATAGACTCACATGAACCTGATAGAATCCTGATGCCAAAACGATCTTAGAGAAAACATTTTCTCCTCAGATCTGGTTGAAGAGGTCATTTATCAGAGGAAGTGGATATTGGTTCTTTACCATAAGCTGGTTTAGTTGGTGTTAATAATAACATAATCTAATCTTACCATCCACCTTCTTGGATTAAAGGACTCATGAAACCCATGATGATGTGCTTGGAAAGATAAAACCCTTAGCCTCTAAGCCTTCAAGATGCCTATTGAGCTCCTAAAGCTATGTAGGTTCCATCCTATATGGAGGAATTTGCATTGGTTTCTCACCTAGTACAAGATCGATGGTGAACTCAATCCATCTCTCCGGAGGTAATATAAAGATACTTTCATGGAAAATATCCCAGAAACGATCAACAATAGGAGGGTATTCCATGAGATTCATTCCCTGATCGCTCATGAAGAGACTTTCCAACTAGGCTATATCCTCACCTAGCCCAATGCAATTGGGTCCAACTTGATTGGTATGAAGATACTATTCACCCTTATGGTTATAAATTTTTCCCTTGGGTGATGTGAATGACACTCGGTGGTTATCGAAATCCACTTGGGATCTATAAGAAGCAATCTAGTCTATACAGAGAATGACATTGAAGCCTGTCATCTCAAGGATAATGAAACTCCACAGAAAATGGAACCCACCTATTTCAAGGGGGAACTCTTTGCACTGGTGTATACCCTCTGATAAATCTTCTAATTGAATTTCAAGGGACATAACACCACATGATTACTCTATCACTAAGACTAGACTTCCCATAGTTTCAATAGTTAGAAAAGAGTGTGATGCACGCGTATTGAACAAGGAAGATACTAAAGTAGGGGATGCCAGAATAGTACCTCAAACTGTAGATGTACCTAGACTCTACAACTCTGGAATATGATAAAAAACATAGATATGGTCCAAAAAGCAGGCCTGAGATGCTGCCTATGTAGCCTAAGTAGGCCCACACAATTGACGATGAAAGTCTAAGGCCGGACTTCCTTGACCACAACCACTTGCTCGTCCTGAATGGCATGTAGAAGACCAACTTCTTTCCTAAAATGGTGTCCCTGATCCTACACCTAAGGAAAGTGATGGAACAGAACCCCAATCACATGGAACTATTGGAAAATCTTTGTTGAAACACATGAGGTGACCCATAATTCTCCAATCATGAAATTCAACCAAGTTCCTCATAGACTAGGGATTTTTGTGGACTGACCTACTACAATGGTGAAATACCACATTAACATCAGTAAACATCACCTAGATGGTACTAAAACCACTTTTATCCTCAACACATCACTTCCTACCACTAGATAGACCTTTTATATTCTTGGATGAATAACTTCCCTACTACATATCTCATGATTACCTCATGTTCCATTCAGTATTGAGGGACTAGTTTGCTATCTCTGAAACTGTGGTCTGCAAAAATATTTTTACCTATGAGCAGATGGCATATGAAAGACCATACTCAATGTTCCTTACAATAGTTAGCTCATCATTGGTTAGGGTCGATGAAAAATTCTTCAACTCAGTGAATTGTGCTGAGTATTCCATCACTGACATGTCACCTTGCTCAAGGTGCATGAATCCATGAACATGGTATGTTCTCAAATTCCAAGGGATGAAATAGTTGAAGAAGGCCATCAAAAAGTCCTCCCAGACCATATTTTGATGCCGACTGAACATACCACCATCTCTTGGCAAAGCCACATAACATGTAGGTTGTGAGATTTACCCTCCGATCTGAACTCATATCGATATGATTGAATATTGAAAACATGGAATCTATCTACAACTCTTCAGCTTGAGGTCCACCATCCTTCGAGAATGTGAGAGGATGATGCTGTTGAAACTCACGGGTTAGCTCTTCCATAGAAGGGGATAGTCGAGCATCACCATAAACTAATTTCACAAACCAAAGTAAGCTATCATGAAACTAGGAATCAACACCAATTGGAGGATCTAGATAAGGTCCCTCAGGTGGAACTAGAAGAGTTATCATGGGTGGATCAGGGCCCACCACCTCTAGAGTATGCTCATTTCCACTTTCTTGGAATAGAGTATGAGGTCATCGTGGTGGAATTTCTCAAAAACTTCCATGCCCATGCCTCAGATAGGATTTATAATAGATAGGGAAAGAGATAAACAATTATATTCACAAGGCTATCCTAATAAATAAGTACACCCTACTGCCTTCTAATATAGTCAGGTCTGGATGAGAAGAACGATTCACCAAATAAAGAATAGGAGACATGGAAAACAACCCACTTTTATGGTCAGGTCATGGAAATAGTCTCATATTACTTATAATGTGACCATTTCTTTATTTTTTTATTTAAATTTACGTTAGGTTGTTTAAAAAGAAGAATCAATATCTCTAATTTTTAAGGGCCCATATGCCTTATAAATTTAATGTTAGTGTCCATTTAATCATAACCACAACACGTTCCAGCCCATGCGACTAATAGTCCATGGATCAACATACCATAATTGGTTTCTTAAGGCATCCACATTAACCTATGCAAGAATAAATTGTAAGGTTAAGGTAGATGATTTATGTTCCACTTTTTTTTTGTCTCAGTCCTATAGGGAATGATTTCACATTTCTATATATATCAATAAAGGAACAAAAATTCATAACAAACAGGGCATAAATAGAAATCACATGCAATATAAGAAATTCATGCTGAAAAGTAAATATGGAATGTCATAATGCATGATATTTTATTCCTATGGTGAATAGTATGATGCATGCTCAAATACCTCTTCACCTCATCGATTTGAGTCTAAAAAACTCCATTCAGAAACAAAAAAATAAATAACAGTACAAATTGTTGTGTCACCTAATGGTGAAATCCATGAAACCATAATAAATCAAGGAATAACATCATTTACCCATCCCAAGTAATTTGGGTTTCCCTTGTACATGGGTTAAATACTCCCAGGGAGAAGATCAGGGCCAAATTTATATATCCTAATCTCATATAAATCCCAAAAAGTAAGAAAAAAGGAAAATAATTATGATACCACTTTATAGAAACTCATCCCTGATGTTACTCATTGGTTATCTAAGATGGCTGGCCATAAGACCTCATGCATACCTCCATGAATGCCAGAGGCTACCAACTAGTAGTGAGGGCCATGGGTGAGTCCATGGGGATAATATTACCTCATTAATAAAAGTGAAGAAAAACAATATAATTGAAATATAATAATCAAAATAATCATTCTAAAACATTCTAATAGAAGTGGAAAAATTTATAATAATGTGTGATATAGAAATAAATTGGTGGAATATAAATAATTATAAGATAATATATGATGATCATGTCATGGTAATGCAGCTACAAAAACAATACTTTGTGGGGAATAGGTGATACAAGAATATACAACTTGCTATCAAAATAAACAGAAGGCCAAAACTGCAATAGTTATAATCATGATAAGAGGCTCGATCCTATTCCCTAATCTCCATCCTAAATATGGAAATCAAATATTAGAATTTGGATGATTAAATTTATTAGTACATGCAACCATAAAGTCTACTCACGTACCGATGGTGCCAGAGCAGGATTTGAGATACAATCTTAGTAGGTGGGAACCCATGGAATCTATGACAATTTATAACGTTCCTTATAAAATAATTAGTGTTCCATAGTAATTAAATAAAATAAATAAATAAATAAATAAATGTATTGGACAGGGTTCTACTTGGACACCCATCAAATTTACCTACTTCAGACTAAGCTAGTGAGTCTAATCTTAGGAAACCTACAAATTTAAAGTGATAAGGTATTAAGTCAAAGAGGATGGACTATACCCATGATTTTTCTTGGGTTTGGGGGACATTCCCCTATGTTTCCAATACTGAAGGATCAAATCTCTTTTGAAAACATTCATTTACATTTTCTTTAATTCAACTTGAAAAATACATTTGAAAATATAGTGAGTCACCCTAAGCATCCATGGAAATCAAAAGATACTTTCCAAGTATCACTTGAGGGGATCAATTTATAACTATTTCTAAGGATTCTGTCCATGGTGACCCAAATATGATGTTCCACATGTAAATATAAGAATATTGTAAAAATTTCAAGTACAATCCTTCAAGTCTTTACCTGGTATCAGATATAAGGGCCTCAGTCTCTCTCAATTCATGGTACAACCAAATGTACCATTGAGATTGTCCAAGGGGTCTCCCCTAGGTAATTGGTGTCACTCTTTTGGAGGTAAAAATAGATAATATAAGGCAATCCCATGTTATAGATAGATGATTTCATCCCCGATATGTTTAAAAAGAAATAAAAATCTTTAACTAAGGCATGATATTCCTTCCATGTGGTCCGTAAAACAAAACACCTTGTATCACCCCCAAAACTATGGTGAAGTAGATAAAAAAACACACACAAATATATATATATATATATATATATATATATATATATATATAGTGGCATGGGGAGAAAAGGTCTGTCACTAGGTTCATCACCCTGAAACTGAATATATAGCTCAAGGAATTTAATATGGGGGAAAATCCCTTAAGGACGTTCAACAATATATGGAAAAGGGGAAATTTTAGCCTTATGGAGGAATCATTCCCAATTGGATGGAATGAATGAAGGTAATCAATCCACAGTTTTGATCTTCCAATAGATTTGGTCACCAAATGTTAGGTAAGGCATTCCATTTCATTTACATTGACCAATTAGAGGAAACACACAAATGGTATGGCTCACAGAACAATGAAGTATTTCATAAAAATCAATAAAAAGATGGAAAAGGACATATACCACCAACCTTACCCTCATAGAGCTTCCCTCGTAAAATGTAAACTTTTTATTCAAGCTAGGTTAGAAGTAAACATCAAAACCATAAAGTTCCCTAAAAATTGGGATAATTTAATTTCATAGAGGCATCACAACATATGGGAATAATAAATTGAAAAATATTGGGAATGATTAAATATATCACCTATATATTATAATTCATTTCAAAGGAAAGTGAATCAGATTATGAATGAAGGCGGTAGTTTGATCCCTAGGTAGAAGGATAGAGGAGCCTTCATGAGTTAGAGGAGAAGGGAGATGCAAGAAAAGAATAGAGGGATAAAATGATTATGGTTATAAAATTAAATGAGATAAAAATCGAAATTTCACCCACATTTAACACTGCACACGGTTTGGCTGCATGATTGGCCAAACTGTGTTCCAACTGTGTGCTAGTTATTACTTAAAATGGGCACAACCCATTGTTAGGTGCATATATTGTTTAACCATGTGAAAATCATGAAAAAACCAGTATCTAAAAGTATTAAATGGGTCATAAAAACATGTCCCTTGGGTCCACGGATATAGATAAACTTTACAGCCTCCAATTCCCCCAATATGCAACAACACGATTTCGGGAAACTGTATGGGCTAAGTGGTATAGTTGCTTCTAACGATGCGGCCCAGTCCTCTCTTCCCATTTAAGGGCTCTGGGATCCAAACAAGCCCCAGAAACACCTGAGACCTCCTTAAACATTTTATTAATCATTAATAATACTGGTATAAGGAATTTAAAAAATAATTAAATGGGTTATACCATTAGAGAAATTTGGGATGTTACACAACACATAAAACCAAGATGCCACATATGGGGAACTACACAGAGTGTGTTCCTATGAACTATACGATGTGTAGTTCAGAATTTTCCATAAATTCAAGAAATTCTCATGAATCTCCACTATTTACACTATTACCACTAATTCCACCTCCAAATATGTTGATAAACATAGATTTGGGAATGAATGAGCCTATCCATCTCAGGTGGCTGGATTCCAGCCTCCCAACCAACTTGAGAATAAATCACCATTTCTATTCATTGCAAAAAATCCAATCCCATGAACTCGGCTCCTCTAATATATCATCGAATCATCTATCATCACTTTAAAACCTCAATCACAATGTAGATCCTAAACTCGAACCTCTTGTATCAATCCATTTTTCCAATTAATATTTTTTCAATGATCAATTATAAGGTAATTGCCGAACCACTAGTCAAAATAAATTCCTATGATGAATGTGTAAATAATGGTGGTAAAAAATTAATTAAATAAAAACAATAGGAATGATCATTGGGCATTGTTCTGGTTATACTAAATCCATTACCATTAGAATGGTGAAAAAAGAAAAATAATCAAGCTTCAACAATTATTATCCATTCAAAAACCTAGGAAGATTAACTCCAGTTGAAAATGAAAACATAGTACTATGAATTAATCAACCAAGGAACAAATCCAAATTCAAATATGGATAATAAAATGGGAATTAATCCATAAAAAACACCCTACCTTAGGTGTGTATCAATAGATGAGGATAAAAGTTTTTGCATCATTTTAATTGGTGTGATCCAAGAGATCCTTCATTATTGATGATCCTGACGGTACACAATACTCAATCCTATAGTCATCCACTAATACAATATCTACTAGGTATCTCCACACTCTTTTTTGATCAAGGGTTATACAACTAACCCTAGGGAGTTTACCATAATTGGTTTATATATAGAAGTTTAATTTTGGGTTCTCAAAGAAATGACTATAAAATAAATTATTTATTTAATTCATTTAATTATCCCATGGAAACAATCTATATAAGTGCCTAGTGCTTCTATGACATATATTACACTTAGGGTAAAACCCACATTCCAAATTTAATCGATATATTATATCTCCCATACATGATTTTTTTTGAGATATGTTCCATTACTTATGAAAACTGCATGTGTGTGATATAATATATTTAATATTTTTAATATATCTACACCAAGGATCTCTGGGACATAGAATCACACACTGACTCAGTATGTGGATTCAAATATATTCCTTAAAATATTATTAAGACTTACTAGTAATAAAATAATCATTACACTCTCCAATAATTTAAGTATTTTCATCCTGAAAAGTGAAAACCTACTCCGATAGGATGGCAGTGAACTCAAATCTAGATCTGCTACTCTAACAATCTCTCTTTGAGGTTCATGTAATCCTAAACAGACACACCTAAGGAGAAACACTTTCCCATGAAGGTTATTCTCTTATTTATTCTCAGTTCCATGGGGCTCCTTGAAAAGGTAACACCACCATCAATATCCAACTCACCCTGGTCGACATTGTGAAATGATTGATGCACATGTATCCTAAGTTGTGACATGAAAAATACATCGAGTGCCTAGGTCTAACTATTGTGGTGGGGATAAAAGGTACAAAACCACTCTAACCCCAAGTGGTAATAGGAAAAAATTATTATGAACCGTGGATATAGCTTACCATTTTGGATGAATCTTTATAGTCCTCATCGAGGGGAGATCTCTTATAACATGATCCCCCTAATCAAAATATAATGGACTTTTTTGTTGGTCTATATAGAACTTTGGAAATCACTGGGTAGTCCCCATCTATCCCTAGATGATCTGCATCTTTACCATAATTTCTCACATTAACTCTAGGTCCTTAAACATTGTTTCTGATTATCTCCAACGAGTACATCGGTGACCTGTATGGTCTCCTATACATGGCCTCAAATAGTGATACACTGATGGTGGATTTGTAACTATCATGATATGAAAAATCCACCAATGATATATTATCCTCCTAGTTTCAAAAGAAACTAAAATGAAACCCCTAAGCAGGTTCACTACAACCCAAATGGTACGCTTTTCCAAGCCATTTTTCTCAGGTATAAACACCATGTTTGACCCTAAATGAGTTCTGAAGGCCTCCAAAATCTTCTATATAATCATGAATTAAAATGAGAATGACCATTTGAAATTATCATCATGGAATATACACAAATCCATACTACCAATTTTATGCACATGAATACCAATATCTTCACTAAAATTTTCTCTCAGATAGTTAGGAAGTTAGCCAAGTTGGTGAGTTAGTCTATGATCACTCATATGACATTGTTTCCTCTCTATATTAGTGGAAGGCCTTTAAATATAACCATAATTATATCACCCCACTTCCAATTACATTTGGGAACCTCACCCTTTACGTACTGATAAGTTGGGTTTCAAGAGATATCGTAGAAACAACCGGAAGCATCCTTGCATACCCAAACTGATGTCAATGATATTGGTAAATCCTCAAATCCCATGGATAGATTTATAAGGGAATGTATGGAACAGCCTCATAAATCCCTCTAAAATCATGACTGGTATCATCATCTATCCTTGCACAAGGGTTACATTATCCACACCTTCTAAAAATTTACCAGGAACATGTCTAGTAGATATTTGGTCTTGTAAGATCTCACAATCAATATCCCCAAGTTGTGCCTCTATAACTACCTGAATATGCATATGGGTAACAAACATAAATTGGAGTTATACTGCATGATCATCATCCATTAGTGAAAAATTATAAGAGGCCAAATTTTCCATCACCTCACTCAAAAAAAGTGAATAGAAAACCATTTTGTGAGTGTCTTCCATCACCGCCACACACTTGGGTGGCTCTCTAATCTAACACTTCAATATCCTTTACTGGATACACTATCACTCTCATGTATAAGAACAAATATCCCATTATGTGGACATATTTACTCAAAAATTGAAAAATTAAGAGCTTCCCACAAATTTATTACAATGGGAGAATGTTCAGAACCACTATCAAGTTCCAATCATGCTCTAACCCAGACACTAAGTACATACAGATTTCATCAAAGAAGAACATTAAAAATTAATCATATAAGGGGTAAAAAAATTGGTTTATAAGTCCCATAAACACAATTGGGTTATTTAGAACACTGAAATGTATCACTATTAACTCAATATAATCATATAGACTTTGGAAGGTCAAATTTGGTATATCATCCTCTTAAACCAAGAGCTAGTGATAATCCATCCTATGGTCAAACTTTGAGAACCACATCTCCAATAATCATAGGTCCATGAATTCATATATTCTAGGGGGTGGATACACTTTCTTGATAGTTTAATGGTTTGTGTGATATCATTCCACACCAAACTGTAATCTCTTATCTTCCTCTAAGATAAAAAAATTAGGCTTCCTAAGGGAACAAACTAGGTCTAATGAATCCCCTTCTCTATAAATTCACCAACCACTCCTTCATCTCTAAAAACTAAACTGGGTCCTATGATATAATATCATAGATATAAATAAATCCATTTTTTAGAAATTTTTAAAAAACAATACATAGGAACATAATCATGGAACATCCTAAGGGAATACATCATTATATTCTTATACCACAAAAGAAACTAAAATATTTTTGTATCCATTTTTCCATGGGTTATACAATCCAATTAAAAATAAACTAGTTGTATCCTCTTGGCCATGTGCGTATCTTTCTTTACCTAGAATCCTTTCTCCCCAAAGAAGGGAAATTATATCCTACTAACTCAGGTGAAATGAAACCTCTATATGTAACATTAAACATAGAAAAATATGGTAGAAAACAAGTCCATATAATGGAAAACATCGCAGGACCTCATGACCACTATATAAAGATTCTACATGATTCCCTCTCTCTCTCCTCTGAGAGTTAGGTCAAACTATTGATAGAAGTGTGATAACTGAATCATCTATAAAAGAGCCTCCAAAAACAATGGTAAAACTAAAAGAATATACAATAATCACAAGGTATTTAACAAAAGATGTATTTTGGGGAAGGGTTATTTTACTGTGTACCAAAACTATAGTTGGAGTAGGGAATACATTGGTTTCACCTAAAAATGCACATGGAGTTTCCAATTCACAAGATCATACTTTCAGAAGCTATCCTTCCCTTGTACACCAATTCTATATAACAAAGGAAATATTTAACAACTTATAACACAAAATATATCCTAAACATACATGTCAAAGGATCTCATTCAACACACCTCAACACTATCTTCTTTTGGGTACACTAACTTACAAATTTTTTTAAATAATTTCACAAGAATACATCTTTGTGGTGAAAGTATCTATCTTCCTTTCATGCTCAAATACACAAATTTTTTTACCACCACAAGGATATACCAACACTTTTTGTCACATAGAAGAGGTTTCACTGCTAATACCACCATTAAGAGGGGTCCTAACCAAGAAAGAAAATCATACCATAAACTCATGCTAGTCCCCTATACACAAGAAGGGGGTTTGGACCACCATAAAACCTAGGTGATTTATATCTTTAAAAAACATGATTCACATTTAGAATAGGAGAATAATCTTCCAATACCATTAGAATAAACTTCAATCCAATAAAGAATAATGGTTATAAGAATAACCATACAATCCATTGGGGTATGTTCAAGATAGAAAGCACAAACCACCATCTCGATCCAATCCTCCACTACCTAAGGGTTTGGCCTTTTATAAAATGTTAGAAGTTACTATCAATTGGAACAAAGGTAATTTTTTTAGACTACATGAACCATTTTTCTGTATTTATAGATCCATTTACTACTCAACATGAATATGATCATCCTCCTAGACCATGGGAGGTGGTTCTATGAACTTCTCATTAGTTGGAAGCTCTAATCAATGCATTCATGGAGGGAAAACCTAAAGAATAGGTCCCTAAACTAATGTCCCATCAGTGAACTAGTTGTCATCAAGAAAATATATTCAAATCATAGATGTATTTCATCAAGAAGACATCTTTAAAATTTCAAGATGTACCATGGTCAAAGTGAATATATAAGGAACTAACTCAAGAGATGCAAGAAATCCAAAAACCATTATTATATGGTTCATGTGCCAATGTATTCCCTTCCACCATTTCCTATTTGTGCCGATTCAAAAATTAAGTTCTTAGAGTCTTTGTGAATATATACATCGGACACAACACCTACATTAGATAACCTACTTTAAAAGTCTTAATTGAGAAACATTAACAATGTTACGCTAGCTGCCAAACCAAAACCTTTCAATTAGAAAATCTCAAAACTCTAGTCCTAAGATAACCTCCTCTGATACCACTATGTCATAGCTTAACCCATTGGGGGATACATGGATGGTGATAATCCATGTGTGACACCCTAGGCCACCTCCAATTGGCCATGTTCGGGTGACTAGTTCCAAGTAGTCATATCACACACATGGGAGGTCTAAGCATAAAGTACCTACACACAAACATCTCTGTACACCATTAAAATTAAGAAAAGATAATCAGATGATACTATATATGTATACATAACAACTATCCCACATCTAATTACAATAATTAAAATAAAAAAAGTAAAATGGGTCTAAATACAGGCCCACCAAAGCTACAAATAACAAAACTTGCTAACAACATGATAGAAGCCACCCAAATACAACTCCTAGTTCCATACATGGTATATAAGGAAAAATAAATCTCTAAAATAACTCCAACTTCTCTTAGTCTATGCAGGAAACCAATTAAAGGTCTATAATCTACATAATGCATGAAATTTATAGGTGGATCCCATGAAGGGGTGAGTATAAACAAACCTAGTAAGACACCCTGAAATCACCAAACACAAAGCATCAAGTGATTTTTGTTAGCTCATCACCACAAATACATTTCAATTAGAATATGAGATAAAAAACATATTAAAAATATCATATTTTCATAAAAAAGAAACCCAAATAAAGATAATGGGGATCTTTATCTCTATATCCAACTAAAAACAATGTGTCCATCTGCATCTCTAAAGGTCCATATCATATGAAAAGTAACCTGTATAACTAGATATGGAATAGGTGTATGGCCCTCTCCACTCTACTATGTGTCATAGATGAGGGGAAAATTTCTCTTAGTCATGTATCTCATGTAACTATTCAAGAATCTATTTGGAGGGACCACACCTCGTAGCTATGCTCCATGGATAAGGGGGAATAACCTTTAGTGAATGACCCTAGCCCCCACTAGAGATTAAAGACGAAGGGGGGGGGGGTACTCTATATATAGAGGACGCAAGTCCGATGTAGTATGGGGGTTTCCAACTCTACCTATGAAAATAGTATGTGGGACCCGTTCCCTAGTTCAATATTGGGGTTACCGAACAAGGTAACACTTCAAACATCACACATGTTCACTTCTACTGGATATGTGTCCCTGAGAGAAGAATTCTTCTGGAATTACATTTTTTGTATCTATGATTCCAAAATGAAGGCCATAATCATGACGTAAACAAAAATATTTAGTATAAGTAACTCATGGGCCCAATTCTAAGTCTCAAAGAAGGAGACAAGAAAGGTTACAAATAATGGGATCCAACTTTCCTTGAAAGGGGTACATAGTGTAAATAGGTCATACATGATGTGTCTCTTTGAGTCTAGAACTTCCTTTGTATCTCCTTCAAACTTTCAATGAATTTATACATATTCATGGTGTTTCCACTAGGTTTACATGATGTATAGATATTAGGTTGGCACATGGAATGCCATCTGATCAAGCCTGTGTACTTTAGACGGATGCCCATATACATAGGCCATGCCCTTGTATACTGCCCATGTATGAGTACATTCCTAAATAGATGAGGTTTATTTCACATCAATTGAGGTGTAGGGGATGATTCGACATGACACATTTATTTCTACCTAAGATCGTGTATTTCCCAAAGTATACGGTGTGTTCCCCAACACACAAGGCATATGTGATCACACTGAAACCTGGGTGTGTACTCCCTATACATGCCAATCCATTTGATAGTGGTTGCATGATGTTTAGTATAACAGACATGATGTGTATAAATACATGTATTTCTAGGTATGTATTCCTTATATGTGTTGATATGGCTATCTACGAGTCACACAACATGTGAGAAAATCACATGGAGTATAATATTTAACACACCGTATAAACCCTAGCTACTGAAAAAGGGGAACTATATTTCATGTGTTCCTTTTAAAAAGATGGATTGTATTATGGAATTTTCTAGAAATTATCAAAGTCTCATGTCTCTCCACCTACGCCATTATTTCCTCTAATGCTACCTCTAAATCCACTAGTAATCATGGATTCAGGCTTCAAAGAGTCTATCCATCACTAATTGATGGATTATGACCACCCAACCCACTCTTAAATCATCCTCCATCACTTCACATCACCAAAATGACAATCCCAAAAACCATCTTCCTCTGATCCATCAATATATCATCCATCATCATTGTCAGAATTCAATCAATCTATTGATCCTGAACTCAAACCTACAGTATCGATCCATTTCACCAAATAATTGTTGGAAAATGATTGATTATTAGGTATTTAACCAAAGGCAAAATTAAGTTTAAAAAATGAAAATGTGAAGAATTGTGGGAGAAATGAACAAAAGAAAAAGTGGAATGAACATCATCCACTGTTCGGGTTTCCCATAAATTGATGTAGTTAAAAGGATGAATAAAAATAAATAATCAAGGATCAATAATGATTATGAATTCAAAACATAGGAAGATAAATGAAAATTGAAAATACAAACATTGAAACCTGAATTAATATATTAATAATAAATCTGAATTTGATTATTAATAATAAATAAGGGGGATTAATCCACAAGACAACCACCCTTCCTTATCTTTGAATTGATCTCTACTGAAGAATGTTTTTTCATCATTATCACTAGTGAGATCTAAGAGATCCTTCATTTATGATAATCCTCATGGTACCTAATCCTTGATCCTAGGACCATATTCCACCATTCTCTCCACTGGGGCTCTCTATCCTCTCATTCCATCTACAGTAATGCAGATAATAGTAGTGAATTCAATATAATGAGGTTTATATAGAAGTGTCATTGTGGTTTCTCAAATTAAAGACAATAAAATTAATCAATTTATTTAATTAATTTAATTTTACCATGAAAATGCTCTATATAATTGTCTGATGCTGACAAGACTTATTTCAAACCTAGGGTAAAACCTGTATTTTAGATTTAATTGTTGTCTCAGATTTCCCATCTATGACACTATTTAGGATATATTTCATAAATTCTAAAAAACTGTGCATGTGTGACAAAATATTTTTAATATATTTGTAGTGTTTCTCTCCTATCCCTATAATCCCATGCTAACTGAGGGTTAGATAAATGAAATTAAAGGACCCAAGTGAACAAGGTTCATGATTGAAAGCATTAGAGGTCTAAACCTGGATTCCTTACACAGAAATGCTTTTAGATATGTTTAATCATCACTTCACACTTGGCCCTAAAAATGGGGGGCATGTGGTTTTTCTATATTTCTACTTTTAATTTCTTATACTATGGATATGAAAAAGGAAAATCATGGTTAATTTTAAGGATACGTGTCAAGTACCATCATAGATGTGACTTAATAGTGTGTTAATTTAGTATAAAGTGTGTTGAAAATATTTTTTAGAGAATTTTGTTTATCCTAATTAAAGAAAGTAATTGAGTGGGATACTTAGGTGGGAAGCTAGGGAGGTCTATGCATCAATTATTTATAATAATATCTTACTAGGTATTTCTCCTAGAAACTTCATACTTGGTCCTAATTATGGTGGGTTTGGGGTTCTCCATCATTCCCTTATTAAATGGATATACTATAAATAAAGAGAATCATGGTGAATTTTAAGGACGTGCATCATGGAACATCATGGTGCCTTAAGACACAATGTGGTGACATGTTGATTCGGGGCAAAGAGTGGATTTAAGGTCTTTTGAATAATTTATTTAGTCCAATTTAAATACCTTAGTGAACAAGGTTCCCAAGTGGGAATCTTGGGAGGCTTGGGTGTTGATTTCTTCTGCTCAATTGTTGATCACTATTTCTACTCAACACTACATACTTGGTCCTAAAAATGGGGGGCATAAGGGTATTAATATAAGAAATACGAGCACGATTCTCAAATAATAATCATGTGATAATGAACATTTTGGTTCATTTTAGGTTCATGAAACCATGAACAATGATGAGTATTTTAATTATGTCTTAGAAAGAAAATCATGGTTCCTTTTAAGATAATGCATCTAAGATCATCATAGTGCCTTTGGATGTGAATCTATTGTGGGTTGATTCATGTTAAAGTGTCTATTCAAGGTCTTATGAGAAATTTATTTATCTCGAGTAAAGGACCTAAGAGAAAAAGGATACTATATGAGTAGATTGGTAGGTTTTGTGTGAATTTCTCATGATCAGATATTTTTGGGACTTCCCCCATACTTGGTTTTGAAAATATGGGTTATGGGGTTCTCCATTGTTCCATTTTTAATTGTTTATACTATGTTTGTGGAATAAGTATAATCACAATTCCTTTTAATGTCATATATTGAATACTATCATGATACCTTTAGATATGATTTAGTAGTAGGTTGATTCAAGAACAGAGTGTCTCCAAGGTCTTTTGAGATATTTATTTTTCCCAATTAAACGACCCGAGTGAATGGTGAACCTAAGAAGGAAGCTTAAGAGGCCTTGGAATGTATCCCATGAGCATATGATTTTTTAGTATTTCTACTCAGCACTTCATACTGGTCCAGAAAACAAGGTTGTTGGGTGTCTTTAGATAGGAAATGGGATTTTGATGTCCAAATTACCATTATGTGGTTAGGAAAATTATATTTCCTTTCTAGGTAATTCACACATGACTATTGATGTGGCTTTTATACTTATGCGACAAATACTATCATGATTATATATATATATAATTATATTTGTATGTATATGAATTTATATACATTTATTTTGATGTATATATATATATATATTCATAGATATCTACATGTATTTATATATATTTATATGTATTTATATGCATTTATATTTATATATATTTACATATAATTATATATATTACGTGAGTATATATATACATATATTTAGGTGTGTTAATATATATAAAATTATTTATATTTATAGATAATTTTATATATTTATCTTTGTATATATTTATATATATTAATGTGGGTTTATGTGTATTTAAATAAATTAATATAAATTTATTTTTAAAATATTTCTAAATATTTATGTATGCTTATAGAAATTTATTTGTATTTATTTATATCTATATATATTTATATGTATTTATTTAATTTATATAAATTTTTGTGTGTGTATATATATTTATTTATATTTATAAAAATTTATAAGTATATATATTTATATATATTGTGTGTGTGTGTGTATTGATATATAACAATATATATTCAGATATATTACTATTTTTATACAATTATATATAATTGTATTTATATATATTTATGTATATTAATATAAATTTATATGTGTTTATAATTATATGTATTTATTTCTATTTAATTACATTTATATAAATGTATACATACTTACATTTATATATATTTAAATATATTTAAATATATAATTATGTAAATTATATATATATATATTCAAATATATTTATATATATTTATGTATATTTATATAAATTTATATGTTTTTGTATTTATATATATTATGTGGGTATATATATTTATATAAATATGTATTTATATACATTTATGTAAATTTATATACATTTATATATACATGTAGATATATATATATATTTGTATTTATATGTATTTATATTTATTTAAATTTATGTATATTACATGAAAAAATATATATGTATATTAATATTTGTATATATTTATATATAATAATATTTAATTAAATATATGTGTGAATTTTTCTTCATAAATTACCACAACATGTAGACTACAGGGGGGATGAATTGTAGTAAAAACATGACACAAAATTATTCATATTTTCATTATCTATAAACCCTTTCAAGATACTCTCATACTGAATTCAAGTTTCAATCAAGTCATTTAGACTTAACTTAGTCATATGATTATGTTATCAATAGTGGTCTTCTTGGATTCTCACTCATTTGGTAAAATATCAATGAATGTTTCAGCTAGTTGATCATATAATAATTATCTTTCCTTAATAAAATGTAAACTGTTAATCATTTCCATCAATCATTGGTGAATTTTAGTGACAATTTCACCAATTATAAAATCAAAATATTGATAATCAGTTCTAAACACAACACTCTTATTCTCAAGAACTTTTGATGATTCAAAATTAGTAACTTGTAACTTTTTACAAATACCACAATTAGTTCTATAAGAAGAAACTAGGGTATTTATATTCCACTGAATTGAACATAACAAGGTTTTTATAACTATAAATTTGAAATTAAATTCAAATTTTCATCTCTTGAAAATGACGTGATTTCGTTCTATGGAATCATATAAATACTAGTAAGAATAATAAAATTTTCCACATCAATATTGATATCAAATGTCTCTATAAATCTCTATAATATTAATAATTATTCCCAAAAATATGATATTTATTTTGTTTAGAATTCTCAATGCTTTCAACATGTATTCTACGAATCATAAAAACTACTTTTTCTCTACTACACTGTTATTTGAAAGGATATTAAGATATGAAATTTTTATACACTAATGGAAAAACAAAAATAATTAATATCACATTCAGTATCAAATATAAATACCTACACTGATACTATATGTTGTCCTATAATATCAATGTAGGTAAAATACAAGTAGGGAGGGTGGTGAATTTTAGTCAAAAGAGTAAATTACAATTTTCACCACCATTGTATTTAAAACTATCATAAACAAAAACTTCCATGAAAATTATATAGTATAAACCCATGAAATATTAGAGTAATAATTTGTAATAATAAGTAAAATTAGAATTTCTAGAATCTAAAAAACTACTAAAAATTTTAAATAAGAAATGGAAATAAAGAAAACCACTTAATGTAGTTGGTGTTATGAGAACAAAAAAAATACAAAAACTGATTCACACATGAAGTACCCCATAAATGATATTATAAAGAACTATATTAACCCAATGAATAAAGAAAATCATTAACTAGATTCAAGGTATCATCTACATTATCTTATCAAAAATTATATCATCCAATACCAAAAAAATCATTAACATAACCCATTGGCATGTATTAGTTTACTTCAATATACTAGAATCTCATATCTTTATTCCTCAACGAAATCCCTTGATCAACCCAATTGAAACCAACTCTACTTCCTTAGGTATTAGACTTATCTTCCTATCAGAATCCCCCAATCTCAATGGATTGTAAACTCAGTTTTATGAAAAATAAATATTATGAGTTTTACAATGAAAACATATAAATAAAAGTCTTATTAGGAACACTCAAAAAATATATAATCGTATGTGCTCACATGACAATAAGTTGTTGTAAAATTTATTGGATTCTAAGATCCTAAGTGTATCTTGTATGACCTTCTTATATCTAGTAGCCTGTATATTTTTTATTGTATCTTTCAGTCCTCAATGTTTTAATCCAATTTATAGAAAACTCCCAAATGTTTGGATTCCATGTTAATTGACATTAGATGTAACTAAAAAAACAATCTTCATCATCATTATATGTACTCATTAACAATTCACATAATTCAATTAACTTAGTTTAACACCACTATAGTGCTTATAAATATGATGAAACTAGTCTTGTAAGAAAACTCTATCCTCCAAATTTTGAAATATAAAATCATCTGGAATTATTATTACCAAATTTTCATTTTATACAATAAAATAAAAAATATATTTTTCTAATATAGAATTAATTTAAATCATGAGTATTATGTGATTTTAAAAACTAAAAATAAAGTGAGTATATTACTAAATAGTATTTAGATACATTAATGTGATTTTATTTATATTTAGAGATATTAATATATATTTTTGTGTATATTTTAAAGTATATCAACTGTTATGTTAGAATAATAAATAGATGATGAACTTATATCAGAGGTAAAGTCACTGGAATATGATAATGAGGCTATGGGTTCAAATCCTATCAACCTTTAATTTATGATGGAATTCCCATAGGTCATGTATTAGGTTTACTGTAGTAGGTTGGGCGAGGGGATAAAGGGTCTTAGGTCAGATGGGTCACCTGATCCAAATTAAAATAATTTATTTATTTTTTAAATATTTAAAATCCACCAATAATTTTTTTGAATTGGGTTTTATAACCATAATGAATTATATCTTTTTAAAATTTCCATTAAAAATTTTAAAATGGAAACTCAATGATTATTATTTAGAAGTTGTTCTAAAACAATTGATATATATATATATTAATATTTTTTATTTTTTTAAATAAACATTCATTAAGTATTAGAAACCACTTATAAAGAAGCATAATAAAGTAATTTTAAAAAGTATATTAAAAATGTCTAAAATCATTATAGGTAATTTATCAATGGTTTTAATAGATGTATAAGTATGAAATAATAATAATTAATTGAATTTTTTGGCATATTTATTTTTTTACAAATAATAATGCATTCTATGAATAAAAGAACATAGAACATGATGATAAAGATTCAAGTTAAATAACAATCATTAAGGGAGGAATACTTGATATAACATCTTCAATTATAACATATGGTGATATATAATAATTAAAAAATTTATAAATGGTAAATAGACATATAATTCCCCAAAGAGAAAAGAAAACAATAATGTTCACCATTTAGTGAATGAATTAGATAAAATTTATAATTGGTTAGATAAGGAAGTGAATGGTTGGATCAAAAAAGAATAAATTAAGAGTTGTGGTTTCCCATATCGGCATCATAGTGCATATAATAAGAATTAATATGGATATTAAGGTGATAATAAATTTATCAAAATATAATGTAAAAAACACTATATTGGATGTTAGTGGTCTAGAATATCACATTTAACGAAGTAGATATTCAATAGGGAACAAAAACATGAAAATAAAAGAGATTTCTAAAAGAACCAATTAAAAATGTTATAAAATAATAAGTATGAACCTATAAAATAGAAAATATGATAAGTTCCTTTTATTTCTCTATAAACCATGGTAAAACATAAAATTCATCTTTAATGGGATAATATATACTAAACAGAGAAGAGGATAAAAAAGAAGAGTAATATTATTTAATGGGATGAAATTGGGATTTGAAACTTCTTTCCAATATTGTAAGGCACGTCATAAGAAGAAAAAAATGTGAGATTAGATAGAATGTATATACATATATAGAAATACATTAAATTTTGTTCAAGGGATTACATGTCTAATTCACAATGGGTGATATAAATGAATGGAAGATTTAATTAAAAAGTAAGGCGATTTGAAATAATTTTAGGAGTCCCCTTAGCATGACTATATAGTATGGATTAAAAAATAATACTTTAACGGATAATAAATACAAATGAAATTATATGAAACATATAAAAATAAAGAAATATTACAAGTTCAATTTGAAATACATATGCATATTCCAATGTAATATTAGAAAAAATATAGAGAACTATTAAAGAGAGAGGTCCTTTACAATTTTGGTAATATATGAAGTTAGCATGAATCAAAGAGGGAGTACAAAAAAGGAAATGTAAATAAAAATAATAATATTTAAATAGAGTGATATGATTTAAAAAGTATTTTTTGATAACATGGTAGATAATATATAATAAAGAAGAACCATAATTCAATGAAAAAAAATTTAGATTGAAATGTCGATATCCCGAGTCCCAATTCACCTTGAATGTATTTCACCATTATAAATAATCAAATAACGCCAACTAATTACCAAATTTTGTACCATATTCATTTTTTATTTAATTTATTATTATTCATTTTTATTTATTTATTATTTATTTATTATTTTATTGTTGTTTATGTCAATTTTTCAAAGATATTTATTCTATTGTTCGAAAAATTTCATCTATATGATGCAAATGATAAAATATTTTTATATTGATATAATAAAACATATAAGTGTAATTTTATATATTTAATATCATTTTATAAGTTTAAAGGACTAATAATTATTTTTTCTTAAAAAATAAGTAAAAAATATGTAAATTATTTTTTTATGGTCAGATATTTTCAGGTTGTTCTATTGATTATGATGTTTTGTTTTCAATAACATAATTTTCATTTTAATTTTAACAATACAAGATCATGAAAAACATAAAGTAAACCTTACTATATTATTTATTCCTGAATTCTATATTTGAAAACATCTTTGAAAGATGGCGATGAATGTTAAACAACAACATCTATGTTGGTTTTATAAACTAACAGTGCTATGGATGATGATTGATAAAGGATTCATAAAAGAAAAAATTTAGTAGATTATTTTCAAAATTAAATTTCTATACCCTTATACTACTTATTAAATTTTATTAGAATAAAAAATTGTATTTTTAATTTTGTATAAAAATAAATAAGGAAAATATAACAGAAAAGTTTTGGCTATGAATCCATTACATTCTCTTTGAGATGACTCCTTTAATGTAACACCCAAGATTCTATTGTATTAAATAAACATTTATTCTCAAAAATTATGGCACCATGTAAATTATATTATTTCCTCAAAATAGTTCAATATGATATAATTCAATAAAACCATTAAATTACATTATAATAAAAATGCATAAAATCATTTGAAAATAATTTTATTAATAATTAATAATAATTTATCTTGAGTAATTAATAATAATATAATTGTATGTATATGTCTTGGTATAAAAATAATATAAAAGAAAATGATTTTATAAATTTATTTTTTCGAATTCATGGTTTTCAAATACACCATAAATATTTATTAATAGTTTAAATTATCACATTTATAAAATTATTTTCCTAAAAAATACTCTAAATTTGAAATCACCATGTCAAAATTGGCTAATGGTGAATTTTTTATAATTTTCGGAGATAGTCAAAATTTTGGGTAAATTGTAAAATACACTATAAATATAAGATAAATATTACAAAATAATTATGACGTAAATAATATGAGATAGTTACAATAAGTGAATCCATAAAAAATGTTATTTTATTAAAATAATGTATTTTAATGAATTATTATGATATTTTAAACCTATAAATAACTTTCCAGTGTAAGATGAAAATTATGGTTTAAAAAAATATATTTTTTGGATAAATCAAGCATCCATGGTCAAAGTAATAAAAAATTTATTATGGGTAACAAACATATAAATGTGAAAAGAAATTCAATAAATATAAAAAAACCATGATCTAAAAGCATGTCCAATATAATGTTTTTCCATTTTCCACAACAGAGTTTTTAAAGATCTATGCTTAAGAATTATTATAAAATTTCCATTTATTTTTATAAATACCCACCCTTCCCCATAACTCTTAAATCTAAAATCACTTATCCCAGTACTCCTCTCCCTTCCCTGTCAAGAATCCCTCAAAATAGTTTATATGGTTATATGGAACTATTCTCAATATTTATGAAGAAACTTTTAAGGTAAGGGTTTCAAATCCCACTTTTCCCTATTTAATTGCAATTGTTTTCTTTAAATATCATTTAAAATTAGCTTTTATATACTAATATGTTTCTAATTACTTTTTATAACATCCAATTGATATATTCTTAATGAAATATTACTAACTCTATCTCATTATAACCTTTTCCTGATCTGTTATTATAACAATGTAAGTGACCCTTATAGATTTTACCCTTTAGTTGTGTAATCCTCTCTAATTTAATTTTATATTAATGTAAAATATAATTTTTCTTCATTATAATAAATAAATAATGATATTATAAATTAAATATCACCATTAAAACTCATTATACTACCTTTATAAACCATTATAATTCACAAAAATTAAGAGAAAACTAAGGGATAAACCTTAATATAAGAATATATCCTAGAATTTCGGAAGAGTAATGTGTGTGTGGTTTTCTAGAAATGACATACCTATCAAGATACTAAAAATGGATATAGGATATAAGTCATTTGAAAATATGGTTAGTAAGATTGAAAATGATTTTTTGGGTATTAACACGGTCTTCACTCAATGAACAACAAATGATCCTAACTGTATGTCTGATCTGACACACCTTAGGGATACTACGTAGATGATTCCTAATATTTTGATGAAACATAATAAAGGGTTTGAATATTTTTTTATAGTATTGAATTAATTTTTTAATTTATGTATCTAAATTATGTAAGTGTTGAACTAGATCTAGAAGTTTGGGTTTGGTGAAATTTTGTCTATCATTTCTTTAATCTCCTGTCATTAAAAACTATTGAAATAAATGAATACTTCCTATTCATATCTCTACACCATGAAATGTAAACCTCACTAATACTTTGTTTTCATTCCATTAAAAACATTATTATCCATTACATTATTAATATCCTATAGGTTCTAAATTTTTTGTGAGATATTTACCTAGATATCCATATTGTTCCATTGAGTAGGGAAATATTGATGTTATATATATTTATTTCTCTTTATAGATATTAATTACATACCCCTGATTATGTATATGGTTACTTAGGTAATATAATTACATATATATTAGTTATTATCTTCATATGATGAATTATTCAGACTTATTATATGTTAAGAAAGGATCAAAATTATATATCCCCTTGATTCGTGGTAGAACTCAAGAGAATATCCATCTTGGGTAATTGGTGTATTATTTAGCTATTTATATTTGGTTTATTATCATGATGTCCTTATTGTATGTTTTTTTATGTTTTAAATTATTCATTCCATCACTATGAGATCATTTATTCTTATACAATAATTTATTTATTTCTATTTAATCCTTGGACAAATTATTCTCACAGTTCTATTTGGTATTTATTTATTTATTTCATATTATTTATTCCAAGATTATGTATTATATCTTCCATTCTACCCCACCCCTTATTGATTTTTTGAGATTAACCCTTTATATTATGCCATATTTACCAATGATAAAATAAATATTACAACATTTTATTTTTTACTTTCAAGGAGAAATGATAAATTATCATATATTTAATTGATCTTTATCACGTTTTCATTGTAATGTAATGTTTATTTATATATATAGATTTTTGATACTGTTAAAATATTGGATCTAATCAACCTAATTTGTTTATTAATGTTGGAATTATGCAGACATTGAATCTGTTATCAATATTTTATGATGATGAAAAGTCAATGTATTTTAATTTTGGAAATTATTGATTGGTTTTTAAAGTCCACTTACATGGGATGGATGCACTACAAGAGTGAATATTTTCTACAATATTTAATTAAGTGGATATGGTTTGATGATAAAGTTTTTTTGGAATTTATAACAGTATTCCAAAATGAATGATAGTGGATAACTATTTTGAGTTTTTATATGATGTGGAGTTGAGAATTTTATCTTGGAAATTATATGAGAAGTTTTCTTTACTATTTTAATGGGAGTTTAATAAAACAATTTCAAACCATTATCCAGCCAAGGTACGCATGAAACCATTAATTATTTGGGTAAGTATATAAACTTAATCCATCCATGGTGGTATAAATGGGTTTTATAGTAGTGGAAGAGCCTGTATGGAGGTGTAGGTGTGAATATCACCTACATAAATGCGTACATGTGAGAACACATGGAGGTGGACTACTATCCCTATGCAGGGAGGCACATTCCATGAAGTCCATGTGTGTGTAGTGTATCCAGGTTCCAACCCTGGTTCCAAATCAAGGTGTTAGTGGGATGTGATTAGTTATAAGTGGATCTAGACCATTCAGCAGTCTGATGTGGGGAACACTCATAGAAGAACACGATTTATAAAATGAAAAACATACGTCAATAATTGAGGCCATTTGTGATCAATGTGATGGTTAAACTTCTACCTTAATACAAAAAATGGTTTCTAAAAAATAGGAAAATTGAACACTGAAGCACTGGTGATCGAAACAAGTCCATGAAATCCATAAAGATTATCATGTGAGATAATGAGTAGCTCAAAAATTTGATTCCATGATAGAAGATGTGTTTTTATTTGAATATATACTTTTAACTAAAGTAACAATGAGATTGACATGAAAGTAATGGATGAATAGTATTCAATTCATGTGTATTTCTGAGGGAATATGAATGAAATGAATTAAATGGAAAATAAGTATAAATCATTTGATGGTTTGAGATTAGAGGTTTTGTTTTGTGAAGACTGTGGTTTTTCATATCCATGAAGCATTATAAACGATAGTGCACACAAAGGTGAGGTGGTGAGTGTAGAAGAGGAATGGTGGTGTGATTAAGGTGCTGAGTTGGTGGTCATTGTCTATAAATATCCTCAACACTCTCCATTTGAAGGTATGAGCTTAAAGATAATTTTTTAGAGTTGGTTGATTAAAAATAAAAAATAAAAACATTCTGATTTCATTAGAGGGTTCCATGTTTTCATGTTGGGACTTAGAATTTATGATCACATGAAGAAGTTATTTCTGTGAACATTTTCTTATTCTATTCATAGTGAAGTTTTTTTCATGAAGAAACTAATATTTTTAATGTGGTATTTTCTGTGTTTCTATTTTCACAAGTTAAAAACATTTATATTGAATTATTATATACAAATAATTCTTATTATATACATTAATATGATAACATGCATGCATAAGATGTAAGTGAAGGGTTTTGTGAAGATTTTATAAAGGTAGTGTGATACTATTATAAAAATAGAGTATAAAATTGCGTATAATATATAGTGAAGGTCAAACGAGACAGTGTTAGTGTTTTTTGATTATCAAAGTTTCCATGAACATTAAATAACCCTTTCATAACAAATATGTGTGAACATTTTCCATTTGTATTATTACACAATCTATAGTGAATAATGATTAATGATACATCTATGTAGCTATGTACATGCATGGATATTGATAAATGTACATAAAATATGTTTTTTATTAATATTGTATAGTGAAGTTTGAGATAGAAGCCATGTATTAATACAAAAAGAATTATTACCCAAATAATAAATGCACTAAGATAATTTTAGATCATTTGAAGATTAGTGAATAGTGATCATGATCAGAGAGTTGCTAGTTAGCTTTAGATGTAATTGAAGTATTTCACTTGAGAATATCATGTGATTCAGTTTTTTGTTGAGAAATATTACATATCAAGGAACTGTATAAGTAGTTAAAAGAAGATATAGGTATTTTTAGCAGTGTATCATATTGAAAGTTAAGTGTAAGTATCTATTGGGACTCTCAATTAGGAGAAGGCCTATGGGATGATTTTAACACTATATGATTCAATATAAAGGTCCTCTTATTGGACTCATGAGTTGGAAATATTATGTAAGTTGGATCTTGTGATCTCTAGTTGGAATTTGGAGTGGAATACTATGGTACTCAATGTTTATGGGAATTTTACTTTCCTTAAATGAAACCACCGAAAAATAGTGAGTAATTTTTAATTGTGGAGAATAACTAGTTGCAACAAGGACTAAGTATTCTGACCAAACCATGTAAAAATGTTCTGTACTATGTTTCATTTACCTTCTCCATTTCATTTAGGATCCACTCATTATAACATGTGACATAATATTAAATTAAAAGGGGGTAAAAAAAAGAAACGAATTCAGATAAAAAAGAACACTTAATTCACCCCCCTCTCAGTGTGACTATACGACCCAAATGGAACTTCAACTGGTATCAGATTAAAGTTTCCTCCTCTGGTTGAATCTACTTCAATAGCTAATTTTTTTATATTAAAAATAGATGATGTAGAAAATTTAGTTTTAAGAACATCCATAAGTGATTTAGATAAAAAATCTTACTTCACCTCATGATGTTACAAATGATGAAGTATCAGTTAAGAATCTGAAAAATAGAAAGAATGGAGTGGAAAAGAATATGAATATTAACTAAAAAATGAATGAAGATAAATAGTTTGATGAAGACACTCATATTGGTAATTATTTTGGGAAATCAATTGGTTATAATTCTTATTAACAAAGTTCACGTTTTGATAAAGAGGTATTTTATAATGAAATTAGAGAACATTTGATGTATGTTACCACAAAGTGTTTACTTGTATAGTTTGGGTTTTCAAGGAACTTATTGATTAAAAATCACACATTGAAGAGGCGGCTGAAGCAATGAAAGAAGTATTAGTTAGGAATGTTTAGAATGACATCACTATTTTACAGAATTAAATAACCAAGGAAGAGAATTTGACTTTATATAAATAAATAGTCACTATGGTTGAAGAGTTTAGAGAAGAATCCGTGTCACATTGCAATAAAATGATTTATTAAACTGAAGAATACTTGTAAAGTAGATTCTGTGAGAAGGATATAAAATAAATATTTTTTATAGAAGTTATACATGCACTATAAAAGATTCATAATACATTTATGAATTTTATATATTTTCATATTAGGAATAATGAAAAAAATAATGAAGGATCTTGAAAATTTGTTACTGAAGGTCAATCAGGTGAATAAAGTTAATATTCAAAAGTGAAAGATTTAGTTGGGGTAAATCATTAAACAAGATAAATATTATAATATTTTTATCCCCAAAAATTTATTTAATTATAATTTAAAATATGAAATATTATAGAGAAAAAAGTTGGGACTTCTCAAGCTATTGAGAAAAGATGTACTACCATGAACACTTATGATAAGATTAAAATTTATGAAAATAATCAACATAGTTTAAATAAGAGTTTGATATTATTCAAGGATAAATCTACTATATACTTATTGAAAAAGGTAACCCTTTATCTTGATAAATAATTATATGTGAATATAGTTTTTTAACTTGTTTAGATTCGACCCTAAAATCAAGACAAAATAGGTGTTAAAAAAATCTCAACCATCCACTACATCTTCATAAATGTATATGATGTTGTGTAGAAATTATTATTCCACAAATATGGCCAAATATAATATATTTTTTGTCTAAAATAATGGTTTTAATAATAGTTATAATATTTCATCGATGAAGAAACCAATATTTTTTAGAAACTATTAATGATACTAGATGTTTAGGTATCAAAAAATAAATTATTGGTATAATATTTCATTGTATGAAAATTTAAAAATCCCTAAATTTATTAGGAGAGACAATGAAGAATAGAGGAAACCTATAAAATAGAAGTATAATTCACAAGAAAGGAATCAATATATCAAAAATCAAAATGAATACATTGAAAATTTCTTTGAGAACTAAAATAGAACTGGTCACTAATATGATGAGTGATAGTATGTACTCATAATGAACTAATAATTTTTTGACGTGAAGATAATATCACCAAAAAAAGGGAAGGAGGTAAGATAAGAATATTTGAGCTAATTTCTAGGATGTGTAGAAAAACAATTCCTTTAAACAAACTAATCCCAAGAAGTTTGTATGGAATTATGTGAAGGTATTCACACCATAGAAAATATGTTCTACTATTGAAGGAATGGTAATATGACAGACGATTGAAAAATTTCCAAGAACATATGTACTAAGGAAATAAATATGTAATAAACTAAATAATCACCCCCAATGAAATTATAGGGTTAATTTGGTGAAAAAATATGATGTAGAATATAAAAATATTCATATAAAGGAAAGCTTGATGAAATATATTGTTATGTGTGAAAGGTATAATAAGATTGGGAATTCAGCTAAATAATTATTAAAATGGATTCCTAGAAATGAATAATTATTGAATAATAAAGGGAAATAACCTATGGCTTATTGTGAGAAAAAATATTTTTTTGAAAAAGGAACTCTATAAACCAAATGAATTCTATGCATGTTTCTAAAAAATTCTTCATTATATGGCCAGAATTGATTGAATATTCTAAAAAGATAGAGAAAGAATAGAAAAATGAAACTTATTTAATAGAAAATTTGAATAAGCCTACTTCATTTTAGAATATATTCAGGTTGAGTAGAAAATCTCATCATTATCTCTTTGATTGAGGAGAGTAGATAAACCGCCTTATTCCCATATATACATTATGTTTATTTTTTCATGTAAGTAATTGAAGGTGATGCATGTATTTAGGGGGAGACCTAAATTTTATGAAATATATTAACATCATATAGCTTAAAAATTGTCCATTAGGGTGGACTATTAGCATCATGTTTTCTCTTAAAAAATTTTCAAATAATATCAGAAGATTCTTGGAGTTGCTTCTTGAATAAAGCCAATCATGATGAAGAACTATAGAGTGCATCTCTTGAGGTAGAGAATAGAATAAAAACCACTATGTATCAATATATCAGTTGATATATCATGAGTATATAAATTTCTAGTGTTGGATATGTCTAATAATTATTTTCCCCATTGAGGTATGTTGTTTGTGTTTTATTTTATCTTTGATGAAAAATCAAGTCTAAAAGGGGGAGACTTGTTTCTTGATGAAATAGAGAAAAATAAATTTAAAATTGAGAAATAAATTTTTACACTTGAATGTTTTTAATCTATTTTTTAATATGAGTGAAAAATATTATTTTAAAATAATTTGAACAACCCATAAAGGAAGGTTTCCGGGTTTGGTATTGCATGTAGAAAATTTATTGACAACATTAATGTTAAATTTGATCACCCTTGTTTTCTAGAGTGATCATACCTCACATAAACATAGACTTTGTTAATTTTATCTCATTTATAATATTTTAGTAATACCATATCTCTAGAAAGAGAATCAGGCTATAATTTTCAATAGAGAATAAGAATATACTATGATACTTAGGAGAAAAAATGATAATTCCTTCCCATAAATATATTTATTAGACAAATGTTCAATAAATGAGAGAAGATAAAATTTAATCTATAAATTAAATGGGTATCAAAAAAAAAACAAATCGATAGATTAAAGAACCCCAAGTTTTTTTTAATTTATAATTATACTAATGTTGAATTTTCTATCAATAAATTTTTATTAGGAAAATTCAATGTTTTTTAATTGTGACGATTGTTAATATGTTCTTAATGTCCAATAAAATGTCCTGATTGCACTAGGAAAGTGGGATTTGTCTACAAAATTTAAAAAATGTTGATATGGTTTAATGTTGGAGACTTTTTGAATTTATAATTGAATACAATAATGAAAATAAGAGGATAATTAATTTGAGTTTGAACATGATAAGGAGTTTAGAATTTTTTATTGTAAATTTTGTGAGAATTTTTCTTGAATCTTTCTATGAGAGTTTAATAAAAAGGATTCCAATGATTTTAGAGCCAAGGGAAGGATGAAACCACTTATTAAGTGGGAAATAATGTCAACCTTGACCAATTACAGTGGTGGCATGGGGTTTCAAAGTGGTATCCCATTTGATGTAGAGGAATTTTTTCACATAACTCCCATATGAATGTGTATGGGTGAGCAGGCAAGGAGGTGGGAAAGTAGGCATGTATATAGAGTCATGTGCTATAAATACCAGGTGTGTGATGTGTATCTAGGTACTGACCCTATTTCTAAATCGAGCTATCAATAGAATGCGATCTCTTATTAAGTGGTGCCAGATCATTTACATGTTTGTTGTGGTATGCACTCTTAGAAGAACACTCTTCAACCACTTAAAAATATGTTTAATGAACTAAGGCAATCCGATCTAGTATATATTTCTTGATCAATCAAGCTAAGGGACCATTTTAAACATTAAACCATTAGAGGGCTTATGAACAACTATAAAATAGAACACTAAAGATCCAATGATCAAACCAAAGCAATGATAGCCATGAATATGGTCACGTGAGATTGTTAGTAGCTCATAAATTACTTTACAAGATAGAAGTTGCATTCTTTCATGAACAAAGTTCCTTGAACTGAGGTAACAGTTTGGTTCACATAAAAATAATTGATTAATATTGTTCATACATGTGTATTAGTTAGGGAATATGATGAGAATTAACATAATAAAAATATGTCAAAATCACATGATGGTTTGTGATAAGAGGTTTCATTATGTGAAGATGGTGTTTTTTCATTATCATGAAGCATTATATAATATGGTGTAAACAAAGGTGAGGTGGTGTATGTAAAGGAGGTATGTTAGTTTACTTAGGGTTCTAAGTTAGTGTAATTTGTCTATTAATAGCCCATTACGCTATCCATTCGAAGGTTTGAGGTTAATGGTAATTTTAAAGAGTGGGGAGATTAAAACTAAGAAAAGAATAATGCTCCAATTTCACAAGAAGGTTCCATGTTTTTGTTATGTTCCTTATAATCTGTTATTATATGACGAATAAGTTGGTTTAGTGAACCTTTACTTGTGAAATTCATAGTGATTTTGTTTCATGAAGAAACTCTTCTTTATAAAGTGTAGTTTTCCATATTTTTATTGCATGAGTACAGAATAGTGATATTATTTTCTTACATTAAATATTTTATTTCAATATACATGAATGTGATAAAATTAATGGATAATGTGAAAGTGAAGGGTTCAATAGAGCTTTTATAAATACAATGGGAGAATATCATAAATAGAAAGTATAATAATTAGTTAAATTTATAGTGAATTAAAAAATAGATAGTGTAAGTGTGATTGAATTATAAAATTTTGTATGTACATGAAATAAAACTTTCATAAAAAATAAGTGTCCAACTTATGAATTTGTATTATTCCACAAATTATAGTGATGAATTATTAGTGAGAAATTCATGAATCTATGTACATTCCTGAATATTGATAAATGGACATTAAATATTATTTTCATTAATAATGTGGAGTTAATTTTGAGAAAGAATTAAACTATAATTTATAATGAATTTTTAACTCAAGTAATCAGTGTGCTGAGATAAGTGAATATCATTTAAAGATTTGTGAATATTGAGTAGGATTGGGAAGTTATTAATCAGCTAAAATAGTTCTTGATGTAGTGTACATGAGTAGATTAGGTGATCTAGCTTTTTTGTGGAGAAAGATTATTTATTAAGGTAGTGAAAAAGTATTCAAAATCCTCCATAGATATTTCTATCAGTGGATCATATCTAAAGTGATGAGGAAGTCACTCGTGAGAATCTATACTAAGAGAAGGCCAATTTTATACTATTAAATTTATTATGTGTAGTATTAATATCATCTCATGGGAGTAAATAGTTATAATTCTTGTCCATGTGGGTGATAATGATCTATAGTGGGACTCTATAGTGGGACATTGTAGTAAATAGTATTGATGGAATGGGAGCTTCCATAGATGTAATAAGCTACACATTGTGAAGAATCTATAATTGAGGGGGATAAAGTTATAGAAAGGATTGGAAATTTTGAATGAACCTTGTAAAAATTTCATGTGATATTATTAATTAACTTTTCTCATAACATATTGGATCCAATAAAACTAATAGATGAATTTTTTTTGAGCTAAATGAGGTTAATAGAAAAATAAAATAATTTAGTAATATAAGTCATGCATGATTCATCCCCCTCCTACTGTGATTGCGTGATCAATTAGACACTTTAGGATCTTGTGTATCATGATCTCTATTCTATACTATTCTAAAAAAATAACCACCATTATTGGGGTACTCAAATTTTTTTATACTTTGTATTAAAGAAAGTCTATTATAATCTGTATTTTTGTGAAAATATTTATAGAATATAAATATATGTTAAACCTTTAAGATATTATAGAAATATTTTCAGATTAAATGGAATTAATTTATAATAAATTCACATAAATTATATTAAGAATTCATATTTTTATTCATGTAATAATTAAATATATACTACTGGCTAGAAATGGAGACTAATGTAAGGAACAAAAATCATGTCCACACCTATAATATGATAGTGATTTTTTTCATAATAAAATAAATTATGATGGTGTTGAAGATGACCAAATTTTGAATATGGTTTCATCGTTAACTTAGGTTATAAAAAATAACCTTACCCATATGGAATAACCCATTGCACCTTATCCTTGAGTGATAATGTTGTCATGTGGCAGCAACCTCCTACTTTCAATGGAACCACTAAGCTATTAGTGGAAGGTCAATAGATAAAGTGTTTATAAAATATAATACTTTATATTGGATGAATTGGACGATTAAAGATTATAATAATTTTATATACCCACAAAGGAGAGACTGATCAATAGTGGTCATTAATTTAGAACACCAAGAAAGAGGAAGAGAAATAATGTATAGTGTAGAAGGGTTTTAAGGTGATATTCATATAGTAATATTATCTTCATGAGTAAATAACAGAAATAGAAAAGAAATTCTAAAATTTAATACAAAAGGAGGGGAAAGTTATGGCCATGTACAAAGCATACATTTTACTTTAGTGATGAATACTATGTATTATGAATGCAATCATAAAACAAGATATTTTAATTCATTGATCTACTAAATCAAAATCCTGTAAAGAACATAGTTTTTTAAAAAAATTAACTTATGAGGTGATTATGAAAACTACCATTAATATTGTAAAGGATTTCTCCATGTGTTTTACTTTCAAAGGAATGAAAGTTAAAAAGAGGGAAGATGAGTTACATGTTAAAAGAAATTTGGAATAGGAAAATATGGGAAGGGTTTAATTTTCAAAATGAAATAATTTTATAAATAAACACCCTTGGGAATTCTTGAAGGGATTAAAGGTTTTCTTGAAGTGTGGATATTATCAAGCTAATGATTGAAATGTCAGGAAAGAAGACCTTAATATCCAATGTTTCAATTACAAGGAGATGGGAAACTATTCAAATAAATACCCCAGGAGTCAAGGTAATATAACCTAGAAGATGCCAATGGAGTAAGAATGAGCCTATATAATCATAATACTAAAATTTTAGGCCCAAAATATTTTCATTGGATAAGTTTTGATAACAAACTAAAATTATCTAATGTATTGTTTGATTCTAGATCAATGAAATCTTTTATATCTTAAAATTTTTCTAATAACTTTGATTAATATCATGATGGATTAAAGGAGTTTTTAGTTATTAATCATATTGGAAATTTTATAACAATTTTATTATAGTTCACTATACATATTAAAAAACTTGGAGGCTCCTTAAATATAAACCTAGTTGCAATAACATTGGTTGACTTTGACATAGTCCATAGGAAAGATTGACTCTCAATGTATAATGTGGGAATTAATTTTCATGATAATGAGATTAAAATATCTAAGGATAAAATATAATCCATTTATTTTAGAGGAGGGACATCATTGTGACATTATTATTTAGAACCACCTCTAATGGATCATCATAACGAGATCCTTAAAGAAGATAAATAAAAAATTGAGTATGAAATCCTTATAATAGAGGATGTATCTATTTTTTGGGATTATAATAATTTATTTTTTGATTAATATATTATATATCCCTAGGATTGTGATATTTAATTAACTATTGACATTAAACTTAATGCATAGCCAGTATCTAATCCCTCTGTAGCATTCGTCTGGTGTAATTGGTAGAATTAAAGGAACAACTACATGATTTGTGTGATTAGGGATTGATATTCCATATTATTTGAACATGGGGAGAAAAGGGAATGTTTTTTAATAAGAAGGATGAGGTTTTGTGGTTATGTAATGATTATAGAGAAATATATACCATTATTATTAAGAACAATTATCTCTTACCTCACATTGATGATATATTTGATCATCCTAAAGGGGATCTATAATTTTAAAATATTTATCTCTATTCTAATTACCATCAATTAAAATTCAAGAACCGATAATGAATTTTTTCATTAGTTATATGCATGATGAGTTCATAGTTATGCCTTTTTGGTCAATAAATGCACCATATAGGTTTATGGACCTGATGAATAGAGTATTCAAGGATTATTTTGATATTTTTTTTATAGTTTTTATTGATGATATCTTAATAAAATCTATGTTATATTAAGAGAATAAATATCATTTATATATTTTCATGGAGACTCTTAAGGGAGAAGGATCTATATGAAAAATTTAGTAAGTGTTAACTTTGGTTTAAAACAGATTCTATTCATAAGAAAAAATATCTATTAACCCTATAAAGAAAAAAGTGGTTAATTAATGACCCAAAATAATGAATATAATTCAGTTACATAGTTTTCTTGATTTATCCAGTTACTATTCATGATTCATTGTATTTCTTTTCAGATTATCTAATCTATTTACCAAGTAGACTTGTGAAGGGGTTAATATCACTTATTACATGGATTTTGAAGAAATCCTTTGGGTGAATTAATGTAATATTAATAAATTCCTTGATATTAAGATTACCATCATAAAAGGATGATTTTTTTATGTATATTGATCCATCAAGAAAAGGAATAGGGTGTGTCCCTATGAAAAATGATATAGTAGTTTCTTATGTATCAAGGAAATTACAGACTAAAGACTAAAAATATATAACTCAAAATCTTGATATGTTAGCTATAATCATTGAATTGATAATATGTTGGAACTATATTTATGGTAAAATATTTGACAAAAATATTGCTAAAAAGATTTTGAAGTATATATTCAAACATAAAGTGATCAATAAGAGACATAGTATATGGTTATAAATACTCATAGAATATGAATTCCCAATACACTACAACTTAGAGTAGGTAGACACAGTGGCATACATGTTGTGTAAGAAGTCTTATACAGTTCTATCTATGATGAGGATAGAAAAGGAACTAATGTTCATGTATTTATTAAAGTTGTACATGGAAATTTTCAAGTAAAGGGAAACATCAATTTTTTTCTAGTAATTTTCTAACAATATTTATTAGAGAAGATGATAAAGTGTTAACCATATAATAGGTTTCTAAATATAAATTCAAATAAATGGAAGAGTAATGATTGAAAAAATTTATATATGATGATGCTATGTTACCTTTTGGAAATAATCCATGTATATAATCAACACATTAGATAAAGAGGCAAATTTATAGTTTAATAGAATAGTTCAAACTTCTCTATACACTCAGGTAATACTATGTTGTATGGGGATCTAAGAGAGAACATCTAGTGGGAATACATGTAGTGAATTTTTTTTACTATGTGTCAGGATTCTTGGTAAGAATATAAGTAAATTATGAGATAAAAAATCCAAAATTTTGCATGACACCTCTCCCTATACCAATGTGGAAGTGGGAAAACATAAATATTTACTTTATTAGTATAATTCCTAAGACATCTAAGAAGAATTATGTTATATAGGTCATTTTAGATTAGCTTTCCATGTTTGAACATTTATTATAAATAATGTAATATCTATACCATGGATGTATTGGATGACTATATATTAATGATGTTGTGATAATTTATAGTACAAAATTTTCAATTGTATTTGATCATGAACCTTGATTCACATCATTGTTTTTCATGAGTATTTAAGTGGATTTAAACACTGAGATACTTTTGAGCACTAATTATCATGGTCAAACTGATGGGATGTTTGAATGGACCATCCAAACCATTAAGGATATGCTATGGTCAAAATCACTTGAATTCCATAGAACATGAGACTATTACCCACCTATTGTAGAATTTGTGTACAATAATAGCTTCATTTACAACATTCAAATGGATCCGTACAAGGCCTTTTGTAAAAAAATATTTTTAACTCCAACCACATAGGAAGAATTTTTGGAAAGGAAGCTATTAGGTTTTGAACTTGTTGATAAGACAACTAAGAAAATGTGATCTATCTATAATCATATCAAGACAATGTAGATAAGTTATAAAGGTTATTCTCATTATAAAATAACTTGTAATTTCATGTTCAGAATCATGTATTCTTAAAAGTTTCACCATGGAATGTGATTGTAGGATTTTGTATAAAGGGGAAGCTAAGTCTATGTTATATTGGTCATTTTGAAATTTTATAGATATTTGTATCTCTGAGTTATTGTTTGGATTTTCCACTAAACCACTCTACTATGAACAAAGTATTCCATTTCACAATGCTAAATAATTACATGCTCGTCCCTATACATATGTTGACCAATAATGAAATGGGGCTAAAAATTGACTTTCCCTATAATTATGTTCCTGGTCATATTATTAACACTAGGGAATAAGTGTTACGGAATCAAACAACCCTACTATTGATTTTTTTTGGATGAATAAAAGCTTGAAGAAGCAACATGGGATTAAAAAGAAGAAAACATGAAGAATAATCCTCACTTGTTCATGTATTCATGCACACCACAAAATTTTAGGAAATTTTTTTAATAGGGGAGAATGTAATATATGAGTTTACAATATAGTAAATAGTAATTTGATGTAAAAAATTATGGCTTAATGAAAATTCTATTATTTAATAAAACTAGTACAAAAAATTATAATATAATAATAATCTAGGAAATTACATTACAATACAATGCATAAAACCATTTGGTAATAATTTTATTAATAATTAAAAATAAAGAATCTTAATTAATGAATACTAATATAATTATATACATATGTCTTAGAATAAAAATAATAAGAAAGAAATATAGTTTAAAATTTTTTTTCACTAAATACATGGTTTGAAAATATAATAAGTCTCTTTCTTAATTATTAAAATTACTATATACAGAAAATTAATTAAAAAAAGGACTCAAAATTCAAAATTATAATGTTAAAATTGGAAAATGGTGAATTTTTCATAATTTTTCTATACATTTATATATATTGGTAAATAGTAAAATAAGATTTGAATATACAATATGTATTATAACATAATTATAATGTAAAAATGATTTTATAATGAATATAAGTGAATCCATGACCAAAATTAATTTAATTTATTAATATAATATATTTTTATGAATAATAATTATTTTTCAATCCTATAAATAACTTTCAAAAGTATATGGTAGAAAATAAGGATTGAAAAACAATATTTTATGAAAAAATGATCTTTCCATTTCCAATTTAATTATAAAAAATTAATTTTATATATAAAAATTAAAAATATTAAAAACCATGCCTCAATTTTTAAAAACCAGGATTCAAAACCATGGGTATGCCAATGGTTTTACATTTTCCACAACCTAGTTTTCAAAAGCATATATTTAGGAATTAATAAAAAAATTTCCTAAATTTTATATAAATACCATCCAATCCTTTCATGCCACTTCATTAAAAAATCACGCAGCACATTACTCCTCTAACTCTCCTTATCAATAATCCCTCTAAGGTGTTTCTAATTTTAGAAGGTTATCTTATCAATATTTAAGAATATACCTTTAAATGAAAGGATTCTCAATCCTCCTTTTGTCATTTTTAATTGAAATCCTTCTGTTATAATATCTTTTAAAAATATATTTCATATAATTTCATGCCATTAATTATAGGGTATTATCATATATTAGATATATTATTATTGTTAGATTAATTATTTACTAAATATTTTGTCATTTCGAAATTTGTTATTATATCGATATAAAGGTGTCAAATATATTCTTATCATTTATTTATGTAATCCAATACAATAAATTTTTATTTCAACATGAAATGTTATTATGATTCATTTTTTTAAATTAATTATTATATTATTAATGCGATATCATCATTCCATTCTATTATGCTAAAATCATAAACTATTATAATGATAAAAATATGTTGAAACCCAAGGGATGGATCTAAACATAGGGAAAAATATTAAAATTTTAGTCGAGTAAAGAGCATTTAGTTTCTTAGTAGTGAAATATCAATCTCGATACTATAGTATTTTATAGGATCTATCATATATGTATCTAGGGGTAATAACCATGGAAAAGTTTAGTTGGGTATTAACATGATCATTACTTAGTTGAGAAGAAATGTCTTAACTACAATATTGGTTTGACACTTCTAGAGGATATGCTTTAGATGATTCACAACATCTTTATGAATAATAATGAAGGATTTGAATATATTGTCACAATAGAGAAATAATTTATTAATTTATGTAAATAAATTGTATAAGGGTTGAACCAAATTCAAAATCATGGGTTCATGGGAAATATTATATCCTTACTTTGGTCTCTTACAAGTGGGAACTGCTGAACTCAATAACCACTGCCTATTCACATACTTACACTATGAAATTTATTAAACACTGCTACCTTATAATCATTCCTTTGATAAGTGTATTATCCAGTACATTTCTAATATCCTATAATTTCTAAGTTGATTAGTGGATATTCAATTAGAAAACAATACTATTCTATTGAATTGGGAAATATTATTTTTCTGTATATCCATTTTGACACCGCTACTGATACCTAGATATGATTATTCATGAGTTTCCACATAGAAAATTATGATATATATATATATATATATATTACCCATTATCTTTATATGATGGATACATACAACTTATTATGTGATGGGAAGTACCCATAATTTAATACTTTTTGGTGTGTGAGCAGGTATTATGAGACAAAATATCTTTCAAATTTAGTGTAATTCAGACCTATTTATATATGATTTCTTAGAATGAGCCCATGATTGTATGTTTATAACATCTGACATTATGTATTGCATCATAATAAGAAAATTTATTCTTATTGATGCATTTATTAATTTTTATTTAATCAATAGATACATTATTCTGAAATTTTTATTAGGTATTTATTTATTCCTATCATATTATTTATTCCATGCTTCTGTATGAAGACATTCATTTTGTGTTACCCCTTTCTTAGCATCTGAGCTCACCCCATTATATTTTTCCTTTTCCCAGGAAACTATTAAGATTACTACATGTGACTTATGGATTTACATGGATAAATTATAAATCTTCATGAATTAATTGGATGTATCTTATGTAGTCAATGTAGTGTAATGTTCATGTATTTATCTAATTTCTTAAGACCACTAAACTTCAGGATCCCTTATATTGTGATATGTTTACTCTATAACATTATAACGAAATAACCATAACTATGGGTTACGAGATTCAAGATAGTTACATTTGGTATGTTTCTTAAGGATTCATAAAATATTGTTCTGATGAGACCATAACCTCCCCATTATGGATAATAGGTCAAGGAGATATATTTAAGAAACTACATGGTAGAGGATGAAGTTTGGTAATTATTGCGAAATGAGAGAATAAGGGTTAAATTATTTTTGGTAGAAGATAAATGTTTTTTTAATAAAGTATTTAATAAATTAATATTTTTTCAATAGACTACTAATAGTGTTAAATCATGCAACTAAAAAAAGAATTTTATTAAAAAATATAAATTTTATTTACTTTTTATCCCTTCATAAACTAAATGGTGTCATTAAAATAAATGATACCAAATACTAAATGGAAAACATTATTATTTGATAAAATTATAATTTAGACAATGGATATTTCCTTATATATTTATAAATTCAATTAATTATTTTTAAATATATTGAAGGACAATTTAAATATATTTTTATGTCTTGAGAAACATTTTATAATTTTTTGTGTCAATTTTATATAAAAATATAATCATAAAACCTACCCTATAAACAAAAATATATTTTTAATCTTCACCCCCAATTCATATTTCTAAAAAACAAATTCCACTATGAAATTATGATTATATTTATTTAATTTATTTTACAAAATAAAATTAAAAAATACATAAATAATATATATATATATATTGAATATAAAATACCAATATTTTATAAATTAAAATAAAACACATAATAAAAATAATTACATCAATATACTTTATTTGAGTAAAATAAATTTCAACATTATTTTAATTAATTTAAATATCCATTTAAGATATTTTTATATTAATATATCAATATTTATTTTTTTATATAGTTATTTAATTAGTTTCCCATAATGGTCACTTTGTTATTATAACAGTCATGTGACAATTCTACCGACAATATTTTTGATATATATCTTACTTATTAAAATGGAAATATTTTCTATTTACATCCTACATAAACCTATTAAATTAAAAAAAATTAATTTTCTTATTTTTCTCTCATTTTTATCTATATTTAATTCATAAAATGCCTTTTTATTTCTAATATTTTTCCTTCTTATTATAATGTTTTTTATCGTTATGGAATTTCTTAGAGACAATGTGGCATCCAATTTCCATCTTATATTCAAGTTATTTATATATTTTTTTCAATTTTAGTTTTATTAATTCAATGTATTCATCCTTCATTTTTACCATTCAATTATGAAATAATATAATTTTTACTTTGTCGCATGGTTATTATAATTTATTTATTCTATACCTATCTACTCAAATGTATACCCACTAAGAAATCTATATTATCATGCAGTATAAAATAAATAATTGATATAATTATATATATATATATATAAGGTCCTTATCTTAAAAGATAGAAAAAAAATGAATTTAATTTTTACAAAGTTTTATGTTAAGGGAAAGAAATTAAATTATATATATATATATACAAACACGCCAAATATGTGATTTTATAGGACATGCATATTGGATTTACCAAATATAATTAGACATGTTTCAATAAGTGAAATGGTAATCATGCGACCTGAAAATAAATCTACAAATGGTAGAATGTCATTCATATCCTTCCCAAGATCCCATTATGAAATTTCAAATTTATACTCTTTAGAACTATATTTAATTCTCCATGAAACATTTACTAATTCTATCATGTATCATTCTATATATAACATACATTTTGTAACGCCCTAAATTTCTATAATATGAACATTGTATTTGATTGCGTGTATCACACACAAGACCATGCGAGTAAGGGAATATAATATCCTGAGACATTACAATATAATTAATTATTTAAATAAATATAATATATTATATAGCTTGAAATGCATGAAAAAAGGAGTTAGTTTACATCACACACAATAACGAATTTCTTCGATATCTTATGTTACATGCAAGACCGAGTTTTACCAAACAAAAATATTATTATTTCATATAATAAGACATATTCTAACAATTAAATTAGTGGTTATGAATAGTATTAACTATCTTATGAAAATATATGCACTATAAAAATATATGATGAATTCATTTGTTACTATTTATTTAAAATGAAAATATAAACCTATTGAATATAAAGAAAATATATTTATTCTCCCAATGGCATGTTGTCTTATAAATTAAATTAATTACAACTAGTTAATGATATTAATGAAATATATATATTTTATATATTCATTCAAATTTTCTTTATATTTATTCAATTTATTTTATTTTCATAGAATAAGTACAAACCTAATTGTATTCATAAAAATGTGTATTTTTTAAAGATAATTTTCACCAACTTTTAATGGAGAATCTATTTTAAAGAAATTTTTCAGAAAATTTATTACTTTTATATGTCTAAATAAACCTAATTTTTGAAATCAGAACATCAAAAATTGGTTATGTTGATTTTTTTTGTATTTTTATGTGATGTTTCATTTTTTTATGAATGGTGAAAAATTCAGAATTTTAATTCAAAACTACTTGTACATATAACTAATTTATAAGGATAAATTTTGTTTTTTATATATTTTAATGTTCAATTAGATAAATTTTACATCAATAAATTTAATTTAGGTCATTGGAATAAACTTAACATATTCAATTCTATATAAAAACCTTCCAAACTTTTGAAAATTTTTACTTTAAATACCAACTTTTTTTGTCTTGTATATGGGATTATATTTAAATTAATTTATACCACTTATGTGATTGTAATTTTGAAAAATAGATTATATATTTGGAATTTGAATAATTTATAATTTACAATAAGGTCAGCATAGTTTTTATCAAAAATATTAGTGAAATTAATTAAAATAAATTACAATGATTAAGAGGAAAATTAGCTTAATTATGGAATAAACTATAAACTTAAGGAGAAAATAAACTATACAATTTTCCAAAATCAATTTTATGCTCATATTGTTACAATAAAAACCCTTTTATATGAACTGTACTGACCCAAACCCAGAAGTTTAGATCCAGTGTCTATTACCATTGCATTGGAATTATAACAAGGAAATAAAACCCAAAGTACAAATCAGTTTATTAGTCATGGTAAAACAGATAGAAACATGAGTCTCTTATTTCAAATGTATACACTAATTACAATATTATTTTTTTTATTGAGAATAAAAAATTTATTCCATCTATCACATCCTTTCATATCATTCTTAGTACTTCTCTTGGATTCCTAGGGAAACGAAGCATAATAAGGGTGAGATCAAATGCTTAGTATGGGTAAGTAAAGAAAAATAAATAAGGAATTTATGATAATAAATCAACATGTAAAGGTAAATTACTGATAAAAAATTTCATGTAATTAATAAACATATAAGGAAGTTCGTAAATAATATAACAAGGAAAATGAAACAAAACACATGTCATTTAAATAACTTGATATGGCATAATCAATATGGAAATGTAAGAAACAAAAAAATCATTCCATTTAATAAATAAAATGAAAATAAAATGTATCCACATACCTTTTCATGGTATAAATATCATGTATAAGAAATACTAAATCAAAATTAATGCAAAGATTAATTATTAGATGTCATGTTTGAGGAAGATGAAAAAATATACTATAAAACCCTTTCACAAGACAGTTTAAAACTATAGGAAGAAAATTATTTAATTTTCACAACTAATTAGTATCATGAGAACCCCATTATGAATCTATAGGTTCTCTTAAGGAAAATTAGATGAAAAAAATAAATATGTTTCTACCTATACTTTTAAATCATCTTGTGAAATTTCTTAATGATATAGCCTTTCATGTGCCTCCAACATGATGTCCAATAAATAAGAAATGCCTTCATTTTGATTAATTATTAATTGTTCATTATATTTTCACTAGGAAAAAGTATATGAATGTATTTCATTATCAGTTTATTGATTAAATGGCACATGTTTTTAGTTTCTTACATTTCCATATTGATTATTGTTTATCTAATTATTTAAATAAGATGTGTTTTTAGTCATTTACCTTTATATATTATTTTCACACTTCCATTTCAGTTTATTTATTACATGTCTTATGTTATAATTTATTTACCATTACATGTTGATTTATTCTCATAAATTCCTTATTTATTTTGGTTTACTTACCCTTAATAAGTATTTGAACTCACCCTTGTTCTGTTTCCTTTCCCTAAGAAACAAATAAGTTTACTAGAGAAAGATATTGAAGGATATTCAAGATGGAATAATGTTTTTATCATCCAGAAAAAATTATGTTTTAATTAATGTATGCATTTTTAATACAAGACACATGTATGTATCTTGTTTACCAAGACTACTAAACTGACCAGTCCTTTGGGATGAATTTCCTTGTAATCGTGCTAATTTAATGGTAGTAAACACCGACTCCAAGCTTATGGGGTTAGGTCGCTACACATTTACTTAGGGATATTACAATTCCCACCAATAACATTATTTATTGAATTTAATTTAGAATAATCGTCTCCTGATTCAATAAAAATTAGAAGATTTCATAGAAACCTATAAAAAATAATATATGTAATTTAGATGTTCCTCAAATAATAAGTGATGTTAACTGATGATTGAATATTTCCTTACTATATCCTTGGAAAAAAAAAGTCACCCACAATGATGGATCTAGAATATGTTATCATACATGATGTGTAAATTGATCAAAAATGAAGAAATGGTTGGTAGAAAACTAAAATGTGGCCCATTATACATTATCAGATAAAGGAGATGGAGAGGTGGGTAACATATTTTTTTAGAATATTAATAAAAAAATACAATAAGGTCATTAATTCCCAAATTCCACTAAGTGCTTTTTAGTCATCAACCAATTACTTGATGGCCCCTATAGGGGTTTGGACACCCCATTTTTGATTCAAAAAGTAATCAAAGAGGGCTAATAAGATACCCAATAGTTCTTTTTATATTAGAATATCACCAATTCATTTCATGTAACCTAAATCTTTATATTATACCTCTAAAAATATAAATTTTAGATAAACTCACCCATAATTTATTAACACAAGTTCAAAAATACTTTTAATAGCCTATCCAAATATTTGGGTTCATTAAACATGATAGGAATACCCACTTTATAATATCTATATCCATTTATTATAAATTCTATTAAAAAAACTTCAACCAAATTCTCCTTTCCTACCACTTTCATTGTTTCACTTCTCTCTAGTAGAATTTAAGATCCACTGGAAATTTTAGAATCATATTTGTCTTAGGTTAATATCAGTAGTCACAATCATTTCGTAGTTTATAAAATTAGTTACTAATTTCAATTTAATTAACATGTCATATTCTTAATTGTGTTCTATTTTATAGTGATCTCCCTTGCACATTCATGTTTTAAATATATCTTCTTGATTATTGTGATTATTTTAGACCTTATTAACCACAAAAAATTAATAAACAATGAATTTATAATTATAATCATATGAAAAATCTCCCTTGGTAAAATTACTCTGAAATAACCTTTATTCACTAAAAATTTCTATAGTATGAATAAAAAATAAATTTTAATATTGCCTTTATAGATGGTGTAAATTCTATCATCTTTTAAATGGTTAGATAATTACTTCAACAATTTGCTCCATTATGAATTTGTTCTTCCTATTCGTGATATTATATTGAGTCATGGGTTGGGGTATATGAAAGTAAAATATAAACCCATTTTTCCGTTAAAATTATTTATTATATACATAAGATATACATATAACTTCTTTGCTGATTGATTGAGTCTTTATTTATCATTTTCATATATGATACTCTAGAATTTATGAGTGTTCTGGTCTATGAGTGTATTAACATTAGTATATATCCTATTTTTGGTAGAAAATTTCTATGATTATAGAATTTTTATTTTATTATCATATCTTCAGTAATTTTATTCAAGTCATTCATGATCTTGTAATGTAATTAAATTTTTTACTTTGAGTGTAATTAAACTTTTATTAACTTTTTTAGCCTCTAATAATCCCCACTTCACTTTTAAGCCTTTTATTTATTTATATTTCAATAGTATACAATTATTTTACTTTGATGTGATATATTTTTTATCCTAAAATATTTATATTTGACATTATAATTCTTCTAGTGAACATTCCAGTGCATATTTCAAGGAAAAAACTTTATTAACATTCTCTTCATTATCTATGGAAACATCAATATTATCTAGATAATTAATAAAAAACAATAAATAATCATTTTTATTAAATTGTTCATAATCTATTTAATTATATTAGAACTCACAATAATATATCTAATATTATAATAAAAATTATTCAGTTTTTTAATTTTTATGAGATTTCATAAAAAATTACATAAGTTTAATTATTTAGTAACCTTTTTTGGGAATTACTAAATTTATTAGTCTTTAACATCCTTTTCACAGCTGAAAAAAAGATTTCCCACTTTTCCACACCTGAAAAAATATAGGTAAACTTCACCATGAACCTTCATTTTCCTTTATTGATATTTATTTACATAAATGGCCTTAAATCATGAGTTTCTACCACTATTTCTTCCTACAAATTGATATTTTCCATTACCTAAAATTAACTTTTTTATAAGTAATATGATGATTCAATGGTTTATAAATAATCTATACTTAAAAATAGATAATAGTATATTATATAACTTAAAGTGAGAATTTTATTTAATTAACCATAGTTTTATTCAACTAATTATAGGGTAATGTAGATATACATTGGGAATTTTTTAGTTAAACATAGTATCATTCATATTTTTGGATTTCTATTTAGATATTAATTGTCTTTTGGATTTTGGAAATCATAAAATTTATTTTAATGATATTGTGAGAGGATTAGAATAGATTAAAGTATTTTTTTTTATTTTTGGAAATTGAGTTTTAAGATGGTGGATGTATTAAGACATTAGGTATTTGGTGATCAAACCGGTGGTACAATGATAGTTGAGTTCTTCCTGGTGGCCAGCGGGCTTCCAACAGTCCCCAATTTTCTATTAGGTGGCTGGTGAGAATATGTTACACCAGTTAACCAATGATACTAAACCTGATGTCTTTTAATTATGTTTATTTTTTTTTTCATTTTTACTATTTTTAATTTAACCAACATTCAGGGTTCACTCCCATTAGGTCATTCATTATTGGGAGATACCCCTAATTTTCTATATTTCTTACCTAAATTTATTACCTCTCATTATTAGAAGTATATTAATACCTTTTTAAAGACCCCAACCCTTGTAGCCTAGATCCAGTGCATTAATTTATTATATTGGTAATATAAACAAGATATCACATCCCAAAGGACTGCATAGTTTAGTAAATTTTAAAAACCAGGTAAAAAGATTAGTTTTTCATTATAAGTTGAAATAAAAAAACATGGTAATTCCATTGAAAACAATTCTATTCTCTTATCATATCCCAACATGTCAATTAAAATATACATCTAGTCATCCTAGGAAAAATTAAACATAATAAACGGGTAATCTCAGATGCTTAACAAGGGTAAGAAATACATTGAAATATATTATAAATTAAAATAAACAATAATGAAATTTTAGTTATGAAAGACAAATTCAATAAAATAATAATCTTGGGAATAACATGGTTGGAATAGAATATTAATATATAATTCCATATAAATAATAACATGAGAATGAAACTTTACCATGGATATTCTTCTAGTTGAATAATTACATAGATTATAAATTACTAATATCAAAACTAGAAAATGTAAAATTCATGGAATCATAAATATACCTCCATGTTTTCTTCCAAGACACTATACATAAATGGGTAAAACCCAGTCTAGTGTGTCTCATGAGACCTATCGATGAATCGAGGGGCTATATCGGGCCCCACCCATCACTTACTAAGTTGAATTAATTTTCGATATGAAAGGGGAGGAACATAATCAACATATACATTCATATTGAAACTAGAATATGAAATATTAATAACTTTCTATAAATAATAAACATTATCACAAACCATCAATTATAATATGGAGAATGATATCAAGATAGTACATCCCAAAAAAACCATTAAATAAATTATGGATGATGGTAACATAATATACCAATATTAATAAAATAATAGGATTAAAATTTTCTTTATTAAATATATGAAGATATTATAATAAAATCACTGGGCAATTATTTAGAGAATTACCATTTTTTATTTGGAAATAAGGGTTATTTTTGAAAATCATTTTTATTTGTCATAAAATCATATTGTAAACATGTATATCCTAGAAAAGAAAAGTTAAGGACAATGAAATTATATTTTAGTAATACTAAGTTAATATTAACATAGAAATTTGGCATAGATAGTGAAAAATATGTTAAAATAGTGTTTAATAAACATTAGAAATGAGCCACTTCAGTGTCGTATAGACGAAAATATAACCGCATCCTTATAGAATAAAATGAATAATATATTGTATAGAAACAAAAATTAACTAATATATTTTTTCATGCTAAAATGAGTGATTTTATAAAAATAATTTTCTTAAAACCCATTATGGAGTATACAAGAAAATGGGTATGAAATTGGGAAGTTCTATTTAATCAGACTTTCTTATCGTGAGTAATTGAAAAAATAACCATAAATTTTTTTATTTACCTATAAAATCAAGAATAATTGATATAGTTTAATATGTTTGTAATATACACAAATAATTTAAGAGGATTACATAAAAATAATTAATAATTGAATTGGGGTAAAGAGAGAGAATGTGTAACTCAAAGGAAAAATGGATGTTTGGTGAGAATCCCTTACCACATTGTAAAAAGTTGTACCATATTCCCCCATAAAGTGTAATAATTATCAAATGAAACATTAAATTACATGATAATATATAGATTCATAATGTTATAAATCAAATGGATGTGTACATACACCACATAAGAGATTAATATAAATAAATAATAGTATTAAACAGAGGGTGTTGAAATATATGAAAATATTCTAATAAAATCATTGAGTAATTCGTGTGTTAAATACCCCTTTATTACTTTAGAAAGAAGACTTCCTTGCAAAAATCATTTTTATTTGTCATAAATTAGATTTTAAACATGTATATCCCCAAAAAATGGTGGGGACAATTAAATAATATTTTGGTAATTTTAAAAGAATATTGAAACTAAAATTTTCCCTAGATAGTGAAAATGTGTAAAAAGAGTGTTTATGAAACTTTAGAAATGAGCCACTTCAGTGCAGTATAAGCAAAAATATAAATGAGTACTTAAAGAGGGATATGAATAATTGTCTATATAAAAGTCTAAATGAAATAATATAGTTTTTCATGATAAAATGAGTAATTTACAGAAAATAACGGTTTCTTGAAAATGATTATGGAGTGTACTTGAAAATGGGTATCAAATTTGGAAGTTCAGTTTAATCGGGCATGCTTATCATGAGGAATTGAAAAATGAACCATATCAAAACATGTATTTTCCCATAAATGAAAGAAGAATTGATCTAGGTACATATACTTGGAACATAAAAATAGAACATAGGAGGATTAAATAATAATATTTTATAATTACATTAGGCTAAATAGAGAGAAAGTGTAACCTAAAGGAAAAAAAGGCGGTTCGGGGAGAGTTTCTTACCACTTTGTAAATAGTTGAACCATATTCCCCATAAAATATAATAACTATAAAATTAAACATTTTATACGATGAAGATAAACATATTAATGATATTATACAACAAAGGGATTTATAGATACACTAAAACAAAGAAATTGTGGTGAATAAGGCATATCTTATAGAAATAAAGGTGAAATGAGAAAACCATTACCTTATATATGAAAGTGTTCTTCAATTTCACTTAATGTCCTAGATAAGGAAATTAATTTCTTTAATAATTTAATTAAAAAATTATAAAACATGTATTAAATTTATTATAATTTATCAATTTTATTTGTGGACTTTTTTATGAGTTATAATATTCAATTTCGTTGTTCAAGAGTGTTTGTTTTGATGGTTTTCATACTTGGTTCACTTGTATACACATATGAAAGATCATATAAAATTTGTATAGTTATCCAGAATTGAAATTAAATAGTTACTAATGAACTTACAATGGTTAAATGGTTTTATAGATCAGTTTATTTTGAGATATTATGATTATTCATTAGAAAAACTGTTAATGATAACCGTTTAGATTATTTTGGTATTTTTTGATCATCAGTAAATAGTTTTGTATTATTAATTAATATTATGTATATATACTGGTTCAAAAACACTAAATAAGTTTTAAGGTATATTTTAAAATATTTTAAACCATTATAATGTGTTTATAACCATCCTTGAAGGTGGTAAGGGAAAATGAAAATGCATCATCCATGATGGCGGTAAATTTTCACATCACAAACGATGTTTTCATTTTTAGAATAAAAGGGGGAGGTGAAGAGGTTTGATGATGGATATTATATAAACATAATCAAGTTAAAGTATATGTAATATAATGGTGTTATAATTAATGTTTGGATATTGTAGTTAATGAGAGAATAATAAAAGAAAATAAATTTAAAGAGAGAGAGATGGAAGGGTTTACCTCTTGAGTGTCGTCTCTTTGAGAACCTCCTTCAGGGGCATTAAAAAGGTATTTTTGTGAGACCAGAATTTGGGTAAGAGGTTTTGAAGATTAAATGGGAATAATATTATAAATTATTAATTATTATAAGGTGTGAGGATAAGGGGTGGTATTTATAGTGGATAATAGTGGTGATTTATGATTATTGTATTCATTAGTTTATTATTTTAGATCAAGACTATGAAGAGTGATGATTATTGTGAATAAATATAGTAAATATTGAATTATAGTTGTAACTAATTGGTTATTAAATCATCAATACATCATCGATGACTCAAAAAATCATGGATATGGCTAAAATGTTAAATACTGTAAATTAATGTATTTCACTATTCACAAAATTCAACTATTTTTAAAAAAAATCCAAAAAATTATCACTAATAATTTTTTGATGATTAGAATCCAAAAATAGACTTCATTTAATGAAAATAATTTTCTAAATATGGGAAATTTAATTTTTAATTAAAATCATCACTTATTCTGAAAATATCATTTTAAAATTATAACTAATTTTATAGCACTTTGAATAATTAATTATGTTTTCATTAAATTGTCTTATATTCAAATGACAAAAAAATATTTATTTATTAACATATTTTTTTGAAATTAAAATTTATTTTAAAACATTATATTAATTATAAAATTAAAATAATCATTTACGTCTTACAAAAATAAAAACACTTAATTTATAATTTTAAAAACATTTATTTACATATTCCATGATAAAAATATATTATATTTTGATTCATAAGATACCTATATTTTTTTAAACATTAAAAGGTGATGTTACTATTTTATTGGTCATATTACTATTTCTAAATATCATATTACTATTCCAATGGTCAAGTTTCTATTCCATCAGAATAGGTTCCAAGCATTCTAGAAATACCTATTATTTCATATATTCTTCATCTATAGATTTTGTATTTAATTATCTATGTGATTTTATGTGTTTTATTCTACATAAAATAATTATAAGAATAGAAATTCCATTGTCAAAATTTTGGGTCTTTACAATTTTCTTTACTAATTTAGGGTATATGTTCTCTTTTCTCAACCCTTTCTTCTTTTCTGATATTTTTCTTCATTTTAGTTGGTTGGGTTAGAGAATTATATATGTGATTCCATAAAATCATAGTGTAATCACTAAAATAGATAAATCTTTCATTTTTTAGACTTAAATAAGGATTAATAAGGTTTATTTCTTGTTATTTACGATCATTTCAAAAGAAGGATAGTTTTAAATAGATTATTTTATGTATTTTATTGATTTAGGTCAAATTTATAATTGTTTTGGTTTTATAAATTAAGGGTTTTTTATTTTAAATTTTTAGGAGGATATTGAGATCAATTTATATTTTTTTATATTAAAAAATTATGTAAATAATTACAGATCTGGATTTTATATTTTAAAAAACTATTTTGATATTTATAGATTAATAGGTCCTCATTATTGAGTTTTTCTGGTAAGTCATCTAAACATTCCTTTAAATTTAATCATTTTTTCTTATGTTTAACTACCACTTTATTTTTTTTAAAAAAAATCATGGTTTTTAAAATATAATGGGGAGGTTTTAATAAATTAGTTTTAGTGCAGTATTGTTTTTTAATATAATGGGTCTATTTGAGATGTATATTTATTATTGATGTATAACATAATTATAAATTTTTATAATATTACCATATGAATTTTCAAATTCATATATCATTCCAAATTATTGTGATTATTTTTTAGAATTTAACATAGACTATTTTAATTAAAAAAATAAAGAAATTTTATGAAATTTTTTTTATGGTTATGAAATTTTATTTTTCCCTTATAATTTATTTTATTCATCACATGAGAAAAGATTTAATTTAAAAAAAGTTTTCCTTTTTATTAAAAATTTGTTTTTAATATTATTTCTTAAGTTCCATGTTATGAAATAGGGGATAAATTATTTGTTTTTATGAAAGACCTAAATAAACAATAAGTTAATGAAAAAAAATTAACCTTTAGTTAAAAGGTTGCATCAGTTGTTATGTAATGGTTGGGTTCAATGGATGGAGTAGGAATGATTTATTCTCTCTATGTTTAGTGAATTTCATTTAATTAAATAATGTTAAATTTCTAGATATAATTCTTTTTAAATAACTTTTCTTTTGTTTTGGCTAATTGGGGAAACAAAATAGCTCTGAGTAATTAGTATAAATGGTTATCTTTCTATGTGACTTTGGGAAACCTTTGTTGAGATAAATAATTTTAAGACAAATAAATATATTTAATCTCACATATTTTGTTACCTTCATTCTTTTCATAAAACACACACACAGATATATATATATATATATCCTATCATGCCTTATAAATTAATATTTTTTACTATTTATTTATTCTTTGATTGAAGGTTTATACATTTGGGATGTATTATATTTTGTATTCTCTATTCACTAATTGGGGTTCTATTTTTTATTCCATTGGTTTTAATATGATTTTCATGGTCATATAAAATAATGTGAGTATCCTTATGGATGAGTTATTGTGCTAGGGACCCTGATGTTTAGGGATCATGTGATGTGTTGGTGGTATAGAGTCTAAGGGCATGAATACTATGGCATTTCAAGTATAGGGAGTGTGAGTGGGTGATTCTTTGTAGATATTTTATGCACCCTTATTAGTTTTAATGAGATTATTTATTTAGAGTAATTACAAGTTATATTTTTTTTGGAATTGAAGGGTTTTTGATTTGAAATATTGAGAGTGCTGAGTTCTAACCTACTAATGTTTGTATAATATTCTTTGGAGTGACTTTATGTGTAATTTTGTTTGTCAAATAATGTAATATTAAAAAAAATGAAATTAATGGTTTGAATAGTATGTGTTACTTTATTTGGATTATATGATGGGGTGTGATATTTATTTATCCACCATTGGTCGTATTTTTTGTATGCTTCATCTTTCCATCTTGACATCATGTGAGACATTCATGGAATTAGATATTCGATTATTCCAATTTCATATAATTTCTTATATTATTTTTGGGAATGATTATATTTATTGTGATATATATTTTTTATGGTTCTTAATACCAAATTTCATTCCATTTCATTTTATAATTTTTTATATTTTTCAGTATTTATATAAATGGTTCATAGAAATTTCATGAACCACAGATGAGGTAGATTATTACATATATACAGATTATGTTATGTTCATATATAGTTTTTTCCACTCTTATAGATAATATTGATATAGTTGGTAACTTTCCCTCTTAATAGGGGATACAAAAATGTTTCATATTATCCCTCTTAAGAGAGTATGCAGAATGTATGCCCTTTCCCCTCTTTCTTTACCTTATGAATTTGTTTTTAATGTATCTCTTATTTAGAGCTTGGTTGTAACGTCTCGGATCTAGGTGCTGCCCAAGGGTTCCTCGTACTCAGTTGGTCACATGGCCTCAAGCACATTTCCCCAAACTCAAGAGGCTTCCAACTAATAGTGAGGGCCTTGGGTTTGATAGTGGAGAAACTATACCCTCATTGGCAGGGTAACACAACAAAAACACATAGTAAACAATAGAGGAAGTAGTAATACCATACAACATAAGTAAATATTGTAAAAATGATAGTATACACAACTGCAACATATATAAATAAATGATACATGTCACATGTAACTAAGAAAGAATCCAAACAAGTCACAATTCCAGAAATACAATTCTAAAACCAATATATAGAAAATAGTAAATTCCAAAAGCATCGCAAGCCTTAGCTTGGTCCCATGCTCTCCAGCTCCAACAACAATCATGTACCTGATGATAAAGGGTGCTTTCCCTTTCTATACCTGCAAAAATCTAATCTATTTGGGCCTCAAATAATGACCCAAATAGGGTATGAGACAAATACCTGTAGGAAACCACCAAAAGATATGTTCCTAACTGTCAGTATATATATATATATATATTGTAGACAATATGATGAATGAAGTAATAGATAAGGAATTAATCAAAAGTAAACAATCCTACAGTTTCTAATTTCATTAATTTACATTTACTAATTTTTCAATCTGTTGAATAATGAAATCCTGAGATCTAGCCTAATATTTGTATACCCTATGTAATAGAAGAAAACAGATGTCTTAGAAGAATATATAACAATCAAGTAAGACTGAGTTGAAACTTGTGCTTTGTCTTGGCAGTCTCTTCAGAACAAACATTAGAAATATCTCATTGAACCACTTGGTGGATCACATAGTCTAACCCCTATAATCAATTTTCCCAATGAAAACAAAGACTCTCTGAGGAAGCACTCACTGTCAATTCCCCCAGTGGTCTTTTAACGAATAACTACCGACTCTCTAAGGAAGCACTCAAAATTCATTCCCTATGTGGTCTTGTAATGGTATACCATAAACACTACAAGGGATCACTCACCATCAATCCCCCCTATGGTCTAATAATGTATATATAAAAGACACTCTAGGGAAGACCTCAACTTCAATTACCCCTATGGTCTAACTACGCCGGGTTCTCAGAGCCCTATGTAATTCAATCGTGCAGAAATGATATCTAGCAGCCCAAGTAATCTCAACTACTACAAGGCTATGTTGGTAAAATTCATAAAACAAACATTTAATAAGAATCTATTAAGTAATAATTCAAACCAAACAAGAAAGGTAAGGAAACAAGGTCTGCCACATAGGCAACCTGGACCAAATGGTCCTAAACATTCAAACAAGGGAACGCCCCTACGAGGTGTCCCCTAAACATGAAATTTAGCATAATAAATAAAAAAACCCTTTATCTATAAATAAATATAAGGAATATGATAATAAGCTCAAATTATTTAACATGAAATACGAGAATCATGGGTAATAAACACGTAGGAATATACAACTCAGAGAAAACCCCTGAAAGGCAACAAACCACCTACCTCAACATTGTATGATCAATATAGTTGAACCTCAGCCTTTGAATCAACCTATAATGTCATAGATATACAAAAGGGACAAAAAATTTAAACCAAGGATAACTCGAGAGAGGAGATATCAGGAAGAGAGGCTCTAGGGAAAGGGAGGACTCACCGGTGGGAATCCAAGGAACTTGGTGGCGCCTCAATCAAAGTTCAGATGGAGGAATAGGAGGCCCTCAAAGATAATCGGCTGTATATCACTCTCATGTATGAGTCATAGGAAGAAGAAAGAAGTTCTGGAGATGAGACATGACCCCAGACATATTAATCAAATAAAAATAAACGTAAAAGGCGTGTTCATTTAATGTACACGCCGTTTACTAGCCTCAACCATCCACCACTTTATGCAGTCCACATGGCCATATACTTGGCCATTACATAGCCAATACATGGATACCCACAGAAACCAGTTACACGACATGTACTCAGGAGTACACAGCATGTACTCAGAAAATTTCCAAATTCATTATTTTTCCTTGAAACACCCTAAATTTAGATGCATACCTGAAATGATGATTTGGGTTCTTACAAACTTCCCCCTTAAAATCCATTCATCCCCGAATTACCCTTCCAAGGGTGGTGAAAAAGAAACTTCAAACAACTATGGCCACTGTGATCACACATCGACATCCCTCTCCCAAGACTAATCCTATACTTGTCTGTGCTACCATAGAAGCCGTACTAGAGGAATAGAATAGCTATGGAGAACCTTTGTACTGTTATCCAAAATCTGAATAGGGTGCTTCTCAAAGGATGTATCCACCCCCAACTCATCCTTCTCAGGCTGAAAAACATGAGACTTTTATGAAAGGTAACATTGTAGCTGAGAAACATGGAAGACATCATGCACTGAACAATACCTCTAAGTTCACTGTAACTAATAGGCAACTGGACCGACTCTCTCCAAAAACTCAAATGGACCGATGTATCTCGGTGAAAGATTTCTCTATATCTTAATCCTCATGTGTCCCAACCTCAGTGCGACACACAATAAAACCTAATCTCCGACCTCGAACTCCAGAATTCATCTTCGTCAATCAGCAAAAGATTTCTAGTGAGACTGTGTAGTATCCATCCTCTTCCGAATCAACTCCACCTACTGAATGGTCCCCTAGAAAATATGAGGTCCCAACATAGCTACCTCTCCTACCTATAGACAACATAGGGGTGATTGACATGGACTAACATACAAAGCCTCATAAAGTTCCATCTAAAACATCTCTTATAAACTATTATTGTAGGAAAACTCCAGTATGGGTATATGCTTCTCCCAAGAAGCCCTGAAATCTAGGATGCATCCTTGAATCATGTCCTCCAACACCTGAATCATGCACTCAGACTTGTTGTCTATCTGGGGATGGTAAGTTGTACTCAGAAGTACCTGTTTACCCAAAGCCCTATGTAGTACCTTATAGACCCGAGAAGTAAAACATGAATCCCTATATGAAACAATAGAGTGAAGAACCCCATGAAAATGTAAGATATCTCAGATGTACAACCTTCCAAGATCATCAACACTAATGTTTTCCTTGTCTATCAAGAAATGCGAATCCTTTGTGAGTCTATCAATAATAACCCATAATACATCATTACCTCGAGGTGACCTTGGTAACCCCGTTACAAAATCCATCACGACATCATTCCACTTCCATTTGGGAATGGGTCACTACTGTAATAGCCCTTATGTTCATTGATGCTCTGCATTCACCTACTGATAGGTGGAAAAACTCATCACAAAACTAGCAACATCTCTCTTCATACCTAGACACAAATACTGACGGTGTAGATCTCGGTGTATCTTGGTGACACTAGGATGAACTTCCCAAACCGAGGAATGAAAATCTTGAATCAACTCCTCACGTATGTCTGCTCACACCAATATGAGACCATGAAAACGCAAGATATCATCCTTGCCTATAGTGCACCCAAGAGTAGGGTCATATATTAACACACTCTCCCATATGACTAGGCCTTCAGAATCTGATAGTTTCCTCATTCTCACTCTATCTAGAAGAGTAGAGTTAACATCTACAAAAAAAGAAACATATGACCCTCTCAGTCATGCACATCCAAATGAATCTCAGAGAACAGATCCAAATGCTACCACTCACTGCTGGCCTCCTGAACTGCCTGTATCTGAGTCCTCTTGCTTAACACATTAGCCACATCATTTCCTTTCCTAGGTGTGTAGGCAATCTCAATTTCAAAATATTGAAGGTACTAAACCCACCATCCCAGTCTAAAATTTATATCACACTGAGTAAGGATATACTTAAGGTGTTTATGGTCCTTGAAAACCAAAAAATGTTCCCCCCAAAGATAATTTCTCCAACATCACAAAGTATGCACAACTACAGCTAACTTGAGATCATGCATTAGTTAATTCATCTCATGTGGCCTCAACTGCTGAGACTCGTACACAACGACTCCATCCCCCTACATAAGCACTACTCCCAGACCGATACCTAATGCATCACAGTAAATGGTGTAACTCTTGCTCGACTCTATAAAAATCAGTATTGGTGCCAAAGTAAACTCCCCTTCATCTCCTTAAAGGTTGAATAATAGGATTCTATTCATAAGTACTTCACACCATTCATAGTCAGGCCCTTTAGTGGAAATGCTAAGCGTGAAAAGTCCCATATAAAGTGTCTGTAGTAACCAGCCATCCCCAAAAAACTATGTACCTCAAAAAGTTGTTCAGATGATCTCAGTAAGCTACTACTCTCACTTTCACTGAGATAACATGACCCAAGAAGTGAATCTGTTCTATCCAGAAGTGGCATTTTGAGATCTTATCATATAAAAAATTCTCTCCCAGTGTACAGAAAATGATATCAAGATGGGTGTCATGGTCATGTCAAGTGTGTGAGTACACCAAGATGTAATCCACAAATACTACCATGAAAGAATCTAAAAACTGATGGAACACACATTTAATCAGTTCCATGAGAACTACTGGAATGTTCATGAGACCGAACAACATAACCACATTCTCCTATAGAACATACCTGCTCTGGAAGGCTGTGAGAGGTATATCTGATGGCCTAATGCTAATCTTATGAAAACCAATTTGCAAGTCAATATTCAAGAACACTTGATCTCCTATAAGCCGATCAAAGAGATCATCAATCCTTGGAAAGGGATATCTGTTCTTAACCATCAACTGGTTTAGCTTTCGATAATCCACACAAAAATTGAGGGTACTATCTTCCTTCTTTATAGATAGGACGGGCGAACCCTAAGGAGAAATGTGGGTTTAGATGAAACCCTTTGTATATAACTCCTCTAACTACTTTTCATCTCGTGTGACTATTGTATAGCCATACTATAAAGAGGAATGGACACTAATTCCACTCCTAGAACAATCTCAATAGATAAATTTACCTCTCTCTAGAGGTAGAATTGAAAATTCATCTAGAAAGACATCTCTAAAACAATCCACCACTGGAGGAATGTCCATCTGTGAAGTCCCTTGGTCATCTAGATATAAAATAGAAATTTGTGCTATAATTCCTCCCAAGCCATTCACCCTTGTGCAAAAAATATCTACCCTCTAGTGATGTGAAACTCACCCTGCTGTGATAGCAGTCAACGAAGTTCTAGAAAGAGACTAACCAGTCCATTCTAAAAAAGACATTGAATCCCTTCATCTCTAAGACATATAGGTCACACAATAAGTGACACCCACCAAAGTCAAGAGGTTACTCCTTAAACCAAAGTAGACTAGTTGTCCTAATCCCCAACAGAGTTTCTAGCATCATAACTTCCTTGTAACTAAAGATACAGAGCCCATGGATCTCTACAACAACAACAAATATAAAACTATGGGAATCCCCTGTATCAAAAAGTGCTGAAGCTAAAACTAAGACAAATAGAATTATACCTATAACTGTAGAGGGTTTGGGATCCTATGCTTACTGGGTCTGCTCCACTACAAAAGTCTTACCTATACTATGGACCTATGACCATTCCTAACTACCATAATCTGATCCACCCTGCTATCACTGGAATCTTATCATTTGGCTACCACATCCATGACCTCCACCTCGGCCATAACGGTTGGACTAACTTCGGTTCTTTAACTGATGAGAAAATTGTCATGCTTTTGAACATAGAGTCATAGAAGAAACCCTATCACTATATACTGGTGATAAAAACTGGAAAATACACCGAAGATGACCCATATTGCCGCAATATTGGAACTCAACTGGGTCTCTCAGGTACTGAGGTCTCATATTCCCACTATTCCCACACTAGTAGTATACCACCCGGCTACCTGAAGAAGTATCCGATCTACTCGGATCTCCGCATGTAGACTCCCTATGGAATTACCTATTATCAGTCAAAGGAGTACCAAATTTGGATAATGAACCACCTTGGATCACAACTCTAGACACCCTCAGATTATGCTTGGTGATCAACTCCTGGTTGACTATAAAAGATATGGAAGTTAACCTAAAGATGTCAACCTGGGATCAGATGTCTTGTTTGAGGCCATACATAAACTTCCTAGACAGAAATAACTCATCACCCTCTGAAATGGGTGTGAAGTGTTGTATTTCTGTTAAGTGAGAAGAATACTTCATGACTGAAAGTGTACCTTATTCCAGACCCATGAACTCTCAGGCTCAATCTGCCCTCACAGTCTTAGAGTTGAATAGTCATATAAGGTCTACTGGATCTCATATCAAGACATAACTTGTTGGTGTCCCACCTGTGATATCACATCCTACCATATCTTGGTGGAATATTGAATCATGTAGGTTACGAGCTTCACCACCCTCTCAAGTGGTTTCTCTAGTTGCTCGAAGATAGACAACATGGATTCTAACCATGACTCTACAGCCTGAGGTCCTCCATCCCCCATGAAAGTGGAAGAATGATATATCTAAAAACCCATGTCAACTCTTCCATAGATGGGACAAGATGCGGTTCTCCCTGGTAGGTCTACATAAAAATCATGAAGCATTCTCAGAAATGTGCATCATCACCTGTGTCTGGTATAACAGTTGGTGCCCTGACAGGCACAATGAGAGGATCTGTAGGTATTCCCTGATTTATCCTTTCTGGCATCTGATCATCACTCTTCACCTGGAATACAACTAGAGGACATCACTTTGCCATGACTCTGCAAGGTCAAGAACACACCTCAGTTTATTACTATCAAGGAGTAAAACATTGAAGTTCAAGAAAGGAACATGAGAAGAAAACATTCATGTTTTTCAAAATAGGTTTATAGGCGTGTAACCTTGGGTTTCAACGTTGGCATGTACCTCTACCAATCCTGGTCATGTAACACCCCATACACACTGCGTGTTCCTCTCAAGACACGACATGTACTTGAATCTTCCCTCCTTCCTGAGTTTATATACATGGCTAAACCACACGGTTCTCCCCTGGGTAACACTACATGTAAAGTTCAACCTAGAACCAGCATGAACCACATAAGTTCTAACCACCAGTGTTATTAGTCACATGGTTGGAGACACGGTTCACTCCACATGGAATGTAATAATGGGACGTGACGTGTAAAACATAGGTTTCATCCACCTATGTCATTATTCACACGGCCAGATACATGTCCTCTAAATCATGACATTTATTCCAAGTACACTGTGTGTTCTACCCATGTTTCCCAACCCTATGTCTCTACTCACACAGTTAGTCACATGGTTAAAGATTACATGGTGTGTACATATAGTACACAGAGTGTACTTTATAATAGTTGGTTCTTTTAGAACAGAAGAACACAAGGCATGTGTTCATAACACCACATATTATGTTGTATGGGTTTTAGGATAGTTGGCATCTGAAACTCCTATAAACCCCTTGAAAACTTAAAATTTTGTCTAAGTAATGGAAAATTATGACTTGTGAGAGCCCATACTCCCCCAAATCAATGTTTGGAATCCTTATTCACATCATAACTAGACAAAATTCAATTAAAGATAATACATGATCCACCAAAATTTAATCCAAGAGGGATCATAACACCTCAGGGACCAAATTTTGGCCTCCAACCAAAAAAAACATTTCAATTTCCAAAACCCTATCAAAATGGAAGGTATATATATCATGGAGTTTATCACAATAGCATGCATATCTTGCAAAACATCTATCACAACACCATGAAATCATAAATTCATTCTAAATGGCATGAAAATAATGCATGACATGTGATCTTTATCAAGTGCCTATATGATGCATGAGATAGCATACCCTAATCTCATCGGGTTGAAATAAAAATATAACCTCAATGATATCAACAATAACTGCACAAAAAAAGTGCAGCATACAATAGTGAAACCAAATCAGCTGTAACTATTTAAAAAACTAGAAAAATTGAAATATTTAAGGTAAATTAGTTTTTCCCTATACATGGGTTAGCTACTCCAGAGCACAACTTATTACCAACTACCTATTCCTTACTATCTCTTTCTATAGGATCCAAATAGTAAGGCAAAGCAGAACAAAAACCTTCAGTCTAATACAACTTTGTAAGATCTTAGATCTGGGTGCCGCCCAAAGGTGCCACATACCCGGTTGGTCAAAAGGCCTGAAGCGCATTTCCCAGAACACCCAAGGATTCTGACTAGAAGCGAGGTATTTGGGTGTGATAGTGGGTAAAATATTCCCTCTTCAGAAGAGTAACACAAAAAAAAACAAATAGTAAACAGTAATTGAAGCAGTAATACCATACAACTAATGTAAAAAATAGGAAAATGATAGTACAAACAACTGCAACATATATAAATTAATGATGCAGGTCACATGTAACTAGTAAAGCAAAAAAATAATTCCAAATGCTGGAAATACAATTCAAAATCCAAATTATAGAAAACAATAAACTCTAACAGCATCACAGGCCTCAACATGGTCCCATGCTCTCTAGCTCCAACAACAATCATGTACCTATTGAAGAAATACATTTTCCCGTATCTATACGTGAAACCATATAATCTATTTGGGCCCAAAAACATGTCCCAAAAAGGGTATGATACAAATCGTAGTAGGAAACCACCAAAGGATCTGTAACTAACTGTTAGTGAATATATGAAGATATATATATATATATCAGGCAATAGTTAGAATAAATTAATAAACAAGTAAGTACTTGAAAGTAAAAAATCTTATAGTTTCCAATTACATTCATTTACATTTTTTAATTTTAAATACCATTGAATAATTAAATCCCAAGATCTAGCCTAAGATCTGTATCCCCTGTGGAATAGAAAAAACAGATGTATCAGAATACCAACTAATAATCATGTAAGACCAAGTCTAATGTTGTGATTTGGCTTGGCTGACTTGTAAAAATTAACATTCAAAATATCACATTGACCCTCTGGGTGGCTCAAAAGTATAACCCCGATGATCAAGTGTCCCAAAAAAAGACTCTATGAGGAAGCACTCACCGTTAAGTCTCCTTGTGGTCTTTTAACGAATTACTACAGACTCTCTGAGGAAGCACTCAACATCCATTCCCCCTATGGTCTTGTAATGGTATATTATAGACATTATGAGGTATAACTCACCATAAATCCCCCCCTATGTTCTCATAACATAAATATAACACATTCTGGGGAATCCCTCAATGTCAATTCCCCCTATGGTCTATCTACGCAAGTTTATCATAGATAAAAGATATCTAACAGCCAAAGTAATCTCAACAACTACAAGTCTAAATAGCTGCAATGTATGACACATGCATTTAACAAGCAGTAATTAAGGAATAATCCCAACCTAACAAGCAAGGTAGGGAAACAAGGTCTTCCTCATAGGCAACGTAGACCAAATGGTTATTAACATTCAAACATCGAAACACCCCCATGGGGTGTACCCTAAACATGAAATTTAGAATAATGCATCAATGAAAACCCTTAATCTATCAATCAGTCTAAGGCTGGGGATAAGAGGGTAAAATTCTTTAACAAGAAATACCCTAATCATGGGTAATTGGCACTTAGGCATGTATAACTCAAATACAAACCCCGAAAGTCATCAAACCACCTACCTTGATGTTGTAAAATAGATATAATTAAACCTCGGTCTTTGAATCGGCCTTGAACATTGTTGTTACACAAAAAGGTAAAAAATGTTCAAGTATGGATAACTTAAGAGAGAGGATAAGTCAGGAAGAGTGGATCTAGAGAAAGAGAGAACTCAACAATGGGAATATAACACACTCAATGGCGCTTCAATAAGATCTCAGATGGAGGAACGGGTAGCACTTGAAGATAATCATTCATATATCACTCTCTTTTATGAGACATGAGAAGAAGAAAGAAGTTATGGAGATGATACGTGACCCCAGCCTGATTAATAAAATAAAAAAGAAAAGTATATGGTGTGTCTATTTAATGTACACGTCGTATACTAGCCTCAAGCAGTCCCTGCTTTAGGCGGTCCACATGACCATGTACTTGTCCGTTACATGGCTAGTACATGACTACCTACAATAACTGGGTACACAATGTGCACTCAGAAAATTTCCAAAATCTCCATTTCTCATAAAAGACACATGAAATTTAGATCCATACTTGAAATGAAGATATGGATTCTTACATTGGTTTAGAAGAATTCATGGACCATATTGGTTGTGTGGGGTTATCCAATATTACTATATATTTATACATTTGATTGATCTATGTAATAATATAAATTCTACAAACACCTGCACATGCATTTACATGATTATTCACCTATTGAAGTTCAGGTTTTTAGTAGTTACTATTTGGTCACTGTACTCATACCCTATATGTTCACCCTGGTGGACATGTAGTTTCAAATGAGGCATTGAATATATGAGACAATGAATATAAAAATTATTAGATATTCAATTTATTATAATAACGTCATAGTAGGGAAGAATAACTCCACCAAGTCATGGAGTGAGGGTGTTCAACATTTTCAAAAAATGTGTTTCATATATTACCATGTCTATTTGTCCATATTATTTTTAGTCTAAGAATATATATATTTATTATTAGTGTGTTGTTTGGGGGATATATCTATATATATATTGGTTACATTATATTGTTATAGTAGTACTGTAGGTACCCCTTGGTTTATAGGTTGTTTATTTTAGGAATATGATATATATGGATCGTTCATTTCAGGTTTTTAATTAAATACAATGTGACTTAGGTTTACTCTAAGAGATTATAAGAATTTACACAATGATTAACTTAGACCCTTGATACTAGTTTCTAGTCCTCAATGTTCAGGGAATGTAGATAAGAGATGTGGCTCTCTGGTTGGTTCATTGAATGATTCATATTGGGTTGTTACAAGTAGTATCTAAGTCATGTTGGGTAATTGGGTTAATTATAGGCATGATATAGGATTGTCTAATCAAATATTATAATCCAAATGTATGTCTAATAGTAAATTTATAATGTAATATTTAGTTTTTATAATAGATTGGGTATAAATTTGATTTCACTTTTTGATATATTTATTTGGAATTTCATGCTTCATTAGTTTTATGATATCATAAATTGTGTCATTTTGTGGTTGTGTGTGTTTTTATTATTTATTATTGAAATCACATTGATATTTATGTAAATTAAATATTAATATTGAATAAATTGTTTTTTCAAATTTATTTATTATTTATGAATAGATTAATATAAATCTTCAAGTGATTCATTTGAGTAAGAAGTTTATTTAAATTATTCATGGTCAGATATTTTATAATTATATATGGAATGTTTGTTTTAAATAAATTTATTATGATTTAAATTATATAAGAACATGAAATATAAGATTGTAAATTGTGTTTAGTCTTGTAAAATCTTGGATTTTAAAAGTGAAAATTTTAATGAATTTCAAATTCACGAGAAGTCAATTTGATTAAATTTTTTATATACTATAATATTGATGTAACTGAATTAGATTAATTTTTTATATATGAATTTGGTATTTTGGAAATTTTGAGTCAAGGTAGAAGTCAGTAAACCCATGGTGTTTCCTATAGGGTCAAGAAATAAAGGCTTAATGGTAGATTGAAAATTAGTGTTTTGGGGAATTATAAGTTTTACATCATCTTGTCTTGATATTAGGATTTTGGAATTTTTGCTGTACATTTGGTTTTTATAGTTACATAATCAAATCATAGTAAGAATTTTGAGATAATTTTAAATTGATAACTATGAATTTCAAGTAATGAGAGAAATTTAATTTTTGTATCAAAGAATATGTTGGATTTATAGGGGATAAAAAGGGCCATACTGAGGAGTTTTTAATAACTCATAGTATAACTACCCATACTTTACAGACATTTTTATTACTTAAAAATTGTAGCTTATTTATTACAACATATAACATGACCATGATGGGATAGTATAGGTATAGTGTCTTTAGAAACTGGGAAACATAAACAACTGGTTCATAAATAATATACATTGTTTCCCATTTATTTCATCATATCTAGACTCCTTTACAGCATATCATGCTTAATACCCTTCTTCCTGACCTAGGTAAAAGAAACATACAAAATGGTGAGCCCAAATTCTCAGTAAGGGATAAAAAGGAAATATCAATCGTATCATATTTATAAGAACATAGCATTTGGAAATCTTATCCTATATAAGATATCATAATATCACGTCATGGGATAAATCATAGAAGTAAAATGTTATCTCAATAATTATAACATAAGACATGAAACTTTTTTTCATACACACATATGAATAGAAAATAATTTCATATTAGTCAAGGATCATTTCCAAGACCATCATAGTGGAAAAATTCCATTACTGAACAGAGTTCACTCCTCATTCCAGTCCTGTATCGCTGAATCGGATTAACTATCTGTTCTGGCCATGTCTATCTCATGAGATATAAATATTTACCCAATGCATTATAGGGAGATTTAGGTCCCACCCATCTCATAAATAAACCATTCTTATGTGTTCCAAAAAATCATAAATCATAGCATAACCCATGTAATAAAATCAGATTCTTAAACATCATGCCATCATAACAAAATCCATATATGATAAAAGAAATTCATAAAAATAATTCCATCATAATGTAACCAATTAAAAGTAATAATAGGGATAGAAAAATAACCCTATATCATCTTAGATATATAATATTTTTTATATAACACATGAACTAAGTTCTTGAAAAAAAATATTATTTAATCTTCTAAAACATTTTCTTTTCTCAATATGTCATGAAATTTTAATGATGGGTATAAAAAATTCCTTCGGGTTTCATACATTGACTAAAACCAAGAACCATAGTGCGAGAAACAATAATTATAATAGGAAAACCACATAATAAAGAATAAAATTTCAAATTAGGACACATTATGTTTTATCCTAGATTATTCATGGTCATTTCTAAAACACTAGGATTGTATCCTATACTTAGACATATCATTAGGGTTCTTACTAAGGCTTTCACATCCTAGTTTCCTTAGGTTAATTATAACTTTTCTCTGATACCAACTATAATGACTCATACTTTACATAAATTGTTTTTACTTCAGAATTGAAGCTTATTTATTACAATATATTACAAAACCATGACATGTCCATATAGGTAATGTGTCTTTAGAAACTAGGAAACAAAAAGAACTAGTTCATAAATCATCTACATTGGCTCCCATTTATTTCACCATATCTAGAATCCTTTTTGTTATATCATGCATAATACCCTTCTTCCTGGCCTGGGGAAGGGAAACATACAAAAGGGTGAGCTCAAATGATTATTAAAGGTAAAAAAGGAAATATTAATCATATCATATTAATAAGAACATAACATTTTAAAATCTTATCCCTTATAAGAGAACATAATATCATGTCATGGGATAAATCATATAATTTAAATGTAATCCAAATAATCATAAAATAAGATTTGAAAATTTGTGTCATACACACATAAGCATAGAAAATAATTTCATATTAGTCAAGGCTCATTGCCAAGACCATCATAGTGGAAAAAGTACACTACTGAATCGAGTTCACTCTTCGTTCCAGTCCTGTATCATTGAACCTAATTAAATTTCTATTACACCCCTGTCTATCTCATGAGATATAAATATTTATATAATTAATTGGAGGGATATATAGGTCCCACCCATCTCATAATGAAACCATTCTTACGTGTTCAACAAAATAATAAATCATAGCATAACCCATGTAATAAAATGGGATTCCTAAACATCACACCATCATAACATAATCCATATAAGATAAAAATATTTCATAAAAATAATTCCATCATAATTTAATCAAATAAAAGAAATAATAGGGATAGAAAAATAACCCTATATCATCTGAGATGGATAATAATATTGATTAAACACTTGAACTTAGTTCTTGAGAAAAATATCCTTTCATCTTTTAAAACATTTTATTTTTTCAATATGTCATGTAATTTTAAAATAATAGAAGTTAATTGAAGATAAAATTGAAAACATTTAAATTAATCATAATGGAAATAATTATTTATAAAAGTTTAAAATTCCATTCATGCCGTATAAGTAAAAAAACATTATTCTCATACTTTTTTCAGAAAATTCAAAAAGTACCTCGATTGGTAAACTAAAGAAAGATTCCTTCCGAACCATGTAGTAAAAGTAAAAATGGGTAAAAATAGCTTTAAAAATACATAGAATAATAGTACACATTTTATGAGAATATTTTAGAAAACATGGACATGGATGATAAATATACACCTAGTAGTTACTTACAATTAAACAATCTCGGATAAAATGAGATTAAAAAAGTTATAACTTACCTTAAGTCCGATATAATTCGTATGTGTCTGAACCTCCTGTATAATGAATTAAATAATGTTAATTATTAATTCCAGAATCATAATAATTTTTATTATAACATTTATTATCATATTTTCATCCGTTTGTTAGTAACATTTCATTGTTACTCATTATTCAGGTATTAACTGATTCGTGTTCTTATGTATGTTTTGTTGGATAGGTTCTTATTACTATTTTTAGGTTATATTTATAAACTTTACATCATGGTATTAGTATAATATATATCATATCTATTCATTTAATTCATTTATATAGTCATAGTTTAAGGAATATTATGTAGAACAAATCGCATCTCACCGTGGAGACAGTAAGCCGTACGTATGCACGAGCGGTGATACCATTCCCATAATTGTTGTGTGGTATTGAATTGGATGGTTTATAGTATTTAATAATTATTAAAATATTATATTAATCATCTATAGTTATTATTTCCACCATTATACCCATCCAAGTAAGGTGATGGTGAAAAACATATTACACCACAGCGTGGAGATGATAAGTTGTACGTACGCACGCACGGTGATTTAATTTTTCCTAGGATGGATAGAAGGTGAAATATGGTTGTTTAAAATTTATAATAACATATCAGTATATTATTGATACTAATTTTATTACTTTCTAATGAAACAAATATAGAATATGAAGTAGAATAATAAATAAATTTGAAAGAATCGGTAGAAGAGATTACCTCTTCCGTGACGTGCCTCTTTTAAATATCCACACAGGGAACTAGAGTTGGTCTTTTGAGAATACCAGCACCTCTATAATGTAACTAAGGAAGTTTATAAGGGAAATGATCAGGGTTTTTCTGATCTTGAAGGCACCAAATGGAGTGAATGTTAGGACTAAGCTGAAAGAAGAGATGGTTTTCATGGATTGTCTTTTGTTGATCTTGAGGAAGTATTCATAAAGGAATGACAACTTGAATTTCTAAGATTTCGGAAGCTGGACATTTTAAGATTTGGAACCAAGTATATTGAATATTCGGAACTTGGTGTTCAAAGAATTCGGAGTATGGAATTCGGAGTCTAGAAATTGAGAAGTTCAGAACTGGGAAATTGCAAATTCTCGAAAGCTGGCTGGTAGGAGATTTAAAGGGACTAATTGTAACGATGCTTTTCTATTATTGTAACTCTAATTTGTGAGTATATTCAAGTACTCACGATGCAAGAAAAAGTTGGATCGAGAAGTCATACTGATAATCTGGTAAGCCGTTCCGAGAACTTGAAGTTGTACTGAGAATTGAAGAAGTTGTATCGAGAACCAAAAGTCATTCCGAGAATTAGGAAGAACCATTTTGAAAACCAGAAGTCATACTAAGAATCGAAGAAGTTGTATCGAGAACCAAAATCCGTTCCGAGAATCAGGAAGAACCGTTCTAAGAACTAGAAGTCGTACCGAGAACCTGGATATCGTACCGAGAACTGGGGAAGCCATACCGAGATCCAGAGGAGTCATACCAAGAACTCAAAATCTTTGGTATTGTTGAATAAAGCGGAGTCATACAGAGAATGAAGAATTTGTGATACCGAGGAAGCAATGAAAAGCCATACCGAGAAGTAATGAAGAGTCATACCGATAATTGAAATGGTGTCATGCCAAAGACTGAAGAAGGATGGATCCAAGAATTGAAGTGATGCCGAAGACTCAAGAAGGATGGATCTGAGAAAGTCATACCGAAGCTTCAAGAAGAGTGAATCCGAGAAAGTGATGCTGAAGACTCAAGAAGGGTGGATCCGAGAATGTGATACTGAGAAACTTGTGTAACAAAGTCAGATACAGAAAAGGCCAATGTTATAAATCAAGAGAAGTGTAAGAAGATTCAATAAGATTCTAGAAGTGTTGATAATGTCTTAATTACTCTTATATTTCAGGAGAAATTAAGATTTGGGATAATTTATGTGAGAGGGAAAATATTTTTGTTTCCCGCCTAAGCACACTTTGGAGCACCTATAAAAGGAGATCAGAGTACAAAGTAAAAGTATGATGATGAAGTAGAGAGATAAGCTCTAATAATCTAGAGAGAGGAAGAAGATCTTGTCAGACTGAGTTTCATTGTGGTTTCAATCGAAATGAGAATTTGATACTGGTTGAAACTGTATTGAGTTTCTTGTATTGAAGAAAATTCGGAGTGGATATTCGGAATGGAACGTTTGGCATGAAGATTCGGAGTGGAGAAAAATTCGGGGTGAATAATTCAAGTGGAGATTCGGAATGGGGGATCAGTACTGGCTGTCACCGTATTGAGTTTCTCAGACTGAGGAATACTCAGATTGAAGATTCAGAGTAGAGAAGAAAATTTAGAGTGAAGAATTCAGAGTGGAGATTCGGAATGGAAAGTTCAGACTATAATTGATCTATCTAAAGTCCAAAGAGTCTTTTCCTTTCTTCTGGGTAAGGAAGTGAATAATTTTGCTGAAATTTCTTACACTTGTGTATTTGAAAGGAAGTGAAGGTAACATAAGTTGTTACAAGAAAAGAGAAATTTCCCTATTGTTCTAGAAGGGTGCACACACACTTGAGTGATTGTTTCATAGTGTTTCATGAGTGTAAGGGTATATCCTACTCATTATAATCCAAGGATTGTTTTCTTAGTGGATTGTATGGAGCTGGACTGTTTCAAACCATACTAAGGACGTAACTATTCTTATTGAATAGTGAACCTTGTAAATTGTTGTGTTCATTTGGATGTGTGCTTGTTTGTTTTCTTAGCAGGGAATAATATCTTTAATAGGAGACAAAGGTTGTTCCCAATTTTAAGGGAACCTAAAAAGGAATAAAGGGTACCATTGATTCACCCACCCCCCTCTCAGTGGTTCATTGCTCCAACTGGGTCCTTACAAGTGGTATCAGAGGGACGTTCCTTTGTTTTCCTTGATGATGGAGAATCTAAATTGTGTGAACAATAAAGGTATTCCGGTATTCTATGGAAAGAACTATCACATCTGAAAGGATATAATGCTACCGTATCTCATGCCTATTAGTTATGAAGTTCTTGAAGTTGTAACAGTTGGGTTTCCCCCCATTAAAGACAATGTTCCACTTACAGCTGTTGACAAAACATTTCTTGAGAATGATGGAAGAGCCAAGAATTCTATATTGCCTTAACTCTCTGAAAGTGAGTTCTTAAGAGTAAAAGGAGTGGCCACAGCCAAAGGTATATGGGACAAACTGAAAAACATATACAAAGGCAATAAAAAAGTCAAGAAGGAAAAAATTCCAATCTGGAGATCGATGTATGAAGACTTGAAGATGGGAGAACATGAATCTGTTGGGGATTTATTCACCAGGGTAAACGATATTATTAGTAATATCAGATGTCTTAGTGAAGAGCTTAAAGACTCTACTATGGTGGAAAAAATCTTGAGGATTCTTCCTAATAAATTTGATGTGAAGGTAACTTCATTAGAATACAGAGACTTGGAAACCTTATCTCTTGATGATTTGCATATAGCACTCATTACTTATGAGATGAGAAGGGAAAATGCTATGAAGACCAAGACAAAAGTTTACAGAGAATTATCTTTCATGTCCATGAAGAAGGAGAAGTCTAAGAAGATATTGATTAAAGATGATGGTGGTGACTCCGGCTCTGAAATTGAGGTATGTAAAAATCTTAAAGATATTTTAGCCTTGTTTTCAAAAAATGTTAAAAGAGGCACATGTAAATACAAGGGAAAACTTCCCTTGAAGTGTTTTGATTGTATAGGCATTGGCCACTTTGTGGATAACTGTCCTCGAAAGGAGAATGAAGAAGATAATGATGAAGAAGAAAGAAATCCAATAATGTTATGGAAGAAGAAGGGTGGTAAAGGAAAATCAGGGAAAGAAAATAAGTTCTTCAAATCCAAGAAAAAAGGACTTCTATCAATAAATGAAGAAAATGAAGAAAGTGATGCTGAATCCGAAAAATCAGTTGAGCATGGTGTTGAGAATACTTTCATTGCAACAGTGAATGATAAAGATTTCATAAGTAGTAGCTCGGAAGAAGAAGAAACTCAGCTTGAGATGCATCTGAAAGAATAATTGAAGGAATGTTTAAGGAATATCAGAAGGCTGAAGAAACATAACAAAAAGTTGGAAGTTGAATTTTCCTCAGCGTGCAATCAAGCTAATTTTAGAGAAGAACTTGAGAAAAAACTTTATGATTTGAAGAAGTCTCTTGAAGATGAGAAAAACCAAAATGAGCACATGATAGTTAAGTTGAAGGCAAAAGAGGAAGAATTAGAACTCGTTCACAAGAAGCTCTTAGAAGCTGAATCAAAGAACATTTTTTTTTTCAAAACACAACTACTGATGTTGGTGAAGGTTCTCAGCAAGCACATTCTAAGAAAATTCAATAAATGAATAAAGTGGTTTCTGTAAAGAAGAAAGCTGAGAAAGTTACTTATGTGGCCAAGACCAGCGTTACTAGGAACTCTAAAGTTTCAAGGAAACCTAAGTCTAACACTGGTGAAAAGAAAGCAAAATCAGAGAAGGAATAACTCCAGTAGAGAAATCTTGCTAACAAAAGAATGGTTTGTGGGGTTGAAGAAAGAGCAACAAAGAAGCATCAGAACAAAAGCTTTAGAGGACGGTACTTATTCTATGGGTACTGTTGGTATTGTGGTGGGTTCGGGCATAAAGCGAATATGTGTTGGTTCAATCAACATTATTACCACCACCCTACAAGTTATGAAAGACAGATATTGAGGGGGAGCCAATCTCCTAAAAGGAAGAAGAGTGATAAAATTTTCCTGAGGAAAGTTTAAAAGAATGAAGTCAAGACTAAAAATAGGTTCCAGCCTCTGGAGAGAATTTGTGAAAGGTGTGAACAAACCAAAAACCTTGCAAAAGGATGTCTTGTGCTGTTACCGGATCAACAAAAAAATCTTAATTCTCAGAAGCTGAAGGTGAAGAAATAAGTGAAAGAAGAAAAAGCTCTTATTGTTGAAACTGCTCTAAAGTTTACAATGGAATAACGACCATGGATACTTGATAGTGGGTGTTCCTCACATATTACAGGAGACTTGAAGTTGCTAAAGATTATGAATAAGTTTAAAGAAGGCACAATGACATTTGGAAATGATGAATCTTTAAAAATCAAAGGTGTTGGATCAGCCATCATTGGGAAAGAAAAATTGAAGTCCAAGAAAACATTTTATGTTGCTGGGCTGAAGCAAAACTTGCTGAGTGTATCACAATTGTGTGATAAGGGTAACAAAGTTATCTTCAAGAAAGATGGATTTGCTGTGAAAAGTGAAAAAGATGGGAAGATTGTTACAAGAAGCCAACGAACCAAAGGAAATCTATTTTAGGTTGTAAATTCACAAAACTATTGTTACATGAGAATAGTGGAAGAAAATATGTTTTGGAATAGAAGACTTGGACACATGTTTCAGAGAAATATGAGCAAGTTATCTCAAAGGGACAGTGTTCGATATATTCCAGATTTTCCAAGAAGAAGAAATTGGTGTTGCACTACTTGTCAGAAAGAAAAGATTATAAGTGTTGTTCATAAGAAGTTTGACATTTGTTCAAAAAAACCCTTGAACTAATACATTCTGATATCTGTGGACAGATGAGTAAACAGTCAATAAATTGAGACAAGTACTTCATCACCTTCATTGATTATTTTACTCGCATTACATGTGTTATGATTATGAAGTACAAGTCAGACGCCCTGAAAATGTTTAAAAGCTTCTGAAGAAAAGGTGAGAAAGAATGTGAGTACTCTGTAAAGAAGTTGAGAACATATAATGGTGGTGTTTATTGAGGTGAAGCATTTGAAGACTATCTTGAGAACCATGGTATTCAGCATGAATACAGTGCTCCATATACACCTCAACAAAATGGGTTTGCTGAATGAAAGAACATGAGCTTGGTGGAAATGGGAAGAACCATGTTACTTGAACATGGCCTTACTCATTACTTATGGAGTCAAGCTAAAAGTACAATTGTTTATATTCAAAATCTATGTTTCTATAGTCCCCAATCAAAAAAGACTCTATATGAACTTTTCTTTGGCATTACTCTAATTATGAAGAATGCTAAAGATTTTGGGAGCCCATGTACCATAATGAAGAAAGGTGGAAGTAGTGGAAAATTCAAGAAGAAAGGAGAAGACGGAATTTTTCTTGGTTATGCTCCAGAAGGAAGAGGTTATAGATGCTTTAAAAAAGAAACAAGAAGAATGGTGGATACAGTTGATGTAAAAGTCATTGAAAATCCGGGGAAATATAAGCATGTCCAGACAGACAAAGAAGATAAAGAAGATGAAGCTAACTATTCTGATAAGGATGTAATGAATTGTAATCCTAATCAAGATGAAGAATTGGATTCAGCCATATCAAGTGATGAGGAAGGCACACGAAAAACTTATCCAAGGATGATGAAACAAGTGAAATCTCAGAACATAACTGGTGATCAACGTCACATGGTTCAAACAAGAAGAACAAGTAATTCTATATCACATACTTCTTTGTATTCCAAAGTGGAACCAAATGATGTTAAAGAATCCTTTGAGAATCCGGAATGGGTTCAAGACATGAATGAAGAATTGGATCATATTGAAAAGAATGACACATGGAAACTCGTACCCAAGCCTAAAAATAAGAACATTATCGGCACCAAATGGGTCTTCCGGAACAAGTTGAATGAAGAAGGTGAAGTTATTAGAAATTAAGCAAGATTGGTTTGCAAAGGCTACTCTTAGATTGAAGGAATTGACTTTGAAGAAACTGTTGATCCAGTATCCAGATTAGAAACTATATGAATCTTTCTTGATATTGCTACACAACGAGGCTACAAAATCTTTCAAATGGATGTTAAATCATCATTTCTTAATGGTGATCGCATGGAAGAAGTTTATATTGAGAAAATATGTGGCTTTGTTGTTGGGAAGAATGAAAGTTATGTGTGAATGTTGAAGAAATCCTTGTATGGGATAAAGAAAGCTACAAGATCATGGTATTCTAAACTAGACACTTGCTTAAAGGAGATGAACTTCAAGAAAGGAAGAGTTGACCACAATCTGTACATCAAGGGAAGCCAAGATCTTTCTCTTATTGTGATTGTCTATGTTGACAAACTTATTTTTGCTGGGAATGATGAAAGTAGATGTGAAAGGTTTGCTGAAGAAATGAAGAATGTCTTTGAGATGTCCATGTTGGGTGAAATGAGATACTTTCCTGGGTTACAAATTTTGCAACAGAAAGAATTCATTTTTCTCTCGCACAAAAAGTATTCTAAGGAACTTATTAAGAAGTTTGTGATGGAAAACTCAAAACCTGTATCAACTCCTATTTTAGTTGGAACAAAGCTAAGCAAAAATGATGAAGGAAAATAAGTTGATCAGAAAGAATATCGAAAGCTGATTGGAAGTTTGTTATACCTGACTGCATCTAGACCAGATACTGTTTTTGCTTTTACCTTATGCACAAGATTCCAGAGTGCTCCTAAAGAATCATATCTTGTTGCTGGAAAAATAATTCTCAGATACATAAAAGGCACAACATAATTAAGAATCAAGTATAGTGGCTCAAATAACATTTATTTTTTTGGCTATTTAGATGCATATTGGGCAGGAAATGTGTATGATAGAAGATCCACATCTAGTGGAGTGTTCTTTATGGGAAAAAAGTTGTGTTGGCTGGCACTCGAAAGAGAAAAATTCTATGACACTTAGTACGGCTGAAGCTGAATATGTTTTCACTGCTCAGGTTGCTACTCAACTAATCTGGATGAAGACATAGTTGGAAGATTTGTTAGTTAAGTGAATTTTCCCTTGCTCTTGGGCTGTGATAATCAAATCACAATTAATCTTACCAAGAATCCAGTCCAACATTCTCTTTCAAAGCATATTGACATCAAATTTCATTTCATCAAAGAGCATGTGGAGAAGAATGAACTTAAACATGAATATGTTTCATCTACTGAACAAGTTGCTAATATTTTCATGAAACCTCTTCCAAAGGAATCATTCTCAAGATTGAGGTTGAACATGGGTGTCTAACCTCTTTCTCTTCAAGGCTAAGGTATGTTGTTCCATCTCCTATCTCTTCTTACCTTTGGATTGTTTTGTCAAGGGGGATAAGTTGTTTGTATCATAAATCTAATGTTCAAAGAGAGAGTTGTGGGTAAGCTGTGAACTCAGCATTGTTTGTGTATGTGAACAATTCTAACTATTTGTTGGAGTGGTTTTAGCAAAGAACTTGAATTTGTTTACAGGATGTATGAAATTGAAGATGTATGAAGTTGAAGATGTCATTTTCACTACCTATGGACAACATGGTTTTGCTATCAATGATTCTTGTTTTCTACAATGAGTTAGCTCACGTATGATTTGAATTATTGATTAGTAATCCATTGCTTGAAGTTACAAAGTTTGGTGATTTATGAAAACTTGGTTGACAACAAAATCCAAAGGGGGAGATTGTTAGGACCAAGCTGAAGGAAGAGATGGTTTGCATGGACTATCTTTTGTTGATCTTAAAAAACTTCTCAGAAAGGAAATACCCCTTGAATTTCTAAGATTTTAGAAGCTAGAAGTTTAAAGATTCGGAACCAAGTATATTGAACATTCAGAACCTGGTGTTTGAAGAATTCGGAGTTTGGAATTCGGAGTCTTGAAATTGAGAAGTTCGGAACTGGGAAATTGCAAATTCTCAAAAGCTGGCTGGTAGGAGAAGTGAAGGAACTAATTGTGACGATGCTTTGCTGTTTTGTAACTCTAATTTGTCAGTATATTTAAGTACTCACGATGCAAGAAAACGTTGGATCGAGAAGTCATACCAATAATCTGGTAAGCCGTTACGAGAACCTGAAGTTGTACCGAGAATCGAAGAAGTCATATCGAGAACCAAAAGCCGTTCTGAGAATCAGGAAGAACCGTTCCGAGAACCTGAATTCATACTGAGAATCGAAGAAGTCATATCGAGAACCAAAATCCATTCCGGGAATCAAGAAGAACCATTCCGAGAACTAGAAGTCATACCGAGAACCTGGATATCATACCGAGAACTGGTGAAGCCATACTGGGATCCAGAGGAGTCATACCAAGAACTCTAAATCTTTAGTATCATTGAATAAAGCTGAGTCATACTGAGAATTAAGAATTTTTCATACCGATGAAGCAATGAAAAGCCATACCGAGAAGTGATTGAGAGTCATACCGAGAATTAAAATGGTGTTATGACAAAGACTCAAGAAGGATGAATCTGAGAATTGAAGTGATGCCAAAGACTCAATAAGGATTGATCCAATAAAGTCATACCTAAGATTCAAGAAGAGTGAATTCGAGAAAGTGAAGTTGAATACTCAAGAAGGGTGGATCCGAGAATGTGATACCGAGAAACCTGTGTAACAAGGTCGGATCCGGAAAAGGCCAAAGTTATAAATCAAGAGAAGTGGAAGAAGATTTGATAGGATTCTAGAAGCATTGGAAAAGTCTTAATTACTCCGAGATTTCATGAGAAATTAAGATTTGGGGGAATTTAAGTGAGCATGAAAATATTTTGGTTTCCCACCTATGCACACTTTGGAGCACCTATAAAAGGAGATCAGAGTACAAAGTAAAAGTATGATGATGAAGTAAATAGAGAAGCTCTGATAATCTAGAGAGAGGAAGAAGATCGTGTCCGACTGAGTTTCATTGTGGTTTTAATCAAAACAAGAATTTGATACTGGTTGACACTTTATTGAGTTTCTCAGATTGATGAAAATTTGGAGTGGATATTCGGAATGGAATGTTCAGAGTGAAGATTCAGAGTGGAGAAAAATTCGGAGTGAAGAATTAGGAGTGGAGATTCAGAATGGGGAATCAGTACTGGCTGTCACCGTATTGAGTTTCTTAGATTGAGGAAGACTCGGATTGAAGATTCAGAGTGGAGAAGAAAATTCACAGTGAAGAATTCAGAGTGGAGATTCAGAATGGGAAGTTTCGACTGTAATTGATCTATCTCAAGTCCAAGGAGTCCGTTTAAATATTCTCGGTAAGGAAGTGAATATTTGTGCTGAACTTGCATATACTTGTGTATTTGAAAGGAAGTGCAGGTAACATAAGTTGTTACAAGAAAAGAGACATTTCCCTATTGTGCTAAGAGGGTGCACACGCACTGGAGTGATTGTTTCACAATGTTTCATGAGTGTAAGGGTATATCCTACTCATTGTAATCCAAGTATTTTTTTCTTAGTGGATTTTATGGTGCTGTATTGTTTCCAACCATACCAAGGATGTATCTATTCTTATTAAATAGTGATACTTGTAAAGTGTTATGTTCTTTTGGATGTGTTCTTGTTTATTTTCTCAGCAGGTAATTATATCTTTAACATGAGACAAAGGTTGTTCTCAATTTTAAGGGAACATAAAAAGGAATAAAGGGGTACAACTGATTCACCCCCCCTCTCAGTGGTTCATTGCTCTAACTGGGTCCTTATAGTGAAGAGGAGAGGGAGGAGATTCCATTTTATAAGAGATGAGAGGGGCACATTAGGAAACACTTCAAATTATTAATTTATTATAAATTAATATAGATTTAAAATTCTCCAAAACTTATTTAATTAGAATATAAGATTATTTTGGTTCAAATACACATCATCCAATAATTTTTAGACAGGTATTGAATATTTTTTTATCCTTATCTTTTTGGTTTAACCCTTATTTTATGCTTTTTAATCTTACTGTGATATCAGGTTATTTACAGCTTGTGGGTTATTATAATTATCATATCATGTAAGACGACCCAAAAAATATTATTTATGACATATTTGGACTTATTTTAACATTTTTTCTGAATCCTATATTTTTAAGAATTTAATATCATTTAATAAAATATTTTATGTTTTAAGTTATGAATTGTGTCAATTTCAGACACTATTCATACTTGACTTTTTAACAAATTCATAAAAACTTTATTCCTTCAAAAATAAGTCATTAAATCAAAGATAATATGTCAATTTCATCCAAAACATTCTTGTATGACATTAAAATAATTAAATTATATGTGTTTTAATATTTATAAAATCATTTATTTTAATCATTCATTAAAGAGGTAATCACTACATCATATTTTTTTTTCAAATAAAAATATTTATATAATCTCTAAAAATTATAAATAAAGTACCATGATGTAGGAAATCATTTTAGATTTCTAATTAATATTTATAATCATATATATCTATCATATAACCCTATATTAAAATCAATTTAGTAAAACATATATGTTTAAGTTTATAATTATCTTAACTTTAAATTAATTCTTATAAGATGTCATTTTCACATCCCAGTGAGTCCATGGGGTAAAAAAATAAACCCAAGGATTCCCATGGATGGAAATATCTCAACCAATAGGATTAAGACACGTTTTAGGGTAGTTTTACATTATTTAATTTTTTTAACCCTTATTTACTAGATTTACCCTTTAACCATGGTAAATAAAATAATTACTGAAGTTACTATTTATATTGTCAAAAAATAAAAGGTACCTATTCACATAACATGGACCTTATGATTCCAAATATGGAATAAATTTTTTAAAATTAAAAACGCAAAAGTTATAGTAATAAATTTAAAATTATCCCCATTGTTGAAATGAGAAAATGGGTTTTAAAAGTTAAAACATTGCAAAAGAATGAAATGTTTTTACCTATAAATTACATTTAAAATTAACAATAATGACCTAAATTATATTAAATGGTAAAAATATATTATATTTATACTTTAGAACCATTATATATTATAATTTAACCATATAAATTTTCTCTATGAAAAAAGATGTTTTTAATTAAAATTTTGCGTAATTTTTTACTATTCATAAAAACCTAAAAGTTATCAGAAAAATATCAGAAAATTTTCCAAAGTAAATTTTTATATAATAATTCAAAATAACATGTTTATGTTGTATTCTCAAAATTATTAATGTTCCAAATTCTTAATTTAAAATGGTTTCATCATTCAAAGGTGTAAAATTAACAATTAAAAAATTGGTTCTTATACATAAAATAGGGTTTTATTCATACCCTATGACTAAAATATTCATTTCAGGAACATAAAAAATATTTTATTAAATATATAATACATATTTCTCATTAATTTTATTACCAAATGTAATTCATTAAACAAATACAAAAATCTAATTGATTTATATTTTATATAAATTATTAATAGCTAATGAATTCATAATGAATTTCATAAGTTAGACATAATTATCCTAACAGCTAGGATATGAAGGTAATTTTATATTAAGTGAATATTGAGGTTCTTTTAAACTCACAATTTCATGCAAATAAAGCTACTGAAGGATAAAAATTATTGAAATACAATTTTTCATAAAAACATAGGGGTATTACACTTAGATTTATTCATTTAATTAAACACATATTTGGATTTAAATTGATAATAAAACAGTGAAATATATTCTTGTTGAAATTTTGGATTTTAAATGATTAATTAATTGTTATTTGTGTTTTGAAAAGTTTCAATGTTATTTTTATAGATGTTAAGATAATTTAATAATATTAAAGGTGATATTTTAGGTTTTTAAGTTTTATTTTAATATTACTATCATGGTAATGCAACGAGAACCATGTATATGGCCACTAGGCATTCGATTAACATACTAGTGTGTCCATACCCATTTATGTTCCATTGGGTAGTAGTTGGGCTTCTATTCGGTACTTGGTTGTCCATCAGGTGCCTGGTAGGAAGCCATCAATTAAATTTTACATCCTAGGTTAATTTTTAAATCATGTATATTTTTATTATTTATCATAATTATATTCTATCCTAACTTGAAGGTTCACTCCCAATATAAATTTTGGCAAAATGAGATACTTCCCCTAACCCCTATTTCTTCCCCTATTTCCACCTCATAATCGTAAGATTTCAAATATGATTTGGCTTTCATATTCATGGTTTTGCTTCACCCTTTATACTAAATTTCCTCATTAATTTAAATTTTCTTCATTTTGGTTGGTTAGGTTATATATTTAAGTATATAAATATACCAAATAATGGTAATATCACTCAGATTGAGTGATATTTCAATTACTATAATTAAATAAGGCTAATAAAGGTTAATTTTAATTCATTTATGGATGTTTTAATAATGGATTGTTTTTCATATTACATTAGGTATTTTAGTGATTTAGGATGTAATTAATAATTTTTTATGTTATATGATTTAATTATTTTGCATATATATTGGTTGGGTGGATATTAATGGTGATTTTTATATTTTTTTAGCTTAATATATTGATGTATCTATTATTGGATTCTAGTATTTTATTTGTATAATGAATTTTTGTGGTCAAAAAATTATGAATAACTTTTCATTGAGTTGTTTAACTATGTGATCACAACCCTTCCTGTGATTTATTTGGGTAATTCTTCAGATGTATATGCCACTATATTTTCAAAAAAATAACAATATTTAGTTTTTTAATTGATATATATTAATGGGAGGTTTTATTAAATTAATTTCCATGCTAAGTTTATTTTTTAATTATAGCGATGTTTTCAATTATGCTTATTTGTTCCTATTATATCATCTATTTCTTTATCTCGGTAATGTTACTGAATAAACTGTTAATGTCATTGATAATGAAAAATTTTGGTTATTTATGTCTTTAATTTCTTATGGATTGTTCAAATTAGTAATTTTCATTAAATAATAAATTTTATTATATGTTTTTATTTTGAAATTTCATTTATTATGTCGACACATATTTATGTTATACGTCACATGATCATGGATCAGGTTTTGAAAAAAAAATTATTCGAATAAACCATTCATTGTTAAATATCTTTCTGTAGTAACTTGTTATGATCCATATAGTCTATCATTCCTTTATATTAAATACTTGAATGAATTATATGTCAATGAATAATAATTAAACTTATGATAAGTGGTTGTATTATTCCCTACTATGACGTTATTATAATCAATTGAATATCTAATAATTTTTATATTCATTGTCTCATATATTCAATGCCTCATTTGAAACTACATGTCCACCAGTGTGAACATATAGGGTATGAGTACAATGACCAAATAGTAACTACTAAAAGAACCATGGGATTCAGCATGAATATAGTGCTCCATATACACCTCAACAAAAAGGGTTTGCTGAAAGAAAGGACAGAAGCTTGATGGAAATGGGAAGAACCATGTTACTTGAACATGGCCTTACTCATTACTTTTGTAGGAAAGCTAAAAGTAAAGCTGTCTATATTCAAAATCAATGTTTCTAGAGTCCACAATCAAACAAGACTCCATATGAACTTTTCTATGGAATTAATCTAAGTATGAATCATGCTAAAGATTTTGGGAGCCCATGCACCATAATGAAGAAAGGTGGAAGTAGTGGAAAATTCGAGCAGAAAGGAGAAGATAGAATTTTTCTTGGTTATGCTCCAGAAGTAAGAGGTTATAGATGCTTTAAAAAAGAAACAAGAAGAATTGTGGATACAGTTAATGTAAAATTCATTGAAAATCCAGGGAAATATAAGCATGTCCAGACAGACAAGGAAGATAAAGAAGTTGAAGCTAACTATTCTGATAAGGATGCAATGAATTGTAATCCTAATCAAGATGAAGAATCAGATTCGGCCATATCAAGTGATGAGGAAGGCACAAGAAAAACTTTTCCAAGGCTAATGAAACAAGTGCAATCTCAGAACATAACTAGTGATCAACATCACACGGTTCGAACAAGAAGAACAAGTAATTCTATATCACATACTTCCTTGTATTCCAAAGTGGAACCAAATGATGTTAAAGAAGCCTTTGAGCATCTGGAATGGGTTCAAGCCATGAATAAAGAATTAGATCATATTGAAAAGAATGACACATGGAAACTCGTACCCAAGCCTGAAAATAAGAACATTATCGGCACCAAATGGGTCTTCCGGAACATGTTTAATAAAGAAGGTGAAGTTATTAGAAATAAAGCAATATTGTTTTGAAAAGGATACTCTTAGATTGAAGGAATTGACTTTGAAGAATCTTTTGCTCCAGTAGCCAGATTAGAAACTATATGAATCTTTCTTGCTATTTCTTCACAACGAGGCTAAAAAATCTTTCAAATGGATGTTAAATCAGAATTTATTAATGGTGATCTCAAGGAAGAAGTTTATATTGTAAAAATATGTGGATTTGTTGTTGGGAAGAATGAAAGTTATGTGTGGATGTTGAAGAAATCCTTGTATGGGATAAAGAAAGCTACAAGATCATGGTATTACAAACTATACAGTTGCTTAAAGGAGATGAACTTCAAGAAAGGAAGAGTTGACGGCAATCTGTACATCAAGGGAAGCCAAGATATTTCTCTTGTTGTGATTGTCTATGTTGACAACCTTATTTTTGCTGGGAATGATGAAATTAGATGTGAAAGGTTTGCTGAAGTAATGAATAAGTTCTTTGAGATGTCCATGTTGGGTGAAATGAGATACTTTCTTTGGTTACAAATTTTGCAATAGAAAGAATTCATTTTTCTCTCGCAAGAAAAGTATGCTAAGGAACTTCTTAATAAGTTTGGGATGGAAAACTCAAAACCAGTATCAACTCTTATTTTATTTGGAACAAAGCTAATAAAAAATGATGAAGGAAAAGAAGTTGATCAAAAAGAATATTGAAAGCTGATTGGAAGTTTGTTATACCTAACTGCATCAAGACCAGATACTGTTTTTTCTTTTACCTTATGTACAAGATTCCAGAGTGCTCCTAACGAATCACATCTTGTTGCTGGAAAAAGAATTCTCAGATACATAAAAGGCACAACAAAATTTAGAATCAAGTATAGTGGCTCAAATAACATTGATTTTTTTGGATATTTAGATGCATAATGGGCAGGAAATGTGGATGATAGAAGATCCACATCCGGTGGAGTGTTCTTTATGGGAAAAAAGTTGTGTTGCCTGAAACTCTAAAGAGAAAAATTCTATGACACTCAGTACGGATGAAGCTGAATATGTTGTCGCTACTCAGGTTGCTACTCAACTAATCTGGATGAAGACATAGTTGGAATATTTGTTAGTTGAAGTGATGTTTCCCTTGCTCTTGGTCTGTGATAATCAAATCACAATTAATCTTACCAAGAATTCAGTCCAACATTCTCGTTCAAAGCATATTGACATCAAATTTCATTTCATCAAAGAGCATGTGGAGAAGAATGATATTAAACTTGAATATGTTTCATCTACTGAAAAAGTTGCTAATATTTTCATGAAACCTCTGTCAAAGGAATCATTCTCAAGATTGAGGTTGAACATGGGTGTCTAACCTCTTTCTCTTCAAGGCTATGGTATGTTGTTCCGTATCCTCTTTCTTCTTACCTTTGGATTATTTTGTCAAGGGGGAGAAGTTGTTTGTATCATAAATCTATTTTTCAAAGAGAGAGTTGTGGGTAAGCTGTGAACTCAACATTGTTTGTGTATGTGAAAAATTCTAACTATTTGTTGCAGTGGTTGAAGCAAAGAACTTGAAGTTGTTTACAGGATGTATGAAGCTGAAGATGTATGTAGTTGAAGATGTCATTTTCACTACCTATGGACAACATGGTTTTCTGTAAATGATTCTTGTTTCCTACAATGAGTTAGCTCACGTAGTCTTTGAATTATTGATTAGTAATCAATTACTTGAAGTTACAAAGTTTGGTGAATTATAAAAACTTGGTTGACAACAAAATCTAAAGGGGAATATTTTTAGGACCAAGATGAAGGAAGAGATGGTTTGCATGGACTGTGTTTTGTTGATCTTGAGGAAGTTTTCATAAAGGAAAGACACATTGAATTTCTAAGATTTCAGAAGCTGGAAGTTTAAAGATTCGGAACCAAGTATATTAAACATTCAGAACCTGGTGTTCGAAAAATTCAGAGTCTGGAATTCGGAGTCTTGAAATTGAGAAGTTCGGAACCGGGAAATTTCAAATTCTCAAAAGCTGTCTGGTAGGAGATGTGAAGGAACTAATTGTGATGATGCTTTGCTGTTTTGTAACTCTAATTTGTTTGTATATGTAAGTACTCACGATGCAAGAAAATGTTGGATCGAGAAGTCATACCAATAATCTGGTAAGCCGTTCTGAGAACCTGAAGTTGTACCGAGAATCGAAGAAGTCATATCGAGAACCAAAATCCGTTCTGAGAATCAGGAAGAACCGTTCCGAGAACCTAAATTCATACTGAGAATCGAAGAAGTCATATTGAGAACCAAAATCCATACCGAGAATCAGGAAGAACCGTTTCGAGAACTAGAAGTCATACCGAGAACCTGGATATCATACCAAGAACTGGTTAAGCCATACAGAGATCCATAGGAGTCATACTGAGAACTGAAAATCTTTAGTATCTTTGAATAAAGTTGATTCATACCAATAATGAAGAATTTTTCATACTAAGAAAGCAATGAAAATCCATACCGAGAAGTGATGAAGAGTCATACCAAGAATTAAAATGGTGTCATGCTAAAGACTCAAGAAGGATGAATCCAAGAATTGAAGTGATGCCAAAGACTCAAGAAGGATTGATCTGATAAAGTCATACCTAAGATTCATGAAGAGTGAATTCAAGAAAGTGATGTCGAAGACTCAAGAAGGGTGGATCTGAGAATGTGATACTGAGAAACTTGTGTAACAAGGTCAGATCCGGAAAAGGCCAAAGTTATAAATCAAGAGAAGTGGAAGAAGATTCGATAAGATTCTAGAAGCATTCAAAAAGTCTTAATTACTCTGAGATTTCATGAGGAATTATGATTTGGGGGAATTTAAGTGAGCAGGAAAATATTTTGGTTTCCCACCTAAGCACACTTTGGATCACCTATAAAAGGAGTTCAGAGTACAAAGTAAAAGTATGATGATGAAGTAATTAGAGATGATCTGATAATCTAGAGAGAGGAAGAAGATCTTGTCCGACTGAGTTTCATTGTGGTTTCAATCAAAACAAGAATTTGATACTGGTTGACACTTTATTGAGTTTCTCATATTGAAGAAAATTTGGACTGGATATTCAGAATGGAAAGTTCAGAGTGAAGATTCAGAGTGGAGAAAAATTCGGAGTGAAGAATTCGGAGTGGAGATTTGGAATGGGGAATCAGTACTGGATGTCACCGTATTGAGTTTCTTAGATTGAGGAAGACTCGGATTGAAGATTCGGAGTGGAGAAGAAAATTCGGAGTGAAGAATTCAGAGTGGAGATTCAGAATGGGAAGTTCCGACTGTAATTGACCTATCTCAAGTCCAAGGAGTCCTTTTCTTTATTCTAGGTAAGGAAGTGAATATTTGTTCTAAACTTTCTTACACTTGTGTATTTGAAAGGAATTGAAGGTAACATAAGTTGTTACAAGGAAAGAGACATTTCCCTATTGTGCTAAGAGGGTGCACACGCACTGGAGTGATTGTTTCACAATGTTTCACGAGTGTAAGGATATATCCTACTCATTGTAATGCAAGGATTTTTTTCTTAGTGGATTTTATGGTGCTGGATTGTTTCCAACCATACCAAGGATGTATCTATTCTTATTGAATAGTGAACCTTGTAAAGTGTTATATTCCTTTGGATGTGTGCTTGTTTGTTTTCTCAGTAGGGAATTATATCTTTAACAGGAGACAAAGGTTGTTCTCAATTTTAAGGGAACATAAAAAGGAAAAAGGGGTACAACTGATTCACCCCCCCTCTCAGTGGTTCATTGCTCTAACTGGGTCCTTACAGTGAAGAGGAGAGGGAGGAGATTCCATTTTATAAGAGATGAGAGGGGCACTTTAGGAAACTCTTCAAATTATTAATTTATTAAAAATTAATATATATTTAAAATTGTCCAAAACTTATTTAATTAGAATATAAGATTATTTTGGTTCAAATACACATCATCCAATAATTTTTAGACAGGTGTTGAATATTTTTTATCCTTATCTTTTTTGTTTAACCCTTATTTTACCCTTTTTAGTCTTACCATGATATCATGTTATTTATAGTTTGTGGGTTAGTATAATTAACATATCATGTAAGAAGACCCAAAAAATATTATTTATAATATATTTGGACTTATTTTAACATTTTTTCTGAATCCTATATTTTTAGGAATTTAATATCATTTAATAAAATATTTTATGTTTTAAGTTATGAATTGTGTCAATTTCTGACACTATTCATACTTGACTTTTTAACAAATTCATAAAAACTTTATTCCTTCGAAAATAAGTCATTAAATTAAAGATAATATGTCAGTGTCATCCAAATAATTCTTGTATGACATTAAAATAATTAAATTATATGGGTTTTAATATTTATAAATTCATTTATTTTAATCATTCATTAAAGAGGTAATCACTACATCATATTTTTGTCACAAATAAAAATATTTATATAATCTATAAAAATTATAAATAAAATACCATGATGTAGGAAATCATTTTAGATTTCTAATTAATATTTATAAGCATATATATCTATCATATAACCCTATATTAAAATCAATTTAGTAAAATATATATGTTTAAGTTTATATTTATCTTAACTTTAAATTAATTCTTATAAAATGTCATTTTCACATCCCAGTGAGTCCATGGGGTAAACAAATAAACCCAAGGATTCCCATGGATGGAAATATCTCATCCAATAGGATTAAGACACGTTTTAGGGTAGTTTTACATTATTTAATTATTATTTTTTAACCCTTATTTACCAGATTTACCCTTTAACCATGGAAAATAAAATAATTACTAAAGTCACTATTTATAATTTCTAAAATAAAAGGTACCTATTCACATAACTTGGAACTTCTGATTCCAAATATGGAATAAATTTTTTCAAATTAAAAATGCAAAATTTGTAGTAATAAATTTAAAATTATCCCCATTGTTGAAATGAGAAAATGGGTTTTAAAAGTTAAAACATTGCAAAAGAATGAAATGATTTTACCTATGAATTACATTTAAAATTAACAATAATGACATAAATTATATTAAATGGTAAAAATATATTATATTTATACTTTCAAACCATTAAATATTATAATTTAACCATAAAAATTTTCTCTATGAAAAAAGCTGTTTTTAATTAAAATTTTGCGTAAGTTTTACTATTCTTCAAAACCTAAAAGTTATTAGAAAAATATCAGAAAATTTTCCAAAGTAAATTTTTATATAATACTTCAAAATAAAATGTTTATTTTGTATTGTAAAAATTATTAATTTTCCAAATTCTTAATTTAAAATGGTGTCATCATTCAAAGGTGTAAAATTAACCATTTAAAAAATTGGTTCTTATACATAAAATAGGGTTTTATTCATACCCTATGACTCAAATATTCATTTCAAGAACATAAAAAATATTTTATTAAATATATAATACATATTTCTCATTAATTTCATTACCAAATGTAATTCATTAAACAAATAAAAAATATGATTGATTTATATTTTCTATAAATAATTAACAACTAATGAATTCATAATGAATTTCATAAGTTAGATATAATTATCCAAACAGCTAGGATATGAAGGTAATTTTATATTAAGAGAATATTGAGGTTCTTTTAAACTCACAATTTCTTGCAAAGAAATCTACTGAAGTATAAAAAATTTTGAAATAAAATTTTTCATAAAAACATAGGGGTATTACACTTAGATTTATTCATGTAATTAAACACTGGTTTGGATTTAAATTGATAACAAAACAGTGAAATATATGCTTGTTCAAATTTTTGGATTTTAAATGATTAATTAATTGTTATTTGTGTTTTGAAAAGCTTCAATGTGATTTTTATAGATGTTAAGATAATTTAATAATATTTTAGGTGATATTTTATGTTTTTAAGTTTTATTTTAATATTACTATCATGGTAATGCAACGAGTACCAAGTATATAGCCACTAGGCACTCGATTAACATACTAGTGTGTCCATACCCATTTATGTTCCATTGGGTAGTAGTTGGATTCTATTCGTTACTTGGTTGTCTATCAGGTGTCTGGTAGGAAGCTATCACTTAAATGTTTCATCCCAGGTTAATTTTTAAATCATGTATATTTTCAATATTTATCATAATTATATTTTATCATAACTTCAAGGTTCACTCCCAATATGAATTTTGGCAAAATGAGATACTTCCCCTAACCCCTATTTCTTCCCCTATTTCCACCTCATAATCTTATGATTTCAAATATGATTTGGATTTCATATTCATGGTTTTGCTTCACCCTTTATACTAAATTTCCTCATTAATTTACATTTTCTTCATTTTGGTTGGTTAGTTTATATATTTAAGTATATAAATATACCAAATAATGGTACTATAACTCAGATTGAGTGATATTTAAATTACTATAATTAAATAAGGATAATAAAGGTTAAATTTAATTCATTTATGTATGTTTTAATAATATATTGTTTTTCATATTACATTAGGTATTTTAGTGATTCAGGATGTAATTAATAATTTTTTATGTTATATGATTTAATTATTTTTCATTTATATTGGTTGGGTGGATATTAATGGTGAATTTTATATTTTTTAGCTTAATATATTGATGTATCTATTAGTGGATTCTAGTATTTTATTTGTACAATGAATTTTTGTGGTCAAGAAATTATGAATAACTTTTCATTGAGTTGTTTAACTAAGTGATCACAACCATTCCTGTGATTTATTTGGGTAATTATTCAGATGTATATGCCACTATATTTTCAAAAAAAATCAATATTTAGTTTTTTAATTTATATATATTAATGGTAGGTTTTATTAAATTAATTTCCATGCTAAGTTTATTTTTTAATTATAGCGATGTTATCAATTATGCCTATTTGTTCCTATTATATCATCTATTTCTTTATCTTGGTAATGTTACTGAATAAACTGTTAATGTCATTGATAATGACAAATTTTGGTTATTTATTTCTTTAATTTCTTATGGATTGTTCAAATTAGTAATTTTCATTAAATAAGAATTTTTATTAAATATTTTTATTTTGAAATTTCATTTATTATGTCGACAGATATTTATGTTATACGTCACATGATCATGGATCAGGTTTTGAACAAAATTTTATTCGAATAAACCATTCATTGTTAAATATCTTTCTGTAGTACCTTGTTATGATCCACATAGTCTATCATTCCTTTATATTAAATACTTGAATGAATTATAAGTAAATGAATAATAATTAAACTTATGATAAGTGGTTGTATTTGAGGATATGTAATGGAAGGGTTTGATGGATAGGTAATGAATGATTTTATTTCTCTATGTTCAAAATATTTCATCTAAATAAATAATTATCAAATTTATAGATATCTAAAAAAAACTTTATCAGGCTTGTATAATTTTGGTATAAACCTATGTGTGAGTAATAATTCTAAATTTTAGTCATATTGTGTGATTAAATGTAACCCGTGTTGATATAAATCCATTTTTGGTAAGGTTATATATTTAAGTGCATCTGTTTTCATCCTATTTTTATTTTCATAAATCATGTATACCATGTCATTCCTTGGAACTTAAAAATTATTACCCTTGATTATTATTTGATTTAATTTTGTGGTATTTGGGATTAATCTACTCTGTTAATAATATTTTTTATGGGATTATCTTCGTATATGAGTGTTTCTATTAGGTTTTAATGGAACGATGTAATAATGTGAGTGTCATAATGGGTGATTTATTGGAAAAGTGACCTTGAATGTTACATAATAATGATATATCCTGTTTTTAGTGAGGTAAAGGGTAATATAATTTTGAAATTTTAGGTATAGGGAGTGTTATAGGATGTTTATTTTGGGATATGTACTTATACCTTCGTTAGTTGTATGGATATTAATATCTCATGGGAATTTTTATGTGGATATATGAATTGATTGGACACTATTTTGGAATGTTGATTGTAGTAAGTTGTAACATATTAGATTTTTTATAATGAACATAAAATATAATTGAGGTATAATTTAATTAGTTGAATCTTGTAATCCTATTAGAAACATCCATTAATTTTCTTCAACTATGTGTTTGTTGGGTAGAATTATTTAATGGGTTGTGAGTTGGATCGATTCACTATTGGTGCTACTACTGTGTATATTTCATCTTTCCATATTTATATGATGTGAAACCTTCAATTTCTTCCATATTCTACAATTATTATTATCCAACATATTGTAGATTATTGTTGGAAATTTTTTTGATAATAAATATAATTTTTGGTTTGACATACCATCTAGAATTCCTCATTATTTTATATTAATATTATGTATTGTTTTCATTTATACCCATGGGATGAGCGGTAACCCTCCATGGTATTTTTTATATTTGTTATTATTGTTATAAATAGAATATACCTGTTTGAAAATAATGGATGAACTAGATTAGATCTTATATAATGGTTATGATATTTATATATATAAATATTTTTGTATACCCTAATAGAATATGTTAATATATGTGGTTATTTTCCCTTCATAGAGGAGATTTTGAATTTAGTAATATCATACATCCTGAGATTAGATATTGCATTAATTTTATTTTTTCCATCTTGGTTTTTCCAATGAAAATCTAAGAATGCAACTTAGATATAATGATTGGTCTCAAAGTAGGTTAGGATATTCTGAGTCATTTGGAGGTTACCCATTGTTACTCTTTGTTTATGCATTGGAGTGATCTTTGACATAAAATATTGATTATAATTTTAAATTGGTAATCTACTAAAAAATATATTCATTAAACATGAAAATTTTCATTAAATTTACTATTAATCTACTATAATTGATTCCTTTTGCTGTGATCGTATGGTATTTATACTCATAGCCTACTTGTAAAACATAGTGGATTTTCAGTTTTTCATATGGAATTGTAGGTATTATCATATACATGGATCAACTTATGGTGATTATTCTCATATATTTAGACCCTTCAAATATCCTTTCATTAACCAAAACTACTATAACCTCGCATGGGTTAACAGTGAAGAAAATATTTATATATGAAACTTGCCTCCAACTAGATATGAGATACAGATAAGCATAGTGGGATTAAAAAAAATAGTGGGAGAAAATAATCTTTTTAATCACAGAAAAATAAGATTATAAACTCCAGTCAACTTTATATAATATAAAATAAAACCAATATATCATAATGATTATAATTCCATACAGAAAATAAACTCCCAACATACCAGTTACAACACTAATGACAACAACTCCTAAAACACAATCTTGGAACTCCATGATCTAGTAATGCCCAGCTAAATAACCAACTCCCTATTAAAAATTTTAAAAATAGATTTATATAGAAAGGGGTAATAATACCCATATACTAAATAGGATCATCCCCAAAATCTTTCATGTAAATGTGGGAGATGTATACTAATGGATCAGTGAATAAACAATAGAATGAACATATTACATTTCTAGGTCAAGTACCTCACTTTGACACTAAGGATCACTTAAAAAATCTTCATATAATAAATAGTAATATAATATCATGAGAATATATTAATAATTTACCCTATAACAACTTCTCTATTAAACTAGTCACCCTTATGTACCAATGGCTTAACTTCTGGTATCGTCATATCTTCCATGACCATATAATGAAAACTATATAGGTATATCCCACAACCACATATCCATGTCAACATATCATATAAAATAACCATGTACCATATAACCACACATCACTTACTCTTTACATTATGGTTTTTAATCCGGAAGTAAATGAACTTATTTTCATCATCTTTCCATGTACACCTCAATCATGAATCTACATCATAATCACACTCTCTCTCTCACACACACACAATCACCGTGATATTAACTCACCAAATATTTTCATTTATTACTATGAATTTCAATAACCACATTAACCTCAATGCGACACATCGAAAACCACTAATAAAACTAATTTACAATATAAATTAACTACACCAACACAAAATAATATCCAAAAAATAATGGAAATACCTTAATTTATTAAATCATTTCCAATTTGAATATTTTTTTATTAAAATATTTAAAATTATTATGTGATGTTTTTTTCAACAATTTATATTTTATACCATCAATCCTCATTTAACCTCATTTAATTATAAAATTATTCATCATATTTTTACGATAATTATTTTCAACACTATCCATACCAATTAATAATTTCATTATTTTATTATGATCCACATTTCTATAAAACTATGATACCACCAATAATAACATATCCCAACATTATATCACATAAAACACTAATCCCCTGACCACATTCACCATATCAATTACACCACTACCAAAACATCTCCCTTTTCCTTACTATATCATCCTTTGCAAACCTCCACCCAAAAAACACATTACATAACCCTAAAACACAACCATATAAAGGATAACCACATAAAAAAGGTTTAAAAACACCAATTACCATAATAAAAAATTTCCAACAACCATTAATTATTTATTGTTCCATATTAATTCAATAGTTATTGCATAAGAAACATCAATATTAACTCAAAAATTCCATTCCTCAATTTCATTTATATATTTATTTGATTATCCATGAATTAACGAGATAAACCATATAAAAACAATCACTAATTATTTATTATATAAAACTATCAAGTAATCACCATAAACCATACTAGTAACACATGTAAATCATATAAATATTATGAACATTAAATAATCCTATCAAGTTCATTTTAACATATTCAATATCTTTATTAAATCAATCATAAACATCAAAAAATTTAAATCATATACATGAAAATTCCACATTAAAACATAAATAAATATATGATAGATTTGAATCCCTTACATAAATTGATTATTAAACTATTTTTGTAAATGGAAAATGATATAATTCCAATCAAGAACAAACAAACCAACCATGATCGTCAAAAATCCTATAGAAAATCATCCACCAAAGAAGATTATGACAAAAAATAAAGAAAACAAACCCAATACCTCTACAAAAAACTCTTAATGAGAAAATAAAAGTAGAAGAACAATAAAAAGGATATGTAATCACACTTCTGATCGATGTTTCTTGACCATGAAAAACCAAGGACTAAAGGCTAATGAAGGATAATAAAAAATCACTCAAGATATAAAATTCCTAGGGTATGAATAAGGTAATAGGAGTTGAAAAGATTCAGATTAGACACCCAAATTTATATGAAAAAACCTTGAAACCTAACATTATGGAATTATAGGAATGGTTATGCCACAATTTTTCCCTAATATCAAAATTCAGATGTGATATACCCAAATATAGAGGAGTAAAATAATTTAAAAATTGATATAAATAAATAATTTAATTGTGAAATTAGGATTTTCTTTTCATAATGATCGAATACGTAATAATTATTGTGCAAACCACAATGATCCACCTCAATCATGATCAACCCCAGAAATCCAAAATATTAAAAGGGTTGCCACCACATAATAATGATCCCAAAAATGGTATAACCATTAAATAATATAGGTAAGACTTTTGCAGAATAATGGATTCTACCAATACTCAATCCATCACTACATTCCATAACCTCGTATATCCTGATGCAACACATTAGACTACAAAAATTCTTCTTCTCTAGCCATTTTATAATGAAACAAAACTTTTGGTCATAGCATGATATATGTTCTCCTATGAAATTTTAATTAAGGAGTGAAATATCATCCAACAATATTCTTTATTTTACTCTTAAACACTGATAAAAGATCAAAAAGCTTAAATTAGAGAGCCAAGAAAAACCCAAGGCTTCATATATTTATACCACATTGAAGTATTTTCAAGAATTTTTAATATCCTTATAATCCGTGGGAGAACTAATCGAGTTACTTTATTGGTGATCCATCCATTAGAGTTTATATAGGTCTTGTATCTTTATTTTATCTATTTGAATATAGGATTTAACCATCATGGACCCTCAATAAATGTTTTAGACAAATTAATTAATGATACGTGAAGCATAATGAACCAAAATTTTGTTGGTTTATTGATACATAACACTTTATCATCCATTTAATAGAGGATCAATGTCTAATTCGTGGGTGGTATAGTGAACCACATTGCTTCAAATCTCTATAATCCTTCTTTTTTTATTTGTAAATTTTATTTTTATATGAATCAAGATCAAAATTTCCTAGATATTCTTGTAATACTCCGAAATTTACACCTTTTGTTTGAAAATTCCTATATCATAATGGTTTAAGGGAACATGGTTGGATGATTTCAATGTTTGTATCAGTGGACCAAATCCCTAATTTACCCCATTTCCAATCAGTTATGTATTCCGGTTGATGTTTCTAAGAATCCCAAAGTATATTTTTATATAAATTAAATGATATTATCATTATAAACTAGATATTAGTTATGAATCATTAGAGGATTTATATTCATCCTTTATTCATCAAGGGAACTTATCTTTTTTATATAATAATAAGTGATGAAATGCACATCCTTTTTTTAGTCTACACCATTTCAAATCTTTCCAGCTACATTTTGTTGAAGTTTATCAGTTAGGTGACATAGGATGGGTGATTTTCATTAGGATGAAATTGGAACATATCCCATATATATAGAATAAGTGAAATACATTATTGAATGTGATGGTTGAAACTATAAAATTTGATATAGATCCTTTAATGATTTTATTTGTGTGATAGGGTCACTGAGGGAAATTTTTTTGAGTCATATAATATGGAATTTATGTTTTATTAAATAAAGGATAATTTTATGAATTTACATTTACTTCCATATACATACCCATCATATGGAAATAATAGAAAAATTGAAATTTCTTCTTTAGTAATTAGAGATAGGGAAGGGTTCCCCTAAACATATGATGACATTCATTTATAGTTGAATTTAGGTAATTCATTTAAAAATATGTATTCAATGGCCTATAACCCTAGGTTCATAACATGAAACTAAATTATACTGATTGAAAAATGGTTTTAGCTTCAAGATAATGACCCATTAATTGAAAAGTCACCATACCTATTGAGTGCATGGTGGACAATCTTACCAAACTCAATTTTACTTTAACTCGGAATACTTGTACAAAATAATGTTATAATAAAGTAATATCATAGTAATATTAAAACATATTTTATCAAGATATATCCACTAAATTTGAGATAAGGAACCAATTTAAAAATTTGGAAGAAGTCACAGTAGAAAAAAGATGAGTAAAATGGTTAGAAAATAGCAAGATCCAAGAAAAGGGAGGGAAATTTAGGGATATTAGTTTGAGTGAAGTAGACTCTACTATATCACCTATATTATCTTGAATTATTATTATAAATATGTGACTAAGAATTATAAGGGGGTTTTAAAAAAGGGGAGTATCTATGGTTTCTACAACACTGAATGTTTTGGTGAGAACTCCTCCCATACGATGTTAGAGAATGAATAAGATCTCAAGGTAGGGTTTTTTATTAGTCATAAAAAAGGTAAAAATAAGATAATTTAATAAAAGGGACAAAAATGTTATCTATGAAAAAAGATAAATTACACAATTATTACTCTAACTTACCCAAACCAATAGTTAATAGGTCAATAAGAAAATATTTTTTTTCAATAAAGTTAGAATGTGAGGGAATTAATGGATCCAAGGATAAACCACCTCACTCCAAACTCATGAAAACTGTTTTAAATGTTTTGGGATGTACTTTGGAAGGTAAATACAAAATATAAATTTCATAACACAAATTGTTTTTAAAATAATGAAATATATCATTTATATTTATATAAATACCTTAAGCAAAGATTGTGACAAAATACTATATATTATAATCAGGATGACACAAAATTAATAAGCTAATGTGTACATGGAAATATTTCTTGAGTTCCAAACTAGAGAACTATAAAATGATTTGAAATTAAATTTGAGTTTATTTATACAAATATGAAACCTTGTTTTTTCCCTTATTATGATTACCTAGTAGTCGTAGAATTCATTTACACTAGGATTGAAGATAAAATCCAACTCAGTCATGTTATTGACATTAGGGATTTATTATATAAATACCACAATTTTTTCTCCAATTGAGGGATATTGATGTCTTTTGATGGTTTTACCCTTTTTATGTCTTCATCTTCTATTTTTTGATAGCATAAACACTTTTTTAGTTTTTGTAATGGATACCACTAAGCCTTTTCATGTGGATTTTTAAAACTCAAAAAATGATTTGAGGAGGATAATGAAAATGGATAATTTATTGGATTTTATATAGAATAGTATGGTTTTAAAGTAGTGGTGCTAAACTCCACTAGGATATGAAGTTATGGTATCCAATATTGGTAGTAAAGTTCTTTCATATATCTACACATTTGTATGATTTTATTATTTTGATTTTATCTATCTGTAATTTTGTTATGTGGGGGATTTTGTGGTTTTATATAAATACATATAAATGGTCTACTTTATATTTTCATACAGGTATAGATGGTACCCCACATAAAAAAGAGTATTTTAATTTCAAGAATGTCTTATAGATGAATGAGTTATTTTGGATTTTAGGTAATATACAGTATTACCTTTCTTAACTTAAAAAGAGGCTAAATCATTACCAAATAATTTATTTAGAATCTTAGTGATATTCATGATCCATAAGTGGTTAAAGAATGTGTCTAGGGTATGTGGTGGTTTGATTTAGAACAATGGAAGATCTAGGCTAGGTAATTATATGTGGTATTAGAGTAGCATTGGGTACTTAGGTTAGTTATATATATGTGATAATATTATCATGAATGAGGAAGTAATCCATAACTATTCCTAACAAAAATAATTATAAATGAAAATTAAATGTATATGGTACTCTAGGTTTAAATTTAATTCTACATTTTTATCTATTTATTTGGAGTATCATTCATCATTAATAGGCACATATATGAAAAAAATTCGTTTTTTGGATGTGTGTGTTTTATGGTTTATTGTAAAAAAATAGAAGATGTATATTAATTTAAACTAAATATTTAACAAATATTTAGTTCCATATTATTTTTAATGATGAATAGATGAATATGAATCTTTAAGTGACTCATATATGTCAGGTGTCTATTTTCATTATTGTTGACCAGATATTTCAGGATTATGTTTATAGTGTTCATTTAAAATATATTAATTATGATTTAAATTATTTACAAACATGATAAATAAGAATGTAAAAATGTTTTGATCCCTATAAATTTTAGGATATTATACTTAAATTATTGAATTCCTTTTAAAATTATGTGATGATAATTTAATTTAATTTTTTATATGTTCAGATTGATTTAATGGAATTAGTTGTATTTTATATATAAATTTTATAAGTTGTAAATCTAGTTGTAGGGGAAAAAGTCATAAACTATTATTTATTCTTATTTTTAAGAGCACCAAAATATTGGGAAAAGATTAAATTTTTGAATTTTTTGGAATTATTGGGGTTCAAGTATCTTTTTTTTCATTAAGTCTATGGAAATTTGTTAGAGTATTGTTATTTAAAGAGATGAGAATAAGAATATTAGAGTGAATTTTGTTCAAGGATTAGTATGATGAATATGATTTTGTGGTTGGTAGATATATTGAATCATGGATACTTTTTTTTTTGATTTTTGGAGATGAAAATATTTACGATGAGGAGTCTGTGGTAACACAAAGTTATATTCAATTAATTAAATGTGATTTTGTATTTAAATTGGTAATTTAATAGAGTAATAAATACTTTTTAAAATTTATGTATTTAAATAAAGATATTAACTATTTTTATTATTATGGGGTTTTTAATAGTAAGAGTTTCTAGAAGATGAGATGATTATAAAGAGCATGGAGGTGAAATTTGGGATTCTTTTGGAAGTCATATTTTGATATGGTGGTTGTAATAAGTCATTGGGTACTTGATATATATACACCTGATACATTGTGATCAAGATAATAGAATAATACACATTATAGTTCCATTGAGTGGATGATAAGATTCAATCAAGTGGACGGTGGGAATCCATTAGGCACCTAGTGCTATACAATTTCATGATTTCCTATTTTCTATTTTAACCACAATATTGTTTTACTCCCACTATGCCATTCAATGAATGGTGAGATCTATACCTAGATATTCTTTTTACCTCATATTCTCCCAAATCAATACTATGATTATAAAATTGATTAGATACATAGTTAATGGTATCCCTTCCCCTTTCACCTCCCCTTCCTTGTTTCTTTATTTTTACATCATTTTGGTTGGTTGGGTTTGGGATTTTGGTTTTTGATTCCATAGATGAATGGTGTAATCACATTGATTAAGAGACATTTCATTTTAGAGATTTAAACATGTCTAATAATTATTGATTTACTTTAAAGGACAATTTTTAGTTGATTATTTTTTGGATTTTAGTTATTTGGGTTGAAATTAATAATTGGTAAGGTTGTATAATTGTGGGATTTTATGTGCTGAGAATATTGTGGATACTGAGAGTGGTCCATAGATGATTTATCTTTATGTATCAGTGTAATTAATTATGGATCTTGATTTATTATTAAAAGGAAGTCATTTGGTGGCTTCCTGATTATGGATAGCTCACTATTGATCTATTTATTTAGGTGGTCTCAACCCTCTATAATTTAATATGGGATTACAAAGAATTTTTCTTTTGAATTATTTTAAAAACAATAATAAAATATAATCTATTACTTTTTAAGATATAATGGGTAGGTTTATTAAGTGAATTTCCATGCTAAATTATTTTTTAATTATTATGATATTATCAATAATGTCTATTTTTCGTTAATATCTATTATTTTGATATATTTTTATTGTTACCATATTAATTGTTAAAGTAATTGATAATGAAAAATTCTTTTAATTCATTTTTCAAGTTTTACATGGACTGCTTAAATTAATAATTTTTGTTAAATAAGAAAGTTGATTAAATGTTTTTATGGTTATATATTTTTACATGACTCTAGTAATTTATGATATTAATCACACGATTATAGATTATATAACCCATGAGATACTTCTATAGTAAATAAACATTTCATAAAAATATTATTGTATAATATGAATTCAATTATTTCATCATAATTGTATAAAAACTGATAATATAATTTTGAATGAGAAAATTAAATTATAATGAAATGCATAAAACTATTTGAAAATAATCTCTTTAAAATTTAATAATAATTAATATTGAGCAATGAATAGTAATATAATTTTATATGTATGTATTATAATCAAAAAATATAAAATAAAAATATTTATTAATTTTTTAGATCAAAATAAATGGTTTTCATATCACTAAGACTCTTACTTAATAGTTAAAGTATATATATATATAGAAATTTATTAAAAAAATTATTTCAAATTTGAAATAATCATGTAAAAATTGGCTAATGGGGATTTTTTTAAAATTTTCTGTGATAATTGAATTTTTGGGAAAATAATAAATTACTATATGAATATACCTTATGTATTATGAAATAATTATGCAGAATAAATTATTTAAAATTTAATATAAGTGAAGTAATTAGAAATAATAAGTTATTATATTAATATACTATATTTTAATGAATTATAATTATTTACAAAACCTACAAATAGATTTATCAAGTTTAGGATGGAAGTTAATGCTTGAAAAAAAATTATGGAGAAATGGCCCTTTGTGGTCAAAGTTGTATTTAAAAATGGAGTGTTGTTCTTGAACATTATAATATAAAAAACGATGACTTAAATGTAGAAAAATCATGATCTAAATCCATGGGTAAGCTAATGGTTTTCCAATTTTGACAACCTAGTTTTCAAAGGCATATTTTATTTATTATTAAACAATTCCTCATCGTTTACTAGAAATACCCACCGATACTCACCTTCTTATTTATTTTAAAATCAATAAAAATGGAACTCTTATCGCATTCCCTCTCAAGAATCCCTCAAAAGTGTTTTAGGGGATACAAGGTACTCTTCTCAAGATTTAAGAAGGTACGATTCTATGTAATGGTTCCCAATCCTCATTTTTTCTATTTTAATTACTATAATTTTGTTTTAAAATTATTTTTCATAAACATCCATGCTTATAATTATACACTATTATCATTTATTTCATATACTATTAATGACATATTGTATATTACCACTCATTACAGTGTTTTCCTATGTCATTATTATGTAAATGTAAGGGTCCCTAATCCATTATTATCCATTATTTGTTTGATCCTCTCAATTTATTTTTAATTTTATTATAAAATATTATTATTATTTACTTGTATAAATTAATTATAATATTATCAATTATAGATCAATATTACCACTTATTATACTACCTGCATAAGTCATAATAATCTCCAAAAAATAGTGGAAACCCAAGAGATAAATCTAAATATTGGAGAAAATCCTGAAATTTTAATAGAGTAATGATTATGTGGTTTACAATCTATGAGATTTTTTTAGATAATACAAGTGTATGTTGGATCTAGTATAGATTTACCATGGGGTAATAATATATAAAAAGGTTGGTTGGGAATTAATTTTATATTCCCTCACTACACAAAAAATGGGCTTAACTGCATGTCTAGTTTGATCCTCCTGGGGGATATTATTTTGATGATTCACAAGCTCTTTATGAAACATAAATAAATTTTCAATTTATGTATCTAAATTATATATGTGTTGAACCAAATCCATGGGTACCGGTATAGGGGAAATTTCTCTATCATTTTTTGTTCTCCTACTATAGAAAACTATTAATCTTAATGAGTACTTCTCTTTAATATCACCACACAATGAAAATTACCCTTCACTACTAACTTTTCATAGTTCAATATATTTGGTTATTATAAATTGTATTCACATGTAGTTTACATGTCTGTTGTGGGATATTCACCTAGATAACCATATTATTCCATTGAATTATGAAATAATAATAATCTATGTATCCATTTTTTCTATAGATATTGATTACACAGTATAGATTCTATATAAGGTTACTTAGGTAACATTATTATGTAAATTGATTATAAATTCTCTTCACATGATGGATGTATTTGACTTATTAGGTAATATAGGGGCCCCAAAATTATATCCTCCATTGATTCTTTAGTAGGTCACATGAGACAAAATAGATTGGGTATTTGGTGTAATCATTACCTGTTTATATGATATCATGGCATGAGGGATTAACTGTATTTTTATGATGATTGAAATTATGTATTCTATCACTATGATATTATTTATTCTTATCCATGTAGATATGTTTTTTCTATTTAATGCATGGATATACTATTCTTAATATAATATTTGGTATTTATTTATTCTTATCATATTATTTATTACAGTCTCGAGTATGATATATTTTTCTATATGATACGCCATATTGAGTGTTTATCAGCACCCATCTATATTTTCTGATTTCCATAGGAAACAATGAAAATTACTATACGTGACTCATATATTTTCTTGATGAAATAATAAATTTTCATTTAGTAAATTGATATATCTTAAGTATTCAATATAATGAAATTTTAATATATATATCAAGTTTCTTTAGACTATGTAATTATTAGATCCTATGTATTGTGATATATGTATTTTATACCATTATAAAAAATAAATACCATATTTGGGGGTACTAGAGTTAGGGTTGTTGAAATCGTTATTAGAGGATGTTTTGTAGAAACCATAAGAACTATTTTTAGAAGAACACAGTGGGAGAACATAACTCTATGGGAAACCTTTATGATATTTTTGAAATACTTTTATATTACATGACATTCGTTTAAAATAAATTCATTGGAATTATATTTATAATTCATATTGTTAGTTATGTACTAATTAAATATATTCCATTTTGTATAAATGAATCATAATGTAAGGTACACAAATCATATCAACACCCCTAATTAGAATATATGTTACCCTCACAATCAAATCAATGATTCTAGAGTTTGAGTTGAGAAGATTAAGAATATATTAAGGTAGTTAACATGGGTTATAAAAATAACATTGACCATATAGATCAACCACTTTCACCTCATATCGATGTGATAACATTGGATCAGTTCTGGAAACAAAAACCTCCTTCTATCAATTGAACCACTAATACATTAGGGGTAGAGCAATGGGAAAATTCATTAGAAATTATATTACTTAATTTTATATATAGTGGAAATTATAATATTATCATGTATGTGTATAATATAATGGGAGATGGTGATCAATGATAGTATTTGATACAAAACACAAAGAAGGAGGAATATATAGAATGTATGAAGTGAAATTATTTTAAATTGATAGTCTTGGAGAAATATTTTCCTCATGAGTAAAGAATTGACATGGAAACAAAAATACATAATTTAAGATAAAATTGGGATTAATATGTGGTTGAGTATGATGTTAAATTTATATGTTTAGCAAGGAATATTAATGATTATGCATGTAATCATGAAAACAATATCATCAATTTATCTTATGGATTAAATTCTTGTATTAGAATGTAATTAATCTCTTAAACATTTTCATATTATGAGGAGATTATGAAAGTTTAAATTTAAATTAATAATTAATTGTCCATTTTTTTTACTTTCAAATGGAATAAAGAGAACTAGATGGATATTAAGAACCATGTTGAAAGGAATTTTGGAAAAATAAAATAAGGTAATATTAGAATTTCCAACATATAATATCTGTGGATAGAAAAACCTTAGTGAATATTTAATAACAAATGAGTTTTCATCAAGTGTGGAGATAATATCCATCAAGATATGAATGAAAAAGAGAGAAAGATTCCATTAATTTATAATTATTTTATTTTTAAAAAATTAGACATTATTCTAATAAATCCCCAAGCATCAAGAGAATCTACACTAGATGATGCCAAAGGAGAAATTACGAGCTTATGAAACCAAAATATCATAATTTGAGGTCTCAAATACTATCATAATTGGTACTTCGATCATAAAATCAATGTTAAAATACATATATATATATAGATATAAACACTATATTACATATTTTATGTTTTCTATGAACATTGAATCATCTCCAGATATATTAAATAAGTATTTTTAAGTAACTTACCCTTGTGTAAATCTTATTAATACACAGTTATATTAGTCTATCTCTATTGAAATCCATTGAGGTTCCGTAACTACAAACCTATTAGTGATATCAATGGGTGAATTTGATATAATACTTAGGATGTATTGTATATTAATTTATAATTTAAAAATTTATTTTTATGAGAAGGAGATTATAATATATAAGGATGGAATAAAATCCCTTACTTTTATAGGAGAGACTTTATTACACGAGTCTTGTATGAAACTACCTATAATATCTCATATTAATGAAATAATTTGAGAGGACGAATAAATTAATGGGAAAGGACACCTCAAAATAATGGATATATGAATTAGAAGGTATTATATAATTTTATTTCCTAATGAATTATCTGAATACCCCCATAATGTGATGTTAAATTCAGTATTAATCTTATCCCCATTTTAAATACAATATTTAAGTCTCCAAAGAAAATGGATCCACCATGATTGGTGGAATTAAAGAAAAAACTTTAAGAATCACTTGATAAATGATTCAAATACCCAAGTGTTTCACCATGGGAAGAACCTGTATTACTTTTTAAAATGAAGGAAAGGTATATGAGGTTTTTCATTGATTATAGGGAAATAAATTTCATTAATATTTAGAACATATATCCTTTACCTAGCATTATTGATTTGTTTGATCATATAAAAGGGATCAATACTTCCAAAAGATTGATCTTTGTACTAGTTATCATCAGTTAAATTACATGAAGTATGGTATACCAAAGGTATATTTCTGCAAATTTCATAACAATGTTGAGTTTAGAGTTATTACTTTTGGGCTAACAAATGCACCAAATATTTTTATGGAACCGATGAATAGAGTCTTACAGGATTATATTCATATATTTATATTGCTTTTTATTGACTATATGATGATATAATATAAGTTCTATGAATAGAATAAATACCTTTTATATAATTTCATATAGACTTTAAGGGATAATGAGATAAATTGTAAATGCAATAAATGTGAATTATGACTTCAAAAATATTATATTTTTGGACCATGTTTTCTCAATGGATGGAAGGTTAGTTAATACAATAAAGTTAAGGTGGTTAAATAACGGTGAACACTAACAAATTTGACTCGGATACTTACTTTCACTGTTTTACATGATTATTATCAGTGATATATTTATTTTTTTTTCAATTAGATAATATATTAGGCATGTTGACATGTAAAGGGGCCAAATTTACAAGGTGTTATAAGTGTGGGGAAATATTTGTGGAATCAATGAAATGATGAATCAATGAACTTGTATTAACCTTACCATCTTGAAAGGAATGGTTTTTTATATATATAGTGATGCATCAAAGAAAGGGCTAGGATGTACCATTATAGAAAATGATAGAGGATTTTTTTATATATCATGGAAATTGAAGAACCATGGGAAAAACTATACAAATTTGTATATTATGATGGAATATGTAATAATTTCATTTAAAATTTGGAGAAAAGGTATTTATTGTAAAATATGGGGATTTTATAAAAAATAATAATATTTTAAAGTATATATTTATGCATAAATGGATCAATATGAGAGATAATACATAACCCAAATTAATCAAGGACTATGAATGCTTGATACACTACCACCCTAGTAAGCAAAACATGGTGGGAGATGTATTAAGTAGGAATGCTCATGGTGTTATATCCATGATGAGGATATAGATGTAACCAATGTTCATGGATTTCATAAATTTGTAAATAGATATTATCAAGGAGTTATAAACATCATTTAATTTACAAGTAATTTCAAAAATATTTACTTGAGGAGATGAAGAAGCTCCAATAAGAGGACATGGGTCTACAAAGTAAAATTAAATCCATGGAATATGGGATATTGATATACTTCATCGCTAAAGATGGTTTGTTAATGATTGGAAATAGGCTATGTGTACCATATGTATCTAAGATAAATAGGAAATTTCTTGATAAATTTTATAGCATAAAATTATATATAAATCTAGATAGTACCAAAATGTATAGGGAACTAAGAGAGCTATTACTTTGGGAAAAATAAATAATGAAATTGATGACTATGTGTCAAGATTATTAGTATTTTAATAAGTAAATGATGAGATTAAACTTATAAAGGATATCATGAAACATATTCCTATACCAATGTAGAATTAGAAAAAAATCATAATGGACGTTTCTACAGGCAAATATGAGACATGTAATATGAATGATGCTACAAGGGTCATTATGTATTGACATACAATGTTTTTATATTTCCTAGAAATAATGGGAGTTCTCTGCCCTAAATATTTTTTATGAATCTATATCAATGATTTTGTGAGACATCCTAGTTAACATTTACATGTTTTATCTAGTCATGATAGTTAGTTCATATAAATGTTTTGGATGAGTCTCCAAAAGGATTTTAACATTGCGATATATTTGAGAACATCAATAAACCTCAAACTGATTGGTGGTATGAAACAACCATTTAAACCGTAGAGGAATTTTTGATGGTATTCTCACTTTATATATAAGGAATATGATACCAATACCAAGATATTCTATAATTTTCATAGAATAATATATTCCATTCAATCATACCAACAGAGCTGTTGGAGACCTTAATTTAGAAAAGACATAATTCTAAACTTTTGGGATGATGTTTGAGAAAGGTGGCTTATAGGTTCTAACCTTATTAAGGATACAAATGGGAACGTGTGAGCTATATAGAATCATATAATGATATCTCAGTGTAGATAGAACATATATACTGATAATCGAAGGAATGATCTATAATTTTAAGTTGGGGATTATGTCTTCTTGAAAGTATCACCATTGAATGGGATTATAATATTTGGTAAGAAGGGGAAGATAAGTACAAGGTACATTTATATTTTTAAGATTTTAGAGAGAATTGGAGTTGTGGATTATTATTTGGATTGGTAATACAAATTCTATAAAATTTATGAACTGTTACATGTATCAATTCTTAGGACGTACATGAGAAACCCCACACATGTACTGACCATAGATTAAATAGATATTAAACCTAAATTATTATTAAATGAATATCCTATCTATATTCTTGATGCTAAATAGAAACTGTAATATAATTAAAAAACCAAACTAGTGAATGTTCATTGGAGGAATAAAAAGTTTTAAGAATCAACATGGGATCTTACTGAAGAAATGAGGAAGAATTTCCGTCTTTTTCTCATGCGTTTATGTACACAAAAAATTTAAAGGAAGAAATAATTTAATGGGGGAAAATATAATACATTATATTCTACTTTAATAAATAAAAATTTAATTAAAAAATTATGGGATAATGAAAATTATATTATTTTTTCATAATATTTCAACGTATTATAATAAAACAAATAATAGGTTACTAAATTAAAATAAAGTGCATAAAAAATTTGAAAATAAATTTTTATTAATTAAAAATAATTAATCATTAGAAATTAATATCAATATAATTGTATACATATATCATAGAATAAAAATAATACAAAATAAAAAAAAGTTTTCAAATATTAAGTGCCAAATGCATGGTTTTAAAATACACTAAGAGTCTTACTTAATAATAAAAATTATCATATATAGAAGTTATTTTCATTAAAAATGACTTAGAATTTGAAATTATCATGTCAAAATTAGAAAAGGATATTTTTCATTATTTTCTAACATAATTTAGTGTTTGGATAAATAATGAATTAATATATGAATATACTATATGTTTTAGGACATAATTATGCTTTAAAAAATTTTAATAATTAATATAATGTAACCTAGGAAGAAAAATATGATATTTTATTAATATAATTAATTTTAAGGAATCATAATGATTTTACAAACCTATGAATTACATGATAACCTTAAAGATAAAAATTATCATTTTAGAAGTAATATTTAGTATAAAAATGACACTTCTATGGTAAATGTAATAATAAAAAATTAATTTTAGTTCCTATAATTAAAAAAATTTAAAATAATTCTTTAATTGTTATAAACCATGTCTTAAAACTATGGTTAACCCAGTGGGTTTCCATTTTTCTCATCCTAATTTTCAAAGTTCAATGATTTGGAATTAATAATCCACCACCACTTTTTTTATAAATACCCTCTTATCCTCTAATTCTTATTAATTTCTGAAATCAATTTTCATAGTATTCCTCTCACTTTCCCTCTGATGAATTCCTCCATAGTGTTTTTAAAGTTACAAAGTAATTTTAAGAAGATTTTAGAATCTACCTTTCAAGGTAAGGGTTTCTAATCATCCTTTTCAATTTTAATTTCAATCATTTTATTATAATGTCATTTAAAATTATTTTTCAAAAAATTTGATGCCTGTAATTTTATAGTATTAGAATCTATATGATATATTCTAAATGACATATTACGTATTCCACCTCATTATAAATTTTTACCAAACTGTTATTATTTCAATTTATGGGTCCCCAATCTATTCAAATCCTTTAATTGTGTGATCCCCGATAATTAATTAAAATTTTAATATGAAATTTTATTATGATTTAATACTATAATTTTATTATCATATTATTAATGACAGATTAACTATCACCAATGACCTTTAATATTCCTTTACTTTATTATTTTTTTTGGATTTGGATCCTTTTTTTGGGATGTTGGCTGAGTCCTAGTTTAATTTTTTGAATTTTTTGTTGAAAAATGACTTTTTGGGGATTGATTGAAAGGGGTGAAATGGAAACACACCATTAAGGGAAATTGTGCGGCTTTTCTCAGGTAATCATGTAGTTTGGTTTAGCATCCAATGGAAAGGAACATCGGTTGTGCACAATTTGGAAAACCATGTAATAATCATTTGAGATATTATATCTATTTGGATAGTGGATACTGTACGGTTTGTGCACATTTTTTCAAATTATCTGGCTAAATGGTATTATGTGCCCATATTTTTAAAATCATAAAATTATTAATCTACCCTCCTCTCATTTTACCCTAACTCAATACCCCCACCGTATTGGTTGTTTTTTGGTGCATTAAGGGATCCCAAGATCCCTTTCCCTTTTTTATCCTCCCTTCATGGATGCTTTTCCATGTTTTAAGGTTAGTTTTTAGAGGTTTTTCCCATTTCCTCCTCTTTCTTTAACATCTCTTATCCTTTATCATTTTCTTAGAATCTCTTAGTGGGTTTTCATGTTCGTATTAACCATAGAGATTAGGGTTGATTTTGTATGTTATTTTTCTTTGGATATAGGGTGTGAAAATTGTTCCTTTTGTCCTATTATTCCTTCTCCAAGAGTTTCATCACATCTGCACTCCATTGAGGTAGTTATTTCGATTATTTTCTTTTCGGGAACAATCCATTGATTCTTGTGTTTTTTAAAATAATGTACAACTATGTTTAACATGTCTATGATGTGTTGGTGTAAAATATTGTGATGGTTTGGGGATGATAGTTTGGTGGAAAAATGATTTTTCAATGGATTCATATATTTATGCCTATAAGTTGATGCACTCAAAGTGTTTAACAAAATGTATATTATTTTTGTGGAATGAAATTAAGTTATTATTTTGATATTTTAACTTTTTTACCATTTTTTATCTTGGTTGATATGATATATTTGGGCATGATTTATGATTTAAATTCCCCTGTATGGCTTTATGGTTTGTAGTGAAATGTTTGGAAAGGACCTCTTGGGTTTTAACTGCCTTTTTCACTTTTTTAATCTTGTGATATTGTTGCTATTGGTTTGAAATAAGTTTTTTTGTTCTAAAAAATGGGGTTTTAGTGTTCCCATGGATACTTAATCGGTTCCATTGGATTTTGGCACATCCATGGGTGCACAAGGTTCACACATGGATGGGCACTGAAAAATAAGATGACCCTAAAAAATGATGTTTTCCTTGAACTTCTGTTTTTAAAATGGTTTCTCACACCTTCCCCCTCCCCCTTCATCCTAAAATGGTTCCTTGATCTTAAAATGGTAAAATGTTTCTTTAAGTGGTTTAAATACTTGACTTCAAATGTGTTCTTAGAAAATGGAACATTTGGAATCTTGTGCTATTTTTTGATGATGGATTTGGTAAAAAGGCTAGTTTGTAACTTTCTATGTTTATGGAACATTTTACCTTGTATTTTAGAAATAGTATTGTGAATGGATTTATTTAAAATGGAAAGGGCGTGATTTGAATTTTTTGGTGTTTTTGAAATCATTAGGGATTTTGAACTATAAATGCCCGACTGGAACCATAATGTTTTTGTGAAACAGTTTGAAATATTGTGTGATATGATGGCTCGATTGGCACTTATGAATGGTTTATTGTATGGTGGGAACCCTAATGGATGATGTACCCTATGTGGTTTAACATGTGGATAGTGTTAGTGTTTGGGGTAGAAAAGTGTGGTGGTGGTAGGAAATTTTAGTCATGCTAATGAGGGCTTCATACTTACATAATATAGTATTACCATGGGTTTTTTGGGAATCTTTTAGAGGGACGAGTGATAATTTTTTGTCAACATCGGTTACATGGATTGGTACCACCCTTGACTTTATAGGGTTCAGTGGGATGTGCCACTAGATTGGCTAGTTTATAATGTCCAGTTAGTTATTTACTATGGAGCTACACCATACACTGATATGTGAGTCTGACCCGAGTATGTACAGGGATCACTATAAGGTTGTTTTGGAAATTCCAATGCTTTTCTATCTCTATGGGTTTTCTTATATTCTATTTCACTTGGTTTCTAGTTGAAACTTTTCATTTATTTTTATCCGGACTTTTTATTTCTTTGTTTGGATCTTGGTTTGGGGTTTTTGTTTAAAAAATGGTAATCCATTTTAGAAATGGAAATGTGGTGTGGATCATTTTGGAAAAGGGAAATATGTACTTATTTTCAAAAATTATAAAACCCTATTTTTGTATATGTATTTCAAACAAGTATTAATGAACTATTTTTGGGAAATGAACTGCATGGATTCTTAGGTGATTTACTACTGATCTGTTAAGCTCGCACCCTACTTATACCATTAAATGTTAGTAGACTCGGTCTATTTTGATATTTTAGGTTTCTAGTTCATGTTCTCACTGTTGGAGAAGGTTGTTCTTGTGGTAGTTGGTGAAAAATAGGTCATGTGAATATCATGTTGGCATGATTTGGTTTTAGTCTTGTATATTGTTCTATCTTTCTGCTGTTGTATCTGGTCTAGCTGTATATTATTTATTTGAGATTTAGTTATTGTTGGTTCTTTTGATTGTTTAGTTTATTATATTTGATCCTAGTTTATTGGGAAAAATCATTCCCATAGTGATTACTTTGATTATTGGAACAAGTTTCCAGATCATGGGGATCGAGAACGCCCTTTGGGCCACATCTCAGAATGAGTCGAATGTTGGGTTGGATGACATCCTGAATTGGTTCGTGACAAAATTGTATCAGAGTAGGACCTTATTATTTTGGGTGTCTGGTATTTGGATATTTGGACTACCGGGACTCTAGATGTAGGTGTGGAAGAGCATCGTGAACTCTTTATCATTTTGATCCACAAGTTGTTAGGGGTAGTCTTGGTTTTGAGTCTTTGTTTTGGTATTGGATTATTTTGGATGAGGAAAAACAATAGAGGTGAAAAAGTGTTATTTCTTCATATTACATGGATTAGGGACCCCTGTGGAGTCCGAATACCTAATTCAAGCACCTCCAAGTTGTTGATGCTTACTTGGGGGATGGCCCACTAACCATGCCACAATATTAGGCATGTCTACAAGTTCTGTGCTCCTATAGTTTGGCATTATTTATATTATGTTTTGCTCTTAGTTGTTTTGATTATTCTTTTAAAATGAAAGTGGGTTTGAACTAGATATTAATGGGTTTTAAAATAATGTCTTTTGGATTGAGAATTTTGAAAATTATTGGGTTTTATTGAAAAATGGAATGTTTATCCCTTGGTATTATTTATTAACATCCGTATATGTGTGGGTATGTATAGTAAGTGCACAATATAATGTGTGCATGGAATAAGAGGAAGTTTATGGACGCATATGTGATGGTCCATAAGGTTTCATGGGTGTGTATTTGATATTAAATATTGACCTAGTCTTCCCATGATTGTTTTTGAAAGGGAAAACAATTTTAGGAATTGTGTTTTCTTTAAAATAAGCGTTCCTATTTTATGAAAAGTGGTCTTGGGGGTAGGTGGTTTTGAAAATGAAAAAATTGGTTTTTAAGAAGAGGATCTTTTTTTTGTGATTGTATGTGTTTGTCTTGTAAGCCAGTTGTTTGGGCCTGAGATGGTATTTTGGTTGGATGTTGATTTTTGGAATTTATTTTTCTTGTTTTTATCATAATATATTGTGTAAGTTGGAGGCCCTCGCACGTGTGAATCACTTTACATACCACCACTGCACTTGCCTACCCCACACACTAACACCACCCACATGATAACCCACCTAGGTAAAATACTTCACTAGGGTTCCCAACTTACCTAGGTGGGTTATCATGTGGGTGGTGTTAGTGTGTGGGGTAGGCAAGTGCAGTGGTGGTATGTAAAGTGATTCACGCGTGCGAGGGACTCCAACTAACACAATATATTTTTACCATGGATTCATGGGCATCGTTCATAGGGCTGAGTGCTGGTTTTATAACATCCCCTATTAGATGGGTTGGTAACCCTTAACATTAGAGGGTTTAGTGGGACATTCCACTAGATTAGCTAGTCTGGAGAATCCAGTTGGTTATTAAATATAGAGGTTCACCATACCTCAATAGGTGAGTCTGACTTGAGTACATATAGGGATTTCTCTAGTGGTGTTTTGGAAATTCTAATGGTTTTCTATATGCATATGTTTGATTTTATTCTATTTCACATGATTTTTGGTTTACACTGCTAATTTATTTTCTACTTGACTTGGGATTTCTTTGTTTGGATCTTGGTTTGGGGTTCTGGTTTTAAAAATGGTAATCTGTTTTGGAAATGGAAACATGGTGAGGATTTCATTTTAAAAAAAAGGAAAGCTATACATGTTTTCCAAAATTAAAAAACCTTCTTTTAAATATGTATTTAAAACTAGTGTTAATGGAATATTTTTGGGAATAGAACTGTATAGATTCTCTTGTGATTTTCTACTGAGCTGTTAAGACCACAACCCTACATATATCATTCGTTGTTGGTAGACCCGAGCTATTTTGATGGTTCAGGATTCTGGTTCATGTGCTTATTGTTGGAGTAGGTTGGTCTTGTGGTTGGTGGTGACCAAGAGGTCACATAGAGATCATGTTAGCTTGGTTTGGTTTTAGTCTTGTATCATGTTTTTTCTTTCATCTATTTTATCTTGACCAATTGTATATTATTTAGTTTATAATTAATTATTATTGGTTCTTCTTCTTTTTTAGTTTATTTTATTTTATCCTGCTTTATTGGGAAAAATCATTCCAATTATGATTACTTTGATTCTTGAAACTAGTTACTAGCCCATGGGGATTGGGAAAGCCCTTCGAGCCATGTCTCAGACCGAGTCAGATGTCAGGTTGGATGTCATCATGGATTGGTTTGTGACATCAGTATTACCATTCATTATACTACCTTTATATTTCATTATATTTATTAAAAATTCATGGAAAACCAATGGATAAATCTAAATATTGTTTAACATTCTAAAATCATGGCAGAGTAAAGATTGTATGGTTTTCTGAAAATGAAATATATTTTCGAATTCTAAAAGTGGATGCAAACCCTAAATCAGATGAATTAAGGGGTATTAAATCTGAAATGGGTTGGTTGGGTATCACCTCAATCTTCACTCCATATATCCAAAAAATGGGAATAACTGCATGCTTGGTTTTAAACACTTAATGGATATTCTTGGGATGATTCACAAGATCCTTACGAACCATAATGAAGGAATGGAATATATTCTTTTCGTGTTGAAATAAGTTTTCATTTTGCATATCTAAATTATTTAAGTGTTGAACCTGATTCAGAAGTTTGGGCATCAGAGAAATTTTCCTATCATCTCTTTGTTATCTTACCATTTCAAACTATTAAATTTAATTTACATCCCAACATTATGAAAGGTACCATTCACGTTGACCTTTTTATCATTCATTTGATTATGGTACTAATAATTTCATTATGAATATGCTATAGTTTCTATGTTTATTATGGGATATTCACCTATATAACAATATTATTCCATTGAATAAGGAAATATTGATATTCTTTATATCCATTTTGTACTATAGCGATTGATTACTAAGTCATGATTTTTATGAGGTTCTCTTGGTAGCATTATGATATATATTGGTTGTCCATTGTCGTTATATGGTGGATTCATTCAAATTATTTTGTGACTGGTAGGGCCCAAAATTTTATAACCACTCAACGCATCAATATATCTAACGAGACAAAATAAATTGGGTATTTGGTGTAATCCTTGATCATTTATATATGATTCTCAGGAACAGGGACTTGACTATATGTTTATGATTTTTGACATTATGATTTATATCACTATGAGATCAGTTATTCTTATCTATGTATTTATTTATTATTATTTAATCCATGGAAACATTAGCATCATAGTTTCATTTGTAATTTATTTATTTGTAACATATTTTTTCCCATTCTTATGTACAATAGATTATATTGTATGTTACCCAATACTGATTTCCTGAGCATACCATTTTATTTGATTTTCCTTTGAAACCATGAAGATTACATTATGGTATGTATATATTTACAAGGATAAATAATAAATTTTTATTTATTAAGTTGATGTATATTTTTTTTAAATGTTATATCTTTTTCATTTATGTATCTAAATTTACAAGAGTGTTAAACTAAGGGATCCTATATATTATGATCTATGTATTAGATAATGTTATAATAAAACAACCACTATATATGGGGTACTATATTCAGGGTTTTTACAGACTAGGTTTTTAACCAAGTTTTATTTATATAATTTTTTCCTTATTAAGTCTATTTTTGTAGTTCCTTATAGTGTTATAGAGTGTAAATAATTTCGTTCTAATAAATACATAAATTAACTATATGTGATATTATAAGTAATTTATATAACACTATAGTGGTGGTGAATCAGCGGTGATATTTTAAAATTTCCATTCTCCTAAAATTAATTTTTTTAACTTGTTAAAGTTTTAATCCTCTAAAATATATAAAACAACCTCACTTGTATGAAAATATATGTAATTAAAATAAGGTTCACATGATTTTTCAAAGTTCAAACCCAATGTTGGTACCTATTCCCTGCCATGATAACTTTCATTGATCCATGGATACCAACAATATAATGTATGTGAATATAAATGATCCAACTCCCATAAATATCCTTATGTATCACAAAAATAAATATTATAGGTTCTCATTAGCTAAAAACTATTCTTCTTCTTGGGTAGCACTGAAATAATAAAACATTGAACGAAAATCATTATAAAATCTGTTCAGAAATTTTCTGCCTAATACCATTCTATATGTAATACCTATATACAGTGATACTCCCTTTGACTCACCTATTTATAATTATCCACTATTTGGTATAATGTTTCTAGTACTCCTATACTAAAACCAAGTGAATTATTTGTTGAATACTCATGTTGAACTCTCTCAAAAACATCAGAAAATTCACCCCACGAGAAAACCACAAAACTTCATAATGAGCCTCATCCACATTATATACTTATAATTCCTATAAATAATTAGGTAAGAAGCACATGAACCAATTTGAATTAAACACTTAAACTCAAATTGGTTTTTAATAAATTTAAAGACTTTGAAAAATAAGGAAACACCACACGTTATATGAATTTACACAAATATCATTATCATAAATTTATTCAAAACTCCCTAAAAAATTGTCAAGGTTTAAAAACCTTGAAATTAAATCATAAAATCATCACTATTTTTTTACCATAGAAAGTTTTTTGAAAGAACCTCAAACCTTCATTCGGTGTATAGACTTTATCCATTAACTCTTAACTCAAACTTTTTACAAATTAAATTTATAGATCAAACATTGTACTACTCAAATTGATAACTAAAAAATGATACAACTCAACATTATAATTTAATATTTATAATGTTTTTATTTATAACTTGATAATTGTATATCTCAACTTTATAACTGAAAATTTTTAAATCTCAACTTTATAACTTGAACTTTTTTTTCATAACTTCAAAACATGAATATTGTATAAATCAAATTTATAACCTAAAAATTTTATGAATCGACATTATAAATCAAAATTTATACATGTAAAATTTATATCTCAAGATATAAATGATTGATAAACTTTTCTCAGTGAACTTAGTAAATCTCTTATTAACGATTCCTCAACATTATCTGGTAAAATTTATAATTCTTTGATATAAGTTTACCTAACTTTTTATTTATCTCTATTCAATATAAATTTAGATATTTCTCTATGTGTTATAAAGTTTTTGATTTATCTTTCTTATATAATGTCATAGATTTGAAAATAAGGTATAACATCATAGATTTTCCCATTTGGTAAAAATTAATAGATTTCATCATCTAGTATAACAACAATTATTTTCCAATCTAGTATAACTTCATAGATTTCTCCATCTAGAATAACTTTTTATATTTTCCCATCCAGTATAACTTTATATATTTATCTCTCCAATGTAACTTTAGATATTTCCTCATCTTGTATACCATTAGATATATGTGCATCCAATATATCTTCATAGATTTTCTATACATTATAACTTAATATATTTATTTATTTAGTATAAGTTTAAAAGAAATACCTTTCATGTACAACTTTAGGCATTTTTCCATCAGATCATAGTTTCAGTGATCAAACATTGTACAACTGCGACTCTATATCGTCATAAAAATGAACTATTTATAGTCTGAAACTTTATCATCTTATAAAATTAAATTTATAGAATCTATCACTTTCTTCAAACATCATTAATAAACTCATCTTAAACCATGAAAACATTTAGTAATTTGTATAACAAACCTGCTCTTTATTTTACACTTAAACATGATTTATTATATATAATGTTCACTCTATATAAAATAAAAGATCAAGAGGTCAAGTGTATTTGGGGATTAGTAACATTACATAATAACTTAGAACACAAAGCACAATATCTTTACTAAAAACTTATTTTACATGACCAAAACATTCCTTTATACTTAGCATGGGATTAGATAACCTGAGGATATGCATAAGAAAATGGTGATCCATAAAGCCCGTTAAGGGAGTAAAAAAGGCATAACATGAATATAGTGAATTCTAGGAAATATTCATATCAATGGAGCACAACAGAAACCTGAACATAAAGGCATCATATACCATGATTATCATAACATGGAAATGTGGAAACAACATTTAACATGATATTATCATGAGACAAGGATCATTGCACATGGATCATGAGTAAACCATAATTTCACATGAACTAGAATGAGTAAAAACTCATTAAACTTGACGTATCATGATACTAGTCTTTACCTAATGCATTGGAGCGCTATCAGGACACACCCTTCTTAATCATTTCATTTTATGCATAAGTGTGCCACATAGATCATATAACATAGATTCATTAAACATCATCATTAATTCAATGATAAAAGAATATGGAATTCATACATTAATGTATTTAATAAATAATTAAATGTTCATAAAGGTGAATACCCTTGATAGAGAAATGGGCATGGTATTCACTATACAATGACTTTGGCTTGAAAAATCATGGTGCAATTTCGGCAGTATTGCGACGTGACATAAAACTTCATAAAAATATTTTATGAGAGACAAAGGGGTGTTTCATCATATGTAAATGAAATATAAAGTAATGGGGTCATATACATACATGTACCAACATATTTAATGGATTTTAGATTCATAACACAAAATAACTTCTTGAATGTAAATGAGGAGAGAGAAATCCCTTACATAATTTTTGCATGGTAACAGGTGTACATGGGAGGCATTAATGAGAGATAAATGGGTATATAATCAATAAAACATGAGTATAGAATTATATAGGATGTGAAAAATCATACCCCATCATTTGTAATTGAAAATCCAAGGGTATAAAAACATAATGAAGCTTGGACAAAAATGAGAGAGGAAGAAATACCTTCCTTGGAAGTGTGATCCAAAGGCTTTGGAGAGGCTTATTGGGAAATTAGGGTGCCTTGGGATGATTCCAGAGAGATGAGGGAAGAGTTTGGTCAAGATCTAAATGGGTTTAGGGAAGAGGAATGGGTTTTTGGGTGGGTTTATATAATAAAAGAGAGGGAATTCTTTATTATTTTGGTTTTTGACACCACACATCACACTAATCTAAACAACAATTCAAACCATGGTTTTTGCCCATGGTTTTTTCCAAAGGGTAGTGGAAAAATTTATTTTATAATTCCAATGGTCTAAATTTGTAAAATATTAGGCTTTCTTTTGTGGAGTTGAGTCACCTCTCAAGGAAATAATTTTAAAATGTTAAAATGTTTTATAAGTATTGGAGGGTCCACTAAGGCTTTGTAAAATGAATAAATCAAATATAAAATCACATTATTTTAGTTTTAAAACATATATTGGCTGAAAATACCTTTTATAGTATTTTATGACATCACTATTGGGTCATTATGATTTTATAAAACACATTATATATTTAAACGGTATTTAAGTTTTACCCAAAAATTTGATTGTCTCAGAAAATTATGAAAACTTCACCTTTGGATAATTTCGACATACTGATTTCAAAAATAATATTAATTTTATCTAAATAATTTTCTAAATATGTTAATTTTTACTTTTAAAATAAATAATGACATTAATCGAAAATTCATGGGTTTTAACAAAACAACTTTTAAAACGTAACTAAAATTACAATTGTATTCATAAAAAATTATACGATCCCTTATATTTAATAAAAAGTAATTTATTAAAAATATTATTTAATTAAGAAATCCATTAATTCATAAAAATGTATTTCTTAATTGAATATTAACTAATAATACGATTTGTACTTAAAAAGAATTTACAAATAACAATAATACAATAAATGTATATTATTTATTCTATAAAAAGTAATGCACATAATCATTGTTCTTGGGTATTGTTAAATAACCCCTTATAACACCCGCATAAGACCTAAGACAAAGGTGTGTGATGGTGACAGAATCTTGGGGTAGCTCAGATAACATTGCTCGAGTTGTAATCTCTATTAACTTCCACTTTTCCCATTGGCGATTACATTTAAGATTAAAATGTTGATGCTCGGCTTGGGCTTGGTTAAGAGTGAAGCCCAGTGATGATACCTCCTTTCTGAGCTCCAACAAATGGGATTCGTATGGATAACTTCTACTGGATGAGGTCATCGCTTCATTTTTATGAGTTAATTATATTTTTTAAAGATATATATTTATACTAATCATGTGGTCATTGTTCAACAACAATATTAGAAACGACAATGATTCATAATGGTATTCTAAAATCCTAAAAAATAAATCCAAGGAAGTTAATTTGTTTTATATAACCATTTTACATAATATGAAATTTAATTAAATTATGATTAATTTTCATTAATAAAATATTGTGTCATTACAATCTTCCCCCCTTAAAAAATTTCACCGTTGAAATTTCATTTTCCCACAATAAAATAGATCTGTGTAACTCTGCTTCATAACTTCCTTCGATTCCCACATTGCCTCTTCAAACTTGTGGTTTCTCTACAACACCTTGATAAGGGGAATTATATTATTTTGTATATCTTCTTCCCTACGATCTAATATCTTTACCATATTATCTACATAGGATAGGTCATTCTCCAATGGTACCACCTATGGATTGAGTACATGTAATGGGTCAGGTATGTACTTGCTCAAGAGAGATACATGAAATACATCTTGTACATGAGATAGGTTCGATGGGAGTGCTAGTTGATAGGCCACTGCTCCAATGATATCAATGATCTCAAAAGGGCCTCTATAACTTGGAATATGCTTTACCATCTTCCCAAATCACATAAATCTCTTCCACGGTGATATATGGAGGAAAACCATGTCTCCAACATAAAATACTCGGTCTCATCAATGATTATCAGCATAGCTCTTTTGTTGACTCTGAGAAGATTTAATATGCTGCTGGATGGTCTTAGATTTCTACACGATTTCTTCAACCATTTCTAGACCTAAGAGTTTTTGATCCCCAACTTCATCCCTATATGTCGGTGTTCTGGACCTCTTCCCATAAAGGGCTTCATAAGGATCCATTTGGATGCTTGAGTGGAAACTATTATTGTAATAGAACTCAACCTGATGACGATGTTGATCCCATCCTCCTTTTAAGTCCATTGAGTATGCTCTCAACATTTCCTCAAGTGTTTGGATAGTCCACTCAGATTGGCCATCAGTTTGAGGATGATAAGATGTAATGAAGTTTAGCTCAGTATTCAGAGCATGTTGAAGACTCTTCCAGAACATAGAGGTGAATCTTGGATATCGATCGGATACAATAGATAGTGGTACTCCATGCAGCATTACCACTTCTCTGATATATATCTACGATAGTTGATCCAATGATAAATCCTCCCATATTTCAATGAAGTGTGCAATCTTTCTAAGAAGATCCACAAAAAACACTTATAGAATTGTTTCCTTTGTATGTCTTTGGAATCCCAATGACAAACTCCATGGTGATATTCTCCCATTTACATGTTAGTATGGGAATGGTTTCATCATCCCCTCAGACTTCTACCTCTCATCCTTCAATTGCTGAAATACCAAGCACTTTGATGTATACTCAACAATCTCCATCTTCATGTCATCCCACCAATAATGATCTCATAGATCTCAACACATCTTTGTGTTTCCTGGGTGGATAGAGAAATTTGAACTATATGGATCAACCAAAAGTTCATTCTTTAACTTTGGAATTGATGGAACACCTAATCTTGACCCAAATCTCACAATTCCTTCTTCATTAGCATTAAACTCTGATGATTTCCCTTTTTTTCAAAATTTCCACTTTCTTCTAAATTCCCAAATTATCCTTTAGAGCATCCTTTAAAATTTCCAAAAGATATGGTTGAGTAATAATTTGTGAAAGGATTGATGATGTTCCATTCTTTATGATTCCAATTTCTATCTTTATAAAATCTAAAATTATTGGATCCTTTTCAATTCTCATCAATGATAGAATCACTGGGTCCTTTCTAGTTGGAGAATCTTCTACCCTGTTCGCTTTCCTAAGGTGGTAATGGATTGAGTAATCATAGTATTTGATCAGCTCTATCCATATTCATTGGTGCATATTGAACTCTTTCTATGTGAATATATACTTGAGACTTTTGTGATCCATGTATATTTCACACTTCTCCCCAAAGAGGTAATGTCGCCAAATTGTTGTAGCAAATATTACTTCAGCCAACTCCATATCATGTGTTTGATATTTTTTCTCATGAAATTTAAATTATCTTGAAGAATAGGAAATGGAATTGTCATTTTGCATCAACACATATCCCATTCCCTTCTTCGAAGCATCATTAAATAACACAAAAAGATCTCCACTTGGGGGTAGTGTGAGCACGGGTGTAGTGATAATCCTCCTTTTCAACTCCTTGAATCTCTCTTCGCATTAATCAATCCAAAAATTATGACTCTTTTCTGAGTTATCTTGGTAATATGGTTTGACAATAATGAGAAATTTCTCACAAATCGGCAATAATATCCAGCTAACCCCAGGAAGCTACAGATATTCTTTACTGATGTTGGCCTATTCCATCACTCAATTGCAGCTGTCTTGGAGGGATCCACAGATATCTCATTGCTTGTGATGATATGACAACATAATGGGACTTCCTTCAACTATTAATCACACTTATTGTACTTTTTGTAGAGCTTATCCTTTCATAAGGTCTCTAGTAGAGTTCTCAGATGATCCTCATGATCCTCCTTGGTTTTGGATTATATTAGAATATTGTCTATAAATACTACCAAAAATTTGTTGAGGTAATCTCTACAGACTCCATTCATCAAGTAGATGAATACTTATGAAGAATTAGTGTGTCTGAAAGGCATTACTATGAATTCATGGTGCCCGTACCTTATATGAAAAGTAGTCTTTGGGATATCCTCCTCCATCACCCTTACTTGGTAATATCCTGACCACAAATCCACCTTGGAGAAGTATTGTTCTCCATGTAGCTAGTCGAAGAGGTCATCAATTCTGGGTAGAGGATACTTGTTCGTTATTTTGATTTTGTTGAGCTTGGGATAATCAATACACAGGCGCATTGACCTATCCTTCTTCTTAATGAAGAGGATAGGTGCACCCCATGGTGAAGCACTTGGGCGTATAAACCCTTTATCCAAGTTCTCCTATATTTGTTTCGTTAGATCCTCAATATCCAAAAAATCCATTATATATGAAGTTGTGAATATTGGCAACAACCCAAGTATAATATCAATTAAGAATTAAACATCTCTCCTAGTAGGAAGACCAGGAAATTCCTTCGGAAACACTTCAGAGAATTCTATCACAATAGGCATGTCTTCAAGGATGGTTGCTTCCTTAGACTCAATCATCTGAGAAAGATATGTGTACTCATAAGGAATTAATATCCATTCTTGAGATTATGGTGATAAAATGGATTCATCCCCCTCCTTTCACTTGTACATAATCAGGGCCAATTTTCCCAATAGAGAGTGATTTCCATCTCACGATAATTAATGTTGGCTCTATATAGGGAAAGCCAATCCATGCCAAAAATTAAATCAAATTCCACCAGAGGGGGTATGACAAGGTTCTCCAGGAATTTCAAACCACAAATTATGACAAGGGATGGGTTATATTCATGGGTTTCAATTATTTCCCCATTTTCCATTCTCACAGACATCTCTACTTCTATGATTTTTGTGATGTTGAGATTGTTCTACTAAGATTTTAGGATATAAAAGAATGCGTAGAACCCAAATAAAAAAGTAAATTTGCTATTCTTGAATAAATAACTAGAGTACCTATCAACACTTCATTGTTGGGATTCACTTCAGTGGTAGTGATGGAAAAAGATCACCCTTTCTCCCTTGGGGGTTATTGGTTGCCTAAAAAAACTTTGTCTTAGGGCACCAGTTTGCAATGTTCCCTGGTTATTTGCAGTTAAAGAAATGAAAAATGCGTTGAGGGTTGAATGGAGTGTTCCTATCCTCTGTCACAGTAGCATTTTTTTCTTTCCAATAATTAATCTTCAGGTTCGCTTCTCTTCCACACCTAAATTATTTCCTCGCATCCTTTAGGAAATTTCTGAGGTTCTTTTTCCCACACCATTGGAAAGTGGGGTGCTGGAATTTCTTAGCACTATTGGATTTATTCATCTAAATGCCAGAATAAAATTCCAAATTGTGCTTCTTATCCCAATGATATCCCTAATATTCTCCAATCTCCATTTCATCTTTGAAGGAACATTGGAAAATTTCATCATAGATCTTAAAGTCACGGATCGCTAGGGATTTTCAGAGGCTATGTTTTATCCCACCAATGAAGTGGTAAAGCTAGTATTTGGGGGTGATGACAAAGCCTGAGAAATATTGTGAAAGCCTTATGAAGTTTTTCTTATATTTTTTACTGGATTCATCATCTTTTTTATTGAGGGCAAGGAAGTATCTTTCCATATTAATTTAGAGGTTGTGAGGAATATATTAATTGAAAAATATTTTTTGGAAATCCATACATTCCAACACCTCGATCTCTTTCTCAGACTTCCTATTTTTAATCAATTTCCACCATTGATCAGCTTTATGCTCCATATGATAAGTATCCAGACGAACCTTCTCTTTTTTAAAAAATTGATGGATGGAGAATATCTTTTCAATTGATTTGATCCGTTGTTCAGTAATTGATAGATTAGATGATCCATTGAATGTAGGAGGTCTTTGTCTCATGAAGTTCTTGATTGTGACTTGTTCTCTATTCGGGGGGGGGGGGGGGGTTGAACATTCCTCTTGACCCATGTTTATATTCAATACTTGAGTTAATCATGATAGTATCGTTACAAAGTTTGGGATTCATTCTTCCATTAGATTGGGAATATCATTATAAGAGTTGTCACATTGATCTTCACATCAGTTGTTAGCCCAAGTCCTACTATTACGAACCATTGGATTAAATAAAAAGAAAATTTGGGGTAACACATAAAGGATCATCCAAAGAACAAATAGGATAACATATAAACTACTTTTGTTTCATTAAATTATGAATTTAAAGGCTTTAATCTATGTTATCCATGATCTAATTTCCAATATATATTCTTAGGGGCATTTTTTTATTCCCTTAACAATGGTTCATATTAAGAATAAGAATTTACCAAATCATATCCCCAGGTAGTTTCATAACCAAGAGTGTATCAGGGATTGTTGTTGTGCACCAGTTCCAGTTCAAGTCTGGTATAAAGTGGTGTTTTCATGTTTTACCCCGAGATACATTTGTGCCAGATCCACCTATACATGTTAGTATCCAGAAAGGGATGTATTTTCATGATAAACCACTTACTCTATACTCACCAAAATTAAGGGATGTTTTCATTATACTTGTTCTTATCCTTATGGATTTCACAAGAGTTCTCTAATCCAAATTCCAAAAATAACTAAACCTATCCTCTGATACCAACTATAAGAACATTAATATTTATTTCACACTTAAATATGATTTATTACATATAATATTGAATTGATATAACATAAAAGATCGATATTCATAGTTTCATTAGATATTAGGAACATTACATAATAACTTAAATCATAAAACACACCATATTTACCAAAAATTCATTTACATGACCACAACATCCCTTCGTACTTAGCATTGCATGGGATAACCTGAGGACAAGCATAAGAAAAGGGTGATTCGTAAATTCCATTAAGGGAGTAAAAAAGGAATAACATGAAGAATATAGTACATGCTAGTAAATAGGCATATCAATGGAGCACAAGAGAAACATGAACATATATTCATGATATAACATAATTATCATAACTTGGAAATCTGGAGACAACATTTAACATGATATTAGCATGGTCTGAGGCTCATTGCATATGGAGCATGAGTAAATCGTCATTGCTGTTGAATTATCATGATTAAACCCTCATTTCACTTGACGTATCATGATACTAGTTTTACCCAATGCATTGGAGCGCTATCAGGGAGCACCCTTCTTAATCATTTCATTTCATGCATAAGTGTGCCACATGGATCATATAACATGGATTCATTAAGCATCATAATTTATTAAAAAATAAAGGAATTTGTAATTATTATATCAAATTATAATATCAATAATTAAATGTGTATAAAGGTGAATACCCTTGATAGAGAAATGGGCATGGTATTCACTACATAATGATTTTGGCTTGGAAAATCATGGTGTAATTTCAGCAGTATAACGGCCTCACATAAGAATTAAAAAAATGGATGATGAGAGTGAAAGTGGAGTCTCATAATATGTACATTAAATATAATGTAAGGGGTTCATATAGATACATGTTTCAATATATGTAATGGATTATAGATTCATGATACAAAATAATTGTTGAATGTAAATGAGGAGAGAGAAATCCATTATAGAATTTAGACATGGTAATAAGTGTACATGGGAGGCATTAATGAGAGAGAAAGGGGTCTCTAATCATTCAAACATAAGAAGATAAGTATATAGTAGGTTAAAAATCATACCCCAACATTTTTAATCGAAAATACAAGGGTATAACAATATAAAGAGACTTGGAAAAAATGAGGGGAAGAAATACCTTACTTGGAAGTGTGATCCAAAGGCTTGGGAGAGGCTTGAAAGTGGATTGAGAGAGGATTATTAGGAGATTAATGCACCTTAGAAGGATTCTAGAGAGAGGAGGGAAGAGGTTGGTCGAGCTATAAATGTTTTTAGTAAATAGGAATGGGAGGTTGAGTGGGTTTATATAGGAAAGGAGAGGGTTCTTTATTATTTTGGTTTTGGGAACCACACATTAAAAAAATCAAAACCATACACCAACCCATGGTTTATGACTATTTTTTTTGCAAAAGGGGAGTGGAAAAAATTATTTTATAAGGAAAATGGCCAATCTTCTCAAAATATAAGGCCTGATTAGGTGGAGGTGAATCACACTCTTAATGAAATCATTTTAAAATCTTTAAATGTTTTATAAGTATTGGAGGGTCCACTAAGGCTTTGTAAAATAAATCAAACAAATATAGAATCACCTTATTTTAATGGTAAAACATAAATTTGAAGAATATACCTTTTATATAATTTTATTACATCACAATTACGTCATTATGATGTCATAAAACACATCATATATTTAAAAAGTATTTAATTTTTACCAAAAAAATTGACTTTCTTAGAAAATTATGAAAAATTCACTATTTCATAATTTCAACTTCCTGATTCCAAAAAATAATATTCATTTTATCTAAATAATTTTATAAATATGTGAATTTTTACTATTGAAATAATTAATGACATTTTTATAAATTTACGGGTTTGACAAAAATAGCTTTAAAACCATAATGAAAATTACAATTTTATTTATAAAAATTATACAATATTTTATATTTTATAAAAAGTAATTTAGTAAAAATATTATTTAATTAAAAAATCAATTAATTCATCAAAATAGATTTATTAATGGAATATTAACTAAAAATACTATTTGTGCTTAAAAAATTACAAGGTAACAATAATAAAATGAATGTACATTCTTTATTCTATATAAAAATAAAGCACATAATCATAGTGCTAGGGTCTTGTTACATAACACCTTATAACGCCTACATAATACCTAAGGGTATGGTGTGTAATGGTGATAGACTCTTAGGGCAGCTCAGATAACATTTCTTGCGTTGTAATCTCTATTAACTTCCACTTTTCCCATAGTTGATTCTGTTCATGCTTAATGTGTTGAATCTCAGCTTGGGATTGGTTAAGATTGAATCCCAGTGATGCAAACTCCTTTCTGAGCACCAACAAATGGGCTTCATATGGGGAAATTCTACTAGATGATTCCATCACTTTGTTTGTCTAAGTAAATTGGATTTGTTAAAGTCCTATATTTATAATAATCATGTGGTAACAGTTCAATGTATATATTATCAATGGTAGCAATTATTAATGTTATTTTAAAATCCAAAAACATAAAACCAAGGAAGTGAAAATGTTTTATATAAAATTTTTATGTAATAATAAATTTAATTAAATCAAGATGAATTTTCATTACTAATATCTTGGGTAGTTACAATCATGTTGTTTGAAACATTGAGTATTATAAAAGAATCATCTATGACCGAAAGGGAAGTAACATAAATTTTCTTTTGATAGTAATTAACTCACTTTCACCTAAAATAGAAAAATATTCATAAAAAAGTGTTGATGAAAAATTCAATAATATTTACAAAATCAACCGAAAGTATCTTCCAAACACCCATTTTTATTTTCTAAAAACATTATCAATATCCATTTTCTAAAATTTCATGAAAACATATTCTTTCTTAAAGAGAGTGTCCTGAAACAACACTAAAAAATAAGTATTTTTTTAAAGTAATTTCGTCCCTCGATGTTAAGAAATTGTGCAGCCTTAATATCGATGAACTCCCCATAAATTATTTCAACTTATAGAATTACAACTTATAAACCCCTTAATCAACCATTCTATGATAACATCATCTTCATATTCATGTATGATAGAGTACATTGTTGTAATTATTCTCCGGTTTTGAAAAATAATCTAAATTAACATGCGGGATGTATTATGTACATTCTTAAGTTATTAGTGTGGGATAAACATGTATTTTCAACCTCAATTACATAAATATTACCTTTGGAAAATCATTTGTGAAAACATCAATAATTCAATATTTTTTTGAATTATTCTAAATCATTAAATACTTATGATAAACCTTCTATATAATGAAATTACATTTAATATCAATGTGTTTAAATCGGGAATTTTCACAAATTTTTTGGAGTGATCAAGTGTACTCAGAGTATAAAAAATAATATTCAATGGTTTTTAAACATTCTCCATAAAATATTATAGTTTAACTTTAATCCACAATTTTTTTCATGTCTTTATGGTGGAAATATATTCTAATTCAACTATAAAGAAATTAAAAAAAATTTCTAACTATTCCATCTCACACAACTATCTCCCAATTAGAATGATTCTCCTAATTTTTATTTTTGATCATTTCATTGTCCTTCCCAATATATAATAATAAAACCATGAAAGGTTAACTCATTACCATATCTCTATATCAGGACATAATTTAAAGTTCCATTAATATTCCTATGGATTATTTTTGTTTCTAACATTTTGGATTACTTCATATCACTCTGATATCTTGCACAAAAAGTTACATCAAATTTAATGTTTTTTAATATATATGATATAGTGAAATTTTGATAAACTTATAGAAATACTTCAAATATTAAAATTTTCTAGTTTCATAATTACTCATTTTCATATCAATGTAAATAGGTGAAGAATATTCCTTTGAATATTTTATGCTAAATTGTTATAATCACTTCTTGGGATAATTTTATTATATGAGGTATTTGTATCTTCCTTTGTATTTAGATTGTAATCCCAGAAAAAAGTTCATCTCTAAAATAATTTACATCTAAAAGCTCCATGTCATTTTTCCATGAATTGATAATCGGATTTATCTCTATCACCGGTAAAAATTATATCACCAATTTTAACAATGATAATTATGGTACATATTCTCATCCCTTTCACAAAAAAGTTTCTATCAAATTATCCTATGGAAGAGTTACACTTCTTTAGGAAACTATTAAGATTTAAATACCAGGAATTAGAGGTTTTTTCAATCCATACAAGGATTTATTTAGTTTAAACACCATAGTTCCATCATTATTAATTATAAATCCATGTAGTTAATAAATAAAACATCCACTTCAATTTCTCCATTCATGAATATTAAATTAACATCTATGTGGAACAATTTGCAATTTCTATGAGGTGTAACAGAAAAAAAAATTTATAGATTAAATTATTTCAATAGGGGAAAATGTTTATCTAAAATCAACTCCTTCAACCTACAAATAAACATTTCAATATAGCTGTTATTTATTCCCCAAAAATTTTCCCTGTTATTTGTGTTTATTTTTAAACACCTATTTAATTTGGATAAAATTCATTCCTTCCAATTTAAGAATAAAGATCCCAGGTGTTATTTTTATATATTTTATCTTTTTCATCATTCATTTCATTTAAATATTATTTATACTTAACTAAATCCAAAACATTTTATTGTTCCACATGTAAGATAAATGAAATTTATTTCTTAAACCTAAATTTTTTCTATGTTGAACTACAACATTCATATTTCTAATGAAACTATTAGATTCAAATTAGTTTTTGTAAATTCATGATTTTTTTGTTTTTATTCCATTTTTCTTTGCAAATCACTATATTGATCAGAATCATCCCGTAAAAGATTATTCTCATTTTCATTTCTTTCTTATTAACTTTCCTAGACATCATCATTGGATTTTCTGTTATATCATCCCTATCATCTTCAACATATTCTTTTAAGGTGGAATGGGTTTAAATTAATTACACCTCAACGAAATCTACCAAATTATGTAGTTGATTTCTTTATCACTTATATCATATTATATTGGAAGGATTTCCCACAAAAACACATTTTTCTTCTTTTTCTTCAAACATTCCTAAATTTCAATTTGTGATTTTATTAAGCAATGATAGTTAAAAAAATTAAAGTACTTTACTACAGGAATTTTCTTATACCACATCTCATAGATAGTCATTTTATGCTAGTTTAATAAAACATCAATTTTGAACATGTATAGTTTTACTTATAGCTTCTCTCTAGAATAATTTTGAAATTTTATATTCAACAAGTATAATTATTCCCATATTACCTAGACATACATTTTTTTTATTCCACCACTCTATTTTTTTATGGAGTGAATGGATAACTGTATTAGTGTTTATCTCCATGTTTATCTAGGTATGACATAAAAGAGTCACTTGTGTACTCCTTTACATTGTCTATTCTAAACTTCAATATATATACACTAAATAATTTATCAAAATCCCTTATAAAAGTTTTAAATAGATCTATATGTTATGATTTATTTTTCCTGAACATTATGATAGTCATAATAGTGAAATCATCAATGGAAATAATAATTTAAAAATCACCCTTTATTGATTAATGTCCCGTAGGTCCATATAGATCAGAGAGTATGATCTCAAACTCTCTAGTGGATTGTATTATAACTTCATTTTGAATTAAACTAACTATCTTTACATTCTAGAAGGGTGTACAAATATCATTAGCTTTTTCACTCCAGTTATGGTAAATCTCAAACAATATATTCCTCTGAAATTGTTATCATATTTTTTTGGAGAATATTCACAAGTATTTGATTCCATAAATTGTTTTCATCATCAGTACGTAAATAGAAACAATTACTAGGATATCCAATATGGAATTCATTGTCACTAGTTGTTTATCCATTGGGGATAACTTTTCCATCTATCATGAAATGGATGACACATGAATATTTTCTAAAAATAAATTAATTAACATCACCCTTGATTTGGATAACAATTAGTAATTTTTGTTTAAGAAAATCAATAAATGGAAAATCCTTTGACATTTTCATATGATCTTCAATTTCAGCCTTACCAATTACCCTTATTTTCAGGGAACTATCATTTCCCAATGTTTCTTCTCCAAACTCACTTTCTTCAATGGTTTAAATATTTTTACATCACGAATTATATATGATTAACAACTATTGTAAATAATTATTTGTTTATTTTCTCAATATTTTAGAGAAGTATCAAGAAAAAATATTTTATAACATTTTTTATTTCCCATCTTTCTTTTCTTTTATAGTATTCATAATTTTCCATGAATGTATTTTCACACAATCATTAGACTGGTGACCTAGTAGATCACACCTTCCAAAAATTTCTTCCAATTAGTCATTGGTTTTTCCCTGGGATATTTTTTACATTCAATGAATTTCCTTTTGTTTCTTTATATAAATTCAAAGAGTTACATACTTTTATTTCAACATTTCTCCCCCTTAGTTCTTACCTACTCCAATGGATATCTATATTTTCCAATAATTATATAATTTTTTCTAAATATACCACATCACCAAAAATATCCATTGATACTTAATCTTTTATATAATTATAGATTTTACTTGGGATAAGATTCAATATAATTTAAAACATATGATATAAGTTGTCATGGGGAATCATTCATCAAAAATTTATTTTAAAATCCTGTTGATGAGATGTGTTTATAAAATATTTTATAAACCCAATATCCCCAATTATGGAATATTGAACCCACATGGTTAGTATAATTAGATTAATTTTTAATTTTAGTGGTTTTATATCTTGATATTTTAGATGAGTTATTATAGTATCTTGAGATGCTCCATCATTTACTACCAAATTATTATTGAAATAGTCATTCATTTTACCCATCCTTTTTTCAACCTTGAGACAAATTAATTGAGTCTTATAGAGTATTTATTCTTTATAATTAAGAGTTTCTTCCTGATTATTCCCCATTTTAATTTTCTCATGAAAATTCAACTTTATGTTTTTAATTTATTCTATGTCAAAAATAATTATTATTTTTAGAATGTATTCTTTTCCATAATTCTAATTTTAACATTCCTTATTCAAAACTCGATATTCCTTTTTGAGTTTTACCTTTTTTTCAAGACATGCCTCAATTTATTATCTCAATGGATGTTCCATATATTTCTATTCACATTCTTATTATTTATTGTTTAATGTATATTTCTCTATTTTTACGTGATCTATGAAGATTGTAAACTTCTATATAACTTCATATTCTCAAGAACTATTTTCAATAGTGTCACACCCTTAACTTTTACACAACATACTGATTTTGTTCCATCCCGTGAACATTTTATTACAAATGGTGGATTTTTAAACATTCTTAGATATTTTAATCCACTTATACCTTTGAGTATATTCTTTAAAAAATTCACTATCATATTGTACCCCTTTTTTCATTGGACAATTTACTAAATATTTTACAATTCCCCCACACTAAAAACATTTAACGGGTACTTTTTCTTTAAAATTACCTATATATTTATTGTAATTTATAGAGATAAGATACATTATCTCCTCATATTATTTATTTTCATCTTCCATATATTTAAATTAACCATTACCAATTTATTCAAATTTTGATCCTTATATTTTCAGCTTCCTCATAGATTAAAAATTTATCTCCTCCACAATCCTCTTTTTTAAAGTTTGACCTTTCCCTATTTTATATTCAACACTAATGTCATATAAATCATCAAGGGATAAATTATATATATCTTATAATGTAGATACTTTAGGATTTAACATAAAAAAAATCTTAATATTTTTTGGCAATAGTTGAATTATCAATGATATATGTGAATCCTCCAGTGATACCAATTATTTTTGTTTACTTGGGTGAATTATCCATCAAATGTTTCAACTTACACCATCATGATATATTTTAACTTGCTTCCCTAATTTTTTAGGATTGTTTCCTTTACTTTTAAATTTCCCTTTAAGGTGTTATCTATTTTTAAAAAAGTTTCTTTTTCCTTTTTGAGACCCATCACCTTCATATAAACATTTATATACAAGGAAATATAAATGAAATTACACAAAGTAACGTCAACCTTGTGATTAATTTTCATAGAAAATAAAATAAGACAATATTTCTACATGGGGGGATACACTACAATATTTGCATCAATCACCTTCAAAAAAAGAGATAGAAGATAGGGAATCATTCTATTTTTCATCCATGATAATTTTTTCCAGCAAAGATAGGAATACATCAACTATTGCTTAAGTTTTGAAAATCTATAAAAATGATATAGGGATATTACTGAAGGATCCTATTTCATTGATTCCAATTGATGTTCCTAATAGTTTATAGACTACTGAGAATTGGGGGTTGAATGTGTAGTTATCATTTAAAATTTAATTTATCATAAAATTAACCTCCACCACTTATTAATTTTTTTATTTTAAAAACTTTATAAAAAAACCTCACTCATATGAAAATATAAGTAAATAAATTAAGACACGAAATTTTTTACAAGGTACGATCCTAACGTGGGTACCTAGTCCTTTCCATTTCGACTCACATCGATCCACATATATCCTCTATGTAATGAATGTGAATTAAAATGAGCCAAATATTATTAATCTTCTTCTATATCTAGATAAAAAGTATTATTGGTTCCCACATGTAACAAATTTTTCTTCATATTGAGATAAAATTCAATAATATAAATTTTTAATATTCTTCAATAAAATATATCAAAAAATTATCTATCTATTACCACTTAATATATTGTACCACTATCTGGTGCTACTTTATCGGATTCACCTATGTCTGATACACATATGTCCAGCACACTATGTCCATTACTACTGTTCTTAAACCAAGTTAATTCTTGGTCAGCTACTCATGCTAAAACCTCTCAAAAAATTTAATAAATTTCACACTATATAGAAAAAACAACACTTCACAATGATAAAAATACCCTTTATATATTCATGCATCCTCCTCAAATAAAGGAAAAATTATAGAATCAATTTTTAATTTCTCATGAAACTCAAATGTCATTTGAAATGCTTAAAAGCCTCCAAAACACATGAAGTGAACAAACTTTATAATAAATTTCTAAAATCTCAGTGTCAAAAATATCTTCATAACTCCCATAAATATATGATAGATTTAAAATAATTGATTTTATAACATATTATCAGTACAATTATTTGAATGAAATTTTTTTTGTAAATGAACTCAAACATCTATCTAGTTTGTAAAAATTCTCCAAGAAATCATTACTCAAACATTATTCAACTCATATGTATAAATTGAACATTTTGCTTCTCAAATTAAAAAAACATATTATAACTCTACATTATAATTTTAATTTTTTTTAAAATATACATTATAACTCATACTTTGTATAAATAAACATTATAATTGTATATTCAAACATCTCAAAATTATAAATTGAACTTTATACTACTCAAATTTATAACTCAAACATTGAACATCTCATCTTTATAACTAATTTTTTATAAAACTCAACATTATACAACAAAATTCTTATAGATTATCTTTATAAATCAAAATTTATAATATTCCAAAAATAAATATGTTTAACTTAGTAAGTCTATGATATAAAATTACTCAACTTCATTTGGTGAACTTTGGACATATTTGATAAAAGATTTTAAAACTCAATATTTCTCTTTGTATAATGTAACATTATAGATTTTTCCATCTGATATAACTTTAGATATTTCTTTATTTACTATAACTTCATGGATTTATTCATATAGTATACTATTAGAGATATTTACATCCCATATAATTCCAATATTTTTTCATACAGTATAAATTTGATCATTTCACCATCTGGTATAATATAAGAAAATTTTCTATCTATTATAATTTTAGATAATTACACATATGATATAGAATTACATATTATTCCATATAAAATATATTTATAAATTTATCAGACTAGTATAAAATGAGATATTTATTCATCTATTATAACTTTATATATTTCTCTATTTTTTATAACATCATTGAATTGTTTTTTTATAAAAAGTTAGAGGTTTCCCCAAAAAGTTTAACCTTAGAGATTTCTCCATCAAATAATGACTTTATAGATAAACTTCACACAACTACCACTCTATATATTCATATCCTTTAACTTTGAATGTTCTGAAACATTATCATTTTATAAATTCAACTTTATACAAAAATATCTATCCAAAAACATCATATTTAATCTTAGATTGAACCATGAGAACATTATTAATCATGATGTTAGAAAAATTAAGGATCAATAACACATCATCATAATTTTAAAGGGATGTAACACAATCTTCTTATAATAATAAGTAACTCACTTTCAACAGTAACACTAAATCATTCAAAAAATGTTAAAAATGAATAAAAAAATATTTAAAAGTATACTAAAAGTGTATTAAATTAGTCAATAAACAATATCTATCCTTTGGTTATGTGGTTGCATTTGTGGTGATTTAATTTATTGGATTGATGGATGAGTAAATAATGATTTAGTCTCTTAATGTTTATCAAATTTCACAGAAATAAATCATTTTTAAAATTATAGATACGTATCATGGGAAAAACATTCCTTAGGTATGAGTATTTGGCGTAATAACCTAGACATGGTTAATTGGTTGAAATTGCTACCCTACTTTGTGGATAAAGGAAACCCTTATGGTGATGGATTAATTTGAGTTAAGGTTATATGTTTTTGTTTATCTCTATTATTTTCTTCATTCTTTTGAAATGCTTACTGATTGTTATTCTTGGATTGAATCTCTAGAAATTTAGGTTTGATCTTGTATATTCTACCATTATTTTAATATTTAGGTACTCTTAATATCAAATGGGTTCTTTTATGGTTTTATGGTAAGTTGTAATAATTTAAATGACCCTATAAGTGGGTGATTGAGTTACTGACCTTGAAAGATTTTTGATCATGTGATATATTGGTGGTAGTGTGATAGAGGGTATGACTATCATGGAATGTCGAGTATATAGAGAATAGGAGGGTGTACCTTTTGGGATATTTCCTTAAACCATTAATTGTTTTAGTATAGTTAATAACTTGTGGAATCCATTGTGAGAAAACAAAATTGATTGGATATTGTTTTGTGATATTGAGCATAGTAAGGTGTAATATATTTGAGTTCATATACTAAACCTAGGAGAGACTTGATGTGTAAATTAGTTAGTTGACTCATGTAATATCGTATTAAAAGTTATTTAAAGGTTTTTTTATCAAATCTTAGATGAATTGTATTATATTATGGGTTATGTATTAATTCAACATTGGTATTGATAGTTTTTATGTTATGTCTTTCTACATCAATATCATGGGATAATTTCTTGGGATTGAATATTTTATTATGTTTATTATATATAATTTCCTATATTATTTTTAGTCATTTATATATTATTTGGTGTTCTATATTATCTGTGTTTTGAGAAAAATCTAACATACCCTATCATTCTTATAGATATTATGAATTTTTACTATTTTCTACCCATGGATGGATTGGTAACCATCCATAAGGTTTTTTATTTTTATATTATTTTTTGTAAATGGTATAGAAAATTTTCACGATCCATAGAGTACGTGTATGTTAAAACATTTTAATTCTATTACAAAATAAAGGAGTGGCTTTGTAAAAGTAATTCACACCACAAAGAAGATCGAGTCATTTTTAGAAAGTTCATGTGATTCCATTAGGGTTGTGTAGTTACTTTATGCCTGCGTAGCCCCTTCGTAAATATGAATCATTTTCTGTGAGAATGTGGTATTCCTTATTGTCCATGTAGCCCCTTCATGAACATGAATCATTTTTTAAATCCCATGGGATTCCTTCATGGTCACATAATCCATTCATGGAAGGTATTTGTTTTTTATGTTCACACATGATTTCTATAAAATTACATTCTCCTTTTTTTTATTGAAATCATCTACACAAAAAATATAGGGTCCCTATACAATCATGTGAATCCTTCATGGAAGTATATTTTTTTCATCCACCCGAGGAGAATCTTTTGTTGTCACCAACTACCCATAGGAATTCCATTCCCCCACCTATTTTTGGAAGGTGCAATATATAAATACTAGTATTAACTCTAAATAAAGGTGGTTAAAAATTTTTATCTTCTATACTTTTTGAAATATAATTTAGTATTAATGATCTATGGAGAATAATACCATCATTTTCAAACCATTTTCATAAACTATATTAAAATAAACCTAAGTAAAATATCGATTACCAACAAATGAATTACCCATATAAAACTATCCATGTAAGAACATTTTTTGGGATCTCCATGATGGAACCCTTCATATGTAACTCTTAATGAGGCCCATTTTTGAGGAACCTCTTCACATATCCGCTTCATGATGAAATAATATAAAGAATCCCTTCATGAGGAGATTATGTGGAGAACCCTTCAAGAGGTACTTACCTGAAGAACTCATTTGTGAGGGTACACCCATGATAACAACACATTGAGGGAACTAATATAAAACCCTCCTTGATATATATTTAACACATAACCTATGTTAACTTTCCTCTTATTAATTTGGAACATTAATTATATGTAATGTGGGGGATTTCTAAGGTCTCTTCAGGCTACTCATTAACGGTACTAGTCCCTAAATTATTTGGATAAATAATTGAGATTTCATAAAGCAACTTAATCGTAGTAACAATCCCTCTCACATGTATTTTAGTCCTACCAGGATTTCTACTTTGGTGAAATTGATCTAGATGACCCCATTGACCTCCTTTTAACTAGGCCGAATCTGAAAAAGGTGCATTCTAGAAAGTCCAACTCCATGGACTCTTGTGATGAATGGATGAGATAATCATATGATCAAGAAACAAAAAAGTAAAATATTCCCTTGATAAAAGACACTCTTAAGAAATCATCCCCACTTTATTGGACCCCCATGGTGGTCACGCTCTTATACTCCCTTGATAATGAGTGTTCCTATAATGAGGAAAACAATGAGACCTCCCTTGGATCATGATTTCTAATATGACATACCTGTATCTATAATTCAACATAGTGTACATTTTTGTTCCACTCAATGATATAGGGAGAGAGAAATGGCCTTATATTATTTGTAGACCACAGGAACCCTATTTCACTGGATTCACTGCCCCAATAAGAAATAATAGGGAAGTATCTAAATAATAACCACGTGTATCCTTTCTAATCCTCTAGAAGGAAATAGAATTACAAATATATGTATTACACAGTTCCCTTCTCATAAGTCCATATAAACCATTCTTCCTGAAATCCTTCCTTATCCAACTATCAATCCTTGATAAGTAGTCACATATGTGGCCCTCATAAAATGTGTAAGACTAAATCATGACCCTATTAATGATCTCATAATAGTGATATATTAGTGTACTACACATGTATAAGAAGTCATTGTGTAAGCCCTAAATTTATATAATGAGACCATATCCTCCACAAAACCTCTCTCAGAGGTAAATATTCCTTGTGAGGAAACTTCTCTCAAAGGGAAATGTCCCCTGTGACATAACCTATCTCAAAGGGCCATATTCCCTATGATCTAAACTATTTAAAATTTATAATTCCATATAATCCAACCTATCTATGAGGGAAATATTATATGTGATCCAAACTACTTGAAGGTGCATATTTTCGTTATTATAAAATATTTATAAGGGCCATATTCTATAAGAGTTACTTTTACTCAAAGGGCTACATTTCATTTGAGTGGTCATACCCTATCCCCTATTTAGTTACCAAAAAATAATAATATGAAAAGGTACCTATATACATATGTCTAAAACCAACCATTTTTATAAACCCTTAACTTATAAGTTCTAACAATATAAATCTAACCACATAGAATGAATCCTGGTTTCATAACATTAAAATTCATTGTATATTTATATCGCATGAAACAAAACTATGAAACTGAAATATGTAAAGTTTGATACATGTAAACCAAGAAATATAGGACTCCACTTTTAAGAAAAATCTTAATATTAATATGTCTTAGATTCATGAACTTGTATTACACTTTAATAGGTTATGTATGAATGCCATTAAAATGTACTTCACTTGGTTATGGTTTTATGAGATTAAAATTAATCACATAATTAGTTGGAACATGACCCTACAAGGTATGGTGTGTGCTATTAAAAACACTAAACCACACTGTTTTTGATTACCTTGATTGTTATATAATGTATTTCCCTCTCATAGGCTTGATACCAACCCAAAATCATGAACTTCCTCGTTATATGGTTATAAATTACAAAGTGCCTAGATGTGATGATTTCATCTATAATATAACAAACCAATAATGGAAAAATATATGACTGATTGAATGTCCTGAAGGGATTCATTTTCTTATTATGTTGATAATAAACCTTTCAAGGGGTGTGGTGGAACCCTTACAAGGCCTAAAAGATTAAAAACAATTACATGACCCATAGGTCTTAGTGTAAATCACTGGGACAAGGCAACTTGTAATTGCTCCTCCACAGCACATGTATTGATATCAGCACTCCACCTTCACAAGGATGGTCGGCTAGAAATCATGTGTAGAGCTGCATAGGCCTGGTACTGATGGAAATTCTGCACCCTCCTGTTCTTCCAAATATGCTTAGCTCTTCTCTAGTGAATGCGCCTGCTTTGAATCCTCATCTAGAAAATTCTCCCCTGTCGTCTGACTGGTACATCTGCATATTCATATGGCCTAAAGGCCTTGGGGTATCCCTAAGGCCTTGGGTGGCTCGAAAGCCATACAGGACCTGAGGACCAAACAAGTGGCCCAAAGGCTCATATGGATGAATATTTTTGGCTACTACAGTACTGAATTGTACCTACTAAAGTACCCTTGAAATATGTCTCCACTCAGATTTGATCTGGGGTCTCTTGGACTCACTTGTCGAGTCCTCAGAAAACTGAATGAGACTCATGTGAATAGAAATATATATGACCTAGGATATATCCTGATATTTATAAAAAATGGTTTCAATTGATGACTAGAATGGTGGTAACCAGTCCTATGTTGTGATTTTTGAAGGATTGAAAGTCATTTCTTAAATCTATAAGAAATACATGAAGAAAGAAATAAACTGCAAAAGGGTGAGATGATTTTGAACCCCAACATCTCAAACAATGAAAAAAACAAATAATTATAGTTAAATTCTTAGAATCCACTTTCCTTGGGAAAGAAGGTGTAACGACCTGAAATTTTTTAAATGAAATTATTTTTTTATGAGAAATTTCGTTATTAAGAAATGTGGTTATAGAAAACAAATGCACTAATTTGGTTATTTTGGATAGTTATACAGTCTATCAAATTTAAAATTCCATTGATAATCCTAACCATTGATAATATATCCATTAAATAGTGACCATTAATATTAGGATATTGAGGGATATAATAAATTCCATTTGATATACACAAATGAAGTGATGGCCTCGACTAGTAAAATCGTACCCTATGAAACCCATCTATCGGAGCTTCATAGAGAGATAAAATCACTAGTATTTTCACTTGACTAAGACCAAATTGATATTTAATAACTAAACCATGAGTAAAGCTATTTATAGGATAATTTCACGATCATCGAGATTGTGACAAAAAACATGTCCATCGTACCACCCAATAAAAGTATCCCAATTGCAAACCTTAACCTTAGAGAATTCACTAGTGTAATAAATGGATATTTACCTAGACCCAAATAGTAATAATTTTTTTATTTTATTTTAAATTTAAAAAATATTATATTAATTACTTTTTATTATTTCTTTTTAAATTATTAATTAATGAGTTTCATAAAAATATATATTTTGATGCAATAAAAAAGAAATTGTATTTTTGGTAAATATATAGTTTTAATTAAGACAATAATTTTTATGAATTTAAGAACTTTTTAAATAAATTATTATTAAAAAATAATATTTATTAAATACAAACGATAATATAATTTTACAAAGTGAAATGTAATTTTTATAAGGGTTAGAATTCTATTATTATCCTAAAACTCGTATTTTTCAATAAATAGATCTTTTTTATTTAAAAGTGTAAAATATTATATTTTGTGAAATATTTTGTTTAAATAAATATTATTTTTAAATTTTTTGAAACAAAATTATCAAACAATGAATTTTCACAATTTTCATAAAAAAATTGATTTTTGGGTAAACATTAAATACGGTATAATATACAGTTTGTATTATGATATAATAATGAACCAAACGTGATGAAATATTAGACATAAAATGTATATAAGACCAAATTTTTGTTTTCCATTTAATATAATGTGTTTTTATGTTATTTTTTTAATTTCATAAATCCTTAACAAACCCTCTAAAACCCATATTATATTTTAAGGTTTTAAAATTAACTATTTATAATCATGACTCATCTCAACATCACTAAGGGAATTATTTTAATGTGTTTGGTCCATAGTCTTATAAAAAAACTAAAACAACTCCCCTTTTATAGAAACCATAGGAAATAATTATGGGAGGGTTTTTGATTTTGATTACTTTATCATAAAAAATCCAAAACCTATGTTTATAAATTATTAAAGACTCCCCCTATATTTTTTCTATAAAACCTACCCAACCTTCCATTCTTCATCACTCAAAAGTCTTGGAGAGTGATTTTACTACAAAATAACCTCTCTAGATCCATCACATGGTTCCCCATACTGATAATAATCTCCTCCAAAACATTTAAAACATCCCTTTCATGGTATGGGATCATTTCACACTCCTCTTTCTTCTAGAACCATCTTTATATTATGACTTTTTGATTTACAATTTTTCATATTGGGAAATATTTTTAAAAATACCTCATATTGTACCTATTATTTCCCAGTGATGAAAGACCAATTTAACTCTCATTAAACCCTTCCATGAATCTTTATATACTCTTGTTATGCTGCCAAAATTATAATATGATTTTCCGTTATAAAAATTTGTATATTTAATACTCATTCCCATTTAAACTTAAGGGTATATACCTAGATGTACATAGAAATAATTTATTTGGTAACCCCATTTCTGTAACCCAAAATCCTTAATCATGGGATTAAAAGTGTTGAATGTTATCCTTATGTTATATGATCTATGTGCCACATATGCATGTTCATGATATAAATGTGATAGGTGGGCCTATAATTATATGGACATACATTGTAATGAGTAGTGTTTTTAACTCATGAAATAAAATTTATAGTGAAAGGTTGGTTTCCCCAAGAACAATATGTTATGATGTCTTAGTGGTTATCCTTGACTTATTCATATGATGTGATGTTTAATTTTGATTCCACATTCCTTTGTTTCTTTAATTTTATCAAGTTATATTATGCGTCATTTTTCAAGAATATGATTTCCACCCATTCTTGTCTTATCAATATTCTTATTGACTCACATGTGTTAATTTTATCATGTTAGGATTTGATTATTACCTTACTGTACTTTATAGCTCACCCATTCTTATATTTTTCCCTAGGTTATCCTATGTAGTTTTAGAATATCCTAGGAATATAAGGGAATGTTATGGGGTTTTTAAATAAGTTTATTGAATTTCATTTTCATTTTTTTATGTTATGCACCAAATTAACTAAATGAACCAGGCCTCGTGATCATCTAAGGTTGTAATAGGGGTATCTTTATGTTATAAATAATGAATTATGATGTAATAAAATACGAGTTATCATAGTTAGTATTAGTGAAATGTCTAGTTATTTCATTGGATTAGGATTAGAAAACTCTTTTAAATTCCTTATAGATAAGACTAAACATAAAAAATCAGCCTTAAATTTTGGAAAATTATTGTTTATTTGGATTACAATAAAATAAATCCTTGTTTGGATTTTATAAGTGGATGTGTCTCTGGCACAAATATACATTGGAGAAATTACCCAAAAGGGAGCATTGATTTGGAATCAATTTTCACCTAGGGTACAAAAATGGGCATTATGAAATCCAAAGTTTGACACTATGGGGTATTTTCCTTGGTAAATTTACAATATCATTACAAACCATTATTAAGGGTAAAAAATAACCATAATATTTTATGTCATGAAATTGATCATATATAAATTAGATTGAAACCTATAAATTCATATATTAATGAATATATGTCATTTATGAGTTACACCTTTAATGTTATTAGATTCCAATTTTTTATTTAATAGTTACAAATTTATCAACCCTGATTTTCACTTTATTTTTAGTCGATGGATGGAAATGGGAGGAACCATGTCAATAACCAATGTGAGGGTCAATGTGATGATATTCAAAATGAGATTCCCAACCTAATGGGAGAAGGAATCATGGATTTCATTAAAATAATTTCTCAATCAACTCATATTTTTAATTGAAACCTAAATATGGAGGAATACCCAAATCCCATTAATAAAGTGAAAGATATAATTGAGACATTAATGTGACAAATACCTCTGACTTACAGAGGATATTTTGATCCCAATTGAATAAAAACATATCAAATACATTGAAAATATCTTATCTATGACTCAATGATCTAAGTATGTGATGTTTTTGCTAGATATTTATCATATTAATTTAAAATATAATTAATGGTGGACATTGAACAAAAATAGAAATACTAGGTAGGAGATATAAGTGATGGAGTGGAAGGAATTCTAGAAAATGTTTTTAAAAAATATTTCCATAGTAATATCTAAAATAATATAAAGATGTATTTTTATAGACTAATGAAAATGATGGTGAATTTATTGATTTGTTTGAGTAAAACATCAAAATAATTTCATGATATTCCCTTACTATATCATTAATCCTGAAAGTAAATTTGAAATCCTCTTTGGTGGGAAAAATTTGAGTCTACAAAAATAATTGTAAATTCACGACTTTGATAGTTTTGAGGAAATTTTATGATGTAACCCTAAGGACAATATGAAGATCACTAAATCTCAAGGTTTTCTTGGTACTAGAGATAAGAGATAAAGAATATATTATAATTATGGTGGTGTGATTGAAAAATATCACAGGGATAAGAAATTCCATAATCCCACTTTTCAAAAGGTTTGGAAGAAGAATCTAAGAAATTTTCTAAAGGTGATACAAAAATACTTTATATGTGGAAAGTAAGGGAAACTAGCCTCTGATTGTTGATGGGAGAAACCCAAAAATGGTATGGAATAAAGGAATACTCTAGGTAACCCTAATCCTTTTTCCCAATGTTTGTACTGCAAGCAATATAGACACTATGAGAATAAATTCCCCTATCCAAGTGTTATTGATGACAACTGATGAAAACTGTAACGCCCCGACCCCAGAAGCCCAGAGTCAGTGCATTATTACGTATCATTGGAAAGATCACAAAATATCTAGTCTCGAAAGACCGATTAGTTTAGTAGACTTATAAGTACTAGATACATTCATAAGTTTTACATTACATCGTAAAATGGAAGAGTACAATAACATTATTTCCATATAAAACACTAAGATCCCATAGAATATCGATACAAGTCAGTCATAATATACTTCTTCACATACTGGAAAAAAAACATAGAAAGGGGTGATCTTAGATGCTCAGTAAGGATAATAATATAGCAAAAACTTTCATAAATAAGCATAAAAATTTAAGGCAATGTATAAGACTAAAACAAAAGCCTTTTAAACATGAAATTCTGCAAAATATGGAAAAGACAAAATCAAATAATTACATTTAGTTATTTACATGGATATTCTACTAGTTGAATAATCACATGAAATACCAATATCCACTTTCATAATGATGGAATGCATAATGCCAGACTTTCATAACCACATCGGCAAGGCCTTGTGCCAAGACTACCAATAAGAATTTGTCAAGGCCTTGTGCCAAGACACTAGTTTGTCTCATGATTCCTACTGATGCATCGAGGAGTTATATCGAGCTCCACCCATCAATTACTAAGTCTAATTCATTTTTCATATGAAAAGGTTTAAACATAACATAAACATTCGTATTACAAATAGCATATGAAATGCCAATACACTATCCATAAACCATGAATGGTATAAAAATAGCACATCTACAGTCAAACATAACTCATTAAATATAGTATAGAAGATTTTATTATAATAGATTAACCTCAATTGAGATTAATGAAGGATATAGACATAGATAAAAAAAACATCAAACCTATTTGAGAGAAATATTCCCCTTTTTCTTGAAAACATTTATAAGTCTCACTATTTATCAAGAAGTCGTTTAAAATAGATTTTTGAATCATAGTGTCCCATACCACTTTGAAAAAATTAAAAAGAATTTTAATTTTAAAACATTAATGTCTATATAAATAAATCCTTAAAACCATATTTAAAACATAGACATTAATGAGAAAGATTTAGAATAATAAATCATTAAAACATTTAAAATGGTATTTTAGTTAGAGTTCCAAACCAAAAGAGAGACACTTGAATACAAATAATTGAGGTAATAAAAACATTATAATATCATTAGAATAAATGTATTCATGATATACTATGTCAAAGTACATTATATACACCATATAAAATTGAATTGGTTTATAACAACAAAAAAGTCTTAATGGAATGTAAATTGAGATGAAATATTTTATAAAGATCGTATCCTTAGGTTAAGGATAAATCAAGGACATAATTATGTGTGACAAATATAAATACACTAAATATTATTGGATATATAGTGTAAATCAATCAGTGGACATTAAAACATATTCTTGTAAAAACAACACCAATGAATTGGATTTTTAACTCAATAAATGGAGATTGAGGTAAAATCACTCTTATCAAGTTAATATCGATGACTTGAGAATTTATCAATGGATTGATTATGTGTATCAAAAGTATATCCAATGAAAGGGGAGTATAAATTACTACCCAAATAATAAATATTGATTCCACACATAATAATGGAGAAAAATAATCAATGATGTATGCGTAAACCCCAATGAGTGGAAATTGAAATTTGAAATTCCCTTACCAATTTGGTAACTTAGGAAACATACACCCCATGAAAGAAGTATCATACAATAAAGATTTAAATAACCATACATTAAATTATATTACAAAAAGAATTCAATCAGGGGTAGTACATACTCCACACAAAAAGAAATAGTGTCAAATATAAATATAATCATGATAATATTTATCAAATTTATGTACAAAATATACCACATGTAATAAATAAGTGGCGAACAATGGAAATCGCACAAAATTAAAAGTGAGATAAGAAACCCCTTACTTTGTACTTTTCCTTGGTTGATGTATGAACCCGGTTCTTATTTTTGAGGTACTTGCATCTTCTCTTTCCCTTTCCTTAAGTGTTTTTTTAGAAAATATGGAATATGGGGGAAAATCTTAAATTTTGGAACTACACGCCCTGTACTTTTCCACACGCCGTGTACTTTTGGCCGTGTGGGGATGAGTACACTGGGCGTGTAACCTTTCCGGCGACAAAGGGTGTAAAAACCAACTACACGCCGTGTAGTGGTCCTTTACATGCTGTGTAGTCAGTTAGTAGGCTTAAACAGTAAGGCGGTGGAGTCACCACCAGCTGGGTGACAGTAAATGCCGTATACTTAGGAGTACATGCCGTGTACTCTAGTCGGTAGGTGAACAGTGTGGCAGTGCCGCCAAATGAACAGTTAAATGAAAGGAGTACACGCCGTGTACTCAGAAGTACATGCCGTGTACTTTGTTTTTTCGGCTTAAAACAGGATGTAGCCTCCTCATTTGGCAGAGGAGACATTTGAGCCATTTTGGATCCAAGAAGGATGGTCAACCCTTTGAAGATCTGCCAAGAGTTCATCTGGAATCCGATTCGGTGTCGGATGATCCCGTTGGAACCACACGGGTAAGGGCTTCCATCTCCTGGTACCATTCCTTCCAATTCTTCTCCCAACGTAAGTTATTTACTTTTTTTTGGGTTTTGTTCTTTGTCATATCTACGCCGTTCTTAGGCATTTCTGTAGTTGGCGTTCGGGTATAACGTTCGTTGGCGTTTAAGGTAGGTGGCTTTATGTTTAGTTTTCCAACTGTCGTGTGTTTTATGCGTTTTCGTGCCACGAACCCATATTGGGGTGTCGTGTGGCTGAGGACGTTGCTATATTTAATGCCTAGAATTTCATAGGTGTTTAAATTGTGATAATAAAATGCTAGTTGGGATCATTGCATGGATTCGGAACCACCCCGAGGGGTGTGTTTCACTTTTTAGCTGTTTGGCCAGGATACCCGAGGGTATGCCTTTAATGTAGTAATTATAGAATTTCCTTGAGAGAAATTGATTGTTTAAAACATTATGATATGTTGGGCATGACCCATTTACCTGTTTAGCCCACGGGAATTGTTTTGAATAGCCTGAGGGCGTTGTTATGATAGCCTGAGGGTGTGACTGTATTAGCCTGAGGGTGTGACTACATTATCCTTAGGGTGTGACTGTATTAGCCTGAGGGTGAAGTTCTATTTCACCTGAGGGAAACCTTTCGTGCCTGAGGGCTTGACTTTTGTGCCTAAGGGCGACACTTTTTATGCCTAAGGGATAGAATTCTGTTACAATGCCTGAGGGTGAGATTCTGTATATCCTGAGGGCGTGGTTCACTATATTAGCCAGAGGGAAAGATACTGGTTGTCCTGAGGGCATGGTGTTGTTGAACACAAAATGATACTAAGTTAAATGGATTAAATAAATAATTAAATGGCAATATAACTGGTAAGTTAGTTACTTTTCATTACTTCTTGGTTTATTGCTTTTCACTACTGCACACTGTTGTTGCATGCTTACACGCAGTTGGGCACGAGCCTTTGGTGGGTGCCTACTGAGATATATTTCTCACACCCTGTTTGGCTCACTCTTTTTGTCCCAAACAGATTACGTTGCTGCAGGTGTAGATAGGGAAATGAGTCCCTATACAGTTACTTGACTGTTGCTGAGGAGTAGGAGGGCATGAGACCGAGCCTAGGCTTACGATGCCACTCCCAGCTGTTTTTCTTGTTTTTCTGTACTATGTATTTTTTTGTATCATATTGATGTATAACATGTTCTGGCTGTTTTCTTAGAACTTGAGACATGTAGCATCATCATTTATATACTACTGGTTATTTCCACTACTGTTGTGTATTTCAGTTGTGTATGGTTTACAACTTCCGCTATTGTTGTATGTTATATTTTGTATTCCGTTGCGCTACACTTTGACGAATGAGGGCATAGTTTACCCACTATCAGACCTGGGCCCTTGCTGCTAGTCGGCAGCCTGTGGCATTTGGGGAAATGCGCTTGAGGTCACTTGGCGAACCGGGTTCGGGGCACCCGTTGAGTGGCACCCGGAACCGGGATGTTACAAAGTGGTATCAGAGCGTTTCTTTTCTTTGACTTTATATTTGGAGCTGTAGTCAGGGATATGATAGAACGTTAGTTAGTAATAAGCTGTGCCTAGGCGTAGCTAACCCGTGTATAGGGAAAATCCAGTCTACCTCGTATTTTTCATCCTTTTGATTTTTCAATTTTACGGTTGTTATGTTTTCACCGTTGGGTGACGCACTTGTATTGTGCTATTATATTTTATCTATGGGTTCTAATTATTTGAAACCCGATGAGATGAGGGTATGCCGTCTCATGCATCATATAGGAACATTCTAGATATCACATTCCAGGCATAGATTCTATTCCATGTAGGTGCATTAGAGTTTGTATGTTGTTGTGATAGTTGCTGTGCTAGAAAAGCATGCTGTTGTGATAGCTGCACTGATAAAATACCTGCTATTTGATAGGGTAATTATTGTGTGAGCTGGTCATAGAATGGACACCAATCTTTGGTTTTTGGGTAGTATGGTCCCCCATTGACTGGAATTTTGTGGATCATTGACAGTTATTATGTTATAACACAGATAAGCTGTCAAACTTTAATTCGGGGGGAGTATGGGCCCTCACGGGTCGGAATTTGACACTTAAGTGTTGTTTTTCAGTATTTTCTGGGTTCCGAGGAAGTTTTTGAGGCATACTGCCCCAAAACCCGTTATACATTTCATGTATTATTTTTATACACACCGTGTATGTTCTTCTATTTGGGAAGAAAAATGAACTTTTTGAGTACACACCGTGTACTCGAAGTACACACCGTGTAGTCCCTTCCTGTGTCACAAACCGTGTTGGTGGTGACACGGGGTAGGGAAAGGCTTGGGTAGAACATGCCATGTTCATGATATACATGCTGTGTAGTCAGACTCGGAGTCCGGAAGTGTCACTAACAACACGGGTCAGTGAACTCCTACACATAACGCGCCGTGTCAATAATTAACACGCCGTGTAGTGTGACCCGGAGTCCGACCTTGTAACTAACAACACGGGTCGGTGAACTCCTTGACGGACACGCTGTGTGGTGTGACTTGGGGACTCAGCCGTGTAACTAACAACATGGTCCAGTGTCACCTCTCCCTGAACACGCTGTGTACCTTTGAGGACATGCCGTGTAGTCTTGTCCGAGGACAGACCATATGGACTAAGCCGAGTGGCTAGGGAAACAGGGTGATGTACACGCCGTGTGCAGTTGTAACACGCTGTGTAGTTTCAAGCCGAGTAGTCGGCCATGTCACAAGAGACACGGGATGTTGGAAAATAACACCATAACATGCCGTGTAGGTTAAGTACATGCCATTAAGTTTTTTTGAATGGGAGTCGTGTGGCTTTTCCATGTAGAAGGACCCGGGAAAGGGAAGAGAAGTCAAGTACATGCCGTGTAGTCAGTGTACATTCCGTGTAGTCTTGTTTTGAAAATTCTGAGATGCCTTCTTCTTCTTGTTCCCTTGTGGTTCCTTCACTTTTCGGTCTTAAAAATCTTGAATCAAAGGCGTTCTTTTGACCTTGTAGTGTCATGCCACCTAGATGACCGCGCGTTGTTCTCCAGGAGAGCGGCGATGAGTATACTCCAGAGATGGTGGCCACGGGATACCAGTTGATCCTCTGGCAGAGCCAGATATCACACCAGCTGTAATACCGGACATAGGCGTGGAGGCGCAGTTCCGTGAAGGCTTTATGCGGTTCATACAGACCTTTCAGGGAGCACCGTAGGCTGCCACATCTATGGATGAGCTTACGCATATATTTTAGAAGCAGCATCTGCCTACGTTCTCAAGGGATGACGGACCACAGGCTATAGAGTCTTGGATGGGGTCGATGTAGACTATTTTCGATCATATTGAGATGCCTCAAGGGCATAGGGTCAAGTTTGCGACATATATGCTGCGTGATTCCACCAAGAGGTGGTGGGATGTTACCACCCAGTCAGAGCATCGCAGGGACATGGCGTGGGAGGATTTTCAGGCAGTCTTCTATGACTTCTTCTTTCCCGAGACACTGAGGGTAGATAGAGCTTGATAGTTCATGAATATTCAGTAGGACTCTATGTCAGTGATGGGCTATTCTGCTCGTTTTACGGAGCTTCAGTGCTTTGCACCCGTGCTGGTGGGTGATGAGATGCTGAGAGCCAGCCGCTTTGAGGATGGTCTTCGTTATGACATCCGAGCGCTGGTGAATGCTTCCAGGTTGCCTACTATACACACTATTGTGAACCAGGTACTGATTACAGAGAGGAACCTGTGGGAAGCTAGTGGTGTGGGCCAGGGCGGTTCAACACTGGTTACTGGTACTTTTTCTGCTGGCAAGAGGAAGAGACAGGTGGACTTATCTCAGGGCGGCAGTACTAGCCAGGCAGTCTCTTTAGGTGGCCCGATCAGGTGCTACCAATGTGGTAGAGAGGGGCACAAGAGACCACAGTGTCTATAATACCCAGTGGAGTGCCGAGCTTGTGGCAAGATGGGTCATCTACAACACTTCTACAGGGTGATTCCAGTAGTGGCTAGTGAGAGGGGTTCTGTGCAGACTCCGCGTGCGGGAGCTGGACTAGTGTCTTCTTACTAGTCAGGGAACTGGAATACGTTAGGGTGTATAGGCAGAGATGGTGGTTGTGGCCATGGTATCCAGACACCAGGATCTCAGAGGCAGTAGGGCGGGAAGCTCAGGGTAGCCAGGCTGTGTCACAGGGCCGCGACACTGGGAAGGCATATGCGGTGCGACATACCTAGAAAGAGCAGGATCCCAAACCTTCTACAGTCTTTGGTACAATTTTAATATCTTCTGTCTTATCTTCAGTACTTTTTGATACGGGTGCTATGCATAGTTTCATATTTGTACCCGTTGTGAAGAGCCTTGGGCTTTGTCTTTCTTCTTCTTCTGATATCATGATGCTAGACACTCCATTGGTAAAGAGAATGGTTGTTGTGCGTTAGTGTAAGGAGTTCCCCATTGAGGTTGGAGGGTGTCACTTCCTTTGGGACCACTATGTCTTAGAGATGATGAGTTATGACGTCATTATCGGGATGGACTGGTTGGTTCCCTATCGAGCCTTTGTAGACTGCTATCGTCGTATGGTGCATTTCACACCACCATATGGTGGAGAGTTTCTGTACAAGGGCGAGTGGGATGTTCAGGAAAGTTGAGCTGGACAAGAGCATCGTGGGCGAGGTAGAGTCACAGCCCAGATTGCGAGCTTATATATGGATGACAAGGGAATTTGTCAGATGAATTTACCTCCTGTTGTTGATCATTTTAGGGATGTCTTCTCAGACGACTTTTCGGGTCTACCTCCGGAGAAAGAGGTGGATTTATCCATTGAGCTTGTGCCAGGAGCAGCACCGGTTTCCATTCCTTTTTATAGGATGGCTACGCCTGAGTTGCAGGAGCTCAAGATGCAGTTAGAGGAGTTACATGCAAAGGGATTTATCCGACCCAGTACTTCTCCTTGGGGTTCTCTGGACTTTTTTGCGAAGAAGGAGGACGATACCCTTAGACTTTGTGTGGATTATCGGAAGCTGAACCAGTTGAAAGTTAAGAACTAATATCCCTTGCTGAGGATTGATGATCTGTTTGATCATTTTCATGGAGCATGAGTGTTCTCAAAGATTGAATTGAGTTTGGGATATCATCAACTGCGCGTGAGACCATTGGATATACCGCTTACAGCTTTTCAGAGAAGATATGGTCTGTACGGGTATTGGTTTTGCCATTCGGACTCACGAATGCGCCAGCAGTTTTCATGGCTCTGATGAATCGTGTGTTCCATCCGTATCTTGATTCTTTTGTGGTAGTATTTTTGGATGACATCTTGTTGTACTCTCACACTCGACACGACCATTCCACCCATCTTGAGATCGTATTGAGTACACTGAGAGAGCATCGACTATATGATAAGCTCTCAAAGTGACACTTTTGGATGGACCATATTCACTTCCTAGGTTGTATCATCTTTGAGAAAGGAGTTTCAGTAGACCCAGAGAAGGTGAGAGCAGTAGTTACCTGGGAGCATCCTAAGAACATGATTGAGATACGAAGTTTCTAAGGGGTGGCCGGTTACTACAGACGCTTCATACAGGACTTCTCCCACTTAGCAGCGCTGTTGATAGGCTTGACTAAGAAGGGTGTGATGTTCATTTGGTTGGAAGCTTGCGAGATAGCTTTCCAGGACCTTAATGGAAGGTTGACATCAGCATCGATCCTGATACTCTCAAAGAAGGGGAAGAGCTATACAGTTTACTGTGATGCATCAGGGATTGGGCTGGGAGACGTTTTGATGCAGGGCGACCGAGTTGTTGCATACGGGTCTCAGCAGTTGAGGCCACATGAGAGGAATTACCCGACACATGATCTCGAGTTGGATGCAGTAGTGCATGCGTTGCGCTGTTGGAGACATTATCTATTGGGGGAGCATTTTTTGGTTTACACAGACCACAAAATCCTCAAGTATATATTCACTCAGTGTGACTTGAATCTGAGGCATAGAAGGTGGGTTGAGTATCTGTAGTCCTTTGATTTTGAGCATTCCTATACACCTGGTAAAGGTAATGCAGTAGCTGATACACTAAGCAGGAAGACTCAGATACAGGCAGTGAAGGAGGCCAGTGGTGAGTGGGAGCTCATGGCCTTTTTCTCTGAGATACATCTGGTGGTGCATGACAGTCAGGGGCAGACTTATCTTTCATCTTTAGTTGTGACTTCTACCCTCCTGGATAGAGTGAGGATGAGACAACTATCAGAATCAGAAGGCCTGGTTCTACGAGAGTCGGTGGAAAGTGAGGACCCTCCTCCTGGTTGGACGATAGGCGATGATGAGGTTTTTCATTTCCATGGACGAGTATGGGTTCTAGGGGATATACACGAGGATCTGATGCAGGAGTTTTATGCTTCAGCTTGGGCAGTTCATCCCGGGGTTACCAAGATGTACCGTGACCTGAGACGTCAGTACTGGTGGTCGGGTATGAAGAGAGAGATAACTGGTTTTGTTGCGAGGTGTTCCACCAATCAACAGGTGAAAGCGGAGTATTATAGACTAGTTGGGCTGTTACAGCCGTTGTCCATTCTAGAATGGAAATGGGATGATGTTGCGATGGATTTCGTGACTGGGTTTCCGAGGTCACCTCGTGGTAATGACGTCGTGTGGGTTGTTGTGGACAGACTCATGAAGGTGGATCACTTCTTTCCGATCAAGGAGACCTTCGGTGTTAACGAACTCGGAAGGCTGTATATCCGAGAGATCATACATCTTCATGGGGTACCTCGTTCTATCATTTCTGATAGGGACGCCCGTTTCACATCTCATTTCTGGAAGGGTTTTCAGAGGGCACTGGGTACATAGGTGCTTCTGAGCACAACATACCACCCTCAGACAGACAGCCAGTCAGAGCGTACGATCCAAGTACTTGATGACATGCTGCGTGCATGCGTTCTAGACTTTGGGGGCTCTTGGGAAGCAAATACCCTTAGTCGAGTTTGGCTATAAAAATAGTTTTCAGGAGACTATTGAGATGGAACCATACGAGGCTTTATATGGTAGGCCATACCGATCACCTTTGTGCTAGTTATAGGAAGCTGAGGCAGCTTTACTGGGGCCACAACTCATGCAGGAGACATTTGAGCAAGTCCAGTTGATTCAGAAGCGGATGGCTGCTACGCAGTCTCGTCAGCAATCTTATGCTGATTGCCGTAGATGACCCTTGGAGTTCATGGTCGGGGATCTGGTTTTCATGCATGTTTCACCGAGGTTGGGACACCAGCGGATCATGAGACAAGGTAAGATTTCACCAATGTATGTAGGACCATTTGAGATTCTGGAGAGAGTCAGGCTGGTTTCCTATCGGTTGGAGTTACCATAGCGGTACCGAGCCATGCACGACGTCTTCCACGTGTCTTAGTTGCACCGCTATCATTCAGACCCATCTCACGTCTTTCATCTCGAGGAGGTTGAGCTTCAACATGATGCGTCCTTTGAGGAGCATCTGATTCGTATCGCTGACAGGAGCATGAAGGTTCTCCGAGGCTGGTCAGTTCCTCTCATACAGGTTCTATGGCGACACGACCGAGTGCAGGACGAGACCTAGGAGCGGGAGGCCGACGTACGTGCTCAGTGGCTAGAGTTGTTCTAAGATTCATCTTCGCCACCCTTGGAATGGAAATTCGGGGACGAATTGCTCTAAGGGGGGAAGTTTGTAAGAACCTGGTTCTTATTATTGAGGTACAGGCTTCATCTTTTTTCCATTCCTTAAGTGTTTTTGAGAAAATATGGAAAATGGGGAAAAATCCTAAATTTTGGAACTACACACCGTGTACTTTTGGCCGTGTGGGGATGAGTACATAGGGCGTGTAACCTTTCCGGCTACAAAGGGTGTAGGAACCGACTTCACACCGTGTAGTAGTCCTTTACACACCGTGTAGTCAGTCGGCAGGCTTAAACAGTAAGGCGGTGGAGTCACCGCTAGCTGGGCAACAGTACACGCCATGTACTTAGGAGTACATGTCGTGTACTCTAGTCGGCAGGTGAACAGTGTGGCAGTGCCACCAAATGAACAGTTAAATGAAAGGAGTACACGCTGTGTACTCAGAAGTACATGTCGTGTACTTTGTTTTTTCAGCTTAAAACAGGCTGTAGCCTCCTCATTTGGCAGAGGAGACATTTGAGCCATTTTGGATCCATGGAGGACCACCGACCCTTTAAAGATCCACCGGGAGTTCGTCTGGAATCCGATTCAGTATCAGATGATCCTGTTGGAACCGCACGGGTAATGGCTTCCATCTCCTGGTACCATTCTTACCAATTCTTCTCCCAACGTAAGTTATTTACGTTTGTTTGGGTTTTGTTCTTCGTCATATTTATACCGTTCTTGGGCGTTTCTGAGTCTGCATTCGGGTATAACGTTCATTGGCATTTAAGGTAGGTGGCTTTGTGTTTAGTTTTCCAACAGTCGTGTGTTCTGTGCATTTTTGTGCCACGAACCCATGTTGGGGTGTCGTGTGGTTGAGGCCGTTGCTATATTTAATGACTATAATTTCATAGGTGATTAAATTGTGATAATAAAATGCTTGTTGGGTTCATTTCTTGGATTTGGAACCACCCCGAGGGGTGTGTTTCACTGTTTATCCATTTGGCTAGGATACCCGAGGGTATGCCCATAATGTAGTAATTGTAGAATTTCCATGAGAGGAATTACTTGTTTACTGCATTGTGATATGTTGGGCATGGACCATTTACCTATTTAGCATGTGGGCATTGTTGTGATTAGCCTGAGGGCGTTGTTGTGATAGCTTGAGGGCGTGACTGTATTAGCCTGAGGGCGTGACTGTATTAGCCTAAGGGCATGACTGTATTAGCCTGAGGGCGAAGTTCTATTTCACCTAACGGTAACCTTTTGTGCCTGAGGGCTTGAATTCTGTTCCTGAGGGCGACACTTCGTATGCCTGAGGGTGAGAATTCTGTTACAATGCCTGAGGGTGAGATTCTGTACAGCCTGAGGGCGTGGTTCACTATATTAGCTTGAGGGATAGATACTGTTTGGCTAGAGGGTGTGGTGCTGTTGAGCACAAAATAACACTAAATTAAAAGTATTAAATAAATATTTAAATGGAAATATAACTAGTAAGTTAGTTACTTTTGAGTACTACTTGGTTTATTGCTTTTTACTACTGCACACTGTTGTTTCATGCTTACACACTGTTGGGAACGAGCCTTTGGTGGGTGCCTACTGAGATATATCTCTCACACCCTATTTGGGTCATTCTTTTCGGCCTAAACAGATTACGTTGCTACAGGTGTAGATAGGGGAAAGAGTCTCCATACAGGAACTTGACTATTTCTGAGGAGTAGGAGGGAATGGGACTGAGCCTAGGATCGCGATGCCGCTGCCAACTGTTTTTCTTGTTTTGTTATACTGTGTATTTTGTTGTATTGTATTGATGTATAACATGATTTGGATTTTTTCTTAGAACTTTAGACATGTAGAATCGTCATTTATATACTGCTGCTTATATCCACTATTGTTGTATATTTCAGTTGTGCATGGTTTACTGCTTCCACTATTGTTGTATGTTTTATTTTGTATTTCGCTGCGCTACACTTTGAGAAATGAGGTCACAGTTTCCCCACTATCAGACCTGGGCCCTCACTGCTAGTCGGCAGCCTCTGGCGTTTGGGGAAATGCGCTTGAGGTCACGTGACAAAGCGGGTTCGGGTCACCCGTTGAGTGGCACCCGGAACCGGGATGTTACAGTCAATGGTAGGTTAAACTCCTGTATAATGGTTAAATAATTTTTATTAAATTATACAAGAATCAAATACATTAATATGATATCATATATAATCTTTTAACATTGTTTTGTTAATAATATCTTAGTATTATCGTCATTTTGGGTATTAACATATTTCTTTTCCTTTATATTATTTAGTATGTGAGTCATATTTGTTATGGATGGGATTTATATTATTAATATCTAGAATTATATAAAGTATTTAAACATTATTATTAATCATAAAATGAAAATTAGTCTTGAATGGATACGATGGGGATTGAATTTCATCGCGTTCATGGAGACGGTAATCCGTACGTACGCACGAGCAACAATATCATTATTTTGATATTAAAATAATATATAATTGGATGTTATATCATATATACAGAATCATTATCATGTTATATTTATTATTTACATCAGTTACACATCATTATTATACCCATCCAAATAATAATGTATTGAATAACAATTACACCACGACGTGGAGACGGTAAGTTGTACTTACACACGTATGGTGACATGTCATTCAAAGGATGGATAGAATAATTAAAATGGTTGTACCATATTTATAATAACATCACAATAAATATAAGATACTGGAGTTATAATTTTATAATTGAAATAACAAATAAAGAGGAAGTGGAAGAATAAAGGAACTTGAAAGAGGTGATGAAATATTTACCTCTTCTTCGGGTTCTTCCTTTTGATTTGATCAAATAGATCCTTAGGTTGGCTTTATGACTAATTTAAGGACTATAGGATGAAGGTGGGATAGTTTAGGGGGTATTTGGGAAGGGTTTGTTCAAGCCAAATGGCTTTTAATGTGTGAATTAGAGAGAAGTGGGAGTTCCCTTTTATAAGAGGGGTGAGGGGAACCTTAGGAAAATCTAGAAATATTATTTTTTAATAAAATAATTTTCGGTTTATAATGGCTCTAAAATGGATTAATTAAATGAAAAGGTGAGTATGGGTCGAAAAACACTCATCCAATAGGTTTTATAATTGTTTGGGTCACAATATTAACCTTATTTTTAGATTTAACTCTTAGTTAAATAATTTGACATTTACCCTGTATCTTAGTTTTTTTATATTATTTGGTTAATAAACATACTATATACTTCTAATAAAACCCCAAGTGGTTCATTATTGACACACCTATAATTATATACCTATTTTGTATGAACGTTATATTTTTAGAAATATAATATCAATTAATAATAAAATATTTGTTTTAAAACCTCTTTTTTGTAAATTTTGACATCATTTCGTATTTTGTTTTTTATAAATTCATAACATAATTATTACTTCGAAACAAATTAATATAACCAACCCTAACATGTCATATTAACCTATAAAATTAGTGTAATTCATAAAAAGTCTCAAATTAAATTTATTTGGATATTTATAATATCAAATATTTTAATATTTCATTAATTTGATAATTACTGCATCATCATTGTGTCATAAATAAATTAAATTATTTAATGTATAAAAAATATAAATAAAATAAAATAATTTAGGAAATATTTTTATCTTTATAATTAATATTTATAATAAAATTTATCTTATGTATAACCCTTTATTAAAAATGGTTTAGTTATTAAGCTTTGAACTTAACTCTTTTAACTCTTCTTTGAATTAAATAATAATAAATGTTCTAATCTAATCCAAGTGGACCTAAAGGATAATTTTTTAATAATAATGTTGTTTTTGGTCTAATTAAACTTATAAAATATAATTATTACATGTTTTAGGGTAATAATAATATCATTTTTACCCTTAGTTACCCTATTTACTTCTAACCGTGGTAAATAAAAGTCATAATTACTATTCACCAAAAATTATTGTTATCTTATTGAACAAAATTTACTTACTAATATCAACTGTTCATCTATGAGTTTTGAAATTCAATTCACATAATTTGTAAAATTAAGTTTTATTCAAATTTGTGAATGCTCCTAGTAAGTGGGTAAAAGGCACTTAAAATGTTCAATAAATTTTTATATATCTAAAATTATTATAAACTAACTCCAATGAATTACATTGAACTTATATATGTATTATGTATCTATTTTGACCTAAAATAAATTTAAATAAAATAAATAATTATTCAAATAAAAATTCTATTTTAAACTATAACTCAGTGTTTTTCACTATTAATCAAAAAATGAAAGTTTTCAGAGAACTACAAAAAATTCACCCTAAGCTAATTTCGATATTCTGAATCCAAAAATTACATCCATTTTGAAAGATAAAATTTATAAAATTTCAAAAAGTGGGTATTACTATTCATAATGGCTAGTTTGATTGGTCGTGGTGTGTTAAAATCTTGATGTTCTGTACAATGCAAGATATTAAATTATTCAAATGTAAACATACCGTGGAAGCATGGGGTGTTACATTATTCCCCCCTTTTGGAAATTTCATCCTTGCAATTTTTAAAATTGGTCTTGGGAACATAATTGAAAGTCCCACATCATAAAAAGAGTCAATAAAACTATCACTTTAAAAGAAAGAAAAAGTAGTACAAAGATCACCTGAGATAACCCATACTAGGATTCCATGTAGGAAAACATGGATATGGAAGATAAAATAAGTGTCATGTTCTGATAAAGAGGGATAGAAAACATGATCAAGAGAAATTTTACAATAAGAAAACCAAAAATTTCTGATGGGACAAACTGTCATTAGTTTCCCAGTAGGAAAAGTAAAGGGACAATGTTTCTTTTGTTTTAAGTTATATTTCATAATGATGGGGAATTTATTTATGAGATTTACTAATAACATAAATAGCTACACTTGCTTTTTAAGTAGAGTTTCATTCCTTAATAAATTTATACCACTAACTCATTTTTTTCAAACTATGAGTATTCAAGATGACTTTGTCACACCGGAAAAGCTAGAATCAACTTCTAGAGAATAACATTATCCACAAAGGATAAACTATATATTTACCTTATCATTAGATATTAATAAAAAAATGGTTAGTACAAGATCAGATTATCCCCCAAAAGGATATTTCTTTAGAGAATGAAACACTAATTTTAATTTCTAAAATTAAACCAAAAATACACAAAATTTAAATAAATACCATTCAATAAACAATTACCCTTAAAATTATTCAATATAATCCAAACTAATATTGAATCCCAAAACACTGAAGAATTTGGTCATGTAGTCTTCCACGTTAAATTGTATCTCCAAATGAGATCGACTACTCTTAAAGTCACATACTTAAAAGTAATTAACCTAATCACATATTCTCTATTAAGGGTTAATCATTTCAATAAATAAGCCAAATAACTATAAATAAACAATAAAAACATTGATAAAAATCCATTATTACTCCTCAAATGAAATCTCATAGTATTCTATTTTCCGTAGGCTTAGAGTGTTCCCAACAAACTAAACATCTTCCAAAATAACATTTATCCCTTAATCACCAAATCATTTTTCTACACTAAGGGTATTCATTTGATAAGGCATAAGATCCCAAATCAACTTATTATTGATAAATAAAATCATTTAACAAAAAATAATTTGTCACACTAACTAGGGACTTCATGTAGTCCAGTGATAGGCGATAAATCCCAATCACACTCTAGTTGTGGGTTCGATTTCCACAGCTTTGTCCAACGAGACGGGTTGTCACATGGTCTGTGTGTTTTCCTTTATAAAAAACTATATTTAATAACATTACCAAAATGAGATAAATTCCTCAAAATAACCATAACATAATTTAACCACAAATTTTATCTCATAACCTTCATTTTCATTCCAAAATATAATAAATTGTAATTGCCTCAAACCCAATGATCATATAAAACCAAATGATTTTTTATAACTATATCCACAAGATAAAAGTTAATTCTTCCTCAAATATCATTTTCACATGACAAACTGCAGGGTTACAAATACAAGAGAAAATTATTCCAATGTAACCCATCAACAAGGATCACTAATACTTTTAAACATTTCTCCAACTATTTATTCCCACATAGCATCTTATTTGACCATGAAAATAACCTATAGAATAGGGCATTCACTCGGGTAATGTCCAGGTCCCCTACATTTACGGGAAATGATTGTAAATGGATTCTTGAGACCATTTTTATTTTCTTCCATAGAACTCTTCATTTTTCCTCAGCAATTCTTTACATTATGTCCTTCTTTCCCACAGGTAAATCATTTCATTTTTTCCATTGAGACACTTTCATGGGTGTCTCCATCCACAGTTCCTGCATGATGGAAGTTGAGGATTCTTTTATCCATGGTCTCCACTGTTGGAGCTCTTATCATTCATCACCTTTCTCTTCTTTTTTGAGTCTGGGAGTTGGTTAATATATATGTTGTTTATCATATTTTTGGAAAACTGATTTGGCATGAACACGATATCTTTTACGCCTATCAACATTCCATTTTTTTGCTCATTTCCACCACTTTTCCAACTTTGTACATCATGCTCAAAGCTACTATGAATTCCTTGGAATTCAACCACTGACTAAAACCAGAAATCATTGTGTGAGTAAGAATAGTCAAAAAATAATTTAGAGAATATCATGACACCATATTTTCAACTTGAAACACCTTAGGATTAACCAAGGTCATTTATTCTCATCTTATATTAAAATCCTTCAAATCAGTTTGTAATGAAAATGTAATTATCCTAATAATATCCCCCTGGAGTTTCGTGACCAAGAGTGCGGCAAGGCCTGTTGTCGTGTGCCAGTTCCCATTCGAGTCTAGCTCAAAGCAGTGTTTTCGGGTTTTACCCCAAGGTACATCTGTTCCAGAGTAACCCCTACCTGTTCATATCTAGATAGGGATGTATTTCTTGGAAAACTCAATAAATCTCTACAACACCAAAATTTTAGGAAGTTCGTCTATACTAATCCTCAAAGTCTATCTTAGGGCTTTTTTGATCTAATCAGAGTTTATCTAAATCTGGTTTCCAAGGTTTGTACTAAATTTCCTTTGATACCAAATTTAACACCCTGAACCTAGAAGCCCAGAGTTGGTGTATTATTACGTATCGTTGGCATGAACACAAAAGAACAAGTCTCAAAAGACCAATTATTTTAGTAGCCTTGGAAATACTAGATACATTCATAAGTTTTACATTACATCATAAAATGGAAAACTGCAACAACATTGTTTCCATATACCACACTGAAATACCATAAAATATCCATGCAGGTCAATCATAATATACTTCTTCGCATCCTGGAAAAATAAAACATAGAAAGGAGTGAGATCAGATGCTCAGTAAGGACAACAATATAGCGCAAACTATCATAAATAAGCCTAAACATTTAAGGCAATGTGTAAGACTAAAACAAAATCCTTTTAAACTTGAACTTCAGTATAATATGGAAAAGATAAAATAAAATAATTCTATTTCCTTATGCACATGGATATTATACTAGTTGAATAATTCCATGCAATATCAATAGCCATTTTCATAATAATGGAATGCATAATTCCAGACTTTCATAACCACATAGTCAAGGCCTTATGCTAAGACTACAAATAAAATTTTGTGAAGGCCTTGTTCCAAGATACTAGTTTGTCTCATGAGACCTACCGATGCATCGAGGAGCTATAGTGGGCTCCACCGGTCACTTACTAAGTCCAATGTTTTCCTCATATGGAAAGTTTTAAACATAACATAAACATTCTTATTAAAAATAGCATACGAAATGTCAATACTTAATCCATAAACCATGAATGGTGTAAAAATAGCACATCCACAGTCAAACATAACTCATTCAAAACAATATGAAAGATTGTATTATAATAGATTAACCTCAATCGATAATAATGATTGATATTGACATAGATGAAAAAAATCATCAAAACTATTTGAGAGAAATATCCCCCTTTTTCTTGAAAACATTTGAAAGTAACACTATTTATCAAGAAGTCATTTAAAATAGATTTTTGAATCAAAGTGTCCCATACCACTTTGAAACATTTAAAGGGAATTTTAATTTTAAAACATTAATGTCCACAGAAATAAATCATTAAAATTATTTTTAAAACATGTACATTAATGATAAATATTTAGAATAATAAATCTTTAAAACATTTAAAATGATATTTTTGTTAGAGTTCCTAACCAAAAGATAGACACTTGAATAAAAATAATTGAGGTAATAAAAACATTATAATATCATGAGAATAAATAGTTTCATGATATACTATTTCAAAGTACATTATATACACAATATAAAAGTGAATTGGTGTATAACAACAAAGAAGTCTCAATGGAATGTAAATTGAGATGAAATCTCTTATAAAGACCGTATCCTTAGGTTAAGGATAAATCAAGGACATAATTATGTGTGACAAATATAAATACACTCAATATTATTTGATATTCAATATAAATCAATTAGTGTACATTCACACATATTCTTGTAAAAACAACACCAATGAATTGGATTTTTAACACAATAAATGGAGATTGATTTAAAATTACTCTTATCAAGTTCATACTGATGACTTGAGAATTTATCAATGGAGTGACTATATGTATCAAAAGTATATCCATGGAAAGGGGAGTGTAAATTACTACCCAAATAATAAATAGTGATTCCACACAAAATCATGGAGTAAAATAATCAATGAAGTATGCGTAAATCCCAATGAGTGGAAATTGAAATTTGAAATTCCCTTATCGATTTGGTAACTTATGAAACATACAACCCATGACAGAATTATCATAAAATGAAGATGTAAATACTCATACAGTAAATTAAATTACAAAAATAATACAATCAGAGGTTGTACATACTCCACACAAAAGTTAATAGTGGCCAATATAGCATGAATCTCATGGGAATAAAGGTGAGATGAAAAACCCTTACTTCGTTGTAATCAATCGAGTCTTATGAAAAAAAGTTAATAACCACCAAATGAATCACATAATACCATAAATATAAAGAGAATCATGATAATATATATCAAATAGATGTACATAATACACCACATGAAATAAATAAGTGGTGAACAATGGAAATATCACGGAATTAAAAGTGAGATTAGAAACCCCTTACTTTGTACTTTTCCTTGGTCCAGGGTAGGTTAATGTAACACCCCATGATTTTATGAGAGATATTATTAATTTCTTTGATGTATTGTGTTGTACGCTACACCAAGATTATCTTGCGCTATATGAAACACTGTATTAGCTTGTAGTATATACAACACAATTCTTGGCTTGTGTTACACGCAAGAGCAACATTCCTCGATAGCTTTCGTTGTACGCAATACCGAGTTTCACTAAACAACGATATGTTTTTAAAATATTATATAAACTAGCCGTTATGAATAGTAATACACACATTTTGAAATTTTATAAATTTTATCTTTCTAAATGGACTTCATTTTTGGATTCCGAATATCGAAATTAGCCTAGGATGAATTTTTGGTATTTTTCTGGAAACTTTCTATTTTTGATGAATAGTGAAAACATTGAGTTATTGGATAAAACTGACTTTTAATTTAAATACTCATTTATTTTATTTAAATTTATTTTAGATCAAAATAGATACAAAATACCTATATAAGTTTAATTTAATTCATTGGAGTCATTTTATAATAATTTTAGATATATAAAAATTTTATTGAACATTTTACCGTCTTTTACCCACCTCCTAGGAGCATTTGCAAATTTACATAAAACACAATTTTACCGCTTCTGGGAGTTGAATATCAAAAATCCAAGAGAAATGGCTGATATCATTAAGTAAAATTTGGTTCAATGATATGAAAATAATTTTGGGTGAATAGTAACTTTTATCTTTTATTTACCATGGTTAAAAGTAAATTGGGTAATTAAGGGGAAAAATGGTATTATTATAACCCTAACACAAGTCATAATTCTATTGGATAAGTGTAATTAGACCAAAAAAACCTTAGGAATAAAATATTACCCTTTAATTCCACTTGGATTAGATTAGGACATTTATTATTATTTTATTTAAAGAAGAGTTAAAATAGTTAAAATCAATGTTTAATAACTAAACAATTTTTAATATAGGGTTATACAAAATATAAATTCAACTATAAATATTAATTATAAATTTAAAGATATTTTTTACATAATGATATTTTATTTATATTTTTTATACATTAAATAATTTAATTTATTTATGACACAATGATGATACAGTAATTACCTTATTAATGAAATATTGACATAATTAATATTATAAATATACAAATAAATGTAATTTGAGACTTTGGATGAATTAAAATTATTTAATAGGTTAATATAACATACAAGGGTCGGTTAGATAAATTTTTAACTAAGTAATAAGGCTTTTATGAATTTAGAAAAAACAGAATACCAAATAGTGTCAAAATTGACAGAAAAGAATTTTTAAAACAAACTTTATATTGTTAATTGGTATAATGGTCCTAAAAATCTATTTTTCGTCCAAAATACTTATATAAAAATATATATGACATTAATTAACCAATTGGGGTTCTATTGGTAGTTTATAGTAATTTTATTAACCATATAGTTTAAGAATACAAGAAGACACGGTAAAAGTAAAATTATTTAACTTAGAGTTAAATCTAAATGATAAGGTTAAAATGGTAACCTAAACTTGTCTAAAACCTATTGGTTGAAATGATATCTATCCATCCCAACCATATCCTTTAAATAAGTCATTGTGGATCCATTATGAACTGAAAATGAATTTATTATAGAATAATATTTTTAGGTTTTTCTAAGGTACCCCTCACCCCTCTTATAAAAAGGCACTCCCCCTTGTCTCTAATTCACACATCCAATGCCATTTGGCTCAGAAATCTTCTGTCCAAATACCCTATCAACTGTCCTACCTTCATTATATAGGCATTTTTTTAGTCTGGAATCCAACCTATAGAGCCCTTTTAATTAAATCAAAAGGAAGAACCTGAAGAAGAGGTAAATATCTCACCACCTATTTCAAGTTCCTTTCTTCTTCTACTTCCTCCTTCTTTGTTGTTTCCATTCATAAATAATAACTCCAGTATCTTCTATATACTGTGATGTTATTATAAAAATTTTATAACCATATTACTTATTTTATCCATCCTATGAATGAAAAAGTCTCCACACATGCATACATACAACATACCGTCCCCACGTCGTGGTGTAGTTTGTTATTCAAATATTTCATCATTTGGATGGGTTTAATAATGATTATAAATGATATAAATAATAAATATAACATTATTATGATTCTGAATATGTGATATACCATCCAATTATATATTATTTTAATATCAGAAGAATGATATTGTTGCTCATGCATATGTATGTACTACCGTCTCCACGAACGCGATGAGATTTATTTTCCATGATTAACCATTAAAGTATGATTATAAAGTATATATAATAAATAATCAGGAAAGATATTACATAAAATTATACTGGATTTATGTAAATATATGTTTCATTTACTTAATTCAATTCAATTCAATAAGGAAACGAAAACAGCATTCATGCGTACGTACAACCTACAATCTCAATGAACGGTGTATTTCATTCCATTTATCGATCTATCATATATATATATATGATAAATATATTTTATATATAAATCATTTTTTACATTCCGAAATTAATTAAATCAGTATATATGTAATAATATCAAGAATAACAAGTTGAAACATGTATGACAAATGAAACGATTTTACCCAAAATGCTGCTTTAACATGGAATTTACAAAAGAACGAGTAATATAAAGTCATAAGTGGATCATATATGATATCATAAATATTAATATGTTTATGTTACAAGTTAATAATATTTTTAAACTTACTCTAATGGAGACTCGGACACATATGGAAGAATTTGGACATAAGGTAAGGGAAAATTTTTCAAATCTCATTTTTATCTGAGATTGCTTAAACGTATTTATTTACTGGGGTTATATTTTTCATCCATGTCCATAAAAATGTTTTTTCATAAAGTGTTTAATATTATTACATGTATTTTTAACATCATTTTTACCCATATTTTACTTTTACATTGTGTTATGGAATGAATATTTCTTTTGATTACCATACGAGGATTTTTTTTTGACTTTTCTGGAAAAAGTACGAGGAGAATGTTTTTTTAACTTATATTGCATGAATGAATTTTTACAGTTTCATAACTAATAATTTTAATAAAGATTCATCGACAATATTTCATGATTATTTTCACCAAAAATCTTTTTCTTTTAAAATTGAATCGCATTTTGTGAAAAGAAAATGATTTTGATGAAGAAAGAATATTTTCCTCAAGAATTCATTTCAAGCATTTTTCAAAACTATTTTCCATCTAAGATGAAATTGTTTAGTATGATTATTTTTAAATAATAATTTATCTATTATTTAAATGTTTTGATTCTTTTTGTGATGAAATAATATCCATTTGTTTCATATGTATTACGTTATGACGGGATGATGTTTCTGAAATCCATTTTATTCATTAGGTTATGATGAATGATTTATGTTTATTTTGTGTCACAAGTAAGAATGATTTCATTATGAGATGGGTGGGACCTATATCTCCCTCCAATTCATTAGGTAAAGATTTATATCTTATGATATAAACATGGATTGAACGGTAGGTGAATCCGGTTCAGTAATACGGGGCTGGAAAGACAAGTAAACCCGATTCATTAATGGACTTTGTCCACTATGATGGTCTTGGCAGCAATTCCTTGGCTACTATGGAAATTATATCATGTGATTCATGTTTTTCCCCAATTATATGTTTTATTCCCATGCTATTTTATCATGATTTATGTTCCTCTATGATATATTCCTTACGTACTTCCATGTTTTATGTCATTTCTCAATATTTTGATGTTTAAACTTTATGTTCATTTAAGTTAAAATGTATATGGTTTGTTTTATTTTCTCCATGCAAACCCTTAATAAGCATTTGAGCTCACCCTTTATATGTTTTCTTTTCCCCAATATATAAAGAAAGGTTTTAGGTAAGAAAAAAGGGGAAGCTATTTATGGGAGATGTTGGAGATATTTCACCATGATTAGAAGATTATGTTCTGAGTTTCCAAATACACTAAACAATTACGGTCCTTGGGTGTCTATTTTTTCTGTATTAAGTATTCCACAAAAGTAATTTAATGTCCATGTATTTCAAGATTGGGTCTCTACAGTTAACCTCCTGTATAATGGTTAAATAATTGTTATTAAATTATACAATAATCATATATATTAATATGATATCGTATATGATATTTTAACATTGCTTTGCTAATAATATCTTAGTATTATCGCCATTTTGTGTGTTAACAGAATTGTTTTCCTTTATATTCATTATTATGTGAGTCATATTTTTTCTAGATGGGATGTATCTTATTCATATCCAAAATTATATCAAGTCTCTAAATATTATTTTTAATTATAAAATGAAAAACATTCTTGAATGGATACGATGGGGAATGATATCACCTCGTTCGTGGAGACAATAATCCGTACGTACGCATGAATGAAAATATCATTATTTTGATATTAAAATCATATATAATTGGATGGTATATCATATATAAATAATCATTATCATGTTATATTTATTATTTACATCAATTAAAAATCATTATTATACCCATCCAAATAATAATGAATTTAATAACAATTACACCACGACGTGGAGACGGTAAGTCGTACATTCACACGTATGGTGACATGTCATTCAAAGGATGGATAGAATAATTAATATGGTTGTACCATATTTATAATAACATCACAGTATATAGAAGATACTATAGTTATTATTTTAGAATGTAAATAACAAAGAAATAGAAAGTGGAAGAAGAAAGGAACATGAAAGAGGTGATGAAATATTTACCTCTTCTTCGGGTTCTTCCTTCTGATTTGATCAAAAGGGATCTATATGGTGGCTTTGTGACTAAAGGAAGGCCTCTAGGACGAAGGTAGGACAGTTGAGAGGTTATTTGGGTAAGGGTTGGCTGATCCAAATGGCGTTTATGTTGTGAATTGGAGATAAGGGGGAGTGCTCTTTTATAAGAGGGGTGAAGGGTATCTTACGAAAAGCTAGAAATATTATTTTAAAATAAAATAATTATCAGTTTCTAATGGCTCTAAAATGAATTATTTAAAGTATAAGGTGGATATGGGTCAAAAACCACTCAACCAATTTGGGTTAGACAGGTTTGGGTCACTATATTAACCTTATCTTTTAGATTTAACTCTTAGTTAAATAGTTTTACATTTACCATGTCTCTTTGTATTTTTATATTATATGGTTAATAAACTTACTATATACTTCCAAAAAAACCCTAAGTGGTTCATTAATTATACACCTATCATTATATAAGTCTTTTGGCTGAACCTTAGATTCATAGGAATCGAATATTATTTAATAATATAATATTTGTTTTAAAAACTCTTCTATGTCAATTTTGACACTATTTGGTATTTTGTTTTTTTCTAAATTCATAACATCATTATTAATTCAAAAAAAATTCATCTAACTAAAATTGACATGTATTATTAACCTATATTATTAGTGTTATTCATAAAAAGTCTCAAATTCAATTTATTTGGATATTTATAATATCAAATATTTTAATATTTCATTAATTAGGTAATTACTGCATCATCATTATGTCATAAATAAATTAAATTATCTAATGTCTGAAAAATATAAATAAAATACCATTATTTAGGAAATATTTTTGTCTTTATAATGATTATTTATAATCTAATTTATCTTATATATAACTCTATATTAATAATGGTTTTGTTATTAATCTTTGAATTTAACACTTTTAACTCTACTTTGAATTAAACAATAATAAATGTCCTAATCTCAACCTAGTGGACCTAAAGGATCATATGATTTTCATAAGGTTGTTTTTGGTCGAATTACACCTATACAATAGTATTAGGACATGTGTTAGTGTAATAATAATATCACTTTTACCCTAAATTTCCCTATTTACTTTTAACCGTGGTAAAAAAAAGTCAAAAGTTACTATTCACCCAAAATTACATTTATCGTATTGAAGCACATTTTACTTACCGATATCAATATTGTCTATCAAATTTTTGAAATTAAATTGTCAAAAGCGGTAAAATTATGTTTTATTCAAATTTATGAATTCTCCTAGGCGGTGGGCAAAAGACAGTTAAAAAGTTCGATAAAATATTTATATATCCAAAATTATTATAAACTGACTCCAATGAATTACATTGAACTTATATAGGTATTATGTATATATTTTGACCTAAAATAAATTTAAATAATTTTTTAAATAAAAATTTGGTTTTCAACTATAACTTAGTGTTTTTAACTAGTCATCAAAAATTGAAAGTTTTCAGAAAAATATCAAAAGTTCACCCTAAGATAATTTCGATATTTCGAATCAAAAAATTAATTCCATTTTGAAATATAAAATTTATAAAATTTTAAAAAGCGGGTATTACTATTCAAAACAGTTAGTTTGATTGGTTGCAGTTTGTTAGAATCTCGAAATTGCGTACAATGCAAGCTATTAAATTATTCGAAGGGAAAAGTACCGTGGAAGCTTAGGAAGTTAAAAAACAACCTTCAAGGCATAGATAGAAAAAGAGTGAATATTCCATTACAACATTTTCAGTGGATCTTAAGAATGATGGTGTGATAGGTACACTAGTTATTCATTCAAGGATATAGAGTTTACTATTTGATTTAGGTTGTACACATTCTTTCATGTCACACATGTTTAGTAGAACTATTCAAACACCACCTCAAAACATGGAAGTTGAGTTATAATTGAAGATGGAAAATGGTTCAATTATTTCAAACCAAGAATATAACTCATCCCCTATCTAATTTTTTTGGGTATGATTTTCTTTAAAAACATTGATAAACTCACCACATATTAATTTGATTCAATTCTAGTTAAGGATTATATTTCCATGTATAATGACAATATAAATTGTTGAGTGAATGAAATCACACTCCATATCATAAATATACATCCAAATCAATACATGTTCAAGGAGTATGATGAATCTTAATTTTTACCATCATATCAAGAATAGATATTATCTAATTATTAAAAAGTATATCTCTCCAACATGATTTATATTAAACAAAAGAACATCCTTTAAAACATGTCCATTGTAATGGAACTAGATGATGTATTTCCCAAATAATTTACTGGTCTTTCTCCTAATCTTGAGGTTGAGTTCTCAATAGAGTTCATTCCCAGAGCTTTTCCAATATCCATGAATTGATATGGAATGTAAATTATTGAACCTGAGGATATGAAGAAATAATTATAAGAGAATATGGATAAATTGTTTATACACCAAAGTGATTAACTATGGGCTGAATCAATCCTCTTCATCAATAAAAAGTATGGGTTAATGTTATTGTATATTGATTATCATGATCTCAACAAGACCATAATAAATAAAAAAGTATCCACTTCCATGGATTTATGACCTGCTTGATTAGCTATGTGGATCCCAATAATTCACTATGGAAGATCCTTGATCGAGATATTATCATGTAAAGGTGAAGTAGTATGAACTCTCTGAGACTTCATTTCAAACATGGTATGGGAACTATCAGTTCATATTAATTCCATTTAGACTCACCCATGCTCCAAAAATATTCATGGACTTATTAAAAAGAGTATCTAGGTATTACCTCAATAATTTTTTTGTAGTCTTTATAGATTATTTTAATATCTACATAAAAATCAAAGAGGAACATGATAATAATTTAAATAATTTACTGTAGACTATGCATAAATAAATTTATGAGAAAAGTATTGTAAATATGAGTTTTCATTGGATAAGGTGAATTTCTTGTGGAATGTTATCACCAAAAATGGCATATCTATAAATCCTTCAAAAATAGAATAAATTGAAGTATGGATGAGACAAAAAAATCTATGAAAGAAATATAATGATTCCTTGGATTATTTGGTCACTATCATCAATTTTTGAAAAACATATTATGATTTTCAAACCCTCTAACCAAGAAAATTAAAAACGGTTTCATGTTTTTATGGACTTATGAATGTCAAGAGAGAATTAAAGAGATGAATAAGAGGTTAATAACTAAACCTATGCTCACATTACCCACTAATGGGGAATTAATTGTGATACATAATGATGTATCTCAATATTTCTTGTGTTGTGTACTCATTCTAGATATAAAAGTGATAAACTATACCTACAACCAATTAAATATCCTTCAGAATAACTATAGGACTCTTTATTTAGAAATGGATATATTCATATATAAATTTATGATTTGGTGACATTATCTCTATGAAGAAATGCGTGAAATATATAAAATCATAAAATAATCAGGTATATATTCACACAAAGGGAGCTTAATTTTTTCTAATAGAGGTGGTCGGTTTTACTCAAGCAACGTGATTTTTTACATCATTACAATATTGGGAAAGAAAACAGAGTGGAAGATGATCTAAGTTGTAATGATCAGGTAACCCTATCCATGAGTACTATTTAAAGGGATCCAATATTCATGGAAATATAATGGATATAAATGGGAATAATAAAAGGATCATTATATTACCATTCTCAAATAATTTTTCAACCTTTCATTCTTTAGATGATCATAGAGGAACAAAAATATGATGAGTTTACAATGAATAAGTTCATGAATATTCCAGAGTTTAACTTTACTGAATATTGACTTAGAAGGATTAGAAAAAAGATATGTGTAATATAAATACTATAATTGAATTGTAAAATTATAGAAGATGCATATATCTCATCCTACTCTATTTATCTAGGAATCTCTTAGATGAATAGATATTTGAAGAAAAACTTTTGGTGGTGTGACATGAAGAGTGAGATTTTATATTTTGTGTCTTGATTCTTAGTATTCCAACAAGTCAAGATAGATTGATAGAAGTATAAGGGTATCATGTAACGATTCCCTATAATAGTATGAAAATGGAAAAAAATTATAATTTATTTTTTCTTAAGACTCCCCAGGACCCCTAAATTCAATAACTCCATCTTTGATGTAGTCTATCCCCTTAAAATTTTATTAAATTTGATTTCTATTAAGGAAGATCAATTTATTTTCCAACTCTCCATTATATATTTAAGGTAAGTGGTAAGAATTCATGGAGATCCACTCTCTATTGTATATGATCAAGATCTGAGTTTTACCTCTAGGTTTTAGAGAATCATTTAGTATGAATTGGATAAATAATTGTTCTTCTATAATACTTATCAACCTATAAGGGATGGTCAATCTGAATGAATCATTTATCCTTTGTAAGATATACTAATATCATGTTAAATATGTTTCTAAGGATTCTAGGACTAACATCTCCACCTAGTAGAGTAATCATATAAATATAGTTTTTATTCTATCATTAAAATGACACCTTATAAGTATATATATGGGAATATGTGTCAGAATAATACTTTTTAGGTTGATGTTAGATAGATGAAGCTAATGGGACTTGATCTTATATAATAAATAATAAATAATGTTCAAGGTATTTATCATTAGACGAAATCTGCACAAAGTTGATAGAAAATCTATGTAGATAATCATCAATAAGACATAGAGTTTGACTTTAGAGACAAAGTTTTCCTTATTATATCAACATGGGATATATTCTTGAGGTTTCGGAAAAATGTAAATCTTATTCATAGATACATTGGCTCATTTAATATCCCCGACTGCGTCATAGTAGTGGAAAATAAAATAGAATTCCCACCAAACATATCTCAATAATATTATGTGTTCTATATACCCCTCTTGAGGAAGTAAATACCAACCCTCATATATAATAAATCCATACATGGTACCATTAGAAAATGATATTTCAAATTAGGAGCATCTGTTGAAGATCAAAGATCATAGAGAAAAGGTTCTACGAAACAAGAAAACTCACCCGGTCATAGTGTTGTCATGTAACCACATGTTTGAGGAAGAAACTTAGGAACTATAATTGGAAATGAAACATAAGTACCTTCATCTTTTATAGTGTATGAATGAGATTTTTAGGGTGGAATTTCTAAAGGGGGAATAATGTAAAAAACTAAACTTTTATAAAGGATTTTTTTAATTAGTAATTTTATTATTAAGAAATGATGTTATAGAAAAAACATGCACTACTTTTTTCCATTAGGAATCATAAACAATGATAATATATATGTTTTTCAGTGACCATTAATATTAGTATATTAAGTGTTATGATAAATTTCATTTTACATAGTCAAAGGAACCGATGGCCTTGACCAGTAGGATTATACCCTATGAATCCTATTTATTAGAGCTTCAAAGGGAGAGAGAATCACTAGGATTCTCCCTTGACCAATAAAAAACCAATATTCAACAACTAAATCCTGAGAAAACCCATTTTTTGGATATGTTCATTCTCATTAGATCATGACCAAAACCGTGTTCTCTGAACCATCTTATGAAAATCTCACGATCGCACACCGTACCCTTAGGAAATTCAATGGTGTAATAAAGTGATATATATACAGGCCATAATTTTTTTATTTTTTATATTATATTTGTTAATAAATCAATGATCTAATTTAGCCTATTTTAATTTTCATTTTATGTGATTAAATAATTATTTTGAAAAAAATTAGAATTTCATATGATGAAGCAAAATTTGTATTTTTGGGAAATATATATATTCAACCAAGAAACACATTTTTATGAATTTAAGAATATTTTAAATAAATTATATTTTAATAAAATAATATTATTAATTAATTTTATTTAATATAATGGATCATATAATTTTATGACATCAAATGTAATTTTTGTAAGGGCAAGAAAACTAATATTGTCAAAAAAATGTATTTTCCAATAAATGGGATTTTCTTTAAAAAGTTAAAATTTAATTTTTGGATAATTATATTTATTAAATAAATATTATTTTTTAATTAACCATGTTGAACATATCCAATGATGAATTTTTCATAATTTTCTATGGTAACTGTATGTTTGGGTAAAAATTAAATATGATATAAATATACGATATGTATTATGACATAATAATGACCCAAAAGCGATGTAATAAATTCCATAAAAGGTATCCATGGATAAAATTGTGTTTTTACTTTAAAATAATGTGTTTTTATGTTATTTTATTAATTTTTATAATTCCTCAATGAATCCTCCAAAACCAATATTATATCTTAATTTTTTAAAATCAAATATTTAAAACCAAGACTCATTTCCACATCCCTAGGGGTATCATTTTACATTTTATGGTTCATAGACTTAAACAATAACAAAAATATCTCCTATTTATAATAAAACATTGGAAAAACCTTGGGAAGGTTTGTGGTTTTGATTAATTTTTCATATAGAGTTCTAAACCTATGTATGAAAATTAATAAATAATTCCCACTATTTTTCTTTAAAACCCACCCATCCTCCCATACCACATCATTGAAAACTCTTTTAGTAATAAGATACTATTCCCTTACATCACTATAACACATCCCAAGGTTCCTATATGATCTTAGGAAGCTCCTCCCATGCCTTTAGAAGATCCAACTCAAGTTAAGGGATCCTACCCTTATTATTTTTATTAAGGGACCTTATTTTTATTATACCTTTTGATATCTATTTTTCGTGTTGGGATATGTTTTTAAACATCCATATTAATATTATTATGATTTAAAAGTGATTATTTTCCCCTTTCACACTCATTAAACCCTTCCATGACTCTTTCTATACCATTTTTATACTTCCAAAATTATCCTATGATTTTCCCTGCCAAACATTTGTATAGTAAATACCTATCTTCATTTCCAATCATCGGTATTCACCCAGTTTATACCTATACCTAATTAATTTTGGACTTCCATGTATGAAACACACACTCCATAATCATAGTATTAATTGTTATGAAAGATATACTTATATTGTATGATCTATGTTACATACCTATTCATGTACAATATATAAAAGTGAAGGGTTGTCCTATAATTATATATCCATAAAATGAATTCAGTAATTTTTTTATCTCATGATATTAAATGTATGTTTTAACGGATGTTTTCATAGAAAAATTATGTTATTAATCCTCAGTGGCCATCTTTGACTTTTTCTTATGATTTCATGTTTTCTGTTGTTTCCACATTCCTATGATGCCTTGATGTGATCACGTTGTATCTTTTGTAATTGTTCAAGATTATTCTTATCAGCCATTTTATGTCTCATTGAAATGACTACTTACTCAAATTCATTACTTTCACCATGTTATGATTTTATGATTTTATTACTATTCTTTATAGCTCACCCCTTTCTTTTGTATGTCCCTAGGTTTTCCCCTAGAATTTTAAAAGACCCATGAAATATATGTTACTATTATAGAGTTTTTGAGCAATGTTATTTTATTTATTTTTAATTTTGTTAGTTTATGTACCTAACTTCCCAAAAAATTAGGCACCAGGATCTTATAGGGTTTTATTAAGTGTATCATTATGTAATAAATCATGAATTATGATATAATAAAATAAGGGTTGTCATAGAAATTATACATAAAATTTAAAAATAGGAATAATGTGAATTATAATCTAAATGGTTGAAAAAAAAAACATTGACCATAAATAGTTGAGTGATACCACGTGTTAGAAATTACATTTCTCATGAAACCACTGGTGATGGTTATGAATTAAAAAATCGTGAACTCAATATGAATATATTACCCATGAGATAAATGTATTTACCATGCTATTTCTTATGATGAAAAATTGATGGGTTTCTTATTTTTAGTTGTTAAATTATTTAGGACCTTCAGGAAGCTTTTAAGTATCTCTTTGATCCAAATGGTATAATTTTACAATTCACTAATCAATGTCTGATGCTCTAGAATAAAAACATACTTAGTAATAGTGAAGGTTGTGGTCCCACAACCCATTAGGTTATTATCAACAACACAAATACTCTAACTCTAGGTGGTGAATTCCATGGTTTAGGAATACCACCAAGAAGATTACATTCCAACCTTAGAGTTAGTACTAGAGATCCTCCTAGATTTGAAGCCTCATTGACTCACCCACCATCAAGGGAAAGAAATGATACTTTTGGCACCTATATCCATATCTAATGAAGTTAAAATTCTACCCATAAAGTATAAAATTATCTATATACTTAATCATAGAGTGAAAAATAGGACACCAAATATATCCTTATAATTTTATTTTAATCATGTTGGATGGTTATGGTAATCCATTATTACTACTAACTTTACATGGCTTCATCTCATCCTGAATAAGATAAGGCCACCTAATAGGTATCAACCGTGATATTTTATACTATGACATCTATAAAGAGGTTTCAATAAGGGAAGATGATGAGTGAAAAAACAGAACAATATCATATTTTTTATGTACTCGACGAAGATTGTTAGAATATTCGATGGGAATAAAAGTGTGGGACCATATCCATACTTGCACCTTTTAATCATACAAAAAAATCAAAGAAGATATAAAATACATCTGTTAGAATATTCAAATGACCATTAGGTGATAGTCCTATACACCTATTTTCACTAACATCAAAGGATCACATTGACATATCTTGGAAGCTACTTAGAAGAAAATCCATATTCTTGATCCCATTAAAAAGGACCACTGGCCTTTTTTAGTGAATGATAAAGACTATGACAAGGCTTATATTCTCATTCCTAATAGAGTTTTCTGATATATTATTGTAGTCACTAAGGGGAAGTATCATATCCCTCCACCTAGTAGGTATTATGGATGATATTCGCTAGAGACATCACATGGTCAAGACTATATCACTTCCCACACATTTTATGTCCATCAGTATATCCTGGTGGCACCAGTTGAGAACTAGGCAAAAATTCCGATCCATTATTATAATGCCTTTTGAAAGATATGGATATTTATTTAAGAACACAAGAAATATTAAATCCCCATTATAGATAATTATTTTTAAGAACACTACCATACTCCATATTTTATTCAAAAAATTCATCTGTATATTCTGATGGTAAACAGATGGTCACTTATCAGGATTCCTATGAATATAGTTTGTTTTATGAACTATTAAGACCCAATGGTGTTCATGGTTCCATCCCTGATAAATTGGGTATGAATATTTAGAATTTATCGTGAATGGAGTCATATAACCCATGAGTAGGCTTATATTTCTTCCTCTATCAAGACTGATGTTCTTAAGACCCTTAAATGAATTTCATTAGCGGCCAAAGCATCTTCAATATCCCCAGGAACCGAAGAATGTAGAAACAATTTTGAAAGTCCTCCCTATGATTCCATGGTCAAAATATCTAGAGGTCCTCCCCAACATACCATCCATAATGATTTAAACCATGAATATATAAGGATTTAACATACAGGTCCTCCCCGTGGTTATCATTATCATGGTCCTCCCCATAATGGAATGATTTCTCATAATGAAGGCCCTACCCATATCAAAATAATATTGAACTTTCCATTATATCAATAGGCTCTTTAGAAATCAAGGTTGAATATAATAAGCTCTTTAACACTAACTGGTTACATCTCATCTGAGTTGAAGAATAGACTATGGTGAAAAACATCATATTCAACCCCCCCAAGATTTTTGACCCCTTAATTCAACTAAGGAAATCCCGAATGACCTATCCCCATTTGAACGATAGTGGGTAAATGACCACTATAGTAGAATAAATTATATGAATACCTCTATGAATATGATGAATGTTACTTAGTTATATAGAAGGATTTGGTTGATAGAAAAATAACGGTCATGTTATAGAACATGAACACTCCCCATTATAACATTCCGGAATCATTGAAATTAAAATTCATACGTTATTAGTGAGAGTCAATTTTTTTTAAATTTTAAAATTTTGTAAAATGAAAACTAACTCTTCAATTTAGAAAAGGAATTACTGATATAATTATTTTCAACACTATTGTAAATTTGGAAAAAGAGTTTTAATTGGCTTAAATTTATTATTGTTTTATTATTTTTTGAATTAATTGAAAAATATATTTATCAAATTATTGAATAATTTTTTAAATTGATATTATAGAATTAATTTTTATTTTTATTGTTTAGTTCATTTTTATATCAATTTGAACATTATATACACTGATTTTGTGATTTCCATGTATTTTATGTGATTTTTTAATGTTCTAGACTATTAATGAATGGAAAAGAAATGAGATATCATGAAATGTAACGTTTTATATGAAATAAGGATGATATGTAACATATAATGTTTTTTAAGAGTGTAAAATAGTCAAGGCAAGTGGAATATATGATATCTTCCCCAATAAAATATGATACAAAACATATTTGATGATGAATTATCTACACAATTGTTAATTTTTAGAAGAAGCATCATACGAAAAATATTTTTTCCAGATAAAGAATAATTAAAATATTTCTGTATGGGATAGGGCTGATACTTATGATATTTTTTTGATAATGAGGCACATACATAATATTTTTTTAAATATTTATATGATACATATTATTTTTCTAATGAATTGATGACACCGAACATATTTTTAGAAGTTCCAGAAGTGATACATTATATATTATATCACTATTGAGGGAGATATGTAATATATTTTGAGATAATGATTGATAATTAAGATATTTAAAAATTAATCCTCATATGTATGAATTTAGGTATTTCCAAAATATGGGAAGCTAAAACACTCCTTGATTTTGTAATATATTTTTCTCAAAGTTAATATTATGTCTGATAAGTTGTTTTACACATAAAAAATGAACTAAAATGATCCAAACAAATTAGATTATTACTATTAATAAAATATAACAATTAATAAATGAAAATATTTTAATTATTTATAAATTCATACAAAATAGGAATAACAACACTTAATTATTTAAAAAGGCGTTTCTCAATAAAATAAATTTTTCTTTGTATATTTTAGTTTCACTAAAAAAATTATAATTTTTATAATTTTAATTTTATAAAATGAAATTTATTATTCAATTAATCATATAAAAATTATCATAGAGTTAATTTTAATATTTTTGAAAAATAATTTATTTTTACTTAAATAGAGAAAAAATAATGGGTTTTCTAATATTGTCACTTTTATGACATTATCATAATACAAAATAACCTAAAATGTTTTAATCCTTTTTTTTCTAAATAATTTATATTTATAAAGAAAAATTATTTTCTTATAAATGTTATTCTAAATTTATAAAACACATGTTTAAAGTTTTGGAAACTTATGTATATTTTTCTCTAAAGACTATTTTTATTCTCTTATATAAAAATTAGCTTTAATAACTTATAGATTATGAAAATAAAAAAAGGTATTTAATATTTTATTTCATTATAATCATATTATTTAATAAGGTCAATTTCATTTTTAGAGATAAATTTATGATTACTAAGTACAATGTAAATGAAACTGATAATTATAAAAGGGTTACTTTCAATGAATTATTTTATTAATGTTGTGTACTTTTTATGAAATTAATTAAATGGATCTATTTTATATAATGAATTTAATATTATTCCTTCATATATATAAAAATATATTATCACTTTTTTTTAATTAATGTTTTCTAAGATTAAGGACACTTCGTGGTGGGACAACCTTTTTTATACAGAACCATTTTTCTATGTATTAGGTGTTCAAATTTTAATGTTAATTTTTTCTATAATTTAGCATTGATTTAGATTATGTTGATATTTAATTTTGATTCATTTCATAAAAATATTCTAACAAGGTTAAGCTTATATATTTAATAAAATATAAATTACAAGGGTAAAAAATTGTTACAATAGTAAAAACTACAACTATAAAATGTAAACATATTTTATAAAAGACCTGATTGAAGTTTAAAAAATATGTGAAAATTAGTGTTGGAGTCTTTATCTAACTTATATCACCTCAAAATTTATTATTTCTTAGTTTTTTTCCATTGACCCTTGAATAGTTTCATTCCATCATTGAAAAAGTAATGTGTATTTAAAAAATTTCAAATTTCTTAACTTATAAAAGGTGATCACTTCCACCATGATCCTACACACATTACAAAGAAATATATCTATAGAAAACTATTCTAGTCTCTCCTAAACCCCATTACCATGTCTTAATGTCCTTTATCTTTTAAAATAAACAATCCAAGGATCCATAAGGTGTTACACAATGGAGAACATCCAAAGGGTGATGCAATGTTCTCAACTGATCTCTCAAAATTTGTTTCTAATTATACCTATTGAATATATTATATCAATGAAATTGTGGTAAAATTATTAATATTTATATAAATAAAATTTATTATACTAATAAAATTTCATATTTTTACAATCCTCTAAAACCATTCAAAAAAGGAAGATTCCATCATGTGTGTGTGCGGACTACCATCTCAACGCATGAAATGTTTTATTTTACCTTTACCTTCTAAGATGGATTTTTTCAAAAATGTATTTAATGTATAAAAATGATATTTATAACTCTATTTATATTCTATGTATATAATATTATAAACAAATAATTGTGAAATTATAATTAACCTAAATAATGAAATACTTTAAATGAATAATCATGAAATAATTATGGTGTATAGTTGAGACTCTAGAACGGGACAAAGAAAGTATTATTAGTATGGGTGTCATCATGAACTCGAGGATAATGTGGTTTACTGAAGAATACCAAATTTGAAACATGTTTAATTTCATACTTGTGTCTATTATTATTTATACAACTACATAAAATGTTATAGAATGGATATTTATTTAGACCCCATTGGTGGAATATTACTGAGTTTTACTCACACCCTACTCATGCGGTTGTTTTATACTCAAATAAATATCATATTTGTAGGTAAAAATAAGAGAAATATCCCTATGTTAGATGAATTATTTGGGATTTGGGATAGAGAATTGATGAGGGAACCATACATGATATCAAGACCTGTATAGGAGTGTTCAGATAGTCTTTATTTGGGGATTCAATTTCGCAATTGACACATATATGGAAAGACATATCTGCAGTTTTGGTTTATGGGTTTTCCCCTATTTTTTTATTATCATGGGATGTTGGTCATTATTTTTCATTATTTTTTATTACTCGGGCTATTGATATATTTATTTCTACTATAGTCACACTTTGATAAAGAGGGTACAGTCTCCCAATGCGATATATTAGAGCATGGATGATAGTCGAAAGCCTATGGCATATGGGGAGGCAAGCCTTAGCTTAGGTAATGAACTGGCTCGAGGCACCAGTATGTGAAACCCATGTTGGGATGTCAAAAACTGCTTTCACCAGAGGATTTATTTTGTTTTAATTTGTATTATTATTTTAGAAAGGTTTACCTGAGAATTAGAAGAGTCTAGACATGTTCATGAGTTCATGAATGGTAGTATCTAACCCGTGTTTGTGGGGGGGGGACCTAAGCACCTAATGTGTAATTTAATTTTCATGATGTTCATTGTTATAGTTAAATTGTATTTCTCCTTGAGTGATGAAACTACAGTGTGATTTATGATCTTCTGAGATTTTACTTATGGCTCGGTAATATATTATTGTTGAGTATGCATGCATCATTCTTGGCATCAAGAATATTTTTGAAGATAATTATAACAGGAATGCACAAAAAAAAGTAATGAGATGGCTGTGGGAAATAAAAATTATTTTCTTATTGAAGTGATCTAAAATAAAAGTTCATAATAATGAAATTATGATGGTTAGAAAAATGTTTAATGTAGTAATTTGAAATCATAAAAGGGGTGTTTAATGGGAAAAATATATTTATTAAAGTTGTTTACCAAGTGTTATCCATGGCCCGAATTAGGGATAGATGAGGGTACAAATAGTGCCTCGGTTTAGACAATTGGGTAGTGTATGTGAGATAATTTTTGGTGAATTTTTATAAACCTATCTTTTGTAAATGTGTTGGTGATGTGTTATGTGTCCTAAGGAATGTGTTTGGAATTAATGAGACATTCCTCCATGATTATTTTTATTAGAATGATGACATGAGGACATTACTGGAAATGATCCTTTGGTAGTTGAACTAGTGGCCTCAATTGTTCTAGGTGAAGGGGCATGAGAGTAGTTCCACGAGAACTTTTATTACTTAAAAAAGTACTTGGAAGGGGACCCAAGGAATTATACATGAAATATAGATGATCTAAACCAATAGTTACAGTTACTACATGCTTTTACATTAACTAGAGAGGGCGGACTTAAGGGAGTTGAGTTATGGTTTGAGTCTATACAGACAATTCTTGACCATTTAGGGACTCCTCCGAAGAAAAGGGTCATGATGGATGCTTATATGTTACGAGTTCAACCAAAGAGTTGGTGGGATATTTAGGATTAAGATTTGTAGCTGGGGGGCATGGTATGGAAGGAATTCTAGGAGAAGATCTTAGAATTATTTTACCCAGAGATGCTTAGGAAGAAGAGGGAAGCATAGTTTATGCAGTTGACCAAGGGGAGCATGTTAGTTATGGAATATTCTTGTTGCTTTAGTGACTTAAATAGATTTCCCTGAACCTTGGTTAGAGATGAGACAACTATGGAAGGGCTTTTTTAGGATGGTCTTAAATTTGATATTAATTCATTGGTTAATATATTCTATTTGAAGAAGTTTAGTGAGGTGGTGAATTAGGCCCTCATTTCTATGGGGAACTTAAAAGAGGCTTATAGTGGAAGACATGTTATTTCTACTGAACTACTAGGAGGTATGTCTTCTATAAGTATAAATCATCATTATCGGAATTTTCACCAGTTTATTAGAAAATAGAGTATTACGAGGGAAGGATCAGTTAATCATGGAAGTAGTAAAGTGTTATTCCATTAGTGTGGTAAGTTGGTTCAAATTTGTAGATAGTTTCCTTGACCACTAGTGGAGTATTGAACTTTTGGTAGGATGGGAGACTTATATAGGTACTTCAGGAACCCTCAAAAGGTGAGTAGTGGTAGAGGAGCTAGGCCAAACCAGTGTACTATAATGGGGTCATCTACCCCATACAATTCTAGCAGTTGGAGCTATACTAGTCATGTTAGTTGGGGTGGTGGGTGTGGTAATTTATTAAAAGATTACTCGTATCATAAAAACAGTGAAACAAAGGGAAATTAGACCAAAGAACATGGTATAGGAGAGATTCAATTTCATTAAGTTCATCATATACTTGTGGATAGATAGGCTTTGCCCATTAATAGTCATAGGTACAATTATTATATATTATACACTTTCTAGTGATTTATTTGATACAATATCCTAACATTATTTTATACTTCCACAATTTATTAATGGTTTGAGTTTGATAGTTAAGTCTATGAGTGAGGTTATGATGATTGAAACACCATTGGGTGTATGTTCGAAGAAAATCTATCTATGCAAGGGGTGTACCCTTGTGTTTGGTAAGTATCCTTTATTTTAGTACATTTTCATTAATGATATGTCTTGTTTTGACTTCATCTTGGGTATGTATTGGTTAGTATAATACAAAGCCCACATATATTATTACTATAGAAGAGTAAACTTTACACATCTTGAGGGTGAATGTTATGTTTATCATGGAGAATGGGATATCCAGGAAGGTTGTGTAGGTCCAGTTCATCATAAAATGGGGGAGATAACCTCTTAATTTTAATGTATTTTATTTGATGATGGTGGTGTAAAAAATTGTGTCTTCCCATCCATAGTGGATCGATTTCTATATGTGTTTCTAGAGGACATCTCAGAGATTCCACATAAGATAGATGTTGAGTTCACAATTAAGCTAATTCCTAGAGATGAACCAGTTTCCATCCCACCTTACCAATTAAAATCAATAGATTTTCAATTGCTTAAGATTCAGGTGGAAGAATTGATGCTTAAGGGACTTATCCATCCAAGTATGTCACCTTGTGGTTCTCTTATTTTATTTTCTAAGAAGGCTGACCTAATGTTACATTTATATGTAGATTAACAAAAGTTGACCTAAATGATAGTTATGAACTGATATCCACTTCTATTTATCTAAGATCTCTTTGACCAACTAAGGGGGTATTTTCTATTCTCCACGATTGATTTGATTTCAGGGTATCATCAGTTGAGTGTGAGAACTTTTGATATGCCACATACAACTTTTTGAATTAGGTATGGCCTTTAAGAATTCTCTTAAATTATATTTGTATTGAAAAATTATCCTTCTATGTTAATGTCCGTGAATAATTGAATCTTCTACCTCATTTTAGATCAGTTTCTAGTTTTCTACATCTATTACATCTTGGTGTACTCCCAAACATATGAAGATCATGCCAAACATCTTGACATTTTTCTGAGTAGAGTAAGAGAGTATAGTCTATAGACCAAGCTATATAAGTTTCAATTATAGATTAAAAGGGTACATTTATTGGGTCACATCATCTCTAAGGAAGGTTTTTTTATTCACCCATAGAATGTTCAGGAAGTTTTTTATTAAAAGAAGACCAATTTTTTCTGATATCTACAATTTTTCGGGTTTAGAAGGATATTATAATAGGTTCATCCAAGAAATTTCTCAAATGGAATAACAACTTTAAGGCCTAACCAAAATTTTATCCATGTATTAATGATCATGATCATGTGAGAATTCTTTCCAAGAGTTGAAGTGCCATTTTACTACCCCACTAATTTTTATCCTACTAGAGTTGAGTGAGGATTATAGATTGTTTTTTATAAAATAATTTTTGTAATTAGGGTAGTGTTGATTCTGAGAAATGGAGTCATGGTGTATGGACCAATAAATTTGAGGCCTCATGAATGGAATTATACATTACATGATCTCAATCTAGTCACAGTGGTATATTCCTTAAACTATTAGCAGCATTACCTATTGAGAGAATGGTTTAGTTTTTATACTGATCAAAAAAGGTTTAAAGTAAATCTCTTCATACTAAGATTTTAATCTTTTGAAGTGGAGATGGGTATAGTATATGAAGTAATTTAATTTTTGATCTAGCCTATATGTTAGGGATGTGAAACAATGTTTCCGATACATTGAACAAAAAGACACAGGCTCATGCAGTCCAGGAGTATAGTTTAGAGTGTAAGATAATTGATTTGTTCACTGAGATGAATATATAGGTTCAAGAGGGACATAGTAATATGAATCTCATGTTTTTATCTATTGATTCCTCACCTCTTACCCAAATAAAGTAGAGTTAGTATGATGATCTAGAGTATTTGTACTTGAGGAAATGCCTTGAAGGTGGGGAGTCACCTTCTGAATGAACTATAGGTTAGGATGAGATCAAATATGTTCAGTATATGTTATTGTGAATATATGTATGTGAGATGGATTAATGGGTTGATTTCATGCATTTAACTGTGTAGTGCACCCTAGTTTGACCAAGATGTATCATGATATTTGAATATTGTATTGGTGGTTGGGAATGAAGAAAGAGATCATAGGTTTTGTAACATGATGTTTCACCCATTAGTAGGTGAAGGCTGAGAAACAATGAACTGGTGGTCTATTACAACCTTTTTTGATTAAAAATGGAATTGAGATGAAATTACCCTCGAATTTATAGTGGTTCACCCAATAACTCCTTAGAATAATGACACGATATGGGTGATTTTGGACATTTTGAAAAAAGTGTCCCTATATTTCCAATCTAAGAAAATTTCATGGTTAATCAGTTGGGAGATATGAATATTTGGTAGATAGTCTATTTTCAGTGGGTGGCATGGATTATAGTTTTAGACCATGATTTTCTCTTATATAATGGATTATAGAAGGAATTGGGTCCCTAGGTATTTATGCTTATGAATTTTCATGCATATATGGATAGGAAATCAGCGCACCCTATTTAGGTGTTGGAGGGAATGATTAAGCCATGTGTCCTAGATTTTTGTGAGTCTTGGGGGAAGAACACCGTTCTGGTTGAGTTTACCTATAACAAAATTTATTAGGAAACTATTTAGATAAAACCATATGATACCCTTTATGGTAGGCCACTCATATCTTTTTATGTTGGATGATGGTGGGTGAGTTAGGGTTTTTGGGACCGATCCTGGTGGAGGAGACATCAGATAAGGTTAAATTGAATAAGAAACATATGGCTATAGTGTAGAGTAGATTGATTCCTTATGTTGATTTATGTCCTCGATCTCTTGACTTTATTGTTGGTGTTCGTTTATTCCTTCGAGTTTCATTGAGATTGGGACACCATTGGATTCAAGGGCAGGGAATGTTAGAACTCAGGTTTATCATACTGTTTGATATTGTAGAAAGGATCAGACTACTGGAATATTTATTAACTTTTATATTAAGTTATAGTGATATACTTGATGTTTTCCATGCTTCATGGGATCAACAATAACACCACAACCATTCTCATGAAATCAATGTTGATGATATTGAGCTTAAGGCTGATGCGTCCTTTAAAGAGCATCCTATTCTTATTGTCGGTCATTGTTTGAAATTTGTGCAGGGAAAGGTTCTGCCATTGGTCTATGTGTTGCGGAAGTAAGGTTCTGTTTAAGAGGAAACATAAGTTATTGATTCATATATGTGGGCCTAGTGGCCTAAACTTTTCAACATCAAGTCTTAGTAATTCATTGGAGTATATCTTAGGGAAAATATATTATAAGGAGGGGATATTATAATATCCCAACCATTTAAGAGATGGATAGTAGTTATTTTTCGATATTCTATTACCCATGTTTTGATCATACCTTGGTTGTGTCTTTCTTCTTGTTCATCTTAGGTGATTTTGTTAAATTTTGGAATCCCATGGGGCTATGTATGTCTAGATAAAACCATTTAGTTTTCCCCATAAAACATTTTCCCCCATTTTGAGCCACTGGAAGGGGAACATGGTTTGACCAAACCATGAATCCATACCAATAAAAAACATAGAACTATGTATAGAAGTGGTTTTCATGGTTATCAAATGGTTTTTCAACTTGTGCACCCACCCTTGAGAAGTTGTGAACCCCATAGAGTAGGGCTGCATGGTTAGAACGTATGATTTTTCTAACTATGTATCCAATCTAAGAACCTTGTACAAAATTATTAAAATCACCAAAAAATAGATTAAAAAATCATATACACCTAGTTTCTATCCCTAATCACCCCCACATGACCTAAAATTATTTCATTTTCTTTTAGCGTCTCCTCAGAGGATTCTTGGGCATCTAGAACCTCTTCCTTTGTATATAGAAGATCCAATGGAAGAATTGAATCCTCTTCAGAATGTGATCTCCTCCTTGTTTAGGTTCCTATCTCTTTTATATTTCTCCCACTTTAGAGAGGGATGAATCCTCTTGTTTTTGATGTAATAGATCTAGTTTTTAATAAATCTTCTTTTTTTGGATCGTGATCCTAGGTTTTGATCTTAGATCTTCTTCTCAATGCTGATTTTCATTGTTCTACTTTATGTCAAGGACTAAGGTTGTGTGACCATTCATAGAAAAATTTAAAGGTAGGAAGTTTAATTGCTAATTCACATATTCATGTTTTTAATAATGTATTTTTATTTTCATCATTTCATTTCCTTATTGTATAATTTATTTAAATTGTAAATCTGAATTAAATCCCATTGAATTAGTAATATCCTTCATGTATCCCATTAGAACCATTATATATTGTCAAACCGTGGTTGATGGAAACCCATGGAGTGTGTCAATTAATCTTGAAATAATAATTAAGAAATGTAAACAAGGAAATAGTGATTTTATGGAATTGAATTAAATTGTTGACACATGGATTGATAATGGGATTTAAGGGTTGATTGGATTATAATTGTAGTGTTAATGAATTTTGTAAAAATTTACGATAAATGGATTAATGGGGGAATTGATCATGCATATACTTATAATAAAAGTAAATAACCATGGTTGTGTTTGATTAAAAAAATGGTGCATCATGTTGTTAATGAATGATAATAATTTCACAGATGATGAGTCTTGATATATATATATATATATATATGAAAATTTGAATGATGACTTTTTTGTGATAGGTTGATGCTCTGAGTACCCAGGGGGTGCCAGACAGATTCTATATGCACCCGATCCATACATGTGAACAATGATTTATGAGTGATGAACTGATTCTTTGAGTACCCATGTGGCGATAGACTAATGCTAAATGTGCTGAGATAATGTTATTGGACTGATGCTACATGTATCGGTGATAAGGGTGCCCAAAATCACTCTACTATGTATGGAAGTAAAATTATAATTAATCTGAATAAGTAAATCCCATAAATTAATAATTGTTAAATCCCAATAGTATATGGGTTATACTCTGACATTGGCCAAAGTAGGTATTGTTGGTTTGGGTGTCATCATGAACCTAAGGATAATGTGGTTAACTATATAATAATAAATGTGAAACATGTTTACTTTGATAATTTTGTATTTTATTATTTGCAAAAATTTATACACTATTATAGACTAGAAATTTCTTTAATGTCATTGGTGGAGGCCAATTGAGTGGTACTCAAACCATACTCTATCCACCATTTAGTACCTGTATAGACTTCATGTTTTAAAGTTAAGATAAGGTAAAATATCCTATATTAAATTGATGATTTGAGATTTAGGATGGAGAATGTATGGGGGAACAATTCATGATGTTGGGACAATATTTGGAGTGACCAGAGTGTCATTATTTTCGGTTTTCTTTTCACACTTGAAACATATATGGAATAAGAAATATATTGTTTTGGTGTTTGGTCTCTCCCCATGTTTTTGGATTATCATTTGATGTTGGTCATTATTCTCATTGTTAATTTTAACTTGGCTATTTATATATTGATTTCTTCTATGGTCACACATTGATAAATTGGGTATAGTATCCCCACACGACAAATTAGACCCTCACTGGTAGTCAGTATCCTCTAGTATATAGGGATTCATTCCTGAGTTCATGTAACAAACTTGATTAAGGAATCGGTATGCGAAAGAAATGTTAGCATGTCATATTTTTTAGCATACATAATAGATTTTCCATTTTATTTTCATGTTTTTTTTCCTACAAACAATATTGTTTTATTAATATATATCATTAAAAACTGTTAAAATGATCCATATTAAATAACATAACTTACCAGTATTTGAAAACCATTATGAAAAATAATATTTCAATGTTCTTCAAGAGAAGAATGGGTAATTTGTATAAATTTCTTTTTTATTTGGTCAACATATGTCAAAAAAATAGATAGTATAAATTAATTTTTTACTTAAATTTAAGAATAATAATAAATTTTAATACTTTCTACACTAATCATTTCATGTATTCACAATGGAGTAAAAGATATATATGATCATTTATTATTTATTCATCTAAAAGTCACCATTCATGATAACCATGAAAAAGAAGATGTGCAAGATTCAACAATAACAATTAATGATCTATGAAAACACCAACAATTGACTCATTACAACCCATGTGATTATTTTTTTAATGATTTTCATAGAGAAAATAATAAGAGTAAAAATTTGAAATTTCCTCTTACAAGTACACTTTTGTAATTGAATCTTCAAATGGTTATTTTTTTACACACTTTATTCTTTAATTTTTTCATAAAAATATGAAATGGTTATATAAATTAGATTTATTATGGCCCACTACATTTATCATCATATAGAAAATAAAATAATAAAAATTCTGTCGAGTTAACGAATCATGGAAGGAATATTTTCTTCAATTTATATAAAATTAAAACATCAACTTTTTATAAAATAATAAATGAATCATAATATGATACTTATAAAAAAATATTTTGGAATAAATTTTATATTGTGGTCCACTCATCTATATTAATGAATTCAATATCCCTATAATACCAACAAATAATAGTCTTTCTATTTTTACTTGATAGTTATGTTTTCTTATCCTGATAATATTTACATTTTTGATGAAACAAATAAAATTTTAAGCATAAATAATTTATAATATTAAATATTCAATCCATTAATATTATAATAAATGAAATTATTTATAATGTTAATTTTATACTTTTGGATTTATTAAATTCTGTGATCTTTCATTTTCAAATAATTTATGTTTGGTATACCTGAACTTTTTGGAATGTTCTATCCTTGATTTTATATTATCTTTGTTCTTACCATATATGACCAACATGGAATCCAATATGTTATCAAAAAATTATTCTCAGTATTCATTTCATATAACTTTTGTTGATCTAATAAATAATACCAATATTACTCATCCCAAAAATAATTCTCTTTATCCAATTATGATCTATCCCAATGTTATATATTTTTTGATCATTTATAGTTGGTATAAAAGGAATAGGAGGTAATTAAGCGATAATAGATTTTATCTGAATACCCAAAATAACTTTTTGAGGTTCATGTCTTTCAATTATAACTTTTTTAAAATAAATTGTATTCCTTCAAAAATGTTGATCTGTAAGAAGAAATATCTGATGACTGTAAAAATTACTAGTCCTTCTTCTATTGACTATAATAAATTTTTTTCTATCCATGTAGTAAAAACATGATTTAGACCATGAGTAATCCATCCAATAACATAATTCATTTTGAAAATTCAATTATTTTCCACATTAATTAATGTTTTAGTGTAAAATTATGATATGAAATTGTATCATATATAGTTACAGAATGATTCCATAATGAAAATAACTAATAAATTGGTGGCTTCAAATAAGCATTAATTTTATTTTTTGAATGTACAATAATTAATAGTTCTCAATATATACATGTTTCCATCCTCAGAATCCAAGGAGGTAAGTTTTAAGAAGTTCTGAAAAAAATCCAATAATAATATTGACTTTTGTAAGAACTAAATGGAAAAAACCTATAATGCCACAGACCCTCCTGGTCCAGTACTTTTAAAAAACATGGTTCCACAAAACAGCTCCACCAAAACGGTGGCACCATGAAAATGACATTGGTCATGGTGGAACCGGTTACGGTGGCACCGTGATGGTCACACGCCAGTCGTGATGGCACTGCTTATGGTGGCACTGGTTATAGTGGCACCGTGAGGGTGGCACCGTGACGGTGGCACTGTGAGGGTGGCATCGTGACAGTGGCACCGTGACAGTGGCACCTTGAGGGTGGCACCGTGATAGTGTCACCATGAGGGTGGAACCTTGAGGGTGGAACCATGAAGGTGGCACTGTGAGGGTGGCACCGTGACAGTGCCAATGTGTTCTCAACAGACGGTGTCCCACCCTTTGTTCTTTTTCCAGTTCTGACTTTTCTACTCCCTCAATGTATCTTTTGATGTAAAATTGTTTTAATACCCCCTTTAAAATCCATTTAAATCCCATGAATAATATCTAAAATATCTCAATAGCTGGGAAACCCTAACTTCCCAAATCGTGTGGTTTTCCAAGGCGTCACACCCTTACCCCATACTTTCTAATTCCACAATGTTGCATGTTTTTATCTGATTAATGGAAACCGTTAAACACACAACTGTTATGGACACCTCTCCGATGAGAATTGTTAAATGAAAATTAATTCTATTGTGTGTAACTACCCAACAGTGTGGTAAACCATGATCCAATTTTTAAGCCGTTTGAAATTCTCAAATATTGTAACCACAGGTTCTGACCCTTTGAATCGCACGAAGCTCTTTCCTTCCTTCTTGACTGCTCTCTTTTCCTTTCCCAGGTGCACTGAAGTTCCCCCTTCCCGAAACGAGTTGTTCACCCATCATGGATTCCCTCCTATTCATCTTTGGAGTCCATGAAGTTCCTCCCCTACATGTCACGTATCCCCAGTTCTTTGCGCATGGAGATAAACGTCGATCTTTGATCATCCAAGTAGGTTTCTTCCTTTTTCTCTCTTTATTATGCTTCATTTAGGGTGGGAGGGATGATGTTTCTAAAGGAATGGATAAAACCATACTGTAACAAATATAATAAATAGACTTTTAAATAATTAAGGGGTGTGTTTAATAATTCTGATGTACTCTTTTATCTTATTTTATATGTTGTGAATTATATGGTCTTATGTCCATTGAAAATCATGGTTGTTGATGGTCCTTCTTTGCGCACAAATGAAGTTCTATCTTCTGTGATGATTTAATTGCTGTAACTTGGAAATTGGTTAATCACGTAAACCCAGTTGACTAAATGGATGCCCAGTGAACAAAAAATCCTTGTGTGGTCACCCTAGCTAACCTAATGGAAATAAGAGACTCAATGAATGATGCGCTTCAATATGGAAATCCCCCTTTCTTTGTTTTAATGATATGTGTTGTTGTTCTGCTTTATTCATTTGGGGTGATATAGATGGGGATGATATCCTCTGTTGTTGTGCGGTTGTTGGTTTGTGGATTTGTGGTTGTGTGGGGCCGTATGGTGCAGCTTGTCTTGGTTCTAATACATTGAGGGATCTCACAGACCCCTTTTTTGTTGTTGTGACTTTATAAGAGAACAGGGTTTGATTGCTTAAATTGTTGTTTGGTTTTTTTCTCCTTCCTTGGCTTGTGTCTATGCATGTTAGTTATCAAGTAGTGAATAATTACTTAAATGGAATCTCTTGAACATGAAAACAAGAATGGGTTCAATGGGGGATTGGTTCTAGGAATGAGTTGTGACTTGGCAGTGAGTAGTGTGCCTTTTTATTGATGAATAGTAATGAGGTTGTTTGTTGTAAGGTTGTATTTTAAACCCCCTAGGTTGGGATGAGTTCTTGTTTACATATATATATAATTTAGTTCTTATGTTTCTTATTTTTGGCCAACCCAAGTTGAACACATTGTGTCGAACACCCCCATTTCATGGGTGAGTGTGTTTTTCCCAACACTCAGATGAGTGGCTGGTTATTAGATCCTTTTCTTCTCCCTTTCCTGACTATCCCAAGATCCTTTAGGCAGGTTGTTATGGACTGAGGTCCACTATAGCCCAAGATTGTTTGGGCAGGGTAGTTGTGGTGGTTGGCCTAGGTGTGTGTGGGAAGGTTGTTTCCCTAGTGTCTTCGGGATGACGCCTAGGTGTCTTCGGGCGTGGCGGTAGTTGTTCAGGCCCAGGTGATTGCAGGCATGGTTATGTGAGGGTTTTGTGGCCTAGGTGTTTTCAGGTGGGATGTGTGGTTGTGGCCCAGGTGTTTGCGGGTGGGATGTGTTGTTATTTCCCTGGTGTGTGCGGGTGGGCTGTAGTAGTGGGGCTACATGTGAGAATGGCTGGAGAGGTCTGATGTGTAGGATGTCTTCAATAACCAATGGGATAGTGTCATTTGGTACCCAAACAATGACGTGTTATTATTATTACATTACTTGACTTGCGTTATTTGAGGATTATGCCTTCGTGAGTTTTGGTGGATAGTTTCCTTGCTAGGTGTTATGGTTATCTTCTTTTCTTACGGGGCATTAGAATGTCTCCCCACTTGTGCATGATAGATTTTGGTTTTCCCTACTGAGTATACTTGTATACACACCCAACATATATAAACTGATTTCAAGTTTCTAGGAGGACTTCAAGGATCATGCGGGACCGTACTAGTTTGGACGTTGGGACAGTTGTTATTGCTGTTTTTTTATTTTTTTAGTACTTTCCTTTTGGGTTTCTTTGTACTTTTATAGAATTTACTTTTGGACATGAATATGGGAATAATTTATTTTGGCTTAACTCTTACCTCTAGTCTTGGTGTTTTTTGGGATTTACTGTCTTATCTTCCGATCCTACTAAATAAAAAGGGTTATGGCTTCCACTTTTTGTGTGATTCTATACCCTTGGTGCTAGTCACCACTCCGGGACCTATCGAAGGTGGGTCTTAGGGGTCATTATCTCTTCTTCAACTTGAATATAGAAGTGTCTGGCAATCTGTTATCCCTTTCCTCATCTTGGTGAATGTGGGTCATGATATAATGGTATCACAGACAGAAAAGGTTGTGAGATAGGATGGAGCTCGGGGTTAGTCTTAGTTAGGATTGCATGGGATGGTAGGGCAACAATGTTAGGCTATCATGGTGTGTGAAATAGGCAAGGGAATACTAGCTAGGACAATAGATTTTAGGCCCCCTCATGATCTGATGCAAGGACTCTGGACCTACCGAACGACCAAGTGAGGCTACAATGATTGTAGGCTAGAGACCCTAGGAAAGGTACATGCATCATAATGACTTGGGTTCTTTTGTTTCTCGGGAATTTTAGGGATTTAAAATGAATAATAATTCTAAGAATATTTAAAATAAATCTTCTACACTACTCGGGATTAGGTATTCCTTGTTTACCTTACAGCTATGGCACCTGAACGACGACCACGAGTAGGGTAGGCGATCAAGGACCAGGAGGTTCACTTGGATGATCGGTCGAGGACTGACCGAGAGGAGGAGGAAGATCACTGGAAAAGGGTTCTTAATGACTTTACACGATAGACCTTTAGGAAGTACAAGGGCAGCATCTCAGACATAGAGATGGAGAGCTAGCTTGAGGAGCTGTTGATAGATTTTAGCTTGATTCAGGCTCCGACAGAGTACTGGGTTCCTCTGGTTGTAAGTCAGATGTGAGGAGTGGCACGTCAGTGGTGGACTCTCTACCTTGGGGAGGAGAGAGAGGTTGAGGTTACATGGGCTGACTTTGATAAGGAGTTCTGGGCGGAATTCCTCTCTTCCATGATGAAGGCTGAGAATAGGTAGGAGCTACTCACCCTCCAGTAGGGGAGCATGTCAAGTAGAGAGTTGGGGATCAAGTTCAAGGATATCCTTCGCTTTTCTCTAGACCACTTTCTGGATGAGGATTCTCGAGAGAGATGTTTGGATGAGGTTCTATGACCTTCTCTTTAGTATGCAGTTACCCCCTTCACCCTACATACGAACTTGGAGGTTCATAAGAATGATGAAGTGGTAGAAAGGATGCACACACTGGGAGGTGTTTCGTGAGAGGGAAGCCAGTTGGTATTGTTGAAGGGGAAGGTTGTCAGTATTAGGCCTCTAGTATTAGGGCCCTTTAGGTTTCAACCAGTAGGGAGGAGGACCGAGAAGTTCCTGTTCTGATCTTCTAGTCCTCGCTCTTTCCTTTCAGGACCAAGACCAAGATGGTTCATCTTTCACTACTGGAAATTAGATCTTTCCCAAACCGTTGGTATAGGCTATACCAACGGTTTGGAGGCCTATACCAACGGTTCCAAACCGTTGGTAAAGGTTAGTTTTCCATTAGTGTTTGGTAGTCATGGTCACCTTTAGAATCAGTGTTCAGACCAAGCACAATATAGTGGGGGTGGGCAGGTTCAGTGCCCACCTCAGCAGTAGGGACAGTGACCTCCCATTTTCTGAGGGTAGATGTTACTAGAAGAGGCTGACCTCAGGGAACTATTTAGGGACCTCGACCAGGATGTGTTCGAGGAGGAGGCCGATATCAGAGGGGCATGGGAGCTGGGTGTGGGTGGTTACACGCCGCAGAGGCAACAGTTCCAGCCGGGCTGGAAGTCGTTCGAGGTACAATCAGTTTGTTTAGTACTCTTTTCTACTCCTTGTTGGATATAGGATCTTCACACTCTTTTGTTACTCCTAGTCTTTCCCATGCTCTGGGTTTAGATATTGAGAGACTTCCAGTTCCCTTGGTGTTGAGTATGCCAGTCAGAGGTCAGACCAACTTGTCTTATGTTTTCCGAGGGTGTAGAATGCTGATAGGGACACATTAGTCTAGAAGGGATCTTCTACTCTTATAGATACAACCATACGATGTTATCCAGGGAATTGACTTGTTGTTCTCTATATGTGCCGTTATTGACTAGTTATGAGGAAGGATCGTGTTTTTGGATTTGGGCGGCTGATGTGTAACTTTCATCGGTGAGCAGGGTTTCCAGAAAGGCATCCGGTGAGTGGAGCCCCTCCTTTCCTTGTTATCTGAACTGTCAGTGGAGTAGGTGGATACAGAGATGGTTGAAGTCCTGGGGATCATTAGTGAGTTCATATATGTCTTACCTAAAGAGGTGGAGACTCTACCCCCTTGACGTGATGTTGAGTTTGGGATAGACTTGTAACCTGGTACCTGTCTGATTTCGATGACTCCCTACCAGATGACACTGTCTGAGTTGTGGAAGTTGCGGATTCATATTGAAGATCTGATGAACAATGGTTTGGTTCAAACAAGTGTGTTGCCATGGGATGCTCCAGTCTTATTCTCAAAGAAGGAAAATCGTGGTCTTTGGCTATGCATAGATGGCCGGAGATTGAACCAGGTAACGGTTAAGAACTGTTACCCTCTCCCAAGGATAGACGACCTTTTCAACCAGTTAAAAGGGGTAGAATTTTTTTCCAAGATCGACCTGTGGTTAGGATATCACCAGTTGGGGGTAAAGGAGGGTGACATCTCGAAGACTACCTTCAGGTGTAGATATGGGAACTTTGAGTTTGTATTCATGCCGCTCAGCGATACGAACGTGCCAGCTGTGTTCATGATGCTCATGAACTATGTCTTCCTGGAATATCTGGACTGGTTCATAGTTGTGTTATTGACAACATCCTGATCTTCTTGAGATCAGAGGAGGATCATGATGAGCATCTGAGAATAGTTTTAGAGGTCCTCTGACAACACCAACTCTATGGGAAATTATCCAAGTGAAAGTTCTGGATGCGAGAAGTGAAATTTCTTGGACACGTGGTGTCCGAGTAGGGAATATAAGTGGACCCATCAAAGGTCAAGGCGGTTGTTTCTTGGGAAACACCCAAGAACGTGGCAGAGTTTCGTAGTTTTCTAGGTCTAGAAGGTTACTACCGGAGGTTCATGCCCAACATCTCCTAAGTTGAAGAACCTTTAATGGACTTGACCAAGAAAGATCAAGCTTTCATGTAGAATGGGTAGTGCAAGGCAGCCTTCAGTTATATGAAGAGAAAGTTGGTCAGTGCCCCAGTGCTGAGGTTTCCAGAAGATGGAGTGGTGTATGAGGTGTTATGTGATGCTTTAGGACAAGGCCTGGGGTGTGTGCTGATGCAATAGCAAGGGGTGACCTCTTATGGGTCTAGGCAGTTACGTCCCCATGAACATAACTATGCCAACCATGATCTGGATCTTGCGGTGGTCGTGTTCGAACTAAAGTTGTGGCGGCATTACCTTGTAAGGGAGTGCATAATGGTCTTCATGGATCACAAGATCTTGAATTATGTCTTCTCCCTGTAAGACCTAAATTTGCGACAATGAAGGTGGATGGAGTTACTTCAGGACTACGACATCGAGATTTCCTAAACCTCAAGAAAGGGTAATGCGATGGTAGATTCCTTGAGCAAGAAGTCACAAAAGGATTTGGTTCAATAATTAGTAGATGCTTGGAAGACAATGGAAGAGTTGGCTTCCCTACACCTGGATGCAAGGGTGGAGAATGGTAGAGTCTGTCTGTTTCAGATGACAATGTCGTCCTCTCTGTTGCAATAGGTGGAAGAGCCTCAGTGGGGGGACTAAGAGGCTGAAGTGACACACGGTCGCATTAGCTAGGGAAGTTCTCTAGAGAGATGGTTAGAAGATGGGAAGAATCGGTTGTTGTTTCGAGGAAATTTGTTCATCCCATTGGGAATGTGTGAGACAGTGCTTGGTGAGTTCCAAAACTCACCCCTAGTGGTAGACCCAGAAGTTTACAAGATGTATCGAAGTTTGGGGAGTCAATTTTGGTGGAAAAGGGTGAAGTGGGAAGTTGCAGAGTTTGTAGCAATGTGCCTCATGATTCAGTAGGGTAAGGCTGAACACTGTGTCCCAGTAGGTCTTTTTCAACCTTTAGATGTCCCCGAGTGGATGTGGGATGACATCTTGATGGATTTCGTCAAGGGACTACCAAGAGTTCAAGGGGGTTTTGATGATATCTTGGTAGTGGTGGAATGACTAAAGATATCAACTCACTTCCTGGAAATCAAAGAGTCAGGTACGGTGGATGCCCTATCATAGAGGTATGTGGATGAGGTGGTGCAGTTGCATGGGGTTCTAAGGTCCATAATCTCTGATCGGGATACCTGGTTTACCTCACGGATTTGGAAAGGATTGCAACGTGATTTTAGCACACAGTTATGCCTTAGCACTTCTTTCCACCCCCAGATAGATAGGAAAATAGAGAACACCATCCAGATGATGGAGTATATGCTACAAGAATAGGTTTTACACTTTAGGGGATCATGGGTATGACACTATCCTCTGATAGATTTTTCTTACAACAATTGTTATCACTCTACCATTGGCATGGCTCTGTTCGAAGATTTAAAAGGGAGGTCATGCCTCTCACCCGTGTGCTAGACAGAGGTCGGGGTAGCAGGTGTTCTTGGCAGGGAAGTTGTGCAGAGCACGACAGAGAAGGTTCAGCTTATACGAGAGAGTATAAAGGCGACTCAAAACCGGCAGAAGTCATATGCCGATAGTATGTGGAGAGACCCTTGGAGTTCGAGGTTGGGGACCACATTTTCTTGAAGGTCTCCCCTTGGCATGGAAAATGGTGGTTCGACAGGGGGAGTAATCTTTCTCTCAGGTTCGTTGGACCGTTCGAAGTGCTGAGGCGGGTCGGATAGTGTCTTATTATCTACTGTTACCACTACCAAGACTTAGAATGCATGAAGTATTCCACGTGTCTCAGCTCTGTCAGTGTCTACATGACGATTCACACGTCCTTGATTGGTGAAATCTAGATATCGAGGATGACGTGATGTTTATAGAAAGGCCTATGAGGATCGAGGATCTTGAGGAGAAGGTGCTTTGTGGATGAACTATTCCCTTGGTTCATGTGTTATGGAAGCATGGTGGGATCGAGGAGAGTACCTGGGAATGGAAGGCACAGATGCACACTCAGTACCCAGAGCTGTTTTTAGTTTTTTCTGTTTTGTTTTGTACTTGTTTTTGATGAAGCGCTCTACCCTGTTAACTATGGAATGTTTTTTCCCTTGTTCTATAAATGTGGATGAAAAGTCCTGACTCTGGGGATGGGAGGACCCGATCGCTAATCAAGACGCATTAAGGTGGATGCGATTAAACCCGTGCGGGTGAGTCAGTGCCTCCCAAAAAAGATAGTATCTTGACATGGAGGAAGGAACTCCCTAAACCATATGACTAGACGGTATGACCCTTGAATGTTGTGAGGTTACATGAGGGAGACATGTTCATATATATTGATGTGGTTTAATCCTGAGATGTATCTTTTGTGGTGGTTATTCAGACCCCTCTCTTTTCATCAGGTTTGGTTTCAATTCTCAGGGGCGAGAATACTTTAAGAGGTATCTGATGTAATGGACCAGAACCTCCTAGTCCAGTACTTTGCAAAAACATGGTTCCACCAAATGGATCCACTGAAATGGTGGTTCCAGTCACGGTGGCACCATGATGGTGACACCGGTCACGATGGTACCAGTTACGGTGGCACCGTGATGGTTGAACACCAGTCACGGAGGCACCGCCTATAGTGACACCAGTTAATGTGGCACCGTGAGGGTGACACTGTGACGGTGGAACAATGAGGGTGGAATCGTGATGGTGGCACCATGAGGGTGGCACCGTGAGGGTGGAAATGTGACAGTGGCACCGTGACAGTGCCACCGTGTTCTCACCGGACAGTGTCCCACCCTTCGTTATTTTTCCAGTTCCAACTTTTCTACACCCACAACGTATCTTTTGATGTAAAATCGTTTTAATACACCCATTAAAATCCATTTCAAGCATATGAATAATATCTAAATCCCCCAAGATCCGGGCTTCCCTTAACTTACCAAAATGTGTGGTTTTCCTCGGCATCACACCCTTTCCCCAAACTTTCCAATTCCGCCATGTTGCACATTTTTCTATGATTAAAGTAAATTGTTTAACACACAACTGTTATGGCCGCCTCTCTGATGAGAATTGTTATATGAAAATTAATTCCATCATGTGTAACCGCCCAACCACATGGGAAACCACGATCTGGATTTTAACCTGTTCAAAATTCTCAAATCCCGTAACTCTAGGTTCTGACACTTTTAATCGCACGAAGCACTTTCCTTCCTTCTTAACTGCTCTCCTTTCCTTACCACGGTGAGTTGAAGTTTCCCCTTCTCAAGAAGAGTTGTACACCCGTGCTGGAGTCCCTCCTACTCATCCTTGGAGTCCCCAAAGTTCCTCCCCTATAATTCGCGCATCCCTAATTCTTGGGGCATGGAGAGAAAGGTCAATCATTGATAATCCAAGTAGGGTTCTTCCTTTGTCTTTATTTACTTGTCATCATGCGGGGTGGGTGTGATGATGTTTCTATGGGAATGGATGAATCCAAACCTTGAAAATGATAATAAACTGATTTTTAAAGAATGAAGGGGTGTGTTGGATGATTTTACTATACTCTTTTATCTTCTTTTATATGATGTGAATTATACAGGCTTATATCCAATGAAAATCATGGTTGTTGGTGTTCCTTCATTGCACACTAATGAACACATGTCTTCTGTGATGATTGAATGGTTGTAACATGAAAATTGTTTAATCACATAAACCAAATTGACTAAATGGATTATCAATGAAAAACAAATCCTTATGTGATCACCCTAGCTAACCTAATAGAAAGAAGAGACAGAATGAATGATGCGCTTGAATCTGGAAAGCCCCCTTGCTTTATTTTGATAATATGTGCGGTTGTTCTGCTTGATTCATGTGGGGTGATATGGATGGTTTTGGGATCCTCTATTGTTGTGCGGTTGTTGGTTTGTGGATTTGAGGCTATGTGGGGCCGTATGGTTGGGATTGGTTTGGTTACAGTACTTCTAGGGATCTCACAGACCCCTTTTTGTTGTTGTTACTTCATAAGAGAACAGGTTGTGAATGCTTAAATTGTTGTTCGGCTATTTTCTCCTTCCTTGCCTTGTGGCTATGCTTGTTAGTTTCCCAGTAGTAAATAATTACATAAATGGAATCGCTTGAACCAGAAAACAAGAACGGGTTCAATGGGGGATTGGTTATGGGTATGAGTTGTGACTTGGCTGTGAGTGGTGTTCCTTTTAAATAATGAATAGTAACAAGGGTGTTTGTGCTTAAGTTGGATTTGGAACCCCTAGGTTGGGATTATTTCTTGTTTACTTATATGTATAATTTAGATATTATGTTTCTTATTCACACCCCACCCATGTTGAACACTTTTTGTCAAACACGCCCATTTCATGGGGGATAATGTTTTTCCCAACACTCCTATAAGTGGATGGTTTTTAGCTCTATTTCTGCTCCATTTCTTGAGTATCCCAAGATCCTTCGGGCATGTTGTGATGGATTGAGGTCCATTATAGCCCATGATTTTTTGGGCAGGGTAGTTGTGTTGGTTGGCCCAGGTGTGTGCGGGCAGGTTGTTTCCCAAGTGTCTTCGGGTTGAGGCCCAGGTGTCTTCGGGCGTGGCGGTAGTTGTTCTGGACCATGTGTTTGTGGGCATGGATACATGTGGTTATTGTGGCCCATGTGTTTGTGGGCAGGATGTGTGTTTGTGGCCCAGGTGTTTGTGGGCGGGATGTGTGGTTATATCCCAGGTGTGTGTGGGCGGGGTGTGGTAGTGGGACTGTAGTGGGAATGGTGGGAGAGGTCTGATGTGTAGGATGTCTTCAATAACTAGTGGGAGAGTGGCACGGGGTACCCAAACATCAATGTGTTATTATTATTACATTACTTGACCTGCATTATTTGGGGAGTGTTCCTTGGTGAGGTTTGGGTGGATAGTTTTCTTGCTAGGTGCTCTGGTTATCTCCTTTTCTCATAGGGCATTAGAATTTCTCCCCACTTGTACATGAGAGATTTTGGTTTTCCCTACTGATTATACTTGTATACTCATCCTATTTATATAAACTTCTTTCAGGTTTCCAGTAGGACTTCAGGGATCGCGCAGGACCATACTAGTTCAGGCGTTAGGACAGTTGTTGTTACAATTTTATTCCCTTTCTTGGTACATTCCTTTGGGGTTTCCTTGTACTTTTGTAGCATTTAATTTTGGAAATGAATATGGGAATGGTTTATTTTGTCTTTACTCTTACCACTATTCTTTTTGTTTTTTGGGATTTTCTGTCTTATCTCCCAATCCAACTAAATAAAAAGGGTTATACCTTCCACCTTGTGTGTGATTCTATACCCTTGGTGCTAGTCGCCACTCTGGAAACTATCAAAGGCGGGTCTCGGGGGTCATTATCTCTTCTTCCACTTGATTAAGAAAGGTTCTGGAAATCTTTTGTCCCCTCCCTCATCTTGGTGAAGGTGGGTCATGACAAAACCCATCAGTAAAAATACTCAACTCTATGTTACAAGGCTCTGAAGAAAACGAAGGATGCACTAGATCATTATGTCTCCACGAATCTCCATCACATGTATGATTTAAGATTTTACTAATGGAAACATTTTATTAATTTCATTCAGTCAATGCAACTTTGTTTAGAGATATAAATAGACATTGTAAATGGTGTGTTATTGAAAAATACATCTATTATTCCACAGGAAATCTAAAATTTCCTTATTGTGGCTATTTATACCTCAATTCTCCACATGTTGGAAAATTAAACAATGATTCTTAATTACCATGATATATGATCCAATCATTTGAATATTTCCCAATCTTGTGATAACTAAGACCCAAAATATAGACCAACTTCTTTCTATTATAAAAAATTATTGGTAATGTATTTTCTTTAGGCAGCAAAAAATTAACCAAATAAAATATTTTATTAAGGAAACTATTTGAAATTCCAAAATATAATTTAATAATGATAATATTGATAACAACGTCAAGTTTCTTTATATTACATCCCAGATATAAGGCCTCCTTATTAGATTTGAAAAAATTATAAATTTTATATGGTTTTGATTTGGGATTTGGAATATCATTCTGAGTTTTTGTTTCTTGGATAGGAAGTATATAAACATAATTTACTAAATTATGAAATGATGGATCTAGAACAAAAAAATGTATTTTATATTGAATTGTATTCAAAATTTTTTTAGCAAAAAATATAATCTTCCAAAAAATCAGAACAAAAAATATAAAGTCCAATATTATCAAAGGTTACCAATCTCATGAAATCACAATTCATTCAGGGAAATTTAATTGTTCCAACAAAAATATTAAAATTTTGATGATGTAAATGATATAAATTTTCAACACTCTAAATGTATATATGATCTAAACTAGATCATTTAGTATTTTTATGATTACTAATCAAACCATAATCATCTAATAGAAAGTAATGTATTCTTAATGAATTTATAGTTATCTAAAAAACAATTGAAATAAGAATAATTATTACTCATTGTGAATATGTATAAAAAATATATTATTAAATTTTACTTATTTCTTATTTTGATAACCTATCATGAATTCTTATTATTTTTTACGAATTATTAATAATTATTGTTAAATATTACCAAATATTAAAAATATTTAAAAACTAATAATATTTTTTTATAAATTATAGATAAATTTTAATCAATATTACTAATTTATAATAGATATTTTGTTATTTATATTTATTATATGTTATTAAAAATTATTGTAATTTTTAATAATTTTTATAAATTATTAATAAAATTTACTAATTATTTTTGGAATTTACTAATTATTACGAAAATTGACGAATTATTTATTAATTTTTATTATTAATTTTCTTAATAATTACAAAATATTTATTATTTTTTTGTGAATTTTTATTAAGAATAATTATTTTTATATATTTTTTGAAAATATATTACAAATTATCCTAATTTACTATTATTCAAAAAGTATTAGTAATATTTAATAATTATAATTAACATTTTCTAATTATTACAAATATTGATAGCTAAATTATTAATCATTATATATTATTTCATAATTATTACTGATATTTTTAAATATTCCTAAATCTTACTTTTTGTTGTGAAATTTTAACTATTTTTTTATTTTTTTGTATTTTTTTTCAAGAAATTACGAAAAAATTTCATAATTTTTAAAATTATTTAATAATATTTCATATTTATTATAATTATATATGAGTAAATACTAATTATTCATTGATTATTAGTTAATTTTTAATAAATATTAAAAAATTTAATAACTAGCAACATTTCTTATTTTTTAAACAATTTATTGTAAATTATCATTATTTACTAATATTTATAACTTATTTCTAATATTTACTAAATATTATTAATTAACTATAACTATTACTAATATTGATTAAGTATTTATAAATTATTAAAAATTATTAAAAATTATTTAATTATTTTTTTATATCATTACTACATTTATACTATTTTTAGTTAAATTTAGTGAATTTTTAGTGTTTTTATATTTTCTGACAAGTTCTTATAAACTTTTTACTAATTTTTACTAATATTAATTATTTTTTTACTAATTATTACAGTTATTTCTGAAGTGATGCTAAATATTTCTAAATTATAAGTTAATTTTTAATAAATATTACAATTATTTAATAATTATTAATATTTCATAAATTTATTTGCCGTCTATAAGAATTTATTTTAATTTACTAATATTTAATAATGAATAATAACATTTACTAATTATTACTAATGTTAACTAATTTTTTTAATTATTACACTTTTTTAATGATTATTTCTATTTTTCTAGTTATTACAATATATTTCTAATTATATTGAATTTATAATAATTTTTAGTATAATTTATATATTTTTAATGTTAATATTTTTTGTAATTATGAATAAATATTTTAATTTTTAATAATTAATTAATACTAATTATTTATTATGTACAACTACGTTTTTAAAAAATATTTCTTATTTTTAATAATTATTAGTATTTTCTTACAATTTATTATAAATTATCTTAATTTACTAATGTGTACTAATCATTAATAATATTGAATTATAATTTATTATTTATTAAAATTAATTTAAAAATTAATACAAAAATTTTAAATTTTTATAATTTTTTTCTTATTATTTTGAATTTTTAAAAATTGTTAGTATTTTTTATATTTTATTTAAATTTTTTACTAATTTTTTACTAATTATTACAAATATATATTATTTAATACTAATAATTAATTAAATACAACAAAATTATAATAAATATTAGTTAGACATGATAACTAATCTCAAACATGGGAAATGGTTAAATACTAAAAGAATAATAATCAAATATCATTAATGAATGATGTGTAACATTAAAATAATTAATGCAATCAAGAAGTATGAACATATAGAATAAATTCAAATATTACATATATGTTGTGCTTTGTAACAATTCAATCATAAAAGGAATCATTTAATTAAACAGATCAATCAATCATCATGGTGTAACCACTTTGAAATGAAATAATCATAAATTTATAATCATTAACAATACAAAATATACCCAATATCAAAAATGAAATAATAATACAAGGCTCAAAAAAATTGTACCTTATCCTAATAAAACATTAAACAAAATTTAAAAAAAATATTTTGTATTCAATCTTTCAAAACATGAAATCTACCATTTCAAACAATTTTCATACTGTATCATGATTTAAAAAAGGAGTCCATACAGGGGGTATTTGGACATCAATCGCCAAAAAAATTGGTTACATCGGAGGAATAAAAACGAGGGTTCATGATTGAGTTGTGCGAAGGGGGGTGGGGTGCTGCACGATGTGGGGAGAAATGGGTACAAATTTTTTTTTAATATTTTTATTGATGATGTAATAGAGATATAAAATAAGCCAGTAATAGAATGTCGATAGGATCCTTCTACGACATAAAATATTATTTGTCTCTGATAACCTCAATGTGATGACTAATAGGTACATATATGGATTCTGTCACTATTAACTGAAAAAGTAACATTATTTGTGATGTATAATGCCATCTATTGAAGAAAAGTAAATATTTTTAGTTATTTGGGATGGATGGTAACTTCTTACAAATAACCCATCACTAATGTTAACTTTTCTAGTAGTGTTAATGATAATAAACCTTTTATGTTTATAGGATTACATAGTTATTGTGATATGTAACTCTTAAAATATTGAAATAGATGTAAGTCTAGATTTGGTTATCTAAACTTGTATCAAGGTTGGTTTTTAAAGAATGATTTTAGCCCCATACATAGGAGTGCGGGTTTGAAGCACTATAGAAGTGATAATGTAATATAATTTTCTCAAGGTAAAAGCATGCATATGATATTTTGATTCTGTGAAAATATTAGGAGATGATACATATTGTATTCTACCATAGTGTTATCCATGCGTAACATATTTCACGTAGAGGATTCAAAGGGAATGTAGAATTAAAACCCAAATATTCTCAAAATGGAAAAGCCATGAAATAAAATCAAAAACTCATTTCTATGGGGTTTCCTTGTAAAAAGCCTGAATCTAGTAACCTATATCTGATGGTTACTTTATTTCATTAGTATAAAATACACAATTTCACATACCACATGATCTAAATTTGGGGACATGAAATGAAACATAAAATTTCATTGAGAAATTTATGATTTATTCTACTACATACATGGAATAATTCAGAGTTCACTTTTAGTATCCCTGGGGTTGAGAATAAAATAAAAAGGTTATCTCGGGAGCTCAATATGGGTAAGCATGGAATGAAAACTATCATATAATATGTAAGTAATGAATAAAATTGTAGAATTAAATAGTAATAAAATAATATATAATTGATTTAATGAAAGACTAATATATCCAAAGATTACATAGAAACATTAATAGTCACATGGAAAACAATAATTGGTCCCATGGTGATAGAATCCCTAATTTTATATATTTTAATCTTACCGTCGAGGCCTCATTCCAAGTAACCGTACATAAATATTCAATGCATAAACTATATACACAAGCTATCTAGTCTTATGAGTCCTGCCAATATATAAAGGGGATATATAGTTCTGTCCCAACACATCAGTAAATAATTCCAATGCATTCATTATATTATGAAATGAATGAACAATATAATACATAATCAAAATGCCTTATTAATCAATAATCATCCATTTTAAAATAGAAAATATATAGAATGAGAAAATCTCCCAATAAATAAATGGAATAACAAGATCAAAAAGAATATTAAGAAATATTGTGGACGATATCATTAGATGATAACCCTAGATAATGTTAATAAACTTCAAATGATACTGAATTTTTTTTAAAATTTTTTAAGACATTATAAAATGTATTTAAAAATAATAATAATTATCGTTTACATCTTCTAAATTTTTAAAAACTAAAAGTTATCTGAATAATAGAGATAAGATTTTCTATGAAAAAACATGGATGCTTGAAAGGGAATCTTAATAGTGAATAATATTAATGATATTGGTAAAATGATGTCATGTAGAAAACATTAATAAAATATTATTTTCACACTTTTGTAAAGTGGGTAAAAATGATCCATATGAAAAATTTTAAAATATAACTTTTATAACTTTTATATAGAAAATCATGGAAAAAATAAAATAAACTTGAACAATAACATAAATATATATATGGTCATTTATAAAAAATATAATGAATATGTCCATGGAAGAGATAGATTCCTGGTCTAAAAATGGAGATTAGAAAAAAACCCTTACAACCTTGGTAACTGTTGAATCAAAACCCCTTCAAATTAAAAACATATGACATAAAATAAATAAAAATTATTACAATTAAATTATGGATATCATAATTCAAAGGGGAATTATATAATACTTATCAATTAAAATAGGTGTATAATATGAAATATATCTCAATGAGGTGAAATTGAGATTTGAAACTATTATATCTTTATCCAAACATTGATTAAATCTCTTTAACCTACTTTATAAAAGACATGCCCAAATAAATCACTTATTTCATATCCTAATTCATATATATTCCCATGTGTATTTTTAAATTATAATCACTCAATACACATATATTAGTTAGTTAATGTTTATTTTCATCATCGAATGTTCATAATTTTGATAATCTCATAAATGATTCTTAATAGTGATGTCAGAACCCATTATTTGATAGTACTATACCATAACTAGATTATATAATATATTTGAATGATTTTTTAGAATTATTGTTTCATCCTAATGTTCATTTAAAGGATATTATGGGCATGGTTTGTGGTAATGGAATCCCTGATGAGCTTATTTTGAGTAATCTACCAATATCAATGGATTAATTTATAATTATCATTAATTTTTAGGTTAGGCTTCAAAAATCATATTAATTTCAAAAATTATTTATTAATATTATATATATTTATCAAATAAATTTTAAGAACCAACCATGTAAGTTATCAAGGAAAAGAAAAATATGTCGTTCATGGAGGCTGTAGTCCTATAAGGCCCTAGCCTCAAACATTACTTAATATTTAGTTATTACAAGATTATACATTGAGGATATTTTCAGGTTTAGAGTTTTAGAGAATTAGATCATAAATCATGCATTACATTCCACATTTAAACAAAGTGGTTACATAAAAGATAGTATTCATTTTTTCCCCATCAACGGAAACATATTTAAAACAAAACATGGATTCTTTCATGACACTTCCTTGACCCTATCATCACATTATGTACCTTTCCCTTGACCTGTGAAAAACATTTCAAAAACATGGGATGAGCATAAAAAGCCCAGTAAGGGATATAAAAGTACGAAATGAAAAATTAGTCCATGTATGAAATCATAATTTACTCATAAAACATAAGCATTTTAACATACCTCGTCAAATCATGACTAAATCATAGAAATCATAAGACATAAAGGTAACTTGAGGCCTTCATAACATTCTTACGTAGGGAGTAACCCTCATGGTTATGTTTGGAATACCCATCATAGTATATTCCCTAAATTTCTTCGAATAAAATTTATCATTTAACCCCTTTTCATTACCCAATGCATTGGAGAGCTATATCAGCCTCACCCTCCCTTAGTTTATCATAGAACCACCCGTCTTCATAACAATGCCCAAAAATCATAACATAATCATATCCCATAAAACATGCATAAAGGAAACATAACATTTCCACTTTTCAATCATAAGATATCAATAAAACACATTGATATAAAAACATTATGAAAACCATTTTCAATACCAAAATAAAAGAAAAGAAAAACATGGTATTTATTTCTCATTTTTAAAAAAAGTTGTGGCTTGTAGAGGAAGCCGAAACTCAAATAATGGTCACAACGGCAGAGAAGTCGTTGTCACCCCATACGTACGACAAAAAAACATTCCCTTTTTTCGTTTAGTAAATTCTTCGTATAAAAAAGATTCCTTTTTATTAAACATAAAAGTCAAAGGGTTTTATAGACCATATAAAAGAAAGTTGTGTATAAAACAAAATATGCCTCAAAGAAAGGAGATTGAGACGATGTCCCTTACCTCGAATCTGACTTGACTTGATCGTTCTTTAATCTCCTAAATAATAAAATTGAGTTAATTTCTACTTGATTAAGAACCTTTTTCAAGTTCATTATTCCTTTTATATCACTTATTACCATGTCATGAACACTGTAATTATTTAAGTTAATAACGGTCGTTTTAACGATCATTGGTACTTGATTCAAAAATAAACTCTTTATAATTACAAGTTCTTCATGTATCCATTATATCTATAGTTATATTAATGATGTAGATATCATATATATCATATATATCCAGTGTATACATGCATTTATAATATTACATAACATTTAGAGGTAAGAAATGAAATGCACCGTTCATGGAGACGGTAAGTCGTACGTACGGATGAACACTACTTTCATTTCTATTTCATATTGTATGGAATGGAATCATAATGATATAAAGGTATATTATAATTCCAGTATAATATCATATATAATATCATTTACTCCATCCTTTATACGTCCCACAAATGGAATTAACAAATCAAATCACTTTGAGGGGGCAGTAGTCCGCAGTTCCAAAAATGAAGATATCGTGTTTACCTATAATGGAAGCAATAAAGGTATGCCCAAAATGAAAAATACAGAAGCATAAAGAAAACATAAAAATATTATATATAATATATAAATATAGTGTCATCTTAATGGCCACCTTTTAAGGTGTTAGAAGAATATTGAACAATCATCGTTTCGTGAGGGAGAAATTCACCATCCACGGAAACAGTATGCTCTTTAACCATTAGATGAAGGTGTGTGTAAATGTAGCTCGAATACTTCTTATAAAAACATCCTAGTATATTTAAGATACTATTTTTGTTACAAAATAAATTAATAAAAAGAGTTTAGGGGGTTGGAGAAGCAAAATAAAACAAAAGAACATTAGAGAATACATTACCTTTAAATCGGGTAACTCTTCTTGGTTAGAACCAAAAAGGTTTCTTGAAGAGATTTCTGCCTAAGGTAAGGCATATAGGATTAAGAGAGGGATGTGGAGAGATAAAATGAGCAGATATTGACTGAGCCAATGGCTTGAGAAGTGTGTATAAGGAGGTAGAGGTGGGGGCCTTTTATAAGAAGGGAGGAGGGGCACTCTTGGAAAAGGTATAAAATGTTACTTTATTTTCAAATGAGTTTCGGATTTAAAAGGTCCCACATTGATGTATTTAGAGGATAAGGTGATAAGGGATCGAAATATACTCATCCAATAGGTCATTGACAAGTGTATCTCTTAGATTGTACATTATCGTTACATTTTATTTAAATCGTTCATTAATGAGGTAATCGATGCATCATCATGATGTCATAAATAATTCAATTTATTTAATGTCTAAAAATTAGAAAAAAATACTATGATGTACGAAAAAATTTTATATTTAAAATACTATTTATAGTCCAATATATCATTTATTTAGACAAAATTAAAAATATTTTACTCAAGTGATACATTCCTTGTTATATTTAACATTCATTAAAAATAAAAAAAATAAAAAGTCATTATCACACAAATGTGATTCCATGGGGTCCCCAAGTTTGGAACAAGGCATCCAATGTTCGGACATGATAAAACCAGTAGCATTAAGACAGATTTTGGGGTCATTTGTTATTATTATGATATTATTTTATTATCCTTAACTACCCGATTACTAATTAATCAAGATAATTAAAGATAATTACTGTCATTACTATTCATAATGTCGAAATAAAAAAGCGTCTTGATTACATAATTTGGACCATCTTATTACAAATATATAATCCATTTTACCAAATTACAAACACAGAAATTGTAATAATTAAATTAAAAATAATTCCTGTTGTCAAAACAAATAGCTGGTTTTTAGAAACAATATCTATGAAATGTTTGGCACTTATTTATGCCCAATTCCAAAGTGAAATTAATCCTAATGTCCACCATTGGATTAAATGGAAAAAGTATATTCTAAATACACCTTAAAACCAATTAAAAAGATAATCTAACAATATAATTAAATTAGATGAAAAAGCAGTTTTGTTGTAAAATGCAGTATTTTTCACTATTCATTAAAAAATGAACATTGTCAGAAAAATACAAAAAAATTATCCAATGTAAACTTCAATGTCCCACTCCAAAAGAATATGTTTATTTTGAAAAATAGAGCTTATAAAATTGTCAGAAGTTTGATTTAAAAATGGGTTTCCATCAAAAGGTAGTAAAACAATCTTTTAAAAATATTAGTGTATTTCATGCTTAAGATTGGATTTATTCTCATTTTAAGCCTCTAAAACACTATATAATTCATAAATAGACATAGATAAAAAAATGTATTATTCGTTACATACATGGGATGTTACATCCTTCCCCCCTTTAGAAAACTATGTCCCCGCAATTTATTTACTTAACGAATAAGTGGGGGTATTTATCCCTCATTGAATTTTTAGATTCCCATGTTGCCTCTTCACACATGTGGTTTTTTCACAAAACCTTTACATGATGAATCCCCTTATTCCTCAACACTATCTCCCTATGGTCAAGAATCTGGACCGGTTGTTCCTTATATGATAGATTCTCTTCCATCTAAACTACCTCTGGACTCAAAACATGAGATGTATCTAGCATGTACTTCCTTAACATTGAAACATGAAAAAAATTGTGTACCTAATATGAACTCGGAGGTAAAGACACTTGGTATGCAACTGATCCAACTCTCTCCAGAATTTCATTTGGTCTAATGATCCTTGGACTCAACTTTCCTTTCTTACCAATTCGCATCAGAATTTTCCATGGTGAATCTTTGAGAAAAACAAGATCACCTACCTCAAAAGAGAGATCCTTCCTCCTATTGTCTGCATACCTCTTCTGCCTACTCTGAGCTGTTCTCATGTGTTTATATATCAGATGAACTTTTTCTGCCAACTCTTCTACCAATTATGGTCCAATCAACTTCCTTTCACCTACTTCATTCCAAAAATCTGGATTTTGACACTGCTTCCCATATAATGCCTCAAATGGTGCCATGTGTATACTGGAATTAAAACTGTTATTATAAGAAAACTCAACCAAAGAAATATGTTGGTCCCAAATTCCCTAATAATCTATTGAACAAGAACATATCATATCTTCCAAAGTCTAAATTGTTCATTCTGACTGCCCATCTGATTGAGGATGAAAAGTTGTACTAAATTTTAATCCAGCACCCAATGACTTCTGAAGGCCTTTCCAAAAGGTAGAAGTTAACCTGGGATCACGGTCAGATACAATGGAGAGAGGAACTCCATGTAACCTGAATATCTCTTTATGATACAAACAGGAAAGTTGATCTAGGGAAAAAGTATCTCGTATAGCAAGGAAATGAGCAGATTTAGTCAAGCGATCAACAATAACCCAGATTGCATTATTACCTCGAGGTGTCTTCGGAAATCCCACAATGAATTCCATGGATATATTCTCCCATTTCCACTCTGGCACTGGTAAAGGATGAAGCATCCCTTTCTGTAACTTCCGCTCTACTTTAGCCTTTTGACAAGTCAAACACTTCATAGTAAAATCAGAAATATCCCTTTTCATTCCATCCCAACAGTAATACTCCCGAAGATCTCTATACATCTTAGTACTGCCTGTATGAACTGAAAACGGAGAACTATGAGATTCACATAATAACTCTCTCTTCAACTGTGAATCACATGTAACACACAATCTCTTCCCAAATCTCAAAACAAAATCATTATCAATGTTGAATTCAGGCAACTTACCCTTCTGAACCAGCTCTAACCTTTTCTGTAACTCATTGTCTTGCTTCTGTGCTTGCTTAATTCCGTCTGATAGGGAATATTTCACTGATTCCTAAAACAAAACAGAAGAAAATCTTGCACCAACAACTTCTATGCCAAAGTTCATCAAATCCTTAACCAAAAGATCACATTCCAAACACAACATCGTTAATGAAGCATTACTTTTTCAACTCAATGCATCATCCGCATTATTTTCTTTTCCCGGATGGTAATGAATTGTATAATCATAATCCTTGGTTAATTATATCCATCTACTCTGTCTCATGTTCAATTATTTATGAGTGAATATATACTTTAAACTTTTGTGATCGGTATATATTTCACACTTTACTCCATACAAATGATGACTCCAAAATTTTAAAGAAAAAACAATAGCAGCTAATTCCAAATCATGTGTAGGGTAATTTACCTCATGAGATTTCAACTGATCTGAGCATAAGAAATTACCTGATCATTCTACATTAGGACGCAACAAATTCCTTTCAATGAAGCATCACTGTAGATAAAAAACTCAACATTCTTGGAAGGTAGTGCCAAAACTGAAGCATTCACCAATCTTCTTTTCAATTCCTAAAAAAAATCATCACATTCTTTTGTACAGATAAACTTAACACCCTTCCGAGTTAGCCTAGTCATTAGAATAGATAACCATGAAAAATTTCTAACAAACCTTCGATAATAGCCTGCCAAACCACAAAATCTACGAATCTCAGTTACATTTGTGGGTCTTGGACATTCTTCAAAAACCTTTGTTTTTGCAGGATCCACAGTTATTCCATATTTTGAAACAATATGATGAAGGAAAGAAATTTGTTTCAACCAAAACTCACACTTTCTGAATTTCCCATACAATTTTTTTTCTTTTAAGGTTTGCAAAATAACCCTTAAATGTATTTCAAGATCCTCTTTACTTTTATAAAACACCAAAATATCATCAATGAAAACAACCAAAAACATATCCAAGAACTCACGGAAAATTCTATTCATAAGTTCCATGAATACAGCAGGTGCATTGGTTAGCCCAAAAGGCATTAGTACAAATTCATAATGGCCATATCTTGTACGAAACATGGTCTTCGGAACATCTGCTTCATTTACCTTCAACTGATGGTACCCCGATCTCAGGTCAATCTTTGAAAAGTACTCAGCTCCCTGGAGCTGATCAAACAAATCATCGATATGAGGCAAAGGATATTTGTTCTTAACAGTGATGTTATTAAAGGATATATAATCAATGAAAAGTCTCATAGAACTATATTTCTTTTTAACAAATAAAATAGGAGCACCCCATGGTGATGTACTAGGTCGAATGAAACATTTCTCTAATAAATCTTGCAATTGCTCCTTCAACTCTAAAAGTTCAATTTGAGTCATTCGATAAGGGGGTTTTGAAATTGGATTAGCATCAGGAACTAAGTCAACAGTAAACTCAACTTCCCAATCTGGTATTATTCCAAGAAACTCATCATGAAAAACATCAGGATACTCATTTACCACTAGAACATCAATAATCTAAACAGTTCTCTTATTTTCAACAATATGTGCAAGGTAACATTCATTTCCATCTTTTACATGTTTCTCGGCCTCTTGATATGTTATCAACAGTAAGGGTTCTTTCTTGTATAGAAACTGAAAGTCTTTATGAAAAGAAACTTCTTTAGCTCTACAGTAAATCTTAGAATGGAAAATAGAGAGCCAATCCATACCCAGGATAACATCAAACTCTAATAGAGGTAAAACAGTAAGGTTTGAAAGTAGGTTCTTTCCACATATAAAGATAGGAAGATTCTTAAAAATTATTTTTTGCCTCAACATTTCCCCTAGGAGTTTTTACCACAAGTTCAGGAGTCATTTCTTGAGATGGTATTCCCATTTTACTAGAAAAGTTTTCAAAGATGAAATAATGTGTAGACCCTGAATCAAAAAACACACTGGCATTATCTGAAAAAACAAACAAAGTACCTGACACAACTTCATTTGATGGACCAACATCTACTGAAGTAGTTGCAAAGGATTTCCCCACCCCTTTCTGCTTGTAGTCTAACTACTTCCCATCACTCGAGCTCTTTGTCGGACACTCGTTTGCATAGTGACCCATCTCATTGCACTTAAAACATTTCACTAACTGTAAATCAAATTTGGTCTTACCATTACCCTGATCTTTTTCAGTGCAATAACGAGCCTTATATCCCATCTTACCGCATTGGTAGCACTTTCTAAAATTCAGAAGACATTCCCTAGCATGCCTTTTACCACATTTATCATAAACTGGAAACTTATTTTTCATACCATCAGACCTTTTTGAAGAATTCTTCCCTTCCTCCTACCTCCTCGGTCTCTTCTTTTGCTGGTTGTGATAGAACACTTGATCATCGGAAAACTCCATTTCTACCTTCTCAGCACATCGAACAAGATTTTAATAACCTTTTAACTCACAAGAAGCCAATTCCCTTCGATATTTTTGGCTTTAATCGTAAGTAAAAACGATTGATTTTACTATCAAGGTGTCGGATAAAATTTGGAGCATACATTGACAATCGAGTGAACCTCTCTTCATAAGCAGCCACTGAGTCGTCCTCTTACCTCAATTCCAAGAATTGTTTTTCCATCCTAAGTCGAACAACATTAGGAAAATACTTCTTAAGAAACATACCTTTTAATTCATCCCAGTCAAGAGCATCAATCTCATCAGCATCCCTGATATTTTTAACCATCGACCACCACTGATCTGCTTCACCCTCCAAACGGTAAATTGAAAGACTAACCTTTTGATTGTTTGAACACCCCATGACATCAAAAATCTTCTCCAATTCTTTAATCCAACCTTAAGCTAGAACATGGTCAGATGATCCTCTAAATGATGGTGGATGTTGCCTCATGAAATGTTCCACTACTGACATGTTCCTCTGCGGTTGATCTGGATAATCTCATGCATGGATACCACCACCATTTATCACTGGAGTCAACTGTGCCATTACTACAACAAACTGTTCAGTTCCAATTCCGATCATCTCAGGATGTTGATTCGGAAGGTCATTTCCTTATGTATGCCTTCCTAGCACTACTTCCCTGTTTCCTCTGCGAAAAACCATTCCGAACAAACATGTCTTAGATGAAGCAACATGGTAATGTTCAAATGATATATCATTTCAATTTGACCATAAAAAAAATATTTTTGGATAATCATTTAATATAATTATAACTCCTAAAGTAATCTAAACCTTCCTTTAATACCAACTATAAGGACCCAGCCTTAAACAATACTTAATCATGAGTTATTACAAGATTATACATTGAGGATCTTTTCAGTTTTAGAGTTTTAGAAAATTAGATCATAAATTATGCATTATATTCCACATTTAAACAAAGTGGTTACATAAATGATAGTATTCATTTTTTTCCCATCAACATAAACATATTAAAAAAAACATGGATTCATTAATGACACTTCATTGACCCAATCATCACATCAAGTACCTTTCCCTTGACCTGTGAAAAACATTTCAAAAACTTGGGATGAGCATAAAAAGCCCAGTAAGGGATATAAAAGTATTAAATGAAAACATTAGTCCATGTATGAAATCATAATTTACTCATAAAACATAAGTGTTTTAACATACCTCATCAAATCATGAATAAATCATTGAAATCAGAAGACATAAAGGTATCTAGAGGCATTCATAACATTCTTACGTAGGGAGTAACCCTACGTTTGGAATACCCATCAAAGTATATTCCCTAAATCTCTTCGGAGAAACCTTAATGTTTAACCTCTTTGTGTTACCCAATGCATTGGAGAGCTATATTAGGCTCACCAACCTTAGTTTATCATGGAACCAACCATCTTCATAATAATGCCCAAGAACCATAACATAATTATATCACATAAAACATGCATAAAGGAAGCATAACATTTCCACTTTTCAATCATAAGATATCAATAAAACACATTGATATAAAAAAATTATGAAAACCATTTTCAATACCAAAATAAAAGAAAAGTAAAACATTTTATTTATTTCTAATTTTTAAAAAAAGTTATGGCTTGTAGAGGAAGCCGAAACTCAAATAATGGTCACGGCGGCGGAGCAGTCGTTGTCGCCGCATACGTACAGAAAAATAAAACATTCCCTTTTGTTGTTTAGTAAACTCTTCATATAAAAAAGATACCTTTTTATTAAATGTAAAATTAAAATGGGATTATACACCATATAAAAGAAATTTGTGTATAAAACAAAATATGCCTCAAAGAAAGGAGATTGAGACGAAGTCCCTTACCTCGTATCGGAATTGACTCGATCATTCTTTAATCTCATGAATAATAAACTTGAGTTAATTTCTACTTTCTTAAGAACCTTTTTCACGTTCATTATTCTTTTTATACCACTTATTACCATGTCATGAACACTATGTAATTATTTAAGTTAATAACGGTCATTTTAACGATCATTGGTACTTGATTCAAAAATAAACTCTTTATAATTACAAGTTGTTCATGTATCCATTATATCCAGAGTTATATTCATGATTTAGATATAATATATATAATATATATCCAGTGTATACATGCATTTATAATATTACATAAAATTTAGAGGTAAGAAATGAAATTCACCGTTCATGGAGACAGTAATCCGTACATACGCATGAACGCTACATTCATTTCTATTTAGTATTTTATGGAATGGAATCATAATGATATAATGGTATATTATAATTCCAGTATAATATCATATATTATATCATTAAATCCATCCTTTATACATCCCACACAACGAATTAAATCACTTTGAGGGGGCGGTAGTTCGCACTTCCTAAAATGAAGATATCGCGTTTACCCATAATGGGAACCATAAAGGTACGCCAAAAATGAAAAATACGTAAACTTAAGGAAAACATAAACATATTATATATCATATATAAATATTTTTTCATCTTAATGGCCACCTATGAAGGTGTTAGAAGAATATTGAACAATCATCGTTTCGTGAGGCATAAATTCACCATCCATGGAAATAGTATGCTCTTTAACCATTAGATGAAGGTGTTTGTAAGTGTAGCTTGAATACTTATTATAAAAACATCCTAGTATATTTATGATCTGTTGTTTTTAGAAATGAAATGAATAAAAAGAGTTTAGGGGGTTGGAGAAGCAAAATAAAACAAAATAACATTAGAGAAGACTTTACCTTTAAATCGGGTAACTCTTCTTGGTTAGAACCAAAATGGTTTCTTGAAGAGCTTTCTGCCAAAGGTAAGGATTCTAGGATGAAGAGAGGGATGTGGAGAGATAAAATGATCATATCTTGGCCGAGCCAATGTCTTGAGAATTGTGTATAAGGAGGTATAGGTGGAGACCATTTATAAGAGGAGAGGAGGGGCACTCTTGGAAAGGTATAAAATGTTACTTTATTTTAAAATGAGTTTCGGATTTTAAAGGTCCCACATTGATGTATTTAGAGGATAAGGTGATAAGGGTTTTAAATATAGTCATAAAATAGATCTTTGACAAGTTTAAGTATTAGATTGTACATTATCTTTTCATTTTATTTAAATCGTTCATTAATGTGGTAATCGCTGCATCATCCTGATGTCACAAATAATTTAATTTATTTAATGTCTAAAAATTATAAAAAAATACTATGATGTAGGAAATCTTTTTATATTTTAAATGACTATTTATAGTCCAATATATAATTTATTTAGTCAAAATTTAATTTTTTTTACTCAGGTGATACATTCTTTGTTATATTTAACATTCTTTAAAAATAAAAAGATAAAAAGCCATTATCACACAAAAGTGATTCCATGGGGTCCCCAAGATTGGAACAAGACATCCCATGGTAGGCCATGACACAACCAGTAGAATTAAAACACATGTTGGGGTCATTTGTTATTATTATGATATTATTTTATTATCCTTAACTACCCGATTACTAATTAATCAAGATAAATAAAGATAATTACATTCGTTACTATTCATAATGTCCAACAACAAAAGAGTCTTGATTAAATAATTTGGACCTTTTTATTCCAAATATGCAATAAATTTTACCAAATTAAAAATACAGAAATTGCAATAATTAATTTAAAAAAAATTCCCGTTGTCAAAACAAATAGCAGGTTTTTTATAAACAATATCTATGAAAAGTTTGGCACTTGTTTATGCCCAATTCCAAAATTAAATTAATCATAATTACCACAATTGGATTAAATGGTAAAAATATATTCTAGTTACACTTTAAAACCAATTAAAAGATAATCTAACACTATAATTAAATTAGATGAAAAAGTAATTTTGATGTAAAATGCAGTATTTTTCACTATTCATTAAAAAATAACATTGTCAGAAAAATACCAAAAAATTATCCAATGTAAATTTAAATGTCCCAATAATAAATAATATGTCAATTTTGACAAATAGAGCTTATAAAAGTGTCAAAAGTTAATTTAAAAATGGTTTTCCATCAAAAGGCAGTAAAACAATCTTTTAAAAATATTAATGTATTCCATGCTTAAGATTGTATTTATTCTCATTTTAAGCCTCTAAAACACTATCTAATTCATTAATAGAAATAGATAAAAAAATATATTATTCATTAGTTACTTGGGATGTTACAAGTCCGCACATAATAAAGGCAATTTTACATTTTTTGAATGGTAGGATGTAAGGTAGAAAATGGTTATCACCCAAACGTAATAACATTTCATTATAATGATGTAATTATTTAATCATTTGCAAAATAATTTATTTTGAGGTATAAGAAGGATTAAATTAATAGAAATGAAAAAGGAGTGATTATGATTTATTACCTTACTCTTCATGAAAACACACTGAGCCTTAATATATTGGTCTTTTGGTGAGACCAACACCTCGATAATATAGGGATTATAGTTGAGAATGTATTTTTTATAATTTAATTAATCTAAGGGATTTATATTTGAGGATAATTGGGATGGTGAAGGGATTGTTTTGTTAGTGTGAAGGGTGGAATTTTGTAAATCCAGATTAATTTATATTAAAGGCATGTCACTTTCAAAGTAATGTGGATCAAACTTATCTCTACCACAATCTATTATTTCTCAATTTGAGATCCAATTTTCTATAGTGCAACTACCCATTATTGAAATGTTTCATTTATTTACAAAACATTAATACCTTTTCACTTGTAAAAGTGGCACTCCACTCCCCACTTACCCTCAAACAAAATCACTTAATTTAGACAAAAAATATGACCATATTTCTTATCAATATTACCGGCCTTCATCAAGAGGTCTTTTTTTTCTTCTCAAATTACAATTCCACAAAGGATTAACCCCCATTCCAAATGCTATAATCCAAGAAGTGTGGTAAAACATTATAACTCCTCCATTCTCATTTTTATTTCTTTATGGACACATATTCTTCCAAAAATTCCATTAAACCATATTTAAATGATATGATTTGTATCATTATTATATTATTATTTTATTATAATTATGTTACAATAATTAACCACCTTTTACTTTTCCTTTAAGAAAAATGAAACTATTATTCATGCATCGTGCAGACTACCACATTTACGACATAACAATTTTTTGACACTTCACCACCTTACATGAATGGTCATAATAGAAAATTTAATTTATAATTATGGTATATGTGACATTTTTAAACTCTGAAATTATAAACCATATCACCTATTTTCCCTTTTCTTTTGAAAACTAAATCATCATCTGTGCGTATGTATAGACTTCTACCTTAACAAAATAATTGATTTCCATTTTTCTTTTCATCATCGCCTTTCATAGATTAATTAAATAATGGTTTTAAAGGATAAATATGATTTCTATTTCACACTTATGTTTTTGTTAATATAAATTTAATAAATTATTAATGATATCAATAATAATCAACTTTATAAAATGAACTATCATAAACAAGAGTACTACGTGTGGAATATTTTAATCATATTATAATATATTTTCATATATATATATTAATTATAATTATAATTCCATGAAAATATGATATATAATACCAATAAATACTAAATATTATCATTATTATTATGTAGTAATGTTATTATATAAAAACAACCTTATAATCACTCATTAAATTGGGGAATGTTCATGTTTGGGTTGGTTTAACCACCTACATGATAAAAAACAACACATTTATATTGTAGATGAATTTGATAAATTATTTATAGGTATAAGATTATGTAAATTCATAAATAATTATTATATTTTTTATGGATATATTATATCAATATTTCATTCATAAATTATGAAAATTCACGTTGATCTTCTTGAATCAGTGAAACATGATTCCTGCCGATTTCATCTATGATGATAAAGAATAAAACACTGATGGAAGGAAATTGAATTTTTTTTTATAGAAATTGTCCCAAAAAGTAAATTTAATAACTTATTTAATAATATATTTGTAAAAATAATGAATATGAACACTTCTATTATAAAACTAGTAAAATAATTAAAATTTTAACACCCAATGTGGAAAATATGTGGAATTCATATAGAAAGAAAAAATTTATAAAAATTATTAATGAGAATGTATATGATTAATGTTATAAATAAAGAGATTACGATAGATATTCTTGTTATACAAGATGTTAATGTTTGATTTTAGATATCAAGACATAAGATAAGTGTTTTTTGTCTGAAATTCCTCTATTTAAGATATGTTTTTTTATGCACCTAATTTATTTTATACAGTGTAAATAATATATATTTGTGATTTTATGTTAAGAAATTTATTATAATCCTTTTATTCTAATGTCACTTTCAAGAGGTATTTATTTAATTTTTATCCAATCCATATGTGGGGTTTTTCCATCAGAATTTCTATTCTTTGGGACTCACTTATATTCACAACCTATTTCCATTTATGTGGTGCATACATTGGCAGAGAAAACATTATAACATATTCCAAAGGAATTTTAATGCATTTTAATGTTTTTATTTTTTTCCCTCCCTAATATTTATTTTATTTATGTTTTACCAAAACCATTGTAAATCAAAATATTTTCCATAGTGAAAAACACATCATAAGTGTTGGTAATGTAAAAGTGTGTTTAGTTACCATGAAAATACATTCCTATATAGATACTAGATAATGGATGTGGTTGTAGTTGTGAAACATATTCACCTAGTGGAATCACATCGATTTTTTTAGTGGGTTATTGAATCAATGATCACTCTAGTGCATGATTAGTGGCCCTAATAATACACAACCAGTGAGAGAATATTGATGAATTTGGGTTTTAATAGTCACATTTTCCTTATAAAACATGAAGAATATTTTTTCATAATATTTCCTTGGTCTCTTACTAATGAAAAATATTTAAAAAATAACGATCTTATATGGATAATTCACCACATTTATGGTACTCCCTCCACTATATTATATTGATAAGGGAACTTTCTGTTACTTTTTTCATACCCCACGACTTCTATGTTTATTAAGGTATTTTCACCAAAACATTCACATTATTTTATTGAATGGGGAAGTCTTTGGTTTCTATATTTCTCATTATATGATATCCATGTTTATAGTAAGCCAATGGTTCCTTAGGGAATAAAATGAAATTTTTTGTTGAATCTTAGGGTGAATGAATTAGATTTAATCTGGTGAAGGGTGGTTCCTAGAATTATATATCCATGTGATGCATCAACACATTTAATAAGAAAAAAACATGGGTTTGGGTGTATTCTTCTTCCCAAATCGGTATAGTTTCATAAAAAAGGCCTTGAAAATATTTTTTATGTCTCATATTATGCATTCAATTAGTATAATATCAATTATTCTTGTTATTCATGTTTTCATTTCTTATTATGGGTAAATAATGCCCTCATTTTTATTTGATTTTGTATTAATTTTGTTTATTTATTCTTTCCAAATCCCTTATTCCATGTTTATGTTATGATATATTCCATTTTATGCTACACTTTACTATGAAACAGATCTCAAATTTATTTTTTTTCCTTTCACTTGGAAACCTAAAGGATATATATGTGTAATTTTTAGGAATATGATAAAGGGATCATAATGTTCACACAATATGTTTATGATTTCTATTATGTTTTCAAATGTACTGCATGTATGTATCATGTTTCCAATATACTACGTTTTTAGATCCTATGGGATCTATCGTATTATTTAACAATAATTTAATATGAACACTAACTCTAGGTTTCCAGAGTTTGGGATGTTACAGTTGGTATAAAAGGTATTTTAATAGAACAATTGAAAACTATGTTTAGTGAAACCATGTTTTATAAACAATTAATATGAAAATTGTCAATTTTCCAGGGAGAACTCTATAAAAATAATGGGAATTATGTTTTATAATTAAAAAGTATGAGATAATTATGTGTATAGCATTTTGGAGAGATAAATATTTATGGGAGAAATGTGAACCATAACAACCCTAGTAGTCAATGTAGGGATTCTTCCCCTGATTAAGTCAATTAACTTTTATTTGAGGATAATCAGAGAATAAATATATTAGAGCAGTTGACTCAGGTTATGAAAAATACTCTCACCCACATAGAGTGACCTAATGATTCTCAGCATAGTATAACTATGTTTCACCACTTCATGCAAAAAAAACCTCCAGTATTTAGTGTAACTACTAATTTATTTGTAATTGAACAATGTATCATGTCCCTAGAGAATATCTTTCTTGCTTTGGAAAGTATTCAAATGGAAAAAATCATCATTGAATTCTATCATCTAAAATAAGATATGGACCAATGGTGGTCACTAATTTAAAACACTAGAGATGAATATCATATATGATATATGTATAATGAAGATATAATATGAATAGAGGATGTACCCATGGTATAAAAACACATTTATGTTTTTTCTAAAAAAAATTACCTATTCATCCATCAAAGCATGAAGTTTATTTATCTATTTAATTCATTCATGATGCAAATACTGTATCTAAAACTACATAGATAATGACAGAAATTGAGTTAGTGGAGTTGAAGAAACAACTATAGGATTTTTGTGATAAGGTATTTATACGCCCTCTTATTTCAACATTGTGATCCCCTATTTTATTAAAGAAAAAAATTCTGGGTTAATGAGATCTTGAATCAGTTACAGGAAGAAAAATTCCATTATAATAGAGAATAAATATTCTTTACCATTAATTGATGACTAATTTATCAATCTTCATGGAGCCTAATACTTTTCAGAGATCGATATTTCTTTTTGTTTTAATTATCTAATGGAAAAGAATCATGATATAACAAAGAAAACAATTAAAACATGGTATATAAATTATGAGTTTATGAAAATTCCTTTTGTATTATCTAATAAACCTTATATCATTATGTATGAAATGAATAGTGTATCCATGGATTATCTAGATAACATTTTGGTGGTATTCATTGTATATATCTTGATATACTCTAAGATCTATGAAGATAATGAGAGTCATCTACAAATAATTTTATATACCCTTAGAAAAAATAAGTATTTGGGAAATATAGTAAGTGTGAATTTTGAATTAATGAAGTTTCTCTTATTGGATATATTATCTCAAAGGATAGAATATTTTTTGATCCTTTAAAGAAAATGGTATCTAAAAATGGCCTATACTAATGAACATAAAGTAGATCCAAAGTTTCCTTGGTTTAGTAGGTTACCATTAGTTGTATGTTCAAAATTTTCCCTATTTTCTAATGTTTTAACCAAGATAACATTTAAATGGGTCGAAACAATATGGTTAATGGAATTTGAGGAATGTTTTGAAAACATAAATAGGAGACTAATTAATGCACTGGTATTATCATTTCCATTAGGTAGGGAAGGACTTGTATAATATATTGATGCATCAAAGAAGGGACTTGGTTATGTCCTTTGTTAGAATGATAGGGAGATCTCTTAGGCGTCAATAAATTTAATTACTCATATTTTTTATGTGTTATGTTTTGATATTATATAGATTATTTTTTAGACCAAGCATTGATATGGTGTATGATTCTGAGGCCTGGTGTTCCTATAATAAATATTAAAATATATATAATATATTAAATAACACAAGCACATAGTTTTCACAAAAAGGTGGAATAAATACTGAAAGGGGTACTAAAGAAGAAATATAAGGGAACCATTAAGTTCAAAATATGGGTTTTACCCTAAGAGTGACATAACCTTTGTTGGAACAATGTGTTTGTGAAAAATAAACATGGCCACAAAATTTAAAAAACAAATAAAATAAATTGATTTATTTTTTTATTTGATGTAGTGCCTGAATCTCTTTAAAATAAATGGTTATGAGACTTCCTTTGGGGTTGTCTGCTCAAACCATAGATATCTAGAGGACTATTGGAGATAATTCTTAGATAATGACAGTGGATATGGATATGATCATGGATTGTTGCACCAATAGAGTTTCTGGATCGCACCAACAATGGATATGTTGAACCCTTATTCATCAACAGTTGGTCCAAAGTCTAGGTATAATGTTTGATTTTTGTTTCCATCCCATTATTTAATCACAGATGAACATGGATCAATTCCATGAAACAATTAACATACACATCATTGATTGATCTAATTTGATGGAATTTTATTAGTTTGTTGTGTTTTATTCCTCTCTGATTGTCCCTTTCTATGACAAAGGATCGAGGCTGAACTAATAAAGGCTGAAGTTCATTCATCACTTCCATTTATTTTGGATTTATTCCTTTTTTCTTCAGTAGATTGTTTTTGGTATTTTTCTTGTCCAATATTTTGACTAATAACTGATATTCATTTGTTATGTGAATTTTATTTGGTGAAATGGATTGATAACATAGGCATGACTTGTAATGGAGGTTATGTTTTGGGAATAGATAACTATGGTTGACAAATATATGAAGGAGAGACCAAATTAGGTGTTCTTATTTTCCCAAAAGATGTACACGTAGCTATAGTTGGATCGATGGATCATTTTCCATGCAAAAAATCCCCATAATCTAGTTGAAGTTGGTGTAATGGATTGTAAGACCCTGGATATATAGATTATGGAAATGAAACTAGATCTAGTGTCTTAGAAGATGATCTCAAAGAAGATCTAATAGATCTAGAAAATCTTGATCAACCCAGAATTTATTTTGGGATTACACACCATGTGGGACCCCTCTGTTCTGGTGCTAGGGTTTAGCTGGAATGAATTATGACATACCATGTAACATGTAAACAATCCATGTGATCCATCCGTAATGGATCTGCGTGTAATTATGAAGGTGCATAGACATGGCCAGGAGTACACGAGAATGAACATACTATGTATTGGGACACAGACATGGCCTCCTATACATGGTTTTCTACATGGGTAGGCCAAAGTACATTGACATTCTCAGATGACACATGCGTGGTGCATGAAACCTCTACATGCCTTGTTTTTTCACTCACATGACATGTACATTGAGGGTTACATGTCATGTGAGGTCTTTCCACACAAGAAGACTTTAGGGAAGATGTACAAATTGTGTATCCATAGTACATGTCGTGTACCCCTTCAAGGGTGTTCGTATCCCTTCATTTATTTTTTTAGACTAGTCTTGGTTGAGTTTATTACCTTTGTCCATTCCAACAAGGTTATAGTGTGACATTAAATCCACGTCATAAGATTTTGATCCCCACTGGAGTATGAGCCCTAGATAGAGTTTGTGTTGTCCCTCCATGAGACAGGAGTGTGATACAATGTCATCTTTATACCCTAAGTGGGGTTTACGGAATCGGAGTGACCACCTTGAGAAAAGGTTTTCATCCTCTAGATACCGTGTTGTATCATTATGTTTTGTGGTATCATTTTTATATGATACCGTATGTAGATATTTAATCTAGATTGGGTTCATGGTTTCCCTTAGTGATTCCAAGAGTGAACCCCTATCAGAGTATCATGGTATTCTTATATAAGTCAACTTTCATGAGATGTGCCTAATGACCATAAACTCTTGGATGAGTTTATATAGTGTAAATATGACTCTTAGAGTTGTTTCTACTAGAATGAGAATCTATTCAAGAAGAATCACATGGATGGTAGTTGGTTGTGATCACCTAGTGGCACGATGTATTTCTAGAGTATATATTGGTTCTTCATGATATACATTTATTGTTATGTTTTTTATTGAGTTGAATATTTGTGATGATTCAATTTTGTGTTTCTGAGGTGTCCTACTAGGTATTGTTACACTAACCCCTACATGGGAATTTCATGAACGTGTCGGGTCTTATGAAGATGATGATCCTTTTGACAGTGTCCTAGGATGACATGGAGGAGGTGGAGCTTAGATTGATATATAAAACTAATGTGTTTTTCCAGAGTTGGAATTTTTTTCCTAGTCCTTGCCCTTGGAGCAGGTTGGACTCTTTACAGTTTTACGTTGGGCTTATATTTGACCCATTTTCCACTTTCTGTACATTACTATTAGACTTTAGGTATGAGATTATAAATGTATGCATGAATTTGTTTTAGTTTCTTTACATTTCATAATTTTTTGGTATTGGATGTGTGTGTGTGTGTGTGTATCTAGGTACATTAGGATAATGGCTCCCTTTTGAGGGATACACATAGTGGGAACTTGTCACCACCCCCTCGCCTAATGGAGGTAGCCTTGGGGTAGTCACAGGTCAATCCCTGGCATGTCAGGTTGTGATAGAGTGGTATCAGAGAATTTGGTTGTACCTTAGGATCAGATTCAGTAATATATTGTTGGGAAAATAATATTCAGTGTTTTTGAGGTTGACTTTTAGGATGGGTACTCTAGTTTTGGTCTGACAGTTGACGTATCTAAACACCGACACTCTAGAAACCTTCCTTCATAATTGGTACATTTATACATTGGTTTTTGGGAAAATTTGGGAGCATGAATCATATAGGAATGGGTGGTGTTTTCCATGACCTTATAGATTCATATCCCCACATATAATTTTTGGTTATGGTACATCTTGTTTTATTTTAATATGCATATACATAGAACGCTAGACAGGATTCCACTATGTGATCATGATGATGATATGATGGGTCATGAGGCTTCAGTGAAGGTACCTACACCAAAGATAGAACCTCCGGGTTGTTTACCAACTATACCACAACCTGTTGAGCAGAACCTAACACTGGCACTTCCAGCTATGTTTTACACATGCTGAGTGCACTACACATGTTTGAGAGGTATAAACCTCCTAGGTTTGGGCTGATTTAGAGTCCCAGGTAAATGAAGACTATAAAGAGATAGTCACTCTCATTTTCCACCATGTGAGGATACCTAAAAATTAGATGGAGGTCCTTGTAGTGAGTATTATTTAGGGCTCTGTTGGGTGTAGGTGAAGTTTATTGACTTTGTAACATGTTGAGAAAAATATCTCGGAGTTAGACATTGGGAGTCTCTTTATAATGGATTTATATACAGCAATGTTGTGATCAGTGCACATAAAGGAGAATTAGCATCTGAAGTAGGGTAGTTTGACCTTAACAAAGTATTGAACGATGTTTACTTATATCATGCATTACTCCCTGGATATTGTGTGGGATGTTTTCTTTAGTGAAAAAACTTTCAAAAAGGGATTACACTATGATATCAGGGATTCAGTTATATTCCTATACATTCCACCCTATTTTAGTGTGCTTGAAAAGGTCTTTGATGGTGGAGAGATTCCAAGAAGAGTAGGCAAAGACAGTGGGTGCCAGTAGTGGGAACCAAGGTTCTGAGGCCTCAGAAACGTACATCCAATTGTATTCAAAATGATCCAATAATTTCAGACCCCTTAGGAGGCAATCCCACGGTGTTGGGTTAGTAGTTCGAGGATATCAAGATGACTCAAATCATCAATGGGAGTGGTCATGTTTCTCGTATCATGGTCATGGACATCATACTAGAGATTATCTAACATGTTATATAGTTCCTAAAGAGACGATCAAGGGACCCCTGAGATAGAGAAAAAAGGAAGTATTAGGGTGGTACACAGGGTGGAGGATATGTCAAAGTGGTTAGAAGAGGAGTAGGATGTGGTTGAATGTTTGAATATTACCACCACCAGCCCAAGTGGTTCACACTAGGCTCATGGAGCTTGTGGTCAGGGACAAGGCCTGCTGCAAGCTATGGAGGCCTATGATCCCCAGGATCTAAGGATACTATGAGGTATGGTCTATGTATTTTCTACCATAGTTATAGTATTGATATTCAAAGGTGGAATTAATTAATTCCTTTCCACTTCTCTGGTTTGATACATAAAGGATATGAATGATCCATTAGCTCAACCCTTGTAGTTGGAGAATATGACAAGTGATGTATTAGCGATTTTTAACTTATGTCGATAGTGATAAAAATGATTAGAGGCAATAATTTTTCATGGTATATCTTTGTATCCATGATGTGGCCTTACGATGACATATTAGGTATGAAAATTATATCTATAGTTCATTCCTTTATTGACTGTTTAAAATGGAGGATTTATGTCCGTATTGATGGGATACGGTTTTCCTTTATGGGTGAAAAGGAATCCTTGTCCGACCAGGATTGTCTTTGAAATAGAATAGTCTATAAAATTACACACTAATTGGATAACATGATCTTTGGGAGGAGGATGCTATGAGATTTTAGTTTCTAATGGTATTGGAAGAGTACGAGGATGTCTTTCCCAAGGAAGTGTCAGGTTTACCTCCCCACTGAGAGATAAACTTTGGCATTGACTTGCATCTCAAAATGAACCTGATATATACCCCAACACTTTGGATGGCTCTTATAGAGCTTTAAAAGCTAAGGGTGCAATTGGATGACTTACTAGAGAAGGGATTTGTGAGACCCAATGTTTCCCCCTAGAAAACCCTCGTGTTGTTTTCCAAAAGGTGGACTGGATCTTGAGGGTTTTTGTGGACTATCATCCCTTGAACCAGGTGACCATGAAGAATAAGTATCTAGTACTATTGTTTGATGACCTATTCAATAACTTGAGAGGGGTGAGATGGTTCTTAAATATTGATTCAAAGCAGGCTATCAAAATCTATGAGTATGACATGAGGATATAATGAAGATTATATTTAGATGTCTATATGGTCACTATGAGTAAGTGGTGATTTCATTCGGTGTGATGAACTCCCCAACAGTGTTCATGAGACTCCTAAACTAGATCATTAATCCTTTATTATTCTGTTTTTTAGTGTTCTTCATCGAATATATCCTAGTTTACTCAGTTTCCTAGGATGAGAACATGATACAGTTGAGGATGGTCATGAACACACTCCCATATCACCATCTTTATGTGATGATCTCAAAGTGTCAGTTCTTTAATCGAGAGGTCTAATTTCTCAGACATGTCATCTTATAGGTAAGAGTATAAGTGGACCTAGTGAAGGTTGAGGTAGTCCTTTCTTGGGAGCCACCCAAGAGTGTTACAAAGGTGTGGAGTTTCCTTGGATTAGAAGGGTACTATCAGAGTTTTGAGCCCAATTTTTCCATATTGCTAGCACCCTTGAAAACATTAACATGAAATGGGAAGCCTTTAGTGCGGACAGAAATTTTTCCAATAGTTCTTTTAGGATATGCGTTAGAGGTAAAAGATTTATCCCATCTTGATATTTCTAGAGGAAGGTGGTGAGTACCTAGTTTTTTGTAATTCATCATGAAACAAACGTGGTTGTGTTTTGATGCTAAAGAAGGCAGCGATTTCTTATGGCTCACATAAGTTGAGACCACATGAGAATAACTACATGACCTATTATCTTGAGATAGTAGAAGTAGTTTTCACTCTGAAGATGCGGTAACACTACCTACTGGGTGAGTAGTTTTTCATCTACTCTCACCATAAGAGTCTCAAGTATGTCTTATCTCATAAGGATCCTAACTTATGACATAGATGATGGATAGAGTTTCTCTAGGATAATTAATTCAAGATTATATTTAATAATGAGAAGGGGAATATTGAGGCATTCACTCTCAATCATAGATCTTCTTCTCATTTGTTATCTAAGACGTCAGAACAATTAGAATCATTACAGTTTTCCTTAATGGACAATGATGGTGCTTTATATCTATAGTCGATGGTTGTTACCCCACCATTTTTACTACATTTCTTGGATTATCAGCACGGATATACCAAATATGAGAGCTTATATATTTAGGAATCCATTAAACATGATCCATATGGATATTTTAAATGTGGGGACATGTTGTCCTTTCTTAGAGGATGTATGATGGTACCTTTAACATTACGAGAGGAGATGATGTGGGAGTTTATTACTCCCATTTAGAATCACATCCAAGTGAGAAAAAAATATTCTAGATTATATAATTCTATTTTTGGTGGCCAAGAATGAAGAGGAGAGTTTCAGAGTTTGTCTCTTAATGCCTCACTTTTCAGAAGGTGAAGGTTGAGTACCAGGTTCCATTGGTTTTGTCTCAACCCCTTGAGGGGCCACAGTGGAAGTTGGATAAGATATACATGTTCTTCATGAGGGGGATACCATGTAGATCCAAGGGAAAAATGAAATATAGTTGATCATAGACTAAATAACCAATTCATCCCACTTTCTAGCCATTCAAGAGTATAGTTTAGTAGAGATCTTGGGACACCTCTATGTTTAGGAGATATTACATCTCTGTGAAGTTCCCTCGATGTTTATTTCAGACCATGATTATCTCTTCTCATCATGATTATGGATATGATTAAAGGTGGAATTTGGTACTGAGTAATGGTCAAGAATAGTGTTTTTACCCTAGAAAAATGGCTAGATTTAGTGGACCATTTAGGTCTTAGAGGACATGATGGTAGATTGCATATTAGACTTTGGTCATATTTTGGAGGAATATCTACCCCTGGTTGAGTTTATGTAGAATAAAAACTGTCCTTCCAATATTGGTATGGAATCATTTTATGCTTTATATGAGTGACCCTATATGTCACCAATTTGATGGAATGATCCAGTCAAGTAAGCACTCATTGGACCAAAGATAGTGAGAGCTATTACATAGAAGGTGAAGATCATCCAAGATTAGATGAGGACTGAAAATAACAATCAGAATTCTTATATGAACTGATTATGCGTGCCTATGGAGATTAAGGAGGGATACCGCGTGTTACTGAGGGTCTCACCTTGATGTGTATTGAGGTGATTTTTCCACAACATCGATTAATCTTTGAGACTCATTATCCCTTTACAAATACTATATAGAGTTGGTGAGATGGCATACCACTAAGCTCTACAACTGCAATTAGATCAAGTACATGACCTCTTCCATGTGTCAAAACTGAGGAGATATGTGCACAATCCATTAAGTTTTATCAAATAGGTAAATATGGAAATCTATGATGGACCTACATTTTCCAAGTACACAATAGTGATCCAGGATCGGAAGGAGAGGATACTTCATGGGTGATCAATTCCCATAGTTTGTGTCTGGGGGTAGCGTGAGAATATTCAATAGAGCACCTTGGAGTGCGAGACCCAGATGTGATCCCAATACCCTCATCTTTTTGATAAGGTGTTTCTTTTTTCAGGATGAGAATATCTAAATTGGATATAATTTCATGACTTATATATTTTTTGTATTATTTTTTGATATTCTATAGATTATTTTTGAGACCAGGCACTGAGACAATGTTTGATTTTGAGGATAACTGCACCTAGAATTTTATTCTGAAATATATTAAATATATTAAATTAAAAACATGTGTAGTTTTCTTAAAAAATTGTAATAAATACTAAATGTTGTCCTGGATCAGAAATATAAGGGAAATGTTGAGTTTGGAATGTGGGTTTTACCCTAGGAAGGACATAACTTTTGTCCGCCCAGGGCATTTTTGAATAATATTCACAGATAAATAATTAAAAAAGATCAATTAAACTGACATAAAATATTTTATTTGAAAAATAAACCAAATCTATTTTAAATTCATGGTTATGAGACTCCCATTACGTTTTGATGCTCAAACCCTAGAGATCTAAATGACAGGTGGAGAGTATTCTTGAGGAAAGATGATGAATCTGAACCAAATTATGGATCATTGCATCAATAGAGTTCATGGATCTTGTCAATGATGTAAACACATAACCATTATTCATTGATGATTGATCCAAACTTGAGGTAGGATATTTGGTTTTTTCATTCCATCCCATTAATTAATCTCAGATGAATGCATATCAATTCCACAAAAAAATTGATATGTGCAATGTCATTATATCTAATTTTATGGAACTATATTTTTTCATTGGGTATTATTCCTCCTCAATTTTCCCTTTCTATGCAAACATACTGAGGCTGAATGAGAAGAGGATGAAGTTCATTCTACAATTTCATGGATTATGGATTTCATCCCCTTTTATTCATTCATTCATTTTTGGTATTTTCCTTGTCAAATGTTTCGAATAATACCCATTATTCTATCATTGCACAACTATTATTTGGAACAACTAATTGATGCTGCAGTTAATTCTCATAATGGAGGTTGAATATTGGTAATTTATAATTATGGTGGATAGATCAAGGGAGGATGTGATCAAATTAGGAGTTCTTTATTTCTCTCAAGCAATGTATGATGTTGCTACTGATGGCTTAATTTATCATTTCCTGAGAAGATCAGAACTTGGAATCTGGCCAGTGATGATTAAAAGGCTTTTCCAACCTTAGATAGTCATATTTCATTGATTATAATGGATCCAATGATGTTTTGGGTGATACAGAGGATGATCTGATAGATTTCTAAAATATTGATCAACATGACAAGTATTGTGAGATTACATACCGTGTTGGACACCTTGGTTGTAGTGGAAGGTTTTCTGTTGGAGTTAAGTATCACATATGGTGTGAGATGCTCACATTCCATGTGAACCATATGTAATGGAATAACATGTACTTTATGAGGTACAAAAATATGGCTAGGAATACAACAAAATGGAGACATTGTGTACTCAGACACAAACATGGCCTGTTGTACATGAGTTGGTATATGGGTAGGACAATGTAAATGGAAAAACACATACAAAACAAGCAGGTTTCTAGAGACCTCTATTTTCCATGTGTTTTAACTTACATAATTATATGTTGCGGATTACATTTTTTGTGATTTTTTACCACACAAGAATACTTGGGGATAGATGGACACATCATGTACCCCTAGTACACACTGTGTACCCCCTTTGATTTGGTTTTTAGCCCTTTGATTCATTAGTTTAGACTATTATTGGTTTGGTGTGTTCATGTGGTTCATTATCTTGAGGGTACAGTGTGAAATTACATCAGGATTATGACCCCATCTAGTTGATGAGTCCTAGATAGGGTTTCTTGTGTACATCCATGAGACATGAGTGCAATCCTCTATCATCTTTATACCCTAGGTGGGGTTTGTGGAATCAGTGTGACCTCCACGAGGAGGGAGTTGATCCTCCACCTAGTGGTTAAATCGGTAGGGTTTGTGGTATCAGACAAAAATGATCCCCTATATTGTAGGTTGATCTATATTGTGTTCATGGTGTCACCCATCAGTTTTAGGTATGACCCCTATCTATGTATCAGGGTATTCGTAGACCAGTGAGATTTCTTGGGCAATGAACAATGAACATGAAATCTTGGATGAGTGTCTGCAGTTTTAGCATGTATCATGGAGTGGATTCTCTAGGAATGAGTGTTTCTTTGAGAAGAATCATTTGGGTGGAATTTGGTTATGAGAGATTAGCTGTGTGGTGTCCTTCCGGAGTATATCTGGGTGTTTTTTGTTATAAATTGATTGTTATATCATTTTATTGAGCTATCTATTCTTTTTTACTCATGTTTAGTATTTTTGGGGTTTTCTAATTTGTATTTTTATACTCCCCCTACATGGTATTTTACTACACTTGGCATGTCTTATGAAGACGAAAACCCTTTTGACAATGTCATGGGAGGACATGTAGTAGGTGGATCATAGCTTGATCTTAATAGAGTGAGTCATTTTCAAAGAGTTTTCATTTTTTCATAGTCCTTAACCTTGGAGAAGGTTGGAATCTTTATAGTTTGGTTCTACTTCTATTTTTCCCCTTTTATGCTTTCAATACTTTACTATCATACCTTGGTTTTGGGATTATAGATGTATTCATGCATTTGTTTATGTTTTTTTACATTTTATCATTGTATGGCTTAGAGATATGTTCATGTGTATAATTACATTAGGCTAATGCCTACCATTTGTGGGATATTCCAACTCGGTGTTTCTCTCTAGCCTATGTCCTATTGGATACAGGCTTGTGGTAGTCATGGTTCGGACCCCGATTGGTTAGGTTGTGACCAGAAAATTCAAAATCCATGAATAGACTTATCCAACCAATGAACTTTAGTTTTAAGAAATAATATTTTATTTGAAAATATATAGGAACTACCTCTATAATAAAATATGTAATATATATATTGACAACAAGAGTATTATGTTTATTTTTACTTAGATGGAGATCAACCTGAGGCAAGAAGGTGGTTGTAACTACTGAAGGATTATGACTTCTCAATACACTACCTCCCTGGGGAGGAGAAAAATGTGGCTGATGAATTGAGTAGGAGGGACCATTGAGTTCTGACCTTATTGAGGATTAATAGGTATCCTATATATAGATATATAGAAAAGAAGAATATTTTATTTTATATAAGGGTATCCATCATTGGACTTCGAAGAATTTGATAAACCCCACATAATAGAAAATATAGAGATCTCCCAGTAGGATGAAAATGACATGAAAAAAGAATATTAAATTAAACAATGACAAAAAATGAAAGAATTCATATATAGATATTGATTCTTGATGTTTTTAAACTGGTTAGGTGTTTTTTCCATACTAGAATCGAAGTGGGAACTGATAGATGAAGCACATAACTCAAATTTCTATATACACCCCAGTATAAAAATGTTGTATTGGTATTTAGGATAACATTTCGAGTGGGATGGTTTGATGCCAGAAATCATAAACTATGTTTCTATATTCTTAAAATTTCAATAGGTAAAGTCTAAAAGACAATATAATGAGGGAGTCATCCAACCTCTACCTATACCTATATGGAGGTTGGACATTATTTTAATGTAATTTCTCACTGGACTACCAAATAATATAAGGAATAAAGATGTTATATGGGTCATCGTTGATATTCTTACTAATTATACTCATTTTTAGTGATACAGTATGATCTACCCCTTGAAGACATTTCATTTCTCTATATCAATGAAGTATATAGGCTTCATATAGAAACTCTATCAATTTTAATTGATCATGACCTTTGGTTCACATAAAAAATTCTAGAATACAATTCTAGGGGATCTCGACACTAAGATTCAATGAATCTCCTCCTATTATCCCCAAAATGATCAAAAATATAAATATACTATATAGATATTATAAGACATGCTGAGATCATGTTCTTGTGAATTCCAAGGTATGTTATATCAATATACAACTTTAGTGGAATTTTAATAAATTAATTTCTTCCAATATAGCATCTAGATGGAACCATATAAAGCTCTAGTTGGGGAAGAGGTGTTATACTCCAACCTGTTGGGAAGAAGTTGGATGAATAAAGATAGGTTGACCATATCTTTAGTATAAACTAATATTAAAATACAGATTATTAATGATCATAATAAAGAAACTAAAATAATAAGAAAGTGATATAATGTTAATCAAATGAAATAATTTCAATTTCAAGTAGGGGATCTTATATACATAAAGGTTTCTCCATGGATGGGAGTTTGAATATTTTGTTAAAAGGGGAATTTTATCCATTAGTACATTAGGCCTTTTGAAACACTAGAATTAATTGGATTTATATCTTACTAATTGGTTATTCCAACCATCCTTTCAAAACTATATTAAATATTACATGTTTTATTACTAAGTAAATACATACCAGATCCATTGAATTTTCTCATAGATATGGTAATTGAGTTTTAGGTTATCTTTTCTGATAATTATGATCCTTCTTGATTCTTGACATTGGAGAATTAGTCAACTAAATTGGTGAATAACATTTAGAGAAATCAAAAAATATAAGAGGAAACCTGGGAGCCTAAAGAATATTTAAATCATGAATATCCACATTTTTAATAGATTATAAATACTCTAATTTCATGTATGAAAATATTTGGGGTGGGATACTTTCATACCTGAGATCCCAATGTATTAGGTAAAGACTATATCCTAAACTATCACACAATGCACACTCTAATGAGCCTTTATTTACTAATATACTTTAATATTTAATTTATAAAATACAGAATTATATTTTATAAAAATAAAAAATATTTATGAATTCATCATAATGATATTAGCATGAGATGAAATTTTGGGATTTTTCTAAGATAGTGAAAATAACATTTTTTTTGTTTGGAACCATCGATATGATGTACGAATATGATAAAAATCAACAAACCCTTATCATGAACATATATTTTTATCAATTATCATTCTATATTTTAAAATATTATATTTAATTAATAAACCTATATTTCATATATAAAATCTTAATTCATGTTTTTCACTAAAACTTTTTGAATACATTATATATATACTAATTTAAAATTAATTTATATCAGTTTAATGATTTAATATTATTAAAATTATTTTAAATTTTGAATCAGTATGTCATATTTATTAAAAAAGTATCATTTTATATTTAGTCATAAAGGATAAATTTTTAAGGTAAAAACTAGCTACCGAGGTAAAATATAAAATGGTTAAAGTAATAATTTAAGGGTCAATGGGCTTGAAACATGATAAATAAATGCCTATAATTGAATTAATGATGTGTTTATTGACCTTATCTCTTCCAATCCCTATTATTTCTCAATTTTGGAGCCATTTTCTATGATTGTAACTTATTATTAAAGAAATTTATTTAGTATTCTAAAAATGTTATCCCTTTTCACTTATAAATAGGGAACACCTCTTTACACTACACATCACAAAAAACACATGTTTTTAGAAAAATATCCACCCAAACCTATCATCAATAGTCCCGTCAAAGTTTTAGAGGTTTTGTTTTTTTCCAAATACCATTACCCGAAGGCATAACCCCCATTGTGAATGACATAATCCAAGAAGTGACATATAATGTTACAACCTCTCCTTTCATATTTATATTTCATTATGTGAACTTTTTATTACTTAAATTAAATTAAACTATATTAAAATATTAACATCGATATCATTATTATATTATTTTTTATTATAATGATGGAACAATCATTAACAACCTTTCACTTTTCCTTTAAGAAAAAAGTATCCACCATTAATGTGTTGTACGGACTACCTCCTCCACGACACATTGTGTTAATCTTTTATTCACCCACATAAATTGATGGAAATAAAATGGAATTTATTAGATAAGTATGATATTTTTGACATATTCTAGACTATTAAATGATAAACTATATTACCCATTTTACATGTTCTATGGGAAATGAATACCTTATCTATGCATATGTGTTGACTACCACCTTCATGAAACGATTGATTTTAATTTTTTTCAGGAAATAAATCCATGGATGGATTTAATAATGGGTTTAAAGGATATGTATAATTTTAATTTCATTGGTATGTTTCTTTCAAGAAAAATTCAATAACCTATTAATGATATAAACAATAGAAAATATTTATAAAACTAATCGTCTTAAAAAAGTATTCTAATAGTGAAATATTTAATTAATATTATTTAATATTTCGATATCCATTACATATTAAAATTTTAAATTATGATAAATCACACTAATAAAAAGTAAATTATATTATTTTGATTTTGGTATATGTATATTACATCAAAACAACCACATAATCATTCATTAATTCGGGGCTTGTTCATGTTTGGGTTAGTTTAACTACCTATATAAACAATACTATGAATTTATATCATAGATGATTAAGAGAAATAATTAAATGGTATAATATTATTTACATTTCTAAATAATTATTTTTTTCATCCTGGATATATTATTTAAATATTTAATTTATTAATTAATAAAACACACTTCCATCATTAATAATAATAAAAACACAATTCTTAACCGAAACATGATTGATATCAATTTCATATTCAAGGATTAAGATTAAAACACTCAAGGAATAAATTTAAAAAAAATAACTTATTATAAATCATAAGTAATAGTAACTTTAATAACCTCATAAAGATAATATTTTTAATAATAATAAATATGGACACCACAATTATAAAACTATTACAACTGATCAAAACACTAAAAAACGATGAGAAAAACATGTTTAATTAATATAGAGAATGAATATATATAAAAAGTATAAATGAAAATTGTTATGATAATGGATTTAACTAATTTATTAATATATCTATTTTGTAATATAGGAGGTTAAATTACATTCATGGAATTTGGGACATGCGGTAAGGTTTTTCCATATCAAATTCTTATATTTGTGGCATGTTTTCTATTGTGTACCTAATTTCTATTATGTAGTATATATATATATCCTATTTTAGATACTATACAGTAAACATAATATTGTTTATGGTATTTAAAGATCAATTTAATGACATATCTTTCAAGAGTTTTGGTTTTAAGGTTTACATAAGCCATAAGTGGTGAATAAATTGCCATGGAAGAATTTTTACCATATTAATCATAAATTTTAAGGAATATACATGTTTATATTGTTATCCATCCTACATATTATTTAGATTTAAGATTTACCAAAACCATTGTAAAAATAAAACTTTTACATGGTGGTGAAACTGTCCAATGTTTTGGTAAATTAAATGTTTTTTAGATTTATAGAAAATACATCACTGTATAGATATTGGAAAGTGGATGCGACTATGGAACATGTGAACCTTGGGTTAACCACCGCAAAAAAGGTTGGTTGAGCACAGAGGAGATCATCTCTCTAATTCATGATGAGTTGGTTTCTTACTATATTCTAGGTGAGACACTCCTAAGGGATAATATTTATATTATTCGCATGATCTTCATAAACCATGATGATGGACTTTTCTTAGCACTGACTAAGTCTCCTACCATGGAAAACAATTCATCCTAATTACTATCATCCATGGATAACCAAACACATTCAAAGTACTATCGCTGCTCTATTTATTTGGTAAGGGAAATTCCTATTAATTTGATGATACCCCATAACATCTAATTTGAATAAGGGATGATTTACTAAAATTAAACATTATTTATTTAATATATAAGTATTTTTTCTATATTTATGATTATATGGGTAACAATGTTTTTATTCAGATGGCGGTTCTATTGAGAATCATACAAAAAGTATTGTTGAATATTATGGTGAATTCATTAGTATTCATTGGGTTATGGGTGGGGCTAAAAATTATATATCCCCTTTATTCATCAACAAGTCTATTGACAAAAAACAAATTGTGTTTCGGCATATTCCTCTCCAGAGATTAGTATAGTTTCTTGGAAAAAACCTTTAAAACATCTTTTAATTATGAAATTGTGCATTCCATAAGTATGAGATCAATGATTATTTGTATCCTTGAATTCATTTGTTTTCATTGATAAGGAATTCCCTCTATTTTAGTTTATTATAGCTTCATATTGTATATTTATTCTGGAATTATCACTTATTTCGTGTTTATATTATGATAACATCCACTATATTCTACTCCTTACTAGAAATATGGGCTCATAGTTATTTTTTGTTCGTTCCTTAAGAAACCTAGATGATATCGGAGTGTAATTTTTATGATATATAATAGAAGGTATAATAATGTTCCTACAATATTTCCTTGATGTATCATAGGGTTTAAAATGCAATGCTTGTATGTATCTAGTTGTCAAAGACTATAAAGATATTAGATCCTACTGGAACTCTTTTATTATTTACCAATAATGTAATATAACTATCAGATATGGGTTTCTAGCATGTGGGTTGTTACATACCTCAGCTGAGAAAACAAATTGGGTGATTGTTCATCATTTATTATTTTGGATACCACATTACTTTCTTAATATTATGATTACTCTAAAGTAATTTCACCATCTGAGTTGTTTGATTCTAAAAAAGTTTATCTTTCATATCAAGAATTTAGTCATGATATTACTTATAAAAAAATTTAGTTTACAGGTCTATTTACATAGTGGTGAGTATATGCATTGGATCTGGAATTTATGTCATCAACAGTAAATCATAGAAGACATCATGAAATTTAGATTGGTTGGGTGGAAAATCTAGATGTAAGGCCACAACACTAATTTTCTCAAAATAATAAACAATTATGATATACCTAGTACTTAGCTCTAGTTTATTACTAAAAATTATAACTCACATCCATGGAGATACTTTTTAGAAGACATGACCACTCACTTGAAATTCTATGTCCTTCATCTAATTTTCAAAATAACTATTTTTTTATTTGTGCTATGTTAATATGATTTTGAATATCTCATATCTTAATAGTGTTCTCTTCTACATGTTTTAGGCCTACTATATTCCTCTCTCAAACCTCATCCCAACAAGTTGGAGCACAAAATCTCTTGCCATACAATGCTTTATATAGTTCCATATAAACGATTGAATGGAATATATTATTCAATGAAAACCATAAAAAAAGGATATGGGTCCCATGTTCCATTATATTTAATAAATCATAACATCGACATTGCCTATAAGGTCTAAATAGTCCTTTCTAATTATTGACCAGTTTGAGGATGATAGGAAATTATAAAATGTATCTCAATGTTGAGAGTGTCTTAAATACTCCTCAAAAATTTTAATGTTTATAAATTATCACAATTATATACAATTTATATAGTTGATATATGAAATATCACCATATCATTAATATAGAGATTTGTACAAAAATCAATGGGTATATCCTCCGTTATTGTTATGTAAATTTAAAATTTGTCATGGAAATCCAAAATGGCCCATATAATTTCATTCCTCTTAAAAATAAATGGAAGTATAGTGAAAAATTAATTTTTACATTATCCCAATTTTATATTGGTATGGGGAGAGGTTTCATGAATCTTTAGGGTGTTATAGATAAGCCTTTACATACAAGCGCACAAATAATCTAGACAAATAGTTCATAATTAACCACTTTCTACCTTCTCATGAGAAATTAGCTCATAAATCACATTACATCTTTGTGCTTCCAGGGTGTATAATTAAATTTATTCTATATGATTTATTTAGTAATTCTCTTTTCATCTCATTTATAGGTGGATCAGATAATCTCTTTCAAAATTTTAATACACCATCTTCAATCTGATAATCTCACATCATTCATGGATTTAATTTTCTTTTGTAAACACTTATCATCTTGCTGAGACTTCTTTATCATCTCCATTGAATATGGTTTGGAAATTTCTTAAAAAAGGAGTGATATTTTCCATTGACTAAAAGTCACCATATCCAAATTTACTAAATACATGGATGTATAATCCTTGTTTATATTTTTCATGGTCAAAATTCAGTGGTCCTCTCTACTTAATGAATTTTTAACTTTTTTTCCTTCCCATGGTGGTAGTGTATCAAAAAATTATAGTCCTTGAGTAGTTCCATCCTCATCCGTTGATTAATGTTGAGATCTTTCTGAGAGAATATAAATTTAAAATTTAATGGTTTATATATTTGTCACATATTTTACCATAGAAACAGTTCCTCCATATATTCATGGAACATATTATATATTCCAACTAAAGATTATAAGTCGGATAGTTCTATTCACGAATACACAATTACACTAATGTATAAGAAACCACTCCATAAGTTTTCATAAGGACCAAACCCATTACTTTATTCAATGAATCCCTATAAATTACAAATATTTCATTTCCCTAGTGAGTATTGATAGATTAACTAATATAACTTTCATCTTCTCTAAACATTCTTCACATTTTTTTGAATATTTGTATTTGGACCCTTTATGTGTCAACTTGTTTGAGAGTTTTTAAAACCAAGAAATTTTTTGAACAAGTCATTGATAGTAACCATATACACATGAAAAATATATGGCCTAATTATATATGTAATTGTGATCCATTCCTTGAAATCCTTTGTATTTGAAGGATAAACAAAATCCCATCTTTAGAGAGAACATGGCCATGAAAAGAGAATCCCTAGAGCCAAAATTCACACTTACTAGATTTAGCATGTAATTCCCTTTCTCTAAGAGTATTAATAATGATTCTAAAACTAATATCATTATTCTTATAAATTATATATTATATCAATATATCATCAATGAATAGCATGATAATATTATAATACTCTGTTATTCATATCCATAAACACATATGGTGAATTAGTTAATTCAAAGGTAATTACCATAAAATCATAATGTTTACACCATGTATCAAAATGTTGTATTATTTATATCATCATTCATCACTATTAATTGATAATAACTAGAAAAAATAATGATCTTCAATAAATATTGAGTTCCTGAAATTTTATCAAATACGTCATCAATTCATCATAAATGATACTTATTCATTATTATGATTGAATTGAATTCCTAGTAATCAATGTACAACCACATAGACCCATATATTTTAACAAATTGGATTGGGGTCCCTAAAGGGAAACCCTAGGGTGTAGGAATACCTCATCACACAAATTCTAATGTTGTTTTTTAGCCCAATAATTTCAGTGGTTCTATTATATATAGAGACTTAGATATAGTTTTGAAATTAGAGATGAGTTAAATGGAAATATTGACTTCACACTCTGGTTTATGTTCGAGTTATTCATCTTGAAATACATCAATGTATTCTTTTAAAATAGGTATATCCTATATTATTAGGATGCCTTTACCATACATATATTTCATTCGATATTCATTTCCTCCCTGAATTTGATTAAGGTGATAGACAAGAGGTGGATCTGGAAAAGACTCAGATAATGTAGTCTACACTCTAAAAACAAGAGATTTTATACCTGCTTTGTAAATAGTAACCTCATTATCTATGAAATAAATTTTGAATTATACTTTGAAGAGATAATCCATATAAATGATTATTTCCATGTTAATTATAAGTATAAAAATCTCATTTACAACTAATGAATATCAGTTCATATTAATAGATATTACTTGATATATATGTCGGTGTGTGTGTGTGTTGTAATAATATTTCCACAGAGTGTTGTGATTGAAAAGGATTTTTTGAAGTGTAAGGATATGGTACAATGTTCCCTGAAAACATGCAATATTAAAAGAGTGCGTAGAATCAGAATAAAATAAATCATTTGATAAATTTACTTCTATGATAAAATTATATTTTTTTATGTAATTCATAACTTCCACCAAAATTGTAGTAATTTTAATGGCCCAACCTTTCTCCATTTTCTTATTTTTAGTAAATGACCTTGATTCTTGGGTAATGGGTTTAATTATTGACCCATCTTATTATTGTTAAATCATTTGACTTAGTTAGGTTTTCCCTTTATTTTTCATTCATGATAATTATAGACTTTCTCTCCATACATTATGAAAACTCTAATTCCCTTTAATAATTTATTGAGGTGTTTCTCTCCAAAACTTTTAAAATTAAAAAATTACATCCTTACCTTGTTCTTATTCTCCAAATTTCTCTTTTAAGAGTGCTCAAATACCCTCTTGTTTTCTTGATTTCATTTTAAAACATAGTACTCAAAGGATTATTTTTTCAAATTCAAGGAACTTGATACAATATTCTCATTTACTAATATTGTTAGAATATTAATTCCATTTGAAGGATAGTATTGTTTCTATCAATAAATTTATCAATATTAATTATTGAATTATTTACATAATCAGAGGTATGAGCTTCTAAACATGTAAAGTTATATTCATATTCATCAATATTTTCCTCTTCCTTTTGTCTTAAGATAAGTAATTTCCATTCCATATATTCTTATCTCTCATGAGAAATGTATTTTCAAAATAATATCACTTTAATAGTATTCTATTCCTTACTTTTTTATCTCCACTAACTCCTTATATTTTTTAATCAATGACCATTATTGATTAGTGTCTACATTTATGATAAACCACCATGATATTTTTCACCATTTCAATACATCCTAACAAACAAATATCCTCTTGAGGGACTTGATTCACTAGTCATATACAAATTGATGAGTGGTTTCATTAAATTATGGAGGTTTCTATTATATAAAATGGTAAAACATTATTGTACCATGTTGTGGATCAGTCGGGTGATCCATATATGAAAGGTTATTAGTCATTACTTGATTCAACTTCCCTTACATAAATTTAATATACTTATCTCCAATAGCATCATCATTGACATTTTTCACTATCTCATAAGGAAAATCCCTATATATGTTTCAGATGTTGGTATTGTTTCTATTCTGTACATTAGTCTATGTTTCTAAATAATGAAATACACTATATTAACTCATAACCTTATAAATATCAAATTTTATAATATGATCCTTATGTATGTAAAATAATATAGATGCATTTATTTAATATCATATAAGTTTATCATAATGTTTTTTATCTACACGATTATTCTAGATCTTATTACAATGATTTATGAAAAACATGATCTGACAAAAACTATAACAACACCGACTCGAGTATCCTAGAGTAGGTGGTTACATTGTTTCATTGGAACAAAATAAAAAAATCATTCCACAAGATCTATTATTTTTTAATCCTAAAAGACTATATACATAAATTATTCTAACATTCCATTTTAAAACATTGAATGCAACTTAAAATCACAAAGATAACATTATTATTTCATCCATTACATCATTAAAATAATTCATATATCACTTCTTGGAAGCCTGGGGATAGGGAAAATATAAAATTTTTAGCTCTGGTGTTCAGTAATGGTAGGAGTAAAATAGAACCAATCATATAATAAAAAAGGAATGGTTAATATACCATAGATAAATGATAATCAGATATTCCATATAAATAATATCATAAAATAATAATATATCGAAGTAATAAAAAAATCACATGGAAAATAATAACTGTATTTATAGTTACATAATACATAACATTGGACATCTTAATCGTAACATCAATGCCTCATTCCAAGACATCAAACATAAGTAGTTAAAGAATACTCCATATACCCATTCTATATTTACTCTTGAGACCATTAAATCTATCATGTAGATATATTATTTTAGGCCCCACCCATGAAAAAATAGCACAAGTTCATTTATTATATAATGGAATGAATAAACAATGGAATACATAATCAAAATTCCATAATAATCAATAAAAATCTCTGTTGAAGTAGGAAGTATACAGAATGTCAATATTGTATCTAGATAATAAATGAAATAACATGATAATAATCCATATTCAAAAATAATGTGGATGGTAAATTTTTTGAATAAACCTAGTGAAGTATGAGAAACTTTAAAAGATGCTGACATATATGAAAAAATCCTTTATAAATACAATAAAAAATTTCTTAAAAATAAGAAGAAATATCCTTCCCATTTGTTAAATATTAAAAAACGTAAAATAAATAGAATAAAAAAATTGGATTTCATTTGAGAATCCATAGATTCATGAAAGGGGGGATTATTAATAAATAATGAGTATTGAGGTTGAAAATGGACATCATGTAGTAAATATTTAAAAATGTTACTTTCACACTTTTGTTAAGAGATAAAAAATTAACCATATTAAAATTGTTAAAAATATTACTTTTATAATTATAGTAAGGAAAATCATTGTCAATATAAAATTAACATAGATAATAATAGAAGTATATAAAAGAAATTTTTTAAAACAAAATAAAGAATGTGGACATGGAAAAAATTATTCCTGGCTAAAAATAAGGGAGGCCAAAAATAAAACTATAACATTCCACTTATTCTCATTGTCTCAAGAAGGTAGAAGAACATTACTTGGCCTTAAGAAACATCCCCAAGATTCCAAAGGCTGGATATAAATTTCAATGACTTCATTAATAGTTGGGGGAAATTTTCCCCTTTTGAAAATAAAACATGAAACCAAACATGTCATAAAAAACCCACTACATGATGCCGAATATAAATTAAAGAAAACTCAAATCATACAATTTATATCAAATTGAAACTACACAAAAATACCATAGTGTAATACTACAAAAAAGACCAGGTATACAGTGGAAGAAAAAATCAACATAACTCAAATATACCAAGAAAAAACTCCAAGCTCCAACAAGCTCCATGAATCAACTCCACAAAACACCCCATGTATCACTATGAACTATTAGAAAAGCTTGATACTCTACGTTTTCCCATGTCCCAATAAACAAATATATGAAAAATCACTAAAGTGCAAAATCATGGGTGAGTACTAAAACTTAGTAGGATTCCCCCATATGGCTTCACTACCAACACCACTAGGATAAGACATGATAGAATAGTTATAAAAAATATTTTATATAAATTAATTTCTAAAATAGTTTATGTCAAAATATAAACAACTTCCCTATTAAAAAATTGTTTTCTCAAACAACATCATGTTCCAAGGAATGAATCCAAATAATTATCTAAAACTATTTAATAAAACCAATTTTGGCATAATAAATTCCATTCTACATATCCACACATCCAACCATGCAAGAAACCATGGGCCTCCCTATACTCATGAGTGGTGATTCATCCTTCCACTAATCCATCAATTAGTTGACCACTATGGCGTGGGTATTTCACACCCACATCCATCCCAACCTTTTGATGGGGGTACTCCATTCCCTTGTCCATCCCAATGCATATGAAAACATGCTACATAACCATGAAAAACCATGCCAAATAGAAGTGTTCCAAAACATTTCAATAAAGAAACATGTCTATTGAAAACCATTTTTTATGTAAAAAAACAAAAATCATTTTAAAATCACCATTTAAAAATCATGTTGCAAAATTCCATTTCCCAAAAAACACAAAATTTAACAATTTTCAAAAACCGTCACTCAAGGGGGTTTTTATAAAAAAATCACAGTGGATACAAAATAAATTTCAAGAAAAACCATGAATTTGAAATCAAGACTTTATATTCTAAATATAGATGTCTATATTGAAGCCACTTACCTATGAATTTAGGCAATAATGAAGAAATACACTCAAATGAAAATGAAACTGGGTTGAATCTCTAAAATCCTTCCATAGATTGCTTCCCCTAGAATAAAAAAAATCAAAATCTAATCATATTTGGAATCATCTATCTTAGATATATCCCTATAAGACATAGATATAAGAAACAAAGAGATATAGAAAAGTATATATAAGGAAAATCACCTAGAACATCCAAGAATGAAGACTTATCACAAGAATCGAGCTTCAACGCACCAAGATATTCCTTTGGATCACTTATAAATCAATGGGGAGAGGATCCATGACATTTTAGATGGAAAACATCAGATTTGGGGATATTTTCAGGTAAAAATAATCCATTGAAATATTAAAGTGGCCTAGATCCAAAGTTTTAGGATCTCATTTTTGACTGTACATGGTGATTCACATGGTTAGGAAAATCATGAACTAAGTGTGTTCTAGCTTCTATATCAAGAAGGATCCTCACATGGTTAGCTTGTATGGTTTATAAACCATGTGCCAATTATTCCCAATCCCATTACCTCATGTGGCATGGTTTCTCCTAGGCTGCCGCACGGTTTGGACAAATTGTGCACCACTCGTGCACCTGTGCTTTTTCCACTATTTCATTGTGCATGGTTTCTTATAGGTGGTTAAAGTTTATCCCAAACTGTGCACCAGTCATGAACCTTTATAAAATCCCCAAAACATCCAAAAAGGTCACCAAACTCCTAGAAACTTCACCCAAAAACATTAGATACTTAAAAATCATAATGAAAGGGTTACTTACATGAAGTTGAAGGTGAAAAATTATCCCCTATATTATCCTTTCCATCATCAGAAAGTAAAAAACCATCATTAATATGAAATATTTTCAGCCATTTCTCATTCATCTAGTTCTCCCCTTCCTGAGTCTCCTCAAGAACATGTCTTTTTTCCACAAAACCTACAATAGAACAATGCTTTTTCCTTGAAATAATTTCTCATTCCTATCAAAAAACTGAACTGGTATGTGAAATAATTAAGAAACTAGATATAGGTCAATGTGATCCCATCTAATCACATGGTAAGGATCAAGGTGGCACTTTCACAACTGAGATACATGAAATAAATTATGCAAAACCCTGAACCGTGGTGGAAATTCCAATCGATATGCCATATCACCAACCTATAAAAGTATTTCAAAAGGGCCTATATATCCATAATATAACTTCCCCTATATCCCAAAATGATGATTTCCAAGCATCAAAGAGATCCTCAATAACACATGATCACTCACCCTGAACAACAATAGTCATTGACGATGATCCGCATATTATTCTTGACAAATATGAGATGTACCCATCCATTTTCTAGTTAGTCAAATCTTCTCCACTATTTCTTGGACAAGGCTCATCCTTACTAGTGAAGTCTCAGATATTTCTCCCAATAAAAATAGATAATGACAAGGAATAACATACAATGCTTCAAAAGGATCCATATGAATCCAGGATTGATAACTGTTGTTGTATGAGAACTCCACTAGTTACACGTGCTCTTAAAATGTTCCACCAAAAAACATTAAACAATCCCACAACATGTATTCCAATTTTTTGTTTCCCATTTGTATTTTCCATTTCTCTGAGGATGATATTCTACACTCATTGTCAACGGAGTCCTAAGGTATTTCTATAAGGATTTCCCAAAATGAGATGTGATCCTTGGATCTATGTCTGACATGATTGAAACTGGTATGACATGCCTCTTTTCCACTTCTCAGATATATATTTTTTTACACGTCCTCCATTGTATGAGATTCATGAATAGGAATGAAATGGGATGACTTTGTGAGATGATCCACTTTCACCCATATGTAATCGTGTTTCTGATCCATTTTGGGACACATCTTACAAAATCCATAGCTATATAATCCCATTTCAAATATTTAATCAGTAAAGATTTCAACATACATGTTGTCCCCTAATGCTCTACCTAAACTTGATGATAAGTTAAGAATCTTGAAACAAAATCATCCACCTTTATTTTCATATCGACCAACCAAAATTGTACCATCAATGCCTTATACATATTCTATATTCTAGGATGAACATCCCATTATGAATGGTGGTAAACATGAAGAATTTTTTCTTGAAAAGCTATAGGTACCACCATCTGATTTCTGAACCACAACACTGAACTCTAATCTAGATTCCATCCCTCAAATATCTCCCCCATTGAGTTTTGAACTCATCACAATACATTATGAATAGTATGTATGTTTCTATTTGACTATCATTAACAAATTGGGAACTACTGAAACCGAAAAAAAAACTACAACCTCACCTAGATATTCACATTCCACATGCATGTTGGCTAGGACCGACATCAAATACCACTAATCTAAAGCCTCTTTTTCTAATTGATCATATAACTTTCTGCTTAATGAATATGCCATTTAATTTCCTTTACTTAGTGTATATCAAAGGAAAACAATTAGAGAAACTTTGTCCATCTTCTTTTCTTTAGGTTCAAATCCCATTTTGATAAAATATGTTTCAATATCTTATGATCAGTGAACATAGAAAATTATTCACCAAATAGGTAATTGCAACATGTCTTCAAAGCATGGACTACATTATCTAGCTCTAAATCTTTTGTTGGGTAGTTATTCTTATTCACTCATAATTTCCTTGAGACATAAGTAACAAAAAAATTTCCTTGCATGGGAACACATCCCAAACCTAATCTTGATGCATCAGAATACACCGCATACCCTTGTCCTGATTCTGTAAAAATCAAGATTGGTGGTGATGTAAGGTGAAATTTCAACTCTTGAAAAGATTTATGAAATTCCTTGGTCCATTAAAATAGAAAATTATTCTTTTTCAAAGTTTTCATTGGTGAATATAGTCCTGAAAAATCACAAAAAACATCGTTAATAAACAGCTAGAATAAGGAAACTCTGTATCTTGATGAAATTCTTTGGTGGTTTCTAGGTGATAACAGCTTCTATCTATTCAGGGTCCTAAGAAATAAATTTTTTAGAGATTACATGGCCAATTAAACATTCATATTATATCAAGAAATAAAACGTTGATAATTTATTATACAAATGATGGTCCATTAGGATTCCCAAAACGGTCACCAAGTGTTGTTCATTCTTAGCCCTTATCCTTGAATACACCAATATGTCATCAAAAAACAACTCCACAAAATAATCAAAATATTTTTGAAATATTAGATTCATTAATTAAATAAATATTTTTGGTGAATTCATAAGACCTAAAGTCATTATAACATATTCATAATGGCTATATCTTCTTTTAAAAGCAGTTTTTAGAATATTCTCCTTTCGAACTCATAATTGGTGATATCATGATCGCAATTAAATCTTGGAGAACCATTGATCTCCAGTCAATTGATTGAAAATATCATAAATACAGGGAATTGGATACCTATTCTTTATCTTAACATGATTAATATTATGATAATATACACACAATCGAAGAGTTTCATCCTACTTCTTGACAAATGAAACTGATGCTACCCACGAGGATGTGCTCGGCTAAATGAAACCATTGCTTTCAAGTTCCTCCAGCTGCACTTTTAATTACTTTAATTTGGTTGGGTCTATTTAATAAAATGGATTGGAAATAGTACTGGTCCCTAAAAGGAGATCAATCATTCCCCACTTCTCTTATAGGTGCTAAACTAGAGAAATTATTAGGAAAAAAATCTCGAAACTACTACACCACTACTGGAAAACTGTTATCCTAGATATCTTAAATTGATTCTAAAGTAAAGGTTATCATTTTTTATAATATCATTCCAACTACTAGGTATAACAAGCTAGTTTCACTAGCTTTTACATTCTGGTCTCCTCAAAAGAGATGCATGACACCATTATTGGTCTAAAAACTAACTCTTTTGGTATAACAGTTGATGTGATCCGTTAACATTGTCAACTAACCCATACCGAGTATTATATTGTAGACTTCCATCTCAAGTATAGAGAAGTCCCATTTTATCTCATCTCTATCAATAGTTATAGAACATGTAACATCCTAGGTAAATAAGGGATATAATAATTTCATTTTTTTTTAATATTTTTGAATTAAATAATAATTTAATTTAAAGCGGATGTTATGTTTGATGGAATACCTAATACTCAACAATGGGTTTCTTGGAAATCTTACATTGCACACAATGTTGGGTTATACTGAAAAATAATAATATAATATTATTATTTTAAACTGTAGTTAATGTATAGCAGTTGTATTGGCAGGAATGAATAGAAATAACTACAATATTATTATACATGTTTTTTAAATGTTGTTACCATTATCCAATAAAATTTAGAGGATTAAAATGTGAATGAATCCAATTTTAAGCATAAATACTCTAATATTCATTAAAAGGTCGATTTACCACCTTTTGTTGGTGAACCCTTAATAAATATAGTTCTTTTCACTTTTATGTTTTCTATTTGACAAAATAAAATTCTTATTTAGAATCGGGACATCAAAATTTACTTTGGATGAAATTTTGGTATTTTTCTGATAAAGTTCATATTATTATGAATAGTGAAAAATACTGCATTTTAATTCAAAATAACCTTTTATTATAATTTATTTATATGATTATATTATCTTTTTAAATGGTTTTAAAGTGTAATTGGATTATATTTTTACAATTTAATTTAATTCCGGTCATTTTAAGTAATTTTACATTGAAATTGGACATAAACACATGTCAATCTTTTTGTAGATATTATTTCTTAAAAACACGCTTTTTGGTTTTGACAACGAAAATTAATTTTAAATTAATTAATCAAACTTATATGATTTAAATTTGGTAAAATAAAAATAATTTTTGGATTCGGAATATCAAATTTATCTTAGGGTGAATTCTTGGAATTATTTTGAAAACCTTCGATTTTTGATCAATAGTGAAAAATACTGCTTAGTAGTTAAAAAACTAAATTTTTCATTTAAATGAAATTTTACTGCTTATGTGAATTGAATTTTAAAAATATGACATAAATAGTTGTAATCAGTAAGTAAAATTTGTTTCCATGGGATGAAAATAATTTTTGGTGAATAGTAACATGATTTTTATTTACCGCGGTTAAAGATAAATATGGTAATTCAAGGAAGAAATAATATTATAATAATATAAAATTACATTAAAACTTGTCCTAGCCTTATTGGATGATTCATGGACTACCAATACCATCCTTGGGTAAAACTTTTGACCTTTGAAAGCCACTTGGGTATGATGATTACATTAATAACTTTTTATTTAAAGTACAAATAAAAATATCATAAACATGTATAGTTTTGCTAAAAGAATTTTAATGTGGGGTTATATAATTGATATATTTAACTATAAATATTCATTATAAATATAAAAATATTTCATACATCATGGTATTTTATTTATAATTTTTAGACATCAAATAAATAAATTTATTTATGACTCAATAATGATGTAATGATTAGCTCTTAATGAACGTTTTCAATAAATGAGATTATAAATATTAAAATAAATTTATTTTGAAACATTTTATGCCCTCAAAGAATTTTTTTTAAATTTTTATGACTTGTTATATTTTAATTAATGAATGTTTTTTGAAATAATCAAGTTGGTTTGGATTTTTAAAAAAGTCATGATATGAATAGTATAAAAATTGACATAAATGAGTTTTTAAATCAATTAATATTTTATTAAATGATAAAATAATATTAAAAATCTAAGATTTATCCAAATAATGTAAATAATGTTACAAATTTCATTAATGATCCATTTTGGATAACATGGAATTTTATAGTAAATATATTTACCATATAGTATGAATATATAAGAGGACATGGTAAAGGTTAAGTAAGTTAACACAAAGGGTTAAATAAATAAGATAATGATTAAAAAAATATAGAAAACCTGACCACTTATTATTTTATGATTTTATTTCTACTTATATTCACCTTATATTATAATTAAATAAGTTTTGGTCCTTTTGAAACTGAAAATAATTTTATAATAAAATAATATTTTCAAACTATCCTAAAGAGCTCCTCCTCCGCCTTATAAAAGGCCATCACTTCTAACCCATTACTCGCACCTCTCAAGACCCTTGGCTCATCCAACCTCTACCCAAATAAGCTCCCAAGATCCATATGTTCCTCTTAGAATCCTTCCTCTAGGCATAAGGCAATTTACGTCAACCTTTTGATTCAAACAAAAGGGAGTTACCCGATTTATAGGTCACGTCTTCTCTTAAGTTATTTTCTTTTATTTTATTTCTCCAACCCCCTAAACTCTATTTTTTCCTTTAATTTATAAAAAAACCAGTATCCTTAATATAATAGGTTGTTTTTTTTAGAATTATTCGAACTAAACTTATACACACATTCATCTAATGGATATTGAACATACTGTTTATGTGGATGACGAACTACTGGTTCACAAAACAATGATTGTTCAGTTATCTGCCACCACCTCACATAGTGGCCTTTATTATGGAAGTATAATTATATATGATATTTATGATATTTATTTTATCTCTCTTCTTCTGTAATTATCTTTTAGAAAATACCTTTATGCTTCTCATGTTGGATATATACGATAATTTCATTTGAGGAAGTGCAGACTACCGCCCCCTCAAAGTGATATGACTCGTTCATGCTATACATGGGACATAGAAAGGATGGATTTAATGAACTTATGAAACATATATAAAATATGTTATTATAATGGAATTATAGTATACATATGTACCATTAATATTTTATTCCTTTAAATATGAAATATAAATGAAAGTAACATTCATGTGTACGTACTGCTTACCGTCACCATGAATGGTACGTTTCATTTATTATCTCCAAATGATATGGATTATTATAAATACATATAAAATAGATATTTTTGATATATATGATATTTAAATCATGAATATCATTCTATAGATAATGTACTTTTGACCTCATGGAAAATTTGTAATTATAACAAGTTCATTAATGACTGAAGTACCAAATAACGACAAAAGGATCGTTATTAACTAAAATGACTATGTAATGTTTATAACGTGAAGATAAATTATATAAAATGAAAAATAAACTTGGAAAAGGTTCTTAAGCAAGTAAAAATTAACTTAAGTTTATTATTTAGGAGATTAAGGAACGAACGAGTCAAGTCAGACATGAGTTAAGGGACTTCGTCTCAATCTCCTTTCATTGAGGTTTATTTTAAACTATACACATCTTTATTTTATAAAATGTATAAACCCATTTTATTTTTTGGTTTCATTCAAATGGAATATTTTTCTATGAATCATTTTACTAAACAAAAAAATTAATGTTTTTAATGTTTTCAGAGACAATGACCTCTCGGCCACCATAATCGTTATTTGGCTTCCACTATAACAGTAATATTTTCTAAAATGAGAAAGAAACAGCTTATTTCCTTTTTGGGTGTTTTTGTATTGAAAATGGTTTATTAAATGGATTTATTATTTCAATATCTTGAAATGATTTCTTGTGATTGAAAATGAAATGTTATTAGTGAAATGTTTATATTTGAAATATTTTAAGTGTTGTGATTTTATAATGGTACTTGGACATTTGACAGGTGGTTACATGATAACCCAAATGACAGGTGGTTCCCTGATAAACCATGATAGGTGGTTATGTTATAACCTCCAATGCATTGGGTATGGATGTTGGTCGTATGGCTATTCCATTTATTTATATGTGTGGAAGTCGGCCATATAGTTATTCCATTTTAGTATGTTTATGTCCCAAGTTACCTTTATATGTTATGTGTGCTTTTTATGAGTTTTATGGTAATCTTTTGGTTCAAAAAGGGTAACCAATGATATTTTATTCAGTTAAGAGTATTTACTACTTCATAAAAGTGAAAAGTATTACATATGATAAAGTATTCATGGTTTACTTGTTGTTTTGAAAAACTAACAGTTTTCCTTCTCTGTGTATCCCATACTGATCTTTTTATGCTCATCCCATGTTTTTGAAATTTTTTTAACAAGACTTAAAGTGGAGTAGGGTCAAGGATGGTTTAAAGGAAAAGTCATGATGTTTAAAACATAGAACTAGATGTGACTCTTTTTTTCAAGAGTTTTTATTTTTTGAAAAAAATAGATACTGAGTAGAAGTATCTACATGTAATATTCAAGTTGTTATGTATATGTTATGAACTAATTTTATAAATATCTAAACCTCAAAAGATCTGATATGTGAATTATTTACATAATTCATGATTATGTAATATTTAAGGATAATCCTTATAGTTGGTATCAAAGGTTGGTTTTGACAACTTTAGAAGTTAGGGTATTTTTGAATTAATATACATGAATTAATTTATGTTAAGATTGAAATGATATAGAATTTAAATTTTACCATGTTGCTTCGCATAAGATATTTCTGTGTTCAGAATGATTTTCCACAGATTAAATAGGCCAGCTATATTGGGAAGGCATATAGAGGAAAACAAACTTCCAAATCAGCAACTTGAGATGGTCGAAATCAGAACTGAACGTTTTTTTGCAGTGATGAATCAGTTGAATCAGGAAATAAATGGCGGTAGTATACATGCATGAGACGAACCCCTAAGGAACATGTCTATAGTGGAGTATTTCATGAGGCATCATTCCCCATCATTCAGAGGATCATCTGACGCTGTTCAAACTGAAGGGTGGATCAAGTCACTGGAAAAGATTATCGATGTCATGGGTTATACAGACAATCAAAAGGATAGTCTTATTATTTATCGTTTTAATGGAGAAGCAGGTCGGTAGTGGTCGATGGTTAAAAATATCAAGGAAAGTGAGGAGATTTATGCTCTTGGTTGGGATGATTTCAAAGGTATGTTTCTTGAGAAATATTTTCCTAAGGTTGTTCTACATAGGATGAAAAACAATTCTTGTAATTGAGGTAGGAGGATGACTCAGTGGCTGTTTATGAAGAAAATTTCACTCGACTTGCAAGGTATGCTTCAAATTTCTCTTGAGATCTTGATAGTAAGATAAATCAATTTTACTTAGGACTGAAGTTGCAATATCGAAGAGCATTAGCCTCTTGTGAATTCGAAATCTATGAGAAACTTGTCAGATGTGACCAGAAGGTAGAAATAGATTTTTCTGATGATCATGTGACCCATGAGAGAAATCAAAAGAAGAGGTCCAGTTGTTAGGCAAAGGGAAAGAATTCATCAAAGAAGCTTGGAGGTAAGAAAAGTAAATATCCATATTGTGAGTAGTGTGGTAAAAAGAAACCTGGAGAATGTTTATCTAAGTTCGGAAAGTGATTATGGTGTGGTAAGTCTAGTCATATTTCTCATAACTGTAAATAATATGATCAAGTAGGAAATTAAAATCTAGTAGTAAGATGTTTTAATTGCAAAAAAATGGTTCATTATGAAAATGAGTGTCCAATGAAGAACTCAAATGAGGGAAAACAACCTGACTACAAGAAGAAAGGGGTGGTGAAATCCTTTTCAACTACTTCAGTGGATGTTGAGCCATCAAATGAAGTAGTATTGGCTACATTGTTTTGTTTATTTAGATTATTACAATGTGTTGTTTGATTTAGGATCTACAAATTCTTTAATTTCTAAGAAATTTTCTAGTAAATTGGGAATTCCATCTCAAGATATGAATCCTTAACATATGGCAAAATCACTGGGAGGAAATTTTGAGGAAAAAATAAATTATAAGAGTCTTCTTGTCCTTGTGTGTAGAAAGAATATACCTTTACACCTTATTTTTTTTCCTCTAGTATTCTTTGATGTTATTTTTGGTATAGATTGGCTTTCCGTTTATCATGATAAGATTGACTGTAGAGCTAAAGAGGTTTCTTTTCAGAAAGAATTTTAATTTGTGTACAAGAATGAACCTTTACTTTTGATAACATATTAAGAATATGAGAAACTAGTGAATGATGGAAAGGAATGTTAACTTGAACATATTGTTGAAAACAAAGTAACTGTTCAGATTAATAATGTGCTAGTAGTAAATGAGTACCTTTATCTTTTTGTTGATGAGTTGTCAGGTATTATACCTGATCGGGAAGTTGAATCTACTGTCGACTAAGATCCTGATGCTAAGACAATTTCAAAACCCCCTTATCGAATGTCTCAAATTGAACTTTTAGAGTTAAAGAAGCAATTGCAGGATTTATTAGATAAAGGTTTCATTCGACCAGCACATCACCGTGGGGTGATCCAGTCTTTTTTGTTAAAAAGAAATATGGTTCAATGAGACTTTGCATTGATTATAGATTCTTGAATAATATAATTGTTAAGAACAAGTATCCTTTTCTTCATATGGATGATTTGATTGAACAGCTCCAGGGAGCTCAGTACTTTTTGAAGATTAACTTGAGGTCAGGGTACTATCAGTTGAAATTAAAGGAAGAAGACATTATGAAGACTACATTTCATACTAGTTATAGCCATTATGAATTTTTAGTTATTCCTTTTGGGTTAACCAATTCACCTGCTCTATTCATGGATCTTATAAATATAATTTTTTGTGAGTTATTGGATAAGTTTGAGGTTGTGTTTATTGATGATATTTTGGTTTATTCCAAAAGTAAAGAAGAACATGAAAGTCATTTTAGGGTTGTCTTGTAAACCTTAAAAGAAAAGAAAAAGTATGGTAAATTCGGCAAGGGTGAGTTTTGGTTACAAAAAAATTCATTCATTGGTCACATTGTTTCAAATAATGGCATAACTATTGATCATGATAAAACAAAAGTTGTTGAATAATGGACAATACCTACAAATATAACCGAGATTCATAGTTTTCTTGGATTGGCAGGCTATTACAGAAGGTTTGTAGTGAATTTTGCACAGTTATATAACCCACTAACTAATTTAACTCGAAAAGGTGTTAAGTTCATTTGTAAAAATGAATGTGATGATTATTTTCAGAAATTAAAAAGAAGATTAGTGAATTCTCCAATAGTGGTATTACCTTATAGAAATGGTGAGTTTTTTATCTACAGAGATGCTTACTTGAAAGGAATTTGTTGTGTCCTAATGCATAATGATTAGGTAATTTCTTATGATTCACATCAGTTGAAACCTCATGAGTTAAATTACCCTACAAAGGATTTAGAATTAGCTGTTTTTTGCTTTAAAATTTTGGAAGCATCGTCTGTATGGAATAAAATTTGAAATATATACTGATCAAAAAATTTAAATTATATATTATCTCAGAATGAATTAAATATGAGACAGAGGAGATTGCTAGAATTAATCAAGGATTATGATTACACATTTCATTACCATCCAAGAAAGGAAAATAAAGTGGCTAATGATTTGAGTCAAAATAGTAATGCTACATTAACCATGTTACGTTTGAAAAAATTTCCTATGATTAAGGATTTGATGAAATTAGACATAGAAGTTGTTGGTGCAGTAAATTCCTCTATTTTGTTTCATGTGGTAGTGGAATCATCTCTATCAGATAGAATTAATCAAGCACAGAAGGAAGACAGGGATTTCTAGAAAAGGGTAGAATTGGTTTATAATGGTAAGGTACAAGAGTTTAATATTGCTAGAGATTGTGTTTTAAGGATTGGAAATATATTAACTATTCCTTGTGATTCAAATTTTAAGAAAGAGTTGTTATGTGAAGCTCATAGTTCTTCATTTTCACTTCATCCTAGAATCAATAAGATATACATAGATCTTCGAGAGTATTATTGGTGGGATGTAATGAAAAGAGATATTTCTGACTTTAGTGTGAAGTGTTTTACTTTTCAACAAGTTAAAGCATAACAGCAGTTACCGAAAGGGATGCCTATACCTTTACTAGTTCCAGAGTGGAAATGGGAAAATATATTTATGGACTTCATTGTAGGATTACCGAATACATATCTAGGTAACAATGCAATCTGGGTTATTGTTCATCAATTCACTAAATCTTCTCATTTACTTCCTATTCGAGATACTCTTTCTCTAGAAAAACTATCTAGATTATATGTTAAAGATATAGTCATGTTACATGGAGTTCCCCTCTCCATTGTATCTAATCATGATCCCAGGTTCATTTATAACTTTTGTAAAGGCCTTCAAATGTCATTGGGTGCTAAATTAAATTTTAGTACAACTTTTCATCCACAATCATATTGACAGTTAGAATGAACAATTTAGACATTGGAAGATATGCCATGTGCTTCTTCAATGGATTACCAGGGAATTTGGAACCAACATTTTTCTTTGGTTGAGTTTTCTTAAAATAAAAGTTTTCATTCTAGTATACATATGGCTCCATTTGAGGTGTTATATGGAAAGTAGTGTCAAAATCTATATTTTTGGGATGAAGTAGATGAATGGAAGTTGATGGGACCCGAATTGGTAGATATGCTGGAAGAAAAAGTTTAGTTGATTCAAAAGCACATGTGAATAGCTCAGAATAGGTAGAAATGTTATGTGGGTAACAGCAGGAAGGATCTTTCAGTCTATATAGGTGATCATGTCTTTCTCAAAGTTTCTCCATGTAAAAGTGTGACTCATTTTGGTAAGAATGGAAAGTTGATTCCAAAGTTCATTAGACCCTGTGAAATCATAGAGAATGTTGGATCAATTGAATATATAGTGGATTTACCTCCATGTTTATCATAGGTACACAATTTTTTTCATATTTCAATGTTGAGAAAGTATATGATGAATCCATCTCATGTTTTGAGTCCAGAGGTAGTTCTTTTGGAAGAAAATATTTCTTATGAGGAACAACGAGTCTAGGTTATTGACCGAATAGAGAAAGTACTGTGTAATAAGGTAATACATTAGATAAAATTTTTGTGAAAAAACCATATGGTTGATGAGAAAATGTGGTAATCTAAGACTACTATGAGGGATAAATACCCCCATTTATTTTATATGTGAAGAAAATTGCGACGACGCAATTTTCAAAAGGGGGGAAGGATGTAACATCCCAAGTAAATAAAGGATATGATATTTTCATATTTATTAATATTTTTGAATTAAATATTGATTTTACTTTAAAGGGGATTCTATGTTCGATGGCGTACACGATACACAACAATGGATTTCTTTAAAATCTTACGTTGCACACAATGTTGAGTTATACTGAAAAATAATAATATAATATTATTATCTTAAATGGTAGTTAATGTATAGTTATTGTATTGGAAGGAATGAACAAAACTAACTACAATATGATTATACAAGATTTTTAAATGTCTTTACCTTTATCTAATATATGTAGGAGGCTTAAAATGTGAATGAATCCTATTTTAAACATAAATACTCTAATATTATTTAAAAGGTCGATTTACCACCTTTTGATGAAAACCCCATTTTTAAATCTATTTTTTGTCACTTTTATATGTTATATTTGACAAAAAGAATTTATTTAGAATCGGGACATCAAAATTTACTTTGGTTGAAATTTCAGCATTTTTCTGATAAAGTTCATCTTTTTATGAATAGTAAAAATACTGCATTTTAATTAAAAAAAGCCATTTAATATAATTTATTTATATGATTAGAATATCTTATTAAATTGTTTTAAAGTGTAATTGGATTATATTTTTACCATTTAATCCAATTTTTTTCATTGGATGTAATTTCACTTTGAAATTGGATATAAACACATGTCAATCTTTTTATAGTTATTATTTCTTAAAAACACGTTTTTTGATTTTGACAACAGAAATTAATTTTAAATTAATTAATGCAATGTATATGTTTTTAATCTGGTAAAATAGGCATCATTTTTGGATTTGGAATATCAAATTTATATTAGGGTGAATTTTTGGTATTTTTCTGAAAACCATCAATTTTTTATGAATAGTGAAAAATACTGCTTAGTAGTTAAAAAATTGACTTTTTCATTTAAATGAAATTTTCCTGATTTTTTCAATTGAATTTTAAAAATCCTAGATACATTTTTGTAATAATTGAGTAAAATTTGGTTCAATGGGATGAAAATAAATTTTTATGAATAGTAACTTTTGATTTTTAATTACCACGGTTAAAGGTAAATAGGGTAATTCAAGGTAGAAATAATATTATAATAACATAAAATTAACTTAACACTTGTCCTAAACTTATTCTATGAGTCATGGATGACCAATATAATACATGGGTGAAACTTTTTTCTTTTTAAAGACAATTGGGTAAGACAATTACATTAATAAATTTTTATTTAAAGTAAAAATATAAATATCACAAACATATATTCTTTTTCTAAAAAAAATTAATGTGGGGTTATATAATTGATATATTTAACTATAAATATTCATTATAAATCTAAAAATATTTTCTAAATCATGGTATGTTATTTATAATTTTTAGACATCAAAAAAATTTTATTTATGACATAATGATGATGTAATGATTACTTTATTAAGGAATGTTTTAAATAAATGAGATTGTAAATATTAAAATAAATTTATTTTAAAACATTTTATGCCATACACTAATTTTAGAGATTATTATTAATTGATATATTTTAATTAATTGATGTTTTTTGAAATAATCAAGTTTGTTTGGATTTTTTAAAAAGTTATGATATGAATAGTATAAAAATTGACATAAATGAGTTTTTAAATTAATTAATATTTTATTAAATGATAAAATAATCATAAAAACTTAAAATTAGGCCAAATGACTTAAATAATTTTAGGAATTTCATTAATGATCTATTTTGGGTCTCTTGGTATTTTATAGTAAATATATTAACCATATAGTATGAATATATAAGAGGACATGGTAAAGGATAAATAAGTTAACCAAGGGTTAATTAAAAAAGATAAGGATTAAAAAATATCCAAAACATTTAAAATTATTATTGGATTGATTTTATTTCAACTTATATTCACCTTATCTTCGAATTAAATATGTTTTGGAACTTTTAAAACTGAAAATGATTTTATAATAAATTAATATTTCCAAACTTTCCTAAAGAGCCCACCCCCCCCCATATAAAAGGCCATCACCTCTAACACATTAATCACACCTCTAAATCCCCATGGGTCGACCAAACTCTACACAAATTAGTTACCAAGATCCCTCTCTTACCCCTATAAGACTAACTCTAGGCAGAAAGAAATTCAAGTAAACCTTTTGGTTCAAACCAAAGGGAGTTACCCAATTTAAAGGTATTGTCTTCTCTTAAGTTCTTTTATTTTATTTTACTTATCCAACCACCTAACCTCTCTTTATTCCCTTATTTTGTAAAAAAAACCAGTATCCTAAATATTATAGGTTGTTTTATGGGAAGTATTTGAACAACAATTACACACACCTCTATCTAATAGATATAGAACATACTGTTTCTGTGGACAGTGAAGTACTGCCTCACGAAACGATGATTGTTCAATTATCTCCTACCGCCTCTCATGGTGTCCATTATGATGGAATTGTAATTTTATATGATATTTATGATATTTATTTTATCTCTATGATTCTGTATTCTTTTCATGTTGTATATATACCATAATTTCATTTGAGGAAATACGGACTACCCCCACCTCAAAGTGATATGAATCATTCATTCTATACATGGGACGTATAATTTATGGATTTAATGAAATTATGTAACATATATAAAATATGTTATTATAATAGAATTATATTATATCTATGTACCATTATGATTTTATTCCTTTAAATATGAAATAGAAATGAAAGTAGTGTTCATGCGTACGTACGACTTACCGTCTCCATGAATGGTACTATTCATTTCTTATCTCCAAATGATATGGATTATTATAAATACATATATAATATATATATTTGATATATATGATATTTAAATCATGAATATAATTCTATAGATAATGTAATTTTTACCTAATGTACAATTTTTAATTATAACAAGTTCATTTTTGACTCAAGTATCAAATATCAACAAAATGACTGTTATTAACTCAAATGATTATGTAATGTTTAAAAGAGGAAAATAAGTGATATAAAAGGAAAAATAAACATGGGAATGTTTCTTAAGAAAGAATAAATTATCATAAGTTTATTATTCAGAATATTAAGGAACAAATGAGTCAATTTAGACATGATGTAAGGGACTTCGTCTCAATCTCCTTTCATGGAGGATTATTTTGATTTATACACAACATTATTTTATATGATGTATAAACCCCTTTGAATTTTTCATTTCACTAAATGGGAATATTTCTCTAAAAATCATTTACTAATCAACAAAATGAATTTTTTTAACATTTTCGGTGATAATGACCTCTCCGCCACCGCAATATTTATTTGGCTTCCTTTATAAGCCTTAATGCTTACTAAAATGAAAAAGAAACACCTTATTTCCTTTTTTTGTTTTTTCGTATTGATAATTATTTTTTAAATGGATTTATTAATTCAATATTTTTGTAAAGACCCGTAAAATTCAAGGAAATTTTTTTCTTAATTTTCTTTAGAATTTTACAAGAACGCGGTTTCAGACGGCACCTGATTCCGAGGCCCGGAGTGCCCGGAATTAATTTCCGAAGTTTGGCTCGGGTACGTTCAGTGAACGAACGAGCGGGAATTCCTAACTTTTGATCTGGTTCTCGGAATTGAAATCCGAGGGCACCGATGAACTCGCAGCGCCGATATTCGCTTAAAGAGACCTTTTCGGGAGTTGCGTTTGTTGCGAGTTGAAAGTTAGTTTTGGGGTTTTTCAGTTGAGTTAAATAAAATTTGTTTAAGACATATTTTATTTTAACTTATTAAAAACCTACCAAAGGAGGTTGGAAGTGGGACCCACACCCACTTAACCTCCCTTGGGAGGATTAAGTGTGGTGGGGCCCACACGAACCCCTTTTTCTTTTCAAATACCCTAACCCCTCTAAACCCCCTCTTAATTGCGTAACTCTTCCCTACTTTATTTCTTGCCAACCTATCTCTTCATTTAATTTTGTCAACTCTAGATTTAATTAATGAATTGATTTCAACTTTTGAATTTTTGAAAGGTTGGAAAAATGAAAATAAAATAAGGTGTAGCTTATTTTATTTTGGGTTGATCGTTTGTCTTCTTGAGAGGTGGAGAGCTCTTCTTCTTCTTCTTCAAAATCAACGAAGAACGCGAAGAACGTCGTTCTTTAACGAAGAACATCTCCGCCGAAGAACACGGTTCATCCGCGACGCCGTATCCGCGACGCGACGTACTTCTTCCGCGTCATCTCTTCCGTGACGGTTTTCCACGACGAACGCCATCGACAACGACTCTTCCTCCGCGACACCGATATTTCACGACTACGTCAACGTGCGACTATCGAGGTAGAGGTTCTTGAGTTCGTTGTTTTCCTTATAATTTGACCTTCCTCAAGACTTGACGAGGAACGCTCTTTTTCCGACGAAGGGAACGCCGCTTCCTCCTCGGACCTTCTGCGTCGGCAAACGAAGATCCGCCAACGACGTGTCTCCTCGGGCATATCTCTTCGTCAACGGATTTGACGAACGACGACCGCGACGCCCGACTTCCGCGACGCCGTCTTCCGCGGAACGTAGATGAATCTTCGAATCTTAAACCCGAGGTAGGGGTTGTTGATTCATTATTTATTTGTTCCATTTCTTGAACATGGATCTCGCATGACTAACTTGAGGTTTGAATGTCTAAGTTGAGTTATTTATTTTAACGTGAGGGGGGGCCGGACCGCATGAACACGGCCGAACCCCCCTCCATCGTTCATGTTTATTCATGCGGGTGGAAGCAAGTGGCGTGGTGTCGTCGCACCACGCAGATGAACGTGCAAATATCTTACGCGATGCCGTCGCACGCACCATGGAAGAAACAACAAGAACGCGACGCCGTCGCGCCGCGTTGAAGAAATATCATGGCACGGCGAAGGGGCGCGGTGCCGTCGCACCACGCCGGATGACGAACGCCGTGGCCGGTTCCGGGCCGCGGCGGGACGAGGAGACCGCGGCCGGTTCCGGGCCGCGGCGGAACGAGAAGACCGCGGCCGGTTCCGGGCCGCGGCGGAAGAGGAGACCGGCGGTCGGGCCGCCGGCGTCGGAAGTCGAGGGAGGGACCGGAATTTCTGGTCCCGTTGGTAAAAACCGGCCGGCCAGCTGGCCGGCCGGATGTCTTAAAACCGGAGAATTTAATTCCCCGGCCACCTAATAAAAACCCCCCTCTTAAGAGGGGGGGCGGTTCTTGAGGGAAGGGGGCAACCGGCCCCCTTGGTTCGGCGCCAGCAGGCCCCCCACGTGGTGGGGGGGGCTTCTTTAAAAAAATGGGGCGCGGCCCTTTGTGCCGCGCCGCCCTTCAAAAAAACCGCGGGGCTGAGCCCCCGCGTGCGCCGCCACCTCGTGGCGCCCGGCCGTCGCGGCCCGCCGCCGCCGCCGCGCCGCCGCCCGCTGCCGCCGCCCGCCGCCGCCGGCCACCGTGCCGCCCAGGGGGGGGGGGGGGGGTCGGGCCGGGTCGGCCCGGACCCGGACCCCCCCGTTTCGAACCAGTTTTGGTATTTGGCTCATAACTTGAGCCTCGGACCTCCGAATGACGAATCGTCTGCGGCAACGCGATCCTTGGATCGAGACGGTCGTTTCGGTATATCGCACTCAAGGGTTCGGTTTACTTTGAGTTCGGCCGGGTTGGTTCGTTCACGAAACCAACCGGGCCTTCGGAGCGGAAACGCTCATATCTTGAGCTACGGACGTCCGATTGACGCGCCGTCAGTCGCGTTGTGTTCCTCTTAGTGAGACGGATCTTTTGGCATACTCCGCCCGAGGTTTGGACGCAGGTGGAGTACGGTCGGGTTGGTTTTGCCTTAAAAACCAACCGGGCCCCGGAGACGAAAATGCCAATAACTCTCAGACCGGGCGTCCGATCGACGCGCCGTCTGTTACGTTGAGTTCCTGTTGACGATACGGAACTTTTGGATACATCAACTTCGGTCTTCGTGACAGTTGATGTATCAGCCTCTCGGCTCGTGGAGCGGACCCTCCGTACGAGTTTGCTGTGTGCGGGAACCCTAGTTCTGGCTGCGACTATTACTGTGACGACTACTACTACTGCTACTGTGTCTGCGACGACGACAGTACAGAGATCCTGTGTGGATTCGACGACGACGACTACAGCACTCAGAGATCCTACGTGGAACAATGCTACCGAACCTGTGTGAGCTGAATCTTCTGTTTACCTAGGGCGGTGGAGCGCTTGGGTGTAGCGGCGGACCCGTGGTACTTGACAGTGGTGGTGCGCTTGGATGCAGCAGCAGACCCTTGGCGGTGGAGCGCTTGGTTGTAGCGGCGGACCCGCGATACTCTACGGAGCGTGTGCGCTTGGTTGTAGCGACAGACCCGCGACGGTGGAGACGTGCGTGCGGAGTACGGATACCGTATAGATGACTGAGACCTGGCGACTGTTTGACCGACTCGACTTGGAGTGAGTCGACTAGCCCAGTGGACGGAGCGCCCAGTAGTTGGCAGCAGACCCACGGCGGACGGAGCGCCCGGTAGTTGGCAGCAAACCCGCGGTACTCGACAGGAGGAGTACCTCAGTAGGCTATTTGGGTGAGCGCCCGGTATTTGGCGACAGACCCTCAGCGGACGGAGCGCCCGGTAGTTGGCCGCAAACCCGCAGTACTCGACAGGAGGAGTACCTCAGCAGTCATAGGTTAGTGAGTAGTACCTCGGAGTCGTGACAGGACTACTGCACACTTCAGAGACGGGGCTCTTCAGCAGCTACGGTTTCGATAATGAAAATCCTGGTTTGAGATGAGTCAATGATCTTTGTGATTCCTCATGATTGAGATGGGTCACTTGATAACTTAGGTATATGTATGGGCATATACCTGGGTAATGGTTATCCGTTGATTTCATAACTTGTTTACTCTTCTTTGTGGATTGGGTTGTTCTTGGGCTCGGTGTTGGAGCCGAACGGAAATTGATGACTTAGGTATATGTATGGGCATATACCTAAGCAGTGTCAGTTGTTACTTCGTGATTGTTACTTTTCTTCGTGGTTTATCCATTGTGGATTTGAGAGACCTTCAGGGGTCTCGGGGTCCCTACTGAGTAGCTTATACTCACCCCTGCACGGGCTTTGCCCGCACTACGTTGTGTTGGTTGCAGACGACGGACAGCGTTGACCTTAGCTGAGGCTTGCAGAGCGGAACGGTACCCGGAGGTGGACCACTGGGCGGGACGTGCACGGAGCGGACGGCGGGACCCGTGGAGCAGAGGAGCTATCTGTACTCACCCTTCAGGTGGGATTTCCAGTGGACAGCTCGGAGTAGCGGCTTTACTTTTCAGTTGTTGTTTTTCCCTTTTCGAGTTGTACTTTACTTTCAGTTTGGGTTTGTATTCTGGCCCATTTACTTTTCTGCACTTGTAGTTACTTTCCGCTTGCTGACTCTGTGGTGGTTGTTACTTATAAAGGCAATGCCTTCCCTGTTTACTGGGATTTTACGCCTTGGTGCTAGTCGCCAGCCCCTGGCCTATGGAAGGCGGGCTTGGGGTAGTCACGGCACGGATCCCGAGGGCGGGTCGTGACAAATTGGTATCAGAGGAGTTCGGTTCTACCGCGAACTCTGATCTTTTCTATGTGAAGCAATAATGTTTAGCGTATTGAGTGTGGATATCAGTCCAGGGAGTCCAGTGTTGGTGCGGCGGCCGACGTATCCGTACACCAGGACCCTGACCTCTGATTTCCGACTTAATGCACGAAAACATTGATTGCGTGTGTGTTTCAAAGTTTTCTTTGTGTTTACTTATATCAGCTCACCAGGTATACTGTTCTAACCGTGGCGCACCTGTTTCCTTTCAGGATGGCCCCACGACGGCAGCCAGCTAGGGTTCCGAGAGTCGAGCGAGACGACAGCCCACCGAGCGACGAGGCCTCGGTGCAGGGCCCTTTTTCAGTAGTGGCACCGGCGGTAGCTTTACCCGCTGATCCCCCGATGCTTCCAGCAGCAGCCGCTGACGATGCACGTCGCCTCAGCGCACTGCATGAGTTTCAGCGCCAGCGACCGCCCAGGTTTCGCGGGGAGACGGATCCCCAGGCTGCAGAGGACTGGCTGGAGGCAGTGGTACAAGTGTTTAGGCTAGTGAGGACACCAGCAGACCTCATGGTGATCCTCGCTGCGAGCCTACTACACGCAGCAGCAGGACGATGGTGGATCTTGATGCTCCAGGTGCACGATGAGGCATCTCTACTCTGGACGGACTTTGAGAGCATCTTCCGCTCGGAGTTCGTCCCAGCCACCCTTCGTGCGGTGCGTATTCAGGAGCTTCTACAGCTGCGGCAGGGCAGCATGACGGTCGCTCAGTACGCGGCGAGGTTCACCGACCTTTCTCGGTACTCGACAGACATGGTACGGGACCCCTTCTTCCGGGCCCGGACCTTCGAGCAGGGTTTGAGACACGAGATCAGGGCATCGCTGATCTCCCTCAGCATACCGACTCAGACAGGAGTACTGGAGCGGGCACTTCTGATCGAGAGTTTCCTTGCTGAGTCTACACCAGAACAGCAACTCACCGCAGGGCGGCACGTGGCAGAGTCATCTGCAGCAGGTAGCCGACGGATGTCTCAGGGTTCCAGGCAGACCAGACCTACCGGTGGCCGACAGCACGACTCAGGCTCAGTTGTACGGGGAAGCCGGGGTGGAGTCAGAGCCAGGCGTGCCGAGAGTGGGCAGTGTTACTCCTGTGGCGGGATTGGTCACATGGCTCGTGACTGTCTGACTTGCCATGCTGATGATCAACAGTTAAGTGAATAACCTCCCAGGCAGAGGCAGAGGTTCGACCGTGGCGGTCCGCAGAGAGGAGGCGGACGAGACAGAGGAGATGGACGAGCAGCAGGTGGTGGGCGACGCTTTGAGGCTCTTCCACCACCACCACCAGGAGGTCCACCCCGACCGCAGGGGAGAGCTCAGCTTCAGGCAGCCGAGGCCTTCGATCATGGAGCTCTGGGAGCCGATGGACAGGAGCAGAACTAGTGGATAACAACCTTTGTACTTCTGGTTCCTTGTTGCTTTTTTGTAGCATCTTGTATTATGAGCTGCAATAATAAAAGACGCATACCTTTGTGATATTTTCGTTCCTGTCCTCTTTCGTGATGTTACTAAGAGGTTCCAGTTTTGGCTGTTGACTTGACCCTCACTTGTGAGACATCTACTGGAGGAGACCCAGTTACCACACACTGATGCCGACAGTGTGACTCAACCCTTGGAGGCGAGAGTAACGGTTGAATCTCTTAGTAGTAGCGTCGAGGCCTTACGACGTCATCCTTGGTATGGATTAGAATCATCCATGTTAGGATTGACTGTTTTAGGCAAAGAATGTGGTTCATCCAGGGGATGAGACCAGATTTCTCTTATCGGCAAAGAAGAAATCTTGTAGCTCTTGTGGAACCAGAGAAGGTCCAGGTCATCCAGGAGCGGATGAGGACAGCTCAGAGCCGGCAGAAGTCGTATGCTGACAGGAGGCGGAGGCCACTGGAGTTCGAGGATGGCGACCACGTCTTCTTGCGGGTCTCACCTCGACGTGGTATTCGGAGATTTGGCCGAGGCGGCAAGATATCTCCGCGCTTCATCAGACCCTTCCAGGTCCTCAGCAAGGTTGGCGAGGTGGCTTATCGCCTGGCTCCACCACCTCAGTTGCACCGGGTGCACGACGTCTTCCACGTATTCCAGCTGAGGAGCTTGACGTTGACGATGGGGCGACTTCTACGGAGGTCCCGGTGGAGATAGAGGATCGACAGGAGCGGGTCCTGCATGGGCGATCGATTTCTCTCGTGCACATCAGATGGCAACACGAGAATCTCCAGGAGAGCACATCAGAGCGGGAGGCTCAGATGCGTGCTCAGTGCCCTCTTTTGTTTCCCTAGTTTTTGATGTAGCTTTACGGGGACGTAAAGCCCTGAGGTGGGAGTAATGTAAAGACCCGTAAAATTCAAGGAAATTTTTTTCTTAATTTTCTTTAGAATTTTACAAGAACGCGGTTTCAGACGGCACCTGATTCCGAGGCCCGGAGTGCCCGGAATTAATTTCCGAAGTTTGGCTCGGGTACGTTCAGTGAACGAACGAGCGGGAATTCCTAACTTTTGATCTGGTGCTCGGAATTGAAATCCGAGGGCACCGATGAACTCGCAGCGCCGATATTCGCTTAAAGAGACCTTTTCAGGAGTTGCGTTTGTTGCGAGTTGAAAGTTAGTTTTGGGGTTTTTCAGTTGAGTTAAATAAAATTTGTTTAAGACAAATTTTATTTTAACTTATTAAAAACCTACCAAAGGAGGTTGGAAGTGGGACCCACACCCACTTAACCTCCCTTGGGAGGATTAAGTGTGGTGGGGCCCACACGAACCCCTTTTTCTTTTCAAATACCCTAACCCCTCTAAACCCCCTCTTAATTGCGTAACTCTTCCCTACTTTATTTCTTGCCAACCTATCTCTTCATTTAATTTTGTCAACTCTAGATTTAATTAATGAATTGATTTCAACTTTTGAATTTTTGAAAGGTTGGCAAAATGAAAATAAAATAAGGTGTAGCTTATTTTATTTTGGGTTGATCGTTTGTCTTCTTGAGAGGTGGAGAGCTCTTCTTCTTCTTCTTCAAACTCAACGAAGAACGCGAAGAACGTCGTTCTTTAACGAAGAACTTCTCCGCCGAAGAACACGGTTCATCCGCGACGCCGTATCCGCGACGCGACTTACTTCTTCCGCGTCATCTCTTCCGCGACGGTTTTCCGCGACGAACGCCATCGACAACGACTCTTCCTCCGCGACACCGATATTTCACGACTACGTCAACGTGCGACTATCGAGGTAGAGGTTCTTGAGTTCGTTGTTTTCCTTATAATTTGACCTTCCTCAAGACTTGACGAGGAACGCTCTTTTTCCGACGAAGGGAACGCCGCTTCCTCCTCGGACCTTCTGCGTCGGCAAATGAAGATCCGCCAACGACGTGTCTCCTCGGGCATATCTCTTCGTCAACGGATTTGACGAACGACGACCGCGATGCCCGACTTCCGCGACGCCGTCTTCCGCGGAACGTAGACGAATCTTCGAATCTTAAACCCGAGGTAGGGGTTGTTGATTCATTATTTATTTGTTCCATTTCATGAACATGGATCTCGCATGACTAACTTGAGGTTTGAATGTCTAAGTTGAGTTATTTATTTTAACGTGAGGGGGGGCCGGACCGCATGAACACGGCCGAACCCCCCTCCATCGTTCATGTTTATTCATGCGGGTGGAAGCAAGTGGCGTGGTGCCGTCGCACCACGTGGATGAACGTGCAAATATCTTACGCGATGCCGTCGCACGCACCATGGAAGAAACAACAAGAACGCCACGCCGTCACGCCGCGTTGAAGAAATATCATGGCACGGCGAAGGGGCGCGGTGCCGTCGCACCACGCCGGATGACGAACGTCGCGGCCGGTTCCGGGCCGCGGCGGGACGAGGAGACCGCGGCCGGTTCCGGGCCGCGGCGGAACGAGAAGACCGCGGCCGGTTCCGGGCCGCGGTGGAAGAGGAGACCGGCGGCCGGGCCGCCGGCGTCGGAAGTCGAGGGCGGGACCGGAATTTCCGGTCCCGTTGGTAAAAACCGGCCGGCCAGCTGGCCGGCCGGATGTCTTAAAACCGGGGAATTTAATTCCCCGGCCACCTAATAAAAACCCCCCTCTTAAGAGGGGGGGCGGTTCTTGAGGGAAGGGGGCAACCGGCCCCCTTGGTTCGGCGCCAGCAGGCCCCCCACGTGGGGGGGGGGGGCTTCTTTAAAAAAATGGGGCGCGGCCCTTTGTGCCGCGCCGCCCTTCAAAAAAACCGCGGGGCTGAGCCCCCGCGTGCGCCGCCACCTCGCGGCGCCAGGCCGCCGCGGCCCGCCGCCGCCGCCGCGCCGCCGCCCGCCGCCGCCGTCCGCCGCCGCCGGCCACCGTGCCGCCCAGGGGGGGGTCGGGCCGGGTCGGCCCGGACCCGGACCCCCCCGTTTCGAACCAGTTTTGGTTTTTGGCTCATAACTTGAGCCTCGAACCTCCGAATGACGAACCGTCTGCGGCAACGCGATCCTTGGATCGAGACGGTCGTTTCGGTATATCGCACTCAAGGTTTCGGTTTACTTTGAGTTCGGCCGGGTTGGTTCGTTCACGAAACCAACCGGGCCTTCGGAGCGGAAACGCTCATATCTTGAGCTACGGACGTCCGATTGACGCGCCGTCAGTCGCGTTGTGTTCCTCTTAGTGAGACGGATCTTTTGGCATACTCCGCCAGATGTTTGGACGCAGGTGGAGTACGGTCGGGTTGGTTTTGCCTTAAAAACCAACCGGGCCCCGGAGACGAAAATGCCAATAACTCTCAGACCGGGCGTCCGATCGACGCGCCGTCTGTTACGTTGAGTTCCTGTTGACGATACGGAACTTTTGGATACATCAACTTCGGTCTTCGTGACAGTTGATGTATCAGCCTCTCGGCTCGTGGAGCGGACCCTCCGTACGAGTTTGCTGTGTGCGGGAACCCTAGTTCTGGCTGCGACTATTACTGTGACGACTACTACTACTGCTACTGTGTCTGCGACGACGACAGTACAGAGATCCTGTGTGGATTCGACGACGACGACTACAGCACTCAGAGATCCTACGTGGAACAATGCTACCGAACCTGTGTGAGCTGAATCTTCTGTTTACCTAGGGCGATGGAGCGCTTGGGTGTAGCGGCGGACCCGTGGTACTTGACAGTGGTGGTGCGCTTGGATGCAGCAGCAGACCCTTGGCGGTGGAGCGCTTGGTTGTAGCGGCGGACCCGCGATACTCTACGGAGCGTGTGGGCTTGGTTGTAGCGACAGACCCGCGACGGTGGAGACGTGCGTGCGGAGTACGGAGACCGTATAGATGACTGAGACCTGGCAACTGCTTGACCGACTCGACTTGGAGTGAGTCGACTAGCCCAGTGGACGGAGCGCCCAGTAGTTGGCAGCAGACCCACGGCAGACGGAGCGCCCGGTAGTTGGCAGCAAACCCGCGGTACTCGACAGGAGGAGTACCTCAGTAGGCTATTTGGGTGAGCGCCCGGTATTTGGCGACAGACCCTCAGCGGACGGAGCGCCCGGTAGTTGGCCGCAAACCCGCAGTACTCGACAGGAGGAGTACCTCAGCAGTCATAGGTTAGTGAGCAGTACCTCGGAGTCGTGACAGGACTACTGCACACTTCAGAGACGGGGCTCTTCAGCAGCTACGGTTTCGATAATGAAAATCCTGGTTTGAGCTGAGTCAATGATCTTTGTGATTCCTCGTGATTGAGATGGGTCACTTGATAACTTAGGTATATGTATGGGCATATACCTGGGTAATGGTTATCCGTTGATTTCATAACTTGTTTACTCTTCTTTGTGGATTGGGTTGTTCTTGGGCTCGGTGTTGGAGACGAACGGAAATTGATGACTTAGGTATATGTATGGGCATATACCTAAGCAGTGTCAGTTGTTACTTCGTGATTGTTACTTTTCTTCGTGGTTTATCCATTGTGGATTTGAGAGACCTTCAGGGGTCTCGGGGTCCCTACTGAGTAGCTTATACTCACCCCTGCACGGGCTTTGCCCGCACTACGTTGTGTTGGTTGCAGACGACGGACAGCGTTGACCTTAGCTGAGGCTTGCAGAGCGGAACGGTACCCGGAGGTGGACCACTGGGCGGGACGTGCATGGAGCGGACGGCGGGACCCGTGGAGCAGAGGAGCTATCTGTACTCACCCTTCAGGTGGGATTTCCAGTGGACAGCTCGGAGTAGCGGCTTTACTTTTCAGTTGTTGTTTTTCCCTTTTCGAGTTGTACTTTACTTTCAGTTTGGGTTTGTATTCTGGCCCATTTACTTTTCTGCACTTGTAGTTACTTTCCGCTTGCTGACTCTGTGGTGGTTGTTACTTATAAAGGCAATGCCTTCCCTGTTTACTGGGATTTTACGCCTTGGTGCTAGTCGCCAGCCCCTGGCCTATGGAAGGCGGGCTTGGGGTAGTCACGGCACGGATCCCGAGGGCGGGTCGTGACAATTTTGAAATTATTTCTTGTGATTTCAATTGAAATTTTATTAGTGAAATGTTTATATTTGCAATATTTTAGGTGTTATGATTTTATAATGGTACTTGGACATTTAATGGGTGGTTACGTGATAAACCAAATGACAGGTGGTGCCGTGATAAACTAGGATGGGTGGTTATGTTATAACCTCCAATTCATTGGGTATGGAAGTCAGCCGTATGGCTATTCCATTTAGTGATATGTGTGGAAGTCAACTATATGGTTATTCCATTTAAGTATGTTTATGTTCCAAGTTACCTTTATATGTTATGTGTGATTTCTATGGGTTTTATGGTAATATTTTGGATAAAAATGGTAGAAATGAGATTTTATTCAATGAAGGGTATTTACTACTTCATAAAAGTTAAAAGTATTACTTATGATAAAGTATTCATGGTTTACTTTTTGTTTTAAAAAACTAACAGTTTTACTTCATTGTGTATCCCTTACTGAGCTTTTTATGCTCATCCCAAATTTTTGAAATGTTTTTTACAGGACTTAAATTGGAATAGGAGGAAGTATGGGATCAAGGAAAAGTCATGTTGTCTAAAACATGGAACTAGACATGACTCTTTTTTTCAAGAGTTTTTATTTTATGACAAATATAGATACTGTGTAGAAGTGCCTATATGTAATATGCAAGTTGTTTTGTATATGTATTGACCTAATTATCTAAATATATAAACCTGAAAAGATCCTCAATGTGAATTATTAACTTAATTCAATATTATTTAATTTTTATGGTCAGGTATTTATAGAACATGCTCTACATATATAGGATCAACCTTATCTTTGACCAAGAGGAGTGTGAATATTTCTCTTAGAAGTTATCATATCTAAGTTTAAAGTCCCCAAATAAATAGAATGAGAATAAATAAAGGAATGAGATAAACCCTTATCAAATAAGTCTTGCATAAGTGTAGAATTAAAAAAAATTTACCTCACACCATAGATATTCCAGACTGATCATCAATAATAACCTACTCAGCTCCATATAATTGATTGCTTACCACACTTTGTTCCTTGTTTCCCTACTGATATTTCCCTTGCTAAAGAGTCATGTAATTCTTAGAATCTCCATGGATAGCTCTATTATGCTGATGATATCTATTCTTCTACCCCCATACCTTTGAAGGATATGATTCCTATGACACCTGTTAAATTCCTAAACACCTTCCCTTAGAGTAATATAATAATAGAACTCAAGATACCCCATATGATTATATTTGTGGCATGATATATTTTTTTCTATATACACTCTCTTCGTGTGGTCAAGATAAAATCATTGGAAACAAATAGATTTTCTCTCAGGTCTTGGAGGAAGGTTCCCTGATCTAGCTATATTGTTTTTCATTATGGTCCCACCTTGGAAATATGTGTTCCTCTTCCACTTTCTCCCAAAATTATAATTCCCACCATTCCCCATAGGAATCATCATGCTTCTTCCTCCCATATCTCTTAATATTTCCTATTCAACCACTGTTTCTCTGTTGACCATCCCTCTATAATCCGTAATATAGAGGAAAACAATATTCGAGTGAATCTCCTACCTCAACCCTAATTTGAAAATGTGTGCCTTCAAGGACACAGTAGCAGCAACCTCGGGTAAAAAGTACACTAAATTCATGATTTTGGTGCATTATCCATTAATAAAATATTTTACTACTTCAATATGAAAAGGTCTATCATTATTTGAATTCTAGACATGTGAGGATATAATTTTTTGTTCAACAATTCCTCAAAATCCTCCCATGAAAGTAATTGGTACTATTTATCATGCACATCTAAATCCCACGACTGGTGTGAGAGATCCTCCAAAATATACATTTCTATCTTAAGATTAGGCTATGCTGGTTTGTCGATGAAATTGAAGATACAATTCATCTTATTCATCCACACATCTTCTTTCTCGGGTTCAAAATTACCCCTAAAGATTGGTGGATTATGCTTCTAGAATTAGATGGAATGATCCACTATCCATGGTTCATTCCATCTATTCCCCATATCCATAGCTCTAAAATATTTCACTATACTCTGAACTAGTTTTTGTATCACCTGTGGCTCAGGTCCAGCCACATTCTCAGTAGCTTTCTCTGGTTGGTTTCTATGATGCCTACCAGCTTCCATTTTATATACATATAACATACAACATAAGTCTCACTCTCTTTTAACAGAAGGCTTGAAATTTCAAATTCTATCACATCATTATATCACAAAAGTGCTTTTAAAAAATCAACTTTTACCATGTTCAACTATTTTTAAAAAATCTCAACATTCTTTTAAAAATAAAAAAAAATTAAAATATCATGACCATGCTCTTTTCAAAATCAAACATTTAAAAATTGTTTCAATATTTTTCATAATATATACATTATACCAAATCATTAATTAAAATGAAACATTACCTCCTAGTGATAATTCATTGTTCTAATGCATGTCATGCTCGTCTCATTGGTTAAATCCATGACAATGAGATTAAAAATACCATATTTTCTCCAAAACACTTATATAACCAACTCCTCTGTAACTTGAAGTTCAACATAAAAAGGTCAGTTACAACTTTTCTATGTTCTAAATTTCAATTACCAAATATCATACTCCTTTATAACAACCTGACACAAGGGATATACTAGAATTAATTTCAACTCCATGACTAAGAGAACTCAATACCACTTCCCAGGTAGGGACCGAACACAATGATATAGCTTGTAACATCCCTCTTTTTCTCATTTTCTTGAGAATGTGGAAGGAAATTACATAGCCTTAAGAGACATCCCCATGATTCCAAAAGACTAAAAATAAATTCCATGGGCATCATTAATAGTTGTGGGATGATTTTAACTTTTCAAAATAAATAATCCAACAAAAAAATTTATAATCAAAACCCACTATATGATGCATTATATAAATGGAAAGAAACTCAAAGCATACCATTTATATCAAAACAAAACTACACAATATTAACATAGAGTAATAATAAAAAAACAACTAATGACAAAGTGACATACATAATCATCATAACTCAAATAATCCAAGAGAAAAATCCAAGATCCAATAATCTCCATGCTCCAACTCCATAAAATAGATCAAATATCACTAAGCACTTCTAGAGAAGTGTGATAATTTACCTTTTCTCATATCATAGTAAATGATATCTAGAAAATCACAAAAGTTCCAAAGAGGGGGTGAGTAATAAAACTCAATAGGATTCCCCCATATTACTTCCCAACACATACCACTATGATAAAAAAATTTATCACAATTATATAAAAAAATTATATAAACCAAGTTCTAAAATAATTTATATAAAAACATAAGAAATTTACATAGTAAAAAAATGTGTTTTCTCAAACAAAATCATGTTCCGAGGAAATCAACCAAACAATTCTAATAAAACCATTCCATAAAACCAATTTTAGAATAATCCATTCCATTCCACATATACACATATCCAAACATACATAAAATTGTGGACCTCCATATAGTCATGAGTGGCCAATAATCATTACACTAATCAGTCACTTAGTGGAACACTTTGATGGGGGTACTTCACACCCATATCCATCCCAACATTTTTATGGGGCTACTTCATGCCCTTATCCATCCCAATAAATATGAACACACACCACACAACTAAGCCAACCAATTTCAAATACTAGTGTGCCAAAATATTTCAATAAAACCAAATATTTATTGAAAAACCTTTTTTCTAAGCAACAAATCCAACAATCATTTTAAAATCATCATTTTAAAACAAAATTACCAAATTCCATTTCCAAAAAAAAACCCAAAATTTTCCAATTTCCACAAACCATAAATCAAGAGGCATTTTATTAATAATTTCAAAGAGGATACCCAATCAATTTTAAGAAAAATAATATATTTAAAATAAATACATCATATTATAAATAGATTAGTTGATAGTAAATCCACCTCCCTTGATATTTGTAGAGAATAAAAATAAAAAACTCAAACACAAACAAAACCAAGTTGAATCTCCAAAAACCAACCTTAGATCGCATAACCTATCATCATCAAAGCCAAATAAATCATATATTGAGTCTAATATCTTATATTTATCCATAAAATATGTATATTAAATAAACTAAGTGATATAGAGATTTAGATTAAATGGAAACCACAAAGAACAACCAAGAATGAAGACTTACTATAAGAATCATGATTCACCGCACTAAGAAACGCCTCCATATCACTTCAAAATCGATGGTTAGAGGATATCCAAAATTTTAGAGGTAAAACCATTATTAGGTCCATTTTGGGTAAAAAAATCATTAAAACATAAAAATTACCTAGATCAACAATTTTATAATCATGTTTTTTGACTATGCATGGTTAGTCGCATGGTCAGGCAAACTATGCACTAACTGTGTTCCACATTCTATCTCAAAAAGGAGCCTTGAACTATTGGATCACATTATTTCCGATCCATTCAAAAACCATGGAAAATACCACTATCTAAAGTGGAATAGTTTCTCCTAGGCTGGCGCATGGTTTGGAAAAACTTTACACTTCCAGTGCACCTTCCCTTTAACCCTTGTTTCATTGTACCTGATTTCTTATAGGTGTTGCATGGTTTTCAAAAATTTTGTACCAACTATGAACCTCAATAAAAGACCCAAAAAAATCCAAAAATTTTTTAAAAATATTTTAAACTTCACCCATACACTTTACATTCATTAAAATCGTAAATAAAGGTTTACTTACTTGAAACCGGGGGTGCTACAGAAACCCTTATGACTTTTATAATTATTTAATAAAACCCTATCAATGTAAGAACATGTAATTAAACATAAAACAACTTGATTAAAAATGGATTCATGATATCATTTTTAAAATAGTTAGTATATACCCATTATAAATTAAAAATTTTACAAAATATGAAACATATTTCAATTAAGTGAAATTGAGATGAAAAATCCTCACCTTTTACTATCTAATTTCACAAAAGATATTTAAACCCTATATAATAATAATAAAAAAACATAATTAAATATTTAATATCTTTATTAACATCTATTTATTTTTTTATTCTTCAATTATATTCATTCACTTAAAATATATTAGTTGGTTAATGATTATTTGTATTATCAGATGTCAGTAAATTTAATTATTTAGTGCATTTTTTATAATGGAAATGTCCATCCCCTTATTTTATATAAAATGAATAATTATAGAAACACTCAAAAAATTATTTTTTTAATACTATATATAATATATTTTTATACACACAACACTGATTTTTTAAAAAAACCATGATTTACTATAGAAATTTATTATTTAAATATTACTGTTATAACTAAGCCATTTGATTAGAAGGTATGAATTAAATTAATCACATTACAAAATATCTGCACATAATTTTTCTTAATATGAATATATAGATTAATTACTCAGAAATAAATACTCAATTTTTTATGATAATAATTAAATATTATAATTTTGAGAATAATCAAAGTTTAAATGTGTCAATTTTCTATAAAAGAGATTTTTTATTATATTATATATGTTACATTTAAAAAATTATCTTATTTTGATTATTAAATTTATTTATAATAAATTTTTATAAATTTAATCTAATGAATAATAATTCATACAATTATTATCAATTTTTTATAAATTAATATAAAATCATTTGATGGTAAAAATATATATTTTTTAGATAATGATTTTCAAGTGTGTAATGTATTTTTATCTTAATAAAATATGTCAATTACAATTGAATAATTATTTTTATGAAATTTAATAATAATATGTGAAATAAAATAAATTAACAATCCTTTAATTGTTGTTTCAATGAAAGGAATGAGAATAAATCCATTTTATGCTTTGAAAATACATTTATATAAAAAATGGGTTTTACCCATTTGTGTGTGGATATTAAAATTATTTTATGACAGTTTAGAAACTATATTTTATAAATTTCATTTCATTTTTTCTAGATTCATATAAAAATTTTCATAGAGTTAGTTTTTAAGATTTTTTAGAAATAGTTGATTTTTGTGTGAATAGTAAAAATTATGGATTTCACAAATATTGTGAATCTTAGAAATTTTTAAGGATATATCCATGAATTTAGAGTTTATGAAATGATTTTTAGAAAAAATTTATATTTAATAATTATTATAAATCATAAAAAAATTTAATTTTGATATTAGAAATCTGTGTTTACATTTATCAAAATTAAACTAATGTTTTTATTCAAATGAAAACTATTTTTGGTTCTTCTATTTAATTTTGTAATTTCAAGGAAATGTTATTATTTGGAAAATATTTAAGTTAAGTAAGTCTCATTTTATTTTATATAATCCAATTAATTACATGGGAAACAAAAGTATTCATGATTTTGGTATAATATCATTTTAATGCTTAAACGAGTATTTTTCTAAAAACGATTACCTTTTTGTTTTGTGAACTTATACTAAAATAATCATGTGGCCATTATAGGAATTGAATCTTTTGAAATGGAATAATTATTTTAAATCATTATAATTAATATTAGGCATTGAGTTCAATATAGTATTTTTATAATGATTAATAACCATGTTAAAAATTTATCAATTCGATTAAGGGTATAATGAGTTAAAATGTTAAAAACTAAAGGGATAAGGTTTTATGATAAAATAAAACACATTAATAAATCTCATTGGGTTGTTTTATTTCAGAATTAAAATCCATATATTTTAATCTATTTTCATTTTCATGCACTTTTCTTGAGTATGAAATATATTATACAATAAAGTTTCAAATATTTACAAGTTTTCCATCTACCTCACTTATAAATGTGTATCTCTTATCCTCTTTTATCCACATATAATGTGCCAATTATATGGATAATTACCTACCAAAATACATTCCAAAAATATTTTTCTTAACCTAGCGATCATTTTATCACAAAAATATCACCTTAAGACGAATTATAGTGTATTCCATAAGTGATTACCAATGGAAGAGGTATGTTATCTTATTGAGATTTTCCAAGTTCAATTCCTCATAAGCATCCTTTAAATTCTAAATAACCATAAAATAATAATTAAATATGTATTATAACTATATTGATATGTTTATATTTTAATTTTATATCCATTTTCTATATCCTTTCTATCCAATAGAAAATTAAAACATCACTCGTACATACATATTTATTACCGTCTCCACATACCGGTGTAAATCATTTTTCATCACTATTTCACTAGTATGTTAATAAATATTGGTTTAATGAATATATATGATATTGAAAATTTATAATTATTTTATAAATATAATATATCATTTTACTTATTACCCTTATATCCTTTAAAAACTGATAATTATGCTTTTGTGTGTGTGTAAACTACCACCTCTACAAAGATATGTGGTTAATTTTTCTATACCACATTTCATTTATTATTGTAAAATTATATATAATGAATAAAAATTTTATTCATTATATTTTTAACATTATGTAGATTGTCAAATTATTTAATAACACCATTTATCATGGTAAATATATTGAATTAATTTTAGTGAAATTGATTGAACAACCGTAAGTTGTTGATGTAAGAAAGGATTATCCAATGAATGGATGCCAAATGATTATAAAAGGTCCATAAAAATGGAATACAGATGAAAAATATTCTAATTAAAGTATTAAATATATTTAAATTTATTATTGTGTAGAATATAATACATATGACAATGTATGAATTTAAGGTAAGGTATTTTCATCTCAATTCCACTCTATTGAGACATATTTTATAATATGTACATAATTTATTTTATATAGTGTATACACTTTATAGTTCACATATTATATCATTAATTAATATTTATTCATCGTATATAATCTATCAATTATTGTTTTATATTTTATGGGGTTTCATTTAAAAGTTATTAAATCAGTAAGGGTTTATTTTACAATCCCACTCTTTTTAGGATTTTTCATGTTTCAATTTTCATTTGAAGAATAATGTGATGTTCCTTTATTTAAACCCATATATTTTCTTCACCAATAGTTATTTCTTTTATTTCTATGTTCTCTTCCAACTTGTACCCTCTTTAGTGATCAAAATTCCAAATTATTTATTTAATAAAAATTGACCTAATTTACATTTTTTTAGTCTGGGATATTTCTCTTCCATATCCAAATTATTAAAATTGATTTTTGGAAGTTTTTATCTACTTTTAAATTATTTTAAAGGCCTTTTATACTACATTTTTCTTTATTTACAATGGTGTAAAATGAAACTTTTTACAATTTTATGAACAAGTCATTTATTTGATTTTTTTTACAAAAGTACGAAATGTATTATTTTATATATACGAAATTAATTTATTTTCACACCTCCACGGTCATTATTCACTATTCATATTCCTATAAAAATTTCAATAGTTTTTAAGATATAATATTTTTTTAACATTTTTTATTTTTTTATTTTTTTTATAATTAAATTAATAAGAATTATTTTTTTAACTACTGGATAAAATTTTGGAAAATTATTTATATCATCATTTTTATATCAAACATACAATATCATTAAGGGAAGTTATTTTTAACGTATAATTCAATCTTTATCTCTAAATTTTAGAAAAAATTACTTTACTTAAAAACCTTCCTTTTTGATTAATTGGTTATCTCCTATCATACTTTATTGATTTTTGGATTATAACTTATTTTTTTATCATTCATTTTCTTATGATCTTGCTCTCTATCACTCTCCATTATCCAGTGGACATTTTTCTCTCATTTGTGACTACATTTTAAATAACATTGATATATTCAGTACCATTTCTACTACTTTGATATTGTATTAATTGTATACCATTTCAATATATGATGTTAATTGATGGAATCTTATTAAGAAAGTAATTTCATTTAATGATAAAATATAAATATCCCATATTATGAATTCAATATAGATATTTCTTGATTGAAAAGGAATATCTAGTATTTAGTCTATTTCTGATTCAACATATAATGAATGCATTGTACATATTTATGTGACTGGTAGTTCGTGGTTATAGATAACCCATTGATACATCGATATGTCTCATGAGATAAATATAATGGGTATTTATTGGTGTATATCATCCCGTAAAATGAAAATAGTTGTGAATTAGGGCATAACTGTATGTAAAATGTCATGTCAAAAGACCCTAATGGAAATGTTCATGATTTATTTGCAAGAGACCTTGAAGAAAATATCATGAAATCTTTCAATATGAATTTACATTGTTAAAATTTTATCTTTTATTATCCATGTGATTCTTTTATTTTCCATGGTTTTATTTTGAATATTATGTTACTGATTAAATTGAATATTTATATATTATTTCCTCTTATATATTTTTTGTTAATTATATATTCATGATAGTTTGTGTTGCATGCTTTCCCTTACTGGGAATCTATGATCAGCCTTTATTTTGTTTATCTTTTCCAAGGATATGAAGTGTTAATCATTGAATTATTTTGAATGATGTAATAATGTTTTTCATTATATTTTTTTATATTCCAATATAATATGGTTATCATGTATGTATCTAGTTTTCCAGAACCAGAAAATTTACTGATCCTTTATGGTGTGATCCCCTGTATCTTATACTAATATAAAAATGGAAAAAACTAACTCTAGGTTACTGGATCCTAGATGTCTATAATTACTATATCAAAAAATTCTTTAAATCATTATGTTTCAATTATTTATGTATACACATTTTCATTTTAGAAAAATTATGGGTATGGTTTGCAGGAATGGAATCCATAACAAGTTTATTTCACATAATTTTTTCAATATGAATGGATTAATTTATAATGAAAATTAATTTCTATAATATCTATACACAAATCATATTATTGAATTATATTACTGATAAATATCATATTTGTTTTAACAAAAACATTTTTAGAACCATCCGCATAAGGATATGAATAAAAATAAAATATCACATTCTTGGAGATGGTATTTTGAACATAACATTGGAATTGGCTCTACATAAGTATCACCATCTAAGAATCAACTATATATCAATGATTATATTATTTTTATAAATCATATATGATTCTATGTAAGGATTTTTTTTCAATGTGTAACATACATGTTGAGTTCCACTTTTTCTGCCTAAGAATCATCCCATGTTATGTAGGCATCATCCATCTCCCATAAAACCGTCATCCCTAAGTTTTTGTAAACATAATACTTGATGTTGTGTTTGTATCATATACATATTCAAGATATGTGTGAACATTATTTAATTGTCTAAATTTTGTGAAAACTTTCGACTAAATAAAACATTTTAAGAATACATTTGAATAAATTTTTGAGGAATATATAGAGTAAAAATTCTAAATAAAAGATTATAAAGAGTAGATGATGCTCGAGACATATTATTTATGGATTCAAATATCATAATATTTTGTGAGGAAAATTATTCAAGAAAAAATTTAATTAATAATAGATTAAGGAAATCCTGGTTTTGAGAACATTTTCATGCTATAAAAAGTGAACCAACATCACCAATGTATGAGTACATGCACACAAGGATGAAAATTCCAAATGAATTAATTCTATAGATTTTGTGGGAAAATTATAATAAAATACATGAAATTTAAATGATATATAAATTGGAAATTATTTCAACTATTTTAAATTCATGTGAGAATATCACTTCCAATGATCAGTGAGTTTCCAAAATTCAATTTGGATACTAATATTATTCATTAATTTTTTTTGAATATATATTTACCCAGAATTTGAAATGAATATTATTTGAAAAACATTTGGGGAACAAAAAATAATTAGTGCAAGAATTATAAACAATGATGATATTATTAATTTATAATATCAAGGAGGAAAGAATATATTGAATCAGGGAGAAATTCAAGGAGGAGGATACCTACATGCCTGAATATTTTTTCATGCTAATAAGACTCATATCATTAAGGATTTAATGTGAGGTTCAAGACCAATGGCTCTGACTATAATTTTAGAAAACTATTATTACTAAAGAACTATACACTTGTGATTTAGTTGATCTAGTTTTACCATGGAGGAAGATCTACATAATGCGGTGCAGAAAAAAGAAGAGATATTGGAGATATTTCTACCTTTAGTTCAGAATATTATAGTGGGTGATGTGAAGCGGTATATTCTTTGGTGTGATCATGGAGTGGGAACATACTATGAATATTTATTGATTATACTACTATAGTCTTTAAATGTTACCACTTGTGCATATAATGGATAATCCATGATTTGGATAACTAACAAATCCTGGAAAGGATTAGGCTTTTATGTGAAATATTTTAAACCATTGTATAGCATGACATTATTATATTGTGTTTCATATGATTTGAGGTTGGTAGATTATATTGAGTTGATCATATTTTTAATAGTATTAAGAGGTTTAATTAGAAAGGTAAAATTCATAAAATAATACCATTGATTCACCCAACCCTTTTAGTAACTAATTCAGTATAGGTAATAACACTAGAAAGAGGTATCCTAATAAAAAGAATAGTTTTACCTACTAACCAACACCCATTTTAGGATTTGGAAAATTTTAGGGTGTAAGGAAAATACATAAATCTCATAGATTACACTATATGACCATATTAAATTTTGATATATTCTCTCTAATTCCCTCAACTTTGAGAAAAATTTGATAATCTTTTTCTTCCTTCTATATATTGATTCTAATTATTCTTATGAAATGCAACAATATATAATTCTAGTGTTCTTGATCCCCTTTCAACATTATAATCCTCATTCCAAAATCTCCTTTTCAAAATTATAATTTTGCTAAGTCACCCCTCTCCAATACATAATTAGACCAACTTTAATATGGGTGATGGTACATATGCCTCTATATTCATCCCACATATGTCCATCCTAGTGAAAACATCCTGGACGAAACATGAAAGAGCACTGTCGTGGGCGCCCTCAAATGATTAGTGTGATTTTGGGGTACTTAGGTGCAACATAGTGGCTGACCAAGGTCGTCTTTCAAAGGAGGAAGTGAATTAAAAAAAAATTAGAGGTATTTTAGAAATAAAATAAAAGAGAATAAAAACACTACTTGAAAGGATGGGGGTGGTTTTTTATAGTTTATGAATCTAGAAGAAGTTTGCTGGAAGAAGATTGTATTTTTTTGTTTTTAGTTTTGAAATGAAGTTTGATTAAAATGACACAACAAAAAGATGTTTGTTTAGACAATATTTAAAAGACGTAATCGATCTAACTATACCACTTCAATAATTTATTTATCATTATCATTTATATTAATATTCAATTAATTATGATCCCTTAATTTGTTAAATCCTGAACCCTACAAGAATTAACTTTACCACGAAGATTGAAGTGAATTTAACCTTAGGCTAACTTCGGAACATGCAATTGCAACACACTATTTTGATTGATGTTCTAAAATTAGCTTATATTCAGTGGTAAATTAAGGCACATTACTGTTGTACCCCACACTCTTTGATTTTCATGATCACAATCACTTTCATATATGTTTAACTTTGTTTTTTAAGTGTTGTGGATGATAGGCAAAAGATTGCCAAAGGATTGGCCCAAGAATGGACAAGAAATGGACTGAAATTCAGTCCACCGGCCAACCGGTGTGATAGCACCGGCCAGCCGGTGGAACTGGCAGAGGGATTGCCCACTGCCAGGTTCCACCGGTCGATCGGTGGCTCTGTCACCGGTCGACCTGTGGCATCCAGCCCAAATAGTGTCTGCTACTGTCTTGCCACCGGCCAGCCGGTGGCTCCTCCACCGGTCGACCGGTAGATCCTGGATCAAGACTCTTCTTCTCTACCAAGGCACCGGCCAGCCGGTGGAGATGTACCGGTCAGCCGGTGGCCCCTGGACAAGAATCCTATGCCTTTTTGCACACACCGGCCAGCCGGTGGGACTGTACCGGCCAGCCGGTGGAGCCAGTCAAACTAGCCGTTGCAGTTTGACCAGGCTGGCCCACTTGGCTCCCAACGGCTCTTTAAGCCTCCCCAACGGCTCCGAAGCCTCCCCAAGGGTTCCATGCCTATAAATAAAGGCCAAGGAAGCCCCGGACACCTACCGGAACACTTGTGAAGCCAACGTACACAATTCTCATCATTTGGCCAACCTCCGGCGACTTCCTCCAAAGGAACCCACCTTGCTCCAACAACTTCCACATCCAAGGAGCTTCTCCAAAGAAGCTTGGAAGCGGCCTTCAACATCTCCATCCAATAAAAGGCGCCCAAGACTTCTCCAAATACGGGTTTTATTGTTTTATTTATTTTGAGCATAAAATTGGGTTTGTGCCTACAAACCCCAAACCTTTTCTCATCCCCCTTTCTTTTGGGTTTCACGCCACCATTAAGGTGTGAAGAGGTTTCTTCAAGCCTTTCCTTTTAAAAGGCTTGAGTTGTCGGTGAGCTAGCCTTCACCCGTTAAAAAGGCTAGTGGGTTCTTGCTAAACCATTAAAAGCAAGTGGGTTCTTGCTTAACCAATAAAAGCAAGCTGTAATAGGTCCTAGTGCTACCTCAAAGCCTAGTGGGTTTCTTGCTAAAACCATTGAAAAGCAAGCGGTAGGAATCTCTCAACGGTTGAGTTGGGAGCGGAGACGTAGGCCGGGTTTTTGGCCGAACTCCGTTATCAATTTTCTTGTGTCTTGCCTCTTTATTTCCGCTGCATCTTTCACTTTGATTTTAATTTGTTAATCATTTTTTAAAAAGGCAATTCACCCCCCCCCCTCTTGCCATCCTTCCCACTTTTTTCCGAACCCAACAATTGGTATCAAAGGAAAATTTGAGTAATACCCTAACCCGGTTTCAAATTTAAGATCCATTAAGATGGCATCAACCTCTTTCGCCCCCGAGGGCCTCTCATTGGGTCGGGCTCCATTTTTTGATGGGACCGACTATAATTATTGGAAAACCCGCATGACCACCTTTCTTAGAAGTATAGGTTATCCCATTTATAAAATAGTCATGCAAGGTTACACCCTCTCCTCTCCCGATGAATCCAAATGGACCCAAGCCGACATTAGAAATTTCGAGCTTGATGGCAAAGCCATGAATGCTCTCCATTGCGGCCTTGACCGAAACGAGTTCAATCGAGTTTCCACATGCACCTCCGCACATGAAATCTGGAAACTTTTGGAGGTTACCCATGAGGGGACCAACAAAGTAAAGGATACTCGATTGGACATGTACCGTCAGGATTTTGAGTCTTTTTCTATGCACCCAAATGAATCTATTTCTGAAATGTTTACTGGATTTACTGACGTGTGCAATGGGAGAAAGTCCCTTGGTGATGATGTTTCCGCAGAAACGATGGTTAAAAAGATCTTATGGGTCCTTCCGAGCTCATGGGCACCAAAGGTGACGGCGATCCAAGAAGCTAAGGACGTCAAAAATATGCCGGTAGAGGAGATCATCGGATCCCTTATGACGTACGAGATCACGATGAGGAGGCAAGCTCAAAAGGAGGGCACACCAATCAAAACTCCAAAGAACATCGCCCTCAAGGTACAAAAGGAAGTAAGCTCCTCCTCATCTTCTTCCTCATCTCCTTCCTCATCTTCCTCATCATCAAGCGGCGACTCGGAAATGGAGAATCTCGCCCGCCAAATGCACAAGTTTATGAAGAAGCACAAGAAGAAGAAGAAATCCCGCAAGCATCGAAAGCAAGAACCCACCGCAAGACCCGAGCCCAAGGTAAAATGCTACGGGTGCGGTGAAAAGGGCCATTACAAGCCCGATTGCCCACTCAACAAGAAACGGGCTAAGGAAAAAGGAAAGAAAAAGGTCCTCAAGGTGACATGGAGTGAAACCTCATCATCCTCCTCCTCCTCCTCAAGCGACCAAGGTACAAAATGCCTAATGGCAAAACATGAGGTAACATCTTCCGACTCCACCTCCTCTTGTTCTTCAAATTCAAATTCTTTCAATCATATGTCTTATGAAGAACTCTCACACGCTAGAGACCAACTTGAAAATGGTTTTCATGCTTTATCGTCCAAATTTGTTGCTTTAAAAAAATCTTTCAAAAAACTCTCCTCCGAAAAAGAACAACTTCTCAAAGAGAAGGAGGAGATGTCCCTCAAAATCCAAAATTTCCCAAATGTTGATTCCATGGAATCAACCATCAAAGACCTAAGGGAGACCCTAGCTAAGTTCACCCAAGGGGAACAAAATTTGAACAATCTCCTAGTTTCCCAACGAATTTCTAGAACCACCAATGGACTTGGCTACACCAACCAAGCCTCCTCCTCCCATGCTCCAACTGTTTTTGTAAGGGGGAGCTCTTGTTATAAATTTTGTAACTATTGTAAAAAACCCGGGCACCTCATTTATGAGTGTAATTGCAAAAATGCCCGGTACGGCCAACCCAAATCCATTTTTTATTCGGACGAGTTTTTTAGGAGAAGACCCGCCATGAGACAAGTTTGGATTGAAAAATCCCTTCTAGCGAGTCTCTCCGGGCCTAAAATCATCTCTTTTCAAAATCCCTCTCCCCGATGATTTATTGTTTTTATTTAGGGGGAGTTAGGATCGTTTAAGACCTTTTGATTTCAAATTCTAAATTTTCGATTCAAACTTTTTTCAATTTCAACACTTGGTTTTAAATTTTCAATTCTTTTTTGATTCAAAACTCTCAATTTCAAAAATTTCATTTGGTTTCAAATTTCAAACTTCTATTTTGATTCAAAACTTTCAATTCAAACTGTTATTCCTTTTTGATTCAAATTCTCATTTCATTTCCAAAATTTCAATTGATTTTCAAATCTCTTTTTGTTTTTCAAAGTTTCCCTCAATCAAGTTTTATGCCCCGAGCTATTTTGATAATCACAAAGGGGGAGAAATTTCTTGATTGATTGGGGGAGAATCTTTTCTCTCATGCTTAGTATTTATTTTCAATTTTTCATTTAAAGCATGCCTTTCATTTAAGTTTTTACATTGCTTAGATAAGTGATTGTGATCATCAAAATAGGGGGAGATTGTTGTACCCCACACTCTTTGATTTTCATGATCACAATCACTTTAATATATGTTTAACATTGTTTTTTAAGTGTTGTGGATGATAGGCAAAAGATTGCCAAAGGATTGGCCCAAGAATGGACAAGAAATGGACTGAAATTCAGTCCACCGGCCAACCGGTGTGATAGCACCGGCCAGCCGGTGGAACTGGCAGAGGGATTTCCCACTGCCAGGTTCCACCGGTCGACCGGTGGCTCTGTCACCGGTCGACCTGTGGCATCCAGCCCAAATAGTGTCTGCTACTGTCTTGCCACCGGCCAGCCGGTGGCTCCTCCACCGGTCGACCGGTAGAGCCTGGATCAAGACTCTTCTTCTCTACCAAGGCACCGGCCAGCCGGTGGAGCTGTACCGGTCAGCCGGTGGCCCCTGGACAAGAATCCTATGCCTTTTTGCACACACCGGCCAGCCGGTGGGACTGTACCGGCCAGCCGGTGGAGCCAGTCAAACTAGCTGTTGCAGTTTGACCAGGCTGGCCCACTTGGCTCCCAACGGCTCTTTAAGCCTCTCCAACGGCTCCGAAGCCTCCCCAAGGGTTCCATGCCTATAAATAAAGGCCAAGGAAGCCCCGGACACCTACCGGAACACTTGTGAAGCCAACGTACACAATTCTCATCATTTGGCCAACCTCCGGCGACTTCCTCCAAAGGAACCCACCTTGCTCCAACAACTTCCACATCCAAGGAGCTTCTCCAAAGAAGCTTGGAAGCGGCCTTCAACATCTCCATCCAATCAAAGGCGCCCAAGACTTCTCCAAATACGGGTTTTATTGTTTTATTTATTTTGAGCATAAAATTGGGTTTGTGCCTACAAACCCCAAACCTTTTCTCATCACCCTTTCTTTTGGGTTTCACGCCACCATTAAGGTGTGAAGAGGTTTCTTCAAGCCTTTCCTTTTAAAAGGCTTGAGTTGTCGGTGAGCTAGCCTTCACCCGTTAAAAAGGCTAGTGGGTTCTTGCTAAACCATTAAAAGCAAGTGGGTTCTTGCTTAACCAATAAAAGCAAGCTGTAATAGGTCCTAGTGCTACCTCAAAGCCTAGTGGGTTTCTTGCTAAAACCATTGAAAAGCAAGCGGTAGGAATCTCTCAACGGTTGAGTTGGGAGCGGAGACGTAGGCCGGGTTTTTGGCCGAACTCCGTTATCAATTTTCTTGTGTCTTGCCTCTTTATTTCCGCTGCATCTTTCACTTTGATTTTAATTTGTTAATCATTTTTTAAAAAGGCAATTCACCCCCCCCCTCTTGCCATCCTTCCTGCTTTTTTCCGAACCCAACAATTACCACTCTGGAAATTAGGATTAATTGAGTTTAGGGATTATATTTGAACTCTACAAATTGATCCCGTGTGGTTTTGAATTACCGGTTAAGGTTGTGCTCTCACAGTTCCCACAATTCCCGACCTCGCGTGTTTTGTGTTAACTATTAAATTGCTTTCTTAGTTTCATTTAAATTAAAGACACAATTAGTAGATCGTAATATGTGAATTATAGTATCTCATTGTTTCAAAATAAATGAATGAAGATGGATAGAGGTCGATCGATTACTAAAAAGAACTACTCTTCCATGGGTGATGTAGTCATCGTGGAGACGTTTTGCATAAGCAAAGGATTCAAAGGGTAGAACCCAATCTTGTCTCCAATCGTGATTCCAAACCAATTATGAAGATTAAGAGAAGAAGAAGGTGGATGAACACAGAAGATTATTTGAATAAAAATTCAAGAAACAAACATGAAAGAAAAGAAATACAAAGAAGAGGTGGGAGAGGAGAGCCTTTTTGGAAGAGAGGTTTTCACAAATGCTTACTTCTTCCAATATTTGTAAGGGGCTCCCAAGAGACACCCATTTGGAAAAACCTTCCCAAAGCCTCTACCAGCCCTCTAAAAGATTTAACACCCCCTTTAAATATAGTTTGTGAGGGCTAGGGATACATAACTTTTTAAGTGTGAAATGAAAAACTCGGCCAAATATTTTATTAGAAGTTATACTGACTATTTGACCTCTAAAAATCATGAATTGACCGGACTTCCAGAAGTATGATTTGTGAAAAATCATGTCCCCGAACTTTCCTCAAAATGTGGGCTCAATCCAAGCCGGGATGTAGAATCTATGGCCCAAATACAGAACCCATGTCCATTCTGCCGAGTCCAGCCCACCATTGGATTAATGGCCCATTTACTCCATCCAAATGCACTCTTTAGCTCTAGTGTCCTGAATTAAAGTTGTAGAACATTAAGTTGGGAACACTGTTACAAACTTTAAAATTCAAATAATAAATATTAAAATATTTATCTTCGAAATACGACAGTGCACTATTAAAGGTAAAACTAGAATTTTCACCAAATTTTCAAATGAATGATAAAATCCCAAATATTTTATAAATAAACATATTAAACACAATGTGAGGAAATTATATCATTTATTAACAACAAAATATTCAACAAAATAGTGTTTTATCAACTCCCCCACACTTACCCTTTTGCACTCCTGAGCAAAACCTCATATCAAGTAAACATCAATATCAAATCAAAACCAATTTTAAAACACATATCCTTGAGATCAATCAATTTCACACCAAGAATCAAAAGATATCATGCCTCATAAAAAACAATTATTTCAAGTTCTTAATTTATATAATTCAATATATTTCCACTTTATTTATCCTCCCATGCACAAAACACTTACCTCGCTTGAATTTTCTCTCATCACTCAAATATCAATTTTTTTTTGCAATGTCTTTATCATCCAAACTCATACAAGGGTCTTCATAGGCTTGATAGATTCCTAAATCGCCACCCGATGTGAGTCAAGGACATATGATTATCATGAGGACTTTTCAGGGTTGTTCTGTGGCTTCCGGTTGGTAGGATTTAGATGTGAAAAATTCTGAGGCTGAATGAGGAGGGCTTGACTCTTTTTGAAGAAAAATTGCATTAATCTAATTTTCACTTAAATATGGTCTCCTCATTAATCCACATGGTTTCAATTCAGCTCCATCATCATGAAAATCCATGAACAGTTTACACCATTCATCATTTTAGCATAAAAAATGTCAATCTTCTCAAACATGATTTTCTTGAAAGCTCCAGATAGGCACAGATTTCCACCTCAATTAGAAGCTCTAGAAAAGGCACAGCTTCACTTATCTTGAAAGCTCCAGAAAAGGCACAGCTTTCAATATAATGAATTTCTTCAGCAGCAAACACATCTCTTCAAAATTTAATTTTCCACCCAAAGTTTCACAGAATGTGGTAGTACAACCCAACATAGATTCCCCCACACTTAAGCTCAACTAGATTATGCAATTTCACTTCAAGAGTTGGTCGGATAGGGAAAATTGGCTTGTAATGTGGCTAACCTAACAGGATATGCATGGCTTCTAAGGGCTACAAGGATTAAATATTCAAGGTAGGCCATTATAAAAAAAGGATTCTTTGAAATAGGGGATTTAATACCAAACAAATGCCTCAATCATTTAAACATAAGTACCTCAAACCCTCAACTTTTGATAGGAATAAATCAAATTCTGGTTAAATCAAGCATGGTTTGGTTCTCTCAAGAAGTGAGGTGAATGTAAACAATATGAAAATAATGGTTCAGAAGCCTCACAAGAAAGTGATTTCAAATATAAAGACAGTGAGATGTGGCATGGGATTCAAAATTCGGTGTACTTTCCATGAAATTACTAAATATTTGAACTTGAAACAAAGTCATTTCAACATTCATTTAAGCTTAGTTCCAAGGGATAAATTGTTTCACTTATTAAAAATGGTGATGATAATCATTTCAGCTCAAAAGTTTCAAAAACACACAGAAAATTGTAAAATAAACACACAAAATTTGACAAACACACAAATTTTGTTGGTTTTTTTTTAAAACAGGAAAACAATTGAAATTACTAAACTAAAAGGTTCCCTCCCCCACACTTAAAATATTTCATTTTCCCCAATGTGAACCTATGAGATGATATATGCGCATGAAATTTATAATTTTTAAATAGGATAAATAATATAAAAGTTAAAGGGTTAGGAACAGCCTGATGTGATCAAGTGATGATGGGGTCATGCAGTGTGATAAAATCCACAACATCAGTAGGAAGTCCCTCAATGTTCTCTTAAAACGTTTCCCATTGACTGTAAAGATGCTTCCAGTGTCCTCTTGTGTGATCTCCACTACATCATAAGGAAAACCATTAGCCACAATATAAGGACCTAACCATCTGGAACGCAACTTACCAGGCATCAGCATGAGTCCTGAACTATAGAGAAGGACTTTCTCTCCAACATGAAACTCCCTTTGTTGGATCATTTTGTCATGAGCTGATTTTGATCTTTCCTTGTAGAGCCTTGAGTTCTCATATGATGACAGTCGAATCTCCTCATGTTCTTGAATTTTCAACTTCCTTTGAATTCCAGCTTGGGCCAATTCCATGTTGCATTTCTTTATAGCCGAATATGCCCGATGCTCAACTTCCACTGGGAGATGACATGATTTCCCAAAAACAATTCGAAATGGGGACATACCAATGGGGGTCTTGTATGCTGTCATATAAGCCCACAATGCATCATCCAAGCACTTGCTCCAATCCTTCCTATTTGGCTGAACGATTTTCTATAATATTTTTTTCAGCTCACGATTTGAAACCTCAGCCAGGCCATTTGTTTGGGGGTGGTATGGTGTTGATGTTTTGTTTGTCACCCCATACTTCTGAAGGAGGGAAGCCAAATTCCTATTGAAAAAGTGTGTCCCTTGGTCACTGATGATGGCCTTTGGTACTCCAAACCTGCAAAAAATCTCTTCTTTGACAAATTCCACAACAACATGAGAATCGTCTGTCCTAGTGGCCTTGGCCTCCACCCATTTACTCACATAATCAACACTAACCAAAATATACAAAAATCCAAATGAACTAGGAAAAGGACCCATAAAATCAATGCCCCATACATCAAAAATCTCACAGAATAGTATGGGTTGTTGGGGCATCTCATGTCTCCTAGAAATATTCCCAGTGTGTTGGCAATGAGAGTATGAATTACAAAACACATGGGTATCATGGAAAAAGCTAGGACAATATAATCCAGAGTCCAAAACCTTCCTAGCTGTTCGTTGGGGTCCAAAGTGTCCACCACAAGAAAGTGTATGATAGAAATGCAAAACAGACTCAAACTTATGATCGAGAACACACCTCCTAATGACTTGGTCACTACACATGCTCCAGAGGTAAGGATCATCCCACACATAATAACTAGACTCACTTTTTAATTTTTGGACTTGATGATTATTCAAATTTTCTAGGATTTCAGAGGAAACAATGTAATTAACTAAATTAGCATACCAAGGATGCGTACCTGAGATGGTATAGATATTCTCATCGGGAAAAGTGTCCTGAAGTGGTACCTGGTCCAAGGTGTCATCCTCTAGTGTGCGAGTAAGCCTACTCATGTGGTCCGCCACCAAATTCTCTGACCCCTTATTGTCCATTATCTCAAGGTCAAACTCTTGAAGAAGGAGCATCCAATGGATAAGTCGTGGCTTTGCATCTGGCTTCTTCAGGAGGTACCTCAAAGCTGCATGGTCAGAAAAAACAACTACTTTAGAGCCCAATAAATATGAACGGAATTTATCTAAAGCAAATATGACAGCAAGAAACTCCTTTTTTATGGTCATGTAGTTTGATTGGGCTGAATACAATGTCCTTGATGCATAGGCAATCACATGTGAACGTCCTTCCACCCTCTGAGATAAGACAGCTCCAACCGAGAAGTTAGAGGTGTCACACATCAGCTCAAAAGGAATCTCCCACTGTGGGGGATGTATGATAGGTGGAGTGGTTAGACACTTCTTTAGCTCATCAAAGGAAGTCCTACAATAATCATCAAACACAAAATCAGAATCTTTTTGAAGTAATCGTGACATAGGAAGAGCGATCTTACTAAAATATTTGATGAAGCGCCGATAAAATCTTGCATGCCCTAGGAAATATCTAACATCACGCACACATGTAGGGTATGAAAGGGATGAAATAATGTCTATCTTAGATCTATCAACCTCTATCCCATGTTTTGAAACTACATACCCTAAGACAATGCCTTGCTCTACCATGAAATGACACTTTTCAAAGTTCAGGACCAGATTCTTCTCAATACAATGATTCAATACCTTTCTCAAACTCTTTAGACATTCATCAAATGAGGATCCATACACTGTAAAATCATCCATAAATACCTCCATGTAGGTCTCAATAAAATCAGAAAAAATACTCACTATGCATCTCTGGAAGGTACCTGGGGCGTTGCAAAGTCCAAATGGCATCCTCTGGTAGGCAAATTTTCCAAAGGGATAGGTGAATGTAGTCTTTTCCTGATACTCTAGAGCTATAGGAACCTGAAAATATCCATAAAATCCATCCAAGAAACAATAGTGTGTTTTCCCAGCTAGTCTCTTGAGCATTTGATCAATAAATGGGAGGGGGAAATGGTCCTTGTGAGTGGTCTGATTTAGTTTCCTATAATCAATACACACTTGCCAACTGTTTTTCACCCTAATTGGAACTAACTCATCTTTCTCATTTTTAACAACAGTAAAACCAGTTTTCTTAGGCACAACCTGAATTGGACTTACCCACTGAGAATCTGAAATGGGAAAGATTATACCTGCCTCGAGCAATTTCTCAACTTCTTCTTTAACAACTTCCAGGAGGGTGGGATTGAGTCTCCTTTGTGTCTGTCTCACCGGTTTAGCCCCATCCTCCAAGAGAATCCTATGCATGTAAATGAATGGGATAATACCTGATATGTCAGCCAAGGTCCACCGAATCTCCCTGATGTTCTCCCTCAAAATATTCAAAATCATTTCTTCATGTTCAAAAGGGATATTGTTAGCAATGATAATAGGTAATCTCTCACCACTCAACAAGTATGTGTATTTTAGATTCGGTGGAAATGGCTTGAGTTCTAATGAAGGAGGGTGTAGTATGGATGGAGATATTTAAGGAACCGAAATATGTGCACAAAGAGCATCGATATCAGAATATACATCATCAAAATCAGAGAATAAATCATCAAATCCATCAGCATAATCTATAGCCATGTCATAATCAGAGTTCATATGATCAGGATCAAAATATGAATCCATTTCAAAATCAAATCTTAGAGAGTCTTGTTCATTATAAATAGGTGTGGAAGTTCTCTTAGACATTAAACCAGAACGAAAACTCATAATCTCCCTAAGCATAAGACAATCAAATTCTATGGAGTTTTTATTTGGTGGTTCAAAATGGGAGATAACAAAAGCAGAATGGTCCTCTGAGGGGTACTTCAAGGAATCCATAACATTAAATATCACAACTTCATCTCCAAACTCCATGGAAAGTGTACCCTCATTGACATTTATGATAGTTTTTGTAGTCTTGAGGAAGGGAATACCTAAGATAATTGGGGCATGAGAACATACCTGATCATCCTTCATGTTAAGCACATAGAAGTCTGCTGGAAAGATCATGTCTCTTACCCGGACAAGTACATCCTCATGGACTCCTGCTGGATATGCCGTAGATCTATTCACCAATTGCACCACTACTCTTGTCGGCTTCAACTCACCAACCTACAAGGAAGAGAATACAGAGTGAGGCATCACAATTACTGAAGCTCCAAAATCACAAAGAGCATCAGAGAAGTGAAGCTCCCCTATGGTACATGGGATGGTGAATGTCCCGGGATCCTTGCAGTTTGTTGGAATTGCTAGAGTTGGTGTAATGAGTGGTGACACATTCCTTCCAAGATTGATCCTCTCATTTCCCTTGAGCCCTCTTCGATTGGTGCAGAGTTCTTTTAAGAAATTTGCATACCTTGGAATTTGCTTAATGGCTTCAAGTAGAGGAATGTTGATATCCACATGCTTGAATGTGTCCAAAACCTCCTTTTGCATTGCTTCTTCAGCCATATTCTTGGTTTGAATAACCCTATTTGGAAAAAGGAAGAGGTTTAGGAGGAACATCATCAATCTTTTTCTTACCTTTATCTTTCTCTTTGTATTTCTCATCAGTTGGTATGGAATGCGGCTTCTCTGGAGTTGAGGTGAATCCCGGTGGAATGGTAGGTATAGATGTATTGTTCATTTGCTTCCCACTTCTCAATGTGATGGAACTAACATTCCCCTTTGGATTTTGAGTGGGTTGGGAAGGTAGATTTCTAGAATTCTTACTTACAAGTTCATAGAGGGAAGTGGTAATCTGGCTCATTTGAGTCTTTAACTCCCTCAGCTCTGAACTTTGACTCTTCAGCTCATTCTGTTGATCAAAAACAATTTTCTTCAAAAGATCATCAGTATTAGAATCTACCTTTGGTGGGGGATTCCCTTATTGTTGGCTTGTTAATGCATGGGCTTCAAATATCCTTTGGGGTTGTTGGAAACCCTGGTGGTAAGGTGGAGGCTGCTGGAAGTTTTGTTGAAAGGGTGGCCTTTGTTGTTGTCCAGATACATACCTCATGTCTGGTTGATATTTCCACCCCTGGTTGTATGTTGGAGCAAATGAATCAAACTTCTTTTGGGGATATGGTTGTTGTTGCTGTTGAAATGGTCTCCCTGGGAATACTGCTGCGCAATACTCTGTCTCTTGTAGTTGTGGGCAACAGTCAGTTGGGTGGCTTGTCTCAGTGCAAATGCCACAAGGCCTTGAAGGAGGGGGTAGAGATGTCTTTTGTGCCAAAGAAATTTGCCTCACCATAGTTGTCAATTCTTCTAACTTGGTATCAATGAAATGACTCTCAAGAGAAGAAGGACTTACCCGATGTACTCCCCTGATATGTGGTGTACCTCGATCACCAAATTGTTGGGAGTTTTGGGCCATCATGTTGATCAATTCATGTTCGGCTGCTGGTATCTTGTCCACCAATGCTCCTCCAGCTGTATCATCCATCGTGCTCCTCTCCATGGGTGTGAGTCCTTCGTAAAAGTATTGGAAGAGGAGTTGCTCACTGATTTGGTGATGCAGACAGCTTGCACACAACTTCTTGAATCTCTCCCAATACTCATACATTGACTCCCCTTGTGCTTGATTGATCCCTGAGATATCCTTAAGAATGGAAGTGGTCCTTGATGCTGGAAAAAATATCTGTAAGAAAATACGTTTCAAATTGTTCCAACAAGTTACATCTTCGAGTTGTAAATAATACATCCAATCTTTCGCAGCTCCATCAAGTGAGAATGAGAATTCTCTTAATTTGATTTGGCCTTCAGATACATTTTTTGGTTTCAAGGTTGAGCAAACCACATTAAATTATTTAAGGTGTTTATTTGGATCCTCACTAGATAAGCCATGAATCTTTGGAAGAAGGTGAATTAATCCAGATTTCAATTCAAAGTTCGATTCAAGATTTGGGTATGCAATACAATTTGGTTGATAGTTAATATCCAGTGCAGCCAATTCTCGAATGGTTCTATAAGTTCATTTCCATTATTTCCAGCCATTGGTTCCACTTTTATGTTTGAATTTGAATTTCTTCCAATTTCAATGTTTCCAGAAGAGAGGAATTCACCAAATGGTTGAATATTGAAACTTCCTGTAGACTGAGAATGTCTGATTCGAGCCCTAAGGCTATGTTCAATCTCAAGGTCAAAATCTAAGAGATATTTGGGATTAGTTCATGTCATCAATCAATGAAAGATAAAAATAAGTAAATTGGACCATAGTAAAATAAAAATTAGAAGTTTGAGTTGATGGTCCAAAAAGAAGTAGAAGGAAAGAAAAGAAGGAGAAAAAAATCAGATTGGGTAAAGACAGAAGAAAGAAGAGAGGAAGAGATTAAAATGTAAAACAAAATAAATACCTCTAATTAGTTGAAATAATTACTTTCCCCCCTGGCAACGACGCCAATTTGAAAGAGCGATTTCGTGGGCGCCCTCAAATGATTAGTTCGATTTTGGGGTATTTAGGTGCAGCATAGTGGCTGACCAAGGTCGTCTCTCAAAGGAGAAAGTGAATGAAAACAATTTTTAGAGGTATTCTAGAAATAAAATAAAAGAGAATAAAAACATTACTTTAAAGGATTGGGGTGGTTGTTTATAGTTTATGAATCTAGAATAAGTTTGCTGGAAGAAGATTGTATTTTTTTTGTTTTTAGTTTTGAAATGAAGTTTGATTAAAAAGACACAACAAAAAAAATGTTTGTTTAGACAATATTTAAAAGACGTAATCGATCTAACTCTACCTCTTCAATCATTTATTAATCATTATAATTTAAATTAATATTCACTTAATTATGATCCCTTAATTTGTTAAATCCCGAACCCTATGAGAATTAACTTTACCACGAAGATTGAAGTGAATTTAACCGTAGGCTAACTTTGGAACATGGAATCGCAACACCCTGTTTTGATTGATGTTCTAAAATTAGCTTATGTTCAGTGGTAAATTAAGTCACATAACCACTCTGGAAATGAGGATTAATTGAGTTTAGGGATTATATTTGAACTCTACAAATTGATCCCGTGTGGTTTTGAATTACCGGTTAAGGTTGCGCTCTCACAGTTCACACAATTCCCGACCTTGCTTGTTTTGTGTTAACTATTAAATTGCTTGATTAGTTTCATTTAAATTAAAAACTAAATTAATAGATCATTATATTTGAATTACATTATCTCATTGATTCAAAATAAATTAATGAAGAAGGATAGAGGTCGATCGATTACTAAAAATAACTACTCTTCCATGGGTGGTGTAGTCATCGTGGAGACGTTTTGCATAAGAAAAGAATTTAAAGGGTATAACTCAATCTTGTCTCCACTCTTGATTCCAGAACAATTAAGAAGATTAAGAGAAGAAGAATAGGGATAAACACATAAGATTATTTGAAGAAAAATTCAAGAATCAAACATGAAATAAAAGAAATACAAAGAAGAGGTGGGAGAGGAGAGCCTTTTTGGAAGAGAGGTTTGCACAAATGATTACTTATTACAAGAGTTTTAAGGGGCTCCCAAGAGACACCCTTTCGGCCACACCTTCCCAAGGCCTCTACCTTCCCTCTAAAAGAGTTAAAACCCCCTTTAAATAGAGTTTGTGAGGTCTAGGGATACATAACTTTTTAAGTGTGAAATGAAAAACTCGGCCAAATATTTTATTCTATGTTTCACCGCCAAGTTGATGTCAAAAACGCGTGAATTGACCAGCCTCCCAGAAGGATTATTTGTGAAAAATCATGTCCCCGAGATTTCCTCAAAATTTGGGCTCAATCCAATCCCGGATGTAGAAGCTATGACCCAACTATAGAACCCATGTCCATTCTACCGAGTCCAGCCCACCATTGGATTAATGGCACATTTACTCCATCCAAATGCACTCTTTAGCTCTAGTGTCCTGAATGAAAGTTGTATAAAATTTAGTTAGTAACACTGTTACAAAATATAAAATTCAAATAATAAAAATATAAATATTTATCTTTGAAATACTACAGTTCACTATTAAGGGTAAAACTAGGATTTTCACCAAATTTTCAAATGAATGATCAAATCCCAAATATTTTATAAATAAACATATTAAACACAATGTGTGGAAATTATATCATTTATTATCAATAAAATATTCATCAAAATAGTGTTTTATCAAAACCATATCTCATTTATAACTAATTTTTCATTGGTTTATGGTGATAGTGCATATGACACAATATCTAGCCTATATATATATATATATACATATATATATATATTTATCAAAGTGCACATGATCTAGAAGAGATCAAATCTTATGGTCCTTTATCTCATAGACGTAACCCATCTCATGGTGATGGTATATGATCCACTCTATCCATTGTACCTATATTTTTCTGAGGGAAAATTTCTAGGATATGTCAAATCATTCTATATTTCATCATTAACTATATATATTTCTGATTATGGTTTACTGGATTCATCATTATACAATGTTCACATGTATTTAATTATTCATAATATTTCAAATGTATTTAATAGATGAATGTAGATCAATTATTAGGATGAGGTAGAAAATTGACAATGATTCAAAAAATATATTTTTTCATTCAATATGAAGAAAATGATAGGAATATCCATATTCTGGAGTCTCTCTATTTTATGAAAAATAAAGTAATAAAAATATCTATAATAGGATTATGTTCTATGAACATAGTAAGTCTTCAAATTTTTTATGAGAATCTTCTATTTTCCACTAGAGATCCAATCACTTGATAGTCTTGACTTGGCTAGTGGGAATTTTTTCTTGACACACAAATCCAATTATTAATTCATTCACTCAAACCTTTCAAGTAGGGAGATCATTTCTAGAATATATTATATAACCATTACTACATTGTACATATATTTATAGAGATTTATAATTTGAGTAGCTTCACAATGGTGAAGTGAAAAGACCCGGTTTCCTCTATATAAGACTTTGGAATATTTCTACATATATTTCCAGAGCTAAGTGCTGAGACGGTTTGCAATTCTAAGGCCTGATGTACCCAGAATAAATTATATAAAAATATTAAGTCTATTTGTACTATTCACACAATGAAAATAGGATATCTCTTAAATAGTTGATCAGATCATAAATATAAAACCATGGATGGGTCTGGAATGCGGTGTTTACCCTAGGCGCGACATAAAAGATGTCGGCATGGTACATTTGGACCCCTCGCTCATTAGAGGTACATTAAAAGGATGAATTAATTTATTAATTAATTCATTTAATATCTCAAACCAAAATAACTATCAAAAGGTAACTCAGATTGGAAATCTGAGCCCATGGTTGAATCTGGATCATGTCATATACCCTAGGAGGAGTATAATCTTTGTCGGCTAGGGCCGTTGTGAGAAAAGTCACCCAGGGGAAAATAGTCTTTTTGGAATAATGACTTAGTGATTTTTATCACTGATGTATTTTCAAATCAATTTCACACAAAGGATCGAAATATATATCTGAGACTTATTTTTTGTTCAAAATAGAGTGTTTAACCTTGGCAGAATATAAAATGTGAGGTCACAATGGTTTCATATTCCGTAATGAGTGAGTTTTTCGTATAAATAGAAAAACATGGATTTTGGGGTTAGGGTTAGCATAATCCTTTATCTCTCCCCCCTATAAAAAATTTTCACCACCATTATTCACCGGATCAAAGAGAAAACTCCACCAAAACATCAGTGGATCGAAGCAGAAGCGTCATGGACGTGCTGCCAATGACGAATGACCGATTCAAGGTAGGATTCTTTTTAATTTTATCACCTCGATTCAATTCTAGATTTTTTATTCAATAATTATTTAAATTGATATTTTGAATATCAATATGATGGAAAAACAAACACGGTCTTTGTCTGAGCTCAATTGTGAATCCCATCTTTGAGCGTTCTTCGCTCAATTCTCCACAATTACAATCTATAATTTTTGGACGCATCAACTGACCGTCATATCATCAATCAGAGGTAGGTGCTAGGAAGGTCTCATGATATAGATCCCAAAAATGTCCTCATATCTAGAATCAGGTGTCAGATCGAGTTGTTGTGGTCCATCGAAGGGACCACTACAGCTAAGCCGGTAATGACGGTGGCGCGAGTCAGCCACGGAAGGCAGTGCTACGGGGTAGGTCGAAACCTAGTGCATGGTGGTCGGGTGAGGGGAAGGCTGAGTTTCCAGCGCTTGGTAAAGGATTAGGCCTAGAGCACATGGCTTAGGTGGGGTGGAGGAGACCGGGAGGCGGTGGTCTTTAAGGATGGCAGCGACATTGACCGGGATAGTGGAGCTTGGAGGGATGATGTCGGCGTGGTGCAGCAGGTAGGGGTGAACGACATCAGTCTGGAGAGCACCGACAGGTGCGGTAGTCGGTGTCAGTGAGGCACCTGAGCAGGAGGGGACCGAGACCCGAATTTTGCGGGTCTATGTAGGTGCAGGGTCCCGAGGTGCACTGTTGGCCAATGTGGCCAGCACACAAGGGGGTAGGGGCGGGACCAGGCCGTAGGGCCAGAGAAAGATGCGGGTCAGACTACGTACTAGACCATAGGCTGGCTGCAGCGAACTGGGCTGGCCAGGGCTGGCTGGCCTAGGTGGGTGAATCCGGGCGGTTTGGGACGAAAAGGCACTAAACCGGTCTAACATACCATCAAACTGCGTTTTCTCCTAAACGACATGTTTGATTGATGTGTTTTCTGTGGCCATGGGTCCCTCTCCAAGAGAAAGACCTTTTGTGATGGATTTGGGAGTTTTTTAAAATTTCCATGCTGAAGGTGGGTGACCTAAAACACTTATGATAATAATAATAAAATATTCATTATTGTTATTATGTAATCTTGTATTGGACATATCTTTCAAACGGGATATTCGATTGATGTGCCATTAGTAGAAACATGAACCTGACCTTTGTGCGGAATTTTTGAGATGCATCTTCCAATTGTTTAAGTGAAGAAAAATTTCGGGCCCCACAGGGCCCTGTTAGCATGTTTTACTATGAAATGACACCTTTTCATCTAGCATATGTTTGGGGTTGTTTTAGCACAAGCCCCGGTATGGGTCAGGTCATGACATGAAGCTATAATTACTTATTTGTCATATAATTGAGATATTTAATATATCATTCTATAGAATCCATTTTATAGATTGTTTTATCAAATGAGTGGAGATATATCTCCCAATTATTCAATTTTTATTTAATTAATAAGGATTTATGGATGAGAGAATGAAATTGTTGGTATCCAAATCCTCTTGAATTCAAATCATGGAAGAGTTAGAGAATTTTATTGATCCTTTCACTGATTTCATCTAGCTGGATTTGAGTGATGATTTCATGGACTTGGTACTAATCACATTTCATCCCAACCTGATCTTGAACAGTAACTTCAAGATTTGAATTTAGTTTACTTTGTTTTATGGTTATATAATCAAGGATAATAACCTATATAGAAGAAAATGATATAGATAGTGGGAAAGGTGTAGAATAATCCATAACTAATTCTCTTGGGTTGGATTAGAAGACTAATATAGTAGGAGTGATCCCCACCTAGGAATCACATTATTTTAGTGAAGAAAACCTTATGATTGTGATGTGACCAAAAATTTCATCTATTATCGTGGGGGGATAAACCCACTAAGATATAAAATGGGTCCAAGGGTGATTATTTCCCATATTTTCTATGGAACATGGCTATAGGATCCTATGGTCTGAATATTTGATCAAAAATAATCCCAAGTAGTGGATTCTGAGAGGTGAGATGTCTATTTATCCAATGATCCAGTTATCCTAGCACACCATCCACGATGTAAAAAGTAAGATCCCATATAACTTAATCTAAATCACTATGAAGAGGAAATAAAATATTGTAATTTTTTCCACTTGTGATAGAATTAACCAAAGATAGAAAATGATAATCGGATTATGTTCTATTCTCACCCTATTGAAGTGAAATATGGGAATCCTTTGTAGAAATATGAAATATTGAAAGAATATATATACAACATAAGGCTGAAAAATTTATATAACATACAAATATACTACTTAAACCCCATATCATAATGAAATTACAAAATAATTCTCATCATGGGGGAAATTTCCATTGTTGAAAACTACTACAGAAGGCATGTTCAAATGAGAAAAAGAAAATAAGGAAGGTTTCCATAATTTATCATCAACCTTATTGATATTTAGATACATTGGATGAATTAGGGAAATGATTTGTTATATAGGGAGAGATTTATAATGTTGGATATCTATTGTTTTTTGAAATTCGTAACATTATAAGTGTTCGTCCAACAAGCTATAAAAATATTATAATGGGCCATTGATTTGATATGGGGTCCTCCTAACTTAGATATTTTCAATATATCATAAATATTAGTGAATATTGGAACTAAAATATTCATGGAATCTACTTTTGATAAGAAGAAATACATTACAAAGGTTTTAACCATAACAGATGAGAATGAATCCCTAGTAGGTAAAATGCACTCACTTAGAATCATATCCATAGAACTTCCAATTAGAGGTATGGAACCATATTTGGTTAGGCTAAATATAGACATGAGGTGTATTTTCTTGACTTTATAGTGGCCCAATATGAGAATTCAACATTTTTGGCTCATTGAGAAGGAAAAATCATAGTGCTCTTAACTCCCAACCTTGGACTTTTCAAACGTAGAAAGGACTTCACACTTACCCCCAAAAGGATTAATCAAGTGAACTTAAAGACCATTTAATTTTATTATCATTACCTCGGTTCATAAATATCATGTTAAGGAAGATGTTTTCTTTGAATATTACTAGATACTATCTATGGGAAGAAAATAATCATAAATACACTAAAAAATTGCGATTCCCCCTATTATATTGATGTCCTAAAAACCAATCCCTAAATCATAGTTTTGTTGGTGAAAAGTGTTGGTTCCTAGACACAAATTAATGACCAATTTTGGGAATATATCCTCTGGTCGATAAATCATCAATATGTAAATCCAAGTTTTCTAAAATATATTATTCTCCAAAAACTATTTATTGAATTATACACAATTTTGAAGAACCCTAATGGCCCAAAATGATTCATTATAGAAACTAATACCAAGATATAGATCCCAATTCAAGCCCCATCCTTCACTAGGATTGTTTAGAAATATGGAAAAAATGGATGAATAGTATTCAACGATGTGTTGTCGGATCTAATATAGATTGTCCATAGTTAATGGGGAACAATTCAAGATACGGATTCTTATCATGTGTGATTTTATGATATTTTAGTCTTTTATAATGTTATTCAATTGCATACAGCCTAGGGAAGATGAGAACCATACTGATGGCAGGTTATGATTAGTTGGAGAAATCAAAAATTTTCCTTTAGGCATGAAGCTATATATGGGAAGCTTGTGTGATAGTGGTTAGTTTTAGAACTATGGTGACTGAATATTTTCAAGAGGCTTGTTTTGTTACATAACATGATATCAGGGGTCATCTGTATCATTTTCGGTGACAACAAACCTAATTTTTGTTCTGTTACATGAATTTTAAAGGAAAGATGATATATAATTCATTGTCTCTACAAATAAAATCAATTTATCTAGGTCAAATTAAATAAAGTGTTAAATAATTACCAAAATTTTATTTTTTTTGTAGCACGTATGCAAAGAGATCACCACATATGCATTATGCAAGAAATAATTCACTCATGGTAGCACCTGAGAAGGAAATAATTCATGTAATTAGTTCATGATTTCCTCAATTTCAAATGTGAAGAAGGCATTATTGTAGTGTATTTCATTCTTAGAAGATGATAGTTCATCAAGGGAATAAACTATGAGGTAAATTTTCCATGTTGAAGTAGATCCTTGGATTAAATTCACTAATCATGTTTTGGTAATTGTAAAATATCATATTATGATTTATTTTAATTTTCAAAAGTAATTATTATTTTTATTTTATTATCCTTATTATCAATAAATTATGATTAAATTTTGTTGTAGAATGTTATTCTTTACTTAATTTTTTTTCTATATCATATTTCAATAATTTATCACAATCTTCACAAGTTTCATGTTGAGTTATGAGGCTAACTATGAAATTTATTACTTTAAATATCATTTATATAACTATTTATAGTGTCACATAAAGGTAAACTCAGGCCCGCAGGGCACGTGTGAGTTGGTTAAAGGCGGTGGCGTCCTAATCCCGAGGTTCTGGGTTCAAGTCCTTATAAGGCAACACGCACTATATGCTAGCAAACCACTCGTGGGCCCCTCTACCCCCTTGGGAACTACCCTAAGCCCAAGGGTTGGTCACCTTGGACCTCGCTAGGGACGTGCTGCGAAGGAGGGCTGGGCAGCCCAATACCTCGTTACCCAACTAGAAGTTTGGATTTCGCGAATCCTGGATCATCGTGTTTCCCGCCGTCGGTCTGGTCTCGGCTTTCCTAGTCCAGACCTCGAAACTTCTGCCTTCCCTGCGAGCAATTAGCTTGTCTTGGCCTTTTAGATCAATGGCAGAGGAGGGTCACAAAGTTACTTTGAATGCATACGACTTGAGCCAAGGAATGGCCCGCCAACTCTCCGCCACGTTCTTGGGGGAATCCATTGAAGGGATAGGGCACACTGGAATAATAGTTTATGGCAATGAATATTACTTCGGGGGAGGCATCCCGCACGATCCTGTTGGAAGAACGCCATACGGGAAACCCGTTCGCGTGGTTGATTTGGGGGCCACGCGCGTGCCGGAGGACGTGTTTGAGATGTATCTGCAGGAGATCGGCCTTCCGTACACGGACGAGAGTTACAGTTTGCTCAGTCACAATTGCAATGACATCACCCACGAGGTCGCTCAGTTCTTAGCCGGCACAACCATTCCAGACTACATTCTGCACCTTCCAAATGAAGTCATGGGCGCCGCCATGGGAGCTCTCATATTGCCGATGATTCAGCAGCTGGAGGAGACCATGAGGTCGGGCGGAGTCCCTCAGGCGCCGCAGTTCTCGACAGTGGTTGGTGCCGGGTCTCAAGGGAATGTGGGGGGAACTAGCCAGTCCGAGAGGACGGCAGCGAGCCGGGAAGAGTCAAGTATGGCGGCGGGAGATGGTTCCGGGTTGGTTGAGGCAGAGGGGGATCTGCTGGGGAGTGCTCGGAAGCGGGTGAAGGAAGATATCGGGCGTGAATTCGCGGCGATAATGGCGACGGGGACGCTGCGGGCGACCGAGGCAGCGGCGCTGGCGACTAGGAGGGTGATGCAGAAATATGGGCAGGCTTCTTGAATCTTCTTCATCGTCTTATGATTATTTTCTTTGATTCTGATTGAAAAACGTTGTGTATGATTAAACCTGCGACTTTGGGGCTGCCTCATGGCTGCCCCTGCATTTCATTGCTCCTGTCCGGGCCGGATGGCTGGGTTTTCAGCAAAAAAAAAAAACAATAAAAAAAAAACATAAAGGTAAACTCATGTATTAATGGGTTACATAAGGGTAGAATAATTTCTGTAGTGTTTAATTACGGTAACCATAAGTTTCTATTAGTTACGTGATGATAACCTTTAATTTTCAGTAGTTCCATAAAGGTAACTATGAATTTCTATTAGTTCCATAAATATTTGTATCTATAAGATCCGATGTTTTGGAACATATGGAATTTCCAAAAGGAATTGAGCATTTCATATGATGGATGGTAAAAATATTAAATTGATATTATGAAGGTGAATCTCGGTGTTGAAATTCGAAAAAGTGATGTTTTTCGATTATGGTTAAGGCCCATAAAATGTCTTAGTTGTTTGAATGAGTTCTCGGAGAATGAACCTCCAAAAAATCTATTTCTAGAGAAACAGGTAGGGGCACACGGTTGGGTGATGGTTAGTACTAACCATGTGGCCCAAACCATGCTTCCTATTTTCTATAGGCGTGTAGTTTTTTTACCATGCCAATACGTATGGTAAACCACGTTTCCTGGTGCAGAGACCTGGAGAGTGTCACACATTTTTTTTTAAACTGTGTATCGGAGGCTCCAGGGCCATGTGAGTGGTTTGTAATAAAATTTAGCGGTGGGTTCACAGGTTCTGTAGGGTTTGAAAAATCGTGCACCAAGCCCACACCCGTAATACTACTTAGGTAGTGGGACCACATGGTTGGAACACAGTTAGCCAAACCTTGTGTCCAAATCATGTGGCTCATTAATGTTCTGGAAATTACTTTTTCCCTTGCATCCTATTTCTTTACTCTTTCATTCTCACCCACTTACCACATGCAATTGCCTCACTCGAGCTCATTCTTGAGCTCTCCTCCGATTCAAGGAGGTCTCACCTTCACCTGGTGTTTGAATCCCTTGCTTTCAATCATGTTGGAAGCCCCTCGGTGTGTCTATGACTCATCCTACCTATTTTCATAGATTCTTTATCTATAATTAGTGTTCTCTTCATGTGAAATAATTAAACCTATTTTAAGGGAATTATACGATTCTTTTAATTTATCTAATTCTATATCAAATCATCATCTGATATTGGAATATTGGAGTATCCTAAGTACGAGGTAAGTGATCTAATAATTTTCCCTTAATTGTAGCATGCTTAAAAAATAAGTTGTCATGCTGAGTGCCAGACATTCCGCGCGTCAGCTCCTAAAAGTGAAATCAATCTTGTAAATTATATTTCCATAATTTATTTTTCCATTGTTATTTTAATTGAACTATTTGAGGTTGTTCACATCAACAACAACCACCCCTTTGGGTTGTTTCACTTATGGTCATGACCCTTATGCTTTACTCTTGGAATTAAAATCACCCTTTTTGTATTTCCACTCAAATTTAATCAAATAAAATGGTTAAATGGAATTATTTACTTCTACACTCATAAGTAAAGTGAAAATTTTAAAAAACTGAATTTCCTTGGTTATGGTCAAATGATAAATAGAATGGAATTTCCCATAACCTACTTAATTACTGATAAATTGAATCGACCAAATTGAAAACATATGTTGTGATATGGTATGGTTATTGCCATGATTTTTTAACTATTATACATTGAGTTGTAAAGTGGTTTGTTTATATACATAACCTTATTTATTATTTATTCATGAATTGAGTTGGATGATCAAGACAATTCATATTCTTAGCATGGACATATCTAAGGGCCTATTCATAATTATTAAATACATATGCCTATTTTTATATTATTTTCAATGATACTTGAGCATCGTATTCCCTATTTAAATGTGATACTTAGGCATGTCATTCCTTGTGAATCATAATTCTTGGGAATGGAGTCCCTTATGATTTATGATACTCAGGCATGGACTCCTATATTTAAATGTGATACTCTGGCATGGAACACATTGGATTATTGATACTCGAGCATGGTGTTTCATATAATTTATGATACTCAAGCATGTGTTCCCCTATTTAAATTTGACAATCAGGCATGGTGTCCCTTATGATTCATGATACTCAGGCATGTCATCCTTATGTTTTATGATACTTGGGAATGGGGTCGCTAATGATTTATGATACCCAAGAATGACATCCCTTATGATCAATGATACTTGGCCATGCTCCCTCTTTGCTAATGGCACTCAGGCAGGGAACCCCTTATTACTATATGAGGCTATTGTGACTATTCTTTGATTCCTGAGTAAAGTATCAGGTCCAGGATAGAAATTCACCCACATATATATCCATATATGTGAATAAGTATATAGTGCATATATATACAAACATATTCATATACATATATATATGGATACACATCATCATAGATATCCTATTTTAGGTCCACTACTATAAAAGAGGCCTTTAACAGTACTAGAATAGGCCATTATCAATGCTAAACAAGCATGGAATACAAAATTGTAGTTAAAATTTCTAGGATTGTTTCATCACTAGAAAAGAACTAATAAATGAGTCCTTTATTATTTCTACAAAAATCACTGATAAGTCACCCCTTTATGAGAGAGTTTTTAGCACCATTAAAGGACCCTTTTGATATCTCTTTTTTAATGATGTTAAATGACCCCTTTAAAAGTGTATATTTAGCATTGATAAAGGTACCTTATAACAACACTAAAAAAGCACTGTTAAATGGGAAACAAACATATATGAGTCTAACCCCTTTATCAGTTCCTCCATGACCCCTTTAATAGTGCACTATGACCCCCCCTAACAGTGCTTTTCACCCCACCACACTTTCATCAGCACTTTGTGAATTTTCATCTCTTGTGACCCCTTATATTAAAACCTTGCACCTTTCCTTTGAATATGGAATGCCTTTACCACTACAACATGTTGTTTTCTTGTTTTTTTAATGATATTTCTGTTTATATATATATATATATTTACAAATATATTTCTTATTTATATATTTATATAATTTTTTATAAATACATTTATAAAATACAAGTGTGTGTGTGATATATATACTTATATTTATTTAAATATATTATATATTATATTCATTTACATATACTAGAATATCATATAAATATATATTCGACTATTAATACACAGATATATGTATGTATAAACATTATATATATTTTTATATTGTTAAAAATTGTTAGATATTTTTTAAAATAAATTTATAGAATATGTATTTATTTACATATATTAGAATATACATATATATGCGTATTTGTTAATTATTGACACACACAAGTTTATAAATATACATTGATTGTATAGGTATATATATAAATATGAATGCATTTATATAAGGTAAATAAAATGTTAATTTTTTTTACATTAAATAAAATGAAAGATAAATATTTATTTTATATATTTAAAAATACATTTTTAGGTAAATATTTTGATATAAGTATTTATAAAAGTGATTTATTATAAGTAAATATAAGAGAATATGTATATATTTAATTATAAATAAAACTACATTGTAAAAAAATGATAAAATTTCCAAATTATAATATCATTAAGAATTTTATCCTTAGGAATAAATTCAATCTCCACTGAAAACAGTCAGAAAGTCCCCCTTAAATGGGCTTGAAATTCCATCGAATGTTAAAAAATTGTGGCACCTCAACTAAAAACTTAGTTTTTGAGGCCTTTTGGGACTTTTTGGGCTCAAAAATCACGACCGAGGTTTCATTGATCATTAAGTCATATATCTCATCGCATGCTTCAATTTCAAATTTGGAAAATCCTAAACAGACATTTGGATCAAAAGTTATGTTCGTTTCAAGTTCGAGTCATGTTTTTAACTAATTTTAGATCTTTTTTTTAATCATCAAATTTTTATTAAATAACTATTATTTGACAATAATTATAAAATTATTATTCAAAATAGTTTTAAAATTATTTTATAATCCTTTTTAGTAAATATCGTATATATTAAGTGTAAATGACTTTTTAGCCTTATTTAAAACATATTTCAAATATATGTATTATATTTATATCAATATAAATATATTTAAATATTAATATATTATTTTTAAGGGAATATAGGTTTTTCTAAAACATATTATTTCTCAGCACTAATAAAACATTGATGATAAAGGGGCTCTTTATCATGGCTTCTAAATAAGTGGTGATAAAGACCCCCTATCAATGCTTTTTTACATGGGATGATAAGGAACCCCCCCACATCATAATCACTTTTTACTAGAACTGATAAAGGAACCACTATATTAGCACTTTTTTACTATATCTATTAATGGGGGGCCTTTTATCTTTGGTTTTTTACAAGCACAGATAAAGGCCCCCCTATAATAGTAATTTTCTTAGCATTATTAAACACCCCCTTTAAAAATGATTTTTCTAGCATTGAAAAAGGGTTTCATTAATAGTTCCTTTAACTATCACAGTTGAAGCCCTAGAACTAGATAAACCCTGTTATTTTGTAGTGGTTGAAGCGGGTATGGTCAAACTGGTGTTCCTAAAGAATATAAGATAGACTGGGTTACTCTTATTTACTATATCACCTAACTACTTTATTTTCTATATGGTGTCACCCAAACATACCCAAGTTCTAAGGGTTAAGCGGTCTCTTGTAGTGTAGCTTGGGTTGTCGAATCCTTCGAGACCTAAGAAGAACCTATAGACACACCATATAAAGAGATGGAATTTTGGCTATGAAGTGGACAACTTAGGTTGATTTTAGATGGGTTCAAAACAGAACTAAGATATCTATGTGAATTCAGATTATGATTAAATGAGTTGATCCTTGGTTATTTCTCAGGGTGGATTGGATGAATTCTTTTTTTAATGATTTCAATTTCATTAACTCGATAAGGATTCATTCAATGAATTCAAAATAACCTCACCACTTACTAGTAAAACACCTTCACAAACACATGATAATCACATATTCCCTTGTAGGATCATTTTCATGAGCACTCCAAGGTATAGGATCTAATTAGCCCATAAAAGTGGGGTGAATAAATTCAATAAGGAAGAGGAAGAGAGAAAATCATTGAATGGAAGAAACACAAATAAAAGAAATTAATAACATTTAGAGAGTGAAAAATAACATCCAATCCAGCCCCCTGCTACTCTCTTGGATCATCCCATAAAAGATCTAGCCCTCCATTGATGACATGTTCTCAACAGAAGCAGGAAGTGGACTTATGAGGGTGTAATTGAAGAAGTAAAAACAACAAAATAACGATCACTCCACCGTTGTGTGAACAATATCTCAATGTTTGGTGTGAACAAGTTCACACCATGAGAAAACGGTATCCAGGTTATATGATTAAGAATATAATAAGATAAGAATAAGAACTTTTATTGAAAACTAAGGTTCTTCAAACAACTTACACGAGAAGTAAGAACGTTACAAAGACAAATTGGCATAATAACATTACAATGAAAACAATGCTCCAAGATCCCTAAATCCACCACCAATAATGCCTTAAATAGGAATTTAGGAAGACTTTGTTCTATCCCCCATCTTCCCAAGTCTCTTTAATTAATTTTTCGTGGCCTAGGTAGGTGGAAAATTAATGTAGAGGAGACTTTTCCACTCTAGGCCCGAAGTGGAATCCATCTCGCATGCACCAAAAAGACGCACCAAAAGGACCGTCTATATGGACAAATTCGAGTGGTAAATAGAAGGATACATTGTATCCCTATATGTCTCCTAATATCCTGTAAAATTTCAGCCCAAAATAGATTTAGATTTTAGAGAAATGATTTAAATGTTGGACAGTTTTTCTAGGCTGCAGAATCTGGCCCAAAATTTCATCATCAAATTGGGAAACATGGAACCCCATTAAAAAAATCCTAATTAGATTATGGAACTATTTAAGGAAGTGTTACTCATGATATCCTTTATCTTTGGTTAAATTTTCATAATTATTGGGCTTGAATATTTTCCTCTATAGTACTTTTATTGGGCTGTTGTGCAGATCACTTTGCCCAGAATAATGTGGGTTCAAAGCCCACTTTGGTGGTCTTCCAAATTGAATATCCAATTTCTCAAAAAGAATGAGTTTTTATTTATAACATGGGATACCTGAAAATAAAATATAAAATAAAATCAATATCATTATGTGTTTTATGCGATGTCCAAAAAGATACCATGTAATAGTGCATTTTAAGAAGGAATTACAATCATAACACGAAACTAATGTTCAAAGTGTAAAATGCACTAGTTATGGTGTCTATATTAATAAAGAACATGAATATTATCCTCTTTTAGGGGATAATCACTATACCTACACACTATTTTATTTTATATTCATATACTAGAAAACAATATACATCATTGGTTATGGCCAAATAATTTTATCTCACACCCTGTTCAGGCTACCAATTGGTACCAGAATAGATATCTGTTTGTAAGTTTAGCATCATGGATTTTTCGTATGATTTTACTCTTAATATGAGAGCTTAGGTGAATAGGACTGAGCCAGAGCTCTGAATGCTCATTGAGATAGCCTTTGGGGTTTTTTATTTTTATTTGTATTTTTTTATTTATTACCTATTTTATGTCTTCTACATGTACATTTTATTATCACATGCATAAGAATGATTGTATATTTTGTCTTTGACAGTTTATCAATTTTTTATTCGATCAGTTATTTCTTCATTTATTATTACTTCTTCTATTGTTTTATTTGTATATACTATTCTATTACTCTAATAATGGGGTTATAGTCTCTATACCATATATTTTTTGACCCTCATTACTAGTTGGAATCCTCTAGCTTATAGGGATGCATGCTTGGGGCTATGTGATTGACTAGATCAGGGAATCAATTCAGTCGGTCTGGGATTTTCATCTTCAAAGGTGGTTTCATAGGATTTATTTTCACTTTTCATTACGATTTATGTTTTTAGATATGATACTAGGAATGTGTCAACACTCAATAAATATCCATGTTTGAGAGTGATCAATCCACACACAAGGAAAAGACAAAGTGGTTCGGAATTGGACTATTGTTCATGATGTTCATTATTATAATTTATTATTATTTCACCATGAGTGGTATATATACTTTATACTGAAAAATTTTCATAATATTTGTTTTATTCTACCCTTAACCTGTTATGGAAATCAATTATTGTTACATGAAACATTATATGAACATATAGATTCACATTCCATGCATATGTTATGCCATGTAGGATACATTACTTCACTGCCTGATACATGCTTGATATTACTTCTTCGTTTTGGTAGCATGTTTTCCCACATACCATGTTTTGGTGAATATTTATTTTTTATACTTATAAAACATTTTTTTTATAAATTTCCATGATCACTCATAGTTATTTTTTATAGTATGAATTTTTATAATTATTATAAATTTTTGGTTATTAAAGAGTCTTCATTAACCTAAATTGTGTTTTCTTATATAGCTAAATGGTGTAACCTCAACTAAAAAATAAGTACATGTTTGAGCCATGGACCATTGGTCAGATGGGAAATTTTTTTTTGCTGTTATTAAATGGGCACAGATAATAGTTTATAGGGTGTAATACCCTTTTAAAATTGTGATGGGTAACCCATATAATCAAACCACTACTGGTAGAATTTTTATTTTCTATGATCAATGGTAATAAACTGATTATAGTTACATGAATTCCAATTGAAAAATATAAAGTCTAGTACCTTTATAACTTGGGAATGATAATTTTGACTTATTGGGCTATTGTATAAATATAAAATCTATTAGATTTTGATACACAAATGAAATTAATATTAGTTAAATGGTATTTCATTACAAATTATAAAGTCATGTAACTCTTCAAATTGGGAATGAAAACCCATATAGATATATTACCATTGGCATGATGTAGCCTATGTATATTGATCAAGGTATGATATGCTTATGTAATTAACCCTCTATGTGTGTTCTAAATATTCAATAGAAAATTCTATTAGCTTTCATTTAAATGGACCAAGGTTGGATTGAAGGGACCCTCTTCAGTCACCCTATTATTTATATGCCTTAGTATTTAACCCCACGGGGGTATTATTATAATTAATGGGATAGCTAATTAATGTTTATGAAAACATTTATATGGGTTACATAAAAATTTATGGTATCATCTTACTAAAAAATTTCCATCAAATAATAAGAGGCCATTTATTTTCTGTAAGATTTATTATTATGAGGCGTTATTTAATTAAAATGAAAATTATAATCTAAAGAGTGTTTTATTATTTGGATTGTAATTGAAAATTTCATTAACTATTCCAAATTTTAATATCCTTATGGATAAATTTAGTTTATAAGTTAAATTACTTAGTTTTTAATGGATGTCAACTAAATAAATAATTTTTGAATAGAAGTTCAATATAAATTGCCTATGTTTCCTTGAGGTGATAGCTAAATAACATACCAATCAATTTTTATACATAATTGGTACTTGAAAATTTTAAATTAAGCCTTTAAATTTTTTGAAAATTAAATTTGAATTGATGGATTGACTTAAAAAGAAACCTTAATGTGGTTTTATTAATTCTTAACCTCATGTAAGGGTAGTTGAAATCATTCCTTGATACACCTTGAATGGGAACACAGATATAACCTATGAATTTTTTCCCTATAATTATGTTGATCTGGAGGGTAGTCTAGTAAACCTTGTGACCTTTGTGGAAAAACAATTTTCTAAGGTCAAAATGTTAAATTTTATTAAGGTGATTGCCCTGGGAAGGTTGCTCCCTCAGTATATAACACCATGAAAAAGACTTATGAAAAGTTTCAAACATGAGGATTTATTCAGATATCATTTATACCATGTAGGGATCATAGTTTATAAAATTTCACCTAGGTCGTATGGGTGGTATTGTGGTGAAATGGGCCATTGTTGGGAAATGAGCATCGGGTATTGCCTAGTCTTTGTGGGTTAGATATTCCTAAGGAATGGTTGAACACTTTTAGGTTGTTTAAATCTTATTCTTCTCCAATGATAGATGAATCAAGAGGTTATCTACTAGAATAATAGTTAAATGTGATAATAAAACTCTTGGACAAATCTATTATATAGGCCGTTGGATATATGGATGAATAAGGACGATAGGCCTAGGGATAGTATGAAATTATGTGTCGTTGTGTTGAAAAAAAATATTGCGGTATTACACATCAATAAAATTGGTACCCATAGAGTTGTGAAGTTATGAATCTAACTGTATGATTTCAGTGGGAATTGTCAGATTTAAGATATATTAAATTAATTTTTTGAGTCATTTTTGTTGTTGAATAACCTGGATGTGTGGATAGTTTTAAGTCATCCCAATGCATGGGATGATGTTGCAAAAAGATCACAAGTTGTAAGACTACTGATCAGATTAGTTTTGAATTATATTCTAAATTATAATATTGAGCATGAGTACTGATCCTGAGAGAGTTACACATAAATCTAGGGAAAATATGATCTATAACACCTTTATATGGTTTGGTATCCCTATCTTTTATTTTATATTCTTGGTGAGAGAGTGTTGGCCATGTTCGTAACCCATGTTCAGTGGTGGATGGAGTGTGTGCCATGGTATGGGTTTCCATCCTTGGAAAATTATTACTAGGACACTCCTCAGGTGGGGATTTTCATGTCAAATGTGTTTAGTGTGTCCTTATAATTTGAGGAATCATAATCGTAAAAGAAAACCAAGGAATGATCACCATTGTTCCTGATATCCCAAGAGGCTAGTAAGTTCAAAATTCTTGTCCTTGATATGATACTTGATATAGAAATTTTTTATGGGTTGAGATTGAGTCTGGACACTTAACTCAAGCTTGGGATTCCTAAGTGACCCAGAGGATGAAATGATTCAATGATATTTCTATGTATCTATGGTAGTATAATAATAAAATTGTTAGATTAGTATGTGAATTTGAGAATACCGTGAGCCCGATACAGAAATTTCTCAATAATTTTAGGTAATAATTGATAATATCTTAGCATACTATTATGTTAGTGATGATCATTTCCCATTTAATGACATCAAATAGGGTAAACTGCCAGAGATATGGTTATATTCCAAACTAAACAACAAAATAATTAAACACTTGTATGGATCAATAAATAGCCTCTGTGGAAGTTTCACTCCATGAGCATAGTTTATTGGGGAGGTTTGGTTAGTCCTATGTAATACATGGGTTCCATAGTAGGAAAACCTTAGATAGACTCATGAGCATAAGAAGACTATTTTACTCGACCATTGAGAAATTACTAGTGGTGGGATTAGTTAGTGTTCTTGATATGTAGACATCTTAGCTATGTACTGACATCTAACTTATGAACTTTGATGTAGTGACTAGATTGGATGAGCTCCATATGGGATCCTTTAATTGATTTTGATGTTACATTAAACTACATTGAGCCTCAGGTTCTATGTTTTGTGTGTGACGATACAAGGGTAATGGATCAGTATAAACCAATTTTCATGTTATGTCATGAAAAAATAAATGATAGTTTGACTAAAGACATCACCAGAAGCTGGTCATGAGATTTAGTGAGTGTGCTTAAATTAAACTTAGTGTGCCTTTGAATAAAAGAATCATGATTTGATTTTCATATGTTTTAGTTATTAAAGATGAGAATTATCAGAAATAGTTGGTCGGTAGTGGCCTAACTTGTCTTCTTATTATTTTTTTAATGTGGTTGATGAGAAACTGCTTCTAAAAGGTCTTTGAGATAAGATGAGTTTAGTACTAAGGGTGTCTAGAGATTAAAATAGAAAATCTAGCTCAACTAGTCTAATGAGTTTAATTTGGAATCAATTGTTCAAATAGTTGAGAAACATATTGAGGTACATCATTATAATGTTATGGGCATGTTTATGTAGAAAATTCTACTGGTTGGATAACCATGTGTCAGAATTTTACATTTAAGATAAGAACCTAATAGGAAGAAAAATAAGCTGATTGATGAAATAAATGATGATTTGATTGTTTTCTGGGATAGATAGGCTCACTTAATCACTTTCTTGATGTTTTAGTTTTACTATATGAGTGTTGGATTGAGGTTTATTGGATTAAGTATCATATGATAGAAATAATTCTTAAAGTCACATCAGATGTTTAAATGGAACTCACCTGTTTTAGTAGAAATTCAATGACCTGAGTAGGTTGGGTGTTTTTTTCATTATTCCCTAAGTCTTCATGGGGATGATAATTTCTATGGTGGGTAGATTTTAATATCCCGTATTTCGTACCGGATGGAATTTATTAAGGAATTATTTTTTATGGTGGAGGAGCTGAATCTTAAATTGAGATTTAGAACATGAATATAAGAGTTGAAACACATAAAATTAATTTTTTATCATGTTTATGGATAGATAAGTTTATCAGCTTTTTGGATGAGTTTTAGGAATGTTTGGATCCAAAAAAGTCCATTTTGGGAGAAACAGGCAAAGACACACGGTTGTTGTACTATTAGTACTAATCATGCATCTAAAACTTTGCATCCTATTTTCTATAGGCGTTTAGTTTATTAAAAGCATGTGGACACTATTTAAACCATACATCATGGTGAAAATTATTATACAGTTCCATATATTTTTTCAAACTATGTGCCTGAGGCCATATGGCTATTCTAGAGGTCTGCAATAAGATACAGAGGTGGGTTCATGGGTTGTTCATAACTTGGAAAACTATACCCCACGCATAAACCCCATCTTCTAATTAAGTAGTGGTATAAAATTATTGGATCAAGGTTACCTAATCAATATTTCCAAACCATATAGATCTTTAAATGTATGGAAATTAATTTTTTTCCTGGCCTCTTATTTCTTTTATACCCCCTCTTTCTCCCTCAATTCCCATGCATAGAAGCCCTGCTCAAGTTCCTAATTTAGATATCCTCTGAGGAATAGTTGTATCTCCTTGATCTAGTACTATATGTCATGTTGGATTCCACTCATTGATTCCAAAACTCCTCCTTCACCATTTCGTGATTTTTTTAGCCATAAAGAATTCTATCTTCATGCAACTAATTCACCAAATTTTTAGCAAGTTTGAATTTTTTTTGATTTCTCTCATTCTTGGTCAAATGAATGCCCGGTATTGGATGAGTGGGGTTTCTTAAGTATGTGGTAGGTGGTATCATTATTTTACCATAATCATAGAACGTTTATAAAATCCTTCATCATGCCATACACTAGACATTCTGTGTGTTGCCTCCTAAAAATGTAACCAATCTTATAATTTTTAATGCCTTAATTTATATTTCCATTATTATTTTAATTAAACCATTTTAGTTTGTTAACCTCCACTCAAACCAATCCCTTGGGGTGTGTCACTTATGTACCATAACCCTTATGATTTAGGATTAGAATTAAAATAACCCTTTGATTATATCAACTCTCCTTTCCTCAAATGAAGTAGTTAAATAAAATTCTTCACTCCCTCACTCATAAGTGAAGTGATAAGTATAATTAATTGAATTTCCTTGGTTTGGGTCAAATTATGAATGAAATTTAATTTATCATGCCCTACTTAAATTATTTTAAATGTAATGACCCAAAATGAGCAGTTTTGTTGTGATTTGGAATGCTTATTGGCATATCCTTATTAATTATTCTTGATTGAATTATAAAGTGGAATGTTTATAAACATATCATTATTTATTACTTACAATTGAATTGAGTTGTATTATCAAAATAATTCATATTTTTTGACTGGAAATATCTCATGGATTATACCTAATTATTAAATTCACATGCCAATTTTTCTATTAATATCCATGATACATGGGCATGGAGTCCCCAATTTAAATTTGTTTCTTAGGTATGGAATACCTTGTGGTTAATGATACTCTAGAATGAAATCAGTTAAGATTAATAATACTTGGACATGTAATCCCCTCTTTAAATGTAATACTCAAGCATGGCGTCCCTTTTGATTCATAAAACTTGGGCATGGAATCCCATATGATTTCTGATACATGGGCATAGTGTCCCCTTTTTAAATGTGATACTTAAGAATGAGACCCCTTATTATTCTTGATACTAGTAAATGGAGTCCATTTTAATTTATTATACAGGATCATTATTTCCATTATTATTTAGGATACTCAGTAATGGTGTTCCATTATGTGTTATTGTTACTATACATGGGCCCCAAATTTACACCTCACATCCTTAATATCACTAAATATCCACATATATATGGATAAATATGTTACTACATATATAGTGCTAATATATACATAAATATTCATATATATATTTATATGTATATAGAGAGAGAGAAACACACAGAGTAAGAGATATTCCGTCATAGGTTGAAGCAGTTATGGTTAGCCAGGTGTCCGTGAGGAACATGAGCTCGACTTGATTACTCATATGTACTACAATATCGTACTAATTTATTTGTTACAACTATATAATGATATATTTTATATTTTTAGAAATGATAGTATTAGACATAATGGTTTGTTACCTACTGATTTTATCATAAACCATGTTCAGGCTACTGATTGGTACCAGAAAAGTTCTCCTAGTTACATCTTTAGGGTCATTGATTTTTCTTGTGCTCTTACTCTTGATGTGTGAGCTTAGGACCACAAGGCTGGGATGAATCTCAAGATTCTCATAGATATATCCCTTATGAAACATTATCTTTAATTATTTTTGTTTATATATTACTTACTATATGAATTCGTATTTTACATTGTAGCATCACATGCACATGTATAACTATATATTTGGAATTTCAAGTTTATTAGTGTTTCATTCTATTAGTTATTTTTGTCTTCAGCTATTCCTTTATTTATTATTAATTATGATTTTTTTATTTGTATATACTATTTTTCTAATCTGATCTTGAGGGTATAGTATCACTACCATACCATTGTTATACCCTTTCTACTAGTCAACATACTTTAGCATACAAAGATCCATGATTGAGGCCTTGTGACCAGCTGGCTCGGGGAATCAATTCAGTGGCTTCTAGGTTGAGTCATTACAATAAAATTTTATAGAAGTTATGTAATTGTATTACAGTAGTTACATAAATGTGACCATATATTTTTAATGGATATGTTAAGTTAACCTATGTATTATATCAGTTATATAAGGTTAACCTATAAATTCACTTACTTGTACAGGGGTTATACCTATTTTGTATAAAGTTATCTAAGCTAGCGTACTGGTAATTAAACAATAAAAGAAGGTAACAACCATCTAGATTTTTTTTCATAAGTGTATCTCCATACTTGTGTAAGGGTACCAACATATTTATAATACATTCATAATAGTAGTAAAAAACTGCATAAGGGAACTAGTGTATTTCTAATACATGAATCAAGGGACCAATATACATTAATAAGAGTATCGATGTATTTATAATATTTAGGTAGGTGTACCACCATACTTATGTATGAATAGAAAGTGTTTCCATTTCTTATATAAGGGTACCATCACTTTTCAATGCATGTCTAAGATTAACCTAAGCTTCACGTATTGGTATGTAGGGTTGTCAAAAAGCAACATAAGGGTAGAAATCCATGTAAGGGGAAAAATCTTTATAACGCTATACAGTGTGTACGTTACATATAAGGTTATAAATTAATTTATCTACACTTATCTAAAATTTATAACATTAAAATATGATCTATTTTTCATATTATTTCATATTTCCACATTCTACATTTTTATTATGAATATCATTATTATTTAATTTTTTCTAGATTTACTTATATATTATATAGGATCCATGTGAATTTTTTAAACTGTTTGATGATAAACTCAATGATATATTCCTATGATTTACAAATATTGATATCTACATTGAAATTCAGGATCATGAAATATTCAAATTCAAGTTGACTAAAATATAAATGGTTAGTCTTGAATATAATAATGGAGTTTTAAAAGGATGTTATTTCTTATTATTTAATTCTATATGAAGTTTTATAACACATTCCATTGAAAAAATAGTTATATTTTAAAGATTATCAAATATGAATTATAATGATACTACTTCTCATTTAAACATGGATTATTATCTATGAAATAATCTTGGAAAATTCTAAATTATATTTAGAAAATAGAAATTTACAACCGATTTAAAATTTAATAGATGTTGTGTAAAATGAAAATATATATTAAGAGTTTCCATAACTAGTTTAAAAATAGGAAATATTAGGTTTATGATTTTATTAAATGTACAAGTTATGTATAATTTTGTGATCAACTACATCTCTTATTTAAACCCAAATCACTTTATATTTTACCGTTGAAGAGTTATTTTCTACCTTGACACTCAAAACAAGAAGGATTAATCTAGTTCTATGGTTTTACTTATTTTTAATATTTTCTATGTGAAAATTTGTAATGAGTTAAACTAATAATATAAAGGATGGATTTCAAGATGTGACTCCTAAAAAAATTTAGGCATTGGGTTGTGCCTCCAGGTGGGAAAACGAATGGATTATTTAGTTTGTTCCTCTCGGTAAAAAATGATGGTCTATTTTGGGTTTAATCCTCTAGGCTGAAAAGTATTTATAATTGGTTTTTGAATCCAAGTGTGCAAAATTCATTGTAAGTTTCCATTTTAGCATGTATCATATCTCTCAATTCATGAGCGAGGTGAAGAGTGTAATATTATGATTTATATATGAACCACTATAAAAATATCTGTACATAATCATTTTATTTCCACATTATTAATTTTTAAACATTTATATAAATATTAAATTCATTTACAATGTTTAGTTAATACCAATTAGTTATTTTGTTGTCTTCCCTTTGGGATAAACTATTTGTATCAGAAGATGACCCCAATATTGTTTAATATATATATATATATATATATATATTTATATATTACTAACCATTTCATGACTTAATATTCATGGGTATAAGATTTTTTATGATATAAGGAACTAATTAAAATGATATATGGATACATCAAAGACCACCACATTTTTATGTTACAAATTTTAGATACTAACAACTTCATATATAATCTTTCTTAAAGAAAATTTTCATTGATCACTGTAAAAATCATGGAAAATATAAAAATCTACCAGAAAGTAAACTTGAATCATTAGTTCAAATTAATTTGGTAATGTATGTGTTAAATTACATGGTGATGAATATTTTATATTATTAAGTAAATAAAAATGTGCATATTCATGTATCTATTTGTAAAATTTCTCATGATCTATAGAAAGTTATACAACTTACTCATCTTGGCTTGGATAGGATTATTAAAACCAAGATAGGAATGCTGAGAGTTGAATATAAAAAATTTAAAATGGGTGAAGAAGAAATTGTTCATAAAATGTTCTATACATTTTATATTATTGTAAATGTTTAGAGTTATTTGTGGTAAACTACGGAGAACCATGTTCTTGTTGAAAGTGTGATTAGAGAAATACCTTTGAATTGGAATGAAAAAAAGGTTACTATATATGAAAATAAGAAATTCCAATAATATACACTTGATGAAATTATTGGATCATTATTACAATATGAGTTAGAGCATAAAAATATTACTGAGGAAAATAATTCAAAAAAATTTAATTTCCTTTATGTTAAAGTTTTCTACTTACTCATTTTATTTTGAGTTATAAAGTAGTGATAGGAATGATATAGAATATTTTTGAAAAGGTAGATGTAGAATAAAGAATTGTTAATCAAGGATATTCCAAAAATATTATCCTAAATATGATCACAAGGAAAATAATAAAGGAAATTTTAATTCCAATTATGCTCAAGATATAATTTTTAATGATAGTAAAAAAGGGGGCACACAAATAAAACTTTTCCAAGATTAAATAGGGAAAAAATAGGATGCAATACAAGAAAAAATATGAAAGTTTGAAGAATGAGTTAGATTTTTTTTAAAAATTATATGTTTCATTTTAATATATAATTTATAATAAATATGATTCAAATTATAATATTGTAGTTATTTCTTATTTCAATAAATGTGATGATGAAAAGACTTTACTTACTTGTTATTATTTAATTTCTAATATGTTTAGAAATTATTTTATGAAATGGATGTCTGGTAGACTTTATTCAATTAATTGTTTTAAAAGTGAATTTTATGGCCATTATCATTTTGATTATAATTTATATTTCATTTAATATTTTATTCAAAAAATGAATTTATGAAAAAATCTAATTTCATGAATAAACATTCTAAACCATTTACTAATTTGAAACCTAAAGGTATTGATTCTAATTCATGTGAAATTAATTAATTACAAATACATAAGTGATGTAAAAATAATTTAGGATTCTTATTCTCATCATGTATGTCATTATATCTTTATTCATGGAATGCTGGAATGAGAATTAAAGGATCTGGTGTTTTATTTGTCCTAATATTGAATATCGTGTATCATTTTGGGATGTTACCATATACCACTATATTTAACCTCTTATTTTGTTATATAGACATGAGTAAAATTAGGTTTATATGTCATGATATTGAATTTTTATTTTTACAAGGCTAGAGAGTATGTTATTTTAGTTAGAAATTATGGTTTACAAGTATGATATTTTCATATGTTAATTTCTAAAATGTGTCTTGGAAGAATAAAAAATAATGTTTGGTATATAGATAGTGGATTCCCAAGAAATATTAGCAATTATATATCAAAATTTCAATCATTCATGTTAAGCCTAGTGTTTAATTTGTTTTTAATTATGTTTCAATTTGTACTTGGTGAGTTTGGATGAAGTGGTGATTCTTCAAAAATTATTATCGATTCATTTGATGGCATTGGATGTAATGATTGGGCAATTTTACATGATAACTCTAACGATATTCAAATTAATATTAAATTTCAAAGACATTTTCCAAGATAAAATTTGTTTACTATAATGTTTGAGAATAATTATAAATTTATGTAGACCATAAAACCATGAAAAATCAATTTATATGATGTATTTCAAAGGCCATTTCAAAAGAGAAAAGTAAATATCTATTTTTTATGGAATAATCATTTATTTTAGAAGAATAAGTTAAAGGTGGTTTGTAAAATAATTATTAAGTCCTGGAATTATATGGTCCACTTAGAATATAAGCTATGTACTATTTATTCTTACATTATATAATTTAGGCTATGCACAAAAACCCCTAAGTACTATCCCTCAGCCACATTTTAGGTACTAAAGGTCAAACTTATGGGAGAGCATGCACAGGGAGGCCATATGGAGGCAAAGTTTGGTGCATAGGCTGACTATATCATGCATAAGCCTTGAGGCATTCCTATGTATAAAGAACACATGGATAGGATACATTGGTCTTGGAGGTTCTGGTGGGCCTGTATAGGTGATGAATGGACCTTGTGGTGTGAAGTGAAAGGTTTTACAGGCGATGATCCCCCATATCCATCTTTGATAGTGTATCAAATAGGATTGTAAGATATATCATAGGCTCGATAAAGTGCATGTACAATATGGGATGTGCGAAATATGGGCATTATTTCTACATCATTAAAATTATGGATATAACATGAACCAGAGGATTTGAGTAGTCTCTTCCATCCGATGGATCCCATGCAGCATGTGTTCAAATAAATATATTCTCTTTAACCTCCCGATGAGGTTTCTTCATGCAATAATGAAGATAAATTTCCATCACATATTATAAATCCAAGATAGTAGGAATGATTTAAGATATTTTAATTGAATCCATGCATGCAATCAGTGTCTAGTATTCATGATATTATTCATAGAACAATGGATTAATAATAATTCTTCACAATAACTAATGACAATCATAAGATGATTTCATGTGATGATCTTAATATCACAGGACTAAATTGTGAGAAAAAATGAGCCATCAGAAAAACATGTGACTTTTCATGGTGGCATGTGAAAAAGAACCAATACATCACGTAATTCTATCTCATAAAGATGAACATATCTTCAAGATCAAGAGGATCCCATATTTTTAAGGAATTATCATCTTTATATTTTGGGACTATCAAGAGGATGACCACCGGGGCATTTCATGATCAATGAAGTGAATATGAAAAACATTAATGTACATCACATGATCCCTCAGCATAACATGATGTGGTTGAGAGTTATGACCATTAAAAGTATATGAGATAAAATTACATCCTTATGTGTTTAATAAGTCTTTAGAAATCCATAAAAATTAGAGGAGAGATTCCCATATGAATCAAGGGTCAGTAGAGAGATCTATTATTAAAAAACCTTAAGAGGTCTCATGAAAATAGGGCACTCACCTGATTCATTAATTTTAAGGAGTGTAGGTCAAGTGATCCCATCATAGGGAGGGTATCTATGAAAAAACCATTTTCTCATGAAGATGAAACCCATGATCCATAAATATTTTAGGAAGGGATTGAGAATGAACATGCAGACAACACCTATTGTTATGTTAATCCTTTATGCAAAGAAACATTGGATTATATGACAAATAAGTTGAGAGGAATCCATGGAAAAACCCTTATCATGATAAGACCTTATGAGATGTTATTTGGAATCCCAAAGTTACCCTTTCTCTTATGAAAAGGCACATGAGGTGACACCCCAGACAACACCTCATATCACATGATTGTCTTATGAAATGGATATGTGATCCAGAGAGAAAATTTTATGTGAGCCCTTCCTGGTAACATGAAGGAGGTAGTGAGATCATTAGTTCCCTTAACACAATTTAAGGAAGTATTTTCATGCAATAAATTCCAACATAACAAATAATTCATTAAGAAACAAAATATTATAGTGCATGCATACATGAAATACATGAATGCATAATCAATTGAGAAGATAATATATATATAATTAATAATATGATTGTGATAATTCATAAAAATATATGTGAAAATATCCCCCAAAAAATAATTTAGATGCACATAATAATAAAGATAATAAATTAATTTTCTAAGATTTTGGATTACATGAAATCCATTTATAGAGTGTTCTAAGATTGAGAATTAAGGATGATATTGAATTGAGTTTTTCAAGTATCAATATTTCATAATACATTGAGGTAATTGTGTATAAAACAAGAACACATTCATTGGGGTTTATATGTTATTAGATAAAAGTAATAATATCTCGAGCATCATTTAACTGAGGAAACTGATCAAATATATGTGATCAAGGATTTTTGAGAAAGACCAACAAGCTAAAAAGGTTCTTGATGTTTAAATAGGAAATTGAGATCCCTGAAGCTCATAGAGTAAGGTAATAATATCAAAATACAATGGATCCAGACTTGAAGAAAGGGGGAATCCTCTCATTTGGGGTTTGGAGAAGGAAGTATCTTCTGTGATTCAGGAGCAGAAGTCTCTATTTTGGATTCAAGAGTAGGCCAGTGTTGATTCTGGTAACATTATGGGATATAGTATAAATAACATATAATGTGGATTAATGAGAGATACAATGTGACTATGTATCAACCATTTTAATTTATTATAGGATTATAGTTGACAATATATGTTGGGGAGACTAACTAACATGACATGGAGTGGTCCTTTGTACCAAACATTATAAATATATTGTGTTGTGCTATCTCTTATCATTTATTCATATGAAGTGATATTGTGATTTATATCTAGGTTGATTGATATGATTAATAATATTAATAGGCTAAATTAAAAATAAAAAATTTGTAAAAAGTAAAACACTAATTCACTCCCCATCTTAGTAGTCAATTTGGCATGGAAAACTACAATTGATTTTAGAGGGAAGTATGTCTCTAAATATATAAGAGAGTTACTATGATGTGTAGATTTTATGATATGAGTGATCTAACTTATATGAATAAAATATAAGTTATTATTGAGGATATTAATCTTGAAATTTCTTCCATGACTCAAAAGAATAGAATGAAGAGATAAAAATGAAATATGAAGAAGAATCATACAGTACAGAAAATGATATATCTATGTAAATGTAATCTAAATGGTATATTTTTCTGTGATTTGTTTTAATTTTATTATTACAATAAATCCTACCCAAGTTGTGATGTTGATGGATCACTTAGTGATCTAATATTTGAATTTAGATAACATTTGAAGAAAGTTACCAAATAAGTTGTATTGAATATTGTTGGAGGTTTCAAGGATATTCAAGATGAAAAATTAATGAGGGAAGAAGAGGCCAATGATATGGAAGAGGCATTGTCTAAAAGGTGTAAAATATCCAAAACTCTCAAAAAAATTTGGAAAATAAAGGAAGAGATAATTTCTCTTTTCAAGTAAAGATATTCTTAAACTGTTTAAGAATTTAAATTAAGTTTATATGATAAATAATTCTTTAAGATTATATTTTTAAAATAATTTCACGCATTTAAAAAATTTCACAATTATTCTATGGTTATAAAAAATTTATCAACTGGAGGATAAACATAACAAGTTAAATTATCATGAATTTTTTTTAAAGAATCAAGAATCATACATGAAGAAAAAATTAAGATGATGAAGGAAGATTGGGAAGTCATGTTGAGATCAGTTGAGGATGAGAATACATCAATTAACATAAAGTGTTTAGAGATGGAGGAGGGAATGAAAAACTAGGAATCAACCTAATATGGAACATCACAAATAACTAAAATAAGAGATTATTCCACTAAATTTTTTATTGGGGATCAGGATTCCATAAATAACATGATACCATCCTCTGATAAAATGGAATGATCCTTTAATAATAAGGTGTCCCATAATCCATAAATTATTTTATATGCTAATGATGTTTCATATGCTGGTATAGGTTTGAAACCAAACTATAGGAAAGAATGCACTTTGAAAAAATCTATTAAATCTCCCACATGAATGGTTAATGTGAAAAACAAAATGAATATCTATTCCACAAGAAATTTCCCAAAGAGTGGCAGTTCCACTCAAAAGAAAAAGGTTCATAATCTATTAAAACTAAATATATTAGACCACGAAAGTTAATAAGAAGGTTCATAGGCTATTTTTGGTGTTACTAGAAGTTTGGGAATAAATCTTGGAATGTTGGAATAATAAGAAAATTAAAGAAAGTTACAGAAGGCCTAGATTTATGGGGAGAAATACCGAAGAAAAGGGAAGACATATACCCAAGAAGAAAAACTCATGGAAAATGAATATATAGAAAGAATAGATTTTAATTATATGAATATTTCAATGAGTAATTCAACCAAAGTGGTCACTATTATGAAGATTGTTCGTATGTACTTATTATGAAAAAATCAATTGATGTTCTAAATAGAAAACCACAAAATGGTAAGGAATATAATAAAATAGGTTGACAAGTTTGTCTTGATATTTAAAAAAACATGAATAATGTTAAACTAAATGTCACTAAGAAGTAATATTATAGAACCTACCCTTTATCAAATAGGGAAATAAATGAGTCATAAAAACCACTACCACTGGGTAAAAGAAGGCTCAGTTTGAATAAGAACAACAAAAAAATGTGTCTTAATATAATATATATAAGGCGAGTGATCTATGTTCAGTGGTTTTTTCAAGTGCTGTGAAACATATGGTAAAAAATTCTACACTTACTGGTATAATATTTCATTTCTATAAAATTAGAATGAATTAAGAGGTATTCATATTAAAAAAAAGAGAACATGATATTAGGGAAAGAATTATGTGACCATCAATTCTTCCCATATGTAAAGACAAAAAAATAGGAAGCCTTAAGAGAATTTTTTGTAGATGTAATCAGAAGGTTCAAAAAATTGACACATGTACATATAAACATGCTTTCTACAAAAATGGGGAGAAAATATCATAATATAAATATGATTCATCATTTGATATAAATATGAAAAATCATTCAGAATAAATTACTCACAAGAAGTGTCAGAAGATGATAAACATGAGTGATACATGTCAAAAGAAATGTTTGAATAAAGGGACTCATGTAACCATGTGGAAACTCTAAAAAAACTGTCAATATTCCCAAATAAATTATTGTTTTTTCATCTGATTGGTATAATTCTAGAAAATTAGATGAAGCACAAAAAAATCAAGTGCTAAAGTTAAAAAGTAAAAATTCCACCTGAAGAAGAAAAATTTAATGTGAGTTTATCAATAAATAAAAAATATTATATTAATAATGATTTGTGTGAGAGATAAAATAAGTATTTACACAGTGTAAGAGGTTGTTTAATTAAATATCCACCATAATAATAATCCTTATATGGAATGAGGCTTGTATCATATGTGTAAGCATGAACATTATAAAGAGTAGAGAAACATGGTTGAGAAAATCATCCCAACCCTACTGTTCACATTGAGGAACAACATAACTCCACCTTTTTCCCTTATATCTTTTGTGTATCTATTTTTTCTTATAATGAATGGAATTAAATGTGTAGTAAGTTCTTAATGGGATAACTTAATATTAATTGATAGATGTCATATTTTAGATAAAAACGAGGTGTGTAAGTTATTAAAACTAGAAATCTATATAACGAATTCAATTTTAGTATGTTCTAAAATTAGAATATCATGAAATATATTCATTAAGATACTCACATTCATGATGGGGTTGATGAGTGTTTCAATTGAGAGGGATCCATGTAATTAAATAAGGCTTCCAAAACCTTTGAAACATTAATATTGATTTTTTATTGCCTGGTAAAATTGAAGATTAGGGTTTTCTAATCACACTTTCAAACCTCATTATTAATTGTATTATTCATATCAATTAAGGTTTATTTCTTGGTTGATTACAAGATGAGACTAAGTGGGAGTTTAATATTTGAATTTAAACTTTATAATGTTTTTATCAATGTGTGTGGGATTTTTTATTTCATTGAAAAATATAGTATTAAGGAACTCCTTATATAATATTGTAGAATGTTTTTGCATGATTTAACATGAATGGATATAGAAAACCGCGAATACCTTGGTGGTATCTCTCTAGTTTTCAAGAATATACTATCCCATATAGAATTTTAGTTGATTAGATAAATGCTATTTTCTATGAAAACTATTTGAGATCTTCCCTCTCTTATAAGTGAACAAAAAAATTTCATATAAGGGATAAGAACACGTTTTTAGGAGGTAAATGATATGTGAATATCCCTACATACCATTTTAATTTTATTAAAAAATATGGGGAAAAAGTTTGATGGAACATATTAAATTTTAATTATGTGAAGGTATATTGAAAAAAATAAATAAAAATCAGGTGTCTTTTGGGCATAAAGATTCATTTTTCATCATTGATGCATTAATATGTGTTTGGTGAGTTTGGATGAAGTGGTTATGCTTGGAAAATTGTTAGGGATTTACTTGATGGCTTTAGATGCCATTATCGGGCAATTTTCCATGATAACTATGAGGATTATTGATGTGATATTAAATGTAAAAGGCATTTGTTAAGAAAGACATAATATTTATTATAATTTTGGAGTATAATTTGAATTGGAAGAATAGCATGAATCCATGTAAAGATCAATTTGCATGAAGTATTTTAAAGGCCATGAAAAAATGATATAATACATATCTATTTTGTATGAAGAATCATTTATTTTGGGAGAAAAAGTTTGAGGTGGCTTAGAAAAAAATATTTTGGAATGGAATTATATTCTAGACTTAGAATATAAGCTATGTATTATTTGGACTTACATTAATAATATTAGGGCATCCACACAATCCCCCAAAGGATATCCCTTAACCAAATTTGAGGGACTCAAGGTCAACCTCATGAGAGAGCCTTCCCAAGGAGGTTGTATGGAGGTAGAGGTGGGTAAATATCCCAGATGGTATGTGTATAATCCTAGAGGCTCCCCCATGTATAAGGCACACATGGATAGGCTTCATTTATCTCGAATTTTCTGGTGGGCCTGTGCAGGTTAGTTGGGGCCCATGTGGCATGTAGTGAAAGGTGTGATAGGTTTTGATCCCCTATAGTATGATTAGAAAATGTAGCAAGAAGTATTTTATAATATACCAAAGGATCAAGGAAGTAAAAGTTTTTTGTGGGATGAAAGAGACATGGGTACTCTTCCTCATTCATTAACATGATAGTTATAACATGAGCTACACAATTCGAGTAATTTCCATAGTCTGATGCATCTTACACGATGCATATTCAAACACACCTTTCATCTTCAACCTCTCGACAAGGATTATACCCCCATGAATGAATATAACTGATCATTTAATGTTATCAAGAAAATACAATGATGATGAGCCAGGTTTATGGAACTAAATCCATGAATATAATCAATTTCATACACACATGCATTGATTCTAAGAACAAATTAATTTAAAGAAACTATCACAAGTAACAACGATAATTGAAATATTTTTGTTTGTGATGAGCTTAATATCATGATACAGAATAGAGATAATCAATTTTAAATCTTAATAACATGTGAAATTGCCTTATGGAATGTGTAAAATAACCAATACATCGTGTAATTTTATAGGATGAAGACGAACATATCAAAGAGTATAAGATGATCCTTTATTTTTTATGAATTATCAAATAAATAATTCTTATATATCAAGAATATTTCCACTAAGGTAGCTTATGAGGAATAAAGGGATCATGTGATGTAGTCATGTAGAGTGCATTATCCCTCTTCATATCATGACATAGAAGAGGCTTACAGCATTTTAAAATACATGTGATATGCCGAGATCCTCTATTTTTAATGATTCTTGAGAAATACATGGAAATTAAAGGACTTATCCCTATATAAACCGATGTTTTTTCAAGAGGTATGATATTGAAAAACCTTGAGAGATCTTTTGAAAATAGAGAAATCATATGACTCATTCACATGAATTAGAGAAGCTCACATGATCCTCTAATGTGAAGGGTGTCCATGATAAAACCATTTTCTTGTGAAAAAGAAACTTGTGATCCATCTAGATCTCATGAAGGGTTTAAGAAGATCATGCAGTCATCACCTCCATATACAGGAATCCATTACATGAATCCATGCCAGATTACATGAAATAATTTTATAAGAACATGTGGAAAACCCATTTTCAGGATAATACATTATGAGAATATATTTGAGATCCCAAGAAGTACACTTATGATTACACCATGGGATGTGAGGAGACCCTATAGAAAACACCTATAATCATGTGATTGTCTTGTCAAAAGGTATTATGATTTTGGGAGAATAGTTCATGTGATCCTTACATAGTCATGTGAAGGAGGCAGTGAGATCATGAGATCCATTCATGTGAAGGACAGAGGAAGTTTCATGAAAGCCATGCATATGTAAAAAATAATGGATTGAGAAACAAAAGAGGATAGTGCATGCACACATTAAATAAATTCATGCACAATCAATTTGGAAGATAATCCAAATATCATGAAGCACATGAATCCAATCATAAATACATAAGAACAATAAAAAAAACTTAAAAAATAATTGAGATGCACATAATAATAAATATCACAAATAATTGTGCAAAGGTTTAAAATTTCATGAAATCCATGCTTGAAGTGTACATAAATTGAGAATTCAAGAAGATAGTGAATTACATTGCCTAAGTATTAATCATGCATAATATATTGGATAAATTTCCTGAACAAAAAGAGCACATTCATTATGGATGAGATTATCATAAATAAGGAAGAGTATCCTGATCATAGTGTCACTGAGGCACCTGATCAAACACAGGTGATCAGATATTTTTCAACAAGACCAATAAGCTGCAAAGGTTCTTGAAGTTCACATGGTCATTTTTGATCCAAAAAGGCTATTGAGTAATATCAATAGATCAACAAATAGAGGATCAAGACTTTAATAAATGAGGATGCCTCTCAGTTGGAGATGAGAATATGAAGTCTCTTATGTGATTTAAGAGTAGAAGTCTATAGTGTAGATTCTAGAGTTGGACCATTTGGATTCAGGTAACACTGTGAGATTTTGTATAAAGAAACTTTTATGTGTATTTAAGATATTTATACTATGACTTTGTATTGACCATTTTAATTTATTATAACATTATAGTGTAGAATCCATGTTTGGGAGTATAACCAACCTGATAATAAGTATGTCCCTGTACCGAACCTTGTAAATATTATGTGCTCGGATCTCTCATATTAATTTTATATGAAGTGATATTGTGGGATATCACTGAGTGGATCAAGAACCTTAATAATCTCAAAAGGTTGTTTTCAAAATAAAGTGTTTTTTAAAAATAAACTACAAATTAACCCCCCCTTTTAGTGGTCAATAAGGCATGGGGAAATAAAATTTAATAAATATAGTGGAGGTAATATTACTTTTAGTAATTATTATAAAGGTAAGGTAAACAAATTTTCTGAGGTTGTAATTTCCAATTCTGTTATTACTTATAATGTTTTATACATTGAATGATTGAAACATATTTTGACAAAAAATTCAAAACTATATGATAGTAGAATGTGTGTTCAAATTTATAAATGATAAATTCATTATATTTAAGGATAAATATGATTTATTTTATGAAAATAGAAAAAAACATTTATTAAATATTTTTTTTTGAATTAACTAACCAAAATATATTTTTTTGAATTTTATAATATATAACATCATTTTGTGGCATATGGGGTTTGGTAAATTATAATTTCATGTTGATGCATTGTGTTTCCATGAACCATATAGTTTTATAGTTACTATAACATAAAGTGAACAACACATTTTATTTCTCAATCTTGTTTGAAATTTAAAAAACATATAAGTTGTTTGAAGTCAATTAGAAAAGTAAAAAATATAAGGCCTCTTAATCTTATTCATTTGAAATTATTTGTTTCTATCAAACCTAGTATTTTTTATGGTGAGAGATATTGTTTCATTATTATTAATGACATTACTAGTTACACATTGGCTTAATTTCTTACACTGAAATCATAGATATTTACTGGTTCAAGAATTAGATTTAACATTAGTGTTTTTTTGTTTTGACGTCTATTTTTAACCAACTTCTATAAAGGTGATGTAAAAAATATGGTTTCGGCATCATTTTCTCAAAACTGATGATGAAAATGATACTGGGATTAGTTTTTGGCATCAGTTTTATAAATAAACTGACACTGAAAATCAAACACATGATTGTTTTTCACATCGGTTTGTGACAAAACGACACAGAAAACCACATATGGCTGGTTTTAGACATCAGTTTAATAATGAAAATGATGCCAAAAACCTAGTATTTATTAAAAAATTATTTTTAATGGTGTTTATAAAAACCAATGTTGAAAGTTAACTTTTTTTGTTAATTGAGAATATTAGACATCCAAAAATATCAAAATCCCTATAATAAAAACACATTTTATAGCAATCAAACAACATTTATCATTAACTAAAAATATATAAAAACTTACAAGCTTTTATGTATTTAATCAAAAAATTATCAATGCATTTGTACTATAAAATAGAATTAAAAAAACACTTAACTGAAATTTACAACATGGTCATTATTGGTTATTGTTAATGAATTCATTTGATATCGTTATGTTCAAGAACCTATTATAACAAAAGAATTAGTTTTTTGAACACACGTTATTAGGAAAATGTTATATTATTCATAGACATTAGAATAAACATACCATAAATCATAATCAGACTTAACAGATAGTTCGCAAACAAAGATAGAAGATGGTTATGTTTGGTTTGGGTATAATATTATTCATCATTGAATGTCTACAATAAAATTAAATGATATAAGATTAAAAAATAAATTACTCTGATAGAAACAAAAAATTAATTAATATAACTATCCTTATTAAATTTATTGGTTACCCTGGTTGGGATAATCTCATGCATGAATCATAGAAAATAATAACCACAATCAACATGTCCTTGTTGATGATGAAAGTGCAAAATAAAACATTACCTTGATAATAAAAACCAATATATATATATATCAAAAAATCAGAAAAATATTTAATATAAAAAATAATTAACTTTACTTCCGTATACTGGATTGCATTTTGTTTCATTATTGACATGTTTTCTTTGTTAAACATTCTCCATGAACTTAATTTTCATATATATATATAATAATAATTCATCTATAAAAAATAATAATTAAAAATAATGATCTTTTGAAAAAAAACTTACATGTCTAATAAGGTGTACAATCTTTTATAAACACTCCTTAATAAATAGAAAAACCAATATAAGGTGCATTCACTTGGAAAAAATATTCCCAACATCTAATTCCCCCTACAATACAAAAAGTTCACAATTAATGAAATTATAGTGATCATTAATTCATAATTATTTTTTTATTTGTACATATCGTGAAATGGAAAAAACCAATACCCAATATCAATATGTGATAATCGCTCACATATATATGAAAATATATTAACATTATTCAAATGTTTCACTTCCATGGAAATGTATTTTGGATTTATAAAACTATAAATGCATGCGCTTTCATTTTGTATAATAAGAATTTATAGAAACCTAATTTAAAAAGGAAATATAGTTAGTAAATTTAAACCATCTTTTATTAAATAAATAAAAAATGATATTCCAATTTACAAACATGGAAAATAACTATAACACATTCAGGCTGAGATCTTCAAAATCAACTAGATGCATGATATCTAATTTAAGTAATCCTAATTTATAATATCTTCCATATATATTTAATGTCATCGGAAACTCATAGATATTATTCAAAGAAGAATAATCCTGAGATAATCATTGTATCCCATGAGAAATATCTGAAGTAGTTGTAGTCGATTGTTTCTGAACATTTTGTTTCATTTATGAAATTTATTTTTCTGTTAGAAAATACTATATAAGTTAAATGTTAGAAATCATTATAAGTAATTTTCAATCATAAGTAATTAATATTTAAAAAACATACATTATATGAAATATAACAAAAGAGGACCTGTTGGACATAGTAAAAAATGACCCAAAAAATCCCCAAATCTGGTAATCTCTTTAATATGAAATAGTAGTAGAACATTATGATTAATAATATCAAGTATTGATACTCTAACCATACCCATATGCATAGGCTGGTGATGTATATAATCCCCCAAAAAATGCATGATTCCTAACATGATAATATGTATATGAGGATATCTAACAAAAAACTCATAGTATATGGTTTAGACTGAGTGATGAGGTGGAGGATAAAAATAGGCAGGTTGGGTAGGGTAGTCTAGCTGGGATAGTAGTAGAGGATACACAACCATCTGAGTAGGTTGGGAAGGCTAGTAAGGTTTCATAGACTGTGACTATATTTTCAAGTGTTCTAACAAAGCTTGCTGCAAGACTACTTAAATTTAAGCACCTAAAGACTATTTCATATCTTTTAGCTAAAATTTCAAGGATTCTATTTCTTGGTCTCATTATTTCTTACTCATACCAAAAAATTTATGAATACTAACACTTTCCTGAAATCCTCTAATATGGTCAGGGTATTCTACCATTCCTAAATCAGTGTCTGGGATTTCCATCCTACCCTCAAGGATAAAGGAGTCATGTGTTTCTTGCTTCTGAATCTCATCTTGAAATGAAAAATGAAAAGGTTATATTAGTGTTTATAATTTATAAAATAGAATAATTCATGATAAATAAATAATATTTACTTATAATTTTATCATCTACTTATTTAGATTCCATTATAAGATGATTTTAATTTTTTCTTATTCTTTATCTTTTTCATTTTCCATGGTGAGTGGGGGGGGGGGATAGAGGACCGAACTTGACCTCATCAGATCCACTAGTGGAGTGAGCTCTTAGTGCTTCAAACTTTTTCCCAATCATTTTTTGCTCCAAAAAATGATACCTTCCAAGTGATAAAGTATGAGGGTATACATTCAGCAATTTAATGTCTTGATGGGATTTCTTGGAGGTTTGTTATATGAAAAGTAAACTAATAATTAAATAAGTACATATATATAAAATTTTAAAATTTAATATAATTATCATACTAGAAATGATTCTTCGTGTCAGATGGAAACAAATTCATTCCACATATTTACATCTATAAACTCATACTTGAGGCATGGGTTTTCATTTTTTATTTTTTTAAACATATTTTTTTGTTAACTTAATTTTAAAATATCTCCTTATAACCACCTCCAAAGTAATACATCTTTTTTTAATTGCTTCTGTTTCTTCAAAAATAAATTTCATCTGTAATAGAATAAAATAAAAATTCATCATTTAAAATACATCATATTCTAAAAATATGAAAAAAATCAATTGAGATATTATAGCTTTATGGACTCCAAAATATAATCTTTCTCCATATTGTGGATGGACTTCCAATGAGGATAAAATATGTTAATCCTGCAACATCTCAGAATGAAGATATAGCTGATAAATTGTGTTGTATTTGGTCCAGTTGCATTATTATTATCATCAAAAGTAATAATAAATCTCTCATCTCCACGAGCAGTTGATATTTTTGGTAAACATGTAACACCACGTTTACCAACTCAAGAACTCAATTTTGTAAAAGTAAAAAAAGGACTCCACTGATGAGGTCTCATTAGTAGTCCTGCAATTATTTTTTGTAAATTAAAAGTTTGTTTTCATTAAATAATTAAATTAATGGATATTTAATAATTTGAAAAAATAAAAAATACATCTATATATGCTTCTATATCTCTGTATCAGTATCTATCATTGAAAAAAACAATTATTATGAATCTTTTGTGGACCTGTATCTCATTATCCAATTGAATAATTAGAAAATATGAGAACCAAAATATGTAAGTAAAAAAAGGAAACAAATGTGTTAGTTGAAGAAAAAAATTATGATGTTATGATTCTTAACCCGAAAAAATATATAAGGTAAATTATTAAATATATAAATTAATTATAAAATTATAGAAACATTTTAAAATATAATATTGAATATTTATCAAATAATATAGTTTTTACACATATAATTTTCAAAAATAAAAAATAATATAAATAATTAATATATTAATTAAGAGAGCAATTTAGTGTTTTCACATCTCCCTTCAGCATGATCATACCACATAAATATGAAAATACACAATCAATGTGATAGAAAATAATAATTAAATAAAAAATATATAATATAGTGATATTTTTCAGATCACATTATCAAATTATATCCAAATGACAATATCATATCAATGATTGAATGACCTTTTCAAAAAATAATTTACTATATAGTTATATAAAATCACATTGACCACCCATAAAGGAATTATCATAATATTATTTATCAATCCACGTTACCATTTCAACATTTCTTTCCATCTATTAATATCATCATTGTTCAAAAAATCCAAAGACACAAATTCCAATTCAAATCAAATGATATTGGTGAATTTATTCAACTAGCACTATCTTTCTCTTTCTCCTATTATAAATTCATGTATATTCATCATCATTATCAGCTGACTAACATCCACTTATCCTTTTTTATCTAATATAATGAAATAGTGCATTTATACATAACCCTTTCTAGTATATCATCATAATAGATCAACTTTAACAACTTTATCATAAAGGTATCATAAGAACATTAATCAAAATTTAACACACATCACTATTTAAAAACAAAATATTAAAGAAATATATTTTACATATCATTACATAAAATAAAAATTAAACAATATATGTCATCACATTAATGATTTCATCAACAAAAAAATATACCATAATAAACAATCTTTAACAACAACATTTATAAATAAAAATCATCTGCATACAAATAATTGAAAAAATAACTGAACAATAAAAGTAAATGATAAATAATTTTACATCAAAATTAAATTAAAACTTAAAAAATTTGGATTTCAATAATGAAAATAGAGACCTTATTTAAAAATGCACACTCAAATTCATTGGAAGAATGTAAAATGAAACAACTTACAAAAATGTTTTTCGAAATGAAAAATAAACAAGAACAAGAAAATAAAATCAAAATGTGGTTGAATGTCACCCAGAAAATAGTTTGAGAAGAGAAATATGTCTGTAGATGATGAAATAATGATCTATAATTAAGAATTGAACCATTAATCATGAAATAATGACAAATATCGAAATAAATAATCAACAATAGATGTTGGGATCATGGGTCGATGCTGTCAGGTTCATTGTGAGGGGGAGAGAGGGTTACAATTTGACAACCCTACTTTTTATTACAACTTAAACATGCTTTATTACATAAAACTTCACTTGATACAACAAAGAAGATCGAGAGTTTTAGTGTCTTTGGGGCTTAGGATCATTACATAAAAACTTTAAACTTGAAATACAACATCTTTATTGAAAACTTCCTTTACATGACCACTACATTCCTTCGTACTTAGCATTGCATGGGATAACCTGAGGACATGCATAAAAAAAGGGTGAGCTATAAAGCCCAGTAAGGGAGTAAACAATGAATAACATGAGGAGTGAAATACATGTTAGGCAATAGGCATATCAATAGAGCATAAGAGAAACATGAACATAAAGGCATGATAAAGCATGATAATCATAACATGGAAATGTGGCAACAACACTTAACATTGAATTAGCATGAGCCAAGGCTCATTGCACATGGAGCATGAGTAAACCCTCATTGCACTTGAATCACGAGTAAACCCTCGTTGCAGTTGAATTAGCATGAGTAAACACTCATTGCACATGATGTATCATGATACTATACTTTATCCAATGCATTGGAGCGCTATAAAGGGCGCACCCTTCTTAACCATTTCATTTCATGCATAAGTGTGCCACATGGATCATAAAACATGGATTCATAAAACATAATCATTTCTTCCACGATAAAGGAAAGTGGAATTAATACATGAAACTTATAATCAATATGTAAATGTGCATAAAGGTGAATACCATTGATGGAGAAATGGGCATGGTATTCACTACACAAAGACATTGGCTTAGAAAATCGGTGCGATTTCGGCAGCGTAACAGCGTGACATAAGAATTCATAAAAAAGGTTGATGAGAGAGAAAGGGGTTCCTCATCATATTAACATGTAATGGACAGTAAGGATATCATATATATACATGTCCCAATAATAGAAATGGAATTTTGATTCATGATACAAAAGTATTGCTTGAATGTAAAAGAAGAGAGAGAAGTTCCTTTCGGAATTTCGGCATAGTAACGGGTGTACATGTGAGGAATTTAATGAGAGAGAAAGGGTTATCCCATCATTCAAACAATAAGAGGGCAGTATGGGGGAGGTGCAAAACCATACCCCAACATTCATAATTGAAATAAAAAGGGCAATACAACTTAAAGAAAATTGACAAAAAATGAGAAAGGAAGAAAACCCCTTACTTGGAAGTGTGCTTCCAAAGGCTAGAGAGAGGCTTGTGAGAGGATTCTTGGGAGCTTGGGGCACCTTGAGAGGATTCTAGAAAGAGTAGGTCAGAGGTTGGACGAACTTCAAGGGCTTTGAGTGAGGAGGAAGTGGGAGCTTGGGTGGGTTTATATAGGAAAGGTGAGAGAATTCTTTATTATTTAGGTTTGGGACCCCTTATATTAAAATAATCCAAACCACAAACCATACCATGGTATTTGCCCATGGTTTCTGGAAAAGGAAAGAGTAAAACAATATTTTACAAGTCCAAGGTCCGAACTTATAAAAAAATTAGGGTTTCTTATGTGGAGGTGAGTCACACTCCCATGGAAATTAATTTTAAAAAGGCAAAGTGTTGAATAAGTCTTGAGGGCTCCATTAATGCTTTGAAAAGTGAGTCAAACAAACCCAAAACCTCATTATTTTAATGATAAAACATATATCGGCCGAACATAAGGATTATGGCATTTTATTACATCACCATTGGGTCATTATGATGTCATAAAACACATTATATATTTAAATGGTATTTAATTTTTACCCAAAAATTTGACTGTCTCAGAAAATTATGAAAAATTCACCGTTGGATAATTTCGACGTCCTGATTCCAAAAATAATATTTATTTTATCTAAATAATTTTATAAATATATGAATTTTTATTTTTAAAATAAAAACCGACATTTATAAAAAAAATTACGGGTTTTGACAGAAACGGCTTTCAAACCTTAATAAAAATTTTAATTGCATTCATAAAATTATAAGATCATTTATATTTAATAAAAAATTAATTTAATATTAATAATAATATTAAAATATTATTTAATTCAAAAATCCTTTAATTTAATAAAATATAATTCTTAATTAAATAATAACTAAAAACACCATTTGTACTTTTAAAAACTAATTACAATGTATCAAAAATGACTAAAAATTATATTCATTATTATATACAAAAGTAATGTGCATGAACATGGTACTACTTATTTGTTACATAACCCCTTAAAATAGCCGCATAAGACCTAAGGGTAAGGTGTGCGATGGTGACAGACTCTTGGGGCGGCTCGGATAACATCGCTCGAGTGGTAATCTCTATCAACTTCCATTTTTCCCGTAGACGATCACGTTCGAGCTTGACTTGATGAAGCTCAGCTTGGGTTTGGTCAAGGGCAAAGCCCAAAGACGCCACCTCTTTTCTGAGCTCCGAAAAATGGGCTTCGTAAGGGGAAATTCTACTGGATGAGGCCATCGCTTCCTTTGTCTGAGTAGAAAATTGGTTCGTTAAAGCCTTATATTTAAACTACCCAGATGATCACTGTTAAACGACTATAAAAGTAACAGTCACAAATCTTAAAAAAAGTTGATATCTTATAAAAACATTTTTCATAAAGAAACATTTAACTGGATCAAGAGGGATTTTCCATTAATGAAACTTTGGGTCGTTACAACATTCCCCCCTTAAAAAATTTCTCCCTCGAAATTTTCCTTTTCCCACACTAAAACAAATGTGGGTAACTTAGCTTCATCATATCCTCCGACTCCCAAGTTGCTTCTTCAAACTTGTGGTTTCTCCACAACACCTTGACAAGGGGCATTGTCTTATTTCGTAGAACTTTTTCTCTACGATCTAAGATCTTCACTGGTTGCTCCTCATAAGAAAGATCATCTTCCAATTGTACCACCTCGGAAGAGAGTACATGTGAAGGGTCCGGTATGTACTTCCTTAAGAGGGATATATGAAAGACATCATGCACCTTGGACATAGTCGGCGGAAGTACTAGTCGATAGGCCACAGCCCCAACACGATCAAGAATCTCGAATGGGCCGATGTACCTTGGACTTAACTTCCCTTTCTTTCCAAACCTCATGACCTTCTTCCACGGAGATATGCATAAAAACACCATGTCTCCGACTTTAAACTCAAGGTCTCATCGACGATTATCTGCATAACTCTTCTGTCGACTCTGGGCTTCCTTGATATGCTGCTGAATGGTTTTCACCTTCTCCACCATTTCTTCGACCATTTCTGGTCCAAGCAGCTTACGTTCACCGACCTCATCCCAACATGCCGGTTTTCTACACCTTTTCCCATACAGGGCTTCATATTGTGCCATTTGGATGCTCGAGTGGAAACTATTATTATAAGAGAACTCAACTAGAGGAAGATATTGATACCATCCTCCTTTAAAGTCCATTGAGAACGCTCTCAACATATCCTCAAGTGTTTGGATAGTCCGCTCGGATTGGCCATCAGTTTGAGGATGATAGGCCGTACTGAAGTTCAGTTCAGTATTCAGAGCATGTTGAAGACTCTTCCAAAACTTAGAGGTAAATCTTGGATCTCGGCCAGACACAATAGATAGTGGTACTCCATGCAACCGTACCACTTCCCTGATATATATCCGTGCCAGTTGATCCAAAGAGAAATCCTCTCGAATAGCAATGAAGTGTGCAGTCTTTGTAAGACAATCCACAATAACCCAGATTGCATTGCTGCCTTTGGATGTCCTTGGAAGTCCAGTGACAAAGTCCATGGTGATGTTCTCCCATTTCCATTCTAGTATGGGCAATGGTTGCATCATCCCCTTAGACTTCTGCCTCTCTGCCTTCACTTGCTGACACACCAGGCACTTTGATGTATACTCAGCGATCTCCCTCTTCATATTATCCCACCAAAAGTTTTCTCAGAGATCTCGATACATCTTTGTGCTCCCTGGGTGAATAGAGAAATTTGAACTATGTGCATAATCCAAAAGTTCCTTCTTCAGCTCCGAACTTGATGGGACACATAGTCTTTTCCCAAACCGCACAATTCCTTCTTCATTAACATTAAACTCTGAGGATTTTCCCTTTTTGATAGCTTCCACTTTTTCTTGGATTCCCGCATCATCCTTTTGATCATCCTTTAACCTTTCCAAAAGAGATGGTTGAGTAATAATTTGTGAAAGGATTGATGATGTTCCCTTCTTTATGATTCCCACGTCCATATTCATCAAGTCTAAGAAGATTGGATCCTTCTCAATTCTCATCATTGATAGAATTGCTGGATCCTTTCTACTTAGGGCATCCGCCACCTTGTTCGCCTTCCCAGGGTGGTAATGTATTGAACAGTCATAATCCTTGATGAGCTCTATTCATATTCTCTGGAGCATATTAAGCTCTTTCTGTGTGAATATATATTTAAGACTCTTGTGGTCAGTATATATCTCACATTTCTCTCCATAGAGATAATGCCGCCAGATTTTCAGGGCAAAGATCACCGCCTCCAACTCCAGATCATGAGTTGGATAGTTTCACTCATGGATTTTCAACTGCCTTGAGTCATAGGATATCACTTTATCATTCTGCATCAGCACACATCCTAAGACCTTCTTCGAAGCATCACTGAATACCACAAAAAGCTCCCCACTTGTGGGTAAAGTGAGCACAGGTGCAGTGATAAGCCTCCTTTTCAACTCCTTGAAGCTTTCTTCGCATTTATCACTCCAAGAAAACTTTACTCCCTTTTGAGTTAGCTTGGTAAGATGGTTGGACAATCGTGAGAAGTTTCTCACAAATCGTCGATAATATCCAGCTAACCCCAAGAAGCTACGGATATCAGTTACTGATGTTGGCCTCGGCCATCCCTCAATTGCATCTGTTTTGGAGGGGTCCACAGATATCCCATTTCTTGTGATGATATGGCCCAAGAATGAGACCTCCTTCAACCAGAACTCACACTTGCTGTACTTGGCATAGAGCTTCTCCTTGCGGAAAGTCTCCAGTACAGATCTTAAATGCTCCTCATTGTCCTCCTTGGTTTTGGAGTATATTAGAATATCATCTATAAAGACTACCACAAATTTATCTAGGTAATCTCTAAAGACTCTATTCATCAAGTCCCTGAATATTGCTGGAGCATAGGTGAGTCCGAAAGGCATTACTATGAATTCATAGTGCCCGTACCTTGTACGAAAAGCAGTCTTGGGGATATCTTCCTTCTCCACCCTTACATGATAATATCCCGACCGCAAGTCGACCTTGGAGAAGTATTGTGCTCCACGCAGTTGATCAAACAAGTCATCGATTCTTGGGAGAGGATACTTGTTCTTTATCGTGATTTTGTTAAGTTCACGATAATAGATGCAAAGCCGCATTGACCCATCCTTCTTCTTGACGAAGAGGACTGGTGCAACCCATGGTGATGCACTTGGGCGTATAAACCCTTTATCCAGATTCTCCTGTAGTTTTTTCTTCAGCTCTTCAAGCTCAACAACAGCCATTCTATATGGAGTCTTGGATATTGGTAGCGCCCCAGGTATAAGTTCAATTGAGAACTCAACATCTCTTCTTGGAGGAAGACCAGAAAGTTCCTCGGGAAATACTTCAGCGAATTCCCTCAAAATAGGCATTTCTTCAAGGGTGGTTTCTTCCTTGGAATCAATCATCTGAGCCAGATATGCGTGCTCATAAGGCAGTAATATCCATGCTTGAGATGATGGAGCTAAAGGAGATTCATCTTCCTCCTGACACTTGTAAAGAATCGGGGGTTGATTCTCCATATGGAGTGTGATTTCCCTCTCCCAAAAATTTATGTTGGCTCTATATAAGGAAAGCCAATCCATGCCAAGAATTTCATCAAATTCTACCAAAGGGAGTATGACGAGGTTCGCTGGGAAATTCAATCCACATATTATAACAGGGGAGGACTTATACTCATGGGATGCAATGATTGCCCCATTTGCCGTACTCACCGACATCTTTACTTCCATGATTTTTGGTGGTGTAGGGATTGTTCTACTAAACTTTTTAGATATGAAAGAATGCGTAGAACCTGAATCAAAAAGTACGTTCCCTATTCTTGAATGAATAACTAGCGTACCTGTCACCACTTCGTTGTCGGGGTTCACTTCGGCGGAAGTTATGGCAAAAGCTTTTCCTTGCTGTCTTGGAGGTTGTTGATTGCCTCCGATAACCCTTGGATTAGGGCACTGATTCGCAAAATGACCCGGTTCTTTGCATTTGAAGCATTGAACAACGCGTTGAGGTTCGAACGGAGCGTTCCTCTCCTCTGTCGCAGCCGCGGGTCCTTCTTGCTGACAGTTAACAGCTAGGTGCCCTTCTCTTCCACACTTGAAGCATTTTCTTGTCCCCCTAAGGCAATTTCCAGGGTGCTTCTTTCCACACTTTTGGCAAGTGGGGTGCTGGAATTTCTTAGCGCTATTGGATTTATCCATCGGACCACCATCATTGAAGTCCACCTTCCGCTTCTTGTCCCCATGATACCCCTGTGATTATCCGATCTCCATTTCAACCTTGAGGGCACATCGGACAATTTCCTCATAGCTGTCGAAGTCACGGATCGCTAATGCTTTCCGCAAGCTAGGCTTCATCCCACCAAAGAAGCGGTCAACCTTGCATTCGGGGGTAACGACAAAGCCGGAAGCGTATCATGCAAGACTTGTGAAGTTTGCCTCGTACGCTCCCACAGATTCCTCATCTTTCTGCTTGAGGGAAAGGAAGTCCATTTCCATCTTAAGACGGAGGGTGCGTGGAAAATATTTATCAAAAAACATCTTCCGGAATACCTTCCATTCCAAATCCTCGATCTCCTCCTCAGGCTTCGTATTTTTGATCAATGTCCACCATTGATCAGCTTCACCCTCCATATGATAAGCCTCCAGGAGAACCTTCTCTTTTTCAGAGCATTGGAGGATGGAGAATATATTTTCAATGGAGTTGATCCATTGTTCAGCAATCGTGGGATCGGATGATCCACTAAAAGTAGGAGGCCTTTGTCTCATGAAGCTTTCAATAGCGACTTGTTCATTCTTAGGGGGGGTTGAACGTTCCTCTTGACCAGTGTTTCTATTCAAAACATGAGTTAGCTGAGAGAGAAGCGTGACAAAGTTCGTGATTCCCTCTCCCATTGGATTGGGCATCTCATAAGTACAATCATCACACTGATCTTCACAACAGTTGTTAGCCTGAGTTCTCCTATTACCGGCCATTGGCTGGAATAAAAGAAAGTTATGGGTAACACAAAAAGGTTAATCCAAAGACAAAAGTTGATGACTTATAAATAAACTTTAATCTCTTTAACTCATGAGTCTATAGGATTCAATCCAGGCTTTTCATGATCTTCCTTCTAACATATATTTTTAGGGGCATTTTTCCCTTAATAAGGGTTCATAATAAGATTGTGAATTTATCAAAACATATCCCCCGGGAGTGTCGTAACCAAGAGTGCAGCAAGGCCCGTTGTCGTGCACCAGTTCCCGTTCGAGTCTAGCTCAAAGCGGTGTTTTCGGGTTTTACCCCTAGGATACATCTGTGCCAGAGCCACCTCTACCTGCTCGTATCCAGACAGGGATGTATTTGTTTGATAAACCACTTACTTAGTATTTACCAAAACTTAGGGATGTTTTTATTATGCTTAGTCTTGTGTCTAAGGCTTTACTAGGGTTTCCTAATCCCAAAAATAACTAAACCTATCCTCTGATACCAACTATGACAACCCTGCTTTTTATTACAACTTAAACATGCTTTATTACATAAAACTTCACTTGATACAACAAAGAAGATAGAGAGGTTTAGTGTCTTTGGGGATTAGGATCATTACATAAAAACTTTAAACTTGAAATACAACATCTTTATTGAAAACTTCCTTTACATGCCCACTACATTCCTTCGTACTTAGCATTGCATGGGATAACCTAAGGACATGCATAAAAAGGGTGAGCTATAAAGCCCAGTAAGGGAGTAAATAATGAATAACATGAGGAGTGAAATACATGTTAGGCAATAGGCATATCAATAGAGCATAAGAGAAACATGAACATAAAGGCATGATAAAGCATGATAATCATAACATGGAAATGTGGCAACAACACTTCACATTGAATTAGCATGAGCCAAGGCTCATTGCACATGGAGCATGAGTAAACCCTCATTGCACTTGAAGCACGAGTAAACCCTCGTTTCACTTGAATTAGCTTGAGTAAACACTCATTGCACATGACGTATCATGATACTATACTTTACCCAATGCATTGCAGCACTATAAAGGGCGCACCCTTCTTAACCATTTCATTTCATGCATAAGTGTGCCACATGGATCATAAAACATGGATTCATAAAACATAATAATTTCTTCCACGATAAAGGAAAGTGGAATTCATAAATGAAACTTATAATCAATATGTAAATGTTCATAAAGGTGAATACCATTGATGGAGAAATGGGCATGGTATTCACTACACAAAGACATTGGCTTAGGAAATCGGTGCGATTTCGGCAGCCTAACGACGTGACATAAGAATTCATAAAAAAGGTTGATGAGAGAGAAAGGGGTTCCTCATCATATTTACATGTAATTGACAGTAAGGAGATCATATATATACATGTCCCAACAATAGAAATGGAATTTAGATTCATGATACAAAAGTATTGCTTGAATGTAAAAGAAGAGAGAGAAGTTCCTTTCGGAATTTCGGCATAGTAACGGGTGTACATGGGAGGCATTTAATGAGAGAGAAAGGGTTCTACCATCATTCAAACAATAAGAGGGAAGTATGGGGGAGGTGAGAAACCATACCCCAACATTCATAATTGAAATAAAAAGGGCAATACAACTTAAAGAAAATTGACAAAAAATGAGAAAGGAAGAAAACCCCTTACTTGGAAGTGTGCTTCCAAAGGGTAGAGAGAGGCTTGTGAGAAGATTCTTGGGAGCTTGGGGCACCTTGAGAGGATTCTATAGAGAGTAGGGCAGAGGTTGGACGAACTTTAAGGGCTTTGAGTGAGGAGGAAGTGGGAGATTGGGTGGGTTTATATAGGAAAGGTGAGAGAATTCTTTATTATTTAGGTTTGGGACCCCTTATATTAAAATAATCCAAACCACAAACCATCCCATGGTATTTGCCCATGGTTTCTGGAAAAGGAAAGAGGAAAACAATATTTTACAATTCCAAGGTCCTAACTTATTAAAAAATTAGGGTTGCTTATGTGGAGGTGAGTCACACTCCCATGGAAATTAATTTAAAAAAGGCAAAGTGTTGAATAAGTCTTGAGGGCTCCATTAATGCTTTGAAAAGTGAGTCAAACAAACCCAAAACATCATTATTTTAATGATAAAACATATATTGGCCGAAAATAAGGATTATGGAATTTTATTACATCACCATTGGGTCATTATGATGTCATAAAACACAATATATATTTAAATGGTATTTAATTTTTACCCAAAAATTTGACTGTCTCAGAAAATTATGAAAAATTCACCATTGGATAATTTCGACGTCCTGATTCCAAAAATAATATTTATTTTATCTAAATAATTTTCTAAATATGTGAATTTTCACTTTTAAAATAAAAACCGACATTTATAAAAAAATTTACGGGTTTTGACAGAAACGGCTTTCAAACCTTAATAAAAATTTTAATTGCATTCATAAAATTATAAGATCATTTATATTTAATAAAAAATTAATTTAATATTAATAATAATATTAAAATATTATTTAATTCAAAAATCCTTTAATTTAATAAAATATAATTCTTAATTAAATAATAACTAAAAACACCATTTGTACTTTTAAAAACTAATTACAATGTATCAAAAATGTCTAGAAATTATATTCATTATTATATAAAAAAGTAATGTGCATGAACATGGTACTACTTATTTGTTACATAACCCCTTAAAATTGCCGCATAAGACCTAAGGGTAAGGTGTGCGATGGTGACAGACTCTTGGGGCGGCTCGGATAACATCGCTCGAGTGGTAATCTCTATCAACTTCCATTTTTCCCGTAGACGATCACGTTCGAGCTTGACTTGATGAAGCTCAGCTTGGGCTTGGTCAAGGGCAAAGCCCAAAGACGCCACCTCTTTTCCGAGCTCCGACAAATGGGCTTCGTAAGGGGCAATTCTACTGGATGAGGCCATCGCTTCCTTTGTCTGAGTAGAAAATTGGTTCGTTAAAGCCTTATATTTAAACTACCCAGATGATCACTGTTCAACGACTATAAAAGTAACGGTCACAAATCTTAAAAAAAGTTGATATCTTATAAAAACATTTTTCATAATGAAACATTTAACTGGATCAAGAGGGATTTTCCATTAATGAAACTTTGGGTCGTTACATTCAATGTTCACAAAAAATGAGGGTTTTTTGGTGCTATATTTTTTTAAACCATTCAGAATCAGTTATTAGAAAAACCGGTGATGATTATTTTTGATTTTTATTGTTTTTTTAATCGATGTTGAATTTTTTTTCATTTACGGCGTTTGTTTTCTATAGTAATTAATGTCGTAAATAAAACACTGTAACGTTTTTCACTTTGGTTTTTTAAATAACTAATGTGAAAAACCAAAAAAAAACTTTTGCAATGGAAAAAGTTAAAACAGATGCCAAAATATTCTTGAACCTACCTTTTGCATCGGTTTAATGAAAACTGACGCCATATCTTCGACGTTAAAGCCACTATTTATACTAGTGATTATCTAAGTTTATAACTTCAGTAAATTCATTAAACATTTTAAATGAATATTAATTAAATAAATTATAATTGGTCATGGTGGTTAATCGTAAAATAATTAACTTATATAATTTTTTTCAATAAAATGTGTATTTTTATGATTTTTCATTCCTTAGGACACCACAAAAAAATGGTGTAATTGAAAGGAATGGTAGAACATGTCCTGAAATGGATAGGACCATGATAGATGAGTTTAATATACATAAATACTTTTGGACTGATGATGTGAATACATCCTTTTATATTAAAAATATAATTATATTATTTACTTTTTTAAAAAAGACACATTATGATATTTGGAAGTGGGGAAAACATAAAATAGACTATTTTAGAGTCATTGGGTGTAGTGTTTTTAATCTCAATAATAATGATTCTTTAGACAAATTTTATGCAAAATTATATTCAAATAATAGTATAGAAAATAGATTATAAAACAAAAAACCACGGTTCTTGAAGAATAAATTCATGTTATGTTTGATGAAGACTATTTGAATAAAATAGATAATTATATTTTTCTACTTGATGATGAATTTAAAGAATTTAATTTTAAGAGTATGGATCTTAAAATAAAGAAACACATATTGAGGGGGAGTATATTTCTTCTCAATATAAATATATTCACAAAATATCATGTAAAACAGATATAGATCATCATATATATAATTTCATTCAGTATTTTGAATCAAATTTTCAAACTATAAAATCTGTTATGAATATTTTTGATTTTCATTATTTCATTTCGATTTTTTTTATTTAAAGATATTAATGAATTTTTAAATGATTCTAATCATTACATGGATATACCAAAGGAGTTAAATAATTTTACTTTAAATAATGTGTGTACTTTAGTTTTTCTACTAAATTATTCTCAAATTATTGTAAGTAAATGGGTATTTAGAGTAATCATGACGAATATAAAAAAATAGTTACCAATAAAGCTGTAATTTTTATCAAAGATAATGTCAATAATAATTTTTTTATTTTGAATATTCTTTTTAATATGTTTCTAGATTAGAATTAATATTTATATTTATATCTTATTCTATATTTCATGGTATTAAATTATTTCAAATGGATATAAAAACTTCTATTCTAAATGGATATATTTTTTAAGATGTATATGCAAGATAACCCATGATTTTGAAAATTAAATGTATATTGACCATGTTTTTAATCTATTTAAAGCCTTATATGTTTTGAAACAAGATCCTAGACCTTTTTATGAATGATTAACTATATTTCTTTTGAAAACAAATTTGGGAAGGGGAAGGATGATCCCACTTTGTTCATTAGGAAATTTTTTAACGATATCAGGATTATGAAACTTTATGTTGATGATATTATTTTTTGATCTTCTTATGAAAATATTTTAATTTATTCTTATAATTAGAAAGTTATGAATTTTATATGATTATCATGTTGTAATTGAAAATTTACCTTGGTTTTCAAATATTTCAATGAAATATTGGTATTTTTATACATCAATCCAATCATTCAATATACCTAGTTGAAATATTTGGGTATGACTATTGTAAAAGTAAATATAGTCCCAAGAATACTACATGAAAATTATATTCAGATAAATATAGAAAATATTTTCATGTTAAAACATAAATAACAATGATTGGCAGTTTGTTATACCTAACTGCTTACAGGCCTAATTTAATGTTTTAAATTTTCTTATGTGCTAGATTTCAAAGAGACCCTAAGGAAATTTACATTAAAATTTTCAATTTAATTACTAGATATATTAAAGGATATTTGAATATTTTATTATATTAACCTACTAAAAATAATTTTAATTTGAAAAGTTATTCTAATTCTAATGTTGGAGGATGCAATGCAGATAAAAAATGCACTACATGTACATTTCATTTACTTGGTAAATTTTTCTTATTATAGGATTCAAAGACAAAAAATTGTTACTCATTAAACTACTCAATATGAATTTATTGATATTTTTTCTTATTTTTCTCAATCATTATTGATTGAAAAACACTTTTTTATTTCGGTTTTTATTTTTATTCGATTCTGATATTTTGTGAAAATAATTTCTCTATATCTATTTCCAAAAACCCCTTTAATAACTCTAGATATAAGACCATTAATGGTAATTTTAATTTTCTTAGGGGTCATGTTAAAGAACTGTAGTATCCAGAACTATTCACCTGATTTGGGCCTTTGGGCCACCGGTTTGGGCCTATGGGTCTCCAGGGCCTTCAGGTCATCAAAGGCCTTGAGGCCATAGGGCCTTCAGTTCACGTAGACCATAGAGTAGCCCAGTTCACACAGAATAGGCCCCAGAAGAGGACCAGAGCAATAGGAGTAACAACCAACATATACATAACTAACTGGATTGGAAGAATGAGAGGGTATGGCAGCCACCATCAGGACCAGGCCCCATGCAGCTTTGTATGGGGAAATGCTAGCCGATCAGCAATGCAAGGTGCGTAGCTAAGGAGATCAATGATGCAAAGACGTTGGGGAGGGGCGGTTCTAGTGGGCTGGGCATACAGGTCAGGTATTGGGCATGGTATGCATCTTGGCCTTTGGGTTATGTATTGCGGGTCATGTCGGGCCTTGTGCCTTGGGCCTACGGGTCATGTACGGGTTCCCCTTCAACCCTTAAAAGGGGGATTATCTATAATAAAATAAAAAAGAAGGCCTTCCGGCCATTTGGAGTTATATGATATTCATTTCATATTTATCATTCTAAAATAATAATATTTCAATTTTTTTTGCCTTCCATGCACATAAAAACAATAACATCTTTCATGCGTATGTGTGAACTATCACCTCTACGAAGAGACTGAATGATTTTTATTCCCCACATCACTTGTATGATATATATAAGTACATTTAATGATTATTACAATTATGATAATATTATTATCATTATGAAAATATAAAATAATAATTACCTTATTTCCATAATGTTCAATGAAAAATGAAAATGTTATGCATGCGTACGTATGGCCCACCATCTCTATGAATATAACATTGTTAATTTTTCATGACAATAATTAATGGTTTGAATTAAAATTTATGATTAATGTATAAAAGTGGTTATTATTTCAAGAATACTATTATGGAGATGATTTACTTATGACCACATGGACTAGTGACATCAAAACCATGTTCTTTTTAGAATCAAGTACCAAATATTGAAAAAACATTAAATCTAATTTATATAACATGGTAATAAGTGATATAAAGGAAATAATAAACTTGAAAAAGGTTCTCAAGAAACTATAAATAAATAGAAGTTTATTATTTAGGAATATAAAGATTGTATGTGATGAGTTGGACTCATGTTAAGGGACTTAATCTCAATATCCTTTCATTGATGCATATCTTGATGTTATGCACCACATTATTTTATATGGTGTAAAATAAACCCATTTTACTTTTAATTTCATTCAGTGGTTTTCAAAAAGAATTCTTTTATATGAATTTTTTTACTAAATGACAAAAGGAATATTTTTTTTACATATACGGAGACAACGACCTTTCTGCCTCGATGACCATTATTTGATATTTGGATTCCTCTACAAGCTGTAATGTTTTAAAAAGAAAACTAAATACTATATTACCTTTATAGGTATTTTTTATAGAAAATTGTTTTGAGAATGAATTTATTATATCAATATCATGAAATTATATCTTATGATTTCAATGTGGGAATGTTATTTTTTATTTATGCATGGTTTATGTGTTATGATTATTTATGGTTCTTAGGAATTTATTTTGTGTACAAGCAGTTCCATAATAATCTAAGGGTGGGTGAGCCTGTGATATCTCTTCAATGCATTGGGTAACCAGACGGAGTTAAACAATAATGTTTCTCCTAACATAGTTAGGGAATATACTGTGATGGGTATTCCAAATGTGACTAGGAAAGTTACTCCCTATGTATATGTGAAATCTAAAATGTAAGTATGATATGTATTCCACAAGTTATCTTTATGATTTATGATTACTATGAAGTTTTTCATGATTCTTATGATTTCATGGGTTTATAAATATTCATGGACTAACATTTTCATTCCTTATTTTATATCCCTTACTGAACTTTTTGTTCTCATCCAAAGTTTATAAAATCATTTCCATAAGGTTTAAGGATGGGTAAGAGAAATGAAGAAGTTAAGAAGATTTTTATCATGAAAAAGAAATTATGTTTACTTTTAAATGTTTTATATTATAGGATAAATGGATACTATCATAGTTGTATCCACTTTTTATGTAATAGTTATGGATTAATTCTCTAAAAATATAAATTGGAAAGGATCCTCAATGTGAATTCATTACTTAAATCAATATTATGAAAATATTTAAGGCTGCGGACTTATAGTTGGTATCAAAGGTAGGTTTAGATAAATTTAGGGGTTAGTATATTGTTAATAGAATATCCATAAATGATTTTTGTACTCTATGGTCAAATTGAAATGATATAGAATTTTAAGATTACCATGTTGCTTTGTCAAAGATATGTTTTTTTAGAAAGGTTTTCCGTAGAGGAAAAATGGCAGTTGTGCTGGGACGGCATCAAGAGGAAAACAACCTTAGATGGCTGGAATCAGAACTAAAAATTTTATTGCAATGATGGTTCAATTGAACCAGATATAAATGGTGGTGGTATCCATGGATGAGATCATCTAGGTCAAACATAGAGGAACATATCATTGGTGGATAATTTCATAAGGTAATATCCTCCATCATTTAGAGGATCATCAGACCCTATGTTGGCCAAAGGGTGGATTAAAGCAATGAAAAATATTTTCAATGTTATGGGGTGTTCAAAAAATAAAAAGGTTAGTCTTGTTGTTTTCCATTTTAAAGATGATGTAGATCAGTGGTGGTCTATGGTTAATAATATCAGGTACATTTTGGATATTCATGATCTTTATTGGGATGAATTAAAAGGAATTTTTCTCGAGAAATATTTTTCCTAAGGCTGTTTGAATTAGGATGGTTTTACAATTCCATGAATTGAGGTAGGAGGATGAATCAGTGGATTCTTATGATGAAAAATTCACTCAACTTTCAAGCTATTCTCTAATTATCATCTAAGATCTTGAAAGAAAAATCAATAATTTTTACTCGAGATTAAATCCAAAGTACCGAAGGGAACTGGCTTCTCGTTAGTTCAAAAGTTATGAAATGTGTGTTCGATGTGCAGAGAAGGTTGAAATTGGGTTTTTCAATGATTTGGTGCTCTTTGAAAAGCAATATAATAAGAGGTCTGGGTGGCAGTTTAAAGGGAATATTTCTTTGAAAAATATGATCGTAAGAAAATAATGTTTATAGTTTGTGATAATTATGGTAAAAAGAATACTAGGGAATGCCTTTTGAATTCTTGTAAGTGCTTCTGTTGTGGTAAAATGGTACATAAGGCTCGTAATTTCACTAGAAAATATCAGGGTAATGGTAAGACAAAATATAATTTATAGTTCATAAAATGTTTTATGTTCAATGAGATGGTTCATTAATACAAACGAGTGTCTGAAGAAGAACCCAATGATGGGAAGAAGCCATACTATAAGCAGAAAGGTGTGGTGAAATAATTTGTAATTACATAATCAAATATTGGGCCATAAAAAACAGGTATCATGTACATTTTTAGTTTGTTTAGATTATTCTAATGTATTTTTTGTTCTTGGATCTACACATTCTTTCATTTATGTGAATTTTTTTATTAAATTCAGAATTCTGCCTCAAGAAATGAATCCAGAAATTACAGTAAAAGAACCTGGGGGAAATGTTGAGAAAAAAACTAAATTATAAGAATATTAATTTCCTTGTCTATGGAAAGAATCTACTTGAAAACCTTATTGTTTTTCCTCTAGTAGTGTTTGATGTTATTCTGGTTATGGGTTGGGTTTCTCTTTACCATGCTATGATTGACTGTAGATCTATAGATGTTTTATTATAGAAAGGATGTTAGTTTGTGTATAATAATGAAAACTTTCATTTGATAACATATTATGAAGCTAAGAAACTACTGAAAGATTTAAATGAATTCTACCTTGCACATATTTTTTAAAAGAAAGGAATTATTCAGAACAATGATGTTCCAGTGTTAAATGAGTATCTTCATTATTCACTTAATGAGTTTCCTAGTATTATATAGGATCTGAAGTTGAATTTACTATTGAATTAGTTCCTAATGATAATCTAATTTAAAACCCCCTTATCGAATGGCTCAAATTGAACTTTTAGAGTTAATGAATAAATTGCATGAGTTATTATATAAAGGTTTCATTTGACCTAGCACATTTCCATGGGGTTCTCTTTTCTTGTTTGTTAAAAATAATGATGGTTCAATGAGACTTTTCATTGATTATAGAGCCTTGAATAACATCACTGCTTAGAACAAGTATCCTTTATCTCATATCGATGATTTGTTTAATCAGCTCCAGGGAGATCATTATTTTCCAAACATTGACTTGAGGTCAAGGTACCATCAATTGAAAGTAAAGGATGCATTATTTTCAAAGACGATGTTTTGTACTAGATATGGACATTATAAATTTTTTGTTATGCAGTTTGGTTAAATAATGCATCTGATGTATTCATGGATCTTATTAATAGAATGTTCTGTGAGTTTTTGGATAAGTTTTTTGTTGTGTTTATTGAATACATTTTGGTATATTCTAAAAATAAAGAGGAGAATGAAAGTCATTTAAGGGTTTTCTTTCAAAATGTAAAAGAAAGGAAATTTTATGGGAAATTCAGCAAGTGTGAGTTTTGGTTATAATAAACTTCTTTCCATGGTCAAATTGTTTCTAAATAAGGAATAAATATTTATCTTACAAAAAAAAGTTGTTAAATAATGTCCAAGACCCACAAATACAATCGATATTTTTAGTTTTCTTGGTTTAGTAGGATATTACTAGAGGTTTGTTAAAATTTTTGAATGGTTATCTATCCCACTAAATAAGTTAACTCGAAAAGGTGTTAGGTTCATCTAGATAAAATAATTTGATGGTTGTTTTCAGGAATTGAAAAGAATATTAGTGAACGATCTAGTTTTTGAATTACCTTCCATGAATGGTGAATTTTTTATCTATAATGATGCTTCATTGAAAGGACATGGTTGTATCCTAATGCAGAATGATCATGTAATTTCTTATGCTTCACATCAGCTGAAACCCATTGAATTAAATTACCCTACACATTATTTGGATTTAGCTACTGTAGTTTTTTCTTTAGAAATTTTGAGGTATCAATTTTATGGAGTAAAATATGAAATATATATTGATCACAAATGTTTTAAGTATATATTCAATTAGAAATAATTGAACATGAGATATAGAAGATGTTTGTAACTAATCAATGATTATGATTTCATTATTCATTACCATCATAGAAAAGTAAAAAAAGTGGTTAATGCTTTGTGTCAGAAAATTAATGCTACATTAACAATAATATGTTTGGAATGTGATCCTTTGGTTAATGATCTGATGAATTTTTTCTTTGAAGTTTTTGGTATAGGAAATTACTCTATTTTGTTTTAGGTGTTAGTGAAATCTTCTATACCAGACAGAATTAAGCAAGTGTAGAAGGAAGATTGTGAGTTGTAAAAAAAGGAAGTATTGGTTCAGATGGATAAGTTTCATGAATTTAAAATTCATAGAGATTGGGTTTTTGAGATTTGGGAAGAGTTTATGCGTGACTTGTGATTTAAAATTGAATAAAGTGTTGTTATGTGAAGCTCATAGTTCTCCATTTTTAGTTTATCCTGGCAGTACTAATATATACAGAGACCTAGAGAGTATTACTTGGGGGATGGAATGAAAAGATATATTGGTGACTTTACTGTGAAGTGTTTGAATATCCATAATGTGAAAGAAAAATGATAGTTACCAAAAAGGATTCTTAAGACATTTCTAGTACCATAGTTGAAATTGGAAAATATATCCATGGATTTCATTGTGGGATTAGAAAATAATTATCAAGGTAATAATAATATTTCGGTTATTGTTTATATATTGACTAAATCTTATCAGTTTCTTCCTTTTCAAGATACACTATCTTTTGATCAACTTTCCCAGTTGTATCTTAAGAAGATAGTCATGTTACATGGATTTCCTCTCTCTGTTATATCTAATCTTGATCCCATGTTCACTTTTGACTTTTGGAAAGGCCTTTAGAAGTTGTTTTGTACCAAATTAAATTTTAGCGTTGCTTTCCATCCTCAATCTGTTGGGCATAAAAAATGAATAATTTTGACATTGGAGGATATGAAACATTATGGTTCAATGGATTACAAGGGAATTTGGGACCAACATCATTATTTGGATGAGTTTTCTTATAATAATAGTTTTATTTATAGTATACAGACGACACTATTTGAGGAATTATTTAGAAAGCATTTTCTAACTCTTGGTTTTTGGGATAAATTAGCTGAAGGGAAGTTCATGGGTCCATAATGGGGAGAAGAGATTGCAGATAAAGTTCAGTTGATTCAAAACCATATGAGGACATCTCAGTATAGACATAAAAATTATGTTCATAATAATTGGAACGGTATTTCTTTCAAGGTAGGTGATCATATCTTTCTAAAAGTTTCACCATGGAAAAGTGTGATGTATTTTGGTAAGAAAGGAAAGTTGAGTCTGTGGTTCATTGGACCTTATAAAATCTTAGAGAAAGTTGGATCAGTTTCCTAAAGATTGGATTTACCTCTGAGTTTATCCTAGGTCCAAAATTTATTCCATGTTTTAATGTTGAGAATGTATTTGTCAGATCAATCCCATGTTTTGAGTCTATAAGTAGTTCAGTTGTAAGAGAATCTTTCTTATGAGGAACAATCAGTCCATATTTTTGACTGCATAGAGCAGGTCCTGTAGAATAAGGTGATTCATCAGGTTATGTTTTTTTGAAAAACCCATATGGTTGAAGAGCCAACATGGGAATCTTAAAATGCTATGAGATAGAAATACCCCCACTTATTTGATACGTGAATAAAATTAAAACGACACAATTTCCACAAGGGAGGAAGTATTTAACATCGCAGGTAATTATTAAATAATACATATTCATATTTATTAATATTTATGAATTAGAAAATAATTTTACATAATAGGGAACACTATGTACAATAGAGTAATCATCACGCAATACAGGTTTTCTCCAAAATCTTATGTTGCACACAAGAATGAGTTATACTGAAAAATAATACATTATTAGTATTATTATTTTAATAGGTAGTTATCATCAAGCCATTGTATTATAGGGACTAAAAGGAAATAACTATATTATGTTTTCATGTGTTTAATAATTTATTTTACTCTCATATAATAAATTTGAGAGCCTTAAAATGAGAATAAATGTAGTATTAAACATAAAATACTGTAATATTTTTAAAAGATAGTTTTATCACCTTCTGATAGAGAACCCTTTTTAAATCTAAATTTTCTCAATTTTATATGTTATATTTTTTTAAAAAAACATCTTATTTGGAATTGGGTCATATAAAATTATTTTCATTTAATTTCGGTACTTTTATGATAACATTCAATTTTTTAATGAATAGTGAAAATAAAACATTTTAATTCAAAACTGTTTTTTCATCTAATTTATTTACATAGTTAAGTAATCATTTTTGTTGGTTTTAAAGTTTATTTGAAATAATATTTTCTCATTTAATCCAATTTTGGTTATTGGAAGTAATTTAACATTGAAATTTGATATAAACACATGTCAATCTTTTGATGGTTTTTACTTTTAAAAACTCATTTTCTTATTTTGACAATGAGGATTAATTTTACATTAATTACTAAAACATTCTGTGTTTTGAATTTGGAAAAATTTATTCCATATTTGGGATCATATGGTCCAAATTCTGTAAATAGGTCCCTTTTTTACATTATGAATAGTAACTTTAGTAATTAATTTTATTTACTACGGTTAAATGAAAAATCAAATAAATAAGGGTAAAAATAATATAATAATATAAAACTACTCTAAAACTTATCTTAATCATATTGGATGAGATATGTTCAACCAAAAAACCCTATGGGATAAAAAATTTTCCTTTTGAAGCCACTTGTGTGTGATTATGACACATATAACATTTAATTTAATGTAAAGGAAAATTTGTTATAAATATATGTTTTATTACTGAAACAATTTTAATATGGGTCTATATAAGAGATATCTTTAACTATAAATATTAATTATAAATCTAAAAATATTTCCTATATAATTATATTTTATTTTTAACTTTTTATATATTAAATAATTAAATTAAAATATCACACAATGATGATGAGGTGATTTATTTATTAATGAAGGAATAAAATAAATGATATTATAATTATAAAAATAAATATAAAAATAAATATGAAAATAAATATTATATGACATAATTTAAGGCATAAAAGATATTTATATGTGAATATTATATGTTATAATGCTATTAAATAGTTTGTTTCAAAGTTATCTCTCTATTTAATTTTATTTAAATTCAACAAAATGAGTAGTGTAAAAAATTGACATAATTGAGGTTTTATAAAAATTGTAATTTGTTAAATTATTTAAAAATCCTAAAAAAAATATATTAAAATCACAAAGTGACTAATACAAGGTCTAAAATTTCATTATGTGTCCAATTATGTGAAATTGATCAGATATAATTAAAATTAATAGCTTCTTATAATTAAAATGTTTTTACCACTTAAAATTAAAAGAGAAAAATTAAGGGTAAACCGAAAAGATAAGATTTAAAATAAACAAAATACATGTCTAAAAATTATTTTATGATAGGATTTCTAAATATCCTCATATTATATTTGAAATAATTCAATTTTGTAGCATCTAGATTAAAAAATTATTTTATATCAATTTAATATATAAACAATTTCCAAGAGTGCCCCTCCCCTCTCCTATAAAAAGGTACCCTCTCTTCTCTAATACTCACACTTTCAAATCATTTTGGATCATCCAAGATCTACCCAAACCTATTAATGTAATCCATATCCATATTATTTAGCCCTTATTTTAGGTAGAACACCCTTCTTAGAGGTGTTAATGTGTTCTTCAAAGGTGATTAACCGAAGAAGAGGGATCGTTTTTTAAGAGTTTCTATTTTATTTCTTCTTCCACTTAATTTAAAAATTCTTATTTCAAGATGAAATAAAAAAACCAGTATAATCAATATACTGAGATGTTATTATTTCAATATAATCTTCTAAATAGATCTATACTTTCATGAAATGGAAAAGTAATTAATCGGTTGTGCGTACGTGTGAATTATCACCTCTACGAACTGATGTAGTTTGTTTTCCATTATCATCTATCAAGATCAGTGATAATGATGAAATTAATTTTTTTATGTGATATTCATGACATATTTATCATTTTAAAAGAATAATATTTCAATTATTTTCTTACCTTCCATGCACATAAAAATAATAACATCGTTTGTGCGTACGTGTGAACTATCACCTCCACGAAGTGATGTGAATCGTTTTTGTTCAGAACATCACTTGTATGATATATATATAAGTATATTTAAATGATAATTATGATGATGATAATATTATGATCATTCTATAAATATAAAATAATAATTACCTTATTTCCATAAAAATAAATAAAAAATGAAAATGTTACTCATGCGTACGTACAACCTACTGTCTCCATGAATATAACATTGTTCATTTTTCATAACAATAATTAATGGTTTGATTTAAAAAGTATGATTAATTTACAAAATTGATTATTATTTCATTAATAATATTCTATAGATGATGGAATTATGACCACATGGACTAGTGACATCAAAACCATGTTCATTTTTGACTCAAGTACTAAATATCGACAAAACATCAGATATGAACTTAAATAATTATAGAATTTATTTAACATGGTAATAAGTGTCATAAAATCAATACTATACTTGAAAAATTTTCTAATTAAAGTATAATTTAATCTAATTTTATTATTCAGGAATATAAATATTGTACGTGATGAGACAGACTCATGGTAAGTGACTTCATCTCAATCTCCTTTCACTGAGAAATATTTTGATGTTATACCCGACCTTCTTTTATAAGGTGTAAAATCAACCCCTTTGAATTTTAATTTCATTCAACAGTTTTCAAAAGGAATAGTTTTTATATGAAGAGTTTTACTAAATGAAAAAATGAATGTTTTTTAACATATACGGTGACAACGACCTTTACGCTATCTTGACCATTATTTGGTATTTGGATTCCTCTATAAGACATAATGTTTTTAAAAGAAAAGTAAATACAATATTCCCTTTTTAGTTATTTTGGAATTAAAAATGGTTTTTAGAATTAATTCATTATATCAATTCCATGAAATTATATCATATTATTACAATGTTGAAAAACTATTTTTCCTTTATGCATGGTTTACGTGTTATGATTATGTTATGGTTTTTGGGCATTGATTATGTATATTGGTGGTTCCATGAAAAAACGAGGGTGGGTGAGCCCGTGATAGAACTCCAATGCATTGGGTATTGAGATGGATTTAAATAATAAGGTTTCCCCTAAGATATTTAGGGAATATACTGTGATGGGTTTTCAAAACATAACCATAAAGGTTATTCCATGTGTAGTGGTGAAAGCTTCAATGTAAGTATGATATGTATTCCATAAGTTAACTTTATGATTTATGATTTCTATGAAGTTTTTTGGGATTCTTATGATTTCATGGGTTTATAAATATTCATGGACTAACATTTTATTTCCTTATTTTATATCTCTTATTCAGATTTTTTTGCTCATCCCAAGTTTTTAAAATGTTTTCCACAGGGTTTAAGGATGGGTAAGAGAAAGGAAGAAGTCAAGAAGATTTTTATAAAGAAAAAGAAATCATGTTTACTTTTAAATGTTTTATATTATAGACGATATGGATATTTTCTTAGTTATATCCTCTATATATGTAATATGTATGGCCTACTTATCTAAAACTCTAAACCTAAAAGGATCCTCAATGTGAATTCTTGGATTATATCAAGATTATGAAAATGTTTAAGTCTAGGGAATTATATTGTGGTTTCGACCCCACACATCTGCTATATTACGCCTATGTAGTTGTTACGGTTCGAGAAAATAGAAATTTCAAATTTGACTCATTACCAAAGAAATTAATGACACCTTTCATGGACGTTAAATTTTGGAAATGTTTCTAGGGTGTTGCGAAGTGTTATAAATGACTTGAGACCGATTTTTTAGGTTAAATTCATTTCTTATCCCATTGAAATTTATTGATTTTAGTTTATTAAATTGATTTTGTATTATTTTTATTATTATTTTTCATGTATTATGTTCGTTACTAGTTTCTATTGGCATGCAGGATGAGTTTTCAGATGACCCCGTATTATGCCGCACCACCATCAGAGAACATTGAATATCTAGAGTATCCATCCACATGGGAATCCCTAAATTCAAAAGGGTGGACATAGATGAATGACTACCATAATGATTCATATTCTACTCAGTATGATGAATTCCAACCCTCATAGTGGAAGGACACCTACTATTAGACTAATGGAGGAGCTCATGACTATCAAGGATACGAAGTTAATTGTTGGTCCGAGGAGTACATTTTTTACAACTCATACTTTAAAAAAACTCCAGATCAACATCAAAAAGAAATTCATACCAGATATCTCTATCATTGAATTAATGTGATGGATAAGAGGAAGGATTATAATGAGGATGAACTCATTGAGAAGGGAGAATTCATTAGTCACCTTTCCAAAATCATTTCAAATTATAATTATCTCCTACCAATGGTTTACAATGCTGATACAAGTGTCTTTGAAGATGAATAAGATCAAAAGGTGGATTAAGTACAAGTTATTTAAATACAAAACCTCAAGAGAATTATATTCAATAATACCATTCCTTACAACAACCATTGGAGAATAATTCAGATGACAAACTATCCACATTGCTTACATAGTTCATTCCTGTGTTGGATAAGTAGATGTATGATCATGAATCCCAACTCAGTGATTAAGGATATTTTATTACTAACCTTTCTCATATTATTTAAAATTTAAATTCCCTAGTATGCAACTTACCATTGATAAATAATATAGGGATTGATTAGTTTGAAGATGAATAAGATCAAAATGTGGAGGAATTCAATACTGTAGAAATGAAAAATGATGAAAAATTAGAGGTATAGAAGAAATAAAATTACCTAGAGTATGTGGGAAACATTGAAATAAATGAACCTATAGATCTATAAGAATTATTAGAACCTAAGGCTTCCCTTATATACATACAAAAAAACCAATAAGAATAAATAGAATTCCTTTAGTAACTGTGTGTAGAGGAGGAAAGAAAATTTAGGTAAATTATTGACTGGATATCTGAGGATGAAGAATAGATTGAGGTCAAAGTGGGACAATATATAGAGTTAGAGGAAGAATAAATGGTAAAGGAAGAGGAAATTAAAAACACATGCAATGACCTCATAGAAATTCTTGAGATTGAAGAAGAATGGGACTCCCTCTTACAATTTCACAAAGAAGGGGAGAAAACTGGAGATTTAATTTTTGAATTCATTCTAGATGCTTAGAAAAAGGAACATAAAGAAAAAGAAGTAGTGGTATAGGCGAACTACAAAATCTTCTCAAATTTAGATTTTCTATTATTTTCATTACATCTATCATAAAATGGAATCCCACCACTAGTCAAGATGAACTAATGGAGGAAGATAAAGACCACCCCAGATGCAAAATAGAGTCATATGCGGGAATATATAATATAGTTATCTTTTTACCATGTTCCAATTTCCTAATTAAGGTAAAAGGTAGAGCTGAAAGAACATAAAAAATAGCATGTACCAGGAGGCTACCAGGATTTTAAAATTTATCTATAGGATATAAATTTATTTTATTAGTTTAAATAAATAACCTCATGGTTGGACTCTGTACCTACATGATACAAATATTTTAAATTATCAATGGCTTTCACTTTCACTGTTTTTATATTTAAGGTCCCTAGAAGGAAGAAGCACGAAGTAGTTGAAGAAGATGAAAACATGAACAATACATTTCGTGTAATCAGATTACACGTCACACACTTCTCTAGATATAACCAAATAGAATCATTCAGAAGCATTAATGGAAGGTAAGTATTCTTCTTAATTTTTTATATTTTTACAGCCCTAGTTTTTGGTTACAACAAGATTTGAAAAAAAATGAATTGAATTTTTGCAAAAACTTAATTGAATTAAATTAAACCATAAAAATTCCTTAATTTTTTGTCTTGTAATCACTGATCTTGGAGACATCATAATCAAGGAGAAATATTTTGACATTTTGGAAAATTTAAAATATGATACCCATAAATGGATCATTTATAAATGGAAATTTTAAAAGACACTTACTTACCTTAATTGTTAATTTCTTAAAAATGATTTGTGATATGATTGATTTTCATGATGTTGATTACTAGATTCATGCATTGTTTAAACTAGTTATTTATTTTGATGCCATAAACTGATTGACTTTTATTCTATTCCCATTCTTGAGTAGATTCTGGACCAAAAATTTCCTATTTTTCGAAGCATATTTCTAGTGTGAAACTTGGGGCATGTAAACCGACTATTATTCCCTTTCTGACCCATCTCTTTTTATTTTTCATGATATTCAATTAAATGAGTATAGGATATGGGTTTTTTTATTGTAGATATGAGATGTGATATATTGAGGGGAGACTACATGGTGTTTTGATGAGATTATGGGGAAGGTTCATATTTTCATTCATTATATTCCATTGTATATCCCTCGTATTGTTAAAAAATAAGAAATTATAAAAAGTGAAAAAATGGGTTGTTTCTTGGGTAGGTCCGAAATCCCCATTTTCAAACTGATTATCTCAAAATCATATGTGGTTAGATGGTTTACGAGAGACTTATTATAGGTAATATTCTGAAAAAAATGAAAAAAATAGGTTTTTAATTGGGAGAATCAAAATTCCCCATCTTCTAGATCGATGATTTATATCATATGTGGTTAGGTGGTGGATGTGAGTTTTATTCCAATCATGAATTCAAAAAATAAAAAAGAAAAAAAATATTGCAACAAGAGAGGATTATTATTTATTACAATCACATTATTTGTGAGCCTTTACTGTGAGCTTCTAGGGGGTGAAATGGAAATAAATTATTAGTGAGGATAATTTTATTGAACTTTTTTTTGAATATCATGAATTTTACATTAGATTTTAGCCTCCTCCTTGACCCATACTTGATTTTCAACATTTTCCCAACCTAGCCTCCGCCACATAGTCATTTGATCCTTATGTGAAAGCCCTCATGATTAATTTAGATAATTGTACTTACATGGTGGAGAAAGTAGATTCAATGAAAGCCTATGGTTAGGAGCATGTACTTGGGGTATGAGCATAACTCCATAAAATTGTTACCTTGAGTGATGAGTAGAAAAATTGAAGGTGAGGTAAATCATAAAATGCATGGGTGTTGATTAAAGGTTTGAAAATGAGTGTGAAAAGGTAAAAAATGTCATCAATTGCACATTTTAAATGAGGCATGATTTTTAGATTATTTATTTAAGTATGTGTTTTTCTTTTAAAATATTCAATTATTACTTTTTCTGTGAGAATCATGAATTGAAAAATACCTTGTGAATATATGGATCCATGGTATTTTGATGTTGAGGTTTTTCTCACGGAGAAGCCAAGATTTGAGTGTGGGGGTATTTGATAACTCTATTTTTTATACATCTTTTTATGTGTTTTTAAATATGAATTAAATTTATATGAATTTATTTATTATCTTATATGTTCATGATATTAATATTTTTCAAATTCATATACGGTAATGAAATATGGAGCAATACAATGGAAAACATGGAAATTGAGATACAAAAGGGAACTTCACATCATCAAAAAAATGAAGTGGCATGTCACAGGAATTTGAGGATGATCATGGAGAACTTTTGGGTCCAAAAAAATAATAAACAGGGAAACAATAGGCTTCTAGATCATTAAAATGTAATTACACATTGGGTAATCATTACAAGATGTATACCGGAGCATTTGGGGAATGAAAGGACAAAATGTGAATAAAATTAATGCATCATGGAAAATTAATTATGGTGAAACAAAATTAAACATGGTGTAAATTTCTAGAAAAATAATTACATGCGGTGAAACACAGTTACTTGTGGTGTAATTTCATAAATGATTTTTTTGCCCAGATTTCTCGAATCATCATTTTTTGACTAGATATTCAACATGGGACCTGGCTAGAACATTTTATTATGGAACTAATTAATAATGGATCACATTTTCAGCTTATATATTGAGAGTCCAAGGCTCTACTCAAGGATCGTATTCCATGCGAGAGGATCAACCATTGGGAGATTACTGTAGGGTTTTAACCCAAGTTATTCATAGATAGTTTTTGTTTATTATTTTCATTTCTATTTTTCATTTAATCATTCAATATTATTTATTTTTAATTCCGATCTATTTATTTCCTCAATTAACTTCTAATAAATTCTTTCTTAATATTTATCATATGGATTTGGGTTTAATCAATGTCGGCGATCATCTGATGATGGTTGGCTAAAACATATAGGGTATAGTAGAATCAATTAAAGGGGGTGCATACCGACAATTTATGATTTTTCTTTACTGATAAAGATGATTTATTTTATTGTATTATGTTGTACATGTGCATCTACTTTATTCACCATTGAATCATAGAACATATGTTTTCAATAAGGAATGAACCCCAACATGATTGAGATGATTTGTTCATGAACATGGAATGGAATTATTCTGATGCTTCATGGAAATTAGAAGTTAATGTACAATAGCTATTTTTGTTCATTTTACCATGATGAATTGGGATTCTATGGTTTTTTATAATGAATTTCCATTTCTTCTATCAATACAATTGTTCAGTTACACAGTTGTGTGATATAATTATTTTGCGAGTGAAGTTGAATTTATTTTCTTATTTAGAAAAACCATCCCTAGAAATCGATTACCCTATCTTTTTTTATCTATTATAATTAATATATTTCAATTTTACCATTATTTTAATAAAATCAATCATAAATTAGAGTAAAATGACCTTTACTCTAGAGTTTTCATTGCTACGTTCCCTGCTCTATTTTGATTTGACCTTGCAATTTTCCTATACTATGCCTTTGTAGTTAGTACGATTTGGGAAAATATAAATTTTTAATTTTACTCATGCCCAGAGGAATTAACGATGTCTTTCGGGTGCATCATATATATTTTAATTCTTGTAAATATTTTTGATATACATGGTTATTTTCCTTCATAAGATATTATATTTCAGTATATAAAATATTTTACCCCTACTAGTGAATATAGTATATATGTTATTTTTTCATCGTTGTTTACCTAATGAGGATATAATAATATATCTTTAATTATAATTTTGGTCTTAAAGTTTTTATGTGAGATTAACCAAGCATTAAATACATATATTTTACATCATTTCCATGATTTAAATTTATATATCATAAATAAACCAAACCTTCATAGCTCAAATAATTACTATCAATATATATTAGAATAAAAAAATATTATTACTCATCATTATGTCAATATGTCCTATAAAATTAGCCACACATGACTTCCTCTAAGACATATTCTTATATATGGTTTCTTGGGAAAATGGGAAATAAAAGAAGTGAGCTCTAACACTAAGTAAGGGGAAAATATAATAATGATTCATATAGAATTAGATCAATAGAATGTGAGAAACCATGAAAATGAGGGACATACCTGATTAAAAATTACATTTAATCCCAAGAGATGATCATAAAGCATGATAGAATAGAGTAGATCATGGAATAAGGATATGTAACCTAAAATGGGACGAAAAAATAACATATGAAATGGAATAAGAATGTGGATGTATGAGGAAATAATTATAATCTTTGGATTATACTATATGAATGTAGTAGAAAAATATGAATATAAAATCATAACACTAGGAACATAGCTAACTACATCATGTCCAGAAATAAATTTGTGAACATAGATTACCATAATCATATCCATATATAAATTTGTGAAAATATATTATTACATTCATATTTAAGTGTAACATATTGACTTGGTTTCCACTAAACTGGTGCTTCAAGTCAGTTTGACTCAAGGTCTCAAGCATTCCTCTCTATATGCTGGAGTCTACCGACTATCAGTGAGGGCCTAGAGTGTGTAATTTGAGATACTAATCCTTCATATCATAGTAACATAATGGAAATATATATATCATTAAAAGAGTAAATAGATTACAAAACCATTAAATAATTGAAATAGAAGTATGATGTAATAATAAATGAAATTTAATAAAATCTTGAATGACCACATCATACATACAACATTGGTTACCCATTGTGCCGACCATTATTGATGGAGACCATAAATAAAACTGCAAAATAGTATAGGGATCCACTACACACTATGAACAAGACCACATATATGATATCCACATTCATATCTGTGCCATTTTGGTCAATCAGTCCTTGGCACGGTCCAACCTATGCCTACAACCATGTGAACATCTACTCGGGTACTATAGTGAAATAGATCCTCAAGAAGGGTGTGAGTATAAAACTCAGTATGGAACCACCAACATAGTCCTATACATAGCAAGTAATATGAATTTTATGTAAAAGTGTTATACTCATTAGGATAAAAATAAAAATAATAAAAATAATAATAATAACTATTAGAGAATAAACTGAAGAAATTTCATATGATACATACTCAAGGAAGGTGATCATCCTAGCGAAGACACAATTGGAAGTGATAAATAATAATAGTTTAAGCGAGACTATAGTCGATCCTTGGGTCATTGATTCCAGTCGAATTTGTAATGTGGTATCATGTATATATTTATATGTATTTATATTCCTATAAATATATACATATACATAAATATGTATATAAATGAGTTAGTTGAAAAAAATCATAAAACAATAGCAGTAGATCCTTGGTTCTGTAATCATAATCGACAATACCTACTTTGGATAATGGTAGAAATGTCTCCATGTAAGATACATCACTATAGGGGGTGACATATCCTAATCCTAGGCTCCCCCATGTAGGACTCTAATAACCATAATAAAGGATACCATATACTGAAGGAAAATCCTAAACATGTGGCATTGAGCTAGATGACATACTACTCAATCCATGTGTAATCTATTTTGATGTCTGACTCCCGGGTCCTGATCCATAGGCAATCACGACATTGTAAATTGGATAATACCTAAGAGGATTAATGTTATGTGTTATATAAGAAATTCTCTTTGAATCCAAGTACATGATCGACATCAATTCATAAAAATATCTTATTAATCCCATCCCAAAAAAGTACCTATCAGCCATGTAATAAAGGTGCATCCACCCAATGATTGGGAGAATCCTAGACTTCAATCAAGGAGAGTAAAATCATCTATGAATTATATTTCAAAAAGGTATGTGGGGAATCATGTCTAACCATCCCAATGAATGGTGAGGAGAACGATGTCCAACATCCAATCATGTAAGATTCAAAATCTGGATCCCATGAATTATCTCTAGGCATCCTAGATAAATAATAGTCAAACATGTAGGCTCAACAGCTATATCCAAGTATTTATATCTAAGAATCCCCAAAAAATAAGTGTTAGAATATGGATACTAGGAAATTACCTATGGGACCCCAAATAATATCAACAATAACATGTCTCAAAATCCATATCCCAAAAAATTAGTTGTGAATCCTAAAGGTAAGGAAATACACATAAGGTCAGGATCATCATCCACAAACCAAGAAGTGAAATGTATTATCATAGATGAATCTACAATGACTATGTGAATGAATAAGTAAAGAGTGAGGGTGGAAGAATTCCAAAACCCTCCACTACCACTATAGCCACTCATGCTTAGAAGTTTAGTACATTTTCTATGCTGAAACCTGCAACCATCTCTACCCGAACCCATTATGAAATAGCTTAATGTCGGTTAAACACTTGGGCACCAATTGGGTCCCCTAATTCATAACAATGTAGAGGGTTCCTATATGAGATCCCTGAGGTCCCTGATAAATAAAGTAATCCCCGTTATAATCCTCTAAGTCGTAATATAAGAAATTAACCCCTCTTAGGATCCTAGAAAAGAATAAGCATAGGAATCCCATAGGACATCCTCTATAAAGGTTGTAGCCTCATGTCGTGGGATGAAACTAGCACATTGGGGTTGTTATTGACCTCGTACATTCATCCAATACCATCTAACCATTTCATTTAATTTAAAAATTTATCATAATGAATTCATACAAGGATGGGATCCTCCTTTAGGGATGTGACCAAGAATCTATATAATACAATAAACATGAAAGAAATACTAAAGATTAGTTATGATATACCACCTACCTTTATAAAGCTTTCTATTTATTTTATAAGGATTAGTAGTATCTGCCAAGTCCCACCCATGTTGAGCTAAGTTGTAAAGGGTCTGGTCAAACTAGTTTCAGTAGAAAAATGACTAAACTATTTCTAACAACACATGACATGCATTAAATCTTGAATTTTGAATTATCTATAATAAATGATGTCAAAAAAAGACACCCATCAATTTATTTTATAGAATTAAGTATTTATAAAATCAATTTAGTGAAACTACTCAATGAAATGGAATACTGAGAAGTTAAAACTGCCTCTTAGGATTTCCTTATACTTAGAATATAAAAATTTCCAAATGAAATGGTTGATTCAACAATAATCTAGTGGAATCCTTAAATAACCCTAAATGAAAAAAATCCAAAATCCGGAATGATGGAAGGAAAAAATGTAGATGGATGAAGGATGAATATCCTACCTACTGATGTTGTATAATCACACCTTAAATTCCCTAGATCAATGAAAAAACACACAGGGGGGATTCTCATCCAAGATCTCTCACATGTGCACTGTCCTACTACCCGATGAAACAAAATGGGGGAGGAGGCCCCATATTCCCCTTAGAAAAATCCACTATTCATGTTACACAATGTGTATCAGAAACATGTTTTGTATTCCTCAAGGTAGGTCCTTAAGACTACATGTCATGAAACTACCTAAACACACCCCATGAAACCTTTACACATAGTGTAAATAATTCATGATGTGGAAAACTCACAGCTTCTATTTTTAGAATCCCAACTCAACCGTTCTTCCTCTGATGTTCACCCAAACCCCTAGTAAATCCATTGAAGCTTAAACCACATTTTCAAACATCATTTCAGGATGTTAAAACACTCAAAACCTTATTCTATGTTCTTGTTCACAATAAAATATTTTCACCAAAGGAGAAATATTTAAACTCTCCAGATAATTAAATTGGTTCAAAACATGGGAAATGAAAACCTCCCAACATTAAAACTTTCTATCCCTGAAAACCCTTGGGGAATAATGAAAAAATAACATGACTTACCTGGGTCATGAGAACATTCTCAAATGGCGGTGATGAATTTCTGAATTTCCAACACAATTACAACTGCCACATTAAGCACATGGTTCTTTAACCAATAGAACTCGATCAAATGATCACATCCAATGTTGGAACATAATGAAAGTGCTTATTTGATCCTTTCTAACCTGAGACAAGATCATGTCATCATCATAATCATTAACTGACCAATAGTTATCCCCACCATAGGTTCTAAATTTTAATAGCCAATTTCGATCCATGGTACACCAACCATTTAAATTTCTTCCAAAAGAATATCCCTAGCATTCTAATGGACCATTCTTTCTAGACCCACTCACTGAAGCCGTTACCGGACTCTTGATGAAAATTCTTGGACAATCCTTCCCATTTACATATCTATAATATTTCCATATAATGAAAACTATGAAACTTCAAGCCAATACTCATTGATTTTAGGTATTCTAGGCTTTACACCCATCCTCGAACTCCACCAATGTCTATTTTCAGACATGTACCTAACATTAACTGATGAATACAATAGTACCCAGTTCCATTTATCTAATGGCGTAAGAGATCCAATGACTAGTGTCACCTTTCTCCCCGCCTTAGGATCATCCTTGAAATTTCACTAATGAAACCTATCCTCAATCAAAAAAAATCCATGATCTTCCATTACCGAACATAACAACTAGTATGGATAAATGATTTCTCATTCCTGATAATCAAAGAAATAGTTACCCATTACGTATTCCTAATCAATGAAAATGGTACCCTTGAAAAAATATAAATTTCATGAACACAACAACATTCACCACCATTAAATGACTAATTGTGTAATATGAGCCATATGGATTACCTTATACCACTCCTCTAGAACACCCTCAAAATGTTCTTTCACCAAATGAGAAAGATATTTAAAAGAAAAGAATATTGGCACAGAGCTGAAATTATCTACGTGTAATCATGATAATATAAATATAGATAATGACCCTATATAAGGAAGAGTATACTATGATTTAATCAATAGTCATGTATAGATCTATCTAATCCATGCTCACATCAATAGGATAACTTTCCTTTTACCAAATCAAAACATCATATATCTAGCCCGAATGGCCCGAAGGCCTTATTTTTTATTTTATTATAGATAATCCCCCTTTTAAGGGTTGAAGGGTAACCCGTACATGACCCGTAGGCCCAAGGCACAAGGCCCGACATGACATGCAATACATGACCCGAAGGCCCCGAGGCATACCATGCCCATTACATGACCCATAGGCCCAGCCCACTAGAACTGCCCCTCCCTAGTGTCTTTAATCATTGATCTCATTAGCTTCCCACCTTGCAGTCACTATAGCAGTCACTGTTCGGTACTGTAGCATTCAGAACTATTCACCCAATTTGGGCCTTCGGGCCACCGGCTTGGGCCTATGGGTCTCTAGGGCCTTCGGGTCATCAAAGGCCTTTGGGACACATGGCCTTCAGGTCATGTAGACCATGGAGTAGCCTAGTACACATAGAACAGGACTCAGAAGTGGATCAGAGTAACAGGAGTAGCATCCACCAGATGCAGAGCTAACCGGATTGGAATTTGCCTTCAAAATCGGGCACGTCACTCATGTCACAATTTTTTACCAAGAACAATCATCACGTAACATTATTTCAGCCACAGGGGGTCTACTTGATCTCTATGTACACTAGTAAAAGCATAAAAACTAGTTGACTGGTATAGGGACATGAATATCCTTACCTACCGAAGATATTCTCAAAAAAAATCACACCAAATTCCTTCTCATAATCTGAAGGCATCTCATGATGCCTATAATGAAAAACTGGAGCACCTACCAAGAATCAATCTAAAAATAAATATATAACCAAACTCACCAAAAAATCTAGGCATAAACCCAGTACACCCACTCTCATAGGTTTCCCTCGATCATAAAAAATAGACATACAAGTGTTTTACCCAAAACTAAGGGCCTTTAGGTCTCCCACTTGGCCCTACCAATCAAGTTGCAGAATATGTAATTAGATCTGATGACCTAGATCAAAAAGTAAAAGATATCCATGTAATATAAAGATAACATAGACATACAAGGGTTAAAATAGTGAAGAATCAGCCTATTATGGCCATGATCCTCCCTAAGCATCCTCATAAGGGACTTCACCAAAGAGTATCATGATGTCAATGTAGGAAGATACTGACCTGACAATCACCATACATATGTATAATGTAATAACCCCTAGATTTATGGTTAACAATAAACGTTTAGGTGACCATCAACATCATACAAAGTGAAAAAACTATATCACTTACAGAAAAAGTATCCACCAATGAAGGGTATAATAAAGAATCACAAAATTTTGATATTGACCTACATGGTTCAGTACCATAAGAAAATTGTCCAGTTCATTTGAATTTTATTCCAATCTTTGTAGGAAATCATTGTATATGTTGTTACTAACACCTAAAATAATCAAAACTGAGAAATAAGGATCTACGAGGGGTTCAACACATGGTATTCATGTGAAATATCAACCTACTTGTGTCACTACACCTCCTATTCTTAAGGACTGAGTCATCATCCTCACCGTCAAATGTCCTAAAATAGAACCACATAACTTTCCATCAGAATGAAATATATATGAATGTTGTCCCAATTGAATAGAATTCCACCAAAAAACTATAAGATAAAACACCATTTATGTTTCTTCTAACACATTGAACAATTAGAATATACTGCCTGTAATAATAACACACTAAAATTCCTATAATATATGAATCCTATATGCCAGATATGATGCATTATACGTGTATTACCTTATATGAAAAAGAGTCAAAAACAATAATTGGAATCTTTCCAACTATCCAAGAGCTATAAATCCATAGTAAATCATATCATCCACATAATATGTGCATCACTCAAATTGATAATCATTTACAACTATAACTTCACATATCATAACAACAATCCCATACCCCTAGAAACTAGAAATTCTCACCATAACATGTTTTTTTTACTGGTCCAATATCAATAAAAAATTATAACTAATTCATAATACTGCTATCTAAAATATCCTTAATACTAATAAAAGTAGAAAAGAAACAGCTCGAATACCATTCTGTAATGTCCTAGCCTAGATTCTTCTAAATCGGTGCTCTGAGCTAGTTCTCCACAAGTCCTCAAGCATGATTCTCTCAACAACAGAGGTTTCTAACTATTAGTTGGTGCTTATGGTGTGTCTATAGAGATGTTATTCCCTCATATCAGAGTAAACACAAGAGAAATATCAATATATCACTAAACTAGTAAATAAATAGATTATAGAAGTAGAAAATAATTGAAATAGAAACATACGATAATAACAAAGGAAATACAATAAAAGCATGAACATCCATGTAGTACATATAACACTGGTCACCCACTTGCCTGACTATGCATTCCAGCTTATATAAAATAAAATGAAATAAAAGTATAGTTCTACACTACTAACTCCAAGCTAGACCACATACCTGATATCCAAATACAAATCTGAGCCATCTTCCTCAATTATTCGTACACCACAGACTTACCCAGACCTACAATCAAGTGAATGTTTTATCTGGTACCACAATGAAATGTATGATTGATCATGTTTTGAGTAAAAAATATCATAGGGAACCACTAACATGGTCTCATAAATGTCCAGTAATATGTAGTATATGTAAAATTGAGATACTCATCTGGATAACAGTAATAATAATAATATTTTCTAGAAAATATACTAAAGAAAATTCATACAATACATTCTCAAGGAAGGTTCTTAGCCTATCTAAGACACAACCTAAAGGGATAAATAAAAATAAATTAATTAAGTCTATTGCTGAACCCAGAGTCCCGGATCCAGGTTGACGAGGTTGTTCCCCATCATATATAAATATAAATATAAATATATATATATATATATGTGTGTGTGTGTGTGTGTGTGTATCTATACCAATATATATATACATAAATCTATATATACCTAAGTAAGGTGAAAAGTTTCATAAAAAAACATCTGAAAATCACTTGGTTGGAAGCATAGGTAGGGTAGTGTCCCGAGACTAATCGAGAATGATGGATTCGATATGTATGTAGATATTGGATATTTGGTTTGGATCGAAGATAGTAGTCGATCCATAAACATTTATTTTAGTTTCTTATATGTACTCTTTCATTTGTAGTAAGCATGGTTGGTGACCATTGTTGTATGTATGACAGGGTTATTCATGCTTTTATAGAATATCATTTATTATTACAACATGATTATATTTTAGTTATTTACTACTTCTTCACTCTGTATAATTACTTATTGTATGATATCAAGTAATTTCATCTATGTTTACTTCAATATGAGGTCATATTATCTTCCACAACACATCCTAGGCCCTCACTGCTAGTATGTAGACTATAGAATATGGAGATGTGCACTTTATACATTGTGGGGAATAGGCTCAGAGTGCCGGTTTAGTAGATTTCGGGTAAGGATGTCACATCAACTGTAAAATTGAAAACGTAGCTAACAATAATTATTTCCCAGAATAATGTTATGAACGTTGTTAACAACCATTATATACATGAATAATGTTCTGAACAATGGTACTTGTAATCATGTCTACACATGAAATTATTAATATATATAAAATAAAAAATTCCACACATGAAATCATTATATCATGAGATAAAAACCATTACCCAATTTAGTTGAAGGATATTTCAGACCCACCCATCACATAATGATTAAAATAATATGTGTTCCACATTAAATAAATCATACTTATAATCATGAGCGACCTATGTAAGATTAATGGGTTTGTAAAATATTCATGAAGTGACACAAATGTTTTCATTATGAATTGAATCATATGATACCAAAATTAAAATCATCCAAAATAAGCATGACATAAGATAAATTAGATGTTGATTCAAGAATAATGATATCATATATAATAGATCATTTAGTGATAGAGAGAAAAATTGAAGAGAAATGAAAAGAATAATTTTTTTAATATTTTGGCGACATTGATATAAAAATAAAGTTATGCAATATTTTCAAAGTCACAGTCCCAAATTGGAAAAGAAATATTTTAAAAACCTACTCTAAATCGAATTTACTGATAATTGGACCTCAAAAAGACAAATATTCATTGAATATAAAATTTGGATTGGAAGATAAAATAAATACAGAAGTAGAAATAAATACCTTTATAACAATTTTAAATAGATTTATATAGAACCAAACTGATAAAATGATAATAAATTTTTAATTTGAATAGAGACAATGATTTATTTGAAGGGTTTAAAAGGTATTACATATTTTAATTTTAAAATAGTAAAGGAAAATATTTTTTTAATAATAAACATTGATATGGAAGAGAATCAGCTAATAGAGAGAATGTGAATAATTCATTAACATTTCAAGCTTTTATCAAGTAAGAAATTAATTAAAGAAGAATATTTTTACATGAAAATATTATTTCTCTAGATAAAATGATAAAATTCAATATTATTTAGATAAGGTTATGAATATATCTATCTTATAAGAAAATATTCAAAGAAAAAATAGGATGAAATAATGAAAATAATATTTAGTCTAAAAACCCTTATGACTTTAGTAATGTATGAATCAAAAGAAGTTGCAAAATAGTTCAAGAAATGTACTTATAAATAAAATGAATTAAATATTATTTATAATAAAATAATTCAAAATTTAATTTTAAGTAATCTAATCTAAATGTAAATTATGAAGTGATTTATAATAAGAAACATGTCTCAATGATTTGAAATTAAGATGTCAAATTCTTTATAAATTTTCATATTATGAAATAATAATCAAGGGAAAAGTTGTTTATGAGAATGAAATATAAATATCCATTTTTAAAAATGAGAAATAATAAAATTTTATGGTATAATAAACTAAAAAAAGTTAATCATATTCATAGAATAAGGTATTCAACTTAATGAAAATAAATTTAGTCAATAAAATACCCAACTTCATATTCTCGGTTAGTTAAATGCACTCTAAATTTCTATATTATCAACTTATATTCATTATCCTCATCTATCCAAAAAATATTTATATTTATATTAATTGATACCATTTATTTTGCGAAAACATAAAAACCTATTCTTGTTGCTTTAATATGTCATTTTCAGGAAAGTTATTGGAACCAAGTTGGGGATTTAGTGACCATTTGAGGATATATTTCTAGAACAACAAATTTCATTTTAGGAATGATTCATATCTACCCCACCCCCAAATAGATTTGTGTGACCTGATAAAAAATGTGGAAGATTTGATCATGAAGGATTGGAAGTTAAAGAGTTCATGACTATGATCCATGGAAAGGTTCCCTATAGTGCAAAAGATAATAAATTTCAAAATAAAATAACTGAAAATTGATTGAATATTAAGGATGACAAGAGGAATTTTAGAAATCTAAAAAATCTGAGTAAAGAACAGGAGGATGCTTAATATTTTGGATATATCAATTATCGATAGCCAATAAAATAAATATGTAAAAGATAAATACAAGTGTAAAAGGAAATAAAGTAAATACACGTGAAGAAGTTGGAATTCATGTTAATCTACAATAAGTTGGGATATTAAAACTCAAGAAATATTTTGTGAAAGGTGTGTCTATACTAGGCAATACGCAAATGAATTTCTAACAATATTACCTATCAATGAATAATTTTTTAGGATATAGATGAAACTGTCAATAAATGATTTTTTCAATGGTAACTAGGGTAGTGAAAACGACCTCACATAATTAATAATATTAGAGGAGGAAAATAAGTACAGAACCTATTAGAACTTACGATAGGAAAATAGTTTTATGTGTTATTTTTCTACTGAGTTTGAAAGGAATGAGAGGCTTGGGTTGAGAGGAAATCCTTAGCCTTAGGGTTTCATTTAGGAAGTTAAATTATTCTCTCAATACTCCTTAATTATTTTTTTTATTTTTCCTAACATGTTGGGATTTAAATGATAAAATTGAGTAGTTTAGACACTGAAAAATAAAGATGATTTTCATCATGGTGTTCCATAACTACTATGAAGATAATGATTTTAGTACATCCCTTGAAGGGTTCATGGGGAGAGGTTTTCATTCAGGGAATCTAAAAAATCTATAAAATATTGAAAAAGTAAATAATTAGGCATCTCAATCAAGCATATAACCCTTGTTTTTTGGATTTTTTCAAACATATTATAAAAGGGGGAGTTTTGGCAGATAAAAAGATGAGATAAAGGAGAAATTTATTTATTTTTAGTTAAAATTTTTTATGTGTCTTTTGATATGTGTGAATGAGAAAAAGATTTATCAATAAATATATTTATGAATATACAAAAAATAAGAATTATGTTTGTATCAAATCTGTGTGAGTTTATAGACAACATTGAAAAACTTGGATAAATCCCACTTATTTTATACCTTGAGATAGCTCAAATGGACATAGAGTATACTAACTAAATGGTATTATATATGGAAAATCATATGTTAATATCCTTCTCTCACAAGTTTCTCAATGTTTGATTCTAACTAAAAGGGAGAGAAATAGATTTCTTTATAGAATGTGAGGGTGTTGGTGAGATGAGAAGACCCCCACAGTACCTTTTCATTTATCAAAAATAAGGGAGAGATTAATTTATTTAAATTTAGAGAATATGAAAGAGTTATTGATCAATAAATAAAAAAGGTTATATTTATGAGACAACATGAAGATGTTTTATTTTTTCAATAATGATATGAAAAGTAAAGTTGAAGTGTGAAAAAAAGCTAAGTGAGCTACTATGTTAATTAGAAAAGTTATTTAAGGATAAAATTTTGAATCATAGATTGAAAATTCAAGGAAAATAAAAATTTACATATAATGAATGATGTGATGTTATTAATGTTAAGACTAATATTAATACCAAAATTAACATCTTCAATATTGGTGAATGGGTTTGGAAGCTACTAGCTACTGGAATATTTTTCATTAGATTTCATGATTGATAAGGCATCTATTAATAAAAGTGAAGATATCCATAAATTAATGGAATATCTTTGGATTATGTTTTAATATGTTTTATGATTATTAGAATGATATATGTTTGTATGAATGAAATTTGGTTCAAATTGAGTTACAAATAGAATTAATGTTTTGGAATTGAAATATCAAGAAGGTTTTAAATCGGCGTAATAATCAACTTATACAATTCATCTATGAAGGGATGATCCCTTTTATCATAAAAGTCATGGGGGAGTCCACATAAGGATGATTCTTTCTTATAGTAATAATTATATTGATTTTTACTCTCTATGAGTAAGAATAATCTCGAGTTCCATTGACATCATCTACCAGCTATGTAAACATTATCGTTGAGTCTATCTAAACATAAATATGTACATTTTGTTAGAATAATTTGTTCATGAATTACGTTCATATACAATATGTACTTTTAATATTTTTGTTAAAACTAAAAATTGAATAAATATTGTCATGGATAAATTTTTGGAAAATGATTGAGGAATAATAAGTATAAATATTCAGAATAAAAAAATATAAAAATAGAAAAATGTTGGGGACCTATTATTCATTGATTCAAATATCACGATCTATTAAGAGGAATATGATTCAGCATAAGATTGAAGGAATGATTTCTAAGGTGGATACTAGTGCTGATAAAGGTTTCATAAAATGTGAAAAGGAACTACATCATCCCCTCACGAGTCTATACCGATGTGGATGAAAATTCAAAACGACATAAAGTTATTGATTTTTTGTGAAAAAATAGAATATGAAATTTTTTATATTAAATGATTAAAGAAATATCAAGTCTCTATAGAAATTAAGTGGAAGGATTTACTAATAATTTTAAAGAGAAATAAGTTAGGAAATATATTTTCTAGTTTAAATTCAAATTAGAAGATCACTTTAGAAGATTCAAGGATTTTATCAAATTTCATTCTAGAAACTAATATTGTTGAAAATATTTATTTTTTGAATATATATGTGTAGGAATGTAGAGTTTTTTAATGTATGAAAAATATTGAGGGAAATCACAAATAGTTAGTGTGATAATCCAGAATCTCTAAGAGACTCATACTTTGTAGTATCAAGTAGAAAAAATAGATTGGGGTTAGGAGTAATTCAAGGGGAAGCATACATATGTTCCCGAGTATTTATGGATTTTGAGAAGACTCTTATTATCACATATAAAAAATTAATGTTTGATACTAGTAGTTCATACCACAATTTTTAGCTGTTATATTTCTTTAATAAGTATATGTGGGTGATTCAATTGACTCAGTTTGATCATGGAGAAATATATATATTAATTAGTGAAGTACCAATTTCTAGCTAGAAAAGATATTTCTACCTTTTCATCATAACATTATACTGGGTGGTGTGAAGATAAAAGTTCACATATATAACATAAGATCTATAATGTGGAGTGAATATATATGGGTAGAACTGTTAAGGTCTTTGGATTTGTAACAACTTGTGTAGATAGTAGTGAATCCAAGATTGATAATACTTTCCAATCTGGATAAGGAGTATAATTTATTCTAATTTTGTGTTGCTCCTTCATTAAATCATACTTCATATAAGGTGAGGATGAGACATTATATTGAGTGGGTTATAAATTTAATAAGATTTAGTCCTATTTTATTCTTATAATTTTTGAATTTTATTTTATTACATTTAGAAATTAATTGTTAATTATTACCCAAGTTTCACGAATCTATAATCTTTATTTGTAGGATATTTTTAAAATTAAAGTTGTTAAAAAAATAAATGAAATATTTTTTATGAATGATTTTGACTACAGGAAAAATTTTGTTTTTTAGTTTAGTAAAAAGTGTCTCTTCACTGGCTGATAATGGGGAACATGCATAGGAAGGTACCATGAAAGAGAATAGTGTTACTGGAATGTGTTAGAACTAGATATTGGCGTCAATCAGTGAAAAATATTACCTAATTCGTATTTGCACTGGTTAAGTGTGGGGAAACATTATAAAAGGGAACAAAGAAATGGGTTGATACCATGGCATATTATCGACTGAGTATCCCACATCAAAATATTTAAACATTCACTAAATAAAAATGAAGTTTGATGTGGGATTATATCTAATCTATGTATTATCCAACTATAATTTATGATTCCATTCAGTAATGAACTATGTATTCTTCCCAACACATTTCGATCAACATTAACATTTTCTATATCCAGCCACATTGAATTGAAACTCTATGCTTACATGAGAGGAATATTGAGTTGGATCTATCCACTATGATGTCCATGAGGTTCCATAAATGCAAGAAATGAGTGATGGAATGAGTATTTTCTATTATGAAATAAACATGAATCATAGTTGATGGAGAGGAATATGATATTAATGAATGGATAAAAGGATGTGTTTTAATTGAACTAGGGTGTGTTGTTGATCAGTAGGGTCTTTGGTCTATTGGATCTAGGAGTTTCATGTCACAATAGATTTCTTGAACCATGGTTAAGAATAAAAATTCAAGGATAATGGTTATTATGACATGATGGTATTATTTATGATGTAGTTAGTAGGTTTAATTTTCATGATTTACATGAAGATAGATTTTATTCCATAAGGGGTTTGTTTCACCCTGGAGGGTCATGAAAATTTAGTGCCTCAATGTTTTCAAGATAGGAATATTATGCCTTGGTAGATCACAAAACATTTCAGCCTAGTTTTTAAGGGTTATTATTTTTTCCTAGGAATGTATTTCACCATAATTAATATATGTATAGATATAATTATATCTCAACTAGACCTATCCTTGCACATGTCCATAGATATTATTTGGTGGAGAAATGGAGGGTTAATATACCTGGGCCACATTAATAATTTGATATGTTTTTGATCATTTCCAAGTAATAGAGATATGGATGAATACTCAAGATGTGACATATATGATATACTTATAGTTACATTTGAAATTTTCATGACTATATAAAGGGGATGTTGTGCACACTTTGTGGGGGACCAACGACTCAATTGATCAAGGAGTGAGAGTGACTTTAGCCATTATGTAGCTATGTAGTTTAGGTTTTGTTTTCCATTTTGATTTTTTTGTGTATTACTATATATCTTGAAATGTTTGTCATAATAAAATCAAGTAAATGTATTATATTTAAATAATACCATGTTTTTTATTTTTTAGGCTATTCATTCTCATATGATATAGAGTTTATCCATGGTTGAAAAACACATGATCATTTTTTTCTAGTTTCATAGTAGAGGGTGGAGTTGATAAAGAGGGAATATACATATTGAAATTCAAGTTATTCATACTAATTATTATCACATTGAAATTAATTCACACTATATACCCTAGTATCATTGAGAGATATATAATTAATAAGAGATTAAAATAAATGAGATAAATGTGAGTGGAGAGTAAGAGTTGAATTTACTCATATTTTTTCTTGGACATAGAACTTACTACACCTAGGATTGTTATGATTCATTGAACAAATGAATCTATCTAAATTAGTAGTTCTAGTTATTTTCTGACCAAGTAGAAATAGATACCCAAATATGTCTTATAGATATTGATTTTATTTATTTAAAAATTAGGGGTGAGTGGTCTTAGATAATGAAGACCCATCCTTGGAAATCAATTTACCTCTATTCATCCTTTATCTATTTATTGTTCAATAATTTAATTATTTAATTATTTTAGATTGGTTGGTTCAGTTTAGTTTAGTTTAAAATTTAGTGAAAGGTTTTGAATCCCTAATAATCATACTACAAATATCAATTAGGATTCCTTATTCCTGATGGGTTATCCCCACACATACACTACACTGCACTTTAAGGTATAATTAGTTTTAGGAAAAATTAAACTATAAACTTTATCTGCATTATGGATGAAATGATTCCTTGAGGCTAGTAATGTTTTTAGGGATACTTTAAGGGTACTCAAAAACTAGAAATGGTAGATTACTTGGTTACATAGGAAAATTATTTTCAGTCCTACTTTTCTAGTTAATGGTTAAATTTAGGCGTTTCTTATTCATTTAATTTTCCTATTTTACACTTCAGTACTTTGTGGCTGAAATGGAAGAAATACAATGCATATTGATTTAATGAGACATGGTTTTTATTCACATCATGTACCTATGACACCAAATAGAACAACTCAAAAGTATCCACATTTAAGGTGGAAAAGTCCCACAATTTTTCCCAATAAATAAAGAGGAACTACTTAATGAATTGTAATTTTCTTCCAAAGAGGCATGTCAATACAAAGAGATAATTACGTGTGAATCTGAGGATTTAAGATCAGATCAAAAGTAGGAAATAGAAGATGATATAGACTTTTAGGGGGTATTTGAGATATTTTTTTATGCTTAAGTTTATTACAAGGAAAATATTATTTCTAAAGTATAATATTTCTCTATAAAATATGCACTTACCATTAAAGGACTGGATAAAGAGGAAAAAGAAGAAAAAGAAGACTCATAAGAAAGAGAAGGTTAGGAGTAGTATAAATTTTCTAATATAATAGAGGATATACATGAAATCTTGGAAGAAGTTGTTGAATAAAAATAAAAGGAGGATTAAAAATCAACTAATACTAAACAATATTGATGAATCTAAGAAATTATAGACATAAAAATAAGAGGAGGAGTATTACAAGATTTGGATAAAACATTATATTATTCTCCAATATTTAAGTTCAGTAAAATTATGGTTTCCCCAATTGAATATATGGGAGAATATTTTATTAAGGAGGAAGATAAGTCATATATTGGATGTGTTATGACATAATTTTTGATCAATTAGTATTGAGTAACTATTTTACACACTCCTATCATGTGATATAAATAGGTAAGTTCAACCTCTATGGCCTTAAAAAATATCCTTTGGAGGATGTCACCTGAGTTTTTTTCACCACATGATCTTTAAAAATTATTCCTATGGATTTGGTTTACAAATTTTTTGATATTTTACAATATCAAATCAACCTTCCATCTTTTTGAACTATAGTGGTTTAGACTTTTCTCTTTCACTTAGGTGTTTTATATTTTTAAATCCATTATGAAAAAATTGCAAAATAAGGGTTCCATAAGGAAAATGGAGCATTATTTCCATTCTTTTCCCTTTTAGCCCCTATATTGTCTATAAAATATTTTTGTATAGTATTAAAAGGAAAATGAAAACCACATATAAAACTTTTCATTTATTATTATTTGATTATATAAAATATTACATAGTAATCCCATAAAGTTGTGTATAATATGTCATTATTAATATGATTGGATTAGAAAGGTATAGGATGCATGATTAGTGATAAAAATAGATATATCAATTTGATGAATAATGACTTGGGGTGGTTATTTAATTAATGTATATGAAATATCCCATCCACGTTTTTCAATAATTAAATTTTTGAAGTCCATGTGTATTATATTATTATCATTATTCATTCGATGTGTGATTATCCTTTATTAATATTATTCTAATTCATGAGAGGCCTCTAAACCACTATATTTTCTTCTTCATGTATAATTTATTTAGTGATACTTTGGGAATCTAACCTTCTAAAACATTCATTATATATTATGCATTCCTTGACTGTACAAAAGAACAAATAATATGATTGTGGAATTTTTTTATATAAAACCCTATATCCTGGAGACTTAAAATTGAAATTTTATCTTCATTAAATCCATAAAATCCATGAATAACCATTCCATGGAGGAGACAAATTAAAATAATTATATTTCCTTCTCACCCATACTATTGTAACTTTTATTAGGATAGTATATAACACCCAATGATTATAGAATATATTTTTATCTAAATTAATAACTTGTTTAATAGCTTTCTCTAAATGAAAAACTGAACTAAAACAAGATGAAACATATTATATGGATATTATTATGAAAATATAAATTAATTCAAAAATGTATAAAATTATTTAATCAATTATAAATTCATTAAAAATATTTTGAAGATTACTTAGGTTTTTAAAAAACATTAAAAATATAGTTTCCTTTATATATTTTCTTTTAATTTTAAATTTTATTTATAAATATATAATTTTAATTTTAAAAATTAACTTCATCTATGAATTCATCATATAAAAAATATTTTAGGGTTAATATATGGTTTTTATTAAAAAATTATTTTTTAATATTGAAAAATAAAATTTTTACTATAACTGTAACATTTATAAATATATCAAGAGGTAATTATAAAATAAAAATAATAAAAAAACCAAAAAATTTCAAATTCATTTATTTAGTTTTTTGATTAATTTGAAAACACTAGGTTAAATTTATATAATCTATGATTGACATATTATGGACTTAGGTAATAAGTTCTTATAAAAATTTATTTATGGTATTTTCCTTTAATTAAACATTAGTTTGATAAAATATGGTTATGTATTTATTTGGATTCCACATAACATTTATTTATTTCAGTAAAAAAAAATTAATTTAATAAAAGTAAATAATATTTTTAATTTTATCCAATACATAATTTTTTAATATAAAAACACACATTTTATAAAAAATATTTTTATGTGTTATATTGGTTAATTTTAAAAATATCATTTATGACATATAAAAAATTTATTTTATAAAATTATGTTCCGATAAAGAATTATAATTTTATTTTATTTAATATGATCTGTCTTAATTTTTTTCATTAAAATTAAATACTATGGTTACAAATTAGTTACTGTAGTAAATGTTATTTGTGGTAAAAGTTAAAAAAACTACGGGTAAACCCTAAAATTGCATATGTGGTCTAAATAATTTATTATTGACAATATTTTAAAACTTATCTAATACATTAATCTATTTCCCACGTTGTTATCCTCTTACCATGTAATTTTTTCATGCCATTATTGAAAACTAAAGTGTATTAACAGAAATGTTATTCTTCATCACTTATACAAGTGGATCATTTACACAAATTCATAAAACAACTATAATTTATTATTTTTGTTGAAAAGATTATATTATTTTAATCATATAATCCTATAATATTTTTATAATCCTATGGTCTCAATTACATAGTATAAGTCCTCCATTTCTGAGGAGAATTATAAGATAAATCTGAAGTTCAAAATATAAGTACAAACTTTTCCCTAATGATGATTATTGTATATATTTCACTTTAAAACATATTTTTGAAAAATATTATATGACAAATTATATCTTTTATAATTAATGTCTTATTTTTTATTAATAAATATTAGACACCATTCACCTTTTCATTTAAGAAAATGAAAACTGCATTCATGCATACATATGGACCACTGCCTCCACGAAGCGTGCTTTTTCATTTTCCTTGAACACCACACATAAATTGTATTAATGGAGAATTTTATAGATAAATATTATGGTTATGAAATTATTATTACACTGGTAAGATAAATTGTACATCCTATTAATAACATGATTAATAAATGGTCATTATCAACTCAACTCTCTAAAATAAACATTCATTAAGGAAAAATAATCTTTTCAATCTTCATAATATTTTCTTATCCATTTACTATTATTATAATTTCTCTAAATTTTAAATTATCACTATAATAAAACAAAAAATATATATAATTATTCCTATGTAATAATGAAAATTCAACTAAATCACTTCATAATCATTCATCAATTACGAGATGTTAATGTTTGGGATAGTCCAAACAGCTACTTGAATAATTCCATTAAATAATATCATGGATGAATATGAGAACATTATTAATGATTATATATGATATAAATAAGTACATAGTTATTTTATTTTAGATATTTAACTATAAAATTAATATTTAACTCATTAATTATGATACCAATGTATGTTCGTTAGAAATCACCAAAACATGCTCATCAATAATTTTTTCTTTATAGATAATAGACTAAGCTATCATAGAATGAAATTATAAATAATGAATTATTGTTCATTTTATGATCTAGGAATTAAGAACTTTTGTGAATGAATGATAAAAAACACCTCAATTTTGAAACTAGTTAAAAAAACAAGCTTACTCACACTCGATATTAGAAATAGATAACAAATAACTGATATTCAAATATATAATAATAACTAAGAAGATTATAAAAGATTAAATATATAAAATAGGTTATGAAATTGATTATTAATATAATTTTTATGTTATATTGTATATTAAAGTGCTTTAGTATATGTCTACAGTTAATGAAATGTTCTTTTTTCAAAAATTTTATTTCTTGAGACATATTTAATATGGCAATCCATAATATCTTAAATATGGAGTTATTTATACCTATTGGATAAATTTTAAAATATTTATTTTATACATGTGGGTTTAATAGCTATATCATTTTTTATTTGAATATATTTTAATAAAAAGGATACCATGGTTGTTAGGGTATCTTCTTATAAAATTTTCTTCATTGATATATGATGAATATTCACTACATGATTCATTTCTATGGTGTATACATATATATTAGACCTAGATTCACTTTATCATATATTTTCAGGAAATATAATGGATTTAAAAATCTATCTTGATATGCCCTGTTAATGTTCTTTGATTACAATGTAATTAAATCCATAAGGTTTTATGAGAATTCAGATCTCCTTTATTTGAGTTATAACACCTCTTGAAAGATGATTCTTATTATCAGAGTCATTTCATAATCCATCTTTCACGGTATCTATTTTTTCCTATGTAATTGGCCAAAAATTCAATCCCCCCCCCTCCTCAGGGGAATCAAATATGCTTCATCTTCCTAAGGTGTTCCCTATCATCATTTCCCCCTTTAATCAACACATGGACTTTCTCTGCCTTCCCTAGTATCACATTATCCCCAAAGGTCCCAAGTTTCACTCATAGACCCTTGTCAATTCTAATATCTACCATTGAGTTTTAATAATCTTCTTCCCCACACAAGATCACTCTTATGGCCTTCTTTGACTAGATTAATCCTTCTATTATTGTCATTGATATATTTTACAATACAAATTGAGGTCACCATCTTCATGTAGTGGTTGGATTACATGATACCTGAAATATGATGATTCATTTTTCATACAATGTTGAATTTCACATTTCATAGTATAACACCTCAAATTCCATCAATTAATTTGATAATTTTCTATTTAAATAGTAATTTATGTTTCACACGAATTTTAACCTAGTGAATATGATAATTTGGATTCTTCTTCCATGATTTTCACTTACTTTAAAAAAGTTATCCAATCTTCTATATCTTTAGAAACCATGATGGTTTCTTCTTATGTTTGGATCTTAGGGCCCATATAGTAATAAATATCATCAATTCATTAATTTTTCTTATCACAGATATTCTTAAAAACCCTTTAGAATTAATATAGATTGAAATTGATGGAAAATATAGATGGAAGAAAACTATTATATAATATTTGTGAAATGAATATTATTCTTCATATTATTATCAAGGAATTATAACAAAAAAAATTATAGGTGAAATATTCTAACTGAGATGGGTATTCTACGCAAGGCCTCCCTAGATAATGTGTTTAGATAAGAAAAAGAGAGTTTTTGAGTAGATTATTCATCATATGTGGGTAAACATTAATTTGAGAAAATCCAACCATCCTATAATAAAATTATAAATGAGGTAAAAAATTATTTAAGATTGAAGAAAATATTATTTTTCTGAGACCAGACCAAGTAGTTTGATAGTGATTCCCAAATTACATTGGTTAAGTGCTTCTGATAAAGAAACGGGTGTAGAGGGCCTGATAAGGATAAATTCATTAAAGGCTGTCAAGGGATTGAATTTTAAGAATTTCAATTTGATTATCTCTGGTGTTGTTACTCAGAATATGCATCAGTGTAAGGTGATGGTGTGGCTTTTATTGTTTTGGGAAGGAATGGTGAAGATGTAGGCCATACTGGGGAAATTTATCTCGGGGGAGCATAAACCATAATGTCTTAGAGAAGAAATTTGAAACAAAAAAATGGTTAACTGGGATCAAGTAAGAGGGAAAATTAGTAGAGTGACATCATTTATCTTGTACAAAAGAAAATAAAACTATTATGGATTTTGAAGGTTTAGTCAAGCCTATTAAGAGGAAACGAGCACAAAATGAAAACTCAAATCTACCAATTCTTATAGTTTCAATATTAGGTAGTAAATGATATTTTATATATCTCAAGGATTCTTTTTAAGGGTGTCTATTATCTAATTATAAAATAGATTTAGTGGAGAGATTTAAGAGACTAAAGGATAAGTTATTTCTTTATAAGTTGAAATTGGAGAATCTGTGGCTCCTTCTACTCCTTTTATTGTAAATAAATATGGTAGAATTAAAAGAGATGAAAAGGTAGAGGATAATTATTAGTACATTATTAATTTTTAGGGTCTTAAGGGAGTAGTTATGGTTCCCATTGAGCTTGAGTACTGTTCTTCAAACATGGATCCACTGGTAGTTTCTCCATCCATCAAAATTTTCACCTAGATAGAGGATGGAGAGAACTTAATGAGGTAGGAGGAAGAATATGATGAACCAACACCTATGTAATATTTTATACTTCACTCCAAAGAATAAAATGCATGGAAGGGTTTATGTATCAAAGTCTGAAAGTAAGTTATTATCAATATTGATGCAAGAAAAGTTAAATTTAAAGTCAAAAATGATAAAAGGCAATGGTGTTATATCTAGGAATGTATATGGATTTACGGTTTTAATGATGAAATGATTAGTTTAGAGGAATATATTATAATCTTTAAAAATATGTATTTTTTTCCTTGAGGATCTCTTCTTTAAAGGCTCGTAATGGAGTCATTTTTACGTGGAATGGAGACTATTATGAGAGATTGAATACAACCAAAAGATGTTATTTTGGCAAGGTTCATAGTTATTTTATCATGATGTAATATCCCTTTTTTATATTGTTTCATTTTTCATTTAATCCTTCTAAAAAGGTTTCAAATGAAATTTAAATTTATGATTCAATCACATACAACACCTAATTTTTAACTTTTTTCTTCTATGCTTTGTTTCTTCCACACTAATATTTTATTTCATCGTATTTTTACTTACTCTCAGAGAAGAATTACTTTTTTAATTAAATTATTTTTCTTTAATGAATTTATTCCTAAAAAAGTATAAAAAAGTTTAGCATAATTTCCATCCTCTTTCACGGTAGTTTTCCCTAATTGTGTATATTTTATATTCCCTATATTATTCTATATTATATTTTCAAACCTAAAAATATATTATCTCATGAGACCTTAATATTTCCATTATCCTGTTTTAAATAAGTATTTTTTTATACTTTTATAGTGTAGGTTTTCAATATATGTATTTCAAAATAGTAAAAATATATTCTATCCTTTCAAAATAAAATGTATTATCTTCTACTCCAATTTTTTTTAAAAACATTTATATAAAATTTTGAGATCCAGAATTGTTGACTATTTTTTAACAATAAATGTTTTCAAAAAAATTTACTTCACCTTTATAAAAATGACTTTTAAATATGATATGTAACTTCCCATTTTGAGAGTATGGTAAAAAAGGTTTTTTTAAATACATTTAGGGTTTCACTCTCCAAATGAGTATCATTTTCATGAAGATTCCTTTCCATGTTATAAAATGGTTGTCTAAATGATTTTAACTCTTGATTATTTTTAAAATTAAAGTAAATATTTCTATATTTTTTGAAATTAATTTTTTTTAAATAATTCTAGTTTTGAAAAAGATTTTTAATTTATTGTGTTTTAGGAAATAATTATTCATGTTTTGTGTCTTATTAATGGATGTTCTTCAAAGAATATTTATTTTTGAATTTTTTTTGAAAAAATTTATTTTATTAAAGAATAAAATTAAAAAAAATAAAGGATCAATGTATTTAATTTTAATGAAAACATTTTAGGGGTTTTCAAGCCTTTCAAAAATGGTTTTTCCCTCTTTATTTTCTAGTGATTTATCCATTGACCATAAAAAGTTATTTTAAATCTATTGCAACATGATTGATGCTCCATATGTTATAATTGGGAAATTTAAAATCCACCATCCAACTAATTTTCCTAGAAATATTATGAAATGTTATTGGAAATATTTTTAGGAAACCAATATATTATTCATGGTTTAATTAAGTTATCTCTAAATTATGAATGTTTTCATGTAATAATGGTACAAATATTAATGTATGATTATTTTTATAAATTTTGGGGTTCTTGTATTCTTATAAAATTAATTTTTAAGGATTTTTGTATCATGATATAATTATGGGAATCAAGTATTAATTTTCACACTACAAAGGGAATCAAGATTTCATGCCTGCTTTACTGTGTTATGGGAATCAGGAAGTGATTCATGCTCCCCTATGCTGATGGGAATATAGTAGTGATGACTTCTTCACTATATTTTTAATATCAAGGTTGTTAATATTTCTCAATGATGTATTTAGGGAATCAGTTATTGATTCCTTAAACACTATGGGAATTAGGTAAGGATTCCTACTCCAATGTGTTTATGGGAAACTAGAAGTGATTCCAATGTTATAATGTTATAGGATGAATGTAGTGATTTTTTCTATACTATTTTATGATTTCTATTCATATGATACTTCCATAGATTAATATTATTCTTCATTTCATTAATATTTTATATATTTGGGACTATTACTATAATAAATTTCTCATGTATATCATATCATGATTCCACACATTTTTCCATGGTACATAATTTTTATTTGAGATTACAAGTTCTTATTTTATGAATTATGGACTACTATTATTGGATATTGTTATTTTTACTAACACATTTCCTCATTAAAATGTTTTCTAATATTCTTGTGATATAAACCTTGATTAAATTCTAATATTCTTTCCCTTAATGATTGTATGTTCTCACCATTTTATTATGTTTCTATTCCTAGGATTTTAAAGATTAGTAAAACTTATGTGAAGTCTAGAAGGGTGTCAAGTGTGGTTTGATTACTGATAAATGATCACAAGTATTGTAAAATAGTATTCTTATGTAATATTTCATAAAAAAAATTAAACTTCATATTATAGGGAGTATGAGATGATTTTTTATTTTTAATGTTTAACTTATTGAATTGTACTAAAATGAAGATAAGTTCATCTCAATTCATCTCAAATTGAGTGTTAAAAGAATTTTTTTTATAAAAAGTTCTTACAGTGTGGGTTTGGGGTGTTATTTTTGGTATCAAAGTAGAGTTATGTTGCTTTTGAGGACCAATTTAGATATTTTTGGTGATCAAGATAAGAGAAATTGATGAAAATACTAGGGATACGTCTAGGTGATAGGACTATATTCAGGATAATATCCTAAAGTTTTGATAAAGTAGAGAATGTGTGGTTATCCTAGTAATTGATTCACTTTCTAGATACTATCAAGTGGATTTGGTAATCTAACGGAGAAACCTAGGGTAAATCACTATAAGAATTATGGTTAAGTTTCAACTCAACAATCACTCTTGTGCAAGATGAGTGGGCCTAAGATTTAACACCTTATTAGACACTCCTGAGGGATATTAATTAGTTAATAACATTCTCTTTACAATCTAATATGATGTATTTAAAAAAATTTAAATTATTTATTGATTTAAGTTAGAGAATAAAATAGTAAAATGACCATAGAAAAGCTAGGTTAATATGAATGAGTGATAGGTTGTTCTAATCATATTATAGTTGAATAGAAAGTATCATGGGATGAAATGAATGTTTAATTAGAGAAGACATCATAGGATAGAGTTTTCATTTGCATATTACATTTTATTATGTTTTTATTAGACATTATCATAAAATGTTGGGTTTCATTATTTGGTTGGAAACATGATCATAAAAATGAATATATGAAAGGTATATCCGTATGAACTCCTAAAGAAGCATATTTGGGATAAATGGTTTCTTAGTCTTACTATATATAGTGAGAGGGATATATCTGTAGGAGTTATATCTTTAGTTTATTATTTATTACTTCAATTTTTTTAATTTATTGAACTATAATTAAAATTTTGAGTACATAATTTATTTATTGGGGGTAGGATGTAACACCCTAAGATTTCAGAATATATATTTTTTCTAAATTAATAAATTGTTTTAAAGATTTATCCACACGTAATGTTGACTGAAAAAGAGCCATGAAATATTAGTATAATATTATTAAAAATATGTTAATTAATCTAGCAGTAAATAATAATATTTTAATCATATATAAATTAATACAAAATAGGATTGAGAACACTTAAAGTTTAAAATGGGATTTTGTTTGAATAAAATGAGTTTTTCATTATATATTTTATTTTACCTTTGAAACTAATTAATATACTATAGAATATTAATTTCTATAAAATGAATTATTTTTTGAATTCATCATATCAGAATTTTCTGATGTTAAATTATTGGTATTTTTTTTATAATAAATGATTTTTAAGTGAATAGTAAAAAATACAGTGTTTACTAAAACCACAACCATTATGACCATATTAAGAAAAAATAATTAATTAAGTACACGTAAAACATTTTTAATTATCTAATACATATTTATGTAGTAATATAATTCATATAGGAATACTATGTCAAATTTATAAAACATATAATTAATATTTTGAGGACTTTAGTAATATATTCAAATAAAAAAACATGCCTCTGGTCATTTCTTTCAATTAAAGAATATTTTTTAAAATTTGGTTTTGGATTGATTTGTAAGATAAATAAAATTTATTAGTTTTATATAAAACAAATTAATCCCATGAAAATAAATAAAATTGATAATTTTCTCCAATACATAAATTGATAAATTTTAAGCATTAAAGCACAATTTTCTTAAAAACTATTGTTATGATAATTGTTCATTAATTGTAAAATATTTTTTTCTCACGCATAAAAATTTTAATTGATAAAATTATTTTTATAAATGTTATTATAATATTTAAATTATGTAATAAGTCTAATTATAATTTTTCTATTAAAATTAATCACTTAAGTTAAAAATTAGTTATTATAGTTAATGTTAATTAAAGTAAAAGTTAAGAAAAAACTAAGGGGGGAATCCTAAAATCACAGAACTTATCTAAAAAATTATTTTATTATAGATTTATAAACCATTATTTATCACAAAATCCATTATTTCCAATGTTTGGAGCATTTAAATTTGGAATAGTTCTGTTTCATTTTTGAAAACTAAAGAGTATTTACAAAAATTCCATTTTTCTTTACTTATAAATGGGGATACATTTCACCAATTCATGATACACCTATCCCTTTTTATTTCACCCTTAAACTATTCCATTTTTATCCTTCTATAATACTATATCATGTTTATAAGCTCATGTTCTCAATTAGTTACCCTAAGTCCTCCATTTCTAAAGAGATTTCCAATACAAATCTCAAGTTCTCAACATTAGTTCTAAATATTCCATATATTTTTATATTTTATAACCCTTATATTGATACATATTTTTAAAATTAATATATTATTACTTTAGTTTTTATATTATATTTAATTTATTTGATTTCATAAATAAATATTAGCCACCTTACCCCTTTTCCCTTGAGAAAAATCAAAATTACATTCGTTCTCAGGTGATGATTACCGCCTCTACAAAGCATCATGTTTCATTTACCCTAAGATAATTACGTGAATGGTATTCATAGGTAAATTAAGGGATATATATATATATATAAATTATGAAATTTTTAGGCTTTATTTAAGATATATAGGAAATCTTATTAATAACGTGAGTAAGAAATTATTATTTAAAATTGATCTGTTTAAAACAAACGTACTAAGAGGGAAATGATGATTAGTAATATACAATAGATTCATATATATTACCTCTTCATATAATTATATTATATTATGATTTATAAATTTAATAAAAATTAAAAAAAATCACTATTCCTTTGGAATGATTATATTACAACTAAATCTCTTCATAATCATCTATTAATTATGGTATGTTCATGTTTAGTTTTGTCTAACCACCCTCTTGAATAATGATATAAAAAAATATCATTATTTCCTATGATTAATTTATTAATGATAATAAATTATATAAACATGTAAAAAAATATTTTATTTTTTTCTTGAATGGCCATATTTATATTAAACTCATTAATTAATATACAAACATCTCTTCATTAAAAATCACCAAAATATATTAATCAGAGATTTCATATTTAAGGATTATAACAAAACAAACCGTATAATGAAATTAAATAATTATAAATAATTATAAATAATCAATTATATAACCTTTTAAGACATGTTAATGATTAATTATTTGTGAATAATCGAGAACAACACCACTACTACTAAACAATTTCATACCGATCAATATTAATCACACCAAATACTAAAAATATATAATAAATAAATAATATACATGTAGATAATAATAATAAATTATTTTTATTAAAAGATATAGATAAGAAAAAGTTTCTAAAATAGGTTATTAAGTTAGTTATTTTTTATACAGTAAATTCAAGAACATTAGTTGAAGTATAGAGTTAAAGAATGGGATTCTTTGTCTCAAATTTAATTTATCAAGACAAATTTAATATTTTTGGGCCATAATATATTTTATATTATGTGATTACTTGAAAATGAGTCTATTTTAATATATTCATGTAATTAAAGTGGTATTATTATTCATATCAAGATTTTTATTTAAATGTATTTTGATTCAAAAGATATCGACGTTGTTAGGGTTTTATAACTCAACTTTATTTCATTGAGATCAGAAGTGTATTCACCAAATTTTTATTTTTATGTCATATATATATATATATTGTCCATGGATTTATTTTATCATACTTTTTCATGTAATATAAGGGATTTATAAATCCATATTGGGATCCATTTTCAAGGGTTTTTATTCTAGTTTTTACTGAAACTATAAGGTATTCTGATAACTAAAATATATTTTCTTCGAGTTATAACCCATATTTTTGAACTTATTTATTCTATTATTTGTTTCATCTACCCAAATATTTTATTTTATGGTACTTTATCTTCCTCTCTGGGGATAATATATTTTTAAATAAAATATTTTATTTTGACGAATTTAATTTTCAAAAAGAATATCATTTCTTAAAATAATTATCAACCACTTTAATGACTATTTCCACACCTTGTCCATGTTTTCCATTCTGTAAAATGTTCCCATAGTGATTTTTACTCCACTATGTGGATCATGTTGTGATTTATGCACCACTATGATGTGATTCCCAATCCAATATATTATAATTTCTATTCCAATATTAGATCCAATTCTTAGTATTACGCTTCAATTCTGTGAAATTATGTATCGTTATGTCTATGATTATATTTTATGGAAAATGTTTATTATCTCTGTATTTCACACTGTTTTTCCAAAGTACATGTTTGTTCATTTCAAATTGAATTTTCTTCATTCATGACTTTTATAAAAAGATTATAATTCAATGATCTTTTTTAAAAGATATTTCTCGCCGAATCTTGTTTTCCCATATTCTTGTGATCTGACCCATGATGAAATGTTTGAAACCATTCCCTTTCTGAGTGTTTGATTTCAACCCTTTCTTATTTTTCCCATCCCTAGGTTTTTTAGATGAGTATAATTTATGATAATTCAATAAGGGAGCCCAGTGTGGTATAATTATCTAGAAATGATCACAAGCTTTATAAAATAGAAATCCTATGTAACTGGTCATGAAAGAGATGAAACATTATGATATTTGTATTATGAGTTTATTTTAGAGTTTTAATGTTTAACATAGGGAAATTTATTAAAATAAAGATAGACTAATCTCAATCTGTATCAAATATAGTGTTTAAACAGACTATTTTGGTACCAGATCCTAATGTGTGGGTACATGAAGTTATATACTCAATGGAGTAAGTTTGGGGATAGATTTAATAGGGATGAATGGGATGTGTTAAATTGAGTATAATATTTTTGGTGTTATTATATTTTTATTTTTGTGAGGTTCATGATCATTTATTCGTAAAATTCATTTACACCCACTAGAAAAACTAAAAAAATGAATGGTAAAGGAAAAAATGGAAAATTTATGAATTTTTTTGTGTACTATGTAGGTCAAAAATCACCCTTTCTTGACCGATTATGTAGTTATAACTATTGAAATTAGTTTCATGATTAGATACAAAATGTTTCGGGTGAGGATTGTGAGATTTTTCTCAATTGAAACTTTTGAAAAAAGAGAAAAATAAATAAATAAAAAGGGGAATCTTTTTAGTGTATATTCATATAGTTCATAACCTTTACATTGAGATGGTAATGGTGGGAGTTATATCATTTAAGGTGTATTTTCAATTATATTTACTTGTGTTTTTCATGCATTTTTGAAAAGAGTTCAATCTCCTCTTGATTGTTAATTGTTTTTTCACATCATTACACATCAAACCTTTATCCATAGAGTCATTTAAACATTAATATGAAGCCCTCATGATTAATTATAATGAGAAACATTATGAAATATATATCTTATAATATTTTCAAGTTTTTGTTAAGAATCACGTATTCATGGTATGATCATAACACCATGTAAATTGTTACCTTGAGTGTTGAGAGAAAATATTTCAATGCGAGGTAGATCATAAGTGGATTGTAAGATAAAAATGAATTGAGAAATTAGAATGGAATCTAGGAGAGTAACATAAATTTCAAAAGGGATATATTAGAATATATGGATTATTGGTTTCTATAGAAAATTAGATGTTTGGTTGATTTATCACATGTAAATATCAAATGATTTAATTCATATCGGAAGTTATATTATTTTATTGATAATGAAATATAAATAATGGTATCATGATGTTTCTTTTTGATTTATGAGAATATATTCTTAAGGAAAATAATATTTTAAGTGAGGGGGATTTTATCACCTTATTTTATGTATATAATTCTTGAATTTAGTTTCATAATATTTAAAATTCAATAGATAAATATTTCAATAATTTATTTTTTTATAATATTTTTGGGTATGAGACATTTAAAATGAATTTAGAAAATTTAAATAAAAATATATAACCATGAAGAATTATTTTGAATCGGTGAAAAAATGTGTTTTGGTAGTTTATTAAAAGTGGCCCTTCATGGGAAAATAACTAAGAACACGCATTGGAAAGTTATAAAGATGTACACAATGAGATTAATGTGGGTTGTTTCTAGGAATTGGTGTCAAATACGAAAGATAAGAGCTCAATATGTGTAAGATATGGTCATGTGTGGGAAAAAAATAGTGAATGAAACCGTGGTATTGGTTGGTACCTCAAGATCTCAAAGGGAGAAAATATTATATCTATATATTAAATGAAAAATACCCCATAAGGATGTTCGATATTGGTTCACATCCCACCCAAGTACTATGGAACTAAAATATACGAAGATGTTCTATGTTGACCTGTATAATCTTTCTCAAAAATTTGCATCACCATGAGTTTTCACCACAACATATAACTTCAACCAAGAACTCCATGTATTTTCATGAGGAATCTTTAGTAGGGTTAGACCTCTGTGAGTTCGGTGAGGTTCAATGAATGCATGTATTTAGGTATGGAATGAGTTATTGTAATAGGACAATACCCATACACAATTTTGATGGAGAAGAAGATAACATTTCTGAAATGATGAAACATAGTGTTTTCCATGAAACATTGGGTTGTGTATTGGCATGGTCTTAGGTTTGGGGGATTGTGGTGTTTAATGTCATAGGTGTTAGACTGAACTCTATTTTGAGAAGAATACATGAAGGATGAATACATTTTTTTTAATTTTTTGGTCTCATTTTCTTTGTAGTTGGAATATTAAGGATGGATGATCAATATGATGTTAGTGGTTGTGATTAAAGAGTTTTGTTTCACCATAGAGTGTCAGGAGTAGTGAGTAAATGTTTTTAAGGAAGGTATGTTGTTCTATGGTTGACTACACATGGTGAATCCTAGATTCAAAGGGTTTGGACAGGGAAACAAGAATGTATTACACCATAATTTATATATATATACATATAAAGAATAATAGCTTAGATATCCCACTCTATGCACATGTTTAGAGATATGAATTAGGGGGAATATGGAGGGTTTATGAAGTGGGTTACATGAACATTTGGAGGAATTTATGATCAAGTAATATTGTTAGATATATAACCAAAGATACAAGACAAAAGATATAATATACATTCATACATATCCTTGAGAATTATTTATCTATTTAAAGAATATATTTTTCACACATGGGGTGGATTAGAAACTTAAAGGATTGGGAGGGGGTGTGGATTCAACCACATAGTACCTCTATAGTTTAGTTTTTATTTTTATTTTTCATTCTATTTATTTAATAGTGTAATTCATTCATTATTTTTCAAAAGAAATTTTTAACATCCCCAATCCAGAACTATCTAACATGGTCGGAATGAGTTGGTCATGAGACCTCAAGTGCACCTCCTAATATTCCAGAGGTTTTCGACTAGCAGCGGGGGTTTAAAGTGTATAGTGGGAAGACTATACCCCCTGGTATGAAGTGTCATAGTAGTATATAAAAGCATAATAAAATAGAAATAATAATCAAAGTAAAGACATAGTGGAAGAAAATAATAAAATCTAATTGAATAATATAATAATAATAATAAAGGAATAATGTAATGACGTGCTGGAATGTAACTAAATGTCATTCTAGAACTGTAAAAGAGGAGATTAGTAGACTCTAATAAAAGAGTCAATGTCCTGGGTCTGAAACTCCTTTGTTGGTCCCATATCCAAACTTGAGCCCAATAGAAAACAAGAAATCAATATCAAGGTCATTTTACCTTGTCCAAACCCACATCAAGAAAATATTCTCAGGTGCCAAAGGTTTCCCAAATAGGGTGTGAGAATAGCTCAGTGGGTCAACACCACTGTGGCTAAAAAAACTAGTCTAATAAGAACTGTATGAAATAAAGTGAGAAACATGTGTATTGATTAATTAAAAAACTAATAAAATACAATAACAACCTGATTCATTTTTGTGCTATAATATCTCTGAGAATGACTTCTAACCATGCCACCACAATCATATAACCAAGGCAAACAACCTGATTCGGCACCATGTCATAATATCTCTGATCATGTCTTACGACCATTCCAACCACATTAATATAACCAAGGTAAAAAACCTTCTTTGGTGTCATTCCAGAATTATATCTGAGCTTGTATTACGACCATGAAAACCACAACCATAAACATAAGGTATTGTCACAACAATCCATGCCAAATTCCTTTGAGCATTAAAACATGGATTGGTCATAGAATTCTCTCTATAAGAATTATATCATGGGACAAGACTGAGCCCACTCACTATCATCATTAAAATATATACGTGTGCAAGTTCCTTACCCAAGCCTAATATATAATCATCTCCTCATGGAACACAATTCCTATCATATAACATGGACATCACAATATCACATCACAATTTTCAATAGTTAATTATGAGAATTACCATTCTTATTTTATATTCCACGTGAAATTAAATCCATGATTAATTAATAATTATATCAATAAGAAATAATCCAGAATTTAGGGATTATATAATAAGAAATTACTTTAGGTCACATGTCATGCTAAACATACATTAATCCATAATCTAATTAAAAATTCATTTGAAACCAAATGAATTCATGGGATAATCTCATTCAACTATTTAATTAATTTAGGTGCATGGAATAAGGGAACAAGAATGATGTTGTCTAAACTTGACAATAATGAAATCGTATTGTTATGATGTAGACCCCTACATCAAACTGACTATCCAACTACACTTACAACTTCCAACAACCATGAAGAAGAATGCATGGATGATTTAAAAGAGGCTCTTAGATCAAAATTGATAAAGATCAAAACAAAAAAAATTATTTGAAAAAGGATTTCACTACAACTATTGGAGAAACAAAGGGAAGAAAGAAGGATCCTAACCAAAGGAACATACTAGGGATTGAAGATAAGAACATAACATTAGGAAGTGATATTTTCAATCCAAAATCACCTGGAGAATTACACATTGTTGAGAGGAGAGGAGATGTAGGAAAATAGAATGAATTTGAGCCACACAACATGTTTAGAATTGCAGACTAACAATTTACATAGCATGTAATGTGGTTACACATCATGTAAATGTTTTAAATAGAATTAAACAAAAAACCCATCACCTAAGATTTATCTTAACCCCCCCCCCCAAAACAATTACATTATGTGTAATCCCTTTACCTAACGTGTAAATGTTCTACAATTTTTTTTCATACCATTTTCATTTTAAATAACCTGAACCCCTTATAATGCTTCTCAACTTACTAAAAAAACAATATTAACACTTAGTAACATTTATACTCGAACAACATAACTTAAATGACTATACATCTCTGATATTTAGGCTATTTTCTCCATCTGAGGACCTCCATCTTCAAACAATACTCAGTCACCAAGGATGAAATGAAAAACTCAAAGAGAAACATACCTAGAAAAAGACCGGATCTTATAACCTCCCCTGCTTATAACAGCTCACACCTGATCTAATAAAAGTGTCACAATGAGTTCTCTACAAATAGGTTTGGATACTATGTTTTCATATCAGGCTCCCTTTCCCAAGCCTCCTCCCGATCTCACCCATGATGCCACTCCACACGAACCAACAGTATAGTCCATCCCTAAAGATATTTCTCACTATGATCCACAACCCGTATCATATTCTCCTCAAAGAAAACATCAGCACAAAACTCTAAATCTTCTATGTTTATCACATGGGAAGGGTCTAGATAATATCTTCATAGTTTTGACATATAGAACATATCATGCATGGAACTATAGTGCTATGGAAGGGCTGGACGATTTTATACTAGACATGCCCTAGCCTCTATTTCATATGGCTAGACAAACCTAGGTGCTAAATTTCCCTATTTTTTGATTCAGCGTTTCCCAAACATTGGTTACACCCAAAGAAAAACATTATTTCTAACATCAAATTCTAAATTTCATCTTCAATGGCCAGTAGATTATTTCTTCCTACTTTGTGCGGTCACAAACCAATGTCTCATCAACTAAATTTTTTCATATGTCTCTTACATGATACTAGGCCCAAAAGATACTCACTCACCTACTTCCAACCAAAAATAAGTCAAATATCATTTACTACCATATAAATCCCCAAAAGGTTCCATTTGGATTGATGCATGTAAGCTATTATTATATTAATAATCCTTGAGGGCCATATTTTTCTCCCATGAACAAAAAAAAAATCAATACACATGATCATAAAATATCCTCCAGAACCTAAATAGTCCACTCATATTGACCATAAGCTTTTGGATGATAGTTTATGCTTAAATGAACTCACAATCCAAGGGATTTATGAAGACCCTTCCAAAAACGTGATGTGAAATGAGGATCTCTGTCTAAAATGATACTCCCCAGAAGACCGTAAAACCAAACCACCTCGTGCCCATAAATATTTCCTAGATAATAAACTTTTATGGTTTCCTTAATAGGTAATATTTTGGATACCTTAGTCCGTCGATTCACAACAACCCATGAATCATCATTCAAACAGGTCATCCTAGGAAATACTGTCACAAAATCTATTATGACAACATCCTATTTCTACTTTGGTATGGGTAAAGGCTACAAAAACCCAGCCAGCCTCTTATTCTTGGATTTCACCCGGTGAAAACTGAATCATATAGCCACAAATCTTGCCACCTCCTTCTTCATTCCTCACCACCATTGTTTTATATAGAGATCACAATACAACTTTGTTAACCCCAATGTACCTCCCATTTGGAAGCATGAAACTCCCCCATCAGCTCCTCATGCATGACTATAGGAAACCATACCCGACCATAGAAAAGAAGATAATTTTCACTACTAAGAGACCGTCTTGATGGAATATCCCCACCATATAATTTTTCGATCAGAAATGATCACTTTATATCAGATAACTACTTTGTCTTAATATGATCTAGAAGCACAGGTGTAATAGATGTTGAAGTTAGAGTTACTTGTCCTTGAGTTTCAAGAACATCCAGATCCATGTCTGCAAAAAGGGCCATTATTCACAACTTGTAACAAGAATCCAATTCTACTTATTTCTATGTATTCCATCTCAAATAATTAGGAATGATGTTTTGATTTCATGGTTTATAATCCAATTCTAAATTGAAATACCATAGATACTTGACCTACCTCCTCAACTGAAGGTTAAATTCTCATTGAAAAAAGATGTACCTGAGGCACTTGTGGTCCCTTTACACCACAAAACTCTCAACCATGAGATAGTCTCTCATACATCTCAGGGAATATACCAATACTGATAACTCTATATTGTGAGTATAGTAATTACTCTTATGCGTTCTCAGCTTCCTGGTGCCATAAGAAACCACTTGATCATCCTTAATTAGAACTGCTTGGAGTCCAGCTTTGGATTCATTACAGTACACAATATATACTTTACCGAGTACATGTAATGTGAGGATAGGTAATTAGGTTACCCTGCCCTTCAACTCTTGAAAATATATTTCACATGAATCATACAAAATAAAATTCACCCCTTTCTTGGTCAGCCTAGACATTGGTGCAACCAAACAGTTGAAATCTTAGATAAAAAACCAATAATAACCTGATAAACCAATAAATATAATAATTTTGATGTTGTTATTGGTTTTTTCTAAGATACTACAGCTGTGAGTTTTTCTGGGTCCACTGACACTCCTTCCTCTGAGATGACATGGCCCAAAGTACAAATTATTTATCCAAAAAGTAAATTTAGTTTATTTGGATTAAAGATTCTTCTCTCCCAATGTACATAGGATTACGTCAAGATGTTTGGAATGATCATCTATTGATTGGGAGTAAACTAAGATATAATCAATGAAAACCAACCAAGCATAATAAATAAAAGGATTAAAGATCCTATTCGTTAAGGCCATGAATACCCTAGGCACGTTATTCAACCCAAACAACATCACTACGAATTCATACAGGCCATATATGATCCTAAAATTATTCCTGGGTTTGTCCTATATTCTCTCCCTTAAATGATAATCTCCTGATCTCAAGTCAATATTGGATAATATATTGGTTCCTCTCAATTGATTGAAAAAAATCATCAATGCGCAGAAGAGGATACTGGATCTTAACTGTCATCTGATTCAACCTATGATAATCCACACATATGCACAAAGATCTATCAATGTTTTTGGAGAATAGGAATGGATAACCCTAGGAAGATGTAATTATATATATGAAGAAATTATATTCAATATCTTCCAACTAAAACTTCAACTCCCAAATCTCTATTGGTTGCATTCTGTAAGGCAGGATGGAAAATGGATCTGCTCCCAACACCAAATCGATTGTGAACTCGATCTCTCAATCAAGAGGTAAGACATAGAAATCACGAGGGAAAACATCTTGAAAAAAATCTACCATTGAATGGAAATAATATTTCATCATTCCACAATTATCTAGAGGAAGATCAATGATATGTGCGATGAGACAATCCAATCTGTACTGTATTAGTCCAGCTCAAACAACCTAAAGATCCCACTCACCCTAGTGAGAATAGATTCTTCCTTCGGTAGATAAGAAGGTAACTCTCCTCCTATAATAGTTTATATAATCCTATTATAGAACTTACAAATCCATACCACGAATCAAGTCAAATCCTTTCATTTCCAGCATGAACGGTTCCCAAATGAAAAAGTAACCACCAATCTCTAGAGAACATTCCTTGAAACATTTGATATTCTTGGACCACACTCCCAATGGTGTTTCAATGGTTAAAAATACATATAATATTTCCACATAAAAGACCAAACCATTTGAAAAATGATCATATTGAAAAGAATTTGTTGCTCCCATATTAAGAAAAACACAAGCTAAGGTAGATGATATAAGAATTGTATTTTTGATGGTAGATGGTCCTGCCTCCATGTTAGTTGGAGTAGTCTGCATAATGTACAACTGACTTCTCCCTATTCCATAAGCTTCATTATGAGTAACCTTTACTATTTACCTTCTTTGGTAATGTTTCTCATCCACTGGAGCACTATTTAATCTACCTTGACCTAAACGGCATGCAAAACTCCAACCACCATTTTGCTGAGGGTTAGTTGAGCACCTTCCAGACTCTGTTTCTTGTCCTGATCCTCTTCCACTAGTCTACTGTGAAATTTTAATATATAACATCTAAATATGACCCAATATTTTATAGATACTACAATCGACTGTGATATAAGGAAACTATGGGTGCTTGTGACCAAACATGCCACACTGATAGCACTGTAATAGAACAAGGTCTTGAGATGATATTCGACAACCTTGACTGCTCTTACCACTACTAACTTAGAATAAAAATTCCTAATGGTACTACTAACCACTTTAATAAGAACATCATGATCACCCTACTGAAACATCATGTCGGCTACTCGGGGCTTCATTCAGATTCCCTTCTATGATGAGTACCTGATTCATCGCATATTCAAAGCTACTTAAATGGAAACAAATTCCTATGACCTACTCTCATAAATGAAGATCATCCTAAAAACATCTCTCCCTAGAGATCTCATAAACTTCCAAGGGTGAAACAATGCACTGTAAGTTGGTAACTTCTACAACATAGTCCAACACATACAAACCCTCATGCGTAAAATGCATGAACTCGTGATCTTTTTCATCCCTCGAGGTTTTAGGATAGAAAGTATTGGTAAATTTTCCCTAAATTCCATCCAAGATAACTTATCCTTCTTCCCATATTACTCCAAAATGTCATACCAATGCTTGGCTGGTTCATGAAGCATATGAAAAACATGTTTCACCCTCCTATTTTGGGTGTCTCAAGATGCTTGAAGAATGTCTGGACAAACTCAATCCAAAACTCAGCTTCCTGGGGACCCCTTTCCCCAGTAAACACAGGTGGATACTGAAGATAAAACTCTCTTGTCATATCAAATATTGAAAGAATAGTATAGACGGACTTCATTTCCATGGATCATATGACCCTTAAGAAGATGTTGAGAAGATGAACATCCATATGATCCTAAAAAAATATAGGATGCTCTGCTTCAACTACCTTAGGAAATTTTTTAATTCCACTCTCCTAAATCTCTAGTAGTAGATGAAGAGGATGAATTTTTTCTATAACAGAAACATACACCTTAGAGAACTGGATAGAGACAATGTCAACCTAATAGGTGACTAAAAGAGAGAACCACTAACTCTTGGTCTCTCTAAACATAGATTGTAAGTATTTTAGAATGACACAAAAACTTATTTCATTTATCCAGTGAAATTGATATCTCATATCATAGTTCTACATGGATGTATATATAACATGAAAAAATAGATATGTCCTTATCATGAACAATGCATGTCAATATATCCCTATGTGCCTATTATAAAGCATGTATTATTACCTTGCATCGTACCAGGCCATGATTACAAATATCAAGAAATAATAACATCATAAAACAATAACCTCACACAACATGTTAATCCCCCAAGGTGAAATACCACCAATTGTAAAAAGAACACAAAACAAACATCAATCTCGTCCCTAGGCACTCAAATTTTCCCTTGTACATGGGTTAGATACTCTCATACACAAGCTCCTTACCAAGTCCTGACAAATCCTAGTCTACTTTCCATATTTTCCTAAATTGTAAATAAAAATAAAAGAAATCACGCTCCTCTAATACCACTTTATTACATCCTCTAATATGGTACTATCTCACTTGGCCATAATAGGTTGGTCATGAGACCTCAAGAACACCTCTCCGTATTCCAGAGGCTGTTGATTAGTAGTAGGGGTGTAAATTTTATAGTGGGGAGACTGTACCCCCTGGTATGATGTGTCATAGAAGTAGAAAAAATAATAATAAAATAGAAATAATAATCAAAGTAAATACATAGAGGAAGACAATAAAAAATTATAACTGAATAATCTAATAATAAAGAAAGAATAATGTATTGACATGCTGGAATGTATCTAAATGTCATGATAGAAAAATATAATAAAAGACTAGTAGACTGATGTAATAGACTCAAAGGAATGAGTCTCGAACCCCTTATTAGCCACATCTCCACACTCCAGCTCAACAGCAAACAAGAAATCAACAGCCAGGTCCTTTTTCCTTGTCCAAATCAATATCAATGAAATCTATTCAGGTGAAAAACGGCGACCCGAAAAGGGTGTGTGTATAACTTAGTAGGTTGACACCATCATTTCTAGGAAAAACTAGTATGATAATAAGTGTTTGAATTGAAGCAATAAACATGTTTATTAATTAATTCAACAATTAATAAAATACAACAACACCATGTTTTGGCTTCGTGCCTGAATATCTCTAAGAATTTCTTACAACCATGCCAACCAGAAACATATAACCAAGGTAAAAAATCTATTTCTATTCCATGAAGAAATATCTATGATCATGTCTTACGACCATGCCAACAACAATCATATAACCAAGGTAAACAACCTGCTTCAGTGCTATGCCAGAATTATCTATGAGCATGTCTTATGACCATGCCAACTGTAACCATACACCCATGGTATAGTCACAAAAATCTAGGTTAAATCCCTATAATCATTACAACATGGGACTAGGTATAGACCGCTCTTATAATAATTACAGTATGGGACTAGGCTGATCCCTATCACTATTAGCATTACAACATATATGTGTGCAAGTTCGTGGACCTAGACTATTATATATGAATTTCAATGAGGAACACACTTCCAAACGTATAACATGGACATCAAAATATCATATCACAATTCTAAATCATTAATTATGATAATTTCTATTTTTCCTTCATATTACATATGTAATTTAATTAATTGTTGATTAACATTTATATCAATATGCAATAAGCTACAATTTAGGGATTCTATAGTAATAAATAACCCTAGGTCACATGTCATGATAAACATAATTTATTCAATTATCCAATTACAAATCAATTTGAAACAAAATGAATTTAAGTGATAATTGCATTCAATTATTTAATTAGTTTGGGTGCACGCAACGAGGGAGAAATCACGTTATTGGAACTCAAAGGGCAGAAAGAAGGAACCTACCCAAAGGAACTTACTAGGGATTGAAGATGCAAATGGAACATCCAAAAGGGTGATTGGAACTCCAAAATCGCCTAGAGAATTCCCTATGGTCAAGAGGAGAGGTGTTGTAGAAGAATATAATGAATTTAGGATAGGGATTGAAGATGCAAATGGAACATCCAAAAGGAAAATTGGAACTCCAAAATCACCTAGAGAATTCTTTATGGTCAAGAGGAGAGGTGTTGTAGAAGAATATAATGAATTTCAGCTACACAACATGCTTATAATAGTAGGCCATACATTTAGAAGTTGTGTAATGTAGTTATATTTTGTTCAAATGTTTTAATGCAATTAAAAAAACACCCATCACCTAGAATTTATTTTATTAATACCCTTGAACAATTACATGACATGTAAATGTTCTGCAGTTTATTTTTCATCCCATTTTCCTTTTAAACAACCCAAACCCCTATTAAAGCTTTTCAAGTTACCACGAACCCATATTGACACTTAGTCCCATTTATACATAGACTAAATTAACTAAAATGATCACACATCCATAATTTTTAGGGACTTTTTCCAAAAAAGGCCCTCTATCTCTGAACAAGACTCGACCACCAAAGCTTAAATGAAAAAATTAGAGGGAAAAATACCTAGAAAATGACAAGATCATACAAAATTCAAGTAGTTTTTTCAACGATACTCAACACCTTTATTTTTATCTATTACTATATTACCTATCCTAAGATATGAAGTTCATCCTTGGTTAAGGGACACTCGACGATGGGAGGCTAGTGAAGTAGAAGAGGGTAGATTTAATGAAGAGTAAACATATATATAGAATTATACTTTTCCACACTTGTGAGTAATTGATATTTTTTATTATCACCTGGAAATTAATTCACACCTAATCCCCTAATCACCCAGTGACATGAGTGATGATTTGGGGGTGAATCTTAATGTGATAAAGGGAGTTGGATGAGAGAGATGACTTAACTCCACCTTTTCATTAGAGATAGAACTTAATTCACATAGGATTATTAGATTTCAATGACCAAAAGAATCAATAATCTTTGGTATATCTAGGTATTTTTGAGCATATAGAACTAGTTACCATGGAGAATACTGAGGATGTTGATTTGATTTATATCATAAGTGAGGGTGAATGTTCATGGAGAATTACAAACCATATTTTGATAACTATTTCACTCCCTTTATGCTTTATCTTCTTCTAGTTATATTTTTTCACTCGCCCATTGTTATAGTTTCAGTGGGCTTATTTAGAATAGGTAACAATTTAGTAAAAAAGTAGTGAATGTCTACCAATCATATTACAAATCATAATCTTTATTCCATGTTCAGTATGGGATTGACCTTGTATTTTCTATAAAATATTCTTTTAGGGTTATTGTTAGTTTTAGGAGAAAAATTAAATTTTAAACATTATCAACCTTAGGGAAGTAATGAATCCCTGAGCCAGGCCATAATGTTTGAGAGGATGAATATAAAAAGGGTAATTAATAAAAGACGACTACTAATTCATCACGGATGTGGCCTTAATTCTTTACATTTTTGCGACATCGTTTTTGGGGGTTTTCTTATTTATTTAGTGCTTGTAATAAAAAACAACTTTAATTTAGTTAATAATCACTTTTCGGTTAAAATATAATGGATTTAGTAAATTAATTAAATTGTTAATAATAAATCTTATTTTTTAATTCATATTTTATTCATTCTTTGTATTATTTAACAGTAATTTTTGGAATTATTAATTATTTAATTGTTTTTATTAATTAATTCTTTGAGTTTTCTTTAATTTTATTGTTATGAATACTTAGTTTTTAGTCCCTCTGTGTTTTTCGGTTTAATAAATATAATAAATTAATTAGTAGTTTAAATTTTAATTAATTTTATTTAAATAATGATTTAATAATTTGAAACATATATTTATTAACTATTTCTTTCATAATTTTTATCCTTTGTTAACGAGTGAATTAGTTTATTATTTTTTGTGTAAGGTTTTAATTTTGTATTGTTATAACAATTTAAATAGTTACTTTGAATTAGTTGTAATTTGATTTTAATTTATTTTATTTTTTGTTTTGCAAGGGTCCACTGGTAAGTGATTTTGAAGTAGAAAAGTATGATTATTTTGGTTGATGTGCTTAATATAATTTTCCAGGACAATAGATAATTTACGAATCACTACACGTAAATAATCTTCTACATCAATTATGTAAGAAAATATTTATCACATATGAATGTTTTTTCAACCAAGGCTCATATAAGATAAATTGGAGGGCTTTTGTAGGGTGATTTACAGGGAGTTTTTTTTTTAGTTTAATGGGGTTGGGCGTTTATTAATTGGGGAAATGGGGTGCTGTAGCACCACTGCAAGTGGTACTTTGCACCACACGCCCCAACCCCCTTAACCCCCCTTTAATATATATATATATATATTATAATAAATTTAATATAAAAATAATAAATTTATTATAAATATAAAATAAAATATAAATAGAATTAAATATATAAGAAATATAATAAATATATGTGTGAATATAATAATAAATATTAGAAAAATATAATTGTAAATATAATAATAAATATGTAATTGTAAGAATTTATTATATTTAAATATAATTAAATAAATATATAATAAATATTTTATAACTATAATAAATATATTATAAATATAATAAATACACTATAAATATAATAATTATATTTTAAATATAATAAATATATTAAATTTATAATAAATTTATAATAAATATAAAATATTATATATTTAAAAATATTATAAATTTATTATATCTTTAAATTATATACACTTATTTATAATTATTAATATATAATTATATATTTATATATGTTTATATTATATAATTATAAATATTTCTTTATAGTGATATTTGTAATTATATTTATTAATTATATATATACATATATTTATATAAATAAATTTTTATAAATAATTTCGTATTTATAAATTCATATTTATAAATATATATATATATATAATATTTATTTATAATTCTTATCATTTAATATATATTTATATATGTATATTATAAATAAATCTTAATATATCAATATTTATAATTACATATAAATATTTATTTTATATTTATAATATATTTATTAAATTTAATAAGGATTATATATATACATTTAAATCAATATTTATATAATTACAAATATATTTAAGGAATTCTAATTATATATTTAGTATATATTTATTATATTTATAAAAATTTATTATAGTAATTATATATTAATTATAAATATATTTGTAAATATAATGATAATTACATTTTTAATATAAATATTTATACTTGTATATTTCTTACAAATATTAAAACATATTTATTTATGATAGTAATGAGATATTTATTATAAATATCTTTACTTATGTATTTAAAATAAATCTTAATTAAATTATAAATATAAAAAACTATAGTGGCACTTTGACCCCTTCGGCCCCACACCACCCCAACCCCCATATATATATTATATATAATAATAATAATAATAATAATAATAAATATTTATAATAAATTTATTTACTATAATAAATACAATTGCTAAAATAAATATGTAATTATAATAAATTTATGATTATAATAATAAATTTGTAATTATTAATAAATTTGATTATAATAAATATATGATTATGATAAATATATTTATTTATAATTATATTTAGATATATATATATATATATATATATATTTAAAAATATGTATATATATATATATAATTATATTTTTTTATAATTGTTAATATATATTTATATATTATTGAAAATATATTTAAAATGTATATATAAATATATTTTAATAATTATATTGGTCTAAATATCTTTATAATATTTATAATTATATTTAGCTAAATATCTTTATAAATATTTATAAATATTATTTTTTTATAAATTTAAATATATATATATATATATAAAATAAATAAAATTGCAAATCCATCTCTATAAATAAATATTTCTAGTTATATAATATAAATATTTATTACGAATATAATAAAAAAATTATAAATATATAATATAATAAATGTATAATTATAAATACAATAAATTTATAATTATAAATATAACAAATATATTATAAATATAAAATAAATATTTAAATATTTACAATTATATATTAATTATATTAATAATTATTAATATTTATAATGATAAATATAAAAAATATATAATCATAAATATAATAAATATATAATTATAAATATGATAAATATAAAATTAAAATACACACACACAAACACACACACATATATATAATTTTAAAAATGCATATATTTATAATTATATTTATTTATAATTGTTAATATATAATTATATATTTCTATATGTAGTTAAATATATATATTTATAATTATATTTATTTATAATTTTAAATATAAATTTATAGAAATAAATTTATATTTATAAACATATATTTAATTAATTAATTAATAAATATATATATAAACATATATATAATCATAAATATAATAAGTATATAATCACATATATATATACTCATAAATATATATAATTATATATTTATAATTATAAATATAATAAATATATTATTATAATAATTAAAAAATATAATAAATATATGATTATAGTAATTACAAAATTATTATAAATATGTAATAATAATAATTATATAATATATAATAATGTTTATTTATATAAAGATAAATAATTTTAATAATGTTTATTTAAATACAAATTTATAAATTTTAAATATAAGGTTTATTAATATATAATTATTTAAATATTTATAAATTTATATATAATTATTTAAATACATAAATAAACCATATTAAATTTATTTATAAATTTACATATATATACAAATAAACATTATTAAAATTATTTATATTTGTGTATATATATATGTAAACCTTATTAAAATAAAAACCAAGTAGACCCATTAAGATAAATTTAATATGGTTTATTTATGTATTTAAATAATTATATATAAATTTATAAATAATTTATAAATAAATATAATATGGTATATTTATGTATTATAATACATAATTATAAATTTAATACATAATTATAATATTATAATATATACATAATTATAATATATTACAATAAATATAATAAATATAATAAATATAAATAATTTTAATAAGGTATATATATATATATATAGTTTTAAAAACGTTTATATATATATATATATATATATATATATAAATTTATAAATAAATTTAATATGGTTTATTTATGTATTTAAATAATTATATAAAAATTTCTAAATTTATAAATAATTATATATAAATAAACCCTATATTTAAAATTTATAAATTTGTATTTAAATAAAAATTATTAAAATAATTTTATCTTCATATAAATAAACTTTATTAAATATTTTATAATTATTATAATTACATATTTATTATAATTATGTAATTACTATAATCATATATTTATTATATTTATAACTATATATTTATAATATTTATAATTATATATTTATTATATTTATAATTATATAACTATTTTAATGATATAATTATTATAATCATATCTTTATAAAAATAAAACATATTAATTATATATATATATAATAAGTATATATTTATAATAATTATATATTTACAACAATTATATAATTATAATAATTATATAACTACAATAATTATATATTTTTAATAATTATGTAATTACACTAATTTTATATTTATTATAATTATAACAATTATATAATTGTTAATAATTATAACAATTATAGAATTATTAATAATTATAACAATTATATTTATAACTATATAATTATTATATTAATAATTATATATTTATTATAAATATACAATTATCATATTTATATATTTATTATATTTATAGTTATTTAATTATTGTAATTATATATTAATTATAATTATATATTTATTATAATTATATAATTGTTATAATTATAATAAACATTATTATAAATTTATTGTATTTATTTTAGTAATTATATTTATTATAAATATATTTATTAGAATTAGAATTATAATAAATAAGATATATATATATATATATATATATATATATATATATATATAATGTGTTTGGGGAGGGGTTGCGTGAGATTTGGAAACAAAAACCCAAGAGCAGCAAATGAATTGTTGCTCTAGGGTAAAAGTGTCTAGTGCCAATTCATTTGGTGCTAGACACACCCAGTTTTCAAAAAAAAAAATAGACCGTTTAAATTAAAAATAAAAAATAAAAAGACAACCTATCCTAAATTTTGTATATGATAAGTTTTCAATCGAATGGAATTGGGTGATGTTCTCTATCATTGATCTGACTGAGACTGAAGGGGTTTAACCTGGGGAGAGGAAACCCAAGATGAAGATTGCAGATGTAGGATGATGCTTGCACGATCTGTGTAGAGATGTTGAAGTCGGCGCTAGGGCTAAGTATCTGAGAATATGGAGGCTGCCGATGAACCTAAATCAATTTAACCAACCATTGATGCTGTAGAGATTTTTTCTAAAGGGGAAAATAGTGGCAAGGTCGAGCGGTACTAAATCTTTTCAGTTGTCCGAGTCAAGGAATCTATTAAAGCTCTAATAAAAACCGATTCCCTGAGATGGTGGAAGAATTGTGTTGGGATCTACCTAAAGAAAGATGGATATTGGTATTTGAGGATGTTCTATCTTGAGAATTTCCTTTATAGACTATGAACACAGATCTAGTTTTGTGCTGAAGAGTCGAATCATGAGGTAGCCGATTTGAAGAACACCCATCTCGAGACCTAGTTCCACTATTGGAGATTTGAAGAAGATGACTTTCTAGGAGTTTTAAACTGAATCCAAAACCTGAATATTTTGATTCACCCAAGCTTAGAAGTGATGGTGTTGAACCACGTTGAGAAGGAACTGCCATTTTAAGTGTTGAACCTGAAAGTGCTCATACAGTGGTGCCATCGCCTAATCTGGATTCGAATGGGTACAAAGATGAGATCTGGGAAGGTTTCAAAAGAGGGATCAAATTATTTGATTTCATTGGTGATATTTTCTATGTGTATGTGTGGATCTTTGAAAGATAGTGGAGCATGATACACCCTAATTCATTGGTTAAAATGACATATAGCTCTTCACGCGAGGTGTTCAATGGAATGATAGTGAGGAATACCATATTATGGTTTCACTAGAGATTACAGAGTTGGGTTATGGCTAGCTAAGATCATCCTTCCCATTTGAAACTCAAGATGCACTAAATCAGGATGATTTATGATGAATGAAATGGTGTCCAAGATAGTTTTTGTTGAAGGCATTCCAGAATGGACATGTCTAGTATGTTTGAGGCATGGATGGATGGTCCATGCAGTGACAAGATGAGTACAAGTCTGACACATGGTTAATAATAATATTGACTACTAAAAAGAAATTGAATTAAAAAACTATTACAGGTTTTGAGAATTTTCAGAGAGAGTTCTTCAATCACGTGATAATGACCGAAGGCCATTGGAAAGTAATACTATCTTTGATGAAATATTTTTGAAGTAAGATAAAAAGATGGTGTTTTGATTGGAAAATAGAAAGGGGGATTATGTCATTATTAAGAAGAAAACACCTTAATTTGGAAATGGTAGAAAAATAGGATGAGGTTGGAGCCCAGAGGCAAAGCCTAAGCAACGAAACAGTGACAATGAACTGGCAAGGCTCAAGATGGAGTGAAAATCAATTTTTATAGAGAATATTTCTCTCGATTTTTTATTAATTATTTATATTGAGAGGTATTTCAGGTGCTTAGTCATTATAGTTGATCTTCCATTCATGAGTGGGTAATCATTTTTAGGGTTTTTGGTTTGTAATTAATTGAAACTATTTGTCTGTTAAACTCTGGATGTCTGTAAGGACCCAGATTTTTCCATTAATTTTTTTTTTAAATTATATTAAATTATCATGAGTATACAAAAATTTAAGGTGCATGAATTTGAGACCCAATGTGCCTGGAATAAATTTCTGAACTTTTTTTATGGTACGTTCCGTAAACGGGCGACATTTTCAATCTTTTGAACCAGTGCTTAGATTAAAAATATGAGGGCACCGTTAAATCTGTAGCACCGAGATTTCCTAAAGGGAGGCTCCTCTTCGACTGTAGTAAGTTGGGAGAAAATGTTAGATTTTGGAATTTAAAAAGAATAATAAAATAGCGTTGTTATTTTATTTCTTCCTATATTTCCCCCCAATAGACAAGCGGCAGTGGCGGGACCAACGACGTGTCAAGCCATTAAATGGATTGATTCCTCAAATCCTTTGTAACGGAACTGTGGGAATTAGGAAGGTATCTATTAAATGAACCCACATTAATTCCGAAGGCGTTACTCACCCTCTTCTATTCATATTTATATGAAGTTTGGGGAGAGGTAATGAGACCGCTTCACCAAGAGACGAAGTTCTGATAAAGTGCCACGACGTCAAACACTTGGAGGACAAAGCCATTTCCAATGGGCGATGACGTGTGACACTGAATCGCGAACCGAAGGACGATGTTTGGGTGGCAACGTTGGAGGCTTGTTGCGGGGAAGAAAAACACTGAAACTTCCTAAATATTCGGCATTCTCTGTCACGACCCACCTTCACCAAGATGAGGAAAAAGACAACAAACTGCCAGACCCTTCCTTCCTTTATTTGAAGGAGAGATAATGACCTCCGAGACCCATCTTCAATAGTTCCCAGAGTGGAGAATAATACCAAGTGTATAAAATTACACAAAATGGAAGGCATTACCCTTTGTATTTAGTAGGATCGGGAGATAAGATAGTAAATCCCAAACAACACCAAAACTAGAGGTACAAGTTGTTAGAGTTGGTGTCCTGAGAACCAACTGTTTGTTCTTTGATTACATGAATGTACACTTATTTTATGTTTTTCATTGTTCTGCATGACTATAATATAATAATATCCTGGAATATTTTTTGTATTAATAAGGCCATAGCAGATCCTCGCTCTAATGGGAACCTTGAAATGCCATAATAATATTATAAAATAAAGTTATACGGTTGGATTACATACTATGATAGGACACATAGTATACAGAATGTCATGTGCGAGTACTCGTAAGAGGACAAGAATCTCTCTCATGGAGTTCGCACTTGGTAATCTCCAAGATATGAGATTATGAGAATAGACCCACCAGTACTAATTTTGCATGTATTGGTGTCATTGGAAATTACTATCTACGAGCGTGTGTAATGGTCCTTAGACTGGAAGATTATTATTAACTCATGTCATGACACGCACACTTATATTTGCTGATGAAAACACTCACAAAGATAATTGGTGGGATGTAGTGTACGTTGGGTGCGTCACGAATGACATGTTGTTAATGGATAAGTCGAGGAAGGATTTGTCCCTTCCATATTTATGGAAGTAGATATCTCGGGCCCTTTGATTGAAATAGAACTGTCTCCCAAATTCCATGGTCATGGTGTAACGACGAGTTTATTTCTGGAAGTCAAAGAATGACAGATCAAGCATATAGGTTTATGAAACTACCATGAAACCTTCTTGATGAGATACTGAGACGAAGGGATTTAATTACACGGGAAGTGTTCATATGAGGTGACACTTCAATGCGGCGTCAAATTCTTTCTCTTGGGTGCCTTGACCCGTTACTAGACAGTAATCTTGAACATTTGGCAAGCCCGCCTATTTCCAATGAGAAAGAGGCCTAGAGGGTCACACACTAAGTGTACCCAAGTCTCTCAAGTAGAATAAATATTATTCTCGTACATGGTTCAATAATTATTCAAGGAAGTCTAAATCATTTTAAGGATGGAGGAAGAATAAAAATGAAAACAAGATTTACACTCCATGTATTAATGATTGCATGTCGTGTAGTTTTCATTGAGGAAAGAGAATTAAAAACATGTACACGACCTATATTAATAATTACATGCTGTGTAGTTTTCCTTTTGGAAAACAAGTACACACTGTGTATTTATGATTACACGCCGTGTAGTTTTTACAGTCAGGATTTTGAGAAAATAATATTGTTTTATTAAATGATATTTATTATAATCAGTGTGGGAGCATGTCAAGGAATTAATGATTCGACATGGGGGTTTTCTACAAGAGTTAATGAAATGAATAGAACATGTAACGTGTTTATTTATTATCATAACTCTATAACCTCAAACCCGATTATAATTATCCTCACAACCCCAACACTTTTCCCTAATCGTTGTGAACAAATATTCTGGAGAATTCTCTCAAGACCGAAATAACTTCTTCCTTCAAGAAAGCTCTCAAGACCGAGAGAGATCATTCATCATAGGATCAAGATGAACTAAGGAGGATAACGCAAGCAAGGTTTTCTCCACGCTAGCACCCGGAGACTCCTTTGGCGACATCCAGATATACGTGGTGCAAGTGTGCACCACCTCTAGAGGAAGTATACCCTTGACTTCAACAATGCAATGATGAATCACATCAGAACGTGATCAGAAATATCAATGTAGAAAGAAAACCATAAAATATACTTCTTGTCTATTAATTAAATTAATTATAATTAACCAGTGATGATCCATATTTATGGTTCTTGGACTATTCTTCTTCTTTGTCTATTTTTGTGATTCGATCCATGGAGTCTAGTGTTTATCGTCGTATTGATCCCGGATTGACTATTTCTAATGACAAAAAGAATAGTGGGCACATCCACCCATGATCTTCTGCTACGCTAGGACCCTTAAAATGGTATCAGAGGTAGGTTAAAATGTGGATTATAGTTATTTAATTTTCTCTGATAATTTATGCATTTATATTTGATTTAATTTGAAATAAATCATTCTATAAAAACTGAATAAACAAGATATGTTCTTCCTCCTTCATTTCTCAATTTACATCACTGAAACAACCTTTTAATTTTAATTTTGATTAAAATAAAAATGAGAAACTCATTCGGAGGAGCTGCTCTTTCTGTCTATACAACACAAGAATACACGGCATGCAGTGAAAACTATACGCTGTGTACTTAGGTTCAATGAACTGGTACTGGTCCGCCAAACCACGACGTGTGAATTGAGAATGCCAAAGTATTTATTACACCGTGTTGACCAGAACTGAATGGTGCATGGAAAACAGAATACACGGCGTGTATGTGGGATCAACATGACGTGTAGTCTGATCCAGCCTAGGTGAAACCGTGCATAAGGAGAAGCCGTGTACCATGTACATGGGATTCCAAGGATGGTAACCGCGTAACAAGGAAGTACACGCCGTGTTAGATTAATCTACACGTCGTGTACTCCAAAATTTCCAAAGTACAGAAAACTTGCCAAAGCCCCTGGCGTGTACTTTGGATAAATGGTGAAAACAAATACACACCGTGTAATATAGCCTACACGCCATGTACATTATAGAAATGGAATTTCACCAGGTTTCCTCCAAAAGTAAAAAGTCTCTTACAAGGAATATGGATGAGAAGAATCTCAAGGAAATTCAGAAAGGAATTTAACATAATGAATTGATTAATTATAAGATCAAAATTAATTGAATTCAAGGGCAAATTATCTTAAATAAAATAATGATTAAAAGAATTTCAATTCTAAATATGTCTAAATGTAGTTGCATGCTATGGATGATCATGAGATAGACCAAAGACCCATTGTGTGTGTATATTTTCATTTAAATTTATTTAATTTAAATTCATTAGCCTGCAAGCCTTCTTCCAATAAAATGTAGGGCATGTGTGCTCGTGGTTTCTTTAATGTAAACCCATGTAATGGAGGATCTCCCAAGTCAGAGGAGACAGTTCAAAATTCGGAGTTGAGTTGAAACCAACCCAAGAAGATACAAAGGTGGATAGGTTGGAGTTTCAAAACATGAACAATCAAGTTCAAGGTGTTTTCCCCTCGGTCAGGGTTAGCTTATCAAAATCGCTAGATAAGATAACCAATAGATGTTCATGATCATTACAACTTATTTTATTTCTGTCTGATTTCATGTTTTATTTATTTTGTATGTGTTGTCATGGTCACATAATTAATTAAATAAACAAGCATGCAATGATGGGATAAAATAAAAACCAGACTATGCGTGAACATTATTAGAACATGGTTAATCACTTAAGAAAGCATCACTCAAAATTAACAAACATGTGATAATGCAAAAATACGCATAAAAGATTAAAATCCCTCAAATACCATATTAAGTCAGACCATGTTTTTCATTACTTGATTAAGGGAAAGACTTAATAAAACTAAATGTTTGACCAACCCTTATTGGGACACTAACTTTTATAAAGTAATCCCTTATGAAAGGTTTCGGGTTTACTGAACCATATTGCATCAAGAAGAGTAGCCCTTGCTAGACATGGTGTAATATGTGAGGCAAGTGTTGATGAAATCCAAGTCAGGATTTTAGGATTGGGGAGTCCACTCAAAAAATAAAGAAACTATAAGCTCACAGTTGGAAAAGACCTGCCTACCTAAATACCTTCTAATAGCTTGACCAACCCTTATTGGGGTTATGCGAAGGGTAATATGGATCCTTACCACTAGAATGTCAATGCAACTGGACATTCTGAGTTCAATGGCGTGGGCCATTGGAACTTAATAAAATAGTGGGAGACTTAATCAAATTTATTACTTCTCATAGAATGTAATCAAGAATGTTCTGATAAAAACACTCTTTTAATTTTTTGAATCAATATGAAAAAATCATCAACCACATTTTCTCTGCGATCAATTCTGGATAAAGACAATATCCTCACCGGCAGTAACTTTCAAGAATGTATTAGGCGCCTTCGAGGTTATCCTACGCCAAGAATGAAATTTTTACATGCTGGAGTCCTCACTTCCTGATTCTCTTGCCAAACGGGCGAGTGATAAAGATTCTCGGTCTATGATCAACATTTGAGCGATGCACTCGAAGTTCAATGATTGATGCTATCATCAATGTCTAGTGAGCTCATGAAGTATCATGAAGACATAGATTCCTATAGCATGCTCGAGAACCTTTGTGGTTTATACCAGGAGAGAGAAATACTAGAATCTTTTGAGATCTCCAAGTGTCTATTTCAGAAAAATCATTGAGAGGGTTCCCCAACTAGGCCTCATGTAGTCATTCTCATTGTCTACATTGAGCGCTCGAAGGTTCTAGGGTTTAAAATCCTCGAAGAACTGGGTACTGATCTCATTCTTGCATCACTCCCCCAGATCTTCTCCCATTTTGTTGTGAATTTCAATATAAACAACATTGAGAAGTCTCTATCTGATCTTCTTATCCTCATTTTCCATGTGGACAATGATGTGAAGCGTGAAAAGCCTTCTGTCCTCATGGTGAATAAAATTAAAAGGAAGGTTGAGTGCTTTAATCCCAAATCTTCTTCAAAGCCTTCCAAGAAAAGGAAAATCAAAGGGGAGGCAAGAGAAAAAGAAGCTGTTTGTTTTGCATCTGGAAAGAGGGGCCACTGGGAGAAAAACCACACCTAGTCAAGGAAAAAAGGGGAAGCTTCAGGCACATTTGTTATCGAATGCAATCTATCTGTCTCTACAAATTGGGTATTAGATACTGCTTGTGGTGCTCACATCTATATTCAAATAAAGGAACCAAGTAGATTCAGGATGATTGATTGAGGGGATGTAGATCTACGAGCATCCAACAGAGCCAGACTCGATGTTGTATCTATTAGAGACTACCACCTCACATTGCCTACAGGGATGGTCTGGGTGTTAAAAGGATGTTATTATGTACCCTCTGTAACCAAAACATTATTTCAGTATCCAGATTCGATATCAATGGATTCAACTTCATTTTTGTAAATAAATGTTTCCACTTTTATAAAGATAACCTTTGTTTTGGTAGGGAATATTTATATAATGGCCTTTATGTGTTAGACTACACAAACCAAGTAATGGAAATCGATGAAAAAGTTAATTCACATGACTCATACCACACCCAACTTTGGCATCATTGGCTAGGTCATGTCAATGAGAAACGTTTGAAAAAATTACATCAAGATGGACATTAAATTATTTCAAACTAAAACCACTTGGTGTATTTCATGCATGTCTACAAGGAAAAATGACTAAAGCCCCATTTAGTGGGAATGGTGAAAGGGATAAATATCTTCTATAATTAGTTCACAAAAATGTGTGTGGACCATTTCCAGTTGAATAAAGGTGTGGGTTCTTATAATTCATAACTTTTACTGATGATTTTGGTAGATATGGATATATTTACTCAATGAGGTATAAGTTAGATTCTTTTGATCGGTTCAAAGAATTCAAGAATGAAGTTGAGAACCAGCTTGGTAAGAAGACAAAGAAACTCCTCTCAGACAAAGGAGGAGAATATCTTAATCAGGACTTCTTGATTTCTTATGAGAGTTTGGGATTCTATCACAACTTGCTCTTCCTTACACTCCTCAATGGAATAGTGTAAGTGAAAGAAGGAACTTCACCCTATTGCATGATGAGTCATGCAAGTCTTCCATTATCCTTTTGGGGATATTCATTACAAACAGCAGCACACATACTAAACCAAGTACCAACTAAATCGATAAATGGTATTCCATACGAGTTATGGAGTGGATACAAATCCATGTTATCAAATTTACATGTGTGGGGTAGTGAAGCATTTGTTAAGGCCTCTTCAGGTAACAAACATTCACCCCGAGGCACAAAGTGTATCTTTATAGGACATCCCAAGGAAACAAGGGGATATTACCTATAAAACCCCTAAGATAAAAAGGTTAAAGTGGAAAGAAACATCATATTACCTAAGAGGGAGCACATGTCCAAAAGGGATATTGGGAGTGAGATAGACTTCGATGAAGTAGAGGATCAGGATACACAGGAGTTGGTACAAGAATAGATTCCAAAAAGCCTCGTAGAAGGAAAATATGTTCCAGAGACATAAGAACTGCGTAGAAGCACGAGAGATGTGAGACAACCAGAATGATATGGTTTTCTTATCACTGAGTATGGTGACTCATTATTGGTTGAAAATGATGATCCTCTTACCTACAATGATGCATTTGAAGGCACAAACATTGCCAAGTGGAAAGAAGCCATGAATTTTGAAATGGATTCCATGTACCAAAACCAAGTTTGGATTTTTGTAAATCCTCTAGTTGATGTAAAGCCTATTGGGAATAAATGGGTATTCAAGAAGAAACTAGACATGGAGGGGAAAGTCAGCACCTATAAGGCACGATTGGTTGAAAAAGGTTTTAGACAACATCAATCAATTGACTATTATGAAACCTTTTCACTAGTTGCGATGATGAAATCCATCAGAATCCTATTGGCCATTACTAATTACCATGACTGTGAAATTTGGAAAATGGATGTCAAAATAGCATTCCATAATGGGAACCTCTAGGAATATGTCTACATGAAACAACCTGAAGGGTTTGTGACTCCAAATGATGCCAACAAGGTATGAAAGTTGCAGAAATCCATTTATGGATTATAGTAAGCATCAAGGTCATGGAACATTCCTTTTGATGAAGTCATAATGGAATTTGGCTTTCCTAAAAGTGAATGTGAGACTTGTGTCTACAAAAGGTTTAGTGGAAGTGCAGTCATTTTCCTAATAGTATATGTTGATGACATATTACTAATTGGAAACGAAGTACCTATCTTACAGTCAGTTAAGTCATGGTTGGATAAATTCTTATCTATGAAAGACTTGGGCAAGGAAACATATATTCTTGGGATCAAGATCCATCGTGATAGATCCAGGAGAATACTGGGTCTGAGTCAAAGTACATACATTGACAAGATACTGAAGTGATTTAGAGTAGAACAGTACAGGAGGGAATTTCTTCCAATGTCACACAGAAATCATCTTTCCAGACATATGGGTCCTCAAACACTTGAGGAATGAATGAAAATGGAAAGGATCCCTTACGCATCCACGATTGGGTCAGTCATGTATGCTATGCTATGTACAGGGATAGATGTTGCTTACACATTAAGTGCAGTAGGCAGATGTCAAGATGATCTAGGTGACTGCCATTGGATGGTAGTCAAGACTATCCTTAAGTATCTAAGGCATTCTAATGATATGCTCCCAGTTTATGGAGGAGATGAGGAACTAGTCATCAGAGTTCATGTAGATGCAAATATCCAGACTGATCAAGATGGCATGAAGTCACAGACTGGATACATATTCAGTTTGAATGGAGGTGCAGTGAGCTAGAAGAGCTCAATGTAAGGTGTGGTGGAAGATTCTATAGCAGAGTCCATGTATATCGCAACTTATGAGGCAGCTAAAGGAGTAGTATGGATGCGAAGCTTCATCCAAGAGCTGGAAGTAGTACCTAGCAGTAAAGATCTTATCACACTCTATTTTGATAATACTGCAGTAGTGGCACGTGAAAAAGAGCTAAGGTCACATCAGTGGAAAAATAACATACTTCATAAGTATCATATCTTGAGGGATTTTTCTCAGAGAGGTGAATTTGTAGTGAGTAGTATTTCCATGGAAGACAACGTGGAAGACCCCTTGACTAAAGCCTTGACTCAGAAGAAAGATGATAATCATGTGAGGTCTAGCAGACTAAATGTCATAGGAGTTTTCTTTAGTCCAAGTGGGAGTCTGTTAGAGTTGGTGTCTTGAGAGCCAACTATTTGTACTTTGATTACATGAATGTACACTTGTTATATATTTGTTCATTGTTCGACATGACTATAATATAATAATGTAATGGAATACTTGTTGCATTGATAAGGTCATAGAAGATCCCCTCTATGATGGGAACCTTGAAATTTCATAACTATATTCTTACTAAAATTTCGATGGTTGGATGACATACTATGATATGACACATAGTATACAGACCATCATGTGCGAGTAATCATAAGAAGACGATATTGTCTCTAATGGAGTTCACACTTGGTAATCTCCAAGATGAGAGATTATGAGAACAGACCCACCAGTACAAATTTTTCATGTCTTGGTGTCATCGTACATTACTATATATGAGCATGTGTAATGGTCCTTAGACTAGATGATTATCATTAACCATGTTATTACTCACGCACTTAGACTTGCTGATGAAAACCGTCATGAAGACAGTTGGCGGGAAGTAGAGTATGTTTGGTGCATCACGAATGACATGTCGTTAATGGATAAGTCAAGGAAGGATTTTTCCCTTCTATATTTATTGAAGTAGATATCACAATCCCTTTTACTGAAATAGAACTGTCCACAAATTCCATGGCCATGGTGTAACGACGAGTTTATTTCTAGAATTCAAAGAATGGCCGATCTAGCATATAGGTTTATGACACTACCATGAAACCTGCATGATGAGATATTGAGTCAAAGGGATTAAATTACACAGTAAGCGTTCATATGAGATGACACGTCAATGCGGCATCAACTTCTTTCTCATGGGTGCCTCTACCCATTGCTAGTCAATAATCTTGGACATTAGGCAATCCCGCCTAATGCCAATGAGAAAGAGGCATAGAGGGTCACACACTAAGTGTATCCAAGTATCTCAAGTAGAATAAATATTATTCTCGTACGTGATTTAATAATAATCCAAGGAAGAATAAATCGTTTTAATAATGGAGGAAGAATAAAAATGAAAACAAGATATGCATGTCGTGTATTAATGATTACATTCCCTATTGTTTTCATTTAGGAAAGAGAATGAAAAACAAGTACACGCTGTGTATTAATAATTACATGCCATGTAGTTTTCCTTTTGGAAAACAAGTACACGCCGTGTATTTATGATTACACTCCATGTAGTTTTTTCAGTCGGGATTTTGAGGAAATAATATTCTTTTATTAAATGATATTTATTATAACCAGCGTGGGAACATGTCAAGGAATTAATTATTCAACTTGGGGGTTTTCTATAAGAGTTAATGAAATAAATAAAATGCAGAATGTGTTTATTTATTATCATAACTCTATAACCTCAAACCCGATTATAAATATTCTCACAACCCCAACACTTTTCCATAATCGTTGTGCACAACAATTCTGGAGAATCATATTAAGACCGAAAGAACTCCTTCCTCCAAGAAAGCTCTCATGACTGAGAGAGATCCTCCTCCATAGGATCATGATGATCTAAGGTGGACAATGCAAGCAAATGTTTTTCCACACTAGCAACCGAAGACTCCTTTGGCGACATCCAGAGATATGTGGTGCACGTGTGGATCACCTCTAGAGGAAGTCTACCCTTGTCTTCTATGACGCAATGACGAATCACATCGGAAAGTGATTAGAAATATCAGCGAAGAAAGAATTCCATAAAAGGTACTTCTTGTCAATTAATTAAATTAATTATAATCAACCTGTGACGATCCACATTTATGGTTCTGGGACTATTCTTCTTCTTTTTCTATTTTTGTGATTTGATATATGGAGTTTGGTGTCTATCATCGTATTGATCCCAGATTGATCATTTATAATGACAAAAATCCAAGTGGGAACATCCATCCACCAGCTTCCACTGTGCCCGGAACATTAAAATTGTATTAGAGGGAGGTTACAACATTGTTTATAGTTATTTAATTTTCGTTGATAATTTACACATTTATATTTGATTCAATTCGAAATAAATAATTCTATTAAAAATGAATAGATGATATCTTTTCATTCTTCTTCATTTATCGATTAACATCACAAAATAGCCTTTTAATTTTAATTTTGAATAAAATAAAAATGAGGAACTCATCCGGAGGAGCCGTTCTTTCTGTCTGTACAACACAAGAATACACGGCGTGTAGTAAAGACTACATGCCGTGTACTTAGGTTCAACGAACTGGTACTGGTCCGCCAAACCACACATTGTGAACTGATCCTGACTAAGTATTTATTACACTATGTTAACCAGAATTGAATAATGCGTGGAAAACAGAATACATAGCATGTATGTTGGATCAACACACCGTGTAGTCCAATCCGGCCCAGGTGAAACCTTGTACAAGGAGAAGCCATGTACTGTGTACATGGGATTTCTAGGCCGGTAAACTCATAAAAAGGAAGTACACGGTGTGTTAGATTAATATACACACTGTGTACTCCAAAATATCCAAAGTACAAAAAACACGCCAAAGCCCCCGACATGTACATTAGATAATGGGTGAAAACAAATACACTCCGTGTAATATAGCCTACACATCATGTACTTTCCAGAAATGGAATTTCACCAGGTTTCCTCTAAAAGTACAAATACCCATACAAGGAATATGGATGAGAAGAATCTCAAGGAAATTTAGAAAGGAATTTAAGATAAAGAATTGATTAATTATAAGATCATAATTAATTGAATTCAGGAATGAAATAAATTATATAAAAGAATGATTAAAATAATTTCAATTCTAGATATTTGTAAATGTCATTGCATGCTATGGATGATCATGAGCGAGACCAAAGACCATTTGTGTGTGTATAGTTTCATTTCAATTTATTTAATTTAAATTCATTACCCTGCGAGCCTTCTTCCAATATAATATAGGGCATATGTGCCCATGGTTTCTTTAATGTAAACCCATGTAATAGAGGATCTCCCAAGTCAGAGGAGATAGCTCAAAATCTAGAGCTGAGGAAAATCCAACCCAAGAAGATACAAAGGTGGACAGGTGGGAGATGCAAAACACAAACCATTAGGACCAAGGTGTTTTTCCCTAGGTTAGGGATAACTTATCAAAACCGCTAGATAAGCTCTCCAATAGAAGCTCATTATAATGCCATCTTATATTATTTCTTTATGATTTCATGGTTTATTTATTATGTATGTGTTTTCTTGATCACATAATTAATGAAATGAACAATCATGAAAAGATGGGATAAAATAAAAACCGGACTATGCGTGAACATTATCATAACATGGTTAATCACTTAAGAAAGAATCACTTAATATTAATAATCATGTGATAATAAAAAACTATGAATAAAGGATTAAAATCCCTCAAATACTGTATTAAGTCAGACCAAGCCTTCTGTTACTTGATTAAGGGAAAGACTCTGTAAAACTATGTGTTTGACCAACCCTTGTTGGGTCACTTACTTATATAAAGGAAGACCTTATGAATGGTTTCAGGTTAACTAAACCATATTAAATCAAGAGGAGTAGACCTTTCTATAATTGGTGTCATATTGAAGGAAAATGTTGAGGAAATCTATGTCAGGATTTCAGGATTGGGGAGTCCACTCAACAGATCAAGAAACTGTAAGATCACAGTTGGCAGAGACCTACCTACCTAAATACCTTCTAATAGCCTGGCCAACCCTTGTTTGGATTATGCGAAGAGGAATATGGATCCTTGACACTAGAATGTCAAAGAAACTGGACATTCAAAGTTCAATGGTGAGGGCCATTTGGACTTGATAAAATAGTGGGAGACATAATAAAATTTATTATTTCTCATAAAATGTTATCAAGAAAGTACTGATAAAACAACTGTTTTTAATTTGTTGAATCAATATGAAAAACAAATCAAACACATTTTCTTTGTGATAAATTTTGTATAAAGACAATATCCTCACTGGTAGTAACTTTTAGGAATGGCTTAGGCGCCTTTGGGAAATCCTACACCATGAACGAAAGTTTTACGTGCTGGAGTCCTCACTTTCAGATTCACCTGCCAAAGGCGTGAGTGATGAAGATTTCCTGGTCAATGATCAACATTTGAGCGATGTACTCGATGATCAATGTTTGATGCCATCATCAATGTCTAGTGAGTTCATGAAGTCTCATGAAGACATATATGCCTATATCATGCTCGATCACCTCTATGGTTTATACCATGAGAGAGAAAGACGTGAACGTTTTGAGATCTCCAGGTCTCTATTTCAGAGAAAGCTTGGAGAGGGTGCCCCAGTTGGGCCTCATGTAGTCAAGCTCATTAGCTACATTGAGAGCTTGGGGGTTCTAGGGTTTAAACTCCCCGAAGAACTGGGTACCAATCTCATTCTTGCATGACTCCCCTAGAGATTCTCCAACTTTTTTTGAATTTCAACATGAACAACATTTAGAAGTCTCTATCTGATCTTTTTATCAACATTCGCCAAGTGGACAATGATATGAAGCATGAAAATCCTTATGTCATTATGGTGATTAAAAGGAAAGGTAAGGTGAAGAGATTTAATCCCAAAGCATCTTCAAGGCCTTCTGAGAAAAGAAAGATCAAAGGGGAGGTAAGAGAATATGAGGCTCTTTGTTTTTCATGTGGCAAGAAGGGCCACTGGAAGAAAAACTGCACCCAGCCAAGGAAGCAAGGGGAAGCTTCAGGTGTGTTTGTTATCAAATAAAATCTATCTTTATCTAAAAATTGGGTATTAGATACTGCTTGTGGTTCTCACATCTATATCCAAATATAGAAACCAAGTAGATTTAGAAAGATTGATCGACAAGAGGTTGATCTACCAGTAGCCAACAGAGCCAGACTCGCTATTGTAGCTGTCAGAGACTACCACCTCACATTTCCTATCAGGATGGTCTTGGTGTTAAATGGATGTCATTATGTACCCTCTATAACAAAAAACATTATTTTAGTATCCATATTAGATACTGATGGATTCATCTTAATGTTTGGAAATGAATGTTGATACTTTTATTAAGATTGCATTTGTTTTGGTAGGGAACTTTTATATAATGACCACTATATGTTAGACTACAAAAACCAAGAAATGGAAATCGATGACATAGTTAATTCACATGACTCATACCACACCCAACTTTGGAATCATCGTCTAGGTTATGTAAACGAGAAACATTTGACAAAATTACATCAAGATGGGTATTTAGATTCTTTCAAACTAAAACCACTTGGTGTATGTCATGTGTGTCTACAAGGAAAAATGACCAAATCCCTATTTAGTGGGAAAGGTGAAAGGGCTAAAGAGCTTCTATAATTAGTTCACACAGATGCGTGGGGACCATTTATAGTTGAAGAAAGGGGTGGGTTCTTGTACGTCATAACTTTTACTAATGATTTTAGTAGATATGGATATATTTACATAATGAGGTATAAGTCAGATTCTTTTGATCGATTCAAAGAATACAAGAATGAAGTTGAGAACCAGCTTGGTAATAAGATTAAGAAACTCTACATAGACAGAGGAATAAAATATCTTAATTGGGACTTCATTGATTTCTTATGGGAGTTTAGGATTCTATCTCAACTCACTCCTCCGTTCATGCCTCAGTGGAATGGTGTAAGTGAAAGAAGGAAGCACACGCTGTTGGACATGGCGAGATCAATGATGAGTCATGAAAGTATTCCATTATCCTTTTGGGGACATGCATTAGAAAGAGAAGCACACATACTAAACCGAGTACTAACTAAATAAATAAATGGTATTCTATACGAGTTATGGAGTTGATGCAAACACTACTGGAAATGATGGTTTTACCAACACTTACATCCCAACAGTTTACATATACAGTTGGTAATGGATATCTATACCAACGGTTTATGTAAACCATTGGGATAGATGAATTTAAAAAAGCTTTTTCCAATGGTTTTGCAATACCATTGGTAAAGGGATTTCATATCACTTTTTTACCAATAGTTTAAGTAAACCATTGGTAAAGACATATATTCCCAACAGTTCAAAACTATTGGGAAAAAATTACCCAATATTCCCAATGGTTTTTAAAAACCATTGGGAAAATATTTCCTTATATTCATATTGGACATCCATTCCCCCTCCACTCGATTACTGTTCCGCTCCGTGCCCTAAATTCAATCCACTCGATTTCAGTTCCGCTCCATACCCTAAATCTAATCTTCCTCCTGCCAAACTTATTCCACATATCTATCCATCTTCAATCAAGGATTTTTTTCTTCTAAACATTAAATCTATAAGTGAATGCTTGATATTATTGTACTGCAATTATGTCTTTTTGTTTTTCACTTTTGATTTGGCCGAAAGGGGATATTTTTGGTCATTAATCATGGTTGTGGGTGGTCATTTAGGATGTAATATAGTATGATTTCATTTTACTTGATATATATAATATTATTATTTATTTATGTTCAATTTGTTTACAAGTGATGTTTTCTTCACTTTTGATTTGGCAGAAAGGGGATCTTTTTGGTCATTAATCATGGTTGTGGGTGGTGATGGTGATGGTGATCAGGGGCAGATTGATCCACTACAATTTTGAATTCTGTATAAGTATTTATTTTTGAACCTGGTTTTTCACTATAGTATGGATATTTTTTTAATTCAGTATAACTCTTTATTTTTTTCCAAATACTAGACACTTTTTTACTTCCTTTTATAACCAAAATAAGATCTTTGAATAATTATTGCATCCACTAAAGCTCCTCCCAAGTCTATCCTTCAAAATATGTATTCTTTAGAAAAATAAACATTATCCAATACCACCAGATGGTTGGATGGCTAAAAAGAAATAGCATCAATCTGAGGTACGGTGTGTCAAGTATCACTCAAGGTGTCTATCTTTGGTTTAAAATGGGCACTATTTTTAAGTAAAAACAACAGCCATACGGAAAACCGACCAAACTTATTCTGATTGTGTTGATAATTTTAATCTCAATTAGTATTTTCAACTACCTGGTACCACTATTAAAAAAAATGAATATAAAATATATATCTTTATCATACCACAATCCCGAATCAAGAGTCTATTTTTTATAACATAAGATCAGTTTTGGACGCGTGGTCTGCGCGGCACGAATGAATATGTGTTTTTTAGTGTTAGGCGCGCTTGAAAAGAGTGCGTGGGGTGGTTGAAACTGGTCGAATAACCTCAGAATGCCTTGAAATCGGACTACAACAAAGTGTGTTTGAATTGTGAAATTTTCGGCCAGATGAAACGTCAATCAGAGGTGTCGTGTGACTGTGCTGGCCAAAAACACACTCGACATGTTGTAAATGGTCAAAACATGGGTTTTACAGTCAAATTCATGTCGAACGACATCGTAGTGACTTGAAATCACACGAAAACACCATAATTATTATTCTTGAGGTGTACAAGGAGACGAAATGTCATTCGCATGAATAGTTTACACGACACGTCTGAATATGTGTTTTTCAGTGTTCACTGCACTTGAAAAGCATGCATGGGGTGGTCAAAACCGACCGAATGACCTCGGAATGCATTGAAATTGGACGACAAAAGGGTGGGTGAGTTGTGAAATTTTCGGCCATATGACATGTCAATCGGAGGTGTCGTGTGACCACGTTGGCCGAAAACACACTCATCATGTCATAAATTGTCAAAATATGGGTTTTACGGTCAAATGCATGCCGAATGACATTGGAATGACTTGAAAAAACACTAAAATACCCTAATTATTATTCTTGAGGTGTACGAGGATACAAAAAATCATTCAGACATGCGTTTTGCATGGAACAGCTGAATATGTGTTTTTTAGGTGTTCGGCGTGCTTGAAAATTGTGCATGGGGTGGTCGAAACCGGACGAACGACCTCAGAATGCAATGAAATCGGAAAACACCAAAGGGTGGGTGAATTGTGAAATTTTCTGCTAGACTGAATGTCAATCGGATGTGTCGTGTAACCGTGCTGGCCGAAAACTCACTCGGTGTGTTGTAAATGGCCAAAACACAAGTTTTACGGTCAAATGAATTCCAAATGACATCGAAATGACTTGAAATAACACAAAAATACCCAAATTATTATTCTTGATGTGTACGAGGAGACCATACATCATTCATACATGCAGTTTGCACAACACGGCTAAATATGTGTTATTAGGTGTTAGGCCTGTTTGAAAAGCTTGCGTGGAGTGGTCGAAACTGGCCGAACTATCTCAGAATTCCATCAAATCAGACGAAAACAAATGGTGGGTGAATTGTAAAATTGTCAGCTAGACGACACATCAATCAGAGGTGTCGTCAGACCAAACTGGCCGAAAACACACTCGGAATGTCGTAAATGGCCAAAACGTGGGTTTTAGGGTCAAATGCATCCCGAACGACATAATAATGACTTGAAATTACATGAAAACACAATAATTATTATTCATGAGGTGTACGAGGAGACGACACGTCATTCAGACGTGCATTTTGCGCAACACAGCTGAATATGTGTTTTTTAGGTGTTCGGTGCACTTGAAAAGCATGCGCGGGGTGATTGAAACCGGCCGAACGACCTCGGAATACCATGAAATCGCACGAGGACAAAGGGTGGGTGAATATTGAAATTTCCATCAAGAAAACACATCAATCGGAGGTGTCTTGTGACTGCGCTGGCCAAAAACGCACTCGGTGTGACGTAAATGGCCAAAACATGGGTTTTATGGTCAAATGCATGTCGAACGACATCAGAATGACTTGAAATCTAACAAAAATACCCTAGTTATTATTATTGTGGTTTACGAGAAGATGACATGTCATTCGGGTGCGTATTTTTCACGGCACGACTGAATATGTGATTTTTAGGTGTTCGGCGCGCTTGAAAAGCGTGCGTGGGTTGGTCGAAACTGGCCGAATGACCTCGGAATGCCAGGAAGTTGGACGAAAACAAAGGGTGGGTGAATTGTGATATTTTTGGCTAGACAGAATGTCAATTGGACGTGTCGTGTGACCGCGCTGGCCGAAAATACACTAGGCATGTCGTAAATTGAAAACATGGGTTTTACGGTCAAATCCATGCCGAACGACATCAGAATGAATTGCAATCACACGAAAACTACGTGATTATTATTAATGAGGTGTACGAGGAGACGAAATGTCATTTGAATGTGCGGTTTACGCGGCATGTCTGAATATGTGTTTTTTAGGTGTTTGGTGCACTTGAAAAGTGTGCGTGGGGTGGTCTAAACCATCCAAACGAGCTCGAAATGCAATGAAATAGGACGAAAAAAGGGTGGTTGAATTAGGAAATTTTCGGCCAGACGACATGTCAATTGGAGGTGTCGTGTGACTGCGTTGGCCGAAAACGCACTAAGCATGTCGTAAATGACCAAAACATGGGTTTTAGGGTCAACTTCATGCCAAACGACAACATAATGACTTGAAATCACACGAAAAACCCGTAATGATTATTCGTGAGGTGTGCGAGGAGACGACTCTTCATTTAGACTAATGATTTGTGCGGAACGACTAAATATGTGTTTTTTGGGTGTTCAACATGCTTGAAAAGCGTGCGTGAGGTGGTCGAAACTGGTCAGACGATCTCAGAATGCCATTAAATCGGACGACAACAAAGAGTGAGTGAATTGTAAAATATTTGACTAGACTAAACATCAATCGGAGGTTTCGTGTGACAGCGCTAGCCGAAAACACACTAGGCCTGTCGTAAATGGACAAAACATGGGTTTTACAGTCAAATGCATGCCGAACGACATCAGAATGACTTGAAATCACACAAAAACACCCTAGATATTATTCATGAGGTGTAGGAGGAGATGACACATCATTCAGACATGCAGTTTTCATGGAACGGCTGAATATTTGTTTTTTGGTCTTTGGCGCGCTTGAAAAACATGCGTGGGTTGGTCGAAACTAGACGAACGACCTCGGAATACCATGGAATCGGATAACAACAAATGGTGGGTGAATTTTGAAATTTTTGGCCAGACGGTACGTCAATCGGAGGTGTTGTGTGACTGCACTGGCCAAAAACGCACTCGACGTGTCGTAAATGGCCAAAACATGGGTGTTTTAGTCAAATGCATGCCGAATGACATAGGAAAGACTTGAAATCACACGAAAACACCCTAGTTATTATTATTGAGGTGTATGAGGAGACAATACATCATTCAGACGTGTGGTTTGCGCGGAACGACTGAATATGTGTTTTTAGGTGTTCGGTGTGCTTGAAAATAATGCATGGGGTGGTCGAAACCGGCTGAAAGACCTCCAAATGCAATTAAATTGGACGACAATAAAGGGTGGGTGAATTGTGAAATCTTCGGCCAGACATCATGTCGATTGAAGGTGCCGTGTGACCGCGCTAGCCAAAAATTCACTAGGCGTGTCGTTAATGGCCAAAACATGGGTTTACGGTCAAATTCATGCAGAAAGACATGATAATTACTTAAAATCACACGAAAACACCCTAGTTATTATTCTTTAGGTTTATGTGGAGACAACACGTCATTCAGATGCGCGGTTTGTGTGGCACGATTGAATATGTGTTTTTTAGGTGTCATGCGTGCTTGAAAAGTGTGCGTGGGGTGGTCGAAACCAGACGAACGACCTCAGAATTCCATGAAATCAAACGACAACAAAGTGTGGGTGAATTGTAAAATTATAGGCTAGACATAACATCAATCGGAGGTGTTGTGTGACTACGCTGGCCGAAAATGCACTAGGCATGTTGTAAATGGCCAAAACATGGGTTTTACGGTCAAATGCATGCCGCACGACATTGGAATTACTTGAAATCATACGAAAACACCCTAATTATTATTCGTGTGGTGTAAGATGAGAAGTCAAGTCATTTGGATGCACGGTTTGTGTGGCACTGTTGAATATGTGTTTTTTATGTGTTCGGTGCGCTTGAAAAGCATGCGTGGGTGGTCAAAACCGGCCGAACGACGTTGGAATGCCATGAAATCGTAAGACAACAAATGGTGGCTGAATTGTGAAATTCTTGGCCAGATGACACATCAATCAGAGGTCTCATTTGACCGCGCTGGCCGAAAACGCACTCGACATGTCATAAATTGCCAAAACATGGGTTTCACGGTCCAATGCATGCCGAACAACATCGGAATGACTTGAAATCACATGAAAACACCATAGTTATTATTCGTGAGGTGTAAAGGAGATGGATCCTTATTCGGACGTGCGAGTTGTACGACACGACTGCATATGTGTTTTTTAGGTGTTCGGCTTGCTTGAAAAGCGTGCGTGGGATAATCCAAACCGGCCGAACGACCTCAGAATGCCATGAAATAGGACGACAATAAAGGGTCGGTGAATTTTTAAATTTTCGGCTAGATGGCTCATCAATTGGAGGAGTCGTGTGACCGTGCTGGCCGAAAACGCACTGGGCGTGTCATAAATGGCCAAAACATGGGGTTTATGGTCAAATTCATGTCAAACGACATCAGAATGATTTGAAATGACATGAAAACACCCTAATTATTATTCTTGAGGTGTATGAGGAGACGACACATCATTCAGATGCGCAGTTTGTGTGGCACTGTTGAATTTGTGTTTTTTAGGTGTTCGGCACGCTTAAAAAGCATCCGTGAGTTGGTTGAAACTGGCCAAATGACCTCAAAATTCCATGAAAACGAGCAAAAAAAAAGGTTGGGTGAATTGTGAAATGTTCTTCTAGACAACATGTCAATCGGAGGTGTCGTGTGACCGCGCTGGCTGAAAACACACTCGGCGTGTCGTAAATGGCCAAAACATGGGTTTTACTGTCAAATGCATGCTGAATGACATAGGAATGACTTGGAATCACACAAAACACCCTATTTATTATTATTGAGGTGTACGAGAAGACGAAACGTCATTTGGACATGCATTTTTCACGATATAGCTGAATATGTGTTTTTTAGGTGTTCGGTGCACTTAAAATGTATGTGTGGGGTGGTCGAAACTGGCCGAATGACCTCATAATGCCATGAAATCGAAAGTCAGCAAAGATTGGATGAATTGTGAAATGATCAGCTAGACGGAACGTTAATCGGAGGTGTCGTGTGACCGCGCTGGCCGAAAACACACTAGGCATGTCGCAAATGGTCAAAACATGGGTTTTACGGTCAAATGCATGCCGAATAACATTGGAATGAATTGAAATCACACGAAAACACCATAATTATTATTCTTGAGGTGTAAGAGGATATTGAATGTCATTCGGACACATGGTTTGCGCAGCACATCAGAATATGTGTTTTTTAGGTGTACGACGTACTTGAAAAGCGTGCGTGGGGTGGTCAAAACTGACCAAACGACCTCGGAATGCAATGGAATCAGACGAAAACAAAGGGTGGGTGAATTGTAAAATTTTCGACTAGATGGAACGTCAATTGGAGGTGTCGTGTGACCACGCTGGCCGAAAATGCACTCGGCGTGTCGTAAATGGCAAAAACATGGGTCTTACGGTCAAATGCATGCCGAATGGCATCAGAATGACTTGAAATCACACAAAAACACCCTAATTATTATTCTTGAGGTGTACGAGGATACAACATGTCATTAGGACGCACGGTTTGCGCGGAACGACTGAATATGTGTTTTTAGGTGTTCGGTGTACTTGAAAAGCGTGTGTGGGGTGGTCAAAACTGGCCGAATGACCTTAGAATGTCTTGAAATCGGACAACAATAAAGGGTGGGTGAATTTTGAAATTTTCAGCCAGACGACACGTCAATCGGAGGTGTCGTGTGACCGCGCTGGCTGAAAACGCACTCGGTGTGTCGTAAATGGCCAAAACATTGGTTTTACGGTCAAATTCATTCCTAATGACATCAGAATGACTTGAAATACCATGAAAACACCCTAGTTATTATTCGTGAGGTGTAAGAGGAAACATCACATCATTCAGATGTGCGGTTTGCACGGCATGACTGAATATGTGTTTTTTAGGTGTTCAGCGCGCTTGAAAAGCGTGCGTGGGGTGGTTAAAACTGGCCGAACGACCTCAGAATTCCATGAAATAGGACAACCACAAAATGTGGGAGAATTGTGAAATTTTTCACTAGACGAAACATCAATCAGAGGTGTTGTGTGATAGCGCTGGCCGAAAACACACTCGACGTGTCGTAAATGGCCAAAACATGGGTTTACGGTCAAATACATGTTGAACGACATCCGAATGACTTGAAATCTCACGAAACACCCTAATTATTATTAATGAGGTGTACGAGGAGACAAAACATCTTTCATAAATGCAGTTTGCATGACACGGCTAAATATGTTTTTTAGGTGTTCAGCGCGCTTGAAAAATGTGCGTGTGGTGGTTGAAACCAGTCGAATGACCTCATAATGCCATGAAATCGGACGAAAACAAAGTATGGGTGAATTGTAAAATTTTTGGCCAGTCTTCATGTTAATCAAAGGTGTCATGTGACCGCGCTGGCTGAAAACGCACTCGGCGTGTCGTAAATGGCCAAAACATGGGTTTTACGGTCAAATGCATGCAGAACGACATCAGAATGACTTGAAATCACATGAAAACAGAATAATTATTATTCCTGAGGTGTAAAAGGAGACGACACGTCATTACGATGCACGGTTTGTGCGACACGGCTGAATATGTGTTTTTAGGTGTTCGGTGTGATTGAAAATCGTGCGTGCGGTGGTCGAAATCAGCCGAATGACCTCCGAATTCCATGAAATCGGACGACAACAAAGGGTGGGTGAATGTTGAAATTTTTAGCTAGACGTAACGTAAATCAGAGGTGTCTTGCGACCGTGCTAGCCGAAAATGCAGTAGGCGTGTCGTAAATGGCCAAAACATGGGTTTTACGGTCAAATTCATGTCAAATGACATCAGAATGACTTGAAATCACATGAAAAACCCTAATTATTATTCGTAAGGTGTACGAGGAGAAGACACATCATTCGGATGTGTGGTTTGCGCAACATGGGTGAATATGTGTTTTTTAGGTGTTCGACGTGCTTGAAAAGCATTCATGGGGTGGTCGAAACCATCCGAACGAGCTCGAAATGCCATGAAATTAGACTATAACAAAGGGTGGGTGAATTGTGAAATTTTCGCCTATACAGAAGATCAATCAGAGGTGTCGTGTGACCGTGCTGGCCAAAAACGCACTCAGCGTGTCGTAAATGGCCAAAACATGGGTTTTACGGTCAAACGTATGCCGAACAACATCATAATGACTTGAAATCACATAAAAACACCCTCATTATTATTCATGAGGTGTACGAGGAGACGACAGATCATTCCGACACGTGGTTTGTGCGGTATGACTGAATATGTGTTTTTAGGTGTTCGGCGCATTTGAAAAGCATGCGTGGGGTGGTCGAAACCAGCCAAACGACTTAAAAATTACATAAAATTAGATGAAAACAAAGGGTGGGTGAATTTTTAAATTGTTGGCTAGACAGAACTTCAATCAGAAGTGTCGTGTGACTGTGCTGGCCGAAAACGCACTCGGTGTGTCGTAAATGGCCAAAACATGGGTTTTACTATCAAATGCATGCCGAACGACATCAGAATGACATGAAATCACACGAAAACACCCTAGTTATTATTCATGAGGTGTAAGAGGAGCTGACACATCATTCAAACATGCGGTCTGGGTGGCATGGATGAATATGTGTTTTTAGGTGTTTGACGCGCTTGAAAAGCGTGCATGGGGTGGTCGAAATCGGCCGAAAGTCCTCAGAATTCCATGAAATCGGACGACAACAAAGGGTGGGTGAATTTGGAAATTTTCGGCTAGATGTCATTTCAATCAGAGGTGTCGTGTGACCACTTTGGCTGAAAACGCACTCCGGGTGTTTTAAATGGCCAAAACATGGGTTTTACGGTCAAATGCATGCCGAACGACATCGGAATGACTTGAAATCACACTAAAACACCCTATTTATTATTCGTGATGTGTAGGAGGATACGACATGTCATTTAGACATGTGGTTTGCATGGAAAGACTAAATATGTGTTTTTTATGTGTTCGGTTCGCTTGAGAAGCGTGCAGGGGGTGGTCGAAACCGGCCAAACGACCTCGTAATTCCATGAAATCGGATGACAACAAAGGTTGGGTGAATTGTGAAATTTTCAGCCAGACATCATGTTAATTGGAGGTGTCGTGTGACTGCGCTAGCCGAAAAAACACTCCGGACAGCACCCCCCCCCCATCTAGGACAACCTCCCTCACCCCTAAAAATCCCCCGCACCCCCCGGAGAGCCCCCCCACCCCGAACAGCCCCCTCCCACCGAACAAGCCCCCCCGGACAGCCCTCGCACCCAATAATCCAAGGATCATTTGTTTTGGGTACGAGTCAACCCCACCACAATGTGAGGCACAGTGTGACTGGTATCACTCAAAGTGTCTCACTATTGTTTGAAACAGACAACATTTTAAGAGAAAACAACAACTGACATACATAAAATCTTCACAAGGATACACATAGATTCTTGAAATAAAGGGATAAAAAATAAAATATGGTTTATTGGTCATACGTTATTAGTAGAAAATATTCACAAGGCATAGATTGAAACACAATGGGTCATAGTATATATAAAAAAACATGAATTATATTAGGAATTAGTCTCGACATCCCATCATGTACATGTACCAACACTCATGTTCTATTTATCAATCACGGGTCGTTAATTCTATACAATAACATACAAATAATAAATATCATATAGTGAATTCATATGAAACCTATGAACACTCAAGCATACCATATAACAAATTGGTCAATAAGGCTACACATAGATTTTTGAAAAATAAGTTTCAATGTCTCATAAAAATACCCCAATGGTGAGGAATACATATGGTAACACTATAGCCCCATGGATCAACACAATCCCATCCTCAAACAGTGGGTTCTAGGACCAAACCAAAGTCCCTTTGGGAACCCAATACCAAAGACTTAATTGAATATTCATACCCACTACCCAATATGGGGATTCATCTCACATCACACCCAGGAGAGGAAATTACAATTACCCACATACCCCCTTATTCTAATTGAAAAATCTATGAAAAACATGTAGGCTATTCTGATAACCCATCTCATATGTCGAGATTGGCCAATGTTTCCCACTAACACAACAGGAACCATTTATACATGGATACATAATCATTAGAGGAATATAAAAATCCCATGTGCTTCCCATAACTCATCCTAGGTCTAAGAACATGAGAACTACCATTGTCTATCTTATGGGTATCATGATCCTTGCCACACTACCCACATTTTTCTGTTGGTTTTAAGATACTCAACCAAAGACCATGACTAAACATCCCATGTGCTTCCTGTAACATGCATGTTTTTTCTCTTGTGTGTATTGGTGTTGTGGTTTGAGTGAGGAATGAATTCTAAATTTTGAATACTCTTATGTGTGTTGGTGTTGTGGTTTGAGTGAGGAATAAATTATAAATTTTTAATACTCTTATGGGTGTTATTTCATTTCCTATAACATGTAGGAATTTTCTCTTGTGGGTGTAACTGCATTTGAATTTCTAAATTTCTAAATTCTGGGATGAATTCTAAATTTTGAATCCTTTGGATTGGGAATCTGTATTGGTGTTGTTGCAGGTCTGGAGAGGGGTTGGTGTGTTGTTGAAGGTATGGAGAGGGGAGAGGGGCCTGCTGTTGTGGAGCTATGCAATTGTATACCAACAGTTCTACAACCATGGGTATAGATACTATTATACAAGGCTATACCAATGGTTCTGTAACCGTTGCTATCGATACTATTATATAAGCTATACCAACGATTTTTTATAACCTTTGGTACAAGTTTATACCAATGGTTATAACCAAACCGTTGGTATAGCCTTATAGGTTGGCACATTCCCTCTATACCAACGGATATAAACCATTGGTATATGTTATACTTTTACACAGATATACCAACGGTTTGTAGAAAACCGTTGGTATACCTCTTATTTTGACACCTATACCAACTGTTTTCACAGAACCGTTGGTATAGGCCAATTGTCATGCCTTACCTTCCCACAGTTGAGGGAACTATTGGTATACTATATACAAATGGCTTCCAGGCCTTTACCAACAGTTTTGAACTATTGGTAAAGTTTAATATTCTAGTAGTGAAAGCCAGGTTATCAAATTTACATGTGTGGGGTAGCGAAGCATTTGTTAAGGACTTTTTAGGTAACAAACATGCACCCCGAGGCATAAATTGTATATTTATAGGAAATCCCAAGGAAACAAGGGGATATTACCTATATAACCCCTTAGAAAAAAAGGTTATAGTGGAAAGATGCACCATATTCCTTGAGAGGGAGCACATCTACAAAAGAGATAGTGGGAGCGAGATAGACTTTGATGAAGTCGAGGCTCAAGATACACAGGAGTTGGTACAAGAACAGATTCCACAAAGCCTCGTGGAAGAAAAATCTATTCCAGAGACATAGGAACTACGTCGGAGCATGAGAGAGGTGAGAGAACTAGAACGATATGTTTTTCTTGTCACCAAGGACGGTGACTCATTATTGGTTGAAAATGATGATCCTATTACCTACAAGGAAGCAGTTGAAGGCACATACATTTCCAAGTGGAAACAAGCCATGAATTATGAAATGGATTCCATGTACCAAATCCAAGTTTGGATTTTGGTAGATCCTCCAGTTGATGTAAATCCTATTGGAAATAAATGGGTATTCAAGAAGGAACTGGACATGGAGGGGTAAGTCAGCACCTATAAGGCACGACTGGTTGCAAAAGGTTTTAGACAGCACCAAGGAATTGACTATGATGAAACCTTTTCACCAATTGCGATGCTGAAATCAATCAAAATCTTATTGGCCATTTCCACATACCATGTTTATGAAATTTGGAAAATGGATGTCAAAACATCATTCCTTAACGGGAACCTCTAGGAAGATGTCTACATGATACAACCTGAAGGGTTTGTGACTCCAAAGGATTCCAACAAGGTATGAAAGTTGCAGAAATCCATTTATGGATTAAAGAATGCATTAAGGTCATGGAACATTCATTTTGATGAAGCTGTAATAGAATTTGTCTTTGTTAAAAATTAAAGTGAGACGTTTGTCTACAAAAGGTTTAGTGGAAGTCCAGACATTTTCCTTATAGTATATGTTGATGACATATTACTAATTGGAAATGAAGTACATGTCTTATAGTCAGTTAAGGCATGGTTGGATAAATTCTTCTCTATGAAAGACTTGGGTGAGGAAACATATAATCTTGGGATCAATATCCATCCTAATAGATCTAAGAGAATGCTGGGCCTGAGTCAAAGTACATACATTGACAAGATACTAAAGAGATTCAGTATAGAACTGTCCAAGAGGGGATTGTTTCCAATGTCATATGGCATTCATCTTTCCAGGAAAATGTGTCCATAGACACATGAGTAAGGAAATAAAATGGAAAAAGATCTCTTACGCATCCGTGATTGGGTCAGTCATGTATGATATTCTATGTTCAAGGCTAGATGTTGCTTATGCATGAAGTGCGGTAGGCAGATATCAAGCTAATCCAGGAGACCACCATTGGATGGTAGTCAAGAATATCCTTAAGTACTAAGGCTTACTAAGGATATGTTCCTGGTTTAGGGAGGAGATGAGTAATTAGTCATCAATGGACATGTAGATGCTAGTTTCCAGACTGATCAAGATGACATGAAGTCACAGATTGGATACATCTTTAGTTTCAATGGAGGTGTATCGATCTAAAAGAGCACAAATAAAGGTGTGATGGAATATTCAATAGCAGAGTCTGAGTATATCTCAGCTTATGAGGAATATAAAGTTGTAGTATGGATGTGAAGCTTCATCCAAGAGATGGATGTAGTGCCTACCAGTAAAGATCCCATCACACTCTATTTTTAAAATATTTTAGCAGTGGCACTTGAAAAAGAGCCAGGGTCACATCAGTAGACAAATCACATACATTGGAAGTATCATCTCTTGAGGGATTTTTCTAAGATAGGTGATGTTGCAGTGAGTATTATTCTGACCGAAGACAATGTGGATGACCCCTTGACTAATGCCTTGACTCAGCAGAAACATGAACATCATGTGAGTTCTAGTAGACTAAAAGTCATAGGAATCTTTCTCTAGTCCATGTGGGAGTTTTTTAGAGTTGGTGTCCTGAGAACCAAATGTTTGTACTTTGATTAAATGAATTTACACTTATTATATATTGTTCATTATTCTGCATGAATATAATATAATAATGTCCTAGAATATTTGTTACATTAATAAGGTCATAGAAGATCCCTGCTGTGATGGGAACCTTGAAATTCCATAACAATATTCTTAAATAAATTTCTACAGTTGGATGACATATTATTATAGGACACATAGTATACAGACCGTCATGTGCGAGTACTTGTAATAAGATGAGACTCTCTCTCATGGAGTTCGTACATGGTAATCTCCAAGATGGGAGATTATGAGAGCAGACCATCCAGTACAAATTCCACATGTCTTGGTGTCATCAGGCATTACTATCTGCGAGTGTGTGTAATGGTCCCCAGAGTAGAAGATTATCATTAACTCATGTCATGACTCTCACACTTAGATGTGCTGACAAAAACCATCATAAAGACAATTGGATGGAAGTAGGGTATATTGGGTGTGTCACGGATGACATGTTGTAAATGGATAAGTTGAGGAATGATTTGTCCCTTCCATATTTATGGAAGTAGAAAACTCGGGCCCTTTGATTGAAATAGAACTGTCACACAAATTCCATGGCCATGGTGTAATGATGAGTTTATTTCTGGAAGTCAAAGAATGACAGATCAAGCATATAGGTTTATGACACAACCATGAAACCTACATGATGAGATATTGAGACAAAGGGATTAAATAACATAGTAAACATTCGTATGAGGTGATACGTTAATGTTGAATCAATTTATCTCACTTGGGTGCCTTGAACCATTTCTAGACTGTAATCTTGGTCTTTAGGCAAGCCCACCTAATGCCAATGAGAAAGAGGCCTAGAGGGTCACATACTAAGTGTATCCAAGTATCTCAAGTAGAATAAAGATTATTCATGTAATTGGTTTAATAATTATTCAAGGAATACTAAATCATTTTAATGATGGAGGAAGAATAAAAATGAAAACAAGATATAAACACTGTGTTTTAAAGATTACACACCGTGTAGTTTTCATTTAAAAAGGGAATGAAAAATAAGTACACACCATGTATTAATAATTACATGCCGTGTAGTTTTCTTTTTGGAAAACAAGTACACACAGTGTATTTATGATTACACCTCGGGTAGTTTTTCCAGTTGGGATTTTGAGGAAATAATAATGTTTCATTAAATGATATTTATTATAATCAGCGTGTGAGCCTGCCAAAGAATTAATTATTCAATATGGGGGTTTTATATAAGATTTAATAAAACAAATAATATTCGTAACACATTTATTTATTATCATAACTCTATAACCTCAAACCCAATTTTAAATATCCTCATAACCCCAACACTTTTCCCTAATCATTGTTCACAACAATTATGGAGAATTATCTCAAGACCGAAATAACTCATTCCTCCAAGAATGATCTCAGTACCGAGAGAGATCCTCCTCTATTGGATCAAGACGATCTAAGGTGGACAACTCAAGCAAATGTTTCTCCACGCTAGCACCCGGAGACTCCTTTGGTGACGTCCAGAGATACGTGGTGCATGTGTGGATCATCGCTTGAGGAAGTCTACCCTTGTCTTCTGCGATGCAACAATGAATCACATCAGAATGTGATCAAAAATATCAATGATGAAAGAACTCCATAAAATGTAGTTATTGTAAATTAATTAAATTAATTATAATAAACCTATGACGATCTACATTTATGGTTCCGAGACTATTCTTCTTCATTGTTTATTTCTATGATCCGATCTGTGGAGTCTAGCGTTTATCGTCGTATTGACCCCAGATTGATAATTTCTAATGAAAAAAGGCCAAATGGGCACATCCAACCACAAGCTTCCACTGCGGCAGGAACCTTATCAATTAAATCCAAAACAAACCATTCCCATATGCATATTCAAAAAGTAAATGCTAAAAAGTACAATAAAACCCCAAAAGAAAAGTACCAAAGAAAAGAAAAACAGCAACAACTATTGTCCCAAGGTCCGAACTAGTACAATCCTGCAATATCCTCGAAGTACTCCTAGAAACCTGAAAACAATTTATATATGTAGGGTGAGTATATCCGTATAATCAGTATGTAAAACCAAAAGATCTCATGCACAAGTGGGGAGGCGGTCGAATTCCCCATGAGAAAAGAATAAAACTGAAGTATCTAGCAAGGATTCTATCCACCCAACCTCACCAAGGCACACTACCCAAATAACTCAAGTCAAGTAAAGTAATAGTAATAGCACATCGATATTTGGGTACCGTGTACCACTTTCCCATTGGTTATTGAAGACATACTATGCGTCAAACCTCTCCCACCATTCTCACTGTAGTCCAACTTCCAACCCCCACCCACACACACCTGGGCTACCACAAACACACATCCTGCTTTCAAACACCTAGGCTATCACTACCACACATCCCGCCCACAAACAATTGGGCTACAACAACCACAAGTAACTACACCTGCAAAAACCTGGGCTAGGATAACTACCACCATGCCCGAAGACACCGGGGCCAGAACAACCGCTGCCATGCCCAAAGACTCCTCGGCCTCATCCCGAATACACTTTGGAAACAACCTACCCACACACACCTGGGCCAACCACCACAACTACCCTTCCAGAAGAATCTTGTGCTATAATGGACCTCAGGCCGTCACAACCTACCCAAAGGATATTGGGCTACTCAGGAAAGGGATTAGAAAAGGAGCTAATAACCATCCACTCATAAGAGTGTTGGAAAAAACAACCTCCCCCATGAAATGAGGGTTTTCGACACAAATTTCTCAACTTTGGTGGGGAAAAAATAGATAAAATAAGACCTAAAATATAAATATAGGTAAATAGGCACCCATCCCAACCTAGGGGTTCCAAAACAAGCCCAACCACAAACACCCTCGTTACTATTCATTCATAGGAAGCAGCACACCCACAACCATGTCTCAACTAATTCTCAGAAACCAATTTCCCATCGTACCCATTCTTATGTTCATATTCAAGTGATTCCATTTAAGTAATTCTACACTACTGGGAAACTAATAGGCATAGCCACAAGCCAAGGAAAGGAAAACAACCAAACAACAATTTAAGCATTCACACCCGGTTCTCTTGTAAAGTCACAACAACAAAAGGGATACGTGAGATCCCTCAAAGTACTGGAACCAAAAAAAGCCTCAAGATACATCCCCACATGTCTTTAGATCCAAAACCAACAACCGTACAACAATAGAGGATCCCATCCCCATCCACGTCACTTCCCAAGCATCAACAGTAAATAACACCAGAATAGAGCAAGGGAGTTCTCAAATTTGAATATGTCATTCATTTAGTTTCGTCCTTCCGTTTAGTTAACCGAGGTGATCACATAAGGATTATTATTCATTTGGAATCCATTTAATCAACCGAGTATACATGATTAACCAGTTTCCATGCCACAACCATTAAATAACAGAAAATAGGGGTTCATTAGTGCACAAGGAAAGACCACCAATGACCATGATTTTCAGTGGACATAAGATCATACAATTTACAACACATAATCAAGGATAACGAGTACAATAGAAACATCAAGCACACACCCTTCATTATTTAAAAGATTATTTATTTTCTTCTTTAAGGTTTGGTTTCATCCATCCCTGCAAAAACAATAGCTTACCCACCCCGTATGATACACACTAAATAAAGATGAAGGAAAAGCCCTACCATATGATCAAAGATTGACATTTTTCTCCACGCTCCAAGAACTGGGGATGCGTGAATTATAGGGGAAGAACTCCATGAATGAGTAGGAAAGGCTACAGCACAGGCGCACCACTCGCCTCGAGAATGGGAACTCCAAACACACCAAGGGGAATAACGAACCCAGCCAAGAAGAAGAAGAAATAAATACCAGTGTGATATAAATATGAGATCCCATAGTTATGGGATATGAAGAGCCCGAATGGCTTTAAAGTTAGATCATGGTTTAACCATGTGGTTGGGTGGTTACAAATGATGGGATTAATTGTTATTTAATAATTATTGGGAGGTGGCCATAACAACTACGATTTTAAAGATTTTATTTAAATAGAGGAAAACACATTACACGGACACATTCTGGGTCTGTTGAGGGTTTCCCCACTCTTAGGAATTTAAAAAATTGTTTATGGGGGTAAAAAAAGCCTTGAACCACTTTAAAAATGTTAAAAAGACTTAAAAGTGGCATTATGAGAAAAAACTGGGGAAGAAAAAACCCGACAAGGCCATGTGGCACCGATCGGTGCCACACCGATTGACGACCCACCGATCACTGTCACAGATGGTTTACATGACGATGAAATCTCGCTAATAAGAAACTGCCCTTAGGATCCGAACCTAATGGGTCCAGGGCTAGCCAAACACCAGAATTTGGAAAAGGGATAGACTAGGAGGGTCTAAGCCATTAAATTCTCTAGCGGACTTGAGGTAGGGATTTATCCTGTTTTAATTTCAAGAGTTTGTTGAATCCTTTTTCCTCCCCTCATGTTATCAGGATAATGTGGAGGGCACAAGATAAACGAACAAGGCCTATACACTCCACTATCTTGTTGATCTTTTTATTCTTTGTGGAATCATATTTGGGATGGACAGAACCTAGAACGTTGGGTCAAACAGCGATGAGGGCATCCCTGAGAGGCTTTTGGTATCTTCGGATGAAAAAATGGGCCACTGAAGCTCACTCGGTGACCCGTGAAAGACCGTCAGTGCGGAACCGGCATGGCAGCACTGGCGACCAATGTCAGAGGGTGAGGGTGGTAGCTAGCAATGACAGACAACAGAAGAGAGGGAGGCGCGCTGTCATGCGCCACCGACAGAGGAGGCCGCAACCGTCGAGCAGGGCCGCTGACACGGGCCGACCATAGAAGGAGGAGGCGGAGTGGCGTACCGCTAGAGGTTGATGCGGCTCGAAGTCGTTGTATGTGGAAAATGGCATGGCCCCGCACCACACCGGGTTTGCGGACCCTTGGTCAGCCAAAACGGACGACCGTAACGCGGTGGGGCAGCACTCCACCTGCTGGCCGAAACGGCCCCTCTACCGCGGGGTCAGCTGAGAAGACCAGTCCACCTTCTGGAAGACCAGGACAGACATGGGCCGACCGAGTGGGCCGGACTTGCCTAGTGGACCGGACCAACCCAGCGGGCCAGGCCGGACCCGCAGGCGAACTGGTCCGGACCCACAACCCAACGGGTCGGGCGAAATTCACTGCCCATTGGGCCAATTAGGGTGGGCCAAGCCCCACTCGATGGGCTAGGCCAACCAAGGCCTGAGCCCACAAACTGAACCGGGTGACCCTTAGTGGACCAGACTCAAGCAAGGTCAGGTAGACCCTAGGACCCGTTGCGTTGAGCCAGTCTGACCGAGTCAGACCGGGACCAGACCCAACCTGTCCCCCGATAAAGAAACGCACTTAACTGACAAACCAGGTGTCCAATTGACATTCCATCAGTGGCATTGGGACCCCTTTTGGGAAGCGGTCCCTTTGGCTTATCCTGGTGGGCTCGATCGAGCTGGGCCGGACTGAGATGCAATCACCGCTGTTTCACCGAAAGGGGTGTAACTAATAGACTGGGTGTCCGATTTACACATTGTCTATGGCATAAGATCCCTAGTGATAAGGTAGTCCTTTTGAAATACTCTACATGTGTTTTGGAGGGATTTGGAGTATGATGGGAATGGATCACATATGAATCCAACCGGGCCCTCGACACTAAAATACCTATAACATACAGACCGGACGTTTGGTTAACGCACTATCTGTTGCGTTGGAACCCTTATGACGTGACAGATCATTGGGTGAATTCTTCATGGGACTTCGTGATGGTTGAAATAAAACTGATGGCTTGAGGAGAGGTTCTCCCAGAATCAAGCATGCTATGAATGGGAATCGAGTGGCTGCTAGTAGGCAGAGGTTGGAGATAGATCATACAGATCTTAGTACTGAGCGATCTTGTGTGGGTCAGCACCTATCGATCCTATGTGGGTCAGATCCTATCTGGGTCAGTTCTCAGTGATCCTGTGTGGGTCAGCACATACCGATCCGGTGTGGGTCAGCACTCAGTGATCCTGTGTGGAACAGCGCATACCAATCCTGCATGGGTCAAATCCTGTGTGGGTCAGTGGAGGTAAGTACCTATCGACACCAGGTGGGTCAGATCCTATGTGGTTCATTGTGGGGGTTAGTACTTATCAATCTTGTGTGGGTCAGACTCCGTATGGTTAGCTGTAGTGACTCTTGATAGAATAAGATGATTCATCTTCACAACTAATCATTTTTAACTTCTATACTTCACTAATACCTGGTTTGAGATGAGACTTTGTTTGAGATGTGTCTATTTCTTTATGTGTTGTGATTGAGATCATGAGTTGTGGTTTGCCTTGTGGAATTCTGTGAGACCTTCAGGGGTCTCGCGGTACCTACTCAGTATTGTTATACTCACCCTTGCATGGGCTCTGCCAGCACCTTGTTGTGTCTTGTGCAGACGACATACAACATTGATCGAGGTTAAGGGAGCCAGGACTGGACGGTGCTCAGAGGTGGACCATTTGAGGTGACATGATGCAGGACTACAGATCCTGAGTTGTACCTACCCTTTAGGTAGGATTCTCGGTGGACGATCCAACAATTGTTTTTCTCTTTTCAATTGTACTTGTACTTTCAAGTTGGTCTTGTATTCCTTCCCCTTTACTTTCAGTACACTTTTTTACTACAGATGTTTACTTCGTGATTTCCTCTTTTTGTACTCTGGGATTTGTGTGTTTTTACAGTTTTAAAGGTAATTTCTTCCCATTATAGGGATATGCCTTTTCGGTGCTAGTCGCCAGCCCCTGTCCTGTGGAAGGCGGGCTTGGGGTAGTCATGGCCCATGCCCTGGGGGACGGGTCATGACAAAGTCTTATCAGAGGAGTCAGTTCTACCGAAGAAATATGATTCTATCTTTTATATGTTGAAATAGTGTTAAGTGTTATGAGTGTGGTTTTCAGTTTGGGGAATCCAGTGTTTGTGTGTCGGCTGACATATCCATACACCAGGACCCTGAATCCTGATTTTCCGACTCAGTGCATGAAAACACTGATTGCATGGGTTTTGAAAAGTTATTCTTATGGTTTCTTTGAGTCATCTCACTAGCTATAATTTATTGATCGTGGCACACCTGTTTTCTTTCAGGATACCACCACGTAGACAGCTATCCAGAATTTCCAAGATAGTACACGATGATGGCCCACCGAGTGATGAGGCCTCGGTGCAAGGCCCTCTTACGGTGTTAGCACCTTCAGGTGGTGCACCAGTATGACCACCACCCATTGGGCAGCAGATGCCACCAAACCCCACCAGTAGAGGATGCATGCTGACTAAGCGTGTTTCATGAGTTTTAGCAGTAGAGATCCCTAAGGTTATGAGGCGAGACAGATCCACAAGCAGCTGAGGATTGGCTGGAGGCTGTAGCCATAGTTTTTTGCTTAGTTGGGACACCAACTGATCTGATGGTGATCCTAGCTGCTAGTCTCTTCCAGGGAGTAGTTGGGAGATGGTGGAGTCTGACACTTTTGTTACATGAATAGGTGACCCTCACATGGCCGGACTTCGAGGGCCTTTTTAGGGAAGCGTTCATCCCAGAAACTCTATGCTCAGTGCGTATACAGGAGCTGTTGCACTTACAGTAGGGCAGCATGATCATGGCCTAGTACTCAACGAGATTATCTGACCTCTCATGCTACTCCACCAACATGGTATGTGACCCTTTCTTCAGGGCACAGAACTTTGATCAGGTTCTTTGATGGGATCTCAGATCATCGATGATATCCTTCAGTATTCTGACGCATGTTAGGGTGCTAGAGAGAGCGCTTTTGGTGGAGAGCTTCCTAGTTGAGCAGGCATTGACAACGAGAGACACCATCATACTTCAGGTAGCGGAGTCATCTGTAGCAAGCAGTAGAAAAATGATTCAGGGGACCAAGAAGGCTATACCATCAGGTGGACAACCCCAGGATGCAGGATCGGAGGTGTGAAGATTGCGAGGTAGAGGAGGTCAGCTAGGAGACAGGGTGTTCTTCACATGCAGCGGGAAGGGCCACATCGCTCGCGACTGCCCGACCCATCATATGGATGACCAATAGACAGTCAAGGGACCACTGAGGAAGAGGTAGAGGTTCAAGCGAGGAGGTCCACAAGGTGAAGGACGTGGCAGAGGATCTGTCCGTGTAGCAAGCGGTGGGCGGCAATTCGAGGTTCTACCACCACCACCTTCAGGTGGTCCACCCTGACCACAAGGAGCCGAAGGACATGTTTGAGCTCATCTCCAAGTAGCCGAGGCCTATGACCACGACGCTCCAGAGATGATTATTTGTATGATTTGTGTATATTCCACCCTAGATACAGTACTTATTGACATAGGTACCAGTCACTCTTTCATTTCCATGACTCTCATTCGGAGCTTGGAGATTCTAGTGGAGTTTTTGGCTTGATCCTTACGATTAGAGACTCCTACAAGAAAAGATTCGATGATTACACACTATTTTCGGTAGTGTGAGCATACTCTAGGAGGCGATAGCTTCGACTGAGATCTACAAGTAGTGGCATCGAGGCCTTATGACATCATCTGGGGTATGGACTGGTTATCCATAGTCCATGGTCAAATTGATTGTACGAGGTGCAATGTGCGGTGTGTTTGTGAGGATGGGACCAAGTTTTCCTTCACCGGTGAGAATAGAACCTTTACAGCACATTATGTAATTGACTGGAGGAGGGTGCAGTATATCACACATATGTTGGCTAGCCTCACCCTCGGAGTAGTTGACGTTGAGGGTCTGAGTTATCCTGTAATGGTGGACAAGTATGTCGATGTCTTCCCTGATGATGTTTTGGGACTACCTCCTCGTAGATTGGTGGACTTTTTCATCGACCAATACCTCTTTATGACACCGATATCTATTACAACATATCATATAGATCCCATGGAGCTTCATGAGATATGGATATAGTTGGAGTAATTGTAGTGGAAGGGGTTTATAAGGCCCAGTGTATCTCCATGGGCAACCCTGATTTTGTTCGCCAAGAACTCAGATGGGAATTTGAGAATCTGTGTGGACTATTGGTACCTGAACAAGGTAAATGTGAAGAACAAGTATTAACTCTCAAGGATTGATGATATCATTGATCAGTTGAAGGGGGCTCGATGGTTTTCGAAGATAGACCATAGATCTGGATCTCATCAGCTCAGGGTATGAGATGAAGATGTATAGAAGACAACCTTTAGATGTCGGTATGGACACTATGAGTTCTTGGTTATACCTTTCAGTATGACCAATGCCTCTGTAGTGTTCATGGGACTCATGAAAAGGATCTTCCATCCATAACTTGATCGCTTTGTGGTGGTCTTCATTAACGACATTTTGGTGTACTAAACAATAGAGGAGGAGCATGCCTATCATCTGTAGATAGTTTTGGATACACTCCGAGAGAACCAACATAATGGTAATCTCTTGATATGCCAGTTCTGGATATAATAGATTCACTTTCTAGGATACTTTATCTCAAAGAAAGGATTTTCAGTAGATCCGGTAGAGATAAAGGTGGTGCTAGCTTGGGAGAAACCTAGAAGTGTGACCGAGGTGCGGAGTTTCCTCAAGGATGGCTGGGTACGACTGGAGATTTGTACCCAAATTTTCCGGAGTTTCAGCACCATTTTTAGTGTTGAAGAAGAAGGGAAATCCCTTCGTGTGGATGGAGAGATGCCAACAGAGTTTTCAGAAGTTGAGGCAGAGACAGATGAGTGCCCCCATCTTGAGGCTACCAGAAGAGGGTGTTGGGTATGTAGTCTACCGTGATGCGTCAGGAGCTGGAATTGGATGTTTCTTGATCTAGGAGTGAGCAGTGATCACGTATGTCTCTCAGCAGCTGAGATGGCATGAGTATAACTACGCCACCCACGACCTGGAGTTAGCAGTAGTGGTCTTCGCCTTGAAAATGTGGTGACACTACTTGATGGATGAAAAATTTACTGTTTACTCTCTTCACAAGTGTCACAAACATGACTTATTTTAAATGTAAATTTCATTTAATTTTCTTTCATGTTTTTTTTTGGGGGTTTCCTAAGATTCTATGGAGGAATGGGTGAGTTTTCATGAATTGGGCCAAACCGTGAGCCCAATTCCATATTTAAGAATAAATTTTGATTCCATTATAACTACAACATTTTTCAACATTTTCCATCCATTCCAATTCCTATTTGGAATACCCTAACCTATTAACATCACCAAACTAATTTGGACCATTTAAGAATCCGTAATCATGGTTGAGTTGGGTTTTTATTTAAGGGATTGGGCCTGCCCGAAAGACCATTTACTGCATTAAAAATATTTTTTAATTATTTAATATATCCTTCAATATTTTTATTTTCTTTGGTGATTCCAACTCTCAACTGAGACCACTTACCCAAGGCGCACCCCCATGCTCTCCGCCCACTATTTGGAGCTCGGTTTCATCTCAAATCTGGATAAAACATATCTGAATTTCTAAAATTTCCCATATTTGAAGTGGTAAATTGATTATTTTATAACTCCTTCATTTCTCACTCTTTCCCCCCATTTCAGTTCCTAAATGATCTATTCATCCTTTTTAGGACCTCCCTTTAATGTTTGGCTGTTTCCCAATTCCAACAGTAGTGTATTTGGGCTGATTTATTCAATACTTTTCAAGATAAGTGATTCCTTCTGGGTTTCTTCCTTTTCCCTTAGGGTTTCCTCCCTCTTTCATTATGTTATAAAATTTCCAGAAGTTAGGGTTCGAACCTAGGGTTTGATTTGGGGTACTTTTGGTCAAATATTGTGGTCTAGGGATGGATTTATCTTCCTTGTGGTATGGTGGTGGTGCGGTTTATATTTCACACTAAGTTTTGAGGGATTCGACACTTTCGGTAGGTGATTCCATGGTTAAGAATTCCTTGATGAGTCAGTTTTCTTACTTTAATAGTTTTTCATATTCCCCATATTATTTTTGTGGTGAAAAAACCATTTTTGAGGGATTTGATTAAGCATTTAATTTTATAATTTCATTTTTGTTGAAGTTGTGAACTTTTTGAATGTAACACATGTGGAATCATTTGTGGTTGTTTTATAAAATATAAAATTGATTTATTAGTTGTTGAAAGGGGATGAAAATTATGTTTTTTTAATTTCCTTATTGTCATGTGGGCCTTGGAAGGGGGTTTTTGGAATAGTTTTTGTGTGTAAAACTTTGTTATACTTCTTGAGAGGTTTTTAGGAAAATGGGTGCTATCATTTATATTGATCGTGGTATTATTAATGGTGATTTTATAACACCTGAAAGTGGTTTTATAAATGTCTCTAGGGATTCCAATTCTACATTGTTAGTGTTTTGGTGTGATTTTGTCCTTAAAACATGGTTTTGAAATGGGTTTATGAGCAAATATTGGGTATACTCTTTGGAATTGTTTTATGAAAGATTTGAATGATTTAATGATTTATGTAATTGGTAAAAACATATTGGAAAACTATTTTGGACTGTGTATATTCTGAAATTGTACATTTTAAATGTGATAGGGGTTGTTTTGTGATGTGTTCCATCTTGGAAATGTTTTAAAAAATGTTTGAAGGATTTACTAAAGTGTGTAAGAGAATTGAAAGTGATGTGGGATGTTTTGTGTGAGTGTGATGTGAAAAATGGATTTTTCTTATGAAAATGGTATTATATAACATTTTAGTGGGCTTTTATGTGAGTTTTAATATATTGGAATAGTTTTATAAAATTTATAATGGATTTGTGGAAGTGTTAATGAAATGTTAAAAGTGTTGTGGGCTATTTTTGTGTGAGTTAGATTTCGAAATCAATTTGAATGAAAAGTAGAATTTTTTGATTTGTGTGGTATACATGTGGGATGTTTGGTGAATTTTTGATTTGGAAATGATATTTTCATGTGCAAAGTATATTTATTAACCTGTTGAACTTGTTTGATCACAAACAGAAAACCTGAGTATCTTGGTGGGTGGACGTGTACTAGTATGCTAGTGAATCTGTGGGGTTTGGCCTCAGTTTCACTTAGCAAGATTGACGCTTACAACTCTAACTAAACTATGATGATGATTATTGGGGACCACTAGGTTATAGGTATGTTCCCTACTAGTGGTTCGTGCATGAGAACAAATATTTTTGATGGTTACTCTCACTGAGATACGAGGTACCTGGGACCCACAAGGAGCTAGTGCCTAGGGGTTCTTTCCTATTTCTTGTGCTCATTAGTTACTTTGTGCTTACTGTAGGCATATGGTATGGTTGGATGGAAAATTCAGAAGTGTTGACATTATTTTTAAAAGTGTGTATTCTTAATGATATCCCAATTGAAAACTGTTTTAATTTTTATGTTGCATCTTTTAAAAATTGTAACTAGTATTTCATGTTTATGAAATCTTGCAAGATTTTCATTTTCGAATTTTTATCACATGGAATATCTTAGTGGTGGTATACTACTGGGAATTGGATCACACCTTACATACACCCTTGTGTGTATGTAGTCTTGGTTTTTTTGTTGTCTCAAGTTGGGTACAGTGTTTAGTACCACTGGTTCAGGTTTCTAGTAGGTCCTTGGTGGTGAAGTCTTGTGGATATGGATTAAGGGAGGTTCACCTTGACATGAGGGTTCTTGGGATGCTTCATTTTGGTTTTGGACCTTTGTTATATTCTTTTTGAGTTGTTTTAAACTATGTAACATTGTTCAGAATTTTTGTAAATGATTGTTTGGTTTGAAAAATCCAGATTCATTTTATTGGATTCATTTGTTGTTTTAAGTTTATAAATACGGCTAAATAATTCCCATTTCCCTATTTATGATACTCAAGAACTTGTGACAGCCTATAGAGATTGGGAGCGCCCTTCTGGCCTTTTCATGGGCTGGGTTTGGTGCCGATATTGGTGGCGACCAGATTGGGTTCGTGACAAAAAGGTATTAAAGGAGGTTCGCTCTCTGTAGGTCATGTTATTTGGGGAACATTCGGGATAGTCTGGAGTTAGGATTATCGAGACCTGGAATTCTGGTTAAGAGTAGTGTGGCTGATCACCACACCTCATGATGGGATTCAAGTCTCTAGGGGATGTCGGTACTTTTCTGAGTCCTTGGGTTTTCTTGGTTTGATGACGATTAGTGGAAATAAAAAGAGAGTTGAGTTAATGGTATCAGTGAGATCACAAGGTCTGGAAAGCCATGTGGAGCCATGGATATTTCTATAGAACACACTATATTATGGTGAAGTGATTTGATTATGGCCACCAACCATATGTCTAAGTCACCCACTGATGCTAGTTCCCCCTTGCATTGTCTTGTGTCCTTTAGTTTTGAAATCTTGGAAGTTAGGTTTTAAAAAAATGACATGTTTTTAAGAAGCATAAGTTTTTTTTGAAAATATTTTCTAATAAAAATGGAAGGTTTTGAGTTGTGAAATGGTGGAACTATGTTTTTAGAATTGTTTTGAATTGGAAAATGGTGTGTTTACCCCTCCTTTGAAAGCAGAAAATTGTGTTAAAGTTTTTTTTGAAAATGAATTTCCAATAGAGTTATCTAAACTGTTTAAAGGTGTTTTAATGAGATGAGATGTTTTAAAAATAATGTGTATGACTTGAATGTGAGTTTTAATTCAAAATATTGTTCCTTTCAAAAAAAATTCGTAAGCTGTAATTTGGGTTTGACTTCATGGTTAGCTGTTTTGAGAAAAAAGAAGTATTGGTTGACTGTTTTGGTTTTGAAAAGTGGAAATAATTTTATTTTACACTTTGGTATTTCTGTGAGAGACCACATGCATGGGGTTATAGGGGATGATGGATGTTTTATGGAATGGATGGATGAGTTTCTGGATAGAAATGAGGAGGGTGCCAGATGTGGCACAGAAACATGCATGTATGAGGCCCATGGGGTACCATTGGTGGATATGCTAACCGCTGAACCGTTTATTTTCAAAAAGATGATTTTAAAGGAAAAAGCTTGATGTCGTGATGAATTTTTTGGGATGGTGTGGATTATTTTTTTGAAAATGATGATGTTGTGCGATGTTTGGATTCCAAGAACCCCTCTGGGTTGATCTGTGTTTTGGGTTTGTGTTTGGTCGGTAAGATGCGTTGAAGGGCCGGTTAGTGGTCTATTCTGAGAAATGTTTTGGGACACCTTTATGGTGGTTCCATTCGCGTGTTTGGATCTTTTTTGTGGTATATCTTGACCGATGGACCATCTTGGTTAGGTCCTTGGGATCAATATTTTCATAAGGTATGCCACATTAAGGGTTAGTGCACAACTGAAGTGCAACACGGACTGTTTCACCGTTTGAAGACCCTCTAGTTGATCATTATAAGGAATCTTTTTCTTGAGATTTTTAGATTGAGTATACATGATTTCATTTATTGGTATTTTTTATCCTCTTATAGTAGGAGAGTGATCTTGGGAGGTTTAAAGATACCTTAGCTTCTTAAGTTTCATGATTTTCTGAAGGTAGAAGTGGTCTAGGGTTGTTAGTAGGGATGAGTATCTGGATGGTGTCTAAGAGGTCCTCTCGGTCCTTTATAGTATCTTCGAATAAGGAGTTCATGTTAAACTACCAGTGTGGGAAATCTGGTCACGGGAGGATATTGTGGCCACCTTATAGAATTTTATGTTGTTTGGGGATGTTGTATAAGGTCCCTCTCCATGCATTGTTTATATCAGTCGCAATGGTCATGTTTGGTGCCACCTTGTGACGTCATGTGCTCGGTTGACTGTAAATGATAAAGTGATGAAATCCTCTGAGAGTCTCTATTATTTTGGTAAAATTTCTCCCTTGGAAAAACGTCAAAATATTCCATTTCAGAGGAAGGTGACTATATGTGTTCTTTACTTATATTGTTTCTCACCCAAAGAAACAAGGTGTGATGTGTGTGCATCTTCTAAGCCCTTGTTTCAGTGAAATATTGGGTTAGGGTAAAGTGAGTTTGGAATGTTTTATGTCTTAGAAATATTATCGAGGATTGAAGTGTTGTTTTTGGTGGCACTGAAGGAAGAATTCTCATTCAGGGGTTTTCCAAATCCTAACTGTGAGGCCGAAGATGCTTCAATCATTTGATCTCTATCCATAGGTCCCGGAGAGAAGCTAGATCGTAGTCAGGGGAAATCCCAAGGTCATTTAAACCCTTTTATGTTGTCCAATCCTCATTATGAAAGATAGAAAGAGTTTAAACCTCTAATGTTATCATCTTTCTTCTATTGTTCCCATTTGGTGGAAATAGGTGGATGGCCTTGTACCCATGTCATTGCCTAATGTCATTGTCTCCCCTTTTGTTTCCATTGAGTCATTGGAGAATGGATGGAAATTTTTATAGACAGGTTGATAAAAATGTTTGTGCATGATTAGTAGTGACAATGTGCCTAGAAGCCATGCAGAAAGAATAATTTTCACAGTTAGTTCATGATTTCCCAAACCATGCGGACTAACTGTACACCCTTCCCAAATCATTAAATTTTATTGGGTCTTTCTGTGCCTGCCCATGTTGGTCGGTTAAGATGGTTGGTTCTTATGGTGGGGAGACCCACTATGATTCTCATGTATGGTCCTTAATAAATTTTGAATGGAAGTCTACCATTTGTACTAGGGATTCCGTTCAGGCCCCCCCTTGTTAGTGTCCTGATTCTGTCTTGAAAAAATATAGGTTGTCCCTTATGGTGGGAAGCCTATTTGTGTCCCCCCATACCAATAACATGGATTTATCCGTGGTCCTGTATTGGTGGTAGGTAGTCTCATTCGAAAATATCTAGCTACCAACATATTCCTTGAGTAAACGTTGGGATTGGAGAGTGCCCAATGGTTTAGTTAAAGTAAGGTAAGTGTAACCTTGTTCGATGTTGTTGTTCGTTTGGGTGAATTGATTGAGTCTTGTTTGGATAATGATTGAGGAGTTTTATTTTAGGATAATGTATGAATGTGATTGATCATTTCTTGAAAGTGGTTTATGTTATGGTTGTGAGAGTAATTCTTCCTTAATATATCACTAGATGTGTTTTGGCATTTGGGGAGAAGCTTGGAAAAGTAGTAAATCTTGCTTTATCAGTTGGGTTTGGTTTTTTATTTGGCCTTACTATGGCTTTCTAGGGACAGAATGTTTTCTTGGTGGTGAGAATTGTCACATACAAGAAATATTTTGAAGGTAAATTTAATTTAACTTCCATTCATGATTTGTTTTTGGGGTTTCCCAAGATTTTAATGATGAATGGGCGAGTTTTCATGAATTGGGCCAAATCGTGAGCCCAATTCCAGATTTAAGAATAATTTTTTATTCCTTTTACAACTCTTTCATTTTTTAACATTTTTTATCCAATACAATTCCTACTTGGAATCCCATGACCTATTAACATCACCATATTAATTTGGACCATTTATGAATCCATAATCATGGTTGATTTGGGTTATTATTTAAGGGATTGGGCCTGCCCGAAAGCCCATTTTCTACATTAAAAATATTTTTTTAATTATTTAATATCTCCTTCAATGTTTAAATTTCTTCGGTGATTCAAACTCTCACCTAAGAACAATTATCCAATGCGCACCCGCATGCTCTCCTCCCTCTCTTTGGAGCTCAGTTTCATCGAGAATCAAGATGAAACTTCTTTGAATTTCTCAAATATCCTATATTTGAAGAAGTAAATTGATTATTTCATAACTCCTTCAATTCTCACTATATTCCCCCATTTCAGTTTCTACATGATCCCTTAATCCCTGTTAGAACCTCCCTTTAATGTTTGGCTATTTCCAAATTCAGATACTAGTTTATTTGGGGTGATTTCATCAATATTTTTCTAGGTAAGTGATTCCTTCTTGGTTTCTTCCTTTTCACATAGGGTTTCGTCCCTCTTTCATTGCATTCTAAAATTTCCAGAAGTTAGGGCTCAAACCTGGGGTTTGATTTGGTGTCTTTTTGGTAAAATATTGTGGTCTAGGGCTGGATTTATCTTCCTTGTGTTGTGGTGGTGGTGCAGTTGATGTTTCACACTAAGTTTTGAGGGATTCGACACATTCCGTAGGTGATTCCATGGTTAAAAATTCCTTGATGAGTTATTTTGATTATTTTACTAGTTTTCAGGCTCCCCATATTCTATTTGTGATTAAGAAACCATTTTTAGGGATTTGGTTAAGCATTTAATTTTATAATTTCATTTTTTTTGAAGTTGTGAACTTTTTGAATGTAACACATGTGGTATCTTTTGTGGTAGTTTTATAAAATATGAAATTGATTTATTAGTTGTTTAAGGGCACTTAAAATTCTGTTTTGTTAATGAATTGGTGTCATGTGGGCCTTGTAAGGGGGTTTTTGGAATAGGTTATGTGTGTAAAACTTTTTTATACTTCATGAGAGCATTTTCTAAAAATGAGTGTTTTCATTTGTATCGTTCATGGTATTATTCAAGGTGATTTTATAACACCTAAACGTGGTTTTATAAATGTATCTAGGGTTACATTGTTAGTGTTTTGGTGTGGTTTTGTCCTTGAAATATTGTTTTGAAATGGGTTTTATGAGCATTGATTGGGTATACTCTTTGGAATTGTTTTATGAAAGATTTGAATCATTTAATGATTTATGTAAGTGGTGAAACCATATTGGAAAACTATTTTGGAGTGTCTATATTCTAAAATGGTACATATTAAATGTGATAGGGGCTGTTTTGTGATGTTTTACATCTTGTAAATGTTTTACAAAATATTTGAAGGATTTACTAAAGTGTGTAAGAGATGTGAAAGTGATGTGGGATGTTTTGTAGGAGTGTGATGTGAAAAATGGATTTTAGTTATGAAAAGGGTACTATGTATCTTGTGAGTGCGCTGTTATGTTTATTTTAATATATTGGAATGGTTTTATAAATTTTCTTAATGTATTTGTGGAAGTGTTAATGAAATTTTAAAAGTGTTGTGGGCTATTTTGGTGTGAGTCGGATTTCAAAATCAATTTGAATGAAAAGTGGACTTTTGTGACTTGTGTGGTTTACATTTGGGAAATTTGGTGAATTTTGTATATGGAAATGATATTTTCATGAGTAAGGTATATATCTTGACTTGTGGAACTTGTTTGAGCACAAAGGGAAAACCCGGGTATCTAGGTGGGTGGACGTGTACTAGTATGATAGTGAATCTATGGGGTTTTTCCTTAGTTTCAATTTGAAAGATTGATGCTTAATAATATAACTAAAATACAATGATGATTATTGGTGACCACAAGGTTATGGGTATGTTCCCTACTAGTGGCTCCTGCATGAGAACATATATTTGTGATGGTTACTCTCACTGAGATACGAGGTACTTTGGACCCATAACGAGCTAGTGCCTAGGGGTTCATTCCTATTTCTTGTGCTCATTAGTAAACTTGTGCTTACTGTCAGAATATGGTATGGTTGGTTGGCAAATTAAGTAGTGTTTAAATTATTTTTAAAAGTGTTTATTCTTAATGATACTCAACTTGAAAACTGTTTTAATTTTTAAGTTGCATTTTATAGAAATTGTAACTAGCATTCCATGTTTATGAAATATTGAAATATTTTTGTCTTTGAATGTTTAACACATGGAATCTCTTAGTGGTGGTATCCTATAGGGAATTGGATCACACCCTACTTACACAATTGGTTGTAAGTAGACTTGTTTATTTGTTGTTTTCGTAGGTTGGGTACAGTTTTTAGTGCCAGTGGTTTGGGTTTCTAACAAGTCCTTGGTGATGAAGACTTGTGGATATGGCTTGAGGGAGGTACCCCTTTCCATGAGGGTTCTTGGGATATTTGGTTTTGGTTTTTTACCTTTTTTTATAGTCTTGACGAGTTGTTTTAAACATTGGAATTCTGTTCTGAATTTTTGTAAATGATTGTTTTGTTTGAAAAATCCAGATTCGTTTTATTGGATTCATTTGTTGTTTTATGTTTATAAACACGGGTAACACATTCCCATTTCTCTTTTTATGATACCCGGGCACTTGTGACAGCCCATAGGGATCGGGAATACCCTTCAGGCCTTGTCATGGTCCGGTTTTGGTGCCACTATTGGCAGCGACCATATTCAGTTCTTGACAACATGAGTCTCAGGTATATCTTCTCACAAAATGACTTGAACCTGAGATAATGATGATGGATAGAGTTCCTCTAGGACTATGACTTTGGGATAGTCTATAATCCTAGGAAGGGGAACACAGTTGTAGACACACTCAGCAACTGGTCTACTCTACAGTTCCTGAGTGAGGAGACATATCAACTAGCTGCATTGCAGGTATTCTTTGTGGACAGAGATAGAGCATATTACCTCCAGTTTATAACTATCAGTCCTCCAATTCATCAGTGATTTCAGGAGGAACAACTTTGGCACATTAACTGCGAGGATCGACATGCTCATATATCCTCATGATAGGAAACTAATGGATTTTATGAAGGTGGGGTGAACATCATCCTCTTCAGAGGATGCACCATGGTACCACTAGCGCTACAAGAGGAGGTGTTAAGAGAGTTCCATACATCCCATCTTGAGGTACATCCAGGTGTGGCGAAGATGTACCAGGACCTTCCATGTCAGCACTGGTGTCTAGGGATGAAGAAAGAAGTGGCAGAGTTTGTTTCATGATGCCTCACTTGTTAGAAAGTGAAGGCTGAGCATCAGGTTCCAAATGGCTTAACACATTCACTTGAGGTGCTGGAGTGGAAGTGGGATGGTATCTCCATGAACTTAGTGACAGGGATACCACGTACATCCAAGGGATATGATTCCATCTGGGTGATCGTTTACTGACTCAGAAAATCTGCCCACTTCTTACCCATTCGAGAGCAGGGATCAGTAGAGGGCTTGGGATGCCTCTATGTATAAGAGGTTGTACGACTTCATAGGGTGCCATCGACGATCGTATCTGACCATGACACACATTTTAAATCACAGTTGTTGAAGGGATTATAGGAGGCATTCGGGACTCAGCTACATTTGATCACCGCCTTTCATCCTCAGACAGATGGTCGAATAGAGCAGAACATTTAGACACTGGTGGAAATGCTTAATGCTTGCATCCTAGATTTTGGCCATAATTGGGAGGATCACTTACCCTTGGGGGAGTTCACGTACAAAAACCGCTATCACTCCAACATAGGAATGTCACCATTTGAGGCCTTGTACAGTCGACCATGCAGATCACCTCTATGCTAGAAAGACCTAGGGGAGTCAGCACTTATGGGTCTAGAGTTGGTACATGCTACCACTGAGAAGGTTTAAATCATCCAGGAGCGGATGAAGACTGCACAAAGTAGACAAAAGTATTATGCTGAAAAGAGATTGAGACCTCTGGAGTTCTAGGAGGGGGACCACTTATTCTTGCGAGTCTCCCCTAGACAGGGACTATGAAGATTTGGCTAAGGTGAAAAACACTCACCAAGGATTATCAGGCCATTTCTGGTACTTCGAAGGATTGGTGAGGTGGCATAACACTTGGCATTACCATCGTAGTTGGAGAGGGTGCATGACTTCTTCCACGTATCCCAGATGAAGAGATACGTGGATGACCCATCTCATGTCATCAACCATGCCAAGCTAGACATTGATGATTGGAAAGTGTTTATGGAGGTTCCAGTGAATATTAAGGATTGATAGGAGAGAGTCCTTTACAGATGATAGATACCTCTAGTGTGTGTTTGATGAAAGCACATGAAGCTCCAAGAGATAACATGGGAGTGGGAGGCTCAAATTCGTGCTCAGTACCCCCATCTGTTTCCTATGTCTATGTTGTGGCTTTCGTGGATGAAAAGACCTAAGGTGGAGAGAATGTAAAAGCCCGGTTTTTTCATGTAATATTTTTAATTATATGGAACTATTATGAGTCTGAAAAAGTTGATGGCGCATGATTTCGAGTCCCGGTGTTCCCAGAATAAATTTATGAACATTTTTTAAGGTACGTTCAGCAAACACGTGGGCTACATTTTCTATATTTTGAACCAGTGATCCGATTAAAAATCTGAGGGCACCGTTGAATATGAAGAGCCGAAATTCGCTTAAGAGAGGCTTCACTTCGACCTCAGTAAGTCTGGAGAAGAAGCTAGATTTTAAACTTTTAAAAGAATAATAAAATAACCTTGTTATTTAATTTATATCTTTCTTTTTCTCCAATGGACAAGCAGTAGTGGCGGGACCAATGACGTGTAAGGTGATTAAGTGGCTAGACTCCTCAAATCCTTTGTAACAGCGCCGTTGGAATTAGGAAGGTTCCTATTAAATGAACCCCCATTAATTCCATGGGCATTACTCACCCTCCTCCTCTCCTATTTAGATGGATCTTGGGGAGGGGTAATGACATGGTTTCAACAAGCGACGAAGTTCTGATAAAGTACCGCGATGCCAAACACATGGAGGACGGAGCCAATTCTAGTGGGTAGTGACGAGAAACACTGAATCATGAACCGAAGGATGATGTTTGAGCAACAACATTGGAGGCTTTTTGTGGGGACGACAGACACCAACACTTCCTAAATCGTGGGTTTTCTCCAGCAGACTTGAGGTAGGGATTTATCTTGTTGTAATTTCAAGAGTTTTTGAATCCTTTTTCCTCCCCTCATGTTATGAAGATAACGCGGAGGGTGCGATCCAAATGAACAAGGTCCAAACCCTCTGCTACCTTGTTGATCTTTTCGTTCTTCGCAGACTTTTATTTGGGATGGATGGAACCAAGAGTGGTGGGTCAAGCAGTGAAGAGGGCGTCCTGGGGAGGCCGTTGGTTTCTTCGTACAGAAAAACTGGCCACCAGAGCTCACCCGGTGACCCGCGGAAGACCACCGGTGCGATGGAACCAGCAACCAACACTAGTGGGTGAGATAATCAGCTGTGGAAGAAAGGGTGGCATGCCGTCGCACACCACCGGCGAAGGAGGCCACGGCCGTAGCTGCGACCGTCGAGTAGGGCGGCCGACACGGGCCAACCGTAGAAGGCGGAGGTCAAGCAGTGCACCGCCACACACTACTGGTGGAAGCCATGACTCGAATCTATAGTAGGTGGTGAGTGGCACGGCCCCACACCGCATCAGGTTGGTGGATCCCGGTTGGCCAAAATGGATGACCATTACGCGGTGGGGCAGCGCCCCACCGACTGGCCGAAATGGCCCCGCACTCGCGGCCCAGTGGGCCAACGCTCGTGGGCCGAGCCCCACCCAACGAGCCAAGCCAACTGAGGCCCTGGCCCATGAACTAAATTGGGATGAACCTTAGTGGGATGGACCTGAGTGGGGTCTGGGAGACCCCGGGACCCGTTGCGCTGGGCCGGTCTGACCGAGTTAGACCTGTCCCAGACCCAATCGGTCCCCCGAATAAAGAAACACCCTTAATTAAAAAATAGGGTTCCCAGTTGACACACCTTCAATAGCGTTGGGACACCTTTTGGGAAGCGTTCCTTATGGAATATCCTAGTGGGCTCGACCAAGCTAGGCTGGACCGAGTTGGGCTGGACCGAGGTGCGATCACCCCCGTTTCACGGAAAGGGGTGTAACTAACAGACGGAGCATCCGATTGATGCTCTGTCTATGGAATAAGGACCCTTGTGACAAGGAGGTCCATTTGAGATGCTCTAATTGTGTTTTGGAGAGAGTTGGACTACGGCCGAGTTGGATCGCACATGAATCCATCCAGGCCCTTGGCACTAAAATGCCTATAACTTATAGACCGAGCGTCCGGTTGACGCGCCGTCTACTCCGTCGGGACCCTTATGACCTGAAAAATCATAGTGTTACATTTTCATGGGATTTATTGCTGGTTGAAATATGACTGATGGATTGATGAGATTTTCTCCTAGAATCAAGTGTGCTATGAGTGGGAATCCAGTGGCTGGGAGTGAGGCAGAGGTTGGAGACAGATCATATGGAGGTTAGTACTGAGCGATCGTATGTGGGTCAGCACCTATCGATCCTATGTGGGTTAGATCCTATGTGGGTCAGCGCTCAGCGATCCTATGTGGGTCAGCACATACCGATCCTGTGTGGGTCAGTGAGGGTTAGTACCAATCGACTCAGGGTGGGTCATTGCGGGGGTTAGTACCTATTGATCCTGTGTGGGTCAGACTCCGTATGGCCAGCGTTAGTGCCACTTGACCGAATAAGATGATTCAGCTTCGTGAATGATCATCTGTACTTCTATACTTCACTAATACATGGTTTGAGTTGAGACTCTGTTTGAGCTGTGTCTATTTCTTTGTGATTTGTGACTGAGATCATACTTTGTGGTTTGCCTTTTGGATTTTTGTTAGGGCTTCGGGGGTCTCGGGGTCCATAATGAGTATTGTTATACTCACCCCTGCACGGGCTCGGCCCGCACCTTTTTTTGTCTTGTGTAGATGATGAACATCGTTGATCGAGGTAGAGGAATCCAGGACTGGATAATGCTCAGAAGTGGACCATTTGAGCTGATGTGACGCATGTCTACTAGTCGTGAGTTGTTCCTACCCTTCAGGTAGGATCATTGGTGGATGATCCAAGAGCTATATTTCACTTTTCAGTTGTACTTGTACTTTCCACATGAGCTTGTATTCTGGCCCCATTACATTTAGCACACTTTCTACTACAATAGTTTACTTCGTGATTGCCTCTTGTTATACTCTTGGATTTGTGTGTTTGTATATCATTAAAGGCAATGTATTCTCATTATAGGGATATGCCTTTCCGGTGCTAGTCGTCAGCCCCTGGTCGGCCTATGGAAGATGGTCTTGAGGTCATGACCCATCTTTGGGGCCCATGCCGTGACTACCCCAAGCCCACCTTCCATAGGCCAGGGGCTGGCAACTAGCACGAAAGCCGTAACTCCCTAAAAATAGGGATGGCATTTCTTTTACAAAATGTAAACACACACAACCAGAGTACAAGCGGAAGCAAACACTAAGTAAAGAAGTATAAAAAGTGTGATGAAAGTACAAAGGAGGCGAAAATACAAGCCCAACAGAAAGGTACAACTATAACTGAAAGAAAGTACAACTGAAAAGACAAACAACTGAAAGATGGAAGCAGATCCTGGATCATCCCCCGAGTTCCTACCTGAAGGGTAGGTACAGATGTCCTCCTCAGCACTCCGCATATAGCAGACCGTTCTGTGTGCTGTCACGCTGAGTGTCCACCTCCGGGTACCGTCCAGTCCTCATACACTCTGCCTTGGTCAGCGCTGTCCGTCATCTGTATCCAACACAATGAGGTGTGGGCATAACCCATGTAGGGGTGAGTATAACGATACTTAGTAGGGACCCAGAGACCATCAAGTCCTCTCCAAATCCAACAAGGATAACCAAAAAGAATGTTCTTCAACAGAAAATTTTACTTAGGTATATCCCCATACATATATCATAGTTATCAAGTAACCCATCTCAATCATGAGGAAAACACAAAGGTCATTGACTCAACTCAAACCAGGATTTTCATTATCGAAACCACAACTACTGGAGAACTCCTCCTCTGTCAAGTACAGTGGCCCTATCGCAACTCCGAGGTGCTACTCACTATCTTTAGACTGCTGAGGTACTCCTCCTGTTGAGTACCGCGGGTCTGCTGCCAAACCGGGCGCTCCGTCCGCTGTGGGTCTGTCGCCAAACTGGGCGCTCCCCCAAATAGCCATCAGAGGTACTCCTCCTATCGAGTACCGCGAGTCTGATGCCAAACCAGGCGCTCTATCTGCCATGGGTCTGCAGCCAAACTGGGCACTCCGTCCACTGGGCTAGTCGAATCACTCCGAGTCAAATCGTTCAAGCAGTCATCAGGTCAACAACTACAAGGTCTCCGCACTCTATATGCTCATCTCTAGGAGGATCCGCTCCATGATCCAATGGTCGATACTACAAGTGTCACCAAATCGATGGTGGAAGTATCTCAAAGGACCGAAACGTCAAATGGGTCTCAACACCATAGAAGGAACGTCAATCGGACGCCCAGTCTCTGAGTTATCAGCTTTTCCTTTCCTGGGGCCCGATTGGATTTTGGGTGAAATCCAACCCGTACATACTCCAAACTCATATGAACATTATGTGGAGTATTCCAAAAGGACCTTCTCGTCAATAGGAATCCAATGTAGTTTACAGCACGTCAATCGGACGTCCGGTCCTTAAGTTATAAGCATTTCCGTTCCGAGGGCCCGGTTGGTTTCAGGTTCGAACCAACCCGTCTGTACCCAAACTTCACCAAAACACTGAGTGAAAAATATCAAAATGACCATATCGTTTCAAGGATTCAAAAGAAACTATTGGTTCATCGATCATAGGTCCGTAGCCTAAGATATGGGTGTTTGAACCATTCTGGTCTGAAAGTAGGGGGTCTTGGCCTGGTCCGACCCGGCCCAACTCACCCTGGGTTAGCCCGAACCAGGTCAGGTTATGGCCTAAAAATCGGCTAGGATGGCTGAGCGGGGGGGGGGGGGGGGGGGGGGCTCCACCGGATCCTGCGTGGCCCGAGATCCCTTCCACCGCCGCCGCGACGGGTCTTCCGCCGGCGGCGCGCTAGGGCGCTGCCATGGTCTTCTGCGGGCCACCAGTGTCATTCCGGTGGTCTGTTTTTGCTCCCGTCTGTGCCTACGGCCTCCTCAGGTCCCACTCTACACTGCAACGACCTCAAATCAACGTTTCTCTTCCATTAATCCATCGCCAAACATTCCGCGCATCATGAACAAGTTGGCGGTTGGTCCAGACTTGTTCGTTAGCTCGTACCCACCACATTAGTGGTTCAAATAATCAAAAAACAAATAAACGCCTGTGTTTGAGGATATGAATCACATATATGAAAATATAAAATATACCCTACCTCTAAAAGACGTCTCACTTCATTGAACCACCAAAGAGGAAAGTGGCGGTGGTAGGGAGTTCGTTCGTCAGGGGGGAAGACGATGTTGTTGTTGTTCACCGTACGCTTCCACTTCCAAGATCGTACGTCAGTCCATTGACGATGAAGAGGAAGGTAGAAGAGTTGTTGATGAAGTCTTGTGTCAGAAGGGGGTTCCAAGGATGAAACTGAGGAAGAAACATCGTCGCCGGTGTCTTCACGTTCTTCATTAGAGAAGTTCTTCATTGAAGAACGATTTTCTTCGTCGAAGAAATATGTTCCTCGTTGGTGAGGGATGAATCTCTCCTCAAAATCTCCAAAGACTCTACCACCAAATATTTTCCAACCCAAAATATTTTATAAAGAAAATATTATAAAATCCTCTTCAATATATTAAAAATTTCATTCAATATAAAACAATTCAAAGAATTGTTGACACACCAAAATAATTAATGAGTACATTGATTACATGTTTTGGCATATTTAATAGAGAGAGGAGGGTGAAATGTTTAAGAGCTAATGAGGGGAGTTTCATGGGAGATTAAGGGGAGATGAAGGGTTAGGGTTTCATGTGGGCCCCACCTCACACATATCCTCTCATGGGTGGTTATGTGGGAGTGGTCCCCACCCCTAACTCCCCTTGGGAGGAAATAACCACCAACATAAATAAAAATATCTAAAACATATTTTTATTTATTTTTAATAACAACTCGGAAATTATCTTCGCCTCCTGACAAAATGAAACTATGGTAAACGTCCCCTTAAGTGAATACCGGTGATGCGAGTTCATCAGTGTCCTCATATTTCAATTCTGAGCACCGATTCAGAAGATAGAAAAACCCGCATGTATGTTTACTAAACGTACCCGAACAAAACATCAGAAGTTGATTCTGGGCACACTGGGCCTCGGAATCAGGCACTGTCAGAAACTGCAGACTCATAAAATTAGAAAGAAATTAAGAAAAAAATTTCCTTGAAATTTCTGGGTCTTTATATTACCCCCATCTCAAGGCTTTACGTCCCCATAAAGCTACAACACACACTAGGGAAACAAAAGGGGTGTACTGAGCATGTATCTGAGCCTCCAACTCCCATGTGCTCTACAGGAGGTTCCCGTGATGCTAGCAAATGCGCACTAGAGGAATCTATTGTCCACACAGGACCCACTCCTATCGATCCTTAATCTCCATAGGAACCTCGGTGAAAGTTGCCCCATCATTGATTTCCAGCTCCCTGTGGTCAATGATGTTGGACCTGTCGTGCACGCATTTCCTCAACTGAGATATTTGGAAGATGTCAGGCACCCGGTGCAACTGAGGTGGAAGGGCCAGACGGTAAGCCACATCGCCTACTCTGCTGAAGAAGTGGAGGAGTGAATGTAAGAGACTGTAGATATTCTCCACCATCTCTAGCCTCAAAGGTTATTTGTAAGGCAGCCAGCTACTCTGTTGCCTCTCCTAACAGCTGAATACAAGTCCTCCTGATGATCTTATCCACAACAACGTTCCCCTTCCCAGGAGTATAGACTATCTTGAAGTCATAATCCCAGAGGAAATCAAGCCATCACCATTGTCTCAAGTTCAGATTCTTCTGAAAGAATACACACCTCAGAAAATTGAGACTGGAGTGAACCATAAACTGTTCGCTCACCAAACAGTGGGTGAAACTAGCCAATTATAAGAACTCATCTTCACCCTTCTTCACCCACGTTCTACAAGAGTTGATAAGATTTCTCCTTTTTCGAAAATGTAAATCCAGTCTCATCCCCTAGATGAACCACATTATTTTTTTAATACAGTCAATCCTATCTTGAACGGTACTAATCCATGCCATGGATGACGTCATAAGGCCTCGAATCTACTACTAAGAGATCCAACTGTTACTCTCTCCTCCAAAGGTTGAGTCACACTTTCGGCATCAGCGTGTGGTCACTGGGTCTCCTTTAGTAGAAATATCGAAAGTGAGGGTCACGTCAACAGTTAAACTAGAACCTCTTAGTACAAAAAATGAAAGGAAAGTGAATTTCACAAGGACAAGTTTTTTTTATTACTACATCTTGAAGTTCAAAGGCACAAAGAAACCAAAAACAACAACAAAAAGGAAGCTAGAAGCACCATGAAAAAAGGAATCCATGCCTGGAACTAGTACCACTCTTGTCCACCTACTTCTGGAGCTCCATAGTCGTATGCTTCAGCTGCCTGAAGTTGTGCTCTCCCATGTCCACCCGTTCCCTTCGGTCGGGGTGGACCTCCTGGTGGTGGTGGTGGAAAAACGTCGATGCATCGTCCACCACCACCTACCCAGCTAGCTCCATGCGGTCTGTCACGATCGAACCTATGCCACTGCCTGGGAGGTCCTTCATCTATCTGCTGATCGTCTGTACGGTGGGTCGGAGAGTCACGTTCCATGTGACCAAGCCCACTATAGGAGTAACACTATTCTTTCTTGGTATACCTGGCTCTATCTCTACCCTGGGTGCCCCGCACTACTGATTCTGAGTTGTGCGGTTGACCACCAGTAGGTCTGGTCCTCCTGGATCTCTGCATCATCTATCTACTACTAGCTGCAGAAGAATCTGCTGCATGTTGACTAGTGGCGGGTTCCGTTGCTGGAGACTACTCAGCAAGGAAGCTCTCCACTAGGAGTGCTCACTCCAACACCCCCTTCTGCGTCAGGATGCTATGGGAGACAACTGAAGCTATAATCTCTTGCCTGAGTCCCTGCTCAAAGGTTTGAGCCATGAAGAACGAGTCCCGTAACATATCTGTGGACTAACACAAGAGGTAGGTGAACCTCGCTGAGTACTGTGCCACTATCATACTACCCTGTTTTAGATGTACTAGCTTCTGTATAAGCACCACTCGAAGGGTTGCTGGTACAAACTCTACCTGGAACAGGCTCTTGAAGTCTGCCCATAGAAGTTTTTGCCTCATCATGCATCTGGAGCATCAAGCTCCACCATCTGCAAGCTACTGCCTGAAGGAGGCTGGCAGCAAGGATCACCATAAAGTCTGTTGGCATCCCTACAAGCCTGAAGACTCTCACCACAACCTCCATCCAATCCTCAGCCACCTGCGGGTCTGTCTCTCCCCTGAACCTGGGTGGCCTATGGCACTGGAACTCGTGCAAGGCACTCAAGCGGCGAGCATCACATGCTACTGGGGCGGTGGCATTGGTGGCCCATCATGAAGTAGTACTGCTGGTGCCTCAACTGGAAGAGGGTCCTGTACTGAGGCCCTATCACTCGGCAGGCTGTTAGTACGTACAACTCTCGGGGCTCCAACTGGTCATCCGCAGGGAGGCATCTTGAAAGAAAGAGATGCGACACGGTCAAAAGACTATACCTCGTGAGCTGACCTGGTTTGAGCTGACTTAAAAGAAAACTTTTGAAAACACACACGTAATTATTGTTTTCCTGCACTAAGTCGAAAATCAGATGTCAGGGTCCTAGTGTGTGGATACGTCGGCTGCCCACACCAACACTGGACTCCCTGAACTGAAAACCACACTTAGTACCATAAATACTATTTTATCACAGAATGAAATATTAAAGTCCTATGTTCTACGGTAGAAATGACTCCTTTGATACCAAATTATCACAACCCGTCCTCGGGGCCCATGTCATGACTACCCCAAGCCCTCCTTCCATTGGCCAGGGGCTGGGGACTATCCCTAAAGGCATAACTCCCTAAAAACTAGGAAGGCATTTCCTTTATAAAACATAGACACATAAAAACAGAGTACAAGAAGAAGAAAACACTAAGTAAAGAAGTATAACAAGTGTGATGAAAGTGCAATGGGGCTGGAAATACAAGCCCAACAGAATGGTAGAGCTACAACTGAAAGAAAGTAAAACTGAAAAGACAAACAGCTAAAAGATGGAAGCAACTCCTGGATCGTCCTCCAGGTTCCCACCTAAAGGGTAGGTAAAGATGTCTTCCTCAACACTCTACGTCTTCAGGTCCACTCCATGTTCCGTCACGCCGAATGTCCACCTGCGGGTACCATCCAATCCTCGTACACTCTACCTCGGTCAGCATCGTCCGTCGTCTGCATCCAACACAATGAGGTGCGGGCATAGCCCGTGCAGGGGTGAGTATAAAAATACTCAGTAGGGACCCGAGACCATCAAGGTCTCACTAAATCCAACAAGGATAACCACAAAGAAATATATTCAATAGATAAAATTTACTTAGGTATATTCCCATACATATACAAAAGTTATCAAGTAAACCATCTCAATCATGAGGAAAACACAAAGGTCAATGACTCAGCTCAAACCGGGATTTTCATTATTGAAACCACAACTGCTGGAGAACTCCTCCTTTTCCAAGTAAAATGGCCTTATTGAGACTCTGAGGAACTACTCAATAACAATAGACTACTGAGGTACTTCTCCTGTCGAGTATCGCGGGTCTGCTGCTAAACTGGGTGCTCCGTCCACTATGGGTATGCTGCCAAACCGGGCACTCCCCTTAATAGCTGTCAGAGGTACTCCTCCTGTCCAGTACCTCGGGTCTGCTGCCAAACCTGGTGCTCCATCCGCCGTGGGTATTCCACCAAACTGGGCACTCCATCCACTAGGCTAGTCGAATCACTCCGAGACGAATCGGTTAAGAAGTCGTCAGGTCTAGAGCTACTAGGTCTCCGCACTTTGTATGCTCATCTTCGAGAGGATCCAATCAACGGTCTACTGTTCAATACTCCAAGTCTCACGAAATCTTAGTTCGAAGTATCTCAATGGACCCCCATGTCAGAGGGGTCTCAATACAACATACGGCACGTCAATCAGACGCCTGGTCTGTGAGTTATCAGTTCTTCTCTTCCTGGGGCCCAGTTGGATTTTTGGTGCAATCCAATCGGACATACATCAAACTCATCTGTACCATCTATGGAGTATTCCAAAAGGGCCATCTCATTAATAGGAATCCAACATAGTTGACTTCACGTCAATCAGACGTCCGGTCCTAAAGTTATAAGCATTTCCGCTCTGACGGCCCAGTTGGTTTTGGGTTCGAACCAACCCGACCGTACCCAAAATTCGTCAAAACCATGAGTGTAGTAAATCAAAATGATCATCTCATTTCAAGGATTCTAACTCAACTTACATTGTGTTGATCGAAGGTTCTTAGCCTAAGATATGGGCGTTTGAACGATTCTGGTCTGAAAGTAGGGGGTCTGGGCCCGGTCCGACCCGACCCAACTCACCCTGGGTCGGCCCGAACCGGCTCGACCCGACCCGGGTCTGGGTCCATCCCAGAAAGTGCGGCCCAGCCTAGCTAGTGGCCAGCTGTGTAGGGGGGGGGGGCTCCCACAGATCCAGCACGGTGCGAGATCCTTTCCACCGCCGCCACGACTGGTGCCGCAACGGGTCTTCCGCCGGTGGCGCACTGGGGCGCCGCCACATCCAGGAGGTCGGCCAGTGACCTATGCCGCCGCGGTCTTCCATGGGCCACTTGAGTCATTCAAGTGGTTCATTTTGGCTTATGTCTGCGCCTATGGCCTCCTTGGGTTTCGCTCTACACTGCGACGACCTCAAATCAACGTTGCACTTCTGTTTATCCATTGCCAAACATTCCGTGCATCACAAACAAGTTGGCGGTGGGTATGGACTTGTTCGTTATCTCGTACCCATTATGTTAGTGATTCAAATAATCACCCAACAAATAAATTCCCATGTTCATGCATATAAATCACATATATGAAAATACACAATATCCCCCAACCTCGAAAAGATGTCGCACATCGTCAAACTGCGATAGAAGAATGTCATGGTGGTGGGGCATTCGTTCGTCACAGGGGAAGATTATGTGGTTGTCGTTCGCCGTACGATTCCACTTATGAGATCATGCATCAGTCCATTGACGATGAAGATGGAGGTAGAAGATTCATCAATGAAGTCCCGCGTTGGAAGGGGGTTCCGATGAAGAAACCAAGGAAGAAGCGTCATCACCGGTGTCTTCACATTCTTCATTGAAGAACAATGTTCTTTGTTGAAGAATGATGTTCTTCATCGAAGAACTATGTTCTTCATTTGTGAGGGGTGAATCTCTCCAGAAAATCTCAAAAAACTCCACCACCAAATATTTTCCAACCCAAATATATTCTAAAGAAAATTTTATAAAAGGCTATTCAATATATTAACATTTCCATGAAAAATAAATCAATTCAAGGAATTTTTGACACAGCAATATAATTAATGAAGGCATTGATTACATGTGTTGGAATATTTAATAGAGAGAGGAGGGTGACAGGTTTAAGAGTTAATGAGGGGAGTTTCATGGGAGTTTTAGGGGAGATGAAAGGTTATGGTTTCTTGTGGGCCCCACATCACAAATATCCTCTCATGGGTGGTTATGTGGGTGTGGGTCCCACCTATAACTCCCCTTGGGAGGAAATAACCACTAACAAAAATAAAAATATCTAACACATATTTTTATTTATTTTTAATAACAGCCCGAAAATTATCTTCTCCTCCTGAAAAAAACACAAATACGGTAATGGTCCCCTTAAGAGAATATGGACACTGCGAGTTCATCGGTGTCCTTAGATTTCAATTCCGAGCACTGGTTAAGAAGATGGAAAAACCCACATGTACGTTTACTGAACGTACCCGAACAAAACTTCAGAAATTGATTCCGGGCACACCGGGCCTCAGAATCAGGCGCTGTCAGAAACTGCGGACTCAAAAAAATTTCAATGAACATAAGAAAAAAATTTCCTTTAAATTTCCAAGTCTTTACAGTAGTCACAGAACAGGCCCCGGGGGATGGGTTGTGACATTTTCATCCTTATTACAGTGGATTTTTTTGTTCAGTGTTTTCATTTTAGTTCTTTATGAGAATCAGTTTTACAATATTCTAAGAATTAATGGGTGATGGCAGTGGATACATTTTCATTGTTCATCAACTAAAATATCAAAAATTAGTAATGGTTGATGATAATATTCTATATTAAAGAACTAATCATATCCTTAGTTTTGATTAAAAAATCTTATTAAGGGGAATTCGCTGGAATGTTCAAAAAATTTAATGACTAGTAGGTATTGATAACACATTTTCTTCAACACAGTCATTGAAATGATATCTTGGAGTTAGAGCATAAAATCACTTCTATCAGTACAGTGCAGTATAATTTCCCTAATTATTCTATTTCTTAATTAATTTATTTCTGTTTAATAAATTTCATCATCTTTCTCATCTAGTGTTTCGATTGTTTTATTTTTTTGGGTTTTCATTGTTTTGGTTACACATTTTTCATAATACTTACCAAATAACAGTGCAAAAATTTGATTGCATCTTCATTGAAAACATGTCGAATTTAATTATTTTAAAACGTACTAAAAAATATAATAGTTGTAAGTATGAGTATCACATTCCATAGGTAAGGAAAAAAGATTCACTACTGGAAAACGGGGCTATACCCACGGTTTTGTACAAAACCGTGGGTATAGGGGTAAAATGGTGACCTATACCCACGGTTTTGCACAAAACCGTGGGTATAGATTATTTTTGAAGACCTATACCCACGGTTTTACAAAACCGTGGGTATAGGTGTTTTTTTTGAAGGTGTATACCCACGGTTTTGGCCAAACCGTGGGGGTAGAGTTTTCCAGAAGACCTATACCCACGGTTCCTCAAAACCGTGGGTATTGGGGTTTATTTTTTTCAAGACCTATACCCACGGTTTTCAGAACCGTGGGTATAGCTTTCCCGCCATTAGGCGGGGAAAAAAATTACGCGGGACAATGGGAAAAAATTGGCAGGAACATGATTTTTATTAATATAAATATAAATATAAAATTATATGCTTAAATGACAATAATATTTCGCAGCTGAGTCGGTCCCTTTGTTCGGCGCTTTGAAGCGATTATTCCTGAAGCCCGGGTTCGATTCCCGCCGGCTTTTAATTTTCATAATAGAACTAATATTAATATAAATAGAAAGATGTATAAGTATAATACCGAATTAAAAGATAGCTTGATTGGTCGTTCCAGCGGTGCGGCCGGGGATATTTAGATAAGTGCGGGTTCGATTCCCGCTGTTGTCTTTTTTAAAATAAATAGTCAATGTTAATATATATATATGATGATATGTTTTTAATTACCGTATATGAAATGTAGCTCCGTTGGTTCGATGTAGCGGTGTGTTTAAGGATTTCCCGTCCAGCGCGGGTTCGATCCTCCCAGGCTGCATTTTTAAATTATATAATCTATATTAATATATATACGCTAATATATGTATAAATAACGTATTGAATTGATGGCTCGTGTGGGGAAGTGGGTGTTGCGAATTCGCCTGCAGCTGTGCGAGGTCTGGGTTCGATTCCCAGCAGATACAATTTTTTGAAAATTAAATCCCCACGGTTCTCAAACCGTGGGGTCACTGCATTGCCAGCGTGGCCACCCACTTGCCACGCTGCCACAAACCTATCCCTACGGTTTCTACAAACCGTGGGTATAGGGTGACCCCCCTATCCCGACGCCGTTCCAGCCTGCGGTTCACAAAACCGTGGGTATAGCCTATACCCACGGTTTTGGGGGCTATACCCACGGTTTTGAACCGTGGGTATAGCCCATTTTTCCAGTAGTGATTTTTTTTACTAAACAACAAATTCAAAAAAACTAAAAGAAAATAGAACTATGGAATTGATGATGAGATTGTGAAAAAGAAACAAGAGATATTAGAGAATGTGTGGTAGTAGATGATATAAGGGAATCAGAATGTCTTGAATTGTTTCTAAATATTTTTATCTACTTAATTTCAATTAACACAATTTCACCAATTACTAGAATGAAGGTGTGTAAAATTACCTAACAGTGGTTCAAGTATTCTACACTGTTCCGTGATCTATAATGAAACAATTATCAGCAAATCAAATTCCAAGAAGAGTGATGTTCAATGATGGAAAAAAGTGACATGTTCCTTTTCCAATTTTCGGTATATCAGATCATGCTAAAAGTAAATTGATTCAATATATTCTCCCATCAGTAGTTAGAATACTATAAAAGAGACGGTCATTAAGAAAAAAGAAATATCACTATAGAAAATTTGTACTGACACAACATTGAACTGAATCAAACAGATAGAAATATATCAATTCATAAAAATAAAAAATCTTAACATGTTTATCCCCTCAAGATCTAAGTGATAACTATAGAAAATATATTAAATAAAGTCTTAAGAAAAATAAAAGAATAGAGAATGAAAGAAATAGGGTGATAAATCATCCACCTCAAAGTCAATTTTTCCTCTATCTCGCGCTTCATCATCTTGTCTTCATCATTCTATTTCTTCAGGCCTGCCTTTACCTTCCAATATCGTCTCATTTTTCCCACATCTCAAGAATAATGCGTATCCTTCTTAATAGGGAAGAACTCTCCCTTTTTATTTTCCAATCCAAACACCGACTCATTTTTCTAACTTTAAAAGTCTATCATCAAAGATAGTATTACTTTTGAATGGCCTTATGTCACTATAACATTATTAAAGAACTCTCTATGAAACTGCTCAGGAAGTAGTAATAGTTATGGCACTCAATTTCTTTTTATTAGTCAATATTATTATTAACCATGTGTCAAACATTCACTCATCTAGTCACTACATCGACACACCCAAACCTCTAATATACTCAAAATCTCCATTCTCAGCCTACTTCAACAAAAACTATATTTTCCACCATATGTTTCATTAGTACTCATTCCGATTTAGTGAAGCATGACTTGAAAAGGTAATGGTCAAGCTCAGATAGCTATAACCCAGCTCTAAAATCAACAATATTTTTACCAACATAAATTCTCTTCATTTAATGTTGTGGGTCTATAAATTGATGTAATTGTATTATGAAATTAATGTGGAAATACAAAGAATTAAATATCCTTTGTGTTGTGTGCCAATTTTTCTTATCAGGTGTACCTTTGATGTGTCTCCAAATCTCACGTCACCACAAACATCTTCTGTGAGTTCCTCGAACAGTTCTTTGTTACCACTCATGTGGTTGCTTGCACCCGTGTCGAGATACCACACATCGGGACATTCACATTCCTTTTCTTGTGCGAGGAGGAGAGTGGTACCTTCTTCTTAATGATGAGATGTTTCCACTACGTATAAATAGAAAGTCAGAAGAGTGCCTCTTGGGACCCATGAAGAATGACTCATGGAGATGGCATCTGCGATTTGGATATCTACATTTTAGGGACCTTAAACTTCTCTCCTCATCAAGCATGGTGCACAAATTGTCGGTGATTGAAGTTCCAAATCATGTGTGTGAGGCGTGTACACTCATCAAGAAACAAAGGAACTCCTTCCCAAGTGGAGTGTTTAGAAGAGAAAATGAACCACTTCAGTTAGTTCACACTGATATCTACGGACCGCTTGAAACTGCCTCACTTAGAGGAAATATGTATTTTATTATCTTTGTTGACGATTTTAGCAGGAGAATCTGGGTGTATTGTATCAAAGAAAAATCTTCTACATTTGATAATTTTAAAATGATAAAATCCCGTGTTGAAGCTGAAAGTGGTTTTAGAATCAAAGTTCTCAGATCTAAATGAGGTGGAGAATACACTTCAAATGTATTTCATGATTATTGCAGGGAACAAGGAATCAAGAAACAATATACTGCTGCCTACACATCACAACAGAATGGAATTTTAGAAAGAAAGAACCACACCTTCCTCGACATGACAAGGTCCATGCTGAAAAAGAAAGGCCTACCAAAGAACTTCTGGGCAGAAGCAGTGGCATGTACTGCCTATCTGCTCAATCGATGTCCAACCAAAAGCATCAGAAACTTGACACCACAAGAGGAATGGAGTGGATAGAAACCGAGCGTAGCACACTTAATAATATTCGGGTGTGTTTCATACGCTCAAGTTCCAGAAGTGAGAAGAAGGAAGCTAGATGATCGTGGTGAAAAGTTCACCTTCATCAGCTACAATGAAGAGTCTAAATCCTATAATATCTACAATACTCTAAACAATAAATTAGTGGTGAGTAGAAATGTGTTCTTTAGTGAGGAAGAAGATTGGAAATGGAATGATGAAGAACCAAAAAAAGAGATTCCAGTCGAAACAGAAGATCCAAAAGAAATGCATGATCATCAGGATCTAATTCCCGCAACACCTTCCCCGAGAGCATCGTCAGTACACAGGAGTCAAGGAGGACATTCCATCACTCCTGAAAGGACTACATCAATTCAAAATTGGGCAAGCTCATCCCCACCTATGGAACCCATAATGATGAAAATATTAAGCGACATTTATGAACAAACTAAAGAGGTAAATATTTTTTGCCTATATGCAGATCATGAGCCTCTGACGTTTCAAGAAGCCACAAGGGAAGAATTTTGGAGAATGGATATGGGAGAAGAAATTCGTTCCATAGGGAAAAATGACACATGGGAGCTAAACACACTTCTTAATAGCCAAAAATCTATCAGTGTCAAATGGATGTACAAGATCAAGAAAAATGTTTATGGTGAAATTGATCGCTACAAGGCAAGGCTCATAGAAAAGGGGTAAAAATAGAAGTATGGGGTGGAATATGAATAATTCTTCACTTTAGTTTCTTGACTTGACACTGTGTGAATGATTATCTCCCATGCTTTTCATCACAGTTGGATGATCTACCAATTGGATGTAAATTCAGAATTCTTGAATGGAATTCTAGAGGAAGAGGTCTATGTAGACCATCCTGAAGGTTTTGTTATGAAAGGTGAGGAAGACAAAGTGTATCGACTGAAGAAAGATTTTTATGGGTTGAAGCAGGCTCCTCGTGCTTGGAATGCATGCATTGAAAAATATCTTTGAGAGAACGGCTTCACCAAATGTCCATATGAGCATGCATATTACATCAAGAAGAATGATCCTGGCTGATATTTTCACAAAGGAATTACCGACAGATGTATTCAAAAAACTCAGAACGATGCTCAGAATGAAGGATTTGGTTTGAAGGGGAGTGTTGGAATTGCAAACAAAAACCACGAGTCAAAGCTGCCCATATTGTTTCCTCTAGCGTAATTTATTACTTGCACATTTTTTCCAATGGGTCCACCTCTATTTATTTTCTTTGAATGAATTTAATGTTCCGTATTTAATATTTTGGTATTCTTTGTATCGTCATAAATGCTATGCATTTAATGTTTTGTCCTTTCTTTGTACCAACATAAATGCTCTGTATTTAATGTTGTGGTTCTATAAATTGATGTAATTATAGTCTGAAATTATTGTGTAAATACAATGCTTGAAATATCCTTTGTGTTGTGTGCCAATTTTTCTTCCTCTTAAATTTTTCTTCCTCTCATATTTCTCATCTTGTATATCAACAGTATTACCGCAAGATGGTATTCCTAATTAAAATTCCAGGGTGCATCTCTTGTGCAGTGTTACCTTTCATCACGACTGATGAAATAGGGTGGATTAAGATCTACTCTCTTTCAACAATCCATGCCTACACACAAAAAATAACACTAGTGAACACATATCAATCGATGCCTTATTCTGAAACTTGGGCAGATCTCATCTTGTCCCCCATTCAAATCCAAATAAGGTGACAACAATACAGTGTGAGAACATTAAGATTCAATTCTTCAAATGGCAGTGCTGGCTCGATGTGGTTCGACATCAGCACATCTGAGCTCAGGTGAATCTTGATATTCCTAGTTTGGGATTCATTGTCAAAATTCAACAAAGTCATCTTATTCTAATTGAAAAATGTGGAACTAGGGCTCAGGCTGGGTATTCTTAAAATCAACGACCTCATGATTCAACTCTTTGGCACAAACCAGATCTGGGGTCATCATATGTAAAGGAAATGCTCGAGTTCCTATATTCTGAAATCCCAATAATCATCTTTCTTCTGGTAGATCTCAATACAATTCATCCATGATCTTTTGGAATTAGTTTTTATCATTTCTTTAATGGATTCCTCATCTTGGGTGACTTTATAGCTTAGTACCGCTCAACCTCACCGGTGTTTTTCTCTCTGGTTGAACTCTCTATAACATCAATGGTGTGATCGATTGATTTCGGTTAAATTTTACAAGGTTCATCATTGTCCTTCATATTCATGAAAACTCATCCCTAGTGTCAACTTCAAGATCTCGACATGGATCGTGAATGCTTAATCATAGATCTCAAATCTATGGCTTGGGGTTGTAATATATTTTTTATATATTTTATTCAAAATATTTTTTGTTATAATTTTATTTAAATTATTTTAATAGAGTGTTTTTTTAAATTTGAACTGGTGTGTCTCTCACCAAGAGTTGCATCTTTTCGGTTGAACCAATGCGTTCTTTGATCGAAATGGTGAGATTGAAGTGGTGTGTCCCTCACCAAGAGTTGTCTTGTTTCGGTCGAACCAATGTATTCTTTGACTGAACTGGTGCAATTCGCACCATTTATAATTTATAAATAAGCGATGATGCGATCGCTTATGAATTAATTTAACTTCAATCCAAGAAATTCTCCAGTGTTCTCCCAACATCGGTGCAGCAGGGTAATTGGAAATTTGTGTCTGATTTTCTCCAAACCTTGGTGAAATCCTTGGGGGATACTTCCACCGAGAACCCTACACCATCAATGTGGGTGTGGATAAAACACTTTTGGATAGTGAAACCGATTCACGCATCAAGGTTCTATCCGTCTTCTTTTTCTTTCAACTTATTTTTCTAACAATAAAAAGGGTTTAATGAGGCAGGACCTAGAAGATAGATTCTGAATCTCTCCATTTCAAATGCCACCGACACACCCGTTGACATGATACAAGTCAAGTACATTCATAAAATGATGAAGAAACGTGAAGATGATGAAATCTTGTGTCGAGTACCATTAAATTTATGGGGAAAAGGTTTATTGACTACATGTCATATTCATAATAGGATTGGATCTAGAAAAACCAAGTCATCCCCTTATGAAATTTGGAGATTATTATTTAAATGTGTTGGGGTGTCTAGCGTATTATAGAGTTCTTGATCCTAAATGTACTAAAATTATTTCTTTAATGTATTGGATGCATTGCACTAGAACTGATATTGCTTTTGTGGTATGTAAAATGAGTAGATATACTAGTAATCATAGTGTGAATCATAGGAGATGTATAACGAGAATTTTTTGGATACTTAAAAAAGACCAAAGATTTATGTTTATACAATAATGATTACCTAAATGTTTTAGAAGGATACACCGATGTACGTTGGATTACCAGTATTGGTGATAACCAATCCCATTCTGGATGGTTGTTTACTCTTGGAGATTGTGCCGTTTCTTGGGCGAGCAAGAAACAAACATTTATTTCACATTCGACCATGGAGTCAGAGTTTATCACCTTAGTGGCATGTAGAAAAGAAGTTGAATGGATTAGGAATCTATTATTGGATATTAGATTGTGACCTAGTCTGCTGCCTCCTATCTCTATCAGTTGTGATAGTGAAGCAACATTATCAAGGGAATATAGTTGCATGTACAACAGAAAGTCTAGAAATATAAGTTTGAGACACGATTATGTGATAAAATTGTTACAATATGGTACCATACCAATTGTTTATGTGAGATCGTGTAAAAACCTTGTGGAATCGTTTAAAAAATATCAACCGAGAGATCTTATTCGTGAAACTAATAAAAAAATGGGGTTAAAGTCCATAGAATAAATTGTTTCAGTAATGGAAACCCAACACTTTCTTTAGGTAGATCCTAATCAAAGTGTTTAATGGGTGAAAACAAGTTACGATGATGATTGTTGATATTGACAATTACAACCCCAAATTTTGGTGTCAATATCGTCCGTTATGACAAGAGGTTGAGTTTTAAACTCTTAACAAAATATTAAGACTCAATGAGTTATGTGCTATTATAATGGAAGCGCATTGTAAAATTTTTCCCATGTGAACTTAGAAATGGTGATGCTTCTTATAGGAGTCAATGGGTTTACTCCTTAGAGAGTTCAAGAAACGGATATAATCACATGGCCTTAAAGGTGCTACAAATTGAGATGTTGGATGAAATTTCATTATTTGTGTGATTTATCCGGTTTAACTTAAAGGTTAATAAGTTTAATGTTTCGATAAATTATAAATCAGATAAACATTGAGTTAATGATACTAAGTAAAGGTTTAAATCAAAAGATACCTTTATTATGTATAATGGATCACTTGTGATCCGGAGAATTAATATTTATGAATAAAAGTGGGGGATTGTTATATATTTTATATATATTTTATTCAAAATATTTATTGTTATAGTTTTATTTAAATTATTTAAATAGAGTGTTTTTTCAAATTTGAACCGGTGTGTCCCTCACCAAGAGTTGTGTATTTTTGGTTCAACCAATTCGTTCTTTGATTGAAATAGTGAGATTGAAGTGGTGTGTCCCTCACCAGTAGTTTTCTTCTTTCGGTCATACCAATGTATTCTTTGACTGAACCAGTTCAATTCACACCATTTCTAATCTATAAATAAGCGATGATGATATCTCTTATGAATCAATTTAATTTCAAACCTAGAAATTCCCCCGAGTTCTCCCAACATTGGTGAAACAGGGTAATTGGAAATTGGTATTTAATTTTCGCCAAGCCTTGGTGAAATCCTAGAGGGATAATTCCACCAAAAACCCAACACCATCAACATGGGGGTGGATCAAACCCTTTTGGACAGTGAACCCAATTCACGCATCAAGGTTCTATCCGTCTACTTTTTCTGTCAACTTATTTTTCTAATAGGGGTTCCTCTTCTATGGTTGAAAGACATTCGGTATCAGTAAGATCAATGAAATAGAACCTCCCACAAGTCCATTCCATTGGAAATTTGTCTTATCCACACCATTAAGTTATCCTATATGAGTCTTGGTTGGAAAAACATTCACGAGTGGTGAAATTTATCTTATGTGCAACAAAAAAAATTATCATACTTAGATGATTTCAAATCTCTTATGCGTGGAACCTTGAAAAAAACAAAATAAAATAAATTAAAATTAAAATAAAATTAATTCAAAATAAAAATTTAAATTGTTAGAACAGTAAAAAATTAAAAAATTACAAAAAAATTAAAATAAAATAAACTGGTTATATGATTAACAAATGATAAAATTTATGAAAGAAAGAGTTAAGAAATATATGTTACAAATTATTTAATAATTATTTAAGTAAAATTAATCAAAAGTTAAACAACCAATTAATTAATGATATTTGTAAAAACTAAAAACACAAGGGGAATAAAATCTAAGTATGCAAGGCATACAAATTAAATAAAACTCAAACAATTAATTAAGTACAATAATTAAATAATTAATAATTTAAAAAATCATTGTTAAATAATACAAAAAATTAAAAATAGATGAAGTAATCAATAAAACAAACAATATTTATATAAATAACATTATTTTACTAATTCCACTATAAATTAATAAAAATGTGATTATTAACCAAACTAAAGTCATTTAAGCATTAAATACATATAAAAAATCACAAAAAAGGATGTGGCAAAATGTAATGAATAAAGGCCACATCACCCACCCACTCAGTGGTGAATTCAACATGGGTATAACAAGTGGCATTAGAGCTAATTTATATTCCAACATAAGGACCCGAGAATTCACTAAGTATAGAGTGTAAAAAATTTATGAAAAAAGTGAGATATCCCTACTTTCAATTGCAAGAACCACCAATGTTTGAAGAATAAGAAACTCTCAACCTTCTATCATTGAACCTAGAGGTAATAAATGCTATAAATGTTGATTTTTCACCCATTATTTAGGGAGTCTCTAAGTATTTCTATGATATGAGAAATATGGATGTTGATGGAAATACATAAAATTACATTTTTACGTCTTTATAAAAAAAGGTGTACACCGAGGTTATGAGACATTAAACTACAAAAAGAGATTTAGTAAAAATTAAAGGGTAGTAATGAGGAAAATAAAAAAGTCAAGGAAATCATTTTACAAGTATGGATGAGAATATTTGCATAAATATAGATAAATGTGATGATATATAATACTTTATAATTGTCAATGAGATTGTGAGAAATATCTGGGGGTCTGGTAAAAAGGTAAATGATTCCACCTTTTTAAAAAAATCAATGAGGAATTTTCCAGATCTATTTGACAGAAAAGTATCAACCCTAAAAGATAGAGAATACCAATAAGTTATTATGTTACATAATATACTTATTATATATGAGAAGTGGAAGGGTCCAGCCTACAAGAATAATTAAATTATAGAGATGGATTTTAAAACAATGAGAAAATGAAATTTTATGAAGAAAAAGATACAATGTAAAATGATTTTGATAAATAGTGGTTGAAAAAACATTAAAAAATATTTCTCTTATATAAAATATATCCATGAAGTTAAGATTAAAAATAAAGGGCAATAAAACACAAAGTTGATACAACTATAATGAAAATAGTAATTTTTTCTAGGACTTGCCAAGGAAGAAGAAAAGGATTCTGAATTAGATAATGGGGATGAGAAATCTCAAAAGAAAAATAAAATAAAATAATGGAGTTATTTTTAAAAAAGAAAAAAATGGTATTGATAAGAAAAAATGAACAAGTTAACTAAAGTATTTCATCAGCTGTTGATGTCAAATTATTTTCTCGTGTTAGGAATGGATTTGACACCTATAACAGGGATGATGCAAAAGAATAGATAGATCTATAGTGGAAGCTAGAAGGTGGGTTGGAATCATTTCTTGGTCAGATTACACAAATCAAGAAAGAGAAGATAATTATTATGAAATAGGAACAAAAAGTGTCTAAATATTAGTTAGGCTTGATCAAGAAAAAAATATTGATGACAATTATGAAAATAAATTAAAGAAGGTTGGGAAAGAGAAAGCAATGAGTGAAATTGAATAGACATTGGATGAAAAAATAATAAGAGATACCCATGAAATCATATATTTTTATTGGGGAAAGATGAGTTAAGGAATATTAATGAAGAATTATCATTGGTTATTGAGGTCAATGGAAAATCTTCTCATACTGAATAAATGAGGAGTTCCAGTAGGGAAATAAAATCTTTACCTAACCACTCTCAAAAGAAAACTATTATTTCTAAAAGTATATGTGAATAATGTATGACTCATCCTATTTATAATAATAAGAAAATTAGAGGCCCACTTATAAAATTAAATGATATAGGAGTATTCAAATAAGGCCACTATAACTATACAAAATATGGCTTTGTTTTCAATATGATAATAGGAACATCAATCTGTTCTGATTTGGAATGAGTTGAGGAGACCTAAAATTCAAGGGGTTTATTCGTTTTTTGGAAGGTATTGAAACAAAACCTATTATTTTTAGATTAATATTTCATTTTTATGATTTTTTCATGAACAAAGGGGATATTTGGATAGAATTTGAGGAAACATTTACAAAAAAAGAATGTTGTTTATAGGAATGTATCAAATTTTTTCCACCCAAAATAGATTATGATTTCTTGAAGGAAAATAAATAATATGTGAGAATAAGGTCAAAATATTGAGGATTAATTAACTATGATCCATTAATTTTCTCCCTGTTCTATAACATGTAATAAAAATCAAAATAAATTGAAAGAAAAATCCTGAAATATTGAGGATTCTAAGAATGGATTTTAGCAACCCAAAAAAGCTGATCAAAGAAAAGGTTGAATATTAATATTTTTTTATTGATAAATAGGTGATTGTATATAAAATGGAGAGATCAAAGAAAAATAAAAAGTGAAATAAGAAAAAGTGGTTACATATGAAGAAGGTGGAATCCATGAGAAGTCATCGATAATGTTTTTTTATAAAAAATTAAATAAGATTGTGTGAATGGTGTGGAAAAATTCAGAGTGGAACAAAATATTTTATGAAAATAATTTTTGATCAAGAATAATTCATGAGGATACATATGCAATAATTATGAAATTGAGTTTCCTTGGTAACCAAGAAGAAGAAAAATAATTCACTAAAGGAAGAAATGTAAGGAAAGAGAATGTGTACAAAATATGTTGAGACTCACAATAGGATTGAAAATTGAAGACTTGTTCTCCAGAGGAGATTGGAAGAAAATAGAGGCCATATCTGATAGGAAATCCTTATCCCCATTGTTTATTCAAAAGAATCAAAGAGGTATACTATAATTCACTAAATATATTCCTTATTTAATCTAACAAGCATGGAATTGAATGAGAAAATTTATTATCATACACAATAGAAATCAAAGAAGGTTTTCTTAATGGAGAAACATAACTACTATGAATTCTAGGATTTATGTGAATACCTTTAGGGGGAGGAAACATGAGGAGAAGTTTTCATGAAGTGAATCTATATATTCTGGACAACATTGAAACACTAGAGAATGTGGTATATCGATCCCAATTTCCACAATTATTTTTTATTATTATAAACATATTATAAAGGGGAGAGTGTGGGTTGATGAAAATATGAGATAAAGGGGGATTTGTATAAATTTAAATTGAATTTTTTTGATTTTTTTATATGTTTTCTTGCTAAAAAGGCATCTTGATAAATCTATTTTTAAATATCCCCAAAAAATGAGATAGTTTCCCATGTTCTTGAGTTTATAAACAACAATGAAAATCATATTTAAATACCTCTACTTATATAGACTAGTATACACACAAGTTTCTCAGAGTAGAATAATTAGAGTATATATGCTATGGAAATAAATGTGGCACTATTCATCCCTCATAAGTTTTTCAGTATATGATTCTAATTGAAAATAGAAGAAAATGGTGACCTGGTGACATGTAAAGGAGAAGTTGAGATGAGAATACCATCATAGTCCATTTTAATATATTTTTAATGAGGGGTATATGAATTAATTTGAATTTAGATTCTATTAAATGGTTATTAATCAAAAATATAAAAGTATAGATTGAAGTTTCTAAATGGTGAAGCTGTATTTCTTTTCAAAAAGAATTTAATAAGTAAAATAATATTATTCTGAGTAGATGAGTTAGTTACTATGTTAAATTGAAAAGGAATTTGAGGCTACCACCTGGAATATTTTTTTTGGATAGATACAAGACAAATTAGAATTTACATGTGATGATTGATGTGCCACTAACAACACGGTTATTGAGCGTGCACAAATTTAATATTTATAATCCTACATACAACCTATACTAGTACTACGCCAAGTGATTTGAACCACAGGGACGTAATGTTTGTGCATAAGTGAAAAAAAACAAGAAAAAAATTAAATGAAACAAAAACAAACAATTAACCATTGGTTGTGGTGTATCAGTGCTGAAAATGAAGATTGTGGGTGCGTAAGGAAGTGAATGTGTGTGTAGATTGGCATGACATATAGGAAAACAACAAGATAGTGAGAAAAATTAATTGATAATAAGGTGGACATCGATATTCTAGTTTTTAAATTGATTTCCCCTTTTTTATTCATTGAATTTAGAAATCTAGAACTGATTCAAAAAAGGTGAGTAGATGTGTCGTCATATAAAATTATGAGTATATAAAACCTATAGTTTATCATATTTCGAGATAATTTAATCACCAATTGGGGATAATCAAAAGTCATTGAGTTCAAAATATCAGTTTAACTCAGTGCGCCTCTCTATCTCGATCTTGAATTGTTTTTCAATGAAATTCTCAGATAAAAAAAATTGAATTTAAATCTGGTGAAGATCAGTTTTCAATGAATCTTGATGTTTTGTAAATAAAAAATTTCTAGAATCAGATTGATAGATGCATTTAGTTGAATCAGAATGCATGAAAAACGTAAGATATATTAAACCGCTTAGTCTATTCCCCTAAAAAAGATTATCCAAGCATCATGATCTAAATAATTATTTTAATAGAATTTAAAATAAAGATGTCCATAATGAAAGAAAATGAAGAAAAATAGAGAAAAAGGGAAAATATTCCTCTCTCCCAGATTTATCTACTTCAACTCTGATAATATTATCTCTATCACATCCTCCTTCCTTAATGGGCCATGAATGTTGTATGGAATGATGTGTTCTCCCTCCATTGGAATAATTATAGTAAAAAATGACATGCTTCCCCTTTAGTGGTGGTAATATCATTCTCCAATTCTTTTGGAATATTATAACCTTCATCATGAGTCCCTACCACTATTTCCCAATTTCTATCCCACCTCTACGTAGAACATTCAGTGTGATTCTTCATCCTTGATAGTAACCGAACCAAAAACACCCTCTAACTAAATAATCAACTTGTCCCATCAATACCATGTCACGATATGGCACCATGAATCAATAAAATGGGAAAAAAAGAAAAAAAGAAACATGCAGATGAAAATAAAAAATGATACTTAGTAAAATTATAAATATTATTTACATATTATATTATATATTATCTTTATTATAAAACATAAGAAAACAATTTGAATGTAGAATAATACTTATTAAAATATTTATAAAAACCTATTAATATTAATACAAATATATATATATATATATATATATATATAATTTCAATAATATTTTAACTTTTATAAATTTAATCATATAGTTATTAAGTATAAGAAATTTATTTATAGATTTAAATATAAATAGTATTATTTATATTTTTTTATTACTATTATAATAATGATTATTATATTTATTAATAATATTAATATATATATATATATATTATATCATATATTATAAAAAAAATTACTAAAAAGGGGATGGAGGTTCGGATAGTTGGGGGATTAGTTCGTAAGTGGAAGAGGGTAGGGCTATGCCATATTTGGATTCAGTAGTGGCATGATAGGTGAGATCCAGTATCTTTGTGTGGTGGAATCCAATGAGCTCAGTGGGGTCTTCAACAGGGAAAATGTCGCAGATGTTCGCAGCAAATTATTTTCTTGGACGGCACCGCCCCCCACTTTGTAAAAGGGGGTGGGATGGGTTGGTGTTTGGTGTAAAACCCCCCACCAAATCATCCATAATGAGAAGGCACCAGGAAGGTGTGAGGAGGCCTATAAAAGGAGGCTCTCCCCTCTTCAAAAGTCCATCCTTCATCGGTTCTCATCACCAGTACAACAGATCCCATATTTGAGTGGTTCTGTGAGGTTTATTTTCCCACTTATTCAAGAGCGTTTTATGAGGGTTTTCTCCTTGTAATAAGTGAGGGAGTGTGTACCCACTTTTACCCCATAGTGATCCTTCTATTTGCCCATGGTTTTTACCCCTTCCATTTGGGGGGTTTTCCACATTACATCTGATGTACCTTTTATTTCCACATTTTCACCTTATTTTATCTCATGATTAACACTGCATCTACGGGACAATAATTTATGATCCCAACAAGTTGTATCAAAGGCATGGTTTTGGCCTAATTATTTTCACATTTTCAGGTATTAATAATTCTCGTAAATTTGAGTATGCTCTATAATTGCAACTCCGATTGATCTGTTACATCAGAAAAACATTATTTAGATTATTAAATATGTAGTTATGAAATGGAAGAGGTTCTAGACTAACGGCATGTACAAATGGAGAAGAAATTATAGATCAAAAAATTCAACGAGAATAATTTTTCGTTGTGGAAAATGAAGATGCATGCAGTGCTGCAGAAGGATAATTGTATACTGGAAATTAGAGAAAAGCAAGAGGGTGTGATGGAGGATAAATGGAATGATATGGATGGAAATGCTATTACCAACATCCATTTGGATTTGGCAGATAGGGTCCCATCGAGCATTGCAGAGAAAAATATGGTGAAGGAAATATGGGACACTCTGATGAAGCTATATATGGCCAAGTCACTACACAACAAATTTTTTTTGAAGATAAAACTGTACACTCTTCAGATGGCGGAGTCATCATTGGTGACCGACTACATCAAAAACCTTAATACAATGTTTGCTCAGCTCATGAGGTTGGGAAATAAAATTTTGGATACTGAACATCCGGAGATTCTACTCCAGAGTCTTCCATATTCATATGAAAAACTCATCATCAACCTCACCAACAATATCCTGACAGATATACTGCTCTTTAACGATGTTGCGGCTGCGGTTCTTGAAGAAGAAAGTTGGAGCAAGAACAAGGGGGACAGACAGAGAACTTCACACCAAGTAGAGGCTCTGTCAATGAAGAGAGGAAGGGTGGTGGAGTGTGGTTCTAGTGGGAGCCAAAATCATGGCAGTTGCAAATCATGGAGTAAGAAGAAGAACATCACATGGTTCAATTGTGAAAACAAGGAGCACATCAATATTGTTTTTTGGAATAATAAGAATAGTGAAAGGATCTCTTAGGAAAATGTGGTGAGTACTTCTGGAAAAGTAGATATACCAGTTAGTGAAGTGGAAACAACTGTTGGAAGTAGACAACATCTCAACAATGCATGGATTATCGACTCAAGAGAAACATAGAACATGATGTATTGATGGGAATGGTTTGACAGTATGAAACCATCCCAGAAGGACTTATGTAAATGGGAAACGATCACACCCTGAAGATCATTGGAGTCAGTACCATAAAACTGAAGATCCATGACGGCATTGTTCGAACCATCCAAGGAGTACGTCATGTGAAGGGCTTGAAGAAGAACATATTGTCTTTTGGAAAATTTGTTGACATCAGATGCAAGACTCGCACCGAGAATGGAGTGATGAGAATCGTGAAGGGCACACATGTGGTAATGAAGGCATAGAAGATCTCGAAGAAGCTGTATGTGCTTATGGGTGAAACATACAAGGAGGATGATATAGTTGTTGCATCAACTACCTCTACGGAAGCGTTGATGACATTATGGCATCATAATATTGTCCATATGTTAGAATGAGGCCTGAAGATTCTTGCAGATCAAAATTTGCTTTCTGGTCTTACAAAGGTATCCTTACCATTTTGTGACCATTGTATTTTGAGCAAGCAACATAGGTTAAATTTTGGGATGTCCACAACGAGAAGTCAGGAGATCTTGGAATTGATCCATTCCGATGTTTGGAAAGCACTTGTTATATCCCTGGGAGGAGCAAGGTACTTTGAATCTTTTATTTATGACTATTCCAGGAGTTATTGGGTGTACCCAATCAAGAGGAAGGAAAATGTTTTTGATATCTTCAAAACATTCAAATAATTGAATGAGCTTGAATCTGGAAAGAAGATCAAGTGTCTGAGGACTGACAATGGGGGAGAATATACAAGTGAGTAGTTTGATACTTTTTGTCAACAGGATGGAATCAAGAGACAGTTCACAGCGGCATACACTCCTCAGCAAAATGGAGTGGAAAAGTGGATGAATAGAAATATGTTGGATAAAACAAGGGTGACGTTCAAGACTGCAGGAATTGCCAAATGTTTTTGGGCAGAAGCAGTGACTACTTCCAGTTATGTGATCAATCAATCTCCTTCAATGGAAAATGATCTGAAGACACCAACGGAGATGTGAACTGTAAACCCACTGACTATTCTTGGTTACATACTTTTGTAAGTCCTGTATATGCAATGTTTAATGACCCCAAAAGATCAAAGTTGGATTCAAGATCCAAGAAATGTATCTTATTAGGGTACGCTGATGGTGTGAATGGGTATTGTTTGTGGGATCCCACATCCCTCAAATTTATCATGAGTAGAGACAACATTTTTACAGAATATAAGGTGCAAATGACAACTGATTGAGACATAGAGAAGGAGAATATAAAAACTACAATAGTATAAGTAAAAGACAAATCCAAGGAATAACTGGATTGCTATAAGGTTTTACCAGAGCACGATGATCAATTACCGGTTGAGTCTGAACCACAACGGTGAACTCAGGAGAAAAGAGAACCAGTATTTCACTTAGACTATGTCACTGAGATAAATATTGCATAATACATATTGACAGAGGATTTAGATCCATATTCTTTTGTAGAGGCAACCCAGATTCTAGATGTATCCTCATGGATGACGGCGATGCAGAAGGAACTTGAAGCCCTCCATGGGAACAAGAATTGAGATCTTGTTTCATTACCTCATGGAAGGAAGGATATTAGAATAAAATGGGTCATTAAGAACAAGCGGGATGGAAATGACCAGGTGGAAAGATATCATGCATGATTTTTGGTCAAAGTATTTTCTCAGAAGGAAGGTATTGATTTCAATAAAATATTTTCTCCTCTTATTAGAAGGATAACTATTCAGATAGTTCTAGTGACGTGTGATACATACAGCTTATATCTAGAGCAGCTAGATGTGAAGATTTCTTTTCTCCATGGTGATCTTGATGAAGAGATCTATATTATCCAGCCAGAAGGTTTTTCAGATGAATGCAATGTGAACTTGGTTTTCATGTTGACCAAAATCTTTGTACGGTCTCAAACAGGCGCCGAGGTGTTGGTACAAGAGATTTGATTACTATATCATGAGCCCTGGATATGAAAAACTTCATTCATATCCTTGTGCACATTTCAAGGGTTTGGATGGTAATGATTTAATCATTATTCTACTGTATGTGAATGAAATGTTGGTTATAGACCCCAAAAATGATCAAATACATGAGACGAATACACAATTGGATAGGGAGTCTGATATGAAGGACTTGGGACCATCAAACAAGATTCTTGGGATACAGATTTACCGAGACAGAAATAATGGAATGATTTGGATATCACAGAAGAGTTACTTATAGAGAGTATTGAAATGCTTCAACATGCAAGACTGTAATCTAATATCTACCCCTATTAACATTAATTCCATGTTATCCTCAACGACGAGTCCTAAAAGGGAAGAAGAATGGATGGAAATATCTCGAGTAACATATGAATCAGTAGTGGGTATTCTAATGTTCGCTATTATTTGTACTAGACCAGACATTGCACATGTAGTGGGAGCAGTTAGTTGGTACATGGAGAATCCATGCTGGGAGAATTGGAACACAGTGAAGAGGATCCTGAGATACATCAAGGAGACCTCAAATACTGCATTATGTTATGGAGGATCAGATTACACTATTAGAGGAAATGTTGATTCAGATTTTTCATGTGATTCTGATCAGAGGAAATCCACTACTGGTTATGTGGTTACTCTTGCAGGAGGTGTTTTGAGATAGATTTCAAAGTTACAGTCAGCTGTGTATTTATCCATGATAGAGGCAGAGTACATGGAAGCTACATGGGCATGAAAAAAGGTGATTTGGATAAGAAGGTTGTTGGAGGAGCTCAGGCACAGACATGGGAAGGTTCCATTATTTTGTGACAGTGATAGTGCCTTGAATATTTCAAGGAATCCATATTTTCATTCCAGGATGAAGCACATTGGGGTACAATATCACTTTTTCCAAGATGTGATGGAGGAAGGAAGTGTGCACATTCAAAAAATTCATACTAAAGAGAATTTGTCAGATTTCCCGACGAATGTTATTAACATCTATAAGTTTAGATGGTGAAGATCCTTGAGTGGCCTTGCAAATACTTGATAAAAATGTTTGGAAGATAGAAAGGATGTGTGGTTATGTGATATATTCTCAATAAAATCTCTAAGTGGGAGATGTGTCGGCATCAGCTTATTTTCCTAGAGGCACCGCCACCCACATTGTCAAAGGGGGTGGGCTAGGTTGGTGTCTGGTGGCCAAACCCCAACCAAATCATCCAGCAGGAGAAGGAAACGGGTAAGGGGTGAGGAGGCCTATAAAAGGAGGCTCTCTCCTCTTCCAAATATAATTCTTCATTGGTTCTCATCAATAGTACAACAGATCCCATATTTGAGCAGTTTTATGAGGTTTATTTCCCCTCTTATTCAAGAGAGTTTTACGAGGGGTTTCTCCTTGTAATAAGTGAGGGAGTGTGTACCCACTTTTATCCCATAGCGATCCTTATATTTTCCCATTGTTTTGATTACCCCTTCTATTTGGGGGTTTTTCCAAGTTACATCTGGTGGCCCTTTTATTTCCATATTTTTCACTTTATTTTATATCATGATTATCGTTGCATCGGTGGGCCAATAATTTATGATCCCAACAGTGGATGGGTCGCAGTGGAGTGTGGTGCTAAGAGAAGAGATCTGGATAGTGGATGGATTTTTTTGTTTTCTTTAGATTAAGCAGCGGTGCTACTCCTCAAGTGGTTTTTGGTGGTTCAGGGTAGATTTATAGATTCAGCGCAAGGAGATGCAGTGGTCCGACGTTTTTTAAAATGACAGCTCGTGGTTAGGGTTCTATTGTATAGATTGATGAAATATATTATTATTATGGTTTCATCTACTTGTTATGGATGGAATTTATCAATTTTTGAATTTTTTTTCTTCAATTGGATTTTTCTACTACTATTGTGAATTTTAAACTATGTTGATTCTGTGAATTTGTTCTGTTACAGATTATTGTTTTGTGGTGAATGTTGAAAGTATACTGGATGTGTGATGACAATGGTTATTGATCAGAAGGGGATCAATAGAGGAGTCACTATTATAATTTTTGAATGGTGGGTTGGATAGGAAGTGAAATGGTGTGTGAGGGAATAACAATGAAGATGTGTTGATGGTGGGTAAAAATTGGATATTAGTGGAGAGACAGGACAAAGTTGGGTTGTGCCGAATAGTGAGATAGACCAACAATGACTTGTGATGGGGGTTTTGGAAATGGGTGAGGGAGGATGAGATTTGGCGATGACATCAAGTCAACGACATGAGGGATATCCAGGAGTTCCACTATTGAGTCTAATGGTAGGTTGGGAGAAACCATTGGGTCCAACGGTGGGTGTGAAGCCACTGTTGGGATCAATGGTGGGTGGTGGTCCATCACGAGATAAACAAACATCATATTTTTTTTTTACAAAGTATAATTTCAAAATGAAACATAACTAATTAAAATCTAAACAATTTAAATTATTATTCTCCCAAAAATAGTAGTGAATGAGATAAATTAATTTTACAAAATAAAAATATTTGAAAATAATTTATAAAATAAAATAAAAAAAATGGAAAAATTCCACAAATGAATTAAATTAAAATTATAAAAATGTAAGTGAAATAATAAATTATTTAAAAAATTAAATCAATAAAATAATTAGATAAATAAATAATTAAATAAAATAATATCAATAAAAAGTTTAAATTATTATTTAGAAAATCCATTAAATTAAAAAAATAAAAAAATTAAAGAAAAACTGAAACAAATTGATGTTATTTATTATATAATTAAAAGAATGAGTTAATTAAATTTATGAGCTAATTGAAAATAAAAAAACAAAATATATTAATAAAAAAATTAATTAGGGAACTTAAGATCTATTAAATTGAAAATTAATTACAAAAATAATTAATTCAATGAAATGAAATAGTTATTTTGAAAAACAAAAACATGAAATAATGAATAAGTTAAAAAATGGAAATCAAAAATTATTATTTAAACAAAATTAAAAAATTAAAAAAATGATACTAAAAAAAGAATGAATTAATGAATTATAAAAAAATGTCTAAAATAAACAGTAAAACCATATTTAAACAAAAAATCAATGTTTTTTATATTATATAAAAAAAAGAAAACATTTAATAATTATTTATTAAAATACAATATTTTGATAGTAAATAGAGTATAAAAAGTGAAAATGACATGGAAAAGTGAAAAAAAAACAACCACATCAAACTCAGCAACACTTAAATGCTTGTTTTTCCTCAAACAAATGCATGATTTTGTCCTTCTAAAATGGAAAAAATTATTTTTTAAATTCATTTCATAATGAGAATGTCAAGACTTTTAAAAATAGAGTAGAAGAATCGGGTTAGACTTATCATGAGTGCTTAAAAGTCCCCCTACATAAATTCAATAACACAATAGAAATCAAGCGAACACTGAATCATCCCATGATAATGATTTCATACCTCTAATATGAAGTCACATACTCCCCCTTTTCAATTCCATTTCATGTTCCAATTCTATGTGTGATTACATGTTAAATCAAGTAGAATTAAAATCTTAAAAAAAGAAGCTTCAATTTTCAATTTATCCTTGGTTCCAAATATCGAAGTCCAATTTTTTAAATATATTTATTGATACAACTCAAATTATTTTCATAAAATTAAATTGTCCCCCTCTTCATCTGGGATTAATATTTCCCTCACCTTAATGAAATCATTTTTCACTACTATGAACATTATTTATTATTCTTTTTTTATAACTTTACCCATCCATGTAACTTGTACAGAGAACTATGAGAAGACACTTATTTGATATGTATAGATGGATAACACACACCCCATTCCTAGAGTCTTATATGTTCACCGTGGGATTCCATTTTCCAATTTTACTCTAGTTTAGAAGGACATCTATGATTATCATTTGAGTTTTCTCCTTAATGTTATTAATTTTTCTTAAAATATGATACCTCTACATTCAAGTTCAAATATCTAGTTTTCTATGTTCATGATCACAATTCCATAAAACTATCCTATCCCACTCCCTTCCCCTGTTCCTAAGAAAAAAATCCATAGAAACGTTATGTTATTCCACTCAGCAATCAAACATCCTCAACAATTTCATGCTCAGTGTCAAACTAAAAAAACAAATTTTTTATCCTCTAGGTAGGAATAAATATCTATGCAATTTGAACCCAAATCAGCCTCATGTTGTGAGAGATTTTTAATTTTTTAAAAAATTTTGAAAAAATGTGAAAAAATTACCATTTTTGACAAAAATTAATGAGAGAATGACGTGAGTATAATTTCAGCATAGATCAGCCAAAATAGACCCCTAACCCCCATAAATAAAACTCAAAATTGTCTCCAATATTAACTCTTAAGGTGAGAGAAAACTAAGTTCAATGAATATGGGAAATTCAGCTGTAAAATAATTTTTAAGTGGAATTTAATTAATGTTCAAAGATCACTTGACACATAAAAAATGAAAAAGATAAAAAACAAAAAACAATCACTAGAAAAAAAGGGAATTTTATTGAAAAAATATTTATTTAAGAAATACACAAAGAGAAGAATTTTCTATCAAGTTCAAACTATAGTATGATGGCCAATATAGTCCTACATTAGCAAAATGAATGTGAAAACAACGGGTGTAGGAATGTTTAACAATGAATTTGATCTAAATTTGAAACTCAATAGAATCTAGTAATCTAAAAACCAAGAAGGGAAAGAAAATTAACAATTTTAAAAGGAAATAGGGGGAATACCCCACACTCTGCATCTGACAGCAGGCAACAAACAATGTGTATAAAATGAAAAAACATAATGACACTTCCCTAAATGTGGGATTTTTTCCATTAGTTTTCTTTCAAAAGATATTATTTTATAGCACTAAGTGAATTTCTCTAGTTGGTAATCTCAGTTTTCTATGAAATTCATAAAATAAGCATAAGACTCTAGAATTTAAATTTAAAGAAAAAATCAACCAAAGAATGTATAGATTGTGTTTTATCCATATGATATAGTGGATTGCTCCGCTGGTTTTCTTTTTTCATGTTTCTAGCAGTAGTATCTCTCTATAAGTAAAAATTCATGTGACACCATCAGACATGCAAGATAGTAAACTAGAGAATCAGGTATCCAAGGTTAAAATTATTGAAAAGGATAAATAAAAAAATATAATAGAAACCATGGGTTAGTTCCCATGAAACACTAAATGTATTGTTCTTAGTAAGACTTGGGATAAAATATTCGTTCATGTTGTGAAATAGAAGATGAGAAATTTAGATTCCCTTAAAAGAAATGTTTGATCCTTTGACCATTGACTAAGAATGTTCTATTTTCCTCTCCAACTAGCTCAATAGAGCCATTAACCAAAACTCTCGTAATGAAGAAGGGTCCTAACTACATGGTCTTTAACTTTCATGGAAAAAATTTCCTTTTAGAATTGAACATAAATAACCTATAACCAACCTTAAAATATCTATTATGAATTATTGAGTCATAAAAAATTTTGTTCTTTCTTTTTAAATTTCATCATTCTCATAAGATTCCATATTAATTTCCTCCAGTTCACTCAGATCTAACAACTGTCTCTCACTAGCGTAATTGCAGCCAATGTTACAAGACTTAAATCCATAATAAGGCCTTTGATGTAATTCCACAGGAAGATGAAAAGTCTTCCCAAACAGAATCCTGTATGGGTACATACCTATGGGAGTATTGTAAGTAGTTTTTTAAACCCATAAAGCCTCATTAAAAAATGCTAACCAATGTTTCTTTGAGATGGAAACTGCCTTTTATAGAATCTGTTAGAGATCCCTATTAGAGTATTCATCCTTCCCACTAGATTGTCAGTGGTAGGTGGTACTTTTTTTTCGACTACATCTACACTTCTCATTAAAATTCATGAACTTTAAAGTCTTAAAGTGAGTTCTATTTTCTATAATGAAATCCCCAGGCACTCCAACCCTATAAAAATGTTTTTCTTTTTAAACTTCCCCACACTGGAAGAAAAATAGTTGGGAAGAGCCATTGCCTCAATCCACTTGGAAACATAGTCCACATAAACCAGAATATATTAATTCACATAAGAGGATCATGGGGGTCCCATGAAATGCATCCCCCACACATCAAAAAATCAACCTCCAGGTTTTTAGGAAGCTCTTTCCTTCTTCCAACATTTCCAAGAATCTAAAACTTATCATAGATAATGCCCAAAATCCTAGCATCCTTGAACAATGTTATCTAGTAGAAACAAGCATGGATAACCTCTTGAGTATTCCTCTCTCATCCATGTTGTCCATCACAAGATGATGATTATATGCTCTCCAATATGGGAAAAATTTATTCCTCTACAACACATATTCTCAAAATACCATCATTAAATCTTATAAAAGGAATAGGTTCATCAAAAAAAAATAATATTTCAATATAAATATAAAAATTTTTCTTTGGTTTTGTGAGAGTTCCTTGGGAATGAAACCAATAACAAGAAATTGGAAGAGTATATAAATCAATAAGACTATTATACATAAGAATCAAACAAATATTCATTAGGAAATGAGGTATTAGTCTCTTTTGGTTCCACATGTTGAGTGTTTGGTAGCCTTGAAAAGTAACATGCCACAACATTTTATTCCCATTTTTTATCGATATCAACAAAATCAAATTATAGAAACTGAAATTTCCATCTCATGGGCATAGGATTTGAGTCCTTCTTCTTCTGTAAGTACTTTAGGGTTGCATGGTTAGTAAAAATGATCACCTTGGACCCATTCATGTACCTTCTCAAATTTTCAAGGTAAAAAAACATAGCATCCAACTCATTTTTAGTGGTAGAATAATTCTTCTAAGCATCATCTAGAAACATATAGGTATATTAAGTGACATGCATCTTCCTATCTTTCCTCTTCCATTAAATTACATGTACTATTAGGTCAATTTCACCACACATTACCTAAAATGGGATTTACCAGTCTGAGGAGGTGATCACTGGTGAGGTAGTCATCTTCTCCTAAAAAAATTTATAGGACTCCATGCACTTATCATAAAAAACAAATGGTGTTTCCTTAACAATAAATGAGCAGTTGGGCTCAGTAATCTTGAAACAATCCTTGATTAACCACCTATAAAATACAACATGTACCAAGAAACTGCTTATACCATTGGTATTCTCAGGTGGGAGTATCTTTTGGATAACATCAACCTTAGAGTTATCAAACTCCATATCCTTATTAGACAGTTTTTGACCCATCACAATGCCTATAGTAGCCAGGAACTGGCACTTTTCCCAATTCAAAACCAGATTTTTCTCTTCGCATCTCTCCAAAAATGATCCCAAATTTTAAAGACAGTTTTCAATGATACCACCAAAAAATGAAAAATAATCCATATAACATCAATTATAATTTCAATTATATTTGATAAAATTCAATCATGCATCTATGAAATGTGGCTAAAGCACCACCAAAGGAAAAGGGCATCCGTTGGTAGTAGAATCTCCCAAATAGACATGTTATGGTGTTCTTTTCTTGATCCCTTAGAGAAATGAATTTTTTATAGCCTAAATATCCATCAAGAAAATAGTAAATCTCATTTCTATAATTCCTCTCTAACATTTGGTCCAAAAATGTCATTGTAGAATGACCCTTCCTTGTGGAAACATTAAGTTGTCTATAATATATAAAAAACCTCCATTTGTTCAAAACTATTGATTAGAGTTTCTCATTTTTCTCATTTTTTTACCATTTTCACACCACTCTTTTTGGGGAAAACCTGGATAGGAGTTACCTAGGGATTTTCAAAAATGGGAAAAATTATTCCAACATCCAGCAATCTGATAACTTCTTCTCTAACAAATTATTTTTTGTTCATGTTAAGTATCGTTTGGGCTTATAGGATTGGTTTACACTGAGGGTATATTGGGATTTTGTCCATGTATATTGATATAATTATACATATTATTTCATCAATTTTACTTCCATTTAAATACTTGTACCGAATCAAATTTCTCAGTAGGTTTTCTTATTGTCTTCTCTCTAGCTTGGATGAGATGATCACAAATATTGTAGATTTATCTTCTAAAAATAATATTTCAGATAGGAAGGGAGGGGTTTTATCTATTTAATGGGTGGCGATTGACATGAGGGGATACACTTTGGACTAGGTGGGCCAAGGTCATCATGCTTCCTCTTAATGAAGGCACTGTAGAAATCTCCCTCTTCATCACTTTTATTTCATGAAAAAATTTCCTCACACTTAGCCTCATATTTTGGGGATAGAATGTGTTCCAAAGAAAAATCATCCAAATGTTATAGGAACTCTCCCTCAAACTCATCAATATTCTACTTCTAAATACTAGATCTGATCCCTATGCATGTTTTATTGGGGATCACAGGTTCACCATTGATCTCTGAAAACATCCTTATAAACACCTCTTCCTCCACATGAACAAAACCTTTAGCTAATAAAATCTCATATCTGGGAAATATTGGGTAGGTGGATTCTTTAATTTTATTTAATACATTGAATTCTTACTTCTCTTCCCCAAGGTTTAAAATTAACATACTCATTTATACATCTATGATATCTCTCTCTGTGGATAAGAATGACCTACCAAGGATGATAGGTACCTCTTGGTCACACTCCATATCCTAAATTATAAATTTACCAGGCAAGATGAGTCTCCTTACTCCAACTAGAAAATTATCTACCATACCAACTTGGTGACTGATGGAGTGACCAGTAAGTTGCAACACAAATGTGGTGGGTTGGGGAACTCCTAATATCAAATTTTGAAACATAGAGAATGAGATCAAATTTACTCAAGATATAAGATAACAAAAATAGTTAAAAACTCCACAACTATCCCCAAATGTGTAGGGGTTGAAAAATCTCCCTTGGTCCTGAATCTTAGGAGGTATCCTATTCTGCAACATAACACTACAATCATCTGTCAGACTATAAGTGGGAAATTATTCAAGTCCATTTGTTTGAGATTTTTTTGAGAAATTTTAGATATGATGGGCTCTGAATCAAGGATTCTAAAAATGGAATGACAAAACTCATCTTTTAAAACACATGGAGAAAATTTTTGAAACTAAGAACCATGAGTAACTATTTTCATTCTTGGGGGAAAAGGGATAACATGAGAAATGTTTCTTACAATTTTGGGAATCCATTGAACTTATTCTTCATGAATATTCATGCGTTTAATATTTTTTCAAGTCATTTAGTTTTTATTTTTTAGATGGAACAAAAGGGACCAAAAGTTTTCTAGTTCTATATTCCAATTTTCCAGATTCATTATTTTATAGATTCACATTTTCTATTTTACCCAATTTTTTATTTTTAGTAGATTGGGGTTATTACCTAGGATATTGGTGGGTTTGGAGAAAACTTTTTGTGTTGATATCTCTATAATTCTTTCTTGGATGGCTTAAGTAGTACTTGGGAGCTTACCCCTATCTCTACTGCTAACCTCCTTAACAAACTACCCCATTTGAATTTCATAACTTTTTCATTCTTGAATCCATTTGGACTTTTTCAAAATAAAGTTTCATCTTTTTTTCATCAAATATTATTATCAAGTTTTTAACATTCCTTTCACTTCATATTATGAATTGGATAAATCAACCTTGGGTTGTGGTTAGAATTTCCACCTAGGTTTCTATTGGAAACTAAGAGGAGCATTAGAATGAAGAACTCCCTAATACCTCCAAGAAATGTTCAGTTGGTTCCTGTACCCCTAGTTATAGGTGTTTGAAAAATGATCTTCCCTAGGTTTCATCCTAGGGACATACCTAGCAAAATTTAAATTCTCAAGAGTTTGGGTGGTCATATCAAAATTCGAGTAGTATTTTTATGAGTGCACAAACATTCCAAAGTGGCGGTGTTTCTCTCTAAGAGTGTTATAAGTGTTTTCATTAAAACCCCCTTCATCTTAGGCTTCATCTTGAGGAATAATGTCCGGTTCTTTTCTTACTATGGTTATTATCCTATATCATTTGTGCTATGGGTTTTTTCTAGTGTGTTAACAATTTTTTTCAACTCCTCAATAGTCGTATCACTGAAATACCCTCCAGAAAACTGATCCACCATGAATTTTTAGTAAAAGGTGAGGCTAATATAAGTTGTTCTCATGAGGAATTGTGGATTGAATTGATAGTTTGGAAATTTTCTTGAGTAATCTCTCGAATATATCCCAAGCTTCATGGAATAACTCTCCCTCATCTTTCAAGAAAATGGGGATCTTGTGCCTAATCTCAGATGTCATTATCCTAAGATAAAATTTCATGGTGAAATAATTATAGACTTGATCCCATGTGAAAAATATTTCTTCCTCTGACTATTGAAACTCATACCTAGCATTTCTCTTGAGGCAGAAATGGAAATTTTTTAGATTATGTTCTTCCTCACTAAGGCCTCTCAATGGTAGCTACTGGAAACTAAAATATAAGTCCTTAATAAAGACAATAGAGTGTTCATTGGGAATTATATTTAAGTTGAACAACTAAGACAACATGTATTTTTTATTTCATATTTTTTGCAATTATGTTATAGGATAATGTAATAAGTATTACTAGATACAATCGGCGATAAGAACTCTTTTAGATTGTGTCATTCAATAATCTCATTTCCATGTGGATTGATATTTATTTGTAGTGAATTATTCATATTCTAGTTGTCAAATTCTATATTGTCTTATATGATTTTCACTTTTTTATTATTCAAGAATTTGTGTTTTTTTAAATCTAATGAATGGTAGGATCTAAGGATTCAATCACGACACCCCGAGATAGGGAATCATCTTTGACCTGGAGATGAGACCATGCTCCTCTATCTCCATCTCCATATCCATCTTCTATGCTCTTTTTTGGTTATTTCTTTTCTATTCTATAAATACCACCATCATATGAAATTTTTAGGAATTTAATTGAGTCATGAATTCAATTATGCTGTTTGTGTGTTTGTTCTCCCACGTTTCATGTTGTGATCCGTTCCCTGGAAATGATGAAAAAATTTTATGGGCACATCCTTGAGTGCGTACAAATTTAATATTTATATAACCTAATTACTATCTATTATAGTGGTAAGACATGGTTGAACCATAGGTAAGTACTTATTATGTGCTTAATTTACTAATAGAAACTAAAAACAACAAAAAAACAACTATAACAAAAACTAAAAGAAAGCAATAAATTTGAACAGTGAAATGAGTGTATGAAATGGTGTAGGGAGAATATGTTGAATTAGAGTAATAGATAGTCAGTTGTTGAGTTTGGGGGATTAGACTAGAATAGATTGATTTAAATGTGACATCTCTTGAATGAGACCAATCACTGAGGTACTATGGTTATGTGTAGAGTATTGAAATAACTAATTGTCATTAGATAAGTCACTGTCGCTAGTGGTATCTCTTGGGAATAGTTATTTATAACAGAACCCATGATATTGATGCTTCCTCATGTAGAAGATCTTACCATGACCTTTTCCAGGTAGTACTTCTAATGTGGTTTCCAATGAAAAAGATAATCTACACTTCACCTTTTGATACATGAGGTAGAGTGAAAAAAAATCATAAGGAAGAGGAAAAGAGGTCACTATATCAAAAGTCTCAACCCCCTTGTGACTAATCCATATCCATGAATAGATGAATTGATCGAAGTTCAATCCATCCTTTCCTAACCACCTAAACTACTGAGAAAATCTAACTAAAAGAATCAGTAAATGTAAAATTCATTGAAAAAATATCAGTACAATAAAAGTAAATGAAAAGAAATATGAAATACTCCTTTTATGATGGTCTGCTTCTGCCCTGTTGCATGTATCTGTGCTCATACGAATGGAGCTGGTGGTGTTTGATAAGGTCTTGGAGATAAAGGATTAAAGGGAATATATGGAAGGGTGGATCTGAAATGGGACTAGTGAAATTTAATGGAACGATTACATGGAATCATAGGATCCAATCGTATGTAGATGGGTGGACGAGCCATTATGAAGTAGATTCCCCCAGATGGTTCTCAAAATTATTGGAAATAATTGGAATAGTCATGAAGGCACATCCGAGAAGTGATCGTATGTCTCCCGCCTCCCTTTGCTTAGTGTGGTCCTCCCCCTGTTGATACATCTCAACTGAATTCTTCATAACTTGTTCCATGCAACACATCCTCAATGAACCCCTTGATTCCTACACAAAGTCATGAGTAAAAAGATAAAAATAATAAATTTATAAAAAATTATTTAAATAATAAATAAATGAATATATATATATATAACTATACAAATAAATAAATAATTAAAATAAAATTACTTAAAAATATATACAATTATTAAAATATGTTAATAAATTTAAATACCTATTTACGTTAATGTAAAAACATAAATATATCAAAATATAACAGAATATAATATTTATTAATATTAATAATGGGAAAGTAATTATTTAAAAACAAAAATATATTGTTTTGAATTAATAAAATTATTTATAAATAATGCTAAACTATTTATATTTACTAAAATTGGTAAATTAATTTAAAAAATTAGAAAACCAGTAGAATAAGAAATGATATTTAAATAATCACTTAGGAATTAAAATAAATCTTAATGGAAAAGAGAAAATTTACCTTTTCTGTTTTCTATACATCCGTTAAAATTCAAAGGCAAAGTGTTCGCTATCGTCACCCATTAGTATGTAGCATAGTAGAGAAAATGGTTCACATAAAGAATGAATTGTCATTTTTGAGCTTTATGTACACATGTAATTGTGGAAAATTAAGAATAGAACATAAAATGAATTTCAAACCATAACAATCTGATCCCTCCTATGCAATTTAACTACACAGAATGAAAATGAAAACAAATATGGAGACATGAAGAAAGAAAATAGAAAACACATATTTCAAGATTAATTCCTTTATTAGCTCTTACATTGACACTCAGGTCCTTCTTGGTCACTTTCCTGCTCTGTTCCTTATATCCTTGTGAATAGAGATGGAAGTGGTTGATCAATAGCAATGGATGAGGTGGAATGGATCTCAAATCGATGAGTGGTGATGGATGATAGGGGAAATATGGGATGGATCAGATCTGGAAGGATGGGATGAAACCCAATGAATGGAATTGGAGATTTGTTGTAGGTAACTGAATTTATGGATCCAATCATGTGTGGATGGGTGGAAGAGGACTTGTGTGTTTGAAATGGAGATGTCTTCAATTTGGGAGAGTGGTCATGTGCTGGAAGTAATTCAGCGCATAAGTGCTCAATGTTTTGGGTGAGAGAGGTGTGTGATCTGATCCCTTAGACATGCATCGAGTGAGTTGAGAATTCATGGAGACTAGGAGAGAGACTCTAATGATATGATCATGAGCATGGAAAAGTCCTACAAAACACAGATTCAATAACACTGATTGCAGTCAATATTTTAGGGGGATCTCTTTCTCCTATTCTCTTTATATTATTTCAATTATAATTGTATCAATTTTTTTAAAATATAATATGATTCTAGGATAAACATTTTGATCTTGGGGAATTTGATTTCCACTGGTTAATTTCTATATCTTCATAGCTTTGTTAACAAACCCCAGTATTGTTAACAGTGGGTGGATTTTTTTTAATTTTTTTATACTAACCATTAATGAGAAACAATGATTTTTTTGAATTTATGATCAAAACATATGATGAAAGAGGAGAAAATATGGATAAGAAGTAAGCATTAGAGAGGATAATCCTGAAAGGTGAACATTCAAGATATATTCTTAAGGAAAATTTATCATACCAGTTTAATAAGGATTACTATTAACATAAATGTAAATGCAGACATAACCACTAAACATATATGATTTATCTCCCTCACCAAAAGATAATTCACGCATATTAAACAATCTTGGAGTTCACCACTCCTAAAATTATTTAATTGAAAAACCATATTTTAAAAATTCAATAGAAACAATCTCATTGAATGTTATGAAGTTTTGATTTTGAATTGAAAACATAGAAAAATTGTATCCATGATCAAACTCACTAAATGATCCTGGAATTGAAATTTTACTTCATGTGGCACGAAGAAATCCTATGATTCTAGAGTTGAACTTTCTTATAAATTCTAAAAACATTTCAATGAAAATGTAAATAAGAAAAAAAAACCGTATAATAAGAAATTACCCAAACTAATATTTTATCCAAATATCATATTCTTATTAATATTTGAAAACATTTGATTGAAAGTTTAGAAATTGAAAACAAAAGGAGAAAACAAAACTCTCCTTCTGCTGCTACTCTCCCAAATTTGACACAGACACCTAGGGTGTTCTTTTTTTTTCTAAATTTCTGAACTTTTAATTGAATGTTATCAATTCTAAAGTTTACTTTTTTAAATAGAAGTGTTATAAAAAATGAATCCATGATCAAACTCACTGAATGATCATGAAGTTTTAACTCAATAATCAATTTTGAATTCACAAAAAAAATGATACGTAGAAAATAAATAATAGATCAGATCCCATTCATTCAAAATAAAGAAAGAATTGTATATATTTTATTTCATTCATGAAACCACCATTCTATATGACATCAAGATCAACCCCATATTTTCATATATCTCATCCCTCATTCGTGACATGACCTTCTCATTCATCCCAGATCTAATTCATTCCTCTCAATCATTATAATCCAGATTCATAATTTTTGAATCATCCAATCACCATTCACCTAGAGCACACAGAGAGAAGTGTAGACTTCAATGCTAGGAGCAAGAATTAGAGCTTAAGATGAATCTTAAAAGAGATTTCTCATCATAGATTTTCCTTCATATTTTTTCCTTTTGGTTCATTTATTATTTGATTTCATGATAATGTGTAGTTAAATTAAATAGGAAAATTGGCGTTAAATGAACAAATCATCCATTTAACCATTTTGTTTTTTTTAATTTTATTGTTCAGTTTAATTTTTATGTTTGGTTTTATTTTCTGTTTAATTATATGTAACAATTTATTCTACCTAATTACTAATAGGTGAGGGTAGTGGATCAATTCACCTCGTATCATTGGATGAAGTACCAAAAATTGAAAAAGGTCAATGTATCTCTTCACCATATTGAATAGATTGATTCAAGGGTTTAGATCCAAAGACCAAGGCTCAAGGAAGTTAACCGAGCAGTGTTAATCTATTGAATTGGAAACACAACAGATTATCCTAATCTTCCTATGCTCTAGATAATTGAATTAAATTGAGTAGATTAGGTGAACATCATTTTATCAGTTCAAAGCAGATTGAGGACCCTGATTCTTCTTTTTATTGCCTCACTCTTTGCTTATTTTTCTCACTACATCCTGACACTATCTCACTCATTCCATTTCACACACTCTTTTAACTTTTCACTTTCTCTGTTTTCTTTTAGTTTTTTTTTTATTTTTGTTAGTCTTGAGTTTTTTTTGGTCTACATAATCACTATGTCCTTCCCTATGGTTTGAAACCCTTATTACCATAGTACTAGTAGTTTTTAGTGTTTATAAATTTTAAATTTGTGGGCACTCAATGACACGCCCGTCAAAATCACCCATTACCCCATTCCCACATGATTGGATATGATGATTCTATATGATCATTCCATTTTCACTAGACCCATTCTAGATCAAAACATTGTTCTGATGATTTATTTTAAAAATATATGCTTTAGAAAAAATGCATCCATGATCAAACTCACTGAATTATTATAGAGTTTGAACTAAGAAAAAACTGCACAAAAAAATTGAATGAAATCATAATTGATCTCACTTATCAATTTTTAAAACATTGAAAATGAATATTGAAAAACAAAATTAATAATTATAAGTAGAAAAAATTCCCTTGAACTAGAATTTTAGCCAACAATCATGTTCATATTAAAAATTTATAACATTAAATTACATGTTCAAACATTTAGAAAAAAAGAGGAAGAAATAACTCCCGTACTTATCCTACTTGGAAGAATTTATTGATTGTGCTGTACAAGAGGACAAGTCACATCCAAGATTTCCAGCATCACTGCTTGTACATCCTCAATTGAAAAAAACTCAGATATGTTTTGGAAAAAGTATATATATATATAATAATTGTAAATATACAATTTTTTGGAACCTAGGAGATAGCCAATGTATAAAGATTAATTATTTATATTTTTCTATTCTCATTTTCATTTTAAATATTATTTATTTTTTATATTATATAAAATAACAATTAATATATATAATTTAATATATATAATAAATAATGTCATCGATATAATAATAATAGTAATATAATTAAATTAAATAAATTAATATATATAATGTATATATTTATACATATTTATATTAATTCATATATTTATTATATTATAATTTAATTTAATTAAGTAATAGTTAATACTAATATATAAACATTATTCGTATTATTTTTATATAATTATCTATTTTAGTAATTATAAATATATGTGAATATGTTTGTATATATATATATTAATTAGTTTCCTTTTTTATTAATATTTTTTATATTTCTATTATAACTATAATAATAGTAATATATTTCTAATACCAGTTGCATTTTTAAACAATTTCTCACATTTTAAATTTCTCTATTTGATGATAGGAGTTGCTCATGGGTGGAAGGAAAAAATGGATCATGTGAAAAATTCAATGAAGAGTGGGGTTTGTTGAATGAATATGGTTACACTCACTGAGAGTTTACTGATGAGCTGATGATGAGCACATTAAATCTAGCCACATGGATTGATTAATGCTTGTGAATTTAGTTTTATTGAATCCTTCTTTTTTGTGGGAGTTCTGTGAATAAGAGGTGAAGGATCCTCTCACCCCCATGGTGAGAACACTACATGACACACTCCAAACACACCTCCTGGACTGGGAACATATCTTCGACTCGGAGACATGATCCCCACTCCTTCATCCATCACCATCCTCCATTTCTCTATGTTAATTTTAATTTTAATTTTTATACTCTTTAAATAAATTTTGTTTTATATTGAGTTGTGTTTTTTTTGAATTGTGATATTTCATTCATTCTTTATCACCTTGTGTTGTGATTTGAAATTTTTAGTAATGAAGATCTAATTTGTGATGCTAGATCGAGGTAGTAAAACCCGACATGATATAGAGATTCTGTAGTACCCACTGTTTCTAGTATGTAACCATTAAATTGTTATTTTTATGTTTATAAAGTGTATGGGTGAAGTATGGGAGACTTGGGTGAACTTTTGATAAGCTTTTTTGTGAAAAGTTGATGCACATGGCTACACACATTTTGTCTAAACCGTGTGGAAATCCTAGAAGAAACCATGTGCGGTAATAGTTTTGGGGTAGTATCATCAACGTGGTGTGAACTCGGTTAGGGAGACCATGTGAGGAGGTCATGAAAGGATTTCATTAAGGTATTAGCTAACAAATGTTTAGCGAATTATTTGTCTAACCATGTGAACTAACCATGCACAGAGTTATAGTTAGATCCTAAAAAGTTGGATAACACTCATTTTGCCTCTAACTACCTCATTTTTGATTCATGGTAGCTCTAAATTTTTATTATCCCCCATTAAAGGTAGGATAACCTCTCCCAAGTGATTTTGAATCTTATAGATCCCTCTCTTGGAGTTTTGAAGCCTGATTCATGCGGTAAGTGCCGTTCTGCACCATTCTTTTAATGTTTTCTTAGATATACTTAGATTTACTTCTCTTCTCAGCTCAGTTTCCCATATATACACCCGTTATGGGAAGATATAATATTTTGGATTCCAAATATGATGATATTTGGTCTTGATCATGTTAGGACAAGATATCTAAGGTGGTTTCATGGATAATCGACCTAGTTTCTTAAGCATTCTTTATCAGTTTTCGGTTTTCATCAAAACCATTGAGGTAAGTGGCTTCACTCTCAACTAATCATGCTATAAATGACTGGATTAATTTTAAATTGGTTTATTTTAATGAAATTAATTGTTAAAATCATGTAATAAATCTTGTTTAGTGATGATTTATGGTTTTGATTAAATTCTATAATCTTAGTGAATTATTCTGAAAAGTGATTTATTTTTTGAATTTAAAATGTTGATTTAAAATTATGGGTCTGTTGGAATTTTTAAATTTTTTCTTGGGAAAGGGGTTTTCAATAAAAATGATTATTATTGAAATGGTTTTATAATTGATATGTTTTTGAGGGAAAAAGTATTTTCAATAAAAATCTTATTTTATTGAAAGGGGTTTTGGCATGTCTTTTGGGTATACATGGTGTGTGTGTTTCTGTTTCCATTCCAAGGCTTGGCTGAAAGATTACCTTGTGCTTTGTTCCAAAGCTATAATGGAACATGAGATATAATTACCTTGTGATGACTTGGTAGATCGATGATAAACCACTCATGAGTATAGAACTATCATAACGAAGCATGCATGGTTGATAGTGTGGATGTTTGGAATAGATTGGGTATGCCAAAAGGATACTGAGAAATTGTTTTAAAATGTTGTTTAGTTATTTTTTTTGGAAATAAGATTTTATATATATATTATTTGAAATATTTCTTGTATAATTTTAGTTACAACTGGTTTTGGAACATGTTTATATTTACTTATAAACTGTTCTGGGAAATCATTTTATATAAACTATTTTATATAAAGGTTTTTAACTCTTTTATCCTAGTGGAATGAGTAGGGAAGTCATTTTGGAAAGACTAATGAGTTTTATACTCAACCATTATTTGGAAATTTGGTGCTTTTGGGGATGTTAACTTCTGGGACATGGGAAAAGGTAATGTATCACACCTATTTAGCACCACCTCATGATACTTGGGATGTTTGGTGATGTTGGAGCATAAGACTTATGGAGAATGGAGTATTTTGGTTTTATTGTAGATTCTTTTAGTTATCTTCAACATTTTACTTTTATGGTTTCTTTGTCTTCTACTATAATACACTTTGGTGTGGTTTTGTTATAAATATGATGGTTGAGTTTTCTTGTTTTTAGCAAGCATCATACAATGGTTGTTTGTTAAGTGGTTTATTTATTAAAGGGTAAATCATCCACCACATTCAGTTAAAATAATTCAGCATTTATTTCCAGCATTTGGTGTCTTGGGGATGTTTCTTAAGGCCTATTAATTATTTTTTGAATTCTCAATCGAATTAGAATAAGTGGGTCATTACAAATGGTATCTTCTTGGTTGATCCAAAATCATGTTTGGGATAAGTGGTATAAGTTTGTCCATTTCCTTGGGGAACAAGTAGTGTTTTTTATTGTTCTTGGAGTTGAAATTAATTATTGTCTATTCCTCAGATTGTGATCTTATAAGGGATTAGGATTATCAGGACTTGAAATGTAGAGCATAAAATGACATAGCTATCCTATTTATGCTGAACTTCAAGTTACCAGGGAGTTTGGTACATAAGTATTTTGGAGACAGCTATAGGATTATAGAAATATCATTGTCATGGGTTTGACCAATGAGATGAGCATGAAATGCAATTTTGAGGAATGAATTACCACTTGGATTGCATATTTCATTTTTATTAATGATTTCTATTTTGTGCAAAAGTGATGATTTTTGAAAATCAAGAGTTTTTTTCAAAGAAATGGTTGATTTTGGAAAGAAATGTTGTGATAGTTAATGTGCTAGAATTTTATATTCTAAGACATCAATTTCTAGAGATTGAGACTTATAGAGTTTGTTTTTTCTTAGTAAATGGAACTAGGTAGGCATCTTAGAAACCAACAGGAATAATTTGTTGAGAATGTGGTTGCACCAGAGCCACAAGTGAACCAACAGTTGGTCTAAAGCATTGCTCAGGCTTTTAAAATTGTTGAGTTGGGACTGAAACTGGATACTTTGATTATGATATCTTTCACTAATTGAAATAAAAGTGAAGGAAGTTAGGTTGTATTCACTAAAATAGATGAGAACTCTAGCACTAAGATCAAGAGGAAGAGGGAAACCTATTCTCAAGGAGGTGTAGCACATCTAAATAGGACTAATGGAGTAATTAACCTTCCTCCAATACCCAAGATCAATATTGAATATTTATTGTGTGGTTAATTAAGTCACATCAAGTGACAATGTACAACACAACCGATATCATGCCACAATTGCAACAAAATGGGGCATCTCGAGATCTATTATCACTTTGCTCTCAAATCAGGTGATTGGGACACTTCTCAGGTGTCACCAGAATCATATTCTTTGAATATAGAAGGATAGAATAATCAATTTCATCAATAGAGTAGAGCTAGCCATGGTTATTCTAACAACACCATGACTCCTCAGGAAGTGCAATCACAACAAGGAAATAAGGAGAAGAGTGCAGCAACGAAGAAGTTGTATGGAGATGAGTAGGTAATTGTGGATGATCTGGATGGACCATCTATAGTGAGAAGTATGATTTTATAGAATTATACTCTTATAAAAGTGTTGTTCAATACTGGTGTATTGAATTCATTCATTTCATATTGTGCTATTTATTTTCTACGTTTAAAACTCAAAATGATGCCTTATGTGTTAAAATTTCAAACCCCTCTCTATGAAAGAGAATGTTGAGCCTTTATGTGTAGAGAATTTTCTATAACTGTTGATGGAGCTGAACTGAAAGGGGACTCATCGATGTTAGATATTGATGTCTATGATTTAATATTGGGTATGGATTGGTTGACAACGTTCAAGGCTCAAATTGACTATTATAGAAGTACAATTACCTTCTCAAATGTGGAAGGTGTTAAGAATCTATTTAAATGAGAAAGGGTTGTAAAGGTAGATGCAGCAAGCTTGTTGGTACCGGTAGTGGGAATGATATCTTACCAACTAGTTACCTTTACATTAGTATTGATAGAAGATTTTGAGGATAACAGTTTTCCTGTAGTTGTGGATCAATGTCCTAATGAGTTTCCTAAAAACTTCTTAGGGTTACCACCTCTAAGGGAAATGGAGATCATGATTAATCTCCTTCCAGGGACTAGCCCTATTTCTCTTTCATCTTATAGGATAGAACCAATAGAGTTGAAGTAATTGAAAGTGGAGTTAGAGAATCTGGAAAGAAAAGGTTTCATTTGACCACGTACATCTCTATGGGTAGCACCAGTCTTGTTCGTGAAGAAAGAAGATGGAACTCTTCAGTTGTGCATTTATTATCGTAAGCTTAACAAAGTTATGATAAAGAATATGTATCCACTTCCATACATTTATGATCTATTGGATCAATTTAGGGGAGCTCAGAGGTTCTATAAAATTTACTTGTGATCAGGATACCATCAATTTTTATTTCAGAAGGAATATATTCCAAAGATAGCTTTGAGAAGTAGATATGGTCACAACAGATATGTAGTAATTCATTTAGGTCTCACTAATTCACCAAAAATATTTATAGAATTGATGAATAATATGTTTTATAGATATATGGATTCTTTTTTTGTGTGGTATTTTTGGATAAAATATTGGTTTATTCAAGTACATAGGTTGATCATGAGGAACACTTGAAAATAGTGTTGTAAATATTGAGAAACCAACGGTTGTTTTCCAAATTTTAAGTGTGATTTTTGGAAACAAGAGGTATGCTTTCTTGGATATGTAATTTTTTAAAAATTATTTTTTGTAGATCCAGAAAGGATATAAGCTATTATCTATTGGCAACCCATGAAGAATGTCTTTGAGATACAATGTTTTCTTAGTCTATCTGGTTATTACTGATGATTTGTGCATGAATTCTTAGTACTAGATTCACCAATGATAGCTTTGACAAAGAATAATATTCCATTCTGATGGAATGAGGAATTCTAGAAGTCTTTTTAAGAGGTAAAAGTTTGTCTTACATCAACACCTATCATGATTATGCCAGAATCAGAAAATCAGTATGTGGTGTACTGTGATGCTTTGGGATCTGGGTTGGGGTGTGATCTTATTCAAGGAGATCATGTGTTTGCTTAAGGTTCAAGGTAGTTGATAGTTCATGATAAGAATTAACCAACACACAATTTGGAGTTATCTATAGTTGTCAATTCCTTGAAGACTTGGCATCATTATCTCTTTGGTGAGAAATTTACATTGTTTACAAATCATAAGATATTGAAACACATTTTATCACAATGATATTTGAATTTGAGGCAAAGAAGATGAATGCAGTATCATCAGATCTTTGAATTTAACTTCATTTATACATCGAGTAGTGTCATTATAGTGGCAGATGAATTAAGAAGAAATTCACATGATCAATTGGAAAAATAAGCTCTAGATGAGTGGTAGTTGATGTCGGTCCTAGCTGACATTCATGTGGAATGTGATGACCAAGGTGATTTTGTGGTTCCCTTTTTAGTTTTCATGGTTCTTGATTTGGTAAATATTGTTGAAGAGTCAGAAACATCTGATAAAAAATGATTGGTAATGAGTTCAAAACTCAATGGTGGGGAGAACATTGGGGGATGGAAACATGAATGGAGTTTGGTGTTGTGGTTCAGAGATCAGATGCTTGTAGATATGTTTTTTCAGGAAAAAATTATTCATGCTTACCACCATTATAGATTCTCTATATATCTGAGTATAAAAAAGATTTATATGGTTTTGAATTCACAGTTTTGGTTGAGTGGCATGAAACTGAAGGAGGCTCAGTTCATTTAAAGGTAATTAACTTTTCAGAAAGTTATGGCAGAACATCAATGAACAATATGTATGTTGAGGTCTTTACCTATCCCAGTGTAGAAATGGGAGCAGATAACCATGGATTTTATTATAGGTCACCGAAGAATGTTTCAAAAACATGATTTCATATGGGTGATATTAGATCAACTCAAAAAGCTGGCTCATTTCATCCTTATTCATGAAACTCATATAGAGGATGATCTATCTAAAATATATTTCCAGGAAGTGGTAAAGATACATGGTGTACTAGATTCAATAGTCTCAGGTAGAGATATGAGGTTCACATCTCATTTCTAGAAATCCTTATAGAAATCGCTTGGGAATTAGTTGACTATGAGTACAGTCTATCATCCTCATATGGATGGGAATTCCAAAAGGATGATACAGATGTGCGAAGACATGTTGCAATATTCTGTAATGGATTTTTGTGTCTCATGGGAATAGATTGTTCCATTAGTAGAGTTATTGTATAACAAAAACTATCAGGCCTCGATACATATGGATCCTTTTGAAGCATTGTATGGGTGTCCATGTTGTTCTCCACTTTTTTGACTGGAAACAGGTTAGACTTCACTAGTTGTACCGATCCGTTTCCAAGAAATGAGGGAGAATATTCAGTTGACCATAAAGAGGATGGAGATGTCCCAAATTTATTGGAAATCATATTCAGATCATCACTAAATACCATTGTTGTTCATGGTGAGTGACCATGTGCTCTCTCGGATCTCTCCAAGTCTTGGAAATCATCATTTTGGGAAGATGGGAAAGTTATCTACTTGATATATTGGCCCTATTGAGATTCTGTATTGGGTTGGAGAGGTGGAATATCAGTTTTTATTTCCACAATGGTTCATTTAGGTTCATAATGTGTTTCGCATATCTCGGTTGGAAAAGTATCAAATTGATTCTAACAATGTGATCAGATAGAATAACATTAACCCTGATCTAGATGATTTATTAGTACATATCCCAGGGCAGATTATGAATAATAAAGAGAAAGTATTGTGTGTATTAATCATTGGTCTAGTGTGGGTTTTATGGAAACATGTTTAGATTCAGGAAGAGTCATGGGAACATGAGAAGGAAATTATAGAGCAATATCCAGAACTCTTTTAGGGTAGTGATGGTTTTCTACTCTCTAAAGACAGAAATACAAATGATGGGTAGCATTTAGTACCCCCAATTTCTGTTATGTAACTCTTAATTTGTGTTTTTTTGTTTATAAATTATAAGGGTGAAGGATGGGAGAGTTGGGTGAACTTTTAATAAGCTTTTGGGGAAAAAGGGATGCGCATGGGCTACCCATGATTTGTCTAACCCTTGGGGAAATATTATAAGAAACCATACATAGTAGTAGTTTTGAGGTGGTAGTGTCAGCACAATGTGTGTATAATTAGGGATATCTTGCAAGGAGGTTGTATGACGGTTTCTATAAGGCAGTAGCTAATGCACGACTTTTGTAATCGTGCGAACTAACAGTGTGCAGAGTTATTGTTAAATCCTAAAAATAGGATCTCACTTGATTTTCATATAAATCCCTCATTTTTTTTATCTTGGTGGCCTTAATTTGGGATTCTTCTCCATTAAATGTACTGGAACCTTTCCCAAGTGATTTGGAATAAATTTGGATCCCTCCCTTGGCATTTTCAAGCTCGATTCTTGCGGTAAGTGTCATTCATCATTGTTCTTGTCATGTTTTCTTAGATCTACTTAGATATACTTCTCCTCTCCTCTTATTTTATCAGATATTGGCCCTTTATGGGTAGATATTATATTTTGTATGCCAAATATGATGAGTTTTGGTCTTGATCATATCAGGAGAAGAGATTTAAGGCAGTTTCGTGAAGAATCGACCTAGTTTCTTAAGAGTTCTTCCTTTGCTTTCAATTTTCTTCAAAACCATTGAGGTAGGTGGGTTCACTATCAACTCCTCTTAATATAATTAATTTTCATAGTTTCAAATTATTTTATTTTAATGAAATTAATTGTTAAAATCATGGAATAAATCTTCTTTAGTGATGATTTAGGGTTTTGAAGAATTTATGTAATCTTGGTAAATTATTGTGAAACGTGATTTAGTTTATTGAATTTAAAATGGTAATTTTAAATTGTGGGTATTCTATAAATTTTAAATGATTTTTTGGGAAATGGGTTTTCAATAAAAAGGTGTTTTATTATGATGGTTTTAACATTGAAATGGTTTTGAGGGAACAAATATTTTCAATAAATGGAGATTTTATTGAAAGGGTTTTTGGCATGACTTTTGGGCATACTTGGTGTGTGTGTTTGTGTTTCATTTCCAAGGATTGGTTGAAATATTCCCTTGTGCATGATTCCAAAGGTAAAATGGAACATGAGATATAATTACCTTGTGATGACTTGATATATTGATGAGAAACCTCTCATGAGTATCAAATTTTCATAAAGAAACATGCATAGTTGATAGTGTGGATGTGTGGAATGGATTGGGTATGCCAAAAGTATATTGAGAAATGGGTTTAAATCCTTTTTTAGTTATGTTTTTTGAAAGTATTATTTTTATAATTTTTTTGAAATAAAACTCGGGTACTTTTGGTTACCAATGCTTTTGGAACATGTTTATATTTATTATAAACTGTTATTGGGAAATTGTTTTATATAAAATATTTTATTTAAATGATGCTAACTCTTATATCCTAGTGGATTGAGTAGAGAAGTAATTTGGGAAAGCCTACTAATTTTTATACTCACCCCTTCTTTGGAACATTATTACTTCTGTAGATGATATCTTCTAGGACATGGGAAATGGTAAAATATCACACATATTTTGCACCACCTCATGATACATAGGTTGTTTGGTGATGTTGGATCATGGAGTCATGTTGTTGTCTTAGATTTTCTGGTAGTTTTATTACACTATTTACTTTTATAGTTTCTTTTTCTTCCATTTTAGTACACTTTGGTGTTGTTTAATTATAATGATGACGACTGAGATGTCTCGTTTTTATCATGCATCATATAATGATTTTTGGGTTAGTTGTTTTTTTCATAAAAGGTAAATCATCCCCTACTTTCATTTCAAACGCTTGGGCATTTAATTACAGCCTTTGGCATCTTGGGGATGTTTCTTAAGGCCTATTAATGATTCTTTTTATTCTCAAGACAATGAGAATGAGTGGGTCATTACAGATTTGATCTTAAATGCGATCATCGTCTTATTATTCTTCACCTTAGCAGATCACATCTATGAATTCATTTAAGTAAAAGAAAAATTATGCATAGAATCAGTTTGCTACTCTCTTGTATCACATATTATACCCTTTATTTCTCTATTTATAGAACTGATAAATAAAGATTGGTTGTGAAATTTATGATCTAATGGAATCATTATGCCTTATGAGATATTCATTCCAGAATTAGTTCACTGGGGAATTCAGTAAGCAATATGGGGGGTTGTTCGAGCATTGAAGAAATTTGGTGTTCGTGTGTTCAATTTTAGGTGAGATTGGAGTGTGATATGAGTCATCAACCATGCACTGAGCGAGGTTGAAAGTTGTTGATTAATTTCTAAGATTCTCTATGATAGGTATTCGAGGATGGAGTGACCTGGATTTTTCTTTGTTCCTACTGACATCCGTCATCTGTGTCATTCTGTCTTTTTTTATTCTTCATTATTTCTTATTTCTTCTATTAACATTTTTTTTAAAACATTACCTGATCATAGTTAAACTATGTCAAGGTTTAATTATTTATATTTTCTTACTAACTACAATTTAGGGGTAAGTATGGTCGAACCCATAGGGATGGATATAGAGAGTTTGAGTGACCATATTTCAAAAAAAGCCCACTATTTTCAATAGTGGGTGAAAATATTTTTTTATTTTTATTTTTTTATTTTTTGTTTTTAATGAAGATAGAATGAGAAATAATATTTTTTAAGGAACTAAACTAAAACTAGAGCTATGGTGAAACAAAAAGAAATGAATTATATGTAAATATGGGAAAATTTTCAGTAGAAACTAATAAATAATAAATACCTAGGAAATTATAACTTTATTGGTCTATAATAATATCATTTTTACTGAAACAACATCATTTAACAAACTCAGGAAAATATGTTTTTAATCTTCCTCACCAGAAGATCAAACACACAGATAATGAAATCTTAGAGTTTGGGAATCCAAGATTCATTAACTATAATGAAAACTGTAAATTATTCAAGGAATAAGATTCTCTATAATATTAATAGATTTGTAGTTTAATATTTTAATGAAACATATTCAAGATCAATCTCAACGATTGATTTTGATGTTTGGAAATTTAAAAAAAAATTCATAAAAAAATATTAACTAATTCAAAATTGTTCTTTCCAATCAAATTTGAATTCATTGTCAAAAAATGATGTAAAGAAAAGAAAGAACAAACCTATAGATTAAAGATCCCCCAAACAAGAAATGTTTACCCTAAAGTAATTGCAAAATCAAAATTTGAAAACAATTCAATTACAAACCAAGAAATTGAAAAGTAGAGAAAGAGATCTCCCTCTCAATTAAGCAGATTAATGACATGTACAAGGGTCTCAGTAAAGTTAGAAAATAAAGTTTTCCACAAAAATATATTACAACAATAACACATGACTTTTCATTTAATATAGGGAAAAAAATTCAATTATATTTGAACAATTGCATGTGAAAATTTGAGTGCCCAAGAATTTAATATTTATAAACCATAAAAACTACTAGTACTATTGTAAGAAGGGTTTGGAACCTAAGTGATATAAATAGTGATTGTGAAGACCAAACTAAACTCAAAAAAACCAAAAAAAATTAACAAGAAAAACTAAAAGAAAATAGTGAAAGTGAAAAGTGAAAAGATTTTGTGAAATTTTATAGGTGATATGCAGTAAGGATATAATGAGAACAATAATCAGGGAGTGAGACAATCAATAGATAAATCAGATCCCTTGGGGTACATTGAACGGATAGAAAGATCTTCTATTATTCTACTCAGTTTAATTCAATCATATAGTGCATACGAAAATGTTAACAATCTACTCATTTTCCCATTCAGTAGATCAACACAGCTCAGTAAACTTCCTTGAGCCTCAATCTTTTGATCTTAACCCTTGAATTAATCTATTCAATATGGAGAAGTGATACATTTTCCTTTTCCAATTTTCGATACTTTGATCAAAAATCCAAGGTGAATTTATCCGCTACCCTCACCTATTGGTTATTAGGTAGTATAAATTTTTACGCATAATTAAATAGAAAAGAAAACCAAACACAAAAATTACATGGAACAATTAAAATTATAAAAAAGAATCGATAAACAGATGATTATTTCACTACACCATGATTCCCCTAAATAGTTTAACAACTCATTCTCAAGAAAATAAAAATGAAAAGAACAAAAGGAACAAGAAGAAGGAGCATCTCTTTCAATATCTGTCTCTCAAGCTCCATCTTCAACTATAATTCTTGGTCCTAGCTTCGCTATATACTCTGCTCTCTATGTTTTCCAGCTGAATGGTTATCGAATGATTGGAAAATGGTGGATCTAGGTTAAAATTATTGGGAGGAATTAATGGGATCTGGGATGGATGAATGGGTTGTGCTATGAATGTGGGATGAGAGACGTGGAAATATAGGACTAATCTCAAGGTCGTATATAATGGTGGTGTCATAAATGAATAGAATATGAATAAATAACTTAATTATATTACTTTTTTCCACATCAATTTTCATTTTTTTGACTCTATTTAATATGAAAACAATGTATTTTTTAAAATAAATAAAAATTATTACCTCTTTGTTCATAATTGATAAAATAATCATTTTTTTTGTTAAATTCAATTATTTTAGTGATTATTTCTATTCTTTTGAATAATTTGTTAATTAAATAATTCATTCTACCATAAATTTTTTTCTTGTTTTATTTTTATTATAATTTTTAATTTTTCATTCTCTTTATCCTTTCATTATTTATATTATTTCATTTTGCAAAATAATTATTTTAAATTATTTAATTTTATTTTTTCGTTTGTGAATAAATGAATCGTCACTTTTCTTTTTCATAATTTGAATAATATAATTTAATTCAATGCTTCAATTTTTTCAATATATAATTTTAATTTAATTATTTTATTTCATTAATTCATCTATTAATTAATTTTTTAATTGACTTTTTCAAACCGATATAGTTATTTTTAAATGAAAATTAGATTTTTTATTGAATACTAATTTTATTTTGTTAAGAATTAGGAATTTAATCTATTTATAAATTTATTTAGTTTACTTTTTAGTTTAATTAATTATATAATTGCATTTGTATTTAATTATTTGATTTTTTTGTTGTAGGTTCCAATACACATCGCCATGCCATCTCCCATCACACAACCAAACATGGTGGTGTCTCATTTTGATACTACAAGGCCAACTCACCACCATAAAATGCTAGCAGTGTTTCATTTTCATACCATCGACACAAGATGAGGGTTTCTCATCTTCTCACGGCTCCCCACTTTCCATCTCCTTCCCACCTCCTGAGACACTGTTTCCATCTACTACCACCGTCACCCCTTCATTTGATGATGCACTACCATTCTCTCAAGTCCAGAAGCCAATGATAGCCTCATCATATTTTGCTGAGCACAATGGTGACTCAGAGTCACCATATTACTCCATGTGACTCACCACTTTGTTTCATACCCTCCATCAACCAAACAAGAGAAACTCGGGAAACTTTACTACAAATAAAATCACTAGTACCTGATGAATATCTAAAATACTAAATCAGATAAAGAATCAAATAACTCTAAGTACCCTCAGTCAACATATCTGATATGGAGGAACTCCATTAATCCATTGTGGCCTTCCACATATCAGACCACCGGGTGCCGTCGTGGATCACACTCCACTGAATCCGACTCCCATCGGAGTCATACTCCCCCTTCCTCCCCTTTCTGCACATCATTGTGTGCCTTGAACCACCTGTGTTGGCCCACATTTATTACCACCTCGCTACCACTACCCACAAACCCCCTTTCCATTTTTTCTTCACAATCACTAGACTTCCCCACTTGAACCCCCACCCGAACCGATTCCTAATTTAGCGACCAACCATCTCCTTCTCCCTCACCCGCAAGTCCCCCTCCCCCTCCTGTGTCTGCTCACCAAACTCGACTCCCCTATTCTTCCTTTATTTTTTAATTTAATTGTATCATTTTTATAATAACATATAATAAATATAATATAATATTTATTATATATAACTTATATATTCATAATATTATTATTGATTTTAATATATTTTTAATATAATTAGGTTTATATTTATATATAAATACTTGTACATATCTTATTTAATTAATTAATTTACAAATTTTAGTAAATATAAATAGTTTTATAATAATTATAAATAGTTTTATTAATTAAAAACAATATAGTTTTGTTTGTAAATAATTATTTTTCCTTTATTATTAATAATACAAATTACATTCTTTTATATTTTGATATCATTTATGATTTTCTCATTAACATTAATAGATATTTGAACTTTTGTACAAATTTTAATAATTGTATATAGTTCTGATTTTTTTATTTTAATTATTTATTTGTTTTTATAGTTGTTTATATATATACATTTATTTACTAAATACTTGTTATAAATTTATTATTTTAATCTTTTTACTCACGACTTTGTGAAAGAATAATGGGGTTTGTTAAGCATGTACTACATTGAACAAGTCATGAAGCATTCATTCAAGAAGTATTGAGAGGACCACACTGAGTAGAGGGAGGCGAGAGAAATATTTTTTGTTCTAGGAGGGTCATTCATGACCATTTCATTCGGTTCCAGCAATTTCGAGAACCATTTGTTTGAATCGACTTTAGAATCACCCATCCACCCATCCACACATGACTGGATCTAAATATTCCATCAGATCATTCCATTATATTTAAGTAGACCCACTCCAGATCCAACCTTCAATCCATTCCTTCTCATCCTTTGATCCAGGACCTGATCAACCACTTCTATCTCTATTAATCTTAGTATAGAGACAAGAAACCAAACAAAAGTATACCATTGGAGTAGGAGGACATCTTATTATTTTTCTATTACCTTATTTTACTATACTGAGCTATTTTCAATGATTTTTACATTTACTGCTACTCTTACTATAAATTTCTATGTAGTTTAGGATGGTTGAAATAGAGAGATTAAACTGCAATCAATTCATCTGATCTTGGATCTATATTAAGCAGATGAGGGATGAGAATTTTGATCCCATGATCTCTTTCTCTCTTCCTCATGAGTTTTTTTTCACTCTACCTCAAGTAATTAAAGTTGAAGGGAAGTGTATCTTTTGTTACAGAAACCACAACTGAAGTACTGATTGGAAAAGTCTATGGAAATCTCTTTTCTATGAGGAAGCATCACTATATTAGGTTATTTTATAAATAACTATTCACAAGAGAGATCACTAGTGATGATGACTTATCTAATAAAAATTAGTTATTTCACTAATCTGCACGTAAACACAATACCTCAATGATTGGTCTCATTTACGAGTTGTAGCATTTAAATCAATATATTATGTTCCAATCCCCTTAACTCAACCATTGAATGCCTATTACTCTAATTCACTTCATTCTCCCTGCCCCATTTCATAATCTCATTTCACTATTCATTATTCAAATTTTATTTTAGTTTTTTTGTTTTAGTTTTAGTTTTTATAGTTTCTAGTTTATTTTGTCCATTTAAGCACAAAATCAGTCCTTCTATGTGGTTCAACCATGTATTACCATTATACTAGGTAGTAAGCAGGTTATATAAATAATAAATTTGTGTGTTCTCAATGACACACTCGTAGAATTTTGGTTCCGTTGTTAGGGAAGTCAAGTGCGACCAAGAATAAAAACAATAAAAAATATATAATACAAAAACTAACAAAATAAAAGATAAAAAAAAGTAAAAAAAACATAAAAAATATAGGGAAAATGTTTCCAACTATTGGTTAAGATGGATGCACACTAGATCCTCTAAGTCTGAACTTGAAACACCGATTCAAGAAATCAACAAACATTTTTCTGACCTTATGAATAAATAGAAACGTGAAATGGAAAACATATAAGGAATAATTGAAAACCATAATGTGAATGTTATACATCCCATGGTTCCTACCCCCAAGAGATCTATTCATAGGGAGTTACAAATTCCTTATGTGTCAAGCAACCCATCATGTATTAGTTTTTCCCCTTGGTATAATATCTATGGAATTAAGTAGTCTAATCTCTCTTAGATTCATTATTTTAATGGCATGACATTAAAGAATTTATTAGAGTTCATTATTGATTTTTACGGTACTGTCCAACAACTGCCTCTACAAGATCTGAGTGAGGAGGTGTTGAGGAGATGATTTTTCCTTTCTTTATTAAGGGGAGGGATAGGACTTGGTTCCAAAATATTAATGATGAAATCTTCCAAATATGGGATAAGGTATTCGATGCCTTTGTTTCCAAGTTTTACCGTAAGAACACTACCATTGAGGTTAAGAACAAAATCACTAGCTTTGTCTAGGATGAGGGAGATCTCTTTCATGAAGCATGGGATAGGTTTAGAGGTCTTATTGGGTAGTGTCTCAACTATCAGTTAGCTACCCATTTACTCTTGGGTACCTTTTACAATACCCTCACCCCTAAAATTATAACATAGTTGACCAATCCTATAGGGGTGACTTATCTTAATCCACTGCAGATGAGATAAAACAATTTTCTGATAAGTTGGCTCAAAAGTCTCAACACAAGTTCACTAGGGAGAGATTCATCCATAGGGATAATACTAATACCCATGTTGTTGCTATCAAATAACAAGTTATAAGGAAGTAGTGTTGTCACTGTGGGATGTTCGGTCACAATCAGAGATGTTATCACAATTTTGAAATCCCTGTCCATTTAGATAAGAGTGCCCAGTATATGGATTTCAGGGCTAAAACCAAGGTGTCCAGGCTCCTTTTTCCAATCATTAAAATTCTGGATATCAAGGACAAACCAATCAGTTATGGAGAGGATAAGGTGTAATAAAACAACCCACTATCCCAAATTTCAAATCACATCCCAAAAAATTATTTGAAAATCAATATGACACTGAGTCATATAATATCCAAGTAGAGTTAAAATGAAATTTTAGCGGGTTTTGGGTGAGATTAGCTCACTGGGGAATGACAGAGATGCTAAGATTCATAATTTAGAACTTTAAATTGGTCAAATGGATAAAGATTGAGGTTGTAGGGAAAATATCATGTCACTGAGAACTTCAATTCCTAATCCAAGAAATATTTTCATGGATTTTACCACTAGATATGGAATTCAAAACCATAAACAAGTAGAAGAATCACCTAGAAAAGTTAAACATTATAAAACAACTAAATCTAAAAATGAAAATTTTGAAATCTAGATAGCTTGGTCCAAAATGAACAGAATGTTCAAAGCACACCTAAAATAACTAAAAAACCAAGGGAAAAAAAGTAAGAGTTGATTAAAGAAGAAAAGAAGAAAGTTGGTTTTGAGGAGAAGGTTAACAATAAACCCGTTCTAAAACAATATTCCCCTCCCATTTCCTTCCTTGAAAGAGTGAAAAGGAGTGATGGACTTGACAAACTGAGGTTTTTAAAAATGAATCTAATATTTAGCATCAACATTCCTTTCATAGAATCCTTGTATACAATCCATTCATATTTTTAATTCACCAAAAGGTTTTTGAAAAAAAATTATTAAAATAAGTTGGATCAAATTGATCTCAATGAGGAGTGTAGTGAAAATGATTTAAGGAAGTTGCCTCCAAAATTGAAGGACCTTGGAAGCTTTATCATTCAATGATGAATAAGAGGAAGTGGAAAAATAAATTTTCTATGTGACTTAGGAGAGAATATAAATATTATGTCCTAATACATCTTTAAAAAGCATGGTTTTATGTATATGAAACAAAATTATTTTTCTCTTAAACTTACTAATAGTTCACATGCACAACCATATGGGTGGGTGGATGGAATATTAGTGAATGTAGGAAAACTGAAATGGACCATAGACATTATGATCCCTGATATGGAATGTGATGAAAAGGTCCCAATCATCCTAAGAAGTCCTTTCCTTGATACTAGTGGTGCCATAATTGATGTATCGAAAGGGAAACTCACCCTCGATGTTGTTGATGATGTGTTAGAAATTTTTTATTTTAAAATTCCCCAAAATGAGGTTAGTTGTGATGTGAAAGATGTTTCTAAGAATCAATGTTTAAAAATTGAGGTATAAGATGAGTATTGTTCTTTCCCACTTGAGGTCACAGAGATTAGGATTCCCCATACCATTGAAAGTTTCACTCAGGATGTTGCTTCTTCCCCACAACCTCCTCTTTATGAGCATATTCTATCCATGGAACCCAATTTGGAGAGTGAGTAACATTATTTTCATAAATTATCTCAACCTATTTATAAAAGTTTCCCTTATAAATATGACTATTTGGACGTTCCTAAAGCTAGAGAAATTTTTGGGTTGAGTCCTGCTGAAAATTTTGATTGTTCTCATTATGAACAAGTGTATTTCCTTGAAAATTTATTTCCTACTCAATATTTTGTTGTGTGTGATAACTTCCAACTATAATTTTAAGGGTTCACATCATTTGAGTCATCTATGGACATTGGGAAGTATCTGTTGGAAGCTGAGTATGATTGTTTAACAAGGGAGTATTTAGAGTTTTTGAGTTGTGAACTATTTTAGGAAATACTGAGGAGTTTATTGGTGTGTTTTCTTCTTTTTAGGGGATTTTTGAAACCTATATGTGTGGGGGAATATGTGAAAGAATTATTGATCAGGTGTTTAATTTTCATGAGATTCTATTGAACATTTTTAGAGCTGAGGAAGTGGGTTTTAGTGACTGAGCTGAGATGTATAGTATGTTAGAAACTACTATGAAGAATTAGTTTTGGATAATTTTTCTTGCTGCAAAAGATGAGAATGTATTGGGTGATCCTATTTTTAATTCTTTACATCATAGTTATGTTAACTTTACTAATGATTCATAACCAATAAATGATCATGGTTATAAATTTTTAGGGTAACAAAAGTCTGGCTAGAGACTTTAAACCTAGCCATGCATGGGAGGAAACCTATGGTTTTCCTGTTTTTAGTTTTAAATATTTAGTTTGAATACATACTCCTTGCCTAGTTGTTTGTCTCCCTTTTTTGGTGAACCATAATCCCAAAATTTCATTGACATATTTTTTATCTTGATTGATGGGTATTGGTTGATGCATACCAGTTTTCATGAGTAGAGGGTGGTCTTCGGCTCATTGGAGATCATAAGATCTCACTCCCTAATTCAACTTTGATTCATTTACTTTGAGCATAAAACTATTAAGACTAATGTTAATTATTTTTGTTTTATAGGTACTTAAGCTGGAGAAACCAATGTTTTTGTACAAAGAAAACATGGTGATACATTAAAAGAATTAAAATCTTCCACTTTAGAAGAAGTAAAATTCTTAATTATGCATTTGTTTTCAATCTGTGCATTCATATAAAATACTTCTTGGAATTATGTATCGGGGAGTTTCCCCTATTTTTTGAAACATTTGTGCACCCACTGTTTGCATTCTCTTTTAATAAACCACTACTGAGAACATCATTTCTTATCATTCTACTATATGAATTACATAGAAAAATCATTTGTTTTTTAGAACCTAAATGAATAAACCTTTAAAAAAAATTAAAATTCACTTGTTTTCCGGTGGTGTTTAGTGTGAATTCTTCTATACATAAGTTTTTGTTACTTTTCTATTATTTTTCTTTTTTTTGTGTGGAAAAAATTCTTTTGATCTTCACTAATACCCCTACACATTATTTTAGTGCTGAATTGGTCATCTATTTTTGAACTCAGCTATATACCACCTTAAGAATTAACATTGTTGACAATGTTGATTTTTAAATAAGTGGGAGAGGGGTATTTTTGCCAACTTCAAATCCCCTGAAGTTTTTTTTTCATAAAAAGAGGTCTTTTTTTAATTTTTAAAAAATACCTTTTAATTGTTTAAAATTTCATTTCACAAACTAAAGATCATTTTTTATAAACTTGAACTTCAATTTTTCCCTATCCAATTGATAACTACTTCTGGTTCATGAGAGTAGCATTGAGTTTGACATTTTTCAGGATGAGTGATTGCGGAGTGGAGTGCTTGTTGTTTTTTTGGATTTTCTAGTTAGTAACTAGGGAAGAGAGTGTGAAAAGATGCATTTTGTGAAATAATAATCACAAACACAGGAAACTAGAAATTTTTTTGGAACCTAGGGGACTCACTTTAAAAATATTTAATCTCTTTAAGAAGCTAACTCAATTGATAATTATATATGTATTTTTCAAATGGATTAAATGGGAAATGGGATCCCATGGTGAGTCTATGGGACAAGGTGCATTAGTTATATTAATATTAATAAATAAAATCCATTTTCAATTTCAATAATTTATATTCATAGTGCTGTTCGTAAGGAATATGGTTTGGAAAAATTTGACTAAATTACCCTTTTCAAAAATGCACTCATTTAGGTGAGATATATTTTGAACCCAAATGAAGAAGGGAACAATTGACTTAATTAAAAATCATTTGAGTTGAATCAATAAAGAGATGAATTAACATGACATTAATTTTTTTAATCTAGGATAATGTTATATTTGAAGGTCCTTTTGGTCGAGGTTTTAATTCCACTTAATTTAACATGTCACCACTCCTTGAATTAGAACATGAATCGAAATTGATGTAAGAAAGTTAGTGACTTCCTATAGAAGGTGTGACATCTTTAACATTGAATGAGTCTTTGTTTCCTTTGACTCTTAGTGATGTTTGAAGTCAGACATTGCTTCTTTGAACTCATTTTTTGATAAAGTTGTCCAGATTTGGTGCCTTCGATTTTAAAAGTCATGACATGCACTTTTTGAACCGACTATAAAATAAATCTTTCTGTGTTTTAAATTAAGATACATGTATTTGTTTGAGGGAAAACAAAGATTAATGTGTGGTGGAGTTTGATGTGGCATAATTTTATTACTTTTTTCCACATCAATATTCATTACTTCATCTCTTTTTAATATCTTAAGAATTTATTTTGTAAAGTAATTAACAACTGTGGTGTCTTTGTCTATAATTGATAATAAAATAAAGTTTTATTAAATTAATGTATTTTAGTGATTATTTCTATTGTTTTGAATAATTTTTAAACTAAATAATTCATTCTGCCTTAAATTTTTTTTCTTGTTTTATTTATAGTCTAAATTTAAATTTTCATTCTTTTTATTCTTTCATTATTTAAATTCTTTTTTTTAAAAAAAATTATTTTAAATTTTGTAATTGTATTTATTCTTTTGTAAATAAATAAATTGTCACTTTTATTTTTGATACTTTGAATAATATAATATAATATAATTCTTTAATTTGTTAATATTTAATTTAAATTTAATTCTTTCATTTCATTAATACTTTAATAAATTAATTGATTAATTGGATTTTTCAATCCATCATAATTATTTTTAAATTTAAATTCTTTCATTATTGAATATTATTTTTTTTGTTATGAGTTAGGAATTTAATTTAATTATTAATTCAGTTAATTTAATTTTTAGTTTAATTAATTTTATAATTTAATTTGTATTTAATTATTTGATTTGTTTTTGTTGCGGGTTCCCTCACACACCGCCAGACCATCTCCTATTCTCTCATCACAACACCAAACCTGGAGGTGTCTCATTTTGATACTGTTATTCCCACTCAACACCAGAAGAAGATAGTAATGTCTCATTTTCATACAACTAGCACAAGCGGGTGGTACCTCATCTTTTCATCACTCCCCAATTGCCTTCTCCTTCCCACCTCCTAAGACACTATTGCCATCTAATGCCACCGTCGCCCCTTTATTCCACGAGGCACTTCCATTACCTCCAATCATGAAGCCACTACCAGCCCCATATCATTCCACCGACCTCAATGGTGACTTGGAGTCACCATTCTCCTCGAGTGACTCACCGTCATATTTCATACCCTCCATTAGCCAAAGAAGACAAAATCGAGCAACTCAACAGCAAACAGAAATCACTAGCAGAAGATGAAGATCTATAATACATAATCAGATAAAGAATCAAAAAATTTCAAGTACGCTAAATCAGTATACAAGATCTAGAAGAACTCCGTGGATCTTTTCCAGTCGTCCGCTTCTCTGACCACTGGGTGCCATCGCGGATCACACTCCACCGAATCTGACCTCCATCGGGATCATCCTTTGTATTTGTCCCATTTTTGAACACCATCGCATGCCTTGAACTACCGACACTGTCCCTCCCTAATCGTTAACTAAAATCCACTATCCATGACCCCCTTATAGTTTATGTCTCACTATCACTGGCCCGCATTTCTCGAACCCCCACCAACACTTATTATGAAGCCACAGACCAGCCATCTCTTTCTACCTCACCCGCGAGTCCCCCACCCCCTCTCTCTGTCTGCTCACCAAACTCGACTCCCCCTTCTTCCATTATTTTATTTTGATTTTATTTTATTATTTTTATAATAAAAAATAATAAATATATAATAATTTATATTATATATAATTTATATATTAGTAATAATATTATTAATTTTAATATTTTATTAATATAATTAGGTTTATATTTATATAGAAATACTTGTACATATATTATATAATTAATTAATTTACTAATTTTAGTAAATATAAATAGTTTAATAAAACTAATAAATAATTTTATTAAATTTTAAACACTATAATTTTGTTTGTAATAATTATTTTCCCTTTATTAGTAATAATAAATATTAGATTATAATATATTTTGATATCATTAATGTTTTTACTTTAACATTAATTGGTATTTATATTGTTGTACATATTTTAATAATTTTATATACATTAAGTAGTTTTTTTCATTATTTATTTATTTGTATAGTTAGATATATATATATATATAAATTTATTTATTATTTAAATAATTGTTATAAATTTATTATTTTAATATTTTTACTCATGAATTTGAGTAGGAATAAAGGGGTTCATTTAGGTTGTGCTGCATGTCACAAGTCATGAAGCATTCAATTTAGAAGTATCAAAAAGTGTAGGACAACACTAACAAGAGGGAGGTGGGAGTCATATGATCACTACTAGGAGGGGCCTTTACGACCATTCCATTTATTTCATGAAAATTTGAGAACCATCTGGGAGAATCTACATCAGAATCACTCATGCACCCATCCACGCCCGATTAGATCTGATGATTCCATCTGATTATTCCATTACATTTCTCTATACCCACTCTCGATCCACCCTTCCATCCATTTCCTCTCATCCTTCGACTCTAGGACTTGATCAACTACCACCATCTCTATTCATCTAATTATAGTGATAGGAAACTGAGAAGAAGAAAGTTATCAGGGCAGGAGGTTTTCTTCTACTTTTTTTCTTTAGTTTGTTTTGTTATACTGAGCTATTTCCAGTAAATTTTACATTTACTATTGATTCTACTGTGAATTAATAAGTATTTTAGTATGGTTGGAACATATGGATTGAACTATTTTCAATTCATTTGTTCTTAGATCAGGATTAATCAAAAGAGGGCCAAGGATTTGGATCTAGGGATCTCTTTTCCACTTCTTCGTGAGTTTTTTTCACTCTAACTCATATACCAAAAGGTGAAGGGAAGTGTATCTTTTTCATTAGACACCACATCTGATGTAATAACTGGAAACGAATATGGTAAGTGCTTCCCCATAAAGAAGCATCACTTTCATGGGTAATGTTAGAAATAACTATTACCAAGTGTGATCACTAGTAAGGGTGACTTATCTAATGAAAAATAGTTATTTTACTCATATTCACATAACCAAAAAATTTCGGTGTTTGCTCTCTTTAAAGAGAAGTGAAATTTAAATCAATATATTCCTGTCCAATCACCCTAACACAACCATTAACTATATCTTTCTATAATTCAATATATTCTACCTACACAATTTTGTACACTCATTTCACTATTCAATTTCAAAAGAAAATTAGTTTTTGTTGTAGGAGTTATTATTTTCACTGTTTTTAGTTTATTTTGTCCATTTCAGCATATAATCAGCATTTCCATGTGGTTCAACCATTTATTACAACTATACTAGTTAGTATGTAGATTATATAAATATCATATTTGCGAGTACTCAATGACACACCCATTAATTATTCATATTATGGTTCTTATATTATTTGTTTTATTCCTTTCTTATTATTAGTTTTTTATTCTTCAAGTCTCTGAGGTGTAACTAAATTTCATGAATGATAGGCTCTGAGGATTGAGGAATAAACCCTATTTTTATACAGAAGGTTATTAGATATTTTTAAATGTTCATACAAATTTATTGACAGTTATTTTGAATGTTTTTTTCTTTTTTATTTATAATTTTTTTGTGTATTATGCTTTTTAACCATATTTTTTTTCTTTATATTTCTTTTTCATTTTTTATAGGTTCATTTATTTGGAACCTAGTCACATGTAACTTCCCTGGAAATAGTGCCCAAATTTAATAGTATGGTCATTTAGTGCATGAAAATTTAATATTTATAATACTACATACAACCTATAATAGTATTGTTGTAAGAGGTTAGAACCATAGAAAATGATTGATTGTGTTCTAGTTTCCAAAAATAAAGAAAAAAAAATATGGGAAACAAAAATAAATAAGAAACATTGGATGGTGGTGCAGTAGTTCTAAAAATGAAGATTGTGTGTGCATATGGATGTAACTGTGTGTGAATATAGGAATGAAAGAATGGATAACATCATAATAGTGAGAGCAATCAATTGATGGGAAGGGGAAATCGGCCGAACCATTTTTGAATTGATTTTCCACTCTTAATGCATTTAATTGAAAAATATGGATCTGATTCAAAGAGGTTGACTAGATGTGTCATCAAATCAACCTATGAATAAATAACCCATATAGGTTTTCATCTATAGAGATCATCCAATCACCAATTGTGAATAATTAGAGGTCACTATGTGTTCCTCCCTCTCTCGAGCTTGATTTATTTTTCAATAAAATCATGAAATTGAAAACAACTTGATTTTAATTATGATCAATAACAGGTTTCATTGATTTATAACGTTTGGTAAAAAATCATTGTCTAGAATGAGAGAGAGAGAGAAGAATAATTCAATTAAAGAAGAATGCATGAACCTAGGTAAAATAGACATACCAGCTTAACATATTCCCCCAAAGGATATTTGTCGAGCATCTTGATTGAAATAATCATATTAAGAGAATTTGAAAACAATATTTAAATGAAGAAAAAAAATGATGAAATATAATGTAAAGGAGAAAAGAGTCCTTTATGCCAGCTTGATCTCTAGAATCTCCGATCATCTGATATCTATCCTCTACCCATGCATGAATGGTGTATCAAACAGTGTATAGAATGATGTGTTCTCTTGCCCTCAGAACGTGTATGGTAACAAAATGATCTACCACCCCTTATTGGTGGTAATATCACACTCATGTTGCTTTTGGATTCATCTTTCCTTCGTCGTGAGTCCCTATGATTATTTCTGAATGTCTCTATCAACTCCGCATGGCACATTCATTTTTCTTCTTCCTCCTCTACAATCACTAAAACAAAAAATCCCTCCAACCGAATGATCAAATTGTTCCATCTACTCCGCCACACGATCCAACACCCTGAATCAATCAAAAATAAAAAAATAGAAAAAGTAAACATGTATTTTGAATTAAATAAATGTTACCTAATTAAATTATACATATAATTACTATATTAAAATATAAATTATTTTAATTATAAATCATTAGAAACCTATTTATAAAAATAATAATTCTTATTAAAATATATATAAAAAACTATTAATATTACTGTAAATATATTCATATATATATATATATACAATTATAAATATATTTAAACATTTAATAAATTAATTATGTTATTAATAAATATAAACAAATTTATTTATAAATTAAAATATACATAATATTAGAAATATTTATTTTATTACTATTATGATGATGATTATTAAATTTATTATTATTATGTATATTATATTATATATTTTAAAAATAAAAATAATTAAAAGGGGGATGGGGGGTTCAGGTAGTAGTAATGGGGGGGGGGGGGGCAGTTCATGAGAGGTATAGGGAGGGCTAAACCTTTTTTGGATTCAGCGGCGTGGTGGTAGGCGAACTCTGATGACTTTGAGTAGCAGTGTTTAGTGAGCTCGGTGGGGTATTCAATAGCGCAGTGGTCGAGGAAGGTTCACAATAGAGGGTGGTGCCGAGAGATGATATATTGATGGTGAATGAATTCCAGTGGTTTCTTTGGATTTAACGATGAAACCACTCCTCATGTGGTTTCCGGTGGTTTAAACATGATGTATGGACCTGACGAAAGTATATGTGGTGGTTTGATAGTTTATGAAATGCTGACTTGTGGTGGGGGTTCTGTAGCACCGATCTACAAAATCCATGATTATTGGGGTTTCTTATTCTTACTATGTGTATAATTTTTCTTCAATTGAATTTTTTTCTTCCATTGGATTTTTGGTACTGCTGTAGTGACTTTTGAATTGTGTTGTAGCTGTGAATGTGTTATTCTGTGGATTATTGTTTTTTGATGTAGGTTGAAAGGATGATGGAAGTGGTACAATAGTGGTTAGATTTAAGATGAAGATCAATAGAGGAGAAACCATTGGAATTGGACAATAATGGGTTGGAGAAGAAGTGCACCAGCTAGTGAGAAAAAACATGGGAAAATTGCCTACGGTGGGTGTGTTGGGATTTTTTCGATTTTAAAATTTGAATTTGAGAGAGAGAAAAAGAGAGAAAATATTTTTATATGAAAAAAGAGATAAATGGGATTGGATATGGAAGAAACAAATATGTGAGATTAGATATGAAAAAAGAGATATTATTTTTCATATCTTTGATAGGGATAAAAGTCTCTTATAAAAAGGCTGCACTGAGCCTCTAGAATGTGGAGCATCAACAAGATGTAGTCGTTGTGAGAGAGAATTGAGAAAAGGGTTTCTACATTTTCAATAACCAGTGTAAAGGAGGGCATGGAAGATGTAGCTGCCTAGAGATAACTGGGAAGAGGCTACTATTGGAGGTAGCTCATGCGAAGAGATGATGAAGAAAATGACATGCAACGATTATGATAGAATTTTCGAGGACGACATGCAAAGATATTCATGATGGTGACATGTATCAAATTTATTCTTGATTTTAGAGATCAAATGGCATTTCCTGATAATGGTTACCAATGGTATAACAAAATTGTACGTTTATGGGTGTGGGTGAGTTATAAAAATGCCTTCGAGTGTGGTGTGAAAATCCATCAGGTGAGTATGTCAAAATTCATTCCAGTGGAAAAATCCATTGAGTGCTGTGTAAAATTATTTTAGGTGATAAAAGGAATTTGGATGAATTATGTGGTGTTTTGTGACTACTTTTTCCATGGAATTGGGCTCCTCCCCAACAGGGTGACAATCAGATGCTTGCGATGGGACATGCCAAAAGTGGGTTGAGGAAAACTGTGAGACAGGACAATGGTGGCTCACGGTGAATGTTCTATCAGTGGGTGAGGGAGGATGAGATTTGGTGGTGACTAGGAGGTAGAGGTGAGATGGTTATGGAGGAGAACCACTGTTAGGTCCAACAGTAGGTTATGGCCACTGTTGGGTAAAACAGTGGGTGAGGAGCCACTTGGGTCCAATAATGTGTGGATCAACTTTGGGTGATGGCATAAAAACTGAAAACTAAACACAATAAATTAATTTATTTTACATAGTAAAATTTTAAAATGAAATAGAAAAAATTAAAATCAAAATAAAATAAATTATTATTCTAACAATAATAGTAGTAAATAACATAAATTAATTTTAAAAAATTAAATTATTTTAAAACAATTGAAAAACAGAAATAAAAAAAGAATGAAAAAATGAAAAATTTAATTAACTTAAAATAATAAAAACTTAAAAGAAAGAATAAATTATCTATACAAAAAACTAAAAATTACCTAAAGGATAAATAAAATAATAGAATATAAATAATCAATTAAAATTATTATTTTGAAAATCCATTGAAGCAAAAAAAATTAAATAATTAGATAAAAAAAGTAAAAAAGTGATGTTATATATTTTCAATTAAAATAGTTATTAAACTGAATTTATTAATTTATTGAAAATAAAAAAATAAAAAAATAAATTAATATTAATTTGGCAACATATGATGTATTAAATTAATAATTAATTATAAGAAAATAAGTCAAAAAATGAAATAGTTATTTTGAAAAACACAAACATAAAATAATAAATAAGTTAAAAGAATGAAAATGTAAAATTATTAATTAAAAAAATAATAAAAAATGAAAAAAGAATGAATTAATGAATTACAAAAAATGACTAAAATAAACACTAAAAACATATTTGAACAAAAAATGTTTTTATTATTAATTATATAAAAAAGAAAACATTTGATATTTATTAAATAAAATGAAATATTTTTATTATAAAAAGATAAAAAAAGTGGAAAATGATGTGGAAATGTGAAAAAAACCATCCACCTCAGCCACACTTCATGTCAAAACTAGTATTGATGCTGAAAGTATTATTTACAATTATGGTGAATGAGTTTGGAGGATACTAGATATGGATTAGTTGACCTTGAATGTCATTATTGATAAGGTAGATATCAAATAAATTGAATATATCCATCCCATGAAGGAAACATATTGGATGAATTTTGAAGATGTTTGGAGTTGTTTTGGAAGGCTGAATGATGGGTTGAATGAGTATTTGTTAAAATTAAGTGATATTTGCAATTATAGTTCTAGAATTGATATATGTAAAATGAATTTAATATTTAAAAGAATCATACTATATGAATGATCATCATACGGATGATTCATTACAACATAAACACCATTTGGGTGTTTATGTAAGGATGATTTTTTCGCCATGTCAGAATTATCTTGTGTTCTTCTATCTCAACATAAGCATCATCTAGAGTAATATAAAAATTATCTTCTAATTATTTAAACATTGTTCTTGAGTCTATATAAATATAATTATAGACACTATGTAAGAATAATTTGTGTATGAACCATGTACCTACTTGATTTTTGAAAAAAATATAGATAAAATAAAATTTATACTAATTGATTAAAGTAAAAGTTTGAGGAATATTCATAATAAACATTTAGTATAGAAAAAGAAAAAAAATTAAATTATGATAGAGACCTATGATTCATCGATTCGAATATCATGATCCATTGAGAGGATTATAATTCATTCTGGCATTGAATGAAGACAAACTGAGGGAGATGCTTTTATTTAGAAAATTTCTTTTCCATAATAATATGATCCATATAAACACAATATAAGTCCATGTACACATGGATTTAAATATAAAATGACATAAATATATAGATTTTATGGGGAAATAAGTGTCTAATGTTTTCAATATTTTACGAGGATATAAATATTAAGTGTAATATCCTAGGTAATTTTATTTAAACCAATTCCATATATTGAATATATATATTTTATATAGTCATACTCATTATTAAAATATTATAATTTTTTTATACCAAATGTAATGAAGCTTTATTCTAAAAAAATTAACTTTTAATCATTATATAGTTTTATTTAACTTATTGATTTCTAAGTTAAAAAATTTTAGTTTTATAAAATTAATTTCATTTTTAAATTCTCATTTTAAAATTTTATTTAGATTAATTTTGATAATTTTCTAATTTTTTTATCTTCAAATGAATTGGTAGAAATAATTATTTGTATTGAAACTTGTATTATCATTTAAAATATTTGCGTATTAAAATTATATTTTTATTATATTTTTAAATTTTAATACAATAATTTTTTGTTAAAATAATCCAATTATGATTCATGAAATGAATTTTAAACATTAATTTAGTATAAAAATATTTTATACTAAAAATGGCATTTTATTCTGGAAAAATGTTTTTAATTGGCATTTTTCAGTTTAATTTTATATTTAATTTTTATAATTATCGATTTTAAATTTTAAAAAATTTATTCCTTTTTTATAATTAAGATTAAAAAAGTTATAAAATATGGCCTTTTTATTTTTGGCCAATATGAGTAGTAACCATTGTAATGTTAACACCATGGTAAAGGATAAATATGATAATCAATGTTAAAAATAAAATGCTAAGGACTATAAAATGACCCAAAATTTTCCTTAATTTTATTGTATGATTATGTTTCATTCATATTCATAAAATATATTGTTATATGGACTTTTTTTGATTCGATTATAACCTTTACAATTTTTTATGTAAAGAAAAGTAAAATAAGTCACACTCTAATTTTTAATAAATATAATATTTTTAAGATGGGGATAAAAAAGGATATTTTTAGTTATAATAATTAATCAGAGACCTAAAATATAAATATTAAATATCTAAATTTATTATTATTTTTTTCAAATAAATAGTTTCCTTAAATTCTTACATAACACCGACATAATAATTATTCAAATGATAGAAACATAAAATAAATAATATTAAAAATATTAAAAGTAATAAATTTTAAAAGAATTAATCCAATAATTTTTTTAGATAGATATAACATGTTATGAATATTGTAATTGATTACTTACAAATTCCTTGGATGTATTTATACTATAGAAATCAAAGTAATTGAATAATTATAAAATTGAAATTACTGATATTTTTTGAAAACAATAATTTATTAAATGATAAAAAATTAATAACGATATTATATTAAACCAAAATGAATTTATATTGTTACTTAAATCATATATTCAACTTTTATTGGTTTTTATAATTTTTATAATGACATTATTAACACTTAAAATATAGACAAATTTAATATTAAGATAATTTTCAAATGTGTAAATGATTGGTTAAAACCAAATGATAAGGGTATAAATGAGACCTAAAATTATCCACATTTTATTGGATGATAGTATTGAGACTAATAATAGTCTTATACTTTTATTTTATCAATTTTTTATCAATTTGGACCTCAAAATTAATTTATATTAATTTAATATTTTTAGAATTTGAAAAGTACCCCTCCCCTCTTATAAAATAGAACAATTTCTACTCATTTCATGAAACATAAAAACCCATTTGGTTTAAAAAATAACAAAAAAATACCTTTATATAATATTTCCCCTAATTCTAGATGTCTTGGTTTAGGTATAATACCAACCTTAGAGGGATTAATGTGTTAATCAACAATGACTTTCCAAAGAAGAAGTATCGTTTTATATCACAGGTTGTAGTTTTATTTTTGTCTTCCACTTTATTTAAATATTATAAAGCCATTATATAATAATAAATAAATTATCATAAATATATTTATATTTTATTATTTTAGTTTGAAGTCATATATCGACATCCCCTTCTATCAAATTTGAAAGTAAACCATTGTTAGTGTATAAAACAAACAACTGCCACGCGAACCAATGTAATTCATTTTCTATCACTGTCTCTCATGAATGGATTATAATGATAGATATTATATTTTTATAGGATATTAATGAAATATTTATAATTAATAGAAGATAATATATCATTTACTTTTTTACCATTCAAGTCACTAAAAAAGATAACATTGTTTGTACATAGGTGTGGACTACCACCTCCATGATATGATGTGATTCATTTTTCATCTCCAAATTAAATGGATGATTTATATAATTATATTTTAAGAATAAATAGAATATTTATGATATTATAATAATTATTTAAAGATGAAATAATACCTACATTCTTTTCATAAGTGTAGTTGGAAAATCAGAAACATTACTGAAGCGTATAAATGACTTATAATTTCCATGATTGTAACATAGTTTATTATTCATATCCATATATAATGGATCGATATTAAAGTTTAATTTTTGTATAAAAATGATAATTATTTAATTATTGTTATTCTATATATTATGAAATATTTACCTCTGTAACATCTTGAGTTTTTAAAAGGAAACACTTTGCTCGATAATGCACATGATATGCCACATCGAGCTTAAACGAACTAATATATATTATTATTTAATATGGTAGTCATCACGTTGCATTTTTAGTGGCACATATGAATATGATTAACTGAATTTTGAATATATGGTTTACACATTTATATATAATTAATTCTTTGGTGGCCAATTAATTTTTAATGCAAATAAAACCCTTTTTAAAATAAATGGAAATGTTATTCTGGAAAACTATTTAAATATGCACAAGTATGGTTTATAAGAATAAATAAAAAAATAAATATTTTTCTAATATTAAATATAATGTTTAACATTCATCTTATATGGTTCTTAGACATTATATATGAAAAAAATCCAATTTTACTCATTAGAGACATATTTTTTTAAAAAAATCAGTTTGACCACCTCTTTATGGAACACTTATTTTAAGTCTAGTTTTTATTTACAATTTTAGAAATTATATTTAAAAAAATAAACCTCTTCATTGAAATAATAATATCAAAATTTACTTTGGATGACTTTTTTGTATTTTTCTGACAATTTTCTTATTTTGATGAATAATGAATCATACTGAATTTTAATTCAAAATAGTTTTTTCATCTAAATAATTTACAGTGTTAAATTATTTCTTTGAATAGTTTTAAATTATAATATGATAAATAATATATAATATAATCCAATTTATGTCATTTGAATCAATTTTACTATGAATTTGGGTATAAAAACATTTCAATCTTTTGAACGCTTTCACATAAAAAACTCATTTTGTCATTTCACTAGTGAGATTAATTTTATATTAATTTTGTCCAATTATGTCTTTTTAATTATGAAAAATTTATTCCATATTTTGAATATGAAGTTAAAAATTTACTAAATAGGTCCCTAATTTTTTTTCAATAAGATTAGTATATTTAGTAATTTATTTATTACCATGGTTAAGGGTAAATCAGGTAATTAAGGGTAAAAATAATATTATAAATATTATAAAATTACACTAAAATTGGTCATAATTTTATTAGATGAGTTATTTTCTTACAAATTTATCCTTAATATAATTTTATTAACTCTTTGAGCCACTTGGATGATTTTAATCCCTTTAGAGTATTTTTTTAAAAGAGTTGTTACAGATGTCATAATTATGTTTTAATAAAAAATACATTTTTTAATATGGTGCTATTTTGAAGATATATTCAACAATAAATAGTATTTTGAAAGATAAAACTGTTATATTCATCATTTAAATTTGTTTATAATTTTTATGAAAGAAATAATTACCTTAAATAATTACGCAATGATGATGTAGTAATTTTTTACTTAGTGAAAATATAAAATAAATGATATTCAAAGTATTAAAAAAAATCTAATTTAAATAATTAATGTCATAAATAAATTTCATTGATTAATTTTACATTATATTTATGTTTTATAATGATATTTTTTAATTTATAATGTTTTTATGATATTTTTAGAAGTTCTAGTAAAGAATAGTTTCAAAATTGACATTAATGATATTTTAAAATAAATAATATTTTATTAAATGTCATAAAATTCATAAAAAAAAATAATTAAAAAAATTATTGGGATAAGGTTTTATAATTTCACAAATTATCCATTTATTTTTTTTTTCATTTTATAGTAACTATATGAACCCATTAAAGAGTAAAAAGGCATGTTATCACGATAAGAGTTAAGGAGGTTAAATAAGGGTTAAATCTAAAAGATAAGGATTATAAAATATTAAAAAATAATATATTTTTCATTATATTAAGGTATTTATACCCATAATCATACTAAATTTTAAAAAAAATCAGTTTCATCCCTTTTAATGTAATATTAATTTATATTAATTTAATTTTTTGAAAAATTCTAAGAGTGCCACTCCCCTCTCTTATATAAGAGAAGCTCTTATTCTCTTTTCTAAACACTTCAAAATCATTTTGGTTCAGCCAAGATCTTCTTAAATCCCTAAATATAACCCATTACAATATTTTATATCAATTATATTAGGAATAATAACATCTTTAGTGTCCTTAAGGAGTTAAGAAAATTATATTTTCTAAAGATATGGAATATAAAGATTTTATGTGATGAGTCAGACTCAAGGTAAGGTAATTCTTAACTAAATTTCCTTTACATTAGTTAAAATTATACTTCATTGGTAATATAAATCTAATATTATGTTTTTAATGACTTTTTATTATCTTATGTTGTATTTCCACTTGTTTTATATGGATTTATAGTGAATAAAGACAATCGATTCATTTGATTAATGATCACTTCAATGATATGATATTCGAACGAGAGTTTCTTTTGAAAAAAATATTCTTTTAAATTTTATTTTTTAAAAGGTCAGAAAGAGTTTTTTTTCTTTTATGTCATCAGAGGATTTTCCACCATCAGGAAACTTAAATTATATGACGATTCCTTTATAAATTTTCGTGGTTATTTTTCAATGAAAACTGGTTCTTTTTGTAGTGAACAATGATTCCATTTTAAAAGGATTTTTTTAAATAAATAAAGGGTATTTAATTATATTATGAATTTAAAAGAGTTTTTAAATACATTATGTTAAATGAACATCAATCATAAAATGTTTTATTAATTATATGGTACATGAGAATGAAACATGGGGTGGCCCAGATAACACTAGGAAAGCCTGTTACAACTTAACATGGAGTGGCCTAGATAATGATGGGTAAGACCATTACAGATCAACATCGGGCAGCCTAGATAGCATCTAGTAATATTTTTACATCTTTACATGGGGTGTCCCTGATAGTGAACGGTTATCCCATTAAATCTTAACATGGGGTGGCCAAGATAACACTTGGTAAGCCTGTAATATCTTAATTTGAAGTCATCCATATGATTATTCTAATTGAAGGGGTTTTGAAAGGGTTTTGAAAGGGTTTTATGTATCTGATTCTACAAGTCACCTAATAGAGTTTTAATTTTTTTCTACAGATTTTATTTATTTTCTTTGAGAAAAATGTTTGTTTGTTTTTACTGTGAAAATGTTTTATTTCATATTATCAAAGAACATTGATGATAAAGGTAATAATTATATGAGTTTTCATGTTTTTACTGAACCAATAATTTCCTTTTTTTATATCCCTTATTGATATTTTTCACTAATCCCAAGCATTTAAAATGTCTTTCACAACATTTATGGGGGAATAAAGACAAGGATGATATAAAGGGGTCAATTTTTATGATTTTTCATAAATAGAAACAATTTTTTATTTTAAAGAGTATTATATTGTGGAAAATAATAGATACTTATTATAAATTTTCACTTTTAATGTATGGGCATAATTTGTAATAGTTTGTCCTAATTCTCTTAAACTCTAAACTGAAAAAATCAAATAATATGATTTATTATTCAAAAACATAAGGATATGAAATGTTTAAAGCCAAGTGCATACATTTGAAATCAAATTATGTTTTATAAGACATTATAAGTTAGGATGATATTAATATCATCCTCTTGGAAAATTTTACATTATGGTTATGTTGAAATGATGTAGCATTTTAATATTACAATGTTTCATCATCTAAATTATTATTATTCATCATAGTTTTACATAGAAGAAAGTAGGGAGCTATTGTGGGAAGGAACTAAGAAGGATATAACCTTCCAAATAAGAATCCCTATATGTTTGGAATTGGAAAAAATTGTTTGTTTTAGTGATAGATTATCTAAAACACACTATAAATGGAGGTGGTATCCATTCTAGAGATAAACACAAGCTACCACAAAGGAACATGTATATAATGGATAATTTTATGAGGAAACATACCACATCATTAAATAGATCATCTAACCCAATGGTAGCCAAAGGATGGATCAATTCCCTGGAGAATATATTTCAAGTCATGTGTTATTTGGACTGTTAAAAGGTAATTATTTCCATTTATCATTTTGAAGGTGAAGCTGATTGGTGGCGGTATTTGGTTAAGAATACTAGATAGAAATATGTTATTTATTCCAGCTAATGGGAAAAGCATTAAAATATATTCCTTGTGAAATATTTCTGTAAGTTTTTTCCAAATAAGATGGAAAATAAATTATTATAATTGATGAAAAAGGATAATGATTTTCGGAAAAAATATGAAAGAAAACTTCAAAAGATAGTCAAGGTATGTTCTAAATTCTATTCTGGGAATTGATAGTAAAACTAATATATTTTACTCAGGATTTAAACTAAGTATATGATGTTATTTGGAATCCTGCGAATTTAAAATTTATGATAGATTGGTTCATTATGCAGAAAATTTTGAGATGAATTTTATTGACACTTATTTTCCATAAGATGATAAGAGAAATAAACGCTCAAGGTGGTAGGAAATAGAGAAGCATCTAACTAAGAAATCTCATGGTAAGAACCTAAAATGCTACAAGTGTGAAAAAATAATCTCAAGTATTGTTTTAATGGATGAGTGAAGTGTTTTCGGTGTGGTCAGTTTAGCCATAGGATTCATGACTGTAAATAAAAGTACCCTGAATAACCATGTAATGGGTTAACCAATAGCCATAGAAAGGTGAGGTTTTTTAGTTATAATGAGTTGGGTCATTATTATAATTCTTATAAAAAGTTTTTTACATATAATTCAATTCAATATGATTGGAAATAAAAATATTTGGGAGAATCAGTTTCAGATACTGCAGTTGATGTTAAGACATGTCGTGAAGTGATTTAATCTCTATGAAGCCTGATATTTTTCAAATGTGAACCATTAGTTCATGGTTTTAGACACACCTTCTAGGGTTTTTAGTAATGTGATCAAAAATGATTAATTACCATTCTAGGATATGTTTTTTGGGTTTAGGTTTATGTAAGGATTTTTTTAATGAGAATTATTCCTTTACATTTGTGTATGGATTTTAATGTATTTACAACCTTTAGGGTTTAAATGATCTTTGATGATTAAAGTCATTTTTAGGGATATACAACATAATTTTTTGAATTATATGTGGTACAAATTGTGATTATAAAATTGTAATATATTAATTAAGTATGTTTCCTTATGTTCGTAGATAGTGAAGTAATTTCTCCACACTATAAAAAGGATATTTAAACAAAAATGTTTTCTATTTACATTTCTTACTAGGAAATCAATGGACTTTTAACCCATAATATATTTATGGTTTTTTGATAGTTAAAATTTTCATGAACATGTTCTATTCACTATACATTAGAACATGATAGTTAGTTTTCTCTTCCATGTCCATGTTTTCCTACAGGGAACCCTTATATGTGTTATCTCAGAAGACCTTCATATGTCCATTTATTTTTTTTAAAGTGGATGTCTTATTTATCATTGTTCTGATGTGGGATTTCAATAAAGTTAGATTGAAAGGTAAAACCCTAGATACTAATCTCAAGATAAAATTTCGAGGACAAAATTTATAGGGGTGATTGTGAAAATGTAACATACTTAGTTTCTAAAAGGGAACACTAAGTTTGGTAGCATATATGATACGCCACATCAAGTTTAAATAAACAAATAAATATTATTATTTAATATAGATGTTATCGCATAACAATTAGAATGGTGGGTATGAATATGATTAACTTAATTATAAAATTATGGTTTATATGTTTATATATAAATAATTCTTTGATGACCAATTAATTATAAAGGAAAATAAAACCAATTTTAAAATAAATTGAAATGTTTTTCTAAAAAACTATTTAAATATGCACAACTGTGATTGATACCAATAAATAAAAAATAACTATTATTTTAATATTCAATATAACTTATAACATTCATCCAATTTTTTTTTCAATAAATGATATAAGAACAAATCCAATTTTACTCATAAAAGATATATTTTTCTAAAAAGGTTGTTTTGCCTCCTAATGATGGCACACAAGTTTTAAATCTAGTTTTGTCAATTTTATAAATTATATTTGAAAAAATATACTTTTATTTGAACACAAAATATCAAAATTTACTTCGGTTGAATTAATGTAATTTTTCTAATAATTTTCATGTTTTGATGAATAGTAAAACATATTAAATTTAAATTCAAAACATCATTTTTGTCGAAATAATTTATAGTGTTAAATTATATTTTTTATTGGTTTTAAATTATCATTATATCAAATTTATATCATTTATTCCAATTTAGGTCATTAAAATCAATTTCAGATTGAATTTTAATATAAAAAAATATCGATCTTTTGAACATTTTCACTTTAAAAATCTATTTTATCTTTATATCAATGAGATTTATGTTAAATTAATTTTATCATATTTTTTATTTTGAATTTCAAAAAATGTATTCCAAATTTGGAATCATAAGTTAATTTTTTTTAAAAAGGACCCTTTTATTTTTGGATAATATGAATAATAACTTTATTAATTCTTTTATTACCACTGTAATGGGTAAATCCTGTAATTAAGTGTAAAAATAATATAATAAATTTTGGAAAATTTCTCTAACACCAATCCAAAATCTATTATATGAGTTATTTTTGACCAAAATAATCCTTGTTTTAATTTTATGATCTCTTAGAGCCACTTGGAATACATTAATCCCTTTATATTATTTTTTAAGAAATGTCAAAGATGTCATAATTATGTTTTAATAACTATAAAATTTTTAATATTGGGTTATTTAGAAGATATATTATATTATAAATAGTATTTGGAAGTATAAAATGTATATATTATACAGGTATTTTTTTTTATTTTTTAGGAAAGAAATAATTACCTTAAAGGATTACCCAATGATGTTGTAGTAATTTTTTAATTAATATAAATATCAAATATATGATATTAATAATATTAAAATAAATTTAAATTTAAATAATTAATGTCATCCATGAATTTTACTGATGACTTTGACATGTTAGTGATGTTTTAGATGAATTTGTTCTAATTTATCTTATTTTTATGATATTTTTTAAAAGTCAAGTAATGAATAGTTTCAAAATTAACAGTAATGATATTTTAAAATAAATAATATTTTATTAAATTCATAAAATTCAAAAAAATATATATTTTTTTTCCAACAGATTGGGTTAAATTTGAAAGTGAAATAATTTTCCATTTATTTATCATTTGATTTTTTATATTACATATATTAACCCTTAAAGAGTAAAAGCACATGTTATAACGGTAAGAGTTAAAGAGGTTAAATAAATGTTAAAGATAAAGGATAAAGATTAAAAAATAGTGAATTCCTATCTAATTTTCATTAGATTTAGGTATTTCTACCAAAAATCATCCTATTTTTTAATTAGACCAGTTTGGAGCCATTTGGAATATAACATTAATTTATATTAATTTAATATTTTGAGAAATTCTTTTAGTGAACCCCCACTCTCTTATTAATGTTATCCTCTTCTTCTTTATTCCTTACACTTCAGAACCAATTTGTTTCCGCCAATACCTTCCCCAATACCTTCCTAGAATCCCACCACACATTCTAGAGCTATTATATTAGGCATAAAACTGTCCTTAGTGGTATTATGTTCTTCAACAAAGGTTATTGTATAAATAAAAGTAATGTAAATATTATATGTGATAGGCTAGACTGAAGGTAAGATAAATATTTACTCAATTTCCATTCATTGAGATAAAATTCTACTTTATTTGTTATATCATGATAAGATTATGTGAAATAACTTCTAATTATCTTATATTGTATTTCAGCTTGTTTTATATGGACATAATGTGAATACACATTAATAAATTCATTTGATTAATGCTCACTTCAATGATATGATATTTACAACGTTCATTATTTTGAAAAAACATCCGTTTAAAATTTCTTTTTAAAAAATTTAAAAAGGGTGTTTTTTAAATTATATGGTATGAGCATATTTTTCTACCATAAAGACTCTTTAATTCTAAGATTATAATTTTATAAATATCCAGGTTTATTTTCAAAGAAAATGGTTTATTTATTATGTGCACAATGATTAAATTTTAAAAGTCATTTTTTAAAAGGAAAGTGTATTATGATTCAATTATGAATTTAAAATATTTTTTGAAATACATTATGATAAAAAATTGAAATCATAAAATGTTTTATTCTTAATATGGTACTTGAGAATTAATCATGGGGTCGCCTAGATAGCATTGGGAAATCCTATTACAGCTTAACATGGGGTGTCCCAAACAGCATCAGGTAACCCTGTTACAGATTAACATAGGGATTCCCAAATAGAACTTGGAAAACCAATTACTGATTTACATGGGATGACCTAGAGAGCTCTGGGTAATCTCAATATAGCATAAAATGGGGCGGCATAGATAGTGATGGGTAAGCCTATAAAAGCCTAATTTGTATTCTGTTATACAGTCATTCTATATGAAATTGTTTTGAAAGGGGTTTGAACAATTTTTGTAATATGATTCTCTATGTCACATAAATGAGTTTTAATTATTTTTAATGTGTTTTAATTATTTTATTTAAGAAAAATGTGTTTTTTCTTGTGAAAATGATTCATTTCACATTTTCAAATATCATTGAAGGTAAAGGTAAATACTATTTTTTTACTGAACATACAATTTTCTTTATTTCTTTATCCCTTACTAATATTTTGTGCTCCTTCCAAGTTTTAAAAATTAATTTCATTGTTTTTAAGGGGGAATAGAAAAAATAATGAGATCAAGGGTATAATTTTTAGGATGTTTCGAAAAAATAAATCATGTTTTATTTTAAAGAGTTTTATATTGTGAGAAAAATAGATATTGAGAATAAGTGTCAACTTGTAATGTACGTGCTTGAATTATAAGAGTTTTTCCAAATTGTAAAAAAATATAAACTAAAAATATCCTCGAATGTTAATTATAGTTAAAAAAACTAGGACATGTAATGTTTAAGGGTAGGTCCTCACAACCTCTTTGCCTATATTCCACCTACCTATTTCATTTTGGACTTATGTTTTAAATATCATCAAAATGTCGGACTTAAAATTAAATTATCATGTAATTTTATAAAAAATGGTAATAGGTGTTATAAAAATAACAATAAAATTTAAAAAAGTTCTTTATCTACTAAATAATCAACACAAACATATTATTCAGAAAGATAATGAATGTACATGATGAGTGGGACTCAAGGTAAGGGTATTTATTTTTAAAAATACTATTTTAATTATTTACATTAAACTATCATTTTATTCCATGTCAATATTTTTTAAATTATTTTATGGATGCATTTATATTCACATAAAATAATTAAAAAGGAAATTTTATATATCTTTTGACTTTTATTCAAGGAAAACCCTTTCCTAGATTAAATAATATTTCATGATTTATCACATAAGAATAGACATAATATAACCAAGACAATTGAGAAATATAGTGTCTCTAAGGATTAGGTATACTACATAACAAATTAAAATAGGGGTTACATTATCAATATTGAAAACTTTCTTAACATGATCATATTATTCCAATGTTCTTAATACTATGTGGGATGACCTGAGGACATACATAAAAAAGGGGTGAGATATAAATAATTGTAAGGGAATAAAAAATCTTAGTAGGATGAAAGTATTACATTTTAGAAAATTGGCATTTCAATGGGACATAAAAGAAGTGGGAATTATAAACCTTAACAATGAAGAATGATATATCATGAAAATATAAAGGCTACATGGGAATGTGCAAACAACATTAAACATGACATCACAAACATAGGTCAAGGTTATACAACAAGACATAATAACATAATGTGTTAGGAAGATATCTCAACACATTTAATTCCATTATCAATGAGTGTTGAATAAATACATGTATTTCACCAATAAAATATGTATATTTATGTGTAGGTGAACACCCTTGAGTGGAAATAGAAATGACATTCACAACAAAAAGGTTTGCCATAGAAAAATCACAGTGAAATTTTGGCTGCATAACGATTGAAAATAAATGTTCATAAAATGGTTCAATTAGAGAAAAATGGGTCTCAAATAATTCTAAACTCAAATATAAATTATGTGGTATTTGTAAAAACATATCCCAAAATTAGGAATTGGTAATAAAAGGCTTAAACTGAAGAAGATACTTGACTAAAGAGGAGAAATAGACGACCCCTTACTAAAATTATACATAGTAACGACATAGGTAAATTATATAATGATAAAGGATAAATGTTATCTCATTATTAGGATATAAATTGGATAATATATGGATATTTATAAATTTATGATAACATAACCAATAGTGATTCAAAAGGCTATATAAAAATAAGGTTCTTGAATTGAAAATAAGATAGAGATGTCCCTTACCTTGGGATGAAGATTCCAAAACCTTGGGAGGATCTTATGTAGTGATTGGGGGTAACTTGGGAGCATTTTAGAGAGGGTATAGAAGATTAAATAAATTATAAATGGTTTTTGAGTGAATAGGAATGAGATCTTTGGTGGGGTTTTATAGGAAAAGAGAGGGGAGTTCTTTATTATTTCACAATCATAGGTTTTGGAATTTGTTCAATAAAGAAATAAAACCCACAAAAATCCCATTTTTCACATTTTTTCTTCCAAATAGGAGTTTATTTCCTTATATTATAAGATCAAGGTCCGATTTAATTAGAATATTACCCTTGGGGATGTGGAAGTGAATCATGTTCCCAATGAAATGATTTTAAAACCTCAAAATATAATACAGGTTTTTGAGGATTCATAATGGATTTTTAAAATTAACCAAATGACCTCAAAATATTATTATTTTAAATGGGAAACATATATTTGTTCATGTATAACTTTTATTGGGTTATTATGATATCATAATACACATTATATATATATATATACAATATGTAATTTTTACCTGAAAATTATCCTATTTCAGAATATAATGAAAAATTCATCATTGGATAATTTTGATGTGATGATTAAAAATATTATATTTATTTTAAAAAACGAATTTTTAAATATTTTAATTTTCACTTTTAAAATAATATCAATATTTATTTAATAATGTTGGGTTTTTTTGAACAATAACAATTTTAAAAACCGTAGAAAATTACATTTGACATCACAAAAATTATATTATCCTTTATATTTAATAAATATTATTTAATACTAATAATAATTTATTGATATATAATTTATTTCTAAAATCCATTAATTCATCAAAATAAATGTCTTAATTAAAATTTCATAATACCCAAAAATACCATTTCTATTTTATCGTATCAAAATCAAAATCATTTTTAAAATAACAACAATAATAAGTAAATATAATTATTAATATATTGAAAATAAAATATACATATCAATATTCATAGGGACTTGATACATATACCTTTATTACACAAGAAAACATCCTATGTTTAAGGTGTGCGATGGTGAGATTTTCAAGGGGTGGTTCAGTGTGTGTGGTTTGGGTAGTGATCTCAATGATCTTGAACTTCTTCGGTAAATGGTTTCATGCATGATTTAGTTATTGGATCTCAAATTGGTCTTGGTTAAGGGAAAACATTACGACTCTATCTCCATTAAAATATCTGATAATTTTCTTCATAGGGTCTGATCTTAATAGTTGAGGCCATCACATTTTTTCTCAGTGTCAATTGGATTTATCAAAACCCTAAATTTATTCTAATCTTACGATCATTGTTCATTGAATATATTATCAATGGTTCTGTTTCGTAAAATTATTTTAAATATGACATGGTAAAATAAAACCAAATAAGTGAATGTATTATCTATAAGTATAATACACAATTGATAATTTAATTCAATCATAATGGGAGTTTAATTTATATATGTGCAGGTCATTATAATCACCCCTTCAGAAATTTCTTCCTCAAAATTTTAATTTCACACATTGAAACTGATGAGGTTAATTCTATTTCATCACCTACTCCAGTTCCCACAAACCTTATTCAAAATTTTGGTTTCTCCATATCAATTTTACCAGGTTCATTGTATTATTTAAAATAAATTTGTCTCTATGATCTAATATCTTTACTAGCTACTCATTATATGAACGATCATTCTAGGATTGTACTATATATGGATTCAATAAATGTAAGTGGTCGAGTATGTACATCCTCAAGAGGGATACATGGAACACATCATGTACTTGAGATAGGTTAGGTGGGAGCACAATATGATAGGATACAGTTCTGATGAGATCAAGGATCTTTAAGGGAATGATGTATCTTGGGATAAGCTTTCCTTTCTTCCAAAATTTCATGAAATTATTCCATGGATATATGAAGAGGAATACCATATCTCCAACCTCAAACTCTAGGTCTCATCGATGATTTTTAACATAGACATTCTATTGACACTAAGCATCCCTAATGTGTTTTTTAATGTTCTTGACTATTTCCACCCTTTAATCATCCATTTTAGGGCCAAATAGTTTGTGTTTACCAACTTCATCACAACTTTTAGGTGTTCTACCCAACTTCCCATAAAAGTATTTATAGGGAAACATTTGGATGATTTAGTGGAAACAATTATTGTATGAGAGCTTTACCATAGGAATATATTTATCCCATAATCCTTCAAAGTCCATTGAGTATTCTCTCAACATTTACTTGAGTGTATATATAGTTCAATCAGATTGGCCATTGTTTTGAGGGCGATTAGCCATGTTGAAGTGAAAATCTATATTAAAAGAGTATTTGAGACTCTTCTAGAACTTGAAGGTAAATCATGTATCAAGATAAGATACAATCCATAGTGGTTTTCCATGCAGCCTCACCTCTTATCCAATGTATATCATTATATGTTTATTGAGTGAGAAGTTTTATCATATTGGAATGAAAGTGACAATACTTTGTAATATGATCAACCACAGTGCATATATGATTATTTATTCTTGATGACTTCGGAAGACTAGGGAAAAAGTACAAGGAAATGTTTTCCCATTTACATGTAGGTATGGGTAGTATATTCATCATCTACTTGTATTTGTTTTCCTTTCAACCTTTACTTTATGACATAGAAGACACCTTGATGTATATTTTGTGATCTCGTTCTTCATTTTTTCCACCAATAGTGATATTTGATATCTTGGTACATCTTTGTGCTCCCTGGATGGATGGATAAGGATGATATATGTGCATCAACCAACATCTCCTTCTTTATCTCAGGATCTAATGGTACACATATTATTGACCCAAATCATTATTCTCCTTCTTCACTAATTTTGAACTCTAAGTATTTACATTTTCTTATAGATTCTACCTTCTTCTGAATTTCAACACCATAACATTGTGAATAATTTATTTTATCTATAAGGGATGGTTGAGTATTAATTTATAGAAGTACTGAGGATGTTATTTCCTTTATGATTGTCATCTCCATCCATTTTAATTATATGAAAATCAGATCCTTCTCCTTTCTCATCAATGTTAACATTACTGGTTCCATTCTACTTAGATCATCTTCCACTTTATTTTATTTCCCAGTATGATAGAGGATTGAAGAGTCATAGTTCTTAATCATCTCTATCAATATTCACCATCTTATATTCAACTTTTTCAATGTGAATATATATCTGAAACTCCGATGATCTATACATATTTCATACTTCTCCTAAAATTGATACTATTACAATATTTTCGCTATGAATATTACGGTAGCCAACTCTAGATTATGTGTTGGGTAGTTCTTTCCATGAACTTTCAATTTCCGTAGGTAATTGGATATCACTTTTTCATTATGAATTAGTTCACAACACATTCACTTCTTCAATGCATTAGTGTATACCATGAATATTTCCCCAATTGTGGCTTGAATAAGTATTAATTCAGTGATAATAATTTTTTTAAACTCCTTAATGGTCTCTTAAAATTCATAATTCTAAACAAACATGAATCCCTTTTATATTATCTTGGTTAGAGGGTTTGAAAATCATGAGATTTTTTTTCCGAAATCATCGATAATACATAGCCCATCCAAGGAAACTATAGGAATCTATCATAGATATTAGAATCAACCACCCTTTAATTACATCTGCCTTTAAAGGGTCTATAAATATCCCATTAATTATGGGAATATCCCACATGAATGATAACTCCTTCAACTATAAATCACATTTTCTATACATTGAAAAAATATTCTCCTTTCATAAGGTCTTAAACATAGTGCCGATATTCTTTTTAGGATCATCCTTATATTGAATGTATATTAGAATATAATCTATATAGACAACCAACTTTTTCAAGTAATCTCTAAAGGCACTATTCATCATGTAAATGAAAATTGGAGGAGAATCTGTGAGTCTGAATATAATTACTATGAACTCATAATGCCTGTATCTTATATAGAAAGTAATCAGGGGGATATCCTCCTTTATCACCCTTACATGATAATACCCTAACCAAATATTGACCATGGGGAAGTATTGGGATCTATGTAGCTGATCGAAAAAGTCATTAATCTAAGGAATATTATTCTTTTTCTTTTTTGTGGTATTTTTGAGCTTATGATAATCATTAAAAAGACGAGTTAAATCATCCTACTTCTTGATGAAGAGGACTCATGCAACCCAAGGTGAAGCACATTGTAGAGACCCAAAACATGACGTACATGGAAATTACATTACTTTTTCCGAATACTTAATACATAACAAAAAAAGACACCAAAGGACTGTAATAGTTTAGTGTCTTTGGAAACTCGAAGCATAATCTTATAATGTTGGTGAAATATCTTCAACATCTCCCACAATGATCTTCCCTTTTTCGTACCTAAAACCTTTCTTTATATCCAAGGGAAATGAAAACATATAAATGGTGAGATCAAATTCTCAGTAAGGGTAAGCATGGAGAAAATAAAACAAACCATATACATTTGAACATCAAAACATGAACATAATATTTAAACATCAAAATATTGAGCAATGATATAAAACATGGCAGTACAAAAGGCGTAGATCATAATGGATCTTCAATCTTGATAAAATAGCATGGGAATAAAGTAAGTAATTGTGGCAACCATTAAGCACTTTTTATCATTTCTATATTAGTCAAGGCATTGCTGCCAAGACCATCTTAGTGGACAAAGTCCCTTACTGAACCGGGTTTACTTACCATTCCATCCCTGTATTACTAAACCAGATTTACATTCCATTCCATCCATGTCTATATCATGAGATATAAATCTTTACCCAATGAATTTGAGGGAGATATAGGTCCCACCCCTCTCATAATGAAATCATTTTTACTTGTGCAACAAAATAAACATAAAAGATTCATCATAACCCAAATAATAAAATGGGTTTCATAAATATAATCCCATCATCACATAATCCATATAAAACAAATGGATATTTCATCATAAGAAAACTGATACTATGTAAATCATAGAGAAATTATTCTTGAAACATACACATATGAAATAATTTCATCTTAGATGGAAAATGGTTTTGATAAAACACTTGAAATGAATTCTTGAGAAAAATATCCTTTCTTCTACAAAATCATTTTATTTTCCCAAAATTTCTTGAAATTTTAAAAGGAAAGGATTTTGTTGAAAATAGTCATGAAATATTTTAGAGGAAGCTTCATGAAAATTGGGCGTTATGAAACCATAAAAAATATGTTCATGTCGTATAAGTTAAAAAACATTCTTCTCGTACTTTTGTCGGAAAAGACAAAAAGTACCTCGTATGGTCAACAAAAGAAAGATTCCTTACATACCATGTAGTGAAAGTAAAAAATTTGTAAAAAGGTCTTTAAACATACATGAAACCAATTTTATAAAATAGGGACATTGATGATAAATATAAACCCAGTAAATACTTACGAATAAACAATCTCGGATTAGAATGATATTGGAATAATTATCCCTTACCATAGGTCTGATATGATACGTACGTATCCAAACCTCCTGTATAATGATTTTAATAATGTCATTTAATTATTAAAGAATCATATTTATTGTTATGATATCATATATTGTTCACTTATGACTTTATATTACCCGTTCATTTGTAAATTCAAGTTAATGTAGTGTTTTGGGTAAAATCGTTTCATTTATTGTCCATGTTTTGACTTGTAATTATTAATATGGTTTCTTAGATCACGATTACTTAATTCTAGAACATAAAACATGATTTATATATAATATATATTCAGAATATACATATATATAATAGATCGATAAATGGAATGAAATACACCGTTCATGGAGACGGTAGGCCGTATATACGCATGAACGCTGTTTTCGTTTCCTTATTGAATTGAATGGAATTAAGTAAATGAAACATGTCTGTAAATAACTATAGTAGAATTATTATGTCATATATATCATTATTATTCATTATATATACTTTATAATAATTCTTTAATGGATAACATGGAGAATGAATCTCATCGCGTCATGGAGACGGTAATCCGTACGTACGCGCGAGCGATGATATCATTCCCATAATCGTGTAATTGTATTGAAGTGTGTGTATAATATTTAAGAATCAATATCACTTTACAATAATCATATAAAATAATTATTTACACCATTATACCCATCCAAGTAAGGTGGTGGTGGAAAAATAGATTAAACCACGGCGTGAAGACGTTATTCGTACGTACGCACCTGCGGTGATTTCATTTTCTCTTGGATGGATAAAAGGTGAAATAGGGTTGTTTAATATTTATAATATCATATCAGTATATGAGTGATACTGATGTTATTACTTCATAATGAAACAACTAAAGAATAATAAGTAGAAGAAGAAATAAATTTGAATTAATCGGTAACAGATATTACCTCTTCTTCGACACGCTACTATGAAACCAACTCTTAGGGCACTACGATTAGTCTTTGAAGAAGACCAGGACCTCTAGGATGTTTCTAGGGAAGTGTAGAAGTGAAATGGTAAGAGGTTGGCCGAGATTAAATACCAAAATGGCGTGAGGAGGAGAGGGAGGAGGTGCCCTTTTACAAGGGAGGAGAGGGGCACCTTTGGAATTATAAGAAATATTAATTTATAATAAATTTCAACCCCACATAAAAACCTCCAAAATTACACAAATCCAAATATTAGATGATATATGGTTGTAATAACCCCAACCATTAAAATTTAGACAAGTTGGGAACTTATTTTTAACATTATCAACATGATTTAACCTTATATAATCTATTTATATTTATTTGTTGTAATAATATTCTAAATTTTAAATCATTATAAATAATTACTTATGTGTTTTTTTATTTCCCATAACTGTATATATTATTACATTTTCGACCATATAAATTTTAATTTATAAATTTTAAATATTTTTGTGATTCTTAAATTATTTTATAATATGTAATTTTTATAAAACAACAATAGTGTTAATTTTGACACTATTCATTTATTTGAATTTAAATAAAATATACACAGAAGATATGGTCGAACTAAAAGATTTAATAGATTCAAAACATGTCATATTTGTCTAGAAAATTAGTGGAGAACATTAAATATTTCATTAAATATTTATCTTAATACTTTTAAAAAAAATTATTTGATATTTCTCTTAATAAAACAATTACAACATCATTTTTGTATAATAATTAAATAAAATTATAATTTGTATAAAAATTAATAATAAAATCCTATGATTAAGATAAATATAATTAATTTCATAAAAATATTTTTACTCTAATTTATCTTCTTAAAATCACAACATATAAATTTTTATATTTATTAAATTATGAAGGTGACATCTTTGACATCATTTAAAATAAAATAATATAAATGTCCTAATCTGTTTTATAAGGCTCCAAATGGTCCAAAAATATACCATTGGATTATTAGGGTATATATATACTCTACCAATAATGTTTTTTCATGTTTAGGGTCCTTTTGATAGATATTATTATTTTAATAAAAAGTATATCATTGATGTTTTTCTAAATAATAAATTTCTGTATCACTATTGTGTCACCATTAATGAAAATTATTTAATCTCAAAAAATTCTAAATATATTTACTTGATTTATATAAATTTATTATCTTTCTGGGGACTATTCATGTTCTAAGTTTCATGTATTTTATCACTAAATTAAAATTATTATACTTTTAAGATTTTAGAGAGTGACATGTTGTCACTTTCTTTAGTTTTAATAATAATTAAATTATTTTCAATGTCAAAAGTCCATAAAATGAATCTAATCCGACCCATAGGTAATATGGGTCAACCTTTAGTCATCAAACAGAATTTTTTCATGTGTTAGGATAATTTTATAATCTTATTTAACCTTAATTACCCGATTTACCTTTAACTGCAGTAAATAAAAATTACCTTAGTTACTATTCATAATATCAAAAAATTAAAAGTAACCTATTAACATAATTTGGACCCACTGAATTAAAATATGGAATCAATTTTTAAAAATTAAAAACACATAAATTTCAGTAATTAATTTAAAATTAATCCCATTGTTAAGAAAATGGGTTTTTAAAGTTAAAACATTGCAAAAGATTGAAATGATTTTACCTATTAATTCAATGTAAAATCTATGATAATAAAGTAAATTATATTAAATGGTAAAAATATATTCTATTTATACTTTAAAACCATTCAATATTATAATTTAACCATAAAATTATTACAATGAAAAAAAGTTGTTTTTAATTAAAATATATCGTGTTTTTACTATTCATTAAAATGTGAAAGTTATCAGAAAAATATCCAAAATTAATCCAATGTAAATTTTTATTGCCTAATTCAAAATAAGAAGTTTATTTTGTAAAATTGAACTTATAAAAATGTAAAAAACTAGATTTAAAGTGGGTGCGCCAACAAAAGGCGAGAAAACTGCATTTTTTGAAAAATACTTATTTTACCACCAAAAAATTATTTTGTTCTCATACCATGTTCTATAAAATGTGTAAGATGAATAATAATGTTATAAAATTAAAAATGGTGTTAATAATATTCATAATGGCTAGTTCATAATAATATTATAATAATATATCATTTTTTAGTGAAACCCGGTATTGCGTTCAACACACTTTATCGAGGAAGGTCGCGATTGCGTGTAATGCATGCCAAGTCAGGGTTGCGTGTAGTGCAAGAATCCTTTATTGTTGCGTATAACAAAATCCAACCATATTTCATCTATAAATTGAATATATATATATATGTATACACACACTCAATGTTGAGTAGAAAAACTACTATCAAACAAACATGAAATTGTGTGTAACACGATCCAAGATTAGTGTTGCGTATACTGCAAGATAATATGAAGTTGCGTATAGAAAAAGATAATCATGTTGTAGCGTACAACATAAGATATTAAATAAATTAAAAATAATAAATCTTATAAAATCATGGGGTGTTACATTCTACCCTCCTTAAAATTAATTTCTCCCTTGAAATTCGTCGGGGTTATAAATGGTTTATTACATGAGAGTTTCTTTCATAGAAACCCACATCATAAAAAGGAATACCAAAAATTAACTTTAAAAACTAAATTATGAAACGTAAAGCTTACCCAGATTAACTATTAACTAGGTTTCCACATAGGAAAACATAAGTGAAAATATGGATATGGAAGAGAAATCTAACCATCATGTTCTGATGGAGAGTTGTAGAGAACATGGCTATAAAAAAGACAACAATCACAAAGCCATAAATTTGTGATGATCTATGGCACCATCTGATTTATCGGAGATAAGATCACTAGGACAACATATTTGGTTTTCAATATCATTTCCCTTACTTAATTTCAGTGTAATATCATTTTTGTTCATCCGATGAACAATTTCAACTTCATCTCTTATTTAAAGAAATGAAGTTGAATTTGTCTTTCTCGATGTGTTAGCAGATCATGCGATAGAAAGATAGGTCATTCCATCTTCCTCTATCACAAGTTATTAAATATACATAATTCCATCTTTACTGAGATTAAATATACATAAGTCCATCTATGGTTCCTAAAATGGACTTATACTTGATCTATCATACCTCTTAATAAAATAATACAAGTTTCTACTAACCAGGGTCTTCTTGTAGGCTATTGGTAGGCGATAAAGGTCTGTCGCACTTCAGTTGTGGGTTTGATTCCCATAGCCTTGTCTGACGTGATGGGTTGTCGCCCATCCTACAGGTTGTACTTTTTCTAAAACTACATAATTATAACATTTCATCAATAATATTGAATAAAGTTATATCCTTAAATAATACTAACTTATGTCCAACATAATCCATTCTAATATTTAGGCTTATCTAAAATACTTTTGTCCATGCTCATAGTATAAAGAAAACAATTACTAGATATTTCATCTGTCGAGCATGTGAATACCATCATTTATCCCCCATATATCATATGATATATCTTGTTGGTCACATTCCAAACATGTGAATACCTTAATCATGTATTCTCTTGCAACATGAATTACAATAGAACCTTAGTTGAAAACATGAATACTGTCAAAAGTTGTCTCTTTCCACATTCCAAAATCAAAAAAATTTCGATATACTCAAACCATGATATCAATTTGTCCTTATATTAGTCATGAGCTCATGAATAATATCATACATATTATTTTCTCCTTATCCATTCATTATTCTCATATCATCTACTTTCCAAAAATATTAGAATAACATTTCATGGTTCCAGGTAACATTAAACATATACTATCAAATACTTAGGAGAAACAATATTGCAACAATCCTTAGACGTGTATTTATTCCATAGTACCACTACCTATAAAACATAACTCTTGATAAACAAAAATCATTCCACTACCTTCTTAAACCATTGACCGAGCTTCATCATTGTATTCCTCAACAATTCTTTCACCTCATATACCATTTGTAGTGTCTTCATCATCATCAACATAAATACTACCCATACGACCATGCTGGTTATCTTCATGAGATTTTCCATTAAGGCATTAGTTTTCATAATGCCAGTACATTCCGCATTTAAAATATTTAACCATTGTTGATGTATTATCAATACCAGTATCCTTGTCAATGGTGTTAACTAAACCTTTTCCTTTTTAATTAATTTCTTTGTGTCATTATTTTCCACACCTAAAGCATCTTCAATTTCCTTTAAAACATTCCCCTTGATTCCTCTTCCCACACGACTTACATGATGAAAATTGAACCTTCTTTCCTCTATGATCATCAAGAAAATCCATCTTTCTCTTATTAGCTGAGTCAGGAATCTTACCAAAGTTGAGATTATTGATCATATTATGATATTGTTGATTAGGAATAATAATGATGTTTCGCCTTTCAAATTCCATTTCATTTGGTTGTTCTAGAAGAATATCATTCCATTGTCCATCATATTCTCCATTATCATGAATCCTCCTGTTTCCATCCATTTTCTAAAACCCAAAAAGAATAGTGTGAAACAAAAAAATCATGCTAGGAAAACAGCATAATAAAGAGGGAGTACCTTCAATATATAAATCTTAGGTTAAATTCTACTATGGTTTCTATAATTCTAGGTCTATAACTTATACATATACTTAACCTTAGAGACATCCCTAGTCATACCTTAGAAATTTCTCTAGGGATCTCACTAATGTTTTCACATACTAGATTCAAAAGGTTAACTAAAACATTCCTATGATATCAACTGTAGAGACATAAATCTTGACGTACATGGAAATCACATTACATTTGCGTAATAATTAATACATAACAAAAATAGACACCAAAGGACCGTAATAGTTTAGTGTCTTTGGAAACTCGGAACATAATCTTCTAATATTGGTGAAATATCTTCAACATCTCCCATAAAGATCTTTCCTTTTTTTAACCTAAAACCTTTCTTTATATCCTAGGGAAAATAAAACATATAAAGGATGATCCCAAATGATCATTAAGGGTAAGCATGGAGAAAATAAAACCAACCATATACATTTGAACTTCAAAACATGAACATAATATTTAAACATCAAAATCTTGAGAAATGACATAAAACATGGAAGTACGATAGGTGTAGATCATAATGGATCATCAATCATGATAAAATATCTTGGGAATAAAGAATGTAATTGTGGAAACCATTAAGAACATGTTATGATTTCCATAGTAGCCAAGGCATTGCTGCCAAGACCGTCTTAGTGGACAAAGTCCCTTACTGAACTGGGTTTACTTGCCGTTCCAGCCCTGTATTACTGAACTGGATTTACTTTCCATTCAAGCCATGTCTATCTCATGAGATATAAATCATTACCCAATTCATTGGAGGGAGATATAGGTCCCACCCATCTCATAATGAAATCATTCTTACTTGTGACACAAAATAAACTTAAAACATTCATCATGACCCAATGAATAAAATGGGTTTCATAAATATCATCCCATCACAACATAATCCATATAAAACAAATGGATATTTCATCATAACAAAAGTGAAACCATGTAAATCATAGTGACATTATACTTGAAACATACACATATGAAATAATGTCATCTTAGATGGAAAATGGTTTTGATAAAACACATAAAATGAATTATTGAGGAATATATCATTTCTTTTTCAAAATCAATTTATTTTCACCAAATGTCATGCAATTTTAAAAGAAATGGTTTTTGATGAAAATAGTCATGAAATATTTTAGAGGAATCTTCAGGAAAATTAGGCATTATGAAACCATAAATAATCCGTTCATTCCATATAAGTTAAAAAAAATTCGTCTCGTACTTTTGCCGGAAAAGTCAAAAAGTACCTCGTATGGTAAAAAAAAGAAATATTCCTTACATACCAGGTAGTGAAAGTCAAAAATGGGTAAAAATTCATTTAAACATACATGAAACCATTTTTATAAAATAGGTACATGGATGATAAATATAACCCCAGTAAATACTTACGAATAAACAATCTCGGATTAGAATGAGAATAGAATAATTATCCCCTACCTTAGGTCCGATATGCTTCATACGTATCCGAACATCCTGTATAATGATTTAAATGATGTAATTGAAATATTATAGAATCATATTCATTTTTATGAAATCATATATGGTTCACTTATGACTTTATATAACCCGTTGTTTTGTAAATTCATGTTAAAGTAGCGTTTTGGGTAAAATCATTTCATTTATCGTTCGTGTTTTGACTTGTAATTATTAATATGGATACTTAGATCATGATTTCTTAATTCCAAAATATAAAACATGATTTTTATATAATATATATTCAGAATATACATATATATAATAGATTGATAAATGGAAATAAATACACCGTTCATGGAGATGGTAGGCCGTATGTATGCATGAACGCTGTTTACGTTTTCTTATTGAATTGAATGGAATTAAGTAAATGAAACATATATGTAGACAAATAAAGTAGCATTATTATGTATCATATATCATTATTATTCATTATATATACTTTATAATCATTCTTTAATTGTTAAAATGAAGAATGAATCTAATCGCGTCGTGGAGACGGTAATCCATACGTACGCACGAGCGATGATATCGTTCCCATAACCGTGGAATTGTATTGAAGTGTATGTATACTATTTAATAATAAATATCACTTTAAAATAATAATATTTAGTTATTCTTTACACCATTATACCCATCCAAGTAAGGTGGTGGTGGAAAAACAGATTACACCACGACATGGTGACAATATTTCGTACGTATGCACGCGCGGTAATTTCATTTTCTGTAAGATGTATAGAAGGTGAATTAGGGTTGTTTAATATTTATAATAACATATCATTTTATGAGTGATACTGATGTTATTACTTCATAATTAAACCACTAAATAAGAAGAAGTAGAAGAAGAAATAAATTTGAATGAATCGGTAACAGATATTACCTCTTCTTCGACACACCTTTTTGAAACCTCCTCTTACGACACTAAGATTGGTCTTTGAACAATAAAGGGACCTCTAGGATGTTTTTAGGGAAGTGGAGTAGAGAAATGGGAATATTTTTCCTGAGAATCAAGGCTCAAAATGGTGTGAGGAGGAGAGGGAGGAGGTTCTCTTCTATAAGGGAGGAGAGGGGCACCTTTGGAATTATAAGAAATATTAATTTATAATAAATTCAAACCCCACTTAAAAACCTCCAAAATGAAAAATATCAGAATATTTGATGAGATAGGGTTTAAATATCATCAAACAATATAATTTAGATAATTTGGGAATTTATTTTAAAAATTATCAACATGATTTATCTTTATATAATCTATTTAATTTAATTTGTTGTAATAAAATTCTAAATTTTAAATCATTATAAATAATTACTTATGTGTTGTGAGTTTCCCATAATTGTATATTTAATTAAATTTTAGACCATATATATTTTAATATATAATTTTTAAATATTTTTTTGATTTTTAAATTATTTTATAATATGTAATTTTTATAAAATAACAATAGTGTCAATTGTGACACTATTCATTTATTTGACTTTAAATAAAATATAAACAGGCAATATGTTCGACATAAAAGACTTAATATATTCATAACATGTCATATGTGTCTATAAAATTAGTGGAGAACATTAAATAGTTCATTAAATATTTATTTTAATACTTTTAAAATCATTTATTTGATATTTCTCTTAATAAAACAATTACAACATCGTTTTTGTATAATAATTTAGTATAATTATTAGCTTTATAAAAATTAATAATAAACAACTATGATGAAGATAAATATAATAAATTTCATAGTAATAATTTTACTCTAATTTATGATCTTAAAATCACAACATATAAATTGTTATATATATTAAATTATGAAGGTGACATCTTTGACATCAATTAAAATAAAATAATATAAATGTCCTAATCTGTTTTATAAGGCTCACAATGGTCCCAAAATCTACCCTCGTATGATTAGGGTATATATAGTCTTGACCAATAATGTTTGTTCATGAATCTGGTCCTTTTGATAGGTATTATTATTTTAATAAAAACTGTATTATTTATTTTTCTCTAAATAATCAATTTCTGCGTCACTATTGTGTCACCATTAATGAAAATTATTTAATCCTAAAAAAATTTAAATAAATTTACATGATGTAGATAATTTTATTATATTTCTGGATACTATTAATTTTCTATGTTTCATGATGTTTATCACTAAATTAAAATTATTATACTTATATGCTTTTAGAGAGTGACATGCGGTCACTTTCTTTAGATTTAATAATAATTAAATTATTTTCATGGTCAAAAGTCTATAAAATGAATCTAATCCGACCCTTAGGTAATATGGGCCGACAATTAGTCATCAAATAGAATTTTGGCATGTTTTAGGGTAATTTTATAATCTTATTTTTACCCTTAATTACCTGATTTACCTTTAACTACAATAAATAAAACATTCCTTAGTTACTATTTATAATATCAAAAAAATAAAAGTAACCTATTAAAATAATTTGCACCCACTGAATTGAAATATGGAATCCATTTTTCAAAATTAAAAATACAGAAGTTTTAGTAATTAATTGAAAATTAATCCCATTGTTAAGAAAATGGGTTTTAAAAGTTAACACATTGCAAAAGATTGAAATGATTTTACCTATGAATTCAATGAAAAATAAATGATAAGGACATAAATTATATTAAATGGTAAAAATATATTCTATTTATACTTTAAAACCATTCAATATTATTATTTAACCATCGAAATTATTACGATGAAAAAAGTTGTTCTTAATTAGAATATAACATGTTTTTACTATTCATTAAAATATGAATGTTATCAGAAAAATATCAAAACATTATCCAATGTAAATTTTTATATCCTGATTCAAAATAAGAAGTTTATTTTGGGAAATTGAACTTATAAACAAGTCAAAAACTAGATTTAATGTGGGTGCGCCATGAAAAGGCGACAAAACTGCATTTTTTGAAAAATACTTGTTTTACCCGAAAAAATTATTTTGTTCTCATACCACGTTCTAGAAAATGTGTGAGATGAATAATAATGTTATTAAATTCAAAATGTAGTTAATACTATTTATAACGGCTAGTTCATAATAATATTATAATAATATATCGTTGTTTACTGAAACCCGGTATTGCGTACAACACACGCTATCGAGGATGGTCATGATTGCATGTAATGAAAGCCAAGTCAGGGTTGCGTGTAGTGCCAGACTCCTTTGTTGTTGTGTATAACAAAATCCAACCATATTTAATTTATACATTGAATATATATATATATACACACAATCAATGTTGCGTATAATAACTACTATCAAACAAACATAAAATTGTGTGTAGCATGATCCAAGATTAGTGTTGCATATACTGCAAGATAATAAAATGTTGCGTATAGCACAAGATAATCTTGGTGTAGCATAGAACAGAAGATATTAGATAAATTAAATAGAATATATCATATAAAATCTCATGGTGTTACATTCTACCCCTCTTAAAAATAATTTCGCCTTCAAAATTCTTCGGGGTTATAAATGGTTTCTTACATGAGAGTTTCTTTCATAGAAACCCACATCATAAAAAGGAATACCAAAACATAACTTTAAAAACTAAATTATGAAATGTAACGGTTACCAGGATTAACTAATCACTGGGTTTCCACATATTAGAATATAGGTGAAAATATGGATATGGAAGAGAAATCTAATTGCCATGTTCTGATGGAGAGTTGTAGAGAACATGGCTATGAAAAAGACAACAATCACAATGCCATAAATTTGTGATGATCTTGGTACCATATGATTTATCAAAGATAAGATCACTATGACAACATTTTCGGTCTTCAATATCATTTCCCTTACTTTATTTCAGTGTAATATCATTATTGGCCATCCTATGAACAATTTCCACTTCATCTCTTATTTAAAGAAATAATGTTAAATTTTTCATTCTCGAAGTGTTATCAGATCATGCGATAGAGAGATAGGTCATTCCATCTTCCTTTATCACATGTTCTTAAATATACATAAATCCTTCTATGCTGAGATTAATCGTATATCGTTCCCAACATGGACTTATAATTTATCTATCATACCTATCAATAAAATAAAACTTGTTTCTACTGACTAGGGATTTCTTGTAGGCCAGTGGTAGATGATAAAGTCCTGTCGCACTTCGGTTGTGGGTTCGATTCCCACAGCCTTGTCCGATGTGACGGGTTGTCACCCGTCCTGCAGGTTTTCCTTTTTCTAAAACTACATAATTATAACAATTCATCAATAATATTGAAAAAATATCTATGCATAAACAATACTAACTTATGTCCTACATAATCCATTCCAATTTTTAGGCTTATCTAAAATACTTCTGTCCATGATCATATTATAAAGAAAATAATTACTAGAAGTGTCATCTACTGAGCATGTGAATACCATCATTTATCCCCCATATATCATATGATATATATTGTTGGTCACATTCCAAACTTGTGAATACCTTAATCATGTATTCTCTTGCAACATGAATTACTATAGAACCTTAGTTGAAAACATGAATACTATCAAAAGTTGTCTCTTTACACATTCCAAAATCCCAAAAATTTCGATATAATCAAACCATGATATCACTTTGTCCTTATATCAGTCATGAACTCATGAATAATATAATACATATTATTTTCTCCTTATCCCTTCATTATGCGCATATCATATACTTTCCAAAAATATTCGAATAACCTTTCATGGTTACTAGTACTATTCAACATATACTATCAAATACATAGGAAAAACCGTAGTGCAACAATCCTTATATGTGTCTTTATTCCATAGTACCATTACCTATACAACATAACTATTGATAAAAAAATCATTCCACTACCTTCTTAAACCATTGACTGAGCTTTATCATTGTATTCCTCAACAATTCTTTCATCTCATATACCATTTGTAGTCTATCCATCATCATAAACATAAATACTACCCATACTACCATGATGGTTCTCTTCATGATATTTTCCCTTAGGGAATTAGTTTGCATAATGCCCATAAATTCCACATTTAAAACAATTAACCTGTGTTGATGACTTAGCAGTACCATTAGCCTTATCTATGGTGTTAACTGAACCTTTTCCTTTGCAATTACTGGCTTTGTGTCCTTATTTTCCACCCCTAAGGCATCTTTAAGTTCCTTTAAAACATTCCCCTTGATGCCTCTTCCCACATGACTTACATAAGGGAAATTGAACTTTCATTCCTCTATAATAATCATGAAACTCCATCTTTCTCTTATTAGCTGAGTCAGGAATCTTACCAAAGTTGAGATTATTGATCATATTATGAGATTTCTGATTAATCATAATAACGATGTTTCACCTTTCAAATTCCATTTCATTTGGTAGCTCATGAAGAATATCATTCAATTTTCCATCATATCCTCCATTATCGTGAATCCTCCTGTTTCCATCCATTTTCTAAAACCCAAAAAGAATTGTGTGAGAGGAAAAAATCATGCTAGGAAAACAGCAAAATAAAGAGGGAGTACCTTCAATATCTATCATATTAGGTTTAATTCTAATATGGTCTCCATAATTCTAGGACTATAACCTATACTTTTACTTAACCTTAGGGACATCCCTAGACATACCTTAGAAATATCTCTAGGGATCTCAATAAAGTTTTCGCATCCTATTTTACAAAGGATAACTAAACCTTTCCTCTGATACCAACTATATAGACCCAAAGCTTTATGTACATGGAAATTACATTACTTTTTCGGAATACTTAATACATAAAAAAAATAGACACCAAAGGACCGTAATTGTTTAGTGTCTTTGGAAACTCAGAACATAATCTTCTAATCTTGGTGAAAGATCTTCAAAATATCCCATAAGGATATTCCCTTTCTTTACCTAAAACCTTTCATTATATCCTGGGGAAAAGAAAACATATAAAGGGTGAGCTAAAAAACATAGTAAGGGTAAGCATGGAGAAAATAAAACAAACTATATACATTTCAACTTCAAAACATGAACATAATATTTAAACATTAAAATCTTGAGCAATGACATAAAACATAACAGTACGAAAGGCGTAGATCATAATGGATAATCAATAATGATAAAATATCATGGTAATAAAGCATGTAATTGTTGATACCATTAAGCACATGTTATGATTTCCATAGTAGCCAAGACATTGCTGCCAAGACCATCTAAGTGGACAAAGTCCCTCATTGAACCAGGTTTAGTTGCCGTTCCAGCCCTATATTACTGAACCAGATTTACATTCTATTCCAGCCATGTCTATATCATGAGATATAAATCTTTACCCAATGCATTGGAGGGAGATATAGGTACCACTCATTTCATAATGAAATCACTCTTACTTGTGCCACAAAATAAACATAAAACAGTCATCATAACCCATAAAATAAAATGGGTTTCATCAATATCATCCCATCATCACATAATCCATATAAAACAAATGGATATTTCATCATAATAAAAGTGAAACCATTTAAATCATAGAGACATTATACTTGAAACAAACACATATGAAATAATGTCATCTTAGATAGAAAATGGTTTTGATTAAACACTTGAAATGAATTCTTGAGGAAAATATCCTTTCTTCTTCAAAATCATTTTCTTTTCACAAAATGTCATGCAATTTTAAAGGAAAAGGATTTTGTTGAAAATAGTCATGAAATATTTTAGAGGAATCTTCATGAAAATTAGGCATTATGAAACCATAAAATATCTGTTCATGCCGTATAAGTTAAAAAACCAGTCTTCTCGTACTTTTCCCAGAAAAGTCAAAAAGTACCTCGTATGGTCAACACAAGAAAGATTCATTACATACCATGTAGTAAAAGTAAAAATGGTTAAAAAGGACTTTAAACATATATGAAATCATTTTTAGAAAATAGGGACATGGATGATAAATATAACCCTTGTAAATACTTACGAATAAACAATCTCGGATAAGAATTATATTAGAATAATTATCCCTTACCTTAGGTATGATATTCTTCGTATGTATCCGAACCACCTGTATAATAATTTAAATAATGTCATTGAATTATTACAGAATCATATTCATTGTTATGATATCATATATGGTTCCCTTATGACTTTATATTACACGTTCTTTTGTAAATTCATGTTAAAGTAGCGTTTTGGGTAAAATTGTTTCATTTATCGTCCGTGTTTTGACTTGTAATTATTAATATGGTTACTCAGATCATGATTACGTAATTCAAGAATATAAAACATGATTTATATATAATATATATTCAGAATATACATATATATAATAGATTGATAAATGGAAAGAAATACACCGTTCATGGAGACAGTAGGCCGTATGTACGCATGAATGCTATTTTCGTTTCCTTATTGAATTGAATGGAATTAAGTATGTGAAATATATATGTACATAAATCCAGTAGAATTATTATGTAATATATATCATTATTAGTCTTTATATATACACGTTATAATCATTCTTGAATGGTAAACATGGAGAATGAATCTCATCGCGTCGTGGAGACGGTAATCCATACGTACGCACGAGCGATGATATCGTTCCCACAATCATGGAATTTTATTGAAGTGTATGTATACAATTTCAGAATAAATATAACATTACAATAATCATATATAGTTATTCTTTAAACCATTATAACTATCCAAGTATGGTTGTGGTGGAAAAACATATTAAACCACGACGTAGAGACGGTATTCCGTACGTACGCACACGCGGTGATTTCATTTTCAGTAGGATGGATAGAAGTTGAATTAGGGTTGTTTCATATTTATAATAACATATCATTATATGATTTATACTGATGTTATTCCTTCATAATGAAACAACTAAAAAATAATAAGTAGAAGAAAAAATAAAACAATCACAACATCATTTTTGTATAATATTTTAATATACTTATTAGTTTTATAAAAATTAATAATAAACTTCTATGATGAAGATAAATATAATTTATTTAATAATAATATTTTTACTCGAATTTATCATCTTAAAATCACAACATATAAATTTTTATATTTATTATCTTATGAAGGTGAAATCTTTGACATCATTTAAAATTAAATAATATAAAAGTCCTAATCTATTTTATAAGGCTCCAAATGGTCCACAAATAAACCCGTGGATGATTAGGGTATATATATACTCTACCAATAAGGTTTGGTCATATTTATGGTCCTTTTTATAGGTATTATTATTTTAACAAAAACTATATTATTGATTTTTCTCTAAATAAACAATTTCTTCATCACTATTGTGTCACCATTAATGACAATTATTTATTCCCTAAAAATTCTAAATAAATTTACATGACGTAGATAATTTAATTATCTTTATAGAGACTATTCATGTTCGAAGTTTCATGAAGTTTATCACTAATGTAAAATTATTATAGTTATAAGATTTTAAAGAGTGACATGTTGTCACTTTATTTGGTTTTAATAATAATTAAATTATTTTCATGGTAAAAAGTACATAAAATGAATCTAATCCTACCCTTAGGTAATATGGGTCGACGTTTATTCATCAAATATAATTTTTTCATATGTTAGGGTAATTTTATAATCTTATTTTCACCCTTAATTACCCGATTTACCTTTAACTGCAGTAAATAAAAATTACCTTAGTTACTATTCATAATATCAAAAAAATAAAAGTAAACTATTAATATAATTTATACCCACTTAATTCAAATATGGAATCCATTTTTCAGAATTATATACATAGAAGATGAAGTAATTAATTTAAAATTAATCCCGTTGTTAAGAAAACAACGTTTAAAAGTTAAAACACTGCAAAATATTGAAATGATTTTACCTATGAATTCAATGTAAAATCAATGACAATGACATAAATTATATTAAATGGTAGAAATATATTATATTTATACTTTAAAACCATTTAATATTATAATTTAACCATATTAATTATTACGATGAAAAAAGTTGTTTTTAATTAAAATGTAGCGTGTCTTTACTATTCATTAAAATATGAAAGTTATCAGAAAAATATCAAAACATTATCGAATGTAAATTTTTATATCCTGATTCAAAATAAGAGGTTAATTTTGTATAATTTAACTTATACACATGTCAAAATCTAGATTTAATGTGGGTGCGCCATCAAAAGGCGGCAAAACCGCATTTTTTGAAAAATTCTTATTTTATCCGAAAAAATTTATTTTCTTCTCATACCATGTTCTAGAAAATCTGTATGATGAATAATAATGTTATAAAATTCAAAATATAGTTAATAATATTAATAATGGCTAGTTTATAATAATATTATAATAATATATTGTTGTTTACTGAAACCTGGTATTGCGTACAACACACGCTATCAAGGAAGGTCGCGATTGCATGTAATGCAAGCCAAGTCAGGGTTGTGTGTAGTTCAAGACTCCTTTGTTATTGCGTATAACAAAATACAACCATATTTCATTTATACATTGAATATATATATATATACACACTCAATGTTTTGTGGAATAACTACTATCAAACCAACTTGAAATTGTGTGCAAAATGATCCAAGATTAGTGTTGCGTATACTGCAAGAAAATACGGTGTTTCATATAGCACAAGATAATCTTGGTGTATCGAACAATAGAAGATATGAAATAAATTAAAAATAATATATCTTATAAAATCTCGGGGTGTTACACACATGGGCATATGATCCCTTTATCCCGATTATCCTATAGTTGTTTCTTTTGATCCTCAAGTTATTCAATAAAAATTCTATATGGATTATTGGTTAATTGAAAAACCCTAGGTATAATCTTGATTAAAAATTCAACATCTCTGTTAGGTGTAATACTAGGAAATTCTATAGGAAAAACACAATTGAGTTCCCTTACAGTAGACATGTCATCAAGGATGATCTTTTCCTTAGACATAATCATTTTATCTAGATATTCTTTCTCATTAGGAAATAATATCCCTGATTTGGATGTTGGTGCTAAAAAATATCCAGCGTCCTACTTCCACTTGTATATAATTAGAGGAAGATTCATGATACAAAGACTGATTTCCTTCTCATTGAACTTTATGTTGGATATATATAATTAAAGACAATCCATACCAAGAATTGAATCAAATTCCACTAAAGGTAGTGTACCAAGGTTCATTGGGATGTTCATCCCATAAATTTTGATAGGGGACGAGTTATATAAATGGGACATAATAATTTCCCCATTTTCGGTTTTTACAGACAAATCTACTTCTATTATTTTTTGTTTGAATAGTTCTAGTAATCTTGCATGATATGATGGAGTGTGTATAAATAGATTGAAAAATTAAATTCTCTATTGATGGAACCTCATTCACCTAGACCTTCTCTCCACCATTGTAATCATATTTTTCCCTCTTAGGGGGTTTCAGTTCCTCCTCAAGCCGATAGGTAAACCATTCTTATCATGATTCCATGGATATCTAGTTTCAGCATCCCTAGGGTTTTATTCACTCTTGTGCTCACTATCATGGGTCATCTTACTCTATTATTTCCGTCTATCCCATTGCACTTGACCCCATTCTTGGTCATGTGTAGTGGTGGTAAGGAAGACTTTGGATGTGTTCGTGGTAGCTCGCAATGGAAAAACTTTGAGCCCATTGTTCCCAACTTCTTCCCTTTTGGTTTCATTAGGCTATCTTGAGGGGTCCAATATCTTTAAATTTAAACCATACTTTGTCGACTTGTTTTGATACACATGACCCCATATTTTTGGGGTTTGTTGATTTTTTAGGTTGGTTTGGGATTATGGAATAAAGAATATTTGCAATATAGGATACATCATGAGGTGGTTTCTAACCCTTTTCTACTTTGAACCTTTGTTTTGACTCATGTTGTTTGGTGTTTTTAAATTTTTTTCTTCATATATTTTGTTCTACAAACCCAGATCCTATTTCTGACTCTATCAGCTAATGGTTTTTTATGGGTTTTTTTTTCATATTTCAAATTTAATAGTTTGAATTTTTTGTTTGGTGTTTTTTCTGTGATGATGATGATTGTTCTAGGAATAATTTTCCTGGATGTGGCTCTAAATGTAGGTTTTGGTGGTCTTCTTGAAGACCATGATTGCTTTCAAGGCCTAAATATTACCCATACTCTACTCTTGCTCCTAGATTCAACCACCCTTCTCCTAGTTAGATATACACAGTGGGTTTTCAAGTTTTCTTGGTATGTAATGTTTGAGAATTCAATAACATTTTAGGAGGAGTCTCTTGTTGTGGGTTAAACTCTATCTTTGGGTTCCCACTGGGCTTTTTTCATCATGGTGGCTATGGATCAGCTTCTACTTTGTGGTTTTGATGGACTATTATGGTCTGTTATAGTGTTTTCATGATGAAAATGTTGTACTCCTATAGACGGTAATCCCAAGAGAACTAGTGAAGTGATAGGGTGATTATGAAGATAGTGGTGATAGGGCGATGATTACAACAATGGTGATTCTGAGTCCTAGTGTGCCAAAAATTAATTTTATAAAAATATTAAATATATTTTATATTGAGAGAAAGAAGATTCTTAATGAAAATGGGATACTCATAAATAGTTGGTTGGATCAGAAATTTGACACCACAGTTGAGTGAGGAAAGTGGTGTTTACCCTAGGCAAAAATAAAATGACACGGTGTGGGGCATTTAGACTTCACACTTGTTGGTGGTACATTCAATGAGTTAACTAATTAATTCATTTCTTATGTAAAAGATATATTTATAAGTATATCATTACTAAGAAATTTCTAGGTTTATCTCCCTAATTCTATAATCCTTCCATGATTCTGTCCTCCCTCCTCCATTGGGAAATCACATTAAATGACAATTAATCTCTCGATAAGATCAGATCAGAACATAACTAACACAACAAAACCTCTCAATCATTGGAAGAAACATTTTTCATCAATGAAAAATCCATAATCAATCTAGGACTCCTCAATTGGTGATTTATTCTCTTTGATTAATTGATTTACGAGATCCACCCTTTTTCTGGGATCTTAACCAATTGTGGTTTTTTCATGAGCCTATGTACTAGATTTAAATTGTTTAATAAATGTTTTCTAACTTTAGTACACCAATTATTGATCATTTCTCAATAATTCTTGGACAACAATGTTTAAACATTGGTTTTTGGTGATCACTGCCTCATTTCTTCGTGTTCTTCGCTGATTGGACCGCTTAGTCCTGGTTCAACATTTTCGGGCAATACCGAGCCAGACCGAACCTCTGGATCTATGGAGAATCGACAAAATAAGTAAAGATTGAAGACCCAATATTAGATATAGAGAGCTTGTGATGCATGAATATTTATTTTGGTGGTTTGATATCAAGAAATCAAATATTGAAACAATGCTGGGATGTGGAAATAATAGACAAACCCTGATGATGAGTGAAGGCCGAATTCCAGTGCGTGGAAGCCCAAAACTGTAATTTTTAGATATATCCACAATTTGTTATCCATAGATAATGAAAAATATAAATAATGGATCCAATATTAAAAGAAATGGATGTGGACATGAAGATATATGATTTTGATTAAAAACTCTACCACACGCCATGTTCAAGGATGAACAGATGGTGTGTTGCCTTTCCGTGGAATCATTTAGGGTTTTAGAATCCCATAAATATGGTATGATGTGCACATCCCAAACATGGAATGGACCACCATCTCCATGTTAGTAAGCTATGTAATGGATCTCATGGACAAGAACATGCCATGTAAAAAAGTACACATACATGACGAGGTCACATGGGTGGTACCCCATGTGGATCAACACGTTGTGTGCTCAAGTACACAGACACATGGTCCAGTCCACGGATATGATGAGAAATACATGGACCTAGTCTCAGTTAGTTAGTAAAAGCCATGTAGTCCTCCTACACAGCATGACCTAGAACATGGGATGGATCTGTGTGCTGGTTAGGGATATGGACATAATGTGGGGGGGGGACCACATGCTGTATGGGTCCCATCACACACTTTTTACCCCCAGAACTCTTTTGAAAAAATATTAGCTGTCCGTATCTCCACCATTTGAACTAGGATTTTTACCCACAAGTAGACTATCCTAAGTCTTTTTCAATGTTGACTGCAATGGTTCCCACAATGGTGGATTTCAAGATTTTATGTGAAATGTTCTTATCACTATACTTCCAGTAACGATGCATGACAATGACAATGATTAGGTGAGATCACCAATGGGTTTCTGTCAAGTGGTACCCTCTAGTAGAGATGGGCAATGGGTACTCGATGCCTCTCGAGTGGTACACACTTATAGAGCTGGGTTGTGGGACATCCACACCTTCCGAGTTGTACCCTCTAGTAGAGCTGGGTAGTGGTTCCTTGTTGTCTTCTGATTTTTTTCATTCAGTAGATCTAGGAAGTGGGTCCTTGACACCTTATAAGTGGTACCCTCTAATAGATCTGGGTAGTGGGTCTTTAGCACCTTCCTAGTGGTACCCACCAATAGATTTGGGTAGTGGGTCCTCGATGCCTTCAGAGTGGACCCCCTATTTTACTCGGGTGTGATTCCTCGACCTAGAGTTTATGTCCACTCAGCCATGTGTCATAGTGATGTTGCATTGTTAGACTTTCATGGTTACTTCTGGGCATATGCGTGAGATTCTAGGCATTGTTAATGGAAATTTAGAATTGTTGGTTTCTCTTATTCTTAGACTGACATACGATATAGATATCCCATTAATCTCTCATCTAGTATTTTTTTGACAAAGCACATATATATATATATATATTCCTATTTTTTATCCAGACCATGGATTTTGTTACTTTACATCGAGAAGAGGATAATACACACATGGTATGCCACATTCTTTTTTGTGTCTAGATTATCATGGTTGGATTAGTCTATACTCCTTCTATAGGTGGTGAAGGCTCAATGAGTAGTTCATCTAATCACTATGTTTACACACCTGTTCTTGGATGATATTACCTTTAGTATTATCTGTGTTGAGTTTTATTCTTTTACTCTACCTTTTGCATCTACTATATATATTTCTTATTGTATCTCTTATTCCCCCCTTCAACATTCCAGGTGTCCTACCGGGTATGTTTATACTCACCCATACATGGTGTTTTCCTACACATCTCGTGCCTTATGCAAGCGACATATAGTACTATTGTGGCTTTAGAGGATCTTAGGGATATTGGGTGCTTGGACTACATATTGTTTTCACAGCATGGGATACAAGATATGGGCTCTATTTCAGCTTTTTACTTGTATAATTCTACTATTTGGGACATAATTATAGTTTGGCATTTATTTTTCCCCTTTACATACAATTTACACCATTGTACTTTCATATTGTCTAGGGGTTCATTCATGCTTGGTGTACTATATAGTATCGTTTCATATTTTAGTCATTCTCTCCACAATTTTTCATCGTGATGTCTGTGTGTGTACTTGTATTTTAGAAAAGGCCTCTTTGATTTAGTTATGCATTCATTGATTGTCACCATCCCCTAGAATATGTAGGTGGGCTTGGAGTAGTTGTGGATCAAGCCCTAGCTTGGGTCGGTTTGTGAAAGATTGGTACCAGAGAAAGTCCATTCATTGGGATGTTATTCGGATATATCCTCTTAAGAGTATTTGGATGAGTTTTGGGAAATAGTGTTAAAGGGTATCAATTGTAGATCTCAGGCCAGGGAGACCAATGATGGTGTAGTGACCAATGTATCCTTTCATGAGGACCCTTATTACCTTCTTGTCGACTTTGAAATTCCAAGACATTTGTTGTAGGGTTAATGGTACATGCATCACATTGGATTGAGTCTTTGACTGTACTTCTAAATACATATCCCCATTATTTATATATATATATATTCTTATCAGATCGTGATATTCCATGATAAATTTTATGATGTCTCTGGGACAATATCTTACTAGGATACCAGTTACAGTTCATGAAAATGTTCCTATGAGCGATGAGGACTCAATTTATGGTCCATCCTATAACTCATTACTCTAGGAGGGAAAGTATTAACACTTCCAAATATTGAGAAACAGATAATTCAAACAGATTAGGATGAGTGCGTGCACATTCATAGTGCACTCAGTGAGTTCCAGTGCCAGAGGAAGCTGAGGTTCTATGATGAGCCATATCCTCAGGCAGCATAGGATTGGATAGATTTGATGGTTTTTATATTCAGGATTGTTTAGACCCTGAAATATCAGGTTGTTTCACTAGTATCTAGCCTCTCACATGGAGAATTTTGTCATTGGTGGCGCCTTTTTATGAATATGCATGATGATTCGACACTCTAATGTCCAAAAAACTAGTAGTTGTTCCATGACGAGTCCTACTCATCCTGCTTGCACTTAATCTAGATTTAGGAGCTTCTGAAGCTATAGAAGGGATGAATGATAGAAGCTAATTACACAGTTAGGTTCACATACATTACACTATACACTATTGACATGATCCAAAATTGGTACCCTAGTGCATGAAATTTTGAGAAAGGGCTCCGCAGAGAGATACGAGCTAAAGTTGTACCCTTGTGCATCCCCACCCATGCCGGGGTGTTGGAGAGGGCACCTGTGGAAGAGAGATTTTTTAGAGGGATACTAGATAGTGGAATCAATTAGTGGGTTCTATAGGGATAAGTCATATGTAGCAGCTAGTAGAGGCCAAGTTCCCGGATCTCGATGCATGAGACATTACAATAAATATACTTAGCTACAAGGTCAGTGGTGGTGCAGAGTCCTAGGAAATACTAGAGAGAGGAGGATCTTTAAATATGATGGGGAATGTCACATGGAATAAGAATTCCCAACCAAATGTGTTGAGTTGTATAGGGAGATAGCTGATTGACTACCATGCTAGAGGAAGAGCTCTGATAAGGTATCTCCCAGATGTGGATAGGGTGGTCCCCAAGGTGTCAGAGATTGTAAATGAGATGGGGGAGCTATATGTAGAAGAAAAAACTATGAGATCCTCCTACCACCACAACTAGGAGCCCATGTCATGCTCAGGGAGTTGGCATGGGGTCATGGATAGCTGCAGGATTTTGGATGTCTATGACCCAATAGCACACGATATGATTAGAGGTACGATATGTGTTTGTTATACACTTTATATAGTATTTTTAGACACATGATTTAGTAATTTCATCATCTCTCCACTCCTGGTGTGAGATATGGATCTCCCCATTGAGGCTCTAGCATAATGAATTTGTCTTGAGGTTCCTATAGGGAAAACTTCTTCTGTATATTTTATCTTTCGGTTGTTCGAGCTATTGGTTGGTGGAGAGAGTGTTCATGTGGGAACTTTTCATCATCACGATGGAACCCTATGACATCATTGTGGGTTTTTATGGTATATAAATGGTCCGATAATGGATCTACCATCACTACAGTTTAGTAACATGGCTACACACTGATGGGATGAGATTCTCCTCCTCTGGAGAATGATATCTCATGGTAGGGAAAGTGGTTTCTGTGACAAGGAGATTAAGACCCATAACCCTTTATTTATCAAGTATAATCCTTGATGAAATAGTATCTTTTGGAATCAGGGCTCCTTGATATGTGGAGAATTATATGGATGTATTACTGAGGACGTTCTGAGACTACCTCCGAGGTGGGAGAGAGAGGTTTTCATTGACTTGTATCCTGGTACCACTCTAATATCTTCTACGGCGTATCTTCAGAGAACTTACCATGATTTGGGAGCTATGGTTGTAGTTGTAGGACCTTTTTGAGAAAGGTTTCATCAGACCCTGTGTGTCCCCCCTAGGCAACCTTAGTGTTGTCCATGAAAAAAGAGGATGAGAGCTCACAACTTTTTATTGAATATCATCTCCTGAACTAGGTCATGATAAATAACATGTAAACCTTTCTAAGGATTTAAGATCTCTTTGACCATTTAAGAGGTGCATTATGGTTCATGAAGATGGATCTCAGGTTTGGCTACCACCAGTTTAGGGTTTGCGAGGATGATATTCCAAATTTGGTATTTCTATGTCTCTATGGACAGTATGAGTTCCTAGTGATTACCATTGGTGTGAATAATTCCCCCATAGTTTGTATGGATTTTATGAACCATGTATTCCAAATTTACATGGACCAGATTTTTGTTGTCTTTATCAATGAAATACTCATATACTCTATATCATAGGAGGAGCATGTAGAGAACTTGGGGATGGTTGTTTATTTTCTTTGGGAGCACTAGCTTTACAGAAAGCTCTTGAAGTTCTAGTTATGGATACACGGGGATCAATTTCTAGGGAATGTAATTTATAAGAACAGTTTATCCATGTACCTAGTGAAGATCAATGAAATGATTTCTTGGGATCCACCCAAGAACATGTTAGAGGTGAAAAGATTCCTTGGTTTGGAGGGGTATAATAGGAGGTTTGTGGAAGTGTTCTTTAGAATCACATCCCCTTTGACCACCATGATGAGGAAAGTGATGACATTTACTTGGTATGAGTAGTGCCATAGGGCCTTTTAGAAGATGAGATTGAGTCTAATGAGCACTCAAGTGTTGAGACTACCATAGGAAGGCATTGAGTTCATAGTGTATTTCGATTTCTCCTGGTCTGGTCTTGGTTTCATGTTGATGAAATGGCAATTAGTTATCACATACATGTGAAGGTAGTTGAGTCCATTTAAAAAATCTATATAACTCATGGACTAGATCAAGAATTAAGAGTCCTTACCTTGAGGATGTGGAGAAACTACCTTTTGGGAGAGCACTTTTGGGTTTACTCTAACCACCAGAGTCTCAGTTATTTCTTCACACAGAGAGACCTGAACCTGAGACAATGATGTTGGTTGGAATTCCTTCATGAATATGAATTTTATATATTATATATTTCAGGTAAGGGAAAAATTTTAATAGATGACCTTTGTAGGAAGTCCCGATCTCTGTTCATTTAAGAATCTTTAGAGTAGTTATCTTCCCTATAGCTGACCCTAGGGGAGTAGGAGGGTCAAAATTTCATTCTGTCGATGTTGTTGACTCCTATGATTCTTGAGCATGTGAGAGAGTCCCATCTAGGATACATCAATTATGATGTTATACACGACTATATATATAGAGGTGATGAACTGGTTGAATATTCTAAAGGAGGGAATCAAATCCTCTAGTTCCAGGGCAGGATAGTGGTTTTAGTCACATTACAAGAGGAGGTGATCCGAGAGTTCCACAACTCTCCATTAGCTATACATACCAGAGTAGGGAGGATGTAAAATTATCTACAGTAGTATTTTTTGTTGTTTGAAAAGAGACAAAGTGTAGATGAGTTCATCTCTTAGTGCCTCACCTCTAAACAAGAGATGAATTAGAACCAAGTTATGGAATCTTTGTTATAGCCCCTTGATATCTCTGAGTGTATATGGGACAACATATCCATGGTCTTTATAATTGGGATTCCATGTAAAACATAGTTCCATGACACCATCTGGGTGATAGTTGAATGACTGACGAAGTCAAAAAATATCCTTGCTTCTATGGAGAATAGTTCGATTGAGTGTTTGGGGAAGATGTACGTATTGAAGATCATTCTTCTTCCTGGGGTCTCTGATCCTGATTGGATGATTACATCATGATTGTGGATAGGCCTTCAGGAGGCATTCAGAACCCACATGAGGATGAAGAGAACCTTTCACCCCCAGACCAATGGATAAATAATTCACACTATCTAGGTGTTAGAGGATATGTTAAGGGATTTCGTGGTGGAATTTGGCCAGAGTTGGGCGGATCACCTTCCCTTGTTAGATTTTATATAAAACAATATCTTCCACTCAACCATAGACATGGAATATCTTGAGGTCTTGTACGAGAGACCATATAGATCACCCGTATACTATAAAGAAATCAAAGAGACATCCCTAATGGACCCAACGTTGGTTCATGTGACAATGAAGAAAGTCTAGGTCATCCATGAATGGATGAGGGTGACCCAGATCAGATAGAAATATTATATATATTATTGTCTTAATCCAATAGAAATTGATTATAGAGAAAGTATATTCTTGAGAGTCTCCCCATGATGAGGATTTTAGAGGTTTGGTCAAGGACGAAATCTATCCCCGAGGTTCATTGGGTCATTCGAGATCATACAGAGTGCTGTAGAGGTTTCTTATTACCTCTCCCTACCCCCAAAGATAGAATGAGTGCACAACATCTTCCACGTGTTGCAGCCGAGGATATGTGTAGATGAACTCACACATGTCATTGATTGGGGTGAGATATACATTGATGATGAAGAAACATTTACAGAGCACCCAGTGGTGATCTTGTATCGGCATGAACATACCCTGGGTGGAAAAAAATTCCCTTGGTTCACATTATGTATTACTATTGAAATGCGCATTAGTGTTCATGGGATATTGAGAGCCAAGTGAGGGCTCAGTATCCCTAGTTGTTTTCTTAGTTTTTTCTTTTTAGGGAAAAAAATCTTGAAGGAGGGAATGATTTAGAGACCTTGTTTTTTCCTTGTAAGAATTTGAAATATTTTTATATATATTTCCAAAGCCACGCACTAAGACACTGTGGGATTTCAAGGTCCGGTGTGCCTAGAATTAATTTTATCAAATTATTAAATTTATTTTAAACTTTGTGTGCACATTTTTTAAAGAAAATGAAATAACTCTTGAAAGGTTGGTCATATCTGATATCTTATTTAATAGTTGAATCTAGAAAAAAGTGATTTCCCTAGGTGTGACACAAAATTAGTCAACACATAGTGTTCAAACTCCTTTCTCATTTGAGGAACGTTCAGTGATTTTATTATTTAATTAAATAATTTTTGAATTAATATCTAACATAAATTATATGTTTATAAACAAATATTTATATAGATATTTCCAAGGTTATCTGCATAATTTTGGAATCTAAAAATGTTGTTCTCCTCCCTTCTTTGTTGCTGAATCACATTAAACAATGACGAATCTTCAGATCAGAGAAGATCAAGATGAAATGATTGAAACAACTCCTCTCAATGATTATAAGATATGTTCTTCAATGAAGAATGATCCATACATTAGGTAGTAAAATTCAATTAGAAATTTCCACCCTTCTGATTAACTGATTTAGTAAATCCACCCTCATTCTTGGATCTATGGTAATTATGATATTTTCATGATCCTATATACCAGATTTAATTTTTTTAATCAATGTTTTCTAACCTTGGTATATCCATTATGGATCATTGTCCAAGAATTCTTGGAAAATGATGTTACAATTTGGTTTTTTGTGCTTTTATCCCCCATCTCTTAATGTTATTCACCAATTGGAACCTTTGGTACTGGTTTGACATTGTGAGGAGAAATCGAGCCCAATCGTACCCTTGGATACAGGGAGAATCGATAAAATAAGCATGGATTGAAAAACTGAGCTTAGATTTGGAGGGATTTTGAGGTTTGGATGTCTTTTTTAGTGGTTTAAGATCAAGAAATCAAAATTTTCAACCATGGTGACATTTGTAAAAAATTTCCAATACCCAACGACGATCGGAGGATGATTTCCAGTAAGTGGCACCCCAAAACCCTGATTTCTTGTTAGATCCACCATTTTCAGCCATATATAGAACTAGATTTTAAGCAGTGATTCCATATTCGAAGTGTTGGAAAAAATTTGACGATCACTTATTTCAATCAAAACCTTACTACACGCCATGTTCAAGGTTGAACACACAATCTATTTCCTTTCAACAGTGGTGGTTAGGGTTTTTGGAATCCCATAAGGATGGAACATTGTATATATATCCAACATACCATGTACCACATTCTCTGTGTGAGGAAGACATGTAAAGGATGACACATCCTGACACACACCATGTGCCAAGTCCACATATATGGATAGATCACATAGGTGGTACCCTCTGTGGATTACCATGCTGTGTACTCAGTTACATGGACACAAGGTCTAGTAAACAGACTGGGAAAGCAGGACACAATCCCAGTCCCAGTTAGCCAGGACATGCCGTGTAGTCCACCTACACGTCATGTACAACTACATGGGATAGATACATGCGTTGTCTAGGGACACAATCGATCCGTGGAGTGGGACCACATGTTCTGTGGGTCCCCTCACACACCATGTACCTCATGGGTGCTTTCAAGAAAAATTCATCTATCCATTTATCATTCATTTGAACTTATATTTTGTCCCATGAGTATCCTATCTTGAGTGTTTTAAACATAGAATGTGATGTTTTCCCCAATGGTGGATTTTTGGATATGTTGTGAAATGTTTAAAGAACTATACTTCATGTGGCAGAGCCTGATGAAGATAGTGATCAGGCGATATCAACCATGGTTTTTCTGAGTGGTACCATCCAGAAGAGATGTGATGTGGGTCCTCAACACCTTCTATGATATAACCTACAGTAGAGATGGAAATTGGATCCTCAAAATCTTTAGATTGGTATCATCTAGTATAGGTGGGCAGTGGGTCCTCCATACCTTCTTTGTGGTACCCTCTAGTAGAGCTGGGTAGTGGGTCCTCAAAGCCTTCTGATTGGTACCCTCTAGTATAGATGGGAAGTGGGTCCTATATTACTTAAAATTTTTAACCCCAGTTATACCAGGGTTTGGGTCCTCAACTATTATTTTTTTCCCACATAGCTATGTAGAATAGTGATAAGGCATGGATAGACTTGCATGGTTAGTTCGGAGTAGGAACGTGAGATTCTAGGTAACATTAATGGACATTTGGAAAATTTGACTTCACTTCTTCTTGGAATGAGTGGTGAGATGGAGATCCCCATAATCTCTAATTTGGGATTCTTTGAATGATCATATATATATTCCCCTTCTGTATACACACATTGGATTCGGTCACTCTCCTTCCAGGAGAGGTGAAGATGCATTGGGTAAGCCACATGATTTATATGTCTAGATTATCATGGATAAATGAGTCTACACTCTTAATATAGGTGGTGAAGGATTGATGTGTATTTCATCTCTTCACCATGTTTATCCCCTTTTGAATGGATGAGATTACCTTCAATCATATTTGGGTTGAGATACACTCTTTTAATGTACCATGTTCATATACTATCTTTATATCTTATTGTATCTCTTACTTCCCCACTTCAACTTTTGGGATGTCCTATTTGGTATGCTTATACTCACCCCTGCATGGTATTCTGATGCAATTTTCATGTCATATGAAGATCATGGATAGTTTTTACATGACTTCAGAGAAGCATAGGGATACTAGGTGCTTCGACCACATATAGTGGTCATAAATTTGGATTTTGGAGCCGGGATTTATTTTTGTTATTTAATTATCAAGTTCTTTCATGTTAGGACATACTTCTAGATGGGAGTGTATTTTTCCTCTTTACGTTCAGCTTAAACTAACATACATTCATATTGTCTAGAGGTTCATTCATTCTTGGTTTACTTTATAGAATTTATATATCTTTTACTCTTTCCCTATGATGTTTTTCAACAAGATGGATGTGTGTGAGAGTATAGGTATTTCACAAAGACCCCCAAAGTTAGTTATACTTTCGGTGCTTATTACCACCTTGTGGCCTATGGAGATAGGACTCTGGTAGTTGCATCTCGAGCCCCAGCTTTGGTTGGGTCATGACATATTCCTCATGTAACTGTGAGGGTTAATCCACCTGTAATATTTATAGGAAAATGATTCCCAAAGTAACCTATTTAATTTGTGTATGATATTACGGGTTTTTATGGAAATTTTTTAATTTCACAAGGTAAAAGAAAGTATATTATACTACATAAGGTTGAAAAGTATAACTTTTAAAAAACGTTATTATGAGTTTTTCATGATTTCAATGAAAATTTATGAGTTTAGTTTTACTATTAATATTTCTTATGAAAATTCTTATGAATAGATTCTGGTAGATAAGGTGAATTCTTAGGTAAGACTATTTTTATGTTGGGGAAAAAATTTATTTTGAATAAGTGACATTTTTATATATATTCATAGACTAGTGGTTTCTTTTATTCTTTTTATGTCCCAAAAAAAACTTCTTATTATTATACCAAGTTTTAAAATGTTTTTCATAGGGCCTAAGGATGGGTAATAGGAAGGAAGAAGTCAAGTTAAATGTCATTATAATTTTTCATGAGAAGAAAATATATTTTATTTTAAAAGAATAATATTAAGAGAAAAATATACCCTCATTAGATATGTCCAATATATCAATTTATATGGGTTTTTATGTAATAGTTATGACCTAAATGATTAGAAATTTTATCCTAAAAGTTCTTTGGGAATATAAAAAATTGAATTTTATTGTAAACTAACTAGAATATAAAATATTTAAGGATGGTTTATTATAGTAAGTATCATTTAATGGTTTGGAAAGATTTATTAGTTTGGATAATGTTAATAGAACTAACTTGAAATATTTTATGTTATGGTTATGTTTAAATGATATTGGATTTTAAGATTACCATATTTATTCCCAGATAGATTGTTTGTTAAGAATGATTTTCTATAGAGGAAGCAAGGATTACAGTGATAGAAAGCATCAGAAGTATGATATCCATATGAATAAAAAGATAGAATTATTAGAATTTGAAAAGAGTAGTTTTTACTATGATGGATCAGTTAAAAGAGGATATAAATATTTGTCTTATCCATGCAAGAGATCTTCTATAACTACTATAAAGGAACATTTTTATTTTTAGAATATTTTATAAGGAACCACCCTCCTATATTTACTGGATCTTATGTACTAGTGGTAAATGAGGGGTGGATTAAATCCATATAAAAGATATTTTATATCATGTGATTTTTGAATCATGAAATGTAATGTAATTATTTTTTACTGTATTGAAGGTGAAGCTGAATAGGGCTGGTCAATGTTCAAGAATATCTCAAAAATAGGGAAAATTAATGCCTTAGAATGAGATGAATTTTATAATATTTTCCTTGAGAAATATTTTACAAATGTGGTTTGACTAAGGATGGAAAACTAAATCATGGAATTGAAAAAAATAAAGTTTTAATCAGTGGTCACATATAGAGAAAACTAAAACAAATTAGAAAGGTAAACATTAAATTTTATCTATGATATTAATAGTAATATTAATCAATTTTAATCGGGATTAAAGAAAAAATATTGGAGGGGACTGGATTTTTAAGAATTTAAAATTTATGATAAATTAATCAATGTTTAGAGAAGGTTTAAGTGATGTTTTTTGATGATCACGTGTACCTAAACAACTAGTAAAAAATTATTTCTGTGTTTCATGAAAAAAGGAAGAATATATGAAAGGAATATGATTGTAAGAATGTTCTATTATTAAATTGTGAGAATTGTGGTAAAATAAACATTGGAAAATTCCTTGTGATTTATTTTAAGTTCTTATTATGTGGTAATATTAAGTACATGGCTCATAATAACATTGATGAAATCATGGTAGTGGTAAGAAAAATTCTAGTAAATAGGTTGTAAAATGATATTTATTCAACGAGATGTATCATTGTACACATGAGTGTTGGAAGAAAAATTCAAATCATTGTAATAATCTAGAATAAAAGATGAATGGCGTGGCTAAGTCTTTTGGAACTATTTTATATGATATTGATACATAAATGATAGGTTATTAGGTATATTTCTTATTTATACACATAATGAAAATGTCTTGTTTGATTCCCAGTCTACACATTCATTCATATTTGAGAAATTTTCTACTAAATTAAAAATTCTACATTAAGAAATTAGTCCAAATCATATGATAGAACACATGGGGGAATTATAAATCAAAAAATAAATTATATTAATATTCATATCAGTGATTAGGGAAATAAATTACATATAAAACATGTTGTCTTCCCCCCTAATAGAGTTTGATGTTGTTCTTGGTATAGACTAGTTGTCCGTTTACTATGCTAAGATGGATTATAGTGCTAAAGATTTTTTTTTCAGAAAGATTTTTAGTTTATATAAAATAATGAAAACTAAACATTGATAACCTCTCAAGTAGCTAAGATACTATTAGAATATTGGAATAAATGTTATCTTGCACATATTTCTAAAAATAACTGAACTATTCAAATTAAAGACGTGCCAATAGTTAAAGAACAAATCTATGCTATTCGTGATGAGTTCCCTTATTTTCTACCGGAATAGAAAGTTTAATTTACCATTGACTTATTTGTTGATTCTTAGACAATTTAAAAATCCATTTATCAAATGGATAAAGTAGAAATCATGGAATTTAAAAACTGGTTTCATGATTTTCTTAATAAAGGTTCCATTCATCCTAGAACTTCAAATGGGGTGATCCGGTTTTTATTCTTAAAAGTTAACATAGTTCTATGAGTCTTTTCAATGATTATAGATCTTTGAATAATATCATTGTTAAGAAAAATTATCCTTTCCCTCATATAGATGATTTATTTGACCGGTTCAAGGGATCTCATTATTTTCGATGGTGGACCTAAGGATCTATTACTATCATCAAAATGTGAAATAGGATTACATTATAAAAATATAATTTCAGACAAGATACATGCATTATGAGTTTGTGGTTATTCCCTTGGGGTTAACCAATTCCCCAAATGAATTTATCAATCTAATGAATAGAGTATTCCATGAAAATTTGGATATTTTTTTGTGGTTTTTATTAATTATATATTTATTTATTTAAAAAATAATGAGAAAAATGAAAAACATCCAATTATTTTCATATAAAACTAGAAAAAAAATAATTTATATAGAAAATTTAGTAAATGTGATTTTTTATTACAAAATATTTCATACCATAGAGACCTTAAAAATAAGTATGGCATAATAGGTCATCCCACTAAAATTAAGTTTGTTTATTAATTGAAAATACCTAAAAATTTACTATGATTTTTAGTTTCCTTTGGTTAATATGGTACATCAAGTGGTTTGTTGAAATATTCACATGTTTATCTAGACCATTAACTAAGTGAACTTAAAATGGAGTTAAATTCATCTAGAAAAAAATAATGTGATGACTAATTTTAGGAGAAAAAATTAGATTGGTGAAACATATTCTTTTAGACTTAACTTCTAAAAACAATGATTTTTTCATCTAAAATGATTCTACTTTGATGGGTATTGGTTGTGTCCTGATCTAGAATGATGACGTAATTGATTATGAGTAATGAAAACTAAAACCTAATGAGAAAAATTATATGACACATGATATGGAATTAGATTATATGGTTCTTAATTTAAAAATTTGGAGACATCATTTATATAGATCTAAGTATGAAATATATAGTAATAATAAAAGTTTTAATTATATATTCACATAAAAAGTGTTGAAAATGAGGAGGATACTGATGGGATTGATAAAGGATATTGAATGCATGATTCATTATAATACTAAAAAATAAAACAAAGTATATGATTCTTTAAGAGAGAAAGATAAAGATTCCTTAATAAAATTTTTATTTATAACATGCTCATTTTTTTAATGATATGATGAATTTTGGCCTTGAATTTATGGATGTTAGAACTTCCTCTCTTTTTTTTCTTGAGTCAGTACAATAATCTATTTAAAAATAATTAATAAATCTCATATGGAAGACTGTGAGTTAACAAAAAATGTATAATTGTTTAAGGAGGGTATGTTTCATGAAATAAAAATTGAAAAAGATAATATTTTAAGAATTTAAAAGTGATTATGGGTGCCTTGTGATTCATAGTTGATGTAACAATTATAGAGTGATGCTAATAGTTACCCATTTCCCATTCATGATGGTTATATCAAGATGTATAGATACTTTTTAGAGAATTACTGGTGGGAAGGAATGAAAATAGATAATACTTATTTTATCATAAAATATTTTACTTGTTAACAAGTTAATACAAAATGACAATTTATAAAGGGAATTATTAATCCATTTCTTATAATTGAGTGTAAATTGGAAAATATATCTATGGATTTCATAGTGGAATTGAAAAATACCTATTATAGTAATAATGATTTAAGTTATTATTGACTGGTTAGCAAAATCATCACATTTACTTACTATTCAATGTACTCTATCATTAGATAGAACTTCTAAACTAAACCATAATGATATATTCAGGTTATATGGAGTTTCACTATTCATTATATTTGACCATGATCCCAAATCCACTTCATTTTATTGGAATGGACTTCAGATGTCATTGGGTACTGAATGAAATTTCAGTACAAAGTTTCATCTCCAATCTGATGGTCTGTCTAATTGAATTATTTTTACCTTGGAAGACATGATTCATACTTTCTCGATGGATTACTCAGTATTTTTCTATCAACATATTTCATTACTTGAGTTTTTATATAATAAATTTTTTATTCGAGTATGCAGATGAAACCTTTTGAGGAATTATATGGAAAGCGATGTCAGAATCATTATTTATAAGATGGAGTAGGTGAAAGTATATTGATGGGATCCGAATTTTCAGTGGAAATGGTATATATAGTGATGGTAATTTAGAAAAATATGAGTATATATCAGAGAATGAATAATAATTATGTGGATAACCAGTTAAAAGACCTTTCTTTCGAGGTAGGTGATCTTTTTTTCTTATAGTATCTATATGTAAAAGCATTATGTGTTTTGGTAAAAATGGAGATTTTATGTACATGGATCATTGGAATGTATGAAATCCAAGAGAGTGTTAGATTATTTTCCTAATAAGTTTCATTTTCTCCAATATTATTCTAGGTACACAATGTTTTCATGTTTTAATTTTAAGAATATAGGTCCAACATACATCTCATGTTTTGAGCCCTGAGGTAGTTTAGTTGGAAGGGAAAATTTATTTTGAGGAAAAAACTATTTATATTATTGACTATAGAGAATAAGTATTGAGGACTATGGTAATTCACTAGGTTATAGTTTTGTTGAAAACCAATATCGTTGATAAAGAAACATGAAATTATGAAAATGGTACAAGGGAATGGTATCCCAACTAATTTAATAACTGAATAATTTTAGAAGGACACACTTTCCAATACTGGTGAAAAAAGTGTATTACAAAGTAATTTTTATATAATAAATTTTTATATATTCTTTATTGATATATTATAGAGTTATATTCATTATAAAGTTATGAGATAATTTTTCAGTCAAGTGGAAAATGCATTCTTCTAACCAAATTGGGTTTTACACATTACATGGTTTTATTTAAAATATTTATTCCCAAATTATATGATTTTACTTAAAAAAATTAAATTCATTTTATAATATTTAATTTCAGAAATATTTCATTATTACTTATTTAGAATCTTCTGAAATGTTTGATTTTTTAATGAATAGTAATAAATGATTATTTTTTATAAAAATTGTATTTTAGATTAATTTATATATAAATTAAAAATATTATTTGATTTAATTTTTAAATTTCATCAGTTCTTTCTTATTTAATATAATCATCTTATAGTTTTAAAATGAATTTTATAACTGAAATTAGTATTAAAGCATCTTATACTTAAAATGGTCATATTTTTAAAAATAGCTTTTCATTGTATTTCACAATTTAATTTAATATTAAATTCATACAATAATATGATTTTAATTTTGAAAAATGTATTCAATATTTATAATTCGAGGTATATATTTATTAAATATTTCCATTTTATTTTTGGGCAACATGAATAATAAACTTAGTAAATTTATTACAGTGTGAAAGGGTAAATTAGGAAATTAAAGTTAAAAATAAAATGGTAAGGATTATAAAATAACCTAAATAGTTGGATTAATTTTATCAGATGAACCCATTTGATTCATATGAATACAGTTTTCAGTTATATGTACATTTTTTCATTTGGATGTGATTATATAATTTATAATATTTTACCAAATGAAAAGTAAAAATATCACACTCTTGTATATGAAAACTATAATATTATTAACATGTGGATAAACAGAGAATATTTTTAATTATAAATAGTATTTAGAAATATAAATGACTTATATTTATCATGGATGTTTTTAATTTTATGTGAATAATTAATTTCCCTAAATTCTTACACAAGGATGACATTGTAATTATTCAATTGATGGGAAAAAATACACGATATTAAAAATATTAAAAGTAATATAATTTGAAAGATTTAACATGATCCAATTTTTTTGGAATTTTTTAGGGATATGTTAATTCATTATATTCTAATTACTTGGTTTCTTGATATTATAAAAGACAATGTGAATAAAGATTTCTAAAATTGAGATTATTTATATTTTATGAAAATAATATATTGTTAAATGATATAAAATTTCTAAAAATATTTTATTTTTTAAAATAAATTATATTTTTTAATAAAATAATATATGGTCCATTTATGGGTCATTTTTCTTTGTATAGAAAAATTATTAACCTTAAAATATAGTAAATTTTAATAATTCGGCATTTGTCGAATGTGTTAACAAAGGGTTAAAACAAAAAGATAATGGTACAAACGAGACCAAAACATGTAACAATTTTATTTAATGAGATTAATTCAAATAATACTCATGTTATCTTCTAATATTATTCAATTTCTATGCATTTCTTTTCTAAATTATTTCATATTAATTTAATATTTTATGAATCCTAAACTTTCCCCTCCCCTTTCTTTTAAAAGAGAACAATTTATTCTCATTTATTAACCCCTAAAAAAATTTAGGTAAGAAAATAACCACATAAATCCATTTCTGTAATACATTCCTTCATTATATAGGTCTTAAATAAGGTATAATACCAAAATTATATGGGTTAAGGTGTTAACCAAAGTAGATATTTTAATGAAGAGGTATAGTTTTTAAACACATGTTTTAGATTTATTTCTTATTCCACTTATTTAAAATATTATTAAAACATGATAAAATAGAAATATAAGTATAATAAATATAATTAGATTTTATTATGTTAATGTAATGACCTATATCTATCTCCTCTTCCATTAAATGAGAAATGAAACCATCGTTCGTGTGTGCAACGGACTACTACCTTGCGAACCGATGTAATTCATTTTCTATAATTATATTTGATGGATGTATTATAATGGTGGAATTAATATTTAGATATTATATTCAGGAAATATATATTATTCAAAAAACATAATATATCATTTACCATCTTAACTCTCCATTTAGTAAAAAATGATAATATTGGTCGTCCGTACGTGTGGACTACCACCTGCAAAAAATAACGTGATTAATTTTTCATCCCCACATAACACAGATTCTTTATATAATTATATTTTAAGAGTTAATATTTTATTTATGATATTAATATAATTATTTAATGTCAAAATAATACAAACCTTATTTTTCATAACGATCGTTGTAAAAATGGAAACGTTACCCATTCGTACATATGAATTACCGTCTCTATGATTGCAACATAGTTCAGTTTTCATAACCATAACTGATGGATGGATTTAAAAGTGTAATTGATGTATAAAAATTATAATTATGGGATTATTATGATTCTCTATATGATGAAATAATTAACTCTTTTACTATAGTCAACCGACCGATATCATCTTGGACATATGTATCAAATATCATCAAAATTACTTACACAAACCTAAATGATTATGTGATTGTATATGACATGGTAGTAAGTGATATAAAAATAAAAATAATCTTGAAAAGGTTTTATAATAAAATAAATAATTAACATAGCTTAATTATTTAGGAAGGTAAATAACGTATTAATGAGTCAGACTCAAGGTAAGAGATTTAGTATTTAAAATCCTCTATTAATGTTTCCCATAAAAATATATTTTCCCTCAAGGTCCTTAATTTTCAAATTATTCAATAGCTGTATTTATGTGAAAATTAAATAATTATAAATGATATTTTATGTCACATTTTTATTTCATTAAAATGTTTTGATATGAAATAGTATTATAGAATGTTTTTATTTTCTATAAAAAATTCAAAAGGAATGTTAAATTTTAACATATATGACGACAATGACCATTCCTTCCACCATAACGTTTTTTTTATGATTGGCATGATTTAAATTTTTAATGTTTTATTTAAGGAAAAAATAATCAAAATTATTTTAGAATTTTATTTTTGATAATTTTGATTTAAATTAATGGGATATATCCATATCCAATCTTGTTTTCTTATGGCTTCAATGAAAATTTTATGATGCAAGATTTTAAGTACTTTTTTATGGATCATGTGAAATTTTTATGGGGAAATATGGTTCTATTATATACCTAGGGTGGGTGATCCCATATAGATGTCAGATGAGTTTGGTAAAGGGATGGATTTAACATATTTGGTTTCTCCTAAGATAATATGGGAATATACTAAGATGGTCATTCCATGTATAACCATGATGCTTATTTAAAGTGTAAATATTGTAGTTACTCTATGTATAAAAATTATGGTTATTATATATGTAACCATGATGGTTACTCGAAAACTGATATTGATATAAAAATTATTCCCCATGTTACCTATATGATTTATCTATGCTTTCACTGGGTTTTTATGGAAATATTTTTATTTCACAATATAAAGTAAAGTGTATAATAATTTATATGGTTGAAAAGTATAACATGTGAAAAAATTTATTTTGAGTTTTTCTTGATTTCAAAGAAACACTAAGAGTTTGTTTTGCATTTAATATTTCATATTAAATGTTTTTTGAAAATATTTGGTTAGATAAGGTGATTTATTGGGTAAGAAAATTTTTATTTTTATCCCAAAGTTTATTTTGGAAAAGGTAAAATTTTATAAGTATTCATAGACTAATGATTTCTTTATTTCATTTTAATTTCCTTACTAAAGTTTATTTTTCATAATCCCGCATTTTAAAATGTTTTTATATGGATTAAGGATGGGTAAGGTAAATGAAGAATGCAATTTTATATTCATAAAGATATTCCATGAAAATAAAAAATGTTTCATTTTAAATGTTTTATATTACTTGAAAACGAGACATTGATTAGAAGTTTCCAATATATATATATATATATATATATATATATATTTGTTAAGTAATATTTATGACCCAAATCACCAATACCCTAAACCTAAAAGATCATTGGAAATGTAATAATGTTAATTTTACATTAATGTAAGAATAATAAATAATGTTTAAGGATGATTCATTAATGTCAGTATCAGAGAAAGGTTTACTTAATTTTACAGGATAAGATAATGTTAATAGAATACACCTAAATGAGTTTAATTTATTGTTAAGTTGAAATTATTTATAATATGAATATTACTATGTTTATTTGTCAAAACCATGTATATTAAAAATGTTTTTCTTTAAAGTAAACAAGGAAGGTGAAGTTAGAAGACACCGTGGGGATGATATCCCTATAAACATATAACCTAGAATTGTATGAATTGGAACCGAATAGTTTCTTGATGTATTGGATATGTTAAAACATGTTATAAATAGTGGTGGTATCCATTCCAGAGATTATCTATATCTACTATAAAAAAACATGTTGATAGTGGAACATATTATGACGCAATATCCTCCTTCATCTATCGGATCTTTTAAACTAGTAGTAGCTTTGGGGGGGATTGAATAACTAGAAAATATATTCAAAATCATGGGATGTTCAGATCATTAAAATTTAATTCATTATATTTACCATTTTGAAGGCGATGTAGACCAGTGGTGGTCAATTATCATGAATATTATGGAAAGACATGAAATAAAAATCTTGTAAAGCAATGAATATAATGAATTTTTTTTTTGGAAAAAATATTTTCCTAAAGAGGTTAGAATTATGATTGAAAATAATTTATTGTAATTGAAATAAAGGTAAGATGATTCAATGGACATGCAAATAGAAAACTTCACCCAATTAGAAATACAAACACCAATTTTTATCCATTATCTTGATAGTAATATTAATACGTTTTATTTAGGATTAAAGACTATATCTAATGGAATAGGATCCATGAGAATTTATAAGATATGAGAAACTTGTTAAATGGGAAGAGAAAGTTGAAATGAAGTTTTTCGATGATCATTTGTACATAGAAAATCATCAGAGAAATAGGGCCAAGTGGGGAAAAAGAGAAGAATGGGTCAAAGAAATTTTATTATAAGAAAATTAATCGTTCAATTAGTGATAAATTTGGTAAAAAGAACACTGGGAATGAATTATAGATTATAGTAGGTTATTATAATGTGTTAAAACTGGGAATATGAATCATAATTTGAATGAAAAATATCATGGTAATGGAAATACATTTTTTTAATAAAGATGTAGTACAATGTTCTAAATGTAATGAGATAGGTCTATATGCACATGAGTGTCTGAAGAAGAACCAAAATAATGGAATGTATCTAGACTATAAGAAGACAGGTGTGGTGAAATCCTTTTCATCTACTTCTATATATGATGGGAAGTAAAATAATGTGGTATCATGTACATTTATTTTTTATTCAGACCATACTAATATATTGTTTGATTTGGGGTCTACAAATTAATTCATTTCTAATAAATATTCTGTAAAATGGAAAATTCCATCTTAATAATTGAATTCTTGACATATAGTAAAAACACATGAGGGAAGTAGTAATGAAAAAATAAATTATAATAATCTTACTTTCATGTTTTTGAAAATACTTTACCTGTAAACCTTATTGTATTTCCCAAAGTATTGTTTGATGTTATTTTCTGTATGGATTGTCTCTCCGTTTACCATGCTAAGATAGATTGAAGAGCTAAAGAATTTTTTTCCAAAAATATTTTCATTTTGTATACATGAATGAACCCATTCTATTGATAACATATTAATATTCAAAGAAAATTTTTAAAGATATAAGTGAATGTTATCTTTAATTTATTTATTTAAAATAAAGGTATTATTCATATTAGTTATGTTCTAGTAGTAAAATAATAGCATTATATTAGTTCTGACTAGTTTTCTGGTGTTATACCTGGCCGGTTGATTAAATTTACTATTGACTTAGTTCCTAATTCATCTATAATTTTAAAATACCATTATATAATAGATCAAGTAGAAATTATAAAGTTGCGAAAGTAGTTTTAGGAGTTTCTTAATAAAGGTTACATTCATCTTATCTCTTCACCAAGGGGTGACCATGTTTTTTTAAAGAAATATGGTTCCATGAGGCTTTGCATTGATCATAGATCTTTTAATAATATCCCGATTATGAAAAAGTATCATTTCCACATATTGAGGATTTTTTTGACCATATCTAAGGAGATAACTATTTTTTGAAGGTTTACCTAAGGTCTAGGTACTTCTAGCAATAGGTGTAGAAGGATGAAATTTGAAAAATATAATTTTACACAAGATATAGTTTTTACGAGTTAGTGGTTATTCCATTTTGGATTACATGTTCCCAAACTATATTTTTGGATCTTATTGATATATTTTCAATGAATATTAGGATAATATTGTGGTTATTTCTATTAAGGATATATTTATTTATTCAAATTTTTTTGTTAATCTTGAAAAACATATAATGGGTTTTCTACAAAAACAGAAAAAGTTTTATGGAATATTTAGTAAATGTTATTATTTAGAATCATTATAAATGAAGATATAATACCATTTCATTCTAGTAATAATAATGTGTCTAATTAATGAACAAGACCTATAAATGTCATTGATATTTAGAGTTTTCTTGGTTATCAAGGCTATTACCAACGATTTTCTAGACTCATTTCATAGATATAAAAACCAAAAACTGAGTTAAATTGAAATAGAGACAAATTACTCTAGAAAAACGAATGTGAGTTCTATTATCAGGAACTAAAAAATAGGATTGGTGAATACTTGAGTTTTGGAAATTCCATCTAGAAAAAGAAAAATTATCATCTTGAATAATTATTCTTTGAGTTGTTTTGGTTGTGTCCTAATGGACAATGATCAGTTAATTTCTTATGATTCATGGAAAATGAATCCTTATGAGTTAAATTATCCTAAACAAGACATTAAATTAGTTTCTATAGTTTTTTTCATTAAATTTTTTGAGACATTAGATATATTGATCCATGTGTGAAATATTTACCGATCATAAAAATTTGAAATGTATATTAACTCATAAAGTTTTGAACATGAGACAATAGAGATTGTTATAATTAATAAAGTATTATTACTGCATGAATAATTATCATCCTAAAAAAGAAAACAATGTAGCTGATTCTTTGTGACATAAAAATAATTCTATATTAACTATGTTAAATTTACCAAAACATCTTTTTTTGATGATTTGGGGATTTTTTTATAGATGTTTTGGATATAAGAACATTTTGTATTTTTTTGTGTTAGTAGAATCATCTCTATAAAATGGAATTATAAAAGCTCAAATGGAATACTATGATTTATAAGAATTAGTAAAATTGGTTAATAATGGAATGTTTCCTAAATTTAACATTGATAATGATTGTGTTCTATGATTTCTAAAGAGATTATATGTCATGACTTGTCCTACCTGAGTCTGATTTGAAACTACTCCATGCCCACCCCCAATAGGTAATGGGATGGAAACTGGAACTGATAAGGCATATCACATATATGGGAGGCATTAAACTAATTTACACACACACAAAAATATATCCAAGATCATAAAATAATTAAATGTAAATCAACTAGTAATAATTAATGCATACATATATAATCCTACAATTAAAGTATGAAATAAAGTAATATAAAGTATAAATAGGGGATAAATACAATCCCACCCAAAATTGGAAATAAATAATTCCATGTTTATTTGTAGGGGACATATGTCAAATGAAACACCAGTACACACCTAGGTCTCCTTATCACAAACTATGCTCTCCTTTATCTTAGTCCTTCAAGGACTCCTAAAATATATCAATCATCTTCATATGATATGATATGTGTTTGAAGAGACCATATAGGGGTGAGTATAACAATACTCAATAGGGAACCCTGAAATAACCAACCATAATGCATCAAGAGTAGTCTTTTCATCATATGATATGTTAATCATATTATGGGTAATGAAATAAAACCTGTAGATATAATCATAATAGACACACAAATATGAAGGAAATAAAACAACCAAAATCTATTCAAGTATTTATACTCAAAGGTTCCATGCAACAGTCATATTTGAGAACACACTCCATGAGCTGTACTGCCACAACCAACACTCATCCCAGAGGTCCCGATCGTCTTAGAGGAATTGCTCCTTGAGCAATTCAATGCTGATCAAACTCATCCTAGAGGTCGTTCTTATCAGATATAGTTATAAAAAATTATGAATGATACTGATAGGTTTCATCTGAGAATGACACTTGACCGGATTACACCTCCTCAGAAAGATCAAATCCTGATACAATGATAGGGGTCAAAACCTAGGCCGCACTGTGGAAAAATAGAACCTACATAAAAAACCTCCTTGATAAGGGATTGATTCTCATGTAGTGATGGTAACAATGATTCCAAAAAACCCTATATAGAGAAACAAAAAAAGAAATGAGGTTCTCTCTAGGAATCTTAGAGGGATAGATGCTCCAATCCACCAAGGGTATAGTCAAAGAAAACTGATATAACTAACTCTAGAATAAGGGAACTCAAACATATAATAATAATCAATGAGAAGATGAAGTGAGTTCACACTCTAAAATATTAAAATATTGATATACCAAACCCCCATAAGAATAGACCAAGAGAACACACTCAATCACTAAATGTCTTATAAATCTAACATAATCTCATAACAAAGCATAGTTGGGAATAAAGAGGAATAATACCTATCCTTATAGGAGAACATGGTGTTTCCCTGGGGGTAAGTGACCCATATCAAAAATCCTAGAACTACATGTATCTCATACCCACATGGAATAAACTTTCCTATAATACATTGTGTATCCCAATGGTGAACAAGATGTATATGTCTCCCAAGAATATCGCATGTTGTTTTTCCTATAACCATGTACACCAGGACATTCCCATATACCTGGATGTGTTCCTATACATGGATCTTCCTATTTACCATAGCCTTCCAATGTACATTCCAAGTACGTAGTGTGTGGGACTACATTTACATCACAACATTTACCCCTATACTTGCTAAGAATTCCACCACATGTTACATGGAATGTGAATAAGAACACATGGTGCATGATTGGGCACTCACAGTGTATAACACTACATGGCCTCCTACTCGAGTACTCCCTATAAAATTAGAGCTTTTCGATTAGGGGTCACACATTGTGTGATACTTATCTCTATTAAGCATCCCTTGATACACACATAAGGTACTCAATGTTTTCTATTCATATGATTACAAGCTGTGTAGTAATGTTAGTTATAAAACCCAGGTAAATTAAAAACAATTTTCACCTGTAGCTCCAGACCCACTGATTACATCTTGAACCATGCTATATGTTGTAGATCCAAGGTTAAAAAAACCTACTTTCCACTTATATCTGGAATATTGTTGTATCCAGTGCTCTAAAAACACCCATCATCATGCATCATTAGTGCTGTATACCAAACTAGTATCAAAAACCTCGAATACATCTATAGATCTAATTCCATTCTCATATTCCACAACTGTATCATCATATTTATTTCCAAAAGTCAAGGTAGTGATCCATTTTTCCAAATAACAATGTCACAATGATCATTCATTAGGTATTCATCAAATCATATGCCAAACAAATACCAATGATGAATACACATAAAACAGGGAGTCAAAACCATAAACCATAAACATGAGGAATGAACCCAAAATTTTTATATTTTTGACCTCGATCAATTTATTTGGAAAAGAAAAATAAATAGGTAAAAACATCAATGAACCAAAAAGTAATTTTTATCCTCAAATCCCATAAATAAAAGCATACTAAAAAAATAACTGATCTTAGAATCATTCTATTTGTCAATTGATTTGCATTCATTGTTGTATAATAAATGGGGATAATATCACATAATAAACATCCAACAATATGATGGATAAATTTTTGATGAATAAAAAATCTGCATCATTTTCATTCATGATATCCTAGAACCTGGATGCCACAAAAATCCTCATTCCCATTCTGATCTGATAACATCTACCAAGAACGCTCTCATCCAACAATCCTCTAGATCTCTCAAGTTAGGAAGTTAACCCTGATCTCTCTTAATAACAACATATTTATTGGAAAACTCAATTCATTCCAATTTTTTAAATAAATTATATTTAATTAAAAAAATTATTTAAACATTCACCGTCAAATGTTCCCAACTCAAGCATCCAACTTGATCTAAGGTTTGGTCATTACTAGGGTAATAACCATGATAAAAACTTAATGAAGGTATCATATTTATGATCAGAGAATTTATATGATAATTATTCAACTTTTTTTATGAAAACATTATATACATGTATTTGATATATTTAATAAATTTAACCCATCAATTTGGGGCTCACTAGGCCTCAGAATATTGTTCTTTCTCAGTACTAGGATATGAAAATATTCTAAAAAATATTACAATGTCTTATTAAAAAATGAGGTCATTACATTATTCCCCTATTAAAGGGTTTTTTTCACTGAAAAGAAAAAACTAAACAAAAAGGTGGGGGTAATAATCACACAACTCGGTCTCACACTCCCACTATCTCTCTCGACAGTTTCCTATGATTTCAACTATAATACATTCAAGTAAATCACTTTACCATGAAGAGTCATTATCTACTGGTTCCCAATGCTACCAAATCCTTGAAAAGGGAAATGACACTCTTAAGTGCCACCTTACCTAGGTCAATATCATACAATGTTTTCTTCACATACCTACTCAACTGAGACATCTGGATAACACCATGTAACCAAAACTACCATGGTTATGAGGTTAAGTGGTACACCACCATGCTAACCTGACATAGTAGTAGGAAAAGAAAGGGTAAAAGATCCCCAAAGATAGACTACCACCCTGGATAAGACTCAATAACTATCCAACTCCAAAGGACACCACCATCAGTCCACTGGGGACTCCTAACATTAACCAAGATTCCTCATCCTACCTTGGATGAAAATAACCCTTTACAACTATCACTAGCACCAAAACTAGGTCCCAAGCAATGTTACCCACTAGATCAAGTCACGATAACATTTTCCTAAAAGGAATCTCAAACATAGATTCAAAAGTTTCTACATAGGTGGTGGAGTGCTAGTCAATATGATACACAAAATCCACCAATGGTAGAAAATCTTCCCAGTTATTGCTTAAAAACTTACATGAAAACCCAAATCATGTTAACCAAATCATGAATGGTTTTATTCAAAGGCCAACTGACTGGGGTAAAAAACTATTCCCAATAATAACTGAGTCCTGTAAGGCTTCCCACATCTTCTCACCAATATTTCTGTGAATCATGAATCACAATTTAAAATGATAATCACTTGGATTCCACAAAGGCAGACTACCTCATGTATACATAGGTATCCCAAACACTCCATAACGATCCATTAATCATCACCCATAGAAAGATGAAACAAAAATACTTTAAATTAGAAAATTTATTTATATCCCTTTTATTTCAAAAAAATGACAATATATATTGGTACGTTATCACTTCCATTAGATGTATATGCAAGGGAAAACAACATACTCAACTGCTATTTCACATCTTGACCTGAACCACCATCTATCCCGAAAATGGATTACTTGATAATCTCCATAAATAATTCCATCAGGAATATATCTATTGGATATACGGCCATGAAACATCTGAAAATCACTATCCATGAGACGTACCTTCTGATATCTCTAAACAAGTGAATGGGTAACAACTATTGAATGGTGGTAAATGCACTATCTATAGGTATCTCATGTTCTCCAACTCAGACACCAAGTACATATAGTTGCCATCAAAGTAGACTATCAGGAAATGATATAAGAAAAGGTAAGGATATATTTTCTTAGCCTCATGATTCTACTTTAGCATACAAAAAGAAAAGACTATAACCATTAAATCAAAACAAACATACTGGATTAAAAAAAATCCACTTATGGTATATCCTTCTCCAAAAATAGTTCTAGTGAGATGTTTCTTGAGGTCCAATATGTGAACCACCTCACCCAAATATACATGTTGATTAAATCAATTATTATCATGTTTGGATACTCCTCCTTGTGTCACATGGTGAATGTGACACCAATTCACACCCAACATCAAGCATAAATCAGCCTCCTTAGTGAACAACACATGGTTTCCTTGGAAAACAAACTAGGTCTTATGAATCCCCTTCTCATAATAATCCTCCAAACACACCTCAAGCTCTCACTACCACCATTGGTCATGTATTATGCTAGTGGAGGTACTAGGTTATCCATGATTAAAGTCCATATAGAAAAAAACACTCTATGGGGTGGTAAATAAATCATGTCCCCCGAAAAGACATCCAAAAAATCCACCACCATTGAAGGAAATTGTAAGAACCCAGATCTTCATTTCAGGTATGTCTTCATTTTTCCTGATGTTTTTGAGAAGTGATGGGTTTCTGGAAATTTTTGAAGAACACGTCGTGTAATTTCTGAGTGTACACCGTGTACTCCCTTGCCACGCCAAGCCGTGTGTTGGTCATGTCCGGGCCACACACACTATGTGTATGGGTGATGTGGAGGCCTCTTAAAGCAGAGTACGAAAAAACAGAGTACACCCCATGTATCCGAGAAGTACACACAGTGTATTTTCTTTTTTTTTTTCATTAAACGGTATGGGGTCACTCCTGACGGATAGAACACCTTTTTTCCAGGTTTCATTCATCTGAGAGAACCTATACAACCATGATTCTTCTCCGAGCCCCCATGGCTCTTTCCGATATCCATTTTACCCAATGTCGATTGCGTTGGAACCGCAGCAGTGAGTTCTTCCTTCTCCTAGAGATTTTTTTTTCCAATTCCTCGTCTATCTTAAGTTATCGTTGGCTGAGTGTTTTTGATGTTTTCTCAGATCTTCATCATTATAAGGAGAATCAATCTTCATGGCTCAAGTATATTGATCTCCTAGGATTTAGGTAGGTGGTTTGTTGCCCTATGTTGAATTTCGTTGAGTTTTTGTGCAAAAAGTTCCGGATACCCATGTATCAGGTATCCCGGGTTAGGGATTTTGATTCCATTGTTTAATTTACCTAGAGTTATTTTTTTCTTAAGGCTAATTGATAGTAATATATTCTTGGTTGCATGTTCGAGGATCACCAAGGGTGATTTCCCTTGCTTTGGTAGTTTATCACCGTTTGAATTAGGTTGCCTATGAGGTAGACCTTGTAGAATTATTTGTCTGCCTTGTTATAGATGATTGAATGTATTGCTTACTGTTTATATTCTTTTGATGCATTGTAGATATTATCCAAGTAGTTGTTGAACTTACTTAGGGCTTCTGATAGTCGATTACGCCTGACTAGACTGCCTAGGGCTGTGTGAACCTGGTGCAGTAGACTAAAGAGGGAATTGATGATTAAGGGCTTCCCTAGAGAGTTTGTTATAAATTATTTTCATATGAAAGACCTATAGGAATTGGAATTTATGCTTCCCAAGAGTATCCTTAGTTTACACACATATTAAGACAACTGGAGGAATTAGACGTAAGTTCTTCCTCAGAGAGTCTGTAGTTATCATTGCAAGACCATAGGGGAATTGACAGTGAGAGCTTCCCAGAGTGTCTGTGCCTTTTATGATTATTGGACTAGAGGGGTCTTCTAGTAGGAGCTACCTAAAGATTTAGTATTATTTTTGTTTGGTTGGTTGTGAAGAGTCCACCAAGCCAAAGAACAAGCTTGGGGTTGTACAAATTGTTGTCTTGGTTGTCTGTTGAGATACCTGTAGTGTTACTTGCTATGACTTGAGAATATGGAGCTGTTTTCTAGACTCCTTGGTTGATAATTAAATGATTTAATTAAATAAATAAATAAATGTGAATGGAGATTTGTTGGATTGTTACTTTGGTGTACATCTATTTCTCTAATGTATTTATTTCCTTTACTTTTTTCTATATTTCTCACTGACATTAGGGCACAGATCATGTGGTGATTGCCTACTGGGATTAGTCTCACACACTGTTTGGGTCCAAATTTTCAGCCCAAACATGTTTTATGGCTACACGTGTAGATAGGAATTGTGGCCCTTCTACTTCAGGTACATGATTGCTGGTTGGATCTGGAGAGCATAGGACCGAGATTAATCTTGCGATGCTGCTGGAGTAGCTATTACTTTTAGTACTTTGTTTCAGCTGTATTTTAGCACATTGTTATGTTTACTGCTTTCCTTGGACACTTGTACCTTCTGCATCATTATCATCATTTCTATATATATTCATTGCTTCCGCTGTTTGGTTTCAGTTATTGAATGTCATTTATTGCTTTCGTTGTTGACTGTTATTTCATTTAGTTATATACCTTACCAAATGAGGGAATAGTTTCCCCAATAACATTCCAAGGCCCTTGCTTCTAGTCGGCAGCCTCTGGCATTGGGGGAAATGCACTTGATGTCATGTAGAAAACTAGGCACTGGGCACCAGTTGAGTGGCTCCGGATTCAGGTCGTTAAAAAGTGGTGTTAGAGGTAGGTTCTTCCTTTTCTATTTTACTTACTTTTTGGTGACATTAGACAGGGATATGATGTAATAGGTAAATGGTAAATAGTTGTGCCCTGGCGTTCAATAACTCTTGTATAGGGAAAAATCCTAATTACCTCAAATGTTGTAATTTTCGAGTTCTGCAAATGTTACAGTTTAATTGATTTCACCATTGGGTGATGCACTTTTTTTGTGCTGTTACTCTTTATATGATTACGGTTCAATTTTGTTGCAACCCAATGAGATGAGGGTATGCCATCTCATGCGTCATGTAGGCACATGTTAGAAAATCACATGCCATGCATTTTTCCATTCCATCTAGTTTGCATTAGAGATTGCATGCCGTTGTGGTAGAATTTGTGATAGAAAATGCATACTGTTGTGATAGCTATTGTGATAAAATACCTACTATGTGAATAGGGTATCTGTTGTTTAGAGCTTCTTTATCACAAATTCCAAACATTGGTCATAGAGGTGTTATGGGCCCTCGAAGATCAGAATTTGGTGGGTCGTGAGTTTTTTATACTGTTTCTTGTTATATGCATTTTTATGATGCCAAGCATTGATTCGCGGGGAGTATGAGCCCCCACGGATAAGAATTTGGCACCTTAAACATTGTTTTCTGTGTTTTCTGGGCTCTGGTGCAGTTCTGAAGCTACTGTCCGGAAAAACCCAGAATACAGGGTGTGTACATTATAAATACACGCCGTGTAGTTTTAGGCTGTGTCACTGACCGTGTGGACAAGGACATAGGGCTGCAAAAGGGTCTTTAAGAATACACCGTTTATGGTATGTACACACCATGTAGTGGTAAACTGTGTAGCCAGCCATGTCACTAACAACACAGGTCGGGAAAACTCTGGTAGTACATGCCATTTGTGGTATGAACATTCCGTGTAGTCTTGTTCTATGTACCCGACCGTGTCACGAACAACACGGGTTGGTGTTATCTTCTCCTATACACGCCGTGTTTGTTTGGAACATGCCGTGTAAGGGTAAGCCGTGTATCCGGCTGTGTAACGAACCACATGGACCATGGTTTTCCTTCAAGTGCATGACATGTCCCTTGGGAACACGCTGTTTAGTGTTGACTATGTGTCAGGCTGTGTCGCTAACAACACGGTCCATGTAAGGCATGTCTAGTGCACGCTGTGTCTTCCTCAACACGCCGTGTGGTCTTCGGCAGGGACAATCCATGTGACCTAGTCGTGTAGGAGTAACTGGGCAGGGAGAAAAGGGTCAGTACACGCCATGTAGTTTGAGAACACTCAGTGTAGTTGGGTTGTTGACATAGCCATGTGTGGCCAAGGTACACGCCCAAGGTAAAATTTCTAGAAATACGCTGTGTAGCCATACTACATGCCGTGTAGTCATGTTTTTCCAAATTTTAACATTTTTTCCCAATTGTCCCATTTTAATCTCTTATGTTGTAACTATTTTCATCATTAATTAAGGTGTGTTTTGATCTTTCAGAGCTATGGCACCAAGACGTCCTCCCGTTGCACGACAGGAACCAGGAAGTGATCATACGCCTGATGCGACCAATCGGGGACTACCTGTAGTTCCTCCAATCATTCCGGACATGGAACCTACAGTGATTCTGGACACTGGTGCTGACACTCAGTTCAGAGAGGGTTTCATGAGATTCATACAGACCTTCTAGAGAGTTAGGCATCTTGCCTCGATTATGGAAGAGCTGATGGGGGTTTTTCAGCAGCAGCATCCTCTGACATTCACAGGGGATGGAGGACCGCAGGCTGTGGAGTCATGGCTAGAATCTATGTTATGCATCTTGTACTATCTTTACACACCCCCAGACTTGAGGGTGAAGCTCTCAACTTAAATACTTCGAGACTCCACCAAAAGACGGTGGGACGTAGTTTCTCAGGAAGTGTGCCAACATGCTATGTCTTGGGATGAGTTCCCACGTACATTCTATGACTACTTCTACCCAGTGATGCTCAGGGATGATAGAGCTAGGGAGTTCATGAACCTGCTATAGGGTACTCTTTCAGTTATTTAATATTCCTCCCATTTCATAGAGTTACAACATTTCTCTCCCATTCTAGGGAATGACGACCTGTTCTTGGCAAAGAAGTTTGTGGATGGACTCAAACCACAGATCAGATCGCAGGTGAATGTCTTCCAGTTGACTTCTATTACTCTGATATTCAACCAGGTGCTGATCACAGAATGGAACCTGAGAGAGACTAGAGCTATGGACCAGGGCAGTTCATCATCCATGGATGATTCTTTTCAGACAGACAACAGGATGCGCCACCGAGAGTCTACCCAAGGCGACCCGAGGAAGCATGGTACTCCTTCTAGTAGACGATATCTCCCTTCTGGCATGCAAGTGGTGTGTTATAAGTGTGGGAGGAGAGGGCATAAGAAGCCCCAGTTCCCAAGAGACCTGGTGGAGTAAGGATATTGTAGCATGATGGTTCATCTACAGTGTTTCTGCAAGGTTCCCCTTCCAGAAGCTCGTGAAGGAAGATCAGTTTCGACCTCGCATACAGGAGCTTGATTAACAGTTCCACAAAAGACTGGGGGATGGAGTTCATCATGTCGTCCAGGTCAGGGTAGAGGCCATGGATGCAGTGGTTAGGCTCAGGGAGGAGTAGCTCAATGTTTTCAGGCTGCTACACAGGGCCACGATACATGATAGACTTTTGCTGTAGAGCAGATTAATCAGGAGCAGGATCTCGAACCCTCTACAGTTCGAGGTACTATCATAGTAGCCTCAATTTTATCTTCAACTCTTTTCGATACCGGTGCTTCTCATAGATTTATCTCTGTTGCGGTCATGGAGAGCCTTGGGCTCTGTGTCTTTTCGTCTTCTGACATGTTGACTCTCGACACGCCCTTGGGAATGAAGACATCTATCGTACATCAGTGTAGATAATGCCCTCTAGAGGTTTCAGGGTGTCACTTCTTATGGGACCTCTATGTCATAGAGATGACAGGCTACGATGTCATTCTCATAATGGACTGGTTGGTTCCCATCCAGGCAACCGTCGATTGTTATCACCGCAGGGTGAGTTTCGTATCACCAAACAGTGGATCCTTTCTTCATAGAGGCGAGTGGAATGTCTAGGTAGGTACAGCTAGACCAGAGCATCATAGGCTAGGAGGGGTTACGACCCATTTTTCTAGTCTTTATCTAGATGAATAGGGGACATAATAGTTAGACTTTCCTCTAGTGGTGGATCGTTTCAGATATGTATTTCCAGAGGACTTTTCAAGTTTACCTCCAGAGCGTGAGTTAGACTTATCGATTGAGCTGATGCCATGAGCGGCAATGGTGTCCATTCCTCCTTATAAGATGGCTACACCTAAGTTGCCGGAGCTCATGAAGCAGTTGGAGGAGATTCAAGAAATTGGTTTTATCCAACATAGTACTTCTCCTTGTGGGTTTCCTGTCCTATTTGTGAAGAAGGAAGAGGATACCCTTAGACTTTGCGTTGATTATCAGAATTTGAACCAGTTGATGGTTAAGAACCGATATCCCTTGCTGAGGATCGATGATCTCTTCGATCAACTTCGAGGAGCCAGAGTATTCTCGAAGATCGACATGAGATCCGGCTATCATCAGTTGCATGTCAGACCATCTAATATACCCCTTACAGCTTTCCAGAGCAGGTATGGTCTGTATGAGTACTTGGTTATGTCGTTCGGTCTCACAAACGCGCCGGTAGTCTTCATGGCGCTGATGAACAGATTGTTCCATCCATACTTGGATTCTTTCATGGTGGTTTTCGTGGATGAAATATCTGTGTACTCTCGCACTCGACGTGACCATGAAACCCATGTTGAGATCATTTTGAGTACACTGAGGGAGCATCAGCTATATGCTAAGATCTCAAAGTGACACTTTTGGATGGATGAGATCCATTTCCTGGGTCATGTCATCTTAGAGACAGGGGTATTAGTAGACCTAGAGAGCAGTAGTTACCTGGGGGCAGCCGAAGAATGTCTTCGAGGTATGAAGGTTCTTGGGGCTGGCTGGTTACTACAGGCAGTTTATACAGGACATCTCACGCTTAGCAGCGCCGTTGATGGGCTTGACTAAGAAGGGGGTAATGTTTGTATGGTTTGAAGCCTATGATTCAGCCTTTCAAGAGCTGAAGGGGAGGTTGAAATCGGCTCTGATTCTAGTTTTTCCAGAGCAGGGCAAGAGTTATACTGTTTTCTATGATGCATATGGCATCAGGCTAGGAGCAGTGGTTATGCAGAAGGATCGTGTGGTTTTTTATGGATCTCGGCAGTTGATGCCACATGAGAGGAATTATCCTACACACAACCTGTAGTTAGATGAAGTTGTTCATGATTTGCATTGTTGGAGGAATTACCTTATTGGAGAGCATTTTTTGGTATATACTGACCACAAGAGTCTCAGGTACATCTTCACGCAGCGTGACCTAAATCTGAGACAGCGGAGGTGGGTCGAGTATCTCTAGTCCTTTAGCTTAGAGATTGCTTATACGCCTAGGAAAGGCAACACAATGGCTGATGCACTGATCAGGAGAACTCATGTATATGCAGTTCAGGAGGCCAACAGTGAGTGGAAGCTTATGGATCTGTTCTCCGAAATGCATTTGGAGGTGCACGATAGGCAGGGGAAGACTTTTCTATCTTCTGAAGTTGTTACCTCTGCGCCTCTTGACTGAGTTTGAATGAGGCATCTAGCAGTTTCTGAAGTCCTAATCCTACATGAAAGCGTGTCAGGAGAGGACCCCCTCCCCAGATAGACCGTTGGTGAGGATGAGATCCTGGGTTTCCAGGGACTCGTATGGGTGCCAGAAGATATACGCGAGGAGATGATGTGAGACTTTCATTCCTCCGTCTGGGCAGTTCATCTTGTAGTCACCAAGATGTATCATGATCTACACCGCCAGTACTGGTGGCTAGGTATGAAGAGTGATGTGGCTGGTTTTGTCATGAGATGTTCCACTTGTCAACTGGTGAAGGTAGAACACCCGTGGCCAGCAGGGCTTTTTCAGTAGTTACCCATTCCCGAGTGGAAGTGGAATGATTTTGCGATGGACTTCATGACAGGGTTACTGAGATCGTTGAGAGGGAACGACATGGTATGGTTTTTCATTTATAGGATCACGATGGTTTCTCACTTCTTGCCGATAAAGGAAACCTTCAGTGTTGATGAGCTTGGACGGTTGTACATCCATGAGATTGTGTTCTTGCATGGGGTTTCGAGTAATATCGTTTTCCATAGGGATTCCCACTTTACTTCACATTTCTGGCAGGGGATACAAAATGCTTTTGGTACACAGCTACTTCTGAGTACAGCTTACCATCCCCAGATAGATGTCCAGTCAGAGTGCATGATCCAGGTGATTGAGGATATGCTTTGAGCTTGCTTTCTAGACATTGTAGGTTCTTGGTAAAAGCATATTCCTCTTGTGGATTTTCCCTATAACAACATTTTTCAACAGACTATTCATATAGAACCTTATGAGGCTTTGTACGGTAGGCCATGCCGATCACCATTGTGCTGGCTGGAGGCAGGAGAGGAAGCTTTGCTGGGACCTTGTCTTGTTCAGGAGACCTCAGAGTAGATAGAGATCATTTGGAAGAGAATGTCTAATACATAGTTTTTTCAGAAATCTTTTGCTGATCAGTGGAGATGACCTCTGCAGTTCGAGGTCGGAGATCAGGTTTTCCTACGTGTTATCCCGAGGTTGGGACACAAGAGGATGAGGAGGAAGGGTAAGCTTTCGCCGAGATATATCGGGCCGTTTGGGGTTCTAGAGAGAGTCAGCTCGGTTGCTTATAGGTTTCAGTTACCACAGAGATATCAGGCTATGCATGACGTCTTCCATTTTCTCAACTTCGATGCTATTTCTCAGACTCATCTCATGTTTTTCGACCCGAGGAGGTTGAGCTGGAGTAGGATGCATCGTTTGAGGAGCATCCTATTTGGATTTTCTATCGCATTATGAAGGTTCTCCATGGGTGGTCTGTTCCTCTAGTACGGGTTCTATGGCAGCACGAGCGAGTACAGGACGAGACCCGGGAAAGGGAGGCCGATGTACGATCGCAGTGGCCAGAGTTGTTCGAGGTTTCTTCTTCTCTACCTTGTTAGAGAAATTTGGGGATGAATTTCTTTTAAGTGGGGATGTTTGTAAGAACCCGGATCTTCGTTTTAGGTATGTATTCCTTTTTCTTGAAGTTTTTGAGAAGTGAGGGTTTCTCGAAATTTTTGAAGTACACGCCATCTACTTTCTGAGTACAGGCCATGTACTCCCTTGCCGCGCCAAGCCGTGTGCTGGCAATTTCTAGGCCACACACACGGTGTGTAGGGGTGATGTGGATGCCGCTTAAAGCGGAGTATGAAAAAACAGAGTACACACCATGTACCCCAGATGTACACGCCGTGTATTTTCTTTTTTTTTTCATTAAACAGACCGGGGTCGCGCCTGACAGGCAGAACACCTTTCATCTAGGTTTCGTTCGTCTGAGAGAAGCCGTACAACCACGATTCTTCTCCGAGCCCCCGTTCCTCCATTTAATCTCCGCTTCAGCCGCCGTTGATTTCATTGTAACCACAATGGTGAGTTCTTTCTTCTCCTAGAGATTTGTTTTTCAATTCCTCCTCTTTCTCAAGTTATCGTTGGTTGAGAATTTTGGACGTTTTCTCATATCCTCAACGGTCTAAGGGGAATCAATCTACGTGGCTCAAGTATAATGATCTCCTAGGATTGAGGTAGGTGGTTATTGGACCTACGTTGAATTTCTTTGAGTTTTTGTGCAAATAGTGTCGGATACCCATGTATCGGGTATCCCGGGTTAGGGATTTTGATTCCATTATTTAGTTTCCTTAGATTTCTTGTTTGATTGAGTTTAATTGATAGTAATATATGATTGCTTTCATGTTCGAGGGTCACCATTGGTGATTTCCCTTACTTTGGATATTTATCGCCATTTGGCTTAGGTTGCCTGTGAGGAAGACCTTATAGCATTATTTGACTGCCTAGTTATAGCTGATTTCATGTATTGCCTACTCTTTATATGCTATTGATTCATTTTATCTATTAGCCAAGTAGTTGTTGAACTTACTTAGGGCCGCTGACAGTCGATTACGCACGACTAAATAGCTCAGGGCTGTGTGAACTTTGTGTGGTAGACTAAAGAGGGAATTGACGATTAAGGGCTTCCCTAGAGAGTCTGTTATAAATTAGTTTCGTATGCAGGACCTAGATGAATTGGACTTTGTGCTTCCTGATAGTGTCGTTATTTTACACACGTATCGAGACCATAGGATGAATTAGACATAAGTGATTCCTCAGAGAGTATGTAGTTATCGTTGCAAGACCATAGGGGAATTGATGGTGAGAGCGTCCCAGAGTGTCTGTGCCTTGTATGATTATTTTACTAGAGGTGTTTTCCAGTAGGATCCCCCTAGAGAGTGAGTATTATTTTTGTTTGGTTGGTTGTGAAAAGTCTACCATGCCAAAGAACATGATTGGGTTTATACTGCTTGTTGTCTAGCTAGTCTGTTGAGATACCTGTAGTGTTAATTGATGTGCCTAGAGAATATGTAGCTATTTTTTAGACTCCTTGGTTGATAATTAAATGATTGTATTAAATTAATAAATAAATATTAATGAAGATTTGTAGGATTTTTACTTTGGTGTACATATATTTCTCTACTGTATTTATTTCCTTTACTTTTGCAATATTGCTCACTGACAGTAGGGCACAGTTCTTGTAGTGATTGCCTACTGGGATTAGTCTCACACCAAATTTGGGTCCAGCTTTTTGGCCCAAAAAGGTTATATGGTTGCAGGTGTGGATAGGGATTTGGGCCCTTTTACTTTAGGTTCATGATTAATGGTTGGAGATGGAGAGTATAGGACCAATCTTAGGCTTGCGATGTTGCTTGAGTAACTATTACTTTAGTACTTTTGATCAAGTTGTATTTCAGCACGTTGTTGTGTTTACTTCTTTCCTTTGATACTTGTACCTGCTACATCATTATCATCATTTCTATATATATTCATTACTTCCTTTGTATGGTTTTAGTTGTTGTATGTCATTTACTTCATCCTCTATTGACTATTATTTCTTTCCCTTTTATACCATACCATATGAGGGCATAGTTTCCCCACTAACATACCAAGGCCCTCACTGCTAGTTGGAAGCCCGTGGAATTTGGGGAAATGCACTTGAGGTTATGTGGTGAACCGGGCACAGGGCACCAGTTGAGTGGCTCCGGATTCAGGTCGTTACAGAAAAAAATATCATATCATCATATTCTCTTTAGGTACCACTAGAAAACTAATAAATATTTTGTTGTAACCTCCAGAAAATGAGTTTATACTACTCTTCCTGAGATCACTCTTTTTCAAAGGAAAAAATATCTTTCCCAATAAGATGAAAGAAACACCAAAATGATTAGTGTAAAACTTATAATCATGGATGGTATGCAACCTATCTATACTATGTAAATCATCATAGGGTCTCACCCCTACTACAAAGATATTCCATGTAAGGATCTCTCTCACCTCCTAGAGGTAGGTCACACTACTGGTAGAAGTGTGTTATCAATGATACTCTTTGAAAGATCATGAAACACAAGGGTTGAGAAAAATGGATCCATTGTTATCACTAGGAATTGAACATGGGATAGATTCTCAGAATAGTGACTCACAACTCTATGTGAAACTACAAACTGGTGTAGTGAAGACACATGTCATACCTCAATCCACAATCAAATCCTCTACAATATCATATAAATTAGAACTCACCCTTTCCATTTACCACATGTTTACCAAAACCAGGGCTTAATATGACACATTATAATATAAAAGTACCTCAAACGCACAAGTAAGATAAAATCATCCACCATGCCACAACACTATCCCATTTGGGTGGAACTGACTCACTACAATAGTTTTAGATTATGTCAAAAGTACACATATCTATGGGGGAAGTATCTCTCTTTCCGGTATGTTTTAATCCACATTGAACATCCCCAACAAAGGGCTCTATCGACTCCCCACATTACTTTGGAGAAGTCTCACTGTTAGGGCCACCTCTTAGAGGGGTCCTATCCAAGTGGTACATTCACACCACATGCCTGATCCAATCCTCTACCACCTAAGAAGGGGGTTATAGATCACCATGAACACTAGGGGATATATATATCTAATACCCATGTTGACACTCAACGTAGGTTCATTATCTATCAATACCTCGTAATCCAAAAGAATATCTAGAGAGAAGGCTATTCGCCTATGCATCCATCTAATTAGCCAGGGTTTGCACAAATCCCAAAATCCAGACCACTACCATGATCCCAACCAATTTTGCATGAAGATTTGTCTCATAGTGGATCCAAAAAAGTATTAGTCTATATAAATCTCATAATTCCCTAATACTTTACATATCATCATCTTGTCATACTAGAGCTACCAACTACTCAATACACAAATGATCATCCACCCGATCCACAAAAGAATATAACCATCGCTTGACTGGTGGTAACACTACTTGATTCCCTCATAGGTAAAAAACATCCTCATTGTCTCCTTTAATTATGGAATCATCATTCAAATTTTCATCGTCATGACACTTTCTCTCAGAATAATAGCTAGTTATCATCAAAGAGACATCTTGAATATTATCAAGACATACCATGATCAATGAGTATATCAGGTGATCTGAATCAATAAGGTCCTGTAAAACACAACCAATTCCTACATGATTCATGAACAAATGTTTTAAATACAACCATTTCCTACATGTATTGCATCAACATGTAGGTTATTAGGTTCATGGTGAATTGGTATGTTACACGCCACAATAATAATGGACACCCAGGTCTAGCATCAAAACATGAAACACTTTAAAAATGTTTCCCTTATACCCAAACCAATCCTCATAGCTAAAAAAAGAAACTCCAAACTTAGGTCCTAAAAATAGGTAGTGTCATAACTCTCTAGTCTTAGTAACATCTCTAATACCACTATGTCACAACCAAACCAACCAAGGTATGAGATGAAACTACCCCAATCCAGCTTGTAATAGGTTAGGGGATGGTGACTAACACTGAGAAGACATATCACACAAATGTGAGGAATTATCCTAATGTATCTTCACACACACACACACACACACACATCAATAAGCTCATGAAATGCTTAAATGTAAAAAACTGATAACAATGAATGTATACATATGTAACCCCACAATAAGAGCATGAAATAATTTACATAAAATTTTAAAATGGGTCATATATATTCCCAAAAAAATTACAAATAAATTCCATCATTCTTGTAAGGAGGGGAATGCTATAAAAAACACTATTATACACCTTGGTATATACACCTCAAAATAAGCTCCACATTCTCCTAGGCCACCAAGGTCTCTTTAAGGATATATTTTTTATTCATAATACATGAAAAGTGAAGGAAGATTTCATAAAGGTGGGAGTATAATAATACCCACTAAGAAAACCCAAAATAGCTAACCAAAAATCATCGAGAGTAGTCATATCATCATAGGATATGATAATTATAATATTATACATACATTTAAACATATAGATATAATCATAGTAGACACATTGTCTCATGGTAATATCACAATCATAAATCCATCCTAGGATTTCTCCCCAAAGGTTCCATACAACACTTGTATCATAGAACACACTCTATTAGCTATATTGCCTATACTGACACTCATTCAAGAGGTATCATTCATTCATGAGGAAACACTCCCTATGTTATATCACCACTAATGAAACTCATCCTAGAGTTCAAAATCATGAGATATTTCTTCGAAGAATCATGAAAGATACTAGGAGGGTTCATCTGAGAAACACACTCAATTAGATTACACATCACCAAAAAGTTGAAATCTGAATATGAAAATAGGGGTTAGCACACATCGTTCACTAAGGGGACACAAGAACCTATTGAAAACATCCTCATAGACAGGGAATTGACACTCCAATAATTATGTCCATTACAATTCTAATAGAACCTATCTATGGAGACGTTATGTAAATGAGGATCACTCGATGCCTCTTATAGGGATACACACTCAAAGATGATGGGGGTATAGTCAAAGAGAACTGAGATAACTAGATTCAAAAGAAGGGAAATCACCCATACTATACTAATCAATTAGAATTTGTTGAGATTCCACCCTCTATGATGAGAATTTAATGCTACATAGAACCCTTATAAGAATAGATCAAGAGAGAACACTCAACTCCTACTGGTCCCATGAAGCTCAAACCAGCTCACAAAGAAGTTGATCTAGGAAGAAAGAGGAATTCAACCTATCCTCATAAGAGTACATGAAATTAAAATGGGGTACATGGTGTGTATAAAAAACCCTAGAACTTCCCATGTCTCGTTCTCACAAGACCTAAAATTTTACACAATACACAACATGCCCCAAGAGTACACAGAGTGTAGATGTCACCCTCCCATCCAATGTATTGTTCCTCCTATGCATGTGTATCTATATAGGTTTGTGTATGCGACTCTACTCATGTACCACAACTAACCCATATACCCTGACATACCTATTTACTTCCCAAGTACATGAAATCAGGGACCACATGTCCACTCGAGCATGTACCCCTATACACATCGATCCTCCAACCATGTGTTACATGATGTGTGAAGAGGAATAGATGACATGCAACAATACATGGCCTCATGGGAGTGTACTCATGTACACACAAATCTGGTCATCTAAGGGTCACATAGAATGTGAGATGTGTCACATTGCGTGTGGTACTTTTCTCTATGTCAAAACCATAGGACTACACAGAAGGTGACACATGAATGTATTCATAGGACTACATTCAGTGTAGTCTAGTTTTTCAAAGAACCCATAAAAAGTATCATGAATCTTAGTCATGGAACCATAGTTTTCGATTATACCCTAAATGACACCATATGTTGTGGATATTAGGCTGACCAAACCTCCTCACCATCGATAGCTGAAATTTGGTAGTAAATGATGCTTGGGAAACACCCTCCATCGCTCCCAATTGACATACCATGAAAAACAGGTATTGAAAGCCCCTAATACATCCGTGGATATGATTACATCATCATATGAAATTATTTTAGGGATTTATATTTATTGAAAACCCATGGTAGAGAGTTTTGATACCAAATACCAAATGTGAAATGATCATTCACTAGGTAATAAACAAATCATTGGCCAAAAGAAAATTCCAACAAGGAACACATGTAAAATGGGGAGATAAAACCATAAACCATAAAATGAGGAACCAAACTTGACCATTGTTCATTTTTTTTCATTTTTCAATTTTCATGGAATGGATAAATGAAGAGTTATAAAAATATTTAAAGAAATAATTAATAATTATCAACAAATCATATAAATAAAACCATACCCCAAAATGACCAATCTGTGAATAAATCAATTATCTGATTGGTTAACATTAGTAATGGGTTAAAAAATAAGGAAAAATCCTCCAATCAAATGTCCTACCATGAGAGGGATAAATAAATGATGAAAAAATAATCTGCATCATTTGCAATGGAAATATCCTCAAATACCTATGGTGCAATAATCCTCGATCTTGATCTAATCTGATGTCATCCGCCAAGAACAATCAATTCCAGTGATCCTCCATATTTCCAGGGTTAAGTGACTAAAATTGATATTCCCTCATAATTATATATTTATAGAAAAACATAGCTAATCATAATTGAATTTTATAAATTATATAAAATGAAACAATTTATTTAAACAACCACCCACGCCCATGCCCATCCCGAGTGTTTGACTCAATCCAAGGTTATGCCTCACCTATCATACAAACCAATTCATTATACTCAATGGAAGGCTAATAGTTATGATCCAAGACCCAGTTTTGGAGTAAATATACCTTCTCAAGAAAAATATGCATGCATGAAATTAATATATTTACTATATTTCGAACATCTATTCTAGGATCACTGAGCCCTAGAATCTTGCATCGTATCAACACATAGGTATGAAAATATTCTCTAAAGTATTTTAATGTATTATGCGGAAAAATCTCAGACATTATATTTTGTGTTCCATATGATTTGGATTTGAAAAGATTAAATTTTAGTGATGCTCATAGTTCCCCATTTTCCATTCATATGGTCATCACTAAGATATATAGAGATGTTTAGGAGTTTTACTAGTGGGATAGAATTAAAAAAGATATGGCTAATTTTACCATAAAATGTTCTACTTTTCAACAAGACAATGTAGAATGAAAATTTACCAACAGGATGATTCATCCATTTTCTATGAAAATTTGGATATGTAAATATATATCAATGGATTTAGTAGTGGTATTGAAAATGATCTATCAAGAGAATAATGTGATATGGGTTATTATTTTTCAATTAATTAAATATAAAAATTTATTTCCCATTAAAAATACTCCATCTTTAGATCAAATTTCACTATTTTATCATATGGAGATAATAAGGTTACATATATTTCCACTCAACATTGTTTCTTACTATGTCCCTAGGTTCAGTTAAATTTTTTAAAAGGATATTAAAAGTACTTGGGTATAAAACTAAATTTCACCATTTCTTTTCATTTTCAATCTAATGGATATTCTGAATGAATTATTAAGACCTTAGAACACATTTTTTTCTAGTTCATTGAATTATTTGGGATGTTAGGATCAAAATTTTTCATTAGGTGAGCTTTCAAATAATAACATTTTTCATTCCGGTATATAGATGAATCCTTTTAATGCATTATATGAAAATTGATTTCAGACTCTAGACTGTTGGGATGAAGTAGGTGAAAGGAATCTAATGGGATTATAATTGGTAGAGGAAATGGTTGAGAAGTTTATGTTAATTTAGAAACATAAGAGTCCAAAAAAACCAGAAAAAAGTTATGCGAACAACCATGTAGAATAACTTTCTTTCTAAGAATGTTATCATTTTTCTTAAAGTATCTGCATGGAAAAGTGTTATGCATTTTGGTAAAAAGGGGAATTAAAGTCCATGGTTTATTTGACCATATGATATCCAAGATAATTTTGTATTATTTTACTACCAAGTGGTATTTCCTCTAAGTTTATCGTAGGTACAAATTTATTTTCAGGTTTCGATGGAGAATGTATGTGCTAGATTCATCTTTTATTTTGAGCCTAGAGTTAGTTTAATTGGAAGATAATTTTTTTTGATGATAAACCTGTTCAACTTATTGAACATTGAGAACAAGTATTTAAAGGAAATTGACTAGGTTATGTTTGTCTATAATAACTATATGGTCAAAGAAGCTACATGGGATTCTGAAAATTTCCGGAGGGAAAAATATCCCCACATGTATAATAAGTGAATAAAATTTTAAGGTGATAATTTTTCAAAAGGGTGGAATAATGTAACAGTTCAAGTAATTTTTATTTAAATCATTTTCATATATTCATTATTCATATTTTTTAAATTTATATTCATAATAAAAATATTAAATGATTTTCCAATCAAAAGAAACAAATATTTATTCAACCGAATTGGGGTTTACACATTAAAAGGGTTTATTTAAAATAATTATTTTAAATTATTGATTTTTAATTTGATAAATTTAATTTAATTTCAGAATTTAGAATGCAAAAATTGTCTTAAGATATTTTTCTATTATTTTTTAAAAAGATATATGTTTTTATGAATATTGAAAATAACCGATTTTTATTAAAATAATGTTTTATTTTAAAGTATTTATAAAGAAAAAAATTATTTTGATTTAATTTTAAATTTTCATTAGTTACATTAGATTTAAAATAATTAAATTATATGTTTTGAAATTAATTTTTTACATCAGTTTATATAAATATATTTTATACTTAAACTGTATATTTTGTAAACAATTTGTTTTCCTTGCATATTTCCATTTTTATTTTAAATAAAATTCTTCAAATTTAGTGTTTTTAATTTTTAAAAATGTATTCCATATTTTTAATTAGGATTTAATTTTTTTAAAATATGCCCTTTTTATTTTTGTTAAATATGAATAGTAATTTTTTTTCATTTTATTACCACCTTAAATGGTAAATTAGAAAATTGAAGATAAAAATAAAAATAAAAGGATTATAAAATGACTCTAAAACATTAATCAATTTTATTTTATTAGTCCATTTCATTCATAATAATCCAATAATTAGTTATACGGCCTTTTTCCATTAGGATGTGATTATAACCATTATAATATAATTTTTAATGAAATTGGAAAAAGGTCACATTTTTTTGATAATTCTAATATTTTTAAAATGGGGATAATAAAAGGATATGTTCATTTATAAATATTAATTTTAAATATAAATTATTTATCATTATCATGGATTTTTTAAAAAAAATTTGGTGATGAATTAATTTTTTTAAATGCTCACACATTGCTGATGCAATAAGAATTCAATTATTCAAAACATAAAATAAATGAAAAGAAAAAATTTTAACGGTAATATAATTTTAAATAACTAATTTTATCCAAAAATATTTTAGGTAACTATAACTTTTTAGGGATATGGTAATTGATTATATTTTAATTACTTGGATGTCTTTATATTTTTAAAATCAAGGTAAATGAATATTTCAAATTTTTTAATTATTGATATTTTATGAAAATAATATTTTAATCACTGATATAAAATCACTAAAAATATTATATTTAGAAAAATTAATGTTATATGATAAATTAAAAAAAATCTGGTCTACTTATTGGTGTTGAGACGACGTGCAATTTTGATGTCCGGTGTGCCTGTAATTAATTTTATAAAAATATTAAGTATATTTTACACTATACACATGAAGGAAACAAGATAACTCTTAAACAAAAGCTCAGATAAAAAATATGAGCCCGTGATTGAGTTCAAAACATGGTGTTTACTATAGGGAAGACATAACTTTTTTCGGCGTGAGACTTTAGTGGAAAATTCACCCAGGGAAAATTGTAAATGAAATAATTAAACTAAATTATTTTACCCAAGATGTCATATCAAAAAAATTTAGAACAGGGACCCAAATTGGAAATCCAAGACCACCATTGAGTTCAAAATGGGATTTTTTAGCTAAGCATGACATAAAATGAGGGGGCATGGGAGGTTCAGATTCCACGACCATTGGAAAGTCTCATACAAAGAGAATATTAAGAGTTCAAGATTACGGTTAGCCCCAATACCCCTATCTCTCCTCTAAGTCCTCTCTCTCTATCATCCTTTGTTCTTTGACAGATTATGTAGGAATCTCCGATGAAACATCAAAATACCACTAAAAGAGAAAGGATAACACACCGCCAATGAAGAAAATATTGTTCTGAGGTATTATTCATACCTCAAATCTCCATTTGATGTTTTACTTGAAAAATCGATTCTTTTCCATTTAATTCTATGTTTTATCTATCATCAATTGAAGCCCACCCTAACATGGTCACTAATATGTGTTCGGAGCCTGTAAATATTCTTGTTATTCGTCCATTATTATGGTAAATCATCACCTACTTCTGGAAATGACAAATCAATGACGGGTCATCGAGTGGAGGATAGTTCTGTGAATCTCTCGGCATGAGGAACCCAAATCTATTTTCATATCTATGATTGGTCAACTAGAGAAGGCCCAATTGTCCACGAAAGGGACCACAAGAGAGATGGTTACGACAACAGCCGATAGGGATTACCGGTGCAAAATGAGGTCGACGATCGGCCACATAGATGGCATAGCAGTAACCAGCTAGTGGACTTGGCCATTTTCAGTAGGTGAGATGGGATGACGGAAGTAGGCTGGGCAGGCCAAAGTGGGTTAGGCCCAACCAATCGGGATGGGGCCAGTAGAAGTTGGCCAGATCCAAGTCGGGCCCCATGTAGGCCAGACCGGATCACAACCATGGCCGGTTCAGACGGTCAACCATGACAATAGACTTTATGGAACTATGGGTGTGACCAGAAGACTGTCCATGACCGGTCCACAACCTGCCCAGTCTATTTTTTTGTGTGGAGTATTTAAATGACTCTATCTCTTAAATTGTTCTTCTAATTGAGATTCTGTCTACAAAAAAGTAACCCTCTCTTCAAGATAACCCTTTTGAGGTCAGTTTGTTAATTTATGGTTTGGGGTCAAGATGTGGGACCCACGATGACCCATTAAGGTTGGTTGCAGCGAAAAGTTTTATTTTCAATGGTTATCCATTTTGGGCAAGTAAATAGCCCATCTTTCATATTTTTCTATGTTGAACATGATGATAACCATTGATGTGGATTTCAAGATATGATGTGTGGTGTTATTGGAAAAACAGTTATTCAGGCATTTTTTGATAGTGGTAGTTGACATATAGTTTATCTGAGATATCCGAGTGGAACACCCTTGATGCATTAGGGAACGAGTCTTTGATGGTATCAATGTGTATCCCCCAATAGGCATGGGCATGAGTCCTCTATAGTTACTTTTGAGTGGAATCCCCCAACTGGGTTCAACGTTAGTCCTTTATGACCTAAGGTGGAACCCCCTTATGATACTAATGTGTAGGTCCTCTGTGACTATATTTTTAGTGTAAACCCCCTAACAGACTAGGTCATGGGTCCTCTATGATGACTATTGGAGTGGAACCCCCCCTGACATACTAGGGAGTAGGTCCTCTACTTTGAGATGCACCAGCTGACTAAAAATTTATGAAGACACATGCTTTAAAGAAACTCTATACTTGATGAGTAAGAGAGACACTTTTCACATCAAGACACACCCTTGGGACGTAACATAAAACCATGCAGGTGAGACAGATCTTCCCAAAGTGGATTGTATCAATGTATGGTGATTGAGCCCTTTTGACTTGCATATTCGGGGAAGACGTATGAGATGCTGGGCATCGATGATGGTACTTCTGGAACTGTTAGAAAATCTCTTCCTAGGATGAGTTGTGATATGGATATCATCTTACTCCCTTTTTAGGCATCTTTTACGGAGAAAATATATACACTTTCTATTTTCAGTACCCACTCCTTGGGTTTTGATACTCTCATTATAAGAGATGCGAAGACGCACATGGTATTCCACTTGATTTATATGTCTAGCTTCCCATGGTTAGATGAGTATACCTCCCTACTATTGGTATAGAATACTCTATGAGACGTTCATATTCTCATGATCTATAGATCCCTGTGTTTGGATGATCTTACCACACTCATTTTTGTGTTGAGTTGAACTCATTTATTGTACTTCCATCTATAGTTTACCTTTCCTTTTGTATCACTTAACAATCCCTATTATTTTAGGGTTTTACGACGGGGTATGTTTATACTCACCTATTCATGGGTGTTTTCCACATGTATCATGCATTATGTAGATGATGGACAAGTTTGATCGACTTGAGGGAGTTTTGGGATATAGGTGCTTGGACCACGTATGGTAGTCATAACTTGGTTTCCATGAGTAGGGCTCTATCACCTATTTTCCATTTTCCTTTTTTTGATAGGTTGGGATACTTTTATGGCTGTGCATGTATTTTTCCTATTTTCCTTTTTTGTTTACATTACTATACTCATACTATTTAGTGGTCCATGCATGGTTGGTTTATTTACAGTAGGTTGCATATTTTAAATCTATCCCTCTGCACTTTACCCACCACGTTGGATATGTGTGTGTGTAAAGGTTCTTAGGAAAATGAATCCCTGAGTTTTTTGTGCCTACAACACTTGTTGACACCCCTGGATATGGAGGTGTTCTTGGGGTAGTTGTGGCTCAAGCCTCAGAATGTGGTGGGTCATGAAAAAGTGGTATCAAAGGTGGTTCAACAAAAGTATGTTGTTCAGATGATTCCCTAAAAAGGTCTTGGTTGGGTTTCAAGCATCAGTGTCGAAGTATATCAAGAGTGTCTCTCAATACAGAGAGTCTAGTGATTGTATAAGCGGTCAATGTATCCATTCACTAGGATCCTGATTAACCGCTTGTCGAATCGGCATCCTAAGACACTTGATGTGGGGAACTATGGTACATGAATATTTTAGGATTTAGTCTTTTACTATACTTTTTGAGTTTTCTCCCCATTATTTTATATATATATATATATATATGTGCTCAACTGATTTTGGTACTCCTTGATAGCTTTTATCATTCGTCCATGACACCAGCCAACCAGGATACCAGCTCTGATTTGTGACGACGACCCCATGATTGATGAATCCATAGTTAAGGGTACATAATGAGATCCCATTTCACCATGTGGGATTGTAGAAGCACCATCACACGTGGAGTAGGAGATATTCTTAAAAGAGACGGCTAATTATTAGTGCAGGTTGAGAACACTTTATAATTTCTAGCGACCGAGAACGCTGGGGTTTCACGGTGAGCTTGATCCTCAAGCAGTGGAAGATTGGATGGACTCAGGGATCCACCTCTTCAGGCTTGTATAGACACCAAAAAATTAGATGGTGGATTTGGAAGCCTATATTTTCCATGGGACAATTGGAAATTGGTGGTTCTTGGTTACTTAGATGCATGATGAGTCATCACTCTCGTGGGATAAGTTTCTACAACTATTTTGTGAGGAGAAGGACCCCTATTATTTATGCTCCCTTAGGATTTACGTTATTTTGGAGATTTTATAGAGAGGGATGACAGTGGAAAAGTTCTTGACTAGGTTTATAGACTTGAATTGATACTCTCTTGATATGATCCACGATGGTTACTTCTGCGCGTGAAAGTTCGAGCAGGGACTCCGTAGAGAGATTTGTGCTAGCATAGTACCCCTAGAAATCTCCACCTATGTCGGGGTGATGGAGTTATCACTTTTTATGGATAGATTACTATCATATGGATTCTAGTTAGTTGGGATTAGAAGTGGAAGCTACAGAGCTAAGACTTTTGCGGCAGCTCGCAGGCGCCCGTTGGCGGGGCCTTGATGCAGGAGGCCTTCCCATGATTAGGCTCAAGAATACGGTTTGGAAGCACTAGTAATCACTAAGAACATGGAAATCCTTGAGAGGTCCAATGGTATGATTGTGATAGGTGAGGTCACATGGAATGAGACTACCCGACCATATGTGATGAGAACCCCAGATAGGAAGCAGGTGGACCACCCCGACAGATACAACACTATGATCAGGGATCCACCAGGTAGGGAAAGGGTGGTATCCAGGGATATATAACTAGAAGATGATTAGGAGGAGTAGTAGGTGGAGGAGACACAATGAGGTTTTCCCACCAGCACCACCGAGTGGCCCACATCAGGTTCAGGGAGAAGACAGTTGGGGCCACGAATAGCTGTGGGCTATAGAATTTCTTGATCAACTAGCTTTCAATATTACCAGAAGTATGCTCTTTTTTTTATTATAATCTGGATTCAGTATTAGTAGAAATGGTTTCTATTTACCCTTTTGTCTCATTACTCATTATATAGATGTTGGAGCTCCTAGTTGAGGCGCTAACACATCATATTGGTCTTAAAGTTCCTACGGGGAGCACTTTTATGTGTCTTTCATCTGCTGATAGTGCGAGCTATCACTTGGAGGAGATTGGTTCACATGAGAGCTACTGGTCATCATGACTGAACCTTACAATTTCATCTCGGGTGATTTCCATGTTTTAAACCCAGATTTAATGTCACTAAAAGCTAGTGAGATTCATACACATTGATGGGTTGACGTTCTCCGATCATAGTGAATAAGACATCATTTTAGGATAGGAAGGTGTTTTTAGTAGGAGGCTATAACCATTAAATCATTAGTTGGAAAGAATAAACCTTGGTGTGGTAAATTCTTTAGGAATATGGGTTCTTTATGTTGTGTGGGACTATGTAGATGTCTTCCATAAAGATGTTCTGGGACTACCTCCATGGAGGGAGTTGGAGTTTTACATTAAATTTCAACCAATAATTGCACTGATATCTTCTACGGCTTATCGGATGGAAGACAACGAGATCTGGAATATATGTTTACAATTTTATGGCCTTAGGGAGTAGGGTTTCATCAGACCTGGTGTGTCCCCCTGGGTGGGTCCAATTCTGTTCGTGAAGAAGGATAACCAGAGATTATGTATTTGTGTAGATTATCATTGCATGAACTATGACACGATAAACATGAAGTACCCCCTTTTGAGAATCTATGTCCTCTTAAACCAATTGTGTGGTGAAACATGGTTCTCCAAGATCTATGTCAGATCCATCTACCACGAACTATGGGTTTGCCATGACGATATTCCTAAGTTGTCCTTTCAATGGCTCTTCTGGCATTACGGGTTCCTAGTGATGCCCTTCGGTGTGAGAAATTCCACCACCATTTTCATGGATTTGATGAATTAGGTATTCCATCCTTACATGGACCTCTTCATTATTTTCTTCATCAATGAAAAACTTGTTTAAACCTTGTTAGAGGAAGAGCACACGTGGAACTTAAGGATGGTTGTTGATTTACTTTGAGAGCAATGGATTTATAGAGATCTCATGTTGTTTTAGTTCTGGATACAAGATATTCACTTTTTGGGGAATGTTATCTCTAAATAAAGATTATCCATGGATCCAAAAAAGATTAAAGTAGTTATTTCTTTGGAGCCTTCCAAGAATGTGTCATAGGTGTGAAGCTTTCTCGGTTTTGTTGGGTACTACATGAAATTTTTGGCAGACTTCTTTAGAATTGAATCCCCTTTGACCGCTCTAATGCAGAAGGAGAAACCATTTATTTGGTTTGAGAGGTTCCAAAAGGCCTTCAAGGAGTTGAGGTAGAGGCTAATGAGCTCCCCAATTTTTAGACTCCTAAATGATGGTGTTGAGTTTGTAGTGTTTTGTGATGTGTCAGGACCTTGAATTAGTTATGTGTTGTTGTAACAATAGATAGTCATCAAAAATGGATTGAGGAAATCAGGACCACATGAGAAGAAATATGAATCTCAAGAAATAGAACTCACAGTGGTTTTATTTATCCTAAGTATGTGGAGGCACTATCATCTGGGAGTGCACTTTGTGGTTTACTCAGACAACCAGAGTCTCAGGTATATCTTTACCCAGGGATATATGAATATGATACCATGATGATTATTTGAGTTCATACAGGACTATGACTTTGAGATAGTCTATACTCTAGGAATGGGAAATGTTGTATTGTACTCATTTAGTTGGATGTCCCAAGATTTCCTAGTATATGAATCTTTAGAGCAATTAGCATCCCTACAACTGACCCTAGTGGAGTAGGAGGGTATAACTTTTTTATAGTAAATGGTGATGAATCCTTTGCTCCATAAACATGTGAGAGAGTCCCAAATGGGAGACATTGAATGTGAAGTTATTCATGATCAAATATTCACATGAGACTCACCAGATGGTTATTATGAAGAATGGAATCATGATATCTTGTTCCAGGGGAAAACATTGGTTCTAGTCGTGATGCTGGGGGAGGGGATGCAAGAGTTCCACACAACTTCTTTAGCTATACATCCTGGAGCAGGGAATATGTAAAAGGTTATTCAATGATATTTTTGGTGGTATGGAAGGAGACGAAGCATAGGTGAGTGCATCTCATGATGCCTCACTAGTTAGTAGGTAATGGATGAGCATCAAGTTATGACGAGTTTGGTATAGCCTCTTGATATCCCAATGTGGAAATGGGAAGGATTATCCATAAACAAAGTCATAGGGATTGCGCACACAATGAAGGGACATGAATCCATTTTGGGGATAGTGTACCGACTCACTAATTCAGCACACTTCATTGCTTTTAGAGAGAAGTGTTCAGTGGATAGTTTGGAGCAGTTGTACGTATGGGATATTATCCTGCTTCATGGGGTACCCTAAATTATTATCTCTGATAGTGAAATTTGGTTTACAAAATGATTCTAGAGAGGCTTGCAGGAGGTATTCGGGACCCTGCTACAGCTTAGTATAACTTTTCACCCTTAGATAGATGGGCAGAACGAGTTCACTCTCTAGGAGCTGCAGGATATTATTAGGGCTTGTGTATTGGATTTTCGCTAGAGTTTGGAGGAACACCTGACTTCGGTAGAATTTATGTAGTACAATAGATACCACTCTACCATTGATATGGAACCATTTGAGGCCCGATACGGGAGACCTTGCTGGTCACCTTTGTGATGTACGGAGGTTGGTGTATCGTACCTCATGGATCGAGAGTTGGTGTAAGCAACGACGACGAAAGTGAAGTCATTTGTGAATGGATGAAGATGGCCTAGATTCGAAAAAAATACTACGAATACTATTTTTTAGTCCTTTAGAGTTCAATTAGGGATACCACATCTTTTTGAGAGTCTCCCCATGATGTGGAATGAAAAGGTTCAGTTAGGGAGGAAAGCTATCCTTCAGGTTCAGTCAGGCCATTGAAGATCATGCAGAGGGTTGGCGAGGTCACCTAAAACCTTGACCTACCCCCTTAGATGGAGTGGGTTCATGATGTCATCAATGTGTCATAGTTGAGGAGATATGTGCATGATTATATGCACGTTATTGATTAGGGTGAGCTAGAAATTGAATATGGATCCACATTTGCAGAGAACCCAGTGGTGATCACAGATCAACATGAGTAGGCCTTAAATGGAAGGGCCATGACATTGGTTCATGTGCTATGACAGGATGAAAACATGCAAGAGAGTTCTTGGGAACGTGAGATCCAGATGAGGGCAGATTATCCTGATTTTTCCCTAGTTTTTCTTTTTGGGGATGAAAATATTTAAGAGGGAATGTTATAGATACCCAGTTTTTCCATGTAAGACTATTAAATATTTCTTTATATATTTCTAGAGCTTAGCGCTAAGACAATGTGCAATTTCAAGTCTCGATGTTCCTGGAATAAATTTTATAAAAATATCAATTATATTTTATACTATGCATGTGAAGGAAAAATTATAAATCTTAAACAGAAGCAAGAATCATAAATCCAATTCCATAGTTGAGTCTGGAATGTGGAATTTACCCTAGGTGGGACATAACTTTTTTTAGTGCGGGACATTTGTGGAAAAACCCACCTAGGAGAAAAATCATAAATAAAATAATTAAACTAAATTATTTTAACCCTAAAGTAATATCAAACAAAATTTTAATGGGGACTCATTTTGGAAATATGAGACCACTATTGAGTACTAAATGGGGTGTTTTACCTAAGAATGACATATAATGAGGGGGAACGAGAGGTTCAAATTCCATGACTATTGGCAGGTCTCCAATAAATAGAAGTTTAAGAGTTCAGGATTTGTGGTTTCTTTAATCATATCTCTCTTTATCTCTCTCTCTTCACAAATGCCCCCCTCTCTCTCTCATCCTTTATTCTTATATGAATCAAGGAGGAATATTCAAAGAAACATCGATGGATCGCAATGAAAGAGAGGTGAACACACTATCTATGGAGAACAAATAATTTTGAGGTAGGATTATTTCCTCTAATATCAATCTAAAATTTTACTTGATAAATCCATTCTTTAACATTTAATTCTTCATTTTATTTATCAATCATCGATAATCGCACTAACATGGTCACCGATCTGTGTCAAAGCCTATAAATTTTTTCAATATTCATCCATTATGCATGAAAATAATCACCTACTTTTGGACACGATAAATAGACGAAGGATTATCAATAACATGATACTTATATGAAGATATTGGTGAAATGAACACATATCTATTTTTAGATATCTGATCAAGTAACCAGAGAAGGCCCAATGGTATATGGAAGGGACCACTGAGGTGCCATTGATGATGTACAGTGGTGTTGCGGTGCGGTAGCACTATGAGGCTCGGTCGGCCGGGGTCACGCAGTGCGATAGAGACAACAACTGATGCCATAAAATTTAGCAAGTGGCCAGACGCATTGATGCCACGATGGTGACCAGATGGCGGGTTAGGATGAGCAAAGCAGGTTGGCCCGAGCGAAGTGGGTTGGGACAGATGAAGAGGGCTGAGCCCTACTGATTGGACTAGGCCCAGCAGAAGTCGGTGGACCTGGGTTATCCAGAGCACAATGTGGTGGTCGACCACGTCGCCATGATAGTTGGAACTGCCGTAGGGCCAGAAGCCTCGACTAGTGCAGACCATTGACCACAAAAGACGACTGTGCTAGCTGATTAACATAGCAAGTAGACCAACCATGACATTTGATCCATGGGTAGTCCCATTAAGTCCATTAGACTGCGGTGGAAGATCACTATGGTAGGTAGACAGACCATGGTGGTCGGTCCATGATTGACTCGAACTATTTTTTTTGTACGGCGTCTTCAATCACCCTATCTCCTAACTCATGCGTCGAATTAAAATGCCGTCTACAGAAATATGACCCTATCTTTGATATATTACTTTTGAGGTGAATTTTAGAATTTAGAGTTTGGGGTCGAGATGCGGGCCCCACGATGACTCGTTCGGGCTTGTTGTAGTGAAAAATGATCTTTTATCCATTTATCCATTTCATGTAACTAAATAACCTATAATGATTGTTTTTCTATGTAGAACATGATGGTAACCTCCGATGAGGATATAGAGTTACAATATGAGTTGTTCCGAGCATGAAACTTGTTCAGGTAGTGTTCGGCAAAGGAAGTGGACATACAGGGTATCAGAGAAATCCGAGTGGAACCCCCTAATGCATTGGGTCATAGGTTCTTGAAGATATCAGAGTGGAACCCCCCATCGACATGGGAGCAAGGCCTCAATAGTTAGTTCTGAGTGAAATCTCCATACCGAGTAGGTCATGGGTCCTTGATAACCTAGAGTGGAACCCCCTTGCGATACCAAGGAGAGGGTCCTCTATGATAACTATTAAAGTGGAACCCCCCTTGACACACTAGGGAATGAGTCTTCTATGACGACTATTGGAGTGGACCCCCTCCCACCCAATGTACTAGGGTGCGTGTCATCTACTTTGAGATGCACAATCCGACTGAAAATGAGTGACAAGAAATGATTAAACAGAACTCTAGACTCGATGAGAAATAGGGGGACTTTTCCCACCGATACACATCCCTAGGATGTGTCCTAAAACCATGCAGGAGATAAAGATACAACAAAAGTGAATAGTATCATGGTGTTTTGATTGAGACCCTTTGACTTGCGTGTTTGGGGTAGATAAATGAGAAGCTGGGTATCGAAGGTGGTACTTATGGAATTATTGGAACTCTTTTTTAGGGATGATTTGTTAGATGGATATCCCCTTACTCCCTTGTTTTGGATTCTTTTACTAAGAATATATATACACTTTCTATTTTTAGTATCCACTCCTTGGATTTGGATATTATCTTTCATGGAGAGGAAAATATGTGTGAGGTATTCCATGCAATTTTCTTATCTAGCTTCTCATGGTTGGATTACTATACTCTCATACTATATGTAGTGAATACTCAATGAGAAGTTCATCTTATCATAGTATCTAGCAATTTGTATTTGGATGATCTTACTATACTCCCTATTGGGTTGATCTACACTCTTTTACAATAATTGTTCCATATACTATTTACATTTCATTTTGTATATCTTACTAATCCCCCTTCTTTTTGGGGAATCCTACTGGGTATGTTTTTACTCACTCTTACATGGGATTTTACTATTTGTAACATGCCTTATGTAGACGACGGATAGGTTTTATTGACTTCACAGTACTTAGGGATACTAGTTGTTAGACCTCACACGGTGGTCATAACATAGGTTCAAGGAGTGGGGCTCTATCAACTATTTTACTTTTTTGAGTTTCATAGAGGTTGGGACACTTAGGTTTGGGCATGTATTATTTATCAGTTCCCTTTTTTATTTACATTACTGTACTAGTACTATTTAGTGGTCCATGCATGCTTCATTTATTTATTGCAAGTTTCGTCCTTTACTTATTTTCCACTGTAATTTACCCATAGAGTAGGATGTGTGTGTGTATATGTATATAAGAAAAGGCCTCCCTGAGTTTTTTGTACCTTCTATGTTTGTCGCCACCCCTTGAATATAGAGGCGGTCACGGGGTAGTTGCGGATCGAGCCCCGATATGGGTCAGGTTGTGACAGAATTAATTTGATCCAAAAATATTTTAGGTAACAATAACATTTTATGGATGTTGTAATTGATTATATTTTAATTAATAGGTTATATATATATTATTAAAATCAAATTAAATGAATAAAAATAAAACTATCATTATTTATATTTTATGAAAATAAATTTTTATTGAATAATATAAAATCACTAGAAAACTCATATTCGGATAAATTAATTTTATATGATTAATGAAATTAAATATGTCCCATTTATTTTTCTTTTTTCAACTAATAGTAATATTTTTAAAAATGAAAGTGTAGAAAATTTTAATATTGTAGTTATTTTCAAAAGAGATAATGAAGGGTTAAAATAAAATGATAAGGGTATAAGTGAGACCAAAACTGTTCCAATTATAATTATATGAAATTATTTAGACTCATAATAATTATATATTCTAATATTATAAATTTTGTTCCATTTGGACATCAAAATTAATTTATATAAATTTAATATTATAATATTTCTCAATGTACCCCTCCCATCTCTTATAAAAGGGAACCATTTATTCTCATTTATTAACTCCTAAAACCCATTTTTTTATTAATTCCATGATCAAATATCTTCATAGTATTCATAGCCTATTTGTAGAGGCTTATTTTGGCACAATACCAACCATATATGGATTAATTTTTTAATCAAAGTATAATTTCTAAACAATAGGTTTAGTTTTAGACCATATTTTTTTAATTTATTTCTTCTCACACATTATTAAAATGTTCCTCAACCAAGAAAAAATTACAAAACAATTATAATAAAAATAAATTAATGTTATTATTTTATTATCATGACCAAAATAAATCTCATCTTCCATCAAATAGGAAACAAAACAATTATTCATGTGTACAACTGACTATCTTCTCGCAAACCAATGTAATTCATTTCCGATCACCGTATCTCACAACTTGATTATAATTACAGGGTTAATATTTATATCTGATATTAATGAAATATTTATCATTATAAAAAGGGAATATATCATTTAACTTCTTACATTTCCATTCATTGAAAACTGTTAATGTGGATCATGCGTACGTGTGGACTATCACCTCTACGAAGTGATGTGATTAATTTTTCATCACCACATCACAAGGATGTTTCACGTAATTATATTTATATAATTAATATTAAATTTAGGATATTATGGTCATTCATGGATGTTAAAATAATACGTACCTTCTTTCCACAATTATTATAAAAAAATGGGCATGTTACTCATGTGTATATATGACATACCATCTCCATGATTGTAACATAGTTCATATTTAACAATATTGTTAAATGGATGTGTTTTAATGTATAATTTATTTTAAAAATTATAATTTTTCCATTATTATTATCCTATTGATGATAAAAAAAAAGACCTCTTTGACCATATTCAACATACCAAATTCATTTTGGACTTATGTATCAGATCTCATAAAAATGTCCACTGTGAACCTAAATGAATAAGTAAATGTATATAACATTGTAATAAGAAATATAATAATAATTATTATTATTAAAAAGGTTCTTGAGAATATAAATAATTAACATATGTTTATTATTTTGGATGATAATTAATCTACATGCTGAGTCAGACCCAATGTGGAAGACTTTCTTCTTAAAAACCATCCTTTAAAGTTTCTCTTACAACTATATTTTTATTCCATGTCCATATTTTCTGGAAGTATTTATATTAGAATAAAATAATTATAAAAGAAATTTTATGTTTCTAATGAATTTATTTAAAAGTGTTTTGAAAAGGAATATTTTTAATGAATGTTTTGAATTTCTTTACCAAATAAAAATGGAATGTTCTATTTTAACATATACGACAACAAAAACTTTTGCGGCTGTCCAAACTGTTATATGATAGTGGGCTTACATTAAAAGATATAATGTTATTTTATTTAAAAACCATCATTCCCTTTGTTCATGGATATTTTTTTAAATAAACTTGTTTTAAAGGAATGGGATATATCAATATTCAAAACTATTTTCTCATGGGTGTAATGAAAATTTTATGAATAAAGATTTTATGTATTATATTATAGTTCATACGAATTGCTGATGAGTATGGTTGTTTAAATTATAAACTAAGGGTGGATGAACCCATTATATATTTTAATGAATTGGGTAAAGGTAAATAGTTATCTTATTAGGATTATCATAAGATTTTATGGGAATATACTATGATGGTTATTTGAGGTATAACCTTGGTGGTTATTTTAAGTGTAATTATGATGGTCGCTCTATGTATAACCATTATTTCAATACCATATGTAACCAAGAGAGTTAATCTAAATGTGATATTGATATCAAAATGAAGAAACAAGTTACCTATATGATTAATTTATTATTTATATGGGATTTTAAGGAAATGTTATGATTTTACAAGGTAAAGGGAAGTATGTGATACTTCATAAGGTTAAAAAATACCTTTTTAGAAAATGTTATTATGAGTTTTTTATGATTTCAATGAAAAATTATGAGTTTATTTTGTACTTTATTATTTATTATGAAATATTATATGAAATTATTTGGAAAGAGTACATGGTTTCTTGGGTAAGAAAATTATTTAGGTTGAGTGTAATGTTTATTTTGAAAAAGGTAAATTTTTATCGGTATTCATGGACTAATGATTTATTTCATTAATTTTATATACCTTAATGAGATTTTTTTTCTCATCCCAAATTTTAATATTTTATTTCACAAGGAATAAATATTGTTAAGGGAATCAAAGAACACATGAAGAAAGTAATGAATATTTTTAATGAAAAGAATACATGTTTAATTATTAAAGTATTATATTATTGGAAAAATTGATACTGATTATAAGTTCACACCTTATATATATATATATGATCTTGTTATGAAATATTTACGACCTAAATCTATAAAACAATAAACCTAAAATATATTTTGGAATTTAATAATTTTATTTTTTGTTTAAAGTCACTAGAATAAGAAATGATTATGGTTTGGTATTTTATGAAGTCTTTATTAAATTTAAAATGATGTATTGACTCAAAATTTAAGAGTAAAATAAACTAAAAAGTATATTGACTGGTTTAAATTAGAATGATATGATCACTACCAAGGATCTTGGTGTTTCTAAAATTTCATTTTTAAAACTAATATTCATTATAATAATATTTTTGTTAATATACATGTGTAGGAAAGTGGAAGTAGTGAGTGTATGAAAAATATTGATATAATTCAAAAATAAATTGTGTAGAATTATAAAAAAACCAAGATCTTAAAAACCCATAGAATCAATGTTTAAAGAATAGATCAAATTTGATGGAAATCGAAATATAAATTTGCCAATGTTATTTATTATTCATGGATATATAGACTAATTTTATAATTAATGATCAAATGTGAGGTTTGAGACTAGTAGTTCTGAAAAAAATTATCGACTATTAATGTTGTTGAATAAATATAAATGGGAAATTTATTTGATACCAATTATCCATGGAGGAATATATAAATCATTTAGTACTAAGGAAAAGAGGATCTATATAAAATATTTCTACCTTTGAATGATAATATTTTAATAGAAATTGTGAATCTACGTGTTCTTCTATGTGAATCACGAGTAAGAACAAAACAAGAATCTGTATTAAATATATTTTTATAGTCCTTGGAGTTGTGAACATTTATAATGACATTAATGAATATGTGATTGGATCAACTAACCAATCATGATAAGGACTGTGATTTTATGCTAAACCTTATAAACTCTTGTGTATCATGCTTTCATTATATTATAATTCATATTGGCTGAGGACATGAGATTATATCGAGTGGATAAAAATAAGACTAGTTCATTAATATGAATTCAAATGGTATAATTTATAAAATAATACCACTAATAAACACACACTCCCCATGGTCAATTTGACCTGAGGTATAATACCCAGAATGAGATTCCTATGAAAATGTCGAGTTTTTTCTCAATAATATTCCCACTTTTAAAGATTAAGAAAAATATAAGGATAACGAAAAATACATTAAGCTCATAGGTTCCAATATATGAACATAAAAAAAGTAGAACCATGCTCTATATGTCCCTTGATTTTGGAAAATAGTACAACACCCTTTTATTCCTTAGTTATATTATTTTATATGATTTATCAAAAATGAATGATGAAATAATTTCAGGGTTGTTGATCAATTTTAAACATTAGAATCATCATTAAAAACCCCTTCATGATTTTTAATTTTATATGTCACCCAGATCCCATAACTAAATCGATTAAATTTAAGGTATGGTTATGTCACATATGCCTCCATATTTTGGTCACCTTTATATGTCAATGATCCTAAATCCTTGAGGAAACCCTATATCATTTTCTAGTATGTTATCCATGGATTACATTGATGTTTCATATGCTTCTATATCCATCCAACCTATATATATATATCCAATTTCACATGATCATGAGGATATTTAATACGACAATCATTTATCTCAAAGACCCAGCATTGTTCATAGTGATGGTATATGCACCACCATATCCAACTTTCACATATCCTCTTGGGAGAACATGTATAAGAGATCATCCATTGATCCATATTTAACTATTGACTCAAGAAAATGGAGATTATGATTTACATGATTTATCTTTATATAGTGTTCACGAGGATTATATTAATTCATGAAATTTATAATAAATTTTAATGATCATTATGGATCGATGATCGGGATGAGAAAATAATTATATTGATTAAAAAAATCTATTTTCCTTCATAAGGATGAATATTAGAGTGAAACAAGTATTTTTGAGTCTCTATATCTTTTATACAAAAGAATATGTGAAAATATATACATAATAGGATTTGGTTCATTGAACTAAGTATGTAATAAAATGTTTGATGTGAATAACTAGTTATAAACTAATGATTTGATTACTAGATTGAAATTTATACAGTTAGCATGCATGTTTTATAAATTCACATATCCAATTGTTGGTTCCTATAATAAAACATTTTATGTATGGAGGTCATTTATAGAATTTAGGATCCCACCATAACTATATGAGCCACATATCACAAAAAAATTATAGTTTGAGTAGCCACCCATTCATGTAGCTGTAATTCCTCAGTGTTCAGTAGATGGAGAACACTAAGGGTTTTTTCCATAGACTATATTTGATGGTTTTTGTTATCTATTGAGTGGAGATATATCTCTTAATCCATCAATTTATCTCAAATGATCAAATACTGATGGATATGAGACTTAAATTTTTGGTATTCAAAGACAACTAAACCAAAACCGTAAAAGATTTGGTGAAGTATCAGGGAAATTTCACCAATCACATCTAGAGGAGTTCTAGTGATGACTATATGGACTTACAACCATTGAAATTTCCTCATAACGCAATATTTAAAGAATATTTCTGATTTTCATTCATCTTACCTTATAATATGGGTATACAATTAATGGTAATATTCATGATAGATAAACCTGATATAGTCACTGGGATAGGAAAAGAATAATCCTCAACTACTATTTCCATGTTGGTTTTGATGACTCATCAAGTAGGAGTGACTCCCACATGTTCATCACATTGCAACACCATAGACTCTACGCCAGTTATATATGAAGATATTTCTCATATTGGAACTATGTATAAACTTAGTTTGATATAAAGGGTTTTAGAAGTTCATAATTAAAATTTTTTTTAAGGGAGATTGTCTCCAAAATCCACTAGTTTGATTATCTATTCTATACTAATCTCATGAAGTGTATTTAAATATGTGAATAATGTATTCATCCTTTCAACTAAATAACATTGCATTCCATCCATGTAGTGATTTACCCCATAATTTTCTATAATATATCGAGAATTTGGCAAAATAAGCAATAAGTAGAAACATAATCTTGTCATTTATATCTTAAAATTATAGTATTAACCAAATATGGAAAATGAAGATAAGATACTAATCACTATACAAAAAAATAATTAAAAATAGGGAAATCCATTCTAGGAACCCGAACTAGTGGGTGAATCTAAATGGGGTGTTATGATCATAGAAGACTATCTTATCCACATGTTCTACTATAACCACATATTATAATGAAATGACAAACAAAAACACATCATGGGTGTCATCACTACTATTTATAACAAATGATAGTTGAAAGGTAAAAAGGAAAATAAGTAAGGGTTCCTTAACACATCATTGACCTTGTTTATATTTATAGATATTAGTCAAATCATGGAAATACTAAGTAGTCTAGGAAGATATAATGAATGGGGGATTATTTTTTATTTTTGGGGATTATAACACCATAATTATTCTTCTATCCTTCTATAAAGAAATTTGAATTGGGGTAATGATCCAATATAGGGATTGACTCTCTTGGATATGGTCCAACATATGGTAAATCTAATCGAGGATAGGCTATACAAAATAAACAGTCTCTCCATTCACATATATGAATTTAATTACAAAGGGGATAATATTAACACTTGAGTAGGCATACCTAGTATGGACAATCCAAGCTCTGAGAAACACAAAAAAACACCACCATTCAGAAGTATAGATCCACTATTGGCTACATTGAATATCCCCATGAGGGGTGCTAGACTAACTCATGGGTGACCCAATATGATCCTTTTTAATTTTATACTCCTTGAAAAGGAAGACTCATTGTAACCTAACTCCCATCCTTGACCTGTTCAACTGTAGAAATTCCTTCATCCATTCCCTGAAAGGGATAATCGAGCAGAGGTAGATATCCTTAACTTGTATTATCTAAAACATTATTAGAAAATAAATTTTTATGTAAGTTTTTTCCCTATATCCTCCCATATATTATCTATAAGAAGAAAAAATACAAAAATAATATGGATAACTAGGATTACCCATTGCTTCTTGATGTCCCACAAACTAATCCATACTTCATAGCATGGTATATGAAAAGTATTGGGTCCAGAATACCCATTAATAAACTTTTCGTGTAAGATATACATTCATCAATATATAAATAATTAGGAAATAAAAGATTTATGATACAGATTAATCATCTTTTTTTTTGTGTAATTTTGCACTAATATGAAAAATCATGAAGGCCCAAACCTATTCATCAGAAAATATACAACTATGGAATAAATATCACTTCGACCTATATCCTTTTCTTGTATATTTTTATGATATAGTGAAAATGGTTGAAGAGTATTTAGAGATGTGTTATTGGATATAGTATTGATACAAAATATATAGTGGAGATATATTCAATATATAAAAGCTTCCCTAGTGAGCCTATATGATATGTTGGAATTTCAAAATAGTTTCTCACTTGGATATGGAATATGTGAACAATGAAAATTTTAATTTATGTCTAGGTGTAGAAATTAAAATATCTTCAAGAAGTGTGAAGTTATATATGAGAATACTATCTGATTATGGGTTGTTCTTGAAAACCAATGATCAAATATTGTGAAGAGGATCATTCTAATACTTTACATGATAGTGGTGGGTCCAAAAACTATTTATTGTGATAAGAATTCTCATTTAACACACTAAAAAAATATAAAAGTTGATATAATTTATAATCCATGGCCACTATAAATAAAAAAATGTATTAGGTTTCAAATGGAAAAATTAAGTCAAACATTAACAAAGTATGATTTCTTTCACAGAAATTATGTGAACATATCATGACATAAGATTTCATGACTCAATTTTTCCCTCATTATTTTATTAATAAAATTATTTTTGGGTCAGGATTATTATATAAAATAAATATATATTACTTTACTATAGGGAATATGGATAACACTAAGAATATAAAAATTATTAAAGTGCCCTTAAATTTACAGTAGAACTATTGTGAAGGGTTTTAATAGGGTTATTCCAACTGAACATCCTAATTGTGTGGTTCCCAGATGTGTGGAAGACATCATTCATGGTTACAGAATAGTTTTCTAAATCGTTCCTCCTAACCATGCGAGTCACCCATATGTTTAATTTTTTCAATTTTCTGAACAAAAATACCATTTTTATTTCACCTTATCCACTCCACTCCCACACTCACATGATGAACAACAATGGGGAGATAATCATGACCTCCCGCCACCTTCATCTTTAATATTCACCACTAGTCAATTAATTTCAATGAGAGCCAATACAAGTTAGTGATTCTCCACCTCTTCTACCCCTCGTCATCCATTCCCCCACTAATCCTTCCCTTATCTCTCACTGTGGTGAAAAATTGGAAAAATAGTAGGTGAGTTTTGGCTTTAATTCCATGTGTATTTGATTTCTAATATGTGAAAAATAGTAATTGGGTTTTCCCATCTTTACATTCAAGAGTTTCACTCTATATTCACTTAGTTTGGAATAGGTGTTTAAATATTATTCATTTTATTTATAATATACATAGGGTTTGAGTTTCCTAAATACATTTTAATTAAAATTATTTATGATTTTAGAGAATTTAGTTTCCAAAAACGTTTCCTCAAAGGGGTTTTCAAAAGTGAAAAAGGTTTTTAAGTATAATGTTTTTTTCACTTAAGAAAAATTTATGTGTTCTGGAGAGTAATGGTTTTGGGGTTTATTTCTTTGTTGAATTTTTTGTGTGGTCCAGAATATTCATAATAATGATCAATGTTTTCCACATGTTTATAATTATTGAATAAATTTTCAATGACATTGTGTAGGTATCTTCATATTTTCTATTGTGCTTTATTTTTTCAATATGAAGATGACATGTTGTTTTAAAATATTATCATATTATATAAAGTTTCAAAGTTTTTTTCAAAATAATTTTTGAGGTGGATAATTTCATGTACATTGAAAGGGATATTCAGTACCATAAAAATTCATTTTATGAAAAATGGTATTATGATATGGGTTTTCAAATTATGTTTTAGAAACATAAATTCTAGTTTTGGACTAAAGGTCCAATAGACACGTTCAAAAAATTTTATCGACCCATATGATATTCCCAAGTTATTGATTCATTAGTGAAATATATCAATTATATGGTTTGTAATGTTTCAATATATATTTATATGGGGAATTTTAGGAGGTCGTATGAGGTTGAATTTAGTATTGACACCTTTCCTGTCACTTATTTTTTCATAGAGAGACTATAAATCTTAGTGAGAAATTGATAGATTATTTCTATATAGTTTTTATTAGACTAAATAGATCCGTAGTGTATGTCATGGTATTATTAATTGGTGGAGTTCCACTAGTGAGGTTAGTTTAGAGAAATTAGTTGGCAGTAAAAATAAGAATGTATTGACGGACTCACATAATGTTCCAAACTGAGCCTATTTATGGTTATCTTGTAGGGTGTTTAATAATTTCCCATGACTACATATATTATATTGTCTTTTTATTACTACATTTATTTTTAACTCTATTCAATTTCATCAAACTTTCTACCTATTTCTCTCTAATAACATGTATTATTAGATATTATATTATGTTTTATTATTCTATGACTATTTTCTGCTACTTCACCCATTGATTTATTATTTCGTTTAATATAATTTTTTTTATTTCAATGGATTTATGAAATTTATTTTTTAGTTATCTCATTACATTTTATATTCAAGACATTTCACTATAGTTTACAAAAATAAATGAATTTCAATATAATTTAAAAAATGTGTTTTAACATAACTACTTTAGAATGTTTTCGTAAAACCATTCACATAGTTAAAATAGGTTTTATTTTTAAAGGATTTTAAAAATTATCATATGAGTGTTTTTGTTAAAATATTTTATAAATATTATTTTTAATTTTCTATTTTAAAAAATAATATATAGAATGTTTTGATAAATGATTTTCATTGAATCTATGATGATTACCTACTGGTAGGTTATACTTACACCCATACTTATGAATATTGGAATTGGTAGACTGATATGGTCTTAATGATTTTGGTTTGGTTTTTATCCACTAACAGAGAGGTTTGTAACTGAATATGGAGTTCAATTTTAGGTCATATAGTTATTTTTTCAGTGTATGTTTGTATAATTTTAATTCTTTGGTTGTTATTTCCCACCAAACATCTTTATATTTTCAGTCTTGATTTTTTTCTATCCTTGATACTTATATTGTTTTATATTTCATTTTCACTGATTATTATATTTTGTCATAGAAATCCAATGTAATGATGCTTCATACTGGGATTTTAATAAAATCCCACTGCTATTTTAATATAATTATCTAAGAAAAATAGATCCCACATGATTACTCATTGATACCTTGGTCCTTGTTTATAACCTAGGGTAATCATGAATGCGTATTAGGTGTTTTCGTAGACCATATCGGCCAAACAGGTGATGAGTGAGTCAGGATGGTTTGTGACATATGTTCTATGAAAGTGATAGTTCTCAAATACTAGAATCTTCAAGGGAAATACTTCACATAATCATTTAATGATTACCTCTATTTTTTTTCCAGTGAAGTAAATCTATTTAATATGGATTTCATTCAAGGAAGACATTAACATATAATGATAACAATCTACATGGGATATTTTCTACTTTAATAAGACTTATCCACCATTGTCAAGAGGTTAATTTGTGAGGAAAAGTGATCAGGAGAGTAGGAAAATTACTGAAACATCCCCCTATTTGGCGTATATATCATGGGGATCTCCTACAAACAACACATGTGAATTACATGGGAAATCATACTTCATTTGATTTGGATCATCTTAATATTTTTGAGGAACTCTTCTAGCGGTGGGGGGGGATTTAAATACCCATGATGTTCAGATCAAAAGTAATGAGTGAATTTTTGAAAGCATTTATCATAATAAATTATGTTAGGTCATTTGCAACCATTTTTTAGGATTCCATTAAGGTCATATATGTCCTTCTAGACCACATAGACCCTTCATAAATGAGAATTGTTTCTAGAGAGCACATGTGATTCTAGGATGAATTTTTCACCAGCATAAATGAAAATCATTTAGGGAGAAGACACAATATTCTTTCATAGTCACATATACTGTTCATGTCAGCATTCATTTTTAATACACCAATTGGATTCCAATGCGGTAACATACTACTTTTGTAGCTTAAAATAAATTACATTTAGTGAATAGGGCCCTAAATGATTTTATGCTTCTTGAATATCCTAATATAATTTGAATTCTATTAAGAAAAGTCATCTTTTGACTCTTACATACCACACTACATCCTTTAAAAACATATTTTGGGAATTCAATGACAAAAAATTTTAGTACAGACTTTGACGAATGAGATAGGATAATGGGTGAATTTTATTATTCTAGAAACATTATCCAGTATCGATGACCAATATATCATCAACCCATCATTCAAAATACATAATCATGAATTAATTAAATCCAAAATCCTATAATTCATTAGGTTTCAACAAAATAAGAAACCCTAATGGGATATCCATATAAGTCCTTCATGGGGATATAAAAAAAGGACCCCTTCATAAATTACTCCCATGAAGTACCCTTTAAGATGGAAATTCATGGTGAACCCCTTCAAATGTTACTTCCATGAAGACCCCCTTAACAAGGGGATTCGATGGTTACCATTTTATAAGAAATTTCCCTTAATAGCTCCATTTATATTGAACACCTGTGAGTACTATTTATAAGGGGAACTCACCTATGGCCCCTCACAATCTTCCATTAACCCAAGACCTACGTTAACCATGACCTTATTTATATATCTCCATAATGATATGTGAGGTGTCCTATTCATAGTATATATTCAAGCCTATCCTTAGTGGTATCAAGGGAAATTTTATTTGGATAATTTATAGACACATCACAATGAAAATCGATTATGTGGAATAGTGATGGTCAGATAAATGTTGAGCAATGACTCTATATAGGGTGGAATTGAGATCTTGAATTTTTTTTCACAAAGAAACCACCCACACTAATAGAATGCACAGATTATGACCATATGCTATAATTAATAAGAATCATGTTGAGAAACTATATGAGAATGATAGAGTGTAAAAAATTTATAATAGTTCAATGCATTAAGATCCCCTTGACCAATCCACCAAAGCTCTATTACATGATTTTGGAGATTTTTACTATAATTACTCATTTATAGGGTCTACCTAGTTGAGATAAAGAATATGTCACATGTTACGAAAGTTCCATGAGTTTTAAATTAGGACTTCCCTTTACAAGACCTATCAACGGCATTAGAAAAATAAAAAAATGAGTTCTGATCGATAGAAAGATGTAAATAAATATTGATGAAGATGTTGTTCATAATTTCAAGTGGCATCTTAAAAATGATGAAGAATATCCTAGAAAAGAATAATGTCTTCAAAGAGGCACTCTTTAGTTTCATTGATTACACAATATAATCTTGTATGAAAAATAATATATATAATCATAGAATGATCGTACAAAATAGAAAATTCTTTTTATATGAGTATCTTTCATGTATTTTCTCTCTATTCTATTTCTTGAATCAGCATACTCTCATTTTTATATCTCATATTATAAATTTGAACTAGGTACACTATTAAATCAAATTATCAATGGAATAATCCTTTAAAAATATGAAGTTACATGCTCTTAATTAACATGTGTCCTTTTATTCCAAATAAGGAATGAATAGTGATGGTTGGTTATAATTAATTGAATCTTTATAAAATCCTTATATTCTTGAAAAAAGAAACTATGTACACATTATCCTTTTATTATTTAGAAAACTCCTTTTTGATGAACTTGAGATCATTAATTGACTTTTCAAATGATATGTAAATGGTAGATTGTATCCAAATGAAAATATTACAATGTGAAATAAATTACCAATCATTAAAAAGATAATTAGATTTATAAAAGATAAATGTCTAGAACTTATATTCTCTTAAGATAATTCCATTAAAAAATATAAAAAAATTTAATATGAAAAAAACATATCAGATCCTAGAATTTCACCCCATGTTAGATAATTCACCTATGAAGTACATTTATATGAAATAAATCAAGATCATTATAAGATAAAAGAAATAGATACAAAGAAATATATTTTAGCTTTTATAGATTGAAATATATCTATAAAAAATTATCATAATCCATAAGATAATTTACATATAATAGAAGATAATTTACATAGATCATAATTCTGTAAGAATTTTTTTTTTTGAGAAATCTAAAATTTAATTCTGGAGATGAGTCCATCTATAATATAAATCATTAGCATATAAGATGAGTTTTTTCATGTAAAATAAATTATATAGGAATTTTTTTTGTTGAAGAGTTAAGTCATCCAAATGATTTAAAAATATAATATATGATAATGAACCACATAATAAAAAATATCAATAAAAAATAAGTATTTTCAGATAATCAATAAATTTATGAGTTTGTTTGATATGGTGGAAAAACCTAAATCTATCCCATAATATCTTAATTTTTAATGATAATATAATCCAAGAAAAAATAATCAATAGGATCATTCAATTATTTCTCCTTTAATAAAACATTTGAAAATATTATGTTTTATCATTAACCATTTTTAAAAATAATCCTCTAAATATAATCCTTTATTTTCTGATATCAAAAGGTTAGTGAATGTGTAGAGAAAACACATTGATTTTTTATTTTAATAAGTAGAAATGAATTTTATATAAATAATTCAAATTTAATAAGATTAGAAAGGATTTAAGAGGAAAATATATAAAGTGAATAATGATATAAATATAGATTAATTAATGAAAAGAACTCAGTAGACACATAGTAAACACAAAACATAATCATAAATTCAAATGTTAAGATGAACCATTAGGTAAAAAAATAGAATAATTAGTTTCTTAGAGGAACTTCAAAAGGATGATTTATAAGAAGTGGATTATTAAAATATTGATGTTGGTTAGGTGAAAAGAGGTATATAAAATAGAAGTTACACTTTCACCACAAAAATCAACCAATAAGATATTTGGGGAAATATAACCTTTGAGGCCAGCTCTATCTTGAAAAAATGACTTGACAACATGGTACCGAAGTCCAGAAGAAGCTTCCTGATAATTATCTAAATCATATATATCCAATGGAGAGAATTGAATATTTTATTAGTTGTTTATTAGTGATGAGGATTTTAGAATAAACATCTGATACTCACTTGCATATATGGAAGAAGGGTCGAGTATCTATTTCATAATTTGTGATGGAGTAGGTTAGAAATCATTAATTAAAGGTTTAAGATATCATTATCCTTGTAACTGAAAGAGTGAATCCACAGAATTTCTTTTTTTCTTATAATTCCATTCTGATAAAAGTACTAAAGAGAAATAATATCTTGGAATGAATTTTTCTAAAGATACTGATGGAAAATTAAAAATATAACTTCCCTTCACATATATTGATCAAAATTTTCAAATAATTCATTTTACTATCAGATATTCTTTTAGTAGTTACAATAGGTGTTAATTATAATCAGAAAAATCTGAGTAACAACCACAAAAACTTCATTACCTTTATCTATATTGTCATCTCAAAAGGATTATTATAATAAACCTCTTCAATATTTGAGGAACAAGTTGACTAAGACTAAGAAACCAGATGTTGAATGTCTAAAACACTTTCATTAATAAAAGAGAAGTTATTTTAATGTGAAACAACCATATTTTTGAGTATAATCATAATAAAGATTGAATATTTAACTTTTTCTATAGATATTGTTTGGACTGATGAAATATTCTAATGAACAATGATTTAAAAATAATTTAGTTCTATTTTTATATTATGGAAATCACTATGTTAATTTCCAGTAATAATAATCATTTCCATAGATAGATCTTACTTAAAAATAATAAATTTCTATAGAGAAATAAGATTTTATTGTATAAAATAATTCTATTAGTCCACGAGTCAATATAAATAAAGACATATTTAAACTTTTCTTAATTAATAGCTTATGAAACTGATCGTTGCATAGATGATTTGGAAACATGAAATCTCTAAGATACATCCAAAAGTGATTTTGGAAGGCTCATTAAACCATCAAAGTTATTTTTAGAGACCATATTTGGTCGATCATTTTTGAATATTTCGATATACTTAAACAATGACTAAAACACAGTATTTATAACTTCTAAATCATCATTCAAAACTGAATTTTCTTTAGAAACTGAAATTAATCTCTATACACTTCTAAACTGTTTTTCAATGAATAAAATATGAAATATAATTCATCAAACTATGTTATAATTCATTAAATAATATTCAAAACCTTAGTAGTGTACACCTTGGTAATATTTTGTCTAGATTCTTCAATATAGGGAGAATTACCTACATTATTCTATTCTAGTTGTAAAATTTATTAAACTTATTCATTATATTTTACACTAGAGGGTTAAATAAAATATCTATTACTTATCCTTCCTCATAGCCACAAATGGAACATCCCTTTTATCACAATCTTTTTTTCACTCTTCTGATACCAGATAGTTACTCAAAAAAAATTAATTATCTCTCTTTTTTCCATTATTCAGCCACAAATGTTCAAGATACTTCAAATAAGGGAACTACACTATCAAATACAGATATAGTAATTTCTTGAAAAATATATAAAAGTTGTTTGATATCATATAAAAAACACATTAGGCTGTAGAAAATGAGATATCTAACTCTGGAATGAGATTTGTGAGATTCTCCTCTTCATATACTTGAGGAGAGGAAGCATCAATTATAGGAGCCTGAACTATAGTATAACTCACCATATAAAAAAATTATTTTGCAATGTCCTCAGCTCCAGTAGTATCATAAAGTTGAATCTCAATATAGATAACCAATATTACTCCAATTATTGTATCAGTAAGAGTAACATCATCCAGAAGGTCCTCTAATTCCATAATTGATACTTCTTCTTTATGACTTCTAATAATAACAATTTCTCATGATTTCTCCCCTAAGTCTTTGTAGGGTCCACTTTATCATATTCTTCATATGCAATAGGTAAAATAACATTTACAGATAAAATCCAAAAGCATCAACTTATCTTCAATACTCTAGAGCTAATGTATTTTAACCCATGATAATGAGTAACTGTATAATATTTACGGTGAAGAATAGATTTCTCAAAAACAAGAATCAAAATCCTCACAAAAGGATAAAAAATCAATGTCTTATATTCAATGTGATAGATATATTACATGATATATATTTCTATATTTAAATTTTAATCTATCAAAAAATAGAAACAGTTATGAAATATATTATAACATAATCTTTTGGTAGTCATCAACACATTGGGTGATTACAGATTAAATGCACTTAATGAGAAGTTTTATTTTTTGGATCTAGATTCTTTATAGACATATTCAGTAGAGATGGTACTCCAAAAAGAGACTTCATAATACAAAGAGGAATTACATTATTAGCTATAGTAATATAGTTATTAAAGTTGAAACATCCCTCATGATGACATCATAAAATGATATACATATTCATAAATGACATTGGAAAATATTTTTCACTCACTGTTGTAGTGGGAAGATCCTCATTATATTTAAAAAGAAGGACCACATACTCATATAACTATAGAAATTTTTTCTTAAATAAGAACATAATATTAATATAATCATACAAATAATCCCAACCTTAATGAATTTTTAATTTTATCAGTAGCCTGTTTGTTTTGTCCAACAAGCTAAAATCTACATATTTTTCACAGACCTCCATTATCTGGTCTCTTAGAAATATTGGTAAAAATAATTGTCAAACAACAGTTTCTTTCTCATTAATGATAAACTGATATGAATTTATGTTCTGTTATTGAGGTATAAGAGAGGTTGAGATGAAACAACGAAATATCTATGTTTTATAGGGTTTAAGACTTTCACATTTAATACTCATATAGTCTCTCTCGTTAGAGATGGATGAAATTTAAAATGATGTAATGTGATAACTAGTCATAGAGGAAATGGAAAATGTTTTGATTTATGAATCATTAATAACCAAAATGGAGACTCTCAATACAACAAGTGAGAAAAAAATATTAAATAAATAAAGTAAGGATTTCCTCAAATATGATCATAAAAACAGATAACTAGAATGAAATTAATTGAAATAAAACAATAATAATTTAGAATTTATTAAATCAGATCGATCAGAATGTAGTGGCCTATCTATAATTTATTCTAATTGATTCTCTATAAAAATGAATTCTAACAAGATATCCCAATTTTTGAATGATCTCATAGGGTGTGATTCCTTAATCTATAAGCATTGTTATTTAATGGTTTATTTAATTATTTGAAATGTTTATATTAATTATGTTATCACCTTTGATTATTCTATGATCCAACTTGAATAATTAATACATTAAGTTAATTTTTTATTTAGAACACACATGAAAAACAACTACCAGATGCATTTTATTCAGCTTCTTCCATTGATAATAAAAAAAAGTGTTATTTTATATTAGTTGATGAATGCAATTATTTAACTAGAAAATGATAGGTTTATTTGGAAATATTTATATTAAATCGACACCCATAAAAATAAATATCAAAATATGAATTTATATTAAAGATATTTATTTTTAGAAATATCAATGAAAAGGAAATTGTTCATTTTAAATATCTTAATTTTTTATTTTTAGTGCCCAATTGAGATTCTTTTGGATATGATTAAAATTGACCACAATTTCATAATGAAATAAATAATTTATGGTCTAATTATAGTGAGATAATGTAATCTCCCAATTATTATTATATAAATATTTTTTCCAACTGGTACTCCAAATTCATATAAGTTAAGATTAATATTTGAACTCGTATGAGTTGAAAAATTTGTACTATTTTCATTAAAAATATTCTAATTAGGTCAAGTATGTAATATATCTAGCTCAATTTTTTTTAAAAAATCTTTTTTTATAATTTTAAATTTGATAAAATAGTTTAACTCACCCATGATTCCCATTTTATAGTTTTTTCTGCATGAGTTTTGAAAATTTAATACACATTTTATTGTTTTTTAATGAAAAAATAGCATCACCAATATAAATTTAAGAAAATATGGCATCCATTGATAAGTTTTTATAGAAAAGAGAAGGGTCTTATAATCCCACATTGAAACCATTTAAAAAATTAAAATAACATAATCTTTTATACCAAGATCTAGGTTCTTATCTAAGACACCACTTACCTTTTGTAAGTTTGATTTTTTTTAAAATGAGGGTCTTAAAATCCAAGAGATTATTAAAAATAAATATTATATATCAAAAATAAATTATTAAGATCATATTTAACATCCATATAATAATATTTAAAATTCATATCAGATGCTTATGATAAAAGAATTATTAGGGCTTCTTGTAACGCCCCGACCCTAGTTACCCCGAGTCGGTGCATTATTACATAACATTGGCATGATCACATGAAAGATCAAATCTCGGAAGAACGAATGGTTTATTAGCCTTGGAAACACTAGATATATTCATAAGTCTTACATTACATCATAAAATGAAAAACTACTACAACAACATATTGTCTCCATAATCCACACTCATATCCCCACATAATATCCCTGCAGGTCATTCATAATTTACTTCTTCACTTCCTGGGAAAAATAAAACATAGAAAAGGGGTGAGCTCAAATGCCCAGTAAGGATAACAATATAGAGGAAACTTTCATAAATAAGAATAAACATTTAAGGAAATGTATACTAAAACAAAAGCCTTTCAAACATGAACTTTCAACATAGTATGGAATAAATAAAATGAAATAATTCCATTTACTTATTCACATGGATATTCTTCTAATCGAATAAACACATGCAAAAACAATAACCACTTTTATAATGATGGAATGCATAATGCTGAACTTTAATTTCTTTGTCAAGGCCTCCTCCCAAGACCTAGGGGCTAACTGTAACCGGAACCCAACCCGGAGTGCCTCTAATAACCGGACACTAACCCGGAGTGCCTCTAATAACCGGACACCAACCCAGAGTTCCTCTAATAACCGGAGACCAAACCGGAGGGCTTACTTTTACCGGTCCCCAACCCGGAACATACTTGTCTAACACATTCATCTGAGTGAAAGGTTGAAATATAACATAAACATTCGGATTACAAATAACTTATGAAATGTCAATACTCTAAACAAAAACCATGAGTGACATAAGAATAACTTATACACAGTCAAAAATATCACAAAACCTTCAATAAAATATGGATGTTTTGTATCATAATAAATCAACTTCAAATAAGCTTAAAATCCATCAAAGGATGTTGACATAGATGAAATCAAAACTATTTTATAGAAATATCTTTTTTTGAAATCATTTTAAATGTAACATAATTATAAAATAATAAATTCAATTTGAAAATATTCTTATAATCTTTTAAGGGAAGCTTTGATGATTTTATAACGGCGGTAAATAGCCGCACCTGCCGTATAAGTTAAAAAAAACATTCTTACCTTAAATTTGTCGAAAAGGTTAAAAGTGCCTTGTTTGGAAAACGACGGAAAGATTCCTTTCGAAACACATAAGGGTATAAATGACTTTAACCCATATTCTTGTAAATAGTAAAAATGTTTTGAAATACATTAGTAAGAAACGTGGATGTGGATGATAAAGAGATCCCAGTAGATTATTACGTATAACAACCTCGGATAATGAAGAGATTGTGAAATAACCCTTACCAATTTGGTAACTTATGAAACATACAACCCATGAAAGAGGTATCATACAATGAATATGTAAATACACAGAAATTAGAGTGTATTACACAAAGAATATAATTATGGGCAGTAAATACACCACACAAAAGGTGATGGTGGCAATATGGCATGAATCTCATGGAAATAAGGAGTGAGATGAAAACCCCTTACCATGTTAATAAACTGAGTCATATGGCCAAAAGTTAATAACCACCAAAGGATTAACAGAATAACATGAATATAAAGAGAATCATGATAATATATATCAAATCTTAGTACACAATACACCACATTCAATAATTTAGTGGCGAACAATGGAAATCTCACGGAATTGAAAGTGAGATAAGAAAATCCCTTACCTTGTACTTTTCCTTGGTTGGGGTAGGTTAACCTCCTGTATAATGGTTAAATAATTGTTATTAAATTATTTAAGAATCATATATATTAATATGATATCATATATGATCTTTCAACATTGATTTGTTAATAATATCTTTTAATTATCGTCGTTTCGGGTGTTAACTTACTCATTTTCTTTTATATGTTTTGTTACATAAGCCGTGTTTGTTATCGATAGGTTGTATCTTATTAATATCCATAATTATATCAAGTCCTTAAACATCATTTTTAAATCATCAAATGATAATTATACTTTAATGGATACGATGGAGAATGAATCTCATCGCGTTCGTGGAGACGGTAGTCCGTACGTATGCACGAGCGACAATATCATTCTTTTGATATTAAAATAAAATATAAATGTATGTTATATCATATATACAGAATCATTAACATGTTATATTTATTATTTACATGAGTGACACATCATTATTATACCCATCCAAATAATAATATATTGAATAACAATTACACCACGACGTGGAGACGGTAAGTCGTACGTACGCATGTATGGTTACATGTTATTCAAAGGGTGGATAGAATACTGAATATGGTTGTACCCTATATATAATAACATCCCAGTATATATAAGATACTGGAGTTATTATTTTAGAATGGTAATAACAAAGAAAGAAGAAGTGGAAGAAGAAATGAACTTGGAAAAAGGGTGGTGAAATCATTACCTCTTCTTCAGGTTCTTCCTTTTGATTTGATCAAAAGGGCTCCCTAGGTTGGCTTTATGATCAAAATAATGCCTCTAGGTTGTAGTGAGGGAAGTTGGGAGAGTATTTTGGCAGAGTTTTGCCGAACCAAAAGGCTTTTAAGATGTGAAGAAATGAGAAGGAAGAGTGCCCTTTTATAAGAGGGTTGAGGGGCACCTTTGGAAAAGCTAGAAATATTAGTTTATATTAAATTCATATTCGGTTTCTAATGGCTCCAAAGTTTATTATTCAAAGGTTAAGGTGGGGATAGGTCGACAAAAACTCAACCAATAGAATTTAGACAGGTTTGGGTACTTATATTAACCTTATCTTTAAGTATTAACTCTAAGTTAATTAGTTTCACTTTAACAATGTCTCTTTGTATTTTTATATAATATGGTTAATAAACTTACTATATACATCCAAGAGACCCTCAAGTGGTCCATTAATGATGAACCTATCATGATATAAGTCTTTTGGCCTAACCCTAGATTTTTAGGAATTTAATATCAATTAATAATATAATATTTGTTTTAAAAACTCTTTTATGTCAATTTTGACACTATTCAATAGTTGATTTTTTTGAAACTCATAAAAGAATGGTTACTTCGAAAAAAGTTAATTAAATCAATTCTAATATGTCATATTATCCTATAAAAGTATTTTAATTCATTAAAAGTTTCATATTATATTTATTTGGGTATTTATAATATAAATTATTTTCATTTTTCACTATTATAGTAATTACTTAATCATCATTGTGTCATAAATAAATTAAATTATTTAATGTCTAAAAATTATTAATAAAATATAATTATGTAAGAAATATTTTTATCTTTCTAATGAATATTTATAATCTAAAATCAAACATATATAACCCTATGTACAAATTGTTTTTCTAAAAGATATTTGCTTGTGTCATTTTTGTATTCATTTTAACTTAATTAAAATAAAGTGTCCCTATCACCTACAAATGGCACCATGAGGTCCCAATATTGACCCAAATATTCCAATGTCCGAACATGTATCAACCAATAAGTCTAGGACACGTTTTAGGGTAATTTAGTATTATTATAATATTAATTTTTAACCCTTATTTACCGGATTTACCCTTAACCATGGTAAATAAAATATTTACCGCAGTAATTATTCAAAATGTATAAAAATAAAATTTACCTATTTACACAATTTGAAAATCCTGATTCCAAACATGGAATCCATTTTTCTAAATTCAAAACACAGAAGTGGCAGAAATTAATTTAAAATTAATTCCCGCTGTCAAAACAAAAAGCGTGTTTTTAAGAGATAATAACTATCAAAAGATTGACACTTGTTTATGTTCGGATTAATTGTAAAATAATGTCCAATGACCAAAATTATATTAAATGGTAAAATTATATTCTAAATATACTTTAAAACCACTCAAATTCATAATTTATCACTATTAGTTATTTTGAATAAAAAAGTTGTTTTTAATTAAAATTTAGTAATTTTAACTATTCATCAAAATATGAAAGTTATCCGAAAAGTACCAAAATTTCACCTTAGGCTAAATTCTATACTCCGAATCCAAAAATGAAGTCCATTTTTAGAGGTAAAATTTCTAAAATTTTAAAAGTTAGGTATTACTATTTATAACGGATAGTTTGATTGGTTGTGGTGTGTTAGAACTCGAAGTTGAGTACAACACACGCTACTGTATTATTCAATGGAAAGCGTACCGTGGAAGCTTGAGATGTTTCATTTTAAATTTTTTGATGTCCCAATTTAGTCAAAAAGTTTAAAATATTGTATTTAAAAAGGTTTAACTATTAAAAGTTGATAAAAGTGAAATACCGAAAATGAATCTGTTCTTGCATTATGTCTAAGAAACTCATAATATGGATTCTAAAATTATAAAGATTATATAAAGTTTAAAATTTAGTTAATACTATTCATAACCTCTTTTGAATGGCTTTTTTTTGGTAAGTCATGGTGTGATTGAACTCGGTGTTGCGTGTAGTCCAAGTTATTGATTTATTTTGAAGAAATAACACACTATGAATTATTGGGGTGTTACATTCTCCCCTCCTTCAATAAATTGCATCCTCGCAATTTGAAATTGTTCTTTGAAAATAAAAGGTTGATAATAGAAAATATATTTGTGGGAAAACCCACATCGGAAATTGGGTTACTAAAAATTAGTCTTAATATGAGGAAAAGTGAAATCAAAGCGTCACCACCAAATTATGATCTCAATTAGGAGAACATTGGTGGCAATTAGAGACATTTAATTGGAGGAAAAACTTAAATATTTATAGGTAGTGATTGAGGTCATCAATCACAAACAAGTATAAAATTGTGGTCCTTAAACTCATCAATCTATGATGATTTAAAATACCATCGGTTCAACAAAACATAGGGTATTAGGATAACACATTTTTGACGTTTCAAAATATCTTAGTTGAAATCCCACATCGAAAAATGAATTAATGAGGCCTCTATTTAAAATAAATAGTGGAAAGTATGAAGATTACCGAAAATAACACATACTAGGGTTCCATGTAGGAAAATATGGATATGGAAGAGAAAATAACCATCAATTATCTGATGGAGAGTGGTAGAGAACATGGCTATGAAAAGGCCAACAATCCCAAAGCCATAAATTAGTGATGATTTAAGGTACCATCTAGGACAAATTTTTTGTTCTAAGTTCCTTTTATTAATGTTGAGGAATTTATTTATGACATTGGTTAAGATCATAAGGAGATATACTTACTTTATAATTAGAGTTTTATCCACTAATAAATTTCTATCAAAAACTCATCTTTCACTCTAAAAGATAGTAGAACGTAAAAAAAATTTCTATTTATACTATTCGTACAGGGTTCCAAAAAAAATGAATTTATAATTCATCTACCCGATCTTTAAAAAAAAACTACATTATTTAATGCAGGACATCTCGTGGGCCAGTGGTAGGTGATACACCCTTGTCGCCCTTCGCCTGCGGGTTCAAGTCTCGCAGCCTTGCCGGACACGACGGGTTGCCGCCCGACCTCCGGGTTGTCCTTTTAAGGAAATCCAAAATAATCCAAACTAGAACTATCCAAAATACATCTGTCCAAACTCACAGTCCAACATTTATAAGTACGGTAAACATAATTTAGATCCTTTTTACCCCGTAATAGCATATAAATACCTTCATCATGTATTCTTTTAATACACTGAAACATCATGAATTACCATATTCTATACTGATTGCATTCATGCTCCCTTATTCTATATAGAATGCTGGATATACTTCATCAATCCAAAAATATTTTAAACCCCAACAATGATGGAATATACAAATCATTAATCAGTTCCAAGGTAGTCATGAATATCCAATATAATTTATCCAAAGCAATCATGCATTATTCCAAAATCACTACCTCGGTATCAGAACTATATTATGGTTTATCATTCTCTCAACCATATATTTTCCAAAAATGTATCCCGCTATTGAGTCACTTTTCTTTGTTCCACACAATCTCAAGTCCTTAATGAAATAGTACTATAGTAAAATCCTTATATACTCCATAATTATTATAACAAGTACATTGTTGATACAACACGCAATTGACTTAATCAACATAAGAACTCTAATCATTCCTCTTCATCTGTGGTAGTATCATAACTTGATTATTATCCAATAGCATCATTTGCGGCATAGTCTGATGACTGGGACATAGGTTCGCGTAGTGTCCAATCTCCTTGAAAATGAATCATTGTACATTTGAATCCATTTTCATACCCGTGCAGTCACGTACATTGTTCCCTTTTCCTCCACAATTATAACAAACTCCCATTCCTTTTAGGCAAGTTCCAGGGTGTTTCTTCCCACAGTTATCACATATGGGAAAATTATTCTTTTCCCTCTTCCATTTATCTATCTTTCTCTCTTCCATCCTTTTCTTCTCTTGCTTCCCTTCAAAGCCATAGGACTCAGTAAACTCTTTACATATATTATCAACACATGATATTATTTCTTCATATGATGATAATACATGCGAAACCATATCTCTTATAAATTCTGGCTTAAGACCATGAAAGATATGATCCTTCCTTCTCTTTGGATCATGTGCATTTCTAGAGTTCTCATTCCTTCTACTGGGCGCCATTTCTAAATAGTGGAATACACTAGATTAGTTTATGAATAACAATACCTAATCCCAAACTTGTAAAAGACATAACATAAATTAAATAGTTTATGGATATAATCCATAATCATAAAAATGTCTCTTTTGAGGAAGTATATACTCATAAACCCTTCATAATGATTTGTAATGAAAATGAGTGTTATCCTAAGCATATCCCCCAGGAGTGGCGTAACCAAGAGTGCAGAAAGGCCCATTGTCATGCACCAGTTCCCGTTCGAGTCTAGCTCAAAGCGGTGTTTTCGGGTTTTACCCCTAGGTACATCTGTGCCAGAGCCACCTCTACCTGCTCGTATCTAGACAGGGATGTATTGCTCGGAAAACTCAAAAAATCTCTACAATACCAAAATTCTAGGAAGTTCTTCTATACTAATCCTCAAAGTTCATCTTAGGTCTACGTGCTCTAATCAGATTTTATCTAAATCTAGATTCCAAGGTTTGTACTAAACTTCCTCTGATACCAACTGTAACGCCCCGACCCTAGTTCCCCAGAGTCGGTGCATTATTACATAACATTGGCATGATCACAAGAAAGATAAAATCTCGAAAGACCGATTGGTTTAGTAGCCTTGGAAACACTAGATATATTCATAAGTCTTACATTACATCATAAAATGAAAAACTACTACAACAACATATTGTCTCCATAATCCACACTCATATCCCCACATAATATCCCTGTAGGTCATTCATAATTTACTTCTTCACTTCCTGGGAAAAATAAAACATAGAAAAGGGGTGAGCTCAAATGCCCAGTAAGGATAACAATATAGAGGAAACTTTCATAAATAAGAATAAACATTTAAGGCAATGTATACTAAAACAAAAGCCTTTCAAACTTGAACTTTCAACATAGTATGACATAAATAAAATGAAATAATTCCATTTACTTATTCACATGGATATTCTACTAATCGAATAATCACATGCAAAAACAATAACCACTTTCATAATGATGGAATGCATAATGCTGAACTTTAATTTCTTTGTCATGGCCTCGTCCCAAGACCTAGGGGCTAACTATAACCGGAACCCATCCCGGAGTGCCTCTAATAACCAGACACCAACCCGGAGTGCCTCTAATAACCAGAAACCAACCCGTAGTTCCTCTAATAACCGGAGACAAAACCGGAGGGCTTACTTTTACCAGTCCCCAACCCGGAACATACTTGTCTAACACATTCATCTGAATGAAAGGTTGAAATATAACATAAACATTCGGATTAAAAATAACTTATGAAATGTCAATACTCTAAACAAAAACCATGAGTGAAAAAAGAATAACTTATCCACAGTCAAAAATATGAAAAAACCTTCAATAAAATATGGATGTTTTGTATCATAACAAATCAACTTCAAATAAGCTTAAAATCCATCAAAGGATGTTGACATAGATGAAATCAAAAATATTTTATAGAAATATCTTTTTTTAAATCATTTTAAAAGTAACATAATTATAAAATAATACATTCAATTTTAAAATATTCTTATAAGCTTGTAAGGGAAGCTTTGACGATTTTATAACGGCGGTAAATAGCCGCACCCGCTGTATAAGTTAAAAAAACATTCTAACCTTAAATTTGTCGAAAAGGTTAAAAGTGCCTTGTTTGGAAAACGACGGAAATATTCCTTTCGAAACACATAAGGGTATAAATGAATTTAACCCATATTATTGTAAATAGTAAAAATGTTTTGAAATACATTAGTAAGAAACATGGATGTGGATGATAAAGAGATCCCAATAGATTATTACGTATAAACAACCTCATATAATAAAGAGATTGTGAAATAACCCTTACCAATTTGGTAACTTATGAAACATACAACCCATGAAAGAGGTATCATACAATGAATATGTAAATACACATAAATTAGAGTGTATTACAAAAATTATATAATTATGGGCAGTACATACACCACACAAAAGGTGATGGTGGCAATATGGCATGAATCTCACGGAAATAAGGAGTGAGATGAAAACCCCTTACCACATTAATCAACTGAGTCGTATGGACAAAAGTTAATAACCACCAAAGGATTTACAGAATAACATGAATATAAAGAGAATCATGATAATATATATCAAATGGTAGTACACAATACACCACTTTCAATAATTTAGTGGCGAACAATGGAAATCTCACGGAATTGAAAGTGAGATAAGAAAATCCCTTACCTTGTACTTTTCCTTGGTTGGGGTAGGTTAACCTCCTGTATAATGGTGAAATAATTGTTATTAAATTATTCAAGAATCATATATATTAATATGATATCATATATGATCTTTTAACATTGATTTGTTAATAATATCTTTTAATTATCGTCGTTTCGGGTGTTAACTTACTCATTTTATTTTATATGTTTTGTTACATAAGCCGTGTTTTTTATCGATAGGTTGTATCTTATTCATATCCAGAATGATATCAAGTCCTTAAATATTATTTTTAAACCATCAAATGATAATTTTACTTTAATGGACATGATGGAGAATGAATCTCATCGCGTTCGTGGAGACGGTAGTCCGTACGTACGCACGAGCGACAATATCATTTTTTTGATATTAAAATAATATATAAATGGATGGTATATCATATATACAGAATAATTAACATGTTATATTTATTATTTACATGAGTGACACATCATTATTATACCCATCCAAATAATAATATATTGAATAACAATTACACCACGACGTGGAGATGGTAAGCCGTACGTACGCACGTATGGTGACATGTTATTCATCGCGGCGGTCCGTGACTGAGAAGGCTCCGCCTGGCAGGATGAGGAGTGAGGTGCCTCATGGTCCGGCTTGAGAGGCTCCTCAGGGGTAGCGGTGGTCTGTGACTGTGAAGGCCCCACATGGCAGGGTGCAGAGGGTTCATGCGCCCCCTGGACCAGCTCGGGGTGCACCTCAAGGAAAGCAGTGCCATTAACCGAGCCCTGTCCGTGCAAAGGCGCAGCGGTATCCAGACTCTTCCCAGGCTCCGCACCGCGTGACCTTCTACAATTTTCAGCAACATGCCCCTTCATATTGCAGAATGAGCAGAGCATCAATTTGCGGCAGTCAGCAGCAATATGACCAAGCAGATTGCAATGGGAGCATAGCTTAGGCCTTCTTTCATATTGGATTTCGAGAGTGAAGGAATCACTTTGTGTGTTGAGGACCACCTCCTCCACCAGTGTGGACGCCAAGTCAATCTCCACAAGAACACGCGCATAGTGACAAAATCTTGGGTTATCTGTCTCCTTGTCAATTCGAATAGGAAAGCCAACCGAGGATGCAATGTCCCAGAGAATCCGGGGATGCCAGTAGAGCCAGCTCAATTTGCAAATTCGGATCCAAACCTGCGCAGAGGTATTGTTGACGTTCATGGGATCAAAGTTTATGTCCCAATCCTGGATTTGAAGGAAGCTCGACTTCAGATTGAGAGAGCCAAAGCTCCATGCTCTCCTTTTGGATTCATCCAACGGGAAGACAATGTGGTAGTAACCCCTCCCCATAGCGATCATCTTCCAGTCAGAGAAACCCCAAATGGCGGCAATTCTCCTGGTGAGGTCAGCAAACTTCCAAAGCCTCTCGCCCTTTGGAGTCAGCACCCTGGCAATAATGGAGGAGCGGCAAAGGTTGATTCTTTCTTCCACTGCCTCACGATTTGCTGAAACATGCGCGACCCGACCCTTGTGGATTATGCAGCCGGGGGAGGGCACTCCATAGTCGGAGAAAGTAAGGGTTTTTAGGGTCTTTTTGGGTTTTAGGGGTTTTTTAGTTTTTTAGGGTTTTTAATGTTTTTTTTGATTTTTTAATGTTTTTATTGGTTTAAAGGGTTTTTTTAGTTTTTAGTTTTTTATTATGGTTTTATTTGTTTTTAGGGCCTTTTAAGGTTTTAGGAATTTTGATTGTTTTACAGTTGTTTAGGGGGTTTTAGGGTTTTTAGAGTCTTTTAGGTTTTATGGGTCTTTTGGGTTTTTAGGGGATTTTTTATTTTTCAAGGGTTTTAAGGTATTTTATATTTTTTTAATATTTTTAGGGCAAAGAAGGTGCGGCCCAAGCAGAGAGCCTGGTGCCTCAATTTATAAATAAAGAAAAGTACAAAACATTACAGGGGGACTTGTACATTATGGTGCGGGATGTACCCTTCATGTCAGAGTCTACATGAGATAGACAAAAAGAAGGAGCAATGAAAGAATACCGTGAGCATCATTCTTCAATAGCCATCTTAGTGAGAACATTAGCCCCCATATTGACTTCCATGTATACATGAGTGATCTTGAGGTTCAAGTTCTTGAATAAGCTAAGGCATTCAATCCATTGGGGTAGGAGCCACCATGTAACCTTCCTTGAGTTTTGACGAAGATCCTCCACTGCAAGCATCGAGTCAGCTTTAGGCTGTGGTGGTGTTTTCCATACCTATTGTTTGAAAGGTTTTTTGAGTTTTCTGTGCGGTTTTAGGGATTTTATGGGGTTTTGGGGTTTTTTAAGGTTTTTATGGTTTTTAGTGGTTTTTCAATGTTTTAGGGTTTTTTACATTTTCATGGGTTTTTAGGGGTTTTTAGGATTTTTATGGATTTTGATGGTTTTTAGGGGGTTTTAGGGGTTTTCGGAGTTTTCAGGTCTTTTTGGGTTTTTAGGTGGGTTTTTAAGTTTTTAAGGTTTTTTTTAGTTTTTAAAGTGTTTAGTTGTTTTAAGGGTTTTAGGGTTTATAGTGATTTTTTAGGGTTTTTATGGGTTTTTATAGTTTTTTAAGGTTTTAGGGATTTGAAGAATTTTATAGGTTTTTAGGGGTTTTTTTGGTTTCAAGGGTTTTTCAAGGGTTTTCAGGGTTTTTTACATTTTCATAGATTTTTAGGGGTTTTTAAGAATATTATGGTTTTTACAATTTTTAATTAATTTTATGGAGATCGAGGATTTTTGAGGTTTTTCAAGGTTTTTTTAGGATTTTAGGGGTTTTCAGGGTTTTTAGTGCCTTTTTGGGGTTTTTTGTTTTTTTAGTGTATTAAGGGGTTTTAGTGTTTTTAATGTTTTTAGGGGTTTTAAGGATTTTTAGAGTTATTAGATATTTTAAGGTTTTTATAGTTTTAAGGTTTTTTAAAGATTTTTACTGGTTTCTATGGTTTTCAGGTGGTTTTTAGGGGTTTTAGGGTTTTTTTACATTTTCATTAATTTTATGGGTTTTTAAAAATTTTGTGATGGTTAGGGTTTTGGGGGGTTTTAAAGATTTTAAGGGTTTTGAGGGTTTTTCAGGGGTATTGGGGTTTTAATGGGTTTTTAAAGTTTTTTGTTTTTTTTGGGTTTTTATCATCTTTTTTGAGTTTTTAAGGTTTGTTCAGGTTTTTTAGAGTTTTTTATCATTTTTATGGGATTTAAGGTTTTTTAGAGTTTTTAATTGTTTTTAGGGTTTTTATTAGTATATAGGGTATTTTAAGGTTTTTAGGGGGTTTTATGATTTTCCGGGGGTATTCAGGGTTTTTAGTGTTTTTTATGTTTTCAAGGATTTTTAGGGATTTTTAGGATTTTAAGGGTTTTTATGGGTTTTTAGAGTTTCTAGGGTTTTTAGGGTTCCTAGGGGCTTTCATGGTTTTTAGGGTATTTTTGGGTTTTTAAGTTTTTTTGGATTTTTTTAGGTTTTTTAATGTTTTTAGAGTTTTTTAACATTTTTTTGGGTTTTAAGGGTTTTTAAAGTTTTAGTGCTTTTTAGAGTTTTATGGTGTTTTAGGGTTTTTTTGTTTTTTAAATGTTTTTATGGGTTCCAGTGTTTTTTAGGGATTTTAGGGATTTTATTTTTTCATGGATTTTTAGGTGTTTTTTAGAATTTTTACAAATTTTAGGGGTTTTTTGGATTTGTAGGGGTTTTTGGGGTTTTTTGGGATTTTAAGGCTTTTCAGGGTTTTTAGGGTCTTTTTGGTTTCTTTTGGATTTTTTTGTCTTTTAGTGTTTATAAGGTTTTTAATAGTTTTTAACGTTTTTAGGGGTTTTAAAGGTTTTAGAGTTTTTAGTGGTTTTTAATTTTTTTATGGGTTTTATGGTTTCTATGGTTTTTAGAGGTTCTTATGGTTTTGAGTGTTTTTTCAGGGTTTTTTATGTTATCATGGATTTTGAGGGATTTTTTTAGAATTTTTATAGTTTTAGGGGCTTTTGGGGTTTTTGGGTTTATAGGGGTTTTAGGTTTTTTAGGATCGTTTTGGGTTTTTTGTGTTTTTTTGAGATTTTTAGGGTTTTTAAGGTTTTTAATCATTTTTTGGGGTTTTAAGAGTTCTTATAGTATTTATTGGTTTTATGGTTTTATGGTATTTTACATTTTTAAAGTGTTTTTTTTGGATTTTTATGGTTTTAAGGGGGTGTCTATGGTTTTTTGAGTTTTTATTTTTTCATGGATTTTTAGGGTTTTTTATATTTTTTATGGTTTTTAGTTTTTTAGTATTTTTAAGGATTTTGAGGGGTTTTAGGGGGTTTTAGGGGGTTTTAGGGTTTTTTTAGGGTTTTTAGGGTCTTTTTGGGTTTTTTGGTTTTTTTTTGATTTTTTTAGGGATTTTGGAGTTTTTTTACAAGGTAATGTTTTTTAGATTTTCTTATAATTTTTAGGGGTTTTAAGAGTTTGTTTGGGTTTTTAGATTTTTAAAGTTTTCAAGGGTTTTTATAGTTTTTAATGGTTTTTTTGGTTTTTAGGGGTTTTTACATTTTCAAGGATTTTTGGGGGTTTTTTATGATTTTTATGCGTTTTAGGGGGATTTTTTTTATTTTTAGGGATTTTTATGGTTTTTAGGTTTTTTCATGAATTTTTATGGTTTTTGGTGTTTTAATGTCTTGTCGGGTTTTTGTGTTTTTTGGAGTTTTTTAGAGTTTTATAGTTTTTTAAAGTTTTTAATTTTTTTAAGAGTTTTAAGGGTTTTTAGAGTTTTTAGTGGTTTTAGGATTTTTTAGGTTTTTAGTGGATTATAGGGTTTTTAAGGTTTTTTCAGGGGTTTTAGGGTTTTTTATGTTTTCATAGATTTTCAAGGGTTTTTTAGATTTTAAGTTTTTTTCGGGTTTTTATGATCTTTATAGGTTTTTAGATTTTTTTTCAAATTTATTAGAGGTTTTACAATTTTTTAGTGTTTTTTAATGTTTTAGGGGTTTAAAGGGTTTTTTGATTTTTTAGTGGGTTTTAATGGGGTTTTAAGGTTAATACGGCTTTTAGGGGGTTTATGGTTTTTATATGTTTTTCAGGGATTTTAGGGTTTTTTTTACATTTTCATGGATTTTTTAGGGGTTTTTAGGATTTTTGTGGGTTTTAGGGTTTTTAGGGTTTTTAGGGTCATTTGGGGTTTTTAAGAGTTTTTTTTATTTTTTTAAAGATTTTTTAGAGTTTTTAAACATTCTTATGGATTTTAAGGGTTTTTAGAGATCTTAGTGGTTTCGGGTTTTTATGAGGTTTTAGGGTTGTAAGGTTTCTAGGGGTTTTGATGGTTTTTAGGTTTCCTATATGTTTTTATTTTTTCTTGGATTTTTAGGGGGGTTTGGATTTTTAGGATTTTCATTCTTTTTAGGGTTTTTTGGGATTTTTAGTGTTTATTGGGGTTTTCAGAAGTTTTTATATTTTTTAGGATTTAAAGGGTGTTTAGGGTATTTTTGGGGTTTTAGGGTTATTTCTGTTTTTTAGGGGTTTAATGGTATTTAGAGTTTTTTATAGTTTTTTGGGTTTTAAGTGTTTTTAGAGTTTTTAGAGGTTTTTATGGGTTTTAGATTTCTTTAGGGTTTTTAGGGTTTTATGATTTTTAGGTTTTTATGGGTTTTCAGGTTTTTTATGGTTTTTAGGGTTTTTTAAGTTTTCATGGATTTTTAGTGATTTTTTAGGATTTTTATGGTTTTAGGGTTTTTATTTTTTTAGGGATTTTGAGGGGTTTTAGGGTTTTTCATACGCTTTTATGGGTTTTCAGAGTTTTTAGGGTCTTTGGGTTTTTAGGTTTTTTTAATCTCTTTAGGATTTAAAATGTTTTTTAGAGTTTTTAATGTTTTTAGGGGTTTAAAGGGTTTTTAGAGTTTTTACTGGCTTTTAGGGGATTTATGTGTTTCTATGGCTTTTTAGGGGGTTTTGGTTTTTTGGGGTTTAGGAGATTTTTAGGGTTTTCTACATTTTCATGGATTTTTTTGGGGGGGGGGGGGTTTAGGTTTTTTATTTTTTTAGGTTTTTTGAGGATTTTTATGGATTTTGAATTTTTTTAGGTTTTAGGGGGGTTTGGGGTTTTTAGGGTTTTTTTGGGGGGGGGGGGGTTAGGACCTTTTGGGGTTTTAGGGTTTTTTTAATTTTTAGGGGTTTCTAGAGTTTTTATAAAAAAAATTGGCATTTTAAGGTTCTTTAGAGTTTTAGTGGGTTTTAGGATTTTTTAAGTTTTAATGGATTTTTAGGGGTTTTTTAGAATTTCTTTCATTTTTGGGGTATTTAGGGATTTTGAGGGGTTTTAGGGTTTTTCAGAGGTGTTTAGCTTTTTTAGGGTTTTGTTGGGTTTTAGGGCCTTTTGGGATTTTAGGGGTTTTTTTTATATTTTAGGTTTTTTAATATTTTTTTTCGTTTTTAACATTTGTAGGGGTTTTTATAGTTTTTAGTGGTTTTTAGTGTTTTATGGGTTTTTAGGATTTTTATGGTTTTTAGGGGTTTTCTTGTTTTTAGGGTCTTTAGGGTTTTTATTTTTTCATGGATTTTAGGGGATTTTTTTTTATTTTTTGGTTTCTAAGGTTTTTGTGGATTTTACGGATTTTGACCGTTTTTAGAATTTGTCAGGTGTTTTTAGGGTTTTTAGGGTTTTTAGGGTTTTCGGGGTTTTTAGGGACTTTTTGGGTTTTTCAAATTTTTAGGATTTTTTCAGTTTTTTATGGGTTTTAAGGTCTTTTATAGTTTCTCAACGTTTTTAGGGGTTTCAAGGGTTTTTTATGTTTTTTAGTGTTTTTTAGGGTTTTTATGGTTTTTTGGGGTTTTTATAGGTTTTTTTTGGGTAATGTGGTTTTCAGGGATTTTCATGGATTTTAGGGGTTTTTTTAAAATCTCATGATTTATTGGGGTTTCTTTTTATGATTTTTATATTTTTTAGTGGTTTTAGGGTTGTTAGGGATTTTGAGTGTTTTTAGGGTTTTTAGGGGTTTTTAGGTTTTTAGGGTCTTTTTGGGTTTTTAGGGATTTTGAGGGTTTTTAGGGGGTTTTAGGTATTTAGGGTCTTTTTGGGTATTTAGGGTTTTTTGAGTTTTTAGGGGGTTTTAAAGCTTTTTTACAAGGAAATGTTTATTATAGTTTTGTAATGTTTCAAGGGGGTTTTAGTTTTTTTAGAAAGTTTAGTGGCTTTTTATGGTTTCTATGGGTTTTTAGGATTTTTTAAGTTTTTAAGGGGTTTTTATGTTTTTTTGGGGGGGGGGGGGGGTAGGGTTTTTTTACCTATTCATGGATTTATAGGGGTAATGAGAAATTTTATGGTCTGTAGGGTTTTTTAGGATTTTTTGGCATTTTGAGAGTTTTCAAGGTTTTAAGGGGTTTTAGGGTATTTAGTGCTTTTAAGGGTTTTAGGGGTTTTTTTTGAGTTTTTAGGGGTTTTAAGATTTTTTAGGGTTTTTAACCCTTTTTAGGGGTTTTTTAGAGATTTTAGTGGTTTTTTGGGTTTTTTATGGGTTTATAAGGGTTTTTGATGTGTTTTAAGGGGTTTTATGGTTTTTGGGGTTTTTACGGGTTTGTAGGGTTTTTTAAAGTTTTCATGGATTTTTAGTGGTTTTTTATATTTTTATGGTTTTTGGGGGGGGGGGGGGGTTTGGGTTTTTAGTGATTTTGAGGGGTTTTAGGGTTTTTAGGGTTTTGTAGGGGTTTTAGGGTCTTTTGGGGTTTTAGGGTTTTTTGGAGTTTTGTAAGGTTTTCAGGGGGTTTTGGGGTTTTTATATTTTTATGGATTTTTAACTGATTTTTATAGTTTTATGGTTTTTATAGATTTTGAGGTCTTTAGGGATTTTTAGGAGTTTAAAGTTTTATGGTTTTTGAGGGTTTTAGGGTCTTTTTGGGATTTTAGGGCCTTTTTGACTTTTTATGGTTTTTAAATTTTTGGGGTTTTAAGGGTTTTTAGATATTTTCGTGGATTTTTAGGGGTTCTAGGATTTTTATGATTTTTAGTGTTTTTAAGGTTTTTAGGGGTTTTTATGGTTTTAAGGGTTTTTTAGGTTTTTAGGGATTTTTACATTTTCATGGATTTTTAGTTGTTTTTTAGGATTTTTATGGTTTTTAGGGATTTTAGGAATTTTGAGTGTTTATGATAATTTTCAGGTTTTTTAGTTTCTTTTTGGGTTTTGAGGGGTTTTTTTGAGTTTTTTACGGTTTAAAGGTTTTTTAGAGTTTTTTTGCATTTTTAGGGGTTTTAAGTGTTTTTAGAGGTGTTAGTGGTTTTTAGGGTTTTTATGTGTTTTTAGGATTTTTAAGGTTTTTAGTGGCTTTAGTGTTTTTTGGGGTTTTTTTACGTTTTCATGGTTTTTAGGGGTTTTTAAATATTTTTATGGTTTTTGTGGATTTTAAAGTTTTTTAAGGTTTTTCAAGGATTTATAGGATTTTTAGAAGTTTATGGGTTTTTAGGGTCTTTTTTTTAGTGTTTTTTGAGTTTTTTAGGGTATTTAAGATTTTTAGAGTTTTTTATCGTTTTCAAGGTTTTTTGGGTTTTTAGATTTTTAGTGATTTTTAGGGGTTTTATGCGTTTTTATGGTTTTTAAGGGTTTTAAGGGTTTTTATTGTTTTTTGGGGTTTTTCTGGTTTTCTTTTGGATTTTTTATGTTTTCTTGGATTTTTATGGGTTTTTTATGATTTTTGTTGTTTTTAGGGTTTTTAGAGGTTTTTAGGGTCTTTTTGGTTTTAGTGTTTTTTTAAGATTTTTTAGGAGTTTTAGGAGTTTTTATAATTTTTTAATGTTTTTTGGAGTTTAAAGGATTTTTAGAGTTCTTAGCGGTTTTACGTGTTTTTAATATTTTTAAAGTTTTTACTAGTTTTTGTGGTTTTCAAAGGTTTTTTTAGGTTAATAGGCTTTTTTACATTTTCCTGGATTTTTATGGTATTTTTAGTTTTTTTTTGTTTTTAGGGTTTTATGGGTTTTAGGGATTTTTAGGGTTTTAGGGGGTTACAGGGTTTTTAGGGTCTTTTTGGGGTTTTCAGGGTTTTTTGAGTTTTGTAAGGTTTTAAGGTTTTTTAGAGTTTTTTTAATGTTTTTAGGGGTTTTTAGGTTTTTTGAGTTTTTAGTGGTTTTTAGGGTTTTTAGGGAATTTAGGGGTTTTAAGGTTTTTTTAGGGTTTTGTGATTTTTAGGGGTTTTTCTAGATTTTTATGGATTTTTACAATTTTGAATATTATTTGGGGGTTTTGGGATTTTTATGGTTTTGGGGGGCTTTTGGGGATTTTACGGGTTGTAGGGTTTTTAGGGTTTTCTAGGGGTTTTCTGGTCTTTTGGGTTTTCAGAGGTTTTTTTAGTTTTTAGGGGTTTAATGGATTTTTAGAGTTTTTACCATTTTTAGGGGTTTAAAGGGTTTTTAGAGTTAGTGGTTTTTGAGGGTTTTTATGGGTATTTAAGGTTTTTATGGGTTTTTAGGGTCTAATGGTTTTGTAGGGTTTTTAGGGTTTTTAACATTTTCATGGATTTTTAAGGGTTTTTTGGTATTTTTACAATTTTTACAGTTTTTATAGTTTTTAGTGATTTTGAGGGTTTTAGGGTTTTTAGGGTATTTAGGGGTATTTAGGATTTTTAGGATTTTTCGGGTCTTTTCGGGTCTTTTTGGTTTTTTTTGAGTTTTGTAGGTTTTTAATGTTTTGTAGAGTTTTTTAAAAAATTTATATGTTTTAAGGGTTTGTGGAGTTTTTTGTGGTTTTAAGGTTTTTATGGGTTTTCAGGTTTTTTAACGTTTTTAGGTGTTTTATGGTTTTTAGTGGTTTTTCATTGTTACTAGGATTTTTACGTTTTCATGGAATTTAGTGGTTTTTTAGGATTTTTATGGTTCTATCATTTTTTTGGTTTTTAGGGATTTTGAGGGTTTGGGGGGTTTTGGGGTTTTAGGGATTTTATGGGTTTTCAGAGTTTTTAGGGTCTTTTTGGGTTTTTAGGATTATTTTTGAGTTTTTAGGGTTTTAAATATTTTTTCGATTTTTTTAACATTTTTAGGGGTTTTAAGAGTTTTTATAGTTTTTAGGGTTTTTATGGATTTTTTAGGGTTTTAGAGTTTTTCTGGGTTTTTAGGGTCTTTTTGGGGATTTATGGGTTTTTTGAGTTTTTTAAAGGATTGAAGGGTTTTTAGATTTTTTTTGACATTTTTAGGGGGTTTTGGGTTTTTAGTGTTTTTAGTGGTTTTATGGGTTTTCAGTGGTTTTTATGCCTTTTTTTTGGGTTTTTAGGTTTTTTTTAGGTTTTTTAGAGTTTTTTAACATTTTTAGGGGTTTAAAGGCTTTCTAGTGTTTTTAGTGGGTTATTTTGGATTTTATTGGTTTTTTTGTTTTTTATGTTTTTAAGGTATTTAATAGTTTTCCAGATTTTTTTAGGTTTTTAGGTTTTTTTATGTTTTTATTTATTTTTAGGGGTTTTTGGGATTTTTGTGACATATTAGGGTTTTTAATGATTTTGGTGATTTTTTGGGTTTTTAGGGTTTTCTATGGTTTTTCGGGTTTTTTGGCTTGGGTTTTTAGGGTCTTTTTTTAGTTTTGTAAGGGTTTTAAGTGTTTTATGGGTTTCAATGGTTTTTCAGGGGTTTTAGGGTTTTTTTTTGTTTTCATGGATTTTTATTGGGTTTTAGGGGTTTTAGGGTTTTTTGGGATTATTATGGTTTTTAGGGATTTTGAAGTGTTTTTTGGTTTTTTCAGATGTTTTAAGGGTTTTTAGTGATTTTAGGGTTTTTAGAGTCTTTTTAGGTTTTAGGGTTTTTTTGAGTTTTTAGGGATTTATGTTTTTTTAGAATTTTTATCATTTTTATGGGGTTTAAGGGTTTTAGTGTTTTTAGGGGTTTTATAGATTTTTAGGGTTTTTAAGGTTTTTAGGGTGTTTTATGTTTTTAGTGGTATTTTACGATTTTAGGGTTTTTTACATTTTCATGGATTTTTAAGAGTTTTTTTTAGGAATTTTATGGTTTTTAGGGTTTTATTGTTTTTTTGGTTTTTTGGGATTTTGATTGTTTTTAGGGGTTTTCATTGGTTTTTAGTGGTTTTCAGGGTTTTTTGGGTTTTTTGGGTTTTAGGGTTTTTTTATATATTTTTTGGGGTTTTTAAAGTTTTTTAACATTTTTAGAGGAGGTAATAAGGGTTTTTGAGTTTTTTGTGGGTTTTTTGAGTTTTTATGGGTTTTAGGGTTTTTATGTTTTTTATGGGCGTTTATGGTTTTTACAGGGTTTTTAGAGTTTTTCGGGTTTTTTAGATTTTCATGGATTTTTATGGGATTTTTATGGTTTTTATGGGTTTTAGTGTTTTTAGGGTTTTTAGGATTTTGATGGGGGTTTAAGGAGTTTTTAGGATTTTTAGGAGTTTTTAAGGTTTTTAGGGTCTTTCGGACTTTTATGTTTTTTTGATTTTTTAGAGGTTTTAAGGTTTTTTAAAGATTTTTAACATATTAATGGGGTTTAAAGATTTTTAGAGTTTTTAATTAATTTTTAGGGTTTTTATGGATTTTAGTGGTTTTTAATGTTTTTAGAAATTTTTATGGTTTTGGGGGTTTTTTATGGTTTTTTACGTTTTCATGGGTTTTAGTGGTTTTTTATAATTTTTATGGGTTTTTTTGGGTTTTTAGGGTTTTTATGGTTATGGAGAGTTTTTAGTGTTTTTAGGGGGGTTTGGGATTTTAGGGTTATTCAGGGATTTTAGTGTCTTTTTGGATTTTTAGAGGATTTTTTCAATTTTATAGAGTTTTTAAGGGTTTTTAAAGTTTTTTAACATTGGGGGGGGGGGGGTATAAGGGTCTTTAGTGGTTTTTTTTGGGGTTTTAGGGTTTTTTTTAGTTTTAAGGGGGTTTTATGGTTTTTGAGGGTTTTTCAAGATTTTTGGAGTTTTTTATATTTTCATGGATATTTAGGGGTTTTATGGTGTTTTTAGGGGTTTAAAGGTATTTAGGGTTTTTAGGGTCTTTTTTGGTTTTAGGGTTATTTTAGTTTTTTAGGGTTTTAATGTTTTTTTTTTGAGTTTTTTAATGTTTTCAGGGGTTTAAAGGGTTTTTTTAGTTTTTAACTGTTTATTATGGTTTTATGTGTTTTTCATGTTTTTTAAGGTTTTTGGAATTTTGATTGTTTTTACGGTTGTTCAGGGGGGTTTTTAGAGCTTTTTAGGTTTTTAGGGTCTTTTTGGGTTTTTAGGGTTTTTTTTATTTTTCTAGAGTTTTAAGGTATTTTATATTTTTTTAATATTTATAGGGGTTTGAAAGGTTATTTGAGTTTTCTGTGGTTTTTTAGAGATTTTATGGGGTTTTAGGTGTTTTTAAGGTTTTTATGGTTTTCAGGGGTTTTTCAATGTTTTTAATTTTTTTTTCATTTTCATCGTTTTTTGGGGGTTTTAGGATTTTTATGGTTTTTAGGGTTTTTATTGATTTTGAAGGTTTTTAGGGGGTTTTAGGGGTTTTCATGGTTTTTAGGGTCTTTTTGGGTTTTTAGGTGTTTTTTTTGAGTTTTTGAGGGTTTTAAGGTTTTTTTTAGTTTTTGAATTGTTTAGATGTTTTAAGGGTTTTAGGGTTTATAGTGATGTTTTAGGGTTTATGGGTTTTTATAGTTTTTTAAGGTTTTATGGGTTTTATGGTTTTCAGGGGATTTCAGTGTTTTTAGAAGTTTTTAAGTTTTCATGGATTGTTAGAGGTTTTTTGAGATTTTTTTTGTATTTTGGGATTTTTAGATCTTTTCAGGGTTTTGGTGGATTTTGTGGGTTTTTAGGGGTTTTTAGGGTTTTAAGGTTTTTCAGGGTTTTTAGGGACTTTTGTGTTTTTATGGTTTTTTAGCTTTTTTATTGGTTGTAAGTTTTTTTTTTCAGTTTTTTAATATTTTATAGGGGTTTAAGTGTTTTTAGAGTCTTTAGTGGTTTTTAGAGTTTTATGGGTTTTTTGGGTTTTTAGGTTCGTATGGTTTTTATGGTTTTAAAAGTTTTTAGTGGTTTTTATGGATTTTTAGGGGTTTTTTAGGATTTTTAGGGTTTTTAGGGTTTTTGAATTCTTTTAGAGATTCTAATTGTTTTTAGGGGTTTTCTTGGTTTTTAGGGTCTTTTGGGTTTTTAGGGTTTTTTTAGTTTTTAGGAGTTTTATGATTTTTTATTGTTTTTTAACTTTTTTTGCATGGTTGAGATTTTTAACCTTTTTAGTGATTTTAAGGGTTTAAGAGTTTTTAGTGGGTTTTTAGTTTTTTTATGGGTTTTAGGGTTTTTTAAGGTTTTTAGGGGTTTAAAGCGTTTTTAGGATTTTTATGGTGTTTAGGATTTTTAGGGTTTTTAGGTATTTTGAGGGTTTTTAGGGTTTTTCAGGGGTTTTAGGGTTTTTTAGGTTTTTTTTGGGTTTTAAGGTTTTTTAGAGTTTTTTAACATTTTTAGGTGGTTTAAGGGTTTTTGTAATTTTTAGTTGGTTTTATGGGTTTTATGGGTTTTTAGAGTTTCTAAGGTTTTTAGGGGTTTTAGAGTGTTCAGTGTTTTTAGGGTCTTTTGTGATTTTTAGGGTTTTTTGAGTGTTTTTAATTTTTTAAGGAGTTTTAGATTTTTTTTCATTTTTTGGATTTTTAAAGGTTTTTAGAGTTTTTAGTGGTTTTAGGGTTTTTATGGGATTTAATGTTTTTTATGGTTTTTAGGGTGTTTTATGTTTGTAAGTGGGTTTTCAGGGTCATTAGGGGTTTTTATAGTTCCATGGATTTTTAGGGGTTTTTAAGATTTTTATTTTTTATGGTTTCTTAGGGTTTTTAGGGATTTTCGGGGATTTTCAGGGTTTTCATGAGTTTTTAGGGTTATTTGGATTTTTTGGGGTTTTAAGGCCCATTTGGATTTTTAGGGTTTTTTTTTTGTTTTCTAGGGCTTTTAAGAATTTTTTGAGTTTTAAACGATTTAAGGGGTTTTTGGGTTTTAGTGGGGTTTTTTTGGGTTTTTATGTGGTTTTAGTGTTTTTAATGTTTTTATGGGTTTCATTTTTTTCAGGGATTTTACAAGGTTTTTAGGTTTTTTACATTTTCATGGATTTTTGGGAGGGGGGTAGGTTTTTTTGTTTGTTATGGTTTTTTATAGCTTGAGGGATTTTTAGGGTTTCTAGGGTTATTAGGGGTTTTAGGGTTTTTTTTGCACGTTTTTTGAGTTTTTTACGGTTTTTCATGTCTTTAGAGTTTTTTAACATTTTTAGTGGTTCTAAGGGATTTTAGAGTTTTTAGTGGTTTTTTAGGGGTTTTAATGATTAGTAGAAATTTTAGCGATTTTTATGGTTTTCTGGGATTTTTTGGGGTTTTAGGGTTTTTTATGTTTTCATGGATTTTTAGGGGGTTTTTAGGATTTTGATGGTTTTTAGGATTTATTAGGGATCTTGAGGGTTTTTAGGGGTTTTATGGGTTTTTAGGAAGTTTTTGGTGTTTTTGGGTTTTCTTTGAGTTTTTTAGTGTTTTTAAGGTTTTTAGAGTTTTTTAAACATTTTTAGGGGTTTTAAGGGTTTTTAGAGTATGTCGTGTTTTTTAGGGTTTTTATGGGGTTTTTGGGTTTTTTGGGTTTTTAGGTGTTTTATGTATTTTAGGGGGTTTTCAGGGTATATGGTTTTTTACGTTTTCATGGATTTTTAGGGGATTTTAGGATTTTTATGGGTTTTAGGGGTTTTTTTTGTTTTTAGGGTAAGGAAGATGCCAGGGTCGGGCTATTCCCAGCCCCCCCAAATTTATTAGAAAGAAAAAAGATACACAATAGACAAGGGAGGGGAGGGGTCAAATGACCCACACCCAAAAACCCCTTACAACCCAAGACGCAAAAGACCCCAAAAAAAGAAAAGTCAAAAGCGAAAAAGAAAAAACACACAAAGCCAAGCAACCCCCACCATCATCCAGCATCAACCAGCATCCAGCAGCTCACAGCTAACCAAACTCCCAGCATTTAAACTCGAACAAAAATCAACATCCAACAGCAGCACAATCATAAACCACAGCTCCAGCAACTCCTAGCTCAACAGCAACCAGCATCCAGCGCATTCCAGCATCCAGCTGCAGCACATCCAATCATCACAACAACATAGCAGCAGCAACACGTCCAAACCAACCAGCCCAAGCAACCAAAAGCACCAGAATCGACAACGCAATCAATCACAGCTAGCAGCATGAAACCACAACATGAGCACCGCAAACAAACACAACCATAATCAACTCCCAGCAACCAACCGCACCAAAGTAGATCATGCCTTGCCAATCCCATTTACCCAAGAAACCAACAGTAGCCTCCTAACCCATCTCTTAAGAGGTCACAACTTAACAACCGGCAACCAAAACCTTCAACCCGAGCAGCTTGCAGTAATCAACATCTCACAGCACAACTAACAGCGCACCACTAGCAACCATACCCAGTACCAAACCGCAGCATCCAGAATTTCGCAGCAGTACGAGACAATTGAAATCCACAACACACGATAATCCAGAACTCACGATTTGCAACAAACGCATGATCCAACAGCAATAATAAACCATGACCCAACCAAGAATCATCATCACATCGGCCCACAAAACCACACAAAGCACATCCAAAAACCAAAATATCATCAAAAAAGCCGCAAAAAACCAAAAGATTAACATCAGCATAAAATGAAGCAAGTCAAAAAAGAACCTTGCCTCCCTGATCAAGGATCGCCACTGTTAGATCCGCAGTTCTTGAAACCCTAGAAACAGATTCCAGATCTGTCGAGCCCGCACCACACCACTGCAGAAATCCGTCCAAAGCGAAGCCAACAAGGACCGAGAAACACCACCAGAGCCCAGATCTGCCGAGGATAAACCCCGACGCACACAGACACGCCTCCAGCCGCACGAAAACCGTTCCATCCACGCCCTTGAAGGTCTTGAACTCGTGATCCACGAGCCGCTTGAAGAATTTCGAGAGCACAGATCCATGCCAGTAAGATGCCCCACTGCCAAAAACCGCATCTGCATCACACCTCTCGGTCTTGAAAGGAGCAGCGAAACCACTGGGAAGGGCTCTAGGAGGAGCTCCTGGGAAACGCGAAATCGGGAGAGAACCTGGAGAGAGCGGCAACATCTTCTTTTATGTACGTTTTTTAGGGATTTTGAGGGTGTTTGGGTTTTTAGGGGTTTTTAGGGTTTTAAGGTTTTTCTTGTTTTTTATGGCCTTTTGGGGTTTTAAGTGTTTTTTATTTTATTAGGGTTTTCAGGGTTTTAAAAGTTTTTTAACGTTTTTTGGGATTTTAAGGGGTTTTAGTGTTTTTAGTGGTTTTTAGTGTTTCATGAGTTTTTAGTGTTTTTAAGGTTTTAAGGCCTTTTGTTGTTTTTGTGGGTTTTTTACATTTTCTTGGATTTTTCGAGGTTTTTAGGATTTTTATGGTCTTTATGTTTTTTAAGGTAATCTGGATTTTTGATGGATTTAGGGGTTTTCAAGGGGTTTTTGGTGTTTTAGGGGTTTTCAATGGTTTTTGGGTCTTTTTGGGTTTTTATGGGGGGTTTGGGTTTTTAGGGGTTTTAGGTTTTTTAGAGTTTTTAACATTTTTCAGGGTTTTAATGCTTTTTAGAGTTTTTAGTGGGGTTTTAGAGTTTATATGATTTTTTATGTTTATTTAATGTTTTTAGGGGCTTTTCAGGGTTTTTAGGGTTTTTAAGTTTTCTTGGTTTTTAGGTGTCTTTTAGGATTTTTTTGGTTTTTATGGTTTTTATCGTTTTTAGGAATTTTGAGGGTTTTTAGGATTTTTCAGAGTTTTTAGGGGTTTTATAGTTTTTAGGGACTTTTTGAGTTTTTATGGGTTTTTAGGGTTTTTCTGGGTTTTTTGGGTTTTTTGAGTTTTTATGGTTTTTTGTATTTTTTGGGGTTTTCAGGTTTTGTAGAGTTTTTAACGTTTTTAGGAGTTTTGAGGGTTTTTTGAGTTTTCGGTTGTTTTTTAAGGTTTTATGGGTTTTTATGTCTTTTTAGGGTTCTTAGGGTTTTTATGGTTTTCGGGGGTTTTTTCGAGGTTTTATGGATTTTTTACATTTTCGTGGATTTTTAGTGGTTTTTTATGATTTTTATGGTTTTTAGGGTTTTTAAGAATTTTGACGGTTTTTAGGGTTTTTGGGATTTGTAATGGTTTTTAGGGTCTTTTGGGGTTTTGGGTTTTTTTTGAGTTTTTAGAGTTTTTAAGGTTTTGTAGAGTTTTCTAACATTTTTAGGTGTTTCAAGGGTTTTTAGAATTTTTCATGTTTTTTAGGGTGTTTAAGGTTTTTTGGGGTTTTTGTGGTTTTCTTGGATTTTTCAGGGTTTTATGGTTTTTTACTTTTCCATGGATTTTTATGGGTTTTTAAGGATTTATATGGTTTTTATAGTTTTTAAGGGTTTTTTGGGTTTTTTAGGATTTTTAGGGGGTTTGAGATGTTTTATGGGTTTTTTAGGGTTTTTAGGATCTTTTTAGGTTTTATGATTTTTCTAAGTTTTTTATGGTTTTTCGGGGTTTTAAGGGTTTTTAGAGTTTTATTGGTTTTTTGGGTTTTATGGGGTTTTAGTATTTTTCAAGGTTTATAGGGGTTTTTATAGTTTTCAAGGGGGGTCACGTTTTTAGGGTTTTTGATGTTTTCATGGATTTTTGGGGGTTTTTTAGGATTTTTAGGGTTTTTAGGGTGTTTTGAGATTTTGAGGATTTTTTGGAGCTTTCAGTGGTTTTTAGGGTTTTTCAGGGGTTTTAGGGTTTTCTTGGGGTTAAAGAGTTTTTTTAGCTTTTTAGGATTTTATGGTTTTTTTGAGTTTTTAACGTTTTTATGGTTTTCTGGGGGTTTTAGGGATTTTAGGGTTTTTTACGTTTTCATGGATTTTTAGTGGTTTTTAGGAATTTTATGATTTTTAGGGGTTTTTAGGGTTTTTAAGGATTTTGAGGGTTTATATGGGTTTTCAAGTGCTTTTAGGGTTTTTAGTTATTTATGGGTTTTAGGGAGTTTTCGGGGTTTTATGGGTTTTTTGAGTTTTTTAGTATTTTATGATTTTTTAGATTTTTTTAACATTTTTAGGTGTTTTAGAGTTTTTCGTGGTTTTTTATAGTTTTATGGGTTTTAGGGTTTTTATATTTTTTATAAGTTTTATGGTTTTCATGGGTTTTTTAGATTTTTTATGTTTTAAAAGATTTCCATGGGATTTTTGGGATTTTTATAGTTTTAGGGTTTTTTAGGGTTATTAAAGTTTTTGGGGGTTTTAGGGTTTTCAAATTTTATAAGGACTTTTGGGTTTTAGGGTTTCTTTTGACTTTTTAATGGTTTTTATGGGTTTTTAGAGTTTTTTAAAAAATTTATGGTTTTAAAGGGTTTTTAGTATTTTAGGGTTTTATAGTTTTTAAGGGTTTTCTGGTTTTGAAGTGTTTTTAGGGTTTTTTTGTTTTCATGGATTTTTAGCGGGTTTTTAGGTTTTTTATGGTTTTTAGTGGTTTTAGGGGTTTAATGAGGATCTTCCCACTACAATAGTGGGTGAAAAATATTTTCTAATGTCATTTCTGTATATGTATATCATTTTATGATGTCCTAATGAGGTATGTTTCAACTTTAATAACTATATTACTATAGCTAATAACGTAATTCCTCTTAGGATTATGAAGAATCTGTTTGGAGTTCCATCTGTACTGAATATGTCTATAAAGGATCTAGATCCTGAAAATAAAACTTCTCATTAAGTTAATTTAATCTGTAATCACCCAATGTGTTGATGACTACCAAAAGATTATGTTTTAATATATTTCATTACTGTTTCTATTTTTTGACAGATTAAAATTTAAATATAGAAATATATATCATGTAATATATCTATCACATTGAAAATAAGACTTTAATTTTTTATCCTTTTGTGAGGATTTTGATTCTTGTTTTTGAGAAATCTATTCTTCACCTTAAAGATTATAGAGTTACTCATAATCATGGGTTAAAATACATTAGCCCTAGAGTATTGAATATAAGTTGATGCTTTTGGATTTAATCTATAGATATTATTTTAACTATTGCATATGAAGAATATGATAAAGTGGACCCCAATCTGATTGAGGGGAGAAATCATGAGAAATTGGTATTATTAGAAGTCATAAAGAAGAAGTATCAATTATTGAATTAGACGACCTTCTGGATGATGTAACTCTTACTGATATAATAAGGGAGTTATATTGGTTATCTATATTGAGATTCAACTATAAGATACTATTGGAGCTGAGGACATTGGAAAATAATTTTTTTTCTATGGTGAGTTAGACTGTAGTTCAGGCTCCTATAATTTATGTTTCCTCTTCTCATGTCTATGATGAGGAGAATCTCACAAATCTCATTCCAGAGTTAGATATCTCATTTTCTACAGCCTGATGTGTTTTTTATATGATATCAAACAACTCTTATATATTTTTCAAGAAAGTACTATATCTGTAGTTGATAGTGTAGTTCCCTTATTTAAAGTATCTTGACCATTTGTGGCTGAGTAATGAAAACAATAGAGATAATTAATTTTTTTAGTAACTATCTGGTATCAGAAGAGTGAAAAAAAAAATATTTTGATAAAATGGATGTTCCATTTTTGGCTATGAGTAAGGATAAGTAATAGATATTTTATTTAACCCTCTAGTGTAAAATATAATCTATAAGTTTAATAAATTTGACAACTAGAATAGAAGAAAGTAGGTAATTCTCTCTATTTTGAAGAATCTAGACAAAATATTACCAAGGTGTACACTACTGAGGTTTTAAATATTATTTAAAGAATTATATCTTAGTTTGATGAATTATATTTCATATTTTATTCATAGAAAAAAAATTTATAAGTTTATAGAGATTAATTTCAGTTTCTTAATAAAATTCTGTTTTGAATGATGATTTAGAAGTTATAATTACTATGTTTTAGTCATAGTTTAAGTATATCAAAATATTCAAAACTGATCGACCAAATATGGTCTCTAAAAATGACTTTGATGGTTTAATGAGCCTTCCAAAATCAATTTTGGATATATCTTAGAGATTTCATGTTCCCAAATCATCTCTACAATGATCAGTTTCATAAGATTTTATTTAAGAAAAGTTAAAATATGTCTTTATTTATATTGACTCATGGACTAATAGAATTATTTTATACAATAAAATCTTATTTCTCTATAGAAATTTATTCTTTTTAAGTAAGATCTATCTATGGAAAATATTATTATTACTGGCATTCAACATAGTGATTTCCATAATATAGAAATAGAACTAAAGTATTTTTAAATCTTTGTTCATTAGAATATTTCGTCAGTCCAAACAATATCTACAGAGACAATTAAAGATCCAATACTTATTATGGTTATACTCAATAATATGGTAGTTTCACATTAAAATGACTTTTCTTTTCTTACTGAATGTGTTTTATACATTCACCATCTGGTTTCTTAGTCTTAGTCAACTTGTTCCTCAATTATTGAAGAGGTTTATTCTAATATACCTTTTGAGATGACAATATAGATAGAGGTAATGAAGTTTTTTTGGTTATTAATCAGATTGTTCTAATTCTAATTAACACCTGTTATAAGTAATAAAAGAATATCTGATAGAAAAATGAATTATCAGAAACTTTTGATCAAAATATGTGAAGGGAGGTCATATTTTTAATGTTGCATCAGTATCTTTAGAAAAAATTCATTCCAAGATATTATTGCTCTTAAGTACTTTTATCATAATGGAATTATAAGAAAAAAGGAAATTATGTGGATTCACTCTTTCAGTTACATGGATAATGATATCTTAACCCTTTAATTAATGATTTCTACCCTACTCCACCCCAAATTATCAAATAGATACTTGACCCTTCTTCCATATGTGAAAGTGAATATCAGATGTTTATTCTGAAATCCTCACCACCAATAAGCAACTCTTAAAATATTAAATTATCTCCATTGGATAAATATATGATCTAGATAAATATCAGGAAGATTCTTCTGGACTTCGGTACCATGTTATCAAGTCATTTTTTCAAGATAGAGCTGGCCTCAAAGGTTATATTTCACCAAATATCTTACTGGGTGATTTGTGTGGTGAAAGTGTAACTTCTCTTTTATATACCTCTTTTCACCTAAACAACATCAATATTTTAATAATCTACTTCTTATAAATCATCCTTTTGATGTTCCTCTAAGAATCTAATTATTCTATTTTTTACCTAATTGTTCATCTTAACATTTGAATTTATGAATATTTTTTGTGTTTACTATGTGTCTGCTGAGTTCTTTTCATTAATTAAGCTATATTTCTATCATTATTCACTTTATATATTTTTCTATTAAATAATTTATAATCTTATTACATTTTAATTATTTATATAAAATTAATTTCTACTTATTAAAATTAAAAATCAATGTGTTTTCTCTACACATTCACTTACCTTTTGATATCAGAAAATAAAGGATTATATTTACAGGATTATTTTTAAAAATAGTTAATGAGAAAACATAATATTTTAAAATGTTTTATTAAAGGAGAAATAATTGAATGATCATATTTATTATTTGTTCTTGGATTATATTATCATTAAAAATTATGATATTATGGGATGTATTTAGGTTTTTCCACCATATCAAACAAACTCATCAATTTAATGATTATTTGAAAATCCTTATTTTTTGTTGATATTTTTTATTATGTGTTTCATTATCATATATTATATTTTTTAAATTCTTTGTATGACTTCACTCTTCATCAAAAAAAATTCCTATATAATTTATTTTACATTAAATAACTGTTCTTATATGCTAATGATTTCTATTATAGATGGACTCATCTCCAGCATTCAATTTCAGTTTTCTCTAAAAAAAAATTCTTACAGAAGTATGATCTAAGTAAATTATCTTCTATTATAAGAAAATTATATTATGGATTATGATAATTTTTTATAGATATATTTCAATCTATAAAAGCTAAAATATATTGCTTTGTATATATTTCTTTTAACTTATAATGATCCTGATTTATTTCATATAAATGTACTACATAAGTGAATTTTCTAACATATGGTGAAATTCAATGATCTGATAAGTTTTTTCATATTAATTTTTTTTATATTTTTCAATGGAATTCACTTAAGAGAATATAAGTTCTAGACATTTATCTTTTATAAAACTAATTATCTTTTTAATGATTTGTAATTTTTTTCTCATTGTAAGATTTTCATTTGGATACAATATACCATTTACATATCATTTGAAAAGTCAATTAATGATCTCAAGTTCATCAAAAAAGAGTTTTCTAAATAATCAAAAGGATAAAGTGTACATAGTTTCATTTTTCAAGAATATAAGGATTCTATAAATATTCAATTTATTATAACCAACCATGACTATTCATTCCTTATTTTGAATAAAAGGACACATGCTAATTAAGAGCATGTAACTTCATATTTTGAAAGGATTATTCCATTGATAATTGGATTTAATAGTGTACCTTGTTCAAATTTATAATATGAGATATAAAAATTAGAGTATGCTGATTCAAGAAATAGAATAGAGAGAAAATACATGAAAGATACTCATATACAAAGTATTTTCTATTTTTTATGATCATTCTATGATCATATATATTATTTTTCATACAAGATTATATTTTGTAATCAATGAAACTAATGAGTGCCTCTTTGAAGACATCATTCTATTCTAGGATATTCTTTATCCTTTTTAATTTGCCACTTGAAATTATGAACAAAATATTCATAAATATTTATTTTCATCTTTCTATCAATCAGAACTCATTTTTTTTATTTTTCTAATACCGTTGTTAGGTCTTGTAAAGGAAAGTCCTAATTTAAAACTCAGGGAACTTTTGTAACATGTGACATTTGCTTGATCGCAACTAGGTAGACCCTATAAATGAGTAATTATAGTAAAAAATCTCCAAAATCAATTAAAAGAGCATTGGTGGGGTGGTCTAGGGGATCTTAATGCCCTGAACCATTATAAATTTTCTATATTCTATCATTCTCATATAGTTTCTCAACATGATTCTTATTTATTATAACATATGATAATTATTTGTGCATTCTATAAGTGTGGGTGGTTTCTTTGTGAAAAAAAATTCAAGAGCTCAATTCCACCCTATATAGAGTCATTGCTCAACATTTATCTGACCAACACTGTTCTACATAATCGATTTTCATTGTGATGTGTCCATAAATTATCCAAATAAAATTTCCCTTAATAACACTAAGGAGAGGCTTGAATGAATACTATGAATCCCACACCACACATATCATTATGGAGCTATATAAATAAGGTCATGTTTAACGTAGGTCTTGGGTTAAAGGATGATTGTGAGGGGCCTTAGGTGAGTTCCCCTTATAAATAGTGCTCACAGGTGTTCAATCTTAATGGAGCTATTAAGGGAAATTTCTTATAAAATGGCAACCATCGAATCCCCATGTGGAGGGGGTCTTTATGGAAGTAACATTTGAAGGGGTTAACCATGAATTTCCATCTTAAAGGGTCCTTCAAGGGAGTTCTTTATAAAGGGGTCCTTTTTTAATATCCCCATGAAGGACATATATGGATATCCCATTAGGGTTTCTTATTTTGTTGAAACCTAATGAATTATAGTATTTTGGATTCAATTAATTCATGATTATGGATTTTGAATAATGGGATGATGATATATTGGTCATTGATACTGGATAATGTTTCTAGAATAATAAAATTCACCCATTATCCTCTCCCATTCTTCAAAGTCTGTAATAAATTTTTTTGACATTGAATTCCCAAAATATACTGGTAGAGGATGTCGTGTGGTATGTAAGAGACTAAATATGACTTTTATTAATAGTATTCAAATTATATTTGGATATTCAAGAAGCATAAAATCATGGAGGGGCCATATTCACTAAATGTAAATTATTTTAAGCCACAAAAGAAGTATGCTACCGCATTGGAATACAATTTGTGTATTAAAAATGAATGCTGACATGAACAGTATATGTGACGATGAAAGAATATTGTGTCTTCTCCCTAAATTATTTTCATTTATGATGGGGAAAAATTCATCCTAGAATCACATGTGCTCTCTAGAAACAATTCTCATTTATGAATGGTCTATGTGGTCGAGAAGGAAAAATATGACCTTAATGGAATCCTAAAAACTGGTTGCAAATGACCTAGCATACTTCATTGTGGTAAATTCTTTCAAAAATTCACTCATTACTTTTGATCTGAACTTCATGGGTATTTAAATCCCCCCCCCCACCGCTAGAATTGTTCCTAAAAAATATTAAGATGATCCGAATCAAATGAATTATGATTTCCCATGTAATTCCCATTTTGTGTTTGTAGGAGATCCCCATGATATATATGCCAAATAGGGGGGTGTTTCAGTAATTTTACTAATCATCTGATCACTTTTCCTCACAAATAAACCTCTTGACAGTGGTAGATAAGTCTTCTTAAAGTATAAAATATCCCATGTATATTATTATCAATTTATTTTAATGTCTTCCTTGAATGAAATCCATATTAAATAGATTTACTTCACTGGAAAAAAATAGAGGTATCCATTCAATGATTATGTGAAGTATTCCCCTTATAGATTCTAGTATTTGAGAACTATCACTTTCATAGAACATATGTCACAAACCATCCTGACCCACTCATCACCTTTTTGGCCAATATGGTCTACGAAAACACCTAATATGCATTCATGATTACCCTAGGTTATAAACAAGGAAGAAGGTATCAATGAGTAATCATGTGGGATCTATTTTTCTTAGATAATTATATTTAAATAGCAGTGGGATTTTATTAAAATCCCAGTATGAAGCATCATTACATTGTATTTATATGAAAAAATAAAATAATCAGTGAAAAATGAAATATAAAACAACATAAGTATCAAGGATAGAAAAAAATAAAGACTGAAAATATGAAGATGTTTGGTGGGAAATAACAACCAAAGAATTTAAATTATACAAACATACACTGAAAAAATAACTATATAACATAAAATTGAACTCCATATTTAGGTACAAACCTCTCTGTTAGTGGATAAAAACCAAAAAAATATCTTTAAGACCATATTAGTCTACCAATTCCAATATTCATAAGTATGGGTGTAAATATAACCAACCAGTAGGTAATCACCATAGAGTCAATGAAAATCATTTATCAAAAAATTCTATAAATAATTTTTTTTAAAATATAAAATTAAAAATAATATTTCTAAAATATTTTGACAAAAACACTCATAAGATAATTTTTAAAATCCTTTAAAAATAAATCCTATTTTAACTATGTGAATTGTTATACGAAAACATTCTAAAGTAGTTTTGTTAAAACACATCTTTTAAATTCTATTTATATTCATTTATTTTTTTAAACTATAGTGAAAGTCTTGAATATAAAAGGCAATGAGATTACTAAAAAATAAATTTCATAAATCCATTGAAATAAAAAAATGTATATTAAACGAAATAATAAATCAATGGGAGAAGTAGCAGTAACACGATCATAGAATATTAAAACATAACATAATATCTAATAAGACGTGTTATTAGAGAGAAATGGGTAGAAATGTTGATGATATTGAATAGTGTTAAAAATAAAGGTAGTAATAAAAAGACAATATAAGATATATAATCATGGGAAATTATTAAACACCCTACAAGATAGCCATAAATGGGTTCATTTTGGAACACTATGTTAGTCCATCAATACATTCTTATTTCTGCAGCCAACTAATTGCTCTAAACAATCCTCACTAGTGGAACTCCACCAATTTATAAGACCATGACATACCCTAGGGATCTATTTAGTCTAATAAAAACTATATAGAAATAATCTATCAATCTCTCACTAAGATTTATAGTCTCTCTATGAAAAAAGAAGTGACAGGAAAGGTGTTAATACTAAATTCAACCTAATACAACCTCTTAAAACATGCCATATAAATATATATTGAAACGTTACAAACCATATAATTGATATATTTCACTAATGAATCAATAACATGAGAATATCATATGGATCGATAAATTATTTTGAATGTGTCTATTGGACCTTTAGTCCAAAACTACAATTTATGTTTCTAAAACATAATTTGAAAACTCATCTGATAATACCATTTTTCATAAAATGCATTTTTAAGGTACTGAATATTACTTTCAATGTACTTGAAATTATCCACCTCAAAAATTATTTTGAAAAAACTTTGAAACTTGATATCATTTGAAAATCCTTTAAAACAACATGTCATCTTCGTATAGAAAAAATAAAGCACAATAGAAAATATGAAGATACCTACACAATGTCATTGAAAAATTAACTAATAATTATAAACATATGGAAAACATTGATCATTATTATGAATATTCTAGACCACAAATAAAATTCAATAAAGAAATAAACCCCAAACCATAACTCTCCAAAACACATAAATTTTTCTTATGTGAAAAAAACTTATACTTAAAAACCATATTCTCATTTGAAAACCCCTTTGAGAAAACGTTTTTGGAAACTAAATTCTCTAAAATAGGAAATAATTTTAATTAAAATTTATTTATGAAACTCAAACCCTATTTATATTATAAATAAAATGAATAATATTGAAACCCTTATTCCAGACTAAGTGAATATAGAGTGAAACTCTTGAATGTAAAGATGGGAAAATCCAATTACTGTTTTTCACATATTAGAAATCAAATACACATGCAGTTAAAGCCAAAACCCACCTAGTATTTTTCCAATTTTTCACCAAAGAGAGAGGAAAGGGAAGGATTGGTGGAGGAATGGATGAAGAGGGGTGGAAGAGGAGGAGAATCACTAACTTATTTTGGCTCTCATTGAAATTAATTGACTAGAGGTGAAGATTAGAGACGAAGGTAGCGGGAGGTCATGATTATCTCCCCATGGTTGTTCATCATGTGAGTGTGGGAGTGGAAGAGATAGGGTGAAATAAAAATGGTATTGTTGATTAGAAAATTACAAAAATTAAACATATGGGTGACTCGCATGGTTAGGCAGAACGATATAGTAAACTATTCTGTAACCATGAATGATGTCTTGCACACATCTGGGAACCACACAAGTAGAATGTTCAGTTGGAATAACCCTATGAAAACCCTTCACAATAGTTCTACTGTAAATTTAAGGTCGCTTTAATAATTTCTATATTCTTAGTGTTATCCATATTCCCTACAGTAAAGTTATATATATTTAGTTTCTATAATAATCCTGACCCAAAATTAATTTTATTAATAAAATAATGATGGAAAAATTGATTCATGAAATCTTATGTCGTGATATGTTCACATATGTTCTGTGAAAAAAATCATACTTTGTTAATGATTGACTTCATTTTTCCATTTGAAACATTATAAATTTTTTTATTTGTAGTGGCCATGGATTATAAATTAGATCAACTGTTATATTTTTTAGTGTGTTAAATGAGGATTCTTATCACTATAAATATTTTTTGGACCCACCACTATCATGTCAATAATTAGAATGAGCCTCTTCACAATATTTGATCATTGGTGTTCAAGAACAACCCATAATCAGATAGTATTCGCATATATAACTTCACACTTCTTGAAGATATTTTAATTTCTACACCTGGACATAAATTAAAATTTTCATTGTTCACATATTCCATATCCAAGTGAAAAACAATTTTAAAATTCCAACATATCATATAGGCTCCCTAGGGAAGCTTCTATATATTCAATATATCTACACTATATATTTTGTATCAATACTCTATCCAATAACACATCTCTAAATACTCTTCAACCATTTTCCCTATATCACAAAAAGATACAAGAAAAGGATAGAGGTCGAAGAGATATTTGTTCCATAGTTGTATATTATCTGATGAATAGGCTTTAGCCTTCCAGATTTTTCATATTTGTGCAAAATTACACAAAAAAAGATGATTAATCTGTATCATGAATCTTTTATTTCCTAATTATTGATATATTGATGAATGGATATCATACAAATTTTTTTTATTAATGGGTATTCTGGACCCAATACTTTTCATATACCATGCTATGAAGTATAGATTAGTTTGTGGGACATCAGGAAGCAATGGGGAATCCTTGTTATCCATATTATTTTTGTAGTGTTTCTTCCTATAGATAATATATGGGAGGATACAGAGAAAAAACTTACATAAAAATTTATTTTCTAACAAAGTTTTAGATAATAAATGTTAAGTATATCTACCTCTGCTCGATTATTCCTTTCAGGGAATGGATGAAAGAATTTCTACAGTTAAAAGGGTCGAGGATGGGAGTAAGGTTACAATGAATCTTCCTTATCAGGGTGTCTAAAATAAAAAGGATCATATTGGGTCACCCATGTGTTAGTCTAGCACCCCTCATCGGGATATTCAATGTAGCCAACAGTGTATCTATACTTTTGAATGGTGCTGTTTTTTTGTATTTCTCAGAGTTTGGATTTTCCATACTAGGTATGCCTACTCAAGTGTTAATATTATCACCTTGGTAATAAAATTCCTCTATGTGAATGGAGAGACTATATATTTTTTGAAGCCTATCCTCGATTAAATTTACCATATGTTGGACCATATCCAAGAGGGTAAGGCCCTATATTGGATCATTACCCCAATTCATATTTCTTTATAGAAGGTTAGAAGAATAATTATGGTGTTATAAGCCCAAAAAAAACAATAATCCCACATTCATCATCTCTTCCAAGACTACTTAGTACTTCCATGATTTGACTAATGTCTATAAATATCAACAAGGTTAATGATGTGTTAAGGAACCCTTACTTATTTTCCTTTTTACCTTTCAACATTCATTTTTTATCAATAGTAGTGATGACACGCAAGATGTGTTTCTGTTTTTCATTTCTTTATAATATGTGGTTACAGTAGCTCATGTGGATAAGATAGTCATTTATGATCATAACACCCCATTTAGATTCACCCACCAGTTCAGGTTTCTAGAATTGATTTCCCTATTTTTAATTATTGTTTTGTTATGTGATCAGTATCTTATCTTAATTTTCCATATTTGGTTAATAATGTAATTTTAATATATAAATGCCAAGATTATGTTTCCACTTATTGGTTATTCTTCCAAATTCTCAATATATTGTAGTAAATTATGGGGTAGATCACTACATGGAAGGAATGCAATGATATTTAGTTTAAAGGATGAATACATTATTCACATCTTAAAATACACTTCATGAGATTAGTATAGAATAGATAATCAAACCAGTGGATTTTGGAGACAAGCTCCCTTAAAAAGAATTAATTTTCAACTTCTAAAACCCTTTATATCAAACTAGGTTTATACATAGTTCCAATATGAGAAATATCTTCATATATAACTGGCATAGAGTCTATGGTGTTGCAAATTGATGCACATGTGGGAGTCACTCGTACTTGATGAGTCTTCAAAACCAACTAGGGAATAGTGGTTGAGGATTTTTCTTTTCCTATCCCACCGACTAGATCAAGATTATCTATCATGAATATTACCATTAATTGTATACCCATATTATAAGGTAAGATGAATGAAAAAAAAAATTCTTCTTTTAAATATTGGGTGATGAGGAAATTTCAATGGTGGTAAGTCCATATAGTCATCACTAGAACTCGTCTAGATATTATTGGGTAAATTTATAGGCTACTTCACCAAATCATTTATGGTTTAGGTTTAGTTGTCTTTGAATACCAAAAATTTAACTCTCATATCCATCATTATTTGGTCATTTGAGATAAATTGATGGCTTAAGAGATATATCTCAACTCAATAGAAAACAAAAACCATCATATATAATCAATGGAATAAACCATTAATGTTCTCCATCTACTGACCACTGAGGAATTACAGCTACATGAATGGGTGTCTACTCAAACAATAATTTTTTTGTGATATGTGGCTCATGTAGTTATGGTGATATCCTAAATTCTATAAATGACCTCCATACATCAAAAGTTTTATTATAGGAACCAATAATTGGATATGTGAATTTATAAAACATGCATGCTAACAGTATAAAATTCAATCAAGTAATCAAATCATTGGTGTATAACTAGTGCTTCCCATCAAACATTTTATTACATACATAGTTCAATGAACCGAATACTATTAAAGCTATATTTTCACAGATTTTTTTGTATAAAAGATATATAGACTCTAAAATATTTGTTTCACTCTAATTTTCATCCTTATGAATGAAAATATATTTTTTTAATCACTATAATTTTTTTCTCATCCAGATTATCGATCCATAATGATCATTAAAATTTATTATAAATTTCAGGAATTAATTTAATCCATGTGAACACTATATAAAGATGAATCATGTAAATCATAATCTCCATTTTCCTGAGTCAATAGTGAAATATGGATCAATTCATGATCCCTTAGACATGTTCTCCGAAGAGGATTTGTGAATGTTTTATATGGTGGTGCATATACCATCACTATGAACTATGCTGAGTCTTTGAGATAAAGGATTGTCGTATTAAATATCCTCCTGATCATGTGCAATTGGATATATATAGGTTGGATGGATATAGAAGCATATGAAACATCAATTTAATTGATGGATAACATACTAAAAAATGATATATGGTTTTCTCAAGGATTTAGGATATTTGACATATAAAGGTGACCAAAATAGGGAGGCATCTGTGACATAACCATACATTAAATTTAATCAATTTAGTTAAGGGATATGGGTGACATAGAAAATTAAAAATCATGAAGGGGGTTTGTAATGATGATTCTAATGTTCAAAATTGATCAACAACCCTGAAATTATTTCCTCATTCATTTTCTATAAATCATAAAAAATAATATAACTAAGGAATAAAAGGGTGTTGTACTTTTTTCCAAAATCAAGGGACATATAGAGCATGGTTCAACATTCCGTATTTTTATATATTGGAAACTATGAGCTTAATGTATTTTCGGTTATCCTTATATTTTTCTTAATCTTTAAAAGTGGGAATCTTATTAAGAAAAAACTCGACATTTTCTTTGGAATCTCATTCTGCGTATTATACCTCATTTCAAATTGACCTTGCAGAGTGTGTGTTTATTGGTGGTATTATTTTATGAATTATACCATTTCAATTCATATGAATGAACTAGTCTTATTTTGATCCACTCGATATAATCTCATGTCCTCATCCAATATGAATAATAATATAATAAAAGCATAATACATAAGGATTTATAAGGTTTAGCATAAAATCACACTCCTTATCGTGATTGGTTAGTTGATCCAATCACGTATTCATTAATGTCATTATATTCAATAATAATGTTTTATTAATATTTTATTTTTCCACAAATCTCATCCTTTCATATAACGCAAGTCATCAATGAAACTCATTTTTTCTTGTGACACATGTTAACTCCATATCATGTGCATTTCAAGATATAAATATATTGAATTTATTTAAAATCATAAATAAATTATATTTTCTCAGGATATTATGTTCTCTTACACATTTGGCATTGTGTGTCATACATTCTATAGAATAAAATGTTCTAACCTTAGATATTTGGGGTAATAAATATTCAATAAAGGTGCCTCTAGATATCCCCATTAAAGAGTTTATTCTTCTTTATAAATTGATTCTTCATCTTTAAATTTATATTTTCAATTTATTGTTAAATCATTATCACTATTTATTTTTATATTTGTTTCAATATTAACTTATTATTCCATTTTTTCTATGAGGTTAGACCATTCTTGTAAGGGTAGAGGATGGTTGAAATCTATTGAAACTTTTTAACCTTGTAACATATTATTTCACATAGTTGGGAAGCCACTGGGAAAAGGGATATTATGGTGAAGATCACTAAACTCTAAGAGGAAAGTGTTAGTTAGAATGACTACAGGATCATTGTACCTCAAACTATTATAAATTTTTTATATTCTATATTTCCATTACAATTTTTCATTATTTTTCTTGTTTTTCATAGTAAGAAATCAAAAAAATCATTCCTTAAGAAATTTTGACTTTTTAAGTGATTAAAATTTCAAGAATTCAATTCACCCTCATCATGAGTAATTATAAACAGTTTATCTAACCAAATATTAGTATCAAAAGTAGAGACTATATAGTTAGAAACACTAAAAGGATTAAATCATAATGTTTATCTTCAAATAGCTTAAATTTATGACTATAGGGAGGTAATTTCTTCTTTATAGAACCCTGTACCAATGAGGAAAACTATAGATGTTGGAAATAACAGATGATTATATATCTGAAAAATATTTGTCTAAAATTTTATCAAAATTCTATTAATCCTTATGAAATTCAAAAGAAAGAACCTAAGACACATGATGAAACTATAAATATAACTATAATTCTAAATCAAAATATATTAACGTAATTATATATGGAATTTTTCCCTTTGATTTTATCAAATTTTCTCAATGTGATATAACACATGAAATATGGATAATTATATTAGTATCTTATAAAGGTGATGATAATTTAAAATTTCTAACATAATATATTACCAAATTGAAATTTGACATATTCCAAATTATTTATGGTGATATAATAACATAGATTAATCAAATGATATATGATATTATAAAAAATACGGATAATAAAAAAAACTCAGGTTCTTGAACTCAATTCAGCTCTTAAAGATCTCATAGTTATTCCATCCAAATAGAGAGAAATTTTAACTAATATTATAAAATATGATACTCAGAAATACAAGAAAATAAATGAACATATTAGTACTCAAATGGTGTATGAGTCTGAAATGGAATATGATAATTGAGATAATAATCTATTTAAGAATTAAAAGTTGTTTTTGAAATCTTTTACTTCAATGGATAGGAAGAAAAACAAGAGATTCCATTTTTATGTTCATTTCATAAAGAAAAAAACGCAATATAGATTCAACTGATGATATTTCTCAATTTTCTAATATGTTATTAAAGTTCTAAAACAATAGTCTATGATTCAAATAATACTTTAAAAAGTAAAAAAATATTAAAGAAACACCAGAGAATTCATATTTTATGATAGTAAGAATAATGGAATCATTAAACCAAATATCCATAAATTAAAAGACAATAAGATGTCAAAACATAATTCATCCCCAAAGGTTGGTTAAAAGATTAAATCCATAAAATATTATGAAGGATATATAGAGTACCCCGTAGAACTCTAGAAATGAATCCAGTTATAAATATAAATTTTTAGATTCTAATTAATTGAAAAACATGTTCTTTATAGCCCAAGGCAATGAGGTACATTAATCCAATTAATCATCTACTAAATCTGATCCTTAAAACTACTCTTTTGAAAAATGAAATTAGTGTTATTCTATATTATAAAACAAGTATTTGTCTCTAACGAAAAATAAGAAGACCAAAAAAAACATATGTGGTTATTTTCAATGACAACGAATTTTTATATGAGTATGTTTATAGTTTTTTTCTATGAATGTAAAATAAAATAATTAGGTGTCAATGTTAAAAATATAAAGCATTCTATCAATTTTTTTACTAAGGGGGTGAATATTTAAAAAAAATCCTTGGTTATATTGATGAAAAAAATTATTGTATAAAAAATATGGGAGAAACCCCGAAGATATATAAATATTATTTGATACCTAGTTCTATAAATATAAATATGTCTAATATCACCTTCTCTAATTGTGGAACAAATCATATTTTTTCAAATGATTTTTTTAAGAAACCTATATATGTGTGGAATAAATGAGGATTTTATTTTTACAAATTTATCATGTTTGGATTATCAAAATTCATGAAAATTTATGCAGTTTTGTGAACCTGAAATTTTATCGCTAACACTATGAGAACCAAGAGAATTTTTGTACCAAAACATCTTTTTACTTGATTTGTTTTTATAGGGAACAAGTTACATCAACAGAAATGGAAAACAGTTTCTAGAATGTGGCCATTAAAATACAAATGACTAGATATTTTTTCAAATTTCAATCACTATATATGATTAATGGAGGGCATGTAACATTTGGTGACAATTTAAAGGAAGATAGTTGGAATTAGATTTAATGGAGATCCCCATTAAATCCTCATTAGTAAAGTACTTTTTGTTCAAGGTTTAAACAATAACATGATAGTTATTTATCAATTTTGTGATGATGGATATTCCATTTATTTTTTTAATAATTATTTTCTTGTTTTTGAAAATAAATTACTTAGAATTAATACACTAAGAACTATAAATTTTTACACACATGATTTACATTCCCTGTGTCAAAAAATGAAAATTGTTTTCATGTTAAAATATGTGAATAATGGATTTAGAATAGGACAATTGTAAATTTAAAGTTTTATTCAATACGAAATTATTCCAAGTTAAATTTTATTTCTAATCTATATAACCATAAATTTGCTAAAAATAATCTATATGATTCCTTCCAAATTGGTAAGTAACATAACAAATTTCTTAAACTAATAAATGGGTTTCTACTTCTATATCTTTAGAACTTATCCTAATAGATCTATTTAAACATTATAGAATATAAATTCTATGTGTTTATTCATTATTTTTTTTATTTTAGTTGACTATTTCCCTTGGTTTACTAGGAATTACATTTTTAGACATATAAGAAAAGCATGTTAAATTTTTACTAATTTTTTAAAACTTCTACAAATTGAAAAAAAATTGAAAAAAATGAATTTGGGAATTTACCATGGAACAGAGTTTGAGAATCATGAAGTTAATTAATTTTTCATTAAACTTTTAGTTAGTTATACTTTTTATACCCCTCATTCACCAATATTTAATGGAGTTGTTAAAATGATTAATAAGACCTTGTAAAAAAATTATATAATGACATTATGTGAATATAGTATTACCACTTACTTTAGGGATGAAACTATTAATACATCATGTTATTTCATTAAAAATGTTATAATTAGGCATATTATAATGAAAATAACTTATGAGTTATGAAATAATAGGAATCCAAAGGTTGGATACACTAATGTTTTCGCATATAATGTTTATATCATTAAAACTGACAACAATATTGGTAATTTTGATCAAAAGGATAATGAATGAATCTTCCTAGAATAATCTACCACTTAAAAAGATAATAGTATTTTCCATAAAACAGAAAATGTAGTTATATAACATACTCATCATAAATTTGGAATAAATTTATTTTTTATGTCAAAAAGTCTCAATTTGAAAACATAAGTGATTATATAGAAAACTTATAACTTGAAAATATCTTTTAAGATAAAAAGGATGTTCATTTATAGTATTATCAAGAAAAAATTATACTTGAAGGAATTGATTCTAATGATCTAGGCAGTTTACTTCCTAGAAAATCAAAAACCATTATGGAAAGTCCTATAGAAATTGTTATTAGGAAGCATGATGTAGGTTTTAGGACGATGTAAACTATAGGAATCTATTATGTATTTTTTATATTTCTTTCCAATATGGAACCTAAAAACATATAACAATCCATATACTATGAAAATTGGGTATTTTCTATGTAAGAAGAGTGAAATTCATTCAAGAGGAACAAATTAAATAAATTGTTTAACAACCTTTAAAACTATCTTGTAATTAGAAGTAAATGGTATTTTGTAACATAAAGATTATAAATTTCTGATCATTGGAAACAACACTAGATTAGCTACCAATGGTTACAACTATGAAGAAGTAATACATTATGAGGAAACAATTTCCAATATTGTTAGATTAGAAGTGTAACACCCCAAGAATTCATAGTGTGTTATTTCTTCAAAATAATTCAATAACTTGCACTACACGCAACACCGAGATAAATCACACCATGACTTACCAAAAAAAATCTATTAAAAATAGGTTATGAATAGTATTAACTAAATTTTAAACTTTATATAATCCTTATAATTTTAGAATCCATATTATGAGTTTCTTAGACATAATGCAAGAACAAATTTATTTTTAGTATGGAACTTTTATCAACTTTCAACAGTGAAACCTTTTTAAATACAATATATTAAACTTTTTGACTAAATGGGGACATCAAAAAATTTAAAATTAAACATCTCAAACTTCCACGGTACGCTTTCCTTTGAATAATACAGTAGCGTGTGTCATACGCAACTTCGAGTTCTAACACACCACAACCAATCAAACTATCCGTTATTAATATTAATACCTAACTTTTAAAATTTTAGAAATTTTATCTCTCAAAATGGACTTCATTTTTGGATTCGGAGTATCAAATTTAGCCTAAGGTGAAATTTTGGTACTTTTCGGATAACTTTCATATTTTGATGAATAGTGAAAATTACTAAATTTTAATTAAAAACTACTTTTTTAATCAAAATAATTAATAGTGATAAATTATTAATTTGAGTGGTTTCAAATTATATTTATAATATACTTTTACCATTTAATATAATGTTGGTCATTGGACATAATTTTACAATTAAACCGAACATAAACAAGTGTCAATCTTTTGATAGTTATTATCTCTTAAAAACACGCTTTTTGTTTTGACAGCGGGAATTAATTTTAAATTAATTTCTTCCACTTCTTTGTTTTGAATTTAGAAAAATGTATTCCATATTTGGAATCAGGATGTTCAAATTGTGTAAATATGTAACTTTTATTTTTAGACATTTTGAATAATTACTGCGGTAAATATTTTATTTACCATGGTTAAGGGTAAATCCGGTAAATAAGGGTTAAAAAATAATATTATAATAATAATAAATTACCTTAAAACGTGTCCTAGCCTTATTGGTTGATACATTTTCGGAAATAGGTATATTTGGGTCGATTTTGGGACCCCATGGTGAAACTTTTAGGTGATAGGGACACTTTATTTTAATTAAGTTAAAATGAATACAAAAATGACACAAGCAAATATCTTTTAGAACAATAATTTGTACATAGGGTTATATATGTTGGATTTTAGATTATAAATATTCATTAGAAAGATATAAAGATTTACTACATAATTATATTTTATAAATAATTTTTAGACATTAAATAATTTAATTTATTTATGACACAATGATTATGCAGTAATTACTATAATAGTGAAAAATCCAAATAATTGATATTATAAATACCCAAATAAATATAATATGAACCTTTCAATGAATTAAACTAATTTAATAGGATAATATGACATATTAGGATTTATTTAATTAACTTTGTTCAAAGTAATCATTCTGTTATGAGTTTCTCAAAAATCAACTATTGAATAGTGTCAAAATTGACATAAAAGAGTTTTTAAAACAAATATTATATTATTAATTGATATTAAATTCCTAAAAATCTAAGGTTCGTCCAAGAGACTTATATCATGATAGGTTCATCATTACTGGACCACTTGGGGGTCTCTTGGATGTATATATTAAGTTTATTAACCATATAACTATAGAAATTATTTCTTAAATAAGAACATAATATGAATATAATCATAAAAATAATCCCAACCTTAATGAATTTTTACTATTATCAGTAGCCTGTTTGTTTTTTCCATCAAGCTAAAATCTACATATTTTGCACAGACCTCCATTCTCTGGTCTCTGAGAAATATTGGAAAAAATATTGTCAAATAACAGTTTCTTTCTCATTAATGATGAACTAAAATGAATTTATGATCAATTATTGAGTTATAAGAGAGGTTGAGATGAAACAAATAAATATCTAATTTTTTATAGGGTTTAAGATTTTCAAATTTACTACTCATATAGTCTCTCTAGTTAGAGATGGATGAAATTTAAAATGATGTAATGTGATAACTAATCATAGAGGAAATGGAAATATTTTGATTTATGAATCATTAATAACCAAAATGGAGGCTCTCAATACAACAAGTGAGAAAAAAATATTAAATAAATAAATTAATGATTTCTCAAATATGATCATAAAAACAGATAAATAGAATGAAATTAATTGAAATCAAACAATAATAATTTAGAATTTATTAAATCAGATCGATCAGAATATAGTGGCCTAATAATAATTTATTCTAATTGATTCTCTAATAAAATGAATTCTAACAAGATATCCCCATTTTTGAATGATCTCATAGGGTGCGATTCCTTAATCTACATGCTTTGTTATTTAATGGTTTATTTGATTATTTCAAATGTTTATATTAATTATGTTATCACATTTGATTATTCTATGATCAAAATTGAATAAAAAATACATTAGGTTATTTTGTTCTATAACACTTATGCAAAACAACTACCAGATGAATTTTATTCAGCTTCCTCCATTGATAATAAAACAAAGTTTTATTTCGTATTAGTTGATGAATGCAATTATTTAACTCGAAAATTATAGGTTTATTTTGAAATATTTCTATTAAATCGACACCCATAAAAATAAATATCAAAAAATGAAGTTATTTTAAAGATATTTATATTTAGAAATATTAATGAAAATGAAAGTGTTCATTTTTAATATCTTAATTTTTTCTTTTTAGTGCCCAATTGAGATTCTTTCGGATATGATTAAAATTGACCACAAATTCATAATGAAAAAAATAATTTATGGTCTAATTATAGTGAGATAATGTCATATCCCAATTATTATTATATAAATATTTTTTCCAACTGGTACTCCAAATTCATATAAGTAAAGATTAATATTTGAACTCGTAGGAGTTGAAAAAGTTATACTATTTTCATTAAGAATATTCTATTTATGTCAAGTATGTAATATATCAAGCTCAAATTTATTCTAAAATCTTGTTTTATAATTTTAAATTTAATAAAATAGTTTAACTACCCCATGATTCCCATTTTATAGTTTTTTCTGCATGAGTTTTGAAAATTTAATACACATTTTATTGTTTTTTCATGAAAAAAATATCGTCACCAAGATAAATTTAATAAAATATGGCATCCATTGATAAGGTTTTATATAAAAGAGCAGGGTCTTATAATCCCACATTAAAACCATTTACAAAAATAAAATAATGTAATATTTTATACCAAGATCTAGGTTCTTATTTAAGACACCACATACCTTTGGTATGTTTGATTTTTTTAAATGAGGGTCTTAAAATCCAAGATATTATTAAACATAAACATTATATATCAAAAATAAATTATTAAGATCATATTTAACTTCCATATAATAATATTTAAAATTCATATCAAATGCCTATGATAAAATAATTATTAGGATTTATAATCCAACAATATAGGAAAATGTTTCCTCATAATGTATTACTTCTTCATAGTTGTAACCTTTGGTAGCTAATCTAGCCTTGTTTCCAATGATCAAAAAGTCATCATCCTTTTTGTTACAAAATACCATTTACTTCTAATTACAATATAGTTAAAAGGTTTGTTAAACAATTTATTTAATTTTTTCCTCTTGAATGAATTTCACTCTTCTTACATAGAAAATACACAATTTTCATAGTATATGGATTGTTATATGGTTTTAGGTTCCATATTGGAAAGAAATATAAAAAACTCATAATGAATTCCTATAGTTCACATAGTCCTAAAACCTACATCATGCTTTCTAATACCAATTTCTATAGGGATTTCCTTAAAGGTTTTTGTTTTTCTAGGAAATAAACTCCCTGGATCTTTAGAATCAATTCCTTCAAGTATAATTTTGTCTTGATAATACTATAAATGAACATCCTTTTTATCTTAAAACAAATTTTCAAGTTATAAGTTGTCTATAAAATCACTTAAGTTATCAAATTGAGACTTTTTGAGATTAAAAACACAATTTGTCTAAATTTATGATGAGTATATTATATAACTACATTTTATGTTTTATGGAAAATACTATTATATTTTTAAGTGGTAGATTATTATAGGAATATTCATTCATTATCATTTTGATCAAAATTACCAATATTGTTGTCGGTTTTAGTGATATAAACATTATATAAGAAAACATTATGGTATCCAACCTTTGGATTCCTATTATTTCATAACTCATAAGTTATTTTCATTATAATATTCCTAATTATAACAGTTTTAATGAAATAACATGATGTATTAATAGTTTCATCCTTAAAGTAAGTGGGCATACTATATTCACACAATATCATTCTATAAATTTTTTACAAGGTCCTATTAATACTTTTAACAACTCCATTCAATTTTGGTGAATGAGGGGTATAAAAACTATATTTAACTCCAAGTTTCATGAAAAATGAATTAAATTCATGATTCTCAAACTATGTTCCATGCTAAATTCTAAAATTCATTTTTTTCCAAAATTTTTTCAATTTGTAAAAGTTTTAAAAATTTTGTAAACATTGAACATGCTTTTCTCATATGTCTAAAAATGTAAATCCTAGTAAACCAAGGAAAATAATCAACTAAAATAAAAGAAATAATGAATTCCCACATACAAGTTATATTCTATAATGTTTTAATAGATCTATTTGGATAAGATCTAAAGATATAGAAGTAGAAACCCATTTATTAGTTTAAAAAATGTTTTCTGTTACATTCCAATTTGGAAAGAATCATATAGTTTATTTTTATCAAATTTTTGGTCATATAGATTAGAAATAAAATTTAACTTGGAATAATTTCATATTGAATAAAATATTAAATTTACAATTGTCCTATTCTAAATCCAGTATTCACATATTTTAACATGCAAATAATTTTAATTTTTTGACACAATGAATGTAAATCAATTGTGTAAAAATTAATAGTTCATAGTATCTCAATTCTAAGTAATTTATTTTAAAAACAAGAAAATAATTATTAAAAAAATAAATGGAATATCCATCATCACAAAATTGATAAATAACTATCATGTTATTGTTTAAACCTTAATCAAAAAGTACTTTACTAGTGAGGATTTAATGGGGATCTCCATTAAATCCAATTCCAACTATCTTCCCTTATGTTGCCACCAAATGTTACATTCCCTCTATTAATTATATATAGTGATTGAAATTTGAAAAAAATATCTAGTCATCTGTATTTTAATGGCCACATTCCAAAAACTATTTTTAATTTCTGTTAATGTGACTTGTTCCCTATAATAAAAATCAAGTAAAAAGATGTTTTGGTATAGAAATTCTCTTGGTTCTCATAATGTTAGCTATAAAATTTCAAGTTCAAAAAACTGCATAAATTTTCATGAATTTTGATAATCAAAACATGATAAATTTTTAAAAATAAAATCCTCATTTATTCCACACATATATAGGTTTCTTAGAAAAAAAATAATTTGAAAAAAGATGATTTATTCCACAATTAGAGAAGGTGATATTAAACATATTTCTATTTTTAGAACTAGGTATCAAAGAATATTTATATATCTTCGTTTTTTCTCACATATTTTTTATACAATATTTTTTTTCATCATTATAACCAAGGATTATGTTTAAATATTCACCCCCTTTGTAAAAAAATTGATAGAATGCTTTATATTTTTAACATTGACACCTAATTATTTTATTTTACATTCATAGAAAAAAACTAGAAACATACTCATATAAAACTTCATTGTCATTAAAAATAACCCCATATGATTTTTTATGGTCTTAATATTTTTCGTTAGAGAAAAATACTTGTTTTATAATATAGAATAACAGTAATTTTATTTTCAATAAGAGTAGTTTTAAGGATCAGATTTAGTAGAAGATTAATTGGATTAATGTACCTCATTGCCTTGGGCTATAAAGAACATGTTTTCCATTTAATTAGATTCTACAAATTTAGATTCATAACTGGATTAATTTCTGGAGTTCTATGGGGTAGTATCTATATCCTTCATAATTGTTTTTGGATGTAATCTTTTTACGAAATTTTTTGGGAGGAATTATGTTTTGACATCTTATTGTCTTTTAATTTATGGATGTTTGGTTTAATGATTCCATTATTCTAACAATCATAAAATATGAATTCTCTGGTGATTCCTTAATATATTTTTACTTGTTAAATTATTATTTGAATCATATAATATTGTTCTATAACTTTAATAACATATTAGAAAATTGAGAAATATCATTAGTTGAATCCAAATTGCTTTTAGTTTCTTTATTAAATGTGCATAAAAATGGAATTTCTTTGTTTTTCTTCCTATCCATTAAAGTAAAAGATTTCAAAAACAAAATTTATTTATTAAATAGATTATTATCTCAATTATCACATTCCTTTTCAGACTCATATACCATTTGAGTACTAATTTGTTCTTATATTTTGATGTATTTCTTAGTTTTATATTTCTTAATTTTAGTTAAAATTTCTCTCTATTTATATGGAATAACTCTATGAACATTAAGAGCCGAATCGAGTTCAAGAACATGAGTTTTTTTTGTTGTCCATATTGTTTATTATATCATATATCATTCTATCATTATATGTTATTGTATCACCATAAATAATTTTGAATATGTCAAATTTCAATTTGGTAATATATTACATTAGCTATTTTAAATTATCAGCACCTTTATAAGATACTAATATAATTATCCACATTTCATGTGATATATCACATTGAGAAAATTTGATGAAATCAAATGGAAAAATTCCATATATAATTACATTAATATATTTTGAGTTAGAATTATAATTATATTTATAGTTTCATCATGTGCTATAGGTTCTTTCTTAAGAATTTCATAAGGATTAATAGAATTTGGTTAAAATTTGAGACCAATATTTTTCAGATAGATGATCATCTGGGATTTCCAACATCTATAGTTTTACTCATTGGTATAGGGTTCTATAAACAAGACATTACCTCCCTATTTTCATAAATTTAAGCTATTTGAAGATAAATTTTATGATTTAATCCTTTTAGATTTGATAACTAAATAGTCTCTACTTTTGATACTAATTATTGGTTAGATAAACTGTTTATAATTACTCAAGATGAGGGTGAATTGAATTCTTGAAATTTTAATCACATAAAAGGCCAAAATTTCTCAAGGAATGATTTTTTTGATTTCGTACTATAAAAATAATGAAAATAATTAAAAATTGTAATGTAAAGACAGAATATAAAAAATTTATAATAGTTTGAGGCCCAATGATCCCATAGTCTTTCTTACTAACACTTTCCTCTTAGAGTTTAGTGATCTTCACCATAATAGCCCTTTTTTCTAGTGGTTTCCCAACTATGTGAAATAATATGTTACAAGGTTAAAAATGTCGAATAGATTTCAACGATCCTCTACCCTTACAAGAATGGTTGAACTTCATAGAAAAATGGAATAATAAGTGCATATTGAAACAAATATAAAAATAAATATTGATAATTATTCAACAATAAATTGAAAATATAAATTTAAAGATGAAGAAACAATTTATAAAGAAATATAAACTCTTTATTGGGGATATCTGGAGGCTCCTTTATTGAAAATTTATTACCACAAAAATCTAAGGTTAGAACATTGTATTCGATAGAATTTATGACACACAACGCCAAATGTGTAAGGGAATATAATATCCCAAGAACATATAATTTTTTTATGATTTTAAATAAAATCAATATATTTTATAGCTTGAAATGCACATGATATGGTGTTAAAATGTGTCACATGAAACAATGAGTTTCATTAATGACTTTCGTTATATGAAAGGATGAGTTTTGTGGAAAAATAAAATATTAATAAAACATTATTATTGAATATAGTAAGACTTAACATAGCCATAAAATTAGTTTTTATAAATGGTATTATCTAATATATGAAAATATATGGTTAATAAAAATATAAAATTAATTCAATGGTTACAAATTATTAAGAACTGAATATAAGAACTAATATATTATAAAGGGATTGTTTTTATAGAAAACTATTTTTATGCTAACAAATATATTTTATCATAATTAATAAATTTAATTAAAATTAGTGAATGATATTAATGATATATATATGTTATATATTCAATAAAATATATCTTTTATATTAATCCTATTAATTTTATAGGAATAAGATGAGAAGAAACCTAATATTTTACATAAAAACCTATATGTTTATAAATACAGTTTTTCCAACTTTTAATGGAGAACCTATTTTATATCGAATTTTTGGATATTTTATAAATATTATATGTCAAAATAACCTTAATATTTGTAATAAAATTATAAAAATTATGTTATGGTGAATTTGTTTTATTTTTCTAAGAAGATTCATTTTTAAAAAAATAGATAAAAAATATGAATTTCAGTTCAAAACTACTTTTCCATATAATTTATTTATAAGTAAAAATTTTATTTTTAATGGGTTTAAAGTATAATTATATTATTATTTTTATCAATTAATCAAATTTAGTCATTATAATCAATTTAAAATAGAATTTGGATATAAAACTCAGGAAAATTTTGAATGTTTTTTTACTTTAAGAACCTGCTTTGTCGTCTTGTTCGCAGGATTAAATTTAAATTAATTTATGCCACATATTTGATTACATTTTAAAAAAATGGATTCCATATTTTTAATAATAAAATTTTATAATGTTTAATATGATCAACATAGTTTTTTAAATATCAGTGAATGATGTTAAAATTATTTACAATGATTAAGGTAAAATTAAGCTTAACAAGGGACTAAACCTTAAAAATACGGGCCAAAATGACCTAAAATATGGTTTAAAAGAAATTAAATGGTCATATATAGACCCACTACTCATTTTTATCTAATTTATACTATTATTCGAGCCGCATTAAATAGAAAAATGTGTATGGAATTCGCTTTTCAAAAATTTATAAGAGTGCCACTCCTCCACTATAAAGAAGAATTGAAGACTACCAATTCCTTAAACCTCTCAAGTTAAGTAGGATTAACAAGTATATTCCCAAATAGATCCTAAAAATACATCCCCTAAACCTACATGTATCACATTTTTCATAAATCCATCCAAGGAATCCCTTTGGTTCAAACAAAAAGGAGTTACTCGATTAAGAGGTAACATCTTTCCACAAGATCTTTAGTTTTATTTTTTATCCTTTAATTCAATTAATATTATTCCATGGTTATAAAATAAAACCAGTATATTTAGTATACTAATATGTTTTTATATCAGTGTTTTTATTTACACTTACAAAAACTTCTATCTAATGGGTAACGAACTTACTGTTTTTTTTATGGTGAACTACCGCCTCGCGAAAAGAATATGTTCATTTTTCCTTTACCAAATATAATGGTTGGTAATTATGATGTAAAATATATCTATATATATTATATATAAGATAATTATAATTCATTTATTATTCTATAATTTTTATATAGAAAACATCTATATTCTTTCCTTCTTGTGGGTATACGATAACATCATTTGTAGAAGTGTGGACTTCCGCCTTGTCAAAGCGATGTGATTATTTCATGCTACACATAAAACATATTAAGGATGATTTTAAAAAAATACATGTAACATATATGACATAAATATGTTTATCATATTTTAAAATACATATATATAATTTTATTTTCATTCTTTTGATACGAAAAATAAATGAAAGTAGGATTCTTGTGTACCTACGACCTACTGTCTCCATGAACGGTGTATTCCATTTTGATCTCAAAGTATTATGGATTATTATAAAAACATATATAATAAATATATCTTATTTTATAATATTGGTTTCTGTTTTAGATATTATTAATCCATGATAGGGACAACAAATATAAATTTAAAACACACTCCACAAACTAGGCAATTAACACCCAAAATAGCAAAAATTATGAAAGTTTGTTTTCAAACGGGTAATAAGATATTATTAGAAGATAATATATGATATTATAAACATTAATATGGTTCGATAATAATTTATTAACACTATAAAAACCATTAAAAAGGGGGTTAATGAATGTTTTTTTAATGGAAACACAAGTTAAGGGATTTTTCTTCATTTTACATTCCATTTAGACTTATTTATTATTATGCACCAAGTTTCATTAATATGGTGTATATACTACCCCATGACATGTTATAACATGAATATATTTTTTCGAAAAATATTTTATGTTTCATTTAATGTTACTACTTCATGTAGATTATGATTGAAATTTTTTGAAGTGGTATGAGACACTTTGTAATGTTTAAAGAATATTCTTCTTAAGAATGTTTTTAATGATTATCTTTGAAATCTCTCTTCCTTTTGAGATTTTAATATTTATCTTAAAACAATAACATTTTTTTTATAAAAATAATTTCCTATATATTGTGTACATAATACCAATTTTTCATATAATATCATGATTCATTCATTATGCCTGATATTTTTAGTTTTAATTTGAATTATTTCATCTAAAGTAATTCGAGTTAAAATTTAACAAGTAGAAAATAATTTTATAGTACAATTTATTTTCACTAGGTTTTATTACTCACTAGTTGACATTAATATTATATTATTATGTGTAATATAACATGACTATCTATTGATATATTTCCACTTTTATACATGGATATACATTTGATAGACATAATTTAATCATTGACTGAATCTCATTCCAACATTATAATTTTTTTAATGGATTTACATTACAATATCATTTTTTTGGATTTTTTACACAGGAATTTCCATTAGATGAAATTATTGGATAATTTTCTAATAAACCCTTTAATTTTCTTCTCCTCCAGTTATTCATGAACTCTTTCAAGTATTAGTACCATTTTTTCACACTTTGGTACTCATAATATTTTAGAACATGTTTTTAAGAAAAATCACCTTCATTTCTCTATATACTGGGAGAATATATTTTCTTGTAAAAACTATATTTTATTAAAATGTTCTTAACCTTTTCAAAATTATACTAAAATATATTAATCCCTTTTTTTCTTTTACCAATTCTTTCAAATGAGTCTTCTTAACTCTTTCTGAATAAGGAATTATTATATCATTTTTACCAAAAAAATGAATGTGATTTTTACCTCATATGGCTTGTATGGATATACCCACCACCATCTTTTTGAATCTTCCACTAGATGTTTTGAATGATTATTTTAAAGAAAATTATTATAAAAAGCGATTTTAAGAGAAAAGTGTTTTCAAAATGATTTTAAAAATGAAAAGTATATTTTACTTAATAATGTTTTTAAATTATATTTTATTTATTTTCATAAATGACCAAAACCATTTGTTTTTACTACACTTGGTATACATTGTATTTATACAATCCTTATTATTCCTCTATATTGGTTTTTATTGAGTTTTACAAGGACAGTATTGAAATTCACTTCCCTGATTCCTTTTAGTCCCTGATTCAATTTCAGATGATTTGTTGACATTGAATTTCCCATAAGTATCCATATCCTCTTTCATTGATATGATTATTTCTAGAACCATATACAATTTTTATATGGTGTTCACTTTGAATGTTATTTGATTATTAATGGAAATGTTGATAAATATCTTTATTTTATTAAATATGGATATTTTATAAGGAATATTATTTATTTCAATTATTTTATATGAGTATTGATTTAGACATGTATGACATGGGTGGGGCCCGATTATAGATATCCCTTTGATGCATCGGTAGTCTCATGAGATGAATTAGTTAAGAAAATTACATGGGTTTTTATCCAATATGTTGTAAACTACTTGTTAAAAGGACTTAATGATTAAGGTAACATGTACCTAGGAAACATTAAATCCAATAAATAATCATTTCCCTCATTTAGTTTCAATTATTAATCATCCATGAGATTTTTCATTGATATATCTATGTAAGAAATTAATTCTAGGCTCATTGATTAAATGGAATGTGTTTCTGTTTCTTACCTGTAAATATTTAATTTTACTTATTTAGTGATTTGAATGGAAAGTGTTTTCAATTATTAGCTTTCCATAATGTTTATGAACAACCTTATTAGTTTTTTTTATTACATGGTATGTGTGTTCAGTTATTTAAAATTCCAAAATTATTATTATCATTGATTCATTATTTCATTCTCTATACCTTATCCTTGATGAGAATTTGAGATCACCTTTTATTTTCTCCATTCACTAGGAACCCAAGAAGTGGAATAACAAATAAATATAACTATATAATATATGGAATAATATTATTATCCAATAAAGAAAAAAAAAATTATTTTTTATTTAGTGTATTCATTTGTATTTAAAGAATCATATATGTATCTGGTTTACCAATAATACTAAAATATTTGGTTCTTTATGATTTTATTCATTGTAATCCTTCCAATGTAATGGTATTAGACACCACTTCTAGGATTTCTGAGGTTGGGTCACTAAATTTGGTATAAGAGGATGTTTTTCATTAAACATGGGAACTAGATTTAGGGAAACATAGATTAAATAACACACACATAAGGTAAATTTTTTAAAAAAGTGTAGCATAACATCCTAGAATTTTGGTAAGATACATATTATGTGGGTTTTACTAGTAATACATCCCTTACAAGATACATTTAGTGGACATGGTTCTTGAATAGATGAACCTAGGAGTAACAACTTCAAAAAGGTTTGTCGGTCCTGACTGGGTGTAACCTGGTACATGACAACATGCCTTAACAAACACTTGGTTGGAAAATCTTGGAGGGTAAACTTAATATAATTGATTTTATATTTACAAAACATTATAAATGATCTAAATATAGGATGAAAATGAGTATCATAGGATAAACCATAGACCAATGATGGATCTATTTTGAAATAAAATAGAGAAATTATTTATGTATTGAGGTTGAATTGAAAACATTAGTTAAAAGGATATTTAGTGATTAACCTTACTTCAAAGATTTCCATCGTATTCATTTTTCATATTATATTAATATGGTTTTAGAAAAGAAAAACATGTATGCTGGGTAACAACTAATAAATTACAGTAATCCCACATGTCTTGAACCCATGACCGAAGTGTGGTAACATTTTATCACCAATTACTGACCTATGTAATGTCTTGGTAGTTATGAAATTTCTTAGTTGAAAAATATGATGAATAAATATTAATGATAAACATGTAGTTTTTCTATTTCAGGTCTATACATTAATTTCTTAATCATATTGGATTTGGAAAATAGTTAGAGAAAAATTAAGAGACATTTCACACTTTTAAGAGCCTTATGACCCATTAAATGTTTATTTTAGTGCTTCAGAAATAAAAGTTAATATTTGGATATCTATTTCATGAAGTAAGGGATGAATTAGAATTTGATCAAAGAACATTAAAAATATTTAAATGTTTATATGAAATTAAAATGTACCATGTATGTGAATTAACTTATATTATTAAGAATTAATGGAATATCTCAATATGCAGAAAAGAATAAAAAAAGTTTTCATAATACCTTACTTTTTATTGAATCGATGATCTTATAAATCATTACAGATTTATGGATTTGGTTCCCTTGAATTTTTTTTATTATTCACATGTTTCTGATTGATGACCTCAATCACTACCTATAAATATATTAACATTTCATCCATGTACGTATCTTAACTTTCCAAAAATTATCTCCTTCTTAGAGACCTAGTTATATATTATTTCATGGGACGTTTGTACATACCATGCTCTCTTTTATAGGGGATTTATTATGAAAGCTTCTCATGATGTGGTTTTTAAAACATATAAAATATCAAACAATCTATAATAATTATCAATTTCAAATTGTGTGGATGCAATCTAATTAATGTGGGGAGAATGTAACACCCCAAGAATTTAATGTAGGAACATTGCATTCGATAGCATGCATGACATGAATCACAAACCACATAAGGGTAAATATAATCCTGAGTATTTATAATATATTTACTATTTTAAATAAATTCAATATTTTTTATTACTTGAAAATAACCTGATACTGAGTTTGCATGTGTCACATGCAACAATTAGTTTCTTCAATGACTTTGATTACACTCAAGGGCGAATTTTACCAAACAATAATATATTAACAAGAAATTATTATTTTATATAGTTAAAATTAACCTAGTTGTTAAAATTGTTGTTAAAAATACTATTAACTATCTTAGGAAAATATATGGTTCATGAAAATATAAAATTAATTCATTGGATACTAATTAATTACAAATGAATATAAGAACCAATTGAATATAAATGGAATGTTTTTATATGAAACAAGTTTTGTGCTCCCAAAACTATTTTATCCTAATAAATTAAATTAAATACAATTAGTTAATGATATTAATGAAATATAAACATTATATATTCATCACTATATTTTTTATATTCATCTAACTGATTCTAAAGGCATAATATGAGAACAACACCAATATTACAGAAAAAAACCTATATTTTTAGAAAGGTAGTTTTACCACCTTTTACTGGAAAACCTATTTCATGTACATTTTTTTGAAAATTAGTAAATCATATATTTCAAAATAAACGTATTATTTGAAAGAGAAACCTAACAATTAATTTCGGTTGAATTGTTTTTATTTTTTTGAGAAGTTTCATTTTTTAATGAATAATGAGAAATAATGAAATTTAGTTCAAAAAATATTTTCCATATAATTTATTTATAAGGATAAATTATATTATTAAATGATTTTAAATTTTTATTAGATTAATTTTTTTTCAATTAATTTAATTTAGGTAATTGCAATCAATTTCACTTAGAAATTTGATATAAAACATAGAAAATTTTGAACGATTTTACTTTAAAAACCCAAATTGTCAACCCATTAGTGGTATTAAATTTAAATTAATATATACCACATATATTAATGTAATTTGGATAAATGGATTATATATTTTTAATTCACAGAATTTATAATTTTTAAAATGGTAAAATTATATTTTTAGAAAATATATTAGTGGAAGTAATTAAAATTAATTACAATGATTAAGGTGAAATTATGCTTAACAAGGAACTAAACTTTAAAATTAAGGGATATAATTAAATATAAACATGTCATAAAATAATTAGATGGTAATATTTAGATCCTATCATAATTTTTAGATAGTTTTTATTTAATTGTTAAAATGTTGGTGTAATTTCATTTTCTGAAATTTACAGGAGTGCCACTCCTCCTCTATACAGAGGCACTCAAGACTACCACTTCATCATACCTATAAAACCATGTTGTATCAACCAAGATATACCCAAATATATCCAAAAAATACTCCCAAAAACCTATATTCCAAACATTTGTCAAAAATACATCTATGGAAACCATTTTGTTCAATCCATCAAGATTTACCGGATTAATAGGTAACATATTTGCTCAAGATCTCTAGTTTTATTTGTTTACCCACTATTTCAATTCATTAAATTATATTATTATATAAGAAAAACATTATAATAAATATATTGAGAAGTTTTTATATCTTTTTTTCTACGTACATTTACACACCCTTCCATCAAATGGGTAACAAACATACCGTTTATGTATACGAAAAACTACCCCCTCACAAAATGGAGTAGTTCGTTTCTTCCTTTACCACCTCTCATGGTTGGAAATTATGATGTAAAATATTTTTATATATTTTTATATATGATATTTTTAATATTTTCATGCTTATTTAATTTTTATTTAAAACATAATATTATGATTTTCATATTGTGGGAATACGAAAACATCGTTTGTGGATGTGTGGGCTACTACTTCCTAAAAGCGATATAATTCATTCACATTGTACATGGAACATATTAATGATTATTTTAATAATTTTATAAAAAATATATAATATATATATCATACATAAATTATAATATAAATATATAAAATTTTACTTTTATTCTTTTATCATGGAAAATAAATGAAAGTAGCGTTCATGCGTATGTACGACCTACACTCTACATGAGTGGTGAATTCCATTTCTTATCTCAAAATATTAGGGATTATTCTAAATAAATATATAATAAATATATATTATTTTTAGATAATGGATTAAATTATGGATATTATGAAATCATTATAGGAATAACAATTAAAAAGTTAAAACGCACTTGACAAGCTAGGTAATTAACACCCGAAATAGTTAAAATAATAATAGATTCCTATCAAATAAGTAATAAGATATTATAGGAATATAATATATGATATTATACAAATTATTATAGTAATTTAATAAGTTATTAAAACTCTCAAAACAATTATACATGAGGTTATAGGAAGTTGACCTAAAAGGAAACCTAAGGTATGAGATTTCATCTCAATTTACATTGGATTCAAACTTATATATTGTTATACACTATGTTTATTTTATATGGTGTATATAACACCACTTGACATGTTATATTAAGAATATATATAATATATGATATAATAAGATACATTTAATGTTATTCCTTCATGTTTATTATGATTCAAATGTTTAAAATTGGTATGAGACACCTTAGAATGATTAAGGATTATTCTCATAGAGGATGTTTTTTTATTATATTTACAATCACACTTCATGCAATTATTTTGAACTATATCATGAAATAATAACATAATTTTTATGAAAATAATATCATATAAATGTTGTAAAAACTAAAACTTTGTTATATAATATCTTTATTTATTCATTATTGATGATATTTTAAGTTTCAATTTGAATTATTTCATCTAAGGGGATTCTAGTGGAAAGTTACCAAGTGGAAAAGAATTTCATAACCCAAATTTCTTTTCATTAGTTTATATTATTGTAAAGACCTATAAATTCCAATAGAAATTTTTTCTCAATTATATTTGGAATTTTAAGCGTACACAGTTTTTCACGGCACCTAATTCCGAGGCCCGGTGTGCCCGAAATAAATTTTTGAAGTTTAGCTCGGGTACGTTCAGTGAACGAATGAGCGGGTTTTTCTAACTTTTGAACCAGTTCTCGGAATCGAAATCCGAGGGCACTGTGGAAACCGTAACACCGATATTTTCTTAAGAACACCTTTTCTGGAGTTGCGTTTGCTCAAGTGTGGTTATTAAAAAAATGGGTTAACTAATGAATAAAATAAAATTTGTTCAACAATTATTATTTTATTTTCTATATAGTTTAAACCTACAAATGGAGGTTTAGGTGAGACCCACTAAATCCTAACCCCTCTTGATAGGATATTAGTGAGTTGGTCCCCACACAAGCCCCACCTATTCATCTTCCCCAAAACTCCTATTAAGTGGGAAAACCCCCATTAATTTTGTTTAACACACCCGCACCCCCTTATTAAATGCCAAGTCAACTCTCGCGTTTAATTGGATTAATAAACGCCTCATTAATTGGTCAACGCACATTAATTAAATCATGATTTAATTTTGAATTTAAAAAAGGGATGGAATGAGTAATAAAATAAGGTAAAACCTTATTTTATTATTGTTTTTGTGTTGTGCGAAAATATTTGGGGAGAAATTACTCTAGTCTTGAAGAACATTCTTCCTCATTGAAGAACGTAAAGAACGACGAAGAACGCCATCCTCCAATGAAAGAAGACGTAGAACACAATTTCCTCAGAGATCGACGATGCGACACTGTGTACCGCAACGCCGATGATCCTCTTCTGCAACGCAGTCTTCCGCGATGTCTTTTTTGGCGACGATCCTCACCCGACGACTTCATCAAGGTAGGGTGTTTTCGAATAAAGTGTATGTTTGAATTATCCCCTCGTGCATGAGTAATTTTAATTTCAGAGTGTTTGAATAATTTTACCTTGAATAAATTATGCCCTCGTTAAAAGCATGTCTTTTAAAGATTCCCATTTGAAAAACACCTAACGCGGAGGGTGCAGGCCGAACAAACACGGCCCGAAAACCCTCCGAAGTTTGTTTATTGGTGTGCGGATCGACAGGCGTTGACGAAGTGGGCCGCAAATGCGTTTTTAACCTTTCACAGTAATCTATGGGTCTCGGGAGAGCCGTAGGTGAAGAAGTCGAAAAAAACGGACCACCGAAGCGTGTTCGGTGGTCTACGGAAGGCGCTGCCAGCGCGCCACCAGCAGGAGTCGCCGCGGCCGAAGCCGCAACGGTGGCGGGATGACCAGATCACATGGCTGTGCGGGATCCGAGGGAGACGTGGCAACTAGCACCGCATTCTTTATCAAGTGGAAGGGGGGTAGCGCACCCCCCCCCCTCGCGTCTGCTCAGTGCGTGGCACCCGCCGAGCCGGACCGGCCACACCGGGCCGGGACGCCCGCACCGGGTAGGGCCCACCGGTAGGGCCGGGTAGTGCCGGCCGGGCCGGGCCGTACCCTGATGGGCTGGACCCGAGTCGGGTCAATCCGGTTCGGGCCGACCCAGTGGGGTTGGGCCGGGCCGGGCCTGGCCCAGACCCCCCCATTTCGGACTGCTTTCAGTCATTAGCCTATATCTTGGGCTTCAGACCTCCGATCGACGCAGCATGAGTTGCGTTGGTATCCTTGAATCGAGATAGTCATTTCTATATATTACAATCAAGGTTATGAAGAACATGGTGCATGGCGGGGTTGGTTCGAACACGAAACCAACCGGGCCCTCAGAGCGGAAACATTTATAACTTGAGCTCCAGACATCCAATTGACGTGCCATCGACTTTGTTGGATTCTTCTTAGTGAGATAGACCTTTTGGTTTACTCCGCTCGAGGATTGGACGCAGTTGGAGTACGGTCAGGTTGGTTTTGACTTAAAAAACCAACCAGGCCCCTAGAATGAAAAAGAAAATAACTCTCAGACCGCGCGTCCGATTGACGCGCTCTCTGTCGTATTGTGTTCCTATTGACATTACAGAACATTGTGATACATCAACTCTGGTCTACGTTATAGTTTATGTATCGACCTATTGGCTTGTGGAGCGGTCCCTCCCAGAACAAGTGTGCTGTGTGCGGAAACCCTAGAGCTAGCTGAGACTTGATGACTGCTATCCGATCGACTCAAAGTGTTTCGATAGCCCAGTGGGGAGCGATTTCTTGTAGCGGAAGACCCACGGTGGGAGAGTGCGTGGTTGTAGCGGTAGACCCATGGTACTCAACAGAAGGATTATCTCTGTAGGCTATGAGGGGGAGCGTTTGGTTGTAGCGGCAGACCGATGGTGGGAAGCGCTTGGTTATAGCAGCAGGCCCATAGTACTCGATAGGTGGAGTACTACAGCAGTCCAAGGTTAGTGGGAAGTGCTTGGTTCTAGAGATAGGCCCACTGTACTCGATTAAGGAGGAGTTCCCCAACATCTATGGGTTCGACGGTGAAGACTATCGTACTGGAATCCTCTGTGGGTTCGACAAAGATAACAACCGTACTAGAATCCTCAGTGGGTTCGACGATGAAGACTATCGTACTGGAATCCTCCGTGGGTTCGATGATGATGAAAACCGTACCAGAATCCTTAGTGGGTTCGACGGTGAAGACTATCGTACTGGAATCCTCTGTGGGTTCGACGATGATGACAGCCGTACTAGAATCCTTAGTGGGTTTGACGGTGAAGCAATCATACTCGAATCCTTCGTGGGTTCGACGAGGATGACAACCGTACTGGAATCCCCAGTGGGTTCGACAGTGAAGACTACCGTACTGGAATCCTCCGGGGGTTCGATGACGATGACAACCATACTGGAATCCTCTGTCGGTTCGACGATGAATACTACCGTAATAGAATCCTCCGTGGGTTCGATGATGATGACAATCGTACTGTAATCCTCCATGGGTTCGGCAGTGATGACTACAGTACTTGTATGCTACGTGGGTCCAATAGCTTAGCTGGTCTAATATCCTACGTGGGTCCCAACATAGATGAATCTGTGGCTACATCTGATCATCTCTATCATCTGACAAAGAATTATACCTGTGTGAGATAAGTCTTGATTTTCAATCAATATCTCCAATATGATTGACATGCTTTCCTATGTGGATTGGGTTGTGTTATCCTATGTGGGTTGGTTGTGCTATCCTGTGTGGACTAGATTGAACTCGGGCTCGGATGTTAGAGCCAAACTGGAATTGGTGACTTAGGTATGTGTATGGGCATATACCTATGTAGTGTTGGTTGTTATTTCGTGATTGTATCATTCATTTTTGGTTTATCCTTTGTGGATTCTGGGAGACCATCGGGGGTCTCAGGGTCCTTAATGAGTAGCTTAACTCACCCCTGCAGGGCTTTGACCGCAATTCATTGTGTTATATGCAGACGATGGACAACGTTGATCGAGGTAGAAGCTCATGGAGCCTGACAGTACTTGGAGGTGGACCACTAGACGAGACGTGCTCAGAGCGGATGGCTGGAGCCGAGGAGCAGAGGAGACAATCTATACCCACACTTCAGGTGGGATTTCCAGAGGAGGGCTTGGACTTGCTACTTACATTTCTACTGCTGCACTCTCTTTTAGTTGTACTTACTTTCTGTTGTACTGCACAATCATTTTGGGTTTGTATTCTGGCCCACTTACTTTTCCGCACTTACTTTTGTACCAGTTTTACTTAGTGTTTACTTCTGCTGGATTACTCTGTGGTGTTTGTTTACTTTATAAAGTCAATAACTTCCCCTTTTTGTCAGGATGTATGCCTTTGGTGCTAGTCTCCAGCCCCTGGCCTATGGAAGGCAGGCTTGGGGTAGTCATGGCAAGGGCCCCAAGGACGGGCCGTAAAAATTATATCCTCAATGTATATAATATTCTATTATTATGTGTATAATTAATTTGACTATATATTGATGTATTTTCAATTCTTATACGTGGATTTACAGTTAATACACACAATCTACTCATTTATTTACTCTCACTCCAACATTATAATCTTCTAAATGGTTTACTTTACAATCTCACTTTTTTTAGGATTTTTTTCACTTTAATTTACTTCATAGGAAATTATTTTATAAATTTTTAATAAAACCTTAAATAGTAATCATCTCTGGTTTTTCCTTAACTTTTTCAAATATTAATTCCATTTTATCATTCTTTTGTACTCAAAATGTTTTAAAAAATGTTTTTACGAAAACCCGACATTAATTCTCTCTTTAGTCGGAGAACCCATCTTCTTCTAAAAACTATGTTTTATTAAAAAAATTCAAAAAATTATCTATCCTTTTCAAAATTATTTATTAAATACATTTTTACCCTTATTTTCTTTTAAAAATGTTTTCCAAGGAATCTCATTTTCACTTTCTGAATAAGGAATTTTTATAAGACATGGTTCATAATAGTTGTGAACATCAAATAATCATGATCCACTATAAAATTGGTATAATAATATATCATAACCATGTAGAATCAAAATTTGGAATCCATATAATCATAGAAATCATATTATTAGGCTAACCACTATGATATTTATCACATAGTTGTCTTGGGAAGACCACTTGTGTAAATTTTTGGTCTTTAGATAAAAACCTATATACCCACTTGGGATTAGGCTTAGCACTTGTGTAACCTTTTAGATAATGAGATATTAAATATCACCAATTTCATTTGATGGTGAAATTTGAACCCAACCATTATCATCCATAAATATGTTTTCCATGTAAAATGAATCAGATATGTTATCATGAAAAAATGTGGAAAAAATGAGTTTCATAAAATTTGAAAATAGTTTTAAATAAAATGACATCCTAAATTAGATTAGTGTATACGAAAATTAAATCACCCAAAAGGAGTAGTTTATATGAGAATTTAGAGTAAAATATATTAAATATAAATCTAGTAAGAATAGATCCTTTAGATTTATAGAGGAAAATTAAAGAGAATTGAAAACAAGGAATTCTAGAAAAAATATTATTCATTATTGTAAATGAAATTTTTAGGTTCCCCATCCAAAATACCTTCTAAATTTGGTAACACGAAAAAAATATTAAAAAAATTAAAATAAATCTCAATAAATATTATTTAAATCAAAATAATGGTTGAGAAAAAAAATTTAGAGTGGAAGATAAATCATAAAATAATAGTTGGAAAAAACCTTTAATATTTTAAAATACCCTCACTAAAACTCACAATGTAAAAGTGTAATAAATAATATTTTTTTAATTTGGTAAAGAAAAATAAAAATCTCACAAGCGATAATTTATATTTTCATTTAAAAATATGACTTGAATACATTTTTGGAAGTAAAAAATATGGATATGGAAGAAAATGAATCATTAAAGGGGATTATAATTATTGTTAACTACATTATACTTTTATATGAAATAAATAAATTAATATATAATCATGGAATTAAATACCTCAAATTTCTAATAGATAATGGAAAATTTCTATGTAATAAATTTTTTGGTCGTAATAAACTAGTCCTAGATAAATAATGTTCAAGAATAAAACCTATTTCTCAATGAAATGGAGTTGAGTTAGTAAAAAAAATAAAAAATTTGGTAAAATTTGAATATAAAACTAATAAAAATAGAATATTATATGGATGCTTAAATCCATTGAATTTCTTGAAAGTATGAAATTTTTATCCATATGGTCATATATACACCACATAAGAGAATCTAAGTGTTGAATATGTATTATTTCTTAAAGAATCAAAATTAAGACATGAAACCCTTATTAATTTCGGAAAAATCGAATCAAAACAACTTAAAAAGGAGAAATTGTAATAGATATTTAGAATACATGTGTTTATATAAAATAATGACATTATATATTAATTATTAAATATATAAACGACAAAATATAAAATACTTTTTATACTAGACTTTTCTTAGGAAGGAAATTTTGAGACAAGAACCCAAACTATTTTATAACATATGAATCCCAACAACTTGAAAAATATAACTTGAAATGAATCATTAACTACAATGAATAAAAAGTTAATAATAATATATTATATCAAATAGGTAGTAGATGCACTATTTAAATTAAAATGTGTCAATAATTCAGAAGATGTCTAAAAGTAGGGAATTTGAGATGAAAAAATACCTTACCTTAACTATCTACTTCCATGAAAGTGTTTTACCATCCATTATAATAACAAGAGTCATAAAAATAAATTTTTTAATATGATTATTCATATATTTAACCTTTTATGTTCCTAAACCATAATCATTCACTCCACATGTATTAATTATTTATGATTATTTTCATCATCAGATGTTTGCAATTTCGATCAATTCATGTATGTTTTATAATGGATATGTAAAACCATGTTCATTAATAAAATTTCATCATTCCAAGATTATTTAAGGTATTGTAATAAAATTTATATAATTATATATAATGTTCTAATATCATTCCATTATATTTTTATTCATGACTCATGAATATGATATAGGGGATGATATTATTTTGGGAAATTAACCAATATCAATATATTAATTTATAATGATCATTGATTTTTGTTTCATACTCTCAGAACCATATTAAAGACATATATTACAAATTAATTTCATATATACTAATCAATTAAATTTTATAACTATCCATCTATGTTGGTGATGAAAGATGAAACATGTCATCTATTGAGGTGATAGTCCACACATACATACGAGTTACATTTTCACATTCAAATGTGTAGAGGCCATAGAAATATTGACCACTAAGAGTAGGGGGTAGTAAATCATATAATTTTTATGAGTTAATTTGTTTTATTCAAAACCTCATTAACCTTTTATGCTTCTAGATCCTCTATAAAATATATCAAAGGCTCACCTCATATGAAAATAATATGAGATAGCTCAACACACGGTATTTATAAGGTCTATTTTTATGAAATACTCCATTACATGTTGGTTAGATGTCCCAAAATCTATTTTCAAATATATGATTTTCATATATAAAAATTTCCTACGAATACATTTTTTATACACCCCATTATTCGATCCTCTAGTTGATCTTGGTTCTACACCCCAAAAACTAACTCTTCTTCTTGGGATAGCTATATAGCCTAGCCATCTCTTATTCTTTTTGATTGGTTTGAAACACTTACTGCAAGACTCTTTATAACTAGTTAGTCACCCCAGTAAAATTACCATCCTTCTTTATGATGTTCTACAGATAGAAATATCTTCTTTAACTCTTGGTCACATATGCACCAACTGATAATGATCTTCCTCCTCATGTGTATAAGATCTACTATTCTCATAGACCACTATTCAAGAATTTCATAAAATAATATGAATTAATTAATCATTTTCACTCTACACTATTCGTATTGTGATTTGGATAATTTAAATTAACTAAATAACCATTTATGAATGTTATCCTCTGATAAAAACTCTGCCCCGCCATCATTCTCAATATGAGAAATGATATGCAAAATATGAAATATTCCTCTAATAATAAATAATAATAATATCAATTGAATCTTGATATTTTTATTAAGAATTGAAGTTTCAAAATTGTTGTTTAACTTGTTTCTTAATTCTCAACTCAAACACTTCTGATCCTCAATTCAATTTATTCAAACTCACTTCATTCAAGCATGATGTAAAGCATGGTTCATGATATTTGAATAAAACTTGAATATAATAATCTTATTATTCTTATTATTTTATGTGCTTCTCATTCCATATAATGTATATCTCAAATCATTTTCATTATCATGTTTTTCTCACCTCTTTCCAATTCTTCTCTATTATTTACAAAACTCAATCAGACTCATGATTATTCATATTCTTCTTCACCTCTAGGAAACAAATGTTCACCAATTTTATCCTCATTAAAACCAAAATATTTACACAATGTCTTATATATAAAATTTCAATTACATTGTGTAATATATATATATGATCTATTGGTTCTTTCACCAAATAAGGATCACATGAGACAATGTTCATGGACTCCGTAATCTTATTCATGCATCATCTTCTTGTGAGTGATTCACACAGACAAATCATGCATCAAACATGTGTGTACATGAATATTATCTCATATCCTTCATGTAACCATGAAAGGGTTGTGGCATTTTTCTCCTTAACATGAATTGGGTAGTAGATATATTTTTTATTTCCTTCAAGGAAAATAAGATCTTTTAGAAATATTTAATGACAATAGCTCTTCTCCTGCTTGGTCACTCATTATTTATAGGATAGGAAATCATCACATTTGTATTGAGGGTTTTTTACCTGAATTACCACAAATCATGATGATTAAAAAATTATTTTTTACACCAATGAACCTGGAATATTTTAAAATATTATAGATAGAGGTATTTCTTCTTCAATATCGCTTTGAACTAGAAAAGCTAGTGCCTTAGCCTCACTAAGTTTAATTCATCTTTTATCATGAATTATCAACAATCATGTCATTCAAAAAAAATTTAGAATATGAAACTCATGCAATAATATGGATACATGAATAGTAACTGAATCAATATTTTGAATTTGTATGTATCAGATTCATTGAATTATCACATGTGTGTAGACATAAAACCTTATGAAATAATTTTTCATTCATGATCATCACAAGAATATCTTCTCTTGAGATCTACATGTCCATGGTAGTCTCAATTTTGATAAAAAAATAGTTCACATAAAGAGTGACATATGTTGAAACCCATCATATGTAGAAGGAAGGAGATGATAATACTGAGGTGGTAGAAGTGTCATGTCCATTATTATCAAATGACTGAGGTTATCTGCATACATTTTTTTTCTCATGAACCACATGCACATTCTGTGTGTCCCACATTGATCATATATATGAATTTAAACCATTTTATAAGAAAAAACGATTTTTATATGTGCTAGATATGGGTATCAAGGCCCAATCCTATCTTTCACTAGCACCGACCAATACTGATGGACCTCTACCAATATACCACCCCACACAATGGCACAACCTTCTCTTATGTTCACTATGCACAAGCTATGTCTACTCATGAAATTACTCAACCCTATCACCCTAGATGATCTCTTTAATCATCCACCAACATGGTAACCCAAAGTATTACATGTGTTGTTGATTTGGGTCCTTGGTTGGATAAGGACTAACCTTTTTTTTCTAGTAAATGCCTCAAAATATCACTTATAAAACTAAACAATATTTTAAAAATACTACATTAGATCACAATATTTTTCATCAAAAGTTCATTATGATAAAATATAGATATTTGTTTTCTTTCCATCGATAAAACTACTCATAAAATAATAGAATTTTACATGGCCTTTTTTAAATGTTTATTCATGAAATGTAATATTATCATTGTTTTTTCCATTTTAATTGTTGTAAACAATGTTCACACTCCTTGTGTAGTTTTCAAATGTCATTATACATTAATATTAGTTCATTAATCATTATAATTAATATTTCCACTATGTCATGATGTTCTTTACTTGAATTATTCAATCTAGTAGCCTCTCTTTCCATTTACATTGGGCTTGGAAGTACACCGACTAACCTATGGACATATACAGAAGATATATAAATAATGACATTTAATACCTTCTCATAATTAGCACCATATTTAAGTGTTCCAAATATATTTACATTATAAAAAAATGAAAATAATAATAATAATAATAATAATTTAATCTTTAATTTTTCTCTTAAATACCCCCTTACACGGATGATTTACAAATATTTAAATATACTATCTCTTTATCATCATCTCCTTATTGAATTCTTCTCCATATATTGACTTTATAATATACTAAAAACAAATAAAACATTAATTCTTCAATTTTTCACTTGTCCTCTTCATTATAGATGAAGAGAAAGGGAATACAAATAAGAATTTAACCTTCTAGAATCATATTTATGTTATAAATATCATTTGTAATAAATATATATATTTGTTCTAAACTGTCCCTTGGGGACAATGCCATGACAACACCTAGCCCACCTTCAATAGGCTAGGGGTTGGGGACTATCACCGGAAGGGCATTTTAAAAAAAATGGTAAGGCATTACCTCAAAACCTATACACACACAAACAAGAAACACTATAAAAAAGTAAAAAACAATGGAAGAGTAATGTGTAACCACAACCAAACACCACAACTATGGGTAAAGGTAAGTACTAAAAGTAAGGAGCTAGAATATAAGCCTAACTGAAATGGAAATAAAACAAAAATTATTATATCTTTTAATGTAGTCTGTGAGGCATCCTACCTAAAGGTTAGGTACTGCTCGTCACGTGACTCTCCTTGTCCTCCAGCCACCTCTGTCACCCATCCAGTCTTGGCTCCCCAAGCCTATGTCAAGTCTACCCATCATCTGCACAAGATACAAGAAGGTGCAGGCGAATCTTATACAGGGGTTAGTATAAAAATACCCAGTAGGGACCCCGAGACCCCCGAAGGTCTCTTATAATTCTATAATGGAAAACCAAAAAGTAGGATGTCAATAAAAAAGCACAAAGAAAAAGAGTCATATAAAACCATGTATAACATAAGTACATAAGTATACATGATTAGATGAAGAGATTGATCATCTTATATATCAAGGGGCTCTACTGCTAGTCCACACAGGATCACTCGGTTCTGATTCACATAAGATCACTGGGTACTAATCCATATAGGATCCCTTGGTGCTGATCCACATAGGATTTCTAGGTGATGATCCAAAAAAGATCTCTCGGTGTTGATGCACACATTATCACTAGGTGATGATACACATAGGATCGCTAGGTGCTGATCCACACAGGATCCCTATTCATTTTTCGCGTCTCAGCCAGCCATCGGATTCCCCACACTCAGTGCTCTTGAGTTTCATAGAGTCTTATCCAAAAGATACCAGTCATGCCTCCACTTCCACAAATAAGTAACCCAATGATCCATCATGTCATAAGGGTTCTAATGAAACATAAGGTGCATCAATCAGACGCCTGGTCTGAGAGTTATAAGAATTTTAGTTCCAAGGCCCTGATTGGATTTGGGTACGATCCAACCCGTACGTACAACAACATTATCCAAAACATCGGTGGAGTATCTCAAAAGGACCATCTAGCTCTAAGGATTCCAACACTGTAGATGGTTAATCAAACGAACATCTAGTTTTTGGGTTATGATCCTTTAAGAGAAACTAGGCTAAAGAGGGTCCAGGTCTAGTTTGACCCGGCTGGACCCGGTCTGGTTTCGTCCCGACCTAGTCCGGGTCCCACTCGACCCGATCCGACCGGACCGAGTCCATGTCCCACCCAGCCCAGCCCGAATGGACTTGGCCAGCCCGAGTGGGCTGTTTGGCAGCGGGCTCGGCCGCGGACTGGCTCGACCTACCCTGGATAGGCTGGGATGTGGACCAGCCCGGCCTGCCTTGGCTAAGTTAGGCTGCAGCATGCTCAACCCACTGAGTAGCGGACCGGCACAGCCCGCCGACTGAGCACGACCTACGCATCTCCCCTCTCGAACAGACTAGTGGTCTATTCGGTTTTATAACGATGACTCCACATGGAACGTACCCCCTATCAGCGTGAACCACGGGGCACAAGTCCCCTCTTTCATGCATCGATGCCACGAACTCCTTCCGCGGTGCATGACGGTGCACCGTCCTACTGCTAATGCGGCCAACCAAAGTATGGATGCCCCCTTCGGTCCACCGCGACACCTTTGGGTGCCACCTTCCTCCACGGCCGGTGAGCATCGACCACCGCCATCGCTGCCCAACACTGGTAACTAGTTCCGTTGCACCATTTCCACACCAGGAAGGCCTCCACGGTCCACCAAGTGAGCTATGGTAGTCCGTTTTCCCTTCCAATCACGCCTAGGAGCCTCCCGGGATGTTGCCGTCACTACATGCCTCCCAGATTCATGATTTGGTTGAGTTTAACATCCACCCCTAAAGAATGAGACAGAAACTGAAGTGACGGATGGTCTGGGCTGTGTTCATTTGGCTTGCGCCCTCTGTGTTAACATCAAATCAAGAGGGTGGCAAATAATACATCCTTAAAATAAATATTAATCCTGTTCTCTCTTTTCCCACAATGACCACCCGATGTTTCATACAAATCATGGATCAACTCTTTTTGGATGATCCACATTCACCATGATTTTCATTAACGAGGAGAAGAAATAAATTCTATTGAATTTAAGCATAAACAACCCCTACCTCGAAATCATAGGATATGTTTTGGTTATGGGATGAGAATCCTTATTTTTTGAAGCCACCGATGTTCATCTATCCCTGATTGATTCCTCCAACGATATTGTTCAGGCCACAATTATTCATTGTAGGGATGTATATCGGTACTTCTTCAGAGTTCACCACAAGATCTCCCCACAAGATCTCGGTTTTCCAAAAATTTTAAAATCCAAAGGATGAAATAAATTTATTAAACCTCCTTTAAATTAATGGTTCATTATTTTTTGTAATTAAAGAACCTATTAATTATACAAGAGTTCGTTACACAAACTATGTGTAACTAGGCATTTAATATCCAACATTAAAGTCCTGACCACCACCATGGTCCCAACCACCATGGATCATGAGGTGGTAGGAAATTTAAAATAACATTTTATGTTATTTTATTATTATTTCAAAAGGCTCACAAAACTATCATTTCCCCTCGACATACTAAGATCAATGTTAATCCTCCCTTAGGAGAATCCCAGCTTTTTGAGTTCAATGGTTCCCTCACATTTCAATTTCGAGCACCAGTTCAAAATTTAGAAATTCCCGCTCATACGTTTATTGAACTTACATTAAACAAAGTTACAAATTCCATTCTAGGAACACTGGGACTCAGAATCACGTACCATCAATTTTCACAGTCTCTTAATAATCCCAAATAATTTAAAAAATAATATGAAATTTCCAGGTCTTTGAATTCTCCCAAATTTAGGTCTTTTCATACCCAAAAGATATAAAACCTAGGGGAAAAAATGGGGGTACTGAGTACGTATATGATTCTCCCAATCCCATGTTCTCCCTTGGATATTCCTGTACTTCCAACGAACTCACACCAGAGGAATCGACCACCCACGAAGGACCCTCTGCTTTCAATCCACTTTCTCCACCATGAACTCTACAAACATCACCCCATCATCAATGTCATGCTCTCCCAAGTTGATAACGTGTAATGGATCATGCACTTACCTCCACATCTACAACACGTGGAAAAAATTATGCACCCGGTGCATCTATGGGGGAAGAGCTAGATGGTACTGCACCTCACCTACTTATCTGAGGATTTGGAAGGTTCTGATGAACAAGGGATATAAATTGCCTCCCCAACCAAACCTCAGTACTCCTCGTCGGGGAGAGACCCGTAGGAAGACACCTTCTCCCTTCTTCAACTCCAAGGGTATCCTTCTCATGTCATCATAAAACGTATGATGACTCTGTGTAATATTCATCCGCTCCGGGATGATCTACACCTTCTCTATGGTAGACAGTACCAACTCTAGACCCATAAGTGCTGACTACCCTAGGTCTGTCTAGAAAAGGGGAGATCTACATTGTTGTTCGTACAAGGCCTTAAATAAAGCCATACCGATGGTGGAGTGATAAATGTGGTTGTATGCGAACTCCATTAGGGGAAGGTGGTCCTACCAACTACATCCAAAATCGAGGACACATGCACAAACCATGTCCTCGAGTGTCTGTATGGTACACTCCGTCTAACCATCTGTATAAGGATGAAAGGCAGTGATCAGGTGTAGCTGAGTCCCAAACACCTCCTGAAATCTCTTACACAAGCGGGATGTAAAACATTTATCGCGATATGAGATGATCATCGATGGAACCCTGTGAAGTCGCATGATATCCTGCACATAGAGGAGTCCCAAGCCTTCTACTGATCCCTGCTCTCTGATGGGTAGGAAGTGGGCCGACATGGTGAGTCGGTCAATTATCATCAAGATGGAATGATGGCCCCTGGATGTACATGGTAGCCTTGTCACGAAGTCCATGCAGATACCATCCCACTTCCAATTTGGTACCTCATGTGGCTGCGGTAAGCCTATTAGAACCGAATGCTCATTCATCACCTGCTGACAAGTAAGGCATCGTGATACAAACTCTCCCACCGCATTCTTCAACCCTCGACACCATTACTAATGCTGTTGGTCCTGGTACATCTTCACCAATCCAGGATGTACCACCAAAGGGGATGTGTGAAACTCCCTCAATACCTCCTCTCGTAGTGTTAATGGTACCATTTTGCATCCTCTAAAGAGAATGAAATTATCCCCACCTTTAGAAAATATTTTAACAGACTGTCCTATAGATATCCGAGCACGTCAGGCCTCATAGTCAATGTCCACATATTGAGCCTCCCAAACTCGCTGAAGGAGTGGGGAAGTGAACGTCATAGACTGGAGGTAAGATGATCCATCTCTATCCATGAAGGATATCTACAACGTGGCTAGCTACTCTATTGCCTCACTCATCAAATGTAGTCCATACATCCTTCTATGTGAGTTTGCAACTACGTTCCACTTCCCAGGATTATAGAATATCTCTAAGTCATAGTCCTAGATGAACTCCAGCCATCACCGCTGTTTGAGGTTCATGTCCTTCTATCAGAAGATATAACTTAGACTATTGTGAACTTATTAGATGTTAAAATGTTTGCCCATCAAGTAGTGACACCACATATTCAGCGCAATGAACACTATTAATAACACCAAGTCATTGGTAGAATAGTTTTAACCATACTATCTCAACTACCGTGTGCCATTGGCGATCACTTCTTGCTTTTACATCAGGACACAACCTAGTCCAGCACCGATGCATCACAATAGACTATGTACCCAACACTCTCTTCTTGTAGCCTCAAGATGGGGGGGGGCACTCTTCAGTCTCTACCTTAGCTCTTGGAAACTCTTCTGGCACTTATCAATCCACCAGAAAGGTTTCCCCTTCTTTGTCAAAGCTGAAAAGGGTGCCGCTAGCCAGGATAAGTCAGGTACAAATCTCTAGTAATACCCAATCAGTCCCAAGAAACTCCACCCCTCGGTCACACTCCTAGGTGTATCCCAAGAAAGAACTACCTCTATCTTCTCTAGATCCACTGTAACCTTATCCTCCATGATAATGTACCCCATGAAGTGGACTTCTCATATCCAGAACTAGCACATTGAAAGCTTTCCATAAATATGGTGATCTCGGAGTGTATCCAGAACTATCTATAGATGTGTCGCATTATCCTCCTCTAACGCTGAGTATATCAAGAAGCCTTCAATGAAGGCCACCATGAAGTGATCGACGTAAGGATGGAAGATCCTATTCATGATTCCCATGAACACTACTGGAGCATTGATCACATCGAATGGAATCACCATGAACTCGTAATTACCATACCATTATATGAAGGCTCTTTTCGGTACATCCTCCTCCTATACCCTATGTTGGTGATAGAATGATCTAAGGTCTATCTTCGAAAACCAACATGATCCTTTTAGCTGGTCAAAGTGATCACCGATCCTCAGCAGAGGATACTTGTTCTTCACAGTCACCTAGTTCAGGTGACAATAGTCTACAAAAAGCCTCAATCTCTCATCTGCCTTCGGGGCGAAAAAAATCGAGGCTACCCATAGAGATACACTGGGTCTTATGAACACATTTCTCTTCAAGTCCTCTAATTATACCCTCAACTCATGTAGCTCCATAGGAGCCATCCAATATGATGGTGTAGATATCATTTCCGTCCTAGGGTATAGTTCAATTTAAAAGACTACATATCTGTGAATAGGTAGTTACAGAACATCATCAAGAAAGACATCAACATTCTGGTCAACCACTACAGGATAACTTAGACTCTTCACGTAAACTTCACCAAGGGTAAGGATATTCAACTGATGAGTGATCAGTTGCACCCTCCTCTAAGAAATTCCATCCTGTGTTGAGAAGTTTTCATTCTCATATGCAAAGGAAAACCTGATCCCAACCTTTCATACACACCACACATAGTGCCTAAAACAGTCGATCTGATCATGGACTGTGGATAGCCAGTCCATACCCAAGATGACATCACAAGGCCTCGATACTTCTATTTGTAGATCCCAGCTGAAGCTCTCACCTCCTACAGTGACCTCACACTATCTGCACCAGTGTGAAATCATTGAATCATCTCTCGTAGGAGTCTTTAATCGTAAGGATTGATCCAACGACTCCATCAGAATCTCTGAGCTCTGAATGAGTGTCGTAGAAATAAAAGAGTTACTAGATACTATGTCTATAAGAATTCTAGATAGCGTGTAATAGTCACAGATTGTACCTCTAATCAACTCGAGAGTGCCGTGGTTGTAGGCCTCTGCCACCTGATGTTGAGGACGCCCCTATCCATCTACTCACTGTGGTTGGGGTGAACCACATGGGGGTAGTAGTGGTAGAACCTCAAACCATAGCCCACCACCTCCTACATGACCTGATCATCTTCCACGTCCTCTGCCCTATGGATCTCCTCGCTTAAACCTTGGATGCTTCCTCGGTGGTCCCTCGTTTATCTACAGATCATCTACGTGAGGATTCAGATAGTTGGGAGCCATGTGTCCCTATCCACTGCAAGAGAAGTAGAATTTAGTCCTCAGAAGACCTCCTCTACATCGCAATCTCTACACCTCTGACCCTGAATCCCAGTGTCATCCACTAGAAGGTCTGGCCCGCTTTTACCTATGCATCATCTACCTACTAATAAATATAAATGACTCATCCAAATGTTGTCTGGTGGTGGCTCTCACCGTCGGTTCCTGCTCATCTAAGAAGATCTCCACCAAAAATTCTTGCTCGAGTATTCCATCCTGCATTGGGATATTTAGCGATATCATTGAATCATTGATCTCTCACTGGAGACCCTACTCAAAGGCCCAGTACCTAAATAATGGGTCTCATACCATGTCAGTGGAGTAGTGGGAGAGGTTAGTGAATCTCACCGAGTACTGGACCACTAATTGGATGCCTTTCTATAAGTGCAGCAGCTCCTAGATACGCACTGAGCGTAAGGTTGTGGGTATGAACTCCGCCCTGAAGAGGGTCTCAAAGTCCAACCAGAATATTGTTGCCTCCTCATGCATCTGTAACATCAGACTCCACCATCTATCTATTGTTCCCTAGAAGAGGTTAGAATCTATGATCACCATCTGATCTTTTGGTGTCTCAACTATGTGAAAAACCCATGCCATAGCCTCCAACAAGTCCTCAGCTGCTAGGGTATCTGTCTCGCCTTGAAACCTCAGAGGCCACTGTCTCTAGAACCAATGAAACATGCTCAGTTGGCATGCATGGTATTCTAGTGGGGCTCATGGAAACTTCTACCCTATGAGTGGTGGTGCTGATGGTACACCACCTGAAGGTTCCAACATAGTAATATGGCCCTATATCAAAGCCCCATCAATTAGTGGGCCATCATCTTATACTCTCTCTAGAATCCTGGATTGCGATCTATGTGGAGACATCCTGAAAAGAAATAGGTGTACCACAGTCAATATGTTATACCTGGTGAGCTGACTCAAATAGATCAAAAAGAAACAAAATATTTTCAAAACACACTCAATCAGCATTTTCATGTACCGAGTTAGAAATTAGAATTCAGGGTCCTCATGCATGGATACCTAGGTCATCGCAACAACACTGTACTCCCCACACTGAAACCAAAACTCAAGTCAGTTAACACTACTGCTCCATTGAAGTCATAGAATCTAAGTTCTTCTTTTAGAACCATCCCCTATTATACCACTTTGTTATGACCCGTCTCTTAGGGCCCATGCTATGACTACCCCAAGACTGCCTTCCATAGGCTAGGTTTTGGCATCTAGCATTGGAAATGCATTTCCCAAAAATGGGATGGCATTGCCTCAAAACCTGTACACACACAAACCAGGTAAAATACTCAAAAGTAAAACACAACAGAAGAGTAAGGTGCAACAACTAAACACCACAACTTAGTGTAAATGTAAGTACTAAAAGTAAGAGGCTAGAATACAAGCCCAAATGAAATGGAAATATAACAAAAAGGAAGAAATCTCCTAAGGTTTTCCTCCAAGGATCCTACCTGATGGGTTGGTACAGCTCGTCATGTGGCTCTTCTCATCCACTGGTCACCTCTGTCCATCATATAGTCCTAGCTTTCCAAGCCTCAGTCAAGGATTCATGTCGTCTGCATAACACAAAACCAGGTTCATGCCAAGCCTGTGCATGGTTGAGTATTACAATACCCGTTAGGCACCCCGAGACCCCCGAATGTCTCTCAAAATTCCAAAAAAGAAAACCAAAAAGTATGATCTCAATCACAAAGAACAATGAAAAATACTCACCTCAAACCATGTATAACTATATTTTAGAAGTACAGATGATTAGTCATAGATCTAGATCATCTTTTTCTATCAAAGGGATCTGCTGTTGATCCAAACAGGATTGCAAGATGCTGATCCACACAGGATCGCTTAGTACTGATCCATATAGGATCACTTGGTGCGGATCCACACAGGATCTATAGGTGCTGATACACATAGGAGAACTAGGTGCTGATCCACACTGGATCACTAGGTGCTGATCCACACAGGATCTCTAGGTGGTGATCCACATAGGATCTCTAGGTTCTGATCTACACAATATCTCTCTTCTTCACGTCTTAGCCAGCCATTGGATTCCATGATCTCGGTACACTTGTGTTTTGCAGTGTCTACTCATCAAGATATCGGTCTTTCCTCAACTTCCACAAAGAATTCACCTCATTATTCGTCATGTCTAAGGGTTCTAATGCAATGGATGTCACGTAAATCGGATGCATGGTCTGAGAGTTATAGGCATTTTAGTGCTGAGGACCCGGTTGGATTTGGGTACAATCCAACCCGGTCGTACTCCAACATTATCCAAAACTAAGGTGGAGTATTTCAAAAGGACCGTCTCTCTCCTAGGATTCCAGCACCACGTATGATTTTTCAAATGAATGTATGGTTTGTAAGTTATGGACCTTTAAGAGAAACTGAGCCAAAGAGGGTCCGGGTCTGGTCCGACCCAGTCAGACTGACCAAGCCCAACCCGGCCTGGGCAGACTTGACCCGGTTTATGCCGACACAACTTGGTCTGGGTCTGACCTGTGTTTGACTTAGCTTAGCCTGAACCGGCTGGGCCAGCCCGAGTGGGATGGGTCGCGGAAGACTCGACCCCTTAGGCTACAGACTGGACCTTATTGCCTTGGATGGGCTGGGCCGCAGTGGTCTCGGCACGCTGGGAAGTGGACCAGTCTTGCCACTGGTTGCACGCGACCCGCGCGGGGGTCGCACGACTCCCCTCATGAATAGACCAAAGTTCTGATCAGTTTTGTAACAGCGGTGCCAATTGGCATCGACCCCTGTCAGTGGGACTTGCGGGGAATGGGTCCCCTCCAATAAAACTCGATACCACGACCTCCTTTCGTGGCATGGGACGGTGCCCCTCCCTGCCACCAATGTAGCCGTCCAAGGGCCGGCTGACCCCTTCGGTCCTCCATGAAAACTTATAGCATCACCTTCCTCTACAGCCGGCGAGGGCCAGCCGCCACAATCACCCACTGGCGTTGGTCGCTGGTGCCACCCCGGTTAGGCTTCCACGGGCCATCGAGTGAGCTTTAGTGGTCTGTTTTACCTTCTGATCACACATACTGACCTTTGGGGATGCCTCGGCCACTACGTGCCTCCCAGATTCAAGATTTATCTGAGTTGATAATCTTCCCCCAAAGAACACGAAAAAAACCTAAGAGATGGATGGTCCATTCCATGTTTGTTTGGCCCGTGCTCTCTGCATTAGAATCAAATCAAGATGTTGGTAAACAATACAATATGTAGATAAATATTAAGCCCATTCTATCTTTTCTAGTAACAACCACCCAGAGATTCATATGAATTGCAGACCAAATCGTTTTGGTTGATCCGTATTGATCATGCTTTTCTAAAATGAGGATGAGAGATAAATTCTATTTAATTTAATCATATACAATTCCAACCTCAGAATCGTTTGAGATGTAGTGGTTGGGGGATTAGAATCCTTGTTCATTGAAGCTACCAGTGTTCGTCGTTCCCAAATATATTCATCCAACAACGTCGTTCAAACCTTTATTCTTTATTGGAGGGAAGGTCGTCAGTGCTTCGTCATAGCTCACCACAAGATCAACACATAATATTTCCATTTTCCAATGTTTTTAAAATCCAAAGTATGAATTTAAGTGATTAAACCTCCTTTCAATTAATTGTTCATTAATTGGTTTAATTAATGATCCTATTAATTATACATGAGGTGTTTACGCAACCTATGTGTAACCAGGAATTTAATATCCCAAATTAAAAGTTTGACCACCTCCGTGGTCCTAGCTATCACTGCTCAAGAGGTGGTAGGAAATTTAAAATAATAGTTTATGTTATTTTTTTACTCTTTCAAAAGGCCCGAAAAATTATCTTTTCCCTTCAACCTACTGCAGTCGAAGTTAAGTCCCCTTAAGCGAATCTTGGTGCTTCAATTTCAATAGTTCCCTCATAGTTCAATTCTGAGCACCGGATCAAAAGTTAAAAATTCCCTCTCACACGTTTATTGAATGTACCTTATAAATTTCAAAATTTGGTCTAGGCACACCAAGCCTTGAAATCACGTGCCGTTAATTTTCAAATTCTCATAATAATCCAAAATAATATAAATCTTAATTATATGGATTTTCAGGTATTTACAATATTTACATATCTATAGCTAATAAGTAGTGATGAAAATTAAAATACATCGCTTCATGGAGGCAGAAGTCCACACATATGCATGAGTGGCATTTTCATTTTCTATTTTATGGAAATGAGCTACATAATTGTTGTTGTCTAAATAAAATAAAATTTAAATAAACCAATTACTTTGATTCTGTTATATTGAGGTATATATATAAAATTTATATGAGGTTGAAAAATAATTAAACATAAGATTACTCAATTAACTGCTTTACATTTTCTTTGGATATCCTCATCTTGACTACAACTGAATCCTTCTTAGCTTGGCCTTCTACCGAGTCCCAAAACAATAGGATATTACAAAGATATTTTGGAAGGGTTTTGGGATGAATTTTCTCAAGCCATGAGGCTTTATATGTGAGGATAAGTTGGGAAGTGAATGAACCCTTTTATATGTTAAAGGGATGAAACTTTTATGATTACCCAAAAAATTACATTAATGTATGGTCACTTTTAATGGAAAATGGAACTAAAAGATGAAAATAGTGGATATGAGAGGAGTATTGGTTGATACAAATCTCATATATAAAATTAGGTACATGGACATAAATATTTTATTCCTTTTCCACTTTAACTTTTAAAAATAATTTACTTTTAGGGCAATAATTTATTTATTTTAACCTCAGTAACATAAATTTATAACTAAATCTAAAATTACCCTTATAACATAATTTGTATGTGGTTATTAAATATATGAAAATAATTTTATCAGAATCACTTTATATAAGTAGTAAAAAAGATATTTAATAAATGTGTGGTTAATAATATAAAAATAGTATTCAAAAAAAATATATTTTAAGCATAAAAATGAATATTTTCCATAATCATGTATAACCCTTATTTCCCTGACATTTATTTTTATATTCTAAATTAATATACGGTTTTTGAACTTTATAAAAAATCAAAAAAGTAATTTATCGTTGTAATTTTTTAATTCAATAAAATGATCATATATTGGTATTTTATTAGAATAAAACATCACTTAGGTTCTAAAATCTCAATCATAAATTTCTAGATTAAACAAATTAATTTATATGATTTATTTTACTCTATAATTATATATTTTTTATTTAAAAAATGTTTCACTACATTTTAATCCATTCTTAAATCATGATGATGAATTAAAATTGATAGCATTTATTAAAACTATATTTTAACTATTCACCCAAATATCAATCATTCTAGAAAAATATCACAAATTCATCAAAATATAAATTTTAAATAATTAATAACAAAATGAAGTTAATTTTTCAAAACTATAAACATAAATTTAGAAATTTATTTTTATATAGTTTTATTAAATATAATAAAATTTGTTTTTATAAGAATATGACTTTTTTAAAAAATATTGAATATTTTTTTTCTTATTTATTGTAAACTACTAATTAAATTATTTTTAATATATTATTCAAATAAAAATTATATTTTATCATTTTTATCCATAATATATTAAGTTTCATAATATAAAAAATGCATAACATTAAAATTTTAATTTGTAATAAAAAATATGTTTTCACTTAAAATGAAATTATTAATCATTTTGCTACAGTAATTTAATTTTAAGAATGAATTATTAATACTATTGTCTATATTTTTCTTTATATATATATATATCATAATTTTTTTACCTTTTTTTTCCCGCAAACATAAGGACTACAATTATAATGGTCACATTTATTAATAAAAATTTTATCTAAATAAAATTTTAATTTATTTTATGTTAGTTTCATGTGTGGATTAAGAAATTAAAATTAGTTAAAATATATACTAAAATATTTGGGCGTAACATTTCCTAATGTCCCATCAATTTCCTACCTTTGGAAAGTAGGTTTATGTTGACCTAAAAAAATGCGGGCACATTGCTTGTTAGAAGAAAAATGGTTAATGGAAAATACTATTACCCAAAATAGATTAGTTATATTAGTAATTATGAATTACATTTCTCATGAAATATCTAATACGACTTTGATGTCAAAATTATTGTATTATGAATAATATATAAATTATGATATATATTGGTATTTTTACTCCTATAAAAGATGTTTATATAATTATTTATTTTCCCTCTTAGGTGATTATATAGATATATGGAATATTTTTTCTCTTATGAGAATATATAGTATATATATTATTTTTTCATCTTTATTTACCTAATTATGATATAGTCATATATCAAAAATTATTAGGTTGGTCTCGATGTAGGTATTTGAGATGAATCGAGAAAATTATATATACATTTTTCTTTAGCTACGTGATTAAACATTATATCTCACAAATAAAATACATCCCCTTGACACAATGGTTTATTGTCTTTAGAGATGAGTACATAATAATATTATTACATATTATTACCTATACATATCTTATAAAATTATCCACACATGAATTCCTCTTATAAATATTCATTCATAGAGTTCCCTTGGGAAATGAGAAACATAAGGAGTGATATTAAATTCTTAGTATGGGAAAATATATCAATGATTCATATAGAATTAGTCCATAAAAATGTTAGAATAAATGAACATGGGTAAAATTCATGATTAAAAATTACATGGAATCACAATATGTAACCATAATCCAGTATATAAAAAAATATATGATGGAATATGAATATATAACCCCAAAAGGGAATAAAGCATAACATATAACATGGAATAAGAACATGGAAACAACAGACAACAATTTTGATCTTTGAAGTATGTCCTAATAAAGTAGCATAAACATAATCATATGAAATCAATACTTGATATTAACAAATATAAATACACCATCTCCAAAAAAAATTTGTGAACATATCACCCAACTATCATGTCCCCAAATAAATTTATTAACATTTCTATTAGAAAACATGTGAACAAATAAAGTTATGCACAAGATTAAAAAATAATTAACAATAATAATTTTCAGAAAATAATTGATATACATCATGTCCATGCATAATATTTTTAACCTATATACCTACAAAAATTCCCACACATAAAATTCAAAATATAGATAACAATAATTAATTCTAATAGTGAAATCATTTCTCATGAGATATAAATATTTTACCAATTTTTCGGAGTTCTATATCAGACCCATATAACAGATAATCATAAACTAAGCATATTTTTTCTATATAAAATCGACCCCATATAAATCTTGAGAAACCCATGTAATGAAAATGGGTTCATAAAAATTTCATGATGTATCACTTTAGAATCCATATAGAATTAGATCATATTATAACTAAATTCAAATCACCTAAAAGAAATAAAACATTAGATAAATTAGAGTGTGATACAAGATGATTGATTTCATATATGATTGATCAATTATATATATAGGCTAAAATTTAAAAGAAATCATAAAAATTGTTCTTTTAATGTTCTGTTGAAGTTTTCTTAAAATGAATGTTTTGAATCATTTTCAAAATCACTATCCAAAATTTAACAAGATGAATTTTAAAAAATTATTGTAAAAGTAAATTTTCCAAAATAGGAACCTAGAAATAGTCATAATGTAAAATAAGTAGAAATGTGTAGTAAAAGATGAAAAATATAAATCAATATTAATAATTTTTTTTTTGAATTTTGAATAGTTTTATAGACAACCACTTCAATCAAAGAATTATAAAATTTTATATTGAATAGAGAAAAAAATAAATTTAATGGGTAAAATTGAGATTAGAAATGTAAAATTTAAAATAAGAATAGATTTTTTTATCAATAACTAACTTTTATATGGAATATATATATATATATATATATAATATAGGCAATATAAATTATTAGTAGTAATTTTATAGTTTTATCATGTAATAGAAATAATTAAAGAATAATATTTTCACAATAAAATTTAATTTCCCTAGAGAAAAGGTTATATTTTTTTAAGAGATAGAGAAACGTTGGAGTATTTCAATTTTATGATTTCATATTTTAAAAATATATAGAGGAATAAATGAAAATAATGTTGAGTGAAAAAAACTAGTATTACTTTAGTAATATATGAAAAAAAGAACATAGAAAGGAGTTCATGAAATGGACATTTGAATCACATGAATTCAGAGTTAGTCATGATAAAATAATATTAAATTTAATTTTTAATACCTTTTATCAAATATAAATTATGATAAATGATAAAAATGGGGTATCATATTGAATATATAATGGAAATTAGGTTCATAATATGAAACCTTCTTTTATGAAGAAAAATTAATATAAGGAAACATTTGCAAATTTTTATATTAGGAAATATGAATCAAGAGAATTTTTTTTTGAGGATTCTATATAAACACCCCTAATAAATAATAAATATAACTCAATAATATGGTATAATAAACCAAAATTATAATAAAATAGTCAATTTATACGGTGTTCAATTCAATGAAAGGAGACCATGTTAACAAAAACCAACCTTCAGATTCCCCTTAATTTGGTTGCACTATATATTTTTATATAATATTTTTGGTTTTATTATTAATATATATTTGAACCAAATTCATATTTATATTACTCAATAACATTAATTTTTTTATTATTACTGATGAATGTATCATTCATCATTAAATTTATTATTCTAGTGTTAATTATTTTGTTCATTCAGCACTTGATTCTGTATAATTATTTCAATCCATTCTCATTAATCAAGTGTTAAAAACCCCAATAATTTACATGGTGATGATATATATGGATTTTAAAGAGTTGTAAGTCTAGAATATAATTTAATTCAAGATAAAATGATGGTTCATAATAAAAGTTTAAAAAATAACTTTTCTATGAATACTGAATCAATGAGAAGAGTTTATTTTTTTAACAATATTATATATATATATAATACTATTTAGGGACTAAAAAATTACATTAATTCAAAATTATCACCACATATGACCATAATTTCTTTTTTATTAAACATTCATGATGAAAGTGTTATATCATATTTCATGTTGGTGGTAAAACTAACACAAAAAAACATTTCCTATGAAATTAATGTGTAATAATATGAATTGACATATTGGTAATGTAATTTGTAAAGGATATTGAGGATTTTGTTAATATAATATTAGATAGATGAATTAGTTTTTTAATATTTTATATGAGAGGGTAAATGAATAAATTGTTACTTTAATGAAATCTATCATTCTCACAACATCTTACACAATCATTAAAGACGTTTCCCTATTTCTTATGAAAAAATGATTCAATACATGAAAGGGTACTTTATTACAATAAATTAGGGTTGTTATATTATGTGAAAACCAAAATATAGAAATATTTTGTAGTTTTTTGGGGAGAGGTCCCATTATAAGTGAAAATGAGATATATTTCTTAGAAACATGAGTTAGGGGAAACATAAACATGGAATCACATCGGAGTTAGGTGAGTTAGGTAATGAATTATTTGTGGGAAATTTAATTTTGAATTAAAATTTAAACAAGTAATTTGAGAGGTTTTAAATACCTAATTAATTATTTAAAATTTGAGCTAGGTCAATTTACCCAATTTTAAACTATATATACATGATTTCATTATTTTCTGTTATTATTTTTTTTCCTAAAAATAAAATTTGATCATCATACCTAATATAAATTTGATGATTAAATATTTTTAATCAATTTAATGAAATTTATATTCTAAATATTATAAATATAATATTTAAATGCAATTATAAAATTTATATGGGAACTAGGTTTATAGAAAAATAAATTTTTAAACATTATGAATTATTATACTTATTAAATATAAATTTATAATAATTAAATGAGTGGAAATATATATTTTTAATACATATAAATATGAACTTTTATTCTAATCATCCATTAACCCTAATATATTTTTATTATTAAAATTACAATTCATTACATATAAAAATAATTTTTATAAATGTATATTTTTAAACATAAAATGAATTTTTCTTCATTTTTAACCTATTAATAATAAATTTATAAATGTGTATTAATATATATAGTCAATTAATTTTATTAAATTTATTTTCTCAAAAAACTGAATGTTAACTTGTAAATAAAATCAACTAGTATATAATAAAACTAATGTTTTCAAATGCAACATATTTATTTGGAAATGAATAATTAAATTAGTATTTCTTACAGTTACTAAAATATTTCCTATGTTTTATTTATTTATTTATCTAATCATTTATTTAATTTTATCAAAATATTTTTTGTTTTTATTATCTAATATTAATGAAAATATAATATTATGAAATAAATAATTAAAAAAATAAATTTTTCAAATGAAGTATTAGATTTTTATTTAAATTCAAAATTATTTATTTTATATCTATTAAATCATGAAAATATATTAACTTTTATAAACCTATATTGTCTTAGTTTATATTTACTATTTACCGACACTTCTAAACATGTAGTATATTTACTATTATTATACCTAACGACAATATATGAAAATAAAATATAATGAAAGACCATATTTAATATAGATACAAACCCCATTATTATTATCAAATAATCAATATGTTACCGTCATTATAGTATATAAATACAATCAATAATAACCTATCAAATTGCATTGTTCATTTAAATAAAATTCTCTTGTGATTTTATAAAATATTTCTCAATTGGTTGTAATTATATTACCATTATATTTTTAGTTTTATTAATGGTGACTATGAAGGGTGATGTTAATCCTTGAGATTTACTAGTTTTAAAAATGTTTTTCCTTTTATTTATTATCCCATTTTATTTTATACACTTTTAAGGGATGCAATAATGTATGGTATTTAATAGATAGTTTCATGTACATTTTTCATAGAACCGCATTTTGATTGATTAAAGTGTTGTTAATTTGTTTTGGATACGATATTATTTATTTTATTCTCAACAAAGAATAAATAAAACTTGAATCATAGGGAAATAAAATGAATAACTAAATCAATTATGTAACAATCCATGCCCCCCAAATGTCATCATTGAAATATGAATTTATTATTCACTAATCAAAATAGAGGCTAGGGTATCCTTAATATTGGCATGAATCCTATTGAAAACACAACCTTATCATCTATGGTAAGACTAGGTATCCTTTCATTTTCATTAAACTAATAATATGTTCACAATTTTATTTGTATTGACCATTTCTTCCAAAAAATATTATTTAGAAGGTAAGAATAGTATCACTTTTGAAGGAGTTTCATGAGGCATACCTTTAGTGTATTGTGTTCCTTAGATCAATGTACACCATTTATACGCATCACTTTCCAAATATTATATGGATATCAATAAATTTTCAATCATGATTAATAAAAATAAATCATTTTCTAACATCTTAATTCATTCTTAAACCATTACTGCATTGTGGGATTCACTAAATGATGATGATTATTCTCCCCTGTATGAATTTATTGTGAGGTAAATCATGTTTAGTATGTTTGGGAGATTGACATTCTTTAGTTTATTAGTCAGAACCAAATAAATCATGACTATAATTTATTTCAAACTATATCTTTTAGAATTTGGTTTCTCATTGGGCCAATCATCAAATTATCCATAACACTAATTGTTCACTTGGTTCCTACAGTCTATTAAAAGAAAACAGGTTAACATGGGTGATAATAAATAATACCTTTGGAATATTTGAGTGAATAATCCTATGAATATGAAAAATCAATCCTAATATGTCTAATTATATGAGACCATCATTATAACATTATGACACTTTCAACGAAACCTTTAACTATTTAAGTTCAACATATGACACTTCTGATTAAATCTATGTTACCATTGGTCAAAATCATGACACTAAAAGTGAACCATATGTTGATATATGTTTTATTCTATTAAAGTTTTTAATATAATACAAAAAAAATTTATCTAATACTATCTTATAATACTCAAACATGGAATAATTATATTTTAAATCATTTATATGATTAAAACATTACATATCAAAAAATAAAACACAATATAAGGAACCAATGGTTTAGTGAATTTAGAGATTAGACACATTACCATATTATTCCACATTATAACTTAAAAATATGAAAAAAATATCAACACATGACTTCCTCCAAAAAATATTGTTTTATATAGTTTCCTGGGGAAAGGGGAAACATTAGAAGGGGTGATGTGAAATGCACAACAAGATAATAACATATCAAAAATCCATATATGATAATATCATAAGCCTGTGAAAAAAATTAGAATATAAGAAATACGTACTAAAAATTCCATGAAATCCTTAGAGATGACCATAATGCGTGATGTCATAACATATATTATGAAATAAGGGCATATACCCTAAAAGGGATGAAAGCATAATAAATTACATATCATAAGATTGTGGAATCATGAAACAATAATAATAAGGAAAATTGAATAACATAGGTCATTGGAACACGGATAATCATAATATTATGAACATAGAAAGCGATATCATTAAAATATATTATTTTTTGTGTATTACCAACCATAATAATATGTACACATAAAGTTGTCAACATGTCTAACCATAATATTTTACATGTATAAAATTGTGAAGATATCTTACTATAATAATTTACACTCATAAATTTTTTTAATATATCTAATTCAAATCTAGTTTACACATAATGTTCTGAATATATCTAAACATAATCATTTCCATGCATAAAATTGTTAACCTATCATACAAAAATCATGACAACACATAACATAATTATTTTATGATACATAATTTGTTACCAAATTCATTGTGGGGATCAATCAAACAATCCTATTATATAATTATAAACCCTATATCTATGTGTCACATGAAATCAATCATATATTAAACCTCGAATAAAATATCTATTATAAATAGATTCATAACATTTTCAAGATTTATCAGATAATCATCCATTAGTATATTTATTATATGAATCCCAAATTTTAATCACCAAAAAGAAAAATTAAATAATAGTACATAGATATCGTCACACAAAGATAAATTTTAAAAAATGAAAAACCATTTAGAAACACAATTTAAAATGAAAGCGATATCACAAAAATAGTTTGTGTAATGATTTTGTTATATTACTATAATAAGAAATTTATACATAATTTTCAAAAAAACTTTTCAAAAGGTGAAAAGAGAAATTTTGTGACATTATTATAAAATTAAATCTCCTAATAATGAATCCTTGAAAATGAAATAATAATAATGAATAATAAATGTGGGTTGGAAGATAGAAAATATATGAATGTGGAAAGAAACACATGATTAGGATTTTAAAATAGTTTTAAAATAACCCACAATTAAAAATAATTATAGTTTTTTAATATATTTAAATGGAAATTTGAAAGGCAGACCAGAGATTACTTATTCATCTTTTAAAAAAAATTTAATTTTTTTTGAAAAAACATGGATAGGAATGATAAATAGCCAATAGAGAAGATGTGAATTATTCTTGAAACTTTTATTCTTATATCAAGTAATAAAACAAAAACTGAAATTTTTTAATTAAAAATTTAATTTCACTTTATTAAAATAGAAAATTATATATTCTACAGTTAAGGGTTTGATTATATTCAACTTATAATGGAATATTCAATGTTGAATATGGATGTATCCATGGAAATAATATTCAGTCCTGAAAACCCATACCACATCAATATTGTATGAATCAAAAGAAAATTAATAGGTTATCATGTAATGGAATTTGAAATCCAATGATTCAAATATAATTTATTTGAAAATAAGTTTATTGGGTATTACATACACCATTTAAAATAAAACATTTTCATAATTTTGAAATATGTTTCACGGAATGAAAATTGTGACAATGAAACCCTTATGGAATTAATAAAATATGAATAATATAACATGAGTAAGATAACAAGAAATTTAAATTATCAATTAAATGAACATATGTAAATTAGTTCAATATATACATGGGTTCATTATATACAATATATAATGTAAAATAAATTCATAATAATAAACATACCTCACTCTAGGGATATTAGAATGAAAAACCCATTAAAACATCAAATAATATGAAATAATAATCAAGGGAAAACATGATTATGAGAATGAAATATAATTACAATAAATATAAATAGGAATTCTAATAAAAAAATATTGTATAAGTAAACCAAATTAGAACAATATAGTTAAACTAGAATGTCTATTACCCAATTAGTAGAGATTGAGTCAATAAAAATCTTTACCTAAAAATTAATATTTGTCGGATGAAATATAACACCATGTATAAAAAATTAGGTTTATCATTCCTAAGCAATAAAAACATATTCATATTTATATTTCTTAATACCACTAATTTATATTTTATAACAAAAAATTTAATAATGTTTTATTATTAAAATTAATATTTGTGTGTTAATTGTTTCGTTTGTTCTACAATTTATTTGGTATAGTTGATTTATTACTTTCTCCATGGCCAATTTTTATCACCCCCATAATTTTCATAGACCTAATACAGATATATTTTAATTACCAATATAGTTCCAATATTATTTAACGGATGATGAATAGATTGTTCATATTCAAATGTTAATTTTTCCCCTTTTGTTATTAATGAATCAATAATAAAAATTGATATTTTTAATCAAATTAATTATATGAATTACCATTATATAATTTTATAAATAACTTCAAATCATCATCATTACCACATATGACCATAATTTTGTTTTTACTAATCATTCATAGTGGAAGTTCCATAACATAGTTAATATAAGTGGTCAAACTGATCCAAACCAGAAATTGTTAAAACCATTGAATGAGAAAGAATATAAATTTTTATTTATAATAAAATATTTTTAGAAACATAATTATTGTAATAATAAATAATTATTATTTTTACATTATTTAATAATAGTGAATATGTTTTGGTTATTGAAAAACTGGAGAATAACCCATTACTTTGAAGAAATCACTATTTCCATAATAACTTCCCTCACAATGAAGAACTATGGCATCATTATTGTGATTTAATTAAAAAAATGAGAGATTAATTTATGATAAAAAAACTAGGAATAGATTCAATATAAAAAAAGATATAATTCGTTTGGTTTGGGTTGATGAGTGGTCGTTTTATAGGCGAAAATGTGGGACATTTCATTAGGGAGAGGAGTTAGGTGAAGGGTAAACATAGAATCAAATGGGAGTTATATGATTTATGTAAGGAAATTTAGTTATGAATTATAAGAATGTATACCACAGATAAATATTTCTTGTATAATGTTTTGAAATTTATTAATTATTTAAAATTTTTCCCATGTCAATTTTACCGTTTAAACCTCTTTTTACTTGAATTAATTTTTTACTACAAAAATTACATTATAAAAAACACAATATTACAAATATTGATTAAATTAAAAATTTTTATTCTCAATATTTAATCCATTTAATTAAATTTTAATTCAATATATGAAAAATGTATCATTTAAAGGGAAATATAAAAAATATATATAAACTCTTTTTCAATAAAAACATATTTTCTTCAAAATTATGTGTTTTAATTCATAATATTATTAAAGTAAAAATAATTTAATGAGTTTTAATATATATTTTTATATATACAATTAATTTCATTATATTTAAGAATCCAAATATGAGAAATTAATCTTTCAAATAAAATAATCTCACATATAATTAAAATAATTTTTTAAAATAATACATATTTATTTTGAAAAGAATTATTAAATATGTATTAATAATAGTGAATTTATTTTTTATTAGTTTTTATTTATTTATTTTAAAAATAATTTCATGAATTTTATCAATACACTTTAATTATATCATTCATTAAATTTCACATATAAGTAATATTTACCAAAAATTTCATAAAAATAAAATTTACTTTCTAAAATGAAATAGTATATTTTTATTTGATGTAAAATTTATTTTTTATATAACTATAAAATATTTAATATGTATATATATTTCAAATCATGATAAACATTATTTATATTAACCATGTACTTGTAATTCCTGGTTGGTAATATATTTACTTGTATTATACCCAATGAAATATATGCAACAACCAAATAACTAATCACTATACGACTAATGAAAATATATCCTTTTATAATAGTCAAATAATTGATATTTTTCCCTCATTATTTTTTATGAATAGATTAGATTCTAACCTCTCAAATCACACATTTCATTATGTTAATTTTCCTTTGTGACTTTATAAAATGATTTCCCTTTTCATGTTATTTTTTTCCTCGTTATAGGTTTGTTTAAAGTAATGATGATTCATAGAGGAAAAGATGAACCAAAGGGTTACATAGTTATTAAAATTTTAATATTTTATATTTAATTTCTCATTTTGTTTTATACAATTTTTAAGGGATGTATCAATCTATGGTATGCACTACGTGGAATCATGTAATTTTTTTAAGAATCCTTCATGACTGAATAAAGTGTTGTTAAATTGATATTTATCATGTATTATTTATTGAATTCTAAATTTAGTATTAATATACCATATAAATTTGGGAAATAAAATGAATAGCTATATTGTGGATGTTAAATATATGAATCCTTTAAGTGATGTGGGTATTATCCATTGATACTCTATTTATATATATTATATTAATATATGTAATTTTATGTTTTATGTTATTTTAAATTAATAAATTTATATATATATATAATACATTAAAATGTGGACATGAATTCACTTAATTATTCACCTATTAGTGGTATGTTAATTTGGTGGATCTGATATGGTTTTTGTATTCAGACATTATATTTATACCTTGTAAGAAAATACATTTCACATGTTGAATTATTATTATTAATATGGATAAGGATATATAATATGATTGTCTATAGACTAGAATAATTTTGAGGCAATGGAGAATGAATCCACCATGGGATAGGGTGAGGATTTCTAGCATTAGAAGGAGATGTATTTGGTACATCTCTGCATCTATGGATTTATATTATTTCATGATGTGTATCAATATATTTTTAATACCTGGACTATAGTATCATTATATCTGTAAACATATATATGGGTTGCTTTATACAGTTATATAAGTAAAGTAAGTAACACTATGAATATTGTTTTTTACACTTGGAATGTTTGATATATGGATGGGTCTTGTTTGAGATTTGATTGAATCTAGTTTGACCTATATTAAGATTAAAAGTTTATAAAACCTTCCCCAATTATAAACTTAGTCCATATGTGTTTTTCATCTATCCGCATCAATTATAGAATGTTTTTGGGTTTTATACAGTCTGATCTTGGTCAATAGAAGTTCTATGTTATTTCTTTAGATAATTCATGTCATTTTCATTTCTGTTTAACATACATCAGATAATTTGGGAATAATATTTCTCAATACATCTTTTATAGTTAATAATTATTTATTATCTTCTCAAAATTCTCTCGTAAATAAAATATCCTCAATAACCATGATAAATATGGATTCAGTACTCATTATACGATTTATCATATGATCTTCAATCTAATTACTATGCACATTACTCTTTTTCTCCTTCTTTTGAATCACCTTTATTGATATTAGTAAGAATATCTGATTAATATATAAAATTATTAATTCCTGTCCCATTCATATGGATAGTATCAACCCCAACGCTAATTCACTCACTACATTTTCATTGAATTTCATTAATCATTTATTATTCTTAGTGATTATCATACTCATTTCATTATATAAAGTCACTAAATATATAATATCAGGATAAAACTATATGATGAAATGAATTTTCACGAGCTGTATAAATTGTAGGATAATTTTTTTCTTATACATAATTCATTGGAAAAAAGTAATTTATCTTATGATATGTTCTCAAAAATTTTTTATTACCACTCAGTTGTTGCAGAAAGAGGTCATTTACTATAGGATAGAATTTTGGTGGCAATCTGAGATGTTTAAACTCCATAGAAAATTAAATATTTCATTTAAAATATATTTATTTATCTTTATAAATACATTTAGTAAATATTTGAAATAGGGAATTGGATTGATATTCTCTCTTCATTCCTTTGTTGTTTTCTTTGTATAGTATTCCCTTTCTGTGTGTGTACAGGTTTAAAGGCAATGCCTTCCCTTTCTGGATTATGCCTTTCCAGTGCTAGTCACCAGCCCCTGAGAGTAAATGATTGAAACTAAATGTAATGGGGCCAGAATATAATCCCATCTTAAAAGAAATTATATAAAAATGAGTACATGCTCCAGAGGTTTTTTTCCAAGGATCCTACCAAAAGGGCAGGCATAGCTCATTGACAAATGTCACTACAGGACACCACCTCTATAGATCCACCTATGAGCACCGCCTAGCCATGGATCACCAAGGCCTCTGTCAAATGTATCTATTTTTCGCACAAGACACAACAAGTGGATGAAAAGTCGGTGTAGGGTTGAGTATAACAAAACTCAGTAGGGACCCTGAGACCAACTCGGGTCTCACTGAAATCCACAAAAGAAAAAATACCACAAAGCAAGATCAAAAAGTAAAGCACAAAGGAAAAGACACATCTCACAACATGTATAGCTTAAGTACAAGAAGTAAATATTCTTAGTCATAAATCTAGATTATATTATTCTGTTTAGAGGCTCTGTTGTTGATCCACGAAGGGTTGATCTGTTGCTGATCCATGAAGGGTCGCTCTACTGTTGATCGACAACGGGTCACTCTATGGCCGATCCACGATGGGCCACGCTACTACTGATCCACAAATGGTCTCTCTCATTCTTATCCATGAAGGGTCTCTCTTATGATAATACACAAAGGGTCTCAATTATGCTGATCTATGAAGAGTCTATTTAATGCTAATCCACAAAGGGTCTCTCTTATGCTGATCCATAAAGTGTCGCTCTTATGTTTCACATGACAACCAACCACTAGATTACCACATTTTACTTGCTTGATTTCCATATGTTATGCTCCTCAATCCATATATCCTACCTCTACCATAAAGAAGTCCCACATATAGTAACCCTAAGTACCTTCTCTTCATAAGGGTCCCAATGCAATAGACGGTGTGTCAAACGGACTCCCAGTTAGTACGATACGGGAATTTTTTTAAAAATATCCCGGTTAGATTTAAGTCCAATCCAACTCAGTAGTATACCAAACTCTACAAAAACTAAAGTAGAGTATTTTATAAGGACCAAATTCTCTCAAGGGTCCTCGTGCTATAGACGATGCATCAATTAGACGCCCGGTCTGTTAGTTATTGAAGTTTTTCCAGAAAAGGGATTGGTGGGGTTTGGGTTTGGTCTGACACGGATAGACCGACCCAACCCGACCCGGCCCATGGTTCCCCGACCTAAACTGAGTCTGCCGACCCGACCGAGACCCGGCCGGACCTGGGTCAGGTCCGGGGGGTAGTATCTCAGCCTGAAGGGGCGGGTCCGACCCGATGAGGCCAGTCCGGCCCACGTGGGTGGGTCTAAACCACTGGTCCTTCCCATTAGAGCAGGTCCAACCCGTAGGTCTGCTCGGTACACTAGAGGTAGACCAGACTTCGGCTTGTTTAGGAAACTGATGGATGTCGTGTCCGTCTCCCCATCTCTCCTCACGGTTCGCCACATGGCCATTTCTCTGCTGCGGTCAAGAAACTACTGTCGGACAATCTGGCCGGTCGGGATTCTTGTACAATGTCTTAAATCGCGTTCAAGTAGATCGCCCAAGCAGCCCGAATAGAGGCATCTCCCTCTATTTGGAACTGGTTGGCACTGCGTCTCCATGCCACCATGGCACACTGACGGGTACACCACTTATCTCTGCTCGCAGCTATCATCACGGGCCAGCGCCAGCCACTGCCGACATCGATGAAACAGTGGTTCCTTATGCGGGCCACTAGAGTTTCTTTGTTGGTCAGTTTTTTGAACTGTTTATGCCTATGGGGCGGTAGGGATTCCACCATCCCTATGAATTCCTTGAATTCATCTTGACACCGTTCAAAAATTCATCCACCGAGAATTCACAAGGCGTGGAGGGGGGGTCGGTCCTTGTTTGTGTCGGTCAATGCCATCTATGATTGAGGTTTAAAGCAGGGGAGGCTCAGGATTAAAATTTTATCAACAATCAAATTAATCCAAAATAGAAAAACATGGAATGACACCAACCCACAAGAACCCATGATCAACTGAATAACTTTCTCTCAGGTTAATCCAAAATCATAGTTTAGAAAATTAATAGGGGAAAAATAATAAAAACAAAATCAAAACCCTACCTCATTTGACATTCGTTGCTATAGTGTTCCGTCCTCAAGGTTTCAAGAGGTCAATTACACTCATCACTTTTCAGCTTCATTCTTCGAGGTAAGGTAATGTTGATGAAGTTCCACCAGCATTTTTCATTCTTAGTTGGAGAGAAAACTTGTGGACTTACGTCAGATAATTGTGCATGGTTTAATTTCCCACTTTCCAACTCGTTAGTTTAATAAAAACTAAACACCTCGCAATGTTTCTGTTACGATGAGACATTGTGTCATTATTCTATTTCATTTATGAAACAACTTTGATATTACATGTGAACAATGATCTATTAAGGGGCTTCCTTAAATGGTCCTCATCATCACCTCGTCATTGCACTGAAAAAAATTTCGTCCACCTCTCAACAGTTGAGAATAGAAATAAAATAATTTTTTCTAAATTAAATTTTTTTTTTCAAAAAGTCCAAAAATTAGATTTTCCTTCCGACCCTTTCCATTTAAAGTTTATTCTTTTATAGTTTAATCCCAGTGATCCGAGTTCAATGGTTCCCTCAAATTTTCAACATGAGAACTAGTTCAACGTTTAGAAAAAACCGATCAAATGTTTACTTAAGTGAACGTAAAAAAATTTCAGAAATCCATTTCAGGCTCATCGGGCCTTGGAATCACGTACCTTAAAAGTATTTAGTCTCGAAATAGTTCCATGTAATTAAAAAAATAATTTATATGGAAATTATGGGACATTACATTCTCCCCATCATAGGGATTTACGTCTCTAAAATCCAAAACAAAGGCTAATCAAACAGATTGTGGTTTTGAGAATGAATCTGAGCCTCCTCCTCCCTTGTTCTCTCTTAGAGATTCCTGTGTTGCCATTGAGAATGCACTAGAGAAATAAACCATCCACAAAGGACCCGCTTCTATCAATCCTCTATCTCCGTAGTGAACTCCACAAACGTCGCCCTATTGTTAAAGTCCAGCTCACCATAGTCGATGATGTGTGATAGATCATGCACATACCTCATCAACCATGGCATCTAAAAATCATCATGCACCCGGTGCATCTATCGGGGAATATCTAAGTGGTACGGTAGATCTCCAACTCTACTAGGAATCTAGAAAGGTCCAATAAACCTCATAGATAGCTTGCCTCCCTGGCCAGATACCCGCAATCTCTTTCGGGGTGAGACCCAAAGGAAAACATGGTATCCATCCTCTAACTCCAAGGGTCTACATCTCCTATCAGCATATTGTTTGTGCCTGCACTATGAAATCCTAATCTAATCCTAGATGGTATGCACCTTCTCTACATTTGCCCATACAAACTCCAGAACCCTGAGTTATGACTCCTCAAGGTCTATCTAGCATAGATGTGACATGCATGACTACCCGTACAAGGCCTAAAATGGTTCCATTCCAATGGTGGAGTGTTAGATATTGTTGTATGAAAACTCTACCAGTGATAGGTGGCCTTACCTAGCATGAGAAAAATCCATGACATAAGAACAAAGCATATCCTCCATGTTCTGTATGGTCTTCTCTGATTGACCATTTGTTAGCGGCGAAAAAGTTGTGCTCAAGCGCATCTGGGTCTTGAACGCCTCCTACAAACCCTTCCACAACTGGGATGTAAAGAGTTATTCATAGATTGAGAATTTCATAAAAGTAACCCCATGAAGCCGCACTATATCATGGAAATAGATACATTCCAAGCCCTCTACCAATCCCTTCTCCCAAATGGGTAAGAAGTGGGCTGACATGGTGAGTCAGTCAATGATCAACAAGAATCAATTGTGGCCTCTGGACTTGCATGGTAACCCCATCATCAAGTAAATAGAGATTCAATCCCACATCCGTTATGGTAACTAAAGTGGCTATTCGAAGCATGTTAGGACCTGATGTTGGGCCTTCACTTTCCTAAAAGTGAGGCATCGTGAAACAAAATCTTCCACCACTTTTTTTATCCCTGGCCAGCAGTACTGGTGTCAACGGTCTTGGTACATCTTCCTCACACCAGGATGTACCTCCAAAATGGTATGTATGTAACTATTTCAACACCTCCTCTCATAATGTCCCTTGTACCATGGTGCATCCTCTAAAAAGGATTATGTGATCCCCACCTATTGAAAATCCATCAGGAGCCTATCCTGAGGAGATCTTGGCATTTCGGGACACGCAATCAACAACCACAAGCTATGCCTCCCTAAATCACTAATGGAGTGGGGTAGTGATAGTAATAGTATAGAGGTAAGATAGTCCATCACTATCAAAAAAGGATATCTTCATCACAGCTAGCTACTCTGTCGCCTAACTCAGTAGCTACAAACCAGACCTCCTGCTGAGCATGTCATCCACCACGTTTCCCTTCCTAGGAGTATTGACTTTCTAAATGTCATAGTCCTAGAAGAACTCCAACCATAGCCGCTATCTCAGGTCTATGTCCTTCTTCAAAATGATATACCTAAGACTCTTGTGGTTAGAGTTGATGGTAAATTGTTCACCCATCAAGAAGTTCCACCACATCTTCATGGAAAAGATCACTGCTGCTAACTTCAGGTCATGGGTCGCATAGTTCTGATCATGACGCCTCAACTCTCATGATCTATAGGTGATCATTTATCACTCCTACATCAAGACATAACCCAGTCCGGTCCCTAATGCATCATATAAGACTACATACCCATCAACATCTTCAAGTAGTCTACGGATGGGGGCACCTATTAGTCTCTAGCTCAGCTCTAGGAAACCATGCTGGCACCTCCCCATCCATACAAAGATCTGTCACTTATTTTTCAAAGCTGAAAAGGGTACTGATACTCTGGAAATGTTGAGTACGAACCTCCGATAGTACCCAGCCAACCTTAAGAAACTCTTCTCCCCAGTCACTCTCTTGGGTGGCTCCTAAGTAAGCACTGCCTCTATGATTGTTGGAACCACCACAACTCCAGCCACTGAGATAATTTCTCCATGAAAGTGGACCTCCAAAATCCGGAACTGTAACTTCGAGAACATAAAATAAAGCTACTTCTCTCGCCGTGTATCCAGGACTATCCTATGGTGTGTAGCGTGCTCCTCCTCTAATCCCGAGTATACTGATATTGCATCAATGAAGACCACCATGAAACAATCATGGTAAGGATATAAGATCATTTCCATGAGCCCAATGAATACTGTTGGGGAATTGGTCATGATAAAAGGAATCACCAAAAACTCATAGTGGTCGTACTGGAATCAAAAGGGTGTATTTGGTACATCCTCACCCCATACCAGAAGCTGATGATAGTCTGATCTAAGGTCAATCTTTGAGAACCACATGGCTCACTTAAGCTGATCGAAGAGGTCTTCAATCCTTGGTAGTACTTTTTTTTCACAATCACCCTGTTTAGCTTCTGAAAGTCCACACATACTATCAATATACCATATTCATTCTTGGAAAACAACATTGGGGCTACCCTTGGATAAAAATTGGGTCTTACGAACACTTTTCTCTGCATGTCCTCCAACCACACTCTCAGCTCCCAGAGCTCCATGGGAGACATCCGATATGTAGGTGTAGATATTGGTTCCATCCTTGGTTAAAGTTCAATTCATAAGTCTACCTATCTGTGAGGAGTTAGTCTCTTGACATCTTCTAGAAAGACCTCAACATAATCATCCGCCACTATAGGAAATCTCAGACGCCTCTTGTCCACCACACGGAGGGTGAGGCTACCCAAATTGTGAGTGATTGGTTATACCCCCCTCTGAGAAAGTCCATCCAATGCTGTAAAGGATCCTTTCTCATTAGTGAAGGAAAACCTGGTCCTATACTCACAGAAACACTGCACCTTGCACCTAAAATTGTCGACCTGAGCATGGAATGTAGACAACCAGTCCATACCCAAGATGACGCTATAAGGCCTTGATGCTGATACTAGGAGATCCCTCCCGAAGATCTTGCCTCCTAATGTAATTTGAAACTCCCATAACTAGTTTGTAATCGTTAAATACCCTTCTATAGGAGTCTATAATCCTAATGATCATAACAATGGATCCACCAGTATATCAGAGTCATGAATGAGGTTTTCAGAAAAGAAAGAGTGACTGGAACATATTTCAATAATAACTTAAACTATGTTGGAGAAGACACAGATCTCTCCTCTAGCCATCTACGGAGCTCCAAGGTTATAGGCCTCCATAGAATAAAGCTGGACTCACCCATATCTGTCGGCTTATTGAGCATGTGGTGGACCACCTGGGGGTGGTGGTGGTAACACCTTGAACTGCTGTCGAACGCCTGCTGCTCGGCCTGCTCCCCAACTACGTCTGCCACCCTGCAGAACTCCTCTCTCAAACCTCTACCTCTGCCTTGCCAGTCCCTTGATCGTCTGCTGACCATTTTCATAGCAGGTCAGGAAGTAACAAGCCATGTGTCCCTGACCGCTGCACGTGAAGCATATCCTAGTCCCCTACTGACTCCCTCTGCTTTGTGGGCCCTACAATACCAAACATGAGTCCCTGGGTCGCCCCTTGAATGACCATGCCTGCTTGGGCCCACGTGTAAGTTGTCTACTACCTTTTGCAGATGACTCGGTCACCTGACGTCTAGTGGTGGCTCTCACTATCGGTTCCTTCTCGACTACAAAGATCTACACTAGTAGAGCTTTCTCTAGGACTCCAGCCTATGTCAGGATGCTGAGTGAAATCATCGACACCCTGATCTCCTATCAGAATCCCGACTCAAAGGTGTGGACCCTGAATAATGGGTCCCGTACAATATCGGTGGAGTAGTAAGAGAGGACGGTAAAACTCTCCGAGTACTGGACCACAGTCAGGCTTCCCTTCTGTAGGTGCAGTAGCTCATGAATACACACTGAGCGTAGTGTTGCTGTAAAGAATTCTGCCCTGAAGAGGCTCTCTAAGTCCAACCAGTCAAGGGTTGACTCCATGCATGTCTTTAGCATCAATCTCCACCATCTCCCTACCATTCCCTTAAATAGGCTAGTGGATAGAAAAACTATACGGTCGTAGGTGTCTCTACTAGGAGAAAAACCCATGTAACTCCCTCCATCCAAACCTCAACTACATGATGATCTGTCTCACCTCGAAACATCATAGGCCACTATCTCTGAAACTCGTGTAGCCTGCTCTATCCGCATGCACTATCTACTGGTGGGGTTGGTATAAAAAATTGCTTTATGAGTGGTGGTTCTACTGGTACACCACACAATGGTTCTATCACTATAAGTGGTCCCTACATAGACACCTCTTAAGTCAGTGGGACATTGTTGTGATCCCTCACTAGAACCTGGATGGCTATCTTCATAGAGTCATCTAGAAGGAAACAGATACAACACGGTCAATAAGTTAACTTGGTGAGATGACTTAAAAGAGATTAAGAGAAAACATTTCCAAAACACATGCAACCAGTGTTTTCATGTACCGAGTTGGAAAACAGATTTAGGGTCCTAGTGTATGGATATGTAAGTCTTCACACCAACACTGGACTCCCTTGAATTAAAGAACAACTCAAGAAACTTAAAACTGTTGCCCACATCGAAAATATAGACTCTTATTTCTTTTTGTAGAACCGGCAGCCCACTCATACCACTTTGTCATGACCCGTCCCCCGAGTCCCATGCTATGACTACCTAAAGCCCACCTTACTCAAGCTAGGGTATAGTGACTAGCACCATAATGACATGTCCCAAAAAGGGAAGGAATTACCTTTAAACTTCTATACATACAGACAGGGCATACTGCACAAAGAAAACCACAATGGAATGAAAGTAGTACAACCACCACAAAGTACCACCACTAAGAGTAAAAAGTGTAAAATGAAATTAAAGGTAATGAATATAATCCCAATTGAAAGGAAAGTATATCAAAATATGTAGAAACTCTGATATTTGTCCTCAAAGGATCCTATTAGAAGGGTAGGTATAACTCAGTATTGGATGTAACTAGAGCACACCACGTCTATCGATCAACCTCTGAGAACCTCTAGCACTGGATCCCAAAAGTGATAGTCAAAGATGATTGTTATCTTCAAAAGACACGGTAGTTATAGGTGAATTCCATGCAATGGTGAGTACAAAAAAACAGAATAGGGACCCCGAGACCAACCCGGGTCTCACAGAAATCCATAAAGGAAAAATACTACAAAGAAAGATCTCAAAGTAAAGCACAAAGAAAAAGATATAGCTCACATCAGGTATAAATTATGTACGTAAGTAAATATTATTAGTTGTAAAGCAGGATTATATTATTCTATTAATAGGCTCTGCTTCTTATATAGGAAGATTCGCTCTGCTTCTGATCCACAATGGGTCGCTCTATGACCGATCCACAATGGTCGCGCTACTACTGATCTATGAAGGGTCCCTCTCATGCTGATCCATGAAGGGTCTATCTTATGTTGTTCCACAAAGGGTCACTCATATGATGATCCACTAAGGGTTTATCTTATGCTGACCCACTAAGGGTCACTCTTATGATGATACATGATGGGTTTCTCTTATGCTGATCCACGAAGGGTCACTCTTATGATTCACATCCCAACTAGCCACTTGATTCGTGAACTTAACAAGCTGGATTTTTAGAGGATCTAATACATATGTGATTTTTCATACCTCAACCATCACGAAGTCCCACATAGAGTAACCCAAGGGACCTTCTCATCGTAAGGGACCCAACACAACATACAACGTGTCCAACAGATGACCGGTCTGTAAGATATGGGCATTTTTGTAAAAAGGGCCCAGTTGGATTCAAGAACGATCTAACCCGAATATACACCGACCTCTTCCAAAAATCACATAGAGAATTTCAAAAGGACCACCCCATCGCATGGGTCTTCATACTGAAGACGACACATCAATCAGGCGCATGGTCATTTAGTTATTGACATTTTTCCAAAAAAGGGACTGGTGAGGTATGGGTCTGGTCCGACCCACCCCGACCCAGCCCGAGGTCCCTTGACCTAGCCCGGGCCCACCGACCCGACCCAGGCCCGAACTGGCCTGGGTCTGATCTGTTGGGTCATGGCCTCTCCTGCAGGTCCACCTAGTCCTCCATAGGTGGACTAACCTTTTTCCTGGCCAGGAAGTGGCCTGATGCAGCGGTCGACTCCCTATATTTTCTTATAGATTGCTGCGGGGCCATTTCTCCGCGGTTGTCAAGAGACCACAACCTAGAAGTGATGCAGGTAGCCACCACCAACAACAACGCGCCGACTGTTCCTTCTATGGGCCACTAGAGGTTTTCTGTTGGTCAATTTTTTGAACCATCTGTGCCTACAGGACCATAGGACTGCCACCTTCACTACGAAAACCTCGAACTCATCTTTCCATCATTTGAAAATTCATCCACCAAGAACACACAAGGAAGAGGTGGTTCAAGCCTTGTTTTTGTTGGCCCGTTCCCTCCACGTTATAGGTTTAAATCAGGGGAGGATCAGGATTACAATTCTATAAACAATAAAATTAAGCCCAATTAAGATACCAAAGAACAAAACCCTCCTGGAAGAATTCACGAATGGATGATTAACCTGTTTGTGGGTTAAAATACGTTTATTATTTTGAATTAAAATTGGAAACAAAATAATAAAACCCAAATAAAACCCCAACCTAATTTGATGTTCGTTTCCACAGAATTTTATCCTCAGGGGTTCACGAGGTCTACATTGGTCGTTTTTCGTAGATTCATTATTCAAGGTATATCAATGTTGATGACATTAATCTGACATTTTTTATTCTTCATTGGAGAGGAAACTCACCATAGGTTCTTTAGAGAATTTCCCAAGGTTTAATAACCCAATTTTCAACATGTTAGTTTAAAGAAATGAAACAGGTCACAACATTTTTGTTACACTTGCGCAATGAGCCATTAATGGGATTCTGTAAATGCACCTCGTCATCATCTCATCTCCAAGATACATCATCCACCACTATCATATAGATCCTCACATATAAGAGATTGCCAAAGGGACCCAGTACTCCGTTGGGGCCCAAATAAAACTGAAGGTGATCTCTAGCTCATGCAACCAATTCTATTATTCCATATCCAAAACACTATCTACATAATTTCTAAAGTCTTTCTACTAGAAATAACACAACATTATATTCCACTTATTTTCCTTCTCAACCAGATCTACCCCCCCTCTAATAAATCGTGTTAGCCTAATGAACCTCCACTTCCTGATATCCATGTGGATGATGATCAGGAGCTATAGTTTAAAGGAGAAAAATGAACTTCCTAAGCCCAATAGTATGTAATTATATTAACATTCATCTTAACTTAATTAATTCATCTTGTTATCTTTTCCATATGTCACCAATCCACTAAATTTGAATAAGAAAAAAATTCATTATGATGCATGTAATGTTACTAAGTTTGTAACCTGCCAGAATTTCCATCTCACATGGATGTTAAATAAGATTAGAGTCGATGCACTAGATCACAATGGGAGTTACAATCCCATGTATTAGTCAGTCTCCCTAGCCTATAGAACGTACCAAGGTTAACTCGAATTGTTTCCATACAAACCCATGAAAACATCACATTTTATAACTCTAAACTTCATCCAATCTATCAAACATAAGATCTTATAACACTCTTTCATGGCCCCATATATCCAAAGATACCCTTCCTAGGATGGAAATGATGAAATGGAGGTAATGACCCCAGATTACGACCACCATTAAGCCATGGGATAGATGATAACACAAAGGGTGTACAAATATAAACAATATGGGAGGAACTAATCTTGATAAAAAAATTACTGGGAGATAGGATGAATCATCCACAAAAATATTAGAGACATAATACAAATGAGTTATTCACAAAACCCCACAAACCTATGTAAATAGATCTAATAAAGTAAAATTATCTAGATTAATTATTGAAAAGTGAAGCTAATGTAGTGACACAACAACTATCCTAAGGCCAAATCATGTAAGACCCATCACAGTCCATGTAATCTTCTGATAAAAAATAAAAATGTTTTATAAACATAGGTTGAGAATATATGTATACTCAGCAGGAAAACCAATGTCTATTAGGAACAAGTGGAAGAAGCATACTAATGCACCTATGAGAAAACAGTAGAAGAAAACAACACTTAAATAGGTATACTAACAAGACCTAACCAAACTAAGGAATGATCACCAAGTAACACAAATCATGTAATATAATATAATGTAAAGCACATCTATGATCAGTTACTCTCCCCACATTCCCACGGATTAGTCCCTCTCACACCCTAATAACAAATGTCATGGTGTTCCCACCTATTCTGAAATTACCACACAATATACTGCCTGAACCCACCTTCGACTCACAACGCATCTCTCCCACACACACCTTGACCTTATAAAACATCTCTCCTGAACACAGATGGGCCTCATAGCATATCGAGCCCGCAAAAAACTGGGCCTCACAACCCATCACCACTCATCCTAAATACACCTAGGATGTCACATAAAAAATCATCCCAAAGACACATGGGATACCACAACCAACATCTAATGCACTAAAAGACCTCCAACCATCACATCCTGTGAAATACATACCTGGCCAAGAAGAGGGAGTTTGGAAGTGTAGGTGGCAAGCCATCCATCCTCCCACCAGGATGTTGGGAATAACACCCCCTGCGTTACTATACTGATGTTCAGTACATAGTGTTCAACATGGGATGGATGAATATATAAATAAAAAGGGAAATACTAGTTTATCTATACACTATAAAACACTGAACCCAAAACTTTGGGTTCTCATAAAAACAACAAACTCACAACACCATCACATTCGCTGCCACCTCTAAATTAATTTAATAGTATCTATAATAGTTATTTGAGAAGGTAGAGAAACCTAATAATCTAATGCAGCTTCATATTTCCTCCAATTATAACACATATTCATTTTACTATTTATCATATACCATATTTAACAACACAACAGACAATTTATATTTCATTAACCACATTCATCTAATTAAACAAACCATGCTAAGACGTTCAAAAAATTATAATAAAAAATCATTTATTTATTTATTTATTCCATCAATATACATGAATATAGCACAAAAAATCCAAATTTCACAACTAGGAAAATTCATCGTCACCTTACTAGCCAAAAGGTATATCCAGAAAAACAACATCCTCACCGCTCCACATGCACAACCAAGATAACAAATCCCAACCCCCCCCCCCCACAAAAATAGCTAAATATCCACATTCTCACTTCCCCACTAGCACAACTAAACAAAACACATACACTATTCTCCAAAAGAATGACCATACAACTACTCACATCACATCACATTTATATGATGTTGCATATTTACAAAGGGAATTTTACCACATTAAAATTATTTCTTTTAGGAATTATTAGAAATGTCAAAATTAGGGGGAAAACATTTTATTATCCAAATATATGTGTTTATCCAATTTCCATTTTAGGGTGATACAAAAAAATCCCAACCAAAATAGAAATCCTAGAATATAGATCTATCAAAAACAAAACCCCAAATGATAATAATTTTAAGTAGGGAATCAAGCCCCTATAGTTAACAAAATCAAAATCATATCAAAGATATAAACACATGTAAATTGAACCTAATTTGACCTTTTAATTTCAATTATCCAATTCTTTATCTTTAATTAATCCATTAGAACCATAATCCATAGGCAAGAAAATCAAACCATTCTCGCATGATAATGAAATAAAGTGAAACAAAGGATATCTGACTTCAATGAATCTTTTCAACTCATTGAACACCACAGGTTAAAGAAGAAACCACTCCAAAAAAATTTTGAACTAGGAAAATTTGGGTTAACCTAGGTCACACAAAACTGTGGTAAACAATGATACACATAAACACCTCAAACTGAAGGAAGAACACTATAGTCGAACCCTGAAGAAGAATAAAAGAAAACTAACCAAGGAAGAGAGAATAACTCACCATGGATAAATGATGGATCACCAATGAACAACCATTATGATCAATAGATCAAAGAGGGATGAAAAGGGTATTGAAAACACATGAGGGAACCCAAGGTTCCCAAAAAACAAGAGAAGTAAGGACCTATGATTGAATGAATGAGAATTCAACCAAAAAATAATTCTAAAACTGCACTGGATCAGGGTATTAAAATAGTTCAATCCCCCTTTCACATTGTGTAATCCAAGGGGTTCAGTTATTAAAAAAATGTCACCTCTAAATTTAAATATATATATATAACCCAAAAAAACACATTTTTGAGCAGCCCTGGGAAAGCTATGAAATGAACTTTCACATCGGTTAATTTACAAAAAAGAAATGTAATTTTTATAGAAGATATAATACACCTCAGACTCGCACAAAAACTCTTAGAACCTCCCCTGAACACCTATAAAATCAAACACTTTAAAATTAACTATCTGGGATGGCACATAACATTAGAAAAAATTTAACAAATTTCAATAAATCTATTTGTAGTGAAGTAATACATTATTCTCTATAACCTCATCTGATGTTAATCTTATATCATTTCATAAATGGATAACCCTATGGACATTAAAAAAATATTATGTTCCATACCATTATAAATAGGTTTACTAAATTTCTAAAATGAACACATCATTAATCTCCAAATTAAAATCAAGTAGCTATTAATGGTAATATACTAAACTTGTGAATAACATCATCATGTATTCCATTAAAACACATTATTAAAATGATTTTAAAAAAAATAACATTGAAAACATGCATTATTTTTTATTACATTGGTATAACATAAATCATTTTATAAATTCCATAGAATCCTATAATGCAATAAACATTATCATGCATAAACCACTTCTTCCACAATCCATTAATCAATTTCAAAGTATTCGGCACTATCAAATTTAAATTTTCTATATTTATCATAACATTAACCAATCATCATCATACTAAAATAAATAACATATTATGTGTTACCTTTACCTCAATAAAGTGTTTTAAAAAACCTTCAACATGACAATGAAGAAGTTTTATTTCTTAATATGTACTATTCAGTATATGCATTAAAATATTTAATGAAAAATTACAAAAGTAAAATCCTTATACATTTCAAAATTCATCTAAACATAATATCTTCATTAAATTACTCATATGAAATAATCCCTGAATCCCAAAAAAATCATACTGATCAATCCACAATATCAGTGGTATAAGAATATGAATCAACATGATCAATTATCTTTTTTGATGTATATCGGCTAGAATCCTGATACATCAATATTTTTAGTTCCCCATCTCTTTACAGATGAAGCATTTTATATAGAAAATTATTTTCTTACCCTTGGGATCATGAGAATTTTGGCCTCTCTATCTACAGTTTTAGAAACCTCCCAATCCTTTTAAGAAAGTATCTTGGTGTTTATGTCCACAATTATCACATGTGTGAAAATAATTCTTTCTTTTATTCACTTTATCCATTATTTCCACAATCGTACTTTTCTTCTAATCATTACCATTAAAGCCATAATACTTAAATAATTATTTGTTTGTATTGTTATCACATGATTATTGGTCATCATATGATACGAATTATTGTAATACTTGTTCTATATGATATATTTTCTCAAACCCATCAATGAAACTAACATTCTTACTATTTGGATTATGTGCATTGATGCAGTTCCCATTCCTTATGATTTATCCCATTTATAAATGATAGAAAACACTAGATTATATAGTATCATTATGAATCAAAACATATAATGCCTAAATAAATGAATTATTTAACATAAATTGAATATTTTATAAATAATTAATTTCATAATCATAAACATGTTTTCTTTGAGGATATCATTAATTCATATCCTCAAAAATGCATTATAATGAAAATGTGAATTATCCTAATATATCCCTAACGCCTGTCAAACCAGTTGTATAGTATGGCCTTTTTTTCAATATGTGATGATAATGTTAAGACAAATGAACCCTTTTAAAATTTATTACTACTAGGTTCTTCTATGATTGAACCAAATCCACCTATAGTATCCAAACATGGTTTTATTGCCTGGAAAATCTACATAATTTTTACTATAAAATAAATGTATTATTTTCTTCTATACATATTTTCAATTATTTAGAAAGGTTTTTGTCCCCTAATTAATGTTTTCTTAAATACAGTTTCCATGGGTTGTACTATAATTACTCTGATACCAACTATAAAGAAATTGACTACAATATCCTGGAGCTGACGACTTCTTTAATACATCTTTATAAGAAACAAGATATCACATCCCCAAGGACCAAATAGTATAATAGTCTGGGTAAAATATATATGGACATGAATGCGATATTATTTTTGAATTCACAAATTATGTAATAATAATTTTTTCAAGAATATCATTATCCAATATAGAATATTATTTTACGTCATTCATATTATAGTTGAAGGATTCATAGGAAAGGAGAAACAATAATAGTTTTATCAAACTCTCAATAAGGGTAAATTATATTAGAATATATCATGAATAAATAAGTATAATCAACCTGGAAATGGAAATAATTGATGACACATGCCATTTGTTTACTAAACTGAAAATGAAATGCATCTAGAGATAAAATCAATTTTAAAATATCATGTATAATAATAAAAATAATTTATAATGAATGAAATATGTAATTGTAGGATGATATTTATTAAGATCATGATACTTATAATATAATGACCATTCATCAAATTATTTAAGAATACTAGATACAAACTGATTTTGTATGTCTAACTATACTTAAAACATCAAGAATTTTTACATGATAGTTTAAAATTTCTGGGTTAATAAACATAGAGATTGACCAACTAATTTGTCTCATGATATCTGTTGATACATCAAGGGAAATTAAATAAATGTTACCCACCTGTAAAAGCATGTACAAGTAATCCATCATATATTAAATAATCAATTAATTCATGAACAATGTTCCGTATCGATATATATATATATATATATAGTATAAGATATAGATATATCAATATTTCTCTAATCTATAAAATGACTTTCTCAACAATACATAGTATGAAGAAATTATATATATTTTTTGAGATAAACATAACTGTGATATCTAATATTGATGTTATGGGTATATTTAATGACCATAAGAAAGCGAACTAGTCAATATAAAGATAAATACTACAAAGATTGAATAAAGGAAGTGGATACCAATACTTTCCTTGGTTAAAATGACCGTAAACCTTCTTGAGGAATAATAATGATGGTAGTATACAATATATACCTATTTGAGAAAGAATTAAGGGTTTATTAAATAGATGAATAATATTACCATAAATATATCTTATAAGAAATATTGAGGAAAACATACTTTTTGTATCCAAAATCACATTTATAATTTTTTTTTAAATCCTCATAATTTAAAGTTTTATTAAAAAAGGAATTGTTGAATATGAAGAAAAATAATTTATTTTAAAATATCCTCACAATCATACAAGGAAGGATTCAATGAAATTATGGTCCCCAAATTGGGTAATCATATCAATGACAATGAATTTAAAAATAATATTTATTTTAAAATGTAAAAAGATTAAAATGTTCTTTGTAAAAAAGAACATTCCCATCAGATTTTCGGTAGAAGATAAATGAATATTATTTTGAAAATGAAATAAGATTCCATTTATATTTTTTATAATTTAAAATGGGTTAAAATTACTCCTTTAAATCACTTTTAAAATGATAATTTTTTTTTGAAAAAATCTTTAGAAATCATTGTTTTTGAAAAAAATAAATTTCTAACCAAAGAGAGAAATGAGATTACATTTTCATAAAAACATATTATTAGTTATTTTATGTATAAAAAAGTTAAAAATTAGTAATATTACAAGTAAATATCCTGAGTATCTTTAGGATAATAATTTTTTTACTTATGAAATTATCAAATAATTTCATTCACTTTAATTTCATGAATAAATAATATCAGTTAAAAAAGATTATGAAATAAAAACTTAAAATGATAATGACAATGAATTGAGAATTAATCCATGAATATATTATTCGGATCAACTATTAACATATATAAAAAAATTCATAAAAAAGATAATATATATTAAAAATAAATTACACACATAATCATAGAAAATCAAAGGCAACGAAGGAGTAATAAAACCTCATGAAATGAAATTTAGTTATGAAATACTTTACCACTTGGTCACTTTTAATTAGAATCCCATTAGTTGAAATAGTGAAAAATAAAACATAAAATACAATGAATAATGTGTTATTCAAGATATTTATTATAAATGGGAATTATATACACCATATAAAATAAATTAGGTTCATTACATTACCAAATACCACAATGTAATGAAATTAGTATGAAATACCCTCCATCAAACTTCCTTTTGACTGGATGACATTTAACCTATATTATTATTATTTAGACATGTTATTAAATAATTTATGAACTAAATTAATATTTATGATATAATATATGAGGCTTTAAAAACATCTTATCCTTCTTTCCTTAATAATCATTCATTATTTTCATTATTCCTTTTCTTAGTTTACTTATTTTATCATTCATTGTATGTCTTGATGGATCCCATTATTTTATATATTAAATAGTTTCATGAAAGAAATGATAATAATCCAAACAAAATAATTAAATATTTACATAAAAATAAAATTTACAAATATTCATTAATGATGGTTTTAAGAAATTATGTACCTTACAGTCCTAAAGATAGTGGGTCATACACATGCATGATTGAGGTTTCCATTCTTTAATGATTATTATTATAATAAGGAATATAATATATTATATTTAAAAATTATAATAACATATATTCCATATTACGTAATTATATATATCATCTACATTATGTGGTGATGAAAACATAGGCACATCGCTTCTTGAAGGAGGGTACGAAGATACACAAAAAATGTTATCATCAGTATGTAAGTGAAATGGTAAAAAGTAAAATGAAATATTATAATTAAATAATGAAAAATATTTCATAAATATCATAATTAATTAATTTATATCACATATATTGTTTAAATATTTACTTATGTCCTTCAATGTGAAGAATTTCTGAAAGATGAATCCCATCCCTTTGTTGGGCAGTAGTATATCGTACACACGAATGATGACTTCATAACGCATTTGATAGAAGTGTGGATGGTTGAAGGCCATGAACATAAAATAAATACATATCAGTATATTTATGATAAAAATGTTATTAAATATTCAGGTTTAATCATAATTTAATGGTTTTTAATATTGAATAAAATACAAAACTCTTGTAGAATAATGTTGCCTCTTCTTCATGTATCCTTCCTAGGTTTTCACTAAACCATACATAGGTGGTATTTTAGACCAAAATAAGGATTCCTAGATGATTAAAGGGATGTTATGAAGTTATTTATTTGTTTATTGGAAGATTCAAAATGTCATTAATTTTTTAATAGAAGATTATATGGGTTGCTTTAATAAGTGAGGTGAGTGTCACACATGATGTTTTTTGAAACGAATCCATCATGCACATGATTTTACTAGAAAAAAGAATATAGAATTGTCCAGTATCATACCTAAAAGAGATAATTTTAATATATGTCCTGTAAATTTTTTGTTTACATGTTCTTAGGTCTTTTTAACCCAAATTCTGTTTGTTTAACACATGAAAAATCAATTTATACCATAACTATATTAATTAAATTTAAATGTTTTAACTATTCATTTTGGTAAACAAAGTTTAAATTAGAAGAAATAATTATGTAAATATGTGATCCATTTTTAAAATTTCAATTCACATAAGTTTAAAATATTAAATTTAATTTAATAATGGTGTCATGATGAAAAAATAGGTTTTGAAATGGAATATGTTCAAAAGATTTACATATTTTTATTTTAGACAACAATTTGAAAATGATTAATATTTTCAAAATTTGATTAATTGATATAAAAAAGTTATAATTTTAATTGAGAAACAATATTGAAAATTTAATTTAACATTATTATTAATTTAAAAATAATGAATTACATAGATTAAAAATAGGTATTATTCAGTACTCATAAAAAAATATATCTTTTCAAAAAAAGCCTAAAAATTTACCATAAGAAAATTATGTTATAAGATTTAGAAATTATGATTATTAAATCAAATAATATTTATAAACATGATATAAAATAATTATAAATTATGTGTGCAAAGCGTGACTAATACTTCTTTTAGAAAATATAGTTATTTCAAAAACATATATTTTCATTTAAATGATTCTTATTTTATTCGTAATTAATAAATAACAAATGAAATTTTATAGAATATATATCTTCATAATTTATTTAATCCTTTTTATACCCACCATACTAATAATCAAGTGATAACTATAACATTGAATAATAATATTTTTATAATATGTCTCATTTTATTTAAATTCATTGTTGCATGTAATAAAGTAGAAACAAACTGTTGGATGTAACACATGATAAAAATTGTTTTTTGTTAAATGAAATATATATAATATATTCAATTAATTTAATAATAAATATAACATAAATTATAGGGGTATTATATTTTATTCGAACCATGATGTTGTGTGTCACATATGATATCATATAAAATGATCATATTTTAAAATTTAATGGTGTCACATAAATATTATGCATAATATAAGTAACTAAAATTAAAGGAGTTACCCCCTTAAATAGATTGGTCTAGTCATATCTATTAATCTAATGGGTTACTATCTTGAGATGAAGATACATTTTTTGATTTTAGATGGATAAAGTTACACTGTATATCATGTGAGAAAACCCCAATCATATAAACTCATATGGAGTGCACAAGGTGGGGAAATCATGAATTTTCTGGTTGATGTCAAGATATAGATTTCTATTTTCATATTATATGTTTTTGAAATGAAATTTTGGGGGTATGCGAAGCTTCTTGATTTTATGGGAATAGATGAATCATACTTTAAAAATTTGGATTTAGATCACTATTTTTTGATTTTAACATACCTACTACAATGTATAATTATAGTTGTAAGGGATCCCTATAAAATATTTTAGTGGTTTTAATACTATAAAATTTTGGGGATTTTGGGGATTTTTTATTATTTTATTATACACTTAACCTGATTTTTTTTAACATAACAAAAAAGAACATGGTTATATAAGAATTAATATACTAGACTATATCACTTTTTATAGATGTTATAAAATCATTGATTCTTTGTGTAGAATACATGGGTGTTAGAATTGTTAATGAAGGTTCGATATCCGAATTTATTTGTTGTTACTTATGATGATGTTAATTTTCTCCTGAAATAAATTCTTAATTATTTTTCTATATCACATTTTTTGAATTTTTATTTTTACTATGTTAATAATTTTTTTTGATAATGAAAATATTTAAGACTATAATAATTTTGACCTTTTAGGTTTTTCTATAGAACACTTAAAAATATTATTAGAGAAATTTTGAGTAGTTTATAAGTCCTTATTGAGTATTTTTATAAATGATATAGTTTTGATAATGGTTTTATATTAATAAAATGCATATTTAGTAAAATTATAATATAATGAGTTATGGGTTGGTTTTCACTGACAATTATAAAATAAAAATATCTTCTAATCAAGAAATCAAAATAATAGAAAAATCAACATGTTTTTCTTTGGATAAAGTATATTTAGTTAATGTTTCATAATAATTAGATTTATAGAATGAAATAACTATTTTGAGAACTAATTAATTCATTAATTCATTTTATTTTTTGTTAACTTCTAGAAATATCACAAAAAATAATATAATATTCAAATTTTTGTGTGGGAGTTGAATCATGTTAGTTAAATAAAATTATAGAGTATTATTAGATGTTATTTTATTTTAATTATTTATATTAAAAATTTAGTTACTAAGAAGATAAAAATTATTTTACTTGATTATTTTCATTCATTAAAAATGAGATTAAAATTTGGGAGGAATTATATAACATTTAATATAAGAAACATTTAAAAAAATGGTGTGTAAAATAACTCAATTAAAAAAATATGTATCCATTTTTTTGATGAGTGATCATTATACAATTTATTATTTAATCACAAAAGTTTTTCTACGAAACATATTTATTGAAATATATCGTACACAAATTTAAAATGTTCAATATGGATTATCAAAAAAAGGTTAAAACATTGTTCATATAAAGCTATTGATTTGGACATCCAGTATTGGTGAATTCTTAAAATGCTTTATTTTACCAAAATTAAATTAAATTTTGAAAATATTATAATATAATACATATTAAAAAAAATATTATGATTTATGTTCCAAAAAATAGATTAAAAATAAATTGGTATTTTTTAGCCTCTCAAACAACTCAACTAATATTAAATCCCACATGATAGACATTTTTTCTCATACGTTCTATTATGTTATCCTATGGTACCATATGTGGTATATTTTATTAATATCTCATCCTAATCTAATGTCTACTTGGGGCTTCTGAGTAATTTATTTCACTTTCATTTTTTAATATCATAATGGAATGATTTGTGAAAAAATAAATTGTTTCACTTAGAATAAATCCTTACTAACTATTATAAATACCAAGAATGTTATACAAAAACATGGTATTTTTTTATGAAATGTATTAATATTAAAAGGTGTAATTTTTTAAATAAAATTTATATTTGATGTTTTAATCTAATTCATAAGTTTAATACATCCAATTTTTTATTATGTTGTGAACCAAGTATGTGTCTTGTGACATAATTAAGTGTCTTATGGACTGAAGAACAGGGAATTTAATATTTTATGATAGTCCATGAGGGGTCCATGGAACTAGTTTTAGGATGTTTTATTTATCAAAAATAGGTTCAGATTGGTTGTGAATTGGATAGATGTCAAAAATAGAATATATTTTATAATGTGAAATTATTTTTATGATTTTTTGGACACAAAACACGGGGAGAGAAATTAAATGTCAATATTAGAAATATTGATGTTTAATTTATGAATGGAAAGGATTAATAATAGGGTTGAGAGAGAATACCTATATTGGGTGAACACATGTGTTATCTATGTCTTATTTTCCTTATACAAATACTTTTAGTTGAACATACTAATAATGAAATTGTTGTATAATCTGGGATTGGATTTTACTATTTTTTGGGTAAAACTTAATAAAATTCTTGGGTTCACACCATTTGAGAAAACACTTCTCTGTTACATCCTAAAATTGTAGTATGATCTAGGGGAACCGAAGTAAAAATAAAAATTGATATTATCAGTAGAACCGTCCCATGGTTAATAACATAGAGTAACATTAAACAGGAATACCATGTGGTAGAATTATTGTAATGTTTTTATATATGCAATATATAAGGATATGAATTTTGGACCTTATCACTTATTTCACTCTATCAAGAATCATTTCTGTCATTATTTTCACTCAAATTTTCCATGAGTTCATAAGAATATATTAAACTATTATTTTACATTTGGTTCATGGAATATAGTGATATTTAAAGTTAATTTATTATTTATAGGTTACATATTGGGTTATATGACATAAAATTTGATATTATTATTCTATAATATATATCACCGAATATAATATTTTATTTTTTATTGTATTTAGTATAAAAATATCAGGTAGTAATAATAACACAAATATAGAAACTACTAGGGTGATATACTTATGACCACACGTACACTACTATAGGTCAACAATATGGAGATTAATATCTTAAGGATGATGCATATTAGTAGTTCTCTTATACAATATTCATGAAGGGATTCAACATTTAAAGTGATATAGGTTTCAAAAAGAGATTTATATTATGAAACATTTCATTAGCTTTAGGGAGACTTATAATTAGTGGGGACTTAATTTGAGCTATGTTATATCAGTTTAGGTTGGTTGTATTATTTTATTTGGTTACATTCTTATTTACGGTTTTTAGTAGGAATTGTATTCTAGACTATAGATTTTTATGATTATTTTCATGTTAAATGAAATGATAATTAGTTCAAATTATTCTATGTTTTGTTTATTATCATAAATGCTCTTAATATATTTTAAATATGCATGAGGTAGATCATGGGAGGTATACTAAGTCTCATCCCATACAGAGGTTGAATTGTTAAAGGGTGTAGTTCATTCAATATTCATCATTTATTCTTTGGGTATTAACTCAATCATGATTCATTATTATAATAAAAATTATTGTATGAAATTTACAATTAATTTTATAATTTTATTAACAATATCTGTTAAAAAAATAAACTATATATTTATTGAAATAAAAAAATAAAATAAAATATTGTTATATATTATATTAGGTTTAATTTATATATATTTAAAATATTATTAAAATAATCGGAAAAATATTTTAAACTACAATAAAATAATCATAAATCATGTTGTAGTAAATAGAAAATTTAAAGTCACAATATTTCGAACCAAGATACGATCATAATTCTAAAATAAATTCCAAAAAATAAAATATACTCCTGTTCAATAAATATAGTATAAGAAAAATTATTTTATTAAATAAAACATAAAATCCCTCCAATTGTTTCTTATAAATTTTTATTTAACAAACTTAAATATATATAAACACAATCTAAATATAGAAAATATTTATTGGAAAATCATCATAGAAAAATCATAATAATTTTAAAAATATAATATAATTTCCATTCATTGAATAATTTGATAAAATCACTCCAATTGTTTCTTATAATTTTTTTTGGAATGGGATTTATAATAAAAATATATCTATATAAATAACTAAAATATATTATAACCAATTATAATAGTAAAAGAATTATTCATATCCAAAACTGTAAATATACTGTTCACTATATGTGATTATTATATTCCCTCACATTTCCCAAGGGTTTTCTATCATCCCTCTACCTTTTCAACTAATAGGAAGGACCCACCCCAAATTAGTATGGTGGTAGTGATGATATACATCTTTGGTTTCCAAACTCCACATATTCAGATCGAGTGATAGAGAACATAGACATTACGTGAAATTAGATTTCTATTAAAGATGTAAATTCCCTTTCAAACATAGATTAAAAAATTAGTATACCATTAATTCTATCATCAGGTGTAATTTTTTATTATTTTTATGTGTTTCTATCTGATTATTTGAGAGTGAAGATTATAAGGATTTTATTATTAAAAAAGTGACAACACGACTGTACTTATATTTTAATAAGTATAACCCCCTACACTACTAGTGGTTTTATATCCCACATTTATTTGTTTGTGGGGTAACATTTCATATGACTTTTACTAATTTTTATTAATTTTTCTATTTATTTTATTATCTTTATATTTTTTCCTCACTGTGGGATAATATTTTTTGTCACAACATATGTACGTATGTACTATTAATAGTAGATATATTATAATATATATTACAACATTAAATTTAAAATTATTTAATATGAGTTATTATAATAATCGAAAATATACAAAAACTACTCTATATAATAGCTATATTATTAAAAATAATGTTAATAGAAAAAATGAAATATATCTAGATGGGTTATTTCAGGTTTGTTGGTTCTTGTGATAAATTTAAGAGGGGGTGAACATTAAATTTTTTTAAATCCAATTATGTTTGGCTAAGTGGGGTTTCTGGGAAAATAATTTTATTAATGTTTTTGAATTTCTAAATCTAATATCATATCTCTTTGATTTGTTGAAAATTTTTTCTTTGTTGTCCAATCTATATGATAAATATATTTTGATCCTAGAGAAGTGTATTTTAGATTCATAGTAGTTCCTTGAAATGATTTTAGAATTTTAAAAATTGATTTGAAGAAATTTTGGAATTCAATTAAGGAGAATAAATTTTGATAAATGAAAAATATGTTTATCATTTTAATCTGAGATTTGGGTAGTTCATCAAAAATATCATATTGTAGAGGATATAAATATGATACACATAATATTGGACATGCATGATAAATTTTTCATAATATAAAAGGATTTTATTTTACTAAAAATAGATTATCATCACTGATAATGATATTTAACTTATTTAAGAAATTTTAAAAAAAATTAAAAGGAAATTAATCTATGATTAAGTCAATTGAACAGTGCATAAAATAATTCAGCTTTGTAGAATTGATTTGATTGAAAAAAATATCATTGAGATTTCCTATGTTATTTGAGATGTGAAAAGCGTTTCCAAACGAAACATTTATATAGGTAATGGCTTTAATTCTATTGTGAATTTTTTTTAGGATCATATGATTTAATCATATGACATTTCCATGTATCCAAATTGGGTAATTCCCATGAAAATTTAGTCATTATGACTTCTATTTCAAACATCTTTAGATCATAGGACATCGTGATTTATATATGACTTAATATTCAGTATGAAATGAATGTTTTATAAATAATTAACAATTTCATACAATGTATATTATCCCAAAGGCCGATCTTATGAATTTATAAATCAAATTATTTTAATGTAATATGATAAAAATTATATTTTTCTTGATGTTTCTATTCTGAATAAAATGAGAATAATTTAAATTACACTTCACTATGATTGTGATAAAAAATACCATTGGTTCTTGGTCAAAAGAATGATTCATAGTATTTTTAATGGGATTTTGAATGATATAAATTTAGAAATATCATGAGTGATTTGAATGGGATTCGTAATTCCAAAATTGAGATTAATTAAAATAGTCAATGCTATATCTCTTCATATAATTTTTTATATCCAAGACTCATGAGGTTTTTTATAAATCACTATGGGATAATTTTTCAAGAATTAAATTGAATAAAATATGGATATATTATGAAGAAAGGGGATCTCTTGAATTTTGATATAGATTATACAAATCCAAACCAAAGGGATATAAATTGGGAAACATCGACCAATGATATAATTTTTTTATTTCCGAATAGGTTGGTTAAATATTATATTACTATAATTGATCTATATTCTTGTTATTGAGGTTTATAATGATCTAATATTTCATTATGATGAACCAACCAGGTTCAACCATGAACCGGTCACTCGAGTCAGCCTACGACAAGGCCATAAGGGCATTGCTGATTCGTGGGGCTGGAAACTGGTGCAACAAATCTAAAAAAATAGATGGGAATTGTTTTTCCCCTAAAACAAAGGTGACTAAATAAATAAAAACTAAAAAAACAAACAAACCCTTTGGGTGGAAATAAAATAATGTTGCCCAGCTAAACATACTTCTATGTGACCTCATGGGTCATCAACAGACCTAGAGCCACACTCACTCCTAGAGAAATCCAAATCATGAAGAACCTAAAATAGGAAAGATCAACTAGGGGTGAACACCGATATGCTCCGTAGGAATTCCATGGATAAACAACACCTTATTCCATTACCTTTAAAAAGTGTCCCAAATAATGCTAGTTTGAAAATAAGACATAATAATATAATTTTTTTCAGTCATTTCAAAATCAAGTAACTGGATTTAATTTCCAATAAAAAAATTTCTGATCCACTACATTTTCAAAAAAAGATTCCAAGAATGCATTAACATTTAAAAATGAGGGGAAACTAATTTATATTAAAAATGGTTCGAAAAATTGAGGTATCATGTATGAAACAACTAAAATGAAAATCACATCACAATCCCTATAGTAAATCTATAAGGTAGTGTTAGTTGGGGACCCATGATCCTCATACCTTAGGGAAACATGGATTAGAAACCATGGAAACTATAATTCTCATGCATGATCCACAAATAAGGGAAATCCTCAGATCCTAGTGGTCTCCAATCATAAAAATTGTTTATTTAGTGTGGTAGCATCAATATTTCTAGAAGAAACTGAGACAAACCACTTCTATATCATCTATAATACTAGTATTAGATTTCCCACCTAGGTAACCAATATTTTCCAAGTAATAAATTCCAAATGGGGGTGAGGATTTATCAATAAAAAACATAGGAACATAAGAATTTCATTATCCAAAACCCATTCAACCTCTCACCACTGATCTCTGTCCTTAATTACATTCAACTTTTTACGTCACATAACCACGCACAAACCTTTAGACATGGAACATATCAAACATCAAATATTAACACTTGGATAACATTTATAAAATTATGGGGAATGCCTCAAGAGGGGGTTTTAACTTTCACAATTTTTTTATGGTGCCAAACATGCCTTGTTACTTTACAAGGAATAATTTCATATTTAGATAACACAATCACCAAAACTATTTTATTGAAAAATAATTTAAAGATTTATTTGACCACAAAGGTACCAAAAAAATATAAACTACGTTGAAATCATGCCTAAACCAAATAAAACTATTCAATAAATAAATACTACAAATTAATCTCTCACACTAAAACCCATGCACTATTCCAAACATCCCAGAACATGGGATTTTATTTTATAAAAATCACCCAAATACCCATGTTCAATAAATTAGAATTCCACATATAATATTAAAAAAATACAAACATCATGAGGAATACCAACTTCACAACCCAAAACATTTGTAAAAACACATTTAATCATCTAATGTGTCATTCTTGTTTGAATATCTAAAAGAAGACTGCACATTTCAAAACATAAAATTGAAACTTCAAAAATAAAGTAAAGTCCAACACCAAGGTTCAATAACAATTTGTATAGCACACATATAATATTTTATATTGAAAACACTTTTTAAAACACTGAAACTATTATGGAATTAAAATTGAAGGAATATTAAAAGGATACCTACCTCAAACATGCTTCTATTAGTCAACAACCACTTGAACCGACCCTTAGCTCATACACACACATTAATTTATACATATTTATTTTCACCCCCATCTCCATTGCACATATTCCCCTCACCATGAGGGAATATATGAAAAGAGTGTATATATATATATATATATTCTTTACATATGCATGTACATATTGGAGTTTGTGACACCCACAAATCGAAACCACATCAAAAATACCCAACACACACCACAAATATTACCAAAAACTAAAAAACAAAAATAAACTAAATTTAATATAATAAGAAGTGAAATAATTGAAAATAATTACCAAATATAATGGTGGGTTGACTTAAAAGGTCGGAAATGTGTTTCCTTCTTTGGTGGACACCAAATCATGCCTGTAAGAGGCCTAAAAGAGCCATCACACACCCAAATAGAGGATAGAAACATAAAAATTGAACTTGAAAGATACCCTAGGGTTTAGGCAAGCATGAAAACCATCACCAAGAGGTTAAAATCACAAAATAGGGAAGGAAGATGAGAGAGGAGACACATCGGTGGGATACAAACTGAAAATTGAGAGGCGGAGTGGTCACTCGATGGAGAGGGCGATGCACCAAATCTCTCCCAGTCAATTGGGTCGTGCGAGTAGGAGGGGAAGCCATGTGAGGTAAGGGATAAAGAATGACCATTATAGGGGGAGGTAGAGGTGTGCTGGTGGGTCTTGGCTGGTGGGGGTCGCACACGAAAAGGGATGAGAGGGGATGGTGCATCACTTATAGGGCGAGGGATGAGAAAGGGGTAACCCCTGTAGGGGTTGTCAAAAAATAAATGAATAATAATAATATTATTATTATTAAAAATCTTAATAATAATAATAATATTCATAATAATAATTATAAAAGATTATTATTAAAAATTATTTTAAAATTATTTTTTTATTTCTCTTAATTATTTTAATTTATTTTTTAAATTATTATTTATATTTTTTCAAAAAATTGGGCAGACCACACGATTTGGCTACACGGTCTGCCATACCATGTGCCAGTTGTTCACAACCTTCCGATGGGAAGAGGCACCCACACATGATAAACACAAAATTACCAAGTTTTATGCCTACCGTGTTGAACACCTCTCCTTGAATCCAAAACCGAACCACACAGTTGTCGCACAATTTCCCAAACTGTTAGTATACCATTCACTAGATGCTGTCAAACTCAAAACATCCATTTTATCACACAAACTAAAAAATTTGAACTAGGAATCAAACGTAACCTCAAACTAAGAGATTCAAAGCCATGAAAATATTAAAATTAATGAATTTCAAAGGTTGGGGTGTGACAATTCTCCCCACCACAGACATTTTCTACACCCAGAAGTCAACCATCCAATCGTGGAATCAAAATCGAGTTCAGAACTAAATGAGGGAAATGAAATCTTTAACTCGGTGTGACATTTTATTCTAAAGGTAACACCCAACCAGCTCTAAGAAAAATTTCAATGAGCAGAGCCATAAGGAAACAAGGGGGGTTTCCCCACTATAAGAACCCGAAAAAAACAAAAAACATTAAGTTTCTCAACATGGGATAACTCCAAAGCTACCAACATGAACCAAATTGAAAACCCCCTAAAATAGACCAACTCTAGAAGAAAAAAAAAACACCTGGTGGGTCTTCCCAACATTTATGAACTGATCGACAGAGGCCAACAGAAACAGACCAATAGGGGAAGCCCAATAGAAATCGAATGGTGAACCAAATAACTATTCCTTATTTCCTAATATACATGCATATAAAATACAAGAATGGCCCAGAACATGAACCAAAATGGTTAAAAAATTCCAACCACACAAGGGAATACATTTATAGACTCACACCCAAAAAGATATAAACAGTCTAGGGGTCTCTACCCTAAGGAACAAACACAACTATAAAGGTTTACAAGGATACAAGGTCACCAATTCTTCTTACAACCAATGAGAGAAATTCAAAAACAAAGACTACAATGAGTAGAATAGGCCCTATGTCATTCTCAACAAAACTGAGCCTTTATGGATAATGAAGGTACAAAAGAAAAACTTAAACTATCTTTATCTCAACACTAGAGATAAAAATAAGGCTAAGGTCCTCTACAACTAATGATTCCTGATGATGTGGAAAGCTTCACTATGGGAATAGTTACTATAGCACTGATGTCTTGAATCGTCTACTACCCCATAGTCAGGAGATGGCGATTACCAACTGGACCTTCATCATTCAGTAGTGCATATTAGTGAACTGCTATCAAATGACCTATGAAACGTCTCTAGATAAAACATATTTTCAAAATACACTATGAATGAGGAATTCTTCTGTTTTTCAACCAACGATGGTGGGTGATGAACCAAGAAGACTGATTTGCGGTCTATAATCAGGAAACTATCTGGCCCCACCACTAAATTTAGCTTCCATATTGAGTTGTAAATGAGAATAATTGGATAAACACTCATTCATAATTTCCTCATGAACCCTAACCACTATAGTTCATACATGTTTCAATCACTTATGACGATCACCACTAATTCCCAAAATTATAATTCACCAAAAATGATTGAAAGGACCCTAGAGTCCAACCATCCACTCCTCACTAGGACCACTCTAGGGAATACTAAGAAACAAGAGGCATAAATTTGAATCAAAATTCATCATAAAAACAAAAATACAAACTCAAAACACAATCCATAATCCACTCATGCCAAAAAAAAACTAATCCCAAACATAAATAACCTCAAAATATCCTAAAATATGGTACTAGTGGAAATTCTATCCCAGTAACATGGTTTAGAAAACCTTTCTGCAAGGGAGAATCAACCATAGGACATACATTGAACCGCACACTCAGGCTATACATGGGTCTCCAATGCATGCAAGCTCCTCATGTAACACTATATGACTTCATTTTTAATTCCTTATCTCGGGAAACCAAACGAAAGAAAAATTCAAATCCCAAACTTCCCATAGAAACTCAATGATTGAAATAGGAAAGGTTTCATGATTTCCTTCTCACACATACCTCTTGAGTCCCAAAAGTCCTAATCTCCATATACCTAACACCCAAAATAAAAAGGTCCTACTCTGATACCATTTTTTCATGAACCAACCCGAGTCAACCCTGAAGCGGTCACCTGAGTCAGCTCGTGATAAGGCCTGAAGGGTGTTCCAGATCCCCATTGGATGGAAACTAGTGCCCAGTAAAAAACCATTGGGGAACGTTTTGGACCCTAAACCATATGTGAAAAAATAAAAATAAACCAAAACAATAAACACTAGAAGTGGAAATAAAATAAATTTTCACAATTAAAACATACCTCCAAGTGACCTCGTGGGTCACCACCAATGATAGAAGCACACTCACTCCAAGAGGGATCCAAAATCTAGAGGAACATGAAGCATAAAAGATAGAGTATGTGTTATCACTGATATTAAGAGTATGAATTCCATGGATAAAAATTCCATATTCCCTTACCGTTAAAATTAAACCCAAAAAATACTAGTTTGATAATAAGACCTAAAAAATTAATGTTTTTCATTCTTTTGAAACTCAAGTAAAAATAATGAATTTTCTAGAAAATAATTTCTCTTCCAATACATTTTAAAAAATATAATCCATTCATAAAATAAAATATCAAAATTAGAGGTGACCAATTTAGATTAAAACAACAATTTCAAAAATGAGACATCTTTTATGAAAGAAATAAAATAAAAATAAAATCACAAGCACCATGGTTAATCCCTAAGCAGCTAGTATTAGTTGGGGAACTAAGATTCTCATTCCTTAGTAAAACATGGCTTAAAACCAATGAGAACCATCATTCTCGTGCATGATCCACTAGTAGGGGACACCCCAATGACCTAGTGGGATCCAGTCATCAAAATTTTTATGTTAGTATTGTAGCATCAATCCTACTAGACGAAATTGGGGAAATCCACTTCTGTATCATCTAGAGTACTATTCCAAGTCTTCCCAAATATTTACTCAAGATTTCCTATGTAATATATTCTAAATGGTGGCAAGGTTTTGTCATGAAAACACACATTAACATAACACTTTCTCTATCCAATACCCATTCATACTCTTAACACCAATATCCCTCCGTTAACACATTCTCCTTTTTACGTCACATTACCACACACAATCCTTTACACTAGTAACATGTCACAAATAAAACATTAACACATTAATCACCTTTATTTAATAAAGTGAAATTCCTCAAGAGCGGTATTTTCACATTTATTAATCATTTTTTCAAGGTGCCAAATAGGCCTTGTTACTTTATAAGGAGTAATTTCATGTTAAGAAAACCCAATCACTAAAAAAATTTAATTAAAAATACGTTAAAATATAAAATAGACCAATAAGGAACCACACACTTACAAACAAGCATGTAATCACCCCTAAACTAGTGAATACCATTTCAGAAAGGAAACTACAGATTAATTTCAAATTCACCCCACAACCCATAAACATTTCCTAACATCCCAAAACATGATATTTCTATTTTTTTAAATCACAGAAAACCCATGTTCACTCAATTAAACATTCAAAATTAATACACGCAACACCAAACATCATTGCAAATACCAACAGCACACCCAAAAACATTTTTTAAAACAACTTTAATCATTTAAAGTGTCATGATTGGAAGAATATCTAAAAGAAGATCTCAAATTTGAAAACATAAAAGTGAATCATAAAGAATAATGGAATGTACAAAACTGAGCATCACAACCACTTTTCATAGCATGAAAATAATATTTAATTATGAAAAAACATTTTTAAAACACTCAAGAAATTATGGAATTCAAATTTAATACAATGGCATAGGGGACCTACCTCAAATGTTTCCCTATTTTTTAACTACAACTCGAACCGAACCTTGGTGCAAACACACACATGCATTTAGACACACACACACACACATATCCCAAGAATAATTACACACAATCCCTTCACCATGAGGGATTTTGCGAAAAGTGGGAATATATATATGCCTTACCTATAAATGTATATATTGGTGTTCATAACACCCAAAACTTCAAACCTCATCAACACAATCCTATAATCTCTATAAAAAACCAACAACTGAAAAATCTACAAAAGCTCAAAATTTAAAATAAACTAATGTGAAAGAATTGAAAACACTTATGGAATATAATTCCAGGTGGATCGAAATGGCATGAAATGCAACAGCTTCGATGGTGGACATCAAATCACTCCTAAAGGAGTCCCGAAAGACCCATCAAACCCCATATAGAGGAGAGAAACCCATAAATTCAACTCACCAGATTCCCTAGAGTTCAACCAAGCCATACGAAACAACCAAAAGAGATTAAAATCAAAAAATATGAGAGGAAGTGGTGTGAAGAGACACACTAGAGGGATCCCATTAGAAAATCGAGAGGGAGAGTGGTCACTGAATGGAGGTTGTGGCGTACCAGAGCTCTCATGGTCGGCTGGTTCATGTGAGAAGGATGGGGGGAAGCCATGTGAGGTGGGGGAGGAGGAACAACTTCCAAAGGTGGAGGAGGTGGCGTGCTAGATTGCCTCAAACAATGTAGTGACCCGAATCCTGACGTACATGTACATTACATTACTTTTACGGAATACTTAGTACATAACAAAAACACACACACAAGGACCGTAATAGTTTAGTGTCTTTGGAAACTCGGAATATAATCTTCTAATCATGGTGAAAGATCTTCATCATCTCCCGTAAATATCTTTTTTTTAAACCTAAATCCTTTCTTTATGTCCTGGGGAAAAGAAAACATAAAAGGGTGAGCTTAAATGCTCAGAAAGGGTAAACAAAAGAAATATCATTCACGTCATATTCATAAGAACATATCTTTTGGAAATCGTAACCGGCAAAAGAGATCATAATTTCATAACATGGGATAAATCATAGTAGTGAAATGTAATCCCAATAATCATAACATAAAAAATGAAACTTTGTGGCATACACACATAATCATAGAGAATCAATTATTATTAGTCAAGACTCATTTTCAAGACTATCTTAGTGGAAAAAGTCCCATTCTGAACCGCGTTCACTCCTCGTTTCAGTCCTGTTTCACTGAACCGGTATAACCTATCATTCCAGCCATGTCTATCTCATGAGATATAAAATCTTTACCCAATTCATTGGAGGTAGATATAGGTCCAACCCATCTCATAATGATACCATTCTTATGTGTGTCACAAAATCATAAACCATACATCATAGCATAACCCATGTAATAAAAATGGGATTCTTAAACATTGTGACATCATAAAACAATTCATATAAGATAAAGGAATTCATAAAAATAATTCCATCACAACATAATCAAATCAATGTAATACTAGGTATAAAAACAGAACCCTTTATTATCATAGATGGAAAATAATTTTGACAAAACACTTAAACTCCATTCTTGTGGAAAATATCCTTTCTGCTTAAAAAACACATTGCCTTTCTTAAAATGTCATACAATTATAAAATAAAAGAAGTTGATTAAAAATAAACTTGAAAACGTGTAAAGGAAGATTCTTGTAAATAATGTTTTAAAAATACATTCATGCTATATAAGTAAAAAAACATTTTTTGTACTTTTGTCGGAAAAGTCCAAAAGTACCTCGTACAAAAAACGACAAAAGTTTCTTTTCATATCCTTTACTAAAAACTCACTGAAGGGTAAAATTGGATTTAAACAATTTTAGGTGGATGGAAATAATATTACATATTGGGGAAACATGGATGTGGATGATAAAATACACCCCAGTAAATTTCAAAGTATAAACAATCTTGGATAAAAATGAGATTGTGATATTTTCCCTTACCTTAGGTCTGATTTGCTTCGTATGTGTCCGAAAGTCTGGTATAATGATTTAAATAATGTCATTGAATTATTCCAGAATCATATTCATTTTTATGATATCATATATGGTTCACTTATGGCTTTATATTACCGGTTCTTTTGTAAATTCCATGTTAAAGAGCGTTTTGGGTAAAATCGTTTCATTTGTCGTCCGTGTTTTGACTTGTAATTATTCATATGAATACTTAGATCATGATTACTTAATTACAAAATATAAAACATGATTTATATATAATATATATTCATAATATATATATATATATAATAGATCAGTAAATGGAAAGAAATACACCGTTCATGGAGATGGTAGACCGTACGTACGAATGAACGCTGTTTTCTTTTCCTTATTGAGTTGAATGGAATAAAGTAGATGACATTCATATATATAAACATAAATCCATAATCATTATCAAGTCATATATTTCATTATTACTTATTATATATACTTTAGCATCATTCATGAATGGTTAACGTGGAGAATGAATCTCATCGCGTCGTGGAAACGGTAGTCCGTACGTACACACGAGCGATAATATCATTCTCATGATCATGAAATTGTATTGGAGTGTATGTATACTATTTCAGAATCAATATAACTATACAATAATCATATATAGTTATTATGTACACCATTATATCCATCCAAATAAGGTGGTTGTGGAAAATATATTACACCACGGCGTGGAGACGGTATTCCGTACGTACGCACACACGGTGATTTCGTTTTCCGTAGGATGGAATGATGGTGAAATAAGGTTGTTTCATAATTATAATAACATATCAGTATATAAGTGATACTGATGTTATTACTTCATAATTAAAAACCTAAGAATAATAAGTGGAAGAAGAAATAAAGATGAAAGAATCGGTAACATACATTACCTCTTCTTTGAATTGCCTCTTTGAGATCTCCTTTTAGGGCACTAAAATTTGCCTTTGAGGAAAACAAGAACCTCTAGGTTGTTTATAGGGAAGTGGAGAAGTTAATTTTTCCGGTTTTGGCCGAGCTTTAAGGCTCAAGGTGGTGTGAGGAAGAGAGGGAGGAGGTTCCCTTTTATAATGGAGGAGAGGGTCTTCTTTGGAAAAACTAAAAATATTATTTTATTATAAAGCCAAATTCGGTTTTAAATAGCTCCAAATTGAGTTATTTATAAGCTAAGTTGGGTATGGGTCGAAATACTCTCATCCAATATAATTTAGAAAAGTTTACGTTCCTATTTTAACCTTATCATTTAGATTTAACATTAAGTAGAATAATTTTACTTTTACCGTGTCTTCTTGTGTTCTTATAATATAAGGTTAATAAACATACTATAAGAAGCCAAAAGAACCCCAAGTTGTTTATTATTAAAATATATAACCTTATATAAGTCACTAGGCCGAACCTTAGATTTTTAGGAATAAAATAAATATTAATAATATAATATTTGTTTTAAAAACTATTTTATGTCAATTTTGACACTAGTTTGTAATTTATTTTTGTGAAAATCATAACAGAATGATTAGTTTTAAAAAAGTTAATTAAATCAATACTAACTTGTCATATTAACCTATAAAATTAGTGGAATTCATAAAAAGTCTCAAATTAAATTTTTTTGGGTATTTATAACATCAATTATGTCAATATTTTATTAATAAGATAATTACTGCATCATCTTTGTGTCATAAATAAATAAAATTATTTAAAGTCTAAAAATTACAAATAAAATACCATTATGTAGGAAATATTTTTATCATTCTAATGAGTATTTATAGTCGAATTTATCTTATGTATAAACCTATATTAAAAATGATATACTTATTAAACTTTGATTTTAACTATTTTAACCCATCTTTAAATAAATTAATAATAAATGTCCTAATCTAATCCAAGTGGGCCTAAATGGTCATATTTTCTTCCTAAGGTTGTTTTTGGTCAAATTAAACTTATCCAATAGAATTAGGACATGTGTTAGGGTAATAATAATATCATTTTTACCCTTAATAACCCTATTTACTTTTAACGGTGGTAAAAAAAGTAAAAAGTTACTATTCACCAAAAAATATTTTCATCTCATTGAACCAAATTTTACATACTGACATCAACCGTGTCTCTTGGATTTTTGAAATTCCACTCAAAGAAGCGGTAAAATTATGTTTTATGAGAAATTCATTTTTCATAACTACCACATAGTGGTTTCACTATTAATCAAAAAATGAAAGTTTCCAGAAAAATACCAAAAATTAGGCCTAAGATATATTTGATATTATGAACTCAAAAATGATGTCTAATTTACCAAATTCAAAACATATTAGTTGCATTAATTAATTTAAAAATTAATTCCCGTTGTCAAAACAAATAGCGTGTTCTTAAGAGATAATAACTATCAAAAGATTGACACTTGTTTATGTCTGGTTTAAATGTGAAATTACATCCAATGAACAACATTGTATTAAATTGTAAAAATATATTCTAAATATATTTTAAAACCACTCAAATTAATAATTTATCACTATTAATTATTTTGATTAAAAAGGTTGTTTTTAATGAAAATTTAGTAATTTTCACTATCAATCAGAAAATGAAAGTTATCCAAAAAGTACCAAAATTTCAACCTAAGCTAATTTCGATATTACGAATCCAAAAATGAATTCCAGTTTGAAAAATAAAATTTAAAAAATTTTGAAAAGTGGTTATTACTATTCATAACAGCTAGTTTTAATAATATTTTAATAGCATATTGTTGTATAGTGAAACTCGTTATTGCGTACTACACACACCATAGAGGAAGGTTGCGATTGTGTGTAATGCAAGGAAAGTCAGGGATACATGTTTTGCAAGCTAATTTTGGTGTAGCGTACAACACAAGATATTAATGAAATTAAATTGAATATTTTTCATAAAATCTAGTGCTGTTACATTCTAACCCCCTTAAAATGAATTTCGTCCTCGAAATTCGTCGGGGTTTTAATGGTTTACTATTTGAAAGTTTCTTTAATATAAACCCACATCGTATAAAGGAATACCAAAACCAATATTTAAAAACAATTGTATGAAACGTAACGGTTACCCAAATAAACTAATAACTGGGTTTCCACATAGGTGAAAATATGGATATGGAAGAGAAATCTAACCATCATGTTCTGATGGAGAGTGGTAGAGAACATGGCTATGGAAAATCCAGAAATCACAAAGCCATAAATTTGTGACGATCTAAGGTACCATCTGATTCATCAGATATAAGAGCACTAGGACAACATTTTTGGTTTTCAAGATCATTTCCCTAAAGTTGATGAAATTGGAATTAGAAGAAATACTTTCTTGATTTTGGTATAGTCTCACTGTTTATTGTTCTTTGGACAATTTCCACTTCATCTCTTAAAGAAATGAAGTTGAATTTTTCATTCGTGATGTGTTAGCAGATCATGTGATAGAATGATGGGTCATTCCATCTGTCTCATACAAAAGGTCAGAAAAGTTATCAAAAAATACATAAGTCCATCTATAGTGAGATTAATCATATATGGTTCCTAAAATGGACTTATACTTCATATATCATACTGCTTAATATAATAAAACTAGTTTCCACTAAACAGGGACTTCCTGTAGGCCAGTGGTAGGCGATAAAGGCCAGTCGCACTTCGGTTGTGGGTTCGATTCCCACAACCTTGTCCGACGCGATGGGCTGTCACCCATCCTGCAGGTTGTCCTTTCTCTAATGCTATATTAATATAACATCCCATCAAAACTATCAAAAATGTTTTATCCTTAAACAAAACTAACTTATGTCCAACATAATCCATTCCAATCTTTAGGCTTATCTAAAATACTTCGGTCCAAGCTCATAGTATAAAGAAAATGATCACGTGAATGCCATCATTTATCCCCCATATATCATAAGATATATGTAGTTGGTCAAATTACAAATATGTGAATACCTTAATCATGTATTCTCTTAAAGAATGAATATCCATTGAACCTTAGTGAAAACATGAATGCAGTCAAAAGTTAACTCTTTCCACATACCAAAATCCAAAAATTCTATATACTCAAACCATGATATAACCTTCTCCTTATATCATTCATGAGCTCATGAATACTACCAAACATTTAATTTTCTCCTTATCCCTTCATTATGTGAATATCATCTTCTTTCCAAAAATATTTCAATCACTTTTCATGGTTACCGATGCCATAAAATTATTGAAAACCACATTAGACCAAAACATAAATATTCTAATATTCCATGATACTATATACAACATTATTCTGGAATCCCATTACATTAACACTTAATCATTCCACCACATCATTGTCATATTCAACATCGCCAATGGTGATCGCATGTGACTTCCCTTTGTCCTTTTCCTTAAGTGGTTGCTCACGTCGATCATCACTAACCCTTGGATTAGGGCATTTATTAGCATAAAGCCCCATTTCCTTGCACTTGAAGCATTGAAGTGTTTCTAGTGCGTTATCTACAGTCTTTTATTTATTCACATCATTAGAAACCCGTTTTCCATTACTTCGACACTCAGCTACTTGATGACCTTCTTTTCCACACTTAAAACATTATCTAGTCCTTTTAAGACAATCTCCACCACGCTTCTTTCCACACATTGAGAATAAGGACACATTCATCTTCTTTTCACCATTATTCTGAGATTTCTCCTTGAACTCCATCTTTCGTTTCTGGTCAAAACTATGAGATGAATAAGTAACACCAACTTCCATTTCTACCTTGATAGCACAACACACAATTTCTTCATAGCTACTGATGTCTCTTATAGCTAATGCGCTTCGAATATTTTGTTTTAAGCCCCTGAAGAATCGATCAAATTTACATTCAGGTTGGATGATATCCAGATGCATACCTTGAAAGCCTTGTAAAATTCGCTTCGTATATACCAACAAATTAATCATCCTTTTGCTTTAATTCGAGAAACTCCTTCTCCATCTTTTTTAGAAGAATACGAGGGAAGTACTTATTGAAAAATATGTTCTTGAACTTGTCACATTCCATGGAATCAATTTCATATCATTGCCTCGTATTCTTGATAAGATTCCACCATTGATCAGCTTCACCTTCCAAACGATATACTGCTAAGATGACTTTATCATGTTCAGAACATTGAAGAACTGAAAATATCTTTTCAGTGGTACTGATCTATTGATCAACAACAAGTGGATTAGAAGACCCACTGAAAGAAGGTGGACGTTGCCACATGAAGGACTCAATAGAATATTGTTCCCTTATATGCTCATTTAGAAGTCCAGAATGATTTATATCTTTTGTAAGTATAGCAATAAGATTTTTCACTCCATCTCCCATAACATTTGTTTGTTCAGGAGGACAATCATTACATTGTCCATTGCATTTATCAACACGGTTCCTTCGGGTTCAGCCATCATCTAAAACCCAAAAAGAATAGTGTGAGAGGAAAAAATTATGCTAGGGAAAACAACATAATAAAGGGGTAGTATCCACAATATCTAACATCTTAGGTTAAATTCTATGATCGTTACCCTAGTTCTAGGACAATATCCTATACGTATAATTATCCTTAGGGACATCCCTAGACATACCTTAGAAATATCTCTAGGGATCTCACTAATTTTTTCGCATCCTAGTTTCCAGAGGTTGACTAAACCTTTCCTCTGATACCAACTTTAGAGACCTGAATCCTAACGTACATGGACATTACATTACTTTTGTGGAATACTTAGTACATAACAAAAACACACACACAAGGATCGTAATAGTTTAGTGTCTTTGGAAACTCGGAATATAATCTTCTAATCGTGGTGAAAGATCTTCAACATCCCCCATAAAGATCTTCTTTTTTTAAAACCTAAATCCTTTATTTATGTCCTGGGGAGAAGAAAACATAAAAGGGTGAGCTCAAATGCTTAGTAAGGGTAAACAAAAGAAATATCAATCATGTCATATTCATAAGAACATATCTTTTAGAAATCTTAACCTGCAAAAGAGATCATAATTTCATAACATGGGATAAATCATAGTAGTGAAATGTAATCCCAATAATCATAACATAAAACATGAAACTTTGTGGCATACACACATAATCATAGAGAATCAATTCTTATTAGTCAAGACTCATTGCCAAGACTATCTTAGTGGACAAAGTCCCTTTTTGAACTGAGTTCACTCCTCATTTCAGTCCTGTTTCACTGAACCGGTATAACCTACCGTTCCAGACATGTCAATCTCATGAGATATAAAATCATTACCTAATGAATTGGAGGGATATATAGGTCTCACCCATATCATAATGATACCATTCTTATGAGTGCCACAAAATCATAAACCATACATCATAGCATAACCCATGTAATAAAAAATGGGATTCTTAAACATTGTGACATCATAAAACAATTCATATAAGATAAAGGAATTCATAAAAATAATTCCATCACAACATAATCAAATAAATGTAATACTAGGTATAAAAATAGAACCCTTTATTATCTTAGATGTAAAATAATTTTGATAAAACACTTCAACTCCATTCTTGAGGAAAATATCCTTTCTACTTCAAAAACACTTTTCATTTCTTAACATGTCATACAATTATAAACTAAAAGCAGTTGATTAAAAATAAACTTGAAAAAATGTAAAGGAAGCTTCTTGGAAATAATATTTTAAAAATCCATTCATGCTGTATAAGTTAAAAAAACATTCTTTGTACCTTTTTCAGAAAAGTCAAAAAGTACATCGTATGAAAAACGAAAAAAGATTCCTTTAATATCCTTTACTAAAAACTCACCGAAAGGTAAAATTGGATTTAAACAATTTTAGGTGGATGGAAATAATATTACATATTTATGAAACATGGATGTGGATGATAAAATACTCCCCAGTAAATTTCAAAATATAAACAATCTTGGATAAAAATGAGATTGTGATATTTTCCCTTACCATAGGTCTGATTTGCTTCGTATGTGTCCGAACCTCCGGTGTAATGATTTAAATAATGTCATTGACTTATTCCAGAATCAAACTCATTGTTATGATATCATATATGGTTCATTTATGGCTTTATATTACCCGTTCTTTGGTAAATTCCATGTTAAAGAGCGTTTTTGGTAAAATCGTTTCATTTGTCGTCCGTGTTTTGACTTGTAATAATTCATATGATTACTTAGATCATGATTAATTAATTCCAGAATATAAAACATTATTTATATATAATATATATTCAGAATATATATATATATATATATATAATAGACCAGTAAATGGAATGAAATACACCGTTCATGGAGACGGTAGCCCGTACGTACGCATGAACGATGTTTTCTTTTCCTTATTGAGTTGAATGGAATAAAGTAGATGAAATACATATATATACACATAAATCCAAAATCATTATTACATAATATATTTCATTATTAATTATTATATATACTTTATAATCATTCAGGAATGGTTAACGTGGACAATGAATTTCATCGCGTCGTGGAAACGGTAGTCCAAACGTACGCACGAGCGATGATATCATTCTCATGATCGTGGAATTGTATTTGAGTGTATGTATACTATTTCAGAATCAATATCACTTTACAATAATCATATATAGTTATTATTTACACCATTATACTCATCCAAGTAAGGTGGTGGTGGAAAATAGATTACACCACGGCGTGGAGACGGTATTCTGTACGTACGCACGCGCGGTGATTTTGTTTTCCGTAGGATGGATAGATGGTGAAATAAGGGTGTTTCGTAATTATAATAACATATCAGTATATAAGGGATACAAATGTTATTACATCATAATTAAAAACCTAAGAAGAGGAAGTGGAAGAAGAAATAAAAATGAAAGAATCGACAACATACATTACCTCTTCTTTGAAGCGCCTCTTTGAGATCTCCTTTTAGGGAAATAAAATTGTTCTTTGAGGAAGCCCAGAACCTCTAGGAGGTTTCTAGGGAACTGGAGAAGGGAATTTGGCAGGGTTTGGACGAGCATGAAGGCTCAATGTTGTGTGAGGAAGAGAGGGAGGAGGTTCCCTTTTATAACGGAGGAGAGGGGCTCCTTTGGAAAAACTAAAAATAATATTTTATTATAAAGCCAAATTAGGTTTTAAATAGCTACAAATTGAGTTATTTCTAAGCTAAGGTTGGTATGGGTCGCAATAATCTCATCCAATAGAATTTAGACAAGTTTCAGGTCCTATTTTAACCTTATCATTTAGATTTAACATTAAGTAAAATAATTTTACTTTTACCGTGTCTTCTTGTGTTCTTATAATATAAGGTTAATAAACTTACTATAAGAATCCAAACGAACCCCAAGTAGTTTATTATTAATATATATAACCTTATATAAGTCATTTGTCCGAACCTTAGATTTTTAGGAATAAAATAACTATTAATAATATAATATTTGTTTTAAAAACTATTTTATGTCAATTTTGACACTATTTTGTAATTGATTTTAGTGAAAATCATAAAAGAATGATTAGTTCTAAAACATTTAATTAAATCAATACTAACTTGTCATATGAACCTAGAAAATTAGTAGAATTCATAAAAAGATTCAAATTACATTTATTTGGTTATTTATAACATCAATTATGTCAATATTTCATTAATAAGATAATTACTGCATCATCTTTGTGTCATAAATAAATTAAATTATTTAAGGTCTAAAAATTACAAATAAAATACCATTATGTAGGAAATATTTTTATATTTCTAATGAGTATTTATAGTCTAATTTATCTTATGTATAACCCTATATTAAAAATAATATAATTATTAAACATTGATTTTAACGATTTTAACCCTTCTTTAAATAAATTAATAATAAATGTCCTAATCTAATCCAAGTGGGCCTAAATGGTCATATTTTATTCCTAATGTTGTTTTTGTTCGAATTAGACTTATCCAATAGAATTAGGCCATGTGTTAGGGTAATAATAATATCATTTTTACCCATAATTACCCTATTTACTTTTAACAGTGTTAAAAAAAGTAAAAAGTTACTATTCACCAAAAATTATTTTCATCTCATTGAACCACATTTTATTTACTGACATCAACCGTGTCTCTCAGATTTTTGAAATTCCACTCACAGAAGTGGTAAAATTATATTTTATGAAAAAATCATTTTTCTTAACTACGACTTAGTGGTTTCACTATTCATCAAAAAATGAAAGTTTCCAGAAAAATATCAAAAATTAGGCCTAAGATATATTTGATATTTTGGACTAAAAAATGATGTCTATTTTACCAAATTCAAAACTTATCAGTTTCATTAATTAATTTTAAAATTAATTCCCGTCGTCAAAACAAATAGCGTGTTTTTAAGAGATAATAACTATCAAAAGATTGACACTTGTTTATGTTTGGTTTAAATGTGAAATTACATCCAATGAACAAAAATGTATTAAATTGTAAAAATATATTCTAAATATACTTTAAAACCACTCAAATTAATAATTTATCACTATTAATTATTTCAATTAAAAAGGTTGTCTTTAATTAAAATTTATTAAGTTTCACTATTCATCAGGAAATTAAAGTTATCCGAAAAGTACCAAAATTTCACCCTAACCTAATTTCGATATTACGAATCCAAAAATGAATTCCATTTTCAAAAACAAAATTTAATATATTTTAAAAAGTGGTTATTACTATTCATAGCGGCTAGTTTTAATAATATTTTAATAGCATAATGTTGTTTAGTGAAACTCGTTATTGCGTACTACACACGCTATCGAGGAAGGTCGTGATTGCGTGTAATACAAGGCAAGTCTAGGATGCGTGTTCTGCAAGCTACTTTTGCTGTAGTGTACAACACAAGAAATTAATGTAATTAAAAAGAATATTTTTCATAAATTTCGGGCTGTTACAAACAATGGGGGTCCCACACCTGTAGTGAGGAGATGGGGGTATGCGTCGCAAATGAGATAAGGTAGGGGAAAAGGGGAACCCCTTTAGGATTTCTAATAAAATAAAATAAAATAATAATAATAATTTTAATAATTGTAATAGTATTTTTCATAATAATAAACCTAATTAGAAATATTAAAAATATTAATATTCATAATAATAATAATAATATTATTATTATTAAAAATTAAATTAAATTAAATTAATTTTGTTTTTATTATTTATTTTTATTATTAATTATGTTTTTTTAACACATTGCAGTCCACATGGTTTGGCCGCATGCTATTCTAGACTGTGTGCCAACCGTATGAAACCTATTAAAGGAAAAGGGCACTCCCACAGGTTAGCCTTACGATTACTAAACCATTCACTAACCATTTTGAACACCTCAACCTGAATCCAAAATCAAACTGCACAGTTGTTTCATAGTTTCCAAAACCATGCGCAAACCATGCACTAGATGCTGTCAAAATCAAAGCATCCATTTTTTAATAAAAACTCAAAAATTAGAACCTAGAGTCAACCGAAACTTCAACCAATGAGATCCAAATCTAATAAAATTATAAAATAAAATAATTTAAAAGGTTGAAGATTGACATGCATATACGCTCTGATTTTTGAGCAATTTCTTCTAAACTAGTTAGTGGAGGGATAAAAAACTACTACTTTAATCTATTTGTTCAGATAGTTGAGGTCCATATTGATGAATATCATGTATGTCAAGGTGAATATTCCTGAATAATATAATTTTTTTGATCCATCCTATTGAAAAGGAAGAATCATAAAAAAAATATACTTACTATAAAAAATCAACATTCAAATAGTCGGAAGTGGATGAGAAAAACCTTTATTTAGATGTTTATGATTCAAGATCCAATATTTTATGCCAATTTTAGGAATTTTTAGTAATTGGAATTTTATAGTAATAAATTAATCCATTTATTAAATAATAGTGAAATGAAAAAATTAGTAGCCACTCAAACCATGTTCAGACCTTTTAAAATTCTTCTGTTTTTCTTATATGATATTTCTTTCATAATGATATAGAAGTGGATTGATAGAGTGAATAATGAAATTAACCTCTCAAAGGCATTAAATTCTAAAATAATAATTCCAAAAAAGGAATAGGTACAGATAATTCACCAACCTACCCCCATTAGTGGTACCATAAGGAATATGGGACCAACATGTTTTATTAGAGAAAAAAGGTCCCCATATGACTATATTATTTATGATTTTTATGGAGAAATAGATATATATGAAAAAAGTTGATTTCAATTCCCATATAATGAAATTTCATTATTGAAAAAACTGTATGATAACATTACTAGTCTCACAGAGAATCTATGTGCATGATTTTATTATTGTAGGTTATCCATTAATATGAAGAGATAGACCTATGAATTTTACAGATAAGGTAAATCAATAGATAAATTGAATGGAAAATAATTTCACACATTCATCTATTCATGCCAGAGTGTGAACCAAGTTTATGGCATTGAAAACAGCTACATAGATTTGGGATAAGATAAATAAATTTTCATGGGAATTTCATTATCGATTAAGAAAAAATCTAAATACAGGTAACTAGATTTAATGATACTTGAATGGTTAAATAAGAGACATTTGATAATTACTTCCCTAGGGAAAATGAGGCAGTTAGTCACATCATATGATTTAGAGGCATTATGCAGGGATCTACATCTATTAAAATATTAATGTGAATCTTACTAGTCAGATAAGTTCCAAAAATATTTTATTTAGAATATAGGTATTTCCTTACACTAGAGGAGATATATAACAATCTTTTGGATTATGAAATCTGATAATATATAATTTTGTTGCAAAAGGATAATAATAAATGGATTTAAAATCACTCAACTTGCAATATTTCAATCATTGTGAACAACTTCATTCTCCATGATACATTATTTGGGATGATGTGTAGAGTGATGTGAATTGAAAAAATCATGGATCTCATAACAAAAAATATCAAAAGGGTAAAAGAATATAAAAAAAATATTGTACCTAAATGTTTTATATGTGAAGGAATTTGAAATTTTATTTTAGACTATCCTGTGATGAATAATGTTGTATATTTTGATGGTGATGTAGAATATTTAAACCCATAATGTAATTCAAAGATAAAATATGAATGAAGGTGTATTAAATTTTTCAAAAATAATAACAAGAAACTAGAATGGAAGAATAGAAGAATTAATGAAAAGTTGAAAATTTCAAAACTTCATAAATTGAATTGTAATAGGTGGAATGTGATATAAAATTCACTAATCTTATGGAAAATGTTTAAATCCAAGAATTAATCTCCCATAGTGAAGAGAAGAAGGTGATTAAACCTACCTAATTCATATATTAAGGATATAACGTGAATTCAACCTCAAAAGAAACATAGGGATCAATATGGATCATAAAAATTTAACGAATAAGGTTTATAGGATGAATAATGTTGAATATGAATATTTTAGTAAGGGAAATGAGTGCATGTAGGATATATATCTTCTCATGTGGAGTGTGACTGGATAAATAAATAATTATATAATAATCTTAGAAGAATATGACTAAACAATAATTATAGCATATAAATACTGAATAATAGTTTATTAAGAGATAGAAGACCATTTTCAACATAAATATTTAATTTAAAAATTCTTTTTAGGTAATGGACGTGATTCCTTAGAGTACATAGAAATGTTCGATGGAAAATATTTTAATTTTTGGATTAGTTAAATCTAAAAATATTAAATCTATACAACATAACAGTAAAAATTCCAAGAGAATTTCAGGGAAACCTTATATTGAGAAGAACCCTAAAATAAAGTCTTCTATTGATAAATATTCTTATAATTACTTGAATAATAGTGTTTATTAAATGAATCTAAATTATGCTTGATTTATTTCTAAAAGACAAACTAGATTTTTAAATTCAGACTCATCAATTTTATAGATGATCTATAATTAGTGATCACTGTTTGTTTTTTCAATCATATATAGAAAATGGTTATTATTTCCTCTAAAAAATGTATCTCTAATGAAATTAATATATCCCAAAATTGAAGAGATCGTATAAGATAATTAGTGAATCATATATGTTGGGTGAAAAACTGAAAAATAAAAACAAAATGTTATAATAGTAAAAATATATTTAATGGGATTAAGAATATTCTTGGAAGGTATGAAAATAAAGGTCACTATTATAAAGAATGATTTTCCATGAATATATTTAAAAATACATTTTAATAGACTATAAGATTCTATAGTGATGTAAAGATGACAAATCATGGATTTTAATGATAGCAATAATATATTGGAAGAGTAGAAGGCCCATGATTCTTCATATTTGAATCTAATATCACATATCAAAACATAAAACATTATCAAATGATTTAGAGGATTATGATTGTGGAGAAGTGAATTCAATGAATTAAATTTCATATAAAATTTATGGAATTTGAATTTATAAAATTTCTCTATACAAATTGAATTCAAATTAGGTTTGTATACACTCAAGAATAATCTATTTAGTATTATTATTCTATTTTATATGGTTAATGAGAGAATCTTTATAAAAAAATCATTTGATCAATAAAATAACATAATATTTACGAGAAATTTCTCAAGGATATAGAACATGAAGGAATCTATTTCACATTGGAAATCCATATGATTACTTTTACCTCCTATCCAAGGATAGAAAAATATTTGGAAAAGAAATATTATAAATATTATCTAAAAGAATTTGATTACAATTTTTAATGACATTTTAATGAGGGTTTACCCCAGTTGATATGTGATAGATAACTGTTGTGTATAGCATGTACAAATGGGGTAACGTTCTAGGGAAATCACAAGAGAGTAGATACACAATCAATAAGGACCATTTAATTAATTTCCCTATATTTGTGTAGTAACAATAGTAATAAATCTACAATATTTTTTTTATCAATTTCATTAATTATTTTACTATAATGAGAAAAATGTAATTTATAGAAGCACAAATAATTGGTAGTGGTTATGTTCATGATAATTATAAAATAAGATAAAATATGTCATAAAATTAAATCGATGAAATTTGTATCCAAAAAAGGATTGATTAAACGTGGTTGGATTTTAAATCGTATCATTAAAATTATGAGATATGGCTTTAATATAAATCCCATTTCACAACACAATGTTATGGGGTTTCTGAAATATTGAATATTTTTTTGGGAAAATAGGCTGAATTATCCTTGTTGAATTAGGAAGATCAAAATTATTTTATAGGGACATATTGTACACTAATGTGAACTTTTAAAACATATTATTTTTTAATAAAAAAATTATAAATTATAGAAAATGTGTCACAAAAATAATTCAACAGTGATTTACTTTAAAATAATTTTAGTCTTTTTCATTATAGAAAATGTGTCACAAAAATAATTCAACAGTGATTTAATTGGTGGCTTGTTATAGTGAAATATCTATAAATATAAAGATGAAAAATAATGTGGATTTAAATAATATTATTGAAAATTACACATCATCAGTTTTATCTAGAAGGGGGATTCAGTCTAGCGTTCACATAGTTCTAATCTCTCATGTTTAGAAACATTCATTTATAGAATAATTTTAGAAAGAGTTGATTTAATTTATTAATTAATATATAATGTAATATAAGAATAATTAAACATGATAAATTTTTCCATAACCATTTGAAAAAAATATCCTTAGAACATATTTGGTTAAAAAAAATAAATGATAAATTAAGATATATTAGATATATATATATCCATGATTATGTGTAATGGTACTCTCATGTTGAAAGGGTCCATTTTTAATAGATGATACATAACTTCTACAAGGTGTGGAAAATTATATTTATTTGTATTTTCCTTGTGCAAGAAAAATCGATGTACAAGGTTGTCTAATTACAAATAAAATTATACATTCTAATGTTTGATTGTAATGATTATTCATACATGTTTTTGATAAAAATAACAAATCATTCAAGTTTTAATATAAATTCATTTATTTTACATGCACTATACTCACCATTAGAATACTTTGAGAGCGTTTTATATTTTGAAAAGTGTAAAGATAACCATGACCTATTTTGTTTAAAATTTGTCATATTCGGTTTATTTGATAATTATTTCTTATTGAATAATTGGTGAGATCCTACTGGGTTATTGTAGCTTTCACCCTATGATTTCCTTTATTAATTTTTAGACATTCTTATGATGGGAATTAGAAAAGGGAAAACAATTATTAGAGGTTTTGGGTGTTCTTGATAATATGACCATGAGAGTTAGAGGTGATTGGTGGAGAACAAGATACACTTGCTATAGGTAGATATTGGGATCATATATTTAATGGTTATGTGGTGAATCTGGTTGGAATACCTTTTTTGGACATTTAAATTTCTACTTGTAGTACATTTCTCTAGAGAGGTTTTTGGATTAATGACTATTTGTTTTATCCTTCCACTATTTTCATATTTATGAGTTAGTATGGGGGTTCAATCATTCCATATTGAATGATTTTGGTTGCTAGGATCTATTTTCTAGCATATAGGGTTTCAGATCACCGTTCGGGCCATGTCAGCATTGATTCATGTATTATTTAAACTTGTTTTTTGGGTTGATTCATGAAAAATTGGTATTAAAGGGATGCTGAGTCTCTTATTCAATCTCGATATGAATTTTGGGATGTCTTTGTAGATTATATATTGGATTTTTAGGACCTAAGGAGTAGTTTACTTAGGATATCTTATCCATATCTCATCATATAGAGCCTTAAGTTACATTGGATGCTGGGAAAAAAGTTTCACAGTGGAATTTACATCATCTGATTCTATATTTCTCGTAATCATTGATCTAATAATTGTGTTCCCATGTTGGTTTCTGATTGATAGAGTTTACATTATTTTGTATCTTGAAATATTATTCATTGTTACCTATTAATGTTATATAGTACCATAACCCCATGGGGACATCTAATCAAACTTCTGAAGGAAGTTGCTGATGAACCATGAAATGAAATCCCTACAGTTGACGATAATCTCATGGTGGTAGTGGTGAATTTATTCCACGCTATGGGCCAAGGAGCCTCTCATATCCATGTTCATGATGCAGGGTTTATAACACAAATATATGATTGTTTAAATTATGACAACCCATATTTTAATACAAATTATTTCGTTATTTATTATATAATTATACCATTAAAACAACCCCAGAAGATCATGTGTCCAGGTATCTTTAGTTAATTTGGTACATAACATAACAACCTAAAAAAAAATATAAATACACAAATAAAAACTCTATAACATGAGATTATATTAAATGGATCTTCTAAAACCACACTAGATGACCTGGGGACATTTATAAGAAATGGGTGAGCTATAAAGATCAGTAATGTCATAAACAAATAATAACATATAGTAAATCAGTTCATGTGATCCAAGATGCTTACCAAGGTATTATAAGAGGGCTATGAATCATATTCATGATTATTGGGTAATTTTATAACATGACAACATTAAAGAAAAATAGTTATGTGGAAACAAAAAAACATCACATCGAAAATATAATCACGAATAACCAGAAAGACAACATAATATAGTGCACTTTGGGTTACCCCAATCCCTTATACATGATATCTCATGAGATAAAAACCATTACCCAATGTATTAGAGTGATATATAATTTCAATCCCACCCATCACTTTCATATCATGTACATGCATAAGTGTGCCACATTAAACATAAAACATGAGAATATGTTTCCTCAATTTTAACCCCACATTTAAGAATTGTGTGTTACATAAATAAAAATACACCTTGAATGAAGGATAGACACAACTATCTGAACACCCTTAAGTTGAAATGAGTATGGTTATTAACTACATAAATGGTTGGCATGGAAATTCGTTTGATATTTTTGGAAGCATAATGGGTGTACATAAGGGATTATAGAAGTCATGAATGAGAGAGATATGGGTTTATAACTTCTTGGTAATCATAATGTCAGTATTACAGATGTTAAAATATATTTCAACACATGAAAAATTGTAAAACAAAATGAATAATATAAAGTGGGTGTTTGAATAAAGAAGAGAATAAGATGGTCCCTTACCTTGAGGTCGAACATCTAAAATATTGGGAGGAGATTCTTAATAGCTTGGTCACACCATGTAAGGTGTCTATAGAGTGAATTTTAGAGTAAATTCCTGATCCAAGGCTTTTTCGTAAAGATGAATCTGAGGCTGGTGAGGTTTATATAGAAAACGATCATATATTTTTTTATTAATTTCCAAAAATAGGTTTTGGATGATATATGATAGTGTAGTCAAAACCAAAAACTCTATAATACTTTTTACCAAGGTTTTCTACCAAATTGGAGTGGTTTTCATTATTTACTAATTATAAGAACCTAAATACATAGAAATAATACCCTTGATGTTTTGGAATTTAGTCATGTTTATAGATAATTGTTTTTAAAATATTAAAATATAATATAGGTTTTTGTGGATACATTAAGGGAATATAAAAGTAATCAAATTACTTAATAAACACATTATATTAAAATATATGAATAAATATGGTCATGGATACTCTTCATAATATTTATTACATGTGTTTTTATACCTTTATGATGTCATAACACAAATCATATAATTATACCATATTTAAATTTTACGAAAAATGGACGGTGTCATAAAATTTTGGAAAATTAACTATTGTTTAATATCATTGGTTTTAATTCAAAAATAATATTTATTTAATCAATATAATTCTATAACTGTGGGAATTTTAACATTATAATAAAAAATCCCCATAAACGTAAAAATATAGTTTTTTTAATATAAAAAATTTCCAAAACTTTTAAAAATTACATTTCAATTCATAAAATTATATTATCATTTATATTTAATAAATATAATTTAATTATATTATTTAATTAAAATAAAATTTATTTAGAAAATTCTTGATTTCATGATAAGAAGTGTCTTTATTAAATATATTTATATCCAAAAAATAATATTTTTGTTTTTCCGTATTAAGATCTAATTTTTATCAAACTCATTAATTAATAATTTATAATGTAATAAAAAAATGGAATAAATTTAATCATTATTTTTATATAAACTAGAATATATAAAATTAAAAAATGTAGGCTCTAGATTAATATAAATTTATTACACTAGTGAATTCTCTGAGGGGAAGGTGTGTGGTGGTGAAATTTTCTTAGGGTGGAAAGACAAATATGGTTTGGGTTATAATCTCGATGACCGTGTACTAATACCATAAATGGTTTCATTAATTATTTATTTTATGAATATTGACTTGGTCTTGGTCAAGGGAAAATCCTAATAATGATTTTTCACTATGAATATTTATTAAATGTGCTTCATAGGAAAAAACCCTTCTAGTCAATGTCCTTGTTTCCCTTGTCTATGTTAACTTGAGTTTATTAAAAACCTTTATATTTACTAATCAAACAATTATTGTATAATAAATATACCGTCAATGGATAAGATTCTTAATATTCTTTTAAATTAGACATGATATAACTTATAATAGTCCAATATAACCAAATTAGTGCATTATCATTCTATAACATCATTATTTAATAAGTAATTTACTTATTTGAAAATGGAATTTCATTTATAAACTTTTGTTTTGTTACATTATACCACCTTCATAAATTCCACCCTCCATTTTTTTAATTAACATACTAAATGATATGAGGGTACATTAGTTTCATTCCCTCTTTTGATTCCAATGTCCCTTCCTAAAAATTGTGGTCCCACCACAAAAGATTGACTATGTGAGTTGCATTATTTCATTGAAATTTGTCTCTTTGACCTAATATCTTCAACAAAATTTCCTCACAATGGAGATCATTCTACAGTAGTATCACCTCAAGATTTAGTACACATGAGGGGTCTGTTATGTACTTCCTTAATAGGGATACATGAATGACATCATGTTCTTGTGTTAGGTTAGGTCTGAGTGGTTGTCTATAGTCCACCACTCCAATGAGATTATTGATATAAAAGGGTCCAATGTATATAGGAAGAATATTTATCCTATTACTAAAACTCAATACATTTTTCCATAATTATATATGAAGGATGGATTTATCTCTGACCTCAAAATCTAGGTCTGACAGATGACTGTCAACATAGAATTTTTTATATAATTTTTTCATATTGCCTATGATACTGAATGGATTAAAACTTCTCTATCATTTATTGGATACGATTAGGTCCCATTATCTCAGGCTCTCTAACATAATCCTACCATATCAGAGTCTAACAAATATTCCCATATAGATCCCCATAATGTTCAATTTGAATGTTTGAATGAGAACTTTTTCAATAGGAGAACACTACTAGGGGAAGGTGTTGGTCGCAGAATCCATAGAAATGAATTGAAAATGATCTCAGCATATCCTATAGTTTTTGAATGTTCCTTTAAAAATGAAATAAATCTGTGGGTGATAATTAGTGTTGATGGTTAGATTTATATCCAATTTATGCAAGAGTATTCTACTAAACATTGAGGTAAACATTAGATCTCAATCTGATATAATGTATAGTGGAACACCATGAAATATTACCACATTTATTTTGTATATCACGGTGAGTTGGTTGAGAGATATATAGTCCAAGGTTATATTTGAAAATTTCCATATTGGTATGGGAAATATTTGCATCACAGACTTAGAATTATTTCAATCATCCTTTAATTATTGTCATAACAATAATTAAGAAAAAAAATCTAAAATTTTCCTCTTCATTTTATCCCACCAGACACTTTTCCTTTATTCTCTATATATCTTAGTGATTACTATATGAATAGAGAAGTATGTGATATGTGCATTATCCATAATTTCATTATTTAGTTTTTATTTTCATGGGTGACATATCTAGGATCCAAATCATATAACTCCATATTATTAAAGTTTAACTATATAATATTCACTAATTTTCTTTATTACCTTATCATATTTCAAGACCACTGCAATCCTCTCAAGAATATATCATTGAGAACTTGTTTTTGAATGGTAGGATGATGATCCTTTTATTATTCCATTATAAATCTATTTCATGTCAATGAATATTGGACATGTTTCAATCCTCATCATGGATAGGGTTATGGGATCCTTTCAAATCGAAGAATCAGAGACATTTTTTGACTTCCATGGATGGAAATGGATTAAAAATTCATATTCCCTGATCATCTCTAACCAAATTCATTGGAAAATATTAACCTCATTTTTGAGAATATAAACTTGAGGATTTTATGGTCCTTATATATGTTAAACTATTCTCCAAAGAGTTAATGTCCCCAAATCAACAACTTGAAGATCATTGTGGAAAATTATTGATCATGTATGAGGAATAAATTATCACGATTCTTTAATTGGTTAGATGTATATGATATCAATTTTCCATCTTTCATGATCACACATCCCAATTCCTTTTTGGATGCCTCGCTGTAGATCAAAAATTTTTCCCCACTGGGGGGTACTGTGAGAACATATTTAGTGATTAACCTCTTATTCATCTCTTTAAATACTTATTTGAATTCCTTAGTATAGAAAAACATGAATCCTATATGAGTAATCTTATTTATTGGGATTTACAAGAATGAAATTTTTGTCAAAAATAATTGAAAATACCTAGATATTCTATGGAAATAATGGATTTCTATCACATATGATGGTGTCATCCATCCTTTGGTTGCCTCTATTTTTGAAAGAACCATAGATATCCCTTTTTTGGTGATAATATTTTCAATTAATGTTACATAATTAAAAAAATCATATTTACTATACTTTTTATATAACTTTTCCTTTCAAAAGTAATTAGTTCCATATTTAAATGCTTCTTATGTTCCTCCTTCCTTTTAGAGCAGATATGAATATCATCTATAAAGACTAAAAAAATTTATTAAGGAAATCCATAAAAACTGTACTCATTGATTCCATATTGATTTATAGGTAATTAGTGGGTCCAAATGGAATCACTATGAACTCACAGTGTCTTTACCATGTACAAAAACAAGTCTTGGGTATATCATCCATCTTAACTTTAACAAGATGATATCCCAACCAATGGTCAACCTTAAAGAAGTATCATGATGTACATAGTTGATCAAAAAAGTAATTAATTAATTGTAGTGGATACTTGTTCTTTATCATTACCATATTGATCCTATAATAATAATCTATAATGATATGCAATGATCCATCCTTCTTCTTGACCAATAGGATTGGTTTACCCCAAGGTGAAGATGTTGGATGTATAAACTCTTAATCTAGAATCTCCAATAGGTTCTTATTCATTTTTTACAAGTTTAACAATGGATATCTCATATGGAGCCTTCGATATTTGAAAATATCAAGGTATAAAATGTGCTAAGAAATGAATGCCACTCCTTGGTGGTAGACAATGATGTTCTTTAGGAAATACATCAACATATTCCTTTACAATGGTAATTTTATCAGGGATAATATTTTTAATTGTCTCAATCACTTTATCTATATAAACTTCCTCATATAAAAATAATATCCATCATTGAGATGATGATACCAAAGATGTTTCATTCTTATCCTTATATAAGTATAGAATCCTAGGGTGATTTGTGATATAGAGGGTGATTCCCTTCAATCAAATATTTATCTTGTCTCCATATAGGAAAATCCAATCCATGCCTAGAATAGAATCGAATTTCACTATAGGGAGTATCATAAGGTTTTTTGGTAAATTCATCCTATAAATTTTGAAATGGGATGATTTATATTCTTTAGATACAACATTTAACCAATTTTCCATCTTTACAAATAAATCAACTTCCATTTTTTGAGGTGTTTTTTTATAGTTCTACTAAACTTGTGTGATATGAGTGAATGTGTCGAAACGTGGATGATAAACCTACATTTAACTATTTATTATTTTTCTAATAATTTACATCATACAAAGTGTAATTTTGGATGATTATTTTTGAACTATTAAACACATAAATGGGAAAAGGTGAACAATCAAGGGATAACACATAAATGACATATATTCCTTAACCTATGAATTTATAGGTTTCAATTTAAGTTATCCTTGATTTATTTAATATTATAAAATCACAAATGATTTTTTTCCATTAATAATTATTCTTAATGAGATTGAAAATTTTCCAAATCATATACCCAATTAGTTTTAAACATGATGTGTAATATAGACCATTGTCATGCCCCATGTAACAATGAAGTCAAACTCAATATGCACTTTTCATGGTTTTTACCCCTAGGTACAACTATGATGTAGCTACAAAAAGTTGTAGTACCTAGATAGGGATTTATTTTATTGAAAAAAACTTAATATATATTATAACAAATTATTTTTATATTTTAATATATTTATTCTTATCCATAAAGATTTCACTAGATTTCAATATTCTATCTCTTAAAAATAACTTGACATTCCTCTAATTCTAATTATGAAAACCTATATATTAGTAAAATTTATTTCATGATTAATTTCATAAGGATACACATAATAAAAAAATAAAATAACCTGAGGTATCGATTCATTGGGTATCTAGGTAAATATCATAAAAAATGGAATAATAAATAAAAAACATAAACAAAAACATCATAAAATGCTCTTATATTCCCTGGATCTTCTAAACCTTCACGGGATAACCAGTGGAAACACATAATAAAGGGCAATGGTATAAATCATAATATGGGAATAAAAAAAGAATATAATAAGGTAATTTAATACATGTTATTTAAGATGCATATGAAGGTAACATAATTGGGGAGAGAATCATAATCTTGAATAATAAGGCATGATATAACATGATAACATAAATGAAACATATGAATGTGACAACAACATAAAACATGAAATCATAAATGTAATTCAAGGATAAATACCATGAAAAAATATAATTTTGTGATTAGAATAAACTCTAGTGAACCATATATTACATGTCATGAGATTAAAACATTACCCAATGCATCGAAGGAATATATAATTTTGAGCCCGCCAGTCACTTTCATATCATGCATATGCCTATGTGTTCCACAAAGATCATTAAACCTATGGTCGCATCACATCAATTTTAACCCCAAAATTAATGAGTTAAGGTTATGTGCATGCAAATACCCAATTAATAAAGGATATGTACAACTATGTGAATTCTATTGAGTGGAAATGGAGATGAGTATTCACTATACAAATGTTTGGCATGGAAAATCACAAGATAATTTCAGCAATATAACGGGTTCCAATAAAAGATTATATAGGGGTTAATGAGATTTAAATGGTTCTATAATTATATTGGAATAATAATGATTTTAATAGGATTGTGTGAAAATATATTACAACAAGAATAATTGGAAAAAAAGCACAATATAAAGAAGGTTATTGAATAATGAAGAGGGGATGATACATTACGTTGAGAGGGAACTTCTAAAAGCATGGTATAAGCTTATTAATAGATTTGGAGAACCTTTGGAGGAATCTAATGTGATAAGGGTAGTTTAAAATTTTAATACAAGTTTTTTGAGTGAATATTAAGGGGCTTTGGGTGGGTTTATATAGTAGAATATTGGATAATTCTTTATTAATTTCAAAACATTGGTTTATTGAAAAAATATGGTAAAGTAATAAAAAATAAAAACCTTAACATAGTTTTTAACCATGGTTTCAACTAAAGATGAGTGTTTGAAACTATTATATACGTTTATGAACTGATATCTTTGAACTAAAACTCTCGGTGATGTGTAATTGAGTCATGTTTTTAAGTAATTCATCATAAAACATTAAAATATAATATAGGTTTTGGAGGATTCACTAAGGATTTATAAAATTAATCAAATAAATTTAAAAACCCATTATTTTATAGTTTAAGTATAAATTTTCATGGATAAGTTTTTTGGTATTTAGTATTCAACTTTTGGTATTTTATGATGTTATAGTATATACTGTATAATTATACCATATTTTATTTTTACCAAAAAATTCAAATATTTCAGAAAATTATGAAAAACACACCATTGGATAATTTTTACGTGATATATTAAAAAATAATACTTATTTTATCAAAATTATTATCTAAATATGATAATTTAAACTTTTAAATATAAAATCACCATTTATTAAAAAATGTTTATGTTTACAATAACAGTATTGTTACACTTATAATATTTACATTTGACATAGTAAAACTATATTATATATTATATTTAATAAATATTATTAATATATAATTTTTAAATTAAAATTTATATGAAATTTTTTTATTTCATTAAAATTAGTTTCTTTATTGAAGATATATATTTCTAAAAATGAAATTCCATATTTGTCATATTAAAAGAATTTTATTTCAAAATTAGTATATCAGAATTTAAATATTAACTATAAAATTGGAATAAATTTATTAAATTATTTTATTTAAAATATAATATAAAAATTTATAATGTTAGGGTCTAGATATATATCTCTTTGTTACACCATTGAATTCCCAAAGGGTAAGGTGTATAATTTTATGATTTCTATGGGGTTGTTCAATGAACATAGTCTGGGATGTAATCTTAGTGATATTAAACATTTCCCAAAATTGGTTTTGTTCATGATTTAGTTGTTTAAACTTTCCATGGGTTTTTTCATGGGAAAATCTAAAAGATAATATCCCCCATTAAGGCTGATATTAATGGACTTTATAGGGTATAATCCTACTGGTCGAGATCATCACATCCATTGTCTATGTCAATTGGAGTTTATCATAACACTTAATTTATACTAATCATAAAATCAATAAATAAAAACAATACTATGAATGGTTATGATAAATAATTTTCTTTTAAATCCTATAGGATATAATTTATAATAGTATAAAATAACCAAATAAGGTTATGCGTTTATTATAACTTCATTTCCTAATAGAGAATTAACTCATTTAAAAAGGGAATTTAATTTATAAAATTTCTTGTTGTTACATAGAATTGGACAAGGATTTTATTCATTAGAAATTAAAATCATTATAGGTAAGGAACAATCTTCAAGATTCATAAGATCGGTTTGGAAATATTGAGAAACTCGTTGAGTTTTTTGAAGCACTAGATTCTATTACATAGAAATATTCCATCTTGAAACATCTAGGTACTAAAAAGAGATGGTGGGATAATATTGTTGAAGAATAGAAGAATGGGGTCTTGGGGAAAAATTACATTAGAAAACCTTTAATATATCAATTATATCAAAAGTACATGGTGTTGTCTAATTCTATGTGTTTTTATTATCATCATCAAGATGATCAGACAATGACACTGTATGATAATTTTTTATGAAATTTCATAGCTTTCACCTAAGGTGGTGTCAAATTAGAGCATGAAGGCCCAAATTATTGAGATGGTTCTTTGATCAGATATCTTATATCATGTCGTCAATCTAAATATTACCACTTATTTTAATGTGCTACATATCTAGCACATTATGATACTGAGAGATACCATTACTATCACTTTATATTTAGTGATTGCGTTATATTTTAATAGTGCTTATCATCCTTTTGTATCCTCCCACATTGTGGAGCTTTTAAATATTCATATGAAGATCATGCCTATATGATTGAAATAACTATTCATGTTGTTAAAAATAGATAAAAAGGTCTCCTATTACCATATTATACTTTTTTTATCAGAAATCAATAAATTTTTTAGGACTTTTTTTCTTGATATGAAAACCCTAGATTTCATTCTTGGTATGGACTTGTTTATTTATTATAAGGACCGAGTTGATATTTCTCTTAAATGTGTCTAATTTAAAACCCCAAATAGGGAGTAATATGTTTGTTAGGGAGAATGTGATCTGATCTATAGCTGATATGAAACTCCTTGTTCATATTTATGTGGATAATAATCTTAGATTTTTTTGAACCAAATAATGAGTATTTATGTGGTGATATTCTGAAAGTATCCATTGTGTTTTTTGGATTTTTTCCTTCAAGTTTATTGATTTTTCCACTAATTATAAAAGTAAATATATCTATCATTTTTGAGATTGGGACTTGAACCTTATATATTCATTCCTACCACGTAGTAATAGTTGAATAGAAGGTGTTAAAACATCATTTATATGACTTGATATCCACAAGATTAATTCGAGCTAGTGCGTTTCAATGGGCATCACTAGTGTTTTCTTCATTGACGGATTATGAAACTTTTCACTTCTGTGTTGAGTATTAAAAACTCAATTAGGTTACAATTATGGAGAAGTATACATTATGCGGAATCACTGGGTTGTTTGATAATATTAATTTGGTAAATTGGTTATATAATATTGATCTTAAGTCTAGTCATCACCAACTTTGGATAGAGGTGTATAACATCAAAAGACAACATTTAGTATTAGTTATGGCCAATATTAGTATCTTGTTACTACATTTGTTCTTAAAAATCTCTTAATGTGGTTAGGGAATTGATGAAAAATATTTTCAATAAGTATATTTGTTATTTCATTTTGGTATTCATGGATGACATCTTGGTTTACTCTAAAATCAAGGAGGATCATATGTATCATTTTAGAGAAGTTATAGACATATTCATGAATCAAATATTTTATGAACCAATATGAAGGTTCTAGTTTTGGTTTTCAAAATTGAAGTTCCTAGAGAATGTAGCTTCAAAACATTGAAACTTAGTTGATCATGAGAAGTGAATTTTATTATTTCAGGGGATGCACCATGAAATATATTTGATATTCATAACTTATTAGGATTATTCGGGTATTTCAGATGGTTCATTAAAGAGTTATAAAATTTGTATTATTAATTTATTTTTCTCACATCGAAGGGTGTGAAGTTCTAATGGGATTAAAATTTATTGGCTTCCATTTATGATCTGAAGTACCATTTGAAATCTTCTCTAGTGTTAAATCATTTATAGGTTAGGAAAGGGTTTGTGGCCTTTCTTGAATCACCATTTATAGGTTTGGGTAGTGTTTTGAAGAAGGGTTATCATGTGGTGGCTTATGGGTCACATGAGCTTTGTGTCATGAGAATAACTGTCCTACTGATGATCGATAATAGACAGATGTGATGTATTATTTTAAGAGTAAACAATATTTACTTTTTGAGGAAAAGTTTACTATTTACTCTATTCACTTAATAAGGAGATACATGTTCTCAAAAAAATATTTGAATCTACATAAGGGATTATGGGTAGAGTACTTATAATATTTTTTATTTTATATAATCAAGAAATATTGTATGGGGAATGTTTTTACTTATTATTTGTATTGAAAACTATAATATGAGGTTATAAAAGAATATTTATAGGAGTGGAACCTCAAATAACTATTTGATCACATGCATTTTGTATTCCAATATGTTGATAATTAGGTAGCTTTGGAATGTACATAGTTAACTGAATATCTTTTTATGGTGATCCTATAAGAGTAATAGCTTGATGATGAGTTTTGAGGCATTATGTATTCTTTATATGGTGGGGATACTTTTGGTGAGAGGTCTCTATCACTGGACGAAAAACTTTTCTTTAGTAACCATTATATTGTTCCATCGCCTATAAGGACGAAAATGATGGGGGATTGTTATCATTCCTAGTGGCTAGACCACCCAAGAACAATGAATATGTTTTATGATACCATGCATTAATTTTGGTGGTCGAGTATAATGAATGAAATCACATATTTTGTTTCTAATTATTATACTTATAAACTAATCAAGCATGTACATCAAAAGTATTTGGGTTTTCCTTGGAACTACTTATATTGGCATGGAAGTGGATGATATATCGATAACATATTTCTTTATGTTTACATGTATACCGTGGCGGAAGAATGTGATATGGGTGATTATTGATGGATTGAACAAATCAACTCACTTTATTATAATATTTTATATAACCAATTTTGAAGATTTCATAAATAAATAAATATATATATATATATATATATGATTATTAAAATGTACAGTGTTCTATTTACAATTTTATATGACATGGATCCCCAATTCACATCCTAATTTTAGAGATACCTCTAGGAGGTGATGTGGTCCAATGTTAGGTTGATCATGGCGTACCATCCATAGACATTTGTTCAGAAAAAATTGGTTATATAGATTATGTAAGAAATGCTCCATGATTGCATCCATAACTCTGGAGAAGTGTGGGATTTCCATTTGTGACCTTTTTAGTATGTTTATAACAATATCCATCATTAATCCACTAAAATGGAACCATTTAAGGTCTTTTATGGTCATACATGTAAATTTACACTCTTTTGTCAAATATTGGTGAATATTCCCTTATGTGACCTAGCACGGTCCATTATACGATAATTGAGATCCAAATTAATCATTAGATAATTTTAATGTTTCAGAGATACTAAAAATATTATGATAATAATCACCGATCTCTTTTGGTGTTTTTTTGGAGGCCATGTGTTTTTGATAGCCTGACATTTGTTGGGTCACCAACATCTTGGTATGTAAGGGAATATTCCATAGAGGTACATGGAATTATTTGATGTTATTGATAATATTTTGAATTTTGATTACTATTTAGATTTTTCACCTCTGATGGAATCAATCCACGAAGTGTATAACACTTTATTAACATAGAAAATATATTTTGGGGCCATATCATGCCTTAAATGTTGAGGAGCTTGATGTTGTAACTGATATGACTATAACCGAGCAGTTGGTTTTGATTATTGATTTACAGATGAATGATTTTTATGGGAGTTATAGACCTTTGGATTAGGTTCTATGGAGACATAGAGAAGTATATCATGATACTGTTGAGTGTGATATTCTAATGAGAGAGTAATATCCTCATCAATTTGTGGACCAGTCTTCTTAACATGGGTTTCTGGGGGTAAAAAGAATTTATGTTGGGGAGAATTTTAGCATCCCAGCCTTTTCATTCATTAACTTTTTTATTCTTTTTTAATATAAGAGTAGTTATTTTTTGTTTTTAAATATTTGGTGGGGTTGGAGTCTCAAAAAATATGTCGGGGATTTTGGTAATTAAAAAAGTCTAGACCATACTCAGGTCTAAGGTGTTTTTCAAATAGGTCATCCCTGTGTGAAATGACCTGGCTAAAACTGCAAGAGTTAAGAGTTTTCCAAGGTAAAACCTGATGTGTGTAGTCATATCCACCATTGTAAACAAGGTTTTACTAGGGAAAATTGGAGGCCATGACCCATCTAAAACAATATTCACATCTTCACCATGGATAGGAATTGGGCATTGTTTTGGGGGTGTTAATTTTGAAATGTCTAAGCGACTCTTTTATTTTACAAGATGGATACTCCAGCTTTATGAAAAATTAATGGAATATTTTAGTGAGTGTTTTTACCTTATATTACACTGTTAAACTAAATTATCTCTATAATTTATCTTAAATTTCATTTTCAGTGAGTTATTTATGTGGTTTTGGGAATTATATCTCATGTCCTTAGTGATTTGGTTCCTCTCGACTCATTTCATTGTACTTATTTATGGAAATTCCTGGAAGTGGATTAGAGGTTTTTTCATTGATCTTTCTATGTATACCATTTATTTATAATGTAGGTTACTCATACAAAATGGTTGTGGACTTATTTTTGGGTGTTTCATAATGATGTGATTGTGGGAGGTGGAATTGTAAGGCTATCTCTATTATTTGAGACATTTTATACATGTTATTTTGAATTGGATTTCCAATTGATTTTCAACACTTGATTTTCGTTTTTTACTTAATGATTTATAAATAACATGGGGAATGTGTGTCTAACCTCATGGGTATGGATGGTCAAATAAGGTTATTATCTCCTATAAAATGTATTTGAAATGACTGAATGATTTTAGGGAAGACATTGATCATGATTCCTTGATTAAAGATGGCATGAAATTATTTTTGATTTGATATGAAGTAAATTGTTTCCTTCAATGAAATGAGTTTTGCTGAATACCATATTATGTTGGTTTTTGAAATGTAATTTAATGTTTTGAAACTTGAATATGGGGATGATTTGATATGATTATAGGAATGAAATATTTCCCCTTAATTGTTTGATATCCATGAAGCCTATGTGGTCCTTGATAGTTAGCTGAGAATAAGACAAGATAGGAATGTCATAGATTTTCCTAGAAATATATTTATGAGGAAAATGAAAACTAAATCATGAATATAATACAGTGTTTATTTTTCAAGAGTGTTATCATATTCCCCTAGTCCTGAGATCTAGTTATGTGTCTAGAACTAGAGTGAAATTTAGTAGGTTTTGGGCATAGAGGAAGCATGGGAGGGACGATTCCCAACTTTAATATTTTCCATAATCAATGATCAATCTGGGATCAATATAAATATGAATTCTAGAATCCATAGATCCGAATCAAGGATATATAAAAATAATAATTTCCCTCGAAACCAAGAGAGTGGATAAATATATTTTGTCTATGTTTAATTTAATTAAATTAAAATTACCGAAAAGGTGATTCTTTCTTTGTTAATGTGTCCGACTACATATCTGCTAGTGTACCATCATTTTGTAGTATAGATCAAATGTATATCTCCTCTAGTTGTGATCTACACATATTCCACATATTTTTGGACATATCCAAAGGAGTCTCTCGGTTCCAGTATAAAATATTATTGTTCTTGCGATGTCTGCCTTCGATCTCCTAGAGAACCGATTTCAATGAATTCTCCTTGATCTGGTGGAGGAGGATCTCTCTCATTCTTCAGATTGTTCTTAGAGAGGGATGAAATCTCTAGTATTGAGATCTTTTCCCCAATTTATTTCGAAAAACACAATAATTATTCTCTTGGATATCTATTGTCTAATAAGAGAATATTAAAACATGGTATTTAATTCACTAGGGTAATAATAAGTAATTTTCACATGTACATTAATTATTTTATTAATCCTAGAAAAACCCCATGTAAAATAATAACAACAACATTATTTTTTCCTGACATGTACTTATCTTGCGAGTTATAATTAAATATTATATAATAAACTAATAATCAATATTATTATATTTCACTGGAAAATTAACATAGTCTTCCAGTCCTCCACTATATTGAATGAATCTTGAATAATGACTATTTATTTATTAAATAAATATTACTTCATTATTCAAAAATGAATATGTAAATATTTTATTCAAATAATTTAAAATAAATATTTATTAATTATTCTTCCCACAATATATTCAATCATATAACTAGCGTTGAGACAAATGTGATGATGTATCCCTGAATACTTATTAAAATAACTAGAAATAATATTTATTCAACTTATTGAATAATAAATAATAAATTATTTAACTAAGATACTGGATACACTTATTGTGTGACCCTGTAGGCCTATTTCTTAGTGGCATTAGGAGGAGTAGCCTAAAGTCCATTGTTAGCATATAGAAACACACTAATGAACCCCCAGAGAAAAAAGATAATTCCTTAATAGAATGTCACCTGTTACAAATTCATTACTGTGTAATATAATCCCTAGATCTTCATATCTCTAATCAAGCATGTTGCATGCAAGTTACATAAACCCATGTGCCCGAACAATCATAAGGTGATAAGAAACATCCAATGACACTTATAGAAACATCAAGTGACACTTATAAATGTGGATGTCCTAATGGAGGGTCTCATTCTCATAATATCCCCTTAGACATTACTAAGGGAATATACAATGAGATGGTTTCTGAAATTCCTATGAATCTACACCATGATAGCCTATATCATTTTCCCTACAAATGATATCGTCCAGCTATAGAATATATATTAAAGAACTGTGTTATGAAACAACCATGTTCTCATCATAGCATGGATCTGGTCTGACCATTTAGTGAAATTTCTACTCTTAGGATAATATAACATACAATGTCATGAAAATGAAAAATCATAAGGTGATAAGAAGTTTATTAATATCAAACCAATTAATACATGTTTATCATAAAGTAAAAAGATATTTTTTCTGGGGAAAAAACTCCAACAGACTCCCACTTTCACTAGAGCCAACTGCTAACAATATTCAGTCCGCTAGCTCCCACATGATATTCATGCTTGTTCTGAGATAGACCTTTAGTCAAGCTGTTTTCAACATTCTATTATGTAGATACTGTTCTCACTACAAATTCACCACTTTTATAGTGAACCCTCAAGTGGTGATACTTACAGAGTATGTGCTCCATCCGTTGATGTGACCATGGATCTTTCTCAAGATCCACCACTATATTATTGTCCCAATACAATGTGATATGGTCTTTACTTCTAAGAACCACATAAATCTCCTAGAAAAAGTTCTGAATCATGATAGCTTCTGCGGATGCATTAAAAGACACTATGTACTCAGACTACACTTTAGAATCACCTAATATTGGCTTCTTTGACCTATCTAGCTCACAGCTCCTCCATTGAGAAATAAAACATATCCTGATTTTGACCTCAGATCATTCTAATCTGTCTAAGGACATATTTTCATAGAAAGATGTTAACCATGTGTCACTAGAACCAATACACTCTTATAGTGTTCCATAATAAATCTCTTTAGTATCTATTCAAAATATGTACTTTGACATAGGCCAGGTAGCCTCATGGATCTTTCAAGATTGATAATGATCCCTAGAATATAGGATACTTCGCCTAAGTCCTTTATGGGGAAGCACATGTTCAACCAATGCTTAACATTTTGTAAGACTGGCATGTTATTTCCAATAAATAATATGCCTTCAACATATAATACTTGTATAATGACTACATTCCCAAAAATCCTTTTAAAAACACACAACTCACATTAGTTTTTAATGAAACCAAATTCTTTTGAGGATTCATAAAATCAAATGTTCCTTGATATATATTCTTTTTTTAATCTATAAATGGATCTCTAGAACATTCAAATCCTTTTTTATGAATTTGTGTCATAGGACCTTCTAGTTGTGTCATATAGACATCTTCCTGAAGGATCGCATTATGGAATGCAGTTTTAGAACCCATCGTGAAAATCTTAGAGTCATGGTAAGAAGCTATGTAAAATATGATTCTAATGGATTTAGTCATGGAAACTAGCATAAAGGATTCATCATAGTCAATTCCATGATGTTTTTTAATCCTGTTATCTACTTTTCTTGATATATAGGTACATACATTACCTTTCGTGTTCATTTTCCTCTTTAATACCCATTTATATCAATTAAGATTTACATCAATTAGCTCATCGCCTAGAACCCAAACTTAGTTATGAAACATGGAATGAGTCTCATAATTCATAGCTTCTAGGCATCTTAAAACATTTGAGCTCTCAAATGACTCCTTATAGGATATATGTTCATCATTGTCCAATAATAATGAGTTACCATCCATGGTGACTAGATTACCATATCTCTCCAGTTCCCTTACCATTCCTGAACTCGTATACAATACATGTGTTTTAGGAACTAATTCATCCATGGGGACCTGTGGAACATATTTCTTTTCCAAATCCTATATATGTTGAGCAAAAAATTTATGGAATTCAATATTACTCCCACAATCCCATTGGGGAATGTTCTCCATCTAAATAATGATGTCTTTTTTAGGCAAAAAATACTTTCCTATCCAAGGGGTGGTATAAGTAGTATCACTTTGTTTCCATGGGATTAGGTATAATTATATACCTCATGATGGAAGTGCTATTTTTTCCATGGTAAATCTTTAACAAATGCCTCTCATCCCCATACATGTGTATGGGACAAAATGGGATTCTTTTCACTCCATAATAGGAAGGGAATTCCATTTTCCTCCAATGTTGTTACTTGGTTTAAAGTGTTTGCCACAATTTCTAATACATATCTCCAAAATGATAATGGAAGATATACATAACTCATCATCAACCTTATTATGTCCAATAATTCATGGTTCCTCCTTTAACTAACATTATTCCTTTTCGGTGTATAAGGTGGAGTGAGTTGAGATCAAATCCCAAACTCTCACATAATTTCGATGAACTCTGGGTTAAGATATTTTACTCCTCGATCCAATCAAATATTCCTCATCTTCTTACCAATATTATTATCTACTTCATTATTTAATTCCTAGAATTTATCAAAGGACTCATACTTATTCCTCATCAAGTAAATATTGCCATATCTACTCAAGTCATCAGTAATAGTTATGAAGTAAGAATGTCTACCTCTAGATTTTGTTTGAAATAGTCCACCCAAATTAGTGTGTACCAATCCTATAAGCATTATGTCCCTTTCATCCTATCTACAAAATGTAGGTTTAGTTATTTTTTGTAGTCAAGTGTGACATCTATCTTTCGGTTTATGTTTATAAGAGTCTAAATAACCATCTTCATAGAGCATTGATAAACGCTTCTCTTTTACATGAACGAGACAGTGAAGCCATAAATGGGTATTTTATGATTTATGTGAACTTGATTCATTATTAATTTCCAACACTAGATTTTAGTAACTTAATACATATAGACCATTATTTAAATTCCCCAAACCATAACATTTGTTTTCCTTATAAAAGTAAAACGTTTTATTTCTGAATTTAAAAATAAACCCATTAGTATACCAACATGATACATAAATTATGTTTATAGTAACACAGGTACATAATAAAATCCTTGTAAAACCAAAGTTATTACTATTGGAAATTAGAGGTGGTTATCACCAATTCAAAGCAAAGTCGACCTCACACCATTGGAAGCTCAAAAATTCCACCTCTCCTTTGGAAATTTTACAGAATATACGTGGTTCTTATATTTGAAAATATATCTGAGAACCATAATCTTAATCTAATACTGAATGTGCAGAAATGGAAATATTTCACTCAATCATGAAATCACCTTTGGATTCCCCTTGACACTGGGTGTAATTACTATTTTTGTGGCCCGACTTACCACATGCAATGAATACTTCATCTTTTCCCTTACCATGACATTCAGTCTTATTCTTCTTGGTCATACAATGCTCGGGGGATTTAGACTATTTTTTATTCTTAGAGCCATTTTCCTTGTCCTTCCTCTTCCAATTCACCATAAGGACTGCGGGGTTTTCACACCCCAGGTCTTTATCGACATGGAGAATTAAATTAATATGTTCCAATAAGATCTCCTCATTATTTCTCATATTATAATTCATAATAAAAATATAGAAGGTCTTGGGTAGTGATGATAATATGATATATATATGAAACTAATCTTAGAAATTAATCCTTAAGATTTTGAGATGCTCAATGTAGAAAATAAGCTTGACTACAAGTGGCCTAGGGGGCATAGAATCTCCCAGTATAGTGGTGATCAAAGCGTTATAGATCTGATACCTCTCTTGTCTCATCTTATCTTGATAGGGATAGAAAATTTGAGATATCATGATATAAACATATGTTTCCTTATGTTGCTTCAATATCTCATTGGCCATGGATGATAGCATGAGTCACTGAACATCCATAACATCATTCAAATGATTCTAGTACACAAATAGCACCTCATTACTCGCGTCATTTTCTTGGTTAATTGGTTAAGGTTCTTCCAACACATATAATTTCCTTTCATTGTGAGGGATGACCTGAAGGTTCCTTTGCAACTCCAGGAAATTAATTTTGGTGAGAATGTTTTACTTCATGAGTATATATCACAATGATATGTTTGATACCATTTTTGATACCATTTATACAAATAATATGAATATATTTTTATCACATTATTTAATAAAATTACAGAAATAAATAAATAAATAAATAGTAGTCTCCCACTATTTTATCATAACCCAATATCTCTCACCATTGGATTTAGAATATCCCGTTCCTTTGAAATTCTATTGTTAAGGGCTATATACCCCTTCACATAACCCCAAAATTAGATGGTGAATAAATTATAAATGTTTTAGGTATGTATTCCAAATGAGAACTGAATTAAATCATATCTCCTTGATCTGCTAAGTGGACTCCTCAGTCTTGAATTCAGTTATTTTTTATTTCCTCAACATTTTCCTCTTAGTTACACCATGTTCTGCTTTGGCAGTCAACCATTTATGTAAACTAAGTCAAGTCAGCCAAAAACCTCAAATTAGAATTCCCCGATAATAGAAATCACTCTCAATTTGGCTGGTCAAGCACTTTGAACTATGGTTTGATTCTAACAGAAGTAATGAAAGCTATACCGACTAAATATTTTAGAGGGGGATTTTATTCTTTATGAGTAAGTTTATATGTATTAGCTCTTCAAATTCTTGTTAATATTAATTGGGATAATATTAAGTTATTATCATTTTATTAGATAATATTTATTCATAAGCTAGTTTATTTTTATTCCATCATGCATGATTGTTAATTCATTAACTATGAAACCATGAAAAAATATCCATAATGAATAACCATACAAATTATATATATAAAAGAAATTGTATGACCATGATATTTCTACAATGGTTAGTTTATCTAGTGGTTGATAATGTAATACTAACCTAGGGGATAAACACCTTGAACCAATTAGGTTTGAGTTTATTACTTTCCACCTGTCCACCATTGTATCTCCCTGGATTGGTTTTTCCTTGGCTACTAACTTTAACCACCTCCACTAGCTTGGGAGCTCCATCCATTACATATGATTTTACTCACACATAGATGAGTGGTAAAGGGGTTTACATAAAATAAAACATGGTAATGTAGGCTTGGAATATTAATGAGGAGAGAGGGCACATATGCCAATAATTTAATTTAATAAGTTCAATGAAACTAATATCATATAAAAGGCGTGGTCTAGCTCATGATCATCCACATCCATTCAATGAATTAACACAATTATTAAAGCTACAATTTAAATATTTTATCATTATTAAATTAGATAAATCATGCTCGAATCGATTAATTATTTAATTTAATTACTCTATTATTTTTATCTTAATACTTATCTGAATTTCCATGATATTCTCATTAATTATAATTTTAAACAAATTATAATTCATTTAAATTTAAAATTTAACATAACATTAACCTTGGAGGTAACCCGGTGAATACCCAACAAAACCTACACAGTATTTATTATGTTCGTATACTATTTTACTTTTGTTACATATTGCATGCATGACTTATTGCAAACATTCAAGAAGTGTACTTTACTAATGATTATATGAATTACAGGAATTTTCAGCAATGTCTTATGCTGCAATACACATAGAGTAACAAAATGTAATATGACTTATATAAGATAGGAAGATTTGAAATGTATGATAATATTAAATTTTCAACTCTACACAATTCAGTATAGTACACAACATGTAGATCTGATCTATACGGTGTGTACTTCCTTCAATGTATATTCGAAGTACATTCTTAGGGACATGGCGTGTGAGGCGTACTTTCGAAATTTCAGAGAACAAAGTGTGTCTAGTGGAATACCCGATATGTTGAATCCATGTTACATGGTCACTAGTCTTCTATGCGGTGTATGTTATACACAACCCAGACCTGAACCGAAAGGGACTACACACCGTGTCTAGTGGGCCACATGGGCTATAGTCTAATTAATTGTGTTCTAGTCTGTCCTAATGAACACACTGTGTAATAATTAAGTACACCACACTTCATTATTAATGAACATAGTTTTAGTAATTTCTGAACAATACGTGAGGAATTTTACACAACTACATGTCATGTAGATCCAACTACATAACATGTACTGCTGTGCTACCCATACAGAAACCATAGAACCTCGGGATGAGATCCTCTATTTAATTTTAATCCCAAAATTAATCATTTATGTTAGATCTGTGAGAAAAGATAGAGGAAGAAACCATTATCATTATTAAGATTAAGAAGGAACAATTTAACGTGAATTGATAAACTAAATTAAAATTTGGAAAATCACCAACTATTATTAAATCATTATAAACAATAATATGCCCCTTTGATACCACTTGTAGGTTTTGGTTACAAAATAACCCTGGGTGGGATGGTGCCAAACTTTTATTTTTTTATTATTGATGATCAATATAGGATTAGTACGACGATGAATTCCAGTATCAGTGGAATTGAGTTAAGGATTTAGACAAAGAAGAATTGTCCCTGGAACCAAGATATTTGATCAAAATATTTTTATTATTATTAATTTAAATAAATAATTATTACATCTAATGTGATTCTTTCATGATTGATGCTTTCATCCACAGATCTATAGGTGTATTATCATTGTGTTGTAGAGTTCAAGGATAGATCTCCTCTAGTGGTTATCCACACATGTTCCATAATTCTCTGGATGTCATTGAAGGATTATCTGGGTATTAACAGAGAAAATCCTTACTATTTCAATTTCTGCCTTTGTTCTTATTGAGAACTGGTTCCAAAGCATTATCCTTGATCTGATGGAGGAGGATATCTTTTTTTCTTGAGTTCATTCTTGGAGAGGTATAGAATCTCTAGGAATGAGAAATTTTCTCTAGTTCATTGTGCATAGCACGATAATGTGTCTCTTGGCTAGAGTTTCTCTAATTAGAGTATAATATAACCTGGTATTTATTTCTCTTGGGTAATAATAAAATTTTTTCACAAGTTCCATAATTATTTTATTAATACTAGAGAATCCCCAATGTAAAATAATAACAGTAACATTATTATTTCCAAGAATGATCATATCTTTGACGATATAAATATATATTATTTAATCAAATAATGTTCAATATTATTATTTCACCCTATACAAATTACACGGTCCACAAATCCTCTACCATATTTAATGAACCTTGAATAATGACCATTTATTTACTAAAAAATATTACTCCATTAATCTCCAATAAATATATAAGTACTATATTGACTAAATAAAAAATAAATACTTATTAATTATTCCACCCCCAATATATTCTCTCAAATAACTAGTATCGAAATAAATGAGATCAAGAATCCATGAATAATTTTTAAACTGCAACTGGGAATAATATTTATTAAAAATGTTGAATAATAAAAAATAAATTATTTAAAAAAGGTGCTTGATATGCATAGTGTGTGACCCTCTAGGCATATTTCTCAGTGTCATTAGGTAGAGAAACCTAATGTCTAATGTTAGAATATAAAAACACCGCATAGAACCTATAAGGAATGATGTTAATGACGCAAAGGGTTTTCACCTCATATGAATGATTACCTTGTCATATAATCCCATTATCTCTATATCTCCAATAAAGAGGGTTTCATAAAAGTTCCATCAACCCATGTGCTCGATTTATCGTTCTATGAATTACCAAAAATTGAAGTTTCCTATAGATCACCATGGGCATGGATTTATTTAGTAGATATAATTTCAATAAAATGGCATGAGATATCAAATTATGTTGGGGAATTGAAGGGTCAAATCCTTTCTCACATTATTTATTAATGCAATATTACTCATGACACAACAAACCTATCCTACCTCATCATGAACATATGGTGTCACCGTTTTCTCAAATACATCTAATTGGATGATTCATAATAACCATTAATAAAAATTGTATAGTCTATAGAACGATACACACGATCGTATATAATAACATCCAATGACACTAATAAATGTGGATTTCATACTGGCGAGTCTCATTTTTATATTATACTTCTCAATATTACCAAGGGCATACACCATGAGAAGGTGTCTCAAAGTCCTATGAGTCTCTGACCATGATGGAATATATCATTTGTGTCCCATAAAATTATATCATCCAGCTATATAACATAGATTCAAGAATAGTTTCATGCCACTTCTGGGTTCTCATCATAGTAGGGATCCACTATGACCTTTTAGTTTGATAACTAATCATAGGCCATTATTACATAAAAGGTCATGAATAATAACAATAATGACGTGATAAAAGTTTATTACTATCCATCTAGTTAACTCATGTTTATCATAAAGTACTAAGATGTTGGTTTTTGGGAACCAAATCATACATATTACACTAAGATGTGTGAGAATCATTGTACGAACATAACCCTAAGAATCTTAACCATTGTCTTATGATTTTAAACAATTTATACATGGTAATGTGTGATAAAAATGATGATTTATGAAATTTTATAAAAATCCTATTCACACATGTTTTTATGGATATTTATTTATATAAATACTTTATACTCATCATTTAAATCTTTTTAGAAGCATGATTTATTTTAAAATGCAGAATGATTACCTTGCGATGTTTTATTTAAAATTAAAAATATTTGTTTTGTTTGTAATTAATTTCATAGAGATTTCCTAGTGAGATACTAATGGGATATTTTTTATCAATCCCAAATTTTTCCATTGGTCTTTTTTATACTTTCTTGTTGCATGTATAAGAAGGAGGAAAACATCACTTCTAAGTAGTGGATGTTCTAGATAGTCGGACCTTGAGAGTTTGTGTGGAGTAGTACAGCATATTATCCACTTGTTACCAAGAGATATTGGGATGATATCTTTGATGGTTATGAGGTTACTCAGATTGAAATATTGTTCTCGAGACCTGTAGTTGTGTACTTATAGTAGCTTTCCCTAAATGATTGTTTGACATACAAACTATTTATGTTCTCTATTCTATGTTTTCATCTTGATTGGTTATTATTATAGAAAAATTATTCCCTCTTGATTATTTTTATGCACATGTTATACTAAATAGAATGTGGGGATTAGGAATTCCCTTTGGTCCTTGTCAGGATTCATTTAGATACTAGTTTAGGGGGTTATCTGGGTTGGTTTCTGAAACTAGGGCTAAAACCCAAAATTATTTTTTCCATACATATTATGTTTTAGTATAAATAAACCTTTAAATATTAAAATTAATAAATATTAATTTATTTTACGTTTTTTAGGAAGATACATATGAACTATTATAAGTACAATCTATAGATAAATTCTTATAGTTCATGATATTTTTAAAGAGATTTTAGGAATATAATATAGAGTTGTGAATATACTTTGTAAAATATATCAGATCCACTATGTGAACTAGATGGATATAATTAACAATACCAAATAATGAAAGGTTTTTTTTAAATATACTAACTATATTTACACAATACAATAGAATTTTTATTTTGAGACCGTGTGATAAATTTTGAGTTTAATGAAGTAAATGCCCCAGATGTACATGTCTTAGAATAAGAAAATTATAATAAAAAGACTCAGTGGGAGTATTTTTTATAGATATACATACTACATAGGAATATTAAAATTTATGAGATGATTTTATACTAACCATGTTAATAGATATATTATTTAATAAGAACAATGATTCCCATAAAGAATCAATAAATAAAAACAATCAACGATTGAAATGTCCTTATGAAATTTAGAATGTTTTTTTCCTTGTTCCAAAATCTAAAATTATACATTGTTTGTTTCTATTGTTGATATAATTCTATTGGTAGTTATTCAAGAAGAAATAGGCATTATTAGTAAAAAAAAATTCTATATGGAAGGATTGGTCACTAAAGGTTTCATGTAATGTCAAAAAATAGTATGTGATGAAATATTTTCATCCGTTATCATAATAAGACCTAGTGGAATTAAACTTATCATACCAACATTTTATGATCACAATATTTTTCTATTTGGTTTTAATACCATCTTCCTTAATGTAAACCATCTGAAATATTTCATTATGATGTAACTATAAACGGTTGGTTACACCACATAATTCTTATAAAGTATGAATGGTACAATGATCAATTTATAAATTGAATAAATCTTCATGACATTGTACTATTAATTTTTACGATTCCATAAGATAAGTTGTATTTATTGAGAATAAAAGTGATATTTTTATTTATAAGAGATAAATGGGATAACTATAGTTTTATAATTCAAATATGTTGATAATATATGGAAAATATTTTTCTAGTACTTCATATATTTAATTTTAAGATAAAAGATATTTCTCCAAGAATGAATTAACGCAGTAACCCATGTTCATGGGAATAATGTCTAATGATATATATCCATGAGGTTTGTTTGATCTATTCTAGTATATAAATTTAAAAAATATTGATAAATACATGATGGAATAATTTAAGATTAATTTTTTTCCGATGTCACACGATATAAAATCTCTCCAATATGATGTGTCAAAAGAAATGAGGAGATAATTATGATGAATATAATTCCATATGCTTAAGTGGATGAATTTATTACATATGATATGATATACAAATATATTTTTTATTTCATATGTGTAATTAATTATGGGTATATTTCAAATATAAATAGGATAACTACATTTGTAAGTAGTGATAACTATCTAATAGTACTTGAGAATGTATGAAAGAAAAGTTCTTGGTAAATGCCGAAATTAGAATAATTTTTATTAAAGAGGATATTAAACAATTTTTTATTGATTATCAATTTGATTTTATATATCACATTAATTATAAATAAAATATAAAGGGAACATTATTAAATATAGTGGTTCCTATACGTACTTAGTTCAAGTACGATTCAACTTCGAATATTTCATAAGAAGAAGTTTAAAAATGATTTATTCTAATTCATGTGATTATATTAAAAAATAACAATACATTCACAATACATATTATGATAATATTTTAGTATAGATATTATCTAACAAGTAAAGTTTAATATAAAAGATAAAATTTTAATACCTTTTCATATCACCTCATATAAAGTTTTCTCAATGGGGTGAATGTGTAAAAAGTATAACAAACATAAAAGAGTATCACAAGACCAACAACTATAACCATGTATTAGCAGAAGTATTTTCATCTTGTGAGAGATAAAAAGTTATTTAGTAGTTGTCCTAGTGTAAGTGGGGTTATTTTTAAGTTAGTTCCCTAGAACTAACCAACATTGAACCATAAATTATAGTAATATTAATTAATATCTTCTCACATGATTATTGTTATTCTATTAAAAATTAATGTGATAATTTATTAAATTATTTTTCATATTGAATGGTTATAACAGTTCATTTCTTTAATGTTAACCTATAAATGCTTTGAAAATATTCATCGACATATGCACTATGGTCTAGATATAATTTCTATGACGGTACACATATAATGTTTAAGTAACATGCTTTAGGGTATCATATGACATTAATATTTCTTCTCATGCAATACACACTTCATAACCAATAAGAAAGAAGGTTATACAGAAAGACCCTCCAATAATTATTACACATGTTTATGTGTCATTGGATATTTTAATATATAAATGGGTGAATTAGACCATATAATTGATATTATTATTAATATCAATAATAAAAATATTACATTGATGTATAGATGAAAACTGTGACATCATATGCCCATGGTGAGGTACCATACGTTTTTCACATCATAAGTGAAATGTAATTAATTGAATAAGTTAAGAAATATTTATCAATTTTTATTTAATGGAATATGATATATATATCCTATTTACTAAAACATTATTGTCTAATTGAACCATGAATAAGGTAGTTCACTGATGAGTTAATTAAGGAAGGCCCAAAAAAGATAAATAAAGTATATTAGGTGAAAAATCCAGTTTGCATCCTGTTTGAAGAGATATTAAGGTAAAATGTTTATATAATATAATATTTTTCATAGGAATGTTGTTCTTATTGAAAAATTAACTTCTTTATCTATTGGTGTCTTCACATGCAAGTAGACACTAATCAGTTACTTTAGGTAAGTTCATATAATGTTAGAAATTTTATTCGAGGCTCACATTGTCAATCATTATATATTTTTGTCTTGAATATGTGAGTTGAATTTTATCCATTTTTTTATTCACAATGTAAAATATAAATAAATACTTTTTCACTTGTTTAGTAAATATATTAATATAAATATTTATTTAGGTATGTGAATATTAAAATAAATAAATATTCGTGATTTTAGTGAAAATAATATATATATTTATTTTATGAATAAAGAATTTTTTTATATTAATATTATTATTATTCAAGGTTAAATAAATTCCATATAGGTTTGATGGAACAAGCTATGGTATCGATAGAAATGTATTATATTATGTAATATCATATATATATTTTTAAATTTATTTACTCAGTAAATCTTATTTAAATAAACACATGTCATGAGATATAATAATAATACTATTAGTAAACATTGAAATTATTTAGAATAAATATTTAATAAAAGGAAATTATCAAATTATCAAATATTAAACCTCATTATAAAGTAGAAATCCTAAAATATTATAGGATTAGAGTTTTTGTGAACAAAATATAAAATATATAGTATTCTATCATGACCTAAAGAGGAAATTAATGCTCCCTTATTATCAAGAATAAAGAGTGGAAATAGGAATCCATCATGGTAAAGTAGGAATAATGACATAAAGCTCTAGGTTTATTAATCATATTACTCATAATTTTATGTATTTTTTTTTGTAGATTGATGGAGAAGATGTGGATGAACATAGTAGAGTCCTCCCTTGGATTCTCAATCGCAACGAAAACATGAAAATTACTACATATGAAACTGATCAAGAATAATAATCACATTTGAATTAATTCTAATTTTATATTAATTATATATTAAATTTTAAATAAACTCTCTAGGACATTATAGGGGCATAGTCCTCATGTTCTCTATATTTATCGATTGAAACTAATGAAAAAACAAAATGAAGATCATTCCCACTACCTTTGTAGTTCTGAATAACATTCAGAAGAAACTAGAATTCATCAGTAGAAGGAGGTAATTTGATATGGAAATATTTATAATATATTAAAAATTCAATAAAACATGATTCACATGTAAAGATGGACATTGTTGATCAGTCATAGTCAAAGGGAAATTGAAGGTCACTTGAGGAACTTCAAGTGTCGAAAATTTCTTTTATGTTTCTAAAAATGAGTGAAACTAATGTAAAGGTGACTGAATATCCCTGATTATTCAATGAAGCAATGGATTTTGGGTATTTCAAGATGGTATTTTTTGATTAAATCATAGTTTATATGCATCCATTAAATATGGTATAGACCAATGGTTTTGTTAATGAAAATGATCTAGTTGTTGATTGTTTTGGTTTGGATTTGAAAAGATGGAAGTATTGATGAATCCATTGATGAAATAATAGGTTGAGTGAGTTCAATAAATTAGATTAATATGGGAGCTTAGTGATAATAGAAATCTCATACTAAATGACTAAATGATGTTAAAAATGGATCTTTAGTGAAAATAATATTTGAAGATGTGAAAGGATAATTAATTGAGTTACAGATTGGATGAAGGTAAACTATGATGAGAAGAATTTGATCAATGGGATTGAGTGTGACCAAAAGAAGTATAAGTGCTATGTTATTTACAACATAGATAAAAGGAGTTAAACATGAGATATCCTCATGTAATATAGGATGATTATAAGATTATTATAGTCACCCTATCCTTTTACACATTACATTACACGATTTTATTCATAATTATACATTAGAATTCAAGACAAGGATCATGAAGTCTACCATATTTGAAGACTAGGTACCTAAAACCAAAAACATAAACCATTTCATTACTTAATATCATATTGATCTCATAACATACATTGTTATCATACATTGACATAGTATACCACGGTAATAACATGAAAAAAGGTGTGAGCTAAAAATCCCACAACTAGAATAAGCATAAGAATAGAGCTCTAGAAAATGGGTTAGAAGGAATGACATAATGAAAATAAAAGGCATGGAACATATGGAATCATAGAATATAAACATGGGAACATATAAACATGGATTCTTAGAAATCTGGAACAAACGTAAAACATGAATTTATCATCACTCAAGGCTCTTTTGATATAGAGAAGCACAAGTCAATGTTAACCACAAAGACCGCTGCACATGGTAGCACGAGTCAAGGCTAACCGCTGTGACCGTTGCACATAACATATCATGATACTAAACATTACCCAATGAATTATAGAGATATCTGGGTGCACCCATCATAAAATATTCATGAATATTTTTTCCACATATATAATCATACATAATAAATCATATAAAAAAGGGTATATAGGGAAAGAAATCGGTATCATAATCATGTCATAAAGCATAATAAATTGGTGTATCTTATATGTGTTCACGAAATAAAGGAATAAAAACATATAAGGATGTTAATAGGGGAAAATAGGCATATTTCATGGTATGTGATTTCAAATTTAATTGATAACATGTAAAAAGAATATGTTAGCAATTTTATCATTAAAACCTTTTAGTGCCATTTTAAAGAGAATACTAATAAAAATTTAAAATTGAAAAAGGAATTATAATTTATATAAAACCATAAGTGAACTGATATGGTTTTTGTATTAAATAAACTTATATTATAAAAACAATTGGGGATTAAAAACATATTATGGTTTTCACATGAAATAGGTTAATAATTAAGGAAGTTCCCTCAAAACGGGTCTGTTTATCGAGAAGTATTGAGGAGGGAACCAATTAAAATATGTATCTCCAAAAGATATAGATTAATGGAAATTGAATCATGAGTTGGAAAAAAAATAATATTATGTACATAAAATGAAATAGGAATTCCATTTTGGTGAAGAGAGATTAAGAATAACCCAAAAGAATAATAGAGGTTTGGGTAGAATCCCATACCAAAAGCCTGAAAGTGTTCACTAGTAGACATTAATGACCCGAATAATCAAATTAGTTTAATTAATTTATAATAAAAAATACCATTTTACATGTAATTTATATATTATAAACGTATAATGTTCATTCACAGATTTTTTGATGGTTTAAGGGGATCAATTTCATTGTTTGATTCTCTTTGTTTCATGATCGATTTACTTATATAAATGAATGGATAATCATGTATGTCACAAACAAGATCTGGTCACCATGAATACCAGCACCAAACCCAGCCCATGACAAGGCCCGAAGGGTGTTCATTATCCCCATAGGCTGGTACAAGTTCCTAGCTATTAAAAAAATCTTGGATTGGAATGATTTACCTGAGTATGAAAGCATAAAACCTAAAAAACAAATCAATAATAAGATTATGAAATTTTGATGCTAAACAATTCATAACAAAACCATATCAAAATACATCTGTTTAAAGACACTACTATTTTCCAAATAAAAATAATGAAAATAGAAAGATATCCCCAAGGACTCCACACGACAAGGAGGTCATCACCCGCAAGCCGTCTCCACAACTCCACCCCAGCGATGGGGACTAACAACCTGAACTACCATCACCCTTGGCCTTTGCATTACCAGAGTCAAACATAACCAAGTCCAATTAATCCCAAGGGGTGTAAGTAGGGTGGGAGATTAAAACCAATAGGATACCACCCAATGATTCCAAATAGAATTCAATACAATGTGAAAAAGAAAGCATTTTTAATAGGCAAAGAAAAGAAGTGATAAAATCCAATAAATGCAACTTTCAATTGATAACAGTTTTCAAGCTAAAAAATTCATAATGTTCACACATTTCAATATAAATGTTAAATACAATAAATTACATCCAAAAACACCCCAATTCAATGGTCAATACCACAAATCCGATGAGCTCCAAAACCGGGAATACCCCTCAACAACTAGATATTCTCGGGCCCTATGTACCTCGTACCTCGGTGTAAAGTATCCAAGCCACGTTCATTTTTTGTGCATGATCCACTAGTAAGGATCATAACCATAACCGATTGGTCCCAAAATATCATCCACATAGTTTAGTTATAGTTTTAATTATCCATTTTCTCAGGTAAATAGGGACACAACCCATCCGGTTCACTAGCTGTACTAGTAAATATCTGTCCACCTAAGTACTCGAGATTCACTTTTTGTGCCCAAACAATTTCAGAAAAAAAAACACATCCATTTGAATATATAACACCACTATGGGTCACAAAAAAACAATATAATATCCATACACACTTTATACCATTTAAAACAGACAACAAAACATTATGATTTTCAATAAAACAACCTCTCAAAATATCCCATTGTTTTGCTCCCAAAGCTCTTTGAAATATCAAATTTGCACACTATGTGCACACTTTTAATTCACCAAAGTCATATTATAGTTCAATGACCTTTAATTAAACCAATAATTCAGTTTTGGGGTAGCCCCATGTTAACAAAGAAGTTATATCTTTTAAAAAACCCCATTTTCACACGTACATGGAACTTAAAGCCCATTTTCTTCCCAAACAACATTTAAAAAAACATTTGATGCAACAGAAAAAATACTAAAACTTTAAAAACATGATTTTAAGTCTTAATATAGTTCAATAAAATCCGGTAAGTAATTATTTTTCAGCCCCAAATGAACCAATAAATGATTTGTATGAAAACCGCCTAATTTCACCTAAAATTAGAACTTAAAATTCTATTTCGTTATAAATGCATCTAAGTTTTTTTTCCAGAAACATTAAAATTCAATAAACATGAAAATAACATCAACAAAGTAAGCTATGTCACAAAAATTTCATGCAAAATTTATTCTTCTACCAAATTAAGGAAAACCCATGAATCACTGTGCGAAAATTAATTCGCACCACCACCGCACAAATAAGGACCTAGAACAAACCGGAAACCAGAATAATTGGAAAAGAAGGCCCAAGGTTAAACCTTATGATTGAAACCCTACCCCCTGGTTAGTTGGGACTTCAATGAAGAGCGAAGAAACCCTAATAAAAACAAATGAAAACCTAATCAATTTGAAAGAGGAATGAAATGAACTCACCTACTTGAAGTATCCTGAAGTAATCAGTCCAAAACAACAGTATCTGAAATTGAAAAAAACAAAAGTTAATGATTTTGTTCGAACATGATTTAAAATTCCATTTAGAAACAATAATGCATGGAAAAGAGTATGAATTGAGGGTGTTAATAATGGATGAAGTTACCTCTTCAATTCAGGCCGATTTGAGACACCGTATGAAGTTCTTCCCTTATTTGCGATTTCAAAGCACTCCAAGGATGGGGGAAAGGAAATGGGAGCTTTCCTGGGCTTCATAGTGTAGAAAGGGTGGTGTAATCACCAAAATATTCATTATAATGAATATGATATTAAAAATTTAAAGAAAAAATTTAAAAATGTAAAATTGGCCATCAGGATAGCCCAATTCTTAAATAAAAACCCAAATACCCCATTGTTATGGATCCCTAAGGGGTCCAAATTACATTTTTGGTTTTAAAAGGACATTGGAGGATATTTTGGAAGTTTAATGGGTGAAAAATATTTCAAAATGAAATAGTTATAAAATAATCAATATAGGTTTTTAAATTTGGAAATGGGCTCTGGATTTGGCCCAAATCCTGGAAACTCACCCTTTCCTCCAGAAATTAATGGGAATCCCATGAAACAAAGAATTAATTGAAATTAAATGTAATTTAACTTAAAAAATAACTTATGTATATGAAATATCTCCCCACCATGAAAGACATTCCGCCCCAAAAAGTAAACATGAAGATTGATTTGAAAACATGAATGGGTACTCTTCCTCAACCCATGACTTTCGCTCCCATGTATCATCAGTATCACTACCATGCTACCAATGAACCCAGACCAGAGGAATGGAATTCCCTCGAAGAACCTTGTCTTGGGAGTCCTCTATTTTCACCAGCTTCTCTACAATAGACAAGTTAGGCTCTATCTCCAGTTCTTCCCAACTCAGCACATGGGACGAATCCTGGTTGCATTTCTTTAATTGAGAGACATGGAAGACATCATGGATGGAAGTAAACTGAGATGTTAAGGCCACCCTATATGCCACTTTTACAATACGCTCAATGATCTCAAAGGTCCCAACATACCGCAACGTCAGCTTCCCTTGCTTCCCCAATCGATGATGGCCCAGACGTGGGGCCACATTCAAGAATACACTATCACCCACAGAAAACTCTAGGCTGTGATGCCTCCAGTTATCATATGATTTATAAAGACTCTGAGCTGTCAATAAACATTTCCTGATTAATTTTACCTTCTAAAATGTCAAATGCACCAGACACTGCCCCAGATGTGAGGTCTCACCTACCTCAGCCCAACACAGGGGGGACCGACAAGGCCGACCATAGAGTGCCTCAAAAGGATCCATTCGAATCCAGGATTGGTTACTATTATTATAAGAAAACTCAACCAATCCCAAATGGGTACACCTAGAACCTCCAAAGTCTAGGACACATGCATAGAGAATGTCCTCCAAAATCTAATTCTCCCACTCTATCTGATTATCTGTCGGAGGATTGTATGTTGTGCTCATATTAATTTGGGACCCCAAGGACTTCTAAAGGCATTCCCAAAATCAATATGTGATGTGTGGGTCTCTATATGAGACAACTACTGATGGTAATCCATGGATTCTCACCACTTCCTGAAGATACAAATGGCCCAACTCATCCACTATAATTGTATCTTCTATTGGAATGAAGTGGGATGATTTCATCAGATGATCAATCACCAACCAAATGGAATTCGTACCCCGAGGTGTAAGAGGTAAGCCAACAATGAATTCCATGGAAACCTCATCCCACTTCCAGGTAGGAATGGGTAGTGGTTGGAGCAAACCGGAGGGCCTTTGGGGCTTTGCTTTCACCTGCTGGCATTTGTAGCACCTCAACACAAAGTCAACTATGTCCCGTCTCACAACAGGCCACCAAAACTTCCGACGGACATCGTAATACATCTTAGCGGAACCCGGATGGACATACCCTTGAGACTGGTGGCTATCCTGTATCACCACCTTCCACATAGATAATGACACTACTGAATAACCCTTGAAGAACAAGATGCCATCGGGAGATGAAGACCAATCAGAGGATTTCTCCCCACCATGAAGAAACTCCTCGACCGCTGACAAATCTCATCATTGGGATATTCCTGATTAATCAACTCCAATAGAGAAATAGTCAACTGGATGCTCGCCAAGAATTCCCCTCACCTGTGTTCCCTGGTCTCCAAATGCATCTGAGAAAAGTGCCCCATCAAAATCAAATCATCACTAGACTTCCACAAAGCCTACACTGGAACTCTTCTTCTCACAGCGTCAGCTACCACATTAACCTTTCCTTGGGTATAGAAAATGTCAAATGCAAACCCCTGCAAGTACTCTATCCAACAACGTAGCCTCAAGTTAATGTCCTTTTGTGAGAAGATATAGGACATGCTTTTGTGATCGAGGAAGAACACAAAAGTTTCTCAATAGAGGTAGGGACGCCATGTCTTAAAATCATGCATCTCTACTGCCAACTCCAAGTCATGGTTTGGGTTGTTAATTTCATGTGGTTGGAGTTGGTGAGAGCCAAACTCCACCACATGATCATACATCATAATCACGCACCCAAGACCCATACATGAAGAATCATAATAGACCACATAACCCTTTCCATCCTCTGGAAAAATCATTATAGGGCAGTAGTCAACTGCCTCTTCAGCTCCTTGAATGATGCCTCACATTCTAGACCCCATTCAAAATTCACCCCTTTCCAGGTGAGTGCTATCATATGTGAAGAAAGCCGAGAGAAATCCCGAAAGAATCACCTGTAATAACTAGTTAGGCCAAGGAAACTCTTGATCTCGAACACATTGTTAGGATACTCCCATGACATAACCGAACCAATCTTCTTGGGGTCTACTGAAACCCCCTTCTTAGAGATCACATGCCCAAGAAATTTAACCTCCCAGATCCAAAATGTGCACATTGATAACTTTGAATAGAGGCAGTTATCTCGTAAAGTGCCCAAAACGACCATCAAGTGATGTTCATGTTCCTATGTAGAGCTAGATTATAAAAGAATTTCCTACATGAAAACCACAACAAAGGAATCGAGGTAATGATGAAACACCCCATTCATAAGTTCCATAAAGGTCTATGTATCATTGGTCAATCTGAAGGGCATCACTAAATACTCAAAGTGGACGTACCTTCTTCGGAAGGAAGTCTTTGGGATATCTGACTCTTTCACCCTAAGTTGATGATACCCTGAGTGTTGGTCTATCCTTGAGAACCAATTTTCCCCCTTCAACTAATCAAACAAATCATCTAATTTGATAAAGGGTATTTTTTCAAATTGTTACCATATTCAGCTTCCGGTAGTCAATACATAACTAGAGGGATCCATCAGCCTTTTTTGCGAACAACATAGGAGAAACCAAAGGAGATACACTCGAGCAAATGAATCCTTTGGATTCTAAGTCATACAACTATATCTTTAATTCCCTCATCTTGGTGGGGGACATTTGGTAAGAGGGAAGAGATATCTATTGGGTTCCTTGTGCTAGATCAATTGAAATCTCCACAAACCGCTCCAGGGGAAAACCAAAAAAATCATCGGGGTATACCTCCAAAAAATCATTCACTATATGAGTTAGTGCACCTTTATTGGAAATAACATCCTCTAGAATTAGCAAAGATAACTGGAAGATAACACTTCCCAACTCTGGGAGTGGAGGCCCTGCGCGTCCTGACCGAGGATCCCATTCTCCATGAAAAACCTCACAACTCCCATCAAGATTTTTGAAACTCACACTCTGTCTGTAGTAATCGATGTGTACCGAGAAGTGTACAAGCCAATCCATGCCAATTATTATGTCAAACAGTTCCATATCTAGAACCCGGAGGTCCCACTCCATCTCAGCCCCTGGAAGAGAAAGCGCACACCAGGGGCACCTGAGACCCCACTCCTTCTTCATTCCCATCGGTGTCACCAACACCATCGTGAAAGAAATCAACTCAGTTGGTAAATTAAGCATGTCCAAAAAATGCGCAGAAATAAATGAAATAGAGGCACATTCATCAAAAAGAGTAGTAGCTATAGAAGATGTGATCAGAACGGTACCTAGAACTGTCGACGGTCCCACCTCTGATCATGATGGTGACTAATCCACTGCATGGAGATGTCCAATATCTGCCTAAGAACAACCGCTAGTCTATGGCTCTGACCTGAACTGGATTTGCCTAGAAGATGATCCAGCCCTACCACCACAACAGCCAAATCAAGATCCCCCAATCCTTGACGGCTCAGACTGTGCTGGAACTCCTCTTGAAGCCACAGTCCCTACCCCACATGGGAGTGGAAGTGCCACACCGCAGAAGCGCTGCAAATGCCTCATACCTCCACACTGGTAACAAGGCTTTAGATGAAGTGAACATGCTGGTCAGATATGCCAGGGCTTCCCACATTGGAGGCACATGACCGAACTCTCATCAGAAGCCGCAGAAGAAAACTGCCTTGAAGAGTGGCATGAAATGCCCCATCCTTTCTTCACATAATCCTCCCTCTTCCTTTTATTCTCTGAGGAGATGCCACTACCCACTGCTAATAATGAACCATAGAAACCAACCCTACCTTTCCTATCAATCTCCACCATGAATGCCCGATCAATGACCTCAACATAGTTCCTCATCATAAAAATGAACACCTGGGAGTATATCTATGGTTTCAAGCCTTTCTCAAAAGCTCTGGGCCTTCGCCTTCTCATTAGAGACAATTTCTGGAGCATACCAAACCAACATAGCAAAACATTTGCCATACTCCATCACAGATAGATTCCCCTAAACAAGTTCCTTGAACTCTCTAGACCTAGAATAAGCTAACACCTCGGGGAAGAACTGTTCATTGAAGACAGACTTGAAATATCCCCAGTGCATCTGTTCATTCTTCCCACCTGAATGCACTGACTCCCACCACATACGGCTGGGACCCTCCAATATAAGGTAGGAGGCTTGCTTTTCAGAAACTCTTATGCTTTATCTTTTCTAGGACCAATCTCATCTTCCCTAATAGGAATAGGAGTAGGAGCTAGTCCCTGTACGAAAGCATGGATATCCCGAACCATAGCCTCCATGAGCCTCTAATCAATCTGTGTGGGGGAACTCTCTGCAGCATCCTCCTGTGGGTGCGTGGGAGCTTTCTGGGGAGGCATGATGCTACAAAAGGCAATAGTCACAAAACAATAGTCAATAACAAAATTCTGAAAATTATAATCAAATAAATAAAATATAAATAAGCTAAACACATTTCAGTAATAAAAGAAACAACTACTCCACATCCACCTAATGTCCACAAGTGGTCTGCAGCCCACACATCTCACCTGGAAGTGAATTCAATCCGTAAATTCAACATCCCCGGGTTACTAAATTTCTACCATGATAGGTGCGGTCTAGGCACCCTACTCACAACCAAAACATTGATCCCCAATATTTCTATCACATGTCTACCCCAACTCATCCCAAAATATCAATATATCCCAAAAACTTTAACCTCCTCTTATACCATTTTTTCACGAACTGGATCTGGTCACCACCAATACCAGCACCAAAACTAGCCCGTGACAAGGTCCACAGGGCGTTCCATATCCCTATGGGCTATCACAAGTGTCAGGGTATCAAAAAAAATTTGGATTGGGAATGATTTCCTCAAGTATGAAAACATAAAACAAAAAAAAATCATTAATAAGAAAATGAAATTTTCATGCTAAACAATTCATAATAAAACCAGATCTGAATACATTATATTAAAGACACTACAAGTGGTCCAAATAAAAATAATGACAATAGAAATACATCCCCAAGGAATCCACACAACAAGGAGGTCATCAACCACAAGTCGTCTCCACAACTCCGCCCCAGCGATGGGGACTAACACCCTGAACTACTGTCACCCTCAGACTTTCTTTTACTTGAGTAAAACATAACCAAGTCTACTTACACCCAATGGGTGTAAGTAGGGTGTGAGCCTAAGAATAATAGGATACCACCAAATTATTCCAAATATAATGAAATAAAATGAGAAAAATCAAGAAATTTTAATACGAAAAGAAAAGAAGTGATAAAATCCATGAAATGCCAATTTCAATTGATAACAGTTTTCAAGCTAAAAATTTCAGAATGTTTACACATTTAAATATAAATGTGAGATACTATAAATTACTTCCAAAAACACCCCAATTCATGGGTAAATACCACAAATCCAATGAGCACCAAAACCTGGAGCACCCCTAGGCAACTAGATAGTATCGAGCCCTATGTACATCATACCTTAGTGTAAAGTATCCATGTCACAATCCTTTCCCATGCACGATCCACTAGTAGGTAACATAACCATAACCTAGTGGTCCCAAAATATCATTAAAATAGTTTAGTTAGAGTTTTCTTTATCGATTTTCTCAGTGAAACAGGGACACAACCCATCCGGTTCACTAGCCGTACTAGTTCACATCTACCCACATTAGTACCCAAGATTACGCTTTTTGTGCTCAAAAAATTTCAGAAAAAATCTCATAATTTTTCATATAAAACACAACTACTGGTCACAAACAATCAATCCAATATCTATACACACTTTTTACCATTTAAAACACATAATAAAACATTTTGATTTTCAATAAAACAACCTCTCGAAATATCCCATTGTTTTGCACCCAAAGCACTTTGAAATATCCACTTTTCACCATATGTGAACACTTTTAAGTCACCAAAACAAAATGGTAGTTAAATAACCATTAAATAAACTAACAATTCAGTTTTGGGGTAGCCCCATGGGAACCAAGTAGTTATATCTATTAAAAACCCCCATTTTCACACAAACATGGCACAAAAATCCCACTTGCTTCCCAAACACCATTTAATCAAACATTCACAGCAACAAAAAAAATAATAAACATTTAAAACATTATTTTCAGTCCTAATTCAGTTAAATAAAATCCAATAAGTAATTATTGGTCAGCCTCAAATGATCCAATAAAATATTTGTATGAAAACCGCTCAATTTTACCAAAAACTAGAACTTAAAATTCATTTTCATTATAAATGCAACTAAAACCAATTTTTTCATTAACAATAAAATGAAATAAACATGAAAATTCTATGAAAACAGAAAGCTAAGTCACAAAAATTTTATGCACAATGGAATCACATAACAAATTACGGAAAACCCATGAATCAGTGTGCGAAAATTAATTCTCACCACCACCACACGAATAAGGACCTAGAAAAAACCTAAAACCACAAGAATTGGAAACAAAAACCCAATGTTAAACCATAGGTTCTAAAACCTAGCCCCTGTTCATTTGGGACATCATGGATGAGGTAATATACCCTGATAAAAACAAATGATACCCTAAGCAATTTGAAAGAGGAAAGACATGGACTCACTTACTTGAAGTATCCTGAATTAATCACTCCAAAACAATAGTAGCTGAAATTGAAAACTGCCGAAATTCAGGGGTTGTTCTAACAAGATTTAGGAGGTCATTTAGGAACTATAATGGAGGGAATATAGTATTATTTGAGATATTTAGGAAGGGATGAAGTTACCTCTTAAATTATGTCTTATTTGAGACACCCTTTGAAGTTCTTCCCTAATTCGCGATTACAATGAGATCCAAGGTGGGGGGAAAGGCAATGGGAGAGCTCCTGGGCTTCTAAGGATCGAAAGGGAGGTAGAATCTCTGAAATATTAAATATAATGAATAAGATAATAAAAAATTAAAGAAATAATTTAAAACTGGAAAATGGGATTTCGGGTTGGCCCAATTCTTAAAAAAACCCAAATACACCATTGTTATGGATTCTTAAGGGGTCCAAATTGCATTTTTGGTATTTAAAGGTCATTGGAGGATATTTTGGAAGTTGAATGGGTGAAACATATTTCAAAATGAAGTAGTTATAAAATAATCAATATCTGTTATTAAATCTGGATATGGGCTCTTGATTTTGCCCAAATCATGAAACCTCACCGTTTCCTCTAGAAATGAATGGGAAACCCCTAAAACAAGGAATAAATGGAAATTAAATGAAATTTACCTTTAAAATAATTTATGTATGTGACCATGTAAAATGAAAATGGTTTTCCAGAATTGGAGTTATATTTTATTATTTATTAAAAAGAATGTTACATTGTTTTAAATTTAATATTATTACCTATATTGAAGTTGAATCATCATATAAAACATTAGTGACAACATTTTGGGTTAGTTGGTGATATATTGATCACAACGAACACATTTGTTTTTGTAAATAAAAACCATGTTTAAAAAAAGATTCTAGATCCATATATGAGACATAAAAAATATATTAGAGTATGTTTCAACCATTAAAATTGTTTCATGACCAGAATTGAAAATAGTAAATGAAATTGAAAACCAGTCATCTTGGATTTTATGAATTAACATACCTCGGATAGTGATTTAATTTCTTGTATAAAAGTAGGGGGATGGAGAGAGGATGATGAATTATTTCATTATGATAACAAAATAATAGTACATGTATGGTACTATAGTTTTCACAACATTTTTTATGAAAGGTCATGAGGAAAGAAAAAGAAAGAAAGAAACATGAATGAAAATTAAATAATTGAAAAGTGGAATTTACCTCTTGAATTGATCTTCCTTTAGAGCCTCTTAAAGGGACAAGATTTGGCCACTTATGACACAAAGTGATTTTTGATGTGGGGGATGATCTTGGAGAGAATTTTGAGTAGAATTTAGGTAGGGAACATATCTTGAGAGAAGTGATGAGAAGAGGGGATTGTGGGGGGGGGGGGGGTGTTTATTGTGGTGGGGAGGAGAGTTTTCATAATCTCTTAATCATTAGATTACTATTTCTCCACAAGACAATAAATAGTTATGATTACATGATCAATAAAATTAATAAGTTCATGTTATTTCAAAAAAATTCTATTTACATCATCCATGACTCAATCATGATGCAAAATTTATCTTTTATCTCTTATCATAAATTATTGAATTTTACATGTCATACAAAATTTAGGTATTTTTCAAAAATCACAGAAATTCACCCTGAACATTTTTCAAAATTTATAATTCAAAAATGAAATCCATTTTTCAAAAATAATTTTATAAAACTGATTATTCTAATTATTAATTATAATCATAAATTACTTGATAATATATATTTTAAAGTATTAAATGATTTTATAATGTTTTCAAAAATTACATAAGGTTGTATAAAATTATATTAAAACTAGAAGACATAAATTTTTTATGTTATGATTTTTTTAAAATAAATTTTATTTTAAATTTAATATTTAATTCTTATTAATTATTTTTGAGTTACAAAAAATCCAATACTTTACTATGGTCATATTATGACTTATAAGATACCTAAACTTTATTTCTACATTCCAAGGTGAAGTTACTATTATTTTTGATGATTTAATATTCATAAGGGACATATTACTATTAATAATGGTAGGTTACTATTCACAAGGGTAGGTTATAGTCACAAAAAAAAGTATTTTGTTCCATAATACCCTAAAAAACATCTTGAAGGCAGCCCTGTATGTCAGATTTTCAAAATTCAAATCCCAAAAGTGATAATATATTTTTTAATGGTCACATAGTACTTAGTAGTTAATATTTTGTGATTTAATGTGATTTTATTACATAATTATCAAAAGGGAATTTCCATTGATTAATCCTTTGGTCGTTACAATATTCCCCCTTATGAAATTTCATCCTCAAAATTTCATTTTACATTCTATTCCATAAAAACATGTGAGTGCTTGTCCATAATTTTGTATCACATTAATTTTTGGAATTTGTTATTCAATTTCCAACCATTATATAAGATAAAGAATTTACAGTTATGGGGAGGAATATATAGATAACAAGCATAGAAATTAATCATTAATAAAAAAATGATAATCTCTTAATGGAAAAGCATATCATAGCTTGTGATTCCCTAGGTTTATATCTAGGTTATCCATGATCTATTTCCTAACATATATTCTTATGGGAAATTTTTGTTCCCTTATAAATGTTTTATAATAATCTCTTGAATTTATCAATGTATATCCCCCAAGAGTGTCATACCAAGAGTGCAGTATGGACCGTTGTCGTGCACCAGTCCTGTTCGAGTCTTTCTAAATATGGTGTTTTCCAGTTATACCCCTAGATACATCTATGATAGTGTTACATCTACCTAGTTGTATCCATACATGGATGTTTTATTGATAAACCACTAACTCTATACCTACAAAACATTAGGGGTGTTTTCTTATACTTAAACTCATCCCTAGGGTTCATACTAAATTTCACTATTCCTAATCTCCAAATATAACTAGACCATCCTCTGATACCAACTATAGTGACCATATCATGTTACACATAAGATTACATGATTTTATTATAAAATATACATCAGAATACAGTCCAAGGATCGTGAAGTCTATCGTCTTTGAATACCATGTAAAATAAACTGACAACATAAAACATTTCATTATTTAATATTTTTATTGAGCTCCTAACTTATATTGTGCTCATACATCAGAATAGGATAAAATATGGATAACATGAACAAAGGTGTGATATTGAAATCCCTTTAAGGGAATAATCATAAAAACAAAGCTTTAACACATGGGTTAGAAGTCACGATATAATGAAAATAAAATTCTTTGAATATATGAAATCATAAAATATAAACATGGGATCATATAATAATGGATTTATAGAAATGTGGAAGAAAAATAAAAAATTAATTTAGTATGAGACAAGACTTGTTTCACATAGAGGATCATAAGTCATGTTTATCCAATAAGACCCTTGTATATATTAGCACGGGTCAAGGAAAACTTCCAAGACCATTGCACATAATGTCTCAAGAGGCTCAAGTTTACCCAATGAATTGGTACACCATCTGGGTGCACCCATAATAACTTGTTCATTAATATTCTTTCCACATATATAATCATACATAATCAATCGTACATAAACATAATTGTACCGATGGAATGAAATGGGTAACGTAAACATGTCATAACCCATAATAAATGGGCGTATCATACAGGTTTCCATGAAAGAAAAGAATAAAATCATAAATGGACAATAATAGGGGAAATTAGGCATATATTATGGAATTTGATGTCAAATAGATGTGATAACATGTAAAAAGTATATATAATAAAATTTATCATTAAAACATTTTAGAGCGGTTTTATGGAAAATACTATAGTGCATTTAAAATAGAAAAGGGAAAAATCAAATATATAAAACCAGAAATGACCCATGATGGTTTACATAACAGAAACACCGATTTATTAAAGACAATGATGTATTGAAAATTTATTATAGATTGCACTTCAAAATGGGTAAAAATTAAGGTTGTTTCCTTAAAATGGATTTGTTTATTGGGAAATATTGAGATGTGAACCAATTTAAATATATATCCCCAAAATAAAATTATATATGAATATTTAAACATGATTTGGAACATATAAACAAAATTTAGAAGATGTACATAAAAAAATTGTAATTTCATTTTAGTAAAGTGAGAGTAAGAATAACGTAACGGAATAATGTAGGTTCGGGTAGAATTGCTTACCCTAAGTCCGAATGTGTTATCCATATGATATTAATGGCCTGAAAAATAATATTAGGTTTATTAATTATTAATTAAAAACCTATTTTACATATAATTTCTATATTATAACCTTTTAATGTTTATTCATGTCCCTTTTGATGTGTTAAGTGGTTCCATTTCATGGTCCGGGTCCATTTGTTTCATGGTCGGTTTACTTATATACATGAATAGATAATCATTTAAAATGAAAATGGTTGTCCAGAATTGGAGTTATTTTTTATTAGTTATTATTTAGAAGGTTTTATGGTCATAAATATATTTTTATCTCTTGAAGTGAAGTTGAATCATTATATAAAACTTTAGTGACAACCTTTTGGGTTAATTTGTGGTTTTTTGATCACAAAGAACACATTTTGATTTATAAATAAAAACCATGTGTACAAAATAATTTCATACCCATATATGAGAAATAATAAATATATTTTTTTCAACTATAAAAATGATTTCATGATTATAATTGAATAAGATAAAAGAAATTGAAAACCCATTGTCCTTGAATGTGATGAATTAACAGATCTCAGATGGTGTTTTCATTTCTATTATAAAAGGAGGAGGATGGAGAGATGGTAATGAATTATTTCATTATAATTAAAAACATTTAATTATATGTAAGCTATTGGGGTTATCAAAACATTATTATGAAAGGAGTTGAGATAACACAAAGAAATAAAGGAACTTGAATATAAATAAAATATTTGAAAAGAGGAATTTACCTATTGAATTAATCATCCTTCAAAGCCTCTTAAAGGAATAATATTTGGTATTGTTGGAGACCAATGGATTTTAGATGCGGGGGTGGAGCTTTGGGAGATATTTGAGCATAATTTAGGTAGGGTTAAGTGATTGAGATTAGTGAATAGAAAATGGTAGTGTGGGTGGTTTAATAGTGGATGGGAGGAAAGTTTTCTTAATATTTTAATCATTAGATTATTTTTTCTCCACAAAACAAGAAATAGTGATTTTTTGGACAGAAATGGTAATAAATGCATGTGATTTCGTACCAAAAGACATTTACATTATCTATGAATCAATCATGATGCAGAAATTCAGGTTTTAGCAATTATCGTATATTATCGTATTTTACAATTCATAAAGAAATCATGTAATATATAAAAAATAAAAAAATCACCCTAACCATTTTTCAACATGTAGAATACATAAATGAAATCCATTTTCAAAAACAACTTTATACATGTGAGTAATTTAATTTTTAATTTAATTCATAATTACTTGAAAATTAAATATTTAAAAAATATAACTGATTGTAAATTGTTTTAAAAAATTAATAATGTCTCATAAAATTTTCCTAAAACTAGAAGACATAAAATTGATAATTTATAAACACCTTTTATGAAGTTATATTTTCTTTTAAGTTAATTTATGAATTGTAATTTATTTTTTAAGACTTCCAAAAAGAGCAATACTTTTACTATAATCATATTATAACTTATAAGATGCCTAAATTTTATTTCTACATTCAATGGTGAGGTTAATATTATTTTGGAAGATTTAATGTTAATAAGGGTTATATTATTATTTATAAGGTTATGTTAATATTCATTTGCGTAAGTTATTATTCACGAAAAATTATGTTTGTTCTATCAGACCCCAAAAATAACCCTGAACGCAACCATGTATGTTATATTTTCAAAACTCAAATCACAAAAATGAAAATATTATGTTTAAATGTCACATAGTACTTAGAAGTACACACTACTGTGATTTCATCTTTTTATATGATATAATTATAATAAGGGAATCTCCATTAATTAAACTTTGAGTCATTGCAATTATTATAAAAACTATATATAATAAAAGTAATAAAATAAATAAAGAGTCTCTAATTGATAAGAAAATAATTAATAAAAAAATTTGAAAACAAAATATTATAGCTAAATTTGAAGGTGGGTGGAGGGTAAATTGTGTAAAAGTGGGATGTCTTCATGGAGTTAGTAGATACTATTTTTTTGAAAATTCAATTCTATTTTTATGATTTCAAATAAATAAATTGTGTTGGTTGTTGGTTATAACAATAAATTGGACCAGAGTTGGTGAGTTATTCAACTAGGGTATATATATTTGATATTTTTTATTCTGAAGGTCAAGATGTAAGTGAAAAAAATTGTAAATTTCAAAATGTTTCATAAAATGGTTCTTATATGGATTCAATTTTCTATAGTATCTTGATTAAATAATTATCTAGAGTGACATTAGTTGATATGAACATGAGATCAAGGATTTCCACATGGAACTGATATATCTATTAAATAACGATATTCAAAATATTCATATATTTATATTTAAATAAGATTTAAAATTTCACTATATGATATCTTCCTGAATTTTGATACCTATTAACATTTTTTTCACCCTAAATTGTGTTTTCATTCTATAATCAAATATATTTTTTCTTCTTTTTAGAAATGTGATTTTTAATATCCATATTGATGGCGATATAAATAGAGAGTTTCTTCTTGGCGACATCTTGTGTGTCTCTTGTGTATTCATTTATGTATTTGTTCGTCTAGTTTAGCATTGATAATCCTGAGATATTCTAGACTGAGTATAGAAAAACCATCCTATGAAAAAATTTATTTTACAATTATTAACCTATATTTACCACAAATATATGCCATGGATCTAGAGGTAATGGATATGTAGAATATTAGAGACATAAATACATAATCCCAAAAATAAAAAATGAGAATTATTTAAAACTCTTCGATGTTATCATATATCCCACTAATCGTAAAATATTATATTGGATATCATAGGGAAAATTTATAAGGGAACATGTGAGTGATAAATCATAGTAATGAAATAAACATGGAAATAAAGTATAACATGAGAGTTAAGATGTATAAAATGATATCAAAAAGTGTTTATTAATAATCATATAAATAGGGAATAATTAAGTGAAATCATATGATCCAAGAGTCATGTAATATATGGAAATAACATAAGAAATTAAATCATAAAAATAAGTTGACAGTCAATCCAATGCCCATAATCATAAAGTGAACAAAGTCTCATGGGCGATTGGGTTTACTCCCCATTCCAATCAATATATTAGACAGAGTCCTATGATGGATTGGATTCACTACCAATTCCCATATATATAGTTGAAAAAGTACCATGGTGGATTAGGTTCACTCTCTATGCCCATAGATTAAATATCATGATATATAATTTTTTACTCAATACATTAGAGGCATATATAATTCTAGGCCCACCAACAATATAATAGTGTGCTTAGGTTAACCACATGTGAACCATACATTGTATCTCACGATATAGAAAAATTACCCAATGAATTAGAGGAGTATAAAATTTTGGGTCCCGCACTCACATAATTAAAATAATATATATGTGTTCCACAAGAGGAATAGAAACAAAAAATAAATCATAAGCATTATCAAACCCATGTAAAAGAGGTTTGTTTAAAAAAATGATTCAAGGAATAATTAAAGGCTAAATCATAAGGATTCCCAAAAGGAGAAAGAATTAAATTATTTTGTAATTTCATAAATGAAAATGAGATATTGGTCATGAAAATAAAGTTCTATTTTATAAAAGTAATGGGAAACATATTGATAATAATGAATAAGAATGAACCAATTGGGTAGAGATTTTATTAAATAAATACATTATATTTTAAATAATCAAAGAATATTATTTTCTATAAAACCGAAATGTAACCTAGAGTTTTATTCCTATAATAATGAGGGTTTTTAGAATCTATTAATAGTTTTAAAAAAAATTATAGGGATAATTCTTGCCATGTGATAATAAAAAGGAAATTACCCTTTCATTGTGTTAACATAAAAGTGTGAATTTTTATTGGAAGTAAAAACATATTTCATAGAAGAAGTGAAAATTATATTTCACAAGGTATATATATATATTGTAAATATATACAAAAATAGATGAATTTAACGAGTATAATATTGTGTAAAAGGTATAAAAAGAAAAAGAATGTGTAGCTAATATGTAATGAGGGTGGTATTGAAGTTACCTAACCTTGTGTCCAAATATGATATACACATACAATTAAATTCCTAGATAATTAAATTAAGATAATTAAATGTATACCCTATGACCTTATTTATATATATTTAGTTTTATAAGATATATTACCTATATTTAAGTATTTAATTCTAATATAGGTTCCATTTAGATCGGTTACTTAAGGTTATTCTGTTAATTTAATTATAACCTGTTATGCTTGTTGATTATTATCTAAGTTGTTTTAAAATAACATCTTGATAAAGAAGATTCTGTAGATATATATTATTTTTCATTTCCTAAAAAAATATTTATATATCATCACAACTTATATCAAAATAGACCCAATGTTAGAAAGGGGTCTTGATAATTTCATTTAATGAGGTTAAAATTACTCAATATATTTATAATTATTACTACTGATATATCATCATATATTATCTTTATAGGATAATAAAAGTATCATAAAAATATATTTATTTAAAATAGATTTATTTTAAAAATCACTTAGGTTATTCGGTAATGGTAAAAGTAAATACATCATTTCATGGAGGCGGTAATCTATACATACATGGAAAGCGATGTTATTTTTCAAAGAACAAGAAAGGGGTATAATAATAATAATAATATTTAATATTATTATGTATGTTATAATTATTATGTTTTTTATTAAATAACTATTTTTCAACAACCATGATAATAATTTATGAATGATAAATCCTTCATTCATGGAGGCGGTAGTAAAAACCAAATCATGAAGATGTTTTCATTTTTCTCAATGATTTCAGAGGAATGTTTAAAAATAATATTCCATTAGTATAAAAAAATTTCATTATATTAATTTTTTTATTATTATAAATTTATGGATAGTGTGAACTTGATTTATGTTAAATAAGAAAATAACTTGAAATTCTGGTTTGAGAGTATTACCACATCAATGGGTTTTCTCCATTGGATAACTCCTAATGTCTACATATCTTGGTATTTTGTTGAGGCCAAGGCATCATGGGATTATGTAGTGAGTTGAAGAGAGACTATGGACATGTTTTTGTTGATCCATATATTTTAAATTTGTGGGTAAATGTAGTGGATGTGGTCCCCTATTATTTGTGAAGAAAATGGAAATTTTGTAAATACACATTATTTTTCAATAACACCCTAGCACTATTACATGGTAAAATGGTCAAAAAATGGAAAAATAATTGATAATGGGAAAGAATGTTTTAGTCAACTATCATCTAAATATTTTTTTAAAGGTTTTATCATTTTTTATCTGTTTAACCATTGATTAATTACTTTTAAGATTTAGGGTTTTACCTTGGAAGCCAGTTTTAAACTGAGTAATTTATCTTTTGTAACTAAAAAAAGTTATCATCATTAAATAACATAGAATTTAATATTAAAATTTTTAAAATTATTTTATTATATTAACAATTTAAAATTGATATAAAAATAATAAATATTTATATTTTAGTAAAAAAAATTTAGAAAAAAAGTGATTTAAATTATAAAATCTCTGATATATGTTTGTAAAAAAATTTATTTTTAAATTTACAATTTCACTTATAAAATAAATAACCGGCCTATAAAATAGATTAAAATATTTATAAGTTAAACATATAAACAAATAGTGGAATAAAAGTTATAGTATCAGAATATTCTACTATTCACATAAAAATCAATTTTTTTAAATGATATTAAAAAGTTATAGTATGCTAATATTTCCATGATAAATCAAAAAATGAAGTTAATTTTAAATATTCATATCTTAAAATTTATAATTTTTTTAATAAAAAAATTAAATATAGTAAAAAGTTGTTTTATAGGGAATGTTTTTTGGTGTATTATATATTATTCTTATCTTTTTCTATAAATTATAAATTAAACTATTGATAATACAGTATTCACACTAAAATATATTATATTTCAAAAATAATTAGAAAAAATTATATTTATCAGTTACATACTTCACTAGTTGAGTCGATATTTATGGTGTTCATTATTTTGTTCTATTTTCTGATATATATATATATATATATATATATATGTAGTTCTTACTTCTATTACCACTGTTTATACCTACGAATTTAATAACTTCCTAAAAATAGTTTATATATTTTTTGGTTTTAGTGTTTCATGTGGAGAAAAAGTAACCATTGTATTTATTAAAGGAGGAATATTTTACTAAAACTCATGTCACTGCAATGAGAGGTAGGTGAAAATCACTTTTTATTAATGGAATTTATTTATTTTATTACATTATATTAGAAAATTTTCTCCATTACTTTAGTTTATTCATTTATTATTGTATTTAATGTTAAATAGATGTCTTTTTATATCAGAAATGTGAGTAAAATTATGCTTTAAATGAATAGTATTTTATACTTTCTAACAAAAAATGAAATAAATAAATAATGTGATCTCAAATATATGTGTATATTTGATTTTAATAAATAGAGTATAGTTAATATTATTACTAAAATGTTATTTAGAGTATTAATTGATTGAAATTAATTTGAATTTTTTAAAAAACAATGAATAATAACACTTTTATTCATATAATAAAATAACATATTCTTTCCCGAATTTATAATTTCATTTCATTCTAATTGGTTTTGTTGTATTCATACTAATTTCATATTTCTTAACAATTTTTTTAATTTTTAACTCTAAATGATTATGTTCATGAAATTTTTTTATCACAAAAATAAGTAATATATAAAATAAATGTTTGTTTGTTTTTATCCTTTCAATCAACCCTTAGTTTTTCATTAAACTATATTTCTTAGGAATTTTTTTTGATTAGGACTACATAAAATTTATCCTATTAAAAAACCACCTTTATATCAACAAATTAATAAATTCATGAAGTGAATACAACAACCTACCGAAGTAGCATGAGATTTCATAAGTTGACCATCCAATGCAACATAGATGTTGGCGTTCACTTAGCATTAAATATTATGTGGATGTCTGATCGTGTGTCATATTACTCAAGTAGTGGTAAAATTGATATTGTAGAATACAATATAAATCATTCATTGAACAAAATATAAATTGATATACTCAAAAAAGACAACCAAATATCTTACCTCTCAAAATTCCTCCAAACCCAACCACTTTTTTCATTAATCATTAATTAATCTCTTCATGTTCACCAAATAATATCACATAATTTTACCAAATGTTATAACACTGTTTCCATTGTAAATTATTACATAATTTTTGATTTTTTTGTCTATATAATCTAATAATGGAATAATATTCATCTCATCATTCATCCTCATTGAGATCACTACCTTTTCTTAAATATTTGAACCACATATTTATATCATATAATGACATTTAACCTCTTAACAAAACTTTTCCATTTTTATTTTTGGAATAAAACATATTAAAATCATCTTCATATTTTACCTTGTATAATATTCCATAAAATAACAATTTCATGTCTCCATATCGAAATACCATATCTATATCACATCCTCTAAATATCACATCCTAGTATACTATTAATTACCATTTCTACCAAACCCATATAGAATATCACATCCAATTACATTTTGGATTATTGTGACTAATCAATTAACTTGGAATACAATATCCAATACACATTATTCCATCAATATCCTCCCAGTTTAATTAAAAATGATTAAATAATATATATTTAATCTATGAGCTACAAAATAAAAAATTTGAAAACATTGCACATATAATCATATACCCATTCATATCAACTAGATAACCATATAAATTTATTGATACATGATAACTAAAATATAATAAATCTATATAAATAAATAATATTATATGAATTCTGAATCACTGAAATCAATTCATCATTAATGGTTTTATTTTACAAATCCATGATCCACCAGACTAGTTTTCTACCTTTACAAAATCAAAATAATAAAATTAATTATTTAAAATCTATAATTGGACTCTAAATATCATACATACTAGTTCCAAATTATTTATTTTAGATAAACCCAATTTTTATTTCGGTCGAGAGTGAATCCATTCATGAACTGAATTACTAGTGATATAAGGCTAAATACATTCCTAAAGGCCCAAACACAACTAAATTGAATCAACCCCTCCCAAAAATGTCTTTAATTAAAATGTCTATATCACCCCATTATTATTCAGATTACTTTCCTTTCCCTATATTGAACTCCTAGGGGCCTAAACCTAGTGGTGTGTCATTCATGTCCCTTTTTTATACATGTGACTCGATATATTACTCTTGTGACTGCTATTTATTTTATGCATCCTTGGGATACTCTAGTATAATTGAACCTGATATATTCTATGGCTAGAGACCCTTTGTACCTTACGTCCATGAAGGACTTGATTATATATGATCTGAAATGGTGGTCATCAGGGGTTGAACCCTCATCCTCATGGACACCAAGAAAGAGTTTGTACCACTTTGTTATAAGCTATTCATTAGATCCTCCATATCATCTAATAATATTCCATCACCATAGATATAAATATTTAGAACTTGATTTATACGTGAAGAAAGATAGAGATAAATTATGGAGATGTAGATCCAGTTATTTTCCATAAATCTAGTAACAATCCATTTTATCATGTGAATAAATCTATTATTTCTTGATGAGGAAATGTAAAAATTGCTGAAAAATTCGTTAGGTATTATTATAAATCATTCAATGGTGATATGGGAGATAAATGTGGGTATTTTTTAATATTAATAAACCCATTTTGTATATATAAGTTGTGGATAGGTTTTATTATTTCCCTTAACAATGTAGTTTCCCATGTATTTTTTGCTGTCTTAAAATGGAAGAAATACATGGCCAATTTTCATAGAATCATCACCTCAATAAGAGAAGATGAATTTTTTGTATGAAGTTTCCCAAATTCTTTTAGTGATCTATAATCTTGAACATTAAGGTACACCCCATCCTAAATCCAAAGCTTCTTTTAAAATTATATTTTTATATTATAAATCCCACCATTATACACATCCAAATTTATTAGTACATGAAGAAATTTTGTAAAATTATAAATTCACTAAATGGAAACTCTGGGACTCTAAATTAGTTATCCTAAAAACTGTTTTTCATTAAAAATTCAAAACCTACAATTTTTAAAAACATAAATCCCTAAATTACTAACTATTACACTATATACTACTTAAATTATTTCTATCATTTAAAATATTAAACACATCATGTATGGATAAATTTCATAATTTTCAGAAATGATTTAAAAAATTTAGTAGATAAAGACATGAAATAAAAATACTCAGAAGAACTATGAATATTTCACTTTTATCCATGAATCTCTCACTTGTGTTTGTTTCTTAAAGCTACCATATTCACATAAAACTATTACAAATGTTACGATCCATTCATAAAACACATTAATTTAATGATTTTGGATCTTTATGGAATGTTAAACACAATTTTATTCTAATGTGTATAAATATCACAAAAAATAATCACACCAAAATCATTGTGAAGGTACTTAATTAGCCACAAAACATGTAAAATATTATTAACCCATTCCAACCTAGTTCTACGTATTAAATGATATTCCATATCCTTGAATTTTTATAATACATTGAAATCACTTAGGAATCATGGATACATTTGTCAACCATTTTCAAACCATAACTTTCCATGAAAGGGTAACGCCTTGAAGAACACAACATCACTAATATCAAACTCTAGTGATCTTTGTCATGCCATATAATTTTAATATTAATTTCCCATTAAATAAATACCATTTTGAATAACTTCTATTGCATGGAACCCCGCACTATAATAAATTGTGATACAATTTTATGTTATAAAACATTATAATGAAATTACATGAAACCATATATTACATACAATGTATTATTATATCCATTAAAAGTTTATAAATTAATAGAGTACAGTAAATAGAAATATATAATATCTAAAAAAATAGAATATCCACTAGATTATCTTCATTATTGAGAATCAAGAAAAATTGAACTAAACTTGGAATGAGAAGGAAAATATAAATGGATGAGTGAGTTAATAAGTGATAATGAAATGAATTACTTTATGAAAGATATATATTGGAAAAAATATGGTCTTTATAAACATTTTCATTAGAAAAATGGGCATGGAAGTTTTTTTATGTGATATACATGTATCTGATAGCTATACTGATATTGTGTTTTGTTATTTTGGGATATTTAAATATTATATTTTAGAAATAATGAAACAAAAATTAAAATATTTAATTAATATATGTATGTTATGAAATATTTTTAAGTGCTAAAAATATTATTATTTAAGAATGATATGAAAAAATTAAATGGAATATTTAGAAATAAATATGTTGAAAAAATTAAATATTTATAATATAAATAGTTAATTTTATTTATATATTGGTTTAAATAATTCATTAAAAGAGATATTTTTCATAAAATTATTTTTTGAGTAGTGTTGTGTACTTATATCTTAATAAAATAAATAAATACTAAATAAATATATTAATGAAATTTATTGATAATATAGAAAACAAAAACAAATTAACAATCATCCCATAGCTTTTGTAAGGAATTTAAAAAAGAATAAATTCATTTTATGCTTGAAAATGCATTTTCCTAAAAACATCATTTTTAGGTGCTATGAATTTTTCTTATAAGAAACAGAGTATATTATTGTAATATAATTATAAACTATATTGTTGACTTAAATAATATATTAATATTAATTTAATTATTAATTGATAAGGAATAAGAATAATAATATTTAAAATGTTATATTCCTATAAAATCAATTTTCATGATATTTTTTATTTTAATTTAAAAATTAAATTAATATTTATTTGAACATTAATTAGAAAAAAATAAATAAATTTTTATATTTATCACTGTAATATTACTTTAGGTTTTATTTTCATTATTTTAATAGAAAGATATATTTTTTAGTAAATAGTTCATAATACTGATTTTACAATTACATTGAATTTTTTAACATAATTGGGATATAAAAATGACTTATAAATTTATGAATTTTTTTTCCTAATCAATGAATTATATAATAATTAACATCATACATTTATAAAAATATGGTTATTTAGTAACCCATGATTAAAATTTTGCAACCAAATAAATAATTTTTTCTAAAATCAATTTTTATGTGTTATACAATAACTATTTCAGAATTAATTTATATCACTTTTATAAATTTAAAATTATAAAATGGTTTTAATATTTGGAATCATCGTATATATACTAGACAATTTTGATAATTTTTTTAGTAATAAAAATAATTTACTAATTTAAAAAACCTGTTACTATTATAAAAATAAATTATAGTAAAAATGCTATATTAAGGGAAAATGCCAAAAATATCTCAAACCATATCCCTTTGTTGTGTGGATGAGAAAAATATTGACCAATAATATAGACCTATACATTATTTATTACTATTAGAGCATGATTAATTTGAATGTGACTTGACATTAATGTAATTTTATGAATATGTACGAAAAGATCCAACCCTTTAACTTATAAAAGGATCTCCTCACAACCCCACTTATCCATATATATAAAGAATATATATCAATCAAATTAAAATGTTGCCTTTGAGTACATTCATACTACCACCTCTATAGATGCATTGTTTTATTTTTAATCACCTCCTTACATGGATGGTTTTAATAATTATTTAATGAAAAAATATGATATATATAATTCATTATTATCATCTTGGAATGACAAATAATTATCTAATTTCATTTACTTATATCTTTTGAAAGTTAATATATATAAAAAAATTAAATAAGTAATCTTGATAGATATGATTATTATACCCGAGGTTAATGATATTTAATGAATGTTGAGAGTTGATGTAAGTGTTTCTAATCTCAATTTTCATTCATTGAGACATATTTAATAATCACAACAAACATTATATTGTGTGGTTTATATAATTCTCTATGAATGTTTTATGATAATTTAATTCAATTAATGAGATTTAAAAATACAATCATGTTATAACTTATATGGGATTTTGATTAAAAAGAAACTAGTGTTGTTATGGTATCCTCATGTAAATTTCCTTTCATTGAGATATCTTGTAGATTAAACACCTTCTTTTCATTTTGTTTCATATGTACTATCGATGAATATATTTTATTATTGATTTACAGAAAATTATTTGTATTTAATAATATAAAAAATGTATTTTTTATCATGGATTTTTAATTTTAATGTTAACAAATATATAAGACAATATGTTACAATCTCACTTTGTTATCAGGATTATTTATGATACAATACACATTGAGGTAATTGTTGGAATTTAATTCCAAAAACCCATCCATTTAATCATCCTATTTTTATTATTTAGGATTTTAAATATTTTGTTTCAACTTTTACCATCATTGGAACTAAAAAAAATATTTTTAAGAAAGTCACCGTTATTTTTTTATTTGTTTCTTGATAATATTTTTAATCCATACCAATATTTGTCAAAATTGTTTTATAAAAGTTCTTATATAATTTAAAATTCTTTAGAATCGATTATTTATAATATCATTCAGTTTATTTTAAAAATGGTTTAATTGAATCTTCTTGTTGTTTGCTAAATGGTTCAATTTTTAGTTTCTTTACAACATTGAGAAAATAATTTTTTAGTATTTATTGAATCAATATATTTTCCCACCATTAGAAACATTTTTCATCAAAAATATTCCATTAAAAATTTCCATGTTTTTTAAAATAAAAACCTTTCCCCAGTTTACTTTGAATTCATATTTTTTCAAAAAACATACATAAAGAAAAGGAACTTTTTTTCTTATTTTTCAAAGAATTTTTTTAATGATTTTACCAAAGCTATTAAATCTATTTAAATATCATTTATTAATTGATATAGTTTAATTGGGATATGAAATTATGATATCAAAAAAAATTCATTCAATGGATGGATTATAATAATGTTTTTGATGGATGTTTTTATGAAACATTATTCTTTACCATGAATTAATTATGCTTTATAGGAATGATGAATTTTTTTCTTGTTCTTATTGAATAAATATGAATGGTTTATTATTAGATTACACGTGAGTCCATCATAAACCTCTATTTCATTGTTAATTTTAGTATATCATGAGATAAAAATGTTAAATGAGAGGTAATCTCTAGACCAAGGGTACACGAGTGGTAAGTCCAAGCCTAAGGGTATATGGGTGGTAATCCCATGCCTAAGAATATACAAAAGTGGTTATCCCAATCCTACTATATGATAAATATTTTGTTGGGTACCCTTGACATATTATTTATATTAATATATTTAAATAAAAAATTTACGCCACATTATTTTTTCATGTTCTTATTATTAAGATATTTCCTCGTGGAACATGATTTATTAATGATGATTTAACACTCTTATTAGTCATGCATTTTTATTATTATAAATAATTATTCCATGAATAGTGGTTTATGAACAATGAAATTCTGGGTTTGATTCTCATAATTTATTATTATGTAATAATATAATTAAGAATATATTATTCCCACTTATGATCATGTATTTTATCACATGTGTTTACAATTACTGTGAATCTGATCTCAAGCTTTCTTCTATTTATTTTTCCCTAGGTTATGTAGAAATTTATTAAATATGAAAAGTCTAGAAGGGTTACATCTAAGAATATAGTATATGGAAAATATTTAATATTTTTCTTAAGTAATAAAATTATGTATCTAACCTCTAAATAGACTATACATTTATTGTCCATTTGATTTTATTTTTGATATATGGATTTAATATTCATCCAAAATGACGTAATATTTATATAATTAATGAGTGGGTCAACTATGATGGTATGAAACCTAGGAATATTTATTTTTAGGGATTAATAATTGATAATATATTTGAATCCCCAAAAATATTGTCCTAAATATTGGAAGACATCATAAAATTTTAGTAAATTATAGATTGTACGGTTTTATAAAAATGAAATCATAGTTTGGACAATAAAATAGATGCATGTTCTAAAATAGTTTAAACTAAGGGAAATAACTCTAAAATTGGTTGTTTTTGTATTAAATTTATCTTCACTAGGTTCATGAAAAGTGGTCCTAACTTCACAAATAGTTTGATATTAGCAGGGGACATGATCTATTTGATTTATATTCTATATTCAAACCATTATGAAGAATTCAAATTGAATTTTAGGATGTTATATATAACTAGTTATGTCATAGTTCATAAGAGGAATTTGACCATGGATAATCAATATGGAAACATATAAATTCATAAGGTAGGATATTAATGTCTTCTGAGTTTAGAGTCTCCTTTAATGAAATTATTAATTATTTATACCTCAACAATCATTCTTAAATGTAATGGATGAATCCTGAAAAAACTGAGTTAATAATGGATTTCCAAGATAATATGAAGGTCCATGAAATGAAAAACAAAGAGATATATGAGATTAAATGGGAAATATTTTAGTTAATACCTATATGATAACTTTATTTATTATTATCTACTTGAGCGTAGTTGAATTTACAAACACACAAAATATTAGGAAAATAGAGTTTCTTGGAAGGTCAAGTTATAATGAACATGTATGGAAGAAGATTAAATTTCGTAAATTACAGGATTATAGTAATAATAATTTAATAGATTTATATAAATGAATTAAAATATGTTTTAGGTGAGAAAATTTTAGTTATAGAGATAATGGTTTCTAAATAAATAGAAAAAAAAATTAGGATAATAAAGTCCAAACCAATGAACCTTGCATACTTAAATTATTTAAAAGAAATGAGTTCAGTCATTATGAAAATTAATACCATTATCCTAGAATACCAAGGATATTTTTTATCAATAAACACCCAGAACAAGGGGAAAATGAAGGTCCTATGATGTAAAATCACAGGATTTGATATGTCCTGGACATTTTAGCTACCTTAATCCTTACTTCCATCCCTTCATTTAGTTTTTTTGATTTATTATTTTATTAATTAAAACCAAGGGTTGTATATTGATGGTTTTTTTGTATTTAAATGGTTTAAATGGGGTTAAAGGTTTGATAATGGTTATGGGATACCATGTGGTTATACCTAATTAATTTTGTGTCTTGTTGGAGAGGTATAATGGGGGCACATAGATGGTACATAGTGATAACTAACATCTTGAATTCCCCAAAAAAACCTCGTGACTCAGGACTTGTGTGAAAAGTATGGTTGAGTAATGGTTTAATAAATCATGTGTCCAAACAGAATTAGTGGTAAAAATAGATAGTTCTCATCACATAGTTTGTATATAGATTAGTAAACCGTGTGACCAAACAATGTGTAGAGTTTTAATTAATTTGTAAATATATTATTAAAACTGAAACCCCCAAAAGAAATCATTTTTCCTCCTCCACCAAGGGATATCAATACTAGCTAATCAAAAGGATATTTTTTGGAAATTATCCTCCTTCTAAAGATCAATTCTGGTGAATATATTGTCTTTGGCCCATGATACTTCTTGTTATGCAATCATTTTTCTCTACTCATCTTGATCTCACTAGATATTTAATATACTATTAATATGATTCATAGATCTAGGATAGAATGAATAAATATATCGATTCTTATGTGATAGGATGGATAAATCTTGTATCATTGAAGGATAAGTGTCTAGATGTAGTTATAGGCACTTTATCTCTCTCAAAAAGATCTAGAACTACAATTGGTAGTGGATATCATTGGGTAATAATAATTGAATTAATGTTAGTATTATGTCATTATTCAAAAATCCTTTTATAGAATCTCTTTTATAGTTATTTGGGATTCGTTTGAGAGATCCATTGTGGGAACTTTTAATTTGTGGGATGACTCTTGGTGGCTATTCTAGTTTGGCATCAATGTGATTGATGGAGGAAGTACCTTAAAAAATAGATCCCTTATATAATGTTGTTTCCTCAATATTGATTATATATCTATGGGAGGGTATCCATTAGAGTATTCTTGTTTATTATTTGATGTGTGTGGGCATGTGGCTATTAGGACACATGCTTGAAATGCTATATTGGGGATATATATTCCATTCCCCATTGTGAGTGAAAGTATGGCATATAGAGGTTTTTATTGTAGTAGTAAATGAATGTTGTAACACATGGATTAGATATATCTTATTGGGGAGGATATTTTACACGAAAAAATTATGGATATGAACCTAGAATCTAGGAATGGGTATTGTCGGTTGGAGTAGAGTACTCAAGAGGGGGTGAATTGAGTATCTATAAAAATTTCTATTTGAATTTATTTCTTAAAAGGTTCCCCAATAAAAATAAATACACCCTAGTTAATCCAGTTAATATGGTTATGAAAGATTGAGTGTTCAAATAACTTCTATTAAGATTGATTAAATCACATTAATCTAATTATGAGTTATTGATACTAATTTCGAAGCTATTCTAATAAGGGAAAAATATATAACTTCTATAAAAGATTAAATATAAAAGTAAATATAATGATTTCTTGAATTATAAAGTAAAATAGAGAAAACTAAATTAATAAACTTAGCGGAAAAACAAGTAGTTCAGTCCCAATACGAGTCCTAATCCACTCTACATGGTGATCACATGCCACTATGTAGTTTATATTAATAAACGTGATCCACACCCTGGATCGGGGTAAACAACAATGCACATGACTATCTAGGACACACAAAATCTTCCACATTTCTACATGTGTATAAACTAACAGGTCATAAAGGGTCCTCTTCCACACTTATTCATGGGTTTAAATAAGTGTAAAAAGGTTTGAGAGGAAGGATATCTTTGTATCTTTTAGTTTAGTATAGGAGATAGTTTGTGTTTTAATATAGACACACACACACACACACATACTGCTCGAAAACTAAAAACAATACACAATTGAGAAAAGATAATGAGATAAGGTTATAAGTTCTCTGAGTGTTATTCTATGAAGCACTGGACTTCGAGGATATGGAAGATGAAATAATTGGGTCATCTTGAAAAAAATAGAGTATCACATGTCTGGTGCTTTGGTTTCCAGTTAGATCTAGATCATGTTCTTTACTGAATTTGTAATGGGAAGATATTCTTGACTCTAATATATGGTATCCTAGATTTTTGGTTTTGTGAATGCTTTGTGTGTTCTTAATATCTATTTTGTAGCATGTGTCAGTTCTTTTCTGAAGAATGATCACATTTCTACTGCTCTGTTTATTTTTAGTTTCTGGGAAACAAATTTCTTTTTATTCTTGTTGTGAATGGGTTGGAGCCAATAGGATAAAAGTATTCTATACGTCGCACCACGTAATCTTTGGTGACATTTCAACAAATAAATATTAATTATGTTCTTTCATTTAAAAGACTAAAATATGACCATTGTAAATAATATTGAAAATGACCAAACAGATTAAGGAATGGTGCCATAGTCTGTCTAGAAATAGTGTCACATAGAAATGATGTCATATTGAAATGGTGTCTCCTTCTATGACTTTGAGTGGTGAGAAAGTTATGAAGACATTGTTTTATGGAGACTAGGAACTGGTATCATAGATGTGGTGTTAGAATCACAGTTTCTGATCTTTTGACATACTTTGAATGGCGCCTTTGCAAGGATCTGATGTCACATACTAAAATAAATCTGAATCTTATTACAATATCTGGTCATGGTGTCTGGTTAGAGTATTTGGTCATAGAGTCTAGTCATGGTGTCTGGGTCACGGAGTCTAGTTCACAGTGTCTGGTTGTGGTGTCCAGGTCACAGTGTCTAGTCACGGTGTCTGTTCATGGTGTCTGGTCACACTGTACGTGTCACGGTGTATGGGTCATAGTGTCTGGTTCACGTTGTTTAGTTCATGGTGTCTGGTCAATGTGTCTGGTCACGGTGTCTATGTTACGGTGTCTGAGTCATGGTATCTTGTTCACGGTGTCTAGTCACGATGTTTGGTTCCTTTTACAGAAAAATAGAACCGGTAGCAAACTCATAGTTTCCCAGACCTAGACAAATATCATTATACATATTGAAGTAGTGATATTCGTAGTAATGATTATTCTTAATCATTCATCATGTAAATCTATTATATCAAAAATTAAAATATAGTTTACACTAATTAAACATGATTTATAGCGATTAAAATATTGGATAGTTTTATTTAAAGTATAAATAAACCAACCATCTTCACACATGGCTTGAGACATATTAAACATGATTAATAAGTTTTATAGGATGTTTATAAATTTTTATCATTAAAAAATCATTATGACACGAGGAGTCCATCAATCATCCCCTTTTTGATGATCAAAAATCGCGTGAGTGATATATCTGTTCTTAATGTATGCGTCTCTCCCTTACTGTACATGTCTCTCCCCCATTTTGGATTATCAAATAGAGTACCAACGTAAATAGGATAATGGATAATAAATGTTCACAGAGCACTAGATAGAGAAAAAGTGTCATAAAAAATAATAGACTACGAAGAAATACAAAATATCCCTATCAAAAGATAGTGTTAATTTTTCTCCATCACTATTTTTCTTCTCTTTTCCCATAGCACCAACATTAGGAGAAGCCACATGAGTAGATGTATAAGTTAATGAAGGGAGTGATCCAAATGATAGGGAAGGGAGAGGGAGCCCTTCAATAACATAAGGGGCCAAGGTATCTGTAGTGGAAGACTAGAGAAATAGTTGGTCAAGGATAACAGGTCTAAACTAACTCAGAGTTTGAGATATAGATATAGAGGTAGAGGGAAGGCCATTGGATGAGAAGGTAGGAAAACCATGTCGCAAGGGTGCATCTTCAGGAGCCACAACAGCAGTGGTTTGCACATAAAGATAAGGCCTCAATAGCTTGATGAGGTCAACACTAATGTCACCACCATACTACATCACTTTCTCAAATTCATATTTTTACTCCATGAATTATCTAAACAAAGGCTTGAAATATTAAATTTTTGAACATGATTTTTTAAAACTGGTGTGACAGGAGGTATTTTTAGATTATATAGAAGGTACTTGAAAATGTTTTTCATTTCATTATTAGTGAAAATCATATTGAATTAGAAATCCACCTTCTTATTAATTTCTTCATGAGAATCATTTGCAATCTTGGAATGAATTCTTACCAAATCAAGAACTTCGTCACTATTCTTGAAAACCAAAGATATAGACTCTGCGTCAAATTTACTGAGTACTGAATGAAGTTCTTCCTTAGCAACCATTCTGAGCAGATCACTATCCATGGATGGTTGAGATGACTATCCAGAGGTACTAGAAGCAGTAACAACTGATGTAAGGTACACAAGTTGATTCATTAATTTCTAGAGACAACCCTTATACTCATATGTTAACTTGTTAAGACCAATTACAATCTCATGAATTTCATGAACTATCTTATTATTTCTTTCAGCCACCTTGTCAGCTAAGGAATATCAATTAGGTTGAATCTGAGAGAAAACTTCCTATGGAATCTGACCAGTAACGTCCTTAACAGGATGAGCAACAAGATCTGTTCTTGATTTCAGCACTCTCGACATATCTTCAACCATACAACTGAGAGACTTCACTTCATCACATAACTATTTTTTCTCATTTCCAACCTCTTGAATTTCATGAAGTATCATTGTCATAATATTCCATATAATCTTTTCTATCACTAGGGAATCATCTCTTTCACTTAATTTTGTCACAGGAGCAGGTTGAATGTTCATGATCTTTTCAACTCCATTCAATAGAGTATCTCCAAAGGATTTCAAATCCTCCATACTCACTAAGGCAGAAGGTTCTTGTGAATGTTCATGATATGAGCTAAGACTGGCTCAAGTTCCTTTGAAGATACAAGATCAGAGACTGATTTCAATTGGAATACAGTAGAAAGATATATAATTTTAATTGATTCTTATTATGTTCCATTCACATCAAAAATATCTAGGTAATTTATACCATGTATCCACATTGCTCTGATCCACTAGATTATTCACTTCAAAACATTCCAAATTTGGGTGCTTCTCCCCCTCAACAGGTGCATCTCTCATAGGATTAAGAGATTCAGTTCTTTGATCTATTTACAGAATTTTATCCCCAATAGCTTTAAAATTTTCATTTCTATCAAACTGAAAGACTTGATCCATTCTTTCTTCATCATATGGGATAATCATAGGAACAACATGTTCCTTTAAGTTTTCCTCAAAAGCAGCTTCTTTCTCAAGAGAAAAATAATCTTCTAGATTCTCTTCTAGAAAATCCTTTTCTCTTACACTAATATAAGACTTTTCTTTAGAGGTAGGTTCTTTTTTCAAATCACCAATTTATTTAGGAAAAAGTACATACTTATCGGTTAATATTTGATGAACATGTCCCTTGTCTTCCTTATCAAGCATAGTTTCTCCTACTGGTGTAACAAACTCTTCTTATTCTTCTTCCACTTTAATAAGAAACTCAAATATTTCATCTCATTCTAAACTAGGATCATAAATGACCTTAGGTCTTGAATAATTCTCAACCAGGTTGAAATTTTTATAAAAACATTCATTATCCTCTACCCATGATTTTCTCCATGGATTCCAACTTATTTTTATTCTTTTAACCATATCTTTTGAGATAAAAAATTCATAGTCCTTAATGAATTCTTCATCCAGTCCAACCAACCCATTGTCATAATGCATAGCAGAGATTAACCATGAGTAGAACAAGGAGGTTGACATTGAAGTTTTCTTTATCAAATCACACATATGATGTATAACATAATTACATAGGATCATATTTTTTCCATTATTCATAATATGAATAAAAAATATATCATGATACTTGTGTGTAGAAAAATCTCCTTTTCATGGACTAATAAGATTCAGAACAAACAAAAAATTATTCCGGTTTATCTATCTAGCTCAACAGCAATAGCTATTCTCTTTGTTTCATTACCAATCATGATTCTCAAGGCTTATTCTAAAACAAAGATCTCAATTGGAGGATAAGGATCACTCTTATAGTCCTCAAAAATAACCTCATGAGGTATCGTTAGGAGATAATCCAATATCCTCGACGAAAAGGTACATATCTGGCCATTGATCAAGCTTCTCACAACAAAACCATCTTCCATATGAAAAGAGAATTGAACGAACTGAGAAATGGTAGAAAATAGCTTTGGGTAAATCTGTCTAGCCTCCTTTGTGAACCAATCCATCAATCCTTTCTCTTTTATATCTTTCAATACTAAATAAATACTTGACAACAACAACTTAGGGTATATTTTCTTTTTGGGCACCACATTCTTTCCACCACCTTTGGATTCAAGGGACCTTCTAGTGCTATCTTCGGTGCTATTTTTATCTTCTTATTTGATCTTCACTTCTTTGGAGTTGATGAGGAGGTAAGTTTTATTATTGGCATTCAGTGAAGGTTCTAGAGAGAGAGAAAGGTTAATGTAGGGGTAATGGTTTGATAGAAGAGATCTCCAGTGAAGAAGAGAGTGAAACTTCTTTTGTTTTTTTCATTTAGAAATATCGATTGTCAAAAATTCAAAATCATGCTAAAGTAAAAGAATAAAATAATCTGTTATATAAATACATGTTATAATATGTAAATAAAATGATAAAGTGTCATTATGGTTTTACTAGAATAGACATTCACGGTGAGACCGTAATAGGTTTTCAAGATGTGATCTTTACTGTGTGACTTCTAAACGATGCGACCATATTGTTTGAACCAATTAATTAAAAGATAGTAATCTTAAGATAATGACTTGGGAAACTATAAATGTGAAACAATATGCTATGAAACAATAAACTTACTTCTTAATATTAAAAAAAATTAATTCATTTATGATGTAATATATTATTTTAGAATTTAATGGGTCGGTTAATATATCGGCAAGATGATATTTAGGTACAATAAATTCTAAAGTGATATCACATTTCTGATAATGGTCTCTCAAAAAGTGATATCTTACATCCATATGTTTTGTCATCGAGTGTGAAATAGGATTTTCTGAGATATTAGTAGCACTTGTATTGCCATAATTTTTAGGTTCATTATTGAATTGATATATATAATCTATTAATGCATGATTCATCCACAATATTTGTTCACAACAACTACCAACATCTATGTATTCATTCTTGGTAGTAGATAATGAAAAAGAGTTTTGTTTCATGTATCACTATGATACTAGAGACTTGTCTAAAATGTGACATGTTCTAGAGGTTCTTTTTTATCTAAATTAAAACCACCAAAATCATCATCAGAATAGCCAACTAACTCAAATGATTGTCCCCTGGGATAGAACAATCCTAGATTGAGTGTATGCTTGAGGTTTTTCAAAATTATATTAACATATTTTAAATGAGATTCCTTAGGGATTAATTGAAAACAAGAACCCATATAGACACAAAACATACATTCAGGCCAGCTAGCAGTTAAGTAGAGTAAGATTCCAGTCATCCCTCTATAAGTTGTTTGATCAACAGATTTTCCATCATCATCAAGATCAAAATTACAAGTATTTATCATTGGTGATCACTACTTTTGGTGATATCCAAGACAAAAGGTTTTAGAATATATTTACTATATCTTCTTTGATTTAAAATAATACCATCTTTATTTTGAATGATTTGAAATCCCAGAATGAATTTTAGTTCACCCATTAAACTCATTTCAAATTCAATTTGCATCATTTTAGAATATTCAATACATAAAGAATTTGTTGAGGATCCAAATATAATATCATCTACATAAATTTAAACTACTAAATAATCATTGAAAATTCATTTTATAAAAAGCGTAGGATTGTCTATAACTTTTGTAAAACCTTTAGAAATATGAAAAGTACTTAATCTATTATACCAATCTCTATTATCTTTTTTTAAACCATATATAACATTTGATAATTTAAAAAAATGACTAGGAAAGTGAGGAATTGTAAAACCTGGGGGTTTCTTAACAAAGCCATCGACATCTATATACCCATTTAAGAATGCACTCTTAACATCCATTTGATACAGTTTGAAATTTAGATGTGGATCATAAGAAAGTATTTTTTTAATGGCTTCTAGTATAGTTACAGTTGAAAAGGTTTACTCATATAATATTAATTCTTCTTTTCTATATCCTTATACAATTAATAGAGCCTTATTTCTATCTATGTTACTAGCTTTATCTACCTTATTTCTAAACACCAACATAGGTCATATGGTAAATGGGTATTTGGGTCTATCACAAAGTTTCCAAACATTTTTCCTTTCAATCCAATTAAGTTCATCTTGCATAGAAATCACCCAAAAATCATCATTGATAGCATCGTTAATGATTATAGGTTTATGTTGTGGCAAGAAGACTTGATGTTCAACTATATTTCTAATAGAAGCTCTAGTTTGAGTTCCATTATCTAAATCTCCTATAACAACATCTAAAGATAGTTCTTAAGTGTTCCAATAGCTCTTGAAAAAGAGGGACTGGTGATTTCAGGTTTATTTGCAGTTCATGTTAATTATTACATGAATCTGAAGAATTTCAAAAACAGGAGGTCTTCACAGATTTCTTTACAGGATGGGATGTCCAGAATTGACACATCATTCTCCAGATTCTTGAGAGAGTTCATAGGATCATGTGGATCTGTTCTGTCAAACCTAACATGGAAAAAATCTTCCATACATTTATTTCATTTATTAAACACTCTATATGTCTTACTAGATATTTAATATCCTAGAAATACTCTTTCATCAATCTTTGATGAAAATTTTTCATTACTGTCCTTAGTATTAAGGATATAAACATTGAAACCATAAACATTGAAGTAGCTTACATTTGGTTTTCTTTTGGTCCATAACTCATATGGAATTTTTTTAATAATAGGTCTAATCAGCACTCTATTAGTAATATAGAATGCTGTATTTAAACCTTCAGCCCAAAAATATATAGGTAAGTATTATTCAGTAGGCATGGTTCTAGAAATTTTTTTCAAGGTCCTATTTCTTCTTTCTACAACTCCATTTTATTGACGTGTTCTAGGGAAAGAGAAATTATGACTATAACCATTTTGAGAGAAAAAGGATTTAAACTCTTGATTTTCAAAATCATGACCATGATCAATTTATAATGATTTAATTCTATGTCCACTACGATTTCTAAAATTTTAGAATATTTGGTGAAATAAGTGAAGACTTCACATTTGTTAGCCAAAAAGAAATTCCAAGTATATCTAAAAAATTAATCTATAAGAACATACACACAATGCTTTACATTTAAACTAGAAACTCAAGAATGTCAAAAAAAATCCATGTCAACCAGTTCGAGAGGTTGAGAAGATTTCACTTCATTCTTTGGTTTGAATAAAATTTCATGTTGCTCTCCCTTTCGAAAAGGATTACACACCTTATCATTTGGAAACTCATGTTTGGGTTGGTATTTAACTATGATTCTTCTAGTTAACTTTCCAAGGGAGTGAATATTACAATTTCCTAGTCTTCCATGCCAAATCTAGGACTTTTGGTGAAATGCACATAAACATGAAGCATTCAAAGAAATTAAATACTCTATGTTAATAGATTATACATTTTCATTTCTCAATGTAGAAAACACTAATTCATTTTTAGAATTAAAATCAACAAAAGTATCATTTTAAATTTTAACATGAAATCCATCATCACATTGTTATAGGATACTAAGAAGATGATATTTCAATCCATCAATAGAAATTACCTTGTAAATTAAAACATATATAGAGTTACTGATTTGAAAATGGCCAATGATTTTTCCTTTGGCATTGTCACCAAAGGGGACATGTCCACCATTGGTTTTTATTAAATTCTTGAAGCATGAATAGTCCCCTGTCATGTGTCTGGAACACCCTCTGTCAAAGTACCATAAGATATTACAAAATCTCGTTAAGAAATATTCCTATAAAATTTTAAAATAAAAATAGATTTTGGTACCCATATTTTTTTGGGTCCAGTGATATTAGTGACGAGTGCTTTAAGAACACACATATACCACATAGATTTCCAATAAGAATTATGTAAAGTTTTTGTAAAATAAAATCTTCTTGGTCAAGAAAAACATGAAACAGTAGAGATTATATCATTATTTGAACAAGATGAATGTTTTTCAGAACTATGAATAAAGAAGTGTGTCCTCGATTTAGAAACAAAATTAGTTCATCCAAAATTTCTTTTACTAGGTTTATATCCAATACCGGTAGTATATTTAGGATAAATACGTTTTCCTAGAATTTGTATCAATGTATCTTTACCATTTGTAAACCATTCAGGGTAATTTTTGAATTGCTCATTAGATATATTTATTTCATTATTTTCTTTGAGTAATTAAACATTTTTTTCACTTTATATATCATGTTCAGATTTAAAAGTTGATGTATGAGAATGATGTTTCATTAAAGACATGTGCTTATCTTTAATTTCATTATATGTCTCTTCAAGCATATAACAGTTCTCAAACATTTCATCTTTAGAAACATTTTTAGAATCAAATTCATTTACAGAATAATAGGAATTATGTATAGGAGATTCCAATTTTTCCTCGGATGTGTTTGTCATAAAACAGATATTGTCGTTGTTATCCTATCCATCATGAGAAGATTTAGAGTCATTAGAACTGTCCTAAGAAGTACTCCATGATTCATTCATTAACTTTTTATACGTTCTATATTTGTCCTAATATTTCTTTTTGTACTTGATATTGGGACAGTCAGCCTTCACATATCCCTTTCACTTACATTCATAGCATACTATCTCATCAAACATTTCACTTCTTCTCCAATCTTTCTTCCAGCTTCCCTTTTTATCATATCTTCTATAAATTTTATAATTTCAAAAAAAATTCTTCTTCTTTTTTTATATCTTATAGATTCTAGCTAATAGATCCACCTCCTCATCACTATCAGGTGATGATTGTTCACTACTTGAACGTTGTACGGAGACATCCAATTTCTGTTTTCTTTTTTTTTAGAGTTGGTGGTATTAAATGAAACAAATTTTCTTTTGGGTTCATCCTCTTCTTCCAAGTGGACTTTTAGCTCATGTTCATACATCATTAGTTTCCCAATGAGTTCTTTTATAGGTAAATTTCTGATGTTTCTTGACTCTCGAATATGGACAGAGGTTTCTCTCCATCTATTAGGTAGGCATATGATAATCCTCATGATTACTTATTTGGTAAAAAATTCTCTTAAAAAAACATTTTGTTACAAATTTCTTTGAACATAAGATACCTGACATAAATATGCTCATAAGGATTTATTTTAAAGTTATCATATTTAATAGTATAATTATTATGTCTCATTTCGTTCATAGTAAAAGTTACTCTATGTGAAATAGAAAAAGTATCCCAAATTTCATTGGTATTTTTACATGCAGAGATTCTGTTAAATTATTTATCTCTTAAAGTGCAATATAGAGAACTCCAGGAATTGTAGTTTTTATTCTAGGTAGTATTGGTTAGATCATCCCAAGTTATTCTATCAGTAGCATGAATTGTATACTCATCTATAAATAATAACCAAATTTAAAAACCCATAGTTTCTAAATGAATTTTCATTTTAATTTCCCATTGGGCATAATCGGTTTCATTAAATAATGGTGGTCTATTTGTCACAACACCTTTTATTCTATTATACATAATATTTAAATATATTGAAAGGGCTATACATTTAGAATTAAAAAAAATTAACAGATTATTATAGAAAAACTAAAATCTCCGAATAATAATTTCAAAAACAGAGCCTTTATACCATCCTATGATACCAATTATTGGTTAGAGTAGAGTACTCAAGAGGGGTGAAATGAGTATCTATAAAAATTTATGTTTGATGATTTTTCTTAAAAGGTCCCCGAATAAAAATAAATACTTCCCAATAAATCAAGGTAATATGGTAATGAATTTTTGATTATTCAAATAACTTCACTAAAGATTGATAAATTCTTAGTAATTTTAGTATGAGTTATTGATATTACTTTTTAAGAAATTATAATAAGTCAAAACCATTATAACTTCTATCAAAGATTAACTATCAAATTAAATCTAGTGATTTCATAATTATAAAGTAAAACAGAGAAAACTAAATTAAACAACACAATGAATAAAACATGTTGTTCAGTCTCAAGCTGATACCTATTCCACTCCACTTGGTGACCACCTTCCACCATGCAGTTTACATTAATAAACTTGATCCAATCCCTATATTGTTGTAAAAAATAGTGTACAAGACATTCCAGTCCACATGTCCTCTTCCACAGTTATATGTGGGTATAAACTAACATTCCACACTTGGACATCTTCAACAATTATTTGGGGGAGTAAACAAGTGTAAAAAAGGCCTGAGATGAAGGATATATTTGTATCCATCATTTTAGTTCAAGAGATAGTGTGTTTTTTAATCTAGACACACACACACTACATGAAATACAAAAACAATACACAGAAGAGTGTATATGATGAGATAAGGTTAGAAGTGCATTGAGTTATATTCTTTCGAGCTCTAGACTTCAAGGATGAAGAAGATGCATGAATCGAGTCCTCTTTCCAAAAAAGAGAATCGCAAGTCTGGTGCTCTGGTTTCCAGTTAGATCTGGCTCATGTTCTTCATAGAGTTTTTAGTGTGAATATGTTCTTGACTATGATCTATGGTATCCAATTTTTTTGTATTCGTGAAATATTTGATTGTTCTTCTGATATATTGTGTTGCATGTGTCTGTTCTATTCTTAATAATGCTCACTTTTTTGTAGCTTTGTCACTTCTTTGTTTATAGGCCACACTTTTCTTTTTATTATTGGAGTACATGAGTTGGAGTAGAAATGATGCATGTGTTTTACACCTTGTACCACATACTATTAGGTGACATGTCTACAATGGAATATTAATTATGACAGTTCATTTAAAAGAACTGAATATGACCATTGAAAATTAAATTGAAAAAGATAAAATAGATTAAGGAATGGTGTCACAGTCTCTCTGGAAACATTGTCACTTGGAAAAGTGTCACCACAAAATGGTTTCTCCATATTTTAATTTTAGTGGTGAGATTGTTTTGATGGTATGGTTGTATAGAGATCTGGAACCAGTAGCACAGATACGGTGTTAGAATCACGACGTATGATATTTCGAGAAACTTCAAACAATTTTTTAACAAGGAACCAGTTTCGCATACTTCAACATATCTAAAACTGGATATGGTATCTGGTCATGGTGTCTAGTCACGATGTCTGGTCATCGTATCTAGTCACGGTGTCTGGTCACGGTGTCTAGGTCATATTGTCTGGGTAACAATGTCTCATTCACGGTGACTGTTCACGGTGTATGGGTCACAGTGTCTAGTCACGGTGTCTAGTCATGGTGTCCAGATCATGGTGTCTGGGTCACGATGTCTAGTTCAAGGTGTTTGGTCATGATATCTAGTCCCAGTGTCTGGTCAAGATGTCTGGGTCATGGTGTCTGTTCACGGTGTCTAGTTCCTTTTCTAGAAAAACAGAACTGGTATCAGACTCATGGTTTCTCAGACTTAGATAAATATCTGTATATAGACATAAGAAGTGATATTCAAATAATGGATTATACTTAGTCATTCATCAAGGAAACACATTGTAACAAAAATTAAAATATATTTTACACTTATTAAACATGATTTATATCAATTAAGAACTTTGATAGGTTTATTTAAAGCATAAACAAACCCAACATCTTTACACATGATTTGAGACAGATTAGACATGAATAATTAATTTTATAGGATGTTTAGAATTTTTAATCCTTAAAAAATTATTAAGGCAGGAGGAGTCTAATAGTTATGATTTATTTGAGGCCTGAACTAAGATATGGATGGGGTATGATGGACTTGAGGTTTTTTATATGATTGATATGGGGTACGATGTCATTGTGACCTGAACAATTAGAGAGACAAGATATTAAGACCATATAAACATTAAAGAGACTTTTTTACTTGTGTATAGTCATGGATATATTTGTGGGGCCCTGGTGGAAGAAACATGATCATGAAAGCCATTATTACTATCCTTTTTACATGAAACTGAAACCGGTAAAACAAGGGTGCATGGAGGCTTGGTTAGAGCATGAACACTCTACAAATAAATTTTTATTTCTTTCCTAAAAAATTATATATTTTAATGGAATACAATTCTTATGTATGTGAACATATATTAAGGATTCATAGGTGGTGTCCCACTAGCTTAATACTCACACCATTCATGAGAATATCAATGCCCGTGAAATTTTTATGATCTAGGATCCATGATAGGAAAAGTGAACAGAGAATTATAGATAAGTATAAGGAGATTGATTTTTGGAGGTGTTATCAATATATAATCTAGTTTTATTCTATATATTATTTATTTAATTTAGATTCTTTTCTTATACTTAGGGTTTGAGCTACAACACTAGGGTTTCTTGGTTATTAAATTCTATGGCTCTGAGATACCAAATTGGTTACTTGTTACAATATTGTTATTAAAACATTCTATTATTCCCCTATTTATATTATTAATCTTATTTTGATACAATTATAATATATGTATTTTTATAGAGAGTGTATATAGTCCCCACTATATAGCTAAAACCATCATTGTGAGTCCATAACCTTTTGAATATGGGGAGGTGCTCATGAGGGCATGTAACTCTCTATCTTGGACCATCTGGTTTGGGTTAGGTAATTAAAAAGTGTTATCAACGGATGTTTTATTTTTATTTTCCCCTTGACACTATTTGTGAAATGTTAGTAATAGTATAGGTTATGTGGAACTTGGTTATAATGGTTACATAAGTTCCCAACTCATTCTTATTTGTTGGACTTCCATGTTACCGATGATGTGGCTTGTGTTAAAGTTGTGGATTTATGGTTTTAAGTTTATCAAGTGTATACTGATCTAGTCTTTTTTATTGGATTAAGGTGATTTCAGGAATCATAAGTAGGAATATAGGTTCACATTCAATATATATCTATTACATTCTCTGCATGGTAGTTCATTTAATTAAATATATGGATTTCTGATTCTGTGTTATAATGTACTAACGTTTTTTTGATTGAACTTGAATATTATTGTATATTATTATATATATATATATATATATATGACTATGAATAACATGTTGGTATGGAAGATGAGGTTGATAACATGAGTAGTACTAGAAGGGTTGTCCTTTATCACTGTGGTTAGTCTTCCAGGAAGGGTGTTCCCATAAAAATACAAGGTTGTTCCCATGATATTTTAAGATTGTTACCTTAAGGGTGTTATTATAGGATTTATAAGAGTTACTTTATGGAGTTTCAGATAATTTTTCCTTAGTGATGTTTAGTGGGACATCCTAATGATGTAGACTAGACCACTATTTCTAGGGGGAAACACATATAGTACCACCTAATGTAAAGGAGAATGAATTTAGAAATTCTCCCAAACCATCTCTAGTACTTTTGGAATTAGAATCAGTATAACATGGAGTGTTTCAGATAGTACTAGTTTTAGGATGATGGTAAAAAATAAAAAAATTTAATTAGGATCAAGGATTTTAGCTTCAACATTCACCATAATTTTAGGGGACTAGGGGTCCTCAATATATTAAGGAAAATATTTTTATCATTGAGAGATATTAATACTAGTTGAGACTAGAGGATTGATGTGTGGGAAAAAACCACATTCATGGTTCATGGATATTATAGGAGATAGTGGGGTATTATAATCTAGATATGTAGACATGAGGGTCTTACCTGGGATTTCATTAGGTGAATTTTCTTTGAGGACTTATTCCAAACTATTATAAAATTACATTATACCTTAGATCATATAGAGATTTTTTATGAACTAATGTTACAAATACCCTACTCTTCTCATTAAATAGAGTTTCATTAATTCAATCTTCCATTTATTCAAATTCAGTGGATAAGAATAGGAATTTTGATATTTGACAAAAAAACTAAGGCATCAAGTTAGGTACTTAATCCAACAATGTTCATAGAAGTTATTTGTAATTGAATAAACATTGGAAGGTATTGGAGGAGGACGAATCAATGATCTTTATTCAGATTTTAGTTGATTGAATTGTGTAATTACCAATTATTATATGAGTGAGACATTTGTTTGAAGGAATTCAATGAAATAGAACTCATTCCAGGGTGGTAGTAGGTTGAAGAAGAAGTGTAGGATTTCGTCATCCCCTTCCATGGGAGGTATTTCCATTTGGTGCTTTATCCATGATAAGAGAGGGAACATCGATAAGACTTATGGGAAAACTCCTATGGATTTATACCAATTTAAAATGTGGCATATATTTACAGTTTTATAGGTATTCACAGTTGACTTCTAGGAGGAAAGGCTAGAATGTGGGTGGAGGACATATGCAGAGGATATAAACCCCTCATACATTTGTGACTCAGGTGTGAAAGGATACCAAGGGGAAAATTCATAGACCTAGCATAGGAATGATGTGCGAACTAGACTAGAATACCATTGATTTTATATAGGTACCTTATACTATTAATGGTTTTATATTTATTATAACTAAGCATTCAACTTATTTATTTAATAAAAAATCTTACCATTCATTCATATATTCTCAACTTGTTGCTATAATTTAATTTCAAGTCAATTTATCAGCTTTTTTATTATCTATTGACACAACTATTTTGAAGAGAGTATATAATATCTAGAGTTATCAACAATTTTATTTGGTAGTTTCTAGATATGAAAACTTATGTGATTTCTTGATTCATGTGATGAATAATTTCAATGAGATTTTCATCATGTCCTGATTAGCAAGTTACTAGGAACACGTTGTCGGCTACAATGTATGAATATCATTTAAAATTACTATGAAATAAAGGAATGTTTTTATCAATTAATGGAATGCCATAGATGTTATATTCAGTCTATACCTGAGTTAATTTGGCGTTGTTAAGACCCATGTTTTAGGAATGGTTCTTGAGGAAGATCAAGTAGTAACTTATTCCTATAGTCCTACAGTTGTGGTTATTTATCTTTAAATATTTCTGGAGGAATTATTAGTTCTTCCTCATTAAGGGGGATTTATTTTGAAATTTAACACACATTATGTGCACATCCCATATCAATTCCTCCTTACATTAATGGTCCATTTGAGTTTAATGATTTGAAGGTTCATCTTATCGATTTAGAGGTGAGAGGATTTATTAGACTGAGAGAATCTCCTTGGGGTGATACAATATTATTCTCTTAGAATTAAAATGGTAGTGTAAAACATTTCCTATAATATATTAAAAAAAACCACATGACCATGAAGAATAGAAACTTGATTCTAAGGATGTATTACTTTTTTGATAAGTTGTGGGGAGTCCGGTGGATCTCTAAAATTGACATAGAATAAGAGAACCCTCATAATTGTATTAGGGTGGAGTATATTCCAAAAATAATGGTCACAAGTACATAAATACTTAATTATTAATGTTACATTCATTTTGGTTTGACTAATACACCAGTGGTGTTTGTGGACCTCATGAATAAGATCTTCCATCCATATATTAATTCCTTTTATTGTGGTGTTTTTTATGACATCATCATATAATCACAAATCCTTAAGATGAACACAGATTATTGGATATTGTTTTTAGTACACTTTTATCTAATTTACATTATTCCAATCTCTCATAGTATCACATTTGGTTCTAGTAGGTATGATTTTTTTGGATTCTAATCTTTGTGGTAGTAATTTCTGTGGACCTTGAGAAGGTAGATGTTTTAATGTATTATGGACACCATATAAATGTGTTTATGATCAAGAATTAACCTAGGATAGAAGGATATTATTGATGGATTAATCAATACTTCTCCCATTTAGAAGCACCTATAACCGAGATTACTACGAAATGTATGAATTTTGAGTGAAAAAATAGTGCAATGGTTCCTTCATAAATATTAAGAGAAGATTGATGAAAGATTCAATCATAACATTTCCGGAACGTAGGATTGGATACATAGTTAACTGTAATCCCTCATGTGTTGTTTTTGAAGTTGTGATGAATAGAGGGATCATGTAGTAGATTATAGTTCTTTCCAAATACGACACCATTATAGAAATCACCTGATGCATGACTTGGAGTTGGTATATTTAGCACATTATTTTCTGTGTAAGCACCATTATCTCAATTGTGAGAGGATTTATATATAAAAACCATAAGATATTGTGATATATATTTTCTCATACATAATTAAATCTATATAATAGGATTTGGGTGGATTATTTTTAGACATTTTATTTGAAATGAACTATGATTTAGAAAATGAGAATGATGTTTTATATTATGCCAAAAAATTAATGGATCCTGGAAAACGACCATTATAAGAGGAATGATAGTTGAGGATACTATTTTTAAATGGGGGGTGGATGAATCAGAGTCATGAGGGGTGATGATATTTTCTCCCTTAGTTAACACATTGATGTTGGTGGACCTAGTAAAGACTAGTTATGGTTCAGACATTGAAATCTTTTTATATAAGAATAATTTATGAAAATTGAAGTATTTCTAAGATTGTCATTGGATAGGGATTCCATTATCTATATTAATGGGATAGAAGTGGTTCCTAATTCAATTAGTCACTAACAATCCTCATAGTGGGCAGTGAGCCATTGTTTTATGGAAATGAATCCAGATATCATGAATCACATATAGTGTCTAAGAATAAGGAGAGATATCATGGGTTCTTCTCCTATTGCCTGACCTATACTGGGATCAAGGAGGACCATAAAAAAGTAAAAGTTTTAGTAAAGAAAATTACAATACCTATGTTGAAGTGGGATGAGGTGACTATGGACTTCTTGACGGGGTTTCCTATGACATTGATTATTTAAAATACTATCTGGGTTATAGTTTACTGCATAATGAAAGTAGCATATCTCGTTTCGATCTAAGAGACTCACTATTTAGATGAGTTATGAAATCCTTATTTCCAAGACATTGTGAAACTACATTTAGTGAATTCCATATTCATATTTGACTGATACACACATTTTATCTATATTTTTAGGAATTCTTAAAGAATGTTCTAGGGAATCATTTTATGATGAGTAAAGTGTATAATCCAGAGACTGATGGAAATTGAAAAGGGAAAATCCAAATCAAGAAGGATAATATTTGGGCATAAACCATAGACTTCTTTGGAGCATGGGATAAGAATATAGACATTGCGGTGTTGATTTAAAATATAATTTCTATGATTTTATGCATATAGACATTTTTCATGATTTTATAGGCCCCCTTGTCTCCCACTACTATGTCAGTAGGTAGGTTAGTTATTTTTGGGATGAGTATAGTTTAAGAGACCTCTGAGAGGGTGTAGTTAATATTGAAGTGGTTTTTTACTACTAATATTAGAAAATGATAATATAATAACTACTTGAGAGGACCTTTTGAGCTTACAGTGGAAAATCGAGTTTTCTTGCATGTGTCACCTTGGTTAGGCTTTCATTGTTTGTGGAAGCAAGAAATGTTGGCACCACTATTTGTGGGTCCATTTGAGATCACTGAGTTCATCAAAATAGTGGCCAAATATTTGAACCTTCCTTCATGATATTAATTTGTGAATAATGTGTTTCATTTTTCTCATCATAAAACTTATTATCCCAATACTATGCATGTTGTAAATAATGAAAACATTGTGTTAAGACCAAATTCATTGATTATGGAGTGACTGATATAGATTATAAACATGAGAAATAAGGTATTGATTGGGAATATGGTATCAATTATTAGAGTTCTATATAAGCATAGACATTTACAATAGGGGACTTCCAAGTGGGAATATGATGTATGTGATTTATGGAATAATTTATTTGTGTGAAACTCTTAAGATAGTTCTCTAGGTTGATATATCCTTAGAGGGGTATTTGTAATTTCCTAATCTTTTTATCTACATTATTCATTAATCTTGTCCCATATTTGAGTTTTTTCAATTATGATTTTTTTTGTGTTGTATTGTGTAGTTTATAGTATATTTTTGATGATTTTATAGGCCTTTAAGGGAGTGTAGGGTTTGATAATGGTTTGGTGAATCCCTATGGTTATCCCAAGAGAATTGTGCGAATTATTTGAGAGCTACATTGGGTGGAACACAATTATCACATGGTAATAACTAATTGTGAAAATTCTCTAGAATTCCTTGTGATTTGGGATAGAGTTGAAAATCATTGTTGGTGCACATTTTACAAACTCATGATGAAAAATAGTGATGGATTAAATAAGAGGTAGTGCTCCTCAAATATTTGGAACATAGATTAGTAAATAGTTATACTAAACCATGTGATGACTTTTAATTAATTCAAAATAATGTTTTAAATTTAGAACCTCTCTATAACTTCTCATTCATCCTCCTACACCTAGGGATCTCAAACACATGGAATCTAGTGGGGTTTTTGTGATTCTCATCCCATAAAAATAAAATTCTATTGAAATTAGTGGACTTGGGCCATGAGAATACTCAAATATTATTATTCTATATGTTCATATTAATATTACTATATATATTTCCTATTTATATTTTGTTGAATCATAGAGATGGCATTATATGTCTAGATATATGAATTCTTATGTGATTTAATGGATAATTATTGGTTCATTAAAGGACCAGAGAACAAATCTATTTATAATCACACACACACACACACACTCCCTCTATCTCCCTAAATCTCTTGAATTGATCTAGATATATTCTCAGAAAATGATCTTATTGGGTGAGACTAATCATATTACAGACCTTATCATTTCTTTATTCTCAAATATTATTTAATAGTCTATTTTGTAATCAATTTGGTTGGATCTAGAGATCCTTAGTAGATTAGATTGATTAAGCTGATGAATATTAAAGGATATTATAATTTTTAATCAACATGATTGAGTTATGAAGTTCTTTTCCATGAAGAGCCCTTGTATAATGTTTTTCATTCATATTGATTTATAGTGTGTGTGTATCCTATGAGACCATTCTTGATTACGATTTCATGTGTGTGTTTTTGTGGCTCAATGATAAATTTTTAATATCATACAGTGTGTTTATAATTAGTTTCCCTTGGTGTGTGTTAATATATTCCCTTATAAGGTTATAATTCTAGAAGAGAATTTTAGGTGGACCATCATGGGTTGGTTATCACATAGATGGGGATCATGTGTGACATGAAATAGTTTGATAGATGGAATTAGATAATGAGAAGGATAATGACAGCCTTTAGTCATGACATGAAGAATATATAGTGTAAGATGGCCTTGAGGAATGACTCATGTTAGAGAAGGGGTATGATGGCCATGTGACCAGACCCGTGATAAAGAAAAGACTTGATAACTTTGTCACCCAAACTAAGAATTTTTTGCATTATAACAACTCATATATATATATGTTCTCTTTGTGGATGATCTATGATCATGACTCCTATTGTGACTGTCCTTCCAACATGTATATGATAAATTTTTAATTGGGTTTCCTAAAAACATGGTTACCACATGACCGCTCGAAACATGATTCATTTTTTCCATAATTTTTATTATTATAATGGAATAAAAATCTAATGAATGTATACTTATGTTAATGACACATTGGTGGTTTCCTATTGTAATCACAATCATGAACTTTATGTACATCATAATGGAAAAGCGGAATTCAGGATTAGGGCTATAAGAAAGGGAAAGTTCCCATTGAAATCTAACCGAGGAGAAACATTATAGCACAAATAAGTGGAAACTTAATGGGATCCATAGTGATCCAATTGTTTCATTATATATTTCCTATTTCATAATAATACTCTTGGTTAAACCTACCACATTAGGGGTCATCGGTTATTATGTTCAATAACTATGAGATACATTCGACATCACCTATTATATAATTATAATTAATCAATTTTATTGTTCCCCATTTATGTTATTATTATATTCTTAATATGATTATGTTGTATGGTTATTTATACAGAGGATATACACTCTATAATTCAACATTTATAACCCCATTACTATTAAAAAAACTCTTGTGTATAGGTAGGCATGCATGATGCCATGTAGCTCTCTGACCCAGACTGGGTGATTTGGGTTGGGGAATCATAGGAGTGGATCCTGATAATTAAGTTACTATCATATTTCTCTCCTAAGTGGTTGATTTCTTTTTGGATTTTAATTATTGGCACTCTAGAATATGAAGGATGTTTTCTATGTTCATTAAATCACCTCCCAAATGATTTTATTAACAAATAAAACACATATTTATTAGATTATTTGACCCTATGTTTGATTGTATGAGAATTCAATTTATTAAGATGATATTGTTCTTACTTTAGAACAACTTTTTGTGATTTTTTACCTTGATTATATCTCTCTACATAGATCCTATATCAATGTCCAGAATAAGGAAGTTATATTTCATATACTAACCCATCATAAATTCATTTATGAATTCTATACTAACTATGAACTATTTATTGAGATTTATTCTGTTATATGGTTTTAAATACTTAGTAATGTGATTATTTGCCTAGTATTATCAAAGATAGTGAGGTTTATTTTTACATGGAAATTATATATTTTTTGGTGAATATATTAATAATACTTTTTTGTATTCTCAATAGTGAGAAAAATTAAAATTATGTTGATGTAACTTATTTTAGGGGTTATAATGTAATGCCCCATGATTTTAGTATTAAATTATATTTATGTAAATACTATATTGAATATCTTGTATCACATGAAACACAAAAATACCAAACCATGATTCATTTATAGAGAAAGAAATTACAATGAAATTATATGAATCCATGGATTGCATACCATGATTGATTACATCCCTTAAAGAAGAAAAAATTAACATGGGATAAAAAAATAAATAATATATTCAAAACAAGGAGAACCATTGGATCATCTTCACCATTAATAATAACCATTTTTATAACTAAACCTAAAATAGGGATAAAAATTAAGAATAAAGAAATCATTATTAGAAATGAGAAGTGTGACTTTAGAAGTTAAAATGGAAAGAATGAACTATGTAAACCTATAAAAAGGAACCAATGTATCTATTTTTAACATGGTCATTAGAAATATGGATAAAAAATATGGTCATTGGCAATATGGAACCTAGATAGACATTTATCCAACATGTGTAGTAAATTTGTGTATTGTTGTTAATAAATATAAATATTATATTTTAAAAATAATGAAATGAAAATCATATATTCAATGATTTTTTTTGAAATAATCTTGTACAAAAATTTTTTTGTAATTAATGAATGATATGTTAATATAAAATGATAAATTTTATCATTAATAGATTGATAAATTTAAATTATTAGAATATAAATAATTAATTTTAATTGTATTTGGGTTAAGATAATTTTATTTAAAATAGATATTTTTCAATGACCCACTTTTATAAAACTATTGTTTATTTTATAAATTATAATAATAAATAACTACAAGAGAAATAATTTAATGAAATTTTTTAATAATACACATAATGTAATAAATTAATAATCACACCACAGTTATTAAATGGCCAACAAGAAGAATAAATTTATTTAAGCATAAAAACCTATTTTCCTAAAAATTGCATTTTTATGTTCTATGCACTTTTATTTTAAGAATTTTTTTTATTATGGTAAGATAATAATAAAATTTATTATTTATATTAATGATATATTAATAAAAAATTAATTAGAAATTGAAAGGTAAAAAAAATTTTAATATTTTAAATTTCATTTCCCTATAAACCAAAATTTCATTAATTTTTTTCTATTTAAAAGTTGAATCCAAAAATTTTAGAATTTTATTTTGAAAAAATGAACTTAATTTTTGGATTCATCAATATAATATTATAATATGATTTTTTTTAATTTTTTTGGAAATATTTATATATAGGTGAATTGTACACAATATTGTTTACAAATACCATGATTATTGATACATCATTAGTATAAATAATGACATAAAAATTTAAGAAAAAAAGTGTTAATAAAAAATTTATTCAATAAGTAAAATTAAACATTTAAAATAATAATTTTAATTTATTATCCTATGATTACCAATTTTCATCTTATGTAAATGTTTTTAGAGGTAGTTTTTACAATATACACCAATTAATTTAGAAATAAAATTTATCACTTTTAGAAATTTAATATTGTAAAATAGTTTTCAAATTTGTAATAAAAATACACAAACTAGAATATAAGAGTAATTTTATTTTGGGCATAAAATATTTTTCAAAGATAAAAATGAGGAGTTACGATGATAAAAGTAAATTATGATAAATATTTAAATTAAGCGGCATGGCCTAAAATTTCTATAACAATATCCATTATTTGTGTGTATGATAAGTAGATCGAATAATAATACTCACATACATACATATACATATATATATATATATTATTACACTTTTAGAGAAACATTTTTTTGAGAGTGACATGGAATTAATGTAATGTCATGAATATTTTCAAAAGATTAACCTCTATCAATTATAAAACAATACCTTCACCATCCCATTTATCAAAAAATATTATTCGTATTAGAACAACCAAGGTATATATATACATCTTCCAAATTTCCTCTCTAAATTTATAGAGGTTTCTGTCTCACCAAAATAGGTAAATATGAAATTGTAAGGTGTAATCCAAAGTAGGATACCCAAGGGAGAGGTGTAGTACTTAACCGTGTTTTTTAAAGTTTATTTATTCTTTTACCTAAAAAAATTTTCGTTTGAAAACATAAAAAATATATAATATATATCATTATTATAATTTTTTTTATATTTATGGAAAAATAAAATTTCCATCTCTTTTCTATTTAATGGAATGTGAAAACATCGATCATGCGTTTGTGTATGAAAATTATTCTATGAAGTGATTCACTTCCTCAAATAAGTTTTTTCTTTTTTCTTGGAAAACCAGTTTATGGGTGAGTGGGAACCACACAAACTCAATTAAATATTTATAACACCAAAAACATTAATATGTTATAGGCTTCAATATCCAAAAAATCAAATATCAAAATCAAATTTCAAATTTGAGAAACATGTCCCATGATTAAAAAAAATCACACACATGAGGCACAGTCTACATCGATCCATGATAGTTATTCACAATCAACCTTTCATCAAAATAACATCGCCAATAATTAGAATCCACTGGAAAAAAATTTCACCACCATTAACGACAACTAAAAAGTATTAAAATGGTAGTTGACCCACCAGAGCATCAATCCACCTTCACCGGAGACACATTCAACCTCCCCATCGACATACCATAATTTAACCTTCAAATCGATCAAAAATACAAATCTAGAAGCACCTGGTAACATCTTTCATCAAAATTAGCTTCAACTATGCTAAAATCCAGGCCACCTTTGAGTAAGCCATGACATACAAACCCATCATCCCTTCACAAATCAAATAATAAGAAAACCCGCCCTGAACAAAACCATACCATAAAAAACACCTCAACAAACATTTGATACAACAACAAAACATAAGGGACATAGTTGCGTAGGATGATCCACCTTGAACCCGATACCACTTGAATATTACATCCCAAATCAACTTCTCGACCACAGCACCTAATTGAATGGGAGAGGAGAAATGGGAGCTAAAGCCAGAGCAGATCTGGAATCAGCCGGACAAAATATGACCCCCAAGGGATCTTCGTCCATCTTCCACCTCCATGAACATGAAAGTCGCAAAACTATCCAGAAAACTCGAAAAACCCCATACCAAAGCAATTGAAGCAATAGATCCACACTTCGTCTTCACCATCCCAATCTGACCTAGGATGCACCATGAAAGACCAAAATGGCATCTAACATGATGGGAAAACTGAAAAGAATAGTAGGGAAGGGGAAATGTGATTTGACCGCAAGAGAATATGAATAGGTTGAATACCTGGAGACATAGATAAGAAATCCACTAGATGATAAGAGGAAGAGAAGACGAGACTAAACAACAACCATCTATTAAGAAGAAGAATACCTCGAAGAGGGTGAGGGAGATGTGAGAGCACCAAAACCCAAGGGATTGCATCACCAGTTTCCAAAGAAATGAACCTCATTTTTCAACAAAAACAATTATTAATCGTTATAAATTTGGATATAATGAATACAAATTCTATTTAAAAAATAATTACTATTCTCTAGAGATAAATTATATTTCACATTCCCTTATTTCCATCTATTTAGAGAATTAAAACTCTACTAATATGTATATGCAGACTACCACCTCTATGAAAAACAAGTTTCATTTTTCAGTTCCTTTAATAGATGGTTATGATATTTATTTTTATTAAATTGGAGGTTATATAACATTTATAAAGGCTTAGAGTTAAGTTAAGGGTTTATTGTATCACTTTTTTTTGTTGAGATATATTTCATATTCACCCATGGGTTTAAATTGTGCGGTGTGTATATTTTCCTTTCGGTGCATTATCATAATTTCATTAATTTAAAATCAATTTAAATTATATCTAAATTTGTATATTTCATTGGGTTTTCTATAAAAATATACCTGTATTTTAAGGGGTCTTTATCTCAATTTACCTTTCTTCATCTATATTCTATATTAACCATATTCATTACTTTATATGGTGTATATATTATCCTTTATTTTCTTTTAGAGTAATTTTATTGAAAATTATGATGATTTACTAATAATTCTATATAATAACCATTCCTAGAATTTTAATTAAATTCTTACCAAAACTATAAGAGTTTATGGTACAGTATCATATTATTTATAGATTGTTTATGTATCAATTTACATTAATGGGATGTTATGCTATTTATTTCCTAAAATCAATTTATTTTCTACTCATCTTTCTATTTATTAAGCTTAAAAATGTTATTTCCATTTTTACTCACTTTTGTACTCAAATTGATCAAAATAATTTTTTTAGGAAATGATTACCTTATTTGTTCTTTTCTAGTCATAAATATTTCTCCAACATATCTATTTTATTCAAAATTATAATATGACAGTTATTATATAATATTAAATATTTTATTAATGTATTTTTACAACTATCATTGAATTTTTTTAATAACATTCTACATGAATATTTTTTTTTATATTTTCCCAATGATTCAAATTTTGCTTCTTCAAAAAAGTTATAAAAATAGTTTCTTTAATGTTTATGACATTAATATAATTTCCTATCTAATATGACCATTCATTATTATTGAGCTTAATTAACTTGTTTGTTTGGGGTTTAAAATAAAATATAATGCCGATTATTCAAGAGTTTTTAATTATTTTAAATGTAACAAATAAAAAATGATATTTCTTGTAGTTTTTAAAGAATATTTTTATTATTTAACAAATGTGTTTTTCATCTATATTAACATACGTAAAGGTTATGGTTTACTAGATATGTTCTCTTTTGATACCATTATCTCTATTTATTTGTAAGGATTATGATGATAATTTTTAATAATGTTTTCATGAAACCCATTTCGTCCCATTGGATAATTAATATGTGAAGTAATAATAAATTCTTTAATTTTCTTATGACATACATATGAATGATTTATTATAATTTTAAAAGAATGTGTATTTTGATCCTCAAATGATTTTGTAATGTTTTTTTCTTATGAGATAAAAATGGTACACAATAGGTTATCCCAAACCAAAGGGTGTATTGGTGTTATGCTAAAGACCAAGGGTTTATGGGTGGTAATACAAAGCCAAAGCCCAAACCCGAGACAGTACATGGGTGAAAAGACAAAGTATACTTTGTTATTAATTTCCCAGTGGGTAGACATGACATATTATTTTTATAATTATGTTTATTCCACAATTTTATTACAAAATATTATGTCATATTATTATGTTTATGATATTCCCTAATAGATCATGACTGATTAATGATGATTCCACACACTCATTACTCGTGTAATTTTTTATGACCCATATTGATCAGATAAATCATGAATTTTAATCTATGAAATCTTAGGTTTGATTTTATTATTTTACAATCATGTTCTCATAACCTTAGTCTTACCATATTTTCACTTATGTTCGTTGAATATTATTTCCTCAATTTACCCTTATTGAGAAACTCATCTCACACTTTCTTATCTTTCCCATTCCTTAAGTTATATTGAAATGTATTAATTATGTGATTCATAGAAGCATACCATTTTAGAAGATGGTTTGGTGAAAATGTTGAATATTTTTCTTAAATAAGTTGATTATGCATATAGTCTCTAAAGACATTAATCCTACATGGTTCACAGGAGAGAATTATTGTGAGATATACTAAATATTCTTATTAAATTATGTAATTTTGTTTCTAATTAATGCTAACATCACTTAAATATGATCCTAAAATTAAAATAACATTTCTACAAAATCTATATTATCGTCATATTCTCTCTCAAAATTTGAACATTCCTCATCACAAATTTCACTAAATATGTTCAAATATTACCAAATTTTGTATCATTAATCTAAAATATTGAATGGTCTAGCCATATTTTATGTTAATATAGAACAATATTGATATATTAAAAAATTTTAAGGACTAAAGGGAGGTAATTCAACCCACAAAAAACATTAATTAATAGAGCACAAAAAAGAATAAAAAATATTTGATATTATAAACTTCTACCCCCTAAAAGATTTAACCCCTCTCGAAATACATCATTCTTAACATCCAAACCCATTCTATATGACAAGGACTATATTTATACTATCCATTATATAATTTCAATTTCCCTAATCAATTTCTATAAGATAGATATTATAATATAATACATCACACAAATTATCCATATAATATTTAATCATTTACATTCTACCACTAATATACATTTATATAAAAGTATATCACAATCGCATTCCTCAATAATGAAACCAGTCACATCATAAAATTAAAAATAATTTATAATTTTACTCATTACAAGGATAAATATTTCACTATAACACTAAGATGGAAATTCCCAATATGACCTCCATAATAATTATTATTTATAATCAAAGAATACACCTCACATATATGAATTCCAAAAATATATTCATACTCCAATGATAATGTTGAAATGTGGTACCTATAAAATTTATTAAATTAAAATATAAGGTGCCAAAAAATAAAATTACCCAAGTACAACACATCTCCTCAAAATATTACAATCCAAAAATGTAATAATAAAACTAATATAATCAAATAAAAATCCAAGATTCTTTATAGACGATGGATGTAACCAAAAATAAAACTTATTCATCATAACTACTGAGTTTAGAGTCCAATTACTATATCAATTGAATGTATATGTTCCACAATAATAAATTATTAAATCCATTAATCAAATATATACCCACGTTAAGAAATATTACAATAACATCTTCAATACAAGAAATATAGACCAAATAACTCCATCTACTAAACATAACCAATGATATATAAACAAACATTTTCAATGAGTAGAACACCAAAAAGAGGATAAATAAATAAAAAAACTCACAAGTAAACATACTATATTTCTAAACATCTTGTACAAAATAAAGTGTTGAATATATAATTATTGAGCATAGATTAAGAGTCTCCCATTCCCCCAAATAATAAGAACACCTTCTCTTTATGATGACAAATAGTCATCACATTCTTGTCACTTCATATTATGTATAATGTAACTCACATATATTTTTTCACAAGTCAATGAATCTTGAGAGTATAAATAGATAAATATTTCACCGAAAATATTTCTATAAACATCTTTTAACCAACCCTATCTACTATGGATTTGGATTATTTTTAATTTTCATTACTCACTCTAGAAATATCTTCTCAAACACTTGATATTTTTTTCACAAGTAAACCAAAACAAAATTAAGTAGAGTTAATAACGTCAACCACACACAATTACACCTAATCCACAATTCTTCCTAAAAAATCATCAAATTACATCAATAATGTAACACCTAAATATTTTAAATTATAAACATCTTATTTGATATTATGTCTGACAGCAAACACCAATCATGGAAAGGAATAAAACATCCTAACACATTATGATATATTAAATACTTTAAATTAATAAAACATTCCATATTGATTTCAATGAACCCAACATTGAGTTTAGATCGTGTACATGAAACAATGAGCTTCTTCAATAGCTTGCATTACACATATGATTAGTTTTACTAATCATAAAAATACTATTAATATTTTTATGAATAATGATAGTTATCACCTAGATGTTGGAATGGAATATATGAATAGGATAAAATATATTTTTAAAATATATTCCTTACACCCATTTATTGGAAATTTATTTATTGTAAATAATAATATTATTCATTTAAAAGAAAAAAACAATTTCCAAAAAATTGGGTTTTTCTAATTGTCGGATTTGTCGTGTTTGGATGACACAAATTAAAATTAATTTTTATTATTTTTAGAAATTTGTTTATAAAAAATAATCATTATTTTTCAAATATAAATAGTAAAATTATCTAAGTGTGATTTTTTTCAGAGATGTTTCATTTTTTTATGAATTGTTAAAAATATTGGATTTAAATTGAAAAATGAATTTTATTATAAACAATTTATAATGTTAATTAATATTATTTATTGGTTTCAAAGTTACAATAATTCAATTAAACATAAATTAATCATATTTATTTCTTTTGAATAATTTTAATTTTGATTTTAGATTTAAAAACACTGTAAACTTGGGAACATTCTCACTTTAAAAAAACTGTTTGTCCTCAGGTTTACAGGAATAATATGAAATTAAAAGTTTATAAAATTTTTTAATTGAATATAGAAAAATAGATTCCATATTTTTAATTATAATAGTTTATTAATTAAAATATGTTAAAATAATTTTTGAGAAAAATAATTAGTGAATTAAGTAAAAATCAATTACATCTCTTAAGGAAAAAATTGATTTACCGGGGGTTGAAATAAATGGATAAGTGTTTAAATGAGGTAAAAAAATTTCTAGTAACTATTTTATTAACATATTTAGGAAATTAAAATTGAAATGTTCTATAATGGTTTATTTTTTCCCATGTGACACATAAAAAAAGTGGGAGCATTCACTTTTTTAAAAAATACCAACTACATCCTCTCCCCACTTATAGAGATCCACCCCCTATCTTCAACACTTTACATGTTAAAAAAATATTTTAAGACAATACATACCAAAATAAAATCATATATTCCATCCTATCATACTATAAGACTTAGTTTGGTATGAATTCATACCTTTGATGGCTTTAGTGTAAACCTAAGATGGATACCTAAAAAAGAGGTAATGTTCTTCAACAAGCATGTTTATTACATTCCATTATCCATCTATTTCCATTATTACTTAACCATGATGATATAATAAAAAATATTAAATATATGGAAATGTCATAATAATAATATCATGGCCTAAAACAACCTATAATTACATTAAATAGGTAATGAAACCATCATTCATTTGTATGGAGGACTACCGCCTTGCGAACCGATATTGTTTGACTTTCTATTTCATCCTACCAAAAATGGGTTTGATGATGTATCTAAATTATATATATTATATTTATGATATATTAATACCACATAATCCATTATATCTTATATATATATATTTATATTATTTATATTATATAATAGATATGATAACGTGGCTCATTTGTATGGTGGACTACCACCTCACGAAGCGACGTGATTCGTCTTTCAATAACGTTCACATGGATGGAGATAAAATACTTTTAATGATTATATGTGATATAAATTACATAATTATGATATTAATGACATATTTAACATTTTATATTGAAAATATATAACATTTTCATTCATTTATTTTCACTCACCAATGGATGATTGCATCGTTTGTGTACGTGTGGACTATCGCATTCAGAATGTGATGTTACTCTCATTTCATCCCCACATAGCATTGTTGAAATATATAAATATAAAATGTGTTATATATGTTATTATGATCATTTTAAGGAAAAATATTTCTTAACACATTTTTAAAATGTTCGGTGAAGAAAATAAATGTGACTCATGCGTACATACGATCAATGAGACATCATACATACATATGAGTAACATTTATATTCATCACTGATCATTATATAAAGGTGGAATGTAATATTTTACCTTTATAAATGGTTATAATATAATATATCCCATATTATATACTTATATATATATCCAAAATACTATATGGGAAAAGAAAATAAGGTGACTCATTAGCATTTTGCATTATCAAAAATTTGTATGAAGTAACTAATGTTGGTTTATCAATATTTATACAGTTAATTAAATAAAAATAAAACTAGTACATAATATTTTTAAATGACTCAATATTTAAAAAAACAAATCAAATACATGTAATATGGATTTTTGGGTAAATTTAATGTCCAATGATCATAGGAAATATAAAATTTTAAGGGAAACTTATTGACTAAAAAATAGATCATGGGATTCTATGACAATATTTTAATTAGTCAAAATGGTAATAAACCATCCAGAGGAAGAATATTGATGGTATCAAAATAAATGACACCCATTAGAGTAATAATAAATGACATTTTTCATTAATGTATATAAAATTCATTAAAATACTTTTAAAATCTGTCTTGAGGAAAATATCCTTTTAATTTTAAGAAACATCTAGATTTTTTTAAAATCTCCTTGAAAATATTTATCCTTAAAATGAACCCCATTAAAAGTAATAGGATTATTCAAATAAATTAAATCCATGATGATAGATAATTTCATAAATTTAATAAATTTATAAAAAAGAGTATTGTTTTTGTACTGTAACAATGTTAAGAAATCCCATATTTCATAAATCGATAGTAATATTAATTTTATATTTTCTGTAACAATAAAACTAGAATTGTTTTTAAAATGACATAGGATTACTTTGAAAAAAATTTATAGAGTAAAAATGGGTGAAAAGGACATTGATAAATCAATTTTAAATTATTTAAAACATTTATAAAAAATGTTTTGGAAAACATGTTTTTGGATGAAAACATATTTTTCAATGAAGGGAGAAATGAATTAAAACATTCTTAAAAATATTTCCAAACTAATTTTATGTAAAAAAAAATTTGAAATAATTTTATTACCTAAAAATATTATGAATAAACAGAGGAGAGTAAAATTAATTTTCTTCATTAGTAAATTTTCATGTAATTTCCTTCAACTCATATTCTAGAATAAATAATCTCGACTAGAATAATATTTTGAAATATACCCTTAAAATGATCATAAAATTTATGTGAGAATTTATGAATGAATTTATTATGATTATCAACTCTAATTCCACATAAAAAATTTGGAATACAATATAATATAATTAAAATAAATTCGATAGATAATCATAATAAATGAAGAAAAAGATTAACCCAACGAGTGTAAATTGAGTTAAGAAATACCTCACCCTTTGCTTCCATTTGGTAAAAATTTCATTAACCTAATTTATATTGGATTAAAATTTTATATAAATATATTCCAAATCCTTACTAAAAATTATGATATGATATATTATTCACTTATAATATTTTCCACCCATTTGTTTATAATATTTCATTATTTTTATTGTTTTAGGTGTTAATCCCAATGTTTTCTCAACCGTGATTCGTTATGAATATTCTTTTTCTTTTGTATATTTATAGAATTTCTATTAACCAATGAAATCAAACCTTTATTCTTACTCAAATGGGTATAATTTATGTTGATACCATCAATATTATACCTATGGATGGGGTATGGTCATTTTGACTAATGAAATTATTTACATTGAATTCCATGATCCATTTATTAGTGAACAATATTCTTATAAAATGTTCCCCTTCTAATGATCATTGGAAATTAAATTTCCCATGAAAATATAAATTATTTATAATGGATATTTTTTTTGTCAACGGTATATCATTTCTACATATTATGTACTATTATGAATTTTATTTAATTAAATATGAAAATATTTATAAATCGAAATTATTTACATGATACAGTTATTTGAAAAGGCATAATGATAATGAATCAAATATATTATCCGATATATAAAGAATACTTTGGAAATTAATTTCATGGGTACGTCATTTTTATAGATAGATCCTTGATGCATCAGTAGTCACATATGATGAATCAATTGGCTAACCTTAGTTAAATTGGGTTTTACCAAGTATGTTTTAAAATCAACTTGGGAAAGGACCTTAGGGTAAAGGAGTCATGTACCTGGGAAACATGGGATCTAATAATTAAGAATTCCCATCATTTATTATATAGTTATTTATGTCTAGGTGATTTTCTTTATGATATTATCTGTGGAAACATTTCATTCATGAATATTTAAATGGAATGTGTTTCAGTTATTTACCTTACCGTATAGATTATGCCTTATCCAGTTATGATAGTCAAGTTATTGATTAAATGATACATGTTTTCAGATATTTACCATTCTATATTATTTATTCCTAACTAATAATTCTTCATTTATTCATCATTTCTTCCACTTCACAAAACCGTTATCGAGAATTTGATATCACCCATATTTTTTTCTTTTTCATGAATCCATGAACTTTAGTATGTTTGATATATAAGGATATTGTAGTGGTAATAATGTTATTCTTATAAAAAATTCTGTTTTAATTTTTGTAATAAAATGTAATATGGGAATCATATATGTTTCTAGTTTACTAATTTCTTCTATCTTATTAAAATGTAATGAAGAACAACAAGAGATCTATGCTAAAACCACGTCCAATTTTAGTATCCATAATGGGATGTATTTCAATGAAAAACCAAATAATCTCTACCTTTCCAAAACATTACGATGTATGTTTTTATGAACACGAGTGGTGTATACCATAGTCGAAATAAAGCTCAATTTTTATCACGTAAGAAATGTGGAAGGATATACCAAGGAATGTGTCTCGAAGGAATGAAAAATTCATCTGTCTGTGGAAAATAAGGACATAAATTAATGAATCACTGAGGTAAAATTAAGAGTATGATGGATGAAAATAAATCTCTTCCTAAGGATCCAATTGTAGTTCATCATCATAAATTTGGGGATACTGGGAAATATCTGAAACAATTCCCCTATCTGAAGTTTATTCTCTAGACCAAGTGATAGAATAGGTGGAAATAAAATGTATGAATTGTTTATGCATGATAATTAATGAATTAAATTGTCTAATTTTTTATCAATTTTATTTTGGTTATAAAAATTAAGAAATATATAAGGACTTTGTTAGATTTTAGAAGCGCATGTGTATTCATTAATATAATGGTTGTGGATACCATCATTGTTTATGAGTTTATGATTTATCATAAGTTAAAAATAATATACGACCCCTTAAAAAAACATTTTGGAAGGAATTTCATAGGGGTAGGTATATTTTGGAATAAATTTATGAAAATACATCCCATTGGTTTAGTATTTTTGTATTGAAAATGTTTTTTTGGAATAATTTCTTTACATTTTATGTATAAAATTTTAATGATATTGATAGAATTTATGGTTAACATGAAAAGTAATGACATTTTAATAATAATCATATAAGATTATTAGTCATTATGAAAAAATATAAATAAAATTCTTTGAAAAACATATTTAAATAGTTTTTTAATGATCAATTTAATTTCCATAATTTGAATCATATATTTTAGGGAATTTTATAAGAAATATATTAATATAGTTAAGAAAAAGGAATACCCATATGTTGGGTGACAACCTATTTCATCTGGAATATTTTTAGGGCATGAAACCCTAACTAAAGAATGATAAGGGTTTAACACCTACCATTAGCCTATGTGATCTCCAGATTAGTATGTAATTATTTTTAATTATACTATTTGAAAAATAAATATTAATGATGAACCATTAGTTTTACTTTTGAGTTTCAGAAATTAATTTATTGGATAACATGTTTTAAACATATAGATATTTTAAAATAGTTATAAATAATGACTTGTTTTGTTTTTATGGATATTAATATCAATTAAAACTTAATTTATGACTTCAATATTAAAAAAAATTCTTTCTATATTCATTTATTAGTTTAATTGTTGAATTGGAAATTAATTGAATCACAAAAAATGGATAAAATTGTGTTTTTGAAATAGAAATATATCATGTAAGTGTTTTTCATTATATTATTAGGTAGTAAAATAATTAATAACCATTAGGAAAATGATATTGAAACAAAAATTTTATCATAACACCATCATTTATATTGAACCAGTGGTCTTTTAAATCAACATAAATTTATGGATTTTAATTCCTTAAATTTACATTGATAATTCACCTCCTTTAGATCAATGGACACTACCACTCTCTATAAATATTTACACATTTATTCCATTTCCATATCTTCAATTTCCACCAATGTTCTCCTACATACAAACCCACATATGTGTTATTCCATATGAACTTTTCACTTCAATTTCTCTTTTTTTAATGGGATATTTGATTATGCATTTTATGATAAGGAATTTTGAATGATGTTATTTCCAAATTTCAAACCCGTGATTACCAAAATCAATTTTAATTTGTGAGGATCCATTTTATTTAAGGTGTAGTGAATGTAACACCATGAAATTATATATTATGAACATTTTATTTGATAGTATGTATTTCACAGAACACTAATCATATAAAGGAATATAATATCTGAAGAATTTATGATATATTTACTATTTTAAATTAGTTTAATAAATTATATAGCATTAAATTAACAAAACATTGTGTTTGGCTTGTGTTACATAGAACAATGTGTTTCTTTGATAACATGCATTACAAACATGATCATATTTTAACAAAAAATTATATAATATTATTATTATTATTTAATATGATAGTTCTTTCCTAGTAATTGGAATTCAAGGTAAAAATAGGATTTAATAACTTATAAAAATTTATTATGCAGAAAAATTTATTTTTTACCTATTGATTAATAATAATAATCATCATCATTTAAATGAAAAAGATATAATTTCTAAAAAAAAATTTATAAAATATTGGTGAGTCACACTTGGAAAACAAATTATGAAATTAATTTTTAACAAATTTGGAAAATTTAATTGGAAAATAAATTTTTATTTAAATTAAAATACGAAAATTATGTTATGGTGAAATTTTGGTAATTTTATGAGAAGATTCATTAATAATGAATAATAAAAAATAAAATATTTTAATTGAAATTTAAATTTTCTTATGAATAATTTATATTGATAAATTATATTTTAATTATAATTAACATAATAGTAGTTAATTTATAAAAAAAGTTAATACTATATATTTCATTGGAATAATTTTCATATTGAATTCAGATTCAAAAACGTTTTAAACCTTTGAACATTTTCACTTTAAGAACCCTCTTTCTTGTCCCACATATGAGGTTCCTTTTTAAATTATAAATTTACACTTTTATTAATTGAATTTGAGAAAATAGATCCCATATTTAGAAGGAAAAAATAATATAGTTAATAAAAATTTCAAATTAACTTTTGATAAAAATGTATAGTTAATGTAGTAAAAATTAATTACCACGTTTAATGTAAAAATTGATTTACTGAGGGATAAACTAAAAAGTTAAGGTTCAAAATGACCTAACCACTTGTGTAGAAAGAAATTAATGACCAAATTTGGACTATTTACCCTATAAGTCTCTACAATGGTCCATTTTTGGACCATTTTGATATAAGGAAAATGTCGGAGCCCTCAATTATTTTAAAAAATAATGATAGGATCCTCTCCCACACTTATAAAATGCCACCCCTATCCTCTCCAATTACCAAATTTAATGAACATTTTTAGTAAATAAATACACAAAAACTTCAAAAATACCATCCCCTAATCCCATAAGCCATAGATTTTGAATAAATAAAACATTTGAAGGTTTTAGTGAAAAACTAAGGGGTACACCCGATGAAGAGAATATTTCTTCAAAGAGCGTCTGTATTTTATTTCTTTAGCCTCCTTATTAATTTGTAATTATACCATTATAATATAACAAAACTATTATCCTAAATATACTATGATGTTTTTATAATAATTTAATGTCCCTAAACCACTTAAAATTACATCAGATGGGTTATGAATTCATCATTCATGTTTACGAAGGAATACCACCTCATGAACTGATGTCATTCGTTCTTCGATTTCTACCTATCAAGGATGGGTATGATGGTGGATTTATAATATATATATATTATATTTATAATATATTCATACCATTAAATTTCTTTTATATTATATATCTTTTTACCTTTTGTTTTTCAGGAGACACAATAACATCTATTGTGTGTATGACAGACCACTGTCTGGAGATGTGATTTGTCTTTCACTAACGCTTCACATGGAAGGTGTTAATGATAATGTTAATGATTATATTTAATTTAAATTATATAGTTATATTTTTGATGAAATAATTATCATTCAATAAAAAAATATACATCCTTTTCATTCTTTAAATTTCACTCATTTAAAGATGATAACATCGTTCGAATATCTGTGGTCTACCACCTTCACTGAGAGATGTGAGTATATATTCATCACCAAACAACATGGATTATATATAAAGTCTTATAATATAATATATATTATATTATTATAATTTATTAAATGAAAAATATTACTTTTGTAATGACCTGGAAATTTCAAGGAAAATGTTTCATTAATATTCTTTGCGATTTTACAAGAACGCAGTTTCAGACGGCACTAGATTCCGAGGCCCGGTGTGCTCGGATCATCAATACGAAGTTTAGCTCGGGTACGTTCAGTGAACGAATGAGCGGGTTTTTCTAACCTTTGAACTGGTGCTCCGAATCATATTCTGAGGGCACCAATGGAACCGTAGCGCCAGTAATTGCTTAGGAACACCTGTTCCAGAGTTGTGTTTTCACGAGAATTGATGATAAAAATTGTGGAAGTTTAATTTATAATAATTCTACAATTATTATTTTACTCTAAGTGATTAATCCTTTGGATGGATGTTGGGTAACTACCCAACCTCCCTTGGGAGGTTATGAGGGTGGTGTGGCCCACACGAACCCCACCCCTTCATATCCTTTAACCCCCTCAACTCTCATTAATGTTGTAAACTTAAGTTTATTAAACATATGGTATTAATGTAGTAAGTTTAATGTGAGTTTTTGAAATTCAAACCCTTGAATTTCAAAAGGCTTGTTGTGATAATAAAATAAGAAAGGAAATTATTTTATTTTGTTGTTAGAGTTTTGTCGTGGAGAGATTTTGGGAAGAACATCTTCTTCTTTGATGAAGAACGCGAAGAACGAACGGACTCCGACGTGGAGAGCCGAGCCCTCGGAGACCGTCTTCCGCAACACCGACCCGCGACGCGACGTCTTCTTCAACGACGTCTTTCTCCCACGACATCTCTTTTCACGATGATTTCTCGCGACGAAATCTCCGTCAACGTCTTCGAATCCTTGCGTCACGACGCCGACGTTCGTCATCTCTTTAATCAAGGTAGGGGATTTATTTTATTTAATTATTTCTGTTCATGATTCTAGTTTGGCGTTCTTCATGGATATACGACTAAATGTTATCGTTTAACGAGAGGGGGTCGGACCACACAAACACGACCGAACCTCCTCTTTATCGTTGTTTGATACTTTTGGGTTTGGACGGAATTGCGTGGTGTTGTCGCACCATGCAGGAATCACACGGAAAGTAATTCGCGGCGCCGTCGCGCAGCGCTGTGAAGTTGAACAAGGACGCGATGTCGTCGCGCCGCGTCGAAGAAAACCGAAGACGCCGCGGCTGGAGCGGGGCCACGGCAGAGGGGCACGGTGCCGTCGCACTGCGCCGGACGAATCAAGTCGTGATCGGTTCCGGGCCGCGGCGGAGCAGGGTGAACGACGACTGGTTCTGGGCCGCCGATGATGGCGATGGAGGAAGGACCGGCCGTCGCCAGTCCTTGTCGGCATAACCGGCCGACCGGTGCGGGCCGACCGAACAAAGGAGAGCCAGGGGAATTAATTCCCCCGGCCGGCCAGATCAAACGTCACCCATCAATGGTGGGTCGTGGTTACACTAGGGGGGCAGGCGCCCCCCTTTCCCAAGTGGCTTGGCCGTTGGCCGAGCTGGCCAGCGCGCTATGCGCGCTGTGCCCAGGCCGGACCGACCGCCTGGTCGGTCCGCCAGGTCGGGCCGGGCCGCACGGGGCTGGGCCGCGCCTAGCCAGGCCAGGCCGCTCCAGGCAGTGTAGACCCAGACCCGGGGCGTGTCAACCCAGTTCGGGCCAACCGAGGGGAGGGGCTCTCGGGTCGGGTCGGTCCAGGCCCGAAACCCCAGTTTTCGGACCGTCTTCGGTCTTTTGCCCAAAACATGCGATACCGACCTCTTATCGACGCACCGTCAGTTGCGTATCAATCCTTGGAACGAGACGGTCGTTTCGGTATATCGCACTCAAGGTTTCGGAATACTTTGGGTTCGGCCAAGCTGGTACGGATACGAAACCAACCGGGCCCTCGGAGCGGAAATGCTTATATCTTGGGCTCTGGACGTCCGATTGACGTGCCGTTGACATTGATGGATTCCTCTAAGTGAGAAGGATCATTTGGATTACTCCTCTAGAGGTTTGGATGTCATCGGAGTGCGGTCGGGTTGGTTCGTTCACAAAATCCAAACGGGCCCCTGGAACGGAAAAGCCAATAACTCGCAGACCGGGCGTCCGATTGACGCACCGTCTGTCTCGTTGAAATTCATCTTGATGAGACAGAACTTTTTGTAATTCTTTCCCCGAGTTTTGGTTGCTATTGGATAGTAGCCGGGTTGGATTATACCGGAAATCCAACCGGGCCCTTGGAACAGAAAAGCTGTTATCTTTCAGACCAGACGTCCGTTTGAAAAACTGTCAGCGGTGTTGGTGATCACTTTGAGAAACGGTCCCTATGAGTATACCCTATGAGAGTTCGTGGTACAGTTGAGATACGACCGGGTTGTTTTGCTGAAGATACCAACTGGGCCCCTGGGACGAAAAGGCTAATAACTCATAGACCGGGCGTCTGATTGACGCGCCGTCTGTTGCGTTGAGACCACTATGATGAGGCGGTCCATTGAGATACTTCTTCATGGGACTTTGAGATACGTCGATTATCGACCTGTATCTAATGGAGCGGAACCTCCCAGAGACGAGCGTGCGGAGTACGGAGACCATGTAGCCGACTGAGACCTTACAACTGCTTGACCGACTCGACTTGGAGTGAGTCGACTAGCCCAGTGGATGAAGAACTACTTTGTGAGGCGCAGACCCATGGAGGATGGAGCACTACCTGTGTGACAGTGCAGACCCGCGGTACTTGTCCGGAGAGTAACTCAGTAGGTTACTAGGGGGTGTGCACTACTGTGTTTGGGTGAAATACCTCAGCGGGAATCACTACTATGTTTGGGTAGCTGACCCGTGATACTCGATAGGAGGAGTACCTCAGTAGTTTTAGGTTATTGAGCAGTACCTCGGAGTCATGACAGAACCAGTGTACACTCCAGAGATTGGTCTCTTCAGTAGTTACGGTTTCGATATTGAAAATCCTGGTTTGAGGTGAGACTTTTGACCTTTTTGTTTACCTCATGATTGAGATGATTCACTTGATAACTTCGGTATATGTATGGGCATATACTTAGGTAGTGGTTATCCATTGATTTCATGATCTTGGTGTTTTCATCATGATTGAGATGGGTTACTTGATAACATAGGTATATGCATGGGCATATACCTATGTATAGGTTATCTATTGAGATCTTTTTTGTGGTTATCCATGTTGGTTTTAGTGAGACCTTGAGGGTCTCGAGGTCCCTACTGAGTATCGTTATACTCACCCATGCACGGGCTATGCCCGCACCTCGTTGTGTTTGTTGTAGATGACGGGCAGTGCTGACGGAGGCCGAGTGTTCGAGGACTGGCGGTACCCGGAGGTGGACTACACGACGAGTCAGTACCCGGAGGTGGACTACATGACGAGTCAGTATCTGTAGGTGGACTTCACGGCGATGCGACACACGAAGGAGGTTGAAGGGAGAGAGCGTTGAGGAGGATATCTGTACCTACCCTTTAGGTAGGATCCGTGGTGGACGATCCAGGAGCTGCGCCACCTGTACCTACCCTTCAGGTAGGATCCGAGGAGGAAGTCCGAAGAGCTACTTCCTTTCTTCTAGCTATTATCTTTTTCTGTTGTACTTTGTTCAGTTGTAGTGGTACTTTCATTTGGGTTTGTATTATGGCCCATTTACCTTTCAACATGTCTCTTTGTACTTAGTGTTTTACTTCCCCTTGTACTCTGTAGTATTTTTTCTACTTTCATAAAGGCAATTCCTTCCTAGTTATCAGGATTTATGCCTTTGGTTCTAGTCGCCAGCCCCTGGCCTATGGAAGGCGGGCTTGGGGTAGTCACGGCACGGGCCCCGAGGATGGTTCGTGACCAATTGGTATCAGAAGAGTCTGTTCTACCGAACAATTTATAACTATGATATTTTCTTTTTGTGAAGAAATAGTGTTAAGAGTACCAAGTGTGGTTTTCAGTTCAGGGAGTCCAGTGTTGGTGCAGGCGGCCGACGTATCCATACACCAGTACCTTGACAACTGATTTCCGACTTTGTGCATGAAAACACTGATTGCGTGTGTGTTTCCAGAAGTTTTATTTAAATAATAGCTCACACCGGGTCAGCTCACCAGGTATAAATGTTTGACCGTGTCACGTTGTTTCTTTCAGTATGCCTTTTCTCTGACGACCATCTAGAGCCTAGAGGGATGTGCGTACTGACAGCCTGTCGAGCGACGAGGCTTCGGTACAGGGCTCTCTTGCAGTTGAGGCACCAACGGTATTACCATACATTGGGCCACCAATGCCACCATCCCCAGCAGTAGGCAATGCACGCCACTTGAGCGCACTGCACGAGTTCCAGCGCTAGAGGCCACCCAGATTCTGGGGAGAGACGGACCTGCAGGCGGCTGAGGATTGGCTGGAGGCTGTGGTGAGAGTCTTCAGGCTAGTGGGGACGCCGGCAGACTTCATGGTGATATTTGCTGCCAGCCTTCTTCAAGCAGCAGCAGGTAGGTGGTGGAGCCACTTGTTTCAGTTTTGTGACGGGATGACCTTCGCATGGGAAGACATCGAGACCTTATTCAGGGTGGAGTTTGTGCCATTAGCTCTACACCCCGAGCGTGTTCAGGAGCAGCTGCCTTTGCCGCAAGTTTTTCGATCAGTATCCGAGTCATCTGTGTGTAGTAGATAGATGATGCAGAGGTCTAGGAGGACCAGACCAGGTATTGGATGATCTCGGGTTTTAGGACCGGTGGTGCGGGGCACCCGGGGTGGGGTCAGAGCCAGGCGTGCCAGAAATAGACTGTGTTACTCATGCGGCGGGAAGGGTCACCTGGCATGTGACTGTCCGACTCCTCGCACAGTTGATCCGCGGGTGTTTGAGGAGCCACCAAGACAGAAGCAGCGGCTGGTGCATGAGCAAAAACCGAGTAGTGGACAAGGTAGTAGAGCTCCGGGAGTAGGAGGACAGGAGCGGAACTAGTGGATACATCCCTTGTACTTCTAGTTCCATGTTGTTGTTGTATTCGTGTCTTTGTACTATGAGATGCAATAATAAAAAGGCACTTATCTTTGTGATGTTATCTTTCCTGTCCTTTTTGTTTGTTTGATACTGAGTGGTCCTGGTTAAGACTGTTGACTTGACCCTCACTTTCGATATTTCTACTGGAGGAGACCCAGTGACCTCACACTGATGCCGACAGTGTGACTCGACCATTGGAGGCGAGAGTGACAGTTGGATCTCTTTGTAGTTACTTCGAGGCCTTACGAAGTCATCCATGGAATGAATGTGTCATTCATGTCAGGATTGAATGTATTAGGCAATCGGTGTGTTTCATCCAGGGGATGAGACTGAGTTTCTATTTTTGGCAAATGAGAAATTTTAGCAGCTCTTTCAGATCGTAGCCAATGAAGGTGCAGATCATCCAGGAGCGGATGAAGACTGCACAGTGCAGAAGAAACAAGATACTGGAACCAGTCTTGGAGACTCGGGCATGTTAAATGTTTCCATAAGAGGAAGCATAAAGAAGAGATGAGTCTGTGAAGTAGTAGACGTGGAGGTAGATCTAGGAGAGCAGCATGAGGTGGTGTACATCTTAACATGCTATAACCACTCGCTTTAGTTATCCCCTCCAGGCTCAGGGAGCTGGAGGGCGGAGGAAGAGTGAAGCTGCATGCGGTAAAGGAGTGTGACCCAATGGCTTTAAAGATGATTCAAGGGACAGTCTGTGTCCACTACTAGCTGCTGTAGCAACAGACATCGATATGAATCATTCCTTGCTTTCACAAATCTTGTTCCAGACCTAGAGTTTCTGGTAAGCCGTGGACTTGACCCTCACGTCTGGAGATACCTTGGGAGGAGACTCGATAATCACACTTACGCCGACCATGTGGTCAGACCCTCGACGAGAGAGTTTCGGTTTGAATCTCTTGGTGGCAGCGTCGAGGCCTTACGACGTTGGTCTGAGTATGGATTGGATCCACAGTTCATACACGGATTGAATCTATTAGGATAAAATGTTGTGGTTTAACTATGATGTCGGGATGGGTTTTCCTTGGTTGGCGAAAAGGAAACCCCAGGCAGCACAGGATAAACTCTTTCACAGGTGGGTGAGACCGATCACTCTTGAGTCGGTCAACCATACCCTCGTGGCAGCATTCGTTTGAGTTTCAGTTCTAACAGGAGTTGGGACCTCTGAGTTCGAGACTGACGATCACGTCCTTATATGGGTCTCACCTCGACGAGGGTTACAGAGATGTAGCCAAGGAGGCAAGTTATCTTCGAGGGTCAACAGACCTTTCTTGGTCCTCAGCTGGGTAGGCGGGGTGGTTTACCGCTTAACCCATCAACCTCAGTTACACCAGGTGCATGACGACTTCCACGTATCTCAACTGAGGAGATAAGTGCTCGAACTGTCGCATATCATCGACCATGAGGAGCTAGATGATGGCGATGGGGTGTGTTTCACGGAGGTTCCAGTGGGGATCGAGGATCGATAGGAGCGGATCCTACGAGGGCGATCGATTCCTCGGGTGCACTTTCTCTGGCAGTACGGGAACCTCCGGGTGAGCACATGGGAGCGGAAGGCTCAGATGCGTGCTCTATACCGCTTTTGTGACCCTAGTTTGTGTTGAAGCTTTATGGGAATGTAAAGACCTGAGGTGGGAGTAATGAAAATACCCAGAAATTTCATGGAAAGATTTTTCTTAATTTTCTTTGGGATTTGACAAGAACGCAGTTTCAGACGGCACTTGATTCAGAGGCCCGGTGTTCCCAGAACTTCAATCCGAAGTTTAGCTCGGGTACGTTCAGTGAACGAACGAGTGGGTTTTTCTAACTTTTGAACCGGTTCTCAGAATCGAATTCCAAGGGAACAAATGGAACTGTAGTGCCGGTAGTTTCTTAGGAACACATGTTCCGGAGTTGTGTTTTCATGAGAGTTGATGATTAAAATTGTGGAAGTTTAATTTATAAATATTCTACAATTTTTATTTTACTCTATGTGATTAATCCTTTGGATGGAAGATGGGTAACTACCCAACCTCCCATGGGAGGTTATGAGGGTGGTGGGGCCCACACGAACCACACCCCTTCATATCCTATAACCCCCTCAACTCTCATTAATATTGTTAACTTATGTTTATTAAACTTATGGCATTAATGTAGTAAGTTTAATGTGAGTTTTTGAAATTCAAACCCATGAATTTCAAAAGGCTTGTTGTGATAATTAAATAAGAAAGAAGCATATTTTATTTTGTAGTTAGTGTTTTGTCATTGAGAGATTTTGGGAAGAACATCTTCTTCTTTGACGAAGAACGCGAAGAACAAACAAACTCTGACGTGGAGAGCCGAGCCCTCAGAGATTGTCTTCCGCGACACCGACCCGTGACGTGATGTCTACTTCCACGACGCCTTTATTCCACGACATCTCTTTTTGTGACGATTTCTCGTGAAGAAATGTCCGTCAACGTCTTCGAATACTCACTTCGCGATGCTGACTTTCGTCATCTCTTTAATCAATGTAGGGGATTTATTTTATTTAATTATTTCCATTCATGATTCTAGTTTGTCGTTCTTCATGGATATACGACTAAATGTTATCATTTAACAAGAGGGGGGCGGACCGCACAATCACGGCCGACCCTCCTCTTAATCCTTGTTTGATACTTTGTGGTTTGGACGGAATGGCGTGGTTCCATCGCACCATGTGGGAATCGCACGACAATTAATTCACGGCGTCGTCGCTCCGCACCGTGAAGCTGAACAAGGACGCGACGTCGTCACGCCGCGTCGAAGAAAACCAAAGATTCGATGGCCGGAGTGGGGCCGCGGCGGAGGGGCGCGGTGCAATCACACCGCACTAGATAAAACAAGCCGTGGACAGTTCCGGGCCGCGGCGGAGCAGGGTTACCGGCAGCCGGTTCCGGGCCGCCGGTGTCAGCGATGGAGGAAGGACCGGTCGTCGCCGGTCCTAGTCAGTAGAACAGGCTGGCTGGCGTGGGCTGACCGGACAAAGGAGAGCCAGGGGAATTAATTCCCCCGGCCGGCCAGATCAAACGGCCCCCATCAATGGGGGGTCGCGGTTACACCAGGGGGGGCATGCGCCCCCCTTGCCAAAGCAGCTCGGCCTTTGGCCGGGCTGGCCAGCGCGCTGGGCGCACTGTGCCTTGGCCGGACTGGCCACCTGGCCGGTCCGCCAGGCCGACCCGGACCCTGGGCGGGTCGACCCGGTTCGGGCCAACCGGGGGCGTCTCGGGTCGGGTCGGTCCGTGCCTGAAACCCCCGTTTTCAGAACGTCTTCTGTCTTTTTTCCAAAACATGGGCTACGGACCTCCGATCGACACACCGTCAGTTGCGTAGCGATCCTTGGATTGAGACGGCCGTTTCAGTATATCACACATAGGGTTTTAGAATACTTTGGGTTCATCTGGGTTGGTTCGGATACAAAACCAACCGGGCCCTCGGAGCGGAAACACTTATATCTTGAGCTCCGGACGTTCGATTGACGTGTCATCGACTTTTATGGATTCCTCTAGTGAGACAGATATTTTGGCTTACTCCGATAGAGGTTTGGGTGCCATCAGAGTGCGGACAGGTTGGTTCGCTCACGAAATCCAACCGGGCCCCTGGAACGGAAAATCCAATAACTCGCAGACCGGGCGTCCGATTGAAGAACCGTCGGACTCTTTGAAATTCCAATTGATGAGACAGAACTTTTGGAATTCTTCGCCCGAGTTTCAGTTTCTATTGGATAGTGGTCGGGTTGGATTATATCTGAAATCCAACCGGGACCTTGGAACGGAAAAGTTGTTATCTTTCAGACAAGACATCCGTTTGATGAACCGTCAGCGACGTTGGTGCTCACATTGAGAAACTGTCCCTATGAGTATACGCTATGAGAGTTCGGGGTACATTTGAGATACGGTTGTGTTGGTTCACTCAGAAACCCAATAGTTCCCCTGGGACGAAAAGGCTAATAACTCATAGACCGGGCGTCCGATTGACACGTCCTCTATTGCATTGATAACTCTATGACGAGGTGGTCCTTTGAGATACTTCTTCATGGGACTTTGAGATACTTGGAGTATCGACCTGTAGCTCGTGGAGCGGACCCTACCAGAGACGAGCGTGTGGAGTACGGAGACCGTGAAACCAACTGAGACCTGACGACTGCTTGACCGACTCGACTTAGAGTGAGTCGACTAGCCCAGTGGACGGAAAACTACTTTTTGAGATACAGACCCATGGAGGATGGAGAACTACCTGTGTGATAGTGCAGATCCACATTACTCGTCCGGAGAGTACCTCAGCAGGCTATTAGGGGGTGTGCACTACTGTTTTTGGGTGACATACCTCAGCGGGAAGCACTACTGGGTTTGGGTGGCTGACCCGTGGTACTCGACAAGAGGATTAACTCAGCAGTTTTAGGTTAGTGAGCAGTACCTCGGAGTCATGACAGGACCACTGTACACTCCAGAGACGGGGCTCTTCAGTAGTTACAGTTTCGATATTGAAAATCCTGGTTTGAGCTGAGACTTTTGACCTTTGTGTTTACCTCATGATTGAGATGGGTCACTTCATAACTTGGGTATATGTATGGGCATATACCTGGGTAGTTTTTATCTGTTGATTTCATGATCTTGGTGTTTTCCTCATGATTGAGATGGGTTACTTGATAACTTAGGTATATGCATGGACATATACCTAAGTAGAGGTTATCTGTTGAGATCTTCATTGTGGTTATCCATGTTGGTTTTAGTGAGACCATGAGGTTCTCGGGGTCCCTACTAAGTATCGTTATACTCAACCTTGCACGGGCTACGCCCGCACCTCGTTGTGTTGGTTGCAGACGACGGGCTGTGCTGACGGAGGCCGAGTGTTCGAGGACTGGCGGTACCCGGAGGTGGACTACACGACGTGTCAGTACCTGGAGGTGGACAACACGACGAGTCAGTATCTGGAGGTTGACTTCATGGTGATGCGACACACAGAGGAGGTTGACGGGAGAGAGCGTTGAGGAGGCTATCTGTACCTGCCCTTTAGGTAGGATCCGTGGTGGACGATCCAGGAGCTGCGCCATCTGTACCTACCCTTCAGGTAGGATCCGAGGAGGACGACCCAGGAGCTGCTTCCTTTCTTCCAGCAGTGGTCTTTTTCTATTTTACGTTGTTCAGTTGTAGTTGTACTTTCATTTGGGTTTTTATTCTGGCCCATTTACCATTTAGCACTTCTCTTTGTACTTAGTGTTTTACTTCCGCTTGTACTCTGTAGTGTTTTGTTTACTTTCATAAAGGCAATTCCTTCCCAGTTATCGGGATTTACGCCTTTGGTGCTAGTCGCCAGCCCATGGCCTCTGGAAGGCGGTCTTGGGGTAGTGATGGCACGGGCCCAGAGGATGGGTCATGACCACTTTCCACCATTCCATATTGATCGGTGAAAAAATGGAAATGTTATTCATGAATATGTACAACATTCTATCTCCATGATTGCAACACAATTCAATTTCCATAACCATAATTAATGATTTTTTAAATGTAAAATTGATCGTAAAATTTGATAAATTAGTCATTATTATTATTTTATTGATAAATTATCTATATAATATACATAAGAACTGAAATTTAATATCAAAGCATGAATGAGAAAACAAGGTGTTTAACACCAGAAACAATGAAAATAATGAAACATTATTAACAAATGGGTGGAAATATATTTTAATATGATAATATATGATATTATAAATACAAATAATGTTATTTAAAATGTTAATAATGTTTTTAAAACATCTATATAGGATGTTAATGAATGTTGAACCAATATAAGTGCAAAGTGATATCTTTACTAAATTTTCACTAATCAGGTCAATCTTATACTTCGTTTATTATATAATTATAAAATTATGCGTGTAATGACTTTTAATTATATTATGGTTTATTTATACTTGTTTTATATTTATTTTTATCTCATAAAATTAATATTTTCTTATATTAATACTCCCATAAATATTATGATCATTTAATGGATTTATTTCACTATCTCATTTTTATCAAGATTGTCTATTCTTGAATAACAGTTGAATGAAATTACTTGAACATTTACTGATTAACCCATTAATTTTATTATAATATATTTATTCATGATGTTTTTACATTATAGTACCATTTTCCAAATCTTTAGTACTGAAAATATTTTAGAAATTTTTTTCATGAATGTTTGAATTCATTTATCTATTCGGTTAGTAATATGATTTATTGAAAAACCATGTTTTATTCCAAAACCACATTTTCTAAAAATGTTTTCAAATATTTTTAACATTTTATAAATGAATTATAAAATTTATCTTCACCCATTTTTACTCTTTATAAAATTTTCTCAATGTAATATTAATTCATTTACAAAATAATCCCATTTGGATTTTACCAAAAAATGTGGATTGAATTTTGTTATAATTTTATAAACAAGGAACTTTCATAAATTTTATTACATTGAGAAAGGAATATCTTTTTTTCTAAATTTATAAAATGTAAATAATTACTCACCATCATGACTGTAGTTTATTTGAATCATCCTATTCATGTTCACATAGATGTGGTTGATGAAAATGGGTTTATTGTGATCTTAAAATAAAACGATTTTAAAAATGTTTTTCCAAATGAAGAGTATATTTTTTACAAGAACACTTTTAAATATATTTTTATGATACTTCTATTCATAAATGAAAAAAACGTTTATTATTACTCAAATGGAAATATATCATATTGATAATGTCTTTATTCTTCATCTGGAAGGTTCATGGTCATTTTGACTAAGGAATGAATTTATATTCACCCCTTTGATCAATTTTTGTGGTCAATGATTTTCCCTTAAAATGTTCACCTTCCTATGATCATTGGATATTAAAATTATCCTAAAAATGAATATTATTTTTCATTGATATGTTTATCACTTAATCCTTATATCATTTCTATATAGTGTGTAGTACTTTGAATGTTCTTCGATTAACAAGGGATATATTGAAAAATCCAAACTCTTTTCTTGATATAGTTATTTGAAAAGCCAGATTGATTATGAATTTAATAAATTAATTGATACTTTAGGATTTATTTGGATAGTTATGACATGGGAGGGTCCTAGTTATAGATATCCCCTCAATGCATTGGGAGTTTTATGTGACAAATTAGTTGGAAAACGGTAGTTAAATGGGATTTTACCCAGTATATTTTAATACTCTTATGAATGTTCTTGATGGTAATGGTATCATATACCAGGGAAACACATTGTACAATATAAATTTATTTTCTTCATTACATATCAATTATTTCAATCCATGACATTTTCACTATGAATTTGGCTCTACTGCAATTCATTCCTACTTATATAACTGGAATGTGTTTCAGTTATTTACCTTTCAATATTGATTATTCCTTATCCATTTATGATAGTCATGTTATTGACTAAATGGAATGTTTCTTCAGATATTTTCCTATTAATATGGTCTATTTATTACTATTAATGATTTATTTATTCATTATTGATTTCATTATCCGTATCCCTTTTTGAGAATTTGAGATCAACTTTATTTTGTTTATTTTTATAGGAATCCATGAAGTGTATTGCGTTTGATATATAAGAATATACTGGAGGGATTACTATTATTCTTATAAAAAAATATATGTTTTAATTTGTGAAGTCATATATAATATGGGAATCATTTATTTATCTAGTTCACTAAGAATACTAAAATATTCAGTACTTTAGGATTAGATTCCTTGTATCTTATTCCAATGTAATGAACTATGACACCAAATAATGGATAGAAGGGTCATAATTTCTAAAAAAAATTAATTCACTACCCAATTTTATCTCCTAAAATAAAACCATGATGTGTGGATTCAGTTTCCCACTACACAATACAAACATATTCAAAAAATCTCAAAAAATTGTACTATCCCCTTTAAATATTTCAGAACAATACACTAAGAAGTGTAGAATGGTAATTTTATTTTCACATATACTTAATCACTCATCACCTCCATTTGATTACTTACATATCAAGGAATTGTAATACAATTAATAAAAAAACCATGAGTCCCAATTTTATAGAACACAAATATTTATCATAATATCTCAAAATGTATCATGTAGTGTGGTTTCATATATAACAACAAAAACATCCTTTAGAAGGAAAACACCACCACTTGGGGTTAAATATTATTTTGAATTCCATCATATATAACAAACCAAATGTAACTTCTCCAGTCACTACTCTTCACCCAATATATATAAATTAATAATAATCTATATTGCATAATTTTATATTGTATTGACAATACCAGTATAAGAATAAAACCATTTCAAAATCCCCAAATGATAACTATGATATCTCTCATCATCTCCAACGATCAAACATACCATCCACCCATTCAGCAATACCTCTAAAACAATCATTGAAATCATGAGAATATCAAATGATATATATCTTTTTCTATAAGTGATAGTGGATCAATAATAGATTAATTTCATTGAAAATTTTAAATTTCACTCCTAAACATCATTTTTTATAAAAAAATATTAAAGCATAACTTATTTATCTCAACTAAATTAATAACTAAGACAAATTTTACAACTATAATAAAACAACTTCATACATGATTTTTAAACATATTATGTTAATTGCATGATGCTGGTGAATTAATATAGTAAAAATGTAAAAATACAAAAAAAATCAATTCATCTTTTCAATATATATATAACAGTAAAATATTTCTTTATATCCAACTAATATAACGGACAATTCCCTTGAAGAAACTTATCCCTCCAACTAATTTTTCAATTTTACTTCTTAAATACTCAATAAATTTTAGAACCATCACCACTAACAATATATTTGTACAACCATAATTATGTTCCTCAATAATTGAAAAATTATAAATGATTATTTTAAATAAATTTTTTAAAAATTGATACATATATATATTTTAATATTTTTACATAATATATTATTGAAATGTCTTATTACCAAATTTTTACTAATAAATTATTTGAGATAAGAACCTTAAAACTTATAAATAAAATATTAGATCTCCTAAATACAAAATTATATTTATACATTCCAAAATATTCTATTTCCAATCTAATAAAATATTCGATAATAGAAATTCCGTCATAAACTGACATGGGAACTAATTTCAGGAAACTTTAGACACATTTTGGTTATAAAGAGAGAGATTCCACCATTGACAAAATATTCCCAATAATAAACTCACAACCAATGGTATCTATGCTCATCTATAACGTGAATCAACTAGAGGGATATCTCTACAACATCTATCAAATTCTCAGTATCCCAATCATACATATATTCCTCATACATTGGAATATTATATCAATAAAACTCCTATAGAATATTATTTTAAATTTAGGGTACATCATGATAAATCCTCCCGTAAGCCAGCTTAAGATATTTCCCCTCCTCCTCTAATTGAACCACTTGAAGGAATTTATCAAGTCATATATCAGGTCATGAAGAAAAAACCCAATCGGAATGATATAGAAAGTTTCAAAGAAATTATTAAATTGACCTATTTATATCAATAAATATAATATCAATATGGATAATCATTATAATATAAATCTTAAAAATTTACATCTGCCCTAACACCTTACATTCCTAACACTATACCATCCCTTAGGTACCCATTAAATAATTAAGGTACTAGAGAATGGTTGAAATTTTCACAACAACCTTTAGTGACTTCTAACATCAAAATTCTACCCTATGTTCTAACATACTAAAAGGTTACCAACAAAATGATATTCTAACTAGTTACCACTAAAAACACCATCAAAACATTATTTAGAACCATTACTTTATAGCCTAAAAATGGTAATAAAACTTTATAATTTTTATGAGATCAATTTTTACTAATAAATACCCCCTCATATCAGCCATGGCATAGTGATTTTAACTATTGGAATAAATATCACAACACTGGTGGAATTATAATTTTTATTTAAAAAACACACCAACCCTAAATTATTCAACCCATAAAATAATTACATAATAATATTTCTAACAAAAAAAATAATTATATTTAAAAAAAATAGGATTAAATAACCTAGGAAACAAACCACTCAGAGAGAAACAAAGAACATATCTAAAAGAAAAAATGTAAAAGAAACTCCTTTAGACCCAATTAACTACAATATGCTATGAAATAGTGTTATACCACACAACATAAAGTATGATAATATTACTTTTTAAATGATAAATTAGGACTGAATGAAAACTGTATTTATTAGGTTTCTCTTGGGAACTATCATGTTCTAATATATATAAAATATACTAAATATAGTGTGAATAAAAAACCATGTTAATCCTTAACATACAAAGGTCAGTCAACATTATTACCATATCTGAACATATTATCACACATATAAAAACCAATTACACAAACAAAAACATTTTAAAATAATATATCATAATGATCCTACAAAACTCATTTCACACCAAATATTTTTCTATTGTGAACAACAAATTTCTTGAGTAGTAAAAATTATTATATACAATAACGATGGAATACAATATACATGAAGGGAGTACAATAACCCATGTAAGTAAAATAAGAGGTTGGAATGTGGTAATATAATAAAACATGAATTTTGGGGTTTATATATAATATAAAATAATAATGATTGTTAATTATGTATTATCCAACTATAGTGGCGGTTAGATAGATGATCTTCTATCGGCTGCTAATTGATAGTATTGAATAGTTATCATGGAATGTATCACGAGGATGACCGGGGACATCTCGAAAAGTGTCTTGATGTGACATAGTGAGTACCACTTTATTAGACTCTTTTTTTTGTTCATAGTTTTATAGGAATAACTTACTATATTAATAGATTTGATAAAATGAAAAATTATTGGGAAAAAATAAAGAATTGTGAGAAATCATGGGTGAGTGGTGTCTAAACCTAGGTAAAAAAATCCACCAATTCATAATCTAACTTGAAATTATTTATATAATAACCCATTCATGAGCCATATCCTATAAAATTCGTCTCACTAAAACATATAGATCAATTAAATTGAAACCTTTAACATAAAAAACTTGGCATTACAACATAATCATATATCCCCTTACATCCAAAACCATGTACTAAACACCAATATCCCTCATCTCACTCATAAATAAGTTCTTTATTCCCCAAAATGGAAAACTAGATATTTAGACACATTATGAAATCCATGTCCAGAGATGTATTGATGGAGAGTCATAATCATCACCTATTCATTCACACCCTCACCATAATAGTATGTCCTTGATATTAGAGGCATAAATGTTATCTTATCTCCAAAAAACCCCTTTTACCAGATTGTGAATAAAAAAAATAATATTTAAATGATAAGAATACATGAATATGTAACTCCTTGTCAAAGTCTTGAAGGTTAGTTGTACATCTTTTTAATAGAAACATTAAAAAAATCATCTCCCCACTCTCAACATACATGTATTGAAAAAAAGAAAAATTCTATTATATATGGATTTTGAAAACTATTCTATCGTTATCTAAAATATAAACCTTATCCACATCATATTCTTTTCATATTATTATCATTATACAAAGACTCCTAATATCTCTCTTGAATCACAGAATCCCCCATCTATAAGGGAAAATTCAGTCCATGCCATCAGCTTCCAAGAGGTTCTTTCATCCAATATATTCCTTCATCATCTTCTATTATTGTACCAATGATCAGTAGGTCTAATTTTGAATAGATATACACCATGTTTAATTCTCTATCGACACCTTACCAAATTTGATCATGATGTTAAGATGGAATATCCCATTTTTCAGGGGATACATTACATGTTTAAAATAATGAACTCAGATTGATATAATGGAAATTTTTATCTTCATGAATTATATTCAATTATTATGATGTGAACATGAAGATGTTCTATTTAACAAGTATTACTCTATCTTATGGTGGTATATATCACTCTTGATCATAGATTTTACCTTTGTAATATAGTGATTTTACCACAACATAGGAACCTGAATCATCTATTTTCAGAAAGTCCAAAATTTTATGTCTTCCAATATTGGAAGACAATAATATTATGTATAAAATTCATATACTATGTAAAGGATTCCACATAATCAGAATACTCCCTCTTCTTAAGCATCATTTTTTCTTGGGAGGATTTTTTATATTTCATAAATCCTTTATAATACAATAATTGGGAAAATATTATATATCATATTTAGTAAGACATAAAATCTTACATATGATCCTTCAAAAATTAATTTAAGATAGAATGATATTTAAATTCAACAGGTTGTAGAAAATTATATAAATTATCGTTATTCGAACTAAAAAAATATGTTACATATGATTCTGGATTCCAAAAAATATCATGCATATCAACCTTTTGTCCATAAATATATCACAAACCATCACCAGTAGTAACAACATATATTACATTACAGTTCTTATCTAAAAAACATAATGTATATCAACATTTCTTTTAATAATTATGTTACTTATGATCTAGTAGAATCAAGTTATCAATCATTATCAACATGTACATCATTGAAATCACCTATGAACCACATATGTCACATACTCATTTTAGGTTATATTTGGATATATTTTAAAAATAATTAAATCGATTAAGAAAATGCATATAAAACTTGTTATATTGAATTCTATATTTATTTATAATGTAATTAAAATAATATTTTATCATAATTATTACTTAAATTCTAGAGATTTTAAAAAATAAATAAAATTATAATGTAATCAAATTAAATATTTATCATTCCCACACATAATCTTATAAACTCTTAGGAAATAATCCACCATCTACCTCAGAATAATCATAAAAATTATGGTGGTGCAATCATTATAATTATCTTGAAAATAAAATACATTATTTATTTTTTATTGAATAAACTTGTCTTTCATTTTTCTTCTCCCACATTATATCATTCTCTATATTGTAAAGAATTTAAATTTATCGGATTATTTGAACTTTTCAGTTGGTGGATGGGATAAATCACAATTTATTCATCAGATTGAATTATAAGAGTTGGATCACATTTTTTGGATGGTTTCTATGGCCTAAAAGGAATCTCAGATGACAAGATATCTTTTAGGGGCATTTGGATTTAAAAACTCATTTTCAAGAGGGGCATATTAGGAAAATCGTCGGAAGATGGTTACTGGTAACTATGGGATGCAACCTTGTAGCCTATTTAAAAAAACATATATTTTTTAACCATGAGATGTTCCCCAAATTACTCTGAAAATATCTTATATAATTAATGGTGCATCATGTTTTGGAACAAATCTTGTCTAACTGTAAACTTAACCATGTGATGGGATGTTGCAAATAAACATTGTCCTCATAAGGGATACACATGGTTTGGGAAAACATACACATATTTCACATGGTTATTACTACTTAATATATAGACAAACATGATTAGGTGTAGAATTTGGAAAACAATGCAGTAAAACCAAGAACCCTTTTTTAAAATGGTAAAATTAAAATTTACCCATATTTTGTGTAAACCATGACTGATCTATTCTCCTCCCAAATATATTATCCCTCCCATGTGTTTCATCTATTGGTTTACACCACAATATTACACGTATCTCCCTCGTTCTTGGTCCAAATCAAAGGCCATCAGGTTCATTGGAAGCATATCATGTGTTTGTCTAGTATTCCGTTTTCTCCCATTATGTTAATAAAGAATGATATATAATGGATGAGTAAAGAGTTAAAATCCTAATATTGGTTGTATATGGATTTTCCCTTAAGTTCTATTTTATTTATAATCTATGTTGTTCTGCTTCATGATAGATGTCCTACACATCATCCTTGTGTTATAAAATTTATTTATTTAAATACTTATACCATAATTTTTTTATATTATTGGTATGGTTGGAGGTTGATGATCTAAAATCAAACAACCCTTTTGGTATGTTATTTAATATCTTAATAATGATAATCAATAAATAAAATAAAATAAAATGATCTAGATAAACCTCTTGGTCCATGATAGCATACTTTATTCTTGAGTTTTTTAATATACTAATCTATGTGAATTTAATTGGAATATATTAAATGGAATGGATAATTGCATAGTAAAATTGATCATGATGTGGATTTAATACCGTTATTCAGTTTATAATTAAACCACCTTTGAGGTGTTTTATCTTATTAAATAAAAAAGGGGAATTAAATGGAGTTATATTTGAATGATAATTGAAAATTAAATAGACCTTTTCATAGCCTAATTGTTTTGTATATAATGCGAATGTATAATGTCATGGGTTGATTCATATTATGAAATGATTGATCTCATAGATGTTTCCATGTTATTATTAGTATTATGCTCATCAGAATACACTGCGTCGTGAGCCATGATGTGCTCCTCCATACGAAATGCCTTGGATATGGGATCATTGGGAAAACGAGACTACCTAATACAAAATTTATATAGAGGGACCTTACTAAGGGGTTTGGACATGATGATTCAATCCCCCTTGGTCGAGGATCATAGACATGGTGTTTCACATCATAAGGGTTTCTAGGGATGACATTCTATACCAACTAAATTAGAATTTTAAGAATAAACGTTCTCCTACATTGTTCATGATATGGAACATGGCGTCCTATATTAATCATGTATAATGAAATGGAGTTTTATATTATTTATGACACTTGGGTATGGAATCCCTTATTATTTTATGAGACACATATAATTATATAGGGATGTTATAATTACGACTTAGGTTATGCCTAGAACTATATGTGTGTATATATATATATCTATATATGTTATTATTTATATAGTGAATATATATATATATACCTGTATACATGGTAACTCCCTCACCTAGGTATTGCCTCTTGGACCAAAGAAGTTATTTTTGGCTGGGTGTCCTTGAGGAATTCGAGTTTGACTTGTTTATATTTCCTTGTTTACTACCTTATTTGTTATACCAACACAATACCGTATTTTATATGAAAAAACATTGTAGAATTATACTTTGTTGGTATTATATTACTATGTTTCTATCATAAACTCTTCAGTCCTCCATTTCGTACCGGAATATACATCATGGTTTCATGTTTAGGATCATGGATTATGCTTGTGTTTTTACGCATGTAAAAGGGATCTTAATATCATAATTCGGAGTCAGGTTTTTGGATTCTTGTGGAGATAAAATTTGGTGATTTTTTTAATTCATTTATTGTGGTTTATGTATTACATGATAAATATATTATTCTTGGTATATTTTAGTATCACGAGGTAATGCATAGTTATATTATTTGGAATTTCAAGGGATATTTTACTTATTTCCATTTCCTTTTTTTAACTGTATCCACTATTGATTAAATATTTATATACCACTATAAAACTTTGATTATGAGGGTTTAGTTTTTCCACCGTACAAATATTAGACCCTTACTTATAGTCAGTAGACTCTAGAATTTTAGGAGGTGAAATTGAGACCGTATTGCATACCGGCTCGGGTAACCTTTTTAGTGGATCATGGGATGGGATGTTACAAATTGGAATAAATGCTTGGTTTCCTTTGTCTTTTTATTTTTGTCTAGTATATAGGAGTCATGGAATGTGTTGAGACTTAGTGAATATTTATTTTTGATTGCGATCAACCCACACATGAGTAAATGACCAAGTGTATAGGGAAGCGACAATTGTTCGCGATGTTCGTTATTAATGTTGATTATTATTTCAAATTGAGTGATTTATGTACTTTCTATTTCATATTAATTTAATGGATTTTTGTATCTTACCCTTGGATTGGTATGGAATTTATGTATTTCTACATTAATCATTATAAGAACATTGAAATTTATATTCCAAGCATATTCCATGCCATGTATGTTGAATTCATTGACTTCATGATATTTGTTGGATGTTCCTTGTGTGTATTAAAATCATGTTTCTCTGTATACCATGTTTAGGTGATTAAATATAATTCTTTCCCTATATAAAATTATTTCAAGGGTTCCATTTTTTTTGTCTATATATTTTACTACTATGTGATGGCATGCATTGTAATAATTTTGATAAATGTTTGGAAATTAAAGTGTCTTTGTCCATATAAATTTTGTTTTCCCAAATATATTGATGGTGGAATAATAACTAACCATTCATTAAATTTTTGATCCAGGAACTATTGGATTCATTGGGATCAAACATAAATGGACACAAGAAAATGGGGGGCCAAATAAAATTTACAAATAGTAGAGGCCTTTTTAAATTGTAAAGGATGACACATATAATAGAACCATCTTATATGTACTTTATAAATACTAAAAGAAAGGATAAAAACATGGTTACAAATACATGCATGATAATTATAACTTATAAGGTAAGTGGTTTTATAAATTGGTAATGGTAATGCTTGTAAATGAGCCATGGAATATTTTAAATATAAATACTTATATTAAATGGTCTCTTTTATAATGGATTGTATCTTTATTCCTTATATATGAATATCCATTGATCTGAATTCAAAATATTTTTTACCCATGTAGGTCATTTGGGGAATTTTGTTATGTGATAAACCCACTAAGGGTATTCCAGAAATCTTTGTTAAAATGATGGGACACTCATTGGGTGCATTTATATTGGTAATATTTAATACATAACCCCATGTGGTTATACAGATGATTTATAGGGATGGATATTTAAAGTGATATTATCAACTTATATGGTGTTAATTATAAATTTATGGTAGAAAGTTATGCAGCTGATCCCCTATAAATTAATAAATAACTGTTATCTTTTTTTGAGATATAATTATGATGAGTTAGTTAATTGAAATGAAAATAAAAACCTAAAGTCTATTTTCCTATAAATCCTGGAATTAAAATTTTCATTAAAAAATAGATATATTAGAATATTTATGGAAAATAATATTATAAAGGAATATATAAAGTAAATTACCTAAATTCTAATAGTATTTAAGATAAATAGATGATGTTTGAATAGAATTTTGTTATCACTTGCCTGTGTACCTCATATAATTTCAAAAATAAATTACCAATAACTTTCGTCTTTATAACTGGTACTTGGTGTTATTTAAACGTATAATCCTTAAAAGTTAAAAAAAATCTGAACTGATGTAATGCATGAAATAAAAAAATAATGTGGTGTTTTTAGATTCATCCCTTGTGTGAGTGTTAGTTTTATGATAATCATAGGGTTTAAGTCCTAATGACATTTTTAGTGTAACCTACATTTTTTGTGTGACGGTATCCCAGTATAGGTATGTCCCATAGAACATAACATATTTACTGAATGACTTTGAATAGATTGAAATGCATGGTTCTATTTGGGTGTCATTCATCCCATATAGGACTATTAGTCTCTAAAACGAAACCCCGTTTGGATGGGTGGTCGTGTGGTGAATTCACCCCTAATAAGGGTGTGAAAATTGAGTAATTATTGTATTTCGTTCTTTATATATTCCTAGGGAAAGGTAGGATTATTAGTTAGTCATGGTACCCTTCTTATCCAGCGATGGATGACTCGGTGAGTTTCCAACATTGATAATAGTATTATGGGGGATTATGACTTTGGGAAAAATAATTTTATATGCTATCAGATAACAAAATGAATAGGATTTATAGTCATATGGACATTATCAAATGATGAGTCACTGTATTGATGAAATAAATAGGTAATGTGCAGTGATGCATGATGTAGCCATTGAGTTTGTATAATTGTACTATAAATTGTATGAGTTTGAGGAAAATCATTTAGGCCTTGAGTTGTAACATTTCATTTTTGGGTTATATCTGAAGTAGAATAACTATATCCTATTGATATGTTCATGTTTTCCATGTACATGGGATTAAATTTCAAAGGATATAGTGTTTTAACAGTATATATCAATTTATTTATGGATTCCTTCACACCAATGTTATGGATACACATGAGCATGGTTTGATAGAGCATCACGTATATGTCTAAGTGAAAATCTAATCTAGCATTCTTTTAATCATTATTTTTTCCTCTCCAAATGAATTGGATCTTAGTAAAAGATTTTGTATATCTATATCACGTGTTCAGTTCTAGATGGATCATGTGTTGTGGGATGAGTTCCCAATATCAATAAATGATGTCTAGTACATTCCTATGGTAGGAAGTGTCATAAAAAATATATTTTATGATGACCTTCAATGTATATGGAAGAAAACTACAAAATTTCCATTGGGAGTGGTCAAATTTTCTTCTGAAAGCCCATGTGGTTAGAAAATTTTAATTTTTAGTCCTGAAGATGATACTTGAGATAAAACATTATTATGGGTTTAGATGAAGTCTGGACAATAGATTCAGGCTCGAGGCATGTGAGTGATCTAGAATGTAATTCTTTGGATGTATGTTAGTGTTTTAATGGTATCATGATGACAAAATGATTTTATGTGCATGTAACCTTTTAGGACACCATGAGTTAAGGTTGGACTATGGGGTAGTTATTTTTGAGACAATCACAGAATTTCTCAATAGTGATGGCATTGTGGTTAGTTAATGAAGATTCATTGATTGGTATAGAATATCTCTTTTAAAAGAAGTCACTCAGTGATTGTTCGATAGATATTCTTATTGATTGTTGGAGATAATAGGAATGAAACCGTTCTAGGTACTTCATCAGGGATATAAGAGGAATGTCTTGGGACTTATTGGTAACATTGGATAACATATTAGTGTATTCAAGGATTAGTGATGATCATGACCTCAAATTGACTTTTTCTAGTGCATACTAAGAGAGCCTTTGTTATACACAGAGCTAATGAATATAACAAACCAGTAATTTATTACATATTAATTTAGGATTTATTACATAAAATCACGCAAAATAAAATGTGAAATACCGATAAGTCTAGTGTCTTTGGGAATTAGGTACATAGCATAACATCATGGACATGGGATAAAACAAAATTATAGAAAACATCCATAACATGATCCTATGATTCCAGGGCTTTTAAAACTGTATAGGATAACCTAGAGACAAACATAATCAATAAGTGAACGATAAAGCCTTATAAAAAAATAAACATTGAATAAGGTGACACATGTTAGAAAACATCCTTGTAAATGGGGCATAAAAACGGGTTGGAGTCATAAGAATGAACAATGAGACATAATATAGAATGATAACAAAAAAGGCATCATGTGAAATATGGAAACAACTTAAAATAATACATTATAAACATTGGTCAAGACTAAATTGTCAAGATATCATTGTGTAAAAATTTCCATTAAGGGATCAGGTTCACTCCTCATCCCAGTGTGATTTATCATGATACTACAAATTACCCAATTCCATGGATCACTATATAATTCCTCGTTCACTTGTCACATAATTTTCATTATCCTGATTATGTGTGCGACAAAGATTATATAACATGGATTCATTCATCATCATAATTTATTGCAAGATCAAGGAGTGTAGAATAACTACTCATATGTAACTAGTCAAAGAGGTATAATTGTATAATGGTGAAAATGTATAATTGTAAATGGGCATGGTATTCACTACACAATTGTTTGTCTTGGAAAATCATGGTAATGTTTTGATAGCATAATGACGTCACATAAAAATTTATGAAATGGGTTGATGAGATTGAAATGTGTCTCTAATAATTTCAAAATTGATAGGGAGTAATAGGTACTTGAAAATACATAACCCAATGATAGAAATGGGAAATTTAGGTAATAAGATAATAAAGAAACATGAATAAATATGAGAAGGTGGGGATCCCATACTAAATTTTTACAGGGTAACATGTGTACATAAAAACTCATTAGATGGAATAATGAAATTGAAATTGGAATTTAATCATATATAAAAAAGGATAATAAGTGAGATATGGAAAAAAATATACCAACATGAGTAAATAAAAATTAAGAGGCATAAACTCAAATAGGTTCTTGAATAAAAAGGAGAGTAGAAGATCCCTTACTTGAGTGTGTGGCCTAAAATGCATTAGAGGGGCTTCTTGAGTGCCTGGGCCACAGTGGGAGGACTAATGAGAGTATAGGGTAGACTATGGATGTTCTAAATGGAATTTTAGTGAACATAAATCGGATATTGAGTGGTTTTATATAGGAAATGATGGGAATTTCTTTATTATTTATATTTTGGAATATACATAATAAAATAACCAAAACCACAAATCAACCAATTTTTTTACCATGGTTTCTAGTAAATGGGAGTGGTTCTCATTATTTAATAATGAAAAGATCCCAAGATAATAAAATAATTCCCTTTCTTATGTGGAGGTGAGTCATACACTTAAAGATACTATTTTATAAACACAAATCATGTTGTTTCTTTTGGAGGATTTATAAGAGATTTATAAAATTAACAACATAAACATAAAACAAAATTATTTTTTAAAAAAAAATATATTTAGTGATTTTTACCTTTTATAGTATTTATTTCATCATATTTTGGTCATTATGAAGTCATAATACACAAATTATATTTATACAGTATTTAATTTTTACCTGAAAATTAAACATCCTCAAAAAATTATGAAATATTCACCATTGGATAATTACAATAATCTGATTCTAAAAATTATATCGATTTTATCTAAATAGTTTCCTAAATATGTTAATTTTGACATTAAAAAAGACACATTTATTATGAAATGTTGGGTTTTTTGACAATAATTTTTTTAACCCTTAAAACAATTATATTTGACATCATAAAAATTATATAATCATTTATATTTAATAATATCTACTTAATAATTTTATTTTATCAAAAGAATATTTTTTTACAAAACACATTAATTCTTCAAAATAAATTCCTTAATTGAATTTTAATATTTCCCAAAATATTATTTGTGTTTTCTTGATTCAAAATGATACTACAGAACATTACTTAAACAATTTTAAAAATGAACTTTATTAGTGATTGATATGTGATCAACACTAGAGTGAGATTAAAATACCAATTAATTTATCATCACCAAAAAAGTGATGATAAAAGAGAATACTATAGTGTGCTATAATATCAAATTGTTGAACCAGTGTAGTGTGATATAAAAACACACTCGAACTCAAAAAACAAAAAGAATAAGAAAAATCATGTATGAATACATAATTTAAATGAAGAAAAAAAAATCTAGTCTTTTTTTTCTCACTTTTGTCAATGTTATGCACATTTTAAACTAAAATGATACATATATATTAAAATCACACACTTTGAGTCATATCAGTCACATCATGCATTATATTGATGTGAAAGTGATTCTAAAATGTCTCATATGATTTGTGGATTGTTTTCCTAAAGTACCAAAACAATATGAATGTGATTTCTTGATTTTGAGTATGTTACTAGACTTTTTTTAATAAAAAATAAATTTTTCAACCAGAAACACACAATTTGAATCATACTGGACACATCCTAGGTCTGTATGATGTTATAATGATTCATATACATCAAAAATGACTTAATTAATTTTATCCTAAACTATAATGTAAAAACATGCATATTTTATTGGTTTTTAGTGAGTGACACTTTTTGAACTAAAATGTTCATTTTCCATTGATAACAGACAAATCAATTCATACTAAAATCATATTGTATCTAATTCAGGTGTTTCTAATTCATACATATCAAAAATTATGTAAGGACCATTTTCATAATGTATCCAAACAATACAAATGAATTTTATCAGTTTTGAGTAGCTGAGTTTTCCGTTTTAATATAATTGATGTTAATTTTAAATAAAAAGATGCACATGGAGTTATATCGAACACCCCATGCATCATATTGGGGTGAGGATAATTATTTCGCATTCCAAATGGAATACTAATCATTTTAATAATGTATCAATATAATCCAAATGTGTTTAGTTGGTTTTGACTGATTCACATGTGTTTTTAAAAAAATGTCATTTTAAACTAAAATCACATAGATTGACTCATAAAGATAACATCATATATCTTTTTGACACGAGGAAAATTCTTACACATCAAAAATAACTTATAAATATATTTACTAAATTATCAAGAAAATCAAAACATGATTGATTATCTTTCACTAAGTGACAATGGTTGAACTAAACTGTCGATTTTAAATCGATAATAGACACATTGTGTCATATCAAGAACATCATGTATTAGATTGAGGTGAACCTGATTACTAAACATAAGAATGATGTATAGATTGTTTCCCTTATGTATTAAAATAATCTGAATGTGTTTACTTGTTTTTGAGTAGGCCAGATATAATTTTTATTTACATGGATGTCATTTTCTAATAAAATGGTGCACTTAGAGTCATACTAGTCACACTGTGTGTATGTTTTAGGTACAAATGGTCCTTATATGTCTCAAATGTCATATGGATCATTGTCCTAATGTATCAAAATAACTTGAATGAATTTTCTTGGGTTTGAGTAGGTTTTTTTTCCTTTTAATTAAGAAACGTTCATTTTTAAATACAAATTTTCACTTAGAGTCATAATGGTCACACATTGTGTCATATTGAGATACATCTAATTCCAACATGTCTAAAATGTCATATGGATCATTTTACAAAGTTATAAAAAAATTCTACATGAGTTTCCTTAGCTTTGTGTATGTCAGTTGTCTTTTTTTCTAAAATGTCATTTTAAAATATAAACACAAACTTTGACCTATATTGATCAAATCACCTATCAGTTTGACATGAGACCAATTGATACATATAAAAATTATTTTTGAATCAATGCCCTAAATTATCAATAAAATTAGATCATGTTTTATTTGTTTTTTGTGAGTGAATTTTTTTGACCTAAACAGTCTATTTTAAATTGATAACGAACACATTGAGTCATAGAGGTCAAACTGTAAGTCGAATTGTGGTGTTTTTAATTCCTACACATCTATATTTATTTAAATATAATTTCCCTAATGTATATTAATAATTATAATATCTTGTATTGGTTTTATGTAAGTCAATTGTTCTTTATACAAAAATTTATGTCAATTTTAAATAAAAAAAGTATTTGGAGTCTTACCAGTCACACCATGTGTCGGATTGAGATGTAATTGATTCTTACATGTGAGAAAGACTCAAAATAATCATAACTGACAATGTAACCACATATTCATTATCTTTTTTTATCAAACAATGAAAAAATGATATTGACTTTATGTTAATAGATGCTTTTTTTCTCATTGTCAAAAGTTAGAAGAGAAGAAGATGCTCGTGTTCCCATTATGTCATGAGAAGTCACTAAAATGGTCACCTGAGGTTCCACTACTCTCATTGAATTCAAAAATGTGAATGGGATTTCAGATAAAAACATATAATTAATATGTAGTGTTAGAAGTTTGACAAATAAAGACAATATATATGGAAACAATGGTAACATTAGCATAAATAATCCTTTTATCTATTTTGTGGCTTGTTGTAGATAGTTGGTAGATAAAATATGAATTCCCTTAATAAAAATAAATAAATATGTATTATTTAATAATGATAACAAAAATTTACTTATAAATAGTAGAAAAAATGATGAAAAAATAATTAATTAATTATTATGAATGCACATTTTCATGATGGTTGTATACATTCTTGTGGAATTTCATTTTTATCACTGTCTCAGTTTCATGCTTGACGTCCAATCCATCATGAGCATGAGATGCTTCGAAAAAACCACCCCATCATGAAAAAAAATCCACATGTACAAGAAATGAATGATTATAGAGTAATACTAAAAAAAAATAAATTAATAATTAATATGAAACAATACATTAATTTTGTGGATAATTATTTTACTTTGAAAACATTGTTGACCATAGGGATAAATTGGAGGTAATGAAAAAATTATTATAAAAAAATTAAAATAGACCTCACCCAATAATCATTCAACGAGTGAGGAGGATGAAGAGAAAATAAGATACATTAGGTTAGAGATTTGGATAATCTAAGAGAAAGTAATGATATCATACTATGATCATAAAATATTAATTTTTTTATAATAAAAAAATAAATACACATAATATATTCATTATCAAAGGTGAATGCCTCCAATTTTTGAGGCTTACATGGATAATAATCATGGATTCCTAAGGGTGGAACTGCAAGGTAATATTAAATAATGACATTTTTTTCAATGGATTAATGTAAAAAATACACAATATTTTTTATATTCATGATGAAATAATTGAATTGGTTTTAAGAAGTGTTAATTAGTGGGTTATTATTTAAAATATGGATACATTTTTCCCCAACTAAAAGACATAAAAGGATGAAATTAATGAATAAAATGTAATTGGTGATCGGAATGATTTGGTAAAAAATCTATGGAGTAAGACTCTACAAAAAACATCACTTATTTCCCATTTAGAGCCTATATAATTTAGAGAGTCTCACAAGGATGAAAATTAGAAAAGACATGTGCTTGAGGATTTTGATCTGAATATAAACAATGTGACACATTATTGCATACATTGTTTAATATAAAACCAATCAGTTTAAAAACATATGAGTTTTTTTTGTTAATTTTTTTCCTTAATTCTATAAAACTATCAACATAAATGGTCATTGTAATTTATTGTAATGGAACAATTTTTATGTCATGTAATTGAGATGGGGACATTTGTGGGGAATCATATTACCACTAGAAGGGAATAATATATATTTTTATGTTTATGTTATAATACTATAAAATTATATATAATTAGTATTCCACAGTGAAAATAACATGAAATTAAATTATTGAATCTAAAATAATAAAGTTGACTTGAATTGGGATTCTAAATAGGTAATGATGTTATCTCTGAAAAGTAATTTTTATTTCAACACAATAGATTATATTAACATTTATTGACAAAATTTACTCCAATCAATGTTAATATTTTATTTTATCACAATTATTATTATATAATGGTATAAGATTTATTCTTGAATTACTTAAAATATTATTAAAAATTTAAATAATAGAAAACCATTCTCATTAAATAAGATTCTTTTCAAAGAAAATATCATATTTAGAATTTTTTTTGATCAATCCAAAAAGATTTTGAATAATAAATGATATAAAAAATGTACTCTTATTCTACACAATGTAATGAAATAGTATTATGTTTCTTAAAACATCATGAAACATTGGTTTTCCTATAAAATGGCTTATTCCAATTGTTTGTTTTCTAACTATATTTCAACATACCAAAATATAAAAATGAATTACAATTCATCACAAAATCATTTTTTCCTATATAATATATTCTACGGAATATAGAACCATTAAAATCATTGATTTTTATTTTTAAATAATTTAAGCCACATTATTTAAATTCAAGTTGATGTTTTTCAAAAATAAAAACTAAATACATTATATTGTTTCAATAATAATTTAAATAAATTAGAAAATAAATCAAACATAGATAATTTTTTTTATTATATGATTTTATATAATCAGTAGAATTATCTAATTGTTACATTTCATAAGTGACCCAAGAATATACCCCAAGTCACATTATATAGTATACATTCATCTTAAATAAATCAATTAAATTTACACCATATTTTAGTGCTCAATATCCTGTGAAAAAAAAAATTATGAAAAATATCATCATATAGTTGATCCCAGTTTTCAGATATTTCATCATATATTTTTGAAACAATTGTAAATGTTACATTTAAAATATATGGAGATTACCCTATATTTTAGTTCCTCCTCACTCAACCCTCTTAGTTATATTTTTTCACTACATAATATAAGACCCCAATGATGTTATAAATTTCATCATCCAAGTGATTTTCAATGTAATATTCCCTTACAATGACAACACTATCTACTCTATGGATGAATTTTAAAAATTACTTGATTGGAAAGATTTAGATGCCATGTAAAATAGGTATTGTGAGACTACTATACCTTAAAACAATGTGAACCAACATTGGGTTTGATAGATATCATGTCGCATAGTACCAAAGATGTTCCATGGAGACCCACATGATATCATGAACTATGATACCTAAATATATCTAAAAAACCCTGAATTTTGGGTTGTTTTATTTGAGGATAGTGAAACTATACTTGTTAGGATACACAGATATGGGATGAGATGATTTATTGGATAATCCAAGCAAGTTAGAGATATTTAAAAACCTAGACTTTGTTCGAGCCAAGGTTCTGTTCATCTCTTGAATCACTTGAGACATGGGTTCAAGATTTGGAAATGTTAGATCTTTGAATATAGAAATCACTTGAGCTTGGATACAATAATGAGGAGCACGAATAGCATGTCACTTCTATGGAGATCTTCAGATATCATGAACTAGTTCTCAATGGTAAGGGTTCCTAAAATTGATCATCGTACTTTTATTAGTACTAAAAAAAGCTGATAAAGATTTATTTTTTATCATCACTATGATAATAGGTGCAGTTAAAATGAATGTTTATCAGGATTTTTATTAGCACTAGTAAACATATGGATTTATCAGCACTAAAAAATCGATGATAAAGATTCATTTTATTAGCACTTTTTTAGCGTTGATATATATTTATGTTTATCACCACATAAAATGTATGATAAATAATTATAATACATTTTTAAAAATAATACCATTTTAAAAAAAGTAAAATTATTATATATAATTATAATAGTTATAAAAATACATTTTATAAAATAAAAATTTTATAATCCTTCGAATATATAAATATTTATTTATAATTATATAAATTCATTAAAAAAATATATTTATATCCTCATTTATATTTATATAAAATTATATATATACATTGTAAATATATTCATTATTTAAATAATTTATTATAATTTTATAATTATTTATTTAGAATTATATGAATACTGTTTAAAAAAATATTTTTAATTTATTTATAATTATAAATTTATAAATCTAATAAATATACATTTATAAATGAATTTATATTTAAATGTATTATTACAAATTTATTTTTAGAATTATTAATGAATATTGAATCATAAGTTCATGCATGCTAAAAATGAGTAAAATTTAATAATTAAAATTTTTTACAATACTGAAAATTTGGATAAGTTTGATCTATGTTATTAATTGAAAAATCAAACAACATTCACTTTTTTCCATTTCTTAATGCAATTAGTCACTATTTCCAATTCTTGTTAATTTTTAAATATAGACCCATAGTCACCAAATATATTGCTATTTAATTTAAAGTATAAATAATATTTTGTATTATTTAAACAATATTTATATAAATAAATATATTATTATATAAATAATATGTACTATTTATTAACATTATCAATAATTATCTAATTAATAAAATGTTTAATATTTTTATCAATTTATTATTTTTATTTATAATTTGTTTAATTTTCATTTAGAAAATATCTATATATTAAATTTATAATATTTATTTTTTTTAATTTATATATAGTATAATATGTGTATTCATTTTTACCAATAATTATTTAATTAATAATATCTCTAATATTATTTTTATCAACATCATTTTTAATTATTTATTAAATTATTTCATTTTATCTATTAAAGAAATTATTAGTTCTAAAAAAGAACTGATAAAGGAATCCTTTATGAGTGCAAAAAATATATCACTGATAAAGGTTACCCTTTATCAATGATAAAAATAATGCACTAATAATGGTTTCCCATTATCATTGTTTAAAACAACACACTGATAAAGGGTACTTTTTATTAGTTCTAGAAATAAATAAATGATAAAGGGACCCTTTATCAGTGCTAAAACAACTCTGAGTAAAGGGTCAAATTTATTAGTGATTCATTTAGCTCTGACAATGATGCAATTTATCAGCACTTATTTAGAGCAATGACAAATACCAATGTTGCTAAACACTGTTTTTGTAGTAGTGAAATAAAAATCATTTATAAAGTAAAAATAAAAGGATAAAAATTTACTATTTATTATTTACAAAATAAGTTACATACTCCAATTTCTATTGTGTTGATACATATCCATTTAATACACATGTAAATTCGCTAAGGGCAAGGTGAACAGTGGTGGGACTTTCATGTGGTGGTTCATCGAGGATGGTTTGGTCTATGATCTCGATGAGCATAAAAATCACTCATAAATGGTTTCACTAATGGTAATGTTGTTGGATATCATCTTTCAGTTATTCATGACCAAATCCCATAGATTAGGTTTTACCTTGAATCTCTAATAAAAGGGCATTAGAGGGTATGATCGTGTTATTTAAGGCCATCACATCCTTTGTCTACAAAACTTGGATTTTTCAAAACCCAATATTTAGACTAATCAGTTGATCGTTATTCAATGAATATATTTTATTGATGGTAAAAATTCACAACACTCACAAAAAATAATATGATATAATAACACCAAATGGGTACATGTGTTTTTTATAACCATGTTATATAATAATACATTAGTTAAACATCCATGGTAATTTTATCTACAACAGCATGGGTCGTTGCAATATTCCCATCTTAAGAAATTTTACCCTCAAAATATTTGGTTCCCAAACTATAGCAAATGAGGGTAACTCTTTTTCATCTCCTCCTACGGCTCCCATGATGCTTCTTCAAAATTATGGTTTCTCCACAACACTCTTACAAGGTGAATTTTTTTATTTCATAGAAATGTTTCTCTATGATCTAAGGTCTTCACTATCTTATCATCATACACAGACCATTATTTAATTGTATCACCTCTGGATTGAATACATGTGAGAAGTTTGGTATGTACTTACTCAAGAGATATATATGGAATATATTATTTACATGATATTTGTTCAGTTAGAGTGCGATTCAACAGGACACCACCGTGATGCGATCAAGGATCTCAAAGGGGATGATTTGTAACAACCCAATATTTTTTGGTATTCAACCTTTTGAATGTAATTTCATCAAAAAAATAGCTTCCACATAACCCAGGCCAAGAAAATTATAGACAACTAAAAATCATTATAGCATAGCCATAAAATTGCCGCGAATGAATAGTGTTGATAAAATTTATATATTATATATTTGATAATTTTTGTTCATTAATCAAATTGGTTTTATTACCATAAGATATGAATGAAATCCAATGATACAAATTAAAAGGCTATATTTTATTAAAGGATAATTTACCGCCTTTTAATGGTGCACTAATTTCAAAACTATATTTTGTAACTTTTTTAAATTATATATGAAAAAATTAACTTTATTTTTTAATGCGTAATATCGAAATTTACTGTGGCTAAAATTTTTGTATTTTTTTGATAACTTTCTTTCATGACGAATAGTAATGTGACCATTACAATAAAAATTTGACCATTTGGAATAGATACATGATCAATTGAATAGTAACGATACCTATAAAATTGAAAAAAAATTGTGTACATTATAAATGAAAGTAGAGTATATTTATATAATAGAATAAGTAATTAAATGATTTAAAAAAATATAAAATAAGTGTTGGTAAATTTTTGGAACATACATTTTTATTTTAAATTTTAAAATTAATATAATGAATTAATTAATAATTTATTTGCATAAAATATAATCATAAATTAATATTTTTTTTCTTATTATTATATGATAATTTTATTATTCCTTAACTATTTTTTCAATGTGTCACAAAAACAGTCATAATAATAAAATCAGTATTTTTTTGAGAAAATGATGATTTTAACTAAAAATTAAAATTTTCATATATAGAAAATTATTTTCATAAAATGGAGTTAAATATTGAATTCTAAATGCCTGAAAATGTTTTGGGTTAATTTCTGAGGTTTTTCTAAAATATGTGAATTGTTTGTGAATAATTAAATACAGTAATTTACAATATGTGCTAAATACTTGAATTTATTGATTCCTGGATGATGTATGGATGAGTTAATCACCAATTGATTGTGACTCACATGAATTACTTACTTTATTTTGACATGTAATCATCAATAATTCTTATCTTCATCCAAAATAACAATCTAATGAATAATATATTAAAAAAAACAACCCTCTCTTCCACTCTAAATACCACCACTCAGCATGTATTCTCATCACAAATCCAAAGCCATGAATCATGGTCAAATTCTACAAAATCCTCTTCCCATGTCCCACCTACATGTCAAAGAGCCTTTGGTGCCACCAAAATAACAATCCCATGAAACTTAAGAAGGATCTCAAGGAGAAGAAATCAATAGATAAAACCCTAAATCATTCTCTTTAAATTTATTTATTTTTTTTTTATTTTCTTATACTCCCCCAAAATACCATTTAATATACTATAATTTTATTTTTTGAATTTAAAATCCATTTTCCATTTTCTATTGCTCTTCTTTTTATTGAAAAAAATTAAACATCGTCCATGATGAGTCAATTTACCACTATTGAGGAAAATATGATTTAATATTTCATTAAATCCTAAAAAGAAGGGCGGGAAACCATTTTATATGGTTTACATGGATTATAATATGTATATTAAATATTATAAAATTCTCTGGAAGGAGTATATATACATAAAATTACTTAATTAAACAAAACAAGTTCATGATGATCAAAAAATACCAAAAAATTTTAATTGACTATGAAAAATGTTTTATCAGATTATTCATACTAATAACATATATAAAGATGTAATATATATATAAATTTAATATTATATATGTTCATTAGTAATATATAATTTTAATTCTAGGAAACTATTTTCATTTTACATGATTTTCCATACATGTATATAAGGAAACCGATCAGGAAAACCATGGAAATAAATACCATTGAATGATAAAATTGTACCTTATCCCTCACTAAAAAAGGACATAATTGAACTTAATAAAATTATAATAAATAAAATAAATTTATAAAAAGTTATGAATTCATTAATTTATATATTTAATCTTATTATACCTTACATAAATATCAAATATGAAAGGCATTCAGACATATTACAAGGGATTCCTCATCACACTTTTATTTTCATGAGATTTGCATTATTCCAAACGTATTTCTTGTATGTGGTGTATTTATATGTCCATTTGATATATAATATCAGGAATCTATATATATTCATAATATTCAAGTATTCATTTTATTATTATTAATTTTTTTCACTTGGTTCGGTTGATTACAATGTGGTATGTGATTATACACGAACCTCCATTTTCCATTAGGTTAAACCTCCTCTCTATTTACCCCAATGCACTACTTATCTATTTTCATATAATTATTATTCATTTTATGTATATATTAAAAATTCATTTATCAAGATCACATAATCTTTATTTTATGGGGAAATACATTTTTTATAAGGATCCCTTCTAAATTATTCTTTATAAACATACCTGATTAAAGGGAAATTCTCCTTTATAGCAGATATTTATGTGCAATCCATAATCTATTTCAAGCCACCATTATATGTATAAAAAATTACTTTGTCATGAAAAACTATCTTGGTTCATTTTGGGTTTCATACAGACATTTATTCCTATTCAATTTTAGGGAATCATTAAACTTTTCCATTAAACCACACTAAAGTGACACATTTGTAATGTTTCTTAAAAACTATTTCTACAAATTTTTCATTTAGATGGACATCATTTATGCCTCAGTTATAATATCATTGTACATACCATTTATTTCAAGGGATATGGATGTTTTTAATATATTTTATTGATAAATAGTTATGATTTTCCAAAAGAACTATTTTTTCTATACTAAAAGGTTATTTTCTTCAAAAACATTCAAATGATTTTATTCATGTATTTAAATCTATGATTTTGATTAAAATAATTTGATGTTATTTTTGAAACATGTATTTAAAGATAAATTATTATATATGAAGAATTATTTCGAATTTTAGTTTTGGTTGGTTCCCATTACTTCCCATATATGCATTGATAAGTCTCTTGAGACAATACAGTTGCTGGAAAACCATTCATCTTTATTTGAAAATAGAATCTAATGTTTTTTTATACACAGACATAAAATATATTGATGTTATAATGCTTCATATTAGAAAAAAATGACATCCAATGATTATGTATAATCTTTATTCTTTATTTAGTTATTATTATTTAGAGGATTTTATCGGTGAAAACATATATGGTAACATTTTCATTCTCAATTTATTGACTGGCACATGGTTTTTAGTGATTCACCATCCCATATTGATTATAATTATTGATTCAAGACATTATCTACTGTACCAATCCCTTACTGATCATTTGAGATCACCCTTTTATTTTTTTTCCTCATTGGGTTATGAAGAATAAATCATTGAATAATTGACAAGGAATTAGATTATTTTTCATTTTTATCTTATATGTTTATTTTTTTCCAATATAATATGGTATTAGTGTTTGTATATATTTCTTCAAAAATACTACACTAATCGGTCCTTTGTGATTTGATCTCATGTAGCTATGTTATTGTGAGAAATGACCATCGCCTCCAGGATGCTAGGGTAGGGGTTGTTATAGTTGGTATTAGAGAAAGTTTAGTAGATAATTTTGGAACTATGTTGAGAAAAAATATTCTATGGAACATAACTAAAATATAGAAATTAAAGATAAGATATTATTATCACACTTGAATTTTGTTAAGGTATAGATTATGTGGGTATTCCTAGAAATACATCCCTATCCGGATACTACAAGTGGACATGATTTTGGCACCGATGTATATAATTGTAAGAAATCTGACAATGTGCGTCGAGCCGGATTTGGCGTAAACTGATACCTAAAAACATTCCATACTGTGCATATGTATTGACACTATCAAGGGATATTCTTAGAATAATTCACATTTTCTTTGAAAACCATTATGAATGATTTAATAGTAAATATATCCTGAAGGAAACCATGTATATGATTTTGATATTATAAATGAATAAATGTTTCAATTTATGTTATGTATTTCACTTTTTTTGGTATTATACATTTTGTTTCATAATGCTAAAAGCTAACATAGTGTATTAAATTTTTTATAAGTATATCCTAACATAATTAATGTTAACTATATCAATGACCATAATCCAAAGAGTATGAATGATTGTTTCTTATATGGTTTTAAAACAATCATTCGAAGGGAAGTAGTATCCCAAATATTATCATCATATGAGAAAATAATATCATGTTATAATAAGATAGAGAAAAAAGTATACATGTTTTATGGATTTAAAGGAACGTAAAAGAGGAGGAGGAAATCTATGAAAATGATAAATAAACAGATGAATGTAAAGGATTATTTTTCCACATGTGAAAATTTTTGAAGGAAACACCTTCGTATATGCTTAAGAGGAAATGATTTTTTCTACAAGTTTGGAGAGAATGAAAACTCTGAATGTGATTCAAAGGGTTACGAAATTTTTTTCAATGTACAATAATTCGACTACAAGGAGATGGTACACTAAAAAATCAATGTCTCATGTGTCTAATGAATATACATGAAAATAGGATAATGGATCTTGTTCAAACGTACCCAACTACCTCAGATAATGAGGAATGATTAATATAATTGTCTTTGGATTCAAGGGTTCCGTTATTGTATCAATAATGATCTATTTAAAAGATTAATGAGATATATATTTATTTTGCTACAATGCTTATTCTTTAGGGATATGAAAGCATGTAATGAATATGACTAGTAATTAAGATAAGGGATCCTAATTTAGGTTGATCTTTTTGACAAAACATATCCTGGGAAAGATAACCCCAAATATATTCTTTATGATTTAGATAATAATAAATACATTTTTATGGGCTAATATTGGTGAACATGATGGTTTTTAGTGAATTTATGGTTTACGTTATCTTGAAATTATTAGATGTCTGGATTTAAGGACTACCTGATTTTTTACTCTTGGAAGCATGATTGTTTTATAAAGGATTAAATTTTATGAAGGTAATCATATATTTGGTATGTGGAATTAAGTTCTACATTATTTGGAGAATCATATGTAATGTTGATTTTGGAAATTTTGGGACCTTCCATCAAATGGTTTTGGTTGTTGAACATGGATATACATTATTAATATGAGTCTTAAGATTAATTACTTTTTTAATGGATAAAGGTAAACATTGTAAATTATTATTCAAAAACCTTCTTAGATTCAATAAACATTTAATTGTTTATGGAATAACTTAAAGATCATATTATTCTTTAAAAGTGATCCAAGCGTGAAAAATTCATCTTGAATGTTCATATCATGTGTAATGGATGATGTGAAAATAAATCTTAGCTCAATTAAATGATGAAATTATGGTTATGAAATTAAAAGCAATCAAGTAAGTCTATTTTGTCAAGTGATTGTATAAATATTAAAATGACCCCTCAACTTTAGGAAAAATAATTTAGGAATAAAATGATATATTTTTACACTTCATTATGATAAATAGATGGTCTTTTAACCAATCATAATATTTATGATTTCATGATGTTTAAATTTCTAATTATAATGTTCTTTATGAGTCTCTCTAAGACCATTAAATTTATATATCTTTTCCATGTCCATATTATATATATCCCCAAATTATTTCCTTCTTGATATCTTAGTACTATGGTGACCTTCACATTTTCCATTCCCTATTATTAAGAGGATATTTTATTATAATATTTTCTGTTGTGGGTTTCCCATAAAATAATTTTAAAGTATCAACCTTTGATTTTTCAAAGTAAAATTTCAACTTGTGATGATGAAATTTATCAAAGGAGGGGAGAATGTAACACCACATGATTTTTTGTTATTTATCCTTTTTAATTTCATTACTTCAACACATAGGTTTAACCCAATACCATGATTAAACCAACAATGATATAAAATTAAACATAATTATAACCTACAGATTTAATTGGAGATAATGAGTAGTATTAATGAAATTTATATATTATATATTTGATAAAAAAAATTAGATTAATACCAATGATTTTATATGAATATGATAAGAATGAAATCCAATATTACCCATTAAAATACAATACTTTTCTATATGATGATTTAAATCATTTTAAAGGAAGAATTTTTTTAAAACTAAAGTTGTAAACATTTAAAAATTATTTATGAAAAAATAAACATTATTTTTGAAACGGTAATATAAAAATTTACTTTGGTTAAAATTTTAATATTCTTCAAAGAACATTCATTCTAGATTTATAGTAATGTCACAGTTTGAATTTTAATTTTACCATTAGAAATAGAAATATGACCAATAAAATAATAAATTAACATAAAAAAGTGAAAATAATATTTTTTATAATATAAATGAAAATTTTTTATATTTATATAATTGAATAAGTAAATAAATGTTTTAAAAAACTATAAATTAATCATTGATATTTTTGTGAAAATTTTTATATTAATATAATTTATTTAAAAAAATTATTTACATACAATAGAATAATTAAATATTATTTTTTTCTTATGTTTAAAATATAATTTTAAAATACCTTAGTTAAATTTTAAAGTGTCACAAAAATAGTTATAATATTATAATCAATATATTTTAAATAAATAATGACTTTAATTAAATATTAATTTCTCATAATTAGAAAATTATTTTCATAAAATTGAGTTTATTTTATAATTTTAAATTTTGAAAAATTATTAGGGTGATGTTTTTGGGTTTTTTAAAAATAATTTAATTTTTGGTGAATAGTTAACTATATAAATTTATAGTATCAGAAAATACACAAATTATTAAGTCATGGATGATGTATAGATGAGGTAAGAACCAATTGGTTGGAACTTACATGTATTAGTTACTTTATTTGGTCATATAATCATCACAATTTTGTTTCTTGATCCAATGTAATAAACAAATGAATAAATTATTCAAAAAACACCCCTCTCCACCACCATAAATACCACCCCTCACCACCTTTCTCATTACACATAATATACCTTGAATATTTTCAAATTTCTTCCCAATACTATTAAAAATTTTATCCCTTACACTCAAGAGCCATTATACTCACCAAAAGAGAAATCTCAAGACCCTTAAGGAGGTTCTCAAGGAGAAGAATTCAAGTGGTAAAACCCTAATTCGTCTCTTTCAATTTCAATTAATTTTATTTAATATTTTATACATTTCTCACCTCCCCTATCCAAACATGAATGATAACTCCATTATCATATATATATACTATAATTTTGTTATTTAAATTGAAAATGCACCATGATGTCTCTACTACTCTTCATTTTATTCTAAAAATCAAAACATCGTCCATGATTAGTAAATTTACTACCATCATGGACAATGCATTTTCATTTTCATTCAACTCCTTCATGGATTGTAATTAAACGATTTTCTATGGTTTAACCATAATACAATACCTATATTTAATCTTATTTAATGATTTGGATCCTCTATATATACATAATAATACTTAATAAAATAAAACTGTGTTGTGACGATCGAAAAATGCCAAAATAATATAATTGATTATCACTAATGATTTATATAATGATTCATACTCATATCATATAAATGAATGAAATATATAAAATTTTAATATTATTTAATTTGATTAGTGAAATTCGATTTCAATTTTTTATAACTATTCTAATTTTCATGATTTTCCATACATATATACAAGCAATCCGATCATGAAAACTAGGGAAACTAATGCTCTTAAATGATACAATTGTACCTAATAACTCATAAAAAATGCATAAATGAAATTAAAAAATTTTAATAAATCAATTAAATATTTAAAAGGTTTTGAATTAATTAATTAATGTATTAAATCTTATTATCTAGTACATAGAGATGAAGTGTAGAACACATTCTAACATAAGGTGAGGGGTTTCTCATCTCACTTTTATGACCGTCAGATTTACATTATTCACAACTTATTTCATATATATGTAGTATTTATACTAACAGTTGACATATAAAACCATTACTATATTTATATTCATGGTATTCAATGATTTTTTTTTGATTTTTTAATTTTTGTCATATGATTCGATTGATTGAAATGTGGTAACAGATTTTACTAGATCCTCCATTCTTTCGTTTGAGTTACACTTCCTCTCCCTTTACCCAAATGCAATTATTATTTATTTTTATATAATTATTATAACTTCTATTTATTTTTTAAAAACTCATGTATCAAGATCATTTGATCTTTATTTTATGGGGAAATACATGTTTTGTAATGTTACCTTCTTAATTATTAATAATAATCAATCATAATTAATGGGAACTTCCTGATTTCTCACCCATTTTCAAGTGAACTCCCTAAAATATTTTTAGACACCATTATATTTATAAAAAACTCATTTTATAATGATGACTAAATTTTTTCATTTCTGTTTTTATAAAAACATTTATGACTTTTCCCTTTTAAATAATCATTAATTTTTTCCCTTAAAACACATTGAAGTGACACATTTCTAAACATTCTTAAAACATATTTTTACATGTTTTAATTTTTTGGAAAATATTAAGTCCATAAAACTAATATTTTTGCCCATTAATTTTAAAATATGGGATATAAATATCTTTAATCTTATTTTTATGATAAATATAAATGATTTTCCAAAATAACACTTATTTATAAAGTAAAATGATATTTTTTTCTAAAGAATTTATCAATAATTTTATTAGAGTATTTTCATATATGATTATGATTAAAATATATTAATTTTATTTGAGATACTTTTAATTAAGGATATATTTTTATATATGTAGAATTATTTAGACTTGTGGAGTGGGGTGAGGCCTGTTATAGACCTTCAATGCATCAACATGTCACATGAGGCAAACAAGTTTGAAAAAACTAGTCATGTCTCCTTCCAAACAAAATTAGATGGGTTTTAACCCACATAATTGAAAACTATGGATAGTATTATGGTTTATGTTTTAGATACATGATGTCTAGTGATTATAAATTATATTCTTTTATTATATTGTTATATTTAATGATATTTTTTTTACTATGAAAAAATATATGGAAGCATTTTCAGTATCATTTATTTATTAGAATATATTTTTTAGTTATTCACATTTCCATCATAATTATACAGATTGAATCAAGATATCTTCTATATTACCTATCCCTTACTAAGCATTTAAAATAATCCTTTTATTTATTTTCCTTACTAATTCTAGGAAGATGAAATATTTTAATAGGTGACAAGGAAGAATTTTATTTTCCTTTTTATGTTATATGTTTATTTGTTTTCATTTTAATAAGAGAACTATATATGTATCAAGTTCTTCAATATATCTAAACTAATCGATATATTGTAGTGTGATCTCTTGTATTTATCCCATTGTAACAAAATAGACACCAAATCTGGGCTACTAGGGATAGGGTTGTTAAATAATGTATATTAGTCTATGATTCCATTCTTCACGAATATACTCACTTTCATCCACGTAGAAATACATATTAATACCATTTCTCTATCATCAAACTCTAGGTCTTATCGATGATTGTCAGCATAGATATTTAGTCAACTTCGAGCAACCTTTATGTGATTTTTAATGGTATTGACATTTTACACTATTTACTCAACCATTTCCGAACCAAGTAGTTTTTGTTCCCCAACGTCATCCCAACAAGCAGTTGTTCTTCACCATTTCTCATAAATAGCTTCATAAGGAGCTATTTGTTTGCTAGATTGGAAACTGTTGTGGTAAGATAAGTCTATCAAAGGAATATGGTGGTCCCATAATCCTTAGAAGTTAGTTGAAATTGCTCTCTACATACCCTCATATGTATGTATCATCAACTAATATTTCCCCTTAGTTTGAGGGTGATAAGATGTACTAATGTTAAACATAGTACTGATAACATGTTAAAGAATATTCCAAAACATTTAGGTGAATTTTGGATATTGATTGGATGCCTTCGATAGTGGAACTCCATGTAGTCTTACCACTTCTATGATGTATATATGGACAAGATGATCCAGTGAGATATCCTCTCGAATCCCAATGATGTTATCTATCTTTTTTATTGAAAATCACCACAACCCATATAGAAATATTCCCTCTTTATTTATTCGAATGACTAGTGGAAAAGTCCATCATGATGGTTTCCTATTTCCATGATGGTATGTCTAATTATTGCATCACCCCATTTTATTTTTTTCATTTCCACTTTCAATTTCTAACACACTAGACATCTTCAAGTATATTCCATGATTTTATTCTTCATATTCTCCTACCAATAGTGTTTTCAGAGATCTTAATGCATCTTTTCATTCCTTAGAGGATGGATATTGTTTATCTATGTTCATCCTTCAACAGCTCATTTTTAACTCATACTTTTTTTATATCTTATATTGAACCAAATCTCACAACTCATTAATTAAAATTGAACTCAGATGATTTTTCTTTTCTTATATTTTCCTATTTTTTGAATTCCCACATCACGTCTTTGAGAATTTTTATCCATTCTAAAAGATATAGTTGATAAATTATTTTTTAAAGGATATATGATGTTCTTTTAATTATGATTACCATGTCCATCCGCTTCATGTATAAGAGGATAATATCCATATAAATTCCTATCGATGATAAAATTGCTTGATATTTTCTACATAGATATTCTGGAACTTTATTTTCTTTCCTAGGATGGTAGTGAATTGAGTAGTCATACTCCTTGATAACATCTAACCATCTTCATAGGCTCATATTTCTCTATTTATTTGTGAATATATGGTTGAGTATTTTTTTATACCTATATATTTCACACTTCTCTATAAAAAAAATAAGGACACCATATTTTTAAATAAATGATTATAGAATACAACTCCAGAATATTTTTTTCGGTAGTTATATTTTTGAACAATCATCTTCCTTGAAATGTGGTCTTTGAATTTTTAATTTTTCATTTACACATATCCCAACACATTCATCAAATAATCACTTAATACTATTAAAATTTCTCCACATGTGTTTAGTGTGAGAATAAGGGTGTCATAAGAATCCTTTTCAAATCAATGAATCTCTCTTCAAATTCATCATTCAATGAAAACATGAATCACTTCCTAGTTGGCTTGGATAGAGGGTTTGAAAATCATGAGAATTTTTAACAATGTGATGATAGTACCGAGATAATCTGATGAAACAATGGATATATGTCATAGATGTTCACATTGACCATAATTTAATTTCTTTTGTAATTTAAGGGTCAATAGATGTAACATTTATTATTATGATATTCCTAAAGAATGAGAGGTCCTTTAACCAGAAATAACGGTTTCTATACTTGGAATAATGTTTCTCCTTTCGTCCGGTCTTTATAACAGTTCTCAAATGATAACCATAATCCTCCATGGTTTTGGAGTATATTAGATTATAATCTATAAATACTACCACAATTATTTTTAAGGAAATATCTAAATACTCTATTAATCATGTACATGGAAATTAATGGAACATTAGGGAGACCTAAAAGCATCAATATGAACTCATAGAGCTCATATAATGTATGAAAAGAAGTCTTGAGGTTATCAACATTTATTAACCAAACATGGTAATATCCTAACCAAAAATCCACATTGGATAATTATTATTCTCCCTATAGTTGTTTGAACAGGTCAGAAATCAATCATAGAGGATATGTGTTCTTTATCATGATCTTGTTGATCCAATGATAATCAATGAAAATGAGAATTGACTGATCCTTCATCTTGATGAAGAGGACTGGTGTACCCCCTGATTAAGCACTTGGGAATATGAACCCATTATCCATATTCACCGATAGTTGTTCATTAAACTCCTCAAGTTACACAACAACCATTCCATATTGATTCTTGGATAATGGAACCCCCCTAGGTATAAACTCTATTGAAAAGTTATCCTCTCATCTTGGAGGAAGACAATTAAATTCGTTGAGAAACACATCAACGTATTCCGACAGAATATGCTTGTATTTTAGGACGGTTCATTCCTTGTACTCAACAATTTGAGAAAGATACGCTTTATTGTATAGTAATAATATCCATTCAAGAGATGTCGGTGCTAAATATATTTATCCTTCTTCATTCACTTATACAATATCTGGGGTTTATTCTCAATATGAATATTGAGTTCCTTCTAATGGAAATTTATGTTGGATATATTTAGGATAATTTAATCCATACCTATAATTGCATCAAATTCTTCCAAAGGGAGTATGACATGGTTCATTGGGTTGTTCATCCCACAAAATGAGATAGGGGGAGTTCTATACTTGAGATGCAATAATTTCTCCCATTTTAAATTTTCATAGATAACTCCTCTTTCATGATTTTTTGTGGTGTTTAAATAGTTCTAATAAAATTTCAAGATATTAAGGAATGCATAAAACCATAATCAAAATTTATATTCACTATACTTGAATAAATAACTATAATACCTATAACCACTTCATTATCTGGATCCACCTGAGTGGTTGTGATAGAAAAATATATCCCTTTCTATCTTGGATGTTGTTGGTCATCTCCAAAAAAACTTTTTTGGTTCATTGGTTTGCGAAGTTCCATGGTTCCTTGTAGTTCTAGTAGTGAGAAATTCACTAATGGTTGATAAGAGAATTCCTTCCCTCAATCGAATTATTGGTTTTAACCTGTTGGAAATTGTTATCCTTATTTACTATATCTAAATAATTTCTTCACACCATATGAAATGTGTTGGGTTCTTCTTTCTATATCGTTGACAAGTGGGTTCCTGAAATTTTTTGGTGCTATTTTATTTCTCTATAGGAATACGAGAATTAAATTCCACTTTCTACTTCCTAACCCTATGACACATTTTATATTCTCTGATTATCATTTATACTTTGAGAGAAAATCCCACAATTTCCTCATAGATATCAATGTCCCAGATTAAAAGGGATTTTATAGTGTAGGTTTTATCCCCCCAAAGAAGTGGTCAACCATGAATTAAGTGGTAACATCAAATATAGAGGCGTATCATGCACATCTTGTGAAGTTTTCATTATACATCTTGATAGTATCTTCGAATTTTTTCTTGAGGGAAAGGAATTCCATTCCTATTTAAAGAAAAACTATGCGAGAACGATATTTATTGAAATAAACATTTCAAAATTCATTCCACTCCATCACATCAATCTCTTCCTCATATTTTATATTCTTGATCAATTTTTCCACTGATCAGCTTCTCCATCAATATGATAAACAACAAGTAGAACATTTTGATGATCAAAACATTGAAGGATTAGTAAGATCATATCAATAGAGTTTTTCCATTATTACATGATTAAGGGATCAGATAATCCATTGATGTTTGGAGGCCTTTTTTGCATAAAACACTAAATAGAATCTTGTATTATCTTTGGAGGATTTGGGTGATCCTTCTTGTCATTGTTTCTATTCAGAACTAGAGTTATCTTAGAGTGTATCATCACAAAATTCATGATTCCTACTCCCATTGGGTTGGGCATCTCATTGGGGGTAGTCATCACATTTCATATCATATTGATTCTATACCCGATTCATTGTATTTATATATATTTTCTAGAATAAATGGAAAATCAGGGATGATTATTTTTAAAATATTAAACACATAAAGGGGGAATATAATGACAATAAATACATAACTTATAAATTACATTTATTTCATAACTTACTATTTTCTAGGGGTCAATCTGTGTTATCCATGTACTATTTCCTAACATATACTTTCATGGGATTTTTTACCTTAATAATATTTCATAATAAGGCAACGAATTTAAAAATAATATCACCCAGGAGTGTCAATTTAAGTGTGCATTAAGGCCCGGTTTTTTGTACAAGGTTACATGAGTCATGCTCGGTAGATATTGTCAGCATTATTATCCCTATGCATATCGGTGCCAAAACCATGTCCACTTATAATATCCAGACATGGATGTATTTTATTGATAAAAAAATTAATCTATGAATTCAAGATTTTATGGATGTTTTCATAAATTAGTCTATATCCCTAAGGATTTCTCTAGAGTAATCTAATCATAATTCCAAAAACAACTTCAATTTTTATCTGATACAAACTATAAAAACACTATTCTTTATTACACATTAATTCCTAATTTATTACAAAAAGGTACACATTATACAATCTAAAAGACACATAAGAAATATTTATTTAGGAAATAGGTACATAGAATAACATATTGAAGATGGGATAAGACAACATCATTGAAAACTCCCTTAACATGCTTCTAGGATTCCATCTCTTTTAAAACTGCACAGGATAACATGGGAAAAAAATTAGAAAGGGGTGAGATAAAATAAAAGTGGAGAAGAAAAATGGAATAAGGTGATACATGTTAGACAATAATAATGTAAATGAGAACTAAAAAATAGTATGAATCATTAAAATTTACAATGAGGCATGATATATCATGATAATAATACAGTGAACATGGTAAAAGTGGAATCAAATTAAAACATTGCATCATAAACAAAAGTCAAGGATAAAAAACCAAGAAAGCATGGTGGAAAAATTCCCATAAAGGAATAAGGTTGACTCCATATCCCATCATTAAGTATCATGATACTAAAAATTACCCAATTCATTGGTGGGTTATATAATTTTGGGCACACCCGTCATATTCATTTCATTATCATTCTTAAGTGTTCCACATATATCAAACAACATGGATTAATTCATCTTTATAATTTATTCCATGATCATGGAGTGTGTAATTAATACACTTAAGTAAAAAATTAAATGGGTTATAAGTGTATAAGGTTGAACACCCTTGATATGAAATGGGTATGGAATTCAGAACACAATTGGTTTGGCATGGAAAACCATGGTGAATTTTCTGTAACTTAACGATGTAACATACAATTTTATAAAATGTGTTGATGAGAGAGAAATATTCCTATAATAATTTTTAAATTGAAAATTCAGTAACATGGATATGAAAATACATATCCCAACAATAGGGATTGTAAATTGAAGGTAAAATATATTAATGAATCTTGAATAAAGAAGAGAAGGTGAGGATCCCTCACTAGATTTCAGCATAGTAATAGGTGTACAAAATAGTTCATTGGAAGGATTAAAGAGAGTGAAAGGTGTGTCTCGTAATATATATACATCCAAATTACATTATGTGGTATATGGAAAAAATATTCCAGCATTATGAACATGGATATTATTAGGATAACATAAAATAAGTTATTGAATAAGGAGAGTGGGAGATCCCTTACATGAGTGTGTGACTCCAAATTCATGAGAGGGGATTATTTAGAGCATAGGGTAGACTTTGGAGGAATATAAGAGTTAAGGGTAGATTATGTACATTCTTAATGGGGTTTAGGGTAAGTGAAATAGGATATTGGGTTGGTTTATATAGGAATGGAGGGGTATTTCTTAATTATTTTTATTTTGGACTCTACAAAATAAAATAACCAATACCCCAAAGTATCCCATAATTTTTCTCATTTTCTCTTAAAAAGTTTAGTGGCACTAAATAAATTATATGAAAAATGGATTAACATAATAAAATAATGCCCTTTCTTATATGGAGGTGAGTCATACTCTCGAGGAAATGATTCTAATACCATATAACTTATTAATGGTTTTAGAGGTTCATAATAGATGTAAAAAATTAATCAATAAAAATAAAATAATATTATTTTAAATTTATAACATATATTTGGTCATTTATACTTTTTATAGTATTTAGTACATCACTTTTTGATGAATATGATGTAACAATAAAAAAAATATTTATATGGTATTTAATTTTAACATTAAAATTTGACTGTCTCATAAGATTATGAAAATTTCACTATTGGATAATTCCAATATTATTATTCCAAAATTAATGTAAATTTTATCTAATTTTTTTATCTAAAGATGTGGATTTTTTACTTATAAAATTTACATTTTTACGAAATGTTGTGTTTTTTTACAATAAGAGTTTTCAAACCATTATAAAAACTAATTTTTTCTTCATAATAACTATATGATGATTTATATTTTATAAAACTTATTTAATAATATATTTTTTTGAAATTTTCTTTAATTAGATAACCTATTAATTCACAAAAAATAAATTCCTTTATTGATTTTTAATATTACCCAAAATACTATTTGTGTTTTATTGAATTAAAAAAATAATCAGTTATAATGTAACCATAATTGGATGATAATATATTCATTACTATATAAAAAATAATATATATACTGATATTTATAGGGTTTTGATAAATATCATTTAAATACCCTAGAAAAGGCTTAATGGTTAGGTGCGCGATGGTAGGACTTTCCTAGGGCGGTTCGGCGGACATGACTTTGGCTGTGATCTCAATAAGCTGGAACTTCTCCCACAAAATATTTTTCTCATTCTTATGTTTTTGGATCTCATCTTGTTATTGGTCAATGAAATACCCTATAGATTCTATCTCCCTTATAATTTTTATTAAATGAGCTTCATAGGCTATGATACTACTAGTAGAGATAACCACGTCCTTTTTCTGTGTCACTTTGATTTGTTAAAACATTATATTTGTACTAATAATGTGATCACATTTTAATGACTATATTTTATCAATGGTAAATATTTAAAATGGAAATTTAATTCCAATATGATATAATAAATCCAATGTCGTGGATGAGATTTCTATAACCTTATTATATAATAATACATTTAATTATATTACTAGAGGAATTTTATTTATAATAGTTTGGGTCATTACAACGAAAGTATTATAAAAGACTTGTGGCTCAATTGAAAGAATCTATTAGAGTTGCGATATAGAAGCATATATAATCATAGAGTTTTTCAATATCCAGATTGATTCTATAATTCTTTTATTGGAAGGACCTATATGGACTCATGGACACGAGCCAATTCTTTAACTCCATCTATAGGTGATATACCATCACTGAGATCTGTCAGTGTTCTTGATACATGAATGCTTCAACTATATACCTATGTATCACATATAAAAGATTTAGAATTGAATACCTTGGAAGAGATCCATGTTGTCTAGAAATTTATTTCATGGTTACCCTATACATATAGCCAGTCATAGTTGTTGTAATAAGGGTGAAAATCTAATGGTGCAGGATTAGGTACAAACCTTTGTTTGTGTTGTGATATGATGATGTAAATGAATTCATTGGTAAGATATATAACTAGAATTTTTCCAAGACATTTAGTGGGGTTTCACTAAATAAACTCAGCTTATTTTTTCATTATTTCATTTAATATAGTTGGTGATGAACTGATTATAGCATGTCATCTGGTTGAGATGAGTGTAGGGAAAGGCCGATCGATACTTTTCATGGAAAATATAGAGAGACAAGGATAAATGAGGTTTATTAGTAATTTACCATTTGATAAATTTAAAAAAAAATACCAAATTCTATCATTAGAATTCCAAGGCTATGCTTAAATAAGAAATAACGATGGTGGATGTACAATGTATCAATATTCGTCATTCAAGATACAAAAACTGGGGATGATTTATATGAATGTGATTAATAAATTATCATATTTTTTATTATATAGTTTCATGTGATAACTTTATTGATGTTTTAGTTATGAATTTGAGTGCTGGCACAATTTTAGTGGCTTATGCATCCCATGTTTAAAGCAGTCCTTTCAAGTTCATTGGGCATCAAAAAACCCAAAATTAATGTTTGAGTGAGAATACAGAACCGAAGTAGGTTGGGAAAACTTTTATATGTTTTAAAAAGAATTATCAAGGGGGATATGTTATATTGTGTGTAGATTGTAATGTATTTTGTTTTGTACGTGGTTGAAAATTCTAGGAGAATTGGAACTTTTCATTTGATAGATGCAATGAATCATAAATTAAGCCTCGAATTGGAATTAGGAGAGTTGTATAACTTAATGGATATCTATTTGGATGGGTTTTAAGTCTTATAAGGTGTCACAGAATAGTAGATATGTTATTAGAGCATCAGGCATCAAAACATCATTTTTAGGAGAGACCACCTTGAGTGTGCGATTAGCACACAGTTATTGCCAACTATGCATGACAACTGTGCATCCAACCTTGTTGGGAGGTATGATTTTTATACATTAGAGGTGGAATGTGTAACTTTTCAACCTTATGAAAATAATTTCAGGAGCATCACATAGTATATGCTTCATTTTTCTAACCGTTTGAGGGGGTGGCGTACTTAGAAAGTGACCCCTCACTGACTATTTAGGGTTTGGAAAAAAATGCACCTAGTCCACACAGAATGTTACAATTAAACAATATAGCTACATGGTTAGGCAGATGATTTAAAAAGTTGTGGGACCAAACTATGGGCCCTTTTAAAAAGTGAGATATTCCAATTCTTCCCCATATTTCTTTAAACCTTCACCCTACATTCATCCTCCATTAGTCACAAATAATCCCTCTCATGGGTTTTATCAATTTTTGTACACCCTATAATTCTATGTATATCCCTCATTCATTTTCCAAATAAAAATTGATCTAGTTGGTTAAATGAATATTGTGCATTTCACTAATATTATGATTTCTCTTGTTTTGGAAGAAATAAAATAAAAAAAAAACTTATTTGAGTGGAGAATACTAAGCATGTGGTGGGTGTTCTTTTGATTTTTCCTTGAGGTATATCTTATTTATAAATTGGGCTATTATTTCTCAAATAATACTTCCCATGAATTTCACATAAATAAGAAAATGTCTTTAATTAAATGATTTAACATTTATTTTATTATTCTATAGACGGTTTGAATGGTTGGAGGTCAAAAAATTCAAATCCATCCACCAGTTGTGTGTTTTATTTAAATGAATTGAGATGTTTATAAATTATGTAAATAAATTAAAATGATTTGGATAAACCACTTGGACTTTAATATCCCACTTCATTCTTGAATTTTTGAACTAGTCAATATAATTAAGTTAATTAAATGGAAATATGTTAAATGGGATGGATAATTTCATAGCTAAATTGATAAAGATTTGTATTGTATCCCATCCCACTGTTTATAATAAAAAAACCTTTGAGGAGCGATGTATTGTTAAATAAAAAGGTTAAATTAAATAGAGTTATATTTGAAAGATAATTGAATATATAATGGACCTTCTCATGGGACTTTTTAATTATGTGATTGTATAATTTCAGGGGTTGATTTATATTATAGAATGGATGATGTTATGGATTTTTCAAATGTGTTAGAAGAAATATGATAATTGAGGTACACTATTCCTTTGGTGATTCTGGGTTCCTATTTATGGAATTCCTTCGATAATGTCTCAAATGGCAAGTGATACTACCTTATGATGGATAGATATAATGGGACTTCAGTTAGAGTTGTTTACAAGACAATTCAAACACCCTTGCTCTAGGAAGTTGGACATGGCATTTCACATCCCCTCAGTTGCTGGGAAAGATGATCCTCAACCCTAATTGGGATGTTGTGTATGACCTTTATCCAATAGTACTCATGATACCTAATATGAAATCGTATTTTATTCGTGAAACTCATCGTGGGGTCGTATATTATTTATAATACTCTCGAATGGTGTCACTTATTATTATATGTAACACTTTTAATTATATATGGATTCTTTAGTTATGTCATGGGTCTTTTCTCGTACTACATCTATATACACATATATATGTTATTACATAAATGGTTCACATATCTACATAGATAAATATTTATTTACATACCTATATTCATGGATACTCCCTTATAGATGTAATTTGTCTTATTCCAAAGAATGTATTTTCTGTCGACATCCCTTTTTGAAGTTGAGTTCATATTGGTTATAATTTATTTGTTTACTATCTTATTTATTATAAGTGAAAACAATTTTATATTATATTAATATAATGGATAACATTAGACCCCATTCTTGGTTTCCTTCATAGTTTATGTCACATATTTTTAGAGCTTCCATTTGGTACCTGAAAATACCTTTTGGTTATAGGTCCAGGATCATGGATTGTTCTTATGATATTACACTTGTACATGGGAGATTATGAGTATATGATTGAGCCATAGATCAAGATGCTCATGGAGATATAATTATGGGATTTTGTTCTTTTATTTTGGGTTTTTTATGTATTTCTTAATTTATGTCTTCTACTTGGTATATTGTAGCATCATAGGGACATGAACATTTATATTGTTTGGAATTTTTGAGGGTATCTTATTTATTTTCACTACCTTTATTTTATACTTCATTCACTATTGATTGATTTATTGTACACCACTATGCTACTCTAATCATGAAGTTATATTATCCCTATCGTACTACCATTGGACCCTCGTTTCTAGTTGGAATCGTATGGTGTACGAGCTAGAACACTTGAGGTCATGTATTCCACAGCTTGATGCACCATTTTTGTGGATCTCGGAGTGGGACAATACAAAGTGGCATCATATAATTTTTTAATTCATATTACAATTTGGTAATGGTATATAAGAGATTAGTAATGTGTCAACACATGGTTAATTGGTATTTTTAGGAGTGATCAACCCATACATGGGTAAAATAACAAGTTTTCTGGGAAGAGACTGTTATTATTCTAATTCACTATAATTTTTTATTATTTCACCTTGAGTTATTGATGTACTTTTTCTTCTTACTGATTTATGAGATTCATGTAATTTTTTCCGTTTTATTTATTTGGTAAATATGTATTTCTCCACGAATCATCAATATCTCTTAGTGATTCACATTCCATGCATTTATATTTCCATGTTGGTTTCATTTCTTGAATTCATGAAATATGTTGGAAGAACATTGTGTGTTTTAGAAGAATTTTCTTATATCATGTTTAAGAGATTAATTAGAATATATTTTTTTATAACATTATGTCATGGTTACCTATTTATATGTGTGTATTTTTTACTTCTATGTGATAAAATGAATTGTTATAATCCTGATATATGGTTGATTGTTAATTTGTCTGCATCGACCATAATAGTGTTTTCATATATATATTGATGTTTCAACCTTAATTATCTAATCACGACACATTTGATCCATGAACCATTGGTTTCATGGGATGAAACATAAATGTCATTGATTAAATGGGGGTCCGAAAACATTTTATAAATAGTACGGGCATTTATAAATTGGAACTGGTGACCTATATAATAAAACAACCTTATATGGACTTGTTATAAAATGAAAACATGGATAAAAATATGGTTGAAACAGCACAAATTCCAATTGTAACATATAAATAAATGTGAATTTATTATATTCTATTCGTACTACAACTAACAGAACCATGCTCTATGCTAAATTGAGATCTTTATAGGAAATGGTTTCCATTATAAAGGATTATACCTATATGGTTTTGACAATGTGACCCATACGACTAAATTTTTAATTTAACAACTACACCAATGTATGTAAGTTGTGTTATGTTATTATGAGATAAACCCACTATCGGTGTTCAAAAATCGACGTTGAAATGGTTGGACCCTTATAGGGTACAATTATTTTGATAATCTTTATTACGTAAACCCATTAGGGAATAATCATGTTTTGTTGGGATTTTTTATTTTGTCAATGGATACTTATATTGTGTTACGTATAAATTTATGGAGGTGTCTTACTAATACAGTTCCCTTTTTATTAATATAGGAATGTTATTTTCATTTGAGTTATACTCATATGGGGTGTTAGTTAATTAAAATAAAAAGTTAAACCTAAATGTTTTTTTCTTTTATATATTGTAATGGAATTTTTATTTATGTATGCCAAATATGAGAATATTTATGGATAAATAATATATATAAGAAGAATTTATAAGGTACATTAGATAAATTTTGAAAGAATGTTCTCTAAATAAATTATGTTTTAAAGGAAGATTGATAGAAATTTATTGTGTTACTTTTGTATTTTACAATATAATGAACCATGAAATTATTACTTCCTAACAGGTACATGAAATTATATAAATGGAGCCTATGAAAATATTTAAATAATAATAAATTAATTAATGTCACAACAGAAATAAAAAAAATAAATTTGCTTTGTTTTGATTCAACAATCATGTAAGGGTCAGTTTTATGGTGATATTATAGGTTAGTACGATAAGCCTTTTGACATAATCGATTCAACCAATTCATAATACCCACACCTTTAATTTTAGTATGAGGATATCCCAGTAGAGTAAGAACCCCTAGAACATAAAAAAAATTCTATATTCATATGAAGTGATTCAAACTTGATGTTTTGTTCGGGTTTGATTCATACCATATATAACCCCTTGTTTCATAAATGACACATAGGTTGGATAGGTGGTTTTGTGGTGAATTTACCCATGATAATGGTAGGAGTATCAGATAATAGTCAGATTCAGCAGGCTAGACATGCATTGTCTTGTGACCCTTCTACAATAGTGATAGGAGACTTGGTGAATCATCAACCAAGATAATATTCATATAGGGAATTATGAATTTGGGGTAAATCTTTTGTAGGATCGATTAGATACATAAATTCATAGGGAATCTAGGAAAATGGCTATTATCAAATGATTACACGATGTGTTGATGGAAATCTTGAGGTAGTGTGCATTGATGCACATGGAACCCGTGACATGGTAAAATGGTAAAAAACATTATGAGTTTGGTTAGAATAATGTAATATTTGAGCTATTATAATATTTTATTGATTCACCTATGAAGTATAACAACCCTAGTGTCTAGAGATGTTAGTGTTTTCCCAGTACTTGGGATAACATTACAACAGATCTGCTGGTGTAACACGGATGGTCGGTTTAGTGTTGGTTTATATTCCTTATGCAAATTATGTACATGAGTGTGGATTAAGAGGAAATCACACATAAATATTATATGAAATCTAATGTAGAATTATATTTGGGGCCCTATGTTTCCCCTCCTTATGATCTAGTTCTTGATAAAACCATGTATTCTAAATCCCTAATCTATGTTCAGTGGCGGATGGATCATTTAATGTTGGATGAGTTCACATTCTCATTAAATGATATAGGATACTCCAAAGGCCTGGAGAATTAAATAAAACATTTATTAGCATGTGACTATATGTATAGAGAGAAAAAAATATTAAAATACCATTTGGGATTTTTCACCATTAATTATAAATACCCAAGAGGCTAGAGAGTTTGAATTTTTAGTCCCTAGGTAGATACTTGAGATAAAAACCGATTGTGGGTTCAGATGGAGTCTGAACACTAGATTTAGTCTCAATGAATGTTAGTGACCATGGAATATATTATTTTGATTCATTTTTGTTCTTTAATGGAAACACAATGGTAAAATTATTGGTTTTGTATATATGCCACCATGAGTCAAGGTTGGACTCTGGTGGGTATTTTTTGAAACAATCATGAGGTGATTCAATAGTGAGGGAATCATGGTAAGTTAATTAATATTTGTTGGTTGGTGAAACTAATATATTTAAAAATAAATGTTATTGTTAGATAATTTTATATATACGATGTTGGATATGGTTAGTTGGAAACCATGATGTTCACTTCACCTTGGATTTGACATGAGTTTCACGAGTCTTATTCGTAATCATTCATATCATCTTAGTATACTCGTGGATTACTTTTGATCATTACCTTATATTAACATTTTGTAGTGTTATTTGAGATAGCATTGTTTTTAAGTAAATCTAATAAAATGTGTTTAAATTCCTTACGGCACAATGAATAGACTCTGTTGGAGTAACACTCTGAGTTTTTACAAATTATTATTATTTAAATATGTTTAATTTCTTTGATGGCGGCATTGTATACCACACCAGGATATGTAGGATTTATTCAAAACAACAAGTTAATATTTAAATATATTAAACACTTAATGTATCTTTTGGTACACATAACAATTTTTTTTTCTTGTTTGAAACCTAATTATGAGTTCATTCGATAGCATACATTACACGCAAGACATGGTTATATCGAATTACAATATACTATTACTGTTATTAATAAAGTATTATTATAGATTCTACATAGCTAATTGAATGGATTTTAAGAATATGAATAATTAAATTATGAAAACATTGCTACCACATGTATATAATATGAATAATTTGGTTCCAAATTGACCAGAAATGAAAATAAAACCCTTTTGAAAATATCAAAAACTATTTTCTAGAAACCTATTTTTATGAAATCAAACACATTTTACCCCCAAGAAATTAATTTAAAAAAATTTTATTAATAATTTTGAGGAAAACTATATATTATATTATATAAATTATTTAATTTTAGAATTATTTGTTTTTTATAAAAGAGATAATAATAAATCCAATTTTACTCATAAATTGATGTATTTTTTTAAATGGTATTTTTCTCGCAATTTAATGAAGTATCTATTTAAAATCAAAATTTAGAAAATTTTGAAAATTATTTATGAGAAAATTAAAATTATTCTTTAATGTGATTATTAAAAATTATCTTAGGGTGAAATTTTTGTATTTTTAGGTGAAGTTTCATTTTTGGACGAATAGTAAACCATACTAAATTTTAATTGAAATATATTTTTATTTTATTTATTTATATTATTATATTATATTTTGAATTTTATTTTATGAATATTTAGATAAAGTATTCATATATTAATCAAATATATTTCATTGTAATCAATTTCTCATTAAAATTGAATAAAAAATATCTCATAGTTTTGAACATTTTAACTTTTAAAACATGTTGTTTCATCCTATCTACGGGATTGATATTAAAGTAATTTAGGTCCATTATGATTTTATGATTTTATTATATGGATTTAATATTTTTAATCTTCATAATATATAAGTTATATTAAGGTTAAATTGGTTTTTTTACCAAAAATATTAGTGCAAGCAAGTAAACATAATTACAACAATTATGGTAAAATAGTGTTTACTAGGTGGTTTGACATTAATCTTAAGAGGCCAAATAACCTAGTTATGTTTCTCAAATCCATTTTACGGACATATTTCTACCATATCCTAAATATTATATAAAATTTATCATTATAATATGAACATTATTTAAGGATACCTCCCAATTGTTTTCTCATTTTTTGTATTTACAAGAATGCCACTCCTCCTCCATTATAAAAGGGAAATCAACCCCATCACTTGTTCACAACTATCAAGCACTTTTTATTTTAAAAAACATCCAAAATAATCTCCTACATCCAAATATATCACTAACCCATGGATTAAATCAAACCAAGTAATTCCTTTGGGGAAAATAAAAAAACGTTACCTGAAAAAGAGGCAACATTCATCAACGTGCTTTTTTGTTTTCTTTCCTACTCCACCCCATTAAATTATTATTATATAAATCATACATAATAATATAATTATCTTATACATACTTATAATTTGTTATGATTTGTTTAGTACCTAAACCTCCATTCACATATATCAAATGGGAAACACAATCATCATTCGTGTGTACGATGGACTACCACCTCGTGAACCGATGTCATCCGTTCATACATTAGCAACATTCAATGATGGGAATAAGGATGGATATATAAATTTTTTATGTTATAAAAGATATTTATTATGTATTTGTTATAAAAAAATTATTATTTGCAACATACCATCACGATTTACATTTTATAGGAATATGATAACTACGTTTGTGGAAGTGTGGACTACTACCTCCTCAAAGCGATGTGATTCATTCATGATTTACATAGAACAAATTAATGATGGGTTAAATTAACATATAAGATATATATAAAATAATAATTATACTCTAAATATAATATATATCATTTAACATTCTTTCTTTTAAAAAATATGACCGGAAAATGGAAAGAGAATCCATGCGTATGTACAACCCACCGTCTCCGTGAATGGTGTATTTATTTTTCTATTTATATATTTTATATTTTATTATATATATATATAATGAACATATATTATATTTATATCATTTTTTACATCATTTAAATAAATAAATCATGATCTATGTAAGAGGACCAAAAATAAAAATTCAAAACATGTATGGAAAGCACAACGTTTTTTACCTGAAAGATATCGTTAACATGGAATTGTTCATAAATAGGTGCTATAAAGTAATAATTAAATAATATATGGTATTATATATGTCAACATGGTTCTAAGATATATTATTGAAAAATTATATTTATATATAGTAGTTTTTAACATGTACTATGAGATTCAATACTTAAGGTAAGTGTATTTCCAGTCTCGCTTTTCATTTTTGCAAGACATACTCCATATTCGACAGTTGTTTCTTTTGTGTGATATATATTAATCACTTGAATGTATTGTATAATAATTATACATAAATTTATTTTTATTTAAGTTTTTATTTTATGATATATCATTCATGGGGTTTTTAGTTCAAATGTCGTCAAATCTATATGGTAATTTTTGAACAAATTTTATTTTAATGAGACACATGTTATGTTGTGCCACTATATTATTTTAAAAGGTGTATATTATTCCATTTAAAGTATTTTATTTTGAACATAATTATTTTATTTATATTTTATGCGTCATTTAACGATAATATTTCATGTGAATTTTGATTCAATGTAACCACATTGGTAAGAATTTATATCCACAATCTTGTCATTTATCGGGATTGTTTATGATTATGCTTCCATTTATGAACTGTTATTATCGATATGCAAATAAACATCTTGAATTTTGTATCATCTACATAATAATTATTTTTTCAAGTCATTTAAACATTTATTACACTATTTTTTACAAAAAGATAATTACATAAATGTTTTTAAGAAAATCCAACATTAATTATCACTTCATCCAGAAAACTGTTTTTTCGAAAAGCATTACCTTATAAAAATGTGTTCAAAAATGGTTTTAAATTAACCATTATTATAATTTTCAAGGAAAATTATTTCAAAAATGTTTTATATTTTAAAACATTGTTAAAAGTGTTTTCAAATATTTTTATTTAACTTTTCAAATCAATTTTTAAAAAATATATTTTCAAAAAAGGTTTATGATTTAAAAACCTTGTTTTAAAGAGAAATGTAAATTTTCCTCAAGAAATGTTTTAAATTATTATTTAATATTAGCTCATATGATTTCAAAATAATTTTCAAATTTTTTTTTGAAAATTTTAATGTCTTATAAGAATGAGTTTTAATGAAAGGTTATTTTCCTTTTGAAATGCTACGAGGAATCCTTCAAAATCCTTCCCCATATAAGAGGATATCATCTAATGTAGTTTATGATTTAGTGGGGACATTATTCAAGAATAACAATAATATTATTTATTTTAATGGTTTTTTATGGATGTAGTTTTAGGAATCCTATTTCCCTTTCACATATTGAACCATGAAAAAATTATTATGAAACACACTTATTTTTATGGTATATACTATGATGAAATGATTATGAATCACGTATATTTTTCCATATATTATGTTATGAATAAATTATTATTTTACACATTTCATTACATGGGTTGTGATATGATTAATCTTTATGATCTTGTGGAACACATATGTGTGATTTCATTAATTGATGGGTGGGGAATATATCTCTCTCTAATGAATTGGGTACAAATTTATATCTCATGAAATAATAATGGTAAAAAATTGGTAATCATGATCCACTACGAGAAGATGGTGTGACATGATCCAATCTATGGAAAGGGATGCCAGTAGGACTGGTGGTGTGTCCCACCCATGAGGTATATCCACCCATATCTGAACCAGATTATATGTTAAAAATGTTATGTATGAACCTTATTATATATTCACAATATTTTTTGTGAGGAAAATAACATGTTCACAATGTTATGTGTAAAATATATTATATGTTCAAAATGTTATTTGTGAACCTGATTACATTTCAACTATGTTATTCATGAACCTGATTACATATTCACAATGTTATGTATGTACCTGATTACATATTCACAATGTTATGCATAGACCTAGTAACATGTACATATGTTTAATGAAGGGCCTAATTTCATCTCCATTACTAAATGTGTGAATCTATTTCTATTTACACATGTTCACAATGTTATAGTATAATGATTATACCACAATTATATTTATTATTACAATGTTATACTATCCCGAATCATATTCTTTTATTCCTTTATGATTCATATCGTATCATCTTCTCATATTTGTGCCATTAAACATGTGTTTGTTCGTTGATAAGGAAAGCATTATTTGTAATTCTTATGATCATGGTATGATACCCTCATGTTCATTTTTTATTAGGTATCCCCTTTATATAACCTTACTAACCATCTAAGCTCATCAATTATTACATTTCCTTGCCTCATCATAAGAAGAAATTTTTTAAATAACTGACTAATATGGGATGATCTTTGTGGGAACCATTGGATATATTTTATCAAGTTATAAGGTTCTATTCCATGTTTCCAGAGTCACTAAAATATAATGGTCCTCATGTACGAAAATCTTTAATGTGTTAAATATTCATCTAAAATTATGCAATATCATGTACAATTACCATATATCACTATAGCTGGTATCAAAGGAATGGTTTATTCAACCATTCAAAACATAGATGAGAAAAATCTAGTGACATCCCTAGGGATATTTCTCAGGGCTTGTTTAGGTATTTCAATGAGCATAAGTCTAAGAAATAGTAATGGTATAGTAAAAACCTGGAATCTTGGTAAAGGATTGAGAGAGTGGTTTCCTAGAAATATATCCCTATTGGAATACTACAAGTGGATGAATTAGAGAAACATGATGATGTTTTGACTATGGAAAAGAAGGACACAATGCAAGTAACAAAAAAGGCAAAATGGAATGTTTAGTTAAAAAAAGTGATGGGAATATTTGTCTCCTTATGGTATTATTAGTAGAATAATTTTTCCTTTGTGTAAATTATGTGAATTATGAAAATCTATGTCTTAGGGAGATATCTTAGGAGAGAACATACCATTTTTAAATATGTAATGGTTATTTTGATGATTTTGAGGCCACGAACGACATATGTAATGTATGTTCTTTTCTTATAGTATTTTTTATATGTACGACAAAAATGAGCTTGATGAATATTGAGACAAGATTAATATTTAATATTTTAGGAAAGTGAAATTGATGAATAAAAGGATGAAGCTTATTTAATTATTTTAGAATGAAGTGGGATGGATGAAGTAGTTATGCTTTGTAATTCATAGTTTATGTTAAATGAATTTGAAAATATAGAATTATTTTTAGTAAATGTAATTATAATGTTTTTAATAGGATATGTTGAATGTTGTTAATGAAATAAAAAAGTGGTTTAATGGAATGGTGATTTTTTTAATTAAGGGAATGTAACCCTTAATGTGTTCCAAATGTTAAGAAACATATGCTTAGCTTGGATTAATAGGGGGATGATTTGGATAATATAAATTGATTACTATCGATGAAAACATAACTGATAATTGAATTTTTTAAAAAGTATTTTATGCTATCATGAATATATTTTACAACTTTTTGATTTTATGAATATATTTAATAATATTTGGGGTAATAATGAACTCTTATTTCAGTAATGATTTAGGTCAATTCAGGTTATTACTATATTTTAAGTGAATAAAGTATGAAGGTATTCAAATATTTTATATGTAAAAACAGAAATATAAATTATGATATAAGGGGTATCAATGTTAATATGATTTTCATGAATTTAGTAACCATATTTATGTAGTTTTGGATTTTCATCTTTCATATGGGTTACATAGTTTACCATTTATAGAATTTTTTAATTTATACGTTGGATGAGGTTTTAAAGATTAATGTATTATCTCACCATACATTAATTTATGTATATTAGAAAACATATTCTATCCACTTTGTTTTGATGATAACTAATGATAGATGGAATGACTTATCAATCTATTTATGGATTTCATGATCTATTAGTGATTTAAGAATAAAAAATTAGCATTCATTTTGTGGAGTTAGAGATGATGTGGAAATCTATCAAGGAATAACCATAGTTTCTGATTTTTTATATGAAATAAAACGAAATTAAGTAACTATATCTTCTTGTAGAATATTCAAAAACTTTAAGAAAATGGTCTGGAAATAAATTTTTTTCCTATTGTGATAATTTTGATGATATCAATATCATTTTTTAAGACTCATTGGATTATGGATTTGTGAACATTAACTTCATTATAAACATGTTCTATATCAATCTCCATCACAACATGATAGTTAGATTTCACTTCCTTGTCCTTGTTATCGATTTACTTGTATTTTCTTTTATATGGAAACTAGACTATTGTTATTTTGGGTAAATATCATATTCTTAAGATTACTTTTTATAGGAAGTTTAAGAATTCATTTTTTAATTGGGTTTCTATGAATGGAACCTTCATTTATTAAATCATTAATAACCCATGTTAATTTCTAGAGAAATAGTTATTTTAAGAGGGGTAGAATCTTACACCCTATGTTTTTATGATTTAATTTTTTTCAGTAAATTATTATTTTTGGATTGCATTGCGTGATATAACGAGTTAGGCTTGCTTTATACACAATACCAAGTTAAGATTGAACAACCCAAAAAATTATATTAGCATATGGTATATTGAAAACTATTATTTTATTATGTTACACAAAAGTTCGGTATCCTTTGATAGGTTTGTTACATGCAAGATAATGTTTTACCAATATACAATATACTACTATTATTAAATTATTATTTATAGTTTCTACCTTGCTAATGTAATGGAAGATATTAATATGAATAATTATATAATGAAATTATGTGTTTCAAATGTATATAATATTTATTATATAATGAATAATTAAACATAAATGAAAATGAAACCCTTTTGAAAATATAGAAAATCATTTTCTAGAAAACTAAATTTATTCAATCAAATAAGTTTTACCTTAATAAATTAATAAAATAAATTTTTACAAATGAATTTAATTAATTTTACATTTTATATTCAATGAAACATTTTATGTTCAAAAAAAGTTGTTTTTTATACAATATAAAAGAATAAATCCATTTTTACACATAATCTGATGTTTTTTTTTCTAAAATTAAATTTTATAAACTTTTAATGGGACAAATATTTTAAATCAAAATTTTGACACTTTAATAAATTTAATTTTATAAAATTAAATTTATTTTTGAGAATGTATTTTCATAAATATCTTAGAGTGAATTTTTGGTATTTTTATGATAAGTTTTATTTTTTAATGAATAATGAAAAATACCAATTGTTAAATGAAAACATCATTTTGATTTTATTTGTAGTTTAATAAAATTTTTAATTGTTTTTGCTGTAAATATAGTTCAATTATACATATATTAATCCAATTTAGTTCTTTTTAATTAATTTCACAATGAAATTTAATATAAAACCATTTCATACATTTGATCATTTTCACTTTAAAAACGCATCGTTTTTTCCCATTTTGGGATTGATTTTAAATAAATTTATGCCACTTATGTGACAAAAATTATGAAAACTGGTTTCCATATTTTCAATTATATTATATTATAATATCTAGTATATTCAACTTAGTTTTTTACCAAAAATATTATCTAATTTAATTAAAATTATTTACTATGATTAAGGTAAAATATAGTTTACGTTGAGGTTAAAAAATAATCTTATATTCCCACATGACTGAAATACATGTCCAAAATTCATTTTATGAAAATATTTAGACCATATAATACTTTTTATTTAAAATAAATCATAATTTTAGGCACATTATGTAAGGGAGACCCTTGAATAATGTTTTCTTTTTTGTTCTTATAAGAATGCCACTCCACCTCCACAATAAAAAAGAACTCACCCCACACATGTTCACACATATCATGACATAGGTATCCAAAAAAACTACCCAAATAAGTTCCAAATTTTCCACATATCATAAAATAATCCTCACTTTGGGAATAAATCCAACCAAGGATGTCCTTTGGTGGAAACCAAAAAGAGATACCCAAAGAAGAGTTAATGTTATTCGATGCTCATTTATGAGTTTTTCTTATCCATGAAATTAAATTATTCATATTACTAGTTTATATAATAACATAAGAATTTAAAGTATACCAATACATTTTTATTTGAAGTTTACAACCAACACATTCACACACTTTTTTCAAATGCGATATGCAATCATCGTTCATGTGTACGGAGAACTACTTCCTAATGAACATATATAGTTTAGTATTACATTACAACCTTTCATGGTTTGGAATAATTATGGAAATAAATTTATTTATGATATATATATTTTTTATGATGAATTTATTCATCTTTAATTAGAAAATATAACATATATTCAAGCTTATTATTTTATGAGAATATGATAACGTCGTCTGTGTGGACCACCTCCTCCTTAAAGCGATGTGATTCATTCATGATTTACATGTAATGTTTCGAGGATGGGTTAAAAAAAAATATTTTGTATATATGACATACTAATTCTAATAGAATGATAATATATATCATATAATTTTTTTCTTTTAAAAAATACAATAAGAAAATGTAAAATGTGTTCATACTTACATATCTCCTAGCGTCTCCATGATTCATTAATTTTATTTAATATTTATTATTTTATATATTATTATAAATAAATATATAATTAATTTATTTGATATCTATTTGATATTTAACATTATTTAAAAAAAAAATTCATTATCTAAGTGACAGTACGAGTAATAAAAAATGAAACAATGTATAGAAAACACATCACTTATTAGCCAAAACATAACTTTAACATGGAATTGTTAATAATCATGTGATATAATTTCATAATTAAATAATATACTAACTTATATTTATGATTATTTTTATTTTATAAATTTATAAAAAAATTATACAGGTGTTTTGAACAAGTACTACGACAGTCAAGACTTAATGTAAGGGGATTTAAAGTATCACCATTTATTTCTATGAGACTTATGAAAAATTTACCACTCATTTAATTTTTTTTTGTGTTGTATATTCATCCCATTAAATTATATCATGAATATTATCCCTAATTTTATTGGTATTTACCTATCCATTTTATGGTATTTGTTTCATGTGTTTTATAAATCCAAAGTTTCCAAATCCTTAAGGTAATTTTGTCTCAATTTACCTTCCTTAAGACACAAGTTATGTTATGCACCTATATTCCTTTACAAGGTGTATATAATACTATTAGAAATGTTTTATAATTAAAATTAATATTTTAATTATATTTTATGCATCATGTAATTTTATTATTTCATTGGGTTTTTGATACGAAGATACCAATGTTGTTAGAGTTTATTACAACAATTCAATCATTTATCAGGATTGTTTATTATTATGAATCAATTTATGAAATTTTATGATAAATATATCATAAATATCCTTAATTTGATTCTCCTCTAATTTTTCATGATATTTTAATGTTGTCATCCCATTTTTATATTCTTTTGTACATTATACAATTTTGAAAATGTTATTAATAAAATATAACATTATTTCTATATTTGGTCAGAAACATATTTTATTCCAAAACCGTGGTTTAATTTTTTTGAATGACCCATTAAGAGAATTTTCAAGGAAAAGGATTTGAAAATTTTATATATCAAAAAGTGATAAAAATGGTTTTCCAATCATCCTTTGTAACTTTTCTAAACTATTATAAAAGAATATATATTTTTTTCAAAATATATAATGATTTAAAACACATATTTATAATGTTGAAATTAAAATTTCACCATTAAATTTTTTAAATGATTTTTAAATCTTATATCAATTATATTATAATTCATATTCATGGAAAATTATGCTGAAAGTGTTTATGTTTAATTTTTTTTAATGAAAGGTTATTTACCTTGGTAAATGGTAAAAGCAATATTTTGAAGTCCTTCCACGTATAGAAGGACATACATTGGTGCAGTTTACTCTTTATTGTGAAAATGGAAAAATAATTCCATTCAAATTAATTTTTGGAATGGTTTATCTTTTTAAGGAATGATATTTATGTTACCCATTTCTCTTTCATGGGTTATACCAGGTTAAAATGATTATGAAACCCACTTATTTTCTTGGGTTATCCTATGATTAGATTATTGTGAAACCTATATATTTTTTCATACCTTATGATATGATTAAATATTTATCATACCTCTTTCGTTCCATGGGTTATGTTAGGTTTAATGTTTATGATCTTCTGAAACACATATGTATGGTTTCATTATGTGATGGGTGTGACCTATATATCCGTCCAATGAATTCGGTAAAGATTTATATATCATGGTATAATTAAGGGAAACAAATCGACATGCTTGATCCACAATGGGACGGAAGAATAACCATATACACTATGAGTAAAAGGTTACCAATAGGGACGGTGGTGTGTACAACACATGAGGTATATCCACCCATTTGAGAACCGGGTTACATGTTCATCGTGTTATGCATGAACCTTATTATATTTTCAAAATTTTATACATGAACATGATTACATGTTCACAATGTTATACGTACACCTTTTTACATGTTTATAATGTTATACCTACAAATGATTACATGATCCCAATGTTATGTGTGGACATGACTAAATGTTCAAAATTTTATGTGTGTACATGATTACATGATTAAACAGTTATGAATAGAACTGGTTTTATTTCCAAAAGATAATGTGAGGGCCTAAATTCATGTCCATAACTGAATGAGTGAACCTATATCTTTTTACACATGTTCAAAATGTTATAAGCTGATGCATGTATCACAAGATTATTTCGTTTTCCAATTTTATTATCTCATGAGACATGTATTTTTTATTTCCTTATGATTCATTTATTAAGATATGCTAATAATTATTCCATGACTCATGTGTATAATATTTTATCTTAAGGGAATGATTTTCAATTTTTATACTCATTTTATTATACCCTCATGTTCATGTTATGCTTACATATCTCATTTATTTTCCCTTATTGAGAATCTGAACTCACCCTTTCTTATGTTTCTTTTCTCTAGGTTATGATTATTGTTTTTAAGTAGGAGTACTAAATGTGAAGATCAATGTTGAAAAAATTGAATATATTTCATGAAGTTAGAATTTTGTATTCCATGTTTCCAAAAACAATAAGATGTTATGGTACCCGAGAATTTTCTTTTATTATGTGGTGAATATTAATATTTAATAATGAAACATCTATACATGTTTACCTTGGGAATTTATAATCATATTTATACTATACATTCATATATAATAATATATGAACAGATTTTCTGAAATTATACTTAGATTCCTAGGTAGGAAGGCCTTAGATGACTCATGGACACCAACCAATGCTTTGACTAGATCTTCAGGAAAGATACTGCAATTGGGATCGGTCAATGTTCTTGATAAGTGGACATCTTAGCTATGTACCATCATCCCACTTGTAAACTTCTCTATACATACTACCTTGGAAGAGATCAATGGACTCTAATAATTAAATCTCATGTTACGCAAGACTTGCAGTCGATCTCTTTTGAGGTTATTAAGGAGAAAATCCAAGGATGATGGATTAGGTACACAACTATGTTTGTGTTGTGATATGATTACATAAATGAACATCTTGGTAAGATATATACCAAAATACACATATGATATTCAATGTGAATGATAGAAATACCCACAATTCTGTTTTGATTGTTTGGTTTAATTCTTCCGATAATGAACTAATTTGGGACCAACATTAGGATATGACGAGTGTAGTGAAAGGTCATCTGAGGAGTTTCATTGAAATGCTGGTGAGGCCTGAAAAAATAAGGATAATTTTTAATTTACAATTTTTATAGCTAGTAAACATTTTAAAGTGTGTGATTAGAATACTAATGGTGTGAATAAATATGAAATTGTGATATTTGAGGTACCATGACTTGAAATTGGTTGTTCAAAATGGAATCATTAGTGAAAAGAATAGTGGAATAGTTGATGAAAGATATTAAAACATGATTATGTTTCAGGTTAAACATGATCGAGTAAGAACCCAACTAATGTTTCAACATTGAATTTGAGTGTTAGATTGATTTTTATATTGTTTAGAATCATAGTTTTATATTATTGATTTCATGTGGTATGGTCATGGGTAAAATAATAAGAAAAATTGGGTGGGAATTCATGACCCATGTAGGCTAGGTGACATTTTCATTTTCCCCCATGATTGGTCAGGGTTGATAATTTATATGGTGGGGATATTGTAACATCCCTTATTTTGGACAAGGGTGAAATTTCTAAGGAAATTTGATTATTTAATTTGGTGGATGGGATGAATTTTAAATTGAGATTCAATTTATAATTCCATGTTTCTAAAACATAAATTCATTTTATTGGATGGGGTTTAAGTAATGTATGTTTTCTTCACTAATTAGATATTTCCTGGAATTTCTGGCTTCCAGACCTCATTTTAGGGTGAGATAGCCTTAGGGGCTTGTTTGGGGCAAGGTTAGTCATAAATTTTAAGCACAAACATATGGAATGTTTTATTAATGGAAATAGTTTTTTTTATCTTTTTTGGGATTCCGAGATAACTATTACTTCATCTGTAATGAATCATAGGTGCATCAAAATGTTGTCACATATATTGTAGAACCCTATTCCAAACCATGCATGGGGGTTCTGCACTCATATAGTTGTTCTACATGGGCTGTACATGGTTTGGAAAGCCATGCTCCTAGAAAACATTGTCACGACCTGACCCAACCCGGGCTCGAGCCGCAACTACCCCAGGCCTGCCTCCATAGGCCAGGGGCTGGCGACCAGCGTCGAAGGCACAATAACTCGGGGAGGCCTTTGCCTAAGTACCTGAACACACGCACGCAACAACCTCAATGCAAAAGTGCAGAGTAAAAGTAAAGACAAGCAAAGGAAAGGGAAGGGAAACTGCTATATATAAACCACAGAGTGCATCGACCTCTACAAGTACAAAGTACAAACTAAAAAGAAAAGGGGAAAAACACGCGCCCAACCAAAAAGTGCCACATCCCGGCAACAGGTAAACAAAAGAAATAGCTAACAGGTCTGCCACCTAGAACCCGGCCATGACCACCACACGCGGTCCAAGCTCCCAAGCTCCTACGCTCCACTGAAGTCACACTCCACCTATCCGTCATCTGCAAGGGCACACCAAGTGCTGGCAAAGCCCAAGCAGGGGTGAGTATAAAAATACTCAGTAGGAAACCCCAAAGGCTCGAGGGAGAAACAAAGGAGGTACCGAAGGGTGAGCGGTAGAGAGAACAGAAAAGTAGAGGAGTACAACTGAAAGTGCAGTAAGAGTCTAGCTAAACCCAACAAAAGGAAGGATGTAGACTCATCCAGGCACAAGGAGATGAAAACGGTGAGAAGATTAACTTCCCTTCGAGTCTTCGCTTCCTATAGCATGAGAGTAGACTCGTCCAACCAAGAGAAGTTAGACACGGAAAGCACATGGCAAACCCCGCGCGTCTTTGCCTCGCCTGGAAGGAGAGTAACCAACCCAAGAAGTGGGTACCAGAAACAAGGTATATACATATCCTTATGCTCTGCCAAGAATCCCGAACAAACTCGTAAGGGGATCTCTATCCCGTAGCTCCGCCCAAGAAAGGTGTCGCCAACAGTCCGAGAAGAAACTCCATCGATGCCCAGCATCCTGCTTGTCTGCCCCGAACTGCAAGCCAAGGGGCTCAATCACCGCACTTTGATACTATCCTCTTTGGGCAGCACTAACTCGCCCGCACGGTTTTAGATTGTGTCACAAGAACACGTCTCGGTGGGGAAAGTGCCCCTCGAACTTGAGAGTTCTAGGGATAGTCAAACCACACCTCACCACTGCCCTGCAGTCGAGAGGTCTCCTCAAAGCCAAAGCTCGTCACAACACTGACCCGTATCCAGGGGTCCCGCTCCGGTAATCACGGAGGAAAACCACAGGCTAGCCTAGTAGAAAGGACTGAGCCTAGAATGCCGCCAGGTGTCCCACTGCCCATCCCTGCAAAAGGGAAATTCATAACCAGATATCGGGTGATCCAATGCCCAACCCTGCTGGAGGGTAAACCCTAACATATCATCAAGCGACCCACTGCCCAGCCCTATTGGAGGGAAATTCATAACCATATATTGGGTGACCCACTGCCCAGCCCTACTGGAGGGTAAACCCTAACACATCGTCAAGCAACCCACTGCCCAGCCCTGCTGGAGGGTAAACCATAATACATTGTCAGGAGACCCACTGCCCAGCCCCGCTAGAGGGTAGACCATAATATATCATTAGGCGACCCACTGCCCAGCCCCGTTGGAGGTTAGACCTGGAATAAGTCGACAGGCGACCCACTACCCAGCCCTGCTGGAGGGTAGACCTGGAACTAGACGACGGGTGACCCACTGCCCAGCCCTGCTGGAGGGTAGACCCCAAGAGGTCATCGGTTGACCCACATCCCAGTCTTTGCTGGAGGGTAGACCCTAATAGAGTCGGGTGACCCACTGCCCAGTCTCTGCTAGAGGGTAGACCCTAGAAGTCAGTGAGCAACCCACTGCCCATCCCTGCTGGAGGGTAAGCCCGAGGAAGTCGATGAGTAAACCACTGCCCAACCTCACTGGAGGGTAAAACTCAGAACCGCTCTTCCATCTCTACAGGAGGGTACAACACTGGCCGACCAAACACGGAGTGGGTGTCGCACAACCACCCAACTCCAGAACATCTCTCCCAAAAGAGGTGCAGCGTCTGCCCCAACACTGCTACCGGCCAAACCATCGAGAACGAAACCAGGGGGAGACCACTCAACCCTGCTGGTCAACAAACGAGCACAGAGCCAGGGGTAGAGCTCCACCTTACTGGTCAAACAAACACATAGAGGGACCCTCCACGCCGCGAGAGGTCCAAGTATGCAAGCAGAACCTGGCACGCACGTGGGGCCCACACAACGTGTGGCCCCATCTCAACCCCAACTGAGCGCACAACCATCCTCATGTACAAACAACCACACGTACCTCTGAGCGCTCCCGTATACTCCCAGAGTACACCTCGTCCCAGCCCAAAGGCTATCGTGCACATGGCACCCAGCGTCAACGCGAAGGCGTGACGTAACAACTCCACCTCAAAGGCCCAGGCACGGCCATCCACGTCCCCTCAAGCATTTACATCACTCACACGGGAGTGCACGCGATCACTCGCCAAAGGTCCTCTACAAGAAAAGTAGGGAGAACCGCCACTGGAGCACCTTTCATGCATCCACATTTCTCAAGATCGCGCAAGAGGCTCCGTACAGCCAAACAGATCACACCGTTGTAATCCTTGCGGAAAAACACGCGAGTTAGACTACTCACTCGCTGGAAATGGTCAAAAGGTGGAAAATCGTACTATTCACCGTGACCAAACCCGTGTGGGGACCACCTCATGATCCTGAAACTGAACCAACGGATCACGCCACTACGATCCCCTCGGAAAAACACACGGGATTGAGTACTCAATCGCCCAAAACGGACACCCAGTGAAATGTGCACTATTCACCGTAGCCAGGTCGGGTGGGACCCACACCACATACCCGAAAAAGGCCAGGCAGACAGCGCCATCACGATGCTCTTGGAAAAACGCGTCGAAAGCACTACTCGGTTGAGTAGAGCGGGTATCCGGAGAAAAAGATGCATTCCAGCGCACCGCACACGAGCAACGCCACGTGGGACCCGCATCCCGGTCCCGAAACACAACAAACAAATCGCACCGTTGCGATCCTCTCGAAAAAGTACACAAGATGGACTACTCACTTGTCCAAAATGTTCGCCCGGTGATAAAGCTGAAAATCACCGTCAACTCCCGAAACGACCCTTGTGGGCCCTGCACCATCGTGCCGAATTAGGGTGGCCGGATTGCACCATTGCAATCCCCTCGGAAAAACATCCAGAAACGACTGCTTACACGCCCTGAACGAACGTCTGGGGAAAAAGTCATGAAACGCTGCCCGCAGCTCAAAGGACGGGCCGTGGGGCCCGCACCTCAAATCCAGCCTCAACGCCTGGATCCGCATTGGAAACCCCTGCCTCAGTGCCAGGGTCACAACGCCGCAGACGGCGCTCAAAACGGATGTCGGACGCTTCCGCGCCGTCCAAAACAAGAATCCCGAAAAAACGCTCGTCCACTTAAAGACGCGACGCGCCTCAACGGCCCCTCGTATCGGGAATTAAAAATTCCCAAAACCATCTAAAAAACACCGTCTTGACACAAGCTCCACGCTGCCGCAAACGGCGCACCAAACGGACGCATGTAGCCCGAAATACGGGCGTCCGAAGTTTGAGGGGCAAAGTCCCTTTGGCCCGGACCGGCCCGGTCCGACCGGTCCGCCCTGCCTGGGCCGGCCCATGCCGGCCAGCCCGGTCCAGCCGAGCCGCGGGCCGCCGCTCCGCGGCCCGCTCCCCCTTCACACCCGCGCGCCCACCGCGCGAGATTTTTCACCTACCGGCCACGCGGGCCGGTCTCCTATTCCACGCACGACCCGCAAAACGCGGGTCGTTGCTGCGCTGCACGGGGCCGCCGCCTCGCGCCCCCCCCCCCCCCTCTGGTCTCGCCGGCGCCGCCGGCTACCGCCCCCGCGGGCTTCCGAAGCCGCCGCCGCCGCCGCCTCCTGAAGCCACGGCCGCCGGGCCGCCTGCCCGGAGCCGAGCCGCTCCGCCGCGCCACCTACCGCCGGAGCTCCCCAAACCGGTCGGAAAACCTCCAAAAACCCGCAAACTTCGGTGGGGTGTTGCGGTCTCCTCCGAACTCCGTTTTCAATTACGAAATAAGCGACGGGAAGTGTAAAATGTTTACTACACTACCAGGGGATTTTCTCGAATAGAAAACAACAAAACAACGCTAAAATCGTGGTTCAAATGGGGGTTTGGAAATTAAAACTCAAACATAACCCTACCTCGTGGGCGTTGCCCGGAGCTTCGCCGCCGAACCGCCGCCTTTCTGGGGCTACCTTGCCGGAGAGTCTTGCCGGAGCTCGCCAGATCTCGCCGGAAAGGAGGAAGGGAGGGGAGGGGTTGTGAGGAAGAAGAAGAAGTGGAAGAAGGGGGGTGCGTGTTTAAATAAAAAAACTTAAACACCCCGCCCGGCACGCCCCCGACTTCGCTCCCGAAGAAAACAAAAAGGAGGGTGCCCCAGGGGTAAACACGACCTCCCGAGCACAACGGAGGTCTCGGAATTTTATTCCGAGACCCCGGTCAAAATTTATTAAACTTAGCACCCGAGGCCACCAAATTACGAAAACACCCCGGGGGCCATTTTTCACAAACGGACCGCGCCCGCGAAACTTATACCCCATCATAGGGTAAACGGCACGCTCCAAACTCAATGGTGCCCTCAGTCTTCCAATCCGAGCCACCGTTTAAGAGACACTCAAGTTTCACCATTAAACGAATAAATTAATTAATTTATTTATCCGTTTAACGTTCCGGGAGTGGGCGAGGGGTCCAAACATCCCGCGCCGACATGTTTTATGTCGTTCCTAGGGTAAACACCCCATTCCGGACCCATATGTAAAATCTGATCCAAGATCCAGAACTCGGTTTAGGAGTTATCTCATTTATTTGGCGTTTCCAGTGTGAACGCACTGAACTTTTATTTCCGGCCACTCCGGGGCTCGGAATCGCACGCCGTCTGAAGGCACTGCTCTGGAATACCATAAAAAATATTCTAAAGTGTTTCGTAGAAAAAACCGGGTTCTTACATCATTCCCTCCTTCAAGATTTTCGTCATCGAAAAGCAAAACTATGGAGCAACACAGGGTACTAAGCCCACACCTGGCTTTCCCATACCCTGAAGAACCCACACACAGCTCTGCGTCACCGCACATAGACCAAAGGATTGATCTGTTCATGCGAGGTCGGCCCTTTCCGTTGTCGTGCACCCACTCCAGACTTTGGGGTTAGGTCAAGTCGGTAGGGTGCCTCGCCATCCCTTTGCACGGTCACAAATGGCCTGAAGGCCCTCGGGGGTGGCTCACCTCCCCGGTCAAACCTCTACGTCGCACGCCGCGACTGGAATCACCACCCATACCTGGAACAAGGCCCGGTGATTCCCTCCTTCAGAATATCCATATGGTGAAACACCCGAGGATATCTGGTCACGCTAGATGCTCCACAGTCGATGCTCTCTTACACGCTCAAAAGGCGAAGGAGCCAACACCATCGACTAAAGGAAATAGGTCTCACGCCTTTTTCCTTACCAACACAGGTTTACACCCGACACTCTGCGTCACCCTGGTAACACCTCAAACAAGGATCAGGGAGAAACACATTTCACATGCAGAGCTCAACAATTCTACTGCAAAAAGTAGAAGAGTCTCAAGGGGTACCTCTCACCATCCCATGCACTGCAGGATCGTAGACATCCAAAGCTCACGACTGTCTGTGGTGCCAACCGTCAGCTCCCGGAGCCTGACGTGGACTGCCTAGTGGTGATGGGGAGATCTCGTAAAGTCATCCCCCACTACCAGCTCCTCTTGATCCTCTGCTAGCACCACCTCCCTGGGTACTACTCCGATCACGGCGCTGCCTCTGCCGTGGGGGTGCGCCTGCTGCCTGCCCGAAGCTCTCAGCAACTCGGGTCAGGCAGTCTCGGGCCAAGTGACCTCACCTGTCACAAGCATAGCATCAGCGCTCTCTGGTCTGCCCTGGTGCCCTCCGGCGCCAGTATGGTGTACGACCACGGCCTGGGATCCACTAACGGAAGGGCATCCTCGGCTGAGGCCCTGTGCCTTTTTTCCACAATGGTATACGACCACGTCTCCAAAACTGGCAGTGGGAAGGCCACCTGTATCGAGGTCCTGTCTTCCGGCGCCTGCTAACTACGGCAGTCGTCCCGGCTCCGTCGCGCCCACTGCCACTACCAACTGCAAAACATGACAAGAAGCCCTCTGTCACCAGCGCCTACTCTAGCACCCCGGTATATGTGGAAATTCCCAAGGGTACTAAGAAAGCACGAATCTCTCAGCAGAGACCCTGCTCAAACTTCCGCGCTCAGAAGTTGTCGTCATGGACCAAGTCCGGGTAAAAGCGTGCACGGTCTGCAAAACTAGCCGCGTACTCGGCAACCGTCATCCCTCCCTGCTGAAACTGCAGGAGCTCCTGAATCCGAACGGAGTACATGCAGGAGGGGAAAAACTCCTCACGGAGCGACAACTGAAAGTCGTCCAACAAAAACGACGACTCGTCAGGAACTGAGTCACCAGACTCCACCAACGCAATGCTGCTCCATGAAAAGGGTTGGATGCCAAAGCCACTCTCTGATCTGTCGGCGTCTGCACAAGCCCGAAAAGGCTAACCACTGCCTCTAGCCAACCCTTTGCTGCCTGAGGGTCTGGCTCACCACTGAACCTCAGCGGTCTCTACCGCTGGAACTCACGGAGCGCGCTCAACCTGCACTCAAACTCAGCCTGCTCTGCTGAAACTGTTTGCTGCTCAACAGGTGGGGCTGCTGCTACCGGCCCACCCGGAGAAAGGGGCTCGCATGATGGGTCCTGGACTGTGGCCTCATAGCTGACATGGTCGTCGTCATGCAACCAAAGCTAGTATCTGGGCTGGCTGTCTTCACGGAGACATCCTGAATATTATCAAGGAGTGCCGCGGTCAGATGAGCATATATGTATATACCAATACAACAACAATGACGGGGAGCTGACTCAAGAAGGACGGTCAAAGACTCGATCCTATGTGATGCACAAACCAATTTCCCTGCAACAAGTGTCTCAGCATGCCAAGTCGACAAGCGGGTTTTCAAGGTCCTGGTGAATGGATACATCGGCCGCCGCACGATCACTGGACTCCCTGGCCTGAGAGCCGCACTCGAGAAACGTTAACACTGTTTCCCTATATCCCAACCTATTCCTCTTTTAGGGACGTCCGCACAACATCCCAAGGAATGAACCACCTCTTATACCACTTTGTCATGACCCGACCCTACCCGGGCTTGAGCCGCAACTACCCCAGGCCCACCTCCATAGGCCAGGGGCTGGCGACCAGCGCCGAAGGCACAACAACTCGGGGAGGCCTTTACCTAAGTACCTGAACACACGCACGCAGCAACCTCAATGCAAAAGTGCAGAGTAAAAGTGAAGACAAGCAAAAGAAAGGGAAGGGTAACTGCTATATATAAACCACAGAGTGCATCGACCTCTACAAGTACTAAGTACAAACTGAAAAGAAAAGGGGAAAAACACGCGTCCAACCAAAAAGTGCCACAACCCGGCAACAAGTAAACAAAAGAAACTGCTGACGATCTGCCACCTGGAACCCGGCCACGACCACCGCACGCGGTCCAAGCTCCCAAGATCCTACGCTCCACTAAAGTCACGCTTCACCTGTACGTCGTCTGCAAGGGCACACCAAGTGCGGGCAAAGCCCAAGCAGGGGTGACTATAAAAATACTCAGTAGGATACCCCAAAGGCTCGAGGGAGCAACAAAGGATGTACCGAAGGGTGAGCGGTAGAGCGAACAGAAAAGTAGAGGAGTACAACTGAAAGTGCAGTAAGAGTCCAGCTCAACCCAACAAAAGGAAGGAAGTAGACTCGTCCAGGCACAAGGAGCTGGAAACGGTGAGAAGATGAACTTCCCGTCGAGTCTTCGCTGCCTATAGCAGGAGAGTAGACTCGTCCGACCACGGGAAGCTAGACATGGAAAGCACGTGGCATACCACGTGCGTCTTCACCTCGCCTGGAAGGAGATTAACCAACCCAAGAAGTGGGTACCAGAAACAAGGTATATACATATCCTTATGCTCTACCAAGAAGCCTGAACAAACTCGTAAGGGGATCTCTATCCCGTAGCTCAGCCCAAGAAAGGTGTCGCTAACAGTCCCAGAAGAATCTCCATCGATGCCCAGCATCCCGCATGTCTGCCTCGAACTGCAAGCCAAAGGGCTCAATCACCGCACTTCGATACTATACGCTTTGGGTGGCACTGACTCGCCCGCACGGTTTAGATCGCGTCACAAGAACGCGTCTCGGTGGGGAAGGCGCCCATCGAACTTGAGAGTTCTAGGGAAAGTCAAACCACACCTCATCACTGCCCTGCAGTCGAGAGGTCTCCTCAAAGCCAAAGGTCATCACAACACTGACCCGTATCCAGGGGTCCTGCTCCGGTAATCACGGAGGAAAACCACAGGCTAGCCTAGTAGAAAGGACTGATCCTGGAATGCCGCCAGGTGTCCCACTGCCCAGCCCTGCTGGAGGGAAATTCATAACCAGATATCGGGTGACCCACTGCCCAGCCCTGCTGGAGGGTAAACCCTAACACATCATCAAGCGACCCACTGCCCATCCCTGCTGGAGGGAAATTAATAACCAGATATCGGGTGACCCACTGCCCAGCCCTACTGGAGGGTAAACCCTAACACATCGTCAAGCGACCCACTTCCCAGCCCTGCTGAAGGGTAAACCATAATACATCGTCAGGTGACCCACTACCCAGCCCCGCTAGAGGGTAGACCTTAATACATCATCAGGAGACCCACTGCCCATCCCCGCGGGAGGGTAGACCTGGAATAAGTCGACAAGCGACCCACTGCCCAGCCTTGCGGGAGGGTAGACCTGGAACTAGACGACTGGTGACCCACTGCCTAGCCCTACTGGAGGGTAGACCCCAAGAGGTCGTCGAGTGACCCACTTCCCAGTTTCTGCTAGAGGGTTGACCCTAATAGCGTCGGGTGACCCACTTCCCAGTCTCTACTGGAGGGTAGACCCTAGAAGTCAGTGAGCAACCCACTGCCCAGCCCTGCTGGAGGGTATGCCCGAGGATGTCGATGAGTAACCCACTGCCTAGCCTCGCAGGAGGGTAAAACTCAGAACCGCTCTGCCATCTCTATAGGAGGGTACAACACTGGCCGACCAAAACACGGAGTGGGTGTCGCACAACCACCCAACTCCAGAACAGCTCTCCCGAAAGAGGTGCAGCGTCTGCCCCATCACTACTACCGGCCAAACCATCGAGAACGAAACTAGCGGGAGACCAATCGACCCTTCTGGTCAACAAACGAGCAGAGAGCCAGGGGTAGAGCTCCACCCTGCTGGTCAAACAAACACACAGAGGGACCCTCCACGCCGTGAGAGGTCGATGAACGCAAGGAGAACTTGGCACGCACGTGGGGCCCACACAACGTGTGGCCCCATCTCAACCCCAACTGAGCGCACAACCATCCTTAGGTACAAACAACCACACGTACCTCCGAGCGCTCCCGTATACTCCCAGAGTACACCTCGCCCCAGCCCATAGGCTATCGTGCACACGGCACCCAGCGTCAACGCGAAGGTGTGATGTAACAACTCCACCTCAATGGCCCAGGCACGGCCAGCCAAGTTACCTCAAGAATTTACATCACTCACACGGGAGTGAACGCAATCACTCGCCAAAGGTCTGATACAAGCAAAGTAGGGCGAACCGCCACTCGAGCACCTTTCATGCTTCTACATTTCTCAAGATCGCGCAAGAAGCTCCGTACAGCCAAACAGATAACACTTTTGTAATCCTTGCGGAAAAACACGCGAGTTATACTACTCACTCGCTGGAAACGGTCAACAGGTGGAAAACGTACTATTCACCATGACTAAAACCATGTGGGGCCCACCCCAAGATCCCGAAACTGAACCAACAGATCACGCCACTATGATCCCCTTGGAAAAAAAACACAGGATTGAGTACTCAATCGCCCAAAACAGACACCCAGTGAAAAGTGAACTATTCACCGTAGCCGGGTCGGGTGGGACCCACACCACGTCCCCGAAAAAGGTCGGGCGGACAGCTCCATCGCGATGCTCTTGAAAAAATGCGTCGAAATAACTACTCGCTTGAGTAGAATGGGTATCCTGAGAAAAAGATTCATTCCAGCGCACCGCACATGAGCGGCGCCACGTGGGACCCGCATCCCGGTCCCGAAACTCAACAAACAGATTGCACCGTTGCGATCCTCTCGAAACAGTACACAAGATGGACTAGTCACTTGTCCAAAATGGTCGCCCGGTGATAAAGCTGAAAATCACCGTCAACTCCCGAAACGGCTCTCGTGGGCCCCGCACCATCGTACCGAATTAGGGTGGGTGGATTGCACCATTGAAATCCCCTCAAAAAAACATCCAGAAACCACTGCTTACACGCCCTGAACGAACGTCTGGGGAAAAAGTCGTGAAACGCTATCCGCAGCTCAAAGGACGGGCCGTGGGGCCCGCCCCTCAAATCCAGCCTCAACGCCTGGAACCGCACTAGAAACCCCTGCCTTAGTTCCAGGGTCACAAAGCCGCTGACGGCGCTCAAAACGGATGTTGGACGCGTCCGCGCCATCCAAAACAAGAATCCTGGAAAAACGCCCGTCCACTTAAGGACGCGTCGCGCCTCAGTGACCCCTCGTCTCGAGAATTAAAAATTCCTGAAACCGTCTCCAAAACTCCGTCTTGACGCAAGCTCCGCGCTGCCGCAGACGGCGCGCTAAATGGACGCCTGTAGCCCGAAATACGGGCGTCCGAATTCTGAGGGGCAAAGTCCCTTTGGGCCAGACCGGCCCGGTCCGGCCGGTCCGCGCCGGCCGGCCCGGTCCGGCCGAGCCGCGGGCCGCCGCTCCGCGGCCCGCTCCCCCTTCGCACCCGCGCGCCCGTCTCATGGGATTCCTCACCGTCCGGCCACAAGGGCCGGTCTCCTATTCCACGCACGACCCGCAAAACGCGGGTCGTTGCTGCGCTGCACGGGGTCGCCGCCTCCCCCCCCCCCCCCCCCCCCCTCAGCTCTCGCCGGCGCCACCGGCTGCCGCCACCGCGGGCTTCCGAAGCCGCGGTCGCGGCCGCATCCCGAAGCCACGGCCGCCGTGCCGCCTTCCCGGAGCCAAGCCCTTCCCCCGCGCCACCTACCGCTGGAGCTCCCCAAACCGGCCAGAAAACCTCCAAAAACCCGCAAACTTCGGCGGGGTGTTGCGGTCTCCTCCGAACTCCGTTTTCAATTCCAAAAGAAGAGACGAGAAGAGAAAAATGTGTACTACACTACTAGTGGATTTTCTCATAGAGAAAAAAACAAATCAGTGCGAAAATTAGGGTTCAAAGGGGGGTTTGGAAATTAAAACTCAAACATAACACTACCTTGGGGGCGTTTCCCGTAGCTTCGCCGCCGAACCGCCGCCTTGCCGGGGCTGCCTCGTCGGAGCGTCTCGCTGGAGCTCGCCGTAGCTCTCTAGAAAGGAGGAAGGGAGGGGAGGGGTTGTGAGGAAGAAGAAGAAGAGGAAGAAGGTGGGGTGAGTGTTTAAATAAAAACACTTAAACACCCCGCCCGACACGCCCCCGACTCCACTCCCGAAGAAGACAAAAAGGAGGGCGTCCCTGGGGTAAACACAACCTCCCGAGCACAACGGCGGTCTTGGAATTTTATTTCGATACCCCGTTCAAAATTTATTAAACATAGCGCCCAAGGCCACCAAATTACGAAAATGCCCCTAGGGGCATTTTTCACAAACGGCCCGCGCCCGCGAAACTTATACCCCTACTAGGGTAAAAAGCACACTCCAAACTCAACGGTTCCCTCGATTTTCTAATCCGAGCCACCTTTTAAGAGATACTCGAGTTTCACCATTAAACGAATAAATTAATTAATTAATTTATCCGTTTAACGATCCGGGAGCGGGCGAGGGGTCCAAACATCCCGCGCCGACAAGTTTTATGTCGTTCCTAGGGTAAACACCCCATTCCAGACCCATCCGTAAACTCAGATCCCTAATCCGAAACTCCGTTTAGGAGTTATCTCATTTATTTGGAATTTCCAGTGTGAACCCACTGAAAATTTATTTCCGGCCACTCCGGGGCTCGGAATCGCACGCCGTCTGAAGGCACTGCTCTAGAATATCATCAAGAATATTCCCAAGTCTTTCGTAGAAAAATAGAGTTCTTAAAAACATGGTCAAATACACTTACTAATAATGTCACATTTTAAGGATCATTATTGGGTAAACCATGCATCCAATCCATGAACCCATTTTTAATAGGGTTAAATTCCAATTTTCCCCACATTTCATTAATCATTCTCCCCTATGTTATCCTCCCCACTCAAATAGAACCCCACTTCTGGGATTACACATTTATATTTCACCCTTGGCTTCCATGGATATCCCTAATTCTTGTTATAAATCAAATGATTATGGGTGCATTGGAATCATATCTGAGATTTTTATAATATATTGATTTCTCTCATTTCAGCTCGAATCAAATCCTAACAATGGATGAGTAGAGAATCCAAGGACCAAGGTAAATGTTCTATGTACATTACCATATGGTTTGGAATTTTTATAAATTATTCCTTTTTGATGACATCCAAATTTCCAATGCATTTCCCTTAAATTATGAAATTTATTTAATTAAATGCTTACACCATCATTGTTTTCTTCTCTAAACCATAGGTAAGGTTGGAGTTCAACAAACTAAAATAAAACATTCCATTGGGTGTTTAATTTAAATTCCCAAAAAAATTTATAAATTAATTAATTAAATAATATGATTGGACACACCTATTGGTCAATGAATTCTCAATTTATGCTTCACTTTGTGGTCTTGTTAATCTAAATAAGCGAATTTAATTAGAATCCATTTAATGGAATGGATGATTGAATGGTTAAATTTATCATTATTTTGATTGTATCATATTCATCCATTTATAATAAAACCAATTTTTAGATGAGTTGTTTTATTAAAAAAAAGGGGAAATTAAATTGAGTTATATTGGAATGAAAATTGATAACGGAACATACCTTCTTGATAGCCATCCTATTTTTAATAATGTGATTGTATAGTTTCACGGGTTGATTTATATTATGGATTGGGTGATCACAATGAAATTTTTATATTTTTAAATGATTAATGATAATGATGGTACACTACACCTTGAGAGATGCCAGATTCCACTTTAAGGAACACATTGGGTAATAAATCATATGACTAGTGAGACTACCTTACATTAGATTGATATATATGGAACCTGGTTAGGGTTTTGTACATAATTATTCAAGCCCCCTTGTTCTAAGATTTTGTACATAGAATTTCACAACACTTGGGTTACTGGGAATGATGTTCATTTCTCTATTGACTAGGAAGTTTGGAATTACCTTTATCCTAAATTATTTATGAAAATAAACATGGAATCCTATATTATACATGATTCAAATCATTGAATCATATATTACTAATAGAACATATCATGAAATCTAATATTATTTAAGATACATCGGAATGTAACACTTTATTATTATATTAGACTCTTATAATTTTACATGGATGCTTGAGTTAATCCTGATGTTCGGGTTATCACTACGAATATATATATATATTTGGATATATAAATTATTACATATATAGAGAATATATATACATTCATAATTATATTTATATATGCCTATATACATGGTGACTCCCTCATAGAGGTATTTCTGCTTGGGATGAAGCCAAAATTGTAAGATGGTTGTTTTTGGGGAACCTGAGTTTGACTTTATATATTTATTTATTTACTACTAGGATTGTTATACCTTCACACTATTTTATTTGAAACTTATAGATTGGAAATAATTATACACTCTTGTTGGTAAACTACTTAGTTTATCTCACAACATATTTGGGTTACCGTTGTTATCCAAAAAACCACATGGTTATAAGTTCAAGATCATGAAATATTATTGTCTCTTACTCTTGTACATGGGATCTTAACGGAACATGATTGAGATGAAGCTCAGCTTTCTCATAAGGATATCCTTTTTTACTCTTTTTCTTTATTTTTATTGTAGTTTATGTGTTACCTTCTATATTTATTCTAATTACTATTTTGTAGTATAACATGAAAATGAATGGATATATTGTAATATATTTCTAGGTTATATTATTTATTTATACTACCTTTATTTTAGGATTATTATACTGTTGATTGATTTATTATGTACCACTGTGCTAATGTGATCATGAGGTTATATTTTTCTAATATTACTAACATTATACACTCAGTACTAGTTGAAATACTCTATAATACAAGGATGTTTTCTTGAGTTCATGTAGATGACCGACTCTGTGTACCATTTTAGTGGCTCTTGAGGCAGTACATCACACACATTAATATTTTTTTGAATGTATTAATTCACCCATTTAAATATTTTTTATGACTACATAATTAAATCATTTTTCTCCACACACATGTTTAAAAATTATATGTAGTTAATCTCATATAAAAATCATGAAATTATTACCATAAGTTTAGTCACATAATAACTCTCCTCACAATAAACAACACCAAAATTTCATATCAAATGGTTGTCTCCAAGGTATGAATTTTGACAACCATTTTTTGGGTTAAATGATAAAAATAGGCTACAATGAAAAGACATTACTCATTAAATACAAATAATGATCAATCAGTTAAAATAAAATGAATATACCTCTTTTAATTTACCCATACATGAAACACTTACTCAATTTTCTCTTATAATAAAGACTACACCTTGAAATAAAATTATGTATTATCCACTATTTCATGGCTTTTTATAGTGTATGAGATGAGAAGGAATAATAATGAATAAATTATATCCCATTCTATTTTTTGCTTGATGATGGTCATGTCCATAAAAACGATTGTATCAAATTATTCAATAGTATGTATAAAATTTTTATGTTTATTTTTTAGATTATGAGGAATGAAATGAATCATAATATGAAATATGTATGCAGTTCGTTATCTTAAATGACTTCCTTTCCCAAAAATATTGTACAATCTCACCCATTCCCAGAATGACCCATGTAGTACCAATTTCCCCCACATATAATTTTAACTTGATCATGAAATGAATTGAAGAGTGAGGTTAGGTAGGGAATATAATCTTTTAAATTTTATAACCTAGAAGAAAATTTTGGCGAATTAGGCCCTCATAAAGATAAATTTATAGATCAGTATTCATGTGGATTAGTAAAGTGTTCGTACCAATGATGTAGCTAAATCACACTAAAACACTTCATCATTATCAAAAGATTTAAAAACATAAAAAACAAATTTTTAGATGAAAATAACAACTCAATTTCTGTAAATAATAGAGGGTTCTAGTATAAAGGGGAAAAATGTGCAAAATGTACCTCTTATGGATAAAATATTAATATTGGTCAGTGATAATAAGTAATGGGTTTCAAAAATTTATTAAACTCCTAAATTGTTTTAGATATAAATACAGTGAAAAAATCAATATCAACATTCAGTTAAACAATTTTTTTTAAAAAAATCATGAATTTTCCATTATAAAGGCCTTAAGTTTGGAAAAAGATTAGATATTTAATTTAAGATCAAAAAATTTATAAAAAACACAATAGGAAAATAAAATAGATTGAATGGACACAAAAAACTAAAATTTCTAACCTAATAGACATATAACCCTACACCCCACACTCATTTCACACAACCATTAATGAAAATCATGAATATGCATGTTCATTATAAATAGATAATGATATGGAAATTATATCCAAAAATTATGGAAAGGATAAATACGACCTCATTATGAAGCGGATAACCAATACATACATCATGACATCATTACTAATGTAAAATTAATTATTACATATTATTATTACTTGTTTGATTATTTCCTCTTAAATATTTCCCTAGAAACCACAAATATTACTTTTCAAAAAATGATAAAACTAAATAAAAATAATATAAAGTGAAATGGGAATATATTTATGGTTTAAACCCAAAATTAGGTGATATTTATTTTCTTTCTATACCATGATATTCAATAGATCATCCATAGTCTCATGGGTGTTGAATCTTGTTAGATTTAAACAGCCAAATTTTTCTTAATATATTTATCTTCATTAAATCCTTATTTTGTAGGTATTTATTTTCAATAATGTGTAGTGACACCTTTTTGAATGATTCAATTGATGGTAATGGTACTAGGTTTGAAAACAATATATACGTCATCCTGTCCCTCTTCCTCTACTCTACCATTTAAAGTGATCATGTTTTTTACATAATAATTATTTTCCTTAATAGGTTTCCATGTATTCCCATACACTTCTATACTATCTTGAACACAAACATCCTTATTTTTAGAGTAATCACCAAATATATCAATGAAAAAACAAACTATTTTGAATCAATAATATAAATTTAATGGGAAGATAATTTTAATTTACTTTCAATAAGATCAAAATTAAATAATTTCAAAAATAAGAATATCCATTTTTATCATATTGTATGTAACTCCTAGCATGTAAGATGCCTTGGAATCCATTTAGAGTGAGATTAAGTGTCATGTATAAATTCTCTTCAAATATCACTAAGACTTTTCCATCATCTTCTTCTAGAGAAAATCCAATGCTACTGAGTCAAATAAAGTAAGAAATGGATTGTAAATTTACATATATAGTATAGTAAAAGTGAAGAAAATAGAATCAATAGATTTATTGTCTCCTTTAAGTGGTTTATCTTTTCTCCCATGTTTCCCTATGAGTGTTATGAAAAAACATAAGAGATATTTGGTTTTTGAATATTCTTATAGTATATCCTCATCTTCTTGGACCACTTCCATATAATTCAAAGTAATATACTTTTCTAAAATCTCGCATATTTTTTCCCACTCTCATATATATAACTCATGTAAAAATAGTGAAAACAATTTAATTTCCTTTGATATAGAATCCATATTTTTTCTATATTTCCTTTACGTTCATTTATATGATCGTTTAAATCTTATTAAATAATGATCTTGAAAAAACCCTATGTTTATTATAAAATTATAAAATAATTTATTCCAAGGATAGCGATTCAATATAAATTTGATATTTGGATTTATTTTTAAAATAAAATAAATTAAAATCAAACAATGAAGGAAATATTTATTATAACATAAAAGCTCCATAAACATTTCTCCAAATTCATATAAGACCCTATAGAATTGATTTTATCAATAATAAATTATTGTTCCCCTAGACTGCGCCATATGGTTGACTAGGGTTGTCTCCCAATGACTATCGATTTGATATAGTGATCCCCACAATCTTATACTCCATTTTGTTTTGTTTTAAATTAATTAAAGAAAATGAAGTACGTGATACTTCTATATTAAAAAATGAATGAAAAATGAAATAAATAATGATACAAAAGAATGTAGGATGGGTTTCCAAACCCAGTTACCTAAAAATCTACGCATTCATGGTTGAACTTGAATTTAATTTCTAGAAAAACTCAATCAGTAGATAGATTATATAATATTACTCTAAATAACATCACCATTTTAAGGAAATGGATGTATATAACCCACATATCAATGCATAATAACACACTCATGTATCATCTTCCACCCAAGATTCCATAACTCACTCTCATATTACATACCTCACTCGAACCACAGTGATGTGTGATCAATGAAGAGAAAATAGATATTTTAAAAGGTAATAAAATCATAGATGTAAGAAATATGGATGGAGAGTAAAAAATTCCGCAACATCATTTACACACTCACCATAATTAATAGTCCTAGATATTATTGGAAGACCTATAGTTTGGACTCCAAAAATTACTACTATTTATATTGAAAATAATAATATTATAGAAGAAATATATGAAACATCCTGATAGAATAGGATAATTTCTGAACTAGATTTCAAACTGAGATATGTATTCCTCATAAGGACACATAGAAACATAAACTCCTAACTTTGAGTATCATTAAAAACAAAGATAAGAAACATTATATATAGACTTTCAATAGTTAAACTATTCTATCTTAAACCAGAATTTTACCCATAACCCATCCCCTCCTCCTATTATGTTATTCATAAAATGACCCCCAAATTCTATCTTGAATTATAGGATATGTCCACATAAAAATAATGATTTAGTCTATTTCATTATCATCAAAGAGTTTCTATAATATAGTAGCATTTATCACCAACTTATATAATTATACCGAAGATTTTTCATGACCCAATATAGGGCACCCCTGAATGAAGTACCAAATCGAACCCACAACATAAGTATGGGGAATTCCCTATCCACATGGGCTGGTTATAAGAACTAAAAAATTATATATATATGAGTGGGAATGGTTTTTCCCAATAACTATTATTTCATATGTAACATAATTTTGTTGGGAACATTTGAATGGAAAGACCATACGTTGGATGCTTAATCCTAACAAAATAAAAATATCAATAATTATATTAATTCCAATAAATTTAAAATATGAAATATAAAAATATCTCAAATAGAAACGTATAAAAAAATTATGAGTTGAAACATGAGTTACTTAATTGGATAATTAATAAAAATTAATAAAAATAAACTATTACTCAACCCGATATCTATGTGAGTATGAAAGTCACCATTGAATCTAAATATCAATCAATACATGAAAAAATAGATGTTTTACCTAAAACATAAATATAATAAACATGAACACAAACTATGTTGGAATTACATAAGCTACACCTAATACAAAACCTTGAAACTAAATATCTATTTTTAACTAGTTTGAACTATAATTTAGATAGATAGTGTTTTATTACATTTTTGTATTAATACCCATCAATAGTCCACTACCCCCCTTTTTAAACAGTATTATTATAGCTAAGTAATCAAAATATAGTGGAGGTGTTCCTTCAAAAATTAATGACTAAAATAATGTTTCAAAAAAATATTCCTTTAAGAATGTTCATATATAAAATAATGTAGAAGGGTTAAAACCCATTTTACATACAAAATAATTCACAAGTTTCCTTTTATGAAAAAATCACAATTGAAACACATAGATATAATGATGATAATATTAATAATAATAATTGTATTACTAGTAGTATTATAAGTAGTAGTGGATTTATTAATAATAATAATAATGGTAATCATAATGAGACATGGATAACGAGAAATATAATAATGTTTATTAGTATTGAAATTGAGAAAAGAAACCAATATAATACAACCATGTATAATGATCAAGGGAATAACTAGTTAATGAGGGTAAAATATAGAACATATTAAGACTTTATCCATAATATCATCATGCCTATTGTAATAAAATCACTCTAACACTCAATCATACCCTACTTAGTTTAATTTAGGGAAAAATCCCAATGTAGGGCTACATAGTAAAGGAATCTAGTGAGATAATAATCCAAATATAGTGTAATTTATTATCTTTAAAACTACACAACATACTCTTAGTACCCCACGATAGATAAAATTAAGTTGGGATAATAAATAATAATAATAAAATATGAACATAACACAAAAAGAAATTACATAATCCAGAAACATAAGAATTCCCCAGCACAAAAACCATTCATAGGAAAACCCCTTTATTTCAATATTAATCAGAATATTAATGTGATCTATATCAGGGGAAATTTATTCCTTTTAAAAATAATCCAATAGTGGTGCTTGGAACAATGGTATTTTCATTAAGAAAACATTCTTTGAGAGTGCTGACCAAGTATCATAATCATTCATCAATAGTTATGAGTTATAAAATAAATTTCTAATATAGTTTACATTACATTAATTTTTTTAATATTTTTAATAGTTTAGAAGAATATTTTTCCAATAAAAAAGAACAACCTCTAAAATATAGAAAAATAATTAGGAACCAATTTGATGACCAAGACTGCACTAGAAATTTCATAATTATTAAAAAGGCTTATTCATTATTTTTATCAAACATATAGTGTGAAATTCTGAAAAAACATATTTTAATTGCATATTTAAAAAGTAAAACACTATATAATTTTATGAAAATTAAGAAAATCGATAAATCATTCTTTAAATTATCCATGAAAAAATTTAATAGTACTAATTAACACTAAAAACACGGATTAACATAAATAAGAGTTCAATGGTTCTAGAATTAATGGTCCATTCATGAGGAAACCTACCTCTTTTCACCTCTTTTAAAAAAATAGGTGTTATTTGACACATAAAAGGCAATAAAGACCCTTAGAGAACAAGCAGAACCTTAAAATAAAAAAACCCTATAAAAAATCATATCACAGTGATCCTTAAGTCACTAACACAATATGGGTTTAAGAAACAATAGGTATATGGGTGAAGAAGAAGAGATTAGTTCATTTAGAGGGATATTCCTCAATGAATCAACCTTATTATTGAAGGGGATATACACAAATCAATGGAGAAGGAAATAGGTACTCCCATTGTTCTCCTCTAGCTTGTATCATAAAAAATATGGGGACAAGTAGACCCAAATGTTTTTTATATGAAAGAGGGTAAAAATGGTAAAACACATTTTACAAAAAAAATTCAACATATACCATGTTGAAACCCAGCTAGCTATCGTTTAGTGCCCCTTTTCCAGGAACCCTTGGAGTCAGTCCCTCCAGCTATAATAGGAAGCTTCACTGAATGAATGTTCCACTTCTCTCAAGTTCCAAATACCCCATAGAGTTGTATAAATTCCATTTCATGACCTCCCTAGTATACAACATGGCATATAACACCTATATAAGGGCAACACTGGTAACCCTAACATAATATAAGAACCCCATGGCATAGCCCTAGTAGTCACACAATGGCCTAATCGAGCAAAAATTCCTATATAAGGATAACATTGGAAGCCCTAACATATTGAACACACCTAAACCCTACACAACATAGAGAGGGTTACCCAAAACATATCCCTAATGACTATTTTGTAGACTATTTTAGTCTGCATCTTGAAATTTCTATTCACCACCATTAAATCATAAATACATAAAAAAACAAAAAAATTAAGTTAAAAAAATTAAAAATCAAATTATTTGTAAAATGATATGGAAATTGAGTTCTAGGTGTGAAAATTCTCCCACCACTACATTTTGATCCAAGAAAAAGCGTTAATATATTTAGTTTTTTAATTGGAAAAATAAGAGTAATCCTCCTCAACGGAAATGGAGTCTAAAAAATGTATTAACATCATGACCTCGATTGAGATAAAGTCTAATAATCTAAAAAAATCCAAATTTATCTCCCAAGGACACAACCTCTCCCAAATAATCCCAAGGGACACAACTAATAACTAGAAACTCTATCAATCATATTGATTATCGAAAAAATATGAAACAATGTAACCAAATTAATCAAGATTAGGATAACTATGGAGGATTTAACAACATATTATAATTTTATTACCATTTCAATTATCCTTAGAGCCATACATGGAACAAATTATTAATGAGGAAGATAGATTCAACTTAGACTTTACTATCCAAGGGACCCTACTAATGATATAGACCATCCTGATGTTTAAATACTAGTGATTCTAAATCTACATCATTAAGATAATTCTATGAGTGAGGCTAATTTTTTTTAATTATAGTACAAAAAATACCACACCAACGGGAAAATAAGAGACAAAATGAAGAATACATTAAATAAAAGTGGCATCAAAAATAGATTTCAAAGATGGAACTAGGAAATCTTTCAAATAGACAGATTTGGATCCTCTCAATTCCCAAGGAAATCCCATACAAAACCAATATATATGAAGAACCCAACTGAAATCATGGATGGTCTTCAATGTACTCTAACATGATGGTTTCATTTTACATTGCTTTCCACATTGACGATACACTGATGTATAAATATTAAAAGATTTCTATGAGATACTGAAAGGTTTCTTGATACAATCACATAATCCTTAAAACTCTAACCATCTCCCCTTTACGTTAATAGATATCCCTTGACTACTAATTATAATAGAAGAAGTATAATTTACCCCAAACACCCATACTAAAATCACCTCAACCTGAACTACATTTCTCACCACTTCCAAATAAGAGAACAAACCAAAATCCAAGACCATTCCCTAATGATCTGAATGAATTCCATTTTCAAAATAATGAGTCATTAAGGAATCATCTAAGGATAAATTTGAAATATAAGGGACTATATCAATTAAATTATGAACATAATCCAACACCGATCAATCATCTAATCAGATATAGTACAACTCTATTAACATGGAAAATTTTAAGGCCTCTAAGAAATATTTCTTGATTAAAAAAACATATAATTATTTATGGAATGACCCTATCATGTATTATTACAAAAAAATAGACTCCCACCACTTACAACTCAAACATTAAATATTAATGTTTTTAAACCTATAATTTATATATTTAGGATGCTAGTGATGTCAAATAATCCCCTCAATTTTCATCAAGTAATCTTCTTCATTCATTTATACGACCGACCAAAAAGTAAGGATGGTTTATCATTTGGGACTCATAAAGGAAATATAATGTTCTATCATGTCAAGGGTTTACTGGTGAAGGGTCACCTAGAATTTCTCATCAAAAATCCATTGAAAATATGTGGTGTAATAGAAAAACATAATAAAAACAAAAAAAACAATAACAACCCCTAAATAATGAAATACCTTCAAACTAAGTAGCAAGGTTTAAAAATAATATCATGAAATGAATTATCAAAACAACAATAAAAATCCATTGACATATCCTAAAATCATTTCCAATCTAAATGAAATAATTTATAAAACCTCCATATATAAATACCCATTTAATTATATTTCTTCAAACCCATGATTTACATCAGAAAAACAAAATATTACCATTAAAATTATTATTCCCTTTAAAAATCATTTCAAATAAAATTTATAAAATAATTTTTTTAAATAAAATAATTCCATATAAAAATATTTTAGAAAAAATAATATTTCAAACTATTTTATTTGAAATCTAAAAACCAAGTTCTACTTAAAATTAATAATGGTAAAATTCCATTAACATTTTTAAAATAGAGACCTTAAAATTTTAAAACATCTTTCACTTGAAATTTCAAACCATAATCTACCTTAAAAATATGGTCATATCATAACCAAAAATTGAAAATTGAGGAAATCAGTCAAAACAATTATGGGGGGAAATTTGTGGTTGTGTGTAGCATTACCACATGTCATGGTAACATATGTACCAACTACGTAATCACCAATGATATTCAATTTTAACCACTATATCAAGCTCAATGTGGCATGTTACGATCTTATATCTCTATGTGTTACACTAGATCAACTGCTATTATCATAACATATAACAAAAAACATTGAATAAATTTATAAAAATAATAATTAAAATAAAAAACATTAATCAAATTCACAATACAAAAAAATTAAAAAAAACACATAATCAAGGATGAGAAGAATAACTTCCAAACGGAACTCAGAGTTCAATATTGGATGTGTAGGATAAATACTTTATAACGACCCATAATTTACATACATTGTTAATACTTCAAAATTGAAGCACACTTATTACAACATATGACAAAACCACAAAGGACCGTATAGGTATAGTGTCTTTAGAAACTGGGAAACATAAACAACTGGTTCATAAATATTCTACAGTGTCTCCCATTTATTTCATCATATCTAGGGTCCCTTTTAGCATATTCTACTTAATATCCATCTTCCTGACCTGGGGAAAAGAAAACATAAAAGGGTGAGCTCAAATGCTCAGCAAGGGCAAATAATGGTAATAAAAATCATATCATATCTTTTTGAAAATCATAACCTACAAAAGAAATCATAATATCTTAACATGGAATAAATCATAGAAGTGAATGTGAGATCACCATAATCATAACATGAAACTTGAAACATTGTGGAATGCACACATAATCATGGAAAATCATTTCATGTTAGTCATGACTCATTGCCAAGACTATCTTAGTGGACAAAGTCCCTTTCTGAACCGAGTTCAATCCACGTTTCAGTCCTGTATCACTGAACCGAAAGAAACTTCCGTTCCAGCCATGTCTATCTCAGGAGATATAAATCTTTACCCAATGCATTGGAGGGAGATATAGGTCCCACCCATCTTATAATGAATCCTTTCTTATGTGTGCCACATAATCATAAACCATACATCATAGCGTAACCCATGTAATAAAAATGGGATTCTTAAACAACATGACATCATAAAACAATTCATATAAGATAAAGGAATTCATAAAAATATTTCCATCACAACATAATCAAATCCATGTAATAATAGGGATAAAAACAGAACCCTTTTATTATCTTAGATGGAAAATAATTTTCATAAAATACTTGAACTCCATTATTGAGGAAAATATCCTTTATACTTCAAAAACACTTTTCCATTCTTAACATGTCATAAAATTTTAAACTAAAATAAGTTGATTAAAAATAAACTTGAATACTTGTAATGGAAGATTCTTGGAAATAATGTTCTAAGAATCCATTCATGCCGTATAAGTTAAAAAAACATTCTTCGTACTTTTGTCGGAAAAGTCAAAAAGTACCTCGTACGAAAAAAAGGCAAAAGATTCCTTTCATATTCTTTACTAAAAACTCACTGAAGGGTAAAAATGGATTTAAACTATTGTAAGTGGATGGAAACAATATTACATATTGAGGGAACATGGATGTGGATGATAAAATACAGCCCAATAAATACTTACGAATAAACAATCTCGGATAAAAATGAGATTGTGATATTTCCCTTACCTTAGGTCTGATTTGCATTGTATGTGTCCAAAGATCCTGTATAATGGTTTAAATAATGTTAATGACTTATTCCATAATCATACATATTGATATGATATCATATATGGTCATATTCTTAGCTTCTTGTTAGTAATATTTCATTGTAACTTGTTACCCGGGTCTTTATTGCCTTTTGTTCTTATGCGTGTCATGCCGAATAAATTCTTATTCTTATTTTTAGGTAATAGATACCTTATATCCATAATGGTATTAGGGTAACATATATCATATTTATTCATTCATTTCATTTATATAATTACTATGTAATGATGATCATGTAGAACGAGTCGCATCACATCGTGGAGACGGTATTCCGTACGTACGCACGAGTGATGATATCGTTCCTATGATCGTGGAATTGTATTGGAGTATATGTATATTATTTCATTATAAATATTACTTTATAATAATAATAAATAGTTACTCATTACACCATTATACCCATCCTTGTAAGGAGATGGTGGAAAATAGATTACACCACGGCGTGGAGACGGTATTCCGTACGTACTCAAGCGAGGTGATTTCATTTTTCCGTAGGATGGATAGAAGGTGAATTAGGGTTGTTTCATATTTATAATAACATATCAGTATGTAAGTAATACTTATTTTATTACTTTATCATTAAACAACTAAATAATAAGAAGTTGAAGTAGAAAGAAATTGAAATGATCGGTAATGGATATTACCTCTTCTTTGGAACGCCTCTTTGAATCCTCTACTTAGGGAACTAAGATTGGTCTTTGAAGAAAACTAGGTCCTCTAGGATTATTATAGGGAAGTGGAGAGGAGAATATGGAAGGGGTTGGCCGAGCTTGAGTGCTCAAATTGGTGTGAGGAGGAGGGGGAGGAGGTGCTCTTTTATAAGGGAGGAGAGGGGCACCTTAGGAATATCTCAAAATATTATTTTATATTAAAGTCAAAATCGGTTTATAATGATTCCAAAGGTTTTTATTTTGAAGCTAAAGTGGGGATGGGTCGAAATCCTATCAACCAATAGGATTTAGACAAGTTTAGGGTATTATTTTAAACTTATCAATTAGATTTAACTCTAAGTTAAATAATTTAACTTTTACCGTGTCTTTTTGTTTTCTTACACTATATGGTTAATACACTTACCATAACATGTCAAACGAACCCCAAATTGTTTATTATTAATATATATATCCTTATCTAAGTCATTTGGCCGAACCTTAGATTTTTAGGAATAAAATAACAATTAATAATATAATATTTGATTTAAAAACTATTTTGTGTCAATTTTGAAACTATTTGATATATGATTTTTGTAAAAGTCATAACAGAATTAGATGTTCGAACCAAGTTGATTAAATCAAAACTAATATATCATAGTAACCTAGAAAATTATTATAATTCATAAAAAGTCTCAAATTACATTTATTTTGGTGTTTATAACATCAATTATGTCAATATTTTATTAATAAGTTAATTACTGCATCATCATTGTGTAATAAATAAATTAAATTATTTAATGTCTAAAAATTATAAATAAAAGTACATTATGTAGTAAATCATTTTAGATTTCTAATGAATATTTATAGTCGAATTTATCTTATGTATAACCCCATATTAAAAATTATTTACTTATTAAACTATGATTTTAACTATTTTAACCCTTCTTTAAATAAATTAATAATAAATGTCCTAATCTAACCCAAGTGGGCCTAAATGGTCATATTTTATTCCTAAGTTTGTTTTCAGTCGAATTAAACTTGTCCAATAGAATTAGGACATGTTTTAGGGTAATTGTAATATCATATTTATCCTTAGTTACCCTATTTACTATTAATCGCGGTAAAAAAAGTAAAAAGTTACTATTCACCAAAAAATTATTTTAATCTCATTGAACCACATTTTACTTACAGATATCAACCGTGTCTGTCCAATTTTCGAAATTCCATTCACAGAAGCGGTAAAATTATGTTTTATGCAAAATTCAGTTTTTAACCTACCACTTAGTGGTTTCACTATTCATAAAAAATTGAAAGTTTTCAGAAAAATACCAAAATTTCACCCTAGGTTAATTTCGGTATTCCGAATCCAAAAATGAAGTCCATTTTGAAAGATAAAATTTATAAAATTTCAAAAAGTGGTTATTACTATTCATAAAGGCTAGTTTTAATAATATTTTAATAGCATATCGTTGTTTAGTGAAACTCAGTATTGCGTACGACGCAAGCTATCGCGGAAGGTCGCGATTGCGTATAAAGTAAGCCAAGATAGTATGTAGTGAAAGATTCCTTTGATGATATATAAAAACAAAATATTACTCATAAAACTCTCGGGTGTTACATTCTACCCCCCTTAAAAAGAATTTCGCCCTCGAAATTCGTCACTTTGTCACAAACAGATGAGGATACTTCTCCCTCATCATATCCTCAAGCTCCCATGTAGCTTCTTCAAGTTGGTGTTTCCTCCATAAAACATTCACCAATCGAGTGGTCTTGTTTCGTAGGACTTTTTCGCTACAATCCAGAATCTCTATCGGTTGTTCTTCATAAAAAAGATCTTGCTCCAGCGGTACAACTTCTGAGCTGAGTACATGTGAAGGATTAGGTATGTACTTTCTCAGGAGAGATACATGGAACACATCGTGATCTTGAGAGAGATTCGGTGGAAGCGCCAATCGGTAAGCTACCTTTCCAACACGATCCAGTATTTCGAAAGGACCGATATATCTAGGGCTCAACTTCCCCTTCTTTCCAAATCTCATAACCCTCTTCCAGGGAGATATTCGTAAGAACACTTTATCACCCACATCAAACTCTAGGTCTTTTCTTCGGTTGTCGGCATAACTTTTCTGTCGACTCTGAGCTACTATTATGTGTTTTTGAATAGATCTTACATTTTCTGCCATTTCATCAACGAGATCAGGTCTTAATAGCTTTCTTTCCCCAACTTCATCGCAGCAAGTTGGAGTCCTGCATTTCTTTCCATAGAGAGATTCATAAGGAGCCATCTGAATACTGGAGTGAAAGCTATTATTATAAGAAAATCCCACCAAAGGTAGGTGTTGATACCTACCTCCTTTGAAATCCATAGAGCAAGCTCTCAACATAACTTCTAGGGTTTGAGTTGTTCTCTCAGACTGACCGTCTGTCTGGGGATGATAAGCAGTGCTGAAACTCAACTCTGTATGCAGAGTAAGCTGAAGACTTCGCCTGAACTTCGAGGTAAATCTTGGATCCCTATCAGATATAATAGAAAGTGGTACTCCATGCAATCATACCACTTCCTTTACATATATCCTGCCAAGCTGATCTAGAGAAAAATCCTCTCTAATAGCAATGAAGTGTGCAGACTTTGTAAGACGATCAACTATGACCCAAATAGCATTATTGCCTTTGGATGTTTTACGAAGTCCTGTGACAAAGTCCATAGTGATGTTTTCCCATTTCCATTCGGGTATGGGTAATGGTCGTAACATCCCCTTAGACTTTTGTCTCTCAGCTTTAACTTGTTGACAAACCAAGCATCGAGAGACATATTCAGCAACATCTCTTTTCATGCCATCCCACTAGAAGTACTCTTTCAGGTCCCTATACATCTTCGTGCATCCAGGATGAATAGAGAATGAAGAACTATGAGCCTCATCCAGCTGCTCCTTCTTTAATTCGAGGATGGGAGGAACACAAACCCGATTCCTGAACTTTATTATCCCATCACAATCAAGGTTGAATTCAGGAACATTTCTCACCTTCTTTTGTAACTCTACATCTTCTTTCTGTGCCTCTTTAATCTTCACATGTATAGATGGTTGAACATTCATTTGAGAAAGATAAGATTTTCCCCCTTCCATTATAATTCCAAGATCCATCCTTTGTAAATCCATAAATATTGGATCTTTTGTGATCCTCATCATGGATAAACTAGCATTGTCTTGTCGACTTAATGCATCTTCCACCTTGTTTGCTTCCCCAGGGTGGTAATGGATTGAGCAGTCATAATCCTTAATCAGCTCCAACCATCTTCTTTGACGCATATTCAGCTCCTTTTGTGTGAAAATATACTTTAAACTTTTATGATCAGTATAAATATCACACATTTCACCATAAAGGTAATGCCTCCAAATATTTAATGCAAAGATTACCGCAGCTAACTCCAAATCATGTGTTGGGTAATTTTGCTCATGGATTTTCAACTGTCGTGAGGCATAAGATATCACCATATCATTTTGCATAAGAACACACCCCAATCCCTTCTTGGATGCATCACTGTATATCACAAACTGTTTTCCACTACAAGGTAGTGTGAGCACAGGTGCACTGGATAACCTTCTTTTCAACTCCTTGAAATTCTATTCACATTCTTCCGTCCAGACAAACATAACTCCTTTCCAGGTCAACTTGGTGAGTGGATTAGATAATCGTGAAAATTCTTTTACAAAACCTCTATAATATCCAGCCAAACCAAGAAAACATCGGATCTTAGTTACTGTTGTTGGTCTCGACCATCTTTCGATAACCTCTATTTTTGCTGGATCCACTGATATCCCCTCTTTTGAGATTATGTGACGCAAAAATGCCACTTTTTGAAGCCAAAATTCACACTTGGTAAATTTGGCATAAATATTCTCCTTTCTCAGGGTCTTCAATATAATTCTCAAGTGATCTTCATGCTCTTCCTTGCTCTTTGAATAGACAAGAATATCATCTATATAGACTACCACAAATTGATCAATATAGTCTCTAAAGACTCTATTCATTAGATCCACAAAGATAGTAGGGGCATTAGTAAGACCAAATGGCATCACTATAAATTCATAGTGTCCATACCTTGTAAAGAAAGCCGTCTTTGGTATATCCTCCCTTTTGACCCTTAATTGATGATACCCTGAATGAAGATCAATCTTGGAAAAGTATTGAGCTCTGCGTAGTTGGTCAAATAAGTCATCAATGCGTGGGAGAGGATATTTGTTCTTGATAGTGATCTTGTTGAGTTCTCGATAATCAATGCAGAGTCTCATTGATCCATCTTTCTTCTTAACAAATAGAACAGGTGCTCCCCAAGGTGACGCACTAGGGTGTATGAATCCCTTATCAAGATTCTCCTGGAGTTGCTTCTTCAATTCCTGCAACTCAATTAGGGCCATTCTATAAGGTGTCTTTGAAATAGGCAAAGCACCCGGTACGAGTTCTATTGAAAACTCAACTTCACGATTTGGTGGAAGACCCAGTAATTCCTCCAGAAAGACATCATCAAACTCCCATACGATGGGAATATTCTTAATCGTGAGTTTCTCACCAACCATTTGAGATAAATAAACTTCATTTAGTGGAATCAAGACCCATAAGATGGAAGAAATTTCCACTGGAAGGTTATATTCATCCTTGCATCGATAGAAGATCGTAGATTGATATGGAATATGAAATGTGACTTCCCTTCTTTGGAAATTGATATGAGCTCCATGTAGAGAAAGCCAATCCATGCCAAGAATCACATCAAATTCCACTAAAGGAAGTATCACAAGATTTGCAGGAAGCACTTTCCCACAAACTTCGATCGGAGAAGAATTATAAACTTTTGATGCGACTGTTGTGCCATTAGGTGTTGTCACAGCTAACACAACATCTAATTGTTGAGGTAATACGGTGATACCCTTAGAAAATTTTTCAGAAATAAAAGAGTGGGTGGATCTATAATCAAATAAAACATTTGCTACTTTAGAGTGGATGGTAAGTGTACCTTTCACCACTTCGTTATCGTACTCCACATCGCTGATAGAAATTGCCTGTGACTTTCCTTTGTCTTTAGCCTTAAGATTTTGTTGACGTCGACCATCATCATCAACCCTTGGATTTGGGCATTGATTGGCATAATGACCCATCTCCTTTCACATGAAACATTGAAGTGTAGTAGGTTCATTCTGTGTATCCCTTCCTTTGTTTGCATCATTAGACATCTTCTTCCCATTATCGCAGCATTCAAATGCCCGATGACCTTCCTTTCCACATTTGAAACATTTACTTGTCCCTTTAAGACAACTCCCTCCATGTTTATTTCCACACTTTGAACATAAGGGAAAGCTCATCTTCTTTTCAGTGTGCTCTTTAGATTTTCCTTTGAATTCCATCATCCTCTTCTTATCAAACCAATGTGACTGATGGGTTACTCCAATCTCCATCTCGACTTTGAGAGAACATCGAATGATTTCCTCATAGCTATTGAAGTCTATTATGGCTAACGCCCTTCGAAGACTTGGTTTTAAGACACTAAAGAATCGATCGATCTTACTCTTAGGTTGGATAATAATACCAGAAGCGTACCTTGCAAGTCTTGTAAAATTTTCTTCATAGGTACCAACAGATTCATCATTCCTTTGCTTCAGTTCAAGAAACTCTTTCTCCATCTTTGTTCGGAGAATACGAGGGAAGTACTTATTGAAAAATAAGTTCTTGAACTCATCCCATTCCATAGACTCAATTTCTTCCCTTTGCCTCGTATTCTTAATAAGATTCCAACATTGATCAGCATCTCCTTCTAAACAATACACTGCTAGGATGACTTTATCATGTTCAGAACATTGAAGAACTGAAAATATCTTTTCAGTAGTACTAATCCATTGTTCAGCAACTAATGGATCAGTAGACCCACTGAAAGAAGGTGGACGCTGCCTCATGAAGGATTCAATAGAATGTTGCTCCTTCCTTTGCTCGTTTGGAAGTTCTGCATGATTCATAGCTTGAGAAAGTTGTGTGAGCATGGCTACAAGATTTTGCATTCCAGCTCCCATATCGTTTGGTTGCATAGGGGGACAATCATTGCATTGCCCATAACATTCCGCATTAACACGGTTCCTTCGGGTTCCAGCCATTGACTAAAACCAAGAAGAATAGTGTGAGAAACACTAATTATAATAGGAAAACCACATAATCAAGGATAAAATTTCACACTTAAGGTCTTATCCTAGGGTATTCATGGCCATTTCTAAAACACTAAGATTGTGTTCTATGCTTAGACTTATCCTTAGGGTTCTTACTAAGGCTTTCACATCCTAGTTTCCAAAGGTTGACTATACCTTTCCTCTGATACCAACTATAACGACCCATACTTTACATACATTGTTAATACATCAAAATTTAAGCACACATATTACAACATATGACAAAACCACAAAGGACCGTATAGGTATAGTGTCTTTAGAAACTGGGAAACATAAACAACTGGTTAATAAATATTCTACAGTGTCTCCCATTTATTTCATCATATCTAGGGTCCCTTTTAGCATATTCTACTTAATATCCATCTTCCTGACCTGGGGAAAAGAAAACATAAAAGGGTGAGCTCAAATTCTCAGCAAGGGCAAATAAAGGAAATAAAAATCATATCATATCTTTTTGAAAATCATAACCTGCAAAAGAGATCATAATATCTTAACATGGAATAAATCATAGAAGTGAAAATGAGATCCCCATAATCATAACATGAAACTTGAAACTTTGTGGCATGCACACATAATCATGGAAAATCATTTCTTGTTAGTCATGACTCATTTCCAAGACTATCTTAGTGGACAAAGTCCCTTTTTGAACCGAGTTCACTCCTCGTTTTAGTCCTGTATCACTGAACCGAAATAACCTTCCGTTCCAGCCATGTCTATCTCATGAGATATAAATCATTACCCAATGCATTGGAGGGAGATATAGGTCCCACCCATCTTATAATGAATCCTTTCTTATGTGTGCCACATAATCATAAACCATACATCATAGCGTAACCCATGTAATAAAAATGGGATTCTTAAAAAACATGACATCATAAAACAATTCATATAAGATAAAGGAATTCATAAAAATATTTCCATCACAACATAATCAAATCCATGTAATAATCGGGAGAAAAACAGAACCCTTTTATAATCTTAGATGGAAAATAATTTTGATAAAATACTTGAACTCCATTCTTGAGGAAAATATCGTTTCTACATCAAAAACACTTTTCCTTTCTTAACATGTCATTCAATTTTAAACTAAAAGAAGTTGATTAAAAATAAACTTGAATACTTGTAAAGGAAGCTTCTTGGAAATAATGTTTTAAGAATCCATTCATGCCGTATAAGTTAAAAAAACATTCTTCGTACTTTTGTAGGAAAAGTCAAAAAGTACCTCGTACGAAAAAACGACAAAAGATTCCTTTCATATTCTTTACTAAAAACTCACCGAAGGGTAAAATTGGATTTAAACTATTGTAAGTGGATCGAAAAAATATTACATATTGAGGGAAAATGGATGTGGATGATAAAATACATCCCAATAAATACTTATGAATAAACAATCTTAGATAAAAATGAGATTGTGATATTTCCCTTACCTTAGGTCCGATTTGCTATGTATGTTTCAGAAGCTCCTGTATAATAGTTTAAATAATGTTATTGACTTATTCCATAATCATACATATTGATATGATATCATATATGGTCATATTCTTAGCTTCTTGTTAGTAATATTTCATTGTTACTTGTTACTCGGGTCTTTATTGCCTTTTGTTCTTATGCGTGTTTTGCCGAATAAATTCTTATTCTTCTTTTAAGGTTATAGATACCTTATATCCAGAATGCTATTAGTGTAACATATATAATATTTATTCATTCAATTCATTTATATAATTACTATGTAATGATGATCATGTAGAACGAGTCGCATCACATCGTGGAGACGGTATTCCGTACGTACGCACGAGTGATGATATCGTTCCCATGATCGTGGAATTGTATTGGAGTATATGTATATTATTTAAGTATCAATATTAATTTAAAATAATCATAAATAGTTACTCATTACACCATTATACCCATCCTTGTAAGGTGATGGTGGAAAATAGATTACACCACGACGTGGAGACGGTATTCCGTACGTACGCACACGCGGTGATTTCATTTTCCGTAGGATGGATAGAAGGGGAATTAGGGTTGTTTCATATTTATAATAACATATCAGTATTTAAGTAATACTGATGTTATTACTTTATCATGAAACAACTAAAGAAGATGAAGTTGAAGAAGAAAGAAATTGAAAAGATCGGTAATGGATATTACCTCTTCTTTGGAAGGCCTCTTTGAATCCTCCACTTAGGGAACTAAGATTGGTCTTTGAAGAAAACCAGGACCTCTAGGATTATTCTAGGGAATTGGAGAGGATAAAATGTTAGGGTTTGGCCGAGCTTGAGTGCTCAAATTGGTCTGAGGAGGAGGGGGAGGAGGTGCCCTTTTATAAGGGAGGAGAGGGGCACCTTAGGAATATCTCAAAATATTATTTTATATTAAAGTCAAAATCGGTTTATAATGGTTCCAAAGGGTTTTATTTCGAAGCTAAAGTGGGGATGGGTCGAAATCCTATCAACTTATAGGATTTATACAAGTTTAGGGTATTATTTTAACATTATCAATTAGATTTAACTCTAAGTTAAATAATTTAACTTTTTCCGTGTCTTTTCGTTTTATTACACTATATGGTTAATACACTTACCATAACATTCCAAAAGAACCCCAAATTGTTTATTATTAATATATATATTCGTTTCTAAGTCATTTGGTCGAACCTTAGAGTTTTAGGAATAAAATAACAATTAATAATATAATATTTGATCTAAAAACTATTTTGGGTCAATTTGGACACTATTTGATATATGATTTTTGTGAAAGTCATAACAGAATTATATGTTCGATCCAAGTTGATTAAATCAACAATAATATATCATAGTAACCTAGAAAATTAGTGGAATTCATAAAAAGTCTCAAATTACATTTATTTTGGTGTTTATAACATCAATTATGTTAATATTTTATTAATAAGATAATTATTGCATCATCATTGTGTCATAAATAAATTAAATTATATTATGTCTAAAAATTATAAATAAAATACCATTATGTAGGAAATATTTTTATCTTTCTGATGAATATTTATAGTCGAATTTATCTTATGTATTACCCCATATTAAAAATTATTTACTTATTAAACATTGATTTTAACTATTTTAACCCTTCTTTAAATAAATTAATAATAAATGTCCTAATCTAACCCAAGTGGGCCTAAATGGTCATATTTTATTCCTAGGTTTGTTTTTGGTAGAATTAAAATTATCCAATAGAATTAGGACATATGTTAGGGTAATATTAATATCATATTTACCCTTAGTTACCCTATTTACTATTAACCACAGTAAAAAAAGTAAAAAGTTACTATTCACCATAAAATTATTTTTATCTCATTGAACAAAATTTTACATACTGTTATCAACCGTGTCTGTCGGATTTTCGAAATTCCATTCACAGAAGCGGTAAAATTATGTTTTATGCAAAATTCAGTTTTTAACCCACCACTTAGTGGTTTCACTATTCATCAAAAATTGAAAGTTTTCAGAAAAATACCAAAATTTCACCGTAGGATAATTTCGGAATTCCGAATCCAAAAATGAAGTCCATTTTGAATGATAAAATTTTTCAAATTTCAAAAAGTGGTTATTACTATTCATAACGGCTAGTTTTAATAATATTTTAATAGCATATCGTTGTTTAGTGAAACTCAGTATTGCGTACGACACAAGCTATCGAGGAAGGTTGCGATTGCGTGTAAAGTAAGGCAAGCTAGTATTTAGTGAAATATTCCTTTGATGATATATAAAAACAAAATATTACTCATAAAAATCTCGGGTGTTACATACTTCTTCCTATAAGCACCCCCATATTGGATAATACTATATCTATTACACCATTACATTACAAATAAAAAAAAGTGTTATGAGACATAAGACATATATGAACATATAATATGATAAAAAAATTTTCACAACCAAAACATTATAGAAAATTAATTGATTCATCTAACCCCATGGGCCTCCAGTAATATCATGGTTTTATTTACTTGAACACCACATTCAATTACCCATCAGGGTTACCTCTTAAACTAATGACTCTTCAAAAAAGGATAAAAACTAGGTTTTTAGTATTATTTTTCCTCACTCACACATACCATATGATACAACCCTACAGGATGTATATCCTATCACTACTATAATACATGAACACATAACTGTGGAGTTCATATCATATTGGCTCTAAAAAAACATGAAACATGTTCATATGGGTCGTAGAATTTAGCCTTTTAAGCCTTAGTTTCCTAAGGATGTTACACTATCTCCCCATAAAAGAATAATTCTGTTGTTATGGACCCCAAATCTCAATGCTAATAAGTTCTTATATACATCTACATTGGAATTTTTTCTAATACAATATTTCATAAACTATTCTTGGACACCTCTGAATTAGGCACTAATTCTAACACATGACATTCCCATAGGGTGTTCATGATCCCCATGAGATGGGAAATGGAACGAGAGGATTAAATATATATGAATTAGAATAATATCAATCAATATATACTATTTAATTAGTAAAATAATTATTTATGTAATTTTAGCATGACCTGACCAAACAGTTGACATCCAAGCCAAAACAAATACATAATTTCATAAAAAGATGAATGAAAACCAAGAAAAATAAATAAATGAATCATATAAATGTATCAGATAAATACATATAACTATAACCCAGATCTTATATAGTATATGGATACCTGGATGATACATTAATGATACAAAAAATAATGCAACACCCAACCCAACATTTTCATGACACCTCAAGTCACCATCCATTCTCACTGCCAAATTTATTTGACAGACTAGATTCTAAAACTAAAAATAAAACATAACTTATAATGGATGAAAATATCATTTGGAATTCAAGAACCACACCCCATATACAACCTTTTAAAAAGATCCCTTTCAATATATTTTTTACTACAATTTTTAAATATTTGTTTTTCTTCAATTTTTATATTAAAAACAAATAATATTCCATTTCCCACTTATTAAATAGTATAATTATATCCATGAAAAAACTTCTATAAAACAAGTTATATAAAATCATAAATGATAAAAATGGTGTTTCAAAAAATATTCAATAAAAGACACTCGTATATAAAAGAGTGTTAAAGGGTTATGATAGATTTTTCATTAAACTAAATCACCACATTACAATAAACAAAAAGTTACAATGGAATGAGTGATAAATAATTATAATAATCATAATAGATAGGGAATAGAAAATTAGATATAGATAATGGAAAGAAAAATGTATAGTTTACAAGTAAAGGGTGGTGCACATTTCTGGTAAATGGGGGGACTGCTCTGATAGCGAGAAAGAAAATGATGGTGGTATGGTTCAGCCCTCCTATAGTGATATGGTTGAGGGTTGCAAAAATAGAGTGTCTGTGGAGGAGAAAGTGAAGACTGACCCACCACGAAGAAGGCCGCGGAAGGACTATTCTCACTTGGCAATGCCTATTACTACAAGAGCTTCTAGTGGGAAGGTTGGACAGATTTCTTCTAAGGAGATGCTTTCTTTGGAGAAGCTCAATCTTAGAAAGAAGTATGCTAAGATTCTGAAACATTATGAATGTTCGGAGTGGGAATCGGCTACTGCGGAGGAAATGGTGTATCAGGGATGTGGCGATGGGTCTGACTTTTATGATATGTAATTGTTGTTCTCACCTTGTTGTGCCTGTCTGATGTACTTTTCATCTTATTTTATTTTAAATAAATGGTTGGAGGTTTACCTCTGACTAAACTTTCTGGTAAGTACCAATGAATATATGAATACCTAGGAACTATTAGTCAAAAGTATAATATACTCAAAAAAGATCCATCATATCATAACAACCGGTGCAATACAACCACCCAAATACCTAATGATACCATATTTTTCCTAACTGTGGGGAAAACACCTAAATTTTGGTGTAAAACATACAAAATGGAAATCACTACAATGTAATCATAATCTCGTGTAATATTTTCTCCAGTAAATTATAGTAGCTAATATAGTACCTAATGATAAATAAAATTGAGTTCGGTTAATAAATAATAAAATCTAACAATATGAATACAATATATACCAATGTATCATAAACTGGATACAAAAGAGAGTGTCAAAACTGATTCTCGTTCAGAGAAAAACCTCTAGCTTTGAAAATAAGCCATTATATTAATGTGTCCCATATCATGGAAACATTCATACATTTAATAATAAACCACCAGAGGGGAATTCCTAAAGTGAATTTTAATTAATAAATCCTTCTTTGACATTGAAAATAGGGCCTCATAAACATTATTTAAAAGGTAAAAGTCCAAAAAAAATTTATAAAGCCATTTAATATACATTAGAAATTATCTAAAACTTTTTAATTATTTAGTAGAAAATTTTTCAAGAAACAAGAAAACCATTTAAGAATTTGTTAAATATTTGAGAATAAATTTGAAGGCCAAAAATCCACTTCCAATTTTAGAATTATTGAAAATGGATACTCTAGAATTCTATAAACATTCAATGTTTATAGTTGAGAAAATAGATTGAAATTGCATATTTTAAAAATAAATCACCTTTCAATTACATGTAAATCATTAAAAGGATTAAAATTATATTTAAAACATACTATAAAACATTTAATATTACGAATAGTAATATAAACCACAAATTAAATAATAAATCAATCAAGGGTTCATTAAATATATTCGAATTCATGATAAAACTGACCTCAATTGTTTTCATTAATAAAGTGTCGTGTTATCTAAAACATGGAAGGTAAGAAAAATCCCTTTGTAAAAAAGAAAATCCTACAATAAAAAAGAAACTAATAAAAAAATATAACACATAGATCATTATGCCACCAAGACCTAATGATGGAGAGAAGAAAATAGTGGAAGGGTGAAAAATAATTTTTGAGATGACTTGGAGGTACATACCTTGAATAATCGACCTTCATATCAAAGGGGTAATAATAAAAATTGAAAGAGGATGAAGGGTAGACTATTATGGAATTCCTACATCTCATTTCATGATAAAATTTGGAAGGAGGTGACCACAATGGGTTTTAATTATGACAGGAGAATATAAGTAAGAACAACTTTAAAAATAGGGAGACACATACCATAATAAAAATGTGTGAGCTATAGTGTGATCCCCCATTCCCCGGGCCTCTTGTGATGTGGCACTCCACATGTGATGTTCATGTTCATTGAATGGTAGGTTCACTACTTTTAGGGCCCCAAGATACCAGAATTCATCCTAAAGGCTACGAAAAGTCTTATAGGGAAGAGGGATGACTTTGTAATGGCCCCCCAAGGCCACAATATAGCCCAACTCACTTGATTAAGGGAAACACTTGTTACCATTTTGTAGTATAGGTGGCTCACATTGTAGCCTTCTTAGTCATTCCATATCCTTCGATAATTAACATTATTATTTAAGGTTAATAGCTATTAACAGTATAAAGTGTATATACCATACCCTTACACAACATATACTTGGTCCCCCATGGTGTTTCCCTTATTTCCACACCATGCCATACTATAGTCTATATCTTAAAACTGTAGTTCACCCATTAACACTCCAAATAATTTGGAATTTTAGGAAATAACATAAACAAAATAAAAACCCCAATTAATTAAAATATTAGGGAATGTGAGGTTGAGTTGTGTTATAATATGTGGTTTTTATTTCTTAATTGATGTGTCCAATGTGTATTTTTTCATTGACATTTTACCTAATTTGGCCATTAAATAAAGATGGAGTATCACATTAATCAGGGGATTCCTTGAATGTTGAGAATGTGGAACTAGGATAGTTCTCCCAATTATTAAATTTTATAAAAATAAATATTCTTTGATTCTTCTAGAGTGTCCCTAAGCCGGGGAAGCGTGTCAAACAAAACTCTATCTTATAGAGGTACTACTTATTCATGCTGAAAATACTTCTCATTGAGGCATGGTTTATTTTCCATGACATAAGCATCCGTATCCTTATACTTTTAATTGTGAAACATGTTAGTAATTCTTGATCTCAAAGATAGTTATGTTGTGTAGGAGATTAATGAGGGAATGAAATCATACATATCATCCTTTCCAGATATGGAAAATTCTCGCTTCTTTTGTATCAATTCCACTAGCAGAAATATTCTTATGCATAGATCCTTGAGAATTCTATGAATAAGAAAATCTCATGTATTAGCTTCAATAGGAAATTAAATATTACATTTTATCCTTTCTTGAATTTTGAAAAACTGAAATATAGTTTGTATTCAGTACTTGTGAAAAAGTTTCTCATGTATCATTCTTATTCCTTTAAAATAATATGTAATGTATGATTATGTATTCCATAAAATATAATACATATAAAACTTTTATTATAGAATATATTATATATCATCCTCACAAGTTATTACATATGGAATGTGTCAATCTATATCATCAAAAATATTATATATAACACCATTAAATTGAAAACATATCTTATAAAAAATCTAATATGAAAACTTTTAAATTTATACATAGCCTTGAAATCAAAGAAATATCCCTAGAAACATGGAATTCAAAAAATAAGTAATGTCATTATTTAAAAAAAATCCAAAATCTATTTAACCGGTTAGGGACATGAATATTAAGACTTTTTATAATGAATTATATATTTATTTTTAAACTATAAAAAATGTTACAATAGCTCAATTAAAAATTAAAATTTGAATATTTAAAAATATTATATGATAAAAAAATTGTTCAAAATTATTATTCATAATTGTTACATAGTGAATAGAGAATAAAAATTCAATATAAAACTAAAATAAAAAAATAAAAAAATGATTCAATAATAGTAACTACAACCTATTATATAATATCTATACATTTATCTAACCCAACCCATGCATTTATTTAAAATTAATCTTATTCTATTCAATACAAAATGTCTCAATATTTTAAAAAATTTCACAATAAGTTTTCCACAACAAATTATCACATTATTTTTTATATGAGTATCTATATAATCTAAAAATATAATAATCTACATTTCACAATCTATTGTCTATGAAATTTTTAAGCTCTTTAAAATATCATTATTAAATCTTTCCATAATATCACATCTTCTAATGTCCTAATAAAACTGGTAAAAATTTCACCATAAGAATACAAGAATTTAAAATCCTCTTCATGTTACACATATTATAATTTCTTTTAGAATAGCACATAAATGTCTATATATTTGATTAACATATTTTATTCATTTCCTATGAATACCAAAAATGGGAATACTATAATTTCCCATTACCACCAAACTGATATGGAATGTCTCATATGATTACTATATAAAATGCTACATTTTGATAAATGAACGTTGAAAATAATACCCAATATATACTACTCCATTAATTTACATGGAATCTTATTTAAAATGATCAGATAAAATATATATATATAATTTTAACAAATAAATATAATAAATCAACAATACAACCCACTTAATAATATTCGCATTCAACATAACTAGATTAAACCATCAATATATTTTACCATGATAATTTTAATATCCAACATCTATAGAAAAAATTAATATAACAATCCAGATTCATAAATCTCTGTTCATTATTGGTATTTTATTAATCTAATTCAAGATACACTAACCTGGGTTTCCACATCCAAATAATCAATATTATAGATTGAATCCTCAAAAATATAAAAACAATCCTCTAAATTGACATATAAAATTACATCATTGTATATCTAATCTATCAAAACACATATATACAAAAGTGGGAAATAAGAGAGAGGTTAAGGGGAATTTGACCATGGTATTTTATAATTATTCTAGGAATAATCCATTAAATCTCATGTAAAAATATATAATTTATTAATGAAAAAACATAAAAAAACCCATCTTACCATAGGATTTGACTCAATCATCTTTGGGTGTTATAAGAGTCAAATTAGGGTGAGGGTGGTTGAGTGTTTCTAATATTAAATTACTTCTTTTCGAAACGTATTCTCATGTTTAATGGTATCTATTACCTATATAGTTGGAAATGAATTTTATTATATCTGAAAAAGAAAAAATGAATTTTATCCCAGCCAATATATGAGGACATTAATCCTTGAAAAAATCTTTCTCTAATTCATTCAACAATCCATATTCTCACTTAAAATATACACCAAGGTTTAAACCACATTTTGGACTTATAGGTGTAGTCAATATATACATTCGAGATATCATAACCCTCTATTTTATATATTTGTTTAGAGAGATTCATGAGACTCCCCATTAAATCAGAAATTGCATAAATTAAATCTCATGGTTTCTACTTTTGATTTGTTATAAAAAATTTCATAATTTATAATTTAAAACATATACATTCAAAACAACCTAGTCCCCTAAATACATTACGCATAACAAGTCCCCACATTAGGCCCATATAACTTATAATGAATATTAAAATAGTAAATATGAAACTAATTGAAGCACCATACCATCAATTTCAATATTGTAGCACATTAACCATATAAAAAATTACAGAATCATTTTTAGTTAATAATAATCTCAAAATATTAAATTTTTTGTGGCAATCATGAATAACTTCACCAAACCTTCATATTATACTAAGTCACAAATTTTTATGATTCATTATAGATATAGTTATGATATAATGTCTAACTAGAGGATTATAGTTTGTCGAATTAATTTTAAAGGTAATTATATTCCCTAGAAAAAAACTCATGTTTAAAAAACATCATATAAATATTACATTATGTTAAGACTATCAAATCACTCAATCGAGGGACGTGTTTTATTATTCATCAAAAAATTTACAAAACTATGTAATATTTTTTTCAAGTCATTCCACCATCAATTTCAGTGTTTAATATTTTATAATTCTACAACAACCCTTAAATAATCATTTTTATTCTAAAAAATAGCAAAAATACTACGTTATGAAGGGAAAATACAGTAAAATAAACAATTTTTATGTCAAATTTAGACCCTATGATAAACATAAGTTAATATAAATATATAAATATATGTTTTTTATATTAATTTAAATAAAAAAGAGAGCCATATGTACCCATAGGATCCTTCTAGATGGACTTAAATCGCTCGAGTTAGGCTACCCAACTGAACAACCCTCTTACTGAACCTAATTAACCTAGAATATTAATATATATTTTTATAACAATATGGTATTATATAATTTAAACTATTAATACTAGATCATATGAAAATCCCATTTCTCTACCCTTATATCTAAATATACATTCCCCTCCTCACTTATAATCAAGGTGCATTATACCTATTAATCCACCAGTTGAAGAAACCTTCTATATAGAACTAGTCATCTTCACCTATCATATTTACTACACCACCATAAGACACGTAGAATATAAAACTCGTACTTTTCATACATACATATTACATCTTAATAAATGAATATTCATTACATGATGTAAATACTGATGCTAGAATCATACAAGTCTAGTATACTTTGAAAATTGGATACTTAAACCTGCAGTTCATAAGATAACAACATCATCGCCCACTATGCCCTCAAAAGGAAGAACCTTTTATGTACTATAACACATAATACCATTCTTTATAACATTGGTAGAGGAATCATAATAAATGTTGAGCTCTGATTCAGAGTAGTTGTAAATAAGTGAGATATCAATGATCACATAATTATAAAAAGCTAATAAGTGTATGATAACATAATAATAAAAATTTAAAACCATACCATATATTCCATAAATCATATAATTAAATCAGTAAATAAATCATGATAATTCATAATACTATAATTATAATGGGATCAAAGAACAGGAGCCATAATAGCATAACAATGGCATAAGAAAAAATTTTGTGGTATACAAAAAAGTATAGAAAATCATTTAATTAGTATTCAATGATTAATTCCTAAACTATCATAGTGGATTGGGCTCACTCCCCAAACCACCATTTTAGTTATGAATCACTCCATATACTATCATAGTGGACATAGTCCCTTACTGATCTGGGTTCACTCCCTCTTCTAGTCTTATTTTTCTCATGAGATACACATCTTTACCCAATGAAATATAGGTATATAAGATTATGGTCTCAACCATCACATAATTATAATAAATTCATATTTGTACCATGATATTATAAATCAATAATCATACTTCATAACATATAAAAAATTAACAAGTTTCAAAATAATTTTACCATTTCTACATATCATATCAAATGATAAATAATTGGGTTTCATAAAAATTCCATCATCATAATCATAAAACATGCAGATAAATAATACGTATGGTATCATAAGATCATATACTTAGTAAATATTAGGTAAAATCATAGGATTTCATCTTTGATAGAAAAAACTCCATAGACAGATCACTTGGAACATTTCTTGTAGAAAATACCGATTCCAATTTGAATTAAATTATTTAAGGTAAAAAAATTAAAAAATATTAATGAATTTATTTAATTTAAATTATAACATTAGAATATAGTAAATGAAACCTCAAAACATTGATCAGTAATGATATTGGTAAATTTTTTTTGCCATGTACATTAAAACCATGATTCCTTTCAAGCTTTTGATAAATATTCTAAATTATATCATTTAAAAATAGAAAATAATTCTTGTTTTATAAATTTTTAATGAATTAAATCATGGTTGAAAATTAAATTAAAAATTTATTGGAAAATATTAAAAAAATTCTTCAATTTTTTTTATAAAACATGTAGATGAAATAGAATGGTTTCTCAACTGAAGAGAAAAATGAATTCATTTTTCGTGAAAATTATTTTTTCAATCTCTTAAAATCATAATGTGAGGGAAATGAAATGAAAACATGTATAATCAAGAAATAAACATTGGGAAATATAATTAATGATATTATATATAGTTATACTATAATATATCATCATTATAAGTTAGTAAAAAACAATCCCTATAAATGATGAGATTCTAATATAAAATATTTACCGCTTTGACATGTTTTAGATCGTAACACAAATGATAGAATAAGTTCAAATGAAAAATGGAATATAAATAAAATAATTATATTCATTGTATAAAATTTAATAGTGTATTTATATACACCACATAAAATATTTTAGGTGTATAACATAACATATATCTGAAAGAAGACAATTTGGGATGATAAAACCTTACATTATGTTTCAATTCCTTCATATTTATTCAAAACTCCTATATAATAAATATAGTTTTAATATAAATAAATCATTAGACCCTAATTATATATATATAAATCCATATATTATTTAATTATAACATTTTTCATCTATTTATTAACAATTCATAATTAAAATAAATTTTTCTAGCGACAACAAGTTTATTTTTCATGGGTGTTTTGGTTTGGTATTTTTGGTATGTATAACTTATTCATGGATAAATAATCTACTAAAGATTAATCATGATATAAAAATAATATATATTAAATATATATATACACACATTATCCTCCATAAATTTGATATATAGACAATTTAATTACATTATTAGTGGAGACGGTAGGTCATGCGTACACATGAACACTATTTTCATTTTTTGATGGATGGAAAAAGGGAATGGTAAATATAAAATAAATATTAAATAAGATAAATTATATAATATATATCATTTATATTAATTACCTATATTCATATTACCATCCATGTCAATATAAGATGAAAAAAATATTCTCATCACTTTCTGGATGTGGTAGTGCACACATAGGCACGAGCGATATTATCATTTTAAAAATGATTGGTTGTTAATAATTTAGATGAAAAATTATAATTAAATAATTTTAATTATGTAATAAATATACGATATATACTTTAAAAAAATAATTATATTCATATGTGAGTGGAAGTTATGAAAACAATTACGTCGATTCACGAGGCGGTAGTTCTCCGTACACTAGGTCGATAGTTTTGTTTCCCATTATATATAAGACGAGAATGATATGTGGTTTTAAAATAATAAAATATAAATATAAATATATGTAAAATAATGGTGTTTTTATTTCATCATTGTTTTCTAACATTTTAAGAATGTATAATAATAAATAAAATGAAAACACATGGTTAAGAATAATACATCTTCTTCAAACAAACTTTTTAGGTTTATACCCAAAGGCTTCCTTGGATGGTTTTTTTAAAAAATATGACCCTATGTATTATGGTGGTATGTGAGGAATATGTTTTTTTATTTATTGTATTATAAAAAATTATTTTTATGTTTTTACAGGAGAAGAGATAGGGAGTACATTTATTAGTTGTGAAATGATCCACATGAAATTTTTGAAATGAATAAAATATATCTATATATTATTAAAAAAAGGATAAAAAATAAAACATTAAAATTTTCTAGATGATATAGGGTTTATATAATTCTATAAAATATAAATTATATTTTTTCTCAGGTCATTTAAATTATTATATCATTAGGTTAACCCTGGGTAAATATATTTTTACCTTAACCGTGGTAGCCGATTTTAATAATTTTTACTATTTTTTAAGAATAAAAAATAATTAGATCATATTAAATAATATTATTTAGGATTATTAAAAATATCTAATAAGTTTTTTAAAAAATTAAATCACATTATTGTTATAATTTAAAATAAAATTAAACAAACAAAAATGATTAGAAGCACTTTTCAAAAAAATTTGTTTTTATGTATAGAATGTATTTATATAAAAATTAAACATAAAATTGGGATTAATAATGTTATTATTAAACTATTTATACATTTAAAATCAATTTAAAACAAAGTTAAATATTAAATATTCATTAATGGAAACCATAATGTTTAATAAAAATCAGTGTTGTTCACTATTTATCAAAAAATGAATCTTTTCAAAATATTCTCAAAAATATCATCTTATATAATTTTGACATGCTGATTTAAAAAAATATGTTCATTTATTTTCATGTAAAATTCATAAAACCCGAAAAATGAATTTTAAAAATAATTATGTAAAACACAAGGAATTCATATTTTTGGAAAATACAATTTAAAGGATATAAATGAATTTATTCTTACTCCATTACAAGAAAAAATAGTAGATGAATAATAAATAATTTTATTGAATATATAATATATAATTTCAGCATATGATTTTATAATATGGATTATTTGGAATTATTAAGATAAAAACATATTACATGCTTAAAAATAGTTTTTTAGAAAAACATTTCTTTTAATTTAAAATGGTTTTTATTTTCATTTTTAATGAATTGCTGACCGTTGAATCCATTTTATACAAGTTAAACCAATATAAATTTTTTAATTTAGTTATTAGTATTAATAACAACCAATTAAACTATTCTGTTAGAAAAATATAACATATTATGATTCATTTATACTTGGGGTTGCATGTATCACAATCTAGAAAATAGATAGAATTTATTTTAAAACAAATATATGGATAAATATTGTAGAGTTATATTAGGCCCATAAAAATTAATTTTGACCTTGTAATTATGTTACTATAATATAAAAAATGAGGATATCCTTACCTCATAACATACCCAGTTTCCCACATATATTCTTCAAATTTCTAATTACTCTAGAGAACATTAAACCAGTGAGTAGTATTGTTCTGCAACACATTATCCATATGATCTAAGATTTATATAGGTTATTATTAATTTGGAATCTCCCCATTAAGTTTTAAAAACTCCAAGTTTGGTACATGTGATGTATTATGTATTTACTTCCCATGTAGAGATATATAGAGCACATCATAAACTTGAGATGGGTTCTATGGAAGCGACAATAGATAAGATATTGTCCATACGTGATCAAGAATCTTGAATGAGACAATATAGAAATGGATAAAATTTCCAATGTTCCTAAAACATATAAAATTCATCCTTGGCGAAATTGACTATAAAAACATCTCACTGACTTCAAATTCATGATCACATTGATGATTGACAAAATAAATTTTCTATTGGCTCTGAGATACATTTATGTGATCTTGAATGTCTCTGACATTCTATACCAATTCCTCATCTAGATCTAGTCTCAATATCCTTCTTTCGTCAACTTCATCCCAATATGTTGGAGTTATAATCTTATTTCCAATGAGTTCTTGATAAGGACCCATTTGAATTCTTGAATGAAAGATAATTTTGTATGAAAACTCAATAAAAGTAAGGTTTTAGTACCAATCACCAATGATTTATATAAAAAAAGATATGAACATATCATCCATGGTTTTAATGGTTCCATCATACTAACCATTTTATTTATGATAATAAGAATTTTTAAAAGTTATATTTGTATCTAGATCCTACTAAATACTTTGATAGAACATTTTGGTAAACCTTATATCACAATCAGTAATAATAGAATGTTTAAATCCATGCAACCATACCACATTATTAATATATATTTAGTCTATATGATTCAGAGATAAATCAAACTTGATAGAGATTAAATTTTAAGAATTTGTAAGGTGATTTAATACAACCCACATACCATTTTGTAGATTATATATTTTGTGGTGCTTGATGAAAAAATAAATATTGAGGTTTCCCATTACCATTATAGTATGGGTAATGGTTGCTACATCCCCTGATAATCTTTTCTCTTAACCTTATCTTATTGAGAGACCACACACTGAGAAATAAACTCAGAAATATATCTATTCATGATAACTAACAATAAATATTCATTCCAAACTCTATACAAATTTGTACTTATATGATAAATAGAGAATTAAGAACTATGATCCTTATATAATATATCCTTCTTTAAATTTTATATGGAGAGGACATATAATATTTACCAATTATTATTAATCAATAATATTTTAGGATAACATTATGATCACTTTCCACGTACTTCTATGGATTTTCATATTCCTTATATTCCACTTAAATCCTCACATGGATAATTGGTTGAACACTAATTTGAGAAATAAAATAATTCTCCATTTCCTTCAAGATTTCTAAATCGATCCTTTCTAAATTTTTTACCCTCATCATAGATAATATAACCTAACCCTTTAGACTCAATGGATCATCTAGCTTGTGAACTTTCCTAAGGTGATAATGTATTGATTTTTCATACTCATTAATAAGCTTAACAATTATCTCTAGTTCATATTGAAATCTTTCTCTAAGAATTCATAGTTAAAATTTTTATGATTAGTAAATATATCAAATATTTCATTTTAAATCTAATTCCTCTATATATTGAATATAAAAACTACCACGACAAAATATAAATCAAGAGTCGGGGAATTTTTCTCATGAAGAATCAATTTTAATGTTACATAATTTATGACCATATCATCCTGTATGAGAACACATAGCAATCCCATATTTTATGCATCAATATTGACTATTAACCCTTATAGACTACACTAAAATGTAAACATATGTGTTCTTTATAAACATATATTTAGTTCCATGAGTTTTTTTCACATTTATTTATCCAAAGGAACTTGGCTCCCTTCTAATGTAACTTGGTGATTGAATTATATATTCATGGGAAATTTTCCACAAAGTATGAATAACATGAATCCAAACCAAAAAAAATATGGTTTTAAGTCATAGGGTTTGGTTTTTTCTAATATTCAATACCTTTTGACTTTGGTTGATCCACTGATATACCCTTTCTTGAGATTATATAAAAAATAATAATCTTTTTTATCCAAAATTTAGTATTCACAAATTTGACATACAACTTTTATTTCCTTAGGTTATTCAGTATAATTCTCAATTGATCTTCATTCAATTATATTATATTTTAATATATAAATATATCATCTATAAAGACTACCAAAAGTTGATCAAGGTAATCTATAAATACCATATTCTTTAAATCCATGAATATAATGAGTGAATTAGCAGGAAAAAATGGAATCAATATATATTAATAAATTATATACATTTTATAGAATGTTATATTGTGTATATCGTATTTATTAAACCACAATTGATGAGTTATATAATAAAGGTCAATATTTATTATGTATTGATATTTTCGAATTTGATAAAACAAGTAATCTATATGGTGTAGAGGACTGTTGACTTCCCAATAATCAATGAAGGGTCACATAATTCATTATTTGTTCTTCGAAAAAATAAAAGGTTCACCCTAATTTGACATAGCTGGATAAAGAAATCATGATAATAAAATTCTCATGGAGTTTCTTCTTCAATTCCTATAACTAAATTAGGGTCATTCTATATGTAATATTTGAAAATGTTGTAGTAGTAGATATGAGTTTTATTGAGAATTCTACATCAATATTCTGTAGAAGAATAAGAAACCCTTCTAAAAAAATCAACATACTCATGAAGAATATTAATATCATTGATTTTCATTTTCTACCCAACTATTTCAGCTAAACGCCCATTTTGACTAGTATTCAATACCCCTAAAAAAGATGTGACTTCCATAGGATTATTATACTAATCATCGTAAAGAAAGATGAGCATTTGTTGATTTGGAATATCAATAGTGAGTTCCCTTACATGACTATTTATTTTGAAATTATATAAATAAATCCAATCCATGAATAATATAACATAAAATTCAACTAGTTTGAGAATAAATGGATTTTTAAAAATCGCATGCCTACAAACGTCAACCAGAGAATAATCATAGACCTGGGATAGAGTCATCATACCATTAGGGATTTTCACTGCTATGTAAATATATAATAATTGAGGATAGGAATTGATATTAAAAGATACTCCTCATAATATAAAGGAACTCATATGACTATTATTGAGTAGGGTACGTCAAAATTCGATCATACCATTTACCACCTCAAAATTATTATTTTATCATAAATCCCATACTTATACCAAAATGGTTTTTTTGATCATTAAAAATTGTTATTTAGAGTGATTAATAATGAAAAATAATTCACTGGATTTCTAAATCTTGGAACAAAATCTTCATTCTATGATACCTTAATTTTAACATAGTCCTTCCATGACTATTATCTATTCAAATCCTTAATAATGGATAATAAATAAAATGTGAATTATCATAATCATATCGCCTATGAGTTTCATACCTAGTGCAGATTAGGGTAAAACTATTTATAAACAATAATTATGGATGATGTATACTTCTCCAAATATTTATATGGTTATAATCTTGAGATGAATCTATTCCAGCACCATGTCCGCTTATAGTATCCATATATGTATTTTTCTATTAAAATAAAAAATCTTTATTTACCATAACATAGTAATTTATTTTTTTACTTAGGATTATTCTAATTGTTCTCAAAAATTGTTTTAATCAATTTTTTCCAATGTTTCCATAATCAATTATATAATACCAACTATAACATCCCATACTTATCATTTATAGAAACACTACTAGAAGCTAGAACAATAGTAATTGTTTTGGACAAACCAATGGTATAAATTCCAAAAAATCACTATATACCAATGGTTTGGTCAAAACAGTTGGTATAGGTACCATAATATAACCTTATACTAATGATTTCAAAAAACCTATTGGTATAGGTAATATATATTCAATAAATTTTGGATATATAGTTGGTATATCATCAATAATACATCCTTATACAAATTCGTTTTCCAAAAATAATGGTATATGTGATGGAAATACCAATAGATTACCTTACACCATTGGTATAACCACAATTTAAAGACCATATACCAACAATGTTTCCATAAATATTGGTATATTAGTGCCCTTATACCAACAATTTACAAAAACCATTAGTAAATGTTCTTTATAAAAAATCCTATACTAATGGTTTTTTAAAATCATTGGTATAGGTCGCAATAATTTGGATACAAATAACAATGGTTATCAAAACCATTGGTATAGGTCTATGACAATGGTTTTATGGACCATTATTATAGGAAACTTGTTTTTTTGTTTTCTTTGGTCAAATATAATCACCCAAATTAATATGAAAAATACATATATGTATATCATGTAGTATTCACAAATATAATTGTATCATAGTGGTGGGGTCTTGGTCATATAAGTGGAAGTTTTTGGGTTCTAACCTCAGTTGCATATTTTATTTTACATTACATACCGCAAGGGTTTTCTAATGCATTGGAATATTTCTTTAACAAAAACAAATCAACCAAAAAACATCCAAATTGTTGGTATATGATATATTTATAATAGTTATATTACATCTTCTTGGATGAATAATCATTGCACACAATAATGATCCACACGAGAATCATATTGGTCTTTTATCTTTATAAAATTAGATTCAATAACAACAAGTTCATAAATGAACTGCATCATCTACCACTATGTTATTCATAATTATTAACCTTCATAGACATATCTGACAGAATCACTTAATTCAAAATTAGGGGAAAGGAAACATATAAAAGGGAGATATCTGAATCTCAGTAAGGGTAAAAAGTGAAATATCAATGATCATATAAAAAATACATAATAATAATGGTATGAGGACATGATCAAAAGTTTTGAAAACCAATACAGCCTCTTGTGCTCCGTCCTCCCTCTCTGGCCTCCTACTACTCCAACGTCCCCCAATCCGGCCTCTTTCCACTTCTACATGACCAAAACCCTCTATGTGGTGCCTCATCCTTACTCTTGCATGACCATGTTTCCCCTTTACAGTAATAGTTTATTCATCAGGTATTTATCTTTATTTTGGGGATTTCATCAAATTAAACATTCCCCATTTTCCACTATTTGTGATTTTAGTGTTTTTTCGGTGTCAAGGGTATGCATATTGGCCCTCAAGACATTCCCCACTTCTTCAAGTTATGGGTCATGTCCTCACATCAACTGGCAGGTGTTTCTATGACATTTATTCTGATTTGAATCCATTTGATTCTTGGGGTTTATGAGTTTATTCAAAAACCATGCTATGAACCATTGTTATAATCTTAGTTAATTTATGGTGGTGATTTATTTTTGAAATTTTTTATTAAAAACATGTTTAAAGTTGTTTACCTATATGGGCAATGGTTTGGTCCAAGCTAATTGAGTTTAATCATATGTCTCTCTCTTTTAAATGGTTTTGTTGAATGTTTTGGAAGGTGTTTGTCTATGGAAGCATGTTGTGAATGTAGTTTATCTTTTGATGGGTTGTGTTTTATGACTTTTCCATATGGTTTATGTGAGTCATTACTACTTTTTGGTTGTTCATTGGTCTTTTCAACCTTAATTTTGGTTATCTTTTGTTGTTAAATTTAATTTTTGGTCCATGATAGAGGGTGTGCATGCATATAATTAAGGTATGTATATATATAATATATATATGTCCTCAAAGTATTTATTCCCTCAGGGAGTGGGGATTATATGAATTCGATTATGGATATATGGATATATTTATAGATTTGTGTGTATGAGTGCGGCACGATTACGAGTGGTTATTGCCTTTTTCACCAGGTTCCAAAGTGTTCGACATGACCTAGTTCATATTTGACGTAGACGTTTCCAATCATTCCATTCCAAAATAGATCAATTGATATTTCATTTCTTAAATTACATATTAATGGTTAATTACACCTTTGTTATATTTATGGTTTGAGGTGATTAGTATTTTTGTTTTGTTAGAATTTACTAAAAATAAATTTTGTTAGGGGATTGTGTAAATATCAGAAGTTATGATACCTAAGATGTTTATATTAAATTCTATTATTCTTCAATTTGGGGTTGGGGGTTTTCGCTAAATTGTTTATTCCATTTATAGAATAATTTATAAATTGTTTATTCTGTTTACATAATTTTTTATGAAATTTTTTATTTTTTCTCAAGTACTTTGTGGGACTATTTTCGAGTATGTTTGTAAAAAACAATAAATATTTAGATTTATAATTTTAAAATCAGTATTAGTAATATGTTATGGGTAACTGAATTTAGACATGTCGACTCAAGGGTCCGTTTGTCATTTTCAATTTGAAGGTGATGTTTGTGTAATGATTTTTGGGACTTTGGGCTTAAAGGCCAGTTTGGCTCATCCAACTCATGGGTGAAGTTGTGTTAACTTTTAGAGTGGTTTCATTTTGATGTCGTGTGTTCTACGTCAGAGTTTAAAATATTTTTAGAAAAATTATTTCTATCTGGATGTGACGTGACGGCCTGTTTGGCACTTTTAGATTTAGAGTAATGTTTTTGTTGATTCTTTGAGATTACGACATTTTGATAACATTATTTATATTTTACAACATTAATATTTTGAAAAAGGCATCAAATGGTTTTAATTATTTCATGGTATGATGACCTAGTTGGGACCTTTGATGATATAATGAATATATATTTTCGGGGAACCTCTATAGGGGGTATATCCCTTATGGGTTATCGTATGGAGTGTCCATGTTTGGGGTAGGCATGTGCAGTGAGATGAGTGATGCATTCAAGGGCCTCCTAATTACACAGTATTATTATAACCACCATGGGTTCTTGAGTGTCATTAAGATGATTGGGTGATGGTTACAGACCAACCATGATTTGATGGTTTGACACCCCAAGATTTGTTGTTAGGCCAGGTTGCATTTTCTTCTTGATTGGTCAGTTTTGTGTGGCCATTTGGTTATAGAATTAGGATCTTCAACATTTGCCGATAGGTGGTTCCAAAAACGAGTATGTCCAGAGGACTTATAGGGTTTTTTAGGAACACCCATAGTAACTGGACTATTTTCATTTCTTTTTTTACTTTCTGTTATACATGTTTATTTCTAGCAAGCATTGTTTACCTTTTCTAATTTATCCCAACTTTGGTATAATTTGTTTTCCATTTAGTTTATATGAAGTCAAATGATTTTTGAAATGGTTTGTTGAATGTGTTGTATTTTTAAATGAGAAAAACATGATTCTTATTTAAAAATGTGAAAACCCTGATTTTATATTTGTATTTCATACTTGTGTTAATGGATAGTTTTAGGAAAGTTGATTTTGGATTCTATGATTTATCTTGGAAACCCTACTGATCATTTTAAATGATCATGCATATTTTTACCATTTTAGTTGTAGGATTCCATTGATTAGGTTTTCTTGGCAGAGTTGATCATTATTGTAGAAAGGTCCACCTTTGGTTGGGAGGTGACCTGGAAGGTCATGTAGATGTATGTTGAGTTTTTAAGATTATTTCTTTTTTCCATTGCTATAGTTCAGTTTTATTATTTTTAATAATTTTTTAATTATTCATATTTTATGGGCCAAATCATTCCCAGAGATTAAATTTAATGCTTGACACTGGTTTCCATCCCATGGGTTTTGGGAACACCCCTCGGGACATGTCGCAGACCGGCTCGGGTGACCAGTTCAGGGTCGACCCATGTTGGTTTATAACATTTTACAACATATTCTACTTCATATTGATCATCTTTTGACCCCAAATGTTTTTTCATTATTCCCTTATAGATTTTTTGAATACATAGATTGAGTGATGAGAAGTATGCAAGATTTGTCCCTAGATGTATAGAGGAACTCAAGTATGATCTCAAAACCAAAATTTTTAGTTTAAATATTTATTCCATAAATAAATTGTCTCCTCGCCATTGAGGATAATCATAATGATATGAAAATGATGGTCTAACAATTTGGCTTCCATGGCTTGAAAAACAATGATAGATTTAAGGGTGAATAGAAAGAAATCATTGAGATCATAACATTCAGTACAATATAAATGCATTATAGATACCAAACCTAGTTAATATCCATTTATCTTCAAATCCATTGAAAACTTACTTATAATACTTATGACATATGGTATTGGCCCTGTAATTTCCATTCCCAGTCATATAAACCATGTTAGAGTTGAATGTTTGAAGGTTCTCAATCTAATGTTACTGCCTATGGTTCAAGTATCTTTTTAATAAAATGTTATTTAAGAATTATGATGAATGAACATAGTAATATTCATAGAAAAGAGATAGTGGTTCAATTTTTTTATTTCATGTCCCACCACTACTAATTCTAGATGATATATTGGGTTTTTTTTACATTCATACAATTTTCATGTGAAATAATCTATGACATTGTTTCCCAATGCAAGAACATAACCCGATAAATATCAAAAATAATCATAAAAAACAAATTATCCCACACATGGTATAAGAAAGATAAGGATATGATCCAAATTAAGCTAATCCTTAAGATCATTAAAGGATTATTGACAATTGTTTCTCTAATATAATGGGATAGCCATTATTTCAATATAGGTGTATGTGGTGCTAGATGTGGGAAATAAAAAATAGTCTAATTATAGTAACCTTATAAGACTACAATGATTCATACATTGAATATATTATATTGAAAATCTTAATAAATGGAAGCTTAAATCACCTTAGGGTTGACTATAATGGCTTTTCATAAATTTCATGCCCAAGGAATCAAACATTTTATATCTAAAAGTCACATATAAGGAATGTAACATATATATAGAAGTCTTGCAATGTTATCAACATAATTTCCCATTGATTTTCATGATCATCCCTAGTTTTTGAGTTCCCCAATATATCATCAAAAAATACAGAAACTAAATAATCTAGGTACCTATAAAATATATGGACCATTAATTCTATTAATACCTTTGGTGAGTTTATTAACCCAAAGTAATGGTCATATATTTATAGTGACTGTAATGTATCTAAAAATATATCATAATAATATCCTCAATAATTACCATAATTTTATGTAATTCAAACCATAGATAAATTTTATTGAATCACACGGATCCCTTTAGTTGATAAAAATAAAATATTCTAGGAAGAGGAAACCAATTTTTTATTGGAACCTGATTAATGTTTGATAATAGGTACAAAGTTATATAGAATTTTCATCCTAAATTACAAATAAAATTTGGTATTCCTAAGGTGAGTACTTTGTCTGACATGGCCCTTGATTCATAACTCTTCAATCTAGACCTCTTATTCTGATTATTTTTTGCGGAATTCTATCTCATGGAGGAACAATATGACTCATTCCCAGAATTTGTTGAATTGAAATGTCCCCTTCCCTTTGAGGTGGTTTCCCATAGTTATTTTTTGGAAATACATCAAGGTACAGATATACTATGATAGGATGTTATCTATTATAAATTCCATTAATATCCCTCAGGATTACCATTTACAACTGATGATATATGGTTCCATTCACATTTACTAGAGTCCAAATATTCCATCATTAATTTTTCATTACCCTGTAATATGATTTACAACTCCATCATCAGTTAAAAAAGTAAATAGATGAGAATTGTATTTAATATGATCATTGAATGCTACTAACTAAACCATCCCCATGATTAAATTTTTCTCTTCCCCATGAAAGAAAAAAAATCTAAAAAAACTATACAATATCAATGATAATTGAACATGATGAACACTAAATTCACTAACAATATTTTTTCACAGTTGTTTTCTTAATATTCATAGCATAACAAAAAATTTATATATATATCCCCGTTGTATTTACTACATGAGAAGAAATAAAATAGTAGGATGTTCTAATGTTAAAAAAATATGCATTGAGATTTAATAAAGATGAATAGTAATGTAAAGAATTTGAAGACTTGATTCATTATTTTATGTATCTTGTTCAAACCCAAAGAGTTATCATTGTCCCCTTTGAGATGATTCTAAAACCTATACTAAAATGTTGGATTATGAGATTTTATGGTGTTTACTAAATCCTAATGTCCAAATCAATTATAAACATAATAACTGCAATAAAGTAATTATATCAGCTAAGCGTGATATTTTTTATTATGATTAGTACTATAACCTCTTTTTAAAATTTTAAGAAATGTATTGAAATATTTTAGTTGTCCCTTTGAAAATATTTACAATAACCGTAACTGCTGTCATACATTCAATTTTTATGTTACCAAATACACAATTTGAAAATAACCTTAGTGATCATTTCAACATAGAGGAAAGGAAACCAAACTAATGGATTGGTTATCAGGTTTTCTTATAACAAATGATAAATTTATATTTATGCACATATTTTTAAAACTAGAATTTCAACTAATTCAATGGTGAATAATGGTGTTCCCACCACTTAGATTCCTTTATATTTAATTTTTTACCACAATAACCTTGATGGCATGCCTGATATAATTTAGAATGAAAACCGAAAAACATTAAAAATAATCTTATGTAATAGGACCAACATGAACATACATGCATTGAGATATTCACTAGTCACCACTTCAGGTGAAAAGTTAGCTTGGTACGTATCATAAACATTGTATTAAACAATTGAGATATCTGAATGAATAAGATCAATTAAATCTATTTTCAATGGTATCTAGAAGGTATGTAGATAGAATTATTTGTTAAATATTTCCCCGAACCCCTCACAGATAAGGATTTCATTGACCATATATGGGATGGTTATATCTCACCATTACTGTTCCTAGACTTTGGTCATGTATACTGTTAACATTACTTGAATTTCATTTGGAGTTTGGATTAAATAAAACACCCTATGTAAATTTTTATAAAACTCCTCTATATATTTGATTATATAATTAACCAAAAATTTTAGTGGATTGTTCCTTTGAAGTTCTATTGTGTGATAAAAATAACATGATTCATGAGTCTTATTTCCCATTACCATTACATGAAAAGATTCGATAATGCCTTTTATGAGATGATGAATTAATTATGGTTCAGGTGGATCCAATGTTTTTGTTTGTATCTACCCAAACAAAACATATATATATTTTAATTCATTTCTGTAGTTTAAAAATTAAATCTCACAAACTATTATCAAAATACCATGAATAAAAGGTCTAATGTCATTGATGACTAACTATTTAAGAAATTGATTTTGTAATACCTGTGAGAATTAACCTATAATTTAGCCACATTGGAATCCTTATAGACTTATCATAAGTTATAATAATATCCAAAATATGTTGAAGTCGAAACATAAGAATGTGATATAATGTGATACTACATATGGGCAAATATATGTGATAAAAATTGTTTATCATTAGTTAATATAGTATTGGCATATTTGTATAATTAGTATACATAAGAAAATTATACCCAACAAAATATATATCACAATTCATTGAATAAGGCTTGAAAAATAATCATATATAAATCAAAAGAGTGTCAAAATAGAATAAATAAACTTGATTCACAAGTGAATAAAATGAGAATGATAAAAGAATAATATTTTGACATCTAAAAAATTTGGAACAAACATTAAATTCAGGAGTCACACACATTAAACTATGGTTGTGAGAAAATTTAATTGGACCCAAATATGCATTACCTTCATTAGTAACACGGTTTCATGAAAACTTATTAATATTTATGTTTTCCCCACATATACATATATCATGAGATTAAAGCCATTTAAAAATGATTTGTATCATTATATTATACCCCACCCATTATATTCTGTACTTATGGGTGCCAATTAAAATTCATTCACTAATCACATCAAAAAAATAAATTGAAATAAAATTAGTTTTATAAAACATTCAAATGAATAAAATTTAATTTTATATCATCAAAATACCATTTAATTAAAATAGGTTTGATATAATTTTAAATTGGAATCACATATATAAAAAATTCCCAATAATAAAGAGATAAACCAATGGAAAATAAATGGGTATCCAATGATTTACAATAAAATTATAGGTAAATACCATTAAATTATGACGATAATGAATAAGTATTTATATGGTATATAAAAAGGGTATCATTAGGTAAATAATTTCAATAATCAATTGATGTATGAAAACACATCAAACACCAACTAGACAATGGAAATATATAATTTGTGTTCGTAGAGGAAACCCATTTTATGAAAGATCATATTTAGTAATAGTGGATGATTAAGAAATACATTGGTTGTGATAGATCATTAGTCCAAAAAAGAAGAAAATTATATAATCCATATAGAGTAAGAATAAGTATGATATCATTTGATTATTTTCCTCAATCTAGTATATGATATTTCAAAGAAAAATGACTTCATTGTAAAATAAATTTTAGGAGTTTTTGAAAGAACACATTGCAAAAAAGAATAATCATTGAAATTGCGAAATATTTTTAATATAAATATTATATATATATAGGATAAAATTAATTTCATTTATAAATATAAAAAACATACAGATACGGTTTCATATAATATAAAAATGTGGTATAAATATGTGTTAATATGAAAAATAATTAAAAAGAAATGTTTTTCACACTTTATGGAAAATTTCCCTTACAAAAATTGCTAAAACTTTTCTTAAGACTTTTAGAAAAGTTTATATAGTTGAAAATGTCCATAATAAATTATTCATTCATAGATAATAAGATTAAAGAATATTATCCATTGAATGTAAATATTGAAATAGGGGGGTTTCCATCCAAAATGAAATTATATGGTCAGTTTCCTTACAATGAGTAAATAATGAGACAAGGGGAAAATTGAACTAGTGATACAATAAGTAAAACAATACGAATAAAAAAGGATAGTAAAATGACATTGTTCATTGATATAAAAGTGTATAGATTCCCCATATGAGAAATCACTATTTGTGAATAAGTTTGGTGAAAAAAATTATCATGCTATTGCTAATGTAAGAATCACGAGATCAATATGGTTAGATCAGTAAATTGAAATATTATAAAACATAAAATATTTCCATAAATAAATGAAATATGGTAGTGAATAAAAATTTTAAAATAAATAATGGTGTGAAATATCATACATATAACTTGGAGTTCATAGTCAGATAAGAAAACGCATACAAGCTTCGAAATATTCAAGTCAAAACCCATTAAAGGATCCATTTTCAAATGGAAAATTAAATACGAAAAATAATAGTAGGATCATGATACAAAATATTAAAGGGTTACAATATATAATATTCTAAAGGTAATATTTTTTATACTAAGAAATATAACTCAATGGGTGAAAATTCATGACTACAAACCCTTTACTTAATTTCCAAATTCCATTAAAGCGCATGAATATACTATATAAAAAACAAAATATCTTAATAATATATTTAATAACATTAATAATATATATGTATATATATACCTTTATAAAATTTAGTTATAAATATTCTTTACTTTTATCTGATTTAGTTTTAATTTATTTTCAATATTAGTTGTGAGTAATCTGGATTGATCTGACCATGTTTCATAATAGCCGTGTTTTTATTTATTATTATCTACAGTTTATTCATTCATATATAATAAAATTTACAGTAACTAATGTTATATAATAATTTATAATTTTATATTATTATTCTATGGAACATTTGAATATAGTTTTTTAAAATAAATTCGCGACTATCACATTTCAATGGTTTTCAAAAAAATGAACAGTGGTATGTTAATTAATCAGTTTAATAAAAATGTAAAAATTTTAGAACCAATTTAAATTCATTAATTTCTTATTTATAAAATATATTATCAGTAATTAAGTTCTCATAGACAACTTCGGTATTGTATTAACAAATTATTCAAGTTAGTGGTTAGACCAACCCAGATAAGAACATACCACAACTAATGGATGAATATGATTATGAAAGAAGATTATATTCTAATAACAACATTATTATAAAATAATAATGGTAATATTTAGATAATTTTAATTTGGTGAATCATATTTTAAAATATTTTAATAAATATTAATTAATCTAGATTAAAAAATGAGATATGTTACTTTATTGAGGTGGTACTTTAAACAATAATAGATTAACATTTTCATTTCAGAAATATGGAAAGAGAAATAAGGTAGATTATAATAATTAAAATTAAAATTATTTAATTTATTTCACATTTATTATTTTATATCACAAATATAATTAGTTAGATTAAATGGAGGTGAAAAAAGGATGTAATGACCTTACAGAGGTTGAAGTCCTAAGAATTAAAAAATCACATTTTCATTTTTCTTAAGAGTAAGGGGGAATTAAGGTTAATAATTATTACCTTTGAATAATAAAAAAATTAAAAATTAAAAATAATTTAATTATATATAAATTATAAAATAATATTTAGAAGTTGTGAAATAAATGAAAAGTTCTTTTTGGAAATAATTACTCATGTTGAAAACTTAGGCCTTCCATTTTAATAATAAGTGGAAATGTATGTATTAAAACACTAAATAATAGAACAATTCTCAATTAAAAGGAATAATTTTATCATGTAAATATAATGGTAATATTATTATTTGTATATTTAATTTTGTGAGTGGCCTTGAAGGTGTGGGGGCCCCTTTTATAAGTTCCAAGAATGACATTTTTTAAAATATTTCAAATACATGTAGAGATAACACATGATTAACATACCAATAAGACTCCAAAATGGATAACAACAGATTTAGGGATAAGATAAGATTTATAATAATTCATACATTATTTTGTCCACATTTTTAAATATTGTTTCTATGTCATCTACACTTAAAATTATCACTTTCACCATTTTTGGTTTTACCATGGTAAATATGTTTTACCTATGTAATTTAATTTTACTACCTAAAAATAAAATACATATCCTTAAATAATATTGATATAATGATTCCAAATATGAAATCCACTTTATTAGATAAATTTTTTTTTAAAGAAAAGTAAATTTTAACCATATCACTAATAACGTATAAAACCACATTTTTATAAAAAGGTGAATTATTAAGATTAAAATTTATGTGGAGTATAAAATTAAAATTTATTTGTATTTTATGATACAAATAATTTTTTTACAATAAAAATAAAATTTATTGGGCTCAAAAAATAAGTCAATTTTTTATGAAAATAATATTTTATTTAAGAAAGACCGAAAAAAATTTTCCTTGGAAAATGTTACTAGTGTCCTTAAACTTTTGATAACAGTTTACCTAAATTTAATATAACATTTTAAAACTAAATATTTTTAACTCTAAAATAATTATTTGATATATTAAAAGGTTTATAAAAATATTGTTTTTTCTTATATAATGATAATGTGACCATTTTGGTAAAAATATTATTTTCACTACTCATATAAAAATAAATAATTTGAGATAAATATCAAAAAATAAACATAAACTAATATTCAATTTAAAAAAATAATTTATTTTTGTTCAAAATATTTTTCAAATATTCTTATTTTTTAAAAAATTCATAAAATATAATAGGAATGTTTTTTTATTAGAAAATTACTTTTTAATGTATTATCTAATACTATTATTATTTACAATAATATATTAATAATATCATGTTCATTATATAATATATATTATTCATATCAACATTATGTAATATATTTTTTTAATATATATACGTATAAAAATTTATTTTTTATGACCTCCATTACCATAAATAAAATATCTCAACACTCTATTATGGAATACCCATTACTGACTTTTACAAAAACATTTAACCTGAAAAAGATTGTAAATTTATTCCTTCTTGACCATTTCAACCCAAACATACATGAGAATCCATCATTATATTATTTGGTGAGATTTTAAATGCAACGTAGTTTACATTTCTAATCAAACATTTTGATTTTTTTGGAATAATAAAAATTTTTCACACTATAACTCTAATACAATTATATTTTTTATGGGAACAATCATTTTATGGTCTGTGACTTCCATTGTTAACTTTGTTCCTTTGGAATTTATATATTATTAATATTGAAAGGGTATAATCATGACTGAAAATAAAGTAACACAATAAAATAATTTTTATAAGATAATGAAATTAAAATTAATCCTCCAAATTTCTTACACATTGAAATTGTTAAATTATATTTTGAAGAAATCTAAATAACTCTTGGGTCAAGAATTTTTTTATGTTATTTTATCTTATATTTTTTAACATAATCCCATAATGTTAATGGGAAATAAATCCTTCATATATTATTTTAAATATGATGTGATTAACCAATGAATATCCCTGGGGATTATCTCTCTTGGTGTGTAGTCATATCCCCACTTTTCATGAACTATAGTGAATATTGAGATGATAGTCAACCAACTATTTTAGGGTGATTACACCAAGGTTAATATTTTTCATTACTTCACCCACTTTCCATTATATAGAAAATGATGAAATTTCTTGGATAAACACACAATCTTAACGTTAAAAATCATTTGTATATTATCATATACAAAGACATATCCCTAGGATTTTCACTAATATTATCTATTCATATCAACAAAATAACTAAAATAATACTTAAAATAAATAAAACATTATATAGAACCTACTATATAAACATAAGGTAAAAATATCTTAATTTTACATTATTTACATTATTTAAACATCATATCTTTTAAAATAATACCAGAACCCCAAAAATGAGAGGATTCATGTCTTTTAGGGCTAGCTATATAAGATTTTTTTTAAAATATTGTGGAATAGTTATTCATAATTGATCATAAATATAGTCATTATATATTATTATTATGTTATAATTATCTTCATAACTTATTTAAATTGAAATATATGAAAATATTAAGCTCAAATTCTATACAAGGGTAAGCAAAAGTGATAACAATCATATATTATTAGTGAGAATAAAATAATGATATATGTATAATCAAGACACATAAGTAAATTATACCCAAAAATTAATTGATCATAAGTCATGTAAAAAGTATTTTTATAATGAAATAAATATATCAAAAAGTTTGAAAATATGTTAAAATGATGTTAGGTAATGATGGAAGAATATAAGACTGGGTACAAGTATAAAACTATTACATCATTCAAATATGGCACAAAAATTAGTATAAGGGGAAAATAATTTCATGATAAGAACACTTGAACCCATGCCTATGAGACATCATAATCGTACCCATGTATACATCAGTTTATCCAGTCACACGCTTCCTCCCACACATGAAACCAAAAAATATTTTAACAACTTATAGATATCAAATGATATTAAAAATTTTAACCAATTCACTAGATGGTGATATAGAACCCCACACATCATCAACCATACTTATGGGTTCCACATGAGAATTATTCACATATAACATCATAATGAACCCATGGAAATAAAATATGTTCCATAAAACATTGAAATAAAAATAATTGACTTTTTTTTTGAATTAATACCGATGTAAATAAGATAGGTTTTATATAAATTTCAAATTCAATATCATGAAGTTATCATTCAAAATAATAATGAGAAAATACTATTGAAAATAAAATGGGTATCCAAATATATTTTAACGCTTTCATGGTAAATTCCATTCAATTAAGATAATAAATAATATAGTGTTTACATATTATAAATAAAGGGTAAACAATTATGACATAAATTTTCAAAATCATCAAATGTATCGAATCTTGGTGAAAATTATTCAATCAAATGAAGGAAATGTAGAGAGTTTATTGATGATAACCCTTGTAATATAGCTCAAATTTCTATACAGAGGATGATTAAGAAAGATAATGATAGTGATATATCATTCCTATAATAGGGAAATAAATTACATAATCCATAAAAAAAGAAGGTGGAGTGTGTTATTTGAATATTTACCTTTATAATGTATATGAAATATAAAATAAAAATGATTAACTTTAAAAATAATGTTTTTGGAAATATAGAAAAATCCCTTTAAAAATAAGAAATATCGTTGATATTTAATTTTTTTTAAAATAAATATTTAATAAATCTAAGAGAAAAATAATTTCATTTATTAAACATGATACTGTAGATGTAATTTTTCCTATAAAATGAAATGGATGGGGAGAATATGATTTCACATGAAATAACATTAAAAAAATAGATGTTTAAACACATTAATGAAATCAACCCATATTAAAAATATAAAACATTATTTAAATCATTTCAAAGATGCAATGTTTTTGAAGATGAAGTAAATAAATTGTTTACTAATAGATAAGAAGATCCTAAAAATAATACAATGAACATGGTCAAGGTAGGAGTGAAGTTATTGACTGACAAGAATAGGTACGGTTGATTTTATTACAATGGGTAAAAATTGGGCCAAGGGGAAAAATTGGATAGGGAGAAGATAATTACAACCCCAAAAATTACTATATGAGAAAAGAATTATTATGTATTTAGATATAAAATTATAGCAATTACTCATGGGTATTATCTTTTAAAGGATTTTTTGAAAAAAAATAAGTTATTAGAGACAAGATACACATGGAATTGGTAATCTATGAATCAAATGATATTGAGAGGGATATAATTAAATAAAAATTTATATATTATGAAATAGAATATATTTTCATACTTGAGGGTAATATTGAAGTGAAAAATTATTAATGGTAAAAAATATCAAACATGCCTCATGGAGTTGAAAATGAGAAAAAGAAAACCAATCAACAATAATGAAATTTTAGGTAAGTCTCATTGATGGATAATATATAAAATTGATGATTTAATAATATAAATAATGATAAGATCATGATGAAAAATATTAATGGGTTAAAATATACACAATTTTAACTAAAACATGGTGTACAAAAATAAATATGTCTCAAAGAGTTAATATTTCAAGTGCAAAACATAACATTAGTTTCTAATGTCCATTAATTCACTAGAATCTAATGTATGACAAAAATTACTGTCTTAATCATCTATTATATAACCTTATTAATATCTATAATATTTTGTAAACATTATTTTTAATTATTAACTATATTTATAGTATCTATTTACAATATAATTTTTTTATCACTGTAATATTTTAAAAATTACTTTATTTATGTAATATATTCGATATAATTTGGAATATGAAATGTTACACCATAATATTTTATATTATATACATTTTTTGATATTATACAAGACACACAATATAAAACTTAAAATAACCATGAAGTATTATTATTTAAATATGACCATTATAACTTATCTCTTAAATTGATGGGTATGAATAATATTAAATAATATATGAGATATATGAAAATATTGTATTATATATAAATGTTTTTATTCATTCTTTGTAAATAAGAGTTTAATTTTAAGAATAGTTATATTATGACTAAAAAATTGATTTCCATCAGAAATTATTTATATAACTCTTGTGAGAAAGTATTATATTTAATTTTAAACACTTTTAAAAATTACATTCATAAAAATAACTAGTATTTTGAAATAATTATATGAATTTGTTTAGGTTCAATTTTTGAGAATTTTTCTGAAATGTTTTCTTTTCCAATTTATATTGAAAAAATACTAAATTTTATTGAAAATTGTATATCTTTTCAATCATTTAAAAAGGATAATTTTGTTTTTAATTTTCATAATATTATAATTAGATATATTCTACATTATATAATCTAATTATGTAAAACCAGAATCAATTTTATGTTTTATGTTTTAATAAAAACAATTTAATATTAAAAATACATTTCTCTAGAGAACAATTTTTATGCAGAAAACATGTTTTTTATTAGTAAATAAAATTTATCAATATTGGTGATTTTTTATTGGTAAATTAATATATTATATATTTATTAATATATTTTAAAATTAATTAAATAATTTCCTATAAATGGGATTATAATATTACATGTTTTATAATTAAAATTGGATTTTTCTAAAAATTTGTTACTATCGCATTCAGCAGATTATTTTAAAAATAGTTTCTTTCAATTATAGGTATTGAACAAGAATAAAATGGATTAAATATTTGAAATATGAAGGTTATATTTTCTTAAATAGGCCCCAATTATTTTTTGTGAGTGTGAATATTAATTGTTGAAAATGTTAGCTTCTCAGTAAAGGGAAATCTAGATAATTTTTCATAAAATAAATTGATAAGTTCATAATTTTTTATAATTATTTTTTTGGATAAATTTTATTCTAAAAATATCACCTTATTATTGATCTTTATTTCTTTAATTTGTATTATTCAACAAAAATTTCCGATATAATATTTAAATCAATGAAGGTCACCAAATGCCAGTCAATTAATTTTTAATATTTATTATGGGTCTACCTAGATATAAAAGTTATATTTGAAATAACATAATTATATATATGTTGTATAATTAAACGAAATTCATGATGGTAATTTATTTATAATTTTTTTGGGATTATATAATTAGCATAAATTCTATTGTAATGCTGACACAATATTTCCTCAATTAATAATGAAATATAAAAAATAGTTTTTAAAATATGAAAAGTGACATAAAATGAATTATTTATTTATTCCCATGAATTTTATAGATATAAATTAAATATTAAGGATATTTAAAATAATTATAACATAATTTAAATTATTTCTAGATGTATTCAATGTCAAATTAAATGAATAGTTTTAAAATTACATTATTGATAATTTATAATCAATAATATTTTATTCAATTATTTTGAAATAATAAACATCATTTATTCATCCAAATGAATTTAAAATGATTTTATATAGGAACAATGATCTATTTAATAATCTTTTTTCATTTTATAGTGACATTATTAAACCTTAATGGGTAGAAAACATTAATATAACGGTAATTGTAAAAAGGGTTAACAGGAGATTAAAACTACATGGTAAGGGTGAAAAAATATTAAAAACCAAGGAAACATTATTTGATTATATTATTTATACTCAATATAAACTTATATTAATATATTATTAGTTTTTATCAATTTATACATCAAGATTAATTTATATGAATTTAATATTTTTGGAAATTCCAAATGTTCCCACCCTATAATTTTAAAATGGAGCCCCTTATTTCTATACATTACACCACATTAAGTCAACTAGAAATACAAAAAACTGAAAAATTTAATTCCATATTCCGCTATACATATTATATGTTATCTTTTATTTTGAAAAATTCTAACCCCAAGGTCCTTACTAGGAGATCTAAATGAGTGTTTTAAAGAAGAGGTAATTGCCTTAACCAATTACATTATTTTTAATACATCATTTACCTTTTATAAATATGTTATATTCCTCATTAAATTGTAAATTATGTAATATAAATATAAATAATTGTTATTATTATTATTAAAATACTAATATCCACCATATTTCTCATCAAATATGAAGGGAAGGTATCGATCATGCATATGTACAACTTACCATCTCCACACAGGTATATAATTAATTTTTATAAACATATCTTATGGATGAGTGTTATGATAGTTTTAAAGATAATATATAATATTTATGACCTTATTATTCTTATTTTATGAAAATAATATATATATCTTCTTACCTTCTGAAGCATTGGAAAATTATAATATTTCTCGTGTGTATGTGTGGACTACTACCTCCATGAAGGGATATGATTAATTTGTCATATCTACTTCACATATATAGTAGTACTGTTTGATTTAATGAATATATATTATTTAGAAGATATAAAAATTATTTTTAATTGTAAACTATTATGTACCATTCCTTTATTCCATCCCTAAAAAAATAATTTTTTTTTCATGCATCTATACGACCTACCATATCCATTAATGTTGTCATTAATTTTCTATCACTACATTTATATATCAATATAAAAAATAAATATAATTAATAGATAAGATTAAAAATAATTTACATGATTCTGTTATAGAATCATAATAATTCTAAATTTATTATATATGAGGTAAAATAATGTTGAATGAAAGTTGATCTCAACGTAAGGGATTTTCATCTCACTTTTATTTTTTGTGAGTAAGATTCCATATTGACAACTTTTTAATTTTATGTGGAATATTTAATTCCCATAAAATTATTTTATGTTGAATCTCATGAAAATTATTGTTATTTACATATCTAATTAATGTTATTTCATTCATGGGAATTATGATTCAATTTTTATTAAAATCTTAAGGGTTTTAATTTACAATCACATTATTCCACCAGATTGTTTATGATTATTTTATAATGATAGCGATTCATTATCTACTTCTCATAAATTTTAGAAATATTTTCATCCCATATATATTTATATAGAAAATATTATTTTATCTCATTTCCCTCTATTTAAGTACTCAATAAGAAAAAAACTAATTTTTCTGAAGGAAAATAGATTTTATTTCATTTTTAATCGAAAAACATTTTCATACATATAATTTTTCAATATAAATGTCTAAATTATTATTGAATAATTACTAACCATGTTTTTTTAATAAATTAAATAAAATTAATCTTCTCTCTATTTTAAAAATAAGGTACCTTTTTATTTTTTCTACAAAAAATGACAACGGAATGTTTTTAACTTATACGACATGAATAGAATTTACTCCCATCATTAAAAAACATGGTTTTAATTATTAAATTACATTTTATCAAGATTATTTTTATACAAAATTATTTCCTTTATATTTATTAAATATTTATATTTTAAATAAATGATTTAAAAAAATCAATTTTTACTTTCCTCATGAAATGCTGTAACTGATCATACCAAAATATTTTTCATCCATGATGACATTATTTGATGTTATAATGATTTATGAGGATATGATCCAATGATTAAATACTTATTCATTATATGGATATTTTATAATTATGATTATAATTAGTCCCTGAAACATTTTCCTTTTCCCTTATTTATACATTTATGAAGGGACACAATTTTTATGAATCCCGGTTCACTTATAATGTTTATTCTATGATGAAATATTTATCAAACCCACATCCTATCATAAGTTTTGATAATATTAATGATTTATTATATTTTCCACATATTTATAGTTTTTTTATTATGTGACGAGTGGGCCTTGAATTATATATCCTTCTAATTTTTTGGTTAAAAAATTATAACTCATGAGGTAAATATGTTATTCATAAGCTTGATTTCATGTTCAAATTTTTTTTCCAGGACATGGATTTCATATTCATAGGATTATGTATGGGAAAAGATTTCATTACCATAATTTTATGAATGGACTGATATTTTATATTCATATTGTCATGTTTGGTCCTAACTTTCATTTCCATATGATTATTTGTGGGCCTGATTCTATGTCTCTATGTATTTGTGAGGGAATGATTTCTTGTATTTAACTTAATTAGTGAACTCGTTTTTATTTATACATGTATATAAATTTATAAGATTATGAATGAGAAAACTCATGTCTTTTTCAAATGTTATGATCTCATGAATAATTTTCCTTAATTCCTTTCAAATTTAGGTCTTATGAACTACCATGATTAATTCAATTAATATTTATTACGATCTATGATATACATGGTATATATATCAAATGTTATTATGATGATATCATAACCTTATGATCATGTTATGCTCAATTGATCATTAGTGTCTCCCTTCATTACGTTTATTGAGAATTTTATCTCATCCATTCTTATATTTCATTTTACCAAGGTTATAAATGAATGTATTAATTATGATATTTCTAAAAAGGATTTTATTTATAAAAAATTAGTGGGATATGATATATATATTTTATAATAATGTTATTTATGTTTCCATATTTACAAAGGCACTATACCTATATGATTATAGAATGTATAAGTATGTTAAGCCATGAATATTCATATAGTAAGTTGTGATATATATGTAATAAATATATGGGCCACCATAGTTACTAGAAATTATTGGTTTATTTAACCTTTGTAAATTGGTATTAGAAAATAATAGTGAGAACCGTAGGGATATTTATAATTATAGGATAATATAATAAATGTTTTTTAATGTTCATTTATGATCAAGGTTAATCATAAGTATTCATAAAATGAAAATTAGTTGTATTTTTTTAGGAATTCAATGAATTATTCTTCATGATTATGTTGTGGTACACTATGATTATCATTTATCACAATATGAATTTTTGTTTTATTAAGTGGATATAATACAATGGAATCAAGGAAGCAATGAATGTGATGGATAATGCAATGAAAATACTCACGATCAACCAAATATCTTAATAGTTGTGATGTAATATATATTGACTAGTGTTAATAAAATTCATTAATCTATTGATGGAAATACTGATCATTTTGAACTTCTTAATGCTCCATGGTGGGAGTATCATGTAATTGATTATTTTATGAAACAACATCAATGATGTTTCCATTGGTCTTCTAATCTACAGTTTATTAAGAAATAGATTAATGTGATGGAATATATTTTTTTTTCTTCAATGCTCAGATAATTAAAATGTTATCCTAGATATTTATCATTGTAATGGAGAAAAATATCAGTAGGGTAATATTATTAAAAATAATGTAAAAGTGGAGGAAATTTAATCTGTGGAAGGAAAGAGTTTATGGGAATTGTTTTTTGAATGTACAACCCTTGTATTCAACATAGAAAATAGAGATGGAATTATTTGAGATTAATAAATATGATTATGAATCCATTAGTATCCATGAAGAAACATCTATAATAATATAAAGGAATTATTCAGGTTTTATCATCAACCATGATAGAAAAATAGTATTATTATTTAGTGATTTTAAACTATTTCATCAAAATGATTTATCCATAATTGACTTGTGGATGTTGTGAAGAAATCGTTAGATAAGAATTGAATGTTGAAACTGATGATAAAAACCAAAATGGTTAGTATGATCATAAAATTAATATATATATATATATATATTCATGAAATATAATTTGGGTTTTGATATTTAGTGATGAAAAACTTTCCACAACCTACTTTTCGCAAATATGGGAAGGGGAACTCAAGTGAATGCATGAATAAAACAAGAAATTATTTCAAGTGTTGGAAGCCAGACTATAGAAAAAAATAATGTCAAGGTGATGAAAGGAGGCCAAAAAAGTAATGAATGGAGAGAAAGATAACCAAAATAAACCACTAACAAAAAATTCTATAAATTGAAAACAATTCAGTATTATGGAAAACAATTTCTTATTCCAAGGACTAATAATGATAATAATCCACAAAAACCTCTGAAGTCAAATAAAATTGGGAAAACATATCAATTAAAATAGATTAAGTTAATCATGATAGTTATGGAACACATATCCTTAGCTCTTTAATTGGGAATTCAATGTTTATGATTGCAAGATAAATCCATAGGAAAATATTATCCTTTAATAAAATTTGATGTAATTTTGAGAATTTTTTAGCTTTATCTACATATATTCTACATATATATTTGGAATTAAGAAATCATATTTGATATTATGAATCAAAAAATGATTACATTATAGAGAATAGATGAACCCATACCTATAATGGATATATTCTTGGTTTTGACATGAGTATATTTAACGAGAAAGAAGTGAATTATACATTATAATCGTATATTATTTTATTATGGACATAGTTTTTTAAATAATTATTATATATTGGAAAATATATGATCAAGTTATATAACGTTTTTTATGAGACTTTATGAGTGATTAATATTATTTTTAACTTGATCAAGGAAGGATACATGGTCAAATAATCTTTGGGTTTCCATCTAGGTTAGTAATAATTTTCATGGTGTATTAAGGTTAAATATTTAAGAAGGGATTATATTGAAATTTGGGTGTTATTATATTCGGTAAAATTATGATTTATTATATTGGAAAACCTGTACTAATAATTTTTTGTTTGATAAATATAGAGGCAAAAATAATGACTTATCATTATTTAATAGATATTATGATCCTATACAAGGTAATTTTATTACATAAGGGATAATAAATTCATCATGAATATTCATTTTCTAGAGAATGTGATGAAGTGGAAGTTGATCAAATTACATCCAAATGATGAAATTGTTAATATGGTATGGAAATAAGTCAAGTATGTATATTTTATGATGTAATCTATACTAACCCCCATCCTTTGGAAAATTATTTTAAAATAAAATTTTATACTTTTAGCTTCATTTTTTATCATTTCATGGCATATTCACCTATCAATTATTTATGGTATGGTGGATTTTAACTTTTTCCTAAGCATTTTTATATAACTTTTTATCATTTCATTGGAATGATTTTTCTCTTACATGTATATATTTTCACATCACACTAATGTTATTTTACTTAAAATCCTATTTATTCATCTATAATTTCCATGTTATTTTGCATTCCCTCTTTCAAATTGGATGTTTTATTACCTCTTTTTATGATGTGGTTTTTGAAAAAATGTATTTCCAAATATAAATCTCTTGATTACCAAGAAAAATTTCAATTTTCATGGAATCAATTTATTATGGGGGTAGGATGTAACAACCTGATAGTTTATAATAATAACATTATATTTGATAGTTAATATAACACGTAATAAGGAACTTAAATGAGGTATGGAGTATTATTATTTTAATATGATAATTAAAACATAGACCCTAAATTAGTGGGAATGAATATTATTAGATAATATATAAGATATATAATAATATTCTAATAAATATAAATATGTTGAATAATTCTTATAAATAATAATTCAATTTTTAGAAATGTTATATTATGTTGAAAAAATAGATTTCCTTTACAAATTAAAATACTTAATTTTGTGTAAAAATATTAAATTTATTTTATAAAACTTTTAAAAGAATTATTTCATAATATTAACTAGATATTTGAATTAAATATATCATAATTATCTTATGGTAAATATCAATGAAATTTCTAAAATGATTGATTTTCTACTGAATAGTGAAAAATACTATTATTTAATGAAAATTATATTTTGTTTCATGATGGTACCAAGGTAATTTTTTAAATTGTTTAAAAGAAAAATTATTTATTTTATATAATTAATATCATTGGAATCAAATGTATGTTCAACATTCATATTAAATCCATTTTATACAAAAAAGGTCTTTTTTTGGAAAACTATTTTTATGCACACAGTGTAATTTTAGCATGAAAATTTAAATTTAAAACTATTAGTAAATTATTTTGAAGAAATTTATATGTTATATATTCAATAATGTTTTTTAACATTTGATTAATATTTTTCAAATGACGTCTCAAGAAGAAATCATTTTTACGCTTAAAAATATATTACTCTAAAAGAGGGTTTCATCATGTTTTTTGTGCTTGATTTAAAATTAATTTCTGCCACATATTATTATTGAATTTTATAAAATTAATTTCATATTTGAAACCATTATGTTCAATTTTGGTAAATACACCCCTTTTTTGTCAATGTGAATAGTAACCTTAATAAAATGTACCACCTCAGTAAATGTTAAATCATGTTAATGTAGGTTAAAACTAAGTGATAACTTCCAAATTAGTCATCATAATTTTAATTTGAAGAAGATAATTAAATAAATATCTCCTAAGTCTCACAAATTATTTGTTTAATGTACATATATCCATTAAAATGACCTACATAATATTTAAAAATAGGAATGTTACAAAATTTCACTTAGTTACTTTTTAATTATATATTTTGTGTCCAAAATATGATAAGAGTATGTTATGTATGAATACATAAGTTTTATATATAATGAAATTATAATAGAAACGATAGTTTATATGTTATTTCTTACAATATATAATCCTCTTAAATTCTTAAAAATGATGATGAAATATAAAATCAATTAATTGAAATATAAAAAAATGATTTTGAAATTTATAATATTTATATAATTAGATTTATTTAATATTCTCTAAATTTTTTAATTATTTATATTAAAAATTATGGAGATTTTAAAAAGAATATTTTAATAACCCATTTTTATTGATGAATTTAATATAAAATTAACTAAATAGTTTTAAAATAGATATTATGGTTATTTTATAAAAAAAATATTCTTAAGAGATTTAAAATTAATTAAAATAATATAATTAGAAAATTAATGGTATTTGGTTTTAAACATCAGCCATGACCATTTTAGTGTGATCTATAAATTATATATTACAATTATTATTCTCTAATAGGTTGAAAACATAATTTAAATTTTATTATCAAAATTGTTAAATAGGGTAAACACTAAATTATATGGTGAAAACATTTGCAAAAATTTTCGAAATTTTATTTTATGAGACTATTTTTAATAATCAAAAAAATTTCGAATAATATTATCAATTTGGATCCATTTTTAATGAAATTTTTTTTATACTAATTTAATATTTTACAAATTTTCAAACATTCCACTCCCCTTGTTTTTGAAAGCCCCCCTCATTTTCTTACATCACACCACATTTATCCTTACAGATTAAAAAAAATACAACCAAATTATATTCAAATTCATGTAAAATCATTATAGAGGTTTCTTAAGTCTAAAATGACTATGACAATATTCCTTAATGAAAATATCAAAAAGTTTTCTTCAAATAAGACGGAATCACCTTATCTGATCATTTTATTTTTAATTATTATATTATATTCTCTAAATATATTAAATAACTCATAAAATTATAACATTAGTTTCATAAATATACTAAAACTATATAAGGTTATGAAACAACCTATATACACACTATTTTTCATCAAATGAGATGTGAAGGTATCACTCCTGCATACATTCGACTAATCATATCCACATAGAAATACAATTAATTAGTAATTATGATAATTTATGGATGAGTATTATTATGGGATTAATGTTTTTATATAATATTTTTGCCAAATAATGTTTTCAATGATAATATCATATATAACTTATTACATTCAAAACTGTTGGAAAATGATAAAGTCGCTCATGTGTATGATAGACTACAACCTCCACGATGTGATGTGCTTCATTTTTTTATTGAATATACATGGATGGTAATAAGGATAGATTTTATGAATATTTATGATATATATTATATAATAATAATTATATATAGGTGAATTATTAGATACCATTCTTTCAATATTTTTTTCCAAAGATGAAAACATCATCCTTGCATATAAATGACCTACCATCTCTATGAACAGTGTAATTAAATTTTTTATCTCTACCTTTATAAGTGATAATAAAGAAATATATAATTTATATATATTAGATAATAATAATATAAATTATTCTAGTATATAATCATAATAAATTTAAAATTATATATAAGAGGTTAATGAACATTTGATGAAAATTAATCTTGAAGTATGTTATTTTCAAATGAATTTGATTTCTGTGAGACTAAAGCCATATTGGCCCCTTGTTACTTATATGTGCTGTATTTATTTACTAAAATTGTATTTAATAATAATTATTATTAATTGTTTAATGATTTAGATATCCATATAATTTTCAATATTTCAAGGGGATTAGTAATTAGAAGTTATCAAAATGGTAAGAGTTATATTTTACATCCTCAGTATTTATCATAGTTGTTTGTGATTTTACATCCAAGGATGAAATTCCCTGATATACCTCTCAAGAATCTCATAAATTATATTATAATATATTTATTAATAGATAATATTTTTTCTATCCATTATACCCTTTTATATACTCCAAAAGGATGAAATAATATTTTTAAGAAAAATTGACTTTAATTCACACTTTAGTTGAAAAACCAATCTCTTACATATCCATGATTTCTAAAAATGTTATAATTTTTTTTGTAGTAATCCTAAGATTTTAAAGTCATTTTTACTCAGATTTGACATAAAATGGTTTAAATGTAATCTTTTAATCATTTTCCAAATGATTCCCTTTTTTAAATTTTCTAAAAAAACTGAAAGGGATGTTTTTTAACCTATATAGCATGAACATAATTTACTACCATCATTAATAAAAAAGTTTTTTAATATTACATTATAAAATTTCATCATGATTTTGGATGAAAATTTTCCCCTTAATATTTAAGATATTTTGATATTTTAAATAATCAATTTAAAAAATAAAAAAATATATTTTTCCATGGTAATTGTTCCAATTGACCTTTTGAATATTTTGTAATCTATAATGAAATCCATTAATGTAATTTATGTTTTACTAGAGATATGATCCAATGATAAAATCCTCATTATTTCCCTATTTATTTTATGATTATTTTGTTAATAATATTATGATACCTATTACTTTTCCACAGGATATGCTATAAAGAAGTGATAAAATGTTAATTAATCTAGTTTTCTTTTTTACTTGTTTTTCTTTGATGAAATTTTATGAAAACCATTTCTTTTCATGAGATTTGATATGATGCATCTTTTATTATCTTGTTTAAGACATATGTATGATTTTCATTATGTGATGGGTGGTACTATTGTTTTATACAACCCCACATCAGTATAAATATCGATATCTCATAAGATAAATATGTTATACATTAACCAGATTTCATGTTTATGATTTTATGTGTGGATATGGTTTTAATGTGAATAAGTTTATATATTAATCTGGATTTCAGGTCAATAATATTATAGGTTGAACTAGATTTCATGTCCATATGTTTAGGTATTTTCCTGGATTTCCCAACCATATGATTATGTGTGGACCTGGATTCATGTCTATAACATTATGCGAGGGCCTGATTTTATGTCCTTAACATAATGAGTAAAATAGTTTCTCTTAATACATGTTCTCAATGTTATATGATTTTGTCATACATATAATCATGTCTTATACAAATTCAATGCTACAATGAATCATTTTTTATGATTCCATTATGATTCATGACTTCTGAACATCTATGGTTAATTCCATGAATCAACATTATGATCTACGATATGCAGGGTTTTATATGTGATGATCGTGTTCTCATACCTGCATGCTTATGTTAAGATTATGTTTTCATTTATGTCTATATCTTTTAACCTTAATGAGAATATGAGGCCACCCTTAATTTTTTCCTTGTCCTAAAATTATGAGGAAATATATTACGTATGATATATCTAATAATAGTGATGGTCAAAAAGATCTTTGTGGGAGATGATTTAGATATATTATGAACTAGTAATTTATGTATAAATCATTCCAATGGATCTGGACCTATAGGTTTTTGTAATGGATCATTATGATATTTAATAAATATTTATATATTAAGATTGTATATTTATGTATGAAATGTATGGGTATGTATATGAAACACCTAGCTTAAACAAACCATAATATACATTATCAATATTCATATTCACACATAACTATTATAAAAAATCTATTGGTTTGGAAAGTATGAATATGAATTACTATAATATGAAATATATATATAAATTGTTTCCATAATATAAGGAATAATAAAATTTATTATTTATTATCAAGTATTTGTAAAATAATATAATTGTTTTTGAAGGTAAACAAGTTATTTTTTATAAACACTTTTTTAATGTCCGCGTTAGATTTTTATCTTCATAGTTAAAATTAATCACTATTTATATATGATTCTAAGGAAATAAATATATTATTTATTCAATTTAACTAATAAACATAAATATCATTATTTTTATTATGAAATGCTTGAGAATAAATTGATTTTATGCTAAATAAAAAATCTCCTTCAATAATAGTTTTTACTGCATTTTGTGTGTGGGTATTATGAATGTTTCCAAACATTTTAATAAATTGTACTATCTAAAATGAATTTAAATGGAAAATTATATTTTTAGTATTTTTTAAAATAATTTCTCAAAATATATTTAATGGTGTTTTTATCTATTCTAACACGCTATAATGAATATTATTCATTACTAGGGATATACTCTAATGATAGTTTCCACCATATTTTTTGGATGGATTGTGATTATGTTTTCATATTAATCACTGGGATAAATTTTAACATTTCATATTCATATTTTGAAATAAAAATGTTAATTTTTGTTATTTATTTAATAATTGTTCATTTATTTTCTTTTATGAAATCATTAGAAATATTAACTGACATGTAGTGTTCGTTATAACCCATCGACGTATCTGTAGGTCTAATGGGACAAGCTATGTTTGGTATTTAGGCTATACCTACCTAAATATATATGATTTATTGGAATAATTACTCTATTTATTCCTTCTAAATGAGCATTATAAAAATCACAATGTAATGAATTCCATAATACGAGCCTTATTTTCCCAATTAAAGGAAAGGAAGCAGAAGGTGGCAAAAAATTGCAGATCGCGTGATCCTCAAAGAGACATTTTATAACATGAGAAACATAGGGTCATGTGAAGGAACATGATACAGTGGATAGAATGTACTAGGACCCATGTAGCCCCTTTTCAAAGGACCATATGCACTCATAAAGGCACCTTAGGCAACCAGTGGATGTGTAGTGGCAGATGAGAAAGATTCCCTAGGTTGTGCAGTTCGTCAGCAACAAACACTTGATAATACAATAAAAAATCCTAGCAAAATTGAGTTGAAGATGCCAAATAAGAAGAGACCCCTAGCAGTTATAATGATCATGTGATGAATCACTGATAGATGGGAAATTTTTCTTAACAACATTTTAGAAAATTCAGGACACCCAAAGAGTTTTTATAAAATAAAACAAAGAAACTAAAAATTCAGGAGGTGGGTGCTACACATAGTTGTAAAATTAATGAGAAACACTAATCTCAATACAACAATAACCATGAGATAATGGTGAAAATTTATCCTCATCTCACGAAATAAATTTGGTTATTCATCCACAGTGTGTAAATTACCTTGGGTATGTCAACGAGGCCTCAGATTTCTCTATTGGCTCCCTAAGGAAAAACAAATTGGATTTTCCAGGAAGTCATTTCACACCTCCATGAGAGAATTATTGTTCACATGATTTATCATCAAGAGGTATAGTAATTTTCATATACATTACTCATGTAATTTCACATAACCATAAAATTTATAGTATAAAACAAAGGAAATAAATCTGGGAGGAGGTGGAAGCCTCTTGCTGTCATAAAATTCATATGACTCGTTAATGAAGTCTACATCATGATTTAGCAAGACAACTCGACAAACCGCCATGATCTCATAATGGCTCACGAACAAGAAATCCTTTCCTCACCAAATGTAATAGTTACGGAATCAAGCATATCACAGTGGCCTTTCAATGGGTACTCTAATTGCATGAAGTCCCTTGGACATCTCGATATGAAAATATGAAGTCATTAAAAATGACCACATAAATAATAATGTAATAATTAATTAGAAATAATAAAATAGATGATGGATTGATGGGATAGACTCATGGTAATTGAAAATAATAAAATAACCTCAGAGTGATCAAAGGTAATGACTCTTGAAGACCTGTGGCACCAGAAAACATTTCTGACTCCATCCTCGATTCAAATAAGATATGATATGAACAATAGATAACAAACAAGGTAGAGAGGCCTATAAATCTTCCACTATAGCATGGATAATTAATGGAGACCAAATGTAGTTCAATAGTGACCAAGAGAACTAAATCATGGAATTTTTCATCATTCTTAGAGTAAGATTCATAGAGTGGCTGATCCCGTAGCAAGCATGTCTTATCCCTGGTAATATATCGTCGAATATCTTGATTAATAATTCACCATGAAGAAAGCACTTTGTGTGATCTTTCATATATCACACGGGAGGTTCCAGGAAGGACATACAATGAACCTCCTACTTCTTCTCTTGATCAATCATGGCTCAAAATAAAAAAACATATAATAAATCTAAGGCATTCAAAATATAATAGCAAGGAAAAATATTAATAGTGGATGACATAAGAGGAAACCATCCTTTTTGATCCTCATGTACATAACTTGAACCATCCAAGTCATGCAATAGTGCCATGAATTGTCACCCATATTAGACAAAGATCCTTTGACATAATTTTTAGATCACATAACATCATATGGTCATACCAAAGAAAGTCACATGGTCCCCCTAGGGTCTCCCCGTCTAGTCTCATGAATCCCTCTAGGCTCATCACACAATCCTTGGGATGTCCTTCAGATACATCACTTGACTCATATAATGGAACCAACACATGTCATCTAATTGTTATAGTCGCATCTAGCAATGTAAACAAAGCTCTCATGATAACCATTTGACAAGTCAATCAAGACTGGTGCTGCCCTCTAGGCATGTCAGCCATATCTCGCATTGTCCCCTATGAATGTCATAAAAGACATGAATCACCCTCCGTGACATGTCATATTGGATCTCAAGACACCATCCATATATGCCAACCAAATATTTAAAATAACAATAGGGAAAGTGATGCACCTTATTTGTGTAAACATTTTCACATACTTTATTGAAAATAAACCAAAAGATTTTCAGCAATTACCAACTAATTAGGGGAAGAATACATTTATTTTGGTGATCTTGTTCATTTTTAGGAGATTTATGGGAAAATACACAAAACGGGGGAGACTGAGAAAAAGTTACAGACTACACGGTGTGTACTTATTTACACGATGTGTACATCTGGACTTAGACACGGTTTGATCAGGCCAACTATATGCCCATGTAATCTGAAGCGGGTACATTCAGTGTGCAACCTATACAACCTTTAGTCCGATGCTTGGAGTGAGGTTCGAACTAACGATCAACCGTTACCTCTACTATTGCACACGCCATGATGTATGGGTACACGATGTGTTTTATATTATTCGAACTACTTACGTGATGGTTCTGTCCTTCCCAAAACATGCCCAAGAACACTTTACTTACACATGGAGTGGATGTTCGGTACATGCCGTGCATCATTTATTAGTTTATTCCATGATCCCTCGGCTTGTATATCTAAAGAACATGGGTTTCTAACCTGCTTTCACTACATGTAGTGTACTCTGGATGTACTCACAGTGTACTTTAATTTTTCCATTTTCTCACATTTTCTTCTCCTTTTGAATTTATTTTTCTTTTGTTTGGTTTTTCTATTCTCTTTAAGGGTATGAAATACCGAGATCCTTTTCGTGGGAAGTGGCCCACCACTGCCACTGAGGGCAAGAGGCCCATTTATCGTCATATCCGACTTCGGCTTGTGACACAGCCAGAACCAAATGCTCTAGTATACGAGATCCCTCTGTTGTCCATTTTTCCACCCCTCACACCCTCCATAGTGGATGGTTATAGTATTGCCTCATCTCCACCCTCTATAACCGAGCCTCTGAGAACCACCATTTCGGCGCCACCAGCTACCACTCCTCCCGAGCCATCTTCAGTATCCACAACTAGTCCATCTTCGACCACCCCATCTAGTGAGCCATCAACTACTGCGGATGATCCACCTCCAAATACAGCTCCGGCTGCAGCACATCCACATGGATAGGATCCTGTAGGTTTTCACTACCCTTGCATGGTGTTCACAGTCGCTGATTTGGAAAACGACAGTTTCTGGAACTTCTCTCACTGCACAACCCCATTGAGAAGCTACTATTTGGATTGCAGTGTCCCTCAATAGCTCGATATCAGGGGAGAGTTGTAGGATCTTCTAGGGAACACCCCCTTACTCTCGATCTTCTAGGTCAGCAATCCTATTTTTCATGATTAATTTTTCGAGTTTTCAACCTCGTTCGAGTTTGACAGAGCCATGTACCTGGAGACGCCTGGTGATGCATTACCAGTGGTTTGGTTCCTACTTGGCGGATGTCGTTTTTCCTTTACCATGACCATGTTTGGCCGAGGGTGCGGCTTCAATCCTCATCCCATCACCCCTCCCCATGTCTCCACCCAGACTCGACCCATGCACTCTGATCCCATAGCCATGTGGCAGGAGATCGTTGGGCCTGACCACCAGTATTCCCCCACTTCCTAGAAGAGTACCCTTATAGCCGACCCTATCCTTCGCATCACCCAGTGATTGTTTAGCACCATTTTTTCCCTGCCATGAGGATATGGGGGTCATGACCAGCCATGACATGGATCTCCATACCTTTTTCATCCAGTAGGACTACCCAGTCCTCCCTTACCATGTCTCCTTCTATTTCAATTCCATGTTTACCGGCTGTCAAGGAATCTTGAATGGTGGGTTTTATGCTACCTGCCTTTCCCACCACCACGGGGTATTTGAGCTTTACCTTCCCCATAACCGGCTATGTTCACCCCAATGGATGGAATTTCTCATGATCATTCCATTGGGATTGGTCTGGAAATAGGGGGCGCTTATGTCCATGGCTAGCCACGACCCTACCAACCCGCTGAACCCCCTGACACTGCTGATGCCGCTATTCCTCCTTGACCACCCCCTTTTCTTTCCCTAGATCACTACCCTTCTTCTGACCTTCCTTCTTCTATTACATCTGCTTCCCCTACCCCCAAACACTTAGTCGGTCTCACCCATTCCCTCCGCCTCGATACGATGGATCATCACCTCGTTCATATCGACACCTGTAAGGACCGCATGGAACAGATATTGGGGCTTGTTCTTTAGCATCTAGGTATACCACTACCCCTACCACCTACCTTTTCCTTAGTTCTCAGCCCTTCTTCTATAGCTCTGTTTCCCCTTACTATGCTGGCCACAGATTCCATTCTCTTATCCACTGTGGTCCCCACTGCTACTACAACTGCTACCCCTGCTACTACCAGTTCAGGGAGTGATTCCACTCTTCATCTTTAGAGTCCATATCCTACTGTTCCTACTTCTACAGCTTCTCTTTCGTGTGTAGATTCTGAGCCTCCAGTTTTCATGGCTTCTAATCTTTCATTATTGGCTGCTTCGGTACTGGATGATGCCTCTTCTGAGGCAACCCCCTGACTTTTTTTTGGACACCTGTTTTTCATTTCATATATCTTTTTGTGACATATTATACATTTATATGTTGTGTATGATTTCATTTTTTTCTCTCCCTCTCTATCACAGGTACTCTGGCATGTTTTGGGATGCACTTTTCCACCACCTCCCATTTTTCTTTGCGAAGACACAAATGAAGTAATGTTTTTGTGCATTTCAATTGTTTTGTTTTCATCCTTGATTTAATTATTTCTTTAATTTCCCTTGTTCTAGTCCACTTTTGTTTCCCCACCTTCCCTTATTCACTTTATGTGACATATGGTGGACCATGTGTGATATTAAGTATGGGGGGAATCTCTCGGCCCCATTAGTATTTGCCCTTATCATCATTCTAGAAGACATTATTATTAGAGACTTTTTAAAAAAATGTAAAGACATTTTTGTTAATCATGATTATAAATAATGATGATAATAGTGGGAAGTTTTAAAAAAGTGGCATGCTTATTTTAGTTCTTTAGTTCTTTAAAATGATTGCTAATATACTTTATATTGAAACTTATAATCCTTGGATAATTATATCGATTAGACTAATCAATTATATTAAAGTCACGACCTGATTGTCTCTTTATATATTTTTCTTACTCCTGAGAGGTATTCTAAACCTTCTATCACATTCTTTTTAATACCCAATTTCTTGATAGATTCTTAGGATATACATAACTACTAGAATTTTAATGTTTTCTTTTCAAAACATGAATACTTTTTTGAATTATATTAAAATGATTGAGAAATTAGATTTTTTTAACCTTTTTATCTTCAGTCCTACCCTATATATAATCTTCAAGTAGCCCCTATAAACAATGAAAAACCGTAATAGGATGCCATATTACAATTATATGTCCCTTCCTACCATAATTCTTATATAATTTTTCATTATTATTCACTTAAGATTAAAATAAGGGACTTAAAACACATGGCATACTTTGGGGCATCATCCTGAAATTAAGTATGGGGGAGACCCTCTTGATCATTTGGGGAAAAAGGGTTTCAAACCTCAATTCATGGAAATTCAAAATGGTCCCCTTTGATCTATTATAAAAAATGGTACAAACAAAGGAACTTTATACTCACTTGTTGGTATATGGAACCTACCTACCTATGTAAAGGAAATGGTGGTGATAAGATCATTTGATAAAGCTTGATGAGGATGCTTTTACATTGAGCTTAACTTTGAATATCACGCAGTCCAATTTTAGAATTTAGCATCATATTTTAAGACTCAGAGATAGTTTTCACATTGAAACCTACCAACCTTTAGCCACAGAAACATTTGATTCTTATTGAAATGTCCTCCTGATTTCTGTAAATCAATTTTCTGAAGTGGAGACCTAGATTTCTTGCAATCTAGTGGATATCGTGTATATTTAATTGATTGAGCATAACTGTAAATTAATTAATATTGAGTGTTGAGAATGTTATTGTTGAAGTACATCATTGGATTTCTTGTTTTTGAAAGGTTAAAACATGTGTTAAAAGAGGGTGATAGTAGTTAATTTAATTATATATGTGGAATGATTAGAATATCACTTGAATTGAAATTGTTTTTTAGATTTTGAGAAATTTCTACTATGACATATTATTAGTAATTATGATTGACTGAATTCCTACCTTTTAAAATATATACTATGTTATTTAGATGTTGATATTTGATCGAGGGCAAGAAAATGGCTATGTATAGGGGAGTTTGATGCACCCGATTTGTGTATAAATTATCACATACTTTATTAAAAATAAAGAACAAGTTTTTTCCGCAATTACCTACTTCTAAGGGGACGAATACTTTTATTTTGGTGATCTAGTTAATTTTCAGGATATTTATGGCCAAATACACAAAATCGGAGGGAATGTGAAAAATTTATAGACTACACAATGTGTAATTATTTACACGTCGTGTATATCTGGACTCAGACACAGTTTGATCAGGCCAAGTATATTCCCAATTAATTAGAAGACGGTACACGCTGTGTGCACCATATACATGCCGTGTATACCCTTATAAAAACAATTGGTAGATGAGAAGTAGTCTACATGCCATGTGGCAGGCTAATGGAAACACACAGTGTGTGGAGGCTTTAAACGCCATGTAGGCCATTCTAGAAGTGGTTGGTGGCCAAAAAATGAGACTACTGGCCATGTATGGAGGTGCTACATGCCGTGTATAGCCACCTACCTGGACAAACTGTTTTCCATGTCACAGAAGAAATGTTAGGCCGCATAACGGCAGAGAAAAGAAAGGAAGAGGCATATTGCCAAAAGTGCACTCCCTGTAATTTTTCCACACGCCGTGTAGTTATCTTTTCATTAAAATGAGTTCTTGGCCTCTGATTGGGTGGTGTATGGAGAGAAAGTGTGGAGAAAAGGTTGACGGTCCGAAGGAGAGATGTTCTGCCATTGTAATACCACCGTTATACTGTCTACCAATGAATCATTCCATCCTCGAAGATCCTATCATCATCTCATCAGGAATCAAGTTTTTGTGTTTATCATTTTATATATGTATTTCTAGACATCCAGTGTGTTGGGGTTGTGGGAGATGATGAGTTTTAATTTAAATTAAGTTGCAATGAATTTTTTTCTATTACCATCTTTTTATTCATCTTAAATAACTTCTTATTATCACTTGATATTATGTGCCAGACCAAGGGTAGAATTTTCAAGGATTCACAAGAAGAATACCGGTGAATAATTTCATGAACATTGGAAGTATTCGTCAACTCAAAATCGACTAGTAAAAATAATGATCTGTTAAAAACTAACTACCTGACCAAGGAGTTAGTTTTTGCAGCTCTAAATAGAAATTTTACCAGACCAAGGAAACATTATTACAAATTGAACACATCATGTTGGGTTATTATGAACAACAAAACCGTGTAAGTAATCTAATTTAATAAAAAACTTCTCATTAATCCAAAACCCCAACACATGTCTTTATTTATCTATATCAAATTCAATTTTCCTGTATTTACATTTATTCTGTTAATTGATTTGTTAAAAAAACTTAAAAAAAATTGGTATTTTTATCCAAACAATAAACAATAGACTCTAAATTCAGTAATCTTCATGGAGACAAAAATAAAAATTAAGTTAAAACAAGATAAAAATATCTTCTTGATGCCTATGGATTGACCCCTTACTCATGCTACACTTGTTAGGGTAAATATAATTTGGGACACCGATATTATACCTTCAGTGAAAAGACTCCACCGAATGTCAGTGGGATCATAAAACACCCTATAGACAAGCCATATCAGTTATTTTATTACTTCAAAGACAAACCATCTAGATCTTATGACATCCTCCAGACAAGTCAGAGGGGTTATGTGAGACCCTATAGGCAGGCATGCTAGATCAATAGGTAAACCTCAGTGTGTAAGCCTGGAACAACTAAACAATAGAGACTCGAATTACTTCAATCTTCAGGATATATAGGTCACCTATTCATGGTTTTAGCTCTATATTGATCAATGAAGACAATCCCAATATATAAATTGCATCTATATAATCAATGACATTTATTACATTCCATCTCTTGTTTCTCACAATGAGAATGGTTCACAAGGTCTTAGGGAGTTTTATTGGTCATATCATTAGCACCATAAACCTTCAAAATGACTAGGGAAGCATCAATTTATAATTCCTGATCAATTGAACTATGAGAAATCTGATTCTTTGCATAACCAAGATGTGTAGGAAACATTTTTAAGGCTCGAGACTGACCTAAAAATGGGCATTCACCACTGTGTGGGCCCCATAAAATCTCAGATATTTGAACCGTCAAGACCAAATCATTTCCATGTTATGATCATCTAACTCATCCTTCAATGAATTGATAAATTAGATGAAATATAAGGTTGTTGATTCCTTCCATAACTATGGTATGTTGAAGAACTTTTTAATTCATGAGACAAAAATCAAAATGGGAATCCACATCGGTGTAGTTATGAAAATATCTCTGGTATTTCAACCATGAGGTCCAAACCATTCCAATGGGATGATAATTCAACCTCATCCTTCAATGGATTGAGAAATCAATTAAACTTTGAGGACACTGATTCCATCCATAAAAAGGAAACGTCAAATTCCACCAAATGTCATGGACCCTAACTGAAAATGAACATCAATATCCATGCGAGAACAAAAATATCACAATTATTTCAACCATTAGGACCCAACCATTCCAAGGGGTTTATCACTTTACCTCATCCATCAGGGGGCTGAAAAATAAACTGAACTATGAGGACACAAATTCTTAAATTTACAATGATTGATATAACGTCTCCCTAAGGGATATGCTATATAATAAATCCTCTCACAACGGGCCCAACACATTATTCATGTATCATGTGCAATGAAAAATTATCATTTTCCATCCCTTGTTTCTCACACGAATTGAAGATCACATGGGCTTAGGGAACTACAATAATCATGTCATGTTCACTATGGGTCTCTATAATGGGAAGGGAAACCTCAATATATATGCCTCAAACAAATGAACAATGAACTCTTGATTCTCACTGTAATCAGGATACATATTATTCCACTCCCTAACATGAACTTGAACACCATCTGTCATAGAGCACCTATACATGTTCTTTCAGCATGACATTAAATTGGCTGGGTCTAATGAACTATGTCGATTTTGATTCTAGGAATAACAATGATACATAGAATTCATTATAATGGATAAATAACCTCTTCTGAATATTAACCATCTCTTTTCATGGTAGTAGATTCCAAATCACCTCGCTATAGTGATTTAACACATAAAAGCCACTCATTACTTGAAAATGAATTAGAACCTCAGATACATAAAGATGGATTCACTAAAGAGAACCCCATCCTTTAAATTTAAGGAGAAATAAACCATGACCAATTTTTTATGGTATCTGATCCCATATCAGGATTAGGATTAGATTTTTAAAAATATATTAAATCTATATGAGATACCCAATGTTGGTATTAGTTCCCCCAAAGGGTGAGATTAGACGGACCTCCCATCCTCTCGATCAATACTAGTCCCCAAGAGTAATTGGGCATGAAAGTAAAGATGACCACCAACCTCTGTATTGCAGGGCTTTACCCATCTAACGATGAGAGAACCAATTGGTGTTTCTAGTAAGAGAAACAATGATAACCTGATGTTCATGATTGTCCACAACATGAACCCCCCCTCCCATAATTAAGTATTATGACAAACCAAACCTCTTCAATGAGGGTTTTTATTCACTCCTAGAATCATAGAGAAACAGGAATGGTAAACCCAATGTGAATCTCTCAAACAAAAAATTATTGGTTATAGTTGGTCGATTCATATTTTTCCCCCCACAAAAAAACCTGACTAGACTAACATGGATCTCTCAAATTAAATGATGATTAGTTAATCATGCATTTGGCAACTTTTTTTATGTTATAGAAAAAAATTAGTAAGACCGGTGTGATATTATAGACAAAACTATCTAACCAGGGTTCTTATGAAACTAGTACAACCAAATTTTGATAAATCCAAGAGAGAATGATTTAAGAATCATAAATAAATGAAAAATTGTGTGAGCCATTCAAATCAAATTGAAAATATTATGTATATGATACTAAAAAAATAGTTAACCATATTATTTATCATCCAAAAAACTATAGATTCTTCTCTCAACATTCCAAATTGAGACAATATCTTCATCATACGGCATTATCCCAAGTTAATCATTTATTGATGAAACCCCCGTAGTTTGCAAAATGTTCTCACCTTCTCTACAAATCATATATTAGGTGGAACAAACAATTGTCTACGAGTACCACCGACATAGTAATATCATGGCCATGGAATTTTTTGATGCGATTCTCCAATAATTGAAACTAGTGTGTCTGAATCACCCATGTAAATCAACTACTGATCAAGTACCCCTAGTCACTACAACCAACTGCTTCGGGAGATTATTCTTCGAATGTGATAACTACTACCTTCAGTCTCTGAAGGAGGTGTATCTGGAAGCCATATTTGTCTTGCATTCTATTCCAGTTTTTCATATAAGGCAACCTATCATCCACCATCACCGTCACTATCCCACTGGTAACAACCAATCACCTACTGAGGGTACCAACCAATAGACTACCTATACTTATGCACATTCTTGGGTAACAAGTAAGGCACATCAGTGGTGGAATTCATTGGATATCCTAGAGAGAGGTCATATCCTCACTCATATTGAATATTCCTACTCGAATATTCTAACAAGAACCATCAAGCATGCTCATATACATGCAGACTCGGAACAAGTATGTGGGAAAATTCCAACATCCTGCATGGGGGAGGCACATATCCCAACCCGCATGAATGATGTTCATCAACAATGTTTGATGGCACAAGGACGAAATAAGTGAGTTCATATTACTTCTTAAAAAAAAGACATCTTCTAGTGTATAATGGAGATAGAAAATTTACAGTCTTATATCACTAGACATAAATTTCCACAATGAAAATATATTTTCATAACAATGGAATAAATCCACCAGCATATTCATGCACAGTTGCAGATAAAGGGACAGAAGACTACTCCTATCCCAATAGCTAGTGAAACTAAAAAATTTTATCATTGATAATAAGTCGTTTTATTAGGGAAATCTAATATTATTGCTCCATTATAGGAGGATTATTAGAATATTCCGAAAAAGGAAGAGACATCATACATGGATCTTACATTAGTTCGACCAGGAGATCACCATGTGAGAGCGACACATGCCTCGGGATAGGGGTAAATGACTATAAAAACGTCTTGAAGCTTATTCCAAAGGCCAAGAACTAGTATAATATCCCTATTCAAGCCAAGGATTACCTCGTGAGAGGGGAAAAATCCTTTTGATAGTTTAATATTCCAGTTAGAGAATTCAACATGTGTACCCCAAATTCCCAAGATCAATAATATATCTCTGTTCTCACTAAGGATCACCGCATGAGAAAGACACAATATTCAGGAATGACTCTTAATTATGTCATTTAATTTTCATTGAATATTACAGTAGATAATGGAATCCAAAAATATATTACTACTTCCTCTAACAAATGACTGTGATAACATCATTTCGAGGTAATATAGGAGGAGTTTGATACACCTTTTCCCATTCTAAAGGACCTCCAAGATATTCTAGTGGGGAATACATATTTGTACCATTATCATATTCGTATTCCAACAAGGCCTACCCTACGAGGGCTACACATGCCTTTGGGATGGCTTATACTGATTCCTAGAAAGACTAGTGGAATATCGCAAAGGTTCCTAATTGGTCTCATACACCCATATTGACTAAGGCACACCAAGTGAGAGTGGAAAATTCTTTATGAAATTCTCATATTACTATCAATAATGAGACATCTTATTTGATTATTCAACATCATCTCATCAATGTGAAAAGATTCCCACCACACCAAATGATTATATACATGTTCAAAAAACAAATATACATTAGGCTCATATCCCTGCACAATCCCAAATGGATGGTCATCAAATTTAAACTATGACATAGAACATGGATCATATTTCAAATATTTATAATGAATGTGCTCTAGAGGTTGTTCAAGACACACTTCCAAAATGATAGGGGTCTGTCAATTTTTCTATCAATGAAAAAGGGGAAGAAGATCATTACCTTGTTAGTCCTCTTCATGGCAGTGTGCAGATGAAAAATAGGGAATTCACTACAGACATCCACCTTGGTCAACCTCCCAATGATGATATCTCCCACAGAGGAGGACATCCTCCCATTTCCCAGACTCCACTCTATAGAGAGTTGTTCAAAACCCTATTGAATTTTTATATAGTGGTGCTCAAAACATTGATGTTAACTACATATGGTTTCCCATAGTATTCCAACAGCACTCCACTCCTATCAGATTGATACCATTAGAGATATATTCTATAGTCAAACCAAATCGAGGTGTGTATGAGTAATTAAAAAATAGAAGAGATTAAAATATAGAGAGAGTTAACTGGAAACAACCTCTCCATCAAGTTTTGGACCCTCACTACATCTGGCTATGATATCGTAGATGGTATAGAAAAGGAATGAATACCTTATTTATTATATAGTTTGTGGGATAATCATCCATAACTAAATAATCAAAATCTCCCTTATCTGGGATATGATTTTCACCTTCAGAGAATAAATATATTGCCTTTTTATCTAGACTTGACTGATATCATCATTGTTCGGTATCCAAAACTGTAAAATCACAATAGAAATCTATAACAAGCGTGCCACCATTTCATCATGAAACATTAACAGCTAATCTCCGAATCCACATCACTCATCTTTATTTCAGGATGGGGATAGTATAATGTTTTACACTTTAGCACACCCATAGAACAATAAAACCCATCATATTTGTCTTTCTATAATGTTATTTCCCTTCATGAAATCAAGGGATTGTGTTTTTTCTCAGGATAGTTGGTCGCAATAATATATTTCCCCTATTCAATGATGTATTGTATCATAGGATGAGGACGAGGATAGACAACATGAAATTAAACTAGGCCTCTAGAAGAAAAGAGAATGAATTCTGGACATGAAGAATGAAGATGTAGTCATCCAGAAACCATCCTGCTGTGAATAATCCTCATCATGGCCAACCATCATACCTAGATCATACATGAGAATAGCTATAACACATCAAAAGGTCCAAATAAATAGCATATGTAGCATTCTTCTAGGAGAGGACACAGACTCCATGGTTGGGAGATTATCTACTACCACCTTCACCCCTTAGATCCTCAATTCTCAAGAGGATTCAGGATATACCCTCAAAGGTTACAAGAAAACCCTAGCATGCAGGTTTGGGGGACTTATGTCTCACTCACCATCTCTATATTCATAATAATATAAAATGGTACTAGATGAATTAGTGGTGATTCCATATATCACCCACCCCACTAGGATGGAGGAAATTATATATGCATGTCCATCCCAAGAATCATCATGTCCCAGATTAGAATCATTGGATCATCAACATCATAAAAATAAAATAGAAATTTAATACCTGGATGACCCCAACCTAAAAGTCTAGGGTAATTTTCATCATCGCAATCATTAAAAAGGGAATCATCATTCTCATGATTAAGAAGAAAATGGTCAGTTTCCTGCCTATCTCTCTAATTGTGAGACAAACCTCTTCATGTCAAGGCTCCTAAGACAACAACAACTATAAATTACCTCAATGTCACTATCCAAATGCAAGGACTGGTGGAGTGTATAGAAAAGCCAATTATACCCCACTAGGATTGATAACCGAAATGGCCCAATTTGTAATATGGTTCAAATAAAAACCCAAATGAAATAATTAAAAAATATTCATCTTTCACTGAATGTAAAGGAACAACCGCAATTTCCCAATATACCTTTGTGAATGTCATCACTTTCAACAAGGAATACATTGATCAAGATGTTAATGTAGAGGGAAGCATCATGGAAATTTTACCTAGATAGGAGGGTGATTGGATTCACCAACTGATGATCTACACACTAGGAACCAGAGAAGGCTCATAAATTTGGAATCATTGAATAACAAGATGAAAACTCTCAGGTGGAATGATGCCAATGAAAAATGTATAGGTGTGGCAACATCATGATCACTATTCAAAATAGTTCACATTCCTTCCATGTAGGAACAACAATAACAATATCAAAGTGATACAGAAACTCTATGGATATTGAATGAGGGTCTATTTATGGGATATATTCTATTTGGGTTTCATCTTCAAGAAGATATGAATATTATTCCTCCCATAGATGATATTATTGAAAGAGTGGTTTATGAAAATTAGATTAGTTATAGATATTGAAATCCTGTATACATAAATGTGAAAGCCTAAAATGATCGTCACTTCCCTCAATTTCTTAGAAATCATCTAAATTTCAAGGGTAATCATTCAGTAAGAGGATGAATTGAGAATCAATGAGAAATGAAAGTGTGTCCACCTCATCAACCCCCTCCTTCTCCCTGTAGATGAGAGACAAATCCCAAAATAGTTACCCTAGAGTTACATAACATCATCAAGTCTTTAGATACTCGAATGGAATCCATGGATTGTTGACGTGCACCTATACAGCCTGATAGAAAGCCATATCCCATTTGGCTGGATGAAACATTTCTTTTACCAAACATCTAAAATCAAACCATCTATCCCTCTATTGGTGGTGGTAACCATAAATAGTTTTCACACACTTTATATCACAATGTGGGCTGATTATGGGCCCTCATGATCAATAAGAGCACAATATATATGGTTTTTTGTTCAAACTCCGATAGAGCCAACCTTTTTTTTGGTACAACAGTCTGCCGACAGGATCTGTTGTAGGATAGAAAGGTATTCATCATCAGTTCCTTTATGAGATCATCACCATGCATAGGAAATTTATGATCATCATACTATGAAGTAAAATAAATGTGACAATTATAGGGTGTATGATTTCGTTGTGAGATAGAATGGTTGAAAATATTTTCTCAGAATCCCTCCCTCATAAGAGAAACCATCATAACCCTATGCTAAAAATCCAAGGTATAAGTTATAGACACCTATGATCACAATGATGTATCCGAGTGGGTTCTATTAGTTTTCTAAAATAACACAACATTTTTAGTAGTCTATTTAGTGAATATAATCCAAAAATTGACTTATTCACACAAAAAAGGTGGAAAAGGATAGGTAGAGTAGAAGATACCATTGTCACACCCAAGATAGTGGTAGGTCCCATCATAGAACATAATACGACCCCTAATTGACCATCACCTCCTACTATGTGGTGATAACCATAAAATTTCCCTCATCTAGAGGCAAAGAGAAATAATGTTTTTCCATGATTTGAGAAATTGATGAACAAATTATACACCTTCCAAAATAAAAAATTACCCATTTATTTCTTACTTTCCATGGAATATAACCTGTTGAATCTTACACATCATCGGAATCCTAACGAGGTCAACCTCACCAACTTTAATAACTACTGCCCATATCAAAGAAGTGTGGGTCATAACATCAAAGACTAATTTATATTCATTAAAATCCTTCAAGGAATGGTAAATTATGGAGATTCAGAAATAGAAAAATCCTAAGAGAAGGTGGAATGAAAATCCATTGGTTGGTAAGAAAAATAATATGGATGAAAGAAGGTTCTGTCCAGGCATGCACAAAATTTTGAAACATTGATGAATCAAAAAATTGTTGATCGATCTCACGCCACCATGAAAGAACAGTTGAACATAAACAAGGTATCTTCAAAACCTATGAAGGATATATCAGAAGATCCACCCAATGGTGGGCATGAACACTGAATGTAAGAAGAAACAGAATGGGGGGAATCATATTCTGCTCTAATGCAAGCCTTAAGTCTTTCTTATTTATTACCACAACCATATAAAGAATGGGTATGAGTCCACTAAATTGGATCCTCATTGAAAAAATAATTAATATTTTTTTTTCTATAAATGTGATTCAACAACCCTTCTTCAATGTTGAATATAACCATAAATATGAATTTATGGAAAATAACCAGTGAATAGGATGTTTTATATGATGAAACCAAGGATACATGTGATGTAATAGACATGTTCATACACAATATTCTAATTGTATCCCCATGGAGGATATATATGAAAATTATACTCATGGAAAAGTGCTCCAATAGACAAAAAAGTGGTTGGGAGGTTCCCTAAATCACTCAAATTATAACCTACCTTGGATTGTCTTCCATGACCGCCTAGAAGGGTTTCAATTTGATCAACCCATGAAACAAGGATGGAGGAACTGACATGTACCAATAGTAGAAGATATTCCATCAACTTCTACCTGATCCCTAGGTATGTCCATTTAAGATTCCTTGTCTCCTAAAATGCATTCTTAGGATCAGCCCCATATTGAGAAGTGAAAACCTTTGACATAAAATTACAGAGTTCTAAAATATTTTTATATTTTCCCTGTCGAGCTCTAAATCCTTAATGAGATCTATCATTAAATATAACTTTAGGAGACACTTTTTAAATCCCTTAAAATCCCATAAGAATTTGATATAGAATTCACAGTAGTCGGGGACTATGTATTTTAAACCATGTCCTCAAAATGTCATATTTCCATCTAACCAATGTTGAAGATTAGTAGAAGGTCATCTTGGGGAACATCTGACCCGTGTATGTCTCGTGATGTTTCAATAATGTCAACATCCAATGGGTAATTATTAATAATGTTCATTGGATCAATCTCATCCAAGTGTGTACCCTCAAAAGATTGGGATTATTTGAAGGGGGCCTATCTCCCATGGAATTTAATTATTATATTGTATGATAAGTGTGAGAAAATGTTTATTGGGAAGATAAACCATGATGATTAGGTTGGGGAAAACACATATGATTCTATGTTAATGGATATCATATAAGTCATTGACAATAATTTCCTTCTGGGAAGGACCTAGCTCTATATCCACTTAGAAGTACCGCCAACCTTCTATCCATGTCTAAAATACCCCATCAATGGAAAATCTGGTATACTACATAGTGAAAATTCCCCAATTAAAACTCATTGAGGCATATATAATGAAGCATGTTTCTACAAGAATGAAGCATACCAACCAATGGAGAATGACGAAATATAGGTTTTAGCCCGTAGTGGCCTGGGATCCACCCTCATGAATCACTGAGTTTTCCAGGAAATGACTATGTAATCCCCGTAAATCTGATCAAGGTAATAGATCATGTCGTAGAGGTGTAATACCCTCTTATACTTATTGATAGTGTAAAAGAAAGTAATATCTGACATTTCTCTAGAATGAATCAAGTAGTAGGGGTGATTATTTATCTTTTCATGGAATTTTGAACCCTAATTGTGACAGATAAACCAACCTAATTTTCATCATCACCTATCAATGAATGCACAAAATCAAAAATGGAATAGGTTGATGATGAACTTACGAATGTCCCACATACATTCATTGTTGGTGTCTCTACGACCATAGATATGATCAGATAGATAAATTTAGAAACAAAATAAGACTCAAGACCTAATTTTATTATTGATTCCATGCCCCTCAAATAGAAACATATGTATATTTAATTTCTCAAGAAACATTGATTTTTGTTCTCCAAGAACTATAAAGAAATTTCATGAATAAATACTTATATGGATATGCACCACCTCAGACTACCAGAGATGAATTGAGGCTTCCATCTGAAATCCAGTTGGATGAACCTATCTCAAGGAACCAATGTATAGGATTATGTTTACATGTTGATCAATTTATACTACTTTCATGATGTGAAATAGCCAATATGGATTTCTATCATCATACCTTTAAAGAAAATTAATTAGAAGGTTAGGGTCTTCATTGATTTTAGAGAACTTAATCTGCACTAATCGAAGAATGTTTTCCTATCACTGATCACATAAATCTTGATCAATGCCAAAAATGGATTCCAAGTCCTTTTCATCATGGATAGGTACTCGGGGTAAAATCTAATTATGATGGCCTACAAATATGATGAATCCAATCCCTTCAGAGTGACTTAACAGATATTATTCTATCAGGTCATTCCGATTGGATTAAATGATGATGGTTTTAAGATGTCCTACAAATATCATCTAGATAGACTCAACATAGAATAATTCTCTCTTAGGTCCACCATATCTAGTAAAATTTGTAGGGTGCTACAAATGAAACAACCTCTTAATATTAGACATACTATTCAAAACCCACCCCAGGTCTCTTTGAAATGGATACATGAACCATGAAATGTTCTCCCAAAAATTCTCTCCAAGTTCCTCACCCAGTATAATCAGTTCCATTAGGTCCACCACTAAAGGACAATCCCTTTCCATATACTCTCTTGTTAATGAATCAAAAAGAATAATCATGGATATAGAAATATAAAATTCCAAATATACACCATATAAAACATTTCAAAACATTGAGACATTATGGGAAACACAATAAACCAGAACAAGTTATTTTCCCAAATCCCATTATATTGTCAAAACAAAGGATCTATCACTATGCCTAACCATCCAACACCTATGTCCTGGATAAAAAGGGTAACAACTTTTAGAATTTTATAGTTACTCATTATATACCCATTTATTATCATCTTTCATCATTTTAAAATACACAATCTTACATTAGGTGCATTTTCAAATAAATTTAAAAATTATGGAAATATAGATCATGTTAAAAAACTAAACCAAAACTCAATTTCCAGTGAGTTCCTAAAATGATACATGTCACAAAATAATCACATGTTCCTTGATTAATTAATGCATACTCAACTCTCATACCACACATGGACATAAGTTAATTCTTGGAATATGAAAAAAATATCAATCATATCACACCACAAGTGATTCACCATAAGTGAAATAATATTCACGTCTAACAACAAATAATAATAATAACACTCCCACGCTGGGTACATGGGTTCTACCCATACATGGGTTAGCCACTCCCATAAGAGAGATAATAACCAAAGACTAAATATTACAAGTCTCCATTATACCATTCTTAAATATTAATATTAAAGAATAAGAAATGAAAATAGGTCTCTAATACCACTTGGTAATTTCTGGACCAGGTGCCACTCAACGGTGCCCTGAGTTGATCTATCACATGACTTCAAGCACATGTTTTTGTATGCTAGATGATTTTTACTAGATAAAAGGGTATACTTTTAGTCATAGGGGGACTATACCCTCTTTATCAGATTAATACACCAATGGAATTAAATAAAAAATAACCAAATAATGATATAATATAACAAGAACAATCTAGTATCACTTGTTAAACAAAACTAGAAAAAAGACAATAGAAATTCCATTATTGAGTACCTTCCACCTATCAATATGAAACTAAAAAGTAGTGATAATGAAAATTTCAAAGAGGTTCTAGAACCATGTTAAGTTTAATCATCCATGCTCCATCAATAACTCATCCATCTATCATAGGGCCTTTTCCCTTATCATGTCCTGTAATAATGAAATCTGTTTGGGTACCAATTAGGATTCCTAAGTAGGGTGTGTGTAAAATTCAATAGGCCTCCAACAATAGTATCTAAAAAATATAATAAATATAGTGTATGGATATGTATAAGGAATAAATTGCAAAGCATAAATAAACTGTTATCACATTATCAACTATTCATTATTTAACCACATAACCCGGATGGTTTCCATGGATACCTCTATCTCCACACCTTCTATGGCCCATGCTGAACTCTGAACTATTTCCAAGGGATATCATATCTCAGAATCCCATTTAACTATTCTTTAATTCATACTTGAATTCCCATGATACCACTCATATTTTATTCATGAAACCCGTGTTACAATTCATCATTTCATAATTGTATGTGCATGTTACCATCCATAATTTCACAATTTTATGAGATTACTACCAAAAATAATTTCAAAACTGATTGACCATATTCCCATTCACAATTTTACAATTGAATGACCGTGTTACCATTTTTAATTTACCATACATGACTAAATGTCTATGTTACAATTCACCAAAACATAATTAATTCAACAATTAAGTATCCACATATATTCCATTACTAATTAAAAAATTATTATCTAAATTTAATTAACTACAAAATTAATCAATCACATTAATACTATTCATTAGTTAATAAATTAACTAATCATAATTCACCACCTCAATATCCTATTTTGAATTCAATAATTAATTATATAAATTCAATATTATCAATATCTCATAATTAACTCAATAATTAATCTTCTAATTCACGATCTCAATATTTTATAAATATTTAGGAAAATTGATTATCTCATTCATAATCTCAATATTTAAATATTTATTAGACAATTAATTATCTCAAATATATATTCTCATATATCCCCAATTTCATGTCTGTCTTAATTAATTAATTCACCATTTTAATTAATTCAATCAAGAACACAATTTCTAAACATATAATTGAAATTATTCAACTACATACTCAAAGTTGCAATAAATACATTGGGATTTGAATTATAGACCACCAATCACAATTTTCTGATGAACAAATACCCAATATAAATCCCCAATTTGATACAAATGAATCATGAACACGATGAATAACATAGTATAGAATTGAAAAATAAACGAACAATCAATGAAATAAAGATATTTTAATATAGATCTGGATACAAAAATATTATTTCTATATTCTAAAAGTATATATCTCGATCAACAACATAGACGATAGTAACCTACCAAAATAATTATAGAATAATATATGATAGATGAGAAAAAATCAGATTAAACCACATACCCAAAGAAGTGTAGCTCTTCCAACCGGGATTAGAATCACCAATAACAGCAGCCATAGGGACTTAAAATAAATATAAGAGGTTCTATAATTTATTTAAATTGATTATTATTTGAAATATGGCATTCAAAGAAATAAGACCGTGGTTCTTGATTTTTTTAAAAATTTGGGAGATTAAAATATCTTACGCCCGTTTTTTTGGTCAGGGTGAACATTTTCCCCTAACTATGGACCTTAACACTATTACTATTTTAGGTTGTTTAATGGTTTCTCCAAATATGGTTAATGGATTGAAAATAGGTGATTAATTAAAGAAAATCCCCTCGATTTAGGATGCAATGTTCGCTAGGCTGGGGCGCACAGTTTGGGAAAACCGTGCGCCAACCGTTCACAACCCTATTTCTATCCATAATTTAAAAATTTCACATAAACACACAACATGTAAAATCTCAATAAAAGTAATAAAAAATAATAAAAAAAATTCCTATAATCAAAACTAATACACCTATTGAAATGGCATAGATCATAAAATTTATTAATGGAAACATTATTAATTTGTATGTATGACATACCATCTCCATGAATGTAATGTAATTCAATTTTCATAACCATAGATCATGATTGATTATAAATAGTGTCATTGATGTATAAATATGAGAATCATGTAATTATTATTATATTTTATATCATGAATAATGACTTATTTTAATAATATTCAACCAACCAAATTGATTTTTGACACATAAGCCAAATATCACAAAACACCCAACCTAAATATAATTGATTATGTAACTATATATGACAAGGTTATATGTTAAATAAAATGAATAATATAAATTTAAATGGTTATCACGAAAGTAATAAATAATAAAATGTTTATTATTCTGGATGATAAAGAATGTACATGATTATTAGATTCAAGGTAATGGATTTGGACTCAATTTCCTTTCATCGAGGAACATTTTGAGGTTATACACTTATATTATTTTATAAAATTTTTATAAAAAACCGTTTACATGTTATATAAGTAATTTCTATATTATCATTATATTTAATATTTTTAATGTTATTATTTTCACTGGATTAAGATTCATGTGTTTATCAAGTGATAAATGAAATTTATTTTAAAAAATTCATATTCTATTTCTTTTATTCCAACTCTCTCATCCATGTACATGTTTTTTAAATTATTTTATTAATATTTTTATATATAGATAAAATATTTATAAATATAATTTTATGCGTCTTTTTACTTTATTTCAATAGTTTTAAAAAGGATCTTATCTTCGTGTTTTATATAGATTTTTTTCAAAAATGGAAAAAGAAATGTTCTATTTTTAACGTATAGGCAGTAACAACCATATACACCATTGTTGATGTTATTTGACTTCTATATTACTTTTCAATATATCATTTTTTATTTATTAAAAAGATTATTTCCCTCTATAGGGTTTTTTTAAAATGGTGCGTTAAAATAAAATGGTTTTTTATATCTGAAAAGGTATTTTTATATGGGTTTAAGAGTATTTTAATAAACAATTTACAAGAAAAAGGAGCAAGCATAATTTTTTTCAACCATGATATGGTACCCATGAATTATATAAAAAACCGGTGAGCCCAAAATATCCTATAAAAATGGATTATCACCATTGTAGCTCATGAGTGAGCCTGATAGAGCTTATATGAATTGTTGATCCCCCTATAGAGCTTGAAAATTAGGTTTTCTTGATAGATCATATATGAAGGGTGAACCCATTATATTTCTCTAATTAATTTGAAAATTATTATATTTTATTTCATCCATATTGTTATTCTATTTGAAAGGAGTTTTAATGGGTTTTATGAATATGCTTCTCAAAGTTCTCAATAATGTTTTTTAATTTCGTACTATGGGTTTTAATTATTAGTTTGAGAAAAAAATGTGTGTTTTTAATGAGAAAATAACTTATTTATTTGACTGAAATTACATTATATAATGGTAAAATATTTCAGGGGTTTTCATGTTTTTTATTATACCGATTCATTTATTTCTCTTTTTGTCTAATGATGAGATTTGTATGCTTATCCAATGTTGTAAAAATTTCATTCACAGTGCTTAATTATGGGTAAGGGAAATAAAGAATTCATTTTATGTGGTGTCAAGATTTTCTGTTATAAATTGATGATTTATTTTAAAATATTTTATAATATGGGAAAAATTGACAAAAAAAATATACTACTTCGTAGTAAATGGTTTTTTAATTTATGATTTATTACCTAATTCCCTAAATCATTAAACCAAAAATAATCCACTAAGTGAATAAAATTTAATTCTTGAATAAAACTAAAGATTATTTTCAGATTAAGGTCATGTTTTTATATTTGGTATAAATTGTAATTTTATATAACATTAGAGTTTAGGATAATAATTATAGAATGGAAATGAATTATTTTACCTTATAGTTAAGTTAAAATGATATAGAATTTAAACATTACCATGATTGTTTATCTAAACTATGTTTGTTCAAAGTGGTCTTACATATGGGAAATAGGGAAACTATATTGTGATTTTAGTGAGAGGAAAATATCCTTCAACAAGTTTATCCAATGATAGTTGGAATTAGAATTTTTATTGCCAGTGACGGTTTAGATGACACAATCTATTAATGGTGGTGCTATTCATGATAGATAGGAACCTGATCTACCTTAACGAGACATGCATATAGTTGAGAACATTATGAGGAAACAAGCCCCATAATTTATCCTATCATCTAACCTAGTGGTAGAAAAATGATAGAATAATTCCATATAGAACATATTTCAATTCATTTGATGATTGAAATGACCAAAGGTGTGCCTTTTGATTTTTCTTTTTGAATGTGAAGATGAGCAATGTTAGAATTTTTTTATGAATAATAGAGAGAAAGATAACATTGATGCTATGGAATAGGAAAAACATAATTATATATTCTTTGATAAATATTTCCTTATGGATTTTTGAATCCAAATGTGAACAAAATTCATGGAATTGATGAAAAAAGATGATGAATATGTAGCTGTATTGAATAAAACCTCACATGATTTACTATGTATGTGATAGATATTATTAGTAAATTTGTTTTAAAAGTAATATTTTTCAATCAGAATTGAATCCATGTTTATGATGTGTTTTTTGAATATAATAATTTAATTTGTATGATATATTTTTTTCATAGTTCTGAGAAACCAAAGTTTGACTTTTATGAAAATTATGTACCATGAGGCAGAAAGAGTAACAAAAGGTAAAGATTGTAGGAAGATGATAGGTAACCAAATAATTGGTCTAACGTTATTTCCAAAACATATTCTGGGGGTGGTAAAATATATTTCTTGATATGTTTGTTAGGATCCATAATGTATTTATATTGTGATATGTTTGGTAACAACGTTTTTAACTACACTGAAAAGATTCATAGATTGTCAAAGAATAAGATAACATATATCCGGTCAATGGCGTGGTTATGTAGCTATAATCAGTATATAAATCCTGCTAATTTGTGTCCTAAGATTCTTACTCCTGGTGGTATTCATCATGATCAAAAACTGAGTTTTGTGGAAAATCATTTGGTACTAAAAATGTTGATGTTGGTCCATCTGGTGAAATGGTGTCATCTCAAGGGAGATCGGAATTTTTTGATGGTTAATACAATGTGTAATGTTTTATAAAATCCATTCTAGTTTTTATGTGATCACATATAAATATGTTTAATGAATTTTTTAGAAATGCTTTTGGGATTTTGTATATGTAAATCTTTGGTTTCACGTGAATTATGCCATTAGTTTTTTAGAGACAAGATTTAATGTATTGATAACATTTAGGGTTTATATGATCATTGATTATTAACGTTATTTTAAATTATTTTCATCATATTTACTATTATTTTATAAGGATTCAATTTTATGAAAAAATATATCTCAAAGGATTCAAAAAAATCACAACAAGGATGGCCGTGAGGCATGAAACCAAAACCAATGGTCGACAAAGGTTCTAAAATTAACAAATGCCTATGATATTTCTTGGTTAGTATGAAGTAAAGCATTTAAATTAAATGGATTTAAATATAACTAAAAAAATATTTTCGGAACATATCTTTTATCATATTTATAACCATGGTATTGATATGTGATTTTGTGATTAGGTGATTATATAGTATCAAAAGAGGATCAATATATTTTTTCAAAAAATATTAAATTTTGATAACGATTTTGGTTTCGGATAATTTATAATGATTTGTCGAATATATTGTTTTCATTTCGGCAATTATTTGATAACTTATTAGATCGCATAGTTATTTAGGATTGAAAAATTCATCTTGGAAACTCGTCATTTTCTAAAAGAAGAGTATGTGGTGGAGATTTATTAATTTAGGAAATTATACTATAAAAATATGTATATTTACTTATTCTTTGATTCAATATGGTAATGTTATTCTAGAACTCGGATTAAAATATATTTTCAAAAAGTTATTCTATTATGATCATTTAGGTTGAATTAAATGGTATTTAACTCATAATAGATTTTTGGTTATGAGGTTATTACTTATCAATTTGTCATTAACTTTATTTTGATCAATGATCTCTATACCTCTCTATAAATCATTTAAACATTATTATTTTCTTAAATTTTCAAATATTCACTTACCACCTCTTTTCCCATACTTTGAAACAATGTTATACATTGTTCAAAATGACTTCTATACATCATTTTCACTCTTATCAAATGGAGGTTTTATTTTCCCTTTTTATGATGTGGGTTACCTAAAATGAATTTTCTAAGGAAAAACCTGTGATTACTATGATAAATTTAAAATTGTGAGTATCAAAGTTTTTAAATGGGGATATGATGTAACACCACATGTTTTTATTAAATAAAACAATATCCGATAGCATTTTCAACATGCATCATGAAGAATAAACAACATGAAAAATATAAAACCATTAAAGAATAACCATTAAATTTGTGTAAATGAATAAAAATGACTAATATTATATATATATGTCAATTTAATAGTAAATATAAATTATTTATAAGGGCTTATTAAATAATCAATCAATTTTAGGAAAGTAATTTTATTCTTCAAAAAGATTTTTTCTTCAAAAATGTTTTTAAATTTTTTATAGTGAAACATTATAATTATTTTATATAAATTTTATAAATTTTATTTGATAAAATTTATATCGGTTTTAAAATCATAATACCATATTTTACTTACAGATAATGTTTTTTATTTTTCAAGAAATATTTATTTTTTTGGGAATTGTTAAAAAGCCAATTTTTGTTAAAATTTCATTTCTTTCAAATAGTTTTTTAATTTAAAACTACCATTATGTTTTGAATATGATTTAAATTAAAATAATTATAATTTATTAATATTTAATCATCTTTATTACTATTTAATCATCTTTTACATTTTATTTTTGTATAAGTTAAAATTTGGGTTTAAGAACCAGAATATTCAAAAAACTATTTTAAAATAGAAAATTTTTCACCATTTTAATTAAATAAAATAACCCATAATGAGATTTTTTTAATTTTAATTTATATATAATATATCAGTTAATATATATTTAAATTCATACAACAATTATTATTAATCATCGAGTTAATATAAAGTCATCATTTGTCTTGAAATATATACTTACCGAAAAAAATTCTTTTTTGTTGACTCTATGAGTTTAATTTTAAATTAGAATTTTCAAATTATATGTATTGAATTTATATATATATATTCCTTATTATTAGTCATTATAATTTATATTATCTAATATTTTGAAATTAATTTCTTTTCACAATGAATTGAGAAATCCAAAAAAATTAATTACCATGGCTAATGTAAAATAGGATTTACCCGGGGGTTAAACAAAACAGATAATTGTAATAATGACATAAAACATCAATAAGTAAAATTATATAGATATTTATAGACATTGTCTTTTATAATCCTCAATAATGGTCAATTTTTGTTCATTTTTATGTGAATAATGTGAGCACGCCTTTTTCTTTATAAAAATTTCAACAGTCCACTTGAGTCACTTATAAATACCCACTCACTATCATATCATATTCCAAAAACAAAATCCATTTAAATTATCCAAAAAATTACTAAATATTTTCCTTAAATACCTCAATACACCCTATAATCCATTATTTTATTATAATTTCATCCTAAGAAGGTGTTTTATGCTAACCTATGGAGGTTGTTTGAAGAAGATCCATCTTGCTTAACCAAGCATCCTTATTTTATTTCTTATTCAACATCTTAAACATTTTATCCATTAAAAATATATAGTAACAATGTTATCTCTAATATACATATAAATTATTATAGTAATGTAATAAAAAAATCCTTGTTATTTTCTACCATATGGGATACAAAATCAACATTCATGTGCACGATGGACAACCACCAAATTAACTGATGTCATTCATTTCCCATCATCAACTCTCATAGATTTTAGTAATAATGTATTTAAAGTGTATATATGATAATTTTAAAATACTAAAACTTTTTACATTATGATATCATATTTACCTTCTTACTTTTTATTCGATAGGGGATACGATAACATCACTTGTGTGTAAGGAGTACCACACCCTCGTGAAGCGAAGTGGTTCATTTTTTGATAACTCTTTAGATTGAAGGTAATAAGGATAAAGTGATGGAATATATTTTATGTAAATGAAATAATAATAATATTAATGAAATATTTACCAATTTATATAATATAATATATCATTTATTTATTACACTTACAAATGACAATGTTGATCGAGTAAGTGTGGACTACCACCTCCAGAAAACGATGCGGTTCATTTTCTCATAACCAAACTAAATAGATTTTATTTATTTAAGTATATTAAATGAAATAATAAGGTATTTATGATATTATTATAATTATATAAATATAAAGTAATAATTTCCTTCTTTTTATAATGATATTTGACCAATGGGAACACTCATGCGTACGTACAACCTACTATCTCCATGCTTGTATCATAGTTAACTTATCATAACCATATTTCACGATTGGTTTTTGAAAGAATAATTATGGTATTAATATTACAGTTATTTGATAATTATTATTCTATCGTTGTTTAATACTAGCCAATTTGACCAATAGTCAACCTAGCGATGTAATTTTTGACACTAAAACCAAATATCACTGAAACACATGACATAAACTTCATTGATTCAATAATAACATACAACATGATAATAAGTGAAATATAATGAAAATAAAATAATTAATATAATTTTGTTATTTAGTATAATAAATAACTTAAATTACAATTTGGTCTCATGGTAAGGGACTTCATCTCAATTTCAATTCTGTAGGGCATATTTGGATGTTATTCACTTATATTATTTTATAATGTCAATATACATCCCATTGTAAATTTTATATCATTAATTTATCTATTTACATCATATTTAATGTTTTTTTATTTCAATTCAATCATGATTCATTTAATTCGAGTATTTCCTAAGGGATAAGGGACTTTTTATTAAAAAAAATCCCTTTTAATTTTTTTGCTTTAAAAAATCCTTTTATTCTATGTTCATGTAAATAAAATTATTTTATGATATATTTTTTATGAAAATATTAGAATTATTAATTAAATTTTATTTCACATTTTACTTACTTTTTTTAAAATAACTATTTTTACATGTTTTATATATAATTTTTTGAAAAATGAAAAAAAATTGTTCCACTTTTTATGTATATGGAGGTATTGACTATTTTGACAACCATGGTTGTTATTTGATTATTTCATCCATTTGATGCTTTAATGTTTTATTCATTCAAAAAAAAATAGTTCCTTTTTTGGTAATTTTTCATTGAAACTTTATTTTTAATATAAAATGGTATTTTGGTTACTAATTTTTTTGTATGGGTTCAAAAGTGTTTGTAAAAGCTTTTTATGATAAAAATATGAAAGTGTAATAATATTTTTTCATGATACGACACTTGATAGTTATATGAAAAATAGATGAGTTTGATATATCTTATACATAGAATTGATCCCTATTATTGCCCATGGGTGAGTCTGATATAGCATATACAAATGGTTTATCCCCATTACTACATTTGAAAATATGCATGCCTGATATAGCCTATAAACTGATTGAGCTACATTATAGATCTCAGATTAATTGAGAAATGATTATATTGGAAGTCAGACATATGGTTTTTCAAAATAAAAGGGGTTTGAAAGGTTTTTAGAATATGATTCCCTATGATTACAAAAATGGATTTTAATTCATTATGATGGGTTTTAATGATTTTCATTGAAAAAAAACTTGTGTTCTTTATGTGAAAATAATGTATTTATTTTACTCATATAATGTTGAGATAAAGGTAAAGTATTTCATGTTCATTCATGTTTGTTTACCAAACATGTGTTTTTAATTTATTTTAATTCCATTACTATCTCAGTAAATATTTTATTAAAAAGGCCATTGGAAGGGGGACGAAACAAAGAATGCTACAGGGGTATAATAAAATGAATCCCGAGTTCATCCAAAAGAACAATGTTAACCCCCTTGAAAAGAAGTATCCTTAGGCTATAAAAACAAGTAAAATAATCATAAAGAGGAGCCTAGGAGTAATGGTAGTCAGTCACTCTATTGCCCTCATTCCAAGTATGGGTAATCACCAAAAAAATTCCAATCAATATCTTAGTTTTCATGATATGATACAAGATAGTCCATGTAGTGGAGATAATACCCTAAAGATGCCTATGGATGATATGTGAGTGCATCTCCAAGGACATTAAAGAAATGTTTTTCCTTCTACATATCTCAAGACTAGCCACCATAATATTAGCTTCATATTGTAATGAGTTGTTATTCCAAAATAAATATGTGAAATCAATGACCACTAACCCTCTAGGATCGTAAACAAAACTGCCTCCACAGATGAAACCAAATGCTCATGAACCATCAATATTATGTTTCAACCCCTTGATATGTTGGTTCCATATGATGCACTGACTAGAAACATAGATGAGGGGTTTTAGGAGAGATTTGTTTGGGTCCTAGAATATCATGTATGGATGGGGCATGGTCCTTGTTGGGAACATGACAAGAAAAATTAGTAACCATGTACATTTCTCTAAAGACAGTGGTTGTCCTTGAGGAAGATTTCTGTAACACCCGAGATTTTTATGAGTAATATTTTGTTTTTATGATATATATATATATCATCAAAGTAATCGTTCACTACACACTAGCTTGACTTACTTTACACGCAATCACGACCTTCCTCGATAGCTTGCGTTGTACGCAATACCGAGTTTCACTAAACAACGATATGCTATTAAAATATTATTAAAACTAGCCGTTATGAATAGTAATAACTACTTTTTGAAATTTTATAAATTTTAGTTTTCAAAATGGACTATATTTTTGGATTCGGAATACCGAAATTAGCATAGGGTGAAATTTTGGTATTTTTCTGAAAACTTTCAATTTTTGATGAATAGTGAAACCACTAAGTGGTAGGTTAAAAACTGAATTTTGCATAAAATATAATTTTACCGCTTCTGTGAATGGAATTTCGAAATTCCGACAGACACGGTTGATATCAGTAAGTAAAATGTGGTTCAATGAGATAAAAATAATTTTTTGGTGAATAGTAACTTTTTACTTTTTTTTACCGCGGTTAATAGTAAATAGGGTAACTAAGGGTAAATACGATATTAATATTACCCTAACACATGTCCTAATTCTATTGGATAAGTGTAATTCGACCAAAAACAACCTTATGAATATAATATGACCATTTAGGTCCATTTGGATTAGATTATGACAATTAATATTATTTTATTTAATGAATAGTTTAAATAGTTTAAATCAATGTTTAATAACTAAAACATTTTTAATATGGGGTTATACATAAGATAAATTCGACTATAAATATTCATTAGAAAGATAAAGAGATTTCATATATAATGATATTTTATTTATAATTTTTAGACTTTAAATAAATTAATTTATTTATGACACAACGATGATGTAGTAATTACCCTTTTAAGGAAATGATAAGATAATTGATGTTATAAATGCTCAAATAAATGAAATGTGAGACTTTTTATGAAATCCACTAATTATCTAGGTTTCTATGATATATTAGTGTTGATTTAATCAACTTGGTTCGAATATATAATTCTGTTATGACTTTCACAAAAATCATATATCAAATAGTGTCAAAATTGACACAAAATAGTTTTTAAATAAAATATTATATTATTAATTGTTATTTTATTCTTAAAAATCTAAGGTTCGGCCAAATGACTTATATAAGGATATATATATTGATAATAAACAACTTGGTGTTCGTTTGGCATGTTATAGTAATTGTATTAACCATATAGTGTAAGAAAACAAAAAGTCACGGTAAGAGTTAAATTATTTAACTTATAGTTAATTCTAATTGATAAGGTTAAAATAATAACCTAAACTTGCCTAAATCCTGTTGGTTGATAGGATTTCGACCCCTCCCCACTTTACCTTCTAAATAAGACCCATTGGAACCATTATAAACTGATTTTGACTTTAATATAAAATAATATTTTGAGATATTCTTAAGGTGCCCCTCTCCTCCCTTATAAAAGGGCACCTCCTCTCCCTCCTCCTCACACCAATTTGAGCACTCAAGCTCGGCCAACCCCTGAAAAAATCCCTTCTCTACTTCCCTATAATAATCCTAGAGGTCCTGGTCTTCTTCAAAGACCAATATTAGTTCCCTAAGTGGAGGATTCAAAGAGGCGTTTCAAAGAAGAGGTAATATCCATTACCGATCTTTTCAATTTCATTCTTCTTCAACATCTTCTTCATTAGTTGTTTCATGATAAAGTAATAACATCAGTATTACTTACATACTGATATGTTATTATAAATATGAATCAACCCTAATTAACCTTCTATCCATCCTACGGAAAAATGAAATCACCGCGCGTGCGTACGTACGGAATACCGTCTCCACACCGTGGTGTAATCTATTTTCCACCATCACCTTACAAGGATGGGTATAATGGTGTAATGAGTAACTATATATGATTATTATAAATTGATATTGATACTGAAATAGTATAAATACACTTAAATACAATTCCACGATCATGGGAACAATATCATCGCTCGTGCGTACGTACGGAATACCGTCTCCACGATGTGATGCCACTCGTTCTACATGATCATCATTACATAGTAATTATATAAATGAATTGAAAGAATAAATATGATATATGTTACACTAATACCATTCTGGATATATGGTATCTATAACCTTAAAAGAAGAATAAGAATTTATTCGGCAAAACACGCATAAGAACAAAAGGCAATAAAGATCCGAGTAACAAGTAACAATGAAATATTATTAATAAGAAGCTAAGAATATGACCATATATGATATCATATCAATATGTATGTTTCTGGAATAAGTCAATAACATTATTTAAACCATTATACAGGATCTTTAGACACGTAGAAAGAAAATCGGACCTAAGGTAAGGGAATATATCACAATCTCATTTTATCCGAGATTGTTTATACTTTGGTATTTACTGGGGTGTATTTTATCATCCACATCCATGTTTCCTCAATATTTAATATTATTTCCATCCACCTACAATTGTTTAAATACTATTTTACCCTTCGGTGAGTTTTTAGTAAAAGATATGAAAGAAATCTTTTGTCGTTTTTCATACGAGGTATTTTTTTGACTTTTCCGACAAAAGTACGAGAAGAATGTTTTTTTTACGTATACGACATGAATAGATTTTTAAAACATTATTTCCAAGAAGCATCCTTTACAAGTTTTAATGTTTATTTTTAATCAACTTCTTTTAGTTTAAAATTTTATGACATGTTAAGAAAGGAAAATGTTTTTGAATTTGAAAGGATATTTTCCTCAAGAATGGAGTTCAATTGTTTTATCAAAATTATTTTCCATATAAGATAATAAAGGTTTCTATTTTTATCCCTATTATTACATTGATTTGATTATGTTGTGATGGAATTATATTTTTATGAATTCCTTTATAATATATGAATTGTTTTATGATGTCACGATGTTTAAGATTCCCATTTTTATTACATGGGTTATGAGATGATGTAGGATTTATGATTTTGTGGCACACATAAGAATGGTATCATTATGAGATGGGTGGGACCTATATATCCCTCCAATGCATTGGGTAAAGATTTTATATCTCATGAGATAGACATGGCTAGAACGGTAGGTTATACCGGTTCAGTGAAACATGACTGAAACGAGGGTGACTCAGTTCAGAAAGGGACTTTGTCCACTAAGATTGTCTGGGAAATGAGTCTTGACTAACAAGAAATGATTCTCTATGATTATGTGTGTATGCCACAAAGTTTCATGTTTTAAGTTTTGATTATTGTGAATACATTTAACTGCCACGATTTATCCCATGTTATGAATTTATGATCTCTTTTGCAGGTCAAGATTTCCAAAAGTTATGTTCTTGTGTATATGATGTGATTGATATTTCTTTTATTTACCCTTACTGAGCATTTGAGCTCACCCTTTTGTATGTTTTCATTCCCCAGGTCAGGAAGAAGGTTATTAAGTAGGATATGCCAAAAAGGGACTCTAGATATGATGAAATAAGTGGGAGGCAAAGTTGATTCTTTATGAACCAGTTGTTTATGTTTCCCAGTTTCTAAAGACACTATACCTATACGGTCCTTTCATGGTTTTGTTATATGATGTAATAATAATGCTTCAATTTTGAAGTATTAACAATGTATGTAAATTATGGGTCGTTATAATTTCCCCTCAAACATGGCCTTGTTCTTAGCCACCAAAAGAATCATATTCCAGCTGATTGAATGGCCAAGTGAGCTTTAAGCTCCATGTTTCACCTCCCCACACATTGGAACGATAATTCAAGGAAACCAAACCCCATAGTCCCATGAGTAATCTATACAAAATAGACATTGAGGGAAGGAATAATCGATATTCCATATTTCCCTACAAAGAAGATATATGGAATGGATTCCTCATGAGAGTTTCTACAACAGCTGCACCTGGACCCCATGAATATATTAAAGCATTAAATATTCTTATTAGTGGGAAGAGAATTATTCCAGATACTACATAAAAGGAAATTATATTTAGTAGGGATATCCTTACACCACACTTCTAAGCTCCACTACACATGATCAGTCGAGGCACGCAACAACTTGTATAATCCCTTAAATGAAAAGTCAATAGATGATGCTCCTATAAAGACACATATGTCAGGGGTAGTCGAGAGTTCAATGTGGTCAAACACCATCAACTGGGTTGAATACAATAACAAATAGTTCATCATCTGATGATTACAATCATTGAGAAAGGTCAAATCTCGAGTGGGATAACCCAAAAATCCCATCATAACGTCGACCTAATTTTGAAAACAAATGGTTATCTCAACACAAAAAAATATTCAATGAGAATTGTGTTCTAGAAAGGTGACTTGGTGTTTTGTTGTACTCTAGATGACTAAATCGTGACCTTATAGAGGCCCTTGAATATCGTTGTATTTCCTACCGAAAAAACATCCCTAAAGGGACATAACATCCATAACAATCCACACCAGTTTTCCATAAAAGCCACTCATCATATCCGAAAGAACCCTAACACCCACACCAGCTTCCCTAATAGATGAGACAGTCTAAACCATGATTCCTAGGGATGTTTACCCTCCAACTGGGAATCCCAGATAAAATAAGCCATCGTTTTCTTCTGCTGAGAAAAATCTGAATTTGGAAATTTTATGGAATAAAATACATGAATAATTATAGAGGATAAATTTATGTTAACAATCTTATGCCTCCCTCTGAAGGAAAGAAAGAAATATTTCTACATTCCAATCCTATTAAAGACATTAAGAGCCATATTTTTTAAATTATGCACAAGAATCTACCTTGGAGAGATTGGAGCACCGAGGTACTCCATCGGAAAGACTCTTCGATTGAATCCCTTGATAGATTCAATGGTTCTCACTCTTCTATTAAAAATTGGTACAAAAGAAAAAAAAATAATTTTTTATTTCTCACTTGCTAGCCACTCCATTTATAGTACTCAGTAATGACATCCTAGATGCTACAAATTGATAACATTCTTCAATTAACAAAAATCATGGTGTTGTCCGTGAATAAGAGGTGAGAAATCCAACAGATGTGAGATTTAAATTGACAAGTTATAAATCATATCACAGCTTTTTTAAAAATCCATTACAAGTGGATTTAATCTAGAAAATTAAATTAATTAAAAGATAAAATGTCAAGGTCATCCCAAAAATTATTTTATGGAATAAAAAGTTTCAAAATAAATTTATTTTATCATTTATAATATCAATTTTTAAATCATTCAATAAAATGGTAATCATTGCATCATCATTGTGTCGTAAATAATTATATTTATATAATATCTAAAAATTATAAATAAAATAACATGATTTTGGAAATCTTTTTATATTTATAATGAAAATTTATATTTAAATAAATAAATTATAAAACACCACTTTAAAATTGTTTTAGTAAAAATATTCTTGTTTAGGATATTTTTTTTAACATAATTGATGTTATAAATGCTCAAATAAATGAAATTTGAGACTTTTTATGAATTCCACTAATTTTCTAGATTACTATTAAATATTAGTGTTGATTTAATAAACTTGGTTCGAACATATAATTCTGTTATGAATTTCACAAAAATCATATATCAAATAGTGTCAAAGTTGACACAAAATAGTTTTTAAATAAAATATTATATTATTAATTGTTATCTTATTCCTAAAAATCTAAGGTTCAGCCAAATGACTTAGATACGGATATATATATTAATAATAAACAACTTGGGGTTCTTTTGGCATGTTATAGTAAGTGTATTAACCATATAGTGTAAGAAAACAAAAAGTCACGGTAAAATTTTAATTATTTAACATAGAGTTAAATCTAATTGATAAGGTTAAAATAATAACCTAAACTTGTCTAAATCCTATTGGTTGATAGGATTTCGACCCATCCCCACTTTACATTCGAAATAAGACCCTTTGGAACCATTATAAACCGATTTTGACTTTAATATAAAATAATATTTTGAGATATTCCTAAGATGCCCCACTCCTCCCTTATAAAAGGGCACCTCCTCCCCCTCCTCCTCACACCAATTTGAGCACTCAAGCTCGGCCTACCCCTGCCAAAATCCCTTCTCTACTTCCCTATAATAATCCTAGAGGTCCTGGTCTTCTTCAAAGACCAATATTAGTTCCCTAAGTGGAGGATTCAAAGTGGCGTTTCAAAGAAGAGGTAATATCCATTACCGATCTTTTCAATTTCATTCTTCTTCAACATCTTCTTCATTAGTTGTTACATGATAAAGTAATAACATCAGTATTACTTACATACTGATATGTTATTATAAATATGAATCAACCCTAATTCACCTTCTATCCATCCTACGGAAAAATGAAATCACCGCGCGTGCGTACGTACGGAATACCGTTTCCACGCCGTGGTGTAAACTATTTTCCACCATCACCTTACAAGGATGGGTATAATGGTGTAATGAGTAACTATATATGAATATTATAAATTGATATTTATACTGAAATAGTATAAATACACTTAAATACATTTCCACGATCATGGGAACAATATCATCGCTCGTGCGTACGTACGGAATACCGTCTCCACGATGTGATGCGACTCATTCTACATGATCATAATTACATAGTAATTATATAAATGAATTTAATGAATAAATATGATATATGTTACACTAATACATTTTGGATATAAGGTATCTATAACCTTAAAAGTTGAATAAGAATTCATTCGGCAAAACGCGCATAAGAACAAAAGGCAATAAAGACCCGAGTAACAAGTAACAATGAAATATTACTAATAAGAAGCTAATAATATGACCATATATGATATCATATGAATATGTATGATTCTGGAATAAGTCAATAACAATATTTAAACCATTATACTGGAGCTTCGGACACGTACAAAGCAAATCAGACATAAGGTAAGGGAATATATCACAATCTCATTTTATCCGAGATTGTTTATACTTTGGTATTTATTGGGGTGTATTTTATCATCCACATCCATGTTTCCTCAATATGTAATATTATTTCCATCCACCGACAATTTTTTAAATCCTATTTTACCCTTCGGTGAGTTTTTAGTAAAAGATATGACAGGAATCTTTTGTCGTTTTTCGTATGAGGTATTTTTTTTGACTTTTCCGACAAAAGTACGAGAAGAATTATTTTTTTTAACTTATACGGCATGAATGGATTTTTAAAACATTATTTCCAAGAAGCTTCCTTTACAAGATTTCAAGTTTATTTTTAATCAACTTCTTTTAGTTTAAAATTTTATGACATGTTAAGAAAAGAAAATGTTTTTAAATTTGAAAGGATATTTTCCTCAAGAATGGAGTTCAATTGTTTTATCAAAATTATTTTCCATCTAAGATAATAAAGGGTTCTGTTTTTATCCCTATTATTACATTGATTTTATTATGTTGTGATGGAATTATATTTTTATGAATTCCTTTTTCTTATATGAATTGTTTTATGATGTCACAATGTTTAAGATTCCCATTTTTATTATATGGGTTATGAGATGATGTATGATTTATGATTTTGTGGCCCACATAAGAATGGTATCATTATGAGATGGGTGGGACCTATATATCCCTCCAATGCATTGGCTAAAGATTTTATATCTCATGAGATAGACATGGCTGGAACGGTAGGTTATACCGGTTCAGTGAAACGGGACTGAAACGAGGGTGACTCAGTTCAGAAAGGGACATTGTCCACTAAGATAGACTTGGCAATGAGTCTTGACTAACAAGAAATGATTCTCTATGATTTTGTGTGTATGACACAATGTATCATGTTTTATGTTATGATTATTGTGATTACATTTCACTGCCACGATTTTTACCATGTTATGAATTTATGATCTCTTTTGCAGGTCAATATTTCCAAAAGTTATGTGCGTGTATACGATGTGATTGATATTTCATTTGTTTACACTTACTGAGCATTTGAGATAACCCTTTTGTATGTTTTCTTTCCCCAGGTCAGGAAGAAGGTTATTAAGTAGGATATGCCAAAAAGGGACCCTAGATATGATGAAATAAGTCGGAGGCAATGTTGATGCTTTATGAACCAATTGATTATGTTTCACAGTTTCTAAACACACTTTACCTATACGGTCCTTTCATGGATTTGTAATATGTTGTAATATGAATGCTTCAATTTTGAAGTATTAACAATGTATGTAAAGTATGGGTCGTTATAGTTGGTATCAGAGGAAAGGTATTGTCAACCTTTGGAAACTAGGATGTGAAAGCCTTAGTATGAACCATGAAGATAAGTCTAAGCATAGAACACAATCATAGTGTTTTAGAAATGTCCATGAATAACCTAGGATAAGACCTTAAGCGTGAAAATTTTATTCTTGAATTATGTGGTTTTCCTATTATAATTAGTGTTACTCACACTATTCTTCTTGGTTTTAGTCAATGGCTGGAACCCGAAAGAACCGTGTTAATGCGGAATGCGATGGGCAATGCAATGATTGTCCCCCTGAGCAACCAAACGATATGAGAGCTGGAATGCAAAATCTTGTAGCCATGCTCACAAAACTTTCTCAAGCTATGAATCATGCAGGACTTCCAAATGAGCAAAGGAAGGAGCAACATTCTGTTGAATCCTTCATGAGGCAGCGTCAACCTTCTTTCAGCGGGTCTACTGATCCATTAGTTGCTGAACAATAGATTATTACTACTGAAAAGTTATTTTCAGTTCATCAATGTTCTGAACATGATAAAGTCATCCTAGCAGTGTATCGTTTGGAAGGAGATGCTGATCAATGGTGTAATCTTATTAAGAATATGAGGCAAAGGGATGAAATTGAGTCCATGGAATGGGACGAGTTCAAGAACTTATTTTTCAATAAGTACTTCCCTCGTATTCTCCAAACAAATATGGAGAAAGAGTTTCTTGAACTGAAGCAAAAGGATGATGAATCTGTTGGTACCTATGAAGAAAATTTTACAAGACTTGCATGGTATGCTTCTGGTATTATTATCCAACTTGAGAGTAAGATCGATCAATTATTTAGTGGCTTAAAACCAAGTCTTCGAAGGGCGTTAGCCATAAGGGACTTCAATAGCTACGAGGAAATCGTTTGATGTGCTCTCAAAGTCGAGATAGAGATTGGAGTAACCCATCAGTCATATGGGTTTGATAAGAAGAGGAAAATGGAATTCAAAGGAAAATCTAAAGAGCACACTGAAAAGAAGATGAGCTTTCCCTTATGCTCAAAGTGTGGAAAGAAACATGGAGGGAGTTGTCTTAAAGGGAAAAGTAAATGTTTCAAATGTGGAAAGGAAGGTCATCAGGCATTTGAATGCTGCGATGATGGGAAGAAGATGTCTAATGATGCCAAAAAAGGAAGGGATACACAGAATGAACCTTCTACACTTCAATGTTTCAAGTGCAAGGAGATGGGGCATTATGCCAATCAATGCCCAAATCCAAGGGTTGATGATGATGGTTGACGTCAACAAACTCTTAAGGCTAAAGACCAAGGAAAGTCACATGCAATTTCTATCAGCGATGTGGAGTACGATAACGAAGTGGTGAAAGGTAAACTTACCATCCACTCTAATGTAGAAAATGTTTTCTTTGATTCTGGATCCACACACTCTTTTATTTCTAAAGAATTTTCTAAGGGTATCACCATATTACCTCAACAATTAGATGTTGAGTTAGCTGTGACAACAGCTAATGGCATATCAATCGCATCAAAAGTTTATAATTCTTCTCCAATTGACGTTTGTGGGAAAGTGCTTCCTGCAAATCTTGTGATCCTTCCTTTAGTGTAATTCGATGTGATTATTGGCATGGATTGGATTTCTTTATACGGAGCTCATATCAATTTCCAAAGAAGGGAAGTCACATTTCATATTCCAGATCAATCTATGATCGTCTATCAATGCAAGGATGAACATAACCTTCCAGTGGAAATTTCTTCCATTTCATGGGTACTGATTCCACTAAATGAAGGTTATTTATCTCAAATGGTTGGTGAGAAACTCACGATTAAGAATATTCCCATCGTACGGGAGTTTGATGATGTCTTTCCGGAGGAATTACCAGGTCTTCGACCAAATCGTGAAGTTGAGATTTCAATATAACTCGTACCAGGTGCTTTTCCTATTTCAAAGACACCTTATAGAATGGCCCCAATTGATTTGCAGGAATTGAAGAAGCAACTCCAAGAGAATCTTGATAAGGGATTCGTACGCCCTAGTGCGTCACCGTGGGGAGCAACTGTTCTATTTGTTAAGAAGAAAGATGGATCAATGAGACTCTGCATTGATTATCGAGAACTTAACAAGATCACTATCAAGAACAAATATCCTCTCCCGCTCATTGATGACCTATTTGACCAACTACGCGGAGCTAAATACTTTTCCAAGATTGATCTTCATTCAGGGTATCATCATTTAAGGGTCAAAAGGGAGGATATACCAAAGATGGCTTTCCGTACAAGGTATGGACACTATTAATTTATAGTGATGTCATTTGGTCTTACTAATGCCCCTGCTATCTTCATGGATCTAATGAATAGAGTCTTTAGAGACTATCTTGATCAATTTGTGGTAGTCTTTATAGACGATATTCTTGTCTATTCAAAGAGCAAGGAAGAGCATGAAGATCACTTGAGAATTATATTGATGACCCTGAGAAAGGAGAAGCTTTATGCCAAATTTACCAAGTGTGAATTTTGGCTTCAAAAAATTTCATTTTTGGGTCACATAATCTCAAAAGTGGGGATATCTGTGGATCCAGCAAAAATAGAGGTTATCGAAAGATGGTTGAGACCAACAAAAGTAACTGAGATCCGAAGTTTTCTTGGTTTGGCTGGATATTATCGACGTTTTGTGAAATATTTTTCACGATTATCTAACCCACTCACCAAGTTGACTCGGAAAGGAGTTAAGTTTGTTTGGACAGAGGAATGTGAAGAAAATTTCAAGGAGTTGAAAAGAAGGTTATCCAGTGCACGTGTGCTCACACTGCCTTGTAGTAGAGAAAGGTTTGTGATCTACAGTGATGCATCCAAGAAGGGATTGGGGTGTGTTCTTATGCAAAATGATATGGTGATAGCTTATGCCTCACGACAGTTGAAAATCCATGAGAAAAATTACCCAACACATGATTTGGAGTTAGCTGTGGTAAACTCTGCATTAATGATTTGGAGGCATTACCTCTATGGTGAAAGGTGTGAAATTTATACTGATCATAAAAGTTTAAAGTATATTTTCTCACCAAAGGAGCTGAATATGCGTCAAAGAAGATGGTTGGAGCTGATTAAGGATTATGACTGCTCAATCCATTACCACCCTTGGAAAGCAAACAAGGTGGTAGATGCATTAAGTCGACAAGACCATGCTAGTTTATCCATGATGAGGATCACAAAAGATCCAATATTTATGGATTTAGAAAGGATGGATCTTGGAATTATAACGGAAGGGGAAAAATCTTATCTTTATCAAATGAATGTTCAACCATCTATACATGTGAGGATTAAAGAGGCACAGAAAGAAGATGTCAAGTTACAAAAGAAGGTGAGAAATGTTCCTGAGTTCATCCTTGATTGTGATGGGATAATAAAGTTCAGGAATCGGGTTTGTGTTCCTCCCATCCCCGAGTTAAATAAGGAGCTGCTGGATGAGGATCATAGTTCTTCATTCTCTATTCATCCTGGAAGCACGAAGATGTATAGGGTCCTGAATGAGTACTTCTGGTGGGATGGCATGAAAAGAGATTTTGCTAAATATTTCTCTCGATGCTTGGTTTGTCAACAAGTTAAAGATGAGATACAGAAGTCTAAGGGGATGTTACAACCAATACCCATACCTGAATGGAAATGGGAAAACATTACTATGGACTTTGTCACAGGACTTCCTAAAATATCCAAAGGCAATAATGCTATCTGGGTCATAGTTGATCGTCTTACAAAGTCTGCACACTTCATTGCTATTAGAGAGGATTTCTCTCTGGATCAACTTGCCAGGATATATGTAAAGGAAGTGGTAAGATTGCATGGAGAACCACTTTCTATTATATCTGATCGGGATCCAAGATTTACCTCGAAGTTCTGGCGATGTCTTCAGCATACTCTGGATACAGAGTTGAGTTTCAGCTCTGATTATCATCCTCAGACAGACGGTCAGTCTGAGAGAACAATTCAAACACTAGAAGATATGTTGAGAGCTTGCTCTATGGATTTCAAAGGAGGTTGGGATCAACACCTACCTTTGGTGGAATTTTCTTATAATAATATCTTTCAATCCAGTATTCAGATGGCTCCTTATGAAGCTCTCTATGGAAAGAAATGCAGGACTCCAACTTGCTGGGATGAAGTTGGGGAATGAAAGCTATTAGGACCTGATCTCGTTGATGAAATGGCAGAAAAGGTCAGATCTATTCTACAACACATAAGAGCAGCATAGAGTCGACAGAAAAGTTATGCCGAAAACCGCAGAAAAGCCCTAGAGTTTGATATGGGTGATAAAGTGTTCTTACGAATATCTCCCTGGAAGAGGGTTATGAGATTTGGAAAGAAGGGGAAGTTGAGCCCTAGATATATCGGTCCTTTCGAAATACTGGATTGTGTTGGGAATGTAGCTTACCGATTGGCGATTCCACCGAATCTCTCTCAAGTTCACAATGTGTTCTATATATCTCTCCTGAGAAAGTACATACCTGATCCTTCACATGTACTCAGCTCAGAAGTTGTACCACTGGAGCAAGATCATTCTTATGAAGAACAACCGATATAGATTCTGGATCGTATCGAAAAAGTCCTACGAAACAAGACCACTCGATTGGTGAAAGTTTTATGGAAGAACCACCAACTTGAAGAAGCTACATGGGAGCTTGAGGATATGATGAGGGAGAATTATCCTCATCTGTTTGTTACAAAGTGACGAATTTCGAGGGCGAAATTCTTTTTAAGGGGGGTGGAATGTAACACCCGAGATTTTTATGAGTAATATTTTGTTTTTATGTTATATATATATCATCAAAGGAATATTTCACTACACACTAGCTTGACATACTTTACACGCAATAGAGACCTTCCTCGATAGCTTGCATTTTACGCAATACAGAGTTTCACTAAACAACGATATGCTATTAAAATATTAATAAAACTAGTAGTTATGAATAGTAATAACGAATTTTTGAAATTTTATAAATTTTATTTTTCAAAATGGACTTCATTTTTGGATTCGGAATACCGAAATTAGCCTAGGGTGAAATTTTAGTATTTTTCTGAAAACTTTCAATTTTGATGAATAGTGAAACCACTAAGTGGTAGGTTAAAAACTCAATTTTGCATAAAACTTAATTTTACCGCTTCTGTGAATGGATTTTCAAAAATCTGATAGACACGGTTGATATCAGTAAATAAAATGTGGTTCAATGAGATAAAAATAATTTTTTGGTGAATAGTAAATTTTTACTTTTTTTTACCGCGGTTAATAGTAAATAGGGTAACTAAGGGTAAATATGATATTACTATTACCCTAACATATGTCCTAATTCTATTGGATAAGTGTAATTCGACCAAAAACAACCTTATGAATATAATATGACCATTTAGGTCCATTTGGATTAGATTATGACAATTAATATTATTTTATTTAATGAATAGTTAAAATAGTTTAAATCAATGTTTAATAACTAAAACATTTTTAATATGGGGTTATACATAAGATAAATTCGACTATAAATATTCATTAGAAAGATAAAGAGATTTCATATATAATTATATTTTATTTATAATTTTTAGACTTTAAATAAATCAATTTATTTATGACACAACGATGATGCAGTAATTACCCTTTTAAGGAAATGATAAGATAATTGATGTTATAAATGCTCAAATAAATAAAATTTGAGACTTTTTATGAAATCCACTAATTATCTAGGTTTCTATGATATATTAGTGTTGATTTAATCAAGTTGGTTCGAATATATAATTCTCTTATGACTTTCACAAAAATCATATATCAAATAGTGTCAAAATTGACACAAAATAGTTTTTAAATCAAATATTATATTATTAATTGTTATTTTATTCTTAAAAATCTAAGGTTCGGCCAAATGACTTATATAAGGATATATATATTGATAATAAACAACTTGGTGTTCGTTTGGCATGTTATAGTAATTGTATTAACCATATAGTGTAAGAAAACAAAAAGTCACGGTAAGAGTTAAATTATTTAACTTATAGTTAATTCTAATTGATAAGGTTAAAATAATAACCTAAACTTGCCTAAATCCTGTTGGTTGATAGGATTTCGACCCCTCCCCACTTTACCTTCTAAATAAGACCCATTGGAACCATTATAAACTGATTTTGACTTTAATATAAAATAATATTTTGAAATATTCTTAAGGTGCCCCTCTCCTCCCTTATAAAAGGGCACCTCCTCTCCCTCCTCCTCACACCAATTTGAGCACTCAAGCTCGGAAAAACCCTGCCAAAATCCCTTCTTCACTTACCTAGAATAATCCTAGAGGTCCTGGTCTTCTTCAAAGACCAATCTTAGTTCCCTAAGTGGAGAATTCAAAGAGGTGTTTCAAAGAAGAGGTAATATCCATTACCGATCTTTTCAATTTCTTTCTTCTTCAACTTCTTCTTCTTTAGTTGTTTCATTATAATGTAATAACATGAGTATTACTTACATACTGATATGTTATTATTAATATGAAACAACCGTAATTCACCTTCTATCCATCCTATGGAAAAATGAAATCACCGCGCGTGCGTACGTACGGAATACCGTCTCCACACCGTGGTGTAATCTATTTTCCACCATCACCTTACAAGGATGGGTATAATGGTGTAATGAGTAACTATATATGATATTTATAAATTTATATTGATATTTAAATAGAATAAATACACTTAAATACAATTCCACGATCATGGGAACAATATCATCGCTCGTGCGTACGTACGGAATACCGTCTGCACGATGTGATGCGACTCGTTCTACATGATCATCATTACATAGTAATTATATAAATGAATTGAAAGAATAAATATGATATATGTTACACTAATACCATTCTGGATATATGGTATCTATAACCTTAAAAGAAGAATAAGAATTTATTCGGCAAAACACGCATAAGAACAAAAGGCAATAAAGACCCGAGTAACAAGTAACAATGAAATATTATTAATAAGAAGCTAAGAATATGACCATATATGATATCATATCAATATGTATGTTTCTGGAATAAGTCAATAACATTATTTAAACCATTATACATGATCTTCAGACACGTAGAAAGAAAATCGGACCTAAGGTAAGGGAATATATCACAATCTCATTTTATCCGAGATTGTTTATACTTTGGTATTTACTAGGGTGTATTTTATCATCCACATCCATGTTTCCTCAATATTTAATATTATTTCCATCCACCTACAATTGTTTAAATCCTATTTTACCCTTCGGTGAGTTTTTAGTAAAAGATATGAAAGAAATCTTTTGTCGTTTTTCGTACGAGGTATTTTTTTGACTTTTCCGACAAAAGTACGAGAAGAATGTTTTTTTACTTATACGACATGAATAGATTTTTAAAACATTATTTCCAAGAAGCATCCTTTACAAGTTTTCATGTTTATTTTTAATCAACTTCTTTTAGTTTAAAATTTTATGACATGTTAAGAAAGGAAAATGTTTTTGAATTTGAAAGGATATTTTCCTCAAGAATGGAGTTCAATTGTTTTATCAAAATTATTTTCCATATAAGATAATAAAGGTTTCTATTTTTATCCCTATTATTACATTGAATTGATTATGTTGTGATGGAATTATATTTTTATGAATTCCTTTATAATATATGAATTGTTTTATGATGTCACGATGTTTAAGATTCCCATTTTTATTACATGGGTTATGAGATGATTTATGATTTATGATTTTGTGGCACACATAAGAATGGTATCATTATGAGATGGGTGGGACCTATATATCCCTCCAATGCATTGGGTAAAGATTTTATATCTCATGATATAGACATGGCTAGAACGGTAGGTTATACCGGTTCAGTGAAACATGACTGAAACGAGGGTGACTCAGTTCAGAAAGGGACTTTGTCCACTAAGATTGTCTGGGAAATGAGTCTTGACTAATAAGAAATGATTCTCTATGATTATGTGTGTATGCCACAAAGTTTCATGTTTTAAGTTTTGATTATTGTGAATACATTTCACTGCCACGATTTATCCCATGTTATGAATTTATGATCTCTTTTGCAGGTCAAGATTTCCAAAAGTTATGTTCTTGTGTATATGATGTGATTGATATTTCTTTTATTTACCCTTACTGAGCATTTGAGCTCACCCTTTTGTATGTTTTCATTCCCCAGGTCAGGAAGAAGGTTATTAAGTAGGATATGCCAAAAAGGGACTCTAGATATGATGAAATAAGTGGGAGGCAAAGTTGATTCTTTATGAACCAGTTGTTTATGTTTCCCAGTTTCTAAAGACAATATACCTATACGGTCCTTTCATGGTTTTGTTATATGATGTAATAATAATGCTTCAATTTTGAAGTATTAACAATGTATGTAAAGTATGGGACGTTATAATTTCCCCTCAAACATGGCCTTGTTCTTAGCCACCAAAAGAATCATATTCCAGCTGATTGAATGGCCAAGTGAGCTTTAAGCTCCATGTTTCACCTCCCCACACATTGGAACGATAATTCAAGGAAACCAAACCCCATAGTCCCATGAGTAATCTATACAAAATAGACATTGAGGGAAGGAATAATCGATATTCCATATTTCCCTACAAAGAAGATATATGGAATGGATTCCTCATGAGAGTTTCTACAACAGCTGCACCTGGACCCCATGAATATATTAAAGCATTAAATATTCTTATTAGTGGGAAGAGAATTATTCCAGATACTACATAAAAGGAAATTATATTTAGTAGGGATATCCTTACACCACACTTCTAAGCTCCACTACACATGATCAGTCGAGGCACGCAACAACTTGTATAATCCCTTAAATGAAAAGTCAATAGATGATGCTCCTATAAAGACACATATGTCAGGGGTAGTCGAGAGTTCAATGTGGTCAAACACCATCAACTGGGTTGAATACAATAACAAATAGTTAATCATCTGATGATTACAATCATTGAGAAAGGTCAAATCTCGAGTGGGATAACCCAAAAATCCCATCATAACGTCGACCTAATTTTGAAAACAAATGGTTATCTCAACACAAAAAAATATTCAATGAGAATTGTGTTCTAGAAAGGTGACTTGGTGTTTTGTTGTACTCTAGATGACTAAATCGTGACCTTATAGTGGCCCTTGAATATCGTTGTATTTCCTACCGAAAAAACATCCCTAAAGGGACATAACATCCATAACAATCCACACCAGTTTTCCATAAAAGCCACTCATCATATCCGAAAGAACCCTAACACCCACACCAGCTTCCCTAATAGATGAGACAGTCTAAACCATGATTCCTAGGGATGTTTACCCTCCAAATGGGAAACCCAGATAAAATAAGCCATCGTTTTCTTCTGCTGAGAAAAATCTGAATTTGGAAATTTTATGGAATAAAATACATGAATAATTATAGAGGATAAATTTATGTTAACAATCTTATGCCTCCCTCTGAAGGAAAGAAAGAAATATTTCTACATTCCAATCCTATTAAAGACATTAAGAGCCATATTTTTTAAATTATGAACAAGAATCTACCTTGGAGAGATTGGAGCACCGAGGTACTCCATCAGGAAGACTCTTCGATTGAATCCCTTGATAGATTCAATGGTTCTCACTCTTCTATTAAAAATTGGTACAAAAGAAAAAAGAATCATTTTTTATTTCTCACTTGCTAGCCACTCCATTTATAGTACTCAGTAATGACATCCTAGATGCTACAAATTGATAACATTCTTCAATTAACAAAAATCATGGTGTTGTCCGTGAATAAGATGTGAGAAATCCAACAGATGTGAGATTTAAATTGACAAGTTATAAATCATATCACAGATTTTTTAAAAATCCATTACAAGTGGATTTAATCTAGAAAATTAAATTAATTAAAAGATAAAAAGTCAAGGTCATCCCGAAAATTATTTTATGGAATAAAAAGTTTCAAAATAAATTTATTTTATCATTTATAATATCAATTTTTAAATCATTCAATAAAATGGTAATCATTGCATCATCATTGTGTCGTAAATAATTATATTTATATAATATCTAAAAATTATAAATAAAATAACATGATGTTGGAAATCTTTTTATATTTATAATGAAAATTTATATTCAAATAAATAAATTAAAAAACACCACTTTAAAATTGTTTTAGTAAAAATATTCTTGTTTAGGATATTTTTTTTTAATAATATGTTATTGGTGTGATTATCTTACCCAATTGGATTTAAAAATCCAAAAGTTCCACCCAAGGATTTTATTAGTAGGCCATGAATCATAAAATATGTTTAATAAAATTTTATTCTAATTTTATAATTTTATAATATTAATTTTACTTTGAATTTTCCAATTTACCTTTAATCACGGTAAATAATCTTCAAATGATACTATTCACCAAAAATTATTTTGATCATATTAGACCAAATTATTCACCCTGATTATAACCATTTATTTTAGATTTTTGAAATTCAATTCAAATAATAGGCAACGTTTCATATAAATTAAAATTTTGGTTTTTAACTACTATCCTGTATTTTTATCTATTCATAAAAAATAAACGGTTTTCAGAAAAATTCTAAAATTCACCCTAATTGAATTTTGTTATTCTGAATTCAAAAATAATTTCTATTTTACCATATTCAAAATATTTATGTTGTATTAATTAATATAAATTTAATTCTCATTGTCTAATCTAGTAAGTTGGTTTTTATGAAGTAAAAAACTATCAAAATATTGACCTTTGATTATGTCCAATTTAAATGTGAAATTACATCCAATGGAAAACATTGGATTAAATGATAAAATCATAATACAATTACACATTAACAAAGATTAAATAGAAAATATATAACTATAAATAAATTAGATGGAATGGTGGCTTTGACATAAAAATGTAGTATTTGTCACTATTACTAAAAAATGAACTTTTTTAGAAAAATACCAAAAATTTACCCAAAGTAAATTTTGATGTCCCAATTCGAAAGAAGAAGTTATTTTTTTTCAACTAGAACATATAAAAGTGACAAATATTCTATTTAAAATGGGTTCAACATTAAAAGGTAGTAAAACTAATTTTTAAATAATATTAGAGTAGTTTTGCTTAAAATTGGATTCATTCTCAATTTATGCCAAAAAAATTTATTGGATAAATGTAAAAACAGTCAACAAACATGTTTAGTCGTAATGTGGTTAGTTTTGTTTACTCCTTTTAAAAAAATGGATAGTCTTCAACTACCATTTAAAATAATATTATTATATCATTATTTTTTTGTATAACTCAACATTGTATGCAATGTAAGATTTCGGAGAAATCCGTTGTTGCATGTTTAGTACACTATCGTAAAAAGATTCCCATTTACCATAAAATTAATAACTTATTGAAAATTATTAATAGAGATCAAATGTATTATTCCATAAATACATGGTTCATTAAGCACATGGTTATAAAAAAGATGCACTAATTGTTCGAAAGCCTCTATCCCTTGAAAAAAAGTGCTTTGTTTCCTTTGAATAGCCTCATATATTGAAAATTCATACTCAATCCAAGATAAAAAATCTTGAACAAAACCATATTATTTCATAGTTTTCATTCCAACTCACATGGTCAGACAAACTATGATAAAAAATTTATACCTTCTAATGTAACCTATAAAGGCATATCATAAGGTTACTACAAAGTTACTATTCATCATCTCTAGAACTGTTTCACCCAACACACCAAATTTTCAACCCCAAAATCTCAAAATCATTTATATCTTCAAAATAGATAAACCAAGATCAAAATAAAATATACATGAGGGACAAAGGGAATCACTATTTTTCTCATCAGGACATATTTTATCCCCAAAGGCTCATTTTAATGAAAATAGAGAGATGTAAGGCCATTAATGAATTATCAAGGCCCAATGCTCTAATTCATCATTTTTTTCTATAAAAAACGTCCATCCCAATTGATCTAATGAGATCATATTTATATAAAATTTCATATCATTTCTGTGAACTTTCTGAATAGGTCATTCAATCATGGAGGTTTTAGGTTCAATTTAAACATCCTCCCACTCAATCACATCGGATGGATCTAGCTATAAATTCTCCAATTAGGATACATGAATCACAACAAAGATATATTTCAAACTAGTCAGTATGTTTAAAAGAAAATATATCTTCCCAAGAAAATGCAATATATCAAACTTACTAAAAAAAATGTAGGTGCTAACTTACGCTCCCTCGTAAACCATCTATGTACCAAATGAGGTGAAATGATGTGGAAAACACTAACTCTTACATAATATCATTATTTAGGATGGAAATGATCAACATATTATTTTTTATGACAATGTGATATCATTAATCTTATCCAGATGGAATTCACAATATTAGTAACATCTCACCCCTCCCCATTGTCTAGGATGGGTCGTTAGATATTACTAGGCCTTAGGTGACATCCCTATGAAAAAAGGATGAAATTAAATGAAATGGTATTCAAAAACAATTGGTAGATGATTTTCAATTTTATATTAAAACAAAAAAACAAAAAAACCTATAACCTGAAAACCATAGTATGGTTCAGGATTATGATGAAATACAACTCAAAAGTGACCAAACAAAAAAAATACCATACTAAAGTACACTAACGAAACCAAGAAAAATATCAGAATATGAAGTTAAATACAAAAATAAAAACTCAAAAGACATAAACTTCATATATACCAATATTATCGAAACTCTAATTCTATAAGACATTCCCATTGTATCATGTTGAATAACTAGTGAAATGATATACTCTTACTTTACCTTTTTCCTGAAATATGATATATGCAAATGCACCGATGTTCCTGACTAGGGGGTGAGTATATAACACCTTAGGATTTCCCCAAATAACATACCATCTCATGAAACTAGAATATAACATGACATAACATTTTTATAAAATAGTTTAGCACCAATTTATATAATTTTATATCAAATCATAAAACAATATTCAAATCATAATAGTTGTTACCATGAAGGAAACCCATCCTATATTTATAACCATTTCTTAAATACATTATTATAGCATATTCAATTCCACACACATCCACAAAATTGACACACATAAACAAAATCTTGTTGTTACCATTTATGGTGTAACTTCCCATACCTAACACACCCCTTTGATGGAGGTACTTCATGACCATTATCCATCCCATTCATATCAATTCTCATTAGTTATGCAAAAATCATGTCATCCTTTTTCATTAAAACAATTCCTTTTTATTAAAAACATTTCAACATACTTATTTCATTAAATCAAAACCACACCACCATTTTAAAATGTATAATTTAATATCATGTAACCAATTTAACATTCCATACCCAACCAATTTTGAAAAATTACTAAAACATTAAAAAAAGATGGTTTCAAAAAAGATTTCACGAAAAATCAAATAATTCTATTTAATCAACTAAATAAATTAGAAACCAAGGATTTTTGTTCTTGTAATAGGATTAAATATCAAATTTTCCAACCTCACAACATAGATTAAAATAGAGAACGACACAAATTCTTCAACAAAACTAGCATGAATCTCAAAAAACTCCCATTAAATATTTTTATTTTTCATTAAAACAATCATAGATAAAGATTTTTGGAATTTAACCACAAATATCTATCCCTAATATATTTTATCATTGAATCCAAGAGAGGTAAGTGGACAAAACTAAAGAAAATCCACTGAGAATAGGACCTTACAAAAGAAATCGACCTCCAACACACCAAGATTCACCTATGGATTACTGCTGGATCAGGGGGAAGAGTCTCCATATCCATTAGATGGAGAGAAAAAAATTATTGGGTCATACATAATATGAAATGATCCTTTAATGGGAAAATTTTAATAAGATTCTGATTTTTTGGATATTGTTTCTAACAGTGCATAGTTAGGGTGCAAGGTTAGGAAAACCAAGGACAAACCATGCACCAACCACTTACTCTCAACACCCATTGAATTGTTAAATACAATTGTTATAAAAAACATATAGAAACCATCTAAAATCCATTTTTTCCAATTTTGATAGTTACTCCTTGGTGGTCACACAGTTTGGCTAAACCGTACGCCATCTTATATACCATTGTTTCTATTGCATGGTTTATTCAAAGGTGATACATGATTCAACTAACCATGCTCAATCCATGGAAATATAGAAAATAAAAAACAAAATTTCAAAACTCCCCCAATCCTTCTCTAACTTAATTAAATAAATTTATATATTTAATATACAAAAATAAATTTTTAATTACATTAAATATAGGTGGCTAAATTCTCCCCTCCATTGTTCTCTTTACCCTAGATTGTAGAAAATAAACATTTCCATGAATGATTTCGGTCCATTACTCAACCATTTCCTTTTACCATTACCAATTTTCCTCTCTAATTTGACCATGTTTCCATAAAAACTGCACTAGATTGATGCTTTTCACATAAATATATTTCTCTTGCTGATCCCTAATAAGGATTGGGACATCATCTAAAATAGCATCTTACTCTTGGATAACAAGATTCCATCAAATAAAATTGCCAATATCAAGATTATATTTTTTAGGAAATGAGATACAAGAGACCCCTTATGCACTGAATTTAATGTTGGGGGATAATTCAACTTATATTCCTCTTCAAACCCCATTAAAAAAATCTAAAAACGTCCTAGGTATTGAGGATATACCATTTCCTACATTTGAAAATGACAAGGCCCATGCCCTGGGGAAAATATGAAGAATACATGATCACTCACCTTGAACAATAACAACCATCAGAGATGACCCACATACAATTTCAGATGACTTGAATTCATTTGCATCCTCTTTCAAAACAACTAAATAATCTTTGTTGACTCTAACAAAAGTCTTGGTCCAACTAGCAATGTCACACCTTTTTTCTACCCAAAAAATTGGAGGATGATAAGGAATCACATATAATTCTTCAAATGGAACCACATATATCGAGGCCTGGTAACATATATTATATGAGAAATACACTTGTGGAATACTGTAATCACATGAACCACCAAAATCTATTGTATAATCCCGAATCATGTATTCACACTTTTGAATCATTCCTTCAGATTATCCATCTATATGTTGATGATACACAATTTTTATAGTCAATTGTGTCCCACAGGAATCTTATAGGGACTTCCATAAGCAATACGTAAAACTCAAATCTCAATCTGATATTATAATATCATGTAAGTCCAAGATCTTTACCAATTCTCGAATATAAATAGTGTAAAATTACTCTATTATATATTGTTCCTGAATAAGGATGTAATGGACCTACTTTTTGAGCTGATCCACTATCACCCACATGGAATCATGTTTTTGAACCATCCTTAGGAGACCTTTCACAAAATTCTTAGTTATATGCTCTTATTTCATAACATGAATAGGTAATGATGGAAACATACCCACTATCCATTAGTGATCCAACTTAACCTAATGGAAATTTATGTATCTCGTAAAAAAATTAGTCACATTTCTTTTCAATCCATCTCAAAAAAAATTTTCATTCATTTCCTAATACATCATCTATATTCCTAGATAAAAAACCCATATTGAATGATGTTAAGTAGGAATAATGTATTCCTAAAAAGCCAAAGGTATTACCATCTTATCACTGAAATATAAAAATGAACTACCATCCATCTTCCACCACTGAATGGTCTCTCCACCATTGAGTTTTTACCTTATAGTCAAAAATTCAGAATTATATGTATGTGACACTTGGACCATATCATCAAAATTTGGAAAAAGTGAAATTTTGGTGAAAAACATAACAGTACGATGTTCCTCAAAACATGAGTACATGTCTACTATCACTGAAATTTATTGCCACAGATCAAAGTCAATTTTTTAATTTGACCATATGAATTTCATCTTAATTCATTCTCCACTTAATTTCCATTACATGGTTTATAAATCATGTAAATGCTAAAAATTTATAGGTACTCCCTCAATATTCGTTAACTTAGATTCAAACCCTATTGTGAAAAAATTCATTTCAAAAAATTATGGCCTGATAACACAAAGAATTTATCAATTAATATGTTTTTATTCCATTCCTTCAAATCATGGACTACAACATCTACTTCCAAATATTGTGTTGGGTTGTTCTTCCCATGAAAATGTAACTTTCATTAGCCATAAAAAAAAGGTCTCCCTACATGAATGCATATCCCATCTTATACCAAATCCATTTTACTTGATTTAGGAAATTAAATATATGGGTACTGATGCATGTTAAGATTCAAGGTCTTGAATAGAATTCTTGAGATTCATCATTCCTTTATAATATAAGATTTTTTCTTAATCCAATATGTCAAAATTTTTGTGAAAATTCAAGAACAATGTGATGGTAAAAACCAGCCAAACCATGGAACGATATACTAGGAAGACTTTATTTGGCGGTTTCCAAGAGATTACAACCACTATTTTTTCTAGATCCACATAAACCAATCATTCAAAGATAACGTTCCCAATTAAATTCCCCACATGTATCCAAATAATAATCTTTTATAATTTTACATACAAGAGATGATCTATGAAATTACCCAAAATTACCTATATGTGTTTCTCATGCTCATCCTTTTTCCTTGAATACTACAATATTTTATCTACAAACACCACAACAAAAGAATACATAATCCTTTGAAATATATAAGTCATCAATTCAAAAATTACTACTGGTTACATAAAATGATAAGAAGTTATAAACACAGAATCTTAATAACAATATCCACTCCTAGATGATATCTATTGAATATCATTTTTCTGAACCCACAATTGGTGATATCTTGAAAGAATGTAAATTTTGGAGAATCATTGAGATCCCATAATTTAATTGAATATATCATCAATTCATGGAAGGGAACACATATTATTTTTCTTAACCTTATTATACTTAGTATAATCCATTAATATCCAAATATTTCCATCAATATTTCTATAAATAATAATGGTACTCCCCTCTTGGATGTACTTGTCCAAACAAACCCTTTACATTCTAGCTCTTCCAACAATTTATTTAATTAATTTAATTTTTTTGGACCTATTTAATAAGACATAATTGAGATGGGACTGGTACCTAAATGATATCAATCGTAAACTCCATTTCTATTATGGGTGGAATCCCTGAGAAAATATCTGAAAAAACATAAGGAATATAATAAATAACTATCAGAAAACTACTCTCTAGGATCTCATCCACCAACGCCAAAGTCCACAATACAAACTAGTAAAACAAATTCCATCGTCTAGTGTCAATGATCTTGGTGATCTTACATATACATTCCAATATCCTAAAAGGATATTCTGAAAACCATCATATATTGAAAAGCTAACAAATTGGGTATAATTTTGGATGTAGGATTTAAACATTGATAACTATCCATTCACAGTATGATGTTATTGACATCGATCTCATGCATAACAATATTCCATATCAACTCAAATCAATCAAAATTTTTAGAAAACGATTTGAACATTTTGTATCGACATTCACTATGACCAATAAGTGTTTTGGGTTTCAAAACAGAACGAACATCTCAGTATACAAACAAATAAGATCAACAACAAAAAAACAATAAACTAATGAGATCACCCATATCATAAAAACCTGCAGAACGGTATAATGAAAAATAATGTTCTTTATAACCATCAGTATTCCATATTGATCATCCATAAAAAATTTATCTACTACATTAAATTTCTTCTCACTACATTATGTTCTTTATTACCATGATTGGAATTTCCTTGATGAAAAGTCATGATATTCCTAGAATAAACATGGATTCAATAATTTTTTTTTGATGAGAGGTATTTTTCTACCCTAAACCCATTAAAAAATATTATGTATCCAAAACATTAGATATATTCCATGAACTTTACCATATATTACTACAATTGTAATGGAGAAAAATCCCAACATTTTTCTAATTCTGGCATACTAAAGGTGGTGTCAGAATATAATTCTTGATGCGATCCAAAGAGCCAGACTAAAAACATCCCATATAACTCTTTCATTTTTTAGGAAGAGTAAACAATCCATCCATTTGATTATAATTCATTCACCACATTAAAAATATATTCCCATCTTCCACTTATTCCCAACATGGGAGTTCTCTCCATTTCCCATAGGTATGAAAATGCGTCCTCTACCAACATTACCTGAGATGTCTTTATTATCCACCATTGATATTTTCCCGATATACATATAATCCATTATACAAAGAATGGGAATCATTTACTGAGTCTCACTCCTCAAACCCGACTCAAATATTCATTCCATTAAGGACACACTTACATAAAATTCAGGTTAAACAATAGACTAAATTCAATAATTTTTTTCTAAATATTTTTTTGAGAGGTTCGACATCATAAACATGAAAAATTATTCCTTTCAATAAATTGTGAATTTGTAAGGATATAATTATATTTTAAACAATTTTTCAATATCCTCCCATGTAATTCCATGGTATAATTTTATCTATAATGAAAAATCACACCAATACAATACACAACCTTATAGCTTGTATGTGTCTATATTGACATTCATATATTATAATGAACCACAAAAATACCAAATACGATTCATTCTATCTTGACACACCACTAATTTTTATATTTTTGAATCAACCTAAAATATGGGTGAATTATGGAGAACCATTATGGTGTTTTTTAACAATGTTTTTTATTAGATGAAAACATAGATTATTTGTTGAATAATGACTTTGTTATTCAAGAAGATGAAGTTGTTGGCTTATGGAAGTTTTTCTTTCTTGTAATCAAAGAAAGAAATATGTTTCTGAGTTTGATAGAAGTTTCTAAGTTTGAAATATGTTGCTATATGATTATATCCCTTCTTTTTATGAAGAGTTTTAAAAGTTGATGTGGTGGTAGTGTTAAAAGTTAGAAGAAATAATGTTTCTCAAAAGTTCTAAACAAAATAAGATGTTGATTTTCGAATAAAAAAGTTCTCACAAATCAATAAAACAATAATGATAAAGACTTTTGAATAAATTATTGAGAATTTTGAATGAATAACAATCACTTATAAGATGATCAAAAACAGATCCAGAATCATTGTTCAAAAAAATTAAACTTGTTTATTGAGAAACTTGGAACATCATTATCGAAAAAATTCAGAACCTAATTTCTGAATAATTCGGAACCTGATTTCAGAAAAATTCTGAAACTGATTTTATAGCAATTAATAACTAGATATCTGAAAAATTAAAAACATGATTTTTGAGCAATGAAAATCCATATATCTAAACAATTTGAAACCTAATTTCTTGTTAATTTTAAAAATTATTTCTGAAAAATTATGAAATTTATTTTTGAGGAATTTGGAACATGATTTCTATGAAACTCAAAACCTGATTTCTAAATAATTTGGAGCAGGATTTTTGAGAAATTCATAACCAAATTTCTATGCAATTTGGAACCAAAATTCAATTAAATTCAGAACTATATTTATGAGCAATTCAGAACATGAATTATTGTTAAATCAGAAAAAATTTTATGAGGAAATTTGAACCAATTTTTTTATAAAATAAAAATCAAATTTCCAAGTATGTTTCTGAGAAAATATCAACCAAATGTTTTAGAATGTTATGGATAAAATATAACCCACGTTTCTGAGTATGTTTCTGAGAAAAATCAAACCACATTTTGAGCTTGTATCTGATAAAGTCAGGACCACTTTTCTCAGCATGTTTCTAAGAAAATCATATACATGTTCTGACATTATCATACTGTGAAATATATGAACAACTCCTGAAATCAAAACAAAATTTAATTTTTTTTAAATCTGGGTGAAGTTTAAAGAGTTTTGAAAAATTCAATTTTGACGTTTTAATGTGATTGTAATGACCAAATGTTTTTAATGGAAATTACCTTCTTATAAATATGGCATAAAATCACATTATAATGAACTACTAAGTGATAAGTGAACTTTAAACATATGTTTTTAACTTCTATGATTGGAATTCTGAAAATTTGACATGCACGGTTGTGTTCAAGATGTTTTTTGGAGTCTAATAAAATAAAAAATGTTTGGTGAATAGTAACCTTCCCTAATTAATAGTAACATACCTTTAAGAATAGTGATATACCCTAATTAATAGTAACATCACCTATGATACTATAAAAATAATATTCAATTTGGAATTACAACATACCTATATTTTAGAATGAGTTAATGCATGTTTTAAATCTGGTTTTTGTTAATAAATTATGATTTTAATTAAATATTAAAATAATCATATTTAGAAAATTATTTTTGAAAAATGGACTTCATTTTTGGATTCTACACATCGAATAATGCTTGGGGGTGAGTTTTTGGGATTTTCTGAAATACTTGAATTTTAGATGAATAGTAAAATACAATAATTTACCGTATATGTACATTATAAGATAAATAGACTATTCCTAGAATCATGGATGATGTCACCACCCTTGGTTCGGATTCACATGACGCATTTACTATTCTTGCTCATTAAATACTTACTATTCTTTGTCATGTGAAGAAATAATAAATTATGGATTATAATATCATTAAATCACTCCTCTCCTCCACTATAAAAACCCCCTTCACTCCCTCTTCTCTCCACTCCTCTCAAGCTCCAAGACTTCTCTAAATTCTTCCCAAATCTCTCCACAATGTCCTACCCCACGTCCAAAAGCTCTCAGCCTCCTCAAAATACCAAAACCTCTCCACTCAAGAGGTTCTCAAAGGAGGAAGTCCCAAGAGGTAAATTCCTTATCCCCAATTACTTTATTTCTTTTAAGTTATTTTATTTTTAATTTCATTCCTCACGTCCCTTCACCATATTAGTATGATAAATATATTAGCATACATTTAATGGAATGTCATTATTGTAGAGACCCGAAGCATGACGTACATTTACATTACATTACATTTTCTGAATACTTAGTACATAACAAAAACATACACACAAGGATCATAATAGTTTAGTGTCTTTGGAAACTCGGAATATAATCTTCTAATCCTGGTGAAAGATTTTCAACATCTCCAATAAAGATATTCCTTTTTTTAATACCTAAAACCTTTCATTATATCCTGGGGAAAAGAAAACATAAAAGGGTGAGCTCAAATGCTCAATTAGGGTAAACAAAAGAAATATCAATCACATCATATACAAAAGCACATAACTTTTGGAAATCTTAACCTGCAAAAGAGATCATAATTTCATAACATGGGATAAATCATGACAGTGAAATGTAATCACAATAATCATAACTTAAAACATGAAACGGTGTGGCATACACACATAATCATAGAGAATCATTTCTTGTTAGTCAATACTCATTTCCAAGACTATCTTAGTGGACAAAGTCCATTTCTGAACCGAGTCACCCTCGTTTCAGTCCTGTTTCACTGAACCGGTATAACCTACCGTTCTAGGCATGTCTATCTCATGAGATATAAAATCATTACCCAATTCATTGGAGGGAGATATAGGTCCCACCCATCTCATAATGATACTATTCTTATGTGTGCCACAAAATCATAAAGCATACATCATTTCATAACCCATGTAGTGAAAATGGAATTCGTAAACATCGTGACATCATTAAACAATTCATATAAGATAAAGGAATTCATAAAAATAATTCCCTCACAACATAACCAAATCACTGTAATAATAGGGATAGAAACAGAACCCTATGTTATCTTAGATGGAAAATAATTTTGATAAAACACTTGAAATGAATTCTTGAGGAAAATATCATTTCTTCTTCAAAATCAATTTCTATTAACAAAACGTCATGAAATTTTAAAAGAAAGAGATTTTATTGAAAATAGTCATGAAATATTTTGGAGGAAGCTTCATGAAAATAAGGCTTTATAAACCCGTAAAAACCTGTTCATGCCTTATAAGTTAAAAAAAACATTCTTCGTACTTTTGTCGAAAAAGTCAAAAAGTACCTCGTACGAAAAACGACAAAAGATTCCTTTCATATATTTTACTAGAAACTCACCAAAGGGTAAAATTGGATTTAAAAAATTGTTGGTGGATGGAAATAATATTACATCTTGAGGAAACATGGATGTGGATGATAAAATACACCCCAGTAAATACCAAAGTATAAACAATCTCGGATAAAAATCAGATTGTGATATTTTCCTTACCTTAGGTCCGATTTGCTTCGTAAGTGTCCGAAACTCCTGTATAATGATTTAAATAATGTCATTGACTTATTCCATAATCATATTCATTGTTATTATATCATATATGGTTCACTTATGACTTTATTTTACCCATTCTTGTGTAAATTCCATGTTAAAGAGTGTTTTGGGTAAACTCGATTCATATGTCGTAGGTGTTTGGACTTATTGTTCTTGACATTATTATTACTTATATCATGATTTACTTACTTCCAGAATATAAAACATGATTTAAATATCATATATATTCAGTATATATATATATAATAGATAGATAAATGAAATGAAACACACCGTTCATGGAGACGGTAGTCCGTACGTACGCATGAACGCTGTTTTCCTTTCCTTATTGTCTTGAATGGAAGTAAGTAGATGAAATACATATATATATATATACATAAATCCAGTATATTTAACATGTCATATATTTCATTATTATTCATTATATATACATTATAATCATTCATGAATGGTTAATGTGGAGAATGAATCTCATCGCGTCGTGGAGACGGTATTCCGTACATACGCACGAGCGATGATATCGTTCTCATGATTGTGAACTTGTGTTGAAGTGTATGTATACTATTACAGTATCAATATAACTTTATAATAATCATATATAGTTACTCATTACACCATTATAACCATCCAATTAAGGTGGTGGCGGAAAATAGATTACACCAGGGCGTGGAGACGATATTCTGTACGTACGCACGCGCGGTGATTTCATTTTCCGTGGGATGGATAGATGGTGAAATAGGATTGTTTCATACTTATAATAACATATAAGTATATGAGTAATACTTATGTCATTACTTCATTATGAAACAACCTAAGAAGAAGATTTGGAAGAAGAAATAAAGGTGAAAGAATCGGTAACAGAAATTACCTCTTCTTTGAAGCGCCTCTTTGAGACCTCCTCTTATGGAAATAAAATTGGTCTTTGAGGAAGACCAGAACCTCTAGGATTTTTATAGGGAAGTGGAGAAGAGAATTTGGCAGGGTTTGGCCGAGATTGAAGGCTCAAAGTTGTGTGAGGAAGAGAGGGAGGAGGTGTCCTTTTATAAGGGAGGAGAGGGGCACCTTTGGAATAACTAAAAATATTATTTTATTATAAAGTCAAGTTCGGTTTTAAATAGCTCCAAATTGATTTATTTAGAGGCTAAGGTAGGTATGGGTCGAAATCCTCCCATAATATAGAATTTAGACAAGTTTAGGTTCCTATTTTAACCTTATCATTTAGATTTAACATTAAGTTAAATAATTTTACTTTTACCGTGTCTTCTTGTGTTCTTATACTATATGGTTAATAAACTTACTATATCAAGCCAAACGAATCCCAAGTTGTTTATTATTAATATATATAACCTTATATAAGTCATTTGGCCGAACCTTAGATGTTTAGTAATAAAATAACAATTAATAATATAATAATTGTTTTAAAAAATATTTTATGTCAATTTTGACACTATTTAGTAATTAATTTTTGCGAAAATCATAACAGAATGATAAGTTAAGAAAAAGTTAATTAAATCAATACTAACATGTCATATTAACCTAGGAAATTATTGTAATTCATGAAAAGTATCAAATTATATTTATTTGTGTATTTATAACATCAATTATGTCAATATTTCATTATTAAGATAATTAATGCATCATCGTTGTATCATAAATAAATTAAACAATATAATGTCTAAAAATTAAAAATAAAATACCATTATGTAGATAAAATTTTTATCTTTCTAATGAATATTTATAGTCTAATTTATCTTATGTATGACCCCATATTAAAAATGTTTTAGTATATAAACTTTGATTTTAACTCTTTTAACCCTTCTTTCAATAAATTAATAATAAATGTCCTAATCTAATCCAAGTGGGCCTAAATGGTCATATTTTATTCCTAAGTTTGCTTTTGGTCGAATTACACTTATCCAATAGAATTAGGACATGTGTTACGGTAATAATAATATCATCTTTACCCTTAATTACCCTATTTACTTTTAACCGTGGTAAAAAAAGTCAAAAGTTACTATTCACCAAAAATTATTTCCATCTCATTGAACCACATTTTAGTCGTTGATATTAACCGTGTCTCTCGGATTTTCGAAATTCCACTCACAGAAGCAGGAAAATTATGTTTTATGAAAAATTCAGTTTTTTTAACTACCACTTAGTGGTTTCACTATTAATTAAAAAATGAAAGTTTCCAGAAAAATACCAAAAATTAGGCCTAAGCTATATTTGATATTATGAATTCAAAAATGATGTCTATTTTATCAAATTCAGAACATATCAGTTACATTTATTAATTTAAAAATTAATTCCCGTCGTCAAAACAAATAGCGTGTTTTTAAGAGATAATAACTATCAAATGATTTACACTTGTTTATGTCTGGTTTAAATGTGAAATTACATCCAATGACCAAAATTGTATTAAATTGTAAAAATATATTCAAAATATACTTTAAAACCACTCAAATTAATAATTTATCACTATTAATTATTTCTATTAAAAAAGTTGTTTTTAATTAAAATTTATTAATTTTCACTATTCATCATAATATGAAAGTTATCCGAAAAGTACCAAAAATTTACCTTAAGATAATTTTAATATTATGAATCCAAAAATGAAGTCCATTTTGAAAAATGAAATTTACAAAATTTCAAAAGGTGGTTATTACTATTCATAACGGCTAGTTTTAATAATATTTTAATAGCATATCGTTGTTTAGTGAAACTCGGTATTGCGTACTACACACGCTATCAAGTAAGGTCGCAATTGCGTGTAATGAAAGGAAAGTCAAGGATGCGTGTTGTGCAAGCTCCTTTTGGTGTAGCGTACAATACACGACATTAAAAAGAATATTTTTCATAAAATCTCTGGGTGTTACATTCTACCCCCCTTAAAATGAATTTCCCCCTTGAAATTCGTCGGGGTTATAAATGGTTTACTATTCGAAAGTTTCGTTAATCAAAACCCACATCGTAAAAAGGAATACCAAAACCAATATTTAAAAACAAAAGTATGAAACGTAACAGTTACCCAAATAAACAAATCACTGGGTTTCTACATAGGTGAAAATATGGATATGGAAGAGAAATCTAACCATCATGTTCGGATGGAGAGTGGTAGAGAACAAGGCTATGGAAAAGCTTGAAATCACAAAGCCATAAATTTGTGATGATCTAAGGTACCATCTGATTCATCAGATATAAGAGCACTAAGACAACATTTTTGGTTTTCAAGATCATTTCCCTAAAGCTGATGAAATTGGAATTAGAAGAAATAATTTCGTGATTTTGGTATAGCCTCACCGTTTGTCGTTCTTTGGAAAATTTACACTTCATCTCCTAATGAAATGAAGTTGAATTTGTCATTCATGATGTGTTAGCAGATCATGTGATAGAATGATGGGTCATTCCATCTCTTTCAAACAAAAGGTTAGAAAAAGTTATAAGTCCATCTTATGGTTAATCGTATGTGGTTCCAAAAATGAACTTATACTTCATATATCATACCTCTTAATAAAATAAAACTAGTTTCTACTAACTAGGGACTTCTTTTAGTCCAGTGGTAAGCGATAAAGGCCAGTCGCACTTCGATTGTGGGTTCGATTCCCACAGCCTTGTCCGACGCGATGGGCTGTCGCTCGTCCAGCAGGTTGTCCTTTTTCTAAAACTATATTACTATAACATCCCATCAATAATATCGAAAAAAATTCTATCCTTAAACAATACTAACTTATGTCCAACATAATCCATTCCAATCTTTAGGCTTATCCATAATACTTCAGTCCACTCTCATAATATAGTGAAAACGATTACCAGAGATTTAATACCATCGTTGATCCCCATATATCATAAGATATGTCTTGTTGGTCACATTCCAAACATTCAAAGGCCTTAATCATGTATTCTGTTGAATACCCATTGAACCATAGTTAAAACTTGAATGCATTTAAAAGTTAACACCTTCCACATACCAAAATCCTCAAAATTATATATAATCAAACCATGATATCACTTATTCCTTATATCAATCATGAGCTCATGAATACTATCAAATATTTCATTTTTTCATTTTCACTTCATTATGTGCATATCATTCTTTTTCCAAAAATATATCAATCACTTTCCATGGTTACTGGTACCATAAAATTATTGAAAACCACAATAGACCAATACATAAATTTTACAATATTCCACGATACTATATACAACACTATTTTGGAATCCCATTACATAAACACATAATCATTCCACCACTTCGTTGTCATATTCAACATCACCAATAGTGATCGCATGTGACTTCCCTTTGTTTTTTTCCTTAAGCGGTTTCTCATGTTGATCATCACTAACACATGGATTAGGGCATTTGTTAGCATAATGCCCCATGTCCTTGCACTTGAAGCATTGAAGTGTTGGTGGTGCGTTCTCTGCAGTGTTTTCTTTATTCACATCATTAGAAACCCTTTTTCCATTAATTCGACACTCAGCTGCTCGATGACCTTCTTTTCCACACTTAAAACATTTTCTAGTCCCTTTAAGACAATCTCCACCATGATTCTTTCCACAATTTGTGCATAAAGAAAACATCAATCTTCTTTTCACCATTATTATGAGATTTCTCCTTGAACACCATCTTTCTTTTCTTGTCAAAACCATGATATGGATATGTAACTCCAACTTCCATTTCTACCTTGATTGCACAACGCACAATTTCTTCATAGGTACTGAAGTCTCTTATAGCTAATGCCCTTCGAAGACTTGGTTTTAAGCCACTGAAAAATCGATCAACTTTACTTTCAGGTTGGATGATAATGCCAGATGCATACCTAGCAAGACTTGTAAAATTCGCTTCGTATATACCAACAGATTCATCATCCTTCTGCTTCAGCTCAAGAAACTCCTTTTCCATCTTTGTTCGAAGAATATGAGGGATGTACTTACTGAAAAACAAGTTCTTGAACTCGTCCCATTCCATGGACTCAATTTCATCTCTTGGCCTCATATTCTTGATAAGATTCCACAATTGATCAGCTTCACCTTCCAAACGATATACTGCTAAGATGACTTTATCATGTTCAGAACATTGAAGAACTGAAAATATCTTTTCAGTGGTACTGATCCATTGTTCAGCAACAAGTGGATCGGAAGTCCCACTGAATGAAGGTGGGCGTTGCCTCATGAAGGACTCAATAGAATATTGTTCCCTTCTCTGTTCATTTGGAAGTCCAGAATGATTCATAGCTTGTGTAAGTATATCAATAAGATTTTTCACTCCATCTCCCATAACATTTGTTTGTTCAGAAGGACAATCATTGCATTGTCCATTGCATTGATCAACACGGTTCCTTCGGGTTCCAACCATCGTCTAAAACCCAAAAAGAATAGTGTGAGAGGAAAAAATCATAATAAAGGGGGAGTAACTTCAATACCTAACATCTTTGGTTTAATCTAATATCGTTACCATAGTGCTAGGACTATATCCTATACGTATACTTATCCTTAGGGACATCCCTAGACATACCTTAGAAATATCTCTAGATATCTCACTAACGTTTTCGCATCCTAGTTTCCAAAGGTTGACTAAACCTTTCCTCTGATACCAACTGTAGAGACCCGAATCTTGACGTACATTGACATTACATTACATTTGCAGAATACTTAGTACATATCAAAAACATACACAAAAGGATCGTAATAGTTTAGTGTCTTTGAAAACATGGAATATAATCTTCTAATCCTGGTGAAAGATCTTCAACATCTCCCATAAAGATCTTCCTTTTTTTTAATACCTAAAACCTTTCTTTATATCCTGGGGAAAAGAAAATATAAAAGGGTGAGATCAAATGCTCAATAAGGGTAAACAAAAGAAATATCAATCACATCATATACAAAAGCACATAACTTTTGGAAATCTTAACCAGCAAAAGAGATCATAATTTCATAACATGGGATAAATCATGGCAGTGAAATGTAATCACAATAATCATAACTTAAAACATGAAACTGTGTGTCATTCACACATAATCATAGAGAATCATTTTTTTTATTCAAGACTCATTCCCAAAACTATCTTAGTGGACAATGTCCATTTCTGAACCGAGTTACCCTAGTTTCAGTCCTGTTTCACTAAACCGGTATAACCTACCGCTTCAGCCATGTCTATCTCATGAGATATAAAATCTTTACCCAATGCATTGGAGGGAGATATAGGTCCCACCCATCTCATAATGATACCATTCTTATGTGTGCCACAAAATCATAAATCATACATCATTTCATAACCCATGTAGTAAAAATGGAATTCGTAAACATCGTGACATCATTAAACAATTCATATAAGATAAAGGAATTCATAAAAATAATTCCATCACACATAACCAAATCAATGTAATAATAGGGATAGAAACAGAACCCTATGTTATCTTATATGGAAAATAATTTTGATAAAACACTTGAAATGAATGTAAAGACCCGTAAAATTCAAGGAAAATTTTTTCTTAATTTTCTTTAGAATTTTACAAGAGCGCGGTTTCAGACGGCACCTGATTCCGAAGCCCGGAGTGCCCGGAATTAATTTCCGAAGTTTGGCTCGGGTACGTTCAGTGAACGAACGAGCGGGAATTCCTAACTTTTGATCCGGTGCTCGGAATTGAAATCCGAGGGCACCGATGAACTCGCAGCGCCGATATTCGCTTAATGAGACCTTTTCGGGAGTTGCGTTTGTTGCGGGTTGAAAGTTACGTTTTGGGGTTTTTCAGTTAAGTTAAATAAAATTGTGTAAAACAAATTTTATTTAAACTTATTAAAAAAACCTACCTAAGGGGGTTGGAAGTGGGACCCACACCCACTTAACCTCCCTTGGGAGGATTAAGTGTGGTGGGGCCCACACGAACCCCTAAATCTTTTAATAACCTCTCAACTTCCCCCTTTAACTCCTCTTTTAATAACATGACAACTTTGTTAATTAATGGAGTTGAATTGTTTGAATTTCAAACCTTTGAAATTCAAATTGATAATTGTGTGAATAAAATAAGACTTTAGCTTATTTTATTTGGGTTAGAATTCTCTAGCCACCTTGAGAGAATTTGGAGCCTTCATCTTCTTCTTCTTCAAGATTGACGAAGAACGCGAAGAACCTTCGAACATCGACGAAGAACGCCACGTTCACGGGAATCGTCTTTCGCGACGCCATACCCGCGACACCGACGACGTCTTCTTCCGCGTCATCTCTTCCGCGACGATTTCCCACGACGAAATCGTCGTCAAAGAACTTCGAATCCTCGCTTCACGACATCGACGTCCTTCTTCCGTGACGCCGACCACCGCGACGCGTCTTCCGCGGGTCGTTGACGATCTTCGTTCTTGAAACCAGAGGTAGGGGATGTTTTTTATTGATTATTTTATTCCATTCTTGAATCATGGATTTTAGCATGACTAAACGTGAGGCTTTTGGATATTCTTTAGTTATGTTATTATTTAACGTGAGGGGGGTCGGACCGCATGAACACGGCCGAACCCCCCCTCCTTAGTTCTCGTTTTATTCATGCGGATGGAAGCAAGAGGCGTGGTGCCGTCGCACCACGCGGATGAACATGCTTATAATTTTCCGCAACACCGTCGCGCTTCGCCGAGGAGAGATTTCAAGAACGCGACGCCGTCGCGCCGCGTTGGGAGGATTCATGGCACGGCGAAAGGGGCGCGGTGCCGTCGCACCGCGCCGGACGACGAACACCGCGGCCGGTTCCGGGCCGCGGTGAGACGAGGAGACCGCGGCCGGTTCCGGGCCGCGGCGGAAGGAAAGACCGGCGGCCGTGCCGCCGGCGTCGGAAGTCGAGGGCGGGACCGGAAATTCCGGTCCCGTTGGTAAAAACCGGCCGGCCAGCAGGCCGGCCGGATGTCATAAAAACCGGGGGATTAAACCCCCGGCCGGTCCTTCAAGACCCCCCTCTTAATGAGGGGGGGGGGGGGGGGGCGGTTCATTAAAGGAGGGGGGGGCAAAGCCCCCCCCGGTTTTTGTCCAGCCGGCCCCCATCTGCGGGGGCCGTTTTTAATTCAAGGCACGGCTTAAAGCCGTGCCGTTTTTGTGAAACGCGGGGCTTAGCCCCGCGTGCCTTCCGCCGCCGCCACGCGGCCCGCCGCCGCCACGCGGCCCGCCACCGCGCCGCCGCCACGCGGCCCGCCGCCGCCGCCACGCGGCCCACCGCCGCCGCCTCGCGGCCGGCCGCCGCCGCCGTCCGCCGCCGTCCGCCGCCGCCGTCCGCCGCCGCCGGCCGACGCGCCGTCCAGAGGGGGGGGTCGGGCCGGGTCGGCCCGGACCCGGACCCCCCGTTTCGGACCAGATTCGATTTTTGGCTCATAACTTGAGCCTCGGACCTCCGAATGACGAACCGTCTGCGGCAACGCGATCCTTGGATCGAGACGGTCGTTTCGGTATATCACACTCAAGGTTTCGGTTTACTTTGAGTTCGGCCGGGTTGGTTCGTTCACGAAACCAACCGGGCCTTCGGAGCGGAAACGCTCATATCTTGAGCTACGGACGTCCGATTGACGTGCCGTCAGTCGCTTAGTGTTCCTCTTAGTGAGACGGATTTTTTTGCATACTCCGCCCGAGGTTTGGACGCAGGTGGAGTACGGTCGGGTTGGTTTTGCCTTAAAAACCAACCGGGCCCCGGAGACGAAAATGCCAATAACTCTCAGACCGGGCGTCCGATCGACGCGCCGTCTGTTGCGTTGAGTTCCTGTTGACGATACGGAACTTTTGGATACATCAACTTCGGTCTTCGTGACAGTTGATGTATCAGCCTCTCGGCTCGTGGAGCGGACCCTCCGTGCGAGTTTGCTGTGTGCGGGAACCCTAGTGCTGGCTGCGACTGTTCTACTGCTACGACTGCTACTGTGACTGCGACGACGACAGTACAGAGATCCTGTGTGGATTTGACGACGACAGTACAGAGATCCTGTGTGGATTTGACGACGACAGTACAGAGATCCTGTGTGGATTTGACGACGACAGTACAGAGATCCTGTGTGGATTCGACGACGACGACTACAGCACTCAGCGATCCTACGTGGATCAGTGCTACAGGTTCTGTGTGAGCCCGATCCTGTGTGGGTCCTTGCGCTCAGCGGTTCTGTGTGAGCCAGCGCCTACAGGTTCTGTGTGAGCCCGATCCTGTGTGGGTCTTCTGCGGGGGTTAGTTACCTATCGATCCTTCGTGGGTCCGACGACTTAGATGGATCAGTGATCATCTTTATCGTCCTTGAAGAAGTAAACCTGTGTGAGCTGAATCCTGTTGTTTTCCTGTGTGGATTGTGTTGTGCAATCCTGTGTGGATTATATTTTGCTTTCCTATGTGGAATACGTATACTTTCCTGCGTGGACTGAGTTGTACTTGGGCTCGGAGGTTGGAGTGTATTTGAATTGATGACTTAGGTATATGTATGGGCATATACCTAAGCAGTGTCGGTTGTTACTTCGTGATTGTACTTTTCTTCGTGGTTTATCCTTTGTGGATTTGAGAGACCATCAGGGGTCTCGGGGTCCCTACTGAGTAGCTTATACTCACCCCTGCACGGGCTTTGCCCGCACTTCGTTGTGTTGGTTGCAGACGACGGACAGTGTTGACCTTAGCTGAGGCTTGCAGAGCGGGACGGTACCCGGAGGTGGACCACTGGGCGGGACGTGCTCGGAGCGGACGGCGGGACCCATGGAGCAGAGGAGCTATCTGTACCCACCCTTCAGGTGGGATTTCCAGTGGACAGCTCGGAGTAGCAGCTTTACTTTTCAGTTGCTGTTTTTCCCTTTTCGAGTTGTACTTTACTTTCAGTTTGGGTTTGTATTCTGGCCCATTTACTTTTCCGCACTTTCAGTCGTACTCTGTTTGCTTAGTGTTTACTTTCCGCTTGTTTACTCTGTGGTGTGTGTTTACTTTTCAAAGGCAATGCCTTCCCTTTTACCGGGAATTACGCCTTGGTGCTAGTCGCCAGCCCCTGGCCTATGGAAGGCGGGCTTGGGGTAGTCACGGCACGGACCCCGAGGGCGGGTCGTGACAAATTGGTATCAGAGGAGTTTGGTTCTACCGCGAACTCTGATCTTTTCTATGTGAAGCAATAATGTTTAGCGTATTGAGTGTGGTTATCAGTCCAGGGAGTCCAGTGTTGGTGCGGCGGCCGACGTATCCGTACACCAGGACCCTGACTTCTGATTTCCGACTTAATGCACGAAAACATTGATTGCGTGTGTGTTTCAAGTTTTCTTTGTGATTACTTGTGTCAGCTCACCGGGTATACTGATCTGCTTTATGAAAGTCTCAAGTTTTCCTTGTGATTACTTGTGCCAGCTCACCAGGTATAATCGTTTGATCGTGTTACGTTGTTTCTTTCAGGATGGCCCCACGACGGCAGCCAGCTAGGGTTCAGAGAGTCGAGCGAGACGATAGCCCACCGAGCGACGAGGCTTCGGTGCAGGGCCCTTTGTCAGCAGTGGCACCGGCGGTAGCTTTACCCGCCGATCCCCCGATGCTTCCAGCAGCAGCCGCTGACGATGCACGTCGCCTCAGCGCACTGCATGAGTTTCAGCGTCAGCGACCGCCCAGGTTTCGCGGGGAGACGGATCCCCAGGCAGCAGAGGACTGGCTGGAGGCAGTGGTTCGAGTGTTTAGGCTAGTGAGGACACCAGCAGACCTCATGGTGATCCTCGCTGCGAGCCTACTACACGCAGCAGCAGGACGATGGTGGAGCTTGATGCTCCAGGTGCACGATGAGGCATCTCTTCTTTGGACGGACTTTGAGAGCATCTTCCGCTCGGAGTTCGTCCCAGCCACCCTTCATGCGGTGCGTATCCAGGAGATTCTACAGCTGCGGCAGGGCAGCATGACGGTCGCTCAGTACTCGGCGAGATTTACCGATCTCTCGCGCTACTCGACCGACATGGTACGGGACCCATTCTTCCGGGCCCGGACCTTCGAGCAGGGTTTGAGACACGAGATCAGGGCATCGCTGATCTCCCTCAGCATACCGACTCAGACAGGAGTACTGGAGCAGGCTCTTCTGATCGAGAGCTTCCTTGCTGAGTCTACACCAGCACAGCGACCCACCGCAGGACGGCACGTGGCAGAGTCATCTGCAGCTGGCAGTCGGCGAATGACTCAGGGGTTCAGACAGACCAGACCTCAGGGCACTGGCTCAGCAGTGCAGGGCACACAACGCGGAGCCAATCTTTCGAGTGGAAGACTGTGCTATGCATGCGGCGGGCAAGGCCACATGGCTCATGACTGCCCGACCCGCCATGCGGAGGAGCAGCAGACGGTTGAGGAACCACCTAGGCAGAGGCAGAGGTTCGACCGTGGCGGTCTGCAGGAAGGAGGCGGACGAGGCAGAGGAGCTGGACGAGCAGCTGGTGGTGGCCGACGCTTTGAGGCTCTACCACCACCACCACCAGGAGGTCCACCCCGACCGCAGGGGAGAGCTCAGCTTCAGGCAGCCGAGGCCTTCGATCATGGAGCCCTGGGAGCCGATGGACAAGAGCAGAACTAGTGGATACATCCTTTGTACTTCTGGTTCCTTGTTGCTTTTGTGTAGCGTCTTGTATTACGAGCTGCAATAATAAAAGAATCATACCTTGTGATGTTTTCGTTCCTGTCCTCTATCGTAATGTTACTAAGAGGTTCCAGTTTTGGCTGTTGACTTGACCCTCACTTGTGAGACATCTACTGGAGGGGGCCCAGTTACCACACACTGATGCCGACAGTGTGACACAACCCTTGGAGGCGAGAGTAACGGTTGAATCTCTTAGTAGTAGCGTCGAGGCCTTACGACGTCATCCTTAGTATGGATTAGTATCATCCATGTTATGATTGACTGTTTTAGGCAAAGAATGTGGTTCATCCAGGGGATGAGACCAGGTTTCTCTTTTCGGCAAAGAAGAAATCTTGCAGCTCTTGTGGGACCAGAGATGGTCCGGGCCACGTCAAAAGAGGTCCATGTCATCCAGGAGCGGGTCCTACATGGACGATCGATTCCTCTTGTGCGCAGCAGATGGCGGCACGGGAATCTCCAGGAGAGCACATAGGAGCGGGAGGCTCAGATGCGTGCTCAGTATCCTCTTTTTGTTTCCCTAGTTTTTGATGTAGCTTTACGGGGACGTAAAGCCCTGAGGTGGGAGTAATGTAAAGACCCGTAAAATTCAAGGAAATTTTTTTCTTAATTTTCTTTAGAATTTTACAAGAGCGCGGTTTCAGACGGCACCTGATTCCGAGGCCCGGAGTGCCCGGAATTAATTTCCGAAGTTTGGCTCGGGTACGTTCAGTGAACGAACGAGCGGGAATTCCTAACTTTTGATCCGGTGCTCGGAATTGAAATCCGAGGGCACCGATGAACTCGCAGCGCCGATATTCGCTTAATGAGACCTTTTCGGGAGTTGCGTTTGTTGCGGGTTGAAAGTTACGTTTTGGGGTTTTTCAGTTAAGTTAAATAAAATTGTGTAAAACAAATTTTATTTAAACTTATTAAAAAAACCTACCTAAGGGGGTTGGAAGTGGGACCCACACCCACTTAACCTCCCTTGGGAGGATTAAGTGTGGTGGGGCCCACACGAACCCCTAAATCTTTTAATAACCTCTCAACTTCCCCCTTTAACTCCTCTTTTAATAACATGACAACTTTGTTAATTAATGGAGTTGAATTGTTTGAATTTCAAACCTTTGAAATTCAAATTGATAATTGTGTGAATAAAATAAGACTTTAGCTTATTTTATTTGGGTTAGAATTCTCTAGCCACCTTGAGAGAATTTGGAGCCTTCATCTTCTTCTTCTTCAAGATTGACGAAGAACGCGAAGAACCTTCGAACATCGACGAAGAACGCCACGTTCACGGGAATCGTCTTTCGCGACGCCATACCCGCGACACCGACGACGTCTTCTTCCGCGTCATCTCTTCCGCGACGATTTCCCACGACGAAATCGTCGTCAAAGAACTTCGAATCCTCGCTTCACGACATCGACGTCCTTCTTCCGTGACGCCGACCACCGCGACGCGTCTTCCGCGGGTCGTTGACGATCTTCGTTCTTGAAACCAGAGGTAGGGGATGTTTTTTATTGATTATTTTATTCCATTCTTGAATCATGGATTTTAGCATGACTAAACGTGAGGCTTTTGGATATTCTTTAGTTATGTTATTATTTAACGTGAGGGGGGTCGGACCGCACGAACACGGCCGAACCCCCCCTCCTTAGTTCTCGTTTTATTCATGCGGATGGAAGCAAGAGGCGTGGTGCCGTCGCACCATGCGGATGAACATGCTTATAATTTTCCGCAACACCGTCGCGCTTCGCCGAGGAGAGATTTCAAGAACGCGACGCCGTCGCGCCGCGTTGGGAGGATTCATGGCACGGCGAAAGGGGCGCGGTGCCGTCGCACCGCGCCGGACGACGAACACCGCGGCCGGTTCCGGGCCGCGGTGAGACGAGGAGACCGCGGCCGGTTCCGGGCCGCGGCGGAAGGAAAGACCGGCGGCCGTGCCGCCGGCGTCGGAAGTCGAGGGCGGGACCGGAAATTCCGGTCCCGTTGGTAAAAACCGGCCGGCCAGCGGGCCGGCCGGATGTCATAAAAACCGGGGGATTAAACCCCCGACCGGTCCTTCAAGACCCCCCTCTTAATGAGGGGGGGGGGGGGGGGGCGGTTCATTAAAGGAGGGGGGGGCAAAGCCCCCCCCGGTTTTTGTCCAGCCGGCCCCCATCTGCGGGGGCCGTTTTTAATTCAAGGCACGGCTTAAAGCCGTGCCGTTTTTGTGAAACGCGGGGCTTAGCCCCGCGTGCCTTCCGCCGCCGCCACGCGGCCCGCCGCCGCCCCGCGGCCCGCCGCCGCGCCGCCGCCCCGCGGCCCGCCGCCGCGCCGCCGCCACGCGGCCCGCCGCCGCCGCCTCGCGGCCAGCCGCCGCCGCCGTCCGCCGCCGTCCGCCGCCGCCGTCCGCCGCCGCCGGCCGACGCGCCGTCCAGAGGGGGGGGTCGGGCCGGGTCGGCCCGGACCCGGACCCCCCGTTTCGGACCAGATTCGGTTTTTGGCTCATAACTTGAGCCTCGGACCTCCGAATGACGAACCGTCTGCAGCAACGCGATCCTTGGATCGAGACGGTCGTTTCGGTATATCGCACTCAAGGTTTCGGTTTACTTTGAGTTCGGCCGGGTTGGTTCGTTCACGAAACCAACCGGGCCTTCGGAGCGGAAACGCTCATATCTTGAGCTACGGACGTCCGATTGACGTGCCGTCAGTCGCTTAGTGTTCCTCTTAGTGAGACGGATCTTTTGGCATACTCCGCCCGAGGTTTGGACGCAGGTGGAGTACGGTCGGGTTGGTTTTGCCTTAAAAACCAACCGGGCCCCGGAGACGAAAATGCCAATAACTCTCAGACCGGGCGTCCGATCGACGCGCCGTCTGTTGCGTTGAGTTCCTGTTGACGATACGGAACTTTTGGATACATCAACTTCGGTCTTCGTGACAGTTGATGTATCAGCCTCTCGGCTCGTGGAGCGGACCCTCCGTGCGAGTTTGCTGTGTGCGGGAACCCTAGTGCTGGCTGCGACTGTTCTACTGCTACGACTGCTACTGTGACTGCGACGACGACAGTACAGAGATCCTGTGTGGATTTGACGACGACAGTACAGAGATCCTGTGTGGATTTGACGACGACAGTACAGAGATCCTGTGTGGATTTGACGACGACAGTACAGAGATCCTGTGTGGATTCGACGACGACGACTACAGCACTCAGCGATCCTACGTGGATCAGTGCTACAGGTTCTATGTGAGCCCGATCCTGTGTGGGTCCTTGCGCTCAGCGGTTCTGTGTGAGCCAGCGCCTACAGGTTCTGTGTGAGCCCGATCCTGTGTGGGTCTTCTGCGGGGGTTAGTTACCTATCGATCCTTCGTGGGTCCGACGACTTAGATGGATCAGTGATCATCTTTATCGTCCTTGAAGAAGTAAACCTGTGTGAGCTGAATCCTGTTGTTTTCCTGTGTGGATTGTGTTGTGCAATCCTGTGTGGATTATATTTTGCTTTCCTATGTGGAATACGTATACTTTCCTGCGTGGACTGAGTTGTACTTGGGCTCGGAGGTTGGAGTGTATTTGAATTGATGACTTAGGTATATGTATGGGCATATACCTAAGCAGTGTCGGTTGTTACTTCGTGATTGTACTTTTCTTCGTGGTTTATCCTTTGTGGATTTGAGAGACCTTCAGGGGTCTCGGGGTCCCTACTGAGTAGCTTATACTCACCCCTGCATGGGCTTTGCCCGCACTTCGTTGTGTTGGTTGCAGACGACGGACAGTGTTGACCTTAGCTGAGGCTTGCAGAGCGGGACGGTACCCGGAGGTGGACCACTGGGCGGGACGTGCTCGGAGCGGACGGCGGGACCCGTGGAGCAGAGGAGCTATCTGTACCCACCCTTCAGGTGGGATTTCCAGTGGACAGCTCGGAGTAGCGGCTTTACTTTTCAGTTGCTGTTTTTCCCTTTTCGAGTTGTACTTTACTTTCAGTTTGGGTTTGTATTCTGGCCCATTTACTTTTCCGCACTTTCAGTCGTACTCTGTTTGCTTAGTGTTTACTTTCCGCTTGTTTACTCTGTGGTGTGTGTTTACTTTTCAAAGGCAATGCATTCCCTTTTACCGGGAATTACGCCTTGGTGCTAGTCGCCAGCCCCTGGCCTATGGAAGGCGGGCTTGGGGTAGTCACGGCACGGACCCCGAGGGCGGGTCGTGACAATGAATTCTTGAAGAAAATATCATTTCTTCATCAAAATCAATTTCTTTTCACAAAACATCATGAAATTTTAAAAGAAAGAGATTTTATTGAAAATAGTAATGAAATATTTTGGAGGAAGCTTCATGAAAATATGGCTTTATAAAACCTTAAAAATCCGTTCATGCCTTATAAGTTAAAAAAAACATTCTTCGTACTTTTGTCGAAAAAGTCAAAAAGTACCTCGTACGAAAAACGACAAAAGATTCGTTTCATATCTTTTAATAGATACTCACCAAAGGGTAAAATTGGATTCAAAAAATTGTAGGTGGATGGAAATAATATTACATATTGAGGAAACATGGATGTGGATGATAAAATACACCCCAGTAAATACCAATGTATAAACAATCTCGGATAAAAATGAGATTGTGATATTTCCCTTACCTTAGGTCTGATTTGTTTCGTAAGTGTCCGAACCTCCTGTATAATGATTTAAATAATGTCATTGACTTATTCCAGAATCATATTCATTGTTATTATATCATATATGGTTCACTTATGACTTTATTTTACCCGTTCTTTTGTAAATTCCATGTTAAAGAGTGTTTTGGGTAAAATTGATTCATTTGTCGTAGGTGTTTGGACTTGTTGTTCTTGACATTATGATTAATTATATCATGATTTACTTACTTAAAGAATATAAAACATGATTTATATATCATATATATTCAGTATATATATATAATAGATAAATAAATGAAATGAAACACAGCGTTCATGGAGACGGTAGTCCGTACGTACACATGAACACTGTTTTCCTTTCCTTATTGTCTTGAATGGAAGTAAGTAGATGACATACATATATATATATATATACATAAATCCAGTAGATTTAACATGTCATATATTTAATTATTATTCATTATATATACTTTATAATCATTCATGAATGTCTAATGTGGAGAATGAATCTTATCGCGTCGTGGAGACGGTATTTCGTACATACACACAAGCGATGATATCGTTCTCATGATCATGAACTTGTGTTGAAGTGTATGTATACTATTCCAGTATCAATATAACTTTATAATAATCATATATAGTTACTCATTACACCATTATACCCATCCAATTAAGGTGGTGGCGGAAAATAGATTACACCATGGCGTGGAGACGGTATTCCGTACGTACGCACGCGCGGTGATTTCGTTTTCCGTGGGATGGATAGATGGTGAAATAGGATTGTTTCATTCTTATAATAACATATCAGTATATGAGTGATACTGATGTTATTACTTCATAATGAAACAACCTAATAAGAATAAGTGGAAGAAGAAATAAAGGTGAAAGAATCGGTAACGGAAATTACCTCTTCTTTGAAGCGCCTCTTTGAGACCTCCTCTTAGGGCAATAAAATTGGTCTTTGAGGAATACCAGAACCTCTAGGATGTTTCTAGGGAAGTGTAGAAGAGAATTTGGCAGGGTTTTTCCGAGCTTGAAGGCTCAAAGTTGTGTGAGGAAGAGAGGGAGGAGGTGTCCTTTTATAAGGGAGTAGAGGGGCACCTTTTGAATAACTAAAAATATTATTTTATTATAAAGTCATGTTCGGTTTTAAATAGCTCCAAATTGATTTATTTCGAGGCTAAGGTGTGGATGGGTCGAAATCCTCTCATCCAATAGAATTTAGGAATGTTTAGGTTCCTATTTTAACCTTATCATTTAGATTTAATATTAAGTTAAATAATTTTACTTTTACCGTGTCTTCTTGTGTTCTTATACTATATGGCTAATAAACTTATTATATCAAGCCAAACGAACCCCAAGTTATTTATTATTAATATATATAACCTTATCTAAGTCATTTGGCCGATTCTTATTTTTTTAGGAATAAAATAACAATTAATAATATAATATTTGTTTTAAAAACTATTTTATGTCAATTTTGACACTATTTAGTAATTAATTTTTTTGAAAATCATAACAGAATGATAAGTTATAAAAAAGTTAATTAAATCAATACTAACATGTTATATTAACTTATAAAATTAGTGGAATTCATAAAAAGTCTCAAATTATATTTATTTGGATATTTATAACATCAATTATGTCAATATTTCATTAATAAGATAATTACTGCATCATCGTTGTGTCATAAATAATTTAAAATATTTAATGTTTAAAAATTACATATAAAATACCATTATGTAAGAATTATTTTTAGCTTTCTAATGAATATTTATAGTCTAATTTATCTTATGTATAACCCCATATTAAAAATGTTTTAGTATATAAACTTTGATTTTAACTCTTTTAACCCTTCTTGAAATAAATTAATAATAAATATCCTAATCTAATCCAAGTGGTCCTAAATGGTCATATTTTATTCCTAATTTTGTTTTTGGTCGAATTACACTTATCCAATAGAATTAGGACATGTGTTAGGGTAATAATAATATCATCTTTACCCTTAATTACCCTATTTACTTTTAACCGTGGAAAAAAAAGTCAAAAGTTACTATTTACCAAAAATTATTTTCATCTCATTGAACCACATTTTAGTCCTTTATATTATCCATGTCTCTCGGATTTTCGAAATTCCACTCACAGAATCGGGAAAATTATGTTTTATGAAAAATTCATTTTTTTAACTACCACTTAGTGGTTTCACTATTCATTAAAAAAATGAAAGTTTCCAGAAAAATACCAAAAATTAGGCCTAAGCTATATTTGATATTATGAATTCAAAGATGATGTCTATTTTATCAAATTCAGAATATATCAGTTACATTATTTAATTTAAAAATTAAATCCCTTCGTCAAAACAAATAGCGTGTTTTTAATAGATAATAACTATCAAAAGATTGACACTTGTTTATGTCAGGTTTAAATGTGAAATTAAATCCAATGACCAAAATTGTATTAAATTGTAAAAATATATTCTAAATATACTTTAAAACCACTAAAATTAATAATTTATCACTATTAATTATTTCTATTAAAAAGTTGTTTTTAATTAAAATTTAGTAATTTTCACTATTCATCAGAATATGAAAGTTATCTGAAAAGTACCAAAATTTTACCCTTAGCTAATTTTAATATTCCGAATCCAAAAATGAAGTACATTTTGAAAAATAAAATTTACAACATTTCAAAAAGTGGTTATTACTATTCATAACGGCTAGTTTTAATAATATTTTAATAGCATATCGTTGTTTAGTGAAACTCGGTATTGCGTACTACACACACTATCAAGTATGGTCGCGATTGCGTGTAATGAAAGGCAAGTCAAGGATGCGTGTTGTGCAAGCTCCTTTTGGTGTAGCGTACAATACACGACATTAAAAAGAATATTTTTCATAAAATCTCGGGGTGTTACAATTATCATCTCTCCTTTCCCCACCCTTTTATTTGAAAGAAAGGAAAGCACCGTTTGAGATGTGCTAATTTAGCACATTCAAGGAGAACACTTTATCAATTTTTGTTATTATCATTAATTATAGTCATGAAACCATTTGTGTTATGGTTGAAGCAGATTATTATATATTTAATATATCATATTTTATATTCTATAAACTTTTGGAACAAATGGAATTATGTTATAATGAAAAACACATTGTTTGTAACCAAATCCACCAATTAACAAAAACGGTTATCACTAATGTTATATATATAATAATTCAACATCAATATAAGTATATTAATTAAAATTAAAACCATCTAATCTCATGGATATGAACTAGAGAATATAACTTCAATTATGGACAATCCCTTCCATCTTGAATATAATCCAAACATGAATATAAGTGAACCGATCATTTAAATACAAGTAAACAAACGATTCGAAACAATGAAATTGAACATTATAAATAATAAAAATGGATTTTAATGAACTAGAAAGGGTTATAATAATTCAATTTCATATATAAGATGTTCTGGAATTATGAATTAATAATTCTATTTTGTTTATTCAGGTCATTAATAACAAGTCGAGAACACCACCAGACTTGAGGAAAGGGAACCTGTCCTTTTCTCTCTTAATCAAAATTTTCCTCCATACTATTCCTTTATATGTGTAGTAGAAAATAATGGGGTATGTCTAATAACCTCACCCATACTTCCTTATGGATTTATAAGTGATGAGAAACCCCATTTCTCTCTCATAAATCCCTCTTTGTCACACCCGACACCATGCTGATAAAATCGTAACAAATTCTACCCGAACCGTCATTGTTCTTTCGGGATGCCTTATAATTCATTCAAAATGGTGTTATCTTATATATCTATGTGATTCTTATGATCTCTATTTATTTGTAAAATTTTATAATATCAAGACCCTTTCATCACTTTCTTTTATGGATATACATGTTTTTGACATATTATCTCCTTAGAACATTCCAATAAGCAAACCTCTTTTTATGGGACTTCCCTAATTTTTACCCAAATTTCATGTTCACTCTACACTATATTTTATGACAAAATTGTCTTTATTAAATCATAATTTTTATTATGAAATCCTTATGGGTTCAATTCTTGTTTTATATAAAATAATGTCCTCTTTTCTATTTGAATATCTCTAGAGTGTTTTCTTTAAAACCGCACAAAAATGTTCTAATGCTAATGTTTCAAAAATACATTTATAATATGTTTTCACATATATTTGACACCACATGCCATGATATATGGCTATTTTTCCCTGTTAATGTCCATGTATGTTCTAATCCCTTCCTTTCATGGACTCTTTCGTGATTCACCCATTGTATATGTTTTATGTCTTGATTGTGGTACCCAATTCATTCCATGGGTAAACTTATGTTTATGTATTGTTGACTATGTATGATTTTTTATGTAAAAAAATTATTTATGTGGTAGGAATATTCATGAATATGTTGATATGGGTGTGCATAGATAGTGCTCTAATGCATTGGGTAAGGATAAGTCTCATGAGATGTGGTGTGAAACGGGATTGGCGGTTAGCCTTAACTCGTACTAAAATGGGAAACGTGATTGGAAGTTAGCCATTACCGTACTAATGTTATGATTTATGATTCTACCACATTTATATGATTCCATGCTTATATGATCCCATGATTATATTAAATGATTTCATAAGTTTCAGGCTTTGGATATCATTATGTCATGCCTCTTAACTCATGTGCTTGAGATGTATCCTTATGTTCTTTTCCATACTGGGAATTTTTAGCTCATCCCTTTATTCATGTGTTCCCTAGGGTAAAATATGAATATGTAAGGGCTCAATGGAATTCAGGAGCTCATTATGGTGATTAAATATAGAAGTATTTTTTTGGCCCCATGTTTTATGTTATATGTACCTAGTATTCCATGACACTAGACGTAACGATACATGGCTTGTAATCTGATGATCAATTATGCTTAGAATAATAAAATGTTATATGTAAAAGGATTGGGTTTCTATAGTTGGAATCATAGGATGGTCTAGTTATTTTTGGAGATTAGGAATAGAGCACTGTAGTGAGAACATTAAGGATGAGACTAAGTATAAGGAAACAGTCCTAAATTTTGGTGAGTATAGAGTAAGTGGTTTATCAAGAAAATAAATCCATGCCTGGATATGAGCAGGTAGAGGCGGCTATGGAATATATGTATCTAGGGGTAAAACCCGAAAACACTACATTGAGCTTGATTCGAACATGAACTGGTGCTTGATAATGGGCCTTGCTGCACTCTTGGTTACGATAATCCTGGGGGATATGATTTGGTTGATTCACGTGCTTTGTACAAACCGTTATTAAGGAAAAAAGCCCATAAGAATATATGTTAAGAAATAGATCGAGGATAACCAAGATTTAAACCTAAGGAATGAAAAGTTAGGATGTACTTCTTCTTTATAAGTTTATCCTTTAGCAGGTCGTCTGATCCCCTCCTCGCAGAACAATGTATTAACTCCATTGAAATTTTTTTCTCTGTCCTCCAGTGCTCAGAAGAAGAGATTGTTGTACTGGTAGTCTATCATTTTGATGGGGAAGCTGATCTTTGGTGAACACTAATCAAGAATATGAGGTCCCAAGAGAAATTGATTCCATAGAATAGGAGGAATTCAAGAGGATGTTTTTCAACAAATATTTTCCTCAAACCCTCCGTCTCATGATGGAAGGAGAGTTCTGTGGACTCAAGCAGAAGGAAGACGAGTCCATCGAGGCGTATAAATCATACTTTACAGGGCTTTCAAGGTACTACTCTGGATTTTTCATGAACACCAAAATCAAGGTGGATCGCATCATTAGTGGACTAAAGCCGAGTCTACGAAAAGTGTTGGCAATTTGAGACTTCGACAGCTATGATGAGATTGTCCGTTGTTCCCTCAAGGTTGAAATGGAAATTGGAGACTCTCAATGGTCACATGGGCCAAGTGACAAGAAGCGTAAAATGGAGAAAAACATGGGTGGTTCATCAAAAAAATCCCATGATAGAAATAAGCCTCACATTCCCCGTTGCAAAAATTATGGGAAGAAGCATATTGGTGACTATCTCAAGGGAACTAGTAATTGCTTTAAATGAAGAAATATTGGTCATCTGGCCAAGAACTGCAGAAGGGATACGAAAAATCCAGCTAATGATGAATAATAAAGGAAGTTTCAGATCATCACTCAACCTTCAATGCATTGTTATAACTACAAGGAGCTTGGGAATTATGGGAACAATTTCCCTAAGCTGAGGGTTATTGGAGGAAATTAGCAACAACCTCCAAGGCAACAAGGAAGGGCTTATGATATCACTACTGCTGAGGTGGCGCCAGAAAATGATGTGGTGATAGGCTTTCTAGTTATTCATTAAATAATAGAAAAAATACTACTTGATTCTACTTCTACGCATTCTTTTATATCTTGCATGTTTAGTAGAACTATTCAAACACCACCTCAAAATTTGAAGGAGAAGTTATCTGTGAGAACAATTAATGGGGAAATTTTTAAATCCATGGATTATAACTCCTCCCCGGTAAATGTTTGTGGAATTAAACTCCCATATTTTTTTCCATACATCCTTTAGTGGAGTTTGACTCTATCATGGGAATGGATTTCCTATCTTTGTACAAGACCAGGATCAACTTCCAAGAAAGGGGGATTACTCTTCACATCCTGAAGAATCCTTTGATTCTTTACAAGTACAAGGAGAGAGATGAGTCTCCTTTATAATATTCATCTCAATTTAGGATATTGGTTCCTTATGAGCATACATACCTAGCTCAAATGATTGAGACAAAGGAGAGAATCATGCTTGAACACAGGCCCATCATGAGGGATTACACTGATGTATTCCCTGAAGAGTTTCTGGTTCTTCCTCATAACCATGAGGTTGATTTCACAATTGATCTTATCCCTGGATCTGGGCCAATCTCAATGACACCTTACATAATGGCCACTGTAGATCTGGAAGAGATGAAGAAGCAATTACAGGAGAATATGGAGAAGGGTTTTATACGCCCAAGTTCTTCACCGTGGGGTGCTCTAGTCATCTTGGAAAAGAAGAAGGATGGATCAATGTGCATCTTCATTGATTATCATGATCTCAATAAAATATCTATAAAGAACAACTATCCCCTTCCATGGATAGATGACTTGTTCGATCAACTTCGTGTGGCCATTTATTTCTCTAAGGTGGACCTTCGGTTGGGATATCACCATCCAAAGGTGAGGAAGGAAGATATTTAGAAGACTGCCTTTCGAATGAGGAATGGATACTATGAGTTCATAGTTATTCCCTTAGGACTCACTAATGGTGCGTCAATTTTCATGGATTTAATTAATAGAGTCTTTAGAGATTACCTCATCAAATTTGTGGTGGTCTTTGTTGACGATATTCTGATATACTCCAAGAGCATGGAGGAACATGAGGAGCATTTGGAAACTGAGTTAAGGACTTTTTGAAGGGAGAAGTTGTATTCACATTACAGTAAATGTGTGTTCTAGATGGAGGATGTAACATTATTGGGGCGTGTTATCACCAAGAAAGGGATATCTGTGGGCCCATCCAAGACGAAGGCAATTGAAGAGTGGTCGAGGCCAACTTATGTAATGGAGATCCATAGCTTTTTGGGTCTAGCTGGGTATTATTGATGATTCATGAAGAACTTTTCATGATTGTCAAACCAAATTACCAAGCTGACATGGAAGGGCGTAAAGTTCATCTGGACATAGGAATGTGAAGACCGTTTCAAGGAGTTGAAAAAGAGGCTTATAACTGTGCTGACACTCACACTCCCTTCAAGTGGAGAATTATTTGTAGTGTATAGTGATGCTTCTAAGAAATTCAAGGGCATTGTGATTATGCAAAATGATAAAGTGATAGCCTATGCCTCAAGGCAGCTGAAACTACATGAGCAAAACATTCCCACGCATGATCTGGAGTTGGCGGCTGTGATCATTGCGTTGAAAAAAGGGCGACATTATCTTTATGGGAAACAATTTGAGATATATACTGACCATAAGAGTCTCCAATATATACTCACTTAGAAAGATATTAATATGATCCAAAGAAGATGGATAGATCTCATCAAGGATTATGACTGCTCAATCCAATTCCATATCGGTATGGGAAACAAGGTGGCATATGCTCTATGATGAAAGGATCTTGAATCTTTATCAATTATGAGAATTGAAAAGGATCCAGTCTTCTTAGAATTTCAAAGGATGGACATGGGAATAATTAATGGAGGAAAATCATCAATCCTTTCTCAAATGATTTCTCAACCATCACTCATGGATTTAATAAAGGTTTCTCAAAGAAAGGATGTGGAAATTTAAAAAAGGGTGGAAGCTGTTAAAAAGGGAAATCCTCGGATTCCAAAATTGATGAAGAAGGAGTTGTATGATTTGGGAAACGATTATGTGTACCATCTGATCCAGAGATAAAGGAGCTATTGAATGATGCACATAGCTCAACCTTCTTTATCCATCCCGAGAGTACCAAAATGTACTGTGATCTCAAAGAACACTTCTGGTGGGATAACATGAAGAAGGAGATTGAAGAATACATATCAATGTGCTTTGAATGTCATTAAGTTAAAGCTGAGAGACAAAAGTCCAATGGTATGATTCAACCATTGCCTATAACCATATGGATGTGGGAAAATTATATTATGGACATTGTCACAGGTCTCCCGAAGGTGTCAAAGGGAAATAATGCGATATGGGTTGTGGTTGACCAACTCACCAAGACATCCCATTTCAGCGTATTCGGGAAGATCTCTTGCTTGAACAACTTCCAATGTTTTATGTGAAAAAAGTGGTGATACTGTTTGGTGTTCTACTCTCAGTTTTCTCTGACCATGATCCGAGGTTCAAATCTAAATTCTAGAGGAGTCTTCAACATGCTTTGAGTACTGAATTAAGTTTTACCATGACCTATCACCCACAAACTGATGCCCAATCTGAATGGACTATTCAGACGCTTGAAGATATGCTAAGATCCTTCTCTCTTGAATTCAAAGGTGGTTGGGATCATCATCTCCCATTGGTTGAGTTCCCATACAACAATAACTTCTACTCAAGTATTTAGAGGGTACTATACGAAGCTATGTATGGAAAGCGATGTAGAACTCCAACATGTTTGGATGATGATTGAGAAAGAAAGCTACTTGGACCCGATCTTGTTCAAGAGATGACAGAGAAGGTTCAAGTCATCCAGAAACACATCAAAGCTGCTCAAAGTTGGCAAAAGAGCTATACTACCCTCGAAGGGACATGGAGTTCGACGTTGGAGATAAATTTATCCTTCGAATATCTCCATGGAAGAGAGTCATGTGATTCAAGAAGAAATGGAAGATAAGCCCAAGGTTTTTTGGCCTCTTTGAGATCCTTGACCACATATGAGCTGTGGCCTATCGGCTTGCACTTCCACCGAATATGGATCAAGATCATGAGGTTTTTCACTTATCACTCTTGGAGAAGTACATACCTGATCCATCACATGTACTAAACTCAGAGGTGGTGCAGTTGGAAGATGATCTCTCCTATGAGGAGAAGCCAGTAATAATTCTGGATCGGAGTGATAAGGTTCTATGAAATAATAAAAACACTCTTGTCCATGTGTTGTGTAGGAACCATAAGTTTGAGGAATCAACATGGGAGTTGGAGGAAGCAATGAAGGAAAAGTACCCACATCTGTTTTTTCCTAGAATGTAAAATGAAATTTTGAGGGTGAAATTTCTTAAGGGGGAAGAATGTAACGACCCAATTTTTTTAATGGAAATTAAATTATTATAAATATGGAATAAAATCACATAATAATGAACTACTAAGTTATTAGTGACCTTTAAACATAATTTTGTCACTTCTGTGTTTGGATTTTGAAAATCTGACATACACGGTTGTGTTCAAGATGTTTTTTTGAGTGTAATAAATCAAAATTAATTTTTGGTGAATAGTAACTTACCGTAAGGAATAGTAACATACCCTAATGAATAGTGATATACCCCAATGAATAGTAACCTCACCAATGATAGTATAAAAATAATATTCATGTTGTATGTAAAATATACCTATGATTTAGAATGAGTTAATGCATATTTTAAATCTAGTTTTTGATAATAAATTATGATTTTAATTAAATTTTAAAATAATAATATTTAGAAAATTATTTTTGAAAATGGACTTCATTTTTGGATTCTACATGTTGACAAATGGTTGGGGTGATGTTTTGGGATTTTTCTGAAATATTTGAATTTTTGATGAATAGTAACATATGGTAATTTACCGTATATGTACATTATATGATAAATAGACTCTTCCTATCATCATGGATGATGTCACCACCCTTGTTTCGGATTCACATGACCCATTAAGTATTCTTGATCATGGTATACTTGCTATTCTTTGTCTTGTGAAGAAATAATTAATTAAGGATTATAATATCATTAAATCCCTCATCTCCTCCACTATAAAACCCCCTTTACTCCCTCTTTTCTCCACTCCTCTCAATCTCCAAGACTTCTCTATATTATTCCCAAATATCTCCCCAAGGTCCTCCCCCCACGTCCAAAAGCTCTCAGCCTCCTCAAAATACCAAAACCTCTCCCCTCTAGAGGTTCTCAAAGGAGGAAGTCTCAACAGGTAAATTCCTCTTCCCAAATTTCTTCTTTTCTTTTATGTTCTTTTATTTTAAATTTCATTCCTCATCTCCCTTCACCATAATTTCATGATAAATCAAGTAGCATAAATGTTCTGTAATATCTTCATGCCAGTGGAAATTTCATTATCTTCTCTACTTTCCCCACCCATTTATTTGAACGAAAGGAAAACAACTTTTGAGATGTGCTAATTTAGCACATTCAAGGACAACAGTTTATCAATTTTTGTTGTTATCTTTAATTCTGGTAATGAAACCATTTTTGTTATGTTTAAACCAGATTATTATTTATGTCATATATCTTATTTTTGGTTCTTTAATCTTTTTTGTACAAATGTAATTATGTTACAATGAAAAACACATTCTTTGTAACCAAATCCATCGATTAACAAAAATAGTTATCACTAGGGTTATATATATAATAATTCAACATCACTATAATGAACCAAATTAAAATTAAAACTATCTATTCTCCTGGATATGAACTAAATAATATGACTTCAATTCTGGAAAAAAACTTTCATCTGTAATATAATCCAAACATGAATATAAGTGAACCGATCTTTTAAAGCCAAGTAAACAAACGAGACCGAACAATGAAATTGAACCATATAACAAATAAAAAAGGATTTTAATGAAATAATAAGGGATATAATAAATAAATTCCATATATAAGAGGTTCTGGACTTGTGAATTAATAATCCAAATTTGTTTATTCAGGTCATTAATAACAAGTGGAGAACACCACCGAACTTGAGGTGGGGGATCCTCTCCTTTTCTCTCTTAATCAAGATTGTCCTCTACACCATTCGTTTATATGTGTACTAGAAAATGATGGGGTATGTTTGAGAACCTCCCCCATACATCCTTCTGGATTTATATGTGATGATACTACCAATTTCGCTCTCATCAAACCCATTTGGTCACACTTAACACCATGCTGATAAAATCGTAACGAATTCTACCCGTACCTTTTTGTTCTTTCACGTTGCCTTACCATTCATTCAAAATGGTGTTATCTTATATATCTATGTGATTGTTATGACTTATGGTTATTTGTAAAATATTATAATATCAAGACCCTTTCATAACTTCCTTTCAGGGATATACATGTTTTTGAATGATTCCCTCCTTAGAACTTTTGGATAAACAAACCTCTTTTAAGGGGACTTCCCTAATTTTTACCCACATTTCCAGTTCACTCTATCCTCTATTTTAAGACACCATGTTATTTATAAAATAACTATTTTTATTATGGAAACCATATTGGATCAATTATGGTTTTATGTAAAAGAATGTCTTCTTTTCTATTTGAAAAGCTCTAGACTGTTTTCCTTAAAACCGAACAGAAATGTTTTAATGATAACGTTTCTAAAATACATTTCTAATATGTTGTCACTTATATTTGTCACCACATACCATGTTATATTCCTATTTTACCCAATTAATTTCCATATATGTTCTAAACCCTTCCTTTCATTGACACTTTCATGATACACCAATTGGATATGTTTTATGTCATGATTGGTGTACCCAATTTTTTCCATGGGTAACCTTATGTTTATGTATGGTTGACTATGTATGATTATATATGTGGAATGATTATTTATGTGGCAAGAATATTAATGAATATGTTGATATTGGTGTTCCCAAATAGAGCTCAAATGCATTGGATAAGGATAAGTCTCAAGATATGTGATGTGAAACGGGATTGGCAGTTAGCCTTGACCCATACTAAAATGAGAAACGTGATTGGTGGTTAGCCTTGATCCGTACTAAAGATATGATTTATGAATCTTCCTCATTTATATAAATCCATGCTTTTATGATCTCATGATTATATTAAATGATTTCATAAGTTTAATGCTTTGGATATCATTATGTCATGCCTCTTAACTCATGTTCTTGAGATGTATCCTTATGTTCATTTCCTTACTGGGCATTTTTAGCTCATCCATTTGTTCATATGTTCCCCAGGGTACCCTATGAAGATGTAAGGGCTCAAAGGAAGTAATGAGCTCATTATAGATATTAAATAAACAAGTTTTATTTAGCCCCATGCTTTATGTTATATGTACCTTTTCTTTTAAGGAACTATAATTAACGATCCTTGGCTTGTACTCTGATGGTTAATTATGCTTAGAATAATGAAAAGATATATTTAAAAGGCTTGGGTATATATAGTGATATATTTTCTTACATTTTTATATATGAGTTTGTAGGAACGTTTTTCAAGTTTCGAACAGTTTTTTTCCGAGGTGCCTATAAATTCATACTCAGATCAATTTTTCATTTTTAAAATTCACATGCGTGCAAAAGGTGGTGTACTGGAGAAATAAATGTGAATGTTCCCACCAGATTGAAGATGTATTCTTTGAGTATTTGAACATAGAAAAATTGAAACCTGATTGTCTGTACTATGAAGATCGGACATAGCCAAATTAGACTAAGGATTCAGACTAGAAATTTGTTTAGTAGAATAAAAAAAGTTTAATTCTATTTTTTGGAGCAATTGTTTTATAAGAAAACATTATAAACTGATGGGAGATTGTATAATCATTATTATCAAGATAATTAAGGTGTATAAATGGGTTTGGTATAGGTGTTATTCACTTCTTCATATTAGTGTATTTCTATAGGACCATAAGAGTGGCTATGGTAAGGACATAGTTTCTCACTCAAAGGTTCAACCCAGTAAATATCATGTTCTTTAATTTCTATAATTTTCATTATACCATGAATATATTCTAAATGTATACAAAGAAATAAATCCTAAGAGGTAGTAGGGGTTATGTTTCAAAATGTTATGAAACCTATAAAAACTAATCAACTTATTCAACCCCCTTCTCAGTTGTTATTTGATCCTTGGTACATAAAATTATACATCTTTAAATAAATATAATGATCCACTTTCTTAGGATCATCCACCCTATTTCCATTATCCTAATCCTAAAACAATTACACAGTACTCTGAACCAGGTTTGGGTTCACTAGTGTCTCTGTTGATACCATATTCTAAGTAGTCTATTCCTGTTGGATTATTTTATGCCTAACTTGTGTCATTTTCTATAACCAAAAGAAAATTATCTTTACTATCACTCTCTATAAATTAATGTCTTAATAATTTGAAATTTAAAATATCACACATATCACAATAATTATTTCCTTAAATTCAGTAATTTTTCTATTTCAACCCATTTTTGAAAATTTCCCCATGCTTTTCAGAATTATTCCTCAATCCAAATACCACTATCATGCCTTTTAATAATCCAACATTTGAAAATAATTTCCAAATTTTTCAAAAATAAACTATTTTAAACTAACTCATAAATCATTAATCAAAATGAAATAAGAAATCATAGTGGAAAATAATTTCTATGAATCCATTTCTTTCTCTTCTCACTGGCTAAACATATAACTATAAGATTAATGCTCCAATAAGTGTCTCAAAATACTTATGTACCCAACTCCCTAATAAGATGAGGATAAAAATAATTAAGTTAGATATTCCTTTTTATGATCTACATTTAACATTATAACAATCCCCCCACTTTGCAAACAATCCAACTCAAGGAAACAATTTGCATGGATTTATAACATTAAAGCTGAACAATACCATTGTCCCAAAATTAATATTTTCTTTCCAAGACTGATACCAATTTTAGCACCACCCATCCCTATTTTCATAGAATGGAGGATGGTTATTAATTTTTCTTAGGTTACATCCATAAGACACAAATGGATGGAAATAAATTCCAATGGTTTCATAAATAGTTAGTGGATTTTTTATGCTTGTTAATATTAAATCTGCAAAAAACAATAAAAAAATATCCACTACATAATTCATGACTACGATGTAACAAAAATAAAATGAGATCAAACCAATTATTTACCATACATGTGTATAATGAAAAAACAATGACCAATATCAGAGTATAATGAAAAATAAATAACCAACTATACTAAAAAACTCTAGAGACATAAACTCCATACCTCCAAACTTGACCTAAGATCTAAATGTACATTCCATTCACAACGTATCACATTTAATTTCAAAATAAATGTGATACCATTCATTTAACTATGTTCCAAAACATGATATCAAAAAATGAACCAAAGATCCTATATAGGGGTTGAGCATAAAACTCACTTTTATTTCCCCAATAGACCTCCCAACTCACACCAAAATGATAAAACATGTTATCAAATTGGGAGAAGAATCATGTAAAACAAATTTATATAAGTTTATATCAAATGGTAAAATGGTTTCCAAAACAAAAATGTTTTTACTCAGAAAAAAACAAATTATTTGAACCATTTCACAAATATATTATTATAACCCATTATAATCCACACATATCCACACAAAAACACACACACAAGCATGGTGATACCATTGAAAATCGATCTTCACATCCAAAACCCATCCCTTGGGCTGTTTTACTTTATGACCATTAAGTAAACCATTAAAAATAATGTTTAAACATTATTCCCAAACCATGTCAACCATTTCAATGAAACAAGTCATTTTTATTGAAAAAAATTATCAATATTTCGTTCCATTTTTTAAAATAAAAATATCCATTTTAAAATTATCTTTTTCAAATCATGTAACCAATTGAACTTTCTATAGCTGAACAATATCCACATTTTTTTAAACCATCACTAAAGAGTTCTTCCATCTATATTGTCACAAATAAATCCAAAATTATATTCAATAAATTAAGTCAATGTGAAAAAAATCCTTGTAGTTTGATATTGATGTCACTAACTATGAAACATAGGTATAAATGTATAAAAACACAACTTATTCAAGAAAACGAGTTTGAAAATCCATGAAACCTCTATAGATCATTTTACCTAGAAACAATACAACCATATATATACATGATTGGAATATTCCATTATATATCTCTCCGGAATGGAAAATATCTATTTATACAAGAGATGAAAGAATGTGATACTAATGAAAATGCAACAAGAACAAGCACTTACCATTGAATCCAATCTCTAATGCACCATGATTTACCAAATAATTGATCTTGGATAAATTCGAAGGGTTTCCATAGCCTATTGCTGGAGGGAGTAATGAGGTAGGGTCAGAATAAGGAAAAAAGACCAATTAAGGGGAAAATCTGCATTAAATAGATAATTTTTTGATATTATTTTTAACAGTGCACGGTTAGGGCACAATGTTAGGAAAAATATATGAAAACCGTGTTCTAACCACTCCCTAAAAACACCCCTCAAGTGGTAGGATAACATAGTTAGAATAACTATTCAACAACCATGAAAATCCATTTTTTTCTATTTTTCACTATCACCCCTTGGTAGCATCACTGTTTTTCCAAAACATGTTCCTGCTCAGAGACCATTATATATATTCAAGGGTTTCATAGAAGGAGATGTTAAATTTTATATTATCTATTCTCAAACTATTCACCTCTATAAAAGACCGAAATCTTTTCAAAACTCCTCTGAATAATCAAAAAATAACCCAATAATTAGACTTACTTAACTTAAATAAATAAAATATTTCTTATGTGGAATCATGGGTTATATAATACCTTCCATTCCATGGATGATGTTTTGTCCCACATAGGAAAATTATATAACCTATTACCAGAAAATATGTGATCTATATGTACTACCATTAAAACATCAAATGAAACAATTATGACCAAATCCTAGTAAATATTATTATAGGTAAACTAAATTAAGGATTTATGTTTATCTCATGATCCATTTAAGTTAATAATGCACACCATAATCATGTCATCAATAATTTAGTTTCCTCACATAGTTTGGGTATCCTTCTGTGGGTGATATACCATGAAAAAAAATCAAATGATAATCCATAGAACCCTAAAATCCACTCCAAAACCATAATGTGAAGTGAGGTTACCAATCTAAAATGATATCTACAGGGAAAGCATGATGTATAATAGTATCCCATATATACAAGATTCTATAATTTTCTTCAATACGTGACACCTTCATAGGCTGGAAATGAATTGATATCATGAGTTAATAAATAATCACCCTTGTCACATCCTTACCACTAGGAATCCAAGGTATACCAATCAAGATTTCCATAGATATATCATCCAATTTCAATACAATAATTGGTATGGGTTGTAAAATCAGGTTATGATGTTTAGGTACATCCTTTGTCATCATTGGTTTATCGTCATTGTTTAGGCATGTTTGCATGCTTTAGATGGATTAAAAGCATTTTAATGAAAATAAACTAATTTTTAGGGATGTCTAATTTTTTTAATTACTAGAGTCTAATTATAAATGTGTTAAAATCATAATGGGATTCTCCTTGTGTTTAGAGAACACTAGTGTATGTTTAGGATTTTGAGTGGTATCTAGAGTTCCTGATGTGATTTTGGTGATTTAACATCATGTAATGACTACATGTGATGAAATTTTTAGATGATATGTTAAATATTCCCCTAATGTAATGGTGTTCAGGATTATGTAGTGAATTGGGAAAAATTCAAAGAAGGATTACACACCATGAAATATGTGCACATTGTGAAATTGTAAAATATGTATTTTAACCAGATATGGCTCTTATTGAATTGTATATGGGTTTCATGGAATTAATGTCATGTAAGGGGGATAACAACAAGTAAGTCACATAACATATAGGTTTTAGGTTTTACACATATGATTTGTGTTTCCATGGGTTCACAGACATTCGACACGAACACATAAATGATAACCGGTGATTTTGGATATCTCTGCATCTTCTAGAACATCTTTTTAGGGATTGATCATCATTCTGGTTGTGATGTGTCAATTCCAGAATTTATTCATCCATCATATTCATTCCTTCATTTTTTGATTTTTTTCAGCAGTGGTTCTGATTTATATTCACGATCAATGTGGATTTTTTATTGATCACTTGTAGTTTCTTGACGAACCATGACTGTTGAAGGCCATACATGATTTTATTATCTCTATTATTGAATGATTATTGGGTTCCACCAATCATGACCCAAAATTTTCCACAAAAAGGTTGCTTTCATGTTTCAAATATGATTGTTCTTATTTTTTTGTATTTTTCATTGAATTGAAGTGATTTGTGGACATGAATTGGGGCTTGATAAAACCTAGAAAATTATGAACTTTATGTTCATCAAAAAAGGGACATGGTTAACCTCTGTGTGTGTGACCCCATTAGGGATTACATTTTTTGTTATTTATGGAATTTTTCACGACTCAATTTTTTTTTCATACAAACGTATACCTATTTTATTCCCTATTCTATGTATAGTATTTATTACCAGGATCTATGGCCCAATATGGCGTGCTTTGTTATTCATTCCATGATTATAAAATCATGGATATTAATTTCATTTATCACCAAAACTCTTCATATTTCTTTGTTAATATGACGGTTTATTTTAAAATGAAAAATTTAAATGACTAATTAATGGTTTATGAATCAAGAAATTTTTTTGTTCGAGTATTTTTTTAAAAATATATATCTATTATATTCTTGATATTAGAACATGTATAGAATATATGGTGGTATACTAATGAGCTCAATCACCTCACCCAAATTTTCCATTGGGTGACTGTAAATCCTTTTTTATAGTAGTCATGGAATGTGAATGGAATCTTATTGCATGAAAGGATTTATGTTTCATATGTTACCATCATATTTGTATTTTTTTAGGTGACATTTGGACACATGGAGACTTTTTTATCTTTCATATTCCTGGTTTTATGGTTTTTCTAGATCATATTTGTTTGTATGGATCATGTTGTATCTCTTTATACCACATTGTACTATGGTTATATTTCTTTTTTTATTATATTCAATATTTGTTTCCTTTATCTGGGTTATAACACACCATGATAAGTTTTCCTGAGTGGCTTGTTTGGTCAAATTGGGTGAGTTCATTTTAAATTGGTATAAGAGGGATTTCATAACCTGATGTTTTTTTAACACTTCTTGTGTTTGGTTCTGTGTGTTTGGTATAAGAAAGTTATGACCATAAAATTTGGATAGTAAGTGTTGAAAAGGGGATTTTTAGTGTCACTCCCATGACTTATTTCATGGGTGATCATATGATTTTAACTAGGTCTGTGACTTAGTATTAGGGGTCATATAATGGAACATTATTGGGAGGTTATTTGAATGAATATTTTCCTTCTCATAGTGTTTCCATTCAATCATAATATTTATCAATTGATTTATATCTTATTAAATTACAACATTGATATAAATTTATTATTTTGGTCATATTTTTTTGAATTTTATCATACATCATTGGGGGGTTTTATTTTAATTTTTAGACAATTACTTCTAAATGAGTTCTTCAAAATATGTGAGACGAAGCTTAAAATAGTATTTAAAGGCATAATCTAGTAAAACCTTATATGGATGAAGATGTAATCAAACAAATTCATACACTAAATCAATTGGGTGTTAAGAACCCAACACACATGGTAGATCATGTCTCTAAATTCATTAATGAGTATCATCAAATATTTTGTTGAGACAAGGTCTCATAGGAGTCAAAGGAGAGGCTCAAAGTAGATTTATAGGATATTTATCATCATGAAGAATCATAAAGATCTAAGGTGGGTTTTTCCATGTACATGTATGAGGGGCCATAAAGGAGATAATGAGACTTTATTATGAAATATTAGACACATATGGATCTTACATGGGATTACATTATGAAAAAATTCCATCAACAGTTTTATCCTAAGATGGTACATGCGGTGAAGACCAAGGAGTTTCTGAAATTAGAGTAGGGGGAGCATAAAAATCTTCATTGTTCCACCCATTTTATTCATAAGTGATCATGAAACCAAATAATTTCACTAATGAGTACCTTATGAATCAAAGGGTAGAGTTAGAAATGATTTTGGATGTTCAGCCAATATTGAATATCATGTTCCTTCTTACCATTGTGGAGGTATTCAAAAAAGAAACTTTAGATTAGGCATACATAGATTGGATGTCATGTATGTATTATGTTTTTATTTGAAATTTTGTTATCTATGGAATATCTTATGGATTGAAAAGGTAAAAATGGGGTTTTATATAAGATCCATATATTAATCATTACAAAATTTTGAGTTTCAGTCATGAATTTTCATTTTATCATTGTGAGGATATTTTCAAGATTGTAGTTTTATTAAATTAGGAGATAGTTCATACATAACCTACCATATTTACAGAATTTGTATAATACTAAAACAGTACCCATTTCATCCAAAATATAAAATATTTAAAATAAAAGATTGTTTCATTTTGTGATCAAACATCACCAATTTCTCCTTGATCTCATCCATTTCTCTATCCTCACTCAAGTCCTATAAATTTTCTTTAAAAATGGACTCAGAATACAATCTCATTAATTGATATAATATGAATGGAAAACATTAGTTCCTAAAAAACATGAAAACCCATGATAACAGTTCTCTTTCAAACATGACATTTTACCCATAAATGTAATTAACATTCATTTAAAAGATCATTTCTTTTAACTTTTGTAAATAAATTATTCCCATAAAAATCTTTATCAAGAAATGAAAATTCATGTAGGTATCATAGGATATTATCAAATTTAACCATTATAGAACTCTTATAGATATAAATAACCATATGTCCTACTTCCAATATAATTCTCTGGAGGGGAAAAACATTAACCAATCCATTGAAGCACAATCTAGAGACACACATAGTTTTCTCTATAATGGGTTTACCTAGTGGTATATGGGTGAACCCATCATTTATAATGTCCTAGAAATACATCATGAATAAAATAGATCAAATTTCATTTTAAAAACACAAACATTAACGAAAATTAATTTTAATGAAAACCAAAATAGAGGATTTTGGCATAGGAAAACCACTTACCACATAGAAAACACTTGAATCCTAAAACTCATTAAATAATTACATTGAAAAGTACACTAAATATAATAATTAAATATTAATTATGTATGTATAAGTTCAAATAGGTTGTATATAATCATTATAAGAGAATAAAGGTGTATAACATCAAGAATTAACTCAATGAATGGAAATTGAGATGAAATCCATTACCTAGAGTCTAATTAGCAATGTATGTCCTCTAAATTCTAAAATAATAACAATATGTTGATTATTAACTGTTGGTTGGAGTGGACACTCAAGAGGGGGGTGAATTGAGTTCCAATTAAAATTTCCACTAAAAACAATTTCTATTAAAATCCCCCAATTTCAAAAACAAATTAAAGTGTACTGAATTTATATAGATTATAAAGGTTCAATTAGTTTCTCAAAGATTGATTAATTCTCAGTCAACTTAATCCGACGATTAGATTAACTTTTGAAACTAACTTACTGGTTTATAATAAATATAAACACTTGCGAGTTTAACTATCAAAGTAGCTTTGATAATAAATTATATTTCAAATTAATAGAAGCAGAATATGAAATAAATGTATATAGTATGGATATAGGTTGTAACTAAAAACACAAGAGTTAACCAAGAGGTTCAGTCTCAATCCGAGACTCAGTACTCTCAAAATTTATATAAAGTGATCCACACCCTGGATCTGGGTTAACAACAGTGATCACACTGTTCAGGTCAAGAGACCTCTACCATAGTTATATGTGGGATAACAAACAACAGCTCAATGCTGTCCAGGTCACACTCGACCTCTACCACTATCCACAGTGGGAAATAAAGGATGTAAGGATTGTGAGTGAGGATTTACAAATCCTCCAGTTAAGGTTCAAGAGACAGTGTGTGTGTAATAATTAACAAGCTACACACACTTCTCTTAATGCAAATACTAAATCACTTAGAGAAAGATATAGAGTTTAGAATGGCTCTGGTGATTGCAGTGCAGCTCTGGACTTTTTTGGATTTGATCAGAAATGGTTCTGAGTCCTTCTCTGGTATTCGACTGAAAAACAGAGTATCGTTTCTTCTTTTAGTGCTTCCAGGTTCAGCTTGGTTATTGGCTCAGAAAATGAAGTGTTCTGTGTAGTTTTTCTTTAGCATAGATTGCTCGATGTATGCTCTGTGTTCTGGAGTCTGGTAGTAGTAGTCTTGTGAGTGCAAGTTCTCCAGTTGTTCTTGGCATGTTTTGAGCTTGATCACCAGTGTGTTCTGTGTGCTCGATCTCTTTTAGTCTCTTGTCTCTCTTATCGTCTTTGATACATACACGATGTCCTTTTTTATGCCTTTTTGTTTTTCTGAGAAGAAGGAATTATTATTCTTTTTGATCGTACTTGGTACGGTTTCCTGATATGGAAACATAAATCATTTAATAACATTAAATGCATCAAAAGTAGCAAATGTAACCGTTAGTGTAATAAAAAAATAGTGTCGAGGATATAGGATTTGACTCCGCAGTTCATTATAGGTAGCTGTTTATTTGTAGACGTGTACGGTTGACTCGGTGTAGGATCTTCCATCGGTAGATCTTCAAACTCTTATTGGTGGCTCTTATCGGTAGCTCTATGTCCATCGGTAGCTCAGTGCATCGATAGCTCTGTGCATCGGTAGCTCTGTGCATCGGTAGCTCTGTGCATCGGCAGCTCTGTGCATCGGTAGCTCTGTGCATCGGCAGCTCTGTGCATCGGGAGATCTGTGCATCGGTAGCTCTGTGCATCGGCAGCTCTGTGCATCGGTGGATCTGTGTGCATCGGTAGCTCTATGTGCATCGGTAGCTCTGTGCATCGGTAGCTCTGTTCATCGGTAGCTCTGTGCATCGGTATCTCTGTGCATCGATAGCTCTGTGCATCAGTAGCTCTGTGTGCATCAGTAGCTCTGTGTGCATCGGTAGCTATGGCTATCAGTAGCTCTGTTCATGTCAGTGATACATACACTTTACTGTCTTATGAAAAACACATCTAATTCACTTAGAATAATTTCAAAACTTATATAAACATGGATAAGAGAGATTTACATAAATCAGAATTTATTTTAACATTATTATTAACTTAATCATCGATTTGAAAGTATTAAAGTGTAGATCAACAGTAATTGTGAATATCATAATATATGAAAACATAATTGGGATTGTTAAAACATATGAATACAAGACTGGGATTATCAAAACAGGTGAGGTCAACAATCTCCCCCTTTTTGATAATCACAACTTATGATATGGCCATTTTAAGATAGTGAGAATATAGTATTAATATTCAATTTTCTAAAAGAAGACAGTATCAGAGGAAAGAAGAAAATAGTAATAGAAAGATATAGATCAAAAAGTATCATAGGTAGAATTAAATACAATAGTATCAGAGATAAGGTTTGAAAGAATTGGTACCAAAGAATATAGTATTAGATAGTATAACATTAATATTAAATTTCTCCAGTTATAGTTCTTGTCTCCCCCTTTGTGATAATAAAAAAGTGGGAAACCAAACATAGAAAACTGATAAACTGAGACAGTGGAAAAGAAAAAAAATTCATTTTTATTAGATCTGACAAAAAAGTACATAAATAGAATAGAAAAAAAATTCCTATCAAACAGCCTTGCCACTTTATCAATCCACATCTTCAATGTGAGCTTTTCCCTTGGGATCAGAAGAGAATTCAGGTGTTGAGGATACTAGGGGGGACTTTGGAATTCCAGAAATGATCAGAGGGGGCTGAGCAACTGATACTGTGTCGGGCCTGTAATTGGAAGTCCTTTGAGGGATCATAGGTGTGAGACTTATTGTGGCTTGAGCAAGAGTCATCTGAACTGGAGACACTGTAGAGGCAGAGGAAGGAAAAGCAAGAGGTACAATGACCAGTCTGGCATCCATATGCAGGAAGGGTAGCAACAGGTTTCTGAAATCCATTTTAATGCTTACTCCTCTCTCCATTTCAGACACAAAATCTTCTCTATTTTAAATGAATTTATCCAAAGCAGGAGTAAGATCCCTGAGCTTACTAACCTGCTCTCTGAAGGCCTGATTCACTGGATGTAACTTTAGATTTTCAAGCAGAAGTTTGAAATGGTTGGTCAGTTGTTTCTTGGTATAAACTTTTTCAAAATAATTATCCACCTTATTCTTGATTGCTTCTTGAGAAGCAGAGGCCACTCTCATGTAGACCTGAACGATTTTCATTATTTCTCTGGCTGAATCCCTGGTAGACAGCACAACTCGACTTAAATTTGATGAGTCCACATAGCCACTGGTTGACACAGAACCAAGATCCTCCTTCATCAGAGCATGAAAATTATTCAGATCAATTGCAGGTTTTGGAACTAGAGGACCAAGAGAGAAAGATATAGTTTCTTTGAAGCTTGTGGTCAACCCACTAATCAGATTTTTCATTTGAGCGTCCTAATCTTTGACATTATCCTTCACAGATGTTTTGAAAACTTCAAACACCGAGACCAGATGACTTACAACACCTTTCACATAGACTAAATCCTTATCAGCTTGAGATTTTGAACTCATGAAAGAGTCTAAGGCAACAAAAAATATCTGTAGAGCTTCAAGATCTGCTTCTAGCCTAGAAGTTTGAGTCTGGCACTCCTTGACTTCTTCCATTAGATCACCCACAAAAGTTGACAAATTGCAACCAAGAGAAATCTCAAAAGACCTTTCTAACATCTTCATTTCTTCACCAAAACAGTGCTTTATCTCAGCAACAAAGGCACTGAAGGATTCCTTAAGCTCATGCTTTAGGGATTCTAGGTCTGACATAGTAACAAAATCATTAGGAGCAACTGTAGTAGATAATCTTTCAGAAGCTAAACTGACTACAGAATCATCCATGATAGATTGAATCGAGGATAATAAAAAAGATTCCATTGTCTTTACTTATTCTACAAAACTGACTTTGAGATTTTATTTCAGCACATCTAAATCATGTACTTGGACCACATCAGTAGGTAATAACTCAGAATTGATGTCATAACTGATCTTTGGTCTATTCGAAGATACTTCATTATCCAAATCAGGATAATCCAAGCCAAAGACTATAAAACCCTGGTCTTATACCCAGTCTTCAGACTCGATAGTCACTGTAACATTTCCAAACTTGGTGGGATGCTCCCCCTCAATGGGTGAATTCTCATATAGAGCAACTACATTCTCTGCTGGTCTTTCTTCATCAGAATCTTCCACAACAACTTCCATCTCTGCAGCAGTAGGATGATTTTCTGGAATAGGTACAGCTTCTCCTCTTTCTCTTTCTTCATCCATAGAAGGTACAACTGAGCTTCCAATAACTGGACTCAGACTCAATTCAGCAGAATCAGATAATTCAAAGACATTCTTTTCTTCCTCTACATGCTTAGAGACCGACTGGTCTTCCTCATTAGCAGGTGTCTCTACTTCTTCTAGCACTTCCTTTTCTAAAGACATAACTTTAGCAATATGGCTTGGAGGCAAGTCAGGATCTCATCCCTCATCCATAGGAGTTTCTTCCTCGTCTTCTTCTTCTTCTGACTCATCACTGTACTCAAGTTCCTCTTCATCAGGTCCTAGGCCTGGATCTCTTTTATCCTTTGGCCTTGAAGGATAATCCACAGGATTGAACTTATCATATACCTTTTGGTCATCATTGACCCATTCTCCTCTCCACGGATTTCAATTAATATTCATATATTTTCAAATTGTAGTAGTGATACAAAAGTTGCTCTTCACTAAAACTGTCTCATCTTGAGACTCAGCTATCCCTTTCACATTGATCATTACAGAAATCAGCTTAGCAAAGAATAGGGCGTTAGTCTTTTATTTCGGCCTTGTCATATCTTCCATTTGACTCATCACCAATCTTTATAAATTTACTTCGACATCATGTCTCAAAAGATGTAGGAGATAGATATCCTGATATCTCAAATTTGAAAAGTCTCCTCTCCTTGGTATCAATGCATGTTGAACAAACTTGAATAGTATTCTGTTCTCTCCATCCATTTCTGCAGCAACCACTTGCCTTGGTGTTCCATCACCAGTCAGTTCTTTCAACGCGGTCTAATGATCAAAAATGTCACTGGTAGGTGTCATTGCTCTTGATACATATCTAGACACACCTTCATGAGGAACTTTTAAGCAATCAGCCCATTCTACTGATGAAAATTATATCACTTTACCATTTACAGACGAAGATACTCGGTTCTCATTCTCTAACTTCTCGAAGCATACGAACTCGAAAAAATGTTTTACCAACTTTGGGTAGTAGGGACCATTGTTATTTGAAAAGCAGTCTACCCATCTCTGAGCTTCCAGAACATCGAGCACCAAGGACCTGCTGGGCAGCAACCAGTCTACACACAGCTCTTTTTCGACCCCAATAGCTCTATTTTGCATATGAGGATTTACTGGTCTCCTTCCTGACCTAGTTCTTACAGCACTACTCGCTTCTGGCTCGGACTTCTGCCTTTTTGCTTTAGGCTCAACGCAGTCTTCTCGGATGACAGGAATTTTGGTTTTTGCCATTACTGGTTCGAGGGATCTCAGGTTTGTAGAGGTTTCGGGTTCCAAGGTTCGAAGGTAAAAGGTTTTGGGTTCGGTGGAGTGAGAAGCGGCTTAGACTTAGTTTTATCATTTAGGAATCATAATAAAAATAAAATAAAAGAAAACGGTTCACATTCTTGAAGGCAGACAAAAGAATTAAAACAACACTTTATCGGTGAGGATTTCTATCGGTGAGGATTTCTATCGGTGATGATTTCTCTCGGTGATGATTTCTATCGGTGAGGATTTCTATCAGTGAGGATTTCTATCTGTGAGGATTTTTATCGGTGAGGATTTCTATCGGTGAGGATTTCTATCGGTGAATATTAAACATCCCCAGCTCGTGCCTAATGTAACATAACCTATCCACACTTAAGGGTTTTGTGAAAATGACGGCCAATTGATGTTCAGTGCCGATAAATTCAAGAGAAATATCACCCTTTTGATAATGATCTCTCAGAATGTGATTCCTTACATCAATGTGTTTGGTTCTTGAGTGAGATACAGGGTTCTTCGAGATGTTTATTGCACTAGTGTTGTCACAGTTAATCGAAACATGTTTAAAATCATATCCTTAGTCCAAGAGAGTGTGTTTCATCCACAGAATTTGTGCACAGCAACTACCAGCAGCTATATACTCTGCTTCGACAGTGGATAGAGCTACAGAATTCTTCTTTTTACTACACCAAGATACTGAGGATTTTCCTAATAAATGACATGTTCCTGAAGTGCTTTTTCTGTCTAATTTGCATCCAGCAAATTCAGCATCTGAATAACTCATTAACTCAAAGGATTGTCCTTTTGGATAAAATAAACCTAGGTTAACAGTATGTTTGAGATACTTGAAAATTCTATTAACAGCAAGAAAATGAGATTCTTTCAGGTTAGCTTGAAATATTGCACACATACATACACTGAACAAAATATCTGGTCGACTAGCAGTGAGATAAAGTAAACTACCAATCATACCCCTATAATTGGTTTGATCCACTGGTTTCCCAGTTTCATCTGTATCCAATTTACATATTGTACTCATAGGAGTTTCACTCTCCTTAATACTATCCAAACCAAATCGTTTTAAAAGATCCTTTGTATATTTACTTTGATTCAAAATGATACCATTTTCATTTTGAAATACTTTAAATCCAAGAAAGTATTTGAGTTCTCCCATTAAACTCCTTTCAAAATCATTTTGCATAATTTTTGAAAAATCAGTACATAAAGAATGTTTAGAAGATCCAAAAATAATATCATCAACATAGATTTGTAAAACTAAAACATCTTTAGAAATTATTTTAATAAAAAGAGTTGTATTAGCAATCCCTTTAGTAAAACCTTTTGAAATAAGAAAATTGCTGAGTCTATCATACCAAGCTCTTGGAGCTCGTTTTAAGCCATATAAAGCTTTAGAAATTTTAAAAACATGATTTCGAAAATGGGATTTTGTAAATCCAGGAGGTTGTTATACAAAAACATCATCAATTATAAAACCATTTATAAATGCACTTTTGACATCCATTGGATATAACATGAAATTTAGATGTGCAGCATATGCAAGTAAAATCCTAATGGATTCTAGTCTAGCTACAGGGGCAAAGTTCTCCTCATAGTCTATGCCTTCTTCTTGACTATATCCTTGAGCAACTAGCATGGCTTTGTTTCTAACTATGTTTCCTGATTCATCAACTTTATTCATAAAAACCCATTTAGTGCCTATTGTTAGTGTGTCCTTAGGTCTATCGACTAATTCCCAGACATTGTTTCTTTCAAATTGGATTAACTCTTCTTGCATAGCCATTACCCAGAATTTATCAACGATAGCATCATTAATGTTTTGGGTTCTAGCTGGGAGATAAAAGCTTGATGTTCAACCTGATTTCTTAGAGAAGCTCTAGTCTGTGTTCCTCTATGATGATTACCAACAACAGCATCCAAAGGATGATTCTTTAGAATTTTTGTTGATCTATTTAAGGTAGGACTAGACACTTCAGGTGCATCAGTATGTTTGGGTTCAACCAAAACAGATTCTGGAAAAAGTCCAGAACTGGAAGTTTTTATATGAGGTTCTTTGGATTTATCATTAAGGTCCAGAACAGACAAATCTTCTTCAAGATTCTCAAGAGAGGTTTTAGGCTCATGTGGCTCGGTTTCATCGAATTTGATGTGAACAGATTCTTCCACACATTTGGATTTCTTACTAAACACTCTATAAGCTTTACTTGAAGTAGAGTAACCTAGAAAAATTCCTTCATCACTCTTAGAAGAAAACTTGTCCAGATTATCCTTTGTGTTAAGAATAAAGACTTTGCAACCAAAAACTCTGATGTAATTAACCTTAGGCTTCCTATTGTTCTATAACTCATATGGGGTTTTCTTCAGAATAGGTCTGATCAAGACTCTATTGATAACATAACAAGCTGTATTTACAGCTTCAGCCCAAAAGTAAATAGGCAGTTCATATTCATTAAGCATGGTTCTAGTTATTTCCTGAAGGGTTCAGTTTCTCATTTCTACTACACCATTCTGCTGAGGTGTCCTAGGAGTTGAAAAGTTATGAGTGTAGCCATTGTGTAAGAAATAAGATTCAAAGTCTTGATTTTCAAACTCACGGCCATGATCACTTCTCAGGGTCTTAATTTTGAGTCCACTAATATTTTCTGCAGACTTGGAGTATTTAACAAAGTAAGAGTAAGCTTCATTTTTGTGAGCTAAGAAATATAACCAAGTATATCTAGAGATGTCATCTACTAGAACATAGACATAGTGCTTCCCATTTAATCTAGAAACTCTTGATGGTCCAAACAAATCCATGTGAACCAACTCAAGTGGTTGAGAAGTTGAGACTTCTTTCTTTGATTTAAAAGAAACTTTGTGTTGTTTTCCTTTTTGACAGGGATTACACACTTTGTCATTTGGGAATTCTAATTTAGGTAAGTCTATAACTAAGTTTTTCCTAGCCAGTTTTCTAAGTGAGTGAATGTTGCAGTGTCCTAATCTTCTGTGCCATAGCAAAGATTCTTTATGAAAATCATTCCAACAACAAATATTTTGTTTGGCTAAAGAATTTAAATCAACAGCATAAACATTTTCATTCCTTAGAGAAGAAAATACTAAAGCATTTTTGGAGTTAAAAACATCACAGGAATCATTTTCAAACTTGACATTGAAACCATCATCACATAATTGAGATATACTAAGAACGTTATATTTAAGTCCATCATGGAATAAAACTTTAGAAATTAATATTGAGTCAGTGTTACCAATTTGGCCTAGGCCAATGATTTTTCTTTTAGAGTTGTCAACAAAGGTGACATGACATCCATCAACCTTTATTAAGCTCTTGAAGCAATAATAATCTCCAGTAATGTGTCTTAAGCACCCACTGTCTAAATACCATATCTTATTGTGACAGCTCTTCAAGCAGGTCTCCTATAAAATAGATTTAAATAGGAAATGACTTTGGTACCCAGATTTTCTTGGGTCCAGATAGGTTAGCAATCAGGGGTTTAGGTACCCAGATTTGTTTTATTGGTTTTATACAATTAACAGAAGTAACAGATTTTGAAAGATAAACTTTATTTGGTCTATAACCATATGAATATCCTGTTGAGGCATATGAATTTCCAAAACTGGAACTAGCAATATTTTTTTCAGACATAGGAATAAATCGGGTTCTGGTGAAGTGTCTCTGTCCAGATTGGTATCCTAAACCAGTAGAATATCTAGGTGCAACTTGCTTTCCTAGCATTTGAGTTAGAGAATCCTTTCCATTTGTGAATTTTTCTATGTCCTTTCTCAGTTTCTCATTTGACAGATTCAGTTCTGTATTTTCCTTTAATAGTTGAGCATTCTTTTCCTTTTCTATATCAAGATCAGATTTATTCTTAACACTTAAAGCATACTGTTTCTTTAAACCGTTGTATTTGTCTTTAAGCTCATTACAGGTTTCTTCTAACATATCACAGTACTCAAATATTTCAGATTTTGACATGTTTTCCGAATCAGAATCATCTCCAGAATAATATGAATTTAAAATAGGAGTGTCAGATGTTACCTCAGAAGTATTTGTCATGAAACACATGTTGGCTCGATTCCTTTCAGAGTCTGAAGATTCAGCTTCACTAGTGCTGTCTTCTGAAGCACTCTAGGTAGCCTTCATGGCTTTCTTGTACTTCTTGTCTTTGTAATCATATTTATTTTTTAATTTTAACTTTGGACAGTCTGCTTTGATATGTCCTTTTCGCTTGCATTCGTAGAAGACAACTTCATCAGTCCTGTCATCTTTCTTCCAATCATTTTTCCATTTGCCTTGTTGATCATAATTTCCTTTGTAATTTGTTTTCCTAAAGAATTTCTTTTTCCTATTAAACTTCTTGAATCTCCTGTCTATCTGAGCCATTTCTGCATCACTGTCATACTCTGAGTTTTCACTTGTTGAACTCTCATCCTCCATTTGTATTTTTTCCTTCTCCTTACTCTTCAAAGCAGTAGACTTGAAAGCTACAGATTTTCTTTTCGGTTCATCATCTTCCTCTTTGTTTACCTTGAGCTCTTCTTCATACATCATCAATTTTCCAATAAGCTCTTTGACAGGTAGAGCAGCAATGTCACATGATTCTCTGATTGAGACAGATGTGCCTCTCCATCGGTCTGGTAGACATCTCAAGATTCTCATAATTTGTTCCTTTGGTGGAACATCTTTTCCGAGTGAATTCATCGTATTGAATATCTCATTAAACCTGAGATACATGTCAGAAATAGGTTCATCAGACTTCATTTTAAAATTATCATACTTAATAGTATAAGTGTTCAATCTCATTTCATTAACATTATTTGTTCCTTCATGAGAAAGAGCCAAGGTATCCCAAATTTCAAAAGTAGTTTTTCATGCATAAATTCTATTGAATTCTTCATCTCCTAGAGAACAGTACAGAGCATTCATAGCATTACAATTATTATTGTAAGCATTCATTGTAGGTTCATCCCATGCAGATCTATCAGTAGTGGGAATTTTGTATTTAGATTCAATAGCAGTCCAAATATCAAAACTCATGCTTTCTAGATGAATTTTCATTTTATGATTCCACTGAGCATAGTTATTTCTATTAAAGAAAGGTGACCGGTTAGTAGCAGCACCCTCAAGTCTATTATCTATTATAAATAATATTTAAAAGATAAATATTTAGAAATAAAAGAAATTTTAAGAACTTTAAAATACAACTAAAATCACAGTTCAAAAGCAGAGAGTAAATAAAATGTTTTGCAAAACAAACAACCTCTGATACCAAATGTTGGTCGGAGTGGACACTCAAGAGGGGGGTGAATTGAGTTCCAATTAAAATTTTTGCTAAAAACAATTTCTATTAAAAGCCCCCAATTTCAAAAACAAATTAAACTGTAGTGAATTTATACAAATTATAAATGTTTAATTAGTTTCTCAAAGATTGATTAATTCTCAGTTAACATAATATGACGATTAGATTAACTTTTGAAACTATCTTACTGGTTTATAATAAATATAAACACATGCGAGTTTAACTATCAAAGTAGCTTTGAAAATAAATTATATTTCAAAGTAATAGCAGTAGAATATGAAATAATCGTATATAGTATGGATATAGGTTGTAACTAAATACACAAGAGTTAACCAAGAGGTTCAGTCTCAAGCCGAGACGTAGTCCTCTCAAAATTTATATAAAGTAATCCACACCCTGGATCTGGGTTAACAAAAATGATCACACTGTTCAGGTCAAGAGACCTCTACCACAGTTATACGTGGGATAAAAAACAAGAGCTCAAATCTGTCCAGGTCACACTCGACCTCTACCACTATCCACAGTGGGAAATAAAGGATGTAAATATTGTGAGTGAGGATTTACAAATCCTCCAGTTAATGTTCAGGAGACAGTGTGTGTGTAATAATTAACAAGATACAAAAACTGCTCGTAATGCAAATACTAAATCACTTAGAGAAAGATATAGAGTTTAGAATGGCTCTGGTGATTTCAATGCAGCTTTGGACTCTTTTGGATTTGATCAGAAATGGTTCTGAGTCCTTATCTGGTATTTGACTGAAAAATAGAGTATCGTTTCTTCTTTCAGTGCTTCCAGGTTCAGCTTGGTTATCGGCTCAGAAAATGAAGTGTTCTGTGTAGTTCTTCTTTAGCATAGATTTCTCGATCTATGCTCTGTGTTCTGGAGTCTGGTAGTAGTAGTCTTGTGAGTGCAAGTTCTCCAGTTGTTCTTGGCACGTTTTGTGCTTGATCGCCAGTGTGTTCTGTGTGCTCGATCCCTTTTAGTCTCTTGTCTCTCTTGTTGTCTTTGATACATACACGATGTCCTTTTTTATGCCTTTTGGTTTTTCTGAGAAGAAGGAATGATTATGATTTTTGATCGTACATAGTACGGTTTCCTGAAATGGAAACATAAATCATTTAATAACATTAAATGCATCAAAAGTAAAAAATGTAACCATTAGTGTAATAAACAAATAGTGTCGAGGATATAGGATTTGACTCCGCAGTTCATTATAGGTAGTCGTTTGTTTGTAGACGTGTACGTTTGACTCGGTGTAGGATCTTCCATCGGTAGCTCTTCAAACTCTTATCAGTGGCTCTTATAGGTAGCTATATGTCCATCGGTAGCTCTGTGCATCGGTAGCTATGTGCATAGATAGCTCTGTGCATCGGTAGCTCTTTGCATCGGTAGCTCTGTGCATCGGTAGCTCTGTGCATCGGTAGCTCTGTGCATCGGTAGCTCTGTGCATCGGTAGCTCTGTGCATCGGTAGCTCTGTGTGCATCAGTAGCTCTGTGCATCGGTAGCTCTGTGCATCGGTAGCTCTGTGCATCGGTAGCTTTGTGCATCAGTAGCTCTGTGTGCATCGGTAGCTCTGTGTGCATCGGTAGCTCTGGCTATCCGTAGCTCTATTCAGGTCAGTGATACTTACACTTGACTGTCTTATGCAAAACACATCTAATTTACTTAGAATCATTTCAAGACTTATATAAACATGGATAAGAGAGATTAACAAAAATCAGAAATTATTGTAACATTATTATTAACTTAATCATCGATTTGAAAGTATTAAATTTTTGATCAAAAGTAATTGTGAATATCATAATATATGAAAACATAATTGGGATTGTTAAAACATATGAATACAAGATTGGGATTATCAAAACAGGTGAGGTTAAAAATAACATTTCATATAATTTTCAGGTTTATTATTCATTTTATATCACTTATTACCATGTTATAAAAAATAATTAATTAGTTATGTTCACATTGGAAATTTTGACAATATTCGGTACATGAGTAAAAAAATGATTTTGGTATGATGTTAATAGTCAAAGTGGTTATTAGTCCATAATATCTAGATTAATAATCATGACACTATATTTATTTTAGTACATCAATAAAAATTTCAATTAATACAATTACATTTGGTTATGAAAAATGAACTATGTTATATTGATGGAGACAATAAGACATTTGTATACATGAGAAACATTTTCTATATTCAATGATAATTTTGAAAAGAAAAAGTATTAATATTTCTTCTTAGAATTATAATAATATAATAATTTCACTTTTAAAAATATTAATATACTTAAATAAATCATCCATGTTACGTGGGGATGAAAAAGGAATCACATCACTTTGTGGACGTGATAGTTCAGACGTACGCATTAACTATGTCATCATTTTTATGTTCATTGAAGGGTAAGAAAATAAATGATATATTAGTATTAAATAATGATAAATTTTTCATTAATGTAATATATAATAATTAATTCCATCTTTACCACCAATCATTAGTGATGGTGATGGAAAAATGAAATATATCAGTTCACAAGGTGGTAGTCCACCATACCTACGAACGATTAATTATTTCTCCATTTAATGGATATGAATACGGATTTAGGAGATGATAGTAACATAAAAATATATAATTATATTTATTATACAAGATTTATTTTTTCATAATGGTGGGAAAATATTTTAATGATTTTGAAGAAGGAATAAAACATAAAATCATAATTAAAAATGATATATCTTCCTCAGATTATATCAATTGATTATGACATTAATACCAATAAGTATAGGGTTATGACTAAAATATGGCCTCTAGATTTTGGGGAGTGATTCCATAAATGTATTTGGGTAGATATTGTCTATAAAAGATAGTATTTTATGTCTATTAAAATTTGAAGAATGAGAACCCTTTTACCGAAGAGGGGAGTGGTACATGTGGGATTTTTCATAATATTATGATATTATAAATTATTATTAAATTCCAAATGAATAAAAATTTAGTAATTTATATTATATAATGATTATGGTGTGAAATTAATTCATCCAATTAAAATTAGACATTTTTTAAATTTTGTTACCAATTTTTTTTGTTTTAACACCTATTTAACTCATTTAATTGTTATTGTGATACCATGTATTTTACAATTTGAGGGTTAAAATAATTACTATAAAATTGCAAATTATATAAAAATGAGTCATTGATAATAGTATCAGAATTATGAAAATCATTTCTCTAATATTGAGATTTTTAATTTTTTTATATAATTTAATAAAATAATATTTATTTCAAAATATTAATAATGAAAATTTTGAAACTATTCAATAAATGAATTTTTAAAAATATCATATGAACTAGATAAATTTGATAAAAAAACATATAAAACATCACTAACATCTGAATGAAGTATAATTTTTATTTGGATAATATTAAATCTATCAAATAATTTTTATTTTAATTTTTTAGTATCATTTATTTGGTATTTATCTTAATTAAACAACAACATCATCATAATTATGTAAGTCTTTAAAATAATCATTTATTCTCAAAAAACTAAAATCAGATTATAATTATAATGATAATTAAATTCCAATTTTAAGAGACTATTTATTATCGAACATATACTCTATATAGTCCCATATTAAAAAATTTTGACTTATTAAAAACAAAAGTGTGACAAAATTTTCATTTTATTGAATATAATATTACTAATGTCATACTGTCATCATTGTGGTTTTAAATAGTTGTAATATTTTCCAAATGAAAAATTTTTCGGAAGAGGCTCGTCTAATGACATTTAGACAAGTGTTATGGTAATTTTATTGTATTTATACTATTATTAGTATTCTTAACTACTTGATTTACTTTGAACCGTGTTGAAAAAAAACTAGTAGTGTTACCATTCATATTGTCCAAAAATAAAAGATGCCTTTTTAAATAATTTCAATCATTTGATTATAAATATGGAATCCATTTTCAAAAATCTAAAACACATAAAATTTAAAAAATAATTAGATATTAATATCATTGACGGAATGAGAAAAAATGTTTTTAAAGTAAAACCTCCAAACATTCACAATGCATTAGTATCCATCATTAATGTGGAATTCATTGAAATTGATAAAATTGAATTAAATGATTAAAATTTGATCTAATTATAATTTGAAACCGTTAGAATATATAACATAACACTATAAATAAATTGTCGGAAAAATTAGTTTTTAATTAAAATGTAGTATATTTCACTACTCATTAATATATAAAACATAGCAGAAAAATACCAAAAATTCAACAAAATTAAAATTTGATATTCCTATTTACAATATAGTTTCATTTTGTCTTATATAATTTAAAAAAGTAAAAAAAAAATATTTAAATCATGTGCAAACATCAAAACATGATAAAAGTACTTTTTAGAAAAAATATATTTTTTTCCATAAAACTAGATTTATTATTATATTATGCCTAATAAATATATTCCTGGAGTGATGTTTTTTTATAAAATATTGGAAACATATTTGATCATTAAATGGGTTATTAAATTCTTCCCCCCTTTCCAAAATTCCATCCCCACAATTTTATTGAATTATTAAATAATTTGGGATACTTTTCTATCATTGCATTTTCAGATTCCCATGTTTCCTCTTAAACCATATGACATTTCCATAAAACCATAACATGATGAATCACCTTATTCTACATCACCTATCTCTAGATTCAATATCTTTATCTTGTTGTTCATCATAATAAATATTATCTTCCAAATTAACTAGTTATGGGATCAAACATGAGATGGATCACAGATATAATTTCATAACATTGGAACATTAAAAACATTGGGTACCTATCACAAACATAGTGGAAAAGCGACTCAGTAGGAAAATGATCCAACATTTTATAGGATTTCATAGTATCCAATTTACCATGGACCTAGAATTATTTTATTAATATAACACATAAAACATATCCATGGAGGAACCTTTATAAAGTCATGATTGCATACCAAGAATTAATGTCCTTCCTTAGGTTAGTGACAAATATTTATTGCCTTCTCTATGATGTACCCAATTTTTTTTTGAATCAACTAAACATTCTTCACCATTTCCTCCATGAATTTCACTCTCATTATGTTCCTTTCACCTACTTCATCCTAAAATACAAGAGTTTGACTTCAAATTCTACATAATGCATCCAATGGATCCATATGTATACTGTAATGAAAATATTTATTTTAATAAAACTAAAACTAAGAAATATGGTGTACCAATCTTATTTGGAAATCCATTAGAGAAGCATGTAGCATATCCTCCATGATAAGAATTGTTTGTTCTGACTATCCATTAGATATAGGATGAAAGATTCTACATTAATTTAATTTTGTTACCGATGTCTTCTAATAGTATTCTAATAGATAAAAGTAAACCTAGGATCATAATAATATACAATAAAGAGAGGTAATCCATGTAATCTGATTGTATCTATAATATTCAGTAGAGAAAGATGATCTAGGTGCAGGGTGTCTCGAATATAAAGTAATTATTAATATTTAGTTATTTGATAAATCAAAACCCAAATTTCATTGTCACCATGAGATTTTTTTTGTAATCCCACTATGAAATAAATAAATAAATTTTCCCTTTTCCTCTATAGAATTATAAAAATGTTAATAATACCCTTTGACGAAATTAATTCAAATTTCACCTACTGGCGAGTCAAAAATTTCATGGTAAAGTCAGTAATATCTATTTTCAGTCGATCCCATCAGAAATACACCGAATGGTCTCTGTATATCATAGTGGCGCCACGATGAACTGACAACAAAGATCTAAGAGCTACACATTACAACTCTATCTTCAACTATGAATTAGAATGAAAACATAATCTGTTCCTAAATCTATAATGACAATCATTATCAATGATAAATTCATGTAACATACACTTTTTAAATAATTCTACTTAATTTTAGAACCTAAAGTAATCCTTTTGTGCTTTCTTAATTCTATATAATAGATATGATTTCACTGATACCTAAAAAATGTGGAATTTCCTACACCAATGCCTTCGCTAGAAATATTCATCAAATCATAATCCAAATGGTTTCGTTCAAAACATATAATAAATAATGTGTAATAACTTTCCTCTCTCAATGAATCAGTCATTTTTTATTTTAAATGATGATAATGAATCGTATACTCATAATCCTTGATTAGTTATAGCCATCTTCTCTGTCTCAGGTCAAATTCTTTTTGAGTGAGTATATAATCCAAAATTTTGTTATTAGAATATAATTCACACTTTAATCTATATAAAATGTTCCCCTATATTTTAATGAAAAATAAATAGCATATAATTTCAAATCATGTGGAGGTTAATTTTACTAACGAGGTTTCAAAAAATTTGGTGCAGAAGAAATTATTTAATGTTTCTACATTAGGACCCAACCAATTCCTTTTAATGAAGCATTACTGTTTGTATAAAATTCACCATTTCTGGATGGTAGGTCCCAAACTGGAGGACTCCTTAATCTCATATTCAATTCCTATAAATAATCATCACATTATTTTTTCTATATGAACACAAATCTTTTATGGGTTATCTTCCTCCTATAATATCTAGATAATCCAATAAATCTATGAATATCAGTTAAATTTTTAGGTCTTGGTCATTCATCAATAAAAATAATTTTAACATGATCAATGGTTATTCCATGTTTATAACCAATGTGTCCAAGGATTGAATTTATTTTCAACAAAAATTAAAACTTTCTAAATTAACCATATAATTTATTTTATTTTAATTTCATCAAAAAACACAATAGATATCTTTAATTCTCCACTTTATTATTATAATAATTATAAATTCCATCAATAGACACAAAAAAAATTTGTCCAAAAACATAAGAAATATTCCATTGATAAGATCCATGAATAAAATAGGTTTATTAGGTCACCCAAACCATGTCACTAAAAATTCATAATGCCCATATCTACTATGAAAATTATTTTTCGAAAGGTATTATTACCATTAACTTCATTAGATGATAATTCTACATTTGTTCAACCTTCAAAAAGTATTGTTCTCCATTGAGATGATAAATAAAATCATTGATATAAAGCAATGGATAATTATTTAGCAGTAATGTTATTAAAGGCTCTGTAATCTATGAAAACTATCATTGAACCATCATTCGTTCAAACAAACATGATAGGATCACCCTATGGTTGTGTTCTAGGTTGGTTGAAACCATTATCTAATAACTCCTAAATTTTCTTTTTCAACTCTAAAATTTCCACATGATCCATTAAATAAGGGGGGTTAGAAATTATAGTATCATCAGGAACTAGTTCATATGTAAACTAATCCTCATGATCATTAATAAAACTAAGAAAATCAACCATAATAAAATCCATGTATTTATTTACTATTAGAACATAAGTCATTTGAACATTTTCCATTTTTTCAACAATATAGGAAAGGTAATATTTACTAGCATCTCTGATTAATTCCTCATCATCATGGTATGTTATAAAAGCTATGAAATCATTGAACATAGCTTTCTTATCACTGAAACCTTTTTGGCATGATAAAATGAAAGAATGTACATAAAAATAATAATATCAAACACTACTATAGCCAATTCCGCATGAATTTAAAGAAAGTCAATCCAAACCATATCAATAGGAAGACTAATATAAATAATGATTTCTTTAATACTTACACCTAGAGTTTTCACCCAAATTTCTATCTTAATTTGATTAGATTATAATTCTAATATATATGTTATTTTATGATAAATAAATAAATGTTAATATGTAGAGTCAAAGAGAGTATTGGTATAATTTGAATACAACTTTTTCTTGGTCATTAAAATTTATATCTTTTGAAAAAAACTTTGACACTTATTATCATAATAAACAAACACATTATAGATAAAAAATATCATCATTGAATTTCAATCAGTTACATCATTGATTGATACCTTGTTATACTTTTCCTTGCATTCATGTGACATGAATCCACACATTCCAAATATATTAAACATCCCATTCACTATAAGAAATACCCCATGGATATTTTTACCATACTTACCAAAATATTGGGACTTCATTTTATTACGTCCATATTTATTTTGTTGTATGTTTTCCAATCGCCTTCCGAATGTTTCTCTTATTAATTTCATACTTATAAGGAAATTAATATTTAAGAAAGTCCACCTCAGTCTCTTTACCATAATAAATATCTTCTTCCATGATTTTTAAATTTTCATGCATACAAAAATCATCATAAAAATGGCTCCAATCCTAAGTAAAAATGATTAATTTTTCTATCAATTTCCTAAATAAATATTGGCACATACCCAGACATTCTTGTGAGGTTATCATTATATGAGGATATAGAATAGTCAACTTTTTTCCTCATATCTAGAAAATATTTTACATTCAATGTCAAACAACCATAGAAAAATATTTCTAATGGAAAATATCAAGGATTTTTTTAACATTCCATGGAATAAAGTTAAATATTATCATTGATTTTTTTATCCAAATAAAACCATCAATAAACATTAGCTTTAAAATTAAAAACAACAAGGGTTACCTAATGAGGATATGAACATCCCACCACCATCATCATATAATTTTCTATTCAAGGAAAAGAGGAAAATACCAAAAAAAGAACCTCAACGCACCCCCATCCCTCATCCCCCACCCCCAATGTTAGGAGATAAGGAGGTCTGAAATAGTGATGACTAGGGAACCCCCTCTGATCAAACTGACCCCATCGAGTTTTAAGCTGGCCACAATTTAAAAGAATAAATCCTAAGAAGTAGAGATATGTTGAGAATCTTGGTGATCAGCAACATTTTTACCCTCCCACTATGTGTGAAATGATTTAGTTTTGTTTCAAAGTAAATTCTGACATTTCTTAATGGAATAGCTGATCGACTAGGGAGAAGATTCTTGGTCATGTAGGGTCTTGTGCACCAGCATTGTTTCAGTTTCAATTGAGTGATTAATAAATCCATATATCCACATAAATTATAATATAGAGCATCTCCAGGGCCTCCACCTATAGAGAGGAACCTTGACCCATCCATATCGAGAACACCATGAGCACCAACCAACTAGCATCACACACCACCCCTCCTCCTCGCATTAATCCTAGAGCACATGATCCATCTGTATGGATTATTAACCCCTAGAAGTAGGGTTAAAAAAACCCTTTTTCCATTTGTTATACTATCTGTGGGCACTACCCAGACCCTTTCTTAAATCCAAAAAAGCATTGGTGCTTCCTCCAGTTAACACCCCTGGCAAGGTCGTCTATATGGTTTTTCGTCTATAAAATTATTTCACGTGCTGTCACCAAGACCCCTTTATGTATCACCTTATTACACGCCATCAAGGGGAACTAGAAGCCTTCAAGGGGAAATCACAGTACGTTCCATTCTTTTAGGGTCGCTGCCTCTCAAACTGTGGTACCAACTATCTAGAAAAGTGAGGCCATCAAAGCTAGGATCGAAGACCATTGTGGACCCCAAAACAGGTCCACAACTAGGGTGCCCGGTAACATTAAAAAAATGATCCATGATTTCAACCCGGTAGGTTATGAAACACACACATCATGATTCCATGTTAACCCCACACATTATTACGTTCTTATCTTTTGAGGCAGATGTTTTCTGAATTAGCTTAGTGACAAAATAAAATTTGGTATCAATAACTTTCACCCACAGAAACGCATCCAAGAACTCCACATTTTCCTAAACCTACACACTATTAATCCACTGGATGTCCTTTTACATGAATTCCCTATAGGGGGATGAGGTGAAGGCACATATATCTAGGTCTGATCTCAGTTTGATGAGGTTGAGTATTTATTGTTTCTCCCTAACCAGAACCGCTATGATAATATATGGGAAAATACTTATCTCCCTGAACGTGACGTTGGTGTCTTGTCACTGAGGAGAATTTATAGTGGAGCCACAACAGTTTTGATAAGAAAAGGATAACTACCCTCTCCCCATGATCCAACGAGCCTACTAATGGTGGGCAGAAATAGTTAGGCTGATCACTAAGAAGATAGACATATCTTGGCCTTCTTCTTGTGCATGGATCCCCAGAGAGTAGTTGTGGAAGATATTCCCCCATAGAGTGTGTTTCACCAAAACACCCCATGATAATATAGAATGCATGCAGAAAATGGTGTCTTCCAGGTTACGAACATTGATTCCACCATCACAAACCAGCCTCTTCATCTTACTCTAGGAGGCCCAGTGTATTTTTCCTATGGAGATGGGGTCCGATATGAATATATCAAGGATCCAATAAATGTTATTAATTACACCTTTCGTGAATATAATATAAGAGAGATCATACATCAATGTCACCAGGAGAACGTTGTTCAATAGCGTGATTGGTCCCCTGAAAGACATGTACTTTTCCTTCCAGTTCAACACCATGTCGATTCTCTTTATTAGAAGTTGGTCGAAGTTAGAGATGTGAGATATATTCGATGAGGTTTGGAATACCAGGAATCCCTTGTCTACAGCTCCATTTTACATGTCTAGTTTGAATATCATAGTGGATACACACATAGAGGTGTATGATTTTGATATTCAGAAGTTGCTCTTGTTGTTTTTGCTGATCTAGCCACGCCAATGGCCATACACCTCTATCACCTTTTTCAGTCCACAAAGTGATCTACTCAGGGCATTCATGAATCTTATGGTATCAACCGTGAACATGATGTGAGACACTATAGGAAGGCTCCAATTTATATGATACGGGAGGATCACAATATTATTTATACTCCGATGAATGTATAGGATAATAATGAATAGAATCAAATAGATTGAGTCCATATTCCTTAGGCCACAAGAAGCCTTGAATAACCCATAATACATCCCCATGATGGTATCTTAATACCAAGAAAAGAGAAAACAATTAAATATAATATATATGTTCCAATAAGATACACTCATACAACATAACACCTTACTGATGAAGCTCCACTCCACTCGATCATAGTCTTTGATCATATCATGTGTGATGGATATGTTGTACCCATGGGTTTTGATGTTTATATCATGAATCATTTCCTAAGCCAGAGAAAGGGATTCATATATTGATTTTCCCTTAACAAAGCCGTGTTATTCCAACGAAACCCACCAAGGTAATTTAATGTCAAACACAGTGTTAATAATACTATCCAAGATTTTATATGGAATGTTACAAAAGATAACTAGTCTATAATGTTCTATAGAATAGGGATTCATGGATTTAGGAAAAATCACAACAGTAGTGGAAGAGGAAACTCGAGGTAAGATCCCTCCCTAGAAATAATCTTGTACTACTTTCACCAAATCCTCCTTCATATTTTCCCACGCAGATCTATAAAAAGACCCTAGAAACCTGTTTGGACCCACTGTAGTCTTAGGGTTCAAATGCATCATATCATCCAAAATATCTTCCTTACTAGGTATCAGTCCTAGGGCTTCGTTATCCCTAGTTTATAGTAATGAATGAATAAAATAAAAACAGTTGTTTACTTTATATGGTATCATTTAGGAATGCATTTTTTGGGACCAGCAAGTAGATCAAATATTAAGGATTTGGCTAGGACTCCCACCAAATCTCTATTGGTTCTTTCCCACTAAAGCATCCTTATACCCTATGTGGAAAACCATTATAAACATAAATAGTTTACATGAAGAAATATGGAAATCTTTAAATGATAAATAATTTTAACATATCTGATAGTTTAGGTGTTTTGTGATAGATTTATTAATATTACCCTAAACTATAAATTTTTCATTGCATACCTTTGATTCTCACTATAATTACCCAATCCTAAACATTACATAATATTGTGTTCTAGTCAATAATTTACATTCTCACATATTAAGGATATTTTTAGGTTTATAGTTTTAAGTAATTACCACATAGTTCATTCATAACAACCCAGATTTATATAATATGTATACTAATAAAACAATTTATATTTACTCCAAAATATAAACCTTTTAAAAAAATTGGTTGTTTTCAAGATCAAGCATCACAATTTTCCCCTAGATCTCATTCATGTATCTATTATTAGTTATGTCCTCTGAAAAACTTTTCAAGCATGGGATGAGAAAAAAATCCTTGTAATATATATAAAACGAATAGAAACCATTATGTCATGAAAAATACGAAAACCCATGGAAAACACCTTTCATTAACGCATAACTTTATTCCCACAACACTTATTAAAATTCATTTAGAATATAATTTTTTTCCCGTCTGAAAATAAATGATTCCCATAACAATCATTACAATGAATAGAATATTCATGTAGGTACCTTGGTAAATCATCACATAGAACCCTTATACAACCCTTACATTTTCAAATAACTATATGTACGACTTCAAATATAATTCCCTAGAGAATATAATAATTACATATTGCACTGGATTTCTATATTCATGAACCCAAATTCTATGATATAATTGGACCACTGAGTGATATCTAGGAGTACATCACATTTTCAATATCCTGGAATGAAATCATGAAAAAAACATTGAAATATCATTTTAATAACATGAACATTGAAGAAAAATAGTTTTAAGTAAGAACATAAAAGTGTATTTTTGCCGGGGAAAACCCCATATCACATAGGAATCATTTAAATAATGAAACTCATTAAATAATTAAATTAAATAGAAAAATAAATATATTGATAAAACATAAATTCATAATATATAATTTTAAATAAATTTTCTATACACATTACGTGAGAATAAATTTTCAAAACATAAATAATTTCTTCAATGAAAGGAAATTGAGAAAAATATCTTACCTTGAGTCTAATTCATCATATATGTCCTTCACATTCCTGAAAAAAAAACTTTTGATAATTATTTAAATTCATTAGTATCTATTTATATTTATTAATTCTTTTATACACCATGTTAACATGTTATATAAATTAGTTAATTATTTATTTCCACATTTTATTTTTTGACTATGTTCGGTATATAAATCAAAACATGTATTTGTTATAGTGTCAATAGTCAACGTGGTATTAGTACATCAAAAAAAGAATAATATTCATGAAATTATTATAATTTTTTTTAACAATTATACTTTTAATTAAAATAATTATGCTTGGATATGATAAATGAACTACATTATAATCATGGAGACGTTAGGTCCTACGTACGCATGAGTAACGTTTTCATTTTTTAATGATCATTTAAAAAATATGGTAGGTATTATTTTTTCCATATTGATAATAATATTATTAATATAATGTTAAACAATTAAAAATTCTTATGTATATCACCTTGTTATGGGGTGATGAAAAACAAATCACATATCTTTATGGAGGTGAGATTTCACATGTACGCATGAATGAAGTTATCATTATTATGTCCATAAAATGTTAAGAAAATAAATGATATATTACTAATTCATTGATATAGATATGTGATATCCTATTGATAAATTATTCTATTATTATTACCATTCATGATAGATGGTTTTCGATAAAAAATTTATATCAGTTTGTGAGGTGGTAGTCTGTCATACGCACGAACGATTAATTCTTTTTTCCATTTGATGGAAATGGAGATGGATTTAGGTGATGATATTAACATAATAAAATATTTTATATTTATGATAATTTATATTGTATTTCATAATGGTGGAAGAATATTTTATGGAAGTGGAAGATCACATAAAATAGAAACACTTAATTAAAAATGACACCTATTACTCAGATGATCTCCTTTAAGTAACAACATACAACCATAATGAAGGGAGATTTGCCTAATATAATGCAACCAAAAATTGGGGCTGTATTATATTAATCAATTTGAGTAGATATTTGGTTATCCAAAGTTTTTTTATGTATATAAAAATGATAATAATGGGTTCCATATTATAGGAGAGGGAGGGGAACTCATATAATTATTGAAAAATATTAAATTAATATAAAATGATATTAAATGTTAAATGATTCAAATTTTTTTTACATTTAATATAAGATGGTTATGTTTTGAAATAAATTCACCCCCTGAATGTTATCCATGTTTTAATTATTTTTTATACTTATCTTTCTTGTCTGAACCATTATCTAATTCATTTAATTATTACAATAATATCATGTATTTTACACATTGTTGTTTAATATAATTACAATAAAATTATAAACTACCAATAAATGTGTCATTGATGAAATTTTGGTATTTATACTGATCATTTTTATGAAATTTATATTTTTTAAATTTTATATCATTTAATAAAATATTTTTTATTTTAAAATATCAATCATGTAAATTTTGACAGTATTTTATACTTGTAATTTTGAAAATATTATAACTACAAGATAAATTAAGGCCAAAAAATAAAATTCTAATAAAATTCTAATTTATTATAAAATAGTATTAGATGAAATTAATTATCCCAAATGATATTTAGTTTTATTTTTTTAATATCATTTTTTGATATATTTTTTAATTAAGAAATTAGTACATCATCATTATCTAATCCATTAGGTTAATTATTTTTTATAATAATTAAAAATAAATTTAATTATATAGGTATAAATTATATTTTTTAAATACTATTAATAATCAAATATATTTTCTATATAACCACATATTCAAAATAGTTCCCTTTTAAAAATAAAATGAGAGAAATATTGAATTTTCTTTAAATATAATATTATAAATTTCATATACTCATCCAAATGGATTAAAACACTTACCATTTACTCCAATGAATTATTTTGGTCTAAAAATAGTCATCCAATTAAATTATTACATGTTTTGGGTATTTTTATAATATATATATAATATTATTTTTACCCTTAATTACCCGATTCACCTTGAACCGTGTTAATAAGAAAAATTACTAAATTTAACATTTAGATTTTACGAAAATAAAAGTGAAATATTTATATAATATTAACCATATTATTACCAATATGGAATCAATATTACAAAATTCAAAATATATATTTTGTAGAATTTAATTAAAAATTATTCTCATTTATAGAATGAGAAATCTACTTTTAAAGAAAAAACATACAAACGGTTACAATGTTTTTATATCCAAATTCAATGTGATGATGATTAAAAAGAGTAAAAATGTATTAAATTTAAAAACATGATCTAATTAGACTTAAAAAACATTAAAATATATAATATAACAGTATAAATAAATTGGATAAAAAATTAAATTTCATTTAAAATTCATTATTTGAAACAGTTCATTAAAACATTAAACATATGTGAAAAATACAAAAAATTCATCCAAATTAATTTTTTATATCTATATTTGTAATAAAATGATCATATTTTCAAATTTAATTTATAAAAGTGAAAAATATATATAAAACATGTACATGATCAATTGGTAGTGGAACTAATTATTAGAAAAAAATGTATTTTTAAGCATAAAACTATATTTATTATTCTTCTATGCATATAAAATATATTTTATGAATATAAAAAAATCATGTGATTTTTTAAACATATTATATAATTACCTGGGTTTTTATATATTCATTTTTCTCTTGGTCCATTTTCAGGGGCTTCGTCGGGACAACAGGTTGTCAACTACTAGTAAGGAAGACATGGTTATATAAACCCTTATTGGGTGGGGTTTTATAAGAGTTTTCATTTTTTGGGAAATAAAAATCAATTAAATAGTTATTTAGAAATTATTTACCAAGGTATTAATGATAAATATAAATTCACTAAGGGCTACCAGGTTTTTACTCAGACTTATAAGGGTTGTGGGTTCCATCCACAGACTAAAGGTGATGTGCTTGTGTATTAGAATGATTAGGGAGGATTAGATATGGGACATAGTTATGTAGTGCAGTATTCACTAGAGGAATATGATGGAGGAATTACTAAAATTATCGGTAAAATGATTATTTCATCATCATGGGTGTGATCTTTTTTTCATGAAAACAGTAATATTTATTTTACATCATCAATGATAGATGAAATTTTGGGATTTCTTTTGGGATTTATTCCATTCTTGTCGAAAAAATTTATGCCTATTGGATATATGTCCAATTAAGGTGTCATTTATCTCATGTGTCAGGTGGTGTTAGATAACATCTAGCTGGTGTGGGACTTTTTAGTGCTCGATCATGATATATTGTACATTATTATTAACATATATTGAATGATCATTACTATGGTGAAACTAGACTGTTATAATCGTTGGGTTCAATTTTTACCTCTTGATGGGGTGACTCATGTATTTTATGTAGAGTGGGACTCTCGATTGGTAAGGGTGGGTAATAGTTGTCCTTTTTATTGTAAAATGACATTATTTCTTTTATTTTTTTTAGGATGTTGACCATTATTTTTATTGTCAGCTACTTGTGGTCGTGTGTGCATGCCAAAAAGTATTTCTGGATAATTTTTCTAGTTTACCAACATAAATAGAAGTCATGTTTACTTTTAATATACTTCCTGGTATGATAGAAATTTATATTCCATCCTATCGAATGAAACCTAATGTGTTTCTGCAATTAAGTTCCATAATGGGGATCTAGAGGCTATGAGATTTATTCATCCAAGTGTGTCACCATGGGAACCACCTATCCTCTTTGAAAATATGGTATACATGATCTTGATACTTTGTATTTAATATTTAGAGTTAAATCATATGACTGTGAAGAAAAAAAAATACCTTTCCCATGATTTATGATCTTTTTTATTAGCTTATAGAATCTCTTAACTTTTCATGTATTGACATGTGGTCAGGGTATCACCAGTTAAGAGTTTGAGAAGAGGATATACCCAAGGAATCATTAAGGTTTTGATATTGTAATTGTATGTTTATTGTTATTCCATTATATCTAACTAGATATCATTTAGTTTTTATGATATTAATGAACTAGAACATTCATTGGATCTTAGTCATAATTAGTTTCTTTTTCATGGATGATATATTTGTTCACTCTAAGTTAGAGGAGGATCACAAAGACCATTTGGTTATCTTTTATAGAACATTAAGGTAACTTCTTCTATATGGTATATTTCAAAATGTGTGTGTTTTATTTAATAGGTTATGTTTTTGAGGAATTTCATATCTATGAGGGGAATCCCATTGGATGAAAAAATGGTATATATAGTTATGGTCTAATAGTGGGCTAGAAATTTGTTTGAGATTTAGTGTTTCTTGGGTTTGGATTTTTATTTTAGATGGTTTGTTTAATAAATTTACGTGATTGCATCCCCGATGACATATTTAAACCATAAGAGTGTAAAACATTAATGGAATGGAAAGTGATAAAGATAAGTTGATGTAATAAATGTGATATTGACTTCAACAACAATTTTGATCATCCAAAACCAGGTTTGGGTTATGATGTTATCCTTAATGATTCTAATATGGGTTTGGGTTGTGTCTTGATTTAGTGGTCATAGCCTATGTCTCTCTCTAGTTATTACCTCATGAAAATAAACACCTCACCCAAGATATTTACTGGTGACTCGATATTTATTCACTCAAAACATGGAATTACTATCTATTCAGGGTTTATTTGATATTTTATTAAACATTAAATATCCCAAAATACTATTTCATTACTTGGATAATAACATGAAAAAGAGATACTGAGTAGAGTATCTTCAGAAATTTTATATTGTTATTTTAAACACCCATGGAAATGATAATATAGTTTTTGATGTGTTTAGATTAAAATTATTTTTGCATGCTCTGAAAGAACCATTATAATTGGGTCCTTTGATGACTTTATTTTTCTGGAATGATCTTGGGAATGGAAGAGGCAAGTGGCAAGGAATTTATGGACTTAATGAGGACTAACTCATTATTTGATGAGTGGGTTCAACATGAGTAGATGTTTTACCCTATGTGCCAATATTTAGTTAAAATATCTATTATTTGGGAGATCTCTAATGAGTGGACTCAGTCTCTCTATAATGATTTGTGCATTACTGATAGGTTGGTTGTTCCTTTCTCCCAGAGGAAGGAGTTTATGGAATGTGGACACCATTATTAATGGTCTGTACACCCAATAACTATTAAGATGAATCATGATTTAATATGCTGGTATTTATGGTAGGTGATTAGGCGGTAAATTCATATTTTTCTATCATAGTGACATACTTGTCCGAGGGTCATGGTTAAACCCTAGAGACCTATAGGTTTATTGCATCACATACCCATTCTGGTGTCAAAACCGGAAAAAATATCCATAGACATGATTTATCATTTTCCATGGATTCATATATGTAAGGATGTGGATTGGGTTACCACTAATCAAATCATAATATAAGCATATTTCATACATATTATAGAGAGGAATAAAGTGGAATTGGATGGGGACTTCAATGTTCAAGAGATTGTGAGACTTCATGGGGTACCTTCTTCAATTATTTTTGATAAATATATTGGGATCAAATCCATGTTTCAGAACGATTCACTATAGGTGATGTGTTCCTAGTTTAAATTGAGAACAAAATTTCATTGGTAGAATTATGGATATAAATATTGGTATATCTAGGTTCTTGAGAATATGTTATGGTCTTGTGTTCATGATTATAGTGGATCTTGGGACAATCATTTTGTTTTATTCGAGTTTTCCTATGACTAATGATACCCAAAAATTATATATACGTTATGGGATTTTCTATAGGTAGTTTTTCTATTTTTTAGTATTATTTATTTAGAATTTATTTTTGGTTGTGTTTGGGTGGGAAATTGTGAAAATTGGAAGGGGGAAGGTAACACACAATTGGTGCACGATTTTCATGAACTGTGTGCCCCAACACAGAAAATATAAAACCTTAAACATTGATTATTATCATGATTGTTTAATGGTTCTTCAAACCATTGACCCTCTATGGAGAAACTATAAAGCCTCATAAATTAGCCACATTTGTTTCGGGGAACCGTTTACCACTACCTAGATAACCATGCATGAATGTTTTAATTGGCTGAAAATTATATTTTATATCACATTAACACTCAAAACACACCCCATTCAACCATAAGTTGTACCAATCACCCCTAATTATTTCCAATCCTCCTAGAAGGATTTAAATCCTTCTAATCCTCCATTATTCTTGATTTGAATCCCATATCAAATATTTATACCTCTCTTAGTAAGATAATGTTATCCCACTTTTTTTTCACATTCCTATTCCTTTCTTCTCCCATTAAAGATGGGATTTGATATTCCCTTATTGATTAGATCAAGATCTAGTTTCATTGATCTAGATCTAGGATTTTATATCCAGATATATAATTTATGGATCTTTATTTGCTCAATCTTGATTAAGGATTTTTTGATTCAATTCACATTCTATATCGTTGTTCCACTCAAATTATTGGGATTTCCATTGGGCGATCATTAGTAAGTAAATTGAGGTACGTGGTCTATTATTCAAATATCATATTAATAATTTTAATTAGTTTTATTTAACCATGTGATTTCTATTATATTTTTACCAATTTCATTCATTAATGATTAAATTAATTTTTTGAATTAATCAATTAATAAAAAATTGGAAATTTGGGATATTGGAATAATATATTATTGAAACATAATTGTAGAATTAATTACAGGTTATTGAGATTCTTGAAATAATTATTTATTTTTTGAGATAATTAATATGATTGGGATTAATAATTAATCTTTGAGTTAAATAATAGGATTGATATGAATAATTAACCACTATGTTTATTAATAATTTTTAGATGATTAATTTATTGATGAGGTAATTACTAATATTGAGACGACCAATTTATCTTATAGTTAATTTATAATATTGAGAAGATTAATTAATTTTTTATTTAATTATTGTGATTGAGAACATCAATTAATTATTGAGTTAATTAGTGAGATTGATTATATTAATGAATTATTGTGTTAATTAATGATATTGAGATGAATAATTAATCATTGAATTTTTTAATGAATTGATGAATGGTAATAAAAAAATTCATAATGAGAATTTGTTCTAGAATGTGAAAAATGGAATTGGATGATTAATAAGTGATATATAATTCTAACAATATCATTATAGGACATGATATCCATTGGGGATAGTTTATCCTCTTGTATAGATTGATGTCGGTGTTGAGGTTTGGGTTCCCATGAGAACATGGGGAGTTATGTGGTTAAATAAAGAATAAATTGATAATGTGATCACTATTTAATTATGAATTGTACTTATTATTTTATATGATCAAATACACTTTCATTGATTGGGATTTTTAGATTACATTGGTGGTTTCCTACAGAGTTATACAGACACCCTACATTTGCTTCCTGATCAGTCCCCCAATAAATATCATTATTGCGGGACAGGATATGTTCAAAGGCACTGTGTTAGATAGATAATTTGGGGATGGGACATCAATTAAGAAACTAGAAATGGTTCAAGACACACTTGGGAGGTCTTAGTGTCTTTATTTTGGGTATTCAATTTGAAAATGGACACATATTTAGCATGGAAAATATAATGAGTTGTTTTGAAATTGTATTTCTAGTTAATGTTGTCTTGAGAAATTGATATTCCTAAAATTATGACATCATTTAATTATTCAGTTCTTATTGTTTATTATTATTTTTAGTTTATTACTTTGATGAAATAGGATATAGTTTCCCCATGACTGATATTAGATCCTCATTTTCAGTCAGAAGCCTCTGGAATATGTGTATATGTGGTTATGTTCTTGTGGAACAAATGGGTTGGCACACCATTTTGTGGATGCTAGAATGAGACATCACAATGTGGCATTAGTTCCCATTTTTCTTTTCTTTTTATTCTTTCTTACTTTTTGGGAAAGGTATATCCGAACCTAAGAGGATTCATTCCTTCGTTAGGATCTTGTGCATGGGAGTAACTAACTAATGTATGGGGGATAAACCAAGAACCATGGGTGTGAATTGTTTTTATTGCTATTTGTAGTTATAGTTGAATATTATATCATCATGTTTTCTGCAATTACAATGTGATGTGATGATTATTTTTGATACTATTTTTGTATTTTAATCAAATATCGGTACATCTTGAGAGATGAGTTTTCATTAATCAATTTAAGAATTCAGTATTATATATTAACATACATAATTTTAGGCATGAATGGGAATCATGTTATGGGTAAGCTGTTAAACATCAACTGTTTTCCTTTCTTTATGAAATTTAATTGAATATAGATCCTGATATAAAATTAAAAGTGTTAAAATGAAAAAATATGAGAATAATTGGGTTTATAAATTAGGACTTGAATAATGAAAATGTGTTTCCCTATGTTAAAATTGACCAATATGTTGGATAGTTAAGTGTAATGTTAGCACCATGGTTTTGAAAATGTAATAGGGTTATGGGAATCAGAAATGTTGTCCCTTATATTATTCCCCATAAATGTGTTAGTGTTACTAATGGTATCCTAAGGTGTGTGTTTAGATTATAGAGTTATGCCTCCTTGATGATTCATGCAGACTGAGTAATAGGAGTACATCACTAGGTTTGATCCTCTATTGGTACATACTAAGGCAGTGATAGTGCTAGATGAGGATGTTGGAGATAAATTATTGGAGAAATTTTCTCAGTTCATTAGATTCATGTAATGAGTCATATGGTTGGTTGATAATGGAATTTATCATTTGATGAGTGGATTTTAGTTGCATCATCCCCTATGTTTTGTTGGAGAAGCTGGACGAGTGGAACTGATTTCTAGATTGAGTCATTCCATACTATACAAGACCATTTATAGACATCTATTTATAGGAGGGTCCAGTTGGATACTTATACAATATGAGGATCAACGATGCACTAATGTGACATTCAGGTTCTGACTGGATGAGCAGATAGCTTGTTATGTATGGACGTTATGGGGATGATCTTTGACAACTTCAATCGTTATATGTTGAGGAAAATTATAGTATATGAGTTTATGAGACAAAATAAGGTGAGTATTTATAAAATGTACTACAAATGATGATTTATTTATTTTTAGTTCTTTTCTTCAGCATTGCTATCAGATAATGATACTTCATAAAAATCATTTTAATAAGGGCTTAGGAGATAAATTAATTCTTAGGTGAACATATTTAGGATGATTATGTTTTTAGAAGTGTTTAATCAGGATCTCACAGTGAAGGAGAATATGAAGTAGGAATCTAGTGTGTGACATATGGTTATTACTGGATATTCAGTAGGTACTTCTTCCGAGAGAAGGAACTATAATTATTATAAATTTAGCCAGAGAAGTGGAAAATATAGGGTCTACGGGAAAAATTATGATTCAAAAGACCGATATTTTTTTTATATTTCATCAGTTTGGTAGGAAAGGACACTATCTTGGACATTTTCCATTATAACCAATGGAGTACTGATCTTATAGAATGATGATACATCTATAGAATTTTTTCTGGAACCCCCGATTGATGGGTAATTACAAGGAGTCTATATAGAATCATAGTGTAATGAGGGGATTTTATACTCTTTATTTGTCTTAAAGATAACATTATACTTTCTATTGTGTTAGAGTTAGTGGATCTAATACTTCTGGGAAATAATGTCTGTATCAGTAGAGTGGTACGACTCACGAGACTCAGCCAGCATCCTGGGGAAGAGGCGCAGGATAGTTTCATTCCATTGAGTCTAATCTTTTTGATAGTGAGGCCAGACCATTGATCATGAGATGTACAATATATGTTACTTCTATATTATCTAGTTCTCTATTTGATATAGGATCCTCTTATTCTTATATATCTACATAAAATCAGAATGGTTTGATCTAGGTGGTGGAGTTCATGAGTGGGGAGTTGGCGATAGATACAGAATTGGTATCATGTCCTAGAGATATTTTTTTTATGGGATGTTCTCTCAAAGTTGGAGAGTAGATTTTTTAGTGGCAGATCTATATTCTTGACATGTTCGGGTTTGATATAACAATGGTTAAGGACTATTTAGAATCATACCAATTCAATATTTATTTTTACCACATGGGAGTTAATTTTATGTCTTATATGGGTGAAAATTGTATTCACCATGGAGAGTGGGATATCCAGGTAGGCTGAACATGACCAATTATTCAACAACTAGATGATCTCAAATCAAAGGTTGGTAGTCTATTGTTGTATAATGGAGGTGTAATGCATGATTTATTTGCACCCATAGGGTGCTGATTTCAAGATGTGTTTCATGAAGATTTACTTGGTCTTCTACCTAAGAGGGACGTGGAAATCTATATTTAGCTCATGAAAGGAGAGGAACTAGTATCTATTTCACCATATAGAATGGAACAAGTAAGGATTTAAGAGGTCAAAACATAGTTGGATGAGTTGATGGAGATGGGGTTTATGTTTCCAATTATATAGCCTTGGGTATCACGTGTGTTGTTTTAAATGAATGATGGTTGGACTCTATGCATATGTGTTGTTTACGAGATGTTTAACTAGATGAATGTGGAGAACACGTATCCTATTTAGTGTATATAATATCTATTTGGAATGTTTAGGGGATCTCGTGTCTTCTCATTGATCAACATGAGATCATGGTTTCCTCAATTTAGAGTTAAAAATTATCATATACCAAGGATTAATTTTAGATTTAGGTATAACCTATATTGGTTATTAATAATGTTTTTTGGGTAGATAAATATACCACCAATGATCATGGATGTGAGGGAAAAAACATTCCCTCTATTCCTGGATCGATTTTTGGATAAAATGATGGACAAATCCAAGACTAATGATGATATTACCCAATAAATTGAAATTTTCTTGAGTACACTGAGAGATAAGTAGTTATACACCAAGATATCTATGTGTTTTTTTATTAATCATATACACTTATTGGGTCACATCATCTCATAGGAAGGCGTATATATGGACCTGGAGTAGGTTTGGGATGTTGTTTCTTTGGAGCAGCCCTAGAAATTGTTCAATATCCATAGATTTATAGGATTATCTGGATATTATCGGTTTTTTATTTTAGAATTTTCTAGTATCACATGATTGCATTCATTCTTGACCAATAAGGGGATAACCTCTGAATGGTTGGAAAAAATATGATAATTCCTTACAAGAGTTGAGGAATCACTTGAAATCAATACTAATTTTGATCCTAACTGATCTAGGTGAGGATTATAGGTTGTATTATATTAAATTTTGGATCAGACATGGATCCATGCTGATACATGTGGATATATATTATGGTGTATGAGTCTATCTAATTGTGGAAGCATTAATGGAACCACCCTACGAATGAACTCAATTTTGCAGGTGTGGTTTACTTATTTATGTTTGGGAAACATTATCTATTTAGTGATAATTTTACCATGTTTCAGGATCACTTGATCATGACTCATAACTTGTGGAAATGTTACATGGACATCAAGAAGTGAATATGAGTTGATTATATAAAGTTATTCGATTCTGAGCTAGCATATATTTCTAGGAAAGGAAATAATGTTGTTGATTCATTATGCAAGAAAAATTAGAGTGATAAATATTTGGAGTATAGTATTGACTGGAAGTTGACGAATCTACAAACTTGAATTCATGTGGTGTTTTAATATAATCAAGTTTAGATAACTCTCATATTAATTTCAGTGGATTCTACTGTCATGAAATAGATCAAAAATTTGAAATATGTTGATCCATAATTTTCATCTTTGAGGAAAATCTATGATGGTGGGAAGAAACCTTTAGACTGGTTAATAGATGAGGATGATATCATGTTTTTCTAGAATCAGGTTTTAGTACATTCATGTATACATGAGGAGTTGATCTGAGAATTTCATGCCTCGAAGTAGTAAGTACATCCATGGGTGACAAAAATGTACCACGATATATGATGATTGTTTTGTAGGATTAACATGAAAATAAATATAGTAGTGTATGTGACACGAAGTTACACCTATCCTTAAATGAAGGTGGAGAAATAATGAACTAGTGATTTTCCATAAGAATTTACTATTCTAGAGAGGAAGTGGGACATAATGACTATGGATTTTTTGTGGGAATCTCGAGGAAAACTCCAAAGAATGATGATATTTGGGTTTTTTAGACCATTTGAGGACTACATCTCAGTTAGTACTAATATTGGAGATTTTCTCAATGGATCAGTTGAGAGAATTGTATGTCCAAAAAATAGTTTTTCTGCACGATATTCCATAAACAATTGATTTAGAATATTTTGCGTATTTTAGTTTTCATTTCTTGATATAGTTATTGAATGATATTGGTATATAGGTTTTTATGAGTACCACCTTCCACCTCTAGATAGATGGGAAGTCAAAGCATAATATAAAGATTTATGAAGATACTCTATGAGAATTTGATCATGAATTCAATGGATCTTGGGAGAAGCACTAGGCACTAGAGGATTTATCAAAGAAAAAAATCATCAGGATACAATTTAGAAAGATCCATACAAGGATCATTATGGTAGGACATGTATATCACTATTATACTGGATGGATGTAGGTGAGTCAGAGTTTTTGGGAATGAGATTCGTGCAAGAGATGTCGAATTAGGTTTAGTTGAATTAGAAGTGTATGTATATGACTCATAGTAGAAAAAGCCCATATGATCGTAGAAATAGAATACCCCTAGAGTATATAGTGAGATATCATTTTTTTTCCTTCAGGTGTGACCTTTTATGAGTCACCACATGATACAAAGCTTGGGAAAGTTGGCACCCATGGCTGTTGGGCAGTTTGAGGTTGTGGAAGGAATCGGGATGGTGGCATACAAATTGTCTCTTACACAGCGATATAGTGATATGATTTATGTTTTACATGTATCACAACTTGAGAAGTATCACCCCGACCCTTCACATATGATTGATGTGGAGGATTCTATGCTTGAAATATAAGGCCACTTTAAGGATAATCTTATATTTCTGTTAGATCATATTGAGAAATTAATGCGGGGAATGACCATGCCAATAGTCCACATATTGTTGTGGCACAGACATATATAAGAGGAAACATGGGAGAGAAAATCAGATATGTGGGGTTAGTGGCATGATATTTTTGGTTTGTAATATTATAATATCTTATGAGTAGAACCTGAGGACAAGATATTATAAGGTTGGAATATTGAATGATTCTGACCTATTTAGGAGATTTCATCACCTCATATAAATGTATTATTTTTCCCCTTATGTTGAGTAATTTTTTTTGGGTTTTTCATTTGGTGTATTTTTCTAAATAGTTAATAAAATTATAAGGGATATGGGTACTGCATAGCTGGCACATGGTTTTACCAAATTAGGCACCCAACCCAACAAACTATTCAACCACAAACACTGGGTATTTTGAAGGTTGATTCATGGTTTGTCAAACCATGAACCCTCTAATGTGAAAACACAAACCCCCATAATAGAGGCACACTCTTAGAAACACTATTAGAGGAAGACATTATCCCTTCCCATCTAATCATGCGAAAAAAATTAATTCATCCAAAAAATATATTTTAAAGCACCCAAACCCCCGAAACTCACCCTAGTCAACCCTAACTCAGACCAACTCGCCTATTCATGATTTTAGTGCTTATAGAATAGTTTCTGATCCTCCTTAATCACTATTATTCATGATTCAAATCTGGTATCAATGATCCAAATCACTCCCTATAAGATAATTCTATCCCCCTTGGATTCTTGTTCCTATTTCTTTCATACCCCATTAAAGAAGGGATTTGATCTTCTTGTTTCCTTTAGATCTAGATCTTTTTTAGTTGATCTGGATGAAGGATTTTATGTCATTATCTAGAATTTAATGACATTTATTTTTTCAATCTTTATTTAGGGTTTTATATTTTGATTTCATTTTACATCGTTGTGTACATAAATTTTTTGGGATTTCCATAGTGTGATTATTCATCAATAAATTGAGGTAGGCCATCTATTATTAAAACATCCAATCAATAACAGTGTATATAGTAATATTTAGTAATATGTACAATGCATAATTAAATATAAATCACATTATAATAGTATTATTTATTTTGCCTCATAACTCCACGGGTTCCCTTGGACACTCGAACCTCAATACATTCTTAAAACCATGTTGGAGGATAAACTATCCCCATGTGATATCATGTCCTAGAATTACACTGTTACCATTATAGATCTCATCTCAATCTCAGAATTCCATTTTGACAATTATTTATTTCAATCTCAATATTAATTTCATTGTTACTATTAATCATTTTATCCATTAATTCAATAATTAATTAAACATCTCAATCTAATTAATTATCTCAATAATTAATTAATCTACTCAATCTCATAGTATAAGTGTATGAATATGACTCATAGTAGAAAAAACACATATGATTGTAAAAATAGAATACCCATAGAGTTTATACTAAGAGATCAATTTTTTCTTTCATGTGTGACCTAGAATGAGTCACCACATGATACAGAGATTGTGAAAGATGGCGCCCATGTTTGTTTTTTTTGTTTGAGGTTGTGGAATGAATCGGGATGGTGCCAATTTGGATTGTCTCTTACATAGCAATATAGTGCTATGATTGATTTTTTACAAGTGTCACAACCTGAGAAGTATAACCACGACCATTCACATTTGATTGATGTGTATGATTCTAAGTTAGAAATTGAAGGCCCCTTTAAGGATAATCTTATATGTGTTTTAGATCATAGTGAGAAATTAATGCGGGGAAAACCATACCAATAGTCCACATATTGTTATGGAACAGACATGTCGAAGTGGAAACATGGGAGTGAGAATCAGATATCTGGGGTTAGTGGTATGGTATTTTTGGGATGTAATATTATAATATACTATGAGTATAGTCCGAGGACAAGCTATTATATGGTTGGAATATTGAATTATTTTGACCTTTTCAGGAGATGTCTCCACCACATACAAATGTATTATTTGTTTCCTTAGGTTGAGTAATTTCATTTGTTTTTTCATTAGGTGTATTTTGATAAATAATTTATAAAATTAAATGGGATAAGGGCAGTGCATGGATGGCACATGGTTTAACCAAATCTGACACCCATCCCAACAAACTATGCAACCACAAACAAGGGGTATTTTGATGGTTGGTGCATGGTTTGTCAAACCATGCAACCTCTAAGGAGAAAACATGAACCCCCATAATAGGTGGACACTCCTAGAAGAACTATTAAAAGAAGCCATTCTCCCTTCCAATCTAATCATGCAAAAAATTTAATGCATCCAAAAAAATATATTTTAAATCAACCAAACCCCCGAAACACATCCTAGTTAACCCTAACTCAGACCAACTTGCATACTCATGATTTTAGTTCCTGTAGAATGGATTCTAATCCATACTAATCACTATTATTCATGATTCAAATCTTGTATCTAAGATCCACGTCACTCCCTAGAAGAGAATTCTATCCCCCTTGGTTTCTCGTCCCTCTTTCTTTTTAACCCCATTAAAGAAGGGATTTGATCAACCTGTTTCCTTTAGATCTAGATCTTGTTTAGTTGATCTAGATGAAATATTTTATATCATTATCTAGAAGGGAATAACCTTTCATTTTTCAATCCCGATTTAGGGTTTAATATTTGGATTTCATTCTACGTCTTTGTGTACCTCAAATTTTTGGGATTTCCATTGTGTGATAATTCTTCAATAAATTGAGGCATGAGGACTATTTTTAATATTAAATTATCATGATTTCAATTATGTGTATGAAACAGAAACATTTCAATTAAATTCTTAGCAATTATGATATTTCATTCATTAATTAATTTGGCGAATTAATCAATTAATAAAAATGAAAAATTGGTGATATTTAAATTATAGATTATTGGGAATTAATTTTGGAATTAATTAGTGAATATTGATATTATTGAATCCATTAATTAGTTTTGGTGATAATTAGTAGTATTATAATGATTAATTATCTTTTTAGTAAATTAATAACATTGAGTTGATTAATTAATTTTTTATTTAATTAATATGAGTGTGATTATTAATTAATTGTTGATATATTAATGATATTTGGAAGATTAATTAATTATAGAGTTTTTAATAGGATGGAGATGATAAATTATTTTCTTAGTTAATTAATGAGAATGATAAAATAAATCATTTTTTGAGTTAATTATTAATATTAACAAGATTACATAATGTTTTATTTAATTAATGAGATTGAGGACAATAATTATTTTTTGAGTAAATTAATGAGATTGAGTAGATTAATTAATTATTATTTTAATTAATTGGATTGAGATGATTAATTCGTTATTTAATTAATGGATGAAATGATTAATAATAACAATGAAATTCATATTGATATTGAAATCAATAATTTTCAAAATGGAATTCGAAGATTGAGATGAAATCTATAATGGTAATAGTGTAATTCTAGGACATGATATCCCATAGGGATAGTTTAGCCTCCAGCGTGGGTTTAAGAAGGTATTGAGGTTCGAGTGTCCAAGGGAACCCATGGAGTTATGTGGAAAAATAAATAATACTATTATAATGTGATTAATATTTAATTATGCATTGTACTTATTACTATATATAACTACATACACTGTTATTTATTGGATGTTGTTTTAGATGGCATTGGTGGTGGCCTACTGAGTTTTACTCCAACCCTAGTCAGTCTCCCTAATCGATACCTAGTTAGATGTGATTTTTTCAATAAAAGTTATAGTCAAATGTTCTATGTTATATGGTTGATTTGGGGATGGATCATGGAAGAGGGAATCAAACATGGTTTGTGAACATCTTGGGATTTTTTAGTGTCTTTATCTTGAGATAGAAATTTGATAATGGATAAATATTTAGCATGGAATATCTACAGTTTTGTATCAATATTGTATTTTATTTTTTCGATATCATGAGAAATTGATATTTTCCTGGTTATGATATCATTTAGTCAATCATTTTTTATTGTTTAATATTTCTGATAATGTATTACTATTATTCAAGAGGAAATAGTCATCCCCAGGACTGATATTATACCATCGATGATAGTTGGGAGCCTTTAGTATACATGGAGATGTGGTTGCGGTCATATGGCAGACCAGCTTGGGGCATCGGGGAATAACGCCCATACTGGGAAGTAAAAATAACAATAGCTACAATGACTCAATTAATATGTTTACAATTTTGGTTTTGAATGGGTATCTATTTAGATCTCATGTATGATAGAATGTGTTGGGAGAGCAGTCCAGGGTTGGACTGATCCTTGTTTAGGAGACCACAAAGATGGTGAAGATGATATGGAGGAGATTGATCATGTCACAGGGTTCTCCTAAATCTTATATGGAGCTTCATCACTATCCATTGGTGTTTTTGGTTGTTTAGCTTTCTTTATTGAGTTTCTCACCTCGTTTTAGATGTCGTCAGTTATTTATGCATGGTATGTTGGAACCATGTTGTCTTGCCCCCATTGAGATCATTTGATGAAAGGGGAAGGTGGCCTATTAGTGGGAATTAAAATCTAATTTTACATCAATCCATGACGTGTTTCATGTTTCTTAGTCAGGGATGAATATAAAATATTCCTACAATGTTATTGGATGTGATAATTTCTATCATGGGACAGAAACCAATAGGCTTGACCAGGTAGTTTATATTATTTTATTTTAAGGATAATTGATTGATTGTTAAAACGATACTTTTGTTCTAGGTACTATATAGTGTAGACAAGATAACCATTATATGATGGGGTTGGAATTGTTATTGAGTAATCATAGGCCTTACCTATTATTTATATCTAGGATCATGAGGCAATTCTGGTGGTATAAATATTTTATTGTGGGGAGAATGTAATATACTGATATGATGTTTAGGTACTCCCTTACTCATCTCATGTTTATGAACCTTAATTAAGTGCTTTTGTGGGATTCTCAATGATGGAGAACCTTTCCGAGAAAAAGGAAATTATGTTTTAGTATATATTATTTTTTGAGTTAATTGATTCTATGTGTAAATGTACTAAAACCATTATGGGGCTCTCCCTATGTTTGAGGAATATTGATGTTGGTTTGGGATTAGAGTTGACTCTAGGGTTTCTGATGTCTTTTGGGTGATTACACAATGTACAATGATTACACATCAGAAATGATTCACCGGCCATGTAAATTATTAATATCCTATAATGGTTGTATGAAATATTTTATGAATTGGGTACAAGGACTGAAATGATTACATGCTATTAAATCATTCATTTCAATAAATTGTAAAATTGGTTTTTTTACCTAAGTAAATTCTTTTTTTGGTGTATATCGGTTTTTTGGAATTTCATCGTGTAATAAGGATGTACTTTTTTTAAATTATTCCAACCTTTAGGTTTTAGGTGATGCATGAATGATTTGTATTTCATTTTTTCAAGAACACTTCCTCTCAATACACTAGGCAAACCTGTGAAATTATCGATATCTTAGCTCCATTAGGATCATTTGTTTGCAGATTGATCATCATTGTGGTTTTAGTTCCCCTTTTCGGGTATATAATCCTTCTTTTTTCCTTTACCCTATTGTGGAATCCCTTGTTTTGGATGCAGATGTGATTCAGATGCATTCTTGATTTTTTTTTCTATTAATATCATTTAGATTCTTGTTTATCATTATATTTCTAAGGCTGATCCATTCTGTTCCATTCAATTTTATATATGGTGGATATGGTTCCAAGGTTATTGAGGTGTGAGTTTCTCTTGAAAGGGATAATTTAATATTTTTCTTATTATTCATGTATAATTCATATGGTGTTTCAGTAGAATTGATGTGATTCATGGGTTTGAAGTGGTTTTTACAAAATCATCTTTAACTAGGAAACTTTGGTGAGTCTATCAAGGGACATAAAATACCATCTTGTTGGTGTAATTACAAGGGGTTATTATTTTTGATATTTATGGATTGATTCGGGACTCGATATTATTTGGTACCAATGTATTCCTAGCTTTGGATCTCTTCTATATATATTACATATTCACATAGGCTAGGGACCAAAATGGTTTTATTTTTTATTTAAGACATGATTATGAAAATATGGATATATTTTTTATTTATTCATTATAATTTACATATATCGTTGTGAACATGAAAGTCTTTTTTGAAATCCAATGGAAAATGATTTAAAAAAGTGTTTGGATTTCGAATTTTTTTTGATAATGTTTTGTTTTAAATGATATTTTTGTTTCATTTTTTATATTATATCATGTATAGAATATGTGCTGTTATCCTATTGGGCTCTGTGATTGAAACATAATTGTACATTCAGTTGGTTGGATTCTGTCTTTTATGGACATAGTTAAAGGGAAGAGAATCTTATAAAATTACAGGTTTTATTTTTCCTCTCTTGACATTATATTGGGATGGTATAGAGAAGATATTTTATTAAATGGAGCCTTGTAGTCATGTCTATCAATTTTTTTATAGTTTAGCTAGTTTGGATTTGGTTTTATAGATCTTTTTGTATCTCATTCTTCTGTATTGTACTCTGGTCATTTGTATTTTTTTGTCTATATTCCTATCTTGTTTCCTTTATCTTGGTTATGCCTCCCCATGGTAGGCCAGCACATGTGGCTTGTCTAGTTGATTCATGTAGGTTCATTACAAGGGTTTTAGAAAATGATTAGGCCTCTGATATTCAACTTTAATTCTATAAAATTCAGAACATTGAGACACATAATCCTCAATTGATTATATCATTCTTAACCGTCAATAATGATGCATTAGGACATGATAAATCATGGTATCCACATGTTTAATTGAATAATTATTTTTGTTTCAATTATCCATTAACACCTATCCTTGGACTATTGAAATATCAATACCACATTAGAAGCATCAAATTCCATTGAGATATTGTAACATCCCAAGTAAGTAATGAATAATAGATAATTTTATCTATGTCTATTAATGATTAAGATAGTGTTATAGAGGCTTAAAATGAAAATAAATACAATCTTATGCATGGAATACAGTAATATTCTTAAAAGATTGTTTTTTCTGCCTTTTGATGGCAAACCATTTTTTAATCTATATTTTGACAATTTTATAAACTATGTTTGTCAAAATAAACTTATTCTTTATGATTGGGACATCAAAATTTACCTTGTGTGAATTTTTGGTATTTTTCTGACAATGTTCATTTTTTAATGAATAGTGAAAAATACTGCATTTTACCTCAAAACTGCTTTCTAATCTAATTTATTTATATGATTAGATTATCTTTTGAATTGGTCTTAATGTGTAATATGAATATATTTTTACTATTTTATCCAATGGTGGTCATTGGAATCAATTTCACTTTGAAATTAGACTTAAACTGATGTCAATCTTTTGATACTTATTGTTTTGTAAAAACACGCTATTTGCTCTGGCAGTGGGAATTAATTATTGAATTAATTAATGTGACTTATATGATTTGAATTTTGTATAATAGACTTCATTTTTGAATTCGGAATATCAAATATAGCTTAGGGTGAATTTTTGGTAATTTTCTAAAAAACTTCAATTTTTGATGAATAGTGAAACCACTAAGTGGTAATCAAGCAAACTGATTTTTCAGTTAAATGAAAGTTTACCACTAATGTGTATTGAATTTTGAAAATACGACATACATGGTTGTCATTAAGAAGTAAAATGTGGTTCAATGAGATTATAATAATTTTTTGGTGAATAGTAACTTATTAAGTTCTTAATCGTGATTAGTGGTAATTAGGGTAGTTTAAGGTATAAATAATGCTTTAATAATAGTAAATGACCTAGACACATGTCCCAACCATATTGGTTGTGTCATGGCCGACAAAGACAAGCCATGGGTCAACTTGGGGACCCCATGGAGACACTTTGGTTTGGAAATGACATAAATAACTTTTTATTAAATGTTAAAGTAAAAATGACACAAACAAGAAATGTTTTACGAAAACAATTTTTACATGGGGTTATAAGGATCAGATTTTTTATTATAAATAGTAATTTGAAAGCTAAAAAGATTTACTACATCATAGTATTTTTTTTTATGATTTTTAGACATTAAATAAATTAAATTATTTATGACATTATAATGATGCAGCGATGACATCATTATTTGACGATTTAAATAAAATGGAAAGACAATGTAAAATCTATGAGCTACACATGGCCAAAACTAATTGGTTGAGTGGATTTCTATCCCTTATCACCTTATCCACGAATTATATCAATGTGGGACCTTTTAAAACCGAAACACATTTTTAAATAAAGTAATATTTCATTACTTTCCAAAAGTGCCCCTCCTCTCCTCTTATAAAGGCCCCCACCTCTACCTCATTTCACACACTCCTCAAGCCTTTGGCTCGGCCAAACCCTGCCCATTTACTCTCTCCACATCCCTATCCTCATCCTAGAGGATTCCCTTTGGGCAGAATCCTTTCAATGGAATCCTTTAGGATCAAATCAAAAGGAGTTACACTTTTTAAGGTAATTCATTCTCTCATGTTCATTTGTTTTATTTTTCTTCTCCAACCCCCTAAACTCTTTTTATTTACTTCTTTTGTAACAACAACAGTATTTTAAATATACTAGGATGTTGTTATAAGATTTATTTGAGCTACACTCTCACACAACTACATCAAATGGTTAAAGAACATACGGTTTCCGTGGATGGTGAAATTCTGCCTCCCGAAACGATGATTATTCAATACTCATTTAACACCTTCAAAGGTGGCCATTATGATGTCACTATTTTTATATATGATATATAATATGTTTATGTTTTCCTTAAGCTTCTGTTTTTTTTAATTTTGGGCATACCTTTATGGTTTCCATTATGGGTAAACACGATATCTTCATTTTAAGAAGTGCGGACTACCGCCCCCTAAAAGTGATTTGATTCGTTAATACCATATGTGGGATGTGTAAAGGATAAAGTTAATGATGTTATATATGTTATTATACTGGAATTATAATATACTCATATATCATTATGACTCCATTCCAGAAAATATGAAATAGAAATGGAAGTAGCGTTCATGCGTACGTACGGCTTTCCGTCTCCATGAACGGTGCATTTCATTTCTTACCTCAAAATGTGATGTAATATTATAAATGCATGTATGTACTGGATATATATGACATATATGATATCTAAATCATGAATACCATTCTGGATATAATGAACCTTTGACCAAATTAACAACATGTAAGTGTAAGAAGTCTATTTTTGACTTAAGAACCAAATACCGACAAAATGAACATTATTAACATAACTGATTACATGATGTTCATAACATGGTATAAAAGGAATAATGAACTTGAAAAAGATTCATAATCAAGTAGATATTAACTCATGTTTATTATTCAGGAGATTAAAGAACGGTCGAGTCAAGTCGGATACGAGGTATGGGACTTCGTCTCAATCTCCTTTCATTGAGGCATATTTTATTTTATACACAACTTTGTTTTATAAGGTGTATAAACCCCTTTGACTTTTATGTTTATTCAAAAGGAATATTTTTTATACGAAGAGTTCACTAAACGACAAAAGGGAATATTTTTGTCGTACGTATGCGGCGACAACGACTTCTTCGCCGTCGTAACCGTTATTTGAGTTTCGGCTTCCTCTACAAGCCATACCTTTTTTTTAAAAAAGAAAAATAAATTCCATGTTTTACTTTGGTATTGAAAATGGTTTTCATAATGTTTTTATTATATCAATGTGTTGTATTGATATCTCGTGATTGAAATGTGGAAATATTATGTTTCCTTTATGCATATTTTATGTGATATGATTATGTTATGGTTCTTGGGCATTATTATGAAGACGGGTGGTTCCGTGATAAACTAAGGGTGGGAGGGCCCGTTATAGCTCTCCAATGCATTGGGTAACGCGAAGGAGTGAAACGTTAAGGTTACTCCGAAGATATTTTAGGGAATATATCGTGATGGGTATTCCAAAACGTAAGCAAGAGGGTTACTCCCTATGTAAGAATGTTATGAATGCCTCAAGTTACCTTTATGTCTTATGATTTCTATGATTTATTCATGATTTTATGAGGTATGTTAAAGTGCCTATGTTTTATGGGTAAAGTATGATTTCATTCTTATTTATATATGAACTCATGTTTCCTTTCCATGTTTCCTTTTTTTTATAACCCATACTGAGTTTTTATGCTCATCCCAAGTTTTTGAAATGTTTTTCACAGGTCAAGGGAAAGGTACATGATAAGATGATAGAGTCAAGGATGTGTCAAGAAATAATCCATGTTTTATTTTAAATGTGTTTCCATTGATGGGAATGAAGAATACTATCTTTATGTAACCACTTTGTTTATATGTGGAATGTAATGCAAGTTTTATGATCTAATTCTCTAAAACTCTAAACCTGAAAAGATCCTCAACGTGTAATCTTGTAATAACTCAAGATTAAGTATGGTTTAAGGCTGGGGCCTTATAGTTGGTATCAAAGGTCGGTTTAGATAACTTTAGGAGTTAGAATTCTATTAAATGATTATCCAAAAATATTTTTTTTCGAAATGATATAGCATTTAAAGATTACCATGTTGCTTCATCTAAGACATGTTTGTTCAGAATGTTTTTCCGCAGAGGAAATAGGGAAGCAGTGCTAGGAAGGCATACAGAAGGAAATAACCTTCCGAATCAGCATCCAGAAATGGTTGGAATTGGAACTGAACAGTTTGTTGCAGTAATGGCGTAGTTGACTCAAGCGATAAATGGCGGTGGTATCCATGCACGAGATCAGCCAGATCAACCGCAGAGGAACATGTCAGTGGTGGAACATTTCATGAGGCAACATCCACCATCATTCAGAGGATCATCTGACCCTATGCTAGCTGAAGGGTGGATTAAAGAACTGGAGAATATTTTTGATGTCATGGGGTGTTCAGATAATCAAAAGGTTAGTCTTGCTATTTACCGTTTGGAGGGTGAAGCAGATCAGTGGTGGTCTATGGTTAAAAATATCCGGGATGCCGATGAGATTGATGCTCTTGACTGGGATGAATTAAAAGGTATGTTTCTTGAGAAGTATTTTCCTAAGGCTGTTCGACTTAGGATGGAAAAGCAATTCTTGGAATTGAGGAAAGAGGAAGACTCAGTGGCTGCCTATGAAGAAAGGATCACTCGATTGGCAAGGTATGCTCCAAATTTAATCCGGGACCATGATAGTAAAATCAATCATTTCTACTCAGGATTAAAGCCAAAGTATCGAAGGGAATTAGCTTCTCATGAGTTTAAAAGTTATGAAAAGCTTGTTCGATGTGCTGAGAAGGTGGAAATGGAGTTTGCCGATGACCGAGTTTTCTATAACAACCAGCAGAAGAAGAGACCGAGGTGGCAGGAGAAAGGTAAGAATTCTTCAAAAAAGTCTGATGGTAAGAGAACTAAGTTTCCAGTTTGTGATAAATGTGGCAAAAGGCATGCTGGGGAATGTCTTCTGAATTCTGGGAAGTGCTACTGATGTGGTAAGATGGGACATAAGGCTCGTGATTTCACTGAAAAGGATCAAGGTGAAGGTAAGAACAAATTTGATTTACAGTTAGTGAAATGTTATAAGTGCAATGAGATGGGTCACTATGAAAACGAGTGTCCGACAAAGTTCTTGAGTGATGGGAAGCAGTTAGACTACAAGCAGAAAGGGGTGGTGAAATCCTTTTCACTTACTTCAGCAGATGTCGGGCCATCAAATGAAGTTGTATCAGGTACTTTGTTTGTTTTTTCAGATTATGCCAGTGTGTTGTTTGATTCGGGGTCTACACATTCTTTCATCTCTGAAACCTTTTCTAGTAAAATGGGAATACCATCTCAAGAAATGACTCCTGAATTTTTGGTAAAAACGCCTGGGGGGAATGTTGAGGCAAAAAGAATTTATAAGAATCTTCCTATCCTTATCTTTGGAAAGAACCTACTTGCAAACCTTATTGTTCTACCTTTAGTAGAGTTTGATGTTATCCTGGGTATGGATTGGCTCTCTATTTACCATGCTAAGATTGACTGTAGAGCTAAAGAAGTTTCTTTTCAAAAAGTCTTTCAGTTTGTTTACAAGAATGAACCTTTACTTTTGATAACATATCAAGAGGCCGAGAAACTTGTAAAAGATGGAAATGAATGTTACCTTGCACACGTCATTGAAAATAAAGGAACTGTTCAGATTAATGATGTGCCAGTGGTAAATGAGTATCCTGATGTTTTTCCTGATGAGTTGCCTGGAATAATACCAGATCGGGAAGTTGAGTTTACTGTTGACTTAGTTCCTGATGCGAAGCCAATTTCAAAACCCCCTTATCGAATGGCACAAATTGAACTTTTAGAGTTGAAGGATCAATTTCAAGATTTATTAGAGAAAGGTTTCATCAGACCTAGCACATCACCATGGGGTGCTCCTGTTTTATTTTTTAAAAAGAAAGAAGGTTCTATTAGACTTTGCATTGATTAAAGATCCTTGAATAATATCATTGTTAAGAACAAATATCCTTTGCCTCATATCGATGATTTGTTTGATCAGCTCCAGGGAGCTCAGTTTTTTTCAAAGATTGACTTGAGATCGGGGTACCATCAGCTGAAGGTAAAGGAGGCATATATTCCGAAAACCCTCGTTTCGTACGAGATATGGCCATTATGAATTTGTAGTAATGCCTTTTGGGCTAACCAATGCACCTGCTGTATTCATGGATTTAATGAATAGAATTTTCCATGAGTTCTTGGATAAGTTTGTGGTGGTTTTCATTGATGATATTTTGGTGTTTTCTAAAAGTAAAGAAGAGCATGAAAGACATTTAAGGGTTATCTTGAAAACCTTAAAAGAAAAGAAACTATATGGGAAATTCAGCAAGTGTGAGTTTTGGTTGCAACAAATTTCATTCCTTGGTCACATTGTTTCTAAAGATGGAATAACTGTTGATCCTGCAAAAACAAAAGTTGTGGAAGAATGGCCAAGACCCACAAATGTAACTGAGATTCGTAGCTTCCTTGGTTTGGCAGGATATTACCGAAGGTTTGTTAGAAATTTTTCACGGTTATCTAGTCCAATGACTAAGCTAACTCGGAAGGGTGTTAAGTTTATCTGGACAAAAGAATGTGATGATTGTTTTCAGGAATTGAAAAGAAGATTTGTGAATGCTCCAGTTTTGGCACTACCTTCCAGGAATGGTTAGTTTGTTATATACAGTGATGCTTCATTGAACGGACTTGGTTGCGTCCTAATGCAGAATGATCAGGTAAAACTTATGCTTCACGACAGTTGAAAACTCATAAGGTAAATTACCCTACACATGATTTGGAATTAGCTGTTGTTGTTTTTGCTTTAAAAATTTGGAGGCATAATTTGTATGGAGTAAAGTGTGAAATATATACTGATCACAAAAGTTTAAAGTATATATTCACTCAGAAAGAGTTAAACATGAGACAAAGGAGATGGCTGGAATTAATCAAGGATTATGATTGTACAATTCATTACCATCCAGGAAAAGCAAATAAAGTGGCTGCTGCTTTGAGTCGAAAAAGTAATGCTTCATTAACAATGTTGCGTTTGGAACGTGATCCTTTGGTCAAAGATTTGATGAACTTTGGCATAGAAGTTGTTGGTGCAGGAAGTCCTTCTGTTTTGTTTCAGGTATCAGTGAGATCATCTCTATCAGATAGAATCAAGCAAGCACAGATGCAAGACAGTGAGTTGCAGAAAAGGGTAGAGCTAGTTCAGAAAGGTAAGTTGCCTGAATTCAACATTGATAGTGATTGTTTTTTGAGATTTGGGAAGAGATTGTGTGTGCCTTGTGATTCGCAGTTGAAGAGAGAGTTGTTATGTGAAGCTCATAGTTCTCCGTTTTCAGTTCATCCTGGCAGTACTAAGATGTATAGAGATCTGCAGAAGTATTACTGGTGGGATGGAATGAAAAGAGATATTGCTGATTTTACTGTGAAGTGTTTGACTTGTCAGCAGGTTAAAGCAGAGCGGCAGTTACCGAAAGGGATGCTTCAGCCTTTACCAGTGCCAGAGTGGAAATGGGAGAATATATCCATGGACTTTGTTGTTGGATTACCGAAGACATCTCGAGGTAATAATGCAATCTGGGTTATTGTTGATCGCTTGACCAAATCTGCTCATTTCCTTGCTATACGAGATACTTTCTCTGTTGATCAACTTTCCCGTTTGTATATTAAAGAGATAGTCAGGTTACATGGAGTTCCTCTCTCCATTGTATCATATCGTGATCCCAGGTTTACTTCTAACTTTTGGAAAGGCCTTCAGAAGTCGTTGGGTACTGAATTAAATTTTAGTACAACTTTTCATCCTCAATCAGATGGGCAGTCAGAGCGAACAATTTAGACATTGGAGGATATGCTACGAGCTTGTTCTATGGATTATCAGGGAAGTTGGGACCAACATCTTTCTTTGGTTGAATTTTCATATAATAACAGTTTCCATTCCTGTATACAGATGGCACCATTTCAGGCATTATATGGGAAGCGGTGTCGAACTACAACTTTCTGGGATGAAGTGGGTGAAAGAAAGTTGATGGGACCAGAATTGGTAGAAGAGATGGCAGAAAAAGTTCAACTGATTCAGAAACACATGAGAACAGCTCAGAGCAGGCAGAAGAGTTATGCGGATAACCGGAGGAAGGATCTATCTTTCGAGGTAGGTGATCATGTTTTTCTCAAGGTTTCTCCTTGGAAAAGTGTGATGATATTTGGTAAGAAAGGAAAGTTGAGTCCAAGGTTTATTAGACCATACGAAATTATGGAGAGAGTTGGATTAGTTGCATACCGAGTGGCTTTACCTCCTAGTTTATCTCAGGTACACAATGTTTTTCATGTTTCGATTTTGAGAAAGTATATTCCAGATCAATCTCATGTTTTGAGTCCAGAGGTAGTTCAGTTGGAAGAGAACCTATCTTATGAGGAACAACCGGTCCAGATTCTTGACCATAGGGAGCAAGTGTTACGGAATAAGGTGATTCACCAGGTAAAGGATTTTTGGAAAAACCACATGATTGAAGAGGCAACATGGGAATCTGAAAATGCAATGAGGGATAAGTACCCCCATTTATTCGATAAGTAATTTAATTGCGGGGACGCAATTTTCTATAGGGGGGAAGGATGTAACATCCCAAGTAAGTAATGAATAATAGATAATTTTATCTATGTCTATTAATGATTAAGATAGTGTTATAGAGGCTTAAAATGAAAATAAATACAATCTTACGCATGGAATACACTAATATTCTTAAAAGATGGTTTTTTCTGCCTTTTGATGCAATCCATTTTGTAATATATATTTTGACAATTTTATAAACTATGTTTGTCAAAATAAACTTATTCTTTATGATTGGGACATCAAAATTTACCTTGTGTGAATTTTTGGTATTTTTCTGACAATGTTCATTTTTTTAATGAATAGTGAAAAATACTGCATTTTACATCAAAACTGCTTTTTAATCTAATTTATTTATATGATTAGATTATCTTTTGAATTGGTATTAATGTTTAATATGAATATATTTTTACCATTTTATCCAATGGTGGTCATTGGAATCAATTTCACTTTGAAATTAGACTTAAACTGCTGTCAATCTTTTGATACTTATTGTTTTGTAAAAACACGCTATTTGCTCTGGCAGCGGGAATTAATTATTGAAATAATTAATGTGACTTATATGATTTGAATTTTGTAAAATAGACTTCATTTTTGAATTCTGAATATCAAATATAGATTAGGGTGAATTTTTGGTAATTTTCTGAAAAACTTCAATTTTTGATGAATAGTGAAACCACTAAGTGGTAATCAAGCAAACTGATTTTTCAGTTAAATGAATGTTTACCACTAATGTGTATTGAATTTTGAAAATCCAACATACATGGTTGTAATTAAGAAGTAAAATGTGGTTCAATGAGATTATAATAATTTTTTGGTGAATAGTAACTTATTAAGTTCTTAATCGTGATTAGTGGTAATTAGGGTAGTTTAAGGTATAAATAATGCTTTAATAATAGGAAATGACCTAGACACATGTCCCAACCATATTGGTTGTGTCATGGCCGACCAAGACAAGCCATGGGTCATCTTGGGGACCCCATGGAGACACTTTGGTTTGGAAATGACATAAATAACTTTTTATTAAATGTTAAAGTAAAAATGACACAAACAAGAGATGTTTTACGAAAACAATTTTTACATGGGGTTATAAGGATCAGATTTTTTATTATAAATAGTAATTGGAAAGATAAAAAGATTTACTACATCATAGTATCTTTTTTATGATTTTTAGACATTAAATAAATTAAATTATTTATGACATAATAATGATGCAGCGATGGCATCATTATTTGACGATTTAAATAAAATGGAAAGACAATGTAAAATCTATGAGCTACACATGGAAAAAACCAATTGGATGAGTGGATTTCGAACCCTTATCACCTTATCCACGAATTATATCAATGTGGGACCTTTTAAAACCGAAAAACATTTTTAAATAAAGTAATATTTCTTTACATTCCAAAAGTGCCCTTCCTCTCCTCTTATAAAAGGCCCCCACCTCTACCTCATTTCACACACTCCTCAAGCCTTTGGCTCGGCCAACCCCTGCCCATTTACTCTCTCCACATCCCTCTCCTAATCCTAGAGGATTCCCTTTGGGCAGAATCCATTCAAAGGAAGCCTTTAGGCTCAAATCAAAAGGAGTTACACTTTTTAAGGTAATTCATTCTCTCATGTTCATTTGTTTTATTTTGCTTCTGCAACCCCCTAAACTCTTTTTATTTACTTATTTTGTAACAACACCAGTATCTTCAATATACTAGGATGTTGTTATAAGATTTATTTGAGCTAAACTCTCACACAACTACATCAAATGGTTAATGACATACGGTTTCTGTGGATGGAGAAATTCTGCCTCCCGAAACGATGATTGTTCAATACTCATTTAACACCTTCAAAGGTGGCCATTATGATGTCACTATTTTTATATATGATACATAATATGTTTATGTTTTCCTTAAGCTTATGTTTTTTTTTTAATTTTGGGCATACCTTTATGGTTTCCATTATGGGTAAACTCGATATCTTTATTTTAGGAAGTGCGGACTACCGCCCCCTAAAAGTGATTTGATTCGTTAATACCATATGTGGGATATGTAAAAGATAAAGTTAATGATGTTATATATGTTATTATACTGGAATTATAATATACTCTTATATAATTATGATTCCATTCCAGAAAATATGAAATAGAAATGGAAGTAGCGTTCATGCGTACGTACGGCTTACCGTCTCCATGAACAGTGCATTTCATTTCTTACCTCTAAATGTGATGTAATATTATAAATGCATGTATGTACTGGATATATATGACATATATGATATCTACATCATGAATACCATTCTGGATATAATTAACCTTTGACCAAATTAACAACATGTAAGTGTAAGAAGTCTATTTTTGACTTAAGAACCAAATACTGACAAAATGAACATTATTAACTTAACTGATTACATGATGTTCATAACATGGTATAAAAAGGAATAATGAACTTGAAAAAGATTCATAATCAAGTATAGATTAACTCATGTTTATTATTCAGGAGATTAAAGAACGGTCGGGTCATGTCGGATACGAGGTATGGGACTTCGCCTCAATCTCCTTTCATTGAGGCATATTTTATTTTATACACAACTTTGTTTTATACGGTGTATAAACCCCTTTGACTTTTACGTTTATTCGAAAGGAATATTTTTTATACGAAGCGTTTACTAAACGAAAAAAGGGAATGTTTTTGTCGTACGTATGCGGTGACAACGACTTCTCCGCCGTCGTAACCGTTATTTGAGTTTCGGCTTCCTCTACAAGCCATATCTTTTTTTTAAAAGAAAAATAAATACCATGTTTTACTTTGGTATTGAAAATGGTTTTCATAATGTTTTTATTATATCAATGTGTTGTATTGATATCTCTTGATTGAAATGTGGAAATTTTATGTTTCCTTTATGCATGTTTTATGTGATATGATTATGTTATGATTCTTGGGCATTATTATGAAGACGGGTGGTTCCGTGATAAACTAAGGGCGGGAGAGCCCGTTATAGCTCTCCAATGCATTGGGTAACGCGAAGGAGTGAAACTTTAAGGTTACTCCGAAGAGATTTTAGGGAATATACTGTGATGGGTATTCCAAAACGTAACCAATAGGGTTACTCCCTACGTAAGAATGTTATGAATGCCTCAAGTTACCTTTATGTCTTATGATTTCTATGATTTATTCATGATTTTATGAGGTATGTTAAAGTGCTTATGTTTTATGGGTAAAGTATGATTTCATTCTTATGTATATATGAACTCATGTTTCCTTTCCATGTTTCCTTTTTTTTATAACCCATACCGAGTTTTTATGCTCATCCCAAGTTTTTGAAATGTTTTTCACAGGTCAAGGGAAAGGTACATGATAAGATGATAGAGTCAAGGATGTGTCAAGAAATAATACATGTTTTATTTTAAATGTGTTTCCATTGATGGGAATGAAGAATACTATCTTTATGTAACCACTTTTTTTATATGTGGAATGTAATGCAAGTTTTATGATCTAATTCTCTAAAACTCTAAACCTGAAAAGATCCTCAACGTGTAATCTTGTAATAACTCAAGATTAAGTATGGTTTAAGGCTAGGGCCTTATAGATATCATGACCAGTCACCCGCAGTCTTCCCAACATAAATAATTATACTAAATTAATAATACTCCTTGTAATTTTCATATCCATGTTTTATATGACCATCCATAGATGATCCATCATGATCATACAAATGGAATACCCTTCCATCATCTCCCCATTAACCGATGTGTCTATTAAGAAAAAAATCAAATCAAGCACCACTCTTCAACAGATTCCCTATCTACCTACGTCAACAAATTTATTATCAAAGTGTTTTCAATAACATTTTATTTTTTGAGTGTGTATGCAATAGGAAAATCAAAGCTATATAGTTACTCAATCTAGAGTATTTGTCTCATGTCCAGATCTATCTAGGTGAAGATATAATTTATAATATTATGGTTTTAATACACTATAAAATACTACTTTAAGAGTTAGAGGCATGAAGTCGTAAGAGAATGCATCACTAATTCCATGTCAATATCATGAGTGTTGTGGTTCTTTTTATGAGTATATAATTGATGAGATCCACAATCAATCACCTATCATTCCTAAATGAAAATATATCCCACCCCCCACAAATATGGAATCATGATAGATATCTTATCCCAAATCGATCTCAAGAAGGATCAAGACTAGAGCTAAATTCAATCTCACTAACAATCACTCAAAAACATTGGAGCCATGATCACACAAAACAACCTCAAACCATAATTTGTTAATAATGTCAGAGGAGATGAAATCATAGATAATCCAATTAATACCTCCTATAATAATCAACTAATCACATGAAAATCCATATATAATTTTTTTTGGGGATGATCCTAAGACATCACGACCAGAATCTTTTTAGGATCCACTAAGACCACAGTCTCATAAATAGATGGCATTGATATTTTGCCTCAAAAAGCATGAATTAAAATTTTTATGAGTTCCCATTTAGAATATTCTCTTTCAAGATTCCATGGATGATATTCAAATGCATATAATGACTCTATAATTATATTGAATAAAAAAGGATATCATCCACAAAAATAACCACGAAAATAATCTGGGAACCCATTGAATATTGAATTCATCGGATCGATAAACACAATTGGATAGTTAGAAAGGCCAAAGAACATTACAATATAATTAATCTCCAATAAAATATATTAAATTTCATATTAGGAATATCATCCTCTAACACCATCATCTCATTATACCAAAATCATAGATCAATATCTGAAATGCATCGAGATCCATTGAGCCAATAAAAAATTTCTCTAATACTAGGGAAGGGATATTTATTCTTAATTTTCACTTTGTTGATTTTTTTATAAAAAACTATAATTTAGGGACTCCAATATTTTTTGATTCCAAATAGTATTCGATAAGAACAAGGTGAAAGGATAGGGAGAATAAATCACTTAGACTTAAGGTCCTCAAGATGAACCATTAATTATTTAAATTTAATAGGTTCAATATGGTATGATTGTATGGAAATGGACTCGTCCACATAATAAATATTATAGTAAACATATATTACGTCCAAGATAAAAAAAAATCATTTGGAAAAAAATTGGGATACACACTCACTACTATATAAAGAGGTCCACTAAGGCATGGATCAATTAAAAAAATTTCCCTAGAAACTACCATGGAATCATCTATGAACAAGGGAAAAAATTTGATGCTCTCCCAGATATAGGATATAAATCTGGTGAAAGACATTTGTGAATCTATTAGACGAAGGGAACAATACCAAATGATCATATAAATCTATTTGAGTGTTATAGATATTTATCTAATCCATTCCAAAGACCAGATCAAACATTTCAACAAAATGAAGTAGAAAATTACACAAGGTATCTTGGTTAGTGAACATCACCTAACACATTAGACATTAAAAACCTTGGTCTCCTTTATTCAAAAAGGTGTAGAAGGAGTAATTATAAAATTTATAATCTATTAATGAAAACCCAACACATCAATGATCTTGGATGAGATAAAGGAATGGGTCTCACCAATATCAAATTAGACTATAACCATAGATGATGAAATAAAAACCATAAATTTTATGGTACTCAATCTTTCCTCTAGATCTACTATTGGGAAATACACTATATAGATTCATAAAACCTCAATTTATCCTTTCTTTGGTACCTAAAAATCACCATCAGAAAGGGGATGAGGTCCCACAAATTTTTCCACATCATATTAAAACTGAGATACCTTATTGAAGATGGATCTTAGTCAATTTCCATAGGATACTCTCTCATAATAATATTGAACATGAACATATTTCCCATAAACATTAAAACCCATGGCTCATCTCATATTATTAGGTTTGATATTTCCCTTTCTCCCATAGGGATAACAAACCACATGTACATGATATAATATCCTCTTTGAACTCATGCCACCACTTTTTCATAGTCACCCAATATCCTCTTTAATCTAGAAATTATGATCTGGATACCACCCACTACCAATGATTCCATATAATGTTATATCATATATCTTGTGGGTTGGAAGGATTGATTTAATGAGTTTTTAAAACCATATTTTGAATGGTTGATATGAGTTTTGAGTGTCAGGATAGACTATGGGTAGTTTCGGGTAAGAGGGAGTTACTGGGGGCCAAAAATGTTTCATACAACATATTTTTTAGTCTAAACCTAGATTTTATTTTAAAAAACTTAAGTTTAATGTTTATTTTATCCAGGAATGGGGTAATTCCCCCCACCTGTGATTTTTATGGAGTAAAATTATTTTTTACACAATAAATAATCGTTTTAAGGCACAACCCAATGGTTTAAACTATAATTATGTTCTTCCAAGGAAGAAACTGTTAAAAAATATAAGATAAATAGAGATGAGGAGAGGCCATTTTTGCTAGAGGTAGTGTGTAACCCCTTCTCATTCAATCATATGGTACCAGATGTGTACTCTCTTGTTACATTCCCATCGTTAGTGCTATTTGTTATAAGAGGTATCTTGGGGGTAATGTTAACACTCTGTATTCCATTTTATTGAATTTATTGTTCTTTTACTGTGGTATTTAATGGTTCATGGAAGTAATCTATATTTTTAGGATTTTTATTTGGATTTCAGATTTTCATCATTTGAATCCGAATAAGAGGATGGACTTTGATAAGGATATATCTATGGGTATAAGGTTCCTAGTTCCAATATTTTTCCGAATATATACATGTTTATTATTTGATGTGTAATAAATGGGAACGAGTGGGGTGATCAGGCTATGAATATTTTTATCTTTATTTTTGTTTTTATTGTTACTCGGTGATGAAGAAGGATGTCCACATTTGTGATGGGTTATGTTTGAGCCTTATAGGGCATGGAAGGTGTGAAATGGGGTTCAATGATCAGTTTGATAGGATTTTTCAGGATATATCAATTTATTGATGTAATCCTATGAATTATATGATTATGTTGTTACATTATAGGCATGGACCGTGAGACCATTGTTGATATGTGCCACCACATGTAAAGTGATTTTGTTTAAAAATGGTTATAGGGGTTTTTCTAGATATATGGACTTGTATTTTTGGTGATTCTCACCCACCATTTTATGATGATAAAATTTTTGGGGTAATATGAACATAGGATTGGGGCCCAGTTTGATGTTGTTGACTACTCAATGTGTGTGTAGGCCATTTCAGATATTTAAACATTGGGGATGGGGATGGCCATTAACTTAGAAAAGGTGATCAATGTATAATGTAATGTGTAATTGTGGGTGAGACCATAAAATATGGGATTATTTTCTCCATGATGTTGAGGATGATGTGTGAGGAATATATTCTAATGGATATCATCATTCTTTGGGATGTTGGGTTACTGAACAAATTGTGTTTTAATATATATAGAAGTCTATTTGACTTGTCAAATATTTAGGGTAATTCTAATTGGAATCAAGCTTTCTTCAACACTTTTTATATTTTTTATTAGTTTTCATGTGATGTAGTGTGGTACAGAAACAAATGTGAGAGTGAGGTTTCATCCGGTATGATTGAATGTTTATGCATTGATCAACTCTATATTTAGTTAATATAGTTAATGTATCCTTCATACCAGTTGGGAACATGTCAAGTGGTTTATGTGATATGTTATTTGTTTCAAATTTTTTTTCATATAGTGGTTTATATATTTGTATTTGAGATAGGAACATGTTGTTGGTGGATTTCTGAGTTCATAATCACACCCTTCATGGGCCTGTCAAGATGCATATAGACATTATGGATTTGAGTATATGAAAGGGATCGGTACTGTTACCTTGACCTCATTGAGTTGAGATGTACCGAGGTTGTATGGGGTGGATGACATTGTTTTTGGCAGATATGCCATGTGATTCATATATGTTGGGATGTTGTTTATTTTGGTTTTTTCTTATATACATATATGGTTTGACTATAGGTTATCTTACATTACTATAAATGAATTTATTGACAAGTATAACTTATCTGGAATGAATTAAAAGTTTAATATCATCTTGTTACTCATATTTTTATATTTCTTCCACTCATTTTGGTTTACTTCTTCCATAACACTATTATTGATTACAATTATTTTTTATCCCCATAAATTATTGTCCTCATACTATCACAAAATATATGATAATTACTATTTGGAATCAGTTATACCAATGGGAGATATTCCTAAAGAAATTTCTAGTACATGACTAAAGTACTGGTTTATTGCGTCCTAGTATAAGGATTTACCAAGAAGTATCATATATGGTTGATAATAATGTGGTACGAGAATTATACTGGTTACCAAGTGGTAATAAAGGTAGTATGAAATGACATCTTATTTGGTATATCGTAATATATATCCTATAAATGTGTTGGAACATGTGATAGAGGTTTTATAGTTTGTATGTACAATATGTACATGATATAAACTCTGTGTTTTTGGGGATTATGGTTAGTTTTTTTAGGGTATTCGTGATTATAATTGAGCTAATTGATTCACTTAATGTGGAATTTGATATTACTGATTTTTTTATTGTTCGTTCATGTGGAAAGAGGATATAATTTAGGTATAAGGATTGGCACATAGCTTCACATGAGAGGAGTTTATTATTATGATTATTGGTTGCATCTTAGAATATAAGAAAATGGTATGGGCTAACCAATGTGTTGACAGTAAGATAAACAATGTTCTCCAATGTAGTATATTTGGGACATTTTAGTCATCCAAGCCATGCATTCTGTTCTCTGATTGATTGGTATGTGATACTATGTTTGAAAGGTTTATGTGATGTCTAACTCTAATAATAGAAGTTAGGAAAAAATGAAGATATATCTGTTCATAATTTCACCAAAATGGTAAAAAATGTTTTCTTGCATAACCTCTTGTTGGAATTCCACTCACCCATCTTGAACTAGTGGTTTCTGTTGTGATTCTTATTTGATTAATGACTCTAATATTGGAATTTATAGGTCATTGGGTCCAGATGATTTGTTATATGGGTGTATAAAGTATGTTTATGTGGGGTTATATGACATTCATATTACAAATTCTACTAATTTTTCGATCAATATTTTAATCATTGAAATGGATCATGGAGTTTAGTTCTTAGTGTGACACCGCCTAGATAGGATCTGGTAGAGATTCAGGGAGATATGGATGTGATGCCACTAGAGAATGCATTGTATGAGGCCCCTGAGGTAAGTGATTAGAATGATTATTAAGAGGAGACTCTAAAAAAGCTGGGATAACTGCAGTTGGTAGTAGAGATGGGTCCATGGAATGATTATAATATCAAGGAAATCTTAGTGAAGTTTGATCAAATAATAAACTAGGGTTTTTATGGTAAGAATCCATCCATCGAGTATCTGATGTGGGAATTTTAGTCACAACATATTCTTTGTTTTAGGGTGATGGTGGACTACAAGGGTCATAATTCATGGATGGGTCAGTTAGGAATATTTTTTACTAGATTTACACTACCCCAGGGAAAAGGGTGACATTGGCTACATATATTTTGAGGGGATAGATGAAGCACTGGTGGTAAATACAGCTATATGCTGATAGCCATGATTGACTGACATATAATGGATTCAAGACTATGTTTTTTGATCACATATTTCTCAATACATTGATGAAAAATAGAGCCTATAATTATATAAATATAGTATAAGGAGAAACACTAGTCATAGAGTTTACTAGGAGGTTAAAGGACTATTCTCATTCTAAAAAAACGTTGTCAGAGATGATATCTCCATTTTGAGATGATTCAAGGATGGTTTTTCGCATGCTAGAAGAGTACAAGTGAGCATATTTAAACTAACCTTGTTCTCAGAGGTAGTGAACTAGAAATTCCTATATTATGGGTACTTAATGGATAGAACTATATGGAGAATAAAAATAGTGTTAATTGGGATATGTATTGTTGATCTATGAAGATGGAAAAAATTCAATGATGAGACTCTGTAGGATAGTCAGACCATAGACTCCAGGAGGCCACTAAGGAGTAGTTCATTGATAGAATGATTCTAGTTTTGGTAGCTAATACACATTCTCACTAAGTGGAAGAAGACTACAATGGAGTTCCATGACTGTTGATATATAGGATATGTGGTGATGTTTATCTATAAGATGTCTCAAATAGTGGGGAGTCTGGGACATGGTCAAACTCAAGAATCTAAGGTTGGATGAGGAGCTATACATGGGCTGGTAGATGAGATATGGATGCTCATGGAAATTAGAGAGATTCTTCATAGTACATATATTGATGTTAGTGGGTAACACAACATAGGGAGGAAATAAATCAACCAATATATCAATAGGACACTATATGTGGTTAAGATGGAATTTTCAAATCATGGACAAGAACTGGTGATGGTATAGGTATTCTATGAGTGTGGTCCTATTGTTTTTATTTTTTACTGAAAGACATGGGTGAGTGAGGTGCACTAATGGAATGTGAAATAACTAGGGGATGGTTTATATGTGATCATGGGGAATGGTTCATATATGTGTTGACATCAAGGAAATGTTTTCAGGAATAATATATGAAGTGCGATCATTTGGGTGTCAGGTGTCATGTGGAATGTTAAGCATTGGATATTTTTCTATACCTTATGTGAATTATATGTCATGTGGAAAAGAAATAATTAGCATCTAATGAGATGCATACCTCATGGTTTTTGGTGTTGGATGTTCATTTTTGGAGTGTATGGATTGTGTAGAACCATATAGATGTTGGGAAATTTGTCAAGAAGAAACCATGATGGTAAATCCAAATGTGCGGAGCATTAGAGGAAGAAATAACACATTATGTCTATAACTAGGGATGTATGGGTTGTTTGGAATAATATGGAAATAATCAATATTACCAAATGGTAATGGAATGAGGTGAGTGGGATTCTTAGGATGAGTTACGGATTCAGTCAGTGTGTGGAAAAATAGATCGAGGGAGAACTTTTTCAAGGTAGATTAATTGTAAGATACTATAACTTCATAGATGAAATTATATACTTGATAAGATTTAAACCCATATTTTTTAATGATTATCTAGTTTCTAGAAAGTCGTAAACAAGTTTCAATAAAAAAAATGTAAAAATAAAAGATAAATAGACAGGTGGAGATGAAATTTCATCCAAAGGAAGTGCACAACCCCTTATCTTGTATGTATAGGTTTATGGTGGGGTATCTCTTTTGTTACATTTAGGATTTTGGTGTTTTCCATAATTTGAGGTATTTTGTGCTGTGTATAACACTTCATCATCTATTGTATTTGATTTATTGTTGTCTTCATGAGGTATTTCATCATTTATGGAATTTCAACATATTTTTATGGTTTTATCCTTTATTTCCAATTTATATAGTCTAAAACCAAATAAATGGATGATCATTGTTGAGTATACATCTCGGAACCTAAAGTAGGTTGTTCATATAGTTCGTTAATTTATATAAATATTGATGTGATTCATTATAAATAGATATGATTTTGATGTTTTATGTGTGATTTCTTTTATATTGATATTAGTTTCTATAGTTCTTTGGTGGTGTTTATTGGTTCTCATATGTGTGATGGGGTATGTTTGATCCTTGAATGGGAGGAAACTAGTGGAATAGGTATCCTTGACTGGTTTAGAAGTTTATTCTGGTCATATTAATATTGAAGTCTAAAAATATGATTATTTTGTGGTAATGCACTGGGAATGTACTTTGAGACATAGGATGTTGTTGGTAACCATATTTTGAGTTGCATTGTTCATAAGTGGAATTGGTGGATTTCAAGATTTTTGAATTAATATTTTTGGTGATATCCTCCTACTATTGTTTGGAGAGAGAACCATTGGGTATTTGTGTACATAGGATCAAGGCCCAGACAGGTGGTGTTGACCACTCATATGGGTGAAGTCCACTAGAGATAGATTATCCTAGGTTATTGTGATTAAAATTAGTTCAGGTGATGTGATCTCTATAGAAATCCACATGAGATTTTGTGTGAGAACATAGAATGTGGGATAAGGTATACTGTGATATTGGGACCGATTTGATGAAACTATGGAATGATTTATATAACCATGCTTTGTGGAATTATAATATCGAGATGATGGTGATTTAATATATTGAAGTACAATGAACTCGTGACTTATTTATGTGTGTTCCAGAGGGACTCCTGATTTTCTCAACATGATTTACATATGGTAACAATTTGAATTTCATTCCATGTGGAATTGAAATGGGCATTAGACCAAAGGTTATTATAGTATGATAGTTAGTGGATGCATCATTCTAATAGATCATTGGCCAGAGGATGTTATGTCTCCCTTATTTATATTGAGAACAAGTGACGTGGGTTATGTGATATGTAATTTTTCATTCTATTTTTAAAAATTTCTCAAACACTAGTATATAAATAATGTTATATAGGGAAAATCATAGTGGTGGGATAAAAGTTTATACTCACACCAGACACGACCCCCTAAGATAATATGTATAATTTATGGATTTGAGGGTAGGAAAGGGATTAGGATCATGGTTTAGACCTCAATGAGATGGTTCATGGGTGGGATGACATGGTTTTTGTAATTTGTACTAGGTGTTACTTATTTTCTAGGTTGGATTTTATTTTGAGGATTGATTATAAGATTTTATGATCACCCCACTAGATATATAGAATTACTCTATATGAATTTCTAGACATTTATAATTTATATACAATGTATTATAGTTTTACGTTTTCAATTTTATTTTTGTTGTCATATTTCATCCATTGAGTTTGATTAAGCAATTTCACAGTGCTATAATTATTTACTGAAATTTTTAATCAACACTAGAGGTTATAATATCACCATTATAAACAAATTGACAATAAATACTACTCATAATAATTTGTTTTATCGAGTTGTGATCCAATGTACATAGGGAACACCTGCTCAGAGCACTATAATTATGTCTCTTGAGTTAGGGTGTTACATATAAGGTAATTTTCTCACATGTTTTCTTATATTAAATAGTGATTATTTTTTTAAAAAACCTAAAATGTGGGAATACATATGAAAATAAGAACGGACCAAATATAAGCTTCAAATACATTTCGAACCCATATTCATTGAGGTAATCATAATAAATAAGCACTAAGGAATTGTTATTTAACATAGAAAGATGAATAACATACATTATGATAGAAAAATCTCCATGTTCCATTGTAAAAAATCTCATTCCTTCTCCACTATCAATGTATTAGGGTAAAATTATTGATTTTATGATTTCTTTAAATTTTAAGATGTTAGATTATCATGAATCATGGTCTACAAAGTAGGTTCCCACAACTTACTTCCTGGAATCTGAACGATATATGTGGTGAAAACAACCATGGTGCCTTCTGGATTTTTTTAGAAACTGTAATATCCTTTCAATCACCATGAAAAGTTATTCTAATTCCTATGGTCCATTACCACTATAAAATATTTTTGGATGACGTTTAATTATTTTAGAAGCATGGTTTACCTATTTTTATGGTTCAATACTGACTAATTAACCAAAAAACTATATCATATGGACTATTGTTTATACCAGAACCAAGATAATAAATAGGCTCTCCCTCTTGGATTTATCTATGGATTCTTATATACTATTTAGGTATGTATTTCTGGACGGTGAAAATTTCTATAAAATATTGAGGGAAAATTCCTCTTCGAATTATATTTATTGCATTATAATAAATTAAATTTATTAAACTATAACCAAGTGGATAAGCATAAAAACATAGATTTTAGCCAACCCTAGACATTCCTTTATAACAAGAGGTTTTTCAAGGAAGAGATAAGGTAAGAAAGACTTGAATTATACAAATTGAGTTTTAATGGTATTATCTTCAGTTAATCAACAACCCCTAGACATAAGAGGGTGATATAAAAGAACTATCACAATCATTAATTATAATATATTTCATATGATAAAAATTTATAATAGTCCAATATTGTTTAACCTATAATGTCCCTGAAATTGGTCTTCCATATGGCCCCAAGTGAATACATGATCACAATGGACATGTGACAAGCACCAGAGTATCATACATCAAAAAATGAGAGTGATTTAACCTTAAATAAACATGTGATAACATAGAAACAATTATAGAATCACAATAATTATCAAAAATAAATCACATGTCAAAAGAACCAAACTTTAAAGGCAACATACAACTACTTGATAAAAATATCTTGATGAATAAATTGAAAGACCATCAACATGGATCTAGAAGAAACCCACAGGTACATCTACATGAGACCATATATCCTCACCATTCTAACCCACCAGAATAAAACACAATATAAGAGAGGAAACTTCTAAATAATGCTTTTACCTTTTACCAGTATCCATCATAAAAAATTCTATAAATTAAAAAATTAATAAAAAAGAATTTGAGAAAAAAGTCATAGTAGGTTACCACCAATGAATATATTTAAATTCTATAAACATTCATTTTTGAGTTATTCTATAAAATAAAATTTTAAAGAATTTTTTTACAAATCCTTTTATAGTTAAAATCATCCATTGGTTTTGTTTTGAAAAACATTCAATTTATTAATAAGAAAATTAATATGTCATAAAAAGTATCTATAGGGGAATAATATGATGAATAAAATTGTTTTTTATTCATTAGTAACTATATCTAGTGGGAAAATATGAATATCAGATAAAAATGCACGAAATGTATCCACACAGAACCAAATGGGAATCCCCAACATGAGTATGTACACAACTATGTACGAGGAAGGAAAAGTTGCTGCAATTTTTGAATCATAAATAACAGGAACCATGGTTCCCTCAAGAAGGAAACTCACTAGAATCTATATCATCATGTGAAACCACCCTAGTGTAAACATACATCACCATGTTTCATTTGTTATTATTTTTTCCTCATTCCCCAATGTGTGGAATGGTATTCTAATGTGATATATACAATAATTATATATCATGAGAAAATACGAGATTTCATAGAAAATTTTACAAGTGAAATATTTTTTTATTTTGAGTATGGTGAAACCTTTTTAAATCATGTCCTTACTTAAGGAAATTTATCAAACACATCTTGTACACTAAAATGATTTTCAATATGAACCCTTTTTTAGAAAAAACCCCCATAACTAGAAAATATAGAATTATATTTTTTATGAATTTGAAATAATCTATTACATTAATTATAACTAAATAAAATCATAATAACACAAGGAATTCCTAGGTATGGAATATAAGATAGAGACCCATACCTCACTAGTAGAGATAATGTTATTTCCTTCAAAACTAGTGATTAGAAATGAACTAATCATGTCTGCACAAGCCTATATATAAGAAAAAAATATCAATCCCCTATAAAACCATATAGATACATATATTATAACCTATTATTATTAAAATGAGCTAAGGGGAAGATATATCAAGAATTAATCTAGAGAAAATAAGCGCAACTAAGAGGAAAAATCAACATATATCAAAGAGATCCGCCAAAATTAATCAATAATCACCAAATAACTAAGGGTTGTGTCATTTACAGAATCATGGATAAGAAGGTTTAAGTTAATAAGGGTTGATGTTGATATTTTGATTAAATAACCAAGGGATTAGGTTAATTGTGCATTTTAATAGGATTAAATTAGGTTACACGATTATGATGTATTGTTCAACAAAGAATTTTCTTTCTATGTAGTATCCACTTTCCATAGGGAACCAAATTAAATGATTTCAGGAGAATAATATCATTATTGTGAAAACAATGCTTAATCTATTTGAAAAATTATAGAACAGACCTATCCAATTGCATAGTTTTCTTGGGTACTTGGATAGTTTGAAAAATATTTCCCAATCAATGAAAATCACCATTATAACTTAGAATTAAATATGACACAATTGTCACACGATTACTAACAATTTTTACCCTAAATTGTTCACATGGTCAACATCTAATGAAACTCCAATTTTTCAACCCACAACAATAAAACATTTAGAACCTCAAATGTGATTAACCATGTTCAAAATTAAATATACCTTTGGCTTGAATGGATACACAATGAGGAAATAGACACAATATAAGTGGTGTTTAGTCATGCAGGTAGTTATATGGTACAATAGTGACATGGATTTTTCCAGTGTCAAGAGATCATGTGAGGGGTATAGTGAGTAATTGAGGATGTGGGATAGTGTGTCAGGATTAAATTATGTTCTGGGGTTATACAATAATGAAAACGATCTTATTATTTTATAAGTGGAATTTTTTATGTTCTATGCATCATAATGTTGGTAGAATACAATATTTCATGAATATAGTTATGTTATTGAGGGTGGAACATGCTATATCTTCAAATTGTTTTTATCAGGATAAATATTCATGTGAGGGGATAGATATATTACATTTTTATCTAAGGGTGGGATACATCATTCAATAACCCTATGTTTTATTTTAATGTATATATGTATAATATCACAACACACTATTAATTAGGATTGTAATTTGGTTTCTATTATGAATATAAGATTCAGTGCCCCATGGAAGACTATGTTATTCCCTTACCATTGTTACTATTACAATGAGTTAATATATGTATGATATATATGACATAAAATTAAGTCATAAGATCATGAAAATTGAAAGATGATACCATATGCGATATTATCTTGGGACCTTTATAACATTGAAATAATGTGACTTTCAATAGAGCCCAAGGGCCAGTGGAATGTCCGGAGTGTTCTATAATTCTATTAATATTTTGTGGAATTATATAAAACTTATATGGTTCGAAAAAATGATAATTGGGTAAACCATATTAAAATTGTTGGTGTGTTTAATTCTGTATTTAATTTGGGTAAAGTAGATTTTTATTAAATTTTGTCTCAAAAAATAATAACATATATATACATGGATATAACAATTTATCTTTTTGGTCAATTGGTGGTGCCTAGATATTTTTGTCCTTACACCTTATATATGAACCTTATTAGATTAGGCATTTGTGATTATATAATATCACTCATGATATTTCTTATGTTATTTATAATTATATTTTATATTGATTAGCATGATAGAATAATCTTAAAGTGTGTTTTATATTTATAAATTTATTAATTTATTTAGTTATATTATAATATTATTATATATTGGTTAATGGGTAATAAATACTATTATGTAATTATAATTGGGGAATCTTTTCTTTATTTTAGGGTAATATTTATTCTCAAGGAAAAACACTTAAGATTTTTTCCCATCACTACTAGTAGGCTGCCTATATTATATAGATTTGTGAACATGTGGTATTGTGGTGATCCTATCTAGGATAGGTGGTTCAAAGGTTGTATTACATATTAAATAAATTTATTATAGAATGTATGTGCTTTTTAATAATGTGCAGATTTAGATATATGGTGGTATAAAAATAGAGAAGTAACATATCGAAAGACTCGATCAATTAATTTATTGAAAAAGGTCAAGTATCAAGGGGAGTCTAGGAAATGATATTTTAATGACCATTCACATATGATTTTGATAATTCAAATTATTTTTAATCTTGATCCTAGATTATGATATTTTAATATTTCTTATATGTCAAGAGTATGCACATAAGGATCACGAAATATTTGTTAATTTTTTACTTGATTGGAATGAAATAAAAAATGTATTTGATGATGGGTCTAAATTTGAAATGGTACCTTATTAATTAAAATCAGTAATAAATATAATCAATTATTTCGTACTTATAATTGTAAATATATTAAAAATTATTATATAATGTTTTATCAGGTTAGGGACATAAAAAATTTCAAAATGGAAACATAAAAATATTTCTTTGGGTTATATATTCAGTTAATTATATATTTATATGTTTTAATTAATAATATAATGATTTAATGTTTTGGTAATTATTTTACACTAGTAACCATGTTGTGTTATTAATATTAAATGAAAATTAATGAGTAAAAAATGCATAATAATTTAATAATTACACTAGTTTTTTTAAGACTATTTATAAATGGATATTATATTATATTTTATTAGAAGGTAAAGGTTTTAAAATAAAAATGGTTGTATTTTTGGTAGGGTTTTATAAAATAACATTGTTTTCTATTATGATGTGATATCGTATAGTTGGATTTATTATTTATTAATGAATTTTAGGTAATTTTTGTTGAAATATTATAAGAATCATTCTAAATTAGGATCATGCTAAAACACATAAAAACCATACATGAGAATGAAATGATGAAATAAGAGGATAAAAGGTGATGTTTTAATCAGTGAAGAACTAATATAAATACTAAATAATTGAATAGGCATCTAAATATTCTTTTGAATGGTATGGCACTGTAGAGATAAATATTTGTATTTATAATGTATATTATTTTTTACACATATGGATTATATGATTAAATGCATTTAGATGGGGTCTATGAGTTGTGAACTAGATCATTATGATTATTATTTCTAGGATATATGGGTTTTGTGGTATTATTATTGGGATTAGTACTATGAGTGTTATGTGTAATGATTATATGAATAAGGTTTTTTCATTGGGACTTTATTAAATGTGATGCATTTAGTATTTTTAAAATTTATTTATATGTAAATAAAATGTGAAAATCCACTCATGTATGGAGATGTATATTTTCACACTTGGGGTGAATTTTATGATTTCATCATAGACTTTTCCATTAGTCTATTTTGGTAATGTGACATAATATTCTCTAACCACGTGTTGTGTAAACTTACCGAATAAAATTGAAGTCATAATGGGCATGGAATGTGCTAAAAAATAGGACATATATGATAGGGTTAATGATTAATTTAATAATTTATAATAATTATTTTGATGAAAACATTAAGACCACTAAAAGTGGTTAAAATGAGATCTTGGATTTTATAATGTTTCAAATATTGGTATATTGAATTTGGTGTTTTGGTGGAGTCATTGAACATCAAATGTAATGATCTACTTAGTACTGATAGGTGAAGATTTTTAGGATTGGATAAGTTTTTTTAGGAATAAAAAAATGTAGGTCAATACAAAATTATATAATGATGTGATTTAGAAAATGACTAATTGGTGTACTAATTTTGAATGATGTGTTTCAATCATACATATTGTTGTGAATGAGATATATAGAACAAAATTGTGCATGTTAATCTATGAATTAAAAAAAATAAATTTTTTATAATAAACATTGTATTGTTTAATATTTTCCTCATTAGGATGGTAAAATGAAATTTATGTTTAAAATAAAATATTTGGATTTGTTTAAGGAAACATATTTAATAATAAATTACATATCCACCTTATAGATATATATATATATATAGATGTATGAGATTTATGTAGAATAGGGTGACATTAAAAAATAGATCAATAAAAGGGTAATCTATACTATGGTATACTTAAATTGAGATTTATTTATAATTACATAAGTTTTTGGTAATGTGTGAAGATTTATTATAATTTTGAATTTTGAAATTATTCATGAGTGGATCGGGTTATTCTTTCTAATATTGAATTTTAGTTATGTTTTTAATACAAGATGGATACACTAGATGGCGTGGATAACTATAAATAGTTTTTATTTGAAATTAAACTCATTATATTTATTATTTGAGAGGTATAATAATGATTTACATGATGAATAGTATGATTATAAAATATAATAATTTGGTATGGGAGTGAATACATCCAAAGGTACTCATTTACAATGCTAAATCAAGGGGTGGGGGATTACAATTAATAATGGAAAGTTTTATAATAAGATGAATAGTTTGATGGGTGGAATTTTGACTCTAATATGTATTGGGATACTCAATATAGGTTTTGGTAATTATATTTGAAGTTTTTAGTGGATTTCATAGTTAATGAATTGAGAGAATTAGGACATGATTATTAGAAAACTGATAGTAAAAAATTAAGATATTTTTTTATTTTGCATATGTGAATTGAATTTAAGAAGTGAGGGAAGGATCTCAACGAATGGTTTTCCATTAAATAACAATAACACCCCAATATATTTTAACTCTTAAAATATATTTGATATATTATATTTGAATATGAAAAAATATATAACATCTAATAGCATAGAATGTTTATGTTTTATAGGGAGACTAGAAACAAACATGATTTAGATTATTCATTGGAAAAATAAAACATATCTTGAAATCTTTTCAGAACATTCATATAGCTTTATAACATCATTGAATTCATTCAATGATACCTTCTTGATACCCAAAGAAAAGAAAACAATATAAATGATGATCCCATATACGTTCTAATGGAACACATACATTGGAATATATCATGAATAAATATTCCATAAAAAATATAGAAAAGTGAAAAATCAATAAATATGAAATTTAATTAATAACTTGACGATAAAATGCATTAATGGATAATACAAATATTTTAATCACATGGAAAATAATAATTTATTTATCAATAATGGAACACATAATTTCGTAAATTTAAACCTTAATATAATTTCTTTAGCCAAGAAACAAGAAATAATTGAGTAGGGAATACCCAATTAGTACGCAAGGCACACCAAACTGATTGTCTCATGAGACCCACCAATACATCAAGAAGATAGATAATTTTGTTTTCCAATCATCATTATCACATTTTTAATGCATTACTTATGTATTTAATGATCAATATAATATGAAATCAATATTCCTTTACAATATATATATATTTTTATTGAAGAAGGAATATAGAATGTTAATATACCATAATTAATATAACATATTTTGTTATAATTTTTCATTAGGTATTACTATATATAAAAATTATAAATAGTTTGGAAAATATTTAAATTATTTATATATATATATATAATTCCAATGAATATGGTCATAATGGTAAAATAGTATTGGATAATGATTGATAAAATAACTGATGTGGCTCTATTTTTGAATATGATCACCACATGCATTAAATTACATTTTGATGATATTATGTGGTGAAATGTTATTACAATGGTGAATATTTTATTATTATATATTGTCTATATAAATTATAAATAATTTCATATTCTCCTGATTATGTGTGTTTTAGTTCTTAATTTCCAAACGATATTAACATTATATTATTATATTTTATGGTCAGTTATATTGGTTGGATCCCTTTTTATTTTATGTGAAAATTTACTCTCATGTATTTTTTGTAATTTTATGATTTTAAAATTTCATGATCTAAATTTTAAATACATTTTATGGAATTATAATTTCAATATAATTAAATATGATGAATTTTTTTGTTGAATTAAATTTACAATGTGATTTGTTAGAATTTATTTTATTCAAAAAGATTTTATAATATTAATAGGTTTGTGTATAAAATATAATGTGTTTAATAATAGAAAATTTTCATATTATAATTTTAATGTCCACATAAAATAATATCCTGAATCCATCTCTTTCCATGTGAGAACTTATTTTGGGTTACTCTATATGATAAATGATATTTTCCTTTAAGAAAATTTCTAATAAGATAAATCCACCACTCATAAGAGAGAAGTGTTATGTCAAATATCAGCAGAAGATAAATTTTCCAAATTGATTATCATTTAATTGATTTTCATACTGATAATTTCTCTACAAGGTTATTTTTTCACATCTACCTGAAACATAATCATTTTAATTGGTAACTACAGATGACAGAGTTTATAACTGAAATTAAGGAGCGATGATATCTCTTTATTATGTGTTTGGGATTTGAATCTTTATCCATGGGTAATTTGAAATAAGTAAACTCTAAGACTAATATTTTTATTTCTCAAAAAACAATCAGATATAATTCTATTGATCGAACAAAAAAAGATACTTTAAGAAAATTCGTTAAGGAAGATGCCTTTGTTCATAGATGAAAGAAAGATATCCATCATGTGTAATATAATTTTGATGATGTGGAATAGAGATGTGGTTGTGTGGGTGAATTTGGGGTGATTAAATTTTAAAAGGTGGTGTTTGGATCTACTGAAGTTCTTAATTTTATTTATTCATGTTTCATTGATAAAGATCTCATTTCTAACAGATATTGTTGTAAATGGTGATGATTTGGATGAAAATGCATATAGAATAGGAAGAAGATGAGCCTACAATATACCTAAGAGTTTTAAGCCACTTTGAGGTTTTAGATGTGGATATGTATTGATGGTTCACTACTCTTGAGTACGAGTGTTTAAAGGTTTTTTTCCTGGTAGAGATGATTGCTATCCAATGAAAACATGGTGTGAAGTTCATTTTATCTTGGACAGATTATGGCATAAGAATCACAAATGATGAAGGTAAAAAATTAGATAAATACAGTATAAGTTGTAAATGAATATTGAATTATAGGATTGGAATGTTATCACGAATCATAAAATCCAAGGATCCAACTTTTCCAATGTAATGTTCTCATTTGAAAATGTTAACAACTAGTTTCCTAATTTCATTACTTTTGAAATTGTTGGATGAGACATTAAATTATTATATTGTTGCATCTTATATATCAATTAAATATTCAATCAATTTATTTTATATAATTCCACATAATATTTACATTGAAAAATCATGTCCAAATTAATTAGGGCTTGGGAAAGACTACCCATGATTTAAAATTAAATCAACCATGGGGATTGTTTGTAATGGAATTGGATAAGTGATTATGAATTAAAGCTAAAACAAATTAATGAGGACTCATAATGAATATATCATAAATGAAATTTCCTTATTTCAATTGAATCATTAATTCACTGATAATGTTGTAGATGTTTTTGTAGATATTTATTTGAGTGGAACGGGTGGTTATAATAATCCGATGGGTGAAATGCCTGTCAATTATGACATACTTGTCAACATACCAAAAATATGTTGGGTAGTACATTGTTTGTTTTTACCTAAATAAAGAGAATAAATTAATGAAAAAATTGATGGGGGATAAAAATGAATGGAATTCTAACATAGAATCTATAGTTTCAATATTAGGTTATTTTCATCAGGAGCATGACCCTGAACATAATCAGTTAGGAGAGAGTCATAACTAAAGTGAAATTGAGATTTTCTTCAACATTAAAGATTATATTTATTATCTCCTCCAATTTACATATATGTTTTTAAAAATTTATTTTTCTCTGGTTTCACATATATAATACCATGAAATGTTTATTAATGATTGGGGGACATTAAAATTTTTATGAGTATACATATTTTGATGATCATGATTCCTTCCTTCTCAGCTTTAACTCATTATATTTAATTTTATTTATTATCTAAGAATTTGAAATATCATGTGAGTAGTTATAATTATTGAGGGAGATTATGAAACATAAAATAAATGAATTTTTATTAAATAAAAATTATTTTCTATAACATCATTTCTATTTTTTATACAACAGTGATTATTTTTATTAATATTTTTTTATACATATCCATTAGATAACATAATTTATTATATAAAAAATTAACAATAAATTTCACACAATCATTATTCACAGAATATTCTATTATTTTGGCATCATTTTAATTCATTATTTTATGTTGTTTTTGATAGTTAATAATCCAATAGTATAATCTCACCCACCTTCCATATTTCTCAACCATGCATAATTTTATCTACTATTGAGTAGTATATGTAAATTTTAATTAGAATGAAATGTAAATGAACACAAAAATTTATAAACAATTAACTATTTTTCATAATTCTTATCACAGAGTATCTTAGGGTAAAAAAAATAAAAAGAAATAAATTTACAAATCTAAGAAAACTACTACTATATCATTACATCTTCTGTTGCTTATCCGTTCTAGATTTATCGTTTGGTCATGAATATAAAATCCATGTTAAAACATATTATGTTATACTATTGAATAAAATAAAAACTTATTTTTATTTTTATTTATTTATTTAAAAATGGAATATCAATGGGGTTGTTATAAAAAAATGAAATATATTGTGATTGATGGGGCTAATAGGGTAATACTTCTTCATAGTGTGTCTCTAACCAACCACAAAAACATAATAAACTAGAATAATATTATGTAATTTATTTTAAAAAACATGATTATCAATAAAAATTGGAAATAATAATATTGAAAGTGATTTCTTAATTTTATAAAATAGAAGAATTCCATTAAATTAGAATTAAAATATTAAAACTGATTTATTAAATCTATTAAAAGAATTCAAAGAAAACCGTCATTCTTATATTTGTGGGTATGAAAATAACATAGTGGGAAAATATAATTTATGTATAATGGGATGTGATTTTGAAAAATATTGATCATCTAATGGTTTTTGGAGAATCTAAATGTGATTAATAAAAAAATGTTTATGTCCCCAATTCTCTGAGTGAAGAAAACAATTCAAATGAATATGTAATGAATATAAAAGGAGATGAGTCAAAATAAAATTATAAACAAATTAAGCTACTTAAAAATGATTTCCCTATATTTTTCTTAGTCCCTAGGATTAAAAATAAATAATATTATAGGAGCTCTGAGAGTGTGATTTATCATATTGATTAGAAATTAGAAAATAACGTCATAAATATTCAAAACACATCACCCTATCTTACCAAAATTGATAATAATGAACCAAAATTTTAAATTTTGAAAATTTTGGTAGGGAACATAAACATTAACTCATTTATTTGGATAATTTTGAAACTCTTTGTAATTGTTATCTTCATAGTTTTTTATAAGATAACCCAATAATCATTGAAATTGATTTTGATATAATGGTTGATGGAATGTTCATTGTTGAAATTTAAACTGGTGATCCTTAAATTCCTTGTTCTTACATTATTCGTCCCTATGAATATGTTTTCAATAAATAGAAGATCATTTTTACCAACTTAGGGTAAATTAATTAAATTGTAAATTATTTTAATATTAATTTTATAGAGAATAACTAAACAACTTCCCACATAAAATTAATTAGAACATTCATTAGTTCATTTTAAATGCGTTGAAATCATTGAATTTAATCATCATGGAATTTTTTAATAACAATTTCAAGTACATATAACAATTAATTTTTAAAAATTAGTGATTGGTTGTTTTTTAGATGAGGATATTTTATAAGAGCGATGTAATCTGGTATAATATGTGTTTTTGGATGATAAAAAATTATGTCTTCCATAATTTTTTTTGCCTTCTTCAATTGAATTTGTTGTTTACTGTTTTTTTTGTTAGATAATAATATATTAGAAAGAGAATTTTTATTAATAAATCAAAAAATGCACATGATACTCTTCGAAAAATTCTTCTTAAACATGTCTTTTAGATCTCACCACCAAGACTAATTTTATTGACTCTTTTTCTTCAGATGAGATTAAGAGTTTCGTGGAAGAACATAATGGATTCCCTTAATTTTAATCCCAATTAGAGTGCCATAAGATTACTATAAAAGTGGGATTTTGTGATGATTATTTTTCTATACAAAGAGACTACTTTGTGTTTCCAATTATTATTAAAGGGTGTTCTCTTGGGAATTTTTTTTTCTATTAAGAGATTAGAGATCCATCATGAATCTCACAGTGCCTAAAAATATCAATTATATATTAAATTTTTTATTCATCACTAATGTGATGAAACATTCTATGGAAAAAATATCCTCCTAATGACTATGGATAGTTTTTAAGAAGGTCTAAATGGTGACTATAAATCCATTGCTTCATGGGAGGAATCCCATGACTGAAGAAATATTTGTTTTTTTAATAAATACAAATAATTATACTGGTTGGTGAATTATCACATGAACCCAAATCATATTTTCTACAAATAGAATTTTCTGAGTCATTTTCATTTATGTGGAATTATTACTGCTACACATTGTCACCATTATTTTCATTCCATATTTTTTTTATTTTTTATCTATGTATTTAATTTTTTTCTTCATTAATTTTGATGGTAAATTATTGATTGAGACCAAGTGAAGCTAAAATAAAAAATGATGGTGATCAAAAGCTGTATATATGGAAAAAAGATAATAATTTTAAAGGGAGTAGAATTATTTAGTTCTCAAAAAAACTTAATTTTTTTAAATAATATATTGGATCACTGGAATATAGAATCAATTTTTTCTTCTTCTTTGGTAATTAGGTATGTGGGGAATAATTTTCAATTATAAATTGACCTTCTGTGTCTCCAAAAAAATATTGAATGTTTTGATTTCTTTAATATAAATTGTTGAAACCCAATTTGAAGAAATTATTGAATTATTATATAGAACACTTAAAATAACCTTATACTCAATAATATATTTTTACGGAAATCACTGATAAAAATAATTATTTTTGAACTGAACTGAAAATAATTTATTTATTTTTACAACGATAAATCATTTACAATTTAAAATAAATTTTGTAAAATGTTTGGTCCTTCTGGGGAATGCTATTAAATTTTTATTTTGACCCTTGAACATGCAATTAAACAATATAATTATAAATATATTTAAACATGTTTTTTTCCTAATTGATCTTACACTTTTTGATTCTAAAATGGACACATGTATTGGTTTTAGGTGATGGGGGTTTTAATAAAATTAATTTTTTAAAATATAACCTAGTAAAAACCCCAAATGTTTTCTACAATATGAATTTTTTAAGAATATATTTTTATTTTATTTAGTGGGTGATAATTTCTCTCAAATTGAAGGTTTTAATTAAAATTTTAGGAGTTTAATATTTATTAACTTATTTATTTTTTTAAAATATATTGATTTATTATCCACTTAGATGAAATTTTTATTAGTGATATATTGGAAGAATTTTATAAAACTATAATTGGATTTCAACGTTTTGGTGTAAATTTAAATCATAATTTATTCATTCAAATGTGGTATGATAGGAAAAACCTAATCTATATTGAACCATGGTTTTTTAATTTTACTTTTAATTAATTTACAGGTTAATTTTTTATTCTTTTAAATAATTATTTTTACCATCTATAAATTTTTTCTATTTAATCATTGTTAATTATGTGTGTCAGCTCCCCTATATGTAATGTGGTTTGTATGTTCTAATTTGATGAATATTACTATTTTATTAATTTTTATTAATTATTTTTTAAATTTTGTTAATTTCCTATACATTTTACAAACATTTCACTTTATCATTTTATATTTAAGGGGGAATTCAAAATTTTTTCTGGAGAGATAACATGATGGAAAATTTAGTTGATGACAAATTCATTTTCTAATTTTATTTTTTCACTTCTGAGACATATTTGTTTTTCAAAGAAATTGTCGATAAAATTTCCTTAGTATAGGGAATCATTAAATGTGGTCGAATTTTATGTTGATCTATTTTTGATATATTTGTCACATGAATTCTATAAAAGTTTGAAATTATTTAGTAGTTAAAAGATATATTAATGAATAATATTTGACTATTTTAGATATTTTACACAAATAAAAAATCATATAATTTTCTCATGAAATTGTTTTTTTTTCATTAGTAATTTACAAATACTCATCCAATTATTTAATTATATTTTATGGTTACATGTTTTAGTGGAATCTCTTTAAATTTTATCTGAAATTTTATTCTTAATTTTTTTTTATTTTCATATATTAAAATTAAATAATCCAAATTTTAATATTTTTTTAAACTATTATATCAATAAAAAATATTTATAATTTTTTTTAATTCAAATGAAGAATGGATATTTTTAGAATTTTTTTATTATCAAATGTTATACAATTATAGTTGTATATCTTCAAAAGATTTTTTATTTTCTGAAAATTGATACCATAAGATAATTTCCTACATCCGTATAAAAGTGATGATAATATTCTTATAAGTATTTTTTAAATTTTATGCCACTTTATTAAGTGAATGAAATTATCCCATTGAAAAATTGCTCATAATATAAATATAATATCTAGAAGAAATATCCATGTAATTAAAATATCAATGTAAGAAAAATTTCCATAAATAAATCTCAATGTAATAAATTTTCACATATAAAATATCTCTATAAGATGATTTTACCCCTCCACCCAAAACCTAATCAAAAAAAATTTTAATAAATGAGTATCCATGTTTTCATGATAAATACATGAGTAGTGATCTTTCTTAATTATGGACATTTACATGAGATTATTTCACTATAGAGAGTATGAACAATGTTTCCTCAAAGATGATGATATTTATGACACATGTAAAAAGATATATATGATGATGAATGGTATTAGACAGATGATGAATTTAATATAAAAACAAATATGAATGATGAATAGTCACATGGATAGAAGTAGAATGATCAGTCAAAGTTTTTAGTAAATAATTGGATTAACAAGAGTCTTATTAATGATTAAATACATAGGAATATTATAGTCATGATAATGAAGAATTGATTAGATAGTGATTTAAATATTCATGGATGTTTATATTTATAATGGAGGTGTCTATTTTTTCTCGAGTTCATCATTACCGTGATTCATGTGTCACTACTGAAGTTCCCATTTTCAACTATTATTTTTTAAAATAATGGTGATTCAAATGATCATTCATGTATAAGAAGATAATTTGAGAATGTGATCTACTTAATAATCAAATGAATATTCAAGGTAATGGAAGAGTATTTATCCTAATGCTTTATTGAGTATGAATATGTGTACTAAAAGGTCGACCATTATTTTCAAATGAAGTTTATTTCAAGCCAAGGGTAATCATGGATAATGATCATTTTTTCGAAGAAAGATTCAGGCTATGGTTACATTCATGAAGAAGATAACAACACAAATAATAATGGAGATTATATTCAATGAATAAATAGGATTTGTTTTGGAATGTTTAAAAATATAATTAAATATGATTAGATCACTTCTACATTGTTGAGTTTGTATTTGAAAATATTGATTGTTGGTTTATTGTTTTCATTATGGTTGAATTATTGGATGGGACCATGAATCAATCTTGTTTTATGGATCATTTATCAATGAAATTTATACATAATATGTTATATATAATTACCCAAATAATTAATTTTGAAATTTTCCTTATCAAACTAATTGGATCCTGGATAAGACAACCTATGATATAAATTACATCATGCATGAGAGATATTATAAAATAAAGTTATAATAATAAAACCTATATTAGATAAAATATATATTATTTAATTTGAGATTACTACTAAATTGGATTAAGAATACATAAGGTTTGGAAAAAATCATTTCTCAAAAAAATAAAATATTTATATATGTTTTTTTGACTTAATTAATTAATTTTACATTTAAAATTTTATAAAATATACATTTATTTGAATTAATATTCCTAAAATTATCTTATGGTAATCATTAATTTTTTTCAAATATTTGATTTTTATGAGAATAGTGACAAATATAGTTTTTACTTAAACTATAAATTTTATCATAATATAGTAAAGACCTAGAATATTATAGAAATAAAAAATTGGTAAAAAAATTAAATAGGGGGTAAATATTAATATTTTTAAAAACTATTCTGAATTTATAAAACATCTTATTTACATATTTGGGGATTCAATGATATTTTTCAATAAAACATTATTTTTTGATATTTTCTTTCAATTTGTTATTAATTTTGTTAAAATTGGTTTTAGATTTCATGAGATGCGACAGAAATTAAAATTTCTCATCCTTACGAATTTAATTTTATAAAATTATTTCTATTTTATAGATAAGTATGTTCAATTTAGGTAATAAGTAAATATTTAGGATTTCTCATTAATATATGTTACTAATTGTAAATGGTAATTTTACTAAGGGAAAATTAAATTTCGTTAATGGTAAAAATTTGAGGGTAGAATCCTAAAATCCTTAAAAATGTATTCCACATATATATTGGAGATAATTCTATACACAAAAAATCCCAAATCGTTTATTTCACATTTTTTGGATGATTAATACTTGTATAATTTCTTCACATTATTGAAAAATAATGGGCATTCACAAATATTATAATTACTTAAATTATAAATGGGGATAACATACACCCTATAAAAGTTATAATAAACCTTATAAATATTCTTTAAAACCTTCCTAGTCATTCTCTCCATGAATTCCATTTCAATTCCTATATTCAGTAGTCAATATAATGTTTTCTAATCCTTTAATTTCTAAGGAGACTTTCTAGAAAATGTTAATGTTGCCAACCCTCATATTACAAAACGATTATCTTTTTATTCATACTATTTAGCTACCAAAAAATTCAAATACATGGTGATATAATTACCTCAATAAAATTATAATAGTAAAGTGTTAATATATTAATTGAAACACTGTGAATTATTTCATCCCATATCTATAGAAAAATAAAATAACGCCAGTCATGCGTACGTGATGACTACCACCTCTACAATGTAAAATTTTTCATGTTTGTTCATTATTTTAATTATTTAAAATACCTAAAAAAATTGATTAAAATAATTCAATATATTTATTATGCTATTATAATGATATTATAAACTTTTTTATCCTTATTTACCCATTGAGTTTTAGCGTGTTCTTATTTGGGAACATTTATCCACCTAAATGAAAAGTGCTATAATAATTTATCATTGATGACTATTGGAACACACATCTTAATATTATTATATTTTAGTAATAAAATAATTTGGTTTTTAATGGTATTAGAAATTTCAAATTAATATTTAGCCCATTGTTAATAAATCACCCATAGTTAGTTAAGAATTACCAAAACAAGGTTTTTACATATTTCATTTACCCATAACATTAATAAAAAAATGAACAAATGACATAAAAAATTTATAAATTAATTTAAAATATCTTCTAAAATACCATAAGTTAAATATAATGGATAATATTAATACCAATGGGTAGGTACTAGTATCTCTAATATAAAACGTGCATGCAACAATTAGATATTACTAAGACCTGAGTGTAAATGTAATGCAAAATAAATTAATATATTTGACCTACATGGTTATAATTGTAGTATGTGAAAGTATATATATATGAATAAGGTTGTTAAATATTTAAATTATTATATTTTTTTAAAATTTTTATAATTTTATGTATCCATAAACTAAGTGGGAATTCAAGGTAATTGTCTAATCGACTCAAATTTTTATTTATTCATTAATAGTATTTCATACTTGAATATAATTTTTATAGATTTATTTGTTCCAACCACTCTCATATTTTATAAGGTATTTATTTTTTTATCTATATATATTTCATCTAATTATCAATAAAAACTCCATTGATAAAATGTTTTGTGATATAAATGTATAATTTCTGTAAGAGAAACTCTCATTCTTACCGATGAATCTTTTTATTACATGTCTATGTTTTCATATCAAAATAGTTTTGTTTAATTAAATCAATATTTTTGTCTATTATATTGCTATTATTTTCTATTACCTATTTTATTATATTAAATTATTTCTATATTCTTCTATATTGTGTTTTTCATTAAAATGATCTAAAATGCTAGAAAAAGATATTTCATTTATCATTTAACACTCTAGATGTATTATCTTTTTTTGATTAAATTTAAGGAAAATTTATTTGGATATCATTATTATAATTTTTTTTAAATCCTCTTTTCTCCCTTCTATTCTTTTGGAAGTAATTTTCATTATATATTTTACTAAAATTCTTAAACGGTATTGTGAAAACTTTTGTATTTTCATTTCTTTTTTTCCTGAATGATATATCTCTTATGAAGTATTGTTTTGAATCATCATATATATCTTATTGTGACATTATTCCATTTGAAAATGATATTTTCTCTTCTTTATTATTTTTAATATTCATAATATGTGATGTTTTTTAAAATTTTCACAAACCCATTATTTTTCATGGGTTCTTTATGAGATTATGATGATTCATTTTATGTTGAACACATATCTATTGATGATGAATTATAGGGTCCCATATCAAACTCTAATTTATTGGTTTAATTATATATCTCCAGATATAGTAATGAATTAACATAATGAGTTATTTTCACATAGATTTGGGAATAATGAGTTTTTTCATAATTTTCTGTGTATATATATTGTGCATGTTCATAAAAGTGTGAGTATAATGTGTTTTGTTAGAATAAATTTTCAATGATTATGGTTGTTTTAAATGTCTATTTTTTGTATTGAATTATTATTTATTTCTATGTTGTCTATCAGGTTTTAAAAAAATTTCATGTTTTTATCAAGATATTCCACAATTCTTAAATCCCATTCAGTTTCATGAATTCTAGGTATTAAAGTATGCCTTATATTTAAGATATTCTCTACTACTACATAATTCCCAAATGTTTTATAATTATTGAGATTTATTTTGATCCATTTAAAAACTTTTATATTTCAATAATGACGTTTCTATGATCTTATAATATGTTACCATGTTTTCGGATTATCATCTATAGTCCTATTATCTTTTAATATGATACATTTTCTCTTCTAGTGTTATCCTTTCTATAAATGATCTGAATGATTATAATATATCATTCCCTTAACAAGATTCCCATCTCACACCATCCTTATGTTCATATTACCTAGGTTGTGATGATGACTATATCTTATAATAGATGTTGAAAAGGTCCTAGCACTGTGAAATTAAGTATAATTATTCACACATGTTTTAAAATTATATGTATATATATCTAATATCTATGAAGAAAACCATTATGATTTTAGATGTGATATTATTTGTGAGATGTATTATATAAATTATGAATTTCATTTATTTGTAATTAATTTTTAGATTGGGTATTTTTTATTTGTATCAAGGATGATTTTGGTATTTTTAGTGGATATTTTAATAATTTTGGGGATTAATATTAGAGAAATGTAGTGATAACCCTATGGAAAAGTCTAAATGATAAGTATAAAAAGTATATTATCTTAATGTTTTTTGTAAAATAGAAATTTTGTTGATCTTACAGATATTAAAAAACTATCTATGTACTATAATGTGGATGTGGTTGTGGAATAGATGAAACTGAGGATAATATATTTGAAAAAAATATAATGTAGAATTGATTCAATATTCACTCAAGGGTAAGTTGACTGGGCGTAATACTACACTCCTATAGAGGCAATATTGGTGGATTTACATTGATTAAACCACATTCCATTTGTTAACTATTATGAAGGATTTGAAATGGTCCTAGGTTTCATCATCATGAAGAATGGTAAGCTACATTCCATAGAATCATGAAAATTAAATACTAATGATAAATAAAACCGAGAAAATTATTTAGAGATGAAATCAATTATCTGTTTAATTATGATTTTGTGAAATCATATCTTTAGATAAATGTGTGATATATACATTGATCCCAAGAAAATGTAATATATATTTACATAAAATAAGATAATGCTGAACTAAAGGAGATGGTTGGAGTTAATGAAATATTATTGCTGCACAATACATTACCACTCTAGTAATGTAAATATGGTGGATAATGATTTCATAAGGCAATACTATTTTACTCAATCCCTAAGGATGATTTAAAAAACACCTAATCTCAAGGATTTTCATAGGGTGAATCATGAAGCCAAAATAGGGGGAGAAAATTTTAATTTTTCCCCAGATTTAATAACCTTTTGTCCACATGATTCTCTTGGAATTCTAGAAATATTATTTAGAACTACAAAAGAAGGTAACAAATATTTTTGATATCATCTTTGATATAGATGGATTTGAACGGATTTGAACTCACATATGTGTTCCATAAAATCTATAATTAAATATGTAACATTGGAATGATTCCCATATTCCATAATTCTCTATGAATCATGTAAGTATGAATATGTATAGGTAAATAAAAAAACATTTTTTATAGGATAACATGAGGATAGAAAATGTTAAATATGTTTCTAAATTCTTTCTAGGTCATCACGTTTTGTCTATGTGAGAGTATTCAAAGGGTATGTTGCATCCATTACCCTTAACAATATGTATAATGTAAAATCATTGTTTAAATAATCATAGGACTCCTTAAGTCGTATAATAGAAAAAATTACATTCTGGTTGTAGTTGATCACCCTTATGAGTGAAGGCATATTGTTTATGAAAAATAATATTTCAATATTGACCAAATCACTAAGATATTCATAAGTTAAGTGTTTAATATCATAGAGTACCTCCCTCTATTATATATAATTGACATTTTATGTATACATTGATGATATGGATAATTATATTGAAAGAATTAGAGTCATAGTTGAGTTATAGGACTACTTATAATCCTCATAATGATGTGACATTTTATAGGGAAATTAATACTTTATAGAATATGTTGAGATCTTGTTTGATGAATTTTCAAAGATATTAATTTCATAAACTACCTTTATTAGAGTTATCATATAATAACGGTTTCCATTTTATCTTTTAAATGGAACTATATGAGGGAATTTATGTGAAGAGATGCATGGCTCCAATATTATGGGATTAAGTTGGAGAGTGGAAGATGATAGGTCAAAATCTTATTCAATTGATAAAAGTGGAGATTTTAACCAATCGGTGGAATATGAATACGGTAAAAAGTCTATAATAGAGTTATGTAGATAATAATCGATCAGTTATAGAGTATAATTTCAGTGATAATGTGTTCCTTTCAATATCTCCAGGGAAACTAGTTATATGATTTTAAATGAAGGGAATCATATCCATAGATACATAAATACATATGGTATACTTGATAAATTTTTGATTTTAGATGATCACTTAAAACCCCATCCACTCCTCTCCCAAGTTAAAATATTTTTAACATATCCATTTAGAGTAAGTACATACTATATACATAACATTTACTGAGCTAAAAATTAATATAATTAGAATATATTCTTTCATATAAAGAACAAATTATAGAGATCTCGAATTGAAGTGGAAGGGTTTAAGAAACAAGACAACCCATATTGTCTAAATTTTGAAGTGGAATAAAATTTATGTGGGTGATAAATGGAAACCATCTAATGTGATGAGAGAAAATTAGCCTCACTTTTTTCACTTTATAATAAAAATTTCATGATAAATTTATTTTAGGGAGGGTAAATTTTAACAACGTATGTTTTTATTAAATATTTCTCATTAAGAAATCAATTTTTTAAAACATTACTTAAACCAAAAAAACAAAAAAAAATTATGCAACATATTAGTTTATTTTTTTCATAATAATAAAACTTATAAAAGATGATAATATACTAATTAATTCTAATTATTCATAAAATAATAAAAAAACTTTAGGATTAAACATTTCATTTATCAATAAAATAATTTTTTATCTATGTATTATATTTTTAGAGGATAAATGTACAAATTATAGAATTTTAATTTTGTAAAATATTTTTTTATTCAGAATTTAAAAATTATAATTAAATGAATTTTTCTGTTTTTATAATTTAGTTTATTTTATGTGAATAGTGAAAATTCACTTTTAACAAAAACTATCAATTTAATCTACATATAAGAAACCCCTAGAAGTCTAAAAACTATTTAATTGATGAAATATGTATTTAAAGAGTAAATCTATATATTTTTGAACACTATTATTAATATTTAAATTATATGATAAACATTTTAAGGACTTGAGTAACATTTTAAATTAAAAAATTGAATATCATAATTTCATTTAGAGAAATATTATTATAGTAATATTTATTTTTTTATTTCTTATAAATGAAAATAAATATTATTGATATTATAAAACACAAATTTATTACTTAAAAATAAATAAATATCAATATTATATCCAATACATAAATTTTAATGATAAAATAAAACATTTCTTAAAAAAAATTTACATGTCATGTTTATCTTGAAATTATTTTTTCTCAAATATATAAATTTAATATTTGAAAATTGAAACCATGCTAGAGAAAAGTATGATAAAATTAGGTAAGTAGTGAAATTTTAATGTTTTTCAATAGTAATTAATTACTAAGCTTACGAATAAAATTTTCAGTGGTAAATGATCATTTGGATAATGATGAACATAATAGTGGAAAACGATAAATTGATAAAATTTTATTTGCAAATGATCAGTAGAGATGAGTTTAATCCCATAATATATCCCAATTCTCCAATTTACCACTTTTTGAATCATTAACCCATGAACAATGTCATTCAATTTTCAAGAAATATTAGTTATTTACAAAATTATTTTATCGTCAATTATATAAGGGAATCACATCCACCATCTCAAATTTACACATCTCATTTGAAATATCCTTGAAAACATGAAAATATTTCCTCTTCTATAATTTCATTGTACATAATAAAACCACTGGTACTAATGGTTTTTAAAATTCCTTCATTTCCAAGGAGACATTCGTGAGAATGATCAATGTCCTAGCATGAGTGTTACACAATTCTTAACAATGTTCCTGAATACTTTCCTTCCCAAAAAGAATATCCATAGTAATATATTAAACTATGTAGCATTATTATAATAAATTTTTATTATACTAATGGAAGTAAAATGGTTTATTGATTCACATCAACTTATAAAAATAAAAGAACGTTAATCGAGCATATGTGTAGACTACTACCTCCAAAATTATCATTTTTTTGTTCTTCATATCGATTTTAAGTACTAATCCAAAATAATAAAACAATAATTTGAAAAATAAAAAAATATCGACATAATCAATATTCCATGATTAAAAGAATATTATTCCTTTCACTAATCAAAATCACTCAATTGAGTTATAACTTGTCCGATTTCAATTGACATAACCACCATCATGAATTATATTTAAAAATTAATCAATATTGACTATGGGTTATTAACGAATAAAATTATTATATAATAATAAAATAATTAATTATTTATGTTTATTTAGTTCACATATTAAATTTTAACACATTTTTTATACACCACCCTTCAATTTTTAAGAATTATCAAAATAATAATTTAATTGATTTCATTTTCCACCACATAACATAAACTATCATTAAATGAGAGAATAAATTTATAAATATAATTAACTGATAGGATAAAGTACTATAAAAAATCATTGAATAATCAGATTATTATCAATTAACCAGTATCAATACTGTAATTATAAAACATTAATGAAACAATAAAAAATAGTGATACCTGATTGGGCCACATTTCCTTGTTTTTTGTTATGTTATTATGTATTTATACATTTTTTTTCCTTTTTCACATTTCCATGATGATTGTATTTGTCAAAATATTATATGTTGTCATGTTACAACATATTTTTAATAGATCATTTAATATTATCTCATGATAACATGTTTTATACTTATTGAGATGTTTTTATCCATGTATTTACATTCATTCTTCCTTACCATTTTTTATGATATAATGATTCTATACTATTATTTTTTATTATCAAAAATTATCATATAAACCTTTAATTACATATTTATCCACTTTTGATTTTATATTTAGTGTTTATAATCATTTACATTATGATTTGTTTTACATTAGTAAACATCTGATGTAACCCTTTGTTATGTTTATGCTATATAGGTGTAGAAGACGAATACATCATGTGATATGTCTGTAAAAGACTCCATAAGATGAAAATTAAGGCGAAATGTTCCTGATTTTTATAAAATAAGGAGTTTATGAATCTAATATCTAGGTAACTAAAACGTTATTTCAATAGGTTTTGAGATTATTTGTGAGATGTGTTATTTAAATGATGGATTTGATATATAAATAATGATTTTTCCTTCTAAATCATTATAGTATCTCATTAAAAAAATATAAAAAACCAGTAAGTGAATATTGAAAATAAATAATGACTCTGATAATGGATTTTTTTAAAATTGTAATTTTTAAGAAAACATTATTTTCAAACGTTTGTAAAGAGAGTTAAAAATTTACTAAGTTCAAAAATCTGTAAAATATTCCTTTAAAGAAAGTGATTAAATTGTGAAAAATAAAAAAAATTATTAATAACTCATCTGAGTGTAGAAATATTTTTTTTAAATAATGAACATTGGGATGGAAGAGGATGGATCTCGACCCATATGAAAAAATAAGGTTATATTTTCATATAAAAACAGTTTATATGGATTTCAGTAACAAATAAAATAAAATTGGAAATAATAATTTTAAAAAATATAAATAAATAAATTAAAATAAAATATAACTGGTTTAAGAGATAAAGACCACATAATTCCACAAAATAATTTTCAAACATAATAAATTCCAATTAAAACTAATATTGAAACATAATGCTTTACACTAGATTACCGCATAGTCCAAAATTAATATATAATAAATATACACTAATTAATCATCAAGATAAGATACATATTTATATCTTTATTTCTATTTATCAATCATTCATAACATATTTTTACCCACTTACACAAATTGTTTTGTTATAATCCATAATATAGTTGTTAACTAATTTATATGTTTTGATTCCTTGGTTTTGGTCCTTGGACTATGGTCATGGTTTAAAAAAATCAAATAATGATATATATATATATATATATTATTTATACATTAGAAAATATTAAACAATAATTCATGTAAGGTAGTAATGAAAAATTAATATATTACATTGTGGATCCATTAGTCTGTACGTACGCACTAGAAAAATTTTCATTTTCCAATGGATAATAAAGAATATAGGTAGATAATATTTTATACTTAGTAACCATAATTGTTTCATAAAAATTATAAAAAAACAAATAGATATTTATAACCATCATTTTAGGGTGGTGAGGAACAATGAATAACAACTTTTCATTAACAAGTTATTATGCACATACACATAAGAAACATTTTCTTTTACCATAAGAAATAAATGAGTTATAAAATATTTGTTACTTGAAAAAAATTTATTTATAGTATTTATACTGATGTAATTTTGTTTTGATGCATTGAATTGATTTTAATGAGGAAAAAGTTGAAATATCTTGACACAATTTGGTGAAGACTTATCTCACCCCTTAGGATATATTCCTTTCCCTTACACCATGTAACTTATAATATTGGTATTTTTGTGGTATCTTGAACTATAGGAAACAGAAAGGAGAGTTTTAATGGTATGTGGAAATATATTGTTCAAGATAAGGTGGTTATGTTTTGTAGATATGTGATGAGACTAAGTTCCCTCTAATAAGTGAGAGGAGAGATAACCTTAGACATATTATGAATTTTGAAATATAATAAATTTATCTTTCACCAAAAGTGGATCCAATTTTATTATAATTTTTGATATAGTAGATTTTATGTTCTAAATACACACATTAAATTGAAGCTATATATTTTTTGGATATATTTTAGGCATTATGTTTTAGTTTATCCCCTACATTAACCCTACTTAACCATAACACGATGACTAAATTTATACTGTGGTAACTATTCATAAATTAAAAATTTGACATAGAACTTATTAGACAATTTAAATATAATTATTAAAACTATGATATAAATTTTACTATATTGAATTCTTAGATGATGTAAAAATAAATTATATAATAATTACCCGAATCACAATGAAATACTATTTTTTGACAGATGATTTGTAATGATAAAATGAATTTATACTAAAATCTAGGAATAATTTATTCTCAGGGAATTTATTGGTATAATAATAAATAATATTAGATTAATTGAACATATCCAATTCAAAATTGAATATCTATTTTATAATTATATCACTATAGGAAAGGATAAAAAATGGTAATATTTTTAGAAAAAAATAATTTTGGTTTTAAAATGTCCAAAATAGGTTTATAAATTCAATAAAAATATTTTAATTGTTATAAATTTTTTAATATATATATTTTTAACATACTTTTTTTATAGAACACTTGGCTCATTACAAAACCATAATGATGTTATAAATGATAAAGTATTCGTAAAAACATTATTCATTTACTGTTCACTAAAAATACAACCTTTTTCAAAAACAAACATGAATTCTCCCCAATATAACTTTTGAAATAATGAATTAATAAATTTATTAGCATTTTATAAATTAAAAAAATTAAAAAATAAAATATTTCATTAAAATTTAATTAAAAATTAGATTTAAAAACCTCTTTTATAGAAAAATAAACATTTTTAAACCCTAAGTGTTCTTAATATTATTTCATATTAAATTGAGTTTTAATATATTAGAACAATTTTTTTGAAATATTTTTTATTATAATATTTTAATATTTATTAAATAAATTAAAAAATTTAAGAATAGTTATTTGAGAAATATCACTTTTTAGCAATGAATGATTTATAAAAAATATGACTATATATGAATCTTATTGATTAATATCTATTTATATATTAGTGTATTGTTCCTTTTTGTTATGATTCATTTTCATTATTCTGTTAAAATAAATTTACCGCTATTTTTTAAATGTGAAATTCATACTAAAATCCTAGAGTGTTATATTCTACCTCCCTAACATTATTTTCATCCTAATAATTAGAATTATTACATACTAAGGAATTTATATAAGGGTATCGATAAGAAAAATATAATATCTAATATGATTTAAATCACCCTATACTAGGTACGACTAAGAAATGTATGGTCAAAATGTCTTAAACCATATATGAATCATTATAGAACATATAATTATAAACGAGTTTCCAAATATGAAATTTTGGTTTACGTATTCCCCTTAGAATAAATTCCTTCCTCTAAAATTAATGAAATATTATAGACATGCATAAATAATTCCATTTCAATTTCTAAATTTAATTTTTACCATTGATTTAGTGTCTTAATTAACTTCTACATATAATTCTAATGAATTACTTTAAAAAATATTTCATTCCAGAAGAACAAAAATATTTTTTTAATGGATCATATGATTTAGAGACGTATGGTAAGTTATTCCACTTCTATAATACCAGAAATATTTTTAAAAAATTAATATAATAATAAATTTTATTTAATCATTATGTGAATTAGTCATACACTTTTTCTTGAAAAATAAATTACAACACCAAATGAAATGGTATAATACTTTAATATTTTCATTAATCACTATCAATAGTATCAATAATTCATAATATATTATTATTTACTTCATATAATAAGTCTTTAATAGTAAAAATTAATTAATCCCAAAAAATTAGGATTATTTAAGAGTCAATCATATGTTTAAAAACTATTTTTTGCAACTAAGAAATATTTGTCTATCTAATTAGTGATAACTTTTTATTTTTTCATACCAACCAAATTCCCATTTAGTGTATTAATTGAATATTACTTTCTCAGAGTGTTAAAATTTGATTTAAATTTCTTATTAGATTCAAAATATTTTGAAGGAGCACATTAAAAAATAAATATGATTTTTTAATAAAATTAAATACTATCAAAACACATGGCGTTTCAATGTTTGTTTTAGTAATTGTAAAAGTTCACCATGATTTCCTCAACCCATTTGAGGAAAATTCCACTCATGATTATTGAATCTATTAGAATAGTTCCCCAAAACCTTACAATTTAAACAATATATATCAGTGTCTTCTTTATTTCGCTTGCATTCATGATATTTATAAACCTTATCTCTATACTTGTAATAGACTCTTATTCCTATTAAGAATGCACCATAGTGTTTATTTACATATATTTCACATATTTAATTCTCCATCCTACATGATTTTCTTCTGCCTAATTTTTTTCATCCTTAGTTCCTATACATCCACTATTTGTATTGATTTATTTTGAAATTATAAAACATGGATTATCTCTCAATCCTGATGGAACTTGATTCCATAAAATTATATGATAAAATAATTTTGAGGGAGTAGTTCTCTATGGAGGATTGGATTATGGAAAAACAGAAAATATTACATTAGTAGTTACTTATGTATTATATATCATGCCTTTATTGTATTATAATGTTTAACTCATAATCAGTAACACATTCACCTTCCTTTTATTTATACTTAAGAAATTTATTTTCCATATCATCTCAATTCACACATAGAAAAATTTTCTCAATGTATATCACCATTAAAGACTCCCAGTCCATTCCCTTTATCCCATAATTCCCCATATTATTTTGAATCAATGGAAACTATATATCATGAACTCCATTTAAAAAATATACAATAAGAATAAACTTCTACCTTTCATTACATATCTATGACAGAAATATATTTCTAGTGGAATCTGTCCATTGTTAATATATCAATGTATTAATAGTTCCATAAAGGATATAGATTTCAAATATATAAAGATGTAAAAAATCATTGTATCCTTCCGTGAATCAATATTTAATTCCATATGGGAAAATATATTGATCACAAACTATGTTAATTAAACTCATATATTCATAATCTACTTAGTTCCAACACCAGGCATGTTGAATTTCTCAGGAAGAAAATCCTTACTTTGATTGTGGATATTGATAATTTTTTAATCCTTCTACAATGATATATCTAAAAATAAGGGCATACTATTAAATATCACAAATAATTATTAATATAGATCCATAACATAAAAATCAGTAAAAACAAATTTAAAATTATATGGATTCATCACAATCCTCATACAACCTACGTTCTCTAAAAATACAGTTCACATGGATGTGATTAAACATACTCTGATACCATTAATAACAACTCTGAATATAGTATATAAAAGATATAGTTTTCTATATTAAATTGGTAAAATAAAAAAGAGATCATATACCGTGGAATTGAAAATTTTAATAATCATAGGAGTCTATATACATCCATGATTCCCACAATACATTGGTAATATAAAACATATCTTGTAGAAATAAAAAAATTAAATTTACTCCTTCTATAATTAAATTCAATCAAATATTATTTGACAATACCCTATTAAATGATGAAAATTAATGGGTGTTTTTGTATTCTTAGTATGGGAAATTTTAGAGCGGAAGCTATCATGAATATAGAAGGCATAAAACATATGGTATAGTTAATAGTCATTATGTATGACATTTATCTAATAACTCAAGCATAAAATTCATCCATGTATAATATCAATGAAATAATCATATTGAAAATAAATAAAATACATTTAGAGAATGTATAATTAAATAAATTTAAATCTCATCATCAAGGCCTTAACCATGGAACATTAAATAATTTGGCAGACAATGCCCACATTTTCCTTATGGCATAAGAAAATAATTATCAAATTATAGGTTTTGATGCATTAAGGGACTATAATGTTCTTGGAAACTCTTATCCTTAATAAATTTCTAATGCATTCCTCATATCATCATTGGTCACTATAATATGAAATCAATATTCCATCACCATGAATAAATATAACTGTTGAATCCTGAAAATAGAATGTTAATATTCTGCAGTTAGTATAATTTAATTTTGTGTCTGTTTCGATAAATTAAAATTATATATAGAAACATAATATGGTTAAAAAATAATGTAATGATATATTTATCCATTATACTGTTGAATATGTATAAAATTTGAAATGAATAATGTAATTTGATATCAAATAGAACATCATGGAAATGATAATATTCCTTTTAATCAAAATGAGGTCAAAAATATAAATCAATAATAAATTAAATAAGACTATAAATTCAACCTACCTTAATTCATTGAATTAATTTTAATTTTTTTGAATTTTTTATAGTAAAATTGAATTTAATCATTAAAAAGATTTCCTAATGTTTTTATAAATTTACCATAAAAATGAAGTTATAAAGCACTTCAAAAATTATTTTGAAAAGTTTTCAATATGAAATTTAAAAATTTAATCATAAAATAATTTAAAATAATATAATCTTAAAAATGAACTCTAATTAATTCGGAAAATATATAGTGTAAGATGAAATATACCAAAATAAAATAAGACTGTTTTTTTCAAATATATTGAAAAACTAATAACCATTTCTTTTTTTACAAATAAAAAATTATCGTAATCATGGGATTATGATATTTTTTAAATATTAAATAAAAAATGTAAATTAAAAAATATAATTAATAATGTTATTGATGATAAGAAATTGCATTCAAGAAGAAAACATAAAAAAATTTATTTTCATACTTTTGTAAAGAGAGTAAAAAATGACCTGTTTAGGTATCAATAAAAAAGTATCATTAAAAAAATGTAACGGAAAAAATAATTTCCCCCTGATGAATCATTTAATTATTTAAAACAAATTTCTTAAAACAGTATAATGTATATAGATATATAAGAGAATAGTTCTCAACAAAAAAGAATAAATAAGGTTATAATTATTTTATAATCAACATTTTAGTGGATTTATGTACAAAATATGGAAAAATTGAAAAACAAACATGATTAATATTAATTACTATAGTATAAAAGAATTATTGTTGCCTAAGAGAGAAAATAAATATAATTTCCCTAATGAACATTAAATCATGAATAATCTCTATTAAATGTGAGATATAATAGTAAACCATAATCTTGAATTACTATTTTGTCAGACATTTTCCAACCACCTATATTTTAAATTTCAAATTATTATTAATTTATATAAAGTATCTATTTATTTATTTATATATAAATATCATTCAGTCAATAATTATTTTTTCCAATTTACTCATAATTCCTTGTTAACATCAATTTTTTTATGCTAACTGTTATACATATTTTTATTTTTTAGTTCGATTACTTACACATTGGTAATTCTAACATCAGCTAAATAATATTTATCACGAAATATATATCATATTTATATTTTAAATATATTCTATAACTATTCCTGAAATTTAATAATGAAAAATGAATTACACCTCTTCATATAGGTGGTAGTCTGTACGCACTCCCAAATGAAAATTATTATTTTCAAATAGATTGGAGGGTAATGAGGATGAATGTATTTTATCATTAAATAATCATAGTTATGTTATAAAAATATTTTAGACACATTAAATTAATTTTTATGATCAACATTTTTTGTTGGATATGAAAAAACACATCACTTCATGGAGATGGTATTCTATAGGTACACATGAGTGACACATTCATATTCCATAAGATAGAAAAGAGTTTAAAATATAGTTGATCTATAAAAAATAAAATTTTAATATATTTAATATATTGATTTAATTTTATCTGGATGTTTATAGTATATTTTATTGTGGTGTATGAATAAATAAACCTGAAATTATTTGGATAAGACTTATACATCCTTGAATATCATCCTCTTTATTATACCTTAATCATTATAAGATTGGTATTTTATTGATACCATAACATCTATGATGTAAATATGATATTTTTTACTTAATTTAAGGAAATATTTATTCTTGTGTGTCCTCAAAGTGTATATAAATGTTAAGATATGAGGATTTCTTTTACAAGTGCGATGGGGGGCATCGTAGTAAATATTTAAAATATTAAAATATTAAAATTACATTCACATGGAAAATGGATCCAATTTACTCCAATTTTTAAAATATTATATGTTAATGTCTAAATAATATTAAAAAATATAAATTTATAAATATTTAAAGATATTTGAGTCCTTATCATTAGGTTTAACCCAATAATTAACCCTTTTAAACATGACCATAATTATAAAATTTTACTATGGTAACTATTCATTATTACTAAAAATGATGATGGAATTGCTACATAATTTTAATTCTATGATTATAAATATGGAATCCATTTTATAAAATTCAATTATTAGAGGTTCTAATTAATAAATTTAATATAAGTATGCAAATAAAAATGGAAACCAATTTTTAGAAAAGTGTCTATTTATCCGTAAAAATAAATTTATATTAAAAAAATTTATGGAATTGATTCTCATGTAATTTATTGGTATATAAATAAAAAAGGTATTTATTTATATTTAAAAAAAATCCAACCCTAAATTTACTTTTTTAATTAAATATTTAAAAAATGGTTCAATTAAAGATGATTTATTAAAATAAAATATCTCTTAGGTTTCAAAATGTTATAAATAGGATTAAAAATTCCAAATTATAATATTAAATTATTAATATTAAAATTTCAATATAAATTTAATTTATAAAATTGGTGTAATAACTTTGAATAGATTAATATAAAATAATTATTCTATAAAAGTTATAATATACATAAAAATATATTTTATTATATTCAAAAAAATTTATTCTTTTAAAAAATTGAAAAACTTCACAATAAAATAATTTTTACCAGATGAATTAATAAATTAAATTAAATTTAAAAAATTAAAATATTATAAAGTATAAATTGAAATTTCAAATAAAAATAATTAATGTAATAAAAACTACTTTTATAGGGAAAATAATCTTTTAAATCTCTAAGTGTTCTTAATCTTATTTCACATCAATTTGTGTGTTAATAAAGTAGTTCATATAATGAAATATTAATAATTAAAATATTTTTATATCTATAAATTAGTACAAAAAATTTAAAAATACTTATCTGAATGAATTATTTTAAATAGTTAATTATTTTAAAAAAGAATAATATGTTGCATTGTAAATAATTAATATCTTTTCATTTATTAACAGATTAGTCTACAATATCATTGGTCATTTTAATTTAGTGGTTTTTTTGTTAAAATATGTTATAAATTATATTTATTTGAAATAAAATTCATACAAAATCAGGAGGTATTAGATATATACATGGTTATTTTCTTATGGATGGGGATCACTATAGTAGATAGTTTATAATGTCCATTATTTTTGATAATTTTAGGATGTGTTTTTTGTGATATATAAGAACTAATTTTTCATGATCATTTTTATGGAGCCTGTATATAGATTTTCCTTGGATGAATAGAATCATTTTTGAATTTTGTGATCATTTTGGGTTGGCCTGTGGATTTTGGTGACATTTATTTTGGATTTATAAAGTGGTTGGTTGGTAATATCTGTGATTACTATATTAGTCTTTTAATGTGAGACCATTAAAAAATTTGTGTATGATAAATAAAAAGGTAGAGGGAGTTTTTATTGAATAGATGAATGTTTGAGGATTAATTTAGAAATATTAATGTAATAGAATAGAATCCAAGATGTTCAAATTGATTATTTTGAGAATTAAGTGAGAATATATGAAATTTAAAAAATATATAGTTCTCTTAGATTGGTTAGATTATCCTTAAATATTTATATAACCATGAATTTTTTATTTATTGGGATCATATATTTTTCATGATTAGTGCATGGTTTAGAAAAACCAAGCATTAAATATGTTTTTAGGAAGACTCTACCAATTTGTTTCCCCCAATCCTCCTCAAGCTACGAATTTAATAACTAGAGAGATAATTTAAGATGATTATATATTTTTATATTGATTTTTAAAATATTAAGTTGATGTTAGGAAATATTTTAAGAGTAAATTGGAAGAAAGATGTTATTATTATGAAAATTATAATATTAAATTATTATTAAAATGTTTTTGGGTGGAGAATTATCCAAGGCCACATGGGTGGTGGTTGGGTGGGGTCTTCATATATCCCTCTATTTTTCCCACTACATATAAATTTTTTAGTTTTAAAAGAAGTATTAAAATACTGACCTATCTATGTTAATATATTTTTAGAATACTTAAATGAGTACTTTGTATGGTTTTGTGATTTAGTTTATTTTATTTATCTTATATGAATCTGAATTATCCATTTTTATAATATTATAACTCTAATTGGTAAAATAAACTTAAAATAATCAACATCAATGTTATGATTGATGTGAGAGGTAGGTGAGTCTAAATAGTTTCCATGTTTTTCATAATTTTGTTTTCATTCATGTGTTACTAGTTTTGGAATGATAATATTGGACACAAATGGTTACATAATGTTTCAAGACAATTATAATATAATGTATATATATTAAGTAGAAATTTTTTTCACTCTATAATCACCAGATAATTTTTTAAATTTTCAGTGCTGACATCATATTGGGATCTTATGGGAGAATAACATGAATATATATTTTCGTTGTCTCTCTAGGTACCTATAAAGTTTAAATAAAAATCATAGTAATCTTTAGGTATGTGGTGGAAATTTATCCAGGAAAGGAATAATTTATTGTGGCTCAAAAATAGTTTTTTACAATGGATCCATGGATATATATTTTGAGAATCATGTCTGAGTATATATTTTCATTTTTATTAATTTTATATATATATTCAAGACAAAAATCCAGATCGGTGAGATCACACTGAAATAGATATAGAAATTTATGTATGGGATAATGATAAAGTCACAGAATGATATTGATAGTTAATCAATTAGAATAAAATTTTTGTTAAATTTTTATATAGTTTTATATGCCTATGAGTATTTTATTTTTTTACTTATAATATGTGATGGATAACAGTGATGTTGTATCCATTTCTTTTTAATATCATAAATTTTTCATGTTAATATTTTTAATAGTCTTCTTTCTAATATATTTCTTTTATGATGTTTTATTTTTCTAAAAATTACTTTTTTTGAATCTTCCATTTCCATTCAATCCATTAGACCACATAAATATTATAATGATTTATATTTATCATTAAATAGATCACATTATATATATAGTATCTACATCATTATGGGTTAAGAATATTAATATTTACCACACATTTGACAAAATTCATCATCCATTCTTAGGGTTCCATTTATTTGAGTCTTTTTTTATCTCTTATACTTCTTTAGAGAATTTAGTTTGTCCCTTTTATTCTACATTATTTTAAGTGATAACAAATGTTTCGTTTCTTTCTTCTAGTTTTTTAAGAATTTTTTATTTTCTGTTCAACTATTATCCAAATTTTTATGTATTTATATGATTTTATGGTATTTTCATTTTTCTCCACTAATCGAATAATTACTTCTACAAAATATATCAATAAAAATAATAACCTATGAACCATTTTATTTTCTATTATAGTGTAATCTATGAAAATATCATAGGATGAGTTACTTTATAGTTTTTAGTAGATACAAAACAATTTTGAAGTCATATTTTTGAGAAAATCCTCATGCATCATTTAACATCCACCATTAATGATTTGGAATCTCATTATGTGTTTTCGCCATCGAAAATTTCTGAGGATTTTTTAATATATACTAAAAAGCGAAAAAATTAATTACACAGGATAGTTTATGAGTTATCAGACACCATTCTATTTGGAGATTTTTCGTACTAGATTAATTGATAATCTCATACTCTTGATTCTTCTTATATGAGTCCTCTTATATCCATGTATCTTAATGGAAGTCCTCATAGTGATATCCTTCTTCTAGATAATTTTGGGGGTTCAATATGTGAGGGTTTCTATATTTCACATCTTTTTTTACAACCCAAGTAATTTTTTTGTAGATAGTATACTTATAATCCTTAATTTAACTCTCTCTTTCTTCCGATTCATTTTTATCATCCTTGATTTGATATTAATACACTTTTCATAATTATTTTGATGACTTATATGTAATTTTTCATTGTTATTTTTTCTTTGACTATGAGTTGATAATTTTATATATACATAGAAATTTTTTACCATTTTCATGTTTATAGAATAATTGTGTAAAACTATTCAAAAAAACTTTAACATATTTATACCATTGTAATTATTCCTCAAGAAAAGAACATTATTTATCACAAACTGATCTAATTTTCCACTATTGTACTAAAATATATTTGAGAGAAAATCACATTAAAAATTTATGAATTAGTGAATTTTATAATTATAAAAAATATAATTTCAACTATGTATTATCACAAATAAAACATTGATCATTCGAATAAAATAAACTACCACTTTATTGGAATAATAATTTAGTTATTTTTAAATATTAGATATGTAATCACTAAGTTACATATAATCATTATAACTAGAACATTTTATTAGTAGAATATTACTAAAAATAATTATTACTAATTTAAACACTATATTTACCTTCAGTTAGTGGTGTTTCACACTTTACTTTCAAATTACTGTTTTGTTTCATTGCATCCTTTTTCTTATAGTTGTTTGTAGTCTTTATAGAAATATAATTTTTTCTATCATTACAAGTCTCATACGTTTTCTCCATATAAGTTATCTGGAAAACATCCTAGTATTTATACTTATTTAATGATATTAGAAGTAGTAGGGGAGAAATTGGATCTTTATAAGGAACCTGAATGTTTTCATACCAATTATAGATCCCAGGCCATGTTATGTAGAACTAAGCGGGGGGGGGGGATATGTAGAAGACTGTTTTTATAATTTATAATTTTTTTAATTCACCATTATAAAAATTTTAAAGATATCAATATAGTAAATGAGATCTCAATTTCTTTCCTCATGTATTTTAGTAATGAAATATATGGTTGTATGTAGTATATATAAGATTTTGCTGAAAGGAATACTATTTCCCTTGATGTTTAAGAAACCAAAAATTCACTATATACTATAATCATGTTCATAAGTACAATGGATTAAAAAGTCCAAGATATATTTAATGGTTATCCTCCTAATGAAACTTTATCTAAAAGAAATAAGTTATACTCCCAAGTATTCGATCCTCAATTTATGCCTCATTATCCTCCGCATAAAACAAATATTATACCACGATTTGATATACACCCAAAACATACTTTCTATCTACATGATTTGTTATAATACCCAATAAAAATTCTTTTCAATTAAATATATGTGTAGAAATATCACTTTGTTCTATATGGATACATCTCTTCCTCCTTGTGATGATATTTATATATTATTGTATATGAGCAGGTGTATCCATTTAAAACATAAAGTATGTGCGAACGTGTTATCATCGTAATGTGATTACTGGCCTCTATAAATTTTTTCATTTTTAGAAATGATCTAAATATTCTCAATGAATTGACAAATTAGGCATTGAGATCTATTCATTGAAATCTCTTAGATTTAGTCTCACATTATCTCCTTGATTGTGTAATATATGAGGGCTTTTAGAATTCTATCACATATGTATTTTCTATGATTTTAATATTATATATTCACATCAGTCACAAACTGCATATTTATATTTACCAAACATCATCATGATAACATATTATCAATATTCAAAATATGGAAACTCAATGATCTTACATAGGTGTGATATTCCCATTTAAATTTGGAAGATATTCCTAGTTCTAATTCTTTCTTATTCAATATCATTTAAATCCTCTATAATTACATCATAATAAATTACTTTTTGTCTATAGCCTTATTAATTTACGTGATATTCAAATATCATGATGTCATCATCTATAAAAGATTCTGCTTTAATTTAGTAAAAATCCACAAATAGTGTCATGCAACCCTCATTTATATTCTATTTATCGAATAATTATCACATGAATGATAATTATGTTTAATATATGAAGGTTTTACTATCAGGTTTTCATATTTCTATTTCCATAGAATATTAAAACTATTGAAATTCAAGTTTCCACGCAATAAACTCACCTGAAAATTTACTATGTACCAAATTCAACATGCAATTGAAAAGTGATTACATGGAGTGACCATGAGAAATGTGACTGTATGAAGGGACATAATTTTTTTTCCTAACCACATGCCTTGATTGACCATATTTCACCGAATCCATCAATAGCTTGAATCATTAATTGATCACAAAGGACCACCTACATGAATAATCAATCATTATAAATGGATTGAAAGCAAATGGAATGAAGTGATCATGAATGATTGATGATAAGATAAAACTATTATAGATAGTTTAAAAACAATATGGAGAAATGATTGGTGGACTAAAAATAAGAATTACCATTATGCTACTCAACACATGTCTACACAACGTCACTTCATATATACAAAACCCTTTTATAATGATTACATAGAGACAACAAGATCTGTACATTGTATGTTGATGATATTTACACATCACCAGTATGGTGTTTATGAATGTAGTTCTTAATTCCTACTAAAAAATTCTTTATTAACGAACTCAACATCCTTATACAAGAAACAATGAAATCAACATATCAAACTTTTTTACATGAGAATTATAAACTATTAAAACCAATTCCTACACAATAATCTATAATAATCCCCCAATTCTAACAATTTCATTTCATAATAAACCCCACATGGAATCATTATTAATATGTTAAAATATTATTAGTTTCTAATTAAAAAATTTAATAAAATATAAATCAAAATGAAACCTCAAATGATTAAAGGCCCTACATCAATATCCTCCTCATATAATGCCTACTTATTTATAGAGACCATTCATGTCTATCCAATCCCATCTCAAGTATAGAATATCCCAAAACATCCTTAATCAATATACTATATTCAATATAACACACCTATGAATATATATTAATCTCCCAAAATTAAAATTTATAAAACCTCCCTTCCCACATTGGATGCATTGAAAATGTGTCATGAGAGAATTTGACAAAATATATCCATCACTTCTATAATGAAAAAACTATATATGACATTTTTCCTAGGATACGGGAGAATATAAATTCATATATCCTTATAAAATTTCTTCTTACTCAAACGACCACCTCCATGTACGTAGATAAATTATAAAATATAATATATGGACATATCTACTGTCTAATCATTATCATGAACCTTATTTACTTGTGGATCTCATTAGTAATAGGTACTGGTGTATTCTGTACTAAATCAATAAATTTTGATTCTTATATCTTCTCTATCATACTAACATACATAAAATCTTGAAATTCCTATTCATTACTTATATTTAGCTCTCCATGATAGTACGGATACTTTAAAACAATATAGAAACCCTTAAAGTAATGATCCTTATTATATATATACACCAACCTAGACTCCAATAATTTCCTTGCTAGTATTTCCTACATATATGTAAAAATATCGACCCTTGAGGTATATAGAATCCCCAATAATATATAATAAATCTTATCACACTCCTTTAGAATATTATTATTGGAGTTTTTCTCATTGAATTAGAAAACCTACAGTAATGATCCCACAATCTAAGAAACCTCTTCTCATCATCCCCTAACAAGAACTTTTAATGTAGCATTGATATATTACATGTAAAATGATTTAATTAATATCATAATATTTATAAACTAATCATCATTAAAAAATCAAATTATTCACTTTTTATAGGTTTATTAATGTATTTCCCATTAATTAATCCCATTACCCACTAATTTATCACAAAAATTCTAAAAAAATCAAAACTACCTTAAATAACATTTTTGAACACCTAAAAAATATAGTCACTGAAAATCGTTTTTCATTGATGAAAGTAATTTATTTATATCCAAGGATTTATGATACAAATCCTCAATATCCATATACTTATGTATACAATATTTCCAGTTCTACTAAATTTTCTGTAAACTTGGAATGAAAAAATATATCATATCTGGTCATCATCAACCATTTGATTACACAAACATCCATAAAACTCAATATTTACCTTAAATAGGTCTTCCCCATTAATGAGTAAATTTTTAGTTTCTACCATCCTATTCATTATGGATATAATAATTACCATGACTCATATTTAAAAATATTTCCTAATACCATTTTGACCCCACATAATAGGATAGTATAACATGAGACATAATTCAGAATTCATCGAGGCCTTATACATTCTCACCAATTACTAAAGCCTCAGATCAAGTACCATGGTGGAAAATAAACTATCTACGCAATTCTTTTACATCAATGATACAAATAATCTAATATTAATTAATTAATTGTTCATATTTATAATTATCCCTTTTCTTTAATACTATAAAATTTGAAATGAAAAAATTAGTTTACATAACAACTAAAATATAAGAACAACTGATTCTTTATAATAAAATGAATATATATAATTAATGAAATCATAAGCTGACAACTTCTAATTCTATATATCCAATAAGTATTTATTTTTATCAACAAATTAATTATAAATAATTACCTTTCTATTCATTATGACCAATAATGACAACATATACACAATTTAAACATGTAATGGGAGAGTATAAACAACATATTACTACTCCAATTACAATGATAAATATCATTACATACATAATTCTAAAAATAATGAATTTTTTTCAACCATGATAAAAAATAAAATATTAAAACAAAAAATATTTAGTAACATTAAAAAAAATACTAAATCCAATTAAATGTATTTATCCATATATCCAAATGATTCATAAAAAAGATTATTGAAAAACATAAATTTTCATTTAATTTTAAAGTTACATTTTTCCTTGAAAAGATCATTTTAGAATAGTAAACATTTTCAATCATTAATGTGGAAACCCTATATTTCCTTTAAACCAAAACAACTCATCATCTCCTCATAGCCCACAAGATTCCAAATTTCATGAAAATATTCTTATCTTGAGTAAAAAGATTATGTATAATACTATAAATTAAAATCTAAACAGTTATCTTGTATAGGACATGCTTCTCCTGGAAATAATTGAAACATTATTCACATGAAAATATTATGTAAAATATATTTTTATCAATTCAGACATCAAAAACCAAATCATTCACTACACTTTGATAAAGTGTTAGGTTCCCCTTTATAACCCATATCATTTTTTACTATTTATATCCTAAATAATCACTCCACATGTCTCCAATTATTCAGAGATGAATAATAATTGTTTCTAAAAATTTATAAAAGGAAACTTATTGTCATTAATGCATCACCTCAGCCCAACTCACTATGAATTGTAGTTGGACTAGTGGTACTGCATAATCCAAAGAATGCCACCTATTATGACAAAGTCTATTGAAAAGTTATGTGGGTCTATAAAGATACTATAGGGGGGAATATAATTTTTTTAGAGTAGAAATCGTTGTGAAAATAGAAAAAATATTATAAACTAGGCCCAATTAACATCATCAAAAAAGTAGGAAATTGGAAATAAATAGGTACAACATTACATGCTATAATAATATTGGGTAATCCATACAAAAACAATATCCCCCATGGAATGTTCATATAAAAAGTGGAATTAAAATACCCAAAAAATGAAACTATGAAATCAGAGAAATATGGTCCCGATTTTGGCCCAGTTCGACCCTCCAAACAACACTCTAGTATGCCAATAAATTAATCATAAAATGAGACCCTTCTCAAAAAAAGTATTTTATGAAAAAATAGTGATATCCAGCCTGTTAACCAAGTTCCATGTAAGACTAAAAAGGGTTCGAGCGTAATATAGCAGGCAACAACTAGTTTCACCCTTAAAATAAATATTTCATATAACAAGTTTATGTAAAAGTGTTTGAGGAAAAAATTGATTTCTACCTAATAAATAAATATTAGAGGGTCAAAAATCTTGAACCTCCATGAATCGTGAGGTCGGACCAACCCGTTCCACCTAATAATGGTGTATCTCTATCCATGTTGTATAATATGGCTCATCTAGTTACATATCTTACCTCTATGGAAACCATAGCCAAATACATCAAGTGAATTCATGTGGCTCACTAGTAATTAACTTATAATAAATCCCATAGGTAATTCAAGGTGTCCACCTTGGAATCCCATAATATAGGGTGACAACTATATAATAAAGGAACAATCCTTTACATTTAGAAGTATAACATGGTGGGAAACGTAGATGAACACCTAAGTAATTCCACCCAAATGTAATAATGATAAATATATGGAGCTCAACCTGTGGAATTTTATAAGGAACCCGTTCCAAATCCATGAGATTAATACATAGAAATAAAAAAATATTTACATTACTAGAATCCATGTGGAATACTCCCTAAGAAATTAATGTTAATTAATTGAAAATGAATATTAATGATTTCTCAAAAAACACCATAGTATTTAACCCAATTGAATTCAAGGTCTTCATCACACTATGTAGGTCACATCAGTCTGGTAATGGAATCCAAGTCCTTTTCATGGAAATCCACCTCAAATAGGTCTAATAAATCCTTATGGTATCCTTCCGAGTCATTACAATCCAAAATAATATCAATGATATAATCAGTTAACAATATTTACAAACAGATAAATAGTTTTATATAAATCAAAAATGTCATTATTACAAGTAAATTATTTAATTACACACAAATTCATCCATTATTAAATCTCATGTCATTATATAATATCACTTATCATTTTATAAGAGCATTTACATTTTCCAAAATATGCAATTAAATATTACAAACATCATTTTTTATTTAAATATTCATATTTTTTTATAATTTGGGGGTTTCCATTATACACTATTAATACCATTCAATTACAAAATTAAATATATTAAATTATCTAGTTCTTCTTTACAAAAGGCCAACATCAAAGTTTATATCCATCTTAACACAATCTATGATTTTGAAATCACATTTCATAATAATTGATTTATCCACAATTCCATTATTTGGAGTAATTATGACATGGATTATTTATTTAATAATAATAATGAAAATCCCTAAAAATTTATAGATTAGGTAAATATGACCAAACCCATACCAAGAATAATCTAATTAAAAAAATATAGATTAACACTCAATAACAAGTTCACCATATATCACGTGTACTAGAAAAATAAAGTGATATTATGGGTTATGGTTAGGGAAGACCTACCCTATGATTTGTGAAGCTCATCCATCAGGTATCATTTTTTGATTCAAATTGATTTGAAATAAAATTGGAAACTAGAAACATGACATGGAAATAGTGAGAATATGTATACATGGAAATTTATTAAATGGTAGTGATGAAAAATAATTGAAGAAAGATGAATTATTGACCCAATATAAGGTTCATATCATATCTAGAAGAAAATCAAAAAATGAATGATTAAGGGAAATAAGTCCAAGAGTATAGGAGGGTATGGAAGATGTATATGGGGGGTAATTCAAGGTGTTTGGGGTCCAAAAACCCAAGTATGAAATTGTGTGGGTATCTCGAGTGAAATTATAGGGATTACACATAATAAAAACTTCCCTGATAGGACATTGGTGATATAGTGGGTCACTACCTAAATGATGATAGATTATCAGTGATCTAATGATCCTAATAGTCCACCTATATTTCTAAATTTTCCACCCACTAGCCAGTGGTGCAACATCATATTATTTCAGCCTCATCTTTATGTCCAAAATCCCTTATATTTTGTTACATGTTATATAAAATTTAAAATCATATATCAAGGGTAAATATTTGTGGATACAAATTTAATAATTAAAATTCATACATTATTGAGGGTATGGATATTAAAATATAATCATAAACACACACCATGTAATAATTTTTATATAAAACATAATAATACCATTTTAAAAAACCACATTTTCTATTGGTATATTTCTATAACCATTTTTTAGAAATTCTATATCTTAATAAAAATTCTTATTTAATTTTATAGTAGAAAATAAATAATTTTTAATATCATAAATAATCTATAAAAAATAATTGATTATCCAATAATATAGAATGTATTAAATCCAACTAACTAGAGGATCATTCCCAGAGTCTCCAAAAATTCCAAAACCAATGATACTTTCAATATGAACCACCAAGTACTGTTATAAGACTCCTTAAAAAAGCTATAAACAATAAATACATCCTCCATATAAATATATTTTATTATATATATATATATTTGGAACAACCATCATGTGCATTTTTCATGACCAATTGGATTTTTTCAGAAAACCTATATAAATATCAACCCAAGAGTATAAAATTTCAAGTTAGTAGTGTAACCACTATGAAATAACGAATCAAGCCAAAAACATCCTATATTTTTATTTATTAAAAAGTATTAGTAAATGATTGATATATAAAATGATTTATGTTCCCCATTCTAATTTTCACAAACTTGTTTCAAATATCATAAAATAAAATATAACTCCATAAATATTGAAACATGAATGAAATAATTCAATGAATTAGAATATCCTCGATAAATATGAATAATTCATATAAATATTTATATAATAAAATATTTTAAATAATTTAATTCTTCTAATGAACACATACCATTAATCACGTTCAGATAATAGATTCATTAATTTTTATTGATAATATAAATTGTGATAAAAAAGGTAATATATAAATTCATCTATTTATAAAACATTATTTACACCCTATAATAAAAACACCTTTTTAAAATCTAATAATAATGAGTCAAGTATCTCCCTAATTACCCTATTTTAATTAAACCCTCTCTTTTTTAGAGTTCCATGGTAAAATCTACATCACCTTTAAAATAAATCAAATATTGGAAACCATATTTCTATGGATGTATTATTTAATTCACCTAATAATTTATATCTCCAATACTCTACCACAATGTGATTAAATATAATAGAATTAATGGAATAGTATTATTTATAATCCCATTGTTAATTACTCATTTATCGTTAATATACAATCTCATATCACAAACATATTAAAAAATGTTAAATAAATAAATAATAATAAATAATAACATTTCACATGCCATTCGTACTTTAAAAAAAATATTGATCTAACAATCAAAAATATTAAATAATCATAAAAATTTAGTGAAATAGATTACATAACTCTTTTTAGTAATATTTTCTATACCTTTACTTATTAGCGTACTAAACACCTTATAATATTATTTGTTGTCAATATATTTCATTTTTGAAAATAATTATATTTTCACAAATATCTATATATCATTATCTATTTACTTTTATTGGTAATTTTGAGTTATTGGGTTAATCTAATAAATATTAATTTATGACTATAATAGGAGGTATATATGGAATTTTATCATACATTAACACCATATTTGCATCAATTATGAATTTTGAAATATTCATGTAATTAATTGTTAAATTTCTTTAGTAGTGGATAATGTTTTGAGCAATAAATAAAATTTGATGTAGTGATGGCTAGAAAAAACATAAAGAAATATATATTATTTTCCCTTAAATTATTATTTCTATTTGTTTCACCACTATATATATTGTAAACTAGTTTCTTTCAGTACACATCCATTCAAAAAACAACTGAATTGGTTCTTAAATAGTTCTTCCAACACCTACATTACTTTTCCTCTATCGTAGTGAATATTTGGGTCAAAATATTTTAGAAAAAATATGTATCTCATTTTCATCATGCTTATATCCTTCCTTATAAATGGAAAAATAAAAAATTTATAGATTTTCTTATACAATAGGGATTTTCCTAGAATGGTTATGTGTTTATATCTTCAAAAACAATTATGGTAGAATGTTCAAAATCTAGATTTTGGTAATTTCACAACATTGTATTCTTTACTTTGATTCATAAGTTTTAATATTTTTATTTTTCATAAGATCATACCTAATTAATTTTATAAGATAATTATTATAAGTATAATATACTTTTACTCTTTCAGGTATTGTTAGTACATGTTCACCAACCAACTATAACAATAGCTCATTGAAAATATATTTACATTAGTTTGTTTGAATAAAAAAACACCCATCAATTTTAAATTCATAATTGGGTTGGAATGTCCATATTTTTTTGTTATCATTTAACAATAATCATCTAGTCTAATTAAAATATATATCCATTTTATTTTTATGAAATGTTACCATTCCTCAACCCCAATTGTATTCACATGGTTATAATATATTCCATAAAAACATAAAAAATTCCTCATAAATAAAACTAATTATTAAAATACTTATATTTATTGAATTTAGTTAATATAATAACATTAGTAATAGTGAATTATCAAATAATGTTAATTATAAAATAAATTAACAAAATAAGATATTTTATACTCATTCATTCCTTGATGTACCTTTTCATGTAGTGAATTTTTATGAAAAAATAATTTTAAAAGATGGTGCATCACCATTTTCATCACGAACCCCGAGTTAACAACTAATTAAATGTTATTATTTTTGAATTTTTTTATCAGAATCATTAGCACTCAACTGGGGTGTTTTGAGATTGACCAAGACAAATTTAATGACCGTATTTATGGAACTAAACATATCATGAGGATGAATATTTCCCTAAAAATAAGAGATGAAGCATCCACTCTAAAGGAGGTGAGAATCATTCCATGGGTATTATTTACTCATGCTGTAGAGTTTTATACTTGGCTTCTCAAACAATTATTTAGGATTTATTTTATATCTCTACTTATCTATCTGCCTAAGGAAAAATGTGGGAGGGTATCTTTCCATTGTTTTGGTCATGTAACTATAAGGGCAGTGTGTGTTAGTGAATTCATTATATTTTATTATTGAATTATTAAGGTTCTTTAATATACATGTTTTTCTAAATCATTTCATTTCATATATGGTATGATCATTTTTTACTAAATTTGAGGGATAAATTTTTTATTTAAACTAATTGTTATGTGTTGTTCATGAAATTGTTTCTATTCAGACCAATTATGTTTAAATCTGGAATTATGTTACCCAATATAGTGATTTATTAGTGTAGTTGTCCATATAAATGGTAATTATTTTATGATATAGGGACTACCATAACCATTGGATTATCATAAACCTAACTCCAGTAATAAATATAGAAAAAATATTTAAAAGATAAATTCATTATCACACTCAATCCTGGATGTTAATGAACTAGACATTCTTTATCCAATTGATTTAAAATAACTATATTCACTCTAATTCATATTTAGTCACCTTAAATTTCCAAAAATATACTCCCATTATCATATCGGTTCTACATCAAACTCATCACTTCCAATACATAATTTGTTACTAGTAATATTTTGAGCGTTTTAATAAATGTTTAAATTTTATTATCCCCTTTAGATATACCTATTCTATATGGGATGTCAAATTTCTAGAAGAATTATGAATAATGTATGCCTAATTGATTTTGGATGTTTTAGTTTTTATAAAATTTATTTTTATTTTTTAAATATTTTTTTGGTGTTATGATATTAAGATCAAAACATTGTGCATAACCGATCCACATATGACAGGGGAGAAAAGGAACACAAGTATGACATTGAATTATACATAACTATGATGCAAGGAAATAAATATTTAATAATTAATGGTGATAAATACTACAGAATAGTTATATCTGTATAAGAAATATATCCAACGCTCATAATGCTCACATATTATGGAACATTATAAAATATTGAAGTGTATATGAGTATTATGATTACTTTAGTTGTGGAAACAAACATTGAGATCACATTGAAAAGAATATAGATGATTTCTAATTCAATTCAATTCTCCAAACTGCCTCCTGAAGACCCCAACACACATATAGAGATAATTCATTAACATTTTAATACCTTGAAATTAATTAATGTTTCAAGTGAAGTGGTATCATATTTTAGATTGATATTTTCATTAATATATTATATTAGCGGCTGGATTCTATTATTTCCACTCATTCCATCACCACAAGGGATGAGTTGGCAAGACAATTTTTAACTCCCATCTTCCCTCCTCAAAATCCACATACATCTACTTTAATATTTTAAATTTCAATTATTATAATGATGAATCAATGTATAATTCATGAATTTGATACAAATATTTATTGAATAAATGTATGTTTCATGGTATATAAATATTGTTCTCAGTTAAAATGTGTTGTAAGGGGTTTTTATAGGTATAAAAGTCAAATTGGGATACTACAATAGGCGGGCCACTAATAAAGAAATCATTAGAGGATAGATTAAATTTATTTTATAATATGGATGGAATTAACATATAGAGAAACCCAAATGGAATAAATATAGGGGAGTAAAAATCATTGACAATAATATAATTTTGTTATCCGGGATGGAAGCATTGACAGAAAGAATAAACAGTATGAGGGGAAAACAAGATTTCCATATTACATACACTGAAGAGGTTAATAATATTGATATAAATTATGGTAATAATTTCTTGGTTTGGTTGTAATAAAAATAGTAAGGACAAGGCTATCTGAAAAGGTTATCAAGATTTGAAGAAAAATAATGACCTTATAACAAGAGTCAAATCCATACACTGGAAGACAATATGGCCCTATTTATTACAACCATTTGGAAAAAATATATAAATAATTGATAGAATAAATAATGGAGGAGTGACTATAAATTATTTGAATGATAAATCTGGAAAACAAATCATTAAGAAATATGGAGTTAAAAAATAGTGAAATTATAGAGAAAAATAAAGTGAGACCATGGATAATATTAATGTGAAACTTATAAGGTTACTGATGAAGAGATTTAAACTCCATTACCCTAATGAGTGGGAAAAAATGGAAAACCTTATAATAGAAGAAATAAATAAAAAAAAATATGCTAAGAAATATGTAGAAGAGCTGGAAAAGTAGGTAGAGAAATAGAAATTTGTTGTGTAAGATGTAAGAGAAGAGCCCACATTATTCAAGAAAAATCTTCTATTTCTAGAGAGCATAAAAAAGGAAAAATCAATGTATAAAAAAATAATTTTAATGAAAATATTAAAAAATCTAACATTATCATACCTTATGTAGAAGCCCAAGATAATTTGTTAGAATAATTAAATTTAATGAATGATTTGGGGTCTAAAATTAATTTTAAATGTGAAATAGGCATTATACCACTCACACGAGGTTGTTAATATATGATATTAAAGGATATACTGATGAAACAAAATATATAGATTTATTTGAAATTCCAATCAACATCAAGATTAATTAGTTAAAGAAATATTTGTTTGAATTTCGTTCTAGTGTGAACATAATCTCATACAAAAAAATCCAGAGTGTGGCAATTTCTGCTATGAAGATATTAACTATCACACTATAACTAGATTATTCATAATTAAATTATCCATAAGTCATTATTGTGTACATCACCATCAAATTGGACATGTTTTATTTTACGGAATATTTTCTCATGGTGGGCATTTATTAGGAGAGGAAATTATTTATTCTTGGAAGACAATTCAAGGAAATGGAAATAGAAATGATTGATGTCAATAAAAATGATTTTTTATTGAATCATAAGTGAGAATGTTGGTTATAATATACATCAGAAAATTAAAAAAAATTATGTGAATAATGATGTCTGAGAGAGGATAGTGTGACCAATATAGAGAAAGATTATTTTATTGATACTAATAATGAAGAATCCAAATATGAGTATAAATCAATAAATTTTTTTTAAATATATCCCAAGATATAGAAATAGTAAAAAAACATGTTTGATGTTTGTCAAAAAGTTTAGATGGTCCATATACATGATTTGACCTATCATGTTTGAAAAATCACTAGTGGATTAGACCACTAGAATTAGAATAAATGCTTGCCAAAAGAAGAGTAAATCCAGTCTTATAGAATGTAAATGGGACCATATATGTAATGAAGACCAAGATATGACCCTTTTTTATCCTAATAAGGAAATATCCCTAGATACAAAAGATAGACATGCATATGTTTTATGTAATGAAAAATAAAAAAAAATTATTTTTTAGGAGGCAACACAAAATTTTATGCTTTCATATGATGCATTCATTTAGGATGTCAACACATCCCTCATACTTTTTTTAATTTTATTTAAAAAGGATTTAACATTAAAATATTTTTATTCATGTTTTCAGGTATAAAATAAAGGCACCAAAATGTTGTAGGATGTAGATTGATGAGGCTGGCTGCTGGAAAATCATGTCATGATACACATGTTCATGCCAAGAAATGTTATAGATAATTAATAATGTATAAAATAATCATCAATTATAGCCAAATCCTACACATCATTCTAATTGAGGACTATTATATTTTAAATTTTTTTATTTTTTGTTATGTCCCTACATTTCATATTAATAATTTTAAATTTTAGAATGTATTCATCAATTTTGACATTCCTAGTTTAAACCACTGATATAGAAGACAAAATACCACTGAGGATAATCCTTATTAAATTTTCTTAATATATTGTTCATGAAATTAAAATACTAAAATTGGAGGAATAATTAAGTAGAGAGAAACATTAGGATTTGGATTTGAAAAATCAAGATTTAGGTAGATATTTATATTTTTTAAAATTATTTTTTAAATGATATTCTATTATTTGAATTTATTAAATTTTAATGAATTGATTTTATTTTTATTGTGTATTTCCATGTTTGATTCATTTAATATACATGTTCACATTCATGATTGATCTTTTAAATGAAATAATTCCATTTTTCTTGACCTGATTTCTCATTCTAATAGGGCATTATTTCTTCTATAAATTTCATTTTATCTTGTCAAACTTATGATTGTAAAAAAATAACTTGTAATATAATTATGTAAATTATTTAGATTAAGACCTTTATATTGAGTCCCATATTTACATTGGAAATTACACAACCAGTAAAGTCTATGAATATCCTTTTTAGGGAAAATACATATTAAATACCTATCATATTCATTCATACCCTTCTCTATGTATTTTCTATGATGTCAATAAAATATTACTATAGAAGATGCATCATCATGGTGGAGGGAATTTATGTATTGAATTGGATAAGTGTGATGATATTTTAATAGGAAATTGAGGAAAGTTTGAAGATTATAATTTATTGAACTATATGAAAACCCTAGTAAAAAAATAGCGAAAATTAAATTTCATAAGAAAAAGGAGAGAAAAGATGGGTTATGTCATGGGAGGGTAAGACTCCTAACATGAGAAACAACCTTATTATAACTATAATAAATTCTATCTTGGGGGATCATTTAGGTTTGATTGCTGGATATGATATTTTTCCCAAGAATTATATTATAAAATAAAAAAAGAGACAAAATAATCAAGAGGTTCTATATAATTCATTATAAAATTTTAATTCACAACATTTCACATAGATTGAGGGAAAGGGGATATTTCATTTTCCTAGAGAATCATAATTGAGATATTTTTTATTACCATGATAAGTGACATAGAGTCATACCTTCTTTTTGTGATTTATTATTTTTTTATTATTTACACACATACCTTAGAGCCTCAGAATCATTTGAAACTTATATTTAATACCTCATTATTAGTTTTTGTTAGGTATTCACAATTTTGGGAATGTATATACTTTGTGATGCTATTTTATGAAACATGATTAAACTTATGGGAAAAAACCATTTACATTCATATCATGAGCGATGAGTGAATAAAATTCGAAGTTAGTTATATGAAAATTATAATTCACATTGATAATTATCATAGATTTATGAGTAAGATAAAGAAGAAGTATTTTAATTCAAAATAGAACATGTAAAACCTATTTCTAGATTATATCCTATACAAGTGATGAGTTGATGAAATTTATCCTTCTGATTCCAAAAAAATTTAATAACCTATTGAATCACATGATTTTATTTCTTGCTGACATGAGTTTCTATTTTGGTAATTAAATACTTCATTCTTGAGAAAAATACTGAATTAAACTATTGGGGAATTTGATATTAATATTTCAGGATTTTTTACATGAAATTCATTAACATTGGAATTAGAAATTATTATTCCTGTCAATTTTTTAATTGTTCTATTCATTATTAGGTAGGTGAAATTTTAATAGGATTCATATTATAGAAAATAAACATGAATACTATAAATGAAAAATATGTCCATTTCATGATTCTTGATGTGAATCTCTATTCAAGATGGGAATAAATCGAGCCAAACATAAGCCAAAATTCAAGGAATTTTGACATATCATATGCCCAATTAATTATACAATTCATGTCAAGAATTTTGTTTTTCATGATACAAAATATCAAATAAATGAAGAACATGTGATATATATTGCTCAGTAATACCCAATAATACCTTCTTACACTATGAATTTTTATCCGAAATAAGTTTCAGAGCTAGAGAATTACCATTTATAGTGGGAACCTATAGTCAATAAAAAATTTAAAGATAATTTTTTATTGAATATTTTGACCTTCTTTACTTTTAACATGACCATAGAATCCTTATATTTACCTAGATTAATTTTATGGCTTTATTTAATGAATTATAGTAATAGCAGTGATGAATATTTTCTTATAAATAAGATATTGTGATTTCATTGAAATGGGGAATAAAAGCGTTCCATGGGTTGGATGATTTCCCCTTACAGTATTCCTCCAAAATACCATAACCATTAATTAAGATTTCTATTTTTATCATTGCTTATCTCTCTACTTCATTAATCACATGAGTGTGTAACTCTCCATTACTGATAGGTGATGAAATCGTTAGTGCAGTGTGTGTTAGTGAATTAATTTTATTTTATCAGTTTATTATTTGGGTTATTGGATAAATAATTCATTTCTAAATCCTTTATTTTCATCTAAGTCATGATCATTAGTTAGGTAATTAAAGGATATAAATTAATTCTTCAACCAATTGTTCTTGGTTGTGTATGACCATTATACAATTAAACCTAATTATGTTTAGAAATTGTATAATGGAACATAATTTGTTAACTTGCATTAGTATTTAACCATACTAAATGAAATTATTTGATAATAGAGGGAGTACCATAACCATATGAATATATTATACATAACTCTAATAATGAATTTGGAAAAAATCACTTAGACTAAAAATTCACTAAAACACCCAAACCATAAAATTACTGAACCATTCATATATTCTCCAATTTATTTCAACTATCTCTATTTTATCTCATTCTTGTAAAATATTATTAAATTTCCTAAAATCTAATTCCTCTACATCATTATTTCGACATGAAACCCAAATCATACTATACATAGTTAGTTAGTAGTTTTATATTAAGACTTTTTATAAGTTTGATAAGCCCTATGGTGAATAATGACACACTTTGGGCAGTCAATGTCCACATAGAACTATTTTTTTATCAAAATAAGTGTTCCCCATTAGAATTAAAAGGGTTATATAAAACATCGTTTCATAATTATTTGAATTTAATCTATATTTTTCATTACACATAAGAATCATCCTATACAAATTATTTGATATGGATCTTAATATAACATTATATATATGAAAAACTATAATTTTTAATCTCTGGGTGCTCAAGGTTTTTCTCCCACGGTTGTATAAACATAATTTTTTTAAAATGGGTAGATCTATTATCTCAAAATTTATTCATTCCTCCCATTATTCATTAAATATTTTTATAAAAAAACCAAATAGAGTGAATCATTATAATAATAAATAATACATAAATCATATTAATAAATGGTTATTTTCATAGGAAAATTGAAATTTTATTTTAATTTTAATTAATATTTTATAATATTAGATGAAATACATTTGTAGTATTAGTTATAAGTACACTATTTATATGTTAAAATATTTTTAAATATTTTTTAACCAACAACCTTGAATAAAGAAATATTTTTTTAACCGAGTTTCATTTATAGGTCTTATATGTTTTATATCTACTAAAAATAATATCAAAATATTAGTGTTTGATTTGATATTATTCATAAATTTTAATGTAACATATAAATTCATTGAACTGGGGTCAAATAAATTTTTAGCTAATTTCTATTAAATAATGATGGTATCAACAACCATATGATTTGAGAAATTAAATTTATTTGTATTGATTTTACAAGAATATTGATAATAATTCTATCATTGGGGTTGTTAATGCTAGTCCTACATTAGTATCCATTAAACAGAATAATGATTAGAAAAATCTACTAGCTCTCCTCAATTGAAAAAAACCATGGGTTACTATTTTATTATCCTCCAATTAATTTAATATATTCTTCGTTGCTATAAATTTATTTTCCCATGAAAATATCATTTTAGGTAAAGAAATATTGAATTTTTATGAACACTTAATCTTATAAACACTTAGTTAATATAGTACTTCATCCAAAACTGTAGAAATATTGGAGAGAAAGTGAACTTATTTTTTCCCCTTACGTAATTAGAATACTTCCAAAAATTATACATAACCATCCATTATTTTAATAGGAAGTTGAGATCAATGACAATTTAAAATTTATATTTATTATTATATATATTAATTAACTATCTATTTTTTGGATTCAGTGTCATGGATATCCAATGATTTTCACGTATATGGATTAAAACAACTGAATTTTCCATCAATTATTCAAATGTTTATAATAAAATTATAACCATACTAAGATAACATAGGTAATTTATCCTTATAATATATCATATAAAAAGGCTATATTATATTAATTTCAAATAATATCAATTAATTATAACTAGAATATGGTACCAATATTAATGTTTTCATAATATGTGGATGGTAAAATAAACAAAATGTGAAGATTTCAAGGAATTTATAAGGAATAATTTTTCTTTATTATGTCACCCGACCTTATGAAACAATGGATATTTTTTTATTTATTTTCATGAACTATAAAATAATCTTCTATAAACAATAAAGGATATAATTGAAATTACTAAATCTTGCATAATAGATGAAAACATCCTAACAATAATTTATATATTGAAGACTCAGTAAAATAATTTCATTGTAGTTTTTTAATAAACATGCTTTAATCAATGAATAATTATTGGATATAAGGATAAATATCCATAGAAAATAAAATAATTAGAAATAATTTAGAGACCATATATTATGAAATAACTGGACACAGGATACTGGATCTCAAAAACTAGGTAGGGGTACCATATTAAATCCACCACATCCCCCAATTAACCGAGGTTGTTATCTTGTGGTGAGGGAAAAATAATATATGAGAAATAATTTATACCATAAAAAACCACAATAAAGCACGATCATGTATGTTATTTTCTGTAAAGTGGTTTTAATATCATTAAAGACAGAAAAATCCATCCTTTTATTAAAAAATAGAAAATTAAATAGACCATTCTTTAGATGAAATAAAAATAAAAATAAAAATGTTAACATCAAAGTGAAAAGACTAAATTATAATAATATAAAGCCTCCACAATCACACCTTAGTGGAATCAGGGATATTCACTTATAATGAATGATATCTTTACCTTATCTATATCACATCTTCTAAAATCTATAAATATATAAAAATTCGTAATTATAGGGTGATTACAAATATAGAATGATCTTTCAAAGACATTGATACATCTACACGAAAATGACATTCAATATGTAATTCCTATATACTAGGGTAAAAACATAAATTTCTAAATAGATAAATTTTATTTACCAATTATTCAATACAAATAATCTTTACACAAATAGTTATATAAATTCTCGAAATTTTTTTATCAAACAAGTTTTTAATTTACCATACCATGGTTTCTCACAAAAAAACTCATATCCAAGAAATAAATTTCCTCCCCTCAATTAAATTTAAACATAAATTTTTAGAAGTAAATGAAAATTCATATTTTTCATAAAATTGATTATAAAACACACTTTTCCAAATAAAATCCTTATGTTGTGACAACTTGAATATCATATAAATGGGAATTCAATATTTTAATTCCACATTGCTAGATATAGATCCAATGTATAATGTATTTTCAAACATCTAGACTAATGCTATTGTTAGTATTCCTTTTCGTACCTAGTTATCCCATCCATTTATTACATTGAAAAATATTATATAATTTACTTATCCATATGGGTTGAACATAAGGTTTTTTGAAAGAATCTATTAGTAAAATTTTATAAATCATCCATGCGCAGAACATGAAAAATTCAAAATTATTAATGAAACAATTAAGGTGATCAATTCAATGAAACAATGATTTTGATCTATATATATATAATCACATTCCAATAATACAAATATTTTAGGGAAGACAATTTTTAATATTAAGAATATTATGATTAATTAAATTAGATAAAATGCTTTAAATTACATTTAAAATGAAACAAAATTTATAAAATGTAATTTTAATTGAATATAAAAATTAATTATTTTTTTAAAATTCACATCAAGGATTAATGGTATTAAAAAACACCCAATTTCATGAAAAACACAATATAGAAAAGATATATTTTTTCCTATATTTTAAATTCCATGTAATATAAATAAATCAATCCCAAATAAGACAATATTCATTAACAACACATAAGGAATATTTTTTCATAGATAACTTTAAAGACACATATCTAGAATTTTTTTTAAAGCACCCCCAAATTACAAAAATTCCAATCACACACAAAATAGTTGAATCTAAAACTACCTATAAATAATAATAATAATTCATAAATTAAAACACTAGAATCAAGTATCATTAACACTATTGTTTGGATTCAAACATGATAATGAGATGAAATGAGAGAGAAAAAGTAGATCATGTGTTTTTTATGATCTACCAAACAAAATAATATATTCTTCATTTTACCTAATTATTAATGGTTTATGAGTTCATAAATTAACCATAAATCTCCATGAAATTGCATTTAAGAGTTTGGGAGGAATAAAAAGACACATAAAATAAATTTATGGTACATAATTATTAATCCATTCAACCTGAACATGACATTATGGCCACCACACATCATCCACGGGACTGTATAGTGGGATTATCCATCTCCACATCAATAATTTAATAAATTTATTGGTCCAAATTCACCTTCTACATGATCCCACAAGTTAATATATACCTAGATTTCTTAGAAAAAAATATCTTTATGCATGATCGCTGATGTGATGCATGCATCAAGATGAGATCCTTACCTCATGTAACTAGTATACATGATCCCATTTCATAGTCTCTCATATCATGTAATTTACAATGTTACATAGTAATACTCCACCAATATTCTCCATATTATTAAAACTAAAATAAAAAATTTCCCTTTCTAGAAAGGCACAAATTCTAGATTTAATGGAATAATTAAAATTCAATTTTAATAATATCGAGGAAATTATTTTAAAAAATTTATAATAAATAATCAATCGACTCCAATTACAACTCATGATCATGATACATGTTTTTATGAAATTGAAACATGACTCACATCCAAAAATTTATGCCTTAAAATTATATCAATGATAGGAATTTTCATCCTTCATATGTCAGAATAAATTCACATCGAAAAAAATAAATAGCCAAAATTGTTTCATATTGGCTTTCTTATTGAGGCATGTCATTGTATCATACCTTTCTTCCACAACAAATACAGAAAAGGAATAATTGTTTCATAAAGGATCTTATCTCCGTGATGAACAACGAAAATCATTATGCCTATATATGATTCGTTAATCTATTACTCAACAACATCCAATATCATAACACGGGAAGGATATCACTGATAATTATTCAATTGAAAACATGGAAAATGTTATGAAATTTCATATAAAATTATAGAAAATCCAATATATAATCTTTATTTACCATCTTCTTAATGATTTAATATACACCCATATATGAAGGAATCAAGTTTCCTCATTTTAAAATCTATTTATGGAACAATATATGAGTATCTTTCAAGAACAAGGAATCACCCAGATCAAATATCAAAGTTCATCAGTGATGAATGAATTAATATTTATAATATATCATTGATGAAATAAAAGGGTTATAGATTAACTTTACCTGATTTCTCATATTCGGTATAGAAATGGATTTTATAAGGTTATTCTCACCTAAATCTTCTAAAAACAATGATGACCAATATATCCAAACAAAATAATGACATAAATAGAACTATGTGAATTGTTAACTAGTTGTTGTCGATATATAATAACACTACTAATAAGAGGAGATCCTCCAAACATCACTCATAATTGTTTACTGAGTATCATATAATATTTCCAAAATATGGATAACATGGTCAATATTACCTATCATTCGAAGATGATAATCCATAATAATCCTTTTAAATATCCCAAATGAATTTTATATTCGTCTCTATAACCTTAATATAAAATGAATATACCTATAAATGATGAATAATCTAGATTATATAAAATCATAGAAAATTTCTCATATAAATCATATTGATCTCATTAACATTAAATGTTTCTCATATAGAAAAGAAATACAATGATTTTTTATCCAATAGACTATCAACCAAATAACATCACGATTTATAGAAGACCTCGGTATCCTATTGATGAGGTCTACTAAGATGTACTCATATATCAATGTCATAGAAAATATAGGCTTATATTAATATGTGGGTAATATATGACCTATAGTTATCCATTGACATGTTAATAAATTAGGAATAAAATAAACCACATCCATCATTATAACAGCTGAACCAGAATGAATTTATTTATCATCAAATATTCAATCCACTTCAGGATGTACAATTAAAACTAACAAGTTAAAGGATCTGAATAATTATTTCTAGATATCCATCTAAACCACCATCCAAATATTAAATCAAATGGTTGAATATTATAAAATCAGACACCCCTGATAATCTACAAAAGACATGGAATTTCCCAAAACCTATTTTTGAACATATCCAATATCTATCCCACTTTCATCCACTCCATAAACATTGAAATCACATTAAAGATATCATGTCTGACACCATGTGTTGTAGTTTTATCAACCATACTGAAATCTACAAATAATCCCATTATCTACTATTTCTCAACAACATTCTATATTTCATAAGTTAGAGATTTCATAATTAAATAATTTTCTACCATATTATATTTTCTTAGAGTGTAAAAATAATTTTAATGAATATTTTAAATATTTTTTACCCTAATATAATTTCTCAAATTAAGGTCACACTATGATAATATATACATAAACTCTTAATATAACTATAGTCCAACAATTTATCATTGTAATTTTAAATACCTAAACTATGAGGGGTATCAATAATATTATATAAAAACAATTAAATTTTTGGGTCGTTATTTTATCATGTAATCATATTTTTAAACCTATATTCAATAAATCTACTACTATTCATTTGGATTCATTTCAATCACAATAATAATACATAAAAAAACCATATATAAAATTATGGATAATGGAATAATTTGATCTTATGCAAAATATTGTTTCTTTTTTAGATCCTAAATTTCTTATTAACAATTACCACTACATTCATAATTTCTCACTTTCTATGTCCAGGGTGTCATATGTGAATATAATTTTGAATTTATATAAAAAACCCTCTAATAAAATTTACCTAACTACGGAAATATCTAAATTTAAAACATTTATTCATCATTTTCAAAGATAATACAACATTAAAATTATATATTGATGTATATTATATTATTTTAAATGAAATAAATAACTATATTCACTTAATAAATACAATAATGAAATTTGGATAACTTACCAATAAAACTTACCTTGTTGTGTATATATAAAAACTCTGAAGTGCATTCCATGAAATCCAATCATCCTTGATTAAATAAACATGTTATCAAAAAATACCATGGATAGAGAGTTATAATATCTATGAAATTTAATATTTTCAAAAAAACATGATGACAAAACATTCATTTGAATCTTTTAAATGCATCCAACAAAAATCATAATGTCGATATTAATAATAGAAATCCATTTTTGAGAAATCCTATTCTTTTCTATAAATTGATGCTAACATGACAAACGTTCAATCTTGGAAAACAAATTTGATCCATTAAAAAGGTAAAAAAATCATTAATTTATGGTTACATAAAATTTTGTTTACCATCACTATAACATGGATACCCAATCAATTGGTTTGGGATAGGATGGATGCTATATTAAACATAAGTGATTTCCCCATCATAAAAAATTATTTCAATAGGTTCCAAGGTAATTGGTAATCATTTGTATGGATTTTAATTCAAATTTGAATAACCTTTAGAAGAGGAAAAAATGTAATAAGGTGAATTAATAGTAATATAATAAATCTCAAACCAAAAATAAACATCAATGTAACAGAAAAAACAAAATGGTAGAACACTTAATCACTAAAAAAATAGAACTAAATGACCCCATGTGGAATCAACCCAAGAATCACCCCTAACACGATCGAAGAACTGAATCCATGTACCATGACCATTACGTCATGATGAATATCTAAATAACTAATTAACCTTTTCATTTATTGTATCTCAGTACAAAACATCTACAAAATGACAAATTTCCCATCCAGGGGGTGATTATTTAACATACTAGGTCATTCTAATATACCTCAAAATACATGAAAATATATTTAATATGTCCATTATTTTTATGTGATTTTGAATAAATATATCCCCAAAAATATATAATCTTAAGTTTAAGTTCATAATATTTTTAGAATATTAATGTGTTTTTAGATACATTGTAAAAAATTAGCAATTCTATAATTTTAACAGTTTTTATCACTTCTATTTGGGGATAAAATATTAATAATGATTTAGTTGTCAAAACTATTTTTATTTGGATCCCTTGGCTTGTGGGATTCATTTCATTGAACTAGGCCAAGTGATAAATTTCTCATGTTGAAGACCAAAAACAATCATTAAATACTCAAACATGAATTTTCAAACATAAATAGCCTACCTTTAATAGAAAATTAAAAAACCAAAGCTACATAAATCAAACTAAGGTGATTATAGTTAGAGTATAATGATATCTCTATAGGTTAAATTCTCATCCAATATAATTGATAAATGTTACCTTAATATTATTCTATGAATTAACAAATTTGTATGAATAATAAGAGATAGATTAGTTAGAAAAATTTCACTTAATTAATTATTCAATGTAATTTTTAATATTTGGAATCCAATTATGTATAAATCTAGAAAACAATCAAGGGAATGAAATAAAAAAAATTATTTATAAACCAATTTATTATGAATTTATGTCCACACATTCATAAAAAATGGTACCATGATTGAGGGTGTTTTCTAGAAAGGGATGATATTCGAGAGAAGAGGAGTTTATCATGATGAAATGAATTCATAAAGGAATAATCCCTAAGGAATCTTGTATGATAAATCCAATGGATTATATTAACATATTTGTTTTTTATTTTCATTATTATTTTGTTTATTCCAATGTATTCTACATTTCATGAATAAATAGAGTACTAATACATTATTGAATCAAATTTATTATAAATCATTCTATATTTTTGTCCAACTTATGAATGTAATTTTGTGACTCACATATTTTAAATTTCATTAGTGAAGTCTCACATTTTAGTACAATGATTTTTGTATATTTCCTTTACTCTATGGTCTTTAGGTAGTCAGATAAATTTTATATGGGAGTATAAAGCCATATTACCGGCTCAATATGAGTTCTATCTAATATAGGTGTATTCTTAGAGGACATTATGTAAATATTGGAAGATAATTGAGAGACACATCGACAAGAAAAATTATAGTTAATAAATTTTAGAATGGTATTTTCCATGCTTTTGCATCAATCTATGATAATGTCAAGCAGTCATTGGACGTAGAGAAATATATCAACATATATTTACACCCTATTATTATAAATTTATTTCTCCACCTTCATTTTAAAAGGTTATGAGAGTAAAAAAGTTTAATAAATATATAGGATACACTGATGAAGAAGAGTTTTACATGAATTAATCAAGACATGATTTGATAAACCCAATAATTTTGTGGGTAGTCAGATCTTGAGGATAATATACCCTATTGAGTTTATTCCTTTCATTATTATCTTTTTTATTTCTATGAAATTGTTTTTTGATTGAAGAGGGTCCTTTTATTTCATAAATCGACTTTCTCCAAAATTATTTAATATTTTTTTTCAACTTATAAACGTAAATTGGTTACTCCAATTGTATAAATTTATTTAGGGTGATCTCTCCATTGATAATAGTGTGAAAAAATATATTTTGTTTTCTAATAGTTCTTTGTGTAATCAAATCACTTTCATAAGGGAATAAGGACCCATATTTAGTATCTCAATATGAATTCTAAGTAATATAACAGTGTGATTTGTCGTCATGATGTATACACTATGAAATATAATTGTTAAAATAAATCTAAAAATTATAGAAGGAATGTATTATAGATTAAACTTGACCACTATTTCTATCTCACATCAGACTTTTTTATTCTTCCATGCTTCTAATTTATTAACTGTAATTTATATTCTTAATCAGATTAAGTTTACATTATCTTTTTTTACTTATTTATAATCAAGAAATATAATTTTATCATTTTACTAAAAATAAATTTTCAAATTTGATGTTTGATATCTTTGTCTCCAACCTACTCATGAGAAACCTCGAGTTCACCAGAGTGATACATTTTAAATGTGAAATTTCTTATTTGATATTCACAAAAAAAATCATTATGTCACATGCCAGTAGTAATAAGGGAATTTTATCATGAATCTATATTTATATTTTTATTAATAAGAGGAATTACTAAATATTTCTATAAAAAAATAATTTTAATATGTCAAAAAAACCATAACCACTAAGAATTAATGTTTACAGCTCACATACACATATTCCCATTGATAGTCTCAATACTAATCAATAATGTCCCATCCCATCACCAAGATTCCATTCACTATAATATATTACGTTATCATTATCATTTTTCCCATTTAAAAATAAAAAAAGTCAGTCTTATACAGATTCATGAACTCATGACAAGCAAATATTCAATGTTCTCAACAAAAACAATTTAGTTAGAAAATCATTTTTCTTTTATGAAATTTATAAAAAACCTCTTCATTATAATTTCATAAATAATGAATTAGTGACCAAAACCAAGATATATTTTACAAAAATAAAAATATAAGTATAAATATATAAGTAGTTAATGTTTTATAACCATTATTGTGGGAGAGAAACCACTTTCCTCTCAACAGATGATGAAAATGGGAAAAATCACAAAGAAACATCCAGATCCAAGATGAAAACCTACTTTATTAAATAAATCAAATAAATATCTCATAAAAACACAATATGGATCATTTATATATCAATAAAGTATTATATATAAACACATATGTGATATATGATGATGTTGTCTTAGGATAATGAGAGAAAACATTTACATTCTACTGATTCCATAGATCCAACACAATTTGATCCTTCAAAACCTAGTTTTGGATCAAAATTAATCACCATTTAGGCCTACTGATGGAGAGGTGTATTAGAGCCTAATAATGGAGTTGGGAGGATTTAATAGTTAAAAACAAAGTTAAAAACTAATTTTTAGACCACTCAATGCACATCACATAGTTTTTGGAATCATGCACTAACCATGTGTATGCAACTCTTTCAAAACCACCACTCATAAAAATTCATATTGCACTCGTATGGTTTGGATAAATTGTGTTACAACTATATGCCTAACCAGGGACTCCCACAATCTCTTACATGTTTTCCTAGAGTGGTTTTAGGGTTTCTTCAAATAATCCTCAAACTATAAAACCTTAAATACATGTACAAAACACTCTATTACTATTTATGGAATTCAGAAACTCACTCCTAGAATTTTATATTATCAAAATAAATAATAAAATATTAATGAACATAGAGATATGGCTGTTATATTCTCATTTCCATTATGCATTACTTCTATGGAATGATTGATAATTTTATTCATTTGGAAATGATCAGGTCATCTATAAAATATATAATCTTCCCATTCCCAAGTATCTACACTAATTTTACTATGTCTTGATAAGTCTAATACTAAAAAAATATTTATCCATCACAAAAGCTTACCTTGTCTATCCAAAATTCTTATCGACTCCTGAATCATCATATCATTTCAGATAAGATCAATATGGCCCCATAATATAACATGGTCAGGATCATGATGGTACATCTTAAATTAATATTCACGAGAAAAAACTATGAATATATATGAACCTTGATGTTTTATGCATCATATAATCCATATTTCAATTTTTTATTTTCTCAAAAAAGACAATGTACCAAGGAGAAAATTTACCTTTCTAATGTAAATGAATATGATCTTATTGTAGAGATACACATTCAAAAAATCATGTTCACTAATATAAAACGATAATGGATTATGAAATTGATTAGTATATAAATTCTAATGGATCTAAGTTACATCTATTCTCTTCTAGATTATCTATATCTTATCCACATTATCATACACAGGACTAGGTATGATAATTTAATACATGCATATTTCCTCCCAAAAAAGTATACAAAAAAGATAAGGACCCTAAAAAGCGATTAAAGTAACCATATGATTGGAGGACTCATAATTATTTTTGTAAATGGAAAACAATAATGGTGTACGATCCTCCCATGACCCTCCAAAATCCAAAATTAAGGCACTATGAATGTCCACCAAAGATTGGATCATTTTTTCGTAAATCCCATATATTTACAATCATTACGTTATGGTCATAGACAACTGGGTTTTGAAGGTTTGTTTCATGGTTTTCCAAAATTGGTATATAAAACTAGGGTCTCAATGATAAAAAATTAAAATTGTTATACCACGCAAATTTACAAAATATATAATGGAGAGTTTTGCTAAATTTTCAACAATATTCGATTCATGAGTAGGGATGATGTTAATAGACTTTGTAAGATGATACACAATCTCCCATATGGACTCTTGTTTTGAAATGATTCCTGGTATACCTAGGACAAAATCCATATCTATGAGTTCACATTTACACATGGGTATATAAAATTATTTCCATATACCGGATGACAATTTTTGTTATGTCTTTACCTCTTGACATGTGAGTTATCATAAGGCATACTCCACCCCTATTCATCACATATCATCATACTAGAACCATATTCTAATGAAATTTTAAATCTCCTTGATACTTCTATGAAGAAACAATATTGGGCGACATTAGGTAGATGTTAGTTGTTCTTGTAATGATGGAGGGGACACAATCTAATTTGTACAACACATCCTAGACCATCTTTCTAGAATCAATCCCTTAGTAGTTCATCCACCATTTACTTGTAAACTCATAGTTAGATATTTAGGATTGGATATCTAAGGGACCTTAACATTATAAATCAAATCAAGAACAAGATTAAATTGATTGAGACTAACAAAATCACCTTTCGTAGAAAAATATGTATGCCTATCAACTATGGCCATCATCACTATCCACTAAACTGAAGCATATTTATTGAACTAACTATATGAACTCCAACATAGTGTATCAACCATTGAATTTACATTACATGGTGTATATATCAATTCATTTTAAAACATCTAATTTTATTACAAAAATTCATTTATGTAGGTTAAAATATTTCTATTATAATATGTGTTTCAATATTTTATGATCCGTAAACATTATAAACTTATCAACAAAGGGATAATGATACAATGTTTTCAATGAATGAAATATAATGGATTATTGAAAATAATGTCTTGGGTAATTCTTATCATTAACCCATTAATTTCATTACATATAATCTACAACATGATATCACTAAATGAAAACAAATATCATGAAAATGATCAAGATGTATCATAATAGACCATATAACTTTTTCCTTACTCTGGAAACATAAGGAAGGGAGTTGATGTCTATAGAGACTTATGCACTTGAATATATTTTTGGAATTCATAACTATTGTAAAATTGCACACCTTTTCTCATAAAATATTTCATAATAGAGGCATTTAGATAAAATTAATGAACAAATCATTGATAATAAATAAACTATGTTTAGGAATTTGTGTGTCTAAAAGGTGATTTCAATGGTTTCCAAGTGATACCATATTTCCCCTTGTCAAGATCTATAGATATAAATATTTCAAGAAATTCATGTATAATGAAACATACCTCCTGTATCCAGAAATAAATCTTTTAAAGCATAATATAAACATGATGCTCCAACAAGATGTAACACTAAATGATTTTTGCATGAAAACTGTATTTGATAGCATATACATCATGTAATAGAAATCCTAAACAAACCATGTAATATTATTATTTTAATATGATTATAAAATGATAGTTAATAAATTAGATAGTATGAATATGATTAACTTCTATATGATATATATATATATATATATATATAAAATAATAACTAAATTTAAATATATCAACAATTTCTATGTAATTATTCACTTAATTTTTTCTAATGTCTATTTGTAATTCCAAAATATTTTTTCTTCTAAAAGTATTATCATTTTTATTTTTGAGGATTATTAATATTAATTTATTGAATTTTTCCAAAATTTATTTAATAAAATTAAATTACTTTTTAAAATAATCATATAAATATTTTCTTAGGGTTAAATTTTGGTATTTTTCTAAAGTTATTGATTTTTCAGTGAATATTGAATATTATGGATTTTGAAAATATCATTATTTATTTAAATTAAATCATGTTAATTTAATGTTACATTATATTATATATTTGTTTTAAATTATGAATATATATAATTTAATTTATAATAATCTAATGAATTTTATTTTATTCATTAATTTTTATGATTTTTATATATGTTTATTTTCAATCATAAAATCAGAAATAACTGAAAAATGTTTTTGTGTGGATAAATATTTTCCATTTTTTTAACTAAATTAATCCATACTAAGGAAATATTTATATTAAATTAATAGAATATATATCTACTTATATGAATTTAAATTCATAATATGAATATTTATAGTCTTAAATTTAATATTAGAATTAGTATTTCATAAAAATTTCATTTTCTTGAAAATATTCTTTTCATTGCACTTTGCGGGTTTGTTTTTTATTATGATTAATAATATTAAATATCAAAATATTCCACTGAATAATATCATGAAATTTATTCTCTTATTATTATTTGTAGAGAATACATTTTTACCTTTAATTTTTCTCTTGTAATTACTCAAGAGATTGAAAGAATCGTTTTTAATGAAAACTACCATTATTTTACTATTTTTGTAAAAAATGAATTCTCTTCCTTTTCATGTTTTCTAAAAAAAGATTTATATAATGTTTTTTTATAATATATAATACCATTAAAGAAATTTTGTTGCATCTTTTAATTTTTTACAATATTGTCTCAAATGAATCTTCTTATTATTTTTAAAATGAGGTACTTTGAACATTTTACCAAAAATTTTTAAGAAATATATATTCTAACAAACATGGAATTAGTGGAATTTTTCACCATCATTACCACTGAATTTTTTTTCAATTAATTTAAAATTTTAAATTTTATTTTAAATAAAAGTTTTTATTAAATATTTTTTAATTTTTTATATTTTAAATTATTTATTTCAAATTTGAAAGGATATTTTCTTCATGATATTTTCCAAGAGTCATTTTAAATGTATTTTCCATATAATATGATACCCTTTGATATTTGATAATAATTAATATGAGTACTATCTAATGATACCATCCTTATTCCTTATCTAGATGGATTCTAATTATGAAAAAAATATATTAATTAAATCTATTCTTTTTCTATAGGTTATGTAGTGATGAATTAAAGAAAAGATTTTGAAACTCGTTCCTTTTCACAAGTAATTATTTGATGAAATGATTATGAAATCCAATTCATTTCCTTGTGTTATAGAAAGTATAATTTTTTATAAAACCCATTAAATTTTCAATGTTTATGATTTCAGGTATTTTATTATCTTGTTGTACACATAGTTATGATTTTCCTTATGTGATTGATGGGTATAAAATTATATACCCCACAAATTCATTGAATAAATATAGATATCTCATGAGGTAAAATGGAATGGAATTGAGAGTGAACCAAGACATGTAATGTACATTGTTCACAATGATATAATTTTGAGTGAAAATTGAGTACTTCATGGTTTAGGGAGTGAACCTATTATGCTATAATAGTGTTGGAAATGATCCTTGATTACTATGTATATGATTTTTTATTCTTATTTATATGCCAGAAATATTTTTTTAATGAAACTTTATTCTCTTGATGCTCATTTTATATGATTAAATTATGATTATTGTCTTATATAATACCTTGTTTTATTCCATGAGTTAGGATTATGATCTATGAAATGTATTTTACTATTTTAAAAATTAATTTTCATGTTCTCATACATTTAATTTCATTTTAATATTACGTGATCATTGAGATATCACTTGTTTAACTCTATTAAGAGTAAGAGGTCAACCTATGTTATATTTCCTTTTATTTAGTTATGAATAATGATTTTACAAAGGGTAATTTTAAGTTGAGTACTTTGTGGGATGATCATTGTTGAAGATTCTTAAGATCTTCCGTGAAATAAAAATACTGTGAATATAGTTTATAAATACACAAAACCATTATTTCCCTTAGATGTTTTTTTGTTAAATTTATTGAATATTCATATAAAAGGATGTAATATTTTTGTATTAAAAGTATGGGTCTCTTGAAATCAGTATATACTGATTTTTTTAATAAATTTTGATATTATGATGTTTTCATTTGTGGTAAAATTAAGATTTATGTATACCATCATGGGGTTATGAGTTAACTGTTAATCATAGTTTTAATGTTTGGGAAACCCATGTTTAGGTTTTAAGTGATGATATTTTACAGAAGGAATAAAGGTGAAATTATATTTTCTATGTATGTATGAATTTTAATGTGAAATTATAATGATTTGGGTTATTTTTGAAGACAATTATCATATCTTGGAAATTGTATTATTAGGGAATATTCATTTTTATTATGAGACATTATGTGTGATTGATGTTATTTGGTGAAAAAATAATAAATTTAACTGGTAGAAATATGTGATATAAACATTCTAATCATTGTCTTTCAATCACATCCAATATTATTTTCTTATAAATTAAGATGACTGTAGTTTATCATATGATCTAGGTTGAAATTTTAGAGGTATTGTAGAATATTTTGTGGGTTATATTTTATTACTTCATATGATTGTTTTTTAATTTTTAAAATTATCTTATGTTAACCAATTTTTATGGTTAATGTCTATGGATATGTGAAAATAAATTTTATCCTTTAATGTAATTATTTGAATTTTCATATCTTGATTTTAATTCTTTATTTATAAAAAATAATCTTCAATACTCATAATTTGGAAAAAGATATGATATTATGGTAGAAATTTATTAAATGATCAAATTATACCTGTAAATTATGTATATTTTCCTAATTTTCAAAGTTTAAATGGAAAAGAATTACTGAACTCTAGGAGAAATATATTTAAATGAAAATTTTACCCCATTACATTCATTTTTGACTAATTGATGGTTCTTTTACAATTAATTAGATTATTGTTTTGTGGTAATTAAATTTATCTTCATTTTTAACTTTATTATGACAATAAATTACTATTACTATCCAATTTTTTTTCATTAATCTTTTCACCCTTGATTATTTTTTTCTTCCAACTATTTTTCCATCATGTAATCCTAGTTATGTGTAATTAGGTATAACCTTTATACATCCCCTTCCCTCTTATGAAGAGGATGTTTTATTAACCCATTTTAATATGTGTGATTTCAAGAAATGTATTTTCAGATTTTAAAATATTTATTATGATGCTCGGTTTAAAATTATGTGGATTAAATTTATTAATTGGGGGAGAATATATTTACAAGAAATTTTAAAAATAAAACTATGTTTGATAGCATATACAAAACACAACATCATTTCTAATCAAACATTGAAATATTATTATATAATATGACCATTATAAAATATCCCTTAATTTTGATGGAATGAATATGATTAACTAGATTATGAAATATATATCAAATTCCAAATAAATATAAATATATTTAAAAATTCTTGTTAAATAATATATTAATTTTTGGTAATGTAAATTTCTTCTAAAAAAATTTATTTCTTAAAAAATATTTATTATTTATTTAAATGATAAATTATTATAATTTATAACTATAAAATTTAAATTATTTTTATAAAATTAAATCCTTTTTTGAAATCAGCATATCCAGATTATCTTATGGTGAAATATTTGTAATTTTTATTATATTATTGATTTTTATTTGGATAGTAGAAATTAATTAATTTTCAAATACATTCCTATCATTTATTTAAATGATGTAATTTAATGTTACAATTATAATTTTTATTTTGTGTTAAAATGAAAGGTTACATATTTTTCACGAATAAGCATATTAATTTCTTTCAACTCATTAATTTCATGATTTTGTTATAAGAATATTTTTATGCTAAAAAAAGTTTTCAAAAATTTATTTATGTGTTTAAATATTTCCCATTTCAATTAATAAAAAATTCCACTAATAATTAAATATTTTAATTAAAGTCATATATTCTATAGAATTTTAAAGAATTTTATTTCATTTAATGATTATTTATCATCATAGAGTTAATGTAAGACCTTCTATTTCCTAGATATTGCATTTTCCTAAAAACTTTTTTTCATCACACATTGAGGGATAGTTAATGATTTTGTTTCAAAATTTTAAATTTAATTTTATACCACTAATTAATCCTAGTAATTTTCTTATAAAATATTTTTTATGGAGAATAAATGTATTCTATTCATTTTCTTTTCCTTAATTACTCAAGAGACCGAAAGGGTTTTTTTATAAAAAACTGACTTTATTTCTCCACTCAGTCAAAAATATTTTCTCTTACATTATCATGTTATCTAAAAATGATTTTGAATAATGTTTTTAATAATATCCAATTATATATTAAAGAAAATTTTAGTAATTTTTTAATTTTTTAAAAATGTTTTAAAAGGAATCTTCTTGTCATTTTTAAAATGACGTACTTTTTACTTTTTACCCAACACACACAACAAGAATGGAATTCTATATTATCATGTCCACAAAATTATATAAATAAATATATTTAAATTTTCAAATTTATTTAGAATAAAATTTCTACTCAAATTTATAAGAAAATTTTAGTTTTAAAATAATTAATTTCTTTTGAAAAATATATTTTCTTCAGGAAATGTTATTAGAAAACTTCTAAAAGTATTTACTATCTATGATAAAATCCATTGATTTTTTACCATTTAGGGAGATATAATCTAATAATACCATCCTTATTCATTCGTTGGTTGGTTTATGATAATGATGAAATGTTTTTATGAAAATTTTTCATTTTAAACAAGTTATTATATGATAAAATGATAAAATAATTATGAAACTTTTTTATTTTTCATGAGTTATACCAGGATTGTTTTTTTGAAACACATTCCCTTTTCATGGGTTATTATTTGAGGAAATTTTTATCATCCTATGGAATAAATATATATAATTTTCATTATGATTTAGGTGGGGATAAAATTAGATAATCTCTCAATGAATTAGGTAAATATGGGTGTCTCAAAAGATAATCTAGATAAGAATGTGAAGTGAAACAAGTTAAATAAAGGTATTTTTAACTATGATTTCATTAGGAGATACTATGATGGTTTGGTGAGTGATCCCATTCCTCTATGATAGTCTAGAAAATTAAACTTAACAACTATGAAAATGAATTTCTATTATTTTGGAATTCAATAAATCTATTTGTTATTATAATGTTATTCTATCATAGTACATGTATTTTTATTCCATTAGGATTAATTTATTTTGAAAAGAAATTCTTTATTCCATGAATCATTATTATGGTCTAGGATATGCAAGGAATATTTTTCAAATGTTAGGTCTGTGTTACAATACTCTTATAATCATGTTATATATGTGGTCCCTAGTACCTACCTTTTTTACCATTACTGAGAATTTGATATCACTATTTCTTAGGTATCCCTTCCATATGTGATGAAGAATGGTTTTATATGACTGTTATGGTCATATAGGGGAATCCCAAATATATTATACTTTAAACAAAATATACTTGTTATTGATGTAACAACGTTGCCGCACATGAAGAGAACCCTTATTACAACGATTAGATCATTGGATGAATAATTTAATTATAAAATTAAATTAAATATATATATATATTGATACATAAAATCTCTCAACATTTTCTCATTTATTTATATCATTTCACATAGGATTTAAATTAAAATCTGTCTAGATCATCTTCAAATTATTCAAAATCCTATAGGGGAGCCGGTTGTCAAAATATGGGAACTAATGTGATGTTTTGATGATGGCTTAGACATCTTGAAAATCACCAATGCTATGTTCCATTAGTCCATTAATGTGTTATTCTATAAATTCTATGGAAAGTGGTATTTTTCCTCTAGGAAGTGGGAGAGTGGATAGAAAATCTCTGGATATTAAGTGATGAATAGTATATCACATGGATGTTAGAACCCAACCATATACATTTCATATTCTACTGAAATTATACTATTATTACCTTTATTTCCATCCCAAATATCATTTAGGTGTATTTTTTATATAATTAAGAAAAATACATACAATGTAACCTTATACATTATTAGTGGACACTTAAATTTAGTATAAAATTTTTATAACAAAAGTCATTAAAATAACTCAAAATATCTTTTCATGATAAATCGTCACAATTTTTATCATGAAACTATACAATTTCATAGTCTCATTTAATTTATATTGAAACTATTTTGAAATAGGGACTGAGAACAAACAATTCAGTAAGCTAAATATAAGTAAAGAAAGAAAATCATTAGTCCATTAGTACTTATACAAAGATTCATATGAATATTAACTTAATAACAAACATTGAGAAGTCATGATGCTTGCATAAAAATTTACATATATAATTAAATAAAATAAGTAATTAGTGTCATTATTTTATTATTTATGATATAACCCTAATGTATATCATATTATATAACCCTTGTGGATACCCTAAAATTAAAATCATAGTTATACATTGATGTATCCACCGTAGTTAGACTTGGAATGACCATCATGAAAAAATTTCAACATACCCAATGAATTGGAGGGATATCATGGGCCCAATAATCAATGGTATATAAAATAACCAACTATGACCAACAACAATTACCAATAACCATAACATGTTCATTAAACAAGATTTCTTGCCTCAAAAAACATTCCTGGGGGAAAATCATGTATTTTTTAAGAATACTTATATATATAAAGTAATGACATATATGTGTATAATATATAAATCCACATAAAATAACTGAAAATATGAAATATTTAATTAAAATTTATTTCACTCATAATCTTAGCATGACATTATCAAAGAAGTGAATATTTAAACAAATGAATAGAAATTTGAGTTAATAAAATCATTTAATAAACACTTTTCTTTAACTAAACATTAATTAACCTATAGTAGAGTGTTTTAGAGAATGTTATTAATTCATAAAACAATCATTTTAATATTAATTATTTCATATATGATCCTCTATTATCATTTTATCACCCGTTAGTTTGTACTATTTCATTACTACCATTGATTCAGGTATTAACAGCTTCATTTTTCGTTTTTATGTTTTGTCGTGTAAGACCTAGTTATTTTTAATAAAATATAGTAAAATAATGTAGAGAATTATTTTAATTTAATTTATATAATACTTATTCATTATATACATTTTAATAATCATTTTTTATTATTGGAAAATGATAATGAGACACATAACATCGTAGAGACGGTAGGTAGTACGTATCCATGAGTGATTTTATAATTACCTTAATGGATGAAACAATAATTAAATGGGTGGTATATTAATTTTAAGAGTTATGGACATGTCATAAGTATAATAAATATACACTATTTCCATCATCACAACAATATTGTGATGTGTTGATGAAAAACGAAATACACCACTACATGGAGATGATAAACCATACGTACAAACACATGATTCTTTTTTCATTGGGTGGGTAAAAGGTGGAATATGGTTTCATCATTATCATAATAGCATCCTATAATACATATGGACATTTATTTTTTACTTTTCTAGTGAAATATCACAAGAAGTGGAAGTACACTAAGAAATAAATGTGTAAGATTTAGTAATGATGATTACATATTCTTCGATAGAATTCCTTTAGATAACGTATTACAAGATATATGGATTATATTTTGTAAGTATAATAACCTCATAAACATGGATAGTGATGTTTGGAAGAGAAATGTATAAGATATAGTAATGATAAAAGTCTCAAGGTTGTGTGAATCAATGAAGGAGGAGGTTCTAATTTATAATTTAAGTGAGGTACATTTTTAAAATTTCTCCAAATATTAATTTATAATAAATACATTTATCATTAAAAATGACTCCAAATGGATACTAATTCAATGATATGATAGTGTAGCGTTTTAACACCATAAAAATAGAATTTAGAAAATAATATATGTCATTTTAAAACTTATCTGTTGTAATAACCCCTTAGTTAATTATTTTTGACATTAACTTCTGTAACCATTATTTAAAATTTTGAGGGTTAATAATTTTACATTAAATGGATAAATTACTAATAAATGGATGGTTTATGAAGTTTTAAAATGTATTCCATTATCATTTCTGATGATAATATTTATATAAATTTTAACATATTTATTAATATATTATTTTGGTTAATTATCATTAATGTCAATTTTAACACTATCCATTTAATTTGAATTCAAATAAGTCCTCAAAAATGGGGATTAGAATATGAAGATTTTAAATATAACAAATATATCCTATAAAATAATAAAAATCATTATATATAATAAATCATCTAAAAACTATCAAAAATAATATTTTTAAGACTAATTATTTTATTTTTCAATTAAATAAATAAATATTTTTTTAGAATTTCTGATGCTTTTAAGGTAATTATATAATTCATAATAAATTAAATATAAATTTATATAGTTAATATATTTTAATAAGATAAAATGATACATTTATTTTCATTCAAATCAAGTTTTCCACTATTTAGACACATAATATTTAATAAATGCAGAGTGACATTTTGTAACTATCTTTCATTTAAATAATACATATGTCATTTTCATGGAATAGTAAATATTAAACAACCAAAATAAAAAAAGAATTTGATAGTGGTTGAATACTATTATCACATAATTTTTTTGTTTATGTCCTATTTATACCAATATCCCTTGATTTTAACTCTCATATAAAACAATTAACTCCTACCATGACAACATGGTATTTTACACATTGAGGGTTAATATTGTCTCAATAAAAATTCTGAACAACCAATAAATTTACCATTTAGGACTTTTAAAATCATATCAAAATATTTTGGAAGATTAAATTTTTTTAAGAATTATACATCATTAAATAAAACATTATATACTATAAAATATTTGGAATTTTAATTTTAATGAAAATTTATTACATTAACTGTAATAATATATAGATAACACTAATAATTCGAATTCAATTTTTTTATTACATACATAAAATGTCATGTCATCTTGAAAACACTATTATTATAGTAATTATTTGAATTTATATTTTTTAATTATTTTTAATTACAATTATATGATATTTTTATACATAAAATAAATATTATATCATCGTTTTCTAAGAATTTATTGTACATATTTCATTAATAAAAATAAAAAATAAATTACAATGATAATGAACAATATTTAGGCATTATAATTTTTAATTATATTCTAATATAACATCTAAATAACCCTTTATTAAAAATTTCTATATTTATAAAAAATATGAGTGTGACATCATTGACAATTATTTAAATAAATTTAATAATTGTAATAATAACATAAAAATGTAAACCAAATTCCATATAGTCTAAAATTCCATGGTCATAGAAAAATTTGACTCATCCAATAAAATTATACCTTTCAAAAGTGTAATTTTATTGTTCATATATTATAAATTTTACCCTTAATTTTTTGATTTACCCATTACCTTGGTAACAAAATCTACCAAGGTTAGTATTCATATTAACCCATAGAAAAATAGTTTTATTCACTAAATTTGGACAACATGATTACAAATATGGAATCCATTTTAAAAAATTAAAAACATTGATTATGTAGAAATAAATTAATAAATAAGCTGATAAAATGAAATGAAAAAGATATTTTTAGAAAAGTTATCTTTTAAAAATAAAAAATTTGTCCATACTAAATTATAATAAAAAATCAATTTCAAATACCATAATTATAGTATATTTAAAAAACGAGCTAATTTAATCAATATTCACTATGACACTTATAATTTTCCACAAATGATGAGTTTTTATGATGAATTATTCATTCCTAAAGATTTAGAATCAACTTATATTGATCCATAAATCAATAAAAGGATGAAAATATATTCTACCTACATTTTTATATTAAATAAAAAATGGACAATATATGATTATATAATTTCAAAAAAACAATAAACTGTTATATGAAAAAAGAATTACATTAATCTCTAAAATTCTACATAGTAATTCCCAATGTTTAACTAAGAATATTCGATAAATAAATTTCCATAATATAACATAAAATCGTCAAAAAATGACTGGAACCAAAAAATTCATAAGGGTTTAATCACATAGAATTCCAAGATAATTTTAGAATTTATCTCAAAATTACATATATTCTTTATATATAAAAAAATATATGGAAAAATCACATAGTCCTCAAGATATGTAAAAAAATCTATAATTCAAAAAATGACAAAAAAATTAATCCTTTATTCATCAAATAAAAAATCATATTATTTTATTTTCCTTATTCCTATTATGTTTTCTAAAAATATAATGATGTTATTCTAAAATAACATTAATAACTTAATAACAAAATAAAATTTCAATCTCATTGTTTTCTATAGGATAAGACATAGATTACTAGAATCTTATTTTTATTCATATATAAAATATATGAACTAAAAAAGACAAATTAATACTCACTAGGACTACACACATTCTAGGGGTAAGTGTTTCACCTTTGTCGCTCTTCGGTTTTGGGTAAATTTCTCCTGTCCTTACCAGATATTATGGGTTTTTTCCTGAACAATGGGATGCCGTTATTTTTTTAATAAAATGATAATTCTTATACCATTCATTGAAATAAAACATGATAGTGATAAATAATCACATTTTTATTCAATACCAATTTTTCTAAATCTCCATTAAACCCTATAAGAAAAAATTTAGAACATGTTATGAGACAATAAAATAGTAGTAAAGGACATAGAAAGAAAAAAAATCATCAATCCAAAAATACTTATAAAAAATTCCCTTTGAACATAATCTTAGTATCATACCTAGGGAAAACAAGCTATGTTTGTAAAAACATAACATAAATAAATGGAACATATATATAATTTATTGTATCATTTTCATACTTAATTAAGATGTAACAATCTTGGATACCATACTGTGTAAGTACGATGACTTCCATAAAATAACCCTCATGGATATAGTTGGATATAATCATTATAGTCAAATATAGAATAACTATCACTGTTAACATCAATCATACCCAAATCATTTGATGGATATCATGGATCCATGTGTATTTGGTTTATTTTGGAACCACCCATCATCATACAAAATTCCCCATATCAAAATAATAATCATAAAACATGACTCATTGAATCATAAAAACATTATTTGAGGAAAATATCTTATGTTTAACGATTATTGTGCAGTTATAAAGTAAAAAAAATTATTTGAAAATAAATATTTAATAATATAGGGTAATTATCAAAACACTAATTACTGATGGATGTTGTAAAATTATCTCGTTCTTTTTATGTTAAAATACATCCCATTTCACTTTTGTAAAAACAAGCATAAAAAGAGTATATTTTTGTTTCAGAAAGTCCATTATATAAAACCTAAATAAATTATTTTATTTCAGATGAATTAAAAAATTTACATATGAAAACATTATTTACATTTAATTATATTCATAATAAAAATCAAATAAACATATACCTATAATAGAACGATTTAGAAAATAAATATTCAAAACATTAAAAAAATGAGTATTTCTATGTTGAAGGGTATCTTAAAAATATCATCCCATTGTAGTGAGATTTGATAATATAAAAATATTATGTGTAGAATATATAATCCCACATAAAAAAATATGAAACACACATATTAAAATTAAAAGTCATTTCACTCAAAATGTTATCATGGAATAATCAATGATGTTGATGTTTAACTAAATAAATGGAAATTTAGTTACAAAATTACCATCACATGATGTTTAAATTATTTGAATGTTATTTAAACTAATTTATAATATTTTAGATAATGTTTTTAATTCATACCAGAACCATATTAAAATTTATGATCTCATACGTGATCCACTTATATCATTTTATCATCAATTTTTTAATAATATTCCATCACTACCTTGGCTTTTATTGTTAACTATTTCATTTTCCAATGAATTTTTTATTATATGTATTGGTTCATGTTCATAGAATATATTTACATAATATACATAATTATAATAATTTAATGTATATTATATTGATTTATAATATATGTTTTTATAATAATTCATGAATATTGGGTATGTAGAATGTGTCACATTACTTAATGGAGGTGGTAATAATTATGAATGCTAGAGGAATGGTGTCATTCCTTTAACTAATGAAATTAAAATGAAATAGGTGATAAATTAATTTTATATAATCAGTATAATTTCATAAGTACCTTATATAACAACTATTTATTATCATTCTAACCATACTTCTAAATTATTAATGAAAAAGGAATTACGCTAATGCGTTGAGATGGTAAGCCATATATATGTGCACACGGTAGATTTGTCATTCATAGGATGGATAAATTATGTGATACAGTTGTACAATATTATTAATAAAATCTAATAATATATATTAATTTTGAAATATTACTTTAACTGGTAAGAAAACAAGAAGAGAATGTATGTGATGAAATAAACATGAATGATTCGATAAAGATGATTACCTATTCTTCGAAAAAAAATTTAGATCTTTTAATAAGGGATTTATGTTTGTATTTTGGTATGTTAATAACCTGAAAACAAGTATAAGTTTGTTTTTATGTGAAATGGGTTTGAAATAGTCTAGATAACGTGCTCAATATGGTGTGAATAAGTGAGGGGGGAGGTGCCATTTTATAATAGTGGTGAGGGGATCTTTTGGAATTTCTCAAAATATTTAATTATAAAAAAATAATTTATAAAGAGAAAATTGTAAAAATCGAAATTTATTCAAATATAATAAAATAAATGGTTTTTATATTATCAATAAATATTATTTACGTAGGTTTTAGTTTCATTTTAAACCTTATCAATTTTTAACCTGTTGGTTAGTTATTTTTGACCTTTTCTATAGTAACCATTATTTTAATTATTCTAGGTTAATAAGGCTACTAAAAATTTATAAATGACTCATAAATTGACCACATCTTATTTTTTCAACTATATTACATTCACATGGTTGAATATAATATTTTATGATGTTCAAATAATTTTAAAGAATATAATTTTAATAGTTTTCATTAATGTCAATTTTGACAATATCTATTTAATTTGTCATCAAATAAATAATGAAAAAGGATGAACAAGAATATAAAGATTAAAAAAATCTCTAATATATAAACATATATCTATAAAATCCATTATACACATTAAATCATTCAAAATATAACAAAATTCATATTTTTAACATCAATAAATTTATTTTTCCTTGATTAAATATTCATTGTTTTAGCATTGTAGAAGAATTTATGTTAATTATAAAATTTATAATAATGAAATATAAATTTATATAATCAATACAAATCCATTAATATAAAACTAGACATTTATGATTGTTCATGTTTCGTTTTTTCCCTATGTGGATATGTAAAAGTCATTAAATACATAGATAACGCTATTTTGTAACTACCATTGATTTAAATTATATATAAGTAATTTTCATGGAAAATACCTATTAAAAAACTCCAATTAAATCCTAATGTTTTAAGGTTAAAATACTATTTATCCCATAGTTTTGATGTACAACTTTTAGCCATGGTTATACCATTGTCTTTTTGTATTAACCCATGATTAATTCTTTAATATCTTATTATGGAAACATGGATTCATACTCATTAAGGGTTAATATTTGTACAATAAAAATTCCATCCATCCAAAATCCATTTTCAAAACCATAATATTTATATTTTAGTCATTATTTAACTAATAAAATTTTATATCTATGTAAACCCTTATATTATAATTTAAAAAACTGAATAATATAATTTTTAATGAAAATTGGTATTTTAACTATTCATTGAAAAAAATTTCTGAGAGAATTTTATAAATTTTACCATAGGATAATTTTGATATGTTGATTTGGAAATTTATATTTATTTCATTAAATATATTTTTTAAAATTTCCAAAAACAATTATATTTTTTCCTCACAAAAGAAATAATATTTTCTTTGAAGAAAGTGTATTTGATGAATTAATTGACTTCTCTAAAATTAAAGGAATAATTTTCTAATAATTAATTAATATATTATTAATTATTATGTACATTTTATAATTCATAATTAAGTTTATACTATTCATTCCCTCTTATTGAATGGTAAGGTTGTAATGCTGACATTTAAAAAATTATATTTGGTTATTCATTTAAGCTCAATGTTTTATATCATGTACGCTATTGAAAATAGACATTCACATTAAAAAAATACGATTTTAGAATGGGAGGATATTCTATTATTAATATTGTACTTCCAAAATAACAGAAAATGATTCTCAATCCCTTGATATCTTTTACCTACCATAAATGATATCTTATGACTGCTTTACTAAGTCTTAAATATCATTTACATACCTACCACTAACTTGTAGAATATTAAATATATTATGTGGTAAATAAAAGTTAATACCTAAACTCAAAACTCTTGAAAATATTAGAAGAAACATTAATATGAAAATAATAATGTTTCACATAATATTACTATACATTTAATTTAACTATTGTAACTAAATTTAATAAATAAATAATATATGAATTATTATGAATATGAATAATATGAGACTATCTATCACATGAAGATAATGTATTATGGAACATATCATAGACCATTTGGTGGATACCACCATGTTCTAAACTCTAATTCATCATAATAGGTCATCATTTTGAATACGATATTGTGTGTGACCCTATTGACCATTATATGGATAGTAGTGTATACTATTTAAAGACCATGAGTGGAGTCTAGTAACCCATAAAGGCTGCTAAAGATAAAAGAATAACTAAATAAAAAACAACATTCATATGAACACACACTTTGTAATGTACTCTATTTTCTCATTTTATCTCATTAAGTCGGATTCATAATTATTTTCATAACAATTTCTTGATTTATTATTCATTAACCAAACTATTTGGAAAAAACTTCTTCTACAATGTCTATTGATTTAGTGAAAGTACTATTATCCTGATCAACATGGCATGAGATATCTATTAATATCAGAATAGAAAAATCATATAATTATTATTAAATAAATATAATTCTTTAATGACATGCCCAATGCAAGTTACATCTCCATGACATCGATGTCATCATTTTTTACATGCATCAATGTACAAGATTATCAAATATACACAAGTAATAATATTAATTTAGGAGACCATTACATGGGTTCATATATAGGAACTTCTAATGTCACCAGAATCATGTGGTGTTCTTATTGGTTGGTCAGTCCACATAATCTCATATACTCAAAATCACTTAGTGAAAACATCATGAGAATATGTATCAAAGCTTAGGATCTGCCATCATCAGATATTTATATATAAACTATGTCTAGACATAATAATGTATCTAGACCATAAGACATTTTCTTGTAATTGATTTCATAGAATCAAGAGGATCTAATTATATCCTGGGAACTTTTATATCCTATTGATACAAAAACCAAAATATGTAAATTAATATTTAATTTGATTCTGATGAAATATTAATACTATATTGGTAATCTAACATGATTTAAAATTAATTTTACATAGGGTATGGTAATAAAAAATATTATTTAGTTAAGTTTAGGGAACCCACTGTTAAAATACTCTCATTTTAAATAGATATAACATAAAAACTAATCATATTACCTCTCAAATGATATGATAATGTTTATCATGAGTTGTGAAATTAGTGATAGGATAACAATGCTTCCCCTTCATGGTAATTATATTATCCATGATTTCACCTCCTTGAGTAAAACTCCACAAGAGAAACAAACCCTGTGTAGATTCTCATTTTTCCACTATTTAAAAAATGAGTCATGTTGAGTAGTAGTATAAGTATTTAAATAATTTAAACTATGATAAAACAATACATACTATGAGATATTACAATAACTTGAAAAAATCATTATTTATTATATACTACTTCATTAGTTGTATAAAAATACAAAACATAATTGGTATCTTTAAAAATATCTATCATTTGATTAAATGAAATTTTATTACTCATTGCCTTATCTTGACTATGTTCTTAGATCATATTTATCTAAAGACTAGTATGAGTCCCCTCAAAACTAGTGTCCCTTCCTCTCTGCATGTGAGGTACAAATCCTCTGTGTTTCATAAGTACAATTGAATATTTTAATAGTTCACCATGCAGTTCCCCTAGATTATACTTATAGATGTTATGGAATATAATATTATACTATGATAGTAATAATTACAATAAGGGAAAAAATGTAGCTGTAAAAATTATTTTAGGGATTTAATACTAAATAAAACACAATCCACTTTTTGTATGATAATTGAACACAACCCTCAATCTGATGACCAAAGTCACATTGTCATAATCATATAAAATATGATTTAATTAGAGTATGAAATATCAGAGTCAATATATATGCTATTAATTTGTGTTTTTTATCATAATGATAATAATATTGATAAAACAAACCAAATAGAAACAAAAATTTTATGTTTCAAATTCTATTATATGTTTATTAGAAAATACAATTTGTTAAATAATTATAACAACAGAAATAAAATATAATACTGAATTATAAGCTATTAAAAGAAAAAATTGCATTTTACCTTAAGATAAATTTAGTCTATAAACCAGAATGAATGTATCCCCTAATTTATACTTATAATAATGAATGTCTTTCATATGTAATGAAATCCATCAATACAATGATTGGAATCTCTAGCTTCCAATCCATAGAAGTCCTCAATACAAAGAGAAGATTTTATCTCTACCTAGCCTCAGTATCCCTAAATATGATGGATCAAATTCTCTATATTTTTCTCAGTAGAAGGCCTTGATCATTATGATAATCGAAAATAGTCACAAATACAAAATAAATCACAAGGAGACAACATGAAACAATTTCCTTAAGAATAATCTCTCTAAAAAATAATAAATATTATTAAACATTTGATCAGAGAATGTAATATTCATATGAAATTGATAGTGAAATTAATATTCAAATTCAAAGTCTACAGATGACTTGGTATTTATACGAAAACTCTCAATAATCATATTGAATTCCCAAAGGTCATATATCTCCATGTTTTTCTCATATACATGGACACCTAACACTTGACATCTTATTGGGATCAGGTGTAACTGAATATTTGATGTTGTATTGATTTACACCATTATAGTGTCTAATATATTCCTAAAATTATAAATATGTCTTCCATATATTGTTATAAACATAAGTATGTATGATAGAAATCCTTATGATTTTCATTACGATAATCTAAATGAGGGTTTGTCTGGTGTTTATTGGTACCAGTATAAATTTTATTGTTAAGACATTGTTAGTACGAAAGAAACAACATAATCATTTATAGTAGAACTGATAGTAGGTGAGCCTGATTTGTGTCATACATAGTCTCATTTTGATAGCCTTATTAAAAAATATAATATTTATACTTCATAACACAGAAGAACATATTCAAATAATGGTAAAATATTATTTTTTCTACAAAATAATCTGAAACATTGGAGATATAAAACAATTGTAAATAATTTTTATGAAGGTTTTGATGACTTATAAAAATTTAGTAATGAAAAAGAGAGAAATATAATTTTTTACTAAATAATATCCCATTTTATGATGTTTCAAGACCTGACGTCACCAAGATGAGGGATGGAACAAAAAACTACCAGAACCTTCCTTCTTCAAGTTGAATGAGACATAATGCCCCTTGAGTATCGCCATCAGTAGTCCCTGAAGTGGAGAATATCACCAAGGGTATAGAATGACTTGTAACATTGATGGAATTACCCTTTTTATAGAAACATATCAGGAGCCAACATGGTGTATATCAAACAACTCCAAACAGTTGATGTAAAAGTAAAAAAAAAATCCATTTTCACATGCATATTCAATATAAAATTATACAAAGATTAAGAAAACTATGAAGGAAAAGTACCAAAAGAAAGAAAAATAACAACAAAAAATGTCTCAAAGTTTGAGCTAGTAAAGTCTATCATAATCCTCAAAGTCCTCCTAGAAACCTAAAAGGAATTTTATATATGTAGGGGGAGTATACAGATATACTCGGTAGGAAAATCCAAAATCTCTCGTGCACAAATAGGGAGGAATTCTAATTTCCTGAGAGAAAATACAGATATCCAAATCAACTATCAAGGAAACTATGCAATCAACCTCACTGGAGAACACTCCCCAAATATCGCATGTCATATAAATTAAAATTAATAAAATATTGATTTTTGGGTACCCTGTACTACCTTCCCACTAGTTATTAGGATATCCTATGTGTTATACCTCCCCCTTTAGTTCCACTTTAGTTCTACTTTCATCCCAACCAAAACCATATAGGCTATAATAACCATTAATTTTGCACGCCGACACCTTGGTCACCACAATGACTCAAATCCCCACCTGCAAAAACATGGGACACAGCAACCACTACCATTCCTAAAGACACCTGGGCCAAAATAAATATCCCTATGCTCGAAGACACCTGGGCCTCATCCTAAAAACAATTGAGAAACAATCTAGCCTGCACAGACCTACTCCAACCAAAAAAACAAACCCTTCCTGATGAGTCTTGGACCATACTAATCCTTTCGCCATCACATCCTACCCAAAGTGTCTTGGGATTCAAGTTAGAGGGAGCCGAAAGGATCCAATAATCATTCACATATAATAATGATAGTAAAAACACCCTCCGCTATAAGATGGTGTGTTTGTCCTGAAGTGCTCAACATGGGTGGGGTTAGAATAAGAAACACAAGATCGAAATTTATGCGCATATTTAAAAAAGCACTCATCCTATTCTACGGGTTCTGAAACCAACCCATATACGAACACCCTTGCTACCATTTTTACATTGAAAAAAGAGCAATGACAACAAACAGAGCACAACCCATTTCTAGAAAAAAAATCCTCATAGAACCAATTCTTGTTATTATGTTCAAGTAATTCCATGTAAAAAATTATCCAATACTGGGAAACTATAAGGAATATCTAAGAGAAAATAAAAAAATAGCAATGCAGCAATTTAAGCATTCACACTCAGTCCACTTTTAGAGTTAAATCTTTAAAAGGGATACGTGAGATCCCTCATTGTACTGAAACCAAACCAGGCCCCATCATATGGCCCCATATGGCCTCAGGTCCATAAACCAACAACTCAACTACATGGGATCCAATCCCCATCCATGTCACCGCACAAGGCGTCATACAAAAAATTCATACACATCACCAGAATAGATCAAGGGAGTTTTCATATTTAATTACACCATTCATTAAGTTCAGTCTTTCATTTTGGTTAAATGTAGTGATCACTCAAGGGTTCTTGTTCATTGGTCATACATTAAATCAACCAACTTTATGTGATTAACTAGTATCTAGGTCATAACCATTCAATCACCAGATTTTCCAGAATACAGAGGCTCATTAGTGAATAAGAAATGACCAACAATTGTAATTATTTTTCATGGACATAAAACCATAAAATTCACAACATATAAACAAAGATAAAAGTGTACAACATCATCTTCATTTAATAGACCACTTCAATAATTAAAATCCATGTATTGTCTTTGTTATGTATTGGTTTCATCCACTCCTCAAGGAAACATTATCATACCCACCCCACATGATACACAGTAAAGAGGGATTAAGGAAAACCCTACCCAGATGATCAAGGAACATAGTTTACTCCGGGTGCCAAGAACGTGGGTTGGGAGATATGTAGAGGATGAACTCCAATGACTCTATAGATGATCGGGAAGGGATCCAACCTGAGAAACACGTTCCTCACCAGAAGAGGGACTCTAAATACACCCACGAATGGAAAGAATCTAGGGAAGAAGAAAATATTGTGTGATAAAAGACCTGATCCTAGAGTTACATGATAAAAAATCATGAATCACATTAAATGTTTATCATGGTTTCACCATGTGGCTGGGGGGTTACACATAATGTAATTAATTTTTATTTAATAATTTTTCTCTGAGAGGTGGTGATAACACCTATGAGTTAATATATTTCCATTAAACGGGGAAAAACCAAGTAATAGAGGTGATGTTGGAATGCATGGGGAAGGGGTGACATTAAGTAAAAAGACACATGTTTTGGTAATAGATGGGTTTTCAGAGTCTTGGTGGGTTAAAAAATATCATAAAGTGTTAAAAAGGCCTTATAAAGGGTATTAAAACATTTTTACATCAAAAGATACATTACGATAGAAGTGTTGGAAAAAGTAGGAAATTGGAAAAATTGACAGACTATGGTACACTGTACAGTGGGACACCGTAACGGTGCCTCCTTCACGGTTCCACCATTTTGGTTTGAAATTGTGATGGTGTGATCATTACTGTGCCTCCTATACAGTGTAATCATGACAATACAACTATCATTTTTCCACCATCATGGTGTTACTGTCATTGGGTAATCGTGACTGGTGCCACTGTTTCTGCGGAAACATTTGGTGGAACTTGGTTTTTTGAAAAATCTTCAATGAGTCTCTAATGGTTCCCAGGATTCCCCCAACACCATGAATTTTGAAATGTAATGGGCCAGGAGGGTCCGGGACATTACATTTGATACCCCTCAAACTATTATCTTCCTCAAGAATCCATGAGTAAACCTAATAAAAAGAGATGGGTCTGAATAACCAGCTCATAAGATATCTCTCTATAGTAATCCTACCAGATATCTAGGAACACCTCTACCCCATATATATTATGAATAATTATGGATACACCACTGCTATTCTCCCCTATTAACTACAAAAACATGTAATAGTCACAATATCGAGACATATGGATTAGGGAGTCCATTAATACATTTCAAGATACTATCCACTTTGAGCACCACTGACTCACCCCATAGGTTTAATCACATCCACCTTAATGAGACTTGAGTAAGTATCATGTACACACCACCCCATGGTCTAGAATATTCACACAAACACATATATCAATGGAAGAAAGAAATCTCATAGTGAAGAAGGTCACTAAAAACATCACATTTATATAAAAAACAACACACAAAAAACCCAAAATGACTCAGGGTACTGGGCACACCTCAGTGCCTCCCATTCCTAGGTACTCTCCTTGAGGCCACTGTGCTTTCATAACACACAAACCAAGGGAATGGTTTGTCCATGAATCACATTATCCACATGATATTTATTCCTCACTAATTGCTCTATGAATGTCTCATTATCCTAGATATCCATCTTTCCCCTGTCAAGGATGTGAAAATCATCATGTAGATATTAATGGAGTAGAGACACATAGAAAATGTCATTCACCCTTAGTAGTCGTAGTGGTAGTGCCAGTTGATAAGCCACTCCACCAACCCATCAAAACACCTCTAAGGATCTAATGAACTTGGGAGAATGAAAATCACCCTACCGAATCTTTGTTTCCCACGCCGAGTTGAGACCTTCAACAACATGTGTTCCCGAACCTCGAACTCCAAGGGTCTCCTCCTATACTAATCATACGACTTCTTCCAGTCTTGATCCGCCTTCATCCACTCTTGTATAAGAATAACTTTCTCTATGGTGCTTTTCATAACCTCTATGCCAAGAACACTTGTTTCCCCACACTTTTTCTATAACATGGTTGAGTGAAATAGTTTTTCATAAAAGTCTTCAGATGATGCCATGCCCATTATAGAGTGATATCTATTGTTGTAGGAAAACTCTACTAGGGGAAATTGTCATAACAATGATACCCTAAAGTAAAAAACACGTGTTAATAGGATATCATAAAATATCTGGACGATCCGCTCTATCTGCCCATTTGTATGGGGGTCCAAGGCAGTGCTGAGTCATAGTTCGGTGCCAAAAGCATGATAAAGTCCTATCCAAAATATTGAGGTAAATTGTGTATCCTAATTTTATACTATGGACCTCAAAATTCCATGAATACATAAAACCCCATACATGTACCTTGGTTCTATGGTATCCACCATGCTCGACTCCTTGATTTCTAGGAAGTGGGCTGATTTCGTCAGTCGGTCCACCACTACCAAGATAGCTTCACAGCCTATTTAATACCTGGGTAGTCCCATGATGAAATCCATCGATATGTAACCCCACGTCCACTCGGGGACATCTAAAGGCTGGAATAGACCTCCTAGGACGTGGTGTTGAGCCTTTACATACTAACACATGAGGCACCTTGCCAAAAATATTTCACATGTTTGCTTCACCCTAGGCCACCAAAACATACCCCTCAAGCCACAATACATCTTGTAAAATTCTGGTTGTACCACCAGGTGTGAGTTGTAGAACTCACTGAGAACTCTCTCGTGCATTTCCATTGGGAAATAACATTCAATGAATCAAAATATGATTTTGACCATATTTAGACCATTCTTCTAGAGAATTTCCCAGGCCAACATGATCTCATATCACTTGAGCCTTTATGCCCACCACTATGACTTTTCCACTTGCTATGATAAATAGGACTACACCATCATCTGAAACAAACAGCCTCTACCACTATCCACCCTATCATCCAAGTCTATGAAAGCCAACTCCTCTATCAACTTTCATGGATCTGCTGATTCTCGAATTGCATCCTTCTATGACAACCTTCTTTGGGAATCAGCCTCTATGTTACCCCTCCCTGAGGGGTAGGATATCTCAAAGTAGTAGTTCTAAAAAAACTCACTCCACATCCAATGCTTCATGTTCAGGTCTCGCTGGGAGATGATATAACTGAATCGTTTTTTATCTGTGAAGACCATGATGTGTTCCACGATGAGGTAATGCCGCTACAAATTTAGCACTAACACTAATTATGGTTTCTCAAGGTAATGGGTATCATAGTTACATTTGTGAGGACATAACTTTCTAGACCCCTTATAGATCTCTCCCCAATTCTGCATCAGCACACACCCAAAACCTAGACCTGAAGAATCATAGAACACTTCAATCACAACCCCTTCTTTGGGAATCCTTAGTACTAAGGCACTGACCAAATTCCCCTTTAGATAACTAAAGGCTTCATGGCACTACGAACTCCTTAAAAAATCATGGTCTTTCTAGGTCAAGGTTGTTAATGGTGTTACAACTCAAGAAAATTTGTAAACGAGCCTTGTGTAGTAACATGATAGACTCAAGAAACTACAGTCCTATTCAATGTTCTTGGGTACTTCCCAAGAAACAACCACTCCAACCTTCGATGATTCCACAACTATTCCCTTCTCGGACACCATGTATCCATGTAAGTGCACCTCTAGAGTACAGAACATGTACTTGGACAACATCTTATAGAGATGGTGCAATCAAAGGACATATAAACATGTCCACATATGCTTGGTGTGATACTCATTTGATCATGAGTAGATTAGGATGTTGTCGATAAACAAAAAAACTAAATGGTCAAGGTATTCTTGGAAACCTATGTTCACATTCCCCTTGAACACGGCCGGTGCATTTGTAATGCCGAACAACATGACCATGAAGAAAAAGTTCTCATATCTGTACCAGAAAGCAGTCTTCAAGATATCACCTTGCTTCACCCTCAATTGGTGATATCCCAACCACATGTTGATCTTAGAGACACAAATTTAGCCTTTTAGATAATCAAAAGGTTGTAGATCATTGTGAGGGGGAAACAGTTTTTTACCGTCACCTGATTCATCCATTGGTAGTCTATACAATTCCTAAGACAATTGTCTTCCTTTTATGCAAATAATAATAGTGTAGCCCATGGTGACACACTCTGTTGGATAAAACCCTTCTTCATCAGGTCATAATCCCAGACCCGTAACTCCCACAACTCAGAAGGTGCAATCCGATAGGGATCCATCAATATTGGACATGCATCAGGTTGAAAGTCTACCCCGAACTCAACATCACCTTGAGGGGGGTGAACTTACAACCTCGTAAGAAAAAACATCTAGGAACTCTTCAAAAAATCATAGAACTTCCAGCAGCACTATGTCTGTTGACTCCACTAAAAGCTCGGATAATTAAAAAAGAAGGGGCTCCAGTCACTATTTGTCATCCTAGAAACCCCTCTCGCAAATGGAAGTTACACGCTAGCTGCACATGTTTTAAAACACGACGCTTCATCAAGATAAGTAAACAATAGAACACATAGGGAAATAATATTAGATGCCTCCAATGAAAACATATGGATTAATCTAAAGGAAAAGATGTTTCCCACTGGACTGATGTTTCCCCTACATTAGTCTACATCCCCATAAAACATAAGATAAGTTGGTCTACCCTTCGACTAGCGTGATCAATACCCGGTGCACGGGATTTCCCTCTTCTTATAGACCCTAATAATACGATGGACATAGTGAAACAAAGGATTTAGAATATCATATATCAAATAAGTCATGTGTAAGAGTCCTAAACAAAATGATCATACTGTGAATGACCTCTGTCCCTACAAGAACTGCAACCTATGCAAAGTGCAACTGCCCACACCCAGCTTCACATCCCCTCGAATATTAGCCGCCTCCCCGACCATGTCGTAGAATAGGTCCCTAGTGAGCTCTTTGAGGCCATCCCCCTCCTGAAATGTCTTCTCTCAGAGGAGTGGGATCTCGATGTCCCTATTGTGTTTGCTGAAATGGCATGGATGGAAACTACTACTATAGAGGTGGGTGATGAACCTTCCCACCTCAACCATAATGCACCTAGTCTAGGAAATGACTCTAAAGGTTCCCATATCTTCCCCATATAAATAATCTCTATCCTAGGACCTTAGGGAAATGATGAAGACCAAGAGATCAAAACTGGAACTTTTGGGGCTTTCTCCCATTCATCCGGAACCATGAAGGCCTTGAGGCTAGAGGCCTGCGGCTAATGACCTTCCCTTTTGATGAACCCAAATGTATCCCCTCTCATGGAACAAATACCAGCTTTTTTATCCTCTAGACCACTTCATCTGTCTTCTGAACCTCCTAGTAAATAGGTAGAGTGATGGTTGTAATAATATAGAGAAGAGAATGTCAGAGTTCCTCCTCCAAACATCTCGCCTAAGACACCTCATCCGGAAAGAGGTTTGAAGAAAAATAAAGGAGGTCTATGAACATTATCCGAAACTCTCTTATTCATATAGTCCCATGTTGGAGGGGGAGAAACTTCTACCTCTTCTTATCCTTCATCATGTAAGAGAGGAATTCTACCCATAACACCCTCTCAATGTCATACCACGAATCCTCGGCCTCCATATTCTCCCCAAGATAGAGCGTCCACAACAAACACATTGGCCCCCAAATCTGGATTATAGCTAGAGGAACCCAGTAATATATTGGATCACAGATCAAGATAAATTCAATCATAAACTCCATGATCCAACCCTCCCTCTCTAAGTCTGAGACGATGCCCTCATACTTCCTGAGGGTCTGCAGCTGAAAGGAATAACGAATCTTCTTCCACTTTTCATCCTCCTCTCGATTAGTCTTCTCTTGATCGGCCAAATCAGTCTCATGGGACTTGATTCACCATTCCAATCATGGAAATCGTACGGGTGCCATAGCTGCATGTTATATAAAGAATTCCTAATCCCGAGTACTGTATAAGATTACATTTATATCTTACCTATTCTTTTTATATATTTTCAATTTGAAAAACACCCAATACCAAAAAGAACACAAGTCATTATGGTTCATGTCCCTTTACTAGGGTCTCCACCATACAATCAATGTTTCCTCAATTGTTCGTTCTATTCGACCAACATCCTTGCATCAGATCCCGGGGCCCCTAAAATCTCATGTCTTATCCAGTCTTCCTTAGACTATTTCATGGACCAAGATTGCCTAACACTAATCCCCTAACATCCCATGAAATCCTCACCATTCCTAACCACAAACACCATCATATCTATCAACTGTCACCTCTAATCCCATTCTATCATGACCCACCTCTCGAAGATGAGGGAAGGGACAACAAACTGATAGACCATTCCTTCTTCAAGTTGAAGGATGGATAATGAACCCCAAATCCCACCTTCAATAGTCCCTAGAGTAGAGACTAGAACCAAGGGTATAGAATCATACGTAATATGGAAGGAATTACCCATTTTATAGTAAAATAATGGGAGAAAAAATGGTGAATCTCATACAATTTTAAACACATAATGTAAAAGAAAAACCAAAACCCCTTATTCACATGCATGTTTAATAGAACGTGCTACAATGTATATGAAAAAACTAAAGGAAAAGTACCAAATGAATGAAAAATAGAAACGATAACTATCCTGATGTTCGAGATAGTAATGTATAGTATAGTCCTTAAAGTACTCTTGGAAAACTATAAGAAGTTTTATATACGTAGAGTGAGTATAGAGGTATACTCAGAAGAAAAAAAGGCCCTTATACACAAGTGGGGATTCATTCTAATGACCTTAAAGAAAATAGAAATATCCAAAGAATCTACTAAAGAAAATATCCTCCAAACCTCACCAAATCACACTCCTATAATAACACAAATCATGTAATGTAATAGTAATGACACATTAATGTTTCGATACCCCACACCATTTGACGACTGGTTATTATGACATCCTACGTGATAAACCTCTCCCATAAGTTCCACTGTAGTCCCACTACCACACCAAAAACAAACTTATGGGATATCACAACCATGAATCCCACCCAAAAACACCTAGGTCACCACAACCACAGACATCCCCACATTTAGACACCCAGGACACAAAACAACTACCGCACCAGAAGAGACCTTGGCCAGAACAACCACTTACATGCCCAAAGACACATGGGCCTCATCCCGAAGACACTTGGGAAACTTTCTTACCAGCACACACCTAGGTAAACAACCACAACACACCCTGCCCAAAGAGTATAAGGCAATACTGAACCATAGGCTGTAACATCTTGCATGATGAGTCTTGCGCTACCTGGGAGATGGAGAAAAAAGGGGCTAATAACCATCGACTCATAAGAATGTTGGAAAAAACCATCCCCCATAAGATGGTGTGTCAGGCCTGAATTTCTCAACATAGGGGGTATGAATAAGAAAATCAAGAATTAAATTTATACACATAGGTAAACAAGCACTCATCCCATCCCAGGTGTTCTGAAACCAGCCCATATACGAACAGCCTCATTACTATTCATTCATGCACAAAAGCACAACAACCACAACCTGAGAACAACCAATTATGGAAAACAAATCCTCATTGAACCCATTATTGTTATTATGTTCATGTCATTCCATTTAAATAATTATCAGACTACTAGGAAACTAATAGACACATCCCCAACCCCAGAAAAAAATTCAAAGCAACAATTTAAGCATTCACACTTGGTTCCCTTCTAATATTACCACAAAAAAGGAATTTGTGACAAACCTCGAAGTGCTGGAACCAAACCAAGACCCTTCATATGGCCCCACATGGCCTCAGGTCCACATACCAATAACTCTACAATATGGGATCCCATCCCCATCCGTGTCACCCCACAAGGTGTTAAAAAAACCATACACATCCCTAGAATAGAGAAATAGAGTTTTCAGATTTATTCACCCCATTATTTAAGTTCTGTCGTTCTGTTTGGTCAATCATGGTGATCACGCATGGTTTATTATTCATTGGGAATCCATTTAATCAACTGGGTTTAACTAATTAAACAATTTCAATGTCATAACCATCTAATCCCAATATTATATAGAAAACATAGGTCCATTAGTTTGCACGAAAGGACAACCAGCAACCTCAATTTTCTGTGGACATAATCTATTACAATTCACAACATATAAACGAAGATAAAATTTACAACAACATCATCATCACACACACCCCTTAATTATTTAAAATCCATTTATTATCTTCATTATGGTTTGGTGTAATCCATGGCCTGAGGAAACATTATCATACCCACCCTGCATGATACATAATAAAGGCAGATGAATTAAAACTCTACCCAGATGATCACGGATGGATGTTTACTTCTCGAACTATGAACTGGGGTTGGGTGACTTGCAATGTAAGAACTCTGATGACTCCAAGGCTAAGTGGGAAGGGCTTCAGTATGGGCAGACGATTCATCTCTAGAATAGGGACTCCAAACACACCAAGGAATGTAATGAAACCATAGAAGAAGAAGATATACAATGATAATATTCCCAAGACAAGAGTTATGGGATATGAAATCATGAACCACTTTAAAGGAGGATCATGGTTTCACCACACAATTGGGTGGTTACACATAATGGAATTTATTGTTCTTTAATAAGTTTTCTTAGAGAGGTGGTGATAACTCCTATTATTTAATAAATTTCTATTAAACATGGAAAAACCACGTAATTGTGGACAAGTTGCAAAGAACACAAAATGCTATGACTTGGAGAATAAATCCCATAGATTTGGTAACTCAAGGGTCTCTTGACTATTGGGTGTTTAAAACATATTTTACTTGCTTAAAATGTATTAAAAAGGGAAATAAATGTTTTACGTCAATCTATACATTACAAAACAAGAAATGGGAAAAGACAGATACTAGAAAAAAATAAAAAGGTTAGGACATGGGTTGGTGAGACACCTTTATGGTCTCGCCCTCAAAATGCCACCATAACGATGCCACCATCACAGTGCCACAAGTTCAGGGGAACATCATAATCAGTTCCACTATTTCAATGTGCGATCATGATGGTACCCCCATCATGGTGCCACCGACACAGAGCGATTGCCACGATACTTCTATGAATAGTTCCATAGTTTTGGTGGAACCTAGTTTTTGGAAAACTCTTTAATGAGTGACAGATGGTTCCCAGGTCACCCCAAAAACCAGAAATTTGGAAAATTAATGACCAGAAGAGTCCAAGTAGTAACATGAATACACATCCCAAAAACATAAATGGAAAATAAATTTGAAAAAAATACCATTTTTTTATTTTAAATAATTTTTCTTTAGAGGTAATAATTAAATTTCAACACCCCATTATTTTATAATTCATCTATATATTATGATGTTGAATATGATTTACTTTCTTCTAAGATAATCTCTTATTTTATGAATTTTATTCTCCTTATTAATATGACATTCTTATCCTTTATCAAATAATCTCCACATTACTAAATAAATCTTCCCCTGATAAAAATTTCTCCCCCATATTAAAACTTTTTTACATTTTAAAAATATATCCCACTTTCTATAAACATATACCCCATATTTATTTTCAAATTAGAATGGGGAATTATATTAAATTTTGTGAAATGTTACAGAAACAATCAAACATTATAAAAAATTATTACTTAATTAATAATCCACAGAAATATGAATGAAAATTTATCTAATCATAATTACAAAATATTCAGTCATACCAGGATTGATGAAAACTTAAATTCATTTGTATATAAAAAGAATTTATAATGTTTTAAAAATATCAAATAAAATTTCATCTTTAATGAAATCATCCTTTCATCATCAATGCTTTCATAAAAGATATCATCTTCTAGAATTTTATTTAGTACATGTAATGCTTCACGAGCACTTCATCTTGAGTCTAATATTTCTAAGACAATTCTTAGTTCTCATTCTCCAAGAATTTATATTTCCACTTTATAATATTAGTGTTTACCTAACTCTAACTACATATAGTGGATATTTCCCTTAATATAATTGAATTCCTTAGTATGATATGCATTTTTATCTCAAAAACTCTTCTCAAAATTCACCATGTATTCCATATCTTTTGATAACTGATAAAAATATTTTGTAGATTCATTGATAAGATTTATTACAATAGAAAAATTCCCATGATGAATCTTGATATCGACATCTCCTTGATGTGGCCACTTCACTAGATGATTACATTCCTTTCATGAGAATGAGAACATTCATGAAAATGTTTTTAACTATGATTTTATACATGTAATATTATCTTTTATTATATTGATTGATTCTGAATTATCAATCAGGATTTATGTTATCATATAACCACAAGATTCACGTTTCGGAAAATATGGAAATGTTACTTTAAGCCTTCTCAAATCATTTAAAATATAATCATCTCCTTCAATGTAAATTTTTATTACTGTTTGTGATTATTCTAGTTTCACTTCATGTGTTTTGATTCTTATAGATCGGATTTCGTCATCCTTACTTTTCATCATTTAATTCATTAAATCTTATTTCACGACAATTTTAGAACCATTTTTCTCAAAATTTATATCATCATGAAATCCATGATTTCTCTATCGTCATATTTTTCATCCAAAATTTTCCTAGAATTCTGATCATCTTTATCCAACTTAGATGATAAATGTTCTTCTTATTCTATATATTTTTCTTTAGAACTTCATGATTTATTATCATTATCAAATTTGGAGGGAATATATAATAATGATTATTCTAAATATTTTTAGTTTTTTGTTTTCACATTTTCATATTCCCTTTCATTATCATCCTCTCCATTCACTTAATAATCCTCCTCATTCTCATCCCCTCCTTCTTCCTCAACTAAATCTTAAATTCATTCATATTATCTAACTTCATGATCATGATCATAATTATATTTTTCTTTTTTATCCTTCCCATAAACTTTTTATTTGTGAAATTATTCACCATCATCCTCCTCATGTTCTTTTTCGTGCTGACTACATGTCCATAAAGAAAATTTTCATGGTTCTGGTTTCGATTGATTTTCCTGAACATATTGTGTAGATTATTTTTCAATAAAATATCCATTTTTATTTATCATCTATGGATAAAATCTCAGTTTCATAAAAAATTTACCATGCATTAGGGTTAACCTGGTCGGTTTGGGTAATATGTGGAACTACACTCTCGAATTATCAAACACCAATTTTTGAGTCACAATATTATCTTTTGTTAGATATACTAATAATATGGAGGGTTAATTATAGTTTATGAATATTTTTATGTAGTTTATCCTAAATAACATACATTCCACTTTCTGTAAGATAGTCAGACTCGACCCTTTGTCTGATAACCAAAGTCAAAGTATCATAATTATATATATTACGAATAACTAAGAGTATGAAATGTTGTTGTCACTATGGATCAATTTAACCAGTGTTTTTTATTTTAATGAGAATATTAGAGGTATAAAAAACATAATAATATGGTGAATATGATGTTTCACTTTCTATTATATTTGGAGAGGAAAATAAAACTTGTATAAATCACATATTACAATAGTAAAAAACTATAATAATGAACTATCAGATGTTAAAAAGAGAAAAATCACTATAAAATTAACTAAAAGTTGTCTATAACCCACTCTAAATGAATCCATTATTTTATACTTACTAGAATGTATGTTTTTCTATAACAAGTAAATCTCTTAATAAAAATACTGGAATCTCTATATTCTTATCCATGGAATCTATCTATACAATGATAAAATTGTATGCCTAGATTTCCTCAGTAACCCATGGTCCAATTGATCATACTCTACATCAATAATCCCTAAAATCCCTCGATCATTATGATGATCAGAAACAATCACAATTAAAAAATTTTTCTCATGGAGATAACCTCACATTGTTTCATTTAAAATACTTTCTATACATTATTCACAAAGATTAAGAAATTTTTTTCACCCCAAGTAATATTCAGAAGAAGTCAAGTGACAATGTAATCAGTAGCTTCAAACTCTTCGAATGACTTGCTATTTATAGTTATCCTCTCAATTGCCATATTCATTTCCCCATGGTCATATTTCACCATGTTTGTCAAAACAACATGGACACCTCAAACAACAATAATAATTATGATCTAGAATTACTTAATTTCTGACATCATATTCATTTACATCATTATTGTATTAATAATGTCCTTTAAATTAGAAATAAGTCTTCTGAAAACAATTTTAAACTCAATCAGTCTAATGGAAATACTTCAAATTATCATTATGATAATCATCGTGATGGTTATTCCGATGTTTAACTGTTCCAATATCATTCCGATTGTTTGGTTTTCCTAAATATGAAAGAAAATGAAAAATGTATAACAATAGTTCTAATAAAAGGTCTGTACGATTTTAATTAGACATATTCTCATTCAAACAGTTTTACTAAAAATTATAGATTTTATACTTAATAATATTTGGGAACATAATCTATGTATGGTAAAATATAATGTTTTGAACCAAATATTTATAAAAAATTATGGAGTTTAAAAAGGAATCTAATTATGTTATAATATGTTTTTGTGATTTCCAAAACTAATGGATTTGAAATGTGAAAAATTGAGTTTCTAATACAAAATTATTCTTAAAATAAATATACGTTGTAAATATCATTTGTATTACATTAAATAAAATATATGATAGATCCGTTTAATGTTCTCATGTAACTATACACATCTATTTAATATCATATTTTTAAAATACATTTCTTTTTTGAGAGATATATTCAATGTTACACTAGCAATAATTCTCTCTCAAATTATAATAACAAATATTTTAAAATACATTGTTAGTATATGATCAATTTACAATTTCTATGAATCTATTATATCCACCTTAGTAGATCGTAGTCCCACAAACATAAGTTTCTACATTATGTCATTCTTGGAGAGTTACATTCATTATGGTCCTAACTAACTATAAGATTGATAACTCATTCTAGATTTTACCAAAAATATTTTACATGGAGAACTATGGCACACCCTCTAAATCTCATATACAGATGGAATAAATTCATGACAAATAAATATTTTATGATCCCAAACTATATTATAGTATCTTTCACACATTATTTAAATTTTATGGTGTTACAATTACATTATGGTTATGTCCTATAGACACATTCCGATATTGGTTGTATTGACATAAAATTCACATTAAAATGATTCGATAAATTATATATTAAAAGTAATAACCTAATTTATTTATGTGTAATTAGTTGGTTTCATAAATTGATCCTTAATAGTACCAATATTTTATCATCCATGTCAAATATCACTTGAATACCCACCATAGTTTAAAAAATAGAATGACCCTATACATTGATATATAGAATCAATAATTGGATTTTAGTTGATCTTGTAAATTTTAGTTAATATCCATACACATCTTACTTGTAGTATTTATTATCCTAAATAAATATTGTATCACCGACCATGGTGAAAAACACCATGAAAAATGGTTTTATACTTCCTACTCATTATGTGTCTCTTGATAATTCCTCTTCCATATGCTCTTGTCAAACTTGTTCCTCCACTATGAACTTGTGAATCATCAATATAGACATAGCACTAGTCAATCATTCATCCACTATGTCAAATATATATCTTCAACAATTTATATTAATATAATCTATTAGTTGACTATAAGATTTCTATCATATAGATTTATGTAATATATATAGATAACGTTAGGGGAACTACTTTTGATAAACATTGTGTCTCACTTGATGCAAGTATGTTTGTATTCAAACAAATTATTTTTATATAAACACAAATTGTTACGAAATTGTGGATTTATATCATACTATAACTCAGATGATATCCATTTATAAATATATTTTTCATATATTTAGTTGATATCATTGTTATTTTTAAAGAAGGAATCAAAAATAATGGATGTTCTGGAATGTATATAAATCTAAACATTAATGACATTTTCACTTACATAATGACTATAATGTGTATAAAGAAATGCTTTTTTAGGAATTAACCCAACCTATATATTATTTATCAACATATTCATGTATGAATAATAATTGATTTTCCTTTTTAACATCATTTATTTTGATGTGAAAAAGTGAATGTGCGTTTATGAATTAAAAAATGATACCTTATAATGATAAATGATTAAATGGTCAAGATATTATAAAAAACACCTAACAATGTAAATCATATATTCATACCATTCATATACCATACATAATTTCTACATTTGATAAAACTCATAAATGAATCTTATCATGTATATCAATTTACCTATAGATTTATTTTGTAATTGTTACCACTCTTTAGCTAAAGTTCTCTTGATGGATTTTTGGAATACCATTACAACACCCTATGATTTTGTGAAATATAGTTTTTCAATTATATTTAATATTTCTTATCTATTTTATTACATTCGAAATCGAGTTTCTATTACATTACATGATAAACTGAGTTTAATCAAAAGGTGATATATTATTAAAATATTATTACATAATATGTAATTTATCATTTAATTTTTGGAATAGTGTCTATATATAAGATTAAATAAATTATGAAAATATTTTGTTTACAAATGTTAGTTAAATGATTTATTTGGTGACCAATTAATTCAAAATTCAAATAAAACCACTTGAAAATAATGAATTTATTTTTGGTAATTAATTTTCAAGTTAATAAACAAATTTAACCCAAATAAATTGAACAAATAATTTTTCGTGAATTATTTTAAATAAATGTATATATTATACATTTAATCAACTATTTGGCATTCATTTTTTGTGTCTTCTATAAAATATATCAGAAAAATCCATCTATATGCCTAAAATAATATGGTTTTAAAAATTCCATTTTTAATGTTTTTTGAACACTTATAATAATTTAAAATTTTCATAATTTAATAACATAAATTTTATAAAAAAATATTCAATTTTGAACCGATAAAACCATAGTTGGTTTATGTTGATGTTTTAATAATTTTATGAGAATATTTATTTAATGAACACTAAATAATAATGAATTTATAATGAAAACAAAATTTTAATTGAAATTATATTAAAATTTATATTATATTATAAATTATATTTACTGTGAATTAAGCTAAATTATATATCTATTAATATAATTTAGTTAATTGGAATAAATTTCATATGAAAATTAGCTATAAAATCTTGGTAAACATTTGAACATTTTCACTTTGAAAAAACACTTCTTTGACATGTCTGCCAAATTAATTTTACATGTAAAATTTTCACTTATAAGTGTTTAATATGAAAAAAATTGATTCTATATTTGGAATCATAATATCTATTTATTTTATAATAAGTTCAAATAAATTTTTTATAAAAATGAATACTGAAAACCAATAAAAATTAATTATTGTGGTTGAAGTAAAAAATAAGTTTACTGTGCGGTAACTAAATTCATTAGTTTTTTCATAAAATTATACTCAGTCAAAATTTGGAGAAATACTAAAGAGATTTCAAAATGAAGAGGTAACATTCTTCAATGATAGTTTTTATATTATTTATTACTCCACCTAGATCAATTTTTATTAAACCATGTTGATATAAAAACCTCAGTATCTTAAATATATAATTTTTTATATATTATGTAAATTAATGTTAACCATATCTAGATCCATAAAATTATTTTTTAAATCATTATTTCTTGTGTATGATGGACTACCGCCTCACGAATTGATGTTATTCATTTTTCCATTACCACCTATAATGGTTTTGTATGATAATTGATTTGAATTATATATATGATATTTATAATATAATTATTCCTGTAGAGTAATTATAACATATAATATTTGTTAATTACAATATATAGGGGCAAGGATGATGTCATTTTTGTGTTCAGTGGACTGTATCCATACGAAGTGATGTGATCCATTTTCAATAAATCTTTACATATAAGATAATTCAGAGAAATCATATTAATATATACATAATATATTAAATAATTATTATATCCATGAGATATTTATCATTAAAAAAGATAATATATCATATTATTAATTACATTTTCACTCACTGAATGATGATAATGTCATTCATGTATGTGTGTACTATCACCTTCACATGGTGTTTTGAATCACACTTTTCATCACCACAACTCCTGGAGGAAACATATATGTATATTTAAGGAAATAGTATGGAATTTAGTCTATTAAAATAAAAAATCATAAATATTTATGAAAAACAAAGCAGTTATTAACCGAGACATAACATGAATATGAAATTGTAAACAAAAATTTAATTAATAATCATAAGTAAATCATATATGGTTTGATATTTATAGATGTTATTTATTAATTTATATATAAAAACATATATTTATAATACATGGGGTTAAAATGTTTGTGAAAGATGTTCAGACTTATGGTAAGAGATTTTTGTCAATCTTTTTTCGTATGTGAGGAACATGAAAAATTCACAGCTTATTTATTCCAAGTAGTGTACATACAAACATAGAATGTAATTTATGATTCTTCTCATAAATATTATATTGATTTAATAACTTTTTGAGGATATATATTTAATGGGGATTATGTCCCAAATGTCACCAAATTGGTATTTGATTCATGTTACAATGTAATCATTTGTCGGTATTGTTTTATATTATGTCTTTAATGTTGAAATATTTGTAACTACCACTCAGAAATTAAAATGAATTTCATTATAATGTAATTATTAACGATACTTTCATGTTATATTATCATTTTTGAGCTCTTTTTTACTTAATATAAGTGTTACTAGGTTTTTTGAAAAATTAACAATTATTTTCCTCTTTGGGGGAAATCCCATTTTCTTCCTAGGCCATGTTTTGAAAAATTATTTTCAAAATTTATATGTCATAAAAATGATTTATTAAATATATTTTTATAACAGTTAACTTTTTAAAAAAAAAAAATGGAATCTTCAAACTATTTTCCAAAAAATTCATGTTTGGATATGACAAAAAATATGAAAGGAATATTTATTGTAGCATATACGGATGAATTTAATTTCCAACCATAATGAACTTTATTTTCATTTAGGATTTATTTGCCTATTTTCATTGTTATTTTATTTGAAAATGATTCTTAAACTATCTTATGCTTAAGAAAAAAATTCAATTTGAATTCATTATTTTACGTTAATGAAATTTTTGATGTTATCTTCTAATATAATTTTCTATATAAGATGAAAAATGTTGATGTTATTTACGATTTACATGGGTTATGATTCGAGGATATCATTTTTAATCATTATCTGAATGGTTTATGTTTATAGTAACAAGATGTTTATGAATCACATTTCTCATCCCTAATTTATGAGCTAATGACATCCTTATGAATTATGCTTCATTTCATGGGATATTCTATGATGAAATTATTAGATGATTATAAAAAAAGTCCCTTTAACTGATGTTATGTTATTATTAAATGATTATGAACTAAATTTTCATTACATGGTTTATGATGTGATAATTTTATATGAACTTCTGGAAGTCACATGTATGATTATAATTATGTGAAGAGTGGAACCATTATCTCCCTCTAATAAATTATGTAAAAATTAATGTTATATACACTCAATAGTACATGAGAGGTTATCTAATCATCAAAATAGGGAACATGGGAGTTAAACCCAAAACCGAAAATATGTTACATGAGAGGTTATCGCAACACCAAAATAGTTACATGGGTGGTTATCCTATGACTAACATATAACATCCCAGAACCTGCATTCTCAGATCCAGTGTTGAAATAATAAACATTATACTTCTACGTTTGATGTTAATATGTGTGACCCATTTTTCCCATCCAACCATTACATACTAAAATGGAAAAATTGGATCACATAAATTCAAGAATAAATTAGAGGGATAGTGTTTTAGAGAAATATGAAAAATTCCTATATAAATATTATCCTTGTAATCAAATTATAATTTCAATAACCTTCCCAAACATTCTGAATTTCAAATTAATTCAAAATCAATATAATCCATATTAAATCCATTTAAGACACATTTAATTCAGCCTCATTATTTATATCTTATAGAAAGGGAAACATAAAAATATTGAACTCAAATTACCTATATGGGAAAGCAAAAGAATTAAACACTAAATCTAATCTATTATTATAAAGATATCCTAACAGTATTATGAAATAATAAATGAGAATGATTATAACTTAATATTATTCATACCAAAGAAAAAATACGTCGTGAAATAGGAAAAATTTTCATAATCCTTTAATAAGTGAATGAATAATTATAAATAATGTTCATGATAATTTTGGAGTTAATAATATTTATAAGAAACATTATGATCCCATATAATGAAATTGGTAAAACATATTAGGGTCTTGAAACATAATAATGATAGAATCATTATAGAAACCTTTCATTTTTAATAAATATATAGCTTATTTCTAATAAAATTCTTTATTGAACATAATCATTACCTATTTCATTAGAGTGCTATCAAGGTGAACCCATAATTTAAGCTATAATGGAATCACCTAAAACTATCTGGGATGCCACATCATATAATCTATAATGGGCTCACCCAAAACAATCATGGCATAAAAATCAGATATGCTATAAGGGGCTCACTTAGTTTTCTCTAGGATCCCCAATGTTGAATATGTAATAGTCTCATCAGACGCTATCTTGTCTACCCCATAATATTATTAGTATCCAAAAACAACAAGACGAGTAAAGTAAAAAATTACTATCATTTCATCATAATTCTCAAATAGAAATTATTTTCCATATAATAATATTACTAAATCATGAAAAAGAAATGGGTTCCATGTCAATATCATTCAAACCTAATTAATCAGAAGAAATGAAACTATTTCCATCATAATATCATTGAAGCATTGTTATCCCATGAAAAAAAACTGGTTTCATCATAATCTCTTTGAAAAAATATTATTCCATTTAGAGAAAGAATTTTTATGGAATAAATTAATAGTAAACCCATTTTATTATAGGTAATAAAAATTGTTGTTGATATTGATGAACGAATCCTCTATTATTATATCATTAAAAAAATTTGAGGAAAAGAATCTTTTTATTTATAAAATCAATTTTTAAAACAAAAAAAAAATTAAAATTCTATTTCATAGGATACAAATTTAAAATCTTAATAATTTACATAATATTATGAAACTTATTTTATTTAAAAATATCTTTGTAAAATATGGTGAAATATTCAATGAATTCTTGTTTATTATAGATGGTAATTAGTTAGATTTGTTATAATTAAAAAAGAACTATCCTTTTGTACTGTAAAAATATTAAAATAGTAACATGATTTGAAAACAACAAAAATATTCCTTAAAAAATATAATTTTTTTTATAAATAAAACTAATAAATCACATTCAAAATGATAAAAAATTTGAAAACATATTTATAAAATACTATTTAAAAAAAACAGGTTTATGAAAAATCAGAGAAATCAATTTGAATTTTCATAATAACATTTTATAAAATATTTGAAGTACTTACGAGTAGATAAAATATAATATTATTTTTAAATATCATTAATAACCATGTTATATGAAAATTATTTAATTTATTGATAGATATATCATAATACTTTTTTATTTGATGTATAATCATAAACAACATCGATAAATGATGAGATTATAATAATTGAATCTCACCATATTATGAAATTTGAATCATAATACCCATGAAATAATTACATTAAATTACAATTATAATATTATTATAATATTTATATTCATTATACAACATTTAAAACGGTCATAATATACTCCTTATAATATAAGATCAGTGTTTAATATAATATACGTCTCAAAGAAGAAAAAATGACACAAAATATTTTACTTATTTGGTAACGTTGAAATTATAAACCCAATCATAGAGAGGTCCTAAAATGGGTATTTAAATCTCTATTAATTTATAATAATAATAATAAATTAAACTCATGGGAATTATATACACCAATCAACAAAAACAAGTGGTGAATATGGCATGTACCACACAGAAATAATTTTGAGATGAAAAAATCATACCTTGCACTTTGATATAGGTTAATGTTTTTTAAACTCTAGTTTTTTGGTTCCAAATAAGTTATTAAATTATAATAGAACCAAATTAATATTTATGAAATCAGTTATTATCCATTAATTTCATTTAATTACCCTTTGGGTAAAATCATTCAATATTTTCATTATTTTGGATATTAGTTTCCTTGTTTTATTTTTCATGTTTCACAATGAAAGATATGTTTATTATTCATATTATATAGTATTGTAATATAAAAAATAGTAATCATGAAATTATTATCACATTTTTATATCAATTTTACATTTGAAACCAATCATGAATGAAATATATGAAAAATAAACTAACATTGTGATCATAGAGACAATAGGTCATACATACTTATGTGTAATGTTTCCATTTTTCAATGATCGTTATGGAAATAAATTAATTGATATTTAATATTTATATAATGATAATTATGTCATAAATACAATTATATTTAATTATATATACTTATATGTGTCATTATTGTGATGTGGCGATTTAAAAAAGAATGACATAACTTCGAGGAGGCGGTATACCACATGTCAATGAATGACTTTAACCCTTTTCCACTGATGAAGAATATAACAAAAAAATGATATATTAAATTTAAATAATGATAAATATTTCAGTAATATCATAATTATGTCATTTATATGAAATATAATCACTATATTTTGCCTTGTTACATTCAACTTAACATGTTACTGAAAAACAAATCACATTGCTTCATGTTGTAGTACTCCGTCACACACACGAGCGACACTATCATATTCCATACGGAATGAAAATTAAAATAGTTATATATGATATAATTACTAAATAGTTACAAATATTTCATAAATATAATTTATATAATTTATTTAAATAATAATACCCAAATATAAGCAGAGCTAATAGAAAAAAAACTACACCGGTTCGCGAGGCGGTAGAACGATGTACACCGGAAAGATGATTTTGTAACCCATTAGTTGGAAGTAGACATTTTTTTAGATAATGAACATATTATATCAATTTCACTTTATATGGATTGTACTGAGTTTATTATTAAAATAATTGTTATGTATAATTGAAGGTGGAAGATAATAAAATAAATATGGTTATTCATGAACATTACCTTTTCATCTTCTATCCTCCATATGTTTTCACTAAATCATCCTGGGTTTGATTATATCCATAAATAATTCTTAAATGATGAGGGTATATATTTTTTAGGTGATTTTCGTATGAATTTTTAAATTCAAATTGCTTGAGAGTTATTGAGAAGTTTTGGGAGTGCGTTGTCTTTTATAATTTAGGAGGATTACAATTTTAATGAATACAAATACAATACAAACTATTAAGAGATTGATATAACACAATGTTGGTATAATATTGATGTTTAATTTTTTAGGTATGATATTGTGGAACTAGACCTCCACCACACACAAAAACACATGTTTTACACTACATTTTCCTTAACATCTAATTTCGTTATTTTTACCATTTTTGTTTTTTACTATGGAAACTAGTTTTATAACATATATAATTTTTACATAAAGACTAAATTAAATTGACACATATTGAGTAATTAAGATTTTATTATATAAAATATGAAATAAAATATGAAAAATTCAAATTCAATTTGCGTTGAAAATTAAATTTAACACAGGTTTATGTAACGTTTAATAACATTGTTTTCACATTAACAAGGTTAACCATGTTTTAACTTTTTAGTGGTATGTCTATAATGCCCTGACCCCAGTTACATAGAGTTGGTGCATTATTACATAACATTGGAATGATCACAGGAATGATCAAATCTCGAAAGACTGATTGGTTTAGTAGCCTTGGAAACACTAGATATATTCATAAGCCTTACATTACATCATAAAAATTAAAACTACTACAACAACTTTTCTTCATACTCTAGACTCATATCCCCATATACTATCCCTTCAGGTCATTCATAATTTACTTCTTCACTTCTTGGGAAAAAATAAATCATAGAAAAGGGGTGAGCTCAAATATCCAGTAAGGATAACAATATAGCGGAAACTTGCATAAACAAGAATAAATATTTAAGGCAATGTATAACTAAAAAAATCCATTTAAACTTGAACATCAACATATTATGGAAAAATAAAATGAAATAATTCCATTTACATATTCACATGGATATTCTACTAATCGAATAATCACATGCAATATCAATATCCATTTTCATATTGATGGAATGCATAATGCCAGACTATCATAACCATATATCCAAGGCCTCATGCCAAGACTACAAATAATATTTCTCCAAGGCCTTGTGCCAAGACACTTGTTTGTCTCATGAGACCTACTAATGCATTGAGGAGCTATTGCGGGCTCCACCCGTCACATATTAAGTCAAATGCATTCCCATATAAAAAGGTTTAAACATAACATAAACATTTATATTGAAACTATAATACAAAATGACAATACTTTCTCCATAAACCATGAATAGTATAAAAATAACACATCCACAGTCAAAAATATCACAAAACCTTCAATACAATATAGAAGTTTTGTATCATAATAAATCAACTACAAATAAGCATAAAATCCATCAAAGTATGTTGACATAGATGAAATCCAAACTATTTTTTGAGAAATATATCTTTCTATTTTGAAATAATTTAAGAGTCATATATCTATAATGGCGGAGAATAGCCGCACCCTCCATATATGTTAAAAAAATATTCTTACCTTATTTTTGTCGAAAGGGTTAAAAAGTACCTTGTTTGGAAAACGACAGAAATATTCCTTTATAAACCTCTTATAAAAAGTCAAACATGGGATTAAATGACTTTAACCCATATTCTTGTAAATAGTAATAAATGTTTTGAAATACATTTTGAAGAAACCATGACGTGGATGATAAAGAAATCCCAGTAGATTAATATGTATAAACAACCTCAGATAATGAAGAGATTGCGAAATAAACCCTTACCTTGTACTTTTGCTTGTATGGGGGTAGGTTAACCTCCTGTATAATGGTGAAATAATGGTTATTAAATTATACAATAATCATATAAATTCATATGATATCATATATGATCTTTTAATATTGCGTTGTTAATAATATCTTAGAATTATCGTTGTTTTGGGAGTTAACTTACTCGTTTTCTTTTATATGTTTTGTTACATAAGTCGTGTTTTTCATGGATAGGTTGTATCTTATTCATATCCAGAATGATATAAAGTCCTTAAACATTATTTTTAAATCATCAAATTATAATTATACTTAAATGGACACTGTGGAGAATGAATCTCATTGCGTTCGTGGAGACGGTAGTCCGTACGTACGCACGAGAGACAATATCATTATTTTGATATTAAAATAATATATAATTGGATTGTATATTTTATATACATAATCATTATCATGTTATATTTATTATTTAAATGAATTACACATCATTATTATACCCATCCAAATAATAATATATTGAATAACAATTACCCCCGATGTGGAGACGGTAAGCCGTACGTATGCACGTATGGTGTATTGTTATTCAAAGGGTGGATAGAATACTGAATATGGTTGTAAAATATTTATAATAACATCACAGTATATATATGATACTGGAGTTATTATTTTATAATGGTAATAACAATGAAATAAGATGTTGAAGAAGAAATGAATTCGAAAAAGGGTGGTGAAAACATTACCTCTTTTTCAGGTTCTTCGTTTTTATTTGATCAAAAGGGCTCCTTAGGATAGCTTTATGATCAAACTAAGTACTCTAGGATATATTGAGGGATTCTAGGAGAGTATTTGGGCAGAGGATGGCTGAACCAAAAGGCTTTGAAGGTGTGAAGTATTGAGAAGGAGGAGTGCCCTTTTATAAGAGGGGTGAGGGGCACCTTTGGAAAAGAAAAAAATAATAATTTATAATAAAATCATATTCGGCTTCTAATGGCCCAAAAGTTGGTTATATAAATTTTATTGTGGGGATGGGTCGAAAACCACTCAACCAATATAATTTAGACAGGTTTGGGTTACTATATTCACCTTATATTTATGTATTAACTTTAAGTTAATTAGTTTCACTTTTACAATTTCTCTTGGTATTTTTATATTATATGGTTAATAAACTTACTATATACATCCAAGAGACCCCAAAGTGGTCCATTAATGATATAAATATCATTATATAAGTCTGGTGGCCGCGAATTATATTTTTAATAATTTAATATCAATTAATAATATAATATTTTTTTTAAAAACTCTTTTTTGTCAATTTTGACACTATTCCATAGTTGATTTTTTGTGAAACTTATAACAGAATGATTACTCCTAAAAAATTCAATTAAATAAATCCTAAAATGTCATATTATCCTTTAAAATTAGTGTAATTCATTATAAGTATCAAATAATATTTATTTGGGTATTTATAATATCTATTATTTTAATTTTTCACTACTATGGTAATTACTGCATCATCATTGTGTCATAAATAAATTAAATTTTATAATGCCTAAAAATTTTAAATAAAATATAATTATGACGAAAACCTTTTTAAATTTCTAATGAATATTTACAATCGAAATTATCTTTTGTATAACCCTATATTAAAAATATTTTAGTAAATATTCTTTGATTTTAACTCTTTTAACTCTTCTTTGAATTAAATAATAATAAATGTCCTAATCTAATACAAGTGGATCTCAATGATAATATTTTATTCCTAAGGTTGTTTTTGGTCGAGATACACTTGTAAAATAGAATTAGGACATTTCTTAGGGTAATATTAATATCATTTTTACCCTTAATTACCCTATTTATTTTTAACCGTGGTAAATAAAAGTAAAAAGTTACTATTCACCAAAAATTATTATCATCTCATTGAAGCACGTTTTACTTAAAAATGAAAATAATTTAAATTGGATTTTTGAAATTCAAATTACAGAATTGGTGAAGTCCCATTTAAATGATAAATCAATTTTTGTAACCACTACTTTGTGGTTTCACTATTCATCAAAAATTGAAGTTTTTCAGAAAAATACCAAAAATTCACCCAAAGCTATATTTGATATTCCGAATTCAAAAATGAAGTCTATTTTAAAAAATTAAAAACATATAAGTTGCATTAATTTATTTTATAATTAATTCCCACAGTAACAACAAATAACGTGTTTTTAGGAAACAATATATATCAAATGATTGACAATTGTTTATGTCCAATTTCAAAGTGAAATTAATTCTAATGAACAAAATTGGATAAAATGGTAAATATGTATTCTAATTATACTTTAAAATCACTCAATAATATATTTTACCACTATAAATTATTTTTATTACAAAAGTTATTTTTAGGAATTTTTCACTATTCATAAAAATTGGAAGTTCTCAGAAAAATACCAAAAATTCAACTTAGGATAATTTCGATATTCAGAATCCAAAAATGAAGTCCATTTTTAAATATAAAATATATATAATTTCAAAAAGTAGGTATTACTATTCATAACATCTAGTTTGATTGGTTATGGTGTGTTAGAACTCGATGTTGCGTACAACACATGCTATCACATTATTCAAAGAGAAGCATACCGTAGAAGCTTGGGGTGTTAAAATGTCACCCACGGTTTTTCATTTCTTTATTTTGATCTGGTTCATTTGAAATAATGATCCTTTTCCTGGGTCTTGGGTGATATTAATATTGAGTTATTACGTGTCATCTATATCTAATCATCCATCTTTGGGTGCCTCAATTCTTTTTTGGGGAGTTTTTGTTGAAAGAGTGGTTACGTCATGATTTGGGCCAAACCATGAACCCATTTTAGATTTAAAAACATATATTATTTCTTTTATAAAACCTTTATTTTATATCATTTTTTACTCATTCCACTTCCTTTTTTTCCTCCCTTTACATATTAAATTCTAAATATCCTTTTGGACCCATTATAAATTAATATGAATGGTGAATTTTGGTTATCTATTTAGGTATTGGGCCAGCTCGTGGGCCCATTTTCCATTTTAAAAAAATAATTTTATTTTTTAATATATTTTTTATGTCTTAGAAATTTTTGTTGATTCCACATCCCACTCGAGCCCAAGATAGCAAGGTGCAACCCCATTGTCCATTTTCACACTTTGGAGCTCATATTAGCCTTGTACTAGGGAGAAACATCTCAAGATTCATGAAATCATGCATCTTTTCCAAAGAGAGTTTTCTTATTCATATATACTTAATAATTCACTAATTATACCCCAAATAAAATTCCCCTAATTTTTCTATACATAATAAGAATATCCATGATTTTCTATTCCATTAACATTATTCTAAGGGTGAATATATAAGGGAAGATAAAGAGTCATTTAGTATTCAAGGTGATATTCCCTATCCTTTCTTCTCCTTATTTACTCTCCTTGCATTTTTTGGTTGACTCTTCTCTCCTGGCCATTAAAGCCCTACGGTATTGTTCTGGAATGATTTTGGATGGGGATTTGGTACGTTTAGGGTAGGTCTTCATAGATCTAGTGTGCTGAGAACCACGTTGGGAGATTTTGGGTGTGAGTTTTCTTTCTACCATGGATTTGAGGTAGGATATCCCCTCCACAAGCCTTTATCATTTATGTTTCATCATTCTCATGATGTTATAACTTTATATATATTATATGTGCTGCTGTGAAAACTTGGTTTTAATTGTCCCATGTGTAAATGATGTTTTATGCCTTATTTTGTTAAAAATATAGTTGTTTTGGTATTAATGTGCACTCCTCTTGTTTGATAAATTATTCCATAATAATTAGCACTTGTTTTATGGTATTCTGAATATGTTTTAGTATATTAAATAAATTCATGGCATGGAAATGGTAAATTATCTCTATTTATGTGCTTAAAAGAGGTTTTTCTGTTAAAGAGTGCATTCCATGTGTTCGATAAATTACCTGGTTGGATTTTAGGTGTCAAGTAAAATTTAAAAATAATTGTTCGGATTTATAAATACAATTGAAGCATGGGAAAATTTATTTTGGGATCCTTTTATGGTTTTCCAATTTTGATTTGGTTTTACAATCAAATGGGTTTGGTTTTATAACATGTATTGGCCCGAGTTTCGGGAAAATGGCCCGATTCACATCATTATGAAAATTGTTGTGTTCTGAATATGTAACCTGAGTGTTTTAAGGGATTTATGAATGTGGTATTCAGATGAAATAGTTTTTATACAACTCCTTAATAAAAATTATATTCTTTAATTTTTAAAATTTTGGTTTTGGGAAATTATTTAAAGGATCATTTTGGCTTTCCTAAAAATTAAGAATTAGTGTTTTACATTTAAATACCATGTTTTGTCACTTGGTATTGTTTTATGGTCCACTAAATGACTTTTATAAAATTATTTATCGACGAAAAATATAATTCGGTGGAGTTTTTTTGTCTGTTTATACTTAAAATAGTGCTTTTGAATGAGTTTTATTTGCAAAGCCTCAATACACTCCTCGAAATTATTTTACGAAAACTTGTAGTGATTTATTGATTCTTGAAAGTAATGTGAAGCAATATTGTCGTATTTCTGGGTGTATATGGTTTGGGAATGGACTTTTTATGTGAAATGTGTACTTGATAATATGTGTAATTTTATTGATCACTAAAGGTAATCCCAGGTATATCTGTGGGTTGACATGTACTATTATGCTAGTGATCTCGTGGGATTTGGCCTCTGTTTTACATACCGATTTTGATGATGAAAACACTAACAATACTACAATGATTATAATGTTGTGAGACCACTAGGTTATGGGTATTATCAATACTAATGTCTCGTGTGCCTGAGAACATATATTTATTATTGTTACTTTACCGAGATACAAGGTACCTAGGACTCACAACTAACTAGTGCCAAGAGGTGTCCCCATGACCTGTGCTCATTGGATATTTTGTACTCACCATCTAAATATGTTGTTTTTGTTTGCTAAATTCATTAGTGTGTGATTAATTAAAAATTTTACATTATTTAAAGTAGCCATGTTGAAAACTACTTTCATTTTGAACTTGCAGCTCTATGAAAATATTTACTAGAATTCATGTTTATAAAACATACAAGTTTGTTTCAAGTAATTTTTTAATATAATGGGACATAATTTGTAAAAAAATCCTTTATAACTTGTATTAAAAACATTAAATTTATGTTTATTTTATTTTAAATGATGTGCATTGGTAATAGAATATCGGGCTTTCCTACTGAGTTGTGATACTCACGCCTATAGTCTTCTTCTATATCTAGACCTTGTGTAGGTTTCATCTTGAGTTCAATAACCTTGGGTGAAATGTGATAATTATTTTGGAGAGTTACTAGAGGGGTAACATGGAGGTATATGGTTATCAGGTTTGTAAGTTGAGTTGTTGGTTTAGTTGTAATATCAGTTTTTTTAAGAAAGATTGTTCAGTTCAATTTTTATGTTAATGTACTTTGGGTTGTCCATTTCTTTTTAATGTTTGTTTGATTATTTTTATTTGGGATAAATCATTCCTTCGTATACTCTAGTGATTCCCTCAGTTCATATTTCCATCCTGGGTGGATCGAGAATGCCTCTTGGGACTTGTTACGGGCTGGCCTGAGTGACCGGTTCACGGTCGACTTGGGCTGGTTCGTGACACAACGTTAACAGAGGGGGAAAATCATAGCATAAATTTCCTTTTAAAGCCCCCTAATTATTTTGTGGACTTCAAGATAGATGGAGTTGTATTAGTGGGTCTGTTGTGGTATGTGCTAGAATAGGGTCGCGAACTCATTCTAATTTTGATCCTCGAGTTTCCACATGATGTCTGGTTTTTTTAGTGTCTTATGTTCTTACTGATTGTTTGGTGTTGGGATATGACATGGGGAGTCTGACTAATGGCCTTTGTGAGATCACAGTGAATATAAATCCATGTGGATCTGGGGCATGGTCTAAATAATTATCTCTCTATTAGTGTTGTGTTTCACGTATGGCCACCAACCATATGGTCAAGTCACCCACTAACACTAGTTCCCTTTTTTGGGTTTCTTGGACCTTACTTGAATTATGAATTCTTGTTTTGAAAATACTTACGTTAGAATTATTGAAATGTTATTTAAAGGAACAATTGAATTTTGAAAATTGGAAATGTGGTTTTCAAATATTAAATATGAGAATGGTTTTGGAAGGTTTTTTTGAAACAAATATTAGGAAGGAAGTGGAAATGATTTAATTGGATTGGATTTTCCTTAATATACACTTTTGGTTTGTTGGAATAAATTGTTTTGAAAGTATGAATCATTTTAAATTATCAATAAATGATTTTTTATATGGGGTGTTTTGGTCATTTGAAAAGTTTTTGAATCTGATGAATTGGTTTTGGTAATTTTGTTTTGTAGTGGTTGGTGTTTTTATGGAAAGGGGTTTTGGCCTATTTGGTTGTCAGATTATGAAAAAAGACATTGCAAAATTTCTTAAAATTGTAAAGGGATATTTGGAATAGAATGGTTGTTTTTGGAAGTTCTATAAAATTAAATTGATTGATTTTTTAATCAAATGGTACTTGATGAAGCATGGCTTGTCTTGAGAAATCTGAAATTGGTTTTTTATTTTGTGGTTAATGTGCCTTTGGAATGTACATGATTATTTTTTTAATGATGATGTTTTGTTTTTTCATTTTCTTTTTTAATGGGGTCTCACATGCAAGGGTTTGTGAATATATGGATGAATGTCTAATATGTCATGTTATTTGAGTGCTCGCGGTGGCATATCAATGTTCATCCGAATGAAACATGATGAAACACTATTGCTGAATGTGAAAATACCCCACATTAGTTTATTTTTTTAAAAGTGTTTTGAGATGAAAAATTATGCAGTTTGGTATATACCGAAGCTTATGTGGATGGTTTATCAGATGTATTAGAAACTTTTTATATTTGGTATTCTTCGTTATGATAAAAAAGTCATAATATTGTTGCGTATTGAGATGGGATATTTTTTGTGGCTCAATTTTGGGGTAATGTTCAGTGAATTTCTAAAGATGTGTTAGATGTTGTGATGTGGACACATATAGTTCTTCATTGGCATACATTCAAGTTTATCAACATAAGGATTTGTTTCAAATGTTAAATGCACTTCTTAGAATGTTACCACAACCCTATGGTTTAAATAGAGAGTTGTTTGGGATAGATTAAATGTGACTTCCCATTATGGTGATTCTCTCGGTTGTAGTTGTTGTTCTGAGTGATTTTTAGTGGGTGTTTTTGTGTGCCTTATTCATTATGCTCCTCATTTAGAGTGAGAGAATGTAGTGTTGTTTATCTCTATATTCTTTTTTTTGCATAAAAATGTGTCTGTTGAGGAAGAGAGTTTCATGGTGTCTCTTGATCTATTGTTTCTTCTTGGGAGTGTTATGTGGTACTGTGTGGAACTATGAGATGGATTACAAGTTTTGGATTATCAAATCTTGAATGCAAGGGAAGATATGACCCATCCATCAGAGCTCCAACCATAGGGTTCAGTGTGAAGATGGTGTGTAGTTTGGAGTCATAGGATTATGGTAAGTAATACTTAGATCATACCACTACCATTTTAGTGAGGTTGTTCCTTTGTTTCTTTTGTGGTTTAAATTGCCCAATGATTGGTCCCCCTTCCCTACCAACCCAAATTTGTTGGTGTTTGGATCCATACAGAGAGTGTTGGACCAGTTCATTCCACCTTCATTCAAGAGTGGGTGGCTCAAATGTTCATATTGTGTTCCTCTCAACATGTTTTGGTGGGTTGTTGCAGGATAGTTTTGGTGGGCTTGTGTGTGTGAGGCCCTATTCTATCTCAAGTTGAATTCTTATTTTTTCATTTCTAGTTGGTTTCTAATGGGGGGGGGACCCACCCTGGGACTCATGGATTATCATCCTAAGAACATTTCTAGTGCTAGTTGTTCATTAATGTTGGGGACTCCATTCTATAATCTCTTGTAATATTTGGTTTTCGTGAGTGCTCTTTAGTTTGGGTGATTGTTCTGTTCAATGGGAGATGTACCAACATTCTGGTTCTTAATTTGGTTGGGGATGTTGTGACTCAATCCCTCAATTGATTCTCAGGAAGTGGGTGTGAGTTGGGTTTTTTTGGCAAGAAGCTTAAATTAAATTAACTATTGATGATGTTTATTTGGCTTGTGAGGCTTGATACTAATGATAAGTAATCCTTAGGTGTTGATATTTAAGCTGGAATGTTCTATATCATTCCTGGGGTGGAAAGCTTTAATGGTGGGGAGAATTGTCACACCCGATTTTTCAAGTCATTATTTTGATCTAACTCATTGTAAATACGCATCCCTTTCTTGTGTCTTGGGTAAGATTAATGTTGAGTTTTGATGTTTCATCTATATCTAATCATCCAACTTTTGGTTCCTCAATTATTTTTGGGAGTTTTTGTACAAGGGGTAGTTACTTCTTGATTTGGGCCAAACGATGGGCCAATTTCTGGATTAAAAAATATATTTTATTTATTATATAAATCCTTCATTTCTAATTTTTTATTCTCATTACACTTCACATTTTTCCTTCCCTGACATATTCAAGCCTAAACATAGTTTTGGACACATTATGAATTAATAAAAAAATGGTGAATTTGGGTTATCTATTCAGGTATGGGGCCATCACGTGAGGTCAATTCTAGTTTTAAAAAAATAATTTTTTTTTTTATATCATTTTTATGTTTTTGAAATTTTCATTGATCCCACCTCCCACTCGAGCCAATGATACCTAGGTGCAGTACCATTGTCGATTTTCACTCATTGGAGCTCATATTAGCTGAGTATTATGGCGAAACTTCTCAAGATTCCTAAAATCATCCGGATTTTCTAAGGTAAAATTTATCTTTCATAAATCCATTATATTTTACTCGTTATCACCCAAATAAAATTTCCCTAGTTATTCCAAGCCTAAGGATAATATTCAAGATGTTTCAGGCCATTACCATTCTTATAAGGGTTCATATTTAAGGGGAGATGATGAGTCCTTTAGTTTGAAGGTGAGATTATATCTCCTTTCTTCTACCTCTCTCTTCTCCTTCAATTTTATTTCGGATTTCTCATATAACCTTGTCATTCATGGCCTAGGGTCCTATTTTGTAATTCTTTTTATAGGGGTTTGTTTCATTTAGGTCGGTCCTTTGTAGATCTATATTGTTGGGAACCGCAAAAGGTGATTTCGGGTGTGAGATTTCTTTCCACCATAGATTTCAGGTAGGATATCCCTTAAAAATCCATTATCATTTTAGTTTGATCATTATAATGCTGATATAAGTTTATTTATATTATAGGTGCTACTTTGAAACCTTTTTTTTATTTTATTGTGTGAAAATGATGTTTCATTACTTACATTGTAAAAAATATATTTGTTTTGGTATGAATGTTCACTTCTCTTTTTTGATAAATTATTCCGTAAGATTTCGCACTTGGTTTATGATATTTTGAATATTTATCAGTATCATGAATAAATTTATGGCATGAAAATGCTATTTTATCCCTTTTTAAGTTCTTAAAATATATTTTTTATGTGTGCATGCAATGTGGTCGGAAAATTTCCACGTTGGATTTTATGTATAAAATAAAATTTAAAATCATTTTTTTGGATTTAAAAATTCATTTAAAGAATGATTAATGTTATTTTCGGATCCTTTTAAGTATTTCAAATTTGGATTTGTTTTTAGAAACAAATGGTATTTGGTTTACAACATGCTTGGCCGAGTTTACCAAAAATGGCCCGTTTGAAATCCTTATTAAAATGTTTGTGTTTTGAATATGTAAAATATGTTTTTAAAGAGAATTTTGAATGTGATACACTTCAGTAAATGGTGTGTATACACCTCCTTAATAAATTTAAATTCAATAATTTGTCAAATGTAGTTTTTGAGAAAATGATTGAAGGATCGTTTTCCCTTTCCTAAAAATGAAGAATGAGTGTTTTACATGTTTATACCATGATATGTAACATTATATTATTTTATGGTCCATGAAATGATTTTATTAAATGTTTTAGGGATTACAAATATGTTTGGGTATGGTTTTGTTGTGTTTTTATACTCAAAAGAGTGTTTTTGAATGATTTGTATGTGCAAAGCCTCAATACACCCCTTGAAACTGTATTACGAAAAAATTTAGTGGTTTATTGATTTGTGACAGAAATTTTAAACAATTTTGTGGTATTTTTTTGTGTTTATGGTTTGGTAATGGAATTATTTTGTGAAATGTGTATTTGATAATATGAGTAACTTTGTTGAGCAGTAAATGAAATCTCAGGTATCTAGGTGGGTAGACGTGTACTAGTATGCTATTGATACCGTGGGGTTTGGCCCCTCTTTCACCTAGCATGTTTGAAGATGAAAACACTAACTATACATTGATTATGATGATGTTGGGGGACCAATAGGTTATGGTTATTCTCCATACTAGTGGCGTGTGTGAACGAGAATGGATATGTATTATGTTTACTTTCATTGAGATATGAGGTACCTGGGGCTCACAACTATCTAGTGTCTAGGGGTGTTCCTGTGACATGTTCTCATGGGCTAGTTTGTAATCACTATCAAAATAAGGTTTTTTTGGTTTGAAAATTCAGTAGTGGTTCTTATTTATTTAAAATATTACTTTATTTAAAGTAACTCTCTTGAAAACTAGTTTCATTTTTATGTTTCACCTCTTGGAAAATTGTTACTAGCATTCGTTTTTTAAACATACTAGTTTTTGTCTGGTAATTTTTTGATAGGATTAGAACTAATTTGGAAAACATACCATTATATCATGTATTTAAAATTTGAAATTGTTGTTTCATTTATTTTAAAGGTTATTCATTTGGAATAGAATAATGGGCTAACGTATTGTGATTTAATACTCACCCCTATAGTCTTCTTTTAATTTTAGCCCTTGTACAGGTTTCATTTTGAGTTCGATTACCTTGGGTGACGTGTTATCATTGTATTGGAGAGTGACCAGAGGGTTTACATGGAGTTAGTTGGTTTTCAGGTTTGGATAGTTGAGTTGTTGGTTGAGTTGTAATTTCAGTTTCTTGTACAAATAATGTTCAGTTCAATTGTTATGAAAATGTATTTGGGATATCCATTTCCTTCCTCTGTTTGTTTTATTGTTTATATTTGGGAGATATAATTCCCTTGTGTACTCTCATGATTCCCATGGTTCTTGTCGCCATCCTAGGAGGATCAGAAATGCATCTCGGGACTTGTCACGGGCTGGCCTCGGGGACAGGTTCAGGGTCGACCCGAGCAGGTTCATGATAGAGTAAATGTAATCACTCTAAAGGAATAAATGGTATTTGAATATATAATTTTTTATATTTATAACAATTTAAAAAAACTAATAATAAAAAATCATTATTAACTTTAAATCATTTCTTAAAATATAATTTATCACAAAATGTGAATAATGTTAATATTAAAATTATTTATTTAAATTTATTTATATTATAATATGTTATGTTGATAACTTTTTACCATGATATATTTATATAAAATTTACTAAAACAAATTAGTTATTAAATTTACATCACTTTTAATATTTTCTGTATCATTCATTTTATTTTATTGTTAACAAAACAGTAAATGTGTCGGCATTTGTAAAGGACATAAAGTAATTATTTCGTCTGAAAAAAATTTAATAAAACATAATAATAATAATACAAATTAATATTTAAAAATTATATTTTAACAATAACAATGTTGTTTTCACCCTTTCCAAAAGATTTATAGTTTTAAAAACTATTAGAAGTTCCATTTTTTCATTACTTAACTTATTATATGGTCCCATTCCTGGGAAAGAGTCCCCAAAACTAATAAAAATTTAGAATAATTTTATAAGCTTCCAAATATGGCCATAAAATGTGTTTTGACAATTTTTTAGGTCATTTTGTCCATTATATTATTACTTTATCCCTCGTAAACCAATTTTTACCACAGTCGTGGTAAATAAATTTTTATTGTTTTAACAAATAATTTTAGTACAAAAATATGTTAAACTCATTAAAAATTATAAATTATGATCATTCCGAATATGGAAAACAGTAATTTCCTGGTTCCAGGTGCCACACAATGGGTGCCCCGAACCCGGTTCGCCACTTGACCTCAAGTGAATTTCCACAAATGCCAGAGGCTGTCGACTAGTAGCGAGGGCCTTGGTCTGATAGTGGGGAAACTATGCCCTCATTTGTCAAAGAGTAGCATACTGGAAAGAATAAAACATAAAACAACAATGGAAGAAGTAACAATATAAATAACTGAAATGAATAATTGATTACAAAAAGGGAAACCAGCAGTCATATATATATGAAGATGCATCATGTCATTATTCTATAAAATAGCCAGAACATGTTACACTGGATTTAATACATTACAACTAAAGTACAAGCACAGTAATGAAAAACATAAAATCCAGCGGCATCACATGCCAATGCTCAGTCCCATGCTCTCCTACACCCCAGCAGCAATCATGTACCTGTCTAGGGACTCTTGCACTTATCCACACCTGCAGAAACGCAATCTGTTTGGGTGGAAAAGCGTGACCCAAACAGGGTGTCACAAATAAATTCCTAGTAGGCATCCACCAAAGGCCAGTTCCCAACTATGTGTAAACATGCAACCATAGTGTGTAGTAGTAAAATGCAATAAAGTAAGTTGTACTAAAAAGTAACTAACAGAACAATTTATATTGTCATTTTAATAACATTTAATCTTTTTATTTTAAAATATCACCACAATGAATATTCTAAGTAAATAGCCAATTTCCTCAGACACGTGAACTCTTACACTCATGTAAAGACAATCCCTACACAAGAATTTTCCCACAGGAATACGGATATTTCCCACAAGCGTAAGTAGTGACACCCACAGGCACAAAATCAACTACCCACAGGCACGGAAGATGTTGCCCACATGCTAAGTAGTATCGTTCCCACAGGCAAATCACAACGTTGACCTCATGTTAAATAGGTAACCGGGCCATTCCCAACATAAAAACATGCAATTCATATACAATTCCATTCAAGACAATGTAATGAATAATTTAAACATGGCATAGCCTCAAGTATCCTGGCCAAAACACAAAACATAGGAACACACCCCCGAGGTGGTCCTGGATCCAAGCAGTGATCCCAAAAAATAGTTTTACAACTATATTTAATCTCCTATACAATTACAGGTATTACAATATCCACGACCTCAGCCACATGACACCCTAAATATGGGTTCATAGCCCAAAAAAACACAAAACACATGATAGTTGGAAAATAAACACCAAGTCACCTACATTTAACGTCATCGAACGTTATACGAGAACGTCGATTCCAGAAACGCCCAAGAATGATGTATATCTGATGTAGAAGAGACTCAGATTAAACATAAATAACTCCCATTAGGGGAAGAGTTGACAAAAACAGTTAAAAAAGAGTGGAGGGATTACCCGTGTGGTTCCAACGAGATTTTCTGAGGTAGAGACCGATTCCAGATGTGCACTCAGCTAATCTTGAAAGATCCAGCCTTCCCCTCCCGAGCTCTCTTCTTATTCTAAGCATTCCCTATGAACATGGGAGGATACTGCCAATTTTAAGAGAAAAATATAAGTACACGACATGTACATTCGGGTACATGATGTGTACTTCCGATTTTTAAACTATTCCTCTGGCAGCTTTCCCCAAGCACAGCACTGTTCACTGGCCTACATGACTACACCACGTGACTTCATGAGCACACGTGGTGTTCTGTCACACAGCTGGCCAGCACCTTACTATTCACCTGCCGACTAACTACACGCCGTGTAAAGGTCCACTATACGGAGTGTATTCGGTTCCTACACACCTCATAATCGTAATCGCCACACGCATTGTGTACTCATTACACATGGCTAGAAGTACCCGACGTGTGGAAATGTACACGACTTGTACTTCAAAAATTTGTGATTTTTCCCCATTTCCATATTTCTCAAAAACACTTAAGGAATGGAGAAAAAGAAAAAACTCGTACCTCAAAAATAAGAAGCAGGTTCTTACAAACTTCCCTCTTTAAAGAAATTCATCCCCAGATTTCCCTTCTAAGGGTGATGAAGACAAAGTTGAGAATAACTCTGGAAACTGAGCGCGTACGTCGATCTCCCACTCCCAGGTTTCGTCCTGCACTCAGCCATGCTGCCGTAGCACCCGTACGAGAGCGACTAACCGGCCTCGAAGAACCTTCGTGCTCCTATCAACGATATGAATCAGATTCTCCTCAAAAGATGCATCTACCTGAAGCTCAAACTCCTCAGGCTAAAGGATGTGAGACGGGTCTGAATGTTAACAGCTTAATTGAGATACATGGATGATGTCGTGCATGGCATGGTACCTCTGAGGTAACTGTAACCGTTAAGAAACCATCCCGACTCTCTCCAGAATATCAAATGGCCCCACAGACCTTGGTGAATGTTTACCCTATCTCCGGATCCACTGGTATCCCAACCTCGGCGAAACACGCAAGAAAACCTGATCCCCGACCATGAACTCAAAAGTTCATCTGCGGCGATTAGCATAAGACTTCTAACATGACTGTGCGGTTTCCATCCTCTTTTGAATCCACTGAACATGCTCAGTAGTCTCCTGCACAAGACATGGTCCCAGTAAAGTTGCCTCACCTACCTCCATACAGTACAAGGGTGATCAGCAAGGCAAAGCCTCATAAAGTTCCATCTCAATAGTTTCCTAAAAACTATTATTATAGGCAAACCCGACTAGGGGTATTTTCTTCTCCCAAGATCCACAAAAGTATAGGATGCATGCTCACAGCATGTACTCAAGCACCTGTATCGCACAGTCTGACTGGCCATCATTCTAAGGGAGGTAAGCTGTGCTCAGAAGCACATGTGTACCTAGTTCCCTCTAAAAACTCTTCCCAATACGTGACGTAAAATGGGCGTCCCTGTCTGAAATGATAGATCGAGGAACTCCATGAAGACGTACGATCTCTCGGATATAAAACTTCCTGATCTTGTCAACACCGAAGGCCTCCTTGATCAGAATAAATTCAGCTACCTTCGTGAGTCTATCCACAACAACCCACATGGCATCATTGCCTCGAGGTGACATTGGCAACCCCATCACGAAATCCATCTTGACATATTCCCATTTCCACTATGGAATGGGTAACTTCTGTTACAATCCAGATGGTCTCTAATGTTCCTCCTTCACATGCTGATAGGTGGAACACCTCGTAACAAAACCAACTACATCTCTCTTCATACCCGACCACAAGTACTGACGTCTCATGTCACGATACATCTTGGTAACCCCCGAGATGAACTGCCAAAACTGGAGCATAAAACACCCACATTTTCTCCTCACATATATCCCCTGGAACCCACAGTTTTCCATGGAAACATAGAACCTCATCATCACCTATCATCCAACCCGGAGAAGGGTCCTCACTTGCAACTGACTCCCATAAAACTAGGCCTTCTGAATCAGATAGTTGTCTTATCCTCACCCTATCCAGGAGGGTAGAAGTCATATCTAAAGATGAAAGATAATTCTGTACCTAACTGTCTTGCACCTCCAAATGCATCTCAGAGAAAAATCCATAAGCTGCCACTCACCACAGGCCTCCTGCACATCATGTATTTGTGTCTTCCTACTCAGTGAATCAGCTACTGCATTACCTTTACCAAGTGTATAGTCAAGCTCAAAATCGAAGTAATGAAGGTACTCAACCCACCTCCTCTGCCTCAGATTCAGGTCACAGTATGTAAATATATACTTGAGACTTTTGTGGTCGGTGAAAACCACAAAACATTCTCCCAATAGATAATGCCTCCAACAACGTAACACATGAACAAATACAGGCAACTCGAGATCATGTGTCGGGTAATTACTCTAATGTGGCCTCAACAGCCGAGACCCATACGCAACAACCCGATCACCCTACATCAACACTGCTCCCATCCTAATCCCTGATGCGTCACAGTAAACTGTATAGATCATCCCCAGCTTAGGGACTATCAGGATCAATGTTGATGTCAACCTTTCTTTTAGGTCCTGAAAAACTATCTCACAAGTATCTGACCAAACGAACTTCACACCATTCTTAGTGAAACTCGTCAATGGTGCTGCTATGTGGGAGAAGTCCTGTATAAGACGCTTGTAGTAACCAGCCAGCACCATGAAACTACGTATCTCAAACACGTTCCTAGGCTGCTCCCCAGATACTGTCGCTCTCACCTTCTCCGGGTCCATGGAAACTCCTGCCTCCGAGATGATATGACCTAGGAAGTGAATCTAGTCCATCCAAAAATAGAACTTTGAGGGCATAACATATAGATAATTCTCTCTCAGGGTAATAAATACGATATCAAGATGGGTGGCATGGTCATGTCGAGTGTGAGAGTACACCAAGATGTCTTCAAGGAATACTACCACAAAAGAATCTAGATATGGATGGAACACACGATTTATCTGAGCCATGAAAACTGGTGGCGCATTCGTGAGTCCAAAAGGAAAAGCCATATACTCGTTTAGACCATAATTTCTCATGAAATCCATGAGAGGAATATCATATGGTCTTACGCGTAGCTGATGATATCCCGATCTCAAGTCATTCTTTGAGAACACTCGTGCTCTGTGAAGTAGATCAAAAATATCATCAATCCTCAGAAAGGGATATCAGTTCTTGACCGTTAGCTGGTTCAGCTTCTGATAATCCACACAGCATTTGAGGGTACTGTCGGCCTTCTTCTCAAATAGGACTGGTGAACCCTAAGGAGATGTACTGGGTTGGATGAAACCATTTTCCTGTAACTCCTCTAACCGCATCTTGAGCTCCTGCAACTCAAGTGTAGCCATCCTATAAGGAGTATTGGACATCGGTGTTACCCCTGGAACATGCTCAATAGGGAAATCCACCACTCGCTCCAGAGGTAGACCTGAAAAGTCGTCCGGGAAGACATACCAGAAACGATCAACCACTGGAGGGAAATCTGCCTGACAAGTCCCCTGATCATCCAGATATAAACACACAATCTGGGTTGTGACTCCACTATTCACATGATGCTATGGTCTAGCTCGACTCACCTGAACATCCCACTAGCCCTTGTATAGAAACTCTCCTCCCTCTTGTGATGTGAAACGCAACCTGCGACTATAGAAATCCATAAAATCTCAAAAGTGAACCAACCAGTCCATCTTGAAAATGACGTCATAAGCTGTCATCTCTAAGACAGATTGGTCCCAAAGATAGTGACACCCAACAACCTGAACGGGGAACTCCTTGCACCAACACACACGAGCTATTCTAGTCCCCAACAAAGTGTCCTGCGTCATGAATTTAGAAGAAGAAAAATCACAGAGCCAAAATGCTCTCCACAACGAGCACAAGTATGAAACTATGTGTAACACCCGTCTCGAAAAGTACTGAAGATAAAACTGAAGCTATTAGAATAGTACCTCTGACTACAGAAGGTTTGGGATCCTGCTCCTGCTAGGTCTGTTGCACTGGATATGCCTGCATAGTGCCGCGACCCTGCGACATAGCCAGGCTACCCTGAGCTGTCCCGCCCTGCTGCCTCTGAGATCTTGGTGGCTGGCTACCACGGCCATGACCACCATCTATGCATGCTCGCCATGACGAATTCCAGTTATCTGACTTGTAAGATGTCATTGGTCATTCTCCTTCACATAGAGTCTATATAGAACACCTCTCTCTAGCCATTGGTGGAAACTCCCTACAAAAGCACTGCAGATGACCCATCCTGTTGTAAGCTCAGAACTCCACTGGGTGTCGTGGACACTATGGCCTCTTGTGCCCCTATTTTCCACACTGGTAGCACATGACCTGGCCACCGGAAGCATTCTTCTGACTAATACTTCCACCCTGAGAGAAGTCCATCTGTCTCTTCTTCTTGCCAGCAGAAATAGTACCAGTAACTGGTGCTGAATCGCCCCGGCCCACACCACTAGATTCTCGTAGGTTCCACTCTGTAATCAGCGTCTGGATCACAATAGCATGTACAGTAGGAAACCTGAAAACATTCACCATCGCTCAGATGTCATACAGAAGACCATCCTCTAAGAACCTAGACCTCAGCATTTCATCGCCCACCAGAATGGGTGCAAAACACTGAAGCTCAGTAAAGTGAGCAGAATAGTCCATCATCGTCATAGAGCCATGCTGCAAATTCATGAACTATTTAGCTTTATCTTCCCTCAGAGTCTTTGTAAAGAAGAAGTCATTGAAGACTGCATGAAAATCATCCCACACCATGTTTCTGTGATGCTCTGACTAGGTGGTAACATCCCACCACCTCTTGGTGGAATCACACAGCATGTATGTCGTAAGATTGACCCTCCACCATAGAGGCGTCTCAATATTCCCAAAAATATTTGCATCGATCCAAGCCAAGACTCTACAGCCTGTGGTCCTCCATCCCTTGAAAAAGTTGGCGTATGCTGCTGCTGAAAGATACGACTCACCTCATCCATAGATGTGACAGCCGGTGGTGCTCCTTGAAAGGTCTGCATGAACCGCATGATGCCTTCATGGAACAACACATCTGTTCATGTGTCCGAAATAACAGCTGGCGCCACATCTGGCTCTATTGGAGGATACACTGGTAGCCCATGGCCCACCATTTCTGGAGTATAGTCATTACCGCTCTCCTGGAGAACAATGCATTTTCTTCTAGGTGGAATGACACTACAAGGTCAAATGAACACCTTAGAACAAGATTATCAATGACAGAAAGTGAAGGAACCATAAGGGAACAAGAGGAATAAAGCAATCCAGGATTTTCAAAACAAGACTAAACGACGTGTATAATTTCTACAGGGCGTGTACTTGACTTCCCTTCCCCTGCCCGGGTCCTTCGACATAGCTAAGCCACACAGCTCCCGTTCAGCAAAACTACACGGCGTGTATGGTGTACTTCCAACTACCCTTGTCATTTGTGACACGGCCGACTACTCGACTTGACACTACAAGGCATGTTACACTCTCACACGGCGTGTACATCACCCCATTTCCCACCCAAACGGCTAAGTCCACACGGTCTGTCCTCGGACAAGACTACACGGCGTGTCCCATATGTACATGGCATGTTCAAGGAGAGGTGACACCGACCTGTGTTGTTAGTTACACAGATCAGTGCCCTGGTCGCACTACACGACGTGTCCATCATTCAAATGACATGTTCAAGAAAAGAGTTCATCGACCCGTGTTGTTAGTTACACGGCCAGACCTCGAGTCAACACTACATGGCGTGTACATCTGGTACACGATGTGTTTTTCCTAAGCCTTTCCCTACCCCATGTCACCACCCACAAGATTTGTGATACGGGAAGCGACTACACGGTTTGTTCGCCCTAAGATCTTCCCTTCCCCATCTCGCCACCAACACGGTCTGTGACAAAGGAAGAGACTACACGGCATGTACTTTGAGTACATGGAGTGTACTCCGGGTACACGACGTGTACTCAAAAGTTCAGTTTTTCTTCCCGAACAGAAGGCCATACACAACATGTTTAAAGTACTACATGGAGTGTATACTGGGTTTTCAGACAGTATGCCTCAGAAACATCCCCAGAACCTAGTAAATACCGAAAAACAACACCTAAGTGTCAAATTCTGACCCGTGAGGGCCCATACTCCCCACGAATCAATGTTTGACATCTTATCTCTATTATAACATAATTAAACATTCAATGATTCACCAAATTTCGGTTAATGGGGGCCCATACTCCCCAAAGACAAAATTTTTGCGTTAATTCTATAAAACAACTCACATAAGAAAATACACTATCACAAGGCAGGAATTTATGAAGCATCTATCACAACGCCATGATTTACTAGCACAACAACTATCAAAACAACATGCAAATTTTAATAGACCTATGTGGCATGGAACTATTCATGGAATGTGATCTCTAGCATGTGCCTATATGATTCATGAGATGGCATACCCTCATCTCATCAGGTTGCAACTAAATAGAACCCATCGATAAAATATAACAACACAATCACATGTGCGTCACCGAACGGTGAAATCAAGTCAACTGTAAATTTAAAAATCAGTAAAATTGCAACACAAGGAAAATTGGATTTTCCATATACACGGGTTAGCTACGCCTGGGCACAGATTATTACAAAATACCGTTCATCCTATCCTTGACTAAGGCTCTAAATAATAAGTTAAGGAAAAGAACCCCTCTGATACCACTTTATAACGTCCCGGTTCCGGGTGCCACCCAACGTGTTCCCCCAACCCGGTTCACCACATGACCTCAAGCACATTTCCCCAAACACCAGAGGCTGCGACTAGCAGTGAGGGCCCAGGTCTGATAGTGGGGAAACTATACCCTCAATTGTCAAAGTGTAGCGCAGCGGAACGAATAAAACATACAACAGCAGCGGAAGATGTAACAGTATATATAACTAAAATGGATAACTGATAACAAAAAGGGAAACCAACTGTCATATATATATGAAGATGCAGCATGTCACTATTCTATAAAATAGCTAGAACATGTTACAGTACATTAAATACATTAAATATGAAGTACAAATACATAAAACCAAAACAGAACAGCCAGCGGAATCGTGATCCAATGCTCGGTCCCATGCTCTCTTACACACCAGCAACAATCAAGTGCCTGTATAGGGATTCTTTCCCCTATCCACACCTGCAAAAACATAATCTGTTTGGGCTGAAAAGCAAGACCCAAATAGGGTGTGAGAAACAAAATCCCAGTAGGCATTCACCAAAGGCCCATGCCCAACTGTGTGTAAACATGAAACCACAATGTGAAGTAGTAAAATGCAATAAAGTAAGCAGTACTGAAATGTAACTAACTTAACCAGTTATATTGATATTTTAATATAATTTAATGATTTTATTTTAAAATATCACTAAAATGATTATTCTAAGTAAATAGCCAATGTCCTCAGACACGTAAACTCCAACCCTCTGGAAATGAGAATCCCAACACATGAATTTTCCCACAGGCATACGGATATTGCCCACAGGCGTATGTATTGTTGCCCACAGGCACAGAATCAACTGCCCACATGCAAGGAAGAAGTTACCCACATGCTATGTAGTGCAGTGCCCACAGGCTAATCACAACTCTGCCCTCAGGAAAAACAGGTAACCAGGCCATGCCCAATATATAAACATGCAATTCACATATAATTCCTCTCAAGGAAAATTAATGCATAATTTAAATATGGCATACCCTCAGGTATCCTGGCCAAACGGTTAAACAGAGGAATGCACCCCCGGGGTTTTCCTAGATCCAAGAATTGATCCCAAACAATAGTTTTACAACATTATTTAATCAACTATACAATTCTAGGTATTAAAATAACCACCACCTTAGCCACACGACACCCTAAATACAGCTTCATAGCCCAAAAACACACAGAACACACGACAGTTGGAAAATAAACACCAAGCCACCTACCATTAACACCAATGAAAATTATATGAGAACGTCGGTTCCAGAATTGACCAAGAATGACGTAGATCTAATATAGAAGAAACTCTTTTTAAACATAAATAACTCTCATTAGGGGAAGAATTGGTGAAAACGGTTAAAGTAGAGCGGAGGTCTTACCCATATGGTTCCAATGATATCGTCCGAGGTGAAAATGGATTCCAGATGTGCACTCGGTGGATCCCCAAAGCTTTGGCCTTCCCCTCCAAAGCTCTCTTCCCGTTCTATGCCTTCCCTGTGAACAGGGGAGGCTACTGCCCATTTTAAGCGAAAAAAAAGTACACGTCATGTACTTCTGGGTACACTGTTTGTACTTCTCATTTTTAAAATGTTCCTCTGGTGGATTCTAATCAGAGAAACACTCTTCACTTGCCGACATGACTACACGGCATGTCTTCATGAGCACACGGCGTGTTCTGTTGCACAGCTTGCCACTACCTTACTATTTATACGCCGACTGACTACACGGCGTGTAAAGAACCACTACACGACGTGTAGTCGGTTCCTACTCCATTCATCACCGGCATGGCCACACGCCCTATGTACTCATTCCACAGGGCTAGAAGTACACGACGTGTTGAAAAGTACACGGCGTGTACTTCCAAAATTTTGGAATTTTCCCAATTTCCATATTTTCTCGAAAACACTTAAGGAATGGAGAAAAGAAAAAACTCGTACCTCAAAAATAAGAACCGTGTTCTTAATTTTTTTTTTAAATTAATGAAAAAAATGTAAAATTTAATTTTAAAATAAATCCTATAATCATGGTGAGAAAGAGGGTCTATAAAGTGAAATGGTTCAAAAGATTATAATGTTTTTATACAAAAATTAAATATGAGAATAAATAAAAGAACCTAAATTTTATTAATTGATATAAAATTATACTAAAATTAAATAAATTACAATTAATAATAAAATTTTAGAAAATAATTTTTTTAATATAAATATATGTTTTAAATTAAAAACCATTATTTTTTACTATTAATCAAAAATTAAATCTCCTCAAAAATATACAAAAAATAACCCTACAGAAATCATAATATTCCAATTTAAATAATGATATTCATTTTTCAAAATAAATTTTATAAAATTTTAAAAATTTAATTTTTATAATTCTTTCATAAAAAGACGAAAATTTACTTTATTGAAAAAATACAGTTTCAGCGTAAAATTAGAATTTTTTAATGTCCTATATTGAAAAAATAAGATGAATTTTAAACATATTATTAAAATTATAATATATAAATCTCATTAATATAATATAAAAAGAGTTATTTTTTAAATTTACTAGTATAAAAAACACTTGTGCGCATTAAAGTAGATTTAAAAAAATATTTTCTTTTATTTTATAAAGGGTTTTATTTTCATTTATATTTATATAGACAATAAATAAATCATTATATATATGTGTTTGTAAACCATGTTCTTATAATTTAGGTGATCTTGGTCATACCCACCAATCAAACAACTATAAAATAACTATCACATCAAATAATAATAATAATAAGGTGTTTTGATTAAACTCAATGTTATGTGTAACTAAGGATAAACATGATATTACCTATAACTCATGCAAAACTAATTGTTGTCTGTTGTTTTCACTATCCAATAAATTATAATTATTTTAAATATTTTAGGTGTTAATCCCCCCCAATAAATTTCTTACTCTCAATTTTAACTTAATATTTGTAATCAGATGCTTGATATTTGAAAATACCATTGTTGGAAACCCAATACAAAAAAATTATTTCATAAACCATCGAATTAATAAGAGTGAAATTTATTTAAAAAGGTTATACATAATAAAACATAACTAGGTATCCAAATATGAGAACAATGGCGGGAATTGAAGAAAATTTAACTAATTATAGAGAGTGATTATGGTCATTGATCACAATAATGGGAAGGGTAGATCAAAAGTAAAATCTCCTAAAACTATAATTCTATGATAATTAAAAGGACCATCAGATCAACACAAAAATGGTACTCAAATAAAATTTTTGTTTTTGGATCCTTTTCTTAGAATTGGGTAATTACCTTATAATTTATAATAACATAATACAGAAATATACTTAATTTGTTAGTAGAATATATACCTTTAATCAATTCCCAACATAATATCATATTTTCCCCCAATTTGTTTTGTATTCTAGAAGGAATTTTAAGGGCTAAATAACTAAAATAATCTGTTAATGGACCCTATAATCCCATAAATCTTAAAAAGATAGGCCCTTTATCATCTTACATTACCTCAAACTAAAAATGGATAATACATGGTAAGATTATTTCAAAATGAAACCTTCAAAAATAAATTTCAAAATATTAACAAACAAAAATCAAACCAAATAATTTCATAAGAAAACATCCTTAAAATTATTCAAACATTTATTGACTACGTTAGAATCCCAATGATAATAAGGCTTTTATTGTATACTCTTAAAAGATAATTAAATAGTTATCCAGGAAATAAAAAACCATATGATTCCAAAATAAACGTACTCATTAATATTTCCTACTAATTTGGATATCGTGTAGGCCTATGGTAGGTACAATGACCTTGTCACCTATTAGATGTTGTTCCAATCCCCATAACCTTTCATGATGCGATGTTATTCCGTATGGCAGTCTTATTTTCTTTTTTTCATAAATTAATAATTTTTTTCCAAAATATATAACCATGATTATCTTAAGGGGTTTAAATATCCCAACCTAATAAAACATCCCCCATAATGTCATTAATAACTTAATTTTTGTCACTAATAAGCCCCTAAAATGGGGTATCTTATATTTTGAACTCATGATCACCCTTAATCTTATAATCCAATTAAGGTGTAGATTACTCTTTAGATAAACCCACAATAAAAGAACCAAATTTCCAAATTTATCTAAATAGTAATTTGATTCCAACTAAATAAACAAAAAAACCACACTCACTAATCCAAATATGAAATTTTATTATTTAATTTTTTGGAATTGGTGAAAATAATTTTCAACTAATTTCATTCTACCCAAAACATATAACATCAAAATTAAAGTTGTGATGACATAAATTCACATGTACCATTATGTATAGTGTTTTAGAGAAATAGTAAATACTCCTACATAAATAATACCCATTTTCAAATGAAAATGTCTCCCACTCATAAATTGTTTTCTTATTTCACATTAAGAAATCATCATCCATATAAAATCCTTTCTATACATAATTTGATCATCCTCATTCATTAAAACATGGATAAAAGTAAACATAATACGAGTGAGATAAAATTCAATTTAGTTTAAAATGTAAGTAATAATAATTATTGTCATTTATGGGTATAAGAAGAGCATGAGGATATGATGACATAATCAACCTGCATGAGTAAAACATAAGAATATTCATACCACTAAATACCCAGATCAACAAACATAAAATCAAGTTATAAGATGTTAAAAAATTAAATATTCCTAAGAATCATGAACCAAGTAATATCAATCAGGGACATAGGAATCATTATAAATACATTTAAATAATAGGAAAAAAACATATCAGTAACTAGGAACATCGTCATCATAGAACAACTAAGGAACCCTTACAATAGGAAAAACATATGGGAAACATCCAAAATAACTCTGAAGTGAATGTAATCATTACACAATGCATTGGAGAACTTTCTAGGCACACTCCTCTCTTATGTTTTAATAGGCACACCCGACGCTATTTGGGATGCCCCATTGTATATGTTGTAACGAGTCCAACGGTTTCTATCTATGCCACCCCATAATATATGTTGTAATGAGATAAATTAGTTATATCTTGGATTTACCATCATATATTTTGTGACGGGCAAAGTCAATGGAAGTTGGGTTGTCACATCATACAAGTATTTTCCAAGAATCACCACAAATATAATATTAAAATAGAATTCATTTCATTATAAAACAGATATAAATAATTATAATTTCTTTCATAACAGGATCAATCCATAAAAATTTAGGTTTCATGTAAATAAAATTGAAACATAATTAAACTATTGAAAAGAAATGTGTTCTATAAAAATATCTCTATAAAAAGGATAACCAATGTTAAAGGAAAAGGTTTCATAAAAATTAATTTAAAATAATATTATTCAATGTAGTGAAATAATGAGGACGTTATCAATACAATATATACCTATTAAATGATAATTATAGAGACTGTTTGTTGAAATAGATGAAGGGAGATACAACTAAATTATCATTAAAAAATAATGAGTAAAATATAGTTTTTATTGTGAAAATAAATTTTTAAAAAATAATATTCTTTAAAAATAAATTCCTTTGGAAACCAATTTAAAAAAATAGGAAATTCCAAAATATTAAGTAAAAATTTTAATTAAAAATATATTTTTAATATAGGGAATAATGATTCCTGGATATTTTTGTCACGGTATGTAACATCCCTACCTAGTATCTACATGCTAGTTCCCCGAGCTGCTTCACAACCAGACATCAGATGTGCCTCTATCTATGCTAGAGGTTTCCGACTCAATGTCATGGTATAATATCGATCATTGGGAGACTATTCCAACTTCTATCAGAGTAACACAACAAAATAAATAAATAAACAATAATAAAAATATATAACCATAATATGAGTAATACCAGCACCATATAATGACCAATATAAGAAATAAAATATCAAAAAAAGTATATATTTTACACAAAAGTGCATGTAACGTTTCAAAATGAAACTCATAAGTATAGATGTTGACCACTCACAAGTGGTTCCTGACACCAAATTTGTTTCCCTCATCCATGCTGCATCAAAACTCATCCATCTATCATTGGTAAAATTACTTAACATTTCCTGCAACCATGAAATCTATTTGGGTACCGGTCAGGAATCCTGGGTATGGTGTGAGTGAAACTTGGTTGGACACCACCAATTAAATCTAAAATAATCTGTAGTGAAAATAGGTTTTGTAGTTATATATAGAAATAATTCAAGTAAGAATGTAAATCGTTAACATTATTTAGATATTCATTATGTAACCACATAAACTCTCAGGTTTCTAATGAAACATAAACTCTCAATACCTTCTACATCTCGTGTCAGAGTTAGAAATATATACCATGTTCAATTCATAATTCATTTTAAAAAATGGGATTCTATTATACATTTCATTTCATATTATAATATGGATCATTAGAAGATTGTAATATTTCTATAATTTTGTGCATAAGTCTCTATGCTTAGGATCCCATAGTCTTTTGATGCAGTAGACCATTTCCCAGACATGTTTATGAAACAATTCATCACTATGTGATTTTGATGTTAAAGAAAATGTCTTAAAAACATTTATTGAATAATTTATCACTACTATCATTGAATGCATCAGAAAACGTCCCACACACGTTTACCAAAAAAGTTATAACTTTGGTATTTGGAAGTAGGAAAAAATTTCCCACACACGAATATCATAATAATTGATATATCACATATATCACATCAATCAAGGTTAGTCAACATTATATTTATTATAAAATTTCACAATAATAAATCCATTAATTAAAGCATTAATGAATCAGAAACATCACTTACATTTATTAATAAAACAATTAAATTATAACACCAAGAATCACATATCAATCACAACCACAATTAATTAATACAATAAATAATTATTCCAATTCAAACAATTATATAATCACAACAATGTTTATTATGAAATTCAAAAATTAATTTATATAATTTTTTCTATTTCATAATCATTACATTATCCATTAATGAAATAGACAATTAATTAATCAAATTTCAGAAACTCAATATCCTCATAATTAATTAAACAATTAATTATTCTTAAGATATCAATTAAATATCCCCAATTTCACAATCCCTTAATTATTTAATTTACCATAATTATTAAAAAAATTAAATAATATCAATTTATAGAATCCATTATAAATTCTAAAATTACTACATGTAATTGAAATCATGAATTTTGGATTTTAATTTTAGACCACTTACCTAATTATAAGTGAAAAAGGCACACCAATAGAAATCCCCAATTTTACGTGAATATCCTTATTCATAATGAACAATGATATTTTGGTTAAAATATGAGAAACAAGATGAGATGGATCATGATCCATCAATAATAGAGCTGGATCTATGCTATTAATAATAGAGAATAAAGAAAATCAATTTTTTATTCAAAAATAGGAATGAGAGAGAGTGAGAGACTAATATGAAAGAAACCACATACCCACGGTGGTGCAACTCTATCAACATTGGTTTGAATTACATAGAAATGTGTTTGGAAGGGTCTGAAATCCATCCAAGAACCTGAAGAAAGGGGAGAATGTTTAGGGTTGAGTTATTTCTGATTAAGGGTAAATACAATGGGTTTGGGAATCAAAGAAAAGTGAGGTTAGTTAAATACTAATGATCATTTTCTAGTAAAGGGAAATATAGTTTGGAAAAATATACCAAATAACTATAAACCTCTTCAAGGTTGTGCAAAACATCTCCTAGGAGGAGACATTTTTAGAAACTCCACTTTATAGTTGTACAATCACACTTTATGAAATTTTTCATGGTTTTGTAGGCCACAGTGCAGAGTTTGAGAAAACCATTTGACCTTTATTCAAAAATTTCACTATTTCACCCAAAAAATATCCAAGGTAACAACCAAACATAAATGTACTAAAAAAAGAAAAAATACATGTAATTTAGATAGTGTCATCTCTATTGAAGGTCAGGATCTAACAATCTCACCACCTTATAACATCTCATCCTCAAGTTGTACTCTGAGGATTCTCAATGATTATGAGCCCAAAATATTGGGCCACTGACCTTTTATATCTGCTTCCCTCCCCCATGTTTCATCTCACACATTCCCATATTTCTATAATACATGAGCTATCAGCATAGTCATTTCCCAGAACATTTTCTCACTATAATCCTACACATGCAATAAATTCTCTTCAAAGAAGACATCGATATAAAGCTCAACGTCATCCAAATCAATCACTTGAAAAAGGTTAGGCTGACATCGCTAATGTTTTAAAACATGGAAAATTTCATGCATTGTACTATTTACCTAAGGAAGAGATAATCAGTACACAACTTGGCCAATTTTCTTCACAATCTCAAACGGTATAATAATCCTAGATTCCAACTTTCACAATCGTTGTATCTTGCTATGTTACGATGAAGGTGACACCTGGTGGAATAAATGAACACCCTCTGAATATTATAGGTGTCATTGATGTCTATCGGCTTACAACTTCTATCTACTCTGACACACAACCATATTATTTTTAATCAACTAAATATGATTTAGAATCTCCTACATAGGACTTGGTCCCAATATATTAGACTCTCTTACCTTCTCCATAGTAGTGGTGATCTATCGAGCCTTACCTAAATATCCTCATATGAGGCCGTATAAATAGTTTCTCGATAACTGTTGTTATATGAAAACTCCAAAAGTTCTAGGTATTTATCTCAAGTCCCAATGAATTCTAGAACACACACTCAAAACATATCCTCTAGAACATTATTTTATATTCATAATTCCCATATTTTTTGGGTGGAATGATGTACTCAAAAAAACCTTTGTACCATGTGCCTTTATCAATACATACTAGAATTATGAAGTAAAACATGGGTTAAATTCTAAAAAAATAGTTTTTGGAACACCATATAGATGGAATATTATCCAGACATTAAAATATCTTGACTAATCCACTAATAAAGTCTCTTATAATGGTATGAATTGTGCTACCTATGTGAAACTGTCTGTAATAACTCAAATTGAGTCATTATTCCAATGCATTCTCAGGAGACCCATCTCAATTTCCATACTAGAAACATCCCAATTACATTCTTGAATGGGAAATGTATATAAAAAATTACTAGTTTGTTGATACTTAGATTTCTCCTCTTTATAGTTGTACCATTGTTTCATAAACCCTATTATCTCTTTCTTCTTGCTCGGCCCACAAAATCGAAACTATTGGTCATAGTAACATTTTGTAACACATGTGTGCACCGCAAACATTGAGGAATGAAATTCACCCATCATATCCTCCCATATAATTATGGGTACAACAACCTAATTCTTAATGTAGATCATCTCGACCAAATTTATGGTGCAAACGGAATGTGGATCCCCACATTCTAGGCTTTTCCTTAAGGCCAAAAATTTCATATCTGCATTTTCTTTTTATCAAATAAAAAAAGTGTATACTACACTACAAATAATATGAGATTCATCTTATCCTAACTCTCATGAACAATAATATGCATTATATCCTATAATGACATCATTTTCCAATGCACACTAGACTGTTGAATATCGTCAGTTTAAGTCTTACTATATTAATTTTCAGCATGAATGTTACCTTTTCAAATTATATATGTTCAATAAAAATCAAAATAATACATATAAACAATTCAAATCCACTATTAAAGATTCATATTGTGATAATAATAGTTATAATTTAATCTCTTGTGATCCTTTCACACAGTAAACTTCTCACCTAAAATGTGATGTTTCCATCACATCAAAGAATAAACAACATATGCCAACTCCAAGGCATGCATAGGGTATTTCCATTCATGTGGACTCAACTAACATGAACCATACATAAAAAAGTGACCTATATACATAAATACTACTCTAATACCAATCCCAAAACAATCATCATATACTCTTCAACTAGCTCGGGTAGGATCAAGATTGGTGGTTTATTTCAACTATGCCTTCAGCTCATGGAAATCATTATCGCATAACACATAACATTCAAACCTGACGCCCATCAGGGTCAAGGCTGAATTAGGTTCTTCAAAATGGGAGGTTTCATAGATAAAACTACAATGATATTCATCTTACCCAGGAAAGATAAGAATATGAAACACATTCATAGGATGGTCTCAAAATACAACTTCCAAGAGTTTCTCTTGGTCCAATAAACACATTCCTATGAGATTATGTGGCCTTATATGTGTAATTGATCAATCAAATATTGAAACTATGTTACAATTATGCACTGCTAATTCCCAATCAGTGTACTCAGGATGATGTCAAGATGGTGGGAATGATCATCATTAGTCCTGGAGTATAGCACAATGTTATCCACAAACATGGACAGAAAATGATCTACATATGGATGGAAGATTATTTTCAATATGTCCATTAACACTAATAACACAATAATCAACACAAAATTCATTAATAAGAACTCATATAGTTCATACTTAATTATTAACATAGTCATCAGTATATTATATCATCAAACTCTTAACTGATGATACCCTGATCTGAATTCAATATTGTAAAATAAAAAATATCAACTCAACGTGCCAAAAATTTAATCAATATGAAGAATAGGATATTGGTTCTTCAATCTCATATGGTTCAACTTCTGATAGTCAATAAATAAGTATAAAAACATTTGATCCTTTTTTCAAACAATACGAGAGAACCCCTACGCGAAGTAGTCAGATTAATAAATCCATTATCCTCCTACACTTATAACTATTTATTGAGCTCGTGAATCTTCATTGATGCAATTAGATAAGACTAAATTGAATCTATATGATCTCTAGGAATGATCTAAATAGTAAATTACACATATATCTCAGGTGGGAAACCTATGAAATCATTGGGAATAGAACCCCAAAACTAGTACACTGTGACTGCAAAGACATCCTTCATTAAACTTTTATTGTCTATATATAAAAAATGATACATTGGTTGTAATGTCCCCTGATTTCTAATGAATAGATCCTACACAGCCCCTATTGATATCCCACACACCATGTGGTACATAATGTTCACCCCCATAAGACATTAAAGTCACTCTACTATGGTAACAATCAATGTGTGGTTAGTATTCTTCTAAACATTCCATACACATAATTATGTCTAATCCTCACATTTAAAGGATATAATGATCGCAACAGAAACAATACGCCCCAAACATCAGATAACACCCCTTGCACAAATTGATATTATCGAATACCCTCTCCCAACCCAAATTTTAAGGGTCAAACCATACACACGTTCTATATAAATAAATGAATGTTATGAACTAGTATCAAATATGGCATTAGATTGTATAGAATATAAAATAATAGTACCTCTTACTATCGATAGTACAGCCTCTCTATCAGCATGTATAGGCTGAATGGAATGTAATTATCTTTCTTCTCTTACCTATTATGTAGTTTGTGTGACATAACCATTAACACTCACCTAATATGGGAACTCCTTCCAAGAATAACCTCATCCAATACCTCAAGCACAACAACTATTATAACTCTAACATAAAAAATAACAAGGTTTGGAAGATTCCATTCCTACAATGTGGCTCTTTCTAGTTTTCCATCACTAATTTTTTCTCGTGGGTTCATGAAGAAGCTCTATAGATATAAAATCCTATAGAAGCCTCAAAACATAGATGATGGTTGGGATATAATCTTCGAATGTGTCCAAACCTACCACAATAGTGAATTATCACATTAGTAAGGTCTAATGTAACTTACCCTTCCCCCCTAGATACACTTTTATATATCACCCTGGATAAAATTTTTATAGTGATTTTACCTAGTCACAAAAGTCTTACCTTATCAATATCCAGAAGAAACCACCTGTCCTCAATGGGAAGCCTCCATCATTTTCCCCTCAGATAAAAGGTAATATGACTCTCTACATATGAAAAAAATTCATTCCTGATGATATTCACCTGGGACATAATTTTATATTTAATCCCATCTTGAAACAACTTTGTTGTAGCAACATCATGGTTAACATGGGGTAGATTCATTATCATTATCATTTACCTTATTAGAAACCCATTTATTTATATTTTTCATCATATAATAAATAAATTCATTTTTCTTATTAGGCACATTTTCATTTAAATAAAAAAATCTAGGAAGAATATTTCATGTTAAACATCTATCCAAAAACCTATCATCCCATTCATTCTTAAATGGTTTCATGTTAAAAATCTAATCATCAGTTACTATAATAGTGCACGCATACTAAACATATGTTCCATACCTAGATATTATTCATATCTTATAAGTTCTCAAAAATATTCTCCACACCACACAAAAAAGTGTGTCACCCATGGTGAAATAACATCAATTGGAAATGAAAACATCAATAAAATCAATCCTACACTAGGTAAATGAGTTTTAAATTGTACATGGGAATGTTACTTCCATGAATAATCTCTTTTTCAGGGATAGACCCTTCATATTCTATTGTCTACCTTTTCTAAATTATAAGACAAAAGAGATGAAAGGAAAACTGGGCTCTAATATCACATTGTGACATCCTGACCTAGGTGCCACAAACCGGTACCTCGATCCGGTTCTCCAGATGACCTCAGGAGTGCATCCCCATATTCTAGAGACTTATAATAAGAATCTATGGTTTAATATCAATCAGGGGGAGACTATATCCCTTTTTATCAAAGTAACACAACCGTATAAAATAATAAAAAATAATAAAAAGATATAACCACAACAAGAATAATATCATCATCACATGTTGACCAAAATAGAAAATAAAATATCGAAACTAAATAGTATATTTATTATAACAATGTTTGTGTCATGTTTCAAAATGAATCTCAAAGATGAATAGTACATATTCTTGGACCCTGTGAGAATTTGATGTAGTGGACCATGTCCTAGGCTCATTTATCAAACAATTTATCTCTATATGATTTAGATACAACATTCCTTGTCCCACATGTCTCTATCAAACAATGTATCACTACATGATATGTAAGTAACAGACCATGTCCTACACAAATTTAAAAAATAATTTATCATAATGAGATTTGGAAGTATCAAAATTTCTCTAGCATATGAATATCACAATCACACATATATCACATCAATCAATTATTATAAACATTAACCTTCTTTATTGTAACACCCCAAACTTCTATGATACACTTCTCTTTGAATAATGTGATAGCGTGTGTTGTACGAAACATCGATTTCTAACACACCACAACCAATCAAACTAGCTATTATGAATAGTAATACGTACTTTTTGAAATTATATATATTTCATATTTCAAAATGGACTTCATTTTTGGATTCTGAACATCGAAATTATCCTAAGTTGAATTATTGGTATTTTTCTGAGAACTTCCAATTTTTATGAATATTGAAAAATACTTAAAAACAACTTTTTTAATAAAAATAATTTATAGTGATAAATTATATTATTGAGTGATTTTAAAGTATAATTAGAATATATGTTTTCCATTTTATTCAATGGTTTTCATTAGAATTAATTTCACTTTGAAATTGGACATAAACAATTGTCAATCTTTTGATATATATTATTTCTTAAAAACACGCTATTTGTTGTGACAGCGGGAATTAATTATAAAAATAATTAATGCGACTTATATTTTTTGAATTTTGTAAAATATACATCATTTTTAAATTCGGAATATCAAATATTTCTTTGGGTGAAGTTTTGGTATTTTTCTGAAAAACATCAATTTTTGATGAATAGTGAAACCACAAAGTGGTGGTTACAAAAATAGATTTTTCGTTCAAATGGGACTTTACCACTTCTGTGATTTGAATTTCAAAAATCCAATTTAAATGATTTTCATTATTAAGTAAAATGTGGTTCAATGAGCTGCAAATAATTTTTGGTGAATAGTAAATTTTTACTTTTATTTACCACAGTTAAAAATAAATAGGGTAATTATGGGTAAAATTGATTTTAATATTACACTAAAACATGTCCTAATACTATTGGACAAGTGTATCTCGACCAAAAACAACCTTAGGATTAAATATTATCATTTAGATCCACTTGGATTAGATTTGGACATTTATTATTATTTAATTCAAAGAAGAGTTAAAAGAGTTAAAATCAATGTTTATTTACTAAAACATTTTTAATATAGGGATATACATAAGATAATTCCCATTGTAAGTATTAATTAGAAATATAAAATGATTTACTACATAATTTTATTTTATTTATAATTTTTAGACATTAAATAATTTAATATATTTATGACACAATGATGATGCAATAATTACCATAATAGTGAAAAATTAAAATATTTGATATTATAAATACCCAAATAAATATTATTTGAGACTTTTAATGAATTAAAATAATTTTATAGGATAACATGACATATTATGATATATTTAATTGACTTTTTTCCAAGTAATAATTCTGGTATGAGTTTGACAAAAAATAATATATTGAATAGTGTCAAAATTGACATAAAAGAGTTTTTAAAACAAATATTATATTATTAATTGATATTAAATTCCTAAAAATTTAATTATCGGCCAAGAGACATATATGATGATATTTATATCATTAATGGACCACATGAGGGTCGCTTGGATGTATATAGTATGTTTATTAACCATATAATATAAAAATACAAAGAGACATTGTAAAAGTGAAACTAATTATCTTAGAGTTAATACTTAATGATAACGGTAATATAGTAACCCAAACCAGCCTAAATTCTATTAGTTGAGTTGTTTTTGACCAAACCATTAAATAATAAACTTTGGAGCCACTAGAAACCGAATATGAATTTATTATAAATTAATACTTTTAGCATTTCCAAAGGTGCCCCTCACCCCTCTTATAAAAGGGCACTCCTCCTTCTCATTACATCAAACCATAAAAGCCTTTTGGTTGGGCCAAAATCTACCCAAATACTCTCCCAAATTCCCTCAATACAACTTATAGTCCATATTTTGATCAGAAAGCTAACCTATTGAGCCCTTTCGATCAAATAAAAAGGAAGAACCCAAAGAAGAGGTAATGTTTTCACCACCCCTTTTCAAATTCATTTCTTCTTCAACTTCTTCTTTCGTTGTTATTACCATTCTAAAATAATAACTCCAGTATCTTATATATACTTTTATTTTATTATAAATTTGGTAAAACCATATTTAGTATTATATATATCCTTTGAATAACATGACACCATACATGTGTACGTACAGCTTACCGTCTACACGTCGTGGTGTAATTGTTGTTCAATATATAATTATTTAGATGGGTATAATAATGATGTGTAATTAATGTAAATAATAGATATAACATGATAATTATTTTTTATATATAATATACCATCCAATTATATATTATTTTAATATCAAAAGAATGATATTGTCGCTCGTGCGTACATACGGACTACCGTCTCCACGAACGCGATGAGATTCATTCTCCATCGTATCCATTTAAGTATATTTATCATTTGATGATTTAAAAATAATGCATAAGGAATTCATATCATTCTAGATATGAATAATATACGACCTATCCATGACAAACACGACTTATGTAACAAAACATATAAAATAAAACGAGTAAGTTAACACCCAAAACAACGATAATTCAAAGATATTATTAACAAAGCAATATTAAAAGATCATATATGATATCATATGAATGTATATGGATCTTGTACAATTAAAAAAAAATTATTTCACCATTATACAGGAGTTTAACCTACAACCAAAGAAGGAAAAGTACAAGGTAAGGGTTTTTTTTCAATCTCTTCATTATTCGAGGTTGTTTATACATAATAATCTATTGGGATTTCTTTATCATCCACGTCCATGTTATTCAAAATGTATTTAAATTTTTTTTTTACTATTTACAAGAATATGGGTTAAAGTCATTTATACCCTTTTTTGACTTTTTCTATGATTTTTATAAAGGAATCTTTACATCGTTTTCCAAACAAGGTGATTTTTAACCTTTTCGACAGAATTAAGGTAAGAATGTTTTTTTAACTTATACGGCGGGTGCAACTATTTTCCACCATTAGAAAATTGTAAAATCTTCCCTTAAAAGCTTATAAGAATATTTTCAATGAAAATGTTTTATTTTATAGATATATGACTCTTAAATTATTTCAATATAGAAAGAGATATTTCTTTAAAAAGAGTTTTGATTTTTAATCTATGTCAACATCCTTTGATGGATTTTAAGCTTATTTGTAGTAGATTTGTTATGATACAAAACTTCTATATTGTATTGATGTTTTTGTGATATGTTTGACTCTTGATGTGTTATTTTTATACCATTCATGGTTTATGGAGAATGTATTGACATTTCGTATGCTAGTTTCAATACGAATGTTTATATAATGTTTAAACCTTTTCATATGGGAATGCATTGGACTTAATATAACAACCCGATATTTTATGAAAAGTATTATTTTTAATTTATTTGATGTCATGTGATTTATGATACAAAAAGATTATCTTGTGCTTTACGCAACACCGTATTAGCGTTCAGTATACACAACACTATTTTTAGATTCTGTTACACACAATTTCATGTTCGTTTGATAATAGTCATTCTACGCAACATTGAGTATATATATATATATTAAATGTATAAATGAAAAATGGTTGGATTATATTATAAAAAACAACAAAGGAGTCATGCACAACACGCAACCCTGACATGGCTTGCGTTACATGCAATCACGACCTTCCTCGATAGCGTGTGTTGTATGCAATACCGAGTTTTATTAAACAACGATATATTATTAAAATATTATTAGAACTAGCCGTTATGAATAGTATTACCCAATTTTTGAAATTTTATAAATTTTATTTTTCAAAATGGACTTCATTTTAGGAGTCAAAAAATCGAAATTAACCTAGGGTGAAATTTTTGTATTTTTCTAAAAACATTCAATTTTTGATGAATAGTGAAAAGACTAGGTTACTATTTAAAAACCAACTTTTTATTTAAATAATTACTTATTTTATTTAATTTCATTTTAGGTAAAATTTGATACATAATACCCATATAAGTTCAAATTAATTCATTGGAGTCATTTTATAATAATTTTAAAAATATAAAAATTTTATTGAACTTTTCACCGTCTTTTACCCACCTCCTAGGGGAATTTGCAAATTTACATAAAAATTAATTTTACCGCTTCTGTGAATAGAATTTCAAAAATCTGAGAGACACGGTTGATGTAAGTAAGTAAAATTTGGTTCAATGAGAGGAAAATAATTTTTGGTGAATAGTAACTTTTTATGTTTTTTACCACGATTAAAAGTAAATAGGGTAATTAAGGGTAAAAATGATATTATTATTACCCTAACGCATGTCCTAATTCTATTGGATAAGTTTAATTCGACCAAAAATAACCTTAGGAATAATATATGACAATTTAGGCCCACTTGGAATAGATTAGGACATTTAATATTAATTTATTTAAAGAAGGGTTAAAATAGTTATAATCAAAGTCTAATAAGTAAATAATTTTTAATATAGGGTTATAAATAAGATAAATTCGACTATAAATATTCATTAGAAAGATAAAAAATTTAATACATAATGGTATTTTATTTATATTTTTTTGACATTATATAATTTGATTTATTTATGACTGAAAGATGATGCAATAATTATTTTATTAATGACATATTAACATAATTCATGCTATAAATACCCAAATAAATGAAATTTAAGACTTTTTATGAATTCCACTAATTTTATATGTTAATATGACATGTTATTATTTATTTTATTAACTTGGTTCGAACTAATCATTCGGTTATGATTTTCAAAAAAACCAATTACCAAATAGTGTCAGAATTGACATAAAATAGTTTCTAAAACAAATATTATATTTTTAATTGTTATTTTATTCCTAAAAATATAATTATTGGCCAAATGACATAGATAAGGATATATATATTAATAATAAACCACCTGGGGTTCGTTTGTCTCGTTATGGTAAGTTTATTAGCCTTATAGTGTAAGAAAACAAGAAGACATGGTAAGAGTAAAATTATTTAACATAAAGTTAAATCTAAATGATGAGGTTAAATTAGATACCTAAACATGTCTAAATTATATTTGATGAGAGTATTGCCACCCATACCCACCATATCTTCTAAATAAATCAATTTCAATCTATTTAAAACCGAATATGACTTTATAATAAAATAATTTTTTTAGTTTTTCCAAAGGTGCCCCTCTCCTCCCGTATAAAAGGGAACCTCCTCCCTCTCTTCCTTACACCACTTTTAGCCTTCAACCTCGGCCAAACCCTTCCAATTTCTCCTCTACACTTACCTAGAAACATCCTAGAGGTTTTGGTCTTCTTCAAAGACCAATGTTAGTCCCCTAAGAGGATGTCTCAAAGAGGCGCTTCAATGAAGAGGTAATGTCTGTTACCGATTATTTCTACTTTATTTCTTCTTCCACTTCTTCTTCTTTAGTTTTTTAATTATGAGGTAATAACATCACTATCAATCATATACTGATATGTTATTATAATTATTAAAAAACCCAATTTAACCTTCTATTCATCCTATGGAAAACGAAATCCCTGCGCGTGCGTACGTACGGAATACCGTCTCCACGCCGTGGTGTAATCTGTTTTTCCAATACCACATTACATGGTTTGGTATAACGGTATAAATAATAACTATACATAGTTATTATAAAATCATGCTGATTCTGATATATTTTATCATCCACTCCAATTCAATTCATTAATTATGTAAATGATATCATCGCTCGTGCGTACGTACGGACTACCGTCTCCACGACGCAATGAGATTCATTGTAACACCCCAGGTAAATAAAGAATATGACATCTTTATATTTATCCATATATGTGAATATAATATTAATATTACTTTAAAGGGGATGCTATACTCGGTGGTGTACCCAACACGCAACAAAGAGTTTCTTGGGAATCTTACGTTGCACTCTAATAATAAAATAATATTATTTTAAATGATAGTTAACGCCTAACCGTTGTAATGGAGGGAATGAACAGAACTAACTAAAAAATAATTATATATGTTGATAAATATTTTTACTCCTTACAATAACTTTTATGGGATTAAAAATGCAAATGAATCCAGTTTTTAAGAGAAAACATTCTAATATTCTTTAAAAGGTCGATTAACCGCCTTTTGATGGAGAACCCCTTTTAAATCCACTTTTTTAAAATTTTATAAGCTCTATATTTAAAAATAAACATATTATTTATTATTGGGAAATTTAAATTTACCTTGGGTTAATTTTTGGTATTTTTCTGACAATGTTCATTTTTCATTGAATAGTGAAAAATACAGCATTTATATTAAAACTGCTTTTTCAGTTAATTTAATTATATGGTTATATTATCTGTTTATTTTTTTTTAAAGTGTAATTTGAATATATTTTTACCATGTAATTAAATGATGGTCATTGGGATTAATTTCATTTTGTAATTAGGCATAAAAAAGTGCCAAACTTTTCATAAATATTGTTTCTAAAAAACCTGCTATTTGTTTTGACAACGAAAAGTTTTTTTAAATTAATTACTGCAATTTATGTGTTTGGAATTTGGTAAAATGAATTACATATTTGGAATCATGAGGTCCAAATTATTTAATTAAGACTCTTTTGTTTTTGGACATTATGAATAGTAACGACGATAATTATCTGTAATTATTTTGATTAATGAGTAATCGTGTAGTTAAAGATAATATTATAATATTATAATAATAACAAATGACCACAAAATGTGTCCTAAGGTTACTGGTTGTCTCATGGCCGACCATGGGATTCCTTTTTCCAATCTTGGGGCCCCATGAAATCACTTTTATGAGAATGTGACTTTTTATCTATTTAATTTTTAAAAAATGTTAAATGTGACAAAGAATGTTTCACCTATGTAAAATATTTTTAATTTTGTCTACATAAATTATCATTTGGACTCTAAATATTCATTGGAAATCTAAAAAGATTTCCTACATCATAGTATCTATTTTTTAATTTTTATACATTAAATAAATTAAATTATTTATGACATCATGATGATGAAGCGATGACCTCATTATTTAACGATTTAAATAAAATGGAAAGATAATTTAAAATATAAGACCTACACATGTCCAAAACCTATTTTATGGGTGGATATCGAACCATTATCACCTTATCCTTGAAACAAATCAATGTGGGACCACTAAAATCTGAAACTCATTTGGAAATAATGTTACATTTTATACCATTCCAAGAGTGACACTCCTCTCCTCTTATTAAAGGCCCCCACCTCTACCTCCTTACCCACACTTACAAAGTCTTTGGCTCAGACAACCCCTACCCATTTTGTCTCTGCACATCCCTCTCTAACTCCTTGAAGCCTCACTTTGGGCAGAATCGTTTCCAAGGAATCCTTTGAGCTCAAATCAAAGGAAGTTACCCGATTTTAAGGTCTTGTCTTCACTTGAGTCCTTTTGTTTTATTTTACTTCTCCAACCACCTAAACTCTTTTTATTCTTTTATATTGTAACAACTCCAGTATCTTAAATATACTAGGAAGTTTTTATAAGAAGGATTAGAGCTACACTTACACACACCTACATCTATTGGTTAAAGAACATATTGTTTCCGTGGATGGCGAATTTATGCCTCCGGAAACGATGATTGTTCAACATTCTTCTAACACCTTCAAAGGGGGCCATTAAGATGACACTATATTTATATATGATATATGATATGTTTATTTTTTACTTAATCTTCTGTATTTTTCATTTATGTCATACCTTTATGGTTTCCATTATGGGTAAACGCGATATCTTCATTTAAGGAAGTGCGGACTACCGCCCCCTCAAAGTGATTTGATTCGTTAATACCATATGTGGTACATGTAATGGATGTATTTAATGATATTATATATGATACCATACTGGAATTAAAATACTATTATGTATCATTATGTTTTAATTAAATATGAAATAGAAATGGAAGTAGCGTTCATGCGTACGTACGGCTTACCGCCTCCATGAACGGTGCATTTCATTTCATAACTCTAAATGTTATGTAATATAATAAATGCATGAATATACTGGATATATATGATATATATTATATCTACATCATGAATAAAATTATGTATATAATGAACATTTCGCCACACGAACAACATGTAATTGTAAGAAGTCCACTTTCGACTTCAGAAACAAATATCGGCAAAAAAAATATTATTAACTTAAATGATTACATAATGTTTATGACATGGATATATGTGATATAAATGGAATAATGAACTTGAAAAAGGTTATTAAGGAATTATTAATTAACTCAAGTTTATTATTCAGGATATTAAAGAATGATATAGACAAGTCGGACCGGAGGTAAGGGATCATACTCCTCTTTTTCTTTTTAAGTACAATCTTTTATGTCATTCCTTTTAAAGCTCATAATTCTTGTTATTGGGATGTTATTTAATATTAATCATACTGAAGTTTTTATGTTCAAATGATGAGAGACCCTATTCTCTCTCATAAATCCATTTTGGACGTTTTGAGTGGCGCCGTTAGGCTGCCGAATTTTTGTAAGAGATATAACCTCTCTCTTTCTTTTTAAGTACTCTCCTTTATGTCCCTTCTTTTAATCTCTTCATTGGTATTATGGGGGATGTTCTTTTATATTCCTCTCACGGTAAATGTTATGGTAACATTATGAGATACCCTATTTCCTCACATCAATCCATTTTGGAAGTTTTGAGTGGCACCGTTAGGCTGCCGAATTTTCGTAAGAGATATAACCTCTCTCTTTCTTTTTAAGTACTATCCTTTATGTCACTTCTTTTATGATATTATTTGTTAAGAGGGGGATGTTATTTAATATTCCTCTCACTGTACATTTTATCGTAATATGATGTGATACCCTATTTCCTCTCATCAATCCATTTTGGAAGTTTTAAGTGGCGTCGTTAGGCTGCCGAATTTTCGTAAGGGATTTTTCATCTCACTTTTATTTCCGTGAGATTTATGCTACATTTGCCACAATTTCATTTGAGTGGTGTATTTACTGCCCATTATTATACACTTTTTGTAGTATAATTTCATTTATGGGTATTCACGTCTTCATTGTATGACCCTTCTTCCATGGGGTGTACGTTTCGAAAGTTACCCAACTCGGTAAGGGAACCTTTCACCCTCCTCTTTTTAAAAGACTTATTTTGTTATGTCTATTAATTCACATACTATTATGTTGGGATATGTTCTTTTATATCCTTATTGATGTAAATTTTATGTCCAAGTGATGATATTCCCTTTTTATCTCTCATAAACTCATATTCTTAATTTTGAAGTGATGCCGTTAGGCTATCGAATTTTACCAAGGGAACTTTTAAACCCAATTTCAATTTCTTTGGGTTCAACATGTAGTTATTGAATATGTCATATTTTGAATTTGCTTGAATGAACTTTTATTGTTTTACACTTAATATCCACTTATATTGGGTGTATTTATATTTTTCACACCTAATTTTGAGATTGAATTATCCATAATTTAAGGATACCTTCTTTATAAGGGAATTCATCACATTTGAAATTTCTACTGAGACTTCATTGTTGTTGTGCACCAATTCACTCTTATATGGTGTATATACTATCCTCTGGAATATTATATCATGAATCCATTTATTCTCATGATATTATAATATTCATAATAAATGTTATTCCTCAATTATTGTATTCAAGTGTCTCTAATTTTGGTAGAACCCCTTCAACCAAAATATCACTTTAAATGTTTTAATTATTTGTTCTTATTAATATACATGTTTTAAAAGTGGTTTTAAGGATTTATTAATATGGACATTGTTGGTTTAAAATTTTTTAAATGTCAAGGTGGTATGGGACACTTTGATTCAAAAATCTCTTTATTAAATGTTTTAAATGGTTTTGGAAATTGTTTCTTTTTGAATGGATTCATTATATCAATATCCTAAAATGTTATATTGTGATTGAGATGTGGAAATGTTATGTTTACTTTATGCATGTTTTATGTGATACGTTTATGTTATGGTTCGTGGGCATTGTTATGAAAACGGGTGGTTCCGTGATAAACTAAGGGCGGGTGAGCCCGATATAGCTCTCCAATGCATTGGGTAACGCGAAGGAGTGAAACGTTGAGGTTTCTCCAAAGAAATTTAGGGAATATACTGTGGTGGGTATTCCAAACGTAACCAAGAGGGTTACTCCCTACGTAAGAATGTTATGAATGCCTCAAGATACCTTTTAGGTCTTATGATTTCTATGATTTATTCATGATTTGATATTCCTATGTTTTATGGGTAAAGTATGATTTCATTCTAATGTATATATGAACTCATGTTTCCTTTCCATATTTTTATAACTCTTACTAAGCTTTTTATGCTCATCCCAAGTTTTTGAAATGATTTTCATAGGTCAAGGGAAAGGTACATGATGTGATGATAGTGTCAAGGATGTGTCAAGAATGAATCCGTGTTTTATTTTAAATATGTTTCCGTTGATGGGAAAAATGAATACTGTATTTTATGTAACCACTTTGTTTAAATGTTGAATGTAATGCAAGTTTCATGATCTAATTCTCTAAAACTCTAAACCTGAAAAGATCCTCAATGTGTAATCTTCTAGTAACTCAAGATTAAGTAAGGTTTATGGTTTTGGCCTTATAGTTGGTATCAAAGGTCGATTTAGATAATTTTAGAGGTTAGGGTATTCTCTAAGCATAAGTGACAGTACCATAATGGATAATGTTTCAGAAAGAGTCCTAGTTTTAGATAAATTGAATGAGTAAGTATATCTTGGTGTTTATCTTCCTCATTAGTATATGCTGGTTTTGTTGATATACTCACACTGACCTTTTTGGTTTTAGTAAATGGATGGATCTAGCAGGCACCAAAGTAACAGTGGATGTGAAGGAATATGTGACAGTTTTTTGAGGACGCAACTGAATGATATGGGGGCTACAATGAGAACTCTTGTGATTATCCTCAACCAACTATCTGGAGTCATGATTTACCACCTAAACCTTGGTGATTTCTCTAAGGAATCATATATGCGAGAAACAAATCCCTACGAAACTACATATAATGATCATAAAGGTAAGTGTGTTCAAAAACTTATGTGTCTTAAATGTGGAATGAAACACCTAAGAAAATGTTTCAAAGGGACAAAAATATGCTATAAATGTGGAAATGGAGGTCATAAAGCAAGAACCTGCCATGGAAAAAGGAAGAATCCAGTTGACTCGTGGAAAGGGAAAGAAGTTCTTTCTGAGGGATCAATTGAATGTTTTATATGTGGTGTGCATGGTCATTATGCAAACACATGTCCTATGAAGAAGTTTCGTGAATGGGACCACCAAGATCATACAAATGTTCATTTACCAATACCTAATGCCATTCCGATTGAGGATGAAGAAACTAAAAATGACCAATCAATGGTATGGATTATTTCATGACTATTGTTTTCCTATTTTTGAATCATAGGATATGATTCATGATTTTGTTTGTAGGAAAGAAGTATTTCAGAATAAGTTGGAAAGGAATGGTTAATGGATCATGGAGAATGTTGAATGAGTAAGATGTCAACATATAAGGGCATCAATAGTTATGGTGAAATTCTTAAGAGTATTAAGTCTCTTTTGATGATGGGGTTACATTAGAAGACTTTTTATAGTATGTGTAACCCTGATGTTTAACATATGAAAATTTTATTCAAGGAATAATTATCTGCTCTTTTGTGGACATAGTTATAAAGAACCACTTGGGTTTATATGATCCTTACTTTTGAGGTAATGATGGGTTACTATATGTTATGATGGAAGTGAAAGGCATGAGATAAAACTGAGGTTAAATTATGTTATGGTTATTTTTGATGATTTTATCTCGTTTTGGGGAATGATTAGATAATTATACAGTTTTGGAAAAAGTACAACACGCAGACCGTGTGATAACCCGTCGCGTCGGACAAAGCAGCAGGAATCGAACCCACAACCAAAGTGCAACTGGTATTTATTGCCTACCACTGGACTACGTGAAGTCCCTAGTCAGTTTAACTAATTCTTTTTTGTTATATGATCTTATGAATCAAAAATGAGATAATTTTGGGTTATCTATGGAAATTATTAACCTATCATGGAGGATATGTGATTAGGTTAATTACTTTTCAATATGAGACATTAGGAGCAACTGATGTTGTTTGGAGATAAATGTTACGATTTCACTTGGAAGACTATGTGACTAAATCCTTCAAATATTTGGGTTTCAACCTTAGTTTGGTTTACTTTGAAGAATTTCATGGACCAATTGTTTATCAAATGGTCCTCGTTGAACTTTGGTTTTTTGTTGGAAAAATTTTGGAGATTAAAAATAGATTTTCTTTTTATAAAGGGTTATCCTTTTCTGGATTATCTGATCTTGTACTAACCTTTTTGGTTTTGGTTTTGGTTAGAGTCTAAAGACATGGGATGTATATAGTTATCTTTTGTGGATTAGGTGATTCTCTATAATTTGATTATAGTGAACATGTCTTCATAAATACTCATCTCTAGGAGAAAATTTGAGTTTGTGTAAGGAATCTAATAAATGATGAATGTCAACATGATAAGTAATTATGTTTCCTTATGAAAAAAATTCCGCAATAAAAAGTAACTTAAAACAAAAATTTTGTCTATTAACTTTTCCTACAGAGGAATCAAATACCGTTTAACCCATCACAAGTTTGTGATTTTCTTGTGGTTAACTTTCTCCTAGACATGTTTACTATCACTCCTCATCAGAACATGACCCTTTTTTCTTCAATGTCCATATTTTCATACTTGTAATCCTGGTATGGTTTAACTCGGGTGACCTTTGTACTTATCTTTCTTTATTTTAAAGTGATTGTTTTACCGACTCTTGTTCCGATTTAGGACGTTCAAGGATGTTTCCAAGCTCATTTTTTAAAATTGCGAGGACGAAATTCCCAAAAGGGGGGAAGGATGTAACACCCCAGGTAAATAATGAATATGAAATCTTTATATTTATCCATATTTTTGAATAAAATATTAATATTACTTTAAAGGGGATGCTATGCTCGATGGCGTACCCAACACGCAACAGTGAGTTTCTTGGGAATCTTACGTTGCACTCTAATAATAAAATAATATTATTTTAAATGGTAGTGAACGCCTAGTCGTTGTAATGGCGGGAATGAACAGAACTATCTAAAAAATAATTATATATGTTGGTCAAATATTTTTACTCTTTACAATAAATTTTAGAGGATTAAAAATTCAAATGAATCCAGTTTTTTAAGCGAAAACATTCTAATATTCTTTAAAAGGTCGATTAACCGCCTTTTGATGGCGAACCCCTTTTAAATCCACTTTTTGAAAATTTTATAAGATCTATTTTTCAAAATAATCATATTATTTATGATTGGGACATTGAAATATACCTTGGGTTAATTTTTGGTATTTTTCTAACAATGTTCATTTTTCAATGAATAGTGAAAAATACTGCATTCTACATCAAAACTGCTTTTTCTTATAATTTAATTATATGGTTATATTATCCTTTTAATATGTTTTAAAGTGTAATTTGAATATATTTTTAACATGTAATTCAATGATGGTCATTGGAATTAGTCATAAACAAGTGCCAAACTTTTCATAAATATTGTTTCTAAAAAACCCGCTATTTATTTAGACAACAGGAAGTTTTTTTTAAATTAATTATTGCAATTTATGTGTTTTTAATTTGGTAAAATGAATTAAATATTTGGAATCAGAAGTTTCAAATTATGTAATTAAGACTCTTTTGTTTTTGGACATTATGAATAGTAATGACGGTAATTATCTTTAATTATTTTGATTAATGAGCAATCGGGTAGTTAAAGATAATAAGATAATATCATAATAATAAACAATTACCACAAAATGTGTCTTAAGGCTATTGGTTGTCTCATTTCCGACCATGGGATGCCTTGTGCCAAACTTGGGGGCCCCATGGAATCACTTTTGTGAGAAAGTGACTTTTTATCTATTTATTTTTTAAAAAATGTTAAATGTGAGAAAGAAAATATCACCTATGTAATATATTTTTAATTTTTTCTACATAAATTATCTTTTGGACTATAAATATTCATTGGAAATATAAAAAGATTTCCTAAATCACAGTATCTTTTTTATAATATTTATACATTAAATAAATTAAATTATTTATGACATCATGATGATGAAGCAATGACCTCATTATTTAACGATTTAAATAAAATGGAAAGATAATGTAAAATATAAGACCTACACATGTCCAAAACCTATTATATGAGTGGATTTACAACCACTATAACCTTATCCTAGAAACACATCAATTTGGGACCATTAAAATCAGAAAATCATTTGGAAATAATGTTAAATTTTATACCTTTCCAAGAGTGACACTCCTCTCCTCTTATAAAAGGCCCCTACCTATACCTTCTTAACCACACTTCCAAAGCCTTTGGCTCAGCCAACCCCTGCCCATTTTGTCTCTCCACATCCCTTTATAACTCCTTGAAGCCTCACATTGGGCATAATCCTTTCCAAGAAAGCCTTTGAGCTCAAATCAAAGGAAGTTACCCGATTATAAGGTAATGTCTTCACTTGAGTCCATTTGGTTTATTTTACTTCTCCAACCCCCTAAAATATTTTTATTCATTTATTTTGTAACAAATCCAGAAGCTTCGATAAACTATGATGTTGTTATATGAAATATTCGAGATACACTTACACACACCTACATCTAATGGTTAAAGAACATACTGTTTCCGTGGATGGAGAATTTCTGCCTCCATAAACGATGATTGTTCAACATTCTTCTAACACCTTCAAAGGTGGCCATTAAGATGACACTATATTTATATATGATATCTAATATGTTTATGTTTTACTTAAGCTTCTGTATTTTTCATTTATGGAATACCTTTATGGTTTCCATTATGGATAAACGTGATATCTTCATTTAAGAAAGTGCGGACTACCGCCCCCTCAAAGTGATTTGATTCTTTAATACCATATGTGGTACGTATAAATGATATATTTAATGATATTATATATGATACCATAATGTAATTAAAATACTATTATGTATCATTATGTTTTAACTAAATATGAAATAGAAATGGAAGTAGCGTTCATGCGTACGTACGGATTTCGTCTCCATGAACGGTGCATTTCATTTCATAACTCTAAATGTTATGTAATATTATAAATTCACGAATATACTGGATATATATGATATATATGATATCTACATCATGAATAAAATTCTGGATATAATGAACATTTGGCCACACGAACAACATGTATTTGTAAGAAGTCCACTTTCGACTAAAGAACCAAATTTCGGCAAAACAAATATTATTAACTTAAATGATTACATAATGTTTATGACATGTTAATTAGTGATATAAAAGTAATAATGAACTTGAAAAAGGTTTTTAAGGAATTATAAATTAACTCAAGTTTATTATTCAAGAAATTAAAGAACGATCAAGTCAAGTCGGACCGGAGGTAAGGGATCCTACTCCTCTCTTTCTTTTTATGTTCAATATTTTATGTCATTCCTTTTAAAGCTCATCTTTCTTGTTATTGGGATGTTCTTTTATATTAATCTTACTGTAATTTTTATCTTCAAATGATGAGAGACCCTATTCTCTCTCATTAATCCATTTTGGAGGTTTTGAGTGGCAACGTTAGGCTGCCGAATTTTCGTAAGAGATATAACCTCTCTCTTTCTTTTTAAGTACTCTCCTGTATGTCACTTCTTTTAAGCTCTTATTTGTTATGATGTGGGATGTTATTTTATATTCCTATCACTGTAAATTTTATGTTAATGTGATGAGATGCCCTATTTACTCTCATCAATCCATTTTGGAAGTTTTGAGTGGCGCCGTTAGGCTGCCGAATTTTCGTAAGGGATATAACCTCTCTCTTTGTTTTTAAGTACTCTCCTTAATGTCACTTCTTTTAATATCTTCTTTTTTGTGATGGGGGATGTTATTTTATACTCCTATTGCTGTAAATTTTATGGTAATATGATGAGATACCCTATTTCCTCTCATCAATCCATTTTGGATGTTTTGAGTGGTGCCGTTAGGCTGCCGAGTTTTCATAAGGGATTTTTTATCTCACTCTTATTCCCGTGAGATTTATGCTACATTTTCCACAATATCCTTTGAGTGGTGTATGTAATGCCCATTATTATACACTTTTTGTAGTATAATTTCATTTATGGGTATTCACATCTTCATTGTATGACCCTTCCTCCATGGGGTGTACGTTTTGAAAGTTACCCAACTCGGTAAGGGGATCTTTCACCCTCCTCTTTTTAAAAGACTTCATTTGTTATGTCTTTTAATTCACAGACTATTATGTTGGGATATGTTCTTTTATTTCCTTATTGATGTAAATTTTATTTCCAAGTGATGAGATGCCCTTTTTATCTCTCATCAACTCATATTCTAAATTTTGAAGTGATGTCATTAGGCTGTCGAATTTTACCAACGGAACATTTTAACCCAATTACTATTTCTTTGGGTACAACATGTAGTTATTGAATATGTCATATTTTGAATATGTGTGAGTGACATTTTATTGTTTTACACTTAATATCCACTTATATTGGGTGAATTTATAGTTGTCACACATAATTTTGAGATTGAATTATACATAATTTAAGGATACCTTCTTTATAAGGGAATTCATCACATTTGACATTTCTACTGAGACTTCATTGTTGTTATGCACCAATTCACTCTTTTATGGAGTATATACTGTCCTTTGGAATATTATATCATGAATCCATTTATTCTCATGATATTATAATGTTCTGACTAAATGCTAAACCTCAATTATTTTATTCAAGTGTCTCTAATTTTGGTAGAACCCCTTTAACCAAAATATCGCATTAAATGTTTTAATTATTTGTTCTTATTAATATCCATGTTTTCAAAGTGGTTTTAAGGATTTATTTATATGGATATTAATGGTTTAAAATTTAATAGGTTCAAGGTGGTATGGGAAACTTTGATTCAAAAATCACTTTATTAAATGTTTTAAATGGTTTTGGAAATGGTTTCTTTTTGAATGGATTCATTATTTCAATATACTAAAATGTTATATTGTGATTGAAATGTGGAAATTTTATGTTTTCTTTATGCATGTTTTATGTGATACGGTTATGTTATGGTTTGTGGGCAATGTTATGAAAACCGGTGGTTCCGTGATAAAGTAAGGGCGGGTGAGCCCGATCTAGCTATCGAATGCATTGGGTAACACGAAGAAGTGAAACTTTAAGGTTTCTCTGAAGAGATTTAGGGAATATACTTTGGTGGGTATTCCAAATGTAACCAAGAGGGTTACTCCCTACGTAAGAATGTTATGAATGCCTCACGATACCTTTTATGTCTTATGATTTCTATGATTTATTCATGATTTGATATGACTATGTTTTATGGGTAATTAATGATTTCATTCTAATGTATATATGAAATCATGTTTCCTTTCCATATTTTTATAACTTTTACAGAGCTTTTTATGCTCATCCAAAGTTTTTGAAATGTTTTTCACAGGTCAAGGGAAAGGTACATGATGTGATGATAGTGTAAATGATGTGTCAAGAATAATCCGTGTTTTATTTTAAATATGTTTATGTTGATGGGTAGAATGAATAATGTCTTTTATGTATCCAATTTGTTTAAATGTGGAATGTAATTCATGTTTCATGATCTAATTCTCTAAAACTCTAAACCTGAAAAGATCCTCAATGTGTAATCTTGTAGTAACTCAAGATTAAGTAAGGTTTAAGGCTGGGGCCTTATATTCATTTCCATGTTAACCATCAAAAAATTATTATAAAGTATATATAAGCCATAATAATGAAATATATGACATTATAAAGCTACTGGATTTATTTATATATGTATGTCATCTGCTTAATTCAATTATACTCAATAAGTAAATGAAAATAGCGTTCATGCGTACGTACGGCCTACCGTCTCCATGAACGGTGTATTTATTTCCATTTATTGATCTATTATATATATGTATATTCGGAATATATATTATATATAAATCATGTTTTATATTCTGGAATTATTTAATCATGATCTAAGTAATCATATGAATAATTACAAGTCAAAACACGGATGACAAATGAAATGTTTTTACCCAAAACGCTCTTTAACATGGAATTTATAAAAGAAAGGGTAATATAAAGTCATAAGTGAACCATGTATGATATCATAACAATGAATATTATTCCTTAAAAGTCAATGACATTATTTAAATCATTATACAGGAGTTTGAGATACGTACGAAGCATATCAGACCTAAGGTAAGGGAAATATCACAATCTCATTTTTATCCAAGATTGTTTATACTTTAGAATTTAATAGGGTGTATTTTATCATCCACATCCATGTTTCCTCAATATGAAATATTATTTCCATCCACCTACAATTGTTTAAATATAATTTTACCCTTAGGTGAGTTTTTAGTAAACGATATGAAAGGAATCTTTTGTCGTTTTTCGCACGAGGTACTTTTTGACTTTTCCGAAAAAAGTATGAGAAGAATGTTTTTTAACTTATACGACATGAATGGATTTTTAGATTATTATTTCCAAGAAGATTCCATTACCAATTTTCAAGATTATTTTTAATCAACATCTTTTAGTTTAGAATTGTATGACATGTTAGAAAGGAAAGGTTTTTTTGAAGTAGAAAGGATATTTTCCTCAAAAATGGTGTTCAAGTGTATTATCAAAATTATTTTCCATCTAAGATAATAAAGAGTTATATTTCTATCCCTATTATTACATTTATTTTATTATGTTGCGATGAAATTATTTTTATGAATTACTTTATCCTATATGAATTGTTTTATGATGTCACGATGTTTAAGAATCCCATTTTTATTACATGGGTTATGCAATGATGTATGATTTATGATTTTGTGGCACACATAAGAATTGTACCATTATGAGATGGGTGAGACCTATATCTCCCTCCAATGTATTGGGTAATGATTTATATATCATGAGATAGACATGGCTGGAATGGAAAGTTAAACCGGTTCACCAATACAGGACTGGAAGGAGGAGTGAACTCGATTCAGAAAGGGACATTATCCACTAAGATGGTCTTGGCAGAACTTCCTTGGCTACTATGGAAATAATAACATGTGCTTAATGGTTTCAAAAATTACATGTTTTACTCCCATGATATTTTAACATGCTTAATGTTTCTTTATGATCTATGCCATACGTATTTCCATGTTTTATGCCATTGCTCAATAATTTGATGTTTAAACATTATGTTCAGGTTTTTAAGTTAAAATGTATATGATTTGTTTTATTTTTTCCATTATTACCCTTACTGAGCATTTAAGCTCATCCTTTATATGTTTTCTTTTCCCCAGGATATAAATAATGGTTTTAGGTAAGAAAAAAAATGGGGAAGATCTTTATGGGAGATGTTGAAGATGTTTCACCATGATTAGAAGATTACGTTCCATGTTTCCAAAGACACCAAACTATTATGGTCCTTGAGTGTTGGTTATTATTATGTATTAAGTATTCCGAAAAAGTAATGTAATGTTCATGTACGGAATGCTTCAGGTCTCTACAGTTGGTATCAGAGGAAAGGTTTAGTCAACATTTGGAAACTAGGATGCAAAAACGTTAGTGAGATCCCTAGAGAAATTTCTAAGGTATGTCTAGGAATGTATATAAGGATAAGTATACATATAGGATATAGTCCTAGAACTACGGTAACGATCATAGAATTTAACCTTAGATGTTAGATATTTAGGATACTCCCCCTTTACTATGTTGTTTTCCATAGCTTGATTTTTTCCTCTCACACTATTCTTTTTGGGTTTTAGAAAATGGCTTGAAACATGACGATTCATGATAATGGAGGATATGACGGACAATGGAATAATGTTCTTCATGGACAACCAAATGAAACGTGATTCGGAAGTCCAAAAATCATTATTATTCCTAATCAGAAATCTCATAATATGATCAATAATCTCAACTTTGGTAAGTTTTTCGACTTAGATAATAAGAGAAAGATGGAGATTCATGATGATCATGGGGGAAAGAAAGTTCAATTTCCCTCATGTAAGTCATGTGAGAAGTGGCATCAAGGAGATTGTTTCAAAGGAAATCGAATATGCTTTAGGTGTGGAAAAGAAGGACACAAATCTAGTAAGTGTAAAGGAAAATGTCCAATTAACAGCATGGACAAGGATAATGGTATTGCTATGACATCAACAATGATAAGATTTTTTAAATGTGGAATGTATGGGAATTATGTAAACCAATGCCCTAAGTGAAAATCTCATGAAGAGAATCAGCATGGTCATATGAGTAGTATTTATGTGGATGATGATGAGGAGACTACAAATGATATATGAGATGAAAGAAGTGTTGAATCTCAGTCAGTTGTTTAAGAAGGTAGTGGAATGATTGTATGTTTAACATAAGTTATGTTGTATAGTTAATTGTACTATGGAATAAAGAATCATCTAAGGATTGTTACACTATTGTTTTTCTAAAGTATTTGAAAGTATATGGTGAATGGTATTGGTAACCATGGAAGGTTATTCAAATAGTTTTGGATAGTAGATGATATGAACATAATGAATGGATAAGAAGATAATGAAATGTTTGACTGTATTCATGAGCTCGTGATTGATATAAGGACTATGTGATATCCTGGTTTGAGTATATATAATTTTGAGGATTTTGGTATGTTGAAAGTGTTAACTTTTAACTGCATTCATGTTTTCACAAATGTTCAATGGGTATTCATTATTCATTAGAATATATGATTAAGGTGTTCCCATGTTTGTAATTTTACCAACAAGATATATCTTATGATATATGGGGGATAAATGATGGCATTCACGTGATTGTTATGTGAAATTTCATGTAATCATTTTCTTTATACTATGAGATTGGATAGATGTATTTTAGATAAGCCTAATGATTGGAATGGATTATGTTGGACATAAGTTAGTATTGTTTTGGGATAGAACATTTTTTTGATATTATTTTAGAAAAAGGAAAACCTGCAGGAGAGGCGACAACCCATCGCGTCAGACAAGGCTGTAGGAATCGAACCCACAACTGAAGTGCGACTGGCCTTTATCTCCTAAAACTGGTCTACAATAAGTCCCTAGTTAATATAAACTAGTTTTATTTTATTAAGTGGTATGATAGATGATGTATAAGTCCATTTTTGGAACGATATACAATAGATGGACTTATGTATATAACTATTGTTATCCATTTGATTAAGACAGATGGAATGACCCATCATTCTATCACATGATCTTCTAACACTTCACGAATAAAAAATTCATCTTCATTTCTTTAAGAGATGAAGTGGAAATTGTTCAAGGCATTAACACTGGTGAGATTATATCGAAATAAAGTAAGTATTTCTTCTAGTTAAAATTCTTCAACTTTAGAGAAATGATCTTGAAAACCAAAAACGTTGTCATAGTGCCCTTATATCTGATGAATCAGATGCTACCTTAGATCATCACAAATTTATGGCTTTGTGATTGTTGTTTTTTTCATATCCATGTTCTCTACCACTCTCCATCAGATCTTGATGGTTATATATCTCTTCCATATCCATATTTTCACCTATGTTCTCTTATGTGGAAACCCAGTGATGAGTTAATTTGGGTAACAGTTATGTTTCACACTTTAGTTTTTAAAGTTATGTTTTGGTATTTCATTTTATGATGTGGGTTTCAATTAAAGAAACTTTTAAGTAGAAAACCATGTATAACCCCGACGAATTTCGAGGGCGAAATTCATTTTAAGGGGGGTAAAATGTAACAACCCGATATTTTATGATATGTATTCTTTTTAATTTATTTTATGTCATGTGTTTTATGCTACAACAAGATTATCTTGTACTTTACGCAACATCGTATTAGCATGCAATATACGCAACACTATTCTTAGATTGTGTTACACACAATTTCATGTTCATTTGATAATAGTCATTCTACGCATCATTGAGTATATATATATATATATTCAATGTATAAATGAAATATGGTTGGATTCTGTTATAACAAAACAACAAAGGAGTTTTGCACAATACGCAACCCTGACTTGGCTTGCATTACATGAAATCACGACCTTCCTCGATAGCGTGCGTTGTACGGAATACCGGGTTTTACTAAACAACGATATATTATTAAAATATTATTAGAACTAGCAGTTATGAATAGTAATACCCACTTTTTGAATTTTTATAAATTTTATCTTTCAAAATGGACTTCATTTTTGGATTCGGAAAATCGAAATTAACCTAGGGTAATATTTTAGAATTTTTCTAAAAACATTCAATTTTTTATGAATAGTGAAAACACTAGGTTACAATTTAAAAAACCAACTTTTTATTTTTATTTATTTTATTTTATTACATTTTTGGTCAAATTTGATACATGATACCTATATAAGTTCAAATTAATTCATTGAAGTCATTTTATAATAATTTTAGATATATAAAAAATTTATTGAACTTTTCACCGTCTTTTACCCACCTCCTAGGAGAATTTTCAAATTTACATAAAACATAATTTTACCACTTCTGTGAATGGAATTTCAAAAATGCGAGCGACACGATTGATGTTAGTATGTAAAAGGTGGATTAATGAGATGAAAATAATTTTTGGTGAATAGTAACTTTTTACTTTTTTACCACGGTTAAAAGTATATATGTTAATTAATGGTAAAAATGATATTATTATTACCCTAAAACATGTCATAATTCTATTGTATAAGTGTAATTAGACCAAAAACAACCTTAGGATTAATATATTACCATTTAGGCCTACTTGGAATAGATTAGGACATTTAATATTAATTTATTTAAAGAAGGGATTAAATAGTTAAAATCAAAGTTTAATAAGTAAATCATTTTTAATATAGGGTTATACATAAGATAAATTAGATTATAAATATTAATTAGAAATATAAAAACATTTAATACATAATGGTGTTTTATTTATAATTTTTAGACATTATATAATTAGATTTATTTATGACACAAAGATGATGCAGTAATTATTTTATTAATGACATATTGACATAATTCATGTTATAAATACCCAAATAAATGTAATTTAAGACTTTTAATGAATTAAACTAATTTTCTAGGTTAATATGACATGTTATTATTGATTTAATTGACTTGGTTCGAACTAATAATTCAGTTATAATTGTCACAAAAATCAATTACCAAGTAGTGTCAAAATTGACGTAAAATAGTTTTTAAAACATATATTATATTATTAATTGTTATTTTATTCCTAAAAATCTAAGGTTTAGAAAAATGACTTATATAAGGATATATATAGTAATAATAAACAACTTGGGGTTCTTTTGTCTTGTTATGGTATGTTTATTAACCTTATAGTTAAGAAAACAAGAAGACACGGTAAGAGTATGATTATTTAACTTAAAGTTAAATATAATTGATAATTTTAAAATAGAAACCAAAACATGTTTAAATTATATTGGATGAAAGGATTTCGACCCATCCCCACCTTATCTTCTAAATAAATCCATTTTAATCTATTTAAAACTGAATATGACTTTATAATAAAATAATAGTTTTTGTTTTTCCAAAGGTGCCCCTCTCCTCCCTTAAAAAAGGGCACCTCCTCCCTCTCTTACTCACACCACATTGGGCCATAATTCTAGGCAAAACCCTGCCAATTTCTCCTCTCCAATTCCCTAGAAACATCCTAGAGGTTATTTTCTTCTTCAAAGACCAATCATAGTGCCCTAAGAGGAGGTCTCAAAGAGGCGCTTTGAAGAAGAGGTAAAGTCTGTTACCGATTATTTCAACTTTATTTCTTCTTCCACTTCTTCTTATTTATTTGTTTAATTATGAGTTAATAACATCAGTATCAATCATATAATGATATGTTATTATAAGTATGAAACAACCCAATTTCACATTCTATTCATCCGAAGGAAAAAGAAATCACCGCGTGTGCGTACGTACGGAATACCATCCCCACGCCGTGGTGTAATCTGTTTTTCCAATACCACCTTATTGGGATGGGTATTATGGTGTAAAGAATAACTATACATAGTTATTATAACATCATAATGATTCTGATATATTTTATCATCCACTCCAATTCAATTCAATAATTATGGAAACGATATCATCGCTCGTGCGTACGTACGGACTACCGTTTCCACGACGCGATGAGATTCATTCTCCATGTTAACCATTAAAGAATATTTATAAAGTATATATAAGAAATACTAATGAAATATATGACATTATAAATCTACTGGATTTATGTATACATGTATTTCATCTACTTAATTCGATTATACTCAATATGTAAACGAAAACAGCGTTCCTACGTACGTACGGCCTACCGTCTCCATGAACGGTGTATTTATTTCCATTTATTGATCTATTATATATATGTATATTCTGAATATATATTATATATAAATCAAGTTTTATATTCTGTAATCATTTAATCATGATCTATGTAATCATATTAATAATTACAGGTCAAAACACGGATGACAAATGAAACGATTTTACCCAAAACGCTCTTTAACATGAAATTTATAAAAGAACGGGTAATATAAAGTCATAAGTGAACTATATATGATATCATAAAAATGAATATGATTCTTGTAAAGTCAAGGACATTATTTTAATCATTATACAAGAGTTTCAGATACATACGAAGCATATCGGACCTAAGGTAAGGGAAATATCACAATCTCATTTTTATCTGAGATTGTTTATATATTGGAATTTACTGAGGTGTATTTTATCATCCACATCCATGTTTCCTCAATATGTAATATTATTTCCATCCACCTAAAATTTTTTAAATACAATTTTACCCTTTGGTGTGTTTTTAGTGAAAGATATGAAATGAATCTTTTGTCGTTATTCGAACGAGGTACTTTTTGACTTTTCTGACAAAAGTACGAGAAGAATGTTTTTAACTTATATGGCATGAATGAATTTTTAGAACATTATTTCCAAGAAGCATCATTTACATGTTTTCAAGTTTATTTTTAATAAACTTCTTTTAGTTTAGAATAGTATGACATGTTATGAATTGAAAGGTTTTTTTGAAGTAGAAAGGATATTTTCCTCAAGAATGGTGTTCAAGTGATTTATCAAAATTATTTTCCATCTAAGATAATAAAGTGTTCTGTTTCTGTCCCTATTATTACATTTATTTGATCATGTTGAGATGGAATTATATTTATGAATTCCTTTATCCTATATGAATTTTTTTATGATTTCACGATGTTTAAGAATCTGATTTTTATTACATGGGTTATGCAATGATGTATGATTTATGATTTTGTGGCACACATAATAATGATATCATTATGAGATGGGTGGGACCTATATCTACCTCCAATTCATTGGGTAAATATTTATATCTCATGAGATAGACATGGATGGAACGACAAGTTAAAGTGGTTCAGTAATACAGGACTGGAACGAGGAGTGAACTCGATTCAGAAAGGGAATTTGTCCACTAAGACGGTCTTGGCAGCAATACCTGGGCTACTATGGAAATCATAACATGTGATTAATGGTTGCCAAAATTACATGTTTTACTCCAATGCAATTTTATCATGCTTAATGTTTCTTTATGATCTATGGCTTACGTACTTCCATGTTTTTTGTCATTTCTTAAGCATTTGACGTTTAAACACTATGTTCATGTTTTTAAGATCAAATGTATATGATTTGTTTTATTTTATCCATGCTTACCCTTACTGAGCATTTTATCTCAACCTTTATATGTTTTCTTTTCCCCAGGATATAATGAAAGGATATAAGTAAGAAAAAAGAGGAAGACCTTTATGGGAGATGTTGAAGATCATTCACCATGATTAGAATATTAAGTTCCAAGTTTCCAAAGACACTAAACTATTACGGTCCTTGAGTGTTGGTTTTTATTATGTATTAAGTATTCCGCAAAAGTAATGTAATGGTCATGTACATCAAGCTTCGGGTCTCTAAACATAATATGTGATGGGTGGAGCCCGGTATAGCTCCTCGATGCATCGGTAGGTCTCATGAGACAAACTAGTGTCTTGGCACAAGGCCTTGGCAAAATATTATTTGTAGTCTTGGCACAACGCCTTGGATATGTGGTTATGATAGTTTGGAATTATGCATTCCATCACTATGAAAGTGGTTATTGATATTTCATGTGATTATTCTATTAGTAGAATATCCATGTGAATAAGTAAATAGAATTATTTCATTTTATTTTTCCATACTTTGTTGAAGTTCAAGTTTAAAAGGCTTTTGTTTTAGTTATACATTTCCTTAAATGATTATTCTTGTTTATCCAAGGTTCGACTATATTGTTATCCTTACTGGGCATTTGAGCTCACCCCTTTTCTATGTTATATTTTTTCCCAGGATGTGAAGAAGTAAATTATGAATGACCTGCAGGGATAGTATATGGGGATATGAGTGTGGACTATGAAGAAAAGTTGTTGTTGTAGTTTTAATTTTTATGATGTAATGTTAGACTTATGAATATATCTAGTGTTTCCAAGGCTACTAAACCAATCGGTCTTTCGATATTTGATCTTTCTTGTTATCATGCCAATGTTATGTAATAATGCACTGAATTTAGGTAATAGGGGTCAGGGCATTACAGTTGGTATCAGAGGAAGTTTAGTACAAACATTTGAAGCTAGATTTAGATAAACTCTGATTAGAGCACATAGATTTAATATGGAATTTGAGGATTAAAATAGAAGAACTTCCTAGAATTTTTGTAATGTAGAGATTTTGTGAGTTTTTTGAGCAATACATCCTGGTCTGGATATGAGAAGGTAGAGGCAGATCTGGCACAGATGTACCTATGGGTAAAACCTGAAAACACCTCTTTGAGCTGGACTCGAACGGGAACTAGTGCACGACAACAGGCCTTGCTTCACTCTTGGTTACGACACTCCCAGGGGAAATTCTTAGGATAACTATCATTTTCTTTACAAATCATTATGAAGGGTTTAGGAGTATATACTTACTTAAAGAATACATTCTTATGATTATGGATTATATCCATAAATAATTCAATTTATGTTAACTGTTTTATAAGTTTGGGATTATGTATTTTGATTCATAAACTGATCTAGTTTATGCCATTGTTTAAAAATTTCTCCTAGTGAAAGAAATGGGAACCGTATCAATACACGCACTCAATATAGGGATTTCCCTCCTGATCAAGTTAATTATAGTGGAGCTGGTGATGGAACTGGTGCCAATCAGCTAATCACTGTACTGGGACAACTCAATCAGGTTATGAATAATAACCTTAACCGTATGGAGCACCCTTATCCAAAACATGGATGATAAATGTTAGATCGCTTCATGAGGAAACAACCAACAACTTTCAATGGTAGTAAAAATCCCTTAGTAGCTGAGCAATGGATAAATTCCCTAGAGAAAAAATATTTCAGGTTTGGGGAGTAGTGAAAGGGAAAAGTTATCATGGAAGTTTACCACCTCACTGGAGATGCTGATCAATGGTGGTTATTGATTCAAAATACAGAGGAAGATGATGAAGTATCAAATATGGAATGGAGGGAGTTCAAAAATCTGTTTTTAGAAAAATACTTTCCTCGTGACCATCGAGCAGATATTGAAAGAAAATTTCTAAGTTTGAGAAAAAAGGAGGATGACAATGTCACAAAGTATGAGGATAACTTTACAAGGTTAGCAATGTATGCTGGAGATTATATACGTAACCCAAGTAGTATGATCGATCGTTTCTTTGATGGGTTAAAACCATTTCTCTGTCGAGCATTAGTCTCACAATCCTTCTCATCGTACGAAAACATTGTCTCTTGTGCTATCAAGACCGAAAAAGAATTCTCTAAGTATTATGACTTAAATGAAATGCAGTACAAGAAGAGATATACTGATCAATCTGGGAATTGAAATAAGGGGGAGAAGGGAAAGGATGAATATCTTTCCTGTGGTAAATGTGGGAAGAAACACCTCGGTACTTGCTTGAAGGGAATGGGTGTCTCGTACAAGTGTGGTGAAAAAGCCACCAAGCTCGTGATTGCAAAGGGAAGAAGGAAGATACCAATGTTTAGTGCTACAATTGCAGGGAGATAGGCCACTATGCAAAGGAATGTCCTAAGCGTTAGGGGAACATACCTCAGAAAAGGCCAAGGTATCAAGACCAAGATTATGCTATCACTACTACTGAGGTAGAAGCCCAGAAAGACGTGGTGGAAGGTAATTTAATGGTTTCCTCATGTTTATAAAATGTATTATTTGATTCTGGATCATCGCATTGTTTCATATCTTCCCAGTTTTCTACGAAAATTAGATATTTCCAATTTGATTTAACAAGGGAGTTGTATGTTAAAACTCCTAAGGGAAGTATCATTGCAACAATGTTTTGTGAATCAATCCCCATTAGAGCACATAAATGTTCTTTATCTACTGATCTCATGGTCATACCTATGATTGAGTTTGATATAATCCTTGGTATGGACTGGCTTTCAGTCTTTGATGCGAAGATTTATTTTAAGAAGAAAGAGGTTACTATTCTTGATGATGATGATAAGGAACACCATATCTTTAGAGCAGAATCCTCACCACATAATTTTTATCTAGATCCACCCCTAGTATCTCAACTAAATTCAATTATTGGGGAGGAAGAGGATGAAATTATAGTGGGTGAGGAAAGGAATGTTCAAATAGAGGATGTACCTTTGGTGAAAGAATATGTATACGTGTTTCCGGAAGATTTACCTGGACATCAAACAGAACGAGAAGTTGAGTTTTCCATTTATTTAATTCCTGGATCAAAGCCTATATCAAAGACCCCTTATAGAATGGCCACTGTGGAATTAGTCGAACTAAAGAAAAAACTAGAGGAATTGAGTAATAAGGGATTTATTTGACCTAGTGTTTCTCCATGGGGAGCCCCTGTTCCTTTTGTTAAAAAGAAAGATGGATCTATGAGGTTATGTATCGACTACAGGGAGATCAATTCTATAACAATAAAGAACAAGTATCCTATACCTCGCATTAATGATTTATTTGACCAACTGCATGGAGCTCAATACTTTTCAATGATTGACCTTCTATCTGGATACCATCAGTTGTGTGTGAAGAAGGAAGACATTCTGAAGACAGCATTTCGAACTAGGTATGGGCATTACGAGTTTACAGTAATGCCTTTTGGATTGACTAATTCACCCTCTGTATTCATGGATCTGATGAATATAGTTTTCAAGGAATATCTCAATGAATTTGTGGTGATATTTATTGATGATATTTTGTTATACTCCAAATTCTATGAAGATCATGAAAATCACTTACGCATTATCCTGAAGACTCTGAGAAGACATGAATTATTTGCGAAGTTTATCAAGTGTGAATTCTAGCTTCAGGAGATTTCCTTTCATGGCCATATTGTCTCTAAAGATGGAATCTCTGTAGATCCTTCTATGACCAAGGCAATCCAAGAACGGCCAGCACCTACGAGTATAACTGAGGTACGTAGTTTAATTTGTTTAGCAGGTTATTATCGACATTTCGTCCAGATTTTTGCCCGTTTGGCTAACACATTAACGAAGCTCAAACGTAAAGGGGTTAAATTTGTTTTGAAAAAAGAGTGTGAAGAATTATTCGATGAACTGAAGAGAAGATTAGTCAATGCTCCTATATTGATTCTACCATCGGGGAATGATCAGTTCGTTATTTACAGCGATGCATCGAAGAAAGGACTTGGTTGTGTCCTTATGTAGAATGATAGGGTTATTGCCTATGCATCATGACAGTTGAAAATTAATGAACAAAACTATCCTACTCATGATATTGAGTTAGCAGCTGTGATATTTTCTTTGATGATATGGAGGCACTACCTCTATGGTGAAAAAAGTGATATTTATTCTGATCACAAGAGTTTGAAGTATATTTTCCCACAAAAGGAACTCAACATGAGGAAAAGGATATGGCTTGAATTACTCAAGGATTATGATTGTATGATACACTACCACCCGATGAAATAAAACAAGGTGGAAGATGCTTTGAGCAGAAAATACCATGGAGTTCTGAACGTGATGATAATCGAAAGGTATCCAATTTCCCTGGATCTAGTCAAGATGGACATGAGAATAACCAGGGAAGGTGAAACATCAATGCTTTTTCAAATGGTTTCCAAACCATCTTTACTAGAAAGGATTAAGAGTTATCAGAACAATGATGAAGAATTTCAAAAAAAGATTAAAGCTGTGAATGATGGGAGATTGAGAGACTTTGTGTATGAAAATGGAATTTTGAAATTTGGGAAGAGGCTTTGTGTTCCCATTATACCTGATATAAAAAGGGAATTTCTAGATGATGACCATAGTTCCAATTTCTCTATACACCCTGGGAGCACCAAAATGTATAGAAATTTGAAGGAACATTTTTTGTGGGACAACATGAAGAGGGAGATTGCCGATTTTGTGTCATGATGTATGGTTTGACAACAAGTGAAAACTGGAAGGCAACAACCTGGCGGAGTATTTCAACCTCTTCCCATACCGGAGTGGGAATGAGACAATATTACGATGGACTATGTCATGGGACTACCAAAGACTCCTAGAAGGAGTGATGCAATATGGGTTATTGTTGATCGTCTTACAAAGTCAGCACATTTTCCTGCTATAAGAGAAGATCTACCACTGGAACGTCTAGCAAGACTATATATTAATGAAGTTGTGAGACTTAATGGAGTACCCCTATCAATTGTTTCTGATCGTGATCCCTGTTTGACTTCACGATTCTGGAAAAGTATTCAGAAATCCCTGGATACTGAACTTCATTTGAGCACTGCCTACCACCCTCAGATAGACGGACAATCACAACATACTATTCTAACCTTAGAAGCCATGTTGAAGTCTTTCTCACATGACTTTCAGGATATGTGGGAACAATATTTAACTCTGTTAGAATTTTCCTATAATAATAACTTCCATTCAAGTATTCAGATGGCACCGTATGAAGCGTTATATGGAAAGTGATGTCGCACACCAACCTATTGGGATGAAGTTGGGAAAAGTAAAATTGTAGGTCCAGAAATGGTGGAGGAAACGATGGAAATGGTGAAGGTAATCCAAAACCACATCAAAGCAGCTCAAAGTAGGCAGAAGAGATATGCCGATAATCGATGAAAGGATTTGGAATTTCAAGTCGGTGATCATGTTTTCCTGATGTTATCTTCATGGAAGGGAGTTATACATTTTGGTAATAAAGGTAAATTGTGTCCCAGGTACATCGGACCTTTCGAAATTCTTGAATGAATTGGGGATGTAGCTTATCGATTGGAAATGCCGCCAAATCTCTTCAAAGTTCACGATGTGTTCCACATATCTCTGTTGGGGAAATACTTGCTTGACCCAACGCATGTACTCACCTATGAAGAATTAGAATTGGAACCTGATCTGTCTAACTGCTAAGTGCCCATTAGGATTCTTGATACGAGAGAACAAGTAATGAGAAACCAGACGACGCGTCTTGTAAATGTTTTGTGGAGAAACCATAAGATGGAAGAGGCAATGTGGAAACCCGAGGAACTTATGATGACGAACCACCCATGTCTTTTCATGCAGTAGTATTCTAGAAATTTCGAGGACGAAATTATTTGATGGAGGGGAGAATGTAACACCTCAGGCTTCTATGGTACGCTTCTCTTTGAATAATGCGATAGAGTGTGTTGTACGCAACATCGAGTTCTAACACACCACAACCAATAAAAATAGCCGTTATGAATAGTATTACATACGTTTTGAAATTATAAATATTTTATATTTCAAAATGGTCTTCATTTTTGGATTTTGAATATCGAAATTATCCTAAGATGAATTTTTCATATTTTTCTCAGAACTTCCAATTTTTATGAATAGTGAAAAATACTTTAAAACATCTTTTTTAATAAAAATAATTTATAGTGATAAATTATATTATTGAGTTATTTTAAAGTATAACTTGAATATTTTTTTACCATTTTATCCAATGGTGTTCATTATAATTAATATCACTTTGAAATTGTACATAAACAATTGTCAATATTTTGATATATATTGTTTCTTTAAAACACTCTATTTTGTGTGACAACGGGAATTAATTATACAATTAATTAATGCAAATTATATTTTTATAATTTTTTAAAATAGGCATCATTTTTGAATTCAGAATATCAAATATAGCTTTGGGTGATGTTTTGATATTTTTCTGAAAAATTTCAATTTTTGATGAATAGTGAAACCACAAAGTGGTGGTTACAAAAATTGATTTTTCGTTTAAATGGGATTTTACCACTTATGTGATTTGAATTTAAAAAATCCAATTTAAATGATTTACATTATTAATTAAATTGTGGTTCAATGAGAAGAAAATATTTTTTGGTGAATAGTAACTTTTTACTTTTATTTACCACGGTTAAAAATAAATAGAGTAATTAAGGATAAAAATGATATTAATATTATACTAACACATGTCATAATTATATTGGACAAGTGTATCTCAACCAAAAACATCCTTAGGAATAAAATATTATCATTTAGAGCCACTTGTATTTTATTAGGACATTTATTATTATTTCATTCAAAGAAGAGTTAATAGAGTTAAAATCAATGTTTATTTACTAAATCATTTTTAATATAGGGTGATAAAAAAGATAATTTAGATTGTAAATATTCATTAGAAATATGAAAATATTTCCTACATAATTATATTTTATTTATAATTTTTAGACATTAAATAATTTAATATATTTATGACACAATGATGATGTAGTAATTACCATAATAGCGAAAAATTAAAAAATTTGATATTTTAAATACCCAAATAAATATAATTTGAGACTTTTAATGAATTACACTAATTTTCTAGGATATTATGACATATTAGGATTGATTTAATTGACTTTATTCTAAGTAATAATTGTTTTATGAGTTTCAAAAAAAAATTAAACTATTGAATAGGGTCAAAATTGACATAAAAGCATTTTTAAAACAAATATTATATTATTAATTGATATTAAATTCTTAAAAATATATGGATCGGCCAAGAGACTAATATCATGATAGTAATATCATTAATGGACCACTTGGGTGTCGCTTGGATGTATATAGTATGTTTATTAACCATATAATATAAAAATACAAAGAGACATTGTAAAAGTGAAACTAATTAACTTAGAGTTAATACTTAAAGATAAGATTAATATAGTATCCCAAACCTGTATAAATTTTATTGGTTGAGTGTTTTTCGACCCATCCCTACTATAACCTTAAATAATCAACTTTGGAGTCATTAGAAACTGAATATAAATTTATTATCAATTAATATTCTTAGCTTTTCCAAAGGTTCCTCTCACCCCTCATATAAAATGGCACTCCTCCTTTTCATTACATCACACCTTCAAAACCTTTTGGTTCGGACAAAATCTGCCCAAATACTCTCCCGACTTTTCTCAGTACAACCTAGAGGCCTTAGTTTGTTCATAAAGCTATCTTAAGGAGACCTTTTGATCAAATCAATATGAAGAACCTGAAAAGAGGTAATGTTTTCCCCACCCTTTTTCAAATTCATTTCTTCTTCAACTTCTTCCTTCTTTGTTATTACCATTCTTAAATAATAACTCCAGTATCTTATATATACATTGATGTTATTGTAAATATGGTACAACCATATTCAGTATTCTATCCACCCTTTGAATAACATGACACCATACGTGTGTATGTACGACTTACCGTCTCCACGTCGTGGTGTAATTGTTATTCAATATATTATTATTTGAATGGGTATAACAATGATGTGTAATTCATGTAAATAATAAATATAACATGATAATGATTTTTTATATATAATATACCATCCAATTATATATTATTTTAATATCAAAATAATGATATTGTCGTTCATGCTTATGTACAGATTACCATCTCCATGAACGTGATGAGATTCTTTCTCCATCGTGTCCATTTAAGTATAATGATCATTTGATGATTTAAAAATAATTTTTACAGACTTGATATCATTCTGAATATGAATAAAATACAACCTATCCATGAAAAATATGACTTACGTAACAACACATAAAAAATAAAATGTGTAAGTTAACACCCAAAACAATGATATTTCTAATATATTATTAACAAAGAAATATTAAATGATAATATATGATATCATATGAAGGTATATGATTCTTGTATAATTTAATAACAATTATTTCACCATTATACAGGAGGTTAACCTACCCCAAATCAAGGAAAAGTATAAGGTAAGGGTTTATTTCGCAATCTCTTCATTATCTGAGGTTGGTTATACATAATAATCTACTGGGATTTCTTTATCATCCACGTCCATGTTTCTTCAAAATGTATTTGAAAACATTTTTACTGTTTACAAGAATATGGGTTAAAGTCATTTATACATTTTTTGAATATTTATAAGAGGTTTATAAAGGAATCTTTGCGTTGTTTTCCTAACAAGGTGCTTTTTAACATTTTTGACAGAATTAAGGTAAGAATGTTTTTTCTAACTTATACGGCTGGTGCGGCTATTTTCCGCCATTATAAAACTTTAAAAGCTTCCCTTACAATATTATAAGAATATTTTCAAAGAAAATGTTTTGTTTTATAGATATATGACTCTTAAATGATTTCAAAATAGAAAGAGATATTTCTCTAAAAATAGTTTTGATTTCATCTATGTCAACATCTGTTGATGGATTTTAAGATTATTGGTAGTTGATTTATTATGATAAAAAACTTCTATATTGTATTGAAGGTTTTGTGATATGTTTGATTGTGTAAGTGTTATTTTTATACCAATCATGATTTATATAGAATGTATTTACATTTCTTATGCTAGTTTCAATATGAATGTTTATGTTATGTTTAAACCTTTCTATATGAGAATGCATTGGACTTAATATGTGATCGGTGGAGACCGATATAGCTCCTAGATACATCGATAGGTCTCATGAGACAAACTATTGTCTTTCCACAAGGCCTTGGAAAAATCTTATTTGTAGTCTTGGCATGAGGCCTTGGCTATGTGGTTATGATAGTCTGGCATTATGCATTCCATCACTATGAAAGTGGTTATTGATATTGCATGTGATTATTCGATTAGTAGAATATAAATGTGAATAAGTAAATGGAATTATTTCATTTTATATTGCCATACTATGTTGAAGTTCAAGTTTAAAAGGATTTTTTCAGTTATACATTGCCTTAAATGTTTATTCTTGTTTATGCATATTTCCACTATATTATTATCCTTACTGGGAATTTGAGCTCACCCCTTTTCTATGTTTTATTTTTTCCCAGGATGTGAAGAAGTAAATTATGAATGACCTGCAGGGATAATATATGGGGATATGAGTTTGTACTATGATGAAAAGATGTTGTTGTAGTTTTAATTTTTATGATGTAATGTAAGACTTATGAATATATCTAGTGTTTCCAAGGATACTAAACCAATCAGTCTTTTGAGATTTGATCCTTCTGGTGATCATGCCAATGTTATGTAATAAGGCACCAAATCTAGGTAACTGGGGTTGGGGGGTTACATTTATCACATTTCAAAATCTGAAAACCATTAATTAATTCAAAAATTAATTAATCCGATTAATTTCATTAATTAATTCAAAAAAATAATTCGTTAAATTAATAATTTAATAGTCACAAAAACAACCATTATGTAATTAAATAATTAATTAACGAAATTCCAATAATTACATAATTAAAATAATCATTATTAATTATTTCAAAAATTAATTAATTGAGTTTTTCAATTACATAATCAAAACATTCACTATAAATTAATTCAATAGTTAATTAATACAATTTAACAATCCCAATATCTCCATAATTTATTTGACAATTATTATTTAAATACAATCATTTTACTAACCACAATGTCATATTCCCTTAATTAAATAATTTACCAGATTAAATAAATCTTTTTAAGAAACTCAATAATCAGTCCCCCAGTAGAAATTCTATAATTACATACACATATTTAAAATCAATACAATTTATTTGAATTTTACACCATGTAACTCAAAATTAGTGATAAATGATTTACAATGGGAATCACCAATTTGAGTGGAATAACCCTAATCACGATGAAGAACATAATCTTAATTCAAATGCTAGAAACATGATAAAAAGAATCAATTTCTATAATACCAAGAACAATATAAAACCATTTAATAATATTGGAAAAACATTCCACTATTATGAGGCATGAGGAGTAGGAGAGTGATATTTCAAATCGGGGAGAAACTGCATACCTGGGGAGGTTTAGATCATACAACCATGATTCAAGTCACCAAAGATGGTGGATAGAAGGAATCAAATATGATACGTGATCCTCCAAAAATTAGGGATATTGTTTACGGTCAAGATATGGTGTATTAGAGCATAATACTGGGGGATTGGGTATTTTAAAACAAATTTTTGGTTAATTAACACCCCACTTATGGTTTCCTAGGCAGAGGCACATAGTTTTCCAAACAATGCTCTTTAACCGTACGAATCTTCTTTTGGTGGAGTGAATGGTTTCTCCTATGATGGTTAATTATTTTAAAAACAATATAAAATCCATTAAATCACTATGTGTGAGAGTTTTATTGGTTTACTAGTCTATGGATCATGGTTTGGTAAAATCATGGGCCAACAAATGCACTTCCCTTCTTCCTTCCAAAATTTCAAAATTTCACCCAAAAACTCCGTAATGTTTCACTAAAACAAAAAATTGCTCAAAGAATGAGATATTATACATAAAAATTAGTTTTATTAATCTCTATAATTGGTTCAGATCTTACATGGTGGAGGTTAATTTTTTATATGTCTTTCAAGGTAATAAGATCATTCATTTTACACTATAAATAGGTTAGAAAAGTGCCTTGACTGGAAAACTAGATAAATATTCCTCTTTCTAGAAATAAAAATAAAAAATGTTTCATTATTTTATTTCTAAATATTTCTTTAAAATTTATAAAAAAATTTGAAAATAGTTTTAGAAAACATGGTTATGGAAGATAACACATTTCCGGTAGAAGTGATAAATGAAGTCATATTTTGATATAAAAAATTCTAATGAACATTATGTAAAAAATAATGGGAAAATTGAACTATTACTTGTAGATTTTATTAATAACTATATGATATATAGATATATTAATTTTTTATTAATATATTTCATATAATTACTCTACTAGAAGCATAATCATGTATAACAACAATAAATGATGAGATTGTAAAAAAATAATCTTACAACTTTTATAAAAATAAATCATAATACCAATGAAAGAATAATAATAAATAAAATGTTAAATATCATATAGATAAGTATTTTCATATATAACATGTAAAAGGGGTATAATATACTCCACATTATAGATGATAGGTTTATAACATAACATATGTCTCAATGACGGAAAAATTACACAAGAATCCCATACTCCTTTGGTAACATTGAAACCATAAAACCCGTGAAATCGATATCATAAAATGGTTATTTAAATAAATATTAATTTACTTATAATAATAAAAGAAATTATTGGTATGTATATGTACCACACACAAAAATACAGATTAATGTGATATATATATAACAAAATTAAAAGTCATTCGAGAAAACCCTTACATTTTGCTTCCTTTTTGGTGAAAATAATATAACCTTATGTATATGGTTTGTAGAATTGTTATTATATTAGGAAATAACAATATTAATATTTATAATATCCAGTATTATCCTTCTATAACATCTTATTAGATGTTGGTCAATAAACATTCATTATTTTCATTGTTTCTGTTGATAATTTCATTATTTTTTTAGCATGTTTAATCACGAAATATCCATTTCATAATAATATTATATAGTTTAGTCATATAAAGAAAAATAATCATGGAATAATTATCATATTTCTACCATAATTTAACATTTTAAAACAATTATCGACAATATTTTTTCAAAATTAACTAATGTTACAATCATACTGATAGTAGGTCGTATATATGCTTGAGTAACATTTCCATTTTTAAACAATAATTTTAGAAATAGGGTAATTAATATTTTTCATTATGGAATGATTAATATGTCATATATTAAATTATATTTAATTATATTAACATACATACATATATATATATATATATATATATATTAGGATGCGGTGATAAAAAAATGAATCACATCGATTCGAAGAGGTAGTAGTCTACATGTTCATGAATGACGTTATCACATTTCCAGTGAGATAAAAGGTAATAAATAACATGGTATATTATATTTCCATAATGATAAATATTTTTTTTATATCATATTTATTTCATGTATAGAATAAATATTAATTATGGTTACACACATAACCATCCAAATAATAGGTTATTGAAAAACAAATTACTTCACTTTGTGAGGTGGTAGTTTACCATAAACACGAGTAACATTATCATATACAATATGAAATGGAATCCAAATAGGTATATATAATATAATTTATAATTAATTATAAATATTTAAAAATATAATTTATAATCATTATATCCAATATCATATCCGATAGAGATGTGATAATGGAAAAATAAATGACATCGATTCACGAGGTGGTAGCCCCCCACACACACAAATGATAATTTGGTGACCAATTTGATGAAGTAAAAGATGGTTTTATATAATGAGTTCTTTATAATATAATCAATCTATAATTAATATATTCATTTAAATATTTATGCATGGTTTATGCACAATTGAAGGTTGAGGAGAAAAAAATGAAATAATGACACTCGTTGAAAAACATTACCTTCTCTTGATGTATCCACCATAGGTTATCAATTAATACAATATGGCTTTTATTAAGTCAACAAAATAATGAATCCTATTTTTGGGTAGGTAATTTGGGAAGTTATTTGGAAAGGTCTTATCTTTGACAAATGGCATCAGACGTGTCAATAAGTGAGGGTAGTGATTTCCCATTTATAGTTGAGGTTGAGTGAAATTTTTATAAATTCCAAAATGTATTCACCATTGTGAGGTTAATAATAAATAAATTGGATCAATTATTTATAAATAATTTTTTGGATGGATTATATCTTTAATCCAAACCACCAAAAAATACAAAAAACACATGTTTTATACTTTTTGGTTATTAACTGCATTGTTTCCTTTCCTTTTCTAATTTGGTTTTTCACTAGGGTTACATGATTTCAATACTAGGTAATTTTTCCATTAAGAATAAATTAAATTGATCCTTATTAGATAATTTTTACTCAACTATTATAAATATTTAATCCAATTTATAAAATAAAAATACCTTTTTTTTTGAAAATTCATTTTAACGAATGTTTATGTAACTTGAAAAAACATAATTTTAACTATAACAATGCTTACAATGATTTTAATATTGGGGGTTATATATAATAAATATTAAAAAAATAATTTTAGTGAACTGTATATTATATTTATTATCATTAAAAAAACACTTGTATGAAGATAGTATTTCTAGTAATTATAAATGATTTATTATAATATAATTCATCATAAAATAACAATAATATGAATTTTAACATTATTAGTTGAAATTGAAGTTTAAAACAAAATAAAATGATATAATTATAATATATTATTTTCACGAATATTTAACATCATAAATTAATCTAAACAAAGAATGATAAATTTGAACTATTTAATTTTCGTCAATTTTAATATTTTTATTATCGTTTATTTTATTTATGTATTAACTAAATAATTAATAAATCAGTATTTGGTTAGAATTTAATGTCAATAATTCATCTCTAAGAAGAAATAATAAATTATCGTAATAAAAAAACAATTATGCTTCATAAAAATGTTTATACCAATATAGATGGTGTTTTGGGACCCTATCCCAATGATTTATATATTTTAAAAGATAGGAACTTACCCTTTTGAATATTTCATGACATAAACTATTATATAGGTATCTTCTAAGGAAAATAATCCCAAAAAAATCCTATAATATAGAAAAAGGTCATAATGTTATAAAAAATTAAATTAAATTTGAAATATAAAAATTCATTGGTTCTTTTAATCCTTTTATTGTTAATTTACTCCCCAAGTAAACCATTTTTAACCTCAGTCACGGTAATAAATTTTAATTATTTTCACTAATTATTATGGTAATACAATTAACAATAAATTCATAGAAATTAATAATTATTATGATTATAAATTTGTAATTAATTTTAACAAAATCTATTGAAAATATATTAAAAAATGTTTTTAAAATAAATCCCGGACAAAAAGTGAAATCAGGGTCTTAACGATAAACTATTCAAACGATGGCAATGTGTTTATATAAAAGTCAGGATGAGGATGATGCCAATCACATAAATTTTATTAACCAAATTTAGTTTCACAAGAATTAAATAAAAACCTATTAAATATATAATTTAACAATGTAAATTATTTAAACAAAATTGCAGTTTTCAATTAAAATTCTATATCATTCAATATTCCCTGAAATGTGAAACTTTTCCAAAAATTAAAAAAAATTAATCATAAGATAATTGTATTATTATAATATAAGAAATAATGTTTTTCAAATAAATTTTATAAAATTTTCAATTTTTATTTTAAAATAAGGGATCGATAAAAATGCAACAAAACTGCTTTTTGAATTAAAACAAAACATTTTTAAGCATAAAATTGAATTTATTTTTAGATATTGTTTAGAAAAAACATTGGATAAATTTTAAACATTATATTGAATATATAATATAAAAATTTTATTAATATAATCCAAAAATCTTATTTTTTTTAATTTAATTGTATAAATCTCACTTGTGCACATTAAAATAGTTTTTCAACAATAGATTTACATTTATTTTAAAAAGTGTTTTTTTATTTTCTAATTAATTACTATTCTAATAAATTATTATATATGTGTGTGTAATCCATATTTTAATATTTTAACAAATCTCTTCCATAACCTCCATTCCAATGGTTAGTTGATAACAATGATACAAAATAATAATAATAATAATTATGTTTTTTTAACTATGAATTAAATATAAAAAAAGATAAAATCGAATTGAATGTAATGCTATTCAAATGCATTGTTGTGTGTCAATTAACCAATTATTTGTTTTCCAATTTCAAAAAAAAAATGGTGGCTACATAACATACTATGAATGTCTTGCTGGATTTCCATGACATAATATTTTCAATGCTTATTTGAATGAAAATATTTCATGTATTAGGTCCATTTTATGCTCCCTCAACTCTTGATATTTGATTTAATCATGATTCATGACTTAAAAACAAAAATTTTTTACATCAAGATTGATTCTAATGACCATTGATATACTGGGTATGGGTTCTAAATGTTATAATCTTGTTTTCATACACTTATGTTTAGGGTACACTTATGTATCTTCCTTATTTAACTTTATAGTGCCTTTGAGCGCACCCTTTATTATTTGTTCTTATCAATGATTATTAAAAATATTTTCTAAGTAGGGATGGTAAGTGAATATTACTAATGGGGTTGATATTTGTATGATATGCTCAATATCGTTAATTAATTTATAATATTGTCTTCCACTATTCCAAATGAACTATATTATTATGGTCCTCAATAGTGTATTTGTATAGTGTAATGAATATTCACCAACAAATATGTATTATCTATATTTTAGAATAATGGTTCAAAATAATTTTTACCTATGGAAATTTTATATTTATCCAATGAAAACATGTATGGTAAAATGTTAGTGAGATCCTTGGGGATACCTCTAAATATATGTCTCGGGACATATTTAAGGATAAGTGGAAGGATGATTCAAATTATATTAAAAAGTACTAGTATTTTGTTAATGTATAGATCAAGTTGTTTAAAAGTAAGTATATCTGTGTATCGATACTAAAAATGGATGTGGATCAAGAAACATGTTACATATGCTTAATAACTATGAAAAATGTGCATTGATATAGACTTAATCGCCACCTACTACATGATAACGAGTCTTACTACACACATAATTTGGCACTCCACGGGGATATGTTTTCAATATTAAGAAAATAATTAGAAACCATCATGTAATATTTATGTTAATGATGACCATGAATTAACTAGGAAAAACCTATGGTATCATCAATTAAAAATAAACATTCATGATTTTTACATCCTATAAGTGAATTACATGTGGTTCCACACTGTGATTGGTGGTTCTCAAACTATTATTTTGGTATTAGTGAATGGTTAGTAACAAAAGGACTCATGTTAATGTTGAATATTATAGATAAGGAAATGTTTTTCCTCCTGAAATACCAATCTATAAGATAGCTTCAATGAAAATTCCTATTATTATTATCACACAGCATTCTCAAGATATAAATCATGATCAAATATAAAATGATAAAATTAAGGAATAATATTATGTTTAGTCCTTCATATAGAAATGTACAACTTGTTAATGTTTTTCTCCAAATCAACAAGATTATGAGAAATGGATAATCACTATATAAAATATTCTTCCTATTCTGTAGTGTTTAAATAATCCAAAAGTAATTTTGTATGTCTACAATTTTTAAAGTCAAATGTATCAATGGTGGAACTATATCTGGAATATGAGTCAACCAGATAAAATTAAACCAATGGATTGGGAAGTGTAAAAAAACTTATTATACAATATGTATGTCCTTTATATTCCTCATTTGAATATGGATAACATGTTCCTAGTGATAAATAAAATGTATGAGAATGTGTTGGAACCTTATATGAAAACATTATAAGATATCTGAGGCAGGATTATGGAATTATCATTTAATCTGATTATAAGGTTGATTGATTTTTCAATGCCTTAAAACAAATTCTACAAATGTAATTATCAATATGATACTTTGTTATGTAATTAGATATTGTTTTATGTGTTTTTAAGGTGAAAATAGAATATTAATTACACATCAATATCATGGCTTTTATAGAAGATAAAAATGTAATTCAAAAGAAAGTATAAAAACTATAGGAAAATGAATTTTTTTATGCTCAAATTGGGTGAAGAAACAAAAAAGAAATTTTCTTAAGGAAACTAGTATTTTTTTACGTTTGGAGGGGATATTTCTCATGTAATTTACTTCATATGTTATGGGACGAAGTTATCTAACCATGTGAAAATAGGGATTTATGCATGGAATAATCCGCACACACTCTAGGGTTTTAAAATTACGGAGAAATAGATTTTTTAAATAAACTCCTCAATCCAAGGTATAATGAGTATAATAAGCCACAAAAACCTATTATAAAAAATGACCAAGGGAAATCATATCCAATAATGATGTTTTATGTGAATAATGACATTTCGGGTAGACTAATCGTCTCATCCTTAGTTGGGAGTTCATTTGATATTTTTTATGAATGAGACATATGAAAATAGTATTATTCATCATTTAGATAAATTTAATGTGGCTACCTCACTATGAATGAATTTTAAAATAATTAAATAATATTTGATATTTCATTGGTACATGTTGAACTAAATATTCCAAAAGAAAATATCATTTTATATGATAAGATATTATTTAGGTGGGAAAGAAAATTTATATTTTGATAGAATATATATCTCTTTTTATGATTAAATTAATAGTTTTGGATAACATCATGTGTTTATTAGTTTTTGGTTTATCATATGTTCAAAATCATTAACTCCCATTTGGTGGTATTATGTGATGGGAGTTTATCAATATTATGGAATTTTAAGAGGAATTTATGACAATGAAACCGCTACTTTTTTATATAGTGACAATGTTTTTAAAGAGTAATTACTTTACAAATTATGTACAAATAATTAAGGGTACTGGAAACTATTAGGGTTTATATTATCTTGGGTGTTGAGATAATTATGTCTTATAGTCAATGAACTTACAAAGTCACCACAATTAATTAATATCAGAGATGATTTATTTTGGGACCCTCTATCATGAATATAAATTATAAAATTATTAATTTGTCAGGGAGTACCACATTCAAATGTCTTTTATTGTAACGTTGAATTTAAATTGATGTTTTGGAGATTTCTTAAGTATGGGCTTGATATAGAGTTGGGTTTCATCACATCGTATCCTCCCCAAATATTTGGTTAGTTTGAGGGAATAAATTCAAACACTAGATGGTATTCTAAAATGTTGTTATATGTATATATAAAGTTGTTTGAATCACAACATTCATCAAGTTGTGTTTTATTGCAATAATAGTTTTCATTTTAGAAATCGTATTGATTATTATGAGTACCCTTAAGGAAATAAATGTAGACTCAATCATACTGGAATTAATATATACAATTAAATGTTTGGGGACCCGAGCAAGCTGATGAGATGGAAGAAATTGACAGATCCATTAAACAACATGTATGAAAGAAAAATATTTGAAAAAACTATTATGTTGATAATAATCGATGCAATATAAAAATTTAGGTTGTTAAGAATGAATTTATCCACATTTCTAAATTGAATAAAAAAGGAAAACATGGCATTTTTTATATTTGTCTAATTAAAATACATTATCACATTGGGATAGTATGTTGTCATTCAATGCTTGCACAATATATCTATCAAGTTCAGGGTGTGTTTCATGTATCACTCATTCGATAATAAATACATGACACGTAAATTGTAATAAAATTATAGGATGCACCACAAGAGAATGATATATTTTATTTGGAATAACTGATTGAAATTATGGATCCAATGGAGATAGTTCATGAAACACGATCACTAATCAACTCGGTTTGGTGTCGAAAAACAAACATATTGACTATACTATGTGGTAACATGAAGATTTAATGTTAATGAATGTATCCGCAATTGTTGGAAATAATGTTCAAAATTTCAATAGGGATATTCATTGTAAGTATTTTGGTTATAACATAATTAGATATTGTAAAAAATTGAAGAAATATTTTTTTAATATTATTCAAAACACACAATTTTTTTTCTTTGGTCATATAAAACAATGAGTTTAGAAAAACATGATTGTTCTAAATTATTATTATTTAATAAGATAGTTTTCAACAAGCCATTGGAATTATTTATATGACTAGAATTAAATAAATTATTAAAATATATTTTTTAATCATTTTGTAAAATATTTTCTTAGGTTACCAATTAATGAAAAAATAATTTTAATAACCATTTGAAATTAATGAAAGACTTTTTTTGAAAAACTAATTTAACAAAATCAAACACATTTTAATTTAATAAATTAAAAACACACTACAAGTGAATTATTTTATTCAAATATATATATAATATAATGAATAAACTATTAAATATTCATATTATGTGTTTGGTGTCCAATAGATATGAATAAATCCAATTTTATGCCTAAAATTGTATTTTTTTTTAAAAATATTTTTATCACATTTTCTGAGAACATATAAATGAATAATTTTTTAAACCACTTATAAAAAATATTCCGATGAAATAAAATTCTTTTTTGAAAAAATAATATCAAAATTATATTGGGGTGAATTATTTTTATTTTGTGAAAAGCATATTTTTTAATGAATAGTAAAAAAAATACTAAATTGTAATTATAATATGACCATTCATTTAAACTATTTATAAATTGAAATTATATTTTAAATTGGTATTAAAAAGAATGTTTTTCAGTAATATAATTTTTTTTATTTAATTTAGTGGTACCAACTTCAATTTGACGTTATATATAAAAACTAATAAGCTTTTGAACATTATCATTGAAATATTGTATGTTCATTGCATATATGGTATTTATTTTAAATTAAAATTTTACAATTATTTTAAATTAATTTAGTAAAATAAAATCCATATTTTTGAATAATAATAATTAATTCTTTGTAATATGGTAAACGTAATCTTTGAACAAAATTAACATTGAAAACAATAAAAATTATTTACTACATTGGAGGTAAGAATGAAATTTTCAGGGGGTAACTAAAAATTAAAGGGTTAAAATGAACATAAAAACATTATGAAATCTTATTTATATACATTTTTATACATTTTTATGTATATGTATCGATAATAATATATTTTGGATCCTTTTAGAATGATAAAAATATGGGGACACTGTTTCTTTTCAATTATTACAAGTGTGCCTCTCACCTCACTTATAAAAATACACCCCTCTCCTCCCATATTCTCACCTTCATAAACAACTATATTACAAAATACATATGAAATAAATTATAGAAATACATACTCTAATCATATAATTTTTATTTTGGACATAAATCCACCCAATGATTGTTTTTTGTGCTAAACTGTGGATATTACCCGAAAAAGACATAATGTTCTTCAACGAGCATCATTATATTATTTCTTTCTCTAACTCATTTATTTATAATTAAACCATGTTTATATAATTACCATAGTATATTCCATATAATGAGATGTTTTTATTTTATTTTAATGCCCCAAAACCATCTCTACTTCCATCAAATAGTTTACAAAATCATTATCCGTCTGTAAGGTAGAGTACTGCCAAACGAATTAATATCATTCATTTTTCGATTACCACCTCTCATGATTTGTTATAACCATATATTTAATGTATATATATGATATTTAAAACATTATTATACCTATAAAATCATTATATTATATATAAATTATTTCATTCCATTCTTTATGGGATACAATAACATCATTCATGTCTATGAAAAACATCCACCAAGAAAAGTGATGTGATTTGTTTTCACAAAGGATTTACATGGAAGATAGTAAGGATAATATTATTAAAAAACTTCTTCACGACTCGTCCCCTGGGGCCCGTATCGTGACTACCCCAAGCCCGCATTCCATAGGCCAGGAGCTAGCGACTAGCATGAAAGGCGTAATTCCATAAAACTGGGAAGGAATTGCCTTTATAAAATGTAAACACACAGAAAAAGAGTACAAGAGAAAGAAAACACATATTAAGGCTGTATAAAAAGTGTGATGTATGTACAAAAGGGGCCGAAAATGGAAGCCAACAAAATGGTACAGCTACAACTGATAGAAAGTACAACTGAAAAAGACAAACTATTGAATGGAGAAAGCAGTTCATGGATCTTCTTCCAGGTTCCTACCTGAAGGGTAGGTATATATGTCCTCCTCAGCACTCCGCATCTAGAAGTCTTCTCCATGTTCCTTCGCGCCGAGTGGTCCACATCTGGGTACCGTCCAGTCCTGGCGCTCTCAGCCTCCTTCAGCACTGTATGTCATCTGTATCCTACACAACGAGGTGCAGGCATAGCCGGTGCAGGGGTGAGTATAACAATACTCAGTAGGGACCCGGAGACCCTCAAGGTCTCACAAAATCCAACAAGTATAAACCACCAAGAATGAAGTCAACGGATAACCATTACATAGGTATATGCCCATACATATACCAATGTTATCATGTAACCCATATCAATCAGGAAGAAAACACAATGGTGATTGACTCAGCTCAAACTAGAATTTTTCATTATCGAAACCATGACTTCTGGAGAACTCCTCCTCTGTCGAGTATAGTGGCCTTGTCATGACTCCTAGGTGATCTCTCTAACCTTGGAATTCTGAGGTACTCCTCCTGTCGAGTACCGCATGTTTTCTAGAAAACCGGGCACTCCATCCACTGTGGGTTTACCACCAAATTGGGCCCTCCCCCTAATAGTCCTCAGAGGTACTCCTCAGGTCGAGTACCACTGGTCTAATACCAAACTAGGCGCTTTGTCCACTATGGGTCTGCCACCAAACCAGGTGCACCATCTATTGGGCTAATCGAATCACTCTGAGTCGAATCGGTCAAGCGGTCGTCAGGTCTACAGATAATAGGTCTCTGCACGCTATATGCTCGTCTCTAGGAGGATCCACTCCACGAGCTACTGGTCGATACTCTAAGTGTAATGTAGTCTCACGTGGAATTATCTCAAAGGACCTCCACGTCATAGGGGTCTCAATGCAATAGACGAAACGTCAATCAGATTCCCGGTCTGTGAGTTATTAGCATTTTAGTCCTGGGGGCCTCGTTGGATTCTTGTACGAACCAACCTGACCGTGACTCAACTATACACCGAACTCCAGTTGGGTATAATCAAAGGGACGACTATTCTCCATGAATACTGGCACTGCTGACGTTTCGTCAAATGGAGGTCTGGTGCCAATGATATGGCCCAAGAAAGTAAAGGGAGCCGTATGGGCCCGGGACTGGTCCGACCCAGTCTGATTGTCTCAGCCCAACCCAGTCTTGGTCAACCTAGTTTGGGTTGACCTGGACTGAGATGCTGGGTCTAAACCGGCCTGATGGGCGGGTACGTCTACTCAGTTAGGCCCAGCCCATTGGACGAGACCCCGCGGACTTCGTGGACAATTCAGGCCAAATGTCTCCATGTGGGCGACTCGGCCCAAAGCCCATTGGTAGGTTCGGCCGGCGCCGAGAGGTGTGCGGCTCAGGCGGCTCAGCCCGAGAGGCTAGCGGCAGGCCACACGGGCCGTGGACAGGCCGCAGATGGGCTGCAGGGGAGCGGTAAGACCCCGGGTAGGCTACAACGGACCGGGCAGCGTACCGGGATGCACCGAGCATGGTGGCCGGGGCGTGGGGGTGCCGGGGGGTGGGACGTCAGGCAGTATGCCCGGGGGTGATGGGCAGCTAGCCTGGGTGCTGGGCAGGTGGTCAAAGAACTGGCCAGGGTATCGGGTGGCGCCGGGTAGGGCGGCCTGGGCGCGAGTGTGCTGTGCAGGCCGCGGGGCGCACCACCAGCGTGCGGGGTGGGCGGGCAGGGTTCCAGTGGGCCGGGAAGGCTGTGGTTTCCTCAGTGCCATTATTCCGTTACATCGTCATTGACTCATGGTTCCGAAACCAAAATGGATGCAGGGGGGGCTTGGTCCATGTTTGTTTGGCCCGAAACCTCCTCGTTAGAATGATATCAAGTAGTTCATGAAGTTTATTCAACATGAGAGGATTAAGAGTTAAAAAACATAAAACACACCCCTACCTCGCTTGTCGTTCATTACTGAAGAAGTTACAGAAAGCAGGCGTCGTTCGATTGACGTCGGAAAAGAAGAAGATGAGGATGATGTCTGGGTTCTTCATGGATGACACTTCCCTTGTTCCGGTAGAAGATGGAAGAAGACGTTCTGGGAAGAAGTCGAAGAATGGAGGAACTCTCCAACATTCTTCACATTCTTCATTGGAAGGAAGAGGTTTTCATCGTGTTCATTCTCCAAAACTCCAAAGCTCCTCAATGATAATCACCAACCAAAATAAAATAATAGCTTCTATATTTTTTAATTGTTTCCATCCATTCCCAATGGAATTCAAAAGATTTCAAAATAAAATAATCCACTTCACTACATTAATTTGCAATGTTGTCTTAATTAATTTGGGGGAGGAAAGAGAATAATTTAAATAACCCATTAAGTGAATATGCACATTAATGATAGGGAGGTGGAAAGTGAACATCTTCCTTAATTGGGAGTTCATTGAATTAAAGGGGAGTTTAAGGGGTTTGGTGTTTGTGTGGGCCCCACCACACAATATCCTCCCATTGGAGGTTATGAGGGGGGTGGGCCCCACCTCCAACTACCCTTTGGAGATAATGACCACCACTCTGAATAAAAATGTGTTACACACGCATTTTTATTTAATATTTAAATTTTAATTTGCAACCCCAATTTATTACTTCCATCCACGATGAAACACAACTGGGGTAAAGGCCTCCTTATGCAAATATCAGTGCTACAAGTTCAACAGTGCCCTTGGATTTCAATTTCAAGCACCGGTTCAGAAGACAAAAAACCCACATGTACGTTAAATGAATGTACCTGATAAAAACATCAGAAGTTGATTCCAGGCACACCAGGCCTCAGAATCATTCACCGTCTAAAACTGCATACTCGTGAAATACAAAATAATTTAAGGAAAAAAATTTCCTTGAAAATTATGGTTCTTTACATTACCCCAACCTCAGGGATTTATGACCCCGTAAAGCTCGGACACAAACTAGAAAAACTAAAGTGTGGTACTGAGCATGCATCTGAGCCACCCGCTCCCATGTGCTCTCCATAAGGTTCTCGTGCTTCCAGAAAATGCGCACTAGATGAATTGACCATCCATGCAGGTCATGATCTTGTCGATCATAATTCTCCATTGGAACCTTCGTGAATGTCTCCCCATCATCGATGTCAAGAACCCTATGGTCGATGATGTGGGATGGGTCGTGCATGAATCGAATCAGCTGAGATATATGGAAGATGTCGTGCACCCGGTGCAACTGAGGTGGAAGGGCCAGGTGGTAAGACACCTCGCCTACTCTGCTGATGAAGTGGAGGAGTGACTGTAAGAGACTGTAGATAGGCTTCACCATCTCTATCCATATTAGATATATGTATCGCCTCCAGCTACTCTATCGCTTCACCTAGCAGCTAAATACTAGTACTCCTACCGAGCGCATCTACAACAATGTTCCCCTCCCAAGAGTATAGACTATCTTGATGTCACAGTATCGGAGGAACTCAATCTATTCTGTTATCTCAGGTTCAGATCCTTCTAAAAGAAGACACACCTGAGGCTATTGAGATTAGAGTAATCCGTACACCGTTTGCTCAACGAATTATGGGTGAGACTAGACAATTTTTTGAACTTGACTTCACCCGTCTTCGCCAATGTTCTACAAGAGCTGCTATGATTTCTCCATTTCCGAAAAGGGAAATCTGATCTCAACCCTTTGATGAAACATGAACTTTTCCTAATACAGTCAATACTGACATGAACAGTTCAATTCATGTCATGGGTGATGTAGTAAGGCCTCGACGCTACACCAAGAGATACAACCATTACTCTCACCTAGAAGGGTTGAGTCACACTTTCGGCATCACTGTGTGGTCACTGGGTCTCCTCCTGTAGAAATATTGATTTTGAGGGTCATGTCAATAGATTTAACCGGAACCTCTTAGTATTGACAACACAAAAAGCCAGGAAAGAAAACATCATAAGGACAAGTGTATTTTTTTACTGCATCAAAAAGTACAAAGACACAAAGAAACCACAAACAATGACAAAAATGAAGCTAGAAACATCATGATCAAAGGCCTCTATGCTTGGAACTAGTCCCGCTCATGAATAACTACTTTCGGAGCTCCGTGTTCATATGTTTTAGCTACCTGATGTTATACTCGCCCCTGTCCACCCATTCCTTGCGGTCAGGGTTGACCTCTTGGTGGTGGTGGTGGAAACACCTCGAAGCGTCGTCCACCACCGACTGCATGACTAGCTCCCTTGCAACGTCCACCTTCGCCCTACAGAACGTCTCGATCGAACCTCTGCCTATGACTGAGAGGTCCTTCATCTATCTAATAATCGTCTGTATGGCGGGTCTGACAGTCACGTGCCATGTTACCAAGCCTGCCGCTGGAGTAACACCGTCCGCTCCTAGTATTCCTGGACTTGTCTCCACTCTGGGTTCCCCAAACAAAGGATCCTAAGTCATGTGATCGATCACCTATAGGTCTGGTCCACTTGGACCTCTATGTCATCTGTATACTTCTAGCTATAGAAGACTCTGCTACATATCACCTAGTGGTGGGTATCACTGCTAGAGACTGCTCAGCAAGAAAAAGATCTACTATGAGGGCATTCTCCAACACCCATGTCTATGTCGGGATGATGTGGGAGACAACTGAAGATCTAATCTCACTCCTGAGTCCCCGATAGAAGGTCCGAGCCTTGAAGAATGGGTCTCATACTATATTAGCGGAGTATCATGAGTGTTCGGTGAACCTCATTGAGTACAGTTCCACTGTCATGCTACCCTACTATAGATGCAGTCACTCCTGTATACGCACCGCTGGAAGGGTGGATGGTATAAACTCCACCTGGAACGGGCTCTCGAATTCTGCCCATACAAGTGATTCCTCGTCATTCATCTAGATCATAAGGGACCACCATCTGCCTGATGCTGCCAGAAGGAGGTTGGCAGCAACGTTCACCGTGATGTCTAATGTTGTCTCTACCAGTCTGAAGACTCTCACCACAACCTCCAGCCAATCCTCAGCTTCTTGTGGGTCTGTCTCTCCCTGGAACCAGGGAGACATCTTCCACAAAAACTCATGCATTGCGCTCAAACGGTGTGCACTCTATGCTGCTGGGGTTGGTGGCATCGGTGGACCAACTGGAAGTGGTAGCACCGATGCCTCCGCTAGTGCCTAAACTGGAAAAGGGCCGTGTACTGAGGCCTCTTCCCTCGTTGGGCTATCAATACGTACAACTCTTGGGGCTCTAGCTGGACATCCGCATGGAGGCATCCATAAAGAAACAGTTGTGACACGATCAAAATAATATTCTTGGTGAGCTGACATGGTTTGAGATAACATAATGAACAATTTTTAAAACACACACGCAATCCGTGTTTTCGTGCACTGATTTGGAAATTAGATTTCAAGGTGTTGGTGTATGGATACGTCCGTCGCCCACACCAACACTGGACTCCCTAAACTAAAAACCACACTTTGTACACTTAACACTATTGCTTCACAGAAAAGAAATATCAGAGTCCTATGTTATTTGGTAGAACTGACTTGACTGATACCAATTTGACATGACCTGTCCCTTGGGGCCCGTATCGTAACTACCCAATGCCCGCCTTCCATATGCCAGGGGTTAGCGACTTGCACCAAAGGCGTAATTCCCTAATACTCAGAATGCATTGCCTTTATTAAATGTAAACACACACAACTGGAGTACATGTGGAAGAAAACACTATGTAAGGCTATATAACAAGTGTTCTTAAAGTACAGGAGGCGACGGAAATACAAGCCAACAAAAAGGTATAGCTAAAACTGAATTAAAGTACAACTGAACAAGTCAAACTACTGAATGGAGAAATCATCTCCTGGATCATCCACTGGGTTCCTACCAGATGGGTAGGTACATATATCCTCCTCATCACTCCATTTCTATTAGTCCTCTCCATTTTCAATCATGCCAAGTGGTCCACCACCGGTTAGCATCTAGTGCTGGTGCTCTCGACCTCCGTAAGCGCTATCTGTCATTTTCATCCAACACAACGAGGTGAGGGCATAACCCGTGCCTGGGTGAGTATAACATTACTCAGTAGGGACCCTGAAACCCTCAATGTCACACAAAATCCAACAAGGATAAACCATAATGAATGAAATCAATTGATAACAATTACGTAGTTATATGACCATACATATACCTAAGTTATCAAATAACCATTCTCAATCAAGAGGAAAACACAAAGGTCATTGACTCATCTCAAACCCTAATTTTTCATTGTCGAACCCACAACTGATGGAGAACTCCTCCTCTGTCGAGTACAGTGGTCATGTCGTGACTCTGATACACTACTCACAAACCTTAGACTACTGATATACTCTTCATGTCAAGTACTACAGGTTAGCTGCCAAACCGGGTGCTCCGTCTATTGTGGGTCTGCCGCCAAATCGGGCGCTCCCCATAATAGCCGTCAGAGTTAATCCTCCTGTCGTGTAGAATGGGTATGCTTCCAAACAAGGTGCTCCATCCTCCACGGGTCTCCCGCAAAACCAAGAGGTCATTCCACTGGGCTAATCGAATAACTCTGAGTCGAATCAGTAAAGTAGTCATCAGGTCTACAACAACTAGGTCTTCAAACATTGTATGCAAGTCCCCAAGAAGATCCGCACCACGAGCTAATGGTCGATAATAAAAGTGTCATTAATTCTAACGTGGAAGTATCTCAATGGACCGCCACGTCATAAGGGACTCAACACAAAAGACGGCATGTCAATCAGTCACCCGGTCTGTGAATTATTAGCATTTTAGTCCTGGGGGCCCGGTTGGATTTGTGTACGATCCAACCTAACAGTGACTGAAATATAACATGAACTTTAGTAGGGTATACTCAAATGGATGGATACGGTCATTAATACCGGCACTGCTGACGTTTCATCAAACAGATGTCTGGTGCCAAATATATGGCCTAATAAAGTAAAGGGAGCGGTATGGGCCCGGGTCCGGTTCGACCCAGTCGGACCAACTCGCCCCACCACAATTTGGGTCCACTTGGAGTGACGTGATGGGTCTGAACTGGCACTTTGGGTGTATCAGTATGCTCAGTTCATCACAGTCTGCTGGGCCCGGCCCAGCGGACTGCGTGGACAAATCAGGCTGAAAGTTGCCACATTGTCGACTCAGCCCGAAGGCAAGTGGCAGGTTCGGCCGACGCCGCGAGGGGCGCAGCTCGGCCCGAGAAGCCAGCAGTAGTCCACAGGGGTCACGGTCAGGCCACGAGTATATGGCGGGGCGTGGGTAGGTTGCGGGGGGGCAGGCAGCACGCCGGGACGCACCAGGCAGGGCAGCCTGGGTGCAGTGGCACTGAGGAGGTGGTCGGGGCACTGGGCAGGGCGCTAGTGGGGGGGGGGGGGCGCTGGGTTGCTGGCCTGTGCCAGGAAGGCGGCTTGTGCGCCGTCCAGGGTGTCGAGGGGCGCCAGGCAGGGCGGCCTAGGCGCAGGGGTGCCGTGCAGGGCGTGAGGAGCGCCGGCTGTGCGCGGGGTACGCGGGGCGCACGGGTAGTGTACCGGCGGGCCGTGCAGGCTGTAGTTTCGGCCAGGGCACATGCCAAGCAGTGCGAGCTTAGGTGGTTCGGGCGCTACTTGGCCGGCAGCACGGTTCATGGAGGCCGTCGGTAGTGTGACCTTTATTCGCCTTCTTCATCGTTATCACCTCATTGTCAGGATAATGTTACATCACTATTGACTCACAGTTCCGAAACCACAAAGGATGCTGAGCGGTCGGGCCATTTTGTTTCGGCCGGAACCCTCTGCGTTAGAATGATAGAAAGTGGTTCATGAAGTTGATTATATGTGAGAGGATAAAGTATTAAACAACTTTAAACACACCCATACCTCGCTTGTTGTTAGTTACTGATGAAGTCGCGGAAAGCTGGCATCGATCCGTTGACGTCGGAAAAGAATTATGAGGATGACATCGACGTTCTTCATGGATTACACTTCACTTTCCTTGTTCTATTAGAAGATGGAAGACAACTTCCGAGGAAGAAGTCGAAGAAATGAGGATGTCGTCGGCATTCTTAATGTTCTTCATTTGAAAGAAGAGGTGTTCTTCATGTTCTTTCTCCAAAACTCCAAAGCTCCTCAAAGAGAATCACCAACTATAATAAAATAATATCATCTATATTATTTAATTGTTTCCAAGAATTCCCAGTGGAATTAAAAAGATTTCAAAAACAAATTAAGCCACTTAACTACACGAATGGGTGAATTTGTCTTAATTAATTAGGGGGAGGAAGGTGATGAATTTAATTAATACATTAAGTGAATATTTACATTAATGAGAGGGAGGTGGAAAGTTAACATCTTCTTTAATTAGGAGTTCATGGAGTTAAAGGAGAGGTAAAGGGGTTTGGTGTTCCTGTGGGCTCCACCACACAATATCAACCCATGAAAGGTTATGTGGGGGGTGGACCCCACCTCCAAATTTCCTTTGGAGATAATAACCACCACTCTGCATAAAAATGTGTTACACACACATTATTATTTAATCATTAAATTTTAATAAGCAACCCAAATTTATAACTTCCATCCACGATAAAACGCAACTGTGGTAATGGTCTCCTTAAGAGAATACCAGCGCTGTGAGTTCAATGGTGCCCTCAGATTTCTATTCCATGAAACAGTTCATAAGATAGAAAAACCCACACATATGTTCACTTAACATACCCAAAAAAAACTTCAGAAGTTGATTCCGGTCACACCAGGCCTCGGAAACAGTCACCGTCAGAAACTACAGACTCGTAAAATGTAAAATAAATTTAAAAAAAATATTCATTGAAAATTACTAGTATTTGCCATCTATGATATGAATTGAATATTTTTTTACCTTAATTACACATTTATCCTTTTAAAATGATAATATTTCATTATATTTCTTACTATTTCACTCCGTGAAAAATGATATCATCATGTGTATATGTGGGGACTACTGCCTTCATGAAGCAATATGTCACTCTATTTTGATAACACACCACATTGATGATATGTATACATATATTTAATTAATTAATATGTTATTTATAATATAATTATCATTATAAAATTAAAAAATATAACTTAACTCATTTCTATAATGATCATCGAAAAATGGGAAAGTTACTAATGTGTACATATGTCCTACCATCTCCATGATCATAACGTACACCATTTCTTGAAAAAAACTCATGAATGGAATGTAAATTATAATTTATGTATAAATATTGTTATTATTCCATGATTATAATTCTCTATATAATGGAATCATGATCAATAATGAGGATCAAAAATAACAAATCAAAACATACATGAAATACAATGCAAATATTACATAAAACATGATTTTAACAATGAATTTTCAGTAAACCATAAATAAATGGTCATAAGTAAATCATATACAGTATTAAATATATAATTATGACAAAAAAATAGTTTTTTAAGAAACATTTTTGTGTTATATAAGAGGACTGTGATTTTATTATCACTCTTTACTTCTGTTAGCCACATTCTATGTTCACAATCTATTTTATTTATATGGGGTATATAATAACCTTGAAAGTATCCTATTATGATTATCCTACAATTATGTGTTTTAAATATCCATTTTAGTATATATATTTCATTGGTATTATGTTTTAAATGTTACCAAAGTTGTAATGCATTTATGTAAGAATTCCATCATTTATTGGGATTCATTATGATTAAGTCTCCAATATCAAAATATTATTATCTACATCCAAATAATAATTATTATTTTTTCTACACTATTTTTTCAATGTTTTATCAATTATTTTTAAAAATTTACAATTTTTTTATATAAAATAATTATGAATATTTTTATTTGGAAAAAATATTCTATTCTTTCTTCATTTGAAGACTCTTTTTCTATAACAATGATTTCTAAATATGTTTTCCAAATTTTTTTATCATAATGAAAATATATATTAATGGAACTTATACCCATATTTAAAATTTTACAATGTTTTTTGAAATGGATCTTCATGATGTTTTCTAAAAAATTCCCAATTGGATTTAAAAAAAAAGAGAAATTAATAGTTTTTTTCAAATGTATGAAATGAGAGGAATTTACAACCGCAATGAAAATTATTTTATAGGAAATTTATTTTATTTATTTTATATTTTATTTAAAAGAAGGATTTTAATTGTTTTATGTTTTAAAAAAAATTGTTTTTCATTGTTTAATGGTAATTTCACCTCTAAGAAATTTTCCAAGATATCATTAAAAATAATTTTCCATCTAGGATGACATATATTAATGTGACACATTATTTATTGGGGTAATTATCCATGGATAAAAATCTTATTAATTATCTAAACAGTTTATTTTTATTATGATAATAGTTTTATGAAATCCATATCTCTTCTATGGGTTACTCAATGCTGAAATTATAATGGATTCATTTTCTTTTCTTGGGTCATGCTATCACCAAATGATGAAATGATTATGAGTCCGACATCTTTTAAATAGGATAATATATGTACAAATTTTTATTAAACACATAATAATTTATTTGGATACTATAAAAAGAATATTTTATGACCTTTCAGATAACTTATGTATGATTTCCATTATGTGATATATGGGACCCATATCTCCCTCCAATGAATAGGGTATTGATTAATATTGTATGATATCAAAGGGTACATGGGAGGTTAACTCAGTTTAATAAGATGGAATATGAGTGATTAGTATAAACTTTATGTAGAGTACAATAATGGTTACCCCTACTGAAAAATGATATTAAATGAGATTTTATCCCATGCCAGAAGAATATATATTGGTAGATATCCCTAGCCTAAAATGTTATGAATTCATTTTTGGATATCCATGAAATAATATCTTACATTATTATGTGTATTCAATTATTCCATGTCTTATTCTAATGTTATAATATATTGGATCCTTTTCTTTTACTTCCATATGATTGATGTCTTACGAGCAACCAATATTTATGTCAAGACTCAAGATTATGATCTTAAATATGTAGGGTATAATTTTATAATTTTATGATCATGTTATACTTATATATATCTATTTTTTACCTTTACATTTCAATTGAACTCACCATTTATTTTGATTTCTTTTCAAAACTTATGAAGAATGGTTTTATGTAGATAATGTTTGTGAAAATTTCTAAAGGGGCTATCTTTATCGGATATATTGACCATAATTTTTGAAATAAAAATATTGTGTTCCAAATTTCAGAATTCATAAAACTATTATGCTACCCATAAAAGTGTTTTTGTAATTTAGTGAGTACTCATCTTAAAATATGTAATATCCCATTATTATTGAGTCATTTGATACTAGATTTTTTTGAAAGATTATTTATCCAACCTGTAAATGTATAAGTGTCGATAACACATAAAGTATTTAAATCCAAAGAGTATAAATCCATAATGGTTATACCCTTGATAGTGACATGGTTTTAATTTATAAATAGTCACATTTCCATCACTAGGCATTTAATTCTTAATCTTTATATTCATTCGTAACTTCCTATGCTTAGAACACTACATAACAATAAGTTGAGTATTAAAAAACACAAAAAAATTAATTCCAAAATCGAATAATACATAATTATGTCTAGAGGATAATGAGAAAAAAAATTTATAATCAATTAATGTTCTACTAGAAAAATTTTCATGGAAATATTGGTTTTGTATACCCCTCACCAATGAAACAAGAACCATATTTTCTCAACCAGTGTTGAAAACATCTCAATTCAAGTAATGTTTATTTAGTTACATGGTTAATGTACATAAATACACATATTTAATGGGATTATATTATACAATACACAATATGTATTAAATGAAAATCACATTGAATTGATCAATATAGTTATAGAAGTGAATAATTTTCAATAAAATTTATTTTATAGTATTTAAACTTCTATAGTCTTATCTCATGACATGGAAATAAAATAACTTCCACTATAATGCACTAACCATTTTCATTGAATGAAAAGTTAAAGGTTCCTTTATAATTTCACTTACCATTGGACATTTCACAACGTATTTAAACATTCTCACCATAATAAAGAAATATAGATGATTTTTTGCATTCTTTTTTTTCTATTGGAGAAGCTTTACCAATAATGCAATGAATCATTTCTTCCATAGACATCATTTTTTAATAATTATAAGAACTAGATTATATTGGTGATAAAAATATATTTATGATATGTATTAGAGTGTCATGATATATATTTCATATTTACACATATCTTGGGTAATAATCAACCCTTTATATATCACTTTATATTCACCTAGAATGATTTTTATAGACGATACAATATTTGAAATCATCCACATCCTAATGTTGTGGACACTACTCACATTCAATTTCAATGATAGAATTATGAAATAAAAATCATATACATCATACTCGAGTCTCCTATAATAATTTTTCTTAACATCATATCCTAATGTTTCTAAAAAGGTATTGGGGACTAAAGAACCATGAATTTCTTATATTGTAATATTGTGAATATGTTCCTGTACTATTTTTTTTAGGTAATGTCAGAAGTAATTTGAATATTTCAAATATTAATAATTTTTTTTATGGTATTACATTCTATTTTATAAAAACACTATATTTAGATCATTGGTACCATTATGATTGATTATTCATTATACATTACCAATTATTTAAATATTAAAATGTCTACCACTATTTTATCGAACTCTATTATCCCTCGGTACTATATAAATGATAAATTTTTGCGTGATTATTCTAGTCTATAGGATATTTTAAATCCTTATTAATAATATATATGTTATGGATAAAACACTAATAAGATTGTTTCATGGTAGGTATATGATTAGATAATTGCATTTATTCATAGCTCCTTGATCTATTGAGTGTAGTCCCAGCTTCTAGTAAGCATAAATTTGATTTACCTAATACCTTAAATATAAATATGAATCAATATATCTTTGGATACTCATTTTTACCGTCTTTGGTTATGTATACCTATCAGTTTTATAAGAACTCTGTTGTATTATGATGCACCCTCAACTTTTGTTGATCAAGATCCTTATGCATGAGGTTTTGATCAAATTCGAATGACGGCCGATGTTTTAAACATAATATTTATATAAGGGTTTTTAATATTTATCTAAGAATTAAATGTCTTTATAACATGCACGTACTATGTTATGGTACTCAAAACTAACCATTTAAAAAATAAAAAATATTCTTCGTATCATATTCAGTTTATCTATGCGTGGTTTCATATTATTGAATGAGATGACGCATAAAAAGTATACATATATAAAACAATAATACATGAATTAATAAAATTAAATTACATGATAATGAGATTATATTTAGGGTTGATTTATTGAGTTAAAATATATCAACATATATTTTAGGGGTTACTCCACAAGTCGCTAAGCATTCTACTCAGGTTTCATCACTCAACGATCAAATGCAACAAATTTCAATCTTGTGCATTGCGAAATCTCAGCATGAAGTACCTCATTGTTAATCCAAGAAATTATATAGAAATACTTACACAAAATCTAAGGATTCTTAGTAATGTGTAATAAATATAAAAACATTTATCTAGGTTCTCATATGCATATACATATAATGATTTAGAAGACCAGTCTTTATAAATAGTTACAAAATAATTAGTAGAAACAAGCATTGCAATAATTAAAAAATAAATAAACCCCAATAATGAATTGTTCTACCTATGGCTCATGATTAGACTAAGGAAATAAAACATGCATATGTTAATTAATTTTATAAAAATATATTGAAATTAAAATATATATTTTTACCGTGGGTGATTTTAATGAATTAAAAACTAAATCAGTTTTTTATTACAAATATTTATGTCATTTTTCCATTTTAATTTATTCAATTATATTTAATAATTATAATCTAATTTTTAATATATATATATATATATATATATATGTACATGTGATATTAGTTCCCTGTGCAACCTAGACACCGTTGGGTGGGTCAGGTAGTACTTGTCCTGGCCAATATTGGGTTTGGCAGGACCTCCCTTACTAGATCCAATCTGATATAACCTACTCATCCAATTTTTGGTATGGATAATAGGGTTCGGATTGAGGTATGAAGTCTATAAATATTTTTAGGGGTGTAGATGAGTAAGAAATTGTGATGAAGACATGGCATATGAGAACTAGTGCTCGGTGAAAGGGTTGTCTGCTGCATGAACAGATGGACAAAGAGGGGTTTTCTAGAAGACCAACAACAAGGGTAACAACTAGGCCAACAATTCCATTATGATGTAGAAGTATGAGGTTAGTGTGAAAACATATCCTAGCATAACATAAGAACGTCTGAGAAGGGGATGGCTAGGAGGGTTCTAGTAAGGAATGGCGGAAATGAGATCCATATAAGGGAGGTTGTACTTGTACGTGTTAGGGTAAGAATATTATGGTTCATCCATGAAGAAGGAAGGATTCTATAGGGACATTCTAGATGGATAAGGATACTATGATATAACGGAAGGCTGATGAGAGCATCACAGCTGGTGGATGCTTGGTGGTAGCTGATGACGAGGGGAAACCATATTAATTTTTTAAATTATTCTTCTTTTAGAATACCAATCACATCGAAAAGAATCAAGTCAATTAATAACATTTTTTGATAGCGGGTCCATGAATCCATCCACCCCATTTTTATTTTTTTCTGATCTCTTAGAGCTTCATTGTTTTTATTTTATGGTGGCATTGGTCTCCACCCCATTATCAATTTTATTGTTATTTATTTCAATGTAAAAAAAAGGAAATTGATTTTTTTGTTATAAATATTTCAAATATATAAAAATTTATTATTTTAAAAAAAACATCTATTAATAAAAAATATTCAAATGTGTTGAATGAGGTCTAATCGATAAACACAAATCTAATCAATGTACGTGTGTTCAGTGAATTGGAGATGATGAGAACCACATAACTGAATATCTTTTGGTAAAAAAATATATTTATATGTATTAATTTTTCAAATAATATGAGCATGACTTTAATGTTTTATACACATTAGAAGCATTGGTATACTAGAAAATGGACATCTGATATCAGTTGACTAACCATCTATGTTGTTGGGATTGAAATGACACCCTCTTCATAATTTAGGGAAATTATAAAAAAATTCATACAATTTTTATTTGTCTCTATGAATCCATTTGATGGTTCATGGAATGGATAGAAAGCCAAGAAAATTGGTAATTACAACCAGTTATTGTTGTAACTATTTCGTAAACATGAATCACTACCTGGTTATAATACAGATATATTCTTATTTATAATTTTAGAAATGATTTAAACTGATTAAATACCACTTTTGTTATGAATCCAAACTCAACTTCTGCTCATTATGAGATATTTTTTCTTGAAGGATAAAAATTTGAATCCCTCTAGATCATCAAAATGAGCATTGAATTATTTTGGGAGTACCAGTCATCTGAATCCTAGTGCTAGCGTGGTGTTTTGATGACACCTTCATTGTCATGACCATCATCATTGCTATGATCATTCAATCCATCAAGGAGTTACAAAATTGATTCTTGGGAATTTGTGATTCTCTCTCTTGGAGATTTTAGAGAGGATACATAAGTTAAATATACCATATGATGAATATTATGTTTCATGGGATCATCTCCTCTAATTTATAACAGGGTTCTAAAATACCTATAAATGTTTACAACCCCGGTATATTTATTACCCTTCATAGGTGAAATCGTGTTTCTAATTTACTAACCAATAAATATCATTTATATATATCCCATAATTATTATATATTAAATATATATTTATAAAAATAGACATTAACTTGACTATTATTTCAGGAATATATTTAATATACATAAACTTTTATGAAAAATCATTCGTATAATACTTCATGGTATTTACTTTAACGCTTCTAAATACATTTAACAAAAAAATATTATAAATTATTTTTAAATAGAATAATATTATCTTATATACCTATTATTTATCATGTATTATTGATCATATTTCGGACCGAATACTGGGGAACACCTTATTCTAAACTCTTATTCATCTGAATACAATTTAAATTGGAATATGGTATTGTTTGCAACGCTATATTCTCATAGATCAAAAGTAGTGAATACTATTCATATACGTGGAGTCGAATTTAGAAACCCATTAAGTAACCTAATTAAATAATGACTATTCCTAGTGATAACAAAATTCTTACGAACACACTCCGTGTAAGATAATCTCATTGTCTCATGATATCACATAAATAAGGACATAAAAATTGTGTCATCAGCATTTGTTACTTTATTATCCATAAACCTTATTAGATAGACTAACAACAATCTACGATCTCCATGGATTTAGTGAATGTAAAACCAGCCAGATCAACTGGGATTCAGATATCTCTACCTTTTGAAGGATACAAAAACCATCTTGATTACTCAGTCAATGTAATACCACCAATGTTTCACCCAACACAACCTGCTTCACCATGGCTTAAATGTCATTTTATCCATGTATCAATGTACATGATCAAATGGTAATCAATAAAAATAATCTGATGTCCAGAGAGAATTTAATGTTTATAAATATTGGAAAATATAACAAATCAAAAAACATGTGGTGTTCATATTTTAGAGTTAGTCCTCATAATCTCATCTACTCATGATCACCATGTGTGAACATCATGAGAAGAATCATCAATGTCTATGATCACCTCAAACGTAGTAATTGAACTTCATCTATTTCTAGTATGGATAATGTATCTAGTCCATAGGGAATTATTTTTTGATTAATTTTATAGTGTCATGATTTTCTCATTATATCATAGGTACTTCTATAACCATTTGATTCGTTAACTAATATAGGGAAAATAACCATTGAATAGTGTACAGGAAAAATATTAACACTATAATTGTAACATATGCGGTGTTTATTAAATAATACCATTCATATCTATTAATATTTTTCAATTGAATATTAATTTTATTTTAATGGGGAAAACATGTATGATAGCGCCCTCGACATGAAACAATGGGTTTCTCAAAAATCATATCTTGCACACAACTCTTAGTTATACATCAAAATAATACAATAATAATATTACAATTCTAAATGGTAGATAATGTATAGTTGTTTTGTTGGTGGGAATTGAAAATATTATCTCTATTATCATTTTACATATATTTTAAATGATTTTAAAATTATCCAATTAAATTTAGAGGAATAAAATTTGAATGAATCCAATTTTAAGCATAAATACTCAAATATTTTAAAAAGGTATTTATACATCATTTTGATGGATAACCCTTTTTAAATATAGTTTTTTGCACTTTTATATGATATATTTTACAAAATAATCTTCTTCTATATATGTGGGACATCAATACTTACTTTTGATAAATTTATGTAATTTTCATATAATGTTCATTTTTAATGAATAATGAAAAACACTGCATTGTAATTCAAAACATCATATTCGTCTATTTTATTTATAGAGTTATGTTATCACAATAATTAGTTTTAAAGTTTAGTTATGTTAATGATTTATCATTCAATTAATTTTTGGTTATTTTATGTAATATATATTATAAATCAAATAGAAACACATGTCAATATTTTGATAGTTTTTACTTATTTAAACCCTACTTTTTTTAAAAAAACAAGAATTAATTTTAAGTTAATTTCATTAAATTATGTGTTTTGAATTTCAAAAAATGGATTTCATATTTGGAATCATAATTTCAAAATTGAGTAATGTGTATATTTTTTTTGGGGCATTATGAACATTAACTTCAGTAATTATATTTATTTATCATGGATAAAGGTTAAATCTATATAATAACGGTAAAAAATAAAATTATAATAATATAAAACTACTCTAGATGTAGAGACCCAAAGCTTAACGTACAAGGACATTACATTACTATTGCGGAATACTTATTACATAAAAAAAACACACACACAATGATCGTAATAGTTTAGTGTCTTTGGAAACTCAGAACGTAATCTTCTAATCATGGTGAAAGATCTTTAACATCTCCCATAAAGATCTTCCATTTTTTCTACCTAAAACCTTTCTTTATATCCTGGGGAAAAGAAAACATAAAAGGGTGAGCTCAAATTCTCAGTAAGGGTAAACAAAAGAAAAAATCAATAACATCATATTCATAAGAACATATCATTTTGGAAATCTTAACCTGCAAAAGAGATCATAATATCATAACATGGGATAAATCATAGTAGTGAAATGAAATACCAATAATCATAAATTAAAACATGATACTTTGTGGAATACACACATAATCATAGAGAATCAAATCTTATTAGTCAAGACTCATTGCCAAGACTATCTTAGTGGACAAAGTCCATTTCTGAACCGAGTCACCCTCGTTTCAGTCATGTTTCACTGAACCGGTATAACCTACCATTCCATCCATGTCTATCTCATGAGATATAAAATCATTACCCAATTCATTGGAGGGAGATATAGGTCACAACCATCTCATAATGATACCATTCTTATGTGTTCCACAAAATCATAAACCATACATCATAACATAATCCATCTAATAAAAATGGGAATCTTAAACATCGTGACATCGTAAAACAATTCATATAAGATAAAGGAATTAATAAAAATATTATTCCATCACAACATAATAAAATCAATTTAATAAAAGGGATAAAACACAACACTTTATTATCTTAGATGGAAAATAATTTTGATAAAACACTAGAACTCCATTCTTGAGGAAAATATCCTTTCTGCTTCAAAAAAACATTTCCTTTCTTAACATGTCGTACAATTATAAACTAAAAGAAGTTGATTAAAAATAAACTTGAAAAAATTTAAAGGAAGCTTTTTGGAAATAGTGTTTTAAAAAATCCATTCATGCCACATAAGTTAAAAAACATTCTTCGTACTTTTGTCGAAAAAGTCAAAAAGTACCTCGTATAAAAAATGAAAAAAGATTCCTTTCATATCTTTTACTAAAAACTCACATAATGGTAAAGTTTAATATAAACTATTGTATAAGGATATAAATATTAAATATTGAGGAAACATGGATGTGGATGATAAAATACCCCCCAGAATATTTCAAAGTATAAACAATCTCAGATAAAAATGATATTGTGATATTTTCCCTTACCTTATGTCTGATTTGCCTTGTATGTGTCCGAACCTCCTGTATAATGATTTAAATAATGTCATTGACTTATTCCAGAATCATACTCATTGTTATGATATCATATATGGTTCACTTATGGCTTTATATTACCCGTTCTTTTATAAATTCCCTTTTAAAGAGCGTTTTGGGTAAAATCATTTCATTTGTCATCCGTGTTTTGACTTGTAATTATTCATATGATTACTTAGATCATGATTACTTATTTTCAGAATATAAAACATTATTTATATATAATATATATTCATAATATATATATATATATATATATATAATATCATTAAATAGAATTAAATACACCGTTCATGGAGACGGTAGACCGTTCATACGCATGAATGCTGTTTTCTTTTCCTTATTGAGTTGAATGGAATTAAGTAGATGACATACATATATATACACATAAATCCAGAATCATTATTATGTCATATATTTCATTAGTACTTATTATATATACTTTATAATCATTCATGAATGGTTAACTTGGAGAATGAATCTTATCGCGTCGTGGAGATGGTAGACCGTACGTACGCACGAGTGATGATATCATTATCATGATAGTGGAATAGTATTGGAGTGTATGTATAATATTTAAGAATAAATATCACTTTATAATAATCATATATAGTTATTATGTACACCAATATACCCATCCAAGTATGGTGGTGGTGGTAAATAGATTACACCACAGCGTGTAGACGGTATTCCGTACGTACGCACGTGCGGTGATTTCATTTTCTGTAGTATGGATAGATGGTGAAATAAGGTTGTTTCTTAACTATAATAACATATCATTATATAAGTGATACTGATGTTATTACTTCGTAATGAAACAACCTAAGAAGAAGAAGTGGAAGAAGAAAAAAAGATGAAAGAATTGGTAACAGACATTACCTCTTCTTTGAAGTACTTCTTTGAGACCTCCTTTTAGGGCACTAAAATAGGTCTTTGAAAAAGACCAGAACCTCTAGGATGTTTCTAGGGAAGTGGAGAGAATAAATTGGCAGGGGTTGGCCGAGCATGAAGGCTCAATGTGGTGTGAGGAAGAGAGGGAGGAGGTGCCCTTTTATAGTGCAGGAGAGGGGTACCTTTGGAATAACTAAAAATATTATTTTATTATAAAGCCAAATTCGGTTTTAAATAGCTCCAAATTGATTTATATCTAATCTAAGGTGGGGATGAGTCTAAATCCTCTCATACAATTGAATTTATAGAAGTTTAGGTCATTATATTAACCTTATCTTTTAGTTTTAACTCTTAGTAAATTAGATTGACATTTACCATGTCACTTTGTATTTTTATATTATATAGTTAATAAACATACCATATACATCCAAGAGACCCCCAAGTTGTGTTTTATTAATATATATAACCTTATCTAAGTCATTTTGCCGAACCTTAGATTTTTAGGAATAAAATAACAATTAATAATATAATATTTGTTATAAAAACTATTTTTTGTCAATTTTGACCCTATTCAATAGATGATTTTTTTGAAACTCATAACAGAATAATTACTTCGACCAAAGTTAATTAAATCAATACTAACATGTCATATTAGCCTTGGAAATTATTTTAGTTCATAAAAAGTCTCAAATTATATTTATTTGGGTATTTATAACATCAATTATGTCAATATTTCATTAATACGATAATTACTGGATCATTGTTGTGTCATAAGTAAATTAAATTATTTAATGTCTAAAAATTACAAATAAAATAGAATTATGTAGGAAAGCTTTTTGTCTTTCTAATGAATATTTATATCTGAATTTATCGTATGTATAACCCCATATTAAAAATGATTTACTTATTAAACTTTGATTGTAACTATTTTAACCCTTCTTTGAATAAATTAATAATAAATGTCCTAATATAATCCAAGTGGGCCTAAATGGTCATATTTAATTCCTAAGGTTGTTTTTGTTCGAATTACACTTGTCCAATAGAATTAGGACATGTGATAGGGTAATAATAATATCACATTTTACCTTTAATTACACTATTTACTTTTAACCGTGGAAAAAAAAGTAAAAAGTAACTATTCAGAAAAAATGATTTTCAACTCATTGAACCACATTTTAGTCCTTGATATTAACCGTGTCTCTCGGATTTTCAAAATTCCACTCACAGAAGCGGTAAAATTAAGTTTTATGAAAAATTCTGTTTTTTTAACTACCACTTAGATGTTTCACTATTCATCAAAAATTGAAAGTTTTCAGAAAAATACCAAAAATTAGGCCTAAGCTATATTTGATATTATGAATTAAAAATTGATGTCTATTTTACCAAATTCAAAACATATTAGTTTCATTAATTAATTTAAAAATTAATTCCCATCGTCAAAACAAATAGCGTGTTTTTAAGAGATAATAACCATCAAAAGATTGACATTTGTTTATGTCTGGTTTAAATGTAGAATTACATCCAATGACCAAAATTGTGTTAAATTGTAAAAATATATTATAAATATAATTTAAAACCACTCAAATTAATAATCTATCACTATTTATTATTTCTATTAAAAAATATTCTTTTTAATTAAAATTTAGTAATTTTCACTATTCATCAGAATATGAAAGTTATCCGAAAGGTACAAAAATTTTACCCTAAGCTAATTTTGATATATTCCGAATACAAAAATTAAGTCCATTTTGAAAAATAAAATTTACAAAATTTAAAAAATTGGTTATTAATATTCATAACGGCTTGTTTTAATAATATTTTAATAGTATATCGTTGTTTAGTGAAACTCGGTATTGCGTACGACGCAAGCTATCGAGGAAGGTCGTGATTGCGTTTAATGAAATTCAAGTCAAGGATGTGTGTTGTGAAAGATCCTTTTGGTGTAGTTTAAAACACAAGACATTAATGAAAAGAATATTTTTCATAAAATCTTGGGGTGTTACATTCTACCACCCTTAAAATTAATTTCGCCCTCGAAATTCGTCGGGGTTATAGATGGTTTACTACTCGAATGTTTCTTTAATAGAAACCCACATCGTAAAAAGGAATTCCAAAAATTGTCTTTAAAAACTAAAGTATGAAATGTAACGATTACCCAAATAAACTAATCACTGGGTTTCCACATAGGTGAAAATATGGATATGGAAGAGAAATCTAACCATCATGTTCTGATGGAGAGTGGTAGAGAACATGGCTATGGAAAAGTCAGCAATCACAAAGCCATAAATTTTTGACGATCTATGGTACCGTCTGATTCATCATATATAAGAGCACTAGGACAACATTTTTGGTTTTCAAGATCATTTCCCTAAAGTTGATGAAATTGAAATTAGAAGAAATACTTTCGTGATTTTGGTATAGTCTCACCGTTTGTCGTTCTTTGGACAATTTCCACTTCATCTCTTAAATAAATTAAGTTGAATTTGTCATTTGTGATGTGTTAGCAGATCATGTGATAGAATGATGGGTCATTCCATCTGTCTCAAACAAAAGGTTAGAAAAGTTATCAAAAAAATACATAAGTCCATATATAGTGAGATTAATCATATATGGTTCCTAAAATGGATCTATAATTTATTTATCATACCGGTTAATAAAATAAAACTACTTTCCACTAACCAGGGACTTCCTGTAGGCCAGTGGTAGGTGATAAATGCCTGTCGCACATTAGTTGTGGGTTCGATTCCCACAGCCTTGTCCGACGCGAGGGGCTCTCGTCCATCTTGCAGGCTGTTCTTTTTCTAAAACTAAATAACTATAACATCTAATCCATATTATCGGAAAAAAAATTATCCTTAAACAATACTAACTTATGTCCAACATAATCCATTCCAATCTTTTGGGTTATATAAAAACTTCGGTCCAAGCTCATAGTATAAAGAAAATGATCACGTGAATGCTATCATTTATCCCCCATATATCATAAGATATATCTTGTTGGTCAAATTACAAACATGTGAATACCTTAATCATTTATTCTCTTGAAGAATGAATATCCATTGAACCTTAGTGAAAACATTAATGCAGTTAAAAGTTAACACATTCCACATACCAAAATCCTCAAAATTATATATCCTCAAACAATGATATCACTTAGTCCTTATATCAATCCTGAGCTCATGAATACTATCAAACATATTAGAGTCTCTTTATCCCTTCATTATGTGCATATCATCTGCTTTCCAAAAATATTTCAATCACTTTTCATGGTTACCGAAGCCATAAAATTATTGAAAACCACAATAGACCATAACATAAATATTCCAATTTTCCACGATACTATATACAACATTATTCTGGAATCCCATTACATAAAAAATTAATCATTCCACCACATCGTTGTCATATTCAACATCGCCAATGGTGATTTCATGTGACATCCCTTTGTCCTTTTCCTTAAGTGGTTGCCCACGTCGATCATCACTAACCCTTGGATTAGGGCATTTATTGGCATAATGTCCCATCTCCTTGCACTTGAAACATTGAAGTGTAGTAGGATCATTCTATGTATCCCTTCCTTTATTTCAATCATTAGATATCTTATTACCATCATTGCGGCATTCAAATGCCCTTTGACCTTCCTTTCCACATTTGAAACATTTACTTGTCCCTTTAAGAAAACTCCCCCCATGTTTCTTTCCACACTTTGAGCATAAGGGAAAGCTCATCTTCTTTTCAGTGTGATCTTTAGATTTTCCTTTGAATTCTGTTTTCCTCTTCTTATCAAACCGATATGACTGATGGGTTACTCCAATCTCCATCTCGACTTTGAGAGCACATCCAACGATTTCCTCGTAGCTATTGAAGTCTGTCATGGCTAAGGCCCATCGAAGACTTGGTTTTAAGCCACTAAAGAATCGATCAATCTTACTCTCAGGTTGGATAATAATCCCAGAAGCGTACCTTGAATGTCTTGTAAAATTTGCTTCATAGGTACCAACATATTCATCATCCTTTTTATTCAGTTCAAGAAACTCCATCTCCATCTTTGTTCGAAGAATACGAGGGAAGTACTTATTGAAAAACATGTTCTTGGACTCGTCCCATTCCGTGGACTCAATTTCATCCCTTTGCCTCGTATTCTTAATAATATTCCACCATTGATCAACTTCACCTTACAAACGATATACTGCTAAGATGACTTTATCATGTTCAGAACATTGAAGAACTGAAAATATCTTTTCAGTGGTACTGATCCATTGTTCAGCAACAAGTGGATCAGAAGACCCACTAAAAGAAGGTTGGCGTTGCCTTATGAAGGACTCAATAGAATGTTGTTCCCTTATCTGATCATTTAGAAGTCCAGAATGATTCATAGCTTGTGTATGTATAGAAAAAATATTTTTCAGTTCATCTCCCATAACATTTGTTTGTTCAGGAGGACAATCATTGCATTGTCCATTGCATTGATCAACACGGTTCCTTCAGGTTCCAGCCATCGTATAAAACCCAAAAAGAATAGTGTGAGAGGAAAAAATAATGCTAGGTAAAACAACATAATAAAGGGGAGTATCCTCAATATCTAACATCATAGGTTAAATTCTATGATCATTACCGTAGTTCTAGGACAGTATCCTATACGTATACTTATCCTTAAGGACAGCCCTAGACATACCATAGAAATATCTCTAGGGATCTCACTAACGTTTTCACATCCTAGTTTCCAAAGTTTGACTAAAACTTTCCTCTGATACCAACTGTAGAGACCAGAAGCTTAACGTACAAGGACATTACATTACTTTTGCAAAATACTTATTACATAACAAAAACACACACAAGGACTGTAATAGTTTAGTGTCTTTGAAAACTCAGAACGTAATCTTCTAATCATGGTGAAAGATCATCAACATCTCCCATAAAGATTTTCCCATTTTTTCTACCTAAAACCTTTCTTTATATCATGGGGAAAATATAACATAAAAGGGTGAGCTCAAATTCTCAGTAAGGGTAAACAAAAGAAAAAATCAATCACATCATATTCATAAGAACATAACATTTTAGAAATCATAACCTGCAAAAGAGATCATGATATCATAACATGGGATAAATCATAGTAGTGAAATGAAATCCCAATAATCATAACATAAAACATGAAACATTGTGGTATACGCACATAATCATAGAGAATCATATCTTATTAGTCAAGACTCATTGCCAAGACTATCTTAGTGGACAAAGTCCATTTCTGAACCGAGTAACCCTCATTTCAGTCCTATTTCACTGAACCGGTATAACCTACCATTCCAGCCATGTCTATCTCATGAGATATAAAATCATTACCCAATGAATTGGAGGGAGATATAGGTCCCACCCATCTCATAATGATACCATTCTTATGTGTGCCACAAAATCATAAACCATACATCATAGCATAATCCATATAATAAAAATGGGAATCTTAAACATCGTGACATCATAAAACAATTCATATATGATAAAGGAATTCATAAAAATATAATTCCATCACAACATGATCAAATAAATTTTATAATAGGGATAAAAACATAACCCTTTATGATATTAGATGGAAAATAATTTTGATAAAACACTTGAACTCCATTCTTGAGGAAAATATCTTTTCTGCTTCAAAAACACTTTTCCTTTCTTAACATGTCGTACAATTATAGACTAGAAGAAGTTGGTTAAAAATAAACATGAAAACTTGTAAATGAAGCTTCTTGGAAATAATGTTTTAAAAAATCCATTCATGCCGTATAAGTTAAAAATAACATTCTTCGTAATTTTGTTGGAAAAGTCAAAAAGTACCTCGTATAAAAAACGACAAAAGATTCCTCTCACATCTTTTACTAAAAACTCACCGAAGTGTAAAATTGGATATAAAATATTGTATAAGGATATAAATATTACATATTGAGGAAACACAGATGTGGATGATAAAATACACCCGAGTAAATTTCAAAGTATAAACAATCTCGGATAAAAATGAGATTGTGATATTTTCCCTTACCTTAGGTCCGATTTGCTTCGTTTGTGTCCGAACCTCCTGTATAATGATTTAAATAATGTCATTGACTTATTCCAGAATCATAATCATTGTTATGATATCATATATGGTTCACTTATGGCTTTATATTACCCGTTCTTTTGTAAATTCCATGTTAAAGAGTGTTTTGGGTAAAATCGTTTCATTTGTCATCCGTGTTTTGACTTGTAATTATTCATATGATTACGTAGATAATGATTACTTAATTCCAGAATATAAAACATTATTTATATATAATATTTATTCAGAATGTATATATATATATATATAATAGATCAGTAAATGGAAAGAAATACACCGTTCAAGGAGACGGTAGACCGTTTGTACGCATGCATGATGTTTTCTTTTCCTTATTGAGTTGAATGGAATTAAGTAGATGACATACATATATATACACAAAAATCCAGAATCATTTTTGTATCATATATTTCATTATTAATTATTATATATACTTTATAATCATTCATGAATGGTTAACGTGGAGAATGAATCCTCTCGCGTCGTGGAGACGGTAGTCCGTACGTACGCACGACCGATGATAACGTTCTCATGATGGTGGAATTGTATTCTAGTGTATGTATAATATTTCAGAATCAATATTACTTTTCAATAATCATATATCGTTATTATTTACACCATTATACCCATCCAATTAAGGTGGTGGTGGAAAATAGATTACACCATGGCGTGGAGACGGTATTCTGTACGTACGCACGCGTAGTGACTTCATTTTCCGTAGGATGGATAAATGGTGAAATAAGGTTGTTTCATAACTATAATAACATATCAGTATATAAGTGATACTGATTTTATTACTTCATAATGAAACAACCTAAGAAGAATAAGTGCAAGAAGAAATAAAGATGAAAGAATTGGTAACGGACATTACCTCTTCTTTGAAGTACTTCTTTGAGACCTCCTTTTAGGGCACTAAAATAGGTCTTTGAAGAAGACCAGAACCTCTAGGATGATTCTAGGGAAGTGGAGAGAATAAATTGGAAGGGGTTGGCCGAGCTTGAAGGCTCAATGTGGAGTGAGGAAGAGAGGGAGGAGGTGCCCTTTTATAAGGGAGGAGAGGGGTACCTTTGGAATAACTAAAAATATTATTTTATTATAAAGCCAAATTCGGTTATAAATAGCTCCAAATTTACTTATTTCGAAGCTAAGGTGGGGATGGGTCTAAACCCTCTCATCAAATAGAATTTATACATGTTTAGGTCATTATATTAACCTTATCTTTTAGTTTTAACTATTAGTTAACTAGATTGACATTTACCATGTAACTTTGTATTTTTATATTATATAGTTAATAAAAATACCATATACATCCAAGAAACCCCCAAGTTGTGTTCTATTAATATATATAACCTTATCTAAGTAATTTTTCCGAACCTTAGATTTTTAGGAATAAAATAACAATTAATAATATAATATTTGTTTTAAAAACTATTTTATGTCAATTTTGACACTTTTCAATAGTTGATTTTTTTGAAACTCATAATTGAATTATTACTTCGACCAAAGTTAATTACATAAATCCTAACATGTCATATTTACCTAGAAAATTAGTTTAGTTCATGAAAAGTCTCAAATTATATTTATTTGGTTATTTATAACATCAATTATGTCTATATTTCCTTAATAAGATAATTACTGCATCATTGTTGTGTCATAATTAAATTAAATTATATAATGTATAAAAATTACAAATAAAATACCATTATATTGTAAATCCTTTTAGATTTCTAATGAATATTTATAGCCGAATTTATCTTATGCATTACCGCATATTAAAAATGATTTACTTATTAAACATTGATTTTAACTATTTTAAACCTTCTTTGAATAAATTAATAATAAATGTCCTAATCTAATCCAAGTGGGCCTAAATGGTCATATTTTATTCCTAATGTTGTTTTTGTTAGAATTAAACTTGTCCAATAGAATTAGGACATGTTTTAGGGTAATAATAATATCATTTTTACCCTTAATTACACTATTTACTTTTAACCGTGGTAAAAAAAAGTAAAAAGTTACTATTCACCAAAAATTATTTTCTTCTCATTGAACCACAATTTAGTCATTGATATTAACCGTGTCTCTTGGATTTTAGAAATTCCACTCAAAGAAGCGGTAAAATTATGTTTTATGAAAAATTCAGTTTTTTTAACTACCACTTAGGGTTTCACAATTCATCAAAAATTGAAAGTTTTCAGAAAAATACCAAAAATTAGGCCTAAGCTATATTTGATATTATGAATTCAAAATTGATGTCTATTTTACGAAATTCGAAACATATTAGTTTCATTAATTAATTTAAAAATTAATTCCCGTTCTCAAAACAAATAGCGTGTTTTTAAGAGATAATAACCATCAAAAGATTGACACTTGTTTATGTCTGGTTTAAATGTAGAATTACATCCAATGACCAACATTGTATTAAATTGTAAAAATATATTCTAAATATACTTTAAAATCTCTCAAATTAATAATTTATCACTATTAATGATTTCTATTAAAAAAGATTCTTTTTAATTAAAATTTAGTATTTTTCACTATTCATCAGAATATGAAAGTTACCCGAAAGGTACCAAAATTTCACCCTAAGCTAATTTTGATATTCTGAATCCAAAAATGAAGTCCATTTTGAAAAATAACATTTAAAAATTTCAAAAATTGGTTATTATTATTCATAACAGCTAGTTTTAATAATATTTTAATAGCTTATCGTTGTTTAGTTAAACTCGGTATTGCGTACGACACAATCTATCGAGGAAGGTCGTGATTGCGTGTAATGAAAGGCAAGTCAAGGATGCGTGTTGTGAAAGCTCCTTTTGGTGTAGCGCACAACACAAGACATTAATGAAAAGAATATTTTCCATAAAATCTCGGGGTGTTACACTAGAACAAGTAGAAAATCTTTTGGATGATATATTTCCTTCCATGTGAATCCTTCGGTAAATTTTAGGACCCCATTGAGCCACTTGGGTGTGATAATGACATGTTATAATAATTAATTTAATGTTAAGGGAGATATAACATCTACATGTATAATTTACTAAAATAATTTTAATATAGGGTAATATAAATTTTATACTTCTCAATAAATAATCATTACTGATATAAAAATCATTCCTAAATACTGGTATTTTATTTATAATAATTAGATATTAAAACAATAATTTCATTAATGACAGAATGATGATACATTGATTACCTTCTTGATTAAATATTCAAATAAATGATATTATAAATAAAAAAAATTAATATGTACATTTTGATGCAATAAATTTTTTTTGGATAATTATTACATGTTATATTTGGTTTAATGCCATTATACTGATGTATTCATGTTTTTATAACCTTAAAAAAATACTATACATTGTAAAAATTGACCTAAATGACTTTTCAAACAAATACTATGTTTATAAATGTATTGATAGTACTAAAAATCTAATAATTGGAAAAATGAAATATATAATGTTTCAAATAACATTATTTATCCACATTATGTTCTCTTGGTATTTTATAGTTAGCATAATAACCATATAGTGTAAAAATATAGAAAAACATGGTAAGAGTTAATTTATTTAACAAAGGGTTAATACCAATATATATGCATAAATATGTATGCTAAACATGTATAATACGTATTGGATTATAAGATTTCTTCCCATCCTCATATTATCATCTAAATATATCAGTTTCCAGCCTTTGGAAACTGAAAATCATTTTATAATAAAACAATATTTCTTGACATTCCTAATGTGCCTCTCCTCCCTCATTTAAAAAGTCACCACATTTACTGAATTACTAAAACCACTCAAGAGATTTGGATCATCCAAATTCTAATTTAATAATCTCTCAACCTCCCTCCCTTACTCCTAGATTCCTTAACATGGGATGAATGCAATTCAATAATGTCTTTTCTGTCAAATCAAATGGAGTTACCCATTTTAGAGGTTGCGTCTACTCTAAAGTTCCATTTCGTTTATTCTCCTTATTCACTCTCTATTATATTATTATTCTATTATTACATTAAAGACATGATATCATAAATATTCGAGGACGTATTTATGATAATTATTCTAACTAAACTTACACTCACCTTCATTTAATGGATAGGAACATTTAATTTCTGTGTACGATAGACTACTTCCACACGAAATGATGATCGTTAAATTTTATCCTGCCACCACTCTTGGTGGCCAATATGATAGAAAATATTTTATATATGATATATATTATATTTATATTATATCTATACTTATGTAATTATTATTTATAATATACCATTATTTTTTTATGTATTGTAAACACTATAATTTCATTTGAGGATGTGTGGAATACTGCCCCCTCAAAGTGATATGACCTGTTGATGCCATAGATCGAATGTGAAATATTGAATTAATGAAAAATGTAACATATATAACATAGGTATTATATATTAATTATAATATACATGTTTATCAGTAAGTTTTTATTTATTTAATATGACAATTAAATGAAAGTAGCGTTTATGTGTAGGTGAGGCCTATTGTATCCATGACCGGTGCATTTAATTTCTTATCTAAAAATGTTATGGACTACTATTAATAAGTATATAAAATATATATATTACGTATAAGTAATTAATAATATTATGTAATTAATGGACTTAGTAAAACATTGATAATTTTCCTCAAAAAAGTTCATTTTTTTGACACAAATATCGATCATCGACCAATTTTATGAAATAAAATAGAATTTTTATCTAATATCAATGACATTGTAATAAGTGATATAAAATTAAAAATAAACACTAAAATGGTTATAATGAAATTATAAGTTAACATATGATTATTATTCTGGAAATTAATGAATGAACGAGACAAGTCGGGCACAAGGTAAGGGACCTGATATCAATCTCCTTTCATTGAGATATATCATGATATTGTACACATTTACTAAAATGTAATGTTAATATATGAAAATTTTGACATGATATATTCTGAATTACTATATTCTCATTAAATTTAATGTTCATAATGTTAATCATTATTTATTTTTATTCAAGTGTTTCTCAGCTGGTAAATGAAACTTTATCTAAAACATCATTTTAAATGATTTAAATATTTATATATCGAATTAATTCTTATTCATGTCAATATTTTCAAAATGTATTTAAGGATTTATTTATATGGAATGTAATATCTTAAATGATAATTTCATTCAAATGATCCACGGTGTATGGGAAACTTCGATTGAAAAAATAAATTTCTTAAATATTTTAAATGGTTTTATAATGGATTGAATATTTCAATATCATGAATTGATTTCTTTTGATTAGGGAGAGAAATATTTATAATGTTAATATTTTATTATTTAGTATTATGTAATGGTACTTGGAAACATTGTTAGTTGTTAAGTGATAAAAATATTGGTGGTTCATTGATAACCATTGGGCGGGTAAGCCCGTGATCACTCTCCAATGAATTGGGTAATGTAACAGAGGTAAACGTTAAGGTTTCTCCTAAGAGATTTAGGGAATATACTATGATAAGTATTTCAAACATAACCACGAAGATTAATCACTATATACTTGTGAATGACATAATGTGAGTATGTTATAGATGACACACGATACCTTTATGATTTATGATTTCTATGAGTTATTCAAAAATCTTATGAATTCATGAGTTATCTTAAAGAGAATATGTTTTATGAGTGGAAAGTATGATTTCTTTGATTTTTATGTATTCATCGACTATATTTTTCATTTCATAGTTTATTTACCTTGTTGATATTTTTATTCCCATCCCATAAATTTTGAAATTGATTTTTAGGGTATAAGGAAGGGTAAGAGATAGGAAGAACTCAAGAAGAATTTTATCATGAAACAATTCATGTTTTATTTAAGCAGTTTTTTTATTATGAAAAAATTGGTATTGAGTATAAGAGTATACCTTTTAAATTATGAGATGTTATGTAATAGTTATGAGATAATTCTATAAAACTGTAAACCTGAAAAGATCCTCAATGTGAATTCATAATTTAAATCACTATTATGTTATTTTTATAGTTGAGGCCTTATAGTTGGTATCAGAGGTCAGTTTAGATACCAATAGTGGTTAGGGTGTTTTGTAAGCACAAGTTACATGTTTTATATAACCAAACTGGTTATAATAATAGAATGGGTGATAGTTATAATAGATAAATTTATTGCGATTAAGAAAACAAGATTATGTATATCTTAGTCCTTACCCCCCCTCATAAGAAAGAATATGATTATTTTAATGATATAATCACACTGACTTTTTTGGTTTTATTAAATGGATGGATCTAACAGGAGCCAAAGTAACAATGCATGGGAGGGAATTTGTTACGGTTTTCTGAATATGTATCCAAATGAAATGTGAGATGTAATGAGAACTATTGTAGTAATTTATATCCAACTATCTGGAGTCAGGATTGAAAACATGACCACGGTGATTTTAATAAGGAATCTTATATGAGAGAAAAAATCTCTATTTATGTTTATTATAAAAATATAGATCTGACGAAGAAGGATTGGATATGGGACCAGCAGAACTCTAAAAATATATTTTTAGGAATACATAAGTCTATTCCAATTGAAGATAAAGAGATTGAAAATAACATAAGAAGGGTATGGATTATTTATTGTCTCATGTTTTCAAATTAATAAATCTTAAGACATGATTTAGGATTTTTTCATAGGAAATAATTATTATATAATAATTTCGAAAAACATGGTCAAGGTATCAGGAAAATTGTTTGGATGATTAGGATGAATTCATTTTAGAAATTGGAGAGTTATGTTAGATTTATGGGTGATGAAATGTTTAAAAGAATTAATCCTCTTTTGTTAATTGGATTACCTTTGAAAACAATTAACTATTATGTTTATCCATGGTGATTTTTATCTAAAATTCTATTTTAAGAAGGATTAACTTTTATTTTTTGGATATAAATATAAAAAATATTAATGGTTAATATGATCCATGATATTGAATTTATTATATATTATTACATTTTGAGATGAAATATGAAAGGAATGAGATAAACATGAGTTTAAATAATGTTATAGTGATTTTTGAATATTATATCACATTATGGTAATTATTTATGAATTTTATAGTTTTAGGAAAAGGAAAGCCTGGATGAAGGGATACAACTCATCACGTCGGTCAAGGCCCTGGGAATCAAACCCACATACAATGTATGATAAGGATTTATTGCCAACCACTATCCAACCTAAAGTCCCTTGTTGTAATGACATATTATTTATAGTTAAATCATTTTATGGATCATGAATTAGTTGATTTTGTGAACCAGTTTTTATTAGATTGATATCATTAATATATGAAATTGATCTGGTGTTTATGTGATAAATGTTATTTTGGAAGTCATTTTCTTTTTTAGGAACACTATATGGATAATGAAAATTTAATACTATGGGATTTAATTTGAGGGGTAATTGTTGAATATTATATTGGAAGGATTTATGTTTTTATTGTAGACTGATGAAGATTTGGGTTATTTATGGAAATGATTAACTAATCATGAAGAATATGTTATTAGTTTAATTTATTTTTTGATTGAGACTTTAAGAGTAGTCAATGTTATTTTTAGATAACTGTTTTGATTTTACATGGAAGCCTATGTGATCAAATACTTATGAATTTTATGGTTTCAACCTTATTTTGGATATTTTTTATGAATTTTTTGGATTTTTTTTAATGGTCTTTTTTTGACATTGGTTATTGTTTTTTAATTTTGGAGATTAAGAGTAGTATTTCTTATTATAATGGATTATTCTTTTTGTGGAATATCTGATCTTGTACAAAACATTCTGTTTTTGGTAATTTTATAAAGACATGTAAAATATATATTTCATTTTTTTGGATTATGTGATTCTTTAGATGTTGATTCATGTGCTTTAGTTGTGACTAAGACATCTTTAATACTAATCGTTTTTAGAAAAGATATGTTTGTGGTAGATATTGGTTAAAGGAAAAATTTTACATGACCAGTATGTATGTTTCCTTATGTTCTTCACTATGATCATAAATAAATTCCTCAACTTTATAAAAAGGATATTAATGAAAAAATGTTTTCCATTTTCATTACCTACTAGTAAATCCATGACCATTTAACCCATCACAAGTTTATGGTTATTTGGTTGTTAACATTCTCTTTTTCATTTTTCCATCACTCTCCATTAGAACAAGTTGGTTAGTTTTTCTTCTATATCCATGTTTTCATACATTGAATTCTATTATGTATTATCTCGGGTGACAAATGTACTTACCATTTTTCTATTAATGTGATGGTTTTATTGACTCAGATTTTGATGTTGGATTTTCAATTATATTTCCAACCCCAATTTTAAAATTTCGTGGACAAAATTTCCAAAAGGGGGGAATGATGTAACATATGAGGTACTTATTCAATAATAAATTTCATATATATATTAAAATTTTTAAATTTAATATTAATTTTTGTTTAATGGGGACACTTTGTACAATAGCGTAATTGACATGCAATAACAGGTTTCTCTGAAATCTTATATCGCACACAACACTATGTTATACTGAAAAATAATAAAATAATAAAATAATAAAATTAAATGGTAGTTTACACCTAGTGGTTTTATTAGTGGGAAATAATAATATTATATATATTATGATTTTCGATATTTTTTAATGTTTTTACATTTATCGAATTAATTGTAGACGGTTCAAATAGGAACGAATCCAAATTTAACCATAAAATACTATAATATTTTTAAAAATTAGTTATACCACCTTTTGAAGGAAAACTATTTTTAAATTTAGATTTAGTCATATTTATATGTTCTATATGAAAAAATAAACTTTTTATATATAATCAAGACAACATAATTTACTTATGTTAATATTTTGGAATGTTTTTAATAAAGTTCATTTTTAATGAATAATGAAAATACAACATTTTAAATCAAAATTACATTTACATTTTATTTATTTATATAGTTATATTATCATTTTAATTGGTTTTAATGTGTAAGAGGATTAATTTTTATCATTTAAATAAATTTGTTTAATTGGATGTAAATTCAGAAGTAAATTGGTCATTAACACATGTCAATCTTTGGACAGTTTTTATTTCTGAAAAATCTGTTTTTAGGATTTTACCTCAAGAATTAATTTTTAATGAATTTCTATAAATTTTTTGTTTTTAATTTGGAAAAATGGATTCCATATTTGGAATCATAAGGTATCAACTGATTAAATAATTACGTTTTATTTGTGGACATTTTTAATAGTAACATTAGTAATTATTTTTATTTATCGTTGTTAATGTGTATATCTGGTAAATAATAGTAAAAATATATTATAATCACATAATACTACCATAATTGATGTCCCAATTCTATTTGATGAGATATTTCCCACAATGGGATTCCTTGGTTCCATGTTATGACCCCATGTATTTACTGGGGAGTGATAATGAGATGTTATAAGAATTAATTTAATGAAAACAGAAATATAACATAAACATGAATCTTTTATTAAATCATTTTTAATATAGGGTTGAATAACTGTTATCTTTGACTATAAATATTCATTAGAAATATAAAAGTATTTCCTAAATCATGATATTTTATTTATAGTTTTTATTCAATTAATAAATAAATTTATTTATAACAAAATCAAGAAGTAGTGATTACCATATAAATGAACAATTCTAAAAAATGATATTAAAAATATAAAGAAAAATAAATTGAACATTTTTATTCCAACCAAAAATTTTATGTATTATGATGACATGATATATTCTAATTAATTCTATTTTTAATATGGAATCAATTTTTAATTAATTTATGAAAAATACATTACTAAATAGTGTCAGAATTGACATAAATGATTTGTTAATACAAATACTATTATATTAATTTATATAATAGTCATAAAAATATAGTTTTTGTCAAAATTACATATTTAATTTTAAATATATCTATAATTATCCACTTGAGGTTATTTTGTAATTTTATAGTATGTATATTAACCATAAAGTGTAATAATATAAGAAGACTTTGTAAGAGTTATTTTATTTAACTAAGGGTTAATACCAAGAGAAAAGGATAAATTTGTGACCTAAACATATCTAAAATCTATTGGTTTAGTGTATTATGACCCATAATAATAATATCCTCTAAATATATCAGTTTTTAGCCTTTATAATTTGATAATAAATTTATAATAAAATAATATTATATGAAATTCCTATAGTGCCTCTCCTCCCTCTTATAAAAGTCCACCAACTATACCCACTTACTCACTCCACATAATCCCCATAGATTATCCAACATGTAATCAAATAACCTAAAAAAATCCATCCCTTGCTCCTAGATTCCATAACATGGGAAGAAGGAAATTCATGAAAGCATTTTGGCTCAAATGGAAAAGAGATAACCATTTTAGAGTTAACATCTTCTCTAAAGAAAATTTCCATTATTTTCCATTTTCAATCCCTATTTTCTTATTATTATATAATTACATAATTTCTTTTATCCAAATATACTAGTAATTTTAAGCAAAATTTAGTCTAACTATACATATAAACACCCACATCTAATGGATAAAAACATATTATTTCTGTGTACGGCGAACTACTGCCTCACAAAACTATGATTGATCAATTTCATCCTACCACCTACCACGGTGGCCATCATGATAGACCGGTATTTATGAATGATATATATTATATTAATATTGTATACATAATTAATTAATTTTTATTTATAAAATACCTTTATTCTTTTCATGTTGTGTAAATACGATAAATTCATTTGAGAAAGTGTGGACTACCACCCCCTCAATGTTATACGACTTGTTCATAAAATACATGGAACATATAAAGGATAGTGTTAATGAACCTATATATCATATATAACATAGATATTATACATTTATTTATAATATACCTTTGTATCATTTATTTTTTATTTCAATAATATGTCAATGAAATGAATATAGAGTTCATTTATTTGTATCCCATATCATCTCCATGAACAATGCATTTCATTACTTATATCAAAATTTTATGGAATATTCTAAATACATTTAGAGTCAATATACAAGATATTTAAATAATGAATAATATTATAAAATTAATTTACTTATGGCCATATTGATAATTTTCATCAAAAAAATTTATTTCTCGGGCTCAAATACCAATCATTAACAAAACATCTGATATGAACTCAATTAATTAACTAATTTCTATAACATGGTAATAAATGATATAAAATGAATAATTAAAATTTTAAAGGTTATAAATAAAGATGAAATTCTCCTATATTTATTATTTAGTAAAATATAGAATGAACGATACAATTCAGACTTAATGCAAGGGACTTCTTCTCAATGTCCTTTTATTAAGACATATTATTATATTAAACAATTTTATTAAACATTAAGGTGTATATTTGACCATTTTAACATGATATATCATGAATTAATATATTCTCAGGATATTTAATGTTTTTTAGTGTAAATAATTAATTATTTTTATTCAAGTGTTTCTCAGGTGGTAAAAGACTCTTTAACAAAAACATAGATTTATGTGTTTGAATGATTTATATTTTGAATTATTTCACATTCATTTCTATGTATTCGGAATGGTTTTATGGATATATTTATATGGACAAGAATATTTATAATTTAATTTATTTCCAAAAGTTTCATATTGGTATGGGACACTTTGATTTATAAATCACTTTATTAAATATTTTAAATGGTTTTTGAAATATATTGAGTATTTCAATATTTTGATTTGATTTCTTATGATTGATGTGTGAAATGTTGATACTTTCAATATTTTATGTCTTATAATTATGTAATGGTAGTTTGAAATTTGACTGGTGGTTGTATGAAAAACCAAATATGGGTGGTTCTGTGATAAACCTACAATGGGTGAGCCTGTGATTTTCCTCCAATCAAATGGGTAATATGATGGATGTAAACGTTAATGATTCCCCCAAGATATTTATGGAATATTTTTTGATGGGTATTCCAAATGAAATGATGAATGTTTTTCTCTATATACCAGGGAATGATAAAATTTGTATATGTTATAGATGCCATATGTTAACTTTAATATTTATGATTTCTATGAGTTATTAACGAATTTTATGATTTTATGAAGTATCTTAAAGAGCTTATGCTTTATGAGTGAAAAGAATAATTTAATTGATTTGTGTGTATTCATTGAAAAATGTTTTCATTCTTTATTTTATATCCCTTACTATGTTAATTATGTTCCTTAGTAGTATTTTGAATTTTTTTTCACATGGTATAAGGAAGTGTAACAGAAAGGAAGAGCTCATGAATATTTTTATCAAGAAAGGAATAAAAGTTTTATTTAAGGGTTATATTTTTTTGAAAAAAGCTTATTGTGTATAAGAGTATACAATTTATATTTTGATATGTTATGTAATAGTTATGGATTAATTCTATAAAACTCTATACCAGAAAAGATACTCAATGTGAAATCATAATTTAACTCAAGATTATGTAATGTTTAAGTATGTGGACTTATAATAATGTTGAGCTAATGAAATGAATAACTCGCTATGTAATTGCTATGGTAATACAGTAGTATTAATTAGTTGTTTCTATGGAAACCACAACAAAAACATTATGAAGGTTATATTTAATAAGAGTACTATGTCGGAATAACATTGAATGATAATATAATGTTTTTCATAATATATGATGATTTTGTATTTTTTCAAATACACTAAACATTTACTTTCCTCAGATGTGAAATTATAATTTTTTTCTTTATATACAATGACATGATATTTATGTATGAAACGTTTGGGTAATTTTACATGATACACAACACATCGTTCAAGTGTTTTCCATGATCGAACGTTGTCATAGAATACACAATGATATCATCGATGAATATCACCAAAAAGAATTAGGGAAACATTTGAATGATCTAATTAATAATATCCATAAACAACATTGTTCAATTAAATATAGAAATTGTAATAAGCCAATATTCATATTGACCATAACAAATCATCAATGATTTCTTTAGAATATCCACTTTTTGAACCCAATGTTCATGATACCCTTATAATAGACAATTCATGAATAATTGTTCATATCTTTTCAATTTATCTAATATTTCATCATTTTTTGGATACCAGTTACTTTTAATAACAATATCTATCTTATGATAATCCACACAAATCCAAAGAGATTCAACCACATTCGTTATAAAAAATAGTTCTTCCCATGGAGACATACAAGGTAGAATGAATCATATTCTCTCTAAACCTTCATGATAAAACTGAAATTCATTTAATTATTCTAGTTCCATCATATCATATGAAATTGAAATATCACTGGTCCCTACAAAGATATTAATCATATATTATACATCTATTTATGGTGTATACTAAGAGAAATTATCAAGGAATATGTTATAAAATTGGTCTATGATGGCTATAAAATCAATATGTTTGATTGTAGAAACAATTTCTAATTTACCTATTTACAAATGGTTACAGATGGTTCCAAACACTTGTACTAAAGGTCCAAATATAATTACACTCACAATATATTATACATTAAATAGATTAATAACCCTATCCAAATATGTGAAACTAACCATCCATGAATAACAGTTTTTGTTGGCCATGAAGGAATCCAAATCTATTCCCAACATCTGGTAAAATATTTTATATAAAGGATAGGGAAATCCCAACCTAATTAACTCACATTTATAGTTATAGAATTTAGTGAATAATTATAAGATATATATTATCATTGGCATTGAGGTTCATGATGTTTCAATACATGAGACATAATTTCAATATGAAATACTATATTATCCACAATATGAGTGACAATAATATTTTATGACATGCCCACATCAAAAAAAATATTGCATCTGTGTTGATTTTAGGAGAATAGTACTTCAAACTAGCTATGTAATGCATTGACCCTGTATGGTTCTCTACTAGGCACCATTAAACTGGTAACTATGTGTACCTAATGGTTCATTGTCACTCTATTGTGGTTGTAATTACTATTGAGGTGTTGATGGGATGAAAAAGTATTCTGGGGTCACATGATTCTAGTGGCGATCACTATTTCAGATTGATCGGACATTGTGATCATATAATGTCTAGGACAAGTTAAATCTATTTCCATTAATAATCATTAATGTCTATATATAGTAATGTTTCAGATTCCCCAACATTCCACATTTGTGGTGTTCTTATAGAGGTTCCATTCATTCACATTTAATGTTCTCCTAATATCAACATTGAAAACATCCAATATGATTAATACATGGGGTAGAAATGATACAAAACCAACTGACTGGATTCTGGATGCTTTGATTTCTTGGTAATAATTTTACTCTTTCCTATGGTTCCCTATAATAGTGTTTTCACTTCTATACATATAGGTAAAAGTGTTTCACTCGATGAAGGCTCCAAAGCTATCATTTTTTACTACCATCACCCTGGTGCCATCACTCTATTACTATAAATACGTAAAATAACCAATATGAACCATATGTACTATTTCAACCCAGCTCATGATCCTCACCATCGTGTACTCTTTAGTAGAAAATTCATGTAAAAATTAAGATACATCCAAATTTGAATAGCATACACAATAATAGAAAAATTGATATACATCACAGTAATGAAATATTTTTTCATTGTTATATTTAAGGTGTTAGAATGCATTTTTTTGTTAAAAAATGTCCCAAAACCTATCCATGTAATTTAATGATAATATTTAGTCCTGAAAATCATATCCAACCATTTCCTATGAATATCCTCTAAATATAAATCTTTAGTGACACTTTCATTTACTATGATAATTATAACAAAAACAAAAATCAATTTATTATCTCTATCCATGCCATTTATTATTCTATTCTAGAAATATCCCTAAAATATCAATAGATTCTATTTCTGTATTCCATGAATGAATTTTCAGGATGTGTCTATAGAATATGATTTCCCTTATCTACGAATTAAAATTATTAGGATTTTCTATAAATGATCTATTTAATTAAATATTATTTACGATGATTCACATTCCTAATTACATCATCCTATGAGTTCCCCAGACATTAAACTAGTATAATTATTTCCAATAACAAAAATAAACAAAACTTATCCACCACTCACTTGAAACTGGAGACTAATAAAATTTATAATAATTTAAATAAATAATTAATATTATAAATTTTCATAAATAAACTATAATAATTTTAACTATATTTTTCATATTTCCAATTTTCAATACTAATTCATGATTTACTACACCTGTATTCTAAACCTAGGATGATTTGGTGAAAACACACCTAGATGTTTCTAGAAACCCTTTTTATACCCTTTACACCATGGTAACATATAGTTCATCATAAATATGATCGATAAATTTTTTTATTACTATAAATTACTTGTTTTAACATTATTATCTCATCTTTATAACCCTAATATGATGAACTCACTAATAATGATACCATTTGTAACATCCAGGCCCAACCCATTAGCTTGGGTATAGTTGACGTTTCTATCAAACTTATGTGATATCTCGTGGACAGTAAAGGCTGTAAACTAGTGACATGGGATTTTAAAGATTTTAGGGGTTTATTTTACCTAAAAACGAAAAAATAAAATAAAAATAAAACAAAAAAATACAATTTTATATAATTAAGGTAAATTAATACAAAAAAACTGAAAATTGAAATCCAAATTAAATTATCAAAAGAAAAAAGTTACACCACTAATAAAAGCAATGTATAACTCCTTAAAGACAATGTGTCATCATCCCAACATCACCATAAAATTAATTAATCTTCGACTTTAAATCCCATGCCGAATTCATTATAATGAATCACTAGAGAAGTATGAAACTATGCCTTCATCGGTGTCTCGTCTTACATCATATGTAAAAAACCCAAAATTTCCTAGTATGAGATGACTACAAAACATAGAATTTAATCCCCAAAGTCTTCCAAACACATTCCAATTGTGTAAAGTACCAATAGATATGTACATTGAAATTATGTCCTTTTTTGTGGAATACATAATACATTACAAAAATATATTCCCAAATACCATATTAGTTTACATCCATTTAAAACATGGAACACATTCTTCTAATTTGGTGAGAGGTCTTCAATATCTACCAAAAATATCTTCCCCATTATTTTCAATAACAAAAACCATTATTTATATCCTAAGGAAAAGAAAAAATATAAAAAATCAGAACTAATATTTTCAAAGAGAGTAATCATTGAAAATACCACACAAAACATGAACATATGAATGTAAAAACGTGAATATAACTTTTTAAAAGAATACCATGTATATATAATATAAATATCACGAGACATACAATAAATCATTGAAGATCATAATGAATAAATAATAAAAGAAACATGATGGATGTGAAAATAATGTGGGCATAAAACAAGGAATTGCGGAAATCATATAAGCATAGAAAATCATTTCCTTATTAGACAAGGTTTAGTTCCAATACCATTATAGCTTACAATGTCCTTTACTTAACTAACTTCACTCTTCATTCCAACACTATATTACTGAACCGGATTTACATTTCATTCCATCAAATTATTATTGATCCATATTTACATGTCGTTCCATTCTTATCTTATTTAGAGATATAAATATTTACAAAAATAATTGGAGGGAGATATAGGTCCCACCCATTATGTAATGAAAACCATACATATGTATGATATAAAAAAATAAATCATTTATCATAGCATAAGCCAAGTAAAAAAATGGGTTTCCTAAAAATCATTACATCATAACATAATCCATGTAAAAAATGGATTTCATAAATAGCATTACTACATAAATAAAATCAACCATATGAATTTTAAGGATAATATACTTGAAATATAACCATATTAAATAATTTCAACATATTTAAAAAATATATATATATAACTCCTGAAATTGTTTATTGAGGAAAATATTCATTCCTCATAAAAAAACATTTTTCAAATTTCCACAAAATTTTAAAATAAAATGAATTTCTTTGAAAATAAAAATGAAATTTTTCAATGGAATCTTAAGGGAAATAAGGCATGAAAAATTTTATAAATCCATATAATTTTAATAAATCTTCTCATACTTTCAACGAAAAAGAAAAAAAGGTTTTCATTTTGAAAAATTAAGAATAATTCCTTCCAAAAAATTTAAAAAATTAAAAAATTAGAAAAAATGAATATAAACATCAATAGGAGAATCATAAAACATTTATCAAATCATGTTATAAAAAAACATGGATGTGGATGAAAAATATTATTTAGTAAATACTTAGGTATAAATGATCTTGGATAATAATGAGAGTAAAAAATTATACCTTAAAAATTTATAATCAATCGATTCATATGTCTTAGAAAATTATATGAATATTTAAATATTGTAACCATCATAATAATTATCATATAAAAATTCATGGGAACAAATCAAAAGAAATTGGTGGTGTTTAATGAATATGTCCCACATAAAATAAAATTGAGAATAAATAACCCTTTACCTTAGGTCTGATATCCACTGTATGAATTATAACCTCCTGTATAATGATTTAAATAATTTAAATGATAAATTTTAGAATCATAGTCAATTTTAATTATATCATATATTATCATCTGTTTCTTAATAACATTATTACTCATCCATAGGTTATTAACTACTTTATTTTCTTCAGTATATTTCATAATATAAGTTCTTATTCCACTACTTCAATTATAGTTATATCATTTCCAAAATGTTATTAATAAAATATATATCATTTATCTTATTCCATAAATTTATATTATCATGATTTAATGAATATCATGTATAATGAATCTCATCACATTGTGGAGATGGTAGGCTATACGTACGAACAAGCAACAATATCATTATCATAATTGTAAAATTGTATGGAAATGGGCGGTATATATTTAGTCCCGAAATACATACCATGTCATTATAATCATATTTACATATTATTTCCATCATTATATCCATCCATGTACTGTTATAGTGAAAAATATAGTACACCGTGTCGTGGGGACGGTAAGCCATATGTATGCATACATGGTTATTTAATTATATTGGTATGGATTGAAAGAGGAATATGGTTATTCCATAATTATAATTCTATTTATGAATAAAAAATAAATTATTTATATTACTTAATTTTTGGAAAACACATTAATATGAAGTAGAATATGAATTAATATTGAAATACTCGGTAGAGGAGATTACCTCTTCATTAATGATCTCTCTCTAGACCTCCAATAATAGGAACTAGAGATGGAATTTTGAGATGATTAGAACCTATATTATTAGACTAGGGGACCTGATAACGGAAATGGGAATGGGGTGGTAGATCTTGAAGGCTAAATGTTATGTGAAGCGGTGAGAGAGGATGTTCAATTTTATAATTGAGGTAAGGGGCATTTTTGGAAACACTGAAAGAATTAATTTATAATAAACTAAAAATACATCCAAAAGACCTAAATAAATTGTCTTTATATATGATATTACATGAGATACGTTTGTAATATAATAAAAATTGAATTTTTAGACATGTTTTAATTTGATTTTAAACCTTATCATTTCATCATGTCTATAATTATTCTCTTTTTATTTGGACTAAGGTAACAATTTGATCAATATTTAAAAAGTATTTTTTTACTTATTTGATGTCACATAGACCATGAATGAACAATATATAACATTTTATAGTATGAAATAATTGTTTTTCTTCTCCAAAAATATTTTTGGATTTTTATTTAATTTAATAAAATATTATTTTAACAAAAATATCAATAGTGTCAGTTTGACTCTACTCATTTAATGTATTTTTAAAAATATAAAGATAAGATGTAATCCTCAAAATGATATTCTATTATATCTATATTAGGTATTGGTTGTCAATAGATATTTTATATATTAATTATCCAAACTTAATTTTATTATAGTATTTGAAAAAAATATATTTTTATAATTCATTAATAAAATATATACTCCATCAGTATTATATAATTATTTAATAATCTTATTTTTTTATTATGAAAATACTTGGATGAAGATAAATACAATATATTTAATAATAATAATTCTTGTCAAATATATCTCATGTTAAACCCAACATTCAAAATGTTATATGTATTAAAACATTGTTGTGTCTACTTTATCATCACTTTAAATAAAATATAATAAGTTTCACAATCATAATCACTCGAAATGGTAAATAAATAAACCTTTAGATGATTAATGTCGATATATACTTGGCCAAAAATATTTGATAACTTTTTGATGACTTTTAATGGTTATTATAATTTTAATGAAAAATGTTTTATTTATTTTCCATCAATTATATTATTTTTGCATCATGAATGTATAATACATTATGGTAATTATTTATCACATAACAAATAAAAATAAATTATCATGTGAAATAAAAACAATTATATTTCAAATGAGTATTTATAGTATAATTTATCTTCTGTATAATCTCATTTTAAAAACTATAAACTTATTACAATTTGAGTAAGACATATGTAATTATTCTTCAAATAAAATATATTAAATGTTCTAATCTCATCCATATGGCTTCCAAAGGGTAATTTTTTTTACCCAAGTGTGGTTTAGGTTGAAATAATCTCATTAAATAATATTAAGACACGTGTTAAAGTAATTTTGTAATGTTATATTTACCCATAATTACCTGATTTACCCTTTTACCATATAAATAAAAATTACTAATGTTACTATTCATAATTACTAAAAATAAAATAATTCTATTTATATAATTCGGTCAAAATTATTCCAAATTTGGATTCAATTTTTATAAATTCAATACTACATAATTGACAGAAAATAAAATAAAATTAATCCCATTTTCAAAATGAAAAAAGCATTTATAAAAGTTAAAACATTGCAAAAGATTGATATGTTGTTAAATTAGAATTTATGGTAAAATCAATTCTAATGACCAACAATGTATTAAATGATAAAAATATATTCTATTTTAAAATTTAAACCATTTTATATTATAATTTTTCCACAAAATTTATTTTGATGAAAAATGATGTTTTTAATTAATGTTTAGAATATTTTTATTACTCATCAAAACATAATACTTTTCAGATAAATAATAAAAACTAAAAAAATGTAAATGTTATATCCCACATAAAATGAATAAGTAAATTTCATTAAATATGTTATATTAATGATTCAAAAAATATATTTACAATCGGTGCACCATTAAATGGAGGCAAAATAACATTTTTGTAAAAATACTTCTTTTATCCGAAAAATTGAATATGTAACTATATAATTTCTAGAAAACAAATAAAATGAATTATGAACACAATATTATATATATTAAATATTTATTATATTAATAAAATACATCATGATTGATTTAATAATTTTATAATATCACTTATTTTAATTTAAATATCTTTTCTCAGGAAAGTTCATATTATTCATAATCTCCATTATATTGAGTAGGTTTTAATGTGACATAATAATATTTAGTCAATCACAAAAACATGGACATTAGGGAAAGGAATTCTGTCAAAACAACTTGATATTGTGTGTAAGACTATCAAATCACAATGTTGCATATACCACAATCTAAATTGGTATCACTATAGTGAAATATTATCATTTTGTAACATACAACACAAGAAATCAAATAAAATAAAAAGTATATATCTCGTAAAAAAATTGGGGTGTAACATTCATACCCATGAAAATCAATTTCACCCTAAAAATTCATATTGGTTTTTAAGGTATTTAATATGTGAATGTTTATTTCAAAGAAATCCTCAACACAAAAACAAGCAAAAAAACATCTTTTTGAAAATGAATAGATGTTAAATAATAGTTACCCAATGTATATAATACCTAGGTATCTACATAAAATAAGATATGTAATGATTTTTCATGGAGGGAAAATAAAAAATAGTCATAGAGATGATAAAGATCACTGATCCCAATAATGATTATTATCTAGTGAACATTAAGAATAAAAAAACCATAAACTAAAGAAGCGTGAATTAAGAAAATGATATCCTCATAAATAATGATAATAAGACACCAATAAACACTATGGTCCCCTTATTCCTAGTGATTATGATGTTGTATGAGAAGATATTATTACTTATTTTTGGTATCTCATCATTGGTTGTACAATGAACAATTAACCCTTCTTATCTTATACAAATAAATGAAGTTGAATTTGTCATTAATAAAGGGCTAGCAGATCATGTGATCCATAAATATAAAGATATGGCATTCGATATATCATTATAAAAAATTGATATAACAAGTTATCAAATATTAATAAGTCAAACTATAATGAGTTATTAAAATCATTATCTACAGTCTTACTTATATTATCCATAATTGGATAACCAGGAATTCCATACTAAAACTGAAAATCCAAAACATAAATATTGGTACACTAACATGGCTTAACATTTATCACCCATATAAACTAGGGTATATATTTTTTCTAATTCTAAACATTTGATCACCTTTATCATATATTCATACGGGTCATGGTAATAATGGGAATTACCCTATACCCTTATTAAAAACATGCATGTTTCCTCATTCCAATAATTATTAGATATATTACATAAGAACCAAAAAGTTTTATACTTCACCTATGAGAGAATATTCATATTGAAAAAAAATACATAAATACTTCCCAATAAACTGGCATCATCTATCTTATTTATTCAAATCCAACATATCTTCATTCGGAAACCTTTATAGTAATATAAGGGGCATATAAAGTGTTTTTGTTTCCTTAATAATGTGTTCTCATAGTATATCAACATACCCATAAATTAATTTTCTTGGTCTTTATAACTATTAAAAATATTATTTATAATCCTTAATGAAAAACGTTTACTGACCATACTTATATATTTCATTATTCATATAACATAATATCTAAATTTAGAAACAGATAATCCCCTATCATCCATCATTATTCTTAAAACATTACTTAGGATCCATCATTTTAGTTCTCTTAAAATATAAATCATGTATTTAGGTTCCCCAACCTTAATATTCAAGATTCTTATTTTTAATGTTCACAATAATGTTGGAACATACCATACAATTAACATGTCATTTATAATGTCTTTAAGCTTGTATTTATATGAAATACTCATACCACCTTCATTATTCACATTATGATATTTCTGATTAGTGAATATGTTTTCTTAATTACAATACGCTCCAAATTTGAATCATTCAATGATAGATATGTTTTATATAGTGTTGGAGATTGAATAATACCAGAAATAAATGTTTGAGAAATAAATACAAAAGATTTAAAACTTATAATTAAGGTAAATTATGCATAATATTTCAATCTATGATGTCAAATGTTTATTCCTAGGTTATTCGTTTTTATCAAAATATCTATAGGATTGTAACCTATACCTAATCGTATCCTTAAGAAATTCAAAGTCATATCCTTAGAAATATTTATAGGGATCTCACTAAAGTCTTCACTTCCATGTTTGTAAATGTTGATTTAACCTTCACTTTGATACCAACTATAAAGAAAAATGATTTACGTACATTGAAATTACATCGTTTTTTGATGAATAATTAATATCGTGCCCAAATAAAATTCCCAATGACTATATTAGTTTAGTTCTTATGGAAACAAGAAACATATTACTCTAATTTGGTGAATCATCTTCAAATTATCCAATAAATATTTTCCCCATCTGTTTTCCAACATAAATCTATTCTTTATATCCTAGCAAAAAGAAAATATTATGCATTAGGTAAGCTCTAACACTTAGTAAGGGGGAAAATCTAAAATATAAAACAATAAATGAACATAGCAATGTAAAAACATGAAAACATATTTTCAAAAAAATACCAAGTATAAAAAATAACAGAACCTTTATTCATTAAATAAATCATCATAGTTCATAATGAATAAATAAAAATGGAACATGAGCCATTAAAAATAAATTTGGAAGGAAACATATAATCGTGGAAAAAACATAAGCATAGAAACTCATTCCCATATTAGACAAGGATCATTACCAAGACCAGTATAGTGGACACAATCCCCTAATAAATCGAGTTCACTCTTCATCACATCCCTATAATACTAAACTATAATTCCATTCCTTTACAACCCTATATTATTGATCATATTTTAAATTACTTTCTGGTCCTATCTATCTCATGATATATAAATACTTTCCCAAAGCATTGGTTGGATATATAGTTACCACACATTATATAATTAAAACTATACATATGTGTGTTACAAAAACACAAATCATTAATCATAGAAGAACCTAAGGAACAAAATGGGTTATATAAACATCATCACACCACACCATAACCCATGTAAAACAAATAGTTTTCATAAATATAATTCCATCATAAACAAAATAAACCATAATAATAATATGGAAATTATTGTTGAAACATAACCACATCAAATAATTTCATAATAGATGGAAAATAATTTTGATAGAACACGTGAATATAATTATCATGAAAATATTTTTTAGCATTAAATTTTTTTATGTAATTATTAATGTTAATTTTAATAAAAAATATTTTTTTTGAAAATATTCATTAAATATTTTCAGGGAATCTTCGTGGAAATAAGGTTTAAAAATCAATTCACATCGTATATGTTAAAAAATCATTCGTCACGTATAATTTTTTAAAAATTCAAATAAGTACCTCATTTTGAAAATGAAATTTGGATTCTATCCAATCATGTTGAAAAAGTATAAAATATGAAAAAATACATTAAACATCTATAGGATAATAGTAAAAAAATTTCTAAAAACATTTTTTAAAAACATAGACTTAAATGATAAATAGTCTTCAATAAATACTTCTATAAAAATAGTATCGTATTATACTAATATTGATAATTTATCACATTAAAAATTATATTTAGTCAATTAATATGTCTCAAAATATTAAATGAATATTAAAATCTCATATACTTTTAAATATGTATCATATAAAAATTCATGGGCACAATTGGAATGAAAAATGTAATGTATAATCCATATGTCCAATAGAAATAATAGTGAGGAAAAATAATCAATCATCTTAGGTATGATATTATTTTTATGTATCTGAAACTTCTATATAATGATTTAATATTTTCATTTATTTGTAATATAATAATACTAATATATTTGATTTTATATATTATCAACAGTTTGTAAATAATAGTATTTCTAATCCATTGGCTATTAACTACTTTATTTTCTTACGTATGATTCATCAAATATGATCTTGTTCCTCTACAAAGATTATAGTTTTATCATATTCAGAATTATATTAATAAAATATATTATATAATTTTTTCTATCAATGCATATATATAATCATGATTTAAAGGATAGAAGGTATAGTGAATCGTATCATAGTGTGGACACGATAGGTCGTACATACGCACAAGAAATGATATCATACTCATAATTGGGAAATGATATAGAAGTGGATGGTGTATATTTTGTTCAAGAATCCATATAATTTTATAATAATAATATATTGTTATTATTTTCATCATTGTACACATCCCTGTAAATTTTTATTGAAAAACATATTACACCATGGCGTGAAGACAGTAAGCCGTACGTACACGCTTGTAGTGATTTCATTTATTATAGGATGGATAGATGGTGAAATATGATTCTTCCATAATTAAAATAATATATCAGTATAAAATTGATACATTAGATATTAATTTAGAATGAAAACAACTCAGGAAGGGAAATCATAAGAACAAATAAATTTAATGAATTAGTAGAGGTGATTACATCTTCTTCTATGTGATCTCACTAGTCCTCCTCTGAATGGTACTAGAGTTGGTCTTTTGAGAAGACCAAGACCTCAAGATTTTAACAAGGTAATTTAAAAAGGTAAATTGGTAGGGGATTTCTGAGATTGAAGGATAAGAGTTAATTGAAGAGGTGAGGGAGGAGGTTCCCTTTAATAATTGAGGAGAGGGGTACATTAAGAAACTCCAAAAATATTAATTTAAAATAAACTCAAAACACATAAATACCTAAAAAATGTCCTCATTTTAAATATTAGTGGATATAAGGTTATATTATCATAACCCAATTTTTTAATAAATGTTTTGATTTCATTTTATAACTTATAATTTCATTTACCCTTAATTATTCTCTTTTAATTGTAACTTAGGTAAAAAATGATCAATATTATAATAGTTTATATGTTACATACATGATGTTAATTAGACAATAAAAAAATATAGAAAATTTTAGAGTAAATAGTAATTACTTAATATTTTTCATAATATTTTAAAATTTTTAAATAATTATTTTAAAAAAAATTTCAACAAAATATCAATAATTACATATTGAAACTATTAATTTCTTGTACATTGAAAAATATAAAGATAATAAGTTAACCTCAAAAAATACTCTATTATATATATATGAAGTTGAGGTCATCTATTAATTTTTTTGGATATATTAATTATCCCAAAATTTATTTTTTTTTCATTTTTACTAACATTAATTAGTTATTTACATTAACTAAATATTAACTACATTAGGTTTGTGTAGTTATTTAAAAAATGTATTTGATGAGTACTAATTAAAAATAAAATACTACGATGAATATAAATATCTATCTTTCAAAAAAATAATTTTCAGTAGAATATATATCCTAGAAAATACAACATAAAACATTAAATATGTATTAAAACATGAATATGAAAACTTTAACATCACCTTAAAAAATATTATATGTGTGAGAATATTTTCCATATGACTCCAAACGGTCATGAAATCTACCAGTAGAATATTATGGATGGATATAAATCACACAATAATAATACGATTAGTGTTAACGTAATTTAATATTGTTATATTAACCCTTAATTACCTTACTTACCTTTTTAGCATATTAATAAATGTTTCTGAATACACTATACATAATAAAAAAAATAATGTTATTTACATAATTTAGACCTACTAATTACAAATATTTAATCCATTTTTAAAAATTCAAAACAATTTGTTTAGTAATTAATTTAAATTAATCCCGTGGCCAGAATGAAAAACGAGTTTTTATGAGATAAAGCCTTACAAATGATTGAAATTATTTTTTGTCAAAATTCATGGTAAAATTAATAAAAATTAAAAAAAATATATTAATTGATAATAATATATTATATTTTTACATTGAAACAATTAAATAATATAATCATCCACATTAATTATTTCAATAAAAAAATGTTTTCAATTAATGTTTTGTATATTTTTAGTATTCATCAAAACATAAAACTTATCATAAAAATATCAAAAAACACACAGTTGTAAATTTATATATAAGTCTAATAAAGAAAATACTTATTTTGTAAAAAATAATATATAATGTTGTCTAAAACTGTAATCAAATGGGTGTTCCCCCAAATGGTGGAAAATGTATTTTTTGAAATGAACTTATTTTAACAAAAAATTTGAATTTGTTCTTATATCATGTCTGGAAAACATATAAGATTAATTTTAAACATTATATTTAATATATTAAATATATATTAAATTAATATAATCCATTAAAATTAATTTGATTATTTTATAAACTCGCATATTTTCATTTAAATAGTATTTCAGAAGAATGTTAATATTAATCATACCAGTAATTTTAATGACTAGTTTATAAGATAACATAATAATATTAAGTTGTTCAATTAAATACGTTCTTGTGAGAAATGAATTATTTCAAAATAACCTGATAATGGGTGAAACAAAAGCCATTAATAGTGTTTCATACACCACAAGATATGTTGATGTTGCATATAGCGCAATATTATCTTGGTGTATCTTACCACACAAGACTTCAAGATATTTAAAAAAATATAGGGTTGTTAGGAAGGGGGATAAGAATTTTTCATATGAAATTTAAAATTATCTCAAAAAAATTAAATTTTTTTTAAATTTCCATAATAATAAAATAATAAAATGATAACCACTTCACATCATCATTCCACAACACACTCAACAACTAATTCCCATTAATAATACTAATAATCATGTGCAGTAACCCATTTCATCACCAAGTCACCACCTTATGGAATCTACCAAGTTCCACTTTGTCACCAACCCAATGTTTGAACAAACAAGGAACCATAATTCTGCTTCATGAACTCATGCTTACCACACATTCAAAGATCTGAATAAAATTAATTTATTTTGAAACTGATTTTTATTTCATGAAATTTTACAAACTACATTATTGTATTATTTCAAAACAAAATATTTAGGTTCTGAAAAAAAGAATTTATTTATTTAAAAAATAGATAGTGATTCACAGATAAAATATCCATGATCATGAATATATAGTGTGGATGATAGGCCACCAACCTATCATCATATGGAGACAATTAATAATGAATAAAATAATGCTTTAGATATGAAATTGAATCCTTAATCCATTTATAGATCCATTTGGGCTTTAATCAAAACACACCATTGATCATAAATATATCAAAAATAGATTAAATATAATTTTAAAAATTAGTTAAAATGATGATATCTAATTAGAAAGAGAGAAAACAGATACTTACAATTGATTAAGGATATATAACAGACAATTTAATAAAACTAACATCCATATAAAAATGAATCACAAGTAATTCACTTGGAATGAGAGGAGCTCAATATCATGATGGGAGTGTTGATAAATGAGGGTTTTGTGGTGAAAATTGAGTTCAACTCTATTTTTCAATGTATTCATAAACATTACATTGTTATTAAATATAGTTTTGGAAACCTTGTGCTAATGGTAGATGTGATATTTTTTCTACCCCATCCCATAATGGGTGAAACATGGGCTAATAAACCATGAACCAATAATGATTTTACCCAATGACACTACTCGCACAATATCACATAACACCTGTGCAGTTTGTCAAAACCCTGAACAAACCATTCAGCTACACAATGAATCGTATAATCACTTATATGGTTTCATATAGAAGATATATTTTCCTCAAAACAATTTCAAAATTATTCACCCTTAAAAACATTTCTAAAACACTCTAAAACTATAAAAAACAATAAAATCACAATACAGGTGTTACATAACATCAAAATTCATAATAAAATGGTACTGTACTAGATCATAGGGGTGTCCAAATCAGTTTTCTCTTTTTTTTTCTATCCGATTCATATTTTTAAGTTACCAATTATTTTCTAAAAAAATAGAACCAATTCAAAATATGGGAAAACACTTTTTAAAATTTATATAATATCATATGACAAATGTAAGAACTCTTTAAATTCCAACATCTCAACTTAAAAATTTTATCAGTTGAAAAGGATGTAAAAATTTCCTTATAATCATTTCAAATGGAATGGAAAAACATACATTGTATGAGGTAATCCAAATAAAGTTTCTATAAAAACATCAATAATTACCACATAAGCTTTATATATAATGCTTAATCAATCCATTTTATAGACATAAACCTAAATCCTAATACATAATATGGTATATATCTAATATAACCAATCATTAGTGATGGATTTAATATGGATTACTCTCTCATAAAACACAATGAATGTGTTGATCCCAAATAAAGTAAATACCATGAGAGGTTAGCAGTTAATATGTGTATTTTAATTTTATGTTTATACATTACTAATAATATTTTCCCACTTTTATTAGGTAATTTTCTCTCTCTAATAAATGATTTGATGTAATAAAACAGAAAATAGATACATATAATATTTTTACTCAGTTTAAACAAATGGAACAATCCATGGATTATTAATATAAAATATCTTAATAGAAATAAAACTCTAAATATAAATACATTAATACCAGTTCGTAGTGACCACAACGATCCTTATTGTTTAAAACCATAATAGAATGAATAAATATTCCACTACTCTTATTAGTAGAAATAATACACATCTCCACTTGTATTAGTCTTATTCTTTCATGAAAAATATATTTATGTTACACAAATAATATTTTAGAAATTAACATTGTTTCCTCACAAGTCCTATGGGATTATCTCATGGATCATCATTTTTTTATTTATAAAATACTATGGGAATTCATCCACCCCTAACTCATTTCTAATATTTTATAATATCCGTATTTCATTTTGTTTCCCTTAATCCACAATCCTAATTTTTATTTTGATTAGTAATTATATCTTTAATATTTCAAAAAATAACCATTTTTATATTTTAATTTATTATATATTCTCCATCGAAAATATGGGAAAATACATTCAAATACATATTAAAAAACAAGTCAATATCATTTATTTATTTACATAATATTAATATTAATGTAAAATAAATTTAAAATTCTGGATCTTCATGAATCGACACTTTTAGGGTGTAATTACTCCATTTATACTATGGTATTTTGTCACACAACAAATCCAAAAAATTTTCCCCAAAAATAATTTATAAATCATCAAAATTCATATATTATGATTTTAAATCAATTAATTTTCATGAAATAGTTATGTTGATAAGTTTTTCATTGAGCAGTGATGTTAACTTGGAAAAAACATTAACATCTGCACAAAAATTTAACTCCTTGAGTTTTTAAAAGAAAAATCATTTATCAATAGCATATAGGGTACGCAACAATGAACCCAAACAAAAAATGATATTTAAATACGATGGTTATATGCTTTCAATTGAAATTTTGGATCAAATTAGTATTAACAAAATCATTAAATAAATATATATATATATATCCAATATATATTGATAAATTCTTAGTAATCAACATTTTGGCAATGTATTTTTTATATTCAAAATATGCTTTATACAAAAATTATTAATTTTTAATTTTTTTTTATATTTTTTTATACAACATTTAAAAATGTATTTGAAAATAAGAACTCCATTTTAATATTATAAAATTAAAATTAACTTAGGGATATATTTTGGTATTTTTATGAAAATAAATATTTTATTGTGAACAATGAGAATATCCTTATCTATAATATTGATATTACTTTTGATAAATTAAGTAATATAAAATAAATACATATTATTTTTATTTTATTAAATGTTAATATAACATTAATTTTTATATATTTAATTCAAATAAATAAATTTTTATCATATTTTTAATGAATTTTTTACATGATTAAGTTCATGTTCAAAACAAATTTTTATAAAAACGATATTAAAATGAATAATGTATCTACATTTTTTTTTAATAAAAACTAATGATAAATTCTATAAATGAATTTTTTAGATTATATATATATATATTTATTAATATACAGAAATATAATTATGATTACTAGTTATAATGTTAATCTGAACACACATTTTCCTAAAAAAATGTAATTTTTAAAAACCTTCTTTTCATCATACATTGTAGGTTTTATATTAAATAAAATAATTAAAACTCCTTGAATTAATTTTGTTAAAATGGATACCATAGTTCAGATCATCATAATTATTATTTGGTAATTAGAGCAACATAATTTTTATACAATTAGAATAATATGTATAGAATATTTTATGTTCCATGATAAAAGAAATATAAGTTAATTTAGATTAAAAATAATAAAAAAATAGAAATAATGTTACCATAAAATTTATATATATTTCTTATTAAATTTATTAATATATCTATTTTTTACTGTTATTTCATTACAAAATATTAAGTAATTAATTCTATAGAAATTATAATTTTATATAATAAAACAGAATTTGTATTTTTGGGTTATAGTAAAAATCGATTAAAAATTTTTATTTTGATGAATTCATGTATTTTTGAAATAAATAATATTTTAAAATAATATAATATTTAAATAATTTTAATAAAACAAAAATTATCAAATAATTTTTATCAAATAACAATTATCATATAATTTTTATGTTGTCAAATATTATTTTATAAGGGATCAAGAATTGTTATTTTCAAAAAAACCATTATTTCTTCATAAATATTGATTACAAAATTAAAAGTGAAAATAAAAATATTTAAAAAAATATTTAGATAAAATGAAAATTCTTTTTGTAATCATAACATTAAAATTATTCAATGTCGAATTTTTCATAATTTTCTATGACAGTGAAATTTTCAGGTAAAAATTAAATACCGTATAAATATACATTGTGTACTATGAATTCATAATGATACAAAAGTTGTGTGACAAACACTTTAAAGTGTATGTGAGAAAAATTAAGTGTTTTTAATTTAAAAGAATGTAATTTTATGATTATTTGGTTATTTTTAGAAATCCTTTATGAATCCTGCAAAGCCATTTGTATATTTTACGGTTTTAAAATCATTTTAGTAACAGTGTGACTAACATCCACATAATAAAGGGAATTATATTAATAAAATTAGACAATTTACTTATAAAAGAATAAAAACCACTCCCATTTTTCAAAAATCGTTTGAATAAACCATGATATGGTTTGTGCTTTATGATATATATTTATTGTATATCCAAAACATAAATAATAATGAAATCTATTTCTTTTTCTATATAAACCCAAAAATTATCCCATTTATTATTACCATAACTCATTAGAGAATGTACATACTCTTCCCTACATTATTTTTATTTCTACTAAGGTTCCCCCAAGCTCTCAATATGACGTACCAAACATTTGGAGTCACACACTTAGATATGACATCTTAACATTCATCTCCTCCTTCCAATTAAAACACATTATTTGAAAATAGTATTCTTAATTTCAATTTTTATATTTTCAAAATTTTATAATAATTAAAAAAATTTAAAATTTAACATATAACATTTATATATCATTTATACTCTCTCATTTTTACCCTCACATAAGTCTTTACTATGCTGAAATTTTGTAGGGCATTTTCCACTCTAATTCTCATTCACGCACCAATTATATGTTATTAATTGAAATTACCATTTATTCATGTAGGGATATGTTCTTAAAAATACCCCTTAATTTAAATTTTTGTAGAAATATTGAAAAACCCCCTTCTATCTCATTTATTGTCCAATGATTCTTTATGTATGACTATTACGCTCCCAAAATATTATAATGATTCTTTTCATTATTCAGGTTTCTTCCATTCCATATGTATTACATTTCCAAATTTATAGTATTGGGATATTATTTTTATTTTCCTTATTACTTACTATTTTATTTCTATATGATGATAGACCTATTTATCTTTTATCAACCCATTTTTATTAATCATTTACTTACACTATTATGCTACCAAAATTTCACTGTGGTTTTCAATGACAAAATAATTATGTAATGGATACAATACCCATTACATATAATGGGTGTTCATTTTTATGAATATATAATTTTTTATATGGGATAAACATGTATTTATTCCTTACCCATTAATAATGGAATAAATTATGATGATTATTGTATCTATATTGTATGATCAATGTTGCACACATAAAACTTGAGAGTGAAACAAATGTGATGGGTCCACCCAATATTAAATAGTTATACAATGAATTGGGTAATATCTAATATAAGTATGTTAGGTTTGGATAAGGATTTATCCTTTTTCCTTTATGAGACATTTTCCACCATTAATTATTATAGGTTTATCCATAACCTATGTCTGTGATTCAGTGATTAATGTTGTTTCCTCATTTCTATGTTATGATTATCATACTATATCGTGACTTATTATTGATGTTACTTTTATGCACCATTGATTTCACTATTTTGTGAATTGTTTATTACTTTAATGGGATTTATAGCTCCCCCATATCTTCTGTTTTTATAAAGTTATCATCTACAGTTTTAAAAAGCAAAGAAATTTTAGAAGAATGTTATGGAAGATTTCAATAATGTTTCATTACCACATTTTCAAAGTGTTATGTTATCTACATAATTCACAAATACACAAGGCATATCAATAATTTTTATTGCATTAACATCATTTTTTTTAATAATTCATTATTTACTGTTTAATAATGTGATTGGTTTTTAATGTTTCTATAAGAGTAAAAGATGATTTATTTTTGATAATAGGATTATAAAACTCTCGGAAAAGCCTAAGTGATAAGACAAAGTGTAAGAAAATATTAATAATTTTTTTAAGTATAAATTAAGTAGTTTATCAAGAAAATAAATCCCTATCTGTATACTACAAGTGGGCGTGGTTCTTGAATAGATATACATAGGTGTAACAAATTTGATAAGGTGTCTGAGACCATACATGGGGCGACCTGGTACACAATAATAGTGCTTACTATACACCTTGTTTTACACTATCATAGGATATACATTGGTATAATTATAATCCTATTATAAATCATTTTTATTGGATAAAATTATACCCTTAGTATTATATGTTAGGAAATAGATCATGGATAACATAGATTGAATCCTAGAAATTTATATGTTAAGAAATAACTGTAATTTATATATTATCTATTTAATTTCATTGGATTCCCCTTTATGTGTTTAATAGTATAAAAATAAAAATTCATAATTTTTATATTAATATATTCAATGTCTGAAAAATAGGATTAATATATTGTTATTATTTGGTTGATTACGTGATCCAAGAGAATTATATTCTTCTACATCGTAAATATAAAACATTATCATGTGTTCACATCGTTTGGATAAAAATATGAGATTATAATGGAAATTAATTAATGTAAGAAATTATAATTGTAATGATTTTTTGTAGTGTATATGATAAAGTAATTATTTTACTCTATGAAAATAATGTTATATAAAAAATTATTTCCTATTTTGATCCTTAATGATGAATTACTAGACATTTTTTCAATTAAATATATACAGTTTTGAGTTTATTTACGTTCTATTGACCATGTTCTCTATAAAAATAAATTACCTTTTGTTTGTATTTTTCCCTTCCATTTATTTTTTTCACTTATAATTATTTCCCACCTATTGTGAATCCTTATTCTGTGATGACCTTGAAACTTCCTTTCTTTCCTTACAAGAGGATTTTATGTTAACCCCTTTTAGGATGTGTGTTTTCAATAAATATATTTAGAATTCTCCAAACATATCTTAATTCCATTAAATATAAATTTTGCGGGTGAAGTTTATTATAGTTGTGAATAATGTAATGACTTGAGTTTTTTTAGGACAATTGATTTTTCAATATCATATTCATTACACAACATCGAACCCATTAAATCAATAACATTTAAATACGAACGTTTTACCATTTCCATTAAATCATTGGATATGATTAGGATTAACTAAATAATGGAATATATATATATTTATATATCATATATAAATTGATAAATTCTTAGTAAATAATCAATCAAAATTTCATAATATCATTTTATTATTAAAAATATAATCACATCAAAAAAATAATTTTGATATCATTTTATATTATAATTATTTTATAGAATATATATAATATTTATTTGATAATAATATATCCATTTATGATATAATAATATTAAATTTAACCTAGGGTATGAAATTGTGATTTTTCAAAAAAATTAATGAATTTTTAGTAAATAGTGATAAATACCATTTTTATGTAAAATTATAACTTTTGTTGAAAAATTTACTAATATAAATGTTCAAAACATTCTAATAAAATTATTTAATGGTTAAATAATTATTCAGTAGTTTTATTTTATTCAAAAAAGTAATTTTGAATTATATATGTAATGGATTTTTTATAAGTTTATATTTATGCTTAGAAATTTTTTTTATAAAAACTATTTTAAAATGAATAATGTACCACCATATTAGTTAATTAAGAAACATCTAATTAGGAATGATATAAATTAAAATTTTAGATTATATATATATATATATATCTTTAATAATATAAATTCATAGAATTAATATTACATGTTTTAAAGTTAATGTGAAAATATATTTTCATTAAAAAATGTATTTTTAAAAAACTACTTTTCATCATGATTGAGGTTTTTATGTTAAATAAATTTCATTCACCTATTGGACTATATTTTGATAAAAATTGATTCAATATTTTTAATCTATATAATTAAAATTAGAAAATATTTCCATCTAAATTTATGTAAAATATGAATATTTTAAATTGTAATTACCATGGTAAAAGGAAAATTGGTTAATTAATTGTAAAAATAATTTAACATAGAAAAGAAACAATGTGAGACATAAATATATATTTTATTTTAGATAAAATAATTGTAATATTTATTTCTTATTCTTGTTACTTTTAAAATGATTATGTATTCAGTTTAATAAAAATTATATTTTGATATGATATAAAAAAAAATTTATTTTTGGGTAATATTAAAATTCATTTAAGGAATTTATTTTGGTGAATAAATGTATAATTTAAATAACTAATATTTAAATATAATATTATTTATAAATAATTTTTATCAAATATAAAATCTTATAATTTTGATGATGTCAAATATAATTTTATAATATTTCAAAAACTGTCATTGAAAAAAACCATCGTTTCTTAGTAAATGTCAATTACTATTTTAAAAGAGAAAAATTGAAATATATAATGAAATATTTAGTCAAAATGAATATTATTTTTAGAATCATAATATCAACATTATCCAATGGTTAATTTTTCATAATATTCTGAGACGGGTGAATTTTAAGATAAAAATTAAATATTGTATAAATATAATTTATGTATTATGACATCATATTGACAAAAAAAGATTCAATAAATACTATAAAGTGTATCTATGAAAAAATATATGTTTTATCATTAAAATAATTCTAATTTTTTGTTTAATATGTTACCTTCATAAAGCCTTTATAAATCCTCCAAAACCATTTATATATTTGAAGGTTTTAAAATCATTTCTTTAAGAGTGGGACTCACCTCTATAATGAATGGTATTTATTTTAATATGTTAGTCCTTAGTGTTATAGAATAATAAAAAATAACCCAAATTTATATAACCATTGTAAAAAACAATTTCATGGTTTTTGGTTTCAGGTATTTTATTATGTAGGGTCCAAATTCAAAAAAATACAGAAATCCCCATCATAAGTTATATAAAAGCACAGAAAATCCCGTATCGCATCAATAAAACTCAATGTGGAATTCCCATAATCATACCTCCAGTATTTATAGTCCTCCTAGGGTACCCTGTATTTATCAATAATCCCCTCCCATGATTTTAGATTCACACACACAAGTATGGGATCCTCGTCGTTTTATCCTCCTTTCAATTCAAGCACAATCATTAAAATTAGTCTACTTAGGGTCAATTTTTTTATTTTAACTGAATTATAATAAATCTATTACAATCAAATTTGTTCTATATTGATGATATATCCTTTATCCTCTCTCATTTTGAACCATACATAAGTCGTTACTATGCCATAATTTCATCCATTGTTTTCAATCAGCTCTTTTAGGATATGAATTTTATTACCTTTTGTGCATGTTGGGATATTTTATTATATTCCATCCCTTTATAAATTATGAGATACCCCTTCCTCTATAATTAATCCTCCAATTATTCAATTGGTACACCCACTACCATACATAAATATAGTTATGATTATTTCAATTATTCATGTTTCTTTATTACCTATGCATTCTATTTAATTTTTTTAATGTTGGTATATTATTCCACATGCACTTATTAATGACAAATTTATGTCTATGTGATGATAGAACCATTTCACTCTCATAATCTTGTTTTTTGAATCATTGTGTGACATTATTATGCTTCAAAATTTTCACAGCAATTTTTCATTCTTAAACAATTATGTAGTGAATACCATACCCATTTCCTATCAAGGGTGTTCACATTTATGCATATATTTTTCTTATTTTGGAATTACATGTCTGTATTACAATAAAATTACTGTCGAATAAATTTTTAGGATGAATGAATCAATATTGTATGATCTATATGGCACACTTAAGCATGAGAATGAAATGAATGTGACGGTTGCTCCCTAAATTATATAGGGCTCTAATACATTATGAAATGTTTAATATCATGATACGTCATGTTAGGATAGGGATTAAACATTATTAATTTATGTAAATTTGTCCACCATGAATTCTTGGTAGATTATTCTTTACCTGTGTTTTTGAATTAGTGTTTTATGTTGTTACAAAATTTCCCATGATATGATTATCATGCTATATCAAGCCTTATTATAAATTTCATTTTATTCCCCATTGATATTCCTATTATCTTACATGGGTTATTTTATTAATTTTATGACTATTTTATTCCATTACTGGTATTTATAAGTCACCTCATTCTTTTTCCCCTGGTTATCCCATGAAATTTGGAAAATGCATGGAATTTCAAAATCCTATTAAGGAAGCTTTCAATTATAGTGTTATACCCCATGTTAAAAATGCTATGTAATTTACCAAATAAAAAAATAAAAATTACATACCGATCATTTTGGGTTGTATATATATTACATTAATTTAATAATTCATTAATTAATTTGCAATAAAAAGATGTGTGGTTCATGAAAATGTCTCAAATTAGTGATCATGTTCATAGTACATGCCTAACAAAGAGAATTATTCAAATTAGGTTGAAATAGTTATATTATTACTCGAAAATTACAATTTTGAACACTTTCATTTCAATAATCAAATAAATAAATCATTGAGGACTCCTTTTTTCATCCTGAAATACTCTTCTAAAATGATAAATTCTTATATTCTAAAAAATTTCTATGTTATAGTTTGAACAATTCATTCAAGATGTTACTATTTATACACATAGGATATTGCAAAAGGAAAAAATATTATATAATCTCATCATGGTGCAACCTCAATTTTGATCAAGATAAATTATCTTTCGATTCTCCCTAATGATCCTAAAAAATATTTTCTTAAAAAAATTTCAAATATAAAATCCAATCCCATCATAAAAATCGACCTCATGACATAACAACAATGTTGGTTTTTATGATGTCATAGATAGACTTAGGGACATTTATATGAACCTATATAACTTCCCTTTTACCTTTTTTATAATCTACCCATCTTAGGATTGAGATTTTCATGAAGTTAATTATGACTAATAATTAGAACACCTCTGCATTCTTATAGAACTCCATTATCCTAAATTATGAACATTAGGTTCAATTAGAAGTTTCTACTTGAGTATTGAGAATATAATCAACCCATGACTAAGTAAAGATATTTTTTAGAAAAATATCCTCCAATTTTAATTATTTAAAAAATTAAATATATGTAGAAAAAAATTATTGAAAAAATTTATAAATAATAAAATCGAACAAAAAAATCAATGTGAACCTCATTAAATTAGAGAGTGATTAATTTATTACAATGCTCAAATAAACATCCCATAAATTACATAAGTAATAAATTATCTTTCATCACTTACATCCTAAAGAAATTTTTAGACCTAAAGATTTAAAGAATTATGGAATATGTTAGATTTGAAAGTGGACACTTCCAAAAAAATTAAATTTTCAAAAAAAAACATGTCCTTGAAAAAAAAACATTCTTCATTCAAGTAATGTCCCATAAGTGAAACTCAAACTCACTTAATGTTCTAAATAATCTATAATCCAAAAAAAATAAAAAATATGGGATGAGGAAAATAAATATCAATTGGGTAAAAAAGTAAATTAAATGAACTATTCAATTCTAAAAACTAATAATCCAATAAGAAAGTTAAATTTTTTAATAAAGACCATTCATATCATGTATTCACATACATATCAATAAAAATAAATAAATTTATCACTAATTTTTAGAAAAAAAATTTGTAATTAATAAATGAAAATCTATAATCCTTATGGTATCTTGTAAAATAATGAAAATTAATGTGAAACATTCACTGAAAAATATTACTTTAACGTTTTAGAATATTGTAAATATTCATTATAAAATAAATGGAAAACATAATTACCTTTTGAAATATAATAATTCTATTAAATAAACCACTGCGAATAGATCATGTAGGTACATTGGGACATTATCCTTAAATTAAAACTTACAATAACCCTTATAATAGAGCCTTCAAATTAGAGAATTATCATAATAACTAGGTGTAACCTATCATTAGTAATCTCAATCACATTACCCAAAGAGTAAGTGATCTATATCGGTCTCCCTCATCATTAGAGTTATATCATTCTAAAATTAAATTGAATAAATATTTAAAATAAAAATAATAATAATAAAACATATATATCAATAATTTTTAAAAATAACATTCATTTCAGTTGTATTTTTATCCCAAAAGAATAAATCTATCTATTATTTCTAAAAATTAGAGGAAATTAAAATTTAATATGAACAATAGTTTATAACAAAAAAATACAAGAAGAATGAGAATATAATATTCATTGAAAACCCAGGAAATCTTGTAGAGTATTAATTAAAATTATTAACAAATATGATTATGTGAAATATTATCCAAGACAAATATTATTAATAATCGTTGTTTTTTAAATTTTGTAAAATGTCAAAAATAACCCATTTGGAAAACGATTTATGATTCCTCATTAATCATATTTTATGAATGTTAAAAATATTAAAATATAAAACTCATAAACCCATTATTTTTTAATAATATCATTATCTAATCATTTATAATAACTTTTATATGGAATAAAAATTTTGGAAGGAAAACACTTTAAAATGTTTTTAAAAAAAATTTCTTACCACAAGTAAAAACTCATTTAGTTTGTTCCTATAAACTTTAGATTTATAAAATTAAATTAGTTTTATACTCACATAATATCTATTTTCATGATCACTATATTATCATTATTCCATTTATTTAATTGATAACTATTTTTAATTTAGTTACTATATTCATTAAGAACCTATACAGTATTAATTGTAACCTAATTGTTGGAACAATAATCCTAATGTTATGAATAATAATATAGACCATAGAATTGTAAAATCAACAGTGAATGAATATATAATATTTTGGTATCTTATAAATGAAAATGTTAAAAAATTATTTATATGTGTATGTACATAAATTTTTTAAAAATGCAACATTTAGTATTGCTATTTTTGTATAACATACATGTTTATTTAGAATTTTATTATTTTTGTATTTATTTAAACGACAAATTATTTCAATATAAATAATTCATATATAAATATGATTTTTTATTATTATTAGAAAATAATTTTATACAACCTTAATTAATGTTTCAAAGGTACATAAAATCACGTATAATATTAAAATTAAAATGTTTCGAATAAATGATGAATTTCTTTTAATAAAACTTCTCAAACATGAAAAATATCTTGATAAAGTAGATTACATTTTCCAAATTTTGACATTGAATATATTTATGGTGAATACATGTGATTTGTCTAATTTTTTTTAATTTTTTGTGAATAGTGATATTCGATAATTTGTAGTATTATACATTTTAAGCTACATACATGAATTTTTTATTCATAGATGATTTTAGAATAGAATGGTTCTAAATATCCTAAAAAATATAATAAATTTATTCATATTAATCAAAAATATAAATTTCAATGAGAAAAACTAATGAACTAATTAATATAATTATACAAAGAACCCCCTATCCTCCCCGATAAAAACCACTACTCACCACCCATTCTCCACACATATTTTTAGAATTTTTGCTTATAAATATTATTCCCAATTACCTCGAAAATACTATTTCAAACATCTAATAGATTATGGTCTAAAAAAATAATAATTCCACGTTTCTTATGGGTTCCTTAAAATAAGTGATATTCAAGTGGTTACATTCTTAAACCATCTCTTTTTATTTTATTTGTTATTCTACCTTCTCATAACCTCTTTCATCCATAAAATAATAATTACACTAATATATCATATTTCCAGGTATCATATAATTATAATTTAATATATTAAATCCACCCCTTTTCTTATCTCCTCTAATAAAATTAAATGAAACTATTGTCCATTTTATGGTGATTTTTCTTCCCCAAGGATAATGAGTTTTATTTTTCCATTACCACAAGTATGGTTTACCATAGAATCATTATAATGGGTAAAAAATACTATAATATCTATATTATAACATTTTTGTTATTATGGAACAAATATATGAAAATAATATTAAATATAATGAAACTAGTTTATAATTGTTGAAAAAATCTAGAAAATGAACTAAACATTTATAATTAGTGTTTTATAAAATGGATAATAATACTAGCTGAAAACAAATTAATATATGAAAAAAGTTAAACATATGAAATATTATTAATTCCATATAATTTCACATCTTTATAATTATTCCCATTATAAAAAAGTTACATTATTATACACACTAAACATGTCATAAACCCATCAAAAAAACTCTCCTAGAATATAATTTTATTATTGTGAATATTATATGCAAGTACCTAACACATTCATACATAAGTTAAGGGATATATAAAAACCTCAAATTTTCTATTGGGTTATGGTTTTTATCCCTCTGAACTAATGTATTTCTTCACTATACTTATTCAAATCTATTATATTATTTTTTTTATGGTCCAAAAATGTGTATATATACCTACTAATATTTATTTTATTGGAAAATACATGTTTTAAAATGTTATTTTGTCAACTACTCTTGATAAAAATGAACAATGAACGTGAACTTCTCTATTTCATACCCATTTTAATGTATACTCTATAAAATGTTTTATGAAAAAAATATTATTCAACAATAAAAAATTTTTCCCTGAAAAAATATGTTAGTTAATTAATATTTTTATGCCAAAAATTATTCATTTACCCTATTTAAGTAATCAATATTATTTTCTTAAAAACTCTGTAACTGAAACATCTCTTATGATGCCAAATCACTAATTTTAGATCATTTAACATCAGTTGGACAACAATTTTTAGGATTTATGCTTCATTTCAATAATTAATGTCTGATTATGATTTCAATACACTATTTCTCGTACACCATTAATATATGTGCATTCATTATGCCTTATGACATGATTATGATACCCATTTCATTACATGGGTATCCATTATGTTTATTTCTTATAATTAATTCCTTATATAGAAAACGTATGCTTGATCATTTTGTTAGGGGTGTTCCAAAATTTTGATCCAATTAATTTTGTAATTGTTAGCCTCATAATATTTTATGTACAAATATAGTTATTAGACATAATCTGTTAGGGGACTCTGTCCTCCATGTGATATAGTATTGGTAGTTAGATATTACTCCAGTTAATGTCATTATACTTGTTGTTTCCACATTAATCTATTTCCATGAACATATAATTCCATATTCTATATTTCAATCTTCCATATGTTTATTCAATAGCCATAGATTATATGTTGTCATGTTATTCCCTATAACTTATTTTTTATTTGTTATTCTCATAATTATTCCCTTACTATGATTATTTTCTTATCACTTTTTTCTACTTATACCCTGGATTATCCAATGAAGTTATAGGAGATCAAATGGAGTTTGGAGTTTAATTTGGAGATTAAAAAATGATGTATTATTCTAGTTTTATTTTTTTAAATTGTGTGCCTAATCCTCTAAATACATTATACATTTTGATCCATGGTTTTTATTTGAATGATTGTTATAATGAAAATTATGTTTTAAAATGTGAAAATGATTTGGGTCTCTATAGTTGGCATCAGAGAATAGTCTAGTAATTTTTGGGGATTAGGAATATAAAACTTTAGTAATAACCCTATGGATAATTCAATCACCATGAATTAACTATATAGAAACATAGGCAATCAAAAGATAGGATTTACTTTTCATTTATAATTTATTCTCTCTATGTTTATCATTTCCTTTTTATAATCTCTCTAGATAAGTATTAAAAAACTCAATTTTTATTTTTCATCTATTTGTATAATTAATTGTGGGAAATTAGATATATCTTACTAACAACCAATTTAATAGTTAACATGATGATTTCACTAATGAAACTGCAATCTTAAACAGAATGTGTGACTATAAATTCATGATAATTATTGTTCAGTAGTATCATATAATGAATAACAAACTGAATCATGTGGAACAATTTCCTACTCCTACTAAATTAAGAGTTTTGGTATAATCCTTCATGAAGTAAGGTACTTTTATATTTTTTTGATCTTATGATCCCAATATCACATATCAATGGATTCACTCCATTGAAAAGAAATTTTATGCTAAGAAATACTTACGAGAAGGGAAAGTCATACTAGTGGTTGATAATGTTTATGGTAAAGCTAATCAGTGGGGAAAACTGGCCAAAAACACAACCTATGGGGAGGAAAATAATTCCATGTATTTGGAAATATGAATGTAAATATTTCTCAATATACATTTTCCCTGAATTTTCTATCATGAGATAGGTAGGGATTCCTCCAAATGATGCAAAAGGAAGATGATTCTATCATGTAGTATGAGGAAAATGTTTTAAGGATTTCTTAATAGGCCTCCATATTTTTCTTGAATAGTGAATGTAATGTGGATCACTTCATTATTGAATTAATTTCATGTCCATGACAAAAGTTTTCAATTTTATACTTACACATTAATGAGGCTATTGTCTATTATTCCCTTAAGGTTGAAATGGAGATCAGTGACTCTTAGTGGTCAAGTGGTTATGGAGATAAAATAAAGGAATAATAAGTTTAATATGGGAGTATCAATAGAGAAATCACATAAAAGAAGGAAAATAAAACATCCCATATGTTAATAGTTTGGGAAGAAGAATCCTAAGAACTGTCTACAAGGAATAAACATATTCCTTACATGTTGAAGTGAGGCGTATAATGCTATTTTTTGAAAAATGTATTTAATTAGTTCCAATAATATAAAAAATAATAGAATTTTTATGTCAAAATGAATCATATATAGATGTGTTTCAACTCCATGGAACATGATAACTATGCTACACAATGCCTCAAGATTATGGTTTTATAACGAAATTAATTACAACTACATCCATGGTAGAAATGAAGGGAATATAATATCAGAACTTTTTAGGTGGAGACCAATAATGATGTGTTGAATGTTAAACTAATTATTCATTCAAGAATTGTGAAATTATAGTTTGATTCTAGTTTTATGAATTATTTTATATATTTCATGCTTAGTAGAAATATTCAAACACCACCTCAAAATATGAAGGTTGATTTATCTATGAGAATCTAGAATGGGGAAATAATTTCCTATAAATAAGATAACTCCTTCTCAATTAATGTTTCTGGAAAAAACCTCCTAATGAATCTTATCAGAATTTATTGGAGTTTGATGTTATATTGGGAATGTATTAGCTATATTTTTACAAAACCGACATCAAATATTGAGAATGGTAAATCACTCTTCCCAGCCTAAGGAATCCCCCAATTATGTATAAGTTAAAGGAGGAGGATGAATCTACATCAGAATCATCATGTCAGTTGTGGATGTTAGTGCCTTATTAGTAAAAATATCTCTCCCAAATGATTGATAAAAGGGATGTGACCATTCTAAAATATATTCTAACTATGAGGGACTAAAATAATGTAATCCTTGAATTATTTTATTGGTCTTCCTCTTAACTGAGAGGTTGAGTCCTTAATTTTTCTTATACCTTGATATTTTCCCTTATCAAACACACATTAAATTATGTCAACCATTGAGATTTAGAAATGATGAAATAGTTATAAGAGAACATTTACAGTGGTTTTATATTCCCAAATAATCCACTATTGTGTGCTACAATCCTTATTTTCGGTAATAATGATGGATTAATGATCATCTATGTTAATTATATTCAGCTCAAAAAAATCATGATAGAGAAAACATATCCCCTTAAATGGATTAGTGAATTCTTTGATAAACTAAGTGGGCCGTGTATTTTTACAAGGATTATCTTCATTTAAGATACCACAAGTTAATGTTGAGGAAGGAAGATAATCCAATGAATACCTTTCAAATGAGGAATGAACATTATGATTTCATGTTGATTCACTTAGGACACATTAATAATCCCAAAATTTGTATAGATATAATGAATATATTAATTGGAAATTTCCTGAAAAATTTATTATTGTCTTTGTAGATTATATATTGATGCATTCGGTGATCAAGGTGGAACATGAGGATAATTTGAATAATGTTATCAATAATATATGAAGTTATAATATATATGAAAAATATATTAAATGTAGGTTCCTGATGGAGAAGTATCATTCTTAGGACATATTTTCCTTAAAAAAATAATACCTATAGATCCTTCTAAAAAAAAGAAATTGAGTAGTCACCTAGACTATTATATATAATTGAGATATTTTGTTTCCATGTTCTAGGTGGGTATTACCAATTATATTTTAGGAAACATTCATGATTTTAAAAACCACTAACAATGCTGACACTTAAGGGAATAACGTATTTCTAGACAAGTGAATGTGAAAACTCGTTTAAAAACATGTAAAAGTGGATTATCATTGCACTAGTACTTACAATATTGATAGGTAGGGAGATATTTTTGGTATTCAGTAATTCTTCAATGATGGGATTGGGGTATGTAATTATGAAAAATAATAAATTAATACCCTATGCATCAAGGGGACTGATGGTAGATGGGTAATATTATCCCATGCATTATCTGGATTTGGTGGTTATGGCCTTTATGTTGAAAGTCATCCAGAATTATCGTTATAGAGAGAATTGTGAGATATATAAAGATAATAAGAGCCTCAAATATATATTAACACAAAAGAATATTATTACTCAATAGAGAATATTTTTATATCACGTCAAATATTTGAACTACTCAAAGAAATTATGTAGAATTGGGATGAATATAATTTCATAAATGATTAGAATTGAGATGGATATAATTTTTTTATACATGAAAAAATATACATGGTAATCATAAATGATACAAAATAATCATTCCTTTTCCAAATGATATCTCAAAAATCACTTTTAGAGAATATAATGGTTTCTCAAAGAAATGATGTAGAAATTCATAAGAAAGTAGATGTTATTAGAAATGGAAAATCCTCATATTTAAAAATTGATAAAGAAGGATTCAAAATATTTGGGTCAAAAATATTTGTACAATAAGATCATGAGATAGAGAGTGATATTTTTAGTTTTTCACATATCTCAACCTTCTATATTCACCCATGTATCACAATGATTTATCACAATCTACTAGAAAACAATTGGTGAGACAATATAAAGAAGGGTACTTTTGAATATACATAAAAGTGTATGGTATATCAGAAAGTGAATTATAAATGAAAAAAAGTCTAATAAGATGATGAAACTCTTACCAATACCAATACAGGATTTGGAAAACATCACCATGTACAATTTCATAGGACATCTAAATTTTTCTAAATGAAATAATGTTATATGTTTAGGTACTTAAACCTTATTCATTACAAGTTCGAATGACATTAAAATATAATAATAATTCAATAATTAAAATATATCTTTTATGTTTAAATTTTCTTGATAATAATGAATAATTTTTACAAATTAATCACATACATTAAAGTGTATACTTTTATAAAATATTTATTTTCCTCTTAAACCATGTGCCTTTTAAAAAACATTAATTATTTTCATGAAAAATTATTAAAATTTTATTCATGACACAATTATTGTTCTTAGTATCCCTTAAAACCTATGAATTTTTTTAAAAAGTGATTGAAACATGATATGAGCACAAAATCATCAGTAAGGGATATACAAATAATTAATGATGTCAATAGTCAATTAATGTATATCAGAACATTTCTTTTGATCATAAAGAGAAAAAAATATCTCGCTGAAAAATAAAATTTCTAATCAAATATTGAATGAATATTTAAAATGTATTGATAACTTTTGGAAATATATTCTTACCTACATATGATGTATCCCTCATGGATAACATATGACGTGACCCTCATAACTACGACCAAAATAACCCTCAATGTTACACATGAATGTAACAATCTTTGTTACATATGGAATAACCATAATTGGAAACCACACATAATGCATTGGAGAGTTATATGTGAATCATCCAAATTTGGTCTGTAATAGAACATCCCATCAATATATAAAATTCCAATTAATTATATAATAATCATAAAACATGGAATATTTCATCATAAAAACATTACTTAAGAAAAATCTCTTAATTTAAAAGAGTACTTCACACATTCAAAAGATAATATTTTCATTCTAAATAAGCCTATTAGATTGAAAATGATTCTTGAAATCATTAAGTAATCATGAAATATAAAACATATATTTATTTCAGGAAAATTAAGAAAAACCCTTTGACTTTTTAAAATAGAATCATAAAAATATAAAATTTTTTAAAATAAATTCCCTTACAAGGGGTTTGAATAATTATGCACAATATTAATCATCTAAAATAATTAAAATATGTTAATTAGAACATTCTTATGAATATATTGCAAGTTTTTTAATATTTATATATCACTTATTACCATGTTATATTATATTACTTGATCAATTAATTTCACATTAAGTGTTTTGAAGACACACTGTCCTAATTTCCAAAATGTCATTAGTAAGTTGAATATATTCAAAGAGGTAATAATTCCATCATATATAGAATAATATTAATAAAATAGTTATTTTTTTTATAAAAAATTTATTCTTTTAAATCAAATGATGAAATATATTTATTAAAGAAAAATTGTTACATTCATGGGGAAAGTAGTTCGTGTATAGGCATTAGTAATATTTCAATTTTCAATGATCATTATTGAAAGAATAAAAGTTTATATATATATCTAAATATTTGTACAAGTATATTAAATTACATATTACATATATATATATATATATTAATGTGGTGATAGTTAAATAATAACATTGTTTCATGAAGGTGATAGTCCACATGTACATGGAAACGAGATTATCATGTTTAGTACATATCAATGATAGAAGGTAATTCATATATTATATGTTTATAATGGTAATTATTTCATTGATATAATATACATAAATTAATTCTATTATTTTACCAAATTATGATAATGGTGATGAAAAATGAGTCACATCAGTTCATGAGATGGTAGTTCGCCATACACATGATTGTAGATTGATTTTACCCTTTGGTAGAAGTGGAGATGGTTATAGGTCCTGAAAAAACATAATAATAGCTCAATATATGTATGAAACTATATTTATTATTTTATCATGTTTCAAAATGGGTTTAAGGATTTTTATGAAGAAATAAATTAGAAAAACATTATTAAAAGAAATAACTCTTCTTTGTAAAGTCTCCTTCGCTTAACAATTCAATACCTTTAAATTTGGTGTTATTCATAAAATAAGGCCTATATAATTATGATATTTATTTTAGGAATGTGTTTGGGTATGATATTAAAAATAAAAATGGGTTATGAAGTGTGAAGGATTGGGAATAATTGTCCCATTTTATAAGATGGGAGGGGCACTCTTGGATTTTCTTAAAATATTAAATTTATATAAATTTATATTTCATTAATAATACCTCCAAATTTAAAGGGATAAAAATATATGGTGTTACATTGTTGTAATATTAGCATAAAATTTATTTTTTACAAGTGTTATTTTTTAATTTTAAAATGCATCTTTTTGATTAGCCATAAGTAAACATTTTTAAATATTAACTATGGTAATGATTTTTGCAGCATTAAAAGGTCATGAATTTAATTATATGATGTGAATTGGAACCTAAATGAATGATTTATGAAATTCAAAACTATATAGTAATTAATTTAATTATTTTATTTTAAAAATATAATATTTTCAAAAAATACCATTTTTGTTAATTTTAAAACTATTCATTACATTGACACTAAAAACATAAATACAACAATATAAATTCGAAAAAATATTTTAACTAATCCCTAATATTTCAAAATAATATATAAATTTTTTATATTTCATTAATTAAATCATATTATATTTAATTTAATATTTTTAATATCATTTATTTTATTTTTCAAATAATTAAATAAATAACACATTAGTGTTGTGAATCTTTTATGGTAATTATTTAATTACTACTAATTAAAAATAAATCACGAGGATGAATATAAATATTTTATATTTTCTTAATATATTTATAGTTAAGGATATCTTATTTTTCACCTTATATTTAAAAAATTATACTTATTTGAAATAAAACATTATCATTTTGACAATTTCTTTTATTTTTTATAATATCCATTTAATTTTCATGGACAAGTTTCCACTAAATAACACAGTTTAGAACCTTATGGGTTAATTTTAAAATTTGATTCATCTAATAGAATTTGGATTTTTTTAATTATAATTTTATATTCCATAACATATTATTTTTACCCTTAATTCCCCAATTTACTATTTACCACGGTAATAAAAATTTACTATGATTATCTATCATATTAACAAAAATTAAAGGAACCTATTTAGAAAAATTTAACTTAATGATTCCAAATATAATTTTTATTTTTTAATTGTAAAAAAATAAATGTTTTATCATTTAATGTAAAATAAAATCAAATAAAAACACTAAAAAACATTTTTTTGGAAATATGCCATTATTAAACATTATTTTTTAATACTATATTCACATATTGATTCCATTTTAAAAACCATATTTATAATATTTTAAATCAAAATTAACAAGATAAATTTTAAAAATAATCTTAAAAATAAATTTAATTGGTAAATATTTGAATGAAAAGCATATTTTTCAATATAATATACTTTTTCACAATTCATCTAAAAAATTAAAATTTTTAAAAAATTATTAAAATTTGCCATAAGATAATTCTCACATGATAGATTTAAAAATGAAATTTATTTTGTTGAATAAAAATTCTATAACATTGAAATTTATCTTTTAAATAAAATCTTATAAACATATGACCTCATAATTCAGGAATACTAATTAAAATGATTTGTTTTATCATTACATGGGTTATTACATTCTCTCTCCCACCATTTAGAAATTTCGTGTTCACATTATTATTCACATAATAATAAAGTGATGATACCATTCCCTCAATTGATTTTTAGATTCCAATGTTGTTTCCTCCAATATGTGGTTTGTAATCAAAACCATAACATGGTGAGTTATCTTATTCCGCAATACAAGAACTCTATAGTTAAGAATCTGAAGAGGATGATTCTCATAAGAATGTTTAACTTCTAATAAAACTATATTAGGTATAAAAATATGATATGGATCTATAACATAATTTCTTGACATTGAAACACGAAAAAAAATTACTTCAGAGAAACTCGGGGGAAAGGCAACCCGATAGGCTTTTTATCAGACTTTCTCCATAATTTCATATCGTTTAATAAACCGAGGACATAAATTTCTTTTCATAACCAAATTAAGAACAATTTTATAAGGATATATTTTTAATAAAAACTAGATCAACTGCCTCGAGTTCATGATCATTTATATGGTTATTCAAAAATATTTTCTACACGGTTTAAGATGACATAATTTGTTACTTAATTATCTTCACCTTCCCCACTATTTACACTACCAAATTTGGTACCAAAAACATACATTCTCCAACTTCATCCAAAAAATATGGCATTTTACCCCTCTTTATATCATATTCATCATAAGGGGTTATAAATATACTATAATGAAAACATTTATTATAATAAAATTCAATGAAAGAATGATGTTGATCCAATATTCTCAAGTAATCAATAAAAAAATATTTTATAATTTCCTCTAATGTTTGAATTTTTTTCTTCACCTACACATTTGATTGAGGGTGAAACGAAGTGATGAAATTTAATTTAGTTCCAAAAGGATTATTTTTTCATTTATATAAATTATCAGTGAATCTGGGATCATGATCAGATATAATGTAGTTAGGGACTACTTGTCATATAATTATCTATTTAATATAAAGATAAAAAATATTATTCAATGACATAGTATCTCAAATAGAATGAAATGTAGTGATTATGTCACTAGATTAATATTAACCTATATTGAATTGTTTCCATGAGATTTATTTTGAAATTCATCTATGAAATACAATGATATATTTTACCATTTATACAATACCAGTAGAAATGAATGAATTATCCTTTTCGATTATTTTCATTCTGTTTTAACCTAAATACATGTCATTAATTTCAATTTTACTGTTATAAAAATAAATTTTTATTTTATTCCTCTAGTAATCCTCCCAAATTTTTATGTGCATCCGGGTGCTACCTGGATAAAATAATAACGGATAACTATTAGCTTCACATAAAAAATCATTCCTCATACAAGAATCAAAAGTCACACAGAACCACTTTCCAAATATAAAAAACACATTCTTTATAAATATAAAGTTTAGGAAACATAATATTAATATAAAATAATAACTTTTTCAATAACTGATGGTCTTTTTTTGGGAATGCTTAATTGTCACATATAGAGATGATCACAATCACACCTAAAACAAAATAGGGGAATTCCCTATATCCAAAATATCTAGGCTAAAATTTATTAAATAAGTAACCTATTTTTTATGTTACAAATGTTACATTGTTAATGTATCATTATTTCTTAACTCAAAGTATCACACAAATTTTTTCATTTCTATTATGATAATGAATCATGAAATGATTCTACCTTATAAATTCCAACCATCTTGAATGTATCGTGTTCAACTACTTCTATGAAAATATATAATTGAAACTCTAGTGATCAATATATATTTCACACTTAAATCCAAATGAATGATGCCAAAAAAAATTTGAAAAAAATTAGAGAATGAAATTTTGAATAATGTGTAGGTTAATTTAACTCATGAAGATTTAGTTTCCATGATAAATAAGAAATAATATTATCATTATTCATCAGAAAAAAACTGCGATCATTCAATGAAGAATCACAAAATATGATAAAATCACCATTCTTTGTGGGTAGGTCCACAACTGGATCATTTAAAAATATTATTTTTAATTCCTGAAAATAATCCCCACATCCTCTTATAAAGATAAATTTAACTCTTTTTATGTAAACATATTTAGTAGATTCGATAATTTTGAAATGTTTTCAAAAAAACTACCATTATAGTATGATAATCCTAGAAAACTATGAGTATTTGTAACATTTTTAGGTCTTTATCATTCATTAACAAATTTTTTTTCAAGATAATCTATTGTTACATATTTATTTATAATTATACCAATGAAAAAATCAATTGTAACCAAAAATAACATTTTATAAATATTCCACATAAATTCCATTCATTTAGGGTTTGTTGAATAATCCTAATATTTTTTCATGATCCTAATAAAATTTGATAGAAACTAAAATATATTCAATAAAAATATCCCCAAACGTATCCAAATATTCATGGATAACTCTATTCATAAGATATATAAATATATTAATGGAATTTCATAAACCAAAGGGAATAACTACAAACTCATAATACTCATATCTAGTCTAATATGTTGTTTATAGAATTTAATCATCCTTCATCTTCATCATACGGTACACAAAACTCTATTAAACCACTAAAAAATTGTAATCTCTCTTGATATAGTCAAAAATTTATCAGTATGAGGAAAATGTCATTTTCTCTTAAAATTTATGTTATTAAAGGCTATATAATGAATGAGAAGTCTAATAGAAACAAAATTATTTTAAAAAATTAAAACAAGAGAACACCCTAGTGATGTTCTATGATGAATTAAACCTATATCATGAAACCCCTGTAAATTATATTTATTTTCCATAAGTTCTAATTAAGCCTCCTGATAAGGTTGTTTTTGAATTGTGCTAGAATCATGAACTATTTCAATAGTAAATTCAACTTCCCTATCAAGTATAACAATAGAAATGTCATCCAGAAAAACATTCGGGTAAAAAATTACTAATGGTACATCATTAATCTTAACAGTTCATTATTGTCAAAAATTTGTGGAATATAACATCCATTTCCATATTTTAATTATTATCTGCCTTCGTGATATGTTACTAATGATATGGGATCATTTGTTTATAAAAAATAATTTTTTAGAAATAATTGTCTTTAGATCTCCAATATACCTTATCAAGGAAAATAGAAATCCAATTTTACCAATGATAACATCATAATTTAGTAGAGGTATTACAATAAGTTCATTAAGTAAATTTTTACCACTAATTATGATAGGTAGAATATTATAATTCCATTTTTCATTAATATTTCTCCCATAGGTTTCTAATTTATGTTATTTCTCTATTTATTTAGGTGTAATTTCAATTTCACCATAAACTTTTGTAGATATATAAGATTTTATTGATCACAAAATAAACATGATAGTTTAGCTGATTTCCATTATCCGTGTCCTTCTACCATAATGTATGAGCATAATTCCTCATTTCAAAAGATTTATGAAATTTTATTCTGTGATTATCAAAATTGAACTTACCAATACAAAGATGTTATTAATTTATATCTTGTTACATATTTATAGGCATACCACATTGAAATCACAAACATGAATTGATAAGTCATTCCCCAGGTTGTTTTTATCTCATTTTTCATGAACTATAAATATTATTTTTATTTTATTTGTATTTATTTTACTGATTCATAACCATTTCCTTCTATATTGAGCTTTTCATCTACTTTTTTTAGTACACATGATCATTAGAAAACTATATTCCTCCCATTAATCACATCAAGTAATTTTATCATAACTTTTGAATTCATGGGAATTTGATGCCCTTAGATATCTTATCTTCAATTCTGAGTAAAAATTATTTATATGAATATCAAGATAATAGATTAATTTTAGAGAAAACATTTCTAGTCGAATTAAATTTTCATTATATGTAGTTATTGAAAATTTTTTATTTTTTTCAATTCTATGAATTTCGTTTCCTTCAAAAGTTGAACTACTTTAGGTAATTTTTTCTCTAGTAAAATGTTCATACACTCATTCTATTCTAATACATAAATCTAGTATAGTCGAAAATATTCTGGGCCACTAATCACTACTGGTAAATTTTTTCATCAAAATGATTAATTGAATGACCAGGATTTTGATGATCTGAACACCACATGACATTAGATATATTTTCTTTGGATTTAATCCACCCCTCAGCTTCCATTGGAACATAAGATCCATTAAATATAGTTGGGAGTTTCCTCATAAAATAATACCATAACTTCATGTTCCTCCGTGGTAAATCTTGATGATCTCTTGCATCCCTTATCAACTAATCTATTACTTCCCCAAAATACTCAATTTGAATTCTAACTATTCCCAGATAATGATTTATAAGGATATCATTTTTTTATTTCCTTTCAATATTAGCATCCATCTTTCCTCTGTATAAAATAAATCGGAAAAGAATATTTTATATGTTAAAAAATGGTAATATTTATATTATATATAATTTCAATGTAAACATAAAGTGAAATATTTTGATGTTATTCCATTGATATTATCATAATCTGTAATGTTATCTAATCCCTTCTATGACACCAACAATTATGTCCCAAACCATAAAAATTAAATATTATAGTTAATATAGACTGAAATTGACATTATTTCATTTTAAAAAATATTGTAATGTTAGTGTTACTAAGGATTTGGAAAAAATAGTACAATGTAAACCAATACAATATAATTGGAAAATTCTATACAGTTATCATTTTCACTAAAAAATCATTAAATTAAAACATGGTATCCTCCATGATAAGTCATTATAATTTAATTCATGTCACCATCCATTTTATTACTCTCCCTTAAAAACTATTATGATCATTTTAATACATGGGACAAGAAAAAAATATTATGAAGATACATTAAATGAAATGATGGAATCATTATTTAATTAATAATTATAAAATTTTTCCATTGAACACAAACTTAATAACATAACATGTAAAAGATGATATTTCTATAGTAAAATATCATGAATAAATTAAACATATAGGTAATTTAGTGAATTATTTTATTACTTATATTAAAATTTCCATCTTTACTTCGATATTATGTAACCCTTAATTATTCCATAAAAATAACCCTAATCGTTAAACATGAATATAACTATCATAGCTGAACATTGAATAAACATCATAGTGAGCCACTAACATACCCAATGAATTAGAGAAAAATAATAGGATCACCCATTTGTGGTCAATAATGAAACCACCATTAATTATAAACTACTCCCAAGAACTATAACAGAATCATAAAACATGAATGAATTATTAATAAAAACATTCCCCTATGAAAATCACTTATTTTGAAAGATTACTACAGACATACAAAACTAAAATAATTCATTGAAAATATATATGTAAAATTTTAATATATGCATCAAATCATTAAGAAATAATAAATGTGGTAAACTATTTTTTTATACATTAATATAAAAAATTTCCTCTGACTTTTGTTAAAAAATTATTTAAAAGGGAATTTTTTTAAAAGAATGTCCCTCGCATTAGGTATGAATCATCAGGAACAATATTTATATTCCTAAATAATAAACATAGGACAGTTTATTCTTTATTAAGAATAATTTTCAATATGGTTATTGTTATTATTTCACTTATTATAATGTTATGTATAATTTTCTAATCTTTTATGTTCATGTCAGGAATTTTGATGATATATAGTTCTTATGTCCAAAATTACATTAATATGTTGAAAATGGTTGGTAACCAATACATCATCTCCATAATAATATTTTTAAAATAATTATAATCTTTATACTTCAATTATATATTTAATTAAAAATATAAAAGTTGGTTATGACAAATAAACTGTTTTACAATCATGGAGATGATAGGCTCCAGGTTTTCATGGCTAATGTTTCCATTATACAAAATTGATTATTGAAAGAAGAAAAGTATATTTATATCCCCCCATAAATATCTGAATATTATAGATATCGTAGAATTTCTTTAAATATATATGTGTGTGTCTGTCTATTTATGTGTTCGTTTGTCATTTTATTAATACGGTAATGAAACACATTACACAATGCCTCATGGATGTGATAGTTCACACGTACAGATGAATGATGTTTTCATTTTTTAGTAAATAGAAAGTTAATAAGGTAAATTATATGTTATATTTAATTAATTAAAAATATTTCAGTAATATCATGTATAAATATTAATTAGAATATTATAACTAATAATGATAGCATGTGATGGAAAATGATTCACATCGGATCGTGAGGTGATGATCCACTATAAACATGAATGTTAAATTATTCTCCCACATGAAAAAATTAGAGATGGATATGGGTGATTAAAAAACACAATAAATTCAAAATATATCTAATATAATGATGTTATTATTTTTTCATGGTTGACTAAGGTTTTAAGGAGGTTTAATAATAAATAATTCAGAAAAGATTTATTAAAATCAATACCAATTCATTGTGTAATATCCCTTGGATAATACATTAAGACCTATATGGTAGTTTTTTTGGCCAAAATAGGGACTCATTAATGTAGATATGGATTATTGAAAATTATTTTTATAGTTTTTTTCAGAAAAATAATTTGTTATCGTGTTTGATGGATTTTGAATAAATGATTCTCTTTTATAAGAGAGGGGTTGGGCACTCTTGTAATTTCAAAAAATATTAAATTAATAGAAATTAATATTTAATTAAAAGTACCTCTAAATTGTATGGGATTATAGTATAAGTTGTTAGAGGGATTTAATCCTACCATACAATTGTTTTTAAACAAATTTTACTATAATTTTAATCCTTATCGTTTTGATTAACCCTTATTTAACCTATTATAATATTAAATATGGTAATAAATGTATTAGTATTAAATGGTTTTAATTATTTACATATAAAATGTATATGGGACCCTAAATGACCCATTTATGATATTTATGAAAAAATAATTATTACTTTTTATTTTTTAAAAATATTTCCGTGATTTTAAAAAAAAATATTATTTTGATAACATTTCATTATTATGAATTTGGAAACTATTCATTTCATTAACAATAAAAACATCAAGACAACAATATGAATAAAAAATGATTTAATCTATCAAAAACATGTAAAGATAATATATATAATTCATTTATATAATTAATTATCTCGTATAATAGTTATTTTAATATTTTTTATGTCATTCATTTTATTTTCAATTAATTAAATAATTACTAAATCTATATTGTGAAAGCATTTAAAATGTATATTTCATTCCTCAAAAATAAAAATAAATTACTACAAAGAATATAATTATTTTATGTATCTATATAATATTTACATTCGATCATAAATTCTGTTTAAACCAATATTTATAATATTATACATATTGAAAATAAAATTATGGTTTTATTTTTACTTTCATTGATTTAATAATATCTAATACATTTTCATGGACAATTATACATTGAATAAATTGATTATAAACAATATATGTTAGGGGTAGAGTTTAATTCATCAAATAAAATTGGGACACATTTTTGGGTAATTCCGTGGTCCTTATAATATTATTTTTACCCCTAATTACTTGATTTATAATTTACCATAGCGAGAAAATTTACTAAGGGTACTATTCAAATTGACCAAATATAATGGGGAGTTATTTTCTAAATCTTCACCAATTGATTAAAAATATGTAATCATTTTTTAAAAATTAAAAACATATATGTTTCATAACATAATTTAGAATTAAATCAGAAAAATGTAATGGAAATTGTATTCTAAAAAAATTCCCATTTAAATATAATTTTTAATACTAAATTATTGTATGATACCCATTTTAATATCCATAATTGGATTATTTTAAATTTAAGAAAAAATTGAAATTTTAAAACTAATATAAAATACTATTTTAAATTATAAATATCATAAAGTTATATACAATTTTTATTATAAATATGTATTTTTAACAATTCATTAAAAATTTATTATTTAAAAAAATATCAAAAATTCATCAAAAGATATTTTTTTCATGATAAATATAAATATGAAATTCATTATTTAAATATTTAAATTATATTGGACATTAAATAAATATTTGAATAAAATATAATAATAATATGACTACAATTTTTAGGAATTATAATTAAAATGATTTATTCTATCATAATCTAGGTTTTTACAATATGGGTCATTGTGCATCGTTTTACAAATACTACTCACATTATTGAGATTCTATAGGACTTTAAACTCATCATACAATCATTGATAAACATTGGATAAGTTGTGAGGTTGCATGGAGCACCATTGTCTATAATATATGATCATGATATAAGATTTACCTCTACGTTCTATAAGAATGTCAAACAAGATCTAAATATTGAACTGAAAAGCAATACACCATATCACCTCCAAAATTTTGGAAAATGTGATTATAAAATTGAGACACTTAAATATATATTGAGATCATGTACAATGGACATCAATGGAGGATGGGATCATCATATTCCACGAGTTGAGTTCCCTTACAATATTAGTATCCAAATAAGAATCCCAATGGATCCATATAATGTTATTTAGGGAAAAAGATGTCGAACACAAACATTCATGGATTATGTTGGTAAATTGAAGATAATAGGACATAAAATGGTCGAGGAAATTATTGAAAATGTGAATACCATACAATAGAATATTTGGTCCACCCAAAGTTGATAGAAGAGCTGTATATATATGTTTTGATTTGGATTATAGTTGGTTGTTGTTGCCATGTTATTCCTCTACATATCTCAATTAGTGGGGGTCATGAGATTTGGGAAGAAATGAAATATATGTCCCATTTATATCAACCCCTTTGATATTTTTGATCACATCGGAGATGTTGTAAATCATGAAGCACTTCCACAAACCACGTCTCAGGGACATGATGTATTCCATGTATCCCACTTGAGGAAGCGTATATCAGGATCCTCAAATTGGCTAAAATCATATGTGTTATAGATGGAAAATAATCTATATTGTGATGATAATATGGAGAAGATTTTGGACCATAGAAACAAGGTTCTACATAACAAGACCACTCACTTTGTCAAGGTACTTTGGAGAAACCTTATGTATAAAGAGGAGACATGGGAACTAGAAGAATTGATTAAGGAAAAATACCCTATCCTATTTTCACCTTAGTATGTAAATCATAATTTTGAGGGTAAAATTTCATAGGTGGGATGAATGTAATGACCTAGAATATTTTTCCATCGAATTCCCCTTTTTATAAATTTCTTCATAAAACACATACACCACATCGAGAACATAATAATAACACTATTCTCATAAATAAAGATGGATACACTAATCAGAAAATAAACTAATAATAATACCAAATATTACAATGAGGAAATAAATATATAATAATATAATAACAATGGGTACATTAAGATATCATTGATCAACTAGAATGACCGAACTGATGAATAAATCTTTATAAATAAAACATACTATTAATAATAAAATATTCATTTTGAAGATGAATGTATATAACGTTAATAAAAAAATTTATTGGATAATGAATGGAATAATTAGTATTTAGAGAAATTAAGGAAATTATATCATTTGAATAGTAACTTACACAGTGGAATAGTCTTCTGAATGATGTGAATTATAGTATGGTCATTTGAAAAGTAACATCACCTATGAGAGTATAAATAAAATTTGGGTATCATATTACAGAAATGATGATATAATTATATTATCATATATATAAATAAATGTTTTAAAAATGATAAATTAAGTGATGGTATATTTCTAAATAATAAATTATTATTTATAATTTAAAATAACTGTAATTATTTAAATGAAAATTTATTTTTATAAAATAAATTCATAAATATATGCAGTCATTTATGATAATTATATGATAATAATCTGTGATCTTTATTAATTTTTTTAAGGGTCATGAAATCATTTATAATATTAATATCAATATATTTCAAATATGTTATTATTTTATTTAAAAATTTTATTTCTCAAAATAGGAACATTATTATCATAAAATGTATTCCATTTTTGAAATCCACTCATAGAAAAATGGTTATGTTTTTTTATAAAATTATTTATTTTCTTGTGAATTAAAAAATATTATAATTTATGACATTTAACATTACAAGAAATATAAATGAATTTTAGAGTCATTTATGCTTTACTAACCCATTAATTTAAACTATACAGAACTGTATAATTTATTTACTCTTGTTAATCAAAACTATTTATAGTATTGTGAAATTCAAAAAAAATAAATATTATAATAATCAAAACAAACTCTCCATCCTCTATAAGTAACACCCCTTCCCCTCACACAATATTAGCCTTGTATATTGTAAATATTCATTCCAATTCCTTTATTAAACATATTCCCTATATCGAGGAGAGTTCGGTCACTAAAAAATATCAATTCCATGTTCTTTAAAGATCCCTTCAAATAGGTGACATACAAGAGGTAAATTTTTCAAACCATCTATTTTAATTTTATTTCTTCTTCTACGTTCTCATTGAATCCATCCATAATAATATAATAATAACTCTATTATCGTGAATATAAGTTAATTTTATACTGAAAAATTAATTTATTCTTTATACAAATTTTATCATCTCCTCTTATAAATGAAAACGAAATCATTGTCTAAATAATGGAGGTTTACCATCTTCATGGATAATGAGATTTTATTTCCACTATTATATTCAAGGATAGTAGTAAAACAATTATTATGGTCAAAAGAGAATTAAATATGTATATGATAACTTATTTCAAATTATGAAACTAATATTTATGAAAAGTATTATATCAAACAATACTAGTTTGTGAAGGTCGTAAAGACATCAAAAATAAACTAAAAATTTAAAATAAATGTTTTATTAATTGTATCATCCAAATACATGAAACGATAATGATATATGTCACTATTTAAAAATATTGAAGAAAATTAAGAACATATAATTTCACATCTAGATAATTATTACCATTTTAGTAGAAATTCGATAATTATACACAAGTAAACTGACCATGAAACCAAGAAAATGAACAATCCCGAAAAAGTGAAATTAAACTCTATAACTCATAGAAATTTTCCTAAAATATATTGATTTTTTTAAAAAATAAAATAAATGAATAATAGTTTATTAATTATATAATTATGTAATCTATTATTATTATCCCTGAAATTATGTATAATTGTAGAATTAATTCAGATACAATGTAATGGTTCTTTTCAAACCTCCAATTTTTCTTTGGGATATACATTCCTTAACATTACACCAATTTATTTATTAATTTTTCTTATAAACTTCTCTAAAATTCTTTTTATACGTTAAAAACACACACACACACACATATATATATATATATATATTAATTCATCTTTAATTGACATGTAAATACATTTTTTAAATGTTTCCCATCTCAATTCCTCTTGATAAGCAGGCCCGATTAAATGGAACATCTCTGTTTGGTAAAAATATTCATGTACACTACCTAAAATGTTTTACCAAACAAAATAATTTTATAATATAAATAATTTTATCAATAATAAATACTTAAATTCATTTATGGTTTAATGTATACAAATAATTCATTATCTGCTTTATAGACATGTTATTATTTGCACTAAAATTTTGTTAAAGCAACATATTTACAAAGATACCAAATAACTAATATTACATTCTTTCAATTAAATAGGATATAAATTTTAATTATCTATTCTTATTTTCCCTTATTAATTTATAATTATATTTTAAATCCATTCATTCATGGACACCTTTATGATTCTCCCATTGGATATGTATTATGCGATGATTACGATGCCAATTTCCTCCCATGTGTAAATGTTATGTTTATTCCTTATTACTGATTCTTGGTATGGAAATAATTTATTGAAAATTTAATTATGGGCCACCCATGTAGATATAATATGCTTTAGGTAATATTTATTCTGATGAGACATTATGTATGGGAATAAGGAGAAATTATAATCCATTATGGAACAATATCTTTCATGTGATATAATCCTAGAAGTTTTCCTTGTCCCATGTTTATGTCTTGTTATATGTTGTTTCTACATTTACCTATTTACATTATCATGTGATTCCATTTTTTATAAGTCATTTTTCCATATGTCTGTCACGAACCACCTTCACCAGGAAGAAGGAATGGAAAATAATCTGTCAGAACCTTCCTTATTCAATTTGAAGAAGGGATTGGGACCCCTCGAGTCTCGTCTTCAATAGGCCCCAGAGTGGTGACTAGAACCAAAAGAACAAGATCACATGTAATATGAAAGGAATTACTCTTTATGTTTAGTAGGATCAGGATATAGTATTGTAAATCCCACACAAGACCAATTCTAGATGTAAATGTAAATCCAAAACAATTCATTCCCATATGCATGTTAAAATAATAAAGTGTTATAGAAGTACAGGGAAACTCCAAGAGAATGTACCCAAGAATGGAAAAAAAACAATAAAAACTATCCCAATGTCTAAATAAGTTTGGTCCCTAATGGTCGTTGAATTACTCCTGGAAACCTGGAAGCAGTTTTATATATGTTGGGGTGATTATACATGTATACTCAGAAGGGAAAACCAAAAGTTCTCATGCATAAGTGGTGATGCATTCTAATTTCATGTGAGAAAACGGAGATAACCAAGTACATGATAGAAAAACTATCCACCCAAACCTCACCAAGGAACATTCCCTAAATAATGAATATCACGTAAGGTAATATTAAAAACACATCAATGTTTGGGTACCCCGCACCACTTTCTCACATGTTATTGAAGATATTCTACGCATCAGACCTCTCCTGCAATTCTTACAGAATTCCCACGAACATACATTGCCATCACACACCTGGGCTACAAAAACCACACATCCCACCCAAAAACACATGGGCCACAACAACCACACATAACTATACACGCATACACCAGGGATAGAACATCTACCGCCATGCCTAAAGACACCAGGGCCTCATCCTGAAGACACTTGGGAAACAACCTGCCCGCACACACCTCAGCCAAAAACCACAACATACCTTTCCAGAAGAATCTTGTAAAGACCTGTAAAATTCAAGGGAAATTTTTTCTTAATTTTTTTTGGAATTTTACAAGAGCGCGGTTTCTGACGGCACCTGATTCCGAGGCATGGTGTGCCCGGAATAAATTTCCGAAGTTTGGCTTGGGTACGTTCAGTGAACGAACGAGCGGGTTTTTCTAACTTTTGATTCGGTGCTCGGAATTGAAATCCGCGGACACCAATGAACTCGCAGCGCCGATATTTTCTTAAGGAGACCTTTTCCGAAGTTGCGTTTATTGCGGGATGAATGTTAGTTTTTGGGAGAATTAAAAGATGTTAAATATAAATGTGAAACACTTTTTATTTTTCTTACTTGTTGGTTAACTCCTCTCAAAGGAAGTTAAAGGTGGGACCCACATCCACTTAACCTCCCTTGGGAGGATTAAGTATGGTGGGGCCCACATGAAACCCAACTTTCCATCTCCTCTCAAAACTCCCTTAACTCCCCTTTTAAATGATCTTGACAACATAGCTTATTAGATAGGTTGAGTTGTTTAATCTTTTTCAAACCTTTGAATTTCAAAAGGTTTGGTTGAGTAAATAAAATAAGCTCTTAGCTTATTTTATTTGGTTAGAATTATCTAGCCTCTTGAGAGGTTTGAGAGCTTTTCTTTCTTCTTCAAACTTTGTCGAAGAACGCTCAAGCTTTGACGAAGAACGCTCAAGCTCCGACAAAGAACGCCGCTCCTCTCTTCTTCGTCTTCCGTGTCAACGAAAGGGAACACCGCTTCCTCCTCGGACTTCCTTCATCGGCATACGAAGATTCGCCAACGACGTACCTCTTCGGACGTACCTCTTCGTCATCAGATTTGACGAACGATTACCGCGACGCCCGACCTCCGCGACGTTGTCTTCTGCGGGTCGTTGACAATCTTCGAACTTGAACCCAAGGTAGGGATTGTTGTTATTCGTTTATTTATTTATTCTTGTTCGTGGTTCTAGCATGACTAACGTGAGGATATTGAATATTTAAATATGTGTTATTGTTTAACGTGAGGGGGGCCGGACCGCATGAACACGGCCAAACCCCCTCCTTTGTTCTTGATAATTTATCCTGCGGTTGAAACAAGATGGCGTGGTGTCGTCGCACCACGCGGATATTTGCACTTATATTGCGCGGCGCCGTCGCGCCGCGCCGTGGAAGGATCATCAAGAACGCGACGCCGTCGCGCCGCGTCGAAAGAAATCGAAGGCGCGGCAGAGGGGCGCGGTGCCGTCGCACCGCGCCAGACGATGAACACCGTGGCCGGTTCCGGGCCGTGGCGAGACAGGAAGACCGGCGGCACGCCGGGCCGCCGGCGTCGGAAACCGGAAGGGGACCGGCTTGCCGGTCCCATTGGAGAAAAACCGGCCGGCCAGGTGTCCGGCCGGAAGGTCAAAGACCGGGGGAATAAATTCCCCCGATCAACTCTCTAACCCCCCCCCCCCATTTATGAGGGGGGCGGTTCCTTTGAGGGGGGCAGGCGGCCCCCCGGTTTCTTCAAGCAGGCCCCCACGAGGGGGGCCAGATCTCCAAAGGGCGCGGCACTTAAGCCGTGCCGCCGAGCTGGAAGCGGGGGCTTAGCCCCCCGCGCGTGACCCTAGCGGCGCCAGGCCGCACCACCGCCGTCCGGGACGCGCCGCTGCGCCGGACCGCGCCTCCGCGCCGGTCCGCGCCGCCGCACCGGTCCGCCGCCGGCCGGGCTGCGTCGGCCCGGACCCGGACCCCCCGTTTTCGAGACGGATTCGGTCTTTTGGCCATAACTTGAGCCACGGACCTCCGATTGATGAACCGTCTGCGGCAACACGATCCTTGGATCGAGGCGGTCGTTTCGGTATATCGCACTCAAAGTTTCAGAATACTTTGTGTTCGGCCGGGTTGGTTCGTTCACGAAACCAACCGGGCCTTCGGAGCGTAAACGCACATATCTTGAGCTACGGACGTCCGATTGACGTGACATCAGCTTTGTTGTGTTCCTCATAGTGTGATGGATCATTTGGCATACTCCGCCTGAGGTTTGGACGCAGGTGGAGTACGGTCAGGTTGGTTTTGCCTTAAAAACCAACCGGGCCCCGGGGACGAAAATGCTAATAACTCTCAGACCGGGCGTCCGATCGACACGCCGTCAGTTGCGTTGAGTTCCTGTTGACGATACGGAACTTTTGGATACATCAACTCTGGACTTTCTGACAATTGATGTATCAGCCTCTCGACTCGTGGAGTGGATCCTCCTGTACGAGCTTGCGGTGTGCGGGAACCCTAGTGCTGGATGCGACTGTGACTGCTACTACTGCTACTACTGCTACTATGACTGCGACGACGACAGTACAGAGATCCTGTGTGGATTCGACGGTGATGACTACAGCACTCAGCGATCCTACGTGGATCAGTGCTACAGGTCCTGTGTGGGCCCGATCCTGTGTGGGTCTGATCCTGTGTGGGTCTTTGTGCTCAGCGGTCCTGTGTGAACCAGCGCCTACAGGTCCTACGTGGGCCCGATCCTGTGTGGGTCTTTTGCGGGGGTTAGTTACCTATCGATCATTCGTGGGTCCGACGACTTAGATGGATCAGAGATCATCTTTATCGTCTTTCGAAGAAGTATACCTGTATGAGCTGAATCCTGTTGCTTTCCTGTGTGGATTGTGTTGTGCTATCCTATGTGGATTACGTTTTGCTTTCCTGTGTGTAATACATTTACTTTCCTGTGTGGACTGAGTTGTACATGGGCTCGGAGGTTGGAGCATATTTGAAATTGATGACTTAGGTATATGTATGGGCATCTACCTAAGCAGTGTCGGTTGTTACTTCGTGATTGTTCTTTTCTTCGTGGTTTATCCTTTGTGGATTTGAGAGACCTTCAGGGGTCTTGGGGTCCCTACTGAGTAGCTTATACTCACCCCTGCACGGGCTTTTCCCGCACTACGTTGTGTTGGTTGCAGACGACGGACAGCGTTGACCTTAGCTAAGGCTTGCAGAGCAGGACGGTACCTGAAGGTGGACCACTGGGCGGGACGTGCTCGAAGTGGACGACGAGACCCGTGGAGCAGTGGAGCTATCTGTACCCACCCTTCAGGTGGGATTTCCAGTGGATAGCTCGGTGTAGCGGCTTTTACTTTTCAGTTGTTGTTTTCCCTTTCAAGTTGTACTTTACATTCAGTTTGGGTTTGTATACTGGCCCATTTACTTTTCTGCACTTTCAGTTGTACTCTACTTTTGCTTAGTGTTTACTTTCCGCTTGCTTACTCTGTGGTGTTTGTTTACATTACAAAGGCAATGCCTTCCCTTTTTACCAGGATTTACGCCTTGGTGCTAGTCGCCAGCCCCTGGCATATGGAAGGCGGGCTTGGGGTAGTCACGACACGGACCCCGAGGGCGGGTCGTGACAAATTGGTATCAGAGGAGTTCGGTTCTACCGCGAACTCTGATCTTTTCTATGTGAAGTAATAATTTTTAGCGTATTGAGTGTGGTTATCAGTCCAGGGAGTCCAGTGTTGGTGCGGCGGCCGACGTATCCGTACACCAGGACCCTGACTTCTGATTCCCGACTTAATGCACGAAAACATTGATTGCGTGTGTGTTTCAAAGTTTTCTTTGTGATTACTTATATCATCTCACCAGGTGTACTGTTCTGACCGTGGCGCACCTGTTTCCTTTTCAGGATGGCCCCACGACGGCAGCCAGCTAGGTTTCCGAGAGTCGAGTGTGATGACAGCCCACCGAGCGACGAGGCCTCAGTGAAGGGCCCTTTATCAGCAGTGGCACCGGTGGTAGCTCTACCCGCCGAGCCCCCGATACTTCCAGCACCAGCCGCTGACGATGCACGTAGCCTCAGCGCACTGCATGAGTTTCAGCACCAGCGACCACCCAGGTTTCGCGGGGACACGGATCCCCAGGCAGCAGAGGACTGGCTGGAGGCAGTGGTATGTGTGTTTAGGCTAGTGAGGACACCAGCAGACCTCATGGTGATCCTCGCTGCGAGCCTACTACACGCAGCAGCATGACGATGGTGGAGCATGATGCTCCAGGTGCACGATGAGGCATCTCTTCTATGGACGGACTTTGAGAGCCTCTTCCGCTCAGAGTTTGTCCCAGCCACCCTTCGTGCGGTGCGTATCCAGGAGCTTCTACAGCTGCGGCAGGGCAGCATGACGGTCGCTCAGTACTCGGCGAGATTTACTGATCTCTCGTGCTACTCGACCGACATGGTACGGGACCCATTCTTCCGGGCCCGGACCTTCGAGCAGGGTTTGAGACACGAGATCAGGGCATCGATGATCTCCCTCAGCATACCGACTAAGACAGGAGTACTGGAGCGGGCCCTTCTGATCGAGAGCTTCCTTGCTGAGTCTACACCAGCGCAGCGACCCACCGCAGGGCGGCACGTGGCAGAGTCATCTGCAGCTGGCAGTCGACGGATGACTCAGGGGTCTAGAGAGACCAGACCTTCAGGAAGACGACCTTAGGGCACTGGCTCAGCAGTGTAGGGCACACAGCGCGGAGCCAGTCTTTCGAGTGGAAGACAGTGCTATGCATGCGGCGGGCAAGGCCACATGGCTCGTGACTGCCCGACCCGCCATGAAGAGGAGCAGCAGACGGTTGAGGAACCACCTAGGCAGAGGCAGAGATTCGACCATGGCAGTCCGCAGGGAGGAGGCCGACGAGGCAGAGGAGCTGGTCGAGCAGCAGGTGGTGGGCGACGCTTTGAGGCTCTACCACCACCACCACCAGGAGGTCCACCCCGACCTCAGGGGAGAGCACAGCTTTAGGCAGCTGAAGCTTACGATCATGGAGCTCCAGAAGCGTGTGGACTAGTGCGGGACAAGCTCCAGGCATAGATTCCTTTTCCCACAATACCTCTAGCTTCGTAGTTTGTGTTTCTTTGTGGCCTTGTACTTTAAGTTGAAGTAATAAAAGACACTTGCCTTGGTGACTTTTTTTTTCTTGTCTTTTGTTTGTTTTTACTAAGAGGTGCTGGTTAAAAAAACTGTTGACTTGACCCTCACTTGCGAGATTCGTACTGGAGGAAACCCAATGACCACACACTGATGCCGACAGTGTGACTCAACCCTTAGAGGTGAGAGTAACGGTTGGATCTCTTAGTAGCAGCGTGGAGGCCTTACGACGTCATCCATGCCATGAATTAACTAATCATGACGGGATTGACTGTTTTAGGCAAGGAACGTGGTTCATCCAGAGGATGAGACCGGATTTCACTTTTCGGCAAAGGAGAAATCTTTGCTGCTAGTCTCTTTGCAGATATCCTTCGTGGATAGAGATGGAGCATCCTTCCTCCAGTCTATCACAGTCACCCCTCCTCTACTACAGCAGGTCAGAGAGGCACAACTTGAGGATGATGACTGTGAGACACAGCGTGCATAGATATCCTCGGGATAGACACCTGATGGTTTCTCCCTTGGAGCAGAGCACGACATCCTTTTCAGATGACGTACCATGGTACCAGTCGCTTTGCGAGAGGAAGTGCTGAGAGAGTTTCACACTTCTCCTTTGGCGGTACATCCTGGAGAGGCGAAGATGTACCAGGACCTCAGACGATAGCACTGGTGGCCGGGCTTGAAGAAGGCAATAGCAGAATTCGTTTCTCGATGCCTCACCTGCCAGCAGGTGAAGGCAGAGCATCAGGTACCAGCAGGCTTGGTACAGCCCTTGGAGGTTCGGGAGTGGAAGTGGGAAGACATATCTATGGACTTCGTGACTGGACTTCCACGCACTTCCAGAGGTCACGACTCCCTATGGGTGATTGTTGACCGACTCACCAAGTCGGCACACTTCTTACCCATTAGAGAGAAGGGCTCAGTGGAGAGCTTGGGACGTCTCTACGTTCAGGAGATTGTGCGGCTCCACGGTGTTCCATCATCTATCCTCTCCGATTGAGATGCTAGCTTTACTTCCCGGCTATGGAAGGGGTTACATGAGGCGTTCGGGACGCAGCTACGTCTGAGCACAGCCTTTCACCCTCAGACGGATGGTCAGACGGAGAGGACCATTCAGACTCTCGAGGACATGCTCCGCGCATGTGTCCTCGACTTTGGTCATAGCTGGGAGGACCACCTACCCTTGGTGGAGTTTGCGTACAACAACAGCTACCACTCATCCATCGGGATGGAACCTTATGAGGCATTGTACGGCCGACCTTGTAGATCTCCTTTGTGCTGGACAGACCCTGGGGAGTCAGCACTTGTGGGACCGGAGATGGTCCAGGCCATGACATAGAAGGTCCAGGTCATCCAGGAGCGGATGAGGAAAACACAGAGCCGGTAGAAGTCATATGCTGACAGGAGGCAGAGGCCACTAGAGTTCGAGGATGGCGACCACGTCTTCTTGCGGGTCTCACCTCGACGTGGTATTCGGAGATTTGGCCGAGGTGGAAAGTTATCTCCGCGCTTCATCGGACCCTTCCAGGTCCTCAGCAGGGTTGGCGAGTTGGCTTATCGCCTGGCTCTGCCACCTCAGTTGCATCGGGTGCACGACGTCTTCCACGTATCCCAGTTGGGGAGATATGTGCACGACCCGACGCACATCATTGACCATGGGGAGCTCGAAGTTGACGATGGGGCGACTTTTACGGAGGTCCCGGTGGAGATAGAGGATCGACATGAGCGGGTCCTGCGTGGGCGATCGATTCCTCTTGTGCGCATCAGATGGCAGCACGGGAATCTCCAGGAGAGCACATGGGAGCGGGAGGCTCAGATGCGTTCTCAGTACCCTCATTTGTTTCCCTAGTTTTTGATGTATCTTTACGGGGACGTAAAGCCCTTAGGTGGGAGTAATGTAAAGACCTGTAAAATTCAAGGAAAATTTTTCTTAATTTTCTTTGGAATTTTACAAGAGCGCGGTTTCTGACGGCACCTGATTCCGAGGCCCGGTGTGCCCAGAATCAATTTCCGAAGTTTGGCTCGGGTACGTTCAGGGAACGAACGAGCGGGTTTTTCTAACTTTTGATCCGGTGCTCGGAATTGAAATCTGAGGACACCGATGAACTCGCAGCATCGATATTTGTTTAAGGAGACCTTTTCCGAAGTTGCGTTTATTGCGGGATGAAAGTTAGTTTTTGGGAGAATTAAAAGAAGTTAAATATAAATGTGAAACACTTTTTATTTTTCTTACTTGTTGGTTAACTCCTCTCAAAGGAAGTTAAAGGTGGGACACACATCCACTTAACCTCCCTTGGAGGATTAAGTATGGTGGGGCCCACACGAAACCCAACTTTCCATCTCCTCTCAAAAATCCCTTAACTCCCCTTTTAAATGATCTTGACAACTTAGCTTATTAATTAGGTTGAGTTGTTTAATCTTTTCAAACCTTTGAATTTCAAAAGGTTTGGTTGAGTAAATAAAATAAGATCTTAGCTTATTTTATTTGGATAGAATTCTCTAGCCTCTTGAGAGGTTTGAGAGCTTTTCTTTCATCTTCAAACTTTGACGAAGAATGCTCAAGCTTTGACGAAGAACGCTCAAGCTCCGACGAAGAACGCCGCTCCTCTCTTCTTCGTCTTCCGTGTCAACGAAAGGGAACGCCGCTTCCTCCTCGGACTTCCTTCGTCGGCATACGAAGATTCGCCAACGACGTACCTCTTCGGATGTACCTCTTCGTCATCGGATTTGACGAACGATTACCGCGACGCCCGACCTCCGCGACATTGTCTTCCGCGGGTCGTTGACAATCTTCGAACTTGAACCCAAGGTAGGGGTTGTTGTAATTCGTTAATTTATTTATTCTTGTTTGTGGTTCTAGCATGACTAATGTGAGGATATTGAATTTTTAAATATCTGTTATTGTTTAACGTGAGGGGTCCGGACCGCATGAACACGGCCGAACACCCTCCTTTGTTTTTGATAATTTATCCTGCGGTTGAAACAAGATGGCTTGGTGCCGTCGCACCACTCGGATATTCGCACTTATATTTGCGTGGCGCCGTCACGCCGCGTCGTGGAAGGATGATCAAGAACGCGGCGCCGTCGCTCCGCGTCGAAGGGAATCGAAGGCGCGGCGGAGGGGCGCGGTGCCGTCGCACCGCGCCGGACAACGAACACCGCGGCCGGTTCTGGGCCGCGGCGGGACGGGAAGACCGGCGGGACGCCGGGCCACCGGCGTTGGAAACCGAAAGGGGACCGGCTTGCCGGTCCCGTTGGAGAAAAACCGGCCGGCCAGCTGGCCGGCCGGAATGTCAAAGACCGGGGGAATAAATTCCCCCGGTCAACTATCTAAACCCCCCCCCAATTATGAGGGGGGGCGGTTCCTTTGAGGGGGGCAGGCGGCCCCCCGGTTTCTTCAAGCAGGCCCCCTCGAGGGGGGCCGGATCTCCAAAGGGCGCGGCACTTAAGCCGCGCCGCCTAGCTGGAAGCGGGTGCTTAGCCCCCCGCGCGTGACCCTAGCGGCGCCAGGCCGCGCCGCCGCCGGCCGGGCCACGCCGTCGCGCCGGACTGCGCCGCCGCACCGGTCCGCGCCGCCGCGCTGGTCCGTCGTCGGCCGGGCCGGGTCGGACCCGGGTCGGGTCGGCCCGGACCCAGACCCCCCGTTTTCGAGACGGATTCGGTCTTTTGGCCATAACATGAGCCAAGAACCTCCGATTGACGAACCATCTGCGGAAACGCGATCCTTGGATCGAGACGGTCGTTTCGGTATATTGCACTCAAAGTTTCAGAATACTTTGAGTTCGGCCGGGTTGGTTCGTTCACGAAACCAACCGGGCCTTCGGAGCGGAAACACTCATATCATGAGCTACAGACGTCCGATTGACGTGCCATCAGCTTTGTTGTGTTCCTCTTAGTGAGATGGATCTTTTGGCATACTCCGCTCGAGGTTTGGACGTAGGTGGAGTACAGTCGGGTTGGTTTTGCCTTAAAAACCAACCGGGTCCCGGGGACGAAAATGCTAATAACTCTCAGACCGGGCGTCCGATCGACGCGCCGTCAGTTGCGTTGAGTTCCTGTTGACGATACGGAACTTTTGGATACATCAACTCTGGACTTTGTGACAGTTGATGTATCAGCCTCTCGACTCGTGGAGCGGATCCTCCTATACGAGCTTGCTGTGTGCGGGAACCCTAGTGCTGGCTGCGACTGTGACTGCTACTACTGCTACTACTGCTACTGTGACTACGACGACGACAGTATAGAGATCCTGTGTGGATTCGACGACGACGACTATAGCACTCAGCGATCCTACGTGGATCAGTGCTACATGTCTTTTGTGGGCCCGATCCTGTGTGGGTCTGATCCTGTGTGGGTCTTTGCGCTCAGCGGTCCTGTGTGAACCAGCGCCTACAGGTCCTACGTGGGCCCGATCCTGTGTGGGTCTTTTGCGGGGGTTAGTTACCTATCGATCCTTCATGGGTCCGACGACTTAGATGGATCAGAGATCATCTTTATCGTCTTTCGAATAAGTACACCTGTGTGAGCTGAATCTTGTTGCTTTCCAGTGTGGATTGTGTTGTGCTATCCTGTGTGGATTACGTTTTGCTTTCCTGTGTGGAATACGTTTACTTTCCTGTGTGGACAGAGTTGTACTTGGGATTGGAGGTTGGAGCGTATTTGAAATTGATGACTTAGGTATATATATAGGCATATACCTAAGCAGTGTCGGTTGTTACTTCGTGATTGTTCTTTTCTTTGTGGTTTATCTTTTGTGGATTTGAGAGACCTTTAGGGGTATCGGGGTCCCTATTGAGTAGCTTATACTCACCCATGCACGGGCTTTGCCCGCACTACGTTGTGTTGGTTGCAGACAACGGACAGCATTGACCTTAGCTGAGGCTTGCAGTGCAGGACGGTACCTGAAGGTGGACCACTGGGCGGGACGTGCTCGGAGCGGACGGCGGGACCCGTGGAGCAGTGGAGCTATCTGTACCCACCCTTCAGGTGGTATTTCCAGTGGACAGCTCGGTGTAGCGGCTTTTACTTTTCAGTTGTTGTTTTCCCTTTCGAGTTGTACTTTACATTCAGTTTGGGTTTATATACTGGCCCATTTACTTTTCTGCACATTCAGTTGTACTCTGCTTTTGCTTAGTGTTTACTTTCTGCTTGCTTACTCTGTGGTGTTTGTTCACTTTACAAAGGCAATGCCTTCCCTTTTTACCGGGATTTATGCCTTGGTGCTAGTCCCCAGCCCCTGGCCTATGGAAGGCGGGCTTGGGGTAGTCACGGAACGGACCCCGAGGGCGGGTCGTGACAAATCTAGCGCTATAATGGTCCCTAGGCCATCACAACCTACCCAATGTGTGTTTGGATAATCGAGAAAGGGTGAAAAAATGGATCTAATAACCATCCACTCACAAGATTATTGGAAAAAACACACTCTTAAATGAAATGGGGGTGTTTGGCTTGAAGTTTTCAAAAAGGTTGGGGCTCAAATAAGAAACATAAGAGCTAAATTATACATATAGGTAAACAATCACTCATACCAACCTAGGGATTTGAAAAACATCCCATACACAAACACCCTCAATACTATTCATTCATATGAATTAAAGCAGCAACAACCAAGTCACAACTCATTCTCAGAATATGATTTCCCCATTAATCCAATTATTCTTTTCATATTCAAGTGATTTAATTTAAATAATTATTCACTACTGTGAAACTAATAGGTATAGTTACAAGCTAAGGAAGTAAAAATAGTCAAGTATTAATTTAAGCATTAAAACATGATTCCCTTGTAATTTCCCAAAAACAAAAGGGATTCATTGGATCCCTTGAAGTACTGCAACCCAAGAAATCCCAATCATATAGCTCCCACATGACCTCATATCCACAAACCAACAACTGCATCACAACAGGGGATCCTATCTTCATCATCGTTACCCCACAAGAATCAAGGAGAAAAACCATAGACATCACCAGAACAGGACAAATTTGTTTTCAGATTCATCCACACCATTCCTTTAGTTCTGTATTTCTATTTGGTTAATAGGGTGACCACACTAGGATTCTTATTCATTGTTAATCCATTTAATAAACCATGTTTACATGATTAACAGGTTTCCATTATACAACGAATCAACTGCAGAATTATCTGGGAAAACAGAGGATCATTAGTGCGCGATAAGTGACCTCTATCAACCACAATGTTCAGTGGTCATAATTCCATATAAATAACAATATATATGAAAGGAGAAAAGGGTACAACATCTTCATCATCAAACACAAACCTTCATTCCTTCAAATCATTTATTATCTTCATTAAGTTATGGTTTCATCCATCCCCATAAAAACATTAGAATACTCATCTCGCATAATACATAGTAAAGAGATACAAAAGAATAACCCTACATGGATAATCAATTATCAATGTTTTTCTCCATGCATTGTTAACATGGGATGCACAACTTGCATGGGAGGAACTTTGTGGAATCCAAGGGTGAGTAGGAATGCTCCAGCGCAGGCGCACCCCCTGTCTCAAGATGGGGGGACTCGAAGTGCATGAATGAGATGAAGGAAATAGACCAACCAAGAATAAGTGGAAGAATAATAAGAAGAATGAAAATCTTATGCGATAAAATGGTGAGATCCTGGAGTTACGGGATATGAATTCTGGAACTTCTTTAAAGGAAGAGTTTGGATTCACCATGTGGTTGGGCCATTACACACGATGGAATTAATTTTCATTTAGTAATTCTCATTAGATAGGTGGCCATAATTGTTGTGAGTTAGAGGGTTTACTTTAAATAGAGGAAAACCAAGCATCCTGGAAGGAAATTGAAATTACAGGAAAAATGGTGTGACACATAGGAGAAATCCATAGGTTTTGTTAAGTGAAGGGTCCCCTGACTCATGGGGGATTTCAGCTATCATTTATGGTCCTTAATAAGGCTTTGAAATGGGTATTAAAATACTTTTCATCACAAGATACATTGTGGGGGTGGAACTGGAAAAGACAAGGGGTTACATTATTTGGTGAGACCCCATAATGGTGCCACCGTCATGGTACCTCCTTCATGGTTCCACCGGTTCTATGAGACACTATAATTTGTGCCACCGTTTCATTGTGTGACAGTCATGGTGCCACCGTCACGGTGCGACCATGATCGGTTCCACCATTACGCGACCACCATGACTGGAGACATTGTTTTGGTGGAACTATGTTTTTGAAAAAAATATTTGACGAGTCACAGCCCGGTCCGTTACATAAGATACCTCTCACGCTATTCTCTCCCTTGAGAATTGAAACTAGACCTGAAGAAAAGAAAGGGATCCAAAAAACCACCTCGAAAGGTACCTATCAGGAGTAAACCTCCTTGAAATATGATAACACCACCATTTCATCTATATACTAATCAACCACGGATACACTACTGCTCCCATATCCTCGGTAACCCCAAAAAAACATGTAATGGTCATACCGTCTAGTCATATGTATTAGAGTGTCCCTTCCACTATGTCAAGATATTATCCACATTTGGCAGCACTGACTTTCCCTCACGGGTTCAACCTCATCAACATTAATGCGTCTTGATTAGGGAATAGGTATTCCACTCCCCCCAATCATGACTATACACTAACATCTAGAAAAAAGGGAAAAAAATCCATTTCATAGTTAACAAGGTCAAAAACTACCTCACAAACAGGTATAAAAATGAATAAAACAAAACTCAAAAAATCTCTAGGTACTAGGCGTGCATATGTGCCTCTTGTTCCCAGGTACTCTCCTCGCGACCACCATGCCTCCATTATACATGAACCAATGCAATGGTCCATCCATGAATCACCTTCTCCCCATGATCTTAGATCATCATTGGTCACCCAATAAACGTCACATCATCCTTGATATCTAGCTTTCCCCAGTCAAGGACATGTGAATCATCTTGTAGATACCGATGGATCTGAGACACATGGAAGACGTTGTTCACCCTTTGTAGTAGCGATGGTAGTTCCAGCTGATTATCCACATCGCCGACCCGCTGTAACACTTTGATGGGCCTAATGAACCTGGGGGAATCTTACTCCCACATCTGAACCACTTTTTTCCACACTGAGGAGAGACCTCTATGAACATGTGGTCCCTAACCTTGAACACTAATGGTCTCCTCCTATTGATTGGAGTACAACTTCTGCTGGTCATGATCCACCTTCATCCTCTCTCGGATAAGTTGAACCTTCTCTTTCATGCTCTGCACTACCTCTGGGCCAAGAACAGCAGCCTCCCCATCCTCTATCCATCACACGGGTGAGCGACACGACCTTATGAAGAATTCTTAAAGATGATCCATGAATATGGTAGAGTGATAGTAATTGATGTAAGAAAATTTTACCACAGGAAATTTCCGTACCCACGATCCACCAAGGTCCAAAACATGTGTTCGTAGCATATCCTCCAATATCTGGATGGTGTGCTCTGGCGGCCCATCTCTATGGGGGTGGAAAGTAGTGTTGATGCATAGATGGGTTCTAAAAGCATGTTGAAACCCATACTAGACCCATGAGGAAAATTGTTAATCCTGATCGGAGACTATGCACCTCAGAACTCCAAGAAACCTCACCACTTCTTCCGCATACCGTTGTGTTAGGGCATCCACCGCACCTGACTCCTTGATTTCTAGGAAGTGAGTTGATTTCGTCAGTATGTCCACTACTACCATGACTGAATCCCAACCCCCCTTGAAATCTAGGTAGTCACGTGCTAAAATCCATCCTGATATTGTCCCAATTCCAATAAAATACATCTAAAGTATGTAACAGACCTCATGGGACACGATGTTCATCCTTCACCTTCTGACACACGAGGAACATTGCCAAAAACTCTACCACTACCTACTATACACCATGCAACCAAAAATGACCCCTCATGCCTCAGTACATTTTGGAAACTATTGGATGTACTACCAAGGGAAATTTTAATAACTCACTATGGACTCTCTCGTGCATCGTCTATGGAAAAACCAACGTCCCTTAGAAAAGAATCTGATTCTAACCATCCACTGACCTCTTTTCAGGAGCACTACCTTGGATTACTCGATCACGCATCACTTCACTCTCTGAGTATCCCCACTGAGACCTCTCCAACTTCCTCAAAAAGGAGGACTACACTGTCATCTGAAATAGACATCCTCTACAACCATCCACCCTTTCATACAGGTGTAGGACATCCAACGCCTCCATCCCCTTTCAAGTATCTATTGAATCTAGAACAACCTCTTTCTTCCACTTCTTTCTAAAGGCATCATCTACCATGTTACCCATTCCTAAGGTGTAGGAAATTTTGAATTTGTTTTCCTGATGAAACTCTATCCACCTCTGTTGTCGCATGTTTCGGTCCTACTGGGAGAAGATATACATCAAGCTCTTGTGATCTGTGAAGACCACGAAGTGCTCCCTGATGAGTTAGTACTACCATAACATTAGAATGACCACTATAACTGTATGTTCAGGATCATGGGTGGAATAGTTAAGCTCATGGGGACGTAACTGCCTTGACCTATAAGATATCACCCTCTGTTTCTGGATCACCACACATGCCAAGACTTGGCCTGAAGCATCACAGATCACCTCAAATGTCACCCCATCTTTTGGAAACCTCTATACTAGGGCTCTAACCAGCATCCACTTCAGATCTGAAGGCCTCATGTCACTTCTAACTCCATATAAAATCACTATCTTTCTTATTCATGGCATTCAATGGTGCTACAAATTAAGAGAAGTTGGGTATGAATTTCCTATAGTAACCCTCTAGTCCCAGAAAACTATGAACCTCTAACATGTTCTTGGGATCTTCCCAAGATACAACCACTTCACACATTGATGTATCAAATACTATTCCCTACTTGGAAAAAACGTTATTAAGGAAGTTCATCTATCATGTCTAGAACATTAACTTAGACAACATCCCGTAGAGCTGGTGCTATCAGAGGACCTCTAATACCATTCTCAGATAATCATTGTGATCCTCCTCCTATCATGAGTAGATCAAGATTTTTTCAATAAAAACTACTACAAACTAGTGTAGATATTCTCGGATAACAGAGTTAATGAGCACCCTAAATATAGTTGTCCCATTCCTAACACCGAATGACATGACCACCAACTCAAAGTGCCCATATCTTCACCAGAAGGAAGTCTTTCAGATTTCACCCTTCTTCACCCACAACAAGTGATATCCTAACTATATGTTGGACTTGGAAACTTCCATTCACCCTTCAACTGGTCAAATATGTCGTCTATTCACGGGAGAAGGAAAATGTTCATGAACATTACCTGATTCTATCTTCACTAGTCTATGCACAGCCTGAGGCCACCATCTTCCTTCATTGAAAACAAGAATGGAGCTCCCCCTAGTGACACACAAGTTCGAACAAAACCCTTTTTCATCAGATCATCAATCTGAATTCATAGCTTCCGCAACTCAGAAGGTTTCATCCGATAGGGAGGCATTGAAATCACATGGGCATTAGGTTGCAAGTCTATCCCAAAATCAACATCTCGTCAAGGGGGGAGAGTCACATCCTCTTCAGGAAAGACATCCATGAACTAACTGACGATCCCCAGAACATCATCCATATATGTATCCACTTACTCCACTGATATCTCATCTAACAATTAAAGAAAAAGTTCTAATCTTCAGCTACCCTCCTGGAAACCCCACTCACTGATGAAAGTCACATGTCAGCTGCCCATATTTGAAATCAAAACCCTTATCTGGAAGCATTACATGATGTAACACACTAGGAACTACCTGTAGATGCCTAAAATGACATCATATAGCTGCATCTGCAGTAAATTAAGGTCCCCAATAGACTGATTTGGTCCCCATATCAGTCTAAATCATCTTCAAACATGAGACAAATTGTTCTGACCTCCGAATTTTGAAATCAAAACCAAGGGTACAGAAAGTGTCTCTATGTCTAGACCAAAATCATGGGGTAGAATATGTTCAAAAAAGAGTGTGAGGCTTTGGAATCAAACAAGGAATAGGCAAGTGTACTAAACAAGGTGATCGTACCTCAAACAAATTCCATCCTTGCTGGATCTGCCACCTCTATGGTGAGTAACTGCCAACGCCCACCTCCCATACCCTTCATTTGATGGCTGCCTCCCTGACCCTGAACAAACCATGGTATAGGTCCATGAGGAGCTACCTGAGGTCAGCCTCTGCCTTCAACCTCTACTCTTGGAGGATTGGGAGCTCACTATCCTTATTGCAACTGCTGAAAGTGCCTAGCTGGAAACTGCTACTTTTGTGGTGGGCAATGAATTGGACCACCCTGATTGTACGGTACTCTGTTCGAGTACTGATTCCAAAGATGTAAATGACTTCCAAAGATGAAGCATCTCTTTCCTGGGCTTGAAAAATATGTGCAAGGGTTGGGGGATCGAAACTGGAAATGTTGGGGTCAGCTCCCCACTGGCCAAAACCTGGATGGCCCTGACATTGGAGGCATGCTACTGATGGACTTCCCCTTTGAAGAGCATAACTGGATCACTTCTCTGGGATAACCTCCCACTGTGTGCATCCTTTCTTCTACATCAGCCTTCTTTTGGACCTCCAAGTATGTCGGTAGTGTGAAGGGAGTAACATCATATTGACGAGAAGGTGTGAGTTCCACTTCTAAGTGTCTCTACTGAGAGTCGTCATCTAGAAAGGGGTCTGGAGAAAAGAAAATGAGATCCTTGAACATGATCCCCAAATCTATCAATTACATACTCACCTGCTGAAGGGAGAGTAGCGTCTGTCACTTCTCATCCTTCACCATGGAAGAGAGTAATTTTGCCCAGAACTCCCTCTTGATGTCGGTCCACAAAACCACGACCTCTCTCTTTTAAATGAGGTAGATCATCCACCACTGGTTCATATCTCCATGCGTTAGTCATACAACCATAAGAAACTTGTACTCCATCAATTCCAGCATCAAGCTGAATGCTATCACCATCCCTTCAAGCCATCTCTCTATTTCCATTTCCGAGACTCTGCACCCATAATTCCCGAGGGTCTACTGATAAACGGAACTACGAATCCTACGCCATTGGGCATACTCCTCCTCTCGATCAGCCCATTTCCTATCATCCAAATCAACCTCCGAGGTCTTGATCACCTGCACTACCTGTGGTCTCCGTCTTGGTGCCATATCTGCACGGTAAATAAGAAATTCTTAAGACAATGTAGTGTAAACAATTACTTTTAATTTTTATTAGACCTTGAATTCATTTAAATACCCCAAAATACCCAAGATACACAAGAAAACAAGTAATTATGATGAAATTACCTTTCCTATTGTCTCTACCCTACAATTAATGTAGCATCACCTGGTCATTAAATAGGTTCATAGTTCTTGCATAAAATCACGGGGGGCCCTAAAATGCAATTTCATATCCAGACTTTCCTAGCTTATTTCACACTCAAAGATTTCCTAACACTCTTTCCCTACCATCCCATGCAATCCGCACTATTCCTAACCCCAAGCTTAAACCTATCTGTCAACCTTCCTCTGATTCCATTATGTCACAACACACCTTCACGAAGATGATGGAAGGGACAATAAACTACCAGAACCTTCCTTCTTCCAGTTGAATATGGGATAATGACCCCCCGAGTACCACCATCAATAGGACAAAGAGTGGAAACTACCACCAAGGGTATAATATCAAACATAATATGGATGGATTTTCCCATTCCATTTATTATTATAATATATAAGATAGTAAATCCCACAAAACACCAAAGCCGAAAGTAAAAGTATATCCAAAACTATCCATTCTACAAAAGTACAAGAAAACTCCAATGGAAAGTACCCATGAAAGTAAAAATAGAAACACAAACTATCCCAAAGTCTGAACTAGTACGGCCATGCACGGTTCGAAACGTCCACCTAGAATCTTGAATGTAGTTTTATATACATAGGGTTAGTATACATGTATACTCAGTAAGGAAGATGAAAATCTCTCGTGCATAAGTGGGGAGGCATTCTAATGCCCTATGAAAAAAAGAGATAACCAAGAACCTAATATCGAAACTATCCAACCAAACCACATCAAGGATTAATCCCTAAATAACGCCAGTAAAGTAATGTAATAGTAATGAAACATTGATGCTTGGGTACCCTGCACCACTTTCCCCATGGTTATAAAATGACGTCCTATACATCAGACCTATCCCGCCATTCTCACCGCAGTCCCACTGCCATACCCCACCCACACACACCTGTGCTACCACAACCACACATCACACTAAAAATCACCTGGGCCACAACAACTACACAGAACCACGCTCGCAGACAACTCATCCAGAACAACTACAACCACACCAAAAGACACATGTGCCACATCCTGAAGACACTTTGGAAACAACCATCCCATACACACCATGGAAAACCACCACAACGTACCATTAACGATGAATTTAGGGCTATAATGGACTGCAGGCCACCACGAACTACCCAAAGAGTCTTGGGATAATTGGGAAAGGGATTCGAAAAGGAGCTAATAACCATCCGCTCACAATAGTGTTGGGAAAATCACCCTCCCCCATGAAATTGGTATGTTCGTAAATAATTGATCAACTTGGGTGGGGCGTGAATATGTAAATTATGAGAAAAATTATACATATAGGTAAACAAGCACTTTTCCCATACTAGGGGGTCCAAAACCTGCCCATACACAAACACCCTCATTACTATTCAGTCATAAAAATTACAACAGTTGCAACCAGGTAACAACTCATTCCCAGAAAATTATTTTCCCATTAAACACATTCTTTTTTTCGTATTCAAGGGATTTAATTTTATTAATTCTTCAGTACCAAGAAACCAACAAGAATATTTACAATCCAATTAAGGGAAAATAGTCAAGAAGAAATTTAACCATTCATAACCAGTTCTTTTGTAAAGTCACAACAATAAAAGGGATCTGTGAGATCCCTCAAAGTACTGCAACAAAACCAAGCCCCACCATATGGCCCCAACATTGCCCCAGATACATAGACAGACAACTTCACCAAAACAGGGGATCCCATACCCATCCTCATCACCCCACAAGAATCAAGAAGAACAATCATACACATCACCAGAACAAAAAAAGTGTGTTTTCAGATTCAAACACACCATTCAATTAGTTCCATATTTCCATTTGGTCAACCAGGGTGACAACATAATGATTATTATTCACTGGGAATTGATTTAATCCACTATGTTTACAAGATTGACCAATTTCCCTGTTACAACCATTCAACAACAGAATTATATGAAAAACAGTGGTTCATTAGTGCGCATGAATGGAACTCCAACAGACACAATTTTCATTGGACATAATATAATAAAATTCATAACATATAAGAAAGTATAAAATATTACAACACATTCTTCATCATACACACCCAATCATTCCTTAAAACCATTTATTATCTTCGTTAAGTTTTGGTTTCATCCATACCCATAGAAAAATTAGTATACATGTCCCGCATGATACACAGTAAAGAGAGACAAAGGTTGAACCCTACTTTGATGATAAATTATCAAAGCATTTCTCCATGTGTCGTGAACTGGGGATGCAAGAATTTCATGGGAATATTCAGGGACTCCAAGGGTGAGTAGGATGGCTATAGAAAAGGTGAACCACATTTCTCAAGAAGGGGGGACTCCAAGAACACTAATGAGAAGAAATAAATAGGAAAAACAAGAAGAAGAAGAAATATCATGTGTGATAAAAGGGTGAGATCCTAGGGCTACGAGATATGAATTCATAAACCTCTTTAAAGTCTGATTGTGTTTTCACCACTTGTTTGGGTGGTTACACATGATGGATTTAATTTTCATTTAATAATTTTCATTGGAGAGGTGGCCATAACAACTGTGAGTTAGATGGCTTCTTTTAAGCAGTGGAAAACATGGAAAAGTGGTAGATCTAGAAAGTACGAGAAAAAGGGTGTGACCCTGAGGAAAAATCCACATGTTTTGGTATGTCAAGGGTTTCCTGACTCTTAGTGGATTTTTTATCATTTATGGTCATTAAGAAGGATTTTCAATGGGTATTGAAAAAAATTTCGACAAAAGATACGTTACGGGGGATGAACTGGAATAGACAAGGCATGGCACCGTAATGGTACCACTGTCACAATAGCACCTTCACGGTGTCCCTAGTTTGGTGAGACACCATAATCCATGCCACCATTTTGGTGTGTGGCCATCCTAGTGCAACCATTATGCTGCCACAGTCACAGTTCTACCATGCCATGTGATTCTGCGAGCAGTTCAACCATCATGGTGCTACCATAAACGGTGCCACCATCATCATGCCACTGTGACCGGTGCAACCGTCACCATGCTGTCATGACCAGTGCCACCGCCACACTGTTTCTGTGACCGGTGACACCATCACGGTGTGACTGTGAACGATGCCACCATCACACTGCCACAGTGACAAGTGCCACTATTTCAGTGGAAAAATGTTTTTGGATAACTCTTTAATGAGTCACCACCAAAGCCATTAAAATGTTTAATTATGATCCATCACTATTTATATCATGGTATGACTTCTAAACCATGTGTTAGGATTTATTCCCATGTTTATTCCCTAAGACATATTTATATCTTATCCCTTTTAAATACATATTACCTAAGTCATCATATTAATTTATAAGATTTGAAAGGGATTTAAGATCACATTATGGAGATTCATAAAATGATTTATTAGTCTAGTTTAATGTTTTATAATTTTATACCTAGTATTTTTTTTAACTATACTTTGTGATACATGATTTAATTTCATGGATAATTATCCTTCAAATCTTGAAATTCAATGTATAAAAGGATTGGGACTCTATATTGAACCTACATGCCATATTTTGACACCACAGTGTTTAAAGACCTTTAAATTTCAAGGAAAATTTTTTCTATATTTTTTTTGGGATTTTACAAGAATGTTGTTTCTGACGGCACCTGATTCTGAGGCCCGGTGTGCCCGGAATAAATTTCCAAAGTTTAGCTCGGGTACGTTCTGTGAACGAACGAGCGGGTTTTCCTAACTTTTTAACTGGTGCTTGAAATTGAAATTCGAGGGCATTGATGAAACCGTAGCGCTGATAATTGCTAAAGAATACCCTTTCTGGAGTTGCGTTTTCTCGGGAGGAGTTGTTTTAATAATAGTTAGGTGTAAAAATATTATTCACTTAAAATTATATTTTCTTTTCTTGTTAAGTGGAATAAGTGTTGTGTCACAACACTTTAGCCCTCTTTTATGTGGTTATAACCTAAGTAATGGAGTTAGTGGTGGGACCCACTTGTAGTTAACTACCTATCAGTGGATTGAAGGTGAGGTGGGGACCACACGAACCCCACCACTTCACATTCATTAATCCTCTTGTAACTCCCCCATTGAGTGGGAGATCTCTCATCTTCCATAACTCACTCCAACCCCCTTGTGACACACCCTCTTATTAATGATGCCAACTCTACTTCATTTAATTTTGACAAGCTCAAGATTTATTAAGTTAAGTTAATTCAACATTTTGAAATGTTTTGAAAATGCATGTGATGGGTAATAAAATAAAAAGAGACTTATTTTATTAGGGTTTGGATGGTTGTGTGGGGAAGGGGAGGAGTTAGCACTCGTCTTCTTCATTGAAGAACACGAAGAACGTCAATAACCCGACGAAGAACACTGTCACCGCAAGGAGTGAATGACGTATCATTCTTCTTCCCTCTCTGCAGCCGGTGAGAGACGCCTTCATCGGAGAAGGAAAGCACGCCGCATTTTTCATCGGGGAGAACACCGACGACGCTTACAGAACCTCTTCCTGTGGCGTCGTCGTCCGCGGCGTGTTTTTCCCACAACGAACCTCGATCGACGATGTCTTTGCGAGGTAGGGGGATTAATTTGAGAATGGTATTATTCCCTTGGGTTTTCCTTCTAAAACAAAGAACCCAGATCAACTTATCATTAAGTTGATCCACGGATGTTTTATTTTTGTAGGTTGGAAATATTGGTATGATTAATTTTATTTAAGAGGTTGTAGGGGTTTGGATTTGTGTTCATGATTATTCCTTTCCGTCCAACATCAATTCCTTTAGCCGATTGGTGTTGTATTAACGGGAGGATGTTGGACCGCACGAACATGGCCGAATCTCCTACCCCATTGATGTTTTATTCGTTGTGGCTCGAACAAGGGTGGCGCGGGGCAATGACACCGCACGAAAATAGGAAAGAATGCGAGGAAGAAGTACAATGCCATCGCGCTGCACCGTGGAGGCCGAATAAAGCCACGGCGCCATCTCGCCGCACTGAAAAACCATGGAGAGATGCGGTTTGTTTATTTTGCGTGCGGATCGACGGGCTATGGAAGAACGGGCCACAGGGGAGATTAGAAGACTTTGCAGCGAAGGGAAGGTCCCGGGAGGACCATTGACGAAGGAGAAAAGCAGAATGGAGCACCGGAGTGCGTCCAGTGGTCCTCGGAAGGGCCTGCCGGCACGCCACGCCGGCACAGCGGCGTCGGTGGCTGGAGGCGGTGGCCGTCACCGGCCGGCCGCTAGGAGGTGGCAGCGACCGGCGCGCCGCCAAGAGAGTCCGCTGCGGTTGAAGCCGAGGCGGCAGGCGCCGGTCCCGTGGCTGCGCGGGACTAGGGGAGACCGGGGGTCGAAACTCCTGGCAGTCAAAGGGTGTGGCCCCACGTGGGGTCCGAAGATCATTTAAAGGTGGCAGCCCCCCCCCCCCCCTTTTTGCAATGGCATGGACAGCTTGGCCGTACGGGGCGCGCTGGCGCCGGGCCCACCGACATCCTAGGCCGGGCCGGGCAGCACCCTAGTGGGCCAGACCCGGACCGAACTCGGGTCGACCTGGTTCAGGCCGACCCGAGGTGTCTCGGGCCAGGTCAGATCGTGGCTGAACCCCCTATTTTCAGGCAGTAATCGTTCAAATGCTCATATCTTGGGCTACAGACCTCTGATCGATGAATTTTTAGTTGTGATGTCATCCTTGGATCGAGACAGTCATTTCAGTTTTTTACACTCAGGGTTTTAGAGAACTTTGGGTATGGCCTGATTGGTTCAAATCCGAAACCAACCGGGCCCTCGAAGCTGAAATGCTTATAACATGAGTTTCAGATGTCCAATTGACGTGCCGTAGAATTTTTTGGATTCCTTTTGATGAGATAGAACTTTTGGCATACTTTTCCTATGGTTTGGATGTAGTTGGATAGTGGTCGGGTTGGATTGTACCCAAAATCCAACCGAGCCCCTCGAACAGAAAAGTTGATAACATTCAGACCGGACGTTCGTTTGACAAACTGTCAGTGGCATTGGTGATCACGATGAGAAATGGTCCATATGAGTTTACCCTATGAGAGTTCAGGGTATATTTGTGATACGTTCGGGTTGGCTCACACACGAAACCAACCGGGCCCCTGGGACGAAAAGGCTAATAACTCACAGATCGGGCGTCCGGTTGACGCGCAGTCTGTTGCGTTGAGACCCCTACGTCGAGGCGATCCTTTGAGGTACTTCTTCATGGGAATTTTTGATACATGGAGTATCGACCAGTAGCTCATGGAGCGGACCCTTCCAGAGATGAGCGTGCAGAGTACGGAGACCGTGTAGCCGACTGAGACCTGATGACTGCTTGACCGACTCGACTTGGAGTGAGTCGACTAGCCCAGTGGACGGAGCACTACTTTGTTTGGGTGCAGACCCATGGAGGATAGAGAACTACTGAGTTTGGGTGAAGACCCGCAGTACTCGTCCGATGAGTACCACTACAGGCTATTAGGGGGGATGCACTACTGTGTTTGGGTGGCAAACCCCGGCGGGAAGCACTACTGTGTTTGGGTGGCTAGCCCGCGATACTCGATAGGTGGAGTACCTCAGTAGTCTTAGGTTAGTGAGTAGTACCTCAGATTCATGACAGGATCACAATACACTCCAGAGATGGGGCTCTTCAGCAATTACTGTTTCGATAATGAAAATCCTAGTTTGAGCTGAGTCTATGAACTTTGTGTTACCTCATGATTGAGATGGGTTATTTGATAACTTAGGTATATGTATTCCATATACCTAAGTAGAGGATATCTATTGAGATTTTACTTGTGGTTATCATTGTAGGATTTATTGAGACCTTGAGGGTTTTGGGGTCCCTACTGAGTATCGTTATAGTCACCCATGCATGGGATATGCCCGCACTTCGTTGTGTTGGTTGCAAACGACGGGCAACGTTGACAGAGGACGAGTGTTCGAGGGTTTTATGGTACCTAGAGGTGGACCTCACGACGAGTCAATATCCGGAGGTGGAATTCACGGCGAGACGATACTCGGAGGAGGACGACGAGAAAGAGCGTTGTGGAGGCTATCTGTACCTACCCTTCAGGTTGGATCCGTGGTGGACGATCCAGGAGCTGCGCTATCTATACCTACCGTTCAGGTAGGATCTGTGGTGGACGATCTAGGAGCTTCTCTATATGTACCTACCCTTCAGGTAGGATCCTTGGAGGATGATCCAGGAGTGGCTTGTCACCTTCGGTCTATTTTGGCTTTTACCTTATACTTTACAGTTGGGCTTGTATTTTCGGCCCCCTTTACTTTCAGCACTGATTGTATTCAGTTTTACATAGTGATTACTTCCGCTTGTGCTTTGTGGTGTTTTGTTTAATTTTATAAAAGAAATTCCTTCCCAGTTATCGTGATTTATGACTTTGGTGCTTGTCGCTAACCCCTGGCCTATGGAAGGCGGGCGTGGGGTAGTCACGACACGGGCCCCGAGGACGGGTCATGACAAATTGGTATCAATGGAGTCGGTTCTACCGTTGAACTTATAACTCTGATATTTTTCATTCTGTGAAGCAATAGTGTTAAGGGTACCGAGTGTGGTCTTCAGTTCAGGGAGTCCAGTGTTGGTCCGGCGGCCGAAGTATCTGTACACTAGGACCCTGACTTCTGATTTCCGACTTTGTGCACGAAAACACTGATTGCATGTGTGTTTACAATAGTTTTAATGTCAGCTCATACCAGGTCATCTCACAAGGTATAATATGTTTAACGTGTCACATATCTTCAGGATGTCTCCACGTAGACAATCAGTTGATGTTCTGAGAGAGTACTCGATGGCAGCCCACTGAGCGACGAGGCTCTGGTGTAGGGCCCTCTTTCTATGTTGGCACCCTCGGGTGGTGTACCAGCAGCACCACCACCAATTGGGAAGAAGATTTCACCAGCCATACTAATGAACTGTGCACGCAGTTAGAGCGCATTGCACAAGTTCCAGTGGTAGAGGTCTCTGAGGTTACAAGGTGAGGTAGATTCCCAGACAGCAGAGGACTGGCTGGAGGCGATTGCTATAGTTTTCTGCCAGGCTAAGACATTAGTAGAGTGGATGGTGAACTTGGCTTCTAGTGTTTTCCAGTAAATGACCATGAGGATGATCTGCATAGTGATGAGGCTTCGGTATGTGGACCGATGCCTAAGATAGTGCCTTCATGTAGTGTGTCAGCTATACATCACTACCTATTCGTCAGAAGTTATAACCGGCGGTACCGGTAGGTGACACATGTAGGATTACAGCCATACACATGTTCTAACATCAGATACCTTTATGTTCCGAGGCGAACCTGACTCACAGGAAGTTGAGGACTGGCTTGAGGAGGTGGCTGAGAGTTTTCTTAAGCTTATACAGCTTCGGCAAGATGACGTGTCGGTAGCTGAGAATTCATCGAGGCATACCGAACATTCCTGGTACTCGATGAATACAATTCAAGCCACAACATTTTCCTCTATGAATTCCTACTCATGTTAGGGTGCTAGATAGAACCTTGAGGTTGAATGTTCTTTGGCTGAATGAATACAGCTAGAGAATGTTAGAAGATGAAACACAACGAGCTGGTGCCAGTCTCAGAGACTTGGTCATGCGAATGTTTCAAGAAGAGGAAATGGTGAGGACAACTAAATCTGTAGTGCAGCAGAAGTGGAGGCAGAGCTAGGAGAGCAGAATCAGGTGGTGTACATTTCAACATGTTATAACCACCCACCTTTGTTTCCCCTCCAAGCTAATGGAGATGGAGGTCTGGGGAAAAGAGTAGTGGCATACGTTCGAAGAGTGCGACTGAAAGAGCTCTAAAGAGTATTCGAAGCGCAGACTTTGTCTTCTAATAGATTCTATAGCCACAGACATCGATATGAATCATCCCTTCCTTCCATGAATCTAGTACCAGACCTAGAGTTTCTGGTTAAGCCGTTGACATGACCCTCACATCTGGAGATACCTTTGGGAGGAGACTTGATAGTCCCACTTACTCCGATGGTGTGATCTGACCCTTGAGGCGAGAGTGTCAGTTTGGACCTCTTGGTGACAGCGTCGAGGCCTTACGACTTTAGTTTGAGTATGGATTTGGAAATCACTGCTCATACTCAAATTGATGGTATTAGGAAACAGTCGGGATGGTTTTTCCTTGGTCGGTGAAAAGGAAACCCCAGGCAGCACATGTTAAACTTGTGCATGGGAGGGTGTAGCTGATCATTCTTGGGTCGGCCAACCATAACCTCGTGGCAGCAGGAATTTTGAGTTTCAGTTCTAATCAAGAAAGGGATACCTCTAGAGTTCTAGGATGGTGATCACATTATTATACGAGTCTCACATCGACGAGGTTTACAGAGATTTAGCCGAGGCGTAGAGATATCTCCGAGGTTCAACAGACCTTTCTAGGTCCCCAGCAGGGTAGGGGAGGTGGTTTACCACTTCACCTTTCCACCTCAGTTGCACCGGGTGCATGAAATCTTCCATGCACCTCGGCTGAGGAGATACATGCATGATCCTTCACACATCATCGACCTCAGGGAGTTGGACGTCGATGAAAGGGCGACATGCACGGAGGATCTTGTGGAGATCTAGGATCGACAGGAGTGGGTCCTACATGAACGGTCGATTCCTTAGGTGCGATTTCACTAACAGCATTGGAACCTCCTGGAGAGCACATGGGAGCAGAAGGCTCAGATGCATGCTTAGTACCACTTTTGTTTCCCTTTTTTGTGTTATAGATTTACAGGGACGTAAATCCCTGAGGTGGGAGTAATGTAAAGACTCGTAAAAGTCAAGCGAGTTTTTTTCTTAATTTTCTTTGGGATTTTACAAGAACGTAGTTTCTGACAGCACCTGATTCCGAGGCCGGGTGTGCCTGGAATCAATTTTTGAAGTTTAGCTCGGGTATGTTCATTGAACAAATGAGAAGGTTTTCATAACTTTTGAACCGGTGCTCAGAATTGAAATCAGAGGGCATCGTTGAAACCGCATCACCATTAATTGCTTATGAAGACTCTTTCTGGAGTTTCGTTTTCTCGGAAGGAGTTGTTTTAAAAAAAGTGAGGGATAAAATAATAATTGTTTTACAGTTATATTTTCTTTTCTTGTTAAGTGGATTAAGTGTTGTGTCACAACACTTTATCCCTCTCTTATGTGGTTATAACCTAAGTAAGGGAGTTTGGGGTGGGACCCACTTGTAGTTAACTACCTATGAGAGGATTAAAGGTGAGGTGGGGCCCACACGAACCCCACCCCTTCACATTCCATAACCCTCCTCTAACTCCTCGATTAAGTGGGTGATCTCTCATCTTCCATAACTCACTCCAACCCCCCTTGTGACACACCCTCTCATTAATGATTCCAACTCTACTTCATTTAATTTTGACAAGATCAAGATTAATTAAGTTATGTAAATTCAACATTTTGAAATGTTTTGAAAATGCATGAGATGGGTAATAAAATAAGAAGACTCTTATTTTTTTAGGGGTTGGATGGTTGTGTGGGGAAGGGGAGGAGTTAGAACTCGTCTTCTTCATTGAAGAATGCGAAGAACATCAAGAACCCGACAAAGAACGTTGTCACCGCAAGGAGTGAATGATGTACCATTATTCTTCCCTATCCACAGCTGGTGAGAGGTGTCTTCGTCGAAGAACGACAACACGCCGCATTCTTCATCAGGGAGAACACCGACAACGCTTTCGGAACCTCATCCCACGATGCCGTCTTCCGCGACGTCTTTTTCCCGCGATGAACCTCGATCGATGACATCTTTGAGAGGTAGGGGGATTAATTTGAAAATGGTATTATTCTCTTGGTTGTTCCTTCTAAAACAAAGAACCCGGATCAACTTATCATTAAGTTGATCTATGATGGATTTATTTTTGCGGGTTGGGAATATTGGTATGATTCATTTTATTTAAGAGGTTGTGGGGGTTTGGATTTGTGTTCATGATTATTCCTTGTCGTCCAATGCCAATTCCATTAACCGCTTGGTGTCGAATTAATGGCAGGAGGTCGGACCGCACAAACATGGCTGACTCTCCCCCCCCTTGATGGTTTGTTTGTTGTGGCTCGAACAAAGGTGGCACGGTGCAACAACACTGCACCGAAATAAGAAAGAACACGACGAAGAAGCACTATGTCACCACCCCGCATCGTGGAGGCCAAAAAAATCCGCGGCGCCGTCGCATCACGCCGGAAAACCACGAAGAGACGTGGTTTGTTTATTTGTCGTGCGGATTGACGGGCCATTGAAGAACATGCAGCATGGGCGATTAGAAGACTTTATAGTGAAGGGCAGGTCCCGGGATGACTGTTGGCGAAGGCGGAAACCAGAAATGACCACTAGAGCGCATCCGGTGGTCCGCGGAAGGGGCTTCCGGCGCGCCACGCTAGCCCGTCCGTGCTGGCGGCTGGCACCGGCCGGCCGCTAGGATGCGGCGGCGCCCAGCGCACATCCCGGAGAGTCCACCTTGGTGGCAGGCGCCGGTCTTGCGGTCGTGCGAGACCAGGGGAGACAGGGGGTCGAAACCCCTGGCAGTCAATGGGTGTGGCCCCACGTGGGGGCTGCAGATCATTTAATGGGGGCAGCCCCCCCCCCCCCCCTTTTTGCAACTGCATGACTAGCTTGGTCGTGCGGGTCGCGTTGACGCCGGGGCGCTCCCTAGTGGACCGGACCCGCACCCAAATCAGGACGACCCGGTTCGGGCCAACCCAGGGGGTCTCGGGCCAGGTCGGACCGGGGCCGAACCCCCTATTTTCGGGAAATATTCATTCAAATGATCATATCTTGGGATACAGCCCTTCGATCGATGCACCATCAATTTCAATGAAATCCTTGGATTGATATGTTCGTTTCGGTATATTACACTCAGGGTTTCGGAGAACTTTGGGTATGGACGGGTTGGTTCGAACCCGAAACCAACCGGGCCCTCGGAGCAGAAATGATTATAACATGATCTCCGGACGTCCGATTGACATGAAGTCGACTTTTTTGGATTCATATTGATGATATGGAACATTTGGCATACTTCAAATGAGGTTTGGGTACAGTTGGATAGTGGCCGGGTTGGATTGTACTCGAAATCTAACAAGGCCCCTTGAACGGAAAAGCTGATAACTTTCAGACCGGAAGTCCGTTTGACGAACTGTCAGCGGCGTTGGTGATCACGTTGAGAAACGGTCCCTATGAGTTTACCCTATGATATTTCGGGGTACATTTGAGATACATCAGGGTTGGTTCTCACACGAAACCAACCGGGCCCCTGGGGCGAAAAGGCTAATAAATCACAGACCGGACGTCCGTTTGACGCGCCATCTATTGTGTTGAGACCCCTATGTCCAGGAGGTCCATTGAGATATATCTTCGTGGGAAATTGTGAGACCAGTAGCTCATGGATCGGACCCTCTCAGAGACGATCATGCGGAGTACGGAGACCATGTAGCCGACTGAGACCTGAAGAATTCTTGACCGACTCGACTTGGAGTGAGTCGACTAGCCCAGTGGACGGAGCACTACATTGTTTGGGTGCAGACCCATGGCAGACGGAGAACTACTGAGTTTGGGTGCAGACCCGTGGTACTCATCCGGAGAGTACCTCTGCAGGCTATTAGGGGGGATGCACTACTGTGTTTGGGTGGCAGACCCGGGCAGGAAGCACTACTGTGTTTGGGTGGATGGCCCGTGGTACTCGACAAGAGGAGTACCTCAGCAGTCTTAAGTTAGTGAGCAGTACCTCAGAGTAGTGATAGGATCCCCATACACTCCAGAGATGGGGCTCTTCAGCAGTTATAGTTTCAATAATGAAAATCCTAGTTTGAGCTGAGTCTATGATCTTTGTGTTACCTCATGATTGAGATGTGTTATTTGATAACTTAGGTATATGTATGGGCATATACCTAAGTAGAGGATATCTGTTGAGATCTTCCTTGTGGTTATCCTTGTTGGATTTAGTGAGACCTTGAGGGTCTCGGGGTCCCTACTGATTATCATTATACTCACATCTGCACGGGCTATGCCCTTACATCGTTGTGTTGGTTGCAGACGACGGGCAGCGTTGACAGAGACCGAGTGCTCGAGGGCTGGACGGTACCCAAAGGTGGACCTCAGGACGGGTCATTATCCGGAGGTGGACTTCAAGGCGAGACAATAATCGGAGGATGTCGATAGGAGAAATCCTTGTGGAGGCTATCTGTACCTACCCTTCAGGTAGGATCCGTTGTGGACGATCGAGAGTTGCGCTATTTGTACCTACCCTTCAGGTAGGATCCGTGGTGGACGATCCAGGAGCTGCGCTATCTGTACCTACCCTTCAGGTAGGATCATTTGTGGAAAACCCAGGAGCAGCTTGTCACCTTCCATCTATTATGGCCTTTACCTTGTACATTACAGTTAGGCTTGTATTTCCAGCCCCCTTTACATTCAACACTACTTGTATTCAGTTTTACATAGTGATTACATCTGCTTGTGCTCTGTGGTGTTTTGTTTACTTTTATAATGGAAATGCCTTCCCAGTTATCGATATTTATGCCTTTGGTGCTAGTCTCCATCCCCTGTACTATGGTTTTAAAATTAGATTCACATTAATATCGATGTGAATATAATATTTTAAATATTTATTAGAAAAAAATTATATAAATAATAAGAAAATATATCCATATATGTAGATAAAAATGGCATATCTCTAATTTTAAAAATTTCCATATTTAAATAGTATATGAAAAATAAAATTCACTCATATCATTAATATGTTTATATTTTTATTGAAATGTTATTAATTGTATTAAAATTTTCTTTTATAAAATTGAATCTCAATAGAGGGATTAAATTTTACACAATTAGCTATGGAGTCGATCTTAGCAAGATAAATTGAAAATCAATCTGTAACAAGAATACCATCAAACCCTACTCAGGGAAATAAAACAATATTTTTTTGGAAATAAATTTAATTATATTATAATTTAAAGTCTATTATAAATCAATATTTATATAATTCTTCCTAAATGAGTTTTTACCAAAAATAAAATCTTGATTTTTTGAGGTGATATTTTAATTTTACTAGAAAAAATATCAGAAATTGACGATTTTGTAGATATTACATCAAAAAATACATTGGAATATATTAAAAAAAAGACATCTACATATCACCAGATGATCTGATGGTCCAACAATAATAAATTACTTAGTTATACCTTTATACTTATGGTATTTGTGATTAATATCTGTTACACCATTCTTTGAACATAGAATCACATAATGGTCCATCATAATAAGATAAAAATATTTCACCACTTAGATTTTTTATAATTATTACTATTACCACTAATATTTATATTAAATCAATATCCAAGGGTAATGTATTTTAAAATTGGTTTCACTTACCTAAATATAAAATTAATTCCCAATAAATACTCTTACCATACATATCATAATATGGTAATTTTATTTTCATACCATCATTTTTCCTCAATTAGTGATTCCCTATATCTTTCAACCAAGATCATATCATAAAATTATTATTTTAAAATTTAAAAAATGGCATCACAAATTTATCATGACACCAAATAATTCCTTTATAACTTTTAATCTCACGAGTAACCATATCCCTTTATAGAATATGTTTCAATCATGAGTAAATTTGTTCAATATTAGTATTATGATCCCAAATGATATTCCCAACATACATGGATAATATATAACAATTATATTTATAAACGGAAACAATGTATTCCATAATTTCATTAAACTCTAGGAATATACACTCAATTTTAATAAAAAAACAATAGATTAATAGTTTCTAAGGATGGGATATTTAAATACCATCCACTAAATGTCAAAAATTTCATCCTTTTCCATTGAATTATTAATCAAATACCATCATTGATAAACATCACCATTTAAATGTTAAATTTATATGGTTGCCTTTTTATGTTTCAAACAAATCATAAATTAAAATATCTTATTCAAAACATTTATTTAACCTTATTATTTCTTGGAGACTAATGATCCACAAAAATCAAGACTGTGCTATTTCATAAATTGAACTACTATCGATATATTCATCTATATAAAATATAATCACAGTCATTAATTTTTCCTTCTATTATTAACATTAATAATATAAGATAATTCATTTATAAACTACTTTGTTCAAATTATAACAATTCCATATTTCTTGATTTGAGGAATATTATCCTCTAAATTATTTTCTACCATAGATTCAATGATTCCTCTATGAAAACCCATTATAAATAAACAAATATTAAATGAACAAATATTGAAAAACTAAAAGTATTAACTAATAATAATATATTAATAAAATTAAATATCTTAATATTGTTTTTTAACTTCATCATAACCTATAAATCCATCTAATGCCTTCTTCAGATGCTATCAAAAAAATTCTCCATAACCAACTCATAAATAAGATGAATTTTTTCATATATATTTAATCACTAATAAAAAAATAAAAATTTCAGTCTAGTTTTTTAATTAATTGGTAAATAAATTAAATTAAAAGTTATACACTTCGACAAAAATCTATATTTTCCCAAAAAAAACTTCTTCTTCGAAAATACTTCGTTACTTATTTCATGATAACTCTCATAGTCAGACTCTTATATTGTTAATATTATTAATAATATATAAGCCTAGTGAAAATAATTTGAAAGAGTCTAATGAGAATCAAAATAATAGTAAGTGGAATAAAATAAATAAAACCCACTAAGGGTTCCAGTTGGACACCAAGAAGAAAATAAATTACTTTAAAAATAAACATTACCTTTCAAATTAGTCATTATGTCTAAAATATATTCTAGGATTCATAAATTTTTTAAATTTGCCTACCCCTTATTAACCATCTAATTTATTAAGTGATTCTTTTCTCAATGTGATTGATCCAAGATTTATGAAAAAAAAATTCTATGATTAATATAACTCGAGTTATCCCACAATATAGATATTTGATATTTAAAATACACTCCACCATCCCTAATTTATTGTTTCATATAAATTATAATATTACATTCATGAATAGTTTCTATGTATTTAACAATTTCCATTCACAGAGTAATACATTCATTATTCTTACTCATCCCTAAAACTCATGAATTGTGAATGAATAAATGAACGACCTAATATTATCTTCTGATTATTAACTAAACATTCCCAATAAAAATCTATTTATATAAAAAATTCATAGTATAATGTTTTGTGAAAACCTAAACAAACTCTCACTATATTATGGAAATATAAATCTATTCCTTTCAAAGATATCACGTGACTCTCTGTAGTAAATATTTGTTTGAGATTATCATGGAATGTGAAAAAACTATATCATCTTTTGAGGCTCTTTTTTTTATTATGTATCCAATAATCTTTCTATACTCTATCACATTAAACTCCTTTCCATTTCCATCCATTAAGAACCTCATCCAGTTATCCTATGGTGTTTTTATTGTCCTTTAATATTCTATATCAAAAATTTTCAGAACCTCTTTGTAAAATTTAGTTCGAAAAACAAATGTGTCATACGTTTTTTGAGTAACAGGTAAGCCATAGAAAAATAAAAGCTTTCCAAAAATAGAGTACAAAAATTTAGACCTCATGAAATATAAAAATATATTTAAATTGTCTTTATCTAAGACTCAAAATGTTATTTCGTCTATATAAACAACAATAAACATCCTTTGATAATATACCATCCTAATGTAAAGGATATGATCAAATCATCTTATTTGGAATGTAGAACTCTTATTATATAGATAATATCCAGAGTACGAAGCCCTCTGGTATTACTTCAATCTATACAATAATAAATATTACTGGTAAATTTTTCTATTCATTTATGTGTAATCCATCATGTTTTTATTGTAAAATAATCCTCATGTACTCCATTTAGGAACTAAAATTTAGAATCCATTATATATAAATTTATTCACCATTCTATGACCATATATAAAATAATAATATATTTCAAATCAAGAAACATGTGTAAAAATATCATAAAAATCAACACATGTAAATTGGGAATACCCCTATCAAAATATAAATGATTTGTTCAATATTAATTTTCATTATTAAATGGCCTTATTATGGAACACCCACCTGTTTCTAATGACATTCATGTATTTAAACCATGGAAAAACATTCCAAACATTATTACTCTCTATTTATTCATTATATTCATGCATTTAAATGAAAAAAATCTCATTATTATGAGACTATTTAACAAATTTAGGGTTTTCATAAGAGTGGAAATATAATTTTATCTATTATAATCCAACCTTTGAGTCTCAACCAGATTTGTATTATCACCTAAAATGTTGTTATAATGGGTTTCAATTTTATTTCATAATCTATTAAATAATAATAAAATTTTCTTGTTTTCTTCTTCATCAATTTAGTACTTAATGTATTCAATAACCCATTGTTATCCCCAAATTTCTCATACCTCATCATAACATTATTCCAAAAATAGCACCACTAATTTACTATGAAATATACTCCTTGATTTGTAAATGTTTATAGTTTTCTACAATATTAACACATTGGATTTCTATTAATATAATAATTAATGTATAGAAATTTTTCTTTATAATTTTGGTTTGATATAAAGAGAAAATAAATTAGTCCGCTTGGGGTTTAATCTTATGGTTCTTCTCATTGTTCAAAAATAAAAATTTACTTTACAAAACATGAAAGTACATAATTATTAGATTCTTTGCAAACCATAACTCATAAAGAGTATTATCTTCACTCATATAAATAAAATATCTAATTGAGATATAATCCTATGAATTATCAATATATTTTTAATAGTTATCATTTAGATTCTTTTCAATTATCCATTCCTACTAAATTTTTTCAAAATATGGTTCCTCATCTCAATAAATTAATTATATTAAGGAGTTCACATTGATGGTTCTGGATGCATTATCCCATGCTTTTAAGAATTATCATCCACCTAATTATTAGCAAATGATATACTATTATTAGTCTAAAAAGTAATAAATTTCAATCCTAGTAACATTTCTTATAACCTTTGATAACAGGTAATACATTTTAACACATCATTTTTTTGTGTAATGACCATTATCCATGTAATATTTATATATTTCTACAAACAAAAAACATAATACATTTTTCATTCCATGAATTTTCTTTTCATGGTTCCACATAATCCACTTTCACAAACAAGATAATGTTTATTGATTTTGATTTATTTGAACTATAGTTTTTTAGAATTAAATTTTATTTTGAACTCGTCCCATATATGTGGGAAATAATGTGAATTATTAGGGATCCATTGATCAACTTATCTTCCCACCATGTACACCAAATTTTTTGTCTCAAAAAGAAAATATGATTATTCTGCTTTTGGTTTTATTATTATTATTACAATAATCCTCAATATTCCTCCCAAATGAGACAATCTCTTAATTTGGCATTCATTCCTCATAAAATAGTAGAACTATCTATTCCATTGAGTTAACATCTATTCTAATTGAACTTCACTATCTATCCCATGATTTATAACTGAAAAAATATTGTAATATATGACTAAAACATTCACCCAACAATATTAACATGTGTTTCATGTATTTCAGACATATTTTTTATTTTTCATGGATAATAATAATTTTCCACTAATCATTTCCAAACCGAATAACCCCATAATTATTTTATTTTCTACATTTATAAGATCAAAATTTCAATTAATATTGGATTTACAATATCCATCTAGAATCTATGTTTTAGTTCTATATGATTCCTTAAAATCTATTCTGGTAACATTATCCTTCATAGATTTTTTATTTGTGGGTAGATTTCACTATATCTCTACCTTTGGTGATGTATTATATTGAACACCTCTAGATTCATTAAATCATCCTCATATTATAAAATATTAAATTGATTATGAATATTCAACCCATTATTAATTGTTTCGAGATACTAATATAATACTATTTTGGAATATTTTGGAACTCCCCTTTATATCTTCGATGATAAGATCATGGATTTGTGATAATAACTCAACACCATTAAAAATTGTGAATAAAAACATATTAATAATGTGATGTTCTGAATATATATTATTTCCTTATCCCTAAATTGTAATTTTTCAATGCATCACATATATTAGCTATTCCCCATTTTTCCCCATAATTAACAATATTTTTGTTTTCTTCATATATTGTTTTATTATACCAAAATTATTTGTTTGATACATTTTTGTGTCAACTAATTTAATCAACCTTTATTTTTTGGTAATTGTAAATTTCTATAAATGATCAACGATTTATACATACGAGAAATATACATAATAAATTTTTGTTTTTCAACAAATGATTACATTTTACAGAAATATTCTACTGTAAGGACCCTCAACCTTATATCATGGAGGTGTAGGTTAAATTAAAGAATCATTATATTATAAAACAAATCAAGTCATGAAAGATAAAATGGTTCAGTAGTCCTATTAAATAAGATACATACTTGAATATCACATTACATTTGAAGACATGAAATAAAACATACTAAAATTAAAAAAATATACATCCATAAACTCATTTAAAATTTCTTTCATAATATTTTATTAAATGGAAACTAAATAAGGGTGATCTAATATGATCTCTAAGGGTTTTACATGTTTCAATGTATATTGAATCAATAATGCCTAATCAATATAAAAATTTAATAAAAAAATCACATAGAAATAGATAAAATATATGACCATGAAGAATAATATGGTTATAATAAATAATTGTAAATTAATTACTTATAAATAATAACATGATCTTGAAGATAATATATATAATATCAATTCATTTATATCATGTATAATAATAAATAAATTATAAATGATGGAAATTCATAATATTGGATGTCATGATCTTAGACAACATTATATCTATACCACTAATACCTTCCACCAACATGGATTATAACTATTGGTAAAGATCCATTTAATTCATAATTAATAAATTTTTTATATGTAATATTTATTCATCATGGGGATATATAATTCTATGCCCCACCATTTACTAAATTTCCTAATAATTCCTCATACCGCAATAAACAATTTAATTAATAAACATCATGCCTTATTAGTAAATGTCTATAATGAATAATAAATAAGTAATATCAATATAACCCTAGTCAATCAAATATAATTCAATGTAAATCACTATATATATATTAATGATATATCATTTTTGTAATAAAAATATTTATGTAACAAATAATATATACATTTAAGAGAAATGCAATTACAAATTATCATAATAAAGTGATTATTTCAAGTGAAACCTATTGACATAAAAATAAATTAATAAAGTTAATGTCAATAATTCTCTTGGTCCAAATAATCATAAAATATCTAAATAAATCATAAGGATTGTATAATTTTAACATTTACCTAATGAAGTGATATAAAGGGTCATTGCCTTTGTTGAATTTAAATATCAAAACATATTTTTATCAAAATAATATAGGAGGAAAATACCCTTTTAAATTTGAAAATATCTTTCCAAAAAAAAACAAAAAAACCAAAAATAATGGAAAACACATTCATTTAATATAATATTATAATAATTTAACGTAATCACCAAATAAATGAGTGTTTGTGTCATAATTAATATTTTGTACATTTGAATTATGTTAAAACATATATTTCAATACTTTTTTTGCTATCATGTAAAAAATAGAATATTTTTTAAATGAAAAAACTTTCATTATTAACTATTTTTAAAAAACAAAAAAATGGGTAAAATTGATTTTAAATTTTTTGGGATAATATTGAAAAAAATCATTAAAATCTTTATAGAAAACATTGATATATAATTAAAATAATATTCTATTGAAATGAAAAATAATATTTGTTCTTATAAAAAATATTTTCTCACTAAATTTAAGTGGCACAGACCAAAAAATGGTATTACTTCTTAAATATTTCATGAATAAGTAGTGGATAAGAAAATAAAAGTTATTTATTATAAATTTATGAAAAAATTTCGATCAATGATAATTAAAGAACAAATAATGCCGTTTAAAATAATATTGAAGCATAAAACCTTAATTTTTTGTTAACATTTGAGTCATTACCCTAATGAAAGAAATAACATAAAATAAAAAATTAAATACCATGAATATAAATAGATTCATTATACAAGATATAAAATCAGTAGTATATACACCTCATATAAATAAACAGGTTCACAATACCAAATATGTCTCAATAAAGAGAATGTTGAGATGAAATATCTTATAAATACCATAATGTTGAATTTAGGATTAATAAATGAATTTATTATCTGTATAAAATTTATATTTACAAATAACAATTGGAAATATAATATAAAATAACAAAAAATTATTACACACATAATCATTAAATAAAAAAGTCAATGAAGAAGTAATATAACCCAACGAAAATTAATTGAGTATTAAAATTCTTTTCCTCTTGGTAACATTAATGTAATGTATAATTGTATTAAAAAAGTATAATTGAAACTAAAAATATAACTACATATTAATGATTTATAATATTAAAATTAATATGGGTAGTGTGTCAACATAAAAAATAAATATTTTCTTAACATTAAAATCTCCCACAATGAAAGGAAATTGAGATGGAATCCCTTACAAATATCGTATCATTGTAGTGAGAACAAATAAATCAAATCATTATTTGTGTTAAAATTTAAGTACATTAAAAGCAATAATAAATACAACATAAAATACTAAAAGGTAAATATACACATTATTTTATCTTTTCTAATCAAATGAGGTTGTCATTCAATCCAATTAAAATAAACTATGTTATAAAATATATTTCCTCAAATTTTTCTTTAGTTTATCTTATTTTATCTACATATATAATGTTTTTAAACATTATATTAATTTATTCAAAAACCATATTCATATTTATAATATCATATATCATCTTATTATAGCATATTACCACCATTTATTAATAATGTTTCAATATTACATTTGTTTATTGTTCTAACTACACTGTTTTCTAATGCATATTTTATCATAGAGTATCTAGTTATTATGAATATCATATATATCCATAATAAAAATAATTATATTAATCTTATAAAAATAAAATTTATACATTATATATCTTATTATAACCATTCTTGATTATTGTACCTAGAAAACGAATCACATTGCTCATAGAGATATTAGATTTTACATAAGAATGAGAAACGATATCATTACCATAACGGTAGAAAGGGTAAGGATGTGTGATGATTGATTATGTTTATAAAAATAATATCATGTCATATTTATCATATATAATTATTATATCCATTATGGTTTCTATCCAAGTGATTTGGTGATGGGAAAAAAATTATATTGGTTTTCTTGGAGGTAGTCCCCCATACACATTAGCGATGGATTTGATACTAATTTAATAGTGAAGAATATGGAAAAATATTATTCCATAAACATAAAAACATATCTGTATATGGTAGATAGTTTTATTATTATATTGTAATTTTTAATACATAATTATATTTTGAAAATGAACAATTAAAAAATGAATTAGCATAGTGATGATGATTAACATCACTTGGAAAATAAACCTTTAGATATCTTATTAAGGACCCTTGGTTTGGTATTTTATAAATACCATAAGATATATAATGTGTATAATAATATGGGGGAGATATTTTTTCAATTAATTTTTTAGATAAATGGCTTGATAGTATGATGAAGTGGTGGGAGGGGTGTCATTTTATAATTAAAGAAGATTCATATTTATTTATAATACCCAAAACCATTCAATAAATGTACGTAAATAAAATTTCAAGTGCCTAAAAAATTTATAAATAATATATTTTAGTAAAATTAATGCCTATTCAAACCTCCAAAAAAACTTTTTAAAAGTTATTCCACTTATCCTTAATGTTTACTAACTTTTACTATGTTTGATTTCACCATGGTAGTTAGTTTTTTATTTACCAAAGTAATTTTTCATTTAAGACTTGAAATTTAAGTATTATTATATAATTTTATCAATCAAATTATAAATATGAAGTAAAATTTATAAATTAGAAAATCAATGTGTGTAGAAAATTAATTTTAACATAGTCTCAAGTTACGTTTATAACACTGTTTAAACCTTAATCTCAATAAATAATTATTACTTTCATTACTAATAATTATGAAAAAAAAATTTAATTTGTACATATTATAAATTTTAATTAAAACTATTTAAAATATTTAATCCATTATTTCTATTTAAAATAATATAAGTGGAATAATTTCATTTTAAATTATAGCAACAAGCACAAAGAGAATTTGGTTATCAGAAAAAATTATTAAATAAAAAATGTTTATATATAAATTTAAAAATTTAATTTTTTATAATGAATAAATTAGATAAATATTAATTTATATTAAATATTTTTAATTAAAATAAATAAAATAAAATGGATCTTTGTAACTTTTTTAAATAGAATTAATTTTTTTAATAGATTTCAATATATTGAACCATTTACCAAAAAACTATTTTCGAAAAATTATCCACAATTCACTCTAGAAGAATTTCCATGAATTTATTTAAAAAATAAATATAATTAATTAAATAAAATTATAAAATTGGTAAATATTATTTTTAAAATAAGTGTTAAAAACAAGATCATACCTCTTTTTATAAAATATATTTATTAAGAATAAAATTTAATAACTTATTATATTATGATTAGAAAAAATATTTCTTTTATGATAATGTTTTTTAATATGTAATACAAAATTTCCATTAACATAATTCACCAATATTTACTATTTTATTTTATTAATATAAAACAAATTTTGTGTATTAATAATGTCTTCAAAAAAAAATAATATACATTCAAATGATTTTTATGTTCGTTAACAATGAATTAATAACAAAGGAATTAATTTTATAATTATGTAATACATATAATTTTAATAATTTAGTTATTACAATTCATATCCTCCAATTTAATATCTAGGATATGACAACCATCTTTAAATAATATATTTCATGTGTAATATAAGAGATATTTGGCATCTTATATAATATATCAAACATGATTTTTTTACTTTTAAAATCATGAGGTATAATAGTATCCCCACCTTGAATTAATTGTGTCCTTGATTTATGAACATTATCTCAAAGAACACGGGTAATATTATTTAAAATTATTTTGTTTGAAACTCATATAATGAAAATGGTATAAACAATTCCTCATAAAATAGGGAAAAAGAAATAAAAATATCTTCTACAATAACACATAGCTTTGTTTCCAAGTATGAGTAAATTTGTGGGGATGTAAAAATATGGACATGGGATAAAAGAGTAAATAATTGTGAGATTGGTATAAGTCATCTATATCAGGAAATGTAATTATCAAGAGATAGTTAATTAATAAAAAACCATAAATCTGTGATGAGTTGTAATACCATTGATTAATTGGATGTCAATGAAATAGGATAATTTTCTTTTCAAGATATATTCCTAGAGTTTTGGTATTATTTTACTATGAGGATAAAGAACACCAAAAAATGCATACATGATATATTTTTTGTTTCATATAAAAAATTTCATAACTTTTGTTGTATCATGATCAATTTTCACATAATTTCTTCATAAATGAAATTTATATACAAGATAAATTTTTTTTCACTAAAAAATTAAAAATAACTATTAATGGATCATATAATCCAAAAATGAATAAACATATATTCCAAAAAAAATTCAAACAAAAAATGATAAAAAAAATTAAAGATAATATCCAAAATTAATAAAAATATATTAATATTTAAATTGGAATAATAAAACCAATGGTTCAACATAGATCATAACCTTATATCCCAAACAACCTTAAAATCAACAACATAAAAGATGGTTCAGCATCAAATGATATCATAAACCATTAAAATTACATAAAAAACATAATCTCATTGTTCCCCAAAAAATAAATTATTATAAAATTAATGGTTATATATTTCTCTACCCAATAAAACATCTCTTAATATGGAATTAATCACATGAAAATCATTACACTTAAAACATAGAATGGGGTGTCAAGGAAATTAATTTTATAATCAACCTTAAACTGATAAACCTATGATGGTCTCCATAATTATTAAGTTAATAATAAATTAGGATACATATGCTTCCAAAAAAACACAACCCTTATACATTTCATGATTATTTTAGAAAAATAACATTGATAAATATAAATCTATTACAATTATTGAATCCCAATAAATAAACACATAAAAATTTTTTCATTATAGTAGGTCATCCAATGTTAAAGGTGTCAACCATTAAAAAATTGATTTAACCTAGAATATTCAAAGTTTCTCTAAATCCTAGACCACAAGAATTGAATGTATTTCTTAGAAAAAAATATAATTATCTACTCTGAAATTTTTCATTTTCATTTAAAATCCATCATCCTCGCTTTTCACATTTTTGACAATAATAAAATTTAGCATTCCATCCTTCATGGTCTCTAACACATGAGTTCTTAGTAAACTATATCATTCTCTTCTTTGGTGATTTTGAGAGTTGTGTAAGGTATTGGTTATTAATTTTATATCATGAAAACATATTATAAATAATGATAATATCATCCACTCTTGTCATCGTCACATTGGTTTCATATAATCACCACATTATCCATCATATACAATGATTACATGATTGTTTTAGGTTCCATCAATTGAAAAATACCAAAAATCAATGTGAGAGGAATAATAATCATAGTGGAAAACCATATATTCATTTATATGATATATAAAAATTGTCAAATTCTTTTGAATTGAAAGAACTATTGTATTAACCTAGGTTATTAATTGTCTTCATCTTTTCAAATATAAAATGATGGTTAATAATAACACCAATAAAACATGTAATATCCCCCAAGATTGTCAAACTAGTTGTGTAGTATGTCCCATTATGAGGAAATTTTTTATGCTTTAGTTAATCCCTAATGAACACTATTTGGATTTATTACCCTGTGGTAAAATTATTCTAGATCCACCTCTACCTGTAGTATCCTGGGTGGGATGTATTTCTCCAAAAACAACAAAATATCTACCTTACAGATACATTAGGATGTTATATTAATATTTAAATAATCCAAAAAGTATTTCAATGGGATAATATTGCTAATATATATTTTTCTAAATCCAGGTCCCATTGTTTCTACTAAATTTTCTCTAATACCAATTATAAAAGACCTAAACCCTAGTAGAATTGATCTAATTGATAATTTAATATATTCTCATATGTTATCATACTTCACATCCCAGTGCATCTAGTAGTTTAATATTATTAGTAAAAAATATTCATTATTAAATGTTACATTACATTTTTAAACATTAAATACCATATTGTACAAGAAAAAAATTATTGATTCTTGAACTCATTAAAACAATACATATTTATATCATAGGGGAATGGAAAAATAAAGGTGATTTTAAATGAGCACTATCGGTTATGTATAGTGGAATATATAATTATTCAATAATTAATAATAAATATAGAATGGTAAATAATGAAAAATTCATTCTATATAATAAACAAGCTACCCTTCACTAATAACATGATATGAATTAATGATGATAAAATAATTACATATTAATAATCACATGATATTGACATTAATCCACAGATAATATCAATTTTGTAATCTCTTGGATAATAACAAAAAATAAATTTTAGATGAAGGAAGCTCTCAACATTGGATGCAATGATCTCACAAATTATGAAATATATACCATGTAGAACATTTTTCATGATAGTTTAAAACTACGGGTAAAGACCGATTTAATGTGAGATTACTGATTTCAATTGTGAGACTCATTTATGTATGAAATTATACTTGATTATTATCTCCTCCCATTCATACATGTCAATTTTATTACACATATATTGAATTAATTATTTAGTTCATAAACAATATACCTTATTAATAAATATTTTTATTGAATAAAGAATAAATAATATCAGTATTACCCCAGTCAATATAAAAAAATTAAAACACCAAATATATAGAAAAAATTGTTTTTAAACAATTAAAATACCACAGATGAAAATAATATGAATATATTATAGATATATTTTGTCTAGTGATCATAAGAAAGAGAATGGTTAAACATAATGTTTATCAATAGAAAATTTAAAATAAATAAATTTTAATAATTTCCTTTGTCCAATTTAAATATACTACACAGAGAAATAATAATTCGGTATCATTTCAATATATATCTAGTCGAGTAAAATATATGGTTATTGTATTTGATAAATAGATATATCATGATAATAACTGTTACAAATATCCATTATGGAAATACATTTTCACCTTGCAAATAAAAATTTAAAACTAGAAATTTCAAAAATATTTGGATTTTTTTTAAAATATCCATGTATTATTGTAAAGGAATATTTCACATGTTGATTTTTCGTGATGGTGGGAATATTTATTTCTATCCAAGTCCATTAAAAAAATTATTTTGATATTTTTGGTCAAAATTTAAAAAATAATTTTAATCATAAAAAACAAGATGTTTCTTCATAGAATTTTTTTTAGAAATTAACATATAAATCAAATGAAATTAAATATTCCAACAATATTATTAAAAACACAATTTTTTTTAGAAATCCATGATGTGAAGGAATCATCAATTTTGACCAAATGTTAAATAATATTGTCTCTTATTAAAAATATTTTCTTAGTAATTTTAATTCCAAATTTTGTGTAATATTTATTTTACAAAAAAATTGAATAAATAACAAATGTTTCATAAAATTAAATGGGTTTATTACAAATTGTTAATTTTTTTTCCTTAAATGAAGATTCACATATAAACAATCCCGATAAAAATGAGACTGAAGAATAAAAACATTCCACTATACTAAAATTGGAATTACTACCCCCAAGAAATAAATAAATAAAAATGAATATAAAATTTCATTTTTGTATTAGATACACCAAATATAAATAAATCGCTGCATAATATCAAATATTTCAAACAGAGTGAAAATTCAAATGAAATCTATTAAAAAGAACATACCATAAATGTTGGGATTAATCAGTGAAATTTTATGTTATTAAAATTTAAATCCATATAGAAATAGTGTAAATAAATTATAAAAACATAAAAAAAATTCAACACACATAATCATACAATATGAAATATAATGAATAAGTAATATAACCCAATGATTAAAATTGAGTTATAAAATACCTTACCACTTGTTAACAATCATCTGAAATAACATTGGTAAGATATTTCAAATTTATAGATAAAATAACATGAATTATGAAGGATAAATGATATTACATGTTAAATGGATAGTCTACACACCATATAAAATAAATTGATTCCTAATATTAGAATATTCCCCTAGGAAATGAAATTGATATAAAATCCCTTATGGAGACAGTATCAATGAAGTGAAAATTAATCAATGTTGTATTTTTAATGTCCGAATCCACATATAAAAAGATTAAATAAAAATTAAATTAATTAAACTTTGTCCCTATTGACAACATGAAATGTGTTCCATTCACTTTTTTTGTAGAGTGATTATATGATTCTCAAAAAGACGATAAATTTCAATTATTTGAGTAAAGATGTTTTAAACATGAAAGAAAAAGATGTTGGTTGTATTTGGATGTGCGAAAATACAACTCTATACGAATGGATAAGTGTAATGATTTCCCCATCCAGGAGTAGGCATTGGATTCCCAATATTGATGATTAAAAGGCATAATCACATTAAATTAAATTTCAGAGTTTCTTCCAAGAATACATGGTGTATTTAACATTTCAGGACGTGTCGATCTCTTTATGAACATTGATTTGACTGGTCAGAGATCCCAAACTGATTTACATATCAAATGTTATGGCACATGAAATATGGATAAATTCCACAAAGGGACTAACGCGGAGGTCCTATGTGGAAAATTTTTTTTTACTCCCCTACGTGGAAGAACTACACGATGTACCTATAAGGAGGACCTATGTAGAAAAATTACTTTAGAATAGGTCCCCTTCAAGCCTAAAAATAATATCCTCGGCTCCCCATTTGAAGGGATGAAAAAGTTGAATGACTCTCTAAAGCTCATATTGCATAGCTCTTTTTCCTAAATCACTAAAATTGCTTCAAGTAGATCTCTAAAACACAATTGAAGAGATAATTAAATGGGATAATCATGTTTTGAATGCATTTTTCAATTTTCACATAGGTTTGGATCTCCCATGTGAAACAAATTCTTCAGTTATCATTCACACCATCACGGGATACCTACTCGCCACACCTGCGCAGCATACCTACACACCAAATCTACATGGAGAACTTATGCGAGGCACCATGGAGGAGCACCTACATGATCCAGTGGTCCAAATAGTGGGGGGATGCATCCCCAAACCCCTTCTCAGGATCATCATCGGGCATCAGTCCCGGCCCTTTAGGCATTTCCCTTCACATATGTCACTGTCCACCATGAAAATGGAGACTCCCACCCCAAACATATTCGATTTTGTCTACAACATTTTCCATTACGCCATTTATGTGGCCCAACATCAACCCCTGGAAAAACATGATCTAAGAATCTTCATCACACTCAATGATGTTCTTTGAGTTGACTTAGTCAACATGGTTTCTTCTATATATTACGAGTTTGGACTCTCAGTATGGATTTTTTGAGTACCTTGAGGTGATACTCTCTACAATAAACACCTCAAATCCTCACCACCTAACTCCTATGACAGTTTAAATCTCAAATGTGAATCCTACATAGGATTAAGCCCCAAAAAATCTCAAATGGGCATCCTCCTTAGGAGTAATTTCCAAAAATTTCCCAAATGGGTATCCTACTTAGGAGTAATCCCTAGCCAAAATTCAAATGGGAATCCTCCTTATGAGTATGACCCAACCTATTTTAAATTTGCTTTATCCTTAGGGGTAAGCCCCAAAATATCCCAAATGGGAATACCTCCCGGTGAAATCCCTTAACCTTCATCCCTTCTTCCTAACATTAGACCCATATCCAATGTAAATATAATAGAGGAATGGCTCATTGCCTTGCCCTCTTACACTAGCGGAGGAGGAAAAGTGTGAATTGTCATTGTTGAATCTTTATCAACCTATTTTTTATCACACCGATCATGACTCACATGGGATTAGAGATTAGTAATGATTACAACTTGTGAGAAAACACCCATGGTGAATGAACTATGAGAACTCTGATTCCCACCACAATCGGAATACATAGGAAGCCTTCTCAGGGCCTGAGCTCACTAGATGTCTACTTCAATAATCCATACCTAGTTTCTTTAATCTGGTAATTTTCCTTAGAAATAAGCCCCAAATTATACCATCAAATAACTAAGGCATCCTTTTCATGAAGTAATCCTAAACACTTTTTTCTCAATGGAATATACTCTTCAAAGAGACTTATCGAACTACGTGGGATTTGATTCCCATCTATATGGGATACATAGGAAGCCTCCTTGAGGTTCGTACCAAATACCATAAATCAACCCTGTTCTCCTTGACACATATTCTCAATGGGTCTAATAATACATGAGAACCCATATCCTTTCCATATTTCTTGGGCAACTTTAGTATAAGTCCCACAATATGTTTTGACTAAGCACATTCTTATTAGATGTCCACACCAAATGACATTAAACTATATGACTAGGTCCTTATCACATAACCTTAATTGTTATTGAAAGGACTAGTTTGGGATATACCTAACACTGAGAGGGGGGGTGAATCAGTGTTGGGGACTTTTTAAACCAATTCCAACTTTTTATCCCTGTACCTCTAGACCTGTTAGGATCTTGATTCTCTTATTCTCTTTTCCCTGTCGCATGCAATTATAGAAAGCAGTAAAAATGTACACACGATATTTTTACAAGGTTCACCACTCAATAAGAGTAGCTACGTCCTTTCCATGCATGGATATGACCATTTCATGGATTCTCCACTATAAAGTAAAATGCTGTTACAATGGAGTGGCTAGGAAAACAATCCTCTAGCCAGTGTGAGTCCCTACACTTTGGAGGGGGGTGGGAAACAATCCTCTTCCCTGGACTGGTGAAAGCCAAGTCCAACATGCAGCCTCTAGCTGGTTCTTTATATTGCCTATCGAGTCAGTCTTCTTCTATCTTCAAAAGGTTGGTTCTGCTCTTGATCTATTGTAGTGCTCTTCACTTGATTACTTGCAAAGCAGTAGACAAGCAATTCTCTTCTTACTTTCTCTTCATCTCTAGTGCAAAAACAAACTGCACTAGTTCTTCTTCCTTCTTCCTCTTAGTGCAACAAATGACTGCACTAATCACCTTATTTCTTTAGCTAGAATCACATACACCAATGTGATTATTCAATCACTGAAGATCTTCTCACAAAGCATCATCTGAATTAAACTACCCTGAATAATTGTCAGCCTTCAGTTGGGCATACTCTATTCTTCTTCTTCTCTACCTTATCTTCTCAATACCAACACGTGAGTGTATTGGTATACTGAATTCTTCCTTTGTGTAGATATGAGTTCAATTGCACGTCAAGTTCTTCTTCGCTTCGCAAAGCACAACGAGAGTGTTAAACACCAGTCGTGTGAGTGCGGTTCAACTTCTCTTTGTGAAACTGAATGGTTCACAGTTCTTTTTCCTCCACAAGGATGCTTCGAGAGTGAAATGCACCTATCGAAGGCCTGAGGTACCCTCAAATTTTTCGCGCACCCTTCTAGGCGACTTGCGCATAAAATTCAAGCCTTGCGCGGAAAAACACCTTTTGGCACGAAAAACCTTTTTCGCGCAACACTACTTCTTTTCGCGCAATACTCTATACTTCAATTTTTCCGCGCGTCAGAGCTCAGGATTTGTCTATGTGTCGAGACTTCACTAAAGAGAGGGGTTCACCCCATATTTATAGGCAGTTTTGACCTTGCGCATAAAAACCTCTTCCTGCGCGTAAAACCTCCTCCATGCGCGTAAAAACTCTTTTATGAAACTTCATATTTCGCGCCATGCTTCAATATTTCGTGCACCTCATGCCTTTGTCATTTTTTATCCTTCTAAGCATGAAGCACCAATTGCGCGCAAAATTCCGCACCGCGTTCCATATTGCGCGCAAACCCAATCTTTCCTGCAATATCAGATTTCGCGCATTGCTCCAATATTTCGTGCATTTTATGCCTTTGCCAATTTTTGATCTTCTGATCTCTAACCATCATTTGCGCGAAAACTTCATTCCTCAATTTCGCGCACCATGCCAATATTCCGCGCATCCCGCAGATTTTTCGCGCAACCTGCTACTATTTCGCGCATCCCGCAGATATTGTGCGCACCACTTTATTTTTGCGCGAAACGTGCCTAAATTTCCGCGCACTCCATGCCTTTGTCATTTTTCATAGTTCTGACCTTGAATAACTCTTTTGCACGTATAAACCATCTTCAATCGTATGTGCAACATCCATTGCCAAGCACATTTCTTCATCTCCCGATTTTCAGGCCCTAAAATTTGGCAAACACTGGAAAATGGCGCCACCTTAAACTGTGCTTTTCTGCCATCCCCAGATTGTCTATTGCTTTGCCATTTTATCTCTTTACTGCTTCCCATAACCATGCTTCTGCTCTTATCACGAATCCCACTATCGTGATATTTATCCTTTGATAGATCAGCTTAAGCATCGTCAGAGTTGCAATGGGAACTGAATCTTTCCTATCTTCCAGCAGCATCATTCCTTCCAATAATAACATTATATGACTGGCATCATCGTTTCTCCCCCTTTCCTTCATAAGGCTTGCATCACAAGTTCTCCTAACTCATGATTTGTGTGAAATACATACCAGCAAAGCATCGTCTGATTTAGATACAATGTGAAATGCCTGTCTACCTCAGAATGTCAAGCCCTTCCACATTTTCTCTTCTTCATAACCATCATTCTGCAAATCATATGATTCTATTCTTCAAGTAAGCTCTTGCATGGTTCACATGCAATCATAAATCATTGCATTGTCTTCCTCAAATCCTCATTCTTCTTCAACCATCCTTAGATAGATGATAATTCACCATTCTTCTCCAATCATCCTCAAATGAATGATACTTCTCCATTCTTCATTGTTGTAAACAATGTGTCACCATTGACACATGTTCTTTGAACTTAGTATTAGCTCAACAATCGTCTGAATTTATCGTCTAAGAGAATTGCTCAATTATGAAATCCAATGCTATGATTCCATAACAATTCTCCAGGCAACTTCACTTCAACCGATCTCCATTAACTTTGGAGTTCTTCTTCATATCCTTTTTCATTTTGACCAGCATTGACAATTGTTGACAACAAATACAATCTTCATATAAAAAGTGGTCCCAACAGTTATGATGTGTCCCATTATGTTGTACCAATCTACTAGGGTTATGATTCTTTTTACAAGGATACGTATGTATCCCATTCTATGGGAATGATCCCAAGATCAATCCAAACCTTCATCTCCCTGGAAAAAGATAAATTCCAGAGTTCCCCACTAAGTGGCTTAAAAACCAATATCATCATAATGATGATTAAAAGAATCTATCAGTATTATATGATAGGAAACAATTTATATATAACCTCAAATACAAATTGATATCTCCATTAATGAAGAACCTCTAATAAAAATGAATTATTTTTACCTTTTTGCTTGCTAAATAAATGATTAAAAATTTCAAGGGATAATTATGATATAATTGGTGAATTAATAATGATTCATGAATATATATTTAATTATAAAGAGAGTCCTAGAATATACAATAAATCCCCCAAAAATGTTTTGAGGAGTCTAACCTCATATCCTCTTGAAAAATGCACGTTCTTAAGTATTGTGATGATCAACCATAACGAACGCATGCCTTTGGAAAGCAGGACCCTATGGATAATGAATTTTTAGAAGTTTCCAGTTCCAAAAATAAGCCCAATAGAATCCACATGGAAGAAGTGATTGTTAAATATAGAATACACGTTTCATGGATCTATGATGAAATCACACACTTCATATCAGCATATCGAATAAAATGAATAGGTTTTGTAAACCAATGAAAGGAAATTGAGTTATAAAAACCCTTACCTCAGATTTTCAATTATATTATCATGACTTAACATCCTTTAAAATTGTTCAAAAAATTTTATTAATTTTTAAAAGAACCATATTAATATTTATAATATAATATATAATATTATTATTTCATCTAATCATTTTTTTCAATAATATTTTATTGTTACCCTTGTTTTGGGTGTTACCAGCTTTATTTTTTCATGCAGGTTTTATTGAAAACATTATGGTTAAAGTACATAGGATATAGTTCTAAAATATCTAGAATTATATTAGTGTACTAAATATCACATATATACATTAGGTTCTAATTTATGACTATTATTTAATACTTGACATGGAAAATGAATCACATGGCTTTTTGGTGATGGTAGGATGTACGTACGAATGAGGGAAGATATTATTACTTTTTTGGTTGAAAGGTAAATGGTGTGTATGATGTATTAATTTGAAATAATTAATATAATTTTATAGTTTTCATATATATTCATTATATCAATAATTTTGACTATCCCTATAAGTCAATTTTGGAAAACATCTTACAGCAGTTCACAAGGTTATAGTCCTCCAAACACTCAAGTGATGGATTTGAATCCCATTTGATGGAGAATGAAAAGGATAAATATTATGATATATAAATAATAAAATATAATTATATGAAATATATTTGTTTTAGTATATTTACATTTTTAATATGTACTTGAATGTGGAAAAATAATGATATATATGAACATTAAAATTCATAAAATGAGTTGATTAGAGATAAAATGGGTATCTCATCACATGGATAGAAAATTTACATAAATAAGGATATATATTAACATATCCCAACATAAGAAGAAGTAAATTAAAAGGCCTATCAATAAGAAGTCTTAAAAAGAGGAGGGTGAACTGTTCCCTTAACTATTTGGGTAACGTTCGAAACGTACACCCCATGACAGAAGGATCATAAAATAAAGATGTAAATAGCCATAAATTAAATTATATTACAGAAATAATACATTCATGCGCAGTAAAAACACCATACAAAATGAAATAGTGGAAAATGTAGCATGAATCTCACGGGAATAAAAGTGATATAAAAAACCTGATACATTGTTGTAATCAATCGAGTCATATGATCAAAAGATAATAAACATAAAATGAATCACATAATACCATGAATATAAATAGATTCATTATAATATATATTAAATGGATGTACAAAATACACCACATTAAATAAATAAGTGGTGAACAATGGGAATCTCACTAAATTAAAAGTGAGATAAGAAATCCCCTAAATTCCAGTGTGACTTGTCTTGTTTGTTTCATTATATTCCTGAATAATAAAATTTGGACAATTTATAATTGAATAAGGAATTACATTACATTTTATTATTCAATAAATATAACATATTATCATGTTATAATAATTTGTCAATTTTCTGAGTTCATATCATAAGTTTGGTTGATGTTTGGTACATGAGTCAAAAATGAACTTGTTTGAAGAGAATTGTCCATGTAGTTATAAGTTAATCATCTACAGAATGGTGTAAATGATTTAAATATCATATATATCTAGTATATATGTATTTAATAATATTTAATTATGTTTTGAGATATGAAATTAAATCTACCATTCATGGAGACGGTAGGTCGTACATACGCATGAGCGCTACTTTCATTTTTTTGTCATATTAATGGAGATTAAAAATAAATGAGATATAGATATATTATAATTCCATTATAATATATTTGGTAAATATGAAACATAAGTTCATTAATTACATTATTTATAAATTCCAGGTTAGGCATGAATGAGTAATATCACTTGAGGGGGTGGTTTTCCACACTTCCTCATATGAAATTATCGCATTTTCACAACATGAAAATCATAAAAGTATATTTTTAATAAAAATAAAGAATCATAGAGAGGAAATAAATATAATATATATATGATATAAATATATTTCCATCATAATTTCCCCCATGAGAGGTGTTAAAATAATATTGAACAATCATCATTTCGCGAGGTAGTGATTCGCCACCCATATAAACCGTAAATTTTTTAACCATAAGATGGAGGTGTGTGTAAGTGTAGGTAGAATCCTTATCATAAAAATATCCTATTATATATAGGATACTTTTGTTATTATGGGATCAAATTATAAGAATATAGTGTTGTGTTAAGAAGGAAAATAAAAGAAAGAAACTCGAGAGAATACATTTTCTGTAAATCGGGTAAATATTTTTGATTTGAGCCAAAGGCTTTTTTGGAAAGACTTCTGCCCAAAGTGAAGCATCTATGAGTGAGAGAGGAAAATTTAGAGATAATATGAGCAGATTTTGTACAAGCCAAGGTCTTGAGAGGTGTGGGTAATGTGGTAGAGGTGGTGGACTTTTATAAGAGGAAGGAGGGTCACATTTCGAATGTCTTGAAATGTTACTTTATTTTAAAATGATTATTGGATTTTAATGGTACCAGAATGATATATTTTTAGGATAAAGTGATTATGGTTCGAAATAAACCCATAAAATAGGTTTTAAACAAGTTTATGATTTAGATTTTACCTTATATTTTCATTTTATTCAGATCATTCATTAATGAGGTAATCAATGCATCATCATGGTGTCATTAATAAATTTACTTATTTAATGCCAAATAATTATTAAAAAAATACCACGATGTAGAAAATATATTTATATTTATAATTACTATTTATAGTCTAAGATATAATTTATATAAAAAATTAAAAAAAAATTTACTTATGATATACAAACTTTTTTGTTATATTTCTCTTTTATTTAAAAAATAATGTCCAAAATGTCACTATCACAACCATGTGACTCCATGGGCCAACAAGTTTGGTATAAATATTAACATGGTCTAAAATGACTCAATAAATAGGATTTGGACACATGTTAGGGAAATTTTATATTATTATTATATTAATTTATTTCCCTTAACTACCTGATTTCTAATTAATCCCGATAATTAAAGATAATTGCCATCCTTACTATTCATAATGTCGAAATAAAAAAGAATCGATTATTTAATTTGGACCTTATGATTCAAAATATTGAATCCATTTAACCAAATTCCAATCATAGAAATTGAAGAAATTAATTTCAAAATAATTCACGTTTTCAAATCCATAGAAGGGTTTTTTAGATGTAAAATTTATCAAAAGATTGACTTATTTTTTCAACCTATTGAAAAGTGAAATTATTTCCAATGACCAATATTGTATTAAGTGGTAAAAAAAATTATTCAATTACACTTCATAACCAATTAAAATGACAATCTAAATATATAAATAATTTATATGGATAAATATTTTTGAATTAAAATGTTGTATTTTTCACTATTCATTGTAAAAGTGAACACTATCGGAAAAATAAAAAAATTCACCATAAGATATATTTAATATTCCAAATAAAAAAAATTATTTCCATTTACCAAATTCAATACATAGAAGTTTCATTAATAAATTTTTTAGTTAATTCCCGTTGTCAAAACAAATAGAGTGTTATTAAAAATCAATATCTATCAAACGATTGACATTCTTTATGTCCATTTTCAAAATGAAATTAATTATAATGAGCACCATTGGATTAAATGGTAGACATGTATTCCAAATAAACTATAAAAACAATTAAAAATATAATATATACTTATAAATAAATTAAATTAAAAGTAGGTTTGGAATTAAAATTCAACAATTTTCACTATTCATTACAAAATGATCTTTTTTGAAAAAATACCAAAAAATTACACAAAGTTAATTTTCATGTATTGATTATAAAGAAGGATTTTATTTTTTCAAATATAATATACAAAATTAACAAAAAGTATATTTAAAAAGGGATTCCATCAAAAGGTGGTTAATCAACCATTAAAATAATATTAGAATATTTATGATTAAAATTGAATTAATTAGCTTTTTAATCCTCTACCATTTATTGGAAAATGGTTAATGTATTTAAAAACATATATAATAATTTTTTATTTAGTTCTATTCATTCCCGCCATTACACTGGCTAGGAGTTTACTACCATTTAAAATAATATTATAACATTATTAGTGTGCAACTTAAGATTTCAAAGAAACACATTGTTGCGTATTCGGTATGCCATCGAACATAGAATCCACTTTAAAGTAATATTAATAGTTTATTCACAAATATTAGTAAAAATGAAAATTTCATATTTTTTATTTACCTGAGATGTTACATCCTTCCCCCCTTTTGAGAATTGCATCCTCGTAATTTTAAAATTGGGTTCGAAAACTTCATTGAAAGTCCCACATCAGAAAAAGAGTCAGTAATAATATCACATTAAATGAAAGAAACAGAAGTACAAAGGTCACCCAAGTTAACCCATACTAGGATTACATATACGAAAACATGGATATTGTAGTGAAAACAAAGGGTCATGTTTTGAGGGAGAGTGATAGAAAATTTTTCTAGGAGAAACTTAACCAGTAGAAAATCACAAAGTTGTGATGGGTTAAATGGTATTTGATTCCCCAGAAGGAAAACATAACAGACAACTTTTTGTTAAGTTTCTTTTCATTGAGGAATTTATTTATGAGCTTAACTAAAACATAAGAAAGCATTCTTACTTGTCATGTAGACTTTCATCACATAATATATTTCGAACACAAATTCATATTTTCTCCAAAAGACAAGTATTTAGGATGAATTGTTCACATTAAGAGCTCTATTATCAACTTCTTGTGAATCACCTATCCCAAAAAAGATGAACTATATATTTCCCATTCCTTTAGACATAAACCAAAACCATAATTGTTAGTAAAAGAATAGATAATCCCAAAAAGGATAATCCTTTATAAAATGAAATACTACTCTTAATCTCCAAAATTCAACAAAAAGAACCCAAGGTTCATGAAAGACCATAAAATAAATAGTTATCCAAAAAATTCATCAATGTAATCCAAACTAATATTGAAACCCAAATATCTTATGGATTTAATCACATAGTCTTCCAAGATAAATGTTAACATTTATCTCCAAATAACAACAGCTACTCTTAAAATCTCATATTGAAATGTAATTAACCTAATCACATATCCTCAATGATAGGTCAATAATTTCAATAGATAACCAAAAATCAACTTATTAATTATTCATAAAATAATTTACCTAAAAACAATTTGCCATACTAACCAGGGACTTCATGTAGTCCAATGGTAGGTGATAAATACCTGTTGCGCATTGGTTGTGGGTTCTATCCACACAACTGAACCTGACGCAACCAGTTGTCACACAGTCTGTGTGTTTTCATTTTTCCAATGATATATAATTTTATGACATTCCCAAAAAGAGATAAATTCATCGAAAATAACCATAACATATTTTAACGACAACGTTTATCTAATAAATTTAATTTTTCATCCCAAAATGTATTAACCAGTAATTACATCAAATTCAAGGATCATATAAACCCAAATAGTTCTTTAAAACTATATACAAAAAATAAATTATAATTAATCATCGAATAAAATTTTCATATATCAAACATCAACGTTATACATACTTTAAAAAGTCTTCTAATGAAATCCTATCATCAACAGAGGCTCAATATTTTTAAGAATTTCACAATCCTAAAATATAACATATCTCTTGAATCCCTTATATTTTAACTTCTTACTCATTCAATATTATTCATAATCCATTAACCATTCCTTTCCAACATATCATTAAATACTTCTTTCCTACAAACAAAATCATGAATCATATACTGTGATTCAATAATATGTAAACATATGTTAAGAAATAATCCATACTATTCATTGGTCATAGTCAGTTTCATCATCCTCAATCATAATGGCATTAGGTTTTTGTAAAAGAATATTTTCATGATCCTGGTGATCCCATTCGCGAAACATCATTTTAGGAAATGTGTTTGTATAATGACCATGCACACCACATTTATAACATTCAATTGATCCATCAGAAAGAACTTCTTTCCCTTTCCTTGAGTCAACTAGATGCTTCCTTTTTCAATGGTAGGTTCTTGCTTTAGGTCCTTTGTTTCCACATCTATAGCATATTTCTGTCCCTTTGATACATTTTCCTATGTGTTTCTATCCACATCTTTGACACATAGTTTTTCGAACATTTTTAACTTTATGATTATTACCTGAACATCTATAGGGATTTATTCGTCACATATATGATGTCTTAAAAAAATTATTAAGGTTCATGTGGTAAATCATAACTCCAGATAGTTGGTTGGTAATAACCACAAGAATTCGAATTTCATCTCCCATATCATTCAGTTGCTCATTCCGAAAACCATCACAATTTTCTACACATCTAATGTTACTTTGACACTGGCTAGATCTAGCAAGTTACAAAAACCAAAAAATTTGATGTGAGTATATCAGTAAAATCATCATATAATACTATGATATAATTATTCATGTTGTCTTAAACTCATTCACTTTATCCTAAAAAGTATGACTCCTTCTGAAATCCTAACCATTATAGTAATTTCACTTAAGCTTAATTAATTCCCTATCCTTTAATGTTATCTAAAACGACCTCTGATACGAACTATGAGGACCCAGTATTAAAGCAGTACATAGTCATAAATTAAATGAATAATTCCCATTGCGGATCTTTTCAGGTTTACAGTTTTAGGGAATTATGACAGAATAATTACATCTCAAAAGATTACCAAGTAGACACTTCTACTCAGTTTCCATTTTTTTCATAAAATAAAAACAGTTAAAAAGAAACATGTCTAGGTCCATGTTTTCGACAACATGTCTATACTTGATCCCATCCTTGACCAAATTCATCTATATGTCATGTGGGAAACATTTCAAAATATGGGATGAGCATAAAAAGCTTAGTATGGGATATAAAAATAAGTAATGAAAACATTTTTCCATGTATACGTAGGAACAAATTAAATCATACATTACTCATAAATCATAAGCACTTTAACATACCTCATGAAATCATAAGATTTATGAATAACTCATAGAAATCATATGATATAAATGTAACTTGAGGGATTCATAACATTCTTACAAAGGGAGTAACCCTCATGGTTACATGTTGAAAACCCATCACAGGATATTCCCTAAATCTATACGGAGAAACTCTAGCGTTTAACTCCTTTGCGTTACCCAATGCATTGGAGAGAAATCTAGGGCTCACCCAACCTTATTTTTTTATGGAACCACCAGTCTTCATAAATAATGACCAAAACTATAACATAACCACAAAACAAATCATAAGCATAAAGGAGAGATAACCTTCCTACAATGCAATAATAATATAACATTTTAAGATATTGAAATGATTAAACCATTCAAAAAACCAATTTAAATACAAAAATACATAAAAAGATTATATGGTATTTATTTTCATTTTAAAAACACAACAACTTATTAAGGAATCCAAAGATCTAATAACACTCGCCGCGGAGGAAATGGTCATTGTCAACGCTTACGTAAAAAAATGATACTTTCCTTTTTGTCGTTTAGTAATAATTTTCATGGAGAAAAGATTACCTTTAAATGAAATAAAAATTTAAAATGGTTTTATACACCTTATAAAATAAAGTCAGGTATAAATCAATGGATTCCTCAATAAAATTAGATTGAGACAAAGTCCCTTATAAAGATGGTATCCTTTGATTTAGGATAAATAAATGACATAATTTTTTGTGACTAATATAAATACAGACAATAAAAGTGGATATTATGTTTAAAACAATCATATGTCCTTCACACATATTCCTAGAAGGACATAATCATGATTTACAGGTTTAACACAAATAATTGAAATTGGGTAAAGAAGTTCCCTTACATAAATTTGATAGCCTAACGACGTCAATTTAAAATTTAAAAAATGAGTTGATGAGAAATAAAAAGTGTATCTCATCATGTGGACATACAATTTACAGCAATAATGATATATAAGAACACATACCAACATAAGAAGATGTAAATTAAATGACATAACAAAAAGACGTCTTTTAAAAAGAGGACGGTGAAATATTCCCTTACCGATTTGGGTAACTTTAAAAACGTACACCCTGTGAAAGAAGGATCATAAAATGAAGATGTAAATACCAATAAATTAATGTATATTACCCAATTAATACAATAATGGGATGTACACACACCATAGAAAAGTAAATAGTGGCAAATGTAGCATGAATCTCACAGAAATAAAAGTGAGATGAAAAACCCATTACCTCGTTGTAATCAATCGAGTCATATGACCAAAAGATAATAAACACCAAATGAATCACATTATACCATGAATATAAATAGATCATTGAGAATATATATGAAATTTTTGTACACAAGAAAACAAATTAAATAAATAAGTGGCGAATAATGGAAATATCACGGAATTAAAAGTGTGATAAGAAATCCCATTACCTCAACTCTGACATGTCTTGTTTGTTTCTTTGTATTCCTGAATAATAAACATTGTTCAATGTATAATTTCTTAATTATATCCTTTAAATTTTATTATTCAATTCATATCACATATTATAATGTTATAATAATTAGTTACTTCTGTGAGTTCATATCATAAGTTTTGTCGATGTTCGGTACATGAGTCAAAAAAACTTGTTTGAAGATAATTGTCCATGTAGTTATTTTTACATCACCTACAGAATGGTGTTCATGATTTAAATATAATATATATGTATTATATGTTTATTTAATAATATTTCATAATGTTTGGAGATATGAAATGAAATGTACCATTCATGGAGATTGTATGTCGTATGTACGCATGAACACTAATTTCATTTTGTGTCATATTAATGGAATTTAAAACTAAATGAGACCTAGATATATTAATATTAATGTATAATATATATTTTATATAGGTAACATAATTTCCATATGTAAATTTTTTATAAATTCCATCTTTGGCATGGACGAGTCACATCACATGAGGGGGCGGTTGTCCACACTTCCTCATATAAAATTATTGCATTTTCACAACATGAAATGCATAGAGGTATGTTCTAAATAAAAATAAAGAAGCATAAAAAGACAGAAATATAATATATATTATATATAAAAATAGTTTCATCATAATGGACACCATTATAGGTGTTAAAAGAATATTGAACAATCATCGTTTCGTGAGGCAGTGATTCGCCACCCACAGAAACAGTATGTTCTTTAACCATTAGTCGTAGGTGTGTGTAAGTGTAGGTAGAATCCTTATCACAAAAACATCATATTATATTAAGTATACTAGTGATATTATGGGATCAAATAATAAAAAGATATTTGTGAGTGAATAATGAATAAAAAGAAACTCAAGAGAAGGCATTACCTCTAAATCAGGTAACTCTTTTTGATTTGAGCCAAAGGCTTCCTTCAAAATAATTTTTCCCTATGTGAGGATTATAGGAGTGAGAGAGGGATTTGGAGAGATAATACTAGTAGAGGTTGGATGAGCTAAGGGATAGAGAGGTGGGGGTAAGGGTGTAGATTTGTGGGCATTTTATAAGAGGGAGGAGGGCCACTTTTGGAAATTTTTGAAATGTTACTTTATTATAAAATGATTTTTTGGTTTTAAAGGACACACAGTAATACATTTTGAGGATAATGTGATAAAATTTTAATATACACCCATAAAATACGTTTTCAACAAGATTAAATCTTATATTTTACCTTATATTTTCATTTTATTTGAATCTTTCATTTATGAGGTAATCACTACATCGTCATGGTTCCTTAAATAAATTTATTTATTTAATGTCTAAAAATTATATAAAAAATACCAAGATTTAGAAAATATTTTTAGATATCCAATTACTATTTATAGTCTCATATATAATTTATGTAAACAAAATTAATATTGTTTTACTTAGGACATACAAACCTTTGTTATATTTCTCTTCTTTTTAAAAAATAATGTCATAAATGTCAATATCACACCTGTGTGACTCCGTGGGCCCTAAAGATTGGTATAAATCGTCCCATGGATATCCATGACTCAAAATATCGGATTTTGACACATGTTGGGGTCATTTAATATTATTTTGATATTATTTTATTACCTTTAACTACCCGATTACTAGTTAATCATGATAATTAAAGATAATTGTTGTCGTTACTATTTATAATGTCAAAAAACAAAAGAGTACTAATTACATAATTAGGAACTCATGATTATAAATATGGAATACATTTTACAAAATTCCAGACAGAGAAATGTTAGTTAATAATTTAAAAATAATTCTTTTTTTCAAAAACGAAGACGGGTTTTTAAGATGTAAACTTTATCAAAATAATGACTTGTTTTTCCATCCAATTGAAAAGTTAAATTACTTATAATGACCAAAATTGTATTAAGTGATAAAAAATATAATTCAATTACACTATAGAACTAATTAAAATGAAAATATAACTATATAAATTACTTGGATGAAAATGAAATTTTGAATTAAAATGTTTTATTTTTCATTATTCATTAAAAAAATGAACCTTATCAGAAATATACCAAAAATTCAACCTAAGATATATTTGACATTACGAATTCAAAAATGATGTCCATTTTACCAAATTAGAAACATATATGTTTCACTAATAAATTATATAGTTAATTCCTGCTGTCATAACACATTGCGTGTTTTTAGGAAACAACATACATCAAAAGATTAACACTTTTTAAGTCCATTTTCAAAGTGAAATTAATTATAATGACAAAAATTGGATTAAATGGTAAAAATATAACCTAATTACATGTTAAAATCAATTATAAAGATAATATAACCATAGAAATAAATTATATTAAAATGATATTTTGAATTAAATTACAAAATTTTTTAATATTCATTTAAAAACGAACTTTATCATAAAAATACAAAAAATTTACACAAAGTAACTTTTTATGTCTTGATTCTAATAAGGATTTTATTTTCTGAAATATAACATATAAAAGTGAAAAAAAGTAGATTCAAAAAGGGTTTTCCATTAAAAGGCTGTTAATCGACCTTTTAAAAAATATTAGAATATTTATGTTTAACATTGGATTCGTTCTCATTTTAAGCCTTTATCATTTATTAGGTAAATGTTAAAATATTTAACAAATATGTATAATAAATTTTTTAACTTATATCCATCATAATATGTTCATAAACTATGAATTATAGAATTACAAAAAGATATTGTAATGAGATACCATGTTATTGATTATAATTTTGATCCCATGTATAACACCATGAAATAGGTAATTTCACTATTACATTGCTTCCAATATAATACCCTATATTTTCGACTAGGATTAAAATTTATAAAGGAGTTTGTTATTTTTGATTCAGTGGAATGGATGATTATTAAAATAGACATAGGAATGCAATTAAGATCATTTAAACAATTTAAACGTTTTTTTCTTATGGGGATTATGTACCAAGATGTGTCTTGATTTGTAAAATGTTTTTTGGGTGCATCAGGCTCAAAAATCATCATTTTGGGAGAAGTAGAAAATGGTGCAATATTGTAACATGATTAGTATAAACCATTAAACAAAATAGAGTGGTATTTTTTAGGTGTCATGGTTTGATTAATGGTGTGAGGTGAAACATATAATTATGCAAGAATATGTAATAAATTATAGGTGAATCACATGGTTCTCAAATATTTTTTCTAACCATGCACCTAACCACGCGATAGGGTGGAGCACAGGGATAGTGGATCCTTATAAGAATTTATGGTTTGTCAAATCTTGCTATTAGACCACATGATTAGATCCACATAAAAAGTAGTGGATCATGGTTAGGTTCGTGGTTTTTAAAACCATGAACCACATTAAAATGGGTGATTTTATTATTTTCCACTTCCACCTTGTTTCATTCCCCCACTTTTGTCCTCCTCATTCATGGAACACCTCTATGGAAAGTTCTATCACTTCCTCATCTAAGCCTTGATCTATCTCCCTCATAATAGTTTGTAATAGTTAATTTTTAGTTTCATTGGATATCCATCGGAATGTCTAAAACACTTCTTGGTTCTTTTCTCCATTTATATTTTCATATTGGGTGCTTTCTTCATGCGAGTTTACTCATAATATAATTTGAGCATATTTATATTAATAAAATTTCTCTAAATCCAAATAGAATCAATGCTAGAAAATCGATGAATAAGGAATCTTGATTACGAGTTAGGTGGTCAATTTATTATACATTAATGTATCACCAATATTTTAAATATGATGTTGTCGTATTTGGTAGTTTTCCCTATGTCACCCTTAAAATGTAAAATTTTAAATGTAGAACCTAATATCTAAAAATTAATACCCTTATATATATAATTAAACCATAGTAGGGGTTTCACCTAAGCTTAATCCAGCCCTTTTATGTTGTGTCACTTATATTCCATGACCCTTAAGCTTTAGAATTGGATTTAAAATCACACTTTGAACATGTATTATTTGTTTCCATTAATTGAAAAGGTTACATGGAATTAAATGAAATCTATATATTATAGAAAACACACCTATCTTACAATAATTATTTATAATATGTTAGTTCCATACATAAAAAATAAAATGGGTAATTATAATTGAGTGGGATACCTAAGGAATGGATTTACCATTGGATATAACCAAATTATTAAATGGATTCCTTTATTCCTTTGTTTATAAGTGTACTGAAAAATTGAATTAATTAAATTGCCTATTTAAGGTTTAATTAATAATGGAATGGACCTTACCATGACTTATATAATTACATACAACTGGAATAGCCAAAACTGAATACTTGAATTATGACAAAATAATATTTCTAGCATGGCCTTCATTATTACATTAATTTAAATGGTTATATGAATTATACTATATCTTAAGTGAACCTGTGTTTATCCACTTAGGAATCCCTATTATAGGGTCATTAGATAAATGAATTATATTAATTTATGAGTGATACATGTGTTCCTTATAGAAAATTCCATAGATTATCTCATATACTAAATAAATTAATGTATGTGTATAGTGATACTAAGGTTCATTACATAGAATGCTTTGGATGAGATCATAGGATAATTTATATTATATGTTCCAAGAGTAAGACTCTGGTTGAATATGTGAACCTCCTTGTACGGGCTCAAAAGATATAAGAATTGTGTTAATCCATGTACGATACCTAGGTTCTTTACACAAAATACATTCTGTGGGATAAATGGTTTAGATGTGTTATAATAAACTCTAAACTGATACCTACGTTTATTATGTGGGATTCCTTGGATAGGATCATTGGTCAATTTATTTACATTACAACTTCACTGATACATGGATTCCCATGTACGAAGGAAGTACATAGGCTCATATGATAAATGAAATTTTATACGTACTTGATCGCCTATATGAATGGATTATGAGGGTTTACCATAGATCCTATATGAAAATTATACTTTTATTACCATTGTTATGTTACATTTTTAGGATGTTTTTACATATTCTTTCACTACATAAATTACTATTGTTTTACTATTATGGGGATACATTAGTATTATGAATTAGGTCCTCCCTAGTGTAGTTACATATCATAATATATTTGTTTTGATATATGCATATATGTACATGGTGCCATGGGTGATATATTCTATCCTAGGATAATCTAGGAATGGTAAAAATATTGTCCTTGAGGAACCTAAGATAACTTATTTACATTTATTAATTGACTTATTTATTATTATACGCGATCATTGTGTTTTTTAAATGAAAAGAAAATATTACATTAGACTGCATTGGTGGTGGTCTACATGGTTTATCTCACACTCTATTTGGTGCATCGTGTTATACTTGGATAGAACACATAGTTATAAGATCAATTTCTAGATCATCCTTGGTTTCTGTTTTTCATTTTTTCTAGTTACCCTTTGACATGAGATCTTAGGAGAATAGGAATGAACTATGGCTTAAGATTATTTTAGATAATTCCTTTTGGTCTATATCTTTTTTATGAGTGCATTATCTTATTTCTTCGAATTATTCTTATTTTCCATAATGTAATTGACCTGAAATCATTATGGATATGAAACTATTTATGCATTTAGAAGATTATTATTATTGGGAAGATTTATTTCCACTACTTTTCATTTATATTATTTATAATTTTGATTTATATTTTTATTTCCACTATGAAAATTTGTTCATAATGGATTCATCACCACACTATACAATAATTATATGCTTATTCCTAGTCCTCATCCTATGGAATATGGAGATGCATGCTTGAAACAATGTGGAAAAAGATCCATCTAATATTTTAGTGTGATAAATATTGGCAAATAAAATGTTGTATCAAAGCATATTTTTCATAATCATTATATGTTGTGATGGTAGATAAGAGACTAGAAATGTGTCTGACCTTAGTAAATAGAAATTTTTCAAAGATATGAACCCAAAATGGTGAAAAGAACATTTTTTTTGGGAGGTGGCTATTTCTCTTGTTATTCCATAATAGAGATGATTATTATTCCACCTTGAGTGATTGACATACTCTCTCATGCTCAATGATTTATATGATTTATTGTATCATACACTTGTCCTAATATGGAAAGGAATTATTTCCACTTGAATAATTATAGACACATATAGATTTAAATTCCATGTATATGAAATGACATATAGTATCACAAAATTACTTGGGTAAACCTCAAACCAGCCCATGACATGACCTGAGAGGCATTCCCAATCCTTCTAAGAAAGAAACTATTGTCGAGAATCAATCAGAACTCTATTGGGAATAATTTATCCCATAAAAATATATAAATAAAAAATATAAAAAATACTAACAGTAGACGCAAAATGGATGTGAGAAAATAATAGATAAAAATAATCACTAGAAATACCACTATGTTAACTCAGGGTTCACCATCATCCATGGAGGCTAAATTTCACTAAGTTTACCAATACTAAGATATTTATAGCATAAAGAAGATAAAAACAAATGATATTGATATACTTGAGTATTAAAACTCATTAACCATGCCTAAATAATCTTCTCATTATTCTTTCAGATTAAAAAAACCAAATCACTATATTTTTAAAATATAATGTATAAAAATATGGTTTTGTAATCATTTAAGGGAATCAAGTAATAAGACTATATTTTAATAAAACATACTTTTTATTATAATTTAAAAAGTAGTTTCAAGGAATGAAAAGAAATTAAAAAAATTACTGATAACGATAACATATATAATGGTGGTGTCTCTGTGTGAAAAACAAAAAAAATAGACAACATTTTTTATATAAACTAGAAAAAATATGAATCCATAAAAGAGTGAATTAACTCACAAGAGAGGCTGATTTATTCGTTTAGTTATTTTTGAATAATTAACTCTTTAAAGAGCCTGATTCATTGACCAGCTGAACCAGATTATGTAAAAGTACACATAAACTCACCTAGATACATTTTCTCTCTAGTGCTCTAATTTATTTCAAAAGACACCAAACTTCTTTTATCATTTACAATAAATATCTCATAAAACCATTTCCATCAATTTAATGAAAAGTTAATACATTTAGAATCTATAAGCACAAAAACATCCTTGGAAAACACCATTTACATTTATGAAAACCATTTAAAAATCACTTTTACAATTTAACAAGTAAATAATTGAAAAAAATAATGAAAAACTATATAAATAGATAATATTCATGTCAAAAGTTAGTGGAAAGTAAGAAAAAATAGGAAATTTTAATACAATGACTATCAACCATTTTTCATAGAAAATACGGACTACATAATCTAAAAAATACAAATTAATAACTCTTAATAAATTAATAAATTTTAATTTAATTATTAAACATAGGGAACCTATCTCAAAAAAACATTCCATTAACCATAACAACCTGGATCCAATTCAAATAGGACCATATAAGCAATTAAGAACATGATAGAACATGGAAATAAAAAACCCACCTTCACACATTCACACATACATATATATATATATATTTACCCCTATCTATAATTTAGATATTTCCATTACCATTAGGGATTATTTAAAATAGTATATAAATATATATATATCATATGTGTCTTACCGATGCCAATATGTACAATTCACATTAACGAACATTGATCCAAAGTTACCCCAAGAAGGTCTAATGTATATTTGAGAAATAAAAGCAACCCATATATAACAATGATTTTAATTAAAAATTGGCCAATAATGATTAACATTTAAAAGACTGCATTAAACTGATGGATAATTTTCACCCTCTTGTGTGCGATACTTAATATCATCTTAACTATGTCGAAGGAACCCAAAATAAAGAAAAACCCTAGACCGAAATAACAACCACATGAATTAGATAGTTAATCACCTTTATCGTTTTTCCAACCCTATACTGAAATGAGGAAAGAGAAATAATGGAGGAAATAGGTGACAGAAAAGGAGGAATCCTTACTTGAGGTGATCATACCAAGAATCAGGAGGTGAAATGGCATGGAGTGGACTCCAAGGTCATATTGTTGGGATATGGTGGGGGTCGGTTTGCAATGCACGAAGCCATTATATAAACTGTGCAACCCAGACATGTACATTTTTTGACCTATATGGAATTCCCTAATTTGGTACATGGTTTCCCTTAATAGTTTTCCAATAATGTTCATAGGTAGAAAAAACAAAAAAACAAAATAAAATTTTATATCTTAAACTACCTCAAATCAAAAAAATAATTCTATATATATTTATAAAATTAAATATAATTAATAGAACTAGGTATGGGTGTTACAATTATCCCCACCATGACACCTTACTCCCCTATATTGTTCGGAATGACTCAATAGATCAAGACATGATAAAAGTAAGAAACACTTCCCAAAATGGAACCTATTCCAACTAATGAACAAAAATAGAATTCTTAATTCCTTCTCAATGCCCAAAATTAAAAGATCCCCAAAAAATCCAATAGTTCATCATAACAAATGTATAATCACCTATGAAATCAACATATGAGATGAAATGAAATCAAACATTAAACTGAAGAAGGATAGAGAAGGACTTTCTTGTCTTTATACATGACCTCAGACAAAGAACACATTTGATCATAACAAATAAATCACCATTGAAACTCATCAGGGTTGGTTCATATTGTGAAAAATTGATATTTTCCCCATAAAAAAGTATAGATATCCATTTCACCATGATTCCCTTTTCATGGAGGACTCCCCCCTCATTTTTGAATATAGATCAAACACCATTTCTCCTTCCAAAACAACTCAAAAATCGAAAAAAACCTATAACATGGCTGAAACATTTTAATATCATGATATACACAATAATAGATTAAGATAATACATAAATGAGACCAATATTAAGTAACCCAACAATTTAAAAACTAACTATTATGGACAAGCACCCAATACATGTGGGACCCCAATGAGAGACACTAAAATTAATCACCATAACGAAAAAAGATTAAAACATTTTATATGACAAAAGTGTATCGAAATAGGCCATAATAAAACTATAAAATCATACAAAAATAAATTCACAAAAACTATTAAAATATAAATGGGTTCCCAACACAAAAAAAAACATTAATGGGACACTCAAATAGCTTCTTCTCCGATGTTGGAGAAAACAAGTTGGATCCACATTTTCAACCACTATTGACTTTTCCTTCACTAATATAAAATATTCACTCGAATAATTATAGCTAGGGACCTATTTTCATAGAGAATATGTTTCCCCACATTCAGTAGCAAACAACCTGTAGCCATGTATTACTATTCAATAAACAGAACTCACAGATTATCCTTGGTCATCCCATGTAGCCAGACCAATGAAAGGACTTCAGATGATTATGATAAATGACATAGAGTTCCTATCCAACCATAATGGAATCAAATGATTGATTGGTTTGTAAAACATTATAATGGAACATATCAAAGAGATAACCCAGGAATAGGTTCCTTTGGTTCATACTTCTCACTAGATGGGGATCCCTTCATCAGCACCTCGATAAACTAGATTTTCGTATACCACATACTATCCTCTAAAAACTAAAATATATGAGGAAACCACATCTAGTAACATTCTTAATATAACATTACCATATAATATAATGGAATCATTAATATCTTTAATGATATACCATAATATGAAATTGGATTTAAATTGAACACTCAACCCGAATTTTAAGGAAAAGAAACATTCTTATTCAAGATGGTCAAGACATGCCTACACTTTATTTTCCCCAAATTTATCACCCATGAGATTTGATGTCCTTCAATCCATAATGATTCTATACCACTATGAAATTAGATAAATAGAAGAAAATAACATGATTATACCACTCCAATAAGATTCTATACAAAACTAATTAGGAATGGATCCCTAAAATCCATTGATACGTTTCTAGGTTGCACAATATAAAAAAATTAAAAAAATTGAAGAAATTAAAAAACAATATACATCTCAATCAAAAATCATCTGAGATTAAATTAATACCCAGGAAAACCAATTTCCAAAAACCATGAATCACACAACAAAACCAAAATCCCCTTTTTGAAACCACCAATTCCATTTTGATTTCAAAAACACTTCTTCTTCAAAATCACAAAAACATCAAACCCAATTTCAAATTTCACATTCCATTTCATGTCCTATCACACGATAATTATCCAACAAAATTTCTAGAACACAAAACCAAAATAAAAAAGGAAATATCCATACACATAATTAAATCATCACTCAACTAAAATATTTTCAAAAAAATTATTTCAAATTTTAAAACATATTTTAGAAAACAAAAAAACCTTAAGAGCATATATACCCACCATTGCTATTCAATTAAGCCATCCATATATAAAACAATGTTCTATCATTAGAACCCATACCCATATTCCAATAAATACCCACATACCAAATAAATACATCCATATATATATATATACATACATGATAATTCATATTGATACTCTGGGTAAAACATAACAAAATAGAGTATTAATTTCCAATACCCCCTTTAAAATACCCCTACAAATTTTGAAACCATCATCTATTTTCAGATAAAAAATTTTCTAAATATTAAAACTCAATTTCTAGTTCAAATTCTTCATGAATTCTTAAAATCCCTAAAATAGTATCAAAATTCCTTCTATATTCACTTTTTATATAATATTTCAAATATTTGAAGATAGTCATAAAAAAATTCTATTTCAATACAACCCATTTCATTTCCAATTAATCCATGTTTTCCCATCTAGAAATCCAATATTACTAAATAAAACACTATTTTCAAAATATGCATTGTACAACAGAAATAGAAACAAAATATGATACAAAAAGAGAAACCTAATAATTTAATGGGTCAAAATACCAAAACATAGTGAAAAAAATTATAAACCATGTTTTTCCAAAATGATTTATAGACATTTCTCCAATCATTTGATCACACTGGAGGCCATCATAAGAATCATCATGGACTATGAATGGTTTTCTAAACCATATAAATCATCCTTTTACCCTATAAATATATCAAAAAAATCCCACTCTAGGCTTCATAACTTCCTAAAATCCCCAAAAAATTATTAGAACCAATAAAAAACAGTCAAACCAAAAACCAAAAATGTCAAGATAATCCAATATCAAAGAATGAATCTTAAGGTATGAACATCCTAGACTAGCTTGAAAATTTATCATTCTTTCTATGTAGGTGGTGATCATGTTCCAAAAAATGACATACAACTTGAATTTTGATAAACCTGACTATGAAATACTATAAATACCTAAATAACAAGGGCTATCTATGATATCATTTAGTAATGAATAAACTTGATTTGACCCAAAAATACACACCAAAATATTCCCACAACATGGCTTGGGGGCCATTCTTGATCACCCAATATTTTAATATTTAGTTTGAAATCACGTATAATAAATTTTTGAATTATTTATCACATGAAAAATAAGAAAATAATACAAAATAAACAACACTAACACTAGTAGTATAAATGAATTGGGAATCAAATAGATAAAAATAAACACTACATATACCTCCACATGAATTGTTGGGTCACCACATCCATTGAACAAACCCCACTCCTAGGTGACCGAGATCGAGTTAAAAGTATCCCCAAAATGTAAAAAATAAAATAGAGATATAGGTGTGTGTATTAAAACTAATTAGGTGTTCTCGAATAAACTACCCCATATAGATTAACATTAAAAATAATATAGTCATTCTAATATAAAAAAGGATGTATAAATATAGGGGTTTCTAATATTTTATCAGAAACAAGTAACATAACCCCATTTTATACCAAACCTATTTCAATTATATTTCAAACTTTTTTTCATGGAATGATGATTCTATCAAAAAATTGCTTATAAAATATAAAATATTCTATATTGGTGTCTTATTTTGAAAAAAATATTCCATTTTATAAATAAAGAAGAAAAATATTTGAAACTAGAATGAAAAATATTTTTAAATTATATTATGAAATAAAACAACAATAGAGAAATAATCATGGGAAATACCAAAATAAGTTTGGTCAGCTGGGTCCTAGGACCATCATACCTTGGTGATCAAACCATATAATCCATTTCAAGAATGATCTTTCAGAGACATCACAACAAAGGTTATAGTGGTCCCCAAATCATCATCATTCATTTAGTTAGTGTTCTAGTGTAAACTAGTCATATACCCGAGCCATCGCTCAAATAACCCATACAATGTACTAGACCATATAAAACCACCTCAATATATAGGGTTCCTACGTGATATAATTTATTTCACAAGACACCAAACTAATTTTCATCATCAGTTATCACGTGTCTATAAACTATTTCAATCTATATAAATGGGGTTTAATATATTTTAAATTTCTACAAAATCGAACACCCTTTAAACCCCCCATTTACACACATAACTCCATTTAGAAACCCCTATTCAGTATTTAACATGTTTAAAATTTCGCTACAATATTGAAAACATATTTAAATAAATATTTTATATTTAAAAAACAAAAAGGAAAACAATAAATCAAGATAATTCTTAATTCCAAGCATCATAAGAATTTTTCATAGAATAAACATACAACATAATTTGAAAAGGAACTATTTTAATACATTCAAGAAATCATGGAATTAATATTAATGTTTTAGACATAGGGAACATACCTATAAACATAATACCCTTATTAATTTCATCCCAAATCCAGTTAAAATAGATCAGGGATGTAATTGAGACTATGTAGTACTCTGGTGAAGCAAAACCCTCCCTTACAATTGCACACATACTATATCATCCCACTATATTATGAAATATATTCATCCAAATTTATATAAATTATCAGATATATAGACATATAGGAAATTATTAGTTTATATTTTGTTATACGCAATAAATTTTTTTTATTTCATTTCTCATAAAACTGAGTTTCTTCAATCAATTATGTTACACACAAGGTCAGGTCTTACTGAACATAATATACTATTAGTATTATTTGTTAACAAAAAATTCATCTCCATGCTCTTATATTGGTGGGTGTGAATAGTAATAGGTATAATATTTTAAAAAAATTATAAACTGATTTTACATTCTCCAACATATTTTATAGGCATAAAATAAAAATAATTCATGATTTATGCATCAAAACAATATTGTATTAAAATGTAGTTTTACCACCTACATATGGATGAATTTATAGTTTTTTTCTAAGAGGGTTTAATTTTTGTGGAATTGTGAAAAACACGACATTTTAATTAAAAACTAGGGTTTTCAACTAATTTATTTATATAGATAAATTATATTTTCAATTGGGTTTAAAGTATAATTTGTAAAATTAAACTTTAGTAAATCTATTGTAGTTACATTGATTCAATTTCATATAGAAAATGTATATAGAAACATTTTAAACATTTGAACTTTTCTCCATAAAAAAAATTTTCCTCATAGTGTATGTGGGACTAGTTTTAAATTAATTTTGTTCACTTCTATTAATTGAACTTGGAAAATCGATATAATTATTAGTAATAAGTAAGGTATTTTTTAAATAATATAAATTTTATTTTTTGACCGAATGGATTAGTGAATAATGTTAAAATCAATAATAGTGATTAAGGTAAGAATAAGTTTACATATTGATTAAACATATAATATAAGTTGTATAAATGACCGAAAGCATTTCCAATAACCATTTTATGGAAATATTTTTACCTCAACCACCCATTTATATATTTTTATGAGTTATTTTTATTTTATTCCACTAAAGTAACCTATTTAATATGTTATGTATGGAATAATACATAAAAGGAACCTTCCACCCCTTTATCACCTATATAGCACTGAAAGAGGGAAGAATCTATATAGGTTTGGATATAAATATTATTTTTGAAGACAAATTAGTTATTATTGTCATACTATTTTATATCTAATTTTTATAGATTATATAATTACATTAAACTATTAAGAAATTGAAACATGTGAATTATTTCTTTAAAACGTTAATAAAATATTTTATATTTTTTTATATTATTTAAATTTACAAAAAATTGTTATTTCTATAAATGTTATAGTTAAATTTTAATAAATATAAAATATGTTCTATTAATGAGGTTATATAACATTTTAAATAAACATATTTACCCATAAATAGTAAAAATGTTATTAGATTAGTTATTATTAATGTAGTGTTTTTGGGCATTACATGTGTTTCTATGAAAATTATTTTATGTAAAATATCAGTTTTTTATTTTATAAATTTTTTGTAATATTTGATAATAATTTTGTAAAAATATTTTAGTATGTCCCTTTTTAGTTTTTTCTTAATGTATCAATTACATAGGTTAGAAATATAGCTACATATATTAAAAAACATTAAAAAAATAAGGAAACATAAATAATAAGTAACAAATGATAAAAAAGAATTGAATTTTTTGTGCTTACCTTTAATAATTACCCCTTAATACATTAATTTTATTTTTTATAAACATTAGGTAACATATCCATCCCAATAGTGTTTACCTTTTGGTATTTATAAGAATGTCACTTCTCCAACACTTTAAAATGAAATTCACTCTACATCTATCCTCACAACTATGAAGAAATTTTTCCCACCCAATACCTACCCATATCAACTAAAAACACTCCTATTCTCCTATTATAATCCTAATTCTTGGAATAAACCAAACAAATGATGCACATTGGTGCACACCAAATATTGTTACCTGAAAAAAGAGGTAACATTCATCATATTGCATTTCTATATAATTTATTTCTCCTAAAAATACAATCATTCCTATTACAAGAATATATAATTAACTAATTATCCTAAATATACTACTATGTTTTAATTTTTTGGGTTATACAAACACTTAGAAACACACCAATCAAATTGGTGTGTATAGAATAATACAACATTACGAAATGATGTCATTCGTTTTTTCATTTACCGCCTCTCCCGATTGGGAATTGTGATGGATAGACTATTATAATATATATAATATTTAAAATTTATTCATACTTCTCAAATATTTATATATAACATACTTTCATGCTTTCCATTTTGTGGGAATACAATAACATTGTTTTTGTACATGTGGTCTTCTGCCTCATCAATGAAATGTGATTCATTCACACATTACGTGAAATATATTAAGAATGATTTAATAAAGATATGAGATGTAAACAAAATATTTATAAAATTATTAAAATAAATAACTATTGAAAATATAATATATCATTTTATGTGTTACCTTTTCAGACACTGAAATGGTGATAACGTTGTTCATAATTGTGTGGAAAACTTTCCCCCTCAGAGAGATGTGGTTATTTTTACATAATATGAAATATATTATTAGTATATTTGTTTAAATAATATTATATATATAATATAATGATAATATTTTAATTTTATATGTTTCTTACCTCCTTTCTGTAATGATCATTGAAAAATGGGAACGTTACTAACTCATTTGTACGACCTACTGTCTCCATGATTGAGACATTGGTTCATATTTCATAACCAGATTTTATTATAGGGATTAAAATTATATATTAAACATAAATATGATAATTAATACATAATTATTATCAATTATATGTTTTAATAATGTTCCCTTTTACAAATAATGACCTACAAAAGTCTTTTTGGACATATAAACTGAATATGGTCAAAACTCACGATGCAAATTTAATTGTATAGGTATTTCTATATAATATTTTAATATTTGAAATAAAATTAATGATAAACATGAAAGAGGTTTTGATGGTTGTAAATAATTAACATAACGTTATTATTCCAGAACATAAGGATAGATGTTACATGTCAAACCCAAGGTAAAATATTTTTTCTCAATTTCTTTTCGTTAAGGAATATTTTGAAGTTATAATCCCACCTTATTTTATGATTATTATATAAAAAATCTTTGAAAAATAATAACATTAATTTTTCCCCATGTTATTTAATAAATTTTTATATATTATTCTTTCATAGAGCTTATGATTAATTTCACAATTTTTGGGGACATACTGAAAATTAGGCATGTGACACAATTCCAAATTTCATAAATCAATGATAGTATAATGGATAATACATAGAACACATAAAACATAATTTTATTATTCACTCCTCCATTATCCAAAATTTATTTTGTGATTATTTGAAATAAATGGAAAGAATAGACAATCAATGTAAAAATAGGGTAAATTAGATCACATTAAAATAATACCGAATATGTAAAGATAAAAATATAAGTAATACAAAAGGACTAATTGGATTAATGAAGGATTTACAATGTAACTAAGGATGGACAATTCTGAGATTATATGTGAGGGATATATGAAGTACTAGGTTAGGTATAGGTGTTGGTATCCATGATTGGGATGAGGTGCTGCATAAAAGAGGAGTAGAGTGGAAGGAAAAAATAAATAAAGAGGAAGGAAAAAATTAATAACATCATCCTTTTAATACATGTTTACAATTTGGAAACACTATTTTCAAAACCATGTACCTAATCATTCCCCACTGTATATCATGTTGAATTAACCATAAGGGATTGGTATATGGTTTGAAAAATCATCTATAGCCTATGTGGTGCTTTTGTCTATGTCATACACCCCATCGCATGGTAATTTTCACCGTTAGACAAATCAAAGTACAACTATGTGTTTCACATGAATTTTATTGGATATGGTGGCACAGTTATTTTTCCATCCTCTTATGGGTAAACAAAAAATTTCCATAAATAATGATGTTTTTCATAGTTTTGTTACATGGTTATTACAAACCATGTGCTGACACTGTTCCATTGTCTACATCTCATGAAACAATGATTTTGGAGACAGACGCTGCCAAGACACTTCTGAACACCTAAGACACCTCTTAATAATTAAAGCCTATCTAAAAAACACTTTTAATTATTCTAATGCTCATATTTACGTTCACATTCTAGTTAAATATCCATCCATTTAAAAAACTAAAATATTCAAACTCTTTTGGAAACAATTAACCATGTCCAAAACATAGGAAGTATCAACCTCCCCAAAATATAATGTCCTCTCCCCAATATTCAATCGGGATAATGAATTTAAACCCCAAAATACTTTCTTTAAAATGATTCATTAAAATGTTTATGCTGCATTCCTAATTCCCAATGTAATTCCATGAGTCACTTTTATGTGTATGGTAATTAAGATTTTAAAACCAGATCCAACAATCATAAGAATTTATGAAAAATCAACACAAAACATTCCCAAGACCGTATCACCCTCAAAATGATCACGTCTTCGTGTCTTTACATATCAAATTCCTAGAACATACTATAATAGGTTCTAAAATTAACAGCCAATTCTGAGATATTGAACTTTCCTTTCATGGAATTTCCCAAATGTACAATCCTATAGAATCCTAAAACTATTCCCTGAATTATTCTCATCTTTATATAACATTCAATTCCCTATATACCAATGTTTTCATTTTCATTTTATATTTTCCATGGTAATCCTCAAAATAATATTAAATTTCAATCTTCTAATCTTGAAATTGTGTCTTATGTTGTTACTCACATACTACATTTACACAAACAAATGAAAATAATGTCAACCAATAAATGATAAATATTTATGAAAAGATAATATTTAATATTCCATGAATACGAAACATTAACCTACTAAATTTTATATGATTCATCTGAAGATTAAATCAGGAATTTATATTTGAATTTCTAACTAGATTGCATGAATTCTCTGAAATAATGCTTATTTATGTTGACATGTCATAAATTGAATATTGTTGTATACCTAATCCAACATACTTGGATCATGACACTCAAAAAACATCAATCAAGACCAACTGTAATTTTTTTTAACCTTTGAGTAAACTACTCGAACATAAAGAGATCATCAAAATAATCCATAATATCAAGTTTACTTGTGGAACATCAGTACATAGTCGGGACATCCATACATTAGAACCACTAACTAATCCCAACAATGATGTTTTAATAGAATTTTAGTCAAGTAATTGGATGGATTCTATGATTCCATCCAAGGAATTATTAATATGGAAGAGAAGTATCACATAGTTTTCTGCACACCTCAATAAATATTCATGCTCTTAGATTGCAACTGCCAATGATTCTATTAATCGATAGAGAAACTCATTTTAATTTCTTCATTTATCACTTAATATAATATATTCTCTATTATTGTACCCATGATAATGTCAAGAGAGGGGACCTAAGTATATCTATACCAATAGTACAGTAACAACCTAATAAAATTAATGATAGGTCCAGATACACATCCATCATATCCAAGAAGAAGTGTCCGACTAGGTTTCCATATAAATATATCCCATCATACATAATAGGAATATATTATCCTTCTCAAGAACATGTTCCTTGAATATCTTACCACAACCTATTGATGCATCATCATCAACCAACCATGATTCCCTCAATACGGAGTTAATCCACGATATCTCCAAGAAAAAAACTAGAAAGTTTTAACATCACATCACGGTGTCCACAATAGATTCATATGCATCCAACCATTCCATCATCATGCCACCATGAATGATAAAATACACCATTGAACTATTACATTATCTAGGTCACTCACACACCCCAATCTTGAATATATCATCCATATATACTCCATTAAAAACGATAACAATGTATTATATCGATCCTCATATTGAGGTCTAGAAAAATACTTTTTTAGCCTAATAGGATTTCAAGGGAAGTAATGGTCTACCATGGTTGTGTTCCCTCTAATTATAAGGGAATTATTTACATGTTTGAAGGGATATTCCCCAACTTATAATTTCAATGGTCATCATTTACTGAAAATGAGAACTCAACCCAGGAGATATTCTCCATCAACATGAATATTGGGGATATGAATGAGGACACCACACATTTACTAATGACTAAAAATTTGAGAAAATGAAACAACATAAAAGAGAACAAGATTAAATTTACTCTAGAAATATGAGTTCAAATATCCATATATGTGTTATTGCACATCATTATCATCAGTAATAGAAGAAAAAACTAAAATAGTTGAATGTTCTACAACACTTGATCATTTTTCAATTTCATCCCAAAGCATAGGGATAACTCAAAATTATTCATACCGCTAGTCATTCTACATTTAATGACTCCTAATAATTTACGGTTACAAATTAAAGAATATAAAATTTCATCGATCCTATATGGATTCATACACCTTTTCACCAAGCTGATGTGTACCACATGTATCAACACATACTACAATGAGATATTTAAAAAATGACACATAACTTTACACTATCCATAGTCTTATCTTCCTTTCACATTCTAATATCTTATAAACCATAAAAATGTGTTAGAACATAATCATATGATTCTATAAGACTATTAATATTTCTCAATATCAATAGATACATCCATCATTAAAGAAGAAGAAGGGTCACATGACCTATATTATGGCAGACCATGTCCTAGGAATGTATAACACACCGAATCATAGAATTATATGATGCTCAAACCATAAAAATATTCTCAAACTAAATAAATAACTTCCCTTTGAAAAAGGAGGGTGGGGGATGGGTTGTATCGTTACTAAGTTTCCTTCTAAGGATAAACATAAACTAAATGATACCTCACATTTGAAACTCATTATTTTAATTTTGTAAAATTTTATTTTATTATTGTTTTAATACCCCAAGAATTCCCCTTACTAAACATAGAGCCTCTATCATAAAAATATATCACACTAGAAACTCCCTTGGCTTACCATCCTATCTTTTTTCTTGCTACCAAAGGAAAGAGTGTTTAATAGTTAAATATAGAAACATAGATATTCCCATCCAATGAAGACCTCAATGAAAAATTTAAACTAACCTTAAAGTATTGTAAAAACAATGAATACCGTGTTAAGATTCATTTGAGGAATATATATAAAATTACATTTAATTTCAATAATATATAGGTCCTCAATTAAAGAAATTCCATGTACTATTTATGAATGAAAACTATACATAGTATTTTACTTAGATAATTCCATGAGGAACATATGTATGTTATACTAAATTACATTTAATAATTATTCTATAAGCTAATATATGGTAATCGTCATCTGGATTATCATAATAATTACATTTATCCATTTTATTTATCAATAATTATTTTCACATTTATGCCTTTTAAAAGAAAATGTCCATTCCAATCTATAGAGTAAAACACCCTTTATGTTATTTTCATCATTTTAATTAACAATCACCTCATATATGAATTCAAAAAAGTAGATTAATGTTAATTTATTATTTAAGAGTAATGGGTTCAAAAATATTCCACCATATATTTATATATAAATCATTTTATACATTACAAGTGATATATTAAATAATCATCTTTATGATTCATAAGTATAAATTCATTGTAAAAATAAATAAATCAATGAAGACAATGACAATATTTTAGGGTCACTTCATTTCATTTAACATATTTAGAAAACCTTTGTGGGTTTAATTCAAATGCATCATTCCCAAACTGACCTACTTGGTTCCAGTTGTGCATTTAGGAATCTAGTCATATTGGTCATCATCCACAAAATATATAGATAATTTCCTTTTTAAAGGATTCATTGATCTATAAAAATTCCATTTAGATTATATCATGGTTTAGTTATCCAAACTATTATTCCCCACATATAAAGGCACTTTCCATTATATGGTAAAACTAGAATTCATGTAGTTTTAACTTGCATTTGTACCTTTATTTTCAAATTATAACAAGGTTATATGTAATGGAATGATTATATGGGATACCCATTCAAAATTATAAGGGTCATCAATCCATATAAACCATTATTAAAACACATTTAATCACAACAAATAATTTATTATCCTATGAAACCAATGTCATCTGGATCTAATATTGAGTGATTGGTTTGTTGAGGTTCCACCATCAATCAATATGGGAAAACAACAATAAGCATTACACAAACACTTTAATAAAGAATTATTTTATCATAATTATATAAAATCATAGAATGATAACGAAATGAATAATGATAGTCATTAAAAACTTCTACAGAAGCAGAGAATATACATAAATATGCTCAATAATTTCTAAAACATGGAATAAAGATAAGCATGTTTCTAAATTTTTTAAGGTACATTGATCATTTATCAGTCCATCAAGTAATGAAACCTACATGTCATACCCTAAACCTGACTTATTATTTATATTTTATTAATTAAATATATTTATTCTGATTTTTCATATTTAGGAAATATTTGGTTTAAATAATATAATATTATTGAGTTTCCTTCCTATGAAAGTAATTGGTGCATGGTTAGGGGAAATTGTATTCCACCACAGTAAAAACAACTCGTCTAATATTGTTTTATTTATAGTCTACACAGTTAGGTTCACATACATATGCCATCACCCAAGTGCCCACACAGACACAACTAGAGGTGACCTCATAGTTGGTGCATAGTCCTATAGAACTTGTAGCCAAACCATCCGACCTTCCAGTACATTTAAAATATAAAAATAATAATAATAATTATATAATTATTATTAGACTTATTAATTGTTTTATCATTATTAGTTTTATTATTTTTATTATTAAAATTATAACTATAATTATTTTATTACTATTATTATACCAAAAGGGGTCTCCCCTTCCTCTTTTCCCTCTCCTAGTTATGCCACGCCAGCCCTCTGTCTCTAAAATACAAGCCACACCTCTTCCCATGACATCTGTTCTACAATTCTTCACCACCTAATTCTTTGTTTGACCGCTTATGATAGGGTTTACAACTCTTATATCTCCAACTTCTTCTTCCTTTTCACTTTCATTAATTGGGTGTACGGTTGTTTGAACCCTTGGGTGTTAAACGATCCATGTTTTGGGGTACATTTCCTGGGTTAAGATTTATTCTAATTATTTATTACTCTGATTTAGTTAACATGATATTTTTTCTTTCACATTTAAGGTAGTCCGTTATATATTAGTCTTTATTTTACTTTCTATATTCATTATATTTAATCAATTTTTATGTATGGATTTTGTGATATTTAGTCATCTTTAATTTTTGTAGTATACATATGATCTTTTTACTGTAAATTTGGACTACCATCCATGAAGGTGTATTGGACACACTTGCATGAGTGAAGAATATATATATATATATATACACATCCTTTTGGAATATTTCCTTGTGGTGAGGAGAATATCTACATAGTATGTAGGGGTATATATATATATATGTTTCAGTGTGTATATATAAGTCAATGACCTTAAAATTTTAATAATCTCGAGTTATGTCATGAATATTACATTATCTCATAGTATAGATCCTTTTAGGTTATGATTTATAAACAATTAGTTCATAATTCCTACACAAAAAACTATAAAATACAATGTGGATACATCAAGTCATGATCTGTTTTTTCAATAATATAAAACATTTAAATTTAAACCTGAATTATTTTCTTTGAAAATATCCATGTTTTTAAACATAACTTATTTATTTCAATTACCCATACTTCAAACAAATATTTTATAAAAAACATTTTCTGAGCTCAAAATATTTGGAATGGATATAAAAATAATTAAACATATTCTATTAGTGAAAACATAAAATCTCATAAAACATTTATATTTATCTTCAATGATCATTCAATAAATGACCTAAAAATTTTTACATGAAAAACTATAAAAAAATTATCAATTAAAGTCATTAAAACCATATAAATAATTAAATATTCCTTTATCTGACTAGATTATCATATTATGTAAACCCTTTTATAACCATTTAAATTTGAATAGTCATATGGATGACTTCCCAAAATTTCTATAATACAAATTGTATAACCATACGGTAGACATCCAAACCCAAGGCATTGGATGAACATCAAAGACCAACTATTATTTATGCTTCAATAGGATCATCAGATGTTAAATGGGACACCACATGTATAGGATATAATGGGTATACCTGAAACAATTTTAGCCACCTCACAAGTAATCTGTAACGAGATCATCTAAAGATAATTGGGCCACCCCATTTATAAGTGACAATATGGCCAAACATTTCATATAATCCGGAAGTAACATTTCATTTATTGAAGAAATTCATCATAAATCCCTTTGAAGAACTCTAATTAAAATCGCATGAAAAACAATATAAGATAAAAAATATAATTTTCATTTTCAAAAACCATTTTTAACACAAAAACGTTTTTTTCTTTGAAATCCCATTTTCAATAAAAAAATACCAAAATAATAAAAATAAAACTGGTTTAAATTTAATAACATGGGTAATATTATAATGAAATATAGAAATTAATCAATGGCCATGGTGGTATAATGGTCATTTCCAAAGTGTTGTTATCCATAGAACATTTTTCTTTTATTTTTTCAAAATGATCCTTACAAAACACGTAAAACAATTCATTTTGGAAAAGTTTGAATGAAACTAAACATAGACCTACAATATATTTTATAATAATTTTATATCTAAATAAATAAATATGTATAATAATATCAAGAATATTGACATGGATAAAATTATTTGATAATTATAATTTTAAAAATTCTAAGTGTCCCATTCCACTTTGAAATTTTAAATATCAATATCTAAGAAAGAATAATATTTAAAAAAACATTAATTAACATGAATATAAATAAATTCAATATATGATATGTAAAATGGTATGTATATACACCTTATAAAAGAAGGTGGGTGTATAATATCAAAAAATTTATAAACGGAAAGAGGTTGATAAAAAATCCATTACATTGAGTCCTAGTTTTCACGTGTGAATTTGTATCAATGAATAATAATATTATGTTTATTATTTACATAATTCATAGAAATTTTCAATTTTTTAATTTAATTTATTTCAATTATTAATATTTTTTATACATCTACTTAAAAAAATTTGTTTCTGTTGTGTGAATTTTCAAAATTCTTTTTAAGTATCAAAATGACTTTGGTAGGTTGACAATGGTCCAAGAGGCCATTATTTCAAGATATCTATAGAAAAAACTATGAAATAAGTATCATATTTATAATAGAAAATATAATATTAATAGAAATAATAATTTATTATTATGAAAAATTAACTTATGTTATTGTCATGGAGTCCGTAGGTTATACGTACAAATGAGTAAAATGAACCACAACTCTTTGAGGAGGTGATTTTCCACACATGCACGAATGACATTATCAATTTTTACTATGTAAAAAGGTAAAAAATGATAAATGATTTTATAGGAAGTTAATTATTTCATGAATAAAACATAAATATGCTGTATAAAATATTTTTTTTAAGAAATAATAATTAATAAATTCAAAATAATGGATGAATGAATCACATTGCTTGGAGGAGGAGGTTGTCCACAAGTCCACAAAGAATGTTATCCTATTCCCAAAAAATTGAAAGAATGTATGTATGTGTAATATTAAAAATTTAAGTATTAATATATGTATATATATCTTATATATATTCATATCAAATCTTTATGTCAATAATAATTACCGACCATGAGAGGTGATAATGGAAAAAACCGCATCATTTCGTGATGTGATTGTTCTCCATACACACGAACGATAATATTGTTACCCTTTTGATGGATGTGTGTGTAGGTGTATGAAAAAACCTCAAAATAAAAAATTAGTATATTAAAGATACCTAGGATATTATATATTCATGTAAGAAGAATAATTTATGAAGTTTTATAAAGAAATAAAATAGAAATGAACATTTAAGAACGTTACCTTTTTTGGGTAAATACTTTTAGTTTTCACCAAATTAGATTAATTGGATCCATTTATTCATAATGTGATGATATATAATGATAGGATGGATATTTGGAGTTTATTTTAAGATGATATTGAAGGATTTTGATGTTTGATGTGAGGATAAGAGTGAATTCTATTTTGTAGTAGAGGAGGAGTGAAATTCACGTTAATATCCAAATGTTAAACACATTTGGGAGGTATCCAATACCTCACAAGGTTGAAAAATGAAGTATAACAAATTAAATGGTTTTTATTGTCATTCCACACTCACACCACAAAAAAAATCAATAATTTGTATCATTTTTTCCTTAGTATTTTTGTTTCCTTATTTTCATCACTTCGGTATTTCATTTAGGTAGCCAATTTTTATCCTACATAGTACATCGATTAATTATAAATTAAATTATTAATTAATATAGAATTTATAACTAATAAATATAAAATATTACATCTAATTAATAAAATATATACTCATATTTTTTGTAAATTAATTTTAATAGAAATGATTGTAACAATAAAAAAAATGTTTTAACCTTCACTCCACTAACAAGAATTTTTTACTATATACGTGTCACTATTTTCATTATAAATGATCTTTTTTCCCATTAATGGAAGAATTATTATATTTATTGACACTTATAGATCATTTGACAAAATATATTTTTTACTTAATTATATATCATTCTTAAAATGTCACTTATTTTATTTAATTATTAAACAAATAATCCATATGTTGGTGATTCAAAACTATTAAAAGTAATTATGTCATATATAAAATTAAATTAATATTATTATGATAAAGTTAACTCATTTAAAAAAATGACATTTATAACCAAACTGATGTAGCTTTTTACATACACCAAAGAATTATAAGTGTGAATTGTAAGGAATGCTTCTTTTATGTATTTGTACATACATACTATATATAATATATGTCACTTTAATGTATTAGTATCCCAATAACTCTTATAAATTTATAATAAGGTGGTTAGTGTTTATATATATCCATAAAATGGGTTCTGGAAAAGTGTTAAGTCATTTATACACCATATATTCTATACTTAATCATTATGTAATCTTGTTCTTATCATAATCACTGTAATTAATTGTAAAAGTTTTTACCAAAAATTTTAGTGAAAAAAATAAAATGGATATTATTAAACCAAAAATTTCACACTGAGTTTAATAAAATATATTAATTTTTCATAATTTAATTCAAATAAGTGGAAAAAATAAATTTAAATTAATCTCGTATACGCTGTGTGATAACAACTTTTTAAAGACCAAAGTTCCAATGTTTGAAATTTTATATATCAAATTTTAATATGAATATGAATAAATTAAAATAAACTAGATTAATATATGTATAATAGAAATAATTATATATTAAAACCAATTTCTAATATTATTTAACTATATAAACAAGTCAGATTAAATATATATTTTTAATTGTAGAGAGTTTTTTACAATTAATAAAAAAATGAAACATCTAAAAAATTCCAAATGATCCACCAATGTAAATTTTAAAATTATTATTTTACAAAATAATTTTATTTTTTAAAATATATTTATCAAATTTTACAAATTTAGTTTTAATAAAATTATTCTATTAAAAGGTTGTAAAAATAAGTTTTTATAAAAAAATATATTTTTAACCATAAAACTGTGTTTATTCATATCTTATGCCTATCAAATATATTGTACAAATGTTAAAATATTGTTTAAACTTATGTAAATATAATATCATTAGTCTTATTGAATTATTCATCTATAATAGCTAGGCTATAACATCTATATTGATTAAAAATATCAATAATAAACTTATGTACGGTAAGACAAGACCTTTCCTGTAGCACAAGTCATTGAAGAAACTCAAGGATACACACATTTAAAGAAAAAATTGGTGTCTTTTATAATTAAAAATAAAATCTTCATTTCATGAAACAAAAACTATCAAATAATTTAAATACATTTCAATCAATATATTTCCTATAATCTCCGGATGTTACATCTTGCACCCCTTAAAAAATGCATCATCAAAATTTTATCTATATCTCGATTAAAAATGGTTGGTAATATTAAAATACTATTGTGGAAATGATCATATTCATAATTTTTATGAACTATTTTATTTTATAATAGAATATTTAAGCAAACTTTCTTGATATATTCTTATAGGCACAATTTCATCCTCATATCATTCGAAATAAAATAATGATCATCCATAAAAATATCATTAATTATAATTGATCAAATAAAACATAATGTTTATCAATACATTTGAAAATCAAGCCTAAATGTGATGACATAGTTAACATTAAAAAATCCATAAATAAACATAAACCCCACTAAACATCTCCTAAAAATTCCTTAATAACATTATATTCAAAACAATTAAAATCATCGAAAGTGTTTATAAAACCTTAAATTTATGGTTAGTCTTAATAAAATAATACACTCTCTAGAGATTACATAACTACATTATACGGTAAAACATCAACTAATGTAGTGGAATGCTATTTTACGATACCTTTTTATTTTTAATATTGTGGATTTCCACCATTGGTAGGTAACATAAAACACACATTAGCATAATATCCCAAATAATTTATTCTAAAACTTATCAATGATAAATATATATCTGTTATATCACTCATATATTGATCAAAACTCTTTATTATTATACTCATGAACCTTGTGACCAAACATACTAGACGTGTAACACATTCCAGTTCATAACAAATATTCACCAAATTTTATTCTACCTCACTCAGAACAAGTTTATAATTAACTATAAATATCTTAGTTTGTTTCTTATCTATCTAATTCCAATTTTACCATAGATTTCAATTTTAATCTCTCGAAACATAAATTTAAAAAAATTCCATTTCAACTTTATTAGCACAATGAACCACTTTCAAATAAATTTTAAATTCCCACATGTCTGAATCTATCCGTAATCATTGTTTGAAACTAATGTAAAATGTAATAATTTTAATTTAAATGACTCAAATAAAATTTGAAACATATATAAAAAATCATATGATTTTTTCATCTTACATTTCCTCTAAATCATCATCATTTTATTTTAATTCCACTAATTGAATATCCACCCTAAGATGAACAAACTTATTCAAATATATATCATGGAAGAGATTTTTAAATAATGAAAATTCCATGGCATCAAGATTATATATCTCTCTTGGATTCTTAACAAATTACCACCATTTGAAAAATTCAACTTAAAAATTATAAATGTAATGGTTTTATATTTTATTTTTAGAAAATCCAATGAAATCAAATATCTTGTCTAAGGAATTGATCCATCATTAAACTACCACAAGGTAAGAAGATCCATTGAATGATGTGCGATGTTATATCATAAAACGATCTACTATTGAAATTTTTATCCATGTTAAACCAGGTTCCTCTCTAGCATAGATACCACCACCATTAATAGCTCGTTTCAACTGATTCCTCATTATAGAAAACTGTACCGTTGTAATTTTAACCATCATGGGATGCTGTTTTGGAAGGATAATATCCTCTTGGTTCCTTCCCACTACAAATTCCTCATTTTTTCTATGTAAAAACATTTTTAAAAAAATTTATTAAATGAAGCTACATGTAAATATAAAAACTATTTATCATTTAATATTAATGAAAAAGTGAAATCATATAATCAATATCATTTAACACCATCCTTGACTCTAATGTTTTCAAACAAGTTAATTTTTATACCAACTATAATAACCTAGCCTTAAACATTACTAATCATTATTTTTGTCTTGAGTTTTACTTTCTCTCACATCAGCGATCTTTTTAAGATTAGTGTTTTAGGTAATAAGGCCATAAATAAAAAAACAAAACCATAAAAAAATGTGGAAACTTTTGAGAAGTATCTATTTTCCCATGATATAAAACATTTAAATAAATCCTGAATTATTTTAATTGAAAATATCCATGACATTCATACTATTTTATTCTTTTACCATACCCATCCTTAATCCATCTAAAAAATTTATAAAATCATTTGATGAGAAAAAACTATTAGTATGGTATATAAAAATAAATTAAACAATTATTTTAGTACAAACATTAAGAATAATATAATGATTACCTATATATTCAATGTTCTTCGAGATTATAAAATAAAACATCTCCACATGAAAATGAAAAAAAAATCATAAATATAATCACTAAAACCCATAGAATGAAACTAAAACAATGTTAGGTGACCTAGATCATAATATTCCTTGAAGACTTTCAAAGCACTTTTAATTTGAATAGTTATATGATCGACTTCCAAACACATCACTCTTACAAATTGAATAACCATAAAATATAATTCCGAACCCAATAAATTTAAGGGAACACAAGGAACCAAATATATATAATGATATAATGGTATGACTTGTAGATATCTGTTCCACCCCATTTATATGTTGTAATTTTATCACCCAGTGCTATCTATGATACCCCTATATAAGCTATAACGGGCACACCTCTTACTATCTGGCCCACCCCATGTATAAGATATAATTAGATCACTTATTTCATCCAATTATCAACTAAAATATCATTAATAATGACATTAAATCATAAATTATTTAGAAAAATTCATTATAAACCTGTATGAAAAAACATTTCAGAAAACATCAATTTTATTGAAAACCCCCAATTTTAACAACAAAACACTAATTTCATTCAAATAAAATTATTAAAAAAAATAACACAAATTTAATAATAATTATTTTCTTTTAATAAAACATGTAATCATTAAATGGAGGAGTGAAATTAAATAATAGTCACAGTTGAGTATAATTCTTTGTTGTTGTGAGCATAAAAAATAGAACATTTCATTTATAATTCATCAAAACTTATGAACCCATGTTATTTTTTTCATTGAAACAAATTATAATTTCCCTAATTGATAAATATAATCAAATAATATCATTTAGAAACCCATTTATACTACTCAATCTATAAATGGGTTTTGTGTGATCTCTATTAGACACATGAATATTCAGATATATTTTCACATATTATATCATATAATGGTATGCACAAAAATAAAATTCTTTTTTCTAATACATTGATTTAGATTGGGATATTTTTTATATAAATCCCATATAGCATAATCATACATTTTATCTAATTATAAACATAACAAGTTGATGAATACATAAAATATCATTAAAGTAAGTGGATGATCATGTCACATTCCCATCATCTAAATATATAAGACCACAACATCTATCTTATCTTTTAGGAGATACACTTTCTTAATTTATCTCAAATGAGGTCGTATATATCATTTTTATTGTATGAGTGGAAAATCATATCTTTGTTAATCAAAAATTATTAACACGATCAACAACATACCCAACAACCCCTAATTAGCTAAGCCTCAACAATTTCATATGGAAGGTATAACGGTATGTAGGTTATCATGATAAGTGTCATTCTATCCTTAGGTATAGGTATTTAAAATAAAACATGCACCCAAATAATACCACATACATAGTGTATGACACTACATGTGATATGCATAGTGATCCAACAAGTATAAAAACTATTTTTTAACCTTATGAACAAATTTCATATCATGACATGACATCTGCACAATATGAAGGATAAAATTTTATCAAAACCTATCATATGTTTTGTGGAATATTGATAGGGATTACTCAAACTCGTACTTGAGAGGCTTATAATCATTTTACATCATACAATATATAAAACCATTGATAAATAATGATAAATTGTAGACCATATTTTATATATTGTATTATATATTATATTTTTAATCAATTTATGAATAATTTATAAAATTATAAGTAACCATTTAAATATATCTCATTGTTATAACAATATATAGTCCATATGTTTTCTAAGATATTTGGGTTTTGTTAAAATCATTATATATATATATAATTTCTGCCTCATATTTATGTGACCCTAAGATAACACCCACCCAATAAATGAATTTAGTGTGTAAAATATTTAAATAATTTTTCGTTAAATAAAGGTGAGACATTAGAATCATACTCAAAATTTTCAAATCTATGAACATAGTATTAAAAATTTATTGAAACATTTACTATTAAATTGAAAATAAATTCCATTAAAAATATAGAAATATCACTTAATTTCTCATCATTATCATAGAACAATTTTATTTCATATAGATCATTTTCAAACAAATATATCCATTTATATAAATTTCTAATTAATTATAATTCATAAAATAGTTAATATATAATGATAAATTCAATATATTATGGTAACAAAAAAATAACTTTTACTATTATTCTTTACTAATAAATCTTGACTCTTTTAATATATTTTTTAGCATTCACATAATTAGTGTAAGTAAGAGAAACTATTTACATTTCTCTTTAGCGAATATGAGAAAAAAATATGGATACTAATTGACTTTCACTTTAATATGATTGGATTAATTTTTTTATTTACCTTTTAACTTCTCAGAATCTATACATACTCCTAATACATTTTAAAAAATTGTATTCTCTCTGTAAAATTATTCTAAGATACAAAAATACACATTTAATGTAACTAATACTTATTAATATTAGTGATATTATTTAATAAATAATCATCTAAAAAATACCCCATATAGTATTCTTTATTTTTGCTGAAATATTTTCAAAACAAATTTTATTCATTAAAATATTCCACTAATTGTACTGGGGACCCTTTCCCTCATATTTTATAAAATACTTTGGATATACCACCAAATTTTTTATAAAACATATTTTATCATCATATTCATTTCAAAAACATGTTTTCTAATTTTTTCAAAATTAAACCACGAGTATTAAAACTATAATATCATGTTTTTTTATAGTAACACATTGTTATGAAAAGATATCTATTATTATATTGGATAAATGAGATTTAAATTTAAATTCTTAATTTACAACCACTAATGCTCGAAATATTCAAATTCAATTACTCTAATATTTGTTAATTATTTTTTAATTATTTGAATGAAAAATAAAATCGTCACCAATTTTTAAATTATAATTTTAATCCTATATACTTGAAACATTTATAAAATATACTATTAGTATTCTATAACAATCAAAATTAAAATTTTTTTTATATAATATTAATATATTTCATAGAATATCAATGAATTCTATCATTACACTTCATGTATTATGAAAAATTATATCATATGGAATGATTTTCCTACCATACTAAAATATAATTTTTATTTAAATTACCCGCATTGGATTCTCAAAGAAGTGATGTTATAATTTTTTTACTAAATATCAATTCATCGATTTAACATTTACCCTTTTTATTGTTAAAACAAACATCAGATCATAGACATCATATTACATAATCATATGCTATTAATACATTGAAATAATTTGGTAAAATTTAATACAACTTATTAATAATGTCAAAATATTTCCAATGATGATCAAAAAAATTATTCTATAGATAGAAAGATATATAAGGAAAATTTCTAGTCTTTCTATGTATTTTACATATAAAATCATATTGAATATATGGATAGAAACTAAAATCTATTGTTCAATATTGCATGTGATGCCATTGAAACATTATGTTAATATATTTATGTGTCTTGTAAGAATCTATATTCACCAGATAAATAACACCAAATTTTTTTTCTTAATGAGTTACTCTGACACTTTGAATTTTCATTATTTCTTAAGATAAATTGTTAATTTTTTTATTAATAATTAAATAGAATATATTAAGATTTTTATTTTATAATATTTAATACAATGTAATGTTTGATTATTATTTTCTCCTTATATAAAAAATACAATATTTTATCACCATAGTATAATGTTTTTTAATAATTTAAAAATTAATTTTATTAAATATGCTCCCAAAAAATTTATGTACCCTTTCAGTATAATTAAAAAATATTATTTTCAAAATATCAATATTTCATGAGGACATACATTGCATAAGAAAACAAATAAGCCATGGATGTATTTGGTAGAAAATCCCATCTATAATATTAAATATGATTCATGGATAGTTGTGTGGTTAACTGAATTCAAGTCTGTCATATATATTTTCTGAAATAAATTCCATTGGTATACTAATGATTAGAGTTTTAGAGATATTTGAAACCCAAAAATATACAAAAAATTATGCTCCTAATGACTAGTATCTATATATTACATTCTTTCCCTATGAAGTATAATTTTTATGTGCCTACATTTTTTAGGGAATAACTGGTTCGATGAAAAATGTATTAAATAGTGTTTTCATTAGTATGAATCTAACTCTTATATTTTCTAAATATGATTTAAATCTCACTATCTTATCAAACATATTTCATCCACCTGTATGCATGCTTCTAATGATATATATTAAGATCGTTTTCATTACACCAAATCAATATGTTCAACCCGTATTGATGTGTAATTTTTTATATGAATTATGAATAAGTTAATTTAAAGGTTGAAGAAAAACTATATCAATTATATTACCTAACATGTATCTTCTTAAATTAATATAAGAGAAATTATAAGTAGTTTCGTTCTTTATACTAAAAAATGCATCCCAATACATAAAATATTTTTCTTCATGAGTAAAAAATTAAGGAACAATCTAAATAAATAAATATTTCAAATATATAATCATGATAAATTTTATGCACATTATAGCTTAATCCTAGATAAACATGATCAATTTGATTTTATGAAATATGAAATTTTCATATTATAATTTCCATATTATTATTTAAATTGTTTCTGTAATATTTTTTACATTTTAGAAATATGTGAAAATTAGGAATAGATTTGATATCAAATAATAAAACTTCTATAATGTATGAATCCATTTACACACAAAATTTAATTTTCTAAATAATTTTATTGTTATATGAAAAATTTATTTACATTTTTTATTTGATCATAAATAATTATAAATACCTTTATTTTTTCACCATATTATTAACCATGTAATTCCAATTTAATCTAATATCACATAGTAAAAATCATTTTTTATTTTTCTGTAATACACTATTCATTTGAATGAGTTTGAATATCTATGGGAAGTCTTATTAAATTGTTACTATATGGTTCATTTTAAATATAGATTTTCAAAAGATTTTAGTGATGTTTTGGCCAAATAAGAAGGTATGTTTTTATATTTATCCAACAATAAATATAACATAATATTGATTTTTAGTCAAGAATTCAATTTCATTCACTTTGAGAATCTTTTTGGATTTATTATTTTAGAGTATTAGATCATAACTCATACATTAGAAACCCATATAATAAAAAGTGGACACTTCCAATTAGTAACCAATTTGAAAATAATTTAAATTTGATTAAATAAAGAATGTTTTATTATTTATGAAAATATTCATGATTTCCTAAATGAAATATTCATTTACCATACCTATACTTAATCCATATGAAAAAAATTTAAAACATTGCAGTAACATAAAATTATTAGTATGGGACATAAAACTGAACGAAAAAAATTACTCCAGTAAAAATAACAAAACACATAATGTCTAACTCTATGTAAAATTTCCATTGAGTGAATGAAATAAAATATTTTCAAATGAAAGAACATGAACGTTTTTCTCGAATAAAACCATTAAAACCAATAAAAATAAATTAAACACAATTTTTGATAACTTAGAGAATCATAATCATAACAAATTTTAATACTCTATCAGAAGTAACTGTTTCCTAGTTAAATCTATAAGAGAACTATCTATTTTATTATTATTAAATTGAACATTACATAATGGATTGGATCATTATCTAGATTCACCCTTCTTATATGCTATATCGGGATCACCCGGTACAGTCTGGGAGAACCCATTTCATATGTATAATTATCACAAACAATATCTATAAAAACCTAGTCTTGACATACATTAACATTACATCACATTTTCATAATACTGGATATTTATATTGATAAACTCCAAAGGACCAAATTATTTTATTCCTTTGGAAACATGGAAACATAATAACTATTATATTAGAAAGATACATTATAGCCTTCTAGGTTCTCCAACACAAAACCCCCCTTATACATATTATACGACAAATATATCTTCTTAAGATGGGTATGGAAACATAAAAAATAGTGAGATTATATGCTCTGAAACGGTAAATAAGTGAGACATGTAATCATAATTATGAGCATATGGGTATGAGAACATGGTCATGAAAATAGAGGATCATACCTTGCATATCAAAGATCATAAAAATAAATCATGGAATAAATATTCATTGTTTATAAGACATGAATCAGAATGAAATAATTAAAATAATCCCCAAAAGCATTACATTGGAATAAAACATAGAATTTTGGAATACCCATAAGTACATATAATGATTTAAATACCAGTGAAGGTGTTGTAGTTGAGGCTATATATAAGAACCTGGTTCATATTTTTGAGGTACGGGCTTCCTCTTTTTCCTTTTCCTTACGTGTTTTTGAGAAAATATGTAAAATGGGAGAAAATACTAAATTTTGGAACTACACGCCGTGTACTTTTCCACACGCCATGTACTTCTGGCCATGTTGGGGTGAGTACACAGGGCGTGTGGCCTTACCGGTGAAAAAGGGAGTAGAAACTGATTACACATCTTGTAGTGGTCCCTTACACACCGTGTAGTCAGTCAGCATGCTTATGATGTAAGGCGGTGGAATCACTTCCAGCTTGGCAGTAGTACCCACCATGTAGTCAGGAGTACATGCTATGTACTCTTGTTGGAAGGTGAACAGTGCCGCTGTACCGTCAGGTGAACAGTTAAATGAAAGGAGTACACGCCATGTACTCGGAAGTACATGCCGTGTACTTTGTTTTTTTTTGGAAAAAATGGGAAGTGGCCTCCTCATTTGGCAGAGGGGGTGCTTGATCCGTTTTTGAGCCAAAGGAGGAGGTCGGGGCTTCTAAGAACTATCGGGCATTCGTCTGGAACCTGATTCATCTTCAGACGATCGCGTTGGAACCAAACGGGTATTCTCTCTCCTCTCCTGGGGCCGTTCTTAGCAATTCTTTCCTTAATGAAAGTTATTTAAGTTTTATTGGGTTTCATTCTTTGTCATATCTACACCATTCGTGGGCGTTTCTGGGATCGTCATTCGGGTATAACGCTTGTTGACGTATAAGGTAGGTGGCTTGGTGTTTAGTTTTCCAACTGTCATGTGTTTTGTGCGTTTTGATGCCATGAACCCATGTTGGGGTGTCGTGTGGCTGAGGCTGTTGCTATAATTAATTCCTATAATTGTTAAGGTATTTAATTGTGATTATAAAATGCCGGTTGGGATCATTTCATGGATCCGTAACCGCCCCGAGGGGTGTGTTTCACTATTTATCTGTTTGGCCAGGATACCCGAGGGTATGCCTTTAATGTAGTATTTGTAGAATTCCATTGAGAGGAATTACTTATTTATTGAATTTTGATATGTTGGGAATGTACCATTTACCTTTTTATCCCATTTGAGTTTAATTCATTGAATTTCTTAAAAGTGAAACCAAGTCATGGCTGAACCATGGAACCAATGTGAGTCGCCATGGACGGACTCATATGAGACCTGTTATGAAAATGCCGAGTGAAACATGGATCCAGTGTGGGATGCCATGGATGGACTCAATAGGGCATGATATGTCATGGATGATACCCTGATCTTATTTATAGGATATCAGGGATGGGTTCAGATGACGGACTATACTGCACCTAGAGTGAGGCTAGGTTCCTAGAAGGATCACCAAAACAGGCTTGTAGAGAGATGTCGGGTACCTTAGAGGTTCACAAGAACGGGCTTATATGGTGTTGGTGAATTTTCTCCCTGAGTGATGCCTGGTTTTTGATTTGAGTATTCCATGAACGAGCTCAAGTGTTGGTTTAAAAACATGAATGAAATGACTATATTAGCCTGAGGGGGAGATACTGGTTGGCCTGAGGGCTTGGTGTTGTTGATCACAAAATGATTATAAATTAAATGAATTAAATGAATAATAAAATGTCATCTTAATTTTTATGTTAGTTACTTTTGAGTAATACATAATTTATTTCATTTTATTAGTACACTCTTGTTGCATGCTTACACACAGTTGGGCACGCGCCTTTGGTGGGTGCCTATTGGGAATTTATTTCTCACACCATGTTTGGGTCATGCTTTTCGTCCCAAACAGATTACATTTCTGCAGGTATGGATAGGGGTAAGAGCCCTTATATAGGTACTTGACTATTGTTGTGAAGTGGGAGGGCATGGGACCGAGCCTAGGCTCGTGATGTCGATGCCTGCTGTTTTTCTTGTTTTGGTGTACTTTGTAGTTTACTGTACTGTATTGATGAATAACATGTTGTGGCTGTTTTTATAAAACATGAGACATGTCACATCATCATTTTTATATTACTGGTTATATTCACTGTTATTGTGTATTTCATTTTTGCATGGTTTACTGATTCCACTGTTTGTTGTATGTTTTATTTGTATTCCACTGTGCTACACTTTGACAAATGATGGAATAGTTTCCCCACAATCAGACCTGGGCCCTCCCTGCTAGTCGGCAGCCTCTGGCATTTGGGGTGATGCGCTTGAGGTCACATGGCGAACCGGGTTTGGGGAACCTATTGCATGGCACCCGGGTCCGAGATGTTACAAAGTGGTATTAGAACGGTTTCTTTTCTTTGACATACTAATTGGAGCCGTAGTCAGGGATAGGACTGAACAGTAGTTAGTAATAAGCTGTGCCCAGGCGTAGCTAACCCGTGTACAGGGAAAATCCAGTCTACCTCGTATTTTGAAATTCTTCTGATTTTGCAATTTTCCTATTGATATGATTTCACCGTTGGGGGACACAGTTGTATTGTTCTGTTTATAATTTATCTATGGGTTCTCCTTAGTTGCAACCCGATGAGATGAGGGTATGTCGTCTCATGCATCATATAGGAACATGTTAGATATCACATGCCATGCGTAGATTAAATTCCATGTAGGTGCATTAGAATTTTCATGTTGTTGTGATATTTGTTGTGCTAGAAAATCATGTTGTTGTGGTAGCTGCTTGATAAATACCCACCATGTGATATGGTATTTTTGTTTGAGCATGTCAAAGAATGGACGCAAAACTTTAGTTTTTGGGGAGTATGGGCCCCCATTTATCGGAATTTTGTGGATCATTGACTATTTATTATGTTATAACACAGATAATTTATCAATCATTGATTCGTGGGGAGTATGGGCCCCCACAGGTCAGAATTTGACACTTAGGTGTTGTTTTTTAGCGTTTTCTGGGTTCTGGAGAAGTTTCTGAGGCGTACTCTCCGGAAGCCCAATATACACGTTGTGTAGTATTTTATAAATGTCGTGTATGTGCTTCTGTATGGGAGGAAAATGAATTTTTTTAGTACATTCTGTGTACCCAGAGTACACTCCATGTAGTCTCTTCCTGTTTCACTAACCATGTGGGAGGCGACAAGGGGAGGGTAAGGCTTGGGTAAAAATATGCCATGCACCGAATGGACACGCAGTGTAGTGTGACCCAGAGTCCGGCCGTGTAACTAACAAACACGGGTCAGTGAATTCCTATATAGAACACGCCGTGTCAATACTGGACACGCCGTGTAGTGTGACATCGGGACTCGTCCGTGTAACTAACAACACTGGCTGATGTCACCTCTCGCTGAGCACGCCATGTACCATTGAGGACACGTTGTGTAGTCTGGTCTGAGGATAGACCATGTGGACAAAGCCGAGTGGCTGGGAATCGGGATGGTTTACACGCCGTGTGCGGGTGTAACATGCCGTGAAGTATTAAGTCGAGTAGTCGGCCGTGTCACAGACGACACATGAAGTTGGAAAATAACACCATACACGCCATGTATATTAAGTACACGCTGTGTAGTTTTGTTGAGCGGAAGTCGTGTGGCTTAGCCGTGTAGAAGGACCCAGGCAGGGGAAGGGAAGTCAATTACATGTCGTGTAGTCATTGTACTTGTCGTGTAGTCTTGTTTTGCAAATTTGGGTGGCTTCTTCCTCTTGTTCCATGGTGGTTCCTTCGCTTTTCGGTCTTAATAATGCTGAATCTAAGGCGTTCTTTTGAACCTGTAGTGTCATGCTGCCTAAACGACCATGAGTTGTTCTCCAGGAGAGCGGCGACGAGTATACTCCGGAGATGGTGGGCCACTGGCTACCAGGTGATCCTCCGGCATATCCATATGCGGTATCACCTATTATACTAGACACAAGCACAGAGGCGCAGTTCCATGAAGGCTTTATGCGGTTCATGCAGACTTTTTAGGGAGCCTCGTAGGCTGTCACGTCTATGGCTGAGCTTACGCATATCTTTCAGTAGCATCATCTACCTACGTTTTCAGGGGAAGGCGGACCACAAGATGCGGAGTCTTGGTTGGGGTCAATGAAGACTATTTTCAAGCATCTTGAGACACCTCTAGGGCGGAGGGTCAATCTCGCAACATATATGTTGCGTGATTCCACCAAGAGGTGGTGGGATGTTACCACCTAGTCAGAGCATCGCAGGGACATGGCGTGGGAATATTTTCAGATAGTCTTCTATGAATTCTTCATTCCAGAGACGTTGAGGGTAGATAGAGCTCAAGAATTCATGAATCTGCCGCAGGGAACTATGTCAGTGATGGACTATTCTGCTCGTTTTACGGAGCATCACCTCATTGCACATGCGCTGGTGGGTGATGAGACACTGAGGCCCAGGAATTTTGAGGATGTTGTTCAGTATGACATACGGGAACTGGTGAATGTTTTCAGGTTTCCTACTGTACACGCTATTGTGAACCAGGAGTTGATCACATGGAGGAACATACGGGAAGCTAGTGGTGTGGGACAGGGCGGTCCAACACCAATCACTGGTACGTTTTCTGCTGAAAAGCGGTAGAGAAAGATGGAATTATCTCATGGAGGCAGTACTAGTCATGCAGTCTCTTCAGGTGGCCCGATCAGGTGCCACCTATGTGTAAGAGAGGGGAACAAGAGGCCGCAGTGTCCACGAGATGCAGTGGAGTTCTGAGCTTGCGGCATGATGGGTCATCTGTAGTGCTTTTGCAGGGCATTTCCACCACTGTCTAGTGAGAGGGGTTCTGTGCAGACTCCGCATATGGGAGAAGGACCAATGAATTATTACCGGTCAGGGAATTGGAATATGTCAGGGCGTGAAGGCGGAGATGGTGGTCGTGTCCGTGGTAGCCAAACACCAGGATCTCAGAGGCAGCAGGGCGGGACAGCTCAGGGTAGCCAGGCTATGTCACAGGGCCATGACACTGGGCAGGCATATGCAGTACGACAGTCCCAGCAGGAGTAGGATCCTGGACCTTCGACAGTCAAAGGTACTATTCTAGTATCTTCTGTCTTGTCTTCTTTACTTTTTTGATTCGGGTGTTACGAATAGTTTCATATCCATACCCATCGTGGAGAGCATTGAGATCTGTGTTTCTTCATCTTCTGTTCTCATGATGCTAGACACTCCGTTGGGGACTAGAACAGCTGGTGTGTTTCAATGCAAGGAGTGCCCCCTTGAGGTTGGTGGGTGTCACTTCCGTTGGGAACCCTATGTCTTAGAGATGACGAGCTATGATGTCATTCTCGAGATGGACTGGTTGGTTACCTTTCGAGCCTTTATAGACTGCTATCGTCATAGGGTGCGTTTCAGGTCAATAGAGGGCAGATAGTTTCTATACAAGGGAGAATGGGATGTTCAGGCGAGTCGAGCTGGACCAGAGCATCGTGGGCGAGGTGAAATCACAGCCCATATTTCGAGATTGTATCTGGATGACCAGGGGACTTTTCAGACAGATTTCCCTCCGGTTGTAGATCGTTTCAGGGATGTCTTCCTAGATGACATTTATTGTCTACCTCTAGAGAGAGAGGTGGATTTCTCTATTGAGCTTGTGCCAGGAGCCGCACCGGTGTCCATTCCTCCTTACTGGATGGCCGCGCCTAAGTTGCAGGATCTCAAGAGGCAGTTAGAGGAGTTACAGGAAACGGGATTTATTCGACCCAGTAATTCTCCTTGTGGTTTTTTGGTCCTTTTTTCAAAGAAGGCGGACAATACCCTCAGAATTTGCGTGGATTATCGGAAGCTGAACCAGTTGACGGTTAAGAACCGATATCCCTTGCCGAGGACTAATGACCTGTTTGATCAGCTTCATGGAGCACGAGTGTTCTCGAATATTGACTTGAGATCCGGATATCATCAGCTGCATGTTAGACCATATGATATACCTCTCACAGCATTCAGGAGTAGTTATGGTCTATATGAGTATACGGTTATGCCGTTCGGACTCACGAACGTTCCAACAGTTTTCATGTCTCTGATGAATCGTGTGTTACATCCATATCTTGATTCATTTGTGGTAGTATTCATGGACGATATCTTAGTGTACTCTCACACTCAACACGACCATGCCACCAATCTTGATATCGTATTTAATACACTGAGAGAGCATCAGTTATATGCTAAGCTCTAAAAGTGCCACTTTTGGATGGACTAGATTCACTTCCTGGGTCATATCATCTCAGAGGCAGGAGTTGGAGTGGACCCAGAGAAGGTGAGAGTAGTGGTTTCCTGGGAGCATCCTAAGAACGTGTTTTAGATACAGATTTTCTTAGGGCAGGCTGGTTATTACAGATGCTCCATGCCGGTCTTCTCCCGCTTAGCAGCATCGCTGACGGTTCTGACTTAGAAGGTTGTGTTGTTCATTTGGTCAGAAGCTTGCGAGGTAGCTTTTCAGGACCTGAAGTGAAGGTTGACATCAGCACCGATCCTGATACTCCCAGAGCAGGGGAAGAGCTATATAGTTTACTGTGATGCATCATGGATTGGTCTGGGAGCAGTATTGATGCAGGGCGACCGAGTTATTGCGTACGGGTCTCGGCAGTTGAGGACACATGAGAGGAATTACCCAATGCATGATCTCGAGTTGGCTGCATTTGTTCATGCGTTGAGCTGTTGGAGACATTATCTATTGGGGGAGCATTTTGTGGTTTTCATAGAGCACAAAAGCCTCAAGTATATATTCACTTAGCGTGACCGGAATATGAGGTAGAGAAGGTGGGTTGAGTACCTACAGTCCTTCGATATTGAGCTTGCCTATACATTTGGTAAAAGAAATGCAGTAGCTGATGCACTGAGCTGGAAGACTCAGATACATGAAGTACAGGAGGCCAGTGCTGAATGGGAGCTCATGGCTTTGTTCTCATAGATGCATTTGGAGGTGCAGGACAGTCAGGGGTAGACTGATCTTCCCTCTTTAGTTGTGACATCTACTCTCCTAGATAGAGTGAGGATGAGGTAGCTGTCGGAATCAGGAAGCCTAGTTTTATGGGAGTCGGTGGAAAGTGAGGACCCTCCTCCTGGTTGGAAGATAGGAAATGATGAGGTTTTTCGTTTCCATGGATGAGTATGGGCTTCAGGGGATATATGCGAGGAGCTGATGCGGGAGTTTCATGCTTTAGCTTGGGAAGTTCATCTCGGGGTTACCAAGATGTACCGAGAATTGAGACGTCAGTACTGGTGGTCGGGTATAAAGAAAGATGTAGCTGGGTTTGTTACGAGGTGTTCCACCTATCAACAGGTGAAGGCAGAGCATCAGAGACCAGCTGAGCTGTTACAACAGTTACCCATTCCAGAGTGAAAATGGGATGATGTTGCGATGGATTTCATGACGGGATTTCCATGGTCACCTCGTGGCAACGATACTATGTGGTTTGTTGTGGATAGACTCACGAAGGTTGCTCACTTCTTTCCGATCAAGGAGACCTTCGGTGTAGATGAGCTTACACGGCTGTATATCCGAGATATCGTACGTCTTCATGGGGTCCCTCATTATATCATTTCTGATAGGGATACCCGTTTTACGTCTCGTTTCTGGCAGAGTTTTCGAAGGGCACTGGGTACACAGGTTCTTCTGAGCACAACATACCACCCTCAGACCGACAGCCAATCAGAGCGTACGATATAGGTGCTAGAGGACATGCTGTGTGAAAGCGTCCTAGGCTTTGGGGGCTCTTGGGAGAACCATATCCCCTTAGTTGAGTTAGCCTATAACAATAGTTTTCAAGAGACTATTGAGATGGTACCATATGAGGCTTTATATGGTAGGTCGTGCCGATCAACTTTGTGTTGGTTAGAGGCAGGTGAGGCAGCTTTACTGGGGCTACAGCTCGGGCAGGAGACATCTGAGCAGGTCTAGTTGATTCAGAAGCGGATGGCTACCACACAGTCTCGTCAGAAGTCTTATGCTTATCACTGCAGACAACCTTTAGTGTTAGTGGTCAGGGATCAAGTTCTCTTGCGTGTTTCGCCAAGGCTGGGACACAAGAGGATCAGGAGATAGGGTAAGATTTCACCGAGGTATGTGGGGCCATTCGAGATTCTGGAGAGAGTCGGGCTGGTTGCTTATCGGTTTTAGTTACCACAGTAGTACCGAGCTATGCATGACATCTTACACGTATCTCATTTGCGCCTCTATCATTCAGACCCATCTCACATTTTTCAGCCGGAGGAGGTTGAGCTTCATCATGATCCGTCCTTTGAGGAGATTCCGATTCGTATCGTTGACAAGAGCACAATGGTTCTCTGAGGCCGGTCAGTTCCTGTCGTACGGGTGATATGGCAGCATGGTCGGGTGTAGGATGAGACCCGGGAGCAGGAGGCCGACGTACGTGCTCAGTGGCCAGAGTTGTTCATGGCTATATCTTCGCCACCCTTAGAAGGGAAATTCGGGGATGAATTGTTATAAGGGGGGAAGTTTGTAAGAAACTGGTTCTTATTTTTGAGGTACTTGCTTCCTCTTTTTCCTTTTCCTTAAGTGTTTTTTAGAAAATGGGGAAAATGGGGAAAATCCTAAATTTTGGAACTACACACCGTGTACTTTTCCACACGCCGTGTACTTATGATTGTGTTGGGGTGAGTACACAGGGCGTGTAGCCTTACTGATGAAAAAGGGAGAAGGAACCGACTACACGCCATGTAGTGGTCCCTTAGACGCCGTGTAGTCAGTCGATAGGCTTAAAAAGTAAGGAGGTGGAATCGCCGATAGATGGGCAGCAGTACACGCCGTGTACTCAGGAGTACATGCTTTGTACTCTTGTCGGCAGGTGAACAATGTCGTTGTTCCGTCAGGTGAACAGTTAAATGAAAGGAGTACACACCGTGTACTCGGTACTACACACCATGTACTTTGTTTTTTGATTTAAAACGGGCAGTAGCCTCCTCATTTGGCAGAGGAGGTACTTGATCCATTTTTGAGCAAAAGGAGGAGGCCAGAGCTTCTATGATCCACCAGGCGTTCGTCTGGAACCCGATTCAGCTTCGGATGATCGCGTTGGAACCGCACGGGTAATCTCTATCGTCTACTAGTGCAGTTCTTACAAATTCTTTCCTTAATGAAAGTTATTTACGTTTTTTTGGGTTTCATTCTTCGTCAGATCTACACTGTTCATGGGCGTTTCTGGGATCGGTGTTTGAGTATAACGCTCATTGACGTATAAGGTAGGTGGCTTGGTGTTTAGTTTTCCAACTATCGTGTGTTTTGTGAGTTTTTGTGCCATGAACCCATGTTGGGGTGTTGTGTGGCTGAGGCCGTTGCTATAATTAATTCCTGGAATAGTTAAGGTATTTAATTGTGATAATAAAATGCTGGTTGGGATCATTGCTTAGATCTGGAACTGCCCCGAGGGGTGTGTTTCACTGTTTAGCTGTTTGGCCTGGATACCTGAGGGTATGTCTTTAATGTAGTACTTGTAGAATTTCATTGAGAGGAATTGCTTGTTTACTGAATTTTGATATGTTGGGAATGGCTCGTTTACCTCTTTAGCCCACGTGAGTTAAATTCTTTGAATTGATTAAAAGTGAAACCAAGTCATGGGTGAACCATGGAACCAGTGTGAGTTGCCATGGACAGACTCATACGAGACTTGTAACGAAAATTCCAAGTGAAACATGGATCCAGTGTGGGATTCCATGGACAGACAGAATAGGGAATGATATGTCATGGATGATACCGAGATCTTATTTATAGGATACCGAGGACGGGTTTAGATGACGAACTATACCGCACCTAGAGTGAGGCTGGGATCCTAGGAGGTTTACTAGAATGGGCTTATAGAGCGATGTCGGGTACCTTAGAGGTTCGCAAGAACGGTCTTGTAGGGTGTTGGTGGATTTTCTCCATAAGGTATGCTTGGTTTACGTTTTGAGTATTCCAAGAACAGGATCAAGGGTTGGTTTAAAAACATGAATGAAATGACTATATTATCCTGCGGGAGAGATACTGGTTGGCCTGAGGGCTTGGTGCCGTTGGGAACAAAATGATATTAATTTAAATGAATTAAATGAATAATAAAATTTCAACTTAATTTTTATGTTAGTTAATTTTGAGTACTGCTTAATTTTTTTCATTTTATTATTGCACTGTTGTTTCATGCTTACACACAGTTGGGAACGGGCCTTTGGTGGGTGCCTACTAGGAATTTATTTCTCACACCCTATTTGGGTCATGCTTTTCGGCCCAAAAAGATTACGTTTCTGCAGGTGTGGATAGGGGCAAGAGCCCTTATACATGTACTTGACTGTTGTTGTGGAGTAGGAGGGAATGGTATCGGGCAGAGGCTAACGATGCCACTGCAATCTGTTTTTCTTGTATTGTTGTACTTTGTAGTTTAATATACTTCATTGATGAATAACATGTTCTGGCTGTTTTCTTAGAACTTGAGATATGTAGAATCATCATTTATATACTGCTGGTTATATTCACTGTTGTTTTGTATTTCAGTTGTGCATGGTTTACTGCTTCTGCTGTTTTTTGTATGTTTTATTTGTATACTGCTGCGCTACACTTTGACAAATGAGGGCATAGTTTCCCCACTATCAGACCTGGGCCCTCACTACTAGTCGATAGCCTCTGGTGTTTGGGGAGATATGCATGAGATCATGTGGCGAACCAGGTTCGGGGCACCTGTTGCGTGGCACCCGGGTCCGGGACGTTACACTATATTAGTGGATAATTTCATTTTTGTAACTGAGTTGACACAACAATCCTACCCTATATTATAAAACTGAGTTAACTCTTAATTCTAGACATAGAATACTGAATCATATTAATTTCTCTTTCCTACCCTATAATATTGAATCAATTTTATTTATCGTTCCTTTCATGTAATACTAAAAAAAGTTCATTTCTCATTCTATCCATGTTTATCTCGTGAGATATACATATTTACCCGATTCCTTTGAGGGAGATATAGGTCCCACTATCCTCATAATAAAATTATAGAATCATATACCAAAAAATCATGATTAATCATATCATAACCCATGAAATGAAATTTATATCATAAAAATGTAGTCATATCCTACCCTGTGGAAAAATATATAGGTTTCGAAATCATTTCATCATAATCATAACTTTTGAAAATAAGCAGGTTTCAAATTCATATTACTAATGAAAGAGAAATAGGTGTCATAATCATCATTCCATCAAAACATAAACCATTAAAAAATAATATTAATGGACCCATAGGAATATTTAATTTATGGGAATGATTAACATCAACAGATGGCATACTAGATGATTAATAACTAGGAGGGATATTTTGAAAATGGTTCCAGAGGAATATAACCCTTTTTCTTTAAAAAATTTATTTAAAACATAATATATCTTTGATATCCATTTACATTGAATATACTTAAAAAACAAAGAAATAAGTCCTGATAACATATTGAAAAAACTTTTTACATGAATAATTATAATATATTCTAGGAAAAATTGAAAAAAAATTTCTTTTAACAAATATAAAATATGTTTGAAAAAATTGTGAAATCAAATTTCCATAAAAACATATAATATTAGAAACAAAACATTTTAAAAATATTTTCATTGAAAATAGTTTAAAAACATATAAATGAATCTTCAAAAACAATAAAAAATAAATTCTTTTTCCATTGAAAATTATCTTCAAGAGTTATTTGAAAGAATTTTTTAAATCATTTTAGAAAACAATATTTTTGTAAATAAATAGATTTTTTACCAAAGAGTGAAATAAAACCATATTTTCTAAAAAAACCTTTTCTTATTTATCTTAAGTACCAAAGAGTAGAAAATCGTACTAATACATGAATAAATACTAAATGTATATATTATAAAAAAACACATTAGGGTTTTTGAGATATGAATCATAATATTTAATCAATGATGTACAATCATTAACAGTCTCAAAAAGAGATGAGATTTTTTTAATAAATTCTTATCACTTGGTAACTTGGGATCATACTATACATGTAAGAAGATAAAATAAAATTAATCCTAATACATCATAATGATAATTGTATTCATGATCGAATAAGTAAATGTGTGGTATATACACCTCAAAAATAAATTTAGTTTCCTAATAATACATGAGTCTCAAACAAGGTAAACTGAGAGAAAATTTTTTTATCGATATTATAACTTTTGAAACATAAACACCATGAGATAAATATCATAAAATAGATATTTAGAAACACATAAATTTAAAAAAATAATCACATAATTAATTAATGGGATGTATATACACCACACAAAAGGAAAGAGTGATGAACATGCCTTGTATCACACGAAAACAAAATGTGTGATGATATCCAATTTCCTTATGTCTTAACTCTCTATGTACTCAAAAAATATTACTATATAATAAATTTATGTTTATTAGACATATATTATATAATATTATTATTATATCTAATACTATATATCGTTTTATTTAGACCTATTGTTAATAATTTTGTGTTAAGGGTTCACTTTAGGTAATATTTTCTTTGTTTTTTCCCTAATGTCATATTTTGTCATATATTTGGTTCTATACATATATCATGATTTCGAAAAATTAAACCATGATATAATTATCATTTATAATCAATATACTCTTTTTATAATAATTTATTGAATATAGAACTATGAAATAGAGTAAATCATTCATAGAGATGATATGTCATACAAATGCATGAACACTACTTCTGTTTTATTATCGTATTGAATGAAAGAGAATAAATAACATATATGTATATATAAATATAAATATATATTTAATTTTTAAATTATATTTTTTAAATAATATATTTCTTAAATTTTCACTAAATCCATCCTTAATATTTCCCATGTTGTATGTGAATGAATCACATCGTTTGAGTGGGCGATATTCCACACTTTTTAAAGAAATATTGAATTTAAAACAAATGTAAATTGTAGAGATATGGGATTTAAAATTATTAATGAAGCTAAAATAAAAAATAAATATAATATATGACATATTTAAATAAAATTTACAGAATAATTTAGACCTTGGAAGGAGTTAATGGAAAATTGAACAATCATCATTTCATGGGGTGGTATTTTGTCATATAGAAAAATAATATGTTTGTTTCCCATTAGATGGAAGTGTATATAAGTGTTGGTATAACCCTTAACACAACATCATATTATTATATTTCTTATAATATTTTTGTTATAAAATTAGGTAAAAAGAAGAATTGTGGGATTAGTGACTATAATTGAAGATAGGATATTGGGGGATGGGGTTACCTCTTAATCGGGTAAATCCTTTTGATTTTCATTGAACGGTTTCCATGAAATGATTTACATGAAAAGGGAGGATTCTATGAAGAATTTATGGGTGTTTTCAGACAATTTATAAAATTTTTATATGCCCTAATGTGGCTTGAGAGGAGTGAGTAAGGGATTGGGTGATTTCCATTTATGGAGGAGGTCGAGTGACACTCTTGTAAATAAAAAAAATATCCAATAATGGAAGGATTTCTTGACATATTGTTTCTTAAAAATGGAAAAATAATTGAGTAATTAGACATTATGAAAAAAATACACAACACCAAAAAATATGTTCAATTTAATAATTTGGTTTCATAACATTTAAGATTCACTAATGTTACTATTTTGGTTTTTATTAAAGCATCTATTATTCAAACCTATTTAATTTTCCCATTAAGTCTAAAACAACGTGAGATTTATTATTTAATATATATCAACTAAATCATAAACATCATACATAATATACAAAATCACATTGTCATGTTTGTAGGTAATTAATTTTAAAAATAGGTTCACGTGACACACAAAACACTACTTAATCTCAACCTATTCTGACAATGTTTTTATAATCTATCGGTGTTTTATAAGCATTTTAAGTAAATTAATCATCTATAAAAATTATTTATAATTTATTATGATAAAAACAACCTATTTATCTTTAAAAATTATTTTTATAACAAAAAATATGTTGTATTTTACTTATCTCAATGTTTTATAAGTGATAAAGGTAAGAAGAGATACCTATTTCCATTAACCTTACATAACATTTTATATAGGGAAATACCATTTAACAATAACCTAAAAACCTATAAAAAAAAGAGGGTATATGGTCAATTTTTTTGAATCCACTGAATTTTTGGTAGGTATCCATTTCATTATGGTTATTATGATTAAGGTTTAGTCCTTTATTAAGATTAATTTTTACCATAATCGCATTAATAAATTTCAATCACTATCACTAATATTTTATGTCAAATTTTTTTTTGATATTATTAGAATATAAATATAATACTTATTAAAAATATGTATAACCGTTTTTCAACATTCAAATCACAGATGTGGGAAAAATATGTTTAACGTTAAACCTACAGATGTGATGAGAAATAATGTTTTTAATGTAAAAACATTCAAATGTTAAATAAGTTTTTATATCTAATTTTAATTTAAAAAAGTACTCCAATGATATAAATGTGATTAAAATATTAAAAATTGATACTATTTATTACCTTAAAAATACATTAATATATAATTCAATGCTCATAATTATTTAAATAAAATGTCTGTTTTTAACGAAATTGTAATATATTTTAGTATTCAATCAAAAATGATTTTTCACGATCAAATCTGAAAAAAAACACCCTAAATTAATTTCAAAATTATTATTTTGAAAATTATTTTTATTTTATAAAATTAAATATTCATTAGTTTCTATAATTAATTTTATAATTGTTCATAAAAGAGCATAAAAAGTAGTTTATTTTATAATATATTATTTTAAAACATATACAGACTTCAAAAAAAATTAAATATTTCATTATCAATATGTTTTATTTATGTGAAACCATTATAAATAGAATATTAAAATTATTTATTACTATTCTAATGAATAATTTTATTATCTAGGTTATAATTATATCATTTAAATAATTATTATTATAAAACAATGATTCGTTGAAACATATTATTGAATATATTACACACTAAGTCGGTGTTATGTGTAGCTCAAGGATAGTTAGTTCCACATGAAAGTAATATTTCTCTTATTGAAATGAAATACATCGGTGAAAAATAATTCATTAAAATAGGAAGAAAAATAAATTTCAAAAAATATTAGGATGATATATTCTACCCTAAAAAGATGAATTTCTCCCTCAATGATTGTCTTGATTATCAAAGTTATAATAGTTGAATATTTCATTCCTAGATACCCATATCATAAAAATTAATACAATTAATACCATTAAAATGGATATGTTGAAACCATAATGGTTACCCAATGTATAAAATAACTAGGTTTCCATATAGGAGGAAAAATATGATATTTGAAAACATGGACTTGGAGGAAAGGCATAAAAATATTGAGTGAGTGATTAAGTCCATCAATAAAAAACCATTGAATGATCAATAAACATTCTAGGGCCTCAAATTAATAATTATATTATGATTTAAAAGGCTACTAGTTAAAAAAAAATTAAACTTTTATGAAGACATTTTATTTCGATATCATTTTCCTAATACTGATGAATTATTAAGAAAATATATACTTCTGTGATTTTAGGAAAACATCACCCTTTGTTGTCCTTCATCTGATTCATATATTTATCCAAATAAGTAGATTCAATTTTCATTCCTGAACTACTAATATATCATGAGATCCATGATAATCTATCCCATTTTCCATCTGTTATCATTTAAACATGGTTTTTAGATTAGGTTATCCAATATGTATAAATCCTCATGTGATGAGAAGACACATTAATCTTACCAACATAAATTTAAGATTAATATAATCATTCAAAAAATGGTTCACCATATAACACTTCTAAAATAATAATCAACTTATAAGTTAATACATAAAAAATATTAATATTGATCCCCCATCTATCACAAAGTATCACTTAGTTCTTACATTCCAAACATGATAATACCATAGTCATGAATTTATATAAAACATGGTAATAACTTGAATTACAATAAATTATTTTGGAATACATTCATGCTTCCCTATTTTAATGGATGATTTATATATTCCATGGATATAAGAAGTTATAAACTTCATACATGATGACATAGACCACTTTTTCAACCAATCAATAATCATATCATGGGTAATAAATGATATCGAATTTATTTTATCCAAATCAATCATCTATTTATCGTTGAGAAACACAATTTTTCCATATTTTTTTATCACATTTAGTGATAACTTCACGTAACTAAAATATCATGTTTCTATGTCTTAACCACCATTTAAGAATATCCTATTAAATCCTTAATAAAAAAATTTATCTATATAATTATATATTAAATTATTCATATAACATAATCCTTGAATTCCAGAACAAGAATTCTTCATCCATCCAACATTATTCTCAAAACATTACTCAGGATTCATTAATTTATTCCTTATTATATGTTTTATAGAATATGAAATATAAATCAGGACTTAATTTTTATCAACATCAATATAATCATTCTTCATATTATTAATCTAAACTATACCAGAAGATCATCACATACTTTCACAAGTTTCTTCCTATATATTTATCTTCTAGAGTTTCACCAATAATCATACCACCTTCTAAACTCTCTATATGATATTTACACTTGGGAAATAAATTGGTATAATTCTCATAATTTCTACGTTTGAAAAATTTAATGTTAATCATGTATAATTCCATAAGCCCATATTCCACTTAACCCGTGCCTTGAGCCTAGTTGTCCACATGACCCCTAGCGCGTCTCCGCATAAGCCAGGGGATGACAACTTGTAATAGGGTTGTGATAGTAAAACAACCTGGAGAATATACACCCCTTTCAGAGTAAAAACACATATGCAGCAACAATATACAATATTAGAAGCATATCCAAAAAAACATACAATAAACAGGAAAAGGATAAATAACTTAATAAAAAAGCAATTCCCTCATAGGTAGTGTCTAATATAAATATTTATGCATGACATGCTAGTATAAGAGGAAATATATTAGAAAACAAGAACACGAAACAAAATTAAAAAAGAAAAAAAATCCAAAATTTGTTCTTTAGAATCCCACGCCCAATCTTGTTACAATTCTCTTATGATTCAACTATGCAGTAAGAATCAATAGCCAAATGAGTGGTGTTTTCATCTATCCATGAAATCCAAAAAATAGTCATCTTGGGAGCTAAGGGCGTCTAAAGTAGGATGTGAGATAAATATATGTATTCCACCACCAAGGGTGTCCATGTGTATCCTGATTAGGGACTCATATGTAAATATTGTGAAGCTAACAACAAGAAAATAAACAATTCATAATAAAAAATCAGCTTCCCACCCATGTTCCTAATTGATACATAGTGGGTCTACATGATTCAGCTCAATGCTAGTATATTTGATAAAGTTATTACTTATATATTTAGAGGTTATCATCAGAACTAGTTAAGCATTCCTACCATCCATAAATGTTTAAATATATATTTTTTAACTTGCATGAGTTAAGAATTCCCCTTATTTAAACATGTATATATAAAGGTGGGGTAGGGTAAGAATTCATCCCACCCATTTAGATATTGTAACTCGAACGGTGTAGTCATGCCTCATGTCCATACCTATGCAGATTTCATCAGTTAAATGGTGTAATAATTCCTCCCACATACACATATCATAAGATATAAATGTGTATGAATTCCCCCCATCAAAACATTTTCATTAAATGTCATAAATATAGTAATGGCATAAACATTCACATTTTATAATTTAAGAAAAACCATCTTACATTATTACAATTTGAACAAGAAAAGCATTTATAGTAAAACATAACAAGGGAAAGAGAATTTCATCCTATTAAGCCCTTTAATTTAAATCCAATTCATTTAATGGTTCATGTCGTCTCAGTCTAGATAACCTACAAGGTCTGGAAGCCAGTTTTTCTAACAATGAAAACTCATTTCAAGTTATGTTGTGAAGGCTCAAAACAGAACGTAAAATACTCACATGCCTATTTGGAAAATTATTTTTCAAATGGGGATTGGGACCATTGATGCACCTTGTTATACATCAAATAAATATGGTACAATAGTAAATTGAGTATAATACTTGGCTGGGGATATAAACCATTATTTGGCATTTGTGGAAATTGGTCTAAAATGGAAAATTTCGTTGGCACACCCCATGGGAGTCCATATATATAATCTATGATCTCTAAACCACAATCCCAAAACTAATTTAGAAAATATAATGTCTCTAGGACCATTTATATGTGAATGAACAATAATAATTTGAACCATTTGGAAATGACAACTTAAGGAACAATAAGAATAAATATGATGAATCCAAAAAACAAATGTAAAACTATTTGACCACAAAACTTATGGCCTTAAACAAACCATCTCTAAATATATACAATAGATTCAATGAAGGTTGGAAGAGATTTGAGTTATAATCCATTTCGCTAAAAATAGGCCGAACGATCTGACATCTATATAGTGCCACTGATAGTGACATTAACTAATGAATGAAGAGTGTAAGAGGTTATCCTTAACTCAGGATATCTAATGCTTCCATTGGATTGAAGATTGATCACCAAATAGAGTTTTAGAAATTGATTTCAAATTCAAAGGAATTGATATCAAACTAATGTATAACCATCTGATTTTGTCTACAAGAAATGATGCAATTGTTATATGGGATTCAAAAAATTAATGGTGGAATGGTAAATTTTCCCTGAAAAATAAGGCGCCCACTTTTTATTGGAACGATTTACCAAACTGTGTGAAAACTGTGTGTAGAGGATCTTTGACCTTATGTAGAATTTAATTTGGTTTATAAGCAGGGTATACCAAATTGTGTGCAAACATCTATCAAAGGATCTTCCCCTGTCTACAGCATGTCTCACGGTTATGTGTGTGGTCCAAACAGATTTAGGAAAACCATACATACTAGCATGTAACACCCTTTTCTAGACCTCAGGGATCCAATCCTTCTGCGGACACTCCTTGGGCCATCCCTAGGATGTATAACACATTTACCATGTCCAAAAAATAAATTAAAAATGAAAAAACCAAATACTAGTACCTTGGTCGAAAGTCAGGTCATTACAACCTCTACTACATATAGAAATTCATCCCCATTTTTTCCTTCAAAGGGTAAAGCAATACAATAAGAAAAGAGTTATGGACATTTAGATTGTTTATCAGGTTCCCACTCCTAGGTCTCATCCTATACCCCATCATGTTATGATAGCACCGATATAAGAAGAATGGACCTGCATTGGAGTGTCTTCATACTCCGATCAACAATATGAAAAGGGTACTCCTCGATGGAATCATCCTTATCCAACTTAACCACATCAGGATGAAATACATGATATGGGTTTAGATTATATCTTTATTGTTGAGATACATGAAATACATCTTGGATATACCTGTGTATCTAAGGATGTTTCAACTGTTACGAAACATGTCTGATCTACTTCATAACCTCAAAGGGTCCAACAAAACGTGGTCACAACTTACCCTAATTTTGAATACATCTATGCCCTAACCTTATCGATCCTTTTATAAACACCCAGTCTCTGACCTCAAACTGAAGAGTCCAATGACATTTTTTGGCATAGGACTGATATCTATACTACACTATCAACATAAAATTCCTTATCATTTAGAGATGCTCTGTAATATTCTGCATGAGATGAGGCCCATGCATAGCTGCTTCCCCTGCCTATAACCAATACAAAGGTGAGCGAAATGGACAGAAAAACAAGGCTTCATAGGAAGCTATCTCAGTGGTATCCCGGATGAAATTGTTATATGAATCTTAATGAGGGGAGCGTGTTTCTTTTAATTACCCCCAATCTCTAGAAAGCATGTTGGTGTATATCCTCTAGCACATTTATTCTATACTCAATTTTTCCATTAGAATACGGGTGATAAGCCATTCTCAAAATTACTTATGAATCCAAGGCGTAATGTAACCCCTTAAAGAAGCATTACATAAAGATATTTTCTCTGTTAGGAATGATAGAATGAGGTGATACATGAAGATATACCACTTCCTTGATGTACAATCTTACCATATCATCTACAGAAATGTATTTCTAAAGATATAGGAAGTGTAAAACTGTAAGGACCCAATGTTTTATAAATGGAATTTCATTCATATAATCATCACTTAATGTATGATGAAATTATGAAACACAATTACAAAACATTCTGAAATGAAATACTTTTTTACCTTTAATCATAAATTTTCCACTTTTGTGTTTTGAATTTCAAAAATCTGACAAACACTATTGCGATCAGCAGGATTTTTGGAGTCTAAATGAAAAAACAATTATTATTTTTTGAATAGTAACATACACTTATGAATAGTCACCAACCCTTATAAATAGTAGTATGAATCTAATTAATTATAAATCATACAAAATAATAGAAACCTGACTCCTGAACGATTAAAAATTATTTAGGCATCATATAAGTGACAATTTAACCATAATAAAAGTATTGCTATTTTTATGTCATAAATAAATAATTATAATTATAAATTTATTTATTTTAAAAGAATATCTATTTTCCTAATAAAATTTAATAAATTTAAATTTAAATTTCTTTTGTTTTTGATATAATTTTATAAGACTTTAAGTAATTTTTGAGAGCGTTATAAAATCGGTTTTAAAAATAAAAAATATATTTTTCAAGTAAATTACGAATTTAAATAAAAAATAAATTAATCATATTTATAAAATTATTTTTGATAAATTTACATCATTTTTTGATTCTAAACATCAAAAAATGGATAGGGTGAATTTTTGGGACATTTCTGAAATATTTGAATTTTTGGTGAATAGTAAAATTCATTAATTTTCCATATAAAGAAATTATATTTTAAATCCATTGTTACTGTCATCACAAGTGATGTATGAACAAAAATATGAAGCTCAAATATCCTATTTACTATTCATGGTCATGGAATCATCAATATTTCTTATCATGGTGTAAGTTAACAAACTAATGATTAAAATATTAAGAGAACCCCTCTCCCCTCTACTATAAATACCTACCTCCACACCCCCATTTCCTCACACCTCTCAAGCATCAATCCATGACTAAAATCTACCCAAAAAGCTTCCATATCCCCTCCCTTATGGCCTAGACCTTGAGGTCACATCAAAATTAGATGCCTAGGTTCCTTAAGTATGATCTCAAGAGGAGGATTCAAGATGTAATTCATCTCTCTCTCTCTCTCTCTTTCTTTAATTTCCTTTCAATTTCATGTTCATTTATTAAACAAACCCCTCATATCCTCATCAATATTTTATGGTAACTCTATTATCATACATATAATCTAATTATATGATAATAATGGGATAATATATCAACCATCCCTTTTCTCATCTTCTTTTTATATTAGAAAAGAAAATGTTGCTTGTGAGGTGTTAAATTATTACCTTCCAAAATGACACATTTTCTTTTACCATTAACACCATAAAATCATGTCAAAAAAACATTTTTATTGTTGAAATAAATAATTTTATATGTATTATATCCTATTTAATTTTCTGTATCATACTTATTTACATAGAACTAAATGGTTAAACAGAACATGTTTTTTGTGGTCAAAAACCCACCCAAATTAACCCCAAACGAACATCATTAAATTATTATCTAATGATTCATTATAATTTTATTTATAAAAATTATTTATAAGAACATTTGATGTTATTTAACATCATAAATAATATATAATTACAATTCTACGTGTTTATCCACGTTTTAAATGTACATCCATTCCAGAATGAATGTGAATCGTTCAATAAAACTATAAAACCAAACATTCTCAAATAATGAACTTAAGATTTATAACTCATTAAAGGGTACATAAAAGAACAAAATGAAACCATAGTGACCCATTATCAAGTATAAAATGATTTTTAATTTTCAATTAATGAATATAATGTCATTATATAGGATATTAATGTGGACAAAGTGTTCAGATACAAGGTTAGGGAAAATTCTAAAACATAACTTTCTTTCTTCAGGTTCTACCTATTTCACTCCATTTATGGTATGGTCACTCATTAAAATTTATTTGTTCTTAATTAATGTACCTTATCAGGGATATTAATGTGTTACACTAGATTTTATTTCAAACAAATGTTTTCCAGAATAACTAATATTTCAAAAACACACCTTTTACTTCTCACTCAAGGTTGATAGTTCTTGTTTCATGTATGTTATTCCCGCATTATTATGGGAACCCAATGTTTATGAATGTGTCCTTATGAGATTAAACACATTCCATTATGTGGATTTTTTATGTTCATTTTTTATATATGGAATATGTGGCAAGCATGATAATGAGAATGTTATAATGTGACGGGTGTACCATGAATTATAAAAGCGCTCCAATACATTGGATATAGTGATGAATCTGATGGGAAAAATTGAAATGATGTGTGACCATTATGTTACCTTTTTCCAAATATATGTGTGTTAGATGACCACTTTGTCATTATGATACATTTTTATGAGTTTACACATTTCATGTTTTTTATTAACGTTTCTACTCATGATTTTGATTATGATGTTAAGATTATGCTCACCCCATGCTATATTCTTTTTATCAATCCTCTTAAATGGAATTCAGCTCATCCCATATTTATTTTTATCCACATGTGACTATTTTACTAAGGTGGGTTCATGTTCCAATAAGAATCTAGAGAAGAAATAATTAAATAAATATTTATGCTTGATGTTGTAATTGTTATGTTGGGTCCTAGTATTCCCAAGACACTAAACCTCTACATCCTCATGGTGTAATGCTGTTATATTTTTTTCATTATAATGATGTAATATTAATGTAAGAAAAGTTAGAGTCACTATATTTGGTATCAAAGGCATGTTTTTGTTAATTTTGGAATTAGGATTAGTGAACCCTAGACAGAACCTCTAACACGAGTATGTAAAAATGTGCACCCAAGAAGCTTTAGATTGGGATCCCATAAGTTATGATACTAGTTTAAATTGTAGAAATAAATAATTTATTCATGAATTTTTTACATATGATTTTTTATAGAAAAGTTTATTTTAGAAAATGGTGGAAACCCAGAGAAACTAGGCGAAAAACTCATGCAAGGGCCAATGAAATGAATGTCCAAATGACATGCCAATTCTTTGGTAAGTGGAGTTCAAAACATAATGTTAAGGATTTGAAAACTATCTCAGGTTTTGAAAAATTAAAATAATAATGTGGATTTTCCACCTTTTTTTAAGAGGGAAAAAATGTCTATTTAGTGTTTTATGGAGAAACGACCACCAACCTTTAGAGGATCTTCTGATTCACTAGGTGTGGAACAGTAGCTCAACCCCATGGAGAAGATCCTTTCTATGCATCGCCATTATGAGATGTAAAAGGAGAAAATATCAATTTATCATCTTGAGGGAAAGGTAGATCATTGTATGGATTTGATTTAGAATACTAATTAATGATGCAAAATTGAAGACATGGAATGAGAATACATTAAGATCATGATTCATAACAAGTATTTACCATGAACTCTTTATATGATGATGGATTGAGAATTCATACGGCTCATGAAAAAGGATTTATAATCCGTCACAAAATACGAATAAAATTTCACAAGGCTTTCAAAGTATATTTCATGTTTTATTATCAATAATGATATAAAAACTGATTGATTCTTTATTGTATTAAAACCACAACTTCAAAAGGAACTATAAATTCGAGAAATTCAAAGTTATTAAGAGTTTTTTTTATGTTCTATCCATATAGAGATTGAGTTTAAAGAATGGTTCTATGGATATGGTGATATGAAATGAAATATGATGTTTCAATATGGGGAATCTAATGATAAAGGTGGGAAGAAACCTCAACAACCCACATGCCAAAAATGTGGGAAGTCGCATCATGGTAAATGCATCAAAGGGATGGGGAAAAGTTTCAACTGTGGGAAAGAAGAAACAATAATCAAGAGTGTTTAAAATACATGAGAATGAAGGAGAATGTTGTGGAATAAAGTGGAGCACCACCGATGGTCCAAACCTATAACTTTTGTGAGAAAGGGAAGTATGCAGGCAAATGCACTAAACTCGAGTCCTTGAGGGTAATCGACATCAACAGCCACTGAATCCAAAGGATAAAGGTAAGTCATATGCCATTACTACTATGGAAGAGGATAAAGATAATGAATTCATTCATGGTACACATTCTATTCACTCAAAAAAAGAAAAAGTCTAATTTTCTTCTACTTCTACACATTTTTTATATCTTGAAAGTGTTCTAGAACTATAGAGTCAAAGCCCCAAAACCTTTAAGTAGAGATATCTATAAAAACACCAAGTGGTGCAGTCATTGGAACCCATGTGATTGAGTCTTATCTTTTTGGTGTATGTGGTAATATTCTTCTAGAGAATCTCTTAGTACATACCTTGGTAGAATACGACACTATAATGGGAATGGATTAGCTCTCTTTATATAGAGCACATATTGACCATTGGGAAAAGGTATTATATTTTTATATTCCAAACCATGCCATTCTCCTCTATAAATGAAAGTAAGAACATGACCATCCTTTAAAAAATACAAAAATGGTGTGGGTGTTGATACCCTATAAAAAAGCATAGCTTTCCTAAATGTTTGATTCAAAGTAATGTTACAACCTTTCAGAAATTCCAATCATGAGAGAATACAATGATGTATTTCCAAAAGAGTTACCCAGACTTCCCACCGATCATGAGGTAGAGTTATCAATAGAACTCATACCCGGAGCTACTCTTATCTCAATGTGTCTCTAGAGGATGGATCCTATCAAGTTGTAGGTAATAATTAAGCAGTTGAAATAGCATTTGGACAAAGGGGTCACACACCCTAGTGAATCACCTTGGACTGAGCCAATTCTCTTTGTGAAGAAGAAGGATAGAACAATGCAGCTGTGTATTGATTATAGAGAACTAAATAAGATCTCCATATATAATATGTATCCTATTTTAAGGATTGACTACTTGTTTGATCAGTTACGAGGAGCTCAATACTTCACAAATGTGGATCTCTATATTGCACATCATCAACATAAGGTGATGGAGGATGATATTCAGAAGACTTCCTTCTATACCAGGTATGTGAAATATGAATTTCTAGTGATTCCCTTTGGACATACGAATGCCCCTACAATTATCATGGATTTAATGAATATATTCTTTAGAAATTACATCAATAATTCTGTGGTATATTTTATTGATGATATTCTCAAATACTTCAAGAGCACGGGGGAACATGATGAACAACTAAGACTTTTGTGGGAAACATTGAGAAAAGTGATGTTGTACACCACGTTTAAAAAATGTGACTTTTCCCTGAAGCATGTCATGTTCTTGGGAGATGTGATCAAAAGAGAGGGAATTTATATTTACCCTTCAAAAACAAGGTGATCGAGGAATGGCCTAGACCCTATAGCGTCTTAGAAATCCATAGTTTTCTGGGATTATCTTGGTACTACTGATGTTTTTTAGAAATTTATCCTAATTGTCAAGAAATGTAATGAAGCTAACAAGGAAAGGGGTATATTATGTCTAAAGGGATGAATATGAGGGAAACACCAAGGAGATAAAGTGAAGGCAGATCACTGCACCTGTACTGACATTACCAAAATGTGGAGAAACATTAGTGATATAATATTATGATTCAAAGAAAGGCCTGGGTTGTGTACTCATAAAAAATGATAATGTGATGGCCAAAACCTCACTACAGTTGATGATCCCTAAGTAAAACTACCCGACACATGATCTAGAATTGGCATCAGTGATTTTTGCCTTATTAATTTGGCATCCCTACCTTTATGGTGAGAAGTGTGACATACACACTGACCATAAGAGCCAAAAGTATATATTCACACAAAATGAGATCAACATGCATCAATGGAGATTCTAAGAGATAATCATGGACAAAAATTAATCTATTCACTAATATCCTAGAAAGGATAACATGTAATATGTTGCACTAAGCAGAATGAACATGCTTCTCTATCGATGTTAATGATTAAGAAAGACCCTAAATTCATGGATATGAAAAGGATGGATTTAGAAATCATAAGGGAATAGAATACATCCTACATTTCCAAAATTATTGTTCAAACATTGATCTAATAGATTATTAAGGTGGAAAAAGAGATGATCTATAGTTACAAAATAATGTAACTGTAGTAATGGAAGGTAAGATGCATGATTTATATATTGGCGATGATAGTGTGATTTGGTTTGGAACCAAGATTTTTGTTCCTTCATCACTAAGGATAAAGAGGAGCTATTGGACAATGCATATAGCTAAACATTATTTATCCATCCAAATTTGTACCAGGATGAACCATGATCTCCAGGAACACATCTACTGGGAAAACATGAAGAAGAAATTAAGGAATATATATCAAGGTGCATGGTTTGTCAACAAGATAATATAGAGTGAAAAATGTCTAAAGGGATGATGCAAACATTTCCATTTACCATGTGGAAATGGGAGAATGTCATTATGGACTTCTATCATCTCTCTCCCAACGAAATCAAAGGGAAATAATATGACATGGGTAGTTGTTGACCAACTCATAAAGACTTCCCATTTTATTGCAATTCAAGATGATCTCTTGCTTGAACAACATGAAATGATATATGTGAAGGGAGGGGTGAGACCTCCTGGTGTACCACTATCAATTGTCACTAATCGTTATCCAAGGATCACATAGAAATATGTAAGAGATTTCAATATGCTTCGAGTATTGAATTGAATTTCAACACAGCCTATCACCCTGAAAGCGATGGCCAATATGAAAGAACTATTTAGATTCTTGATGATATTATAGGATCATACTCTTCAGAATTAAAAGGTTGATGGGATCATCATCTACCATTAGGTGAGTCATTATACAATAATATCTTCAACTCATGTATTCAAATGGCTCCATATGAAGATATGTATGGAAAACCATTTAGAAAAGCAACTATTGCGATTCTGTTGGATAATGAAATCTACTTAGGCCTGATCTTGTGCAAGAGATGAAGGAGAATGATCAATGTATCTAGAAACAAGTTAAAGATGCTCAATGATGGATGAAGATCTCCTCTGACAATTGTCTTAGGGTCTTTGAGTTTGACGATGGAGATAAATTCTTCCTTCTAATATCATCATGGAAGAGATTCATGTGGTTTGGAAAAAAAGGGATGTGAAGCCCAAGGTACATTGGCCCCTTTGGGATCCATGGCCGCATAGGTTCTTGTGTCCTATAAGCTTTAAATTCCACCTAATAATGATCATGTTGATGATGTGTTTCACTTATCATTACTGAGGAAGTACATATCATATCCCTAACATGTGCTAAACTCAGAGGTTGTATATTTGGAAGATGATCTCTCTTATGAGGAGTAGCCAATAATGCTACTTGACCAGAGAGATAAGGTTCTATTAAAAAAGACACCCTCCTTTTCAAAGTGTTTTGGAGGATCCTTAAGTTTGAATAAGAAACATTGGATCCATAGTAGAAGATGAATGAGAAGAACCCTCTCCAGTTTTTGTAATTCGATGTTTCGATGGGGAAATTTCATAAGGGGGTAGAATGTAACATCACAATGTTTTATCAATTTAATTTTCTACCTATAATAATGAAATAACGTGTATTAAAAAATTTAAAAACTATGACACATCATTCTTAAATGTACTATTATGAGACTTTTAAACATAAATTTTCTAGATGGGTTTTGTATTTCTAAAATCTGACATACATTGTTGTGATCAGTAACATTTTTAGAGTATAATAGAACAGAAAATATTTTTGTTAAATAGTAACCTACCCATATGAATAGTCACCTACCAATTATGAATATTATTACTACCCAAATGAATATTTAATCATCTAAAATAATTGTAACCTTACCCAAGAATGATTAAATAAAATTTAGTTGTCTTATAATTGACAACTAGACCATATTAAAAGTATTGGTATTTTTATTAGTCAAAAATAATTAATTATAATTAAATAATTAATTTAAATGATAATTTATTTGGTAAAAATGTGTTCATAAATTAATAATTCTATGTATACTGGTTTTAGCATAATTTTATAAGACTATTTTCCATTTATTTATACCATTATAAAATTAGTTTTAATTTTAAAAATGGTAATTTTTAAGTTAATTATGATTTTAATTAAAAACATAATTAATCATATTTAGAAAACAATATTTCAAAAATTGACTTCATTCTTGGAATCTAAATGTCTATAAATGTTTAGGGTGAATTTTTGGGACTTTTTTGAAATACATGAATGTTTGGTGAATAGTAAAATACATAAATTTACCATATAAATAAATTATAATTTAAATCCACTATTACTGAAATCAAAAGTGATGTAATCACCCACATCTATAAATAACATGCCATAATTAATATTATTTTTCTTTTAATAATCACTATTTCTTTTCTTCTTGTAAATTAATAAACTAATGATTAAAATATTAAGAGAACCCCACTTCCCACCACTATGAATACCACCCTTCACACCCTCAATTCCTCACACCTGTCAAGATTCATGACTAGTCAAAAATAATTCCAAAAATATTCTCAAGACCCTCCCCCATGTACTTGAGCTTCTTTAATCATTATAAGACAAATCCTAGGTTCCTTATGATTGATATTAAGTGGAATATTCGAGAGGTAATTCCTCCCTCTCTCTATTTTTCATTAATTACTATTCAATTTCACGTTCATTTCTTAATCTATCCCAAACTGTCCTCATCCTAATGGTATGGTAACTACTTTATAATACAGATAATGTACTATTATTATACTAATTGTATAATATATCGTCCAACCTCCTTCCCATGTTCTTTTTTATTATAGAAAATAAAACACTTTCTGTTAGGTGTTAATTTATCACCTTCATGAACGACATGTTTTGTTTATCCGATAAGGCCTTCAGATATGGTCATAAAACCATTTATATGGTTGTCCCACATTATGTTATATGTATTATATTCTATTTAAATTTCTATATCTTACTTATGTACATATTACTAATTGATTAAACAAAACAAGTATGATGTGGTCGAAAAACATCATGAATGACCCCCAACGATCATCATTAAATTCTAATATAATGATTCATTATCATGGTATTCAAAAAAATTATTTAAAAAATCATTAATGTTTTTTAAAATAATCAATAACATATAATTACATTTCTGGATGTTTATCCACGTTTTAAAAGCAATTCAATTCATGAATTCAATTGAACTGTTCAAGAAAACTTTAAAAATGAATATTCCCAAAAAAATGAATTTAATATTTATAACTCATTCCTAGGACCATAAAATAACATAATGATTCCATAGTAAACCATATTCATTTATAAATGGGTTTTTAATTTATTATTAGTGAATATAATGTCATTATACATGACATTAAATTAAATAAATTGATCAGATACAAGGTAAGGGTAAATTAATGAACAAAAATTTCATTCTTCGGGTTCTCCCTCAATCAATAGATTTTTGTAATGGTCACTCCTTAAAAATCATTTTTCATAATTATCATACCTATTTGCGATATACATCTTTTCCACTAGAGTTTATTTAAAAAAAATCCAATAGAACTCTTCTTTAAAAAACACACCTTATACTTCTCACTCATGGTTGATGGTTCTTGTTTCAAGTATGTTATTACCACATTGTTTTGGGAACTGGATTTTTATGTTTATGTTCATATGAGATGAATCCCATTCCATTCCATGGGATTTTTATGTTTATTTTTCGATATATGATCTATGTGGCATCCATAATAATGAGAATTTTATAATCTGATGGGTTCTCCTAGAATTATACAACATTGTAATGCATTGGGTAATGTGATGAATCTCATGAGCTAAATTAAGATGATGTCTAGACATGATTCAAGAGTTTTTCACAACTATTTTTGGTTGATTAACACTTATATAAGATGTTTCATTTCTTTTCATTTCCATATTTCAAGTCCTTAATTAAGGTTTCCTCTAATTATTTTAATGATGATGTCATGATTATGCTCACCCAATGCTATATTGTTCTTATCTATCCTCTTACTGGGCTTATAGATCACTCTTCTGATATATATCCCCATGTGACTACATGTACTAAGGATATTTATAGTTCCAATAAGAAGCTTGATAGGATGTAATAAAATAAATACTTATGGGTGATGTTGTAAATGTTATTTTTTCCCTAGTTTTCCCAAGAAACTAAACCCATGGATCCTCATTGTGTAATAATATTATGCTGTTATATTTATAATGAATTAATTGTAATGTAAGGATATTAGGTGTCTCTATAGAAACCTTCTTCTGATGATCAATGACCACTCACACTTCATCATTACCATGATGTCATCTTGGTAAACCCACTATGTAGTAACTCAAAATATCAACCCTTTTCAAATAAATAGTGGAAAATAGTTGAAGAATACCTACGAAACACTAATGGTCCTCCTTCACCTAATGACAGGTGGATGATGGAGTGATGAAACTGTCTATCTCACGATTCATACTGGGCCACCAATATTGACGCCACAGATATCAAAACATTTTGTAAACACCCAGGTGAAGTAGCCATGTTGAGGAATGTAAATCCCTCATCAACTCCTCTATGATGTCTTCTGAGATTCATACATACCCATGAAACAATAGTTTCAATCTTCATCAATTGTCTAATAAGAAGATCAGTTGTCATCTGTACCACATACTTATATGAAAATTCTGTCAACATCAGATTGTTTCCTTGACCATACTCGTTCTAGAATATTAGATGTCACCACTAAGGCTGAGAGAATAGTCTGACTACGGACCTCCTGAACCATAACATGTATCATTGAGAATACATCCATAAGAATCCATTCATCACTATATTCCAGAACCATTTGTGTCTAATTATTCATCCTTAGATCATTTTATAATAATATTACCTTTCACTAGAGTGTATTAATGTTGAAATTCAATAAACTCTCCTAGAAGATAATGTCTATAATATCATAATTAAATAAAAACTACAAAAATCTCGAGGTCAAGCATTAGGTAATTCTTCTAGTGAGTCATCGACTAACAATCACCATATTCAGTGACTCACTCATCCTCCAAAAAATACTCCAGCCTAACGACGGATATGAAACAGTAGACTAAATTATCCCTTACTAGATCTGAAGGAATTAGTATTGGTTTTGAAGTACCTCTTCCATTCCATTCATGAATTGGCTACTTCGCAAGTTTCAGACCATTCGAATTTTACAACCTTATTCATCAAGCCTGTAAGTGGTTCTATATGGATTGATAAATCCTGAATAATGTTTGTTCATTATCCAAAAATTTCCTAAAACATTGAAAAACAAAAATGTTCTTAGGATAATCCCAAAAATATAAATCCCTCACCATCTCTGGGTCAATAAAAACTCCTAACATTGAGATGATATGAACCAGAATGTAAAACTAATAGATCTAGAATAGGCATTTACTGATCATATCACAGAGATGATGTTATCTTAATCTATTCAAAACAATATGATGATGGGTTTCATGGTCATGTCTTGAGAAATAACATATTAAGATATAATTTATTAATACAATTACAAATTAATCTAAATATGGTTGGAAAAGAAGATTCATAAAATCCATGAAGACAGTGGGTGTGTTTGGGAGTCCTAACGGAATAAAAAGGTACATGTATAAAACATGCCTTCTCCTAAAAGAATTGTCAGTTATACATAAAGTCATGACATGAAACCGACGATACCCTATCCATAGATATATCTTTGAGATAACAGTCACATTTCAAAAATGACATTATATGCCATTTATTGCAGGAAATGGATACTAATTATTGATAGTAAACTTATTTAACATACGACAATCCACACAAATCTTTAGGCTACTTCCTTAGTTTATGAAATTGTGGATAGGAGAACCCCGTGGATAATTTTTGGGGTATATAAATAAATTCACATCCATATCCTCTATATAATTTATGAGTTCATGAACCACCACATGTTATATCGAATTAGGGGGAATTTTCACAGATGTTTCTCCTAGCATCGGCTCAATTGTAAACACTAGATATTGAACTAGAGGTATACTAGAGAATACTTTCGGAAACATTAATCTAAAAGAATTCATTATAGAAGGTAGAAAATAAATTTGTAACCTCTTATCATAGAGACAAAGACTGGAGACTTTTTTCATAACACTACCCAGCCTCTGATCCTCAGTTCCATCTTGTGTCTTGCTGAGATCTCATTCTCCCTTATGTGCATGTGTAACTATCTCTGGTTATGCAAACATCAACATCTAATTATTGAAGTAAATATAGTCTATATAGGGAATTAACCGGTCCATTAAAAATATTACCTCAAAACCAATCATGTTAATAACATACATGTTCCAATCAATTAGGTAACCACCTTCCTCAAGTGGACAATTTTAACACTGAGGAACGCCCTCTGAATAGATACCTAATGGTGTATATAACGCCATAACTCCATTATATAGTTAAATATCTATGCAAAAATATCAATGATAATCTCAGATAATAATGAGTGAGATGTGCCTAAATCAATTAAATTAGACAATAATGTGTAGGGAACCAGAATAATACCCCGTACAATAGATGGTCTGTCACTCAGCTTCGGAGGAATAGGATGAACTGCATATAACTGGCAAGTACTATGGCCTATATTCACTATATAACGACCCTGAGCTTTCCCACTCTAATGGAACTATGAATCATATGACCGGTTACCTTTTCCTCGACCACCACCTCTACTTGATCGACTGATTGTTTTTTAGTTTCCTAACTATCATGAGCCTGCTGAACACGCTTCTTATTGAGGAGTAGGTGTAGATCTATGCTCCCTAGACATGGTTCAGAATTACCTGTAGAAGCGGATGAGATGGATCATCCTTCACCAACCTCTATACTACATTGGATCCCATGTACTCCACCTCTTATAATTTCATGGCACTTGACAGTGGTGATAGATAAGGGTAAATCCCATGAAAATATATCAGCCACTGCTACCACGAAGAGATTGTTCAAAACATCATTTTCTCCAAGAAGAAGATCTACTAGAATCCTTAGGTTCCAAACTACCCTATATTTCACCCTCAGAATCTCTCTGATTTGTCACTATAATTAGGTCATGGTTGATAATCTCAAAAAATTCCATCATCGTAAAACCAATTACTTGCGACTGGATGGAATAACACAACCCATCCTCAAATCTCCTAGTGCAGCTCAATGAAATGGGATGTCGAATCCATAACTAAAATTTTCCCCAACAATATATTCATGAAATTTCTACCTCTATCAACCCTAACTGTCTAGGGAATGATGTAGTCATAAAAGACAGTATAAAAGTCATCCCACACTAGATCCCTATGTTTGTATGACTAGGTGATGACATCCCACCAACTCTTGGATGAATCACATAAAATGTAAGAGTATATCTTGGCTATACTTTCTAAAGGTGTATATATTCTCTCTCAAATAGATAGAATCACCTTGATCCATGACTACAAAGAATGTGTTCCACCAACCCCTGAGAATGAAAGATGGTGCTACAACTAAAACTCATGAGTCAACTCATCCATGATCTAGGTAGGTCACATTCCACCCACATATTCTATATCATATACATGGAAGCCTCTTGAAACAAGTTTCTTCCAGCCAAATATGATATAGGAGGTGGAGCCACAGGAGGCTCCACTGGAAGAGATATTGGTGACTCAAGGCCCACCACCTTAGAAACATGATCATCGCCGCCTTCAAGTTGTGTGACATGAGGACATCACAGTGTCATAACACTATAATTACAGATGAATGTCTCAAATAGAAGAGTAAATTTTTTGAATATTTCTTTCAATAAACATGGATATGTACTAATTTGTTTTAATAATAATGATGAAAAACCCAAGACACACTACTATGGTCTGGTCTTGGTTATGATTTTATATTAGGCATGTACATGATTGTTGTTCTGAAGTTAAGAATCATTCCTCATTTGAAATTATTTTCATTAGAACATTTAAGTTGTTTAAATTGTCTTAATCAAATAATATGTCATTTTATATCCCATAAGGGACCATTCACCATATAAACTAGAATATTACACACACATGGATTCTTGTTTCAAATAAATTGTTCATATACATGTGATTATATAATTTCTGAATTTTGCAAGCTAGGTTGTATTATATTTTCCAATCCATAAGAGACAATACACCTAGTGGTTTGTAGAGTGGAACCCATTAAACTCAACCCATTGATTGATTCAAATCCAATGAGAGGTTTCAGAACAATTATATATATATAAGGAATGGAACAATGAATATGAGATAGGAAATACATAATTAAAACGAAAACATGGAATGAAAAAAATTATTGCTTATTTATATTGTGCTTATCAAGATGAATGTTATAATACATAACCATCATTTCATCTGGTCGATCAATGATATAATAATTGCAATTTTATCAATACCAATAACCTCACAAGCCTTGTTAAAAGAGAAATGGTGAAATGATATCAATAGTAAAAAAACTCAATAATGAAAATAATTCATGAATCATGGCCCTTTCCCCGTATAATGGTTCATGATGCCAAATCATGGTTTGTGACCATGTTCCAAGAATTCCCAATCTCTTATATATTGTCACAAAATAGTAAATAATGAATGTAACACTCATATAATACCACATTATGAATTCCTAAGCCTGACATCCACTTAACCCATATCAAATGTTTGGTTAGACAAATGACCCCTACATTGTCTCCCCATAAGGAAGGGGATACCGAATAGTAGTGGTGGTGTGATGGTATACTAATGGGGAGACTGCACCCTCATTCCAAAATAAATAGTGGAAGCATAAGAAATATAATGTAGAGAAATAAAAAAATATAAATATACTATAAACAGAAAATGTATGAATAAATGAATAACATAGAAAAGGCCGCATAAGAAATGTCTGATACAAAATTTCAAGCAAGACATGATACTACAAAAAAACAAATTAGGAAACAAGAATTGTAAAAAATATAGAAGTGATAAAAATCCAAAAGCTTCTCTATAACATCATATGCCTAATCCTAATCCTCCACTCATATTATTTAACTAAGAAGCCTGAATCAAAAATTAGATGAGGCTGTTTTCCTATATCCATACTAGCAGGAAACCAGTATTCTCAGGTTGTAAGTGTGGCTCATGTATGGTGTTGGATAAATTTCAGTTGGCAACTACCATATGTGAAATCATGTAATTCGATTTGGTGATCCTAAGAAAATAGTGTTCAACTAATAGAAAGAAAATAAAAAATACTGAATAAACAATTATCCTCCCAATCATATTACTAAAGGATACATGGAAGTTATATCTACATCGTCTCGATACTTGCCTGTCTGATCATGTCATAATATATATATAGAGATTGAGTTCATCACTGTCACGAGGTAATAATAACTCTCATCTATACATGTATATATATAGGTTATCGTTGGGAAGAAGTCAACATTCCTTTTGTCTATACATTCAAATATATAAATATGGTTTAGGGTAAGAATACGTCCCACACATGTAGAGATTGTAACTGGTAAGACATAACCATGGCCCCCCAGCCATACCTATATAGAGATCATCACTGGCATGTGGTACGAATGAATCTCACCCATAGATATCATAATATGGATTGGGGTATGAAGGCCACCCATCCAAAAATTTACATCATATGTCATAAATAATCTAATTAAATAAGCATTCACATTATATAATTTATGGAAAACCATATAACATAATTAGAAATCGAGGTATGGATGGAGGATCTTGATCATGAGCCCCATGAACACTATTGGAAATTTAGTTACACCAAAAGGGATCACCAAGAACTCGTAATGGATAAACCAACATATGATTGTTGTGTTTGGTACATCCTAGTCAAGTACCCTAAGGTGGTGATAACCAGATCTAAGGCCTATCTTCAAAAACCATCGATCTCCCTTTAGTCCGTCAAAGAGATCATTGATCCTCGGTAGTGGATGCTTTTTCTTCACAATAACATGGTTTTGGCATCTATAATCCACACAATGCCTCGGACTCCCAACTGCATTTTTGGTGTACATGTTCGGGGATGCCAATGGAGAAAAACAGGCCCTTACAACCCCATTTCTCAGAAAGTCTTCCAAATATACCATCATGTCACGAATCATCATGGGAGCCATCTGATATGTTGTTTTAGATATTGGTGTGATCCCTGGGTACATGTTAATTTTAATGAATGCCTCTTTGTGAAGAGGTAGTCCCAGAACATCATCTAGGAAGACATCGGAATATTAGTCCACCATAACAGGATTACTAGAACTCCTCACATCATCTTCTTATAGGGTAAGGCTAGCCAACTAGTGCGTGATTAGCTGCACCCTCTTCTGAGAAAGTCCATTATGTGCTGCAATGTTTTCCGTCTAACCAGTGAAGGAAAACCTAATCTTATCTGTATGGAAACACCAAACTTTATTCCAAAAATAGTTGATATGAGCATGGACTGTGGATAGCAAGTCCATAACCAATATGACGTCGTAAGGCCTCGACGTTGCTACTAAGAGATCCCAAATGATTCTATCGACTCATAGTGCATGATCACACTATTGTAACCAGTGTTTAATCAATAAATCCTCTCTTGTAAGAGTCTCAAATCATAAGAATCGAGCTAGCAGCACAATCAGAATCTATGAGATCTGAAAGATTGTCTTGGAAATGAAAGAGTGACTGGAACCTGCATTTAGAACCGCTGCAGCTATGGTCGAACAGACACAATCATACTACTAATCATCTGTAGACCATCGTGGTTATGGGAATTATCTTCTTATAGCTATGCTCACCCCTATCCACATGCTCACAATGTTCGGGGTGGACCTCTAGGTGGTGGTGGCTGTAGAACCTCAAATCGCCACCCGATGCCTAATACATGACGTTCTCGTCTTCCTCATCTTCCACCCTATAGACCTACTTGCTCGAATATCTACCTCTTTATTGATGGTCCCTCAAGCATTTATTGATTTTTGGTATGGTGGGTTGGTATGTTCCATGATATGTGGCCCTACCCACCACATGTGAATCACATTCTACCTTTCTGCTAACCTCAACTGCCTTGCGAGCTTTGCACCTTCAACCTTGCATCCCGTGGTCATCCAACGAAGGGTCTACCAAACCTAAACCTCTACATAATCTACCTACTACCTCTTTAATTTTACTAGGCTACTTATTTCTGGGTGGTGGCTATCATCGTCGGTGCCTTCTCACCAATGAATCTCTCCCCCAATAAGGCTCACTCGAGCACTTCATCTTGGGTTGGGATATTCCGTGATATCATAGACACTCTGATCTTCTGTTGGAGACCCCTATAAAAGTTTCAGTCCATCAAGACTGGGTCTCAAACAATGTTAGTGGAATAGTGCGAGAGGATAGTGAATCTCACTGAGTACTGGTCTACAGTCAGTTTTCCCTGGTATAAGTGCAGGATCCCCTGAGTACGCACAGAGCATAATGTCACTGGAAAAAACTACACCCTGAAAAGGATCTCAATGTTAGTATAGGTGAGATTTTCCACATCACTTGTCTAGATATCCAGGTTTCATAATGTTCCTTTGTGCCTTGGAAAAGGATAGAAGTTAGTATAACCATCCACTCTACTGGTGTCTTAACCAAGAGAACACACTCTAGACCAAGCCTCCAGCCAGTCCTCAACTTCCTAGGGATCTATCTTTCCTTAAAACCTCTGAGGCTTTTGTCTCTGTAACTCATGAAATGCACTCAGTCTGCATGCATAGTCTTCTGGTGGGGCTGGTACCATCTGCTGCCCAATGGGTGCTGGTACTGCTGGTGCACCACCATAATATGCTACCATAGTAAGAGGGCCCTACACCGATGACTCATCACTCAGTGGGCTGTCATCGTGTTCTCTCTCTGGAATACATACCGGATGTCTTCATGGAAAATCGTAAAACTAAATATATGTGTGATGGTTGATAAGTTATACCCGGTGATATTACTTTGAATAGATCACGAGTAAAACATTTCCAAACAACATGCAATCATTGTTTTTGCACACTGAGTTGGAAATAATAATTAAGGGTCCTGTTGTATGGATATGTTGTCCATCACACACACACTGGACTCCCCGAAGTAAAAACCACTCTCAAAACAATTAAAAATACTACTCTATTAAATATACTAGAGTCCAAGTTCATTGATAGAACCAAATACTCTGATACCACTTTGTCATGACCTGTCCCCCAGGGCATATATTGTGACTACCCCATGCCCTCCTTTCATAGTCCATGTGTTGGTGACTACCACCAGAAAGGAATATCCCAAAGATGGTAAGGAATTTTCTTTAAAACTATAAAAACAAAAAATCCAATAAAAAAAATGATTCAACCAAGATGTAATAGTGTATTAATAATGGTGTGTACTGAATGAAAAGGGGCCGAAATAAATGCCCCACTTAAAGGTACAACTTGAACTGAAAAATAGAAAATATCTCCTTGTATTGTCAATTGAGGATCCTACCTAAATGGTAGGTACAACTAATCTCCACATCTCTCCTCATTGACTATCACAACTATCCACCTCAATGTAATAACTCCCTGAGTTTTAGTTATGGTCGTCCTTCACCTGCATAAGACACATCAAGTTGCAGGAGAATCCCATGTTGGGGTGAGTATAAAAATACCCATTAGGGACCCTGAGACCCCCGAATGTCTCTCAGAATTCACAGAGGAAAATAAAAAATCATGATCTCAATCACAAATCACAATGAAAAATGTCTCAACTCAAACTAGGTATAAGTGTTGTATATAAGTATATATGAATAGTCACAAAGCTAGACCACATTATTCAGTCAAGAGGCACTACTGTTGACCATACAGAATCTAACCCACATAGGATCGATTTGTACTAACCCATGCTGACCCTCACATGATCCTTCCCTCCAAGGATCAATAGGTAATTACACCCACAATACCCAATATGTATCTGGCCCACACAGGATCAGTATACACAAACCCACACAAGATTGCTGGGCACTAACCCACACAGAAACAGACCCAAACAGGATAGTTATGTCACTGATCCAAGATGGTCCTTTCTATGGATGGTCCGCATCAGGTTACGTACAACTGATACACAAATTATTGCTCGGTGCTAATAACATAGGATCACTAGGTGATAAACCACAATTTATCGTTCAGTACTATCCTCTGTATAATCTATCTCCAACCTCCATCTCACTACTAGAAATTGGATTCTCAGTCATAATATGCTTCATTCTGGGAGAACCGATAATCAATAAATCAGTCATATTTCCACTAGAATTATGTTCCACGAAGATGATTCCCCATGATATTTAATTTCATAATGTTTTCAACGCAATATATGAAGCATGAACCGGATGTTCGGTCTGTATGTTTTAGGCCTTTTAGTGCCGACTGCCTAATAGGATTCGGGTACGATCCATCCCGGTCATACACGATCATTATAAAAAACCATTGTGGAGTATTTAAAAATGAAGGTATCACTCCAAGGAACCCAACACAGTATATAGTTCATCAAATGGATGTACGGTTCAAAAGATATGGCCCTTTAAGCATTTTTGGGACCGAGAGGGGTCCAAGTCCAATCCGACCAGGTCAGGGTCTGATCCAGATCCAACCAAACTAGCTTTTTCTACTAGTCATTCGAAGAGATTCCTCGTTTGAAGAAGCCATGCCAAAACCCCACCCCGATATCCATTTAAATAGGATGTGGAAAGGTGCGTAACACATTGAGGAATTAATGTAGTCCATTACATGAATTAATGAAACTCTTTTAATTCACAATGTTGGAGTTACACTGTTGATGAGTGAATCCATTAAATGGATTTACAAGTCACCACCCCTGACATCGCCTCTCATCCATTGGAGAAAACAGAAATAAAATAACAAATATATGTTATTTTACATTTCATTAAAACGTCCAAAAACTAAATTTTTCTTCTCACCTACTGCAGTCGATGTGAAACCTACCTTATGAAAATCCTAGTGTTTTAGATTCAATAGTGTCCTTGTATTTTTAATCCAAGAACCATTTCGAAAAGATATAAAATGCTACCCACACATTTATAGAACATACCTTAAAAAAAGTTCAACATTCTATTCTAGGCACACTGTGGCTCAGAATCACACACCATCAATATTCGAATACTCTTAATAATCACAAATAATTAAAAAAACATTGAATTTTCAGGTATTTATAGTTCTCATATTCCCTATTTTTATTTTTTAATCCAGTTATATATTTTCTCCCATTCATCCTTGATTCAAGGGTCGATACTAGATGAGGAGAGTAATATGAGCTTATGTTGGTAGTCTAGTTCATTTCCCTTGAGTGTCGTTGCATTTATATTATGCACCATCTTGCAGCATGCTATAATTCCTTAGATATTCCTCCAAAATTCCTAAGAAATTAAATAAAATTAAATAGTTTTCCATGACTAAAACAGTACTAGGTAATTGTTAATCGACACCATCAGTTGATCTCCAAGACATGAGTAGCCCCAATGGACATTCTCTTCAATAGAGGCATAATTACCTTTTCCCTTGAATTGTTAAACCACCTATTGAGGTGTGGTTTCCATGTAATAAATAGTTTAGAATTTGAAATGATGTAATGTAATATTTATGGACATGAGTTAGTCCCTATTATTTATACCATTTCTATTTGTGATCTAATTTAATGAATTTTCCATCTTAATTAAAGAATGACGATCCTATATAAGGTGTCCATAAATTATGACCCGTGTATCACCCACAAATTAATATGAAAGTATGTATTATCTAACAACATATCATACCATTTATAGAATAATTTTTTTTATCATAGGCCTTTATTAGGTTGCCTAATTCATTTATTTAGGCCATGGATGGAAGTGGTATAAAGGAAAGAGGCTAACTCATGTCCAAACACAATCCATTTTATCATTTCTCATTATAAATTATTTATTACAAGGAAACCCCACCTCAAGATGTGTTTAATCTAATCATTGAAAAATCATAATGGGCTTTTGAAGAAGACAATGCCCAATGGGGTGGCTCACGTAATTGAGATCAACTAACTATGTTGATTTAACATTACATAGGACCATATAAGGCATGTAAAACTATTTAATTAAATTAAATTTAGTGATAATTTTGGAGGAATCACTAAATATGTGGAAAACATGGCATTATGATGCATAATATAAATGTACCGAAACTTCATGGAAAATAACGTGACCACCTACGATAAGCTCATAGTGCTCTCCTCATATAGAATTTTCTATTTTATCAAAAAATAATGGGATGAATCAGAAAATCAAGAAAAAAATTAAAATGAAAAATTTGTGCTTGCTCCAAAATAGTTTATAGATGAAACAATAACTGATGAATGAAAGGAAGTGGAAATACCATTACAGATCCAACATACCAGATGACAAAGAAAATTGAACTCAAACATTGAAGGGTTGTTAGAACTTAGGTGTGTAATGAGGAGTTCTCTCACATGGATCCTAATGGATAAAATGGAGGATGTTATATAAAAATGATCTCCTTAATCCTTCTGAAAAATGATCCATCATATTTACACAACATGTAAAAATTAGAATCCATTTAAATCATAGAATTTTCGCTCATTGACAAAACCCAATTAAGGAAATGTAATGTGTTTGGTGAACCCGTCACATGTTGTATATCTCATAAAAATCGTGTATTTAATTTACAAGTCATGTATTTAATACACACCATGTATTTGTCATACAGAAAACCTCCATCCCACCTATAAAAATTTCTTCCAAAAGGGTATATACTGACAAAGGGTCACAGTTTCCTAGTCGTAATCCATAATGATAATTTAACAAGGTTTGTCAAAAATTTAAATAAAAATGTACCTTATAAAAATTTGGGATTTTATAACATCCCATCCATAGAAATTGTTTTTCCATGTTCCCCTTATGAGGGAGTTAATGAATCATCAGAGAAAGGTTTTAGCCACTGAGCATGTACATTAGCATCTCTCTCTAAGTTCTCATCATATGAATGACCATTCTTCCATAGTACCCAGACTAAAGGGAATGGCTTGCCTCAATGAGAGATAATGCTTTGATCAATGATATGTATCAAATGATCCTCAAATTACTTATCTAACTGCATATTAATATCTATTAAAAAAATGAATTATATTGGTCATAATGATAATAATGAAACTTTAATACATAAAAGTTGTCTTTCATGGAATGATACCTCTTTAGAAACTACAATCGATCGAATATTGGAAAGACACATTCCATGACATAGAAAATCCATACATAATGGATCAATTTCATTCCATCTCTCTATATAAATTTATGACCTAATATTGTAATAAAACATATATTGACCTAATATCTCACTTTGAACTCTAGAGGTCTATGGAAACAACCCTTATATGAATTATTCCTAGACTGATTAAAGACATACATTTCTTAATTATTTTCAAATTCTTTAATGTATGGTAGAAGAGATGATAACGTAGAATTTATACCTCACCAACATCTATGCAACACAAAGGTGGATGGTATAACCATTCATAAATGGCTTGATAAGGAGCCATCAGAATTTTCGCCTAAAAGTTGCTATTTGAGGAAAAATCATCATGAGGTATATTTCTCTCCCACGATCACCCAAAATCAAGGATTCATGCCTATAGAATATCCTCAAACACTAATTTTTTATACTCATACTACTCGTAGGTTAGAGGGTGATATGTTTTACAGAATAGAACACGTGAACATAGTGTTTTCTATAACCCATGTCTGAATGACGATGTAAATTGGGTGTATAGGTATGATAAGATAGAACAGAGAACACCATGAAGGCATAAAATATCCCAAATGAATATCCATCAATTTTCATCAACTAAGAATATCTCTCAGGTGGGTAATAAGTGTGAAACCTTGGTCAACCCGTTGATAATCACCCACACTACATCACTTACTTGATGAGATCAAATTAATCCCATCAAAAAATACATTGTGACATCATCCCATTTTCACACAAGAATGTACAAACATAGTAAAATACCAGTAGGTCACTCATGATAATTAGTTACCTACTAATGGTGATGTCATCCCATATTGGGTCCATTTTTTTATTTTTTCTAAAATAATTGTGTTTTTGTGAGCAGTGAAATATGGTAATTTGTAGAATAAACTGAATACATTGGTTATTTAGTCATGGATGATGTATGGATGAGATTAGAACCCATTGGTTTTAACTCCCCAGAACCACAAACTATATTTATTCATATTAATCATCACTATAGATCTTCTTGAGCCAAAATAATAAAAAAATATAAATTAATCAAAAAACACGTTTTTCGTCCCCTATAAATACCACCCCTTCTCCTCGCACCTCCTAAGACTTGTAGATTGTCTAAATTCATACCAATTACCTTCCCAATCCTCTAAACCACATTCATGATCTTATTGTATCAATAAAATATCAAACCGACATTCCCTGAGGAGGTTCAGAATGAGAAGATATTCATGAGGTAAAATCCTCATTTATTCACATTTGATTTCTTTTATTTTCTTGTCATATTCTAACCTCTCCTATAAAAATATGCATGATTTATCCAATGTCATTTATATAATATATTTTTTAATGGAATATCCATCATCAATTCTCTTCTCCTATTTTTTTATTCCAAGAAAGAAAACCACATTTGTGATTTAACGATTCACCGCCTGCATGGACGACACAGTTTTATTTTCACTTTACACCATCAAGGATTATGGTAAAAATATCACTAGGGTAAAAAAAAATTTCTACTGTACAATTTTTCTAATATTTGGGAATAGATTTATGGACATATTAATATATAAAAACAAGATAGTTTCATAATGTTATTAAAAACAGGTCAAATAAATTAATCATATTTCACCAATGTTTTATCCAAATAATTATCCTCATATTAGAGAACAAAAAGACATATATGACCATTTAAAATTATTTAATTATATTAATAGCATTTCCTTCCACTTCATGAGTATTTATTCAATTTGATAAGAACTCGAATAACTATACTCAAGAGAACCGACCATAAACCATGAAATGAACACTCCCTAAACGATGAAATTGGACTCTATAACTAATCACAATTTCCATAATTGAACATAAAAAAATTATAATAAATCTAGTAAATGAATAATAGGTTCTATATTTATAAATTAATGAATCTAATTTAATTATTTAGGATATTAAATGCATGTACATAATTAATATGTACGTATAGTAAGGGGATAATTTAACCAATATCCCTTTATTTGGGTTATTCTTGTTTCAGACAAAATTTCAATATGGATATTAATCAATATTCGAAAAATATAATTTCAATATTCTTCCTTTTTCATTATGGTGATATAAATTTTTCCAATATGATTTTTAAAAATGTAATAATATTTTACAAAATAACTCATCTATATAAAACACATATTGACTAATATTGACTTATTTCCATTTCGCTAAAAATTGATTATTCTGATACCAAATATGTTCATTTAATGTTTATTCATGAAATAATTATTGATGAAAATATTATGAAACTCTTTAAATTATATATATTACTTCATGGCTTTGAATGATATACGTTCTATGTGGCATGATTGATTATAAATAATCTATGTTCCGATGGGTGGAATTTGAATTATATATCCCTCAAATTCATTTGTTAATTTTATGAATCTCATAATATAATGTGTATGACAAATGGAAAGGAAGATAACTTTGTTAAAAAAGATAATGTTATGTTTATTCACATTTTTTATGTATGAAAATAATGTCATCTTTTTCACAATGATGATGTTCTGATTATTCCCATATGTTATGTATGAACATGACGCTAGATTTATTCACAACAATGTGTGTTATTTGAACACTAAGAAATTATGTTTCAATTTTAATCCTTGTCGAATTCCCATAAATTATCTAACTATTCCTCTCCAGTTAATGATTTTTATCCTATGATTATGTTATTATGATAATTATTTTGCTTATCCATGACATATGGATTCATGTCCTTTTTCACTATCTTATAGAGCATTTAGCACACTACTTTCATTAACGTATATCCTTAGGTGATTACATGTATTATGGAGAACAATAGATTTTTAGGATTATGAGAAAGAATTGAAATAAATTCTTATGTTATAATATGATCAAGTTTTCTATGAGACAAATTTTCCCAATACACTTATCCTTTTGATCTTAGATTTGTATCTCTATTTTTTTATCTTCAAAATGATGTAATAGTCATGTATGAAATATAGGGATTCTATAAACACTAAAAGGAAATAAACACATAAATGAGATTTATCAAAACATAATACTCTAAAATAATATATCTCTAATCCACCACCAAACAAATAAATCTAGTGAATTTACATAATATAACATTTTAGTTCAGATATATGTCACATAATAATTATCAATAATGAAATTATAAAACTTATATCATAAATACATAAAGTGGGTCCATAATATATAATTCTAAAAATAATCACATAATAAATATGAAGACACGTAGAGCACTCCACCAAAGTCAAAAAAACATTGTCTCTTAGGATTATACCCAGTAATACCTTATTTATGTCAATCACCTGATAATTCTATAGGCATAATTATATCACTATACAAGAGCCCATTTAATATTGAGTATAAATACCTAGTAGGATATCCTAAGTGGAAATTAATGTCTTACTTGTGATTCTGTATTGTTTTTAATCAAAATAGATACTATTACTATGCACAATCCAACCCTTACCACACATCACATACTATATTTAACAAGGTAATGATGAAAATAAAAGTACTAAAACATTTATATTACAAAAATCTCACTAAAAATCACTCAAAAAATATCAAGGACTATGGGAATATTTATACAAAAACTATTCTCATGTACTATACCCCTAAGAACCATTGTATAAAACTGTATAACTTGGGAGTTTCATAATATCATTTAGGGATCAAAAAAAGGAATTATACAAGTCTATATTGAAGGATCAAAAAATCGAAACACCAATGGAATGTAATAAGTCCTTTATTACCTAATGTAGGATCATGAACATTTATGAATAGTGTTAGAAGAGTACTTCCACAACACTATGATAAATCTAAAATTTATGAATGAACATAAAATATAGAATCCTAATGTTTAGTTTTTTTCAAGGAGAATTCAAGGTGTCACTAAAGCTAAACAAAAAACACCAAAAAAACACAAAACCAGAAATTAGATTTCTTACCAACAATTTGATTTTCTCCACCTTCACTAGTAGAAAACTATTCACACTTCTTCTTTTAAACTTGATATTTAGTAAATAGAATGACCAAAACTATAACGAAACTGGACTTTAAAAGCACAGTTCATTATCAATGCTAGAAATAACGCTGATAAATTATACCTTTTATAATATCTTTTTAGCACTGATAAAGGTACACATTATCGGTGCATTGTTTTTAGCACTTATATGGGTTTCCTTAATCACTGATTTATTTTTATAAATATTAAAGTGTACCCTTTATCAGTGCTTAATTTTTAGTGTTATTAAAGGATACCCTTTATCAGTGATTTGTTTTTACAGTAGATAAACGATACCCTTTATCAATGAATTTTCAATGTTGAAAAAGGTCTGAATAAAATAAAATAATTATGTAAATAGAAAATAAAAAATGAGTTAAATAAAAAATACATTATTTATTAATTAAATAATTATTGATAAAAATGAATAAATTTATTATACGATATAAAATTTATAAATACAGATAAATAGTATTTATTATACATATAGTTATATATACAGAATGAAAATTAAACAAATAAAAATTAAAAATAAATAATTTGGGAAAAATATTTATTATTTTATTAGTTAGATAATAATTGATAATATTAATATTTTATATTATATATATATGAATATATAAAAATATGATTTCTATAATACAAAATATTTATGCATTACATTAAAATGACATTTGTTTATTTAATAATGGATTATAATTAAAATATAATAAAAATTTAAAACACACACTAATTGCACAGGTACTGGACATAATTGAATGTCATTTGATTTTCCAATTTAACATAGATAAGACATGTGTTATATTTGTTTTACATATATGTAATTAACACATTTTTATATACCACACCCTCACATAACAAAAATATATTTTTTCAATATTGTTAAAGTGTAATTATTTTTAATTTATTCAATTTCACTCATTTTTAAAAGGCATGCATATAAGATTAGATTTTCATTAATAATGTTAAAAAATAATTTGTAATAAAATATTTATAAATATATATATTTTTAATAAATATATTTGTTAATAAATATATTTATAAATTTATATTTACTAAATTTGTACATTTATATATTTATAATTATAAATAAATAAATAAAAATAAAAAATATTTTATATAATTATAAATATATATATATATATAATTAAAGATTTTATAAAAATTTATTTAAATAATGAATTTGTTTTCTATATATATAATTATATATATTTTTAATATATATATATATATATTATTTTTAAAAAGATTTATATAGTTATAAATAAATAATTATATATTTTTGTTATTAATAAAATTATATTAAATAAATTTATATATATAATATATTTTCTCAACCTATATTATATATATTTACCAAAAATGTTATTTAAAATTATAATTATAAATCATTTATCAGTTTTTATGTGATAAGATATGATAAAAGAATTATTTATCTGATCTAAACATTTCACATTGATAAAGCTCTATCTATATCAGTTCATTTTTTGAAGCGCTGATAAAAGTATGCAAATATATTTAAAAACCATAACATGTCTCGAAACAGTCATGATATCATATGATTTTTGTGGAATTCATCCATTGTCGTTGCTACTCCTTGGTGAATCGAATCTTATATGAAGGGGACAATCAATGACCAAATAAATCCAAGGATCAAATTAATGTCTCAAATCAATTTATGGTCAAACGAATCCATGTCTTGACTGTAATTCTTTCTCTACTTTCATTCTAATGTAAGAATTTATCAATATGTAAAATATGGGCCGCAAAAGATCAATTGATATGTCTATGGTGGATGATGTTTTTCAACTATGACTGTGATCAGTTATCCATTTTTGATAATTGTCCATTGAGATCATTCATTTTAATGCATAGAGTTTTAGAGTGTGAAACTCCTATAATGTGATCCATACCAGCTTCACTCCTAATCCATATGAGGATATCCTTCCATCTCAATTGCATCTATGAATTAATTTAGGGTATTTGTGGGAATCACTTTTATTTATGAGAAATTGAGGATGAATAATGCTTTATTTTAATGGGATAAATTGAGGAATTAATCATATGTTATAAGTACCATCTCATTTTAAATCATCTATTCAATTTTGTATGTATCAATTTCAATTATTGTGGCTGGGTGGCCTATGATACAACTTCCTCACATATTAAACTTACTTGTTATTTTTGTATTTGTCTAATAGTGGATTTAAATTAGGAGTTATGTTTAATAAAACATTTTATTAACTGATTATAATAAGATTTATGACTGAGGTATGTGTATTCAACATAAATAATATGAACTCATGGGAGTAATTATGTCTCGGTAGATGCTATTGTGTATGGGACATATGTTGCAAGGGTTGTTGTGTTTTTCTCCACTATTTGTGATATATCTTATTGATGTGTATTATTGATTTATGCCAAATTATTTTTAGAAATCACTATAATCTCGAGGCTGTGGATTAATGTTTATTAGATATATTCATTCCTTCATATGGGTATATCTGAATTTATTACCTCCCTAGAATCCATGGGATGTGTTGATGTCCCATAAAATATATAATGGATGTTATGAAATTCTATATATTAGAAATTATTTTTAGATATTAATCAATTTAGGTCTAAATCTATTTTTCCACCACATGGAATCATTTAGTATCATCCATGTATATGAAATAACTCTTTCATTATTAAAATGTTTTATCAATACATTTTTATAACTTCTTGTTGAATGAATGACCAATTATTATTCTTTTGTATCATATTTTGGTTTAATATTACTCCTTAATTGCCTATATTATAATTTCATTTTAGGGGATTTAATAAAGGCTTGATGTGTATCAAAAAATATTTATTATTTTAATTTGTAACTTAAGACTCATCATCCATATCTTTTAAGGAAAACTTTCTCATAAACATCATCTTTCGAATAGCTATTATTTGAATTTTTTCTTGAGACTCATCCTCCATCTCTTTTTTTTTGGCCTGTAATTCTTTGAGAAGTAGTCATCAAAGGGATTAAAAAATATTATAGTATTTTAAGGAACATTAAGTAATTTTGACATGATATAGATGATGTGTTTCAAAAAAAATACAATGATAAATGTATAGGATATAAGGTAATGGGGATGAAATTTTTCTATAATTATCACAATTGAATGAATTTGGAGGATAACACATTCCATAGCGGTTTATTTATTTTCTTATATTTAATGATTCATTTTCTTCAAAGCATAATGGAAATATTTGAAACCATAAAACGTTGGGTTTCCCTTCATAGAATTGTATGTACCCTTCACCATTGATAATTAATATCTTATGTGTATCTATTTATTTATAATAAAAAATTTATATTTTATTAACCCAATATGATGGATATGAAAACATAAGTATTGAATCATAATCCTTTAACAAAATAGTGTGAGGATGTATTGGAGGAGTTCATCATGTTTCCAAGAGATCATGAATATGAACACTCTCAATTTTTTTCCTTGTTTACGTTGTTGATATTAAAGACATATTAGTCCAAAAGAGATGGATGAACATATTGTTTGTCAAGGAATACATTTGTGCTAAAAATGATGGACTAATCATGATAAAAATATAATGTGGATAATGAATGGGGTAATACTATGGTTTATGGATCATTTGATATGAATACCACTGAAAATGATTATTGAGATCACATGGAAAAAATGACAATGCCATTTAAATAGGACCTTCATGATTTTTAAATATTGGTTGAATATTTAAGAAGTTGTTCTAAGAGACCATTGTATTCTAGTTATACTAAATATACATCCTGGTAAATTTTAATGATGTATTATAATTTGACTAATTGTAGTGGATGGAGTGACACCCGATTTATAGAACTACTTTGTCCCTTAAATAAAATGATACCAGAATAGAATAAACTACCATATCGATCATATGATGCTAAATGAATGATACTTTAAATGAGAATGATATATAGAAAAACTCATTCTTGTCTAAATGATTTCATATTATTTTAAAAGGATCGCGAATCACTCATAAAATTCCCTAAGTGTTTCTTAGATTGATATAAGAAAAACGAATCAAGTCCTTCAAAATATTTTTGGTAATTTCCTATCATTCCACGTTTTAGAAGACTATATGGATTTTATGAAACCGCATGTTAATGAACATGTCTTAAAAATATAATAATTAAATATGGGAATCTATGTTACTAATTATATTTTCTTCTGTAGAAGAAAATTTAGTATGAATATCCTGAATTTCGAAATGAGCTGAGTAACAATTGTCATTCATTATATATAGATGGAATAAATATTTTTTGATTATTGAGTATTAATCCGTGTACATGGTATGTCATGTTGGTAAATTATATCTTACCTCCATGGTTATGCATGAATCACAAAATAAATTATGTTGTACATTCTTATATATGAAAAAAAAATCTGGTAATGATATTTATATGTATTTGGCTCCATTAATCGATGATATGAAATTGATGTTTCATATAGGTGCTAAAATATTTGATTCTAATAGAAGCGAAGAATTAACATTGATGCCATGTTGTATGGGATGATAAATGATTTCCCTACTTATGAAAATATATTAGGCTATAGAATCTAATAAATTTTTGGGGTGTCCCATTTGAGAAAAATACACATACTCCGTTCAGTTGAATCATTATTCAAATATTTTATTTTTAGGACATCAGAATTTTTACCTCAATGAAATAAATATTGATCCAAGATGAAACCATTTTATGGGAATATCAAACATGGTACAATACTATCTTTAATAAGTGTTTCTTTACTGAATAAAAATTTAAATGATATTGACATTATTTTAGGTTATCCATTTTCAAAAATCCTTAAATAATTAGGTTTGAATAAGATATAATTTTTTTTGAATTACCGTATTGGAATTGATTATATATCAGACATTTTTTTTATTTCAAGTAGAATATGATATATTTGATAATATTATTATCACATTACTAAATGTTCTAAGAAAAATGTAAGATGACATCAATGCTAGGTTGGACTTCAATGAAATGGGGATAAAATATTATTTGGCATTCAAGAATGGTAAAAGGCACACTTTTCTTCCTAGAATATCTTACACAATATCCCGATATGAAAATTTTCAATCTTTCATTTTCCATAATAGTGTAAAATTTCCATATGTGTATTCATCAAATATAAAGAATTTATTTCCACTAACTAATTTAATTTTACATGGAATAAAATCAAATGATTGTCATGTTTGTTGCTTTATTTTATGCACGTTTATTTACATTGCATTCTACCTCAAAATTTGTGACATACTAAAAAAAATTATGCTTCTTTTTATATGCCATATGCATTAAATTTATAGACCCAACATTGTTTCTCATCATGAATAAGGAGGTTGCAGTCATATTATATGAATTATAGATGTTCTCCCAACCATAATTCTATGGTATTATGGTCCACCCAATTATTCACTTGGTAATAGAGTTTAAACTATTTGGTCATATGTATTGCAGATATATGTACCCTACTAAACGATTTATGAATATTTTGAAAGGGTATGTAAGAATTGAATTCAGATAGATAGTTGTATAGTGGAATGATGCATTTTTGAATAAGTTATTTAATTTTTTACCGATTACGTATCAGATGTTGACAACATTGGACTTACAAAGTCTCATCACAAAAAAAAATTATAGGTGAAGGGATTTCCAGTAGAGATGTTGTTACCATTAACTTCACATAGTGGGATCAATATAACATTTACATTTTACATAGTAGTGAAATGTCGATCCATACATTGAAGCCAACAAATAAATTCATAGATATTTTAATTTATCTAGGGATGAAGTAAGGATATAAAATAAATACAACTAATATTTTATAGGATGGTTTTGGGATCAAATTTTAAAAGAGTAATCTTAACATACTAATTCAATTATTAAATGACTTCAATTTATATACAACTAACCAAATGAAAATGTTATATCTTACACTAATTTTACAATCAATTGTTATGAATTCGATATACAAGAACATGATCACAATAGTATGTTGAAAACTAGTGGTGTTATTCTTGTGGCTGATGCAAGGCATATATCTTATTCCAAGGATGGAAATCCAATTTATGAAAATATGTTCTATTTTAGAATTATCTATATTTCCCTACCCTTAATCATTGAATAATATATATTTAAATAAATATTTCACATTGATGATATTTTTAGGTTTATATTTTAAGAGAATTAATACATCATTAGTATATATCATCCCATAATCATTCAAAATGATACTACCAAAATAATATCTTTTTTTTATTCCAACAATGTAAACCCTTTTAAAAATATAAAACATGATTTTTTTTCTTTAGAAAAAGCTTATTCACTTCTTCCTTTCTTTTACCCTTCATTATACCCTGTGAAAACATTTTAAAAATATGGGATATGAATAAAATGCTATGTAAGGGATATACCATAATGAAAGAAAATGTTAGACAATGAATATTTATAAACCCATGATATCATAATAATATTTAAAAACATAATTGAAATAATATAATATAATGGTATCTATTGGAATCTGTATCATAATTACATTGTTGCATTCATAGATACATATTGTGTAACCTTTGTAGTCACATTTGGAAAACCTATCATATTACATTTCCTAAATCTATTAAGAGAAAACTTATTTTTTAACTGTATCTCATTACCCAATGCATTGGATATCTATCATGGGGCCAACCACCCATGTTTTATCATGGAACTACCCATATACATAGTCAATACACAATTACTATAACATAATAATAACATATAAAATTTTTATAACGGAATAATAACATTTCCACATTGCAATAATAAGACATAATTTCAAGATACTTATATAATAAATAGATTCAAAAATCCATTATCAATACCAAAATACCCAAAAAGAAAAAAAAATTCATTTACATTCATTTTAAAAACATTGTGTCTTATAGAGTATGTCCAATATAAAATAATGGTTGTGGCGGTGGAATAGTCATTTTTCCACCTATATTAAAAAATTCTCCTTCTGTAATTTACTAAAATGGTTCATATAAAAAATATTACTTTTTAAAATCATTTAATGAATGTAAATGTAAAAGGGGATATTTATACACCATATAAAAGAAGGTCATGTATAATTCAAAATATTCCTCAATGAATGGAGATCAAGACAGAATCCCTTACCTTGAGTTTGACTCTTCACATACAATCGTCACAATCCAGAATATTAAACATTGGTTAATTTTTAATTACATTAGAATATATTTTGATTTTATTATTCCTTTTATATCACTTATTACTATGTTATAAAAATTACGTAATTATTTAGGTTTATATTAGATGTTCTGTCGATATTCAGTACATGAGTCAAAAATTAACATGATTATGATGTAACTAGTCCATGTGATCCTAATTACATTATCTACCAAATAGTATTTATTACATAATCATCACTTTTGTTCATTAATAATAGTATTTAATCAGAATAGTAATTATGGTTTTGAAAAATGTACCACATTATATTAATTGATATGGTAGGTTGTACAAACACATGAGTTTCATTTTCATTTTTCATTGATCATTATGAAAATAAGGTAATTATTATTTCCTATTTAAATAATGATAGAAATATTATTATAATTGTAATAATTATTTAAATATACTCATATATATAATACAATTATTGTGGGGAATAACATGGATTCAAATCGCTTCATGGAGGTGATAGTTGACACGTACACATGAATGACGTTATTGTATTTATAAGCATGGAATGTAAGAACAAAAATAAAAAATTATTTTCATTAAATGATTAATATTACTTTGATATTAAATATTAATATTAATTCCATAATTATAACCAATATTGATAGACTGAAATGGAAAATGAACTAAATCTTTTCATGGGAGTGATAATTTACATTTACACATGAATGAATAATTACATTCTAATTTCATGGAAGTAGGGATGGATTTTGGGGATAATATTAAAATAATAACATCTCAGTATATTTTGGAAGCTTGAGTTATTAATAAATCATGGATGGAAGAGATTTTAAATAATTGTAATAAGAATCAATGTAGAAACACATAAATACATAACTACATCTTTTTTGGGTGATCGCCTTTGAAGAACACCTTAACACCTCTAAAAAGATTATTATTCTTAAAATTATTTTTTACAGAATGTGGGTAGAGACTCTATAATGAGTTTTGGATAGGTCATAGCTAATCTAAATTGATTTGGAAGTGTTTTTATTTTTGAGGAGAGGGTACCTTTTTATAGGAGAGCAGAGCATCACCCTTGGAAACGCTTAAATAATTAAATTTATCTATATTTATATTTTATTTTAAAAGGATCCAACATGACATATGTCTAAGATAAGATGACAATTATTATAAATCCTATAATCTAATAATATTTGTACGCCTTTTTATTTCATTTTTTGCCTTTTCTTTTCAGTTTACCATTAATTGTTCTCTAATAATTTTAATTGTGGTAATAACTTATTAATTATTAAGGGGATTTTAATTTACATATATGGTGTTAGTTTCTAATAATTGAGTATCTAAATTTTTTTTTCCTTATAGTATCATTTTTTTATTTAAATATATTTTATTTAGTTTTAAATAATTTAATAAATTTCTATTTTTATAAAACCTCAATAATGTCAATTTTGACACTATTCGTTTTATTGAATTTAAATAAAATCTAAACGAGGAGGTATATTCAAAACAAATAATTTAAGAGTATTATATCATTCCATGATCACATATTAAAATATTTTATTACAAAAATTAATTATAGAATATTTATTTTAATATTTTTAGTATCATTGTTTTGATATTTCTCTTAATAAAGTAATTAATGTATTACTGTTTTTTCAATATTTATGGTAATTTTTTAATCTCTAAATATTTTGAAAAAATTTAAATGATATATAAATTTTAATTATATTTTTGGAAACTAATTATGTTAAATCTTTCATCATATTTTATCATTATTTTAAAAAATATATACTTATAAGAGACAATAGTGTGACATGTTGTCACTTTCATTTATTCTATTAACAATTACATCAAATTAATAGACATGATTCCATTTAATGAATAAATATTGATCCTTATATGTTATGGGTTGGATTTTATTCATCCAATAGGCTTTTTTCACGTGTTAGAGTAATTTTAACATCCTCATTATATTATATTGTACCCTTTTTTTGGATTTACCTTTAACTGTGGTAAATAAAAATTACCAAATATACTATAAATAATGTCAAAAAATGAAATGATCTTATTTAAAAAAATAAACCATATGATTATATATATGTAATTAGTTTTTTGAAAATAAAAACACATAATTTTCACCAATTAATTGAAAATTAATTCATGTTGTCAAAACGAGAAATTGTGTTTTTAAAAGTAAAAACCATCAAAATATTGGCACGCGACTATATATAATTTCAATGTGAAATTAACCCCAATTTTCAAAATTTAGTTAAAATAAAAAAATTAAAAACAATTAAACATTAAAACCATTTAAACTGATAATCAACCAATAAAAATAAATTGGACAAAAAAGCAGTTTTGAATTAAAATGCAGTATTTTTCACTATTCAAAAAAATATAAATTTTATCAGAAAATAAAAAAAATGAACATAAGATAATTTTGATGTCTCTCTTCAAAATAAGAAGTTTATTTTTTCAAATATAGCTTATAAATGAAAGAAAAACTATATGTAAAAAGGGTTTTCTAGGAAACGGTGATAGAACTACATTTTAAAAATATATTAGTGTATATATGAAAAATGTTGGATTGATTAACATTTAAATCCACTAAAATTCATTTGAACAATGTAAAAATATTTAATAAACATGTATAAACAAAATATAGTTAGGTATGTTCATTCCCACCAATAAAACGGCTAGGCGATGACTAAAATTTAAAATAACAATATATTTTTCATGACTCGGTCTTACTTGAATTTAAGATTTCAAAGAAACCTATTGTTTTGGGTCCAGTACACTATCAGATATAGAATCCCAATTAAGTTAATTACATGTTCTAATTCATCACTATTTAATCAATATGAAAAATTATTATTCTATTTGGACCTTGGATCTCACATCTTTCCCCCCTTTTGGAAATTATATCCCAGTAATTTTATTTACATATTAAATAAGTTGAGGTATTTATATGTCTTAGAATTTTGATATTCCAATGTCGCCTCTTCAACCATAATGTTTTTTCATAGAACCATAGCCTAATAAATTACCCTATTCTCCAACATATTTTCTCATTTCCTAGGAATCTGGACCAAATGTTCATCATAAGAATGATTCTCTTCCAACTGAACTACTTATAGACTCAAAACATGAAATGTATTCAGAACATACATTATTAACATTAAAACATGAAAAACATATTGTACCTAGGATAAACTAATAAGAAAGTCCACTCTATAGGAAACTAATCTAAATTTCTATAGGATTTCATATGATTTAATGAACAGTGTTCTTAACACCCACTTCTTTCCAAAATGTGTCACACATTTCCAGGTAGAAATTTTGAGAATGATATTATCACATACATCGATTGAATGATCTTTCCTATGGTTATATGTGTATCTTTTCTGCGTGATCTGGGGTGTCCTCATGTATTTTTGATGTCATTGAACTTTTTTCATCATCTCCTCTACAAATTCTGGTCCCATCAACTTCCATTTACCTACTTCATCCTAAAAAGGTGGAGTTCGACCCCATAGTCTATATAATTATTAAAATGGTGTCGTCTGTAAAATAGAATGAAAACTATTTTTATAAGAAAACTCAATCAAATAATGATGTTGGTCTTAACAACCCTGGTAATCCATTGAACATGAACGTAATATATCCTCCAAAGTATGAATTTTTCGTTGCATCTACTAATCTGATTACAGATGAAATGTTGTACTAAAATTTAATTCAGCACTGATGGGATTATGAAGGACTTCAAAAAAGATTGAAGTGATCCTGGTATCATGATCAGATACAATATAGAATGGAACGCCATATTACCTGAATATATCTTTAAGATACAATTGAGAATGTTGATCTAGAGACTGTATATCTCGAATAAGAAGAAAATGAGTTGATTTACTCAATCCATCATCATTAACATATATTTCATTTTTACTTCAAGATGTCTTTGGAAATCCTACAATGTTGTCCATGGATATATTTTATAGTTTACTCTCTGGTACTATAAAATGATGAATCATCCCCTTCGGTAACTATTGCTCTACTATAACCTGTTGAAAAGTCAATCATCTTAGGGTAAAATCAGCAATGTCTCTTTTCATTCCATCCCACCAGTAATACTCTCAACGGACTCTGTACATCTTAGTACTACAATGATGAATTGAAAATAGAGAACTATGAGCATTTCATAACAAATATTTCTTCAAAATTGTATCAAAAGGAACATAGAACATCTTCACAAATATCAAAACAGAATATTTGTCAATCTTAAAATCCAGTAACATTCCCTTTTGAACCAACTCTACATTTTTTTGTAATTCACTGTCTTCATTCAATTCTTGTATAATTAAATATAATTGATATCATATCACTGAATCCTAAAACAATGAAAATTAATTACATTCATCATAAACATCTATACCAATGTTCAAAAAATCATTATTTAATGTATAACATTCTACATGTATCACGGTTAATGTTGCATTACTTTTTCAACTCAAAGAATCAGAAACATTGTTTGCTTTTCAGGATGGTAATGAATCATGAAGTAATACTACATGATCAATTTTAGTCATCTTATATATCACATGATGAATTATATCCCTGTTAATATGTACTATAATCATTTCTGGTCAGTATATATTTCACGTTTTACTCCATATAAAGATGCCTCCAAATTTTTAAAGCAAATCCAACAAAATCTAGTTAAAAATCATGTGTAGGGTAATTTAACTTATCAGCTTTCAAATAATGCTAGGCATCAACAATTACCTGATAAATCTACATTATGAAAAAGAAAATTAATTTCAATGAATAATCACATTAGATAATGAATTCACCATATATATAAGGAAATCCCAATACTTAACCATTCACATATCATCTTTTCAATTCCTAAAATCAATCATGACATTATTTTTTCCAGATGATATAAATACCTTTTTGAGATAAATATTTAGTGGGTGTCATAAACATGAAATTTTTTCAACAAACCTCTCATAAAAACTTTCTAATCAATGAGAACTAGGAATATATGTTACATTTTTGGGTCTTATCCATCATCAACTTCTTTTGTTTTATAATGATCAACTGTTATTCCATATATTGAGACAATGTGACAATGGAATGAAATTTTTTGTAAACAAAAATCAAACTTGATAAATTTAACATATATTTTCTTTTCATTTGAAGGATTCTGACAAAAAATATTAAATAACTCTCAAGCTCCTATTTACTTTAAGAATACATCAAAATATCATCAATAAACCCAACCACAAATGTATAAAAGAACTCGAGGAATATTCTATTCATAAGATCCCAGAATACATCAGGTGCATTGGTCAACCAAAAATTCATAAATAAAAATTCATAATATCCATATATTGTATGAAACACGGTCTTTGGAATGACTTCTTCCTTTAATTTAAAATAATAGTACCCCTACATCAAGTAAACCATTTAAAAATATTATGCATGCAAGAGATAATCAAACAAATCATTTATTTTATGAAAAGAACACTTGATCATAATAATGTTGTTATTCAAGGATATATAATCAATGAAAAGTCAAATTGAACTATAATTATTTTTTACAAACAGAATTGGAGAACACTATATTGATGTTCATGGTTCAATGAATCCTTTATCAAATTACACCTACAATTGAGTATTTGAATCTAAAAGTAAAATTTGAGCCATTTGATAAGAATTTTTTGAAATTGGATTATAATTTAGAACTAAAAAAATAGTAAATTCAACTTCTCAATCTGGTATAATACCAGTCAACTCATCAGTTAATACATCATGATACTCATTTACCATTGGAACATAATTAATCTGTACCATTATTTTATTTAAAAAAATCAATGCAAGGTACCATTCATTTACCTCTTTTAAGGGTTTCCAAATTTTCTCAATTTTTATTAGTTGTAGGGGTTCATTCTTGTACCAAAACTGAATGTATTTCAAGAAAGAGACATGTTTATCCTTATATCAAATGTTATCATTGTAAATAGAAAGTCAATCCAAACTTAGAATAACATTAAATTCTACTAGAGGATAAACAATAAGGTTTGTAGAAATATTCATTCCAGTGACAAAAATAGTAATGTTCTTATAATTTATTTTTGTATAAAAATATCTCATTGGTGTTTTTACCATATGTTTAGGATTTATTTCTTGAGTTATTGTTCCCAATTTAATAGAAAAACCTACATAAATGATTGAATTTCAAGACCCTAAAACAATCATCACATTTCTATGCTATGAAGAAATAAAAAATGTATCTGATATCACATAATTTTATGGCCCAACATCTGCTGAAGTAGTTGCAAAAGATTTCACCAAACCTTTTTCTTTATAGTTTGTCTATTTCCCATAAAGTGTGTCCTTCTTTAGAAACTCTTTTTCATAATTACCCATCTCATTGAACTCAAAACATATTACTAACTATAAATCAGATTTTGTATTATCAACATCGTGATCATTTTCTATACAATTATGATCCGTATGTACAATCTTACCACATTAGAAGCACATACCATAATTCAAAAGGCAATTCCTAGTGTTCTTTTTATCACATACTTTCCCAAACTATAAACTTAATTTTCATACAATTAAAATTTTTTGAATTTTTTTCAGTTTATATGCCATCTCGGCCAATTATTCCTCTTCTTTTCAATGAACACCTGATCGTCAAAAAACTCCATTTCCACCTTCTCCACACATCAAACATGATTCTATTATCTTTTTAACTCACAAGAATATAATTCCCTTCAATAAATTGTCTTTAATCCTTAGTAAAAACAATTTATTTTACTATCAAGGTCTCAAATGATATTTTTAGCAAACCTTGCTAGTTGAGTTGATTTTTCTTCTTAAGAAACACCTTATTCATCATTCATCCTAAATTTCATGATTTAGTTATCCCTCCTAGGTCGTATGGCCTTAGGATTTTATTTCTAAAGATCCATACATTTTAATTCATTCCAGTCAAGGGAATCAATCTCCTCATTGTCCTTGATATTTTTAATAATAGACCACCAATGATTGGATTCACCATAAAAATAGAAAACAAAATGACTAACCATTTGATTTTCGGGACAACCCATGACATAAAAAATACTTTACAGTGATTTAATTCTCTATTCACCTATCACATGGTCAGATGATCATCTTAATGATGAATGATGATGCCTCATGAATTGCTCCCCCTACTAACATATTTTAATATGGTTGATTTGGTCGATCTCTTGAATGGATACCACCACCATTTATAAACTATGTTAACAATTCCATCATTGTAATATACTATTCAGTTCTGATTCTGACCATCTCTATTTGCTGATTTGGATGGCTGTTTTCCACATGATGTCGTCCCACCAAGATAACCTATTTACTATACAGAATCCCATTCTTAACAGACACATATTGGAATAAGAAACATGATAATATTCTGATTCTATATCATTTCAATTTTACCATAACGAAGAAATCATTTTGGGATACCCTATTAACAACATCCTGACCCTGAATTTATCAGAATTTACCTCTGATAAAAACTATAATACCCCAACATTAAAAAATTCATAATCCTGATTTAACTCAAGAATTCACATTGAGGGTCTTTTTAGGTACAGAGTATTAGATAATTAAGTCATCATTAATAAATACCATAAAATAATAATACATGATGATACTGCCATAACAGTATCTATTTTTTTTGTCTCTAATGGAAAATCATTTATAAATATATTACCTGATTTCATTTTTTCATAAAAATATTCTTGACTTTTTTCCATTCTCTTACCCATCCTTATACTCCATGGATACATTTTAAACACATGTGTTGATAAAAAAAGCTTCATAAGGGATATAAAATAAGTAAAGAAACTGTTATTCTATGAAAATTTATAAACATATGAATTAATTAGAATCCTAAAAAACGTCAAATAAATAATAAATCATAAAGGTAACATGTGGCATCCATATCGAACATACATTGACGCTTTCATAGCTATATAGGAAGTTCCCACCATGGTCGTGTTTGGATTACCCATCACAATATATTCCTTGAAAATTATAGAAGAAACCATATTGTTTAATACTTTCTCATTACGCATTGCATTGGAGGGATATAACGGGATTACCCACCCAGGGTTTATCACAAAACCACCCATATAAATATTCAATTTCAAAGTACAATAACATAATCATAACACATAGAACATGAAAAAAAGATAAATAACATTTCTACATTCCAATTATAAGACATAATTTCAAGATATTGATATAATCAATTAATTATAAAAATAATTATCAATAAAAAATTACCTAAATAGTATAATGGTATTTAATTTTCATTTCAAAACATTATTTCTGTTAGAGGAAGTCTAATATTAAATAATCGTTGCACCGAAAGAATGGTCATTATCACCGCATATGTTAAAATACATTTATTTTCTCATTTAGTAAAATAATTCATATAAAACATATTCCTATTGAAAAAAATTTAATGAAATTAATTGTCAAAGTGATTGTTAATACACCATATAAAAAAATGTAGTGTATATATCTAAATCAGCCTTTATGAAAGGAGACTGAAACAATGTCCCTTATTTTGAGTCTGAATCGTCATGTCGAATTGTTATTTTCCTAAATAATAGAGTTTGTAAATTATTAATTATGTGATAATATTTTTCAAGTTTATTATTATTTTTATATCACTTATTACCATGTTATAGAAATCGCATAAATATTTATGTGCATATTAGACATTTCTTCCATATTCGATATATGTGTCAAAAATGAACATGGTTTTGATGCCACTAGTCCATGTGGCCATATGTCCATTATCTCCAGATTATTATTCATGAAATAATCACAATTTTTATACATTAAGAATACTTTTTAAATCAAACAATTATCTATGGTTATTAAAAATTGACAACGTTATATTCCTAGGGACGATAGGTCGTACGTCCGAATGAGTGACGTTTTCATTTTTCATTGATCATTATGAAAATAAGGTAATTATTATTTAAACAATAAAAAATCATGATCATATTATTATCATAAAAATAATAAATTAAATATACTAATATTTATCATACTAGTGATTTGGTTATTAAAAATGATTCACATTGGTTCATGGAGGTGATAGTCGTCACGTTCACATGAACAACATAATTATTTTTTTGTGCATGGAATGTAAGAAAATAATTAAAATTTTATTTATTTAAAATTATAAATATTTCATGAATATTACATAGGAATATTAATTGCATAATTATAAACAATAATGATAAAGAGTAATGGAAGAAGAACTAAATTATTTCTTAGAGATGATTGTTCACACACACACATGAAAGATTATTCCATTGCTATTTTATGAAAGTAATGAAAGATTTATGGGGTGATATTATCATTATAAAATATTAGTATATTTAGGATACATTATTTGTAATCTTATCAGGGATTTAGGATATTTTATGGAATTGGTTGATGAATCAATGTACAAACACTTAAAGAAAACTAAACATCTTCTTTGGTTGATCACATTTGATTAAAACATTAACAACTCTAATAAGGTTTTTATTCATAAAATATTGATTCAATAACAAAGGGTGGTATTCTCTAAATTTTTTTGGAGGGATCTTGGCTGATCTAAGTGTGTTTGGAAGTGTTTTTATTAGAGAAGAGAGGGTAACATTTTATAGGAGAGTGTAGGGGAACCCTTGAAAATCTTAAATTATAAAATGAATATAAATGTGTTTTTTTATTTAAAAGGATAGATCATGAGATAACTCAAAGATAATTTGAGGAAAATTCGAAATCCACTGATCAAATAAATTTTTTTAATTTATTTATATTATTTGAAGCTTTATCTTTTTAGTTTACTATTATTTATTATCTTTTAATTTTAATTGTACTAATAATATTATAATAATAAAGAGGATATTAATATTACATATATGTGGAAATATTATTATAATTGGAAACATTATAATCTCCTAGACATTATCATAATCAGTTTGTGATATAAAAATAGTTTCATTATTTTTAAATAATTTAATAAATTATTAATTTTATTAAATATTAATTATGTCAATTTCTACACTACTCATTTTATTGAATTTAAATAATAACTAAATTGATAGAAAACATTGAAAAACGTCATTAAATAGTCCTAAAAATGAAATATTCATCTTTAAATATTGTGTATGAAATAAATTATTTCATATAATATTTATTTTAATATTTATAATATCATTTAACTGATATATATCTTAATAAAATAATTATTGTATCACTATTATGTCAATATTTATGGTAATAATTTAATCATTGAAAATTATAAAAAAATTAAATATATATATATATATATAATTTTATTTGATTTCTAAAGCCTACTTATTTTTATTGTTTAATCATGTTTATCACTACATTAATTTTTGTTTATACTTATATTAGATACGAGAGTGACATGTTGTCACAGTCTTTTGTTTTAATAATAATTACATCAATTTCATGGAAAATAGTCCATTTAATGAATCATTTTTGATCAGTAGATATTAAGGGTAAGATTTTATTCATCCAATAAGATATTCGTAATTTTTAGGGTAATTTTATTATCTATGTCATATAATTTGTTACCATAATCCTGCAGATTTTCCATTAATCATGATAAAAAAATTACCAATATTTCTATTCATAATGTCAAAAAATAAATGGGAACTATTTATACAATTTGGACCCAATGATTACAAATATGAATTCCATTATTCTAAATTCAGAACAAATAAGTTTCAATAATTAATTTAAAATTATTTCCTATTGTCAAAATGAGAACACGTGTTCAAAAAAATAAAAACCATCAAATAATTGGCATGCATTTATATTTAATTTCAATGTAAAATTACCTCCAATGAACAAAATTGGATTAAATGACAAAAATTTAATATAATTTAACATTAAAATTAATTCAAATGATACTATACCAATACATATAAATTAGAAGAAATAACAGTTTTGAATTAAAATTCATTATTTGTCCATATTCATTAAAATATGAATTTTATTAGGAAAATATGATAATTTCAAAAAAAAGTAAATTATGATATTCCGATTCAAAATAAGAATATTATTTTGTCAAATATATGTTATAAAAGTTAAATAAATTTATATTTAAAATGGTTTTTCTATGAAAAGGCGATATAAATACCATTTAAAAAAATATTACAGTATTTATGCTTAAAATTGAATTTATTCTCATTCCACGCCTCTAAAACTTATTCGGAAAAAGTAAAAACATTAAATAATAATGATTAAATATAATAGAGTTATTTCAATTATTTACAATCATTACAATGGCTAGGTGATTATTACAATTTAAAATAATAATGTATTTTTGTATAACTCAAATTTCTGTGAAACGTATGATTTCAGAGAAACCCTTTGTTATGTGTCGAGGATGCTATCAGTTATAGTTTTTTCATTAAGGTAAAATGAAAATATAATTCATATATATTTAATAAATATAAAAATGTGTTAATCTATAGACACATGGGATGATACATCCTTACCCCCATAGAAAATAGCGAGCAAACAATTTTTTTTCTTATCAAATAAATGGGGGTATTTCTCCATTATAGTATTATAAGATTCCCATGTAGCCTCTTCAATATAATGTTTTCCTATAAAACCTTATGATGATATACTACCTTATTTTACAACATATTCTCCTTGTTTCATAGAATCTGGACTAGATGTTCCTTATAAGAAATATTCTCTTCCAACTAAATTACATCTGAACTCAAAACATGAGATGGATTAGGAATATAATTATTAACATTAAAACAAGAAAACAATTGTGTAAATGGGATAAAATCAGAGGAAATTCATTCGATCAGAAATTGATCCAAATTTCTATTTCTTTTTATAAGGACCAATGAACTGTGGACATACCTTTCTCTTCTTACCAAAACACATCAAACTATTCCATGGAGAAACTTTGAGAAAGATATGAACACCTAATGAGAATGAATGATCCTTCATTCATTTATCTGCATTAATTTTTTTTCCTAATCTATGCTATCATCATACTTTTCTGAATCAACTAAACTTTTTCTACCATCTTATATACTAATCCTGGTCCCAAAAACTTCCTTTCACCAAATTCCTCATAAAATTTTATTGTTCGACACTAATTTACATATAATGTCTAAAATGGTGCCATATTTATACTAGAATGATAATGTTTATTATATGAAAACTCAACCAATGAATGATGTTGGTCCCAAATTCCTGGGTAATCCATTAAACCATATTGTAACATATCCCTTTATATTAGAATTTTTTGTTCTCTCATCCGACATGATTGTGGATGAAATGTTGTACTAAAATTTAATTCAGTTCCCTAAAACATATGATTGAATTTTTGAAATATTTATGTGAACCTGGGATCATTATCAGGTCAAATGGATTGAGCAAATCCATGGAACCAGAGTATCCCATTATGATACAACTGAGAGACGTTGATAAAGAGATTGTGTATATTGAATAGGGAAAAAATGATTATATTTAGTCAACCAATCAACAATAACCCATATTGTATAATTAACTCAAGATGGCTTTGGTAATCCCACAATGATGTCCACAGATAAATTTTCTCATTTGTACTATAGTACTGTAAATTGATGAAGCATCCACTTCGGTAACAACCTTTTCACATTAAAATTTAGAAAAGTCAAAAAACTCAGGGTAAAATCAATAATGTCTCTTTTCATTACATCCCATAAGTAATACTCTTGATGGTCTGTGTACCACATTGTACTAGTAGGATTACCTGAAAACAAAGAAATATGATTTTCACAAAACAAATCATTCATCACCGGTGAATCACAAGGAACACCTAATGTCTTAAAAGATCTAAAAACAAAATCTTTATCAAAGTTGAAATCTGGAAACATACCCTTTTCAGACAATTATACCTTTTTCTAAAATTAAATTCCTTCCTTCAGGGCATTCTTAATTCTGTTTGATAGAGCTGATTTTACTGAATCCAGAAAAAAACCTAGGAATTCCATGCACAGAAAACAACCATTTAAATTTTCATCAAATTTTTAGTCAATGGATCATGTTCCAACTGTAGCATGATTAATGTAGCATTACTATTATGACTCAAAGCATTGTCCCCTTTTTTTCTTTTCTATTATTGTAATTAATCGTGCAATCATAATCCGTGATTAATTTTGGCCATCTCCTCAATATCATGTTCAATTAATTTTGATTGAATATATTTTTTAAACTATTATGATCATTATATATTTCAAATTATACTCCATATAGATGATGACTTATAATTTTTAAAGAAAAAACAAAAGTAGCTAATTCCAAATCATGTTTAGGGTAATTTAACAAATGAGTTATAAACTAACGTGAAGCATAACCAATTACCTGATCATTCTATGTTAGGACACAACCAATTCATTTCAATGAAGTATCATTTTATATAACTTATTCACCATTTTTGTATGGTAATTCCAATATTGGATTACTCAAAAATATTCTTTTAAATCCTTGAAAACATGAATAACACTATTTTTTCTAGATTAAGTTAACAAATTATTGTGTTAACATAGTCATTGGGAACGATAACCATGAAAATCTTTCAACAAACCTCTTGTAATAAACTGATAAACCAAGAAAAAAATCTCTATTGCAATTGTGGTTCTTTTCCATTCTATAACAACTTCTTTTTTAGAAGGATCAACAGTAATTCCATCTTTATAAATAATGTGAATATGGAATGAAAATTATTGTAATAGAAAATCGCACTTTCGGAATTTCCCATAGAGTTTCTTTTCTATTATAGATTTCAAAACCACCCGAAAATGAATTTCATTCCACTCTTTACATTATAATGGATCAAAATGTAATAAATAAACAAAACCAAAAACATAACAAAGAAATCATGGAATATTTTATTCATATGATCCAAGAATATATCAGGGGTATTGGTTAACCATAAAAGAATAACTAAAAAATCATAATGGTCGTATGTAGTAGGAAACACATTTTTTGGAATCATTTATTGCTTTACTCTAAATTGATGGAACACTGTCCTCATTTCATCGTTTGAAAAATATTATTCTCCCAACAGATAATCAAAAAAATCATCGATATGCGGAAAATTACACTTGTTAACAATTATGTTATTAAAGCCTCTATAATAAATGAAATTTCTCATTGAATAATTTTACATTTAAAAAAAAGACTTGAGCACCCCTAATTTGAACTGATTGGTTGAATGAGACCATTATCTAATAAATCCTGAAATAACTTCTTCTACTATAAAAGATAAATTTGAGACATTTGATATGGGGTTTTTGAAACTGGATTATAATCAGGAACTACGTCAATAGAAAATTCAACTTCTTGATCATGTATAAAATCAGGAACCTCATTAAAAAAACATAAACATACATAATTACCACCAGTACATCATTAATCTGAAATATTATTTTTTTCCAAATATATGTGTAAGGTAACATTAATTGACATATTTTAATTGTTCCTTAGCTTCCTGATAAGTTATCAATGGTAATGGTTCATTATTGTACACAAACTAAAATTATTTTTAGAAATAAACTTCATTTTCTATATATTCAATTTTATCATGGTAAAAAAAATCCAATACATACCCAAAATAACATGAAACTATACTAGTTGAAAGACCATAAGGTTGTCTAGTAGTTCTTATCCACAAACATCAATAGGAATATTATTAAAGTTGTATTTTTGTCTAAAAATTTCCCCAATTAAATTTAACCATATGTCAAGGATTTATTTCTTTAGGTATAATTCCTAATTTACCAGAAACATTCTCAGAAATGAAATAATGGGTAGATCCTGAATCAAATAACACATTTTCATAATCTAAAAACAAAAATGTACCTAATATTACATCATTTGATGGACCAATATATAATAAATTAGATTCACATTATTTCACCATACCTTTCTGCTTGTAGTATGGCTCTATCCCATCTGTTTGGTTCTTTGTTAGACACTCATTTTCGGATTTCCACATCTCATTGAACATAAATCATTTTACTAACTATAAATCAGATTTAGTTTTACAACTACCTTGATCATTTTTAGTGCAATTACTATCCTTATGTCCCATATTTTTACATCATAAGATCATAATGGAATTCAAAAGGCATTCACCATTGTTCTTTTTATAACATTTTTCACAAAATGTAAACTTACTTTTCATACCATTAGATATTATTGATGAATTTTTTCCCGTTGTCCGGCCATCTTGACCTATTATTCTTATTATTTTCAAAGAACAACTATACATTAAAAAACATTATTTCCACCTTCTCCACAAAATTGTAAAATATTTTCATAAATTTTGAACTATTGAGAATACAATTCCCTTACATACATTGGATTCAATCCTGAGTAAAAAATTATAAATTCTACAATCAAGGTCTCTGATTATCATTGGATCATACCTTCCCATTTGAGTGAATTTTGTATCATAAGAATAGACTATGTCATCCACCTACATCAATTCCAAGAATTGTATTTCTAACCAATGTCAAACTTCCTTAGGAAAATATTTCTCAAGAAACATACATTTGAATTAATTCCAATAAATAGAATAAATATCCTCACTATCCCAAAGATTTTTAACCATCGACCATCGTTTATTGTCTTCTCCTTAGAAATGGAAAACATCAAGTCTATCATTTTGATTTTCTAGACTCCCCATGACATAAAAAATAAAATCTTTTGAATTAATCTACACTTCATATAGAATAGGTTGGGATGATTCATTAAATAATGGAGGATGTTTCATAATGAAATGATCCACTATATATATGTTCTTCTATGGTTTATTTGGATGGTCTCATGCATGGATACCACTACCATTTACAACCTGAGTCAACTATGCCATCACTGTTTCAAATTTCCCAGTTCGGATTCCAACCTTCTCTGGTTGTTAATTTGGATGGTTTTTTTCCTCTTGATGTCCTCCTATTATAAAAACCATGCTTCCACTATGGAAAACCAATCTAAACAGAATAATATTATTCAATGAAATATGGTTATCATTAAATACTATATCATTTAAATTTGACCATAATGAAAAAATCATTTATGTATACTTTATTAACATCATGATAAACCTAAATTTATCTAAGCTGACCTACAATACCATATTCAGTTCACCATCCTAAATCATTTCTTAATAATGAGTTAATTCCAGAATTAACATTGAGTATATTTTTAGGATTATAGTTTTAGATAATTATTCAATATTGAATGCATATAATCTCATAATAATACAATAAGATACTACAAAAATAGTATCTATTTTCCCACCAAAGAAATCCATTTCAAAAAAATTAACCATGATTTTATTTTCTAGATAAAAATCTTCCTAAAATGTTCCTCTATCTACCACATCTTTATACCCTGTAAAACAATTTAAAAACATGGGATGAGCCCAAAAATATATTTATGTTATATAACATAAGGAATGAAAATGTTATTTCTTGAATATTTATAAAACCAAAAAATTATAAAAATCCAAAAAACCTTAATTGAAATCATAAATCATAAATCTAATGTCTAGAATCCATATCATACTTACATTATTTATTTTAAAACTACATTGAGAGTAACCTTTATGGTCTGGTTTGGAATACCCATCACATTATATTCCCTAAATCTCTTAGGATGAACATTATTGTTTAACTTGGTCTCATTACCCAAGGCACTAGAGTGTTATCACGGGCTCACCCACCCTTAGTGTATCACAGAACTACTTTTATACAAAAGTAATGACCATGAACGTAAAACATAATCATAACACATAAAACAAGCATAAAGTAGAACTAACATTTTCACATTGCAATAGTAAGAAATAATTTCATTATATTGATATAATCAATAATGTCTCAAAACCATTTTCAATATGAAAATTCAAAAATAATAATAATTGTATTTACATTTCATTAATTAACATTATAGCTTGTAGAGAAGGCCTTATAACAAATAATGGTTGCAGCAATGGAAATGTTGTTGTCACTGCTTTTGTTAAAAATACACACCTTTTGTCATTTATTAAAGCACTTTATATAAAAAATATTATTTTTCAAAAAAATTGAATGAAATTAAAATACAAATGTGTGTTTATAAAACATATAATTAATGTCATGTATAAATCAAAAAATTCCTTAATGAAAGGAGATTGAGATGGAATCCCTTCCCTTGAGACCGAATCATCACATACCATCATTATGTTCCGGGATAATAATCTTTGGAAAATTATTACATAAATGAGAATATTTTTTACGTATATTATTACTTTAATATAACTTGTTACCATGTTATAAAAATTACATAATTATTTAACCCCATATTATAGGTTTTGCCGATATTCGGTACATGAGTTGCAAATATACATGTTTTTAATGTCACAAGTCCATGTGGTCATAAGTCCATTTTATACATAATATTATTCATGAAATAATCTTCACTTTTATAAATTAATAAAAAATTTCATATCAAACCATTAATTGTGGTTTTAAAAAATGGACAATGTTATGTTCATAAAGATGGTAGGTCGTACATACACATGAGTAACATTTTCATTTTTCATTGATCGTTATGGAAATAAGGTCATGATTATTTTATCTTCACATATTGATTATAATATTATTATAATCAAAATAATCATTTTAATATAATTATATATATAACAAAACTAATGTGGTGAATCAAAACTATTCATAATGCATCATGGAGGTGATGGTTTACACTTATGAATGAACTATGTTATTGTTTTTATGTTCATATAATGTATGAAAATAATTAAAATATTATTATTTTTAAATTATAAATATATTTTGAATATTAAATATTAATATTAATTCCTTGAATATACACAATCTTGGTATATGGTAATGAATGAAGAATTAAATTGGATTGCAGATGTGATAATTCACACGTATACGCGAATAAATAATTAGAATCCCATTTAATGAATTTAGAGAAGGATATAAAGGATGATATTAACATAATAATATCATATTATATTGGGGATACTGGAGTTATTATACTATAATGGTTGTAGGAGATTTTATGGAAGTCGAAGTACAAATAAAATAGAAACACTTAAAGAGAATGACGCCTCTTCTTCTGTTGATCGCCTTTAAAGAACCCCATAAAATCCTAAATAAGGGTGTTATAACTAAACTAATTATTCATGAATGTGGATAAGTATACTGCTAAATGTATTGGGATGATATTGGCCAAACTAAATATATTTCTAGGTGTGATTGTTAGTGAACATATAATATCTTTTTATTGAAGTGGGGGGAAACCTTGAAAACTCTTAAATTATTAAATTATTATAAATTAATATTTTAATTAAAAAGTCTCCAACTTTAGATATGTTGAAGATAAGATGATGATAATTTTAAATCATCTCATCCAATAATTTTTATAAATGTATTAATTTTAATTTAAACCTTATATATTCATCATAACATTAATTATTCTCTATTAATTTTAATTATGGTAAAAAGATTTTAATAATTAATAGGATAATAATTTTACATATACGAGATGAATTTAAAATAATTTGACACTTAATAAACATTTATAACATATAATAAATACTTTTTTATTTAAATTTTTTTTTATTATTTTCAAAAAAAATTAAAAATGTCTATTTTTATAAAACATAAATTAGGTCAAATGTTACACTATTCATATTATTGAATTTATACAAAATCCTAACAGAGTGATAAGTTATAAAAAACCAATAAAAAGTATTATAAAATGAAATATTATCCTAGAAAACATTTTTATGACATAAATTATTTCATATAATTTTTATTCTATTTTTTATAATATCATTTATTTGATATTTCTCTTAATAAAATAATTAACGTATCACTATTCTGTCAAAATTTATGGTAATTATTTAATATTTAAAAATTATAAATAAATTCACATGATATAGATAATTTCATTAGATTTATGTAGAATACTTATTTTCTATGTTTCATCAATTTTATCATTATATTAAAAAAATTATACTTATAAGAGAATTGAGAGTGTCATGTGGTCACATTATTTTGTTTTAATAATAATTACATCCATTTCATGGACATGAGTTCATTTAACAAATAATTATTGATCCTTAGATTTTATGGGTAGTATTTTATTCATCCAATTTCATATCATCATTTGTTAGGATATTTGTATTATCCTTATCATTTTATTTGTTACCTTAATTTTCATCATTTACCTTTAATCTTGGTAAATAAAAATTACCTAATCTACTATTAATAATTTCAAAAAATAAAACGGAAATATTTAAAAAATTCAAATCTTTTGATTCCAAATATGGAATCCATTTTTCCAAATTAAAACACAAAAGTTTCAATAAATAATTTAAAATTAATTCATATTTTCAAAAGGAGAAAATGTGTTTTTAAAAGTAAAACCCATCACAATTTTAGCATGCGATTATATCTAATTTCAATGTGAAATTACCTCCAATGACCATAATTGGATTGAATTATAAAAAAATTAAAAATTAAAAATTTAAAACATACACAAATTATAATATAACAATGATAATAAATTAGAAGAAAAATTATTTTTGAATTAAATTTCCTTATGTTTCACTATTCATTGGAATATTAATTTTATCAAAAAAAATTCCAACATTTCAGACAATGTAAATTTTGATGTTCCTCTTGAAAATAAGAAGTTAATGTTTTAAAATAAAACTTATTAAATTTTCAAAAAACTGTATTTAAAAATGGTTCTCCATCTAAGGGTTGTAAAACTACCTTTAAAAAATATTTGATTATTAATACTTAAAATTGGATTTATTCTAATTTTAATCCTTCAAAATTTATTATAATAAAGTAAAAAACATTAATAAACTTTTTTAAACATAATATAATTATTTATTTTCATTCTCACCAATAAAAAATTTATTCGATAACTATTATTTGAAATAATAATGTTTTTTTCAATAACATAGTTTTGTGTGCAACATTAAATTTCATATAATCCAGTTGTTGCATGTCGACAATTCTATCAAAGATAGAATCCCAATTAATGAAAAATAAATTATTTAATTCATAAATATTTAATAAATATTAATTTTATTATTCTATAAATATATGGGATGTAATATTATCAAATCGATATACAAGATGGATTATATATCATTTCAAGTGTCAATTTTCCATTATAATTCTGATGACAATATTAGTGAGTGAATGTATATGAAATTCGATTAATGAAGGAGAATTTTATTATAGAAGGGGAAAAATATGCGTCATTTATAATTACATCATGAGAAATGAAATTATTTTTTTCTCAGATCCAAACAACAATAATTGGTTGAATTTCTTGTTGGGAACTAAAACATATATTGGGTCAGATGAAAATTCAATTCAGGATGTCACTTTCCCTGAACCATCACAATCAGACCCTGTCGGTCCCATTGTAGAATATGTCTTGTATGTTATAGGGGACCATAAATATGTCATTTTTTATTATCTATGGTGAAAAAAATTCCATAATACCTTTAAAAAATAAAGAGAGTTCAATGAGAAGGTAATTTTTTTAATATAATATGTTTTCCCGATAACATTATATATTCTCTAATGAATTAACATAATCTAAATTAAATGTTTTATTATTAATTTAATAAATTTATTCTACACAAGATTATGTTTCCATTCCCTCAGAAGAATAAACTATAATGATGGAAACACATTGAATATATGTAAAGGTAATGTTTTGATATACTTTCTCTATTTACTTGTAAATTTATATAATAGAAAATTGATTTAATTTTCATTATTACTTGTATATTTATTTCCTTTATAATTCTTTTGTCCACATATAGTTCATTTGAATTATGAAAAAAGATGTTTTTTCTACTAAATTATATAGTTAATCGTGATATTTTCATCATAAAATCATTTTCAATTGAATTAATTTATTATTTAATATTTATGTTTAATTTATTTCTTTTTAGTATTAATCAGAATATAATTTTTTTCTTATATAAGTGGAATCATTTTTTCTATTTGTGGTGGTATTTAAATATTTAATTCATTTATACACCAAAACAACCACAACTTTCTTATCCCTCAAAAACATTTCACCGCTGAAGTGTTACACTTATCACATTCATTCATGTTCAACCCAGTACAATTGTAGTAATAGAAATGACACTTCCTCTACTCACTCACAGAGGTAATCTTGACTTCTTTCACAATAAAATAATTTTCCATATAATTAACATATTATTTCATATTTATGTTTTATTTATTTATTTATTGTATAAATCACATAATAATCATTCTCATATATTGGTGGTTTCTTTTGATTAATGTGGGGTTGTATGTCCATCTTTCATTCCTTTCTGTGAAAACAATTCCAGAGGCTTATTCTCCATCAACAAATTTTCACCACTAAAATGTTGTAATTTATAACTTTCCTTCATGTTCCCTTCACATCATAATCACATATGTAATCTTGGTTTTACATAGTAAAATCATTATCCTTATAATTAATTAATTATTTCCTAATTATGTATTATTTACCATTTTTAGTATTAATCATATAATAATATATTCCCATACCAGTTTCTTCATTTGATTGAGTTAGGGTTGTTAATTAGAATATACTCATTCATGCAATATATAGTACTTCAAGCCTAGAACTAGGATAATGAAATCAAATATATGTGTAAATAGTAAATACTGCCATCATTAAAACAGGAATCCATACCACTTATTTAATTAATTTTATAATAATTTTTCCTTTAATTATTAAGTTTATTTACATATCATTTTTTTCTAATATTTATTTACTTTTTTCATATATATTTTGGGATGCCATATTTGCTGAAATTTCATATCATAAAACCCTTTCTCAGTGAAATATAAAAGAGTATAAGAATCTCATGTGTTCAATTTTGTAACTATTCAAGATATAATGGGAAGATGAGCTTCCTCTACTCTTATAGAATTCAACAATGATAATGTTTTTTTAGATAAGAACAACTATTCAATATGAAATGTTGGCATTTCGATAAATAATGAAAATTTGAATCATTAAAAAATAGACTGTATGATTTTTTTGAGAATTTCAGACATGTACGAATAAACCGTACATCAATCTGACAAACAGAGTGACCTATACAGCTCTACGTACATATTTTTATTTAAAATTGACATCAATTTTAGTGAAAAAAAATTACATATTCAAAATTAAGGAAAAAATATTCATATTTTTTTATACTCTAGGAAAATGATCCATATGTCATTTTCGATATGTATGAATCAACCTTGGATAAATATGATACATGATGTACCCAGTATGACTCAATGTCTCAGTTATCAGTTCAGAATCCACCTTTTAGATCAAAAAATATCACTAAATGAAATCAAATCAAATGAGATCATATTTTATTGATAAGTTAGTAAAACTATTCATAATTCATTTGTGACATATATGAATCTATCTCACGTGAAACTGATACACATTGTGATTGTTGTGAGTCGGTATTTCTGTTTCCATATTAAAATGACAACTTAGTAAGAATGAAAAGTTATATACTAAAAAATAATAAAACTAATTTGTATTGTTTTTATACTTATTTACATTGATCCATAAGTCATTTGAGATGCGTGTGAATTGTCTTCACCTCAATCTGATGTATGGTGTGACCGATATGTCTTCATGTGCATCTTTTTATATACATTTGAAATCTATTTTATTAAAATCGACAATTAAACTACTCAAAAATAATGACACACATTTTTTTTAAATTACAAAAACTATCCATAAGTCATTTTTGACATGTAAGAATTATCCACACCTCATTCTATTACACAATGTTCCCAGTATGACTCCAGGTGTCCGTTATCAGTTTAAAATTGATATATAGATAAAAAATCACTCACTAAAAATAAATCAAATGGCCTAAAATTTTAATGGCAATTTCTAAAAATTATTCATAAATAATTGTTTATGTAAATGAATCAGTATAAAAAAAATTTGATACACGATTTGATCGGTATGAGTAAAATTGTGTATATTCAGTTTATAATGAAATTTTAGTAAAAAAGAAAAGTGATGTTCCTAGAACTAACAATATAAATTAATATTGTATTTATAATTTATTGAAAAGATACATATTTCATTTAAATGTGTAAAAATTATAATCAACTCAATCTTACTCATGGTCTGACCGATATGACATCAATTGCATATTTTTATTAAAATTTGGAATCAATTTAAGTAAAATGGGAAAATGATCAACTAAAACCCAATAGAAGCATTATTATTTTATTATACATTACATAAATTATCGATAAGAATTTTTTTTGTTTAGTAATTAGCTTCACCTCAATCTGATTCCCAATGATCCCAGTATTACTCAAAGTGTCCATTATCAGTTTAAATTCTACATTTTAGGTCAGAAAACAATATCTAACTGAAAACTAATCAAAATCATTCATATTTTTTTTGATATTTTATAAAATTAATTTGTAATTAATTTTTGATGGGTAGTAATTGGTCTCACGTAAAATTGATACATGATGGGATCAGTATGAGTCAAACTATGAGTTTCCAGTCTAAAATGACATTTTAGTAAAAAAAACATGTGATGTTCTCAAAAACAGGAAAAAAATAATGTTGTTTTAATTATTCTGTAAAATGATCCACATGTCATTTGGGATGTGTATTAATCATTCATACCTCAATACAACCTACTGTGAGACCGATATGACAACAAGTGTTTCTTTTTATTTAAAATTTACATTATTTTTCAAAAATAGAAAACTGATCTACTCAAAACCAATCTAACACATTATGGTTGTATTGATAATCTATATGAAAAGATCCTTAATTCATTTGAGATTGGTTGGAATTTTCTACCCCTCAATCTGATGCATGTTGTTATCAGTATGACTTCAAGTGCATCTTTTTTTTTAAAATTAACATCGATTTTAGATAAATGAAAATCCAGCCAGCTCAAAAAAGATAAAAAAAAATTGATTGTTTTTTGTACTACATTATAATGATCCATAATCCATTTTATTCTATTAGGAAATAGTCACATGTCAATATGATTCACTTTTTTGACTGGTATGACTTCAAGTGTGACCTTTAATATAAAATTGAAATCAATTTTAGTAAAATGTTAATCTGACCTACTCAAAACTATGAAAACCCATTTTTATTGTTTTTAAAATGTAAAAATATTAGTAATAATCCATTTAAGATGTTTCAAACTCACTTTTAACTCAATATAATAAATGATGTTCCAGGTATAACTCAAAGTGTCCGTAATCATTTTATAATTGACATTTTAATTCAAAAAGTCACACACGTTTAAAACAAATAAATTGTGATCATATATTCATGATATTTAACAAAATGATTCATAAGTCAATTTTGAGGTGTAGGAATCAGTCTCATGTAAACCATATAAATTATGTTCTCGCTATTATTCAATGTAAATGTTTCCAGTTTAAAAAATGTATTTTTGAAAAATATAGTAATTAATGTACTCAAAACAAATCTAATGAATTCATATTATTTTTATTATTTACTGAATAGATATATAAGTAATTTGATATGTCAAGTAATCAGAATCATCTCAATCTGATGCATGTTGTGACTAGTTTGACTCAATGTGTGTCTATTTATTTCAAATTTCCCTCATTCTTAGTAATATGGAAAACTATCCAACTCAATTCAGAACAAACTTATTCAGATTATTTAGATACATTAGATTATTGATTCAAAATTTGTTTAAGTCATGTCAGAATTAGCCACATCAGAATATGATGCACGGTTTGTCCGTTATGACTTCATGTGCATCTTTTTAATTAAATTTTTATCAATTTTATTAAAATAGACAATTGACCTGCTCAAAACGATTCAAAAACATTCAGATTGTATTGATACTTTCTCAAAAGGATGCATAAAAAACAATGTGTTTAGGAGTCATATGAACATCAATATGATACAATATGTGCTTCAGATGACTCAAAGAGTCAGTTTTTAGTTCAAAATCGACATTTTAGTTCAAAAAGAGTCACTTATAAAACCACTTGACTGCACCCATTTGGATTTTACACGTACATATTTCATTAATTTTTATAACTATTAATCTAGAATTTGAAAAAGAAATGGTTTGATGTATAAGAATAAACCACAAATCAATCTGATACACAATGTTCCTATTATGAAAAAAAAATTACTTTAAAATTTACAATACTTGTTAATTTAATTCGTTATATTATATCTAATATACACATTATTTTATTATATTGGTGTCTTATTTTTCTCTATTATGGATTTTTTGTTCAAAAATATCATGTGTTGGGGTCATGATGAAAATACAAAGGAACATTTATGTCTTTTAATGTATGTAATAATTTATGATTATATAATTGTATAATCCAATGTTTCAAATGTCTATAATACAATGTTTAATTTATTTAATTTGTCTCTTAAATTTCATTTATTTAAAATTATATATTGGTACATGATTTTATTGATATATATTGATGTTTTTGGTGATGATGTTTTCTGTTACAGCACATTTTACTTGCATTGCAGTTTGATATTACAATACACTACAACGTGACCCATTATCAATTATTTTGTAATCATAGATAAATGTGCACCTTATCATCACTTTTGAAAGCACTGATATATTCCTCCTTTTTTAATTCTTCTTAAAGCTTTAAGAAATTTATCTTTTATCAAGGCTTTTAAATATGCTGATAAATATATTCTTTATCAGGGATAAATAAATGTGTTGACAAATGGATCCTTTACCAATAAAAAAATTGTTGATAAAGGATCCATTTATCTGTGATTTTTATAGATCTAATAATGTACCCATTTATCAACACATTTTCTTAATTGTTAATTGTCAAGGAATTCAAATCTTGATCAAGTTTTCTATAATTCTCCTGCATTGATAAACGAAATTTTTAGTGTTGCTGAAGTCTTTTTTTGTAGTATTAGAAGAATACACATTCAATAATTTAGAATCACTCATGACCTTTGTAATATATAGAGGTTTTGGAAAATTTGTATCCATTATATCTAAAACATTCCCCATGAACACTGCTCTTGTTTAAAAGATAACAATAGAAATACATACTAAATACCAATGTTATACTAATTCATCAGTCCAAAAATATCATCATAGTCATCCTTTAGCATTTGGGTCTCACTAGGAGTCACTATTGAATAATCATAAATATACGTTATCCCTAGAATACACCCATTCATATCATTGTGAAATGTATTATTTTTTAAAAAAATTATGTAGGGAACATAAAATGATTTAACGTAATTTTTTGTTCTGTTTTATTTGAGAAAATGATGATTATAGTATTATTATCAAATTCATAAGCAAAGCCATCAAAAATTAATTGTCCAAATATTTAAAATACCCATAATTTAATTTAAAATTTATGAATAGTTTTTATTTTTTTTACTATATCCATATACATATATATTAGGTAATGATTAATATTTATAATTATAAAATAGAAATTATATAATAAATTTTAATTTTTTTACAAAGACAGAATATCAATTTTTTTTAGTTAATACATTATGTTTTATTGAAGATAATAGCTTAATTCCTATTTTAGTGAGTACATGGAACCTAAAAACTACATTTGGGGTCATAACCACTTATGAATTATCCTCCATTGATCACTGCACTGGGATATATCCTCCTTAATGTTCAATATTTCTAGGCATTCCTCTTCCCTAAAACATCCCCAACTATAGGTCAGGTGTGATCACCATCTTGGATCAAATAGATAGAAACCATTAATTTCAATTCCTAACTATTTGTTCAATACCATGTGGTACTCTGATCAACCTAATGGTTTTCCCCATGTATGTCATAATCCTTATAGAGTGTTGACCTTTAGACCCAACTAGATGCATCAACCACCCATTACTTCTCACACGCCACATATCTTAATTTATTGTATGTGTGTAAGCATTCAAATATATTTAATATGTAAAACTTCTTATTTATTTCTAATTATAAATATAATATATTTTAATATATATAATTTAAAATAAAATAAAATAAAATGATAAAAGGGTCCATTTAATTCAATTATAGGTATTTTATGTCTCATTATGTTCATCATAATTTCATCCATCAGAATTACAGTCACTAGAATTTCTTGTGATAGATCACATGTTAAGATGAGGTGTCGATTGTGGAAAAACTTATTCTCCAAATAAATTTGGTCCATCTGATTTTCTCTTCTGTCAATAGTTTTATATTAATGTGATGGGATGTATGAATGTTTAGAAAAGTTAATGGGTTAGTGGATTGGTTACCTATATTATATGTTCATTTATATTGTGCTACGTTTTTTGGGGAGTAGGTTTAAATTATTTCCCAATTGAGATTATTAATTAAATATGTCGTATATTCAGTCCAATGTGTAATTATGCTGAGATATTATTAAAAATATTAGTAATTGGAGAGGATTTGTTATTTCTATAATCTTTTTTATCTATTATAATCATTATGTTATAATAAAAGAAAGTAGTAGTATGATTCCTCCATGGACAATGAACATATTCCAAATAATGGTATACTTTTTTCACTTAATACTCCATAGGTATTTCTATTTCATGTAATACCACTAAAATTATTTTATGATTTTTTTGTACTAATGTGTGTATGAGGTAAATAATTTGTGGAGTGAGTGGGATACATTGACTACCTAATCCCAAAACACTAATTCATGGGGTAGAGAGAATCCATAGATCAGAAATTTACAATGAATATTATTTTTTCATGTGATCTTCTAGTAAACTAGCTTGTAATTATTTGGTGGTCTTATTAGAAAAATGAAGATCAATATTTCATGGTTGTCTTCCCTTTAATAGTGTTCTCAAGGGTGAGATCAATATTCCATGAATTAATACACATGTAGCAGTTCAGGTATTGAATTAGATGAGTCAAATATTTGGATCGATTGATTTGATGGAATGTATTATAGCTTATGTGGAATGTAGATTGAGGACCATCTTAATCAAAATGATTTTGAATTCCAATTGTCAAGGTAAATTTGATGCTAATTGAGAGAGATGAATTGGTGAGATTGGATAAAATAGAATTAGATCTTATGATACAGTCTCCTAAAAGGAATGATTCATTCAATATTCAAGAGAACAATACTATAGTGGATTTCATGAAGGCCTTGGAAGATATGTATTAAAAACTAACAAACCATATTAAATCCTCTATTTAGTGATTATTGTCAGGGTTATGGTGGTCAAAAAAAATGACTGGTGGAAGGAAATATTAAGGAATTTAACATTACTAACAGACAAGTTATATTTTACTTTAAAAATATTGAAAAAACATCTCTCAAGGTGGGTAGTAATGATAAAGGACAAGGGAATTTCCCCAAATAGTAATAATATACTCCTTTATAAAGGAGCTTAAGCTACAGTAAATAATGATTTTCTAACATGATTTTCTTGTAGTCACTAGATATTATACCACAATTTATCCTTCCTTACACAAGTTATAAACCATCATTCCTTGTTAAAAAATATACCTTCCCTTGACAATAAATTATGTCAGCTCATAGGGGGATTGGAACTCCCATGGAACAGCCCAACCATGATTTTGGAGTCTGTTTCCACCTATGATACCCAGATATAGTATAATTTACAATAATGAATGTAGGGACCCGAAACTTGATGTACATAGACATTACATTACTTTTTCGGAATACTTAATACATAATAAAAGCATACACAAAAGGACCGTAATAGTTTAGTGTCTTTGGAAACTCAGAACGTAATCGTCTAATCGTGGTGAAAGATCTTCAACATCTCCCATAAAGATCTTCCACTTTTTGTTTCCTTACCTAAAATATTTCTTTTAATCCTGGGGGAAAAGAAAACATAAAAACGGTGAGCTCAAATGCTCCGTAAGGGAAAACATAGAGAACATTATTCAGTCCATAATCATTTGCAAGCAAAAACATGAACATGAAATTTAAACATCAAAATCTTGAGCAAAGACATAAATCGTGGAAGTTCGTAAGGAATATATCAAAATGGAACATCAACCATGATAAAATATAATGGGAATAAAACATTTATTTTGGAAACCATTCAGCACATGTCATTATTTCTATAGTAGCCAAGGCATTGCTGCGAAGACCATCTTAGTGGACAAAGTCCCTTTCTGAATCGAGTTCATTCCTCATTTCAGTCCTGTAACACTGAACCGGATAAACTTACCATTCCAGCCATGTCTATCTCATGAGATATAAATCTTTACCCAATGCATTGGAGGGAGATAAAGGTCCCGCCCATCTCGTAATGAAATCAATCTTACTTGTGCCATAACATAAACATAAATCATTCATCATAACCCAAAGAATAAAATGGGTTTCATAATCATCACTCGATCATCACTTAATCCATATAAAAGAAATGGAAATAATTTCATAATAAGAAAATTGAATCCATGTAAATCATAGAGACTTTATACTTGAACCATACACATATGAAATAATTTCATCTTAGATGGAAAATGGTTTTGATAAAACACTTGAAATGAATTCTTGATGAAAAATATCCTTTCTTCTTCAAAATATATTTCTTTTCACAAAATGTCATTAAATTTTAGAAGAAAACGATTTTGATTAAAATATTCATGACATATTTTTTATGAAGCTTCATGTAAATAAGGCTTTATAAAACCGTAAAAATCCGTTTGTTCCGTATAAGTTAAAAAAACATTCTTATCGTACTATTGATGGAAAAGTCAAAAAGTACCACGTAACGTAAACAAAAGAAATATTCCTTATATACCACGTAGAAAAATACAAAAATTGGTAAAAAAGTCATTAAACATACATGAAAACACTTTTATAAAACATTGACATGGGCAATAGAAACAACCCCAGTAAATACTTACGAATAAGCAATGTCGGATAAAAATGAGATTTGCAAAATTATCCCTTAACTAAGGTCCGATATGATTCGTACATATCCGAACCTCCAGTATAATGATTTAAATAATGTCATTGAATTATTATAGAATCATATTCATTGTTACGATATCATATATGGTTCCCTTATGACATTATATTACCCGATCTATTGTGAATTCCATGTTAAAGAGCGTTTTGGGTAAAAATCGTTTCATTTTTCATCCGTGATTTGACTTTTAATTATTCATATGATTACTTAGATCATGATTAAATAATTCTAGAATATAAAACATGATTTATATATAATATATATTTGGAATATACATATATATAATAGATCGATAAATGGAAAGAAATACACAGTTCATGGAGATGGTAGGCTGTACGTACACATGAACACTGTTTTCGTTTCCTTATTGAGTAGAATGGAATTATGTAGATGACATATATATATATATGCTAAAATATAGTATCATAATAATTTCATATATTTCATTATTATTACTTATATATACTTTATAATCATTCATTAATGGTTATAATGGAGAATGAATCACATCGCTTCGTGGAGACGGTAGTCCGTACGTACGCACGAGTAATGATATCATTCCCATGATCGTGGAATTGTATTTAAGTTTATGTATAATATTTCAGAATAAATATCAATTTAAAATAATCATATATAGTCATTATTTACACCATTGTACTCCACATTTCAGTCCTGTAACACTGAACCAGATTAACTTACCATTCTATCCATGTCTATATCATGAGGTATAAATCTTTACCCAATGAATTGGAGAGATATATAGGTCCCACCCATCTCATAATAAAATCATTCTTACTTGTGCCACAATATAAACATAAATTAGTCATCATAACCCAAATAATAAATTGGGCTTCATAAACATCATTCGATCATCACATAATCCATATAAAAGAAATGGAAATCATTTCATAATAAGAAAAGTGAAACCATGTAAATCATAGATACTTTATACTTGAACCATAAACATATAAAATATTGTCATCTTATATGGAAAATGGTTTTGATAAAACACTTGAAATGAATTCTTGAGGAAAATATCCTTTCTTCTTCAAAATCAATTTCTTTTCACAAAACGTCATGAAATATTAAAAGAAAAAGATTTTGTTTAAAATATTCATGAAATCGTTTTGAGGAAGCCTCATGAAAATAAGGCTTTATAGAACTGTAAATATCCATTTGTGTCGTATAAGTTAAAAAACATTCTTCTCGTACTTTTTTCGGAAAGGTCAAAAATTACCTCGTAACGTAAACAAAAGAAATATTCCTTACATACCATGTAGTAAAATCAAAAAATGGGTAAAAAGGAATTTAAACATACATGAATACACATTTATAAAACATGGACATGGATTATAGAAATAACCCTAGTAAATACTTACGAATAAGCAATCTCGGATAAAAATGAGATTTGTAAAATTATCCCTTACCTAAGGTCCGATATGATTTGTACGTATCCGAACCTCCTGTATAATGATTTAACTAATGTAATCGACTTATTACAGAATCATATTCATTGTTATGATATCATATATGGTTCACTTATGACTTTATATTACCAGTTCTTTTGTAAATTCCATGGTAATGAGCGTTTTGGGTAAAAATCGTTTCATTTGTCATACGTGTTTTGACTTGTAATTATTCATATGATTACTTATATCATGATTAACTAATTACAGAATATTAAACATGATATATATATAATATATATTCAGAATATACATATATATAATAGATCGATAAATTGAAAGAAATACATTGTTCATGGAGACGGTAGGCCATACATACGCAAGAACGCTGTTTTCGTTTACTTATTGAGTTGAATGGAATTAAGTAGATGACATACATATATATATATACATAAATAAAGTAGCTCTATAATGTCATATATTTCATTATTATTACTTATATATACTTTATAATAATTCTTTAATGGTTAACATGGAGAATGAATCCCATCGCGTCGTGGAGACGGTTGTCCGTACGTACACACGAGTGATGATATCAATACCATGATCATGGAATTTTATTAAAGTGTATGTATAATATTTCAGAATCAATATCAATTTACAATAATCATATATAATCATTATTTACACCATTATACCCATCCATGTAAGGTGGTGGTGGAAAATAGATTACACCACGACATGGAGACGATATTACGTACGTACGCACGCGCGGTGATTTCGTTTTTTGTAGGATGGATTGAAGGTGAAATAGGGCTGTTTCATACTTATAATAACATATCATTATATTAGTAATACTGTTGTTATTACATCATAATGAAACAACTAAAGAAGAAGAAGTGGAAGAAGAAATAATGTTTTAAGAATCAGTAACGAACATTACCTCTACTTTGAAGCACCTCTTTGAGACCTTCTTTTATGGAACAAAAATTGGTCTTTGAAGAATACCAGGAACTCTAGGATGTTTCTAGGGAAGTTCAGAAGAGAATTTGGTAGGGGTTGGCCGTGATTGAAGGCTCAAAGAGGTGTGAGGAAGAGAGGAATGTGGTGCCCTTTTATAAGGGAGGAGAGGGGCACCTTAGGAAAAACAAAAAATATTATTTTATTATAAAGTCATATTCGGTTATAAATAGCTCCAAATTGACTTATTTTGAAGCTAAGGTGGGGATGGGTCGAAATCCTCTAATCCAATATAATTTAGACAAGTTTAGGTTCCTATTTTAACCTTATCATTTAGATTTAACTTTAAGTTAAGTAATTTTACTTTTACCATGTATTCTTGTTTTCTTACACTATAAGTTTAATAAACTTACTATAACAAGCCAAAAGAACCCCAAGTTGTTAAATATATATATTTATAACCTATCTATGTCATTTGGCCTATCCTTAGTTTTTTAGGGATAAAATAACAATTAATTATATAATATTTGTTTTCATAACTATTTTATGTCAATTTTGACACTACTTGGTAATTGATTTCTGTAAAAATCATAACAGAATGATTAGTTCGAAACAAGTTCATTAAATCAATAATAACATGTCATATTAACCTATAAAATTAGTGTAATTCATAAAAATTTTCGAATTACATTTATTTGGGTATTGATAACATCAATTATATCAATATTTCATTAATAATATAATTACTTCATAATCTTTGTGTCATAGTTAAATTAAATTACATAATGTCTAAAAATTATAAATAAAATACAATTATGTAGGAAATATTTTTATATTTCTAATGAATATTTATAGTCGAATTTTTCTTATGTATAACCATATATTAAAAATTATTTACTTATTGAAATTTGATTTTAACTATTTTAACCCTTATTTAAATAAATTAATATTAAATGTCCTAATCTAATCCAAGTGGGCCTAAATGGTGATATTTTATTCCTAATTTTTTTAGGTCGAATTAAAATTATCTAATAGAATTAGGAAATGTGTTAGGGTAATAATAATATCATTTTTACCTTTAATTTCCCTATTTAATTTTAACCGTGGTAAAAAAAGTAAAAAGATACTATTCACCAAAAATTATTTTCATCTCATTGAACCAAATTTTACTTACTGACATCAACCGTGTCTCTCGGATTTCTGAAATTCTACTCACAGAAGCGGTAAAATTATGTTTTATGTGAATTTGGAAATTCTCCTAGGAGGTGGGTAAAAGACGGTAAAAAGTTCAATAAAATTTTTATATATGAAAATTTTTTATAAAATGACTCCAATGAATTGCATTGAACATATATAGGTATTATGTATAAATTTTGACATAAAGTTAATTTAAATAAAATAAATAATTATTTAAATAAAAATTAGGTTCTTAAATAGTAACCTAGTGTTTTCACTATTCATCAAAAATTGAAAGTTCTCAGAAAAATACCAAAATTTCACCCTAGGCTAATTTTGATATTCCGAATCCAAAAATGAAGTCCATTTTGAAATATTGAATTTAAAAAATTTTAAGAAGTTGTTATTACTATTCATAACGGCTTGTTTTAATAATATTTTAATAGCATATCGTTGTTTAGTGAAACTCGGTATTGCGTACAACACACGCTATTGAGGAAGGTCGTGATTGCATGTAATGAAAGCCAAGATAAGGTTGCGTGTTGTGCAAGATTCATTTGTTGTTTTGTTATAACAGAATCCAACAATTTTTCATTTATACATTGAATATATATATATATATATTCTAAATGTTGAGTAGAATGACTACTATCAAATGAACTTGAAATTGTGTGTAACACAATCTAAGAATAGTGTTGTGTATACTGCAAGCTAATACGTTGTTGCGTATAGCACACGATAATCTTGTTGTAGCATAAAACACATAACATCAAATATATTGAAAAGAATACTTATCATAAAATATCGGGTTGTTACAATGAAGGCCACTAATCATTGTACCACATCAGATATGATTGAATTACATGTATCATAGAATGAACTAAATCCCAAGATGAATTATCCATTATCATCTATCAAAAACCCTCATCATATCATTAACCCCCTACATAAGATCCATCCACATTTAGTTTTAGGCTAACTGATGGAGGTATACGTAGAACTCCTACCCCTGTGGACCTTGGGTCTCCTGATATAGGTAGGAACACCCCTGGTAGAAGCTTCCACAGTGAAATAGAAGCAAACCCATGATCCTAGAGACCACATAGCTCCACAAAAAATGAGAATAATTAATCCTTGATAAAGATATAGGGTATGACTCTACCTTCCCTAAAATTATTATGAACCTCCCAAATAACCCCTTATGTAGTTGATAATACCGTGATTAGAACATTAGGCTCCACACAATTGAGCTATAATCCATGAAAAAAATGTTGTTATAAAATTCACCATTGAATTTCCACCTCCTATCACACCCACACAACCCTCAAACAAGCTCCAGGTCCTCCCACCCATGTCACCCCTAAAGAACAGGTTCCAAATTGATTCCCAACAAGGTAGAGAATAGCACCAACATTGGGAGGGTATGGATATACCTTTTTATAGAATATTACCATATTTTGGATATGATATATTTCTCATTTTCCAAAAGAGATATTTTATGTTTTTTCGAATCCAGTTAAACTAGAGAACGTCCACCCAAGAATCCGATCCACTCCTCAGATTAATACATTTATGTAGTTCACTACCATGAATCCCACCAGATGTTGAGGTAGATAGGAAACATTTAGTAGCTTCATCCACCAATTAAATATTCTGAAACATTGCATGTTTCTCGGAGTCGAGAGTTTTATATATGAATCCTGGGTATCTAGATGATTTAATGAACATAATTTTCAGTGTAGGGAAGTATGAGTAATAGAGAGGGCTTCTATTTTAGTTATGATTCTATAACATTATCTCACCAACGCCAATCACCCATCGAGTCTTATCTTCCAGCATCTCTAAGAGTTAGATCATCATTATTTCTAGCTTCAATGGTTTTCTTGAACCAATATCCCATTCATTCTTGTTATCCCCATACCTGTGCTCATAAACCACTCCCATAATGCCTTCCCCTCAATAATTTTCCATTATAATATGGACGGGATTGCTTTCATCATCACCAAGATATTCTATATGTTGACACACCCTTCATCAATTGGCATATCGATTCTTTCACATCTCACACAATAACATCTCCCTTGGAATTAGTAGCTCAAATGAATCTTGTCAAAAAAAATTAAAGGTGGTCAATGGTGCAATTAAGATCCAGGATGATGGAAATAACATTAATTTCAATAGAAAACATCACCGTGTTTATTAGGCTAATTTGGACATCAAAATAATGGAAAATATTTTTTGAGTTTCCTATCCAAATAGAAATATTTCTTTGAATCTCTTCAAAAATACTCTTCTTGATCTTTCGCATTGTGAATGGAGCACCCAAGTAGAACAACAGATTATTTCTCTCAAGAATACCTATTTTTTATTGGATATCTCTAAATCCTCAGGAAAATAATTTTATGAACAACTATACATTTCTTTTTTAAAGGTTCATCTTTTTCCCACTTAGTTCTCCATAGTCCCCCATTAAATTCTACCACCCACTAATAGAACTCTTCCATCAATTAATGATAAAGATAATATAATAAGCAAACATTAAGTGGGAAATAATATTTCACCCCTCCATATTGTTGAACATGAACATGGAACCCTCGGTCATATATTACCTCATACTACATGAGAGAAAATATTGAGCATAGATGAATAGAAATGGGGACATTAGGTCACAATATCTTAAACTGTGAACTATACTGATGAAAATACATTTCCTTCCCATGAATGTGATAGATACCCACATGGAGGAAAATAATTTGAAAAACAAGTTACATACACAGTCACTAAACCACATCCTTCTCAGAATTATTATTATATAATTCCACTAAATCCTATAGTAGGCATTTCCACGTCCACATTTATGATAATGTTCAATCAGATATATTTTTTTGGGATAATCCTCTATCTATTAATCTATCCCACCACAAATTGGATGCCTCTCATGTTTATGATCCTATGTTTTTCGTCTAACATTATTCATGGAATCATACATATGTGTCTCATATATAAAATACTTCACCATGTCTTGTAGGAGAAATTTCATAATGATATTGTGTGGTATTTATTAATAATGGATTTTTATTATACATTTTGATTAACACAAGCTTGGAAGCATAATATGATCTCAGGACCCCCTCCCCCAATATAATCCTTCAATACCTCCATAACTCATGGACTAATGATATTTCAATCATCAAAAAAGAAGAAGTTAGGGAAACCATTATGTTTTGGTGAAATATTCACATTAATACATATATGTACTTCCTTGATTTCTTCATTATTAGGCAGGGCCTCCATAGATTTATTTTCCTCCTCATTAACCATGATAGGGATATATTGCCAGAATTTTGTGTATGCGTCTATCTTCTGATCACACTAGTAATTGGGTTCTTCCAGAAGAGTTTTTAATTTCTATATGGCATGTTTTCCAACCACTCCAGTATCACTTGTGTATGGCCCATCTAGAAGCATAATCTTAAATCTCCTTTCCGCCAGTATCTCTTTAATACATGCTTGAAAATATTATGGGTTTTAGTCTATTTTCTTGGCCTAATACCCTTTAATTTCCATAGATATCTATTTCAATTTCATTTATCTTTAGAACAAAAATCCTTTTATAATTTTCAAGCTCTGGAGTAATATCATCTTCACATTCCTGTTGGAACCTTATCTCAAGTCATTAAATTTCCTATCAGATATTTTCCAAATGAGTGACATTATACCCCCTACATCTGTTCCATCCTTTAGTATCACCTCTAAGGATCTTTAGTCTCATTGGTAACCCATTCCACGGACCCCAACAACCTGTTGGCTACAATAATTACGCCCTATCTACAAGGAAACATCAATTTTTGACCATATTTGAGAGTACATGAATGTCTCTGGACCACTATTCTCAGTCTTAATATTATTCAATATGGTATATTTATTTGGGAGGGACCCAGGAAGGTGATTGACCAGTGAATCCGGAAAGGAATCCAGTTATTTAATTATCCCAAAACATAGATCATGACTACTCTATATATAATTTCCTCCCTTCATATTGTTACATGATGTAAAACATCGACCCAAGAAACCCAAATTAAACAAACCATTTTCAACCATGAAATAATTAAATACTTTCATGGAAACTCCAGAATACTCCATTTCTCCATTGTTCTCCAAAGGATCTACAATCGTGTTGAAATCACCTTCATTAATCTATCCCAAGTTCCATGTATAGAAACATCCAAGGGACTTCCACAAATCCTTCCTAAAATTATCCTTGAAGATTTCATGAACAATATACAATAAAATTCTCTCACATCCCACTTTCACTCTAGTCATAGCATGTTGTGATGAGGCTTCAACTCTGTCTACCATAGTAATTAATTTCTATAAAACCCAAATATATTAATTCTATGAGTTTATATAAAATGAATAATAAAACCCACATTCATGTAATGGGAGTTGGTAAGATCTGTATCCTATTTATATTTAGTAACTATCGGCACAATAACATTATGGAATCGATATGCATTGATGGTGTAAGCACTTTCAACCCTCATACCAAAACCCATACCATTACACACCATAACAAAGATCATTTATTATAGGAAGTGGGGTTCTTGCGAACCAAATAATTATTGGGGGCTCCACAAATGGTTGTCCCACACATCTATTGAAAATTAAAAATGTGGTTCGAAGCCACAGAGACACATATTCACGCAGATACATGGTTTTATTTGAGGTGTACTGAATTTTTTTTTGTGGTAATTTTTTACTCTATAATGAGTAAGTGGTAATGAATTTCAACCCTCCAGAAATATAGATAGAAATTATATTTGGTGATTATTTTTCATAAGTGATCTTTATTACTACTCTATACCTTTAATCATCTAGTTTTTTTGTGTATTACATTTGAGATCAAATAATTATTTTTGTAAGGACTCCATAAGTGAATCATGGAGACTCAGGATCAAATCCAGGCGGAGGCACAATTTCTAGTACTGTAGAAGTACTAGAGAAGCATTGTAGTAGTACTGTAGAAGTTACTGAAGTGGTAACTACGTAGTACTGTAGTGGTAATGAATTTCAACACAGTAGAAATATAAATAGAAAATAAATTTTGTGATTATTTTCGTTAAGTGATCATTTTTCCTAATTATACCTTTGATTATCTGGTTTATTTTTGGGTATTAAATTTGAGATCACTTTCATTTTTTGGTAAGGACACTGTAAGTGAATCATGGTGACCCGGGATCAAATCCAGGTGGAGGCACAATTTCTAGAACTTGTTCTGAACAGTAGCAGTATTGTAATAGGTACTGTTGTTCGAACTATGTATTTATATAGCAAGTACTATTGTAGGAACTATATCAGGTACTGTTTGGTGCTGTAGTAGCCAGAAATATGCCCCCGTTTGGGCCTTTAGGACACTAATTTGGTCCCCAAGTCCTTTATGTCCATCAGTAAACCCATACCTTCAGGTCAGTAAGGCCTTCGGGCCACCTCAATGCCATTAGGTCACCTTAAGCGCAGTTGAAAAATAGACAACCTATAAAGGAAAAAAGATCTAGAAGGAGGATTATCTAAATAAATAATAAATGAAGGCCTTCGGGCCATAGGATGAATGGATGATCTTTAAAGTTTAGTGTCTTGGAAATCAGGGACATAAAACATGTAAAAAACATATAACATTATACTAATCCACTTGTATGGATTCATAATTCATTCATCCTATGTACAATTAATGCATCTCATTTCCTGGATACATACATCAAACTAAAGGGTGAGAAGTAGGCCCAGTAGGGGTAAACAAGGAATCAGATTACTTGTGATATTAATAATAACTTGAATAAAAACATAAAGACATGAGAAATAGTTGTATGGGAATATCATAATGAAAAAAATTGAAAAATACTTGAATATGAGGCCTAAAAATTTCATTTTACATTCATGAACATATCCCCAAGGTTCAACCCCAAGGTTTCATACAAATTATCAATGTTATTTACCATGGTATTGTGAAACTTGTCATCTCTAGGGATTAATTCTTTACCACAAGTATTGGATAGATATACAGGAACACCCTTAATATATATTTATGTTCATGTTAGCCACATATATCTTAATCAAACATTTCACAAATAACCCACAGAGAATAAAATAAATGTGTTTCATATGAAAATCATGACGTTTTAAAAGTCCCTTAAAATAATATCATCATGTCATTTAAAACCCATGGAAAGGGAGAGTAGGATACATATATATTAATTATAGAAGAAGATATATCATTTATTTGTAACTAGGAACACCCATAGAAACAAAATAGGTATGGGTATTCACCTATATAAAATAAGATAATTTCTTGAGATAAAGAGGGAATTTTTGAGATGAAATTTCTACAGCATAATGGATATATTACTTGGTTTTAAAAAATAATAAAAAGAGAGGGTAAAAGGTTAAAACACTAATAAATAACTCATTATAAAATATAAATACCGAATAAAATGTTGATAAGATCATGGTATTGATATTTGAACAACATACCTCATGAAAATGAAACATGAAAGGAAAGAGATGATGCAATTTCTTTTACTAGAAATTTGGCACCCTAATGGCATCAGTTAAAAATTTAGAATATCAAGTGTAGAGGGTAGAATGTGTCTTTCATCATTTGGACATGAAATGGAATGTGGTAAGGATATATAAGTACAATCCCACACATTATAAAATGGAACCATAGGACATAACATAAAGGAAGTCATGACTTAAAGAGGAGGGTGAAAGGATCCCTTAGCATGAAGAGTAACTTCAAAATCTTGAAGTTCGGGACCTTGGGAGGATTGAGGGAACCTAGTGAGGACACCATGGGAGTTAAATTACCATAACGTCATTGAGGAGGATTTTGATATGAAATGGATTTGGGAATGGCTTGGTATTTATAGGAGTAGTGGGGGAACAAAGCATTAATTTCAAGGGACAACTCAATGGCGGTATTGGAAAAACCATTGGATTGCCCATGGTATATTCCCATGGTATTTTCCACTTGGTACAAATCATAGAATATATAATTATTCAATATCAACCATAATGATTACATAATAAATAAATCTTTAATTTTGTCATTAAACACTGGAAAATCAAAACAGTATTTTCACTTTTGAATGAAAATTCAACTGTTTCAAAAAAATCCTTGAAATTTACCATAACCTTATATTGATTCTTGGAATTAAAAAAAGAACTTCATTTGATGGAAATATTTTTCTAAATATTATTAATTGAATTTTTATATAAAAATACTATTCACTAAAAATTCAACAATTTCAAAAAAATCCAATAAATTACCCTTAACCAAATATCGATGCATGGAATTCAAAAATGAACTCCATTTTATCAAAATATTTTTCAAAATATTTTTAGTTTAATTTTTAAATAAAAACACTTTTTACTCTAAGAAAACTAATACATAACTAATAATTTATGAAACAATTATTTACATATTTTATTGAATCACATTACCAAGTTAAGGTTTCTAAATTATATTAATACTTTCATAGGTGAGATTACTAATCTATTTTGTCAAATTACTATTCATAAGCATAAAATTACTATTCTTATATAACTATTCTCTAAAAATTATGTTGATCTTATTAGACTGTAAATTTCTTACTGAAAACAACTGTAGAATACTTTTTTTTAAATAATTACACATTATTAATTATTTATTGTTTACATAAATATTTTAAAATATCTCTTCACCTTTTCCAAAATTCAACAATAACATACATCCATTATTTACTTGGAACATTTGAAAATTCACAACTTCACCATAAGAAGAAATAACAATTTTATTTATCTCAAAGGATTACAAGAAACTGCTACTAACATGTAACATATCCCATTATTAAAATAGCATAGGACCTATGTGTATGGTTTTCTAAGGTGATAGAATTTTTGGGCGGCTTGGCCAACATTTCCCAACTACTGTTTTCTATCAGCATGAACTTCTCTTGAAGGTGATTCTGTTATAGGTTGACACGACGAAGATCGGCTTGGGTTTGGTCCAGAGTGAAGACTGGTGGTGCAACCTCCATCACAAGTTCCTCATGATGATATTTTATTGGCCTGAGACTACTGGATGAAGTCATTGAATCTTATTTTTGTATTAATTATCAAAGATAATATGTATTTATAGACAATAATTGTAATGTAAATAGGTTAATTTCCAACGATCATATTGACTAACAGTCATATAACTGTCTAAACCCATCGGTATAATTTATATTATAATAATTTCATTAAATTAAATAGTTTTGTTGAGTAAAAAATATAATAACACACAAAATTAGGAACAAAAATTAATAAAAAATTCAGGTCGCTACATTCATCCCCCTATAAAAAATTTCATCCCTAAAATTTTTAACTCATACCCTCATAAGAGAAAACTGCGGGTACTTCTTCCTCATAGACTCCTTTGGTTCACACTTGGATTCTCCATATTTGTCGTTCTTCCACAACACCATAACAAGGCTGGTAGTCCTGTTGTAGTGATCCTTGTATCTATGATCCGAGATCTCCATCGGCTGCTCCTCATAAGAGAGTTTTGGTTCCATCAATACCATATCTGGGTTTAGTACCTTTGAAGATTCTTGTATGTACTTCCTCAAGAGGGCTACGTGGAAGAAACCATGAACATGTACTAGATTTGGTCGATGTTCAAGCTGATGGGCAACTGCTCTTACATGATCAAGGATTTAACAGGGGACAATGTACCTAGGGCTGAACTTCCCTTTCTTCCCAATCCTCTCGACTCTCTTCCTAGGTGAAATTCCATGAAATTCACTGTAACCCACATCCAAATTCTATTCACTTCGACGGTTGTTGTCATAGCTATTTTGAGGACTCTGAGTAGCCTCAATGTGTTGTGGATGGCATGGACTTTTTCGGTCTTCTCTTGGAAAAGATTAGGCCCAATAAGCTTTCTCTCACCAGCATCATCCCAACAAGTAGGTGTTCTACGTCACATACCATATAAATATTTATAGGGTTCCATTTTAATTATAGAGTGGAAGTTGTTGTTGTAAGAGAAATCAACTAAAGAGAGATATTGATCCCATCCATCTTTAAATTCCATTAAGAACGTTCATTGCATGTCCTCAAGTGTTTGAATAGTACTTTCAGATTGACCATCAGTTTGAGGGTTATAGGACGTACCAAAATTCAATTCTGTGCTCAGATAATGTTGACGACTTCTCATGAACTCTGATGTTAACCTTGGATCACGATCAGATACGATAGAAAGTGGAACTCCGTGCATCCTTATCACTTCCTTCACATAAATCATTGAAAGTTGATCAAGATATACATCTTCACGAATGGAGATAAAATTTTCAGTCTTGGTAAGATGGTCCACAATAACCCATAACACATTATTTCCTCTAGAAGTTCTCAAAAGACCAATGATGAAGTCCATAGTAATATTTTCCCACTTCCATGCTGGTATGGGTAGTGGTTGAAATTCCCCTTTAGGAATTTGTCGCGCTGCCTTCACATGCTGACATACTAGGCACCTTGATGTGTAGTCAGCAACCTCCCTTTTCATATTATCCCATCAACAATGATCACGAAGGTCCCTTTACATTTGTGTGCTTCCAAGATGTAAAGAAAATGTTGAGATATGACCTCCATCCATCATATCCTTCTTTATTAATATAATATTTAGAACACATGGTCTTGTAGGAAATTTCAGTACTCCTTCATGAACAAAATTGAACTTAGTATACATTCCATCCTTTACAGCCTCAAACTTCTTCTTTAACAAAGGATATTCTTTCTGAGCTTTCTTGATCATCTATTTTAATGGCAGTTGAGAAATCATTTGGGTAAGGGTTAATGATGTCACATACCTTATAATTACCATGTCCAACATTACTAGTTGATTGATAAAAGGTTCTCTTTGAATCCTCATCATGGAAATAACAACTAGGTCTTTCTTATATAATGCATCAATAACTTTGTTTTCTCTTCTAGGGTGATAATGAATTAAACAATCATAGTCTTTAAGAAGTTCCAACCATCTCCTTCATCCCATGTTCTATTCTTTTTTTGTGTGAAAATATACATCAAACATTGATGGTCTGTGTATAAATCTCAAATCTCCACATAATGATTGTGCCTCCATATCATCAGAGAAAAAACGAATACAGCAAGTTCCAGATCATGCGTAGGATACTTATGCTCATGATTCTTCAACTGTAAAGATGCATAAGAAATGACCATGTCATTTTTCCGGAGGACACACCCAAGGCCTTTCAAAGATGAGTCTCTAAAAATTACGAATCCTTCTACACATGAGGGTAGAGATAACACAGTTTTGGTAACCAATATCTTCTTCAGCTCTTGGAAACATTCCTCACACTCCTTTTTCGAGATGACCTTGACTTGTTTTCCAGTTAACTTGGTTAATAGAATGAATGTTGTGAAAAGTATTTCACAAACATCCTATAATATCCTGCAAGTCCAAGAAAACTACGAATATCAATTATTGTTGTAGGTTGAGGTCAATCCTCTACAACTTTTGTCTTTTTAGGTTTAACTATGATTCCTTCATTGGTTAAAATGTTCCCCATTAGAGATACTTGTTGTAACCAAAATTCACATTTCATGAACTTCCCAAAAAGCCTCTCCTTCCGTAGAGTTTTCATAATAGTCCTTAGATGATCCTCATGATCCTCGCATTTTATTTTAATAAATCACAATATCATTAATAAAAACTACCACATTGTTATCAAGGTAGTCCTTAAAGTCTCTATTCATCAAATCCATAAAAATAGTAGGTGGATTAGTCAACCTGAAAGACATAAAAACAAATTAATAATTCCTATATCTTGATCGGAAGGTAGTTTTTGTAATTTATTCATTATTCATCCCCAATTGATGATAACATAATCTATGATCAATCTCCTTGGGGAGCACCAGTTCTCTATAATCAATGCATAGCCACATGGACCAATCCTTCTTCATTATAAAGAGAACTGGTGCTCCCCAAGGAGACACACTCGGATGGATAAACCCCTTCCCCAGAAGATATTTGAGTTGTTTATTTAATTCCTCAAGCTCCACATTACCAATCCAATACGGTGTTTCTGATAGCGGATGACATCTATGTACGAGTTCAAGGGAGAACTCTACCTCTCTTTCCTGGTGAGGTCCGAGTAACTCATCAGGAAATACATCCACATATTCCAAGATGACTGGGACATTTTATATCCTCAGAAACTCATATCCTTATTCTTCATCACTAATAAACTCTATAAAGAAGGATATATGAGGTTCTTCTAGTCAATGATAAGGTTGAGATATCTCTCCTTAAAAGATAACTGTAGGTTTTCCATTCAAGACAATTGATATTTCCTTACTTCTGCAATTGATCTTAGCAATATACCTTGAGATACAGTCCATCCCTATTATAGTGTCGAATTCCAGCATGAGAATGACTACTAGATTTGGGATATGATTGTGCTCACTAAATTAATTACTAGAGATTCTAAACACAGACGATGCTTGAATATTCCCACCAGGATTCTTAACTTATAACTCATTTTTTATAAAATCTAAGGATGAATTTAAATTCTTTGCAAACATAGAGGAAATAAAGGAATGTGTAAAACAATAATCAAACAAATTAATTTATATATTTGAGAGAAAACCAAGAGTACCTACTACTACATAATTTGTAGCTTCAACTTCAGCTGTCGTGATAGAAAAAGAACTTCCTTGCTCCCATGGCCTTTGCTGAGGCTTAGGGTGGTTCCCCTCCACTACCCTCAGATTTGGACACTAATTAGAAAAGTTCCTATATTGTCCACTCATAAAGCACTAGACATCAGGTTTGGCCTGCACCATCTTCTCAATGTTATTAGTGTTTGGATGTTTTGTTTTCACCTCACAATGAATATTCTTCACAATGTGGACATCTCTTTCACATTTGTAGCATTCCCCACTATCAAGCAGGCAGTTCCATGAATTCTTATTCCCACATTTATTACACATGGGAAGTTTCAAATTCCTTCCTCATCTTCCCTGATGAAAATATCTCCCTAATTTGGGCTCCATCAATCTCATCTTTTCATTCGATTCATGAGACCACTGTGTCTCCCCAAACTATAGTTCGACTTTCATCGCACTTTTCACAATCTCTTCATAGCTATCATAGTCTCAGTTGTCTAGATTCTTCCACATATGAGGTCTTATTCCACCAAATATTATATCAACCTTACCATTTGGATCCATAAAAATCTATAGGTATATCTTGAAAGTCGGGTGAAGTTCATCTCAATGCTTCCAACATATTTTTTATCCTTCTACTTCAGCTCAAGAGACTCCATCTCCATTCTTGCTCTCATGGAATAAGGGAAATAGTTACTAAAAAAGACCCCTATGAAACTTCCCACTCCATAGCATCAACTTCTACTCTTTACGTAGTGTTTTTGATTAGTTACCACCATTTATCAGCTTCTCCTTCTATGATATAGATTGCCAATGTGACATTCTCTTACCTTGAATGGAAGAGCATAGAAAAGATTTTCCCCATGGAGTTGATACACTACTAATCAATCAATGGGTCAGTTGATTGACTGATGGTTTGTGGTCGATAATACTTAATGGACTCAACATAATGTTTTTCCCTTCATGGTGATATCGACTACTTGCCTTGATTCATGTTATTTCCCATAACTTGACTTAGTTAGTTCATCATTAGCATGAATGCTTCCATTATGGAATCCATCAGAGGGCCGTCAGCGCATGGTCCATTGCGGTCACCATTTTCACAGTTCCTCCTTTTCACCACTATTTTCTAAAATAATAAATCCTTAGAGAGAAACTTATTTCATTTACAAAACGTTTAACATGAAAGTATTATATGTAATAAAACATCATGCTTAGACAATTACATATCTCTATAATTCCTTCATAATGATTCATAAAAAATTTGTGATTAACTAATCATATCCCCAAAGAGTGTTGTAACCAAGAGTACAGAAAGTCCCGTTTTTGTGCACCAGTTCCCGTTCGAGTCTATCTCAAAATGGTGTTTTCAGGTTTTACCCCTATGTACAGTTGTGCCAAAGCCGCCTCTACCTGCTCGTATCTTGACAGGGATGTATTTGTTTGATAAACCACTTACTCAATAGTCATCAAAATACAAGACTTTTTTCCTATATTTCTACAGGGTCCATCCTAAATTTTTCAGAGGCTAATTTTCATAAATAACAAATCTATCCTTTGATACCAACTATGGTGTCATCCCTTTTCACTACATAACTTTTCATTACATTTAACAAATAGAGGATCTTTCATGTTTAGTGTCTTGGAAATCAGGGACATAAAACATGAAAACAACATAAAAAAATCTTCTAATCCACTTGTAAGGCATCATAATATGTTAATACTATGTATAATTACAGCGTCTCATATCCTGGAGACATACATCGAAGTAAAGGGCGTGGAGTAGGCCTAGTAGGTGTAAAAATGAATCAGTTTTCTTGTGATATGAATATAAACATGAATAAAAACATAGAGACTTGAGAAATGGCTGTATAGGAATGTCATAATGAAAAACAATTGAAATGTACATGAATTATGGATTAAAAATTTCATTTATAAATTCATGAATATATCACCAAGGACCATCCACATGGTGTCATAAAAATTACCAAACTCATTCCCCAAGAAATCGTGAAACATGTCTTCTCTAGGGATTATTTCTTTTCCCAATGAATTAGAGCGCTATCCAGGTGCACCATTAATATTTCATTACATTCATTTGAGCCACATATATAATAAACAATCATTTCATAAATTACACATATAGAATAAAAGAAATGGGTTTCATTTCAAAATCATGACGTTTTAAAAGTTCTAAAAAATATGGTCATCATGTCATTTATAACCCATGTAAACGGAGTCAGGGTTATATGTATGTCAATTCTAGAATCAGATATATCATTTTTTTGTAACTAGGAACACACATAGAAACGAAATAGGCAGGGTAATCACATATATAAACAAGAGAATTTCTTGAGAGAAAGGGAGTGAAATATTGAGACAAGATTTCTGCATCATAACAGCTATATAACATGGTATTAGAAAATAATAAAAATAGAGTGTAAAAGGGTTAACCTATGTTTAATTACTCATATTATAATTTAAATACAGAATAACATGGATATAGGAACATGGTATGGATATTTGAATGACACACCACATGAAAAGGAAACTTGAATGAAAAGAGAAGATGCGATTTCTTTTACAGGAAATTTGGAAACCTAACTGCATCCCTTAAAACTTTTGAAAATCAATTTTTGATAGTGCAAGGGGTCTATCATCATTTAAACATGAAATTTAATGTATTAAAATATATAAGAATAACCCCCCACATAATAAAATGGAACCATAAGACATAACATAATGGAAGTCATGACTTAAAATCGGAGGGTGAAATGATCCCTTACCTTGAAGAGTAACTTTGAGAGATTGAAGGTTGGGACCTTGGGTGGATTGAGGGAACCATGGGATGACTATTTGGGAGGTAAATAAACCATGACTTTGTTGAGGAGGATTTTTGAATGAAATGGATGAGGGAATGACTCAGTATTTATTGGAGAAGTGGGGGAACAAAGCATTAATTTCAAGGGACACATCATCGGTGGTATTGGAAAAACCATGGGCTTGCCAATGAAATTTTCCCATGATATTGGCCCCTTGGGAAATCTCATAACATATAATACCATCCATAAGTCTACCAGAATGATTACATAATTATTACATCCTTAATGATGTCATTATAAACCCAGAACTCAAAACTGTAATTTCACTATTCACGGAAAATCCAACTATTTCAGAAAAATCCCTTGAATTAACTTTCACCATATATCAATTATCTGAATTTAAAAATGAACTCCATTTTATTAAAATAATTTTCTAAATATTTTTAATTTAATTTTAATATAAAACACTATTCACTCAAAATTGAACTATTTAAGACAAATCCCAAAAATTCACCTTAACCTAATATCAATGCTCGGAATTCCAAAATGAACTTCATTTTATGAAAATAATTTTCTACATATTTATAATTTAAATTTAAAATAAAAAAATATTCACCCAAAAAAAACTAATACTTAACTAATAATTTTTGAAACAGTTATTTACTTATTTTGTTGAATCATATTTCCTAATCAAGGTGTCTAAATTATACTAATAATTTCATAATTGAGGTTACTAATCTATTTGGTAAAATAACTATTCATATGTGTAAAATTACTATTCATAAAATACTATTCACCAAATATTATGTTGATCTTATTAGACTATAAATTAATTACTGAACACATCCGTAGAAAACAATTTTTTGAAAATCATTACATATTATTAATTATTTATGGTTTACATAAATATTTTAAAATATCCACTTTCCTTTTCAAAAATCCAACATTAATTTACATCATATATTTATCGGGAACATTTGAAAATTCACAACTTCACCATATGATGAAATCACAATTTTATTTATCTCAAAGTATTACACAATGCAGCTACGGTCTCGTTAAACAACCCCTTATTACACCATCATTGGAATTAAGTGTAAGGTGTGCTATGATGATAGAATCTGGGGGAGGCTCGGCCAACATCACCTGAGTAGTGATTTCTATCATAATTAACTTCTCATGAAGCCAATTCCATTCTAGTATCACACGATGAAGTTCGGCTTGGGTTTGGTCTAGAGAAAATCCCAATGGTACTACCTCCTTCCGATGTCCCATCAAATGGGCTTTGATAGGCTCAATACTACTGGATGAGGCCATCAAATATTCTTTCTATATTAATTAACCATGATCACTTGTATTTATAGACAATAATTATAATGTTAAGCGTTTAGTTTCCAATGATCATATCACATTCAAAACCGAATGGTATCATTTTAATTATACCAATTTCATTAAATAAAATAGTTTTGATGAGAATAAAAAATTAAAACCAAAAATTAGGGGAATAATTAAATAAATGTTTGGGTCGTTACATCTCTTGTTTTTAGTGAATCCCTCTTTCGGGACTAGGTCCTATCATTTTTCCATTTTATTGTTTTTCAACATTTTAATTTCTGGTGTCAGAATTTTAAATTCATCACACTCATATTTATTTTTCACTACACATCCATTTTTTTGGGAATTGATTTTATTTCTGCTCCATGTTCGGATTGATTTTGTTTTTGTTTTTTGCATTATATATTTCAAAGAAATTTGAATCATAGGGGTTGGTTTTAATTTCATATTTATTATGGAATCAATTTATAGATGGATGATATTGTTGAATGGTACCAACTACCACTTTTGGAGACTAAAAATGAAGGATCTTAATTTTTTTTTCAAGTGAATGCATCATCTGGGGTCTAATACCCAAAATATAGAAACGATACAATATGATGAGTGGGTTTTCGAGCCTGATATGTTTTTGGATTCATTTCCCAATGCATCGAAGATAATTTTATGACCCACATTATCAACAACACCCATGTTGTATCATTTGGGAGAAGCTTGAGACGACATATGCTTCCAAGAGAAGAATCAATTAGTTATTTCTTCTAAAAAATGATGAATTTGAGTTATAAATAATGTACATCAATTTCTGACTATTTAATTGAATATCAAGGATATTTTGATCAGTATTAAGACGTGGGTATCAATTTTGGAGAGGTTTCCTTAGCTCTTTTGTTTCTCACCACTATATATGATTCTTGGGAGAATATACATGTTAGTCTTACTGATTATTCTTGTAATAGTGATGTGAAATTTAGTTTTTTTATGTATACTATTTTTAATGAATATGTCCGGAGATGTACTCAGGAGAACTCTTCTTTTGTGATTTTATTTTTAGAGAACAGGGAGAGAATCTAGGACCTGGAACAAAGATTTCGTGATAAGAGAAGAGGTATAAGCAAATCCAGATCAAAGTAGAGAGATTTTTAATGTCATCATTGGGGTAATAAGGGAATTGTTAAGAAATTTCATCAATAGCTGAAAAGAGAAAATATAATGAAGAAAAAGCTTATGAAAAACATTGGTGATAGAGATGATCATGTATCCACCTCTACATGCGGTGATATTGTTATTTTTTATGACTCCATTAATATTGCTGTTAATGATTCTTATTGGTTTTATTATAGTCTTGTATATTTTCACATGACATATTAGTATGAGTTCTTTATATATTACATCCAAGATAGTTTTTTGGGATTCTGAAGATGGTTAATGATTGTCATGCCGATGGTGTAGGTATTGTCACAATTTTTTTGGGAGACCAACACTTGAAAAAAATTATTTTAAACAATGTTAGTCATGTTCTTGAGGATCACTTAAATATTATTTATAACATAATTCATGATGATGATGGGTTTATCAATAATTTTTGTGTTTGAGAATGGAATATTTCTAAGGAATCATTGATTATGGATCAATAGAATAAGCGATTTGGTTTGTACTGGAATAGATCTTCTATTTCTTATGATACTGCTAGCACTATTGAGCGTAGTATTTCTTCCAAGTTATGGCATATGAGGCTCAACCACATTAGTGACAAAGGGATTGGTTGTTTCCAAAAAAGATATATTCTGACAAATTTTAAGAGTGTCAAATTGACCATGTGTGATCATTGTATGGACAGAAAACATAGTAGAGTGACTTTCAATAATTATCCTATTCATTGGAAGTCACATGTACATGAACACATACATTCTGACATTTTTAGTCCTTTGCAATATAAGTCCCATAGTGGTAGTATCCATTTTTTGACTTTTATTGTTGAATAATGAAATAATCATTATGTTTATGTTTCTATTGCCAATTGTTAGGTGATCATTGATTTTATGAAAATTCTAGATTCTATTTAGAGTAAATCAGGCAAGAAATTGAAATAAATTCAAACTGAAAATGGGGTGAGAATTTTGACCCATTTGATCATTATTTTAGGCAGGAAGGCATTTTACATCTAATGAAGCTTTCCAAGACAACCCATACGAATAGTATTACTGAGAAGATGAATAGGACATTGTCGGGAATATTTCATTGTTTTCTTTTAGAAGTATTTTTTCTTCGAAATTATTGGGGCGATGCTTCACTTACTTCTACATATATTATCAATTTATCACTTTTATTTTTATTCCAGAAATACACTCCTAAAATGTTCTGTATTTGAAAAGTGATTAGGAATGATCACATTCGTACTTTTGGTTCCAAGGCCATTTTTTAGGTTCCTAGAAATCAGGGATCCCTGCTGGATGGGAAGACATGACATTTTATTTTTATTGGATATGGATTCTATGAGTTTGGGTATAGGATTATGATCCTATATTGAAGAAATGTTTTAAAATTTGTGATCCATTATTTATGTTGGATCAAAATATAACAGACATTGATAAAGGAGAAAAAAATAACTCTGCAACATATGATGGTTTGTTAGTATTGATATAGGTTCTATTTCACATTTACCTCATATTGTTTATTTTGATGATTGTAATGATGTAAAAAATGATTCTCATGGTGACCATGTTAGAGATGATGTTCCTGATGCACCTATTTTTCTAATGGTATGGTTCTAAAAATTATTAATGTACCTATAGATCCACTTCGGTGGTCATCTTGGTGTTGTAACATTTCTACTTGGTATTCACCTAATTTTTTGTTAAAGACTTCCATTAAAAGAAACATATTTATTTTGAAGATATTTTCTCATCTGTTTTCAAAATTTATTCCATTCATATTATTCTTGTTTTGGATGCTAGTTTGGATCTATAGGTTTAGTAGATAGATGTGAAGAAATATTTTCTCTATGGTGATTTAGAGGAGGATATTAAGATAGATAAACAAGATGGTTTTTTTAAAACTGGTAATTAAAATCATATATACATGTTTTAGAAGAGTTTGAATGGTTTGAAGAATACTATAAGGAAATGGTAAATGAAATTTTAATCTGTCAATTTCCATCATAGTTTCGGGATGAAATATTCTGATCATTATGTTTTTTGTTCAAATATTAACTGATGATATTATTATTATTATTTTCCCTTATGTTGATGATATGACCATTGTTGTCCATTATTCTTCAAGAATTGACATATTAAAGAATGATATTTGTCAGTATTTTACAATGAATGACTTGGGGAAAGCACAATAGATTCTTGTTAGGATGATCTCCCATGACATGAATTCTAGGAAATTTTAGTTCTCTTTGGAGAGATATATTGAGAAGGATATTCAAGGATATTTGATAGAGAGAGAGAATGCCGTTAGTATTATTACTTTACATTTTATACATTGTTCCAGTCCATCACCCTCTACTAATGAAGATATAGTAGCTGCAACACATACCATATTCATCTATCATTGGTTATTTGAATTATATTATTGTATGTGCTAGACTGGATATAGTCATGCATTTGGTGTGGTTAGTATTTTTCTATAAAATCTTGGTATAGTAAATTGGATATAAGTGATGTATAGTTTTTATTATCTTCATGGTACTTATGATCAATGATTGTGTTTTTGAAAAGGGAAACCATTTATTTGTGGATTTATAGATTCCAGTATGATAGGAGATATCAATTTGAGGACATCTACTTTAGGCTATTTGAACTATTTTTTAGGTGGATTTGTATCTTGGTAGTATAGATTGAAGAGTTTTGATGCATTATCTACCATAAATTCATAGTTTATTGTAGCCATAGAGTGTGCAAAAAAATTATCCGGAAGAAAAAATTTATTTGTTATCTCAGTTTATAATAGGTTAGTTTTTTATAATTTTTTGATAGTCAATGTGCTATTTTTTGGGAAAAAATTCCACATATCATGGCAGGTAGAAACATATCAATTTTTTATATCATTGTTTATGTAACATCCCTTATTCGAGACATTTAGATCATGAGAAGATCCATAGTAATAAAAATGGGTCAGGCATGTTGATCGAGAGTTTGTCGAAATGAAAATTTTGGGCATTGCGACTAATTGAAGGGTTGGCAGTGATCTCCACTTGAGTTGAACATGGATTTTGTTCGGTGAATCTTTTTAACACGAGCTCCCATGTGACTCTTGAAAATGTGAAATATGGGTCAATGTCCTAGGGTAACATATTCACATGGAGACATTTTTTTATTTGAGGTGTTATGAAATTCTGACGTATACATTTTCTCCTATATAAGGAGGAATCGACAAGTCATTTCAACACATCAGCAATATATAGACAAATTCATTTTAGTGATATTGTTTGTTTTGTGATCTTTTTTCCTAACCTCCACCATGGATCTACTAGTTAATGTTTGATTATTAAATTATAGATCCTTCAATGTTTGGAGATTCTCTATCCTGTACTTCTAATATTTAGTGGATCCCTATTTTTAGACTAGATCAATTGATTTATTCCCTTTTTTGGTATTGCACATTAAAATTACGAGTGTTACCCTTTGAGATTCTACCTAGTCAAATGTATTTGTCTCTATACATCAGGTTTTTTTTCGGAGAATGTATAAGGCCCCAGCCTCAAACATTACTTAATCTTTAGTTACATCAAGAATACACATTGAGGATCTTTTCAGGTTTAGAGTTTTTGAAAATTAGATCATAAATCATGCATTGCATTACACATTTAAACAAAGTGGTTACTTAAAAGATAGTACTCATTTTTCCCATTAATGGAAACATATTTTAAATAAAACATGGATTCTTTCTTGACACTTCTTTGACACTATCATCACATAATGTACCTTTCCCTTGACCTGTGAAAAATAGTTCAAAAACATGGGATGAGTATAAAAAGCTCTGTAAGAGATATAAAAGTAAGAAAATGAAAACATTAGTCCATGTATGAAATCATACATTACTTATAAAACATATGAATTTTAGCGTACCTCATCAAATCATGAATAAATCATAGAAATCATAAGACATAAAGGTATCTTGAGGCATTCATAACATTCTTACATAGGGCGTAACCCTCATGGTTACTATGGAATACACATCACAGTATATTCAATAAATCTCTTCGGAGAAACCTTAACGTTTAACCCCTTCGCGTTACCCAATGCATTAGAGATCTATATCCGGCTCACCCACCGTTAGTTTATCATGAAACCACCCGTCTTCATAACAATTCCCAATAACCATAACATAATCGTATCACATAAAACATGCATTAAGGAAACATAACATTTCCACTTTTCAATAACAAGATATCAATACAACACACTGATAAAAAATATTATGAAAACCATTTTCAACACCAAAATAACTAAAAAGTAAAACATTGTATTTAATTTTCATTTTTAAATAAAAAGGTTATGTCTTTTTGTGGAAGTCGAAGCTCAAATAATGGTCCAGGCGGTGGAGAAGTCATTGTCGCCGCATACGTACGACAAAAAAAATCATTCCATTTTGTAATTTAGTAAACTCTTCATATAAAAAAGATTCCTTTTGAGTAAAGGTAAAAGTCAAATGGGTTTATACACCGTATAAAAGAATGTTGTGTATAAAATATAATATGCCTCAATGAAAGGAGATTGAGATGAAGTCCCTTACCTCGGGTCCGACATGACTTGATCATTCTTTAATGTCCTGAATAATAAACATGGGTTAATTTATACTTGCTTAAGATCCTTTTTCAAGTCAATAATTCCTCTTATATCACTTATTACCATGTTATGAACACTATGTAATTATTTAAGTTAATAATGGTCGTTTTGTCGATCATTTGTACTTGAGTCAAAAATAAAGTCTTTATAATTACAAGTTGTTAATTTTGTAAAATATCCTTTATATACATAATTATATTAATTATTTAGATATCATATATATAATATATATCCAGTATATACAGGCATTTACAATATTACATAACATTTAGAGGTAAGAAATGAAATGCACCATTCATGGAGATGGTAAGTCGTACGTACGCATGAACGCTGCTTTCATTTCTATTTCATATTTTATGGAATGGAATCATAATGATATGAAGGTATATTATAATTACACTATAATATCATATATAATATCATTAATTCCATTCTTTATAAATCCAATATATGGCATTAATGAATCAAATCACTTTGAGAGGGCGATAGTCTGCACTTCCTAAAATGAAGATATCGTGTATCCCATAATGGAAGCCATAAAAGTATGCCATAAATGAAAAATATAGAAGCTTAAGGAAAAAATAAACATATTATATATCATATATAAATATAGTTACATCTTAATGTCCACCTTTGAAGTTGTTATAAGAATATTGAACAATCATCGTTTCGGGAGGAAGAAAATCACCATCCACAGAAATAGTATGTTCTTTAACCATTAGATGTAGGTGTGTGTAATTGAAACTAGAATAATTATTATAACAACATCCTAGTATATTTAACATACTGGTTTTGTTACAAAATAAATGAATAAAAAGAGTTTATGGGGTTGGAGAAGCAAAATAAAAGAAAAGAACATTAGAGAAGTCTTTACCTTTAAACCAGGTAACTCCTCTTGGTTAGAACCAAAATGTTTTCTTGAAGAGATTTCTAACTAAGATAAGGCTTCTAGGATTAATAGAGGGATGTGGATAGATAAAAAGATCAGAGCCTGGCCGAGCCAATGGCTTTAGAAGTGTGGGTAAAGAGGTAGAGGTGGGGGCATTTTATAAGAGGAGAGGAGGGGAACTTTTGGAATGGTATAAAATGTTACTTTATTTTCAAATGAGTTTCGGATTTAAAGGTCCCACATTGATTTATTTAGAGGATATGGTGATATGGGTTAGAAATATACGCATCCCATAGGTCTTTGACAAGTTTATGTCTTAGATTATATATTATCTTTTCATTTTATTTAAATCGTTCATTAATGATGTAATCATTGCATCATCATGATGTCATAAATAATTTAATTTATTTAATGTCTAAAGATTATAAAAAATACTATGATGTATGAAATATTTTTATATTTAAAATGGATTTTTATAGTCTAATATATCATTTATTTAGACCAAATTAATTTTTTTTACTCAGGTGATACATTCTTTGTTATATTTATCTTTCTTTGAAAATAAAAAGATAAAAAATCATTATCACACACAAGTGATTCCATGGGGTCCCCAAGATTGGCACAATGAATCCAATGGTTGGAAATGACACAAGAAGTACCATTATGACACATTTTGGGTTCATTTTTTATTATTATGATATTATTTTATTATCCATTACTACCCGATTACTAATTAATCAAGATAATTAAAGATAATTTCCGTCGTTACTATTCATAATGTCAAAAAACAAAAGTCTTGATTAAATAATTTGGAACTTTTGATTCCAAATATTTAATCAATTATTCCAAATACCAAACACATAAATTGATATAAATAATTTAAAAATAATTCTCGTTGTCAAAACAAATAGCGGGTTTTTTAGAAAAAATATTTATTAAATGTTTCGCACTTGTTTATGCCCAATTCCAAAGTGAAATTAATTATAATGACCACCATTGGATTAAATGGTAAAACAATATTATAATTAAAGTATAAGACCACTTAAAAAGATAATATAACCATATAATTAAAATAGATGAAAAATCTGTTTTCATATAAAATGCAGTATTTTTCACTATTCATTAAAAAATTAACATTGTCAGAAAAATACAAAAATATTATCCAATGTAAATTTCAATGTCCCAATCACAAGGAATATGTTTATTTTGAAAAATATAGCTTATAAAATTTTCCAAAGTTTGAGTTAAAAATGGTTTTCTATCAAAAGGCAGCAAAACAATTTTTAAAAATATTAGTGTATTCCATGATTAAGATCGGATTTATTCTCATTTTAAGCCTATAATACAATATATAATTCATAAATAGACATAGATATAGATATATATAATTAATTACTTACTTTGGATGTTACAACCTTCCCCCCTTTTGAAAATTTCATCCCCACAATTTATTTACATAACAAATAAGTGGGGCTATTTATTCTCATTGCATTTTAAGATTCCCATCTTGCCTCTTCACTCATGTGGTTTTTACACAAAACCTTTACATGATGAATCACCTTAATCCTCAACACTTTCTCCATATGGTCAATAATCTAGACCGGTTGTTCCTCATAAGATAGATTCTCTTCCAGCTGAACTACCTCTGGACTCAAAACATGAGATGGATCTGGCATGTACATCCTTAACATAGAAACATGAATAACATTGTGTACCTAAGATAAAATCGGAGGTAAAGCCTCTCAGTATGCAACTGTTCCAACTCTCTCCAGAATTTCATATGGTCCAATGTACCTTGGACTCAGCTTTCCATTATTACCAAATGGAATCACACTTTTCCATGGTGAAACATTGAGAAAAACATGATCACCTACTTCAAAAGTGAGATCATTCATCCTGTTGTCCGCATAACTCTTCTGCCTACTCTCAGCTGTACTCATATGTTTCTGTATCAGCTGAACTTTTTCTGCCAACTCTTCTACCAATTCTGGTCCCATCAACTTCCTTTCACCTACTTCATCCCAAAAATCAGGAGTTGGACACTGCTTCCAATATAATGGCTCATATGGTGCCATCACTATACTGAAATGAAAACTGTTATTATAAGAAAACTCAACCAAAGAAAGATGTTGGTCCCAACTTCCCTGATAATCCATCAAACCACCACGTAGCATATCCTCCAAAGTCTGGATCGTTTGTTCTGACTGCCCATATGATTGAGGATGGAAAGTTTTACTAAAATTTAATTCAGTACCCAACGACTTCTAAAGGCCTTTCCAAAATATAGAAGTGAACATGGGATCACGGTCAGATAAAATGGAGAGAGTAACTCCATGTAAGCTGACTATCTCATTGCGATACAAACGAGAAATTTGATCTTCGAAAAAAGTATCTCGTATAGAAAGGAAATGAGTAGATTTAGCCGAGATATCAACAACAACCAAGATTTCATTACTACATCGAGGTGTCTTTAGCAATCCCACAAAGAAGTCCATGGATATATTCTCCCATTTCCACTCTAGCACTGGTAATTTTTGAAGCATCCTTTTCAGTAACTGCCACTTTGCTTTAACCATTTGACAAGTCAAACACTTCACAGTAAAATCAGCAATGTCTCCTTTCATTCCGTCCTACCAGTAATACTCCCAATGAACTGTATACATCATAGTACTGCCGGGATGAACTGAAAATAGAGAACTATAAGCTACAAATAATAACTCTCGCTTCAACTTTGAATCAAATGGATCACCCAATATCTTCCCAAATATCAAAACCAAATCATTTTAAATGTTGAATTTAGGAAACTTACCCTTCGGAACAAGCTCTACCTTTTTTTGAAACTTATTGTCTTGCTTCTGTGGTTGCTTAATTCTGTCTGATAGAGAATATTTCACTGATACATGAAACAAAACAGAAGGACATCCTACACCAACTACTTCTATGCCAATGTTCGTCAAATCCTTAACCAAAGGATCACGTTCCAAACGCAACATTGTTAATGAAGAATTACGTTTTTCGACTCAAAGCATCAGCCACATTATTTTCTTTTCCCAGATGGTAATGAACTGTACAATCATAATCCTTGATTAATACTAGCCATCCCTTCTGTCTCATGTTCAATTTTTTCTGAGTAAATATATAATTTAAAATTTTGTCATCAGAATATATTTCACACTTTACTCCATACAAATGATGCCTCCAAATTTTTAAAGCAAAAACAACAGCATCTAATTCCAAATCATGTGTAGGGTAATTTACCTCATGAGTTTTCAACTGACATGAAGCATAATCAATTACCTGATCATTCTGCATTAGGACGCAACAAATTCCATTAAATGAAGCATCACTGTAGATGAAAAACTCACCATTCCTGGAAGGTACTACCAAAACTGGAGCATTCAGCAATATTCTTTTCAATTCCTGAAAACAATCATCACATTCTTTTGTCCAGAGAAACTTAACACCATTCCGAGTTAGCTTAGTCATTGGACTAGGTAACCGTGAAAACTTTCTAACAAACCATTGGTAATATCATTCCAAACCATGGAAGCTACGAATCGCAGTTACATTTTTGGCTCTTGGCCATTCTTAAACAACCTTTTTTTGGCAGGATCAACAGTTATCCCATCTTTAGAAACAATGTGACGAAGGAAAGAAATTTGCTGCAACCAAAAATCACACTTTCTAAATTTCCCATACAATATATTTTCTTTTAAGGGTTTCAAAATAAAACTTAAATGTCTTTCATTCTCCTCTTTACTTTTAGAAAACACCAATATATCATCAATAAAAACAACCAACAACTTATCTAAGAACTCATGAAAATTATATTCAAAAGGACCATGAATACAGCAGGTGCATTGGATATCCCAAAAGGAATAAATACAAATTCATAATGGCCATATCGTGTATAGAATGCGGTATTTGGAATATAAGCTTCCTTTAGCATCAACTAATGGTAACCCGATCTCAGGTCAATCTTTGAAAAAAACTGAGCTCCCAGGAGCTGATCAATCAAATCATCGATATAAGGTAAACGATGTTTGTTTTTAACAGTGATGTTATTCAAGGCTCTATAATCAATGAAAAGTCTCATTGAACCATCTTTATTTTTAACAAATAAAACAGGATCACCCCATGGTGATGTGCTAGGTTGAATGAATCCTTTCTCTAATAAATCTTGCAGTTGCTCCTTCAACTCTAAAAGATCAATTTGAGCCATTCAATAAGGGGGTTTTGAAATTTTCTTAGCATCAGGAACTAAGTCAATAGTAAATTAAACTTCCCAACCTAGTATTTTCCATGTAACTCATCCGAAAAATCATCAAGATACTCATTTACCACTGGGGTGTAATTAATCTGAACATTTCCCTTTTTTTCAACAATTTGTGCAGGGTAACATTCACTTCCCTATTTTACAAGTTTCTCGGCCTCTTGATATGTTATCAACAGTAATGGTTCATTCTTGTACACAAAATGAATGTCTTTCTGAAAAGAAACTTATTTAGCTATACTGTCAATCTTAACATGGTAAATATAGAGCCAATCCATACCCAGGATAACATCAAATTCTACTATAGGTAAAACAATAAGGTTTGAAAGTGGGTTCTTTCCACGGATAAGGATATGGAGATTCTTTTGAATTCTTTTTTCCTCAACATTTCCCCCAGGTGTTATTACCACAAGTTTAGGAGTCATTTAATGAGATGGTATTCCCATTTTACTAGAAATGTTTTTAGAGATGAAAGAATGTGTATAACCCGAATCAAACAACACACTGGCATAATATGAAAAAATAAACAAAGTACCTGATACAACTTCATTTGATGGCCTAACATCAGCTGAAGTAGTTGCAAAGGATTTCACCACCCATTTCTGCTTATAGTCTAACAGCTTCCCATCATTCGAGCTCTTTGTCGGACACTCGTTTGCATTGGTACACATCTCATTACACTTAAAACATTTCACTAACTATAAATAAAATTTGGTCTTACCATCACCCTTATCTTTTTTAGTGCAATCACAAGCCTTATGTCCAATCTTACTGCATTAGTTTTACTTTCCAGAATTCAGAAGACATTCCCTAGAATGCCTATTACTACATTTATCTCAAACTGGAAACTTAGTTTTCTTACCGTCATACCTGTTTGAATAATTCTTTCCTTTCTCCTGCCACCTCAGTCTCTTCTTCAGCTGGTTGTTATAGAACCCTTGATCATCAGAAAACTCCATTTCCACCTTCTCATCACATCGAACAAGCATTTCATAAATCATGAACTCGTGAGAAGCTAAAGCCCTTCGATATTTTGGCTTTATTCTTGAGTAAAAATGATTGATTTTACTATCAAGGACTTGGATAAAATTTGGAGCATACCATTCCAATCGAGTGAACCATTCTTCATAGGAAGCCACTGAGTGTTCCTCATGTCTCAATTCATGGAATTTTTATTCCACCCTAAGTCAAAACTCCATAGGAAAATACTTCTCAATAAACATACCTTTGAATTCATCCCAGTCGAGAGCATCAATCTCATCAGCGTCCTTGATATTTTTAACCATCGACGACCACTGATCTGCTTCACCATCCAAACAGTAAATATCAAGACTAACATTTTGATTGTCTGAACACCCCATGACATTGAAAATATTCTCCAGTGCTTTAATCCACCCTTCAACTAATATAGGGTCAGATGATCCTCTGAATGATGGAGGATGTAGCCTCATGAAATGTTCCACCACAAAAATGTTTCTCTGTGGTTGATCTGGCTAATATCGTTCATGGATACCACTACAATTTATTTCTTGAGTCAACAGATCCATTACTACTACAAACTATTCCGTTCCAATTCATACCATCTCAGGATGCTGATTCGGAAGGTTATTTCCTTTTGTATGCCTTTCTAGCGCTGGTTCCATGTTTCTTCTAAGGAAAACCATTATGAACAAACATTTCGTAGATGAAGCAACATGGTAAACTTCAAATGCTATATCATTTCAATTTGACAATAAAAAATATTTTTGGAAAATCATTTAATAGAATTATAACTCCTAAAGTTATCTAAACCGACCGCTGATACCAACTATGTGTCCCCTGCATTAATCAGTACAGAATCTTAAGTTACTTCAAGAATACACGTTGAGGATATTTTCAGGGTTAGATTTTTAGAGAATTAGATCTTAAATCTTGCATTACATTCCACATTTAAAAAAAGTGGTTACATATAAGATTGTACTCATTTTTCCCATCAGCGGAAACATATTTAAAATAAAACATGGATTCATTCTTGACACTTCCTTGACACTATCATCACATCATGTACCTTTACCTTGACCTGTGAAAAACATTTAAAAAACATGGGATGAGCATATAAAGCTTAGTAAGGGATATAAATGTTCGAAAATGAAAATATTAGTCCATGTATAAAATAATACATTACTAATAAAACTTAATCACGTGAAAATACCTCATAAAATCATGAATAAATCATAGAAATCATAAGACATAATGGTATCATGAGGCATTCATAACATTCTTACGTTGGGAGTAACCCTCATGGTTACGTTTTGAATACCCATCATAGTATATTCCCTAAATCTCTTTGGAGAATCCTTAATGTTTAACCCCTTCATATTACCCAACGCATTGGAGAGCTATATTGGCCTCACCTACCCTTAGTTTATCATGGAACCACCCATCGTAATAACGTAGCCCAAGAACCATAACATAATCATATCACATAAAACATGCATGAAGGAAACATAACATTTCCACTTTTCAATCACAAGATATCAATACAACACATTGATATAAAAACATTATGAAAACTATTTTCAATACCAAAATAATTGAAAAGTAAAACATGGTATTTAATTTAAATTTTTTAAAAAAGGTTATGGCTTGTAGAGGAAGTCGAAGCACAAATAATGGTCACGGCGGTGGAGAAGTCATTGTCGCCGCATACGTATGACAAAAAAACATTTCCTTTTGTCGTTTAGAAAATGAATCATATAAAAAATATTCCTATCGTGTAACTATAAAATACAAAGTGTTTTATACACCGTATAAAATAATGTTGTGCATAAAACATAATATTCCTCAATGGAAGATGATTGAGATGATGTCCCTTACCTCGGGTCCGACTTGACTCGATCGTTCTTTAATGTCTAGAATAATAAACTTGAGTTAATTTCTAATTTTGTAAGAACCTTTTTAATGTTCATTATTCCTTTTATATCACTTATTACCAGGTTATGAACACTATGTAATTATTTAAGTTAATAATGGTCATTTTGTCGATCATTGGTACTTGAGTCAATAATAAACTCTTTATAATTACATGTTGCTCATGTGGTAAAATATCCATTATATCCAGAATTATATTCATGATTTAGATATCATATATGTCATATATATCCAGTATATACATTCATTTACAATATTACATAACATTTATAGGTAAGAAATTAAATTCACTATTCATGGAGACGGTAAGTCGTACGTACGCAAGAACGATACTTTCATTTCTATTTCATATTATATGGAATATAATCATAATGATATGAAGGCATATTATAATTCCATTATAATATCATATATAATATCATTAATTCCATCCTTTATGTGTCCCACATATGGAATTAACAAATCAAATCACTTTGAGGGGGCGGTAGTCCGCACTTACTAAAATGAAGATATCATGTATACCCATAATAGAATCCATAAAGGTATGCCATAAATGAAAAATACAGAAGCTTAAGGAAAAAATAAACATATTATATATCATATATAAATATAGTGACATCTTAATGTCCACCTTTGAAGGTTTTATAAGAATATTGAACAATCATTGTTTCCTAAGGCAAAAATTCACCATCCACGGAAATAGTATGTTCTTTAACCATTAGATGTAGGTGTGTGTAAGTGTAGCTAGAATAATTCGTATAAAAAAATACTAGTATATTGAAAATACTGGTTTTTTTACAAATTAAATGAATAAAAAGAGGTTATGGGGTTGGAGAAGCAAAATAAAACAAAAGAACATTAGAGAAGTCTTTACCTTTAAATCGGGTAACTCCTCGTGGTTAGAACCAAAAGGGTTTCTTGAAGAGCTTCTACGTAAGGTAAGACATCTAAGATGAAGAGAGGGATGTGGAAAGATAAAATGAGAAGAGCTTGGCCGAGCCAATGGCTTGAGAAGTGTAGGTAAAGAGGTAGATTTGGGGGATTTTATAAAAGGAGAGGAGGGGCACTCTTGGAAAGGTATAAAATGTTAGTTTATTTTCAAATGAGTATCGAATTTTAAAGGTCCCACATTGATTTATTTCGAGGATAAAGTGACAAGGGTTCGAGGCATACACACCCAATAGGTCTTTGACATGTGTATGTCTTAGATTTTACATTATCATTTCATTTTATTTAAAACATTCATTAATGAGGTAATCGCAGCATCATCATGATGTCATAAATAATTTAATTTATTTAATGTCTAAAAATTATAAAAAAAAATACTATGATGTATGAAATATTTTTACCTTTAAAATGACTATTTATAGTCCAATATATAATTTATTTATATGAAATTAATTTTTTTTACTAAGGTGATACATTCTTTGTTATATTTATCTTTCTTTAAAAATAATGTAAAGACCCGTAAAATTCAAGGAAATTTTTTTTCTTAATTTTCTTTAGAATTTTACAAGAGCGCGGTTTCAGACGGCACCTGATTCCGAGGCCCGGAGTGCCCGGAATTAATTTCCGAAGTTTGGCTCGGGTACGTTCAGTGAACGAACGAGCGAGAATTCCTAACTTTTGATCCGGTGCTCGAAATTGAAATCTGAGGGCACCGATGAACTCGCAGCGCCGATTTTTGCTTAAGAGGACTTTTTCCGAAGGTGCGTTTGCTGAGGAGGAGTTGTTAAAAAAAGGGGGAGTTAAATGTGAAGTAATAAAATTGTGTTACAATTTTATTTCATAATCTAAGTTGTTAACCTATGTGTGGAAGTTGGGTGGGACCTACTTGTTGTTAACTACCCTTGAGAGAATAAAGGTGGGGTGGGGCCCACACGAGCCCAACCCCTCACCTTCCCTAACTCCTCTAAACCCCCCACTTAAGATGTGTAACTCATCTTAACCTTTAAACTTCCCATTAATTGGGTGACTTTCCCTCTCCTCACTTTAATCATTCCAACACACTAATCCAATTAATGGAATTAAGTTTTTGAATTTTGAACTCATAGAATTTCTTAATAAAATAAGATTAGCTTATTTTATTTTTGGGGGTTAGATTGGTTGTGTTGGGGATTGGAGGAGAGAGCTCTAAGTCTCTTGAAGAACTTCATCTTCTCCGGCGAAGAACGTCTTCATCCTCAACGAAGAACGACAACACTCGTCAAGGATCATCGACTCGGCGACCCGGTATCTTCGGACCTCTTCTTCCTCCTCGGACCTTCTTCGTCGGCAAACGAAGATCCGCCAACGACGTGTCTCTTCGGGCATATCTCTTCGTCAACGGATTTGACGAACGACGACCGCGACGCCCGACCTCCGCGACGCCGTCTTCCGCAGAGCGTAGACGAATCATCAAATCTTAAACCCGAGGTAGGGGTTGTCGTTTTCTTTTGGTTTCCTTATTTTATTCTTGATCGTGATTTTATCAAGACTAACGTGTGACTTGATTTATTTTAAGTTGCGTTTTTATTTTAACGTGAGGGGGGCCGGACCGCACGAACACGGCCGAACCCCCCTCCATCGTTCTTGTTTTATTCATGCGGGTGGAAGCAAGTGGCGTGGTGCCGTCGCACCACGCGGATGATCGTGCTTATAATTTACGCAACGCCGTCGCGCTACGCCGAGGAGAATCTTCAAGAAGGCGACACCGTCGCGCCGCGTTGGAAGGAATCATGGTACGGCAAAGGGGCGCGGTGCCGTCGCACCGCGCCGGACGACGAACACCGCGGCCGGTTCCGGGCCGCGGCGGGACGAGGAGACCGCGGCCGGTTCCGGGCCGCGGTGGAAGAGAAAACCGGAGGCCGGGCCGCCGGCGTCGGAAGCCGAAGGGGGAACCGGAAATTACCGGTTCCGTTGGAGAAAACCGGTCGGCCAGCTGGCCGGCCGGAAGGCATTAAACCGGGGAATTTAATTCCCTGGTCAGCCTGTAAAACCCCCCTCTTTAAGAGGGGGGCGGTTCCATGTAGGGGGGGGGGGGGGGGAACAGCCCCCCGGTTTTTTTTAAATCGGCCCCCACGTGGGGGCCGTTTGTTACAAAGGCACGGCACAAGGCCGTGCCGCCTTGTCAAAACCGCGGGGCTTAGCCCCCGCGTGCGCCGCCACCTCGCGGCGCCAGGCCGCCGCGGCCCGCCGTGCCACCGTCCGCCGCCGCCGTCCGCCGCCGCCGGCCTCCGCCGCCGCGCCGCCGCGCCGCCGCGCCGCCGCCCGCCGCCGCCGTCCCCCGCGCCACCCAGGGGGGGTCGGGCCGGGTCGGCCCGGACCCGGACCCCCCGTTTCGAACCAGTTTTGGTTTTTCGCTCATAACTTGAGCCTCGGACCTACGAATGACGAACCGTCTGCGTCAACGCGATCCTTGGATCGAGACGGTCGTTTCGGTATATCGCACTCAAGGTTTCGGTTTACTTTGAGTTCGGCCGGGTTGGTTCGTTCACGAAACCAACCGGGCCTTCGGAGCGGAAACGCTCATATCTTGAGCTACGGACGTCCGATTGACGTGTCGTCAGTCGCGTAGTGTCCCTCTTAGTGAGACGGATCTTTTGGCATACTCCGCCCGAGTTTTGGACGCAGGTGGAGTACGGTCGGGTTGGTTTTGCCTTAAAAACCAACCGGGCCCCGGAGACGAAAATGCCAATAACTCTCAGACCGGGCGTCCGATCGACGCGCTGTCTGTTGCGTTGAGTTCCTGTTGTCGATACGGAACTTTTGGATACATCAACTCTGGTCTTCGTGACAGTTGATGTATCAGCCTCTCGGCTCGTGGAGCGGACCCTCCGTACGAGCTTGCTGTGTGCGGGAACCCTAGTGCTGGCTGCGACTGTTCTACTGCTACGACTGCTACTGTGACTACGACGACGACAGTACAGAGATCCTGTGTGGATTCGACGACGAAAGTACAGAGATCCTATGTGGATTCGACGACGACGACTTCAGCACTCAGCGATCCTACGTGGATCAGTGCTACAGGTCCTGTGTGGACCCGATCCTGTGTGGGTACTTGCGCTCAGCGGTTCTGTGTGAGCCAGCGCCTACAGGTTCTGTGTGAGCCCGATCCTGTGTGGGTCTTTGCGGGGGTTAGTTACCTATCGATCCTTCGTGGGTCCGACGACTTAGATGGATCAGTGATCATCTTTTTCGTCCTTGAAAAAGTATACCTGTGTGAGCTGAATCCTGTTGTTTTCCTGTGTGGATTGTGTTGTGCAATCCTGTGTGGATTATGTTTTTCTTTCCTATGTGGAATACGTATACTTTCCTGCGTGGACTGAGTTGTACTTGGGCTCGGAGGTTGGAGCGTATTTGAATTGATGACTTAGGTATATGTATGGGCATATACCTAAGCAGTATCGGTTGTTACTTCGTGATTGTACTTTTCTTCGTGATTTATCCTTTGTGGATTTGAGAGACCTTCAGGGGTCTCGGGGTCCCTACTGAGTAGCTTATACTCACCCCTGCACGGGCTTCGCCCACACTACGTTGTGTTGGTTGCAGACGACGGACAGCGTTGACCTTAGCTGAGGCTTGTAGAGCGGGACGGTACCCGGAGGTGGACCACTGGGCGGGACGTGCACGGAGCGGATGACGGGACCCGTGGAGCAGAGGAGCTATCTGTACCCACCCTTCAGGTGGGATTTCCAGTGGACAGCTCGGAGTAGCAGCTTTTACTTTTCAGTTGCTGTTTTTCCCTTTTTAGTTGTACTTTACTTTCAGTTTGGGTTTGTATTCTGGCCCATTTACTTTTCCGCACTTTCAGTCGTACTCTGCTTGTTTAGTGTTTACTTTCCGCTTGTTTACTCTGTGGTGTGTGTTTACTTTTCAAAGGCAATGCCTTCCCTTTTTACTGGGATTTACGCCTTGGTGCTAGTCGCCAGCCCCTGGCCTATGGAAGGCGGGCTTGGGGTAGTCACGGCACGGACCCCGAGGGCGGGTCGTGAAAAATTGGTATCAGAGGAGTTCGGTTCTACCGCGAACTCTGATCTTTTCTATGTGAAGCAATAATGTTTAGCGTATTGAGTGTGGTTATCAGTCCAGGGAGTCCAGTGTTGGTGCGGCGGCCGACGTATCCGTACACCAGGACCCTGACTTCTAATTTCCGACTTAATGCACGAAAACATTGATTGCGTGTGTGTTTCAAAGTTTTCTTTGTGATTACTTATATCAGCTCACCAGGTATACAGTTCTAACCGTGGCGCACCTGTTTCCTTTTCAGGATGGCCCCACGACGGCAGCCAGCTAGGGTTCCGAGAGTCGAGCGAGACGACAGCCCACCGAGCGACGAGGCCTCGGTGCAGGGCCCTTTTCCAGTAGTGGCACCGGCGGTAGCTTTACCCGCCGAGCCCCCGATGCTTCCAGCAGCAGCCGCTGACGATGCACGTCGCCTCAGCGCACTGCATGAGTTTCAGCGCCAGCGACCGCCCAGGTTTCACGGGGAGACGGATCCCCGGGCAGCAGAGGACTGGCTGGAGGCAGTGGTTCGAGTGTTTAGGCTAGTGAGGACACCAGCAGACCTCATGGTGGTCCTCGCTGCGAGCCTACTACACGCAGCAGCAGGACGATGGTGGAGCTTGATGCTCCAGGTGCACGATGAGGCATCTCTACTTTGGACGGACTTTGAGAGCCTCTTCCGCTCGGAGTTCGTCCCAGCCACCCTTCGTGCGGTGCGTATCCAGGAGCTTCTACAGCTGCGGCAGGGCAGCATGACGGTCGCTCAGTACTCGGCGAGATTTACCGATCTCTCGCGCTACTCGACCGACATGGTACGGGACCCATTCTTCCGGGCCCGGACCTTCGAGCAGGGTTTGAGACACGAGATCAGGGCATCGCTGATCTCCCTCAGCATACCGACTCAGACAGGAGTACTGGAGCGGGCCCTTCTGATCGAGAGCTTCCTTGCTGAGTCAACACCAGCACAGCGACCCACCGCAGGGCGGCACGTGGCAGAGTCATCTGCAGCAGGCAGTCGACGAATGACTCAGGGGTCCAGACAGACCAGACCTTCGGGCCGACGACCTCAGGGCACTGGCTCAGCAGTGCGGGGCACATAGCGCGGAGCCAGTCTTCCGAGAGGCAGACAGTGCTACTCGTGCGGCGGGCAGGGCCACATGGCTCGTGACTGCCCGACCCGTCGTGCCGAGGAGCAGCAGACAGTTGATGGACCACCGAGGCAGAGGCAGAGGATCGACCGTGGCGGTCCGCAGGGAGGAGGCGGACGAGGCAGAGGAGCTGGACGAGCAGCTGGTGGTGGCCGACGCTTTGAGGCTCTACCACCACCACCACCAGGAGGTCCACCCCGACCACAGGGAGCTGGCGGGCAGTGACAGGCACAGCTCCAGGCAGCAGAGGCCTACGACCACGGCGCACCCGAGATGATTCGAGGTACTATCGGTGTCTATTCCACCCTTGCTGCAGTTCTTATAGACACAGGAGCGAGTCACTCTTTCATAGCCGCTGCCCTTGTTCGGAGCTCGGAGATTCCGACAGAGCCGTTGGCTCGATCCTTACGGCTAGAGACTCCTACGGGAGCAGACTCGACGATTACGCACTGGTTCCGGCAGTGTGATCTTACTCTAGGAGGCGAGAGCTTCGGCTGGGATCTTCTTGTAGCAGCGTCGAGGCCTTACGACGTCATCTTGGGCATGGATTGGCTGTCTACGGTCCATGCACAGATTGACTGTTTTAGGCGCAAGGTGCGATGTGTACGCACCGACGGAAGCAGGTTCACCTTCACCGGCGAGAAGGGAGCCTTAGCAGCACAGGATGGACTTCCGCGGAGGAGAGGACAGCCCATCACTCATCAGTTGGCTAGCCTTATCCTTGGACCAGTTGACGTGCGGAGTCCTGGTTTTCCTGCAGTGGTGGATCAGTTTGCGGACGTTTTTCCTGACGACGTTCCAGGGCTACCTCCTCGCAGAGAGGTAGACTTTTATATTGACTTGTACCCCGGGACAGCCCCGATATCCACTCCAGCATATCGGAGGGCCCCCGCCGAGCTTCGAGAGCTACGTGTACAGTTGGAGGACTTGCAGGGCAAGGGGTTCATCCGACCCAGTGTTTCACCCTGGGCTTCCCCGATATTGTTCGCCAAAAAGGCGGACGGGAGCTTGCGACTTTGTGTTGACTATCGTCGCCTGAACCAGGTGACAGTGAGGAACAAGTATCCGCTACCGAGGATTGATGACCTCTTTGATCAGCTCAAGGGAGCACGGTGGTTCTCGAAGATAGACCTCAGGTCAGGCTATCATCAGCTCAGAGTCAGAGACGAGGATGTGCAGAAGACGGCCTTCAGATGTCGGTATGGCCACTATGAGTTCTTGGTTATGCCCTTCGGTGTAACCAATGCTCCAGCAGTGTTCATGTCTCTCATGAACAGGATCTTTCAGCCATACCTCGATCGGTTTGTCGTGGTCTTCATCGACGACATTCTGATTTACTCTACGACAGAGGAGGAGCACGCCTATCACTTGCGAGTTGTTCTTGACACACTCTGAGAGCACCAGCTTTATGGTAAGCTCTCGAAGTGCCAGTTCTGGATACGTGAGGTCCACTTTTTGGGACACGTTATCTCTGAGGCGGGAGTTGCAGTGGATCCCGCGAAGATTGAGGCTGTGTTAGCATGGGAGCCACCCAGGAGCGTGACTGAGGTTCGGAGTTTCTTGGGACTAGATGGATACTATCGGAGATTTGTGCCGAACTTCTCCAGAGTTGCGGCATCACTCACAGCTTTGACGAAGAAGGGGAAACCCTTCGTGTTGTCAGACAGTTGTCAGCAGAGCTTCCAGGAGCTGAGACAGAGATTGACTAGCGCACCTATCTTGAGGTTGCCTGAGGAGGGAGTAGGGTACGTAGTCTACTGCGATGCATCAGGGACAGGACTCGGATGTGTTCTGATGCAGGAGCGGGCTGTGATCGCCTATGGATCACGTCAGTTGAGGCCGCATGAGCAGAACTACGCTACCCATGACCTGGAGTTAGCAGCAGTGGTCTTCACTCTGAAGACATGGCGACACTATCTGATGGGCGAGCTCTTTAAAGTATTTTCCGATCATCAGAGTCTCAGGTATATCTTCTCGTAGAAAGACCTGATCCTGAGACAGCGATGATGGCTCGAGTTCCTCCAGGACTATGACTTTGAGATAGTCTATACTCCTGGGAAGGGGAACGTAGTAGCCGATGCCCTCAGCAGGAGGACGGGCATTCAGCTACTCGAGGAGGCGACAGAGCAGCTAGCCTCTTTGCAGATATCCTTCGTGGATAGAGATGGTGCAGCCTTTCTTCAGTCTCTCACAGTCACTCCTCTACTACTGCAGTGGGTCAGGGAGGCCCAGCGCGGGGACGCTGACTGTGAGACACGGCGTTCACAAATATCCTCGGGACAGGCACCTAATGGTTTCTCCCTTGGAGCAGAGAACTACATCCTTTTCAGAGGACGTACCATGGTACCAGTCGCATTGCGAGAGGAAGTGCTGAGAGAGTTTCACACTTCTCCTTTGGCGGTACATCCTGGAGTGGCGAAGATGTACCAGGACCTCAGACGGCAGCATTGGTGGCCGGGCATGAAGAAGGCTGTAGTAGAGTTCGTTTCTCGATGCCTCACCTGTCAGCAGGTGAAGGCAGAGCATCAGGTACCAGCAGGCTTGGTACAGCCCTTGGAGGTTCCGGAGTGGAAGTGGAACGGCATATCTATAGACTTCGTGACTGGAATTCCACGCACTTCCAGAGGTCACGACTCCATCTGGGTGATTTTTGACCGACTCACCAAGTCGGCACACTTCTTACCCATCAGAGAGCAGGGCTCAGTGGAGAGCTTGGGACGTCTCTACGTTCAGGAGATTGTGCGGCTCCACGGCGTGCCATCATCTATCGTTTCCGATCTAGATGCCCGCTTTACTTCCCGGCTTTGGAAGGGGTTACAGGAGGCATTCGGGACGCAGCTACGTCTTAGCACAGCTTTTCACCCTCAGACGGATGGTCAGACGGAGAGGACCATTCAGACTCTCGAGGACATGCTCCGCGCATGTGTCCTTGACTTTGGTCGAAGCTGGGAGGACCACCTACCCTTGGTGGAGTTCGCTTACAACAAAAGCTACCACTCCACCATCGGGATGGCACCGTATGAGGCGTTGTACGGCCGACCATGTAGATCTCTTTTGTGCTGGACAGACCCTAGGGAGTCAGCACTGGTGGGACCGGAGATGGTCCAGGCCACGACAGAGAAGGTCCAGGTCATCCAAGAGCGGATGAGGACAGCTCAGAGCCGGCAGAAGTCATACGCTGACAGGAGGCGGAGGCCACTGGAGTTCGAGGATGGCGACCACGTCTTCTTGCGGGTCTCACCTCGACGTGGTATTCGGAGATTTGGCCGAGGCGGCAAGTTATCTCCGCGCTTCATCGGACCCTTCCAGATTCTCAGCAGGATTGGCGAGGTGGCTTATCGCCTGGCTCTACCACCTCAGTTGCACCGGGTGCACGACGTCTTCCACGTATCCCAGCTGAGGAGATACGTGCACGACCCGACACACATCATTGACCATGGGGAGCTTGACGTTGACGATGGGGCGACTTTTACGAAGGTCCCGGTGGAGATAGAGGATCGACAGGAGCGGGTCCTGCATGGGCGATCGATTCCTCTTGTGCGCATCAGATGGCAGCACGGGAATCTCCAGGAGAGCACATGGGAGCGGGAGGCTCAGATGCGTGCTCAGTACCCTCATTTGTTTCCCTAGTTTTTGTTGTATCTTTACGGGGACGTAAAGCCCTGAGGTGGGAGTAATGTAAAGACCCGTAAAATTCAAGGAAAATTTTTTTCTTAATTTTCTTTAGAATTTTACAAGAGCACGGTTTCAGACGGCACCTGATTCCGAGGCCCGGAGTGCCCGGAATTAATTTCCAAAGTTTGGCTCGGGTACGTTCAGTGAACGAACGAGCGAGAATTCCTAACTTTTGATCCGGTGCTCGGAATTGAAATCCGAGGGCACCGATGAACTCGCAGCGCCGATTTTTGCTTAAGAGGACTTTTTCCGAAGGTGTGTTTGCTGAGGAGGAGTTGTTAAAAAAAGGGGGAGTTAAATGTGAAGTAATAAAATTGTGTTACAATTTTATTTCATAATCTAAGTTGTCAACCTATGTGTGGAAGTTGGGTGGGACCTACTTGTTGTTAACTACCCTTGAGAGAATAAGGGTGGGGTGGGGCCCACACGAGCCCAACCCCTCACCTTCCCTAACTCCTCTAAACCCCCCACTTAAGATGTGTAACTCATCTTAACCTTTAAACTTCCCATTAATTGGGTGACTTTCCCTCTCCTCACTTTAATCATGCCAACACACTAATCCAATTAATGGAATTAAGTTTTTGAATTTTGAACTCATAGAATGTCTTAATAAAATAAGATTAGCTTATTTTATTTTTGGGGGTTAGATTGGTTGTGTTGAGGATTGGAGGAGAGAGCTCTAAGTCTCTTGAAGAACTTCATCTTCTCCGGCGAAGAACGTCTTCATCCTCAACGAAGAACGACAACACTCGTCAAGGATCATCGACTCGGCGACCCGGTATCTTCGGACCTCTTCTTCCTCCTCGGACCTTCTTCGTCGGCAAACGAAGATCCGCCAACGACGTGTCTCTTCGTGCATATCTGTTCGTCAACGGATTTGACGAACGACGACCGCGACGCCCGACCTCCGCGACGCCGTCTTCCGCGGAGCGTAGACGAATCTTCAAATCTTAAACCCGAGGTATGGGTTGTCGTTTTCTTTTGGTTTCCTTATTTTATTCTTGATCGTGATTTTATCGAGACTAACGTGTGACTTGATTTATTTTAAGTTGCGTTTTTATTTTAACGTGAGGGGGGCCGGACCGCACGAACACGGCCGAACCCCCCTCCATCGTTCTTGTTTTATTCATGCGGGTGGAAGCAAGTGGCGTGGTGCCGTCGCACCATGCGGATGATCGTGCTTATAATTTACGCAACGCCGTTGCGCTACGCCGAGGAGAATCTTCAAGAACGCGACGCCGTCGCGCCGCGTTGGAAGGAATCATCGTACGGCGAAGGGGCGCGGTGCCATCGCACCGCGCCAGACGACGAACACCGCGGCCGGTTCCGGGCCGCGGCGGGACGAGGAGACCGCGGCCGGTTCCGGGCCGCGGCGGAAGAGAAAACCGGCGGCCGGGCCGCCTGCGTCGGAAGCCGAAGGGGGAACCGGAAATTACCGGTTCCGTTGGAGAAAACCGGCCGGCCAGCTGGCCGGCCGGAAGGCATTAAACCGGGGAATTTAATTCCCCGGCCAGCCTGTAAAACCCCCCTCTTTAAGAGGGGGGCGGTTCCATGTAAGGGGGGGGGGGGCAACAGCCCCCCGGTTTTTTTTAAATCGGCCCCCACGTGGGGGCTGTTTGTTACAAAGGCACGGCACAAGGCCGTGCCGCCTTGTCAAAACCGCGGGTCTTAGCCCCCGCGTGCGCCGCCACCTCGCGGCGCCAGGCCGCCGCGGCCCGCCGCGCCGCCGCGCCGCCGCCGGCCACCGCGCCACCCAGGGGGGGGTCGGGCCGGGTCGGCCCGGACCCGGACCCCCCGTTTCGAACCAGTTTTGGTTTTTCGCTCATAACATGAGCCTCGGACCTCCGAATGACGAACCGTCTACGGCAACGCGATCCTTGGATCGAGACGGTCGTTTCGGTATAACGCACTCAAGGTTTCGGTTTACTTTGAGTTCGGCCGAGTTGGTTCGTTCACGAAACCAACCGGGCCTTCGGAGCGGAAACACTCATATCTTGAGCTACGGACGTCCGATTGACGTGCCGTCAGTCGCGTAGTGGTCCTCTTACTGAGACGGATCTTTTGGCATACTCCGCCCGAGGTTTGGACGCAGGTGGAGTACGGTCGGGTTGGTTTTGCCTTAAAAACCAACCGGGCCCCGGAGACGAAAATGCCAATAACTCTCAGACTGGGCGTCCGATCGACGCGCCGTCTGTTGCGTTGAGTTCCTGTTGTCGATACGGAACTTTTGGATACATCAACTCTGGTCTTCGTGACAGTTGATGTATCAGCCTCTCGGCTCGTGGAGCGGACCCTCCGTACGAGCTTGCTGTGTGCGGGAACCCTAGTGCTGGCTGCGACTGTTCTACTGCTACGACTGCTGCTGTGACTGCGACGACGACAGTACAGAGATCCTGTGTGGATTCGACGACGACAGTACAGAGATCCTCTGTGGATTCGACGACGACGACTTCAGCACTCAGCGATCCTACGTGGATCAGTGCTACAGGTCCTGTGTGGGCCCGATCCTGTGTGGGTCCTTGCGCTCAGCGGTTTTGTGTGAGCCAGCGCCTACAGGTTCTGTGTGAGCCCGATCCTGTGTGGGTCTTTGCGGGGGTTAGTTACCTATCGATCCTTCGTGGGTCCGACGACTTAGATGGATCAGTGATCATCTTTTTCGTCCTTGAAGAAGCATACCTGTGTGAGCTGAATCCTGTTGTTTTCCTGTGTGGATTGTGTTGTGCAATCCTGTGTGGATTATGTTTTGCTTTCCTATGTGGAATACGTATACTTTCCTGCGTGGACTGAGTTGTACTTGGGCTCGGAGGTTGGAGCGTATTTGAATTGATGACTTAGGTATATGTATGGGCATATACCTAAGTAGTATCGGTTGTTACTTCGTGATTTTACTTTTCTTCGTGATTTATCCTTTGTGGATTTGAGAGACCTTCAGGGGTCTCGGGGTCCCTACTGAGTAGCTTATACTCACCCCTGCACGGGCTTCGCCCGCACTACGTTGTGTTGGTTGCAGACGACGGACAGCGTTGACCTTAGCTGAGGCTTGTAGAGCGGGACGGTACCCGGAGGTGGACCACTGGGCGGGACGTGCACGGAGCGGACGACGGGACCCGTGGAGTAGAGGAGCTATCTGTACCCACCCTTCAGGTGGGATTTCCAGTGGACAGCTCGGAGTAGCAGCTTTTACTTTTCAGTTGTTGTTTTTCCCTTTTTAGTTGTACTTTACTTTCAGTTTGGGTTTGTATTCTGGCCCATTTACTTTTCCGCACTTTCAGTCGTACTCTGCTTGTTTAGTGTTTACTTTCCGCTTGTTTACTCTGTGGTGTGTGTTTACTATTCAAAGGCAATGCCTTCCCTTTTTACTGGGATTTACGCCTTGGTGTTAGTCACCATCCCCTGGCCTATGGAAGGCGGGCTTGGGGTAGTCACGGCACGGACCCCGAGGGTGGGTCGTGACAAATAAAAAGATAAAAAGTCATTATCACACAAAAGTGATTCCATGGGGTCCCCAAGTTTGGAAAAAGGCATCTCATGGTCGGCCATGACACAAAAAGTAGCATTAGGACATATTTTGGGGTCATTTTTTATTATTATGGTATTATTTTATTATCCTTAACTACTCGATTACTTATTAATCAAGATAATTAATGATAATTATCATCGTTACTATTCATAATGTCCAAAAACAAAAAAGTTTTGATTACATAATTTGGAATTTCTCATTCCAAATATGTAATGCATTTTATGAAATTCCAATCACAGAAATTTCAATAATTAATTTAAAAACAATTCCCTTTTTCAAAACAAATAGAGGGTTTTTTAGAAACAATATCTATGAAAAGTTTGTCAGTTATTTATGCCCAATTACAAAGTGAAATTAATTCTAATGACCACCATTGGATTAAATTGTAAAAAATATTCTAATTAAAATTTAAGACCAATTAAAAAGATAATCTAACCATATAATTAAATTTGATGAAAAATCAGTTTTGATGTAAAATGCAGTATTTTTTAGTTTTCATTAAAAGATGAATATTGTCAGAAAAATACCCAAAAATTATCCAATGTAAATTTCAATGTCCCAATCATAAAGAATATGTTAATTTTGACAAATAGAGATTATAAAATTGTCTAATGTTTTATTTAAAATGGTTTTCCATCCAAAGGTGGTAAAACAATCTTTTAAAAATAATATTTTGTTCCATGATTAAGATTGGATTTATTCTCATTTTAAGCCTCTAAAACACTAACAAATTCATAAATAGACATAGATAAACATATCAATTATTCATTAATTACTTGGGATGTTACAGAAAGGATTTAATTATTGCGGCATGTACACTTTGATTTTGATTTCTCATTCATTTCATTCTATCTTTTCCAACAACCAGAAACAATATTTATTCACATGAATTTTGATTGGGCCTCTATTACTCGATAACGGGTCACCAGAACACAAATTAAAGGAGAATATCGATCCTTCTTGCATCTATATTCATAGAAAATATCAAAATACATATTCAAATCTTAGTATCTGAGGATCTCTAAAATCATAAAATGATTTGGAGAGCACGCAAGTTACCTATTCTTATCCGTATGATATCCCCAAGCTCCCTTGTCTTCTAGATACCTTAATCGATACTCCATCGGTATCTATTTTCAATCTCCCACTACCACCACTTTGGTTACAGTCTCTACCAAAAATGAAGACTCATGGCCGTCATGAACATTGGTAGAGAATACACAGTGCCTCCAGGTTCCCCAATGGTAAATATTCCGATCCCTGCCAAATCAAATGCAGACCGACCATTGAGAATGTGTAAAAATAGACCATCACCCCTGATGAGATATATGTAGATTCCAACTCCCTTGATACTATATGATCCGAAATGAATTACGAATTCAAACGGTTGATATCTTTAGCCTCCACCTCATTTGACAATTCTAATAAAAGGGTGAGAATGAATTTTTCATGTGATCTGTGTAAGACAAATTTGAAAAAAATCAAATACTGATTCCTACGTCTAAAATAACTCTGTGACAACTCTATGAGTGTCACCACCACACCAAAATCTAAAAAATCCCCATGAATTTGACTAGATTTATCCACAACCTTCACTATGACTTCAGTTACACAATTATAGGACACTTGCTCCCTAATGAACCACCAATAACATCTTCACCCAACAAGTTAAACCATTCTCTCATTCCAGCACCACACTAGGCAGCTGAGGTCACCTATATAAATTCACCAAATGAAACATCCAACTACATAGGGAGAAAAATATAGTATCATCCTTATATATATTCTATTTCAACCAAATAGAACCATTAGTGACCCTTAAGAGAATTTGAGGACGAAACTACAACAATAAGTCCATCTCGAAAAGGACCGTAGGAAAAACCATTGATTGTAAGAATTGAGTGTCCACATCGGGGCACAAATAACTAAACAACATGTGACCCACATTTTGTTGTACTGATTGGTTCTTATTTTGTAGGGGTAACCCTGGAATTATTAACCAAAAAACAACCAAACTATATTCCCTCCCTATATGAGTATCACAATAACACTATGATAATAAAAAAATCTAGGATCCACAAAACCTCCATTACTTGGACCATGATTTAATAGAGTCCTCCTAGTAAAACAAGTGCATAATGAAGTTGAATCCAGACATAACTGACACTACCATAGTCAAAGATAGGCCTCATTAAACCAAAAAAAATCTTACGAAGGCCATAAAATATTTTTATAAACCAAATGACTTCACCAACTTCTTATTGTGAACCCTCACAGATTCGCTAAGTTCCTCTATAATGAATTCAATCTCTGGGAACCCCTCCACAGGATACATGAACTTAATAGCCCCAAAAATAAGAGGAACATTTGGTATTCCCACATTAGATGATCTCATTATGGGAAGAGCCTCTATAAAATATCGAGGACCAGCACCACCCTCCCATTTAGGGTTCGTACAAGTCTCTACCTGAGTAGCCCATATGAAGAACACGATATTTGCATGAACAACATCATTTTCTAATAATATGTATCCTTCTGAATTGTCACCCAGGGGAGAAAAAATTGTTTCTCTTCTATCAATAGAACTTTATTTTCCAATTTAACATGATTCATGGAAAACTCAATTCGATAAATGTAACTTTTTCTGGTGACATATATGAATTTCTACTATTATATTTTATTTTGAAGAGGTATGAATCAATTTTTACTGTATATAGTAACTCTAATAAAAAAATAGGCTTGGTAGTTGATGATATGAGGAATATGGTAATCGATGAGGAACATCGGTGAGATGATATTCTGGTTCCAACTATTAATACACTCAATAATTTTGTAAGAGGATGTTCACCTCCATAGAGGAAAATATACCAAATTAATCAATTGATATATAAGCCTCAATAAGTGAAACAATTGAAAACTATGAGACCTAGCTATTCCTAGTCCAAAATACCATAAATATCAATTAATGTACATATCAAGAGTGATTTCAATATTCATATTGAGAAAACATTGATGACATCATTTATTTTTAGTTAAAATTTTAAAAATGAAATAAATGATTAAAAATAATACTTTCTATGAAATTATACTACTATATAATCTTGGGTGATTGACTATTGATATTCTAGTGATGAAGGGTTTATAGATAAATATTTATCCAAAATTATTATGAATGTAAATTTAGAGGATGGTTAAGCCCTGGATGTTATTGGAAAAGGAGATGTTGACATCTGCTTCTTATAGTAACACTTACTTATAGCTTCACCATGGTGTATATGATATCAATCCATCATTTATTTGTTGAGGTTTTTCATTGATACATAGATATCCCTCTATGAAAAAACAAAAATGACATTCCCCTTAATAGTTTTGGTTAATCAACTATAACATGATGATAATAGTGTAGATTGACACATAATGATATGACATGGTGTATGTTAAATCACTCATGCTAGAGTGGATATTCATGGCCACGACATGAAATTAAAATAATTAATATAGTCAGTTGAACAAAATGAAAGACACCACAGATAAGGAAAAATAATAATAAATTATTCATTACTTAATAGTAATGTTTAGAATCCATGAATTGAATTTATAACACAAATAATTAACTATACTTAAATAATTTTTGGGGAAATTATTCAACTATACTACATCAGGTCAAGTCATCTTACTTTATTGTGGTCATTATATTCTATTTCATTTTTCAATTTTATTTTCTGAATGAAAATGATTTATTAAAAGGAGAAGGGTGATCTTACGTACAGGGAAATGGGTTTGTCGGGGGATAAGAACCCAAAAATATCAAAATTTACCAATTCATAAATCACAATATTCTAATTAATTTCAAATTTTTGTGTTTTAATATGAGCCATAGTTTTCAAGATATTCTCATTATTCTTTTTGAAGACCGTATTCATGGTAATTTTTTATTTCACTTAGAAACATCCATTTATTTTTAATTAAATAATATTTGATATTAATTTGATCAAATTGATTATTGATTAATATAATTGAGAAAAAATCAATTATTATTAAAATTTATGTGATTAAAATAAAATATGAGATATTTAATTCATTTTATATTAAATAATTTCCATAAAAAAGGTAAATATCTATAAAAAAATGTGGGTCTTGAGTTCATATCAATATCATTTACTCTTATGTCCTCTCATGGAATCCATTATACTGGTATAAATTTTTTTTAGTGGAATCATTAATCCATAAATAAATGTATTGGGATGCTATAAAATCCCCTCATTATTATCTAGGAACATCTCATTATACATTATATATATAATTACTATACACTTCTATAACAATAGGCGAGGTCTAATACATTTTTCATGTACATATTATAATATGACACATGAAAGACATTGCCCACCCCATCCATCTGAGGTGTTAATGATAGGAAATAAAATAATTCTTCTACACTAATAAGGATTAGAAATGACCTAATATTATTAAGGTAAATATTAATTCTTGAACCTAATTTTTATAACAATTGACTAGGAGTGACATTCGATAATATATTTTATCAATTATCAAACTCTAGTACCCTATATATTTAATCTGGAAAACACTTCTATCAAAAACATCATATATTCATCCTCTCAAGGTTCACCTATATATTATAATTGATATATTATACTAAATATATCCTAATAAGAAAGGACTTTCAAGATCATTGGAAATAATTGATAGGTGGGTGATTTAGTGATTGTAATTCCTTTTAAATTTTACATTAGAAACAACCTTCCCTACCTATTAAAGTGATTATTTATAATTTATTCATGCACACTCAAGAACGTATAATGGAAATAATAATATTTTAACAAAGTTCTACCTCAATAAACAAGAAGGATAATTCCTCTCATGATCGTGTTTGACCAATTATAATAAATCCGAGTAATATCACCATTATGGATTAAAAACTATTAGGGTTTATCATTGACGTCATGATACCCAAATGTATCCTAAGATTTCATCTTATCTCACACATATACAATGATTTAAAAAATTGTACATGAGAAATTAAAATGTCTTTAATTAGATTAAACTTCCACAAGTTTTTCACTCTATTATTTACTTTTCTTAGTCTTCTTCTACTTCTGTAGTAATAGATAAGATCTTATTTCTCTTCCTTTTTCACTATTTGGTAATCCCTTGATAATTATTATTAGTGTATGTTGACTCTCTATTCAATTTAAATATCTCATAACACTAAAAAATTTATATTTTACATCCACATATATTTTCATATTTGAATATTAATTTCCAATCAAACATATAGGAAATTAACTAAATTCAACTACTCCTATGTTCCTCTTCTACTTTCTACTTCATTCATCATTATTTCAAATTTATTAGAAAACATCATAGAAAAATATTATACATCATCATGTAGCTTTACATCTATCTTTATCTGTATCTTCCTTCTACCATTGCGTTAAGAATAATTTATTCATGGTGCTAACCATTTTCTCCCTTTACTTGAATAAAAAATACCATTTATTTTATTTTAAAAAAATGAAGGAAAAAACTATAATATAATAATTTTATATAATCATAATATTTATTCAAGGATTATAATTCATTATAAATCTCATAAAATTTTAATTTTAAAAAATTTAAATATCTTATGAGATTTAGATGTATTATAAAAATAACATGTGGAAAGAATCATAGGGGGTCTCATTCATCTTATGCTGACTGAATATCATACAAACCCCAATATATTATAAGGATCAAACGTCTAATGAAAATAGTAAAACATCATTTGAAACTAACAAAGCTTCCCATTTTTAAGGCATTAAATTTTCACGTTGTTAATAATTTTGTAGGGTATCCATTTATTTTCATAACAATTAAGAAGTTTTATAATTTTATAAAGGAATCATGTGTGGAAATCTAAAAATTATCAAAATCATAATCAAGTTATAATAAATTTCACACAAAATTCTTTAACTATCACCTAATGTCTTGTGAAATGAATATAATATTAACACATAAGAAAAAGTAGTATTAAAAAATGAACTGATGTTTAATCAACCCCTCAAATTTCTAAATAAATAATCATGATATTTTCATTTTGGGACATAAATATAATGTTTTAAAAAATTAGACATAAATATTATGAGATAAACTAATGTCCTAAAAAACTCAAAATCCATACAAGATTTCCATAATTTTTTATGAAAACAAGGAAACAAATTATTAAAATAAAACATACTTACAAAATCACAAAAATAAATAATAAAAAATGAGACTTACAAAAATTTTGTCACATTGGAGACAGAGTTGACATAAATTTCGTGTAGATCCTAGACCTCATAAATTGTTTTTCCCCAGTATTATAATTTCTGTACACCTCAAATAAACTCAAAACATTAATATTTCTTTTCTGAACTTCTCAAATGCTTTTTCAAACCCATTAAAACATCTAAATTACTTTCACCTCACATAATCGACATTTTATTAGGTGGTTTTGAATATAATTTATGAATTGTAAATAATAAAATGCACTAAACATATCCACTGTATATTTCATATGATTTCTTCTCTATAAAGATACCAAATTACTATGGAAATTTCTTAAAAATAAAATCATTGAAACCTCAACACGAGTCTCAAAAATCAACTAAGAAGTCTACATTTCTGATAACATATATGGAAATAATCAACATCCTCTATTAGTATTTATTGGAATCCATGGAATAAAAATCACATTAAATCTAGATTGACATAAAAATTAATCATAGTTAAAAAAAATTTATCCTACATGAGTAAACTCTGTGTTGGAAAAAAGAACATTGTAAAATAATAAAATATTTTCCATAAAATAATAAATTTCATTCTCATATAAATATCTTTTGATCCCCTTGATACAAATATAAAGATAAACGTTTCATATAACTTGTTACAACTTGATACAAACATAAAATTATTTTCTCACATTTAAAAACAATTATTCATGCCTATATATAAAAGGTTTCTACACAAAATCATACCAAACATTTAATAATAATTTATAAATGCACACAAACCCACATGTTGTACTCATATATTTCTCAACATAATATCTATATCTAAATATATTATCCCTATAAATTACAGATCTCTCCCCCATTGGTATAAATCATATCAATGTATTTTATCTAAATTTATTATAGAACCCTTTGTAAATACATCTTTTATATACATAATGTAATAAAAATATTAGATTTACGTATATTTCTACCACATTGGAAAATATAATAAAATTAAAAAGTGATTGGGGGTATTGAGTCCCAATAACATAACCTTGGAATTTATTATTTTGAACTCCCAACATAAAACTCAATCTTTAAAATAGATCCTTTGGAAGTGGTTTTTTAAAAAAGTTTTATATTTGATCCTTTGTAAGGAATAACTATTATACATACATAGTATTATTCAAAAGATATTTGATGAAGCGATATTTTATATCAATGATCAGTAACCTTGAATGAGAACATGACTTATTGATAAAATGATGGATCTTATGTTATCACATCCCACAATGAGTTGCAGCTTCACTTCCACATTAAGATCTTGTAATTGAGTACATATTCACATAAATTAGGTTATTGATTGAGTTATAGAAACATATTCTTAATTATATGTACTAAAGGCCTTATAAAATTAATTATTTTTTCTAACAAACACACCTTTAACCTAATAAAGGAAACTCCACCAGATATAGATATCTTTTCATCAATATTTCCTAGCCAATAAGAATAATTAAAACAATGTAGAAAATTATTTCTTTTATATTGTATTTAAAAATATAGAATATTTTAATTGTAACATATATAAGAATACTCATTTCATCAATGGAATATAATAACTTTCATGAAAATTGATACATAGAACATAATGTACCAACATATATAAGTTCTTTCTTTAATGCTATTACATATAATAATTTTATAATGATAATTATACATTATATTGGATCAAAATATTTGAATTTTTTATCCTTATATTTTTTGGTTCCTATTGAAACTCGTGTATAAATGGGGTTTAATACTATTTTACATACATCTGTTAATGTTACCTAAAAACATCGCTTCTGAATGAACAATGTTATCTTTTTCATGATAAAAATTTAAACATTGTAAACATTTCTTTTCTCAGCCCATGGACATTTAAATAATATACTTCATCTCTAAAGATAACTATTCATTTTTTTTAATATCCATAAAAAATATGTCATATATATAATAAATAAGCATAATATATATGTGTTTATCATCTTTATTGTAGATAATGTTGTTTACTATTCCTTTTTTCTACATCAACTAGTTCAAATAGTTATCTAACATAGAACACCATGCTCTTGGGGATTTTATTAACCCAAATAGAGTCTTATTTTTCCAAAAAACATATTTTTATCCATACGAAGAAATAAACAATTAGTTTTCTAAAAATATTTTTTATCATCCAACTCTAAATTGAGGAAAGAAGAAATGAAATTAATTAAGAATATATTTTTTTTACTTTATACTAAAATAATTGAAAATATTTTAATGGAATATAATACAGTAACTACTTTTATTATATCATCCAAATCAAATCCTTTAACTTCTTAGTACCCTTTTCACATTAGAGTCTCCATAATTCTTACATCTTCATTCTTTTCATTCAGTTTATTTCAAAACATCAAATTTTTTATGATAACAATATTATTTAATGGTAATGGATACTAACACTATAGTTTAATTATTTTTAATATGATCTAATTCCTAATTAATTACAATAAACCAATTATTATTTTCCCAATTCTTCAGTTATATCTTCTTAGTCAATATGAAAAACAATTAGATGTGGGTTGATGTCCACAATGTTCATCTTTTATGATCATTTTGTACATCATATCTAATTTTATTCTTTACCTCCAATTAATTTCATATTTTTGGTTGTGATAATCATGATTTATTTTCAATATTTGAATTATCTATATCATTATCTCCGCCTTGTATTTCTTCTAAATAAATATTATTTCCAAAAACATATTCCTTCTTTTTGACAAAAATCGATTTATTATTGACATCCAAAACATTATAATTGATGTGAAAAAATATTTCAATGAATGATATATAACCTTTACAAAATTAGTTTCATGAATATACCTTGTCTCTTTTTTTAAAATCGATATTCTCTTCCATTTAGATGATAACTACAAAATATGCAATTAACAACTATCTTATCAAACATCCGAGGATTTTCACATTAAAAACTGATTATATTAGTTCATTCAAACACAAAAAAAATTTTTAAACTATTTTACTATTATACGTCATTGTGAATTTTGACATATATTAATTTTGAATCTAAAAATAGTGATTTCATATATGAAATTCTATAATAATATCTTATCTCCATAAATACCATGATGTATCATTCCCGGACAACATAGTATGAGCTCTCTTCAAAAATATTATATTCTTACATTCAGAAACACAATTTAATAATACAATATATTTTTCACTAAGTTACTGAGGAATATTATGTTACTAAATATGTGATTTATATCTTTTATTTTTATTGTACACATCACTATTTAAACATATCATTTAGAGGAATAAACCAAAATCATGATTTTCACTTCTTCTAAAAATAATGAAAATTTTAAATGAAAATAATTAATGATTCATAAAAAACACAAGTGATATGAGTAAATTAAAAAATAATTTAAATAAAGTACATATCTCTATATTTTATTACAACCACATCTTCTAAAAAATTTCAGCATGGAAAAGCAGCTATGGATGAGATATTTGAATCTCAACATTTTTATGTTAATAAATAAAAATATCTCATTTTTTAAAAGTAAAAATCATCCAATTTGATTCTAGGATTAGTTTAGTCACATGAGGAACATTATCACATGAAATATATAGTCTCATGTGGTATTGTCCATTTCAAACAAGCCATTGATGTTGGAATTTATTTTCTTCTCTTAAGAAAGAGTATAGGAATATTTATCATTACCAACCTAAAATTAGGTTTTCCTTATTTGTTTTGCAGTTTTAAGTAAACATACATATTTATAACTATTTTTAATGAATCCACACTTTAAAAACAAACATTTTTTAATTTCTCACGTAGTTAATATACACACAATAAAAATTTTTTATACCCTTAATATAAATAATTTTTTGCATTTAATCATCTCGTTTTATATAACTTATAAAAAATATCTAATTATTTTACAAGAATCATAATTTCGAAAAGTATTTAAGACTACATTTTATTTTTCATTAGATTTTATATGATTTAAATCTCATTTCATCTGTAATGAAGATCAATTATACATAATCTATTCCATTCCCCTTTTGATTATTTTTGTGGGACTTAAATAAAAAATTATTTTCCTTAAATTTATACTATTTATTATAAGAATTTTCTGTATTTTAATTCATACGCAAATTTTTGGAAATATGGTGAGATAATCTTTAAAAATGTGACATGGATAGTTATATCGTTCAAAGACTTCAAAAAATCGGTGAAATTTACTCTCAATCTTCAGTCTATAATTTTTAGATTTCTTTATAACTTTTATCCATTGAGCTTTTTGAACCTCCCTAAAAATATATCTCCAAATAATTCTAGGCTCATATAAATATAGTTAATTATACCGAAAAAATGTTTTTGTTATTTACAAAACCTCTATATTTCAACAGTATCCATTATAGGCATACATCTCTCTGTAAATTTGTTGTTATCTAGTGTTGACACCAATTTCTATTCCCTCTTTTGACCATAAATCATTTATCATTTTTTTCAAAAATATATTAAGATAGTCCCAAAATATTATTCATTTATTCATGCAGCTTTATAAAATTTTAAAAATTTCTTTTTGTGGGTATTTTTCTTTCAATGTTTGTGTTGCCATATTTTTTAGATTTATTTGAATATAATATTTCAATAACCCTTATTTTCTCAAATTGTCTGTATATATAAATAATTGAAAAAACAAATACAATATCCTTATGACACATTGAGTTTTATATTTCTTTTCTAAACTCTTGTGAATCATCAATAACCATTATAACCTTTATCTTTGATATTACCTGAACTTTTTAACTGTATACAAAATAATGAATTAATCAGGTATAAAAATAATTACCATAATTAAATTTCAATCTATTTCTATTATAGAACCTAAATTATAATATAGGGAAATTTCATTATTTATATACTCTATAAAATCTATAATAATTGATAAATGATATTGTAACATCTGATCCTTCCAAATAATATTATTCTTTCCATAAAAATTGAGAATCCCTTTATTAATCAATCAATTCAGAGTATCCATATTTAGAAATTATATTAAACAAATAAATATCCAAAAAAAGGGAATTATTTACCTATAAATAGTAAATTATAGATGTTGGGAACTTGGATATGATGCCACTCAAATTAAATTTCTATATTATGTTTAATCACTAATATTTGGGTGACAGCTTCATTGAATAAAAATACTATTAAATATTTTTAGAAAAAAATACATCACCAGTTAGTGATATTATTTATTTCACTATCGACCATATTCAAAAATTTACATATATAAAAATATTATTTTTATATGTTTTACATCTCAAAATGATATGGATAATCCTTGTCATGATCTGTTTTCACCTAATAATTGATGTCCAGTAGTTTATCACATCTTGATTATAAACTACCAGGGTTTATTCATAGACAGAAAATTAACATATGTATACCAAATTTGTAAGGAAACCCACATGGATATGCAAATATATAAATAGTTATACACAAATAAAAATTATTAAACAGTATTATAATTTAATAATCTTTTTATTGTGAGGTTTCTTCTACTTCTTCTACAAGTACCTTTGATGTTGCAATTGTATTCATCTTCCTCATCCATTTTGACCCTTTGATAATCTCAATGTGTTTCTATTATGTGCATATAAAATAACTTTTCAATTTAAATATTTCCACAATAATATAAATATTATATTTTCATGATGTAATTATTTTCATATTTGAATATGAATTTAGAAATCAAAATATAAATAAATAAATCCATCAACAACGATTTAGCTACAAACACTTGTTATTCCCTTTATAATATTATTTATTTAAAATATGTTCATGATCATCATGTTGAAAAAATATTCTTCATGAGATGGCCATACATATATCCTAAAAAACAACATTCTTCTTCCATCTTGGTGAAACTAACTTCCTCCTGAAATTAACAATCATATCCATTTTCTTGAATCACATATTCCATTTATAATATTTAAATCAATGATGACCAACACATACATCGGTTGATTTTATTTCCACATAATAATTATTTCAGAATTATCAGTCTACATAAATTTCATAATATTTGTATTTCTATAACATAAAATGTTTTATGAAATAAAAATATCTAATGACAATCGTCTTAAGAAAAAAATATCCTACAAGGTATTGAATATAATAAACAGAACTAATATCATATCCACTTAAATATTTTATATAGCTCCAATATCTTACAAGTATTGAAATATCTTACAAAAATCGGAAAATAACTTATAAAACTCAAAACATAGCCTATTATATATATCGTTTGAATTTCATTACATTTCATATTTTTCAGGGTAGCCATTGATTTTCATAAGGCTTAATTTTTTTAAAAAAAATTATTGTTTCACATAGATCGAATTGAAAAGTATTTTGATCATAAGAATTGCCTTAACATTTTCACAAAATGTCTTATGTTGGGTACTAATGACTTGTAAAATTTAAAACAAAGTCCCAAATGATTCAATAAATACATCCAAAATGCTATGAATTCTTATGAAACCTTATGAAGTTTTATCAAATAGTCTTGTCATTGTCACATTAATTACAACATCCAATGTCTTATGAAATCCTTATAAAGGAATATTAATAAAAATAAAATCTTATTAAAACATAAAAACTATTATCAAATTTTAGTGATGTCTTACGAAAACTAGGAAATGTATACTAAAAATTTTAAGGACATAAAAGAACACATAAAATGGCATACGATATGAGTATTTTCCTTTTTTTTTCTAACTTTGGTGAAAATGTATTATGAATCTAAATGTGGGTCAGGTAATTTTTCAAAATTTTATCTTTAATATAACTATTTAATAACACAAAAAATAAACTCAGAACTTTTTCACTTCTCCCCTAAACATCCCTGGAAAAGTTTAATAAACTTTAAAAAATTTGTAATTAAAATCACCTCACATAATATAATTTATTTCATATGATTTTAAATGACTTATATATTGATAAAAAAATCAATAAAATTAAACAAACAAACTGCATCTAGTTTTAATAATATTTTCTAGAGAAATAAAAAATGATGGAGGTAGATTCTTAAAATTAAATACTATCAACAATTACATGGGTTACAAAAATTCCCCATGAATTCAAAATCTCCTAAAACACCTCTTGGACATATAGATTCAATTATATATTTCCAATATTCATCCAAAAAAATTACTGTCTATAATTCATCTCATAAAATGTATTTAATTGTGAAATATAGATAGTAGAATGAATAAATTTTTTATACATAACAGTTACTATTGTTAAATAATTAGTGAAGAATATAATGAACTCTATTATGAGGGTTTAAAATAATTATTCAACAACATGAATGGACTATTTTTTATTCCCATATGAATGTGTTATAATTCCATAATCATCCTTTTTTATATACCAGAAGGCTATAATAGACTCTTCCATAATCAAGCTATGAAACACACGTTCCAAACATATATGTTCCTCAAGGAAAATTTTTTCAGTCTAATGTTGTTATTTTAATATAGTTATCCTGGTATCATCACAAAATTCAACTTATATATAGACAATAATGTTGAATATTTTATTAATTAATGATGATATTGAATTTATTATGACCTCTCATCATTTGTGGCAATAAAATCACAATGTCAAGTGATATATGATCATTTTAAACAGTGTAATTCTTAAAGGGTAACCTAATCATTCTGAAACATAATGATCAATCATAATCTAACGGAAGACAAATAATTTCAAAATTATCTTAGAAATATTAGTCTTCATCCCCCAATGCAAATTAACTAATTGACAGTCTTATAAATTCATTGTGATTGGGGGTACAACATTAGATATGAGTCAAAGTCATTCAACACATCCACATAATAAAACATTTCATACTCTCTAAATTCAAAAATTCCATCTAATTCACAACCTATATATATTGATAATATCGATACCTTTTATATGATGAATATAGTTTAGGATTCCTTCCCTCGATAATGAATTTTAGAAGTCATCATCATCAATTTTTTTAGGTCAAATCATCCACATTTACCATATCTGGGTACATAAATTATGAAAAGTCTTTTTTATATCACTCATTGGGTACATATATCTTCAACTGAGTACTAATCCTCATACTAAAATAATTTTCCACAATATTACATTTCATTGGTATATATAGAATTTCAATGTGACAATCCATTAGAAATTGAAGGAAGCTATGTGGTCTCAGATTTTCATATGATTTCAAAATATATTAAATACCCACCATAATTAATTTTATATTATTATAAAAATAATAATCTTACATGGTGAAAAAATGAAACATATTTTTTGGGAAATTTATCTTCCTTTTTTCTAAGAAATCAATGTTCATTTAATACAATGTTAATTATATTATGCTATTCAAAATTAAAAATCATACTTGAAAATATATTCCTTCTCGAATCATAATATTTTAATCCATTTAATAAGAAAGAATTCCTTATGAACCATATATTATCACTTCCCCATTTTCAATAGATATGGTTTCATTTAATAGTTAAAAAATTCTAGGGTCTTAGAATAAAGTATAGAAATGAAATTTTTTATGGAAGAAGTATAAACATTGAAAATATTTTTACATAAATAATATAGTAAATTAATTTTTTTTTGTTTTCAAATAAGTATTCATACATATTTTTAAATATTTAAAATTAAAAAATTTAAAAAATTATATAAATATAAATCTAATCAATGAAACACATTACCTAAATTAAAAATAAAAATAACTAAATAGCCAATGATATATCGAGTAGAAATTCATGGTAAACCATAAAGAGTTTTTTATTGTTTTCTATAAATGGACTATAAAATGTATTATATAAAATATAAAATGATACATTGAATAGAAAAATGTTCTACATAATGAAAATAAATATATTTATTATTAACAGAAAATATTTATCAAAAATATATAATGAGTGTAGGATTATAAAATAATATACATGACATATATAAAGTACAAATATATAGAAAATAATACAATAAAACAATAAACAAAAAACAAATTAATATTTTATAATAAAAACACATAAAAATTGAAAATATATTTTCACCTAAAATAAAATAATACCAACTCAATCCTAGTAAATAACTCAAAATTTAAGGGATTAGTGAATATATATTGCCATTGAATTTAAATAATAATAATGTATGAAAAACATCAAATTTCTGATAATGATATTTGGAATGTAATTACTTATTATTTAAAATTATTTTCAATTGAAAATATGATTCACTAAATATTGATAAAACTAGTGGTATCAAATTTAATTATAATGTAATTAAATGAAAAAAAAATTAATAAAAAAATTATTTATCTATAGTACATGATCAAAATAAAATCCAGCTATAATATTTTTCAACATAACTAACAAATATGATACATATTATTATTTTCATATAATAGCTTGAAATTAAATATCTTCCCATGAAATGACATGTCCATGAAATTACTTTTCTTATATAATATATTACCATAAAATTCAAATTCAAAATATAAACATAAATGAAATATATATTTTTAATATAAAACAATGTGAATTGTTATTTTATGATTCCTTAAAATAATTCGGATGTATAAAAAAGCAATTTATAAGTAATGAATTGAAATTTAGCTAAAATTAACGAAAAAACTATTAAACATGAATTGAAATAACTCTAATGTAATGTCCTAAAAAAATAATTAATGTTTTACACTCATTTTATAACTTTATATTTTTTATGTTTTGTTGTACAGCTAAAAATAATGGCATAAGGCTAACTACTCTATTGATCAAAAAATATAAAATTTACTTTATTTATTTTACATTATTTTAAAAAAATAATTTAAAATATTTGAAAACCATGAATGAAATTCAACTAAACCATTATAATTATTTAAAAAAATTATTTCTGATTATTGATAAAAAATTATTATCATTATTTTTATTTTTGGAATCAAAAATAAAACCATACTTATAATTTTAAAAAGTAAAATATACATAGAAATACATCATGAAAAAAGGAGGTAAAGTTGTACCCACTGAAAATTAATTTTCAAGAATACATGAATATAGATTATTAATATAATATAAAGGTGAATAATTAATCCCATAAGAAAATTTTAATTTACAAAGGCATTGGAAAAGGGGATATTAAATACAGCAGATGGGTACTAAAAACAACATCTAGCATAAAACAATTTAGATACAAAAACTGATATTTATTTTAAATAACATGAAACTAATATATATTGTATATGGAAAAGGTATTATAATGACTCACATTCTAGATAAATGTTAAAATTTATTATAATAATACATTCCATATTATTAATTAAATATATTGGGAACCAACCTATATTTACTGCTAGAAATCACTCATTTACCATATATTTTATTTCACAAAAGAAATAATTTTTAAAAAAATTCAACTAAATATAAAAACGAATTTCTCAATTAAATTTTTGAATATTTTCTGTGAAAAAAAACAAAATCATATAATTTAAATGTAAGATAATAATTTTATATTAAACATGAAATTAAAATTATTATATACTAAAATAATTCTAACAGAACTTATAGTTCTTTAAAATGACTCCAATGATGTCACTACTATATATTTATTTTTGTTATTATTTAATCTATAATATTTACCACAATTTAGATGAAAAATATGTAAATTAAGGTACTTTTATAGATTTCAATGGTATCCTGATAAAACATATCGATCATGAAAGATGATTATTTGAGCTATAAATTCATCAAGAGCAGAATTCAAGGAGAATTTTATATATTAAGGACTATGAAATCAATCAATCTGTAATTTTAAAACTCAAATATATTTCTTTCAAAAACTAATTACGTTTATTCCATATAAAGTTTTTTTTTGAGTTTTATAATTTACTTAAGTGGAAAATCCATAGTAATTTGGATCTTATTCTTACCTCTAATGTATATTTTTTTATTTCATAGTGATCCTTTATAGTAAATTAATATTTATGGATTTATTCTCCTCATCTCACTTCCTTTTAATTCCATTATTCTGATTTTACCTTTCAGAAATCTACTTCTGAGGTCTACTTTCACTATATGGTTCTTCTATTATTAGTGGGTTTAAATTTAAAGGCATATCGTTCCCCTCTATATACAATACGTATTAATATTTCATGAAATAATTTTGGTTTCATTGATTTTTAGTAAATGGTTTAATGAATTCCCCATTCATTCGACTAACCTTATATGTTTGAGTGTTTTATAAAAAATTTCCATGGTACATCCACCAAAATTTATTTAAATTGTTTAAAAGTAATATTTTAATTCTGTATTTGGGAATAAACATGTTATAAATATTTTTCCATGTGTTATATATATAAATTCTTCTGGAAAAATTAATATTAGTGTATAAAATGTACAAATAAATTATATTTAGATTTAATTATCTCATATCTAAATTTGATATTTTATTAGTTGATTTATTTCTTATTTTAAAAATATTTTTCAGAAATTTGTAATTTTTAAAATCCATATAATATTTTTAATAATGTAAATGTGAAATTATATTTTCTGTATCATATTGGGGTTCCCATAATTCTTATACATGTTGTTGTGGGTGTTTATGATATGGAATGTTTGTATATGAATGATTACTTATTTTTTCATTGTGAGGGGGTATATGAAATTACTTGAGTGGTTTATAAATGTTTTATATTAAATATTTGTTAATTAGTTTGAAAACATATTGAAGACTTTGGTACCAATTATAGATTTTGAGTGTTGTGTGTTATATTAGTAATGATCACACTCTTACTATTACACTTCACTTTGATCTCATTATGGATAGTGATATTACCCATGATGGGGATTACTGAGAGAATATTGGGTGTTTTCTAATATGATCACATAAACCAATAGGAAGATGATTCCATTGAGTCAAAGCCGAAAATATTCCCATATAAAAATGAGTATTGTTCTATTTTTTTATGTTTATTATATCAGTGCATGTTTTTATGCTTAATTACTAAATACTTCTATATACAGTAGAATTAATTTTATTAACATTCATTAATTATAAAAAAACTGGATAATTTTTTTGTTTTATTTAATATTTTTCACTTGAAAAAAAATGTTTAATTTAATTTTTACAAACTATATTATGTATTTTATCACATAAAATGAAATTTATATTATCTTAGGAGTCATATTAATGGGTTTATATACCCACTATATAGAAACACATGTGTTACTTCCATCTTTCCAATGGATAGAACATATACATATATATATATCTATAAAGGTGGTGATATATGAGGGTTTATATTATATGATATGGATATAGATATATTGATGGAAGTGTATAATTGCATTTAAATTAAATTGGGAAATTTTTTTATTAGATCACATACAACACATTAAATCTCTCTTCTTTGGGTATCTAATAATTTTGGGCATCATGTATCTTCTATTACCTCATTTTATGGTAATGGGATGGGTTTAATGTTTAATGGATTATTTATGGTTTAAAAAAATTAATGGTTTTATAATGTTATTTTAAGATTCTACCTTATATTCCTGGCTTGCTAATAAGATTTATTTTCAAAATTTTAGTACCCAAAATAAATATTATGGACACTTTATGACATATTACTATTAAAAAACTAAATAATAAATTTAATTATTTCAGTTAGGGTGAAATCATTCCTAAATCATGATTTGGTTAATACCCTTAACATTTTTGTAGCCTTTGTGATATAGAATATGTTATTGGATATGTAAAATATTAGCTCAAATTTTATGGATTGACAAACCATAAAATCCTATCATATAATAATTTAAAAATTTAATTTATATAGTCATGTTATAATCGATATAATATTATTAAAACCAATGTGTGAGAATAAATATAATTTTTTAGCTATTTATTTTATTAAAGAGACTCTAGTTATAATGGTATGTGGGGGAAAATATTTTAATTTAAACATTCTTTATAAATAATTTTCATAAAAATAATATCTAAAAAATATGTAATAAAAAGCAAACCAAAATTTTATAAACAATCATAGTGAATTTCAAGATATGGAATGAAAAATGGAAGACATTTCTGGTTCCGAAAACATGTTTCATGAGCTAATTACCATAACAGGGGACCATAAAACACAATATAGAAAATATAGTTGGTAATGAATAGTTATAAACATTGTCCTATGATCATGAATTCCAATCAAAAATATTTTTAAAAACATTGTTTGTTTAAATTTCGTCCCAATGTTTCCATTACTAGTATGAGATTTTATTTTACATATTAGAATTGTTTTGTTATGTATTGTTATATGAGTAGGTTGTTTTATTGACCTATTATTAGAATAATGATTTTTTGAAATATTTAGATATAAATTTATGAAGTATTATTTTCTCTATGTTTTATATAAATTTATACTAGAATATCACCAATGAAATCAGGGATGAGGTTGAAAATAATTTTTCTCAATGGTAGTCCTCCAATTGATTTGGATCTGATAGATATATTTTCATAAACCACACAAGTCCATTATAAAGAAGAATACTAGGAATTATATCAATCTATGTACTGATCAATTTAATTAATATGATGAACCCATTTTTATATCTTGGTGACAAATTTTAATAGGATGTCAAATGGAGGATATAAAATATTAAGATATTTATAGGTTTTCCTCATACATGAAATCCTTATAAGGTGATATTATTAGCATATATGTAGGGGGGATTAGGAAGGAAGTGGTGGGAATCAATATTGAGAGTTAAAATTTACAAATATTTTTCACAAAAGGACAATATTGATCAATTCAGTCGGTATTATTATTAATAAATTAGGATGAATTCTTAGGACATGAAATTTTTAAACATTTATAGGGGAGATTAAATTATTATGATAATAGAATCCTTCTCATTAATATGTTTCAATATAAAATTAATCCTGCCAAAAAATATAGTACAAATGATTTTTTATATTAAATGTCAGTAATAACTGAAATTAGATCAAATGTATTTTTATTTTATTGAACACTTTTTCTGATGTGGTTCACCATGATATGATATATGGAATATATCTGTATGTATTATAGGTATAAGAAATCATTATATTATTTCTAGTGGTAGTTGAAACACCCCTTGGCTTATAGGATAGTGATTGATTATTTTAGTATAGGAAACAATTGTAGTGTATAATGATCATATAACATTTTTTATTAATATTCATTCATGAAGAATCCATTTGTATTATGTTAATCCCAAATCAAGGTCATATTTAGTCTAATTATATGGGTACATAAATTATATTCTCTCTATGTGTTTTTTAATCCCTTTGTATTCAATTTGAAATCACACTCCCCACTATGGTAATAGATATGGCTCTGATAATTTATGAGGCTACCAATATTAGTATAATATATTCATATTCACAAATACTAATCCTCACAAATTTATTTGATGTATTAAAATTTAGGGTGAAAATCAACCGTGTTAGAAGGCCTGGTGATAACCAAATATTCGGTGACTATATTCTAAAAAGAATATACCTATAAAATTATAGGTAGGGCCAATGATTGTATGTTGTAATATACTTTTTATATGCTAAATGGTTTTATATTTTCTTCATCTTCATCAAAATCACTTTTTTAATATCATATAAAGTACAAGGATACATGGAAAAAAAGAATGACTCTGGAGGTCTAAAATACTCCAAACCAAGAGAATCCTTTAATACATGGGATTTCCAATTGGGGGACAAAGATAAATTTTCATTAAATGAGATAATATTGGACCATTGGACACCCAAAGATGTTATGTGATTGTAAACCTTGATATCTACCAACCATGTGTGATATATTTCCATATTTTCACTTATGTAGTTAATAAATCATCTGAGGACATTGGAAATAGTCCATTGAATGGTACCTTTTTCTTTACAATGCATTACCAATAAATTTTGATTTTTTTTCCATAGTAGAAAGAACAATATGTGATTCATTGCATAGTTTAAGACAAGTGAGAATATCCATTTCATTAGATAAGGGTGAGTTTCCACACACAATGATAGAAGTAAAGGTAAGAATGACCAAACCCTATGAATCATGAACCACTCTGACACCTTTCTTGAATCCCATGGGATAGTAGAAATCTGTGTTGAATTTGGGGTTCCATGAATGGGGGTTCTTGTGAACCCAGTTTCCAGGCCATTAAATGGACGAAGTACCCTACATGTTAGCCGTAATAATTATCCTTTGGGTTGCAGCATTCAGCCATTCCTTGAAGAGCCTTCTAATATCAAGCAGTAGGTTCCCGGTCTATGAGATTAAAGTCGATCATATGTAGCGGGTACACTCAAGTTGGGCTATGTTTTTGGTTATATATTTGTTTGATATTATCAATTCACATTATTTTATATGTTTTAATCTACTCTACTAATTGAAATTATAAATTGAACTCATTTCATATGATATAGAAATTTATAAATTATTAGAACGTATAATGAGGAAGGGTAGAATTTTACCTCATGTAATATAATTATATTATTAGTTAAATTGAATTTGTTAATTATTTTCCATCCAATGTATGGACTCGATCAAAACCTAAGAATGAATTGGACGATTATATTAAAAAGTACCATATCGATTTATGTCATCATGAATTGGTTCTCATATGACACACTGGGTGAAATCACATATTCCAAGATGAATAGGCTATATTATAAGGTATATAGACCCCTATTATGTAATATTTTACGACCCTATAATGTTATTTATATATTGTCCTTCTAGATTATGAGAAATTATAATCTAGAAGTAATCTTTCATTAGTATTGTATATATATACACTTCTATTCACTAATGATTTATAATGAAAACTTCATGAGAATTTTGTGAATTCATAATCTATTTACCTCATTTAATAAGTTAATTTTCCATTATAACATATCATATAACACCAATATAATTATGCTAATTGATGTTTTTAATTTTTATACTAAGAAAATATGTGTATTATATTTTTTGAATTCTTCACTCTTTGATGATTTTATTCTTTTTATTAAAAATTAAGATAAAATAAATTATTAATGAATTTATTATTAAATTCATAACCAAGTGATGTTGAATAGTGTATATCCTTACCCCTTAATAGAAGTTCTATTAAATTATCTTAGATAAGGAATTTGGGTTTTAAAAATAACATGAGGTGAAGATATCACTAGTTATGGGTTAAATAGTCCAAAATTTATAAGACTACCATTAGGTATAGGTCTATAAAATATGTATTCATTAGGATTCAAATTCTCTATAACACCCTATGATTTTAAAACAAGATAATTCTTTCTGAAAGCATATATGGAACGCTACACTGAGCTTATATGTCCCATAAAATATATTATTTTAAGGTGATCCTTAAAACCTTCCCATTAAATTATTGGATATGAATAAGATTAACTATATTATAAACATAATTCTTCATTCACACATATAAAATTAATTAATCACTTTTAAATTAAGGAGTTATAAAAATAAATAACATTTGAGAGTAAAAGTAATTTTTTTTTTGAAAAACACTTATTTACTCACAGTGTGGTTTTTATTTAAATAAAATAATTTAACAAATACTAGTAAATTATTTTAATGAAATTGATATATTATATATTCATTCAAATTTTTAATCATTAATCATGTTTGTTTTCAAATCATTGTATAAGAATATATCCAATTTTATGAGTAAAAAAGTATTTAAAAAGAATGATTTTTTCGCGTTTTATATGATTATTTTAAATTTAATTTTTAAAAATTTTAGAATATATATATATATATATATATTAAATAAAATTTCAATAGAAAATTTTAAAAGTAGTATAAGATAAATTTTTGGGAATTGTTTAATAATATAATGTTTTTGATGAATATAAAAAAATACTAATTTTTATTAAAAACAATTTTTAAATTTAATGAATTTATAAAGATCCATTTTCCATTATAATTGATTAAAAAGTAAAAGAAGTTCATTTATATTATTATTATTCCAATTTTTTCATTATAATATATTTCATGATGAATTTTTATAATAATTTATTTAATTTAACAAAACATTTGTTTGAAAACCTGTTATTTTTTTTACGCCTGCAGGTTTAATTTTAAATTAAATTATACCACTTATATTAATTGAATTTGAAAATTCCAATTTAATATTTTTGAAAAAATAATCAAAATTATACAATATTTTCAACTTAATAATTTTTCAAATTTATTATTTTTGATAGTAAAATCTATTTGTGGTGATAAAGGTTAAAATGGGGGTTTTCATGTTTCATGAGCATATGTTAAAAATAAATTTCTACACAAATATTTTTTTAATATATTAGATTTCATATTTATAATAATTAGGTCCAAATTATCTAATAATAATTATTTATTTTAATGATATAATGAATAACTGCCAAGGAAAAAAATTATAATAATTATCATAGTGAAAACTATAATGGAAAATTTATATAATCTTAGAGGAATATTGAATAAAAGGTGTAAACACTATTTATATATTGTGTTGGACATGTGAATTAGTATTAAATTCTCGAAAATCCATTATTTATCAAATTTTTAGGCGCGTTAGGTGATAATGACTTCCCATAGTTGAATAGTATTGGGTATTTAAAAAAATGTCACACCATATCAGTTGTAAAAGAGCACCACATATCCTCACTTATTCACACCACTCATGCAATTTTTTTCAAATAATCCCTACCAAAATATCTATTAATATTTTTACATGTTATAGATATTAGTTTTGTTCCAAATGACCAATCCTAGAGTCCTTAATAAGATATTCAAATGAGGGTTTTCTAAGAGAATATAACTATCTTCACTAAGTTCTTTCTTTTAATTATTCCTTTTCAACATTCAATTATGTCATAAAATTAAATATACAATGATTCCAATATCTATAATATACTGATATTTTAGTATGTTTATGACATAAATGTTATCCATCTTCCTCTCCATGATATGGGAAACAAATTCATCGCTCATGTGTATGATAAGTTATCACCTCACGAAAAGATGTAATTTTTTTTCCATCACCAACACACATGGATTGTAATTATGATAGAAATAATGAATATATTTGATAAATATGAAATTATATTATTTCAATAAAATTATAACTTCATCCACTTATTTATAAATTCACTCATAAAGGGAATGATGTAATCTCTTTTGATTAATTACGGTCTACCGTCTCCATGATACGATGCAATTCATTTTCAATGTCCAAATTTAATGAATTTATAAAAAATAGTAATATAATGAATAAATTTACTATTTATAATAATAATTAAATTATTTTTATTATGTATTTATATATCCTATGAACAAGAACCAGAACCTCGGCCACAAAACATGCCTGAGAAAATGAAATTTTTATCACATAAAATAATAGTAAAAATTAAATATTATTAACAAACCAATGATAAGATGTTATAATAAGTTCTTATATGATATTATAAAATTTAATATGGTTTAGTTATAAATTAATAACATGTTTATAGATATTATATATGAGTTTAAATCATGATAAATTATATAGAAACGTGAGGTATGTTATTTTATAACTCAACTTATTTTCATTCTGTTAAATTCATTCTTCATTGTATCTTATATACTGAGAATATATATGTGATGATATTTTAATATTTTATGTTTAATTTCAACTTGTTTTATGTGGATTTACATTTTACCCACATAATAACATCATTTATTAATTCTCATTTCAATGATAGGATATTTGTTAGGGATTCCATCGCTATTTTCTTTCAATATGGAATATGTTAATGTTCTACCCCAAATTATATTAAATGGTTTTTAAAATTTTCATCTTACATGAAATATCCTGAATCATTCACACATCATCGTATTTTATGTTTTAATATAAATTATTTTTGTAATTGGGTTTGAATTTAAAATTACCATGTGGTAAGGAATTTCATAACTCAATTATTATTCATTTTTTTCAATTATATGATTATATTCATAGTGAAATTTGATTATTTTATTGATTATTTACACTATTTATATGTGGATTTATATTTTATAAACATAATAAATTCCTTTATTAAAATTTTACTTCAATGGTATGGTGTTTGTAAGATATTTCATTTCAATTTCCACTCTATTGAGACATATTTGGTATTTTGAACCAATTTATTTATATATGGTTTTTCCACTTCCCAAATTAAAGTGTTATATAACGAATATATTAATATTAAGGGAATTTAATGTATAATTTTATTTTATTATATTCATGGGGGTTATAATTTAAAATACACCAAATTAGAAAGGGGTTTTGTTTCAGTCTCATTTTTATCAGTATTGTTTATACTTGAATTTCCATTGAAAGAAATATGTGAAAAATTTATAATAAACTATATTTATATTATTATACTATGGTGATTCATGAAATTATCAAAAAATAATTAAATTATAATCAATTTGGTACTTAAATATATTTTGATAATGTATTGAGAAAAAGAGTATTTTATTTCTTTTTTCAGTTGAAAATTCCAACCCATCTAAATCAATGTTTTCTAAAAATGATTTCATGATTTTTTTAATCTTATCCTTGGATTGTTCAATTCATTTTTATTAGTTCTTAACTTTTTTTAAAAAATATATATAAGGAATTTTCACTTCAATTTCTATAAAAGGTACTTTCTAACATTTTACAAAAAATGTGAATGGAATATTTGATATGATGTATATGGAATATATATAATATTCCCTCTATCATAACTGTTTATTTCCTCAAAGATCCATTTACATGATTAAAAATTTATTTTGAAAGATATTTTTTTCTAATAATCTATTAATTTTTAGCTTTTAAATTTTTAATTCCAATTTTAGAAGGATATTTTCCCCACAAATATGTTTAATAAATGTTTTTATAATATTTATATTCATCAATTATAACAAATACATATTTTACTACAATTGGGATATATTGTAATGATACCATCCTGATTCTTTTTTTGTATGGTTTATAGTCAGTTGTACGAAAGATATTTTTTATATTCACTTTTTTAATTAAATTTTCAGCCTATAACATTCCCTTAAAACATTGAAATTATTATGATATTTGGTCATTACATTTCTCTAAAATATCTATATTATTTATAACAATTTTATTTTTCATTCATAAAATGTATATCATTTTTATATATTGTGTTTTATATTGATGATTATTTGAAATAATAGGGAAATATTGATATTCTATAGACTTTATTCAATATAGATATTTATTAATAAGTCACATTTTTTATGAACTAAATAAATAATTCAATATATGAGTAATGAATTGGGCATAATGATGTTTTTGGGTCCTGAAATTATATATCAATTCAATGCATCAATAGGTTTGTTGAGGTAAATCAGTTTGTAATTATTAAGCGTGTCCTTATACATAATTTTGAACTATCTTGGTGAAATGTATTAACATTATAGATATCATGATTTTTGATATAATGAAACCAAATATTAAGCATTTACCTCATTTATAATTTAGTTATTATTATCCATGAGGTTACTACATTGATATTATCCTTGGATTAGCTTTATGATCAAATGATTATGCTTAGTGAATTATTTTTACATAATTTATTCAATTCATATTCTTATTTATTCTGGCGTTATTTAATAAATGTTTTTTTTCATTTATTTACATTAACATATTGATTATTGATAGCTTCCACTATATATAGACCATTATAATAATCTGATATCAGAGTTATATTATTTAATTTCTCTATGATATGATGAATCAATCTTTTAATGAGTTCAAGGATATAGAATTTTATATAAACTATATTTTATTTCATGTTTTTAAATATAACGTGAGATTAGTGTATGTATCTAGTTTACCATGACTACTACACTATTTTATCCTTCCATATGTGATCACATGTATCCTTTTCCAATGTTGTAGTGTAACCACCAGTTCGGGGATAATGGGGTAAGGGTCATTACTGTTGATATTAGATGAAGTTTAACCTTGGGAAAAAGATTTATGAAATCATAGATTAAGAGATATAGTCATATTATTCAATTTATTGATAAATTTAAGTATAATATAACATCCTAATGATTTGTAAGATAAAAATTAGGGGATGCTACAATAAATACATCCTCATCTTGATAATATTAGTGGATGAGGCTCTAGAATAGTTGTACCTATGGGTAATTACTCTAATTATTGATCATTTGGCGTTGACTCTATTATCAACCAGTAAATGATAATTACCATTAATCCATAACTTTTTTAACACTCCCATGGTAAATTCAAAGGTTAATTAATATTTTCAATATAAAAAATCATGAATAAATTCTATAGATGATGAAAATTAAAGAACATGGTTAAACTGAAGGTGTCTTATATTAAATTTTTTTATGATTTATAAATCTTATAAATTAATATGTGGTTTTACACTATAATTTTAATTTCACAAACTAGTATTTATGGTTTTAGTCAATGGTTAGAACCAGAAACAATCATTTTAATATTAAAATAGAATTGGAAAAGTAGTTATTATTAGAAATAAAGTTGTATTATGAATGGAGTTAATGATTACATTATTAATCCTCATATGTTATCATGAAATATGATTAACAACCTACAGCTTAACCAATTCTCATACTCTCCAAAGATGATAAGGATGTAATCCACAAAGAGCTAGATTAGTAGAGACCATAGAATAATGAATGATGGACTTCTTTCATTTAATAACTTTCAAAATATACCCCCATGATAATGTCTCCAGAAAATAGTAAAATAGATTTTGGGTGGAAAATAAGCGCATATAGTGAATAATTACTGAGGAAAAGTGAAGAGTTCAGTAGAGGGAAATAAATTTCATTCAATAAATCAATTTATATTTTGTTGTCTTTGATATGGGGAACCTATGAATTATCCAATTCAATTACCACTTTTATGTTTTATCTAGATGGATAATGAAGGATGTTTTTTGATGAAAAATGTTGAGTATATATATATATATATTGGGCTACAATAGTTTTATTATATGTGTTTTTTCAATGCTATTTTGTTTCTAATAATCCTGAATCCTCTATGGATTGACTTTTTTTGAACCATATATTTCTTTATATAATATTACCATAATAAATATAGACAACATCTTGATTTTTTTAGTTTATGATTTATGATATGTTCAAATTCATAGACATGCGCTTTTAAGGTTTTATGTGGTATAATTTTCATGTGATTAATGACATTTCATAGTATTTTTTATTTGGTTGAGATATATATAAGCTTTATGATGAACATAAAAGAATTATTAGGGTAGAATGCTTTTATATTTGTTTAAGTATATATTGATGGGTATGAGATAACATTTGAGGATAAGACCCTATTTAATGTTGATTTTATTGAAGTTATATTAGTTAAAGGGTTATTTTATACAATAATCAATTGGTTTTATTGTTTAATTATAAAGATTAATATATTCTGATTCATTTTGGATATTATCTTAAATTATGATAGCTGTTCGGATTTTAATAAATATAAGAGGGAAAATATTTATTATTTAATGAATTATGATATTTGTTAAAAGTTAATTTTTGTTCTTCAAGTATAATAAATTTCATATTGAATATTCATCTCTTAGAATATGAAATAAAGTGGAAATTGATCAAACACAGTAAAAGGATGAAATTTTGATTATGAATTAAAAATATATATTATTTATATTTTAAATTGACACTATAATGACAGTAAAATAATCCCTCAACTATATAAGAAGGATTTTGAAACAAAAATTTATCTTATTAATATTATATATTATGAATCAATGGTCCATTAATGCATCACAGTTGTGTGGTTTTATATTCGTTAACATTATCATGAACATTCAATTTTTGATGATCAATTATCCCTATAAATTTATATAATTATTATATAAATTCTTTAATTCCCATATTTCCACGTCCCACTAATTCTATACTACATGGAAACCCAGTTCTGTGTTATTCAAGACAATATTCATATTTTCCTTTCCCTCTTTTAAGAAGATGTTTTCTTAATGCTTTTTATGATGTGGGTTTTTCAAAAAGGAATTTTCAGATATCAAACCCTCTCTCAACAATATAGAATTATAATTTTTAGGACACAATTTATTTTAGGTGTGGAGAATGTAACAACCTGAGATTTTTAAAAAATAATATTGTGTTTGATAGTGTGTATGACATTAATTACAGAGCATAAATGACCAGTGAAATATATTATTTAACAATGATCATTATAATCTAGTCATTAAATTAGAGGATATGAATATGAATAAATAAATTATAAAAATTATATCTCTTAGTAATTTATAAAATTAATTCATTGGTTTTCATTTTAATAGAAATGAAAAAGAAAATATTTTAATGTTAAATAAATTTTTTTCTATAAATCTATTTTTATCCACATAATTTTTTTTATTTAAATAAATTAAATTAGTAACAATTGAAAAAATATTCAAAATAAATATATATATTATATATTCAATAAACAAAATCCTCATTTTTATAATATTTTTTATTAGTTTATTTTATTAATAAATATATTTTTATGCTTAAAAACATTATATTTCTCAAAAATTGTTTCATTGTTTTTTGCATGATTATTTTGAAATTAATTTTTTATAAATTTGGAAATTTTATTTGGAAAAAAATATTTCATTTTTAAAATCATCCAGACTAAATTATCGTAGAGTTTATTGTTTATATTTTTTGAAAATATAATCTTTTTGTTTAATAATAAAAAAATGATGATTTTTATTGAAAAGTGTATTTTTGTTAAATGTATTTAAAAAGTAATTTTTTTACATAAATTGATTTAAAATTAAAATTTGATAATTTATATAATTATTATTCAAATTTAAGGAATTATAATCAATATAAATTTTGATTTTGATACACAGTTTTTTTAGGAAGACATTTCCTTGTGAAAACGCATTTTTTCATGATTGATGGTTTAAATTAAAATTAGATTCTACCACTTCTATTAATTGAATATTTTAAAAATATTAGATATTTATAATAATATTAATTAATATTATATAATATGTTAAAATTTATATTTATTTATAATTATTATTAAAATTATTAAAATTCATTTATCATGATTAAGGAAAAATTTGGGTTTTATGTGTTACACACACATGTGTTAAACTTAATTTCCCACACACATATGATTTTTATATGATAAATTGAATTTATTACTCATAATATTTAGGATAAAATCATCTAATAAATCTTATTTATTTTTAGTCTTAATGGATAAATTACCTAGGTACATAAAAAAACTAATATCTCTCGTGAAATCTAAAATACTAAAAGTAAACATAAAGTATAGTGGAATAAAATATTAAAAAAAAAATTTGTAGTTGAGGTTTTTTTAAGGCTTAAATTCCATACATTCCATTTTTGTCAATTTTTAGGCACATTAGGTGAGAGTTACTTCCCATAGTTGAATAGTTTTGGGTAATTATAAAAATGACACTCCTCCTCAATTATAAGATGGAACACCATCCTATCACTTATTCACACCACCAAATATATTTAAAAAGAAAAAAAATCCAAAATATATTACTCTCAAAAAACATTATAATCATTATATATATTTACTTCATTCCATAGATACCAACCCTAGGGTCCTTAATAGGAGACCCAAACGAGGCTTTCTATGAAAATTCAACTATCTTCACCAAAATATTTCAATTTTACTTAAAATATTTCCATATTAATTATTCCTTAAAATTATAACATATTAACACCACTATCTACCATATAATATTATTTTATTATATTTATGGAATAATAATAATCTATCTCCTTCTCCAACAAATGGGAAACAATGTAATTGATCGTGTGTATAGTAGATAACCACATCACGAGCCAATGTAGTTGTTATCCATCAAAGACTCATTTGAATAGTTACAATGATTAAAATAATGAATTTATATGATAAATATAAAATGATAATAATTATTTAATATTTTTTCATCATCCAATTCATTGTACTTTCACACATTAAAAGAGTGATATCATCGCTGGTGTATACATAAGGCATACCATCGCCACATAGAAATACGATTAATATTCCATATAGAACATTAATTAATGGTTAGAAAAGGTATATAAAGATTAAATTTGATATTTTTAATTTTAATATTATTTTTGAGATGATGTACCTATATCCTTTGAACGAAAATTGAATATTCTATAAATAAGCATGATTGAGAAAAAAAGCAATTAACACCCAAAATAATGGTAATATTGAAATATTAAAAACAAATGAGTGATGCGATTTCATAATAATATCATATATGATATTATACGTATGGATATCATTATGTTGTAAATTAATATCAAGTTTAAAACCATAATATAGTAGGTTATTAGTCAACCAACAAAAGTGAAATGTGAGGTAAGGGATTTTATAACTCAATTACTTTTCATAGGGTTAAATTTCATATTCATTGTATTTGATACTCTATTATTTTGTGTGTAATGAAATTTGATTATGTTAAGTTTTATTTCCACTTGTTTTAGGTTTATTTAAATTTTAAACACACAACAAATTCATTTATTAATTCTCACTTCCATGAAATCATCGTTGTATGAGTTTTCATTTAAATTTACATTCATTAAGGAATAACAATGTTATGAATAAAATTTATTTCATATATTGTATACACTTTCAATTTTACATGTTATATCATTAATAATTTAAATTCATAGTATTTTATGTTTCAATTTTATTTATTTCATCTATGGTTATTTAACTTAAAAATTATGAAGTGGTAATTAATTTAATAACGTGATTACTTTTCATTGGGTTATATTACATATTCATTATATTTGATATTCAATTATTATGTGTGTAATAATTTTGATTATTTTATATTGAATTTATACTCGTTATATGTGAATTGAAATTTGATACACATAGTAAATAAATTGATTAATCCTTACTTTAATGGTATGGTCATTTTAATATATATCATCTCAATTTCCACTCCATTAAGACATACATGATATTATGAACCAATTTATTTATATATGGTTCATATGAATCCACCATGATAATTAATATATAGAATATACTTATATTCAATGTATTAAATGTTTCATATTTTTTAATTTCTTTCATGGTGTTTATGATTCAAATTTTACCAAAGCGATAAGTGTTTACAATTATATCCCATTTTAATTAGGCTTATATATGCTTGTATTTCCCTTGATAGAAATTATTTTATCAATGTATTATAAAAAAATTTAATTTTCTTACCCTATGGTTATTTATTAAACATTCATGTAATTTTACCATTTTCCTCGATTTGGTACTTAAAATTACTAAGAAAATGTTTTTATCGAAATGTGACATTATTTATCATTTCGAAAAAAAATTCTTGTTTTTATATCAATGATTTATAAAAAAATCCAAGAATTTTTTTCAAATTATCCTATGATTTTTTAAAGTCATTTCAACCCACATTTTAATTTTTTGAAAATGGTTAATTAAGAAACATTATGTTGTTTTCCGATCAATGTACTTTTTGACGTTTCAATTAATATGTGAAAGGATTATTTTCAGTAAAATACGTAGCATGTATAGAATATTATCATTGTCATGACAAATAATTATATGGAATATTCTATTAAATTTGTACTATATTCATTTAAATGAAAATTATTTTCTAAATAATATTGAATTTTTTTAATTTTTAAAATAAAATTTTCATACTAAAAAAAGAATTTTGATCATTACTAATTTTAATGAACAATATTATGATATTTATATTTGTCATTTAAAGAAACCCATTATTTTAATCCAACAGAGATATGTTGTTATAATATCATCCTAATTCTTTCTTTGGATGGATTATGATTGATTGGGTAAACTAAAGTATTGACATTCACTTTCTAAATTAATTTTATAGTCATTAACATTCCCTTAAAACACTCACTTCCTTATGATGATTGGACATTATATTTTCTTAATATAAATTTTATATCTATCATTTATGTGTTAATTTATTAAACCCTATATCATTCCCCCATGTGGTGTTTTACTTTTATATTCATCTGATTGACTGTATAAATATAGATATTTCATATTCATTATTCTATATAAATATTTATTGATAGGGGTTATTGTTCATGAACTAAATCAGTCATTTGGTAAATGAGGAATTCATTGGACATATAGTAATGTGTGGGTCCAGGAATTATATATCACCTTAATTCATCAAAAAATATCATGATACAAATTATTAACATGGTATTAAATGGGTCTTTCACCAATATTTTAAATTATATTGGGGAAAGGTCATGGATTTTTATATATCAGGATGTCTGAGATAATGATGTCCAATATTAATAATTCTATGTATTTAGAATGTATTCATTATTATTCATGAGATATATACATTGATATTATCCATGGATTAGATTTAATATGAATCGATTACTTATATAGCATTATTTGATCCGAATTTATTCCTACATTATTATTTTTCAGTCTCATGTTATAGAATAAATGTCATGTGTTTTAAGTCATTCTCAATTCTATATTGATTATGTATTATTTATTCATATTATATTACATTATCTGTAACCCGTACTGACTATCAAATATAAACGTTATTTTCTTCCTTTCCATTGTATATGTAGAAGATATACATTACAATGTTCATGGATGAATAATTTTTTACTTTCATTTCGTTGTATTTAATGTTTTCAAATGTACGGTCTGAATCAAGTATGTATCATGTTTTCTAATACTACTAAACTATTCTATCATTCGATATGTGATTTCTTGTATATTATTCCATTGTAGTAATTTATCCACATTTTATGGTATAATAGGGTGAGGTTCATTATATTATCCACCAGTCTTCATGAAAAGAATATCTATATCTTCAATAAACACATAAAAAATGGTTATATAATTTTATATTATATATTGGTTCCTGCATTGTTCAAGATGTATTGTGAAAATTATCTTGAGTTTATATAGGGGATTCTCAAGGAATTTTTATATAGCATAAATTATCAAAATAATAATCATGAATCCATGAAATCTAATTTTTTGTTCCATGAGTTTTTAAGGAGGACATAGTAGTTTCAATAGATATGATGGATGCATTATTGTATTAGGAGACACCAGGTATTTTTTACAATCAAATTTTCTCGGGATTTGAAGATTGTTATGGATATTTTTTCTTGACTTCTCAAAATTAGAAATAGTATGGATGAATTAGACTTTTACATATTAAATGTTATATATTTTAATAATTTAAATATCATTTAATGAATGAATCAAATGTTTGAATTTGTCATCAATGTTAATTCTACCAGAGATGGGTGAAGGTAATACATATTACTATGAAACCTAAGGCTATATATTGGATTTTTTGACATGGTTAATGAGCATGTGGTTGGAAAATTTTATTTTAAACAAAAATTTTATGATAAGAACAATCATAATTCTTATTATGAATTGGTGGTGGTGATAAATGTATTGAAATATTAGGCACACAAACATTTTTGGTTGAATTTTAGCGTTTATATTGATCATTAAAGTCTAATTTATATAATATCATGAAATTATGAAGTGTATCCTCGTTATTTATTCCCTTATTATGATCTTTACAATACAGGTAATGAATGATTACGAAGATGTTTATCAATTGATGTGTATTTTTTCTAAATGGTACACAAAAATGATTGAAGATTAGAATAACGTATTCTTAACCAGAATTGAAGATAAAAATTCTAGGATATATTTAATTCGATAAGGGAAGGTATCATATTCTAAATATCATTTTATTAGGTGACATTTAAAAGGTTTCATGACCATTTCTAAATTATCTCAGTATTTTGATAGGGTTATTTATAACAACAAAAAAATTTTAGTCCCTCTTTCCATGAGGAAAGAAATGATAAAAATATCCATCATTCCAAGTGAGGTATAAATCATAGTTGTAAAAATATATATTATAGTATTGAACATACATATTATTTAACTTATATATTGATAGGAATTTTTTATTTTCTATCACTTTTCTGTACTTATCAACAAGGCTTGGATGAGGTGTATAAAGAATTTTTTTATTATACTATTTAAACCATCCAACAGAAAGAATTTGATTTGGGTGATTATTTATCTGTTAACTAAAAAAACACATTTCCTTACAATGTTGATAATTATAAAGGTATTATATTTTAAAAAATTATACATATTGGGATTTATTAAATTACATTTGTTTCATAATATATTGTGTACAAATGACATTATTCATTTACCAACATTTTTTTAATGAGTCTTCAAGAGGTTGTGTCATTCAGTTAAAATTTTTCATTGAGTATTATCATTATAGAAATTGATTGAAGGATCATGATATTTAAATTTAAAAATATATAATTCCTACTTTTGTTATATAATTCATTGGATTTTTGAAGATTTAATTTTAATATATTTTGTTCTTATATAATAAATATTAACAAATATTTATCAAAAAATCCATTTTTAAGTCACATTCTTGTTATCCATTTTGAACACCATTATATTTCTATAAAGATAATTATTGTTCATAATTATGAATGAGTATTATTTAATAGATGAATTAAAAAATTATTGTGATTCAAAAACTATTAATGATGGATTTAATTCCTCAAAAATATTAAAGAAATTGATATTGGTGACCATTAGAGTTTATCATTTATTGTCATGTTTTTCCCATGGTTTCACCTTGACTGGGAAAGAAATAAAAAAGCAATGAAATTTTATACTAAAATATATTATTCCATTTGAAATTGATATGTGGTTTTTAGATGATACATATTGGAAAATATTTACCCAGCTATGTTACATCCATTAATAATTTTTCTTATATATTATAATGGTTGATGTTTCAATAAGAACCCTAAAATTTCATCAATTGGAATGATCTTGATTTATAGAATGATGCCAACATTAAATAAAAACATATTCACATTCTTCATTATCATAAAAAAATAAAGGGTAAATTTATCCCTCTTATTAAACTTGTTGGTCGGAGTGGATACTCAAGTGGGGGGGGGGGGGGTGAATTGAGATCCAATTAAAATTTCTGTTAAAAACAATTTCTATTAAAATCCCCCAATTTCAAAAACAAATTAAACTGTAGTGAATTTATACAGATTATAACGGTTCAATTAGTTTCTCAAAGATTGATTAGTTCTCAGTTAACTTAATATTATGATTAAATTAACTTTTGAAACTAACTTACTGGTTTACAATAAATATAAACACTTGGGAGTTTAACTATCAAAGTAGCTTTGAAAATAAATTATATTTCAAAGTAATAGCAGCGGAATATGAAATAAATATATATAGTATGAATATAAACTTTATCTAAAAACACAGAGGAGTTAACCAAGAGCTTCAGTCTCAAGCCGAGACTTAGTCCTCTCAAAAGTTTATAAAGATGATCCACACCCTGGATCGGGGTTCAACAGTTTACAACTGTCCAGGTCCAAGACCTCTACCACTATTATTCGTGGGAAACAAAACAACAGCAACCAGCTGTCCAGGTCACACAAGACCTCTACCACTATCCACAGTGGGCAATGAAGTATAAAAAAGGTTTGCTGAGGATTTACAGATCCTCCAGTTAGAGTACAGGAGTCAGTGTGTGTGTTTAATATAGAAGATAACACACACTACTCAAAATATAGAATAAATGAATCATAGAGCAGAGAAGTAGAGTTTAGAAATGGCTCTGGTGATTTCAGTGCAGCTCAGGACTCTTTTAGATTTGATCAGAAGTAATTCTGAGTCCTCTTCTCGTTTTTGTTTGAGAAGCAGAGTGTCGTATGCTTCAGCTTTACAGGCAGTGAGATGTAGTCGATGAAGTTCTTCAATGTTCTTTTGTATTCACAGAACTCTTCTTGAGTAGGCTTGATTGTGTATGAGGTTATGTGTAATCTCTTGATATATATCTTCTATTCTTCTTGGATCTTCCTCCTCATTCTTATTGTATATCTCGTGTGTTCTCTTGTTTCTTTCTTCGTCTTCTGTTTGCTTCTATATTTCCAGCAGCAGAATCTTCATGTATTTATGTCACTTGCTTCGGAAGACAGAAAAGGTTTCCTTTCCGCAGGTACGAGGTAAAGTTTCCTGACATCCGACAACATTTATTCATTAATTGACAGAGCATTAAAATATACCTGATATGACTATTGGTTAGATTAAATAAAGATAAAGATAAAGAAATTCAAACAGTTGTTTATGACTATCGATGAGTTAAAGTGAACGGTAGGTCATCAGCATCGGTGGCTAGACATCGGTGTGTCCTGACCGCTGACTCAGATGATTAGCATCAGTGTGTTATTTGATCGATGACTCATTTGCATCGGTGTATCATTCGATCAGCATCGGTGAGTCAGATTGATCAGCATCGTTGACTCAGATTAATCGGCATCGGTGAGTCAGAGTTATCAGCATCGGTGAGTCAGATTGATCAGCATCGGTGATTCCGATTGATCAGCATCGGTGAGTCAGATTGATCATCATAGGTGAGTCAGATTGATCAGCATCGGTGACTCAGATTGATTGATGACTCATTTTCATTGGTGCGACCATTGTCTTGATATTGGATCGGTGTGACCGTTGTCTTGATATTGGATCGGTGCGACCGTTGTCTTTATATTGGATCAGTGCGACCGTTGTCTTTTTAGTGGATCGGTGCGACCATTGTCTTGATATTGGATCAATGTGACCATTGTCTTGATATTTTATCGGTGCGACCGTTGTCTTGATATTGAATCGGTGCGACCGTTGTCCTGATATTGGATCGGTGCGACCGTTGTCTTGATATTGGATCGGTGCGACCGTTGTCTGTTTGATCCAGAAGACTTCCAAAATACTTGTAAATCAATAAAAACATAGATAAAAACATGATAGTTGATTCACTAATAGATTGTGATTAAGTTTATGAGAAATCCAACCGGATTAAATAATAGCGATTTGTGATTATTAAAACAACAATCATAGGAATTAATTCAGCAATATTCTAGAGGGCTCAACAATCTCCCCCTTTTTGATAATCACAAATCAAAAAAAAATCAATAATAAAAACATAATGAGATATAAATCTCCCCCTGAAAATAAATCTCCCTCATAGATATTAATCTCCCCCTTAGAGATTGATCTCCCCCTTAGAGATTGATCTCCCCCATATATATACATCCTTCTCCCCCATATATATACATCTTTCTCCCCCTTTGTGATAATCAAAAAGGAGGGAAAACATACAAATAAGAGAGTAAAAAAGAAGGCAGTATAGAGAATAGAGAGAGAGAGAAAAATATTTTATAAAGTACAGAAGATTATAACCAACACATAGTTCACCCGATCAAAAAAAACACAGAAATATTTCTGGAGATACAAAGGGGCTTTGCCTTTGTCTATGGGATCAATAGAGTGTAAGTTGGAAGACTTGGAGGCAGGCTGTTCTGGGCGAATCTGAAGAGGTGGTAGGACAATTCTGGCAGGTGTAGGAGAAGGTGCTACGGAGGTTTGTTGTTGAGTATCAGTAGTAGCTGGTTGAGAAGATGTCTGAGACACTGGTCATAGTTGAGAGAGTGCCTGAGCAACAGAGAGCTGATTTGGAGCTACATCAGAGGCAGGGAGAGGGTCAGCAGTAGGAAGCACAATGGCAGTGGCTTGGGCATTCAGATAAGGCTTCAAAATATTTATGAAATTCTGAATAACTTCTGCACCATAATGCATAGCCTTTTCGAAATCATCTTTGTTCTCCATGAACTGTGCCAAAGTAGGAGTAAAGTCTTGCAACTGACGAACTTGAGCCTTGAAAGCTTGAGTGACTATAGGTAGTTGTAGATTCTTTTCCAACACCTTGAAATTTTTAGCCATCTCATGCTTTGTATAAATCTTTGAAAAGTAATGATCAACCTTTTCCTTGATCTCTTTCAAAGCATGTTTGGCATCTGCTGAATATACGGTTGCCATTTCATGACTGTGACCACAGTTCTCCTTCATTTTCTTTAATGAATCCAGATCAAGAACTTTCCTAACAGCTTCTAACACATCATGTACAACCTCCCTTAGAGCCTCTAGCTCATAGGTAGTGATTTTGGTTACTTTGGCAGTACAGGATTTGCTAACTATTTGAGTTATCTCAGCTTTCAATCTTCTCAAATCAGACTTGTTGAGATGTTCAATTAAATTCCTCAACACTTCTGTCATACCAGAGATGGTTGATCGAAATTCTCTTGATAAACATACTAAGCCAGTGTGGAGATCCTTCATATTCTAGTTCATAGAGTCTATGTGCCTTCCAATAAGCTCCCCAGTATTGGCCAGGTCTGGCTTCACAGCATTCGATACTCTTTGTAAGAATGCTTCCAATGATACTTCATAAACTTGCAGAGACACTTGAGTAAGGGCAATGGAAATTTATTCTCTGACGGTATCTCTCATAGTAGCCAGAAATTCAGTCTTAAACTTATCAAAATCAGCTTGAGAGATTGCAGAACCAGGCAGATGAAAATCTGTAGAATCAACAACAGGAGAAGATCTTGATTCACTTGGGAGGCTCTTCTTCATAACTACAGTATATTCTGACAATTCCTCTTCTTCTTCAGAATAGTCTAAGCCCAAAATAGCAAAACCATGGTAGTCATCCCAAACAGCAGCACTCAAGTTATATTTCTGTTTCTCATAACTTGATGTTCCACTGATTTCTGGTGATTCTCTCTTTCCAGTGGCATCTGTTCCTGGTACTGTTTGATGTGTTTCTGTTGGAGGTACAACAAGACCATCTACAGGTCGGTTAACACCATCATCACCATCACCAACAATTTGTTGTGGTTCTATTGAAGGTTCAGCCAGACCATCTACAGGTCAGTTAACACCATCATCATCACCATCACCATCACCATTATCATCATCACCATCATCACCATGCTCATTATTACTCTTCTCGGAGTCTTCACTGGTAGAAACTTCAGTGTCAGTATCTTCTTCATCACCAAGAATTGGTTCAGATTCAGGTAAGGCCAAAGTTGGACTAGCAGGTCCAAAATCGATTCTTTTCTTTGGACTCACTGTATCAGGATCACTCCTATCATCAGGAGGCAACACACTTCCATCTTCTGTCTTAGATTCTTCCATTCTTTGACCTTCGGTAGCTTCATTTATTTCATCCTCTTCCTCATCATTAGAATAGACTGTTTCCTCATTTACTTTCAAACTAGGGTCTCTCAAACCCTTAGGCCTCCTTCCATAATCTGTGGGATTGTAGGATTTTATACAGATTGTCTTCATCAGAAACCAAACACTTCTTCCACGGATTCCAATTGATTTTCATCCTCTTGCAGATCTCTTTGTTGAGACAGAAAGGATGATCTGTTTCAGCTACTTCATCATCTTCATCAACACATTCTAGATTCTTGAGCATGGTAGAGATCATCTTGGAGTAAAATAAGGCAGTGGCTTTCTTGGACGGTTTTACCATTCCAGCTATGTGCACAATCACATATCTACACAAATTGATCTTCTCATGGGTTTTCAGAAGAAACAACAAGAAAACATCCTGGTACTTTACAACAGCAAAATCTCCTCTCCTAGGGCAAATTTGGTCCTGAATAAACTTGAAAAGAAGTCTGCATTCACCATCCAACTCTAAGGATGTGATTCTCCTCGACTCTTTGTTTCAAGTCAGAAGCTCTAGAGCTAATTCATAAGAGAAGTAATCAGTGATTAGAGGAATATTCCAAGCATAATCCTCATACCGACCCTCATGGGGTGTATTTAAGCATTCTGCCCACAGTTTAGATGAAAAGGATATTTTCTTTCCTTTTACTTCAGACAACATCCAGGCAGCCTCCACACCATCTAGAGTGATTTTCAGATTCATATAAAACTCATGTACCTGCTTCGGGTAGTATACTCGTGAGTTTTCTGAAAACCAGTCTGTCCATCCTTGCGATTCAAGAACTTGCAGCAACAGTGACTTACTTGATAAAAGCCAGGCGGAACTGACTTCTCTTTCTACAGCAACAATCTGAGTTTCCAGGTTCGGATTTATTGATCGTTGAGAGGTACTACTCAACTCGCCTCGAGCACGCTTTGGATGTACAGGACTGTCTGATCCTTTTCTCGGCCTCTTTTTCTTATCCATTCGATGATTTTGGGGAAAGCAGGTGTTCGAAGGTTCGAGGTAGAGGAGAAGAGAAGTTGAAGGGTTCGGCGGGAAATGAATGGTCAAAGGTTTAGGGAAGAGAAATAGCCACATATCATTTATTATAACATTTAGGGTTCCCATAAAAAGGATAAAAGAAATTAATTAATTAATTATGACATAATTAAAAGTAATACAGAGAATCGGTTTGACAGACCGGTGTGACAGATGGGTTTCACTGATCGGTTTCATAGATCAGTTTCACAGATCGGTTTCACAGATCAGTTTCACAGATCAGTTTCAAAGATCAATCATACACAACTCTTGTTTAATAAACTTCATTCTTTCAGAGCATAAAGGCTTTGTAAAGATATCAGCTAATTTATGTTCAGAGTTAATAAATTTTAGAGAGATATCACCTTTCTGATAATGATCTCTTAGAAAATTATGTCTGACATCAATGTGCTTAGTCCTAGAGTGAGACAAAGGGTTCATAGATATTTTAATTGCACTAGTATTGTCACAGTTAATTGAAACATGTTTAAAATCAAATCCATAGTCCAATAAAGTGTGTTTCATCCACAGAATCTGTGCACAGCAACTACCAGCAGCGATGTATTCTGCTTCAGCAGTAGATAATGCAACTGAGTTCTGTTTCATACTACACCATGATACTAGCGATTTTCCAAGTAAGTGACATGTTCCAGATGTGCTTTTCCTATCTAACTTGCATCCAGCAAACTCAACATCTGAATGACTAGTTAGGTCAAAAGATTTTCCTTTTGGATAAAACAAACCTAAATTTACAGTATACTGAAGATATTTAAAAATCCTTTTAACAGCCAATAAGTGTGACTCTTTAGGATTATCTTGAAAACTAGCACACATACACACAGTAAACATAATATCTGGTCGACTAACAGTAATATAAATTAAGCTCCCAATCATACCTCTGTAATTGGTTTGATCAACTGGTTTCCCAGTTTCATCAACATCCAATTTGCAGGTAGTACTCATGGGTATATCACTTTCCTTAATACTATCCAATCCAAAACGTTTTAACAAATCCTTAGTATATTTACTTTGATTTTGAATAATTCCATCTTTAGTTTGAAACATTTGAAATCCAAGAAAGTACTTAAGCTCTCCCATTAAGCTCATTTCAAACTCATTTTGCATAACCTTTGAAAAATCAGTACATAAAGAATTTTTTGAAGATCTAAAAATAATATCATCAATATAGATTTGTACTATTAAAACATCTTTTGAAAACCTTTTTATAAATAGAGTGGGATCAACTATTCCTTTTGTAAATCCTTTTGAAATGAGAAAGTTTGAATGTCTTTCATACCAAGCTCTTGGAGCTTGTTTTAAACCATATAAGGCTTTAGAAAGTTTAAAAACAGGATTTTGAAAATGAGGATTTGTGAAACCAGGTGGTTGTTCTACAAAAATATCTTCAACAATAAAACCATTTAAAAAAATTATTTTTCACATCCATTTGATATAACTTAAAATTCAGATGTGATGCGTAAGCAAGTAAGATCCTAATTGCCTCTAATCTAGCTACAGGTGAAAAGGTTTCCTCATAGTCAATTCCTTCTTCTTGATTGTAACCTTGTGCAACTAGCCTAGCATTGTTTCTAATGATGTTTCCAAATTCATCTACTTTGTTTCTAAACACCCATTTTGTGCCTATGATTATAGTGTCCTTAGGTATTTCTACTAATTTCCAGACTTTGTTTCTTTCAAATTGATTTAGTTCTCATTGCGTAGCTATTACCCTAAATTCATTATTGATGGCATCATTGATATTCGTAGGTTCTAGCTGTGATAAGAAGGCTTGATGTTCAACCTGATTTCTATGAGAAGATCTAGTCTGTGTCCCTCTATCAAGATCTCCTACAACAACATCTAAGGGATGATTCTTCAGCATCCTAGTTGATCTAGAAAAGGTAGGACTCGAGATTTCAGGTTCATTTACAGGTTGAGGTTCAACAGAAGCAGGGTCTAGAGAATTTCCAGAGTCAGATGTTTTAACTTCAGGTCCACTATTTTTATCATTAAGGTTCAAACTAGAGAGAATATCTTCATGATTTTCAAGAGAGGACTTAGGTTCATGTGGATCAGTTTCATCAAATTTGATCTGAACAGATTCTTCCACACATTTGGTTCTTTTATTGAAAACTCTATAGGCTTTACTAGAAATAGAGTAACCTATGAAAATTCCTTCATCATTATTGGATGCAAACTTGTCAAGATTATCTTTAGTATTATGAATAAAGACTTTGCAACCAAAAACTTTGAAGTAGTTAACTTTAGGATTCCTATGGATCCATAACTCATAAGGGGTCCTCTTAAGAACAGGTCTAATCAAGACTCTATTAATAACATAGCAAGCAGTATTGACAACTTCAGCCCAAAAAAATAGGTAGGTCATACTCATTGAGCATAGTCCTAGCAATTTCTTGCAGGGTTCTATTCCTTCGTTTTACTACACCATTCTGTTGAGGTGTTGTAGGGGCAGAGAAATTGTGACTATAGCCACAGTGTGAGCAGTAAGATTCAAACTCATGATTTTCAAACTCACGACCATGATCACTTCTCAGGGTCTTAATCTTAAGTCCACTAAGGTTCTCTACAGACTTGGAATATTTAACAAAGTGAGAACAAGATTCACTTTTGTGAGCTAGAAAATATACCCAAGTATATCTAGAAAAGTCATCTACAAGAACATAGACATAGTGCTTTCCATTTTTACTAGAAACTCTAGAAGGTCCAAATAAATACATGTGAACCAACTCTAGAGGTTGAGAAGTTGACACTTCTTTCTTTGATTTGAAATAAACTTTATGTTTCTTTCCCTTTTGACAGGGATTACAAATTTTGTCTGCTGGAAATTCAAGTTTGGGTAGGTCTCTTACTAAGTTCTTCCTAGAAAGTTTTCTAAGTGAATGCACATTTCAGTGTCCTAATATTCTGTTCCAAAGCCAATACTCTTTTTGAAAAGCACTTAAACTAGTACTGTTTTGTTTAGCTAAGGAATTTAAGTCGACAACATAAACGGTTTCATTTCTTAAAGCAGAAAACACTAAATCAATTTCAGAATTAAAAACATTGCAAGAATCATGTTCAAATTTAACATAAAAACCATTATCACATAACTGAGAGATACTTAATAAATTGTATTTAAGGCCTCAACAAATAAAACATTAGAAATCAATACTGAGTTAGTGTTACCAATCTGGCCTAACCCGATGATTTTCCCTTTAGAATTGTCACCAAAGGTAACAAAACCTCCATCAACTCTGACTAAGCTTTTAAAGAATGAAAAGTCTCCTAACATATGTCTTGAACATCCACTGTCCAAGTACCAGGTCTTTCTACAGGATCTCTTTAAGAATGTTTCCTACAAAACAGATTTAAACAGGAAATGATTTTGGTACCCAGATTTTCTTGGGTCCAGACAGGTTAGCCAAGAATAATTTAGGTACCCAAATTTGTCTAATGGGTCTTATATAATTTGTAGAATCACCATACATTGAAAGATAAACCTTATTAGATCCATAACTATGAATATAACTGGTTGAGGCGTATGAAGTTCCAGAGCTAGTTACATTCTGTCCAGATTTCGGAATAAATCTATTCTTGGTCAAATGTCTCTTTCCAGGTTTGTAACCTATTCTAGTAGTGTATTTTGGTGCAACTTGTTTTTCTAGCATTTGAGTTAGAGTTTCCTTAAAATTGGTAAATTTTTCTAAATCCTTTCTGAGTTTCTCATTAGATAATTTCAATTCAGTGTTCTCCTTTAACAGTTGAGCATTTTTCTCTTTTTCAATAGTGAGTTCAGTTTTAACTGTAGTGGTGAGAGCATGCTGTTTTTTTAATGATTTGTATTTATTCTTAAGTTCATTGCATGTCTCTTCTAACATATCACAATATTCAAACAATTCAGATTTGGACATGTTATCACATTTATAATCATCTCCAGAATAATATGAATTAGAAGCAGTAGTTTCTGAAGTTACCTCGGAAGTGTTTGTCATAAAACACATGATTGCAATATTTTTGTGTTATATTTCAGAAAAATCAAATTCACTAGAACTGTCCTCAGATGCACTCCAAGTATCCCTCATGGCGTTTTTAAACTTATTGTCCTTGTATTCATACTTCTTCCTGTATTTCAGATTTGAACAGTCATCTTTTTTGTGTCCTTTCCTTTCACACTTATAACAGACAACTTCATCTGATTTATCAGATTTCTTCCAGTCCTTTTTCCAATGTCCCTTGTTACCATACTTACCTTTGTAGTTTGAATTTCTGAAAAAACTTCTTCTTCCTATAAAACTTTTTAAATCTTCTAGCAATGTGAGCCATCTCAGCATCACTGTCAGAGTCACTCTCACTGTCTTCACAGCTTGAGCTTTCGTTTATAGATTGAAGTGTTTCCTTATCCTTGTTCTTTGAGCTTGTAGTTTTGAAGGCAAGAGACTTTCTTCTAGGTTCATCATCTTCTTCTTTATTCACCTTGAGTTCCTATTCATACATCATCAGTTTTCCAAGTAGTTCTTTGACTGGTAGTTCTCCAATGTCACACGATTCTCTAATGGAGACAGAGGTTCCTCTCCATCTTTTAGGTAGAAATCTGAAAATTCTCATGATTTGTTCCATTGCTGGAACATCCTTTCCCAGAGTGGTCATTGTGTTGAAAATTTCATTGAACCTGAGATACATATCAGAATTGTGTTCATCAGGCTTCATTTTAAAATTATCATACTTAATAGTATAGGTATTCAATATCATCTCCTTAACATTTGTTGTTCCTTTATGAGAAACAACTAAGGTATCCAAAATTTCATATGCAGTTTTACAAGCATAAATTCTATTAAATTCATCATCTCCTAGAGCACAGTACAGGGCATTCATAACTTTACAATTATTATTGTAAGCAGTCTTTGTAGGTTCATCCCAAGTAGATCTAGCAGTAATGGGAATTTTATATTCAGATTCAATAGCAGTTCAAATATCAAAACCTATGCTTTCAAGAGGAATTTTCATTTTGAGTTTCTACTGAGCATAGTTGTTTCCATTGAAAAAAGGTGGCCGATTAGTAGCAGCACCCTCAGGTCTATTATCCATGATATCACAAAAAGAATTTTAAAGAGGTAAAAATTTATAAATAATAGAAATTTTAAGAACATTAAAATACAACTAAAATCACAGTTGAAAAGCAGAGTACTTTGGAAAATATTTCCTACCCTCTGATACCAAATGTTGGTCGAAGTGGATACTCAAGAGGGGGGGTGAATTGAGATCCAATTAAAAATTCTGTTAAAAACAATTTCTATTAAAATCCCCCAATTTCAAAAACAAATTAAATTGTAGTGAATTTATACAGATTATAAAGGTTCAATTAGTTTCTCAAAGATTGATTAGTTCTCAGTTAACTTAATATTATGATTAAATTAAATTTTGAAACTAACTTATTGGTTTACAATAAATATAAACACTTGCGAGTTTATCTATCAAAGTAGCTTTGAAAATAAATTATATTTAAAAGTAATAGCAGTGGAATATGAAATAAATATATATAGTATGGATATAAACATTAACTAAAAACACAGAGGAGTTAACCAAGAGGTTCAGTCTCAAGCCGAGACTTAGTCCTCTCAAAAGTTTATAAAGATGATCCACACCCTGGATCGGGGTTCAACAGTTTACAACTGTCTAGGTCAAAGACCTCTACCACTGTTATTCATGGGAAACAAAACAACAGCAACCAGCTGTTCAGTTCACACACGACCTCTACCACTATCCACAGTGTGCAATGAAGTATAAAAAGGTTTGCTGAGGATTTACAGATCCTCCAGTTAGAGTACAAGAGTCAGTGTGTGTGTGTTTAATATAGAAAATAACACACACTGCACAAAATGTAGAATAAATGAATCATAGAGGAGAGAAGTAGAGTTTAGAAATGGCTCTGGTGATTTCAGTGTAGCTCAGGACTCTTTTGGATTTGATCAGAAGTAATTCTGAGTCCTCTTCTCGTTTTTGTTTGAGAAGCAGAGTGTCGTATGCTTCAGGTTCATAGGCAGTGATATGTAGTCAATGAAGTTCTTCAATGTTCTTTTGTATTCACAGAACACTTCTTGAGTAGGCTTTATTGTGTATGAGGTTCTGTGTAATCTCTTGATATGTATCTTCTATTCTTCTTGGTTCTTCCTCCTCTTTCTTCTTGTATATCTCGTGTGTTCTCTTGTTTCTTTCTTCTTCTTCTGTTTGCTTCTATATTTCCAGCAGCAAAATCTTCTTGTATTTATGTCACGTGCTTCGGAAGACAAAAAAGTTTTCCTTTCCGCAGTTACGAGGTACGGTTTCCTGACATCCGACAAAATTTATTAATTAATTGAAAGAGCATTAAAATATACCTGATATGACCGTTGGTTAGATTAAATAAAGATAAAGATAAAGAAATTCAAACAGTTGTTTATGACTATCGATGAGTTCATGTGAACGGTAGGTCATCAGCAACTGTGGCTAGACATTGGTGTGTCCTGACCGGTGACTCAGATGATTAGAATCAGTGTGTTATTTGATCGGTGAATCATTTGAATCAGTGTGTCATTCGATCAGCATCGGTGAGTCAGATTGATCAGCATCAGTGACTCAGATTGATCGGCATCGGTGAGTCAGATTGATCAGCATCGGTGAGTCAGATTGATCAGCATCGGTGACTCAGATTGATCACCATCGGTGAGTCAGATTGATCAGCATCGATGACTCATATTGATCAGCATCGGTGACTCAGATTTATTGGTGACTCATTGCCATCGGTGTGACCGTTGTCTTGATATTGGATTGGTGTGACCGTTGTCTTGATATTGGATCAGTGCGACCATTGTCTTGATATTGGATCGGTGCGATAGTTGTCTTGATATGGGATCGGTGCGACCGTTTTCTTGATATTGCATTGGTGCGACCGTTGTCTTGATATTGGATCTATGCGACTGTTGCCTTGATATTGGATCGGTGCAATCGTTGTCTGTTTGATCCAGAAGACTTCCAAAATACTTGTAAATCAATAAAAACATAGATAAAAACATGATAGTTGATTCACGAATAGATTGTGATTAAGTTTATGAGAAATCCAACCGGATTAAATAATAGCAATTTGTGATTATTAAAACAAAAATCATAGGAATGAATTCAGCAATCTTCCATAGGACTCAACAAAACTATTATTGAAGGAAGGGGAATATTGTCATCAAATGTTAAAATGAGAATTAATGAGAATGAATCAAGGAATTTATTTCATTAAAAATGTGTAATTTAAATGAATTTATAGTGGGTAAATTTTCATGGTGGGGATAATTATGAATCCCAGGATTTCAATAGTATGTATCTATTTTTTATACTATTATTTAGGAATTTTAATATGGTTTTTGGAAAAAATATTAAAAATTCTATAAATTTTTAATAATCCAAAAATTTTATATAGTATATAAGAGTCCATACAAGAAGATTGTGTAGGTTATAAAATATTATAGTTTAGAATTTATTGTATGGGAGACTATATAAATTATTTTTTTTAAAATTTAAAAAAATATATATTGTATTTTATGAAATAATATTTTGAAAACTAGATCGTTTATATAATAAATGATTATTTTGGATCCACCCAAGATGTCCACTTTGGATTTTTTCAGTTCCTCTTCCGCCAATGGTTTTTTTAGGGATGATTTTGTTTTGATCTATATATTTAAATTGATGGTCAAGGATTTATTCTCTCCCATATTTATTTCTGACCTTTTCCACAGTATGATATAGGGCACCAATTTCCACATTTGTATTTTAATAAAATTAGGTGTTTTCGATTTGTGGATTTTATTTTTCCTTCTTGAGCACTGATCTACTAATATTTTTTGAAACTACATTAGTTGTGTTATTTTCTAATAAATTTTTCTATTTGTTTTGTTTCATTGATATACCCTTATATACTTGAGAATCAAATATCAACATTTTATAGAAATATATCTTCTAAAAATTATTTATTTTTTCATTTTGTAACGGTTTTAATTCTTTTTTAGTGAATACATGTTCTATAAAATTCCTTCCATCTATTATATATATATATATATATTCATTATTCTTCTATAAGCGTTTTTTGATTTCAAAATATTCCAATAAAAGATATTTGGATTTTATTACCCCATATTTGAAATCAATATCTGATTAGATGATTCATTATTAAATTTGAAAAGAAATTTTATTGCTAATTAAATAATTTTTTAATGATTAAGCACTTTTTGGCATGATATAATGTTTAAATTGGGTTTTCTTTGAATTATTAAGATTTCTACAATTTTTATACAATATTTTATTTTAAATAATGAGATAAAATTATTATATATGAATGTAAAGGGGTTAATTATACATATGGGTTCAAAGAAAATTGTTTTAGTGGTTTTGTAAATATTTTTTATTATTCCTTTTCGATAATTGGATTGAAAAAAATGGAATCCTTAGGTACCAACGTGAGGGGTTTTAATCACATATACTATAATAGTTATAATCACAAACGAATTGGTTCACCTAGATAACATAATTTTACAGATAGTGGGATTCCTTCTCATGGGTCTATGTGAGGTAAGATGTGCATTAAAATGATCACATCAAATACTAGTGGGATTGTTAAATTGAGTTAAAATTTAAATTAGCCTTTAGAAATAAATGTTTTGTTCCATGATGTCATTCTCCTTGATTTGTATGATTGTATTCTATTTTCCAAAAGACAATTATCTAGATTAGAAGAACTGTGAAATTATTTCCTTTAATTATATTAATTAATCATATCTTTTATTTTTTTATTATAAATATTCCCACTTCAAATTATCGTGTCTAATTTCACTATTATTACCTACAATGTATGATTTTTCTTAGGAAAGGAAATTTGAAAAATGATTTTAGTAGTCTTACTTGTTTTATTTTCACTCATTAAACACACACCTGTGCGTATAAATCATTTTTCCTATGATATAGATGGAGGGAATCCATCCATATTTCCCGGTATTGGTACATTGAGGTTAATATGGATCGATAAAGGTGGTCATATATTATGGTTTATTATATGAAACTTGGGAAGGATTTTAATCTAGATTTAAGTGTGTATTTTTTAATGAATGGAATATTTTATATTTGGCTGTATATGCCACTTTAAAATGATTTTATTTATCTAATTTTTTTTATTTCAGTCTTCTATATGATTTTTTGACACCTAACATAGTTTCTGTGATGTATTTATATTTTTATAGATTATATACATTTAAAAAATATATTAGCATTATAATTAATGATTGATATTATACCAGATTTATCAGTATTATTTCAAATATATGTTTTTTATATTTTTTTTAAATTACATCATATAGAAACACCATACCATATTTCAGGTAGATGTATAAGTTTTTATTTTCTAGTATTTAATGTGTTTTAAATCCTTCTTGAATTTTGATTTGGATGATATCCTCATCACTTGTTCTGCAATATGGTGGTAAAGAGCATAATTTACAGCTCGTGGCTTACTGACTAAGGTGTTGAGATAGAATATTCAGGTTGGTAAGTTTCAATATAATATTATTTAATCTACCTATAACATAGTTTGAAGAATAGACGCAAATTAATATAAATTGGATAAGAAAAAAACTTTTAAGTACTATATAATTATATTATTTTGACTTTGATACATTTTTTTCATGGTTAAACTCTGTAATTTTTTTTGTGATAAGAAAATTAATCCTTCAGTTTTTAAAATAATTTCATAAACCATCATTTTATGTTTTATTATTATAAAAATAACCTCATTATTAAAATTTTACATTAAACAATTATGAAAATATTGTCGAATTTTTAATAATGTCATGATAAGTTTTATAGGTTCAATGATACCATTTTAATATTATTACATTATCCTATGGGTCAAATTTATTAAATCATAAAAATATACACTAAATTAAAATGATGTAATGGTGGTGGAAGACACATCATAGGTAGTTTTTCCTAAGCCACCATATAGTGACATACTTTATGCCATTATTTAATGTATTATATTATACACATTATTCAATAATGTGTAACTCGTTGATGTTATCCTACCATAAGCTATCATGTTTAAAATTGTCATCATGTGATGAATATTAGGGAATTTTTAAGGGATATGTTGATTTTTTATATGTTATGTAATCATTTTTGAGTATTTAATCAATAGTCAAAAGGAGTGTTAACAATTTATATGATTATAAAATCATTCAGTTATATGAAAATAATTTGAGAAACATTTATGATCCATAGAGTCCTATATAAAGATGTTTCATTCTAGTGTAAAGTATTAAATTTCAATAAAATATTTATACTATGAAAAATAAAGAGAGAAACACTCATTATATATTATTCTTAGTCAATTATTTTAGGAAATATTTAAGTATACTATGACTTAATTGTATTCTATGAAAAGAAATATGAGATTCACACAACCCATGGATTACCTATGAGGATGGATTATACTATATATTTTTTAATATATATTTTAATATCTTGTATAATGATTGGATAAAATGGATTAACAAATAAAATTTATGAATTCGTCAATTATTTTTAGTCATTCCAAAATGAGTGTGAGTATATTTATAAAAACATGTCTTAGTTCAATATTTTCATTATATTTGGTTAACTTTTCCCCCCAATAAAAATTAATTGTATTAAAACCATATCTAAGTTATATTTATTGAATATTAATAAAGATGAATAAATAGAAAAAACTGATTTTAACCAAAACCATAAATTGTTATTAAAAATAATGTTGTTTTATAATGTTGTTAATAGCCGAAATTATTTTTAGTATGATAATATGAGTGTTTTTATTAAAGATATAAAACTAAATCATAGTTTATGAAAAACAGTACAAAAAAACTTATTAAAATATGAGTGAGATATAATGATAAAATGAAAATTTGGTATACTATAGTAATTAGAGTGGTTAGTATGGAAATGTGATTTCTAAAATAAAACCATGTATAAATATATCTAAAACAACGTTATGTTTCGAAAATTATAAATTTTCAATGTCCGTCCTAGATCAATCTATATAATTAAAAATTAATATGGTGTCCCTATGAAAATAAAGTCAAGAAATGGAAACCACATCATAATTTATATTAGAAATTAAAATATTTTTTTTATTATATTGATTTTTTAAATACATATCGAAGACATAACCTGGTGTAGTCCCTTCTTGATAATGTTAAATCAAGTCCGTTCAGTGATCCATTTTTATTAGTTGAATTTTCTATATAATTTGAATAGTGTTTTTATGTTTCCATTAGCGTTATCGTGGCCCCTACTAGTAAAATTTCTTCTATTGGGTTTCATCGGTGTTCTCGAAAACCACGTTAGACAACCTTGTAGAAAAAATATTTTTTTTCAAAAAACACTTATTTATCATTCAAATTGATCTTATTTTATTTATAATGAATACATAACCATTGAATTAATTTTATACATGTGTAAACCATATTATTTTCATTATTTACAATGTATTATTCGTAGTTGTCAATATAAGAGCTAGGTTATAATGTTCATGATTATATATTATTATTTTCATAGAGAACTGTGTATCGTTCAAACCCAAAATTACATGTATTTCAAGATATTTAAGTGATTGAATTTATTAAAAAATATATATCATAAACTACTGGGGATTTACCTTCTCTTACACTATTGGTGTTTTGTTTCATGTACAATATCAAATATGATGTTCCACTTTTAAAATCTCAAGGTGTTACATTCTACCCCCATAAATAAATTGCATCCTCATAATTTAATATTGATCATGGTAATCAAATATTTTACATTTGAAAATACCTTTCTTGAAATCCCATATCATGAGAACAATTAACAAAATAACCTTTTGATAATAATAAAAGTGAAGTATGAAGGTCATCTAGAATAATTACATAAATATGTTACCATGTATAAGAAAATTGGTGTGAAGTAATGATATAGACATGGGTAAAAAGTGTAAATAATTACAAATATTTTTTGACATTATTGATGATATTAAATTGGTTATTCCATATAATGTTAAAAACTACAACACCAAAAATCTATAAATGGAGAAAATTCTATCTGTTCATCAGAAATGAGGGTATTGGGATAACATTTTTTATTCATGATCCTTTTCCTAGAGTTGTGGAATTACATTATTGTATAATAATACAAGGAAATAAACTTATTTGATATATTTATATTTTGTAATAATAAGATCATCATTTCTATGTTCTTTGATCAATTTTCTCATCATTCCCTACTCAAATAATGTAATACCCAAAAATGAATTTATTATACCCGAGACACTACAATTACCTTCTAACAGATTATAATATTAATAAAATAGTGAAAATCTTTTCCGTATATTTATAAATGTTTATTGAAACAAAAATAGTTACCACAATTTATCCGATTAAACAAATTATCCATTAAACCTCCCTAGTAACACCTATAGTTCAACATTAATATCTATCCATTAAATCATTTAAATAAAAATAATGACATAATAACTAGGACATTGCGTACGTCAGTTGTAGGTTTAAAGCACTTGACTTATTTCAGTTCTATGTTCACACCCGATAGCCATACCCAATGCAAGGGATTTTCACCAACAACATGGGTTGTCCATTTGTTGAAACCATATAATTATAATTCATATAATGTTCCCAAATTGAAATTAAATACAATTACCTCAACTTCAAAGAGAAGTTGAACATCATATTTTATGAATACCTTCATAAAAATATCTTTATAAATATTATCTCCATATCATGCATGTATTATTGTTTATCCTCCATCAATCCAGTGTGTTCAAAGATGTTAAAATTTCCACTAAATTACTTTTTCGGGTTATCAGTGCCATTCAAAATATACAATCAAATCCTTAATGAAATATTACTATAGTTCAATCCTTATACAATTTATAGTTATTATAACCAAGATATTATTTATTAAAAATACTCTTATAACATAATAATTAAATCCAAATAAAATCACATAAATCATTAAATTATTTACTTAGTAATAAAATAATCATGACATATATCACTTAGCTTATTTTTAAGTATATAATCTATACTCATGGAGGATTCATTTGGGTATAGAAACATATCCTTATTGTATAATCATTGACCATTGTCATATTATTTCTTAACCATTAAATTACATGGATAATGGCCTTTTTCTATACTCATGAAGAAAATCCCATTTACTTTTAATCATGTACCAAGTAGTTTCCATCCAATAGTTTCAAATTTTGGAAATTAATTTATTCCCTTCTTCCCTTTATCTATTTTTTCTCCGTCTTCCTCCTCTTCTCTTGAGTCCCTTCTACGTCATAAACCATAAATAATTAATTATCTGTCTTGATAACACATGATAATTTATCCTTGTATGATGATAAATTTTCAGATAGTAGATCCATTTAGAGTATTTTCATAAACCCATAAATCAAATGATCAATATATCACTAAGGAATTACATATATAGTTTGTAGCAAGACTTCCTAACCTTTTAAAAATTGGTTTTATTCTTAGAAAAGTTTACTCTTCTCTCTATTATAGACTCAGGAACTATATTTCCATATCATTTCGTTGCACATGAGAAATATATTTTTACAAGAAGTGTAACTTGAAATCCATCCATACCATGTTTCTTATTTATACTTCATCATAAATGTTTTAAATTAATTATCTCTATTGATCTGCATCTCTAGAGAAACAATAAACTACCATGATAATTTTCTCATTTTCACTAATTCCTAGGGTGGAAAATATATTATCTAAAGAACTTACCTATTTATCAACTAAAAAGATATTTATAGTATCATTTAATGAGGGAGGTTACTAATTAATAAAACCATGTAACATTGTACAACACATGGTGGATCAACGGGATTCTCTATAACACCTTGTTTATCATTGTGGGGACTCTCTTTTTTATTAATTTTTTATAATATATTTTCTGGTATGTTTGGGGGATTCTCAGGGTTTGGGGGACTTTTCTAGAAAAAATTATCAAATTTTTTTGTTTTTATATTCATTTGAATTAATCTATTATGTGAAATCACATTTTAATGTGTTAGGGGTTTTCCCAAATTATAGAGTATGCTTGGAGAAGGGATTTCTAGTTTATATACATAAACAAATAGTTTCTAGAGTCTGAAAGTAATTTACACAACAAGTAAGGGGGTTAACCATTGTTTATTAATCACTCGATAGATATCATGAATATGGTTCATGGAATGAGAGGTTTACCAGCCATATAATACGTTTAAGTCATGTGATGTAAAAAAATTGAATTTAAATTAAAATGAAATGTGTATTCTGATAAATCTCGAATTCATGGACAACATGTGGTGTAATGAGATTACATGCCTTGTAAATGTCATAAGTTGTGGGTTTTAGGGTGTTTCATAGATTATTTTCATTTCATTCCACCTAAAAACTTAACTCTCATAACACATAACTCACCCTAGGTGAATTTGGGAGGTTTCATACATTCTAGTTTTCATCATGTATAGATTGATCATCATGGTTGTTGTGGTGAGCCCCTCCAGGTATGTTTTCCATCTGGTTATGTTTCCTTTATTCACATTTAATTTCCATTTCTATTGTATTGTTTTGGATTCAGGATCAATTCATATTTTCTATCGATCCATTGAAACTTCTTTTTTTACTTGTCTTTTGAAGGCATATCACATGGTTTCAAATAATCGATGTCGAATGTAACTATTTTTAAAATATTTTGGGTAATGTGTTTCTATATTAAGGGTTAATTAGAGGAATTTATTAAAATTATTGATAAATTAATTTTTATTATTCACTTAATTGAAGTGATATGTGGTTTGAAAGGTTTTCATGGAAAAGATAATGTTTTCAAAATGGGGTATTTCATTAGAAAATGGATTTTCATAATTGGTAAATGGGTTTTCAAGAACTGAAGAATATATTTTAGTATTAAATGTATTTTATAAAATTTTGAGCATGGTTTTAAAAAGTATCTTAATTATTTTAACATTTAGATCCATGGATGTGCCTGTAAAGATAAAAGGGTATAATTTGTGTCTATGGAACCATTAGAAGGTAACCTTTTTGGATATCAATGGACTGGGAATTGAGATGTACAAGACCCTTTTTCACATTTACTATCTACATTACCATGGTCCTTAATCGTATCTACCTGATAAACAAAACTACACTCAGGTAGTGGGAACACACATCATGCTAAGCCTCAACTATTATATCAATTTTTATGGAATTATCATTGGATAAAAAAACAATATAATGGATCAATCTATCACATGGGGAGATGAATCATGAAAAAAGAACAAGTCTCGATTATAAGAAAATCAATAGGTAAAATCTGAGTAAAAAGAGGAAAATATTATGACAAAATCATCTTTACCACTAAAAAGATATTCTAAACCATAAATTTATGAATTAGAAAATAGTTCAAGACTACATGTATAAGGCCCCGACCTTAAACCTTACTTAATCATGAGTTATTATAAGATTATACATTGAGGATCTTTTCGGGTTTAGAGTTTTATAGAATTAGATCATAAAACTTGCATTACATTCTACATATAAACAAATTGGTTACATAAAGATAGTATTTTTCATTCCCATAAATGGAAACATATTTAAAATAAAACATGGATTCCTTTTGACACTTCCTTGACACTATCATCATATCATGTACCTTTCCATTGACTTGTGGAAAACATTTCAAGAAAACATGGGATGATCATAAAAAGCTCAGTAAGGGATATAAAATTATGTAAAGGAAACATGGGTACATATATACATAATAATGAGATCATACTTTACCCATAAAACATAAGCACTTTAACATACCTCATCAAATCATGAATAAATCCTAGAAATCATAAGACATAAAGGTAACTTGAGGCATTCATAACATTCTTACGTAGGGAGTAACCCTCTTGGTTACGTTTGGAATACCAATCACAGTATATTCCCTAATTCTATTTGGAGAAACCTTAAAGTTTCACTCCTTCGCGTTACCCAATGCATTGGAGAGCTATATCGGGCTCACCCACCCTTAGTTTATCACGGAACCACCCATCTTCATAATAATGCCCAAGAACCTCAACATAATCGTATCACATAAAACATGCATAAAGGAAACATAACATTTCCACCTTTCAATCACAAGATATCAATAAAACACATTGATATAAAGACATTATGAAAACCATTTTCAATACCAAAATAAAATAAAAGTAAAACATGGTATTTATTTTTCTTTTAAGAAAAAGGTATGGCTTATAGAGGAAGCCGAAACTCAAATAACGGTCACGATGGCGGAGAAGTCGTTGTCACCGCATACGTACGACAAAAAAATTCCCTTTTGTCATTTAGTAAACGCTTCGTATAAAAAAGATTCCCTTTGAAAAAAAGTAAAAGTCAAAGAGGATTATACACCATATAAAAAAAATGTTGTGTATAAAACAAAATATGCCTCAATGAAAGGAGATTGAGACGAAGTCCCATACCTTGGGTCCGACTTGACTCGGTCGTTCTTTAATCTCCTGAATAATAAACATGAGTTAATTTCAACTTGTTCAAGAACCTTTTCATGTTCATTATTCCTTTTATATCACTCATCGCTATGTCATGAACACTATGTAATTATTTAAGTTAATAACGGTCATTTTAACGATCATTGGTACTTGAGTCAAAAATAAAACCTTTATAATTACATGTGGTTCATGTATCCATTATATCCAGAATTATAATAATAAAGTATATATCATATATATCCAGTATATACATGAATTTGTAATATTACATAATCATTTAGAGGTAAGAAATGAAATGCACCGTTCATGGAGACGGAAAGTCGTACGTACGCATGAACGCGACTTTCATTTCTATTTCTTATTTTATAGGATGAAATAATAATGATATAAAGTTATATTATAATTCCAGTATAATATAATATATTATATCATAGTTCCATCCTTTATACATCCCACATATGGTATTTAACGAATCAAATCACCTTGAGGGGGCGGTAGTCCGCACTTCCTTAAATGAAGATATCGCGTTTACCCATAATGGAAACCATAAAGGTATGCCCAAAATGAAAAATACCAAAGCTTAAGGAAAACATAAACATATTATATATCATATATAAATATAGTGACATCTTAATGGCCACATTTGAAGGTGTTAAAAGAATTTTGAACAATCATCGTTCTGGGGGGTAGAAATTCGCCATCCACGGAAACAGTATGTTCTTTAACCATTAGATGTAGGTGTGTGTAAGTGTAGCTCGAATACTTTTTATAAACACATCCTAGTATATTGAAGATACTGGAGTTTTTACAAAAGAAATAAATAAAAAGAGTTTAGGGGGTTGGATAAGCAAAATAAAACAAAAGGACTCAAGTGAAGACATTTCCTTAAAATCTCGTAACTCTCTTAGATTTGAGCTCAAAGGATTCATTGGGAAGACTTATGCCCAATGTTAGGCTTCAAGGAGTAAGATAGGGAATTGGAGAGACAAAATTGGCAGGTTTTGGACGATCCAAAGTCTTTTGAAGTGTGGGTAAGGAGGTAGAGGTGGGGGCCTTTTATAAGAGGAGAGGAGGGGCACTTTTGGAAAGTAATGATAAGTTACATTATTTTAAAAAGAGTTTCGGATTCAAAAGGTCCCACGTTGATATAATTCGAGGGTAAGGTGATAAGGGTTCGAAAACCACCCATAAAATAGGTTTTGTACATATGTAGTTCATAGATTTTACATTATGATTTCATTTTATTTAAATCCTTTATTAATGAGGTAATCGCTGCATCATCATGATGTCATAAATAATTTAATTTATATAAAGTCTAAAAATTATACAAAAAATACTATGATGTAGGAAATCTTTTTATATTTATAATGAATATTTATAGTCAAAATTCTGACTTGTATAACCCCATGTAAAAATTGTTTTAGTAAACTAACTCATGTTTGTGGCATTTTTACTTTAACATTAAATAAAAAGTTATTTTTGTCATTTCCCAAACAAAGTGGCTCTATGGGGTCCCCAAGTTAACCCATGGCTTGTCTTGGTCGGCCATGACACAACCAATAAGGGTAGTAAATGTGTCTAGGTCATTTCATTTTATTAAAGTATTATTTTTACCTTAAACTACACTAATTACCACTAAGCGCAATTAAAAACTTAATAAGTTACTATTCACCAAAAAATTATTTTAATCTCATTGAACCACATTTTACTTCTTAATGACAACCATGTATGTCGGATTTTGGAAAATCAAATCACAGAAGTGAAAAAGTTTCATTTAAAGGAAAAAAATCAGTTTCTTTAACTACAACTTAGTGATTTCACTATTCATCAAAAATTGAAGTTTTTCAGAAAAATTCCAAAACTTCACCCTAAGCTATATTTGATATTATGAATTCACAAATGATGTATATTTTACAAAATTAAAAACATATAATATTAATTAATTAATTTAATAACTAATTCCCGCTGTCATGACAAATAGCGTGTTTTTATGAAACAATAAGTATCAAAAGATTGGTACTATTTAAAGTCCAATTTCAAAGTGAAATTGATTCCAATGACCACCATTGGATAAAATGGTAAAAATATATTCTAATTTCACTTCAAAACAATTGAAAAAGATAATCTAATCATATAAATAAATTATATTAAAATGAGGTTTAGGATTAAAATACAACATTTTTCACTATTCATTAAAAAATGAAATTTATCATAAAAATACCAAAAATTCACACAGTGTTAATTTTGATGTCCCAATCATAAATAATAAGTTTATTTTTGAAAAAATAGCTTATAAAATTGTCAAAAGATAGATTTAAAAATGGTTTTCCATTAAAAGGCAGTAAAACAATCTTATAAAAATATTAGTTTATTCCATGCATAAGATTGTATTTATTTTCATTTTAAGCCTCTAAAACACTATCTTAATCATTAATAGAAATAGATAATAATATATATTATTAATTACTTACATGTGATGTTACATCATTCCCCCCTTTAGAAAATTGTGTCCCCGCAATTTATTTATTTATCGAATAAATGGGGGTACTTATCCCTCATTGCATTTTCAGATTCCCATGTTGCCTCTTCAATCATGTGGTTTTTCCACAAAACCATTACCTGGTGAATCACCTTATTCCGTAACACTTTCTCCCTGTAGTAAATAATCTGGACCGATTGTTCCTCATAAGATAAGTTCTCTTCCAGCTGAACTACCTCTGGACTCAAAACATGAGATGGATCTGGCATATACTTCCTTAACATTGAAACATGAAAACATTGTGTACCTGAGATAAACTCGGAGGTAAAGCCACTTGGTAAACAACTGATCTTACACTCTCCAGAATTTCATATGGTCCAATTAACCTTGGACTCAACTTTCCTTTATTACCAAATCGCATCACACTTTCCATGGTGATACTTTGAGAAAAACATGATCACCTACCTCAAAAGATAGATCCTTCCTCCTGTTGTCTGCATAACTCTTCTGCCTACTCTGAGCTATTCTCATGTGCTTCTGAATCAGCTGAACGTTTTCCGCCAGCTCTTCTACCAATTTTGGTCCCATCAACATCCTTTCACCCACTTCATCCCAGAAAACTGGCGTTCGACACCGCTTCCCATATAATGCCTCATATGGTGCCATATGTATACTGGAATGAAAACTGTTATTATATGAAAATTCAACCAAAGAAATATGTTGGTCCCAAAATCCCTGATAATCCATAGAGAAAGAACGTAGCATATCCTCCAAGGTCTGAATTGTTCGTTCTGACTGCCCATCTGATTGTGGATGAAATACTGTACTAAAATTTAATTACATACCCAACGACTTCTGAAGGCCTTTCCAAAAGATAGAAGTGATCCTGGGATCACGGTCAGATACAATGGAGATAGGAACTCCATGTAACCTGACTATCTCTTTAAGATATAAACGGGAAAGTTGATCCAGTGAAAAAGTATCTCGTATATCAAGGAAATGAGCAGACCTGGTCAAGCGATCAACAATAACCCAAATTGCATTATTACCTCGAGATGTCTTCGGTAATCCCACAAAAAAGTCCAAGGTTATATTCTCCCATTTCCACTCTGGCACTGGTAGAGGCTGAAGCATCCCATTCAATAACTGCTGCTCTACATTAACCTGTTGAAAAGTCAAACACTTCACAGTAAAATCAACAATATTTCTTTTCATTCCATCGTACCAGTAATACTCCTACAGATCTCTGTACATCTTAGTACTGCTAGGATGAACTGAAAACGGAGAACTATGTGATTCACATAACAACTCTCTCTTAAACTGTGAATCACAAGGCACACACAATCTCTTCCCAAATCTCAAAACACAATCACAATCAATGTTGAATTCAGGAAACTTTCCTTTCTGAACCAGCTCTACCTTTTTCTGCAACTCACTATCTTGCTTCTCTGCTTGATTGATTCTATCTTATAGATATGATCTCACTGATACCTGAAACATAACAGGAGAACATCCTGCACCAACAACTTCTATGCCAAAGTTCATCAAATCCTTAACCAAAGGATCACGTCCAAACAAAACATTGTTAATGAAGTATTACTTTTTCAACTCAAATCATCATCCACTTTATTTGCTTTTCCCGGATGGTAATGAATTGTACAATTATAATCCTTGATTAATTCTAGCCATCTCCTTTGTCTCATGTTCAATTCTTTCTGAGTGAATATATACTTTAATCTTTTGTGATCGGTATATATTTCACACTTTACTACATACAAATGATGCCTCCAAATTTTTAAAGAAAAAACAACAGTATCTAATTCCAAATCATGTGTAGGGTAATTTACCTCACGAGTTTTCAACTGTCGTGAAGCATAAGAAATTACCTGATCATTCTGCATTAGGACGCAACCAAGTCCTTTCAATGAAGCATCACTATATATAACAAACTCACCATTCCTGGAAGGTAGTGCCAAAACTGGAGCATTCACTAATCATCTATTCAATTCCTAAAAACAGTCATCACATTCTTTTGTCCAGATAAACTTAACACCCTTCCGAGTTAGCTTAGTCATTCGACTAGATAATTGTGAAAAATTTATAACAAACCTTCGGTAATAGCCTGCCAAACCAAGGAAGCTACGAATCTCAGTTACATTTGTGGGTCTTGGCCAATCTTCCACAACTTTTGTTTTTGCAGGATCAACAGTTATTCCATCTTTATAAACAATATGACCAAAGAAAGAAATTTGTTGCAACCAAAACACACACTTGCTGAATTTTCCATACAGTTTCTTTTTTTTAAGGTTTTCAAGATAACCCTTAAATGTCTTTCATGCTCCTCTTTACTTTTAGAAAACACCAAAATATCATCAACGAAAACCACCACAAACATATCCAAGAACTCATGGAAAATTCTATTCATTAAGTCCATGAATACAGTAGGTGCATTAGTAAGACCAAAAGGCATTTCTACAAAATCATAATGGCCATATATCGTACGGAACGCGGTCTTCAGAATATCTGCCTCTTTTACCTTCAGCTGATGGTACCCTGATCTCAAGTCAATCTTTGAAAAAAACTGAGCTCCATGGAGCTGATCAAATAAATAATAGATATTAGGCAAAGTAATTTGTTCTTAACGGTGATATTATTCAAGGCCCTATTATCAATGCAAAGCCTCATAGAACCATCTTTTTTTTAACAAATAAAATAGGAGTACCCCAAGGTGATGTGCTAGGTCGAATGAAACCTTTCTCTAATAAATCATGCAATCGCTCCTTCATCTCTAAAAGTTAAATTTGAGCCATTCGATAAGGGGGGTTTTGAAATTGGCTTAGCATCAGGAACTAATTCAACAGTAAACTCAACTTCCCGATCTGGTATTATTCCAGGAAACTCATCCGAAAAAACATAAGGATACTCATTTACCACTGGCACATCATTAATCTGAATAGTTCCTTTATTTTCAATGATGTGTGCAAGGTAACATTCATTTCCATATTTTACAAGTTTCTCAGCCTCTTGATTTGTTATCAAAAGTAAGGGTTCATTATTGTACACAAAATGAAAGTCTTTCTGAAAAGAAACTTCTTTAGCTCTATAGTCAATCTTAGCATGATAAATAGAGATCCAATCCATACCCAGGATAACATCATACTCTACTAGAGGTAGAACAATAATGTTTGCAAGTAGGTTCTTTCCACAAATAAGGATAGGAAGATTCTTATAAATTCTTTTTTGCCTCAACATTTCCCCCAGGTATTTTTACCACAAGTTCAAGAGTCACTTCTTGAGATGGTATTCCCATTTTACTAGAAACGGTTTCAAAGATGAAAGAATGTGTAGACCCCGAATCAAACAACACACTGGCATAATCTGAAAAAACAAACAAAGTACCCGATACAACTTCATTTGATGGCCCGACGTCTACTGAAGTAGTATCAAAAGATTTCACCACCCCTTTCTGCTTGTAGTCTAACTGCTTCCCATCACTCAAGCTATTTTTCGGACACTCATTTGCATAATGACCCATCTCATTGCACTTATAATATTTCACTAACTTTAAATCAAATTTGGTCTTACATTCACCTTAATCATTTTCAGTTCAATCACGAGCCTTATGGCCCATCTTACAACATCGGTAGCACTTTCCAAAATTCAGAAGACATTCCACCGCATGCCTTTTTCCACATTTATCGCAAACTAGAAACTTAGTTTTCTTACCATCATAATTTTTTGAAGAATTCTTACCTTTCTCCTGCCACCTCGGTCTCTTCTTCTGCTAGTTGTTATAGAACACTAGGTCATCAGAAAACTCCATTTCAACCCTCTCATCACATCGAACAAGATTTTGATAACTTTTAAACTCATGAGAATCTAATGCCCTTCGATATTTTGGCATTAATCCTGAGTAAAAATGATTGATTTTACTATCTAGGTCTCGGATAAAATTTGGAGCATACCTTGCCAATCGAGTGAACCTTTCTTCATAGGTAGCCACTGAGTCTTCCTCTTGCCTCAATTCCAAGAATTTCCTTTCCATCCAAAGTTGAACAGCCTTAGGAAAATACTTCTCAAGAAACATACCTTTGAATTCATCCCAGTCAAGAGCATCAATCTCATCGGCGTCCCAGATATTTTTAACCATCGACCATCACTGATCTACCTCACCCTCCAAACAGTAAATAGCAAGACTAACCTTTTGATTGTCTGAACACCCCATGACATCAAAAATCATCTCCAGTGTTTTAATCCACCCTTCAGCTAACACACGGTCATATGATCCTATGAATGATGGGGGATGTTGCCTCATTAAATGTTCCACCACTGGCATGTTCCTCTGCGGTTGGTCTGGCTGATATCGTTCATGGATACCACCACCATTTATAGCCTGAGTCAACTGTTCCATCACTGCAACAAACTGTTCAGTTCAAATTCCGACCATCTCGGGATTCTAATTCGGAAGGTTACTTCCTTCTGTATGCCTTCCTAGCACTACTTCCCTATTTCCTCTCCGGAAAACAATTCTGAACAAACATGTCTTAGATGAAGCAACATGGTAATCTTCAAATGCTATATCATTTCAAAAAAAATATTTTTGGATAATCATTTAATAGAATTCTAACTCCTAAAGTTATCTAAACCGACCTCTGATACCAACTATAAGGCCACGGCCCTAAACCTTACTTAATCTTGAGTTATTACATGATTATACATTGAGAATCTTTTCGGGTTTAGAGTTTCAGAGAATCAGATCATAAAACTTGCATTACATTCCACATATAAACAAAGTGGTTACATAAAGATAGTATTCTTCATTCCCATCAATGGAAACATATTTAAAATAAAACATGGATTCTTTCTTGACACTTCCTTGACACTATCATCATATCATGTACCTTTCCCTTGTCCTGTGAAAAACATTTCAAAAAAACATGGGATGAGCATAAAAAGCTCAGTAAGGGATATAAAAATATGGAACGGAAACATGGGTACATATATACATATGAATGAGATCATACCTTACCCATAAAACATAATCACTTTAACATACCTCATCAAATCATGAATAAATCATAGAAATCATAAGACATAAAGGTAACTTGAGGCATTCATAACATTCTTACGTAGGGAGTAACCCTCTTGGTTACGTTTGGAATACCCATCAATGTATATTACCTAAATCTCTTCGGAGAAAACATAACGTTTCACTCCTTTGCGTTACCCAATTCATTGGAGAGCTATATCGGGCTCAGCCTCCCTTAGTTTATTTCGGAACCACCCATCTTCATAATAATTCCCAAGAACCTCAACATAATCGTATCACATAAAACATGTATAAAGGAAACATAACAATTCCACCTTCCAATTACAAGATATCAATACAACACATTGATATAAAGACATTTTGAAATCCATTTTCAATACCAAAATAAAAGAAAAGTAAAACATGGTATTTATTTTTCTTTTAAAAAAAAGTTATGGCTTGAAGAGGAAGTCGAAACTCAAATAATGGTCACGACGGCAGAGAAGTCATTGTCACCGCATACGTATGAAAAAAACATTCCCTTTTGTCATTTAGTAAATTCTTCGTATAAAAAACATTCATTTTGAATAAACATAAAATTCAAAGGGTTTTATACACCATATAAAAAAAAGGTTGTGTATAAAACAAAATATGCCTCAATGAAAGGAGATTGAGACGAAGTCCCATACCTCGGGTCCGACTTGACTCGGTCGTTCTTTAATCTCCTGAATAATAAACTTGAGTTAATTTATACTTGTTTAAGAACCTTTTTCAAGTTCATTATTCCTTTTATATCACTTATCGCCATGTAATGAACACTCGGTAATTATTTAAGTTAGTAACGGTCTTTTTAGCAATCATTGGTACTTGAGTAAAAAATATACCCATTATAATTTCATGTTGTTCATGTATCCATTATATCCAGAATTATAATAATTATGTATATATTATATATATCCAGTATATACATGCATTTATAATATTACATAATGATTTAGAGGTAAGAAATGAAATGCACCGTTCATGGAGACGATAAGCCGTACGTACGCATGAATGCTACATTCATTTCTATTTCGTATTTTAAAAAATGGAATCATAATGATATAAAGTTATATTATAATTCCAGTATAATATCATATATAATATCATAGTTCCATCCTTTATACGTCCCACATATGGTATTTAACGAATCAAATCACTTTGAGGGGGCGGTAGTCCGCACATCCTTAAATGAAGATATCGTGTTTACCCATAATGGAAACCATAAAGGGATGCCCAAAATTAAAAATAAACAATATTAATGAAATAATAAACATATTATATAACATATATAAATATTGTGACATCTTAATGGCCACCTTTGAAGGTGTTAAAAAATTGTTGAACAATCATCGTTTCGGGAGGCAGAAATTTGCCACCCACGGAAACAGTATGTTATTTAATTATTAGATGTAGGTGTGTGTAAGTGTAGCTCGAATCCTTCTTATAACAACATCCTAGTATATTGAAGATACTGTATAAGTTACAAAAGAAATAAATAAAAAGAGTTTAGGTGGTTGGAGAAGAAAAATAAAACAAAAGGACTCAACTGAAGACATTACCTTAAAATCGGGTAACTCTCATAGACTTGAGCTCAAAAGCTTCCTTGAAAAAACTTCTGCACAAAGTGAGGCTTCAAGGAGTAAGATAGGGAAGTGGAGAGAAAAAATGGGTAGTGTTTGGCCAAGACAAAGGCTTTGGACGTGTGGGTAAGGAGGTAGAGGTGGGGGCCTTTTATAAGAGGAGAGGAGGGGCACTCTTGGAAAGTAAAGATAAGTTACTTTATTTTAAATAGAGTTTCGGATTCAAAAGGTCCCAAATTGATATAATTCGAGGGTAAGGTGATACGTGTTCGAAATCCACCCATCCAATAGGTTTTGGACATGTTTAGGTCATAGAGTTTACATTATCATTTCATTTTATTTAAATCCTTTATTAACGAGGTAATCACTACATCATCATGATGTCATAAATAATTTAATTTATTTAAAGTCTAAAAATTATTAAAAAAATACTATGATGTAGGAAATCGTTTTATATTTATAATGAATATTTGTAGTAAAAATTCTGACTTGTATAACCCCATGTAAAAATTATTTAAGTAAAATAACTCATGTTTGTGTCATTTTTACTTTAACATTAAATAAATAGTTATTTAAGTCATTTCACAACCAAAGTGTCTCAATGGGGTCCCCAAGTTGACCCATGGCTTGTCTTGGTCGGCCATGAAACAACCAATAATGTTAGTACATGTGTCTAGGTCATTTCATTCTATTAAATCATTATTTTTACCTTAAACTACACTAATTACCACTAATCGCGATTAAAAACATAATAAGTTACTATTCACCAAAAAATTATTTTAATCTCATTGAACCACATTTTACTTCTTAATGAAAACCATGTATGTCGGATTTTTGAAAATCAAATCACAGAAGTGACAATGTTTCATTTAAACGAAAAAAATCAGTTTCTTTAACTACAACTTAGTGATTTCACTATTCATCAAAAATTGAAGTATTTCAGAAAAATTCCAAAACTTCACCCTAAGCTATAATTGATATTCTGAATTTAAAAATGATGTCTATTTTACAAAATTCAAAACATATAAGATGAATTAATTAATTTAATAAATAATTACCGCTGTCATGACAAATAACGTGTTTTTATGAAACAATAAGTATCAAAAGATTGACAGTAGTTTAAGTCCAATTTCAAAGTGAAATTGATTCCAATGACCACCATTGGATAAAATGGTAAAAATATATTCTAATTTCACTTCAAACCAAATCAAAAGATAATCTAATCATATAAATAAATTAGATTGAAAAGAGGTTTGGGATTAAAATAAAAAAAATTCACTATTCATAAAAAAATGAACTTTATCGGAAAAATACCAAAAATTCACACAAAGTAAATTTTGATGTCCCAATCATAATGAATAAGTTTATTTTGACAAACATAGCTTATAAAATTGTCAAAAGATAGATTCAAAAATGGTTTTCCATTAAAAGGCAGTAAAACAATCTAATAAAAATATTAGTGTATTCCATGCATAAGATTGTATTTATTTTCATTTTAAGCCTCTAAAACAGTATCTTTATCATTAATAGACATAGATAAAAATATATATTATTAATTACTTACTTGGTATGTTACAACATGTGACAAAAAGTCAACTCCAAACCAAACCGAAAAAAAGGAAAAGACCAAAGGAGAATCCAACATGCTACAATATTCCATTCCCTTTACCTGTATCCTAAAATACATCATCTTAAATCATGCCTAGGTCAAATATAGGGTGTGAGAACAATGGGTAGTTTCATTCCAAAACAAATTCTACCCAAGATAAAATATAAATAATGCAATAGTTCTATATTAAAAAACGGTTCTATAATGAATTTTCATATATTCATTACATTTTTAAATAATTTTCAATTTGGTTTACATAAAATCATATAATATTATCAAACCAAAAATATGACAAGAAGTAGTGATAAAATTAGATATCATATCCATGCATCAAGAGACAAGAAGAAAAACACATATCCAATAAATAACCTATCATGTGAAAATTATCATGATGTGTGTTACCACTACCTGACTGTAGTTCTATTTCTCTGGTATATACGATTTAGGACCATTTTAATGTAGATAGTAAATGTGAAAAAGGGTCCTGGAAATCTCAATTCCCTAACTAAACCCATGTTACCATCGGTGGTCAGTGAATTTTACTAGGTTTGGGACTTGGGGATGAGGGTCATTTGAATGAAATGCATGGTACTATTATTAAAATTGATTATTTCCTTTCTATGTAATGTATTTCATGGATATAATTATTAAATTTTATAAAAATTTTATTGTTTGAAATAAATAGTTTTAAATATTAAAGCGGTCCTTAGATTTTTGGTATTTGATCAGGATCTATTTGGTAACTTTCTTGTTTTATTAGACAATTCCTTAAAGAAGAGATCATCTTAATCTGATAAAGTAAGCTATGAGACAAATCCCCTGGGTGAATCCTCTAGGGAACCCTTCCTGGGATGAAGCATAAATCCACACCATTTAAGAATCATGGTCAAGTGGGTGTTCAGATCCCAGTATCTATGGTGGATCATAGTTTTGATTTCACTAATAAGTATCCAACCATGTTTTATTGTAACAAATGAAACTAGGTATCTGAGGAGTTGGTTGAGTGGATTTTTAATATCTTCAATTTCATAAAGACTCAAAGGACTAGTTTTTCATGTTTATTGTCAAGGGGCTAGGTGTCACTATCACTCCCAAATGGGCCCCTCTCGTGAATTCCCTAAGACCACCACCAATAGGACATAGAAAATTAACTACCATCAAGTAGGAATATGCCAATAATGGGAGGCACTGCCTATGTACACGTACACACGCACACATCTCCAAGCCTCAAAATGCTAAAATATAAAAACACTGAGTTCATAAATCATTCATTCCACTATGATATGACAATAGTGTACGATAGTACACATACCTGAGATTAAGCATGTAAATATAATATCCCACCATAAGGAGTTTTTAAAATGAGCCCATCATATATGAAAAGTGGTATTGGGTTTGTTTTGTAAACCATAAGAACACACCATGGTATTTTTGTCCCCACTAAGCACTGCCTGGTCTTACTCTTCCTACAATTCCATCAAATTGTCGATCATCTGCACGAGAAATGACATGTGTGGGGGAAACATGTGTAGGAGTGAGTTTAACAATACCCAGTAGGACACATCAAAATGAAAAAAATAATAACAAAGTTGAATACCGCAATGGAATACCTTAAAGGAACGTGTAGTCATCTTTACACAAGTATATGTATACAACACATGTAGCAAGAATATCCAGATACATTCATTACATGATACACAATCTATAGGTAAGCCAAAACCAATTAACTACAACTTAATTCAACATGAAGCATTCTTATTTCGATACAAATAACTCCTCGATCCATGATATCCTTAGAGACACTCACATAGTGGTCTATCTCATTTGGTACCCACCTAAAGAGAATGATTTGGTCAATGAATATTATGATACATAGAGAGGGGGACCTTCTCAAACACACTGGTGGAATACCACAAACCATATATAGATTAATCCGAATCATAGTGGATTCTACCCAGACATATTCATGAATACCACTAATCACACTTATTTGGATTGTAACATAGGGGATCATGACTAAACAGACTGGGGAATACTAGTAACCCAGCTGATGCAACCCGATTGGGGGCGGAACAATGCCCTAGTCTTAGAGGTTACATTGATTCCAAAAACTCCATTATGGGTGACATAAGATCCAACTCGTGTCCCACAAAGTAATATTATGACTCTATATAGGACTCAACCTCTATAGGGGATTCTAATCCTAAGATGTGGATATTATGTTATAATGAACCCTTTTTGAATTAACCATGGGAAAAATATCGACCTATAATTTTCCATTAAATTAACTCACCACTTGTCTCAAAATTTCCATCTCAGAATTAAGGTCACCACTATTTCGACAACTTGTCAAATGAACATACCATTTTAAAGTCATAGCAGCTTGATATTTTGAATAATGGTTGGAGCACTAGGCCCATAGAGCTACGGTGGTGGTCAACCATCATGGTCGATCCTCCCTACAGTCAAACGTGAAACCATCATGTTGTTGATCCCACCACGATAGATTCATATGCATGGGCGGTTGACTATGCGACAGCCTCGGGTTGACCTGAGGTCCATCCGAGATCAATTAGAACCAATATGAACAACTAGGTCTGACCTGACCCACTGGGTCTAACTCAGTCAGCTGGGATCAGCCTGTTCGCTCAACATGGACCACTAGCTCGTGGGCTACCTGGCCCAGCCTGGTCCACATTATCGTTACCACCCTTGAATCACGTGGCTCAGAAGAATATTCAATCCCCACATCATTCCACCTATGGTAACCTCACCAATGTCAATCGACGCTGCCTCACCTCACGAGACAATCTCACCAGACCCACGTTGGTGCTACCTTCCTCTAACCACCACGAAACCTCTAACACCCATAATTTCAAACAGTGGCAGATCAGGGTTTCTCAGGTCCCAATCTACACTGATACGAGATATACTGTTGGTTTTCCTCCAATATGGGGCCAAATAATTTTTTAAGACACATGGAAAGTGAAACTATGGCCATTGGGTCCAACAGCAAAGAACACGAATAATGAGGGAAGTAAAATCATGTAGAACACCCTAAGGAACAAACATATGCCTTTTATCATGCCAACCATAATCCATTTCTGTTATAAATATAAATGAAGGGGAAAATATAGAAAAGTACCAAAATAAACCCCGTAATTATAAACCATCCCACCAATATCCAACCACAGATCAATCATTTCATGGATTGAACAATATTTGTCTAAAAAATCAAGAACAATGAATAAACAAAGAAAAAAATTTCACTACCTTTATTTGGATCAGTCTATGATAAATGATGATATTTTTTTCATTTTTGGAGGTGGGGTTTCATTGAATTGGTTGCGCGTTGATCGTCAATAAAAAATTTATCATGATTTTATCAAGAGATTTATTTATCTATGTCTCATTGGAATTCCTTTGATATGGTGATAACCCTACATTCCTAACAATGTATGAATAACAATAAATGTTAATTCATCGAATAAAATAATTTTTATTAAATTATTATACCCATGTTATGTCTTGAAAAAACATTTCACAGACGACCCGCATCGACTAGAGTTATATAACTCCTAGGGTAAATCCGCCATTTTGAGCGCAAGGGTGCCCTCATATTTCTGATCTGGACACCCATTTAAGAGTTATTAGAATTTATTAGTAAAATCTTATTTGCATGCTATTAAATGATTATTACATTCGAGAATTTGTTTATGCAAAATCAGACCACAAGAACACATGTTTTCTCTGCCCCTATCATCAAAATCAAACAACATAAATCTAAAAAATAATACATTGTCAAATAGAAGATGTTTTATCTTCATCACATTGAATAATTACATCCTAGTAATTCAGAACAAGGATTAATCAAACAAATGAGGGTACTAAGCATTAATCTAATCCACCCACTCCAATGTGCTCTTTTTGAGAATTCCATGATGCCAACAGACTTGCACCCTAGGTACTGAACTCCCATTAAGGATTCTTTTTTAAAGATCCTTAATCTTTACATGTTACATAGAAAAAGTATCCCCATCCTCGATGTATATATTTCCCCAATCAATGATGTGTGAGGTGTCATGCACATAGCTCATCAGCTATGAAATGTGGAAGAGGTTGTGTACCTGATCTAACTATGGTGGTAGATCCATGTAGTAAAACTCCATTCAAACTCTATGTATCATCTATAAATGGATGATGAATCTTAGAGATAGATTTATACCCCATCCAAATCATCATAATCCCCATAAAAGTGAAACCCAAATGAAAAATGATATCCTTTACCGAACACCAATGTTTTCCAACATATGTCAGCATAATAATTATAACGTTTCATGCAAAGTCTTCTTCTAATACATAATAATCTACACCTTCTCTATAGTATCTCATTATAACTTTGATCCCATGAGTGCTGACTCTCTGGGTTCAATCCAAAAAATGGTGCCTTTCAGGGTTTACATTACACGGCCTTGAATATTGTCATACCAATGTTGGAGTGGAAGATTTTGATGTTTGAAAACTCCACCTATGGTAGATGATCCAAAAAACTATGAAAAAAGTCTAAAACACATGCTTTTATCATGTCCTCTAATCTTAAATGGTCATCTCAATTAGTTCATCCATCTTTGGGTGAAACACTATGATCAAGCGTAACTAGGTTCTAAAAGCCTCATGCACTCCCTTCCACAACTGGGATGTGAATCGAGCATCACAATATGAATAAATTTTTGATGGAACTAGATGTATTTAAAATATCTCTTGTACGTAGAGGCATCCCAATCCCTCTACTGAACTTTTCTATTGGATAGCTAGTAAGTGGGATGACTTGGTGAGTAAATCAATGATCACCTTGATGGAATCATGTCCCCTATATGTACGTGGTAAAACCAAATGATATCCATCGATATCCCATCTGAAATTCATTCTGTCACCTGAAGGGATTATGCTAAATCTATTGAACCCTTGTTCTCAACCTTCACATGATAAAAATTTAAGCATCAAGAGACAAAATCTAGAACTCACTTCGTTATCACTGGACACAAACTGTTTTCAGAAGTCTTGATACAAATTCTCCACACTAGGATGTACCACCATAGAGTATGGATTGAACACCCTCAAAACCTCAACATTCAATGCCACTGATACTAATATACATTCTCTAAAAATAATGATGTGGTCCCCACCTTTCTAATATCCATTAAGAGCATGTCATATTGACATCATATCAAGTAGGGTTTTGCAATCGGTGTCCCCATGTTGTGACAAACAAACTCTTCATAAGAGGGGGGTGTCAACCATTGACTGGTGGTAAGATAATCCATCTATGTACAAAATAGTTATATACAACGTTGCCAACTGATTTGACACCTTGTTCAACAAATGTAAAACATATCTCCTTCTAAGATAATCTACCACCATGATCACTTTATGAGGTTTATAGAAAATCTCAATGTCTCATCCCTAGGGGAACACCATCTATCACATATTTCTCACGTTGAGATCATTCTGAGAGAAGATATACATTAGACTCTGGTGTTCAGAGTATATTATAAAAAACCCACACATCAGGTAGTGTGGACACATCATCAATGCAAAGAATAAAACAAAAAATACTAGATCATGTTTCATGTAATTCTGGTCATGCGGTATCAACTTTCCCTAACATTAGGTAATCACCACTTTCCCATGATTTAGGACATAACCGAGCCCAAACCCTGATGCATCAAAAAACACCACACAATCAATGACTTCTTCTAGTATCTTTTGGATGGGAGCACTCATCATCCTCTGCCACATCAGTTAAAATAAATAATTGCATTACTCATTCCAAATAAAAGGATATACTTTTAATTTCAAGGCTATCAATGGTGCTACTACTCTGGAGAATTCAAGTACAACCCTCTGATATTACCATTAAAACCATATTAAGCTCTAATCCCCAATAACAGTCATGGGTGGATTCTATGTAAGAAATACATAAACCTTCACTGGATACATTGCAACTCCAACCTATGAAATGACATGTCCCATAAAATGGACCTCTCGAATCTAGAACTAGCATTTAGAGATATTTTCATAGAGTTGGTACTCTCATAGTTTATCCAGAACGATCTTCAAGTGTCTCATGTGTTCCTCCTTAGACTTCGAGTACACTAGGATGTCATTGATGAGAAGCACAACAAACCGGTCGATGTAGTGATGAAATATATGATTCATTAGTCCCATGACCACTTCTAGGGTGTTCTTCATTCCAAAAGGAACCCCCATGTTCTCATAGTGACGATAAAAATATTTTAGGGTCGTCTTCGGTATATTGTATTCTGTTAGTCTCAATCGGTGACATCCTCATATGAGATCGACCTTCAAGAACCATTTCACACCATTCAACTGATTAATGTGGTCATCAATCCTCAGTATTGGATACTTTTTCATCATGATTACTTGGTTGTTTCATTAGAAATCCCCAAACAACCTCAATATCATATCTTTTTTCCTGGAAAAAAATTGGGGTCATCCAATATGAAACACTAGGTATCATGAAGCACTTTATATGCAATTCTACCAACTACACCCTTAGATCAAGATTCTATAAAGGAGTCATATGATACGTAGATGTAGAAATCGGTGCAATCGTGGGGTGTAGATCAATGCATGATTCCATCATCCTATGAAGAGGTAAACCTAGAACATCTTCGAGGATGACATCCTCATACCCCACCACCACTACAGGAAACTGAGGACTCATTTCATCTACCACTCTGAGGGTGAGGCTCCTTAATTATTGAGAAATCAGGGTCACCCTCTTATTTGAGTCTCTATACAATGATTTCTACACTTTCTTTTCACCAAAAAAGAAAAACATGGTCCATCACTATAGATACACTGCACACTATTCCTAAAAAAAGTCAATTTGAGTAAGAACTATCGATAACCAGTCGATAGAAAAAATAACGGCGTAAGGCCTCGACGCTTGTACTAATAGATCTCAACTAAAAATATCTACTCCATGAGTTTGGGAAAAAATGTTGGTACTAGTGTGTGATCTTCAAATATTCTCTCATATGCCTCTCCAATTAAAAGGGTCATGTTAACTATTCAAAATGAATCTATGAGCCCTAAATTAGTCTCATGGAAATAATGGACTAACTAGCACCTATGTCTATAAAAAATACATCTAAGGTTGAAATGACAAAGTTCATACCACATATCATCATTAAAGCCATGTGTTCATAATACTCCATCACATGCAGTTGGCCATATCCCTAACCACCATCTCCCTGAGACTAGCATGGACCACCAAGTTGTGGTGGTACTAATACGTAGAACATATACCACCTCTTTCAACCATTCCTACTCCTCTTACACACCCAACACCCTTCAAAAACCCTGATTCTACCTCTATATCTACCTCGACTGTCCATTGACAGTATCTCGATCAGCTGCATGATGGGTGGGGATATCTCATTCCAAATTTCCCTAAACTCTGTATGGGTAACAACACCCATCCCTGGGCCAACTCGAGCTACCCTAGGAACCCTGCACTGCTAACCCTAAGTCCTAGTGTCACATATTGAATTACATGCCTCACTTGGATCCATATGACTATCATCAGCTAACTACTATTGAGGTCTCAGCTACCTGATTCGAACTGTTTTCCCCCACTGACATTGAATTCAGTTCTAGAAAACTCTCCACTAGCAGGGTGCATTCAAATAACCCAGCATATGTAGAAATGTTAAGGGATACCAATGAAGACCTAATGTTTTTTCATAATCCCTACTCAAATATCTAATCCCTAAAGAACTTGTCTCTTACCATGTCCTTGAAATAGCATAAAATAGCCATAAAACTCACCGAATACTTTTCCACGTTCATACAACCCAACTACAGATGCAGAATCTCCAATATGCATACAGGTCACAATGTAGATGGATATAACTCTTCTTTGAAGAGATTCTCAAAGTCTCTCCATTAATGATTTTTCTTATCATGACACTGTGTCACCAAGATCCATCATTTCCCCACGGATCCTTAAAGAAGAATCACAGTTAGGACTACAATATAGTTAGTAGGCATCCACACAAGGTGGAAAACATGGGTGAATTCCTCTTGTTAATCCTTATCGAACAAGGGTTCTAGATTACCATAAAAACATATAGTTATATACTTTACAAACATTTACAATGCACTCAGACTACATACATTCTCAACTGATAGTGCTTGTAGTAGCTACTTCTCGAAGGGTGATGGTATAGTGGGTAAACCACCTAGAGTTACTATCTCTGGAACATACCCCTTTACCGATGCCTCATCATTGGGTGGATCATGCACATGATCTCATAGTGGAATCCTAGCTGATTATCTTAATGTTTTCATCCTAAAACAAAAAAATAAATACCATATTCAATTGAGTATATATAGATATCTGACTCAATATGTAAATGGAAAAGAAATCCATTCCTATATAATGCATAAATAATTGTTTTCCCCCATAACTAATGGTTTCATGAACTGTGTCGATAGGTAGGTAGTCAATGTCCTTGTTTATAGATACATCAGCCACCGCAACAAAACTAAAGTCTATGCCCTAAAATCAGAAAATGAAGCACATAACAATGTTACCCTATCCCACCAAAGAATTTCCCTGTCCTAAGGACAAACATACCTCCTATGAGACCAATTTGTCACGACACCTCCCAGAGGATCCCATGTCGTGACTACCACAAAACCAACTCCAATGTTTCATGGGAAGGTGACTAGAACCGAGTAGGAATATCCTAAAAATGGAAGGCATTTCTTACGTTCCTCTAATCACACACACACATCTTCATACCAAAAAATTCTAAAATATAAAAACACTCAGTGAACAATGCAAGAATAGAACATAGATCTCACAATAGAGTATGAATGTAAAATTACTCAAATTAGGGAATAATACAATCCCACCATAATGAGTGTGTTAAAAAATCAGACCTAAAAGAATATATGTATTGGGACTGTAGTCTGAACTGTAGGAACACACCTTGGTCAATTTGTCCTCGATATGCCCCGCTTAGTCCTCGGTTTGCCTAGCACTGCATCACAGTGTTGATTTTCTACAGTATACATGAAACATGAAGGAAAATCTTGTGCAGGGGTGAGTATGTCAATACACAATAGTACACCATGAAATGAAAAATTAATACCATAATGGAATACCATGAAGGAATTCCAAAAGGAAAAGTACAATCAGCTCCACATAGGTATATGTCCACCACACATGTTGAAAGAATATCTAGATATACATTTTCCAATACACAATGTCTAGAGCTAATGAACAACCAATTACCTACTATAGGATTCTTCTAAAACATACTTGTTCGGGAATAACTCACTCCTTGATCCATGATATCATTGGAGACACTCACTATGTGGTCTAGCTCATTTGGGCCCTACCAAAAGTGAATTTATTGGTCATGGAAGACAATGATACATATATATGGGATCTCTCTTGAATATAATAAGGAATACTACTATCCTTATATAGATCAATCTGAAATGTAGAGGATTATTCCCAGATATGGTAGAGAATACCACTAACCCATATGATGTGGCTCATAATGTAGTGGATTATTCCCAGACACATAGGGGAATACCACTAACCATACTGATGCGGCCTGCTAGATAGGGTACCAACACACTATTCTCAAAGGTTATGTTGACTATAAAAACTCTAATAGGGTTGATATAGGATCCTCCTCCACTCCCACAGAGGGACACCATAACTCTATTTGCGACTTGGCCTATAAAGGGGATTACAATACAGTGATGTGGATGTAATGTTGTAATGAACCATCAAGAAAAGACCAAGGGATCACTCTAAAGATATAATGTTCCAAGCTATAAACTCACTACATGAATCAAAAGGAACGTCTCAATATTGTGGTATTAATATAGTAGACGACTCATCATATATATGTACAGTACGAATGTTATAATAGTTTGAAATTTAGGAGAAAAGGGGTCACTAGGCCCATAAACCTACTATGAAAGTCAGGCGTCGTGGTCGATCATCCCCACGATCGATCTTGAAACCACCTCATAGTTGACTATTATATATATATTTATGCTAACATGGTGGTTGAATTCAACATTCAATTGTGCAACCACTTCGAGTCGACATGAGGTCCGACCCATATCCAACTCGAATCTTCAGGGCTTGACCTGACCCATTGGGTTTTACCAAACCCACTAGCACATAGGATGCCTAGCTTTGACCAATCTACATAGTAGCTGGTTGTGTCACATGTGGATACTTCAGACCACATGTCCCATGGTTCTACAATATCCTATATCCCTACATCAGGTCACCATTGCATCCCCATCTCTATCCCCTCCTCATACGAATGCCTGCCACATCCCGCAACATACTATTACTCCACCGCCTCCATTCTCCACAACGCCACAACACCTCCCCTGATGATTTTGTCGTACCCATGTTGGTATTCTATAATACAGACCACCAAGCCACCTCTGATGCACAAAATTTTAAAAGGATTGAGATATGGGTGTCTTATGTGCTGATCTACACTGATCGGGCCTCTACTATCGGTTTTCTACTAATAATTTGGTCTGATCGCATTGGGAGCCACCCAGAATTTCAAACTATGGTCACGGGGGTCCAATTGTGAAGAAAATGAATAAAGGGGGAGATATTATAATGAAAAAACCATGAGTAACTAAACCCATCATTTTTTTACTTTCCATCAATCCACTTACATTAAAAGTATAAATGTAGTAGATAGTCAATAAAACTCCTAAAATAAACCCCGTAATTATAAAACATCCTAAAACAATTGATCCACAGATCAACCTGTTTGTGAATTGTCCAAAATTCTTCATGCAAATCATGAATGGGGAAACAATAATGACACTACTACCTATTTTTATTCAGACCAGCCACTGATGAAGGATGATGGTTTTGTCATCATTGTCAGTGAGTTTCCGTTGAATTGGTTACCCATTGATCATCGATCCATGATCTGTAACCATTTTAAAGGAAATTTTATCATCCACAACTCATAGGAATTATTTTTTTATCGTTATATCGATGAATTAATGATAGAGGCTTGGTAAAATGAAAGGTTGTTTTGATGGATAAAATAGTTTTGATCAAATAATATTATCTATGTTATGTCCAACAACAACCTTTTCAAAAAATACATATGCTGAATAGAGTTAATTCACACTTAGGGTAATGCAACCGTACTAAGGTCAATGTTTCCATCGGATTTTTGATTTTGGATCCCATTTAATTGATATTACGCTTTTTTAGTAAAAATGATTGTTTGTTCTATTAAATGATTAATATTTTTCATATAATTGTTCTGGAAAGGTTGGTCACTGGAATAAAATGTCATCATAACACCTAGCCTTGAAATCAAACCATAAAAATATAAAAATTAATATGTGGGAAATCTGTGAGGTTATCATAAGAAGGATATTGTGGGAATCTGTTATGAAATATAAGTTACACGAGGACACTGCCTAGGTTTATTTCAAGATAGTATTATGTCAGCACTTTTACCCAGAGATGTTACATGTGGATAAGACAAAATATTTTCTCAACATGGAGGTGGTGGAGAGTACCATTCAAGATTATTCTACCCATTTGATGAGTTTCGTCATCTGGAATCTGAGATTTTAACTAATGATTTCCTAAACGATTGAAGTTTCACTAATACAGAATTGGGTTTATCCAGTGATAGTGATTTAACAGTGGTAGCTTGAAGTGAAGTTAAATAACCCCTTTGATAGTTCTGACGAATGTGTTGTCAAAGGGGTTCTTTAATAGCTCTTTTTTAGTAATGATAAAGGGTGTATTATACAGCGCTAAAAAATCAGTGTTAATGTGACTTCGTTATCAGCACTTGTAAGAAAATGCTGACGATTTCCCCCCATTTTTGATTTCTATTAAAAAAAGTTGTGGTATAGGGGGGCTCTATCAGTGAAAGTAAAATATCCCTGATAATGGGGAGACATTATTATTGCTAGTAAATATCAACTCATATGGGCAGTCTTTATCAGCAGATCATTAGAAGCACTGATAATGAACCCCTTGTCATCCCTTTCTTACTAGCACTGATAAAGGTAATATTTCAAAAAAAATCATTCAAAATATTATATTTATTGATAAAAATATATTCTATAATTTTAATATATGTTTTATATATGGATAAATAGGCATTTACAATTCATATATATGACATTTAATGAAAATTACCTATAAAAAAATTGTTTCTAATTAATAGATTTATAATTATTATCATGAAATAGTCATTTAATAATAATTTGAAGATAATAAATAAAAAAATAAAAAAGATATCTAAAATATGTTGAAAATGTAACTCGAACATTAAATAGAAATAACTTTTGATCTTGTTGTCCATTTGGGATCTACCATATATCAAATCAATGTTTTTGATGAGCTCTAAGTCATGTTGACTGGGGGTCCATTTTCACTATTTTTTTATGTCAAAAGAGGCCCACAATGCCTCTAAATATAATTTTTTAGTCAGGGTACCCCATGTTTTATCATATGATTGAATTTCGCCCTTTTTAAGGGGGTCTTATTCTCTTTTTTCACTATGAACTCTATTAATTTTTAGGTATTAAAATCATATTGACATTATGGATTATAATTTTTATCATTTTTCCTAATTTACAATTATGTACAATCAAATATATAATAATATATTAATTTTTTTATATATTCACACATACACACACAGAAAATATTTTTGATAGATCTATTTGAACATATTTAAATAAATATAATAATAAAAGTTATATATAATCATATATATAAATATATTGATTAAAAATGTAATTAAATATATATAAATATATTGATATATCATAAAATGGAAGAAAAAACAACATAGGGGTGGAAAAGATGAAGTAATATGAGTTGGAGGTCTCAATGTTCAATCTGGCTGGAGGAAGGGGTGCATGGGGATAGTGGAATTATCAAATGTGATGATAAAGGGGGTGGGAAGCACTGATAAAATGTGGTGTGGGAAGTGTTTCAATTAATAAATCCCTTTACTAGTTGGGTCTTTATTTTCACTTTTTTAGCAACGTTAAAGGGGGCCTTTAACAGTTATTTTTTGAACTACTATTAAAGAAAAACATTTAACATTACTCACATTATCCATGATTATAAATCCATTTTACTACCATTGTTCAATGGAATATTTGTAGTATTTTCTTCTTTAGGAATGAAGCCTGATATTCATCCAATGTTGATTCTTAGGATCCTTCTGACATTTTTAGAGTTATTTTATAAATTAGATCTATATGATGTAGACATATCTAGTAATATAGTGTTGGGTGGAGCTATAGTTAGTGATGTTATTATCAATGGAGTAAATTGTGTCTATAAAAGTATAGATAATGGTGTTAAATTCTCAAAACACCTATTTCAGTGGCTTCATCAGGACAACAATAGGCGTTAGGTTTTTCGTGTGGATGGTCTGGTCATACAAATATTATATTTATGGAGGCTCCTAGAACTTATAATCATTGCATATTATCAATACATATAAATCATTTCATTGAATGGATGTCCCAAGGTTGTTAGGTGGGATCTACTCTCACCAAGGATTTGAAAGTTCTCACTAATGATTCGATGGTTTGTGTGTCAAATCCCCATGCATAGGGGGTTGTTCTCGTGGATAATATTGGACAACATTATTCTACTGAGTATGCAGAAGTGGAATCTAAATTAGATTCAGATACTATTAGAGGTTTTTTGTTTATTTCCTCTCATATGTTTATATCATTGTTTTATACAAGTGATACTCAGTATTTTATATCATCAAATATAGTAGAAAATTTGGACTATAATTTGGAACTTATGTTTAAGTTTTTGGATATTTCTAAGACTTTGGGAAGAGGTTCGAACAGGTTTTCATGTATCTAATGTGTCAGGTGATGATAATTGGATTTTAGTTAGATTGATCCTTCTTTTAACTTGATCTTGAAATCATTGACTTGATTATTGGCCTGGATTTGTTGATTTTTATTAAGGCCTAGATATATTATTATCATTATAGGGTGAATTTATTATCTACTGATGAGGTCACTAATGTATTTCAGGGTGAGTGGGACACTAGATCGAGAAGTGCTTGGCATTTTGTTCCTTATTTTGGGGTAATGTTGTGTTAATTTTTATTGATGTTTCATGAAGAAGTTTACCCTTGTTTGGGTGGTAGAATTCCTACAGTATTGAGTGTATACATAAGGGTTTTTGCATATGATTTTGATGGTTTACTTCTCTATTTAGAGTTCATGTTTTTGATTTACATTATTCCTATATGATGTCCATTTCAATGCAATATTATCAAATGGAACCTTATGAGTTGGTATATCATAATGTCCATCTTGAGAACCTATAAGCTAAAGGATTTATTTTTACATATGTTTCCCCTTCAGCTTCACCTTTCCACTTTTATATGAATAAAAATAGTAGCATCAGACGCTGTATTTACTATCAAAAGATAATTCTAGTTACTATTTAGAAAAAATCTTTTACCTAGTGTTTATGTTATTTTCGACCATCTTAGAGAGGAAGATGGAATTTAAATTTTTATTTTTGGTGAGGGTACAACTATTTGATAGTCTGACATGAGTATATACTTAAGAAAACATTCCAGAGCCATTATGAACATTATAATTTTCTAGTTACACCGTTTTTTAAATAATGTAGTTATAGTGTTTATAGACAGGATGTACCAGGTATTTTATTAGTTCTTGGATTATTATTTTTTGTGTTATTACATGATATTTTGGGGTACATAAAGTCATAGGATGAGCATATGGACCACTTGGATATCCTTCTTTTAACCATGAATGAAGATCATCTATAAGGTAAGATTTTCAAATATATGTTTTTTATTTAGGGAGTTTAATTTTGGGGTAATTTGATATCTAATATGGTTGTATCATTTAATCCTAGAAATATCTAGTTTTTCTTTTCCTAAAAGTATTCCATGTGTGTGTTTGCAATATGGTGATTCTAATTATTGGCTAGTTTCTATTGGATGGTGATCATGACTTCTCCAAGATAGGATCCTTGATGATAGATTTAACCCACATGGGATTGAATTTTGAGTGGTATAAAAATTTTCAGTTATATTTTGAGGTTTTGAAGATGAGGATGAATTCAAATCAATTTTGTATTCTTTTAGAACCATGTTTAGGATATTTTGTTTTCTAAAATGGGTTTTTATGGGTTTTTTATGAGTCTTGATATAGAATTAATATGTTGTGGCCTATGGCTCATTCTAGTTCTACCCTAATGAGAAGAACTACCCTACACATTATCTTGATTTGGCAGTTCATTTGCATGCACTCAAAATGTGGTAATACTACCTCATTGGGGAGTAGTTTATGTTATATAATATTAACAACATACTGAAATACATTTATACTGAGAGTTATCTAAACATAAAACACAAATTCTAGGATTAATATCTTCAGACTTTTGATTTTGAAATTTCATATACTCTTGGAAATGGAAACTTGGTTTATGATTCTTTGAGTATAAAATTTCTTGCACAATTCATGAAGTAATTAGTTTATTATTGGTCTCTAATGAATTTTTTTAGATAGTCCTAGTAGTGTAATAGATTTGTGGAAAGGTGTTATTGGCTTCGAGGAATGATAAATCATCATTATATTAGTGAGTTTTTCGTGAGTAAGTAAATTAAAATGAGCTCAAATGAATTAGTGAAATAACTTATGGTGGGGAGACCTCAAGTGAGTTATCTCAGTCTCCCAATAGTTCTTTGTGATTCCATTGTAGCTCGATTGTCTTGTTTCCCATGAGTAATGATTTATTATATGTGGAAAATAGTCATGTTGGTCCATAAACCCTAAGGATATCATGATGTATCTTGACTTGAGACATAATTATTGGTGGTCATGGATGAGGTGGTTGATTATGTATTTTTTATTATGGGGTCTTATTATTAGAGAATTAAGGCTGAACATCAAATCCCTATGGGTTTTTGTATTGTAAACCCATTCTGGTTTGGATTTGGGATGACATTTACTTAGATTATTTCATTGGTATCAATGTAATCCTAGTGGGACAGATTTTATTTGGGTTAACATTGATCATCTCAATGAATCGGTACATTTCCTTCCTATCAAGGAGAAAAAAAGCTCACATATTTGGGATTTTTATGTATTAGATATTATGATACTTCATGTGGTTCCCTCTAAAATTGTATTTTATAGGGACTAAGCCTTTTCATCTGGGTTCTAGATAGGATTGTGGGAGGTGGTAGGTTAATAGATGAAATTGACCCCATCATATCATACTCATATGGATAAATAGACAGAGGGGGTTCTCCATGTTCTTGAAGATATGCTTAAAGTATGTGTGGTTGATTTTAGTTGATCTTGGGATATGCATTTCCATTGGATGAATTTTCATGTATCAATAGTTATTAGGTTTAGATTATAATGGAACCCTTTGGGGCTTTGTATAGGAGGACATGTGGATCTCCCTTGTGCTATAAAAAATTAAGAGAGTGGTCCTTGGTTGGGTTGTGTGTAGTTCAAAAGATAAATGAGATAGTGTAGTTGATCAATATAAGAATGATATCAACATAGAGTCATCATAAATATTATATGGAAATTCATCATCGGTTTCTAGAGTTTTAGGTTGTTGACTTTGTTTTTATTAGAGTTTCTCCTCACATGGGAAATATAAGGTTGTTTTAGAAGCGAAGGATAGTACTGAGGTTTTTGGTCCCCTTTGAAATCATTAGACAAGTGGGAAAGATGGAATATCATTTGGATATACCATCATATTTGACTTCCATCCATGACATATATAATGTTTCCTAATTTAAGAGATATATACCATATCCTTCCAATGTCATTGGGTTGCTGGATAAAGATCATGATATTGTAACCAAATTGGTAGAGCATCTAGTTCAGAATATGAATCACAGAGATAAGGTACGGTGTGTTAAAATGATTTCTATAGTGAGGGTACTATATAAGTTCAATTAGAATAGCCACATGATGTAGGGGAGGGAATTGATGATGAGGTAGGATTGGCCTTCACTTTCATTGATTCTAGGAATATGAGGGATTTTCATGTACAAAATGAATATCTAGTGGGGATATTACAACACCCTATTATGCTTTTCATGTAATACCTAGTTTATAGTATGTATATCATCTATGTTTGGGAGAGTTTGTGGGATTTCTGAGGATGAAGTGTCTTTTTTATGAAAAATTTCCTTTTGTTAAAGTATGTTCGTATAAATTAATTAATGGATTCTAGGAATAAACATGTTAATGGATTAATATGGTTCTCCTTATGTCTGGAAAATGTACAGAGAAGGGTTTTGAGTTTATATGGTTAAAACTATAGTTTCTAGAGTCTTTAGGGGATTTACATTCCGTATAATGGGGTTACATGATGTGTATTCAGTGCCTACTTGATACCATGAATCTGGTTCGTGGAATGAGAGTTTTATATACCATGTAAAGAGTAATTGTCCTGTGATTTAAAAAATTAGATTTAAATAAAAAAGGCAACATGTTTTTCTGGCAATTCTAGCATTTTTTGGATTACATGATTTGTAATGGGATTACATTCCATGTAAATATATCATGTTTTTAGTTTTATAAAATTACATGTCTAATTTTCATTTCATCCTACCTGCATCCTTACCTCTCACCACCCATAGCTCACCCTAGGAGATTTTTGATGGTTACCGCCCATCAAGATCACTTCATTCAGTGATCGATCATCAACATAGTTATGGTGTGCCTCTCGATGTAAGCATTCATTTTGGATCTACTTTTGTATAGTTTTTTGTTATTTCATTGGATGCTTTTAGGATTGAAATTCATGAAAGGATCGTGCTTTTTAATGATCCTTTTCAGTTTCTTTTCATTCCTTATCTTATGAAGAAATATCATGTGATTTCCAATCACCGTTGTCGATGGTAACTATTTTTATACCAATTTTAGGTAGGTGCTTCTATATATTGTGTTAACATTATTTATTTGTTATCATTCATCGTAAAAAAAATTTATTGGTCATTTATTTAATGTGATATATGGTTTCAATGGTTTTCTTGGGAAGGAAAATGTTTTCAAGAAGGGGGTTTTCTTTGGAAAATGGATTTTCATTATTTGGAAATGGGTTTTCAAACCTCAATGTGGACTGTAAATGTTTTTAAAATGATTTATAAAATTGTGAACCTAGTTTTAAAATATATTCTGACAATTAGAACAATAAAAAACATGGGAGCATTTGGAATGAGGCATAGGAAGCCTTACTCTGTGTGGTGCCACTAAGAGGTATCATTTTTGGATATCGATGGACTATGTTATGACTCAATAATGGTTGGTACCAATGTTTTTCTTATTTAGAATATTTATTTTCTAGTACATATTGTCCCATAGGGTAGGGACCAATATGAGGTTCTTTAACATGTATATTTATTAATCGTATTATTGATTTTTCCTAGATGTTTTCTCACATGTTTTTATATGATGTTATTTCACATAGCCTCGAAATATATTTTACTTGATGTATATGTTTTTACATTATTTCCTCTTGATTCAAGGATATTATTTCATATTTTTTCACTTCTTCTTTTCTTATCTTATGTTTGAGAATATGAAAATATTTTATGAAAATTAAAGTTATGTTCATATTCAAATGAAATGAATTTATGAAAATTATTTTAATTATTTTAATAGATATAAATTATTCATTCACGAAGATTCACCATGTATAGACTCTATGGTGGTATCCTAATGGTGTTTTTTAGCACACCCTATGTTTTCCATTAGATAGATTGTTGATTTTTTATTACAGGACAATGGTAATGGGAACTGTATCTTGTCGATTTTTGGAATCTTCTTTGGTCTATTCCTTTGATTTTGGTGGGTTTGGAATTGACTATTGGTCACATAAAGATTTTAGTTCTTCTATGATCCATACATTTCTAAATGATCATGTGGTCTTGGTTGTATGTATTGTTGTGTCTCCTTTGATTCCACATTTTACTCTAATTTTATGTATTGGTTTTTTTTATTTTATAAATTTTACGTTTTTCTTGATTCACCTCTACTTGGGACTACCAATTCGGGTGTATGGTTTTGTTGACATGTGTTGGTACCTTAAATTATTTATATAGAAAAGGATTTTACTCGTAACCTGATTCATCTTCCTATGTATGGTTTTAATTTTATAATTTTTCGCTATATCATTATCTATATCTTCATTATCTTTCCCTAGAGGGAAATCTCTATATGGACTATGTTCATTTATACATTTATAATTCCTTATATTAGAAGTCATTCATAAAAATATAATGCACTATATTAGATCATAACATTATGAAACATAATGTAAAATCCCAAACCTATTGAAACACATAACATAATTTGTAAAATTTATGCATATCTAAATTCATAATCATCGACATGGTTTTATTAAGGATATAATTATTTTTAAAACCTTTATTTTTGTATGTAATAAATATGTGAATTATCCTAATAATTTCCAATAATAGTGTCATATTAGGCGTCTAGTATGTCTCACTGTCATGCATTGGGTGATGATCGGGTAAAATCCAATACACACTTCTTGAATTTGTTACACCTAGGTACAACTATTTTATAACTATGACTACAATTAGTATCTATTATGGGATGTATCTCTAGCGAAAACCACAAAATATCTTCCTTACTAAATCTTTAATATGTTATTCTATACTTATCCTCAAATTCTTTCATAGGGTTATTTTTTAAATTTTATGTTATTCGAAGTCTAGTTCACATGATTTCTACTAAACTTCCATTATTACATACTATAGTGACACTGACCCGAGTATCCTAGAGTCATGTATACTTTATTAAATAATAATAAGACAAAAATAAATTCATCCTAAAGAACCGAATAGTTTACTAGTCATGGAAAACCTGATTCATTTATGAAATTATTATTAAAATTTAAAACATAATATACAAAAATTATATTATTTTACAACACCATTATTCCTCATAATATATCATTGAATTAAAATAAAAAAATACACCATTGTATCCTAAATAAAAGAAATCATTTTAAATGGGTGATCATACATTCATAGTAAGGGTAATACTATAGTAGAAGCTATAGAATAAATATGGAAATATAAATATTAAATGAAAAATAATTGAAACACATTTCATTTTATCATTATGTTGAGCATAACATGGTAAAAATAAATTATGATCAAACATTGGATATATAATTTTTTGGGTGAACCTTATGCACATATATAAAAAACATTTAATAAGTATATTTGTCAATGTTTAGCTGATTAAAAGGTAAAATTTTCTATCCAACATGAAGGGAATTTTTGCAATGAAAACTATCCACCACCTTGGGATATAAATTCATCCCATTATTATACATGAAAGGGGTTAGAATTTTATATCATTAGAGGATAAATTAACATGACCATATCGTGGATAAAAATTCTATTAGGACTTGAGAAGATCAATTTTCAACTTTATATACCTTTCCTCCACACTTTAATCGTGTTCTTTTCCATTCTCTTTAATTTGTAATTGTGTTAGTGTTTGAGTTGTAATTTAGTTAAAATATACTTGTTAGTCTCTTAATAATCTATTATTATCATCCAAATTATTTAGTTTATTATTAATGGTCTTAAAATTATTTTAAATCATGTTAAAAATCCATTCCACTTTCGATTTCTTATTGAATAAAAATTGCAGGTTTAATTTTCTTCATTATTTGTGTGTGTGTTTGGAATACTAATCTTATCTTGTCCTGTTATAATTGTTATATTTTTATCTCATCTCACTAAAAATCATCATATATATTAATAAAAATCTCATTGGATTATTAAATAAGCCATTTGGGTGAGTCATAATTTGGGTATGTCAAGTGATTGAGATCTTTTGCATGTTAAATATTCTTTGTGTTAACATTATGTATATTAAATTAAAAATATCATGTATTAATGACATATTTTCATTAAAATTTGTATTTCATGAATTATTGAAACCATAAATATAGTATAATAAATATGTATTTGTTTATATTATTTCCCTAGTTATGTTATGTGTTCGATTAAAGCCTTAACACATGTGAATTTTGATAAAACAAATCTTGTGAAATAGTTTTAATTTAATGAAATATAATGAAAATATTATAGATATCGTTAGGTTAAATCCAAAATAATAAAATAACACCAATATTTATAATAAAATAACCAAATGTTATCTATCAATTATTTTAATTAATCTCTACAAACAAAACCCCATTCAAATGATAAATAAAAAACAATCGACTATAAAAAAATTGACATCGTTGAAGATACGACCCGAGTTCCACTATACACATAAGCAGAGGACTAGACCATTGATTGGACAATATAAAAAAATTATAAAATCTCAAAATGGTTTATATTCTGGTGATAGTGGAAGTAATAGTCATTGTTTTTTTTCATAAAATCCAAACAAAAACTCAAAAAATAAATAAAAATGTAACAAATAGAAAGAAATACTAACATTTCCCATCCTAAAAAATTTACATGGCTATCTCATAGCTTCGAAAACTATCCATAAGATTAGTTTGACATCAAAATGGGGAAAAATATTCCATGGTATAGTTGAAACATTCTTTATAATCCTATTACTCTATACCCATTCATTTCTCATCCAATTTATCTACATATAGACAATCCTAGTGAACAAACAATTAATGAACTAACTACCCTTGATATGAATTTCCAACCCCTTGTTATTAAATATCAATATTTTTATTTTTATCTTTTATCTCAAATTGGTTTTGATTTTTCGTTTTCCTCATTACCATGGGTTTTCTAGTGAGGATCTTGATCCACAATACAAAGAGTTACAAGAGGTATTATCTACTATGAATCATTCAGAGTTTACTAAAAAAATCATTGATAATTCACTATTACCCTAGCTTGCTATACAATTTCATGGATCTATTATCGCCATTTTGGTTACATAAACACACAGAATTTCATTATGTTACTCTTCGTAGATAAATTATTCCATTCTTCTCAAAATTATTCTATATGAAAGAAACTAAGTGGTTTATATAAATTCCCCAATTAATAATTCCATCAGTAATGGGAGAGGTTCAAAAATTTTATGGTAACTTTCCCACACCACCAAATACATAAGAATATATTGATCCAATAATTCTATGAGGTTTAATTGAATAAGGAGTGAACTCTCATCAATGCTCTAAGTAGTGGTGGTCTTGTTGAAAAAAAACAACTATAACTGCATGAGATCTCATAAGAGACATGGATGAAAACACACAAAAATCCCCTACTCAATCACATTATAATGTCAAACAAATCCATGATAATGAATCCATATAGCACTAAAATATGACTACGTGGATGAATGAGCTTACGGAACTTGTGAGAAAACATTTCATGGATTAAAAATCCTCAACATCATCTTCTATACAATATATATTCCATAGACCTATCAAAAATTTAGGATTCTATAGCTCAAAAAATTGAACCATATCCACAAATAAAGTATAATCAATCATATTATTTTGGTCCAATAATTCTTAATGAAACATATACCTAAAGGAACACCAACTGTCAACAATCAGGCCAGTTCATTTGATACTCCATCCAACCCCACTATTATCCCTTCTCTCCAAACTATAACCTAGACTTGAGGTATGGAAATCTTTTCTTTCATCCCCCACAGTTCCCTACTAAAAATCCTAAAAAATTCCAATATGGTCAATATGGAGAAAATTCCAATAAACATGTCCATTTTCCTCAAAATGAAGGTAGAAATTATCCTCACAATCCTCCTAGTTTTCATTATCCTAGGCCCCTTATCAATTACCAACCCAATAAAATCACTTTCCGAAAAACCAAAGTAAAAAATTCCCAATCCCATACATGAATCTTATTTTATGAAACCATAGGAAAGAGTTATGGAAGATTATTCCCCCTTAAACCATTCTATCATTAAAAACATTGAAATTAAAAATGTTCAAAAAATTCCCCACCTTATCTAGTAAAAAAAATCCAATTATTTCTGACACCCATCTTTACCATTTCCCAATCACAATATGTAAGTGTAATTCCACATAGATCGACAAATTGAAACACTATGAATCTTGATGAATCCTCTAAAAGGTTATTAATTGTTTGTCTTGAAAGATAAAAAAATTGAAAAATAACCTGAAGCAACTCCCTCACCTCCATACATTACACTGATGAACCCAATTAAATTTCTTCAAGTAATTCCAAAGCCTAGAAATCTATTTCAAACAGATTTTGAAATTCTCAACAGGATAAAATGTGTTGAAGTCCATGTTACCCTCTTATTCAATATAAAAAATATATAATTATCAAATGTTTCAAATCTAATTTTGCACACATAAGAGATATATTAGGTCCATTGAAAATGTTTCAACCTAATATTCCATTCCCATGAAGAGTAAATATCAAATTACCTATACATTTACATGCCAAATATGGAGTTACAACATTGATAATGTACTCATATACCTAGGATCCTTGAAAATTTTCTGTCCAAATCCGTCTTATCAAACATTTTTTGGAATATTTCACTCAATTGTTTTTTTCATCTAGTAATCCAATCAATGAACTAAATATATTGAGGGAATAATCAAGAATAACCTTGTTCGAGTCAATGATCTTACCATCCCAGCTTATTTTTATGTCCTTAACATGGAAGTTGAGACATACTCTTGAAAATCTCCCCTGATTTTAGGAAGACCTTTCTCTATGACATCTATAACCCAAATTGATATCCATGATGGTATCTTATCTATGGAAGTTGGTGACCTACCAGTGATGTTCATTATTTTTCAATCCATGTGATACTCATTAGATAATAACATTTTATTCTCTATAAATGTTTATAAAATTCTCTATGATAGTTGTTTGATCCTTGGTCCATCTTGTTCCTTAGGAACTAATGATAGAGGAATTTTTGAATTTTTCATCTTTATTAAGCAAGTCATAAATGGATAAGTTGATGATGACCATTCACATGTAAACTCTTTTTATCAAAATGATTTTGAAAACTATTTGTAATCCCATGTCACCTATAAAATCAAATACAACAACTTGGATAGTAATGAGGAAGATGCACTGGTATTCTCATTTGTTGATTCAAATCAAATTACCAAGCATTCATCATTTCATATACATGAATCAGAAAAGTCTCTTATATGTAAGGTGGACCCAAATAAAATGTGGTTATATTTTTCCCCTGGGAGTGAAGTTCATTATATTTTCTCCCTAATTAATAAATTGGTCCCTTGTGAGTTTGTAATTGATCATTCATCAATAAAAAAAATTGATATAAAGGATTTGGAAAATTTTATTTGGTCTCTAGTACCCTTTGATACTCATTACATAACAATTAAAATAAATAAAAAAAATGAATTATAATAACTAGGATCTCATGATATAATTTTATATTTTCTTAAACACACATAAATGAACCATAGATTTTAAAAAATCTTCCTTAACCTAAAAAAATAGAATATCAACACTCTGTGAGAGGTAACATTACTCAAGTTGAAGTCCAAAGGGAGGACACCTAAATTCTCTTCCCAACCCAATTTAAAAAAAAATAAAGGGAATAATATATCCAAGGAATAATGGGGAATCATAAAGGATATGTTTTTGGAAGCACACTAGATGTGTGAAAATACAGTGGCCATCAACTGACTATGGGATGTCCACTACAACTATCCAACTGTTGAAAAAAGAAATGCAACGCTTCTTGGTATGAAATGTGAGTTTTAGTTTAATTTTGTGAATTATTAATTTATTTTTATTTTTTTAATAAATAAGTAATGTTATTATTTATAATTCGATTATAGGTCTTGTAATTTTTCAAAATCATTACTATAGAGGACACATGACGTAGGATAAACATCATTTTCCACCAACCCACCACTACATTGAGATAGAACCCCCCCAAATTCAAGGGGAACCTATTCCAATTTAAATCCTTCTGCATATCTTCATCCTCCTTATGTTTCTATATCATTTTCATTAATTATTATTATCCCTCTCTCATTCCCATCATCTCTCTCGTTTTTCTAACCATGTTCTTCATTAGATATATTTTTTGTGCGGGTGTGTTTAAAAATTTAAAAATTAAAAAATAAAAAGAATCATAATTACTCACCATTATATTTTGATATTTATTCCAAGAATTTTGGGAATTCCAATGAAGTGGTTTCATCTCAATAATTTTCAATTTTCATCATAAATTTTCATAAATAATTTTTTTAAGACAAATAAATTTTAAATGCTCGATTTTAAATTTGAAAAAATATTCCACTACTATGAGGAACAATGTAAAATTTAATTCCAATTCACTTCTGATCATTTTCCATATTCATTGTTTGTCACCGATGATTGTGAGTATTGTTTTTAAGGAACATAAAGATCAATTTCATACCATGGTGTGCATTAATATGATAGAACCGTTTTCTGAAAAATTTGAGAATAGAAATATCCAAATTTCCTCTCATTACCCTTATATTGTTCCCTTTTTTAAAATCCCATTCAATATAATGAGACAAATTCATTCATAAACACTATAAAAGAACAAAAAAATCCATTAACCAATATCAACATATATTTTCAGTTCCTAATTTTCTAAAATTTATTTATGGGTGAATGGATTTAATATTTGCATCCAATTCCTTTATTTTCACATTATCATCATATGATTGGGGGAAAGAAATCATTTAATTGTGGGGGAAAGGATTCCATTTAGTGTTTTTAATGGATTCATTTCTATTTCATTCTATAAATGTTCTTTTTGATGGTGTTAAAAGTTTATATGAAAGAAAAAAAGAGACAAAAGAATGGGACGTGTCTTGGGTAGGACAAAATTAACTTTTAGTCAACCATTTATCTTTTTGTAACTATTTCAATTATAGTATTAAGGAGAAAAAAAATGTTTGGGAGATGAGTGTGATATTTGTTCCAGGCAAAAAATCAAAAATAAGAGAAACAAATGAACACTTTCATCATGTTTTCATGAATATTTGGGGATGTTTTCTGTTTTCTACATACTTCATCATTTCATCAACATCTTATATTCCCTCTCTTGTCATCATTCACATATTTATTCTCTTTAAAATATAACTTTACATATCCTTCCATGTATAATTTCAGAAAAAAATCGTGCATTTATTTTTCCATGTTGGTGTTTCTCCCTCGTTTACTCTATTTTAGACATTATATTTATACAATACCATAGATAATGAAAAATAACTAAAAAGGACCTCCTGATTATTGTGTGCTTTAGAAAATGGAATATAAGCTGGGATCAAATTAATAACCTATGATTTTATCTTCTGGTTGGTAATGGTGTGAAGCACTATTAATAAATTTTTATCATCTCAAGAGGAGTTATTTCTGAGTGCCATTAATTTCCGATTCAAATTTTGAACATAAAAAATGTTTTTACATATTATTTCTATAATAAATTGTGGTGGATTTAATAATTAATGAGTAAAATAGTCTGGTCCTCCCCTAATGGATGAAAATAAAATTTAAAAATTTTTTGACAAGTAAAATTAATTTTCTTATTTTTTGTTGTACAAGATTATATTCATAAGCCTAACTGTGGCAGGGTTATGCTATTCAATTATTTATAATATTTTATCTACTAGCATTATAATTTTTCATGTAAAATTGTTAATTGTTTTTTAAATTACCATGTTTTAATATTAAATATATTTTATGAGCATTTATTGAACTAATCCAAATTCAATTTATTTATTATTTTAATAACAAACATCTCTCTAAAAATCCAAATTGTGTGAATATTGTTTTGTAGGGTTCCTTATAAAAATCACTGTAATTATTTTACCGATATATTTAGATAATTCATATATATATATATAAGTTCCTAAGGACCATATATGAAGGCCCACTAAATCTAAGGATAAAATTGTAATATCCATGAAGATTGGATTTTTGGCTCAATAGAATAGAAAAAATTTGTTTAAACTCTACAATTGTTTCCAGGATCTCCAGAAACACATTGGATAAAAAAATTTATGTCCAATATCAACTTATAAGGGAACCCAATTAATGCCTCAAATCATATCCCACAATTTTATCCATGATTTGAAAATATCCTCTAATGATTATCTTTTACCCCAATCTAATCACATAACTAAGATGAAAATTTTTGGGTGTAAAAAAAGGAGTTTGTTACCCAACTATATAGAATAAATGATTCAAAATTAAGGGAATATTCCTTTTCTAAAAACAATTCACATTTAGTCCCTGAAAGGTTCTATATATTTCTATACAATAACACCTGGTTTTGGAAAAAACCCATAACTTTGGCTCAAAATTTCCATGGGCCACAAATTTTTTAGGTCAAATTTAAAAAATATATATTTAAAAACTTAATATTCAGTATTTTTTTAGATTAGGCTATTTAAATATAAATTTTTTTATCATACTTGAAGGGAAAATTTGGAATGAATATAGTCCACCACCATTGGTTATAATTAGTCCCCCACCTCTCTTTATAAGTGGATGTAATTTCAGAGTTAAAGAGGATACATCGACACAACCATATCCCTTATAATGGTCGCTAATGAACATGAAAACTTGATTTTCCACTTTATATCCCATTCCAAAACACTTATTTTTTCATGTTTTATTCTCTTTTCTTCTATTTGTAATCCCTTATGTGTATGAGTTGTTATATTTTTTAAATATTAATGAAATTATCCTTATCATATCTTTTTCTCATCCACCTTATGTAAGTTAAAATTAAATATCATATAATTTTTATATGTTATGTTAAAAACCCTTTGCACTTTTTCTTTCTTATATAATTAAAAGTTCTTGTTTAATTTTTTCTCACTCTTTATGTGTGTGTTAATCACACTACTCTTATCATATCATTTTATAGTTATTTTTTTTAACTCATCACCCTAAAAATCATTTAAAAGATAATAAAAATCTAATTTCCATTGAAAATCATCCATTTTTGTTAGTCATAATTTGGAGATGTCAAATGATTAATTGATTTTTCTCATTAAATATTTTTTAGGAGAACTTTGTGAATATGAAATTTTATGAGCAATGGATTAATGAAATTATTTGGTTTTTTCATAGATTCCATAGATTATCAATACCATAAATACACTAACATAAATAATTATTTAATGATATTATAACCCTAGTTTATTCAAGTCTTATATTAAAGCCTCAACACTTTGTAATTGCAATCAATATCATCTTGTGATACTGGTGTTAAATTAATACAAAATAACATAAATTTCGAGGACATCACAAGGTTAATTACACATTAATGAACTCAACCAAATAAGTATCAAAATTGTTAAATCAAACTAAATTTATAAAAAATTTAATTATTCATTATAAACCCCCCTTTCCCTCAAAAGTCATATAAAAAACAATTAACTCTAAAAAATAGTACCACAACCGTGGATTCATCTAGAGTGTCATTATACACATTAGTAGAGCATAAAACCATTTAATAGTCTATGTAACATCCCAAGTATGTAATGAATAATATATATTTTTATCTTTGTCTATTAATGAATTAGATAGTGTTTTAGAGGCTTAAAATGAAAATAAATCTAATATTAAGCATTGAATACACTAATATTCTTAAAAGATGGTTTTACTGCCTTTTGATGGAAAACCCTTTTTAAATCAAACATTTGACAATTTCATAATCTATATTTTTCATGATAAACATATTCATTATGATCGGGACATTGAAATTTACATTTGACAAATTTTTGGTAATTTTCTGACAATGTTAAATTTTTAATGAATAGTGAAAAATACTGCATTTTACATCAAAACTGCTTTTTAATCTTCTTTATTTATATGATTAGATTATCTTTTGAATTGGTTTTAAAGTGAAATTAGAATATATTTTTACCATTTAATCCAATGGTGGTCGTTGGAATTAATTTCACTTTGAAATCAGACTTAAACTAGTGTCAATCTTTTGATACATTTTGTTTCATAAAAACACACTATTTTTTTACAGCGGGAATTAATTATAAAATTAATTTATCCAACTTATATGTTTCGAATTTTGTAAAATAGACATCATTTTTTAATTCGGAATATCAAATATATCTTAGGGTGAATTTTTTGTATTTTTCTGAAAAACTTCAATTTTTGATGAATAGTGAAACCACTAAGTGGTACTTATAAAAACTGATTTTACCTTTAAATGAAATTTTTCCATCATTGGGTTTTGAATTTCAAAAATACAACATACATGGTTGTAATTAACAAGTAAAATGTTGTTCAATGGGATTAGAATAATTTTTTGGTGAATAGTAACTTATTAAGTTTTTAATTGCGATTAGAGGTAATTAGTGTAGTTTATGGTAAGAATAATGTTTTAATAAAATGAAATGACCTAGACACATGTACCACCCTCATTTGTTGTGTCATGGAAGAGCAAGAAAATCCATGGGTCAACCTGGGGACCCCATGGAGCCACTTTGGTTTGAAAATGACATAAATCCCTTTTTATTTAATGTTAAAGTAAAAATGACACAAACATAAGTTATTTTACTAAAACAATTTTTACATGGGGTTATACAATTAGGATATTTTATTATAAATAGTAATTGAAAATCTAAAAATATTTCAAACATCATAGTTTTTTTTAATAATTTTTAGACTTTATATAAATTAAATTATTTATGACATCATGATGATGCAGTGATTACCTCATTAATAAAGGATTTAAATTAAATGAAAGGATAATGTAAATTCAATGACCTACACATGTCCCAAACATATTGGATGGGTATATTTCGAACCCTTATCACCTTAAACTTGAATTATATCAATGTGGTACCTTTTGAATTCGAAAATCATTTTCAAATAAAGTAACATTTCTTTACTTTCCAAAAGTGCCCCTCCTCTCCTCTTATAAAAGGCCCCCACCTCTACCTCATTACCCACACATCCAAAGACTTTGGCTCGTCCAAACCCTGCCCATTTTGTCTCTCCACTTCCCTCTCTTACTCCTTGAAGCCTCACTTTGGGCAGAAGCCTTCCCAAGGAATCCTTTGAGCTCAAACCAAAGGGAGTTACACGATTTTAAGGTAATATCTTCACTTGAGTCCTTTTGTTTTATTTTGCTTATCCAACCCCCTAAACTCTTTTTATTGATTTATTTTGTGAAAAATACAGTATATTCAATATACTATGATGTTTCTATAAGAATTATTCGAGATACACTTACACACACCTACATCTAATGGTTAAAGAACATACTGTTTCTGTGGATGGTGAATTTCTGCCTCCCGAAACAATGATTGTTCAACATTCTTTTAACACCTTCAAAGGTAGACATTAAGATGACACTATATTTATATATGATATATAATATGATTATGTTTTCCTTAATCTTCTGTATTTTTCATTTTTGGCATACCTTTATGGTTTCCATTATGGGTAAATGCGATATCTTCATTTTAAGGAAGTGCGGACTACCGCCCCCTCAAAGTGATTTGATTTGTTAAATACCATATGTTGGACGTATAAAGTATGGATTTATGATATTATATATGATATTACACTATAATTATAATATACCTTTATATCTTTATGATTCCATTCTATAAAATACGAAATAGAAATGAAAGTAGCGTTCATGCGTACGTACGGCTTACCGTCTCCATAAATGGTGCATTTCATTTCTTACCTCTAAATGAATATTTAATGTTATAAATTCATGTATATACTGGATATATATGATATATATGATATATACATCAAGATTACAATTCTGGATATAATGGATACATGGATAACTTGTAATTATAAAGGGTTTATTTTTGACTCAAGTACCAATGATCATTAAAACCACCATTATTAAGTAAAATAATTACATAGTGTTCATGACATGGCAATAAGTGATATAAAAGGAATAATGAACTTGAAAAAGGTTCTTAAGCAAGTATAAATTAACTCAGGTTTATTATTCAGGACATTAAAGAACGATCGAGTCATGTCAGACCCGAGGTATGGGACTTCGTCTCAATCTCCTTTCATTGAGGAATATTTTGTTTTATACACAACCTTCTTTTATACGGTGTATAAACCCCTTTGACTTTTACGTTTATCCAAATTGAATATTTTTTATATGAAGCGTTTTACTAAATGACAAAAGGGAATGTTTTGTCGTACGTATGCGGTGACAATGACTTCTCCACCACCATGACCATTATTTGAGTTTCAGCTTTCTCTACAAGCCATACCTTCATTTTAAAATAAAAAATAAATACCATGTTTTACTTTTCTTTTCTTTTGGTATTTAAAATGGTTTTCATAATGTTTTTATATCAATGTGTTGTATTGGTATCTTGTGATTGAAAGGTGGAAATGTTATGTTTCCTTTACGCATGTTTTATGTGATATGATTATGTTGAGGTTCTTGGGAATTAATATGAAGACGGGTGGTTCCGTGATTAACTAAGGACGGGTGATCCCGAGATAGATCTTCAATGCATTGGGTAACGCGAAGGAGTGAAACGTTAAGGTTTCTACGAAGAGATTTAGGGAATATACTGTGATGGGTATTCCAAACGTAACCAAGAGGGTTACTCCGTACGTACGAAAGTTATGAATGCCTCAAGTTACCTTTATGTATTATGATTTCTATGATTTATTCATGATTTGATGAGATATGTTAAAGTTCTTATGTTTTATGGGTAATTTATGATTTCATTCTTATGTATATATGAACTCATGTTTCCTTTCCATATTTTTTTTATATAACCCATACTGAGCTTTTTATGCTCATCCCAAGTGTTTTTTGAAATGTTTTTCATAGGTCAAGGGAAAGGTACATGATATGATGATAGTGTCAAGGAAGTGTCAAGAAAGAATCCATGTTTTATTTTAAATATGTTTCCATTGATGGGAAAGAATAATATTATCTTTATGTAACCACTTTGTTTATATGTGGAATGTAATGCATGTTTTATGATATAATTCTCTAAAACACTAAACCTGAAAAGATCCTCAATGTGTAATCATTTAGAAACTCAAGATTAAGTAAGGTTTAAGGTTGGGGCCTTATAGTTGGTATCAAAGTTCTGTTTAGATAACTTTAGGAGTTAGAGTTCTATTAAATGATTATCCAAAAATATTTTTTTTTGAAATGATATAGCATTTGAAGATTACCATGTTGCTTCATCTAAGACATGTTTGTTCAGAATGGTTTTCCGTAGTGGAAACAGGGAAGCAGTGCTAGGAAGGCATACGAAAGGAAATAACCTTCCGAATCAGCATCCTGAGATGGTCAGAATTGGAACTGAACAGTTTGTTGAAGTAATGGCACAGTTGACTCAAGCGATAAATGGTGGTGGTATCTATGCAAGAGATCATCCAGATCAATCGCAGAGGAACATGTCAGTGGTGGAAAATTTCATGAGGAAACATCCCCCATCATTCAGAGGATCATCTGACGCCGTGTTAGCTGAAGGGTGGATTAAAGCACCGGAGAAGATTTTTTATGTCATGGGGTGTTCAGACAATCAAAAGGTTAGTCTTTCTATTTACTGTTTGGAGGGTGAGGCAGATCAGTGGTGGTCTATGGTTAAAAATATCAGGGACGCTGATGAGATTGATGCTCTTGACTGGGATGAATTCAAAGGTATGTTTCTTGAGAAGTATTTTCCTAAGGCTGTTCAACTTTGGATGGTAAGGAAATTCTTGTAATTGAGGCAAGAGGAAAACTCAGTGGCTTCCTATGAAGAAAGGATCACTCGATTGGCAAGGTATGCTCCAAATTTTATCCGAGACCTTGATAGTAAAATCAATCATTTTTACTCAAGATTAAATCCAACATATCGAAGGGAATTAGATTCTCGTGAGTTTAAAAGTTATGAAAAGCTTGTTCGATGTGTTGAGAAGGTGGAAATAGAGTTTGCAGATGATCAAGTGTTCTATAACAACCAACAGAAGAAGAGACCGAGGTGGCAGGAGAAAGGTATGAATTCTTCAAAAAAGTCTGATGGTAATAAAACTAAGTTTCTAGTTTATGATAAATGTGGCAATAGTCTTGCGGGGGAATGTATTCTGAATTCTGGAAAGTGATACCGACGTGTTAAGATGGGACATAAGGCTCGTGATTACACTGAAAAGATCAAGGTGAAAGTAAGAACAAATTTTATTTACAGTTAGTGAAATGTTTTAAGTGCAATGAAATGGGTCACTATGCAAACGAGTGTCCAACAACGAGATTGAGTGATGGGAAGCAGTTAGACTACAAGTAGAAAGGGGTGGTGAAATCCTTTGCAACTACTTCAGTAGATGTCAGGCCATCAAATGAAGTTGTATCAGGTACATTGTTTGTTTTTTTAGATTATGCCAGTGTGTTGTTTGATTCAGGGTCTACACATTCTTTCATCTCTGAAATCTTTTCTAGTAAAATGGGAATGTCATCTCAAGAAATGAATTCTGAACTTGTTTTAAAAACACCTGGGGGAAATGTTGAGGAATAAAGAATTTATAATAATCTTCCTATCCTTATCTGTGGAAAGAACATACTTGCAAACATTGTTGTTCAACCTCTAGTAGAGTTTGATGTTATCCTGGGTATGGATTGGCTCTCTATTTACCATTCTAAGATTGATTGTAGATCTAAAGAAGTTCCTTTTTAGAAATACTATCAGTTTTTGTACAATAATGAACCCTTACTGTTGATAACATATCAAGAGGCTGAGAAACGTGTAAAAGATGGAAATAAATGTTACCTTGAACATTTTGTTGAAAATAAGGGAACTATTCAGATTAATGATGTGCCAGTGGTAAATGAGTATCCTGCTGTTTTTCTTGATGAGTTTCCTAGAATAATACTAGATCGGGAAGTTGAATTTACTGTTGACTTAGTTCCTGATTCTAAGCCAATTTCAAAACCCCCTTATCGAATTGCTCAAGATGAACTTTTAGAGTTAAAGAAACAATTGCAGGAGTTATTAGATAAATGTTTCATTCGACCTATCACATCACCATGTGGTGCTCCTGTCTTGTTTGTTAAAAAGAAAGATGGCTCAATGAGACTTTCCATTGATTATAGGGCATTGAATAATATCACTGTTAAGAACAAATATCCTTTTCCTCATATCGATGATTTGTTTGATCAGCTCCAGGGAGCACAGTATTTTTCAAAGATTGACTTGATATCAGGGTACCATCAACTGAAGGTAAGGGAGGTATATGTTCCAAAGACTGTGTTTCGTGCAAGATATGGCCATTATGAATTTGTAGTAATGTCTTTTGGGCTAACCAATGCACCTGCTGTATTCATGGACTTAATGAATAGAATTTTCCAGGAGTACTTGGATAAGGTTGTGGTGGTTTTCATTGATGATATTTTGGTGTTTTCTAAAAGTAAAGTGGAGCATGAAAGACATTTAAGGATTATCTTGCAAACCTTAAAATAAAAGAAACTATATGGAAAATTCAGCAAGTGCGAGTTTTGGTTGCAACAAATTTCTTTCCTTGGTCACATTGTTTCTAAAGATGGGATAACTATTGATCCTGCAAAAACAAAGGTTGTTGAAGAATGGACAAGACCCACAAATGTAACAGAGATTCGTAGTTTCCTTGGTTTGGTAGGCTATTACCGAAGGTTTGTTAGAAATTTTTCATGGTTATCTAGTCCAATGACTAATATAACTTGGAAGGGTGTTATGTTTATCTGGTCAAAAGAATGTGATGATTGTTTTCAGGAATTGAAAAGAAGATTGGTGAATACTCCAGTTTTGGCACTACCTTCCAGGAATGGTGAGTTTGTTATATACAATGATGCTCCATTGAAAGGACATGGTTGTGTCCTAATGCAGAATGATCAGGTAATTGCTTATACTTCACGTCAGTTGAAAAATCATGACGTAATTTACCCTACACTTGATTTGGAATTAGCTGCTGTTGTTTTTGCTTTAAAAATTTGGAGGCATCGTTTGTATGGAGTAAAGTGTGAAATATATACTGATCACAAAAATTTAAAGTATATATTCACTAAGAAAGAATTGAACATGAGAAAAAGAAGATGGCTATAATTAATCAAGGATTATGACTTTACAATTCATTACCATCTAGGAAAAGCAAATAAAGTGGCTGATTCTTTGAGTCGAAAAAGTAATGCTTCATTAGCAATGTTGCATTTGGAACGTGATCCTTTGGTTAAGGATTTGATGAACTTTGGCATAGATGTTGTTGGTGCAAGAAGTTATTCTATTTTTTTCAGGTATCAGTGAGATCATCTCTATTAGATAGAATCAATCAAGCACAAAAGCAAGACAGTGAGTTGCAGAAAAAAGTAGAGATGGTTAAGAAAGGTAAGTTGCCTGAATTCAACATTGATAATGATTGTGCTTTGAGATTTGGGAGGAGATTGTGTGTGACTTTTAATTCACAGTTGAAGAGAGATTTGTTATGTGAAGTTCATAGTTCTCCATTTTTAGTTCATCATGGCAGTACTAAGATGTACAGGGACCTGCGGGAGTATTACTGGTGGGATGGAATGAAAAGAGATATTGCTGATTTTGCTGTGAAGTGTTTGAAATGTCAGGAGGTTAAAGCAGAGCAGCAGTTACCGAAAGGGATGATTCATCCTTTACCAGTGCCAGAGTGGAAATGGGAGAATATATTCATGGACATTGTTGTGGGATTACCGAAGACATCTCGAGGTAATAATGCAATCTGGGTTATTGTTGATCGCTTGACCAAATCTGCTCATTTTCTTGCAATACGAGATACTTTTTCCCTAGATCAACTTTCCCATTTGTATCTTAAAGTGATATTCAGGTTACATGGAGTTCCTCTCTCCATTGTATCTGACCGTGATCCCCGGTTCACTTCTAGCTTTTGGAAAGGCCTTCAGAAGTCATTGGGTACTGAATTAAATTTTAGTACAGATTTTCATCCTCAATCAGATGGGCAGTCAGAACGAACAATTCAGACCTTGGAGGATATGCTAAGAGCTTGTTCGATGGATTATCAGGGAATTTGGGACCAACATCTTTCTTTGGTTGAATTTTCATATAATAACAGTTTTCATTCCAGTATACAGATGGCACCATTTGATGCGTTATATGGGAAGCGGTGTCGAACTCCAGCTTTTTGGGATGAAGTGGGTGAATGGAAATTGATGGGACCAGAATTGGAAGAGGAGATGGCAGAAAAAGTTCAGCTGATACAGAAACACATGAGAACAGCTCAAAAAAGGCATAAGAGTTATGCGGACAACAAGAGGAAGGATCTATCTTTTGAGGTAGGTGATCATGTTTTTCTCAACGTATCAACATGGAAAAGTGTGAAGTGATTTGGTAAGAAAGGTAAGCCGAGTCAAATATTCATTGTGCCATATGAAATTCTGGATAAAGGTGGAACAATTTCTTACCGAGTGGCTTTACCTCTGAGTTTATCTCACGTACACAATGTTTTTCATGGTTCGATGTTGAGAAAGTACATGCCAGATCCATCTCATATTTTGAGTCAAGAGGTAGTGCAGCTGGAAGAGAACCTATCTTATGAGGAACAAACGGTCCAAATACTTGACCACAAGGAGCAAGTGTTATGGAATAAGGTGATTAATCAGGTAAAGTTTTTGTGAAAAAACCACATGATGGAAGATGAAACATGGGAATCTGAAAATGCAATGAGGGATAAGTACCCTCATTTATTTGATAATTAAATAAATTGCGGGGACGTAATTTTCTAAAGGGGGGAAGGATGTAACATCCCAAGTACGTAATGAATAATAGATATTTTTAACTATGTCTATTAATGAATTAGATAGTGTTTTAGAGGCTTAAAATGAAAATAAATCCAATCATATGCATGGAATACACTAATATTCTTAAAAGATTGTTTTACTGCCTTTTGATGGAAAACCATTTTTAAATCAAACTTTTCAAAATTTTATAATCTATATTTGTCAAAATAAAAATATTCATTATGATTGGGACATTGAAATTTACATTGGATAAATTTTTGGTATTTTGCTGACAATGTTCATTTTTTAATGAATAGTGAAAAATACTGCATTTTACATCAAAACTGCTTTTTAATCTACTTTATTTATATGATTATATTATCTTCTGAATTGGTTTTAAAGTGAAATTAGAATATATTTTTACTATTTAATACAATGGTGGTCTTTGGAATTAATTTCACTTTGAAAACGGTCTTATACTAGTGTCAATCTTTTGATACATTTTGTTTAATAAAAACACGTTATTTGTTTTGACAGCGGAAATTAATTATTAAATTATTTAATGCAAATTATATGTTTTTAATTTAGTAAAATAGACTTCGTTTTTGAATTCGGAAAATCAAATATAGCTTAGGGTGAATTTTTTGTAATTTTCTGAAAAACTTCAATTTTTGATGAATAGTGAAACCACTAAGTGGTACTTATAAAAACTGATTTTCCATTAAAATGAAAAGTTTCCATCATTGTGTTTTGAATTTCCAAAATACAACATACATGGTTGTAATTAATAAGTAAAATGTGGTTCAATGGGATTAGAATAATTTTTTGGTGAATAGTAACTTATTAAGTTTTTAATCGCGATTAGAGGTAATTACTGTAGTTTAAGGTAAGAATAATGTATTAATAAAATTAAATGACCTATAAACATGTCCTACCCTCATTGGATGTGTAATGGCCGACCGATACAATCCATGGGTCAACTTGGGGACCCCATGGAGCCACTTTGTTTGGAAAATGACATAAATACCTTTTTATTTAATGTTAAAGTAAAAATGACACAAACACAATTTATTTTACTAAAACAATTTTTACATGAGTTTATAAAATTCAGATTTTTTATTATAAATTTTAATTGGAAAGCTAAAAATATTTCCTACATCATAGTATTTTTTTATAATTTTTAGACTTTAAATAAATTAAATTATTTATGACATGATGATGATGCAGCGATTACCTCATTAATAATGGATTTAAATATAATGAAAGGATAATATAAAATCAATGAACTACACATGTCCAAAAAATATTGGATGGGTATATTTCGAAACCTTATCACCTTTACCTCGAATTCTATCAATGTGGGACATTTTTAATCTGAAAATCATTGTCAAATAAAGTAACATTTCCTTACTTTCCAAAAGTGCCCCTCCTCTCCTATTATAAAAGGCCCCCACCTCTACCTCCTTACCCACACTTCCAAAGCATTTGGCTTAGCAAAACCCTGCCCATATTGTCTCTCCACTTCCCTCTCTTACTCCTTGATGCCTAACTTTGGATTAAGTCTTCCCAAGGAAGCCTTTGAGCTCAAACCAAAGGGAGTTACCTGATTTCAAGGTAATGTCTTCACTTGAGTCCTTTTGTTTTATTTTGATTCTCCAACCCCCTAAACTCTATTTATTAATATATTTTGTAAAAAATACAGTATCTTCAATATAGTAGGATGTTGTTATAAGAAGTATTCGAGCTACACTTACCTACATCTACATCTAATGGTTAATGAAGATACTGTTTCCGTGGATGGTGAATTTATGCCTCCCGAAATGATGATTGTTCAACATTCTTTTAACACCTTCAAAGGTGGCCATTAAGATGAAACTATATTTAAATATGATATATAATATGTTTATGTTTTCTTTATGCTTCTGTATTTTCCATTTTGGGCATACCTTTATGGTTTCCATTATGGGTAAACGCGATATCTTCCTTTAAGGAAGTGCGGACTACCGCCACCTCAAAGTGATTTGATTCGTTAAATACCATATGTGGGATGTATAAAGGATGGAGTTATGATATTATATATTATATTACACTGGAATTATAATATTCCTTTATATGATTATGACTCCATTCTATAAAATACAAAATAGAAATTAAAGTAGCGTTCATGCGTACGAACGGCTTACCGTCTCCATGCACGGTGCATTTCATTTCATACCTCTAAATGAATATGTAATATTATAAATGCATGTATATACTGTATATATATGATATATATGATATATACATCATGATTATAATTCTATATATAATGGATACATGAACAACTTGTAATTTTAAAGGGATTATTTTTGACTCAAGTACTAATGATCTTTAAAACGACCGTTATTAACTTAAATAATTACATAGTGTTCATAACATGGAAATAATTGATATAAAAGGAATAATGAACTTGAAAAAGGATCTTAGGAAAGTATAAATTAACTCAGTTTTATTATTCAGTACATTAAAGAACGATCAAGTCATGTCAGACCCGAGGTATGGAACTTCGTCTCAATCTCCTTTCATTGAGGCATATTTTGTTTTATACCCAACCTTCTTTTATATGGTGTATAAACCCCTTTGACCTTTACGTTTATCCAAAAGGAATCTTTTTTATACGAAGAGTTTTACTAAACGACAAAAGGGAATGTTTTGTCATACGTATGCGGTGACAACGACTTCTCTGCCGCCAGGACCCTTATTTGAGTTTTGGCTTCCTCTACAAGCCATACCTTATTTTTAAATGAAAAATAAATACCATGTTTTACTTTTATTTTATTTTGGTATTGAGAATGGTTTTCATAATGTTTTTATATTAATGTGTTGTACTGATATTTTGTGATTGAAAGGTGTAAATGTTATGTTTCCTTTATGTAGGTTTTATGTGATACAATTATGTTGAGGTTCTTGAAAATTATTTTGAAGTCGGGTGGTTCTGTGATAAACTAAAGGCGGGTGTGCCCGATATAGCTCTCCAATGGATTGGGTAACGTGAATGAGTGAAATGCTAAGGTTTCTCCAAAGCGATTTAGGGAATATACTGTGATGGGTATTCCAAACGTAACCAAGAGAGTTACTCCCTATGTAAGAATGTTATGAATGCCTCAAGTTACCTTTATGTATTATGATTTCTATGATTTATTCATGATTTGATGATGTATGTTAAAGTGCTTATGTTTTATGGGTAATGTATGATTTCATTCTTATGTATATATGAACTCATGTTTCCTTTCTATATTTTTTTTATATAACCCATACTGACCTTTTTATGCTCATCCCAAGTCTTTTTTGAAATGTTTTTCACAGGTCAAGGGAAAGGTACATGATATGATGATAGTGTCAAGGAAGTGTCAAGAAAGAATCCATGTTTTATTTTAAATATGTTTCCATTGATGTGAAATAATAATACTATCATTATGTAACCACTATGTTTGTATGTGGAATGTAATGCATGTTTTATAATCTAATTCTCTAAAACTCTAAACCTGAAAAGATCCTAAATGTGTAATCATGTAATAACTCAAGATTAAGTAAGGTTTAATGCTAGGTCCTTATAGTCTATAAGAGAAAATAAGTCATGATTCACTATTATTTTCATGAAAACATGTAAAAAGTAAAAATGGATAAAAAGTTCATTAATAAATCTTTTTTAAAATGTTAAAAACTATTTTGATTACCTTTTCAGAAAACATAGTTTTTCGATGGAAAATGATTCCTCACCAAAGAGAGAAATAAATTCATATTCTATTAAAAATATTTTCTAAATAATTTTAAGTACCAAAGAGTGGGAAATGGTCATATTAATTGAAAATAATATTAAAATTAATTGGATAATAAAATAGATTTATATTATGATATAAATATACAATAATTCCTCCATGGGGTACTTAACTAAAAAACCTAAATAATGATTATTTTTTTATATAATCCCTTACCACTTTGCTAACTTTTTATTCCTAATTCCAAGAAAATAAATAAAATACAATAAAGCATTAAATTACATTATGATAAATATTTTTTAGATATAACATATAAAAATGGGAAATATATACCCGACACAAAGGCATGTGTGGATGACAAGGCGTATGACTCATGTATGTAAAAGATAGAATAGAATTGGGTTGATAGAACACATTTAAAAAAAATTATTGTTTTTCAGAAAACATTTCTTTTCCTTAGAATGTTCCTGTTTTTTATTTATAATTAATAGATAACTAGAGAATTTATTTTATCATTGTGAAATAAAATAAAAATCACAATTATGTTTTCAATATTCACACCTTATAACTTAATGTTTAGGTTATAATTTTTATATTTAAATAATAATAATATTTTAATAAAGTATCATGTTTTGTTCAAACCCATTGTTGCGTGATTTACAAGATATCGAATAGATCAAATTTATTTTAAAATAAATATACAATAATGAATTGGGTTATTACATTCTCCTGTATGATTGGTGTTTCATGTCATATACGCTATTGAATATGATTTTTTTCATTTAAATCATTGGGAGTAACATTTTTACTAGAAAATATTTAATAAAAAAAATTATTTCTAAACTAAATGAATTTGTGTTTATTTATGTTAACCAACATTTTTTTTATGATCAATTTTCTCTGAGTGGGGATATTTAATAAATAATTGTATTGAGTATTAAATAATTTTTAGTCCACCATATAATCCATTTTTTAGACTGATTATATCCATATATGGGATTATCATTTTAAAATAAAAATAATGTACTTTATAATGATATGTTCATCTTATAAATATATATATTTTTTGGAACTAATATTTTTACTACAACTAAATTCAATGATGTTGTTTCCAAGGATTTAAGAACCATCAATTTTATATATTTATTTATCACCTTCTTTGAATTTTGATATAACATATCTAAGATCATTAAATATTAAATGAAATTTGTACACATTAGGGTTTTTAAAAGTTCAAGATCAATTATTGTTTTTTATTGGAAGTATGATTCTATTAATTATAAGAAATATTATAATTTTTTGTTATATTATGTTTTAGGTGAGATCATAAAAATTTTCAATTAATTTATCTCGAATAGTTTTTAGGTCTTTATTATCTATATAAGTGGAATAATAAGAACAAAATTAAGAATATGACTCATAATTAACACATTTTCATCCGTGAAAAATATGGTATTATTATTAGTTAATTCATATTATTAAGAAGTTTAATTTCTTGAAATCTATGTTGAAACATTGAAGTAATTCTTACGATTCTTCATATCTTTCATATTAATCATTAGAATAAGAAAATATATTTTAAAGGTTCACTTTTTCTCGTATTCATATCAAGTGAAACTATCTTCTCTATGATGATCCTATTTCTTATCTTATTAGAAAGACTTATTGTTTCTCATAAAATTTTCTATATTTTCACATAGTGGAAAATTTGTTTGTAGCTCTTGGAAGAGATTTCCCCAATTGATTTGAAATAAATTTTATTCATTTCCTTAACATCATTTGACTCCTTTTTGTATCATTATTTTACCTTGTAGGTTATCTATGACCTTATGAGTTTCTCCATGAGATTATCCCTAATATCTATGTATTTATGAATTTGAATTATAATATATTATTTATATCATTAAAAAACCCAATGGATTTTTGATACGAGTGCTTCTATTGAAATACATTCACTATGATTTTTTATAAAATTTTAAATGTTGGTAAAATATATAAATATTTTAGAAATATATTCATTAATACACATGAGAAATCATTTTTGGTTTTTCATACCAATTTCAATTCTAGTATCCATGATTTGTTTTTACCTTTTTGGGTGACAACACTCATTTTCCAAATATTATGAGAAATTTTACATGAAGAATAAAAATCAAACCAATATAAGTCACAATGTAGATCATTTATTTATTTTCCATGAAGCTCAAAAATGGATATATTATCAATATTATATTTTACCTTCTCTTTCTTATTAGTTATATAACTATGCATTAAAGGTTTCCTAAATATGATATATTTTTCATCTACGAGTTTTATACAAATTTGTTTTCTAATACCTATAATAAATTAAATTAATGAATGGAGTATCACCTATTTAATTTCAATCAGGACTACCTTGGCTATTATTGTTATGTGACATCCATCGTAATATTTTCATGAAACGTTTATCATTCTGTAAATCAATGGAGTTTTTGATAAAAAATATATGCATAGGGGACTAAAATGTAGGGTGAACTGAATTTAAAAAAGTATAATTAATAAATGCAATGTAAAAAAATAAAAGTAATCAGATTACCCAAAAATTTGTGCATCACAGGGAATATTGTAGAATTAGATGTATAAATATTTTAAAATTTAATCATCTTGAAATAAACCCTTATAATCATTAATGATTCAATAATATCTAATATCATATTATCATTAAAAAATGGATGAGGAAAAAGGGCTAGTCAAACAATATTTTTTTATGGTCCATCTCTTTTGTGGGTACCAATTATTCCCATTTCTAGATTCTATCTTGCTCAATAGATTTTATAGTTGAATTTTATTATAAATTACATATGGGTGGGATAGGATTCATCATCTATCCCTGAGTTCTTTATCATAACTTTATCATTGATAAAAAATATATACTGGATATAGAATGAATAATCCAAAACAAAAAATATCACTTCAGAATCAGTGTTTCTCTAAGAACTGTTGGAAATATTTAACCAAAACCTTTAGTTTAAATAAGTCTAACAATTCTCACCTATTTATGTTTTTAAATATCTAAAAGAACCTTAGAGGATATTTGAATAATTCATACAATTTTGGAATATTCAAGTATAACTGTGTATCTACTTCTAAAACTTCTTCTCAAAAACAATTTACAAAATGATTGAGCACTTTTGTGTTTATTTATTCTTTAGTATGCTCTCATTTAATTTAATTATTTATCATAGTTTTACAATATTCAATAATGCACAACTACACAACCTATCTATGTTAGATATTTTCTATCATACGAGAAATTCATAATATTCTACAAATAAAATAAATTTTCAAATAAATTTTAGCATAAAAAATTTAGGGAATTATCATTATATATTTATAAAAAATATATCGATGTAAATTCAATCAAACTTTATTTTCATGTTCATATATATAAATGATCATCAATATATCTTTATATATGATACTATTATATCCAGTGATATTTTACAAATACCATTGATCCATTTTAAATAAAAAATAAAAGTACTTGAGATATTTATTTAGACTGATAATTATTAAATAATATTAAAAAATAATTATGTTTTAGAATTTCTTAATAATCAGCAGATATATCCCCCCTCATTCAATGGGATCAACAAAAGTTACGTTATTATTTGTATTTTTAGTGATGTGAAACTTCTAGTTTTAGTAGAATAAAATTTGATACCATATTAATAGAATAAATTTCACTATTTAATTATTGGTGGGAATCAAAAAATGATTTTATGTGATTAATTAAATATAAAAAAACCTAACATCATCACACATTGAATTCCAAAATAAACATAAGTAGTTTCGTAAAAAAGACAGAATCAGTTTAGCCACTATAGAAATTTTTTAAAATAAATGAATTATAAACCCTCAAATATTTTATAATGTGAACAACCATTTCGATTTTTGATATAGACATCTTGAATGAGAATTTCCAAGGGATGTTTCATACCTTAATGATCTTATCAACTTTCAATTGAACAATTTTCCAACAAAATAATTCCTTCCAAAAAACATAGATTTAATATTCAGTAATCTCAAATGTTTCTAAATTTTGGCCTCAAAATGTTCCCTAAAATTGTACATTACATCCCTATGATACATAGAGATTAATTTTTTCATATTTAAATTTTCATACATTATAGAAATTTTACTTAAAAAGTGTTAAAACCAACCTTAGGAGGTCATGGTGATCCTCACAATGCCTTAGATCATCCTTATAATGTTTAAAATTATCCGAAAAAACATATAACATAAACATATAAAGTATTATATCTTCATTACTAATTATTGAATGGTCAATATAAAATAATAATCCGACCTTATGAAGTCACTAATCATCTTAAAAAAATATGGAATGGTTTTTATGAACTCTCAATAATCCTTGAGAACATAGAAAAAATCGTTATGAAATCATGACATATCCCAAGGAACTCAACAAAAATCCCTAAAAATTTGGTAATTATCCTTAAAAATATTAGGAAAAACATAAAAACATAGAAAAAATTGTTAGAAATAAAGATTGCTCCTAAGAAACTAATCCATTTTTCATTTTTTTATTCAATCACTGAATTCATAAATTCTTTATATGATCATAGAAATTCTAAAATCCACATCAGGGATTTAAAACAATTCTAAAAAAATGTCCAATATTAGAAAAAAAAAATTCAGTATCCTCTAATGATTCATCATTAAATGTTTTCCAAAATTACAAGCCATAAAAAATTATAGAGATTATTTTAATCTTCAAATTTCTATTTTTTTCAATGATAATAAACTCTTGGAATATAATCCATTATCTATTCATAAAACTCAATGATCAATACAACCATCAAATCATATCCTTTCAAATATGATATGAGTCTTAACATCACAATATAAAATGAGGTGTTTTTTTTAAATATTTCCATTCCTCGATGATAATAAACTGTGGAAACTAATACTGATGATTTACCCCTCAATTTATTCATCCATTTATTACATCTTGCTGTCTATCTCATTTTTAAATATCTATATATTTAGATTATAATAATGATTAAAATCCCCCATTGACAAAGAAAATCTCCATCATTGATAACTGAGAGTTCCACACACAATGAGTTTATTAATTTCTTCCCCCATTGGATAACATAATATAAATACTTGTAGAGGGTATTTCAACCACAAAACATTATTTATGATTGGAACATTGAATATTTATTTTTATTCTCAATTACAAAAAACAATCTCTTGGAATTTTCTTTATAAAAATAATTCAATTTGGTATTTTTCTGAAATATATTAAAGTTTCACATAAGTATATGAAATTATCTATTTAATTAAACTAAATCTGATCTTAGAGTGATTTGATCTATAATGTTGAACATAATTTTTGGAAATATAAATGGATTGTTTAATATAAAAATAAATTATTAGTGTATTATAAATATTATAAATTAAATTTTATAACTATACATTATTATGTAGAATCTGTGTACATTAAGTTGTAGCTATAATATTCTTCATTTTTTCTATATTAAGTATAACTAAATTATACTTCATGGTATGAAAATTACACAACCATCTCAATGAATAAATTATTCACTATATGTTGATGTCCTATTAGAATATTATCCTTCCTTGATAGTATCTATTTACCCCTGTAACTACAAATATGATATGTTTACATAAAGAAGGACATAGAGAAATGTTACCTTCAAATAACTTATTATTATTTTAGCTTCCAGTATATGAGATTCCTTAGGATCACTTTAAAATATAGCACATAGACTCACAATAATGACAATGTATGGACATCATAAAGTCATGTAGAGTAACATTTTCATGATTTTTCTAAAATATTTCTAATTCAATGTAATTAATGATTCATATATAAACATATTAATTTGAAATTTAATGGTTCTAGAGATATATTTACAATATTCCATGTGATTGTATTCAATTATTCATTGGTATATTTTTTTTGGTTTGCAGTTCTTTTCAGACCACCAGTAATTTGTAATATCAGTTCTCTTATGAAGTATTAATTTAACCAACCATAGTAGGACATGATATATATTTGAATATCCCCCATGATCTTAGTAATCCATAAGTAGTAATTTGATGTACCCTACGCACCACACTACAATGAAAAATCACAAACATTCAAGGAACCATATTCATAATCACCGGATATACATAAAGTGGTAGTAAATAAAAAAATGAACGTTAAAATATATTAATATTCATAGGATGATGCATAATATATGCCTAAGAGAAGGACTAATTATTGATTTAATTATGACTTAATTATATATGTGTAACACCCGAGATTTTTATGAGTAATATTTTGTTTTTATGTTATATATATATCATCAAAGTAATCTTTCACTACACACTAGCTTGACTTACTTTACACGCAATTGCGACCTTCCTCGATAGCTTGCGTTGTACGCAATACCGAGTTTCACTAAACAACGATATGCTATTAAAATATTATTAAAAATAGCTGTTATGAATAGTAATAACCACTTTTTGAAATTTTATAAATTTTATTTTTCAAAATGGACTTCATTTTTGGATTCGGAATACCGAAATTAGTCTAGGGTGAAATTTTGATATTTTTCTGAAAACTTTCATTTTTTGATGAATAGTGAAACCACTAAGTGGTAGGTTAAAAACTAAATTTTGCATAAAAGGTAATTTTACCACTTCTGTGAATGGAATTTCGAAAATCCGACAGACACGGTTGATATCAGTAAGTTGAATGTGGTTCAGTGAGATAAAAATAATTTTTTGGTGAATAGTAACTTTTTACTTTTTTTTACAGCGGTTATTAGTAAATAGGGTAACTAAGGGTAAATATGATATTACTATTACCCTAAAACATGTCCTAATTCTATTGGATAAGTGTAATTCGACCAAAAACAACCTTATGAATATAATATGACCATTTAGATCCACTTGGATTAGATTATGACATTTAATATTATTTTATTTAATGAATAGTTACAATAGTTAAAATCAAAGTTTAATAACTAAAACATTTTTAATATGGGGATATACATAAGATAAATTCGACTATAAATATTCATTAGAAAGATAAAAATATTTCCTAAATAATGATATTTTATTTATAATTTTTACACTTTAAATAAATTAATTTATTTCTGACACAACAATGATACAGTAATTACCCTTTTAAGGAAATGTTAACATAATTGATGTTATAAATGCTCAAATAAATGAAATTTGAGACTTTTTATAAATTCCACTAAATTTCTGGGTTACTATGCTATATTAGTGTTTCTTTAATCAACTTAGTTAGAACATATAATTCTGTTATAACTTTCACAAAAATCATATATCAAATAGTGTCAAAATTGACACAAAATAGTTTTTAAATCAAATATTATATTATTAATTGTTATGTTATTCCTAAAAAATCTATGGTTAGGCCAAATTACATAGATGAAGATATATATATTAATAATAAACAACTTTGGGTTCGTTTGGCATGTTATAGTAAGTGTATTAACCATATAGTGTAAGAAAACAAAAAGTCACGGTAAAAGTTATATTATTTAACTTAGAGTTAAATCTAATTGATAAGGTTAAAATAATAACCTAATCTTGTCTAAAAACTATTGGTTGATAGGATTTAGACCCATACCCACTTTACCTTCGAAATAAGACCCTTTGGAACCATTATAAAGTGATTTTGACTTTAATATAAAATCATATTTTGAGATATTCCTTAGGTGCCCCTCTCTTCCCTTATAAAAGGGCACCTCCTCCCCCTCCTCCTCACACCAATTTGAGCACTCAAGCTCCGCCAAACCCTGCCAAAATACCTTCTACACTTCCCTAGTATAATCCTAGAGGCCATGGTCTTCTTCAAAGACCAATCTTAGTTCCCTAATTGGAGGATTCAAAGAGAATTTTCAAAGAAGAGGTAATATCCATTACCGATCTTTTCAATTTCGTTCTTCTTCACCTTCTTCTTCTTTAGTTGTTTCATGATAAAGTAATAACATCAGTATTACTTACATACTGATATGTTATTATAAATATGAAACAACCCTAATTCACCTTCTATCCATCCTACGGAAAAATGACTCACCGCGCGTGCGTACGTACGGAATACCGTCTCCACGCCGTGGTGTAATCTATTTTCCACCATCACCTTACAAGGATGGGTATAATGGTGTAATTAGTAACTATATATGATTATTATAATGTTATATTGATACTGAAATAGTATAAATACACTTAAATACAATTCCAACATCATGGGAACAATATCATCGCTCGTGCGTACGTACGGAATACCGTCTCCACGATGTGATGCGACTCGTTCTACATGATCATCATTACATAGTAATTATATAAATGAATTGAATGAATAAATATGGTATATGTTACACTAATACCATTCTGGATATAAGGTATCTATAACCTTAAAATAATAATAAGAATTTATTCGGCAAAACACGCATAAGAACAAAAGGCAATAAAGACCCGAGTAACAAGTAACAATGAAATATTACTAATAAGAAGCAATGAATATGACCATATATGATATAATATCAATATTTATGATTCTGGAATAGGTCAATAACATTATTTAAACCATTATAAAGGAGCTTCGGACACGTACAAAGAAAATCAGACCTAAGGTAAGGGAATATATCACAATCTCATTTTATCTGAGATTGTTTATACTTTGATATTTACTGGGGTGTATTTTATCATCCACATCCATGTTTCCTCAATATGTAATATTATTTCCATCCACCTACAATTTTTTAAATCCTATTTTACCCTTCGGTGATTTTTTAGTTAAAGATATGAAATAAATCTTTTGTCGTTTTTCGTAGGAGGTACTTTTTTGACTTTTCCGACAAAAGTACGAGAAGAATGTTTTATTAACTTATACGGCATGAATGTATTTTTAAAAAATTATTTCCAAGAAGCTTCCTTTACAAGTTTTCAAGTTTATTTTTAATCAACTTCTTTTTGTTTTAAATTTTATGACATCTTAAGAAAGGAAAATGTTTATGAATTTGAAAGGATATTTTCCTCAAGAATGGAGTTCAATTGTTTTATCAAGATTATTTTCCATATAATATAATATAGGGTTCTTTTTTTATCCCTATTATTACATTGATTTGATTATGTTTTGATGGAAATATATTTTTATGAATTCCTTTATCTTATATGAATTGTTTTATGATGTCACGATGTTTAAGATTCCAATTTTCACTACATGGGTTATGAGATGATGTATGATTTATGATTTTGTGTCACATATAAGAATGGTATCATTATGAGATGGGGGGACCTATATCTCCCTCCAATGCATTGGGTAAAGATTTTATATCTCATGAGATAGACCTGGTTGGAACGGTAGGTTATACCGGTTCAGTGAAACAGGACTGAAACGAGGGTGACTCGGTTTAGAAAGGGACTTTGTCCACTAAGATAGTCTTGGTAATGAGTCTTGACTAACAAGAAATGATTCTCTATGATTATTTGTGTATGCCACAAAGTTTCATGTTTTATGTTATGATTATTGTGATTACATTTCACTGCCACGATTTATCCCATGTTATGAATTTATGATCTCTTCTGCAGGTCAAGATTTCCAAAATTTATGTGCTTGTGTATACGATGTTATTGATATTTCTTTTGTTTACCCTTACTGAGCATTTGAGCTCACCCTTTTGTATGTTTTCTTTCCCCAGGTCAGGAAGAAGGTTATTAATTAGGATATGCCAAAAAGGGACTCTAGATATGATGAAATAAGTGGGAGGCAAAGTTGATGTTTTATGATCCAGTTTTTTATGTTTCCCAGTTTCTAAAGACACTATACCTATACGGTCCTTTCATGGTTTTGTTATATGTTGTAATAATAATGCTTCAATTTTGAAGTGTTAACAATGTATGTAAAGTATGGGTCGTGATAGTTGGTATCAGAGGAAAGGTATAGTCAACCTTTGGAAACTAGGATGTGAAAGACTTAGTAAGAAACATAAGGATAAGTCCAAGAATAGAACACAATCTTAGTGTTTTAGAAATGGCCATGAATAACCTAGGATAAGACCTTAAGCATGAAAATTTTATTCTTGAATTATGTGGTTTTCCTATTATAATTAGTGTTGCTCACACTATTCTTCTTGGTTTTAGTCAATGGCTGGAACCCGAAGGAACCGTGCTAATGCCGAATGCGATGGGCAATGCAATGATTGTCCCCCTGAGCAACCAAACGATATGGGAGCTGGAATGAAAAATCTTGTAGCCATGATCACACAACATTCTCAAGCTATGAATCATGCAGGACTTCCAAACGAGCAAAGGAAGGAGAAACATTCTGTTGAATCCTTCATGAGGCAACGTCCACCTTCTTTCAGTGGGTCTACTGATCCATTAGTTGCTGAACAATGGATTAGTAATACTGAAAAGATATTTTCTGTTCTTCAATGTTATTAACATGATAAAGTCATCCTAGCAGTGTATCGTTTGGAAGGAGATGCTGATCAATGGTGGAATCTTATTAAGAATACAAGGCAAAGGGATGAAATTGAGTCCATGGAATTGGACGAGTTCAAGAACTTATTTTTCAATAAGTACATCCCTAGTATTCTCCGAACAAAGATGGAGAAAGAGTTTCCTGAACTGAAGCAAAAGGATGATGAATCTGTTGGTACCTATGAAGCAAATTTTACAAGACTTGCAAGGTACGCTTCTGGTATTATTATCCAACCTGAGAGTAAGATCGATCGATTCTTTAGTGGCTTAAAACCAAGTCTTCGAAGGGAATTAGCCATAAGGGACTTCAATAGCTATGAGGAAATCGTTCGATGTGCTCTCAAAGTCGAGATGGAGATTGGAGTAACCCATCAGTCATATGCGTTTGATAAGAAGAGGAAAATGGAATTCAAAGGAAAATCTAAAGAGAAAACTGAAAAGAAGATGAGCTTTCCCTTATGCTCAACGTGTGGAAAGAAACATGGAGGGAGTTGTCTAAAAGGGACAAGTAAATGTTTCAAATTTGTAAAGGAAGGTCATCGGGCATTTGAATGCCGCGATGATGGGAAGAAGATGTATAATGATGAAAACAAAGGAAGGGATACACAGATTGAACCTACTACACTTCAATGTTTCAATTGCAAGGAGATGGGGCATTATGCCAATCAACTCCCAAATACAAGGGTTGATGATGATGGTCGACGTCAACAAACTCTTAAGGCTAAAGACAAAGGAAAGTCACATGCAATTTCTATCAGCGATGTGGAGTACGAAAACGAAGTGGTGAAAGGTACACTTACCATCCACTCTAAAGTAGCAAATGTTTTATTTGATTCTGGATCCACCCACTCTTTTATTTCTGAATAATTTTCTAAGGGTATCACCGTATTACCTCATCAATTAGATATTGAGTTAGCTGTGACTACACCTAATGGCACATCAAGCGCATCAAAAGTTTATAATTCTTCTCTAATTGATGTTTGTGGGAAAGTGCTTCCTGAAAATCTTGTGATCCTTCCTTTAGTGGAATTCGATGTGATTCTTGGCATGGATTAGCTTTCTTTATACGGAGCTCATATCAATTTCCAAATAAGGGAAGTCACATTTCATATTCCAGATCAATCTATGATCGCCTATCAATGAAAGGATGAACATAACCTTCCAGTGGAAATTTCTTCCATTTCATGGGTATTGATTCCACTAAATGAAGGTTATTTATCTCAAATGGTTGGTGAGAAACTCACTATTAAGAATATTCCCATCATAAGGGAGTTTGATGATGGCTTTCCGGAGGAATTACCGGGTCTTCCACCAAATCGTGAAGTTGAATTTTCAATAGAACTCGTACCGGGTGCTTTTCCAATTTCAAAGACACCTTATAGAATGTCCCCAATTGAGTTGCAGGAATTGAAGAAGCAACTCCAAGAGAATCTTGATAAGGGATTTATATGCCCTAGTGCGTCACCTTGGGGAGCACCTGTTCTATTTGTTAAAAAGAACGATGGATCAATGAGACTCTGAATTGATTATTGAGAACTTAACAAGATCACTATCAAGAACAAATATCCTCTCCCGCGCATTGATAACCTATTTGACCAACTACGCGGAGCTCAATACTTTTCCAAGATTGATCTTCGTTCAGGGTATCATCAATTGAGGGTCAAAAGGGAGGATATACCAGAGATGGCTTTCCATACAAGGTATTGACACTATGAATTTATAGTGATGCCATTAGGTCTTATTAATGCCCCTGCTATCTTCATGGATCTAATTAATAGAGTCTTTAGAGACTATCTTCATCAATTTGTGGTAGTCTTTATAGACGATATTCTTGTCTATTCAAAGAGCAAGGAAGATCATGAAGATCACTTGAGAATTATATTGAAGACCCTGAGAAAGGAGAAGCTTTATGCCAAATTTACCAAGTGTGAATTTTGGCTTCAAAAAGTTGCATTTTTGGGTCACATAATCTCAAAAGAGGGGATATCTGTGGATCCAGCAAAAATAGAGGTTATCGAAAGATGGTCGAGACCAACAACAGTAACTGAGATCCGAAGTTTTCTTGGTTTGGGTGGATATTATCGAGGTTTTGTGAAAGATTTTTCACGATTATCTAACCCACTCACCAAGTTGACTCGGAAAGGAGTTATGTTTTTTTGGACAGAGGAATGTGAAGAAAATTTCAAGGAGTTGAAAAGATGGTTATCCAGTGCACCTATGCTCACACTGCCTTGTAGTGGAGAATGGTTTGTGATCTACAGTGATGCATCCAAGAAGGTATTGGGGTGTGTTCTTATGAAAAATGATATGGTGATAGCTTATGCCTCACGACAGTTGAAAATCCATGAGCAAAATTACCCAACACATGATTTGGAGTTAGCTGCGGTAATCTTTGCCATAAAGATTTGGAGGCATTACCTCTATGGTGAAAGGTGTTAAATTTATACTGATCATAAAAGTTTAAAGTATATTTTCACACAAAAGGAGCTGAATATGCGTCAAAGAGGATGGTTGGAGCTGATTATGGATTGTGACTACTCAATCCATTACCACCCTGGGAAAGCAAGCAAGGTGGCAGATGCATTAAGTCAACAAGACCATGCTAGTTTATCCATGATGAGGATCACAAAAGATCCAATATTTATGGACTTACAAAGGATGGATCGTGGAATTCTAATGGAAGGGGAAAAATCTTATCTTTCTCAAATGAATGTTCAACCATCTATACATGTGAGGATTAAAGAGGCACAGAGAGAAGATGTCGAGTTACAAAAGAAGGTGAGAAATGTTCCTGAGTTCAACCTTGATTGTGATGGGATAATAAAGTTCAGGAATCAGGTTTTTGTTCCTCCCATCCACGAGTTAAAGAAGGATCTGCTGGATGAGGCTCATAGATCTTAATTCTCTATTCATCCTGGAAGCACGAAGATGTATAGGGACCTGAAAGAGTACTTCTGGTGGGATGGCATGAAAAGAGATGTTGCTGAATATGTCTCTCGATGCTTGGTTTGTCAACAAGTTAAAGCTGAGAGACAGCAGTCTAAGGGGATGTTACAACCATTACCCATACCCGAATGGAAATGGGAAAAATTACAATGGACTTTGTCACAGGACTTCCTAAAACATCCAAAGGAAATAATTCTATCTGGGTCATAGTTGATCTTCTTACAAAGTCTGCAAACTTCATTTCTATTAAAGAGGATTTCTCTCTCGACCAGCTTGCCATGATATATGTAAAGGAAGTGGTAAGATTCCATGGAGTACCACTTTCTATTATATCTGATCGGGGTCCGAGATTTACCTCGAAGTTCTGTCGAAGTCTTCAGCACACTCTAGATACAGAGTTGAGTTTCAGCACTACTTATCATCCTCAGACAGACGGTCAGCCTGAGAGAGCAATTCAAACCCTAGAAGATATGTTGAGAGCTTGCTCCATGGATTTCAAAGGAGGTTCGGATCAACACCTACCTTTGGTGTAATTTTCTTATAATAATAGCTTTCACTCCAATATTCAGAAGGATCCTTATGTAGCTCTCTATGGAAAGAAAAGAAGGACTCCAACTTGCTGGGATGAAGTTGGGGAATGAAAGCTATTAGGACCTTATCTCGTTGATGAAATGGAAGAAAAGGTCAGATCTATTCAACGACACATAAGAGCAGCTCAGAGTCGACAGAAAAGTTATGCCAAAAACCGAATAAAAGACCTAGAGTTTGAAGTGGGTGATAAAGTGTTCTTACAAATATCTCCCTGGAAGAGGGTTTTGAGATTTGGAAAGAAGGGGAAGTGGAGCCCTAGAAATATCGGTCCTTTCGAAATACTGGATCGTGTTTGGAAGGTAGCTTACCGATTGGCGCTTCCACCGAATCTCTCTCAAGTTAACGTTGTGTTCCATATATCTCTCCTGAGAAAGTACATACCTGATCCTTCACATGTACTCAGCTCAGAAGTTGTACCACTAGAGCAAGATCTTTCTTATGAAGAACAACCGATAGAGATTCTGGATCGTAGCGAAAAAGTCCTACGAAAATAGACCACTCGATTGGTGAATGTTTTGTAGAGGAACCACCAACTTGAAGAAGCTACATGGGAGCTTGAGGATATGACGAGGGAGAAGTATCCTCATCTGTTTGTTACAAAGTGACGAATTTCGAGGGCAAAATTCTTTTTAAGGGGGGTAGAATGTAACACCCGAGATTTTTATGAGTAATATTTTGTTTTTATGTTATATATATATATATATCATCCAATAAATCATTCACTACACACTATCTTGACATACTATACACGCAATCGCGACCTTCCTCGATAGCTTGCGTTGTACGCAATACCGAGTTTCACTAAACAACGATATGCTATTAAAATATTAATAAAACTAGACGTTATGAATAGAATTAACCACTTTTTGAAATTTTATAAATTTTATTTTTCAAAATGGACTTCATTTTTGGATACGGAATACCGAAATTAGCCTAGAGTGAAATTTTGGTATTTTTCTGAAAACTTTCAATTTTTGATGAATAGTGAAACCACTAAGTGGTAGGTTAAAAACCGAATTTTTCATAACACTTCATTTTACCGCTTCTGTGAATGGAATTTCGAAAATCCGACAGACACGGTTGATATCAGTAAGTAAAATGTGGTTCAATGAGATAAAAACAATATTTTGGTGAATAGTAACTTTTTACTTTTTTTTTCCGCGGTTAATAGTAAATAGGGTAACTAAGGGTAAATATGATATTACTATTACCCTAAAACATGTCATTATTCTATTGGATAAGTGTAATTCGACCAAAAACAACCTTATGAATATAATATGATCATTTAGGTCCACTTGGATTAGATTATGACATTTAATATTATTTTATTTAATGAATAGTTAAAATAGTTAAAATCAATGTTTAATAACTAAAACATTTTTAATATGGGGTTATACATAAGATATATTCGACTATAAATATTCATTATAAAGATAAAACTATTTACTACATAATGATATTTTATTTATAATTTTTAGACTTTAAATAAATTAATTTATTTATGACACAACGATGATGCAGTAATTACCCTTTTAAGGAAATGTTAACATAATTGATGTTATAAATGATCAAATAAAATGAAATTTGAGACTCTTTATGAATTACACTAATTTTATAGGTTAATATGATATATTATTGTGGATTTAATCAACTTGGATAGAACATATAATTATGTTATAACTTTCACAAAAAACATATATCAAATAGTGTCAAAATTGACACAAAATAGTTTTTAAATCAAATATTATATTATTAATTTTTATTTTATTCCTAAAAATATATGGTTCCGCAAAATGACATAGATAAGGATATATATATTAATAATAAACAACTTGGGGTTCGTTTGGCATGTTATAGTAAGTGTATTAACCATATAGTGTAAGATAACAAAAAGTCGCGGTAAAAGTTAAATTATTTAACTTAGAGTTAAATCTAATTGATAAGGTTAAAATAATAACCTAAACATGTCTAAATCCTATTGGTTGATATTATTGCGACCCATCCCCACTTTACCTTCGAAATAAGACCCTTTGGAACCATTATAAACTGATTTTAACTTTAATATAAAATAATATTTTGAGATATTCCTAAGGTGCCCCTCTCCTCCCTTATAAAAGGGCACCTCCTCCCCCTCCACCTCACACCAATTTGAGAACTCACGCTCGGCCAAACCATGCCAAAATCCCTTTTCCACTTCCCTAGAATAATCCTAGAGGTCCTGGTCTTCTTCAAAGACCAATCTTAGTTCCCTAAGTGGAGGATTCAAAGAGGTGTTTCAATGAAGAGGTAATATCCATTACCGATCATTTCAATTTATTTCTTCTTCAACTTCTTCTTCTTTAGTTTATTCATGATAAAGTAATAACATCAGTATTACTTACATACAGATATGTTATTATAAATATGAAACAACCCTAATTCCCCATCTATCCATCCTACGGAAAAATGAAATCACCGCGCGTGCGTACGTACGGAATACCGTCTCCACGCCGTGGTGTAATCTATTTTCCACCATCACCTTACAAGTATGGGTATAATGGTGTAATGATTAACTATATATGATTATTATAAAGAGATATTGATACTGAAAAAGTATAAATACACTTAAATACAATTCCACGATCATGGGAACAATATCATCGCTCGTGCGTACGTACGGAATACCGTCTCCACGATGTGATGCGACTCATTCTACATGATCATCATTACATAGTAATTATATAAATGAATTGAATGAATAAATATGATATATGTTACACTAATACTATTCTGTATATAAGGTATCTATAACCTTAAAAGAAGAATAAGAATTTATTCGGAAAAACACGCATAAGAACAAAAGGCAATAAAGACCTGAGTAACAAGTAACGATGAAATATTACTAATAAGAAGCTAATAATATGACCATATATGATATCTTATCAATATGTATGATTCTGTAATAATTCAATAACATTATTTAAACCATTATACAGGATCTTCGGACACGTACAAAGCAAATCAGACCAAATGTAAAGGAATATATCACAATCTCATTTTATCCGAGATTGTTTATACTTTGGTATTTACTGGGGTGTATTTTATCATCCACATCCATGTTTCCTCAATATGTAATATTATTTCTATCCACCTAAAATTTTTTAAATCCTATTTTACTCTTTGGTAAGTTTTTATTAAAAGATATGAAAGGAATTATTTGTCATTTTTCGTACGAGGTACTTTTTTGACTTTTCCGACAAAAGTACGAGAAGAATGTTTTTTAACTAATACGGCATGAATGTATTTTTAAAACATTATTTCCAAGAAGCTTCCTTTACACGTTTTCAAGTTTATTTTTAATCAACTTCTTTTAGTTTAATATTTAGTGACATGTTAAGAAAGGAAAATGTTTTCGAATTTGAAAGGATATTTTCCTCAAGAAAGGAGTTCAATTGTTTTATCAAAATTATTTTCCAACTAAGATAATAAAGGGTTCTGTTTTTATCCATATTATTACATTGATTTGATTATGTTGTGATGGAATTATATTTTTATGAATTCCTTTATCTTATATGAATTGTTTTATGATGTCACGATGTTTAAGAATCCCATTTTTATTACATGGGTTATGAGATGATGTATGATTTATGATTTTGTGGCACACATAAGAATGGTATCATTATGAGATGGGTGGGACCTATATCTCCCTCCAATGCATTGGGTAATGATTTTATATCTCATTATATAGACATGGCTGGAACGGTAGGTTATACCGGTTCAGTGAAACATGACTGAAATGAGGGTGACTCGGTTCCGAAAGGGACTTTGTCCACTAAGATAGTCTTGGAAATGAGTCTTGACTAACAAGAAACGATTCTCTATGATTATGTGTGTATTCCACAAAGTTTCATGTTTTAAGTTATGATTATTGTGATTACAATTCACTGCCACGATTTATCCCTTGTTATGAATTTATGATCTCTTTTGCAGGTCATGATTTCCAAAAGTTATGTGCTTGTGTATACGATGTGATTGATATTTCTTTTGTTTACCCTTACTGAGCATTTGAGCTCACCCTTTTGTATGTTTTCTTTCCCCAGGTCAGGAAAAAGGTTATTAAGTAGTTTATGCCAAAAAGGGACTCTAGATATGATGAAATTAGTGGGAGGAAAAGTTGATGCTTTATGAACCAGTTGTTTATGTTTCCCAGTTTCTAAAGACACTATACCTATACGGTCCTTTCATGGTTTTTTTATATGTTGTAATAAGAATGCTTCAATTTTGAAGTATTAACAATGTATGTAAAGTATGGGTCGTTATAATATGTGATTAAAAACATATTTAAAATTCAAAAGTAGCCATAAAAAATCTCAACTCCACAGTTATTTATATACATAAACTCATAACTCTTATCATTATAACTTTATACTAAACTCTCAATATTCATAAATACGTTTATAAGCTATTAAAACCAGTGAAATTATCTCCCGTAAAATGCTATTCAATTTGTCACGATCACTTTAGATCATCCTCTAAATGGGCGACCATGATATATTTTTGAACTTATATAACTTTAATGCTGTAATATTATTCCAACAATATATTTGAAATTCCAATGGTCCTTTTACATAAGATATGACGTGAAACAACTATCAACTCCTCAGGAACATCTCATCATTAGGTGAATGATATTTTTGTGAATGAAATTCTAAAAAAAGATATTTTAATGAATAAAAACTAAATTCACCCCATACAAGATCATAGTTGAATTATTATATCTGAGAACCATGAAAACTCTCCACACATAGAAAAATTATTCCATTTTTTTCAAATATTATTCCTCTATTTTATCAATATTTTCAACTAAGACACATAGATTCATGATATTTTCTTTGAATTTTAGTATGTTATTACCTTGGTAAATATATCTTCTATATTTTCGTTTCCCTCAATATTAATTAGATCTAACTCATAATTCTCTAGAAAATGTCATATTAAACTATATTTTTTGTCAATGTGCTTTATATGAGTATCAAAAACTAGATTTTTATCCAAGTAGATTGCACTTTGGGTAAACTAGAAAAGAATTGATCAATACTAACTCCTTTAAAACTCATTCATCAGTCTCTTTAACTGTAATATTGTTTTCTACTATTTAATTATAGTTGCATACAAATCCTAAAATGATCACATCATAACAATCCTAAATTATTGTGATGTGGAATATGGTTTCTCCAATTTTAAAGATAAGACTTGTTATACTCTTCCTTATATCCATATTACCAATAACAATTTTGAATACAATGAGTTTTAATGAATTGTTTGTTTAAAAACATTGGTTTTTGGGTTCTATTCCTTGCAATTATTAATGGATTTACATTATAACATCCCAACATATTTTCCCAATATTCTCCATGTACAGACTCACATAATCCACTACTTCGTAAATTTCCAGCTCTGTGGAAATCATAGAATAAAACATTATTATTACAACTAATTCATATGAAATTTTATCCATGTATTTATTCTCAAATTGCATTTCATGAATCTATCACTAGGATAATTTTAATTAATAATTTTTATGGGTAGATACTCCCTTACTTTTACCATCAGAAATCATTGAATTATTTCCCCAAATATAATCCTTATAACATTTCATAAATATTCTTGCTTTTCAGTCTATATTTATTTTCATCCAAAGAACATTTTCTCCTATCTAATAACATCCATCTTAAATATTCTTGGAAACTCACAATTTATCTTTGAGATTCTGCTAGAATATTATCCTAATATCTTGATGGAATCCACATACTAAATAAAAATGATTAAATTCCAATATTCCAATTCATTTTTTTAATAATAATTATAACTATTTATCCAACTAAAACCATCATCCAATATGAATGAATCAAAATTGTGATTCTTTTATCATGGGGAAGGCTTTATCTTGTATATAATTTTCGTTATCTATTAAATTTAGTTTGGTTCTAATCTACTAATAAATATAATTTTTTATATATTTACTCCATTAAATATCCATGAAGGAATGGTGTTTTTACATCCATATATTCTATGTAATGATATCCCATTGCTATAATTGTTAGTGTAGTCCATGTAGTTGCATTCTTTGCTACTGATGAAGATATTTCTATGAAATAATTACCTTCATTATGTTGAAATTTATTTATAGTGATCCCCAACATATAATTAAACTTTTCATTAACTTTCTTATTTATTAAAAGTTACCACTTATTTTCTAGTTCCTCCTTTCCACCTATTATTATACTGTTCTCCCATTTTCTATTAAACATCAATGAATTCATTTATTCTTCCATCGCTAACATCCAAAATTTGGAATCATTATGGTTCATTTACTATTAAGGTATATCTACCTATATTGTGTCTATGAGAAGTAGTATTTTAATTCATTCCTCTAGAATTTGATCATGATTTTTGGCCCTAGTTTGTCTCCTCAACTTAGTTGGTTGTTCTATAATTCATAACTCAATGTTTTCTTCTGGAACATTAACTACTAGAACATTGAATTCGTGATACCTAACTCCCGCTGATCCCACTACTGAGAAAACAATATTTTATCATTATAGATTATATTTTACTAGTCTCACCACTAGATATTTAGTGCTCTCATCTGTGTTCTCCAATTTTTAAGAACTGTTGGTTCTTTTATCTTGATCAATTTGGACCTCAACATTTTTTTTGATAAATTCCATCTCGACCATGTTATATTCCATTAACTTAACCACTTCATTTAATTAAAAACATAATATTTAGATTAGATTTCTATTTTCTCTATCTCATAGTCAGTAATAGTAATTCACATCACCATACCACATGAATAAAAAAATTAGACTAATCATTACGGTTTTCCTTGTCCTTGGCATCAACATGCATATATTCTAATATAAAAATGAATAGGTGGTGATGAACTTTCAAACACCTTATAGTCTATAAATACTATGGTATCTCCATAATAATTATATATTTTGGACTTATTTTGACTAGATAAGTGGTTGTGTGTTAAGATTCTATCAAAATTCGCTTAGGCATTTCACAGTATAAGCTCAAACTCAAATCAGTTCTAACCAATGCGTGATTGATCTATTCAACTAAACTATTAAGTTATATGATTCTAGGAACCATCATATTATGCCTTGTACAATTATTATTATATTTGTTCTATAATTATCTTCTGGTATACTCACAACCATTATTGTATTATAGGAACTTCCACTTATGACTTCTCTCCATTTCCATAATGTATTTCTATTCAATGTATCACTAAATATCATCATAATTTTTCATTAAAATGCAAATAAATAATTTTCTTATTGAATCAACAAAAAATGTTACAAAATATCATCAAACCCCAATGGATTGAATATTTTAATTTCACCAAAAAAATTTATGAATGATTTATTACTTTAGGGACCTGGGAATATATCCATATAAATTGAAGGGCACACCGGTTTTCTTCTATAAAACACATCTTTCTTATAGTTTGATGTCTATATGATAAATATTTTGTAATCCAATTCCATAAAGAAAACATGTTATTATAACTAATATAAACATCGCTATAATTAAAAACATATGAATTATCATATGGTGAACAATTGACCCTTTAAATTCTATCTAAACAATTAGTTAGGAAAAAAATCCCATACTTTACCCCATTCTGAATTATCATAGATCCTCTTGTATAATTCTATAATTCATTGGAAAATGTATTTATATACCATTCCTTGTAATGTTTTCCAAAAATAAAATTGGTTTCTTCCAAATCCACGAGATTTATCTAACACTGTTTTATTTCATGAGTCCCTTATTCATTATCTAAATATTAACATCACATTTTTAATTGATCTAATGTGAATTATTTTCTATAAAATATTTTTTGTTTAAATTTTCAAATATATAATTTTAAATGAATATCTATTATCCCATTTAATGAAATGATTCACATGATTCTACTACCGATGAATCCAATAGAATTCTTACAGTGAGGAAAAAATTTCTCCATGAGGAATCACATATCTGCACACATAGATCTTGTGATAAAAAAATTCTTTACAACTACAATTGATACCAAGCATGATAACTGAAGATAAACCTACAAAAATTTAAATAATTTAACCATTTAATCACACTATAATCACGAAATAGAAACACCAAAAGGATTAGTGTCTTTGAGGAATAGCTATATAATACGAATATTTTCCAATACTTGTGAATAATTCTCCATAACCAAACAACACTAGACCCCCTTCTATAGTTCATATAGGTTATACCCTTAATTATGACCATAATATTTGAATCATAAGAAAAGGAGAGTTAAAATTCTCAGTAAGGGACAAATTACCAACATTTCATCAAGGGTTGGATCATAAAAACATGAGAAAACATGAGAATGGGAAAATATTCATTTTAAAAGGAATATTATACAACAAAAATATCCCTAACTTTTAATTTTCTGACATAAAATATAAAGTGAGAAAACAATTATTATGGAATTAGGATGTGAGATAAAAAACATGATCAATAGATTATATTCATAGATATATGACATAGAAATATGTAATTGCAATGAAAAATAACACAAAAATGATTTATAAAAAAAAGTATTTGGAAATAAAAAAGTTTTGAGCGAATTTAGGCATTATAACACATTATGGTGTGAATAAAAAACTAACAATCATACTTTGATAAAAAAAATATGACCATGTTTCTTGTAATAAACAAACCAAATGTACAAACATCATTTTTTGAACAAAACATTTATCCACCCAGATTTTTTTTGTGAAATATAATTTTTACAGATCATGTTGTGAATTAAAAATTTTCATAGGTTATTTTGTAAACAAAAAATATATCTATTCACCATGATGTCAACATAATAAATGTCCACTTGAAACATCATTATATCCTTATATATAAATCATTTACCAATTAATTGTAGGGTTTCACCCAAGCCATCTCATCTCATGGATTTAAATGGCTAACATAATTTCAATAAGATTAATGATAAAAAGTAAAAAATTAATTATGTATCATATCATGATGAAAAAATAAAAAAAAATGATATATCAGAATGGTATCTGATGAAATGACCCAAAGATTTATATTGACTGATTCTTAGAATTATATAACCAAAAATTAGTATTTTAAAAAGGAATTTAGATATTTATTCATGAATAATTACACCAAATGTGATAGATATTTTTAATATAAAAAAATGGATGTAAAATCATGAAAAAATATTTCATAAAATATTTCATAAAATATTTTAAGAATTATCATAAAAAGTAATGTTATGGGTTATTTTCCAATGATTATTTTGAGAAGTTGAAATAAATACTTTCTGAAAAATATTTTTCAAAAGGAGATTAAAGAATGGAGTGTTAAAAAATACATATTGTTTTTAAGAGGAAACTTGGATTGGGATAAAAATTTATGATCATGAAAGTAAATCTTTTTCAACATTATTTTAGAAACCAGTTCATTTAATCTAATATCATAAAAACATTAAAAAAATGTCATCATAAAAAAGGGATGAAGAGAAATGTGAATATTGAATTAAATAATATGTCTTCAGTTTTTAATCTAAATTATGTATACATTTTTTTGAAGAAACTATATGAATATGGAAAGAAATTAGTCAATAAAATGTTGATAATTATTTTTAACAATGTTATTCTTTTTGAGAATGAAATTCCACAAGGAAGAGTCTTGGAATTAAAAATATATATTTCAATATAGATAAAGAGAAGTTAAAATATATTAAAAACATATGGTGAAAGAAACCAAATATAGATGAAATAAGATTTAGGTGATCAAATATTACTCATAGAAAGGTGGTTTGGTTTATGAAAATTTAACGAAACATTGGTATCACTGAAATCAAAAACCCATGTAATATAAAAATTGAGACGGATTTTTAAATCCATATCATTTAAATAAATCATGGAAAAAACATCTTTGTGTATTATATACATCATACAATATAAAACTTGATGTTAATGGGAAATATAGATCAACAAAAGAAAAATTTGATGATCAAATCCCTTATTTTAACTCTCCAATTTTAAAAAAAGGACTTTAATCTATAGTATAATAATCATATAAATGTTATTAAATTATTAATGACCCTTATACATATATTTTAACAAATGTATACTTAAATTATAGTCATTTATTATAAATTTATTGGTTTTTATGTTTTTTATTCATCATTGGATGTTTTTTATATTGATTGTTTCATGCATTCATTAAATTACCAACTCAAATAATCATTATTTTTCACCCAGTTAAACATTCATTAATTATTCAAGGTAAATATTATATTATTAAAAATTATTTATAATGTTTTAATTTCTTCCCATCATAATTTGAGTCATGATTCATGATGATGGGATCTGTGTTGAGTTTTCTTTGAAATATTAATGAATGAAAGGTGGTATATTAATAACATGTATACATATTAATATTCACATTTTAAGGAAAAACAAACAGAGTTATCACTCTTTAATAACTAATGTAATAATTAATTAATTTTATATACTCATCCATGGTGGAATGTTTTATAATCATCATGATGGAGGTTAAAGTAACAAAACCATGAATGGCTTTAATTAGTTGATAAATATCATTATAAACTGATTAATTTATAATATAATTTTCCAAAAGAATAAAATATTTTATTAGATTTTTGAGTTGTGATAAGTTTTAATATTTATCTGGCATAATAAAAGATTAATTAATATTAATATTTTAATTTGAAAAAAGTAATTGTTTTTTTTGTATCCTCATTTTTGGCAGTTAAATTTATAATGAAAAATTATTTTGAATATTATTAATATAATGACTACTTTTTTATTAAATATTATTTATCCCTTCATAACCATCAATATAATTCATTAAATAGTTTCATATAATTATATATTTAAACTAGTGATGAAAAATGAATTACATCATTCCATGGAGGAAATAGTACACATGTATAGAAGAATAATTATTTCACATTCCATATATTGGGAAGAAGGTATAAATTTATTAATATTATAAAAATATTGATCATGGTATGAATACAATTTTCATCCACTATAATAATTCTTAGGGCCATCAATATATGTCAAGGAAGAAAAAAAATCATGGCGTTTATGGAAGTGGTAGTCTACATGTATGCATGGATGGATTTATAGTTTTCTAAATTAACAGTAGGAAGGTATATATAAATTTTTCTAAAAATATAATAACAGTTTTGTATAATTTTGATACTGATGTTTTTTAATCAGAATGCTATAATATATTTTAAAGTAGAAGTGTAATACTTAGTTAAATATAAGTGAAAATGGGTTATTTTGGAATTTTTACCTTCTTCCATGGAATAACATCATTGAAAATTATATTAAGCCAGTGATGGGTTGTATTTTGAGGATTCAAAAAAGACTTGAATATGTATAGGATTTTTTGAAAGGTATTTGGGTATTATTTAGTTGTGATTAGGGGCTATGGGGTAGTAAATAAGTGGGGTGGTGAATAGAACCCTTTATAACTAGGAGTAGTATAAATAATGTTAGCTATTTAACAAAATTCACTCTAAAAGTTGAAAACAATATAGAGGTGATGAGTTCTTTCTATAAATCCATTATCCACTCATTTAGAGCAATTTTTGAGGTTTTTAAAGTGTTTTATCATTTATTTTTACCCTATTACCATTTAATATTTTGTTGTGATATGTATTGTTTACTTAAGTTATTTATTTTCATACCTAAAATAAAAATTATCCATATTATATAATTTATATCATATGATTAAAAAAGAAATGAATTTTTTTGTAAAGAAAATCGAAAAGTGATAAAACATGATTCTAATATAGTAAACATATAATTAATTAAAAAATTTATAGAAAAATATATATAATTTATGTTCAAAATTGTAAAACATAGGTTCATAAAATATAAATAATATTTTTTTTATAAAATTATTTGATTAATAATTACATATTTGGTAAATAAAAATGTTGTATTGCCTTTTTAGTCATTCTTATATTCTAATGGTGGTATAAAATTCATGATACTTGTTAAAATATAAATATGTTCTATTCACCGAAAAATAAATCTTTTCAGAGTTATTGCAAAACCTCAACCAGTGATAATATTTTTTTGATGAAAATAGAAATGATTTTATTTTTTTAAATTAAAATTCTAATGTTTATGAACTATTCATTTTAATGGACTCATAAAATAAATTATTATGAATTTTTTATTGGAAAATGAATTTTTAAAATATTAACTTTTCGTATTCTAATTTCATTTCATTTTTCTATTAAATAGTATTAGAAAATTATTTTTATCAAAAATAGATTTTTTCATCATTTAACTATAATATATTTAGTATCTAGAAATAAAAAATTCATGCTACCAAAAAATAAAATTTCAGAAATATATATTCTTTTTAAGGTATACAATTATTTTGTTGGTCAATTAGCATAATAATTAAATTTTATCAGTGAATTGAAAGATACCTTTAATTTTTTTCTATACCTTTTCATAATCTATTTTCCTCTATTTACATCATCCACTTCAGTGGTTTCAGTACGAGCGTTATATTTCATTTAATAAAATTTGATGGGGTCCATATTTGGTTCAGGGATGAATATGTAACAATATATTTAAAATAATAATTATTAAAGTAAATTTAATGCTAAAATATAGAGGTGTTATATTCTCTATCGCTATTGAAATTTCATCATTTGAATTATAATTATTACTTTATACTAATAATAGTTAAGGCTCTCAATAAGATAGACACCACTCATGATTTAATTTCTAGAGAGATATCATCCTTATAATCATGAGAAACTTGTCATTTTCCTTAGAATATGATTAACCATAATATTGAGTTTTTCTATGATTATTTTATCCAAGCATACCTCATTTTTAGGTATTAGAAACCCTAGATTTACATTTGTTAGAGTGTTCATAATAAATCATGTATTGATAAATGATCATAGGTTTATTTAAAATATTAAATTCAATTACCCAATTATATTAATTAATATTAATTTTACGAGAAGATAGAAAATAAATTTAAAATATTTTAACAAGTCCATCTAAATGAATTATAATAAAAATAAATTCTTGAAGAATATTCCCACAAAATTCATTTTGGGATTCAATAATCATAAAACTATAAGATATCATTGATAATAAAATAATTGTTATGGTATTTCTAAGTAAAAATCTTATACATACTAGAGTTCCTTGAATAAAACTAAAATAACAATTCCACAAAAAATGAGTAGATTAAATTTGTAACATAATTATAATGATCCATATCTATAAATTTCAGGTAGTATTGCTTTCCATGTTTCCATGGTCTAGGAGGTTTGATGATGATATTAATTTTTATTAGACCATAGATTAATTAATTGAGTTATATAATTCCCATGTTCTCTAAATAAAATACATTAAACTAGTTTTGGTTCAATATGATCAAATTTATTTTCTTATATCATGTTAATTTACCACATAATTTTTCTTTAGAATATTTTTTCTATATTTCTTCCTCTTCCACACATAAAACAACTTTTGGATCCCACTGATCAATTTCCCTTGGTTCTTATTAACATATTATAGACACTTATTAAATTTAATATAATTTTCTCCATGGTCATTATCCCAAGAACTTCCATGAAAGTCTATCCTTCTATTTATTAATGAATTTCAAAATTTAAACAAGGTTAAAGATGTAAATAAAAATTTGTGATAGGTGGTTAGATATTATATCTGTATTGGACTTTGAAATTATATGGAAATTTAAATTTTTGAAATGGTGGATGGGATATATTTTAATATGGACTTCACATTAGAATTCTGATAGACTGATCATGTCCAATGTATGTTTTGGACATGGAATGGAGGTAAAAAGGTTCTTGTGGGGATTCTGAGAGATCTAGATGGACTATGTTATATCTAGGCTATAGTCTATAGACACCATCTAGGCTATGGGGAAAGGACTGGTTTGTTTCCTTTTGAGGTTACTTCGGTTATCTGTTGGCCATGTACTAGATAGAATTGGGGGTTTGATAGGGGAAAAGTTATAACCCCTACAAATTTTTTATGTTGTCTAATAACCTTAGTTCGCTTCAATTATATAACATTTCAAGGGGTTATCTCCACTTTCTTATCCTCTTTATGTGCCACTATTGTGGGTGTTTTCAAAGGCTTTGATCGACAATCTACGATTGGTCTCAAACATTAGTGATCTTCATATGAATTCACCTCATATAATAGTAATTTTATTTTATCCAATATGAATGTTTGTTACAATTAAACTTGGTCATGGTGGTTTTGGATAAATGAAATGGGAATTTCATGTAGCCAATGAATAGGTTACTTCGATATGTCATTTACACAATATTTTTTTTCCATTTTAGCGAGATATATTTTCATAATGATATTTTTTATTTCATGGAATATGTTAAATAAAATTGGAAATTATTTTATTTAACTTCATAGGACTATTTATAGAAATGAGGGTGAGTAAATACTATAGGTTGTTAAGAGGAATTTTCCCTTGGATCTAGTGCAGTATGAAAACTCAATGGGTTTTCCCCAAATAAGATATGTTTAATTTGAATTATTGAATCAATTAAAAATGTAATAAATAATTAGTTAGTGGTGCTTGAATTGAATTAGGATCATGGAGTTTTTCAAGAAGATCGGTTGACCTTGAATGAGGCTAGCTATGCCTCAACAGGTTGTAGAAGAGCTCTTGACCCTTATAAATAATTGTAAAGTGATGAATTGAGGTATGTGGTCTCACGTAAACAACTTATTCTTCAAGTATTTGAATATATGAATTATGGAATTGGGCATCCCCATTATAGTTTGATTTGAATTTGAATTTAGTAATTCATTAGATAAATTAGAATAATTTCTAATTTTTTAGTTATTTAATTTTTTTGGTTTAATTAAATGTAATGGATGGGGATCGACATACGAAGGTGTCCAGGTCTACAATTGTCCCTTGGAAATTATCATGGTTCCACAACCACTGATGGATGAATAATAAATGGTTATTTTATGGTTCCCTGTGATACTTATACCCCATGATATGTTTTCATCATTAGTGAATAGACCTTTTCCTAGGGGTGAGGAGTTGGGTGAGAGTACTGACCTTATATGACTTTGAGGACTATGATGGGTCATGTGACATCTATTCTGTGTTTCCAATGTGAGATATCCTATGATGCTAGTAAGGTCATTCTATATTGTTTCTAGTTATTGAAGACATAGTATACCATGGGAATTTAATTGTTACATAATACATGGATCATTCATGATGAACCTTGTGTTGATGTGTCTATTGTGTTGTAACCTATTGTACCCAACTGGGTTTCTAGTAACTGACTGAGATTACTTCTCAATACATTCCTATGGGTTTCCATCCATCCTTATTTGAATATCTATTGTTGGTGTATAGTTTTGGTTTGGTGGTGTATGTGTATCATTTTTTAAAACACTTCGGTGAAATGTAAATTGATTCATGTGTTCCTTTTGGTGTATTGGTTTCTAGCCACTTTCTTCTTCTCTCTATAGTGTAAAATGAGATCGGAAAACATCCTTGAGGTAGAAGATCCTCGTTATCACCCTTTAATGTGATATATGAGGTATTTGAAAAAAAGACCATTCCTTAGTTTGGATATTAATGGTCGGTGTGATCATATAATTATATCTCATAGTTGAATTGATGGGTATATGTATTTATCACATGATTTAATGATTTGATAAATGTTTTTGAGGTTATTAAAAATGCATCTTGTAAATTCTAGAAATAATATATTTTGGGTGCCTTATTTGTGTTCTATTTGTTATGTTGTAATGACCATTTGTGTGTTGTTGTGTGACCACACCCTGATTAAATGTTTAAAGGTTTTATATTTGTATATTATTTGGTTTCCCCTAGGCCTATTTTTTTCAAATAAAAACCATTAAAAATAATTAAGGTGAGTGATAATTCATCTTAATTTTTTTGAAGTCGTCCTGTGTTATTTTTGTGTACTTATTCATATTTTGTTTTCCCTACATGGTTTGGGTTGTTGGGTAGTGATGATAGTGACCATATGGGTTTTATTGAACATGAGGAATTGACGCACTGGTTGTGGCATAAAGGTTTTTGTATAGTGGTTGGGGCATAGATGTTGTGGAATAGAGGTTGTGGAGTCGTGGTAGTAGCATAGTGGTTTGGCATAGAGTATTTTTTTGCATTCTATGGTCATAAATATTTATGATTGTTACGATGAGTGTTTAATATAATGAAACTGATTTAGAGATTCTACCTGATTACTATGGATGATGTGTGGTGCTATGGAAGTAGTTTTGCGAGTTTTTCCAATTTTAGCATTGCATGGTCGCATTAGTTTTCTGATTAGCCATTAGATAAACTATGATGGTATAAAAATGGTTGGTAGATATTAAATATATACTGGTAATATATGTGTGGTAATTTGATATCTGAATTTAATAAATGGATAAGTACTGTATTGTGAAATTAAATGGGTAATGAATTAATGTGGTGAAACAGATAAGTGGATAGTGGGAATTATTTTTTATCTTGTGTGGTGGTTGCATGGTATTTTTTATAGTGGCATAAGTGTATGATATTATTAATGATTGTTATTTGGAGGTGATTTGGTGTGAACTAATGTTTTTTACATTAACCCATAGGTTTGTAATGATGTGATATCAATATATCACTTATGTTTATGTTAATTTATTTGCATCCCACCAAAGAAAGATAACCTTACAAATTCTCAGAAGTGATGAGTTCTGGGTGTTTTCCCCAAAATCCATAATGGATGTGATACTGTTGGATGACTACCCCATCTCCCCTATTATTCCTTTAGTAGCATTGATAGTGGTTGTTTTTGGATATTACCCCACATTCATGTGATGGCTCGAGTGTCTTTGGGATGGAAGTGATGTGTTGGACCCAATTTATAAGGGTCATATTCGATATGGTTTGATGTGGTATTTGGGATGTAGTGGGGGTAATGCTGGTTATGATGAGAGAACAAGGTTTATTTTCTTTATTTTCATTACACCCTACTAATCTGGTCTATTTTTTATGTGATATGTGGATCATGTGTCTACGGGTGGGATGTGATGTGATGTGATGTGTGGCACATGTGTCTGTGAGTAGAATGTGATGTGATGTAATGTTTGGACCAGGTATTTGTGTGTGTGATGTGATGTTATGTTATGTTTATGTTGGTTTTATATTTGTGGGATGTGAGGTGATATATTTGGTATCCCATGTGTATGTGGGTGGGATTTGGTGTGGTGTGATGTGTGGAACACGTTTCTTCGAGTGGGATTTGAGGTGATGTGATGCGTGGACCCGGTGTCTAAGGGAGGGATGTGATGTGTAACCATGGTTTCTTTGCGAGGGATGTGATATGATGTTAAGTGATATGTGTGGAAGGGATAGGATCACAAGATGCATGATGATGGGTCATGAGAGTGGAAAATCAATGGGGGAAGCAATAGTGGGGCACCATTCATTGTCCTTATCTTGATGGAATATTATTATATGGGATGATTGATTTAGTTATATAGTTATGGTTAGGCCAAATTGGGTTATATGACCTGTAATGGTGGATGATGGTTCTGTTATTTTTTCACAAGTGCATTAGAGTTCACTTTTCACATGTGTACCTGAGGACTTGGGTATGTCTCTACTGAGTATAAATATTATGATCACCCTACATATATAATCAATTTTCTAATGTTTCCATGAGGATTTTGGGGATCCAGGGGTACAATACTAGCTATGATGAAATTTTTATTTTGTCACTATCAAAATCATATCTTATATATATTATCATTGGATAATTTTTCATAGTATCAGTTTTGATTTATTTATACATTGAGGGATGGTTTTTAGTTTAATATTATATTATATAATAGATTTTTTTTATAATTATTTATCATGTATCCTTATCTTGTTTAGTTTATAAAGTGTAATGCCTCCCATACAGTGAAAATTTTATACCTTCAGTTCTAGTCACTAACCCAAGGCTTACTAGTGGTATGACGCTTGGGTGGTCATCTCTCTATCCTCATTGAGGCATATTTGGAGGGAGGGGATTCTAATAATGTGGTATTAGAGGTATTTCATGATTTATTGGATGGAGATTGGATTTGTAATTAGTGATTACTTCATTGGTTGGTATATAAGAAGTTCATGTTGACCTTTGAGTGTGACATAGGCCATGAAAATATGCTAGGAAATGTGATTTTAGGGGGACCTTGCGATCCAAGGCTTGAACTCTGAGCATACTGAACAACCATGTGTGGGGGACTAGTTTATAGGGTAGGGACTTAGGAGGGGTACATGCATCATGATGACTTTTTTTAACGATTGAATTGGTTTTTTTGTGAAAATAATTGTAAATGAATAAATTATATTAGAAAAAATTGCATGATATCAGTCCAAGGATGTTCTCATTACCATCAAGAATAGATCATTCTCTTCATCTACGAGTCATTTTGGTAGAATATATTTATATGGTTGATCTGTTTGATCATCTGGAGGGTTGAATAGATAGGTGAGGATGTGGCATGGAGGTGATATTTTCATGTCTTTTAGCTGATGATTTTGGGAATGTATGAGGGGAGTATCTTAGATATATAGATTAATCATTGGATTGATGGCCTTGAGAAAACGTTTAATATATGATGAGAACGGGCTAGGTTTTCTCTACCACTTTTATTTATATTGATAAAGGGAGTTATATGTCAATGGTGGACATAGTTCCTAAATGACCGAATGGATCTAGATGTTTTGTATACATACATTTTTAAGGAGTTCTGGGAATGTTTTATATCATCCATGATGTGGGAATCTAAGAGGTAAGAGATTATCTCCCTTCAGTAGGGGATATTTAGCATGCAGTATCTTGGGATCGTGTTCAAGGACATCATTAACAATTTTATGATTTTTTAAATGAGTAGTGTAGAGAGAAGTGTCTGTAAGAGACTGTGCACCTAGGGACTATGTATGGAGACACTTTTTTTATGCTCTTGATGTATCTAGAGGTATAGAAAGGATGATGTTATCATGTGGATGAATTCTTTAGTATTTGATCCTTGTTAGTGTGGGAATATTATCAATTTGGGGAGTATATTGTCAAAATGTGTGTCATGGGTGTTCGAGAAGTCAGGGTTTCATTTGGTAGAGAATCAACTATGATAGATTCATTCTCGAACATTAGGGTCAGGTGGTTTCCAAGCACATAGAAAGGGTTTTTCGTTTTTGGTCTATATTTGTGGGTGATATGGTCACTATTAGGATTAATTTTTTATATCTTAGGGTGGTTAGTATTATATGTGTGTTCAGGCCAAATTTTTGTAGTAATAGTTTCCTTTGAGAATGTTTCGGTGGCAAGGATCATTGGTTGTTGTTCAGCATTGTAGAGTAGGTTGTGTTGGCATAGTGTATCCTCATGATGGTCCCATAACATAGGTGTCTAGGAAATAGATTATTCATTGAGGCCACTAGTAGATAAGACGATGGGATGAGGATGGTAAGATACATGCATTTTAGAAAACCATACCTAAAACATTGTGTGTTTTCAGGGCATGATTAGTTTATTGTATACCCTTTTGAGTGATTTTTTTGATTTGGTAGCCTCACAATATGTTGTTTCTCCATCATTGTCTCATGTGTTGGAACTAGATGTGCAGAGGCTTTCAATTCACCTTGTTTTTTCTACACTAGTTAGAGGATAGGCTACATTGTTTGATGTGTACTGGGGATATATACTAATGATGGATAATCTCCATTTAGATGGGAACTTCTTCATGTTACAAATACCCCAATATGATATTATACATTGAATATATTGTCTATATTCCATGTGTACATTTATCAAATTATTTTATATAAGATTTTTTTCCTATCTGGAGGTCCAACAAGTGGTGTTCTCTAGAAAGTTAGTTTATAAGATGTGTGGTTGGAAATTGAATCCACTTTTATCATAGTTCGCTAAGATGTCAATAAAAACTCAGGTTGGGGTGTTCCTAGGGTTGTGTAGGAGTTCCATGATTTTTTTCCAATATGGGGATATGGCACTACTATATTGACAATATTTTGACTTTGGGATATAGTTGTAGTTGGGAATGTCTCTAATTTCAATGTCCTACTACCATATGACACTCATAAATTTGTGTCAGTAGAGGTTATAGGTGGATTATTTAATCTAATGGAGTATTATCCAACCATGTTTTTTATTATTGTTGGCTCTGGTGTTGTTCTCCAAGAATTTGTACTGTAGTCTGTGATTTTGTATAGACTAGCAGAGGATGAATCGAGTGATGGACAAGAAGCATTAACATATTCAAATATTGATAGATATTTTGACTAGTTGAGGGGATCCACATGATTCTCAAAGATTAATCTGTGGTGTGGATATCCCATGTTGAGGTTGAAATATGAGGAAGGTCAAAATATTACATTCAAATGTAGGTATCGGAAATTTGAGTCTGTAGTCCTGCTGTTTTGTATTAACACTTATATAGTTATATTCATGGGGCTTATGAACTACATGTTCCATGAGTTATTGGACTATTATATTACTGTATTCAGTGATTATTTTTTGGTCTACATGAAGTCAGAGGCCATGCATGTTTATATACTTAGAGTTGTTTTTCAAGTCTTTTGTCACCATTAGCCTTATAGGATGTTTTCTAAGTGTGAGTTCTTGAATAAATTGTATCATTTAATTTTACATTTACTGTCTCAACTGGGTGTTTAATTTTACCCATTGAAGGTAAATGAAGTTTTTTATTCGTAAACACCAAATAATGTGGAAGAGGTTTACAATTTTATTTGTCTCACAGATTATTATTAGTTTTTTATACATAATTATCTTGAGTTTCATCCTCATTAACACCATTTAAAAATAATTATAATTCTTTTTTAGGATTGTATAGTTCAAGAGAGAATTTATTCACCTCAGGATGATGTTTTTTTATCTCTAGTGATTCAGTTTCTAAATGAGGGTGTGTTTTTTGATGTTTTTTATGATGCATCTGATCTGGTCTTAGAATGTGTGTTAATACCTAAGATAGTGGTGATCGTGTATGACTATAGGAAGTTATTTCCCTATGAGTCTAATTATTCCATCAATGATATTTATTTCTCATTATATGTGTTTACAATAAATTTGTGATGGTATTACCTTGTCGATGAGGGTTTTGTGGTTTTCATGATCTATAAGAGCCTAAGATATGATTTATCACAAAAGGATATGAATATATGATAACTAAGGTGGATTCTGTTTCATTATGATAAAGATTTAATGATATTCTAAACCCGATTCAATGGTAATTTATTTTCTAATGTTTTGAGTTTGAATTCCTAAGAGGATGTGGCATAGGAGTCTATGGATGCTTAGAAAGGAAGGGATGAACTTCTATTGATGTATCATAATATCACAGAAAGAGGTGCCCAAGGTTTTCTTTATCAGATGACCATGGAGTCATCATAGATGCATTCGGTAGAGGATTCTGAATGGGGAGACTCATAGGTAGTATTGATGCATGAACGTTTGTACATAGTAACAGTCATGAAGGATAGTCAAAGAATGATCCGAATTTGGGGTTGTTGCAAGGGATGTTTTTTGTCCTGCATATGATGAGTGAGGGTGTTCTCCATTAGTTTCAAAAATCACCTTTATTAATACATTCAGGTGATAAAAATATGAATCATGTCATGTAATGATATATTTGTTGGTTAGGGATGAAATATTCAGTGGAGAATTTTTGTGGACAAATATCTAGTTTATCAGTAGGTGAAATTGGAAAAAATGATTTGTATGAAGTTTATTACAGTCGTTTTATGTCTTCAAGTGTAAGTGGAAGGGTATATAGCTGGATTTTATTCATAGGGTTACCCTGAGAAAAGGGATTATGTGATTTGGTTATGGTGATAGTGGACTAAATGATGAATTTTTCTCACTTAATGGGGATCCATGAGTTGAGTTTCATGGATTTTTTGATGATGTGGTACATGGATGGTGTGGTTAGGCATCACTGGGTACTGATGACCATCATCTCTGATCTAGATCCTCATTTTACACTATAAAAAATATAGCATTTCCCATCATTAATAAAAGTGCTTTAGCAACATTATAGATACACTGATAATTCGAGTGATGTTAAAGGGATGGCTTTAATATCATTTGAAAAACAACTAATAAAATCCATCGTTGTAAAAAAAATTTATAGATTATAAAGGGGGTTAAAATTATTTTATTTCAGGCCACTTTTTCCACACCTTTTATCATCGCTCCCCCCTCTTATCAGTGCTTCCCACTAACCTAAGTGCTTACCCCGCCCCCTTTAGTAGTGATTTACATAATCCTATCCTCTTGAGAACGCCCTTTCCTCCAGTGAGTTTTGAGCATGAGACCTCCCCCCCATACACTGATGGATTTTCCACTCCCCTGTATTTCTTTCAGTATTTTATGATAAATATTTATATATTTAAATACATTTTTTATCAATTTATTTAAATTTATATATTTATATATTTATATACATATATAAAATATGTTTCTGTGTCTGTGTGTTTATAAATACATACATACATACATATGTTTGTATGCTTTTTTTGTGTTTTTTTATTTAGATAAGGTTTATATATTTAGGAATGTATTTTATATGTAAATATTTTTACATTTTTATATTTAAAATTATGTTTTTAATTGTTAATATATAATAATTATGTGTCTTTTTTTATGTATATGATTATAAATAAAACTAAATTATGAAAAATGATAACATTTCAAAACTATAGTTTTACTATTAATGTAATCTATAGGAATAAATTCATTCTCCAAAAAAAATACAGTAAAACCCCTTTAAAAGAGGATGAAATTCCATTGAATGTTAAAAAATATGGATACCACCACTGAAAACTCAGTTTTTGAGAAATTCTCGGCCTTTTTTCCCTAAAAACATGACAAAGCATTCCAATAGTCCCTAATAAATTTATATCATCTAATTATTGTTAATTTACTATTAATCAATTATAATTTGAAAATTATTATTTAATAATATTTTTAAATTATTTTTCAATTCATTTTCATTAAATATGTTATATAGTAAGTGTAAATGTATATTTATCCTTATCAAAAACATATTTGAAAAATATATATTATATTTATATCAATATAAGTATATTTATAAAATAATATATTAATTTTAATTAAATATAATCTTATATGAATTATAAACTTCATCAGTGTTATTAAATAATCACTAATAAAATGAGCCTTTATCAGTGATTATTTATTAGCATAGATAGTGTTCCCCTATTATGATTGATTTTCTTATAGCACAAGAAAAAGGTCCCCTATAACATTCTTACTAGAAATGATAATGGCCAACCCTTATCAGCTCATTTTTATTAGTTGTGATAAAGGTCCCCCTTTATCAACATTTTTTTAGCACTAATAATGACCACCATATATTAGTGCTAAAAAATCCTTGATAAAGGACACCTTTATTAGTGATTTTACAATTTCTAATAATGTGGTCCTTTATACGATCTTTTAGGTAGCGAGGTAAAATCATAACACTGGATAATCCATGTGTTGTAGTAGTGTTACCCCTTGAGTCTAGAGGGTATTGTATCATGCTTTTTCTTCTCGATCACAACTAAGCACTTCATTCCATCCTCAGACAGATGGGATAATGGAGAGGACCATACCAACACTATAAGATATGATACATGGATTCATGTTTAATTTTGGTTGATGTTGGGTATGACACGTTCCTTTGGATGAATATTTATACAGCAATATTTATCTGTCGTCCATCGGAAAGGCTTTGTTTGAGGCATTGTACGGGAGATTATATCATTGTACATTATGCTAGATAAAGATTAGTGTGTAAAAATTTCTTGGTCTTGATATGGTGAATAGAATTTCTAAAAAGATCCAATTGGTTCATTAGTAGATAAGGGTAGAATATGACTATCATAAGCATATTTCAATCATAGGTGGAGGACCCTAGGTTCAATATTGTACACCATGTGTTCTTGAGAGTCATACCTCGTTGTGGGCAGTATATATTTGTCAAAGAGATTAATCTTTCTCCAATATTTTTTTAGCCCTTTGATGTGTTAGGGTGTGCTGGTGCTGTGGAATATCAGTGTTCTTTTCCACCACGGTTGAAGAAGATCCATTATGTGTTCCATGGGTCTTAACATTGATGGTATCTTTATGATTACTAACTTATTATAGATTGTGGATAGATTGATATTGAGGATTACAAAACATCCATGGAGTGTTTAGTGTAGATCTATGTTAATCAAGAGAAGGTGTTTCTAAGATGGATCTTTCCTTTGGTTCATGTGTTATAGAGGCATAGTGTCCAGGAGAAGACTACTTTGGGGCGAGAGATGCAGACGTGTGGCCAGTACATATATATTTTTGACTTTTATTTCCTTCATTTTAATTATGATGTAATGTTTGGATCTTTCTATGATATGATATTCCTTTTTTCAATGACATGTCATGTGTAATAAAACACCCTACATATGAAAACACTACTACACATCACATGAAATGTAACACTAGAATTTATTAGCGCTAGAAAAATTCATTGATAATGTTGGATCTTTGTTAACACTTTTTTTTATCTAATAAAAGTTATATTACAGAAAAAATTTATATATAATTAAGAAAAATATATTTATATTTATATCATTATAATATAACATATTTAAAAAAAATTATATAATAAAAAATGAATTTAATCTAAATATATAAGGTATTTAGTAAGAAATAACTTCTAAAATAATTAAAAAGTAACATTTCTAAATAAATTTATAATTATTATCAATTGAAAGTAATTTAATAATAATTGGATTAGATTAAAATTAAATAAACTAGTGAAGGATCTAATATTAGTAGAAAACACAACATAAACATCAAATAACCATAACTTTTGGACAATATGTCTTTTGGGGATCTACCACATATGAATTCGAATATTGTAAAAAGATATATGTTGTGGATCCCTATGGGACTGTAATATTAAATTTTTCTTGGTCAAAATGTCAATTAAGGCCTCAAAATGTTTTTTTGGGATAACCAAATATTTTCATATTTTATGGGATTTTATCTATTTTAAGTGGGTTTTTTTATCCTTTTTTAATAGGAAATGAATTTATTCCTAAATCTTACAGTCATTTATATATTTTTCATTTGATGTTTTATCATTTACTATATTATAGTATTATTTATAATTAAATATATGAATATTTTCTTATAATTATATATAATAAATAATTTTTATAAAGATATATTTACATTTATTTATATTAAAATGTATCTTTATATATATATACCATATAGAAATAAATATTTATTATTAATTTTATTAAAAATTAAAATTTTCATATTTTCATTACCTTATAAAATTTATTTATTTGTATATATATACATATACATGTAATGTTTATATATAGATATGTGCCCTTCAATAAAAAAATATATTCATGTGTGAATTCTAATTTATGTAAATAAATATAGATTTATGTTATTATTTATGCATGTATTTATGAAATATAACTTTTTACATGGGTCTGTAATTATGTGTGTGAAAATATTTGTGTTTCCATGTGTGTCAATATTGTGTAAATATATCATATATAAATTTATTTTTATATGGAAATATCATTATCATTAAATATAGTTTATAAATCAATTTACATTAAAAATATATGAAATTGTTTACAGACACACACACACACACACACACACATATATATATTATTTATATATAAATATGTGTGTGAATTGATAAACCGATATATATTTATATTTAAATTTTTATATATGTAAGTGAATATATAATATATAATATATTTAAATAGATTTCTGTATATATGTATATATCATACACACACACTCACAAGAAAATATATTATATACACGTATTTAAAAATAATATATATATATAACATGTTTGTAAATATATAGAAATAAATATAAATATCATAAAATATAGAGTCAAACAAACTTGGGTTGTGCTAAAGGGGACCAATTTACCCGTGGGGGTTGTAGGATAAAATTCATGCGCATGGGGGTCGGTGAACACGTTTTGGGACAGTTATCTAGCACTATGGGAGAGGGGTACTGAGAAATAAGAAGGTTTTTGGTGCATGAGAGTGGGTGTGGGACGGTGGGTGAGGTGGGTGGGGGAATGGAGAGCTCTGAGAAAGGGGGACACAAGTGATGAAAAAGGGAGGTTCATGAAAAAAAATTAAAATTTTTCAAATTTTATCAGTGCTAAAAAGTCAAAAATAAATAACCCCTTTATCCATTCTAAAAAACAAAAATAATGTCCACATTTATCAATTATTTTCATTTGTTCTGATAAAGGATTCCATTATACGTACTTTTTTCTAGTGCTGAAAATGGCCATCTTTTAACATCCAATTGTTAGTTTGTTCTTTTTTAGCATTGATAAAGCCTATTTATAATGTTGTTAAAATTTTATTAATAATCAAAGTGGAGGACATGAATCCATATCATGATTAATAATAATATTATGTGATTAAAAATGTGTGGGAAATCCATTACTATCTAGAGAATATAGTATCATAGCATGGAGGATGGGATTCCCTTATTTATGTGGAAATCATGGGAATGTTTGTTGGTTTTGGTAGTGGATGGTTTTGGTTATGTGGAGGAGGGTGTGGTTATTTGGAAATTTGGTGGTTGTGGCTAGTACTAGATGATACAATTTTGTTCCTGGTGAGATCTGGTGATGTGGCTGTGTAGTTTGTTTTTTTGGGTGTTTTAGTTCACATGTTTCGTTGGTGGTAGTGTTTAAGAGAAAAAATATCCTTATGTGGTGTCTCACAGGGTTATTGTTTTGACCTCATTTATTATGGGATCTATTTTGGAATCTCTTGGGTGAGAATCATTTGAGATGTATCTAATGTAATTTTTCCTTACATCTTGGTCCATGAATTTTCTGATTTTGGGTGTTTGAAGTATTTTAGAGGAGGCTAGAGCTGGTTTCTTGGTTGTTGGAGGTGCAACAGATCTATTGTGTGATATTCACATCATGTATGGTTTACATGTCATAAATTGGTGATTCATAGCCTTTGAAGCTATAGAACTCATGGAATATGTTTAATTGATGTGTACATTGTGAAATTTAGTCATGATATTGAATGTGAATACATTATGTGTAATTTATTCGAGGCGAGGCAACATGGATTTTATTGAAAGTTGTAATAATCATAATTCAGATCATTAATGCTTTACATGATGTGAAATAGTTGGGTTCCCAGTTATTTTATGACTCTTAAGTCAGTTTTTATTTCCTTCAACCATATCTACCTCTCTCTATCATTTTTCAAAAACCCTAGGCAACCAATTGAGATTTTATAGTCCCCTTCTTCATTTATTTGACCATTTTGTTCTATAAAATTCTTATTTGTTATATATGGTGAGTTCTAATATCTTTCCCATGGTTTTACTTCCATTATTATTTGTAGACCAACTACGGTGGTTCATTTTTTGCGTTTGGATGGGTTATGTTTTCATATAACTCTTTTGTAAGGTGTAGGTTAATCCATGATTTCCTTTTGTGGTTTTGGTTCCTGTCTAGTTTCATCTTCACCTTACAGTGTGTAATGAGATCAGAAAGCTTCCTTGTGGTATGATATCCTCTTTCTCACCCTTATACAGGATATCTATGGGATTCTCAATTTTTTATTACAATTGTGTGGTTACTAAGGGAAAACATAATAAAATAATTAAATGGAATAGTAGAAATGATGGGTATGGGGAGTTATTATACGGTTTACTAATTTGATATATGTGGTTTATGTTCTTTTTCATTCATGATGCCAATTTTAGAAATAACCAGTGTTAGGAGTCTTTCATTCACTATAGTTATGTCATAATGACCCTTGATGTTTTTTTGTCTGATCACACGCTAAATAAACGGTTAATGAATGTGTATTTGGTTAATAAGCAGATTCCCATGGACATCTGGTTAGTGTGATAATACCCATAATAAATAAATAATATGTGTCCTAATGCCCCTAAATGTTTTTGGAAGATGCTTTTTTTAAATTGTGTGGTTGTTACTATTGTGTTATACCTATGTGATTTGGGCTATTGTTTGATGATTTTAGTGAGGGTATGGGTTATGTAATGTGTGAGGCAATGAGATCGTAATTGGATAGCATGCATGTGATTTGGGAAATTATGCAATGTTGGGTGATGAAGTTGTGGATCGATGGTTTTAATGTAGTGGTTATTGAATAGTGTTTGTGGCATAGCAGTTTTGGTTTAGTGGTAATGGAATAGTGGTTGTTGCATAGAGGTTATATTGCAGTGGTTTTGGCATAATGGTTGTGGCATAGTGGCTTTGATTTGGTCTGTGGTGATATTGTTTCGTGATGGATTTGATAATTTTTTCGTATGATGATATGAATTGGGAAATGTAATGTGATGACAATGGTGGATTTTTGGTGATATGGAACTGGTTGTGTGATTTGGGATACATGTAGTGAGGAATGGTTGTGTTAGTTAATCAGTTATCCCTGGGAAGAACTTTTATTATATGAAAAACACAATTGGATGGTAAATAGATGGGATTTAATGGGAACTGGTGGGTGGTAATTGTATTACAAATATGAGGAAATTGATGAGAACTGTAATGTGAAATGAAAAGGTTAAAAAAATGTGAAAAAACATGTAAGTGGAATGTGGTAAATGTTTTATGGAATTTATGGTGGTTATGATATGTTCTATATAGTGGACGAAGCGATTGAGGTTGCTGATCAGTGGTACACGGTGGTGATGTGGTTTGTGCTAGTATTATTAATTCAAAACCATAGGTTGGGTATTTCATGTTTTCTATAAAATATGTATGTTTATGTTATTTTATACATGCACACCAAAGGTGGGCAAACATACCAAAACATCGAGGTGATGAGTTCTAGTTGTGTTCCCCAACATCCATGATGGTATTTATATGGATGGATGGATACCGCCCACTCCCTTACTATTCCTTTAAAATCAGTGATGGGGGTTGGTGTTAGAGAGTACCCTATAATGATGTGATGGCCCACATGAATTCAGGCGGGATGAGATTTGTTTTCATAGTTGTTTAAGGGAGACAAGTAATTTGGTATCTGGTGGGGTCAGGATTGGTATGATGAGGGAATAAGGTTTATTTCTTCACATTCATGACACCCTACTGGTTTTGTTCTGGTTGATATTTGATGTGTGGACTAGGTGTCTTTGGTTGGGATGTGATGTGATGCGATGTGTGTTCAAGGTGTTTGTGGGTGGTATGTGATGTGATGTGTTGTGTGGCCCATGTGATTGTGGGTGTGATGTGATGTGATGTGTGCCCCATGTGATTATTGGTTGGATATGATGTGATGTGATTTGTGGACAAGTTATCTACGGGAAGGATGTGATGTGATGTCCTGTGTGGCCTAGGTTTTTACAGGTGGTATATTATATGATATGATGTATAGCCTAGGATTCTTTATATAGGATGTGATGTTATGTGAAGTGATATGTTTGTAATACAAGGGAGCACTGGATGTTCGAGGTTGGGGTGTGAGAGTAGATAATCATTGGGGATGTGGTAGTAGGGTTCCTTGACATGCTATGATCTTGATGATGTGTTATTATATTGGAATCATGATTTGGTGGTAATGAAATGGTGGGGATGGGTTTTGTTTGATGAATTATATAGGTGCTTGTTGGTTGTGTTATTTGTTCACTAGTTCATTATCTTTCTCTTTTCACAAGTGCACTTTAGGCCTTGGTTATCTCACTACTGAGTATACCTTTTATGCAAATCCAACATATATATAAAAAATTAGGGTTATAAAATGATTTTGGTGACCTACCTGGACAATAATAGCTGGGTTAGAGCTTTTGTAGTTTCACTTCCATAGAATATTATTTTGGTATTTACTTTATACACTTTTTCATTGTATCTATATTACATAATTCATGTATTCTGGGATGGTTTTTGGCCTTCCTTTATTTTACCTTCTGGAATTGTTTAGTGATTATTTATCCTATCTTTTGATCATGTTTAATTTATTGAGGGTAATTCCTCCTATACTATGATATTTTTCAACCCTCAGTGAGACTCTCCAACACATATCCTACTCGAGGTGGAACTTGAGGGTCAACATCCCTCTCTCTCTCCTCATTACGACATATTTGCATGTATGGGGTCATGAAACTAGGATTACTAGCATGAAAATGATCCATCTGAGAATGATTTGGGATTATATATATTGTGAGTTTTATTATTTCAATATTGATAGATCTCCCATGCGATCCATCCCATTATTCATAATGGTATTAAATTTTGTAGATTCTAATGCCCACGATTCTTTGGATAAGACTATTGGTCATGGTGACTTGGGGATGATTTTTATTTTTTGATCTCTCGAGATGTATGGGAAATTGGATCTATCCATTATTTATAGAAACATTTGGATAGATACCTAATATTCATGGGATCTAACTGTTGATTCATTAATCAAGATTTATTGGTCATTGAGCATGGGTATGAGGGATTCTTGGGTCAAACAGGGATCTAGTATTTATATTATTATTAGGATATTGTGATACACTCATTGACACCCAAACACTAGTTAATGACGTTTTGGTCAATTAAGGACATAAAAATAAGGATCGATAATGGTATGGTTGGTAAATGGTATGGAAAAATCTAGGGGACACACTCATATATATTTGGCATAGGGCCGAATTGGTTATTATGTGTATATTTATTTTATTTTTAATCAATTTACTTTTTCATATTCAGAAAGTCACTTGTATAGATCACTACATGTTTCTGAAAGTATGGGACTATATTGGTGCTTCCCTACTGAGTTTTGTAATCACACCCTACTCAGGCCACCATTATGCTATGATTCTCGAGCATCTCTCTCATGGTAATTACATGCACATGTTTGGTATAATTCCAAAGATAACATGGTCAAGAATGACCATTCAGATGATGTCAGGACATCTGGATGAGGTGACGCACAGTATAGTCATAAAAATAACATCATTTATTTCATGTATACAAGTATGAATATGCGACAAGACCTATGGGAGGTCTAATTTTGTATGAAATGGATTTCTAGGACTACTTCATTTAATTTATTATTTTTATAACTTATATTAATTACATAAACTTTCATGTAATCATGATGAATGATTTTTGGTCATTTTATATTTACTATAGACTTTGATACATTAGGTATAGCTTCTCGGTGATACCTTATTATACCCCTGTACTAGTCGATAATCTCTGGCATGCAAGGTGGTTCTCTTGAGGTCTTATGGTGAACTAATTTCAGGAACCAATTGAGTGGTCATTAGACTGGGATGTTAAAAAGTGGTATAAAAAATTCTCCTTTTTCATTTTATCTTAATAAATAATGATTTTTTATATAGGAGACATAAGTATGTTTTGGTACCTTTTATGAAACTAGACTGGTGTGTCACAAAAAAAATTTCTAATGGAAGTGTAGGTTACAATGGAAAACAAATTGATGTCATTGGAATTCACTAATTATTTTATATTTAACCTAAGATAATAAAACTTTTGTTTGTGATTTATGATTTATGATTTATGGACTTTAGATCTTAGGTTGTATGAAATAGTATGGATACTGGGTTATTGAATCCAGGTATATAGGGTAAAGAGGTATCTCATACATCATATCATTCATGTAGGAAAAATATTCTATAGGACTATTAGTGTCACAATCATTATTGAGGATTTAGAAAAATATATATAAATCTATATAAATGGGTCGTACATTTTTAATATATAAATAATTGGTTTCATTCTACTCAATTGGGTTATACTGTATTTTTATCACTTTCTGATAGAGTTCCATGTGGGTAATATGTTGAGATGATTGATTGTGGTGATAGTGGTGTGGTCCCTCCGGAAATGGATGAGTGAGAACCTTTTTGGTCCATAAGGGAGTCTAATTACATAGACATAAACCCCATAGGGGTGATTTTCATAGGTTTATTTATTTAAAGTGTCATTGACATCCTATATGGTATTTTACCATATAGATTGGAATAACACTCTGATTTACCAAAATAGTGATTTCATTTCACTAAAAAAATGATCATCTATGAATCTATTTATATATGAATCCCTATGAAATTGACTAGTGTGTCAGGATTATTTAGGGGTAGTCCCATGTGGTAATTCATGGTAGGAATCGAATCATATGTGAAAATATAGTTTATAATTAGATTATAGATGTTTTATGGTATGTGATTCCCTATAATAGGTGTTGTGACATCTTGATGTTTTGGTTGAGACAAGAAACATGTTGAGTTTCCTATGAGTTTTCCCATTCATCATACATAGTGATAGCACTAGGAGGTATAAACCCATTATTCCTTGAGATTTGACTCAAACTATAGTGATTTAGTGGCTAGTGTGTTTCAGAGTGACCCGTTAGATGGGATGATTCTTTTGGTGGATTTAGAGGGAGTGATCTTGGTTTTATGCTCATATTAATATCAATGATAAAGGGATACATAGTGTATGAAATATAATCAATGAAATTCCCATGTTTCCAAGAAATAAAGTTCTTTATGTTTTTTGGTATTTATTTTTTATTTCAAGGAAATGAATATTTGGGATCCTGGCCCTATAAATATTGGATTTTTTGCAGTACACAATTAGAGTGTGGGTAAATGCTTGAGACCTTAGAATGGGATAAAATGGAAAAAAATAATGTAGTTGGAATAACAATATATAATTTAATGTTGAATGTTTAACCATTGTCTATTATGTGAAACACATGGATTCGTGAGTTGAGATTCATGATTGATCATAGCCATGGTAGGAAACCCTTGGTGATCATTTATACCAAAAGAGTGGGCATAGTGAGTGTGGTACCTATTGAAATATGAACTAGTGATTAGATGTGTTTAGGTAATGGACTAATGAATTTTATAAAAAAATTTGGGAATGATTTCATGGGATTTTTTATGAAATAAGATTAGTAAAAAATTAGTAGATTTGACATCATAATGGATCTGATGCAAGGTGAACTATTGATCTGGGTTTTAATAATGGTAAGGCAGTTCAATGTGAGAAAGCCTTAAGGGAAGAGAGACATGTATCTAGAAATAGAGACATATATAGTTATATAAAGGATATGTATAATGAAACCCATTTGGTTGGGAGACTTGCATAGGTATTATAAATACACACATTGCATTATAGTGATCTTAAGAGATTGGACCTGGTCTTATGATGGTCCTTTTAAAATTTTGATACAAGGGAATAAATGGATCTAATCACATCTGAATTCCTTGATGAATTCTATGTATGATTTTGGAAATTGTGTAGGGTGGATTTCGAGTGCATGTGTAAGACTTGTGATATTTAATCCCGATATGATGGTGACTAGATTGGTAGTGAATCAGTGATCATGGTAAGACATAATGATAAAAATGGGAAATGGATTGTCCAACAATGGAACCTCATTGGATGTTTGGACTGGTCTTCAGTTAGTGTTTTTTGGAAATCACTAGATCCCTTTGGTCTTAAATGAATTGTGATCATGTAGTTGGTAATTCATTAGTAGATAGAGTTGAATGTTCTTGTTAAGGGTTAAAAATAGACTTTTTGACCATTATCATCACATGAAATCATATATGGTGAGTTGTAATCTGAGAGGAGTTTATTATAAGGACACTTAAAATATATTTTTATTAGTGATCCTTATGGAATGGTGGATCGTGGAATGGGGTTGGGAATTATAAGGTAAGATCTATGGTGTAAGAATAAAAGGTTGGATGATGAATTGGATGAAGATGTGTTCATGTACCAAGATGGATGGGTGTCATGGATTGTTGTCATAGATTTTTAGAGAAATTTATATGATCATTTTTTCATGGATTTGTGGCTTAACAAGATTAATTTTTATACTATTATTTAGTTGTTTATTTCATTTCACATTAAAATGAATCCACATTATGGTTATTGGATGACTGAGAGGGGTTGAGAAATGTAGATGAATGACCACAGAGACATCTCATGTAAGATAAGTGTAATGGTGGATATATTTTATGTTCTCATGTTTTAATGTGACTTCACAACTAAATATAAATTTCAATTTTTGAATTAGTTGATGGGAAGAAATATTTGGGATTTGCATTAGAATTTTGATATTGTGATCAACTCCAATGGGTTTTTGCAGACATAGAATTGTGGAAAAATGGTGGTCTAAAGGTAAAGGATATAACAAGTGGTTTGTTAGGATAGATTTTGTATAGTTTTTATCAATCCTCTATTGTGTAGTTCTGTTAGTGTCCTCATGCCATTTTCTATCTGGGGGCCATGTACTCACAATATGGTGGGGTTAAATGAGAGGAAAGTTACTATTACCCACCCCCCACCCAACAATTTTTAAAGAGATATAATAACTTATTTCTCTTATCTTTTGTGGTCAGGTGGATCCCTCCCCAATATTCTCCTCATTAAGCCCCATTAATATGGGTATTTTTTTGTGGCATTGATACATTATCTGAGGTATGTCCTCAACACTTCTGAACTTCATTAGCCTATTCATCATCTAATTATAATTTTCATTTCTCCCAACATAGGTTTTGTATCCATTTTAACCGAATCATGGTGGAATTGGACAAATGAGATGTTTATTTTATTCATCCTATGAAAATGATTTCTTGAGATACCATCCACACATCATCACCAGATTTTTTGTTGAGGTACATATCCATGTTAATTTTTAGTGGATTTTGGATTTATTTAAATTCAATTAGAAATTTTATTGTATTCATAAGATATGTATTTTTCCTACATTGATGACGGTGGTATGCCATAAGCAATTTCCAATAATATTATCATGGTCCTGATGTGGCATGATGACCCATTGTAATTTTAGGGAATCTGAAATTTTTTATTTTAATTAAATAATTAATCTTAACTATTATTATTAATTATTTAAATATTTTTGGAATAAATTAAGACCTCAGGTTTTGATAAATGAATAATTGAACAATGAATATGTTGTAAGGACCTCAGCAAGACTTAGATGAGATGTTGGACTTTGGAAATATGTTTAATGTGGTAATGTAAAAGATGTTTTATCACATACACACCTTAAAATTTATGAATTTTATTATATGTATTGTGCCATGTGTCCTTACATCATTTGGATGACTGAAATTTTAATTATCTAAGTCATTAGAAAAAAATAAATATATATAATATTTTTTATTTATTTATATTATTAGGTTTAATTAAATCAATGTACCATTAATGTAAATAAATTTTTTTCCAACTCTACATTAGTCTCTTTATAACTATTTGGTTGGCTTGGCCATCGGTGGTAGAAGTTTTAAATGGTTAATTAATAGTTCCCTATGAAACCAAGACCCCATTAAAACATTTAAATCCTAGGATGATAGACCATAATCTGTGGGTGTTGGGTTTGTTGAGTGCAATAACATTGTTAGAACTTGAGGAATGAGAAATTACATGTACCATCTCTTGAGTGTTATAAATTTGAGATATCTTTTGAAGCATGTGAGTTCGTGCTACCTACTTGGTGATAATGATGGATATAGTATTCCCTATGAATTTTGTGTTAAAATAATATGTAGATTAGGAACTTAAACCCATTTTAGTGTTTTTATATTGTTTTGTGGATTAGGGGACCATAGTGGGTGCTTAGTGAATGAACAACCTATATCTAGTGTGTATGTCCTTGGTAGAGATAGTTGCAGGTGTCACCCCAGAACTTACCCTGAATGTGTAAGCCTCTGTGTTTTGGATTTTAGTGATGAGTTTAAATGTTCAGAAAACACTTGACTTGGATTTATTTTATCATTTATTTATAGTGGATACAGTTATGGTGCCAATAATTTATTTCTATAACTTAGCCTTTAGGCCTAATCTGAAGAAGATATTGTGGGTAACAAGAGGTGATTTCTAGTATCCCACATTATAAAACAAGTAGTACTGAGTGATATGGATTTGATGCAATTTAGTAACTGTGGATACGTAGTATGGGACCCAAGATCCTATTATTGAGCCACATGAAGAACTCATAGGAGGTTATAACATGACCTTAGATATATACGGAACACCCTAGATTTCAAAGGTCCCTAATCTTCCAAGTCAGACATGGATCCAACCATGTTGTCTTAGGTGATTATTTTGATTATTATCAAATTCCTAGGTTGTCCATGTGATCCGAGAAGTTGAAATTGATGTTATCACTAGTTCGTGATTAGGATTTCCAATATACCTTGGATCCAAACATTTGGCATGCATTATTGGGTGATAATTAAATTTCAATGATTGTTTGAGATACTTTTGAATCAGTGTTTAATGAGACATTGGAGTTGTGGAACACATCAGGATAGTTACATGATTTTTTCCTTCATTACCTATGTAAAATTATTTTTTCTCCCATGGACTAATTACACCTCTTTTAGGGTGGTTCATTGGTTTCCCCTCATTCCCAATTTCCAAAATTATGAGTTCTTTACCACCATGGTTGGTGATTTAATATCCTAGATTGATGTGGGATAATGTTATTTAGGTTACATCTACCATGGATTCTTCCTTGGATCCAATTTCATAGTCCGGTACTGCCTCTTAAATTTTAGTCTTGTTCATGAATTTCATTACTGATGTCATCTCATAGTGGATTCTAGTTTATTAGACTACATTTTTCCTGATAGGGTAGATATCTATTGTCATATATGATGGTGAAACTGGAATAATATGAACATATATTGTTTTTTGATGTCTTGGGAACCGATAAATCTTTTATATTTTAGATTTTAGGGTGTCTCATGTATGAGGCATCGTAGGCAGATAACCCAAGGCATTCCATGTCATCCATGAGGTTACTTCCACCAAAGGGGAGACAGTCATCTGAGGATTGTTTCATAATGAATCTCATGTTCATCTCATGAAGTATGGATTATGATGAATCTAGTGGGTTCATGGGTTTAGGTTCTTATGGTGACATTTCTACATGTGAAACACCTAATATGGACATTTTCATAGGTTTAACATCATGTGGGGATAGGTTGGTCAGAGGTTTATTGTTTTTTAGGGATAGGTTGGTCATAGGTTTAATAGCTTTTGGGGATAGTTTGGGTTTCTCTTAGGGTGATATGATCAAGTTTCAAGATTTTCTTTTTCTAGGGGGTGACATGGAGATTGAGTCAGAGTTTTGGCATATTGGGATTAAACCTTAGGGATTTATTTCTTGTATGTTAGCATTGGACCTCAAGGAGGCATCATGTGTACAATTTTAGGAGATAGGCATCAACACCCACATAGTTTGAGTGAATATTTTAATTTCATGTGATGGGATCAGACCATAAATTTTATATTCATGTTGTAAGGACACATACATCATCGAAGGAAGGAAGGGATGGGATATTTTTAGGATTATCCATAGGGGCTACCCAGGAGGTGAGGTATCATACCATACAATTCATACACAGGGAACCTTGTGTTTACTATATAAAGTGTACTATAGTTTAACTTCATGTATCAAGTACAATGTACTATATAACACAAAATATAACTAGGATTTTAGGATTTTTAGTTTAAATCCATGTTGCTCGGACCATGGATCATCAAAAATTTGTCATATGAGGAATATCATGCTTATTAAATGGGGTAAGCCTTCAGTTTATCATCATGTGGTGAGGATGTTTTTGTATACTCTAACATCATATGACTAAGATGTCAGGAATTGTATTTTAATGTTATATAGTGTGGACTAGGTTGGTTTTACACATCAGGAAACAATTTCTACGTAGGGGAGGAGGGTAAAACACAAGGCCTCCCAAAAAGTATTGGGGCTGGTTTCTAAAAATTATTTTATCCATGGGGCTTATGTTTCCACTACGCATGTTCCTTTGGATCAAACAAGTCATAAAAAATAACATGATGAGGCGGCACATGTGGTTTTCAATATTATAATTATTATTATTGGGATAAAAATGCATTAAAACTACACAGATCTTGCTAATAGTTAATGTTTCAGACCTATGGTTTGATGATACATGTAATGTGGGAGGTTAGGGAATGGGTAAAACAAGTTATAGTGGGATTGGGGTAACTTATCACTCATCTAGTTTGAAATTTTGTTGGGCATTTGGAGGAATTGGGTCTGGGACCCAGTTGTTGTTTCAAAAAACATTATAGGTATACACACAAGTTTAATGGGGAGATCTATAGATCTATAACATGAACATGCCATGAATATTTGTAAAATAGGTGCGCATAAATTTTGGGGATATGTGAAGCATTGTGTTTCATGAAGTGGGATTAACATATGGGAACCCACTTATCCATTTAAGAGAAGATTCATTAAAACATCTCAAATAGAAGATAAGAAAATATGGGTCCCATGTGAGGTAAATAAAAAAAAATTCTATGTATAGGGATCTATAAATACCAATAGTTACATGATGTCATAATATAATGGGTTGCTTGAATGTGAGCCGATTCTTTAACTTCTAGATGTCCATCTCAAAAAATGGGGGTGATTATTCATTTATAAGAAAGGACTCCTAGAGATTCAGGTTTTCAAAATACCTAGTGCCAATATAATATGAGGTGGGTCTGTATGACCCTTGGATGATTGATTGTCATGTGTTTTCTAATGGTTGGATGTTGAGTAAGGTGGTGATACAGTGTAACTTTTGTCATGAAACTCTCGGATATTCCACATCCTCAGAGAATGTGTCTTATTCCCTTTTAACATTGTATTTAAAATGATCTCATTCCTTGTGTAGAAGATGATACAGTTGGAAAAATCCTTTTTGGGAAAAGGACGTGAGTTCCAAAATATGGTTTAACATTTAATGTCTCAATTTTTGTATAAACAATCCTTTGAATTTATTATTGACCCTAATATGAGTTGTTCCCTACAATTGAGAAAACCTATTAATCTATATTTTCTGGCTCATTTTCAATTCCAAAATGTTCCCTAGAATTAATGTTCATGGGGAAGAGAAAGTTTGAGTTTTGAATAAAACACCATACACTAGTAAATTTTTCTCATTTCCGCACATCTTCAGACTTAGGTGAAAAAATAAGTTTCACATACACGTAAATCTAGGTCACCTGCCTATAAAAGGGTGATGGGGGACCTTGTATGGACACATGAATTTAGATAGTGATAAGATCTATATTTCGTATGAGGAAATATCAATTTTTCAGGAACTATAATTCTTTGAGACATGACATTCATGCAACCCCACTTACATGATAGGCTCTGTGATAAATAGGCCACCCTATTATGATTTTGTGTGAACCTTTCATTCGATGAGAAAAATAGGACAATTTGTGTTGAATACTTCATTGTTTCTTTACCTGGCCTTGAGAAATCTCATAGAAAGTCCAATAATCATCATCGATGATTCCAAGATTTCAACCAGTGTGGTTGTTGCTGATAAAATAGATGAGATTAATAAAAGACCTAAAATCCCTATGTCGTTATGGTGGTTTTGAAAAACAAAAAAAATTATGTTTTTTGACTAAAGATTAGTGTGTGTATCCATTGATCAACTTCCTATCAAATTAAAAATTAGTGTTTCTTGAATATTTTTTTATCTCCGTTTGAGAATCTAACCTGTGATGATTCTAGTACACTTGGCCCGATGAGCTTAATAGTTGGGAGAAAACCACTGATGTTCATCCAACTCGGTGATAAAAATCCATCACAATTTATACTCAGATTCAAATAATGAGGATAGTAATGGGAAAAATCAAATTTATAAATAATTTTTTTCCCAATACACCATCATCACCAATCCCATCTTTCAAAAAAACAACTCAGCTTGGTTTGAGGATTGGGATATGTGATCTACAGAAAATTTCACTAATCAATGGGCATATGAATATTGGGTATATTTCACATGTAAAGAGTAAGAGATAAAGCAGCAACATATTGGATTATATGAAGTAGCGTGGAAGTTATAGATTTATGTTTACCACTATCCAGGGAAATTTATATAACTCTTTATTAGGTTGTCTCCAAATACAAACAACTTAATCCTCCATCATAGGTGTTGGGATACTCTTATAGGATATTCACCTCATCAGTGTGATTCCAAAAACGAGGTATTAAAATGAAAAGTTAATCTGAATACAAAATGTTGGGGGAACAATAATCAGACACCAGTTCTAGGGTAGATTATCGTTAACCAACTGATATTGGTATTGTATCGTCACCGACATTCCACAAAGGCATCACGTTTAGGAAATAGGTTGGAAGATTGCTGAATTCTCCAGTTGAGAAGATGTCAAGGAATCCAATATAATGACATAGGGAAAGACATTGGAGGTGTCCAAGGATTACATGGATAATATAAAAAGGGGGATGATAAAGTGAATGGGGTAAAGAATCAAGGGATGGATCCCATAAATTTGATATATGGAATTACCAGTCACATTCTTCAGTGGTTGGTTATTTACTTTTAGGACACCTGTATGAGAATTCTACCTCGTATGCTCGCATGGTCATGATCATGGAATCCGAAAAATGGGTGAACATGTTATTCCTAGTGTGGTCCAGACTCTATAACCATCATGGACATTTCACAATAGGGGACATACCAAGGAAAAATTTTATCCCATTCTAGTTTTTTAATAGATGGATTATGGTGCCCTTTAAAGGTTATGACATCTAAAATTACCACCCCCCCGAACAATGGACTTTACTGATCCTCCCTAAACATTTTTTGGGTTAAAATAATGATTATAAATGATGAGGGAGTGAAAGATTGCATTGTATGCATTGGTAATTTCATATTCAGTCCATTCCCAACAACTACCAGTGAGATGGTTGAAAATATCAAGCTGACTTGAGAGTAGAGAGTGAAACTGTACGATTTCCAAGGTGCATTTCTTATTGCATGGGTTTATGTAAATACCTAATTCTGTCTACACACATCATCCATGTTTTCTCAATAGTTAGGGTGCATCCAAAATTCAGTGAAGTGGGGGTACATGGGGGTGGTCTATCAATAGTGGCACCAATGCATCCTTCATAAACTATAGTGGATGTTCATGGTGACTAGCACTGAGCAGGTATTCATGCATCCTCCGTCTAACCTCAACTCTGTCCTCACCCAAAACTATGTTGAAAATAATATTGTGGTGTACTCGGGTGTGTATTGTGCTAGCAAGTAATAAAGGAGGCACTGTCAGATGATCCACAAGTTTATCAAGGTAGTAAGAGGGATTCTATTTGATTCACTTGATAGGTGTTGATGGATGAAGTTGGACTAGTGTATGTGGGATACCAGGGGCCAGTAACTCCTCTATCCTTTGGTGGGACATGAATCTTTTTAATGAGGTTGCAAGAAAAGGTATATATCTCCTTTTCTTTAGTAAACTTATCAGGTGAGGCCCTGGGGAAGAATATATGTTATCCGATATAGTTTCCCATTGATTACCCAAACATTGAGGATTTGAGGCATGGGGGATTTTCTGGATGTCCATGATAGTGGAGAAGCTTCAACGAACTCTTACCCCAGAGGGTATGGAGATTCTAAAGGTATGTAATTCATGGATAATGGATTGAGAATGTTTCTAGGAGTGGTTTTCCTTAATTGTATACATTAATAAATTTATGTGATGACATAGGTAGGGTGAACATACCACTTCGGGATATATGTTATGTTTGTTATAAATCTCAAAGAAGTGACATTTATTGAAATGCTAACCGATTTGGTGTTCAATCTTACAACCACCACACAAGGATCCAGTGGTGAGGAGTTTTGAGGTTTTGATAATGACTATTTCATCTCTGCGTAGAGTCATATGGTCACTCTTATATAAAGATATTTAACTGAGGTCATGTTTTAGGAGGATATTTTTTGATTCATTGTATCATATACATATTTAAACTTTTCATCCCTTTGACACACCTAACCGATGATTGTGACTCATTAAAGAATTGGAATAGGAGGGATAAGGGGGAAATTTTAGAGTGATGAGGGCTCCTTGATAGGTATCGTTGAGTTTAATTCTGAGTATGATTTTAAAATATCAAATGGGATAGCCATCTATAGTGGAGGCTGAATGGGATGGTCTTGATTCTATGGAACTTCTAGTCATATATAGAGGTCCTCTCCATATGAATCCCACCAGTGTATCCATTTTTTAGTGGGAAAGGTCTCTTAGGATTGCTGATTAATGAGATCTTGACACCTTCCCAAGGTGAGAATCTGAATCACAAATGTTCTGATAATTATATATCAATTCATGATTTCTTGTGTTTAATGTAATAACATGTTTCTTATCAATGTAAATATATTTATAAAGCATTATGGACAGAACCTGATGTAGCGATCATGATTCACACTGGCATAGAGGGGTATCTAGTGCTGAACATCCCGTTCAAGGCCATGGATGTTGATGTTGGCCACAACAATTACACTTAAATGTTTATTTTTTCAACAATTTATATTCACCCAATTTATTATAGGTTGAATAAATTTTCATTATTTATTTGAATAGACTCTGAGGTTGTGTGTCCATAGAAATAAAGAACAGGTGAGGGATTTTGGTTGTTCACTCCAATAGTCATGCCAGCCCTTAGGGAGCCCGCCATTCAGGGAGAGATGGACCCATTACTAGAACATAAATATGTTGAAGATTCATATGGGGCTGTTGGAGAAAGTTGAGCTTGAGGATTATTGATATTTTTTTACTGGTGAAGTGTCAAATAAATTTATTTATCCTCTAAACATAGTGTTAATCCCATTACAGAAGATCTATGAGGAGGAACCCACTATTGAAGACCTATAGATTTCCCGGACTATGAAATTTTTCCACCGAAATAATTTGATGACTCTTACTTCAATGCAGAATAAAGAACTGGATCATCTGATGTAGGGCATAGAAAATTATGTAGAATTAAAATATCGATACTACATTTTTGGATCTACCATGCCATGTGGGATCCAACAACCATTGAATGATTTATCTATCGATTGGTGAGGTGGAATCTTGTGGAATCCATAGACTGGATCAAGGAATTATTGCCAAGAGAACACATGAAGAGTGGAGGATCACAATGCCAATAGGTATAAGGATTAATCTATTATCACAAACGAAATCCATTTTGAATAAAAAGAATATTCTTTCCTAAAAGGGGATTTAATGCCACTTAAGGAAATCTCCAATCCTATAGGAGATATCATCAACTAGATACGGGTGCAGTTGGAGACAAGAGAGCAAGAGGAAATATAGGTAGCAACCTTTGTGGTGTAGTTAAACTAAAAGAAAGGGAAAGTAATAGTGGGTTTTTTTGGAATAACAATCGTTAAATCCATCGCCTATTAATATCACAGTAGTTTAAAAAACTTCTATGTATTACATGATCACTCATCATTTAGTGGATCCTTCAATAATTTCCGAATGGTTTTACTCTGTGTGATTTTTGTAGTATTCATAATAAGTTCTATTTTTATTTAGTGGAGAATTTTTTTTGATAAAAATATCATTGATAAATATTAAAAAAAGATGAAGAATATCCTTTGAAACATTTGATGATGTGTTTTTAGTGGCAATTAATTCTAACCACTTCTAAACATATTTTATTTAATGTATTTAAGGGCGGTTTCTATAAACTGCAGCTAAATAAATTTTTTTAAATAATATTTAATAAAATTTCATAAATTTAAAAAATGGAAGATGCAATAAACAAAAAATGAATATATGATAAATCATTATACATACATCATACATGAAAAACAAATATACAAACATCTATAGTCATCATAAATTCAATCTCAGTAAACTCATACATCTATCAACCAATACTTCTATCTGTCTCCACTACATCAACATCACGAACAATATACATCCATTTCATGACCTCTACTGCATCTTTTTCCCTCCACTACGTATCATCAACTAAAATATACCATGTCATTAAATAAACTATAACAAAAAAACAAAAAATAAAACTAATCATATGAAATCTTAATTACAGTAGAATAATTGAAATAAATTTAACATACCACAAATACTAAGAAGCATCATGGATATCTTCTGATGAATGTCAAGAGTCAAAATGGTCAGCCACCTACCTACTACCGACATCTTCCACCTACAATGAAAAATATAATATTTATTAAAACAAATGAAAAAACAAATGAAAAAGAATATATTTAGAATTATATACATAAAATTTATTAATTTTTAATTAAAAATAACACATTTTAACATTAAAAAAAGTTTATATAATTAAAAACATTTTGAAAACATAAAATTACTTAATTAAGATAAGAATTGACACATGAAACTGAAAAACAATATGTATATATTCTAATTTATTTTTAAAGAAACATGAAGAGTTGTTGAAATTTACATAAGAAACAAAATATTAATGACTTTGACATCACAGGAGGTTCTATATTTAAAAAATATCTTAAAATTGCTCATCTAGTGATTTGACATCAATCTATGGTCATTTTCTATGGTTTTGATCATTCCACACACATTTTTGTGTTTTAAAACACTAAAAATATGTTTACATCCAGAATGGTAAATCCATCATTTGGAATTATGTGTCATCTATTCATACATTTTAAAATTAAATATAAGGTTGTTTCCACTGATTTCAGGGAATCTAGATTTTGTTTTATTGGTTTTGACCCCTAAAAACATTTTTTAAATGTTTTCATACAATTAAGAAGTGTTTACAGAGTCATTGAACCAAAGTGCATGTTTGATTTGTGGTTTGCCTAAGCATAAACATCAAAAATTACTTTTCAGTGATTTTATTGATTTTTATTCCAGTTTTTGGTAATTTAATATGGTTTTTTCCATTTCACACACATTTTGGTTCTTTAAAACACTAATAACTTTTTTATGGACATAACATGAAAAAACTATTTCAGAATGATGTGATGTTGGTTCCTAAATTTCATATATAAATATATGGTTGTTTCGCTTAATTTCGGGAAAATATGACATCATTTTGCTAGTTTTGATCACCTGACAATTTTTTGTAGTGTTTTTGGTACCTTTATGATGTTGATACTAATAAATTCCGAACACACCACATTTCATATTAATGTGTTGTCTGCACATACCCATAAAAAATAACATATTATAGGGTTTTTATTGATTTTATGTTAATCAGTGTACATTTATGGTTTTGACCATTCCATGCATATTTTAGTGTTTTAAAAAATATTAGTTATGACCATAACTAGAAAATCATAATTCTTAATGATGTTCTTTCAGTTCCAACATTTCAAAATTAAATATACTATCATTTTAAAATTATTTAATGGAAATCCTAAGTCTTTTTCATTGTTTTGATTCCCCAACAGTTGTTTTTAATTGTTTTTATACATTTAAGAAGTGGTTACTATGTCATTCCAACCACACTGAATGTCAGATTGATTTTTGGTCTACATGTACATATAAAAAATAATGTAGTAGTGGTTTTCCAACGATTTCATGTTAATATGTGGTCATTGAATATGGTTTTGACCATTATATGAATGTTTTACTGTTTAAAAACCCTAAAAAAGTGTTTTAGGAAATAACGGGAATACCATCATTCAATAAGACATTTTGTTAGTTCCATATTTTCAAAATTAGATATATGCAAAATTTACACTAATTTTAGGGGAATTTCCATCATTTTCCATGTTTTTACCCACAACACTGGTTTTTAAAGGTTCGTATACCTTAATGAAGTGGTTAATGAGTCATTCTGACCACACTACATATCATATTGATTGGTTTTCTATATGCACACAACAAAAATAACTCATAGGTAGTTTTCCAATGATTTCACATCAATATGAACTCTTTTTATATGGTTTTTAATATTCCACACATGTTTTAGTATTTTAAATCCCTAAAATGCTATTTAAATCCATAATAGAAAATTCAGCATTCAAAATGACATGGCGTAAGTTACTACATTTTACAATAAAATATTATTTTCATTATCTTCTTATTTTTGGAAATATGATGTCATTTTCTTTGTTTTAACCCCTCAACACTTGTTTTTAAAGGTTTTTGTACCATTAAAAAGTTGTAACGGATTCATTCTGACCACACTGCACATTGAATTGAAATGTTTTATATGCATAAATGTCAAAAATAATTTATTAGTGGTTTTATCATGATTTTAAATAAATTTATGGTCTTATTATATTGTTTTGACCACTCCAAACATGTTTTAGTATTTTAAAACACTAAAAACATGTTTACGGCCATACTAAAAAACCATCATTCCTAATAAAAATTCTATAGATCCTACATTTTACAAATAAATAAATGGTCATTTTACCCTGATTTCAGATAAATTTGATGTTTTTTCTCATTTTGACCCCCAACACTTGTTTTTAGAAGTTTTTTACCTTTATGAAGTGGTTATTGAGACATTATGGCCACACTGCACGTCATATTTACGTTTTTTATAAAATTTAATGTCAAAAATAACTCACTGGTATTTTTCTAATGATTTCAAATCAATATGAGAGTGTTTTATTTGGTTTATAATATTTTATACATGTATTAGTTTTTTAAAACACTAAAAACACATTTACCTCAATAACAGAAAATACTATTTATAAATGTTGTGTTATTGATTCTTAAATTTCATAATTAAATCTATGATTTTTTACATATGATTTAAGGGAAATCAAATTTCTTTTTCTTGGTTTTCACCCTAGGATGCATGTTTCTAATTCGTTGATATATTTTAATAATTATTATTGATTCATTCTTATCACACATCATGTTGAATGAATGTGTTCTTTTTCTATACATGCGAAAAATAATTAAATAGTGGTTTTATTATGATTTTACATCAATACAATATTTATTATTATTATTATTAGCATTGAACATCCATTTTAGTGTTTCCGAACACTAAAAATGTATTTACAAGCATCATAAGAAAACATTTACACAAATTAACTAATCATAAAATCCTATATTTATCAAATAAATATTTTGTTGATGTGGTATGATAAATTTAGAAATCAATAAAACTTTATTAAAAATTATAATTTATATATAAATAAATATTAATGATATTAATGATTTACCACACCCTATCAAGTAGTGTACTATTTCACACCCTATCTAGTAACACCGACTATCATGGCATGTCTAGTCATGCCACACCTCATGCCCAATCCACCACAAACATGCACTACATTTTCATTTCAATGGAACTGGGTGATCGAAGATATTCCACAATGTTCACAACAAAAAAATTTGTTCTATGCAGTGGTTTTTTAACGACTAACGATGGTTTAAAATACCAATCCATTATTTAGTGGGTTTTAAGTAAACTTCCATTTTTTTCATTTCCATGAATTGTATAGAAGTGATTTTTATTGTTCTGTTATAGTTTCTATATATGTTGTTTTTTGGTTACTCATTTGTGAATTTTTATTCAGTAACTGCCATTTTTTAAACCAAAACAATTAAAATTAACATGGGGAATTTAATGGGAAATCTTATCCTCTCTTACGAAATTTTTCTTATAGTCTGTCCCTAGATTCTGGAAGTGTCATAGTCTCACTAGATGTCTCAAGTACAATAGAATGACTAGGATCTACAGAAGATGATTGTAGTGGTGGCATGCTCTAAGATTTTAATCGGCTAATATCCTGAATTTTTGTTCTCTACATTCCTATTTTTCAAATGGATAAGTTTTATTATATGTATCAAAATTAAAAAAAAATATTTTTTAAAATATAAATAAAACTAAGAGCAATTTATATATGTATGTAACAATTATCATTTATGAAATGTAATATATTTTCATTACTAATTTATACATTAAATTATCTTTATCTTCATTATCTTGTTTGTTATCAAACTCCATTATGAAGAGTCCATGGTGGTCACCCTCTCTTGAAAGTTAAAATATATTTTTATTTTGATGAAAAAACTATTAAATGTTTTGTGGTTAATGAGGTTCATAGTCACAGTGAAACAATTGATCTTCCTCTCCCATATCATATAATTATTTATACATTAAGTGTATAGTAACTCTCTAACCTTATTGTATTACACTATCCAAATAATAAAACACCAAACCATTTGAAGCCAAGATAAATAGATCATGTTATATATGCTCATTAGTATCCATTAAATGAGATAAGTTGACAGAATGAAAATATTTCAAAACTTTTATTATACGCCTATCAATTATGACCTTCTTTCATTTGAATAAGAGAACTAAAAAATAGCCATGATTCATTAACTCAATTATATCATTCATATTCCCGTAGTATCCCACCAATAAAATGAAAATAAACTACTATTCAATTTTTCAATTATATTTCATGATAATTTGTAGAAAACATGCATCCATGAATATCTTTGGGATCGAATCACTTATCCTTTTTTAGAGGACCTCGAGCCAAAAGCTTTAAATCAGTCAATATTTTAGATCAATCATCGTCATTAATTATATAGAAAAAAATATATATTCTATTACTTATATCATAGAAAAAATAACTAAACATCAATAATATTAATATTAGTATATACTTACATGATGGGTGAACAATTTGATAGGATACTTATTAATAGCATTAGTTAATTCCAGCTTATTTTGAGCTCAACACCTTAGTCACCTATTTATTTAAAGTCGAAATTCGTTAAAATATTGATCTGAAATAACACAATTGATTAGTACATATCAATTTAATTATTGAAACAACAATTAAGTTAGTGTAAAATTTTACCACATTCCCATTCGTATCCCAATTGATGGAAATACTGGTGAATTATTTATAGAATGAGAATTAGTGGAGATGTGTTAGCATTTCCAACACAAATACATCTTTTCTATATACCATCCAAATACCTAGAAAAAAAGGTAATGCACTCTTTATCTATGTATCATTCAGAAATAGAGCCTTCTGGTTAAGCATTATTCCTCACATATGATTTTAAATGACCCAAGTACTTCATGTAAAAAATAAGAATCATATTATAAAAATATATGCAATGATTTGATAAAATAGATGTCATTAATGAAAATAAATGTATATATCAACATATATTTATTTTGGACACATCCATCGATAGTGTACCAGTCCACTAAGTATAGATTTCTCAACCAACTGAATAGTCGAGTGAATCATTATATTGAATAATTATTCATTAAATAATATATTCAATAGAAAAAAAATTAAAAACAGTTATTTCTTGATGTTTATCAATCTTGGATGGATTTGGAGTTTTTCAACAATGCTCTATAAAAAAGGTATAACACTTAATTAGAACCGCAGTTACATTTTCAAATAATGTATTATGTTAAGCCAATGGAAAAAAAATCCATAAAAATATATCCGTCGCGACGTTTCAATCCATGTGACTATTGATGTTCTATGTCAATGCACATTTATATGTTACCTGAATATCTATATTGCACTTTTACATTATTTAATGTTTGGAGTAATTCATCATTATCATGATTTTTCATTGTAAAAATAGATTATGCAAACTTTTCATTCTAATTTTCCCAATAAACAATGCTTTATATTCATTGTCTCTAAATCCTAACAAGCATTAATGTGATCCTTTGATTTACCCAGATCATTAAGCACTATAAAAATTACATTATCATAGATGTTTTTCTCAATATTCAATGTGTATATAATATGATGTTTCAAATTACACTCTCAATAAGGAATTTTAATAAATATACACTTTTTATTCTATTGTTCAATTTCAGTTTCTTTAGATAATATACCTCGTACCCTTTCCCCATTCATTAAACTGGTGATATTTTCACAATTCATTAATGGAATTCATTAATTGTACCAAAATTTCTGATCCAGATTAATCCTTTGGTGAATTTTTCATTTCAATATATCAATTTAATCATGTATTGTTAAAATATAATTTTGGAGAATCATCAAGAAATCGAGGATGAAACAAAAATTCCATTTTCTGTTATGAGGTTATTATTGAGGTTCAAAATCAAAATTAAGAACCGTAAAATCCAAACCTGTATGAGTGTTCAACCATATAAATATCCATGTCCATGAAAGTAAATAATTTTCAACATTAATATATTATAAATGTTTAATAGCTATCTTGTTGAACCATCATATGTTTCCATTCCATCATCCTCAAATTATCTCAATTCATTGATTAGATGATTAAGGTGTACATCAATTTCATTTATAGGAATTATCATTAAAGGAATAATCATCAACATTATGAAAGAATAATTCTTCATACACTTCCATGGAGGTATGTTATAGGGGATCTAAAAAACTATCCAAAAGATATAATTTGTAATTCAAGTACCAAAGGGGTTTAAAACATCATAAGCCAATACCAACCATGCATTCTTATATTCTAAAGAAAAACATTGGTGTTGTGAATCAATCATATAGCATGATGTTGAGTCATTATGATTTCTTTTCAATACATAGTTACTATACTAAGAATTCCAACTCAATCCATATGTAGTCTATGATGAAATGAATAATCATTGCATGTGTGGTTTCAAGAAAAGATAACACAATTCCATTGAAATGGTTTTCTTCATCTATTTCTTTATGGGGTTCCACTGATGTTATATGCTATATTATATATCTCCAAATCAATTTTAGGATTTTATATATTTTATATACTTGTATATTGTACATTGGAAAACCAAATTCCTAATTTAACTAATTTTGAACTGAACCCTACTCGGTTGTGTAAACTTTTATTCCATTGATATTATTTTAATTGTTTTCAATTTTCATAAAATTTGACTCACAATGCCAAATTCAATGTATATATCACAAAGGAAACTATTTACATATCAAATGTGCATATCCTTAATTTATTTTCAACCATTTGTTGAATTTACAATTTGGGTATTGAAATTTTATTCTATAATCCACTTATCTATTTGAAATTTCATAGTTTAATAATTCATTCAAACCCTTGGTATACCAAGGTGTGATTAAATGTAAATTAGTCAATATTTTATCCATAGTTTTGGTATTTTATTCTCCCAATATATTGAAATATAAGGATATAAATTTTTAATCAAATATTTACAATAAAATTTATATAATAATATATATGAGTTTGTATAAGACTCAAGAGCATGGTATTGGATGTTAGATACATCCATGAAATAATTAATATTTAATGGTGGATGTGTTGATAAAATACATTAAATTAAATACAATAAATATATATCAATTTTTTATATTTTATATAAAGATTATATTATTTTTATGTATGAAAAAGATATTGGTTTATTCTATTTTAGTTTAGTAACTAGGGAGGGTTTATTCCATTGAAAAATTATCATCATTTGTCAATTTCTAAACCATTTAACATGGTCTAACTAAGACCAAGAGAACCCCATTAAAAATATGAATGAAAATTATATTTTATTTGGATATCACATAATATTTAATGGATAAACCGATAAATATATATATTTTAGTTTTTTATATGTGTTTATATTTCATTATTCCATTTAAGATCATTTTATATGAGCAGCTAAATGTTCATAAAAACAATCCACTATTTCCAATGTTATAAAATAAAGTCCACAAATCAATTATCAGACAATAATATAGTTTACCATTCAACATATTAGCTCACCACCACCTTTATAACCCCATTTAGAAACAACCCTTGCTCTTTCATTTTGAATAATAATCAATATGAATACCCCCTATAGGAAATCAAAATACGATATAATTTGAATTTCCCAAATATATCAATGGGCATTGTCTATGGTTAAATTTTATGTCCATTTAGGAAATGTTCTATCCAAAAAGTCTATTACTCATTGAGAAGCCTCTTTATAAAATTTTAATTGAAAACTCAAATACCCAATCATTATAAAGACACAATATTCTATGTAATAAAAAATTTGTTCATAAATATCCTTGCACACTTTTGGAATTTGTAAGTTTCCATATTAAATTATTTTAAGGACCAAATAGACATTTAATTTCTTCAAATAATGTAATTAAATATAGACTAAAACATTATAATGTGTTATGTGTTCATGGTATTCAAATAATACATTTAAAATAAATTTTTTTATATTAAAAAATTCACATTCAATGGAAGAAAAGATAAACATGGGTTCCCTTTAAAATATAATTATATACACATATCATAAATTCACTAGGACTCTAAAACCATGATTAATTAGGATTTAAATGATGTTTTATTACGTTAATGAAGTATGAAATATTGAAATCCCACATCTAATTTACTACATCCACGAAGTGAAGCAATATATCACTATCATAGGGCCAAAAAATCCTTAATAGGCTAAGAGTAGGGGAACCATTTCTTGGAGGGGGAGGTTAGAGGGCGGTATGCATCACCACCACGGAGGGGAACCGTTTTAGAGATGGTGGTTGGAGGGGGTCCGGCATCACTGCTGGGAAAAGGAAGGTTAGAGGGGGGTTACGTGGGACTAGGTTCTTACTGAGGATAGATGAGGGAGGTTGGAGGGGGGGGGGGTCGCGGGGTAGGGGTCAATATAGGGAGGGGAGCAAAGGAGGTCAGGGAGGGAGAGGGTTTGGGCCAGGGTTGCATGTAGGTATTGGGGTAGGTGTATCAAATAGGGTTTTTAAACATTTTATTGTGATTTAATTTAAACCACCGTAAATTATTTAAAAAATAATTGTGGTTTGACAAATCCTCTGTTATATTATAAATTTTTAAACCAAATTTATTTCACAAAGGTTAATAGAATTTCCTTTGATAAAACTCCACTGACAAATCCTTTTTTTTACTCTTAAGGGATAAAAAGGGATGGGCGAAAATCTGAGATTAAAATGTTCTTCTTACCTTGGAGGAGGAAGTAGTGAAGCTAGATCAGAGGTTTTGGACCCTAGAGGCTACGAAAAAAGGTTGTAGAAGATGTATCACTCAATTTATAAGGCCGAAACATAGTGTTACTTCATCTAAAATTATAATAAAGTAGATTCTCTTGATTTTGGATAACCCTCCATGATGAGGGAAATAAAAAAATTTATATCAATTCCCTATATCAGTATTTTATTACACATAAATCCAAAGAACAAGATGAGTAACTATAATATTATATGATCTGGAAAGTTATGATCAGTGTGAGAAACATGATATAAAAACAATATCTTACATACATGAGTGTTATATATAGGGATTGAACATTTGGTGTCAGAATTACCCATCAACCACCAGGAGTGTACGGACTGAGAATATATTGATTGGAGAGTGGGACTCTCCAAAATATAATTTCTTTTCCAACATGTTCATGTTGAAAAATAGGGTAATTTTAGAGAATTTAATTATATTAATAATGGGTTTGTCTAAGAAATTGATCAATATTTCCATCACGTAGAACATTAGGAGAACCAAGGTGATAGTGGTTGACTACTAAAAATATTCAGAATATAGATTTTATTATCTTTTTTTCATGAGTGGGGACATTCAAATGAGGTTCATCCATTGACCATGTTCAAAATATGATACCTATAAATGTTTTAGAAAATTTACTCGAAGGAATGTTCTAAATATGGGAGGTTATATATTTTCAATTTTATCATGGTATCACCACTATTAGGGGGACTATTCGGATATTGAAGATGGTGTGGATCCAATTCAAGGAAGACACAAACCAGGGGTGGATTTGAGGGGAAATTTGGTTTGATCTCCATATACATTTTAATACAACAACATGGTATTGAGTACATTGGTCAGGTGTAAAATTATGAAAAATATCTAGAATCGCCTTCAATGTGCTGTATCATTATGGTTTCCAAGCGACGGTCAAGTAACTCAAGTGGTGTGGTATGTGATTAAAATAAATGGGTGAATTGGTCCTCTTGGGAGAGGGATTGATACCTTTTTTATTTTTACATTATATAAATAAGATTAAAGGTTTAGTTTTTAATATCTTGATGTATGTAATTTCAACATACGATTTAACATCATGTGGTGATGACATGTGATAGTTGCAGATTATGGACATATAACATTGACCTTAGTGTCAAACAATTTATTTTAATATGTCCCAAAAGTGTGTAGTATATTATATCATATTAGGACCAATATGTGTAAAATAATGAAAATGAAACCCCTTCAAGATAGTGTTAATGTATAAAAAGGTAAAACAATTAGTCATACCACGTGAATGATCATGAGAAGTATACAATATCAATGTTTGAATCTAATTTTTTCTATACCAGTGGGTTCAACGAGTGGATCTAGGATTTATTTAGGGCTCAATGATTTCTCCTTATATGGTGTTTTATCTTCCATTGACACAATTACATTTATCAATGTCACAAAGGTGAGTTGTATGGTGAAAATTGATTTTTAATCAGATTCCCCTAATAGTTTTTCATCCTAATAGTCATTTTTTCACTTTCCATGGGATGTTTAGGGGCCTTCCAGACACACCTAATGGTTATATATTTTGGTTCATACATACTGATGAAGGAAAAAATTTTATATCCAAGTTTTTTGGAACTAATATACTAGTTTATATCTAATATTTTGACTTTTAGAAATATTATGTTGTAGGGGAGGTTTAAAAAACTAATGTGAAGATCGATAAATAAAAACCTATAAAACACAAGGGTAAAAATATGTTTATGCTCATAACATTTATACCACCACTTATGAATAATTATAGTGCCTTAACATTAGTGAATAATCTAAGGCCTGTTGTGGGAAAAGGGACACCAAAATAAGGCTTGGGTGATGAGAGGAGTTGTGGTTTGGAATGAGATAGAAATATATTTATCAATACATATCACAAGGAACTAGAATTTATCTATAACTAGTTATAGAATATTTCATGGGGTGTGACCAACACTAGATTGTGGCCATCCTCTTTAATGAGGATGTGATGAAAGAGAGGGGATTTTTTTTTTGGAATATTAATGTTGATATAAAACATTTTTATATCAAGGGAAACATGTGGATAATTTAAATTTTTTATGTTCATAATTGTTCGAAACATATTATATAATTTTAGTGTTACAAATCCTCAATGCGGGGGAGGTACTCTAAGGGGAATCGGGTGGTGCAAGAATATTGAAAACCCAATGTAAATTAGGACTATAGATGCCCTGAGAAAATTATCATGAGGTAGGCTTTACCCAATTTAATGTCACAATTCTTGAATTGTGGGATTGAAAATAGTTTAATGTGATGATTCTTGGAGCATTGCGGCTTTCCCAAAGTCATGGGGTCTTGGTGTTAGTGCATATCCCATGGAATTGAGAATCAAGCAACATGTAGTTTTAGAATATGGTGTTCTAGGAGAGCGGTGTGATAATTGGGGGACACACATCAGGAAAGGATGAGAATTTTACTCTATAGATTAATAATTCCTAAAAAAATTCACAATCTATGTATATTATGTTCATGCAGCTAAGGCCAAAAGTAGATGCTACTAGTTTAAAATCACAGAGTTCAGACTATGGGTTTTCAAATAGTATAATGTCATGACACATGGAAAAATGGGGTATGTATTATGGGTGGATATTTTTGGATGTAGAGACTTTAATATGATTGTAATGGAAGACAAACAAGGTCTTACTCCATTCTAAATTCTTTGGAACAATTTTCACATTATTTAGGGTCGTGATGCTTAAAAAAAGGGGGTTTGTGTCCAAAATAGGTTGGTGTGGCACAAGGAAATAACCTGATGTGAACAGAGTGATAAGAAATTCTAAAACCATGAAAATTACTAATAAAATATAAAAATAGTTTAATTTAATGATTCTTGGATCAAGGATCCATGTTTATGGTCATATGGTTAGAACTGTAAGGGCAGGAAAATTCATCTAATAACTCATATGAATATCAACTATGCTTGGGGAAGACTCCCCCAAAACTCATATGCCCACATGAGCCATGATTATTGTGATAAATTTAAAGGGGTGGGGAGTTCCCATTTTTATAAGGGAGATCATAATAAGGGTAAAAGGAATATAACTTAGTAAAGTTATAATGATGTCGATGTTCATAGCCATTATAGATGAACACATAGGGGGATAACACCAAGGGTGTTGAAAATACCTCATAATAGAGAGTATTGGAAAATATGGAACTAATTAATTATGAGATATGGACCAAGAGATATGATGACCGATGAACAGGGGTTGACTATTTACTATGTTCAAAACATTGGTTCCATAACATCCCTAGTCAAGGATGAGTTGAAATTTTTTTGGACAGACAACTAAGAATGTTCTAAAAAATTTATCATTCATTTGTCACCAGGGATCCTTTAAGTCATGTTCCTAAAATAATAGGTGATCTATTTTGGCCAAGAACCATTTCTGTTAGGGATTCTATTTATACCGTTATGGTGATGATATTTTAAAACCAAAGAAGGCATAATGTGTGGATGTGGAAATGTTTCAAGACTCATAGGGATGTTAAACACTTTAGTAGATATTCCACCATATTCTCAATTTTATATAATGGGTGAATCAATAGGCAAGGGCTGAGCATGTTCATGAGGTGGAGATACAGATTTGGTTTCCAGTTGGGCTGGTCATAGGAAATAGTATCTGGGTGACGCTTTATATCCAATAAAACTCAGAATCAAGACACATGTGGTTATTAGCATCGGCGTGGGAGATGAATTTCACTATATTGGTGTACAGAATCTCATGTGAGGGCTCAAAAAAATACAAAGTTTCAAGTTATGAAATATATTTGTGGACCATACAGTTTATTGTCATGGGGGAAATATTTTTTACATTAAATTTAATGTTATATAATGAGTACATGTGGTTGCTACAGTTTAGGATTTTATATCTTAGGCAATAGTGGTCTTGTTCTAGGGGATGCCCATTACTATTGATGAACAATAAAGGTCCATTCAGGGGCTTACATATAGAATCTACCAAGGTTCATTAAGGGATAAAATGGTGTGTTTTCATTCTTACACATGGGTGTATCGTATCACACTTATCACATTACAAATTTCATCTCATCGGATGAGGTAATATCAACCTATTGATGGATCAAGAAATATAATTGTGTATTACACCTATGGAGGAATTCCATTCCCATTTCATAATGCATCATACACTGAACATATAATTTATCCTACACTTGTTACATTGGGTATACTATTGTTTAACGTGGTCTAGATAGAACCATGTTGTATAGTTTTATGTCGTGTGACTAAGATATTAGGTTTTTAGTTTATATTCATGCAAATCAAACATTGTATTATCTAATATCTGTCACATGAGGCATCCCATGATTATCACATAGGGTAAGTCTTTATTTTAACATCATGGGAAAATGATATTTTCATATAGTTTAACATCCTATAACTAAGATGTTAGTCTTTATTTTTTAACATCACAAATATTGAACTAATATATTCCCTTGATGTAATGCATGAGGAATCTAATATTGGTGGGAGGTTTGTTGAAATATCCATATATGGTTATCAACAAGTATCTACCATTGGGCTTGAACATGTGAATGAAGTATAGTCATTCCCATTTCGGTTCCACCATGAGTTTCATTTTTTAGGTTTCATCAAAATCCTCAGATCATGTGCTATATAACCTTTAAGGAGGGAAGAAAGACTTTTTTGTTTTTAATTCTCACACAACCTAGTTCTTATTCCTTTCTAGGTTATTCATTACATAGTGCTTGTTTTTTTCAATGTCTTTAATCAAGGTCAAAACGAATTCTTCTCTATTTTCCAACATATATTGAGTGTAAAAATCCTTATGAAACATTGAAAAATAAAACTTTGTTGGAATAAATACATTTTCTCATATAAGATGGAGTATTAGGTCACTTGGGTTGAGTTTTGAGTTTTCTACCTATATTCCTAGAGGGAATTGAAGGTCTATTTGGTCCCTCACTTCGGTTTATAAATTGTTATCTACTGTAGAATTTTAGTGTTGGTTTTTCTGAACAACATGATATGAACATTCTATTGTGAATGGTAATGAGAATTGTGGTTGGACAAAATATTGTATCTATAATGCGAGTTAAATAAAAAAACAACAAAAAAGTTTGAATTATTTTCAATTATAATGGTATGATGAACCCAAAATTGATATATGATGTTGTATTAGACATATTTAATCATGGATCATACCTTAACCACTTTGAGGCGGATGGCCTCAAACCACATCGAGAAAAAGTCTATGGAAGAGATTATGAACCCACATTGTTGAGTTTTCGCTAGTGGGTAGGGGCTCAAGACATCAAGTCCACATATGGAAAGGGCCAAGAGTATGTGATATCATGGATAAGATCTGTGGGATGATATATGAAGTTAGAATAAAAATGGAATGCATGAAACCTCTTAGTGAACATAATTTATTCATAGACCATTGTTTCCGAGGATTTCGCCAGGGCGTGCTCATCCGTCACATTCGGCGGATGTCGGCGAGGTTCTGTTTCCCCGCATTCCAGCTTTCCAAAGGTGGGCGACATTCACTCATTATTTGGGGATGTCTTCTCTTTGATCAAAACGGGATGATGGGATGTCAGTTCTTCCTTCCGTGTATTCCTCCTCGAAACTCATCACATAGTCCGGATCTCCCTTATAGATTAAGTCATTGTCCGTGATACTCTTCCCAGTGCCATGTATCCATGGACTCCGGTTAATTACATTGCTTCTTCCAGGACATTCCAATGGGTCTATTCCGGGAAGAAATTTTTAGTTGGGGGAGTAGTCACGTTGAGGAATCACTTATGTGTCCTGACACTAGGGAATTGATATGTCTATCTTATGTCCCTTATTATAGGGCTTCTCGAGGGTGCGGAATCCCACATCGAGAATGAGGAATCATATTCCATAGGCATGTATAAGAGGTTTTCCTCACCTTTTTGTGTTTAACACTGGGTATGCCGCAAGTTTAACGTCCAGTGGAGACAGATCAGGCTGATCAAATCAGTAGCTAGAGTGGATTAGATTGAAGAACCCCTTTGAGGGAACACCGATATTGGGGCCAGCACATGGGTGACTTCCCGAATACTGTGGAGGGGAATGAGGTGGCATGATCTCACTGGGATGTGGCAGCCAGGGTACGAATCACGATGGAGGATGGTTTTGGTCTTGATCCTCAAAGAGACTTCTTATGTACCATTCCTTGACATGGATCAAAGTCCTCGTAGTTCGGGAATGGATGTGTGGGGAATACACTCTAGGCTGTTAGGGTATTGGTGAGCTGACGTGAAAGATATCGGTATGACCAGGTGGTGGGCTTGAACCTAGTGAGGCTTCCTACATACCATGCCTTATCATGGATCAAAGACCCCATAGTTCGGGTGGGCACCAGTGAACCAAAGTGAAAATGGACATTGTTCCGATGGTTGGTGGGCTTGAAAATTGTGAGACTTCCTACGTACCATCCCTTAGCATGGATCAAAGATCCCATAGTTCATGTATAGATGTCGGTGAACTGAAATGAAAATGGACCTTGGTCCAATGGATGATGGCATTGAAACTCGTGAGGCTTCCTACGTACCATGCCTTATCATGGATCATAGACCCCATAGTTCGGGTATGGATGTCGGGGAACTGACGTGAAGATGGACCTTGGTTCGATGGAGGGTGGGCTTGAAGCTCGTGAGGCTTCCTACTTACCATGCCTTAAAACAGATCAATGTCCACATAGTTTGGTATAGGGGACTGGCACACCGACACGGAGGCGGTCAGGACCAATAGTTGGTGGGCTTGAACCTCAGAGATTCTTCCTATGTATCATTCCTTGACTTGGATCAAAGACTACATAGTTCAGATGGGTGTGTGTCGGTGAACTAAAGTGAATAAGTACCTCGGTCCATGTGGGTGGTGGGCTTGATCCTCAGGGAGGCTTCCTACGTACCATGCCTAGGCACGAATCAAAGCCCACATAGTTTTGGATAGTAAGGGGCTGTTTAATAGACAGGAAGGGGTGTAAGAACAACTAGATGGTGGGATCACAACGGCTTAATGCTTGACTGGGATGTTGGTTAACGTCATGTGGGATGGGGGCATTTGGGGTTCATGATCTGAGGCAGCCCAACGTGTGTCATGGTCATTTCTCACTCTAAACTCATGGAAGTCATGATCAGTGTGTGAAAAAAGAGGATTCAAAGACCTGACGATCATGTTGTGAAGTGTGCCTCCATGGGAAGTTAAGAGGGGATCATGCATTGGGCGGCTCATGGTGCTGGGACATACTCGAGGATGGTGGCCCGATGATGACAAAGCACAGCGGGAGAGGGGGATTGGGACTTACTCTAGGATGGAGGCTCGGTTCCCTATCACACCCTTCGATAGACGTCGCACTGAGGAAGTGACGAGGAGTAGGTGTTTCGCCTCCTGCAGGAAAAGCTAGGAGCTTATGCCATAGTGGCTGCCATCCCCATGGAAAAACCCACTCCTAGAAGGAGGATATCATCCCTTGTGGAGACTGGGGGGCATGGAGAATGTCCAAGGTGGGCGACCCGAAGTGAGAGGAACAGCGCGATGTCACAGTTTAACATTGTGTGTTGAGGATAAGGGTGCTTGGCAGTTTAACATCTTGCAGCATGGACAAGGTGGTTTTACTCTACACCCCTGGGACTTACATAACTGGTACCCTCTATACCTAGTGGGAGGGAAGGTACCAGAAATGTCATGGTAGGGGGGTCACGAAGCGAAGCATCGAGGGGTCCACATTAGCATGGCTATGCAATGAAGAAATATCCATTAGTGTTCCTATGTGAAGTCGCATTAGGCGGAGCAACACAACAGGCGGTATCATCCAGGGGACTTTGAAGTCACATCATGCAAACTTCGAGGGCCGCACGGGAGAAGTAATTTCCCAGAAGAGGGGTCCATAGGCAGGGGCTTTGTGGAGCACGGTTGTTCTGTGTGGTGGAGGGTACTGGATAATGGGTGTGCTTCGCGAAGTGGGGTTCCATAGCCTTAGCATAGGGCAAGGTTGATGTGGGAGGTGCTTCACAAACTGGAATGGTAACCGCGGAGCACTACCTTATGGAGAACAGGTTCCTCACGAAGAAAAGTGTTGTGAAGCAAGGTATTTGACAAAGTACAATGTACAGGACATATAATGTGGATCATGTGTACAAGAGGGGTGTCTTGTAATGAATAAACGCTTCAAGACAACCCGGGTCCCCTTGGGGATCCCCTTCCTCCACAAAAGAGCTTAGGCTTCATGAAATGCATCCCTCTCGGAAGAGGGGATCAAAGAGAGACAATGGTAAGGTACCTCATGAAGAAAAAATATCTCGCGTAGCTCATGATTTACGGAGCAATGGGTGCTTCATGATTTGGGATCTGAGAAGCCAAAAGGACAGATTGTCCATCCCCTGGGCTTAGGGGGAGCATAGTATTTATAGGGAAGAGGCACCACGAAGCAGAGCATACACAACGCGAAGACGAATTTGGTTTCTTTGCGGTGGGTCACGAACGACTGGGGCATTTGAGGATGGTACCGTATCCTTTGCTTCGCGATGGGCTCGCGAACGTCAGGGGCATTTGCAGAGGGTACCGCCTCCTTTGCTTCGTGGAAGTTCGGGAACGTCAGGGGCGTTCCCAAAGTGTGACACCTCCGTTGCTAAGAGGTGGGCTCACGAACGTCAGGGGAATTCACAGAGGTTACCGCCACCTTTTCATTGATCGGCTGCATTGGTTGGGGGGCTCCATGAAGTCTCTTCGTGAGGCCGTTTGTGTGGCCTCTTTCTATTCATTCTTTTCTTCCAAAATTTTGGCACCAACAAATCCCCCCCCCCCTCAGACATAGATCCTAGGAGATATCATGGCTCAATGATTTAGGGAAATCTCCAAAATCATCGGTCGTTTACGAGTCACACTCACGAAGAGGGTGCGTGAGGCAGACAGGGACAACGCGGGCCGGGCATTCCATGAAGTGGCTTCACGAGGTCAGTCGTGGGGTCTCTTTCTATTGATTCTTTTCTTCCAACATTTTGGCACCAAAAAATTCCCCCCTCATACTTGGACCTATGGAGGGATCAAGGGTTGATGTCTGAGGGAAATCGCAAAAATAATCGGCCGTTCGCGGTGCACATGTGCAAAGAGGGTGCGCGAGGCTGACAGGGGCCGTGCGGGCCGGGCGCACCGTGAAGCTCCGTGCAGATTGGACGCACCGCGACGATCTGAAAGTCACCACCACTAAATAGGGGGTAGTCTATCTGTGGCTAGATACGACCAGTGAGGGAGACCACATGTGTAACACCCCGAGATTTTATGAAAAATATTATTTTAGTTTCATTAATGTCTTGTGTTGTATTCTACACCCATATTACCTTGCGCTATACGCATCACCGTGTTAGCTTGAAGTATACGCAACACTAGTCTTGGAACGTTTTACACACAATTTTGATAATAGTTATTCTACGCAACATTGAGTACATATATATATATATATACATATTAAATGTATAAATAAAATGTGGTTGGATTCTGTTATACAAAACAACGAAAGATTCTTTCACAACACGCAACCTTGACTTGGCTTGCATTACACGCAATCGCGACCTTTCTTGATAGCGTGTGTTGTACGCAATACCGAGTTTCACTAAACAACGATATGCTATTAATATATTATTAAAACTAGCCGTTATGAATAGTAATAACCACTTTTTTAAATTTAGTAAATTTTATTTTTCAAAATGGACTTCATTTTTGGATTCGGAATATCGAAATTAGCTTAGGGTGAAATTTTGGTAATTTTCGGATAACTTTCATATTTTGATGAATAGTGGAAATTACTAAATTTTAATTAAAAACAACTTTTTCAATCGAAATAATTAATAGTGATAAATTATTAATTTTAGTGGTTTTAAAGTATATTTAGAATATATTTTTTCAATTTAATACAATGATGGTCATTGGATGTAATTTCACATTTAAACCACTTATAAACAAGTTTCAATCTTTTGATAGTTATTACCTCTTAAAAACAGGCTATTTGTTTTGACGACGGGAATTAATTTTTAATTTAGTTAATGCAACTGATATGTTTTGAATTTGGTAAAATAGACATCATTTTTGAGGTCATAATATCAAATATAGCTTAGTCCTAATTTTTGGTATTTTTATGAAAACATTCAATTTTTGATGAATAGTGAAACCACTAAGTGATAGATAAAAAAAACTGAATTTTTCATAAAACATAATTTTACCGCTTCTGTGAGTGGAATTTCGAAAATCCGAGAGACACGATTAATATCAAGGACTAAAATTTGGTTCAATAAGATGAAAATAATTTTTGGTGAATAGTAACTGTTGATTTTTTTTAACCAGGGTTAAAAGTAAATAGGGTAATTAAGTGTAAAAATGATATTATTATTACCCTAACACTTGTCCTGATTCTATTGGATATGTGTAATTCGACCAAAAACAAACATAGGAATAAAATATCACCATTTAGGCCCACTTGGATTAGATTAGGACATTTATTATTAATTGATTTAAAGAAGGGTTAAAAAAGTTAAATTCCAAGTTAATTACTAAAACATTTTTAATATGGGGTTATACATAAGTTACATTCGACTATAAATTTGAATTAGAAAGCTAAAACGATTTCCTACATAATGGTATTTTATTTGTAATTTTTAGACATTAAATAATTTAATTTATTTATGGCACAACGATGATGCAGTAATTATCTTATTAATGAAAAATTGACATAATTGATGTTATAAATACACAAATAAATATAATTTGAGACTTTTTATGAATTCCAATAATTTTCTAGGTTAATATGACATGTTATTATTGATTTAATTAACTTTGTTAGAACTTATCATTCTGTCATGATTTTCACAAAAATCAATTACTAAATAGTGTCAAAATTGACATAAAATAGTTTACAAAAGACATATTATATTATTAATTGTTATTTTATTTCTAAAAATCTATGGTTCGGACAAATGACTTATATAAGATTATATATATTAATAATAAACAATTTGGGGTTCGTTTGGCTTCTTATAGTATGTTTATTAACCTTATAGTTTTAGAACACAAGAAGACACGGTAAAAGTAAAATTATTTAACTTAATGTTAAATCTAAATGATAATGTTAAAATAGGAACCTAAACTTGTCTAAATTCTATTGGATTAAATTATTTCGACCCATCCCCACCTTAGCCTCGAAACAAATCAATTTGGATCTATTTAAAACCGAACTTGACTTTATAATAAAATATATTTTTTTGTTATTCCAAAGGTGCCCCTCTCCTTCCTTATAAAAGGGCACCTCCTCCCTCTCTTCCTCACACAACTTTGAGCCTTCAAGATTGGCCGAACCCTGAAAAAATCTCTTCTCAACTTCCCTACCAACATCTTATAGGTTCTGGTCTTCCTCAAAGACCAATTTTACTGCCCTACGAGGAGGTCTCAAAAAGGCTCATCAAAGAAGAGGAAATTTCCGTTACCGATTCATTCACCTTTATTTCTTCTTCCACTTCTTCTTCTTAGGTTGTTTAATTATGAAGTAATAACATCAGTATCACTCATATACTGATATGTTATTATAAGTATGAAACAATCCTAATTCACCATCTATCAATCCTACAGAAAACGAAATCACCGCGCGTGCGTACGTACGGAATACCGTCTCCACGCCGTGGTGTAATCTGCTTTTCCACCAACACCTTATATGGATGGGTATTATGGTGTAAAGAATTACTATACATAGTTATTATAACATCATAATGATTCTGATATATTGTATCAACCACTCCAATTCAATTCTATAATTATGGAAATGATATCATCGCTCGTGCATACGTACGGACTACCGTCTCCACGACGCGATGAGATTCATTCTCCATGTTAACCATTTAAGAATGATTATAAATTATATATAAGAAATAATAATGAAATATATGACATTATAAAGCTACTGTATTTATGTGTATATATATGTATGTCATCTACTTAATTCCACTCAATTCAATAAGGACACGAAAACAGCGTTCATGCGTACGTACGGCCTACCGTCTCCATGAACGGTGTATTTCATTCCATTTATCGATCCATTATATATTTGTATATTCTGAATATATATTATATATAAATCATGTTTTATATTCTATAATTATGTAATAATGATCTAAGTAATCATATCAATAATTACAAGGTAAAACACCAACGACAAATGAGACGATTTTACCCAAAACGCTACATTAACATGAATTTACAAAAGAACTAGTAATATAAAGTCATAAGTGAACCATATATGATATAATAACAATGAATATGATTCTGTAATAAGTCAATGACATTATTTAAATCATTATACAGGAGGTTCGGACACTTACGAAGCAAATCGGACCTAAGGTAAGGGAAATATCACAATCTCATTTTTATCCGAGATTGTTTATACTTTGGTATTTACTGAGGTGTATTTTATCATCCACATTCATGTTTACTCAATATGTAATATTATTTCCATCCATAAACAATTGTTTAAATCCAATTTTACCCTTCGGTGAGTTTTTAGTAAAATATATGAAAGAAATTTTTGTCGTTTTTCATACGAGGTACTTTTTGACTTTTCCGACAAAAGTACGAGAAGAATGTTTTTTTAACTTATACGGCATGAATGGATTTGTAAAACATTATTTTCAAGAAGCTTTCTTTACATGTTTTCATGTTTATTTTTAATCAAATTCTTTTAGTTTAAAATTGTATGATATATAAAGAAAGGAAAAATGTTTTTGAGGTAGAAAGGATATTTTCCTCAAGAATGGAGTTCAAGTGTTTTATCAAAAATATTTTCCATCTAAGATAATATAGGGTTATGTTTCTATCCCTATTATTACATTGATTGGATTATGTTGTGATGGAATTATTTTTATGAAATCCTTTATCATATATGAATTGTTTTATAATGTCATGTTGTTTAATAATCCAATTTTTATTACATGGGTTATGCAATGATGTATGGTTTATGATTTTGTGGCACGCATAAGAATGGTATCATTATGAGATGGGTGGGACCAATATCTCCCTCCAATGCATTGGGTAAAGATTTTATATCTCATGAAATAGACATGGCTGGAACGGTAGGTTATACCGGTTCAGTGAAATAGGACTGAAACGAGGGTAACTCAGTTCAGAAAGGGACTTTGTCCAGTAAGATAGTCTTGGAAATGAGTCTTGACTAACAAGAAATGATTCTCTATGATTATGTGTGAATGCCACAAAGTTTAATGTTTTAAGTTATGATTATTGTGATTACATTTCACTGCCATGATTTACCCCTTGTTATGAAATTATGATCTCTTTTGCAGGTTAAGATTTCCAAAAGTCATGTGCTTATGTATATTATGTGATTGATATTTCTTTTGTTTACCCTTATTGAGAATTTGAGCTCACCCTTTTATGTTTTATTTTCCCCAGGATATAAAGAACGGTTTTAGGTATAATAAAAAGGATGATCTCTATAGGAGTTGTTGAAGATCTTTCACCAGGATTAGAGGATTATATTCCGAGTTTCCAAAGACACTAAACTATTACTGTCCTTGTGTGTGTGTTTTTGTTATGTACTAAGTATTCCACAAATATAATTTAATTTCAATGTACGTCAAGCTTCGGGTCTCTACAGTTGGTATCAGAGGAAAGGTTTAGTCAACCTTTGGAAACTAGGATGCAAAAACATTTGTGAGATCCCTAGAGATATTTCTAAGGTATGTCTAGGGATTCCCCTAAGGATAAGTATACGTATAGGATATTGTCCTAGAACTATGGTAACGATATTAGATTAAACCAAAGATGTTAGATATTGAAGTTACTCCCCCTTTATTATGATTTTTCCTCTCACACTATTCTTTTTGGGTTTTAGAAAATGGCTGGAAACAAGATGATTCATGATAATGGGGGATATGATGGACAATGGAATGATATTCTTCATGAGCAACCAAATGAAATGGGATTTGGAAGTCCAAACATCATTATTATGCCGAATCAGAAATCTCATAATATGATCAATAAAGTAAATTTTGGTATGTTTCCTGACTCGGCTAATAAGAGAAAGATGGAGTTTCATGATGATCATAGAGGAAAGAAAGTTCAATTTCCCCTATGTAAATCATGTGGTGAGAGGAATCAATGAGAATGTTTCAAAGGAACTGGAAGATGATTTGGGTGTGGAAAAGAAGGACACAAATCCAGTAAGTGTAAAGGAAAAGGTTCAGTTAACACCAGGGATGAGGATAATGGTATTGCTGTGACATCAACAATGGTTAAATGTTTTAAATGTTGAATGTACTGGCATTATGAAAACCAATTCCCTAAGGTAATGTCTCATGAAGAGAATCAGTATGGTCGTATGGGTAGTATTTATGTTGATGATGATGAAGAGACTACAAATGATATTTGAGATGAAAGAATTGTTGAAGCTCGGTCAATGGTTTAAGAATGTAGTGGAATGATTACATGTTTATCATGTGTAATGTTGTAGAAGTAATCTCATGGTACTGTGGAATAAAGAGACATCTAAGGATTGTTACACTGTTGCCTTTCCTTGAGTTTTGAAAGTGTATGATTAATGTTACCAGTATCCATGAAAGGTTATTCAGATATTTTTGGAATGTAGATGATATGCGCATAATGAAGGGATAAGGAAAAAATTAAATATTTGATAGTATTCATGAGCTCATGACTGATATAAGGAGAAGGTTATATCATGGTTTGAGTATATAGAATTTTGAGGATTTTGGTATGTGGAAAGAGTTAACTTTTGACACCACTCATGTTTTCAATATGGTTCAAGGGGTATTCAAGAGAGTACATGATTAAGGCCTTTGAATGTTTGGAATGTGACAAACAAGATATATCTTATGATATATGGGGATAAACTATGGTATTAAATCTGTAGAGTGGACTGCAGTATTATGGATAACCCTAAAGATTGGAATGGATTATATTGGACATAAGTTAGTATTGTTTGTTTTTCGATATTATTGATGTGATGTTATAGTAATATAGTTTTAGAAAAAGGACAACCTGCAGGGCGGGCGACATCCCATCATGTCAGACAAGGCTGTGGGAATCGAACCCACAACCCGAAGTGTGACTGGCCTTTATCGCCTACCACTGGCCTACAGGAAGTCCCTGGTTAGTATAAACTAGTTTTATTAAGAAGTATGATATATGAAGTATAAGTTCATTTTTGGAAACATATACGATTAATCTAACCATAAGATGGACTTATAAATTTTGCTAACCTTTTGTTTGAAAGAGATGGAATGACCCATCATTCTATCACATGATCTGCTAACACTTCACGAATAACAAATTCAACTTTATTTATTTAAGAGATGAAGTGGAAATTGTTCAAGGCACGAACAACAGTGAGATTGTACCAAAATAAAGTAAGTATTTATTCTAATTCAAATTCTTTAACTTTAGGGAAGCGATCTTGAACACCAAAAATGTTGTCCTAGTGCTCTTATATCAGATTAATCAGATGGTACCTTAGATCGTCCAAAATTTATGGATTTGTGATTGTTGGCTTTTCCATAGCCATGTTCTCTACCACTCTCCATCAGAACATGATGGTTAGATTTCTCTTCCATATCCATAATTTCACCTATGTGGAAACCCAGTGATTAGTTTATTTTGGTAACCGTTACATACTTTTGTTTTTAAAGATTTGTTTTGGTATTCCTTTTTACGATGTGGGTATCGATAAAAAAAAATTCGAATAGTAAACCATTTATAATCCCGACGAATTTCGAGGGCGAAATTCATTTTAAGGGGGGTAGAATGTAACACCCCAGATTTTATGAAAAATATTATTTTAATTTCATTAATGTCTTGTGTTATATTCTACACCATGATTACCTTGCACTATATGCAACACCATGTTAGCTTGCAGTATATGCAACACTAGTCTTGGACCGTGTTACACACAATTTTGATAATAGTTATTCTACGCAACATTGAGTATATATATATATATAGATATATTAAATGTATAAATGAAATGTGTTTGGATTCTGTTATACAAAACAACGAAGGATTATTTAACAACACGCAACCCTGACTTGGCTTGCATTACACGCAATCACGACCTTCCTCGATTGCGTGTGTTGTACGCAATACTGAGTTTCACTAAACAACGATATGCTATTAATATATTATTAAAACTAGCCGTTATGAATAGTAATAACCACTTTTTCAAATTTTTTAAATTTTATTTTTCAAAATGGACTTCATTTTTGGATTCGGAATATCGAAATTAGCTTAGGGTGAAATTTTGGTAATTTTCGGATAACGTTCATATTTTGGTGAATAGTTGAAATTAGTAAATTTTAATTAAAAACAACTTTTTCAATCGAAATAATTAATAGTTATAAATTATTAATTTTAGTGGTTTTAAATTATATTTAGAATATATTTTTACAATTTAATACAATGATGGTCATTGGATGTAATTTCTCATTTAAACCACTTATAAACAAGTTTCAATCTTTTGATAGTTATTATCTCTTAAAAACACGCTATTTGTTTTGATGATGGGAATTAATTTTTAAATTAGTTAATGCAACTGATATGTTTTGAATTTGGTAAAATAGACTTCATTTTTTAGTTCATAATATCAAATATAGCTTAGGCCTAATTTTTGGTATTTTTCAGAAAACTTTCAATTTTTTATGAATAGTGAAACCACTAAGTGGTAGTTAAAAAAAACTGAATTTTTCATAAAACATAATTTTACCGCTTCTGTGAGTGGAATTTCGAAAATACAAGAAACACGGTTAATATCAAGGACTAAAATGTGGTTCAATGAGATGAAAATAATTTCTGGTGAATAGTAACTTTTGACTTTTTTTACCACGGTTAAAAGTAAATAGGGTAATTAAGGGTAAAAATGATATTATTATTACCCTAACACATGTCCTGATTCTATTGGATAAGTTTAATTCGACCAAAAAAACATAGGAATAAAATATGACCATTTAGGCCCACATGGATTAGATTAGGACATTTATTATTAATTTATTTAAAGAAGGGTTAAAAGAGTTAAAATCATAGTTTATTTACTAAAACATTTTTAATATGGGGTTATACATAAGATAAATTATATTATAAATATTCATTAGAAATATAAAAAGATTTCCTACATAATGGTATTTTATTTGTAAATTTTAGACATTAAATAATTTAATTTATTTATGACACAACGATGATGCAGTAATTATCTTATTAATGAAATATTGATATAATTGATGTTATAAATACCCAAATAAATATAATTTGAGACTTTTTATGAATTCCAGTAATTTTATAGGTTAATATGACATGTTATTATTGATTTAATTAACTTTTTTAGAACTTATCATTCTGTCATGATTTTCACAAAAATCAATTACTAAATAGTGTCAAAATTTACATAAAATAGTTTTTAAAACACATATTATATTATTAATTGTTATTTTATTCCTAAAAATCTAAGGTTCGGAGAAATGACTTAGATAAGATTATATATATTAATAATAAACAATTTTGGGTTTGTTTGGCTTCTTATAGTAAGTTTATTAACCTTATAGTGTAAGAACACAAGAAGACACAGTAAAAGTAAAATTATTTAACTTAATGTTAAATCTAAATGATAAGGTTAAAATAGGAACCTAAACTTGTCTAAATTCTGTTTGATGAAATTATTTCGACCCATCCCCACCTTATCCTCGAAATAAATCAATTTGGAGCTATTTAAAACCGAACTTGACTTTATAATAAAATAATATTTTTAGTTATTCCAAAGGTGCCCCTCTCCTTCCTTATAAAAGGGCACCTCCTCCCTCTCTTCCTCACACAACTTTGAGCCTTCAAGCTCGTCCAACCCCTGAAAAATTCTCTTCTCCACTACCCTAGAAACATCCTATAGGTTCTGGTCTTCCTCAAAGACCAATTTTAGTGCCCTAAGAGGAGGTCTCAAAAAGGCTCATCAAAGAAGAGGTAATTTCTGTTACCGATTCTTTCACCTTTATTTCTTCTTCCACCTCTTCTTCTTAGGTTGTTTCATTATGAAGTAATAACATCAGTATCACTCATATACTGATATGTTATTATAATTATGAAACAATCCTAATTCACCATCTATCCATCCTACGGAAAACGAAATCACCGTGCGTGCGTACGTACGGAATACCGTCTCCACGTCGTGGTGTAATCTGTTTTTCCACCACCACCTTACATGGATAGGTATTATAGTGTAAATAATTACTAAAAATATTTATTATAACATCATAATGATTCTGATATATTGTATCATCCACTCCAATTCAATTCTATAATTATGGAAATGATATCATCACTCGTGCGTACGTACGGACTACTGTCTCCACGACGCGATGAGATTTGTTCTCCATGTTAACCATTTCAGAATGATTATAAAGTATATATAAGAAATAATAATGAAATATATGACATTATAAAGCTACTGGATTTTTGTGTATATATATGTATGTCATCTACTTAATTCCACTCAATTCAATAAGGAAACGAAAACAGCGTTCATGCGCACGTACGGCCTACAGTCTCCTTGAACAGTGTATTTCATTCCATTTATCGATCCATTATATATATGTATATTATGAATATATATTATATATAAATCATGTTTTATATTCTATAATTAAGTAATAATGATCTATGTAATCATATGAATAATTACAAGGTAAAACACGAACGACAAAGGAGACGATTTTACCCAAAACGCTACTTTAACATGAATTTACAAAAGAACTGGTAATATAAAGTCATAAGTGAACCATATATGATATAATAACAATGAATATGATTCTTTAATAAGTCAATGACATTATTTAAATCATTCTACAGGAGGTTCGGACACTTACGAAGCAAATCGGACCTAAGGTAAGGGAAATATCACAATATCATTTTTATCCGAGATTGTTTATACTTTGGTATTTACTGGGGTGTATTTTATCATCCACATTCATGTTTACTCAATATGTAATGTTATTTCCATCCATCAACAATTGTTTAAATCCTATTTTACCCTTTGGTGAGTTTTTAGTAAAATATATGAAAGAAATCTTTTGTCGTTTTTCATACGAGGTACTTTTTGACTTTTCCGACAAAAGTACGAGAAGAATGTTTTTTAACTTATACGGAATGAATGTATTTTTAAAACATTATTTTCAAGATGCTTCCTTTAAAAGTTTTCAAGTTTATTTTTAATCAACTTCTTATAGTTTAAAATTGTATGATATATTAAGAAAGGAAAAATGTTTTTGAGGTAGAAAGGATATTTTCCTCAAGAATGGAGTTCAAGTGTTTTATCAAAATTATTTTCCATCTAAGATAATATAGGGTTATGTTTCTATCCCTATTATTACATTGATTTGATTATGTTGTGATGGAATTATTTTTATGAAATCCTTTATCTTATATGAATTGTTTTATAATGTCATGGTGTTTAATAATCCCATTTTTATTACATGGGTTATGCAATGATGTATGGTTTATGATTTTGTGGCACACATAAGAATGGTATCATTATGAGATGGGTGGGACCAATATCTCCCTCCAATGCATTGGATAAAGATTTTATATCTCATGAGATAGACATGGCTGGAACGGTAGGTTATACCGGTTCAGGGAAACATGACTGAAACGAGGGTAACTCGGTTCAGAAAGGGACTTTGTCCACTAAGATAGTCTTGGAAATGAGTCTTGACTAAAAAGAAATGATTCTCTATGATTATGTGTGAATTACACAAAGTTTCATGTTTTATGTTATGATTATTGTGATTATATTTCACTGCCATGATTTACCCCATGTTATGAAATTATGATCTCTTTTGCAGGTTAAGATTTCCAAACGTTATGTGCTTATGTATATTATGTGATTGATATTTCTTTTGTTTACCCTTACTGAGCATTTGAGCTCACCCTTTTTTGTTATATTTTCCCCAGGATATAAAGAATAGTTTTAGGTATAATAAAAAGGATGATCTTTATAGGAGTTGTTGAAGATCTTTCACCAGGATTAGAGGATTATATTCCGAGTTTCCAAAGACACTAAACTATTACCGTCCTTGTGTGTGTGTTTTTGTTATGTACTAAGTATTCCACAAATGTAATGTAATGTCAATTTACGTCAAGCTTCAGGTCTCTACAGTTGGTGTCAGAGGAAAGGATTATTCAACCTTTGGAAACTAGGATGCAAAAACGATAGTGAGATCCCTAGAGATATTTCTAAGGTATGTCTAGGGATGCCCCTAAGGATAAGTATACGTATAGGATATAGTCCTAGAACTATTGTAACGATATTAGATTAAACCAAAGTTGTTAGATATTGAATTTACTCCCCCTTTATTAGGATTTTTTCCTCTCACACTATTCTTTTTGGGTTTTAGAAAATGGCTGGAAACAAGATGATTCATGATAATGGAGGATATGATGGACAATGGAATGATATTCTTCATGAGCAACCAAATGAAATGGGATTTGGAAGTCCAAACATCATTATTATTCCGAATCAGCAATCTCATAATATGATCAATAATGTAAAATTTGGTATGTTTCCTTACTCGGATAATAAGAGAAAGATGGAGTTTAATGATGATCATAGAGGAAAGAAAGATCAATTTCCCCTATGTAAATCATGTGGAAAGAGGAATCAAGGAGAATGTTTCAAAGGAACTGGAAGATGCTTTGGGTGTGGAAACGAAGGACACAAAGTCAGTAAGTGTAAAGGAAAAGGTTCAGTTAACACCAGGGATGAGGATAATGGTATTGCTACGACATCAACAATGGTTAAATGTTTTAAATGTGGAATGTACGGGCATTATGCAAACCAATGCCCTAAGGTAAAGTATCATGAAGAGAATCCGTATGGTCGTATGGGTAGTATTTATGTAGATGATGATGAAGAGACTACAAATGATATTTGAGATGAAAGAATTGTTGATGCTCGGTCAATGGTTTAAGAATGCAGTGGAATGATTACATGTTTATCATGTGTAATGTTGCAGAAGTAATCTCATGGTATTATGGAATAAAGATACATCTAAAGATTGTTACACTGTTGCCTTTCCTTGAGTTTTGAAAGTGTATGATTAATGTTACCAGTATCCATGAAAGGTTATTCAGATATTTTTGGAATGTAGATGATATGCGCATAATGAAGGGATAAGGAGAAAATTAAATGTTTGATAGTATTCATGAGCTCATGACTGATATAAGGAGAAGGTTATATCATGGTTTGAGTATATATAAATTTGAGGATTTTGGTATGTGGAAAGAGTTAAATTTTAACACCACTCATGTTTTCAATAAGGTTCAATGGGTATTCAAGAGAGTACATGATTAAGGCCATTGAATGTTTGGAATGTGACCAAAAAGATATATCTTATGATATATGAGGATAAACGATGGTATTAAATCTGTGAGAGTGAACTGCAGTATTATGGATAATCCTAAAGATTGGAATGGATTATGTTGGACATAAGTTAGTATTTTTTGTTTTTCGATATTATTGATGGGATGTTATAGTAATATAGTTTTAGAAAAAGGACAACATGTAGGGCGGGCGACAGCCCATCGTGTCAGACAAGGATGTGGGAATCGAACCCACAACCGAAGTGCGACGGGCCTTTATCGCCTACCACTGGCCTACAGGAAGTCCCTGGTTAGTATAAACTTGTTTTATTAAGCGGTATGATATATGAAGTATAAGTTCATTTTTGGAAACATATACGATTAATGTAACCATAAGATGGAATTATAACTTTTGCTAACCTTTTGTTTGAAAGAGATGGAATGACCCATCATTCTATCACATGATCTGCTAACACTTCACGAATAACAAATTCAACTTCATTTATTTAAGATATGAAGTGGAAATTGTTCAAGGAACGAACAACAGTGAGATTGTACCAAAATAAAGTAAGTATTTATTATAATTCAAATTCTTCAACTTTAGGGAAGCGATCTTGAAAACCAAAAATGTTGTCCTAGTGCTCTTATATCTGATTAATCAGATGGTACCTTAGATCGTCACAAATTTATGGATTTGTGATTCTTGGATTTTCCATAGCCATGTTCTCTACCACTCTCCATCAGAACATGATGGTAAGATTTCTCTTCCATATCCATAATTTCACCTATGTGGAAACCCAGTGATTAGTTTATTTTGGTAACCGTTACATACTTTTGTTTTTAAAGATTTGTTTTGGTATTCCTTTTTACGATGTGGGTTTCGATTAAAAAAACTATCGAATGGTAAACCATTTATAACCCCGACGAATTTCGAGGGCGAAATTAATTTTAAGGGGGGTAGAATGTAACACCCCGAGATTTTATGAAAAATATTATTTTAATTTCATTAATGTCTTGTGTTGTATTCTACACCAAGATTACCTTGCGATATACACAACACCGTGTTATCTTGCAGTATACGCAACACTAGTCTTGGACCGTGTTACACACCATTTTGATAATAGTTATTCTACGCAACATTGAGTATATATATATATATATAGATATATTAAATGTATAAATGAAATGTGGTTGGATTCTGTTATAAAAAACAACGAAGGATTCTTTAACAACACGCAACCCTGACTTGGCTTGCATTACACGCAATCGCGACCTTTCTCGATAGCGTGTGTTTTACGCAATACTGAGTTTCACTAAACAACGATATGCTATTAATATATTATTAAAACTAGCCGTTCTGAATAGAAATAACCACTTTTTGAAATTTTTTAAATTTCATTTTTCAAAATGGACTTCATTTTTGGATTCGGAATATCGAAATTATCTTAGGGTGAAAGTTTGGTAATTTTTGGATAACTTTCATATTTTGATGAATAGTTGAAAGTACTAAATTTTAATTAAAAACAACTTTTTCAATCGAAATAATTAATAGTGATAAATTATTAATTTTAGTGGTTTTAAAGTATATTTAGAATATATTTTTACAATTTAATACAATGATGGTCATTGGATGTAATTTCACATTTAAACCACTTATAAACAAGTTTCAATCTTTTGATAGTTATTATCTCTTAAAAACACGCTATTTGTTTTGACGACGAGAATTAATTTTTAAATTAGATAATGAAACTGATATGTTTTGAATTTGGTAAAATAGACATCATTTTTGAGTTCATAATATCAAATATAGCTTAGGCCTAATTTTTGGTATTTTTCTGAAAACTTTCAATTTTTTATGAATAGTGAAACCACTAAGTGGTAGTTAAAAAAAACTGAATTTTTTATAAAACTTAATTTTACTGCTTCTGTGAGTGGAATTTCGAAAATCCGAAAGACACGGTTAATATCAAGGACTAAAATGTGGTTCAATGAGATGAAAATAATTTTTGGTGAATAGTAACTTTTGACTTTTTTTACCACGGTTAAAAGTAAATACGGTAATTAAGGGTAAAAATGATATTATTATTACCCTAACACATGTCCTGATTCTATTGGATAAGTGTAATTCGACCAAAAACAAACTTAGGAATAAAATATGACCATTTAGTCCTACTTGGATTAGATTAGGACATTTATTATTAATTTATTTAAAGAAGGGTTAAAAGAGTTAAAATCAAAGTTTATTTACTACAACATTTTTAATATGGGGTTATTCATAAGATAAATTCGACTATAAATATTCATTAGAAATCTAAAAGGATTTCCTACATAATGGTATTTTATTTTTAATTTTTAGACATTAAATAATTTAATTTATTAATGACACAACAATGATGCAGTAATTATCTTATTAATGAAATATTGACATAATTGATGTTATAAATAACCAAATAAATATAATTTGAGACTTTTTATGAATTACGATAATTTTCTAGGTTAATATGACATGTTATTAATGATTTAATTAACTTTGTTCGAACTTATCATTCTGTCATGATTTTCACAAAAATCAATTACTAAATAGTGTTAAAATTGACATAAAATAGTTTTTTTTAAAAATATTATATTATTAATTGTTATTTTATTCCTAAAAATATAAGGTTTGGACAAATGACTTAGATAAGATTATATATATTAATAATAAGCAATTTGGGGTTCGTTTGGCTTCTTATTGTAAGTTTATTAACCTTATAGTGTAAGAGCACAAGAAGACACGGTAAAAGTAAAATTATTTAACTTAATGTTAAATCTAAATGATAAGGTCAAAATAGGAACCTAAACTTGTCTAAATTATATTGGATAAAATTATTTAGACCCATCCCCACCTTATCCTCTAAATAAATCAATTTGGAGCTATTTAAAACCGAACTTGACTTTATAATAAAATAATATTTTTAGTTATTCCAAAGGTGCCCCTCTCCTTCCTTATAAAAGGGCACCTCCTCCCTCTATTCCACACACAACTTTGAGCCTTAAATCTCGGCCAACCCCTGCCAAATTCTCTTCTCCACTTCCCTAGAAACATCCTATAGGTTCTGGTCTTCCTCAATGACCAATTTTAGTGCCCTAAGAGGAGGTCTCAAAAAGGCGCATCAAAGAAGAGGTAATTTCCATTACCGATTCTTTCCGCTTTATTTCTTCCTCCACTTATTATTCTAAGGTTGTTTCATTATGAAGTAAAAAAATCAGTATCACTCATATACTGATATGTTATTATAAGTATGAAACAATCCTAATTCACCATCTATCCATCCTACAGAAAATGAAATCACCGCGCGTGCGTACGTACGGAATATCGTCTCCACGCCGTGGTGTAATCTGTTTTTCCACCAACACCTTATAGGGATGGATATTATGGTGTAAAGAATTACTATACATAGTTATTATAACATCATAATGATTCTCATATATTGTATCATCCACTCCAATTCAATTCAATAATTATGGAAATGATATCATCGCTCGTGCGTATGTACGGACTACCGTCTCCATGACGCGATGAGATTCATTCTCCATGTTAACCATTTAAGAATGATTATAAAGTATATAAAAGAAATAATAATGAAATATATGACATTATAAAGATACTTGATTTATGTGTATATATATGTATGTCATCTACTTAATTCCACTCAATTCAATAAGGAAACGAAAACAGCGTTCATGCGTACGTACGGCCAACCGTCTCCATGAACGGTGTATTTCTTTCCATTTATCGATCCATTATATATATGTATATTATGAATATATATTATATATAAATCATGTTTTATATTCTATAATTAAGTAATAATGATCTAAGTTATCATATGAATAATTACAAGGTAAAACACGAACGACTAATGAGACGATTTTACCCAAAACGCTACTTTAACATTAATTTACAAAAGAACGGGTAATGTAAAGTCATAAGTGAACCATATATGATATAATAAAAATTAATATGATTCTGTAATAAGTCAATGACATTATTTAAATCATTATATAGGAGGTTCGGACACTTACGAAGCAAATCGGACCTAAGGTATGGGAAATATCACAATCTCATTTTTATCCGAGATTGTTTATACTTTGGTATTTACTGGGGTGTATTTTATCATCCACATTCATGTTTACTCTATATATAATATTATTTCCATCCATCAACAATTGTTTAAATCCAATTTTACCCTTTGGAGAGTTTTTAGTAAAATATATGAAAGGAATCTTTTGTCGTTTTACATACGAGGTACTTTTTTACTTTTCCGACAAAAGTAAGAGAAGAATGTTTTTCTAACTTATACGACATGAATGGATTTTTAAAACATTATTTTCAAGAAGCTTACTTTACAAGTTTTCAAGTTTATTTTTAATCAACTTCTTTTAGTTTAAAATTGAATGATATATTATGAAAGGAAAAATGTTTTTGAGGTAGAAAGGATATTTTCCTCAAGAATGGAGTTCAAGTGTTTTATCAAAATTATTTTCCATCTAATATAATATAGGGTTATGTTTCTATCCCTATTATTACATTGATTTGATTATGTGGTGATGGAATTATTTTTATTAAATTCTTTTATCTTATATGAATTGTTTTATAATGTCATGCTGTTTAATAATCCCATTTTTATTACATGGGTTATGCAATGATGTATGGTTTATGATTTTGTGGAACACATAAGAATGGTATCATTATGAGATGGGTTGGAACAATATCTCCCTCCAATGCATTGGGTAAAGATTTTATATGTCATCTGATAGACATGGCTGGAACGGTAGGTTATACCGGTTCAGTGAAACATGACTGAAACGAGGGTAACTCGGTTCAAAAAGGGACTTTGTCCACTAAGATAGTCTTGGAAATGAGTCTTGACTAACAAGAAATGATTCTCTATGATTATGTGTGATTGCAACAAAGTATCATGTTTTAAGTTATGATTATTGTGATTACATTTCACTGCCCTGATTTACCCCATGTTATGAAATTATGATCTCTTTTGCAGGTTCAGATTTCCAAAAGTTATGTGCTTATGTATATGATGTGATTGATATTTCTTTTGTTTACCCTTACTGAGCATTTGAGATCACCCTTTTATGTTTTCTTTTCCCCAGTATAAAAAGAATGGTTTTAGGTATAATAAAAAGGAAGATCGTTATAGGAGATGTTGAAGATCTTTCACCAGGATTAGAGGATTATATTCCGAGTTTCCAAAGACACTAAACTATTACGGTCCTTGTGTGTGTTTTTTTGTTATGTATTAAGTATTCCGAAAATGTAATGTAATGTCAATGTACGTCAAGATTCGGGACTCTACAACATGGGGGTGGGGCCCAACTCATTCATCATGGCATCTGTGCTGGCCAAAGTAGGGCGGGTCAATCAAGGGATCCCACTGCTCGTCAGATTGTACAAGATGCTATGGCATGTTAGTGAGGGCAAGAGGCTGCAGAGGATATGTAGGCCCTTCCATCATCTGTATGGGTGGATCACGATGCACATCAGGGGGGTTTATGAATATCTAAACCCCATCTCGCCTCCGGGTTCAAACGTCTGCCCATCCATTCTGAATGTTGTCGGGAGATTTCTAGCCAAATTAATCATACCGTTTGGGGCTAAACCAGGTGTGGAAGGAAAACGAGTTTAATTTACACCCATTTCCCTTGCCGACGGTGGTACTAACCGACGAATTTCAGGGGAGTAAAGAGCATCAGGTCTATCTCTTAGACTTTTGAGGTGGAGTCTTGTTGGAAAAGGTGGACCATGAGCCTCTCTACGAGCTATACACCCCACACTGGTTTGCAATGCAATTCTAGTGCCTACAACGGATGACCGTACAAGTCTACTGGGAGGTATTCCACAAGGAGCACCTGTCTGTGATAAGGTAATTGTGCCTCGTGTTTATACATGAAGATACGGAAATGGGAAATGCATTGCCTCCTCTAACTGCTGAATTTGGGCTGGTGAAGGAGTATACCATAAGATGAGAGGCACCTTATCTGGGGGAAATGCTGAAGCAGCCAACTGTTCGAGAAGGTGATGGAGGCCCATCCCCATCTTAATGACAGGGTCGAAGGGCGGCAAGGGCCTCTCGCGATGGCGGGGCTCCCATGGCGGTGTTTCCTGCACCAGCTCAGGGTGAGGCAATGACAATGGATCCAACAGCGAATGTGGACCCAGTGGTCCCAGGAGTGCAGATCCATGAGGAGGGGTGGCCACTGAGGGGATTCCGTAGGATATCCACTCAGGCCCCAGGGAAACGATTGTTCTATATCGGCATTATAGAGAATGATGTTTTCCCGGTGTCCTAGAACCTCTAGGATGTCAACCGATAATTCCTCGGCCCGCCTGAGATATGGCAACACCTGGACCAACTCGGGATGGATTTACCGAGTATAGGCCCTATCCAAGCTGGTTTCGCAGTGTCTCCAGCCGAGTTGGAGCAATATATGGATGGGCTAGAAGACTTTGTACATTCCATGGGTGGTTTGCGTCTAATGACTGACGCACGCCTGTCGTATGGCATGGCATAATAAATTTAATTTTTCCTAGTGCAACATAGTGGCTGACCAATGTTTTCTCACTTGAGGAGCTTTCTCAATCATTCACTCACAGAATCTAATTCCCCCAAACTACTAATTTTTTGTGATTTTTATTTAATCTAGTAATGTAATGCAATTTAATTTAAATAAAAGATAAAAATAACATTCAATGATAGAATGCAATTAATGAAGAAAGAACTTGGCCTTTATGGGTTTGTTTTTGGGTTCCATCATCCACCTTGTTGGTATTTAAATTAAGTTTGATAATTCAATTATGATATCACATACATGAATTACTATTATATTATTTATTGGTGTGAAATCTTGAATTCATTTAGCAATCTTAACTTTACCATCTCCTATAATCAGGGTTGATGACACACCTCGATCGAGAGTGCGACATATTCCAAGACTTGGCTCCAACATATACCATTTCAACCACAGAATGGTTCAACTCCATCATATGATGATCTTGAATCTTGTATAAGGGAGGGAAAATATTTAATAAAATAATATAAATGAGTTTGATATTAGTGTCATGGTGGACGATTGGCACACCCGTGCACATCACTCTTACTCGTCACAAACATAATAAAACATCGGAATTTATGCACAAAATAAATGAAATTTCCACATAACTCCCCCGGGCTAAGTCTCAGGTTAACCCCTCATTATTTAGGGCAATTGGTCATGGTGGATAATATGAGAAGAATAAAAGAATAAAATAATTAAAAAAATATGGAGAAGAAAATAAGGTTGATGGGTTGACAGAGAAATACAAATAATGCACGAATTTTATTAGAAATCTAAATTAAAAGTTAAAATTATAACAAAAATAATGAAAAAAATGAAATGGGGAAGATTTGTCGCTGGCCTCCCCCAGTGTAGATCTCCTCATTGGTTCCTTGAAGTAATGGATGGATAATGGGTTGCTCTGAGGAGGAGGAGCTCTCCTCCTTTTATAGGTAGATTTATGTCCTCTAGAAGTCGACGCATTGTAGACCCCATTAATGACCTCTTCATGTGTTCCAACATTCATTAATGATGTTCATAAATATCTTGGTCGTCTCTCCAAAAAAATCAGCTAATTTGGAAACAATATTAAGGAGTTATGAATTTTTCATTCTCGGTTTCTGTTTCTAGACGAAACATCCAGCATGGTTCCTCCAAATGTATGTCAATTAATCATCGCCTTAATGACTATACAACTCCCCTAAATTTGTTTTAGAGTATTTAATAGATCTAATAGATCTATCCCAAGTAGAAACACTTCATTTGGATATGTGTAGGCCGATTTTGGGTTCCATTACAGTTGTGGGGTCCACGCTATCAGCCTAGAAAAATGTCCAAATTCAATGAATTTTTAGTCCATTTAGATAGCCGAATCAGCTCCTGGTCCATAATAATAAAGTGGAGTAAATAAAATCAGGAGTCTAATGAAATTTTAATCAGAATATTTGGAAATTTATTGTCCATGAAATTACTAATATACCCTTAATGTAATAATCTGCCTAAAATACAGAATTAAGCATTTTTCACATTTAGGCTCAAAATAACACTAAAACCAAAAAATGTGATAATTACCCAAATAATAACACTATATTGGTATTATTAACAATGATTTATAGTATTAGATATTAGAAAATTAAAGCTTAATCACCCCCAAACTTAAACATTCCACTCCTGGGCAATCATCTTTCATCCAAATCATAATCCACACAACAATCAAAAATGAGAAAATATCAATGATTTTATCCAAAATCGAATTCCATCACGTCTCATATATGAATAATAATTCTCTATTATTTTAATTTCAATAATTAAAATTTTTTCAACCACATAAATCTAACCATGGCCTGATAACAACCTACCTCACATTGAATTTTATGTCACTCTTCACTCGATAGAAAATGATTATAGAGTTATGCTCATATTTGGAAATCACATGTATCACCATAAGTTTGTGAAAATTATCATTTCTCCACAGCATAAAACATGAAAATAAATTTAATCATGTGGGATATAATTAATGGTTCAAATGATTCTGTGGAATAGGGTTGGTGGGAAAATGATTGAAAACGTTTCAGCCTAGAAAGAGGAGGTTCGACTTTTAAGTATAGTGCATTATTAAATCAAGGGAAAACACAGAAACTTCCTCTATCAATCCCACTTGAAAATTTTAAAAACAACACCACCCCCTTTTATGACATGGTAAATGATCCATAAAGTGATTATAGTGAATTATATTATCTATGTCCTCCTTTTTTTGAATGCTCTACAAAGGCAAAGCTTTATTTTTGTTTTATTTTTTTCATGGAGGATGAGATAAAAATTGAATAAAATGAGTGAATGAAAATTCATTCCCTTGATTTTTGAGAAGGAAACGAGTCACAAAAGAATGTATAATGAGGAATTCAATATCATCTCTATTTTTTAGTTTCTTTTTTTAAGGAGAAACGAATGAAATGAATAAAGCACAATGAAATGATGACAGAAACCCAATTTTCTTATTGTCCACTACACAAAGTATTGAAACACACCTAGAATCACCAATAAATGATACACATCCCAATGAACACACATGAAAGGCCCTTCCACCACACTCAAACATGAAATAACCATCAAAATATATTAAAAGTACAGGTAGGTAAGAAAAAATTGTATTGTAATGTGGCTTAAACCTATATGGCAATTCATGGTATCTATGGTCTTTCAAAGGATAAATGTAAATGTGGGTATTAAGATAAAATGTGGATATCCAAAGATATTCCTCAATCATTTCAAATACATTCCATGAAATCCAAATCATTTAAAGATAATTATTCTCAAATTCTGGTTCTCACACAAAACTCAAGTCTCCCTCAAGAAAGTGTGGGTATTAAGAAGAATATGTAAACGTGGTTTAGAATAACTCATAGGATTGGAGAAATATTTTAGTTTAGTGTTTCATGTGCATGGATTCCTAAAATCAGTAAAACTCATAAAAATGCATGAAAATAAATTTCAAGGGAAAATAATTCATATCAATAATCATTTAAAATCCATTATTTCAAAAATCTTTTCAACTTTTTCAAAATCAATTGATATGTGAATAGTGATAAGAATATTCATTAAATCTAAAAAAATTTGGAACAAAAATTGAAAGCATTTTAAATGATAATCATAAAATGTGATCCCCCTTTTGAAATAATGATTTGGTCATCTTCCTCTAATTATCGGGGCTTCCTTCTTCCTTCTTGATCCTAAAAAAGAAAAGTTAATCAATAAATCAAAAGGATCATTTCATTTATGCTCAAAATGAAAAGAGAGAGGGGGACACATGATAGACTAATTCTTAATACTGAATTTGAAATCTAAATTACTAGAAGGTATGTAAAGATAAATCTTAGAATGATCCCCCAAGAGGGCCCTGTAATCTTTTACTTCCTTCAGAGGGTAGTACCAGCTTTTATCCAAAATCTATTGGTGGATGAAGCTTCTTTGGTTTAAACCACCACATATGGCTCTTCCCAGATTAAAGTTCTTTATTCTTGTTTGGGAGGACTCCATAGACATAGTATACCATATCCACCCCCTTCACAATTTGGTACAACTTGCATGGCGGGGGTCAGATGTAGTAGGGAACCTCTTCTTCATTTGTTTCTACTTGTGAAACATTCTTCTTCTCTTCTTGTACTCCCTCAATTGAATATTCGTTGTCTTTATGGTGCTCAATGTGTTCTTCAATAGGTGCATCTTATTTTGCCTCTTCATCCTACAGGGCATAATAGGAGACATCTGATTCTGAAAATTCAAAAAAAAATTAGAAGTTATACATAAATTCATTTCAACAAAATTAAAAGAATTTGAGTTCACGAATGTATCATCTCCCTGATTTGGTTGATCTTGAATCTCTTCTTATATGGAAAGTTCATTTTAGAGTTGATCATCATATGATGGAGGTAGGTGGACATGCTCCTCCATATTGATTTTGGCCTCAACTTCATGGATGTCTTCAGTGAATCTTTGGATGACTTGTGCCTCTTTCTTCTTGTCCTAGATTCTTTTTAAGTTAGTTTGGATTTTATTAACCATGGACATCAAATATTCCAGTGAGATCCATGTTTCTATGCCTCCTTCTTTCTGCTTGACCATTATCATAAGTGCATCAGCTCTTCGTTGGAGGGCCTACTCTGTGTAGTCTTTTTCTTCCTCCGGTACCTGTGAGTAATTTTTCCGTGCAGAATAATTTAAATTTGAATGCATCATAAAAAAAGTTTTATTTTGATGAATTTTTTTTAAAAAAGGAAACAATATAAAATTTTGAAATTAGAAAAATTAAAGTAAACAACCAATTAGCTCCCCGAAAACTGCACTAGTTTTGACGCATGCCTGTCATAGGGTGTGGAAAAAGCAATTTAATTTTTCCTAGTGCAACATAGAGGCTAACCAGGGTCATCTCACATGAAGAGAATTCTCAATCGTTCACTCGCTTAATCTAATTCACATAAACTACTTATTTTTTTAATTTTTATTTTATCTTGGAATTTAATGCAATTAAATTTAAATAATATTTCAAAATAACATGAAATGACAGAATGCAATTAATAAAGAAGGAACTTGGACTTTTTGGGTTAGTTTGTGGGTTCCATCAATCTTCTTATTGGTATTTAAATTAAGTTTCATAATTCAATTATGGGATATCATTCATGAATTACTATTCTTTTATTTTTTTGTGAAATTGTGAATGCATTTAGCAATCGTAACATCACTTCCTCCTATAATCAAGGTTTATTACACACCTCGATCGAGAGTGTGACATATTCAAAGAATTGGCTCCATCGTATGCCATTTGAACCACTGAATGCCTCAAATATATCATATGAAAATATTTTATCTAGTATAAGGGAAGGAAAATATTTAATAAAATAATATAAATGAGTTTAAGAGCAGTGTCATGGTGGGCGATCGCCACACCCATTCACATCACTCATTCTCAACACAACCTTAATAAAACATCAGAATTTAAGCACAGAATAAATGAAATTTATACATACCTCCCCCTATCCAAGTCTCAGGTTATCCCCTCATTTATTTTGGTATGAGGTCATAGTGGATAATATGAGAACAATAAAAGATGAAACGAATGAGAAAAGATGAAGAAGAAACAGGGTGGATGGGTGGACACAGAAATAAAAATAATGCATGAATTTTATTAGAAATCATAATTACAATTGAAAAGTAAAACAAAAATAAAGGAAAGAAATGAAATGAGGAATAAATTTGTCCAGCCTCCCTCATTGGATATCTCCTCCTTGGCACCTTGATGTAATGTATGGAGAATGGGATGCTTTGAGGAGGAGGATCTCTTCTCCTTTTATAGGCATATTTATATCCTCCAAAAGTCAACATGTTGTAGACCCCATTAATGATCTTATCACGTGTTACACCATTCTTTAATGTTTTTCATATATATCTTGTCCGTCTCTCCTCAAGATTTTAGATAATTTGGAAACTGGGTTAAGGAGTTATGAATTTTTCATTCTCAGTTTCTATTTCTGGACGAAGTTTCCAGGATGGTTCCTCCAAAATTATTTCATTTAATCGCCACCTTAATTACTTTAAAACTCCACCAAATTTGTTTTAGAGTCGTTCTTAGATGTCCTAGGTCTATCCCTAGTAGAAAAAACCTCATTTGGATATGTTTAGGCTGATTTTGGGTTCCATTACAGTTGTGGGGTCCACGCTGTCCTCCCAGAAAAATGTCCAACTTCAATGAGTTTTTAGACCCTTTAGATGGTCGAATAATCACCTGATCCAGAAGAAAAAATTTGAGGAAATAAAATAAGGATTCTAATTAAATTTCAATAAAAAATTTGGACATTTATTTCCCATGAAACGTATAAAATACCCTTAATGTAAAAATATATCTAAAATCCAGAATTAGGCGTTTTTCACATTTAGGCTCAAAATAACAATAAAACCTAAAAATGTTACAATTACCAATAGAATTACACTATAGTTGGATTATAAACAATGTTTTAAAGTATGAAATATATGGAAATGTGAGCTTCATCAATAAAAGATCGGGTGAGGGTGATGCTGGGTCAGATGGTTCCCCCATAGCTGTCAGCCATTGAGCTGAGAGAGCGCTTCCCCCTACCAAATGAATCAATCTAATCCTCTTGGTGGACAAGGATAGTGGAAGGATCCTATTATAGGAAAGAAAATTTGGTGATAAAAACTCAGGTCTCAAAGACTTCTCGGAGGCTCTCGAGGTAACATCCAAAGTTTCAATCCTCGAGTTCTACTATCAAGTCATTTTGGATTTCATACCAACATCTGAACCATGTAGGAGGACCTTATGAACAAACCTCATTCTTGCCCCTCGGTGGGTGAGGATGCAACACCATCGGAACCCACACCTGTGGTTATGTCCCATTCTATGTCTAGCGGGGATATGACACCCAAGGTGGCTCCTAGAGAATCTCCAGACCTTCTGTCAACATACAGAGGTCCACGCTTCGGGGTCCCATCAAAATCGACTCAGGAGAAGTCCCAAGAGTTTTATCTTTGTATGTCCTCTCCACTAACTTCATTGCTGCCACACACTGATTGTGCCAACTGATGTCCATTCCCTTCTCTGTCACGTACAGTTATTCCACTAGCATGGGCCGTTGCCGCGAGGTTGGTCAGAATTTCTGGCGGCACCCCTCCCATGGGTATTCCAGTAATCTTGGAGATAGTTACCCAACCCACCTGAGCTGCAGATCTCCCTATCATTGGTGGGACCACTAGCGGGGTCGTGGCCAAGGTCATTGAGGTGGGGTCCAACGATGAAAATAGACCGGTCGACCCATGTCCCGCCATGCCTGATCCGACGCCAGATGCCGCTCCTTATTCAATTCTAGACACAGATCCCACTAAAGATTTCTTGAGGGTGTATCATGCATACGAGCCAGCCAACTACACGGACTGGGATGAGATGGCCTCTGACGAAGAGTACAAAGATATAGTCTGCCACCGATCATGGAAGCTGATCGTGCGCTTTATCTAAAAGACCCCCAGACATTATGGCTTGATGAGGTGGATAGAAATTAATCACAACTATGTGAAATATGTGCTTGGTAATTGGATGCACAACGCCCTCATCTGCCAATCCGAGATCTCATGGCAGAGAAGATCTAGGAGTATGATCATGACCTCAGCATGGAATGGAAGCAGAGGAAGTAGACGAACATCAAGAATCTTCTTGAGGTTGAAAATGAAGTCAAACAACTACAGATCTAGGTGGATGGGCACTCAACCTCTCTTAACGAACAATCAGTGCTGATCATTCCATTGAAGGACCAGCTGATAGAGGTAGAAGAATGTATGAGGAAAGCTTCCAAATAAATGGCTTTCATTTAGGCTGAGGTAGGGTGGGCCAAAATTATGGCTGATGAACTACGCCCCATCGCTGCTGAGGAGGAGTGGGATTTGAGATGGCAGAAGCAACTCCTTGATGCCACAAGTTGAAGGGTGGCGGAACTATAACTCTCTTTTGAAAGGGTCAACCCGTCCAAGGGAGTAATAAACCCTTGAGGGTTGTAAGTATCACAAACTCTCAAACGTACATTCATGTTTTGATTTATTTGATGCCATAGAATGCATGAGTCTCATTATTGAGGATGGCTACATACAAGTCTTTTATATTCGTGAAATGTCTTGTGGTTAGTCCCTAAGCTCATGCAGGTTGAGCCCAATGTGAGAACAAGGGGTGATAACAATGCTATTCCATCTGGACATAATGCATCAACAAAACATCAGGTATCCGGGGTTTATGTAACCAATTCGGATCATCCGGGATGACATGGGAAAGGCCTGATCAGAGGATTAGGAACTCAGAAAAATTGACGAGTTGTTCTTCTGATGTGCTCTGGTGCATGAGCGGGGTAACGCCAGGGGCGTTGGGATTAGTCCGAACCTAGGGAAGTGGGAGGTGTGAATCACGATACCCAAAAACCAGAATGATATGGGTGTGGCCTGACAATAGAGGATAATTGTCGACCATGTTAAAAACATAGTATCCATATTTGATCAGCCTAAAATGTGGATTAATAATGAGGTCTTACCATTGACCATGTTCTAAACATGGGGCCTAACTCATAATTCTACCCATTAGTCTTATGGAATGTTCTCTCGGGAAAATAGGCGGGCCATATGCCAAACATCCATACAGTTAGGGGGTTCCTCCAGAGGTGAAAAAGGAGGAGGGTCTGAATTAGAAGGCACACAAAGTGTGGAATGTGGAGTGGGGGTTTGTTCAAATAGAATACAACACACTTGATGATATGCCACCATGGTGGAAACACACTAGATGGTGCATCGGTCTGATCATGGATCATTATTTCCTTCAGACGGATCCTCTCTGGAAAGGGATCCGTTGCTTCCCAATGTCATCTTGGGGCATCCCGAACATGTTCATGGAATTGTTATAGTTGTACTGTTCCCTACGAGGGGTCCGATCTGGGGTCCGGAAATGGGGAAGAATATGTTTTATGATTCCTGGGGGATGGACCCTAGGAAAAATACAACAGTGTCCCTACGCATCCCATGAGGCTGGAAATAAAGCCACACATAGATCCAGAAGCACAGTTTAACGTCATGTGGGACGATGAGATGCCTGGTCACGCTGGTACACATCCTAAAAAAACTACTAAGCCCACAACATTCATGCTCGATGTGGGAAACAAGAAGTTATGGGGGAATTTCCCAAAACAGGAAGGAATGTGTTAGGGCGATGGGGTGATTGGTATATACCTACAAAATGATGCTAACTTGTCTATGTAGCGCTCCTAGATGCGTGAGGAGATAAAGTCGAGTATGTTGGAATTTCCATTTGAACATGATGAAGTGGAAATGTGTGTATCGTGAAGCTCGAAATTTGAATCACAGCAATGGCATCATGACATTGGAGGATAACCGTTGATAATGGCAGAAACGCAGCATCCTTATCACATTATCCTGGAATGGGGGATAGACAGATGAGGGTCTACCATTGTCCATGTTCGAAACACGGGACATGTCGCAAATGTCGCCCAGGATCCGTAGGGATGTTGGCCCGAAACGATAGGAGAGCCCTTAGGCCTAGTATCCATGGAGAGAACTTAAGATTAGAATCCATGTCATCTGAGGGTCCTTTTGGATGTGGAAGAGGATAAGGATCCAAATAGCGAGCCCATGAAGCTTGGACAAGGAATAGGAGGAATGTCTCCATGAAGATTCCACACTTCAGGCTCTTTGTCCAAACACATTTGAATATGACAACAAGACGTATTACATAAAGGGGATCAAGTCCCTTCCCATATGTAGAACATAGTTTAGGGTCATAGAATTTGGACCATGGATGGGATGAAACATAGGAGACACTTGGTGGGGTAACTGAAATACCCGACGTGAATGGGAACTGCAGGTTCTGACCACCACGTGCTCCTTAGACAGTTTTTAGGTCGAGGGACCAAAAAAGTTAGTTGAGTTGGCCATGTTGTGAAGTGCACATGCATTCTTACGTACAACATGAGGATGGGGATCAAGAAGCACATAGTTCTTGAGGTGGCATGGCAAGGGACCATTGCTAGAAAAAATGGGGCATGCAGGCATGGCTCTTGAACCAAAAGAAACAGTATTTGATAAATCTTGCTTGTCCATTAAGGTGAGTGGTTTTTTTTAGCGACATGCCTAGGGTAGCAGGCCTTGGCGTCGCCACAAGAATCCAGCCGTAGTAGGCCTTGAAAAATGTCATGGAGTTTGACCAACACCCAACATGGTGTCCCCATGAGTGAGGAAATCATAATGTTGCGCTGTTTTTCATCATACGGCCAGGATGATATAGAAATAGTTTAGGGTCATGTGATTAGACCAAGAATGTATTTTAATGTCATGCAACGTAGACGTAGCATAGACGATGCTAGGTGGGGAATGTGTACGGTGCCATTAAACATAACCGACGCGGATGGGAACATGATCCCACATCACACTGTATGAAATTTCGAGAGGGTAACCTCAGGCCAAGAGGACCAAATAGGTGTGAAAGTGAAAGGAGCAAGTGAAACTAGATCCCATCTGAGCTAGACCTAAAAACGAGATGTCCGGGTGGTCCTACATATCCCATAAGGATGAGAATCAAGCCATATGTAGTTATAGATGGTGCCTTATAAAGTCATGCAGGACAGTAAATTGGAGTGATGATTCATATAATGATGGTTCACATGGTCTGGCAATATCAAACTCGACGTGAATGAGGGAATAATCCCACACCATTCCCCGCAGTCCCGTAGTCAAGGACCCTATGGAAGGACGAAAAATAAGTATTAGAAGACCTCAAGTTGTACCCATAGACAATGGGTCTTGGTGTTCGTACGTATCCCAGGAGGACGGGAATCAAGCCGCACGTAGTTCTGGTGAGATCATAGTTCACGGTCTTAGATCTCGAACCATGGAGGGATGTCATCTTTCCATGTAAGCACGGACTTTGACCCCATACTGAAGCCCACGTGAGTCAAACTAGGTGTGGGAAATAAGGGAGGAAGATATTTTTTTCAATACCTGGATTGCCCATCAAAGGTAAATCAGTTTGGAGCCCCGAATGAATCCCGTATTGTGGCTTTGTTCCCCTGACGTGAAGATGCGCACTAAGGAATAGTGTCAAGAGTATCAGAGTGTCACTTGGACATGATGAAGTGGAAAATTATGTGAATCATGAAACCAAAAAATTTGGGCTTAATGGGGATGGTGTGGCGATAGAAGATAACTATTAACCATGGTGGAAAAATAGTGTTTATATCGCGTTAGCCTGAAGTGGGAACAACAAACAAGCATCGACCGTTGACCCTATTTCCAATGCGGGATTTTTATCAATTTGATGTCTGAAACCCTCGGGGGAATTGGTCCTTAATTGTAGGAGAGCCCTTAGGCGTGGTATCCATGCCGTTTTTGAGGGTCCCTTCGGGTGTGAAAGGTGATAAAATCCATGATGAAGGGGAACACGAATCCTGGGAAACGGGTGGAAGCATGTCCAAGTAGAACCCATCATTCCAGGTACTAAGACATTATAGCCTTAGGCACACTGATGAACCACCGAAGTGGGTCGATGAGGATGCCCAGGAGGGAGAGGTACATGGCTTTGTCATTACAAGACCGACGTGAATGAGGACATAATCTCATATCATGCCATATATTCCACTATCCAGGGAAGTCTAGGACAAGGGGCCATGGAGAAATGAAGATTTCTAGGAGGTGGGGCTGGACCCGAAGCCTAGACATTCAGGTGGTCCTACATATCCCATAAGTATGGGAATCAAGGCACACCTAGTTCTCAAGATGAAGATTAATGTCATGCAGGATGAGGAGGGGGTATGATAACCCTAAATAAGGCAGGATTATGGTACGATGAATAAACCAACATGAATAAGGATGTAATCCCGCACCACACCATATACACCCATAAGATAGGAATTGTGCCAGAGGCTCAAAAAAGAGAAGGTTCCTGATAGATGGGCTTCGGTCAGTAAGGCATGACCAGCTTGTAGTTTAACTTCTCATAGTGAGGGTGAGGGTCAGGGGCCTAAAAAAGCTATGGGGACGGAGGCTGGGCCTCGGTTAGGGAGGCCTAACCAGCTTGCAGTTTAACGTCTTGTAATGAGGTTTGGGGGCATGAAAAGTACAAGGGGCCTAAGGCGGGGCCTCGGTCAGGGAGGCCTGACCAGCTTGCATTTTAACATCTTGCAGTAAGGACGAGGGCCCGAAAAGGCCAAGGGGCCTGAGGCTGGTCCTCAGTCAGAGAGGCCTGAGAAGCTTGCAGTTTAATGTCTTGTAGTAAGTACAAGGGTTGGAGAAAGGTCTCATCCAGGTATATGTACATCGCGATGAGTAACCTGACATGAATGAGGACAAAATCACATATCACGCTGTACAATCCTATTAGAGATAACATGGTCCTGGTGGAAGGTCATATTCCCTCTTGTATGGTTATTTTCTCATCACAGTTCCTAAGCCCATGTGGGCAGCGATCAATGTGGGAAACAAAGAGCTGGTCTTCTCTATCTCTGTCCAACAGGTCCTAATAGCTGGCAACGCCCGAGGGGATTTCGTCACTTAGATATGACAGGGTAGAACGAACCAAAAAACTCGATGTTTGGGAAATCTTGGGGGGTCCTAAAAATCCAGGACAACTTTTGACCAAGTTCGAAACACAGTGTCCCTATAGTGACCTGATGGGAGAAACAAATGAACATCAACTGCTGACCAAATTCAAAACATGGGACTTGTATCGGCTTGTTGCTTGACATCCTCGAGGGTGTTGGCCCGATGTTGTAAGAGGGCCCTTAGTCCTAGCATCCATACCATTCAGGGCCCTTTCAGATGGGGAAGGTGGTGGAATCCCAGTCAAGGAGTGGGTGAATCATAGCTATACCCATCTATGAAAGAGGAGAATATCTCTAAGGAGGAGGACGTATAGCCATATCGAGAGTATCTCATCTTGAATTGGGGAAAAGTTATACACCCTGCCATATGTTTTTATCTGAGGGGACAATTATAGATTTTGGGTTGAGCCAACAGAAAAAATGTCTGGGTGTTCCTACATATCCCATGATGATGGGAATCATGTAATATGTAGTTCTTGAAGGCCATGTAATTTAATGACATGAGGTGAAGACATAGGAGGATAGAAGAATTAGAGTGGGCACCTCACGTGACCATTATAATCGTCATATGAGTGGGGCTATGGAAGCCCACTCCACATAATGCGAGGACCCTCTAAGGAAGCTATACCCAGGGGTAGTCAAAGGGAATAGTTTGGGTCTATGCTCAAAATGAAGTGTCTGAGCATTCCTACGTATCCCATAAGCATTGGAATCATGCCACACGTTGTTCTCAAGATGCAGTTTAACATAATGTATTACGATGCGTAGTTTAAAGTCATGCCGGACCGGAAAATTTAATGTCATGTAGGACCATCGTGTAGTTTAGGGTCATGTGGGGACATCCAGTTTAAAGTCATGCAAGACCATACAGTTTAAGGTCGTGCAGGACCCTATAGTTTGAGGTCATGTAGGACCATATAGTTTAAGGTCATTCATGATCGTAGAGTTTAATGTCATGTAGGACTATGGGGCTCAGGCAAAGTATTTCTTAAGGAACATGGAATTGGTGGGAGGATTTATGCACGCACCATCCATGGTCACCAAGGAATATGCTCAATTGGGGTAAACCTTATGAATGATATAAGGTCCTTCCAATTTGGGCTCCAACATTGGAAGTTTCTTGTCGGGGATAATTTGCGCTCAGAGGGCCAATACCAAGTCGCCTTGCAGGAATGAGAAGAGGTAAACATTCTTATTGAAGGCTCTAGATATCTTATTAGTATGCCTTTCCAGATTTTGCATGGAATGGAGATTATTTTCTTCGAGTGCATCAAATTTAGCTAGAGGTATTTCAGACACATTATCTGGTTCTTGATGGTCATAGACTGCAGTGCGTAATGGTGGCTTCTAGATCTCGATGGGTAGGACGTCCTCAACCACATACAATAGGGAATATGGAGTCACCTAGGTGGAATTGCGAGTCGTCGTTCGATGATCCCATAGGGCATTGGGGATCTTGTCCAGCCAACTCTTCTTGTTCTAGAGAACCCTTTTTTGTAAAATGTTAGAGATGATTTTTCTGAATTCCTAGATCAGTCTATTTTCTTACACGTGATAGCCAGATGTATGGTTAGAATGGATATTGTACTTGGAGTACAATATTTTTAGCTCAGCTGCTCGAAAGTTGGTCCCATTATCGGTGAGGATAGTGTGAGGGACTCCAAATCGGTAGATGATATTAGAGCTCACAAAATCGAAAATGGATTAAGCCTTGACATCCTTTAGTGGGACTACCTCTACCCATTTGGAGAAGAAATCTATAGCAGTCAAAATGAGCATGCACTAGGAAGCTGTCACCGGTGGGTACAACCACATGACATCGAGCCCCCACACCGTGAAGGGCCAAGAGTAATTGGTGGAGTGTAGAGGTTCTGGCGGCCGATGTAGGAAATTATCATGAACTTGCCACACATTAAATCTCATGAAGAACTTGATAAAATTGTGGATCATAGAGGTCCAGAAGTACCCCTGTCTCCGGATCTGATGGGGCAGCTTTGGCCCAGCCTGGTGGGCTCCACAGGAACTAGCATGAACCTCTAGAATGACCTAATCAATCTCAACATCTTGAATGAAAAGGAGGAGAACACCATCGAAACTACGCTTATAGAGGTTCGGATAATGACAGGGACCACTATATAGGGTAAACTACAGCACGCGTCGTCGAATTCGCTCGCTCCCGGCCTGATCATTCGGGAGGCAACCATTTTGTAGATACTCGCCAAAAGGTTCTCTACAGTTGGTATTCGTCTCAACCACTTCATCAGAATAACTTGGGTATCCTAATGTATAGGATCTGTTTTTATCATGGCTAACCCGAAGGTCATTGTCATCCATTGGGGTGACGGGGGAAATGAATTTTCGGTGTGCCACATGTATAATCAGATCATCCTGCTCGGGTTCAGCATGTGATGCAGCTAAGCCAGCCAAAGAATCCGCTCGACCATTCTGTGACTGAAGGACATGGGTAAACTCTTGTCGAGAAGTGAAATCGGCCATTTCATGGTTGGTTAACTCCAACAATGGCACGATCTCTGGCTTTCTAACAACATAGTCATTGTTGACTTTCTTGATGAATAATTCGGAATCCCCTTTCACGTGAAAATTGGGCACATCAATTTCATGGCCAGCTTGAGGCCAGTGATGAGAGCCTGATACTCTGCCTCATTATTGGTGGCGCCATATGACAATAGGAATGAGTACGACAGAACAGTTTGTTCTAGGGTTATGAAGATGATACCCATGCCCACTCTGTTCAGCCTATGATCATTGATCCTCCCACTGGTGGGGCTCTAGAAGGCACTGTCGAAGTTCATTTTTCCAACACGAGATTGAATGATCGACTGAGAGGAATGCCTCATCAGTAATATATAGGTCAATTTATTGATCAGTGGAGGTTTTATGGGTAGTTAGGATGTCTTCCAATGCCTAAACCGTAATATCCTTATGAGGCACGAACCTAATGTCAAACTGCAGGAGGATCACCTCCCACCGTGCTAGTCGGCCAGTCAACATGGAGCGGTTCAGAATGCACTTCATTGGGTCTAACTGAGAGACAAACTATACCTCATGGTGTTACAGGTAATGTCACAATTTCTGTATGGAAAACATGAGCGCAAGGCAGCTCTTTTCTATGGGGAAGTATCTGGTCTCCGTATCAAGAAGCATGGAGATGAGGTAGTATAGGTTGTTCTCTATCCCCTCATTATTTTTTTGGGCGAGAAGGGAGCCAACAGACCATTCCAGGGTGGTCTCACAAAGGACCAAAGTCTTTCGGGTGATGTGTGGAATCATGACTAGAGGCTACAGCAGATACTGCTTGACTTCCTTGAACGTAGTCTGAAACTCTTTATCCCATTCATAGTCATAGCCTTTCTCCATGAGCCAGTAAAATGGCTTACAATTTCTAGACAAATTCGCAATGAATCAGTGTATATAGGCTATGTGGCCTTGGAGACCTTGAAGATCCCGATTATTGCTAGGGGAGGCATCTAGATGATTGCCTTAATCTTCTCTAGATCATTCTCGATGCATCGGTATCTAACAACAAAGCCAAGAAACTTCCCGGAGGTGACCCCAAAGGCACATTTAAGTTGTTTCATCTTCAGGTGGTAGGAAAAAAGGAAACCAAACACATTATCAAGGTCTTGAGATGGTCCTGGAACTGGCGAGATTTGACCACCAAATCTTCCACATAGAACTCCACCAATGTTCCTAGGATTGGCTTGAATATGTGATGCATGGCCCACTGATAGGTGGAACCAGCTTTTTTTTAGCCCGAAGGGCATAATCTGGTAACATAAAGTACCTTGGGTGGCCCTAAAAGTGATGGACTCCTCGTCTTCAGGGGCCATTTGGATCTGGTTGTATCCATACTACCCATCCATGAAGGAGAGGGGTTGGAACCCTGCCGTAGCATCAATCAAAAATTCTTTCACTGGAAAGGGAAAATAATTCTTCGGATAGTGGCGTTTGAGCTCACAGAAGTCGATACGGACTCTGATCTTCCTGTTCTTCTTCCTTACTAGAACAATGTTGGCTAGCCACATAGGGTACTAGATGTACATGACGATGTTGGCACTGATGAGATTTTCAACTTCAGCCTCAACCATGGCACTATGAGAAGGGTGTACCTTTCTAGGTGGCTACTTGAATCGACGATGGTTTGTCAGGAGACCAAGGTAGTGGATGGCTACCTGGTGATGTAGTCCTGGAATCTTGTCGTAACTCTAGGAGAACACATCACGATGATTCCTAAGGCATTTCATGTACATGTCCTGCTCCTCGAGGGACATGGTGGCATTGATCAACGTGGGTCTCAGATCTGCCTCACTACCAAGCTTCACCTTTACCAGTTCATCGTCCGTGGTAGATATTCCTTCTTAAATGGCAGGGGGATATTTCTCTAGATCCTCTTATCTAATTATTGAGGGATCTTCTGCAGGGGGAGTCGCTTTCGAGCCACTAGACATTGATGGGAGGCTGGTGCTGGCTTGAGTGGATGTGGTCATTGCATCAAGAGACTCATGTGCCACTGTGACCATTGCGATGAAGCCTGTTGATCCAATGTCGTATGGTCTTTGGCCCTTGGGTCCACTCTTGATAACATCAAAGAAGTAGTGGCATGTTGGCTTGAACCCTTAAATTCCAGCCTGGAGAAACAGACACGTATGATGTACCGTCATTTCCATGAGCCTGACTTCCAAATATCATACTGGGTTAGGAGGTTCTGGGATCATCAGTTCCTAATTAGTGTAATAGTTAGAGGTGATTTTTCCCCATAGCTTGGACCTAGGAATATGACATCCTCTTGTACCCGAAACAACAAAACACTGCCCCATGTCGGGGGTCGTGGCTTCCAGCCAATTGATTGAGAATATGTAGGCGTCATTCAGACCTGCCCAGGGATCACTTGTGACAGGGGCAGGTTAAACCTCACTTACCCGAATCTTCTTATAATTGATCTTGTAATAGTCAGTGTCCAGATAGCGGGCTTCACAAGAGGAAAAAAGGAGACTTATCCCCTTGGATCATGCCTACTCGACCATTGAGGGAGTATTTGAGGCATTGGTGTTACGATCAAGGTATTGATGCATGCGGTTTTTGCTATGGCCAGCCCATCAATGAGTTGTACGTGGTGTCCTGGGAGAAAACCCTGAATTCATTACTGGACCCTAGGCCATCGAACTGGGTCTCCAAAGAGATCTTACAGACCGGGGTCTACTATATCTTGTCGTAATCCTGGATTCATATGTTGGAGGGAGTCAAATCATCATCAGACAACCCTAGATTCCGTAGTGTCTTAGTTGGGATTAGGTTAATCCCAGAGCCCATGTCAAAAAATAACGGTGGACATCCACACCATTGAACATACTATTGATGTACAGTGGATGATTGTGCCCCTATATTGGATGGTCTTCATCTTCACCATAGAACGAGATAACTACCTGGAATTCAGCGATCTAAATTGCCTCAGTGTGGACGGCTTCGGCAGCTGCTACCTCTATCACAAAATGGAGGGGGGCTCTTTAGGGCCTCATAAAGTGCCTCACGCATGTCTGAAGATAGGCGAAGAGCCTTATGCATAGAAAGCCTTGCTGGGATGCCAGCAATGGTTTTGAGGACATCATACTTCCACTCAAAGCGTGATATTCTGCTTACAGGAGGCTGCTCTGCAATTAGAGGCACAGTGGGCCATACCAGCTGGACCGGCGGCTGGCTAGTGCTTGGTACACCCCATTTCTCACTAGTCGAGTCATGAAGAGTAGCTGTCAGATGAGGTCCGGACAACTGAGATTGGCTTGTAGAAGGGAACGACTGGACACGGTATGGACGAGGCATCTATGCCTGATCTAGTAGCACAAACAGTGGTAGAGGTAGATCTGAGGGCAACATGTGAGGAGGTGTCATGTGCTGAGCTCTACGCTGGGCATGCTATCTGGTCTCAGTGGCATGCATGACATAGCTGATGTGCCTTGACGACCCATATGACAGCGGTTCCACAAACGTTGCTGTCAGATGGAGACTTTGGAGAAGTTTTCTGAGCATTCCCCCTCATCCTGAGTCATATAGGGATTTACCAACTCCACGATATTAACCGAACTTCACCCCTGTCGCTTGAAAAATAATACACCACTAGGTGGATTTTGGGAGGGATCCCCACATCAGGGGGCATGAAGTCACCAAGAATGCGCGATGACGATGACATTGGTGGAGCGCATTGCTTCTTCTTGCGCTGCTGATGCTTTCTCTTTTGGGAAGAGGCCGGTTGAGATGATGACACAGAGGCACTAGCCGCAGCTTCTGAAGGATCTGGCTGATTCAGGCATGCCCAAATAATACCATGGGCACAAGCGACTATTTTACAAGCTATCAAGTTTTTGTACTTCTGAGATTCATGGTTGGGAACCTGCTGCCACTCAGCTTCATTATTGCTACCGCTTTCTGACCATAAAAAGACACCAGCCACTTGTACCAAGGCCGGGCCCAACCTGACTATGTAATTATTGACCTGGTCCTAGAGCCAGTCTTTAAACACATTGAATTGCTTGAGGGTGTGCCCCAAAATCTGATGATTGGGGCAGTAGTTGGGGCGATCGTTGAGATTCGCCTCTGTTGGCCTTCTGAACTCATGGAAGTGGACAATACCCTTTTATACGGCACAACAAAAGTAACTGGGGACCTGATCTTTACTGAATGAGAATGTATGGTGTCTTTTTCCTAGATATGGGGATTTGGGATCCTGGCCCTGATGAGGGTCCAGAGGAGCCTTCCGAGGAGGCGGAGCCGAATTATCTCACTTAGGCAGTGGTGGCGCGTTGTGTCGGGGAACCAACAGATTCTGACGCGGTCGCTGCTAGGTAGGAGGATTTGCCTGAGGAGGAGGGCCTCTGCGAGGTTGCATAGCTAGTGCTACTAGTAGAAACTCTAGCCGCCCAGGTGCTTCTATTTGATCCCCCACCTGGGGCTCGGATCTAGAAGCCCTCCTTGCTGGGATCACAGGAGGTAGCAGACTCCCCTGACTAGCCTATTGTAGAGCTTCCTCAAGGCACTAGTCCTTATCTGAGTTGTCTCGGAACCCTCTAGTGAAGTTCCGAGTGATCAGTTAAGGAACCAGTTCTGTTTCAACATTTCCCACGCACATCGTCAATAATTTCTCCTGAGTCAGTGGCATGTCGAGGTAGTATATGAACCCCTTCAACCGGGCGATGAAGTCCGCGACTCGCTCAACGGGCCTTTTCTTGCACCTTAAGAGGTCTGCGATGCTGGTCTTTCACGTGGTGGAGCTAAACATGTATAGTAATTTCCAGAGAAGATCCTCCTAGCCAGTCACCGATCTAATGGGGAGATAGTTGTTCTAAACAAACGCAGGACCTTCAAATGTTTGCACAAAATATCAGAGTTTGGCGGCTTCCTGCTGTGCTGGAGTCCCCAACATGGGGCAACACCTAATGGAAAAGTGGGCCAGGTGTTGTAGAGGGTCCCATGTCCTGTTAATGGGAGTGAAAGTAGGATTTCCAAAATGCGGGGGTGCAGGCATATCATCCACCCACGCTGGATATGGCTTGCCTTCTGGTTGGAATGCCACCTATCGCATTTCCAATGCCTCGAGGTGGGCGATGAGTGCCTCCATTGGATCTTTCGGACTTGGGTACCTGTCTTTAGGTGGATCCCTAACCACAAGTATGATTATGGGCTCTTGGACATTGTAGATGGGTTTAACAGCTCATGGAGCGACTGATGGAGTGGCCTGAGGGGCAGCAGGGGAAACCTGGGCCGGATTCCTCAGATTGTCGCGCCGTTCGAGAGGGTTCGTTGAGACGTGTCAGACCCTCTTGCCCTGACATCCGTGTTCATCCCTGTCCGCGGTAGTGGTATGATCTGGTTTTCCCAAAGGCATCTCATAGGGGAGGATTTGTTCTTTCCCATGATGCCTCATCCTAGGATCAACATAGTCGGGTCGTCGCTCTACATCACATTTGACCAGGAGTTCGACGATGACGCCCTTTTGCACTGCATGTTTTTGGTGAAATGCGGCCTTCTCAGGGTCTTCCTTCATCTTTTGCATAGAGGTGGATGGTTAGGAGTGCTTGATAGCTCCGACATACACTTTACCCTTACAAGCATTCCGACTGAGTCCCAACGAGTCTATGGGTGCAGGGAGTCCTCGGAGGTTCCTCTACTAAGGATTAATCCTCCCGGATGGGTCCAAAAATGGTGGAATACTCACAGGGGGTATGTCTCCCGCATGAAATTCCATCTCATCCTCCATGTCCAATACATCGACCATGTGGACCATGAACCTTCCCTGGGGAATGTCCTCGCTATCGCATATCATGTCGGTCTCCCGTCGAATAGGGCTGAAGAGGAGGGCAACATACCATTTTACATGGGGTGTATCCTCCCTGATGATTTTGCAGAGTACCATTAAACTGTGAACACATTTTTGTTGGAGGGTCCTCTGGTGACCTGGTGACTCAGGGCATTGGTCTATAGGGAGTGCGGCCAGATCGACAATACGCCATTCCTCTCCGATTTCCTCAAAGTGCACTTGGATCCTAGGGTACACCTCCCGATGATAACAAAAATGGAAGTACGTTTCCCATAGGGTTTGATAGAAGCACTTGACTTCCTCTGGGGTGAGGGATTCTGGCACACATTATTTTGATATTGTCGCCAGCTAGATCTTCTCCTGGATGTGATCCGCCATAAGATTTTTCCAGAAGCTCCTAGGCTCAGATTCAGGGTCTGGATGTACCTATGAAGAGAGGCGGGAATCAAGTGGACCTCACACTCTGTAAGGATGAGGATGATATGCCTTGTTCCTGCCCCAGTCCTTGACACATAGGACCAAGGGAAGGGCTCCACTGCTGAGTCATAATCTGCTTCAGAATCCAAGAAACAGACCGGTTTGATCACATTCTAAAGCTTTTCGATATTCTTCTTGCGGGAGCGATGACCTTCCTTCCTGCCCCTGGATGGATCTTCGGGGAAGGGACAATTCCTGGCACGAGAAGGTCCTTCGACTGTACTAGTGTTGGGGAGTGGAGTACTTCTGCCTATGTGGGCCGGAGTGCAAGGAGCACCAGGGCAGATGTCAAAGGGGACACGGGGGGACCTCGGTAATGGGTGCTGGTATGGGTGGGACCCCCGCTGGAACTGACGGGAGCATGTGTAGGACCTTCATGGCTAGTTCCCAGGGTGATGTCAGTGTGAGGTAGGTCCCTTTATTGATTAGACCGAACCTAGGCAGTACCTCTTTGATGGGTGTTGGTGAAGTGAAGTTGATATCCACCCCTCTGATTGATAGGATGAATAGGACCTCCTTCAGCTGCTACAGTGACGTGTGGAAGGTCCTCACATCAGAGAGTGACTGGATGTGCTATATCCCCACCCCGGCGGTCCATGGAAGAAGGGATGGCTCAGTATTCGGTGTAACGAGCACAAGAGAGGCACCCATATGAGTTGTATCTACCACTGGGAAGTCCCTCATTCGGGTCGATGGTGGCATGGGTCATACCTTCGAGCCGGGCCTGGGAGCGGTAAAGGCTCTCATCTTCCACGATGGTTACACATGGAGGGCCCCCGTAGTGGGTGGCATTGCTGCGGATTATTCCACTGTTACCATTACCTATTCCTGTGACCAGAAGAGTCGGCCCAGCCTTCCCATGGGGTGGTTGGGGCCTCGATCTGGGTTGGACGTATTGTTTCCCCTACTCGGCATATACAAGGGGTTGATGATGCACGTCGGCAGTGGCTCAGGCCATTTTGGCCACTGACATTGATTCCCCTTGATGTGCATACTCCTCGTTGTAGCACCCCAAGATTACATAGTGTGTTATTTCTTCAAAATAATTCAATAACTCGCACTACACGCAATACCGAGTTAAAGCGCACCATGACTTACAAAACTAGCCGTTATGAATAGTAATACCTACTTTTTAAAATTTTATAAATTATATCTCTCAAAAAGGAATTCATTATTGGATTCAGAATATCAAAATTAGCCTAGGGTGAAATTTTGGTACTTTTTGGATAACATTAATATTTAGATGAATAGTGAAATTTAATAAATTTTAATTAAAAACAACCTTTTTAATAAAAATAATTAATGGTGATAAATTAGGAATTTGAGTGTTTTAAACTATAATTATACTATATTTTTACCATTTTATCCAATGGTGTTCATTATAATTAATTTAACTTATGAAATTGGACCTAAACAATTTTCATTCTTTTAATATATATTATTTTCCTAAAAACACGCTATTTGTTGTGACAGCGGGAATTAATTATAAAACTAATTAATGAAACTTAAATTTTTGGAATTTTTTAAAATAAATATAATTTTTGAATTTGGAATATCAATTATAGATTAGGGTGAAATTTTCGCATTGTTCTGAAAAACTTCAATTTGTGATGAATAGTGAAACTACTAAGTGGTAGTTAAAAAAACTGAATTTTTCATAAAACATAATTTTACCGCTTCTATGAATGGAATTTAGAAAATCAGAGAGACACGGTTAATATCATAATGTAAAATGTGTTTCAATGAGATGAAAATAATTTTTGTTTAATAGTAACTTTTTACTTTTATTTTACACGGTTAAAAGTAAATAGGATAATTAATGTAAAAAATGATATTAATATTACCCTAACACATGTCCCAGTTCTATTGGAAAAGATTATCTCGACCAAAAACAAAATTAGGAATAAAATATTATCATTTAGGTCCACTTGGATTATATTAGGACATTTATTATTATTTAATTCAAAGAAGAGTTAAAAGAGTTAAAATAAATGTTTATTTACTAAAAGATTTTTAATATAAGGTTATACATAAGATAAATTCGATTGTAAATATTCATTATAAAGATAAAAATATTTCCTACATAATTATATTTTATTTATAATTTTTATACATTAAAACATTTAATTTATTTATGTCACAGTGATGATGCCGTAATTACCTAATTAATGATAAATCAGATTAATTGATATTATAAATACCCAAATAAATTTAATTTGAGGCTTTTTATGAATTAAACTAATTTTATAGGTTAATATGACATGTTAGGATTGATTTAATTAAAATTGGTTGAAGTAATCATTCTGTTATGAGTTTCACAAAAATCAACTATTGAATAGTTTCAAAATTGACATAAAAGAGTTTTTAAAACAAATACTATATTATTAATAGATATTAAATTCATAAAAATATAAGGTTCGGACAAGAAACTTATATCATGATATGTGTATTATTAATGGACCACTTTGGTGGTCGTTTGGATGTATATAGTATGTTTATTAACTATATAATATAAAAATACAAAGTGACATGGTAAATGTCAAACTAATTAACTAAGAGTTAAAACTAAATGATCATGTTAATATAGTGACACAAACCTTTCTAAATTCAATTGGTTGAATGGTTTTTGACCTATACCCATCTTGACCTTTTTATAATCAACTTTGGAGCCATTAGAAACCGAATATGAATTTATTATAAATTAATATCTCTAGATTTTCCAAAGGTGCCCCTCACCCGTCTTATAAAAGACACTCCCCCTTTTCATTACATCACAACTTCATAGCCTTTTGGTTTGGCTATCCCCCACCCAAATACTCTCTCAAATTCCCTCACTACAACCTTGAGGCCTTAGTTTGATCATAAATCCAACCTATGGAGTCCTTTTGATCAAATAAAAAGGAAGAACCCGAAAAATAGGTAATGTTTTCAACACCCTTTTTCAAATTCATTTTCATCATTCTTTGTTTTTACCATTATAAAATAATTAATCCAGTATCTCCTATATACTGTAATATTATTATAAATATGGTACAACTATATTCATTATTCTATCCACCCTTTGGATAATATGTCACCATACGTGTGTACGTACGGCTTACCGTCTCCACGTCGTGGTGTAATTGTTATTCAATAAATTATTATTTGGATGGGTATAATAATGATGTGTAATTCATGAAAATAATAAATATAACATGATAATTATTCTGTATATATGATATAATATCCAATTATATATTATTTTAATATCAAAAGAATGATATTGTCGCTCGTGCGTACGTACGAACTACTGTCTCCACGAACGCGGTGAGATTCATTCTCTATGGTACCCATTCAGGTATAATTATAATTTGATGATTTAAAAATAATTTTTAAGGACTTGATATAATTCTGGATATGAGTAATATACAACCTATCCAGGGAAACATGCCTTACGTAACAAAACATATAAAATAAAATGAGTAAGTTAACACACGAAGCGACGATAATTCTACGATATTATTAACAAAGCAATGTTAAAAGATCATATATGATATCATATTAATGTATATGATTATTGAATAATTTAATAACAATTATTTCACCATTATACAGGAGGTTAACCTACCCCCAACCAAGGAAAAGTATAAGGTAAGGGTTTATTTCGCAATCTCTTCATTATCCGAGGTTGTTTATACGTAATAATCTACTGGGATTTCTTTATCATCCACATCCATGTTTCTTCAAAATGTATTTCAAAACATTTTTACTATTTAAAAAGAATATGGGTTAAATTCATTTATCCCCTTATGTGTTTTTAAAGGAATCTTTCCGTCGTTTTCCAAACAAGGAACTTTTAACCTTTCGACAAATTTAACGTAAGAATGTTTTTTTAACTTATATGGAAGGTGCGGCTATTTATCGCCGTTATAAAATAGTCAAAGTGTCCCTTACAATATAATAAGAATATTTTCAATGTAAATGATTTATTTTATAATTATGTGACTTTTAAATGATTTAAAAATGAATAATTTAAGAATTTGTGAAAGGTACTCTTTATCAAGATCATAATTTTAATTGTTTTAATGATTTATCATTCTAAATCATTTTAATTAATGTCCATGTTTTCAAAATGATTTTAAGGATTTATTTATATGGACATGAACTATTTAAAATGATATTTCTTTTCAAATGTTTCGAAGTGGTATGGGACAATATGATTCAAAAATCTCTTTTAAATTACTTCCTTTATAAATGTGTGACTTTTCAATGATTTCGAGAAAAGAGATATTTTTCTCAAATAGTTTTGATTTCATCTATGTCAACATCCTTTGATATATATTAATCTTATTTGAAGTTGATTTATTATGATACAAAACTTTTGTATTGTATTGAAGGTTTTGTGATATGTTTTACTGTGGATGTGTTATTTTTATACCATTCATGGTTTATGGAGAAAGTGTTGACATTTCATATGCTAGTTTTAATACGAATGTTTTTGTAATGTTTAAAAATTTTCATATGGGAATGCATTGGACTTAGTATGTGATGGGTGGAGCCCTCTATAGCTCCTCGATGAATCGGTAGATCTCAAGAGACAAACTATTGTCTTGGCACAAGGCCTTGTCAAAATCTTATTTGTATTCTTGTCACGAGGCCTAGGCAATGTGGTTATAATAGTCTGCCATTATGCATTCCATCATTATGAAAGTGGTTATTGATATTGCATGTGATTATTCGCTATGTAGAATATCCATGTGAATAAGTAAATGGAATTATTTCATTTTATTTTTCCATACTATATTGAAGTTCAAGTATAAAACGCTTTTGTTTTAGTTATACATTTCCATAAATGTTTATGCTTATTTATGAAAGTTTCTGCTGTATTTCATACCATTATGGAGCTTTTTGAGCTCACTCGTTTTCTATGTTTTATTTTTCCCAAGATTCCAAGAAGTATATTGTGATTGATAAGAAGGGTTAAGAAAAGGGTATAATGGAATTCATAAAGGATTATTTATATTGTTTTGTATGTTTTGAAGTGTAATTTAACATTCATGTATGTAATCTATTTTCCAAGACTGCTAAACTAATTGGTCCTTTGGGACTTGATTCCTTGTAATCATGTTAATGTATTAAAATAAGGCACCGACTCTGGGTAACTGGGTTCGGGTCATTATAGTTGGTATCAGAGAAAGTTTAGAAATAACCTTGGAAACTAGATTTAGATAAACTCTGATTAGAGAACATAGCCCTAAGATAGACTTTGAGGATTAGTATAGACGAAATTCCTAGAATTTTAGTATTGTAGAGATTTTGTGAGTTTTCCGAGCAATAAATCCCTGTCTAGATATGAGCAGGTAGAGGTGGCTCTCGCACAGATGTACCTAGGGGTAAAACCCGAAAACACCGATTTGAGGTAGACTCGAATGGGAACTGGTGCACGACAACGGGCATTGCTGCACTCTTGGTTACGACACTCCCGGGGGATATGCTTAGGATAATTCTCATTTTTTTTACAAACCATTATGAAGGTTTTATGAGTATATATTTCCTCAATGGAGAAATTTTTATTATTATGGATAATATCCATAAACTATTTAATTTATGGTATGTGTCTTACAAGTTTGGGATTAGGTATTTTTATTCATAAACGAATATAGTTTACGCCATTGTTTAGAAATGGCGCCCAGTAGATGGAATGAGAACTCCAGAAATGCACATGATCCAAAAAGAAAGAAGGATCATATCATTCATGGTCTTAAGACAGAATTTATAAGAGAAATAGTCTCCCATGTATTATCATCATATGAAGAAATAATATCATGTGTTGATAAGATAAGTAAAGAGTTTACTAAGTCCTAGGGATTTGAAGGAAAGAAAGAAAAGAAAAGGATAGAAGAGAGAAAGATGGATGAAGGGAAGAGGGAAAAGAATAATTTTCCCATATGTGATAATTGTGGGAAGAAACACCCAGGAACATGCCTGAAAGGAATGGGAGTTTCTTATAAGTGTGGAGGAAAAGGGCACAAATTACGTGACTGCAAGGGTAAGAAAATGGTTTCAAATGTACAATTCTACATTTTCAAGGAGTTTGGACACTATGTGAACCTATGTCCCAGTCATCAGACTATGCCGAAAATGATGCTATTGGATAATAATCAAGTTATGATACTACCACAGATGAAGAGGAATGATTAGAGTTCTTATGTTGATTATGTCATTTGAGTGTTGTATCAACAATCTACTTGTTATAATAATTATGGAGTATATAAGGATTGTATTGTAGTACTATTTCATTAAGGACATGAGATTGTGTGGAACAATGAAAAATGACTCAATAGCAGGATAAGGTTTTGGAAATTATTTGGTTGATATAATGATAAACCGTAATATAGTTCTGATACCAAGGTATTGATTTTGGAATAACACATGATTGATTTGGATAAATTATATTGGATATCCATGAATACCTTGAAACTGATTAATGATTTGTATATATTCCATCATTGTTGGGTTTGAAAACATTTTTGGATTGAAGGAGTATATATATTCTTCTTTAAGGAATAAGGGATCATGAATGTAATCAATAAGGATTTATGGTAATTCAGGATGTTGCAGTGTTTTAAAAGAATGCGTGATAATGGTGTTCACATGTTATTAAGCGGGAAAAAGGATCTTTATTATGTTTACCATCCTTATAAATTTTGGAATGAATTATTTTGGATAGTTGTAGTTTGGATTATTTTGGATTTCCATAAAAGGACAACACGGAGGTTGGGCGGTAACCCGTCGCGTTCGACAAGGCCGCGAGACCTGAACCCACAATCAAAGGGTGACAAGGGTGTATCACCTACCACTGACCCACGTGATGTCCCGGATTAAATAATGCAGTTTTTTTAAAATACCTGGTAGATGAATTATAAATTCTTTTTTTTAGCCCTATTCTAATAGGATAAATAGAATATATTTTTTACATTATATTATCTTTTAGAGTGAAAGATGAGTTTGTGGTAGAACTTTTTAAATGGATGGAACTCTACTTGTCAAGATTATATTATTCTTCTTCTCTTATTCTATGAAGAAATTAATTATTATAATATATTTAAGGAATCCTAAAACCAAAAATGTGTTATCCTAATACCTTATGTTTTTTTGAATCGATGGTATTTTAAATCATCATAGATTGATGAATTTAAGGACCTCAATTTTAAACTTGTTTGTGATTGATGACCTTAATAACTACCTATAAATATTTAAATTTTTCCTCCAATTATATTTCTCTAATTGCCAACAATGTTCTCCTAATCGAGATCATAATTTGGTGGTAACCCTTTCATTTCTCTTTTCCTCATATTAAGACTGAATTTTAGTAACCCAATTTCCGATGTTGGTTTTCCCCCAAAGATATTTTTTTATTTTCAACCTTTTATTTTCAAAGAACAATTTCAAATTGAGAGGACGTAATTTATTGAAGGAGGGGAGAATATAACAGCCCAAGATTATATAGTGTGTTATTTCATCAAAATAATTCAATAACTTGCACTACACGCAATACCGAGTTAATGCGGACCATGACTTACCAAACTAGCCGTTATGAATAGTAATACCTAAATTTTAAAATTTTATAAATTCTATCTCTCAAAATGGACTTAATTATTGGATTCAGAATATAAAAATTTTCCTAGGGTGAAATTTTGGTACTTTTCGGATAACTTTAATATTTTGATGAATAGTGAAAATTAATAAATTTTATTTAAAAACAACTTTTTTAATCAAAATAATTTAGGGTGATAAATTATGAATTTTAGTGGTTTTATAGTATAATTAGAATATATTTTTATGATTTTATCCAATGATGTCCATTAGAATTAATTTCACTTCGAAATTGGACCTAAACAATTGTCAATCTTTTGAAATATATTGTTTCTTAAAAACACACTATTTATTGTGATAACGGGAATTAATTATAAAATTAATTAATGAAACTTATATGTTTGGAATTTTGCATAATAGATATCATTTTTGAATTTGGAAGATCAATTATAGATTAGGGTGAAATTTTGGAATTATTCTGAAAAACTTCAATTTTTGATGAATAGTTAAACTACTAAGTGGTAGTTAAAAAACTGAAATTTTCATAAAACATAATTTTACCGCTTCTATGAATGGAATTTTGAAAAACCGAGAGACACGGTTAATATCAAAAAGTTAAATGGGGTTCAATGTGATGAAAATAATTTTTGGTGAATAGTAACTTTTTCCTTTTATTTACCACGGTTAAAAGTAAATTGGTTAATTTAGGGTAAAAATGATATTAATATTACCCTAACACATGTCATAATTCTATTGGAAAAGTTTATCTCAACCAAAAACAACCTTAGAAATAAAATATTATCATTTAGGTCCACTTTTATTGGATTAAATCATTTATTATTATTTAATTCAATGAAGAGTTAAAAGAGTTAAAATCAATGTTTATTTACTAAAAAAAATTTAATATAGGGTTATACATAAGATAAATTCTATTTTAGATATTCATTATAAGGATAAAAATATTTCCTACATAATGATATTTTATTTATAATTTTTAGACATTAAAACATTTAATATATTTAGGACAAAATGATGTTGCAGTAATTACCTAATTAATGAAAATTCGAAATTATTGATATTATAAATACCCAAATAAATATAATTTTAGGCTTTTTATTAATTACACTAATTTTATAGGTTAATATGAAATGTTAGGATTGATATAATTAACTTTAGTCTAAGTAATCATTCTGTTATGAGTTTCACAAAAAATCAACTATTGAATAGTGTAAAAATTGACATAAAAGAGTTTTTAAAACAAATATTATATTATTAATTGATATTAAATTCTTAAAAATCTAAGGATCGACCAAGAGACTTATATCTTGATATGTGTATCATTAATAGACCACATGGGGGTCTCTTGGATGTATATAGTAAGGCTATTAACTATATAATATAAAAATACAAAGTGACATGGTAAATGTCAAACTAATTAACTAAGAGTTAAAACTAAAAGATAAGGTTAATATAGCGACCCAAACCAGTATAAATTCTATTGGTTGAATTGATTTCGACCTATACGCACCTTAAACTTTGAATAATCAACTTTGGATCCATTAGACACTGAATATGAATTTATTATAAATTAATATTTCTATCTTTTCCAAAGATGCCCTCACCTCTCTTATAAAAGGGCACTCCTCCTTCTCATTAATTCACACCTTCATAGCCCTTTGGTTCGGCTAAACCCTGCCCAAATACTCTCTCAACATCCCACACTACAACCTAGAGGCCTTAGTTTGATCAGAAATCCAACCTAAGGAGCCCTTTTGATCGAAGAAAAAGGAAGAACCAAATGAAGTGGTAATGTTTTCACCACCCTTTTTCAAATTCATTTTCTTGTTTATTTGGTTTTACCATTATAAAATAATGAATCTAGTATCTCATATATACTGTAATATTATTATAAATATGGTACCACCATATTCAGTATCTATCCACCCTTTGAATAACATGTCACCATGCGTGCGTACGTAAGGCTTACCGTCTCCACGTCGTGGTGTAATTGTTATTCAATAAATTATTATTTGTATGGGTATAATAATGATGTGTAATTAATGTAAATAATAAATATAACATGATAATTATTCGGTATATATGATATACCATCCAATTATATATTCTTTTAATATCAAAAGAATGATATTGTCGCTCGTGTGTACGTACGGACTACCGTCTCCACGAACGCGATGAGATTCATTCTCTATCGTATCCATTCAAGTATATTTATCATTTGATGATTTAAAAATAATGTTTAAGGACTTGATATCATTCTAGATATGAGTAATATACAACATATATATGATAAACATGGCTTACGTAACAAAACATATGAAAGAAAACGAGTAAGTTAACACCCGAAACGATGATAATTCTAAGATATTATAAACAAAGCAATGTTAAAAGATCATATATGATATCAGAATAATGTATATGATTAATGAATAATTTAATAACAATTATTTCACCATTATGAAGGAGGTTAACCTACCCTCAACCAAGGAAAAGTACAAGGTAATGGTTTATTTCACAATCTCTTCATTATCCGAGGTTGTTTATACGTAATAATCTACTGGGATTTCATTATCATCCACATCCATGTTTCTTCGAAATGTATTTCAAAACATTTTTACTATTAAAATATAATATGGGTTAAATTCATTTATACCTTTATGTGTTTTTAAAGGAATCTTTCCGTCTTTTTCCAAACAAGGCACTTTTAACCATTCGACAAATTTAATGTAAGAATTTTTTTTACTTATACGGCGGGTGCGGCTATTAACTACCGTTATAAAATAGTCAAAGCTTCCCTTACAATTTTATAAGAATAGTTTCAGTGTAAATTTTTTATTTTATAATTATGTGACTTTTAAATGATTTCAAAATCAATATTTTAAGAATTTGTGAAAGGTACTCTTTATCAAGATCATAATTTTAAATGTTTTAATGATTTATCTTTATAATTCTTTTTAATTAATGTCCATGTTTTGAAAATGAATTTTAAGGATTTATTTATATGGACATGAAGTCTTTGAAATGATATTTATTTTTAAAAGTATCAAAGTGGTATGGGACACTTTTATTCAAAAATCACTTTTAAATTACATCCTTTATAAATGTTTGACTTTTCAATGATTTCGAGAATAGAGATATTTCTCTCAAATAGTTTTGATTTCATCGATGTCAACATCCATTGATGTATTTTAATCTTATTTGAAGTTGATTTATTATGATACAATACTTTTGTATTGTATTGAAGGTTTTGTGATATGTTTTACTGTGGATGTGTTATTTTTATACCATTCATTGTTTATGGAGAAAGTGTTGACATTTCTTATGCTACTCTTCATACGAATGTTTATGTTATGTTTAAAACTTTTCATATGGGAATGCATTGGACTTAGTAAGTGACGGGTGGAGCCCGCTATAACTCCTCGATGCTTCGGTAGGTCTTATGAGGCAAACTAGTGTCTTGGCACAAGGCCTTGGCACAATCTTATTTTTATTCTTGGAAGGAGGCCGTGGCTATGTGGTTATGATAGTCTGGCATTATGCATTCCATCATTACGAAAGTGGTTATTGATATTGAATGGGATTATTCGATTAGTAGAATTTCCAAGTGAATAAGTAAATGACAATATTTCATTTTATTTTTCGATACTATGTTGAAGTTCAAGTTTTAAAGGCCTTTTTTTAATTATACATTGCCTTAAATGTTTATGCTTATTTATGAAAGCATCCGCTGTATTGCTTACCCTTACAGAGAATTTGAGCTCACCCCTTTTCAGTGTTTTATTTTTCCCAGGATTCCAAGAAGTATATTGTGATTGATATGTAGGGTTAAGATAAAGGAATAATGGCATTCATAAAGTATTATTTATGTTATTTTGTATTTTATGAAGTGTAATGTAACATTCATTTATGTAATCTATTTTCCAAGAATACTAAAATAATCGGTCCTTTGGGACTTCATTCATTGTAATCATGCCAATTTATTAAATTAATGCACCGACTCTGGGTAACTGGGGTCAAGGCATTACACTCGGCCTATTACCGACACTAGCGTCGGGTCAGCCGAGCCGGTATCAGTGGTGGATGTAGGTATTCTACTTGCTCTTCAACATGGGGAACCTATTGGCAGTGCTGGCGTGGCTTGGATGGTGCCCCTGATTGGAACCCCTAGGATGGAACTCTGTCCAGGTAGGCCCGAATATCCCTTAACTCATCGGCGTAGGGCATGGAGTCTTCAAGGGGTTCCAGGGAGAGGCCCCTAAATTGATTGAAGGATGGAGTAGGGAGAATCCGATCCCTGTGTGACCCCTGAGGGAGGTGTTGACGGTGAGGCACACACGCCTCTAAATCCAGGAAGGCCATGTCCCTCATAGGGATGACCCCCTCCTCCTCATACCTACGTATGAGGTCCTTGATTACACTATGTTCGATAATTTCCGATGGGGATATGGCACGTGGGCGCCCAGTAGTAACGACCATCGATGCCGTCACAGAAGAGGCAGAACTGCGCGGGGTAGCCGCATTGAGATTTCCTCTTCCCCCTCATCAGTGTGTGAGAGGTGATCGGGTTCCGGAGGCAGAAACTGTGTTCCTGAAGATAGGGAGATCAGCTTAGTTTTACTGATAGAAAAAGAAATTAACACCCAGGGTCGTACCACCATTCTATCTTCCAAGACTAGTAAGAGGGATCCACGCTAACAATGTCTTAGACCAAGATGCCCAACATTTTTACTGCCCCAACTTCTGGTGAGTGTCCCGCCCATCCCACTATTTGCCTGGCGGGGCCTGGCGCCGAATATCTAGATCTGGTGACATGTCATTCTATTGATGTCTCGAGAGATACAAATATCCATTTTGAGGAGAATAATTATCATGTCGGGTTCACCATTTCCGTTTTTGACGCTTTAACTGGGGCGCACGTGTCCATCGCATTCAGGGGACGCCAGCTCGGTTCTGTTTCCCAGCATTCCTTCTTTCCAAAGGTGGGAGTCATTCACTCCTTTTTCATGGATGCATGCTCATTGATCGAAATGGGATGATGGGATTTCGGTTCTTCCATATGTGGATTCCACATCAGAACTCGTCACCATGTCCGGGTCTCCTTTATTGATTATGAAAATGTTTGTGAAGCACTTCCCAATGCCATGTTTCCATGGACACCATTTAATTACCCTACTTCGGTCAAGACATTCCAAGGGGTCCGGTCATGGAAACAACATTCAGTTAGAGGAGTAGTCACGTTAAGGCATCACTGGTGTGTCTGGATGTTGAAGAATTGGAGTGTCTGTCTTTTTTCTCTTATTAGAGGGATTCTCGAGGGCGAAGAAGCCCTAGGCATCCCACATCGAGTGCCATGAATCATATTCCATAGGCATGTATCTAAGGTTTTCCTCTACTTCCTGTGTTTAACACTGGGTATGCCGCAAGTTTAACATCCAATGGAGATGGATCAAGCTGATCATAACACTATCTATATTGGATCAGATTGAAGAACCCCCATGAGGGAACACCGATATTGGGGAAAGCAAGTGGGAGGCTTCTAGAATACTGTGGAGGGGAATGAGGTGGAATGATCTATCTAGGATGTGGAGGCCTAGGTAAGAATCGGGATGAACGATGGTTTCGGTCTTGATTATTGAAGAGACTTACTACGTACCATGCCATGACATGGATCAATGTCCTCGTAGTTTGAGAATGGATGTGTGCGGCATACACTCTAGGATTCTCGAGTTTTAGTGAGCCGACAAGAAGGATATCGGTACGACCAAGTGGTGGGCTTGAACCTTGTGAGGCTTCCTACGAACCATGCCTTAGAATGGATCAAATACCCCGTAGTTCGGGTGGGAACCTGTGAGCCAATGTGAAAATGGACATTGGTTCAATATATGGTGGGTTTGAACCTTTTGAGGCTTCATATGTGCCATGATTTTCATGGATCAAAGACCCCATAGTTCGGGTATGGATGCCAGTGAACCGATGTTAAAATGGACCTTGGTCTGATGGATGGTGGGCATAAACCTCGTGAGGATTCCAACGTACCATGCCTTAGTATAGATTAATGACCCTATTGTATGGGTATGGATTTCAGTGAATCGACAGGAAGATAGACCTTGGCCCGATTGATGGTGGGATTGAAAATCGCGAGGCGTCCTATGTATAATTCCATAGCACAAATCAATGTCCACATATATCGTGATTGGGGCCTGGCACACCGACATAGAGGCGGTCGGGACCAATGGTTTGTGGGCTTGAACCTTAGGGAGGCTTCCTACGTACCATGCCTTGACATGGATCAAAGACCACGTATTTTATATGGGTTCGTGTTGGTGAACGGATGTGAATATGGACCTTGGACCATGTGGGTGGTGGGCTTGAACCATAGGGAGGATTCCTACATACCATGCCTTAGAAAGGGTTAATGTCCACGTAATTCGGGATACGAATGGGTTGTTGAACCGACATGAAGGGGTGTCAGATCAACTGGATGGTGGGATCACAATGGCTTACCGTTGGATTGGAAGTAAGTTTAACGTCATGTTGGACACAGTCTTTTTGGGCTCACGCTCTGAGGCGGCCCAAGGTGTGTCATGGTCAGTGCTCACTCTATGATCATAGGAGTTATGCTCAGTGTGAGAAAAAAGATGTTTTAAGGAACTGGTGATCATGTCATGAAGGGTGCGTCCATGGGATGAGAATAGGGGATTATGCTTTGGGTGAACCATGTTGTTGGGACATACATCAGGATGGAGGCCCGATGATGAGAAAGTGTAGCGGGACAGGGTGATTGGGACTTACTCCAGGATGGAGGCCCGATTCCCTATCAATCCCTCCGCTGGACTTGGCACCGAGGAAGTGAGGAGGAGCAGGGGTTCCGCCTCCTACATGAATAGCTAGGGGCTTATGCCAATGTGGCAGCCCATCCCCTCAGACAAACACCACTTTCAGAAAGAGGATATCATCCCTTGTAGAGACCGGGGGGTGTGGAGAATGCCCACGGTGGGGGAACCAATGTGAGAGGCATGGGGAGATGTCACTGTTTAACGTAGTGCGTTGAGGAAGACGGTTCTTGGTAGTTTAACGTCCTGCAGCTCAGACAAGATTGGTTTAATTCTCACCCCTAGTACATACATAACTGGTACCCTCTCCCTTTTTTGCGCAGGAAGGTACTGACAATGTCGTGGTTAAGTGGGGTTGTGGAGCAAAGCATCAAGGGGTACACGTTAGCGTGGCTATGTGAAGAAGAAATATACATTAGTGTTCATATGCGATGAAGCATTAGATGGTGCAATGCTATGGGTGGTATCATCTAGGGAACATTGAAGTCACACCATTCAAACTTGGAGGGCTGCACGGGAGAAGGAATTTCCAAGCAGAGGAGTCCATAGGTAGGAGCCATGTGTATCTTGGTTGATCTATGTGGTGGAAGGCACTTGTGAAGGGGTGTTCATCACGAAGTGGGTAGCCATAGACTTAGAATGGGGTGGAGGTGCAAGTGGGTGGTGCTCTGCGAAGTGGAAAGGTATTCACGGAGCACTGCCTCATGGAGCACAGGTGCCTCGTGAAGCGAAGTGTTGTGAAGAAAGGTGATTTTCAAAGTACAGTGATCTTGCCTTGGCATGTGGATCATGGGTATAAGTGGGGTGTCTCGTAAAGCATAAATGTTTCGCAGTAACTCGGGTCCCCATGCAGATACCCTTCCATCGATAAATCCCTTAGGATTTGGGAATGGAATACCTCTCAGAAGAGGGGTTTAAAGAAAGATAATATTGAGGCAAATCGTAAAGAAAAAATTCCCCACATAGCACATGATTCGCAGAGAAAAGGGTGCTTCGTGACTTGGGATCTGAGAAGTAGAAAGGACGTATTTTCCATCCCGTGGGCTCTGGGGGATATCGATATTTATAGGGATGAGGCACAGTGAATCAGAGCTTATGCTGCATGAAGAGGGATTGGGTTGCTTCATGGTGGGTCGCAAACATCGGGGGAATTTTCGGAGGGTGCCACCTCATTTGGTTCGCAGTGGGCTCGTGAACGTCAGGGGTTTTCATGGAGGATACTACCTCCTTTGCTTCACAGTGGGTCACTAACGTCAGGGGAATTCGCGAAGGTCACAACCTCTTTAGCTTCGCAGTAGGCTCGCGAACGTCAAGGGAATTCACAGAGGGTAACGCCTCCTTTAATTCGCATCTACCATGTTGCTTTGTGGGACTCCGTGAAGTGGTTTCACAAGGCCAGTCGTAGGGCATCTTTATCTTCATTATTTTTTTCCAACATTTTGGTGCCAACAACCATTGTATTATAGAAGTAACCCAACCTTTAGATCTCGTGAGAAACATTATACCCACCTCGATGGGCCCAACATTACCAAGCATGGGTATCTTATATGACTTGAATGATATCCTTCCCTTGGATGAACGAATGGTGGATTCCCTCAAACCCATGTATGTAGAGGGTCTTCTGAAGGTTGAGGCCATCCTAAATATTAAATTGTAAAACATGCTACTGAATTCTCACTCGCTTATCTTAGTCTAGTGAGAGGGCTTAGTGCTGGAGACATTCAACTAAGAGATTCATCCAATAAGGTAATTATTCCACTATTGGGAAATTTGGGGGCCCTAATATTGAATTTGATGATAGCAAGCTTATTTACCTTTTAGTCATCATCATCATTTGTGACAAGGGTTATGACTATATGATGTTCCACATGAATGATTAAGTCTGCTTGGTTGAGCTCTGTAAGAGATGTGATCAATCTAGCTAAAGTTTCTTCTCAATCATTATATGATTGAGGAATATGATTCACATCCAGCCGTGAAGGGATCTAGGCCATAATCTCATGGTTCTACTTTAATATGGGAACATGGTTTTCTTTTCTAATGATGTATTCATCATTAATCTTCATTATTACTAGTTTAGAGTCTCCATTTACATGAAAATGTGGACCATCAAACTCAAGGTTGATCTGAAGGGTAGTGATAAGATCCTAGTATTTAGCCTCATTGTTTTTGTATCGTTTTGATAATGTGAATAATTATTCAAATATATCATGTTCAATAGTGATGAATAAAATCCAAAGGCCATCCCTGTTGAGTTTTGGGTTGTTGATCCTTCTGAATTCAAGATACTAGAGACACTATACAAATTTATCTACCAACATGACATGTCTTGTTCCATTGAGAGGATGTAGTCCCCAAAAAATTCAATATCTAGGGTTATTTTCTTGGGGGGTCGGATATATAGCAAAAATTGTCATCCAATGATTGTCCATTGACAAAATTTTGGGGGACAAAACCTAATATTGAACTACTATAGAATTATGGTCCAATAAACTAGTTGGATTGTTAGAATAGGATGATTGAGTATATACATTATCATTACTACATGAGATACTAGTTATATCTCATGGTTATACAAGTGGTATTGTACCATATAAACATCAAATACTATGGTAATGAAACTCTTCTTAATGGATGAATATTTAGTCTCTATGTTGTGGTGTATGAAAATAAGATAATACATGTTATTTTCTATAAACTCATTTTTTTATTGAGCTAAAAGGGGGACAATGGACCATTCCATGTAGGTCATGTAAATGACCAAGGTATTATCATGGATTGGCGGAATCAATAATAGATGGAGGAGTAGATAATGCTTAATTTACTTGAATAAATACTAGTATTCTTAATCCCATTGGTAGGAAGTTCCATTTTTAAGAGTCTCAAGATAGGTGTTCCCATAATATCCTAACCTGTAATGAATCCTAGATATAGTCCAGTTGTGCATTGAGGCATTTCAACTCCTAGAGGTTTCATGGAGGTGGAATCTGGATGATAGCCTTGACCATATCTGGATCGATCTAATTGTCTATGTACCTAAAAAATAATCTATGAAACATTCTATTGGTGTCCCCAAATTATCATTTTGAGGCCGTCATTTTTAGGTGGTGGGTGTGGATTTAGTTTAATATGTCCTCAAGATCCTTAATATGACAATGGTATTAGTGGGACATGACCACAAAATCATCCTTGTAGCAATTCACCAATTTTCTAAGGAAATTTTTGAATATATGGTTAATGAAACTTTAGAAGGTATCTCACACATTCATCCAACTAAATGGTGTCCCTTTTTTGAAGAATGTTCCCTAAGGTTCTCTAAAACTGGTGGCCTCCTCACTATTCCGGGATATCAAGATTGGCTTATTCTCAATGTACCCATCCATGATTGAGAGGGCTTGGAAACATTCCATTACATAAATTATCATACCCATTACTAGAAAGGGAAAATAATACTTATTTAAATGGATGTTGGTGACATATAAGTTGATGTAGAATCTAATCGACCCACATATTTTTCTAACATGGAAAATATTGGCACTGAAATGGGGTTAATGAATCTTTTTGAATAATTTATCATTGATTATTTTTTAAAATTCAGCATTAAACATGGCATGGTGGGTGGGGTTCATATTCTCTGGAGTCTATTTGATCCCATGTTGGCCTAATAGGATGTTAAGTAGATGAACTAAAACATGGGTCTTGATCCCTATAATTCCATTATATATCTAGGTTGAAACATCATGGTGCTGATGAAATTGTGACAAATATTAATATTTACCCTATGGAGACATGAATGTACTGATCATTGTTGGAATTTGGTCTTCCTTTTTTTCAAGATTCACCTCGATCGTCTCATCGGCTATAGTGGAGACACCCTCTGCAAATGGTTGAAGGGAATCATCATGAACCTCTTATTTAACTAACTCATGTTGATTATAATAGGGGAGAGGGACACTAGTAATTTTATAAGCTTTTTTGCGGTAGTTTATGATACTTTGGTAGAGGCATATTCCTTGATATTGGGTTCCTTTTCTGTGGAGACTGTGGAAGAAAATTATAATGAGATAATCCCAAGTGCTTTCTATCCATTATATCCACCTTTAATATCAACGAACTGATGTCGATTCAATCTCCATTGAATCCACCCTACCATTCAGGTCATATCATGGTGTCATGGATCAGTAGCCATGGGTAGAATCCCTCTGTATTCCCAATGACTAATGATTTCTATCATTATCCAAAACTTTCTCATTTTGGAGTCTAAATTAGTTTTTGAGAACTCCTTCTTTATAAAGACTATGGATGATCATTATAAATCATGGGTTGTGGGTTCTAATTGATGTATTGAAATAATTATGTTGTATTTAAAATATGCATAATGATATTTTGACTTACGTGTTATATCATAGGGGGTATTGATTGGATCTACCATATAAGTTTTGATTTTTTATCCATCCCTATTGTAGAACCTAGTATCTTGGTAGAAATTCTCACAATTTTTTAATGGAGAATAATTTCTCTGGAGTTCCTCCAGTCTAACTTCATGGGAGAATTTTTGGCATTGATGGTATGAAGAAGGTCCACTATGTGATATGTGTCTATGAACTTATGAATAGGGCGTTGTAGTTTATATCCTTTGAGGCCACCATATTCTTGGTTCTTTCTACTAGGCTACTAAGATAGGTATTCAGTCTGATATTTACACCTGTTTTTTGATTATAATATTTATACAATTGATTTTTTAGGTTAAACGTTGTCATATTTCCATCCACAATGCCCGTCATGTGGAGTTTTAAGGATTGGGTATTATTGATCCTAGAACCAGTATATTTAATGAAATGGTGGATTTCAAATCCATTTAAATATAATTTTATATGCAATGGGAAAACATTCCCTTATACTATGGTTTCATCATCATATTCGAAGAATGAAATGATGGATTTTCATTCTTCTTACTCTTCTTCCTCCACATGATAATCCTATGTGGAAGCTACAATAGTTTTTAGTTAGAGAGAGCACTTCATGCCCTTGAAGTGGGTCTCACACATCTCCTTTGATGGGTGTAGTGCTTCAAGGATCAATAGGCTCATTGGAATACTAGTGAGGAGTTTTAGTACATCCTACAACTATAAGTGGGTAATGTTTCATCTCACGAAGGTTAATTTTTTATAGGGATCATAGTGGGTACCATTAGGTGAGGCAATGGGGCTTGGATGGTGTTGGATGTATTCCACTATTGCCCAGATGGTTTAGGCTGAGCACTAGACAACAATGGTCAGACCTTGTATTGCCACAACTGTGATTGATGTTATTTGAGCTAGGCCACATAATCGACCTATATAGTTGTCTTTGTAAGTGTACCTATTTGAGTAACCCAATAGGGTTGTACATATTCATCCATACTAGATGCTTGTTGTCTGGTCTTAGTGGAATGGATAATATCTTCTGGTGCACCCGCTCAGACAACCCGCCAGTTAGTATAGCATCACCCCTAATTTAATGCCTTCATCGAGATGTTATTAAGGTTACAACATGAAGTTTCTCATCATTTGGTATGGTTTATCAATATTAAATCCTGATATAGTTCTCATAGATACATTCTTATTTTTATTTAGGGGAATTATCCAAATGGGATGAATTATGGCGGCTTCTCCTAATTTAGAGGCATTAATATTCCATGAGTACAAGATTATTTCATCACATTCATCAGAAAATAATTAACTTGATGTCATTATCATAAATTGATCTGTGATTTGGATGTTGGTGATGTTGAAGGGGTTTCTAGAGTGGATGTGGTGACCATAAAGAGGCATAGTTTTCTCAAACATGAAAGGACAATACTATGGGAATGAGTGACTATCCTATATTCCATCAATTAATTTTAATTTTATTTAACTTGTCCTGGAGCCTGATTCTTTATTCTGGAGTCTTTGTCCATTCATTCATGGGTTGTAATAACACATTACACCTATGCCAGAACATCACTCATCTCGACTACTACACGGTCTACCTAGTCCTTGATAAAACAATTGAATATTAAATAGTCCAAGATGGAATAATTGAGAACCCAATGTTATGAGAAGTATTTATAATGGTTAGTGAGGTTAGCTTCATTGGGTATATAACATTTGGGTGGATTTAGTTTCTTCTTTTCCAAGTCATAGATGAAGTACCCCGGGACCTACGCATACTTGATGTATTGGGACTTGTTTTTAAAATATTATAATGGAATCTTGGGTTACTCTATTTTATGGGGTGATTAGGATAAAGTTTCATATAAAGGCTATGTTGGATGTTGTTATTCTTAGGGGGGGCTTATCAAGAAGAGGTACCTAAAGGTGGAATAGAAGTGAGGCATAATTTTATACATCAGTGGTCAGTTTTTCCTTGATGGGTTTTCACATGAGAAATAGAATATGTAATAGTAATAAAAATGTTTTAGTCCACATAAAGGATTGCTCTTGATTTTTTCCTCTTATAAGGAACTCTTTATACCCACCTATCTATCACAAGATAGATGATGGTAGGGACCCACACTTATTTTTCATTATCCAAGCACATCGTCAAGAAATATTCTAGGAAAATATGAATTTAAAAAAGGTATGTGATCCCATTTTATTGGGAAATGATTTTAGATACTCACTTATCATCCCTCAAATTTCACATTGAGAGGTCAATATTGTTGGTATTAGACAAGGTGGAGATGAACTCATAGAGAAACTACCCATCATGATATTACCAACATGAAATAGACCCCAAGTCCTGATGGTTGTTCCAAAAAAATGATGCCCCCCAAGATCTGGACAAAGCATCAATGTTTGGAAGCCTCTTATTTTTCTAGTATCCCTAGAATCATGCCACACCATGAGACAATGTGGGATATACTATGTTGTGGATCACACATAATGTTGAATGGGGTAAATATCGGGGTACTGAATTCTGGGGACTGATGGATATATCCCATCCATTCAATATAGAGCTTTCTTATAGGCTGAATCGACACCTATTTCATTTCTAGAGCCACAAAGCAGATGATGAGAGTAATTTTCATGACATCTTGGTGAGGGTTGGTGGTCAATAATTCGTTGACCATTATTCTAGATCATGAGTAATAGAATCATGGTCCTATGGAAGAATTTTGTTCTTTCTAGGTGGGTGGATGTTCTTATCTCAGCCTATTGATGGATTGTAACACCCGAAACTTTTATAAGAAATATTTTGTTTTATATAAATCATCAAATGAATATTTCACTACACACAACAATATCTTGGCTTGATTTACACGCAATCACGACCTTCCTTGATAGCTTGCGTCGTACGCAATACCGAGTTTCACTAAACAACGATATGCTATTAAAATATTATTAAAACTAGTCGTTATGAATAGTAATAACCACTTTTTGAAATTTTTTAAATTTTATTTTTCAAAATAGACTTCATTTTTTGATTTATAATATCGAAATTATCATATGGTTAAATTTTTCTATTTTTCTGAAAACTTTCAATTTTTGATGAATAGTGAAAATATTGGGTTACTATTTAAAAACGGACTTTTTATTTAAATAATTATTTAAATTATTTAAATTTATTTTAGGAAAAAATTGATACATCATACCTATATATGTTCAATTCAATTCAATTCAATGGAGTCAGTTTATAATAATTTTAGATATATAAAAATTTTTTGAACTTTTCACCGTATTTTACCCACCTCCTAGGAGAATTTGCAAATTTACATAAAACATAATTTTACCGCTTCTGTGAATGGAATTTCAAAAATCCAAGAGACATGGTTGATGTCAGTAAGTAAAATGTGGTTCAATGAGATAAAAATAATTTTTGGTGAATAGTAACTTTTTACTTTTATTTACAACGGTTAAAAGTAAATAGGTTAATTACGGGTAAAAATGATATTATTATTACCCTAACACATGTACTAATTCTATTGGATAAGTGTAATTTTACCAAAAACAACCTAAGGAATAAAATATGACCATTTAGGCCCACTTGGATTAGATTAGGACATTTATTATTAATTTATTTAAAGAAGGGTTGAAATAGTTAAAATCAAAGTTTAATAAGTAAATAATTTTTAATATAGTGTTATACATAAGATAAATTCGACTATAAATATTCATTAGAAATATAAAAATATTTCCTACATAATGGTATTTTATTTGTAATTTTTAGACATTATATAATTTATTTTATTTATGACCCAAAGATGATACATCAATTATCATATTAATGAATTATTGACATAATTGATGTTATAAATACCCGAAAAAATGTAATTTAAGAGTTTTTATGAATTAAAATAATTATATAGGTTAATATTACATGTTAGTATAGATTTAATTATCTTTTCTCGAACTAATCATTCTGTTATGATTTTCACAAAAATCAATTACCAAATAGTGTAAAAATTGACATAAAATAGTTTTTAAACAAACTATTATATTATTAATTGTTATTTTATTCATAAAAATCTAAGGTTACACCAAATGACTTAGATAAGGTTACATATATTAATAATAAACAACTTGGGGTTCGTTTGGCTTGTTATAGTAAGTTTATTAACCTTATAGTGTAAGAACACAAAAAGACACGGCAAAAGTAAAATTATCTAAATTAGAGTTAAATCTAAATGATAATGTTAAAATAGTAAACTAAACAGGTCCAAATTATATTGGATGAGAGGATTTCGACCCATCCCCATCTTAGATTCGAAATAAATCAATTTGGAGCTATTTAAAACCGATTATGACTTTATAATAAAATAATATTTTTAGTTTTTCCAAAGGTGCCCCTCTCCTCCCTTATAAAAGGGCACCTCCTCCCTCTCCTCCTCACACCAATTTGAGCCTTCATGCTCGACCAAAACCTACCCATTTAACTTTCCCATTTCCCTAGAATCATCCTAGAGGTCCTGGTCTTCTTCAAAGACAAATTTTACTGCCCTAAAAGGAGGTCTCAAAGAGGCGCTTCAAAGAAGAGGTAATGTCCGTTGTCGATTCTTTCAACTGTATTTCTTCTTCCACTTCTTCTTCTTTTGTTGTTTCATTATGAATTAATAACATCAGTATCACTCATATACTGATATGCTATTATAAGTTTGAAACAACCATATTTCACCATCTATCCATCCTTTGGAAAACAAAATCACCGGGCGTGCGTACGTACGGAATACCGTCTCCACGCCGTGGTGTAATCTATTTTACACCACCACCATACTTGGATGGGTATAATGGTGTAAAGAATGAATATATATGATTATTTTAAAGTGATATTAATTCTGAAATAGTACACATACACTCCAATACAATTACCACGATCATGGGAACAATATCATCGCTCGTGCGTACGTACGGAATACCATCTCCACGATGTGATGTGACTCGTTCTACTTGATTTTCATTACTTAATGATTACATAAATAAATTGTGTGAATAAATATGATATATATTACAATAATACCATTCTGGAAATGAGGTATATATAACCTAAAAAGAAGAATAAAAATTTATTCGACAAAACACGCATAAAAACAAAATGTAATAAACACCCGAATAACAAGTTGCAATGAAATATTACTAATAATAAGATAAGAAGATGACCATATATGATATCATAACAATGAGTATGAATCGGTAATAATTCAATTACATTATTTAAATCATTATACAGGAGGTTCAGACACTTACCAAGAAAATTAGACCTAAGGTAAGGGAAAATCTTGTAATCTCAATTTTTTTCCAAGATTGTTTATACTTCAGAATTCGCAGGGGAATATTTATAATCCAAAACCATGTTTCCTCAATATGTAATGTTATTTATGTACTCCTAAATTTTTTTAAATCCAATTGTACCTTTCGGTATATTTTTATTAAAATCTATGAAAGGAATCTTTTGTTGTTATTCGTAAGGGGTACTTTTTGACTTTTCCAAAAAAAGTACAAGAAGAATGTTTTTATTTTGACATATACAGCATGAATGGATTTTTAAACATTATTTCCAAGATTCATCCTTTAAAAGTTTTCATGTTTATTTTTAATAAACTTTTTTTAGTTTAAAATTGTATGACATGTTAAGAAAGGAAAAATGTTTTTGAAGTAGAAAGGATATTTTCCTCATCAATGGAGTTCAACTGTTTTAACAAAATTATTTTCCATCTAAGATAATATAGGGTTCTGTTTCTATACCTATTATTACATTGATTTGACTATGTTGTGATGGACATATATTTAATGAATTCTTTTATCTTATATGAATTGTTTTATGATGTCACGATGTTTAATATTCCCATTTTTATTACATGGGTTATGCTATGATATATGGTTTATGATTTTGTGGCACACATAAGAATGGTATCATTATGAGATGGGTGGGACCTATATCTCCCTCCAATTCATTGGTTAAAGATTTTATATATCATGAGATAGACATGGCAGGAACGGTAGGTTAAACTGGTTAAGTGAAACAGGACTGAAATGAGGAATGAACATGGTTCAGAAATGGACTTTGTCCACTAAGATAGTCTTGGAAATGAGTCTTGACTAATAAGAAATGATTCTCTATGATTATGGGTGTATTCCACAAAGATTCATGTTTTATGTTATGAATATTGTGATTACATTTCACTACCATGATTTATCCCATGTTATGAAATTTTGATCTCTTTTGAAGGGTAATATTTCCAAAATTTTATGTTCTTATTAATGTGATGTGATTGATATTTCTTTTGTTTACCCTTACTGATCATTTGAGCTCACCATTTTGTATGTTTTCTTTTGGCAGGTCCAGAAGAAGGTTATTAAGTAAGATATGCCAAAAGGGACTATAGATATAATGAAATAAATGGGAGACAGTGTAGATGCTTTATGAACCAGTTGTTTATGTTTCCCAGTTTCTAAAGACACTATACATATACGGTCCTTTCCTAGTTTTATTATATGTTGTAATAAGTGTGCTTCAATTTTGTAGTAATAACCATATATCTAAAGTATGGGTCATTATAGTTGGTATCAGAGGAAAGGTATAGTCATTCATTAGAAACAAGGACGTGAAAGCCTTAGTAAGAACCCTAAGGATAAGTCTAATCATAGAACACAATCATAGTGTTTTAGAAATGTCCATGAATAACCTATGATAAGACCTTAAGTGTGAAATTTTATTCTTGATTATGTGGCTTTCCTATTATAATTAGTGTTCCTCACACTATTCTTCTTGGTTTTAGTCAATGGCTAGAACCTGAAGGAACCGTGTTAATGCAAAATGAGATGGGAAATGCAATGATTGTCCCCCTGAGCAACCAAACGTTATGGGAGCTGTAATGCAAAATCTTGTAGCCATGATCACACAACATTCTCAAGCAATGAATTTTGCAGGACCTCCAAACGAGAAAAGGAAGGAGCAACATTCTGTTAAATCCTTCATGAGACAGCGTCCACCGTCATTCAGTGGGTCTACTGATCCATTAGTTTCTGAACAATGGATCAGTACTACTGAAATGATATTTTCAATTCCTCAATGTTTTGATCATGATAAAGTCATCTTAGCAGTTTATCGCTTGGAAGGTGAAGCTGATCAATGGTGGAATCTTATCACGAATACGATTCCAGGAGATGAAATTGTGTCCATGGAATGGGACGAGTTCATGAACTTATTTTTCAATAAGTTCTTCCCTCGTATTCTCCGAACAAAGATGGAGAAGGAGTTTCTTGAACTAAAGCAAAAGTATGATGAATCTGTTGTTACCTATGAAGCAAAATTTTCACGATTTGCAAGCTACACTTCTGGTATTATTATCCAACCTGAGAGTAAGATCGATCAATTCATTGGTGGTTTAAAACCAAGTCTTCAAAGGGCGTTAGCCATAAGGGACTTCAATAGCTATGAGGAAATCATTCGATGTGCTCTCAAAGTTGAGATGGATATTGGAGTAACACATCAGTCATATGGGTTTGATTAGAAGAGGAAAATGGAATTCAAAGGAAAATATAAAGACCACACTGAAAAAAAGACGAGTTTTCCCTTATGATAAACGTTTGGAATGAAACATGGAGGAAATTGTGTTAAGCGGACAAGAAAATGTTATAAGTGTGGAAAATAAGGTCATCGGGAAATTGAATGTGGAAATAATGGGAAGAAGATGTTTAATGATGCAAACAAAGGAAGGGATACAGATAATGAACCTACTAAACTTCAATGTTTCGAGTGCAAGGAGATGGGTCATTATGCCAATCAATGCCCAAATCCAATAGTTGATGATGATGATCGACGTCAACAAACTCTATGGCCATAGGAAAAGGAAAGTCACATTCAATTACTATCATCGATGTGGAGTATGACAATGAAGTGGTGAGAGGCACACATACCATCCACTCTAAAGTTGAAAAAGTTTTATTTGATTCTAGATCCACCCACTCTTTTATTTCTGAAGAATTTTCTAAGGGTATCGCCGTATTACCTCAACAATTAGATGTTGAGTTGGCTGTGACAACTCTTAATGGCACAACAGTCGCATCAAAAGTTTACGATTCTTCTCCCATTTAAGTTTGTGGGAAAGTGCTTCTTGAAAATATTGTGATCCTTCCTATAGTATAATTTGATGTGATTCTTGGCCTGGATTGGCTTTCATTATATGGAGCTCATATCAATTTCCAATGAAAGGAAGTCACATTTCCTATTCCAGATCAATCTATGATCGTCTATCGATGCAAGGATGAACATAACCTTCCAGTAGAAATTTCTTCCATATTATGGGTCTTGATTCCACTAAATGAAGTTTATTTATCTCAAAGGGTTGGAGAGAAACTCACTATTAAGAATATGCCCGTTGTACGGGAGTTTGATGATGTCTTTCTGGAGGAATTTCCAGGTCTTCCACCAAATCGTGAAGTTGAGTTATCAATAGAACTCGTACCGGGTGCTTTGCCTATTTCAAAGACACCTTATAGAATGGACCCAATTTAGTTGCATGAATTGAAGAAGAAACTCTAAGAGAATCATGATAAAGGATTCATACGCCCTAGTGCGTCACCTTGGGGAGCACCTGTTCTGTTTGTTAAGAAGAAAGATGGATCAATGAGACTCTGCATTGATCATCGAGAACATAACAAGATCACTATCAAGAACAAATTTCCTCTCCCAGGCATTGATGACTTATTTGACCAACTACGCGGAGCTCAATACTTTTCCAAGATTGATCTTCGTTCAGGGTATCATAAATTAAGGGTCAAAAGGGAGGATATACCAAATATTGCTTTCCGTACAAGCTATCAACACTATGAATTTATAGTGATGCCATTTGGTCTTACTAATTCCCCTGTTATCTTCATGGATCTGATGAATAGAGTCTTTAGAGACTGTCTTGATCAGTTTGTGGTAGTCTTTATAGATGATATTCTTGTCTATTCAAAGAGAAATGAAGAACATTAAGATCACGTGAGAATTGTATTATAGACCCTAAGAAAGGAGAAGCATTATGCCAAATTTACCAAGTGTGAAATTTGGCTCCAAAAAGTTTCATTTTTGGGTCACATAATCTCATAAGAGGGGATATCTATGGATCCAGGAAAAACAGAGGTTATCGAAAGATGGTCGAGACCAAAAACAGTAACTGAGATCCGATGTTTTCTTGGTTTGGCTAGATATTACCGACAATTTGTGAAAGATTTTTCAAGGTTATCTAACCCACTCACCAAGTTGACTCGAAAAGGAGTTAAGTTTGTTTGGATAGAGGAATGTGAAGAGAATTTCAAAGAGCTAAAGAGAAGGTTAGCCAGTGCACCTGTGCTCACACTACCTTGTAGTGGAGAATGGTTTGTGATCTACAATGATACATCCAAGAAGGGACTAGGGTGTGTTCTCATGAAAAATGATTTGGTGATAGCTTATGCCTCACGATAGTAGAAAATCCATGAGCAAAATTACCCTACTCATGATTTGGAGTTAGCGGTTGTAATCTTTGCAGTAAAGATTTGGAGGAATTATCCTTATAGAGAAAGCTATGATATTTATACTAATCATAAAAGTTTAAAGTATATTTTCACACAAAAGGAGATGAATATGCATCAAAGTATATGGTTGGAGCTGATTAAGGATTATGACTGCTCAATTCATTTCCACCATGGAAAAGCAAACAAGGTGGAAGACACAATAAGTCGACAAGACCATGCTAGCTTATCCATGATGAGGATCACAAAAGATCCAATATTTATGGATTTACAAAGGATGGATCTTTGAAATATAATGGAAGGGGAAAAATAATATCTTTCTCAAATGAATGTTCAACCATCTATACATGTGAAGATTAAAGAGGCACAAAAAGAAGATGTAGAGTTACAAAAGAAGGTGAGAAATTTCCTTGAATGAAACCTTGATTGTGATGGGATAATAAGGTTCAGGAATCGAGTTTGTGTTCCTCCCATACCAGAATTAAAGAAGGAGATGATGGATGAGGCTCATAGTTCTTCATTCTCTATTCATCCTGGAAGCATGAAGATATATAGGGAACTGAAAGAATACTTCTGGTGGGATGGCATGAAAAGAGATGTTGCGGAATATGTCTCTCGAAGCATGGTTTGTCAGCAAGTAAAAGATGAGGGACAGAAGTCTAAGGGGATATTACAACTATTACCCATACCCGAATGGAAATGGGAAAACATCACTATGGACTTTGTAACAGGACTTCATAAAACAAACAAAGGAAATAATGTTATCTTGGTCATAGTTGATCGTCTTACAAAGGCTGCACACTTCATTGCTATTAGAGAGGATTTCTCTCTGGATCAGCTTGCCATGATATATGTAAAGGAAGTGGTATGATTGCATGGAGTACCCCTTTCTATTATATCTGATCGGGATCCGAGGTTTACCTCAAAGTTCTGGTGAAGTGTTCAGCATACTCTGGATACAGAGTAGAGTTTTAGCACTTCTTATCATCCTCAGACAGATGGTCAGTCTGAGAGGACAATTCAAACTCTAGAAGATATGTTGAGATCTTTCTCTATATATTTCAAAGGTGGTTGGAATCAACACCTACATTTGGTGGACTTTTCTTATAATAATAGCTTTCACTCCAGTGTTCAGATGGATCCTTATGAAGCTCTCTATGGAATGAAATTCAGGACTCCAACTTTCTGGGATGAAGTTGGGGAATGAAAGCTAATAGGACCTGATCTTGTTGATGAGATGGCAGAAAAGGTCCGATCTATTCAACAAAACATAAGAGCATCTCAGAGTCGACAAAAAAGTTTTGTCGACAACCGAAGAAAAGACTTAGAGTTTGAATTGGGTGATAAAGTGTTCTTACAAATATCTCCTTGGAATAGAGTAATGAGATTTGGAAAGAAGGGAAAGCTGAGCCCTAGGTATATCGGCCCTTTCGAAATATTGGATCGTGTTGGTAAGGTAGCTTACCTCTTGGCACTTCCACCGAATCTCTCTCAAGTTCATGATGTGTTCCATGTATCTCTCCTGAGAAAGTACATAACTGATCCTTCACAAGTACTCAGCTCAGAAGTTGTACCACTGGAACAAGATCTTTCTTATGAAGGACAACCGATAGAGATTCTGGATCGTAGAGAAAAATTCCTAAGGATCAAAACCACTCGCTTGGTGAATGTTTTATGGAGGAACCACCAATTATATGAACCTACATGGGAGATTGAGGATACGATGAGGTAGAGGTATCCTCATTTTTTTGTTACAAGTGACGAATTTCGAGGAAGAAATTCATTTTAAGGGGGGACGAATGTAACACCCGAGACTCTTATAAGAAATATTTTGTTTTATATGAATCATCAAAGGTGTATATCACTACACACAACACTATCTTGGGTTTCTTTACACAAAATTTCGACCGTCCTTGATAGCTTGCATCGTACGCAATACCGAGTTTCACTAAACAATGATATGCTATTAAAATATTATTAAAACTAGGCGTTATGAAGAGTAATTACCACATTTGACATTTTTTTAAATTTTAATTTTCAAAATGGACTTCATTTTTTAATTCATAATATTGAAATTATCCTAAGGTGAAATTTTGGTATTTTTCAAAAAACTTTCAATTTTTGATGAATAGTGAAAACACTAGGTTACTATTTAAAAACCGACTTTTTATTTAAATAATTATTTATTTTATTTAAATTTATTTTAGGTCAAAATTGATACATCATACCTATATATGTTCAATTCAATTCATTGGATTCATTTTATAATAATTTTAGATATATAAAAATTTATTGAACTTTTCACCGTCTTTTACTCACCTCTTAGTAGAATTTGAAAATTTACATAAAACTTAATTTTAACACCTCTGTGACTGGAATTTCAAAAATCCGAGAGACACAATTGATGTCAGTAAGTAAAATGTGGTTCAATTAGATGAAAATAATTTTTGGTGACTACTAACTTTTTACTTTTATTTACCACGGTTAAAAGTAAATAGGGTAATTTAGGGTAAAAATGATATTATTATTACCATAAAACATGTCCTGATTCTATTGGATAAGTTAATTCGACCAAAAACAACCTTAGGAATAAAATATGACCATTTAGGTCCACTTGTATTAGATTAGGACATTTATTATTAATTTATTTAAAGAAGGGTTAAAATAGTAAAAATCAATGTTTAATAAGTAAATAATTTTTAATATAGGGTTATACATAAGATAAATTTGACTATAAATATTAATTATAAATATTAAAATATTTCCTACATAATGGTATTTTATTTTTAATTTTTAGACATTTAATAATTTAATTTATTTATGACAAAAAGAAGATGCAATAATTATGTTATTAATGAAATATTGACATAATTGATGTTATAAATACCCAAATAAATGTAATTTAAGACTTTTTATGAATACAAAAAAGTTTATAGGTTAATATGAAATGTTATTATTGATTTAATTAACTTTTTTCGAACTAATTATTCTGTTATGAGTTTCTCAAAAATCAATTACTAAATAGTGTCAAAATTGACATAAAATAGTATTTAAAACAACTATTATATTATTAAATATTATTTTATTCCAAAAATTATATGGTTCGGTCAAATTAATTAGATAAGGTTATATATATTAATAATAAACAACTTGGGTTTCGTTTGGCTTGTTATAGTATGTTTATTATCCATATAGTGTAAGAACACAAAAAGACACGGTAAAAGTAATATTATCTAACTTAAAGTTAATTCTAAATGATAATGTTAAACTATTAAACTAAACTTGACCAAATTATTTTGGATGTGAGGCTTTAGACCCATCCCCACCTTATATTAAAAATAAATCAATTTGGAGCTATTTAAAATAGAATATGACTTTATAATAAGACAATATTTTTAGATTTTCCAAAGGTGCCCCTCTCCTCCCTTATAAAAGGGCACCTCCTCCCTCTCCTAATGACAACAATGTGAGCCTTCAAGCTCAGCAAACCCCTGCCCAATTCACTTTCCAATTTCCCTATAATCATCGTATAGGTCCTGGTCTTTTCAACGACCAATTTTAGTGCCCTAAAAGGAGGTCTCTAAGAGGCGCCTCAAAGAAGAGGTCATCTCTGTTACCGATTCTTTCAACTTTATTTTTTCTTCCACTTCTTATTATTTAGTTGTATCGTAATGACTTAATAAAATAAGTATCACTCATATAATTATATGTTATTATAAGTATGAAAAAACCATATTTCACCATCTATCCATCCTACGGAAAACGAAATCCTCGCGCGTGCATATGTACGGAATACCGTCTCCACGCCGTGGTGTAATCTATTTTCCACCACCACCTTACCTGGATAGGTATAATGGTGTAAATAATGAATAAATATGATTATTGTAAATTGATATTGATTCTTAAATAGTATACATACACTCCAATACAATTCCACAATCATGGGAATGATATCATCGCTCGTGCGTACGTACGGAATACCGTCTCCACAATGTGATGTGACTTGTTCTACTTGATTTTCATTGCATAATGATTACATAAATGAATTGAGTGAATAAATATGATATATATTACACTAATACCATTCTTTAAATGAGGTATCTATAACCTAAAAATAAGTATAAGAATTTATTCGACAAAACACGCATAAAAACAAAATGTAATAAACACCAAAATAAGAAGTAGTAATGAAATATTACTAATAATAAGCTAAGAATATGACCATATATGATATCATAACAATTATTATGATTCTTTAATAAGTCAATGACATTATTTAAATCATTATACAGGAGGTTTGGACACTTACGAAGCAAATCAGGCCTAAGGTAAGAGTAAATCTCACAATCTCAATTTTTATCAGAGATCGTTTATATTTCAGAAATCATAGGGTAATATTTATCATCCACATCCATGATTCCTCAATATGTAATGTTATTTAAGTCATCCTATAATTTTTTAAATCCAATTTTACCCTTCGGTGAATTTTTAGTAAAAGATATGAAAGGAATATTTTGTCATTATTCATACGATGTAGTTTTTGACTATTCCGACAAAAGTATAAGAAGAATGTTTTTTTTACTTATACGGCATGAATAAATTTTTAAACATTAATTCCAACAATAATCCTTTACAAGTTTTCATGTTTATTTTTAATCAACTTCTTTTAGTTTAAAATTGTACGACGTGTTAAGAATGGAAAAATGTTTCCGAAGTAGAAAGGATATTTTCCTCAAGAATGGAGTTCAAGTGTTTTATAGAAATTATTTTCCATCTAAGATAATATAGGGTTCTGTTTATATCCCTATTATTAGATTGATTTGATTATGTTGTGATGGAGATATTTTTATGAATTCCGATATCTTATATGAAATGTTTTATGATATCACAATGTTTAAGATTCCCATATTTATTACATGGGTTATGCTATGATATATCGTTTATGATTGTGTGGCACACATAAGAATGGTATAATTATGAGATGGGTGTGACATATAACCCCCCTCCAATGCATTGGGTAAAGATTTTATATCTCATGAGAAAGACATGGTTGGAATGGCAGGTTAAACAGGTTTAGTGAAACAGGACTAAAACGCGGAATGAACTCAGTTCAAAAATGGACTTTGTCCACTAAGATAGTCTTGGAAATGATTCTTGACTAATAAGAAATGATTCTCTATGATTATGTGTGTATTCCACAAAGATTCATTTTTTATGTTATGATTTTTGTGATTACATTTCTCTACCATGATTTATCCCATGTTATGAAATTTTGATCTCTTTTGCAGGGTAAGATTTCCAAAATGTTATGTTCTTATGAATATGATATGATTGATATTTATTTTGGTTACCCTTACTGAGCATTTGAACTCACCCTTTTGTATATTTTCTTTCCCCAGGTCAGGAAGAAGGTTATTAAGTATGATATGCCAAAAGGGACTATAGATTTTATGAAATAAATGGGAGACAATGTAGATGATTTATGAACCATTTGTTTATATTTCCCAGTTTCTAAAGACACTATACCTATACAGTACTTTCCTGGTTTTGTTATATGTTATAATAAGTGTGATTCAATTTTTCAGTAATAACCATTTATCTAATGTATGGGTCGTTATATGGATCGTCGAATATCTACCCTGATCATATGTGACAGACATCCTACCATAACTCTATGTACTTATTTATGGATAAATGGATTCACGACACGAGTAGGGATATTGACCATTCTTATGTCTTTCCTTGGGTGAACCTCTGTGATGAGCATGGATGTGAGACTCTTATATCCTTCAATCTCCTTAAGTAATGCATCCAACCAGAAATTGGACTCAATTTCTATAATAATTTAAAAAATTATCAATGGGATTTGGGATACATTTTCCCTTGTCGAGATGAGTATGGGAAGGTGGAAATACCTTATTTAGGTGACATTCAAGTCCCAATGACCATTCTACTGATGAGTGTTGATTCCTACAAGAGGATCCTCGTGATAATGAAACTCTCCTCAAGGTGGTTTTATCTCCATCATACCCCATTTCATCATCCTGGTTTCACTGATCATCTTTGGGATTGATCATGATGATCTTTAGAAAGGTGATTATCAGAGGTTCACATTCACTATCAGCATGTGGACCAATATGATAGTCCCATTATTTCCTTTGAATAGTACTAAAGTCGAGGGAATTATAATAAAACCCTACATAGATTTACAAATGGATAATCACATCAGAAATTATTCACTGGAGCCTTCTAAGAATCCTGACGCATGTTTACTATAAATTTTCATCATATCCATGAGAATTAGGTCGTAGATCCCTTGGGAGATTTGTGCTGAAACCATTTCTCATTAGTTATGGATGACCACAAAATTATAAATGCTACATAGGTAAATCAATTAGTTATCTTGAAGGTTGATTAATGTTACATAGACATGTTAGAAGATAGAAGATGCCAATCACTTAATGAGATTTTCTAGAATGGTGAAGTGTATTTTTGTGAGCAACCAAAATAGATCCAGTAGTTTGTTGATGGATAAAATCTCAAACAATTATCACCTTTATCATAATTAGGATGATAGTTCTATTCCTAATCACCCTAAGTATCAATTGGTAATGATTGGGAGCCCGCAGGAAGTATTGGAATGAACCTTCTCAACTACTAATTTTTGTGTAGAGGAAATGCTACACGAGATAACCATATATATAATAGTGAAGTGTATTTTGATGATGAGACATAATTTAAGACCTTTTCCATATAAGATGGGGTATTCATAGACCTCTACTTATTAAGAAGTACATCATACCTCTATGCCTCAGTGGAGTGATCACTATCATCTCAGGGTGAATATCCCAATCTTGATGTATCTCCAATTTTGAATGAGTGGTTGAGAGGGGGGAAGATGATGACTATAGGTATGGTTACACAATGAGTCCATAAAAGTATTCCAGTATATTCTCCACATTAATGTACATATGAATGGATTCATGGACACATACACTCTGTCATCAATGATAGTTATCCTAGGTCAATGGCCTTCTACCCCTAGTTTTAATGGTGGGGTGGGCATGTGTCATCAATTCGTCTATCACCTATTAATATGGGAATAAGATGGTTATTTTGTGTCTCCCTCATTAAATCCATAGATGTAATGAGAGTTATCTAAATGTGATCCCAAAGGGATCGTGTTTATTTCATTTTCATGTGCTACAAATGGCATTGTTGGTAGGAATCCCACAATGTTTTTTCCCTCATACCTCAGAAAGTCTTTTCATGGTATGGAAAATCATCAAAAATGGATTGACCTCTGTATCATCTAGTGGATTCATAGGGAGGACCTCTTATATGGAAATCTTAATAATGGTATGGACCATAACAATTTTCATTGATTCCCATTATGGGGATAGTCATGATGACCTTCTTTTTGGGTGGATGGGGTATCGAACCCAATTTGGTGAATATGAAACCCTTGGGTAGTGGTTACTATGCCGTGATGAGGGGAATAATCATTGGGAGGGGACCTTTGATCTAAGATAGATGCATCCATTATAGAATGATTTTTAGCCTACCATTAGAATTTGTTCTAGGTGTTCTGGACTATGACTAGTGGAGAAGGGATAGGATCTTCCAACTTGATATCTTTTGTATCTAGTTAGAATTGTCGACATGGTTATGTGGGATCATTCATGGGTGGGTCTTGGGTGTTGGTAGACATGGGAATGACCTGAAATCCCCACCTCTACGTTGTACAAGAGAGAGACATCATATTGATATGGGGAGAGGATCCCAAAAAAATTCTTATGGTGAGAAGGGGGTTATCCCCCCTATACAAAAATTGGGAGTGGTGGAATCTATGTATTTCTGATGCTTTTCCAACTTATAATGACATTTCATGGTTGTGATAACCCATTCCTTTTCATATCGTCAAACATGTTCATTGATTACCCTCAACTAAAGGAGCATTAAATGGGAGACCATTCAATGTATCCTAAAAGATATAGAATAATTTGATTTTGTTGAATTGGGATAGTTGTGAGGGATTTCCAAATTGTTGATTCTCCTTCCCCAGTGTATTTTGGTGGTGGATCATTGAAACTATTCATAATCTTGAGCATTTTACGGTACATAAAGACATAATTAGTTTCGGTTATCTTAAAATTTTTCCCAAAATTCAATAGAATATCCTTTCACTCAACGTTGAAGGAATGATCCATGTCAATTTTTTCTCAAAACATATTTTCATACCATTCATTAATTTCCCCTAGATATTCATGAAAATTTTCTTATCGGGCCTACAATTTTGCTTTGTGAGGCCTAACAAAGAATGTCTAGATCCTGTGAAATTTAAATCTTGTGGAGTCCAATATTAATGATGTACATATTATTAATTGGAAATAGCTTCATATTAGGTTCCCCATTTTTTCTAACAATTTCATGGAAGATAGAGAAATATGGTCGAGACATGATTTTTTTTAATTAATTTCCTATCCTGAATTGGATTCTTTTCATGGAATGGTACACCTCCCCTTGGTAGGCTGGTTAGTTTTCCCACATTCTTTTTATCCAACGGTGGGTTGCCTCTTCCACTAGAGTTGGTGATATTGGATCCGTGATTGAAATTTGGTGATGGGATGTATGTTCCTTATTCCATTGATTATTCCTTTGATTTTGTTTCCTAATTTGAGTCTCCCACATTTATTGGAGTCATGTTCATGAAACTCATTCCCTGCTCCATCTCAAGGTGGATGTATGATAATTAAAATGATTCTATCATGAAAGGTAGGTAACCTAATCTCAAATATAATGGTGATGTTAGACACATATATAGATCTATGGATGTTTGTTGTGTTGGGAACCTATAATGTAATCCGATTTTAGATTTTATGGAATCTCATGTGTGAAAAATCATAGGCATGGAATATAAGGAATCCTATTTCATGAAAATTTTATCATTCCATAGATTTATAATTCATCTATGGATTGTTTCCATAGTCATATTGTAATCATCTCATGAGGTAGGGATTTTAATGTGGCTAGTGTGGTCATTGGTTTTGGGTTCTTTAAAGAAAGGGTCATTGTTTTAACATATTGGGGGGAATGGTTATAGGTTTAACATTTTATGTAGACAAGTTATTCACAAGTTTATTATCTTATGGGAATTTGTTGGTAATGTATTTAATTTATTATGTGTAATGTTTGTGAGGAGGAGTGTGTCCTAGTGGGATATGATCACACTTAACATTGTATTCCTTCTAGGGGTGACATGAAGATTTAATGGTGGGGTTTGTGTTTCAGGATTGAACATTAGAGAGGTGTCTAATGTATTATAGGATTAGACTTCGGGGATATTTCCTACATAGCCTGTTAGGATACAGATATCAAAACCAACATAGTTTGAGTGAACAATTTAAGTTCATATGATAGAACCAGTCCATTCATTGTAACGTCACCCAATATAGATGCTAATTCCATAGATGGTGAAATAGAAAGTTATGGTGTGTGGATTCTAAATAGAGGCTTACCTAGAGGAGAGGTTTTATAGCAACCCAAAACCAAATAGCCTAGATTCAGTGTTTATTTTATTATATTGACATAAGATACAAGGAATCACATTCGAAAAGACTGAATAGATTATTAGTCTGGGTAATCATGATACTTAATTGAAATTATCATTTAAATTGAAAACAAAAACTACAGAAAGTGTTTTATTTGATAATTCAATTATTTATTATGGTTTACCAATACATATCAATCAAAAAACCCTTCATTATATCCTGGTGAAAATAAAACATAAAAAATGGGTGATCTTAGATACTTAGTAAGCGTTTATTTATAACTGAATCTATCATGAATAAATAATAATAATTAAGATAGAATTTTAACTAACTGCAGGTCATGTCATTCAAACAATAAGATGGGCATCATATGGTAGAAATAAATTATTATAAAATAAATCCATTTAAAATCACATGAGCTTTAAAATTATCCATGGATATTCTAACTAATCAAATAATCACATTGACATCAATAAATGATCTCATAATGAGGAAATTAATAATGAAGGAATTCATAAACATACAATCATGGACTCATGATAGTACTTCTTACCATAAATTCCTCATACCAAGTCATCTTACATAAATTGGGAAGGCCTTACCCAAATACCTAAGCTAATTTGTCTCATGAGACCTACTAATGTATCGATATGCTATGCAATTCTGGGCCCCAACCATTAATTAATAATTAAATTGCATTACTCAAATGAAAAGGGAAACATTATGAAAATAAAAATATGTATTGAAAAACTAACTTATAAAATTTTAATAGATACTATAATTAGTAAACATAATCATAAACCATCTAGAGCAATATGCGGAATGGTATTAAAAATTATACATCCCCAGTCAAAATAATCATAAAACATCTAGGGAAAAAATAAAGATGGTATCAACACAACATATAACTATTGGGTTACAGGTATAATAAAGGGTTGGTGACATTGAGGAATATAAATACCATAAAATTTCATTAAAAATATATGGATGAAAATGACATATTCAATTTGAAAATAAATTTAAAAATAAATGTTCACATTATATTTTGGAAATATATTTATTTAAAAAAAATTTAAAAACATGTATAATAATATTTAAAACATTGAGTGTTCATAGTGGTATAATATTCGATTCATGTTGTACATATTAAAATAATGACTTATTTCACATTTTCAGTAAAATCCAAACATAACTTCTTTTGATAATTACATGAAGATTTGTTTAAAAAACTAAATAGTAAAAATGGACAAAAATATATTTAATAAATAATTTGAAAAATGATGAAAAATTGTTTTGAATTTTTTTTAGAAATCATATGTTTTAATGAAAAATTAATTTTTACTGAAAAGATAAATTATGTAATATTATTTAAAAAAATATTTCTCTGTCATTTTAAGTAACAAAGTGTGGGAAAATGGTACTATTACTTGAAACAGTTCAATAATAAAACGTTTAAAATAAAATGTATTTATTTTTATATAGAAATAAAAAATAATTCTCCCATGGGAGGCTTAAACAAAAATAACCCGGAATAATTGTGAGATTGTGAAATAAACCCTTACCACTTTGGTAAATTATGAATCACAAGAGGAATGAATGAAAAAACATCAAATTAAACATTAAATAACATAAATGAAAATATTTTAATTTTATGACATTTAAAAAGGTATATTATATAATCCACAAAATAGAATTAGTGGTGATTATAGTGTGTGTCTCATGAAAGTAAAATTTAGATGAGAAACCCTTACAACTTTTTTGACATCCTTCATATGTGTTTGATCTTTCTTCATAATCAATATAGTTTCATTAAAAATAAATTATCGAACCATATTCATATATATCATAATATATATTATTAAATTATTGTATTTTTCACACATTTATTAGATATTATTTGTTAAAATGACTATTTCTGGTGATAATTGCTTCGTTTTCATATATGTTTTGGTTAGGTAATTTTTGTCATTGTAATTGGATCAAGATTACATAATATCCATAATTATTACCATAATATAAATATAATATATATTAATTATATATTAATTTATTTTAATCTTTAATAATTAAATACAGATAACAAGTTACATCGTTCATGGAGATGGTAGGTTGTTCGTATGGATGAAGGTTATTTAAAATTTTCTCAACGAATAGAATTAATAGGAAATAAATATTATTTTATCCTAAAATATTCATTATTATTATATATATTATTTAAATTAAAATCATTATTAATTACTACCATACATTTAATAATAAAATAAAAATGACTTCCCATCACTATTTGGAGGAGGTAGTGCAGATGTACACTCGAGCGACATTATTGTTTTATAATGGTTTGGAGTGTAAGAAGTTTGATGTGATATTATATTTACATAGGTATGGTTAGATAATAAATTTAACATATATTAATTAAATTTTATCATTTCTACCATTTATGTAATGCATTAGTGAAAAACAAATCACATTGCTTTGCGAGGTAGTGATCCCCCTACACACGAGCTCCTATCGCTCGAGGAATGTAAATTTAGAAGGTATTTTTCCTTTTATAATTAAATAAGTATAATAATATCATAAATATCATATAACTATGTTAAATGTGTCATTTAATATATCCTTGATAGTTGGTGGTGTATAAAAAACTACATAGGTTTGTGAGGCAGTAGTCTATTGTACACACGATTGACTATTTCATTATCCATATGATGGAATTGGAGAAAGTTATTGGTTATTAAATTAAATTAATAAAATATCATTATATATTATACAATTTTTATTATTTTGGAATATTTTTAAAACATTACAATGAGTTTAATGAATATGTAAAATTAAAATGCATAGTTAAAAACATTACCTCATAATCAAAAAAGACCTTTAAGTATAACATAAATCATTCTTAGATTAGATTTATGATACAAAGTAGGGAAATAAGATGTGTATTGGGATATAAGATATATATATATATATATTTATGTGTAGTTGTTGTCCAAGAAAAAAGGATTTTTGAGTGTGAATAAGGGAGAAGAGGGTGGTCTTTTATAAGTGGGGAAGAGGGAGAACAAGATATTTTTTAAAATTAATAAATTACAACCAATTTTTTATAATGATAAAATAAATCATATGTAGTTATTATAAAACAATTTATATTATAGGTTCTATATATGGCCCTAGAATAGGGTTTTGATAAGTTGTTAGGTCATTTTAACCCTTATCGTTCTAGTTTAACCCATGAAAAACCAAAATTTACCTTAATTTCAGTAATTGATTTTTACAATTTTTACTGTTTCAAAAGGAAAAAAATTAAGTTGAACATATTAGATGATAATAATTATAAATATTAAAAATATTTAATACATATTTAAATATTTATTTCATATAAGTGGTGGAATCCAATTCAAAATTATACTCATAGACATGACGAAAAAATGGGTTTCCGAAGAGAAAATTCGAACAAGTAAAGAATGTTTAATTTCAAAATTAAATTTTATATTGATTTAAATTACCTAATGTAGTTAAATATTAATATAATAGTACTATTATTAATTTTTAAATTGTTTTTAATATAATTTAATTTTATTAATAATTTAAACCAAAAGGAAATACTTTATTAAAATAAAATATTTTTCATTATTCATAAAAAATTTTAATCTTTTGATAAAAATCTCAAAAATTCATCAAAATGTAATTTTAAAATTTAGATTTAAGAAATTATTTTTATTCTTTTCAAATGAATTTCTAAAATTCAAAAAAAATTATAAATTATGTGTGAATAGTGCGACTAATTCGCCATTCATGAAAACACACTTTTTCAAATAACACCTCTTTTTCTTTCAATTGATTCTTACTTTGTTTATAATAAATATATAACCATTTAAATTATTTTATAAATGTTTAATAATTATAATTTAATTAATTTTGTTAGTCGTATTCAAACACTCCAACATAACATCTAGGATATAATGATCATTTTTAAATAATAATATTTAATAGTGTGCCAGGTTTTGGTGAAACATGGTATTGCGTGCATCACATTATATCAAAAATATTGAATTTATTTTAAAATAAATATAACATACAGTATTATGAGGTAATATTTTCTAATAATATTGGTGTTATATGTCATTCACTCTATCAATCATTTTGTACATTTTTTAAAATCTTGATGTGTTACACTCTACAATCTTAGATAAATTCTGCCCTCAAAATATAATGTTCTTCTCAATAATCATGGTTTTAAAATTTTAAAATTACCTTATTGGAATCCCAAATCATGATAAGGGTTAAAAAATAACATCTTTATAAGAGATAATTAGAAGTACACAGTTCATCTCGAATAATCACATAACTATGCTTCCATGTAGGGGAACATATGTGGAAAGTGTAGATGTGGACATTGAAGAAAAGTATAATGTTCAAATAATAATAGAGGATGATAGGGGTAATTAAAAAAAATATTATGATAAATATATATTCAAAACCCCAATACCATATATCTATGATGTGTTAAGGTACCATTTGATTTATTAGAAATTAATGTACTATGATAACATTTTTTTAAAGACCTTTTTTTTCATAATTTAAAGAATTTATTTTCTATCTATACTAATATCTCATGAAAATGTATATAAATAATATCTTTCTATTTCATTGTGTTGATTTCATCCTTTGGTTATGCTCCGATCAATTAAAAATTGATTTCCTACTCTAAGAAATGTATATCCAAAATGAATTTTTATCCCTGAATCACATTTAATAGATCATAAGATTCCCAATTCATTCCTCCTATCTCTAGATATTTTCCAAAAATAAAAGTGTTAGAACAGTTTATAAAATAATATCCAATGTAAAATTTAATTCATTCCATATATATTTGACATTAAGACTCATCCAAAATATGTCTCTCTAAATTCAAATTCCAAATTTTTTTAATAAAGGTTACTAAATCAACATTATATTTCCAAGAAAATATAAAGTGTCTATTTATGTGACATTCCAAATATGTGAATACCATGATCATTATAAAACATTAAATAAATAATTATTGCTTCCAAAAATTAAATATATAGTTTTCAAATAAATTCCATAGATCCAGACATGCATCAAACTCCAATGAAGATAACATAAACCATAAATTGTGTAACAAATTTCATGATAACCAATAATATCCCATAAACATATCATTGAACTTATTATCTAATCATACATAAAAAATTAACTATTATATTCCATTAATCATGTGTTTTACAAAAAAATACCAATTCAATTGAATCACTTTTCTCAGTACAATTCAAGAAATGATATTAAATCCTTAAACGAATAGTGTTTCATTACAACCCTTATATGTTTCATGAATTATTTAATGATAATATAGTTAATAAATGATTTATTAAAACCTATTTATTGAATGAAAATACACAAGTATTGTTATCATTCAACTTCGGTTGTATCAATAAAATAGTCATGACCTTGGTATGCTAGTTTCTTCTGAGGTATCTTCACTTAATTATCAAGGAATTTATTGGAATAGTGCCTCATCAATTTATAATTAAATAATTTTACATTAATGTATTATCCATTACCCTTTCTTTTATGATCATGATGAAATTTTTCTCTACCCTTGAAAAAATTCCAATTCCTTGTAGGTATGTACAAAGGTGCTTCATTCCATAAGTATCAAATGTTGTAAAACCCTTATTTCCATTATTCTATTTATATATATTTTTCTCTACCATCCTCTTATTCTGATTTATCCATTAGAATCCATATGACATGGAAACTTCATTATCTATTTTTATATAAAATTATACTATTTCATCATATAATTAAAATGTTTGGGAGAGTAGTTTCTTTAAATGGATTTCCTTAACCCCTTTATAGAAATTTTCAATATTTGTATTTGTATAGTGTATGTATCCTACAACATGACTCAATAACCTTGTAAATTTGGATTCATACATATTAAAAGTTCCTTTTTATGTCTTAGAATCATGAATTGTCTTCCATATCATCTCATTTCTCAAGAGGAAATTATTTCTCAAAGATGATTTCCTTTAAATCATTTCCTTTCATGTTCGTTATTTCTTCAACGACCATATTATTTTGAGTCAATGATAACAATAGATTCGAATATCCTGTGATATGATAACATTTCTATAATATATTAAATATTTCAATACATCCTAAGGAAATAAATTTCTTCTCTATAGAACTAATCCATTACCTAGATAAAAATGAATTTTTAGTCCTATTAAATGAAGGAAGTTGTAAATGCGTGATGTGGTATAGCATTTTTACACCGCGTGGTGGATGATAAGGATGATCTGTACGAAAAAGTTTATTAGTTATAACTTGAGTCAGCTACCCCAATATGTATATTTTGATCAGTTTCAATTATAGATCTCGGCCTATATTCATTACATTTCCCATTTAAAAAATACATACATAGTGTATATGCACTGATAAAGTTCTCATTACTTAAATTAGAAACTATTAGTAAACAATTTCATTCAATATATTATATAATAACATTATGAATCATAATGTATGATACCAAAAATAGAGAAAAAATAAAATAAATTGAAAGTTTATGCATAGAAAATCATATAATTATGGACATGGTTTCGTTGGGGATATATTTATTTCGAAATCCTTCATAATGGTTTGTAATTAAAATACTAATTAACCTAATCATATCCCATGGTAGTGTCAAACCATTTTTGTAATACAGTTAGTTTTCATTGAATATGTGGCAATCAGGATAGGCCTAAAGTTCCCTTTTAGAGTTATTACCCCTAAGTATGTATATGTGAGAACCATGTCCACATTTAGTATCCATACATGTATTTATTATGAGGAAAAAAATAATCTCATCCTTTCCAAAACAGTAGGATGTTCTTCTATAATTATCCTCATAGTATATCATAGTGTTATGTTCTCTTATATATGTTTTCTAAAACAAGTTCCCAATTATTATACTAAATTTCCATGAATACAAAAAATAGTGACCCCATCCTTAATATCCTATATCCAATATGTACTTTATTAGGTTGGAATAGGATATAAATAATTTCCTCCTAAAGAACCTAATGGTTTATTTGTATTAGTATTGTAGATACATACATGAAATTATCATTAAAATAGAACAATTAAAATACACAAATTGTTTTCATTGAGAATTTCATTATTTATTATAATTCATATCTACATATCAATCACAAAAAACTCCCTGGTAGCTTAGGGAGAAAAATATATATATATATAGGTGAGCCCAAATGCTTGGTAAGGGTAATAATAGAAATAATGTTATAATGAATAAATAATAATAATTAATATTGAAAGGTTAATAACATAAACACATGTAATTTAGTCAATAAACTAAGAATAATATGGTTTAAATAAATTATTACCAAATAAATCTATATAAATAATCACCTGAGGTTGAAAATTATCCATGTATATTTGAACAAAATAAATAATAACATGGAAAAAATTAATTAATATTAAAATGTGGTAATCCATAATTTTAGACATCATAATCATATCATCAAGGAATAATTATGATTCTTCTTCCCATCAAGGAATCATTCCAATACATCTTCCATAAATGGTTAATGCCTAAAACAAAATACCAAGCTCATTTTTGTCATGTGACCTACAAATGCATCAAGGGGATATGTTATTCTCGGCCCCACCCATCACATTGTAAGAAAAATTTGTTCCATATATAAAATGGTGGAAACATGATCCACATAAACATTCATATTAAAAAACAAAATTTTAAATTTTAATACATACCCAAATCAATAAAAATAATCATAAAACATCCAATGTAACATGGGGAATGGGAATGAAATTGTAAATTACCAGAAAAATGATCATAAACCATTCAGAAAAATATAAATGAAGGTATAAATAAAAAATATCCCTAGTGTATAACAAGAACAATAAATTTTTTTTGTCATTGATGAATAGAAATGCTATAAAAATGTCAGTAAAATAATATTTAGGAGGATAACCTTCCCACATTTAAAATATTTTTAAAAATAAAATTTCAAAAATAATATTTTGAAAATACTTTTCATTTAATTTAACCTTTGAAAACGTGTAAAATAATATTTAAAAAATTTATTGTTGGTTATGACATTAGATAATTTTGAAATTTTGGTACACAATTAATCAAATATTCCATTCATGTTATCAATAAAATCCAAATGATCCATGATTTTCAAATGAAATCAATATTACTTTCAAAAAAATAGTAAAGAGTAAAAATGTGTAAATTTTCTTTAGTAGATAATTTATAATAGTATGGAACATTTTTTTAGAACAATTTTAGAAAACAAGGATTTTGAAGAAATATTATTTTTAAAAGAAGAAAGAAATTAAGTAAATTTTTCTTAAAAACACCTTCTCATTCATTTGAAGTTCTGTGTAGTGGAACAATGATACTATTAATTGAAAAAAACTAATTAATAACAATATTATAATTAAATAAATTTATTTTAATATAAAAATATCTAATAATTCTACCAAGGGAGACCTAATAAAAAAATCCCAGATAATCGTGAGATTGCGAAATAAACCCTTACCACACTGGTAACATTGGAGTCAAAAGCCCCATGAAACAAATAACTATAGATAAAAATTTAAATTCCATTAGGTGAAATTTATTCATGATATAACGTATCAAAATGGATATTACATAAACCACACAATGGAATAAGCAGTGATTATGGAATATGTCTCACGTATGTAAAAGTTAGACAAGAAGCCCTTACAATTTCATTGACTTACAATATATGTAAATGAAACAATTTTATAATAAACACAGTTTTATTAATAATATATAATATAACCATTATAATTAATATAATACCATATATTATTTACATGTAGTCATTTATTACTCATTTATTAGAAATTATTTGTCAAAATCAATGTTTCATATTTGAATTGATTTGTTTTTCATATATGTATTGAATTATTAATTTTGTTCATTTTAATTTGATCATGCATATATCATTTCAATTATTTTAATCATGATATAAATAAAATATATATTCGTTTTAATTTTTTATAATAATATATTAAAATTATAGATAGAAAATGGATTGCATCGTTTATGGAGATAGTATTTCATACGTACGCATGAACGTTGTTTCAATTATTCTCGAAAGATGGAATAAAAGGAAAATAAATATTAATTAACCTTTATAGAGTAATTATTTTTTTAAATATCATTAAATCATTTCTTATTTCCATACATATAAAAATATAATGAAAATAATTTCACAACACTATGTAGAGGATGTATTCCAGTAGTACACACAAGAGATGTTTTTTTCCCAAATGGATTTGAATGAAATATGTTAGATATGATATACTATTTATAAAACTATGATTATATAATAAATATAAAATATATTAATTAATTTTAATTCTTATTACCTTCTATGTAATGTGTAAGATAAAAACAAATCACATTTCTTTTCGTGGGAGAAGTCTATCGTACACAGAAATGACATTATCATACCCCTCACATAATAGAAAGTGAAAATGTATTTGTAATATTATAATTCAGTAATTATAATAATATCATAAATAAAATATAAATATATTATTTCCATCATTACATCTATCTAAGAAACATCCAGATGAAAAATGACCTATATCGATTCGCAAGGCGGTATTCTACCATACACACAATGGACAATTTCATTTTCCATTTGATGGAAGCGTATATGGATATATTTTATTACATTAACCTAATACCATATCAATATATATCATATATTGGTTTTATTATTGGCCATATATAGAAAATATTATAATTAAATAGAATAAAAAATAATGAAAACGCATAGTTAAAAACATTACCTCCTATTTGAGAAACCCATACAGGTTTAACCTGAATTCTTATTAGACAATAGTTATGATGTAAAAAAGTAATATAAGAATTTTTAATGGAGTTAATTAATATTTATGGGTATATATGTTCCTAACCAAAGGTATATGGGAGTGTTAAGAGGCCAAGAGAGGGGGCGGCCTTTTATAAGCGGGCGAAAGGATATACATGGTTTTTTTTCAAAAGACTCAATTACACATGTGTTTTTATCTTGAAAAAAGACTAAAAATGGGTAATTATTGAACCATATATATTATATGGTTTCAATATTTCCATAAATGGTGTTTTTAAAAGTTGATAGGTCATTTTAACCCTTTTCTTTTCAGTTTAACTCCTAGAAAACCCATTTTTACATTAATCATGGTAAATATTTTTTATTGTTTTTACTATTTATAATTGTAAAAATATAATTTAAACTTATTAGATATATATTATTATTATTAAAAATAATTAATCCATTTATATAAATTCAATTCACAGAATTGGCATAATCCAATTGAAAATTTTTGTTGCAGATGCGATGAAAAAGCTGGTTTCCAACTAAAAAATCAGCATTAGTATAAAATGTTTTAATATCAAAATTAAACATTAAATTTATTTAAAGGACCAAAATTAGTTTAGTTTTAATATATTTGAACATGTTTTACTTTAAAACCCATTTAAAATATAATTTATCTTTATAAATAATTAAAATTAAAAAGATGTTTTTAATTGAAATTTAGTATTTTTCACTATTAATCAAGAAAATAAAATTTTCAAAAAACTATCATAAATTATCCAAAGGACAATTTTTACATGTAGATATAAATAATGATGTTTATTTTTTAAAATAATGTTTCTAAAATTAGTACAAATTAATATTTAATAATGTTCTCAAAGCAAGACTAATCCATTATTAACAATAATACAGTTTTTTAGAAAACATTTATTTTTATTTAATGTTGTTCTTATATTATTTATAATAAATATATTAAATTTTTTTTTATACATGTATAACCCATATAATTTACATGATTTTTTTCTTCTTATTTATAGCCTCTAACATAACAACTATGTTATAATGCTTATGTTTAGTGAATATTATTTTAATATAGTGTCATGATTCATTTCAACATGATGTTGCGTAAACAGAAAACAATTGAAGATATTGAATTTATTTATAAATAAATATATAATCCATTATCATAGTGTTATACATTCTTCTAAACATTGTACTTTATGGCATCCACACTATCTCACATAATGTTCTTATTTTAAAATCATGCAGTGTTATAGGTGTAATCCCATGTGAGTCATACACGGTTTATCATGACTTCATTTCATATGGTATACTACTATTATATTTAATGTATCTAGAACCATGTCACACAGATTTATGTCATGTGACTAGGATATTAGTATTTATAAATAAAAATAACGTAGCTCATACTTTTTATTTTCTCATATTTTTCATATATGGAATCCCATTTTTATTACACTGGGTAAGGCCACAGTTTAATATCATATATTGAGGAAGATTTCATATAGTTTAACATCATATTTCCATGACATTAATCATTATATTTTAATGTTTTACAGCTTATACTAGGGGTGGCTTAAACTTAATGATACCATTTCTGTGTATGAGAAGTCGATACAACACTAGCCCTCTCCACCAAGAGAGGATGGAGAATCCCACAATGATGCATCCCTCAGTGCTTATGTGTCAAATATGCTTGTTTCATTGGATGAAACATGTAGTAAACAATTCTATTGTGAGTTGAAACATGGTGTTCCTGAAACTAGTGTGCCTATGATTATAAGAATATGTTTCCAACTTCCTTTTCCATGATTGGAGTAAAGGGGTCGAAGATGAGGATTGATGATACCAGTCATTCGGGAGGATGGGTAAAAAGTGAACTAAATTGGGGTAGGTGTGGGGAACCTAATCACTAAACTTGTGCCGGACTATTTTCTGCATAAGGAGGAATTAGTTCTGAGACCTGGAGATTTTTACGTGCCATAATGGAGTTGTGTGTGCAAGTAGGGTATAATGACTTGAGTGCTCTAACCCAATGATAGACCATGGATATTTGGGGAATAGTTGTATGAACATTGTTATATCATGATAATCATGGGGTTTTATGGTGTGGGATTAACTTATGAAAACCCACAAATCCATTACATAAATTTGTGTAAGGATACCTCATTCTTGAGATAAAGAAAATTGGGTGCCTTGTGTGGTCAATCACGGAAGTTCTATACATTTGGGGATCTATAGACATTTGGAGTGGCAATATGCATGAGAGAATGGATTCTGTAAAAGAGATTAGACACTTCAACTTCTAGAGTTCCATATTTAAAATGGAAGGGTGATTCTATACTTATTGGTAAGGGATCCTTTAGTGTTAGGTATGTAAAAGTCATTTTTTTCACAAATTTGAGTTGGTTACATGTGACCATAGGTTTTCCAATTCACATGTATTTATCAATGGAGGATGGATATGTAATGAGGTGAATCAATGGTTACATTATCATGAAACTCTCATGAAGTTTTGTTCCCTTAGGTAGAGTGGCCTGTTCCCTTTTCAATATTTTATTTAGATAGATTTTCTGACCTTTATGGAAGTTAATATGGATGATTGAACCTTCCATGAAAAATGGAATTTCATTAAAAATTAGAGTCATGATAAAATTATCAATGATGCACAGAAATGATCCTTTGGATTTAACATGGTCCCCCCAAAGCTAATTTGTGCATCTAGTTTGAGAAAACACCATGTTTTTTAATTTAATGAACATTATGTATGCCAACAATGTAGAGACCCGAAGCCTGACGTACATGGGCATTACGTTACTTTTGCGAAAAACTAAATACATAATAAAAACAGACACACAAGGACCATAACAGTTTAGTGTCTTTGGAAACTTGGAACGTAATCTTCTAATCGTGGTGAAAGATCTTCAACATCTCCCATAAATATCTTACTCTTTTGTTTTCTTACCTGAAACCATTTTTTATATAATGGGGAAAAGAAAACATATAAAGGGTGAGCTCAAATGCTCAGTAAGGGTAAGAATAGACAAATTAAAACAAATCATATACATTTGAACTTAAAAACATGAACATAATGTTTAAACACCAAAATCTTGAGCAATGACATAAAACATTGAAGTACATAAGGCATAGATCATAATGAAACATTAAGCATGATAAAATATCATGAGAATAAAACATGAAATTGTGGAAACCATTCAGTACATGATATGATTTCCATAGTATCTAAGGCATTGCTGCCAAGACCATCTTAGTGGACAATGTCCCTTTCTGGATCGAGTTCACTCCTCGTTTCTGTCCTGTAACACTGAAGCGGATTAACTTGCCATTCCAGCCATGTCTATCTAATGAGATATATATATTTACCCAATGCATTGGAAATATATATTGGTCCCACCTATCTCATAATGAAATCATTCTTACTTGTTCCACAAAATAAACATACATCATTCATAATAACCCTACGAATAAAATGGGTTTCATAAACATCATCCCATCATCACATAATCCATATAAAGGAAATGGATATCATTTCATAATAAGGAGAATCAAACCATGTAAATCATAGAAACATTATACTTGAAACATAAACAAATGAAATAATGTCATCTTAGATGGAAAATGGTTTTGATAAAACACATGAAATGAAACCTTGAGGAAAATATCCTTTCTTCCTCAAATTCCTTTTCTTTTAACAAAATTCCATGCAATTTTAAAAGAAAATGATTTTGTTGAAAATATTCACGAAATACTTTTAAGGAATATTCATTAAAATAAGGCTTTATAAAACCGTAAAAATCTTTTCGTTCCGTATAAGTTAAAAATAACAATCTCCTCGTACTTTTGTCGGAAAAGTCAAAAAGTACCATGTATGGTAAACAAAAGAAAGATTCCTTCCATACAATGTGATAAAAGTAAGAAAAGGTTAAAAATGTCTTTAAACATACATGGATGGAAAGTAAACATTTTCTGAAAACATTTTTAGAACATATGGACATGGATAATAAACATAACCCCTAGTAAATACATACGAATGAACAATCTCGGATAAGAACGAGATTGGAAAAGTTATCCCTTACCTTAGGTCCGATATGCTTCGTATGGATCCAAAACTACTATATAATGATTTAAATAATGTCATTGACTTATTAAATATTCATATTCATTGTTATGATATCATATATGTTTCACTTATGACTTTATATTACCCGTTCTTTTGTAAATTCTATGTTAGTGCAGTGTTTTGGTTAAAATAATTTCGTATGTGTTTCGACTTTTTGTTCATGATATTATTACTTATATCATGATTTACATAATTCCAAAATTTAAAACATTATTTATATATAATATATATTCATCATATACATATATATTATAGATCGATAAAAGGAATTAAATACACCATTCATGGAGACGGTAGGTCGTACGTACGCATAAACACTGTTTTCGTTTCCTTATTGAATTGAATCAAACTAAATGGATGAAATAAATATTTTTATACATAAATACTATAGAACTATTATTTCATATATTTCATTATTATTCATTATGTAAACTTTATGATCATTCATGTATGGTTAACATGTAGAATGAATCTTATCGCATCGTGGAGACGGTAGTACGTACGTACGCACGAGCGATGTTATCATTCCCATGATCGTGGTGTTGTATCGAAGTGTATGCATAAAATTTCAGAATAAATATTACTTTAAAATAATCATATAAAGTTATTTATTTACACCATTATACCCATCTATGTATGTTGGTGTTGAAAAAACAGATTACACCACGGCGTGGAGACGTCATTCAGTACGTACGCACGCGCGGTGATTTTATTTTCCATAGGATGGATAGAAGTTGAAATAGGGTTGTTTCATAATTATAATAAAATATCAGTTTATGAGTGATACTGATGTTATTAATTCATAAATATACAACTAAATAAGAAGAAGTGGAAGAAGAAATAAAGTTGAAAGAATCAGTAACATACATTACCTCTTCTTTGAAGTGCCTCTTTGAGACCTCCTTTTAGGGCACAAAAATTGGTCTTTGAAGAATACTAGGACCTCTAGTATGTTTCTAGGGATGTGTAGAAGAGAATTTGTCAGGGGTTTTCCGATCTTGAAGGCTCAATGTGGTGTGATGAAGAGAGGGAGGAGGTTCTCTTTTATAAGGGAGGAGAGGGGCACCTTAGGAAAAACTAAAAATATTATTTTATTATAAAGTCATATTCTGTTTTATATAGCTCCAAATTGATTTATTTCGAAGCTAAGGTGGGGATGGATATAAATACTCTCATAAAATATAATTTGGACTAGTTTAGTTTACTATTTTAACCGTATCATTTAGATTTATCTTTATGATAGATAATTTTACTTTTACTGTGTCTTTTGTGTTATTACATTATAAGGTTAATAAACTTACTATAACAAGACAAACAAACCCAAAGTTTTTTACTATTAATATATATAAACTTATATAATTAATTTGGTAAAACATTAGATTTTTAGGAATAAAATAACAATTAATAATATAATATTTGTTTTAAAAACTATTTTATGTCAATTTTGACAATATTTAGTAATTGATTTTCGTGAAAATCATAACAGAATTATAAGTTCTAATAAAGTTAAATAAATCAATACTATCATGTCATATTATCCTATAAAATTATTTGAATTCATAAAAGTCTCAAATTACATTTATTTGGGTATTTATAACATCCATTATGTCAATATTACATTATTAAGATAATTACTACATCATCTTTTTGTCATAAATAAATTAAATTATTTAATGCCTAAAAATTAAAAATAAAATACAATTATGTAGGAAATATTTTTGTCTTTCTAATTAATATTTATCGTCAAATTTATATTATGTATAATGCTATATTAAAAATGATTTAGTTATTAAACTTGGATTTTATAAATTTTAACCCTTCTTTAAATAAATTTACATTAAATGTCCTAATCTATTCATAGTGGGCCTAAATGGTAATATTTTATTCCTAAGGTTGTTATTGGTCGAATTAAACTTATCCAATAGAATTAGGACATGTATTAGGGTAATAATAATATCATTTTAACCATTAATTACCCTATTTACTTTTAATCGTGGTAAATAAAAGTAAAAAGTTACTATTCACCAAAAGTTATTTTCATCTCATTGAACCACATTTTACTTACTCACATCAACTGTGTCTCTCGGATTTTTTAAATTCCACTCAAAGAATCGGTAAAATTATGTTTTATGTAAATTTGAAAATTCTTCTAGGATGTGGGTAGAAGACGGTGAAAAGTTCAATAAACTTTTTATATATCTAAAATTATTATAAAATGACTCCAATGAATTACATTGAACATATATATGTATTATGTATCATTTTTTACCAAAAATAAAATTAAATTAAGTTAATAATTATTTAAATAAAATGTCAGTTTTTAAATAGTTACCCAGTGTTTTCACTATTCATCAAGAATTTAATGTTTTCAGAAAAATACCAAAATTTCACCCTAGGCTAATTTCGATATTCCGAATCCAAAAATGAAGTCCATTTTGAAAGATAAAATTTAAAAATGTGGGTATTACAATTGATAACGGCTAGTTCATAATAATATTATAATAATATCTCGTTTAGTGAAACTTGTTATTGCGTACTACACACGCTATCAAAAAAGGTCTTGATTGTGTGCAATACAAGCCAAGTCAGGGATGTGTATAGTGAAATCTCCATTTGGAGTTGCATATAACATAATAAAAGCCTATTTATCTTATATATTAAAAAAAATCTATACTTAATGTTGCGTAGAATAATTTCCACAAAATGAACTTGAAATTGTGTGTAACACTGGCCAAGAATAGTGTTGCGCATACTGCAAGCTAATATGGTGTTGAGTATAGTACAAGATAATCTTAGTGTAGCGTACAACACAAGACATCAATGTAATTAAAAATAATATTTCTCATAAAATCTCAGGTTTTTACATTTTACCCCCCTTAAAATGAATTTCGCCCTCGTAATTCGCCGAGGTTGTAAATGGTTTACTACATGAAAGTTTATTTTATAGAAACCCACATCATAAAAATGAATAATAAAACTTAATTTTAAAATTTAACATTAGAAAAAAAGTGGATACCCAATGTAATTCATCACTTGGGTTGCCACATAGGAGAACATAGGTGAAAATATGGATATAGACGAAAAATCTAACCATCATGTTCTGATGGAGAGTGGTAGAGAACATGGCTATGAAAAATCCAACAATAACAAAGCAATAAGTTTGTGATGATCTAAGGTAACATCTAATTCATCAGATATAAGGGAACTAGGACAATATTTTTGGTTTTCAAGATCATTTCCCTAATGTTGAAAATTTGGAATTAGAAGAAATACTTGCTTGATTTTGGTACAATCTCACTGTTGTTTGTGAATTGAAAAATTTCCACTTTATCCCTTAATGAAATGAAGCTGAATTTGTTATTCATGAAGTGTTAATAGATCATGTGATATAATGATGGGTCATTCCATCTATTTCAAACAAAAGGTTAGAAAAACTTCTCAAATATACATAAGTCCATCTTTGGTGAGGTTAATCATATATGATTCCAAAAATGATCTTATACATCATATATCATACCGCTTAATAAAATAAAACTAGTTTCTACTAACCAGGGACTTCTTGTAGGCCAGTGGTATGTGATAAAGGCCATTCGCACTTCGGTTGTGGGTTCAATTTCCAAATCCTTGTCCGACGCGATGGGCTGTCGCCCGTCCTGCAGGTTTTCCTTTTTCTAAAACTACATTACTATAACATCCCATCAATAATATCGAAAAAAGTTCTATCCTTAAACAATACTAACTTATGTCCAACATAATCCATTCCAATCTTTAGGATTATCTAAAATACTACAGTCCAAGCTCATAGTATAAATAAAACAATTATTATAAAGGTTATCTACAAAGAATGTGAATACAAGCATTTATCCCACTTATATCAAAAGATATATCTTGTTGGTTGCATTCCAAACACATGAATACCTTAGTCATATATTCTCTTGAGACATAAATTACTATAGAACCTTAGTGAAAACATGAATACTATCAAAAGGTAACTATTTCCACATACCAAAATCCCAATAAAATCTATATAATCAGACCATTATATCACTTAGTCCTTATATCAGTCATGAGCTCATGAATACAGTCAAACATCTCATTATCTTCTTATCCCTTAATTATGTGCATATCATCTACATTCCAAAAATATCTGAATAACCTTCCATGGATACCAGTACCATTCAACATATACTTTCAAAAACATAAGAAAAAACAATATAGTAACAATCCTTAGATGTATCATTATTCAATAGTACTAAGAGATTACTTATACAACATTACTCTTGATAAACATGTAATCATTCCACATCATTCTTAAACTATTGACCGATCCTGAACTATTCATTCGTCTTACATATCATTTGTTGTCTCTTTATCATCATCTACATAAATACTACTCATATGACCATGCTGATTCTCTTCATGAGATTTTACCTTAGGGAATTGGTTTTTATAATTCCCACACATTCCAAATTTAAAACATCTAATCATTTTAGATGTCGTAGCAATACCATTATCCTTGTCCATGGTGTTAACTGAACCTTTTCCATTGCACTTACTGGCATTGTGTCCTTCTTTTCCACACTCAAAGCGTCTTCCAGTTCCTTTGAAACAATCTCCCTGATGCCTCTTCCCACATTATTTACATGAGGGAAATTGAACTTTCTTTCATCTATGATCATCATGAAACTCCATCATTCTCTTATTATCTGAGTCAGGAAACTTACCAAAGATGAGATTATTGATCATATTATGAGATTTCGGATTAGGAATAATAACTATATGTGGACCTCCAGATCCAATTTCATTTTCTTGCTTATGAAGAATATCATTCCATTGTCCACCATATCCTTCATTATCACGAATCTTCTTGTTTCTAGCCATTTTCTAAAACACAAAAAGAATAGTGTGAGAGGAAAAAATCATGCTAGTGAAAACAACATAATAAAGGGGGAGTACCCACAATATCTAACATCTTAGGATAAATTCTATGATTGTTACCATTGTTCAAGGACTATATCCTATACGTATACTTATCCTTAGGGAAATCTGGAAACATACCTTAGAAATATCTCTAGAAATCTCACTAATGTTTTCGCATCATAGTTTCCAAAGGTTGACTATACCTTTCCTCTGATACCGACTGTAGAGACCCGAAGCCTGATGTACATAGACAATATATTACTTTTTTGGAATACTTAATAAATAACAAAAACAGACCCACAATGACCGTAATAGTTTAGTGTCTTTGGAAACTTGGAACGTAATCTTCTAATCATGGTGAAAGATCTTCAATATCTCCCATAAAGATCTTCCTCTTTTGTTTTCTTTCCTGAAACATTTCTTTATATCCTGGGGAAAAGAAAACATATAAAGGGTGAGCTCAAATTCTTAGTAAGGTTAAGCATGAATAAAATAAAACAAATCATATACATTTGAAATTTAATACAAGAACATAATGTTTCAACATCAAAATCATGAGCAATGACATAAAACATGGAAGTACATAAGGCATAGATCATAAAGAAACATTAAGCATTATAAAATAGCATGGGAATAAAACATGAAATTGTGGAAACCATTCAGCACATGTTATGATTTCCATAGTAGCCAAGGCATTGCTACCAAGACCATCTTAGTGGACAAAGTCCCTTTCTGAATCGAGTTCACTCCTCGTTTTAGTCCTATAACACTGAACCGGATTAACATTCCATTCCATCCATGTCTATCTCATGAGATATAAATATTTACTCAATTCACTTGAGGTAGATATATGTCCCACCCATCTCATAATGAAATCATTCTTACTTGTGCCACAAAATAAACATACATCATTCAAAATAACCCAACGAATTAAATGGGTTACATAACAACATACCATCATAACATAATACATATAAAAGAAATGGATATAATTTCATAATAAGAAGAATCAAACCATGAAAATCATCGAGACATTATACTTGAAACATACACATATTAAATAATGTCATCTTAGATGGAAAATGATTTTGATAAAACACTTGAAAAGAAATCTTGAGGAAAATATCATTTCTTCTTCAAAATAATTTTCTTTTCAGAAAATGACATGAAATTTTAAAAGAAAATGATTTTTTTGAAAATAATTATTAAATCTTTTGGAGGAAGCTTCATTAAAATAAGGCTTTATAAAACCGTAAAAATCCGTTCGTGCCGTATAAGATAAAAATAACAATCTCTTCATACTTTTGTCGGAAAAGTCAAAAAGTACCTCGTATGGTAAACAAAAGATAGATTCCTTCCATACAATGTGGTAAAAGAAAGAAAAAGTTAAAAATTGCATTAAACATAAATGGAAGGAAATTAAAAATTTTATTAAAACATTTTGAGAACATATGGATATGGATAATAAACATAACTCCCAGTAAATACTTACGAATAAACAATCTCGGATATGATCAAGATTGGAAAAGTTATCCCTTACCTTAGGTCCGATATGCTTTGTATGGATCCGAACCTCTTGTATAATAATTTAAATAATGTCATTGTCTTATTACATATTCATATTCATTGATATGATATCATATATGTTTCACTTATGACTCTATATTACCCATTCTTTTGTATATTCTATGTTAAAGCAGTGTTTTGGTTAAAATCATTTTGTATGTGTTTCGACTTGTCGTTCATGATATTATTACTTATATCCTGATTTACATAATTACATAATGTAAAATATGATTTATATATAATATATATTCATCATATACATATATATTATAGATCAATAAAAGGAATTAAATACACCGTTCATGGAGACGGTAGGTCGTACGTACGCATGAACGTTGTTTTTGTTTCCTTATTGAATTGAATGAAAATAAATTGATGAAATATATATATATACATAAATCCAGTAGCACTATTATTTCATATATTTAATTATTATTCATTATATAAACATTATTATCATTCATGTATGGTTAACATGGAAAATGAATCTCATCGTGTCGTGGAGACGGTAGTCCGTACGTACGCACGAACGATGATATCCTTCCCATGATCGTGGAGTTGTATCAAAGTGTATGAATAAAATTTCAGAATCAATATTAATTTTCAATAACCATATATATTTATTTATTTACACTATTATACCCATCCAAGTAAGGTGGTGTTGGAAAACCATATTACACAACGGCGTGGAGACGGTATTCCGTACGTACGCACGCACGGTGATTTCGTTTTCCATAGAGTGGATAGAAGGTGAAATAGGGTTGTATAATACATATAATAACATACCAGTATATGAGTGATACTGATGTTATTAATTAATAATGAAACAACTAAATAAGAATAAGTGGAAGAAGAAATATAGATGAAAGAATCGGTAACAGACATTACCTCTTCTTTGAAGCGCCTCTTTGTGACCTCCTTTTAGGGCACAAAAATTTGTCTTTGAAGAACGCCAAGACCTATAGTATGTTTATAGGGAAGTGGAGAAGTGATTTTGGGAGTGTTTGGTCGAGCTTTAAGGCTCCAAGTGGCGTGAGGAAGAGAGGGATGAGGTTCCCTTTTATAAGAGAGGAGAGGGGCACCTTAGGAAAAGCTAAAAATATTATTTTATTATAAACTCATATTAGGTTTTAAATAGATCCAAATTTATTTATTTCGAATATAAGGTAGGTATGGGTCTAAATCCTCTCATCCAATAGAATTTGGACAAGTTTCGTTTACTATTTTAACATTATCATACAGATTTAACTTTAAGTTAGATAATTTTACTTTTACCGTGTCTTTTGTGTTCTTACACTATAAGGTTAATAAAATTACAATAACAAGCCAAAAGAACCCCAAGTTGTTTAATATTAATATATATAACCTTATCTATGTCATTTGGACGAACCTTAGTTTTTTAAGAATAAAATAACAATTAATAATATAATATTTGTTTTAAAAACTATTTTATGTCCATTTTGACACTATTTAGTAAATGATTTTGTGAAAATCCTAACAGAATGGTTAGTTCGAACAAAGTTAATTAAATAAATACTGACATGTCATATTAACCTATAAAATTAGTTTAATTCATATAAATTCTCAAATTACATTTATTTGGGTAATTATAACATCAATTCTGTCAATATTTCATTAATAAGATAATTACTGCATCATCATTTTGTCATAAATAAGTTATAGAATTTAATGTCTAAAAATTACAAATAAAATACCATTATGTAGGAAATATGTTTAGCTTTATAATGAATATTTATAGTCGAATTTATCTTCTGTGTACACTATATTAAAAATTATTTAGTTATTAAACATTGATTTTAACTATTATAACCCTTCTTTAAATAAATTGACATTAAATGTCCTAATCTAATCCAAGTGGGCCTAAATGGTCATATTTTATTCCTAAGGTTGTTTTTGGTCGAATTAAACTTATCCAATAGAATTAGGACATGTGTTAGGGTAATAATAATATCATTTTTACCCCTAATTACCCTATTTACTTTCAACCGTGGTAAATAAAAGCAAAAAGATACTATTCACCAAATATTATTTTCATCTCATTGAACCACATTTTAATTACTAAAATCAACCGTGTCTCTTGGATTTTTAAAACTCCACTCACAGAAGCGGTAAAATTATGTTTTATGTAAATTTTCAAATTCTCCTAGGAGGTGGGTAAAAGACGGTGAAAAGTTCAATAAAATTTTTATATATCTAAAATTATTATAAAATGAATCCAATGAATTACTTTGAACATATATAGGTATTATGTATCAATTTTGAACTAAAATTAAAATTAAATAAAATAAATAATTATTTAAATAAAAATTCGGTTTTAAAATAGTAACCCAGTGTTTTCACTATTCATGAAAAATTGAAATATTTCAGAAAAATACCAAAATTTCACCATAGGCTAATTTTGATATTACAAATCCAAAAATGAAGTCCATTTTGAACGATAAAATTTCAAAAAGTGGGTATTACTATTCATAACGGCTAGTTCATAATAATATTATAATAATATCTCCTTTAGTGAAACTTGGTATTGCGTACTACACACGCTATCAATGAAGGTCTTGATTGTGTGTAATGCAAGCCAAGTCGGGGCTACGTATAGTGAAATATCCGCTTGGTGTTGCTTATAACATAATCAAAACCTATTTCATTTATATGTTAAACAAAATCTATACTTAATGTTGCGTAGAATATTTTCCACAAAACGAACTTCAAATTATGTGTAACTCTAGCCATGAATAGTGTTGCGTATACTGTAAGCTAATACGGTGTTGAGTATAGTACAAGATAATCTTAGTGTAGAATACAACACCAGACATTAAATTAATTAAGAATAATATTTCTCATAAAATCTTAGGTTGTTACAAACAATCTGCCCCAATACATTATTTATTACAAGGTTTGGAATGATTAATAGAATCCCCAGAATCTAGCTAGTGGTCTATTCATCATCAATCTTTATTAATTTAGACTTATTATAAGGGATTTCTATGTTACACTATGATTTCATAATTATATGGTTGGTACAATATCATGACAAGTTCATATCCCCCATGGAAATATTCAAAGAAGCTATGGTCAAACAAGGTCATGAGCCTAAGGATTGACAACAATATTCTTGGTACATGGGCTATCAGGGTCCATGCAATATTCTCATAGATATTTTATTGTCGGTAAAAACTCAAAATTGTTGGTTTTGTTTATTTATTATTTAGAAATTTATAAATTTATATTGATCATGTCACATGCACATGTCACTATATATGTTTTCTGGTAAAGGACTGTGTTGTTGGAGACCTACTGAATTGTTTACTCACACCATTCTTAGGCCACCGTTGCAATTGTATCCCTAGAGATCTACCCCATAGTTATTATTTGAGAAAATTTATGCCAATGCCCAAGATATCATGGTCATGTGGGATGGATCAGATGATGCTAGAAGATCTGGATGAAGTGAGGCTCAGTTTAGTAGTGCTTCCAATGTATTATATTTATTTTGTACTATTATGTTTGTGAAACCAAACTTATGGGTGGTCAGATGTTATCTGACGGAGTTGTTCAGTCTCTATTTCATTTCATTTAGTATATATCCAATTTTTATTCATTTACTTCACATATATCTTATCATGATGGATGATATTTGGTTATATTTTATTCTATTTCTCACTTTGATGAATGGATTATAACCTCCCCAGTATACCTTATTATTCCCCTATTGTTAGTAATTATTCTCTAGTATTTGGGGAGGTTCACATGGTATCTTGTGGGAAACTAGTGGGGGTACTAGTCCAGTGGCCTTCAGACCGGGATGTTTCAATGTGTTATCATATATATTTCATTTTCATTCTATTCTAGGTATTGGTACTTACAGTTCATAGATATGTGTTACAGTATGTGATTCAATGTAGAATGGTTCATCACAAACACCTTTTTTGGTAGAGGTCTAGGTTACCAAGGGTATGGGATTGATGTTCTTTTCTAGAACAATTATGGTTAGTTTGTAATCTGAGGAAGCATGATGCTCATGATGTTTGAGTTTTATGATTTATGGTTCACAGATTCTGGCTCTTGGACCATTGTAAATGGGTTAGTTTTGTGGGGTTTTCCCGTTTTGGTAAAGGTACATCATGTTTCGTTCATCATATTTCACACATAGGTTCCAAATGAAATTAGTCTTCTAGTGTGAACATCATTACTGAAAAATAAGGATCATATATTTATAAAGTTTCAATAACTACTCATATAATGCTTTCCTATATAATTACTTTGTAGATCTACTTAGCTAAGATAACTTTATATTTATCTATTACTGGAAATTCATGTGGGCCTATTGTGGGATTATTGATGATGATGAATGTTGTGTAGTCTCTTCGGAAAAGGGTGATTAGAGACCCTCAGAGGTTATTAAGGGTGTCCAATATCTTAGAGACGAACACAATTTCGGTGAGTCTTCCATAACAGTAGTTATTTAATGTTCCAATTACCTATAATATGGAAGTTACCATCAATATTGGAATCATACTATACATAACTGAGAAAATAATTTTGTTTCACTATGTAATAATCATCTAGGATCTTATATTATATATATTCTTATAACCTTGATTGGTGAGATATGATTCTATAGGGTAATTATCATGTGGGGATTCTCTTTGAAAATTAGTTCACAAGTGGGTGGATTTTTGTAATGGGATTCTTGATGTGTTATATTATTTTAGACCCTACAATGGGTGTTTTGGAACATTGATTCCATAGTTGAAACAAAAAATTTGTGGAGTTTCCCATGATTTATGACTCTTTAAGAGACCAGGTTGTGGGGATATAAGGGAGACCCAAATGAACCATACGATATGACTCAAAACATATTGAGTATGTTATTGGAGTTATCTGGGGTGACATATCAGTGGGGTAGATGATTGTGGTCCCATTAAAGGTAGTGAATATGAGTGTACACTCATGGTGAGAATGATAAATGAAGTTTCCATCAGTAATGTGATGAAATAATGGTAATGAATTAGTTTTAAAGTGTCAAAGAAGCTTGAGTTATTTTGTATAAATTAAATATTTGATGTAATGGATAGATCATTATCCTAAACATATCATCTCTATAAGTGTTTTATCATGTAATAAGAGTGTGGGAAAATGTTAGCGACCTTGAATGGTGATGGATGCAGGAAATGTGTGTATTTCTATTAACAAGATAGATTTCTATGGTTCATGGACATCTAGTTACTATGATGTAAAAACCACTGAGTCATGACTGAGATTCCTACGTTTGTCAATAAAATGTTGGTAAACCCTTAGACATCAATCAAATCAATGATGTCAGAATTGGTAAGTGTGATTCTTATTTAAATATAAACTAATACATTTCATATATAGCTGAATAAGTGGTGAATTTGATGAAATATATGGGGAATAGTTTCATTAGAGTTTTGAGGAAATAATAACTATACATTCATTTTAGAGATTACATCAGAATGGTTTGGGTTTGAAAGAAACTATTGATCTGGGAGTTGATCATTATTAAGTGGTGATAGGTAGACATGAGCATATCTCAGAAAGATATATATGTGTGTCTAGAAATAAAACCCAAGGAGGTTACTCTAATGTATTGGTATAAAGAAAAATGTATGGTGGAGTGTGTGACATCGATCATGGAATATAACCCTCTTGTTAATGTGGTTGTGGGTGTTTTGGACCAATCATTGGATTGCTGATTTGGAATATGGATCCTAGAATGTAAATATATCCGAACCTATATGGATTCCTCAGTCAATGATATGGATTAATTTGGGTTTTTATTGAGTGGGGTATGGGATAGGGTGTTAGGCTTGGGATGTTTGATTAAAATAATATTGTGACTGTGATGGTGGGGTGTTGATTCTCAGGGAATGGAACGATGGTGTAAATGGATGGTAGATGGTTTGACCATGGGATATCATCAAATGTTGTATACAAGAATCGATGGAAATTTTTGGGTGATCACGAAATTCTTTTGACCTTAAAAAAATTATAGTTGTGTAGTTGGTAAGGTGTAAAAAACTTTAAAAAAATAATTCATGAGAAGGGTAGACCAAAGGAGGTATAATCTCTATTTTCACGTATGATAAAATGTCATGAATCCAGAACCGCATTGAGTGTGTGTTGAGGATTATAAAAATATGTTTTGATAAGTGATCCTAATTATGGGGTTGTAATGTCTTGGGATCATCCATTTTGTTCTATTATATATAGTGGGTATCATTCACAGATATATGACTATTAAATGACAACCTGTTTATTTCACAATATGTATGAGAGTTACGGAGTGACATCACAGAGTTTTCAAAAAATAGATATGTGTGTTGTCACATGGGATTGTGGATTGAGCACAATAACTTTTAATTTTATCAATAGATGAAATTTTATAATTTTGAGTGATAACCTGACCATTTGATTGATAATAGAAGAATAAGATTGATCGAGTGATGAGATGGATGACTATTGATGCTTATTAGGGTTAGAAATTGTCATGGTGGGTAGACTGTAAGATCACATATTTATACAAGTCTATGAAAATCCAGATGAATTTGAATTTTCCTATTATGATTTGGGAAAAAAATCCATGCATTGGAGTGGAATTATGAGTGTTTGTGGACATCCAATGAGTGTTTTTGGACATGTAATGGAGGTTCAAAGATACCCCAGAGGTTAAAGAGAGTATTAGAGGTACGTGTGGTTTGTGTGGATTCAATCTTATGATAAAGCAGGTCCCACCATCTAGCATATGTCTATGTACGTACATGATAGTGGGGTTAAATGTGGTGGATTACTAGCCCCCCTAATATTATTATGGAGATTAACCCCCCTTATTTCCCCTCTCCTCTACAATATGTACGTGGTTATCCATCCCCTTTCTCCTCCTCTTCAATCCCCTATGAGGGGGTGTTTTGGGTGGATGTGATAAAACATTTGAGGTATATCCATGACATTGGTGATCTCCATTGGCCTTCTACGCTAATTATAATTATTTTTCTCATTTCTTAGGGTTTGGTCTCCATTCCACAAGAGCATGGTGGAATAATCTAAATAATATGGTTCTTACATGAATGTTATGAAAAGGTCATCCTAAGAAAAAAATTTCACAACACCATTTTTCATTTTGGGGACGTATGTTTCCACAATGACATTTTCAATGTTTTTAAATTAAATTATACTAAATTGGAAAAATTTTGTTGTCACAAGATTGGTATTGTTATGGGGCTAAGGGTGGGGGTACACCATAGGCTATTAGAAAGAATTTGTATGTGGTTCTAACACAACATGATGAACTAGTGAGATTTCTAAAAATACCCCATTATAAATTTTAATTTTCTAATTAATTTTAAATTTCATACATAATTAATTAATTATGTTTGGATTGAATTTGGAGCTCATGATGTTGAGATAAGATTATTTGAGCATGGGTGAGTCTGAGTGGACCTCAGTGGGCCTTTTTAGAGCTGTCGATCAATGGAATTAGGTGGATAATGATGAATTGAGATACGTGGTCTCACATAAACACTATTTAGTTTACGAATTAGATTATATGTATTATGTAATATGACATCAACAATTTCGAGTGATTGAAAATTTAATTGGTAATTTTTTAGATGAATTATATTCATCAATAATTTATTTAGTTATTTAAATTATTATGTTTAGTGAAATTGAATGAATGGGGATGGATTTAACGTGGTCTCTAGGTCATCTCTAGGCCCTTGGACACTGACCAGGTGTATATGTTCTGCATAGAGAATGTAGTGGGATTCACTATAGAACCTACTTAGAATATGAATGACATGGGTTTATAGATTATATTTCTACATTTAGGCATTTGACCAACCCTGGGATATCATTTTTGACTTTTTTCTATTTTTTGTGGATGCAACCATGTTGCCCATATGTGATTCTGGAAACCCATCCAATGGACCTGATGTGACTTTGATGTGGTGGATGCATAGAGGTGCTTTCTAGGATCTTGTTTTAGGAACCATGTGGTACTAATTAATAAGGCTTGGGTTAATTGGCATGATTCTTGATGTATGTGGATCCCGCTACTGATCCATGTGAATAATATATCAAATGAAAAAATTTGACCTCACGTTGGTATGGAATGTGACAGGTTACTAGAATACCTATCCTGAATAGGATTCATACACTTAGGTTGGGGGATTATTTTTAATATGATTATGATTATTTTGATATACCTAGGTCATCTCTAGGATATGTTCAGTAGTCCTTGATTTTATAATGTGTTAATGATCAGGACACCCATGATGTCTGGGATATAGCTATTGGGAATAGGGAAATGGGGATAATTTTGATTTAGTGATTGCTCGAAATGTCCAGGAATTAGTCTTAAGATATTAATTATATTATATATTAAAGTGATTCCATGGAAGCCTAGGATCATGTAATTGACTCATACAACATTTTATATAATTCATTGATATGTGGTATCAAATATGTATGGGTTTCACTAGGAACTAGGATTTATAAGCTAGGCAAAATATCATGACACTACAACAAAAATATCCTTTAAAAGCTCTGGTATTTAGTGGCTCTACCAAAAAGCACTGATAAATGATATATTTATCAAATATAAGGAAGGAACTAATAAATTTAAAATTTTATGACCACTTTTTTTTTGCGCTGATAAATGGACCCTTTATCTGTGTTTTAATTTTTTCGCCGGTTAATGGTATCCTTTATCAGCTCTTAATTTTTAGTGGTGATAATGGGTAACATTTAACAGTTATTTATTTTTATCACTGATAAAATGTACCCTTTTACAGTGCAATAACTTTAGCACTGATAAATATTTATTTTATCAGTGCTTTTCAGTGAAAAAAACCGAATAAATAAAATGAAATAAGTAAATAAATTTAAAATCAAAAGTGTGTTTGTTAATAAATTTTCAGAAATTTTATTAAAGAACTAATTATTGATAAAAATGAATATATTGATTATAGATTGTTAAATATTAAACATTTTAATAATTATAAAATTATGATAATTAATGTTATTAAATTGTATATATTAAATATATAGATATATATTAATGTATATAAATATTAATTATATATTAAAAAATATTTATGTGAATTATATTAAAAAGTGATATATTTATTGAATTATGATTTTTAATTAAAAAATAATATGAATTAAAAATATTGACTAATTTCATAGTACTCGACATATAATTGAATGTTTTTTGGTTTTTCAATTTAACATAGATCAATTAATTGTCACATTAATTTCACAAATACATAATTGAAGATTTTTTATATACAATACACACACATAAAACATATCAATTTTTTCAATATTGCTAAACTGTACCTATTCTTAATTTATTCAATTTCACTTAATTTTTACATATATGATTGAACATAAAATTATATATTCATTAATAATGATAAACAATTTTTTTTAAAAAAAAATATTTTTATAAATGTACATTTACTATTTTTATATAGTTATATATTTATATTTATAAAGATATAAATATTTTGTTTAAAATATTTTATAATTAAAAATGATTTATTATATATATTTAAATAATTAGTAAATTTATTATAAATTAACATAAATAATTAATATATTTACTATATATATAATATATATGTATATGTATAATTATAAAAATATATAGAATGATAAAAATATTATTATTAAAAAATATATATATAATTTTAAAAAAATAAATATAAATAAATAATTATAAAATTATAATAAATATATTTAAAAAGGAAGCTAATTATTATATTTATACTTTTATTTATTTAATAAGAATATTTTAATATTTACTATATTTTATTTATTATTATAATTATAAATCATTTAAATGTGCTTAATCTATACATGCTGATAAAAGTATCTTTATAAGAACTTCTTTCATGCTGATAAAGATGAGGCTTTATTAGTGCTAAACAATGAATTGATTAAATGAAAATTTAACAGTGCTACAAGTTTTGACCTAATAAATATTGGAATTGTTAGAGATTTTTTAGCACTGTTAAAGAGTTATTTTATCAGTTCTTAGTTAATAAGTGCTAATAAAAGTGTCTTGATCTAATTAAAAAATCAATCTATTGGTGAACATGTTGTGATATTAGAGGCTTTCTGTAGAATCTACCCACATTCAGTGCTCCTAATAAATTCATTAAATCTCCAATCATACCACTCGACTGCCAGTAGTTGCTCTAACAACTCATCTTACACCCGGTGTTTGATTTTAGTTATGGATTCTGAAGAAGTTCTTAGATTTTCTTCAACCTAACAAGGCAGAACATACAAGTTTCTATGTTTATTTTTGGTTTTTTTATTTATTCCTCAACGATGTAGTTATTTGTGGTCTAGTGATTCTATAATAGCAATGTAGGCTTGTAATTTTCTTATTTTCCAATATTGAATCAACTCTTGATCGCTCAAGGATAGTTTTTTGTTTGTGGACATGATGGTTTCACATAGAGTCACATGGAGTTTAGTTGGATGTTTTATTTTGTTTACATTTCCAAAGATTATCACCCAATGTTATCATACATGTTTTTCATTATTTATTTTATCAATGTATTCTATACATGTGAAATTTTAGAAATTGAAACTGGTGCTTCTGTGTGTGAGGGAGTTTAAGGTAGGTTAATAGATTTATTTTATATTATACTGCTTCATATATTATTTATTTTACTTATCTAGGTTGGTGTTGTAATCCAATGCATGGATGCGTCAAAACATCTTTTATTTCAGTTTTCATTAAAATAGTTATATTTATTTGTTCAGTAAAATAATATCAAATGTGTTGTTTTTCATTCCCTAGTTTTTATTTCTAGCCTAAGGGTGATCGAGAATGTCCCTTTGACAATATCATGATATAGATTGACATAGCACCCATAATATTTGAAAATTTTATTCAATTTCCAATGGGTTTCAACATGGGTTTTCAATCATACTTTTTAAATCTATAAAAAACATACCTCACATACATGGTTTGGAAAATAAATATCCCATTAATTCCATGAGTATCCTATAATAGAATAAAAATATCAACTCACTAATCATAAACATTTAAACATTTGTAATTATTAATGAAAAAAATTATTATAATCATTTATTTATTTAAACACTCAACATTATGTCATCTATATTGTTAAATAATTTAAATCTATCAATAAAATTATTTTTTAAGTAATTATTATTATCAATTTCTCATATTTTAAATTAAATTTTCTTTACTAATTCATATAACATCCAGTACCATTCTCTTAGTACATGTTTCAGTTAATACATCACATTTTTCAATTAACAAACATTTTTTTCATATTAAATAATGAGAAAACTATTTTTCTGTTTGATGTAATATCTATTCATCAAATCCCTTAGTAAATTCTAATTTTACATCTTATTAGAGTACCATTAATATCCGTTTTATGGGTTTGCGTGGTGATATGAAAACCCAAGTGGTTTGATTTGTTTTATTATTCGTGTAATCCATTTTATATAAATTTTACTTTTGATAATAAATGTCTTTTTGTATTTATTCATATGCTGTATATAATCAATCTTGTATTAACCAAATAGGATGGAAATGAACTGAAATTGGATTCACATTAATCATTTTACAAACTAATATGAATATGGAGTTATATATTTCATCATGATCGCAAGATAGCATCCAGACAACCTTTCTAAAATCCTATGTCTTTGTTTACGTTGTTGTTATTCAAGAAAAATTAGTCTAGAAGTGTTGGAAGAATATTTATTTCTATTTGGGTCCATTGATCAATGGATCCAAAATAAGGATTGATTCTGCATCACTGACAATGTTATTAAAAAAATAAATAATTATTTTAGCACATCACTTCTATTGATTAAATACCACTTATCATAACATCTGATCTAAATCTCCTACACAACATCTCAATTATGCTCTCATCCCACAAATATAGAGACAAAATATAATTATATTAATCAATATAGAGAGAAAAATTGGAATAATAATCTAATTCATTAGGTAAAGGTTTGGGGTAAAAACCCTATTTATAAAAGAAGAAATATGATAATCAAAATATTTTTTGAAGGAAAAATATTCCCACATGTTTAAATATTGAATTAAATTTAAAATAAGAGAAGGAAAATTGAATTTTTAAAAGTGATATTATAGAGATGGTGGAGATAGTATGTGGTATGATAGCGTCATTGGGATGCGGGATAAGAATTTTATGTCAGATTCTATGTTATTCGGTAGATAACCAAAAATAGTAATGTGCACAATGAATCCCTAGTTTTGTTATTAACTTTGCGAGTGATGAACAAACACAATATATATTGGCTCCATTATTCAGTGGATCCAAATAGATATCAATATCATTAACTATCTCATGGTTTCATGTCATCCATATAGTCTTCAAAACTATAATGAAGTTCATAGAGAATCTGTAGTTTTGTTATTATCTTATATCTTGGCGAGAGAAACACTTTGGAAATATTAAAAGGTTAAGTTATGATATAAATTCTCTTTTTTCAAAAAATTATATAATGAATCATTGATTTAATTTTCGTTATTCCTTGCTATGTTCATTTATTTTAGAATATTTTTGTCCATGTTTCATGCCTTTTTAAGAAGAGAAATGATGATATCTCTTCTCAATCACAATGTAAATCTTTATATTTTCACAATAAAATAATTGTTCATAGAATTAATGTATTGTCTCATATTTATGTATAATTTAATTCATATTAGTATTTCTAAAATAATAATTTTTTCTTATATATTTGGAATCTTCTATTCAAGTTGGGGTGCCATGTCCATCTTTCATCTCATTATTCACCAAAACATCCACATACTTCTTCTCCCTCAAAACCATTCACCCTTGCAGGGGTGAAATATATCACTATCCTTCATTTTCCATTCTATGCTCAATCAAAGAGGTAATCTTGATATTTTCACAGTAAAATCATTTTCCATATAAATAATTAATAATTTATTATTTATTTTTAATTTATTTATTTTTAGTATTATGCAAAATAATTGTATTCTTTCACTAGTGGATATTTTTATTTGAGTTGATGTGGTTTTTTCTTTGATTCTCATGCAGTGAAGGTAGTTATACATTGAAAGTAGATGTTAATCATGGTCAAATTGAATATTTTGATTGGTTTGAGACTTTGGGATATGTAGGAATTAGTAGAACCTCAATATGACACATGATGTGACTGGAATGACTCCATGTACTTATTTTTATTTAAAATTGAATATAATTTAAGTAAAAAAGAAAACTGACTCAATGTGTCCGTTATCTATTTAAAATTGATATTTGAAATTAAAATTTCTCACTCACTAAAAAATTAACAAGCACACTCGTACTCTACTATTAATTTATCGAATCAATTCATAAATAAATTTTGATGTGTAGGAATCAGTCTGATGTCAAACCAATACATGATGAGATCTGAATGAGTCAATGTACATGTTTCAAGAATAAAATGTAATTTTAGAAAAAAAGGAAAATTGAAATACTCAAAACTAAGAAAACACATTCATATTGTTTTGATACTTCATGAAAAAAATCCATAAGTGATTTGGAACATTTAGCAATCATCTGCACCTCAATCTAATGCATGGTGTGACCAATATGACTCTAAGTGCATCTTTATTTAAAATTGAAACCAATTTTATAAAAAAACAAAACTGAATTACTAAAAAATTAAAAAACCCATACATATTGATTTTATAATTTATTAAAACGATCCATAAGTGAATTGAGATGTTCATGAATCAGATGCACCTCAATAAGACAAATAGTGTGAACGATATGACTCATAGTCCGTGTTTTCATTTAAAATTCACCTAAAGTTTAGATAAAAGGCCAACTAACCAACTAAAAACAAGAAAAACCATTATAATTGTTCGAATCCTTTATAAAAATGATTCACATTTTATTTTTGATGTTTTTGAATCTGTCTCATGTTAAACTGATACCCATTTTGATCCGTAAGAATCAAAATGTGTGTTTCAAGTTTAAAATGACATTTTTCTATAAAAAACGATAGTGGATATACTCAAAACCATGAAAATACATTCATATTGTTTTGATACATGTGGAAAATAATCCATATGTGATTTGGAACCTGTAGGAATCAGCTGCACCTCAATTTGATGCATAGTGTGACTGGTATGAATCGATGTGCATCTTTATTTTAAATTGACATCAATTTTAGGAAAAAAATAGTGTAACCAAGTCAAAACTGAACAAAAACATTTATATATTTTTGATACATTAAGGTAATGATCATTAATTTATTTGATATGTTAATTAATGAGCTACACCTCAATATAATTCATGGTGTGACTGATAGGACTCAAAATGTGTGTTTTTATTTAAAATTGTCATCAATTTTAGTAAAAAGGCCAACTAACCAACTCAAAACTAAGAAAACCCATTCAATCTGATTAAATAATTTAGTACAATGAACCATAAGTCATTTTTCATATCTATTAATTTGACACACCCAAATCTTATACCCAATGTGATTAGTATGAGTAAATATAAATGTTTCTATTTTAAAATGACATTTTAGTAAAACAAATACATGAGATGTACTCAAAACTGGGAAAACACATTTAGATTGATATGATACTTTAGAAAAATGATCCATTATTCATTTTTTATGTGTAGGAATGAGCCTAACCACAATCTGACACACGTTGTGACTGTTATGACTCAAAGTGATTCTTTTAATTTAAAGTTGTCATCGATTTTAGTAAAATGGACAATTTCCATAATCAGAACCAATAACACAAAGTCTTATTGTTTTTATACCTTACTAAAACAATCCCTAAGTATTTTTTTATTTTTATTAATTAGCAACACCTCAACCTAATACACGATGTGCCTCTTATAAATCAAAGTGTGTATTATCAGTTTATAGATTTCATTTTAGATCAAAAAGTAACACTCATTGAAAACTGATCAAACACACTATAATCGTATTGATAATTTAGGAGAATGATTAATAAGTAATTTGTGACATGTAATAATACTTGTAATTTCAACATGATATCCAATGTGATCAGAATGATTCAAAAGTGAGTGTTTTCAGTTTGAAATCATAATTTAGTAAAAAAAATACAACAGATGTACTCAGACACAGGAAAACACATTCATATTGTTTGGATACATTAGGAAAACAATCCACATGTAATTTGAGATGTGTTGGAATCATTATCACCTCAATCTGATGCACAGTGTGATAAGTATGACACCAAATGGTTCACGCCCAAATTTACCCAAGAGAAGAAGGGTAGAACGGTCCTTGTAGTGTAGCTTGGGTTGTCGATTCCACAGAGACCTAAGAAGATACCTAAGATACAAAACCTAAGGGATGGATTTTTGGTTATGAAGTGGCCAACATGGATTTATTTTGGATTGGTTTAAGTGAACTCTAAGATACTTAAGTGTATTCAAATTAAAAGAATGAGTTGATCCTAGATATCACTCGGGGTGGATTGGACGTATTTTCTTTTTAATGATTTCAAATTCTTAAATTTGAGATGGGTTCATTTAAGGAGATAAAAAAACATCATCACTTACTGGTTTAATGCCTACACCCTCTAATACTAATCTCCTATACACTTGAAGGATCAAAGTTTTGAGAACTTCAAGATAAAGGATCGTATTAGTACTTGAAGTGTGTGACCTTAAATTCAACAAGGACGATGGAGTTTAAAAATCATCAAATAAAAATCCCAATTAAAGAAGTGATTATACATTAATTAGGTGATAAATAACATCCAATCCATCCCCTTGCTAATCCCTTGGATCAACCCATAAGTGGGTTAGCCCTCCATTGATCCCATGGTTTAAATGGAAGCGGAAAGTAGACTCATAAGGGAGGAAATGGAGAAGTAAAGAAAACAACAAAAATAAAATGATCACTCCACTGTTGTGTGAATAATTTGACAAGGGTTGGTGAGAATAAATTCACAACTTGATCCAACGGTATCAAAGTGATATTAAGAACAACAGAATAAGAGTAGAAGAAGAACTTTTATTAAGAAACTAAAGTGAATTGAACAACTTACATGTGAAAGACAAAATTGAGGCAACAAAAATGCAGCATAACATTACAATTGAACAAAGCATCCAAGATCTTCAACTCCTTCACCACCACTGCCTTAAATAGGCATTTTGGGAGCCTTGGGTCGAGCCTTAAACAGTAAAAGTCATCCCACTTGAGTATGGTAGGCCTAGGGTGGTGGAAAGTTTGTGGAATTTGAAATTTTCCACATGTGACCCGAGGTGGCAGCCAGATTTCATCCACCGAACAGACGCGTTTAGATGACCTTCTAGATGGCAGAATCAGGGTGGGACATAGAAGAATCAAATGGATCTCCGGATGTCTTCTAAACTCCTGTAAAATATGGGCCCATTTGGAGTTGTTTATTTCGAGATATGATCAAATTGGTGGACTGTTTTTCTGGGCCTCAGAATCTGGCCCAGAATTTTATCTCTAACTTGGGCCGCCTATATGAGAAACAGGGAGGCCGAATTAGCATTAACTCCTGAAGGGTGATTTGTTCCTGTACATGTCTTCTAGAATACCACGAAATTTGGGATTAATTGGGCCTGTATGTTGGGCCCCACAGCCTAATCAGTGGGCTGATGTCCAATCTGCCTTCTCCAGAATTGCTTCCTTTCATTTCCAAATATCTCCATCATCCTCCATGAATTATCCACTGATCCCTGAATAAAACATGTTCATATTTAAGTGTAGATCAATTTACAAAAATATCAAATTAAAATATTTATAATTAAATTCCTTAAAATCAGATGAATCATTGGGTACTTTAAATGATGTTCAAAAATGTACCACATAATAGTGCATTTTAAGAAGGTATTACAATCATAATGTGAAATGATGTTCAAAGTGTAAAATGCACTAAAATGGTGTTTATGAATAACAAAGAACATGAAAATTATGTATATTAACAATGAATATTAGCCTCATTTAGTGGCTAATCACACCCCCCAACTTGAGTTTTCCTAGTCCCGAGCAAAATATATCTCATCAAAAATGAAATTCAAATTCCCTTTTCTAAAAACATTTTAATACACAATGATCACCAAAAAACCTTTTACCAAACAATCATGAAACCCATAAAAATATTTTAATACAAGATATTTTCATAAGCAGATCCCAATCCCAAGCCCATTCCTTTGATCAAATCCATCATCATACTTCATCCAACTCAATTATGTGTAATGTTGTGTTGTGAATCACAATAGACATGGGGGGTTCATTTTCATTAATGGGGGAAATCATGGAAGCGCTAGGTGGAATCACATTTAATCCTAATATGAGTATTCTTCATCTCTCTTTTTTTTGATTTTTTTTTTGCAATATTGCTATAGTAATTGAGATTGCAATTAATCAAATTAACCCATGTAGCAAGACTTTGCCGATGACTCCCAGACTCAAAGGCCTTAGGGCACCAAGTGAAGCCCACATACTCGGGCATCGTCTTGAGTTAACTTAATCAAAAACAAAGTCATATTACCATAAATAGAGATAGATTGAAAAACTCAGGGCTAGACAACTCTGGAGTCACGATCCCCAAGTGCCGAAAGCCTCGCATTTTATCAATCCATTTCTCTACACACAAATTTTTATTTATATTTTTTATTTTTTATTTTTTAATAATTTTTTTTTAATTTTTAATTTTTTTTTGAATACTCATATTATTCATAAAAATAAAACCATCCTATGCTATTTATTATGGGACCCCAAAAATTCAAATTAGTACCCCACAGTCTAGAGGACGTGCATTGTGGCATTTTTTTTATTTGGATGAAAATATAAACGATGAAATATCACATTGGACAGCCACACTTTCCAAAATCTATGCTCATGAAATTATACAAGGATTAAAATTAGAAACAGGGAATGCTAAATTATTTGATATTCAGTTTCAAAGTGTGCAATGTGTATTACCATGTTCAAAGTTAAAGAAATTTTTCCTTCCATTTAATTATTTTTTCAAATCATTCATTTTTTTGACACAAAAGCATTTTTTTATTTTATCTCCCCCCCAACTTAAAATAACACTGTCCCCAGTGTTTGAAGAAATAAAAAATTAAAAGGAGTAGAGGCAGATAATGGAAGTTTAAAAAGGAAATTGAAATTGAGGATCATGGAATGAAATCACCTGGTGGTTGATGTTGAAGTTCTTGCTACTCCAATTTAGTCCTTTGATATCCATGTCGCTTGCAAAGTTCCCTAGTGGAAAAAAAAACAAACAAACAATACAAAAGAGTATATATATATATATAAGTAAAATATAAGTATATATATAAAATAAAATAAACTGATGATACATTGTCTTCTTTTTTAAATTTCTGGGTAAGGTATTACTCAAGGATCACACCACGTGACACGGATGAATATGGTGCTCCCCTTTCATACCCATCCATACTCATAATAGAAGAACAGGTCAACAGTCTATTTTTGTTTTAAATATAAAAACTATTAATTAAAATATAAATTTTATTAAAACAACAAAATGATAGGAAACTTGAAAACCATGGGTTACCTCCCATGTAGTGCTTTGTTTAACGTCGTTAGCTCAACTTGACCCCCCAACTTATCCAATACCAACTTTCAAAATTTTAAGGACCACATGTTTCACCACTTCTACTAGGTTGAGATTGATTCTATGTTTAGAATTTGTTTCATGCACAAACCACTGTTCTAAAATGAGCAGGTAAATCAAAGGAATATCATAAATGGTGGATCTAGTTGCTTCTCTAGTCTTGACTAATACATCAAGGGTCATTCCAATTTTATTTATATCAAGAGAAGAAACAATGAAAACATGATGGTTTTGGATATCCTCAATGAATGAAAACTTGAGGAAGGATGGAAAGGACACATGTTCGAGTTCAGGAAGACTAACATTTTTAGACATAGGTTGGGAATTTGGATCGATCTCAATTTTATTTTCAAAATATATAAATAGAATTGGTTCCATTGGAATAGAAGATTCAGCCACAAAATTGGAATTATCAGTGTTAGAAATGGGTATGGACTCAAAGATTGTGATTTCTCTTAATGGTTCAATGATTGGTGACTCAATCCATGATGTCAAATTCTCCTCTTTTGAATCCAAAAAGTTAATTTCCTCCTGATTTAAAGTCCCTTCAAAATATCCTTGATCCTCCTCATCTATCCCAAATCCAAAGGTTGGTTCTTCAATAAATTCATGTGGGGTTTGTGTGAAACTAGACACTTCACATAAGGTTATGGAAGGGACAGTTTGTGTAGGGATGGGTTCCTCATAAGTTTTAATGCTTTGTAGTTCTAACCTCAATGATGAAACCTCAAAATTCATTATCTCCATTTGTTGACAAAGTTTTTCAAGTAATGGTTGTGGATCATGATGGTCAAGGGGTTGAGACAGATGGTCTATTCCAGGAGGATAACTATGTTGTTAGAATTCCATAGGAGGGTGTTCAGATTGGCCTTGTTGGGATTGGAACTCATAATATGTTGGAATGTATTGTGGATCATATGAATAAAAACATTGTGTTTCAGTAGGTTGTTGATGATCCCACAAGTAGGAATTAGGATGGTCATTGTACATCGTACATGGGGTTGAGTGATCAAAGTAGGGAGAGGTTCCCCATGGTTGGATTTGTTCAAAAGGGTTTTCCATAGGAATGAAATTGGGGATGATATGAGAGAAGTGGGATGAAAAAAATGATAGTTTCTAAGATAACTTACTTAGGTCCCCGGCAACGAAGCCAAAATTTGGTTCACGCCCAAATTTACCCAAAGGAAGAAGGGTTGAACGGTCCTTATAGTGTAGCTTGGGTTGTCGATTCCACAGAGACCTAAGAAGATACCTAAGATACACAACCTAAGGGATGGATTTTTGGCTATGAAGTGGCCAACTTGGATTGATTTTGGATTTGTTTAAGTTAACTCTAAGATACTTAAGTGAATTCAAATTAAAAGAATGAGTTGATCCTAGGTTATCACTCGGGGTGGATTGGACGTATTTTCTTTTTAATGATTTCGAATTCTTAAATTTGAGATGGGTTCATTTAAGGAGATAAAACAACATCATCACTTACTGGTTTAATTCCTACACCCTCTAATACTAATCACCTATACACTTGAAGGATCAAAGTTTTGAGCACTTCAAGGTAAAGGATCGTATTAGTACTTGAAGTGTGTGACCTTAAATTCAACAAGGACGATGGAGTTTAAAAATCATCAAATAAAAATCCCAATTAAAGAAGTGATTATACATTAATTAGGTGATAAATAACATCCAATCCAGCCCCTTGCTAATCCCTTGGATCAACCCATAAGTGGGTTAGCCGTCCATTGATCCCATGGTTTCAATGGAAGCGGAAAGTAGACTCATAAGGGAGGAAATGGAGAAGTAAAGAAAACAACAAAAATAAAAAGATCACTCCACCGTTGTGTGAATAATTTCACAAGGGTTGGTGTGAATAAATTCACACCTTGATCCAACGGTATCAAAGTGATATTAAGAACAACAGAATAAGAGTAGAAGAAGAACTTTTATTAAGAAACTAAAGTGAATTGAACAACTTACATGTGAAAGACAAAATTGAGGCAACAAAAATGCAGCATAACATTACAATTGAACAAAGCATCCAAGATCTTCAACTCCTTCACCAACACTGCCTTAAATAGGCATTTTGGGAGCCTTGGGTCGAGCCTTCAACAGTACAAGTCATCCCACTTGAGTATGGTGGGCCTAGGGTGGTGGTAAGTTTGTGGAATTTGGAATTTTCCACATTTGACCCGAGGTGGCAGCCAGATTTAATCCACCGAACAGACGCGTTTTTATGACCTTCTAGATGGCCGAATCAGGGTGGGCCATAGAAGAAGAAAATGGATCTACAGATGTCTTATAACCTCCTATAACATATGGGCCCATTTGGAGTTGTTTATTTCGAGATATGATCAAATTGGTGGACTGTTTTTCTGGGCCTCAGAATCTGGCCCTGAATTTTATCTCTAACTTGTGTCGCCTATATGAGAAACATGGAGGCCGAATTAGCATTAACTCCTGAATAGTGATTTGTTCCTGTACATGTCTTCTAGCATCCCACGAAATTTGGGATTAAGTGGGCCTGTATGTTGGGCCCCACAGCCTAATCAGTGGGCTGATGTCCAATCCGCCTTCTCCAGAATTGCTTCCTTTCATTTCCAAATATCTCCATCATCCTCCATGAATTCTCCACTGATCCCTGAATCAAACATGTTCATATTTAAGTGTAGATAAATTTACAAAAATATCAACTTAAAATATGTATAATTCAATTCCTTAAAATCAGATGAATCATTGGGTACTTTAAATGATGTTCAAAAATGTACCACATAATAGTGCATTTTAAGAAGGTATTACAATCATAATGTGAAATGATGTTCAAAGTGTAAAATGCACAAAAATGGTGTTTATGAATAACAAAGAACATGAAAATTATGTATATTAACAATGAATATTAGCCTCATTTAGTGGCTAATCACCCAATGTATATTTTTATTTCAAAATATATATCAATTTTACTAAAATTAAGTCTTCCTGTTAATTTATTTTTTTATATTAACACTAAAAAAGAATTTTCATTCTTATTCATGTGTGTTATATTGCTCAATAAGGGGTGTTTTGTTTATAAATACCATGGGTTGGTCTACGATTATTAGAGAATGGAACATTGATATTTTTTAATATATTTAATAAAAAAATTATGTAGTTGTATAGACCAATTATGAAATGTTAATAATATAGAATTTTGTTATGGTGTTTTTTTTTAAATTTAATAACATTTAAATCCTATATTAGGACATTTTTTGTTGATATCTGGTGTTTTTATGGTGCTGGAGTGTGTTGTAACAGCACACTGCAGTGTTGCTATAGTTTTCTCTTACGTCACACTATTGTGTTCCCCTTTATCAACACTTCTAAAAGCACTGATATATGCCACATTTATCATCCCTATTAAAGGGACTGGTTATCTTATACTTTATTTGTGCTCATTGAAGTGAGGATAATAGTCCATTTAATTAGTGCTAATAAATTATTCCTTTAGTGGCCCTAAATTAATGAATTGATAAAATGAACATGCATTTAACATCGCTCTTATTGTATGTTCATTTATATTGCTGATAAAAACCATTTCATGTTTGGTTAATGTTTGATTTTGTAGTAGTGTGATGTCCCCATAGACACTTCATTACTAGTTGAAGTATGTAGAGTGGACCGAGGTCAAATGATTTAGGATCTATAATTTTATGGTTGGCACATCGGTTGGCATGGTCCACATGATGTGCTCAAATATATTCCATCATTAGTTTGAAATAGGTATTGTGGGACTATTTTATTTACTTGACAGATATTTACTTTTTTATATTTGGAATTACAAATTCACATAACACTATATATTTCATATCATATGGGAACTCATTTTTGGTTCCCTACTATGTTTTATACTCACACCATACTCAAAACCACATTTCCCTTGGGTACATGATCATATCTCTCATGGCTATAGCGAGCATAATAATTTGATGAGGCCTAAGATAGCATGGTCAATCATGATTGTTTTGATGATAATAGGATATTAGGATGAGATAAGGCTCGATGTATTCATAGATCCAGTGACTTTTATTTCTGTTTATATTGGTATATTTATTATCCCCACCTAGTTTATAAGGCCCCAGCCTTAAGCCTTACTTAATCTTGAGTTATTACAAGATTACACATTGAGGATCTTTTCAGGTTTAGAGTTTTAGAGAATTAGATCATGAAACTTGCATTACATTCCACATTTAAACAAAGTGGTTACATAAAAGATAGTATTCATTCTTCCCATCAACGGAAACATATTTAAAATATAACACGGATTTTTTCTTGACACATCCTTGACACTATCATCACATCATGTACCTTTCCCTTGACCTGTGAAAAACATTTCAAAAACTTGGGATGAGCATAAAAAGCTCAGTAAGGGTTATAAAAATATGGAAAGGAAACATGAGTTCATACATACATAAGAATGAAATCATACTTTACCCATAAAACATAGGCATATCAAATCATGAATAAATCATAGAAAACATAAGACATAAAGGTAACTTGAGGAATTCATATCATTCTTACGTAGGGAGTAACCCTCTTGGTTACGTTTGGAATACCCATCACAGTATATTCCCTAAATTTCTTCGGAGAAACCTTAACATTTCACTCCTTCGCGTTACCCAATGCATTGGAGAGCTATATCGGGCTCACCCGCCCTTAGTTTATCACGGAACCACCCGTTTTCATAACAATGCCCAAGAACCATAACATAAATGTATCACATAAAACATGAATAAAGGAAACATAACATTTCCACATTTCAATCACAATATAACATTTTAGTATATTGAAATAATGAATCTATTAAAAAAGAAACCATTTCCAAAACCATTTAAAACATTTAATAAAGAGATTTTTGAATCAAAGTGTCCCATACCACCTTGAAGCTTAAAATTTTAAACCATTAATATACATATCAATAAATCCTTAAAACCATTTTGAAAACATGGATATTAATAAGAACAAATAATTAAAACATTTAAAACGATATTTTGGATAAAGGGTTTTTACCAAAATTAGAGACACTTGAATACAATAATTGAGGAATAACATTTAGTCAGAACTTTATAATATCATGAGAATAAATGGATTCATGATATAATACTCCAAAGGACAGTATATACACCATATAAGTGTGAATTGGTGCATAACAACAATGAACCCTCAATAGAAATGTCAAAAGTGATGAAATCCCTTATAAAGAAGGTATCCTTAAATTAAGGACAAATAAATCTCAAAAATATTTGTGACGAATATATATACACCCAATATAAGTGGATATTAAGTGTAAAACAATAAAAGGTCATTCACACATATTCAATGGATGACATATTCAATTACTACAAGTTGAACCCAAAGAAATCAAAATTGGGTTAAAAAGTTCCCTTGACAGCCTAACGACATCGCATCAAAATGAGTTGATGAGAGATAAAAAGTGTATCTCATCACTTGGACATAAAATTTACATCAATAAGGATGTATGCGAACATATCCCAACATAAAAATATGTAAATTAAAAGACCCAATAAAATAAGTCTTTTAAAAAATAGGAGGGTGAAAGGTTCCCTTACCGACTTGGGTATCTTTCAAAACATACACCCCATGACAGAAGGACAATAAATCATTGATGTAAATACTCATAAAGGACAGTATGTTACACAAATACTAGAATAATGGCAGTTCATACACCACTCAAAGGAGATTGTGGCAAATGTATCATAAATCTCATGGGAATAAAAGTGAGATGAAAAATCCCTTACGAAAATTCGGCATCCTAACGACGCCACTCAAAACTTCCGAATATGGATTGATGAGATCAAATAGGGTATCTCATCACATTAAAATAAAATGTACAGAAAGTGGAATATAAAAGAACATCCCCCAACATTACAAAGAGGAGCCTAAAAGAAGTGACATAAAGGAGAGTACTTAAAAAGAAAGAGAGAGGTTAGATCTCTTACGAAAGTTCGGCAGACTAACGGCGCCACTCAAAACTTCCAAAATGGATTGATGAGAGAGAATAGGGTCTCTCATCTCATGAACATAAAAATTAAAGTAAATTTAATATAAAATAACATCCCAATCATAAGAAATATGAGCTTAAAATAAATGACATACAAGAGTGTACTTAAAAAGAAAGAGAGTTGTAGGATCCCTTACCTCGGGTCCGACTTGACTCGATCATTCTTTAATATCCTGAATAATAAAATTGAGTTAATTTATAATTCCTTAAGAACCTTTTTGAAGTTCATTATTACTTTTATACCACTTATTACCATGTCATAAACATTATGTAATAATTTAAGTTAATAATATTTGTTTTGCCGATATTTGGTTCTTAAGTCGAAAGTGGACTTCTTACAATTACATGTTGTTCGTGTGGCCAAATGTTTATTATATACAGAATTGTATTCATTATGTAGATATCATATATGTCATATATATCCAGTACATGCATGCATTTATAACATTACATAATCATTTAGAGGTACGAAATGAAATGCACCGTTCATGGAGACGGTAAGCCGTACGTACGCATGAACGCTACTTTCATTTCTCTTTCGTATTTTATAGAATGGAATAATAATGATATAAAGGTATATTATATTTCCAGTATAATATCATATATAATATCACATTTCCATCTTTTATACATACCACATATGGTATTTAACGAATCAAATCACTTTGTGGGGGCGGTAGTCCGCACTTCCTTAAATGAAGATATCGTGTATACCCATAATGGAAGCCATAAAGGTAAGACAAAAATGAAAAATACAGAAGAATAAATAAAACATAAACATATTATATATCATATATAAAAATAGTGACATCATAATGGACACCTTTGAAGTTGTTAAATGAGTATTGAACAATCATCGTTTCGGGAGGCAGAATTTCACCATCCACGGAAACCGTATGTTCTTTAACCATTTGATGTAGTTGTGTGAGAGTGTAGCTCGAATAAATATTATAAAAATATCCTAGTATATTGAAGATACTGGTTTTGTTACAAAAGAATTAAATAAAAAGAGTTTAGGGGGGTTGGAGAAGCAAAATAAACCAAATGAACATGAGAGAATGAATTACCTTTAAAAGTGTAACTCCTTTTGATTTGAGCCTAAAGGCTTCCTTTGAAAGGATTATGCCCAAAGGGAATCCTCTAGGAAGAGGAGAGGGATGTGGAGAGAGAAATTGGGCAGGGGTTGGCCGAGGAAATGTCTTGAGGAGTGTGTGTAAGGTGGTAGAGGTGGGGGCCTTTTATAAGAGGAGAGGAGGGGCACTTTTGGAAAGTAATGAAATATTACTTTATTTGAAAATGTGTTTCGGTTTTAAAAGGTCCCAAATTGATATAATTCGTGGATAAGGTTATAAGGGTTCTAAATCCACCCATACAATAAGTTTTGGACATGTGTAGTTCATAGATATTACATTATATTTCCATTTTATTTTAATCGTTAAATAATGATGTCATCACTGTATCATTATGATGTCATAAATAATATAATTTATTTAATGTCTACAAATTATAAAAAAATTACTATGATGTAGGAAATATTTTTAGCTTTCCAATTACTATTTATAATCAAAAATATGACTTGTATTACCCTACTTAAAAATTGTTTTAGTAAAACATATCATGTTTGTGTCAATTTTACTTTTCCATTAAATAAAAATATATTATTGTCATTTTCCAACTAAAGTGGCTCCATGGGGTCCCCAAGTTGGCCCATGGCTTTTCTTGGTCGGCCATGACTCACCCAATAGGTTTAGGACATGTTTCATGGTGTTTTCACATTCTTATAATATCATTTTTACCTTAAATTACACTAATTACCTCTAATCGCGATTAAAAACTTAATAAGTTACTATTCAACAAAAAATTATTTTTATCCCATTGAACCACATTTTACTTCTTAATGACAACCATGTATGTCAGATTTTTGAAATTCAAAACACATAAGTGGTAAAATTTCATTTAAATAAAAAATCAGCTTTTATAAGTACCACTTAGTGGTTTCACTATTCATCAAAAATTGAAGTTTTTCAGAAAAATCCCAAAAATTCACCCTAAGCTATATTTGATATTCCGAATTCAAAAATGAATTCCGTTTTACAAAATTCAAAACATATTAGTCACATTAATTAATTTAATAATTAATTCCCGCTGTCAGAGCAAATAGCGTGTTTTAATAAAACAATAAGTATCAAAAGATTGACACTAGTTTATGTCTGATTTCAAAGTGAAATTAATTCCAACGACCACTATTGGATTTAATGGTAAAAATATTTCCTAATTTCACTTTAAAACCAATTAAAAATATAATTTAATCATATAAATAAATTATATTAAAAAGAGGTTTTGAATTAAAACACAACAATTTACACTATTCATAAAAAAATGAACTTTATCGGAAAAATACCAAAAAATTACACAAAGTAAAATTTGATGTCCCGATTCTTAATAAGAGTTTTATTTGGTCCAAAATAATGTATAAGAGTGATCAAAACTATATTTAATGACGGTTCGCCATCAAAAGGCGATAAGTGAACCTTTAGTGAAAACTAGGGCATATACGCCTAAAATTGAATTCTTTCCGTATTTTAATCCTCTATCCTTTATTGGATAAATGTAAAAACATTTATAAACATATATAATCATATTTTAGTTATTTCTATCCATTCCCTCCATTACAACGGCTACATGTTAACTACCATTTAAATTAATATTATTTTATTATTAGAGTGCAACGTAAGATTCTCAAGAAACTCGTTGTTGCGTGTTGGGTACACCATCGAGCATAGTGTCCCCTTTAAAGTCATATTAATATTTTATTCAAAAACATGGATAAATATGAAAATGTCATATTCTTTATTTACTTGGGGTGTTACATAGTTGGTGGTCAATTGTTGTATGTTATGGTTTTTTCCCCTAGATCATTTCATTCTTTTCATACTTGTTTATATTCATTTATTTTTCTTTAAGATTATCATGAACGATGAAATTTTTTTATATTATATTCTACTATGATTTATAATACAATGGTTATAAGCTCGACAAGATACTTCCTTAGAACAACTCTTTTATTCAGTCACCACTAATGTTCCTGAAAGTGTGATTGTGTTATTTTAGTGAACATGGATAGGGAACCAACGAAGTGTTTTCATAAGGTGTTCCCTAGACCCATCACGGACATTATTTTTTAGTAACCATATCATTTATACATTGATATATTCATGATGTATTCATATCATAAATGTGTTGATATTTTTAATGACATGTGTTTTTGAGGCAAGGTAAACTTATATGGGAATTTGAATTTTCCATTTAGTGGATTATCCATTCATTAAACTACATTTTGTAATATAATTACGAGATTTGGAACACATAATTTTTTTTTTCAGAATTGGGTAAAGGCCTGAGAGGTCCCTTGAGTGTCTATTTGAGTTTCAACTGCACGAGACTCCAAAATCTCAAGTTTGACTTCTCTGAATAGGTCACACAGTTTGTTTGAAACCATGCATCTTGTTGCAATAAACTATGTGACTTGCTTCAAGGGAGAAGTAGGTGTCACACAGGTAGCCCACAGATTACCCAGATTTTGTGCCTAGATTGAATTCTTAGTGCCACTTAGTTAGTAACCACACAATATTTATCGCACAGTTGGTGCATGGTTAGGCTAACTATGTGGGACAAACCATTTTTGGTGGGTTTCTTTGGTAGTGGGAGTCGCATGGTTGGAGCATGGTTTGGCCAAACCATGATGCCAAAGCCTGTGACTCATTTTTAGGGTAAAATTACCCTTTTTCCATAATGAGGTTAAAATTTATTTTTCCTCCTTTCTAATTTGTCCAGCTATGTGTGCCTCCTCATTATGTGTTGTGGGTTCCTCCTACTCTCTAAAATGAGATTATAAAATGGGTGGGGTCCCTTTTAAACGTCTGGTATATTTATTATAAGGCATGATTACAATCATGGATCCCTTTGTATTATTAATTTTATTCATTAAATGAATTATGAATTCGTTGGGTGATATTAAGGTCTCTTCTATGGAATTTCCACCACATGATCATCATTAATGTGACCAATTTAACTATTTGAGTTGTGTATACAATGGGGGTGATACTAGTATTCCATGACTTTCTTACATTTTGTTCTTATTAACTAATTATGTGTGATACCATTTCCTTACAGGATACACCATGGATTATATCATTAGTGAAATGGTTGTACCATGCCATTCGCTAGACATGGTTCCCTATGTGAGATACAATATACTAGCCCATTGGTTATATTCTCACACTAGGATGGGAGTGAAAGTTGTGAGGACTTCCAAAGATCATTGTAGATAGGCTCATACGACAATGATCCATACAATGATACTAGTGAGATATATGGGTTCCATGTTAAGTTTCTCCATAAAGGGACCGTGATGCTGGTTATTTAAAATTGTTGGTGACATTTATAGGAATGTCCAACAGTTTATATTGGATATCCAAGGGAGGGGACTACAAATCTGAATAACAGGATTGGGTTTGTTCCATCTCATTATACTTGTTGTATCACACTTTCATTATTATGTAATTCCTTTAACTGTTGGAATAGGTTTCTCACGGTTCATAAATATATGGATTAGGCCAATGTAGGTATGGTCATCTAGTTTTCCATGATGAACCTATGACCACATGGTTATTTATTTATTATTCATCATTGTTTTATTTTGGTATACATGAAAACTTCTTATTTTATATGTGAAAAATCGTTATATTTCTAGACATCATGGGTGGTAGCCTATTGGGATTTATATATCACACCCTGGTCAAGCATCCATTGAACTAGGGTACTCAATTAGACCTTATGTTTGAAGGACCAAGTATGATTGTTTGTGTTGTTTTCATGTACCTGGGAGTTAGGAGCACATGACTAAGCTAGAACGAAGGATGCTCGTGGAGATTTCCCTTGGTGATTTTTTTCATTTCATTTCCATTATTTATTCTTGTGTCGAACTTAATCAATTCCCTATATTATGGCAACTGTATTAGTTATATATCATCTCCTATACATGGAGGCTTTTTTATACATTGGAGTTTCCCATTTTTCTCAATTGATTATTGTTATTATTTTACTATGTTTCATTCTGTTATTCTGAATTTCAATATTGTTTATTTATTTACTATTACATTGTGTAACATTGATATGAGGGTATAGTATCCCCACTATCACCTCTTGAGACCGTCACTACTCATCATAAACCTCTGGCTTATGGGGAGGCACTCTTGAGGACATATGACCCACCACAATAGCCACCTTCTGGGTTTTAGTTTCTCCGGGACATTACAATGTGGTATGTGAGCCTTCCTTTTCTCCTTCATTTATTATTTGTGGATAGTAGATAAGAGACAAGTAATGTTTTGGTACTTGTTATATAGTCGTGCATGGGAGTGTCCAACCCATATATGGAGAAAATTTGAAGTTTCTTCGGATGTATTTGTTGTTTATGCTGCTACTATTACCGTTTATAATGATTTCACTAAGATTGATTAAATTACATTCCACTTTTTACTAATTTAAGATACTAATTAATTAACATTGGTATGTCATGGAAATAAAGTAACATTTCCTGCACTATAATTGGCACATAGTAATTCTCAGGCCATGTAGATTTTATATCTAGGTAGTCTAGAATTTTGTAATAATCCATTAACGTTTATTTAGCATAGCTGTTTTATGCCATATTATAAATAATTTAAATAAATGTTTATTTTTAACATTTTTATGTATTTTATTAGAATTCTTATGGTGTTTAAATTATCATGATTTTTTTCCACTCATGAGAGTTTCATTCTTATAAAGTTTCATCTTATTCTTATTTTACATGTTTGTGCTTATTTTGAATTCCTAGTAATTATTTTAGAATGAATTATTATTTACTATGATTAGGTAAGTAATTAATGTTCTTGTTTCTTATTTCAATGCTTCTGTGTTGTTTATCATAGTCTAAAACATTTTAGTTGTGAATAAAAGGGATTCAAATTCCAAATAATAAGGTGTATTGGAAAATTATAAGTTGGAATGTGATAATCCATATAACAAAACCATTATTAATGATCTTAATATTCATTAAGAATATTTAAGGAATATTTCTATTGATAAAATTTCCATTTATCCTAAATAAATTGGTTGTGATTAAATGGGAACAACTTTTCAGTTGTAAGGTGTATGAGGGCCATATAATTGGGAAAATGTAACATGTATAATCGAGCCATCTCTAAAACATTATAGATATATATACATCTATAAGACATTGTTAAAATGAAAATGATTCTATAGGTCAAACGGTAATGTTAATTGGATTCGATTAAATTAGAGAAAATTTTAAACTGTAAACTACGTGGGTTGTTTATATATTGGTGGATAACAACCTATATAATTGATGTATTATATATGATCACAGAATATTCTATTAAATGGATATAAATTTAAAATATGTTAAATTAATTTTTATATGAAATGAATGGTTAACCCTATAATAGTTTGTGGTTAACTTTTAAAATTCACAATAAGAACCATATAGGTTAATTAGGGAATGTTCTTTATGAGATAATCCACTATGTGTATTTTTAAACTTTGATAATTAAGAAAATACTAATAGGTTTCATTTTGATTAACCCAATAAAGATTAATGGGACCTTTCTAGGTCACCATATCTATTGAAAAAAAATTTATATGACACATTTCCTAATTATTATGGGATGTTTATAAAATTGTTAGTTTTTAAATAGGATGTTTGATAAGAATTACCAATTACACATGATTCTCTATTTAAATAATTTTAATGTTTAATAATTGAATATGAACTCATCTAATGACTTAAAAATTAACCTGATGTGGTGTCCATAGCTTAAACCCTAATTTATGTTTTATTTCCTGGGAATGGTAATTTGAGAATTTTTTGTAGGCCTTCTCATTTTTTGAAATGGCTTAAATGATGAGATCTTGAGCCTGCTGACTTCTTGTTTGGATGAACTAGTGATAGGGTCGATGGTTATGATTTTATAAGTTTCTATCATATGGTAGGAATCACCCTTATAGCTTAAATATCTTGATAAATGGTGTGATATTTCTATTGAATGGTGTCTTTCAGGTGTCATTGTCCCTAGTATGACTTCTTATTTCTAAAAGACACCCTTTTTAGACAGTGGTTGATGTTTTACTCAACCATTTTTTTTTGCATGAACATCGAGTAATGTTTGGTTTCCACAGGATAGACATGCCAAGGGAATGGATGGCCACTTCCTAGGTCATGTGACCCTATCTTTTTCCTTAGTACTAGATGACTTGTTGTGTCTTTATCCAGGATAATTAGAAATTGAAGAAATACAAATCTATGTAAATTTTCAAGTACTAAACTCTTGATACATGAATTAATATGGCCAACAACCTATCTATAGTGTCGATGAATTTCCTTTATACTGTTTTAATCTTGGGGTAATCTATTTTCATATCCGATGAGCCCATTTAATTGTTTAGTGATTTTACAATCCTGTTAATTTTGATGAAATAATTGAGCATTTGGATTTTTATTATATTTTCTGGTCATCTCCATAGTAGAGTGACATGGGAGTTAAAGGAGATAAATTTTTCCCAATGCATAGGATGACCCTCCAAGAGAATCAGGTGTTTTGAAACGTCCTTCAAGTTGGATTTAGTTTTTATATCAATTTAATAAATGTATTTGTTTAAAGAGAATCTGATCTAGCATGTTTTTAATTGGATAGTGTATCTCCCATCATTTATTATTAGGACACTCCTATTATGGGGAGAGTCAATTCAGTCCTGGTGAATACATGTCCTTCCAAGAATAAGCAACATAACCAAAGAGAACCATTTTAAAATGGTCAATCTTTCTTTAATTCTCATGAGGCTAACAAGTTTCGAATCAGGTTGATTGTTACCCAGAAACATGATGTTGACGTGGTTGGTTGTGTATTAAACCATTGAGAGACACCACTATTCATTAATGTATTTTAGTGGTAATGCATGAGAGATCACGAGACTCATCGATTGGTAAAGAATTCTGATCCATAATGATAATGCCTCGATAGGTGAAGTCAAGTTTCATTGAAGAATTGAACAAATATTGATTGGAAAATTCTTCTTTTTGTTTTCATAGTTTGTTTAAAACCATTCAAATCCACATAGTGTAATATTTTGAAATAGATGAGTATTTCCATTAAATTGACATCTTTATTGATTCACTATGAGAGAATCATTATTATGTCATGCTAAATATATAAATGTAGTTGTGATTAATAAGTAATATCTATTAGAACTGCATGTTAGATGCATGTTTTTCATCGAGGAATTATAGTACCGAGTGATACCTATGTTTCCAATTAGAAGAACCTTATATGAACTCTTGAACACCACCCCTTCTTCTTCGACATGACTGCCAGTTAGATGCAGCTCTGGGCTCAGTCAATGATCAAATGTGGGCATTTTCATTTTTACCGATGCCTCACTTGTGAAAATGGTGTTATATTATCTTAAGATAATACTGTGGACATTGTTTTAATGAATCTAAATTTATCCAAGACTTTTATTTGGGATCAATGATCACATTTAAAGGGTCAAAAATCCAGTGGTACCGATCTAAATAACACATTTTTCAATGTTGAGGCATGAATGTTTACATCTGTAGGTTTTGGATTGTCCATGGAACGTCACTAGACATTAGGTATGGACATTAGTGAATGTTATCATAGTAAACGCGAAATTACTTATAGGAAGTCATTGTGGTCAGGTTGTAATACATTGGTCTTCTATGAGTAAAGTTTTCAAGATAAGTTGGTCTGAGTGACCTGGTTTGTTTTCCTACTTGTGTAATGTTACAATCAGTGATGGACCATATTTGGGCACATCGTCAAGTGGAGGCGAGTGTGGTATGAGTCATTTTGGGATTTTCATGAAAATCTAGTTCAAACCTGGTTAAATGGGGTTGGTTGGAAATAGATTTTTTGATCATTTGAAATCATGCTGGAAGGGTAACTATAATACTAGGGTGTGATTTAAAGGACATTCATGAGGTGGGACATGTCGTGGCTCAGAAATTACCCCTCCCAATGTTAAATCCTAATGTGGGAGTTCCATTATCCATATGATTAATTAGATGTTGACATGATCATTTCTCATGCCAAATGGGCTTGGGGTAGCTCTATTTTGATGTTTTTTTTCATAAAACGATCATTGGATTGGATTTTAATGGCTTATGTTGTGTATGCTAAAGTTATGAATGGAGTTGTGTTAGGAATTAGGAAATGTGATGTGACCATTTGAATGAGACTTCACGATCCTTATAGGCTTGCTTATGTTTTTTTTTGTTACTGAAATATTCTCAGGGATGAACAATTCTAAGGTGATGAGGATGTAATGAACCATGTCTTTGAGCCAAGGTAAAATTGAATAGGAATTTGATTATTTGCGTTTAGTGTATAGGTCCTTCTTTGAACCATGTTTTGGAATTTAATTATAATAATAGGAACACTTCAAAATGTTATTTTTAGACTTTGGGAAAAGAGTAAGAGGTTCACCAAGTGTCTCTTTGAGTTTCGAGAGTGTTGGGATTTGACATCTCATGTTTGGCTACTTTGAAAAGTGAAAATGGTTTGTCTGAAATCTTGAGGCCCCCATTAGAAAATAGTGTGGCATGTTTTAGGTGAGAAGCTGTTGTTTCATGGGTTTTTCATGGTTTATCCAATCAATGTTCATAGCCCGCTCATTTAGTGCCACTTAAGTAGTAACATATCACTATTTATCGCACAGTAGGTTCAGGGTTGACTAATTGTGTGGGAAAAACGGTTTGGGGTGGGTTCCTTAGGTAGTGGGAGCCGCAAGGTTGACCCACGGTTTGTTTAAACCATGCAGCCAAACCCTCTGACTTTGAATGGAGGTTAATATTTCTTATTTCACCTTAACGAGGTTAAAAATTATTTTTCCTCTTTCTTTAATCTTCCTTGAGCTACATGAGCCTCATCATTGTGAGTCGTGGTTTCCTCCTCCTATCCAATCTAGGAAGAGAAATATCTTATCCATCCATCATCATAATCCTTAATTGTTAGTCTCTATGGATCGACTTCAGTATGCCGTTGATTCCAATTGATTCCATTATATGTTTCACCTCCTATATATTGTGTTATTTTGGTGTGATAAATTTTCCCTGTTTTCTGGGAAATGTCTATTTTATTGATTTATTCCAAACTGATCTAAATCGGAACTCAATATTGGATGAGTAGAATGTCCTAACCATTATATCGGTTTTATATTTATTTTTCCCCAAATTTACATAATTTTATAAATAGCTCCATTGTGATACTTTTCGGCCTTTTCCACATATTTCTTTAATTTTTTTTTCATCATTCTAAACTAGTATGCGTGCCTATTATTACACCTGTTGAGAATTATTAAGTAAATTGAGGATGTAAAACTCAACCACAGACACCCATTGGGTGTGCCGAATTTAGTTTTCCTTTTATTATTAAATAAATATTTAACTAGAATGTCTTATAATCATCCGACCTGGATAAATAATAAGATTAAATCACCTAGGGAGTTTTCAAGATGTTAATGGAACCTCATAAATTCCATTTTGAACAATATAATTAAATATCAATTTATGGTGGCTTCCGAGATGGTTCTTTTTTGGTAATTTTAGTGGTTCATTTAGAATTGATTCTTGTTTATAATAAATGAATTTTTTAATAAACAATGACATGTTTTGTAACAAAACTCCTCAATGAGGTGTGTTTTCTTCAAATGAAATATGAAATGTGTGTTATTCCATGTTTGACTTCAATTCCAACGTATTTAATTTCATTGAGATGTGATATGGACCCTTGTTCTTCTAAAATGAGATATCAAATGAGCATGGTCAATTACAAAATTATGGTTCATTCATTATAATGATTTATTTCTATCATCCACTCCCAACATTTTGTTGTTAAATTAATTAATTAAATGAATTATTAATTCTTTAGTGATACCTGGGCCTCCCACCATGGAATTCCACGGACAAACTTATCATGCTTGTGATCAGTTTAACTATTTGAGTTGTTTATAGTCTAGTAGAAATATTGGTATACTAGGATGAGTTCACTATGTGTTATTCTTACCTATTTATGAGTGATAATGGTTCCCTAGTAAAACACTATGGATGGGATCATTGATGAGATATGTTGTACAAGTCCACAATATATACATGTCCCCCAATGTGGTATAGCAGATATAGGATAATATGTTGTATTCTCACACTATCTAGGAGTGATACTTGTGAGGCAATTCATGGATCACATTGGATGGACTGTGACAGAAGTTAGCCTTACGGTTCTACAAGTGTTATACATGGGTTCCGTATTTGGGTTCGCCATGGACATGACCAAGATGCTTCTTTTAAAAAATATATAGATACAATTATTATAAATGGAGATGCTTTATAATTGATATCTAGGTGTGGCGACCACCAAGTCAAATCATACTTTTGTGTTCGGTCCATCTCATTATACCAATTTTATGACACTTACCAAATTATTTATTTCTCATATCCCTTGGTATAGGTTTCTCAGGGTTTAGACATTTTCATCATAGGTCGAAGTATATATGGTATGTTAGGTGTCCTTGATGAACCTGATCCGACTAGTTATTTATTTATTTATCATTACCTTTTTATTATGGTATACACGCACACTTCTTATTTTATATGCACAAACTTGTAATTTCTATAGAAACTATTGGTGGTAGACTATTTGAATTTAAATTCACAGCCTTCTCAGGCCACCATTGCACTGGGGTAATTGAGTAGACCTTATGTTGGTAGGACCATAGATTATTTATTTTGTTTTTTGCTTATACATGGGAGTTAGAAGAACAAAACAATGTTGGTGCTCATGATGCTCATGGAGATTTTCCTAATGTAATTTGTTCTTTTTATGTTCTATTTTTTATTCTTGTACATTACTATATAAATTGTATGATGTGTGTCTACTATTAGTTAAATATAATTGCCTACACATTAATGCATTGTTATACATTTATGTATGTCATTTTTTTCAGTTGATTAATATTATTTTCCTGATGTTATATTATTCACTATTACTTCTTCTACTATTGATTATTTATTTACTATACCATTGTGCTGCTCTGTTATGAGGTTATAGTCTCCCAACTATCACCTTCTGAGACCTTCACTACAAGCCGACAACCTCTATTATATGGGAGGCGTACTTGACACCATGAGACTCACTGGTATGACCACCATCTTAGTGGCCATTCAAGAAGGTGCATTACAATTTTTTTGTGTAAAATATTTAAATGGAAATTTCCATATATTATTTATCATATTAAATTTTTATAGTAGTGCTTAGGATATAATTTGAATCTTGAGATACTATGAAATTAATCATAAACCAATGTATTATAGTCCAGATACATCATTCATATTGGGCATGGATGATGGTTGAATCTATGGTTCTGGGGGATCATAATCCTTAAGACAACTTCTTAGGAGGTTTTCACGTGGTTATCTAGAGTATATGGGATCATGAGGAGTGATTGTCCAATAGGAACACCACATTTTTATGGTATCATTAGTTTTTCCTATGTATGAACATGTGTAACGATCTGCTGACTTGCGATCATTATCAATGTGTATCATTAGAACACATACATTAATGAATAAAAAAACAACGACCTTGAAGTTATGTCGTGGTATCTGGTGTTGGGTTCATCTTTAGTGGTATGAGATAGGATTAATTTTCAAGATAGAATCTATTTCTTCCGATTTGGGGAAGATATATCACAATCCAAGATGACCAGAATGATAGTAACATTTTTAAATCCATGGTCAATGGTGATTTAAGGTGAATCTAAATATCAAGGTCAATGAGAAATATATAAATAAAGGGTGGTAAAAAAAGTGTGTTTCCCTCTTTTTGTAATATCATCGGACAAAATGATTATATTAAAAACGATTTTTAGTGGGAAAGTATGTCATTGTAATGATTATTAATTATCGCATTAGGGGCCTTGATGAGTTTCTAGACTCTACTTCTGGTCTGTGAATAATATTCACTACTATAATGATGAGGGCCCAGAGGGTCACTAATAATGCTTATTAAAATGTTATAACAATTATTTTGGGTTGGTGTTTAGGTCAATGTGGGCCTCGCAACGGTGCAATGTCCAGGATTATATTATAGTAGAGGGGAAAAAATTAAAATCTACAATATTCGAGTTTTGAATAATAGCCATTGATGTTTTTACTTAATATATTCACAAGATATTCATTAAACATAATGAAAATTTTATTTCGAATGAATATAATATATTTAATATTTAAGGATTTTTTATATGTATGGGATAACCAATTCGAGTTAATGACATGTATTCTACCCTATAACAACGATTGCATGTTACAGGAATGTGATGATATATACACGATATTTGTTAAATTTTTTAAGTGCCATTTATTATTCATTTTTTCATGAAATGATGGATGAAATTATTAAAAGGTGTAGGTGCATTTTTTTAAGAATTTTAAACAAGGTATATAATCATTTTAAAGACCCAAAATGTGAGAGTATGTTTTTTTAGGAATTTTATCTCCTCTATCTCTCTCTCAAGTCCCTGGGAGAGAATCTGAAAGCAAGATTAGTTATTGCTCGATCCGTGTTAATGAATTTTTACCTTGATCTCCTATGATAGATACAACATCAAAGAGCCTCTGATTCTCTGGAATAACACGAGGATTTTGTAGTTCAATTATTGATAAATGTTCCGGAATTCATATGTTGAAATGAGTGTGTTTTGAGTTCGGTTCCTTCGAGCAACGATCACTGATGTCTAGTGAAAAAATTTTCCCATAAAAATCAAAGAGGTATGATTATGATTTATTTTTTTATTAATACTTCATAATTAATTTTATTTCACATGATTCAGGGATAAATTCATATTTATGTCGAATCGATATTTTTTTAGACTCAAATATGAACCCCAAATTTTTAATTATCATATTTCAAGCCTCCTATATAGCCCTATGATCCTTCAATTTGTATCAAACCGAGGCATGCATTTAATTTGGTCGAGTTAGAAATTAAATTTTCATCAATTAACGAGGAGGGTGTCACCATGGTCACACCCTCGCAAATGGGGTTTTTATCATAGATCATATGACATGGTTATGGCAATCTGATGATTAAAAAATGATCTTCCATGGTTAAAATCAAGAACACATGTATTTCCACAGTGCTAGATTATTTTTCCAGTGACCGGTCACATTGGATCGAAAGCAATGATTAGGACCCTATTTGTGTGGGATATGTCATGACGTGCTGTAATACCATGGATGTCTGAGTCAATGTGGTCTTTTTAACAAAAAACCATAATAACACACTCATACATATATTTATAAGTATATGTTATTATATAACAAATATATATATATATATATATTATATAGGAGTAACATACTATATATATATATAAATTTTCATAATAGGTGGTGGGTTACAACATTCCATGTTTCACATTTTTGGGCCAAGCCTTTTGTTTGTAGGATATAATAAAATTATAAAAAAATAGAAAGTCGTAAAGGTGTACTTTCCATTTTCCATTGAAGGACCATAAAATAAAATAAAAAATGTTTTTTAGGGTGGGGGCATTGTCTTGATGGGGGAACCCTACCCTATGCCTCCACTCATGATGAGTAGTTGTACTAGCGTTGCCGACCTAGCACCACTATGTTTTCAGCCTGACACTTAGCATGCCATGTCGGGCTCTGCTTCATCCATCCAGAAATTTTGGGTATCTCCCCAGAAATCGGAACCTCTCTAGGGGGTTTAAAAATACCCACACTGCATGAATAATTATTGAAAATTATAAATAAAATCAGTAATATTCTGAATTATTGTTAATATTTTATGGGAGATCACAATAATTGCATGAGGAATTAAAATTAAATTCACATTGTTTCGATACATTATAAATACCATCAATATGAACTTTTCACAAATTTATTTAGTATATGCAAATTTAATTCCACAACCACATATCACTGCTAAATCAGCAATTAAATTTATCACCGCAAAATAGAAAGTGTGAAAAAATGAGTACCTTTATTAACAATATTTAAAATCTGTGATAAAAGAATCTTTTATGAGAGCCAAAAAAAGTTAATAAAGATGTTCCCTTTATGAGTGTTTTTTAGCATTGATAAATGTTGAAAATTATGAGCCCTATTTTTAGTGAAGATAAACCCTTTTAATAAAAAACTATTATTAATATATATATTTTTATAATATTTATATTATAAAAAGTTTTTATTTATATACATTAATAAAAAATTAATCTTTATAATTAATATAAATATTATATATTAATATATTTTTTTAATAATACATATATATATTGTTTTGAGAAAGGTATTTATAAAATAAATAATATAATAAATTATATTTAATCAATTAAAAAGTAATAATAAAAAATATTTAATTAATAATAATATTTATATACATATATATTCAAATTATTATTGAATTATAATATATGTATTTAAATATTAATATTTTTATTATATTTATAAATATGTATATTTATATATTAATAAATATATATTATTTTATTATAATATAGTTATATATTTGATAGTTAAATAAATATATATAATAATATAATTTTTTATAAATTTATAAATATTATATTTATTTGAATTATATATGTATATATATATTTTAGATATTTAGTTTTATAACTACACAAAACACACACACATGTCACAAACCTGAGGTGCATAGGTCATAAATACATATTTATAGTGATATTAAATAATTTAAATTTTATATTCTTGAATAATTTTAGATTTTTATGTGTATATGGGTATATACATTTTATATATTAGGTGATTGGTGTTACAGTTCCATTAAACAGATATATACAACGCACACCGACCAAAAAGGTAGGTCATTTCCCCTCAAGGGATTGTCCACCCATCAAGCGTTGTTTATTTAGTATATGGCCTGATGGCCTAGGGTGCATCAAACCCATTACACGCACCAAGACAAATTTTGTGAAAAGAACTGCAATAGTAATACCCGCTACAAAAGTACATCTACCGCACTCGCTGCTACTACAGCGACATGCACCTAATGGGTATTGAATCCTAATTTTCTATGTAGAATTACAAGGTTCATAACACTAAGGAAAACTACAACTACAATATGTTCTTGTATACAAGTGTGTATGTATATGTGTGTAGATGTGTATGTTTACATATGATTGTTTTTAATTGTCGCAAATGCTATGAAATTAAATTGTAATATTTTTTTAATTTATTTATTTTAATTTATTAATTTATTATTATAATATATTCATTAATAATGTGAAAATTAATTTTAATCATTTTTTAATATTTATTTATATTTATTTATTTCTTATACATGTAATATTTTTCAATATGTTTATAATTTATATGAATAATTTTTATTATTTTTTATTTATTATATTTTAACATTTAATATATGTTTGAAATTTATATAATTATTTAGTTGAAATGAATTTTTAATAAATTTTTAATTTAAATTTCCAATTACACATTTATAAATTCAAATGTATTTTTTAAAAAGTTTTTATGAATTGTAAATTAATAAACATGTATTTAAATATCTATAAAATTAAAATAAACATTTTTATATAATAAATATATTTAGTATTTTTATAATTATATATGTAGGGTCCTAAAAACATTTCAAAGGGAAGAAAATACTCCCCCAACCACATTATGGAAGGAAGAAATAATTCCCACAGGACCAGTGAAGAGAATAAATGTAAATTGAAATGAAAAATTCAGAAGAAACATGATAAAATTGAATTTCTCATGAGTTTTAATTTATCTATGTACCATCACGAGGAAGGGTTCGCTGATAGCATGAATCGTGAACCGCTGTTACACTGAACTTATGAAGCTGCTAACCATCTCGTTAGAGGAATAAAGACACTGAATTCCATCTGCATACCATCATGTGAACTTGAAAGTTCATGGACAGATAAAATTAGAATTATTCTATGAAAAATGACTTGCAAACCACAGCCTCTGCAAACAACAGATTATAAATACATCTGCAGGTTGAGATATGTATTCACGGGCATCTGGAAATGGTGTCACATTCCCATACATATGATTTTCCCATTTCTCCATAAAAGGAGCACATGATGAATTTATAAGGGGACATATGAATAAAGCATAGATGAAACCCTATATATTGTGAGAAATAATTCAAAGAGGATTCCAGTTTCGGATTCAAATCATCAACGAAGTCAAAACCACAAACCATGTTTCTGTATGTACAACCATCAGGGAACCCTAAAAAGAAGGAGCATAATAATAATGAGTAATCCTAAAACCTTATTAGTTTCATCATGAATGAAAAGCTTATCATGGATTAACTCCCCGCAAATGAATGGTTTTAATACCCTCCTTCAATACGACTCTCCCAATAGTGCATCTCTATGCGGATCGAACCTCACGTCTCATACTGCATCAGTTTGTGGATGGAACTCGAATCTGTATGGTAGACCCCATACAAGACCACATACCTCTTTAGTTTGTTGTGGGATATTCCATGTTCACATACTAATTTGGTATGAGGAATACCCCTCTACCCTCATACAACTATAGAATGTTGTGCTCCCCCACCCCGCATGAGAAAACAGTACTCACAATGAGGTGTATTTGGGTGTCCTTCCCTCCAGATCCAATCTCTCCCATCCTTTACCATCTAGTCCTCCATAGATCCTCCATGAAACAGTCCCCTGAAATCATGCCAAAGCCTCCTCCAATGCCACCAGACCTATATGATCAGATCATCGAGAACATAATCATGCCCCTTTGAGTCTACATACCCATGGTAATAGGAGTCATGAAGGCTCTTCCCACAATAGTTTGGATTCCACGGATGTATGTTAGTCTAAATCCACATGGTAACACAGAGTCCAACTTTGAGACACTAACATAAACTTCCATGTTCTAGGGATTAAGGGTGATCACTTTCTTTTCCATTCCATGAGGAACAATGAACATCATAAGGGATCATGTCTACTGCTACTTTTGGCAAGAATCATAATTCTTCCCCTTACCTAGAGCGCATCCTGGTGAACTCCCACTGATTTAAGTCCTTAATCATCTAAGACCCAAGCTTCATGACCTCTAATGTCATCCCACATTGAAAGGTTCAATTCTTTGCACCCTATCCCACTGTCTCCTCAACTTCTTCCTCCATAGACTATCCCTCTTCCATTAGTAGGAGAGAAGGTGCGTAGTTGGTTGACTCTTTCACATCCACTTATTTATCAAACATTATAGGACTCGTGGTGGAGTAGAGGCTTGTGATGATTACAACATTTACAAAACCAACCCATTGTTAACTACAATATCTATGATTCCTATTCAAACTGGGATACGTAGGATGCCTTCTTGAATGCCCGAGGTCAAAGGGGTGAATTTTAAAAAGGGGTCACCCAATCATGTTCCCCCAAAATCAGAAACTACCATCTGTATGCCATAACAAATTTTTATCTGTGAGAAATCTAATTCCTATTAAAACTAGGATACATGCGATGCCTTCTTGAAGGACCGGTCTCAAAAGAGGTGGCCTTCTCAACAGGCCAGCCCCAATTATGCCCCCAGAAAATTGGCCTCCTCCTAAGTCTAATCCCAGAGCTAACAGAACTACATGGGCTCTAATTCCTCTCCTAATGAAATGTAGGAAACCCATATTATGGGTTTGAACCCAAAATCAAAACACCCTCCATCCCCCTAGGGTAACAATAAACTCCAAAGCGCCTGATTGCATGTCTTAGGACAACATTGGCTTCATAGCATCACATCCACGTATATCAATGATGATCCTACAAACTAGGGGTATACCTTCAATACAATCCTTGCGAATGAACCAAGGAATCAGGAACATATGAACACGAAATATATATATAAGTGAGTCATGGAATAAGAAGTAATTCCCCCCTAAAAGGGATCTATGAGCCCGTCCTCCCATCCTCCCAACCAATGGAGTCCTTAAGTGTATTTGGCCAAATCATCATCTAATGAGCTCCTAACTTTGGAAAACTGGTCTACGAATCATACATTCTATGGTTGTTGGGTGTTTTTGGATCCTTGAATAGAACCACTGGAGACCATCGGAGGAATTCATATCATAGGAGGACTTATTTCACAAAATCTTATCCCCATGCTATCTCCACTTAGGTCCATTTGACAGTGGAACCTCCTTCATAATGCAAAGTGATAAACTGCCCAGTCCCCAAAAGGACAATCCAATTCCCCCTAAATGAAAATGATACTAATAAAGTCAGAACAATGATTATGACGAGAAATTCTCTATCAACACGAATTAATGATCCTTACATGTCGGTCCATTATTGGAATTTTTCCCCAACCCATAAATGCACCACCTCGAGGTCGTGTCAAAAATGTTAAACTCGAGGTGATATTCTATAATATGGGAAAAATAAACTTTTATCCTTATGACTGTTTTCGTTCATTCAAAAACAATTCTCCTCTTAGATGAAACAAAAATGGGGAACCGGATATGAATCATCAAGCAAAGTAGAAATGCTACCCCACTCAAGAGCCTTCGCCTCAAAAAATGGGGAAGGGGGACAAACTGAATCTTCAAATATGAATATGTTTAGGATATGATACTTTTACAGGGTTTTTTTTGTGTTTGTCATATATATATATATATATATATATATATCATGTTTCTACAATGAAACTTTTGATCCATATGGAATCCCAACAACCAGTGCAGACATGCTCCTCAATGATCATGTATGTTGTTGGGGCCCTGATGAATAGCATGACCCCTCACCAACCCAATATCTTCAGTAATAGGTATCCAAAATATTGAATATAGAGTTCCACTGAAATGTCACTCTCTCCACATTGGAGGCTTCAATACAAGCCCTAAATTATGCAAAAGATCGATAGATGACTCCTCAGCCATGGAATGCACCCAGAAAAATGAGGATTTGGTGGTCATATGGAACCGTTGTGGGAGCCTATCCCCAGATCGTGAAAGTCTGTAACTACATTATCATAGGGGGAAGATGAATTCTATGCTGATGACTTCATCTCAACTTCAAAGGGGTCCTATTACCGAACCACATCTAGAGAGCATCACTATCAACATCAGATGACCAAGTATCCACATTCTGAATAGGATCTTATGCTGACAGAACTTGCGGAAGTCCAAAAGACATGTGGCCCTTGGGCCTCCCTATAAGGATGGAACCCATATAGTCAGGAAACATTAATCACCCAGATTCCTGATGAGGAACTCCACCCTACATATTTGGTAGCATTCAATGGGCACACATACATCTTTTCCCCCTCCACACAAGCCCCCCATAGAAATAGTGTGGCATAATATGAGTATGTGCACATTCCGGCCAGTGCTCACATATCAATTCATGCATATAGAGTGGAATGTTAATGAATGATGTCATTATCAGCTGATGCCAAATAATCTTATCATCAAAATAGAATAGAAAATAGCTACAAGCATGAAAAAATACCTACTAATTCCTATCAAAATAACCTTCCAAATTGGGTGGGAATAATATGACAATAGTAAAATTCTTATGGATGTATTTCATGACCGTGAGAAAAATACAGAAGAAAGAGAGTAGATGAAAATTTTTTCTCATGAATATGAATCCCACAAATCAAATATGGTGGAAACCAGAGATGAAAATCAGTGGATGACTCGTTCCTCTATCCCAATGAAGGATAAATGCCAGTATCTACCAGAAAACTATGGAGGACTGGAGTAGGCGCAAACTCTTACTACAACATAGGTATGTGCTTTCATACTCATTACAACCAAATACGTATGTCAACATATCATTCAATGATGGATGATCAGACATTGATTCATTATCATATCCACCAATCATGCCAATATAACATAGAATGGGTGGAAAAGGAAAGGAACTAGGTCCATGACCCTGTTTCTGTGAACGTAATTACTTACCTACAAAATGGGTTACTCACTCCGGAGTAGTTATGCACTTTACCCCAGTCTAGGAGGCTCGACAAAAATGTCGAGTGATACACAGTCAACCTAATTGGGAATAAATACAAGTTCAAACTGGGGGACTTCAGTCCAATGTGGTGGCTTCTCTAGGGAATAGATATATCCCTACCAAAACGTCCGTCAGCACATCCCAACAGTATCACGAGAACCAAAAATATGGGAACATGTATACAAAGGCCATTAATTAATTAATGTGGACTTAGTTACCTACAAGAGAGCGCCCAAAAATAAAAATCTCTAATAGAAAATGGAAAATGAAGAGTACATAGAGGATCCTACTCTGTTTAAAGATAGAGTACTTAACGCCCTCAAGAATATATCAATAATGGATCAAGGCCTTTTTAGTATATTAACAAATTATGGAAGTGGTAGTAGTAGTATTGAAGGCCCTCCCTGTAATTTTTATACTAGCATCTCTAAAGGTCCTCTCTATAGAGCCCACGGGGGCTTACTATGTGGGCCATGAATGATCGATCCTGAGATCATGTCTCCTAATGCTAGTTAGGGTCTCCCTCCTCCTAACATGAAGATTAGACAACAAGATGGTCCTCATGAAGTTGTCTCCCACCCTGATGGTGATCCTATGGGTAAACTCTACATATATGTGTCTCTCTATAGTCAGGCATCGAGTCATGATGGTAGTCCGTTCCATGATGACAGTCATTGTGAAGGCCCTTGTAACACACCGAGATTTTATGAGATAATTAATTTTCTATTTAATTTATGTTTTGTGTAATTCTAGGAACCAAGAATAGATACTTCTATATGAAACACCATTTTTTAATGTAGTATACACAACATTATTCTTGGCATTTGTTACACACAATTTCAATTTCATTTGATAGAATTAATTTCACACAACATTGAGTATATATAATGTTAAATTACTAAATGAATTAATTTTTTATTGTTATATACACATCACCAAAGGACAATTTCACTAAACAAAACACTGACATGGATTTCATTACGCATAAGAGCGACCTTCCTCGATATCTTACGTTGTACGCAATACAGAGTTTCACTAAACAATGATATAATATTAGAATATTATATAAACTAGATGTTATTAATAGTATTAACCACATTTTTAATATTATATGAAATTAAAATTCCTGTAATGTATATTCAAGAACATGATATACGAAAAAATTTAAATTCTTAGTTTAAAAGATGTATTTTTAAAAAAAATGCAGTTTTCCCACCATTTAATTGCACACAAATATAAAATATTGTTTTTAACAATTTTATATATTATATTTGAAAAAATATACATATTCATAGGATCTAGGGAATCATAATTATTCTTGATTATAATTTTTGTATTTTTATGATAGATTCATATTTTGATTAATAGTAAAAAATACTGCATTTTAATTCAAATATACATTTTCATCTAATTTATTTATATAGTTATATTATATTATTAATTGGTTTTAAAGTATAATTGTATTATGTTTTTTTCATTTAGTCCAATCTTGGTACTTGGAAATAATTTTCTATTGAAATTGGACATAAAGACAAGTCAATCTTTTGATAGTTATTCCTTCTCTAAACCCTGCTTTTTTGGTTTGGAAAAAGAGAAATAATTTTAAATTAATTACTAAAACATATTTATTTTGATTTTGGAAAAATGTATTTCATACATGGAATCAGATGGACTAAATTTTTTGAATAGGTAACTTTTATTTTTGGACGTTATGAATAGTAACATTATTCATTATTTTTTTACCGGGGTTAAAGTGTAAATCTGTTAAAGAAGGGTGAAAAATAATAATTAAATAATATAAAACTACACTAAAGAGTGTCATAATCCTATTGGATGAAATATTTATGACCATGGGAATCCTAGGGTCTATTTTGGGACCCCATTAATCCACTTGGATGTGAAAATGAAATTTTATAAAAGTTAATTTAATGTAAAGAGAAATATAACATAAACATGTATCTTTTAGAAAAAATATATTTTATATGGGTCATATATGTGATATCATCAACTATAAATATTCATTAGAAAGATAAAACTTTTTCATACATCATGATATTTTATATATATATTTTTAAATAATATATATAAATTTCATCATGACACAATAATCTTGGAGTGATTTCATCAATAATAATGGATTCAAATAAATGATATTATATATGTTAAAATAAATTTCATTTGGTTATTTTTTTTCATACATGAATATAATAGATGATATTAGAATTTTAGATTTATTTTAATGCCATTGGTTTTATGAAATATTGTTTTTATGAAATTATAAAAAACCAAGTATGAATAGTGTCCAAAATAATCATAATTAATAACATAAAATATAAAATAGTTCATCAAATGATATAAAATTCTTAAAAATCAATTGTTATTAAAAATTGTTAATATAAGTCCAAATATTTCATAAATGACATTTTTTTGGTTCGTTAGACATGATATGGTAACTACATTAACCCATAATTTGTAAATAACATGATATCTTGGTAAGATTAAAAAGGCTAAAATAAGCGTTAAACCAAAAAAATATGGATAAATTTGTGACATGCACTTGTCAAAAAAACATTGTAGGAGAGGTTTTCATCCCAAAAGAATATTATATATTTAATTAATGACTTTGGGGATATCTGAAACCAACAATGAATTTATAATAAAATAATATTTCAAGATATTCTTAAACTACACCTCATCCTTCCCAAAAAATGCCACCACCTCTACACACATAACTAAAACCACTAAAGAAAATTGTATAATCAAAATTCATCCCAAATAAGCTCAAATAATACCTACATTTCTCATAGAATCAATACCTTTGGAATATTTTAAATCAATAAATCCATTTGTCTTAAATAAAAAAATGGTACCCAATTTAGAGGTAAGCTCTCCTCTCTTGTTTTTTATTTTATTTTCCTTCTCCATCTGTATAATATTCTTATTATTTGATTAAATAAAAACATAATTATAATAAATATACTAGGATTCTTTTATGATACAGATTGTAACTACACTTATACACACCACTATCAAATGGATGCAAACATACTATTTCTGTGCACGACAAAGTACAGGCACAAGAAATGATAATTTATCAATTTTCTCCTGCCACCTCTCATGGTAGAAATTATCATGGAAATGTTTTAATATATGATATATATTATATTAATATTTTTCTATGATTTTTTATTTTATTTATATAATTCCTTTATACTTTCCATAATGTGTGAATATGAAAATTTCATTTGAGGATGTGTGGACTACCGCCCCTCAAAGTGATGTGATTCATTCATGCCATACATGGAACGTATAAAAAATGGAATTAATGATCATATTTATCATTTGTAATATATATATTATACTATAATTATAATATACCTATGTATAATATAGTTTTCATTCCTTTCTTGTGGAAATGAAATGGATGTAATTTTCATGCGTACGTACGACCGACCATCTCCATGAACATTGTATTCAATTTAATTTAACTATATATTATATATATTTATATACTAAATATATATGATATATAAATCTTGTTTTACATTGTTGAAGTAATTAAATCATGATATATGTAATAATATCAATAATTAATCGTTCAAAATAACTTATGATAAATTAAAATATTATTTCCCAAAACAATGCTTTAAAATTGAATTGGTAAATGAACTGATAATATAAAGTCATAAGTGGAAAATATATGATGTCATAAATATGGTTATGGTTCTATTAAAAATGTTTAATATTATTATATGTATTTTTAAATACATTTATATGAATTTTTACTTTTACTACATGATATGGAAGTAATATTTCTTTTGATTACAATATGTGGTACTTTTTGACTTTTCCATAAAAAGTATAAGTAAAATGCATTTTTATCTTATACAGTGTTAATGGATTTTTATGGTTTCATGAAGTATTATTTCCATGAAGCTTACTCAACACTATCTAATGTTTATTTTCAATTAAATTCATGTCTTATAAATTTTCTCATCATTTTTATAAAAGAATTTTTTTTTGAAGAAGAGAGGATATTTTTCTCAAGAACTATGGTCATGTGGTTTATCAAATTTATTTTCCATCTATGATTACTCTTTTTAAATAGAGTGACGTTTCTACACCTATTATTACTGTGATTTTATTTTTTTAATGATGGAATGTTATTTTCTATGGGTAATGTTATGATGGAATGTTGTTTATGAAAACCGATTTTATGTCTTTAGTTATGCTATGATGAATGATTTATGTATTGTGGCACATGAAAGAATGGTTTCATTATGAGATGGGTGGGACCAATATCTCTCTCTAATGTATGGGTAATGATTTATATCTCAAGATATAGACATCACTAGATAGGAATGTTAATCTGATTCTGTAATACATGGTTCGAACGATAAGTACACTCGGTTCAGTAATGGACTTTGTCTACCATGAGGGTATTGGAAGTAATGCCTTGGATACTATGAGAATAATATTATGAAATTATTAGTTTTCCACAATTACAGGATTAAAATATTGTTATTTTATCATGTTTAATGTTCTTTTATGATCTATTCCTTATATACTTCCAAGATTTATTTCATGACTCGATATTTCGATGTATACGATCAAATTTTCAGGGTTTATTTTATGTTATCCATGTTTACCCTTACATAGAATTTGATCTCTCCATTTTTATGTTTTTTTTTCACTAGGATATAAATAAATGATTTAGGTCTGAAAACAATAGGGTAATATCTTTAAGGGTGATGTTGAAGATCGTTCACAAAGCAAGAATATTATATTCAGTGTTTCCTAAGACACTAACCTAATATGGTATTTGGTAATAATTTTATGTATTGTATTAAGTATCCCAAAAAATAATTTTAATGTCCACGTATGTCAACCTTGGTTCATTAGAGTTGGAATCAGAGTGAAGGATTAGTCAATATTTGGAAACTAGGATGCAGAATCTTTATTGAGATCCCCTGAGATATTTCTAAGGATATGTCTAGGGATATCCTATAGTTATGTCAATTATTGGATATAATCCTTGGTTTTATGGGATAATCATGACTAACCCAGTGTTAAAGCAAAGAAATCATAAATTTAAATACTATACGTAATTTACCTTACTTATGTGTATCTAATCTATTAGATGAATTTATCACACTTTAATTTCATATTTTAGTCAATATATAGAACTACATAGAACATAGTTGACCAATTATTTTATCATATGGGAAAGTTTGGAAATAATGAAGATCAATTTCTTATGTATAAATATGATGATGAGAATCCTAGAAACACTATATGTATTGGTCATACTACTGAGGATTAGGAGATTGTAAACAATGTGTGAATAGTATGTGATCTTATTCTAGTATTGTTAAAATTAAACCTAATAGGTTTGAGGTTAATAAAACTTAAGACATGATTCATATTTTAGGGAAGATGGTGATGATGGATCTTTAGTAATTGTTTAAGAATTCTATTGATTGATTGGGGTGTATATGTGTTGAATTTCAATGATTATGTTATATAAATCCTAAAATATATAACTATTTTCTGTAAAAGTATTTAATTACATATTGTAAAGGATATGTTTAATGGTTCTATGGAGGCAAAAAAATGATTTAATTGGACGATGGTATACATGGAGAATAAAAGATTAAGGGAAATATAACCCTTAATATGTCCCTTATGTTAAGATAATGATGTTTGGATAAAGATATAATGTATTTGAATATGTAAATTGGATGATTATAGTTTGGTGAAATCTAATTATGGAGTTATTGACCAGAGCATTATGCTACCAAGGATGAAGGATACAGAATTTTGGGAATTATGGAATATATGCAATGTGTTTTGGAATAAAAAAACATCCATGTTTTCAGTAAGAATATTTAATAATTCATGTTGTTACCATGGCTCAAGAGAATACATGATGAAGGTGTTCATATTTTAGGAATGTGACCTTCCATAGATATATCATATAATTTATGGGGGATAAATGATTGTATTCTAATTCTTGTTATATAAATATTCTTGTCCTTGATTTTTTTGTAATGTGGGTTTGGATAGAAGTATTTTGGTTAACCCTTAAGGATGGATTGGATTATGTTGGAAATCAAATAGTATTTTTTACGCCAAAAACAATTATTTTAAATTATTATTTCTGGAATGTTATAATAGTATAAATTTAGAAAATGGATAACCCACCAGATGGATGACAACCCATCACATCAGACAAGGTTGTGGGGATCAAACCCACAAATGATGTGAAACACGCCTTTATTACCTACCACTAGCCAACGAGAAGTACCTAGTTATTGTAAATTAGTTTTATTTAGTTTAAGTGGAATGATAGATGAAGTATAAGTCCATTTTGGAACCATATACGATTAATATCAATATTGGTGGACTTAAATTGATGGAATGACCTATCATTATTTCACATGATCTTCTAAGACATCAATAATGAAAAATTCAACTTCTTTTCATTAAATTATAGATGAAGAGGAAATTGTTTAAGGAACGAACAATGGCGAGATTATACCAAAATCAACTATGTATTTATTCTCATCAAAATTTATTCACCATTAAGTAAATGTTATTAAAAACAAATAAATGATATAATAGAACATTCTTATCCGATGAATCAAATGGTCAATTAAATTATTGCAGATTTATGGATTTCTAGATGTTAACTTTTTTCGAAATCTTATTCTCTATCACTATCCATAAGAACATGATAGTTAGATATCTCTTCTATATCTATGTTTTTGCTTCCCAACTATCTTCTCCTCTATGAAAACCCAATGACGTGTTACATTGGGTAACCATTATGTTTCTAATATTTCTTTTTAAAATGACATTATAGTATCACTTTATACGATGTGGGTTTCCATGAAAGAAAATTTTCAGTCGTAAACCCATTATAGACATGAAGAATTACATGGTAAAATTTCATTATAAGGGGGGTATGATGTAACAACATGATATTTTATGAGATATATTATTTTTAATATTTTTGATGTCTTCTGTTGTATGCAACAAAAATATCATCTTGCATTATACACAACACCGTATTAGCTTGTAGTATAGGCAACAGTATTCTTGGCTTCTGTAACACACAATTTCATGTTCTTTTGATAAAATTAATTTCACACAACAAAGAGTATATATTTTGTTCAATGTATATGTGAAATATGTTTATATTATGATATAAGCAACACCAAATGAATATTTCACTAAACATAACACTAACATGCCATGAAGTACATGAAAAAGCGACCTTCCTCAATAGCTTGCATTGTAGGAAATTCTGAGTTTCACAAAACAATGATATTTTATAAAAATATTATATATAATAGCCATTATGAATAGTATTAATTGAATTATTAATTATATATGACATTAATATTCATCTTATGTATTATCTAGAAATATATATAAGAGAAAATTTTATTTTTTCAGTTAAAAGTATTATTTTATTAAAAATTGATGTTTTTACACCTTTTAATGGATCACCAATTTTAAATCAATATTTTAACAAATTTATATATTCGATTTGAAAAAATAAATATCATATTTGGATGATGGAAATAGAAATTTATCTTGGTTAAATGTTAGGTATTTTTATGGTAATATTCAAATTTTGATGAATAGTGGAAAGTACTGCATTTTAATTAGAAACAAAGTTTTCATCAAATTTATTTATATAGATAGATTATTTATTATTTTTTTAAAGTGTCATTGGGTTATTTATTAATTATTTACTCCATTTTTGTTCATTGGATGTGATTTACCACTGAAATTGGACATAAAAACATGTCAAAGTTTTGATATTTATTAATTCTTAAAGACCCGCTTTTTGGTTTTCACAATAGGAATAAATTTTAAATTAATTACGAAAACATCATTGTTTTTAATTTTGAATGAATGATTTCATATTTTTAAATATATGTTTCAAATTTTCTGAATAGGTGCGTTTTAATTTTGGTTTTTATGAATAGTAACTTTAGTAATTATTTTTATTTACCCTGGTTAAAAGGTAAATTTAAAAGAAAGGGTAAAAAATTAAATTATTAGTATAAAACTACCAAAAAACGGGTTTTAATCCTTTTTAATTCTAAATTTTTGACCATGGGAATCCTTGGGTCGATTTGGGGACCCGATAGATCCACGTGGATGTGAAAATGATATTTTATAAGAATCAATTTAATGTAAAGAGAAATATAACATAAACATGTATCTTTTAGTCAAAAAAATTTTACATGGTGTTATATAAGTGATATCTTCGACTATAAATAGTAATTATAAATTTTAAAAGTTTTAATATATCATGATATTTTAGTTTTAATTTATAGACATATAATAAATAAATTTCATTATGACTTAATGATGATGTCGTGATTTATTCATTAATAATTGATTCAAATATGTGATATTATAAATGTAAAAATAAATGTAATTTTTTTTGAAGTCATACATGAATTTTATGGATGATATTGACATATTATATTTAAATTAATTCCTTTTTTTCAAATGAATCAGGTTGTTGGGAATTTTTAAAAAAGACATTAATGAATTGTGTCCGAAATTGACATAATTCATCACATAAGATATAAAATTGTTCATTAATTGTTATTAAATTACTAAAAAAATAAGATTCATCCAAATGGTTAATAAAATTCCAAATATTTCATAAATTATTTTTTTGGGTTGTTATACATTATATAGTAATAACATTAACCCACAATGTGTAAATTACATGATATCATGGTTAGATTAAAATGGTTAAAATAAGGGTTAAACAATAAATATAATGATATATTTTTGACCTATATTAGTCTAAAGCCTATATTTTCTGTGGGTTTAGACAAAAAATAATATTTTATTTTAATTAAATAACATTGGGCTATATGAAACCGAAAATAAAATTATTATAAAATAATATTTCAAGATATTCCTAAAGTGCCCCTCCTCCCTACAATAAAATTCCACCACATATACCAACAAGAATAATAGCTCTCAAGCCTTTTATCTCATACAAATTCTACCCAAATAAAATAAAAACATACCCCATTCCACCTAGAGGCCTTACCATGGGAGTAATGTAATGGAAGAATGCCTTTTAAGTCAAATAAAAAATGTTACATGATTTAGAAGTAACATATTCTCTCAAGTTATTTTGTTTTATTTTCTATCTCCACTCTATATGTTAATATTATAATTTGATTACATAAGAATATTTTATCCTAAATATACTAGGATGTGTTTATGAAATGGATTAGAACTACACATACACACACATCCATCAAATTGATATGAAAATTCTATTTCTATGTACGATGAACTACTGCCTCACGAAACAATGATTGTTCAATTTTCCCATACCACCTCCCATGATGGACATTATGATGGTACTGTATTAATATATGATATATATTATATTTATATTGTTTATATGATTCTTTTTTTTATTTAAAACAATCATTTATTCATTCCACATAATATGTAAATACGATAACATCATTTGAGGAAGTGTGGCCCACCACCACCTCAAAGTGATATAACTCATTCATGCCATGCATGGAATGTATAATAGAAGGAATTAATAAAGATTTGTCACATATATAACAAATAAATTATACTATAATAATTATATACATATGAATCATTTAGTTTCCATTCCATTAATGTGGAAAATAAATAAATGTAGTGTTCATGTAAACGTACAGCCTACCATCTCCATGAACAGTGTATTCCATTTCATTTACCTATATTGTATATATATTTGTATAATAAATATAAATGCTATATAAATCAATTTTTAAATTTATTATTTAATTTAATCATGATATAATTAATAATATCATGCATAATAAGTAATAATGAATGTTCAATTAATAAAATGATTATTACCCAAAACGTTGTCATTATATGGAATTGATAAATGAACAGTTAATATGAAGTCATAAGTCAATAATATATGATTTCATAAATATGATATTTGTTCTGTAACAAGTTAATAATATTTTTACATGCAAATAAAAAATAATTTCATTATAAAGGTGTTTTGGACACGTACAAAGGATATCAGACCAATGGTAAGGTTTAATTTTGCAACCGCATTTTTATCCGAGATTATTTATACGTAAGTATTTACTAGTGATATAATTGTCATCTATGTACATAGTTTCGAAACATTTTTTAATATAAGGTGTAATATTGATCTATGTATTTTTAAATTCATTTTTACCCATTTTTGACTTATACTACATTGTACGGAAGGAATTTTTTATATTACCATATAGGGAACATTTTGACAGTTCGGGAAAAAGTACAAGGAGAATGTATTTTTAACGTATAAGGCATGAATGGATTTTTACAGTTTCATGACAACTTATTTCAATGAATCTTCTTCTACACCATCTCAGGTTTATTTTCATGTAAATTATTATCATATAAATTTGTGATGCCTTTTGAGAAAAGAAAATGTTTTTCAAGAAGAAATGATATTTTTCTCAAGAACTAAGATCAAGTTGTTTATCAAAAACATTTCTCATCTATGATGACTCTATTTAAATAGGGTTATATTTCTATCCATATTTTTACATTGATTGCATTTGGTTAATTATGGAATGGTATTTTATATGGATTATGTTATGATGGAATGATGTTTATGAAAACCCATTTTGTTTCTTGGTGATGCTTTGAAAAATGATTTATGTTTTTGTGGCACATGTAAGAATGATTTCCTTATGAGATGGGTGGGACTGATATCACTATGCAATGCATTGGGTAGAGATTTATATCTCACTATATAGACATGAATGGAATGGAAAGTAAATCTGGTTTAGTAATACATGTCTAGAATGAAAAGTCAAACCAGTTCAGTAATAGACTTTGTCCTCTATTATGGTCTTGGCACCAATGCCTTGTCTATTATAGAAATAATATTATGTGCATATTAGTTTTACATAATTATAAGTTTTATTCCAATTGTATTTTATTATGGATAATGATCCTTTATGGTCTATGTCTTTTGTATTGCCAAGATTTATTTTGTGACTATGGATATCAATGTTTAGACTTTATGTTCATGTTTTTACTTTTAAATATTTAAGGATTGTTTATTGTTATCCATATTTACCCTTATAGATCATTTGAGCTCACATTTGTTCTGTTTTCTTTTCTTAAGGATATAAAGAATGCTTTTATGTAGGAAAAAAAGGTTAAGATAATTATGGGATATAGTTAAGATCATTCAAAAATCTAGAAGTTTATGTTATCAGTTTTTAAAGAAACTAAAATAATATTTTCATTGGGAATATATTTGTGTAATGTATTACGTATTTTGGAAATGAAATGTAATGTCTATGTACTTCATGCTTGGGTCATTATAGTTTGTATCCGAGTAACAGTTTAGTTAACCTTTGGAAACTAGGATGAAAAAATATAAGTGAGGTCCCTAGATATATTTCTATGGATATGTATAGAGATTTCCTAAGGATAACTCATGTATTGGTTAAAATACTAGGGTTTTTTTGATAATCATGACTAACAGACTGTAAAACCGAAGATATCACAGATTGTAATATTAAAAGTAATTTACGATACTTATTTGGTTCTAATATATGATATGTATTTCTAACACATTTCATACTAATCATCGTCAATAGCTAGAACTACAAAAAAATAGTTATCTAATGAATTAATCATATATGAAATGTATGGGAAATATGAAGATGAATTTACTAATTTGAAATACCATGATGAGAATCATAAAAATGGAATGAGTATTTGTCATACTACTGATGATAAAGAAATTGTAAACGATATGTTAATGTTATGTGATGTTCTTCCATTATTGTTTACATTAATCAGAAGAAGTTTGAGATTGAGAAACCTGAATACCTGAATCTTATTTTGGGACAGATGAAGATGATGAAACCTGAGTAATTGTTTAAGAATTTGGTTGGATGATTGATTTTTATATGTTTACGATTTCAACGATTATGTTATATGAATCCTGAAATATATAAAAAATTTCTATATAAATATTTAATTAATTATTTTAAAGGATATGTTGAATAGTTATATGGAGATTGAAATGTGAGTTAAGGGTAAGGTGATATACTTGTAGAACACATGATTAAGGGAAATATAACCCTTAATATGTCCCTTATGTTAATGTAATAATGTTTTGAGAATGATGTGATGGATTTTAAGAAATAAATTGGATGCTTATAGTTTCTTTAAATATAAATATAATGTTATTGGAAATATTTTTATGCTATAGTGGTTGAAGGATACACATTTTTGGGACTAAAGGAATATATCCTATAAGGTTTTGAAAATGTGTACATGAATGTTTTCAATATGGATATATGAAAATTCATTATATTACCATGACTAAAGAGAATAAAAGATGAAGGTGTTCACATTTTTTTAATGTGACATACCATATATATATATCATAATTAATGGGGGATAAATGATGGTATTCATCTTTTTTTTATATGATCACTCTTTTAATTGATTTTTTTTAACGAGAGTCTGCATATATTTATTTTGGATAAGCCTAATGTTTGGAATGGATTATGTTGGACATCAGATAGTATTTCTTATGGATATAAATTTTTTTAAATATTATTTATTGATTGTTATAATATTATCATTTTAGAAAAAGGATAACCCGTAGCATGGGTGATAACCCATGGTGAAAGAATATGGCTGTTTGAATCGATCCCACAATTAAAGTTAGAAAAGATTTTATCTCCTACCACTATCCTACGGGAAGTCCATGGATAGTATAAAATAATTTTATTTTATTTAGGTGGTATGATATATGAATTATTAGTCCATTTTTGGAACCATATATGATGAATCTCACTATAGGTTGACTTTTGTATATGGAATGTCCTATTTTTCTATCGCATGTTTTGATAAAATGTTATGAATGAAAAATTCAACATCATTTCATTAAGATAGAGATGAATTAAAAAAATTTCAACGCATGAACAATGGTGAGTTTTTACCAAAATCAAGTGAGTATTTATTCTCATGTAAAATTCATCGAAATTATGAAAAGGTTCTTGAAAACCAAAAAAGTTATCCTTGTACCTTTATATCTGATGAATCAGATGGTCCCTCAAATTATGAAAGATTTATGTATTTCTTATAGTTAACATTCTATAAACCTTATTCTCTATCACTATCCATCAGATCATGATAGTTAGATTTCTCTTCCATATACATGTTTTTTCTTCCCAACTATGTTCTCCTATGTTGAAACCCAGTGATGAGTTTCATTGGATAACTGTTATGTTTCTAAATTTCCTTTTTATAATGAATATTTAGAAACCCATTTTATGAAGTTGGTTTCTATGAATGAATCTTTGAAGTAGAAAACCATTTATTTACAAAAAGAATTTTGAGAGAGAAATTAATTTTAAGGGGCGTAAAATTTAACATCCCAAGATTTTACGAGACATATTAATTTCAATTTCATTTATGTATTGTATCACACCCTACACCAATATTATATTGTGCTATATGAAACAACATATTATCTTGTTGAAAATGCAACACTTTTCTTGTCTTGTGTTACACAAAATTTCATGTTCTTTTGATATAATTCTATTCACTCCACATTAAGGACAGTTTTTTTTAAATGCATAAATGAACAATTATCGGATTATGATATATGAAACACCAATGTAATATTTCATTAAATGAAATTTTGGCATGGATTAAATTACATGAAAAAGATACCTTCCTCGATAGCTTTCATTGCATGCCATATTAATTTTCACTTAATAATAATATATTATTAAAATATTATATAAAATTTCTATTATGAATATTATTAAATACATTTTTAATTTTATTTGAAATTCAAATTAATTATATATTTTCTAAAACATGATATAAGAACAAATTTAATTTTTTATGATAAATGAAGTATTTTTCAAAAAATGTAGATTTGTCGAATTTTAATGCACACATATTTTAAATCTTGTTTTTAGTAATTATATATATTTATTATTAAATAAATATCTTATTTGGAATAAATACATCAAAATTTTACTCGGTTAAATTTTTTGTAATTTTTTGATTAAATTCTTATTTGGATGAATAGTGAAAAATACTTCATTTTAATTCCAAATTACATTTTCATCTAATTTATTTATATAGTTAGATTATCATTTTAATAAGTTTTAATGTTTAAGGGAATTAATTTTTTATCATTTAGTCCATTTTTTTCCATTGGATGTAATTTTCCAATGATGTTGGACATAAACACATGTCAATCTTTTGATTGTTATTACTACTTAAAAACCTGCTTTTTGGTTTTGACAACGTAAATTAATTTTTAAATAATTAATGAAACTTCTATTTTTTGAATTTTAAAAAACGTTTTCCACATTTAGAATTATAATGTTCATATTTTGTTAAAAGATATCATTTATTTTTGTTCATTATGAATAGTAACTTCTGCAATTATTTTTATTTACCTTTGTTAAAGTTTAAATATGGTAAATAAATGTAATGAAATAATAATTTAATAATAAAAAATACAGTAAAAAATGTCCTAATACTATTGGATGATATATTTTCGATCATGGACATCCTTGGGTATTTTTTGGGACACCATGGATCCACGTGGATGCGAAAATTACAATTTATAAGAAATAATTGAAAATAAAGAGAAATATAATATAAACATGAATCTTTTAGTAAAAAATTTTATTATATGGTTATATAAGTGATATATTAGACTATAAATTGTTATTAGAAATATAAAACGATTTCCAATATCATGATATCTTATTTATAAATTTTAGATATTAAATAAATAAATTTATTTATGATATAATGATGATGTAGTGATTGCTTCATTGATAATGGGTTCAAATAAATGATACAATAAATGTTAAAATAAAATTAATTATGTTATTTTGATTCCATAAACGAATTTTTTGGATGATATTGACATATTATCTTTATTTTAATGCCTTTTGTTTGAAGGAGTCTCGTTTTTATGAATTTATAATAAAGTCAAGTATGAATAGTGTCCAAAATTGGCATAATTCCTAACTTAAAATATAAAATAGCTTTATTAATGATATTAAATTCTTAAAAATCTAGTATTCATCAAAATTTTAATATATGTCCAAATATGTCATAAATAAATTTTGGTGGGTCTTTAGACATGATTTGGTAATTACATTAACCCACAACATGTAAATAACATGATATCACCGTAAGATCAAAAAGGGTAAAATAAGGGTTAAACAAACAATATAAGGATATATTTTAAAAAAATATTTGTATAAACCATATTTTTGAGTTTTTTTTGACCCAAAATCAAATTATATTAGAAATAATTTTTTTGGGACCATTTGAAATCAAAAATCAATATATAATAGAATAATATTTGAAGATATTCCTAAAGAGCTCATCCTCCCTCTTATCAAATGACAACACCTATAGAAAAATAATTCACACCTCTAAAGCATGTTTTCATGTCCAAATACTACACAAATAATCTCCCAAAATTCATTCACATCCTCATAGAATCCTTACCTTGGGAAGGAGGCAATTCATGAATGCCTTTTGGATCAAATAAATAAAAGTTACCCGATTTAGAGGTAACATTTTCTCTCATGTACTTTTATTTTATATTCATTATCCATTTCTAATGATACTATTATTATTTTCATAAATAATAAATGTATCCTAAATATACTAGGATTTTATTATTAGAAAGATTCTAACTACACTTAAACAATCATCTATCTAATAGATATGAAGATTCTATTTCTGTTTACGGTGACTACTGCCTCCCAAAACGATGATTGTTCAATTTTCACCTAAAACATATCATGGAGGCCAATTTGATAGAAATATATTTATATATGATAAATATTATATTTATATTGTCTCTATGATTCTCAATTTTTATTTTGAATCATACCTTTATGCTTTCAATAATGTGTAAATACGTTAATTTCATTTGAGGTGGTGCGGAATACCGCCCCCTCAAAGTGATATGACTCGTTTAGGCCATACATAATCAATATAAAAAATGAATTACTTAACATATGTGACATATATAACATAAATATTATAATGGAATTATTATATGCCTATGTATTATAACTTTCCATTCCTTTGATGTGGAAAAGAAAAGAATGTAACGTTCATGCGTACATACGTCCAACCTTCTCCAAGAACGGTGTATTCCATTTAATTTAATGATCTATTAAATATATTTAATACTAAATATATATGATATATAAATCATGTTTTAAATAATGTATATAAGTAAATCATGATATAATTATTTATATAATTAATAAAAAGTTAAAAAGAAAGTATGATAAATAAAACTATTATTACCCAAAAACGTTGATCTGACATGGAAATGATAAATGAACAGGTAATATAATGTCATAACTGAACAATATATGATGTCATAAATATGATTATGGTTCAGTTACATGTTTATAATATGTTTAAACCCAATATACAGAAGTTTCAGACACATACAAAAGATATCAGATCTATGGTAATGGATAATCTTGCAATCACATTTTTATCAAATATTCATAATACAGAAGTATTTACTAGGGATATATTTATCATTCATTCCATGTTTTCAAAAAAAATGGAAAAAGGGTTACTATTATTATATTTGTTATAAAATTCATTTTTACACATTTTTGACTTTTACTACATGGTATGGAAAGAATCATTTTTTAACATACACTATACTTTTTAATTTTTCCGGAAAATGTACAAGGAAAATATATTTTTAACATATACGACATTAATGTAAATTTATGATTTCATGATTCCATATTTACTTGAATAATCATCAAAAATTTATTAATTTTATTTTCAACTAAATTATTTTATTATAAATTTTCACGGTATTTTGAAAAAAGAAAACGTTTCTGAAGATTAAAGGATATTTTCTTCAAGAACTATAGTCAAGTGGTTTATTAAAATTATTTTCCATATAGTATGACTATATTTATATAGGGATATGTTTCAATCCCTTTTTTTAAAATTATTTGATATATTGATGATGCAATATTATTTTATATTGATTATGTTATGATGTAATGATGTTTAAGAAACCCGATGTAATGTCCATGTTCCAAGAGTTTCCCAGAGGTTCCCTATACTCGGTTAGTAACATGGCCTCAAGCATATTTTCCCAAACTCTAGAGGCAGCTGAATAGTACTGAGGGAATTGGGTGAGATATTGGGGAAACTATGCCTTCATTGGCAGAGTATCAAAACATAAGTAAAAAAAATTACAATAGCGGAAGCAGTAAACATACCATACAAGAGTAAACTATGGAAGACTGAAAGTAAGAACTACAACAACACATATATAAATTTGATGCATGATACAATTCTCAATGAAATCATCCAAACATTTCACAATGATGTAATTCAGTAAAAACCAAGGTAAAAATTTAAACAGATAGACTCCAGCAACATCGCAAGCCTCTTCTAGGTCCCATGCTCTCCAACTCCTATGCAAATCAAGTACCTGAAGTAGAAGGGTTCTTTCTATTATCTATACCTACAACAATATAATATGTATGGGCCATAAAGAATGACCCAAAGAGGGTGTTATACAAATACAAGTAAGATACCACTCAATGATCTATGCATAACAGTCGGTGAATATATATTGTAGGAAATACACAAATTGAAGTAGTAAACAAGGAAGTACTCAATTTAAACAAACCAACAGCTTCAATTGCAACATTTATATTAAAAAATTTAATCATCAAAACAAAATAACAGCAACCCTATGGGATTTTCTCACAACCAATCCACTCTTATTGAATTTACAAGGATATAACATTAAATCTCTGAGGACGAACTCACCATTAATTCCCCCTATAGTCTAGTGTAATTAAAGACTCCCTAAGGAAGAAATCACCATCAATTCCACCTATAGACTTGTAATGGTAACTACTTACACACTGAAAGAGCTCTCAACATCAATTCTCCCAGTGATCTCGTAATGTATCTATAGACACACTGATAGGGTACTCAACGTCAATCCCCCCTATGGTCTCGCAACAGGATAATTATAACAGACACTTTGGGAAATTCCCCAACATCAATTTTCCCTATTGTCTCACTACACCAGTTTTTCGTAGCCCCATATAAATAAAACATGAACAAAGATAATTAGAAGACAAAGTAATCCTCATGAACTAATTGGATAATCAAATTACAACATATCATAGAATTTAAGTTAATAATCACTCCACCATAACAATTCTAGGAATGGAAAGCAAGGCTGCATCCTAACAAGAAAATTTGACCAATGGTCTAAATAAGAAAACATGGTCAAAAGATCCCTAGATTATAAACGATATCCATATTCTCTATAATTAAACACTATAAAATCAATCTAGGAATAAATGGAAAACAAAATGGCTAATCCCAAAAACACACAATACGCCAACCAATGGTATTGGGAACTTTTTAACATATAACTCAATGAATATATACGGAAACAAGAAAAACACCAACCTCAGCATTGTGAGATCGATATATTTGAAACTTAGGCCTTGAATCACACTATAACATCATAGATCTAAAAAATTTTACAAAAAATCAAACAACGATATCTCACGAGAGATGAGCAATCAAGACATGTGGTTATAGAAAAAGAGAGAAATCACTAATGCGATTCCAATTCAACCAGCATAGTTCGATTTGGAGAAAAAACGGCAATTCGGGGGATCGAAGAAGTTTAGTGCTCTATAGTGACTCCTGGATGAGACGAACAAAAAATAAGTGGCCTCTTCCAATTAGATGTGACCCCAGTCCATTTAATGAGAAAATAATCAAAGTACACAATATATAGATTCCTTTAATAGGCCCCGATTTAGGAGGCCTCTAGGTTACCACACACGGCTGTGTGTTTGGCCATTACATGGCCCGCAAATGACTACCACAATAACATAGTACACGGTGAGCACATATAAGTACATGGTGAATACTTATGAAATTTCTAGAAACACCACTTTTTCTCAAAAACACTAGAAAAAGGATAACATACCAGAAAAGAAGATCTGAGTTCATACAAACTTCCTCCCTTAAAGAAAATTTCCCCCAAGATTCCATAGCAAGGAGGAATAGAATATAAATCCTCAAAAATCTCTAGCGATTATGATCGTACATTATCCGCCCTCTCCCATGTCTTGTCCTATACTCACTCGTTCTTCAACATAACTCGTACCAGAATAAAATACTAGCCACAAGTAACCTTCACATTTTGATTAAAAATCTGGATAGGATCCTTCTCGAATGAGGCACCCTCAATTTTCCCAACATCCTAGGGTTGATAGACAGGATATGGTTCTGAGAAGTAACATTGATGATAAGAAACAAGGAAGACATCATGCATATCCTGGTACCTCTAAGTTTACTATGACTGAAAGGCAACTATCCCAACACTAACCAAAACCTCAAATAGTCTAAAATACATCGGCGAAAGCATACCATGTCTTATAATCCTCATTTGTCCCAACCTCAGCATGACACACAAGAAAAACTATTCTCTGAATTCAAACTCCAGAGGTCATCTTCATCGATCAGCATAAGACATATGTCGAGAATGTGGAGAAACTATCATATTTTGAATCAACTCTATATACTCTATGTTATACTGGACAAGACGATGTCCTATCAAAGCTTCCTCTTCTGACTCTTTCCAACATAAGGGTGATCTGTATGGCCTACCACACAACGCCTCGTAATGTGCCATATGAAGTGTTTATAGAAAACTACTATTGTAGGAAAACACCACAAGAGGTATGTGCTTCTCCCAAAAACCTCCAAAATACAGGATGCATGCTCGGAGCTTGTCATCATGCACCTAAATCGTATTCTTGGACTGAACATCAATATGAGGACGATAAGCTGTACTCATACGTAACTATGTACAAAAAGCATTCTAAAACCCCTACCAGACTTGAGAAGTAAAACATGCATCCATGTATGAATCAATAGTGTGTGGAACCCCATGTAGACGTACAATCTCTCAGATGTTCAACCTTCCCTAGTCATCAACAATGAAGGTATCTTTTATCGGTAAGAAGTGTGAAAACATCGCGAGTCATTCAATGACAACCTAAGATGCATCATTCCCACATGGATACCTAACCTGTCACGTAATAGATCACAAAATCATTCCACTTCAACTCAAAAATGGTTAATTGCTGAAAAATCCCTACTTGTTCCTGGTATTATGCCTTCACCTACAGATAAGTGGAACACCTCATGACGAAACCAACAACATCTCTCTTCATCCCTGGACACCAATACTAATGATGCAGCTCACGATAAATTTTTGTGACACCAGGATGAACTGCCAAACCTGAGGAATTAAAGTCTTGTATCAGCTTCTCACGTATGTCAGATGACACAGATACACACCCATGAAAATTCAAGATCTCATCCACACCTATGGTCATCTAGGAACAGGGTCCTCTCCTAACATGTTTCCTTGTAGGACTAGGCCTTCAGAATTTGATAGCTGCCTCATTCATACTTGATCATGAATAGTTGAGGTAACTGCTACAGAAGGTAGAAATGTATTCTCCTGTCTGTCGTGAACCTCCAAATCAATCTTAGAGAACAGAGCCACAAGCTGCCACTAAATAATATCCTCTTAAACATCCTATATCTGAGTCCTCATACTCTGTGCATCAGCCACAATGTTTCCTTTCCCAAACATATAGGAAAGCACAATGTCAGAGGACTCAAGGAACTCAACCCATCATCACAGTACAAAATTTTGGTCACTCTGAGTGAAGATGTACCTGAGACATTAGTGGTTAGTGAAAAAAAAATGGTTCCCCAAAAATTAATATCTCCTACAATGTATGGCATAAACGACTATAGCCAACTCGAGATCATGCGTCGGGTAATTCAACTCATGTGGTCTCTACTACAGAGACCTGTACACAACGACTCATTCACCCTTCATAAGCACTGCTCCCATACAGATACATGAAACATAAAAGTTAAAAGTATAGATATTTCCTGTCTCTGGAAATACTAGTATCGGTGCAGAATTCAACATCCTTTTCAGCTCTTGAATGGCTGACTCACAAGAATCTGACCACAAGAACTTTTCCCAGTTATTAGTTAGGGCCGTCAGTGGTGCTGCATAGTGTGAAAAGTCCTCTATTATATGCTTTTAGTATCTAACCTGCCATAAAAAACTCCATACCTAAAATATGTTCTTCAGATGCTCCCATGAAACTATTACTCTCACTATATATGGGTCTACTAATACTCTTGTCCTCAAAATAACATGACCCAAGAAGTGAATCTGGTCCTTCCAAATGTGGATGTTTGAGACCATTACTGTAACAACCCAGGTAAATAAAGTTTATGACATTTTCATATTTATCCATATTTTTGAATAAAATATTAATATGACTTTAAAGGGGATGCTATGCTCGATGGCGTACCCAACACGCAACAACGAGTTTCTTGGGAATCTTACGTTGCACTCTAATAATAAAATAATATTATTTTAAATGGTAGTTAACATGTAGCCGTTATAATGGCGGGAATGGATATAAATAAATAAAATATGATTATATATGTTTTTTTAATGTTTTTACATTTATCCAATAAAAGTTAAAGGCTTAAAATACGGAAAGAATTAAATTTTAGGTGTATATGCCCTAGTTTTCACTAAAGGTTCACTTATCGCCTTTTAATGGAGAACTATCATTAAATATAGTTTTGACCACTCTTATAAATTCTTTTGGACAAAATAAAACTCTTATTAAGAATCGGGACATCAAATTTTACTCTGTGTAATTTTTTGGTATCTTTCTGATAAAGTTCATTTTTTTAATGAATAGTGTAAAATGTTGTATTTTAATTCAAAACCTCCTTTTAATCTAATTTATTTATATTATTATATTATCTTTTGAATTTGTTTTAAAGTGAAATTAGAATATATTTTTACTATTTAATCCAATGGTGGTCATTGGAATCAATTTCACTTTGAAATTAGACTTAAACTGGTGTCAATCTTTTGATTCTTATTGTTTTATAAAAACACGCTCTTTGCTCTGACAGTGGGAATTAATTATTAAATTAATTAACGTGACTAATATGTATTGAATTTTCTAAAATGGACTTCATTTTTGAATTCGGAATATCAAATATAGCTTAGGGTGAAGTTTTGGTATTTTTCTGAAAAACTCCAATTTTTTATGAATAGTGAAACCACTAAGTGGTAATCAAGCAAACTGATTTTTCAGTTAAATGAAAGTTTACCACTAATGTGTATTGAATTTTGAAAATCCGACATACATGGTTGTCATTAGTATGTAAAATGTGGTTCAATGGGATAAAAATAATTTTTTGGTGAATAGTAACTTATTAAGTTTTTAATCGCGTTTAATGGTAATTAGTGTAGTTTAAGGTAAAAATAATGCTTTAATAAAATGAAATGAACTTGAAAAATGTTCCAACCTCATTGGTTATGTCATGGCCGATCATGACAAGCCATGGGTCAACTTGGGGACCCCATGGATCCACTTTTGTTGGGAAATGACATAAATTACTTTTTATTTAATGTTAAAGTGAAAATGACACAAACATAATATGTTTTACGAAACCAATTTTTAAGTGGGGTTATACAAGTCCAAATTTTGATTATAAATATTCATTGGAAATATAAAAAGATTTCCTATATCATAGTATTTATTTTATAATTTTTAGACATTAAAGAAATTAAATTATTTATGACATAATAATGATGCAGCGATGACATCATTATTTGACGATTTAATTAAAATGGAAAGATAATGAAACATCTATAACCTACAGACGGCCAAAACCAATTGGATGAGTGTATTTCGATGCCTTATCACCTTATCCACGAATTTTATCAATTTGGGACCTTTTGAAACCGAAACACATTTTCAAATAAAGTAATATTTCTTACTTTCCAAAAGTACCCCTCCTCTCCTCTTATAAAAGGCCCCCACCTCTACCTCTCTTCACACACTTCTCAAGCCTTTGGATCGACCAAAACCTTCCCATTTACTCTCCCCACACCCCTCTCCTCATCCTAGAGGATTCCCTTTGGGCATAATCCTTTCAAAGGAAGCCTTTAGGCTCAAATCAAAACGAGTTACACTTTTAAAAGGTAATTCATTCTCTCATGTTCATTTGTTTTATTTTGCTTCTCCAACCCCCTAAACGCTTTTTATTTACTTCTCTTGTAACAACACCAGTATCTTAAATATACTAGGATGTTGTTAGAAGATTTATTCATGCTACACTATCACACAACTACATCAAATGGTTAAAGAACATACGGTTTCCGTGGATGGCGAAATTCTGCCTCCCGAAACGATGATTGTTCAATACTCATTTAACACCTTCAAAGGTGGCCATTATGATGTCACTATTTTTATATAAGATATATAATATGTTTATGTTTTACTTATGCTTATGTATTTTTCATTTGTGCCTTACCTTTATGGCTTCCATTATGGGAATATGCGATATCTTCATTTTAGGAAGTGCGGACTACCGCCCCCTCAAAGTGATTTGATTCGTTAAATACCATATGTGGGACGTATAAAGGATGGAACTATGATATTATATATGATGTTATACTGGAATTATTATATACCTATATAACATTATTATTTCTTTCCATTAATGTATGAGATAGAAATGAAAGTAGCGTTCATGCGTACGTACGGCTTACCGTCTCCATGAACGGTGCACTTCATTTCTTACCTATAAATGATTATGTAATGTTATAAATGCATGAATGTACTGGATATATATTACATATACAATATCTACATCATGAATACAATTCTTGATATAATAAACAATTGTCCACACAAACAACATGTAATTGTAAGAAGTCCACTTTCGACTTAAGAACCAAATATCGACAAAACAAACATTATTAACTTAAATGATTAAATAATGTTTATAACATTTAAATAATTGATCTAAAAGGAATAATGAACTATAAAAATGATTCTTAATAAAGTGGAAATTAACTCAAGTTTATTATTCAGGACGTTAGAGAACGATCGAGTCAAGTCGGACCCGAGGTAAGGGATCCTACCCCTCTCTTTCTTTTTAAGTATACACTTTTATGTCATTCCTTTTAAAGCTCATATTTCTTGTTATTGGGATGATCTTTTATATTAAACTTACTGTAATTTTTATGTTCATGGGATGAGAGACCATATTCTCTCTCATCAATCCATTTTGGAAGTTTTGGGTGGCGCCGTTAGGCTGCCGAGTTTTCGTAATGGATTTTTCATCTCACTTTTATTCTCATGAGATTTATGCTACATTTGCCACAAATTCCATTGATTGGTGTATGTACTGCCCATAATTCTACTCTTTGTGTAATATACTTTCGTTTATGAGTATTTACATCAATGATCTATTGTCCTTCTTTCATGGGGTGTATGTTTTGAAAGATACCCAAGTCGGTAAGGGAACCTTTCACCCTCCTCTTTTTTAAAAAGACTTCTTTTGTTGGGTCTTTTAATTTACATATTGTTATGTTGGGATATGTTCTCATATATCCTTATTGATGTAAATTTTATGTCCAAGTGATGAGATACACTTTTTATCTCTCATCAACTCATTTTGATGTGATGCCGTTAGGCTGTCAAGGGAACTTTTTAACCCAATTTCGATTTCTTTGGGTTCAACATGTAGTCATTGAATATGTCATCTATTGAATATGTGTGAATGACATTTTATTGTTTTACACATAATATCCACTTATATTGGGTGTATTTATATTTTTCACACATATTTTTTTTGAGATTGATTTGTCCTTAATTTAAGGATACCTTCTTTATAAGGGATTTCATCACATTTGACATTTCTATTGAGGGTTTGTTGTTGTTATGCACCAATTCACTCTTATATGGTGTATATACTGTCCTTTGGAGTATTATATCATGAATCCATTTATTCTCATGATATTATAAAGTTATGACTAAATGTTATTCCTCAATTATTGTATTCAAGTGTCTCTAATTTTGGTAAAACCCCTTTAACCAAAATATCGTTTTAAAATGTTTTAATTATTTGTTCTTGTTAATATCCATGTTTTCAAAATGGTTTTAAGGATTTATTTATATGGATATTAATGGTTTAAAATTTTAAGCTTCAAGGTGGTATGGGACTTCGTCTCAATCTCCTTTCGTTGAGGCATATTTTATTTTATACAAAACCTTCTTTTATACGGTGTATAAACCACTTTGACTTTTACGTTTATTCAAAAAGAATCTTTTTTATAAGAAGCGTTTACTAAACGAAAAAAGGGAATGTTTTTGTCGTACGTATGCGGCGACAATGACTTCTCCGCCGTCGTGACCGTTATTTGAGTTTCGGCTTCCTCTACAAGCCATACCTTCTTTTTAAAAGAAAAATAAATACCATGTTTTACTTTTCTTTTATTTTAGTATTGAAAATGGTTTTCATAATGTTTTTATATCAATGTGTTGTATTGATATCTCATGATTGAAATGTGGAAATTTTATGTTTCCTTTATGCATGTTTTATGTGATATGATTATGTTATGGTTCTTGGGCATTATTATGAAGTCGGGTGGTTCCGTGATAAACTAAGGGCGGGTGATCCTGTTATAGCTCACCAATGCATTGGGTAACGCGAAGGAGTGAAACGTTAAGGTTTCTCCGAAGAGATTTTAGGGAATATACTGTGATGGGTATTCCAAATGTAACCAAGAGGGTTACTCCCTATGTAAGAATGTTATGAATGCCTCAAGTTACCTTTATGTCTTATGATTTCAATGATTTATTCATGATTTCATGAGGTAGGTTAAAGTGCCTATGTTTTATGGGTAAAGTATGATTTCATTCTTATGAATATATGAACTCATGTTTCCTTTCCATATTTTTATAACCCTTACTACGCTTTTTATGCTCATCCCATGTTTTTGAAATGTTTTTCACAGGTCAAGGGAAAGGTACATGATGTGACGATAGTGTCATGGAAGTGTCAAGAAAGAATCCGTGTTTTATTTTCAATATGTTTATGTTGATGGGAAGAATGAATACTGTCTTTTATGTAACCACTTTGTTTAAATGTGGAATGTAATGCAAGTTTCATGATCTAATTCTCTAAAACTCTAAACCTAAAAAGATTTTCAATGTGTAATCTTGTAATAACTCAAGATTAAGTAAGGTTTAAGGCTGGGGATTTATAGTTGGTAACAGAGGTCGGTTTAGATAACTTTAGAGGTTAGGGTATTCTCTAAGCACAAGTGACATTACCATAATGGTTAGGATTTCAGAAAGAGTCCTAGTTTTAGATAAAGTGAATGAGTAAGTATATCTTAGTGTTTATCTTACTCATTAGTACATGATGGTTTTGTTGATATACTCACACTAACCTTTTTGGTTTTAGTAAATGGCTGGATCTAGCAGGCACCAAAGAGTCAACAGGTTTGAAGGAAACTGTGGTGGTTCTATGATTAAGATACTAGATAAAATGGAGGATTCAATGAGGAATCTCATAGTTGTTCTAAACCAACTATCAAGGATTCATGATCAACCACTTCAACCTTGGTGAGTTCTCTAATGCATCATGTACGAGATGGCTAACTCGATGTGGAAATTCAGGTAATAATTATTAAGGTAACCATTAGGGTTTATATGATCCTTACTTTTGAGGTAATTAAGGGTTATTATATGATATGATGGAAAATGAAAGGAATGAGATAAATTTGAGGTTAAAATATGTTATGATTATTCTTGAAGATTTTATCTCATTTTGGTGAATGTTTTAAGAATTATATAGTTTTGGAAAAAGGACAACACGCAGACCGTGTGACAACCTGTCGCGTCGGACAAAACTGCGGGAATCGAACCCACAACCAAAGTGCGACTGGTATTTATCGCCTACCACTGGACTACGTGAAGTCCATGTTTAGTTTGACTGATTCTTTTTGGTTATATGATTTTATGAATTAAGAGTAAGTTGTTTTTGGGTTATTTATGAAAATGATTAACCTATCATGGAGGATATGTGATTAGGTTAATTACCTTTCAATACGAGACTTTAGGAGAAACTGATGTTGTTTGGAGATAAATGTTACGATTTAACTTGGAAGACAATGGGACCAAATCCTTCAAATATTTAGGTTTCAATCTTATATTGGTTTACTTTGAAGAATTTTATGGAAAAATTGTTTATCGGATGATCCTTGTTGAACTTTGGGTTTTTTTCGACAAATTTTGGAGATTAAGAATAGATTTTCTTTTTATAAAGGGTTATCCTTTTCTGGATTATCTGACCTTGTACTAACCTTTTTGGTTTTGGTTATGGTTAAGGTCTAAAGATATGGGAAGTATATAGTTCTCTTTTGTGGATTAGGTGATTCTCTAGAAGTTGATTATAGTACTCTTAATGCGAACAAGTCTCCCTAAATACTCGTCTTTTGGAAAAAATATGAGTTTGATTAAGGAATCTAGTAAAAGTTGAAAGTCAACATGATAAGTCATTATGTTTCCTTATGAATAAATTCCTCATTAAAAAGTAACTTAAAACAAAAATGTTGTCTATTAACATTTCCTACTAGGGAATCGAATACCGTTTAACCCATCACAAGTTTGTGATTTTCTCGTGGTTAACTTTCTCCTAAACATGTTTTCTGTCACTCTCCATCAGAACATGACCCTATGTTTTCTCCTCCATGTCCATATTTTCATACTTGGAATCCTAGTATGGGTTAACTCGGGTGACCTCCGTGCTTATCTTTCTTTATTTTAAAGTGATTGTTTTACCGACTCTTGTTCCGATGTGGGACGTCCAAGGATGTTTCCAAGAGCAATTTTAAAATTGCGAGGACGCAATTCCCAAAAGGGGGGAAGGATGTTACACCCCAGGTAAATAAAGTTTATGACATTTTCATATTTATCCATATTTGTGAATAAAATATTAATATGACTTTAAAGGGGATGCTATGCTCGATGGCGTACCCAACACGCAACAATGAGTTTCTTGGGAATCTTACGTTTCACTCTAATAATAAAATATTATTATTTTAAATGGTAGTTAACATGTAGCCGTTATAATGGCGGGAATTGATATAAATAACTAAAATATGTTTATATATGTTTTTTTTAATGTTTTTACATTTATCCAATAAAAGCTAAAGGCTTAAAATACGGAAAGAATTAAATTTTAGGTGTATATGCCCTAGTTTTCACTAAAGGTTCACTTATCGCCTTTTAATGGAGAACTATCATTAAATATAGTTTTGATCACTCTTATACATTCTTTTGGACCAAATAAAACTCTTATTAATAATCGGGACATCAAATTTTACTTTGTGTAATTTTTTGGTATCTTTCTGATAAAGTTCATTTTTTTAATGAATAGTGTAAAATGTTGTGTTTTAATTCAAAACCTCTTTTTAATCTAATTTATTTATATGATTAGATTATCATTTGAATTGGTTTTAAAGTGAAATTAGAAAATATTTTTACCATTTAATCCAATGGTGGTCATTGGAATCAATTTCACTTTGAAATTAGACTTAAACTGGTGTCAATCTTTTGATACTTATTGTTTTATAAAAACACGCTTTTTGCTCTGACAGTGGGAATTAATTATTTAATTAATGAATGTGACTAATATGTTTTGAATTTTGTAAAATGGACTTCATTTTTGAATTCGGAATATCAAATATAGCTTAGGGTGAAGTTTTGGTATTTTTCTGAAAAACTCCAATTTTTTATGAATAGTGAAACCACTAAGTGGTAATCAAGCAAACTGATTTTTCAGTTAAATGAAAGTTTACCACTAATGTGTATTGAATTTTGAAAATCCTACATACATGGTTGTCATTAGTATGTAAAATGTGGTTCAATGGGATAAAAATAATTTTTTGGTGAATAGTAACTTATTAAGTTTTTAATCGCGTTTAGTGGTAATTAGTGTAGTTTAAGGTAAAAATAATGCTTTAATAAAATGAAATGAACTTGAAAAATGTTCCAACCTCATTGGTTGTGTCATGGCAGACCATTACAAGCCATGGGTCAACTTGGGGACCCCATGGATCCACTTTTGTTGGGAAATGACATAAATTACTTTTTATTTAATGTTAAAGTGAAAATGACACAAACATAATATGTTTTACGAATACAATTTTTAAGTGGGGTTATACAAGTCCAAATTTTGATTATAAATAGTAATTGGAAAGATAAAAAGATTTACTATATCATAGTATTTTTTTTATAATTTTTAGACATTAAAGAAATTAAATTATTTATGACATAATAATGATGCAGCGATGACATCATTATTTGACGATTTAATTAAAATGGAAAGATAATGAAAAATCTACAACCTACACATGGAAAAAACAAATTGGATGAGTGTATTTCGATGCCTTATCACCTTATCCACGAATTATATCAATTTGGGACCTTTTGAAACCGAAAAACATTTTCAAATAAAGTAATATTTATTACTTTCCAAAAGTACCCCTCCTCTCCTCCTATAAAAGGCCCCCACCTCTACCTCTCTTCACACACTTCTCAAGCCTTTGGCTCGGCCAAACCCTGCCCATTTACTCTCCCCACACCCCTCTCCTCATCCTAGAGGATTCCCTTTGGGCAGAATCCTTTCAAAGGAAGCCTTTAGGCTCAAATAAAAACGAGTTACACTTTTAATGGTAATTCATTCTCTCATGTTCATTTGTTTTATTTTGCTTCTCCAACCTCCTAAATGCTTTTTATTTGCTTCTATTGTAACAACAACAGTATCTTAAATATACTAGGATGTTGTTATAAGATTTATTCATGACACACTATCACACAACTACATCAAATGGTTAAAGAACATACGGTTTCCGTGGATGGCGAAATTCTGCCTCCCGAAACGATGATTGTTCAATACTCATTTAACACCTTCAAAGGTGGCCATAATGATGTCACTATTTTTATATATGATATATAATATATTTATGTTTTACTTATGCTTCTGTATTTTTCATTTTTGCCTTACCTTTATGGCTTCCATTATGGGTATACGCGATATCTTCATTTTAGGAAGTGCGGACTACCGCCCCCTCAAAGTGATTTGATTCGTTAAATACCATATGTGGGACGTATAAAGGATGGAACTATGATATTATATATGATGTTATACTGTAATTATTATATACCTATATAAAATTATTATTTCTTTCCATTAAATTATGAGATAGAAATGAAAGTAGCGTTCATGCGTACGTACGGCTTACCGTCTCCATGAACGGTGCACTTCATTTCTTACCTATAAATGATTATGTAATGTTATAAATGCATGCATGTACTGGATATATATGACATATACGATATCTACATCATGAATACAATTCTTGATATAATAAACATTTGGCCACACGAACAACATGTAATTGTAAGAAGTCCACTTTTGACTTAAGAACCAAATATCGACAAAACAAACATTATTAACTTAAATGATTAAATAATGTTTATAACATTTAAATAAGTGATCTAAAAGGAATAATTAACTATAAAAAGGGTTCTTAATAAAGTGGAAATTAACTCATGTTTATTATTCAGGACGTTAAAGAACGATCGAGTCAAGTCGGACCCGAGGTAAGGGATCCTACCCCTCACTTTCTTTTTAAGTATACACTTTTATGTCGTTCCTTTTAAAGCTCATATTTCTTGTTATTGGGATGATCATTTATATTACACTTACTGTAATTTTTATGTTCATGTGATGAGAGACCCTATTCTCTCTCATCAATCCATTTTGGAAGTTTTGGGTGGTGTCGTTAGGCTGCCGAGTTTTCATAAGGGATTTTTCATCTCACTTTTATTCTCGTGAGATTTATGCTACATTTGCCACAAATTCCATTGATTGGTGTATGTACTGCCCATTATTCTACTCTTTGTGTAATATAATATCGTTTATGAGTATTTACATAAATGATTTATTGTCCTTCTTTCATGGGGTGTATGTTTTGAATGATACCCAAGTCGGTAAGGGTACCTTCCACCCTCCTCTTTTTTAAAAAGACTTCTTTTGTTGGGTCTTTTAATTTACATATTTTTATGTTGGGATATGTTATAATATATCCTAATTTATGTAAATTTTATGTCCAAGTGATGAGATACACTTTTTATCTCTCATAAACTCATTTTGATGTGATGCCGTTAGGCTGTCAAGGGAACTTTTTAACCCAATTTCGATTTCTTTGGGTTCAACATGTAGTCATTGAATATGTCATCTATTGAATATGTGTGAATGACATTTTATTGTTTTACACTTAATATCCACTTATATTGGGTGTATTTATATTTGTCACACATATTTTTTTTGAGATTGATATTTCCTTAATTTAAGGATACCTTCTTTATAAGGGATTTCATCACATTTGACATTTCTATTGAGGGTTCGTTGTTGTTATGCACCAATTCACTCTTATATGGTGTATATACTGTCCTTTGGAGTATTATATCATGAATCCATTTATTCTCATGATATTATAAAGTTCTGACTAAATGTTATTCCTCAATTATTGTATTCAAGTGTATCTAATTTTGGTAAAACCCCTTTAACCAAAATATCGTTTTAAAATGTTTTAATTATTTGTTCTTGTTACTATCCATGTTTTCAAAATGGTTTTAAGGATTTATTTATATGGATATTAATGGTTTAAAATTTTAAGCTTCAAGGTGGTATGGGACTTCGTCTCAATCTCCTTTCGTTGAGGCATATTTTATTTTATACACAACCTTCTTTTATACGGTGTATAAACCACTTTGACTTTTACGTTTATTCAAAAGGAATCTTTTTTATACGAAGCGTTTACTAAACGACAAAAGGGAATTTTTTTGTCGTACGTATGCGACGACAACGACTTCTCCGCCGTCGTGACCGTTATTTGAGTTTCGGCTTCCTCTACAAGCCATACCTTATTTTTAAAAGGAAAATAAATACCATGTTTTACTTTTCTTTTATTTTAGTATTGAAAATGGTTTTCATAATGTTTTTATATCAATGTGTTGTATTGATATCTCGTGATTGAAATGTGGAAATTTTATGTTTCCATTATGCATGTTTTTTGTTATATGATTATGTTATGGTTCTTGGGCATTATTATGAAGTCGGGTGGTTCCGTGATAAACTAATGGCGGGTGAGCCCGTTATAGCTCTCCAATGCATTGGGTAACGCGAAGGAGTGAAACGTTAAGGTTTCTCCGAACAGATTTTAGGGAATATACTGTGATGGGTATTCCAAATGTAACCAAGAGGGATACTCCCTATGTAAGAATGTAATGAATGCCTCAAGTTACCTTTATGTCTTATGATTTCTATGATTTATTCATGATTTGATGAGGTAGGTTAAAGTGCCTATGTTTTATGGGTAAAGTATGATTTAATTCTTATGTATATATGAACTCATGTTTCCTTTCCATATTTTTATAACCCTTACTGAGCTTTTTATGCTCATCCCATGTTTTTGAAATGTTTTTCACAGGTCAAGGGAAAGGTACATGATGTGACGATAGTGTCAAGGAAGTGTCAAGAAAGAATCCATGTTTTATTTTCAATATGTGTATGTTGATGGGAAGAATGAATACGGTCTTTTATGTAACCACTTTGTTTAAATGTGGAATGTAATGCAAGTTTCATGATCTAATTCTCTAAAACGCTAAACCTGAAAAGATCCTCAATGTGTAATTTTGTAATAACTCAAGATTAAGTAATGTTTAAGGCTGGGGCCTTATAATTACAGACAATTGATTCTCTCTCGTTATACTCAAAACGATCTCAAGATGTGTTGAATGGTCGTATCTAGTGTGAGTGTACACCATGATATCATCCACGAAGATAACCATGATGGAATCCAAGTATGGATGGAACAGTCAGTTCATCAGTTCCATGAAGAATTAAGGCACATTCGTGAGACCGAACGACATAACCACATACTCATATTGACCATAACTACTCCAAAGCGCTGTAAGAGGTATATCAGATGGTTTAACTTGCAACTTATGGAAACCAAATCTCATTCCAATCATCGAGAACACCCTAGCTCCTCAAAGAAGATCATAGAGATCATCAATCCTCAGCAAGGGAAATTGGTTCTTGACTATCATATTATTCAACTTCCAATATTCCAAACAAAGACTGACATTATTGTATGCATTATTTGCATACAAGAAAAAAAAACCCCAAAAAGAAGTACTGGGTTGAATCAATCCCTTTTCATAAAAATCCTCCAACTACTTCTCGAACTCCTATAACACTGGTGTAGCCATCCAATAATGAGGAATAAAAATCGGTGCCACTCCTGGGACAAGATCAATAGAAAATTCCACCTCTCTCTCCATTGGTAAACATGAAAATTCATCTAGAACGTAATCAAGGAAATGGACCACCACTAGAGGAAAGTACATTTGTGAAGTCCCTTGGACATCCAGATAAAGACTTTCATTTAGGTTGTAAATCCTCCCAACCCAAGATGCTCAGGTACCTCTCAACTATCCTAGACATCCCATTTTCCCTTATGATGAAACGATCCACCCTCTGGGGATGTAATACTCACCCTGCGTTGACGGTAGTCGACAAAAACATGGAAGGGAACTAACCAGTGAATTCCGAAAATGACTTCATAACCTGTCATCTCAAAGACATAGTGGTCCCATAAGAAATAAAACCCACAAAAATCAAGAGGGAACTCCTTCCACTTACATACACTATCCGTTCTTGTCCCCAATAGAGTGTCTAGTTTCATGATATCAGTAGAAGAAATGATAAAGAACGAAAGGCTCTCCACAACAACAACAGATATAATTATTTGGGAATCCCCTGTTTCAAAAAGGGCCAAAGCTAAAACTATGGAAACTAGGATCATACCTCAAACTGTAGAGGGTTCGAGATCCTTCTTTTAATGGGTTTTCTCTACTGCAACGGTCTGGCCTGTATTGTGTCCCTATGACCCTTGCTAACTACTCTGAGCTCATCCACCCTGATGTCGCTGAAATACTATCTACTGACTACCACGGCATTGTCCTCCACCTCTGATTGAATGGCTAGAAGAACTCCAGTTCCCTAATTGATGAGAAACTTGTGGTTCTTCTCCTCTATAAGGAGTAATAGAAGAACCCCTATCACTAGCTACTGGTGAGAAGATCGGACAGAAGGGTTGAAGATAACCCGTCTTGCCACAAGATCAACACTCCACTGGGAATCTCGGGCAATGTGGCCTTGTATTCCTGACTATACCACACTGGTAGAATACGAGCTGGAAAATTGAATGTGCATCCTGCCTACTCAGATCTCCACGTGTATTCTCCCTATGACTCTTCCTGCTATCAGCCAGAGAAGCACTAACTCTAGGTGCAGTACTACCCTAGCTCACCTCCATATAATCCATCAGATTATGGTCTGTGATCAGTTCCTAACTAACTATAGAAGATATCGAATTCAACCTGAAGATGTTTACCTTAGCCCAAATGTCCTTACTAAGACCATCCTCAAAAATCCTTTCTTAGAACAACTCCTCTCCTTCTAAAAAGGGTGTAAAGTGCTACAGAACTGTGAAGGGAGAAGAATACTCCATAACAGAAATAGTACCCTGCTCCAGACTAATGAAATCTCGTGCTCAATCATCCCTCAAGGTCTCCATGTAGATGTAATCGTAGACGGTGTGCTGAAACTCCTCCCAACCCTTATTCTATTGGCGTCTCACTAGTGAAACAACTTCCTACCATCTCTTGGTAGAATCCTAATGCATGTATGTAGTGAGAATGACCCTAATCCTCGAATGTGTCTCTAGATGTTTGATGATTGTCAGCATGAATTCCAGCCGTGACTCTATAGACCAGGGTCCTCCATCCCCTGAGAAAGTGGGAGGATGATGCTGCTGAATGACCTGCGTCAATTCTTCCATCGACGTTGTAGGAGGTGGTGCTCCCTAGAAGGTCTACGTCATCCTCAAAAAGACCTCTCTGAACTGTGCATCTGCACCAGTATCAGTTATTACTGCTAGTGCCAAGACTGACACAACTAGAGGATCTTCTGGTAGACTTTGATCGTCCTTGTACAATGTCTGATCATTACATTGTAACTGGCATACAACTAGAAGACGTCTCAGTGGGCATGACTCTGCAAGGTCCATCGCACACCTAAGATCAATATTATCATGGAATGAAAACTATAAGTGCGATAAGGGAAAAAAGAATGAAAAAAAGTAATGTTCTTTAAAACAATGATACATGTCGTGTACAATTACTACACAACGTGTTCCCTTATGCTTTTACATGAATGTTTACTCCTGCCAACCCAGGGTGTATAACTCCTCAAACACAAGGCGTGTTGTCCTAACACATGGCGTGTAATTGAATCCTCTTCCCATCCCCGTGTTCTTCTCGATGACTAACCCACGTGGTTCTCCATCAAGAAGACTAGATGGAATGTTCGTTCCATACACTCCATGTACTAGAGGAACATCACTGTCCCATGTTTTTAGTCACATGACCGGTTACACGGTTGACTCTACACGACATGTTTATGCCAGACACAACATTTACTAGGATGATTTCACTGATCCATGTTGTTCATGACACAGCCAAATACTCTGTTTACACTACACATCATGTTATAGATGGACACAGCATGTATTAGAAAGAATCAACTAACCCGTGTTGTTAATCACATGTCCGGTTATAGGGTTCTACAACATAGAATGAACATCTGGTACATGGTGTGTCCTACTAGAGATTTCCCAACCCCGTGTCTCTACCCACATATCATGTGACACCGTCAGTGACTACACGACATGTACATACAGTACACGATGTCTATTTAAGAAATATACATCCTTCCCAAATAGAAGGACACACGATATGTATTCAGTATTACACGCCATGTATTCTAGGTTTTTTGGATAGTAATCCTCTGAATCATCTCTCGAAGACCATAAAACACATAAACGAACATTAATGTGGTAAATTATGATTCTTGAGGGCCCATACTCCCCACTAATTAAATCATGGCATCTTATATATGTCATATACAATGATAATAGTGCAATGATCCACTATATTCTGGTCCATGAGGGCCCATAACACCTCAAGAACCAATTTTTGGTGTTCATTCAAAACAAACCTTACTAAATTCAATTACCTATAAAATAGTAGGTATTATATCAAGCCATCTATCACAACAACATGCATTTCTAACAAAACATCTATCATAACAACATGCAATCACTAATGCACCCTAAATGGCATGACAAAAATGTATGGTAAGTGATTTCTAGAAAGTGATTATATGATGCACGAGATTACATTCCATTCATTCATTAATACAATAGAAATAGTTCCTTAATATCATCAACAATAACATCACAATAAATGTAAATAGCCCTATAGTGAAATCAAATAAACTGTGAAATTGAAAAATCATAAGAATCATAATAAACGAGGTAAACTGGATTTTCCTTGTACATGGGTTAGCTACTCCCGAGAACATCTTATTACCAATTACCTATTAATTCCTATCCCTGGATATAGGGTCCAAATAGTAAGTCAAGATGAAATGAAACACATCTGATACCACTTTGTAACATCCTGGTTCCAGGATCCGGCAAGAGGTTCCCCGTACCCAGTTGATCAAATGGCGTCAAGAACATTTCCCCAAATGCCAGAGGCTGCCGAGTAGTAGTGAGGGCCATGGGTGTGAAAGTGGGGAATCAATGTCCTCATTGACAGAGTAACACAGCAGAAGTAAAACATATTGCAATAGAAGGAGGAGAAAGCATACCATAAAAAAGAAAACAGTGTAAGACTAAAAGTAAGAACAACTAGAGCACATATATAAATATGATGCTTGATAAATATCTCTAGGAAAACAGCAAAACAAGTCACAATGCTAGAATATAGTAAAAACAATAGATCAAAAAAATAGATAGACTCTAATAGCATTGCAAGCCTCTCCTTGGTCCCATGCTCTCCAACTCCTCTACAAATCATGTGCCTAAATTAGAATGGCGCTTGCCCTTATCTATACATGCAGCAATATAATCTCTTTGAGCCCAAAAGCATGACCCAAAAAGGGTGTGAGACTAATCCCAGTAGTCAACCACCAAATGATTTGTGTCTAAATGTCAGTGAATATATATGGAATGAAATAAAAAAAGTGAATAAGTAAACAAGGAAGTACTCAAGGAATACAAACCTATAGTTTCAATTTCAACATTTACATTGAAAAATTTAATCAACCAAACACAATACAAGAAATTCTTTGGGAAGTTATCACAACATATCCGCTCTATTTCAATTTACATGGATATAATATTGACACTCGGATGAAGCACTCATTGTCAATTCCCCCTATAGTCTAGTGTAATCTAAGACTATCTGAGGAAGTACTCACTGTCAATTCCCCCTATAGTCTGTTATAGGTAACAATAGACACTCTGAGAAAGCACTCAACATAAATTCCTCCAGTGGTCTCGTATCATATCTATAGACAATCAGAGGGGGAACTCAAATTCCATCCCTCATATGGTCTCGCAGCGTGATAATTATAACGGACACTCTGGGAAATCCCTCAACGTCAATTTCCCTTATGGTCTCACTACACAAGGTTCCCGCAGCCATGTCTACAGAAAATGTGCACAATGATAATCAGTAGTGAAATTAAACCTCATGAAATACATGGCTAAAGAAACTACAACATATTCTACCATTTCAGTTAACAATTACACAACCCTAACAATACAAGGCATGGAAAGAAAGGCAGCAACCAAACATGCAAACTAGACCAACGGTCAAAAAAGAAAACATGGGAAAAACATCCACACCATAGCAAAGATATCCATATAGTCATCAATTAACCTCTATTTAATAAAAATATGCATATTAGGCAAACAAAAGTTCTAGAACCAATAACAAACAACACCCCAAACAAGGGTATTGGTCACTTTTGCACATATAACTCAAATACTATCTACTGAATTGCACAAACAGCCTACCTAGGCATTGTGAGATCGATATATTTGAATTTCGGGACGTGCATATCCCTATAACTCTGTAGATTTAGATTTCAATTAACAATGTTCAACCAAAAATATATCATGCGAGAAGATAAATCAATAGATGTTGTTCTATTAGAATATATAACTCACTGATGCGATTCATATGCATCCAATAGTGTTTGATTCGTAGAACAGATGTGGATTCAGGTGCTTGTTGAAGATCTGTGTCATACGGTCACTCCTAGAAGAGACGACTAAAGAAGAAGTGTCCTCTACCAATTAGACATAACCCCAGTCTGTTTAATGAAAAAAAAGTACACAGTGTGTAATTTATAAGTACATGGAGTGTACTTACCCTTACTGAGCCCCACATTAGGCTGCCTCCAGGTCACCACACACGATCGTGTGCTCGGCAGTTACATGAACAGAAAACGGCTACATGCAGCAACTAAGTACACGGAATGTACATATATGTTCATGGTGTGTACATATAAAATTTCTAGAAAGTCTTATTTTTCTCAAAAACACCAGAAAATAGAAAACAAACCTGAAAAGAAGATTCAGGTTCTTACACCCAATTGTATTTCATGGGTTATGCTACGATGAATAATTTATGTTTTTGTGTCACCTGTAAAAATGATTTCATTATGAGATGGGTTGAACCTATATCTCCCTCCAACGCATTGGGTAAAGATTTATATATCATGAGATATACATAACTGAGATGAAAAGTAAATACGGTTTAGTAATACATGGATGGAACAACATGTAAACCCGGTTCAGTAATGAACGTTTTCCACTATGATTGTCTTGGGAGTAATGCCTTGGTCACTATGGAAATATTATTATGTGATTAATAGTTTTCCATAATTACAATTTTTATGCCAATGTTATTCTACCATGGTTAATGTTCCATTATGATCTATGACTTATGTACTACCAATATTTATTTCATGACTCACGATTTTGATTTTTAAACATTAGGTTCATTTTTTGCGTTCAAATGTTTATGTTCTGTTTTCAGTTATTGATGTTTACCCTTACTGATCATTTCACTTCAACATTTTTATGTTATCTTTTCCTTAGTTTATAAATAATGGTTTTAGGTTTGAAAAAAATGGGGTTGATCTATATCAGTGATGTTGAATATCATTCACAAATTTATAATATTATGTTCTGAGTTTCTGAATAGACTAAACTTATACGGTCTTTAAGAGTCATTTTTAGTAATGTATTAAGTATTCTAAAAAAGAAATGTAATGTCCGGGTATATCATTCTTGGGTCATTAGAGTTGGTATCAGAGTTAGGGGTTAGTCAACCCTGAAAAACTAGGATGATAAAACTTTATTGAGATCCCAAGAGATATTTCTACGGATAAGGCTAAGGATGTCCTAAGGATAAGTCAATTATTGGTTACAATCCTAGGGTTTTTGGGATAATAATTACTAACCTAGGGTTAAACTAAAGATATCATATATTAAAATATTATATGTAATTTACCTTACTTATGTGTTTCTAATCTATGATATATATTTCTCACATATTGCATTCTAATCTTAGTCAATAACCAAATCAACATAAATCATAGTTAACAAATGAAATTTCCAGATGTGAAATGTGTGGGAATTATGAAGATCTATTACATAATTGGAATTATCATGGGGAGAATCATGAAGACAGTATGAGGATTGGTCATACTGCGGAGGATAAAGAGATTTTAAATGATATGTGCGAGGTATTTGGTGTTATTACAATATTGTTGACATAAACCTAAGGAGTTTGTGTTCGAGAAACATTAATACATGATTCATATTTTTGGAAATAATAAGAGGAGGGATCTAGAAAAATGTTTTATGAATTATGTTGGATGATTTATGTGTATATGTTTTTGATTTCAAAGATTATGTTATATGAATCCTGAAATATATAACTATTTTTTGTATAAGTATATAATTAATGATTGGAATGGAAATGTTGAATAATTATATGGATACCGAAAAGTGATTTATTGGTAAGGTAATATACTTGGAGATCACATGATTAAGGGAAAGATAACTCATAGTATATACCTTTTGTTATGATAAAGATATTTGGGTAATGATATGATATATTTCAATAAGTAAATTTGTTGATTCTAGTTTCATGAAATCTATTTATGGAGTTATTGACACGAGGGGTATGCTATAATGGTTGAAGGATATAACTTTTTGGGACATAATAAATATATCTAGTTTGTTTTGGACTAAGGAAACATGCATGTTTTCAATAAGGATATATTCTAATTCATGTTCTTACAATGACTCATTAGAATAAATGATGAAGGTGTTCACTTTTTTGTAATGTGACCAACCAGATATATATCTTATGATTTATAGTGGATAAATAAACGTATTCACATGCATGATATATGACCTTTCCTATTATTGATTTTATTTTATATGTGATTTTGGAGAGAATTATTTTGGATAATCCTAAAGGGTTTAATGGATATTGATGGGATTTAGATAGTGTTGATTAAGGATAAAACAATTTTGAATATTATTTTTGGAGTGTTATAATTGTATAGTTTTATAAATAAGAAATCCAATAGGAAGGGTGACAACCCATCATGTTTAACAAGGATACGGAAATCGATCCCACTACTAAAGTGAGACAAGATTTTATCACCTACCATTGGCCTACACGATGTCCTTGGTTAGTATAAATTAGTTCTATTTTATTTAAGCAGTATGGTAGATGAAGTATAAATCCCTTTTTGGGACCATATATGACTAATCTCACTATAGGTTGGATTATACTGATGGAATAACCTATCATTCTATCGCACAATATTCTAACACTTCATGAAAGATAAATTCAACTTCATTTATTTAAATTAAGATGATGTGGAAATTGTTCAACGTACGAAAAATGGAGCGACTTTACCAAAATCATGTAATTATTTATTATCATGAAAAAATATTCAAAATTATGAAAGGGATATTGAAAACCAAAAATGTTATCCTAGTAACTTCTTATGAAGTGAATCAGATGGTCCCTTAAATTATTATAGATTTATTTCTTTCTGGTAGATAACATTATTCAATCCTTATTCAATATCATTATCTATCAGTACATGATGGTTATATTTCTCATCCATATCCATGTTTTTTCTTCCCACTTGTGTTCTCCTATGTGGAAACCCAGTGATGACTTAATTAGGGTAAACATTACATTTAAAACATTCATTTTTAGAATATAGTTTTAGTATCCCTTTTTACATTGTCTGTTTCAATGAATGAAACTTTCGAGTAGTAATCCATTTATATCCCCGACGAATTTTGAGCGCGACATTCTATTTTAGTGGGGGAGGAATGTAACCCAACTATATTTTATGTGATAGATTATTTTTAATTTCTATTATGCCTTGTGTTGTACTCAATCCCAAGATTAGCTTATGCTCTACACAACAAATTATTGGCTTGCTATATAGACAACAATATTTTTGGCTTGTGTTAAACACAAATTTGAACTTATTTTTATAGAATTAATTTCATGCAACATTGAGTAAAACATTTTTCAATGTATAAATGTACTAAGTTTGGATTATGATATACGCAACCCCAAAGTAATATTGCACAAAAAAACACTTACATGGCATGAATTACACACAAGATCAACCTTCCTCGATAGCATGCGTTGTACACAATACGGAGTTTCACAAAACAATCATATATTATTAAAATATTATATAAAATATCCATTATTAATAGTTTTAACTACATTTTTAATTTTATATGACATTAACATTCATGTTATGTATTTTACATAACATAATAAAAGATAAAATTTAATTATTTCTGGATGAAAGAACTAATTTTAAAAAATTTCTATTTTTCTGCCTTTAATGGTACAATAATTTTTATTCTAGTTTATAAAAATATTATATATTTTAATTTAATAAAAAACATTTTTCAAATGGCAACATCAAAATTTAAGTTGGTTAAAATTTTGGTATTTTTCTAATAAAATTCAGATTTTGATGAATAGTGGAAAATACTGCAATTTAATTCAAAATTACATTTTTTGTCTACATTTTATATATAGTTTTATTAAATTTTTAATTGTTTTTAATGTGTAATTAGGTCAGGTTTTTCTCATTTAGTCTAATTTTGTTTATTGGATATAATTTCACATTGAAATTGGACATAAACACATGTCAATCTTTTGATTGTTTTTACTTTTTAAAAACTATCATTTTAGTCTTGACAACGTGAATTAATTTTAATATAATTAATGAATATTATATGGTTTAAATTTGGAAATATAGATTCTATATTTTTGAATCAGAAGGTCTAAATTGGGTGAATAGGTACCTTTTTTTATATTATGAATAGTTACTCCAGAAATTACTTTTTTACCATCGTTAAAGGGAAAATATAGTAAATTAGGGTAAAAAATAATATTTTAACATTATAAAACTTCCCTAAAACGTCTACTAATATGATTTTGTTAGATATTTCCAACCATGGTAATCCTATGGTCAATTTTGGGACCCCATGGATTCACTTGGATGTGAAAACGACATTTTATAAGAATTAATTTAAAATAAAGGGAAATATAACATAAACATGTATGTTTTACTATAAAAACTATGTGTTTTATATAAGTGATAACTTTGACTATAAATATTAATTATAAAGATAAAACTATTTCCTATGTCATTATATTTTAGTTTTAATTTATAGACATTGAATATATAAATTCAATAATGACACAATGATGATGTGGTTCTTACTTCATTAATAAAGGATTCAAATAAATGATATTATAAATGTTAAAATAAATGTAATTAGGTTTTTTAATGTCATAAAATAATTTTATAGATCATATTGACATATTATATTTATTTTTATTCCATTGGTTTGAACAAATCTGGTTTTTATGAATTTATAAAAAAGTCACGTATGAATACTGTCAAAATTTGACATAAATCATACCTTAATATATAAAGTTGTTTATTAAATTATATTTAATTTCTATAATTGTAATATTCATAGAAATGGTAAATATATGTGGATATATGACATACCCAACTTTTTTTTTCAGCTCATTCGACCTGATATAGTAATTACATTAACCCAAAATGTGTAAATAGTGTGATATCATGGTTAGTTAAAAAAAGGTAAAATATGGTTTAATCTGAAATGATAAGGATTGATTTTTGACCTAGGTGTGTTTAAAACCTATTGAATGAGTTTTTTTCGACTGAAAAGTGTATTATATTTGATATAAATTTCATTGTGACTATTTAAAACCGAAAATAAATTTATAATAAATTAATATTTACACATATTCTTAAAGTTACCATCCTCCCTCGTATAAAAGGCCACCACATCTACCCCTATAACTCACACCTATAAATCCCCTTGGCTCAAAAAAATTATTCCCAAATAATCTCCCAAAATCCCTACCTTTCTTCTAAAATCTTTTCCTTAGGTATAATGAAATTCAAGAATTCTATTTGGATCAAATTAAAAAAAGTTACCTGATTTAGAGGCAACATCTTCTCTCAGGTTCTTTTATTTGATTTAACTTAAACACTTCTAAGGTTCTTCTTATTACATGATTAAATAAAAACATGGGTTTAATAAAAAATACTAGGATTTTGTTGTGATAATGATTCTAACAATACTTATACACACCTTCTTATGGATATCAACATTATGTTTCTTTGTATGGTGAACTACTGCCTCACGAAATGATGAATGTTCAATTTTTACCTATCACCTAAAAAGGTGTCTATTATGATATAAATATATTTAAATATTATATTTATTAAATTTATATTTTCTCTATTCTTCTTTATTTATATTTACATCATACCTTTATGCTTCCCATAATGTGTAACTACGATAATTTAATTTGAGGACGTGCAGACTACCACTCCCTCAAAAAGATATGACTTGTTTATTCCATACATGGAATGCAATAAAATAGATAATTAAAGTACATATGTTACATATATAAAATAGATAATAAAATATAATTATAATACACATGAGTATCAATTAGTTTTCATTCCTTAAACTTGAAATGAAATGAAAGTAGCATTAATATGTATGTACGACCTACCGTCTCCATGAACAATGTATTCCTTTTAATTTACCTATATATTATATAGAATTATATAGAAAATATATATGATACATAAATCATTTATTGCATTCTGGAAGTATTTAAATCATGATTAAAATAATAATATCATGAATAATAAGACAAAAAAAAGTATGATAAATAAAATGATTATTACCCAAAATGTTGATTTAACATGGAAGTAATAAATGAACATCAAACATAAATTCATAAGTGAATAATATATGATTCCATAAATATGGTTATGATTATTTTACAAGTTAATAATATGTTTAAACCCACAATACATGAGTTTCATAAAGGTGTGAAGGGTATCAAACCTATGTTAAGGGATAATTTTGCAATTTATTTATTATCCGAGATTATTTACTCGTATGTATATAATGAAGATATATTCATCATCCATGTCCATGTTTTCAGAAACAAAACTCATAAAGGGTTTAATATTCTTCAATATATTTTTAAATCCCTTTTTACCCATTTTTTTCTTTTAATAAATTATATGAAAGGAATTTTTATTTTGTTTATCATTCGAGGTACTTTTTGACTTTTCTAGAAAAATTATGACGAGAATTTCGTTTTCACATATACAAAATGAATGGATTTTTACGGTTCCATGATTCCTTATTTCTATGAAGCATCCTATATGCTATCTCATGTTTAAATTAAACTGTATTATTTCTTTATAAATTTGTGTGTAATTTTGATATAAGGAAACATTTTTGAAGAAGAAATGATATATTCCTAAAAAATAAAGTTCAACTAGATTATCTAAATTACATTACAAATAATATGACACTATATAAATATAGTTATGTTTCAATACTTATTATTACTATGATTTTATTATATTAATGTTTGAATGGTATTTTATATGGATTATGTTATGATGTAATGTTGTTTAAGAAACCCATTTTATTTACCAAGTTATTCTATGATGAATGATTTATATTTTTGTGTATCAGGAAAAAATATTTTATCATTAAATGGGTGGGGCCTATATCTCCTTCCAATGAATTTGGAAATGATTTATATCTCATCAGATAGACATGGCTCTAATGGATATTAAATCTGGTTTAGTAATAAATGGATGTAACAATAAGTAAACCTAGTACAGTAATGAGCACTGTCCACTGTGATGGTCTTGGACGAAATGCCTTGTTTAATATGGAAATAATATTATGACCGTGTTAGTTTTCCAAAGATATATATTTTATGAAAATGATATTTTATCTTGGTTAATGATACTTTAAGCTATATTATTTTTTTAATTCCAATATTTATATTAAAAATCAATATTTTAATATTTAAACTTTATGTTCATGTTTTTACTTTCAAATGATTAATTTTTTTATGTTCCCCATGTTTAACATTACTGAGAATTTGAGCTCACCCGTTGTATGTTTTCTTTTCCATAGTATATAAAGAAAGATTTTAGTTAGAAAAAAAATGGGAAGATCATTATTTTAGATGATAAATATTGTTCAAAAATTTAGAAGATTATGTTTTGGGTTTTGATAGAAATTAAACTAATACGGTCATTGGAAATCATTTTGTATAATGTATTAATTATTATTCAAAAGAAATTTAATTTCCATGTACATCATTACTGAGTCATTAGAGCCCTCCCCATAATGGAAGTTACTGTGGAGGCCCTCCCCATTGTATCATCAAGAAATTAGAAGGTTCTCCCATCATTATAGTACATCTTGAAGGCCCTCCCTAGGATGTACACTGCATAAATTCTCCCAACAACCAGATATCATGTTGTGATAGTAGTCCTTGACATCATAGCAGACATTGAGAAGGTCATCCCTTTAGTGACATCAGGTATCAAGAAGGTCCTACCCTTACTATAGACCACCCTAAAGGACCTTCCTAGGATATACTGTGTAGGGAAATTCCTCGTGGTCGGGCATCAAGTTGAAATGTTAGCCCTCACCATTGTGGCACCAATTATGAAGGTCCTCCCCGTAATCAAAATACTTTCTGGAACGAAGGCCCTACCCTTGTCTAGACAAATAGAAGAAATCCTTTCTATGATGAGGCAGTTAGAATAATGGTGTCAGACATCTGAAATACTTTGACTACGACGATTGATAACCATTTTCATCTAGAGGATTGTCTAGGGCCACGCTCATCTTATGAGCCACTTCTATGCCATTCACATATCAATGAGGCTCCTACCAGCCCAGATACAAAGAATAAATTTTTTTAGAAGAATTCAAGCTAGGAATATCAAGTAGAGGAGTCCCCAGAAGAACAAAAGATGAATATTTTTCTCTTTAGGAGACAAATATCTATATATCACATAATTTTGATGTATCGTCCTATAACTACATCTCAATTTTACAATCTGAGTGAGTTATCTAAGAAATTTATTCATAAAAATCACCTCAATATCTTGATAATTCATTTCCATATAAAATAACTATTCTTGCTTTATGATGGTTATGCAAACCATGTAAACATATTAGGAGAAGATCACCATCTAATCGATATAGAATACCTCATATATGCATGATTTCCATTATTAGAAAGGTGAATGAAAAGACATGAATTGTCTTTCCTTCATGCACTACACAAGGTGCATTACCTCATTATTGATTCCCCATCTAGTGTTTCTATTTAGGATGGGGAGAACATGTATATATACACTTCACCCAACAACATGTTCAACAGACCTCATTAGAAGTGAAATCATACAATTTAATTACCCAAAGGAAACAGCCAAATGAAATCCCTACTCAGGAATGATTGAATAAACATCCAAAACTAACCTCGAGTAAGTCTCAAAAGCACTAGACACAATAAGATCATTCCATTGTAAATATTCATAGCCAAGTGATTGAACATTCAGTAGGATTCCTTCCTAAGGGAATCCAACTAGAAAGTTGTTTTTATGCCTTCAAAAGCTAATAAATCCCATGAAAATCAAGCGCCATACATGGATCGCACCCATGTAAGAGAGAATAAAATCAAAAAGGTGTCAATAACGGTGGACACCTGTAACACCCCAGAATGATAAAGGGTTAATTGACTAAATTATATGAATCATGTCAACAAGGTGCACCTTACTTTTCAAGAGGATACCTGATTATAACTCCATAGATAAGCATGTTTGGCCTGCAGTATTGATCAGGATCGGTGACCTTCTTGGAAGTTTCCTAGGGTGTATGTGAGGGATGAAAAAGCACACTAGAAAGGACATGTGTTGTCATGTGGGGAAAATCATTTGTTAGATGACCCATTCGGGCACATGGTTGGACCCTGGGGTGGTACCCACATGTCTGTGGGGCAACTGGTGGTACTTGGTGGGCCACGACCCGACGTCCATGAAATGGTGGGGTGGTTGTGCTGTTACTGGGGCCCAGTTTTCACATTTGGAATCAGACGTGGTACCCAGGCTTAAGTGTAGTGCATTGCCTCAGATGAGATGTAGGGCCCACAATGAGGACATTGTTCTCTAAATGAGGGTGATTTTAAGACCCCAAAATGATAGAGAATTAAATGATTAAATTATATGATTCATTTCAACAATGTTCCCCTTCCTTTTCGCGTGACAACGTGATTAGAACTCCATAGTAATGCGTGCTTGGCCTAGAGTAGTGATCAGGATGGGTGAACTTTTGGGAAGTTTCCCTGGTTGTGTCTGTGTGAGGACAAAGCACACTGGAAAGGAATTGTGTGGGCATGTGGGGACAATCATTAGTCAGATGATCTATTCAGGCATGTGGCTGACCCATTAGGCACATGGGTGGACCCTGGGGTGGGCCCCAAGTGTCATATCACTGTTCCCTTTGGACCATGTTTCACAATAAAACCGAAAGAACACCTCATAAATGATGGTAAAAGTCAATAAAAGGAAACATAAATATTTCATTCCATTCATCACCATGTACACCACCCCCAATGCAGTATGCATTAGTGATCATGGTAAACATTAACCACATGGATCTCACAGGAAATGATACAAAGGGAGAGGAAGAAAGAGAATATGGTTCCCTCTTGGAGGTCTCCCACACTAAGCCTAATGGTGTGTATACTCGGAACTAGATAGTTTTCCTATATTTGGGTTACCCCTCTATTAATCCATCATTACCTCCCGCATAAATCCCCAAAAAGGAGAAGAATAATTCCAAGGATTCCTATGACCCACCTCTGCCTCCTCCTGAGATTGTGGGGACTATAATTAGTGAGATGACCCATTCGGGCACGTGGGTAGACCCTGGGGTGGCCCCCACATGTATGCGGGGAAACTGGGGGTAGCTGGTATGCCAGGACCCGATAGACATGTTAAGGTAGGGTGTTTGTGGTGTCCTCGAGACCCTATAGTTACAATACCGGTGCAATACGGGAACATCCATAACCTGCAATGCTAAGGGAGTTTTCAAATCCAAATTCCCCAGTAAGACCAATAAATCTATGCCATAGTTGATCAATAGAAGAATTGGATAATCCCCATCCCATGGATCATGGGGAATTTTTACATCATGTTCCCACACAGTGGACATCTGCCTTCTCCCATCTAAGAATAACGATTAGTAGAGAGGTCACCTGTTCCACCTCGTCTCATGGTTCGTACCCCCCGAGATGAAGGAATATTACAAGGTCATATCAGGGATCCCTATGGGTCATGTTCTCTATGAAACCTAAATAACAACTCAAAATGGATGGAGAAAGTCCAAAAAAGGAAACATATGTATTTCATTCCATTCAGCACCACATATACTACCCCAATGTGGTATGCATTAGTGACCATGGTAAATTTCAACCACATGGATCTCATAAGAAATGATACAAAGGGAGAGGATGCAAGAGAATATGGTTCCCTCTTGGAGGTATCCCACATTGAGCCTGATGGTATGTATACTCGAAACCAGATAGTTTTCCTATATTTGGGTGCCCCTATATTAATCTATCATTACCTCCCGCATGAATCCCCAACAAGGAGACGAATAATTCCAAGGTTTTCTATGATCCACCACTGCCTCCCCCTGATAATGTGTCCATCACTCTCGAGGAAATATTCACCAAGATGGAGGAAGAAATGAGTGGTCCTAGCTGAATCAATGATGAGATGCGCAAAAGGATTTATCTTGCTGGATGCATTCCCCAAGAGTAACGTCAACAAGTTTTCTAAGAAGAGGTGACCCTTCCACAAGCAGTCATCCTGATAAACAATGTTAAGCACATATGCCCTTCTAATCAAGAACCGGGACCCTGAGCCTACATAAATTAGGCCTCAGAAGGAAAATAAGACTTCCCTCCACTAGGAAAGTATCCAAAGTATATGAAGGTGAACCCACAAGGGATTCCCTTAGCTGTGCATCCACCCCAAATTCTAGTAGTACCGGCACATCTAGATTTTCCCAATGTTACACCCACTGATGATCAAGTCCGTTAGTATATTCATTGAGGGATCTTAAATACTATTGAGGAATTGATAGCTTGACTAGTACCCATGGAAGGGAAGCACACTCCAACACCACTAGACTGCAAACCCTACCCTGATTGGGTGAGAGACATCATGCCACTACAAAACATCAGCAACCACATATTCATAGTGATCAATGGTTCTGGAGACCCGTATTAGCACCAAATGCACTATGCCTCTTACCGTGACTCCGTTATGGGAAACCTGGAGCAGTAATAAGGGTTGAAACTCAGGTGTTTGATGTAAACCCAGTAGGGTTCGGACTTCATATGGTAAACTATATTTCCAAATAAATCAATCACTGTCATAGATGACCTTCAAGGATAGTTTCTCTTGCAGTTCAGTTTTACGTGGAATAAGACAATGGTCAGTGATCTCATTTACTAATAGTAGTGAGATAATGAAAGTGTTTAATTTTTCATTTCTAGATGGAAAGGCCGGAACAAATCCTTGAACCATCTCCTCACCTATGATGAAATTCACTATATGTTCATTGATAACCTCTCTGCTTAATTGTGTACACCACTCATCCCAATGAAGTAAAAAGTGGGTTTCGATATTCCTTCTCCATTTCCAAAAGGATAAATGACTCCTTGTAGCGGACCAATCTCACATCCTAGGTTGAACCATCAGCCACAAGAAAAATAATGGGAAAAGTTGAAGAGGATTTTATCATTATTTAGCCAACCCTAACACCAAATCTAGTTGTGAGGCCTCCACCAAACCATGTGGGACCGCCTAGAAGCCAACAACCACCCCCACCTCAGAAAGATGAGCAAATGGGTGCTAAAAGAAATCATTTCAACAAAAAAAAAATAAATTCAACACAATCAAAGATGACAAAGTCCAAGACTATATCATAACCATCATGAATTAAAAATTCTATGTCCACCATAACAAATTAAATACGTTGATGTCTGTATCGAAAACTGTCTGAAATTAATGTCCCTATCACCGGATACTAAGGAATACCATTTAAGTGTGCTTCATCATCAAGGATCTCCTGCAAAAGATGGTTGTTTTCAGACAAGTCAAGTGGGGTCTTCCACCAACACAAGGGGTGTATGTCTCCACTATAGACCCATGAGAGGAAGAGTAATGACAAATAGTCACTAGAAAAAAAAAGAGAAAACATTTAATAGTTGTATGACTTGTAAAATAGTCAACTAATATCCCAGCATCCTACATGACCGGTTTTAGCAACCAACAGTGCCTCCAATAGCCCTTGATATGACACAAACATCATGCTTTTCCCCGTAGTACTTTGGGGAACAGAAGGGTATAATGTGAGAGTACGAAGATTAGTGGGAAACAAATATGAAGCCATTTTTTTTTTCTTTCAAACTTCATGATATAACATATGGTACAACGGGCCTTGACCCACCAAATGGGACAACGAGAAACACCCCTCCAAAAAACACCATCAGAAGAAGAATATCAGACATAAGAATTATTGGATCAAGAACTGATCATTGGATTAAGTAATGTCATTCACCTGATGGACCCCTTATATGATAAAGACTATGCCCACAAACCCATAATCCCCCATCTCCAACTTAAGTGCCGAAGGAAGTTGTAGTAGATCTTGAGATTTTATTAGAAGGAATGATCGTGAAAGGAGTCAAATTCCAGGCCACACCTTAGCTCTAACTGTTAACATTGTAGAAACCCACATAAGACCCCTCTAATAGACACAACAGGAACTAGAGTCATTCTCCACCACCACAGGAATAAATCCATGCCCAATAATCATCGAGTATTTGTTTGAGGAATAACAGATGTCCAATATCCCAAGGGATAGAGGCAGACCAATTCAGCCGAACTCAGAATGTAAAACAGTACCATCAACTCCTGTCATAGAGGGAATACCATCTACATCCAAAGCTCAAGCCTCTAATGTTCCAATGAAAGAGCATCCCCATGTCGGGAAGTGCTGACCCTTAGAATAGAAATATGATATTCTAAAACTACTAGCCTCACTACAAGAAATGCTAACAATTTTGGATGCCTAAGTATGTCCTCAGAATGTACTGTCATCATCTCCGTAATAGATCATAATGAAGAAACCATCCTGAAAGGGAATAATAAACCCTTATATGTGTCTGGATAGACAAATGGCGCTGATATTCGGAGGATTTTCATCGAAAATTGATCTTGAGTTAACATCCTCATAATCCAAACACATCTTCATTTATTCTATGATGAGGATAGTCTAACAACCTTCACCAAAACACTGATAGGATATGAAAAAATCAAGAATAATCCATTGGGACGAATCATGATTAAAACTTGTCTTGGTGACCTCGTGTCTGATTCATATTTTTTGGTATTGTAAAAATGTACTACCATCATATTACTATTTTTAAGGCCCTAACTACCTCAACATGTGGTGATTCCCTTATCATACCATTAGTAAATTAAATATTTTCTCTAATATCAAAAAGGGGACATTACACACTGTTAAATCCAAAATCGAGTCCTATGAGTTGCATTACATCAATTCGGTGTTCTATGAACTGGATGAGAAGCTATCACTGACTAATGAAATTGATTGGATCAGTACTGAAAATAGATTGGAAATGGACCATGCCAATCCCATCCAAATGCTTGGGGAAGAGTATGTATTACCCATAAAATAGGTTGGGTGAATATGTTGATGCTTGGATAAAAAATAATTTGCCTACATGATTTCTATTTTGGCCACCACGTCCAATGATGCTGAACAGTGTGCCAATTCCTATTATTAATGGAAATCCTGAACAAAGATGCACATGGCCTATCCTATGATCACTTGGCAGTTCATGCCTTACTCAGAAAGGTAGAAGATAATTTCTCTCCCCACACCGGAGAGTTCATGTCAAGAATCTTCTCTTCATTGGAAGAGGATGAAAATAATGAAGATGATAAAGAAGAAGAAGTAGAATAAGACCTCAAATATTCCCCTCCAGCATTCAAATAAAGTTTCTCCATCCTAATCGATGAACATAGAGAGATAAACATGGTCACTAAAGATTACCTATGGCCCACTCTGATTTCTATGGATATTCCATTCTTGGAGAAAGAGGCATATATCTCCTTCATAATAATAATAAAGATGCATTTTTCAAGAACTAAATTGAAATTCTAGGCCTCAATCATGAGGCCGAAACTCATTATCTAGGTCTTTCAAAAGACCATTGTGGTTATAAGCAGGCAGCTAGAACGACCCACCTAATGCATGCTTCTAAAATAGAGGCTGAAGATGACAATCAAATTAATGTCAACTTTATCCAGGAAGTCCAATATATTATATGTCTGAAAAAAAATTCGTGTCTAAAAGAATAATGGAAAAATTAGAGTCTACATCGACTTCAGGGAAATCAATAGGTATTGCCTTAAAGTTGATTTCCTGGTCCAAATCACATAATTGTTGATTGATGTGACCACCTGAAATGATCGCGCTCTCTACTGGATGGTTATCATGGATACAACCTTTCCCAAATGTCCTGAGGAGATGAAGAAGCTAATTCTTTCTGGCCCCCAGGCGGTGTTCTATTATAAGGTGATGCCCTATGGTCAAAAAAATGTCGGTGCTACATATCATCACGCCATGCATCGCTTTTTCAAGCCCTTCCTGGGAATATTAGTTGAGTTATACATTGAATATAGGGAGGTTAAAAAAAGTGCTCAAACCACCTGAACATAACTTGAAATTGTATTCAACAAACCATTACAACATTGTTTAATGATGAACCCCCTAAAGTGTGTGTTCAATGCTACCTCTAGAAAATTCCTCAACATCATCGTAAACTATAGAAAAATCGATCCCAGTCCAATGATTAAAAAATACATTCCTTATCATGTCTCCAGCTCTCAACCTCACGGATTTGAGGGGTCTCTAGGGGAATGTGGCCTACATCCTACATGTCATAGGAAACCATGCAGGTTAATCTTTTCCTTTCACCATGTTAATAAAATAGTGGTTACATACAAGTGGGATAATGATTGTAAAGATGAATTTTACAATCATAAAAGATAACTCCAAACAACACTGTTAATGATGGTTCAAGTTGATGGGAGACCTCCCATTTTGTACGTAACCACCTTTGAATGGTAATTATGAAATTTCATTGTGCAAAAGAATCATGGAAGTTGTGAGAACATTCTCTGTTACCTTATCCGAATAATGATCAATTCTAAGACTCTACAATAAAGAATCTAAAAGAACTATCTAGACCTAATCATCGTAGTTACGAAATTCAGGCATTTCTTACAGCATAATGAGGTCCATCTAGTCTCCCACTATAACCCACTCAAGAATATCCATTTCCATCCCATGATAACTAGATTCCTCAGATGGTGGGTCAAAATCATACAATAGTTTGACATATGGTATGTGCCCTAAAAATACATCAATGTAAATATGTTAGAACACTTCTTCGAAGACCACATCTTAGAAGAAATGACCTCAATGGATATAAAGTTTCCTGATGAAGACATTTTATCTACCCAAGAGGGTCCCCAGGCATGGGAAATGTACTCTGATGGTGCTTCTAGGAGCCCAATAGGGTATAAGATGAAGGATCCCAAGATTTTCAATATGGGGTTGAGTGTTATACTCATATTCCCAAAAAATTCCTTCTTTCTTTACTCCTACCTTTTTTCAGAGGGGTGAAAAAATAATGAAGTAGAATACCAGGTCCTCATTTGTAGAACTAGAGAAGGCATATCATGCATGATCCAAACACTTGAGGATAAAATGTGACTCAGAGTTGGTCATCAAGCTATATAATGGGGGATATTCCATTAAAAAGATTTATTGGCCCCCTTGATGAAACATTTTTAAAAATTGATTGTAGAATTCCCTTCAGAGTCGACACAAACATATGTCCCTCAGTCACATAATTCTCTATCCAATTAAATAGTCATCATCATTGCCCACTGTCATATTGTTATGCCATTTATTCAGAAAAATATAAGGGAAATCAATGATAATATCCCTATTTTGGAGCCTCATGGACACACCCCCGGATAAATGAACACCATTGAAAAATAACATCACTGGGGGGAAATCATGTTACATAGGAATGGATGGGATCAAATTCAGAGGCGGGAATTCAACTTTTTCTTGTACAGTGGCACAAACCAAGAAATTGATCTCTACAAACGAGGCCTACATAGAGTCCTTCATAGCTGCATCGATGGTGAAGAGACTGATGCAGTCATGAAAGTAGTTCACACTGGTTCTTGTGGAGGACCTGAATCAGAAACTGTGATCTCCAATAAAATTTGATGTAATGGTTACTAATGGCCCACTATGATACAGGATTGTGCCACATTCACCATGAAGTACCATTCCTGCCATGATCATGAAAATTTTATTCACAAACCAACATAGCTGCTTCATACAGATATGTACTCCTGTCCCTTTTTCATATGGGGGATTGATGTTGTGGGACCATATCCCCCCTCCACATCTAGACACTTCTAATTCATTCTCACACAAACTGAATTTTTTTTCAAATGGTCTGAAACCATTCCTCTAAAAGAGACCAGGGAAAAATGAATTGATATATTTTTTAAATAAAACATAATTACTATACTTAGAAACCCTCATTAAATACTAATGGAAAGTGGAACCATAATCTAATCTACTATGTTGGACATGTTATACCGGGAGTATGGAATCAAAGCCAACTATTCATCCCGCTACCATGCACTAGTTAATGGGAAGATAGAGGATTTTAACAAGACTATGTCCAACATACTTCACAATATGATAGATAAGTATATGAAATCATGGCCATACAATATCCTTTATGATTTATGGGCCTACTCTATCATAAACCGTACATTCACCCAGGCAACCATGTACTCACTAGTATACATGGAAGAGGCATATTTCCCTTTTGAAATTCATGTTCCATCACTCCCTGTAGCCATTTTTTATCAACTGTCCATGGATGACCAATCACAGAAATGGTTCGATGAGTTGGAGCGATTGGATGCGAAAAGGTTTCACACATTGAACCATTTGGAAGTCTACCAAAATCAGATCTCACATTCCTTCAACAAAAATGATCACCTTCGGTCTTTACTCGAAGGAGAGATGGTGTTGGTCCTCATAACCCAAATGATACCCTATAAAAAACCCCTAAATCATCATCCAAAGTGGGAGCTAATTGTTTTCGTACATAAGGTCTTTTTCAATGGAGCGTACGTCTTGATATCAATGGATGAACTGCTCATCATGGCTCCTACCAATGCAAGGTTTTTGAAGAAGTACATCGTGTAACAGTGATGTATACCGTAAATAATATATAATCTTAATCTACGAGTTATCACCCTAACTATATGAAATTAAATTGTATGGTATTAGTCATCAAAATATGACATTATACATTGGCGCCATTTTCCAAGCGATATGACATTAATCTATAGTATACATGTTGATTTCACATATTCATAAACATCCCCGAACATCAAAAATGGATGATAAATCTCCTAAGGAGACCCCTTCCTGACTATGAACATTATAACCTAGTGGATCTCCATATGTTACCCACAAAAATAACTTATCAACAAGAGACAAATTCGAAATTAGGAGAGGCCTCTCTTACCTCTGTACCCCTCAATGTCTTCCATACCACATATCGTTTCTCCTAATCCGAGATCCTCCATAATCATTATTTACACATTCCATCCCTCTCATGTTAAAGGAACATCAAAACTTTGAATATTTATTTTCCTATATCTAATCATGGATTCAGTAATATATAGTCCAAAATCTATGACCATGAAATATATCTAATCACGGATTTGATAATAAATGGTCCTCACTGCGTGACTCTAAACTAGACATCATAGTGTCCTAGATATATGATGTTAAACCTAAATGAATAAATCATTCTAATCACATGATGATAAACTGCACGGTCCCCAATGAACTACTTATGAATTGATTCCAATTCTTTAGTGGGATACGTAGTGATGCCACAACCCTTTAAATTGGCACAACCCCCATATGAAAAGATTCCTATATTGTAACCTCAATCCCCCCATATTATGAGAGAAATAATTGTCAATAATTGTTTATAACTTCAATTATATCTCACATGAGCTTTTGATCGATGGTAAGAATTACCTAACATAAATAACTACGGAGGAATATGAGAGACCCAACACCCATAGTGGATGAATCCAAAATACCCACACTTCTACATCTGAGTCAGGTCGGTACATGAAAAATTTAGAAATATTTATAGCTTTATTCCAGCCATTGCATGATGCATAGTGATTCTTGGATTTAACATCCATGCTCATCCACCAATTAAAAAAAATTCCCCTCACATAACCCTACATGTGTACCATATCTTTGTAGGGTTCATTCAGGAATAGGTATGACTTCATTCCCATTAATCATCATGATACATAGTGATGCTAGAATCTTTGAACCTAGTCCTTCCGCCCAAAAAAAACCAATTCCACTTCCTCCATGAATAGGTTATGACTGTACAAGGGAATTAATGAACGGTCCAAACAACCTGAAATTAAACTGCATGGTTCATCAAGAGTCTTGTGCATCCCAATACATAGTGTTACGAGATCCCTCACATTCCCCCAATTTCCTAAATAAAAAATTCAGTGAGATGACAGAAATTATATGTTACAATTCTAACACTCATAAGGATTCAAAATATCATTCATCCCCATATATATGAGTTAAATCTTTGTAAATGCATTAGTAGTTCATGGATATTCATGGTCTGGATATTTCATAACTTCCCAGACACAAATTCCCCATTATTCAAACTCCATATTCCAGGAAAGCATGGGTACCCTTAATAATTCATGGATGTCCGAGATAGAAGTCTAGTGTATTGTGGACATAATTGTTTGACTATGCACATTAGGCCCCGATGGCATTGTATATGATACCTACAAGACTACCATCAAACCAACGAAAATTTATCCTCAGGGGAGTCCTCTATTACCTTATTATTCCTAATGGATTACAAGACCCATGTCATTCCTCATGGTCTAAGGGACCCTCCGGACTATGGTTTATACCATATATCATCACTCATCTATAAGGAAATCCTGAATATATCATACATGATTAACTCAAATATATTTATAGACTTTGTGGAAAAATTCCCTCACTGCATGACTCTAAATTGCACAACCTAATCTCCTCATGAAATGACATTAAAATGAACAACATAATATCCTAATAATATGAATCTAAACTTAAAAAAATAATGTCCACACTACATGAATCTAAACTACATAACATAATGTCATAACTGTGTGAAAATAAACTGCACCTCAAAAAGTCATTACCGTAGGATGCAAAACTAGAAGGCTATAAGTTTCCAAGCTTCATGACATTAAAATGAACCAATCAACATAAATGACAAGATTCCTATATTGTCATGGCCTTATCAAATGAAATTCCTTCTTTTCCTATGTGAGAGAAAAACCAACACAAGGATTGTTCATTTGGAATATTACATAACATGGTAACCCCCATGAGAAGATGTGTGGTGGTACTGAACTCTATGATCCAAACCAGCCATAGAAGATATTGAAATGTCCCCTTTCTTTTTGAACAAGTTAAATAAAAGCGAGGAATTACCAGAAAATTCCTATCTACATAGTTTATTAACAGTGGTCATATTTCCCTTCCTTCACATCTGGAATACCCCACATCCACCCCACATGATGATAAAATGCCTTGAATTTTTCCCTGATTCAGGGGGTTAAACTACATAGAATTTTATTAATCATATAATGATCACTTCCATTGATTATTCTCTTCTTAATTAGTGATTTATAATCCTAATAATCCCTTCTTTCTCGCCCCAAGAATAGCTCACGTGAGATTAGGGTCCTCAACAAGGGTTCTACCATGACAACATAGAGAATTAGTAGAGATGTTTTTGTGATAGGAGAAGAACCATAAATGGAATGTTATGGTTCCCTTACCTATATGGAATCCCAAGTCCTCGACATATGACATTAAACTACATGGTACTCCAAAGATTGGATGAATGCAAAGTTCAGAAAGGTCCTGACCTCCATAATCATATGAAAATTTCACCCTTGGAGAGTCCATTCTAGTTTACGAATGCTCGTCTGACATTTATGTCCCATATAACTCCCCATATTTAGAAACCCCTAGGATAATGGATTAAATATATTTCCCTATTCAAATTCATAGACATGAAAAGCATTTATAATTAACCTGATGATTCAAATTCTCTCCCTTACACAAGTAAAATCCATGTGGGAGCGATTTATCATTAAAAGCTGATACAAATTCACATAATCGTTTCAGATATCATATCTCAAAAAGGCCACCCACTATGGTCCCCAACCTAAATACAAACCCCAACTATTATAAATCCCCCCAAACCATCAGATATGGAAGGCATGTATCATGAGAAAACCATTGATTGACTATTCACATCATGCCACGACGGCTCTGCATATGATGCCTACAAAAAGACCATAAATAAAAGGAAATTTCTCCCTGAAGAGAGACCTATCCTTCATCTATATGCCTAACATGGCTCCCAAAACACATGTGAATCCAATACTCACAATGTTAGGTCAAGATAAATCCATCATTTATGTTTGAATTATATTAGGACATTCCCATCTGATGAGTCCAAAATTGGGGCCCCTTACCAATCGATTATTTTAAAAAATGATCGACCTAAAACATTAGTAACAATTCTGAGTGGCAAGACTATAAACCACCAATGAAAATGATGCAATACTCACCAGAGTGAAAACCGTCAAAGGGAACCTGAGGATAAAAGTTTAGTACAATCTCGTTAAACCCATAATGTGTATGGTTTAGGTGAAAAAATGTTCACTAATCAAAAAATCAAATGATACAAAAATCTTGTTAGTTCGAAACCCTACAAATAGAATCCTTGGAAAAAGTATTATTATACATGATAATATTGTATCAAACCTGATTAGAAAAAAATTGTGTGATAATAAAAAAGGAACAAATTTTTACGATATTTTTCATGAAACCCCAATAATAGTCAAACTACTCTTTTTGAGACCTGCTGATCAGGTAAAAATTAGATTCAGATTCAAATATTTCAATTTACTACATTTGAATCATTTTTTAAAATTAATACCTGATCGATATAATGTTTATATGGTAAATTGTGATTAATTGAAATAATAGTAAGAGGAAAAGAAGATGTATTGGAGGACCAATTAGTTCCATTATGTTCAATAATAAAATCGAAGAACATACCTATTTCAGAGTCTCTCCATAGTGTCAAAAGAAGATGAGTACATCTTGATTTGCGAAGGTTACATTAAGGATCTGCTCACCCTTTCTTGAAAAATGAAAAACAACAGTTACAGGTCATCAAGAGTATTCTCTAAAGAAGCTCTCTCATACTCTTTAGCTTTGACCGTCGAGCGTACCCATTAATTAATGGAATTATGGTCCCACCATTTCTACTTGATAGATTCAAAACCAGAACCTAAAGAGGAAGGTTGATCCTTAAATATTTCTACATGAGCCAGACATTCTCACATCTATTCCTTTTGGGTGATCACCAAATCATGATCCTTTTCCTCATATCCTGTTAGGTGATCAATTTCCTCCGAAACAACTCACATGTTGTTACCTGATGGTGGAAAGAATTAAATTTGGCTTGTTATTCCTCACAAGAATGGTGGTCATTATAGTCTATGAGAATTTTGTATATACGAAGATGTTGATACTGATAATCAAAGCCACCAGAACCCAACTCAGAAAATAGATGCCAGATGTTGTCTGTCTTAGAAATAAATCTTGTCAATGCTATTTCCACAGTTCAAGAGAAAAAATTACCCCCACCTATTTTCGCACCACTTGTTGCCTCCTCACGAAATTAGAGCCTTGGTCCTCCCATTATGAAATAGTTCTATTGGAATGAAGCTTAATTATGGGATTGTGAAGGGACCTATGAATGGTCACCCAATATGGGGGGATCTCACTCCCCACAGATTTTTCAACCACTGTAGCAGGAAACTGAAGACTAACTGCAACATTTGAGGTATATGTTGACACTATACTTGGGAAATCCCCATTAGGTTCATGGGAATTATCCATAGGATACGAATATTCTGAATCACTCCCCATTGAGATAGGCCACACAGATGAAGCCACTTCTAAACCCATCTGATGGTGGATCGTGCATCCTCTCACTGCAGGGGCAGGAATAGATAGTGTAGCCATCATGGCAACCATAGGGGAATTATGATAAGATGTGGACATCACAGTCACCACCTGGGGTGGAATATATGGAATGACCATTAGGGAAAATATGTGGTGAAGGAATGTTAATGGATTTAGAACCCGTCAAATGGGTTGTCTCAGCATTCCATCAGGGTAACCGCCCACCCACAATTGGTCATATTCCAACAATAGAATAGTGGTTCACGTCCTATTAGGGATGATACATCCATGGTGGAACCTCCCTGCTTCATCATATTCAAAATCTAGAGATTAATTATGGGATGAGATTCTCCCCTTAACTAAATGGTATGATGAAACACAGTATGTTGAAGGGACCCAAATTTCCTGGTAAATCGGTAAGGGAGCTATGGCTCACAAATGGACACCTGATTTGTGAGATCAATGATCATCTCGTCCTGAACTTCAATAATGTATGAAGGTTCATCTGATGGGCCGCTTGTGTCACCTCTTAATGACCCATGAGTGCTAATGTGAATTGCAAAGGTGAATCAAGAAGCATCATCTAACATGCTGACTACGTCGTTAATGCTTAAATTTGTAGGATAAAAATCGACGATGTTAAGAATGGTAGGTTCAAATTCGGAGTGAGGAACCACCACAGTGTGTCGATGCTCATAGTAAGGGATGTGTGATACTATCCACACATATAATAATTGAAATAGTCTACTAAGATGATGTGTAGGTTTACCTTCTTGTATGTTTTCCACGAAATTAAAATTTCGTTAATGAGTAGGAATGGCTAGATTAATTGGTCAAACCTATACTAGCACACCCTCTATCATTAGAGTGCAATCCCTTACCCTAGTATATATGTCACAATATGGGAAGATAAATCCCATCAGAAGCATGTAAATAAAATCTACTAATCTAAGCATAGGTGGAACATCTGATGGAAGTTCATATACTCCTGTAGTATATTGTCATGCTTTGATGGTGGTGCAATATGACCCTTTAATTTGTTGAGAATGATGTGTATGATGAGTTTGACTGAAACGAGCTCTCATCTTAGGTTCATTAACATACAAAAATTGACCTTATCAAATCCTCAAACAGGATAAGAGAGAGATCCTAGAGGGGGTGATCTTGTAATCCATCTTCCATAACTAGTACGATCCTTTTCAAAGGGGACAAGTGGTTGGTATCATCCCATGTAGTAACTAATGGAAGAAATTAATCATACATATTTACAAGGATGAGGAGCCCTCCGAGCTTGTGGATGTCCAATAAGCTGATTCCCACCTCCCTATGCAACAAATGTTAGGTGTTGGTGCTTGAACAGTAGTTGAAAAACATCTCATGAAGGGTTTAACCAAGAATTAAAGCTGTGAAATGGGAGACCCGATATTTTTTATATATGTTCATCGTCTCAAATATATTAGGTGACTCTAAGAAGGTTTGGTGTACCCATAATTTCAATTATCATTCATCAGAGAAGAATGCACTAGCTCCCATGTCCGATTTGGGGCTCCACCCAACGTTAGTGGTTTCCCGGGAAATGTAGATAATGGATGGGTACTTCTAGGTGATTAGTCTGAAGGTAGTGTTTAGACACGTGTGATTTTCTAGTGTCAACACCGAGCCATATAATATGAACACCTTATTCTAAATATAAGTAGCTATGACTGATCCTACTGAATAAATACTTCCCGATCACGACATGTTGGCGCTTCTTGCATAATGAAAGGAGTATTAGGGGTAGCTAGTGGAAAAAACATCATCTAGAAGACTAAATCCATAATTTGGATACTACACACGAAATGGGTAAGCTAGGATCTCTATCAAAAAGATATATTTAAGATGCTATCAGGAGGAAAAATGTAGTATCCATGATGGTCCTCTGTGTCTTCAATTGTGGTTTCCCTCATTTTGGTAGATTTCACCAATGTTTGGGAATGAGCTATTACAGTCCACATAGAAATATCCAAAATTCCATAGAAAGTCAATCTAATGTGAAATTGATGGATACAAGTCAAAAAATGGACAAGGGACATAAAAGAAGGTTCACATGAGGATTCATGTACTTATCTTAGAAATAATATGTGGATGGGATTTCCCACACACTCCGTGGTACATTGAAGCAATATACCGTGTACAACCACAATATATTATAGTCCCACAATTCATGGGCCCGCGAAGCTTTGGACTGCAAATGAAAGGGTTCCGAGAAGGAATAAACCATGAAACAAGGCCTCTCCTTACTAATATGAATAAAATTGATTATTTAAGAGTTTATGTTCAGATAATTAAATCATAATGTTCAGTTCTCTAGTTTATGTTCTGTGTGCCGGACAAGAAAATTACATATTATTTTCTTACGCAGAGGTTTAGACTCTTATTATTAATTATACAATGCAGTTTGTGAATCCCAAATATTTGGACCATTGGTAGAAGTAATTGTGAATAGTTCAAATAGAAAGATGTACATGATGATTCACAATTAAGGATTCCACAAAGGAGTCGGTATGCGGATGCATAGAAATATCTGTGAGTGTACAGAGAACTTTTTGCCACTGATAATGGTAAAATAAAAATGACTTGGTCCACTATAAATAGGTGTGGTCCTCTCCTACCATATATACCTTTTCTACAGAAAAACACATTTGTTTAGGACCACCTGTACATCTTAATAGTCTACTCTTTGATACGAACAAACCCCATTATGATGGGGGAATTTGTAGGTTCATGAATTCATTGCAAAGGGATGAAAATACACCCCATACACATTACAAAAGGAAGCAATAATTCCCGCAAGACTAGTAATGTGATTGGATGTAAATTTAATTGGAAACATTATAATAATGATGAAAAAAATTAATTTCTCAAGAGTTTTATGTCACTCATGTATGATCAACAGGAAGGGTTTGTGGAACGCATGAATTGTAATCCACCAGTTCATGGAAGGACACATGAGGCGCCGACCTACATCCTGATGGAAAATGAACCATGGAATCTGTGTATTGCATCATTAGTAGAATAATGACACTTAAGGCCATCTGTATACTAAACTGTGAACTCTGTTGTTCACAGACGAAACAAATTGGAAGGGTTCTATGAACCATGACTCGCGAACCACAACCTTCGTAAACCCTAGTTGACCGAGTCTTCCACAGGTTGAGATATTTCTTCATTGGCATCCACAAATGGTGTTTCATTCAAATAGATATTAATTTCCATGTTATTTATAAAACAAGAACAAAAGGAATTTATAAGGGGACAAATGAAAAATCATGGAGGAGACCCTAGAGATTGGAAGAAAGTATTCAAAGAGGATTCCATCTTCGGTTTCAAATCATCGATGGATTTCAAACTACAAACCATTGTTCTGTAGGTATAACAATCCTCGAACCATAATACTATGTAAAATAATATTAATGAGTAAACCAAGAAACTAATTGGTTTTTTTTCAAAAGAAAAATTTCTCGTAGTTGAAATCCTTGAGAACAATAGGTTCCATGACCATCCCTTAATACATAGATTGATATAGTGAATCCCAAAGCGAATCAATCATCATGAAGCATACTACATCAATATGAGGATGGAACCTGATGCGGCGTGGAAGATCATATCCGGAACCGCATACCAATTTCGAACACAGTTGTCCATGACCAAGCCTTCTTACTACTTCAGTATGCAGAAGACCCCACTACCAACATACCACTATGGTATACGATGCTTCCCTCTTCCTGCATGAGAAAATTGTAAATGGAATGGGTAGTATTCATGTGTCATTCCTTCAGGATATAATATTTCCCCTCCATTAATGGCCATTACTCTATAGAAACTCCATGAACTTGTCCCACATCATTAGGTCAAATCCTCCAACATAGCCACTTGACCCATATGATCAAATCATCGGGCACATCAGAACACCCCATTGAGTCTTCATACCCATTTTAAGCGGTGTCATGAAGGCTCTCCCCATAGTTATTTGGACTCTGGGGATTTTTGGATTTCTACATTATCGGGGTAACCCATAGTCAATCATTGGGGCACTGACACGATCCTCCCCATTATAGGGATTAAGGGAGATCATGTTCTTTTCCATTCGATTAATAATGGCGATCAGTCGATGGAATCATGTTTGATCCTACTTTTGATTAGAGGAAACAATCCTCCCCTATCATGGAGTTCATATTAGGGAACTCCCACTGTGTCAAGTCCCAAATATTCTATCATCTGAGCAAAATGACCTCTAATGTCGTCCCACATTGAAAGGTTCATTGCTCTTGACCCTCTCCCAATGTCACCTCAAATTCCACTGGTGTAGACCACCCCTCTCCCATCAGTGGGAGAGAAGGTGTGTGGTTGGTGGAATCTCTCACATCCTTTCATTTCTGACACCATGTATGAATCATGTGGGATTAAGGACATGTGATGATTACCACTTCCACACAACCAACCTATCATTAACTAAAAGATATATTATTCCTGTTCAAACTAGGTTATGTAGTATGCCTCCTCTAATTACCAAGCTGAAAGGGGTGACATTCCAAAATTATTGACACAATCATGTTCCCCTCAAATAAGAAGCTTCCATGCATAAGCCCAAACACATCATAAATGAAGAGAACTCTAATTTTGGGTCAAACCAGGATAGATAGGACACATTCCTGAAAGATCAAGCTCAAAGGGGGTTCCCTTCAAAACATGTTATCCCCAATTATGCCCCCTGCAAATGAGCCCCCTCTGTTGTCTATTACCGAATCTAACCAATCTATGTTGGGTATGATTACCCTCCCAAGGATACGTTGGATGACTATCTTGTTAGAGTGATCCCAACACCAAATCACCTTCCCTCCCTCATAAATGATGATAATCTCTTGAGCGCTTTATTGCATGGCTTATGTTAGCAATGCATCTGTTGCATCAAATCCATGTATATCAAAGATGATCCAGCAAACCAGGGTTATCCCATGGATACGTCTTTGGGAATGAACTAAGTATTCATACACATATGAACATGACATCAATCTATAAGAGTGTCTCAAAATAGGCAGTAATTCCCCCCAAAATGTTGTGATGGGCCTTTCCTCCAATATTCTCGACTATTTGAGTCTGTAAGTGTCGTTGGCCAAAACGTCATACAGTAAGAACCTTCCTTTGGAAATCAAGTCCATCAATCATAGATACCAAGGCTGTTGGTTATTTCTTCATCCACAAGTATACCTGCGGGAGACCATCTGAGGGATTCATATCCTAAGAGGACCAATTCCCGAAAAACATAATCCCATATAATCACCCACTGGGACCATTTGACTATGGAACATCCTCCAAAATGTGGATGGGATAAACTGCCCAGTCCCCATTGGGTCTATCAAATTCCACCTAATGGATAAGGACTTAGATCTGGTCAAAAAAAATATGGCGATGGGAAAGTCTCTATCATAAATGACTAATGCTCGCCACCCGTCCGACAATTGTTTGCATTTTCCCCAAACTCTTAAACGCACCGCCTCGGGGTCAAAACAAAAAATGGTGAACTCAATATGAAATTCTCTAATAAGGGATAAATAAAATTTTCTTCGGTCAGATCATTTTGTTTTGTCCCAAAACAATTCACCTCGAAGGTCAAATAATATTTAAATACTTTTTAAATATATTTATTTATAATTAAAAATGTAAATAATTAAATAAATATTTGAATAATAAATACACGTATTATAAATTAATAAATATATATTAAATATATATTTTAAATGATAATTATAAATTTAAATAAATATATTACTTATACTTTTAAATAATAATTTTTTTAAAAATAATTTTTGAAATTTTAAATTAATAAATATTAATTTAAATATAAATAAAATTATAACAACTATTTTAAAATAATAAATATATTCAGTATATTTATAATTATATATAAATACATTTTGAATATATTTATTTATATGTATATTTATACATTTAAAAATATATATAATTTTAAAAAATTAAATAATATAATAACTATATTTAAGTAATAAATGTAGTTATTATAAAAAAATTATATATATATTAATATATTCAAACAAATATATATAATTATATAAATATAAAAAAGTAGTGGAGACCATGAGACATAATTATATAAATTTAAATAATTATATAGATATATAAATAATTAAATTGAAATATTTTATAATATATTTATTTATAATTATAATTTGTAATATATATATATATATAATTACATGAAATTTATTTAAATAATAAATATATTTATTGTAATGTTATAAATATATATATTTAAATATTAATAATTACATATAAAATTATAAATGTAATATTTATATATATTTATAATTATATAAAAATATTTATAAAATTCTAATAAATATATTTAAATAATAAATATAATGATTTTATTTATAATTTTAAAAATATATATAATTATATAAATATATATTATAAACATATACAAGTATTTATAAATATTTAGAAATATTTTTAAATATATTTATTTATAATTATATAGTTATAAATCAATAAATATATTATTATGATTAGAACATTAACATTGCATTTTTACCAGATAAAGGAATGTCCTTATAAATGAATTTTTGACAGCACTGATAAAAGTCTTACCCAGTCATATAAAATGAACCCTATCCTTCAAGCTCTTGCGTAACCAGATTACTATCGTTGCATTGGCTGAATCCTACTATTGTTGTTTCTTGACTTTCTCAACTAATCAATCTAATCCTAATCTATGTTATGTTCCAATTTATTTTCTTTTCACCTATAACATCACTCAGTTCTTCTTTTGGTGCGCATAGTCTTCCTAGATCTATTCGGTCCATGTTTTTTGATTTGCGTATGATAACTCACGGTTCACCTCAGTCTCAGTTGTTCCTCTGGTTGTTTGATCCCACTATCCATGTTGTTCATAACAACTTCTTCACGCTGGATTCAAACACTAATTTTTTTTTTCACAAAATGCATGGTTCATATTCTTTCTGTCACATGATAGTAAGTCTGTGACTATATCATAGTATCTACCAATATTAATCAGAAAATATATAGATTTATTCCATTGTTCTTACAAACGGTCTTGAACTATAGATCCCCTTTAATAGTCAATAAAAATACTGCAACTTGGATGCTTGAGGGTATATATTTGTAGGTTAGATTCTACCAACATACTACCTCTTTAATATGGTGATATGTTGGTTCCAATGATTAATTCCATATGTCATAGATGGACGTAGGATCTGGTTTTTCTTAGATAATATATCATCTATTCAATTTATGACTCCTCCTGAAAAATATTGATATGTGATCGCAATCAAAATTTTATATTGACATATTAAATTAAATTTACCATGGAATAATTTTATAAAGAAACCAATGATTTTTGGGGAAAATAAATTTAGTTTTACCATTGAAAATATGTTATATATGAAACATTGAAATGAGAAAAACAATCAATTTATCAAAATATATTTATTTTTTTAAAAATTTATATTGATTTTAATAAGGAATTTAAAAACTCTGTTTAAATTTTCAATTTTATATTCTTGAAGTATATTTTTTAAAAACATTCTCAAATTCTAGAAGAAATGTTATTATTAGATTCTCTAATTAATAAATTGAGTAGGTTTTTATCATATTGAATATTTAAATAAAATATTAGAAATTTAACTAATATAATATACCAAAAAGTGTTATGTAATAAAATTTTTAATGCAACTCTTAAATAAATTTTCAAATTCTATATAACATTATATGTTATCTTCAAATATATATTTTGAATTATCATTATATTTAATTATATATTTCTAAACTCAATATAATGAATATTATTATTTTATTATATGTAAAATGATTCGAAGAAAATTTTATTAAAATAAAATTCAATTCGACTTTAATATATTTTACTTAATAATAGAATAGATAAATGAATATCTTAATAAATATTTTAAACAATCATTAGTATTCATTCATATATTCAGATTAATTATTCTTAATTAATGAAAATAATTATTAAACTAAAATTCAACAATGAAATTTTTTATGAAATTTAAATCATATTTCAACATCATTTATTTTGAGAACCAACATCAAAAATAACATATAACATATAGTTATAATCGATGTTGTAGGTTACATTCAATGATGGTTTTCAAAATAAAAAATTACAAATGTTATATACATTTTTAAAAAAAATATTACAATACACATAACTTCCTTGGAATAAATAACTCGATGAAAAGAATATGAAATTAAATAAACCAAATGAAAACAAGAAAAAAATTCAATGATGTGTTAAATTTTCCTTGCTAGTCGTGGTCTCTTCTGAATCTAAATATCATTTATTAATTTCCATTTTCTTTTTAAGGAAGAACTCATTCAACATTTTAATCTTATTTTAATAAATCTTATACCTAATATTTAACATTTATTCAGGATTTGATGAAGTATTCATCTTAAAAAAGAATCATATATATATTATGAAAAAAAATTAAAAATGAAACAAAAAATGCTAAAATATTATAATGACCATGGGAAGGTGAGGGAATTAAGAATCAGTGGAATGATGAAGCATTGCAATTATAACGGAGGTGTAAATCAGGATTGTACAATGATGTGGAAGGGAAAGATATATATGGTATTTTAATAAGTGTGATCGTGGTATGATAAATTTATATGTAGTAAAATAAATTAAATTTGTGTGTTGTAATGAAATTGAAACATTATGAGTTTATGATTTGAAATGTTACTTTTAACATTAATTATTTATATAAATGAAATACAAACCTATTATTTGAACAATATTTATATATTAACCAATGTTAAAAAACTTTTTATCATAGTTTAATATATAAGAAACATTAAAATTTACAATGAAAAGGTTCTCTTTGAAAAATAAAAATGGTGCACTATTAATAATATTACATTAAAGATCCTTTAAAAATATATGTGACATAAAAATCATTAGATTTGATGTTAGTTATAGCTGACATTAAATGTGACATTTGACATGAATTATTTAATAACTAATGTCAAAACCCACAACGAAAGGTTTTTAACACCTATCAATTATATAATTGATCATAATAGCCACAACGATAGGGTGTTAACACTGATCATCTATCATATAGTATATTCCATAATTGGATTCCTTTGTTAATATTTAAGTTGAATGAATTTATTGTATTAACCATTTGAATTATATTTTCACATTAATCATTGATCTCTTATCAAAATACATACTTAAAATTAGGGATTTTTTTGTTTTTTATTTAAATTTGGAATCTAGAAAAAATAAACAATGTAATCCCTTAGTATCATCCAATAAAAAAAAACCACTCTAACCAAACATAACGAACATTGAAGGATTTCATTGATTGTTGAAACAACAACGACTGTCTTATCATGACTGCATGTAAGTCCATCTGAAATAGCCTTCTCATGATCACACCAATCATGGAACATTGTAGGGATTAGAGAGATGCTACTTTTTTTCTACATTAGAATGGAAACTAAGAAATGTTTTCCAGTGCTTCACCAACTCCCCAACCTGGAACATATTGATTTAAGGAAACAATTTTCATCCTCATAATATTCATCTCCTAAAAAGTTATTATTTTATTTTGTTTATTGAGACTCATCGCCAATATATTCTACAGAAGAACCTATGTTTCCTGAACTAATCTAAGCATTAATCATCCCATACCAGGTACCGATGAACAATGTAGATGAATTCGGAGGATAACACTAAAAACCTATGGAGTTACTATTTTCTTAAATACAATTATCAATTTCTTAAAGGAATGAGGAAATTATTTGAAACATTAAAATTTTGGGTTCCACATATTTTAAGGGTCCCTTTTTTATATTTATTTATTTTGTTAAATATTAAAAATTTGAAATTAAATATGATGGATATAATAATAAAATTGATGGATGGGAATTGTATGACAAATGATTTTGGTGATAGGGTGTAATTGTTCATCATGTTTTCTAATAATCATGCTTATGACCCCTATCAATTCAAATTCTTATATTTATAATATTGTTTTTCAAGAATAACTAGTCCATATGAGTTGGAATAACACTTAATCTATCATGGAAAAATTTTAAGTTCTAAATGTTGGAATAAACACTGGGAAATTACGAATGTAACTAGTGACTGGGATAACACTTCATTTTACGATTCATCTGATATGAATACAAGTGTGGAAAATGAAGAATACTATATCGAGGATATTATTAAAAGTGTGAATGATTATGATGATCGTATTTAGGAAATGACAATAATTGTTCATGATGAACTTCTAGATTTTACAAAATTGTTTGAGATGTTAAATTGTTGGGAAAATATTCCATTAAATACTGGTTTCACTATATATACATCATTGTCCACCATACTAATACTATATAGTTTTAAAGTTGAAAGTTGATGTAGTGACACAAGTTTTACCGAACTACCTTATTTATTGAATAATATGATCCCTAAATATAATGAAATTCCTAAAAAAACATATCATTATTGAAAAAATGCTACAATCTATGTATATGATCTCTAATATATTACGTGCCTATCTAAATGACTGCATACTATTTCACAATGACAAAAAATCACATAAATAATTCTCAATGTGTGGTGCTTGTCAATATTAAATAGTGGAATTGGGTCCTATGAAAGTTGTATGTTAATTTCTAATCATCCAATGGTTTATGTGCCTCTATGGAAGTGAAAATAATGCAAGATAATTTATGTGACACATAAATATATGAAATAATTATGGGAATCATTTTCACCTTACCAACAGTTCCCAGTGGATGAGAATTGATCATGAGTATCCTAAATTTGGAAATGATCTGAGAAACCTTAATCTTGAAATATCAATATATGAAGTGAATCATTTTGGATTTCAAATCAGCATTCACAGTATATGGTCTATTTTGTTGGTTAATTGTATCTCTTCACCATGATTATGCCTGAAAAGAAAATACATTATGTTATCTATGCTTATATCAGGACCAAAACAATTGAGTAATGACATTGATTTTTATTTGGATCTATTGACTGATGATTTAAAATTATTGTCGGATTCAGGTGTTATATTATATGATTCCTTGAGAAATATAGATTTTAAGTTGAGATACATGATGTAAGGGACAATAAATGGCTTTCTAGCTTATAGAAATTTGTCTGGATAAATTTTTAATCAAAATCAAGGGTGACCAATTTTCAAACAAGAAACACTATTAATTACATTGAAAAATTCATTGAAGACTATGTTTCTAGGACATCAAATATTTCCACCATAATGAAAAAAGTACCTATATTGTAGGACATCATTAGATGTAAGCTAAGAAGAATATAAAAAACTATCTCCAGTAATTGTTGATCAACTATTTGAGAAAGTAAAAGACATGGAAAATAATTTTGGTAAATCTTTTTAAAAAACCATTATAATAACCAGTAGGAAAAAGAGATTAGTTTATTTGAATTAACATACTGAAATTGTCTATACATAATAATTTGTTTAGTGTTATGCATGTTGAAAAAATGTATGCGATAGTTTCATTGAAATATTACTAAATATGCACAAAAAATGTATGAAATTAAGGCTATATTGGAAATGATTGACAAAGGAATACGAGAATACTTGGAGCTAGTGAAGGGTGGAAAATAGAATTTTTTCCCATTAGTTGCTTACACACATTCTATGTAGGAGTGATATTACTTTTAAAACTTATTGAATTATATAGAAGTTATATTGGGTTATTCATAAAATATCAGTAATATCATGTCATTGTTTGATTTAAAGTAAAACGGTCTAAAATCACTTGACCATAATGTTTTGGTGCAATATCTAATTCCTAAATCATTACATTACATTTTTCCTCGAATGTACATCATATTTTAACCAAGATTAATTTCATTTTAAAATCTATATGTACCCTAGTTATGTACCTAGTGAAATTTCCAACAATAGAAAAGGAAATTGTAGTCATATCATGTGAATTGGAAATTTTCTTCCTGTCATCATTCTATAATATAATGGTTCTGTTTACAGTTCACTTGGTGACAATGATTCAACTATGTGGTCTTATACAATATAGATGGATGTACCCATTTAATGGGTATATGATGATTTTTAAAGTGTATGTCATAAATTGAAGTCAGACATAGGGTTGTATTTTGATGTGATATATTGTTGAGGAAACCATTGAATTATATACTGACTACCTACCCTGTGAGTAAAAAATATGTATACCAAAATCTCATCGCACATGGTGGATTGTTGATGAATTAATTAATGTAATATATGTTTTTAAAATTATTATTATTATATATCATGTGTAGGACCAGTTTTACGTTTTATATTCACTACTACCAAAATGGCCTTTAACAATTCTATAATAGGCCTTTATCAACAAAAAAGTGCTGATAATTTCAGCACAGTTAAAGGAAAAAATATTTTATTAGTGCTAATAAATCACTCTTAAAGGTTAATTTTATCATAATTTTTTTAGTCATGATAAATGCCCCATTGATAAAGTGTATTTAAATTTTTTTTCACGTCCCACCCACCCCCTTCATTAGCCCTTCACACCCCACCCCTTTATCAATGCTTCCCCCCCCCCTTTATAAACACTTTATATACACCTACCCTCTTTTACGCACCCCAAACTCTATTGAATTATTTACCCTAGACCTCCAACATATACAACAAATCCTTTTCCAATCCCTTATATTATTAAGAATCACAAGTTACGATATATCCATATATGTAAATATATTAAGTTACAGTTTTTATCCATATATATATATGTTTACATATATTTTTATATATTTATAAATATATATTATATGTCAATATGATTATTTATTTATTTACAAAATTAATTTTTTGTGTGTGAATATAATGAAATTTGAATATAATGTTATATATTTGATTAAAAATAACAGTATATTTGGATAAATGAAAAAGAAATTCAATCCATAATATAAATATGAATCTAATACTGAGGAATAAATTCCTTTCCAAAAAAATAATAAATTAATCCCACCATAAAAAATCCCTAAAATATATCTAATGATAAAAAATTGGGTACGCCGACTATAAACATTGTTTTAGAGGCCTTGTAGGCCTATTTGGGCCAAAAAAATGTGATAGCGGTTTACCTTCATTGATGTGGGAATAGAGCTCACTGCATGTTCTGATATGATATGTGGTAGAGCTCAAACGAACACCCGAATCAAAATTTGTGGACAATTGTTGTCTTGGATAAGTTTTAACCTTAATTTAGATAATTTTTTATTTTGTTTTTATTTTTTGTGTCTTAAAATTGTTATTAAATAATTATTACATGATAAAAAGAAATTAATTATTAATTAAAAATAATTTTGTAATTATTTTCAAATGTTATTTTCACTAAATATCATACATGTTAACTATAAATTCCAATTAACCTTATCTAAAACATATTTTTAAAATTTATATTATATTTTTATTAATATAAATATATTTACATATTAAAATATTATTCTTGTTGAAATATAATTTTTATTGAAGTATAATTTAATCAAGGATTCTATAAAAGAGATGATGAAGGGTTGTATTTTATCAGTGCTTTTAAAAATTGGCTGATAACTCCTCTTAATAATTATTTTCTTAACACTGATATGGGGTTCTATCATAGTGTTCTTAGCTAGCACTATTAAAGCCCTTACATTGGATAAGACCAGTTTTTTAGTAGTGATAACAGTTTAGTGGTTTCCACATATATTGAAACCCACAAAGAAACTATCATGCATTTGAGTTCATCAAGTGTTTAAAAATGGATATCAAATATAAATAATCATAATTTTATAGGATTGTTTCGAAACCGTATTATTAAAGTGTATATAAAAATCCAAATTCAATTTTAGAATGACTTTGATGCCTAGATAGAGGATAAAGATCAAATGTATTATTTTATAATGATTATATAATTAATTTGGTATATGTTCTATATAAATGAACACGATGAAGGCAGTGAAATGGAAAATAGTTGAGTTATAGTTGTGGCTAAAGCGATACATATTTTTGTTACCAAGGAAAAAAGTACAATTTATGTGAATATGTCATACTTTAGAAAAATAAAATATATATTGGAGTTGAATTTTACAATATTCCATGTGAATATTTTTCAATACATGTGGGTTGATAAGAGTAGTGATATTAAAATAGATGAATTGGGATTTATGAAATTGGATTTTAGTAAGTAAGGGTACTAATAAAAACCATTTGTAATGGATTAAAATGATGTAAAATTAGTTTATGTTTTAGATCCTGCAAAACGAAAGTAGTCAATTGTTCAGTTATCGATGAAAACCATAAAATGGTCATATGGAAATTCCACTGAGGATGTACCATTCAAAAGGAAATCACAATATTTTTACAGTTGCATCAATATAGATGAGGTCTTGTATGTCAAAGGAGACCACAATGAAAGGATTTTGATAATCAATAGAGGGTTTAAATCCCCTAAACCATTAAAAAAGTGTGTTCAATAACTAGGTTATATATATATATTTAAAATATTCATCATGTTACCTCTTTTTATTATCTTTTAACTAATATATTTACGTAATATAAATTAAATGTTAAAACACATTAGCAGATATTGACATATGCATGTGTTGATCCTCCCATCCCAATGAAAAATATGTTTCTCAACTTACGGGTGCTCCTAATACATAGGAACAAAAACCTTCTTTACATGTTGATGCTAACAATCCAGAAGAACAAAATATTTATGATTTTAAACACGATGAAATTAATGATCATGAACAACCATTTTCCCAAAAAAATTGGGGCACCATATCATGTTGATGTTAGAAAATATTATTAATATTCGAATCAAATGAATCAAATTCAATTTCAGATAGAATACACATATCTAAAATTTTATCGCCAAAAATGGAATTATTAGTAGGTTCCTAAGACTGAAAACATGAAAACGCATGTTGGTTGATGTATATTCATGGAAACATGTTCTACCCATGCATAATACAATGATTTGAGATGAGATTAGGTTAACATTATGATATATTTTCTTGATTTTGTTAAAAAAATAAAATAATGAAACATTTAATTACTCTTCATTATCCCTTTCAGAGTGTATTTATAGTATTTGAATCAAAAAAAATATTTTTATTAATCATTTTTTTAAAGGATCTCAGAGGATTCCACACAATTATAAAAAAAATTACCTCATCGATTGCAATGTAAAAATAAAACTGCACCAAGTGCATATGTATGCACACATTATATGAGAAGAAGTGTGGAACGGGTTTAATAATCATTGTGAATACATTATTTTACAGTAAAATAATACATCAATTTGATTAAAAATTGGTTATTTATGAAACAACAACTGACTGATGAAAATAAAAAGTGAGCAATGTATCCATCACACCCCTACTATAAATAAATTATGGGGTACAATTCACTTGAAAAAAATTGACATGTATTTTATATCTACCCTTATAAATTTATGTGACATGAAAAAACTACATAATTACCATCATTTAATTATATAGATTTTGATATCCAAATCCAAATCCCCTTCCATGCTACGTCATGTTCTATGGAAAGAGAAATGTGTAAACAAATATAGGATAGTAATAGATGAAAACACAAAGAATGTGTGGGAAATATGTGTAAGTTTGAAATAATAATTTTCTTTCATTATTTATCTATTACATAAATTTTTTTACTTATTTTACTATATTTTTTTATCCAAAATAGAAATATGAATCATTATCATATGTACTGAATGACCAGTTACAATTAGTTTCCTTAAAGTGAACAGAACTTTATGGTTGTCTTAGAGATGCATGTTTTCAGTTGACACCCCAAACATATTTTGAGAAATGAAAATAATTTAGGGTTAAAGATAAAAAAAATGTATGATTTTCATACATTATTTTCTGATCTGTAAGAAAAAATTCATTGGAGGTCTAAGTTTCTAGAAAATGTTAGGGGAAGATGAAAATAGAAGAAACAACTCAAGAACAACCATTGAGTGATGATCCCCCACCCACACCGTATTTGAGGTGATCCATTCCCCTCAAAGATCTATATTAGATGAGTTAATAAATATCCTCATAATTTCGTCTATAAAATGTGAATCATGAATATGTTGTTACCTTTCCTGTGATGATATTCTACAGTTATAAAATTATTACGATTTATATCTATTAACACCCACCCATCACATTGTTGTGAGGTATATCATGTACAATATCCATGAAGATACTCTAGATAATAGATAACTTCTTAAATGTCATGTGGGAGTGGGGCTTAGCATACATCATGATCAAAGCACCGAGCTACTTGTTCAACATTATGAGAAATATATTTCAATAGCCGAGGAAGCAGCGGGAACATTTGTAGCATGTCCATCAAATACTGTAAAAAAAATTCAGTAAGGTGCTATTTATTTAAATTTATTTATCATTCTAAAAAATTAACAATAAATGAAAATGGTCTAAAAATAATAATTTTTTTCTACACATTTTGTCTGATGGGGGTGAAACAAAATATCCAATGAAAATTATCCAAAGGATTAACTTACCAATTTAAAATTCCATCAATAAGCTCCATTACCCCATCCATTAAATATCTGTATTTACAAGAATTAATGGATCATGCAGGTACACAGTTACAATGTGGTATTAATCACATATATGATCTCTTTAAAAATTATATAGAGAATCCGTTAGGAACATTATATCTCTTGATAATGTAAATGAAATCCTGATGTATAACTTTCTAGCGGCCTCTTTTGTAAATGTATACACGATGTGTCTTTCTTTATTTTTTCCAATAGTTGACCTACTACGTTAATTATGACTAAATAAAATTCATATTTTCTGGAAAAATATATATATATATTATTTTAAGGGGATCCCCGTTGAACATAAATATAGACTCAGTAGTCCTCACATCACATATATCAACCAATCAGAAATGGAATTTGCAATAATTGATGAAATTATTGATAAAATGTCTACATCATTTCAATAAGAACATATAAATGATAGACGCTCATTATTACCAATGAAGTTAGGGAAAACTATATAAATTAATCATATAAATTATACTTTCATTCCTTTCACTACTACAAAACTAGCCTTTAACAACATTATAAATGACCATTATTAGCACTAGAAAAGCGTTGACTACATGGGTGACGTTAAAAACGAGGACCTTTAACAGTGTGTAAATAGTGCAGATAAATAAGACATTTATCCATGCTTTTATAAGCACTAAAAATGATCACATTATTCAGTGTCTTTTTTTCTCGCGCTGTGAAAGGTACCATTTTTTGGTGCTTTTATAAGCACTGAGAAATGATTTTTTATTAGTGCTTCTGAAATAACTGATATATTTTTTCATTATCATTGTATTTTAAAGCACTTATAAAGGGAGATAATGAAATGTGTTGTATAATCCCACTATATCACCTCTTCAGTGTGCAGTTAAAGCAAACCAAAACACCAAAAACAATCCAGAATCACATTACAAACTCAAAAGATATCAATAAAAATAAGTCCCAATATATAATTTAAATTAAATGTAATTTTTTGAAATAAATCCAAAAGACACTATATTATATACATTTAAAACATTAGTTTATATAATTACATAAAAAAATTAATAAAAACATTGAAAAAAAATCCTTACTATGGGGTTGAGCTAAAATTTTTATGTGTCTTTTGAAATAACTCTTCCTTGAGCTCTTCCTCCACAAACTTCACAAAATGGAGATCCATGGAGAAGTGGACTCACTCATTTATTTATGGATTAAGACAAACAATTAAAAGAATAGATTTTAAAACATAGTGTGACCCTCATTTGAACAAAAAGAAACTGGCTCTTTGAAGTGTTCAACATAATCCTACACCATCCATTGACCTTACTAGAAACTCATGAAATCTTTCTTTTTATTCTTCTACACCTACTCACGTACAATACATTGGACAAATAGGGATTTAAAATCATTCCACATCATCCCAAAATGCATCTTTGGCAGGAAAAACAACTTCCATTCGTCCAAATATGGACCCTCAACCAGACCCAGAACATCATGAACTCTAAAGGCTTTGGGAGTTCCAACCACTCTGAATACATGTTCAACTTCTTGCAGCCACTTCACTTCCTCTAAAAAAATTATTTCCACGAATGATGGGAAACAACCGAGGAGAAATTGAAATAGATTGATACCCACTAGAAGCTTTTGGGACCATTCATGGAATCACATTCATAATACTTCAGAAATTATAAAATCTAGTTCAGAATCGTTCCAATACACAACTGAAAGGAACATCTCGGGTAAAATAAACTATCACAATCCAAAAAAAATTTAATCCAAGGATGAGGAGTGAATATGAGGCTATTGTACCAAGATTTTTTTTATCCAAGTCATCAATCTCTATGAACATCCTATGAATTTGTATCAAAGATCATGATTTGTGGTTTTCTTTCATTCTATAAATGTTCTTTGTTCTTCATTTTAGTTTAGGGGGTTTCTATCAAAATCTAGAATAATATTTATTCTTAATATTAAATTTATTATAATTTTTTCGAATATTGGTGATATATTTTATGTTTTACCTTATAGAAAATATTTCTCAGTTTTATTAGTATAAATTTTCTGACTTCTATAATGGAAATGTAGAAATAAATTATGTCACTCATTGAGAAATATGGTAATGTTGCAATGATAACCATCTCATATGAAATAGTACTACTGAATTAAATAATTTTATAATTATGTATCATAATAAATGTTTCATACTTTTTTTATTAACCTAAATTATTTATTTACATTTATTTGAATTTTGGATATGAACTCATCAAACAACTACGTGGTTTATGGATTTAATAAAATAGGTCAATTTAAAAAAAAGGTTAGAGATGTCGTCTTCCATAATATGAAAAAATGAAATATTTCTAGAATAAGTCAATTAATATCATATAACTTATGAAAAACCGAAAAAATCTTATCACAACCTTAATATATGCTTCCACTGTTTACATGAAGATGTCAATTTTTTTGATTATATTATATGTCATTAATAAAATCCTATAAATATTTAAATTCACACAAATATAATAATAAATACCTAATGATACATATAATAAGGGGAATTATTATTCAAGGTTCATTCCATATATCCCCCATTATTGAGGATTATGAGTATTAAAATTAATGAGAATAATTGTCTTGTAACTATAAGTATCCAACACCTAATAGTTAATCATCAATTGTGTGTGATTAATAATATAATGTATAGATCACTAAGTATATGTTTATAAATATTTTTATTACATTTCATAGAAAAATCTATATTGGGAAACACATATAATATTTTTATGTGATAGTTATTCTAAAGATATTAAAACGTTAATGTTACATATAAGAACACTCATAAAGTTATAAAATATTTATTAATATTCATCTGATCAAATGAAAAAATTTAGATGGTTCTTGAGAACTAATTTTTACCAATGAAAATAATGTTTCTTTAGAGGAGGCCATAATAAAATATTATTATAGGTGTTTTAAAAATCAAATAAAGTCTACAAAATTTATTTTGATCCATCAATGCATAGGGATTAAATTATATAAGGTGAGAGAACCTAGCTGAAAAAATATTTGTTTCTAATTTAAATTTTTTTAGTAACTCAATTTAGAGGAGACTAGTGTAACATCCCAGGTAAATAATGAATAAAACATTTTCATATTTATTAATATTTGTGAATTAAATATTAATTTTACTTTAAATGGTTTTCTATGTTTGATAGCGTACCCGACACGCAACAAAGAGTTTCTTTGAAATCTTATGTTGCACACTATTAATAAAATAATATTATTTTAAATTTCAGTTAACACGTATCCGTTTTATTGTAGGGAATGAATAGAAATAACTAAAATATCATTATATATGTTTTTTTTAAATGTTTTTATATTTATCCAATAAAAGATAAAGGCTTAAAATAAAAAAACAATTCAATTTTACGCATGTATACTCTATTTTTCACTAAAAGGTCGAACTATCGCCTTTTGATGGCGAACCCTATTTAAATAAATTTTTGTTCACTCTTATACATTATATTGGACCAAATAAAACTCTTCTTTAGAATCGGTACATCAAAATTTACTTTGTGTAAATGTTTGGTATTTTTCCGATAAAGTTCATTTTTTAATGAATAGTGAAAAATGTTGTATTTTAATTCAAAACCTCTTTTTAATATAATTTATTAAGATGTTTAGATAATCTAATGAAGTGGTTTTAAAGTGAAATTATATTATATTTTTACCATTTAAATCAATAGTGGTCATCGGAATTAATATCACTTTGAAATCGGACATGAACTACTGTCAATCTTTTGATACATTTTGTTTCATAAAAACACGCTATTTGCTCTGGCAACATGAATTAATTATTAAATTAATTAATGACAATTATATGTTTTTAATTTTTTAAAATAGACATCATTTTTGAATTCAGAATATCAAATATATCTTAGGGTGATGTTTTGCTATTTTTCTGAAAAACATCAATTTTGGATGAATAGTGTAACCAATAAGTGGTAATTAAAAAAACTGATTATTTGTTTAAATGAAATTTTTCCACCTCTGTGTTTTGAATTTAAAAAATCCGACATACATGGTTTTCATTAAGAAGTAAAATGTAGATCAATGGGATTAAAATAATTTTTTGGTGAAGAGTATCTTTTAAGTCTTAATCGCTATTAGAGGTAATTAGTGTAGTTTAAGGTGAAAATAATGTTTTAATAATATGAAATGAACTTGACACATGTCCTACCCTTATTGGATGTGTCATGGACGACCAATAAAATCCATGGGTCAACTTGGGGACCCAATGGAGCCACATTGGTAGGAAAAATGACATAAATAACTTTTTATTTATGGTTAAAATAAAAATCTCACAAACATGAGTTGTTTTACTAAAACAATTTTATAAATTGGGTTATAAAAGTCAAACGTCTGACGATAAATATTCATTAGAAGGCTAAAAAGATTTCCTACAACAAGATATTTTTTTTATAATTTTTAGACTTTAAATAAATTAAATTATTTATGACACCATGATGATGCATCGATTATCTCATTATTTAACGATTTAAATAAAATGGAAACATAATGTAAAATCTAATACCTAATCATGTCAAAATACAATTGGATGGGTGGCTTTAGAACCCTTATATACTTATACTATAAATAAATCAATATGGGACCATTAAAATCTGAAACTCATTCTAAAATAAAGCAACATTTCCTTACATTCCAAGAGTGCCCCTCCTCTCCTCTTATAAAAGGCCCCCATCTCTACCACCTTACCCACACCTCTCAAGCATTTGGAATCGTCCAAACACTTCCCATTTTATCTCTAAATATCTCTCTATTACTCCTAGAAGCCTCACTTTTGGACTAATTCTTCATAATGAAGCCTTTGAGCTCAAATCAACAAGAGTTACCTGATTTAAAGGTAGTGTCTTCTCTTTTGTTCTTTTGTATTATTTTTCATCTCCAACCCCCTAAACTATTTTTATTCATTTATTTTGTAAAAACTCCAGTATGTTTAATATACTAGGATGATTTTATAATAATTATTCTAGCTACAATTACCCACACCTTCATCTAATGGTTAAAGAACATACTGTGTCTCTGGATGGTGAATTCCTGCCTCACGAAACGATGATTGCTCAACACTCATATAACACCTTCAAAGGTGGCCATTAAGATTTCAATATATTTATATATGATATATAATATGTATATGTTTTACTTGAGCTTCTGTATTTTTCATTTGTGTCATACCTTTATAGTTTACATTGTGGGTAAACAAGATAATTTCATTTTAGGAAGTGCGGACTGCCGCCCCCTCAAAGTGATTTGATTCGTTAATGCCATATGTGGGGAGTTTAAAATATGGATTTAAAGTTATTAAATATGATGTTATAATGGAATTATAATATACCTTTATATCATTTTTTCATTCCATTAAATTATGAAATATAAATGAAAGTAGTGTTCATGCGTACATATGGATTACCATCTCCATGAACGGTGCATTTCATTTCTTGTCCCCAAATGTAATGTACTATTATAAGTACATATATATAATGGATATATATGATTTATGTAACATCTAAGTGATGAATATAATTCTGGAATTAAAATATAAATACATCTCTTTTAGTTTTAATTCCATTAATATGACATAGAAATGAACGTAGTCTTCATGCGTACGTACGGCTTACCGTCTCCATGAACGGTGCATTTCATTTCTTACCTCTAAATGATTATGTAATATTATAAATACATGTATATGATGGATATATATGATATATAATATATCTAAATCATAAATATCATTCATGATATAATGAACCTTTGACCAGACGAACAACATGTTATTGAAATAAGTCCACTTTCGACTTAAGAACCAAATATCGACAAAACAAACATTATTACCTTAAATGATTAAATAATGTTTATAACATGGTAATAAATGAGATAAAAGTAATAATTAACTTTAAAATGTTCATAAAAAAGTCGAAATTAACACTAGTTTATTATTCAAGAGGTTAAAGAACGATCGAATCATGTCGGACATGAGGTAAGGGACTTCATCTCAATATCCATTCATTGAGGCATATTTCGTTTTATACACAACTTTCTTTTATATGGTGTATAAACCCATTTGACTTTTAATTTTATAAAAATGGAATCTTTTTCAACAAAGAGTTTTACAAAACAAAAAAAAATGAATGTTTCTTTTAACGTACGCGGTGACAATGACATTTTCCACCGCCGTGATTATTATATGGTCTTTGGCTTCCTCAACAAGCCGTAATGTTTTTTTAAAAATGAAAAAAATAACATATACTCCTTTAGGTATTTTGGTATTGAAAATTGTTTTTATAATGGATTTTTATGTCAATATATTTATGTGATATATTGTGATCGAAATGTGGAAATTTTTTCTTTCCATTATGTTTGTTTTATGTCTTCTGATTTTATAATGGTACTTAAACATTTGACGGGTGGTTACGTGATTAACCATATGACTGGTGGTGCCGTGAATACCATGACTGGTGGTTATGTTATAACCTCCAATGCATTGGGTATAGAAGTCGGTCGTATGTCTATTCCATTAAGTATGTATGGAAGTCAGCCGTATGGCTATTCCATTAAGTGATATGTGTGGAAGTCGACTGTATGGTTATTCAACTTAAGTATGTTTATGCCCCAAGTTAAATTTATATGTTGTGTGTTCTTTATATGGGTTTTATGGTAATATTTTGGTTAAAAAAGTGTAAGTAGTGTTTTTTTATTCAGTGAAGAGTTTTTACTACTTCATAAAGGTGAAGGTATTACTTTGTTAAAGTATACATGGTTTACTTGATGTTTTATAAACTAACAGTTTTCATTCATTGTGTATCCCTTACTGAGATTTTTATGCTCACCCCAAGTTTTTTTGAATTGTTTTTCACAGGACTTAATGTGGAATAGGGTCAAGGATGGGATCAATGGAAAGTCATGGTATTTAAAACATGGAACCAGAAATGTTTCTTTTTAAGAGTTTTTATTTTATGGAAACTTAGTAGAAGTGTCTACTTTGTAATATTTTGAGATGTAATTGTTATGTCATAATTCTTAATAATCTAAACCTGAAAAGATCCTCAATCTGAATTATTCATTTAATTCAATATTAAGTAAGGTTTAAGGTCGGGGCCTTATAGTTGGTTCAGAGGTCAGTTTAGAAAAATTTAGGAGTTAGAAAAGTTTTAAATTATAAATTAAATTATGGTATGATTGAAATTATATAGCATTTACGGATTAACATGTTGCTTCACCTAAGATATTTCTGTGATCAGAATGGTTTTCTACAGAGGAAACAAAGAAGCTATGATGGGATGACATCAGGAGGAAGAAAAACTTCCAAATCAGCAACCTGAGATGGTCGGAATCGGAACTGAACAGTTTGTTGCAGTGATGGCACAATTGACTCAGGCTATAAATGGTGGTGGTATCCATGCACGAGATCATCCAGATCAACAACATAGGAACATGTTAGTGGTGTAACATTTCATAAGGAAACATCCCCCATCATTTAGAGGATCATCTAACCACGTGCTAGCTGCAGGGTGGATTAAAGCACTAGAGAACATTTTTGATGTCATGGGGTGTTCAGAAAATCAAAAGGTTAGTCTTGCTATTTACCATTTTGAAGGTGATGTAGATCAGTGGTGGTCGATGATGAAAAATATAAGGGATAGTGATAAGATTTATGATCTTCATTGGGATGAATTGAAAGGTATGTTTCTTGAGAAATATTTTCCTATGGTGGTTCGTCTTAGGATGGAAAAACAATTTCTAGAATTGAGGAAGGAGGATGACTCCCTGGCTGCTTATGAAGAAAATTTCACTCGACTAGCAACGTATGCTCCAAACTTCATACGAGATCTTGATAGTAAAATCAACCATTTTTACTCAGGATTAAATCCAATGTATCAAAGGGCTTTAGCTTATCGTGAGTTCAATAGTTACGAAAAACATGTACGATGTGTGGAAAAGGTGGAAATGGAGTTTGCCGATGATCATGTGTTCTTTGACAAACAACAGAATAAGAGGTCCAATTGGCAAGGAAAGGGGAATAATTCATCAAAGATGCAAGGAGGTAAGAAAACCAACTATCCATCATGTGAGAAGTCTGGTAAAATGCATCCTGGTGAATGTTTATCCATGTTTGGAAGGTGATTTCGGTGTGGTAAGTCTGGTCATATTGCTCGTAACTATAAGGAAGATGATCAAGTAGGCAATGAAAAGACAGTGGTAAGATGTTTTAAGTGTAATGAAGTGGGTCATTATGAAAATGAGTGTCTAATGGAGAACTCTACTGGGGGAAAGTAGGCAGACAACAAGCAAAAAGGGATGGTGAAATCCTTTGCAACTACTTCAACAGACGTTGGGCCGTTGAATGAAGTAGTATCAGGTATACAGTTTTTTTGTTAAGATTATGCCAATGTGTTGTTTGTTTCAGGGTCTACACATTCATTCATTTCTGAGAAGTTTTCTAGTAAATTGGGAATTCCATCTCAAGATATGAATCCTGAACTTATGGTAAATACACCCGGAGGAAACATTGAGACACTAAGAAATTATAATAACCATCCTATCCTTGTGTGCGGAAAGAATCTACTTGAATACCATATTTTTTTGCCTCTAGTAGAGTTTGATGTTATTTTGGGAATGTATTGGCTTTCTGTTTATCATTCTAATATTGACTGCATAGCTAAAATGGTTTCTTTTCATAAAGATTTTCAGTTTGTGTACAATAATGAACCCTTGATTTTGATAACGTATCAGGAAGTTGAGAAACTAGTAAAAGATGGAAATGAATGTTACCTTTCACATATTGTTGAAAACAAGGGAACTGTTCATATTAAAGATGTGCCAGTGGTAAATGACTATCTTGATATTTTCCTAATGTGTTTCCTGGTATTATTCAGGATCGGGAATATGAAATTACTGTTGACTTAGTTCCTGATTCTACGCCAATTTCAAAACCCCCTTATCGAATGGCTCAAGTTTAACTTTTAGAGTTAAAGAAGCAATTGCATGAGTTATTAGATTAAGGTTTCATTTGACCTATCACCTCACCAGGGGGTGCACCTGTCTTGTTTGTTAAAACAAAGATGGTTCAATGAGACTTTGCATTGATTATGGAGCCTTGAATAATATCACTGTTAAGAACTATTATCCTTTGCCTCATATCAATTATTTGTTTGATAAGCTCTAGGGAGCTCAGTATTTTTTGAAGATTGGATTGAGGCCAGGGTACCATCAGTTGAAAGTAAAAGAAGCATATGTCATGAAGACTGCATTCCGCACCAGATATGGCCATTATGAATTTGTAGTTATGCCTTTTGGGTTAACCAATGCACCTATTGTATTCATGGACCTTATGAATAGTATTTTCCATGAGTTCTTGGATATGTTTGTGGTTGTTTTCATTGATGATATTTTAGTGTTTTCTAAAATTAAAGTGGAGCATGAAAGTCATTTAAGGGTTATCTTGCAAACCTTAAAAGAAAAGAAACTGTATGGAAAATATAGCATGTGTTAGTTTTGGTTACAAATTTTTTTCCCTTGGTCACATTGTTTCAAAAGATGGCATAACTGTTGATCTTATAAAACAAAAGTTTTTGAAGAATAGCCAAGATCCCCCAATGTAACTGAGATCCATAGTTTTCTTTTTTGGAAGGTTATTACTGAAGGTTTGTTGAAAAATATTCACAGTTATCTGGTCCAATGACTAAGCTAACTCGGAAGGGTGTTATGTTTATCTGGACAAAAGAATGTGATGATTGTTTTCAGGAGTTGAAAAGAAGATTGTTGAATGCTCCAGTTTTGGCACTTCCTTCCCGGAATGGTGAGTTTGTTATATACAGTGATGCTTCATTGAAAGGACTTGGTTGCATCCAAATAGAGAATGATTAGGTAATTTCATATTCTTCACGTCAGTTGAAAACTCATGTGGTAAATTACCCTACACATGATTGGGAATTAGCTGCTATTGTTTTTGCTCTAAAAATTTGGAGGCATCATTTGTATGGAGTAAAGTGTGAAATATATACTGATCACAAAAGTTTAAAGTATATATTCACTTAGAAAGAATTGAACACGACATAGAGGAGATGGCTAGAATTAATCAAGGATTATGATTGTACAATTCATTACCATCCGGGAAAAGCAAATAAAGTGGCCGATGCTTTGAGTCGAAAAAGTAATGCTTCATTAACCATACTACTTTTGGAACAAGATCCGTTGGTTTTTGATTAGATGAACATTAGCATGGAATTTGATTGTGCATGAAGTCCTTCTGTTTTGTTTCAGGTATTGGTGAAATCTTCTCTATCAGACATAATTAAGAAATCACATAAGAAAGATACTGAGTTGCAGAAAAAGGTAGGGCTGGTTCAGAAGGGTAAGTTGCCTGAATTCAACATTGATAATGATTATGTTTTGAGGTTTGGGAAGAGATTATGTGTGCCATGTGTTTCATAGTTGAAGAATGAATTGTTATGTGAGGATCATAGTTCCCAGTTTTCAGTTCATCCTGGCAGTACTATGATGTACAAAGATCTGTGGGAGTATTTCTGGTGGGATGGAATGAAAAGAGATATTAATGATTTAACTGTAAAGTGTTTTACTAGTCAGCAGGTTAATGTAGAGAGGCAGTTACCAAAAGGGATGCTTCAGCCATTACCAGTGCCATAGTGGAAATGGGAAAATATATCCATGGACTTTGTTGTGGGATTACCAAGGACATCTCGAGGTACTAATGCAATCTCGGTTATCGTTGATCGATTGACTAAATCTGCTAATTTCCTTCCTATTCAAGATAGTTTCTCTCTAGATCAACATTATTGTTTGTATCTGAAAGTGATATTCAGGTTACATGGAGTTCCTATCTCCATTGTATCTGATCGTGACCCCATGTTTACTTCTAAATTTGGGAAAGGCCTTCAGAAGTCATTGGGTACTGAATTAAATTTTAGTACAACTTTTCATCCACAATCAGATAGGCAGTCAGAACGAACAATTCGGACTTTGGAGGATATGCTACGCGCATGTTAAATGGATTATTAGGGAAGTTGGACCAAAAAATTTCTTTGGTTTAGTTTTCATATAATAATAGTTTTCATTCCAATATACAAATGGCTCCATTTGAGGCATTATATTGGAAGTAGTGTCAAACTCAAGTTTTTTTTGGGATGAAGTAGGTGAAAGGAAGCTGATGGGACAAAAATTTGTAGAAGAGATGGGAGAAAAAGTTCAGTTGATTCAGAAACACATGAGAACAGCTCAGATCATGAAGAAGAGTAATGCGGATAACCGGAGGAAGGATATATCTTTCAATGTAGGTGATCATGTTTTTTTCAAAGTTTCACCATGGAAAAGAGTGATGCGATTTGGTATGAAAGAAAAGCTGAGTCCAAGGTTCATTGGACAATATGAAATTCTAGAGAAAGTTGGATCAGGTGATTATCATGAGGCTTTACCACCAATTTTATCTCAGGGACCCAATTTTTTTCATGTTTCAATGTTGAGAAAGTATATGCCAGATCCATCTCATGTTTTGAGCCCATAGGTAGTTCAGTTGGAAGAGAATCTATCTTATGAAGAACAACCAGTCCAGATTATTGACAGAAGAGAGAAAGTGTTACAAAATAAGGTTATCCACCGGGTAAAGGTTTTGTGGATAAACCATATGGTTTAAGAGGCAACGAGGGAATCTGAAAATGCTATGAGGGATAAATACCCCCACTTATTTTGATAAGTGAATAAAATTGTGAGGACGCAATTACCAAAAGGGGGGATGGATGTAACCTACTAGGTAAATAAAGAATAAAACATTTTCATATTTATTAATATTTATGAATTAAATATTAATTTTACTTTAATGGTGTTGCTATGTTCGATAGCGTACCCGACACGCAACAAAGAGTTTCATTGAAATCTTACGCTGCACACTTGTAATAAAATAATATTATTTTTAATGTTAGTTGACACGTAGCTGTTGTATTAGCGTGAATGAATAGAAATAACTAAAATATGATTATATATATTTCTTAAATTTTTTTTATATTTATACAATAAAAGATAAAGGCTTAAAATAATAAAACAATTCAATGTTTGGCATGTATACTCTATTTTTCACCAAAAGGTCGAACTATCGCCTTTTGATGGAGAACCCTTTTTAAATAAAGTTTTGGTCACTCTTATACATTATATTGTACCAAATAAAACTCTTCTTTATAATCGGGACATCAAAATTTAATTTGTGTAAATTTTTGGTATTTTTTAGATAAAGTTCATTTTTAATGAATAGTGAAAAATGTTGTATTTTAATTCAAAGCCTCTTTCTAATATAATTTATTAAGTTGATTATATAATATTATTAAGTGTTTTTAATGTGAAATTAGATTATATTTTTACAATTTAATCCAATAGTGGTTGATGGAATTAATAACACTTTGAAATCGGACTTGAACTAGTGTCAATCTTTTGATACATTTTGTTTCATAATAACAGCTATTTGCTCTGACAACGGGAATTAATTATTAAATTCATCAATGAAAATTATATGTTTTTAATTATGTAAAATATAAATCATTTTTGAATTCGGAATATCAAATATATCTTAGGGTGATGTTTTGGTATTTTTTTTGAAAAACATCAATTTTTGATGAATAGTGAAACCACTAAGTGGTACTTAAAAAAACTGATTTTTCATTTAAATGAAATTTTACCAGCTCTATGTTTTGAATTTCAAAAAATCCGACATACATGGTTGTCATTATGAAGTAAAATTAGGTTCAATGTGAGTAAAATTATTTTTTGGTGAATAGTAACTTTTAAGTCTTAATCGTGATTAGAGGTAATTAGTGTAGTTTAAGGTAAAAATAATGTTATAATAATATGAAATGAACTTGACACATGTCCTACCCTTATGTTATGTGTCATGGCTGACCAAGAAAATCTATGAGTCAACTTGGGGACCCCATGGAGAAACTTTGGTAGGAAAATGACCTAAATAACTTTTTATTTAATGTTAAAATAAAAATCTCAAGAACATGAGTTGTTTTATTAAAACAAATTTTAAATGGGGTTATACAGGTCATAATTTTGGCTATAAATATTCATTAGAAATCTAAAAATATTTTCTACATCATGATATTTTTTTATAATTTTTAGACATTAAATAAATTAAATTATTTATGGCATCATGATGATGTAGCGATTACCTCATTATTTAAGTATTTAAATAAAATGGAAAGATAATGTAAAATCTAAGACCTCCACATGTCCAAAACCTATTGTATGGGTGGATTTCGAACCCGTATCACCGTATCCTTGAAATAAATCAATGTGGGACCATTAAAATCTGAAACACATTCTAAAATAAAGTAACATTTCCTTACTTTCCAAGAGTGCCCCTCCTCTCCTCTTATAAAAGGCCCCCACCACTACAACCTTACCCACACCTCTCAGGCCTTTGTCTCGGCCAAACCCTGCCCATTTTGTCTCTCCATATCCCTCTATTACTCCTAGAAGCCTCACATTGGGCAGATGACTTCCCAAGGAAGCCTCTGAGCTCAAATAAAAAAGAGTTACCCTATTTAAAGGTAGTGTCTTCTCTTGTGTTCTTTTGCTTTATTTTGCTTCTCCAACCCCTTAAAATCTTTTTATTAATTTATTTTGTAACAAATCCAGTATATTTAATATACTAGGATGGTTTTATGATATGTATTCGAGCTACACTTACACACCCCTTCATCTAATGGTTAATGAACTTACAATTTCTGTGGATGGTGAATTTCTGCCTCACGAAATGATGATTGTTCAACACTCATATAACACCTTAAAAGGTGGAAATTAAGTTGACACTATATTTATATATGATATATAATATGTTTATGTTTTCCTTGAGCTTCTTTATTTTACATTTTTGGCATACCTTTATGGTTTCTGTAGTGGGTAAACACGATAATTTCATTTTAGGAAGTGCGGACTACCGCCCCCTCAAAGTGATTTGATTCATTAATGCCATATGTTGGTGGTATAAAGGATGTATTTAAAGTTATTATATATGATGTTATACTGGAATTATAATATAGATTAATATCCTTTTTTTCCATTAACGTATGAGATATAAATGAAAGTAGCGTTCATGCGTACATATGGATTACCGTCTCCATTAACGGTGCATTTCATTTCTTATCCCCAAATGTAATGTACTATTATAAGTACATATATATAATGGATATATATGATTTATTTTATATCTAAGTGATGAATATAATTCTGGAATTAAAATATACATACCTCTCTTTTAGTTTTAATTCCATTATTATGACATAGAAATGAAAGTAGCGTTCATGCGTACGTACGGCATACCATCTCAATGAACGGTGCATTTCATTTCATACCTATAAATGATTATGTAATATTATAAATACATGTATATGCTGGATATATATGATATATATGATATCCAAAACATAAATATCATTCTGGATATAATGAACCTTTGACCACACAAACAACATGTAATTGAAAGAAGTCCACTTTCGACTTAAAAACAAAATATCAACAAAACAAACATTATTAACATAAATGATTAAATAATGTTTATAACATGGTAATAAGTGAGATAAATGTAATAATGAACTTTAAAAATTTTCTTATGCAAGGCGGAATTAACACTAGTTTATTATTCAGTAGGTTAAAGAACGATCGAGTCAAGTCGGACACGAGGTAAGGGACTTCGTCTCAATATCCTTTCATTGAGACATATTTCGTTTTATACACCACATTATTTAATATAGTGTATAATACAATTTTACTTTTAATTATATACAAAAGGAATCTTTTTATACAAAGTGTTTTATAAAACGACAAAAAGGAATTTTTCTTTTAACGTATGCAGTGACAATGACATTTTCCGCCGCCGTGAGTATTATTTGGTCTTTGGCTTCCTCAACAAGCCGTAATGTTTTTTTTATAATGAAATAAATATCATATACTCCATTATGAATTTTGGTATCGAAAATGGTTTTTATAATGGATTTTTTATGTCAATATATTTAAGTGATATATTGTGATCGGAATGTGGAAATGTTTTATTTCCATTATGTTTGTTTTATGACTTATGATTTTATAATTGTACTTGGACATTTGACGGGTGGTTACATGATTAACCATATGATGGTTGGTGCCGTGAATACAAGGATGGGAGGTTACGTTATAACCTCCATTGCATTGGGTATGGAAGTCGGCCGTATGGCTATTCCATTAAGTATGTATGGAAGTCGGCCGTATGGCTATTTCATTAAGTGATATGTGTGGAAGTCAACCGTATGGTTATTCCACTTAAGTATGTTTATGTCCCAAGTTACCTTTATATGTTATGTGTTATTTATATGGGTTTAATGGTAATATTTTGGTTACAAAAAGTATGTAATTTTATTTCATTCAGCGAAGATTTTTTACTACTTCATAAAGGTGAAGCTATTTCTTTCATAAAGTATACATGGTTTACTTGATGTTTGAAAAACTAATAGTTTTCATTCTTTGTGTATCCCTTACTGATCATTTTATGCTCACCCCAATTTTTTGTGAAATTTTTTTCACAGGACATATTGTGGAATAGGTCAAGGATGGGATTAATGGAAAGTCATGCTATCTAAAACATGGAACTAGACATGTTTCTTTTTAAGAGTTTTAATTTTATTGAAACTAAGTAGAAGTGTCTACTTTTTAATCTTTTGAGATGTAATAGTTATGTCCTAATTCTATAAAACTCTAAACCTGAAAAGATCCTCAATGTGAATTATTCCTTTAATTCAATATTATGTAAGTTTTAAGACTAGGGCCTTATAACTAGTGTGATATTTTATTATACCACATAATGTATCATCTAGGAAAGGGTTCATCATTGATCAAATGTTATAAAGTAGTGTTCTACAAAATATAGGTAAAAAATATTTAGGTGTCCAATAAACTATATAAAATTTACATTCATATGTAAATGAGTGGTTTCAATGGCTGATAAATAAGTTTAAGGATATGGGGTACAATAAAAATTATATATATGGCCCTCAGAAATGAAAGTACATGAGGTAAACAAAAGGGGTTTTTTCAAGGCCATTAAAATACTAATAAAAAATCGTATTTGAGTCTGCCATATCCATGGAGAACACACATGGGAAACTGTCATAATTTATACAAACAATATAAATAACTACGTTTGGTGATTAATCTAAAAATACAATATTTTTAATGATTATATCTAAAAAAGGTAATTTGGTGGGTCCTCTAGAGGATTCACCTAGCAGTGGCAAGGAGATGAGATGCAGGGTTCATAAGAGTGAAAAAATGTAAAATACAGATCCCAAAACATCAAACAATGATTTAGTAAATGTATAAAATAACATACCATGGATTTTATTCTTGATTCGTCCAATGGATCATAGGGGATTCGCTCTAGTAGGAGAGGAGTTACACGAGAGCTTTAGAATGGCGATGAAAGAGTGAATGTTATGGTTTTTTGAAATAGACCAGTGACACTTTTGACAAGACTTTTAGAAAAGCACTGATATAGATCAATTTTATTAGCATTAAATTTATAAGCACTGATAAATGTAAGGATTATTAGTCCTAAAAAAGGTTGATAAATATCGATATTTCTCAATCCACTAATTGAATTGATAAAACCCATCTCCATCATTGCTAATAGAAAATCACTTATAAATGGTAACCATTATCAGTGCTAAAATAAATCAATGATATAAGAGAGATTTTATCAGTGCTAAACATACGGTGCTGATAAAGGGTATCTTTTATTAGCTAATTTATTTAGCACTGATTAATTTGTAATTTCGCATAACATATTTCTACTGCTAATAAATTCTATCACTACTAAAGGAGAATTCTATAGTAAAATTTCATTAATTATTCCTTTATGATTTTAAGAAAAATTGGGTACTCATTGTGGAAAAATTGGATAATAAAATTATTTATTTTCAGGCTTAACTGCATGGATGCGTAACATACTGACCACATGTGATGACGACTATCAATTTTCACAATAGTATATCTAAAATTTTAGAACTAGAACTCATGATATATATTTTTTATGCTATTTTAATGATTATTTTTTTATGATCCGGTGGTGATTTATTATCATCAAATTCATGGAATGAGGATATTCCATGTGCACATGTAGCCGATCAAAATCAAAAACCTGTTGATTATTTGGGTATATATAATAATATTTCACTGTAAAAACACATATCAAAACAAATTACTTTTTTTTAATGTATATACAATGTTTGAAAAAAATCTAATGGAATTTTTTTTTGTTATTATGTATAACAATATATAATAGATATCATATACCATAAAAAATATAATCCCTAAAGAGGTATTTTCAATGATAATTAATATTTAATTTAATATATTTACTAATCCTTTGAATATTTATATTTTTATAATACTACCATGACTGTATAAAGACCTCATATTCATAATACAAAATAGATTTGTTTATAAATTACTAGGTAAAATACATAGTGTCAGAATGCATATATATATCGTGATGATGTAACTTCTTAGTGCTTATTTAGTTGATTTTCTCATCATTTTAACTTTTATTTGGTTATTTTACTTATCATTTCGGTTTGATTCTTATTATTTAAAATTTTAACCTATATCATGAAGAAATGAATTCTTGAATAAGGATGATTATAATCAAATACCATGATCATGTACTATTGGATAAATATAAATGATAGAATCCACCATACATCATTCCAATATACAGGGTACTCGATATGACACAAATTATGTGGTATCAATTTAAAATTAAAATATTATTAATGAATTGTTTCATACTTTGGTTAAATGTATATATTTATAGTACTAATAACATAATAATTTGTTTTCTTATATATGTGGATTCTCTTCAAAAGTCATATTTTTCTATCAACATTCTAAAACAAGCCAGAAAAGAGAGAACATGTTTCATTTGGATGAGGAATTTAAAGAATCATTGGGTTTCCTTTTACATTAAAATGGAAAAATTATATATTTTTTCAATTTTTCATGATAGTTAAAATAAAAAAACACATCATCGACTGAATCATATACACATCAATCTGGTACAAGGTGTTCTCGGAATAATGCAATTTTTTTTTAGTTTATAAATTAGATTTCATAAAAAGAACATATCACAAACTAAAAATAGAGTAAACACATTCATATTGGTTTTGTTAATTCTATAAAATGAACCATAATTCATTTTTAATGTGTATAAATCAGTCAAACCTCAATAATATTGATGATGTTTTTTGTAGGACTCCATGTGTTCCTTTTTTGGAAAATTGACATTAATTTTAGTAAGAAAAACATGTTACATACTAAAAAATGAGAAAAATACTTTATATTGTATTGATAATTTAGAAAAATGATAAATATGTCATTTTTGATGTGTATGAATCATCAACCCCTCAATCAAACACATTGTGTGATTGGTATTACTCCAAGATTGTATTTTTTATTTTAAAATGACATTTATTTTAGTAAAATAGACAAGTGACATGCTAAAAAAAAAGAAAACCATTTTTATTGTTTTTATATTTTATTAAAATGATTTATAATTTTTTTTACATGTATGACTAAACCACACCTCAATCTGACGCACAATGTGATAGGTATGACTACATGTGTGTATTTTCATTTAAAATTGACAATAGTTTTATCAAAAAGGAAAAGTGACATACTCAAAACGGTGAAAATATATTCTTATTGTGCTGATAGTTTAGGAATATGATCCATATGCCAATATTGATATGTATAAATCCCCTGCACTTCAATATGATGAACGGTGTAAATGAAATGACTCTAAGTGGGTTTATTATTTTAAATTGACATAAATTTTAATAAAATATACAAGTCAAATAATCATGACTAATAAAATACATTTTAATTATTTTTACATTTTAGTAATGTAGTCCATAGGTCAATTTTGATGTGTAGGTATCAACCTCAAGTCAATTAGATACACCATGTTTCTTATACAACACAAACTATCGATTATTAGTTTAAAATTCAAATGTTAGATCTAAAAAGTGTGTCACTCACTAAAAAACACGAAAAAAATTACCCCCATTGAATGGATAATTTTGGACAGTTATTCATAAGTCATTTTCATGTATAGTAACTGGTCTCACATTAAATCAAAATGAAATGTGGTTGGTATAACCCAAAGTGTGTGATTTAATTTTAAAGTGACATTTAAAAAATAAACAAAAGTAATAAACTCAAAACTATGAAAAAGCATTTATAGTGACTTTATAATTTATGAAACCAATTCATAAGTCATTTTTGAAGTGTAGTAAACATTATCACTTTAAATTGAACCACATTGTGACTAGTATGTCTAAAATTGTGTGTTTTTAGTTTGAAATAAGATTTTTTGTTAAATAATGTTATATACACAAAATTGATAAAACCCATTTAGATTTTTCTACGCTTTAGGAAAATTATCCCTAAGTCATCTGTGATGTATAGGAACCAACCACACCACATTCCGATGTATAGTGCAATCGGTATGACACAAAGTGTCTGTTATCATTTTATAATTGGCAATTAAGTTCCAAAGAGTATCACTCATTATAAATAAAGAAAATGTTATCTGATTTCTCATATAATTTAGGAAAATGATTCATATTTCATTTTTTATGTGTATATAGTATTCCAAAAAACACTCATGATATGTTTGGTATGGCTCGAAGTGCGTGTTTACTGTTTGGAATATCATTTCTGTAAAAAAAGTGACATACATATAATTGAGAAAAAAACATTTTGATTGATTTGATAATTTAGTAAAAGGATCATTAATTCATTTTTGACTTGTAGGAATCAGTCTCACAGTAATTTGACACACGGTGTGATTGATATGACTCAATGTGTCTTTTTATATTTAAAAGTCACATTAATTTTATTAAAAAGAACATGAGACATACTCAAAACCAAGAAAACATATTCCTATTGTTTTGATACTTTAAGAAAAAAATCCATAAGTTGTTTGTGATGTGTGTAAATAATACTCACCTCAACCCACCACATAGTGTGACCTGTATGACCCCAATTATGTCTTGTTATTTAAATTTGAGATAAATATCCATAAAAAGGAAAGGTGACATACTTAGGACTGATAAAAAACATTTTTATTATATTTATAAATTGTTAAGATGATCCACAAGTCATTAACGATTTTTAGAAATTAACCTCAAATTAATATGATATATCATGTGTCTCATGTTCCTCAAAGTGTCCATTATCATTTTAAAATATCCATTTTTCTTCAAAACACGTCTCACTCACTATAAAAAAAATGTATAAATGCTATGGTTTTTATAATAATTTGGGAAAATTAATCAGATGCCATTTTGGACATATATGAATTTTCCTCATGTCAGAGGATACATGATGTGAACAATATAACTCAAAGTGTATGTTTTCAGTTTAAAATGAAATTTTAGCAAAACAACACAATTGATATACTCAATAACAATAAAATACATTCAAATTGTTTTGATAATTTAGAAAAAAAATTGAAAGCTATTTTTAAAGTGTAGGAGTCAAATGTACCTCAATCCGACACACAGTGTGACCAGTTTGACTCCAAGTGTGTCTTTTTATTTAAAATTTACGTTTTAGAAAAAAACTATCATACTCAAAACCATGAAATCACACTATTATTATTTTGATACTTTAAGAAAACGATCAAAAAAAGTCAATTTTGATGTGTATGAAGCATCCAAAACTCAATTTGGACACAGTATGCCAGATATGGCTCAAACTGTACGTTATCTGTTTAAAATTTACACTCTATTTAAAAACACATGTCACTCACTAAAAACCAAGAAAACAAACTCATAATGTCTTGATGATTTGGGAAAATGATTCATAATTAATTTTTGAATTGTACAAATAAGCCTCATTATTAACAGATAGATGATCTGATAGGTATGACTCAATGTCTTTTTTTAGTGTACAATGACATTTTTGTATGAATGAAAAGTGATATACTCAAAACCATGAAAATATATTTGGATTGATTCAATACTTTCAGAAAATGATTCATTATTCATTTTTTATGTATAGGAATCAGACCTACCTCAATCCGAGATAATGTGTGACTGGTATGATACTGAGTGTGTCCTCATATTTAAAGTTGACTTTTTATAAATGTACATGTTCATATTTATTTTTAATTTATTTTATTATAATATTAATTAAATAAGATTTCTTTCTTTTACAGGTGTTTTATTTTTCTCATGTTGGTGTGGTTTATTTGGAAACTAATACCATGGTAAGGCTTTTTTGAGAGGGGGGTAAATGGTGATAATGAAGATGAATCATTAATGTTTTTAAATGATTGTGTTCAGTAAATGAAAAAGTAATTATACAAAAATAAATTGAAAAATGTATATAAAAGGGTTTTCCTATATTTTTGTTGTAAATTTTATTTCAATTAAATTATTTATTTTTATACAGGTGTATTTGTATATAGGATTATTTTTTACAGTGTGTTGTTATTAAATCAACAAACTCCAGTAGTATGACCTTTATCAGTGCTACCTATAGTACAAATAACTCCCCCATTTATGAATGCTAATAAAAGAACTGATAAATGAAAATCTTTATTAGAAATTATTTTAATAATGAAAATTTCCATGCCTTTATCAACACATTTTTATCACTGGTAATGGGCCCCATTTAAAGACACTAAGGATAACATCACTTTTTTAACAATGTTAATGCCCTTTTTATGAAATCATAAGGGGTTGAACTGATGTTGTGTAAGTATTGAATGATCATGAGCCATATAGACACTGATTAATGTCATGTATTTTTTAATTAATTATTTTTTTATTTTAATGTATTCTTCACCAAAAATAATCTATTAAATGATATTATTTGTATCATTTTTGTGTTGTTATATGTGTAAGGACTGGTACACCAAGATAAAATTTATATATCTGTATTCTTCACTCCTAAGACACTATATATAGAATGTGAGTATTTATTTATAATGATAATGATGATATCTAAAAAAAGCATGCTCATTTTATGTTACATACCAGAATGTAGATTCACTCATTGGATGGGTGAGTTCTACAACTTGAATCACAAGCATAGAAAATCATGGAGTTACCACTTGGGTATATTTTGACCTATTATTCCCTAATTAGAAAAAACATTAGTATCATATCATGATAGATGAATTTAATTTTTTTATACATGATTTATTATTTAATTAATGTATATTTTTAAAAGAAATAACATAAAATATTAATTGAGGTTGTAGTTAAAATTATCTTCCATGGTGAATGGTTTTCTATTTATTTAATTGTAATGATATGTGTACAAAAAAACATAATATTAAAATGTAAATATAAATGGATCATCATCATAGTGAATCAAAAAACCCTAAAAAATATTAATTCAACACATATTCAATCACATAGTTTGGAATAAAACTGATTGTTTGATGTGCTCGTCAACCCTAGTAGCAGGTACCTCCTTTTACTATGTTGATATTATGAAAGTGACTACTTGAACTAACTAATGATGAAAATAAATATATAGACACATCTAGCTAGTTTCATCCTTGGAGAAAAATAATTGAGTAAATCAAGTTTATGATTTTGAAAGTTTGGAACCCTGTCAATATATCAAAGAGCGTTGAGTTAATGCAGTTGTCCAGTTAGATTCCTACCTTGAAACATTCTATGTAGTGGTGTAGCCATAACTTGATCTTTGAGTAAAGGATTGAAGGATACACTCTACTAGAATACTGTAGAAATTGAGTATTAATAATCTATAATGGAGGGATACTTAGGTTCAATAAAATAGGTAATGATATTTAATGATGTAATTAACCGATAATGTCTAATCAGATATGAAGATAAAATTATGAATCAACTAGAGTTAATTTTTTAAAAAATGGAAAGTAACACCATAGATACACTACAATTATAATTTCACAAATAAATATTTCTAATAGGAATCACTCTCAAATGATTAGTATATGAAATTGTACATAGTAATACGATATAGTAAATTCTTGGTATTAGAATCTGTAACACATATTGTGCTTCCTTAGGATGCGAGGGTGAGAAAAAATATTATAGGACAATCATATATGATTGATGTTTTGTTTACATAATAATTATATCACCATTTTAATGTTATTTGAGAGTAAATTATGAGTAAATGTATGATATTATATATTATCTCATCTCTAAGAATCCAGTGGGGAGAATGCGCTGCAAGATACGAATTGGATGATGATTATCTTATATATGAGTAAATTGAAACGTGCATCTTTATCTTTTAATCAATCCCCTTATTATATCATCTCACCTAATTAATCTAGTTTAATTTAATATTAAAAAATGAGCATAATGGAGTAAATGATTCAATAAACTATAAGGTATGGTTCTCCAAGTATAGGAGAACTTAAAAAAATAATAAACATTAGTTCTTATGGCGATCAAGTTAAAAGGCACTGAGAAAAGTGTAATGGGATGTGTAACACCAAAATAATCTTCACAACATCCTTAATAAGATTATAGGTAAATCATTATACATAATGTTATTTTTTTCACATTTCATGAGATAATTCTATGGATGGAAATGAAATTAACATAAATGAAGAATCAAGTTGTCGCTTCTTCTATAAGAGTATGAATACATTGTATATAATTTTTATGTGATACATCTTTGGTACTATATAAAATATATCTATCAAAAATTGGTGTTGGGAAATAGTAACTATGTATGTGTATAAAGGCTACAATAAGTAATGTGAAATCTCCATGTTTGTGATAAAGCGGATTCCTATGTTAGAGCTGAGAAGTACACAACTTCTAATTGCAATGATCAATGAATAAAGTTGGACTTTTGTTGAGTATAACCAAATTTTCCCTCATTTTTCCTTTGTTAACACAGATAAATTATTCCAATTTAACTGTTAGAGTTTTTTTGGTTTCTAAAACTCAACTAATTGTCCAGAAATTCATGAATTATTGGTAATAACTCATGAATATAAAATTAGGACTCATTTCTACCATGTTTTGGAAAGCTAAGTCTTTATCTAGTAAAACAATGTTGTTTTCAAGGGAATAACCATTATGGTTTTATAATTGTTGGATTTAACTGACATAGGTGTTATATAAACACTTATTTACATAGTTTTTAATGATTAATCCTTTTGAAATAATGGCATGTCACTAAGAATTCATAATTATAATAGCTAGAACTGATGTATTCCAAGGCAATGATAGTGGTAAATATACTTTATAAGGGCACCATTATGTTAACTAATATATATATAAGTGAATTATGAAATTGGAATGGATATAATATATGTGTTGCTTCGGGTCTATGTGCACAAAAATATATTGAATAAGCATTCATAGATCATTATAATGTTGTGTGGTGTAATTATTAAACAAAAACATACATATAAACATCAAAGCTATAATTCTAGTTAGGATTATTGATGATGAGTGATTATGAGTATTAAATTTAAACATTAATGAATACATTTTATTCTGGATTTATTCTTAAATTCACATTTTATTATACACATAAGAGTTATTATGTACTGTAACACCCTAAAATTCTAAAATAATAACATTTTATTCAATAGCATATATAAGAGGAAACACCAAGATTTAAATATAATATTACACATAAATAATTTCAAATTTATATTTTGGGGTAAATTTAATTTAATAGAAATCTTATGAAACAAGATTCAGTGACTTTCATTGATAGCTTGTGTTACACGCAAGATCGAGATTTACTGAACAACAATATATTATTAATATATAAGTATTTAATATAAGAGTTATAACATAGCTATTTAATTAGAGGGAATGAGTATTTTTAAATAAATTATTAAAATATATAGTTTAAATATGATTATTATTTATCTATTGATTGTAAATAAAATAATAATAATTTAAAATAAGAGAGGTATATCCTGAAAATTGTATTTTTGTAAAAGACAGTTTAGTCATTATTTTCACACAAAATATATAATTAAATTTTACAAAATTTAGAAAAAGTTTATTAAAAAATAACGTTATTTTTTGAAATATTCATTTTTAATTTATATTAATGTTATCATTTTTATTTTCCTAAAACATTTTATTTTGTGATGAATAATGAAAAATATTGAATGTTAATTAAAAACGACCTTTTTTAAAAAGTATTTATAATGTTAAAATATATTTTTAATTTTTTTAAAGTAAAATTAGTGTAATTTTATATCAATTAAAAAAATTTAGGTTATCTTAATCATTTTTATATTGAATTTAGAAAAAAAAATTTAAACATCTAATCCATTCAATTATGCAGGATTAATTTTAAAATAATTTTTCTACTTATTTGAATTGAATTTACAATAATGGTTTCTATATTATGAATCACCATAATTAATAATTCTTAATAAGGTCATAATAATATTTTTCCAAAATGAATAGTGAATGTAGTAAAAATTATTTATTGTTGTAAAAGTGAAAATTGATTTAATTGGGGGTAAAATAAATATTTATGGGTATAAAGGACCTATAAATTTATAAAAAATTATTTATGCCCATATTTAAACCATTAAACCAATAAGGATTGATAATGGTCTATTTTGACACTTTTTTCTTGTGAATAACATGGGAAAACATCTTTCTGTTCAAAAATACAAAGTGTGTCCACTACCCCACTTATAAAAGGCCACCACTCTTATCTCTTCTTTACAACATCGAACCAAATTTTTCTGAGAAAACCATTTAAAAAAACATTACAAAATCCCTCCCTTCATCTTAGAATCATCATCTACGTATAAATCATTCCTAGGAAGGTTTTAGTGAAAACCAAAGGAGGATTCTGGATGAAGAGGTAATGTTCATGAACAAGCATCTTGATTATACTTATTAATCAACCTCATTCAATTTTTAATATTCCAATATGATAAAACAAAATAATTATATTACATATAATGGGATGTTTTAATAATAATTAAATGATCTAAAATTATATTTACTTCCATCAAATGGGTTATGTAATTATAATTTGTGTGTATGGTGGACTACAGACCTGTAAACCAATGTTATTCGTTGTTCCATTTCCACCACTAGATGTTTTGTATGAAGATTTATATAAAGTATATATTTGATATTTATAAAATATTTATACCTATTTATTCACTATATAATATATAAATCTTTTACGTTACATTATTAAAGAGATACGATAAATTCGCTTGTGCGTATTGAGGACTACATCCCCGCAATGCGATGTGATCTGTCATTCACTAAAGCATCACATGGATGTTGATAAAGATATAATTATTTAATAAATGTAATATAAACGAAATAATTGTTTTATTAATGACATATTTATCATTATATAAGGACAATATATCATTTTATTTTCTTACTTTTTCACTCAATGAAAGATGAAAATGTCATTTAAGTACGTGTGGACTACCAACATCACGAAGTGATGTGACTCTCTTTTCCCTACTATACCACAATAATTACTTTTAAAAGTATATAATATGGTATATATGAAATCATGATAATTATATAATGGTAAAATATTTATTACCTCCCTTATATAAATATCATTGAAATATGGAAACGTTACTCATGCGTACTTTCAACTTACTCTATATATGATCTTAACATTCATCATATTTCATAATTATCATACATGATTGGTATTAAAAGTAATAGTAATTTTAGAATATGATAATTATTTAATTATTATTTATATATATGATATAAATATATAATATACTCATTATTTGAATCATTCCTGATGAAAAATGAATGAGAAAACATGATAACTAACAACCGTAATAATGAAAACAATGAAATACTTTTAATGAATGGGTGATAAGGTGTTATAAAAGGACATTATATTATTTTATAAATATTAAAATGGTTCATTAGTAAGTTAATAACATGTTTAAAGATAAAATAAATTATGTTAAAGAAAATTAATCTAAAAGGATGTGTATGGTTAAGGATTTCTTAACACAATTTCTATTCATTGGGTTAATCATCTAATCCCTTATTTTGTCATTGTAAAATTTTATTCAAAATTAATTATTATTAACAGATTTTTTATTTAAAGTTATTTTGTATGTAGTTTTAGTTGAAAAATATAATATATAAATTGAATAATTCTCACTTCAATGTTTGGATATCTGAAGCAGTTTATTTCACAATCTCATTCTAATAGGTATTGATTACTAAAAAATTCTCATTGAAGGAAATTGTTTTACCAATTAATAATACACCAATTAAATTTCATCATCCTGAAGTAATTAATGAAATTTTAATTTAACAGTACTATTTCCCCACCCTTCGGTACTAAAATGTTTCCGAAAATGTTGTTAAGAAAATATGACTTCATTTCTCTCTTTGGTTGCAAATTTTTTTTCTTCAAAAATATAGTTTTCTAAAAATGTTTTGAAAAGTATTTTTCACCAATTAAAAATTATTTATAGATTTAATTTTAATCCATTTTAAATATTTAATTTTTTTCAGTGGAATCTAATGACATTTTCAAACCAATTCTTGTTTGAAATTTACCAAAAATGAGAATGGAATCATATTATTAGTTTCTAGATAAGAAATATTCCTAATCTTTTGACATTCAAAAAGGAATGTTTTTTACTTTTACAGGATATACATAATTTCAAAACATCATTATTTTCATTTATTTTAAGCAAAACTTATAATTTTACAATGATATTTTTAATTAATATGTTTTTAAAAGTGATTTAAAAGTATTATTTTCAAATTTTTTTTCAAAATTTAAAGTAAATTTTCCCGAAAAAATGTTTTCTTTATAATATGTTTATTTTATTTGTATTTCTTAATTAAATATAACCATTATTCATAATCCAATAGGTTTATGTAAAAATCATAGCCTTCTTATTCTTTATATGGATGGTTTATGATCATTTTGACAATGAAATGTATTAACATTCACTTCATTGATATATTCTTATAGTGAATAAAGTTCCATTAAAATTTAAACATTATTATGATCATTAGACATTAAATCTCCCCTAAATACAGAAATAATTTCTTATGGATATGTTACTCTACTTTAAATGTATTTCATTTATATATACAGTGTACTACTTCGAATATTATTTTATTAACTAGGGAAATATTAATAAAACCATGTTTTTTCCTCAGTATAGATATTTGATTAGGCCCACTATTTATCTATTAAATCGATTATTAGACAAATGAGGAGATATTTAGATAGGTATAAAATGGAAAGGGGTTGTTTATAGAAATCCACTCAATGCGTAGATAGTCTCATTAGATGAATCAGTTGTCTAGAAATAGCAATGGGGGTTTTCACCCAACATGTTTTAAATCATCAGGTGAATGGTGTGGATGGTGAAGGTATCATGTACCTCGGAAAAAGTGAATCCAACAATTAATCAATTATTTACTTATTTATTCTGTTTTTATTATCTAGGATATTTTCCCTATGATATTATATTTGGATGCATTTCATTAAGAGTTATTAATTAAATGTAATGTTTTTTTAATTATTTACCCTACCATATTGATTATTCCTTATTTAATCATGTAATAATATAATTTTATTGGATTTTTTTATAGTTATTTATCATTTTTTATTTTTTATTTGTTATCCAATTATGATAGTCATGTTGTTTATTAAATGGATTGTGTATTCAATTATTAAAATTACAATATTAATTATTATTATTGAATCATGATTTCTATTTCTCTACAAAATTCTTACTTGGCACTTGATATCACCCAAATTTTTTTTACTTTTCTCATGATTATATGAATCTTACCATGATCTATATGTAATAATATTCATTTTGGAAGAATAATATTCTTGAAAAAAATTATTATGTTGTAATTTTTGTATTCAAATGTTGTGTATGTCTCTTGTATTTATCTAGTTTATGAAGAATGCTAAAATATTCAGTGATTTTGGATGTGATTACCTATATCATATGCCAATATAATTAAATACTATATAAACTCTAGGATTCTGGGCTAGGGTCAATATATTTTGTATCAATGAATGTTTAGTATAATCCATTGGACCTAGATTTAAAAAAACATAGAACATAGAACATAACCTTATTATAAAAATTAAGGATAAGTATAGGAAGAATATCCTAATGCTTTGGTAAGCTATATATTATATGCCTCATTCCTAGAAATATTTCCCTGTATTGATACTACATGTGGACATGGTTCTTGAACAAATATATGTTGAGGTAATAACTCAGAAAATGGTGTATTGGTCATTACCAAATTGTTACCTTGTGTATGACAATGGGACTGACTGTGCACCTATTTTGAAACTCCTTTGGGATATTCATATGATAATTCACAGTTTCATTACAAACCATTATGAATTATTTTAAATGATAATGGTAACTAATGTACTAGGATAAGCAATAGATCAAGATATGACCTCTGTAGAATTAAAAGAGAATATGTATTTGTATATTAGGATCCAATAAATGAAATTTTAGTGTTATTTTTACCAATGGTATTTTGGTATAAGAATAATGAAATGTATAATGATTGTGATAAATATTAAAAGACATTATGTATTCATTATTATTATTGTTATGGAAAATAGTATGGTTTATGAGTTAAGTCTGATCCCACATTCAAAATATTTATCAACCCTTTTAAAAAAATTGTGCGGCATGAATGCGACAAGGTTATTTTTATTTTGGATGAATCTTATAGCAATATAAACCGTTTTATTATAAAACATTTTAGTGTAAAAGATATTGTAGGAATAATTCATTTGTATTTTATAGACATGAGATTAAACATTTTAATAACCATTAGGGTGAATATTATTATTAATTACATTGTAATGATATTCCAATAAAATTATTATACTTTATCAAAAAAATAAGTGGTTTTGAAAACCATAATAAATAGGTTATTCAATGTTTGATTCTATTTCAATTAAGTAAATCAAATTTGTTTTCAAAACATTACAGGAAGTAAATTAATATTGATTGGATAAAGGAAAAACAACATGATGGGTGACAACCCATAATGGACAGAAAGGCTACGGGGCGTCAACCCATGACTAAATTATGATAATAGTTTATAACCTATCACTATCCTAAGAGATGTTTGGCTTAATATCTCATTATTTTACATTAAATTATTTCGATAATAAATAGTAATGATGAACCCGACATGTTACTTCTATGGTTTAGAGATTAATTGCCTATATTTGATAACTTGTGATAACCATATTGGGTTTTTAAAATAGTTAGAGGCATACAAAATATTTTTTACTCATTTATGGTTATTATGATCCATTAAAAAATAATTTTACTAATTTAGGCCTAAAAAATTCATTTTTAGAATTTTTATTTCTTAGAGTAAGTGATGAATTAGAAATTTATTAAAACACAACCAAAGGATATAAAATTTACTTATAAAATAGAAATGTATCATGTCATTAAATTTAGTTATGTTCTTATATAGAAACATATTTATTTAACATTAGTAAAAGGATTTTGAAACAAAAATTGTATCCTATTTCATTCATTTCCAATGAATTAGATGGTCTTTTAAATAATAACATATTTATAGTTTTGAGGAACTTAACATTACATTGTATTTCGCATACTTGTGATAAATTAACTCAATAACTCTCTATAAATATTTATGCATTTCCTACATATCCATGTATCAATTTCCACCAATTTTATCCTACTTGTAAACCAAGTTATGTGTTATTACAAATAACAATAGTTATTTATTTTCTCTATTATTAATAGAATATTTGTTTAAATATTTTTAGGATGTGGGTTTTCAACAAAATAATTTTCATATATGAAACCCTTGGATTCTAGGATCATTTTTAAATTGATAGGAAACTATTTATTTAATATTTGGATAATGTAAGACCCCAAAAATTCTAAAATAATAACATTTTATTCAATATCATATGTGACAAGATAAACCTAGATTAAAAGAGAATATAACAACACAAATTTTTATAATATTGTTATTTTAAAATAAATTTAATTTCTTAAATAACATATGATACATGTGATATTTTCTTTCTTTAATATCATGTGTTACATGTGTGATTGAGTTTCATCGAGCAACAATATATTTTTAAAATATTATTATTAAATATAATAGTTATAACATAGTCGTTAGATTGTGTGTATGAGTTGGTTGAACTAAATTATAATAATTTATAGGCTACACTTGTTTATTAGCTATCTATTTATTATAAATAAAATAATAATCAATAAAATGAAATATTTTTTGAAAAACAATTTTTATTTCTCAGAGGGATTAGTCGCACATTGCACAGATAATTTAAAAAAATTTCTTTTAACACTTTCTGAAAATTTATTTGAAAAAATGGACATCTATTTTTAAATCATAATATCAAAATTATTTTAGGGTGAAATTTTTGTTTTTTTCAAAAAAGTATATCATTCTGATGAATAGTGAAAATACTAAATTTTAATTAAAAAATAGCCTTTTAATTTATATGATTTAGAGAATTTATAAATATTTTGTAATCCTTTGAACATTTTAAATTTAAAAACCCGTTTTCTCATTATGTATGTATGATTAATTTTCAATAATGTTTTTCCACATCTATGAATTCAATTTGGGAAAATTTATTCCATTTTGTAATATTAATAATTTATAATGTCTAATAAGGTCAATATATATTTCTACCTAATTAATATTGAATGCGTAAAAAATTATTTATCACGGTTAAGGTAAAAATTGATTTACCAGGGACTAAACTAAAAAGATAGTTGTATAAATGACCTATTATAATTTATGAAAAACAATTTATGACCATATTTGTACAATGGAACGTATAAGTCTCTATAATATTCAATTTTTTACAATTTTTTCATATGAAAAACAAATGAACACTCAATTCATTTAAAAATTACCATGTGTATCCACTCACCCACTTATAAAAGGCCACCATTCTCAAATCTTTTTAATAACTTACAACCACTATATTTCTACCAATACCTGATCAAATAACTTCGTAAATTACATACCATAATACTATATTCCCTATTTTGGTCATAAATCCATCCTAGGAAGGCTTTAGTGAAAACTTAAGGAGGATTTCCCAAAAAGAGGCAGTGTTCTTCAATAGGTGTCTTTGATTTTTACCTTTATCCACCTCCTTAAATTTTTATTATAGAAGTTAATATAATCCCATCACTACCTTCCAAATATTTGAATGTTTTATAATAATTAAATAACATAAAACAATCTACACTTCCATTAAAGGGTTTATGAAATCATCATTCGTGTGTACTACAAACCACTTCCTCCTGAAAAATATTATTCCTTTTTTCATTTCCACCCCTCAAGGTAGTGCATGATGATAGGTATAAAGAATATTTTTTTATAAGATATATAATATTATTATGTCACCATATCATATATATATATATATATATATATATATATATATATATTTACACTCCTTTCTATAGGAGATACATTAATTTCACTCATGTGTATGGTGGACTACCGCCTCGTGAAGTGATTTGATTTCTCTTTAACTAACACATAATATGGAAGGTGATAAAGATAAAGATAAAGATTATATGAGATGCAATGGAAATATTAATTATATTAATGAAATATTTTTCATTATTTAAATGTAATATATCATTCTATTTTAAATTTTTTTTCACTCAATGAAGGATGATTACATCTATTTGTATTTGTGGATTATCACCTTCACGAAGTGATGCGTCTATCTTTTCATCACCATACCACATGGATGATATATTTAATTTTATTATATTGTATATATGATATCATTATAATTCTAGAAAATGTAAAATATTTCTCACCACCTTTCCATAATGATCATTGAATAATGGAAACAATACTCATGCAGATAAATAACATACCCTCTCCATGACCGCGACATACATAATTTTTTCTAACCATCATTGATGATTGGTTTTAAAATTAAATTTTTTGTAAAAATAAGATAAATATTTTATTATTATTATTTTATATATTTAATAACTGTATAATAGAAGTATGATCCAGATCATTCTTAATGAAATATGAACACGATAAATAAGATAATTAATATATCAAATAATGGAAATAATGAATGATTATTACCAAACGGGTGATAATATGTTATAAAAAAGTATATCAGATATTATAAATATAAATATGGTTCTATATTATGTTAATAAATGTTTTAAAATAACTACACAAGAGTTTAAATTATGCCCACCCAAATGGAAGCGTGAGCTAATGGATTGTTTAACTCAATTTGTGTTTATTGGGTTAATCTCCAAATTAATTGATTATGTCATTATAAGATAATGTGTATAATGAAAAAAAAATTAACCTATATTTTATTGAAAAAAATTAATGTGTATTTACATTTGAAACACATAATCTATTAATTTATTAATTATCACTTCAACATTATGATTATTGTAATTTTTTATTTGAAAATATCTTTCTAATTGTGATTTTTTACCAGTAAAATTTAGTTGATGGAAATTATATCAACACTTATTAATAAACCCATTACATTAAATTTTATTATAGTTAATAATTATATTTTCATGTAATTATACAATTTTCTACTCTTTTGTACTTATAATGTTTCAATTTTTTTAATAGAATCCGAATTTTGTTTTCTCGTCGGTTAAAAATATGATTTCTTCCAGAAGAATGTTTATTAAATATGTTTTCTGTATTTTTATCCTTTGAAAATGATTAAAAAGTTTAATTTATAAACATTTTAAATATTTAAAAAAAATCAATGTAATAGTTTTTCATTTTAAAAATAATTATTTCTTTATTTTATTAAAAATGATAAAGTATTTTTCTTATCGTTTATTGAAAGGGGAACTTTCCAAACATTTTTATAGTGAAAAAGAAATGTTCATTTTTTATTTTACAGAATTTATGAAATTTCATATTATGATGACACTCATTTATTTGAGTATTCCTTTTAACAATTACGAGGATGTTTATAATGATATTTTTTAAAAAGTGGTTTCCAAAAAAAGGATTTTAAAAATGTTATTCAAAATGAAAAGGATATATTCTTAAAGATCATATTTAATGATATTTTTTATTTATTTCTATTAATCAATGGAAAAATATTTACTATTTTTCCTTTGGGTATATATTTTAATGATAGCATCCTTATTCTTCCTCTGGATGGTTTATGATCATTTTAACTAAGGAAAGTGTTGGAATTCACTCCTATGATCCATTTTTATATTTAATAATATTCTGTTAAAATATTCACTTTCCTATGATCATTATACATTAAATTTCTATTAAATATCCATATTATTTATTATGTATTTTTTTTCATAAATAGAATATCATTTCTACATATGGTGTAATACATTGAATCTTTTTTGACCAACAAGGGAATTATTAAAAAGTATATACTATTTAGTCAATATGGATATTTGTAATGGAAAACTATTTATTAATTAAATCGATTGCTCGATATATGAGTAATACATTGGATAGGTATGACACATGTTTGGGACCATTTATTGAAATCACCTTTATGCATCAGTAGTCTCGTGGGACGAATTAGTTGTCTAGACTTAGTTAAGTTGGTTTTCCTTGAGTTTGTTCTAAGCTATTTTGTGAGAGGTCATGAAAGTAATTGAATCATGTATTAGGGAAATATACAATCCAATAATTAATCATTTCCTTCATTTATTATTCATTAATTACTATCCAAGTGCATTTCACTATGACATTATCATTGGATGCATTTCATTATCTGTTATTGATTAAATGGAATGTGTTTTCGATTATTTACCTTTCCATATTTTATTAGGAATTATCTATTCATGTATTATATGTATTTAATTTGAATTAATTATTATTTATTTATATTTATATATTTATTATTCCTTAAACAATTATGATATACATGTTATCAATTAATTGGAAGGCATTTTCAATTATTTACCTCACTATGTTGATTTTGAATATTGATTCATGATTGCTTATCCATTACTTAACCCTTACAGAGAATTTGATCTCACAATAATCTTGGTTCATTTCACTAGGATTCCATGATTTTTACTATGATGGATATTAAATAATATTCTAGATGGGAATAATTATATTCTCGATAAAAAATATTTTGTTGCAATCTGTGTTTTAAAATGTAACTTATGTCTCATGTATTTATCTAGTTTACTATGAATACTAAACTCTTTGTCCTTTGGGGAGTGATACCATTTATCTTATGAAAAATTAACGAATTACAACATTGACTCCAAGATACTAATGAAGGGTTCTCTACATGTAAGTAAAAGGATCATAAATGTAGAGAATTATAGGCATTGTACGTACTTCTATTATATTTCAATACAAACGTAAACAATAATTAAATTATCCCAAAACTAGATTACAACTATCATGTAAAATGTATATCATATGAGTTATTTTATGATGGTTATCCATTAGGTTATAATTACATGTGTTCATATGAGAAGTATTTTTTAAGTATACCATGAAACCTACATAAAAAAACATAATGTGCATCAACAGTATTATCCTAAATGTTTATAAGGATATTATAGAAATCCGTGAGATATTAAAGAGATAGTGAAGTAGTATAATATATTAATATAAAATTGTGTACATATTATGGGCAAAAAATTCATCTCAAGGTGATAGGTAGACATATTGTTGTAGTCCAAAGTCATAATTTGACTCAGTGTGTAATTTTGAGAACCCCAAAGAAGTCATGCGCAAGATTGGATACATCCGTACACGTCTGATATTCTGCACACAAGGTTATTACACCCCCTTTGTAATGTCAAATGTGATCCTTCACCCCTACCTACAATAATAGAGAAGAAAAGTGAATGAAAGTATGAAGGATGGTGCATGAGGTAGAAATTTGAACGTAAAACTCTAATGAACCCAAGGGGATTTCAACCGAACTCTTCCACCCTGGCTAGAATATGCCCTCTATCCAAGATCTTCACCTATAAATTGAAGGTAACCCCGACCTTTTGAAGGTAATTCTCTGTAAGCCAAACCGTCTCTCCAAAGAATGTAATCCTCTCTCTTCCATTACCGAACATAAGTCATCATGTCAAGGTATTGGATCATGCATGACAGGACTACCATGGTTCCACCTTCATGTGGTCCCAAAAGGACTTAAAACATTCTCATTTCATTTTCACCTAATTCATGTGTGCGCAAAATACCCCTCTTATGCACACAAAAGACCCCTCTTGTGCGCAAGAGGTTCCCTTGAATACTGCATCTTATGCTCGAGCCACATCCTTTTGATCACAAGTCTCCATGAATGTGCACACCCCCTTTGGTAGACTACATGTGTTTTCCTTGGCCCATGACACCATGGTCGAGCTACTACATCTCACATCAACAAAATCAAGCATTCATTTCCTCTGTGAAACCATATAGGATTGCATGTTGGGATTTCATGGTCCCTCAAGTGGTGTCTCATATCGTGTTTCCCTACCTAATGCTTCATCGCATATGTATTCTAAAAACTATATCTTCTCCACTTAGATATGATAACATGGACCCCTATGAAAACCACTGATCCACCACAATCCCATCAGGAATTTCTTGTGCTTTCCCTTCCCCAAGTCTTGGTTGGAATATTTTATATATGTCCAAAGGATTAGGAGTGAGTCCTCATCATCCGAGCTATATGATGTTAAACTACCAAGCACTCGCATCCTCAACAAATGATGTTAAACTGTATGTTGCTGCATGCCTGACATGTTTAAGAGTATCAGAGAGGGGATCAGACATGTGACCTTTGTTCTTCCCTCCAAGTCAATTCACACACACTCTCTCCCTTTGGGTTTTGTTGCCACATGATTTTATGGATGTCTCCACTTAATCCCTGAACCACCTATTTGGGATTCCCTCTTTGATTAATTCCCAATCACTATCTCCATAGGCTTCTAGCCATGTGTAATCCCCAAACCACCTCTCATGGCTACATCATTTGGTACACGATCATCAAGTCTTCAGTTACCTATTTTTTCTCACACCGAGCTTGACTCACATGGGGATAGAGTGATAATGACCATGAAATACTATTTGGTATGATAACCATGCTTAACCCCAACATGTTTTTTGTCCACTATACATACACTATCTTTGTGCCCCTCTCATTCTATATGGTGTTAAACTACACACTCTAAACTATGAGGACTTTGATCTGTACCAATTAAACAGGGTACATTTGAATCCTCTAGGAGGTTCGAAACCATCACTCCCGAAAACCGATTTACGCAATCTTTTCCCATCGGTTCACTCATCATATATGATGTTAATATATTTTTTATGAATTAAATGGTTTCTAATCTTTTTCGTGTACATTGGAATCCATTTTTGGGATTAATCCCAAACAATTATAAAATCTAGTGTTCCCTTCAAGGGATGCACCCTCATGTTACGACATCTTCCCTTTTTGGGATGCATCTTCCAGATCTGTCACCTTGATGTTTTTTTATCCACATGAGCAGCTAACTACGCATATTCCCCACACTCCACCATACTCCTCCAAACAACAGTGACCTTATCCACTAAGAGATGATAACCACACCAAATTCACTCTCATTTATTTGTGTCACTTTCCTTTATATACACCCTGATTCAATTCCCCTAGCCTAAACTATGGTATATTTTAAGCATCCTCGATGTTCAATCCCATCACCTATTTTCTATATAGATATCTCCATTGAGCTTTTGTATCACGGGGAGATCATGCCCCAGCCCAAAAAATTCCTACTTCCTTCGAGTCCCCATCCATACACTCTGCCTCTTTAGTCATCCCATCACCCCAATGAATAAATGGACTTTGATTCCCATCCACCAGGATATGTTGGAATCCTCCCTGAGGATCATGACCAACATCCTCACCATCAAGTCGGTTCCACATCACCCATCCTCATATTTCGACACTCCCAACATATCCATCATTATTTTATTTGGTCTGCCACATCTTAGTGAACTCATGTCATCCAATAGAAATGATACCCATGCCTAATCCCCACACATCATATCCATCAATTCAAGATTGAATGTCTTGTTAAAGGTATCTAACCACATGTAAGCCCCAAATCAAATTATTTATCTTCGTGGGTTTTGATCCTTATCTTATACATAGTGTATTTAAGAAGCCTTCAAGAGGTTAAATCCTAGACAATGGTAAACCATGGTGTCCCCCCCCCCATTGGGACCCATATTTTCAGATCCACTATTATTGGTGTCTATATAGACATTGAGGATTTAAATCCTTCCTTTTTTGTGAAACACCACTCTTTGTTCATTCCTCATTTAGTGTTTAGATCAATCCATCTAGTGGAACCTTTATGTGCTCCCTCCTAGGGATGTACCTTTCTGATCCACTTTTATAAGTTTTATGATCTATATGATAAATCTTTTCTAGATATTAAATTCACAAAATTTCTCATGTCAAACATGGGAATCCAATGAAAATCTTGTAGACATGCCTTTGGAATAAGACACCCCACGATCGATGTGGGAAGGCATGGATTATTTCTCCATTGAGAAGCCATATAATGAGAAATAATATAGGTTTCCCCATGTTTCTTCATCCAAACATTCCATTGATACCCAACATGACCACTCTCTCGACCAAAAGGTTCTTCCATGACTTAACTCCTTATAATTTCTTCATTTTAGTAGAATAATTAACCTGCATACACAAATATATGGATCTTGGAAAATATTTCACAATAAATGTCTTAATCTCTATGGGAGACCCAGACTAGGCAATGATTTCCCTAGATGAATCCATGGAATGGGGAACCAGCATACGATCATCCCATTTAGATCAAGGAGAGAACATAACATAATAAGTGATAGTTTCTCACCACTTGTGGAAAGTAGCAATGTGGGGTATAGTGCACTATCATCAAACATCAATATGACATAAAAGGGTGGTGATCCCTAGTGTGAAGAATTAGTAAAAAAATAGTTAACCCAATGTGAAATATTTCTACCTCAACTATTGGGATTTGTAGATCCCGATACATCGATATATGATCAAGTCACCTGATCCCAATATTCAGATCGAGGACTTGACAATAAAATAGTGGGTCTTGCGTGAAACTCGCAAAAATTCCTGGCATTTAATCATTGGGAATTCCTATATGTGGAACTATTAGCGTGGATATTTTCGTCTACCATGGAAGAATGAATGACATAGGGGAATTGGTAATTTCATTCCTTTTATCCATACAGATGGTTGAATATCCCTACATGTATAGACCAAATCTATAGCTACATACAAGTCACTTCTGGCCCATGGATGCAGGTGAAGTAGCAATGCAAATGTATAAATCCCGCATGCCTCTAACTCCACCACAATGTCATCCATGACCATAGTTACTAAGACCCCATGTTCCATCTCACCATTATAAATCACTTAAAGGAGGGTAATAGAAATTATTTATGAATGATACTAGTAAAATGGGATCATCCTAATGAGGGATATGGCCCATCGAGACCCGGATACCCTTATGCCTAACTTTCACTTCCCCCCCCCATGGGCGTGACAGGGATCCACTGCTGCCCACTCCAACATCCAACCACTTTAGGACCGTCTCTATTGAACTCTCCTATCACTCATTCCCTTATGCTGATGAGGTAAGGGCCAGCATATTCTACCGAGAGATGACTACTATCCTGGAGACGCCAAGGAGGGATACCACTATTCCACTTCATTTCCACCATGTTCTGATCCTTCAAGCCAAGGAACATGTAGTTTACAACATTACTCAACTGACCCTAGTCTGGATAACCCAACACCAACGTTGGAAAAAAGCTCAAAAATATACCTATAAGGGTCCATCATCTTCTACATCTTCAGTTTCCCCTACCAAAACCAAAAAATAACATCATTTACCTGTTATGATTGATCAGGGGAACTTTTATCCCTGAAAATAATTGAGAACCCTTCCACCCGATGGCCAGGCTGTGCTAACACTTTATATAATCTACTCAACAAGAAACCATCATGTGAGACCCATGATGATGATATTTAGTACAAAGTACATCCCCATACCATCATCGACCAGAGTGGTGGTCCACCTTTCTCTCATAATAAAAATAGAGGTCCTCCAAATATTGCTAGAATCAGTCCAAGCGAAGGACCTCCCCATCTTGTTGACAGCTAACACGGAGGTCCTCCCTGTGCCCATAATCCCATGTATGAATAATTTTACATGTCTCAAGATATTAATGTAAAGGCCCTCTTTAAATCATCATGAGCTCTAGCGTAGGTTCTCCCCACCCTATCAATCATAAAAGTGGAGGCCTTCCCTACTTTATTGATGACCAGCATGGAGGTTCTCCCAATTTATAGTTTGATTAGTATGAATTCCCTCCTCCTGATATCATTGAAAGTCAGAGTTGAGGTCCTCCCAATTCCACATATGACTAGAATGGAGGTCCTCCCTAGGATCCAACAATCTCTAGTAGAGTCCCTTTCCACTTCAGTACTCCCTACTATGGAGGTCCTCCTTGTGCAACATGTGACATATAGAGAGGTTCTACCCAATTTTTCCTAGGTGCTCCACACACCCGAGTTCAACAAAATAGGGGTCCACCCCATTCTAGCTTCGACCATCATAGAGATCCTCCATATTTCAAAGGTCTACCATACCTTGAAGAACCATCTTAGGATAGAAGGATGAATCATCACCACCAAATGAAGAATCCAAAGAAGCACCAAATCCTAGTCATTGCCATCATCTATTCAAATTTGGTTGTGGGTTGTAACTCAATGATGGAAAATTCACCCTGATCCTCTATATCAGAGTCTAGAACAAGAACTTGTTGTGTGAGATTCGTCCTCTCAGAAAGCGAGATGCCCCAAATCCCCGAATCCCTCTATAGGTATATGCTAGATGAGGAATAATTGTATCTATTTTAGGGTATTGCTGTGAATTGTTCTTTATCATCACATTGATCATTCTCTACATTGACATAAGATCATTAGGTGTTTTTCTGGGGTTTCATAGATGGTGAGAGCCATCTTTATGCACCCTCCCTTACCACTACCCTAGTACAAGAAGTAGTGGTGAGTGTTCTATCCTATAGGGATGTGATGATGCAGTTTATACCATCCCTGAGAGATAATCGAATATGAAGCATCTTGTTAGCTCATCCGCCATTATCTCTAATGGCCAGTTCTCCACCATTGTTGTCCTCATCAGTTCTGTTTCCAATTCCAAATCAACCTCTAGTTTAAGAATGGGGAAACTTGAAACTAGATGATGCTTCAGAATAAATAATCTTTTCGGACATTTTAGTGGCTAACTAGTTATCTGAGTGGTTCTGGATGATTATAACTATGTATTTTTACATTTCAGATTCCATCACCTAGGAGGAAGTCAGTTCCTTTTATTATAAAATCATGGAAATGCATTTCTATTTCCAGAACCATCATTTTGTTTATCTGAAGATCCAGTAGCACTTTGAAGACATTATTTAGTAGTGTCACGTGATTGAACTAGCTAATTGTCCTATAGATCAGCACCCTACATCACCAGGACATTACTAGGATCGTCATCAAATATTTGTTCAAAACATATCTATGATCTTCAGAATCATCAAATAGACATCCCTATACGTGTATATTATTGTACGTGGGCAATATTTTTCTCTCAACATATGGATGATCCTTTGATATCCATTCCTCCCTAGTGACATCATGTGTATGTCAGTAGGTATTTACATAGTATATATTGATGATCTCAATACCATTAAGGATAGAGACATCTAATTATGGTTTGAAAAGGATGAAACAAACCTTGGGGAAACACAACATCTACAAGTCACCACATGCACTAGTACTCGCTAGCGAAGGATGATTCATGTCCTTACAAAACCTTTTGAATCATTACCATTAGGTCGAGACCCCAAAAATGGTAAAGGACTGGCTGGTGATGATAATATCTCAAACCCATTAGATTTAGGAAAAATATGGACGTTGAACCCATTGTGGCTATCTTGCAATAATAGCTTGCTGAACAAAAAAATGGGATCATTGAGTTCCTAGACAAGCATCATGTAGGACAACATCCAGATTATAGGGATCCTCGATAAAATTTTATCCCTACTTCACTAGTGCAGTAATGAATGCCACCGGTACATGTAGTCTATGTTCACCTATTAATATCAACAACAATGTGTATGAATTTAGGTTAGAAGACATAGATTATGGAAACTGGCAAAAATATGAAACCCTAAACCTCCCTGAACTGCATGAGAATCCCCCTCAGGATCTGACTCATGTCATACCACCAACAACTCATCAGGTTGTTCCTTTGTTGGTCTCACCATCGATCCATGAGCCACTAGTCCAGCCTACCATGTTGAAGAACCCTACAACATGATGGAGATCAGGATACCCCAACTAGATTAGAATCCCAATTAGGAGTATCCTATGGTAGTTCTCATTCCACGCGTCTAGGTCGTTGAGGCACGATATGTTTCAATATTACCAGATGAAAAGACATATTCGGCATGGGTAGGTGATATGTCTTCAACACCGGATTTCAAGAACCATACATTTTCCCCTTCCAATAGGATTGGAGACCTCCTACAGCATCTAGCCCACATTATTTCATGTTGTGGGCCCATGATTGGAGCTCTAGCACAGCAAGAAGCAACAAATCACCAATGTTTTTAACAGACAATGAAATAAACTATATTCATTTAGTACAAAAAGTTACCCATCGGGTCCATAACTGGTTTGAAGGATCTCCATAGATAGATTTTGTATCTGTTTATCTCCAACACTCACATGACTATTATTTTTAACCTCTTCAGGTGAAAACAATGACCAGATGAGTCAGTCATAGACTTTTTTTCCATGTGGAATGGGCTCATGTATTTACTCGATATGCCTTATAATCAAGAACAACTACTGAAAAATTGTATGGGGAATGTAAATACTGAATTGGTTCCCTCTATCATCACATAGAACATCCAAAGCAGATCCTGAGATTTCATCGAAAAGTCTCAGCATCTAGAGAAATCCTTCCCATAAGGAAAATAATACCACCCATTGTATAACAACCGTACATTTTATTACATAGTTTACACAATTTATTACATAAAACCATCACATAATACAAAATAAATGATTGAGAGTTTTAGTGTCTTTGGGGTTTATGATAATTAAATGAAAAATTAATACATGAAATAAAACATCTTTATTGAAAAATTCCATTGCATGAACACTACATTCCCTCATACTGATCATTTCATGGGATATCCTGAGGACATTAATATGAGAAGGTTGAGCTATAAATCTCATTAAGGGAATAAACATTGATTAACATGAAGAATACAACAAATGGTAGATAAGAGGCATATCAATGTATCACAATAGAATCATGAACATAAAGGCATAATAAATCATGATAATCATAACATTGAGATGTGGCAACAACAGTTAACATTGAATTAGCATGATCCAAGGCTCATTGCACAAGGAGAATGAGTAAACCCCCATTTCCCATGAAGAACGAGTAAAACTAAGTAGCACATTAATTATAATTGGTGAATATAGATTTCACATAAAGTACCATGATACTATAGTTTACACAATGCATTGAGGCACTATCAGGGCGCACCGTCCTTAAAGATTTCATTTCAGGCAGAAGTGTTTCACAAGATCATAGAAAATGAATTTGTAAAACATCATAATGTATAAAATGATTATGTAATGTGTAATTCATACATGAAACACATAAATCATTAAAGAAAATGTGCATAAAGGTGAATAAACTTGATAGAGAAACGTGCATGGTATTCACTACACAATGATTTTTTCTTCGAAAATTGTGGTGCAATTTCTGCAGCATAATGGCATCTTTTAAGACATCATAAAAATGGTTGTTGAGAGATAAAGGGGTGTCTCATCATATTAATATGAAATATAATGTAAGGAGAGTCATATAGATACATTTCCCAAAAATTGTAATGGAATTTAAATTCATGATTCAAAATAATTACTTGAATGTAAATGAGGAGAGAGAAATTACTTATGAAATTTCTGCATGGTAATAGGTATAAATGGAAGTTATATATGAGAGATAAAGGGGTATTCCATAATTAAAACATAAAGGTGATAGTATAGGATAAGTTGTAAATAATACCCCAAAATTTATAATAGTAAATAAAAAGGCATGTTAATATTAATTAACTTGGATAAAAAGAGAAAAGAAGGAATCCCTTTCATGGAAGTGTGTCCCCAAATGCTTGGGAGGGGATTGAGAGAGGATTCATGGGACATTGGGGCCCCTTCAGAGGATTATATATAGAGGAGGTCATAGGTTGGACAAACTACATGGGCTTAGAGTGAATAGGAAGTGGGAGTTTGGGTGGGATTATATTAGAAAGGAGAAGGAATTATTTATTATTTACGTTTGGGACAACTCACATTAATATGTGAATTATCACTTTTAAAATAATAACCATCATTAATAAAAAATTCATTTTTTTTGACAGTAACAACTTTCAAACCTTAATAAAAATTATAATTACATTCATAAAATTATAAGACAATTTATATTTAATAAAAAGTAATTTAATAATAATAATAATATATTATTAAAATATTATTTAAATCAAAAATTTGTTCATTCATTGAAATAGATTTCTTTGTTGAATATTATTTAAAAATACTATTTGTACTTTAAAAACTATTTACAAAGTAACAATAATAAAATGAATGAATATACATTATTATATAAAAATATAATCCACATATTTATAGTGCTAAGGTCTGTTACATAATCATTATTACACTCGCATAAGACCAAAGGGTATGGTGTGTGATGGTGATAGACTCTTGGGGTGGCTCGGATAACATCGCTCCAGTTGTAACCTCTATAAACTTCTACTTCTCTCGTAGGTGGTCCCGTTCATGCTTAACATATTGAAGCTTAGCTTTGGTATGGTAATGTGAAAATCCAAATGATGCCACCTCCTTTCCGATCTTAGACAAATGGGCTTCGTATGGAGAAATTCTATTGGATGAGGCCATCAATTCCGTTCTCTGAGTAAAATGGATTTGTTAAATCCCTATATATATACAAATCATGTGATCATTGTTCAACGACTGTATTAGAAACAGTAAAATTCATAATTGTATTTTAATATCCAAAAAAATTAAACCACAGAAGTGAATATTATTTATATACCCTTAATATGACATTTATATAGATCATGTAGAATATTCATTTATGAATGTTTCGGTTGTCACACTTTGCCTCCCATAGCTCCTGAAAGAAGATACACTAAGGTCGAGACTGCTGTTGCCGCACAAGTAGAGGCCCCCAGCCCACTGGAATTGTTTTCAAAAGATCCAGATCCACAGCCTCACTAATGACAGTAGTCTTATGTCTAACATGAATCTCCACATCACTCTCCTCAAAATTGGACATCTCCACCCCATCAACCACTGCTTCCTAGCCGAGACAACCATTTTCTACCTATTGTTCGGTCTCAAACCCCTTATAATGTCTAGGATCCCACAGACCCTTTACTAGATCATAGATACTAGATGTATTCATTCCATGAGGGTCATGTCCCTACCAATTTCTATATCACCTTGGATAAAGGAATCTTAAATTTTATAGTGTTCAGGAAGCCCCATGAAGATGAATACATTGATTTCCTCAACTACTCACCCAACCACTAATTCCTTGTACATACCCTAAAGAAATGTTATGTGTTCGGGGACTGGATCTAGGACCAGGTCGACAATAATGTTGTCAGATTGTTCATAACCTGAAAGATGTTGAACGTGACTCTATAATGCCTAACAGGTACAATGTAGGTGGATTGAAGCAAGTCTCTATCCACAAGACTCAGAATTAGGGTGATTGGTTAGACCATATAGGAGTTCCTCATTCCCATAGTGTCATTCAAACCCAATTGAATTTCCCCATGATTCCAAAAGTATCCCAACCGCCTACACTACCACTTATGAATCCACATCGTAGCCTTCTACTTCTCAAAAGAGCAGGCACTGACGACGCAAGGGGAAAGAAACACCCCCTCCGGCACCATATCAATCCCATACTCTCTGTGAATTCTTGCCTCTAGTGATGGGGATCACTCCAAGAGTTATCCCAATATTTATGAATTAATCAATTGACGATCAATGGTATTATTTAGTGAATACTGTTGAACTGGTGGACCCTTACATGATTCCCATTGATGAGGAACATTACGAAGATTCTCCTAAAGTTCCCTATCCATACCCTCATTAATGAGGCCATGGACATGTTAACGACAAGAATTCTTGGGCCAGTTTTTCTATCCATTCAATACATGATATCAAGACTAGGAATTAGTTTCAACACAAAGATAAACTTTCACATTTATATCATCCCAACTAGTCAGGCTCACAACCACTACTGTTTATACTACTCTATCAGGTGGAGCCTCCCCAACTGCGCTATGATCAACCATGATCAGTTGTGGGTAGAGATCAATTATTTGATAGTCTGTTAGTAGTCATTTTCATGGTTCAACTAGTGAACAATTGGACATCCCAGACACTATCCAGAATCAACCAGATCCACTAGAAATTCACTTCACCCCATTTATTGTAGAGGAACTCCATGGTGAAAGAATTTGAACCATGCATGGAGTGATGAAGTGATTATGAACCATTCCATCAATCCGATAAATATATCAATCCCCAATGATATCATACTAACTGAAGATATGCGTGATGCTCCAACAGATGATTTGAAAATCCACCTTTAGTTCAAAACAGAGGTGGAGTTCGTGGATGCCTTCCATTCTAAGGAAGATGAGGAAGTAGAATTCCAGGACACCATCACAATCTCAAGGGTAGATAGAGGTTCACTGTCACAGGGTGACATGCACCCATTGTACGTAACTATAAATCTTAATGGAACAGATGCTTGTTGTTATCTTTTAAACATTTTTCTGGTATCAACCTCATCCCGAGCTGGATGCTCCATAATATGGGACTATATGAAGCAGATCTGGATCCCTATGACATGAATGTTAAGGTTTATGATTTGACTAAGTAGAGGACATATAGAAAGAGTCACCAGGAGTCCTAGTTTGGTGTCCTGATTTCAAGCATATTATTTATGGTCATCTCGAAGGAAACCACCTATAATGCATTGATGGGCAGATCTTGGCTTCATCTGCATGCAACAGTTCCCTCCTCATACCACCAATTCCTCAAGTTATACCTTAATGGCTAAGTTGGTGTAATACAAGGGGATGCATATCCCTTTTCCTGGTGTGAATCCCATTATTTAGATGTCCACTATTTAATTATCAAAAAAATATGTTTCAAACAAATGAGGTTAAAGACAATGCTATTGTGGATGATCAATATATGGACCTAGATGGTACCCCCATTCTCCCAATGCACTAGCTAGAGGATACAACCCCAGACATGGGACATTGATTCGTCATGTTTGGTATAAGGGGAAAGAACATTCCCATATACATGGAACTCCGAAATATTACCATGTATTCATACGTGGGATAGGAAAGAGTGACAAAGAAGCCTCTTACCCATATTATGTATTGGGGTTTTATCCCCATGAAAACAACAATATGCAATTATTTTCTATTTCTCTGGGCTAGGTTTAATCAACTCATGCCAATGCACCACTACTTCTTTGATATTATCAATTGTGAACTCCTTGTTTGACGATCTGATGGAATTGGGTCAACATTTTTTTTCTCCGTGGTTTAAAAAAGGAAGGAGTCCCCCCATTAAGATTCCAATTCCAGTTAGGCCAACATCAAAATTACAACATTATTAGTTAACTCAGAGGAATTGAATCTTACCAACAGTACCCTCACCTTAGATGACTAATATAATCAGGAAGATGCCCCTCCTTCATTTAAGGAAGGCATATCCTCCAATATTGATGAGCTGGTACAAGTGATTATCTTATGCAAGACAAACATCCGGCTGAAACTTATCAATGTACGCATCTATGGCTACCAATGAATAAAAATAGTATGTTGATTTTCTAAACATGATTCATGAGGAATTTTCTTATAGTTTCCATATAATACCTGAACTAGATCCACAGGTCTCCAGGCACCGCCTTGGTCTCTTGGAAAGACGTCACATGATCAAATTTCTTCCCATATAGATTCACCCCTCTCATGGTTCCATGATTGAGGCCAAGGTTGATAAGCTCATCAAATACAACATTGTCAGGAAATTTCAATATCCCATGTGGTCGGCCAACATCATTCTCGTCAAAATAACCAATGGATAGATTAGAGTCTGCATCAAATTTTGTGATATCAATCACCATTGTATAAGGGATTATTTTCCCCTTAATTTGATAGTTCTATCGATTATTTCCACTATTATTTTTAGGCTCCTTAATTCATGTATGGGTATTCGAGGTATAATGAAATATGTATGGCCCCCAAAGTTAAATGTTCCACGACATTTAGGGCACCGTAGGGATCATTATGCTATCAATTAATGACCCTCAGTTTAATGAATGAAGGAGCTACCTATCAATATTATATGAACCACATATTCACATAAATTCTTAGGGAACTATTAGAATACATTGTGGATGATCTAGTGGTCTAATATCGCTACAGTTAGGAACACCCAAGAGATATTGAGAAGGTGTTTAGTTTTTTTCACTCTACACATCTGAAGATGAACCCCTTCATGTGCGACTTCAATGTTACCTCTTGGTTGTTTCATTTATTTTTCATCAGATAGAGTCACACATAGATCAAACTGATGAAGACAAATTCTATTAGTTATATGCCACTTCAGAGTAACATTTGTTAGATCTGAGGATTTGAAGGAAACATAGCTTATATACACCAATTCATTGAAAATATTGAAGAAATGTTTAATAACTTTTCTAGACACATCAAAAAAGTTGTTGTATACCAATGAGATGATGTGTTCATGCCACTTTTGTGAATATCAAGTTGTATCTACTGCAGCCTTCAGTTCTAATGCCACCCATATCTAGAAATCAACTAATACATTATGTGAAAACCTTGGTAAGATCACTCATAACCCTTCTAGATCAGATGAACAATAAAGGGACAATGAATAGTGTGTACTACCTTAGGTTCATGCTCCTTGACATCATGACCAGATAATTCTATATCGTGAAGAGATTCCTCATGCTGGTTTTTATGTTGTAGAAGTTGCATCATTATCTATAGAATCTCCCGATACATCTGGTGTCCCATGTGGGTCCACTGATGTACATTCTAAAACTCCCTATGTTTATAATCCATCTCTCTTGGTGGGCAATGATTCTTATAAAATTCAACATCATTTTCATTCTGTATAAATCCATCAATGTTCAGGCACTGGCAGACTTCCTCGCCACTCATTCCTCTCCCACTGATCATTCATTAGATCTTGAAATTCTAGAAGAGTACATTCTATTAGTGGATTAGGATACACTATATTGGAAGGTTCATTTTGATAGTGCATCCCAAAGTCCAACCGGTTGGAGGTTCAACTATCCTTGGCTCAAAAGAGTATTCCTGGGTATTGTCTTCAATATGCCTACATATGCAGTCCTATCCTACTCATTCTTGTTTATTGAAGGATGCACCAATAAAGATATAGAGTATTGGGCACTCATTACTATCATTGAGATAGACCTAGAGATTTATGTCCCCCACCAACATGTAAATTGGGAATTTGAAATAGTCATCAAGAATATCAAAACTGACTATTTCATCAGGATGCCATAACTCGTGCCCCTGTTAAAGTGGACTCTCTAGGTGATGGCCTAATTCCCTTCACAAATGGGGTTATAATGTTTTATATTTCTATAATGGTCTATATAAATATTTGGATAGTCTTATTGTGTCTCTTGTATAACATTACCAGGGTGACATGTTTATCCATGAGGGACATCACAATGTGGTCTCTCTCTTTAATTCAGATGATGATGATAACCAACAGGTAGGCCATAATACTGCTGATTCATCCACACTAGGACCTTCAAGCCCCCCTGACATATTTGAAAAGACCCTTTGTTGGAAAACTCATTTTTAGTATTATATTATGCACTATAACATGCACTATAGCATGTACTGTTTGGTACTATAGCACCCAAAACTATTCATCCATTTTGGCATTCGAGCCACTGGTTTGGTATTCATGTCCTTCATGTCCTTTGGGCCAACCAAATATTTTAGAATAGTAATTATTTCGGGCCACTCAAGGTCTTTAGGAATCTATAAGGCCTTTTGGACACCTCAATGCCTTAAGTAAACATGAAATTGTTCTCAAATGGTCCATACATACACTATAAGGAACATGTTCTAGTTGAGGATTTAGAACAATGTACACTCATCAGAGTAGATCTAAAGGATTTAGAAGAATGAGAGGGTATGAAAATTTCAATCAAGACTAGCCTATACATGCATGATAATCTTATCTGAATATCTATGTGAAGATAGATAGATAAAACCATGATGTAAATGTTTGGGAGTATATGTTCCATGTAAAGATAGTTTGTAAGATTTTCCCCTAAGACGTTCAGGTCATATAATTTCATGAATCCATAGGGCCATTTAAGGTCTCCCCTAATCTCTTAAAATAAGGATTTTAAAAAACCAATAAAAATTCGAGGACATTGGGGCATTTAGAGATCTAAAAGTGAGAACATCTGTCATTGTGAAATGCAGTTAACCCCCCTGAGTGGTCCCATACATAAGAAGATCCTCTACAGATATGTTTTCAATGGAGTTGTCCCCTATTGTATTCAAGGAAATGAGATTCCCTAGGTTATGTAGGAAGTCCATGAGAGCTCTTATGGATCCCATCAGGCCTGATCACAGTTGTCTCCCTAGATTCTGAGTACGGGTTAGTTGTGGCCTATTGTTGTATGTTACTACATCATGTTTTTAAAGAGGTACCATGCATGTCGAATTCATTCCAACTATGTGATTCAACAACCAAAGCACCTCCTCACTAAAAAGTTTTATTTTATATATGTGGTTTCGGGACTCGATGTTGTGGGACCTTATCCACAAATTGTAGCTCGCCAGAGTAGGTTTATTCTAACTGTACTAAATATTTCCCAAAGTAGGTAGAGTTGATACCACTGAAGGAATTAAAGGCTAGTTCCTTTGTTGAGTTTGTGAGCTCTAACATCATCCACATATTTGGAGTCCCTCACACTATTACCACAAAAAATTACACCAATTAATGGGAAGTGGAGCCAAAGAAATTATAAACTAAGTATAACATCTGTTCTAAACATTCCTCTCATTACCATGAATAGAAAAATGGGAAGATCGAGGTGTTAAAAAAATCCTGATCTAAAATTTTTCAGAAGATGGTGGTAAAAAAAAATTAGTTAGAAAATCTCCCCAATAGTCTTAGGTCTTATTGGATCACAAATCAAAATTCCACCTAGGTGGCCCCATAATTCTAGGTGTACGGGTCAGAGGTGATCCTACCCATCAAGATTCAGTTTCTATTACTCTATTGGCCTCTCCACGATTAGAAGCCATAAGATTGGGTATCTTAAGTTCATCTAGTATAATTGGAATCCCATGATGAGAATAACCTATGATCATTAAATAATCTTGAGAGGCATCATAACATGATGGAAATGGATTTCAATATGAAATATCATCTCCACTCCTTCCATCATTGTGATTCGGTATAGATCTAGGGATGCAGATGATACCTAGTAGGAATCCACCAAATATTGAGTCGAAATGGGAAGGATCCTATATTGTTCACTAGGTTTTCACCAGTGGTTTATACTCATTGGACACCATAGATAGAGGAAATATCACTCCTCCCACAAATGACAAGCTTCCCAAATAGTAATTTTCATTATCATGGGTTTTATTCATCCTACATGATGATAAATTGCATTGTTATCCTTTGGTCTGAGATATACACACATAAACTAAGATCCCACCCAACTAGGTTGTAGGGTGTAAAAATGAACTACATCATCATACTAGATGATGTTAAAATATCATCTCATCAGTACTACATTACATTAGACTACATTTTATTCTATTACTATGTATATATTGATTCCCATTCTTATGGGATACAGAAGAACACCCAAACATTTTTTTTCTTCATCTAGCCCCAGGTTCCGTGAATATTTTATTTCTTTTTTCCCCATGGCCTAAGTGCCCCATGCATGCATGGTCTAAATGATTCCTTCTAGTTCCTAAATTACATAGGTTTTGTTACATCCACATTACATACACCCCCCTCATGGACCTCCACATTTGATACATCCTTACCGTATGATGTTAAACTGCCTGGGATTTCAAAACTACGTAAGGAAGAATTCCCATAATCATGTGATATATAGTAGCACTAGAATATTTCATCTCTATTATAGTCTTGTATCCTTTTGTGTTTTCTAGCCTCATAGTCTGAATTTCCCCCAATAGTTTGTGGTGTGATTGAGGCCTCATTGGTACTCATTCACATCAGTTTTGTATGTACCACGCCTTGTGCCTTCCTAGGACAAAATTCCCATGGCATTCTTCCTTACCACATGATGTTAAATTGAATAGACTACAATATCTATGTATTTCATGATTCCATACCTAGTATGATATATAGTAATGCTAAGATATTTTTATCTAGGCCCAACTGATGAATTCCCATTTCACATTTTTTGGCTCCATTTCCGAAATGTTGCTTGGGTGTTTGTGGTATGATGTTGAGACCTCCTTGGTCCTCATCTATGTGGGATTTCATTATGGAACCACCCTACAAAAACCTATATTAGTAGTCTTACAATTTGTAATCCAAGATCCACAATCTTAATCTGAGATCTCTTTCATCCTCCTGCAAAATCTTAAACTACATGACATTGTCCAGAAAGATATTAAGAAGTATAGTATTCATGGTCCATTTTGTAGGCCCTTAAAAGTAAAATTTCCCCATTTCCTTCATAAAGTTAAAATTAACCATCCTATATGATTTTGAACTATCATTTAATCCTTTCTACATGATGAATAACTAAACAAACCCCTAATTTAATATTCTAAGATAATGTCACCATTCTGGCCTCCTATCCAAGGTTATCCTTGGGAATACGTGACATGGTTGAGATACACATGCATCTCATTCACTGCGGGCTATGATGACTGCATCATGTACCACCCCCAGGAATTGTTTAATAGATTTTATGTCATTATCGCATGATATTAAAATATATAGTATTACAAAACTACATGTTTATTGATTCTCCTCCTTGTGGGATATTTATGAATTCCTAGACATTTTGTCTTCAGGTGCAACCCCTGGTTTATAACTCCCTATTTCTCCTCATCTTTATTTATAATTGGATCATTGAAATGTCATTTCTAGGGAACCTCTAAAGTCTCCCTCCCCTTGAGAAGGTGTTTGAATCACTCTATCTAGTGTGACTCAATTATACAATCAGATGCACTGTGCTGTAGGACCCATAATGATGGATTCGGCATAGAAATTCATTCATTATGTCCCCATAAACCATGTGTTAGTTGATTTGGGTCTCTATAATTTTCACCAAGGAAGGGCCCCCTAAGAGTATGAAAAATCAACCTTATGTCTTGCCTACTATCCTGGTCCAATTCACCAAAAGTCATTGAATGAAATTTTTGGGACTGTTACCATGTTTTGAAAATGATTAGCGTCTGAACCTCTCTTTTTTTGATCCCTTCTTGGATTTCATGTTATCGATGAAGTTCTCTGAATATACTCACTAGTTATCCTCCATCATTACACCACCCTCACCATGACCCAACGATCATACACTATGATTCATCTCTTTTCACGAACTTATGTCCAAGCATAACTTCAACGACCTATTGGATAATCCTCCATGCATGTTTGTACAGTGAAAAGACTAATTAGCATCATTGGAACATCCTTAACTAGACTTCTACATTCCAGTAATTTTTGTTTCCATATGTTTTAAGGATCCTATCAACTCATTTTTTTCACATTGATCATGTGATATGTGGGATTAATGGTCTTGGATGGGTTTTTACCAGCATGGATGAATATCCACCCCTTATGGTCCATGCATCATGACCTTAAACTATGCATAGTTTCCTATGAAGGAGTATGTGGTGTAGTGATGTGTCTACTTTAGTCATAAATCAAATTACGTGACCCCATGTATCCACAATAGAAACCCCCCCTTTTGTAGTCCTATTTTTATGAATTTATACAATGATTAATAACATCCAAGTTCGTCTGACGTTATACTACACAATAACCATGATATCCATAGTTTATGAGAATCACACACCACTTATGGAATCCGTTTCTAACCATTACATATTTAATAACTATGTGTGTATTGATTCCCATCCTAAGGGGATATGTTGTGATTATTGAAGATTTCATTCCCTGGGTCCATTCATAGGGTCATAAACTATTTCACCCCCATTTCAATCTCATCCTTACTAGGTGAAATTAAACTGCATGGGTAAATCCCATTACACACAAATTTAAACTTGTCTCCCATGGTCCACACTCTATGAACATAAACATCAATCTTATGGTCTGAGCAATATAACACTTAAACTATTCATAATATCCCCCTACGATGTTGATCCTTATGGAAGGGTCTGATCCAAGCTATAGATGTTTCCCAATGGCATGTTTGTGTATTAGGTTGTATGAGACATGAAATTTTGCATTTCATAGAGATATTTCCCACTTACACTACCATGCTTCAGGGATCCTTTTTGGGTCACTGTTATCTTTCATTTCTAAGGGGACCCCTGAATGTTAAGGATTCTCAACCTCATGGATCACCTTCCATCCTGGGCCAATGTCGCAGAAGACATTGAAATCCATTTTTTAAGTGAGTTCTAATATTTATAATATGGTCAGTAACTGACCCTCATTTGTATATCCCCATCCCAAGTCATAGGGTATGCATTATATTCATAGAACATGGACAGTAGTTATCCTCCATATTTATTCCATATCCATTTTGTCCCCAACATCAAATTTTGGGACTCAAATTTTCTTACCCCTTTCAGGTTTTTGTGGATCTCCAATTCCACTGGTGTTTCCCATCCATGCATCCATGCTGGCTGAGTTGGATAGTTGGCATGGTTGAATTTTCACACTTGGTGTTTTCATTCCCTTTATTTACACTCACATGTGATGGGGAAATCCTATAATCCCTTCATTACCATACCAAGAATAAATCATGTGGCATTAGGGGTCTTGGTAGGTTTATTCCCACATATGAAATTTAAAAAACCTTATATTCCATGTTCTATGACATTAAACTACGATCTTTTGACCATGAAACATGAAATTAAACTATGTTACTCCATACTGAATGATGATAAAATGTTGTCTCTATACCTCCCATCATTAATGTGCACAGACTGCTCCTATCATAAAACCTTAAATTGTGACATCATCATCTTTTCCAAATGAAGAAAAATGGAATAGCATTGTGGTGTTCTGAGTTAGTAGGTAATCGCCTTTGGAATTGGTCATCCATCACGCCACTTGTTGAGATCTAAAAATTGACAGATTCCTATAGCGACAATTGGGACATTTCATCCTAGACCATTCACTCAGAAAAAACCCAAAAAAATATCAAATAAGAAATATTCGATGCCTATTATTAGTAATCTTGGTTCAGATCTTCACATTGAAATCACATGTTAAGAACAACATATATCTTGATTACCATTATTTTTTGATACATAGTGACGCCTGGGCCAATGATATCTAGGCCAGCATCAACATTATTTCCTCATTTTCCCATCCTAAATGTGTTCCATTAAACTGCAACTATACCCTGAATGAGTTCAGGATGCCCCGTGATAGTTGTAAGATGTTTTGGCCTTCTCATCGATGAAGACATCCATCACCAGTGTTGGCCTCTAACCATACTATGATTCAAAAACTATATACAACTTGATTATCATCCTTATGGGATACATTGGAATGACAGAATATTTTATCTATGTACCATCCATAGGTTGCATAGCCCTGTTTGGAACCTTTTTCCCTTGTTTATCTTAGGTTGTGATTGTAGAATTGAGACTTCTTGGTCCTCATCCACATAGGATTTTTATTCCATCTTGTTATATATATGCTAAGAATGACTATTTTCTAGCCAGAGTCTAGGCTGTATAACCTTAAACGATGTGTAATATCATAGTATCATGACATTAGACATCGAGACACATCCTAATCATAGGTCATTAAGGTTTAAATTTTATTTTCACATAGTGCTGGTAATTTACCATGTTGTTTTCCTATTCAGTCGACACATGGTGTTTGAGATGATGCTAATTTGGAGTATAGGATTGATCTTTTTTAGGACAATTCACACACACAAATGTTTTTTATGACACAATGTTGTAGTTTGAATAGTTTTCTAATCTTTTTGAACATCACATCACTGAAGTTTTATTCTAGGCATACCCCTCAATCTGATTTTCATCATCTCTCACCAATGAAGGGACCCCCTAATAGTACGGATTATCAGCCTCATAGTTTGCTGATATGGTTAGTTTTTGCATCATTTTTTATAATATTTCCAATGATTAAATCATGTACACTGTGTCAGTTTGAGATTATTTTCATGATTTTATTATTTTTGGGGAGTGTTGGGATAAAAATTGAAGGTTACATATATATATATTTTTGAAATATTCTCAAATCAAGGGTATTTTAGACATTTCATATAAAAAAAATTCCATATTGTGTTATTAATTTCTTTAGAATTCATGATTTATGTCCTTCATTATTCTCTTTTGGACTAGGGGTGATTCGAGAATTGACAGGCCATACAAAATCAATGATGCTGAATATATTTCTGAGCATAATGCATGGAACCCACCATAGTAATAGAAGCACATCATGTACTATGCACATTCAAATTTGGTGATTCCACTTGGAGATGAAAAAGGACTCATATATATGTGAACAAATTAAATTTCAAGTAGTTTTGAATCCAGTATGGTGGATTTTTACCAATCTCAATTGAAGGAATCTTCCTTGAAATTTCCTCTATAAATTGAATCCTCCAATAAAAAATTCATAAATAATACATGAGATAGCCAATGAAACTGAAACGTAATGGGTGTCCACCCAAGACAATGATAAAAACCATTAATGAAGGAGACAATCCATGAAGATGTCGTTTTCATGTTGATTAATGTGTGATATGTGAAATGTGGAGTGTATGACATGATAGAATAAATTCATGGAGTAAAACAGCCATACCACCCTTACCAAGCCTCCAAAAACTACAAAATTTTGATAGTGGAAGGTCATGGAAATTGCGAATAAAAATAATTAAGGTAGAAATTCATTAATCATTCATTAATTATGGATGAAATGTGACAACTCATAGAGGAAAAATTATTCCTATAAAAAGAAAGGAGAACCCACCTCTAAATTCATTCCATTACATCCACACTTCATACAATTGACCAGTGAGGGAAGCATTGAAAGACAACCTTCATTATATTTATTTCTTTTCTTTAATTTTATTTTATTGTAATTTATCATATCTCATAAATCATCTTGACATCCACATACATGTAGGGTATGTTTCAATGAATGAATTGGTTTTGATTCCCTGTACTAATTGACAGACCGTGGGGATCAGGAACTCCCCTCCGGGCACATCGTGTGGTGGTTCGGGTGATTGGTTCAGGGACGACATGGGTTGGTTCGTTACAGGATATGAAGTAATTAATGAAATAAATCCAATATAATTTGGATAAGGGTTTTATTCGACTAATTGTGTCTCATTGGGGAGCACATCGTCTAATTATAAAGAAGATGGATGGATCGATGTGGATATGTATTGATTATAATTAACATTACTATATGAAGGTAATGAACAAGTACCCTCTTTCGAGGATTGATGATTTATTTTACCTGATCTGTTGGCCTTAATTATTCTCCAAGATGGATCTTGGATATGGTTATCATTAAATCATGGTGAAGAAATACGATATTCCAAAGACTGTATTCAGATCAAGATATTGGCATTACATGTCTTTTGTTATGCCCTTCAGCTTGACTAATACTCATGTTATTTTTATATATATGATGAATATAGTCAATAAGGACTCGTTTGTTAAAATTTTAGTATTTTTATTGATTTATTTTGATATATTAGAATATTTGTGAAGGTTATGAAAATCATATAAGGGTTATGTTATAAACTATGAGGATGTAGAGGTTATTTGTAAATTTCGAAAAATGTTATTTTTGGTTATAACATGATTCTTCCATGGGGAACATTGAAACTAGTGAAGGAATCTATGTTGACCATTCCAATATAAAGGTTGTGGAGGGGTGGCCTCATTAAAAAATAGAAATTGATATTAAATAATTCCTTTGTTTATCTAAATATTATATGAGTTTTGGGATAAATAATTCAGTAATTTCTAATCCAATGAACTAGTTAACTAGAAACAGGGATATGTTTATCTGGACAATGGAGTGTGATGAATGATTCCAAGAGTTGATTAAGAGATCATTTACTATACCTATGTTAACTCTACCCACTATCAATGAAGGATTCATTATTTTTAGCGATGCATCTCTGAAAGTGTTTGGGTGAATCCTCCTACAAAATTATAAGGTGATTTTCATACAACATGACAATTGTATCCTAATTAGCAGAACTATCCTCTACAAGACCTAGTTCTTTCTATGATTGTTTTTTACATTAAACATTTGAAGGTACTCTCATTTTTTAATGAAATTTGATATATAAATAGACCACCGATGATTGAAGTATATTTTCACACAAACGGTATAAAAAAATTAGATTTGGGAGATGGTTATAACATCTTAACGTCTATGAATATTCAATTCATTATCATCCCTGAAGTGAAAACAATGTTGCATATGAATTAAGTAAGAAAGAACCTATTATTCAGGCTAAGATGAGGATTCTAAGAGATCATTTGATTAAAGGCCAAGTAAAATAGAACATGGGAATTATAAGGGAAGGGACATCATTAAAACAATACAATATTATTTATCAACCATAATTACTAGAGACAATCAATAATTGTCAAAGAAATGATCCATTGTCGCAAAATAATATTGATGTTCTGAAGGATGGGATGTTTCTTGAGTTCAATATTGATCAAAAAGGTTACATGAAATTTCATAGAAGACTATGTATTCCATCTATTCTATAAATAAAGATATAATTTATTAATGAATCTCATTATTCTAATTTATCTATAAATATTGGATGCAATAAAATGTATAGGGACCTTCCTGATCATTATGGGTAGGATAACAAGAAAAAAGAGATTTCCTACTGCACTACAAGGTTCCATGTGTTTCATCATGATACAGTGGAGGGACATCATACTGAAGGGGTATTGCAACAACCACCCATACTAACATGGAAGTCGGAAAATATAACTATGGACTTCGTCACTGGTCTTCTTAGATTATACAAAGGAAACAATGTGATATGGGTTATAGTGGATCATCTCACTATGACTAAACATTTCAGTTCTATTTAGGAAGATTTATCTCTTGACCAACATGCTATGATATACATGAAGGAAGTGGTAAGGATGCATAAGGTACTACTCTATATAATATCTGATCATGATCCAAGGTTCACGTCAAAATTCTGGAGAAGTATTCAACATGATATGTGTATCAAATTCAATATTAGTATGACCTATCACCACCAAAATGAAGTCCAATCTAAAAAAACTATTCAAACACCTAAGGTCATGATGTGAACATGCCCAAGAGAATTTAATGGTGGATGGGGTAAAAATGTAGAATAAATTAAGTTCCTATACAAAAATAGCTTCAATTATTGTATTCAAATGAAGCTCTATGAGGCTCTATATAGAGGGCCTGTAGAAATCATACATATTAGAATGAATCTGGTGATGGAATGTTTTGTGGTATTGATCATGTGGAAGAGATGAGAATTTTTTTTATTACATTCAAAAATATAAAGAGTCTTCTCAATGTTAGTAGAACAGCTATGTTGATAGCCATCGAATGGACATGGAGTTTATTGTTGGAAAAAAGTATTCCCTCAAATATCACCCTAGAAGAGATTCATGATGATTGGAATGAAATGTATGATTTTCCCTAGGTATGTTGTCCCCTATTAAATCATTGATCACATAGGAGTAGATTATTATAATATTACACATCCACAAAATCTAGCTAATGTTAATGATGTTTTCCACGTATATCTCTTGAGGAATTACATATACGACTAGTAAAGTTTATCAGATCCAATGGTGGTACAATTGGAACATAAAATCTCTTTTGAGGAGTAGTCATTAGATATCATAGACCATATATAGAATTTTCTATCAAAAATCTACCCACCTTGTTAAAATTTTGTGTATGTGCCACACATATGAAGATGAAACATGGGATGAAGAGGAGACAATGATGCATAAGTACCCAAATGTTATATCAACTGAGAGAACGAGTTGATGATTTAGGTATGGAATTTCTTAAGGGGGAAGAATGCAATGGCCTGATATTTTTTAATAATTTTTCCCTAAACAATATGTGTTTTATTATATTGTACACAACAAAACTATATCACATTAATAATGATGTGAGTTTAAATTGAAATGTAGCCATTAGATTTCATTATTTATATGACCATTGGATAATTATGACTATTGGTCAATATTGAAATTGAGACCTATACTCATGAAATGAATTTTAACATTATCATTAAAGTTTATACGTAAAATTTTTATTGAAGAAAATTGATTTAAAAAGAACAGTCAATGGTCTCAACCAAATGAGTGGTACTGTTTGATGCCCATTTTCCAAAAATTGGGATGTTGTTAGCATCATTTTGCTTAGCTCATGACCTAGCTCATGCTAAGATTCAACAAGTGTGGCTTGAATGAAAATGCCTACCACATAACTTCATGTTAGTGGAAAGTACCACTCAGGAAATGATAACCGAGCCTCCCCCTAAATCAATCAGCATATCACAACTTATTATTAGGTATTGTATAGGGGTTATAAGGGTTCTATGTCAATTCCTTAGATACATAATATATAATCCCTTTTTAGAAATAAAATTATTGTTTCATCAATTTCGTTTTGAGATTAGTTTTTCTAATAAATATGATTAATTTGATAAATTAATTTTTAAGAAAAAAATATAAATTTCCAAAAATATATAATTAATATAAAAAACAAATATATTATTAATATTTAAATTAAATATAATTATTAATACACTATTAATTAAATTGTAAAATAGTTTTGCCATGTGACATAAATTTTACTATGAATAATATATCAGCTGTTGTTTTGTAATAAATATGGACTTCCATATTTAAACGTTAAATTTAATAAACATAATGAATTATTATGGTCAAATAATATCATTTTTGAAACTAGAAGGTCAAAATTAGTTTACTGTAAATTTAAGAGGAGTTTCTATATTTTTTAAAGTGAATTGAACAAATAAAATTTTTAATTTTTGGTATGTTTAATGAAATTATAATTATATAATAAGTTATATAAAATGTTTTTTTGACTCTTGATGATTAAAATATAATTATATCTGTACAAAGGGTCCAATACCATGGGAAAATTACATGGGTATGCCCTTGGGTTTTCATTTACCACTACATAGGCGTATAAGGAAATCAATAATGAAATTATCCTCTTTCACTATAAGTACCTACAAATTTATTCATTAACATTCATTCCCAATTAATCATTCCTGAATACATTGTAAATTTACCTCCCTTGGAGTCCTCAATCCCCAAAGGTCCCAATCATCTAGTTTTAGGAGTTACTCTTCAAGGTAAGGGAAATCTCAACTTTGTATTTCCTTTCAAGTCCCCTTTTGATATGGTATGTCTTTGAATTTTTTAAACCACATTCTTCTGACCATTTTATTTTAACCATTTACTATATTTTTAGTATTTTGTGTTATCCCCCTTTCCCCTCTCTTTTTTAATTTTATAAAATCTTGTTTTATAGCTGTTATTATATTGAAATTTCTTCTAAATATTTCTATATTTTTCTCAAGAAATTCCATTATTTTATATTATGAATATTGAAACCACTTTATTTTCCATCTCTATTCACCTATTTGTAAAAATGGCCTATTTTATTTTTGGTACTAAAATATAGGAACCCTTCCTTCCTTTTTCATTGGTTAAAAATGATATAAAGGTCTAGTCTTTTTTCACATTTCTTTAAAAAGTGGTGATTTTGATTTGAAATAGGTATATTTTATTCTATACTTGTTATTTATGATATATTTTATAATGGTATATGTGGATTACATTAATTAATACATATTAAGGTGGAACCCTGATAGTTCTACAATGCATCAGTTAATGAATTTTATCTCTTGAGATGACATGTTTTATGATACCTCAGTGAATAATCTTGGAAATGTTTATGACACCTCGGTTAAAATACATTGTGATATTCTTAAGATGGTTTAAAATAAATGTTGTATCCACATTTCCATGTTATGAATCATGTTTCTTTATTTATGATATGACTAATTTTCTATTTTTAGTTCTATAATTATATTCCAAAATTTCTTATCAATATTTCTCAAGATCACATGTAAATTGTTTCTCTTGTTTTCTATTACTCGGCATTATTCTCACCCTTTCCTTTAAATTTTGTCCCCATTTTATGATTTTTAGAAATTGTACATATGATGAAATTATACTTTTAAGTGGTTTTGAATAATATTTTAATATTTAATTTGTTATGTACCACATCATTATGAAACTATACATTAAAAGATCATATATTTTTTATATTGTAATCAAATATTTATGTAAAAAAATGAAAATATTACATAAGGCATGTTCAGCTTAAAATTCTATTTATCAATATATGATACATATCTTATGATGATAATTTTTCATCACAGTTGTTAACCCTTTTTGTTTTAGTAATTTATGTAACAAAATAAAACATAGATATCTATAGGTGTGAGAGACATTACATGTTTTTTCTAAATGATAAACATGTTGAAGAGGGGGTAGGATCAATAAATCTGGTCATTATTACAAAACCACTATCTCGATAAATGGTTTATCATGAGAGTATAGATTAAATCATGAAATGACAGAAAAAAATATTAGATTGGAGTCTCAGGAGAACTATAATGACTAAGATGATGAAGGAAAGAATATTCAACCCATAACATGTCAATGATGTGGGAAGAAGCACATATGGGATTTCCTCAAGGGGACTAGTAGTGATTTACATAGGGTGCTGTTAGGAATTGAGAAACAAGTTGTTGATATAAAAATGATGCATTAAAAGAATCTGAGGTTCATCATAAGGATTAATTAATGAAACGATGCTGTAGAAATGAGAAATTTGGTCAATATTCTTCCTAATTCAACAATCCAAGGTTTAAAGTAGTCAAATGACACCAATCAGTTCCTAGATCATTGGAATAAGAAAAATCTTATACAAAAACTATTATTGTGCCAAATAGTGATGATTCATTCTATATTATTTGACATCATAATTCATTTAAGATATCACATATTAGATATTGAGATATAAATTTTTAAAAAATTCATTGGTGATATAATTTTAATATCCATGGTATATTAAATTTAGTCAATATTTGAGGAAAGTTACACTATATATAATTATATCTTCTTTACATAGTAGGATTATATTATGAATGGAACTACAAAAAATTGTACATTTTTCTCAAAAAATGTTTCTAGTGTTGAATTTATAATCATTTTCTAGAAATTGTTGCTAAATATTCATTTTTTTAGAAATTTTTGAAGGCATTGTTGATTTTTTGTTTAAAAATGTTTTCTAAAAAAACCAAACAAATTTGCCAGGTTTTTATGAAAAAATAATAATAATACTCGATCCTATATAAATATATGTTTCTAATATATCAATAGTATAGAATTACTTATTATTATTTAATATATATATAATATTATATATAGAATTATATTAAAATATAACATAAATGAATATATATATATATAAAACAAATTATATACAATATATATATAAATATATAAAATTATAAAAAAAAATATACATAACATTAAATATATATAAACATATAAAAAACACACACATATATATATAAGAAGATATATTAAAATATATATATAGAGCATAAAAACACACACACACATATATATTTATATAAAAATGTAATAACATGCATATACATATATATAATGATAAGTAAATATAAATATATATATATATATATATATATTGTGGCTAAAGCCTTTTTTAATGAATCTAAGGACATCTCTTATTAGTTAAATGAGACCCATTATATATTCTGTAGTCTCAATGGGTATAAAATATCAATACATGTCTTCAAGGCCAGTATTATTGGGCTAAAGGACCCTCTAGTGAATATTACTACTATAATACCCCGACTGCCACAATAACTACTACAGTACAATTTTCTCTAGGTTTCCTACTATAGTTCGTACCATTTCTATAGTGTTTCTTGTGCTATAGTTCCTCAGCTGTAATAGTTTTATTATAGTTCTGTTAAAATAAAATTATTGTATCATTCATCCATGGGGTTTTGAACCCCAAACATTGATGTAGTATTACATAGTGATTTCATCTAATCCAAAACCCAACTACACACACACACACATATATATGACAGACATATACATTACTATACATTTATATTAAAATTTATAATAATACAAGATCAAATGTATAAAATTATATATATAAATATATATCTACCAATAAATTTATAAAAATATTTATATATAACAATATAATAACAACATATAACATAAATATATAACAATATATCTTGGTTACAACATGCTTAAATTATATAAAAATATGTAACAATATCAAAACCATATGGAATAATAAATAATAATAATACACAATAATAATATATAATAATAATATATAACCAAAAATATATAATAGAATAAGGTCAATTACATTCTCCACTACAAAACATAATGTAAGGAATAATAACTGTAGTTAACACGCAACCTTGGGTACGTGACACTTAGACCTTCCTCTAACCCCAAATCAGAAACCACCCCTCCACCAACGGTCTGGAAGAAAATATATATCAGTATAATAATAATATGATATAAATTTTTTTTAATATAATAACAATATGATAATAGATATAAAAATATAACAAAAAATATAATAAATATATATATCATATATATATATATACATTTATATAAAATATATTAAACAATGGGCTTGGTTTTAGTGCATGGGGTGGGTGACCGCTTATCGCAAGGTCATGTGGCCAAGGGGAATCATATGGTCAAGTGATGAAGGTTTAGAGGTGCAGTGGAATCTGGGACAGAGGGGGTTTTTTATTGGTCAGGTGGTGAAAATAGAAGGTGTGGGGGTGCTCAGGGTCAATGCAACATTGTGATAATTGAGGATGACATTTTGTCAAGTATTGATAAGTGTAGAAGGGGGAGAGTCAACATAAGGTGTCCTGGCAATAGATCATCTAATTGTGCAGTGAAAATATTAGGGGAGTGGGAGGGGGTATGGTTGAGAAACAATCAACTGTAGAGTGGTATTTGGATGCCTTGGGATGATGGTGTTATGGGTTCTAAAAAAATTTCAATGAAAAGATATTTACCTATTCTTATAATAACAAAGTTTAGAAATTCGTTTACCTTGGTTTTAAAAATGGAGGAAAAAAAGAATTACAACATCCAAAATAATATATATAATATAACATTTATCTACATTATAAAACTATAGTTAAATAATATACAATTACTTGTGTTTTTCAAAAAATATGTAAAAATCTGATTATAACCAATTATAACCATAAATATTTATTAAAAAAATATATTCCTATGTTTTTAAGATACATAGATAAAATCATTAGATATGTTTTAATGAATATGTAATTAAAGAAACACTGATAAATTACATTTCACTAAAGTGAAAATTAACTTTATTAAAAAAGAACTCACATCAAAGTATGTATAGGGAAATATCAGTTCAAATCCTAAATAAACGCATGATAAATTACTAATTTATGATTAATTAAGAGAATCATATAGAAATTACACTCATTGTATGAATTTTGAATTTTCAAGGACACAATTTATTTAAGGGTGAAGAATGCCATGAAATGTGATTTTAATATATATATCTTCCTCTATTTATGTAAAATCTGATTGATATACTACTACACATGTGTCATCGAACCAAAAAATACCGTACATGTTTAGACAGTTAATACCCAGCCATTGAATTAGTAGGTATGAATAAGAGTACTTGAATTAAAAAATATATTAATATATATTTTATATATAGGATATTTTATAACAACAAAAATAAGTCATTGTTGTCTTTAAGAATCTATCCTTCTATACATTACATTTTTTATTAATGGAAACTATGTATATTGTTGTATTTCATGTCCGGGTTTAATGAGATTGTTGAAATCATAAACCTATTTTAAATTTTAGTGTTTCATTAGTAGGCCAAATTTTATCCTGATATTTAGAAGTAAATTTCAAGAGCTTCCTTGGCCCAAATATTTTTTTAGATGGGTTTTAACCCTGAGAATGTTCCTCATGGTTTTTGTTGGGTTTATGGTGTGTCAAAAACTGAAAATTCATATTTCCATGCAGTGAAAACTCGGATTGATTATTTAGAGAAACTATGTGGCCTCCAAGGAGTAAAAATGAAACCCCCATTCTTCACCATGCATGGTTTGAAAAACTGTTTTGGAGGGGACGCACTACCATGTGGGGAACTCTTCTAATTTTATTAAATAGTAACACATAGTTGGTCCATGTTTTAGAAAAATCTGATGGCCAACCATGTAAGGTGTGGTTCCTAGATATAGAGACCACATAGTTTGTGCATGGTTTTCAAAACTGTACAATCTATTAAAAAGGGAAAATGAATATTTCCCATATTTACCTTAATAAGGTATCATCTCTTCATTCATCCCTTGCATGGCTTTCCTACCAAGAGAAAACTGAGCTCACCTCTCCCTATTCTATAAATTTCCTTCATTTCATCATCTGAGCTATGTTCATTTGACCATCTAGTGTGTATGAACCTCATCGTTATGAGATTTAATACACTTTCGACTTTTATATTTTTATCTCACTGTACAGTGCACTAATTCCATGTGACATGTTTTACCCTATTTTTTGGGTGTTCATATAACATGTCGATTTTTTCAAACTAGATCGAGTTACAGACTTATATCAGAGGAGAAGATATCTAACAATAAGAGGTAGGTTGTACCTAGATTTTCGTTTTATTTTTCTCATGTTTTGGTTGGTGCATTCTTGAATTCACCATTGGTCTGTCTAAGAGAGACTGTATAAATTAAATTCTTGTCTACTATATTTATTTAATGCGCATTGAATATTCCATTGGGCATGATTCCACTTGACTATAAATGGTTTAATCATAGTGAGAGCCTTCTAACATTGTGAATATTAGTCTGGTGTGTTTATTTATTTAAACTAATTTTTTATAATAATGGGATGCTTGAGATTGTTATTTGAGAACATGAAAGGATATTCCCAAGGATTGTGATGGTGATGAACATCTGGATTTTGGAGACATTCATCCTTAGTTTGGGAATGATCCTGATATTATTTCTGTGTTTGATCACTAGTTTGGTGACAGAATCATCCAATTGCAGAGATGAGGTAGTCATGATACGGGAACAACCCATGTGATATTTGATGGTGTTTACCATTAGATTGAGTGAAAATGGTTGATGTGGAATGATGTTATAGGAGATGTTCCATATGTACTTTGATCATGATTTCCACTCACTGGGATTGGATGATGTGTTGTTGGAGTTGTGTGCCCACATATAGGACTCAAATGAGGTGGTGGTGTTGACCACTTGTGTGGGTAGATACCTCTGTTAGATGAATATTTGGGTGGAATTGATCACAAGTATATATGGAGGTTAATTCCATTGAAATCCACATGGAAGGTGAGAAGCGATCAGATGATTGTGTTGAATCTGTAGTTTCAGGGATGAGGATAACTGTATATTAAGGATGTTGGGTATAGATTATTTGGGATGAAAAATATCGCCATCCGTTAGGAAATCAACTATTGAGCCGATAATAATATTGTTTGTTGGATACATAATAATATTCCTTGGATATTATTCATCGAGTTGATGTGAACCATTTTGAGGTTAGATCCAAGGGAATATGTACATGTTGGGGAGTTACATCAGGATGCTGGATACCAGATTAATGGAACAAGGTGATGAGTTGTGGCTTATAGTTGGAACAATAGGATTCACCTGTGATATAATTTCATTAAGATACACCTCTGGTATTTATGATAAGGATCATATCCATTGAAATTAAACTGATAGTGGATTAATAAGGTAAATTATTCCTTATGGTGGCTAAAAAAGGAAGAAGGTTTTTGCATATGATGAACAAAACGATTTATTTATTTGTAGATACAGCTAATTTATCATAAATGAATTTTTGACACACATTGATGTTGTCCTAATGAGATTATTCTCACACTCAACATGAGAACATTGGGACACATGTATACATTATTATCGTGTGATCAGGTAAGGGATCGAGATTAATAGATGCCCTTTAGTGATATTGTCAAAACATATTCATGGGATGGGTGGTAGGGGACCTTAGATGATACTACATCAGAAATTGTTTTCCTTCCTAGAATTTATTTTATTTATTATGATGCATATGGTATGTATATATGTAGGTCAATAATGGGAGACCCTTTTTGGTTATTGTTATGTATGGACTGACATGTATTCATGCTTCTACATATGATATAACATGATATGTTTATTTCTAGAAATGGTATCATGCAATTTTTTATTCTATTATTGGTTTATTTATCTTATTTTCTTCTAATGTTTGAATATGCATCTACTATTTAATGTTATTTTATCAACGGCAGCAGGTTACTGTCCATTTGGTCTTATGATCTATCTATTATGATGGGTATAATATATATAGAAAATTTTTATAATCAATTCCAAAGGGTATGGGATCCCCACTATCAAATATTTAAAACATTGATTTCTAGTTCAATGCCTTTAGAATATGAGGAGGTAAGGCTACGTCTCTATGGACCTCTAGATCAGAGCACTATTTCAATGGAAACTTGGTTAGGGAACTACAAATGGTTTTGAGCATTCGTGACTGGGAATTAGTAGAAGATTTTGAATGTATATTACTGATATTAAATGATTTTATATTTTGGTATTTCATTTCATGTTATGGTAAATTGATGATTATGATTTTTTTAGAACTAGTTTAAGATCTAATGTCTCGCTGCCTGTAACCCCATTCATGATTGGGTTGGGGGGAAAAGTTTTTAGGGGTGGGAAATTGTAGTTCTTATTTTTTTATAGTTCATATTATTTCCAATTCACGTGGTTCATTTTGTTTGATTTTTATTTGTAATGATATTTGAAATTTATAATGATATGGAAAGGGGGGATTTTGGACTATTGTCTCTATATGGAAATGGGCGGATTTTTATGCTTTTTGATAGGAACATAGGAATATTTTTAAAGATAAATATATGTGTGTTTCTATGATAAAAAATTCTCGTGAACATCATTGGAAACATGGATTATGCTAATAGGGGTTTGTTTGTTTAATTTTTCAATAAAGGATGTTGAACATTGTTTTCAAACATATCCTTCTTTCGTGGAATTCTAACCATCCAAACCAGGAATGTGGTTCCAATGTTATCTTTGTGTAATGAATTATGATATGTAATATATATATATTTATTGGATTGGATATAATAGGTTCATATCAGGATGAAGAATGTGGGTGATATATTTAAAATGTTATCAAAGAAGCTAAAGAATGTTATCCTAATTAGCCTATTCGTTGAATCAAAATTTGCTAACATGGATTTATATATGACACCTTACTATGATGTGGTTATGAGAGGGCCGATGAGGTTGAGATATATTTGATTTGTATCTCCGATTTTTGTAGGTGAGGGTCCATGAGTCTGGATCTAAAAGTGATACATGGTTCTGATATGGGTGTGTAAGGGGAAAAGAGGTTGGATGTCGTGAGACATGTCTGTGATATGGGATAGTAATGGTGGTGTGATCTTTATTATTGTTAAAAATTTCCCTATCTACATTATTTGTTCATATTTATTATATTTTACACAGATATTAGTATTTAGTAGGTTTCTACCTAGGCAGCTTCTGAAGGAGCATCAAGAAGATGGTGATTTAGAGCCACATGAGCGTGTATTGGTTAAGACTCTTGAGGGTCAAGATGAATCCCTAATGGGTCAATAATATCATAATCCATAGGTAGAAGAAATGGTATATGATCTAGTATAGAAAGTGAAATTATAATATTTGAATGATTTTGGGCTATGGCTTCATGGAAATCTAAGTGAGTGCTTAGTATTTGTTTAATTTTTTATCAATAGGGGAGCCTCGGGAGTTGATCATTTAATGGAATAGCTATCTCGTGAATTATATTCACAACAACCACTATTATTTATTGGTGAATGTGTACTACAAGTGGTTAATAATTGGATTGAGTCAATGTAGATCATTTTCGAGCAGCATGAGACACCCCAAGAAAGAGTATAAAGCTAGGGATGAACATGCTCAGGGGACCGCCAATGTACTTGTAGGATATAAAAGTTTATCATGGATGAACATGGAATGCCTTGGAATGATTTTGTGGCTCGTTTATTCTATAAATTTTTCTTATAGATGATGGGTGAAGAGATTTCGCAGGGGTTCTTGATCCTACATTACAGAGACATGTCCACCATAGACTATGCATCACTTTTACCGACATGTATAGTTTTTCATCTAGTATTGTGTGTGATGACATTGTGAGGGTAAAGAGTTTCAAGAATGGTTTACGACATGATATCTGAGTTCATGAATATATATACAAGTTGGAATCATTCTCAGAGGTGGTGATTCACATATTTATAGATGGAGGAAATTTGACGAACCATTCATATTAGAGCCAGGTGTTGATGTTCAGTGATTACAACAATGATGATACAGATATTAGATAGAGTGTAAGAAGTTTCTCAGTAGGGAATTTTGCTAATGTATCTTTTGAAAAATTGAGGAGTCGGTATTTGATGGTTTGCAACAATTGTGGGTAGTAGATACGTGTGCAGATATAGTGAGATGGGGCCCCAAAGGAGTGCTGAACATGAAGTCATGTTGAGAATCTCAACAGGATCCATAGGATACATTATGTGATAGAAAACAATAAGGTATTAGGATAGACACAATGTTTGGAAGGTGGATAGGGAGTGGTACATGGAGCTGGTAGCCAAGATTCGGCTTCACGTGGAGGTCGTGACAGTGAAAATGAAACCCAGTAGGGAGATATGTCGGTAGTAGCTAGGGAAAGTCCACATGGATGCCAAGCCGTATATATTCAAGCTTTAGGACCGGTGCAATCAGTGGATCTTCTAGGTGATTCATAGGTTGGGTATCCGCCGGTAGTTAATGGTATGCATTGGGAATGGCTGAGTACCCATTAATTTTGTAATGTACATTTTAATTAAGATTTATAGTTTTGGGGGAATGAGGTGAATGAGTTACTTTTGGACTGACCAGATGCTAGTATATAGGTTAAAATAACCCGGATGCATGATATACATATATATATATATGATGTTCATGGAAACAGAATTACCTATGGGAATCAATTTGATGTTGGATTATGTGATGTGCATTGGAATCTGGGAATCGACAAGATGCAGGTTTCTTTTATTTGAGTTGACATTTAATAATCTATAAAAGGCATTATCGATGTGATTTGTGTGGAATTAGAACATCATTTGGGAATCTATTGAGATGTGAGATGTCATTTCTGGTATGTGTAGCTTGAGAACAAGTCTAGGATCTTATGAGATCCAACAATTTACGGGTGTTAGATGTGGCATGGATATGATGTTTGAACTGGATGTGGTGTAGGAGTGATGATGTGCCTTAGGGGGACATTTGATTCTGGGTATGTGCGGTAAACAATCAGTTTATTTGTGTTTTGGGTTGGGAAGTGACCATGTTAGGTGACTACAAGGTGGGGATATCATTTAAAGATTTCACCTGTGACATTATAAATTGGGTGGAGTGGTTTTATTCATATGAGATGGGTATGTTTTGTACGATCTATAGGATAGGACATGAATCTTATGGATAATCTATGTTTAGGTGGAGAGACTATAACAAACTAAGTTTTTAGTGTTGGTCAATATCCTCAACGTGTTTGAGTTCATGGAGTCTAGGGAGAAAACCTACTAATTTATTGATCTTTGAAAATTAATTCAGACACATTCCTTAACCCATGAACTTTTTAGATGGGGTTTAACCCTAAATATGTGACTCATGGGTTTGGTAGTGTTTTAGGTGCATTGGTGATTTAGATCTCATCTTTTGAGGTTGTATAGACTGGGGAACATGGTTCATAGAAATTCGGCCACCTCCCATGAGTAACCTTTCAAACCTCTATCATTGTGCATCATTTTAAAAGCTGTGTAGGCGTGGGTGGATGGCAATGTGGGGCACATTTCAATTTTTTTAGGGGAACACACACAGTTGGAGCATGGTTTCAAAAACTGCATGGGTCAACTGTGCGAGGTGTGGTGACTAGACAGTGGCCACCACACTGTTTGTGTGGAGTTTTCCAAACCAAGCTTTACACTTCTTTCCATTAGGTGCATTGGAACTACATTGGTAAGGGATTTAATAATATTTCATCATTTAACATTTCTCTATCTATAAGGTGTATAAAATCCTTGTTCTATATTTTACACTATTTTCAGGGAATTTTTCTAAAAAAATTATTTCTTCAAAATAATTTTCAGTTATAGTCTAATATCAGATGATTAGACATTTACAAACCTAAGGTAGGTGGTTCCCCATTTTCTCTATAATTTTTCTAATATTTTTGTGGGTGAATTCATGAGATCTCCATTAGGTTTTCCAAGAGTGTCCTTGTTAATTAAATTCTTATCTATCAAATTAATGAAATGATCATTGGATATTCTTATGTGAATGATTCCTCCTAAATATATATATTTTAATCCTAGTGAGAGGCTTCAAACCATATAAAGATTAGACAGAGTGTTTATTTATTTAAATTAAATTGTTCATATTAAATGTTATTCATGAAATGGTTCATTGGGAACGTGATGGTGGTAACCTGACAATTGAGATAGCGATGAACTTATAGATTTATGTGAAATTTGTTATTTGGTTAGACTTGGACTGAATATTGTGGGTGGGGTTCATCATTGGTTGCGTGACATGGTCATCGGATTGAGGTGACGAGGTCTTCAGTCTATGGGCACATAGATTTTGATATTGCATGGTATTGACCATCAGATTGAGAAACACGATCATAGGGGAAGGAGGTTTTGGATGATGAGAATTTGGTAATTTTTCGCGATTTACAATCAAAATGATTGGCATATGCATAGTTAGAGTAATGTGCATAGAAAAAGGGCACAGATGATGAGGTGGTTTTGACCACTCGTTTGGTTAGGGGAATCTATTGGATGTAGTGTAGGGTGGTGTTGATAACGAGTATGGTTAGAGGTGATTGTTATAAAAATCCATGGGTATGGTGAGGAGCCATTGCTTGGTGGTGTTGATACCGTGGGTTGGGGTTGTGTCTCGCAATTTATTGAGGCCATTGGACTACGATTAATTTGGAGGAAGGATATAATTGTTCCTCAATACATCGGTTGATGAGAAATAAGGTTATTTTTTGGAGGACATATATCATTATTCCTCAGATGTCAGGATTCGAGACGATAATGACTATTCTTAGTTGAGGTATGAGTGAACATATACTTGTTTGGTTGTGCCTTCGATTTGTTAGTTACATGATTGATTTACTGAGGTATTGGGGTATGAATTGGAGGTGGAACCTATGGGTTCACTTGGGATGTACTTTCAACAGTGTATGCCTTGAATTCATGTTAATGATCGTCTCAACTATAGTTATATTGTCAATGGATGAAACTAATAACTTCTTCTATGTAGATGCTAAGCATAAGGGAAGATAATTATTTTATATGATATGTAATTACTATTTATCTATTTTGATATAAACCAACATTATCACATGTCAGAGTTAGTCACACATTGGTGGTGAAATTCAACGATTATTCTCACACCCCGCATAGAACTTTTAGGATGCTTGTAAACTTTTTTCTCTGATAATCATCTTAGGGACTAAGCTCAAGAGTTGAATATTTTTCATGGGATGGATGACTGCGGACCATTGAAGTTATTTTATCAACTAGAGTTTACCCCTTGGGTCTTTTTTATTTGAGTGCCTACTGTATATATATACTGAGTTCAACTAAGGGAGACCATTTTAGGTGATTGTTATATATGAAACGACTCATATTCATTCATCTACATTTGATATAGGATGACTTGTTTATTTCTAAGAATTGTATCAAATGATTTTTAATCTATAATTGGTATAATTATCTTATTTTTCATTTACAATATCGTCTACATATGCTTCCCCTATTTCATTCTATAGCTTCTACTATGGCGGGTTACTAGTATCATCATTATTTGGTCCCTCTTTTATGCTGCATATAATATACTAAGAACATTACTATAATAATCTATAGAAATCATTGTCTCCCCACTATAACCTTCTTCCACCTTCACTTCTAGATGGTAGACATTAAAATACATGGTGGCACACCTAAGGCCAAGTGGACCTATAGTTTAGAGCACTATTTTGGTAGTAAAATGGGTTGAGGTACCTATATTGTTGAATAGTTTTTTGATAATTTTGATATTTATTTTTTAATTATATCTTTATGAGATTTATATATAAATTTACAATATTAAAAAAATTATATTTTATTTTTCATAAAATAATATATTTTACTTATATTTAATAATTTTCATTTAAGTATAAAACCGAAAATTAACAAATTTGTATTGGAAAAATATATTATTATTTTTCATTTAGAATGTCAATATTATTTTAAATTTTATTTTATGTGTTTTGAAAGAGATTTATTTTTTCTGGAATTGTGAAGAACAACATTTTTATAAATAAAATGACTTTTATGATATTATTAGTACGTATGTATCAATGATAATTTCATTAAAAAATTTAAATTTTAAAAATATTTATTTTACAAGTGACTTAATAATTTGAAAAATTTTAATTTAATTTCCCAAAAAAATAGTTTATATTTTATAACAGAAGTTATAATTTTTTTCAAAAAAATTTAATACATTACTAATTCTATATTTTAGAATAAAGTTTTTCCACATATAGGATGAATATAATAAAATTATTTTTATATTGGATAAAACATTTGGAAATTAAATTTGAATTAATTTTTGAGATTATTCTACAATAATTTATTTTTAGATGAATAGAAAAACAATATAAAAGTTTTTAAAATGATGACTTTTATTACCATATCAAAATATAAGTGACACATTGATTATCATAAAAAATATTTTAGATAATATATTTATTGGAAGAATAATATCATTCATATTAATGATGTTTTTTAAACTTATATATTCTATGAAATTAAATTAATATATTAATTCTAATAGGAAACTATTTTTAGCAATTCCATTTTATTAAATATTATTATGGTTAAATTTAGATTTATCTTTAGTTGAATGACACATAAGAGTTTTTTTATAATAAAATAATTAATGTATTGAAAATCCAAAACATTGAAAATATTATCCCAAAATTTATTTTTTAAACTGACTTTTTGTATGAAATGATTTTTACACATTTTGGGAAAAATACAAAAATCAATTTATCTAACTCATTTAAATTTTATATTATAAAATGATATACAAATTTAAAACAATAAATTTAAAGTTATTTAATATTCCCAATATCAATTTTGATCTTTAATGTTACTTTCCATGGGTGAATGTGGAGTTACCATGGTAAGGGTAAATTAGAGTAAAATTGGTTTTATATATTGAAATGGTTCAAAAAATGTGAAACTGATGTTTGACATTGGATGGTGGAGGAGGGATAAAACATATATCTATCCCAAAACAATTATTTTACAATTTGGAAGATTTTTTACTTGAATAATGGTGTGATATAAGATGGAAAAAATGTGTTTTTTAAAATGTAACTCTTCTTCACATATAAAAGGAGATCACCTCCTCATTATTTGTCTATACATTATATAGCCTTTCATCAACCGAAAATATTACCTAGTCTATCCAAATTATCCTTACCATTACTTTACGGAATTTTTAGAATAAAAAATATCAATTTATGGAGTCTTAAGTAGCATCCCATGGGTGAAATTAAAAGGGAGTAGAAGTTAAGTATATGTGTAGTGCACATTCAGATAGGTGGTGAGGGATTTGTCCCAAAATTTCATTACTTGAGAAATCATTTCCTTTAGGAACCAAATACAATTTAAATGGATTTTATAATGATAAATTTTAATTTAATATCAGTGATAATGTTTATTTGTGATATTTTAATTTCATCTTCAATATCTCTCACTTTCAAAGGGTTTATATAAAATGTTTCTTATGACTTAAGGGATCTTATGCTCCCCATTTGTGACATTTTCAGTTGAACGTTTTCATTATTTTTCTATATTTTTATCTATATTATTCAAAATTTCGTATTATATTTTTTATATAGGCACTATACACATATACGTAGTTAAAAATCCATTTCACAACTATGGTTATACAAGATTCATGTTCCCCTCAACATTCACACATTAAAGTAAACATTATTTAAGGGAAACTTCCTTTATTTATCATCTAAATCATCTCCCCCATAAATTTTTTTAAACCATGTATATCTTCCCAAAACCAAAATACATTTTTTTAATATACCTCTTAGTATGACTATAGTTCTATGTAAAACAATAACGGAATTCTTATTTTAAAAAAATCCTTTACTTATTTCATAAAGAATCACCTAGGTGGATTGTTTTTATTCTTCTCCCTATAGATACTCCTCAAGTATTTTTAATATTTTAACACCAAATTAAAAATGTAAATCCTTTTTTAATAACGAATTTCCAAAATAATTAATTCATTCTTCACATTGGAATCTTTACAATTGAGCCTTTGATTATTCCTTGAATTCTAATTATGAAACCCACTTCCCCCTCATGGTTTTGATCTTGATTTTGACTAATGTATGGGATTTTAGAGTGAACATAATCAATTATGGATATTTATAATATATTTATTGTTCATGATAAGTTTTTTAAATATCATTATAGTATTTCATAGCTGGACCCAAAATTATATTTCCATATAATGCATTGTGTAAAGCTCTATTTCTCTAGATATGATACATAAGTGTTTAGGGAGTGAACCTAATCCATCATGTGAGATTTTCCATGATGTATTTGGGAATGTGGAGTGATAATAATCCACAATGGAACTTTTTATACTATGTTGATAGGAATTGGAGTGAACCAAGTCAACCATGGGTTCTAATATACATTATGTTGATAGTCTTATGAGTGACCCTTGAATTATGTTAATGATATCATTTCTTATGTTGTTTCAATATATTGCACGATTACAAGACCTTATGATTTAACTTATATATGAAATTTTTCCATTATATTTTTTATTTTATTTATTTTATAATTATATTCATCATGAAAATCATGTTATACTTTATTTCCATGATTATTCCATTACTAGGATTTCTATATCACCTTTTTGATTTTGTATCATTCATAGGGTATCCATTACAGGTTTAAAATATCCACAGGGGTAATGATAAATATATGTATTATTAAATAATGATGATGTTCTTATATTTAAGATGATGTACTCGTGTATCTATTCATTCAAATACATTAGACCACTAGATCCTCAGTTTGTAATTTGATTAAAATGTATGTGAAAATTCCTGAAATTATATATTTTTAAGGGGTGGTTTTCTACATATTGTGTCTCATTTTTAAACTAAAATATATATTATATTACCTATTCTATAATACTAAACAATCCTAAGGTAATGTAATTACATATATTTTCATAAAAATTGACATATATGGTATGATATATTTTATCCCTTCAACTTCCCTTCTAATAGTGTGTAAATCAAAAACATCAGAATCCATTATTGGGTGTAATATAGATGATTATTTATTAGATCCCTAGGGACCCCCCAAAAAAACTACGATAATGAAATAACTCATAGACTAGTGGTTGTTAATAATTTTTACAGATCCCAACATTAAATAATATGTAATATATGTTAACTATAATCCTATTTTATTAAATAAAATTATTAAAATTCCTATGTTATTATTTTTAATATAACATTAAACCATAGTGGGATCATACCAATTTTTAAACCTTGTTTTATTTTATGATGTAATTGTAACCGTCAAAGTTGATTGAATTTTTTTTTTTCATATTTCTATCCATTTAATAATTATATTATAATAAATATTTTATGAATTTCCTAATGATATAATCAATCTAATGAATGAATTATTCAATTATTAGTATAATTAGACATTGGATAATAGGTTTCAAAATAATTTATTTTTTTCATTTGAGTAAATCCTTTCCCTTCCACTATCGAGTTATATTTCTCAACCATACTATAAAAAATTATGTTCAATATAAATATCCTTTTAAAAATAATTTATTTAAAACCAATATTAAGAGAAATTAATAGCATAATACTCATCTTAATTATAGTGTCCATTTTATAATTTGTCGCTTCCTTATAAATAGATTCATCAAAATAAGATATTGATTATTTATAAGTCTTTTAATCAAACTCTAAATTTTTCAAAACATGAGTTTTTCTACAATAATATCATTAGTTCACTCAAAAAAATACATGTAGTAATTATATTCACATTTTTTTGGTGTCTTCGGTCATTTACATATATGATCTTTCTTAACTATATCTTCCAAATATAAAAATTATTTTTGAGCTATATCCCTAAATTTAGACTATCTTATTCAATGAAATAATCCTTATTTCGTTGAATATGACATTTTAGGATTCAATAAATATTTTAACAATTATAAAATAATTATATTTTATAACCATGAAACTATATTATTTACTATTGATTTCATATATATGAAATATAAATTCTATACATATTTTAAATTATTTTTTCCTTTTATGTTATATAATCATAAAAATGTGTGAAAAATCCAAACATTTAAATATTTTTATATTGGACACCTATAATTCTATAATTAATATTGTTTAATACACTTCCATTTTGTGGGAATACTATTTAACATGTGATAAGAAGATAACAATTCTTCTTCCCAAAATCATAGTAACCATCATAAGATAAATATAATGAAATTAACTATTTCTATAAATTTTATATTATTTATCTCAGTCACATCATTCTTTTGAGGTGTATTAGGAGAAGAAACTAAATATATAATCCTATGGGATTAAATCAAATGAAGGATAATGAAATTATTCACCTTTTGAATCTAAGGTATTTAATTAAAAGCACATATTGATTCTCAAATTCATTTTCTTAAGTAATAAATCTATTTAAAACATCACATTTTGAATGTAAAATATATAACTAAAAAACTAAAGAATAATCATCAATGAAAGTTAAAATTTATTTTTATTTACCAATGGTAGGAGTACTTTAAAAATCAAATAAATCTATATGTATTAATTCTATAAAATTAAATTTCTTTTCTATGATAATATATATTTTTTTAGTTAATTTTTTGTTTGATTATAAAATATTTAAAATCATTTTTTCTATGAAGGATAATAATAAAATTTCATCATTTAATAATTTTTTTATTATTTATTTTCATTAAAATATTATTCCACAAATCAACTGACTCTAAAAAATTAGTATACACTACACCAATATTTAATTTTAATACAACATCATATAAATGTCTCACTCTAATAAATATACCACACATTGATAAAATAAATCCATATTCCAAAAATAAAATCATTAACGGATGTTTTTTTATTTGTCTTCTAGAAAATAACTTTATATCAAATTTTTGAACAAAAAATACAAAATTTAGAGTAGCAATATTTCTAGATGTAAATGTGAGACCGACCAAACCTTTCATTTCTGTGATTATTATTCTATATTTCCCTAAAAAGATATATTTGTCATCATTGGTAAATTCTATTATATTAAAAATTGGTTTATTCATTCAATCTTTTCATGCATCACTAAAATTATTCCACCAAGAAAAGGTACCCTCAATTAAATTGGATTCAATGATCATGGACAAAAAGTTATCTTTAGGATTATTGTTTTTATATTCCTTCTTATAGAGTTGAAATAATAACTTATTGTTTCAAAACCTCTAACAAATGTAATATAACCCCTTCCTATTATATAAATTTACCTTCCATTTTTTTGGATAATTTTTTAATTTATACATATTTATGAAGTCATATGGCCAACTAAATCATCTAAGAGGGGTATAGATTCATCATAATTATGTGATAATCATATTAAATGAAATATTATCACTAAAAGAAACATGATAGTTCATTGTTGTTATTTTTGTGTATTGATGAGGTTTAAACCGCCTCTATATGCTTCTTCCGAGGATTCGGAAAACTACCACTATTTTGTGTGTTGGGACACGATTTGCAGTGGTTTGAGCTGTTTAGCATTAGTTTATTGGAAGTTTTGTGTATTGCGCAGTTCACAGCGATTATGATGTATTTTAGCGGCGGTTTTCTTGGGGCAGGGGATCACTATTTTTAGCAGCTGCTAAAACTACCGCTATAAATAGTTAGATGATGGCCAGTAAAACCGCAACATAAAGCATCATATTTTCCGTGAACTGTGCACGGATGTTCCTAATTTATAGAACTTGTTAAAACAGCCAATAAATCTAATACATTAGTAGTCGTTATAACTTCCTCTAAAAGAAAAATACTGACATTTAGCAGTAGTTAAAACCTCTACTAAGTATTTCAGTTACATTTACTGTTGGTTAAAACCGCTGCTAATAGAAAAATACCGACATTTTGCAGCGGTTTTAACCGCCATGAATTATTCCAGTTACGGCTAGCAGTAGTTAAAATCACTGATAAAAATAGGTTTACAAAAAAATTAAAGTATATTCAGCTTCTGTACAAGGTACCTAAAAAAATAATTCCAAGAATACCAAAAGACCAACAAAATACACACTACAGTTAATATGAAAAACAATTCTTAACTATGCACAACCAAGGGAATTTTGATTCATATTTAATAAAAACATGATAGATGGTTTGAAAAATATATTTTAATTATTTTTCAAACTTCATTTCTGGCCAATGAATACCTTAAAAATTATCCACAAAATAAAAATTACCCTTATAAGGTGTTTGATGATTTTTTTCATATATGCATGTTCTTAATTATTGGAGACACATTCTTTTGGAGATATTTTCATTATTTTTTTTGATAATAGTATGATAAATATCTTTTCAGAGAAGTACATGAATCTCATATAGAGGTGGTGGGTAGAGTTCATTCAGACATTCAAATTTAAAATTTCATAAACCCTAAGGAAGAGAGGATTTAGACAACTAGTGCACTTATAAGGAATGATCCACCACATTAAATTTTAGAATCTTTTGAATAGTTGATCTAGATGGGACTATTCAATCATTTCATCTGGATGCACAAGATGACGAATCTAGATCATCTATTTCCCACATGACATCCCAGAGATAAAAAAATCTTATAGTGAGGAGAATTGTAACATCATGTTTACTATTTTTATATTTTTTTAATGTTTGAGAGTTCTTACATCAGTTTCAGTGAAATTTTAAGGAAATCACAATGTTTTTCAGGGGATTGAACTAAAATGGAGATCATTTTCACTATAAAGAGTGCCACTAAGGTGTGGATAGGATGGTTGTGGTGTGGGGGGGGGGGGGGGTGGTGCGTAGAGAGGATATCGATGATACATCCATTTTTTTTCATTAGTTTCATTGTAGAGAAGGGTCACAACATGGGCCTTGGAGTTATATGGTGTAGATTGGTAAGCTACAACATTAGGGATCCTAGAGGAGTTTGGGTTATTCTTCAATTTTGGTCACGACATAGGAATTATCACCTTGGATGTGTTTTGGTGTCCTGAGGGTGAGTTTGGGGTGGGGTGGGGGGGGGGGGGTTTCACCATATTTGGGGTAGTGGAATCATTGAATTGGATTGGTTCATAAGACCCCCATCCTAGTTGTGTTCTCCAAAATAGATCTCTAGAATATATCATGGCCCCTTCTATTATTTTATCAGATCTTCATCATAGATATAACTGCAATTCTAATAGGATTCCATGACCAACCTCACTGTTGAATGGTCCTTCCCATTATTCCATAGATCCCTCCATTTTCATTATTAATATGGAATTGTGTATGGGGCTGCACCAAGGACATCTGTTTTCAAGACCATTTATATATTCTAAAATACCCATAATCCAAAATATTATTCCATCTTTTCTATCAGTTCTTAGATGGACCAAGTATATCCCTAAGAGGAATTCGGGACCCTTTTAATTAGATTTTGACCTCAATCCTGGGAGACCAAACCTTATCAGTTTTTGGTGAGTTTCTGTCATCACATATCATAATTTTTCTCATATTCTTCACTATATTAATGTTGTAGGAAAGTGAATGGTTGGTTCTGTTAATTCTTTGGTAGGGTACTGATGTAGGTTGTTGTGTCCTGAATATAAAATGGGCTTCATGAGTCCTCACACAATCAATTCAACAACAATTTCCTTCATTGAGTATTCAAAGATTTTTTGTAAAGATGGTTGGTTACAATGCCTCTAAATATATCTGAAAATTTTTCTAATCTCCCTCGAATCTATGAAATTTATTTTATATATCCACATTATAGGACCAAAATCCCCATAACTAGTCTATAATGATTTGATGTGGGATGTTCACCCAGGGCTGAAAAACCTAATAAATTTAGGATAAATGAATCATAAAAAATGAATCAACACAATAAATAATCGACTTATATGGTTCATACTACCCTCAAGAAATCACAACATAAAAGGAAACATCAGAAATCAATAATATTCATAAAAAGAAACATGAAAAATCCAAAAAATGTTAGGTTATGAAAATTTTTGGTTGCAAATATGTGACACACCTGATACATATACAAAATGATAATGAACACATCTAGTCACCTTCTCCACCTCTAACATATCTACAATACAACTAATCACTCTCGGATGAAGACCACATATCATCACCCACCCCACCTCTATCTCTACTTCCTGCTACCACCTGTATGAACATTATATTGATAGTTATATAGTTTTGCATATTTATATTTAAAATTAAAACCAATAAATGTTTTCAAAATAAGTTATTTTGAATTTCTATGATTTACCTGCTCACCACCAATCGATACATTACCACCATGGGAATATCTTTTCATATACATATATATATTAGTCAATGCTTTCTGCAAAGTGGATATCTGATTCCCCTAATCGTGAAATGTGATTCGTATAGAAAAAATATCTCTCTGAGCATTTCTGCATGTGGAATGAATACAAAAAGTAGTAGATGAAGCAGTAATCCTAGGTGGCCTTCCAATAACCTCAGATTGTATAGGTCCCAAACCCATCCCGTGCACTCTATGATGATGCTCCTTCCCAAGGACATTAGCAACCAGGTCATCCTGGGATACTGAGTAGGAATGCCAAAGATTTTCATCCCATTGTTCTTTAAATTTTACATATAAATCAAATATCAGTATATTTTAACATAATAAAAACTTATAATAAGTTAATATAATGAATAAATGAGTTCACACCCAATCTTCTTTGGAAGGATCTTAAATAAAACTTGAATCAAATATTTTGTGAACATCCCACTGCACTTCTGTTTGAGAGGCTTCGTGCCCTAAACTCTGTGACAACATTTATTAAAGATAAATAATCAATTTAATATATTAAATATATAATATTGTCATATAAATATTTAAACTAATGAAAATATTAAAAGAGTCGATCGGTTTCTTGAAAATATTTTTGACCACGTAGTGTGTGGGATGACTTGATTTGCCCGACCTGATGCATTCTTTCTAAAGATATCCTGAAATAAATAAAATGAAATTTAATAGTATTTTATTCAATGTCATATCCTCTTCATATACACGTATAAATGTAAAATGAGGTTAATATAATAGTATATATTTAAATAACATCTTCTTCTTATCAGGATGTCGGTCAACAAAATCATTCCACTATTCTTTGGGTAACTCATTAGGTAGCTTCTCATACATTTGTTGGATGGTCAACGATGTATAGTTGAATAGTGGAATTATAAATGAATAGAAAAATATTAAAAACAATGAGTTCATGGATGTTTAATAGTTCATTGATAGAGTAAATATAAAAAATTAGGATTACTCCCAAACTGAGGTTGAAGCCCAATGACTAGGACATAAAAGATTTTAAATTTAACATTGGTGAAGAAATTTTAACTAGTAGTGTCATCTATTGGTGTACCACCACAACTATAGCATCCCGCCTTTTCATAACATAAAATTTCATTACATTACACACAACTGAGGATCTTTAAGGTTTAGTGTCTTGGAAACAAGGAACATAATACATGAAAACAATATAAAGCATTCTTCTTAAAAACATGAAAGGCTTCTCATTAAGTTCATCCTAGGTTCATTACTTCATCTCATAACCTGGGGACATACATCAAAAGAAAGGGTGAGCAGAAGGCCCAGTAAGGGAAACAAGAGGAACATTTTACATGTGAACTTGATATACTTCAATAAGGACATGAAAAGAACTTTAAGGCATGAGAAAGAAAATCAGGAGTCATTTCATAATAAAAATAACATTTTTCATAACTTGAAGATGTGGCTACATCATTTAACATAGAAAAACATGAACATATCACCAAGGTCCATCCCCAAGGTGTCATTTGAAAATTACCAAGGTTATTCACCAAGGTATCTTGAAAATTGTAATCTCTAGTGGTTACATCATTACCCAATGCATTGGAGCGCTATCAGGGCGCACCCTTAAATTTGCATTTATTATCATGTGAGCCACATATATCATCATAAAACATTTCATAAATAACCCATATAGAATAAAATAAATGGGTTTCATTTCATAATCACAACGTTTTAAAAACTGCTTTAAAGACATGATCTTTACGTCACCTTAAAACCCACAGAAAAGGAAGGTGGGTCTCATGTATGTAAATCCAAGAATTTAAAATAGAAAATGTTGTTATATATATGAATACACCTTTATAAGAAAGAGCTTTGAGTATTCACTTAATAATATAAAAGAACTTTAGAAAAAGAGAGAGACATTTTGAGACGGAAATTCTGCAGCATAACGGCTATGTTACGAGGTTTTTGAAGACATTAAAAAGAGAGGTAAAATGGGTCAAACATTCATAAATGATCCATAAAATAGTATATGGACAGAATAAGAAGGTTACATGATCATTGTAATGAAATTTAAAGGACATTACATTTGAAATGAAAAATATGGAAGGAAGACAAAAATTAGATTTCTCTTATGAAAGTTCGGCAGCCTAACGGCGTTACTTAAAACTTCAAAATACTGAATTGAAGAGATCAAATGGGGTCTATCATCATATGAACATAAGAGACCATTATGATAGATATAGAAATCATACCCCAACATAAAAAAAAGGAACTTGAAAGAACTGACATGAAAGTAGAACTTTAAAACGACAAGGGTGAAGAACCACTTAAAAATTCGGCAGCCTAACGACGCCACTTAAAACTTAAAAATACTGAATTGAAGAGATCAAATGGGGTCTCTCATCATATTAACATAAGATTCCAGTATGATAGATATATAGATCATACCCCAACATAACAAAAATTAACTTGAATGAATTGACATGAAAGTAGAACTTCAAAATGACAAGGGTGAAGAACCACTTAAAAATTCTGCAGCCTAACGACGCCACTTAAAACTTCAAAATACTGAATTGAAGCGATCAAATGGGTTCTCTGATCATATGATCATAAAAGACCAGTAAGATAAATTTAGATATCATACCCCAACATAATAAAAAGGAACTTGAAATACTTTACATGAAAATAGATCTTGAAAAATGAGAAGGGAGAAAGAATCTGTTACAAAAATTTCGGCAGCCTAACAGCGCCACTTAAAACTTCATAAAACGAAATAATGAGAGCAAGAGGGGATATCTCATTATATGAACATGAAAAAGGAAGTAAGATGGGTATAAAAGAACATTCTAAAACATAAGAACATGGAGCATAAAAGGAATGACATAAAAGAGATTACTTGAAATGAAAGAGAGAGGTCGGATCCCTTACCTTAAAAAGTGACTCTTGAAAATCAAAGTTTTGGACCTCGAGGGATTGGGGAACCTTTGGAGGACTCCTTGGAAGGTAAGAAGACCAGAACTTCGTTTGGGGAGAGTTGGGAGTGAAAACTATAGGAGGAAAGGGTGGGTATTTCTAGGGAAAGTGAGGGGACAAGGCATTAATGGCCAAGGGACACCTCACATGTGCTTTTCTCAAACCCATGTGCTCTCCCTTGATATTTGCCATTATGTTAGGCCACATGGGGCCCCCAAAACAATAATTCATCACCCTTGGCCGGAAAACACTCAAAAGATCTCATGACATCATCATGACACTGTTATGATGTCATTAAACATACCGAAACCCTAAAACTGTATTTTTACTATTCACTGAAAATTCAGCTTTCTCAGAAAAATCCCAAAATTTCTCATTAACCAAATATCAATGCTATGATTTCAAAAATGAGCTCCATTTTATATAAATAATTTTCTTAATATTTTTAATTTTATTTTTAAATAAATACTCTATTCACCGAAAATTCATTTTTTTTGGAAAAAATCCCCAAAATTACCATAACATAATATCGATGCTCTGAGTTAAAAAATAAACTCATTTTTATAAAAATAATTTTCTAATTATTTGTAATTAAATTTTTAATTAAAAAACACTATTCATCCGAAAAAACTAATACTTGAATAATAATTTAAGAAACCGTTATTTAACCATTTTATTGAATCACATTACTTAATCAAGGTGCCTAGATTATTTTAAAACTTTCTTTAAGTGAGATTACTAATCCATTTGGTCACATTACTAATTCTAAGAGTAAAATCACTATTCACTATTTACTATTCATCAAAAATTAAGTTGATCTTATTAGACTCCAAATTCCTTAATGATCACTTTTGTAGAAGACCATTTTTTGAAAATCATTACACATCATTAGTTATTTTAGGTTTACATAAACATTTTTTTAACATATCCTTTTTTAAAATTCATCAAAAATATGCATACTATTTTAATCCGGTCATTTGAAAATTCATAAACATCATCATAAGAAGAGATCCCAATTTTTATTTAAAACAAGGATTACACAAGGAAGTTATGGTCTCGTTACATAGCCCCTTATAATACCAGCATAGGATCTAAGAGTAATGTGTTCTTGGGTGATAGAATATTGGGGTGGCTCGGTCAACATTACCCGAGTAGTAATTTCTATCAGTTTGGACTTCTCGCGAAGTTGATTCCGTTCTAGCATTACATGATGAAGTTCGGCTTGGGTTTGGTCCAGAGAAAATCCAAATGGTGCTACCTCCTTCCCAAGTTCTGTTAGATGGGCTTCGATCGGTCCAAGACTACTAGGTGAGGCCATCGAATCTTCTTTCTATAATAATTAACCAGGGTTACTTGTATTTAGAGAAAATAATCAAAACATTTAGTTTCTAGTGGTCATATTGAACAATGGTCATTTAATATTCAAAACCCAGTGGTCTCATTTTAATTATACTCATGTTATCAAATAAAACTGTTTTGTTGAGTATAAAAAATAAATTAAAATAACACACAAAATTAGGAAACAAAATTTATTCAAAATTTCGGGTCGTTACAATCTTCCCCCCTTAAGAAATTGTGTCCTTGCAATTTTTTTTAAAAAAAAATTGGGTTTTAAAATTTCATTGAATGTCCCACATCGGAAAAAGAGTCAGTAACACTATTACTTTAAAAGAAAGAAAAGGATGTACAAAGGCTACCCGAGTTTACTCATACTAGGGTTCCATGTAGGAAACATTGACATGGAGGAGAAAACAATGGGTCACTTTCTAAAGTAGAGTGATAGAAAACATGATTAGGAGGAAGTTAACCACTAGAAAATCCCAAAATTATGATGTGTGTAAGAGGTCTTTGATTACCTAGTAGGAAATGTAAACCAACAACATTTTTTTTACGTTCCTTTTCATAATTTTGAGGAATTCATTTACAACATAGAACAAAATCATAATGAAATATATCTACCGTTATGTAGAGTTTCATACTTTAATATGTTTCTACCAAAACTAATCTTTTCTCCAAACGATGAGAAATAAAAAATACTTGGTCTCATCAAAACACAAGAAATCTTCTAGAGAATCACATAATCCACATAAGATTAACTATCTATTTCTTCTATCTTTAAACATTATCCCAAAAAACAGAAAGGGTAAGGTAAAACAACTCTTCAAATAGAAATAATCCCATAGGAATGGAAACTACTTTTAAATCTTCAAAGATCCATGGTACTACCCAATGTTTATCATACACCTTTCCATAAATAACGGTCCATAAGATTCCTCAAAAAAACCATACTAAGATTGAAACACAAATACAAGAAGGATTTGCTAACATAGTCTTCCAAAATAAACTTCATTGTTTATCTCCAAACAACATAAACCACTCCTAACATCTTATAACAGATGTAGAAAACCTAAACATATTTTTTCCAAGATAGGTCAATCATTTCCATAAGTAACCTAAATTACTATAAGTACACCTTAAATTCATCGATTCTTCGAAATATAAGTCAACCTTACTCCTCAATGAAAATACCGTAGTAATCTATTTACCTAGATCATATAGGGTCCCCAAAATAGTGAACATATTCCAAAATAATAATCATCCTTTAACCCGGATATCATCGCATTTCCTATCACATTGGTTGTTGGGACTTGTTCTTCCATTTCTAACCATTAACTAAGAAGAGAAAGTTTAATTAGAGGCTTAAATACTTAACCAATAATCATGAAAAGAAACTTAAAGAATATAAGGATAACTTGTAGAAGAAAAGTATACCCTAACATGTGATCCCCTAGGTTCCCATCTAGGTTATCCATGATCATATATTCTTATGTGAATCTTTATTTTGTTTTATCCTTGTTCCTTTAATAATGGTTCATACTAAGCTTATGAATTAACCAAAGCATATCCCCCGGGTGTGTCGTAACCAAGAGTGCAGCAATGCCCGTTGTCGTGTACCAGTTCCCGTTCGAGTCTAGCTCAAAGCAGTGTTTTCGGGTTTTACCCCTATGTACATCTGTGCCAGCGCCACCTCTACCTGCTCGTATCCAGATAGGGATGTATTTGCTTGGAAACCCATTACCCAAAACTCACCAAAATACCAAGAAGATTTCCTATATATAATCTTTTCTATAGGCTTCTTCCTAAAGTTTTCATATCCTAATTTCCACAAATAACTAAACCATCCTTTGATACCAACTATAGCATCCCGCCTTTTCATAACATAAACTTTCATTACATTACACACAACTGAGGATCATTATGGTTTAGTGTCTTGGAAACCAGGAACATAATACATGAAAACAACATAAATAATTCTTCTTAAACACTAGAAAGGCTTCTCCTTAAGTTCATCCTAGGTTCATTACTGCATCTCATAACCTGGGGACATACATCAAAAGAAAGGGTGAGCAGGAGGCCCAGTAAGGGAAACAAGAGGAACATTTTACATGTGAACTTGATATACTTCACTAAGGACATGAAAAGAACTTTAAGGCATGAGAAAGAAAATCATGAGGCATTTCATAATAAAAATAACATTTTTCATAACTTGAAGATGTGGCTACATCATTTAACATATACAATCATGAACATATCACCAAGGTCCATCCCCAAGGTGTCATTTGAAAATTACCAAGGTTATTCCCCAAGGTATCGTGAAAATTGTAATCTCTAGTGGTTACATCATTTCCCAATGCATTGGAGCGCTATCAGGGCGCACCCTTAAATTTTCCTTTATTATCATGTGAGCCACACATATCATCATCAAACATTTCAATAATAACCCATATAGCATAAAATAAATGGGTTTCATTTCATAATCACAACGTTTTAAAAACTGCTTTAAAGACATGATCTTTACGTCACTTTAAAACCCACAGAAAAGGAAGGTGGGTCTCATGTATGTAAATCCCATAATTTAAAATAGAACATTTTGGTATATATGTGAATACAATTTTATAAGAATGATCTTTGAGTATTAACTTAATAATAAAAAAGAACTTTAGAAAAAGAGAGAGACATTTTGAGACGGAAATTCTGCAGCATAACGGCTATGTTACGAGGTTTTAGAAGACATTAAAAAGAGAGGTAAAATGGGTCAAACATTCATAAATGACCCATAAAATAGTATATGGACAGAATAAGAAGGATACATGATCATTGTAATGAAATTTCAAGGACATCCCATTTGAAATGAAAAACATGGAAGGAAGACAAAAATTAGATTTCTCTTATGAAAGTTCGGCAGCCTAACGACGTTACTTAAAACTTCATAATACTGAATTAAAGAGATCAAATGGGGTCTCTCATCATATTAACATAATATTCCAGTATGATAGATATAGAGATCATTCCACAACATAACAAAAAGGAACTTGAAAGAATTTACATGAAAGTAGAACTACAAAACGACAAGGGTGAAGAACCATTTAAAAATTCGGCAACCTAACAGCGCCACTTAAAACTTCAAAATACTAAATTGAAGATGTCAAATGGGGTCTCTCATCATATGAACATAAGAGTACAGTATGATAGATATAGATATCATACCCCAACATAACAAAAAGGAACTTGAAAAAATTGACATGAAAGTAGAACTTCAAAACGACAAGGGTGAAGAACCACTTAAAAATTCGGCAGCCTAACGGCGCCACTTAAAACATCAAAATACTGAATTGAAGTGATCAAATGGGGTCTCTCATCATATGATCATAAAAGATCAGTAAAATAAATTTAGAGATCATACCCCAACATAATAAAAAGGAACTTGAAATACTTTACATGAAAATAGATCTTGAAAAATGAGAAGGGAGAAAGAATCCGTTACAAAATTTTCAGCAGCCTAACGGCGCCACTTAAAACTTCATAAAACGAAATAATGAGAGCAAGAGGGGATCTATCATTATATGAACATAAAAAGGGCAGTATGAGGGGTGTAAAAGAACATCCTCCAACATAAGAACATGAAGCATAAAACGAATGACATAAATGAGATTACTTGAAATGAAAGAGAGAGGTCGGATCCCTTACCTTAAAACGTGACTCTTGAAACTCAATGTTTTGGACCTTGAGGGCTTGGGGTCACCTTGGGAGGACTCCTTGGAAGGTAATAAGACCAGAACTTCGTTGGGGGAGAGTTGGGAGTAAAAACTAAAGGAGGAAAGGGTGGGTATTTATAGGGAAAGTGATGGGACAAGGCATTAATGGCCAAGGGACACCTCACATGTGCTTTTCTCAAACCCATGTGCTCTCCCATGATATTTAACATTATGTTAGGCCACATGGGGCCCCCAAAACAATAATTCATCACCCTTGGCCGGACAACCCTCAAAAGATCTCATGACATCATCATGACACTGTTCTGATGTCATTTAACATACCGAAACCCTAAAACTGTATTTTTACTATTCACTGAAAATTCAACTTTCTCAGAAAAATCCCAAAATTTCACATTAACCAAATATCAATGCTATGATTTCGAAAATGAACTCCATTTTATAAAAATATTTTTCTAAATATTTTTAATTTTATTTTTAAATAAATACACTATTCACCGAAAATTCAATTTTTTCAGAAAAAATCCCCAAAATTACCATAACATAATATCGATGCTCTGAGTTCAAAAATAATGTCATTTTTATTAAAATAATTTTCTAATAATTTTTAATTAAATTTTTAATTAAAACACTATTCATCCGAAAAAACTAATACTTGAATAATAATTTATGAAACCGTTATTTAACCATTTTATTGAATCACATTACTTAATCAAGGTGACTAGATTATTTTAAAACATTATTTAGGTGAGATTACTAATCAATTTGGTCACATTACTAATCCTAAGCGTAAAATCAATATTCACTATTCACTATTCATCAAAAATTAAGTTGATCTTATTAGACTCCAAATTCCTTAATGAACACTTTTGTAGAAGACCATTTTTTGAAAATCATTACACATCTTTAATTATTTAAGGTTTACATAAACATTTTTTTTAAATTATCCTTTTTTAAAATTCATCAAAAATATGCATACTATTTTTATCCGGTCATTTGAAAATTCATAAACTTCATCATACGAAGAGATCCCAATTTTTATTTAAAACAAGGATTACACAAGGAAGTTACGGTCTCGTTACATAGCCCCTTATAATTCCAGCATTGTATCTAAGAGTATGGTGTGCTAGGGTGATAGAGTCTTGGGGCGGCTCGGTCAACATTGCCCGAGTAGTAATTTCTATCAGTTTGAACTTCTCGCGAAGGCGATTCCGTTCTAGCTTTACATGATGAAGTTCAGCTTGGGTTTGGTCCAGAGCAAAGCCCAATGGTGCTACCTCCTTCCCAAGTTCTGTTAGATGGGCTTCGATCGGTCCAAGACTACTGGGTGAGGCCATCGAATCATCTTTCTATAATAATTAACCAAGGTTACTTGTATTTAGAGACAATAATCAAAACATTTAGTTTCTAGTTGTCATATTGAACAATGGTCATTTAATAGTCAAAACCCAGTGGTCTCATTTTAATTATACTCATGTTATCAAATAAAATAGTTTTGTTGAGTATAAAAAATAAAATAAAATAACACAAAAAATTAGGAAACAAAATTTATTCAAAATTTCGGGTCGTTACAACAACGTATTACAATTAAATTGAGACATTAGGGTGAGTGAACAATGTCCAACCACATTAATCAACTAAATAATGTTGGAGGTTCCCCTGTCCCATTAAATTAAATAATTCAAACAATTGTTTGTAGTGGGCCAATATTTAGGGGGATATTAGATATATGGAGTGGATGTTCTAATAAAGGACATGTTATTCAGCTAATGGAGGATCTGATTAAATACAGAAAAGGCATTAAATAAGTGATGTAATAATAATTTCAAGTCCCATTTGATATGAAATATGATCAATATGTGTCATGGATAATCCATACCTGGCAAGTGGTGTTAAGAAACAACTTGTATTTCCAAACATGATCTAGAATCTTCATGCTGAGGTAAAGTCACTTATTAAATCTATAATTAAATAAAAATGGGATTATTCTAGAATAAAAAAAATTTCCAATCCCTAACAAATAGAATCAAATGATGTCATATTGATTCATGTTTATAACAAGGGATATCAAGCTATGAATTTACTAGAATGAGACCATAGACAGGATAGTAAAATTAGTGGAGGAAGCAGATACATAGATAAATTTTATATTTATATATATATATGTAAAAATAAGGGTAATTATATTTTTATGTTTATAGGATACTAAAAATATACCAATAAGAAGGAATTACTATAAAATATTTATATATATTAAATGGATAACATTGAAAAAGACAATTTAGAGTAAATTGGTGATTTCCATGAACTAAATCGAGTTGCTCCAACCCACTACCGAACCAAGCTAACAACAATGATTTAAGAGAATTTATAATCCCCATAGGATTGAAACTTGTTCTAAGGAATCAAAATTAAACTAATGGTAAATGTTTTTACATCAGAATATAAATAACCACATCACAAACTCCACCTAAAAATTTTGTATGATCGATCTATATATCTGACATCCATGCAAAACAAATAAACAGTTTTCTTAATAGTGAAATAACCAAGAATATTACAACACAACAAAATTAATCAAAAAATATCATTAAACAAGGCATCACATAATCTGAACTGAAAATGAAAAAAACCATCCCATATATAAGATAAATTAGAAATAATTTCCTTGATGAAAAAGGATAATACACAAACATCCAATGAATAAAAAAACATGAAACACCATACCTACCACTTTGCAAACCACCAGAGGCAGGGGAGGGGAGTCGACCTAGGGTAGGAACATGAAGGGTTCAGGGGGAGAAGGTGGTGTCACGAGTGTCGGGGGAGGAAGGGTGGTTCTAAGTGATAGATAACAAGGTCACTGGTGGCACGAGAGGGGCCCAGACCTAGGGGTGGGGCTCGACGGGGTCGGGGGAGAAGCTATGTCTAGGGGGGGATGTGGTCAGATTGAGGGGGGGAGTGTTATCGCTATAAAAAAATAAATGGGTTACATGTTGGTTTTATAAACCTTAGCTAAATGATCGTCACTAATGGAGATTTATGTTTTAGTGTTTCCTTTATTTCTATCAGAGACTACAAAATTATTCCACAGAGGGAGTTTATCTATATTGAATGTGACTATAATATAATTATTCATGATGAATATATTTTAAATATAATAAAAACATTATATTTCATAAAAATCCACTTAGAAAATTTTATTATCTACCAAATTTTATGAAATATTTTTTGTACTACTAACATATTTATATCCACATATTAATTGATATGATTTTGTTCAAAATAATCACAAAATATCCTCTTTCACTTTAATATGTTGATATGTATCAATGATTTTATTGGACAATTATTTGAGTAAGTTTCCCGGACCTATGAGATCATAATTATTTGAGTTCAACCCTTATCATGAAATATAGAGTGTCTCTTTTTTAAATATTGGGAGACTTACAGTTGAAATGGTGTTCCCCACTTTTAGAGGTGTGAGGAGTAATTTCATCCTCTTTTTGATACCTATATATATTATATAAATTGAACTCATCAACCTTCACCATGTCATTAATTTATTTTAAGTTCATGTTTTAGAAGATACTCATAGAATTTATTAGGATATTATTGGATAATTATGGCATGGAAAAAATGGATAATAGTATATGGATACCATTGAGAAACATTAAAATGTCTCTACCCTTAAGCATTGATTATCCCACACCAAATCTGTAGTTATATAGATTAAAAGTAAATTATCTATTGGTTATAATGGTGTATCATTATGATACCCTATTACTTTATGGAGATTAACATTTTATGTATATCAAGAAACAAATGAATAATAAATAGGATTTATTATTTTTCAATAAAAAGTGTATTTAATTTTTGTTGATGAAAAAAGGATATGAATTTTATTTTAATGTTTAATTGAGAATGATTTTACATAACATAAGGATTATGTTTCATATCCCTAGGGATACCCATTTTAGATGTTATCTTAACCATTCACATTTGGTAAAAACCAATTTTGGAAGGAAAATGTTCAATACTAAAATAAAAATATTTTTCATATCAAACCTAAATGAATTTTTTCCAAGATCATATTCAAGAATATCTATAGTATATATAATTCTTTTATAGTGAACCTAAACAACCCACCAGATAAACCCATTTTCGATTATTCCTAAACTAGTATAACAGTACAAATTTGTCACAAAAATAACGGCATTTCTAAGTACATCATGCGAAGGTTATATATCATTTATAAATTTTAAAATCATCATACAAATTTTTTTTATTAGGAATGTGTCATGTTTCCACATTTAATGTTACTCTACTATTTACCACTATAGAATGTGGCATTTTAACACAACCAACCACCACTCAACCGCATAAAAATTACCAAACAAAATAAATACTTTAATGTTATTTCTTAAATCGAACAATCCATTTCCATTTTCATATATTTTAAAATAACATATATTTTAAATACCAACCATCATACTCTATTAAGAGAAAATTAAAAAATAAATTTTATTCAAATTTGAATCATTATATTATTGAGAAAAATAAATTTTAAATAGTGATATAGAAAGACACTACCATGAGCATGTATTGTTTGTAATTAGTCATATTAACCTTGAAAAATTTTGTTCACAATATTCAATTTTTATATATCCCTATAAACCATTAGAAATATGTTTCTATTACCCTATCAAGAATTTTTTAGGTCAAAATATTTAATCTCTTGTTAACGAGAACACTATTGCATTCATACCGTTGAACCAAAAATTGTTCGCTTCATTCAACATTTGTTTTTATCATTTCCTCAATACTAGTTTATAAACTCAACCAATTAATAAGAGGGAACAAATACCATTATTCATTTAGGTAATAAAATATTAATGTTTCATTCAAAATTATTATATAATTTTCAATATTTAACATTGAAATAAAAATTCATCACTTGTAAAATTGAGGTTCCATGGATGGAAAATTTATTGAAAGGATTTTAAAAACATCCTTAAGGAAGTTATATAAACAAAATCTCTTTCATGTTCCAATTTCATACGAACATCCAAAAATTATAATTATATAGAAAATTCAAAGGTTATGATACCATATCCCATTAACTGCATTAGGGGATTATTCATAATACTAATATGAATTTATTATACATTTTAATAATTGATATATACCCTAGCCAACCTTTATTAACTATTACAATGTATAGAAGATATAGAAATTAGAATATTATACTTTTTTAAATTAAATAATTTTGACCAAAATAATTCCTATTTATTCTCTAATTCATCTTAATTAAAAAATCATAATCTATTTTTTAGTCTGATATACATGTTTTCCCCATAAAACTAATGATATCATTCCAACACCATGTGTGAAAACCTAAACACTCACAAAATATTAATCCTCAATATTAGAAACCTAAATTTCATCGGAATACCCCTTAAATTATTATTTGGTTTACATTATAAAATACACAATAATCCATATTTCCTTTTAGAAATTTTTTTATACTTATAAAAAAATCACATTGAGAAAACATTTATTAGATGTTTATATACAAAAATTTTAATCCAAATATTCAAAATAATTTATTATTATAGTCCTAATGTACATATGTCAGCTTATAATACTTGAATATTGTATCTTAGAAACTTCCCTTTTAGGATTCAATATCATTCTACTACAATAAGCATACAGGGTAAAACCAGGGAATAATAAAACTCATAAAACCAATTTTTTTTACAAAATTGTGTGTGAGATAATATAATAATTTTTTTTTTTATAATAATTTAAATTTAAAATATAATATTTTAATTACTTAGTTATTACATATAAAAGTGTCTAGATAAATTATAATTGTTAGGATTTTTATTATTCAAATTTGTTCTAAAAAATAACATGGAATATATATATAAATAAATAAAATATCTATTATTATTATCAAACAACATATAAATTAATTTCACAACTTGGTTTACGTGGAATCCATTTTGTAAAATTATTTCATTAAATTTATAATGGTATTATTCTGGATTTTTTTTAGACCATATGAAGATCATACAAATTTACAACCCATATTTTACATTCTAGGTACTATTAATACTTTTGGTTGTTCCATATATATCCTTTATGTAATTATCAATTTAAGAGTGATATTTTCGAAACCATTATATGAATGTATAAATTATACAAATAAGATAAGGAAAGATGGATTCATAAACAATAATAATGTTGGGTATGGATAAATAAGTATCAAAATAATCAATTCCTTCATTTTGAGTAAATAAATTTATTAACAATATATATTTATACGTCTTAATATTCTTTTTTTTTATTTTACAGAAAAATTCCCATATATAATTAATTTTTTGTCAACCTGGAGGAGGATAAACTAAAATCCATGTATTTTTCATATCTATGCAGTCTGTTTCTTCATTTATAACTCAATTATAATGAGATAAATAAAAATATGACAATTATTATTTTTATGTTTTATGATCATTATTGCGACATGAGACACCTGATAGGGGTGGGGTGAATCAGGTTATCCAATTTAACATTATTTCATTAGATATTGTTCTCAATTGGTAGGAACTCATTAAACCTCGAGATGATAATTGAATAGTTGAAAAAAATAAAGCAAGGAAGAATATTTTTTAAACTTTTATCCACTAAGGGATATTCCAAGGATAATTCACTAAATATTGTAATTTTTTACCATAATCCACTAATATTCAGTAGTTATTCGAATAAAATTAATTAGATATTATTACTCAATGAAACAAAAAACATAAATTTCAATTTAATTTATTGTTAAACACATTTAACCCAGGAGATAACATTAATAGAATACTCATTTATCATTATTTATAATGAATTATCTCTTTTTTAACAATGTTAATGTAATTTATATTCTTTTATGAATCTATTCTATTTATAAACCACATGTCTATAATTTTAATGTATTTTTAGTGGAATTTATATTTATTAGGAAATAAGTCATGTGATATATATATTAAACTACCAACAAATTATTTATTCATAATTGGATAATTATAATAGAAAATAAAACTATTTATTGATCACCATGGATTATTACCTTACATGGATGATATATATCCATTAGAGTGTATAAATAAATATGGTTTTAAAGATATAAATTTATAAAATATTATTTATAAGGAAATATGTTGGATCAAATTCAACCTCTAGGATCAAAAAATTACAAAAAAACCTATAATGAGGAAGATAACAAAGGATGGAGACAACATTAGAAAAAACTATAATATAAAATATGAACTATTCATTCTGAAGTGAGTAGAAATGATGAAGGATTTGTTATGTATATATATAATAATGCTATCTGGCCATTATAAATTTGGTCATTCCAAATATGATTGATTCAAATATAATCATTTAATATGTTGTATTTTGTCATATATCAATTAGGTGTACTAAATTTGTGTGTTGTTAAAAAATTTAACTCATAATTAAATACAAATTTCATATTAAAATATAATTACTATATATATTTATCTATTACATATAATATTATTATTATTATTATTTAAATTTAATGTAATCTATATGAAAAATTCAAGTAAAATCTTCAATATCAAATGAGTTGTAAAAATATTTTTTATAATATAAATAACTAATTAATGTTGTTTGTTAATGTGTATTTTGTATAAAAGTAGTATTTATTGTGAAATAACACTTTTACTATGTCTTGAATATATTTTTTAAAATAAATTTATTAAAATCTTTTAAAATTTTATTTTATATTAACTAATATGTTAAAAAATATTAAATTAGTAACCAATACGAAATTATATTAAGAACATATAATGATTAAAAACTGCATCTTTCAATGAAAACTGTTATATTTATAATTTATATTTTTCATTTAAAATAATATTAAATTAATTTTAAAATTTTAATATTATAAAATAATCCTAAATTTTTAATTAATTATATCAAAATTAATTTAATATTATTTTTGAGATATTTCTAAATTAATGGCTTTTTAGGTGAATCATGAAAAATACTAACATCTGTAATACCATCACTTTTAAATGACATCGTATTTTTTATAAATCCTTTTTGTAAAAAATATATATATCTATAAATTAGAATATAAAATTTTATAATTCCATGTTCAATTATTAAATCCCATGAATATCATTTTAGAAAATCATGTTCTATTTTGTGAAAAAAAATTTATTCCATTTCATTTATTAATTTTAGTTACGGGTAGTTATGTTTTGGATTTACCGATATATGAAATAAATTTTATTTAGAAAATATTTATATTCAGAATATCTTTAAAATTGAAAAAATTATTTTCAAAAGAAAAAAAATCCTTCAAAATATACTTTTTCAAAAATTACGTTTTTACGGATTATGTGAAATTATATTAAAATTAGTATCCCTAAATCCTAGAAATCTTATTTGATAAAATGAACTATATATGTAAAATCATAATGTTAAAATTAATAAAAAATTTCGATTTTAAATTTTTCAATTAAAAATGGTTTCTATTGGTGAATGTTGAGTTACCACAGTAAAAGAAAATTAGGGAAAAAGTTTTTTAACATAGTGTAAAAGATTAAAAATATTTATTTTTTTTATCTTTGATGGTGGATTAATTTTAGGAATTTTTTATTTCCGTAAAAAATTATTTCAAATTTTATGATCTTTTTTCATGAATAATAGAATGATATTACTGAGAAATGATAATATTATTACAAAATATCCCCACTATTCACTTATAAAAGGAGACTACCTACCCTCCCTTTTTACCCTACAACAAAGCATTAGTTTATCAATATATCATATTTAATCTTTCATAAAAACCATAGACATTATTTTGGATCCATTTTCCTAAAAATAAGACCATTCTACGCAGTCTTAGAGAGTTACCCAATGGAGAACATCGAAGGGAAAGGTAAGACTCACAACCCAAATTTTCTATGTTCATTATTTCTCCTACTGTAACACCCCAACATTTCATTGTGTGTTGATTCTTAAAAATAATTCAATAACTTTCACTACATGGAAAACTGAGTTCAAACGCACCTTGACTTACCAAACAAGTCGTTTAAAAGTGGTTATGAATAGTATTAACCAAATTTTAAACATTATATAATCATTATAATTTCAGAATCCATATTATGAGTTTCTTAGATATAATTTATGAACAAATTCATTTTTTTTCAGATAAAAGAAGATTTTTTCAAAAAATGCACTTTTGCCGAATTTTAATAGTGAAACACTTTTTTTTAAATCCAATATTTTAAACTTATATATATTCAATTTCTCTAAATAAATTTATTCGTTATAATGGGGAAATCAAAAAATTACAATGAAACACGCCATGCTTCCACGGTATGTTTCCCTTTGACTAATGCAATGGTGTGCATTGTACGCAACTTCGAGACTCTAACACACCACAACTAATCAATGTAGCTATTATGAATAGTAATACCCACTTTTTGAAATTTTATAAATCTTATCTCTCAAAATAGACTTCATTTTTGGTTTCGGAATATCGAATTTATCCTAGGGTGAAATTTTGGTACTTTTCGAATAACTTTCATATTTTGAGGAATAGTGAAAATTACTAAATTTTAATTAAAAACAACTTTTTTTAATCAAACTAATTAATATTGATAGATTATGAATTTGAGTGGTTTTAAAGTATATTTAAAATATATTTTTACTATTTAATACAATGTTGGTCATTGGACATAATTTCACAGTTAGACTAGACATAAACAAGTGTCAATCTTTTGATATTTATTATCTCATAAAAACACGCTATTTGTTGTGATAGTGGGAAGTAATTATAAAATTAATTAATGAAAATTATATTTTTGGAATTTTATAAAATAGACATCATTTTTGAATTAATATTATCAATTATATCTTAGGGTGAAATTTTGGCATTGTTCTGAAAAACATCAATTTTTTATGAACAGAGAAACCACTAAGTGGTAGTTAAAAAAATGAATTTTTCATAAAACATAATTTTACCGCTTCTGTGAATGGAATTTTGAAAATCCAAGAGACACGGTTAATATCAAGAAATAAAATGTGGTTCAATGAAATGTATTTTTTTTGGTGAATAGTAACTTTTTTCATTGATTTAACACGGTTAAAAGTAAATAGGGTAATTAAGGGTAAAAATGAATTTAATATTATCCTAACACATGTCCTAATTCTACTGTACAAGTGTATCTCGACCAAATAAAACCTTAGTAATAAAATATTATCATTTAGGTCCACTTGGATTAGATTAGGACATTTATTATTATTTAATTCAAAGAAGAGTTAAAAGAGTTAAAATCAATGATTATTTACTATAACATTTTTAATATAGGGTTATAAAAATTATAATTTCGATTGTAAATATTCATTAGAAAGATAAAACTATTTCCTACATAATTATATTTTATTTCTTATTCTTAGACAGTATATAATTTAATTTATTTATGACACAATGATGATGCAGTAATTAACATAATAGCGAAATATTAAAATAATTGATATTATAAATACCCAAATAAATATAATTTGTATCTATTTCTGACTTACACTAATTTTATAGGATAATATGACATGTTAGGATTGACTTAATTAACTTTTTTGGAAGTAATAATTCTGTTATAAGTTTTACAAAAATCAACTATTGAATAGTGTCAAAATTGACATAAAATAGTTTTTAAAACAAATATTATATTATTAATTGATATTAAATTTTTAAAAATTTATGGTTCATCCAAGAGACTTATATTGTGATAGTTGGATCATAAATGGACCACTTGGTGGTCTCTTGTATGTATATAGTATGTTTATTAACAATATATTATAAAAACACAAAGTGGCATGGTAATTGTAAAACTAATTAACTAAGGGTTAAAACTAAAAGATAAGGTTAATATAATGTCCCAAACCTATCTAAATTATATTGGTTGAGTGGTTTGCGACACATCCCCACCTTAACAATTAAATAATCTACTTTGGAGCCATTAGAAATCGAATATGAATTTATTATAAAATAATATTTCTTGCTTTTCCAAAGGTGCCCCTCACCCATCTTATAAAAGGGAACTCCTCTTTATAATTAATTCACACCTTCAAAGCCTTTTGGTTCGGCCAACCCCTGACCAAGTACTCTCTCAACTTCCCTCACTTCATCCTAGAGGCCTTACTTTAGTCCGAATGCCAACCTATGGAGTCCTTTTGATCAAATCAAAAAGAAGAACTCGAAGAAGAGGTAATGTTTTCACAACCCTCTTTCAAGTTTCTTTCATCTTGAACTTATAATATCATTGTTATTCACATTATAAAAAAATAAATCCACTATCTTATATATATTTTGATGTTATTATAACCATAGTATAACCATATTCAGTATTATATCCATCCTTTTAATGACATGTCACCATACGTGCGTACGTACTACTTACCATCTCCACGTCGTGGTGTAATTGTTATTCAATATAATATTATTTGGATTGGTATAATAATGATTTTTAATTAATTTAAATAATGAATATAACATGATAATGACTCAATATATATGATATACCATCCAATTATATATTATTTTAATATCAAAAGAATGATATTGTCGCTCGTGCGTACGTACGGACTACCATCTCCACGAACACTATGAGATACATTCTCCATCGTATCCATTAATGTATAATTTCCATTTGATGATTTAAAAACAATTTTTAATGAATTTATATCATTCTGGATATGAATAAGATACAATTTATCCATGACAGACAATGCTTATGTAACAAAACATATAAAAGAAAACAAGTAAGTTAACACCCGAAACAACGATAATACTAAGATATTATTAACAAAGCAATGTTAAAAGATCATATATGATATCATATTAATATATATGATTCTTGTATAATTTAATAACAGTTATTTCACCATTATACAGGAGGTTAACCTACTCTCAACCAAGGAAAAGTACAAGGTAATGGTTTATTTCGCAATCTCTTCATTATTCGAGGTTGTTTATACATAATAATCTACTGGGATTTCATTATCATCCATGTCCTTGTTTCTTCAAAATGTATTTCAAAACATTTTTAATATTTACAAGAATATGGGTTAATGTCATTTATACCCTTGATTGACTTTTTATAAGAGGTTTATAATGGAATCCTTCTGTCGTTTTCCAAACAAGGTGCTTTTTAACCATTTCGACAGAAATAATGTAAGAATGTTTTTTTAACTTATACGGCAGGTGCGGCTATTTTCCACTGTTATAAAATTTTCAAAGAATCCCTCACAAGAATATAAGAATATTTTCAAAGAAAAGTTTTTATTTTATAGATATATGACTCTTAAATGATTTCAAAATAGAAAGAGATATATCTCTAAAAAGAGTTTTGATTTCATCTATGTCAACATCCTTTGATTGATTTTAAGCTTATTTGAAGTTGATTTATTATGATAGAAAACTTATATATTGTATTGAAGGTTTTGTGATATTTTTGACTATGGATGTTTAATTTTTATAACTTTCATGGTTTATGGAGAAAGTATTGACATTTCATATGCTAGTTTCAGTACGAATTTTTATGTTATGTTTAAACCTTTTCATATGGGAATGCATTGGACTTAATATGTGACAGGTGGAGCCCGCTATAGCTCATCGATTCATCGGTAGGTCTCTTGAGACAAACTAGTGTCTTGGAACAAGGCCTTGGAAAAATCTTATTTGTAGTCTTGGCACGAGGCCTTGGCTATGTGGTTATAAAAGTCTGGCATTATGCATTCCATTATTATAAAAGTGGATATTGATATTGCATGTGATTATTCGATTATTAGAATATCCATGTGAATAAGTAAATGGAATTATTTCATTTTATTTTTTCCATACTATGTTGAAGTTCATGTTTAAACGACTTTTTTTTAGTTATAAATTTCTTTAAATGTTTATTCTCATTTATGAATGTTTCTACTATATTGTTATCCTTACTGAGCATTTGAGCTCTCCCCTTTCAATGTTTTATTTTTTCCCTAAATTCCATGAAGTGTACTAGGATTGATATATTGGGTTGAGCAATGGGAATAATGGAATTCATAAATATTATTAATGCTTTTTTGTATGTCTTAAAGTGCAATGTAACATTCATTTATGTAATCTATTTTCCAAGACTCCTAAACTAATCGGTCCTTTGGGAATTTATTCCTTGTAATCATTCCAATGTTTTGTAATATATGCACCGACACTGGGTAACTCGGGTCGGGGAATTATAGTTGGTATTAGAGTAAGTTTATAAATAACCTTGGAATCTATATTTACAAAAACATTAATTAGAGAACATAGATTTAAGATGAAATTTCAGGATTAGTATAGAAGAGCTTCCTAGAATTTTGGTATTGTAGAGATTTTGTGAGTTTTCCGAGCAATACATCCCATTCTGGATACGATCAGGTAGAGGTGGCTTTGGCACAGATGTGCCTAGGGTTAAAACCCAAAAACACCGCTTTGAGCTAGAGTCGAACGAGAACTGGTGCATGACAACGGGCCTTGCTGCACTCTTTGTTATGACACTCCCAGGGGATATACTTAGGATAATTCTCATTTTCTTTACAAACCATTATGAAGGGTTTATGAGTATATTCTTCCTCAATGAAGACATTTTTATTATCAGCTGTTCAATTTGCGTCAGGTATTTTACAAGTTTGGAATCACTCATTGCAATTCATAAACTGACCTAGTTTATGATATTGTATAGAAATGGAGCCCAGTAGAATGAATGTGAACTCTAGTAATACGTATGATCCAAAGAATATGAAGGATCATATCGTTCATGGTATTAGGCCATCATTTAGAAGGGAAATATTCTCCAATGTATTATCATCATATAAAGAAATAGTATCATGTGTTGATAAGATAAGTAAAGATTTCTCTGAGTCCTATGGATTTTAAGGGAAGAAAGAGAAGAAAAGTATCGAAGAGAGAATGATGGATAAAGGGAAGAGAGAAAAGAAGAATTTTCCCATATGTGATAACTATGGGAAGAAACACCCTTGAGATTTCCTAAAGGGAATGGGAGTTTGTTATAAGTGTGGAGAAAAAGGACACCAAGTACGTGACTGAAAGGGTAAGAAAATGGTTTTAAATGTACAATTCTTCATTTGAAAAGTGTTTGGACACTATGAGAACCTATGTCCCAGTCATCAAACTATGCCGAAAATGATGATATTGGATAATAATCAAGTTATGATACTACCACTGATGAAGAGGAATGATTAGAGTTCTTGTGATGATTATGTCATTTGAGTGTTGTGTGAACAATGTACTTGTTATAATAATCATGGAGTATATAAGGATTTTACAGCAGTACTATTTCATTAAGGACTTGAGATTGTGTGGAATAAAGAAAAGTGACTCAATAGCAGGATAAATTTTTGGAAAATATATGGTTGAGAGAATGATATACCATAATATAGTTCTGATACCAATGTAGTGATTTTGGAAGAAGAGATGGTTGATTTTGGTAATTCAGGATGTTGCGGTGATGTAAATAATATTTGAGGATGGCATTCACATGTTATTACATGGAAAAAAGGATCCTCATTATGTTTAACTTCCATGTAAATTTTGGACTATGAGTTTGAATAACAGTATTTTGGACAAGTCTAAAGGTTTGAATGGATTAAGTTTGAAAGGTTATTTTTGGATTTTTATAAATGGACAACACGCAGAACTTGTGACAACCCGTCGTGTCAGAAAAATCTACGGGAATCGAACCCAAAACCATAGTGAAATTGGGATTTATCACGTACCATTGTGCTATATGAAGTTCCTGGATAGTATAATGTAGTTTCTTTTCATAAAGGATTTGATATGTGAATTATAAATTCATTATATTTTGAACCCTATACGATTAGAATAAATAGAGTATTTTTGAGTTTTATTATGTTTCGGGGTGAAAGATGAGTTTGTGGTAGAAATTTATTAATGGATAAAACTCAAATTATAAAGTATGTATATCTCCTTATGATCATAGCCAATCTCATAAATAAATTTCTCAACATTAAGAAAAAGAACATTGAAAAAAATGTTGTCCTAGATGGTAACTTATATCATCACTAATTTATGGCTTTGGGATTGTTGGCCTTCTCATTGCCATGTTATCTAGAACTCCCTATCAGATAATTGATGGTTAGATTTCTGTTCCATATCCATATTTTCCTACATGGAACCCAAGTATGTGTTATTTTCAGTAATCTTCATACTTACCACTCATTATGTAAAATAGAGGCCTCATTAATTCATTTTTCGATGTGGGATTTCAACTATGATATATTGAAATGTCAAAAATGTGTTATCTTAATACCTTATGTTTTGTTGAACTGATTGTATTTTAAATCATCATAGATAGATGAATTTAAGGACCTCAATTTTACACTTATTTTTGATTGATGATCTCAATCTCTCCCTATAAATATTTATGTTTTACCTCCATTTATATGTCTCTAATTTCCACCAATGTTCTCCTAATCGAGATCATAATTTTGTGGTGACCCTTTCATTTCCCTTTTCCTCATATTAAGTCTAAATTTTAGTAAACCAATTTCCGATGTGGGTTTTCCCACAATGATATTTTCTATTTTCAACCTTTTATTCTCGAAGAAAAATTTCAAATTTCGAGGATGCAATTTATTGAAGGAGGTGAGAATGTAACACCACAAGATTTCATAGTGTGTAATTTCTTCAAAACAATTCAATAACTTGCACTACACGCAACACCGAGTTCAAACGCACCATGACTTACCAAACATGTCGTTCAAAAGAGGTTATGAATTTTATTTACCAAATTTTAAACATTATATAATACTTATAATTTTGGAATCTATTTTATGAGTTTCTTAGACATAATGTAATAACAAATTTATTTTTTTCAGATAAAAGAAGTATTTTTCAAAAAATGAACTTTTACCGACTTTTAATAGGGAAACCCTTTTTTTTAAAATCCAATATTTTAAACATTTATAAATTAATTTTACTAAATAAATTTATTATTTAGAGTGGTGACATAAAAAAATTACAATGAAACACCCCATGCTTCCACGTTACGTTTCCCTTTGACTAATGCAATGGCATGCACTGTACGCAAATTCGAGATTCTAACAGACTACAACCAATCAATGTAGCTGTTATGAATAGTAATACCCACTTTTTGAAATTTTATAAATCTTATCTCTCAAAATAGACTTCATTTTTGGTATCGGATTATCGAATTTATCCTAGGGTGAAATTTTGATACTTTTCGGATAACATTCATATTTTGATGAATAGTGAAAATTACTAAATTTTAATTAAATACATCTTTTTTGAATCAAGATAATTAATATTGATAAATTATGAATTTTAATGGTTTTAAAGTACATTTAGAATATATTTTTACCATTTAATACAATTTTGGTCATTGGACATAATTTCACAATTAAACTAGACATAAACAAGTGTCAATCTTTTGATAATTATTATCTCTTAAAAACACGCTATTTATTGTGAAAGCGGGAATTAATTATAAAATTAATTAATAAAACATATATTTTTGGAATTGTGTAAAATAGAAATCATTTTTGAATTCAGAATATCAATTATATCTTAGGGTGAAATTTTGGCATTGTTATGAAAAACATCAATTCTTAATGAATAGTGAAACCACTAAGTGGTAGTTAAAAAACTGAATTTTTCATAAAACAAAATTTTACCGCTTCTATGAATGGAATATCGAAAATCTGAGAGACACTGCTAATATCAAGTAGTAAAATGTGGTTCAAAGAGATGAAAATAATTTTTGGTGAATAGTAACTTTTTACTTTTATTTACCACAGTTAAAAGTAAATAGGGTAATTAAGGGTAAAAATGATATTAATATTACACTAAAACATGTCCTAATTCTATTGGACAAGTTTATCTTGACCAAAAAAAAACTTAAGAATAAAATATTATGATTTAGGTCCACTTGGATTAGATTAGGACATTTATTACTATTTAATTCAAAGAAGAGTAAAAAGAGTTAAAATCAATGTTTATTTACTAAAACGTTTTTAATATAGAGTTATACAAAAGATAATATTGATTTTAAATATTAATTAGAAATATAATAATATTTCCTACATAATAATATTTTATTAATTATTTTTAGACAATAAATAATTTAATTTATTTATCACACAATGATGATGGAGTAATTACCATAATAGTGAAAAATTAAAATAATTGATATTATAAATACCCAAATAAATATAAATTGAGACTTTTTATGAAATAAACTAATTTTATAGGATAATATAACATTTTAGTATTTACTTAATTTACTTTGTTTGAAGTAATAATTCTGTTATGATTTTTACAAAAATCAATTATTGAATAGTGTCAAAATTGAAATAAAAGAGTTTTTTAAAAAAATATTATATTATTAATTGATATTAAATTCCTAAAAATCTAAGGTTCAGCCTAGAGACATATATCATGATAGGTGCATTATTAATATAAAACTTAGGGGTCACTTGGATGCATATTTTATGTTTATTAACTATATATTATAAAAACACAAAGTGGCATGGTAAGTGTTAAACTAATTAACTAAGGGTTAAAACTAAAAGATAAGGTCAATATAATGATCCATCCTGTCTAAATTATATTGGTTGAGTGTTTCCGACCCATACCCACCCTAAAATTTAAATAATCCACTTTGGAGCCATTATAATCTGAATATAAATTTATTATAAAATAATATTTCTAGCTTTTCCAAAGGTTCCCCTCACCCCTCTTATAAAAGGGAATTGCTCATTCTCATTAATTCACACCTTCAAAGCCATCTAGTTCGGCCAACCCCTACACAAATTCTATCTCAAAATCCCTCACTTCATCCTAGAAACCTTATTTTAGTCATAAAGCCACCCTAAGAGACCACTTGATCAAATCAAAAGGAAGAACCCGATGAAGAGGTAATGTTTTCACCACCCTCTTTCAAGTTCCTTTCTTCTTCAAATTCATCTTTCAATGTTATTCCCATTCTAAAATAATAACTCCAGTATCTTATATATACTTTGATGTTATTATAAACATGTTAAAACCATATTCAGTATTATATCCACCCTTTGAATGACATCTCACCATACGTGCGTACGTACGGCTTACCGTCTCCACGTTGTGGTGTAATTGTTATTCAATATATTATTATCTGGATGGGTATAATAATGATTTGCAATTCATATAAATAATAAATATAACATGATAATGATTCTTTATATATGATATACCATCAAATTATATATTATTTTAATATCAAAAGAATGATATTGTCCCTCGTGCGTATGTACTAACTACCGTCTCTACGAACACGATGAGATTCATTCTCCATCGTATCCATTCAAGTATAATTGACAGCTGATGATTTAAAAATAATGTTTAAGGACTTGAAATCATTCTAGATATAAATAAGATACAAACTATCCTGAAAAAACAAGTCTTACGTTACAAAACATATAAAATAAAACAAGTATGTTAACACCCGAAACAACTATAATACTAAGATATTATCAACAAAGCAATGTTAAAAGATCATATATGATATCATATTAATATATATGATTCTTGTATAATTTAATAAAAATTATTTCACCATTATACAGGATGTTAACCTACCCTCAACCAAGTAAAAGTACAAGGTAAGGGTTTATTTCGCAATCTCTTCATTATCCGAGGTTGTTTATACGTAATAATCTACTGGGATTTCTTTATCATCCACGTCCATGTTTCATCAAAATATATTTCAAAATATTTTTACTATTTACGTCCATGAATCTTTCCGTCATTTTCCAAACAAGGTGCTTTTTAACCTTTTCGACAGAATTAAGGTAAGAGTGTTTTTCTAACTTATACGGCGGGTGCAGATATTTTCCGCCGTTATAAAATTGTAAAAGCTTACATTACAAGTTTATAAGAATATTTTCAAAGAAAATGTTTTATTTTATAGATATATGACTCTTCAATGATTTAGAAATAGAAAGAGATATTTCTCTAAAAGGAGTTTTGATTTCATCTATGTCAACATCCTTTGATATATTTTAAGCTTATTGGAAGTTGATTTATTATTATACAAAACATATATATTGTATTGAAGGTTTTGTGATATGTTTGTCTATAGATGTGTTATTTTTATACCATTCATGGTTTATGGAGAATGTATTGACATTTCGTATGCTATTTTCAATACAAATGTTTATGTTTTGTTTAAACCTTTTCATATGGGAATGCATTGGACTTAATATGTGACGGGTGGAGCCCGCTATAGCTCCTCGATGCATTGGTAAGTCTCATGAGGCAAACTAGTGTCTTGGCATAAGGCCTTCGAAAAATCTTATTTGTAGTCTTGGCACGAGGCCTTGGCTATGTGGTTATGATAGTCTGGCATTATGCATTCCATCATTTTGAAAGTGGATATTTATATTTCATGTGATTATTCGATTAGTAGAATATCCATGTGAATAAATAAATGGCATCATTTCATTTTATTTTTTCTATACTATGTTTAAGTTCAAGTTTAAAAGGCTTTTGTTTTAGTTATAAATTTCCTTAAAAGTTTATTCTTATTTATGAAAGTTTTTTCTATATTGTTATCCTTACTGGGCATTTGAGCTAACCCCTTTCAATGGTTTATTTTTTCCTAGGATTCCATGAAGTGTACTATGATTGATATGCATGGTTAAGACAATGGAATAATGTCTTCCATAATGATTATTAATGCTTTTTTTATGTCTTAATGTGAAATGTAACATTCATGTATGTAATCCATTTTCCAAGACTGTTAAACTAATCGTTCCTTCGGGACTCGATTCTTTGTAATCATGCCAATGTTGTGTAATATATGCACCGACTCTGGGTAACTGGGGTCGGGGCGTTACACATACACCCCTAATGTCCCATATATACATGATTTTATGGCAACACCATCATTTTTTATATGATTTAATGTTATTATACTTATGTAATATAAATTTTATACTTTCCTAAAGAATATTTTCGGAAAATAAAATTGTCATCTTGTGTGTGTTCGAAAAACCACCTCCATAAAAGACCTGTTTTGTTTTCCATGACCACATAACATAGAATACATTAAAAATTAATTTTTAAATATATTTTTATTATAGAGTGATAATATATGACAACATATAAGTAATAAAAAGAATATATGGTTATAAAAAATTTTACCACCTTAAATCTATTTATCAAGGAATCTTTCTTAATTTGGATCTTTTTGGTATATCCTTTCAAATTGAATAAGTAGCATACAAATTTTATAATAAAATACCTAAAACTCCATAATTATGGAAATAATGATGTTCTTTTTAAAAAAATTAACATTTTCAACAAATTGAAAGTGTTGCAATGAAATTTAATAAATAACCCCGAATAACCTACAAAAAAACACTATTAAAAATTAGTACTCAAATATAATAGATGGAAAATATAAAATTAAATATAAATTAATAATTTTATTGGTTAAATATTTAATGAAGTTAAAAAAATTATTATGGATGTTTGTTGAATGTACATAGTACTTTTAGACCCGTGTTAAAGGTTTTCTCTCAAAATCTCTATCTTAGATTCAATATTTCTTTCATGCATCAAATTTCTTATAATTGATTTAAAATTAGAAATTAAAAGTATTGTATTATATTTATTAATGGTATTTTAATTTCTTATTAATTAATTATCTCTATATTATGGATTCATTATTACAATGTTTCTTCAGGTGTAAGGGTTTTATCTAAATCACCATTTAGAGATCCATGCTTTCATATTATGCATCGATATTCTTTTTTATGGCGCATATAATACCACTATGAACTATAATATTATAATTTTTTTTATATTATAAAATTCAATTCCCCTTCTATTATTCATTATCAGAGGATGTGATTTAATTTTTCCCTAAAATATAGGGGTCATTCAAAACCCATTTATGATCTTCTGATTTATAATGTTTCTCATTGATAGTTTTCTTTAATATTATATGTATTACCCTATTTATATATATTAAGATCACATTTTATTAAAATTGATGTTAATGGAGAGTTATAAAAATATTTTAAAAGAATATATTTTAATAATAATTCACATATATTTAAATAGTTGTTCCCCTCCATATCCACAATTTCCCTTCCCGAAACTATTGTTCATTTTAACTAAAATCCACATTATGTTATATCTCATGTTACCATCATATTATCATTCTTTTAATTTCAAATTAATGTTATATTATCTTATTTTATGATTTGGTATTTCAAAAATAGTGTTTTAAAACATATAAGGGGTCCTTCAAACCGTACTAGAGACTTACTACTTAGACATTCCCTATTTTTTCTACCTTTTTATTCTATATTATACACAAGAAATTATTATATTCTTATATATATCTCAAAATAATATATTAAAATTTGAATATATATTTCACTTGTTGGTTTATAAAAATTTTTAGTTCGCTTTTAAATTCACAGTTTTAAGTATACCCAGTATAGGGGATATTCTTATTTCATGACATGAGCCCTAGAATCCCCAAATCAAATCTTTTAATCCAAAAATAGATTTTTGAGAAAATAATTATTTTTTTAGGAAAATAACTCTGTTCAATTATGGTTTTATTGGAATAAATATGCACCTTCCATGTTTAAATGATCATTTATATATTTCTTGAAGGATCAACCAAGAGGTATGTTTGTAATCTTTCATCACTAAAATAATTCTAATGAATTTTATATATTGGAAGTCCATTTTCATGAACTATGTACATTTTTATATTATGACTATTCCCAATGATTTAATTCTATCTTCTCATGGGAATATTTAGGATTTATTTTTCAGTTATAACATAAATCATAATTATGAAACCAAATTCCTTCACATGGGTTTGATCACGCTTATGATTTACAAATGGTTAATTTTACCCAAAGGAAGACATAAAGATATATATTTTATGATGTGATTGGAGTTTTAATATACCCCTCCAGTGCTTTTGGTAATGTTAATGTCTCATTATATACCATGTATTGTGCATGATTATTTAACCTAAGAACATTGTATTTGTTTCATGGTTGGTTAGCCTAAGAATACTATGTTATAGAAATTTTTTTCCTAAACATAATATAATAATGGTGGTTATTTTCCTCTGCAGTGTTTGATTAGTGGTTTTCCTTGACATTTTCTTATAATGTTAAAGTTTAAGTTCTTTCTACATGATTATAATTCCACGATCTTTTTCTTCTATTCCCTTACTCCATGTTATAATTTTTATTATCATTATCTTTTTGATATATTTTTATTTCTCTTGACTCTATTTTATGATTTATTACCATTTTTATCCACGTAATTGTCTTTATATCTCACCCTTTTCATTATATACATTCCCTATGGTAACCTATATTATATTATAATATCGATGTGTGTTAGGATCACAATGTGGAGTTTTATATAATGGTATTGTTTTTAAATTTAATATGGTTTATTGAAATACCTGATACTCTAAAGACATTAAACATATCAATCCTTGTTTTTTATTTGTTGGACAAGTAAATGAAAAATAATTATTTAATAATTGTTTAATTATATGATTTCTATAGGTTGAATCAAATAAAGGTCTTGTTATTTTTTATATTAGGATGATATAAAATTACTGGAATAAATAGAGGTAACTTTATGGCATATGATGAAGTATAAGAGAATATCCTAAATTTTTTAGAAAAAATAAATTGTTTGGTATTAATTAAAACAACATCCATATCTAGATATTAGAATGTTGATGTAGGAACTGCCATATTTTTACATTAGGGTAATAACCTCATTGATTACATGTTGTGTATTAGCTCAATTGTGACTTGGTTCATGGAAAAAAGGCCTAATTGTACACCTGGAAAAATTCTCCCAGGGGATATTTATTACGCTATCACATTCAATTTTCAATCCATCGTGAATTATTTATTTCTTATTTACATTAATGGACTAGGATTTGATGTTTGAGGTAACATATCATAAAATCTCAAAATTAGTAGAGAAGGAGTTATAGGATAAACAAAGTATGTAATAGTTGAAAATAAATCAACATAGATGAAATAAAAGTTACATTATAGGATAAGTCATTGGATAATTATTTCATATTCATATACACTAATAAATTTTAACATTAGTTGACAACGTTGGGGTTTTTTATTTTATTAAAATAAGATCATGAGGATTTAGATGGAAAGATTATGTATTTGAAAAGAACTATTTATTATAAAGTACAAAATAGGGTATCTAAATTGTATACAATCATTGTATACTTCTATTATGATAGAAAATTTGAGTTTCCTAGTCATAACTGTGTTAGAAAAGTATACATAGTAGATATTTCTCATATTTATTTTCATTATTGATTTATATTTGACTATTATATTTTGGTATGTTATAATGGTTATGAGGGTTTGGTGAATCATTTAATGAGTATTATTTAGTAGTGTTGAAAAATGGTATTGAAACATATCTTAAACGGTACCAATAACATTGAATATTTATTTTATGATAAGGATATAAATTTTTGGGATAACAATTGAAGAAAAATGATTGATGTATTGATAACACATAGTATTAAAATATGTTTGATACTACGGTAAAAAATGGTTGATAAATTTTGAAAAATTAATTAAAGAAGTATTAGTTTGATTAGGATAAACAATTAATTCATGATATTTTCATTGAATAATATGCCATTTTTTGGATTACAAGATATACATATATATATATATGATCGTTTTTGACCTAATAAACTATGTGTAGAAGATAATAGTTTGTTTTTGAAAGAGTATTTTATTTCAGTCTATTTTAATGCATTTAAAATTGAAATGTTGTTGTTAATGGTATGTTATGGATTAAATATGAATATGTTATCTATATAATTGGGTATATGAATTTATAAAAAATATTTTTTAGTGGAAATATGAATAAATTTGTGTATCCTATTAAAGTAAGTTATATGTCATATTAGAAGCTATATCTATAAAAATTAATATGGATAGAATTATTACACCAACATTCATTAGTTATAAGTGATTAAAATTGAGAGAATGAAATTTATTAAAGGGTTAATAATGTAATGTCTAATGTTTGAAATAGTTTTATTCATTTTATAAACGATATTTTAATAATTATAATATTTTCAAAAATGAATTGAAATTGGTTAGGAAATAAGTCATATATCAAGTTAAATAAACTAAAAAAACCTCAATCCTTCATATGTGTTGACTCACCAATGAAAACAAAACTATATATTGTACACCATGAATTATTACTCCCCAAGGGTGAATTTTATCCCTTAATATTTTGAAACTGCAATGTTTTCAAAATCCATTTTCCAATTAAAGTAAATTGATTTATAATTTATATTTTTTATTTAAAATATAAATAATTTTTTTTATAAATTTAATTTTAAACTAATTAATTTTCGAATTAATTATATTGAAACAAGATTCAGGTAAAAAATTTATAATTTTTTTAAAATAATATATTGTAGTTGAATAGTTAAAAATAATGATTTGTTATGTACTCTAACTTTTGTACGACATAAGATTTTTAGAATCCATTTAGTTAAATAATTATATTTTGAAATATTTCATTTAAAAATATATTTTTTAGTTTATAAGAACCGGTCATATCATTTTAGATAATTGAATACCCAAAGTGCATAATTAATTCATATCGGTTTACTAAATTTATAAATTAAAAACATGAATCAATCAAAGAGCTAAACGTCAGGGCAATATATAAATTTCCATTATGAGGTTCAACCTTGAGAGACAGTGTTGGAGAAAATTTTGATTAAATAAAATAAACTTAAAGTAATTATGATTTATCAAAACAAAATATAAATAATTGAGGATTTGATTGTTAATAAATAGGAGAAGAAAATATAAAATGGGTGTCAGGTAGTAATGATTCTCAACTCATGATATGAATAGGTATGAAATAATTAAATAAAAATAATTTATTTGTCAGAATCGGGTCCTAGAGTGTCCAATGTTAATGATAAACACACTACATCAAAAACTCAAAATTTCTCGTGGTAAGGTACTTCAGAAAATAATGGATGGATGACCCAAAACCTAATTTAATCATATGAAAAATACAAGATCAATGGTCATGGAGGAAGTCAAAACCCTAGATCTCATATCAAATGAAGGTATGCAATACACTCAAGAAATGGTCATGCTCAAAAAAATTATGTAAATTAAACCCATTAACAAACCCTGCTCACAATAGTCATGTAAGAAAAATAATTTAATTGAATGAAATGAGAAATCAATATAAAATCCCAACATGAAATGAAATACAATGTAAAATACATCATATAATCAATCCTCATTCACCACAAACACCATGAAACAAATAAATTACCCCCTCAAGGTAGCCATTAACGTGTGTAGAGAAAATAATAAATTAGTTCCTATAGAAAGTAGTGAAGAAAAGCTCCATAAAAGGTGGGTGAATTTTTATACGCATATTTCAGGGGTCATCTATCTAGATCTGGGATCTCCATTATAGTAGGTAGCTCCTCTATTTATAGGAATTAGATGGACACTTCCAGAAACATTTCAAAACATGTAATTTTTTTACACATAGATTAATCCTGATGTGTGGTTTCTCTATGAATTTGGAATCCATGGGAATATCAGACAATGATTTGGAACGTTGACTCCTTTCATGATTCATAATCAGGACTCATGTCGTGTAATTGATTTTCACAGCGTGTAACTTCATCATGACTTGTCCAGAAAGTTCTTATTAACATGGAAATTTCATTATGTATAAATGGATTTCATGTTATGAGATCATTATTCTCTAGTTTCTGTAGCTTCAAACATCCTAAAAAATATGGTTTCGCATCGCTTCCCTTATCTCACACCACAAATTATATTTTCTTCTCCAAAATTCACCCCATTTCACTCCTATTTCAAATAATCATTATTTTTTCCATAAAACATAAAAAAAATAAATCCCCTTCAAAATTGGAAATGCTATTCAATTCAATACATAGAATAATATATTAAAACACATTAAAATGTATGCATGAAATATACTTAACAAAAATTAAGTAATATTTTATGAAAAATATTTTTTTTAATTTCAATAATAAAATTATCACATGGCGGAATTAGTGTTTTGATATATTTTACTGATACATAAATCATATTTGGGGAATAATAATATTCTTAATTTAATGTATAAATTTATACATGTAATACAATGGAATATTACATGTAATATATTCATAGCTAGGCACTGAGACAACCTGAGATTGATAAGATCAATGATCTTGGAATGGATATTTTAAAAATAATAAAAATATTAATATCACAAAAAGGCATTATTCTTGAAAAAGTTTAATAGTACCAAACTCATTCATCAAATTGGAAATATGGAACCACCATTCTATTCATTAAACGGGGTTCACCCTAGGAGTGAAATAATTCTAGTCGTGTATGGTAGATATAGAAAAATTTATCATTGGAAATGTTAATAAAATAATAAAATAAATTTATTTTATTTCATTGTGGCAATGACATGTTTCCTTCATTAAATATGTCGTTATATGCAATTTTATGGGTTAGTCTCATAACCTTGAGAATTGAGTGGAGTGCATGGAGGAACGTTGGTGGGAAACAATATCATGGATCAATTATAGAAGTACTATAAACATCACCAATAAGGACACAATTTTGGGATCTCGTCAACATAAATGATGCTTAATCAAGTTTTTCTTCAATTGATCCATACTAGGGTAGGGGTTTTCATTTTTGTGAATTTAATTTTTTTTTATAAAGGATGAATGGAAATTAATTATCTAAAAAATTAAATCATGAGTAAATTTTCTAAATAAAATAATTTCTTCATCTTCTTGTGGTATAATAATTGATATTATTATGGTATTAATATCTCTTCATTAAATTTTATAATGAAAATTAATAGAGACTAAACTAATAAAAGGCCGAGGTGCATTCCCCAATATTTTTATCATGATTTTCTCCCTCCATTCATTACCCTTTCATATCTGGTATTTATTTTGATTGAAAATTTGACCTATAGATAATAATAATTCCTTTTGAAATTATTATTTTTTAAAATGGATTCATCAACATGAGTTTGAGATTGGGATTGTCGACACGCTTGTGGACCAAAATGGCTATAGAGGTTGGTGTTTGGATTTGGAAACTCAAAGATCGAATAATAGATGGTATTGTTATTTAGTGTGAGGTAAATGGGTGGTTCAAGTTGTTGCGTGAGGTTTCATGTTTATCATGACAAAGAATGATCTATTAGTTGTAGGGTAGTTTCCCATGATGAGGATGTAGTGGCTCGCATAACTGTGAATATTGGGGACAAAAAGATTTTAGGGTACAACATATGTAATTTCAGGATACTGAATGTGTATATGAGGTTCTATTGGTGAGGTTAAGTCATTTGTGCGATGAATGATGTTTTTAATATGGTTTTGATTGAATATGTTGGTTTATATTTAGTTGAAGAAAACAATTAAGAGGGGAATCATCTAGGTGGATCATGATAATGATGGTAGGGCATGAAAAAGGGGAAGGGGAAACATTTCCTTACATGCTTATAACATAATAATAATAACAATATTATTATTATTATTATTATTATCAATTTTTTTCTATTGTAACTTTTTTATACGACTTCATATTGACGTACTATTTGCGGTAGTGTGCCCCTTACACTGAGATAGACGATTCATGAACACCGTTAAGTACATTTTTAAAGATTGTTTCCTTGATCCGTGATGATCTCAATAAAAATAATAATTATTATAAAAATATTAATAATATTATTAGTAATAATATTATTTCTATAGGATCTTTTATCAGACGAATCATTATAAAATAGTTTCAGATTGATTAACATCTGTGACATCACAACATTGAAATTGAGGTTGACTTTTCAGGTCTAGTGTAGGGTACCTTATATATTTTTTTGGTTCAATACCACAATGTACCACTCGTGCATTATATTTTGAAATTTTTATTTTTCACCGGGTGACCTTTTGTGGTAATTACATATGCTATGCTGATTTTATATACCACGAGGATCACTGTCGTGTTATTTGATTTTCCATTCATTGATATTTTATTGTGAAATATAAATGGAAATATCTTAAATCTCATCAGACAAATGGCGAGCCTCATGTAACCCTATTTATTTTTCTACACTCATATGGGGGGCACTTGAGTAGTCCATTATGATCATTTTTTCATGTAGAACGTCATGATGATATTTTTTTGTCGGGGATGTGACACAATGTGATATAAGCGAGAACCATATTGGAAACAATGTACTTAATACATGAAAACATAATGAAATATTATAATATGCTTGAAATGATTCAAAATATGCCCATCCTATGTACAAATTTTTCATCTCAAAACCATGGGACAAACATATTTTGAACGGGTGTGAATAATGTACCGTAAGAGAAAACAAGAGAAACATGTTACAAGTGATCTTCATAAATATTGATTAGAACAAGGGTAATATCAATATAGAATGAAAAAGAGAATATAATAAATATAAAGAAAAATGAATAATAACATGTAAATGTCTATAAAAACTTATTTTAGACATTCATTAGCATATCACCATGGGTTTTCATCACGTTGTCATAAAAATTATAAAGGTTATTCACCATGGTATCATCAAACATATCGTCGCTAGCAATTAAATTATTTATCCAATGAATTGGAGAACTATCATAGGACATCCTTTATATTTATGAATTAATGTTATCCTCCTATAAAATTATAAAACAATTTATGAATAACCCAAGGTCAATAAAATATTTGGGTTTCATATCAAAACCATGGATTACTAATGAAATATGTTTAAAGACATGATGTTTATGCTATTATTGGGCCAAAAAAGGAGAGAGCATTTCAAGTATGTCAATATTGTAATAAAATATAACATTATTAAATATTGGAGAATAATCATGGAAAAAAGTGTTTTGGGTATTTACGAAATAAAATAAGTGGATTTTTTTTATAAAATAGTGATGTTTTGAGAAGAAAATATGATAGCATAATCAATATGAAAAATGGTTTCAGAATACATAAAAAACAGAGGGGACAAGGGTCTCCCATAAAAGACACCCAATAATGTAAAGCGATTGAATAAAATGGATGGAATAACATTGTTTAGAAATTTTAAAGACAAACAACATAAAAATGATAACTTGAATGGAAATGAGAAGTTGATATTTACCTTACCTTGACGATTTTCACCAAATACTCAAGGATTGGGACCTTGGGGGCTCAACGACACATTGGTAGGTAAAAATATGAGAACATAAAAGGGAATTAATTGATAAATATATATAATGGAAAATTGATGTGAATTTAAAGAAAAATATATATATTTGTTTATTAATTTCCTTAGGCACCGAGGTCGTTGTAAATGAAAAACCGTGGGCCTGACCACGATATTTTCCCAATGTATTAGAACCATGGGACACTGATTATCATATATTAATCAACTAGAGCAACCAACATTATATATTAATTATTAAAAAATTATGATGTCAATAGACATATTGAAAACTCAATACTGTATTTTTACTATTAAATGGAAAATAAAATATTTTAGAAAATTATTATAACATCACCCTTAAATAATTTTGATAGGATGATTTCAAAATAGTTATTTATATTATCATAATAATTATGTAATTACTATAAACTAAAATTTTATATATAAAAATCATTATTTATTATATATAATAGTGGATTAAAAATTCATAGAAAAATGCCTTGTAGAATTTATGACACATGAAAAAAATTAAAATTACTTTCCCATTGAAATTTTAATATTACTATTTTAATCATAATATTTCATTAAAAATTTATTAATAGTAAATTTGTATATTGTATTAATTATATCTTTTCTGAAAAGTACTATTTCACTCAACAAAATCAATTTATCAAATTTGTCATATATTTAAGAAAAACTAACTCAAAATTGAATTAATGGAACAAAAATTTTAATGATACAAGGGGAATATATATTACATAACCAATGCCTTAACACATAATCCTTTATAACACCAGCATATGACCTAAATGTATGGTTTGCAATGGTCATATATTCATGGGGTGGCTCGATGAATCTCATCCGGGTGATAATTTCCCATAAGTTGATCTTCTCCTATAAGAGATTTTATTTAGGCCTCACATGTGGAATCTAGTCTTCGACTTAGACAAGATATAGTCCTAGTGATTGTACCTCGCTTCCATGTTTTGATAATTTGGATTCAAATGGAATGAACCTATAGGTTGAGGCCATCAACTCTTCTTTCTATATCAATTTCCTTTTTCAAAATATTACTTATAAACTCAAATGATAACATTAAAATTATTATCAAAAGTGTTCCCAATAATCATATTGACCAAAATTCAAAATTGACAAATTTTTAAATAATGGATGAAACCCAATAGACACATTTTAATTTAATATCACTACATTAATAATAATATATTGTTTTGTTTTTTATAATATAATATAACACACATTTTCATGAAAGTGAAATAATTAAAAAAGTTTGGGTCATTACATTCTTCCCCACATATGAAATTTCATCCACAAAATTTCAACACGTAATCTCAGTTTAGAATAGGTGTGGGTAATTTTACATCATTTTCTCTTCTAGTGACCATGTTGCTACTTCATATTTGTGGTTCCTCCATGGTAATTTGAATAGGATAGTATTCTACTTATCTAGAACATTTTCTCTATTGTATAATATCTCCACTAGATGCTACTCATGTAAGAGGTCATCTCCATTTGTACCACCTCAGGATTCCGTACATTAGAATGGTCTGGTATGAACTTATTCAATATATATAATTGGAAAACATCATGAACATGAGTTGGATTTGGTGGAAGTGAAAGTCGATAGGCCACTTTTCTTATGCAATCAAGGATTTATTAGGTGACTATGTACCTAGGGATACAATTCTCTTTGTTTTCAAACCACATGGATCACTTACATGGTAATATTAAAAGTAATAATTTGTCTCTAACACCAAAATCCATGTCCCTTCTTTGGTCGTCATCATTGCTCTTCAGTAGACATTGAGATGTCTTGATGTGTTGTTGGTTGGAATGACCCGTTTCTATCATCCCTTTCACAATATCAGTTCTATGAAAACATCACTCATCATGGTCATCACTATAAGAATGAGTTCTACATCACTTCCAATATATCATTTCAAATTATTCCATTATAATACTCAAATAGAAGATATTTATTTATGATAACTCATCTAATAGGATATTATGATCTTATCCAACATTAAATTCCATTGAACATGTTCTAGACATGTCATTGAGTATCTGAATAGTCCTTTTAAATTTCCCATTGGTTTAGGGATGATAGGTCATACCGAAATTGAATTTGTTACTCAGAGTAGGTTGATGATATCTCTACGATTTTGAAGTAAACCTTTTATTAATATAAAATACAATAGAGTGTGGTACCACAAGAAACATTACCACTTTTTTTATGTATATCATGGAATGTTTATCAAGAGATAAATCTTCTTGAATAGTGACGAAATGGGAAGTCGTGATGATATGATCCACAAAAACCAATGTCGCATTGTTTCCTTTGGATTTTCATTGGAGACTAGTGAAAAATGTAATAGTGATATTTTCCCACTTAAATTATATAATATGTGGTGGTTTTAATACCGTTTTAGGATTTTGTTACTCTGCCTTACCTTGTTTACAAACCAGGCACCATGTAGTGTAGTTAGAGATCTCCATTTTCTTGTTATCCCACAAATAATGATCATGAATTTCCCTATACATTTTTGTACATCCATGATTTATATAGAAATTAGGGCTATTCAAATAAACGATCAGTTAATTTATAATTTATAGAATAGATGGAACACATAGTCTTGTACAAGAATTCAATACACCTTCTTTATGAATATTGAACTCTTGAAACTTTTCATTATTCACAGTCTCTATCTTATTTTGAAATAATGGATCATCTCATTGATATTTTTTGGAATTAAATTATAATGATTGTTGAGATATCATTTGGGATAAGGTTGATGACATCCCTTCCCTTATAATTCCCACGTCTATTTCTACTTGGTCTTAGACAAAAGGATCTCCTTAAATCCTCATCATAGACAGAATAACATGTTATTTCCTACATAATTCATTTGGAATGTTGTTTTCTATTACAGGATGAAAATTAATTGACCAATAATTGTATTTAATAAGTTCCAACCATCTCCGCTATCTCATTTTAAATTATATTTGTGTGAAAATATACTTCAATCATTGTTGGATTGTGTACATATCACATTTCTGTCCATAAAGATAGTTCCTCCATATCATAAGATAATAAACTATCACAAATAGATCCAGGTCATGTGTATGATAATTTTTCTGTTAAGGATTAAAATATTTAGATTCATAATCAATCACCTTTTAATTTTTCATGAGGATACACCCAAGCCCTTTCAGATATGCATCGCTAAAAATAACCAATCCTTCTACGATAGAGGGTAGAGTTCACACGAGTGCTATAATAGATTTATCTTACATATCATTGAAACATTCTTCATTATCATTTTTAAAGATAATATTATCCCCTATTCAAGTTAACATAGAAAATAGATTAGAATGCCAGGATTTTTTTTTAAAAACCTCCTTTAATATCATACGAAACCAAAGAAACATCAAATATCAGTTAATGTTGTTTGTTGAGGCAACACCGTTGAAAAAATTTCCTTAAAAGGGTCAACTGATATTTCGTCATTGGTTATAATATGACCTAATAAAAAAACATTGGGTAACCAATATTCACAGTTGATGTACATTCTAAATAACCAATTTCTCCTCAAAATTTTATAAATTACCTTTATATGATATTCATTATCATCAAAAATTTATAAAATATCAAAATATAATAATTTAAAACTACAAATAAGATGTCCAGGTAGTCTTTAAAGGCTCTATTAATAAAATCCATAAAAGTAATAGGAGAATTAGTTAGGATAAAAGGAGAAACAACAATCTCTTAATGACCATATCTTAATCAGATATAATTATTTTAAATATCTTCCTTATTCACCCTTAATTGATGATAGCTAGATCGATGATCAATCTTGTAGATGAATTGATCCCCAAGAATCATGTCAAATATATCATAAATCCTTCTAATATGGTAACTGTTCTTCACCATGATCCTGGTATGTTATCTATAATCAATTCATATCTTCAATGATCCATTATTCATCACAAATATAATAGGTTCTCCTCAAGGATACACACTTTTTCAGATAAACCTCTTATCTAAAAGATCTTGGAGATGTTTCTATAATTACTTAGTCCTTAAATTTTCCACTCTATATGGGGTCTTTGATGTCGGCTTGGATCCAGGCATGAGTTCAATGGAGAACACTACCTCTATTTTGGGGGGAGGTCTAGATAACTACATAGTGAATAAATCTACTTATTGGTGAAAATTGGAGAAATTTTCTAGTCATATACTTTAATTTCCTTTTTCAACACCCCCAATAATCTCCAAAATGAATTATATGGCTGGTGATTTTAAAAAAGATTAGTTTATGGTATCTCTCCTTTGAACACAACTATTAGTTTTCCATTCAATAATGGAGATATTTTCTTTATTTCTACATTTATTATTAGAATTATTATTTGAGAGCCAATAAATCCCTAGTATAATGTCGAATTCTATCATGGACATGACTACTAGATTTGTAATGATATTTTTCATTCTAATGTAAATATTAGAATTTATATACACATTTTATACATGGATAATCTCACTATGAGTCTTGATTTGAAAATCTACTTCTAAATGATCAAAGATTGATTCTATATTCTTTGAAAACCTGAAGAAAATAAATAATGCATGAAACTAGAATTAATAAAATTTATTTCTAGTTTGGAGAGAACAATTAGAGGACCCAACACCATATCATTTGGATCATCAGCATTAGCCTTCGTGGGAGAAAAAGAATAACCTTTCACCATTCACATATTATGAGGATGATGGTGATTCCCCTTCCTTAAATTAGAATTTGTGTAGTGACTGGAGAATATAACAATCATTCCACACATGATGAATTGGATTTCAGTTAGGGATTCCACCATCATTCCACTGTCATTAATGTTGGGAAGTTGAGGCTTCACATCATTTTGAATCTTCTATGAAATATGGAAATATATTTGACACTTGTAAAATTTTCCAATACTAATAAAGTATTTCCCTAAATTAGTCTTCACAAACTTTTTTCAATTGGGATTTTATTCTTTCATTTCTCCTATTCCATTAAAAAATTTCATCCATAATATTGGATCCATTGATCTCTTGTTTTTATTTTATTTATGAGCACAATATGTCCCATAGAACTCCAGTTAAATCTTCATAGCACTACGCACTATATCATTATATCATAGAATATATTACTTTGTTAGATTCTTCCATAAATGTGTTTTTAGTCCATTAAATAATTTATCATCATTCCTAATAGGTCCCATGAAAAATATATAATATTAGTGAGAAAGACTAGTAAATTTCATCTATCAGCTTCCCACATATTCATTTTCCTCATTATTCATCTCATGGAATTTATTTTCCATTTTTTTCTCATTGAAGAGGGAATTATTTTTTGAAAATGGTTCCCCTAAAAACATAATCTCACAACACATCACAATTCAATCACATTCTTACACCACTATTTTAAAATAGTTTTGGGTTGAAAATTAAAATAATAATAAAAAGCCTCACTTCATGAATGAATAAATAATTTTTCTCTTTTCACTTTAATAAAATTTAAATTTAATTTTTTTGATGATTTCATTATTGGTGGAGGATATTCAGAGAGCCCACAATGATACAGATAGAAAAGGGTCCAATATACATGAAATTATCTAAACACATGTCAACTATTTCGCATGTTCATGGAAATATGTGCAACCAAATGGGATGATGTTTTGGGATACAATCCAAAACCCCTTGGGATTCAACTATTATTAATGATCTGAAGTCCAATTAGTTTACTAAGAGTCCTAAAAAGACCAATCCATCTAATACAATGAATCTAGATGGATAAAAAAGTGTGTCTCTGTAATTTTGGAAATATTTATTATTATAAAAAATTTCTTGCCCGAAAATATGACATGGAGATATAAAGGAGGTATTCGATTAAGGTTTTTTTGAAAATATGGATAAATTTTTTATGTGTCCCAAATCAATGGGCCAAGTGCTTTCTTGAAATTAGGGTTCCAAAAACCACCTCCCATATTGGTAATAAAATAACACTTTGTTCACAAAATTTGGATGTTCGACCAGGAAGAAATGTGCTATCATTTTTGAGATTAAAAGGAGTCTTATACTCATTTATATAAGTTCACGAGTCCATGTGAAGTTCAAATTAATCATCATTTTTTTCACTCATAGCGTGGAGTTCTAAACACTATGTAATCACATGGGGGACGCGATGTAAATTCCAAGCATCATGTTTGTAATATTCGAATTATCATTTTAGTAATAGGTTTTTTTGTTGTTTTTAATATTCCTATATTATTATTTTAATAAATTTTGAACTTTTATGTCATGATTGACTCATATGATAACGTTTGGGGGTACCAATTCATTTGATGGTTCACACACTGGTCACCACCCTTTTATCCCCCTTTTAATTGAAGTGTTTATTTTGATCATATTGGTCAATTAAACATTTATAAACACTATCAAGTACATGTAAATTTATTTCATAGTAACAGAAACAAATAACATATAATCATGTATATTTCATCAATTTCTTCATGTGTATCCTTGAGGAGTTTCTATTATGATGTCGAAGAAAACTTGTCCCATCATCGATGCTCTTAGTTGAATCATTATGCATTTTTGACTAAAAATTAAGAGGTATCCTAGTATATTCTCAATAAAATCATGGTTGAAGATTTTATAATCTATGTATTAATGGATCATAACCCTCTTTCTTGAAGAAATGAAGGATGGGCATCATGATATTTATCAGGGTTGTTCATGGTTAATTAATTCTATTAATTAGTGTTTATTTTACACATTTCCATTTTCTTTTGGATTATTAAATCACCAAACCCAATGTTTTACAAATACACATACCATTTTTATTAATCAAAACATTTTTTTTAAATTAATGATGTGAGGCTCCATCAAAAGATGACTTATGGTTCTTGTAGTACAACATAAATATTAGTAATTACTAAATAATTAATTTAATACACTCGACAACATGATCAAATTTTGGTTCTGTCTCTAGGGAGCGAAGATAACTTTTTTTTTCTATTTTTTCATTTTATATATTTTTTTACTTATTAACTCGTAATCCTTTTAATAACCCATCCATTATTATTATTTTTTATTTTCACATTATAATTATATATCTCTCATCCTCAATCAATCAATCTAATTATATATTATATCATTAAATTTTATTTTCTCATTTCACCCTTATTATGTGATTTTATTTTACCCATCTTAGAACATAAAAAATAAATAAAAAAAAATCTTCACATCTTATTTTCATGACCCAATCAGAAAAAGAAAATATTCTATAATTTGACCAAGAAATTGATAAGTCTCTTCAATCAAAAATTCGGTATTCTAGTGTAATAAAATAAATTTACACTAATGAATTCATTTTGAAATTTAAAATGATCACAAAACAATAAAAAATTGAACCAAATCAAACCGTTGAAAACATGGCCAAACATAACAAGAAATTAATATAACTGATCGTCCCATATATTGAGTACCAACCTGCATACATCTATTATCTTGAAGAAGTATCCAAAATTGAACATAGATCAGGCCTAATCCACCTTCTTCCTAAATTCCATCTTCTTCCTAGTGAGGTACCTCATAAAAATCTCAAGGCGTTTCACATAGTGTGCTCACCATGAGAACCCAAAATGTGTTTGAGGATCTCATTATGTTTAGGATCATTCGTTTATCCCTTGATGGTGTATCCAACGACTTATTATACTATCTACCAATTACAATTTGAATATGGAATGATCTTAAATGACACTTTCTAGGGAAGTTATTCACTTCCACCCAAACAGAATATATTAGAAAAAAATTCTGTGGCATTATGAAATCATAAGGAGAGAGCCTTCATGAATATTGGGAGAGATTCAAATATCTTTTTTCAAGTTTCCCCGTCCACCAAATTAGTGAAAAATTTATAATTCAATACATATATGAGGGACGTATCCCCATGTATCAGGGTATGGTAGATGCAGCATTTTTTGTTTCCCTAGTTGATAAAACCCTTTCTGCAACTTCTGACTTAATAGCCAACATGGTTCAAAATGAACAAAAATTTGGCACATGAGAAATTGCACTAACCCGAGGAGTTCATGAGGTAAGTAATTCAGCTATAAAACAATAGTTAGATAATAAACATTTTGGTATTTATACCCTTATAAGGAAATTATCTCAAGAACATGGTAACCTACACATTTCTTTTATTCCATTTCATTGTGGTATTTGTTCTGATAACAATCAATTTTCTAACCAGTTCCCACAACATCATGATTCATCTGAGTCTTGTGTAGAAGTATTCTTTGTGCATCCTTTTAAAAAAGTTCCATCGATCAAGGAAGAACCATTTAAGGCAAATATAAACCATGGTTGAAAAACAAAACCACAATACAAAAAAAGGATGCAAATAGAGGTACCCTAAAAAGAACAGGTATCAACAAGGACATTGTATGAAACAATATTATCCATCAAAATACATGAACAATCCTCTTCATCCTCCTCCCAAATATGAACCAAGCCTCAAATAAATAGTTATGAAAATAGAAATTTAGAACCACCAATTCCGACAGACCATGCAATCGATAGTTCAAGACCTACACTCTCAAGTGGGACAATTGGAAAACACAGTTAGTTATATTATGATTTAAGGTTATGGAAAAATACCATAACAATCCATTTATAATATGATGTAAAAAATGTAATGTAAGTAAAATTACCTTCATTGTGGTAATGAAGTTTCTTCTTCTACTCATTCTACACAAAAAGAATGTCCCTAACTTAAAAACCCTATTTCCATACCCTCATAAGATTCATTTAATAAAAATAAGACAAAAGGGTAAACAAATTATCATTGATGATAACACTAAAGAATATATTCAACTACCATTCAATCAATGTCTCTCAAAATTTATGAAATTTATAGATAATGATATTGATAACGAAATAATTGATGCATTTTAAAAGTTGTAACTTATCATTCATTTATTGGATGAAGGTAAACAATTCACATGATATGGTGTATTTATTAATGATATTTTTACCCATAGATGACCACTGAATGTGAATGATAGATTAATCCATAGAATGAATGACTCATTCATGATTCATGTAGTAATGCTGACAAAATGCAAGGATCCGGGAACTTTCACAATACCTTGATGCATAGGGTTGATGTTATTTTTAATTGATTCAATTAGTTTAATTCCTTACGTTTTTACAAGTTTATATAGGTTAGAGAGCTTCAACCAACATGAATCATAGTGAAACTTTTCAACGAGAGCATGATACATCCATCCGGAGTGGTCGAGGATATACTCATAAAACTGAAGAATCTCATCTCCCTTGTCAACTTCTACATTATTGAGGTACAGGATACCTATAACTAATGAAATTTCCCTTGTATACAAGTAAGTACATTCCTGAATATAGAAAAGACAATCATCAATGTCCAAAATGGTACACTTTCCATGGAGTATGGTGGAGAAAAGTTTTGTTTTAACATTTTTTAAACTATAAAACACACCATTTAAGATCACCCCAAACTTATTATCCATTCGATGGAGGTTCTCTCTAACAACACACACAGAAAAATATATCCTTGATCCATACTCTGATTCATTTTTCACTTCTTCACCCATGTAGGATTTGATATTTGATTCATATTTTGAGGGTTGTGCCTGTTCAGAAAAGTGTTAATTTTTTATTTAATTAATGAGTGTAATCATTATAAGGTACCCATGATCATCGATGACTCTCTAAAATCTCATTTCCAATTATTATCTTTCCTTAGATAATAAACACAAGAATATAGACAGTTTCATATACCTCACCCCCCATAAAATCTCTACATCAATCCAAAAACCACGGGTGTTGGAATTGAAACCCCTTCCATATAATTTTAAATATGCCAATATTGAGGGTATTAACCAATTTCCTATCATTATTACTAATAAATACTCTCTATATTAGGAAAAAAAACTTCTCAACCTTTTGAGATAGTGTAGAAACTGAATTAGAAGTTTTTTGGATGTTATTCATAGGATTATCCAATCTATTTTTATGCCCCACATACCTTTAGAGGATGAGGCTAAGAATGTAATGCGAGGTCAATGATAGTTGAATCAGACTCTACATGGAGTGGTAAAATTGGAAGTTAGTAAATTAATTGCTCCTACGTTCATTTATCTTGTCTATGATAGTAAATGGGTTATCATAGTGAAAAATGTGCCTAAAATTGGAATAATGGTTATGTCAAACACAAGGAATTAATTTGTTCCAAAACATGTGAAAAGATGTTGGCGAGCCTATATTTACTACCATCAAAGGAATCACGTCACAAGAAAGGATCACTTCCCTTTACCATCCATCGAAAAAATGTTTGTAATATTTTCTAATAATTCCCAATTTTGTTTCCTTGGTGGCTATTTCTGTTATTTTCAAATCCAGATATCCCATGAGGATAATGAAATGGCAAAACTGTCCTCTCCATTCGGCACATTTTCATATATAATGACGCATGTTGGTCAATTTAATGATCCATGTACTTTTCAATGATGTATGAGGAGTATTTTTTCTATGTACCCTGAGAATTTTATGATAGTCATTATAGATGATTTCATGGTGTTTTTCACAACCATTGATGATTGTTTGAAACTCCTATGGTATTTCCTCCACTACTAAATTGAATATAATATTGTATTAAATTATGAGAAATGTTATTTCATGGTTGATAGGGGCATAGTTCTCGTGCAAGTTATATCAAAATAAATAATTCAAGTAGATAAATAAAAAAATATACTACATTAATCACTTCCATATCGAAAATGTACTCATGAGGTGCATCCATTCTTGGTTTATGTTGGTTTTTTTGGCTGATTCATTATAGACTTTGAGTATGATTGCACTTTCCCTATCTCGATTATTGAAAACAGATTCTAAATTTTCATTTGATAAAAAAATTGAGGATTCATTAAATACACTAAAAATTAGCCTTATATCTCCTCTAATAATACAACCACCATGGAGAGATCTTATTACACCTTAATCATTCGGGGTACATTTCCCTTTGAATAATGCAATAGCTTTCATTGTACGCAACTTCAATATTCTAACACAGCACGGCCAATAAAACCAGTAGTTCTGAACAGTAATACCCACTTTTTAAAATTTTATAAATTGTAACACTTCAAATAGACATCATTTTTGGATTCATTAAATATAAATAATCTTAGGATATTTTTTTATTTTTCTGATAAGTTTCATATTATGATGAATAGTGAAAAATACAAAATTTTAAGTAATAATAACTTTTTAAATAGAAATAATTTATAGTGTTAAAATTAAAATTTTAATGGTTTTTTATTATCATTGGATTATATTTTTATCATTTAATATAATTTAGGTCATTGGATGTGATTTCACATTTAAACTGGACATAAAATACTGTAAATATTTTGATAGTTATTATTTCATAAAAACACGATTTTTATTTTAATAGTGGGAATTATTTTTAAATTAATTTCTTTCACTTCATTGTTTTGAATTTAGAAAAATCGATTCCATATTAGGAATTAGGAGGACCAAATTGTGAAAATATGTATCTTTTTTTATACATTTTGAATAATTACATCGGCAAATTTTATTTACCATGTTTAAAGGCTAAATATGGTAAATAAGTGTAAATTTAATATTATAATTACCCTAAAACATGTCCTAACCCTATTTGATAACACATGTCCGACCATTTTCATCCTTAGGTCGATTTTGGGACCCCATGGAGCCACTTGTAAGTGATAATGACAGTTTATATTAATTAATTTAATGTAAATACAAAAATGGCATATGAAAATATTTTGATGTAAAACAACTTTTAAATAGGGTTATATATGGTTTCTCTTAGACTATAAGTATTCATTAGAAAGATAAAAATATTTCATAAATAATGTTATTTTATTTATAATTTTTATACATTGAGTAATTAAATTAATTTATGACACAGTGATGATGTAGAATTTTCTTTATTAATGAATGAATCAAATAAATGGTATTATAAATGTTAAAATAAATATAATATGAAATTTTGATTCCATAAAATAATTTTTTTGGTTAATATGACATTTTATAATAGATAAAATGAATTTAGTAAGAATTAATGATGTTTTACAACTTAAAAAAAATCATTTTCTAAATAGTTTCAAAATTGACATAAAAGAGTTTTTAAAACAAATTTTATATTATTAATTGATATTCTATTACTAAAAATTCTAAGGTTCAGCCAAATGATCTAGAAACGGATATATTTTTTTTAATGAACCACTTGGGATTCTATTGTCTTTTTATAGTATTATTATTAACCATATAATAAAAAAATACAAAGAGACATGGTAAATGTCAAACTATTTAACTAAGAGTTAAATCTAAATGATGTGGTTAATATGGTGACATAAAACTGTCTAAAATATATTGGATGAAATTATTTCAATCCATCCCAAACTTATCCTCTAAATATGTTATTTTGGTTCCATTACAAACCGAATATTATTTTATTATAAAATAATATTTTATGTTTTTCCTATGATGCCTCTCGCCCCTCTAATTAAAGGGCACTTCCCCTTCTCACAAATTCACACCTTCAAATCCATTTTTCTAAGAAAAAATAGCCTATATATCCTAAAAAATTCCATAAACTCATCCTGTAGTCCTTCCTTTGGTCAAAAATCCAACATAAGGATCCATTTTTATCAAATCAAAAAGAATAACCCGAATAAGAGGTAAGAATTTCATCATATCATTCAAGTTTTTTTATTCCACTTAAACATTATTTGTTTTTTACATTATAAAATAATATCTCTAGTATATTATATATAATGTGATGTTATTATAAAAATTTAACAAAAATATTAATTATTCTATCCATCCTATAAATGACAAAGCCACCATACGTGTGAACGTACAGATTACCGTCTCCACGTCGTGGTATAGTTTGTTATTAAAACATTTCATCATTTGGATGGGTATAATACTGAGTATAAATGATTAAATATAAAATTATAGTGATTCATTATATATGATATTCCATCCAATTATATACTATTTTAAAATCAAAAGAATGGTATTGTCGCTCATGTGTACGTACGGAACTACCGTCTCAAAAAACGTGATGAGATTCATTCCCCATCGTTATCATTCTAGAATAATTTACATTTTAGGATTAAAAATAATGCTTAAGAACTTAATATCATTCAGAATATGAATCAAATACATCCAATAAATAATAAACATGGCTTCTGTAATCAATCATATAAAGGAAAACAAATCAACTAACACTCAAAACGACGATAATACTAAAATAATATTAACAAAGCAATATTAAAAGATCGTATGTGATATCATATTTATGTATATTATTCTTTTTTAATTTAATAAAAATGATTTAAATATTATATATTAAGTTAGCATACCCTCCATGAAGGAAAAGTACGGGTTTTGGGTTAATTCTATAATCTCTTCATTACCTGAGGTTGTTTATACGTAATTATCAACATGGACTTATTTATCATCCACCTCCATGTTTCCAAAAAATGTATTACAACTAATTTTTACTATTTACTATAAAATGGTTTAAATTCAATTATACAATTATTTCTCCATATATGCTTTGAAATAAATCTTTCCGTAATTTTCTATACAATGTATTTTGTGAAATTTTCGACTAAATTACGTTAAGAATGTATTTTAACTTATACGGCGGGTGTGGATGTTTTACTCCAATATAACATCGTCAAATAATTATTTACCATATTATAAGAATATTTTCAAAATATATGTTTTCTTTTATAATTATTTTAATTTAATTGATTTCAAAAAAATATAAAGATATATTTCTCTCAGATAGTTTTGATTTCATCTATGTCAACATCCATTGATGGATTTTAATCTTGTTTGATGTTGACTTATTTTGATACAAATCATACATATTGTATTGATGGTTTTGTGATATTTTTGACTGTGGATGTGTTATTTTATACCATTCATGGTTTATGGATAATGTACTGACATTTTGAAAGCTAGTTTATTTTTAAAACATTTCATGGGAGGAATGAATTTGACTTAATAAGTGATGGGTAGAGCCCTCATTAGCTCCTAGATTCATTGGTAGGTCTCATGAGACAAATTAGTGTATTTCCACAAGGCCTTGAAAAAATCTTATTTGTAGTCTTGTCACAAGGCCTTGACTATGTGGTTTTGAATGACTGACATTATGCTTTCCATCATTTTGGAAGTTGCTATTTGATATTGCAAGTGATTATTCAAAAAGTAGAATATCCATATGAGAATGTAAATGGCATTATTTTGATTTATATTTTCCATATTACGATGAAGTTTATGTTTAATACGATTTTTTTTAGTCTTATACATTTCCTTAAATATTTATTTATGGAATTTCCTCTATATTGTTATCCTTATTGAGCGTATGTGCTCCCCCCATTTAATGTTTTATTTTTCCTAGGATGAGATATAGTATATTATGACTAACCTGAAGGGATTTTATAAGGAATATGAATGTGGTTAATGAAGACAATTTTGTTTTTTTTATTTATGATGTAATGTAAAACATATAAATTTATCTAGTTTTTCCAAGGCTACTTAACCGATCGGTATTTCAAGATTTGATCACATGTGATCATGACAATGTTATTTAATAATGCACTGACTCTGGATAACTAGGTTAAGGGCGTTACAGTTGGTATTAGAGAAATATTAGTACAAACTTTGGAATCATGATTTAAATAAACTCTAATTAGAGCACATTACCCTAACATCGACTTTGAGGATTATTATAGAAGACCTTCCTATAGTTTTGGTATTGTAGAGATTTTCTTAGTTTTCTATGAAATACGTCCCTGTATAGATACGAGGAGGTAGTGGTGGCTCTGGCATAGATGTACATAGGGGTAAACTGGAAAACACCACTTTGAACTAGACACAAATGGGAACTGGTTCATGACAATGAGACTTGGTGCACTCTTGGTTATGACACTCCTGTGGGATATGCTTTGTATAATTCTCATTTTCCATAAAAACGAGTGGTTTATGTGTATATACATTCTCAAAGAAGGTTTTTTTAATGATTATGGATTATATCTATAAACTATTCTATTTTTGTTAAGTGTTTTACAAGTTTGGGATTATGTATGGTGATTCATAAACTAATCTAGTGTATGCCACTGTTTAGAAATGGTGACTAGTGGAAGAAATGAAATGCATATCAATGCACAAAATCCATGTAGGTATTTCCCTCCTACTGAATAAAAGTATAGTGGAGCTGATGATGTAATTGGTTCGGATCATCTAATCACCATATAAGGACAACTCACTCTGGATAGGAATAATAACCTTACCCGTATGTAGCACCCTGATCCATAATGAGGATGATCAATGTAAGATTACTTAATGAGGCAACTACCACAAAAATTAAATGGGAGTATAAATCCATTGGTAGCTGAGAAATGGATAAGTTCCTTAGAGAAAAATATTGCATGATTTGGGTTGTAGTGAAAGTGAATATGTTGTCATGGCAGTTTTTTTGTCTCACGGGAGATACTGATCAACGGTGGACATTGATGAGAAACACAAATGAAGATGAAAAAGTATCATGTATGGAATAGAGGTAATATAAAGAAATATTATTATAGAAATACATTCCTCGTGACCATCAAATAGATATGGAAAAAAAATTCTAATTCGGAGGAAATAGGAGGATGAGAATTTGTGGAATGATGAAGCTAACTTTACAAGGTTATAAAGGCATGATGCATATTATATATGTAACCTAGTGAGTATGATTGATCGATTGTTTGATTGGTTGAAACCATTTCTCATTCGATCATTAGTCTAACAATCCTTCTTGTCATACAAAGATATTGTCTCATGTGCTATCAAGACAGAAACAGAATTCTCTACGTCTTACGACATTAAAGCAAAGCAAGTGAATAAGAGATCTGTACAACACTCTGGAAATGGAAATAAGTGGAAGAAGGGAAATCATGAATATCCATCCTATAGTAAATGTGGGAAGAGACACCTCAGAAAATTCCTGAAGGGAATGTGAGTCTGTTAAAATGGGGTAAAAAAGGCCCCTGAAGCTCAATATTGCAAGGGGAAGAAAGACATTACTGATGTTCAATGCTACAATTGTAGGGAGATGGGAAATTATGAAAAAGAATGTCATAATTATCAAAAAAATCTTACCTTAATAAATGATAAGGGATCAAGGCCAAGCTTATGTTATCACTACTGTTGAGGTTGAATCTCTTAAAGATGTGGTGGTAGGTAATTTAATGGTTTCGTCAAGTTTATTCATTGATTTATTTGATTATATATCATCACATTGTTTCATATCATATCCATTTTCTATGAAAATTATATATTTCCAATTTTATTTAACAATGTAGTTTTCAGTCAAAACACGTAAGGGAAGTATCATGGAAAAAATGTTATGTGAATTAGTTCACATTAAGTCAAATAATAATTATTTATCTTCTAATATCATCGTCATTCCCATGGTTTAATTTCATATAATTCATGGTATATATTGGCTTTCACACCATGTAGGAAAAATTTATTATAAGAAGAATGAGGTTACAATTTTTGATGATTATATGGAGTACCTTATCATTAGAGCAGAAATCTCACCACCTTATTCTTATCTAGATCCACCCTCAGTAGATCAAAAAAATTCACTTATTGTCGAGGGAGATAATGAAATAATTGTGGGTTAGGAAAAGAATGTTCAAATAGAGGATGTACCTATTGTGAAAGATTATGTTGACATGTTTCCTTAAGATTTACTTGGAAATCCTTCGGAACGAAAAATTGAGTTTTCCATTGATATAATTCATGGTTCAAGCCTCAAATCGAATACCCCATATAGTATGGCCACTATAGAATTTGTGAAAGTAAAGAAAATTCTAGAGGAATTGAGTAATAAGGGATTTATTCACCCTAATGTTTCTCCATTGGGATCCCCCGCTCTTTTTGTCAAGAAGAAATATTAATCTACGCGGTTGTTATTTGACTACATGGAGATCAATGCTATAACAATAAAGAACAAGTATCCCCAACATCGCATTGATGATTTATTCGACCAACATCATGGAGCTAATTATTTTTCAACGATTGACCGTTGATCTGGATATCATCAGTTTTATGTGAAGATGGAATATATTCCAAAGAGAGAATTTCGACTAAGGTACGAGCATTACGAGTTTAGAGTAATGCCTTTTTAGATGAATAATGCACCCTATACTTTCATGGATCTAAAGAACAATGTTTTCATGGAATATCTTGATGAATTTGTATTGGTATTTATTGATGATATCTGGTATACTCCCAAACCTATGATGATCATGAAAAAAACATACACATTGTTCTGAAAAACCTCAGAAGAAATGAATTATATGGTAATTTTAGAAAGTGTGAATTCTGGCTTTAACAGATTTATTTTCATTGCCATATTTTCTCTATGGATGGATTCTCTATTGATCCTTCAATAAAAAAGGAAATCCATCAATGGCCAGCACCGAAAATTATAACCGAGGTATGCATTTTTATTGATTTAGCAGGTTATTATCGGCGTTTCGTCCAGAATTTTCCCCGATTTGTATAACTCATTAACAAATCTCACACGTAAAGGGTTAAATTAGTTTTCACAAATGATTGTGAAGAATGTTTTGAAGAACTGAATATATGATTGTTCAATGATATTATATTGACTCTACTATCAAGGAATTATGGGTTTATTAATTATAGTGATGCTTCAATGAAAGGACTTGGTTGTGTCCTTATGTAGAATGATAGAGTTATTTTCTATGCAACACGATAACTAAAAATTCATGAACAAAACTTTCCCACTCATTTTCTTGAGTTATCAGCTACAATATTTTCTTTGAATATATGGAGACATTGTCAATATGTTGAAAAATGTGAGATATAAACTGATCACAAGAGAATGAAGTATATTTTCTCAAAAAGGAACTCAACATAAGGATAATGATATGGCTCTAACTACTCAATGATTATGATTGCACTATACACTACCACCTAGGGAAGGTAAATAAAAAGGCAGATGCTTTGAGAAAAAAGTATCATGGAGTTTTGAACCAGATTAGTGTTGAAAGGGATCCTATTCTCTTGGATCATATAGAGACAGATATGGAAATAACCATGGAAGGTGAAACATTAATACTTTTTCAAATGGTTTCCAAACCATCATTATTAGAAAGGATAAAGGGTTTTCAGACTGGTGAGCAGGTGTTTCAAAAGAATATTAAAACTGTGAATGACGAGAGATTGAATAACTTTATATATGAAGATAGAATTTTGAAATTTTAGAGGAGACGTTATTTCCCCCACATACTTGCTCTGAAAAGGGAATTATAAGATGATGCCAATAGATCTAATTTCACTATACACCCTGGGAGCACCCTAATATACAGAGATTTGAAGGAACATTTTTGGTGGGACAACGTGAAGAAGGAGATTGATGATTTTGTGTTGAGGTGTATGGTTTTCCCACAAGTGAAATATGGAAGACAATATCCTAGGAGAGTCATGCAACCACTTCCCATACATGAGTGGAAATTTGATGATATTACGATGGACTTTTTCATGGGAATCCAATAAACTCGTAGAAGGAATTCCACAATTTGGGTAATTATTAATTATCATACCACGTCATAAAATTTTCTTTCTGTAATGGAAGATTTACCACTTGAATGTCTAGAAAGACTAATATTAATGAAGTTTTAAGAATTAATGGAGTTCCATTATTAATTGTTTCTGACCGTGATCCCCATTTTACATCACGATTTTGGAATGTTCTCCAGAAGGCCTTGGATACTGAACTTCATTTGAGCATAGCCTACCACCCTAAAATACATGGACAATCAGAACGGACTATTCAAACCATAAGACCACATTGATATCCTTCTCACATGACTTTCAGGGTATGTGGGATCAATATTAACCTCTGATAGAATTTTCATATAACAATAGCTTCTGTTCAATTAATTAGATGGTACTATATGAAGTGTTATGGAATGATATTTCACACACCAACTTGTTGGGATTATGTTGGTGAACGAAAACTCGTTGGCCCAGACCAAGTTGAGGAAACGATGGAAAAGGTGAAGGTAATACAATCCCACATAAATGTATCTAAATATAGGGAGAAGAGATATGTTGATAACCGAAGGAAGGATTTGGAATTTCAGATTGGGGATCATGTTTTCTTAAAGGTATCACCATGGAAGGGAGTTATACGTTTAGGTAAGAAAGGTAAATTGAGTCCCACATACATTCGATCATTAGATATTTTAGAATGAATTGGGGCTTATATATTACTATTTATAAATGTTGCCAAGTCTCTCCAAAGATAACAATGTGTTCCACGTATCACTATTGAGAAAATACATGGCCGACCTAACGCATTTACTCACCTATAAGGAAACTGAACTGGTACCTAATTTGTCTTATCTTGACGATCCCATCGAAAATATTGATACTAGAGAACATGTTTTGAGAAACTAGACTACTTGTCTGGTAAAACTTCTATGGAGAAACCATAACATGGAAGAGGCAACATGAGATCCCGAGGAAATTATGATGAAGAACCACATGAATCTTTTTATGTTGTAGTACTCCAGAAATTTATAGGTTGAAATTATTTGATAGAGGGTAGAATGTGACACCCTAAGCTTCCATGGTACATTTCCCTTTTAATAATGTGATAGCTTGTATTGTATGCAACTTCGAGATTCTAACACACTATGAGCAATCAAACTAGCTATTATGTATAGTAATACACACCATTTGAAATTTTATAAATTTTATCTTTCAAAGTAGTCATTATTTTTGGATTCGGAATATGAAAATTATATTAGGATAAATTTTTTGTATTTTTATGATAACTTTCATATTTTGATGAATAGTGAAAAATACGAAATTTTAATTAAAAACAATTTTTTTAATAGATATAATTTATAGAGTTAAATTATATATTTTAATGGGTTTTAAGTATCATTAGATTATATTTTTATCATATAAAATAATATTGATCATTGGATGTAATTTAACGTTTAAACTGGACATAAACAAGTGTCAATATTTTGAGAGTTATTATTTCATAAACACAAGCTTTTTGTATTGACAGTGGGTCTTAATTTTAAATTACATTCTGCCACATATATTTTTTGTATTTAGAAAAATGTATTCAATAATTATAATTAGGTTTTCCAAATTTTGTAAATAGGTAACTTTTATTTTTATATATTTTGTATAATTACGTATGTAAATATTTTATTTACCGTGGTTAAAGGATTAATCCAGTAGATAAGGGTAAAAAATAAAATTATAATTACCCAAACACATTTCATAACCATATTTTATAATACATTTCCGACCATGGTAATACTTTGGTTGATTTTTGGTCCCCATGAATCCACTTGTAAGTGACAATGACACTTTATATTAATTAATTTAAAGTAAATACAAAAATGACATAAGTGTATATCTTTGAGTAAAATTTTTTTAACATAGGGTTATATATGATATCACTTTGACTATAAATATTCATTGTATAGTAAAATATTTCCTACATAATGGTATTTTACTTATAATTTTCAGATAATGAATAATTAAATTAAATTATGACACAATGATGATGAAATATTTTCCTTATTAATGAACGAATAAAATAAATGGTATTATAAATGAATAATAAATATAATATGAAAATTTTGATACTATCAAAGAAATTTATAGGTTAATATGACATGTGAGTATTGATTAAATAAATTTATTTAGAATTAATAATGATGTTAGGGCTTTAAAAAAATCATTTACTAAATACTGTCAAAATTTATATAAAAGTGTTTTTAAAACAAATATTATATTATAAATATTCTATTACCAAAAATATAAGGATCAGCTAAATAACATAGATTAAGATATATATATTAATAATAACCCACTTGGTGTTTTATTAGCTTGTTAATGTATGATTATTGACCATATAATATAAACAATCAAAGAGACAAGGTAAATGTCAAACTATTTACGTAAGAGTTAAATCTAAATGATAAGGTTAATATGGTGACAAAAACCTAACTAAAATCTATTGGATGAAAGGATATCGACCTGTACCCACCTTATCCTTAAAATTAGTAATTTTTGAGCCACCAAAAACTCAAAATTATTTTATTATAAAATAATATTTTAGGTTTATCCTAGGGTTCCCCTAACCCCTCTTATAAAAGGGCACTTCCCCTTATATTATATTTAAACCTTAAAAGCCATTTGGCTCGGCCAAACCCTACACAAATATCCTACCAAATTCCCTTAATTCTTCCAAGAGGCATTCCTTTGGTCAGAAATCCAACCTATGGTTTCGTTTTTATCAAATCAAAATGAAGAACCCGATGAAGAGGTAACTATTCCATCACCTCTTCCAAGTACTTTTCTTCTTCAACATCCTCTTTATTTGATGTTTCAATTTCAAAATAATAACTTGAGTATAATTTGTATACTGTGATGATTTTATAATAAGGGAACAACAATATTCATTATTCTATCCGTCCTATAAATGAAAAATTCACCATACATGCGTACGTACGGATTAGCGTCTCCATGTCGGGGTATAGTTTGTTATTCACTTATTTTATCATTTGTATTGGCATAATAATTAATATAAATGATGTAAATAATAAATATAACATTATAATGATTATGTATATATTATATACTATCCAATTATTTATGATTTTATTATCAAAAGATTTATATTATCGCTCGTACATACGTATGGAATACCGTCTCCACGAACCAGATGTGATTCATTTCTCATCATAATCATTGAAGAATAATTTACATTTTATGATTCAAATTAATGTTTGAGAACATAATATCATTTGGAATATAAATCAAGTACATCCAATACCTAAAAAAATAGTCTTATGTAATCAATCATAGAATGGAAAATGAACTAGTTAACACCTGAAATGACCATAATACTAAAATACTATTAACAAATAAATATTAAAAGATCATATATTATATCTAATTTATGTATATGATTTTTTTATAATTTAATAACAATGATTTAAATATTATATATGAGGCTAACATACCATCGACCATGGGAAAGTACAAGGTAAGGGTTAATGCTACAATCTCTTCATTATCTGATGTTGTTTATACGTAATTATCTACTACGACCTCTTAATCATCCACATCCATGTTTCTTAAAAATGTTTTTTAATTTTTTTTCTATTTAATAGAAAATGGGTTAATTTCATTTATACATTTTTTGACCTTATATGTTTTGAATGGAATTTTTCCATCATTTTCCAAGCAAGGTTTTTTATGAACTTTTCGAAAAAAATATTGTAAGGATGTATTTTTAACTTATACGGTAGGTGTGGCTATTTTACGCCATTATAAAATCGTTGAAGCTTCCCATACAAGCTTATAAGAATATTTTCAAAATATTTTTTTTCTTTTATAATTATTTGACTTTTAATAATTTCAAAAAAATAAAGATATATTTCTTTGAAAATGTTTTTATTTCATATATGTTAGCATTCTTTGATGGATTTTAATCATTTTTGAAGGTGATTTATTTTTATACAAATCATCCATAATGTATCGAAGGTTTTGTGATATGTTTGACTGTGGTTGTATTATTTTATACCATTCATGGTTTATAGATAAATTATTGAAATTTCATATTCTAGTTTTAATATGAATGTTTGTGTAATGTTTAAGACTTTTCATACAAGGAATACATTGGAATTAGTATGTTACAGGTGGAGCCCGCTATAGCTTCTCGATTCATTGGTAGGTATCACGATACAAACTAGTGTATTTGCACAAAGCTTTAAGAAATATTTTTTTTAGTTTTGGTTCAAGGCTTTGACTATGTGGTTTTGAATGTCTGGCATTATGCATTCCATCATTATGAAAGTGGCTAATTGATATCGCATGTTATTATTTGACGAGTATAATATCTATGTGAGTAATTAAATTTAATTATTTAGATTTATATTTTCCATATTATGATGATGTTTATGTTTAAATGGATTTTGTTTTACTCTTATACATAGCCTTCAATGCTTATTTATGAATGTTCAGCTCTATTGTTATCCTTACTAAGCTTCTGAGGTCACCCCTTTCTATGTTTTATTTTTCCCAAGAAGTGAAAAAGTATATTACGAATGACCTATAGGGATAGTCACTTGAATATTAATGTTGATAATGAAGACAATATTGTTGTTTTATTTATTTAATCATATAATGTAGAACTTATGAATATATATAGTGTTTCAAGGATACTAAATTGATCGGACTTTTGATATTTGATCCCTTGTGATCATACAAATGTTATGTAAAAATCCACCAACTCTGGGTAACTGGGGTTGTGGATTACAGATATTCCCGCTGAACTTATGTGTGATTGATCTAACTTTTTATTTGGGGAAATTTAATCACACGGGGATGAGAGGTCTCCTCATGTCATTGTAAATTCCTCATATACCCTTGACTCTACACAGGAAAACTATGTGGACATAGAAAAATAACTTCTTTATATTGTGTTTTCCTTGGAAAAATTCCATTCATATTATATTGTGTCAAAATTCATTGTATTTTATATTCATGATGACCTTCATTTTCTCCTAAAGATACATGAAGCTAAGAACTTCCTCGTCTGGTGTATACTCCCCCTTCAAGAGTCTTAATTTGAGATTAAAAATAATTTAAGAATGAAAACTGATGTATCTGACCACAATAATAATGTTTTCCCAACAATGGACCATGATGTTTACTCATCCCTCTCGGTAGGAGAATTCGTCTTTCATTAGAACCATTGTGATGTTTTTCCCTTACCACTTGGTTTGAAGACATTGTGTATTTTCATGATATATCTTGGGTCCCCACTAATATCAAAACATAAGAATCCCATATTCATAATCATGATTCTCAATGGTAAATTTGGTATGACCTATATTTTTGGAGAATTTATAGTGACCATGTCATTCATCGGTGTGTCCCAAACCATACGTTAACATCTGTTTTGAGCTTCTACCACTATTTTCCTTTTGGGGTCCACATTGTCAATGAATTTAACACCCCATTATTTCATTGTGTGTTATTTCTTCAAAATAATTCAATAACTTGCACTACACGCAACACCGAGTTCAAACGCACTATGACATACAAAACAAGTCATTCAAAAGAGGTTATGAATAATATATTTTAAACTTTATATAATCCGTATAATTTTATAATCCATATTATGAGTTTTTAAGACATAATGTAAGAAAAAATTCATTTTTTTCAGATAAAAGAAGTATTTTTCAAAAAATGAACTTTTACCGACTTTTAATAGTGATACCCTTTTTTTTAAATCCAATATTTTAAACTTTTATATATTTAATATGACTAAATAAATTTATTATTTAGAATGGGGACATAAAAAATTTACAATTAAAAACATCATGCTTCCACGGTACGTTTCCCTTTGAATAATGCAATGGCGTGCATTTTACGCAACTTCGAGATTCTAACACACCACAACCAATCAAACTAGACGTTATGAATAATAGTACCAATTTTTTGAAATTTTATAAAGTTTATCATTCTAAATGGACTTCATTTATAGATTCATAATATTGAAATTAGCTTAGGGTGATGTTTTGGTAATTTTCGGATAACTTTCATATTTTGATGAATAGTGAAAATTACTAAATTTTATTTAAAAATAACTTTTTAATCAAAATAATTAATAGTGAGAAGATATTAATTTGAGTGGTTTTAAAGTATAATTAGGATATATATTTTTACAATTTTATCCAATGGTGTTATTTAGAATTAATTTCACTTTGAAATTGGATATAAACCATTTTCAATCTTTTGATATATATTATTTCATAAAAACACGCTATTTGTTGTGACAACGGGAATTAATTATAAAATTAATTAATGCAACTTATATGATTGGAATTTTGTAAAATAGAAATCATTTTTGAAATCGGAATATCAATTTTAGATTAGGGTGAAATTTTGACATGGTTCTGAAAAACATCAATTTTTTATGAATAGTGAAACCACTAAGTGGTAGTTAAAAAACTGAATTTTTCATAAAACATAATTTTACCACTTATTTGAATGGAATTTATAAAATCCGAGCAACACGTTTTATATCAAGTAGTAAAATGTGGTTCAATGAGATGAAAATAATTTTTGGTGAATAGTAACTTTTTTCTTTTATTTACCACGGTTAAAAGTAAATAGGGTAATTAAGGGTAAAAATGATATTAATATTACCATAACACATGTCCTAATTCTATTGGACAAGTGTATATCGACCAAAAACAACCTTAGGAGTTAAATATTATCATTTAGGCCCACATGGATTAGTTTAGGACATTTATTATTATTTAATTAAAAGAAGAGTTAAAAGAGTTAAAATCCAACTTTATTTACAAAAACATTTTTAATATAGAGTTATGCATAAGATAATTTCGATCGTAAATAATCATTATAAGGATAAAACTATTTCCTACATAATGATAATTTATTTATAATTTATAGACAATAAATAATTTTATTTCTTTATGACACAATAATGATGCAGTATTTAACATAATAGTGAAAAATTAAAACAATTAATATTACAAATATCCAAATAAATATAATTTGAGACTTTTTATTAATTAAACTAATTTTATAGGTTAATATGACATGTTAGGATTGACTTAATAAACGTTTTTCGAAGTAATAAGTCTGTTATAAGTTTTACAAAAATCAATTATTTAATAGTGAAAACATTGACATAAAAGAGTTTTTAAAAGAAATATTATATTATTAATTGATATTAAATTCTTAAAAATATAAGGATATACAAAAAGACTTATATCATTATTGGTTCATCATTAATGGACCACTTGGGAAATCTTGGATGTATATAGTATTTTTATTAACTATATATTATAAAAACACAAAGTGGCATGGTAAGTGTTAAACTAATTAACTAAGAGTTAAAACTAAAAGATAAGGTTAATATAGTTACCCAGACCTATCTAAATCCTATTTTTTGAGTTGTTTTCGACCCATCCCCACCTTAAAATTTAAATAATTCACTTTTAATCCATGAGAAACCGAATATGAATTTATTATAAAATAATATTTCTAGCTTTTCCAAAGCTTCCCCTCACCCCTCTTATAAAAGGGAACTCCTCCTTCTCATTAATTCACATCTTCAAAGCCTTTTGGTTCGGAAACACTCTAAAAAAATACACACTAAACTTTCTTCACTTCATCCTAGAGGCCTTCCTTTAGTCAGAAATCCAATATAAGGAGTCCTTTTGATCAAATCAAAAGGAAGAATCCGAAGAAGAGGTAATGTTTTCACCACCCACTTTCAAGTTCCATTCTTCATCGACTTCTTATTTCTTTGTTATTACAATTATAAAATAATAAATACTGTATAATATATATACTGTGATGTTATTATAAACATGGTATAACCATATTCAGTAATATGTCCATCCTTTGAATGACATGTCACCATGCGTGCGTACGTACGGCTTACTGTCTCCACGTCGTGGTGTAATTGTTATTCAATATATTATTATTTGGATGGGTATAATAATGATTTGTAATTAATGTTAATAATAAATATAAAATGATTATTATTCGGTATATATGATATACCATCCAATTATATAGTATTTTAATATCAAAAGAATGATATTGTCGCTCGTGCATACGTACGAACTACTGTCTCCACGAACAGGATGAGATTCATTATCCATTATATCCATTCAAGTATAATTGTCATTTTATAAATTAAAAATAATGTTTAAGGACGTTATATCATTCTGGATATGAATAAGATACAAACAATCCATGACAAACAAGGCTTATGTAACAAAACATACAAAAGAAAACAAGTAAGTTAACACCAAAAACAACGATAATACTAATATATTATTAAAAAAGAAATGTTAAAAGATCATATATGATATCATATTAATATATACGATTCTTGTATAATTTAATAAAAATTATTTCTGCATTATACAGGAGGTTAACCTATCCTCATCCAAGGAAAAGGACAAGGTAAGGGTTTATTTCGCAATCTCTTCATTATCCAAGGTTGTTTATATGTAATAATCTACTGCGATTTCTTTATCATCCACATCTATCTTTCTTAAAAATGTTTATCAAAACATTATTACTATTTTATATAATATGGGTTAATGTAATTTATACCCTTGTTTGAATTTTTATAATAATTTTATAAATGAATATTTCTGTTGTTTTCCAAACAGGGTCCTCTTTAACCTTTTCGACAGAATTAAGGTAAGAATGTTTTTTTTAACTTATACGGCGGGTGCGGTTATTTTCCATCGTTATAAAATCGTTGAATCATCCCATACAAGCTTATAAGAATAGTTTCAATGTAAATGTCATATTTTATAATCGTGTGACCATTAAATGATTTCAAAATTACTATTTTAAGAATTTGTGAAAGGTACTCTTTATCATGATCATAATTTTAAATGTTTTAAAGATTTATCTTTCTAAATCCTTTTAATTATTGTCCATATTTTCAAAATTATTTTAAGGATTTATTCATATGGACATTAATATTTTGAAATGATATTTCTTTTTAAAAGTTTCAAAGTGGTATAGGACACTTTGATTCAAAAATCTCTTTTAAATTACTTCCTTTATAAATGTGTGATTTTTAAATGATTTAAAAAAATGATATATTTCTCTCAAATAGTTTTGATTTCAGCTATGTCAACGTCCTTTGATATATTTTAAGACTATTTGAAGTTTATTTATTATGATACAAAACATCCATATTGTAATCAAGGTTTTGTGATATGTTTGACTATGGATGTGTTATTTTTATACCATTCATGGTTTATGGAGAAAGTATTGACATTTAGTATGCTAGATTTAATATGAATGCTTATGTTATGTTTAATCCTTTCCATATGCGAATGCATTGGACTTAATATGTGACAGTTGGAGCTCGCTATAACTCCTCGATGAATCAGTAGGTCTCCTGAGAAAAATAGTGTTTTAGCACAAGGCCTTGGAAAAATATTATTTGTAGTCTTGGCACGATACCTTGGCTATCTGGTTATGATAGTCTTGAATTATGCATTCCATCATTATGAAAGTGGTTATTGATATTTCAGGCGATTATTCAATTAGTAGAATATCAATGTGAATAAGTAAATGACATTATTTCATTTTATTTTTTCCACACTATGTTGAAGTTCAAGTTTAAAAAGCTTTTTTTTGTTATACATTGCCTTGAATGTTTATTCTTATTTATGAAAGTTTCCTCTGTATTTCATACACTTACTGGGAATTTGAGATCACCCCTTTCAATGTTTTAATTTTTCCCAGGATTCCAAGAAGTGTATTATGATTGATATGTAGGGCTAAGCCAGGGGAATAATGGCATTCATAAAGATTATTAATTATTTTTTTTATGTCTTAAAGTGAAATGTAACATTCATGTATGTTATATATTTTCCAAGACTACTAAACTAATCGGTCCTTCATGACATGATATCTTGTAATCATGACAATGTTATGTAATATATGCACTGACACTGGGTAACTGGGGTCGGGGCGTTACAGTTGGTATCAGAGGAAGTCTAGAAATAACCATGGAATCTAGATATTGGAAAACTCTGATTATAGCATATATATTTAAGATGAAATTTGAGGATTAATATAGAATAACTTCCTAAAATTTTGGTATTGTAGAGATTTTGTGAGTTTTCTGAGCAATACATCCCTGTCTGGATACGAGAAGGTAGAGGCGGATCTGGCACAGATGTACCTAGGGGTAAAACCCAAAAACGCTGCATTGAGCTAGACTCGAACGAGAACTGGTGCATGATAATGGGCCTTATGCACTCTTGGTTACGACACTCCCAGGGGATATGCTTAGGATAATTCTCATTTTCTTTACAAACCATTATTAAGGGTTTATGACTATATTCTTTCTCATTGAAGACATTTTTATTATAAACATTTCAATTTGCGTTAGGTATTTTACAAGTTTTTAATTATTCATTGCAATTCATAAACTGACCTAGTTTTTGTTATTGTATAGAAATTGTGCCCAGTAAAAGGATTTTGAACTCCAGTAATATGTATGATCCAATGAATAAGAAGGATCATATCGTTCATGGTAATATGCATCATTTAGAAGGGAAATAGTCTCCCATGTATTATCATCATATAAAGAAATAGTATCATGTGTTGATATGATAAGTAAAGAGTTCTCTGAGTCCAATAGATTTGAAGGGAAGAAAGAGACGAAAAGTATGGAAGAGAGAAAGATAGATAAAGGGAAGAGGGAAAAGAATAATTTTACCATATGTGATAACTGTGGGAAGAAACACCCTGGAACTTTCCTGAAGGGAATGGGAGTTTTTCATAAGTGTGGTGGAAAAGCACACCAAGTACGTGACTTCAAGGGTAAGAAAATGGTTTAAAATGTACAATGCTTCATTGCCATGGAGTTTGGACACTACACGAACCTATGTCCTAGTCATCAGACTATGCCAAAAATGATGCTATTGGATAATAATAAAGTTATGATACTACCACAGATGAAGAGGAATGATTAGAGTTCTTGTGTTGATTATGTCATTTGAGTTTTTTATCAACAATGTACATGTTATAATAATTATGGAGTATATAAGGATTGTACTGCAGTACTATTTTATTAAGGACTTGAGATTGTGTGGAACAATGAAAAGTGACTCAATAACAGGTTAAATTTTTGGAAAATATATGGTTGAGAGAATGATAAACTTTAATATAGTTCTGATACGAGGTAGTGATTTTGGAAGAAGAGATGGTTGATTTTGGTAATTTAGGATGTTGTGGTGTTGTAAAAGAATATTTGAGGATGGTGTTCACATGTTATTAACTGGAAAAAAGGATCCTAATTATGTTTATCTTCCTTGTAAATTTTGGACTATGAGTTTGAATAATAGTATTTTGGATAATTCTAAAGGATTTAATGGATTATGTTTGAAAGGTTATTTTTGGATTTTTATAAAAGGACAACACACAGACCATGTGACGACCCGTCGTGTCGGACAAATCAACAGGAATCGAACCGAAAACCATAGTGCAATTGGGATTTATCACATACCATTGTTCTACATGATGTCCTTGGATAGTATAATGTAGTTTCATTACATAAAGGATCTGATACGTGAATTATAAATTCATTATATTTGGAACCCTATACGATTAGGAAAAATTGAGTATTTTTGAGTTGTACTATGTTTCGGGGTGAAAGATGAGTTTGTGGTAGAAATTTATTAATGGATAAAACTATAATTATAATGTATGTATATCCCCTTATGATATTATCCAATTTCATAAATAAATTCTTCAACATTAAGAGAAGGAACATAGAACAAAAATTTTGTCCTAGATGGTAACTTAGATCATCACTAATATATGGATTTGGTATTGTTGGCCTTTTCATTGCCTTTTTCTCTACAACTCTCCATCAGATAATTGATGGTTAGATTTCTCTTCCATATCCATATTTTCCTACATGGAACCCTATTATGTGTTATTTTCTGTAATCTTCATACTTGCCACTCTTTATGTTAAATAGAGGCCTCATTAATTCATTTTTCGATGTGGTATTTCAACTAAGATATTTTGAAATGTCAAAAATGTGTTATCTTAATACCTTATGTTTTGTTGAACCGATGGTATTTTAAATCATGATAGATTGATGAATTAGAGGACCTCAATTGTACACTTATTTTTAATTGATGGCCTCAATCACTACCTATAAATATTTAAGTTTTTCCTCCAATTATATGTCTCTAATTTCCACCATTGTTCTCCTAATCGAGATCATAATTTGGTGGTGACCCTTTAATTTCCCTTTTCCTCATATTAAGACTAAATTTTAGTAACCCAATTTCTAATGTGGGTTTTCCCACATAGATATTTTCTATTTTCAACCTTTTATTTTCGAAGAAAAATTTCAAAATTGTGAGGATGCAATTTATTGAAGGAGGGGAGAATGTAACACCCCAAGATTTCATAGTGTGTTATTTCTTCAAAATAATTCAATAACTTGCACTACATGCAACACCGAGTTCAAACGCACCATGACTTACAAAACAAGTCGTTCAAAAAAGGTTATGAATAGTATTTACCAAATTTTAAACTTTATATAATCCTTATAATTGTAGAATTCATATTATGAGTTTCATAGACATAATGTAAGAACAAATTAATTTTTTCATATAAAAGAAGTATTTTTCAAAAAATGCACTTTTACCGACTTTTAATAGTGAAACCCTTTTTTTAACACCAATATTTAAAACTTTTATATATTAATTTTGACTAAATAAATTTATTATTAAGAATGGGGATATAAAAAAATTACAATGAAACAGCCCATGCTTCCACGGTATGTTTCCCTTTGAATAATTCAATGGCATGCATTGTACGCAAGTTCGAGATTCTAACACAACACAACCAATCAAACAAGTCGTTATGAATAGTAATATCTACTTTTTCAAATATTATAAATTTTATCTTTCGAAATGGACTTCATTTTTGTATTCGTAATATCGAAATTAGCTTATGGTGAAATTTTGGTAATTTTCGGATAATTTTCATATTTTGATGAACAGTGAAAATTACTAAATTTTAATTAAAAACAACTTTTTTAATAAAAATAATTAATAGTGATAAGTTTTTAATTTGATTTCTTTTAAAGTATAATTAGAATATATTTTTATCATTTTATCCAATGGTGTTCATTAGAATTAATTTTACTTTGAAATTGGACATAAACAATTGTCAATCTTTTGATATATATTGTTTCTTAAAAACACGCTATTTGTTGTGACAGCGGGAATTAATTATAAAATTAATTAATGCAACTTATATGTTTGGAATTTTGTAAAATAGACATCATTTTCGAATTCAGAATATCAATTATAGCTTAGGGTGAAATTTTGGCATTGTTCTGAAAAACATCAATTTTTTATGAATAGTGAAACCACTAAGTGGTAGTTAAAAAACTGAATTTTTCATAATACTTAATTCAACCACTTCTGTGAATGGAATTTCGAAAATCCAAGAGACACAATTAATATCAAATAGTAAAATGTGGTTCAATGAGATTAAATTAAATTTTGGTGAATAGTAACTTTTTACTTTTATTTACCACGGTTAAAAGTAAATAGGGTAATTAAGGGTAAAAATTTTATTAATATTACCCTAACACATGTCCTAATTCTATTCGACAAATGTATCTTGACCAAAATAAACCTTCGTAGTAAAATATTATCATTTAGGGCCACTTTGATTAGATTAGGACATTTATTATTATTTAATTCAAATAAGAGTCAAAAGAGTTAAAATCAAAGTTTATTTACTAAACCATTTTTAATATAGGGTTATACATAAGATAATTTCAATTGTAAATATTAATTAGAAAGCTAAAACTATTTCCTAAATAATTATATTATATTAATAATTTTTAGACAATAAATAATATGGTTTATTTACGACACAATGATGATGTAGTTATTATCATAATAGTGAAACATTAAATTAATTGATATTATAAATACACAAATAAATATTATTTGAGACTTTATATGAATTAAATTAATTTTATAGGTTAATATGACATGTTAATATTGACATAATTAACTTTTTTAGAAGTAATCATTCTGGTAGGATTTTTACAAAAATAAATTATTGAATTTTGTCAAAATTGAAAAATAAGAGTTTTTAAAACAATATTATATTATTAATTGATATTAATTTCATAAAAATCTACGGTTCATCCAAGAGACTTATATCATGATAGAGGAATAATTAATGGACCATTTTGCGGTCTCTGGGATGTATATAGTAAGTTTATTAACTATATATTATAAAAACACAAAGTGCCATGGTAAGTGTTAAACTAATTAACTAAGAGTTAAAACAAAAAGATAAGGTCAATATAGTGACCCAAACCTGTCTAAATCCTATTGGTTGAGTTTTGTTCGACCCATACCCACCTTAAAATTTAAATAATTCACTTTGTAACCATTATAAACCAAATATGAATATATTATAAAATAATATTTCTATCTTTTCCAAAGGTTCCCCTCACCCCTCTTATAAAAGGGAACTCCTCCTTCTCATTAATTCACACCTTCAATGCCTTTTGGTTCAGACACCCACTAACCATATACTCTCTAAACATCCCTCACTTAATCCTATTGGCCTTAATTTAGTCAGAAAGCCAACTTAAGGAGTTCTTGTGATCAAATCAAATGGAAGAACCTGAAGAAGAGGCAATGTTTTCACCACCGTCTTTCAAGTTCCTTTCTTCTTCAAATTCTTATTTATTTGTTATTACCATTATAAAATTATAAATCCAGTATCTTATATATATTGTGATGTTATTATGAACATGGTATAACCATATTCATTATTATGTCAATCCTTTTAATGACATGTCACCATACGTGCGTACATACGGCTTATCGTCTCCACGTCGTGGTGTAATTGTTATTCAATATATTATTATTTGGATGGGTATAATAATGATTTATAATTCATGTAAATAATAAATATAACATGATAATGATTCTTTATATATGATATACCATCCAATTATATATTATTTTAATATCAAAAGAATGATATTGACGCTCGTGCATACGTATGGACTACCATCTCCCCCAACGCGATTAGATTCATTCTCCATCGTATCCACTCAAGTATAATTGTCATTTTATTAGTTATAAATAATGTTTAAGGACTTGATTTAATTCGGTATATGAATAAGATAAAACCTATCCATGAAAAACAAGGCTTACGTAAAAAAACATATAAAATAAAACAAGTAAGTTAACACCCGAAACAACGATAATACTAAGATATTATTAACAAAGCAATGTTAAAAGATCATATATGATATCATATTAATATATATGATTCGTGTATAATTTAATAACAATTATTTCACCATTATACGGGAGGTTAACTTACCCTCAACCAAGGAAAAGTATAAGGTAAGGGTTTATTTAACAATCTCTACATTATTCGAGGTTGTTTATACGTAATAATCTACTGGGATTTCATTATCATCGACATCCATGTTTCTTAAAAATGTTTATCAAAACATAATTACTATTTTACAGAATATGGGTTAAAGTAATTTATACCCTTGTTTGAATTTTTATAAGAAGTTTATAAAGGAATCTTTCCGTTGTTTTCCAAACAAGGTCCTTTTTAACCTTTTAGTCATAATTAAGGTAATAATGTTTTTTAACTTATACGGCGGGTGCGGCTATTTTCTGCCTTTATAAAATCGTTGAAGATTCCCTTACAATATTATAAATATAGTTTCAATGTAAATGGTTTATTGTATAATTATGTGACCTTTAAATGATTTCAAAATGAATATTTTAAGAATTTGTGAAAGGTACTCTTTATCAAGATCAGAATTTTAATTGTTTTAATGATTTATCTTTCTAAATCCTTTTAATTAATTTCCATGTTTTCAAAATGATTATAAGGATTTATTCATATGGACATTAATATTTTGAAATGATATTTATTTTCAAAAGTTTCAAAGTGGTATGGGACACTTTGATTCAAAAATATCTTTTAAATTACTTCCTTTATAAATGGGTGACTTTTAAATGATTTCAAAAAAAGAGATATTTCTCTCAAATAGTTTTGATTTCTTCTATGTCAACATCTGTTTATGGATTTTAAGACTATTTAAAGTTGATTTATTATGATACAAAACTTCCTTATTGTATTGAAGTTTTTGTGATATGTTTGACTGTGGATATGTTATTTTTATACCATTCATGGTTTATGGAGAAAGTATTGAAATTTCGTATGCTAGTTTCAATACGAATGTTTATGTTATGTTTAAAACTTTTCATATGGGAATATATTAGGCTTAATATGTGACTGGTGGAGCCCTCTATAGATCCTCGAAGCATCGGTAGGTCTCATTAGACAAACTAGTGTCTTGGAACAAAGCCTTGGAAAAATCTTATTTGTAGTCTTGGCACGAGGCCTTGGCTATGTGGTTATGATAGTCTGTCATTATGCATTCCATCATTATGAAAGTTGTTATTGATATTTCATGTGATTATTCGATTAGTAGAATATCCATTTGAATAATTAAATTGAATTATTTCATTTTATTTTTCCCATACTATGTTGAAGTTCAAGTTTAAAAGGATTTTTTTAGTAATACGTTGCCTGAAATGTTTATTCTTATTTATGAAAGTTTCCCCTGTATTGTTTACCCTTACTGATCATTTGAGATCACCCCTTTCAATGTTTTATTTTTTCCCAATATTCCAAGAAGTGTATTATGATTGATATGCAGGGTTAAGCCAAGGGAATAATGGAGTTCATAAAGATTATTAAGGATTTTTTTGTATGTCTTAATGTGCAATGTAACATTCATATATGTAATCTATTTTCCAACACTACTAAACTAATTGGTCCTTCAGGATTTGATTCCATGTAATCATGCCAATGTTATGTAATATATGCACCGACACTAGGTAACTATGGTCGGGGCGTTACAACGAACATACATAAAAAGTCCTTGATTATAGAATTTATTGTCCAAAATTGAATAGATATTCCCATTGTATTTTTAACTCATGTACTCAATGTCATTTCATAGAGAATATCTCCAAGAAGAATGAAATTCCCCAATATCTGATATTAATTTTTTATATCATCGATGTACGTGGCATTGATTTTAATGGGTATTTTTCATTTTAATTTGTATAAATCCTATTTGAAATCAAATTTGTCTTTAAATGGGTGGAAGAAGAGGCTACCATGACTAATGAATCTCAAGTGTATGTTGATTTTTGTGTGGTCCGAGATTTACAGCATATTTGATTTCCAGGATTCAATATTAGTGATCAGGGTTCACATTTATTCAATCACAACATAACAAATTTATTCATAAATATAGTGTTTTTTATAATGTCTCTACTTCTTATCACCCCCAAAATAATGAAAATGTAGAAATCCAAAATCTATATGTTATTTGAATCTTGTAAAAAATGGTACAACTTAATAGAAATGATTAGTGTTTGTCCTTCTATGATACACATTGGGTGTACTCTACAACTTTTAAAACACCGATCAATATTTCACCACATTGGATTGTGTATGGAATGTATTTTCACCTCCCAATGGAGGGTTTAGACCATTAATATAGTGTTGTTAAACAAGGAAATATGAATCTATCAGATATAAGAGATGATAGGAAATTGAAGATTCAAGAGATATAAGAAAATCGATGTGAAACATATTGGACCTCCCTAATCTATAATGAGTGGAAAATGGTTATCCATGATAGCAGGATTCATTAATCGAAACTATATATTGATGAGATTTTTCACATGTCATATTCTAGGCCAAAGCCCCACTTATCAGTTCACCAGGAATGTGGTCATGTTGGCGGCCTCTTGAAAAAAGTTACAATATGAACACAGATGGGTCATATTTGCATGGAATCACTAGAGGAGGGGGGGGGGTTCATGGGGTTGGGGGGAATGTGTTCCTTGATTTCTCTTTCACTAATGGTAATGGAAACTTAGTCATGGTCGAGGAGAAAGCCAGGCTCCCCATGATCTCTCTTTGTATTCAGTATATTATTGTTTTTTCTCAGGATGAGACTTAATCATTGATTCTTCAGGACACACTTCATGGTAATGGATCCACCATATGGCCCATTTCATACATTGTCTGAAAATTTATGCCCCCCTCCGTAACATCTAGAACACCCATACGTTTCATGAAGGGAATCAGGTTGCAAAATACCTAGCTTCTATGGGGGATTAGGGCTCCATCCACACTTGTATCCTTAAACCTATCAACTTAAGGATAGAGTGAGTTAATTTGATTAGAGGAGATTCTCTCGGAATTCATTGTTTTATCCCCCATGACTTCAGTCATCCTTATTATTTTCTTTCCACCATTTTGATAAAAATTTGATTTGGGGGAGGTTTAAATTGGTTGTCTACTAATGATATAACTAGTTATATTACAATGAAACCATTGAGATGATTGATACCCCTTACTTGAGTAGTTTATGGGAAAATTTTCGCACATAATATATCGACACATATTTTCACCAAAACATGAAGTGTGAATATTTATTGCATAATGTATGTTAAATATAGATTAGTTGAATATTTATCATCTTTGTAAAATGAATTTTCCATACATTCATTACTTATCATATATGTTCCATTCATTAATCATATTTACCTATGTGTGTGTTACTATTATCTGACAATAAAACACCCTAAAAAATGATAACTAAAAAATCAAAAAATTATTCAAAAAAAAAACAATAACCAAATATGGGTGGTTCTTGGGATGTTCCAAAACCACAATTCCTCATTCTTTGATCTCATTATAACTATTACAATTATTAACGTGAGGAGATCAAACAATGGTTGGGTGATTAATTGAGATTTATTCTTGAGTTTAGTTTTTTTTAAATAGTATTAAATGAGGCGACTGATGGAATATAAAAAAATGTGAATATCTAGGTTAGAATCTTAAGGTTTGACATTTCGGAATTATTAAGGGAGTTAATTTTGAAATTTTATTGCAATGTATGCAGGTCTGGGTCGGTGGAAAAAATTATTTAAGTAGAAGAATGTTAAAATAGCCAATATTTACTGAATAGAATGTGGAAATAATAACATGTAATGGTTTTCAAACATACCATTCGAGAGTTAGTGGAATTACTATCATTTTAATTATTTTCACATATTTTTACCTCGCATCTCATTGAATTTCACTCTAATATATTTTTTTAGACACCTTTTTCCATGAACACTGATAATGACTCCTTGATGTGGTTTTTACATTGTTAAAATTCATTCATGAATCAGATATTCATTTAATGATAAATATTACTTATGGTGGGAGTATATAAATGCACAATTTTGTAAATGTGTCTTTCCACAGGATTGAAAATGTTTAGTTGTGGGGGTGTGATCACAACACAACTCACTATTCATTTCCACCCTTACACCACAATTTTTAAATGGTTTTGTATTGATAATTAGAGTTATAAAGAAAAAAATTCACTTTAGAAATGATTATATATTTTTATTCATTTCATTGTTATAATGATAAATTTAGTTTGTTTTGATTATTTCCATGAAGGAATATGTGATTTAGAGAGTCCACGATGATGCGAATGGAAAATAGACCAAACTGCATGGAATCCAATGAACATTGTTCCTCTATTTTCATGATATGAGAAATAGGTTAATCAAAATTGGATAATATTTTTTTCAGATTAAAAATTAATTTCAAAAAATATTTCTTGAAGGAAGAAAAGTTCAATTAGTCCACTAAGAGGCCTAAAAGAACCAATCTGTTCAATAATATTAATCTGTATGCAGTAAAAAGTTTTCCTATGTATTTTGGTAATATCACTTATTACATACATTATATTGCCGCAATGTTTTAAAAGTATATTGAATAGAGGATAGTAATCAAATTTTTAGTTTTGTGAGAATTCATATAAACCTTTCGTGTGGCACAAAACCCTGGTCCAATTGTTTTCCCGATATGATGGTGCCCAAAACCACTTCCCATTTTGGCTATAAAAGACCACATAAGGAACCTACATTTGGATATTTGAAAAAAAGGAATGGTGCTACCATTTTCTAGTCCCAAATGAGTCTTCTACTCAAAGCCCCACTTATCAGTTCACCAGGAAGATGGTCATGTTGGAGGCCTCTTGAAAATGGTAACAATATGAACACAGATGGGTCATATTTGAATGGAATCAATGGAGGAGGGGGGGGTTCATGGGGTTGGTGGGAATGTGTTCCTTGATTTCTCTTTCACTAATGGTAATGGAAACTCAGTCATTGTCGAGGAGAAAGCCATGCTCCCCATGATCTCACTTTGTATTCAGTATATTATTGTTTTTTCTCAGGAGGAGACTTAATCATTGATTCTTCAGGACACACTTCATGGTAATGTATCCACCCTATGGCCCATTTCAGACATTGTCCGAAAATTTATTCCCCCTCCGTAACATCTAGAACACCCATACGTTTCATGAAGGGAATCGGGTTGCAAAATACCTGGATTCTATGGGGGATTATGTCTCCATCCACACTTGTATCCTTAAACCTATCAACTTAAGGATAGAGTGAGTTAATTTGATTAGAGGAGATTTTATTGGAATTCATTGTTTTATCCCCCATGACTTCAGTCATCCTTATTGTTTTCTTCCCACCATTTTAATAAAAAAAAATTTGCGGGAGGTTAAAATTGGTTGTCTACTAATGATATAACTAGTTATATTACAATGAAACCATTGAGATGATTGATACCCATTACTTGAGTAGTTTTTGGGAAAGTTTTCGCACTTAATATATCGACACATATTTTCACCAAAACATGAAGTGTGAATATTTATTACATAATGTATGTTAAATATAGCTTAGTTGAATATTTATCATCTTTGTAAAATGAATTTTCCATACATTCATTACTTATCATATCTATTTCATTCATTAATCATATTTACCTATGTGTGTGTAACTATTATCTGACTATAAAACACCCTAAAAAATGATAACTAAAAAATCAGAAAACTATTAAAAAAACAATAACCAAATATGGGTGGTTCTTGGGATGTTCCAAAACCACAATTCCTCATTCGTTGATCTCATTATAACTATTACAACTATTAACGTGAGGAGATCAAACAATGGTTGGGTGATTAATTGAGATTTATTCTTGAGTTTAGTTTTTTTTAAATTGTATTAAATGAGGCGACTGATGGAATATAAAAAAAATGTGAATATCTAGGTTAGAATCTTAAGGTTTGACATATAGGAATTATTAAGGGAGTGAATTTTGAAATTTTATTGCAATGTATGCAGGTCTGGGTCGGTGGAAAAAATAATATAAGTAGAAGAATGTTAAAATAGCTAATATTTACTGAATAAAATGTGGAAATAATAACATGTAATGGTTTTCAAACATACCATTCGAGAGTTAGTGGAATTACTATCATTTTAATTATTTTCACATATTTTTACCTCGCATCTCATTGAATTTCACTCTAATATAATTTTTTAGACACCTTTTTCCATGAACACTGATAATGACTCCTTGATGTGGTTTTTACATTGTTTAAATTCATTCATGAATCAGAAATTCATTTAATGATAAATATTACTTATGGTGGGAGTATATAAATGCAGAATTTTGTAAATGTGTCTTTCCACTGGATTGAAAATGTTTAGTTGTGGGGGTGTGACCACAACACAACTCACTATTCATTTCCACCCTTACACCACAATTTTTAAATGGTTTTATATTGAGAATTAGAGTTATAAAGAAAAAAAATTCACTTTAGAAATGATTAAATATTTTTTTTAATTTCATTATTATAATGATAAATTTAGTTTGTTTTGATTATTTCCATGATGGAATATGTGATTCAGAGAGTCCACGATGATGCGAATGGAAAATGGACCAAACTGCATGCAATCCAATGAACATAGTTCCTCTATTTTCATGATATGATAAATAGGTTAATAAAAATGGGATAATATTTTTTTAAGATCAAAAAATAATTTCAAAAAATATTTCATGAAGGAAGAAAAGTTCAATTAGTCCACTAAGAGGCATAAAAGAACCAATCTGTTCAATAATATTAATCTGTATGCAGTCAAAAGTTTTCCTATGTATTTTGGTAATATCACTTATTACTTACATTATATTCCCGCAATGTTTTAAAAGTATATTTAACAGAGGATAGTAATCAAATATTTAGTTTTGTGAGAATTCATATAAACCTTTCGTGTGGCACAAAACCATGGTCCAATTGGTTTCCCGATATGATGGTGCCCAAAACCACCTCCCATTTTGGCTATAAAAGACCACATAAGGAACCTACATTTGGATATTTGAAAAAAAGGAATGGTGCTACCATTTTCTTGTCCCAAATGAGTCTTATACTCAAACATATATGTTCAAGTGTCTATGTGAGGTTCTAATACAACCTCCTTTTCTTTCACTCCACCCATGGAGTTCTTAACGTCATGTGATCAACTAGGGGGTGGACGTGATGTAAATCCCAAGATTCATTTTTTTAATATTTGAATGATACTTTTAATTTTGGATTTTTATTTTGTTTTTATAATCCAATATTTTTATTATATTGTGTTATTTAATGGTATCTCATTCTCAACTCAAACGATCATGTTTGGGGGTACATATTCATTTGATGTTTCACACATCATTAACCACCTCTTCTTCACCCTTTCAATTACGATGTTTCTGTGGTCCATATTGATCAATTTAAATATAATAAAAACATTCAATTCCACGTAAATTCTTTTTCATGATATCACGTATAAATAACATAAACATGTGGATATATTATATAGTTCTTTTTGTGCTACCTTTTTATGTTTTAGTTATGAAGTTGAACACAAATCACCCAATCACTAGTTGTATCTGATGAATCATTTGGGTTTCTGATTGATCCTTAGGAGGTATCATAGTATATAATTAGTACCATTATGGATATAGGTGTTATCAAAAAGGTATTAAAATATCACAACTGTATCTCTTTAAGTGACAAAGGATGAGCATCACCAGATTTCCCTTGGTCGATAACACTTAATTAATTCTGTTAATTTATGCTTTGTTTTATCACATTTAATTTTCTTTTGGATATCTAAACCAATAAACCAATAGTCTTCCAAAACCCAATTATAGATTTCTTAGACAAATCATTTATTTTAAATTATTTTTCTAAGGTATCAATGAATGATGACCTAGGGTTCCTTCTGTAATTCTGAAATTATTTAAATAACTAAAAAACTATCATGATGCACTTGAAAATATGATCTACTCCTCTCAGTCAATTTAATAAATCTACCCTGTTGAATTCTTGTTTTTAACCATTTTCCAACACTAATCAAGTTAAACTTATATGTTTCATAAATCTAGGATGACATTCTCTTATTATAGACAATAGAGTATATGAGAGATATTTTCTATAGATCTTATCCATTATTCGATAATCAATGGGACAATAGATCCACTGAAATATGGTGTTCATTGATTCATAAAGGACTATATATAATGTTTTTCCCTTTTAGGTGATTATGGTCTATCATCTTGATTCATATTATTTCGCATAACTCGAGCCAGTTGATTCATCATTCTCATGATGTTTTCCATTGCTGGACTCCAACGGAAGGTCTTTGGTGACTGGTCCATTGCACTCTCCATTTATGAGGGTTTTCCTATTTACTACCATTTTATATAAGAATAACAACTTAATTTGAAACATTTTTTATTTAATAAAATTATATTTCTAATGTAATTTCATTTCATAAAATATCATGCTTTAATATGTTATTAATTGACAAAAAATACATTTTCTATAAATCCTTCAAAATGGTTTATAAAAAGATTTTGATTTACCAAAAATATCCTTGAGGAGTTCCGAACCAGGAGTATAATAAGGACCATTTTCATGTACCAGGTTATGCTAAGTCAATCCCAACACACCAGGTCAGAGTTTTTACCCATTAGTACATCAGTTCTCGAAACATGCCCACTTTTTTATATTGATATAGTTATTTATTTTCTCAAAAACCACATATTTAATACTTCACCAGAATGCTGATATGTTTCCCTATATATTAACATGTCCTTGAGGATAATACTAAAGTTTAAATATTCTAATTTCTAAAAATAACTAAATCTTCATTTGATACCAAATTTTTCATCTAACCTTTTTTATTAATTAAAATTTTCATTACATTGTACAAAACATTAGATCATATATTGTTTTGTTTCTTGTAAAAAGGTATATAATACAAGAAATCATAAAATATTCTTTAAATAAAGTTGAAAATATTTATCATAGGTTCATACTAAGTACAATTATTTCATCTCATAACTTGGGGACATACATCAAAGGAAAGGGTGAACGTAAAGGCTAGTAAGGGGAAACAAGAGAAACAATTTACATGTGATTTTGAGAAATATTAATAATAATTTGAGGAAAATCATTATGGAATGAAAAAGAGATTGGGATGTATAAAATTAATAAAATATTATGAATAATTACATGTAAATGTGTCTACAACAATTATTTTATACATTATAAAGCTTATCATCATGGTTTTTCACCGAGGTTTCATAAAAATTACAAAGGTATAATAAAAGATATCATATCTAGGGATTAATTTAAATACCTAATTAATTAGATAGTTATAAAGGGAAACCTAAATATGTATTAATTCGTGTGAGCCAAATATATGATAATAATTAATTTCATAAATAACCCGTGGAGAATAATAGAAACAGATTTCATATCAAAATAATGGATGTTTTAAGAAAAGTTCTTAAACAAAAGATATTTATATCAATTTTAATACACAAAAAGGAAGGGGGGATTAATATATGTTAATAGCATCATAAAGTTTAAATGTTTTGATATCTAGTTTAATAACCCAAAATCATTTTGTCTTTTTGGAATTAAAAAATTAAATAAGAGAATTTCTAGAGAAAAAGAGAGAAAATTTGAGAAAACAAAATTGGCAACATAACTGGTATTGAACATTGTATTAGAAAACATAAAAAAGGAGGGGAAAATGGACTTCTATAGATTACTCATAATTATGTAATGGTATATAATAAAATGGATATAATAACCAATTTTAAAAATTTTAGTGACATATCTCATAAAAAGTGAATTGAAAAGAAATGAAAAGTGAAGATTTCCCATAACATCAATAGTAACTCTTAAAAGTTGATGATTGTGACGATGGGGGATTGAGGAAACATTTGTTGGTATAAAAATATATATTAATGTAATAAGAATTGATAATGAAATCTAATTGAGAAATATGTGTGTATTTATAGAAAAAGGGGAGTATTTGTTAATTAATTTCATGGGACACCTAGGTAGTGGTAAATGAAAAAACATTGTATTGCCCATGGTATTTTCCCATGGTATTGGAAACATGGGAAACCTATTATGAGATATTAATACAACAGTTATAAATGAATTTTAAATTAACTATTAAATAATTTTTATGTCATTAACATTCTGAAAACTCAAAAGTATGATTTTACTATTCACCAAAAAATAAAATATTCTAGAAAGTTATAATAAATTCACCCTAACCTAATTTACATGTATTTTTTTTCAAAATTCATTTTTATTTTCTCATAATAATTTACTATTTATAATAAATTTATCTTTTAAATATAAAAATCCATATTTTATAAAAATAACAATGTATAGAAAATTACTTGTAAAATTTCTAACACTTGAATAAAATAAAATTATCTTTTCATTTGAATTTTAATACAATTTTTTGAATCATACTATTTCTTTAAAATAATTATAATTAATAATAATTTAGTTCATTATAATAATTACATCTTTTTTAAAAAGTAAAATTTATGTCTGAAACCTCAATTAATCAAATTCATCATATTTTAAATAAAAACTAGACTCAATATAGAATTATGGGAAAAACATTTAATGATACTAAGGGGATATTAAATAATTAAATAAGACCCTAAAACATAACCCCTTATATCAACTATGAAATACCTAATTGTAAGTTTTGTGATGGTGACAGATTCATGTGGTGTCTCAAAACATCATCCGACTGGTAATTTACACTAACTTGAAATTCTACCATAGGAGATTTCGTTCAAGACTCACTTATTAATGCTCAAAATGGGGTTGTTATAGAGTGTATCCATGTGACACTAAATCCCAATCAAATTATAAAAAATGCGATTCAAATGGGATGAATCTACTGGTTGAGGCCATCAACTATTCCTTTTCTATCAATCTTCATTTTCCAAAATATTACTTATAAATTCTAATGATAATGATAAAATTATTACCAATACTATAGTTCCTAATGGTTATAAGTACCAACGGTCACATAAAGGATGGATTTATATGGTCACATTTCAATTTATACTCACATTATTTTTAATGAGATATAATTTTGTTGTGTTCAATATAAAATAACACACATTTTTAGGGGAAAAATATTAAAAATGATCAGGACATTATTAGTTGACTGTGTTCCCTTGGTAAATTAATATGTGGGTTTAGTGTAGAATTCAATTTTCATCATAGAGGGTGACCCCTATGCAGCATCATTTTGATCAGTATAGTATGAGTGAGTTCCATTCTTCTATAGTGAGGTGTCTCAGTCTGCTTTGACTATACCCATTAGTGGTTGTGAGAATGTATCCCTTCGAGAGGCCCAGAGAAATCAACATTTTTTCATGTTCCCTATGTTGTGTTTTCTGTAATTGTAAGGTCAAAAAAATGGTAATATATCCCTTATCTTGGAGGATGATTCCAGTAGGTTCTAGTTTCCCTCAAATGTTCCCTAGGCGTTGACCCTTTATTTGTGTTCCAAGATCTAATCTTTCAGATCTGGTTACATCAGCTCAAGTTTGTATCTTAGATGAACCCCATTAGTATCATTTTTTATTATACTATGATATATATATAGATCCTGAATTTTGGGATTAGTTTCATCACTAATAGTATAGATCATAGATTATGTTCTCCAAGACGAGTGTTTTCTTGGATTTTTTGAGCATAAATCCATGGTAGGAAAAGTGATAATGACCTTAACATGATACTATGTATTTACAATGAATATATATAAATTTTTTACTGAATGTATCACATTTAATTGACATTACCTATGAATATTATTCTTCTCGTGATGCTTTATGTTTAGTGATTTTAGGTTTTTCTACTGGGTAATGTTATACTCACAACTGCATGAGATCTGCCCACACATGTTGCTTCTTATGTAGCCAAAGAAACATTTTATAGAGACCTTAGTGGACCAGGAGTAGGTGAATATTTTTTGTTCTAGAGTAAAAGTGGTTTATACCTATGATTCATATGACAGGTGTCCCCTTCTTCTATGTAGGTCGGACATTATTTTCCAATTTTGGGTGGGTTCAAATTTCAGCCATTTTATTCTCTATAGTAATTTATGTCATACATTCATTTATGGATTATAGAAGTATAAATGAATTATAATTTGATTTTTAAATTTCTACATTTATTGGGACTGGATATGTGTGTGTGTTTATAATTACATTATGATAATTACTACCATGTGTGTGATATGCCTTCTTAGTGCTAGTCTCTTACTCCTATCACAATAGAAGAAGGATTGGTGAAGTTTCTGCTCCATCCCCATTGTATTGGGTCATGATAAATTATATATAGATAAAATATAAATCCTTATGTGTTATTGAAGCACCTAGTTTGTGTAATAGAGTTTGGAGTTTTTATTTTTTAGATGCATGGTTTTGTTTCGGAACATGGGAAATAATGATTCAATGTCTTGAGTTTGGATCATTGGATAGCATATATAGTGTTTGTGTGGAAATTGATGTATCTATTCACTATGATTATGATATACTTTTTTTACTTTATATATTTAGGTGGTAGCTGTGGGGGGGGGGGGATTTGTACATACATCATATAGGAATGGGTTGTGTTTTCCATGTACATCTTGAGTAAACTCTCAAAATATATTCATTATCCTTTTTATATCATGAAAATATTTAAGATGGCTATATGTTGACAGTAATATTAGATTCTGATATAGTTTCATGATGAGTACCATTTGAATGACGAGGTATCAATACTGAGAGCCACTTGGAAGGTGTTTCCTCCTAATGCAACCAAAATAGTGATACCACTTATTGAGAGGTGCTTATATCCTTTAGTATATCCGATGTAAGTTTGATGACATGATGGGATGCTGATTTCTCCAGTAAAATAATAAAATAATACACATAGTTTTGGTGTGTAATGTGAGTTCCAATGATATGTAGCACTTAGGTATTATAGTGAGATAGAACATCAGGGAGTTGACGATTAACTAAAGGTGATGGTCTGGGTTTCTAGATTGTGTGAACCCTTTCTGATCCAATGGTTTCACTATTTACACATTTTCTATATGGATTAGCATTTGGATCTTGTGGTACTAGTATATTAAACACTAAGGTCAAGTGTTTATCAAATATTCCTAATTTAGTGATCACCCAAGTTACATTATGGGCCACACCCACTTATAATGTGTTGGAGTACTAGCATGAGCCTGTGGTGTGAATATTTTTCTTGGTTTGGTCTCATCAAGATAATGGTTTTGCTAGTGAAAGATGTTTATGGTGATATAAATCATCAGTATTGTAATTTTTTGTGATATTTCAATTAAATTTTTACATGAATTGAATATGTAATATTCCCCCCACCAAGATATATTCTTAATACACAATCTGAAACTTTCTAGGTGAGATAGATCTACCCATTGTGTATAGTATTGAAATGTGGTCAAAGAGTTTATATGGCCTGTGTAATTGATCTTGTTTGATATACAAAGGTTTTGGAGCATTCCTTAGTTGTGATAAATAGGTGGGAAATGGTAATGATGATTTCCAAGAAGTAGGAGCTCATAGAGGCTTCGAGTGGAGTTTGAGGAATGACCTATACCTTCACTTACCCATTTTCAGATTACACACATAACCATGATCCACTTTTACTTGAGTTTATTCCCTATTCGATACATAGTTATACCACTAGAGTCTTCTTGCTCGACCTTTTTTTAGAGGCTTAGGTAGTGCTGATTAGTGATTACATGATTTTATTGACATTGTGATCACACTCTATGATGAGAGAGAGAGAGAGCCTCATGAGGAATCTCTACATATTTTCATTGAGAGGTACTGAGGATTTCCCCTATATGGACAAGTTTCCTAACATCCATGCTAATTTGGATTCAACTAGTGAGTGTAGTATTCATTCTAGTTTTTTTGTGATAATTTTTCCTCATTTTAGAATGTGTGATCTCAAATAGAGGACGACGATATCATGTACATGATCTTATGACTAAATTTCTATTAGTTGTATTGTGATTCCCTTGGAGTAGTGGAAGTTATAAGATTTGATTTATATAAATTATTGATGTAGTATGAGGACATATTTCCTAGGGTCATTCCATGTTTATATTATCACCAAGGTTTAGGCTTCTTATAAGATTAGAATAATGGATCATCCTTGATTGTTTTTATAGAGCATAAAATGGAATACTTTGAACCTTATAAGATGATGGTGTAATACAATGTTTTTTTGAGAAATGGGTTTTGGAAGACCTGTTGTTTTCTCCTAGGAATCCACGTCTTGTCACCTGAGTGGTGAACAAGTTCTCAATGTAGGGTGTGGATTGGTTTCACATGAACCTAGCGATTCAAGGAAAAATATCCACTCATAAGAATCATTATATTTTTTGACTAGTGTTTTGGGGGAAAGTGTTATCTATGACTGACCTCATGATTGTTATCACTAGCTCCAAGTTTGAGTGGTGGATGTGCCAAGCATGGCTTCCTCGAGTTGTTTTAGTTTGTTTGAGTTCTTGGTCATATAATTTATCACACTAAATGCCCAAAATTATTTTTAAGAATGTTCCATAAACATTATTGGTAAATTTCATTTTAGTATTTTTTGATGGCAACCTATTAGATTTAGAGCCAGATTTTCGGATTGAGAGAGACATGATAATGGAGCTAGTGATTATTGTGAATGGGGTACGGTTCAACCATGGGTAGATAAATACATCCCAAAAGATGTTAGGAGTCCCTTATGGATTGAGGATGGTTGTAATAGGAGTTTGATGTGGAGATAATCTAATCTATGATATCATACCATATCGAGGATCGTAGCGATTTGGCTAGTAAAACATGATATTTATAAGGATCATACACCATTTTTCACAATGTTGCATCAGGTTAGTGAGGTGGATTTTTTCATTACCTCATAACCATAGTAGTTCTGGTTTCTTTTTTTCTCCACATGTCATAGATGGGTATGTTTGTGTATGACTCATTATATGAAAATGAACTCAGAACAATGCGTTATGTGAGTGGAGTTTTCTTTTTAATGGACTCAAAAATATTTGGAATATATAGATAAATAAAATTAATGGGTAAGTGTTTTTCATGGGTGTGTGTTTGTTGGAAGCATAGAAAACAACTATTTGAGATTTTGACAGTGTGTGACCCATTTGAGAGCTCGGAATCCCGAATTTTTGTTTAGTTTTTCTGTTTTGGGGTTGAAAATCTATTAAGAGGGGAATAATTTAATTTCATAGTTTTTACCGTGTAAGGCTATGGAACAATTATAGGAATGGTTTCAATGTTAGGTGCTTAGAGGGTGAGAGATTCCAATGCCTGGTGAACCCATAATTGAATTTTTAAAAATATTAAATATATTAATATCATATGTGTTTAGATATCCTAAGAAAAATATCTCCCAATCAATGTATCAGGTCAGAAACACGAGGCCACCAATGAGTTTACAATGTGAGGTTTACCCTAGAAATGAAATAACCATGTTTGGGCATGGAAATTTGTGAAAAAGTCATCCTGGTTTCAATTAGTAAAATAAATTAATTAAATTAATTAATATTATTTAACTAACAAAGATACCTATTAACATTCATAAATATTCCATTATATCTAATTTGTAGGGTTAGCCTTATTACCATGATAATTTAGTGGATATAGTGGAGGAACATTGGTGGGAATTAGGGTCATGGATCGATGGTTAGATCACTATAAGGATCTCCAACGATGTTGAAAATTATGGATTTCATCAACAACAATTATTTGAAATCATTATTCATCAATAATTTATCCAAATAAATGTAGGAATTTAGTTTTCTATTTATTTACCCCATTTATATTTACCCGTTGAGGAATACAAATTAATTAAGTAATAAATTATTTCATGGGTTTGATTGTTTAATTCATGTAATAGATTTATATTCATATAGTATTGGAATTGATATTATCGGATATTTATTTCTCTTTGTTCACTATTCTAATAGAAAATAATTAAGGCCCACCTGAAAAACGGCCAAGGTTTGTTTGTAAATTTTTTTGTCATGATTTTCGCCCTTATTTATTCACCCATTTGTAAATGATATTTATTTTGACCAGTGGTTCTATAAATACATAATAATGAATATTTGTGAAAAAAATATTTGATGCAACTAATTCATCACCAGAGGATCATGATTAATATTAACAACATGATTTATGTGTGTAGTGGTTACTGAGGTTAGAGTTTGGATTTGTAAACCCACAGATTGAAGGTAGAATGGCAGTGTTGATTGGCATGACGAAATTGGGTGATGTGTGTTGGTTGGAAAGGGGGCATGGTCGGAATGAGAAAGACTTTTTTATTTGATTGTGGGTGGTTACTCGTAATGAAGAGGAGAATTATTGAATGAATCTTTCACTGAAGGCTATGAATAGCTAGTGTTTTGTGATATCTAGGTGTTTCATGCATGATTTTAGGACACTATGTGGGAAAGGGATGTGTTGCAGGTGTGGTAATAAAAACATTTATGGAACCTGGATTGTAGAGACCCGAAGCCTGACGTACATAGACTTTACATTACTTTTGCGGAATACTTATTACATAACAAAAACACACACACAAGGATCATAATAGTTTAGTGTCTTTGGAAACTTGGAATATAATCTTCTAATCCTGGTGAATGATCTTCAACATCTCCCATAAAGATCTTCCTTTTTTTATACCTAAAACCATTCTTTATATCCTGGGGAAAAGTAAACATAAAAGGGTGATCTCAAATGCTCAGTAAGGGTAAAAAAAAGAAATATCAATCACATCATATACATAAGAACATAACTTTTGGAAATCATAACCTATAAAAGAGATCATAATTTCATAACCTAGGATAACTCATGGAAGTGAAATGAAATCACAATAATCATAAAATAAAACATTAAACATTGTGGCATACACACATAATCATATAGAATCATTTCTTGTTAGTCAAGACTCATTTCCAAGATTATCTTAGTGGACAAAGTCCCTTTCTGAACCGAGTCACCCTAGTTTCAGTCCTGTTTCACTGAACCGGTATAACCTACAATTCCAGCCATGTCTATCTCATGAGATATAAAATCTTTACCCTATTAATTGGAGGGAGATATAGGTCCCACCCATCTCATAATGATACCATTCTTATGTGTGCCACAAAATCATAAATCATACATCATTGCATAACCCATGTAATACAAATGGGAATCTTAAACATCATGACATCCTAAAACAATTTGTATAAGATAAATGAAATCATAAAAATAATTCCATCACAACATAATCAAATCAATGTAATAATAGGGATAAAAACATAACCCTTTATTATCATAGATGGAAAATAATTTTGATAAAACACTTGAACTCCATTCTTGAGGAAAATATCCTTTCTTCTTCAAAAACAATTTTCCTTTATTAACATGTCATACAACTTTAAACTAAAAGAATTTGATTAAATATAAACTTGAAAACTTGTAAAGGAAGATTCTTGGAAATAATGTTTTAAAAATCCATTCATGCCGTATAGGTTAAAAAAACATTCTTCCCGTACTTTTTTCGAAAAAGTCAAAAAGTACCTCGTATGAAAAACGCCAAAAGAATCCTTTCATATTCTTTACTAAAAATTCACTGAAGGGTAAAATTGGATTTAAACTATTGTAATTGGATGAAAACAATATTACATATTGAGGGAACATGGATGTGGATGATAAAATACACCCCAGTAAATACCAAAGTATAAACAATCTCGGATAAAAATGAGATTGTGATATTTCCCATACCTTAGGTCCGATTTGCTTTGTAAGTGTTCGAAGCTCCTTTATAATGATTTAAATAATGTCATTGACTTATTTCAGAATCATATAAATTGTTATGATATCATATATGGTTCACTTATGACTTTATATTACCTGTTCTTTTGTAAATTCCATGTCAAAGTGTGTTTTGGGTAAAATTGTTTCATTTGTCGTCCGTGTTTTGACATGTAATTATTCATATGATTACTTAGATCATGATTACTTAATTCCAGAATATAAAACATGATATATATATATATATATATTCAGAATATACATATATATAATAAATCAGTAAATGGAAAGAAATACATTGTTCATGGAGACGGTAGGCCGTACGAACGCATGAACGCTATTTTCGTTTCCTTATTGAGTTGAACGGAATTAAGTAGATGACATAAATATATATACACATAAATCTAGTATCATTATTATGTCATATATTTCATGATTACTTATTATATATACTTTATAATCATTCATGAATTGTTAAAGTGGAGAATGAATCTCATCGTATCGTGGAGACGGTAGTCCGTACGTACGCACGAGCGATGTTATCGTTCTCATGATCGTGGGACTGTATTGGAGTGTATGCATAATATTTCATAATCAATATCACTTTAAAATAATAATATATAGTTATTATTTACACCACTATACCCATCCAAGTAAGGTGGTGGTGGAAAATAGATTTCACCACGGCGTGGAGACGGTATTCCGTACGTACGCACGCACGGTGATTTCGTTTTCCGTAGGATGGATAGATGGTCAAATAGGATTGTTTCATACTTATAATAACATATTAGTATATGAGTGATACTTATGTAATTACTCCATAATGAAACAACCTAAGAAGAAGAAGTGGAAGAAGAAATAAAGGTGAAAGAATCGGTAACAGAAATTACCTCTTCTTTGAAGCGCCTCTTTGAAACCTCCTTTAGGGCACTAAAATTGGTCTTTGAGGAAGACCAGAACCTCTAGGATGTTTATAGGTAAGTGGAGAAGAGAATTTGGCAGGGGTTGGCCGAGCTTGAAGGCTCAAAGTTGTGTGAGGAAGAGAGGGAGGAGGTGCCCATTTATAAGGGAGGAGAGGGGAACCTTTGGAATAACTAAAAATATTATTTTATTATAAAGTCAAGTTCGGGTTTAAATAGCTTCAAAATGATTTATTTAGAAGATAAGGTGGTGATGGGTCGAAATACTCTCATCCAATAGAATTTAGACATGTTTAGGTTACTATTTTAACCTTATCATTTAGATTTAACATTAAGTTAAATAATTTTACTTTTACCGTGTTTTCTTGTGTTCTTACACTATAAGGATCATAAACATACTATAAGAAGACAAAAGAACACCCAATTGTTTATTATTAATATATATAACCTTATATAAGTCATTTGGCCGAACTGTAGATTTTTAGGAATAAAATAACAATTTATAATATAATATTTGTTTTAAAAACTATTTTAGGTCAATTTTGACACTATTTTAGTAATTGATTTTTGTGAAAATCATAACAGAATGACAAGTTCGAAAAAAGTTAATTAAATCGCTAATATCATGTCATATTTACCTATAAAATTAGTGTAATTCATAAAAAGTATTAAATTACATTTATTTTGGTTTTTATAAGGTCAATTATGTCAATATTTCATTAATAAGATAATTACTGCATCATCTTTGGTTAATAAATAAATTAAATTATTTGATGTATAAAAATTACAAATAAAATACCATTATGTAGGAAATAAATTTATCTTTCTAATGAATATTTACAATTGAATTTATCTTATGTATAAACCTATATTAAAAATGTTCTAGTAAATAAACTTTGATTTTAACTCTTTTAACCCTTCTTTAAATAAATTAATAATAAATGTCCTAATCTAATCCAAGTGGACATAAATGGTCATATTTTATTCCTAAGTTTGTATTTGGTCGAATTACACTTGTCCAATAGAATTAGGACATGTGTTAGGGTAATAATAATATCATTTCTACCCATAATAACCCTATTTACATTTAACCGTGGTAAATAAAAGTAAAAAGTCACTATTCACAAAAAATTATTTTCATCTCATTGAACCACATTTTACTTACTGAAATCAACCGTGTCTCTCGGATTTTTGAAATTCCACTCACAGAAGCGGTAAAATTATGTTTTATGAAAAATTCAGTTTTTTTAACTACCACTTAGTGGTTTCACTATTCATCAAAAATTGAATGTTTTCAGAAAAATACCAAAAATTAGGCCTAAGCTATATTTGATATTATGAACTCAAAAATGATTTCTATTTTACCAAATTCAAAACATATCAGTTGCATTAATTAATTTAAAAATTAATTCTCGTCGTCAAAACAAATAGCGTGTTCTTAAGAGATAATAACTATCAAAGGATAGCCACGTGTTTATGTCTGGTTTAAATGTGAAATTACATCCAATGACCAACATTGTATTAAATTGTAAAAATATATTATAAATATACATTAAAACCACTCAAATTAATAATTTGTCACCATTAATTTTTTCGATTGAAAAGGTTGTTTTTAATTACAATTTAGTAATTTTCACTACTCATCAAAATATGAAAGTTATCCGAAAATCACCAAAATTTCACCCTAAGCTAATTTCAATATTCAGAACCCAAAAATGAAGTCCATTTTGAAAAATAAAATTTACAAAATTTCAAAAAGTGGTTATTACTATTCATAACGGCTAGTTTTAATAATATTTTAATAGCATATTGTTGTTTAGTGAAACTCGGTATTCCGTACTACACACGCTATCAAGGAAGGTTTCGATTGTGTGTAATGAAAGGAAAGTCAAGGATTCATGTTGTGCAAGCTCCTTTTGATGTAGCGTACAACACAAGACATTAATAAAATTAAAAAGAATATTTTTCATAAAATCTTGTGGTGTTACATTCTACCCCCCTTAAAATGAATTTCGCCCTCGAAATTCGTCGGGGTTATAAATGGTTTACTATTCGAAAGTTTCTTTAATAGAAACCCACATCGTAAAAAGGAATACCAAAACCAATCTTTAAAAAAAAGTATGAAACGTAACGGTTACCCAAATAAACTAATCACTAGGTTTCCACATAGGTTAAAATATGGATATGGAAGAGAAATCTAACCATCATGTTCTGATGGAGAGTGGTAGAGAACATGGCTATGGAAAATCTAGCAATCACAAAGCCATAAATTTGTGATGATCTAAGGTACCATATGATTCATCAGATATAAGAGCACTAATACAACATTTTTGGTTTTCAAGATCGTTTCCCTAAAGTTGATGAAATTGGAATTAGAAGAAATACTTTCGTGATTTTGGTATAGTCTCACCATTTGTCGTTCTTTGGAAAATTTCCACTTCATCTCTTAAATAAATGAAGTTGAATTTGTCATTCGTGACATGTTAGCAGATCATGTGATAGAATGATGGGTCATTCCATCTCTTTCAAACAAAAGGTTATCAAAAGTTATAAGTCCATCTTATGGTTAATCGTATATGGTTCCAAAAATGAACTTATACTTCATATATCATACCGCTTAATAAAATAAAACTAGTTTCTACTAACCAAGGACTTCCAGTAGGCCAGTGGTAGGTGATAAAGTCTAGTCACACTTCGGTTGTGGGTTCGATTCCCACAGCCTTGTCAGACGCGATGGGCTATCACCCATCCAAAAGGTTGTCCTTTTTCTAAAACTATATTACTATAACATCCCATCAATAATATCGAAAAAATTTCTATCCTTAAACAATACTAACTTCTGTCCAACATAATCCATTCCAAACTTTAGGCTTATCCATAATACTGCAGTCCCCTCTCATAACATAGTGAAAATGATTACCAGAGATATAATACCATCGTTGATCCCCATATATCATAAGATATGTTTTGTTGGTCACATTCCAAACATTCAAAGTACTTAATCATGTATTCTCTTGAATACCCATTGAACCTTAGTGAAAACATGAATGCAGTTAAAAGTTAACACCTACCACATACCAAAATCCTCAAAATTCTATATACTCAAACCATGATATCACATAGTCCTTATATCAATCATGAGCTCATGAATACTGTCAAATATTTCATTTTCTCGTTTTCCCTTCATTATACGCATATCATTCTTTTTCCAAAAATATCTCAATCACTTTCCATGGTTACTGGGACCATAAAATTATTGAAAACCACAATAGACCAATACATAAATATTCCAATACTCCATGATATAACATTATTTTGGACTCCCATTACATAAACACGTAATCATTCCACCACATCGTTTTCATATTAAACATCGCCAATATTGATCGCATGTGACTTCCCTTTGTCCTTTGCCATAAGTGGTTTCTCGTGTCGATCATCACTAACCCTTGGATTAGGTCATTTATTAGCATAATGCCCCATTTCCGTGCACTTGAAGCATTGAAGTGTTCTTGGTGCGTTCTCTGCAGTGTTTGCTTTATTCACATCATTAGAAACCCTTTTTCCATTACTTCAACACCCAGCTGCTCGATGACCTTCTTTTCCACACTTAAAACATTTTCTAGTACCTTTAAGATAATATCCACCATGCTTCTTTCCACACTTTGTGCACAAGGAAACATTCATCTTCTTTTCACCATTATTCTGAGATTTCTCCTTGAACTCCATCTTTCGTTTCTTTTCAAAACCATGAGATGGATATATAAAACCAAATTTTATTTCTACCTTGATAGCACAATGCACAATTTCTTCATAGCTACTGAAGTCTCTTATAGCTAATTCCCTTCGAAGACTTGGTTTTAAGCCATTGAAAAATCAATCAACTTTACTTTCAGGTTGGATGATAATGCCAGATTCATACCTTGCAAGTCTAGTAAATTTCGCTTCGTATATACCAACAGATTCATAATCCTTCTCCTTCAGCTCAAGAAAATCCTTTTCTATCTTTTTTCGAAGAATACGATGGAAGTACTTACTGAAAAACAAGTTCTTGAACTCGTCCCATTCCATGGACTCAATTTCATCTCTTGGCCTCGTATTCTTGATAAGATTCCACCGTTGATCAGCTTCACCTTCCAAACGATATACTGCTAAGATGACTTTATCATGTTCAGAACATTGAAGAACTGAAAATATCTTTTCAGTGGTACTAATCCATTGTTCAGCAACAAGTGGATCGAAAGTCCCACTGAAAGAAGGTGGACGTTGCCTCATGAAGGACTCAATAGAATATTGTTCCCTTCTCCGATCATTTGGAAGTCCAGAATGATTCATAGCTTGTGTAAGTATAGAAATAAGATTTTTCACTCCATCTCCCATAACATTTGTTTGTTCAGGAGGACAATAATTGCATTGTCCATTGCATTGATCAACATGGTTCTTTCGGGTTCCAGCCATCGTCTAAAACCCAAAAATAATAGTGTGAGAGGTAAAAATCATGATAGGGAAAACAACATTATAAAGGTGGAGTATCCTCAATATCTAACTTCTTAGGTTAAATTCTATTTTCGTTACCGTAGTTCTAGGACTGTATCTTATACGTATAATTATCCTTAGGGACATCCCTAGACATACCTTAGAAATATCTCTAGGGATCTCACTAACACTTTCGCATCCCAGTTTCCAAAGGTAGACTAAACCATTCCTCTGATACCAACTGTAGAGACCCGAAGCCTGACGTACATAGGCTTTACATTACTTTTGCGGAATACTTATTACATAACAAAAACACACACACAAGGATCGTAATAGTTTAGTGTCTTTGGAAACTCAGAATATAATCTTTTAATCCTGGTGAAAGATCTTCAACATCTCCCATAAAGATCTTCCTTTTTTTATACCTAAAACCTTTCTTTATATCCTGGGGAAAAGTAAACTTAAAAGGGTGAGCTCAAATGCTCAGTAAGGGTAAAAAAAAGAAATATCAATCACATCATATACATAAGCACATAACTTTTGGAAATCTTAACCTGTAAAAGAGATCAAAATTTCATAACCTGGGATAAGTCATGGTAGAGAAAGGTAATCACAATAATACTAACTTAAAACATTAAACTTTGTGTAATACACACATAATAATAGAGAATCATTTCTTGTTAGTCAAGACTCATTACCAAGACTATCTTAGTGGACAAAGTCCCTTTCTGAACCGAGTCACCCTCGTTTCAGTCCTGTTTCACTGAACCGGTATAACCTGCCATTCCAGCCATGTCTATCTCATGAAATATAAAATCTTTACCCAATGCATTGGAGGGAGATATAGGTCCCACCCATCAAATAATGATACAATTCTTATGAGTGCCACAAAATCATAAATCATACATCATTGCATAACCCATATAATAAAAATGGGAATCATAAACATCATGACATCATAAAACAATTCATATAAGATAAATGAATTCATAAAAATAATTCCACCACAACATAATCAAATCAATGTAATAATAGGGATAAAAACAGAACCCTTTATTATCTTAGATGGAAAATAATTTTGATAAAACACTTGAACTCCATTCTTGAGGAAAATATCCTTTCTTCTTCAAAAACATTTTTCCTTTATTAACATGTCATTCAACTTTAAACTAAAAGAAGTTGATTAAAAATAAACATGAAAACTTTTAAAGGAAGATTCTTGGAAATAATGTTTTAAAAATCCATTCATGCCGTATAGGTTAAAGAAACATTCTTCCCGTACTTTTGTCGATGAAGTCATAAAGTATCTCGTATGAAAAACGAAAAAAGATTCCTTTCATATTCATTATTAAAAATTCACCGAAGGGTTAAATTGGATTTAAACTATTGTAAGTGGATTTAAACAATATTACATATTTAGGGAACATGGATGTGGATGATAAAATACACCCCAGTAAATACCAAATTATAAACAATGTCGGATAAAAATGAGATTGTGATATTTCCCTTACCTTAGGTCTGATTTACTTCGTAAGTGTCTGAACCACCTGTATAATGATTTAAATAATGTCATTGACTTATTAAAGACTCATATTCATTGTTATGATATCATATATGGTTCACTTATGACTTTATATTACCTTTTCTTTTGTAAATTCCATGTTAAAGAGCGTTTTGGGTAAAATTGTTTCATTTGTCATCCGTGTTTTGACTTGTAATTATTTATATGATTACTTAGATCATGATTACTTAATTACAGAATATAAAACATGATATATATATATATATATATATTCATAATATACATATATATAATAAATCAGTAAATGGAAAGAATACACCGTTTATGGAGACGGTAGGCCGTACGTACGGATGAACGTTGTTTTCGTTTCCTTATTGAGTTGAACAGAATTAACTAGATGACATACATATATATATACACATAAATCCAGTATCATTATTATGTCATATATTTCATGATTACTTATTATATATACTTTATAATCATTCATGAATGGTTAAAGTGGAGAATGAATCTCATCGCATCGTGGAGACGGTAGTCCGTACGTACGCACGAGAGATGATATCATTCTCATGATCGTGGGACTGTATTGGAGTGTATTTAAACTATTTCAGAATAAATATCACTTTAAAATAATAATATATAGTTATTATTTACACCATTATACCCATCCAAGTAAGGTGGTGGTGGAAAATAGATTTCACCACGGCGTGGAGACGGTATTCCGTACGTACGCACGCGCGGTGATTTCGTTTTCCGTAGGATGGATAGATGGTGAAAGAGGATTGTTTCATACATATAATAACATATAAGTATATGAGTGATACTGATGTTATTACTTCATTGTGAAACAACCTAATAAGAAGAAGTGGAAGAAGAAATAAAGGTGAAAGAATCGGTAACAGAAATTACCTCTTCTTTGAAGCGCCTCTTTGAGGCCTCCTTTAGGGCACTAAAATTGGTCTTTGAGGAAGACCGAAACCTCTAAAATGTTTGTAGGGAAGTGGAGAAGAGAATTTTTCATGGTTTGGCCGAGCATGAAGGCTCAATGTTGTGTGAGGAAGAGAGGGAGGAGGTGCCCTTTTATAAGGGAGGAGAGGGGCACCTTTGGAATAACTAAAAATATTATTTTGTTATAAAGTCATGTTCGGTTTTAAATAGCTCCAAATTGATTTATTTCTAGGATACGGTGGGGATGGGTCTAAATCCTCTCATAAAATAGAATTTAGACAAGTTTAGGTTCCTATTTTAAACTTATCATTTAGATTTAACATTAAGTTAAATAATTTTAATTTTACCGTGTTTTCTTGTGTTCTTACAATATAAGGTTAATAATCTTACTATAAGAAGCCAAAAGAACACCAAATTGTTTATTATTAATATATATAACCTTATATAAGTCATTTGTCCGAACCTTAGATTTTTAGGAATAAAATAACAATTAATAATATAATATTTGTTTTAAAAACTATTTTATGTCAATTTTTACACTATTTTAGTTATTGATTTTTGTGAAAATCATAACAGAATGATAAGTTCGAAAAAAGTTAATTAAATAATTACTAACATGTCATATTAACCTATAAAATTAGTGGAATTCATAAAATGTCTTAAATTACATTTATTTTGGTATTTATAACGTCAATTATGTCAATATTTCATTAATAAGATAATTACTCCATCATCATTGTGTCATAAATAAATTAAATTATTTGATGTCTAAAAATTACAAATAAAATACCATTATGTAGGAAATCATTTTATCTTTATAATGAATATTTAAAATTTAATTTATCTTATGTATAACCCTATATTAAAAATGTTTTAGTAAATAAACATTGATTTTAACTCTTTTAACCCTTCTTTAAATAAATTAATAATAAATGTCCTAATCTAATTTAAGTGGGCCTAAATGGTCATATGTTATTCCTAAGTTTGTTTTTGGTCGAATTCCACTTGTCCAATAGAATTAAGACATGTGTTAGGGTAATAATAATATCATTTCTACCCATAATAACCCTATTTACATTTAACCGTGGTAAATAAAAGTAAAAAGTCACTATTCACCAAAAATTATTTTCATCTCATTGAACCACATTTTACTTACTGAAATCAACCGTGTCTCTCGGATTTTTGAAATTCCACTCACAGAAGAGGTAAAATTATGTTTTATGAAAAATTCAGTTTTTTTAACTACCACATAATGGTTTCACTATTCATCAAAAATTGAATGTTTTCAGAAAAATACCAAAAATTAGGCCTAATATATATTTGATATTATGAACTCAAAAATGATTTCAATTTTGCCAAATTCAAAACATATCAGTTGCATTAATTAATTTAAAAATTAATTCCCGTCGTCAAAACAAATAGCGTGTTCTTAAGAGATAATAACTATCAAAGGATTGACAGTTGTTTATGTCTGGTTTAAATGTGAAATTACATCCAATGACCAACATTGTATTAAATTGTAAAAATATATTATAAATATACATTAAAACCACTCAAATTAATATTTTGTCACTATTAATTTTTTCGATTGAAAAAGTTGTTTTTAATTACAATTTAGTAATTTTCACTATTCATCAAAATATGAATGTTATCCGAAAATCACCAAAATTTCACCCTAAGCTAATTTCGATATTCCGAACCGAAAAATGAAGTCCATTTTGAAAAATAAAATTTACAAAATTTCAAAAAGTGGTTATTACTATTCATAAAGGGTAGTTTTAATAATATTTTAATAGCATATTGTTGTTTAGTGAAACTCGGTATTCCGTACTACACACGCTATCAAGGAAGGTTGCGATTGCGTGTAATGAAAGGAAAGTCAAGGATTCATGTTGTTCAAGATCCTTTTGGTGTAGCATACAACACAAGACATTAATAAAATTAAAAAGAATATTTTTCATAAAATCTTGTGGTGTTACATTCTACCCCCCTTAAAATGAATTTCGCCCTCGAAATTCGTCGGGGTTATAAATGGTTTACTATTAGAATGTTTCTTTAATTGAAACCCACATAGTAAAAAGGAATAACAAAACCAATCTTTAAAAAAAGTATGAAACGTAACGGTTACCCAAATAAACTAATCACTGGGTTTCCACATAGGTGAAAATATGGATATGGAAGAGAAATCTAACCATCATGTTTTGAAGGAGAGTGGTAGAGAACATGGATATGGAAAATCTAGCAATCAAAAAGCCATAAATTTGTGATGATCTAAGGTACCATCTGATTCATCAGATATAAGAGCACTAATAGAACATTTTTGGTTTTCAAGATCGTTTCCCTAAAGTTGATGAAATTGGAATTATAAGAAATACATTCCCGATTTTGGTATAGTCTCACCATTTGTCGTTCTTTGGACAATTTCCACTTCATCTCTTAAATAAATGAAGTTGAATTTGTCATTCGTGATGTGTTAGCAGATCATGTGATAGAATGATGGGTCATTCCATCTCTTTCAAACAAAAGGTTAGCAAAAGTTATAAGTCCATTTTATGGTTAATCGTATATGGTTCCAAAAATGAACTTATACTTCATATATCATACCGCTTAATAAAATAAAACTAGTTTCTACTAACCATGGACTTCCAGTAGGCCAGTGGTAGGTGATAAAGTCTAGTCACACTTCGGTTGTGGGTTCGATTCCCACAGCCTTGTCCGACGCGAGGGGCTATCGCCCATCCTAAAGGTTGTCCTTTTTCTAAAACTATATTACTATAACATCCCATCAATAATATCGAAAAAATTTCTATCCTTAAACAATACTAACTTATGTCCAACATAATCCATTCCAACGTTTAGGCTTATCCATAATACTACAGTCCCCTCTCATAACATAGTGAAAATGATTACCAGAGATTTAATACCATCGTTGATCCCCATATATCATAAGATATGTTTTGTTGGTCACATTCCAAACATTCAAAGTCCTTAATCATGTATTCTATTGAATACCTATTGAACCTTAGTGAAAACATGAATGCAGTTAAAAGTTAACACCTTCCACATACCAAAATCCTCAAAATTCTATATACTCAAACCATGATATCACTTAGTCCTTATATCAATCATGAGCTCATGAATACTGTCAAATATTTCATTTTCTCGTTTTCCCTTCATTATGCGCATATCATTCTTTTTCCAAAAATATCTCAATCACTTTCCATGGTTACTGGTAACATAAAATTATTGAAAACCACAATAGACCAATACATAAATATTCTAATACTCCATGATACAACATTATTTTGGACTCCCATTACATAAACACTTAATCATTCCACCACATCGTTGTCATATTAAACATCGCCAATATTGATCGCATGTGACTTCCCTTTGTCCATTGCCATAAGCGGTTTCTCGTGTCGATCATCACTAACCCTTGGATTAGGTCATTTATTAGCATAATGCCCCATTTCCATGCACATGAAGCATTGAAGTGTTGTTGGTGCGTTCTATGCAATGTTTGCTTTATTCACATCATTAGAAACCCTTTTTCCATTACTTCAACACCCAGCTGCTCGATGACCTTCTTTTCCACACTTAAAAAATTTTCTACTCCCTTTAAGACAATATCCACCATGCTTCTTTCCACACTTTGTGCACAAGGAAACATTCATCTTCTTTTCACCATTATTTTGAGATTTCTCCTTGAACTCCATCTTCCGTTTCTTTTCAAAACCATGAGATGGATATGTAACACCAACTTCTATTTCTACCTTGATAGCACAATGCACAATTTCTTCATAGCTACTGAAGTCTCTTATAGCTAATGCCCTTCGAAGACTTGGTTTTAATCCATTGAAAAATCAATCAACTTTACTTTCAGGTTGGATGATAATTCCAGATGCATACCTTGCAAGTCTTGTAAAATTCGCTTCGTATATACCAACAGATTCATCATCCTTCTGCTTCAGCTCAAGAAAATCCTTTTCCATCTTTGTTCGAAGAATACGAGGGAAGTACTTACTGAAAAACAAGTTCTTGAACTCGTCTCATTCCATGGACTCAATTTCATCTCTTGGCCTCGTATTCTTGATAAGATTCCACCATTGATCAGCTTCACCTTCCAAACGATATACTGCTAAGATGACTTTATCATGTTCAGAACATTGAAGAACTGAAAATATCTTTTCAGTGGTACTGATCCATTGTTCAGCAATAAGTGGATCAGAAGTCCCACTGAAAGAAGGTGGACGTTGCTTCATGAAGGACTCAATAGAATATTGTTCCCTTCTCCGCTCATTTGGAAGTCCAGAATGATTCATAGCTTGTGTAAGTATAACAATAAGATTTTGCACTCCATCTCCCATAACATTAATTTGTTCACCAGGACAGTCATTGCATTGTCCATTGCATTGATCAACACGGTTCTTTCGGGTTCCAGCCATCGTCTAAAACCCAAAAAAAATAGTGTGAGAGGCAAAAATCATGATAGGGAAAACAACATTATAAAGGGGGAGTATCCTCAATATCTAACATCTTAGGTTAAATTCTATGATCTTTAACGTAGTTCTAGGACTGTATCTTATACGTATAATTATCCTTAGGGACATCCCTAGACATACCTTAGAAATATCTCTAGGGATCTCACTAACGCTTTCTCATCCCAGTTTCCAAAGGTTGACTAAACCATTCCTCTGATACCAACTGTAGAGACCCGAAGCCTGACGTACATAGGCTTTGCATTAATTTTGCGGAATACTTATTACATAACAAAAACACACACACAAGGATCGTAATAGTTTAGTGTCTTTGGAAACTCCGAATATAATATTTTAATCCTGGTGAAAGATCTTCAACATCTCCCATAAAGATCTTCCTTTTTTTATACCTAAAAACTTTCTTTATATCCTGGGGAAAAGGAAACATAAAAGGGTGAGCTCAAATGCTCAGTAATGGTAAAAAAAAGAAATATCAATCACATTATATACATAAGCACATAACTTTTGGAAATCTTAACCTGTAAAAGAGATCAAAATTTCATAACCTGGGATAACTCCTGGTAGTGAAAGGTAATCACAATAATAATAACTTAAAACATTAAACTTTGTGTAATACACACATAATAATAGAGAATCATTTCTTGTTAGTCAAGACTCATTGCCAAGACTATCTTAGAGGACAAAGTCCCTTTCTGAACCGAGTCACCCTCGTTTCAGTCCTGTTTCACTGAACCGGTATAACCTGCCATTCCAGCCATGTCTATCTCATGAAATATAAAATCTTTACCCAATTTATTGGAGGGAGATATAGGTCCCACCCATCAAATAATGATACAATTCTTATGTGTGCCACAAAATCATAAATAATACATCATTGCATAACCCATGTAATAAAAATGGGAATCTTAAACATCATGATATCATAAAACAATTCAAATAAGATAAATGAATTCATAAAAATAATTCCATCACAACATAATCAAATCAATGTAATAATAGGGATAAAAACAGAACCCTTTATTATCTTAGATGGAAAATAATTTTGCTAAAACACTTGAACTCCATTCTTGTGGAAAATATCCTTTCTTCTTCAAAAACATTTTTCCTTTCTTAACATGTCATTCAACTTTAAACTAAAATAAGTTGATTAAAAATAAACTTGAAAACTTTTAAAATAAGCTTCTTGTAAATAATGTTTTAATAATCCATTAATGTCGTATAGGTTAAAAAAACATTCTTCCCGTACTTTTGTCGAAAAAGTCAAAAAGTACCTCGTACGAAAAACGACAAAAGATTCCTTTCATTTTCTTTATTAAAAATACACCGAAGGGTTAAATTGGATTTAAACTGTTGTATGTGGATTTAAACAATATTACATATTGAGGGAACATGGATGTGGATGATAAAATACACCCCAGTAAATACCAAAGTTTAAACAATCTCGGATAAAAATGAGATTGTGATATTTCCCTTACCTTAAGTCCGATTTTCTTCATAAGTTTCTGAACCACCTGTATAATGATTAAAATATTGTCATTGACTTATTACAGACTCATATTCATTGTTATGATATCATATATGGTTCACTTATGACTTTATATTACCTTTTCTTTTGTAAATTCAATGTTAAAGAGCGTTTTGGGTAAAATTGTTTCATTTGTCGTCCGTGTTTTGACTTGTAATTATTCATATGATTACTTAGATCATGATTACTTAATTACAGAATATAAAACATGATTTATATATATATATTCAGAATATACATATATATAATAAATCAGTAAATGGAAAGAATACACCGTTTATGGAGACGGTAGGCCGTACGTACGGATGAACGTTGTTTTCGTTTCCTTATTGAGTTGAACGGAATTAAGTAGATGACATACATATATATACACATAAATCCAGTATCATTATTATGTCATATATTTCATGATTACTTATTATATATACTTTATAATCATCCATGAATGGTTAAAGTGGAGAATGAATATCATCGCATCGTGGAGACGGTAGTCCGTACGTACGCACGAGAGATGATATCATTCTCATGATCGTGGGACTGTATTGGAGTGTATTTAAACTATTTCAGAATCAGTATCACTTTAAAATAATAATATATAGTTATTATTTACACCATTATACCTATCCAAGTAAGGTGGTGGTGGAAAATAGATTTCACCACAGCGTGGAGACGGTATTCCGTACGTACCCACGCGCGGTGATTTCGTTTTCCGTAGGATGGATAGATGGTGAAATAGGATTGTTTCATACTTATAATAACTTATCAGTATATGAGTGATACTGATGTTATTACTTCATAATTAAACAACCTAATAAGAAGAAGTGTAAGAAGAAATAAAGGTGAAAGAATCGGTAACAGAAATTGCCTCTTCTTTGAAGCGCCTCTTTGAGGCCTCTTTTAGGGCACTAAAATTGGTCTTTGAGGAAGACCGGAACCTGAAGGATGTTTCTAGGGAAGTGGAGAAGAGAATTTGTCAGGGTTTGGCCGAGCATGAAGGCTCAATGTTGTGTGAGGAAGAGAGGGAGGAGGTGCCCTTTTATAAGGGAGGAGAGGGGCATCTTTGGAATAACGAAAAATATTATTTTGTTATAAAGTCATGTTCGGTTTTAAATAGCTCCAAATTGATTTATTTCGAGGATAAGGTGGGGATGGGTCGAAATCCTCTCATAAAATAGAATTTAGACAAGTTTAGGTTCCTATTTTAACATTATCATTTAGATTTAACATTAAGTTAAATAATTTAACTTTTACCGTGTTTTCTTGTGTTCTTACACTATAAGGTTAATAATATTACTATAAGAAGCCAAAAGAACACCAAATTGTTTATTATTAATATATATAACCTTATATAAGTCATTTTTCCGAACCTTAGATTTTTTGGAATAAAATAACAATTATTAATATAATATTTGTTTTAAAAACTATTTTATGTCAATTTTGACACTATTTTAGTTATTGATTTGTGTGAAAATCATAACAGAATTATAAGTTCGAAAAAAGTTAATTAAATCAATACGAAAATGTCATATTAACCTATAAAATTAGTGGAATTCATAAAAAGTCTTAAATTACATTTATTTTGGTATTTATAACGTCAATTATGTCAATATTTCATTAATAAGATAATTACTGCATCATCTTTGTGTCATAAATAAATTAAATTATTTGATGTCTAAAAATTACAAATAAAATACCATTATGTAGGAAATCATTTTATCTTTATAATGAATATTTACAATCGAATTTATCTTATGTATAACCCTATATTAAAAATGTTTTAGTAAATAAACATAGATTTTAACTCTTTTAACCCTTCTTTAAATAAATTAATAATAAATGTCCTAATCTAATCCAAGTGGGCCTAAATGGTCATATTTTATTCCAAAGTTTGTTTTTGGTCTAATTACACTTGTCCAATAGAATTAGGACATGTGTTAGGGTAATAATAATATCATTTCTACCCTTAATTACCCTATTTACTTTTAACCGTGGTAAATAAAAGTAAAAAGTTACTATTACCCAAAAATTATTTTCATCTCATTGAAACACATTTTACTTACTGAAATAAACTGTGTCTCTCGGATTTTTGAAATTCCACTCACAGAAGCGGTAAAATTATGTTTTATGAAAAATTCAGTTTTTTTAACTACCACTTAGTGGTTTCACTATTCATCAAAAATTGAAAGTTTTTAGAAAAATACCAAAAATTAGGCCTAAGCTATATTTGATATTATGAACTCAAAAATGATTTCTATTTTACCAAATTCAAAACATATCAGTTGCATTAATTAATTTAAAAATTAATTCTCGTCGTCAAAACAAATAGCGTGTTCTTAAGAGATAGTAACTATCAAAAGATTGACATTTGTTTATGTCTGGTTTAAATGTGAAATTACATCCAATGACCAACATTGTATTAAATTGTAAAAATATATTCTAAATATACTTTAAAACCACTCAAATTAATAATTTATCACTATTAATTTTTTCGATTGAAAATGTTGTTTTTAATTAAAATTTAGTAATTTTTACTATTCATCAAAATAAGAAAGTTATCCGAAAATCACCAAAATTTCACCCTAAGCTAATTTCGATATTCCGAACCCAAAAATGAAGTCCATTTTGAAAAATAAAATTTACAAAATTTCAAAAGGTGGTTATTACTATTCATAACGGCTAGTTTTAATAATATTTTAATAGCATATCGTTGTTTAGTGAATCTAAGTATTGCGTACTACACACGCTATCAAGGAAGGTTGTGATTGCGTGTAATGGAAGGCAAGTCAAGGATGCATGTTGTGAAAGATCCTTTTGGTGTATCGTAAAACACAAGACATTAATGAAATTAAAAAGAATATTTTTCATAAAATCTTGGGGTGTTACATGGATGGTGATTGGTTTTGATTGAAATAGTATAATGAAATTTAATTAAGGAAAAAAGAGATAGAGGATTCATCCATTTAGGACATGTCAATAGGGGAAGGGTGTGGTAATGGGGAGGGTCAGTGTCCCCCCCCCCCTTTAACATAATAATAATAATTATTATTATTATTATTATTATTATTATTATAGTATTTTTATAAAATTTTGTTTCAATAATAACCTCTTCATAAAAAAATAGATTTATGCATTGTATGTAGCAACCTAACTCTTACACCAAGACTGACATTTCAAGACCGATGTTGGGTACCCTTTTCATTATATTGACCTAAATCCTGGAATCAACCAAAATAATAATAATAATAATAATAATAATAATAATAATAATAATAATATATCTATTATTGGATTTATCTTCCCTGTATTGTGATAGATTTACAAACCATAACATTGAGGTAATTGATTCATGACCAATGTTATATAACGTCTTTGGGTTTATGGCCTAGTCCCATGAAGCACCATTGATGCATTATATGTTGAAATGTGACATTGTCATTGTGGTTCAATTTGGTGAATGTAAATAATATATCCCATGTATTTTTTCCCATGAGGACTATTAATCTGTGATCCATTTATCCATTCATGGCCGTTTGTGGTTAAATATCAATGGATTCACAATTAATACCATGAGATAGATGAAGTTCCTCATGTGCTCGTCTTGATTTTCCTAGACTCAAATGAAGACACTCGAGTAGTCCACCTGGGTAGTTTTCCTCAAAGAATCTGAAGATGACATTCATTTTGTCATCGTATATATGATTCTATGTGATGTTAGTGAGATTCATCATTAAATGACATTTAACTAGTATTGTTTGAGTGTGTTCCCTTGGTCTATTTGTATGAGTTATTGGGGAAGTATTCTTTTATCGTCATAAAGGGTGACCCCTTTACAACTTCATATTGATCTCTATAGTGTGGGTGAGTTATGTTATTCTAGAGAATTTAGTCTCATCCTGCTTACACTATACCTTTAAACTAACTAGATCATATATCCCATCGAGAGTCCTAGAGCCATCCCCATTTCCTTTGTGATTCCCTTGGTAGGGTTTTCTTGAATCAGTGTTTCCATAACTGAATGAGTGTCCACCCTAATTTATAAGGACCTTTCAAGTAGGTTCTAGTGTCTCCAAAGTGATACTTGTCCGTTTAACCCTTATATGTGTATACATATCTTATCGTTCTAATTAGGTGTTGTCTGAAAAAGTGTGTTTCAGCGTCAAACACTCTCTGTTTCCATTTTTCATCTTCGTGAATAGAACCAATGTGTGTGACCTCTAGAATGAGTGTCATTGTATCTAGTATAGATTATGGAGTGTGTTCTATATGTCATGTTTTAGGTCAAATATTTAATCTGAAATCATATTAAGGAAATGAAGTTTTGACCTTACCTTGAGACATTTTTTCTACTATATTATATCATGATGATTTATTTTATTTTTAAAATTTTTATTTTCATACCCTATCCTGATCTTACTACTATTGATGGTTTATGTTTAGTGATTTCTTTGTGTGCTACTAGGTGTTGTCATACTTACCTTTGAATGGGCTATGTTCGTACATGTCATGTATTATGAAAATGAAGAACCTTTTTATGGGGTCCATAGAGGACTATGAGAATTTGGAGATAATTTTGGTCTAGAAATGATGAGGTTTTTTCTAGTGTTGCATTTGACAATGTTTCCCTCCTTTTGAGAAGGTAAGACTTTGATTTCCAGTTTTGGGTGGGCTTATATTTGGCCCCTTTTATGATTTTAAGTGCATTATTTCATACTATGATTGTTGGGTTAAGGTGTATACATGAATATTTATCAATTTTATTTCCTTTTAAAACTATATTTTATATAATATGTGTGTGTGCGTACATGTACTTTATGATAATGCCTCTCATCTATGTGATTTTCCTTCTTGGAACTAATTAGAAAACCCTATCATATTATTGATAGGCGTTGGGTAGTTCTGGCTTATGAACATTCATGTTAGGTCCTGAAACATAATATCATTATAATTAATAAGATTGATATTTTTGATCAATAAATAGTATTCATTCATAAAAATTAAAATTTTCCAATTACAAATTTTTACACATTATATGAGATAAACTAAAATTAACATTTCTAATTCATGAAAATTTTATTTAATAAAATGAATTAAATGTTTATAATCAATTTTATAAAAATAGTTTATAATGTAAATTTTAAAATTTTCAATTAAAATTACATTCCACACGGTAATGTGATCTTACCATGGAAATGGTAAATTAGGGGGAAAGTGTTCTAATATAGTGAAAAAATGTTTAAAAATGTTTAAAATTTATTGATATTAGATGGTGGATGGATTATTGTCTTTATATCATTTCCTAATCAAATATTGGTATTTTTGGAGCCTTTGTTCTTGAATAATAGAGTTATATTATTAGTAAATATTGAGTTTCTACAAAATATCCCGTTTCAACACTTTTAATATGTGAAAACCTCCACCTCATTTATATTACCATTAAAATTAATATATAAAACAGTAACACTACAATAGTCTCTTCTAAACATCTCCACCATGCATTAGATCCTTGTTCTCACAAAAACATCAAGATAATGAGTCTTAAGAATTTACCTAAGGGATAACATCCAAGGGAAAGGTAATACTATCAACCCAAAATTTATATGTTATTTTGTTCTTCTAAAACCCTCATGTAATATTTATCTAGAAAGGTAATTAAATGATATAATTTATACTATTGTGAAATGTTATTATACTAATTGAATATAAATTTTATAGTTTCCTAAAAAATCATTGAGAAACACATAAAACTCATCAACTGTGTGTGCACACAACCACCACCGTGAATGACACATTTTGTTTTCCATAACATGGATGTCATTAAAAAAATTTTTATTATATTTTCATAATATTATTAGAACTATTAATATTATTAAATTATTATATATTTAAATCTATATGTTATAAAAATAATAAACAGTTATAGAAAATTTAAAACCCTTAAATAGACTTATTAAGACACCTATTTTAGTTTATATATTTTCGAGGTAAAATTTTATACTCAATAATTATTCTCATAACGATATAATAAAGGAAATAAAAATTCATATTCTTGGAGATCATGATGTTATTTTACAAAAATATTAACCACGATCAAAAACCTGGAAGTGTTATTAATAAATTAATTTAACATCCCTGATTAACTGAAGTATAAAATATATTAAAAATAAGTATCAAGAGATAATATTCATACCTAATAACATTAAATATAGATGAATAGGATCTTGGGTATATATATAATTAAGGTAGATTATTTTTTAAAAAATTCATCTGCAAGTGAATATCACGTGGATACATCAGGTAAGGGTTTCAACTTAAAATTTCCACCTCAGAGACATAAATAATTTTATGTGCCTAATTTAATATAAATTGTGTGTATACATCTAATTATAATACTAATATAATTTATTACCTTAGTTAATTGTATTTTAACATCAAATTTAATCACTCCCTCTTTCTAGGGTTTTTAATTAGAATGATTTTTTATCTGTAAGGGTCCTATCTCAATCACCATTTATTTTTGTATGATTAAATATTATGCAATGAAGTAATTTTTTTGTACGTATTCCCACATGAAAAATAACATCATACATAATTGTTTAATATTGATACATGACTTCCATTATTTCTCTTACTTACTACTTTATATTATTTATACCTTCACAAAAATATGTGTGTCTTTCATAACCCTATCTAATTTTTGAATTATAAGGGTTCTCCTAGAGTTTTGTATTTGTTTTCAACTAGTGTATACAATTTATATGATGGGGTAACATCTTTTATTAAAATATTTTTTATTAAAAATTTGTATTAAATTTTTAAAATGAATCATTTTTATGAATAGTTTCCAACCCTTTAAAGAACTGTTTCCCCTTTTTTCCATAATTTCCCATCTAGATTATGTTCTCCTTTTTAATTAGAATCAATATTAGGCACTTCCTCATGTTAATATAATTTATACATTCTCCCATTTTCAAATCAACATTTTATTTTCTCATTATACTATTTTGGATTTCAAAAAATGTGTTTCAAAACACAAAAAGGGGTCCTTTGTACTACCTATCTCATTTCATGGTCACACATTCCATTTATTGTTGTAACCATTTATATGATATTAATCACTTTTTCCTCTTATATTTTGGTATATATTTACCTTATATATATATATATCTAAATATTTCACATTGCTACAGTTATAAATTTTTTTTGTTCCCTGTGAAATTATAACTTTTTAGTAAACATGATTTAATAAATGATTCCTTTTTGTTGTATCAAATCAGAATTCACCCACATAAAATATTTTTATAGCATAAATATATTTTTAAAGGTGTAATAATTTTATTGAGAACCCACATGGTTAAATTCAAGAAAAATAAAAACTCCTTTCATTCATTAAAATATTCTTTACATATTTCAGAATGCATCAACTATATGGTTGTTTATATAATTTATTCTCCTATATATTTCTTATGAATTTGATGCATTAGAATTCCATGTTCATGTCCTATTTTCTTCTTTCAATAAATAATTAGTAATAATTTTTTTATTCGTATCATAAGAATTCGTATGATTTAGCTTTTTATTATATCTTAAATTATAATTATAAAACCAACATCTTTCTCAAGAGTATGACCATGGTTATGATATATGTTTGTTTCATTGCCTTTGTGTCACAAATATATATGTACATACTATTATATGATGGATGGGGTTTTTATATACCTCTAATTCATTGGGTAATGTTAATTCCTCATGATATTTCATATATGGTTCAAGGGAGGTTATCCTGGGAATATTTTGTTTGGTGAAAAGATGGTCACCTGAATGACACTTTTGTATGATCATAGTTAGCTTAATAATACGATGATTATAAGATAATTAGTCTACTTTATGTTGTCTTGGAAATTATGATTGACATACAATTATGATTCCATGATTTATAATGTTTTCCAATGCTTTTGATTCCATGATATAGTGAATCCATATCCTACTTCCATATTTTCACATATATGATAATTCTATTTATGATATTAGGTTGTTACTATTTACTTTCAGGATGTGATTTATATCCATGTTTATTCCAATACTAGAATTTATAGATCACCATTTTTATTATCTATTTCCCCATGGTATCTTGTAATGTTTGAGAAGCCTATTGATGTTAGGACCACTATATAGAGTTTTAAAACAATATAGTGTTTTTATGTTTAAGATGATATATTCATGTAAATAATATTCCAAATAAATAATATTTCAATATACTCATTTTTTTTGTTGGGAATATATGTGGAAAATACGGAAATACTGTGTGTTTAAGGCTTAAGTCAGTACATTGAAGGTCTCTTCAAAATTTTTAAGTAAATATTTTTTTCTCTACAACATGAAATCTTAAACACCATGCATATTGTGTTGTTAAACAAGGTAATTTGTATCTATCAGATGTTGGAGAGTATAGGAAAATGATGATTCAAGAGTTATAATAAATTCAATTTGAAACATATTGGATCTTCCGGATCTATAAAGAGTAGAAAATGGCTATCCACGATAACATGATTCATTAAAGAAGAATATATATTGGTGAGATGACCCTCATGTAAAATTCTATGCCAAAGCCCCATATATCCGTTCTCTGGGTAGATGGGTGTGTTTGCGGCCTCTTGATAATGAATACAAGATAAACACTAATGTGTCTTATTTGCGTGAAATCAATGGGGGATCGGGGGGTTCATGGGGTTTGGGGGAATGTGTTCCTTGCTTTATCACTGTCTAATGGTAATGGATACTCTATCATGGTCGAGGCCAAATCCATGTTCCCTGTGATCTCTCTTTGTATTCAGCATATTATAGTTTTTTCTCAAGAGAAGACTTTATCATTGATTCTTTAGGACTCACTTCATGGTAATGGCTCCGCCCTATGGTCCATTTCCTACATTGTTCGGAAATGTTGGTACCTCCTAAATAACATCTAGATCACCCATACATGGCGTGAAGGGAATCGGGTTGCAGAATACCTGGCTTCTTTGGTGGATTAGGGCTCCATCCACACTTTTTTCCTTAACCCTATCAACTTAAGGCTAGATGGTGTTAATTTGATTAGAGGAGATTCTCTCAGCTTTCATTATTTAATCCCACATGACATCGGTCATTATTGGTGTTTTCCTCCCCCCATTTCAATAAAAATTTGATTTGGGGGAGGAAAAAATTGATTCTCGTCCAATGATATAACTAGTTTTATTTCAATGAAACCATTGAGATGATTGATACCCATTACATGAGTAGTTAATGGTAAAATATTATCACATAATATATCACCACAGCTTTTTTCCAATCCATGAAGTGTGAATATTTATTACATTATATATGGTAAATATTTCTTAGTTGAATATTTGTCATCTTGGTGAAAAGAATTTTCCATACATTCATTCCATATCATATATTTTCAATTAATATATCATGTTGACCTGTGGGTGTAACTCTTATCTGACTATAAAACACACTAAAAAATTATAACTAAGAAATCCAAAAATCTATTTGAAAAAAAATAACTAAATATGGGTTGTTTCATGGGATGTTCAAAAGGAACACTTCATCGTCCTTTGATCTCATTATAACTATTACAATTATTACCACAAGGAGATCAAATAATGGTTGGGTGATTACATTGAGACTGGTCTTGAGTTCATATTTTTATAAAAATAGTATTAAATGAGGGGACTGATGACATATACAAAAAATTTTAATATCTAGGTTAGAAGCTTAAGGTTTTACTTTTAGGAATTATTAAGGGATTGAATTTTGATATTTTATTGCAATGTATGCATGTCTGGGTCGGTGGAAAAAATCATTTAAGAAGAATAATGTTAAAATAGACAATATTTAATGAATAGAACGTGGAAAGAATAGAATTTAATGGTTTTCAAACATACAATTGGAGAGTTAGTGGAATTACTATCCTTTAAATTACATTCTCATATTTTTACCTTGCATATCATTTAATTTCACTCTGATATTATTTTTGAGACACCTTTTTCCATGATTACTGATAATAAATCATTTTTGTGGTTTTTAACTTTGGTCAAATTTCATTCATGAATAAAATATTCATTTAATGATAAATATTAATGATGTTGGGAGTATATAAATGCATACTTTTGTAAATGCGTCTTTTCATAGGAGTTCAAATGTTTTGGTGTGGGTGTGTGACCAAAACACAATTCACAATTCATTTCCACCCTTACACCACTTTTATAAAATAGTTGTGTATTTAGAATTAAAATTATAAAGAAAAAATTTCACTTTAGGAATGATTAAATATTTTTTTCTTTTCATTATTCTAATGATAAATTTCACTTTTATTGTTTATTTCCATGAAGGAAGAGGTTATTCAGACTGTCCATGATGATGCGAAAGGAAAATGGGCTAAACTGTATGGAATCCAATGAACATATTTCCACTATTTTAATGGTATGAGAAATTGGTTAATCAAAATGGGGATATATTTTTTTGAGATAAAAAAATCATTGCGATACAAATTTAATGAAGGAAGAAAATTCCAATTCGTCCACTAAGAGGCCTAAAAGAACAAATCTGCTAAATAATATTAATCTGCACGTAGTCAAAAATTTTCCTACTTATATTAGTAATATCACTTATTATTTAAATTATATGGCTGCAATGTTTTAAATGTAGATAGAACAGAGGATGGCCAAAAAGTTTTCAGTTTTGTGAAAATTCATATAAACTTTTCTTTTGTCCCAAAACCATTGTCCAATTGGATTCTCGATATGATGGTGCCCAAAACCACCTCCCATTTTGTCTATAAAATACCACCTTTGGAACCTAGATTTAGATGTTTGAAAAAGAGGCAAGGTTCTACCATTTTTAGTCTTAAATGAGTCTTCTACTCAATAATATATGTTCTAGAGGCCATGGGAGGTTCTAACAAATCCTCATTTTCATTCACTCACCCACAGAGTTCTTAACCCCATGTGATCAACTAGGGGGTGGATGTGATGTAAATCCCAAGATTCATGTTTGTAATATTTGAATGATACTTTTAATTTTAGTTATTTATATTGTTTTTATCATCTAATATTATTATTATATTTTTTTGTACTGGTATAACATTCTCAACTCAAATGATCATGTTTGGGGGTATATATTCATAATATGTTTCACACAACATTCACCACTTCTTCTTCACCCTTTCAATTACGATGTATGTGTGGTCTATATTGATTAATTGGTCATTAATAAAAACTATCAATTCCATGTACATTATTTTCATTATATCACAAATAAATAACATATACATTTGGATAGAATATCTAGTTCATCATATGCTACCATTTTGAGTTTTAGTTATGAAGTCGAACACAAATCACCCAATCATCGGTTGTATCTGATGTATCATTTTTTGTTTCCAACAGATCCTTAGAATGTATCATAGTATATAATTAGTAACATTAAGGTTATTTTTGTTGTCAAATAGGTTTTAAAATATCATAACACTATCTCTTTATGTGACAAAGGATGAGCATCACAAGATTTCCCTGGGATGATAACACTTAATTAATTTTGTTAATTTATTCTTTGTTTTATCACATTTCATTTTTCTTTGGATTTCGAAACCAAGAAAGTAAAAGTTTTCCAAAACCAAATTATAGTTTTCTTAGACATATCGTGTATTTAAAATTATTTTTCTAAGGCAAATATGAATGAGGACATAGGTTTCATTTCATAGTGCTAAAATTATTTTAGAAACTAAACAACCTTTTGATGCACTTGAAAATGCGATCTACTCCTCTCAATCAATTTCATCAATCTACCCTCCTCGATTCATGTTTTTAACCATTTTCCACCTCTAATCATCTTATACCTCTATGTTTCAAAAATATAGGATGACGTTCTCTTGCTATGGACAATGGAGTATATGAAATATATATTCTAAGGAGCTTATCCATTATTCAACAATCAATGGGACAATAGATCCAGTGAAATATGGTGTTCGTTGATGTATCAAGTACTTAATATAATGTTTTCCCCTTGGAGGTGATTATGGTTTCTCATCTTGATTCATATTATTTATCATAACTTCAGTTAGTTGATTCATCAATCTCATGATGTTTTCCATTGCTGCACTCCAACGGAAGGTCTTTGGTGAATGATCCACTACACTCTCCATTTATGAGGGTTTTCCTATTTACTCACATTTTCAATAAGATTAAATCCTTTTTGAGAATAATGTTTCATTTAATAATCATATAATTCTAATGTATTTTCATTTCATAAAAATTAATTCTTTAATATGTTATTCATTGACAAAAAATACATTTTCTATAAAACCATCAAAATGGTTCATAAAAAGATTTTGATTTTCCAAAAATATCCCCGAGGATTTTCAAACCAGGAGTACACTAAGGACCATTTTCATGTACCATGTTATGATAAGTCAATCCTGATGCACTTGATCAGAGTTGTTACCCCTCTGTACATCAGTTCTAGAACAATTTCCACATTTTAATATTGACATTGTTATTTATTTTCTGAAAAACTACATACTTAATACTTCACCAGAATTCATGGATGTTTTCCTATATTTTAACATGTCTATAAGGCTCATCCTAAATATTAAAAACTAAAATTTCAAAAAATAACTAAATATTTCTTTTCTACCAACTTTGGCATCTCACCTTATTAATACATAAAATTTTCATTACATTGTACAAAACATAAGATCTTATAAGGATGGTTTTCTTGGAAAATGTTATATAATACATGAAAATATAAAATATTCTTCAAATTAACTTGAAAAGATTTATCATAGGTTCATTATATGTACAATTATTTCACCTCATATCTTGGGGACATACATCAAAGGAAAGGGTGAATGTAAAGTCCAGTAAGGGGAAACAAGATAAACAATTTACATGTTATTTTGAGAAATATTAAAATGAATTTTAGGAATATCATTATAGAACGAAAAATAGACCATGATGCATAAAATGAATAAAATAATAGAAATAATCACATGTAAATGTGTCTATAACAATTATATTAGAAATTTAGATGCTTATTAGTAAGGTTTGTCACCGAGGTTTCAAAAAAATTACAAAGGTATAATAAAAGATGTCATATCTAGGGATTAATTTCATTACCAAATTAATTGGAGAGTTATAAGGGTAACCCTAAATATTTATTAATTAGTGTGAGCCGTATATATCATAATAATTAATTTCATAAATAACCCATGGAGAATAAAATAAATTGGTTTCATATCAAAATCATGGATTTTTAATGAAAAGTGCTAAAACAAAATATATTTATGTCATTTTTAATACAAAAAAAGGAAGGAGGGTTCAATATATATTAATAACATAATTAAATAGTAAAATGTGGAAGTATATGTTTATAAACCTACAAAATTATGTCTTTTAGGCATTTAAATAATTTAATAAGAGTGTTTTTGGAGAAAAAGATAGAAATTGGGAGAAAACCTAATTGGCAACATAACTGGTATTAAACCTTGTATTAGAAATCATAAAAAAGGGAGGGGAAAAGGGAATTAGATAAAATACTCTTAATTTATTAATGGAAAACAATAAAATGTATATAATAACCAATTTTCGAAAATTTCAGTAACATATCTTATAAAAATGGAGTTGAAAAGAAATAAGAATTGAAGATTTCCATTAACATGATGATTAACTCCTAAAGGTCGATGATTGTGACCATGTTGGATTGAGGAAACATTTGGTGGTATAAAAATAATATTTTTATGTACTATGAATTGGTAATGAAATATAATGGATAAATAAGATGGTATTTATAGAAAAAGGGGATAATTTGTTTATTAATTTCAAGGGACACCTAGGTAGTGGTAAATGAAAAAACATGGGATTGCCCATGGTATTTTACCATGGTACTGGAAACATGGGAAAAATATTATGAGATATTAATAAAAATGTGAGAAATTAATTTTAAATTATCTATTAAATAATTATTATGTCATTAAACATTTTGAAAACTCAAAAGAATAAATTTATTATTCACCAAAAAAATTATTCTAAAAAGTTATAATAAATTAACCTTAACCTAATTTAGATGTTTTTGTTCAAAATTAATGTTTATTTTTTCATAATAATTTCCATTTTATGATAAATTTATCTTTTAAATATAAAAATTCATATTTTAAAAAAAATAAAAACTGTAGAAACTTAATGGTAAAATTTCTAACACTTGAAAAAAATAAAAAAATTCATTTGAATTTAAATAAGATTGATTTAATCATACTATTTCATTAACATAATGATAATTAATAATAACTTAGTTTATTATATTAATTACATCCTTTATAAAAAGTAAAATTTATGTCTGAAGCATCAATTAATCAAATTCATCATATTTTAAATAAAAACTAAACTCAATACAGAAATAAGGAACAAAAATTTTAATTATAACAAGGGGTTATTCATCAATTAAATAAGTCTCTAAAACATAACCCCTTATAACAACTATGCAATACATAAGTGTAAGTTTTGTGATGGTGATACATTCATGTAGTGGCTCAACTAACATAGTCTGAGTGGTAATTTCCACTAACTTGAAATTCCCTCATAGGAGATTTCATTCAAACCTCACTTATTAAAGATCGACATGAGATTTTTATAAAGTGTATCCAATTGAAACTGAATCCCTCTCATATTCTAAAAAATTGGATTCAAAGCGGATGAATCTACTGGTTGAGGCCATCGAATCTTCCTTTTGTATCAATTTTCATTTTTCATTATATTTCTTATAAACTCTAATGAAAACATTTAAATTATTATTAATAATATAGATCCTAATGGTCTTATGTACCAATAGTCATATAACAGATGTATTTATATGAAAACATTACAATTTATACTCACTTCATTTTAAATGAGATATAATTTTGTTTTGTTCAGTATAAAATAACACACATTTTCAAGGATAAAATATTAAAAATGTAAAGGTCATTATTAGTTGAGTGTGTTCCCATGGAACATTCATATGGGGGTTTAGTGTAGAATTATATTCTAATCATAGAGGGTGACCCCTATGCAGCATCATGATGTTCAGTATAGCATGAGTGAGTTCCCTTCTTCTAGAGTGAGGTGTCTTAGTCTGCATCGACTATACCCATCAGTGGTTGTGAGCATGTATCCCTTCGAGAGGCCCAAATAAATCATCATTTTGTCATGTTCCCTATGTAGTGTTTTATGTAATTTTAATGTCAAAAAAATGGTAATAGATCCCCTATCTACGAGGATGTTTCCAGTAGATTCTGGTTTCCCTCTAGTGTTCCCTAGGCGTTGACCCTCCATTTGTGTTCCAAGATCTGATCATTCAGATGTGGTTACGTCTGCTCATGTTGGTTTCTTAGATTAACCCCATTACTATCATCTATAAATCTTCTAGGGTATATATATAGATCCTAAATTTTGGAATAATTTTCATCACTAATAGTATAGCTCATAGAGTGTGTTCTCCAAGACGCGTGTTTTATGTATTTTTTGAGTAGATTTCCTATGCAGGCAATGCGATAATGACCTTAACATAAAACTATGTATCTACTAAGAATATATCAAAATATTTGATTAAATATATCACATTTTCATTGTAATTACATAATTTTATGATACTACTCTTGATGCCTTATGTTTAGTGATTTTTGGGTTTTCTACAGGGTATTGTTATATTCACATCTGCATCAGATCTGACCGCTCAAGTTGCATCTTATGTAGCCAAAGAACCATTTTACAGAGTCCCTAGTGGACCAGGATTTGGTGAATTTTATTTTGTGATAGGAATAAATTGGTTTATACCATTGTTTCATATGACAGGTGTCCCCTTCTTCTATGTTGGTCAGAATTTATTTTCAAATTTTGGGTGGGCTCGAATTTCTCCCATTTTATTCTATATAGTACATTATTTCAAACTTAAATTGATGGATTATAGATGTATAAATGAATTATAATTTATTTTTTACATTTCTTAAATGAATGGGATTGGATATGTGTGCTTGTGTACAATTACATTATGATAATGTCTACCATGTGTGTGATATACCTTCTTAGTTCCAGTCTATTGCCCCTACCCCCAAGGAAGAAGGATTGGGTTAGATACAGAAACATCCCCATTGGATTGGTTCATGATAAATTATTTATATAGAAAATATAAATCCTGAAGTGTTATGGAACCACCAAGGTTGTGGAACAGAGTTTGGAGTTTCTATTTTCAAGATGCATGGTTTTGATTCGGAACTAGGGAAATAGTGTTTCAATTTATTGAGTTTCGATCGTAGGCTAGAATATCTAGTTATTGTGTGGAAAATGATGTATCTATTCACTAGGATTCTGATATCCTTTTTTTACTTTATTTATGTAGGCAGTGTTGTGGGGGGGATTTTTACAGAAATCATAAGAATGGTTTGTGTTTTCCATTTACTTCTTCAGTGAACTCTCCAAATATATTCATTATCCATCTTATATCATGAAAATATTTTTGATGGCTATATGATGATAGTCATATTATATTATGATATAGTTTCAGGATGACTACCATTTTAATGATGAGGTATCAATAATGAGAGCCACTCGTCAGGTGTTTCCTCAAGAGGGCACAAATTAGTGATACAACTTGTTGAGAGGTGCTTATATAATTTAGTGGATCCTATGTAAGTTTGATGACATGATGGGCCCATGATATCTCCAGTAGGATAATAATATAATACACATAGGTTTGGTGTGTAATGTGAGTTTTAGTGATAGCGAGAACTCAGGTATTATAGTGAGATAGAACATTGGGGAGTGGAGGATTTACTCAAGGTGATGGTCTGGGATTCTAGATTATGTGAACCATTTTATGATCCAACAGTTTCACTATTTACATGTTTTCTCAATGGATATGTATTTTGATCTAATGGTACAAGTATATGAAACACCAAGGTCAAGTGTTCATCATATATTCCTAATTTAGTGATCACACAAGTTACATTGTGGGCCATACCCACTACTAATGTGTTGGAGTACTAGAATGATCTTGTGGTGTGCATATTTTTCTTGTTTAGGTCTCATCTAGATAATGGTTTCCTAGTGAAATATGTCTATGGTGATATAGTTCATCAGTATTGGAATATTCAATGATATTTGAAATAAATTTATACCTTAATTAAAGATGTAAAATTTTCCCCACCAAGATACATTCTAGATACACAATCTCAAACTTTTTCGGTGAGTTAGTTCCACCCGATGTGGATAGTGTTGACGTCTGGTCGAATAGTTTATATGGAATGTATAATTGATCATGTTTGATTTACAATGGTTTTGGACCATTCCTTAGTTGTGGTTAATAGGTGGGAAATGAGAAGGATGGTTTCCAAGATGTAAGAGCTCATAGAGGCTTCAAGTGGTGTTTGAGGTATGACCTACATCTTTACTTCCCCATTTTCAGTTTACACTCATAACTATGATCCACCATTCCATTAGTGTATTCCATATTCGATACCCAGTTATACCACTATAGTATTCTTGCTCTACCATTTTGTTGGAGGCTTAGGTAGTGCTTATTGGGGATTACATGATTCTATCTACATTGTTATCACACTCTAGGATGAGAGAGAGAGAGAGCCTCATGTGGAATATCTACATATTGGAATTGAGAGGCAATGTGTATTTCCTCAGTATGGGCTAGTTTCCTACTATCCATGCTAATTTGGTTTCCCCAAGTGAGTGTAGCAGCCCTTCTAGGTTTTTTTGTGAGGAGTTTTCCTCTTTTTACAATTAGTGGTCCCAAATAGAGGAGGAAGATATCATATAGATTATCTTATGACTAAATTTCTATTAGTTGTATAGTGATTACCTTGGAGTAGTGGAAACTACAAGAATTGGTTTATATAAATTTTTGATGTAGTATGCGGAATTATTTCCTAGGGTCATTCCATATTTATCTACTCACCAAGGATTAGGCTTCTGCAAAAATTTGAATAAGGGATAACCCCTGATTGTTTTTATAGAACATCAAATGGAATCCTTTGTGACATATAATATGAAGGTGTAATCCATGTTTTTTTAAGAAATGGGTTTTGGGTGACCCATTGTTTTTTCCTAGGAATCCATGTCGTGTCACCTAAGTGGTGAATGAGTTCTCAATGTTGGGTGAGGATTGGTGTCACATGAACCTAGTGATGCAAGGGAAAATATCCACCCCTAAGAAGCAGAAAAAAATTTTACCAGTGGTTTGGGGGAAAGTGTTATCTATGTTTGACCTCATGATTGTTATCACTATCTCCATGTTTGAGAGGTGGATGTGCCGAGCATGGATTCCTTGAGTTGTTTTAGTTTGTTTGAGTTATTTTTTCAAACCATTTATCACACTGAATTCCCCAATTTATTATTCATGAAATTAAAGAAAGATCCATAACCATTATTGGGCTAGTTCATTGTAGTAACATTCGATGGAACACTATTGGACTTAGTGCCAGAAATGGGGAATGAGAGACAAATGATATTTTTGCTAGTGATTATTTTGAATGGGGTATGGTTCAACCATGGGTATATAAGGAAATCCCAAAAGATGATAGGAGTCCATTGTGGACTGATGATGGTGGGAATTGGAGTTCGATGAGGAGATAATCTAATCTATGATATCATACCATATTGAGGATCATAGTGATTTGGCCAGGAAAACAAGATATCATTAAGGACCATAGACCCTTTTTCACAAAGTTTCATCAGGTTAGTGAGGTGGTTTTTTGCTATACCTCATAACCATAGTAGTTTTGGATTCATTTGTTCTCCATTGGTCATAGTTGTTTATGTATGTGTATGACTCATTATATGATAATGAACTCAAAATGATGGGTTATGAGATTGGATTTTTCTTTCTCAAGGACTCAAAAATGTTGAGAATATATAGATAAATACCATTAATGGGAATGTGTTTTCTATGGGTGTGTGTTTGTTGGAAGAATAGCGAACAACTGTGGGAGATTGTGAGAGTGTGTGACCCATTTGAGATCTTGGTATCCAAAAATTTGGTTCAGTTTTTATATTTTGGGGTTGAAAATACATGACGAGGGGAATAATGCAATTTCATTGTTTTTACCATTTAAGGCTCTGGAATAATTATAAGAATATTTTCAACATTAAGAGCTGAGAGGGTGAGAGATCCCAAACCCAGGGGAACCCATAGTTGAATTTTTAAAAATATTAAATATATTAATATCATACATCTTCAGATCTCATAAAAAACAAAATAAATCCCAATAAATGTATCAAGTCAGAAACATGAGGCCACAAATGAGTTTATAATGTGAGTTTTACCCTTGAAATTAAATAACCTTGCTTATGCATAGTCATTTCTGAAAATTTCATCATGGTTGAAATTATTAAAATAAATTAAATAATTTTATTAATTTTATTTCATTAACATAAGGACCTATTAAATTTTATAAAAAAATCCATTATATCTAATTTGTAGGGTTAGCCTCATAACCTTGATAATTTAGTGGATAGAGTGGAGGAACATTGGTGGGAATTGGGGTCATGGATCGATGGTTAGATTACTATAAGGATATCCAAAGATGTTGAAAATTAAGGATCTCATTAACAAAAATGATTTGAAAACATTATTCATCAATAATTTATCCAAATCAATGTAGGAATTTTTTTAAGGTTATTTACCCCATTTATATTTACCCTATGATGAATACAAATTTATTATGTAAAAAATTAATTCACGGGTTAGACTGTTTAATTCTTGTAATAGATTTATATTCCAATGGTATTGGAATTGATATTTTCTGATAATTATTTATCTTTGTTAACTATTCTAATGGAAAATAATTAAGGCCCACCTAAATAATGGCCAAGGATTGTTCCTAAATATTATTATCATGATTTTCTCCCTTATTTATTCACCCTTTCGTCAATGATATTTATTTTGACTAGTGGCTCTATAAATACATAATAATGAATATTTGTGAAACCAATATTTGATGCAACTAATTCATCACCAAATGATCATGATTAATATTAACATCATGCGTTATGTGTGTAGTGGTTACTGAGTTTGGAGTTCATATTTGTAAACCCAAAGATCGAAGGTAGAATGGCAGTGCTGATCGTTATGATGAAATTTGGTGATGTGTGTTGGTGTGAAAGGTATCTTGGTTGGAATGAGGAGGTATTTTTTGGGCCTGAGGGTGGTTACTCGTGATGAGGAGGCAAATTATCACATGAAACATCCACGAAAGGCTATAAATACCTGGTGTATTGTGATATCTGGGTGTTTCACACTTGATTTTGGGACACTGTGTGGGAAGGGGATGTGTTGCATGTGTGGGTAGGGAATACATTCATGGAACCTGGTTGGTAATTTAGTTTTGATTGAAATATAAGAATAAAATTTAATTAAGGAAAAAAGAGATAGAGGATTCATCCATTCGGGACATGTCAACGGGGGAAGGGTGTGGTAATGGGGAGGTTCAGTGTGCCTTTCCACCCGTTTAAAATATTATTAATAATAATAATTATTATTATTATATTAGTATTATTATTAAATTTTGTTTCGATCATAACCTCTTCATAAAAACATATATTGATGCATCATATGTGGAACCCTGACTCATACACCAAGACTGACGTTTCAAGACCAATGTTGGGTACACTTTTCATTATATTGACCTAAATCCTGGAATCACCCCAAAATAATAATAATAATAATAATAATAATAATATAAGATCTATTATTTGAATTATCTACCCCATATAGTGTCAGATTTTCAAACCATAACATTGAGGAAATTGATTCAAAACTAATGATGGATAACTTCTTTGCGTTCATGGATTAGTCCCATGAAGCACCATTGAATCATTATATGTTGAAATGTGACGTTGACACTATGGTTGAATTTTGGGAAAGTAAATAATCGATCCCATGTATTATTTCCCATGAGGACTGTTAATGTGTGATCCATTTTTCCATTCATGGATATTTGTTGTGAAATATTAGTGGATTCACAATTAAGACCATGAGATTTTAGACGATCCCCGTGTGCTCGTATAGATTTTCCTAGACTCAAATGTAGAAAATCAAGTAGTCTACCTAACTATTTTTCCACATTGAATGCAATTATGACCTTCATTTTGGCATCATATAAATGATTCGAGGTGATGTTAGTGAGATTCTTAGTTCAATGAATTTTAACTAGTATCAGTTGAGTGTGTTCCCTTAGTCTATTTGTATGAGGTTTTGGTGAAGTATTATTTTCTCATCATAAAGGGTGCCCCCTTTATTGCTTCATATTCTTCTATATTGTGTGGGTGATATCCCTTATTTTAGAGCGAGTAGTCTTATCCTGCTTACACTATACCCTTAAATGAATTAGATCATGTATCCCTTTGAGAGTCCTAGTGCCATCCTCATTTCCATTGTGTTTCTCATAGTAGGGTTTTTTTAGTCATTGTTTCCAACATTGAATGAGTGTCCACTTTAATTTATAAAGACCATTAAAGTAGGTTCTAGTGTCCCCAATGTGATCCTTGGTTATTGACCCCTTATATGGGTATAAAGATCTTATCATTATAATGATGTGTTTTCTGAAAAAGTGTGTTTCATAGACAAACCCTCTCATTATCCATTATGCTTCTTCTTGGATAGACCCAATGTTTGTGACCTCTTTAATGAGTTTCATCATTTCTAGTATTGCTTATGGAGTGTGTTCTCTAGATCATATTTTATTTCGAAGATTCAATCTAAAATCATATGATGGAAATGAGGTTGTATCCTTACCTTGAGACTTTTTATCTACTATATTATATCATGATGTTTTATTCTATTTATGAAATTTTTATTTTCATACCCTATCATGATCTTACTACTATAGATGTTTTATGATTAGGGATTTCTTTGTGTGCTACTAAGTGTTGTTATACATACCTTTGAGTGGGCTCTGTTCGCACATGTCATGTCTTATGAAAATGAAGAACCTTTTTATGGAGTCCACGGACAACTATGAGAATGTGATGATTTTTTTGTCTATAAAGGATGAGGTTTATTCCAGTTGTACATTTGACAATATTTCCCTCCTTTTGAGAAGGTAAGACTTTATTTTCCAGTTTTTGGTGGGCTTATATTTGTCCCCTTTTATGATTTTATCTACATTATTTCATACTATTATTGTAGAGTTATGATGTATAAAAGAATTTTTATCAATTAAATTGCTTTTCAGAACTGTATTCGATATGATATGTGTGTGTGCATACATGTACATTATGATAATGCCTCCCATCCATGTGATTTCCTTCATGGAACTAACAACCATACCCTATCATATTATTGATAAGAATTGGGTAGTTGTGTCTCATGACCTTTCCGGCTGGGTCTTGAAACATAATATCATTATAATTAATAATATTGATAATTTTGATCAATATATAGTATTCATTCTTGAAAATAAAAATTTTCCATTTACAATTTTTTACACATTATATGAGATAATACAAGAATTAACATCTCTAATTCTTGAAAATATTATTTCATAAAAGGGTTGAAATGTTTATAATCAATTTTATAAAATTAGTTGATAATGTAAATTTTAAATTTTTACATTAAAATTCCATTCCACATGGTAATTTGCTCTTACCATGTAATGGGTAAATTATGGGAAAAGTGTTCTAATATAGTGAAAAAATGTTGAATAATGTTTTAAAACATTCTTGATATTAGTTTGAGGATGGATTATTGTTCATATATCATTTCATAATAAAATATTGTTATTTCTGGAGTGTCTGGCCTTGTATAATATAGTGATATTATTAGTAAATATTTAGTTTCTACAAAATATCCCTTTTCATCACTTTTAAAAGGTGACCACCTCCACATCATTTATATTCCCTTTAAAATTAATATACATTTTGATAACACTACCATAGTATCTCTAGAACACCTTCACCAGGAATTGGATCCTTGTTATCACCAAAACATCAAGATAATGAGTCTTAAGTATTTACCTAAGGGGGAACATTCATGGGAATGGTAATACTATGAACCCAAAATTTATATGAAATTTTCTTCTTCCACAACCCTCATGTAATCTCTATCTAGGAAGGTAATTAAATGATAGAATTTATACTATTGTAAAATGTTATTATACTAATTTAATATCAATTTTATACTTTCCAAAAAAGTCCTTGAGAAAAACAAAAAACTCATCAACTATGTGTGCAGACAACCACCACCATGAATGACACATTTTGTTTTGCGTAACACGGAGGAAATTAAAATTGAATTTATTATATAAAAATTATATTATTATAACTATTAATATTATTAAATAATTATATATGTAAATCTATATGTTATAAAAATAACAAACAGTTATAGAAAATTACAAACCCTTAAATGGACTTATTAAGACACCTATTTTAGTTTAGATATTTTTGATGTAAAATTTTATACTCTATAATTATTTTCATAATAAGATAATAAAGGAAATAAACCTCCATATTCTTGGATATCATGAAGTTATTTTAAAAAAACATTGACCATGATCAACAGACTAGAATTGTAATTAATATATTAGTTGAACATCCCTGAGTAACTGAAGTTAGTGAAACTATATAAAAAATAAGTACCAAGAGATAATATTTATACCTAATAACATTAAATATAGATGAATATGTTTCATAGGTATATATATAATTAAGGTAGTTTATTCTTTAAAAAATTCATTTGTGAGTGAATATCACTTGGATTCCTCAGGTAACGGTTTCATCTTAAAATATCCACCTATGAGACATAAATAATTTTATGTGCATAATTTTATCTAAATTGTTTGTGTACTTCTATTTATAATACTAATATCATTTATTACCTTAATTAATTGTATTTTAACATCAAATTTAATCATTATCCCTTTCTGGGATTTTTTATTACAATGATTCATTATCTGTAAGGGTCGTATCTCAATCACCATTAATTGAGGTATGATTCAATATTATGCAATGATATTATTTTTTTTGTGTACCTATTCCCCCATGACCAATAACATAATACATAGTTGTTTAAAATTGATACATGACTTCCATTATTTCTCTAACTTACAACATTATATGATTTATACCTTCCCAACAATATATGAGTCTTCCATAACACAATCTAATATTTGAATAATAATGGTTTGACTAGAGTTTTGTATTTATTTTCAACTAGTCTAACCTATTTATATCATGAGGTATTATCATTTATTAAAATAATTTTAATAAAAAAATTTATATAATTTTTAAAATGAACCTTTGTTATGAATAGTTCCCAACCATTTAAATAATATTTTACCCTCGTTGTCCATTATTTCCCTTCTATATTATGTTCTTACTTTTTAATTAGAATCTTCATTAAGAGTTTCTTCATGTTTAAATAACTTTTACCCTCTCCCATTTCCAAATCAACATTTTATTTTCCCATTATACTATTTTGGATTTCCAAAAATGTGTTCTAAAACACAAAAGGGATCTTTTGTACTATCTATCTCACATCATGGTCACAGATTCCATTAATTTTTGACACATTTTATACGATATTCATCGCTTGTTCCTCATAGATTTTTGTATATATATACCTTATATATATAGATATAAATATTTCACATTATGATAGTTATAGAATTTTTTATTTCCCTATAAAATTATATCTATTTAGTAAAGATGGTTTAATGTATGATTTAATTTTTGTTGTATCAAATCATCTATCACCAACATAAAATATTTTTAAACCATAAATATATTTCAGAAGGTGTAATAATTTTATTGGGAACCCACATGGTTCAATTTAAAAAAAATGATAACTAATTTCATTCATTAAAAAATTCTTTACTTATTTCAGAATGCATCACCTAAGTGGTTGTTTATATAATTTATTCTCCTATATATTTCTTATGAATTTTATATATTGTAAATACACATTAATGTTCTATTTTACTCTTTTAGTAATTAATTTCCAATATATTTTTTATTCAATAATTGGATTCCTAATAATTTATCTTTTTATTATGTTTTAAATTATTATTAAAAACCCACATCTTTCTCATGAGTATGATCATGGATATGATATATGTAATGATACTTTTCATTTGTGTCACAAATATACATGTACATACTGTGATTTGATAGATGGTTCTTTTATATACCTCTAATTCATTGTGTAATTTTAATTTCTCATGATATTTCATATATGGTTCAAGTGAGGTTATGATGGGAATATTATGTTTGGTGAAAAGTTGGTAACCTGAACGACAAATTTTTATGATCATAGTTAGCTTAATAATATGACCATTATAATATAATAATTCTATTTTATGTTGTCTTGGAAAATATTATTGAAATACAATTATAACTTCATTCTTTATAATGGTTTCCAATGATTATGATTCGATGATATAATAAATCCATTTCTGACATTTTTATTTTCACTCTTATGATAATTCTATTTAGGATATTATGTTGTTACGCTTTACTGTCTGGATGTGATTTATTTACTTGTTTATTCCAATAAGAGAATTTATAGATCACCCTTTTTATTATCAATTTATCCATGGTATCCTATAATGTTTGAGAGGCCAATGGAAGTTAGGAGCACTATATAATGTTTCAAATAAATATATTAATTTTATGTTTAATATGATATATTCATGTAACTAATGTTCCAAATAAATAATATTTCAATATAACTAGTTTTTATTATTTGGGTACAAATGTGGAAAATCCTGAATTACTATATTTTTAAGGCTTGTGTCAGTACATTGATGGTCTCTTAAAATGTTTTAAGTAAATAATTTTCTCTTTACATCAATAAATCTTGAATATAATGATCTAATTTATTTAATGATCTCAATAAAAATAACATCAAAAATTCAATGTGTGAAACACCTTCTTTAAACCTCTACGCTTATAAATCATATACGAACCACTATTTATCACATACTAATCAAAAAAATACTTGAATGCATAGATACTCCAATTACCTCCATCTGGTGGATCATCCTATGGATTTTTTGCTTCATGGAACTATTTTTCATTCATCTTATCATCAATGTGGATTAATTTTATAGTACACTACTGTGAAAAATGGCTTCACATTCTGCACATTCGTAACTGAGTGATCATAAATTTCTTTATGTACCCACCATATAATTCAATTATATCAATATTTTCATATAATTTATTAAAAAATGATTATTAATGAATATATTAGTGATATATATAGGAAAAAATATTATTCAACTCGTCGCTAAAGTCCATTCATAAACTCCCCTTGCAGTCTTATGAAAAACACAAATACTTAACCAAAAATGAAACTGAACATATTATATTTTAGTAAAAAATATTCTATTATTAAATCTCTTCCACAATACTTATTTATGATCATTCCACAATGACCTTACTATTTTATTCCTTAAATAAATCCTACCATTTCATCATAAACAACACCAACATGCATATAATTTCATTGCATAAGAATGGAACCATAGTAAAAAAACATTACAAAAATTCCATAAGGATAATTTTAATTCCATTTTGGGACACAAAGTTCATGAATTATTCACTTAATAATTGAAAATTCTACGTTAGAATAAAAAACATCCGAAAAATTCATAAATACCACAAAAGTTTTTAACAAAAAAAGTGGATTGTTTTAATAAATAATGTATTTACAAAGTTCTATTACTAATTTTTTTCTTAATCTTCATAAAAATAATCTAAAATAGTTAAAAATACACTCAATAAACCTAGAAATGTATTTTTTAAAACATAATATAAAACTAAACTTCGATATGGATAACTATGTATAAAACATTCTCATCCTTTGGGTTTGTTGGAAATATATTGCTAAATTAGATTATATAAAATAAATTCCCCTTCTAGTTGATAAAAAAACATATCTTTTGCAACAAGTCAATGATTTAAAAGGTTGGAGTATAAAATAGAGTTCTAGAGAGCATTTCATGGCTCATAATAATCCTCATTCTATAAAACTCCCCTTATCTTTCAAACCATAAAATTCCACTTTGAGAGATAATATTACTGATAAATATCACTCTTTCAATATCCCCCTGATATATAGAATGTACACACTGTCATTCATATATTCAATTAAATTTCACATTCCCCATTCCTTTCCACCCCTATAGATGTTAAAACCTGAAGGATAGAACCTAACTCTTCTAGCTCATCAGCATATCTTCTAGGAGACTCATTATACCCCAAAGATCATATACCCATAATATGTCTATTGAAACATTTATAAACATAGGGATAGTGGTATTTTTTAACCACATCAAGTTATGGTAGGTGGTTGAATGATGAGATTTAATCAATTTTTCTCAAATTTCAAAGTTTCTAGTTGCTTCATTCTTATGTATTTCAACTTCCATTTCTCTAACTTATTTTAAGTTGATCATTCATTGTTCGAAATTTTCATTGATAAAGTGATACCAAAATTTCATATATATTTTATGAGATTCTTATACTAGATTCATCATTAATTATATTATTCTGTCATTACTATAGTAGATCACTATTGTTTTCTTCACTTATTATTCAATATCCTCCATACATTTATTCATATATAGAAAATTAGTACATTACTTGGTTACAGAAATTTATTAATATTCTATTAATCATAGAAAAGTTATTTTTGTCTTTTCACTCTATAAACAAACACATTTTATTCCAATAATGTATGCACCACCATGTTTACCCTTTAATTCAAAAATATAACTAGATTAGTCTACATAAAAAATTTAGATAAATCCTGAACATTTCATTACATTATGAGAAATAAAAATTTGAGTGTCCCATTGATATAAGTTTTGATAAATTTAAATATTTAAATATTATCTTACATTTTATTACTATATGAATATAATGGTAGACATGTTTACAAATGAAAGGATGAAAATGTAGAATTAAAATATAGAAAACACCCATAAATAATTTTGTATCAGATCAGATAAATAGTTATATTTTCGCCACAATTTTTAAATTTCCTTCCAACCACAATAAGAGATGAATTTTGTTTAGAATAGTGTATATTTAACTTATGTAGTAGATATCATAGAGAAATTTCTTAAGAGATAATGCTATATTCATCTTTCTGAATAACATGTATCCCCAGAAAAAATTTATCTTACCAAACATTGAATTTCATATTTTGAGATCAAATATTTTATAATATCCTTAAAATACTTATTTCATTTCATATAAAATATAATTTCATCATAATATACTATAACGATAAACTTTTCCTCATTGGATGCTTTAACATAATTAATATTATATACAAAACCTCTTTGGAATTCTATTTTTCAAAATTTTGAGTGTATTCAAATATACCATTCATGTGGTACCTATATTATAAAATACATAGCCATGATCATCATACACAAATTGGATTAATATTTTTTAAGAAATAAACCAACTAGATATTTAATATAATCTTCCTCTTACTATTCAAGAACAATTTTTTACACCTATCTGATATATCATGAAACGACTTTTAATTTTCATCTATATAAAAGAATAGATAGAGTCATGTTGAGAAACTAGAAAATATGGTTCATCAACATATACACACTCAATTGAAGAATTTCATTAATACACCAATCACAACTTATTTCAAGTAACATTTCCATATTTTCGAGACTTATTCATGAATATCCATTATATATCGATCACATTATAATGATCAGGTTTCTTTAAAAGTTCCCATTTCTAATTTTTATATTTTTGATCAAATTTATCTTTCATTTTTCATACCCATGAGTCTACAATTAATTATTATTAAAATGTTTTTGGCAACACTATCTACAGTAGGGAATGATTCTCAAAATTCATCTTTCATTATTTCTATATAGGATATTTTTTATCTCAAATTTTATTGTGTAAAAACAAAAATCTTATTTTAAGGTATGTATTTCATTTATGGTTGTTTTTTTGAAAAAGAGGAGTTTCTGGGAATTTTAGGAGTACACACCATGTACACGGATGTTGCGAGTAGACGTTTGATGGTTGTGTAACAGACGAGAACAATGCCGTGTGGGCTGACTTGAAGGTATCCTAATGTGGGGCCGGTAAAGGATAGTACACACAGTTTACTATTAAAGAAGACACAGTGTAATTTATTTCTTATAGTAAATAGACTGGGGTTGCGTCTAATCGACAGAACAACCTTGTTCTTTGCTCGTCTCTTATAGGAGCATCCATAGCTAATGAATTTTCATCGAGCCCCCGACTCTCCCTCTATTCTCCTATTTGTCCACCTTCGATTACATTGGTATTTCCATAGTATGATATTCCTTTTTTGTAGAAGCACATTTCTTGATACCTCTTCTTTAATGAGATATCCTCTATTGAATGTTTTTATCATTATTGTAGATCTACGATGTTCTAGGGAGATTCAAGTCATGAGGTTCACACATATTGATCGTACAATGCCGAGGTAGGTGGTTTGTGATTTTCCTTAGATAGACTTTGAGTTATATTTGAAAAAGATTCCAATAGCCTTGTTCAGGGTATTAAGTGTTTATGGTTTTCCTCCATGTTATTGAATGTTATTCCTTCTGTGCTTTATTAGAGGATTTATAATTGTAAATAGGGTTATATACTTTTCTATGGATTTGATTCCCATGTTTTCTAGATATTGAATGTGTGGTGTAGCTTTTACTATTGGGCTGCTTTGTTTTACTTCCAATGTATTTTTATGATGGAGTGATATTATCTGATATGTTGTGATATTTTGTAGACTGTATATCCAAGTAGTTCCAGAGGATTAAATTTGCTACGATGTATCCTTTGTTCCTGATTGGCTTACAAAGGGCTATGGGAACCTGGTGTAGTGGAGAATTGGTGGAATAGATGCGGAGGGCTTCCCCAGAGTGTACACTAACTTTTATGTAGGGATATAATAGGGTGTGGACCTTGTGATCCCTCAATGTTTCTTTAGATCCTTGTAATGAGTCCACATGGGGAATTATATGTTGAGTGATTCATCAGAGTGTCTATAGTTACCGATAAGTGTTCACATGGGGAATTGATAGTGAGTTGTTCCTCAGAGTGTTTTTTTTAAATCTGAACAAGAGGGGAAAGAATGTGAGTACATAACAATGGTTTTCTTATGATTTGGCTAAGCATAACTATAGAGGTCAGACTGTGAGAACATCACATAGGGTTTCCTGTACATGTTTGGATTAGTAAATTGATAAAAATAATGAATGTTGATGACATTTGAGTATAGTATACATTTGAGTACTTCATTGTTTTATTTATTAATTTTTTATATTATCTTCCATATATATTCGCTAACTGTTAGGAACAGGTCCTTGGGTTATTTTCTACTAGGATTCATCTCTCACTCAATTTGGGTTTTGCTTTTAGACACATACTGATTATATTGATACAGGTTATGATAAGGGCAAGTTTCCTTCTATATCGTGTAATTGATTTTTGTGGAGTTAGAGAGAATGGGACCAAGATGTGTCTTGCATTGTTGTGGATGTACTTACTGGATTTTATTTTTTACATTGTTTTAGTATTGTAATCTAGTATTGTGACATGTTTGGCCTCATTCTATGGTACTGGTGACATGGATAATTATTCATATATATATATATATGTTGTAGTTGTATATTTCTATTAGTATTCTGTTTTTTACTTATTTTATGTTATTACTATTTACACGATTTTTATCTATTTATTTCCACTACTTTACTCTGTCAGTGAAGGAATAGTTTTCCACTATAAAACCCAAGGAATTCATTACTAGTCGGCAGCCTCTGGCATTTCGGGAAATGCTATTGTGGCTATTTTACCAACCGGGTACGGGGCACCTCTGGGTGGCACACCAAACAAGAACATTAAAAAGTGGTATCAGAAGAATTCATTTCTTCTTTACATATTGTTAGGAGTCTATAGTCAGGGATAGTAATGAATACATAATTAGTAATAATATGTGCACGAGAGTGGGTAACTCGTGTTTAGGGAAATGAAAATTAACCTCGATTATTGCTACTTTTTTGGATTTCAATTATTACTTTTGATTTGATTTTATCATTTGGTGACTCACATGTTTTGTGCTATTATTATTTATATTATTGTGGTTCTATTTATGTATCAACTAGATGTGTGAGGTTATTCTATCTCATGCATCATATAGACACTTGATAGAGATCACATGTCACACATTCCTATTTAGTCATTTAGGATGCATTACCGATTTCATGTTGTTGTGATATGTATTGTGATATATATTCATGTTTTTGTGATGTTTGACTTAGTATAATGCATGATATTTGATAGGATATTGATTTTGTATGGTTTCATTTGAATGAACAAAAATCTTTTGTTCTTTAGGTTTTAGGGGACCTCTAGGATATGTATATTGTGTATCATTTCTTTTTTATTCCATTTATGTCACATGTATGAGATTCCAAGCATTGATTCGCAGGTAGTATGGGCCCTCATGAATTGAAATTTAGAACTTTGATGTTATATTCAATGATTTTTGGGGTTCTAGAGTAGTTTCTAAGGCTTTACGTTCAGAAAAACCATGAATACATGGTGTGTATTTATGAATACACACCATGTGTCCTTCTAATCAATAAGGAACTATTTTTATTAAGTACATTCCATGTACTTAAGTACACATCATGTAGTCTCTAATAGTGTCACTGGATGTGTGGGTTGATACACAGGGTTTGGAAATCATTGGGGGACCCTCCATGTATAGTTTTTAAAGGCCATGCGGTAGAGATCATGGGTCCTGCCTTCTGACTAACAACACATTTCAATGAAGTTCTTCTAGTGCACTCCGTTTCAGGCACAAAGATGACATGTAGTCTCATTCTAGGGGAACCATGTGGGTCAGTCATATAGATGAACATGTTCATGGGAATAGAATTAAGTACATGCCATGTCTGGGAAGAACACATCGTGTGTATGGTGTGTTACACGTCCAGGGTTGGATGGACTACACACCCATGCGAACAATTAAGGGAACACGCTGAGTAAGGGTTATACACACCACGTATCCATGTTTTAAAAAACATTAATTCTTTATTTATCTTGTTACATTAATAGACATATATGTTTATATCCTTGATACACATGATCTAAGGAGTGCAATTGACCTTTTAGAGTCATTCCCCTGAGACATCCTCCAGTTTCATGCCAGTTGGAGTGATGTGAGGAGACACTGGACATGGATGATCAGGGACTACCATCAAATCATCAGGTAGTTCCAGTCTCATTAAGAGATGCTATTCCAGATACAGGGGATGATCCACAGTTCTGAGAGGGAATTGTCAGGTTCATAATGACCTTCTGTGGGGTACTGCATCCTTTCCTGTCTATGGCAGAGCTGATGCTGGTTTTCTAGTAGCAGCATCCTCCCAACATCACAGGGGATAATGGACCTCATACTGCATAGTCATGAATAGATGTCTTGTTATCTACCTTCGATCATAAGGAGATGCCTCCAGTGATAAGGTCGAACCTTGCTATGTATATGCTTTGGGAATCTGCCAAGAGATGGTGGGATGTAATTTCATAAGAGGGATGCCAGCATGTTATGTATTTGGGTGAGTTCCCGCAGGTCTTATTTGACTACACTTACCTAGTGAATTTGGGGGCTGACCGAGCCTGAGTGTTCCTGAATCTGGAGATGGGATATATCTTAGTAATGGACTTTTCTTCTCGCTTCATAGAGTTGCAGAGAGTTATACCTATTCTAGGATGTGATGAGATATTTCTGGGAAGGATGTTTAAGGATGGTCTTAGGAACGACATCCAATCTCAGGTGAAGATCTTCAGTCTAACATCCATCACTTCTATATTAATCCTGGCGCTGATCACGAAGCACATTATGAGGGATTCTTGAGCTTCGAGCTATGGTGGTTTGACATCCAGAGATGGTACCCCTCTGAATGAGATCTGAAAGCGCCACATGGATTTTATTTGTAGGTAATGGAGTAGGAGTGAAATGCCATCGTGTAGCGAGGTGGTATGCGACCAGTGTGGGTAGAGTGGGAATACGAGGAAAAATTTCCCTAGAGACTCAGTGGAGTGCCGATCCTGCATAAAGATGGGTCCTCTTCAGCTCTTCTAGCAGATCATCTCACCAACAGCTGGTGATTGGGGTACCTCTATTACATTGTCTTCAAGAGAAAGACCACTAATTTTTTGTCAGTTAGGGAACTGGTGTTATTCTGTCCTTTCAAGCTGAGGTGGAGGTCATGGTCGCAGTGTTACAAATTAGGGTTCTCAACAATAGGGTGGATCAGCTCAGGGTGGTTTGACTGGGTCGTAGGGATGAGGTATTGGACATGATTTTGCAGTGGAGCAGGCCCATCATGAGAAGAATCTCAGACCATCTGCAACTTGAGGTACGATATGAATGTCATCTGTTTTATCTTATACACTTTTTGATATAGGGTTATCCCATACCTTTATATCTATTTTTGTTGTGTAGATCACTATTCTTAGTATCCTTTATTTTGATGAGATATTGATATTAGAAACTCCGTTTGTAATAGAACAGCTAGTGTACGACAATGCAATGAGTTCTCTCTTGAGGTTGGTGGGTGTCACTTTTTATGGGACCTATATGTATTGGAGATGAAAGACTATGATTTCATTCTCAGAATGGATTGGTTAGTTCCCTACCAGGCTGTTGTTGACTACTACCATAGTAGGTTCAGTTTTACATAAACAGAGGGTAGATCATTTCTACATATGGGTGAATGGGATTTCCATGCAATGGTGAAAGACCCGAGCATCATGGGTTGGGAGGAGTTACAACCCAAATCGCAAGTCTATATCTGGATGACCATGGGAAATCACATATGGACTTTCATCTAGTGGAGGATCATTTTAGATATTTATATCCACATGCCATTTTTTGTTTTCCTCTAGATCAAGAGGTAAACTTTTCTATTGGGTTCGTTACAGGAGTTACATCTATGTGCATTCCCTCATATAGGATGGATACACCAGAGTTACATCAGGTGAAGAGGCACATGGAGGAGTTGTTGGCAAAGGGTTTCATCCGACCCAGTACTTCTCCTTGGGGTTCAACTATCCTGTTTGTGATGAAGGCAGAAGGTACCCATAGACATTGTGTGGATTATCTACTGTTAATCCAATTGATGTTCAAGAACCAATATACCTTGCCAAGGATTAACAGTGTCTTCGATCATATTAGAGGAGCCCATGTGTTCTAGAAGATTTAAATGAGATCCAATTATCATCAGTTTCATGTTAGACCTTTCGATATACCTCTTATAGCCTTCTATAGTAGGTATGGTCTATACGGGTGTTTGGTTATGTCATTCGGCCCCATGAATGAACCATCTGTTTTCATGGAACTAATGAAGTGAGTGTTCCATCTATACATTGTTTTTTGTGGTAGTATTCATGGACGATATCTTGGTGTACTCTCACAGTCGACACGACCATGCTACCCACCTTGAGATCATTTTGAGTACACTCAGAGAGCATCATTTATATGATATGATCTAAAAATTATTCATTTGGGTAGACTAGATTCACTTCATGGGACATGATTTCTGACAGATAGGTGCATCTTTAGATCCACTGAAAGTGAGATAAATAGTTTCTTGGGAGAAGTAGTTGAACTACATTGATGTATGGAGTTTTCTAGGGATTGAACGTTACTACATTGGATTCATACAGGACCATTTATACTTATCAGCATCACTAAAGGGCCTGAATAAGAATGATGAAAATTACTTTTGCTTAGAATCTTGTGTGTCAGCCTTTCAAGAGACGAATGTGAGGTAGACATCTGCACAGATACTAGTTTTTTCCGAGATAGGAAAGAGTTATACATTTTATGTGATGCATCAGTTATCGGTGTGGGAGTAGTGGTTATGTAGGGGGAAGGAGTTATTTCATATGGATCTTGGCAGTTGAGGCCACATGATAGGAATTACCCAACACATGATCTCAAGTTAGTTGTAGTTGTTCATGCTTTACGCTGTTGGATACATTTTTTTCTAGGATAGCATTTGGTGTTATAAACCGAAAAAATGTCTCAAGTATATCTTCACTCAACATGTCTTGAATTTGAGATAGAAAAGGTGGGTTCTGTACATTCAATCCATTGACATTGAGATTGCATATATGTTTGGAAAAGACAATATAGTGGATGATTCATTGAGTAGGAATATGCATATGCAGGTAGTTCAGGAGGTAGCTATCTGATCCAGAATACCTATTTTTATGAGTGTGTGTGTCCATATAAGACCCTATTCCAGGCTGGACCATTGTCGAGGAAGAGATCTTATGTTTGTTGGGACACGTATGGGTGTCAGCAGACATACACAAAGAGTTTATGCAGGAAATTCATTCCTCAGTTTGGGAAGTTCATCATAGTGTCACCAAGATTTATCGAGATCTACACCTCTACTATTGGTGTGTAGGTATGAAGAGAGATGTATTCGGTTTTGTGATGAGTTGATCCGCCTATTAGCAGGTGAAGGTGGAGAATCATCTACTGAGACAACATTTACAATAGTTACCCATTACTGAGTGGAATTGGAATGATGTCATGATGGATTCCATGATGAGGTCCCCCAGGTCACTATGAGGGAATGATATAGTTTGGGTTATCCTTGATAGACTCACTAAGGATGCATACATCCTTCGAATCAAAGAGACGATCAATGTTAATATGTTGGGAAGGTTGTACATTCGAGATATTGTACATCTACATGGAGTTCCAAACTATATTATTTTAGACAGGGATGCATGTTTTACTTATCTAGTATGGAGTGGGCTGTAAAATGCTTTGAGTATATAGTTACATTGGAGTACAGCATACCGTCCCCATATAGATGGCTAGACTAAGCATATGATTCAGGTTATGGAGGAGATGCTGAGAGCATGCATTATCGATTCTAGAGGTTCTTGGGAGAAGCATAATACTATTTTAGACTTTCCTATAATAAATGTATTTAAAAAACTATTCTGATGTCACCTGGTGTGGCTTTGTATAGTAGGACATGTCGATAACCCCTATGTAGGCTGGAGATAGGAGAGGCATCTACGCTGGGACATCGTCTTGTCCTTGAGATCAAATAACTGATGGAGTTGACTTGGAAGATGATGAATACTTCCTAGCCACAAAAGAAGTCTTATGTTAATTGATAGAGACGACCTTTAGAGTTTGAGGTCGAAGATCTATTTTTCCTACGTGTCCCATCAAGGCTGAGACATAGGAGGATTTGGTGTCAGGGGACTCTTTCACTGAGATATGTTGAACCATTTGTTGTTTTTTGATAGAGTCGAGTAATTTTCCTATTAGTTGCAGTTACCTCAGATATACTCGAATGTGCACGAAATCTTCCATGTTTCTTAGCTAATATGATAATTCTTAGACCTGTATCATGTTTTTCAACTTGAGGAGGTTGATTTAAAGGTGGATTCATCATTAAAGGAAGGTCTATCTGGATTATTGATAACAGTGTGAAGGTTATCCAAGGCTAGTCTATTCCACTGGTATGGGTGCCATAGAAGCACAGGAGAGTATAGGATGAGATGTGGGAGATGGAGGCTGATGTACGATCGTAGTGGCGATAAAAATTAGAGGATTCATCTTCTTTTCTTCTTTTATAGTGAAATTTGGGGATTAATTTCTTTAGGGGGGGAAGTTTGTAAGAACCCATATCTTATATTCATGCATTTCATTCATTTGTAATTGTTTTTGAGAAAACGTGGATTTTCTTGAATGTTCAAGGGTACATACCATGTACATGGTTGTCACAGGTTTTCATGTGTTGTCCATGTAATGTTCGAGTGCAAGGACGTGTGGGGTGACCAAGTGGCTTCCTAAAGCATGATCGATAATGGAAAGTAACCACAATGTACTTTTAAAGAACATGTAATGTAATTTTTTTCATTACAGTACTGAGGTCGCATCTAATTTATTTAAAACCCTTATTCTTCACTCATCTCATCCACGAGTGTATGCAGATGAATAATCTTCATCAATCCACTGAATGCTCATCTCTTCACCAATTAGACCTAAATAGATTTCATTTCAATAACCATAGTAAGAACTCCCTTTTTCTAGAGCCTTGTTTGATTATTCCTTCTCTTTAATGATATATCCTCAGTTGAATGTTTTTAGCTTTTCTCTAGATCTACAGTGTTCCAGGGTGATTGAAGGCCTGAGGATCACATATATCGATTGCAAAACACATAGGTAGGTGGTTTGTGCATTTCTGTTGTTAGTCATTGAGTTATAAGTGTAAAAGTTATCAATACCCTTGTCAGTGGAATTGCATGTTGATTATTTCTAGCCATGTTATATCCTATTATTCCTTGTATGCATGAGTAGTGGATTTATCAATGTAAATAGGACTTATTACCTTTCTAAGGATGTGTTTCCCACGTTTTTCGGATATTGACTGTTTGGTCCAGCTTTCCCTATTAAGCTGCTTTGTTTTCCATGCCTAGTATTGTTAGGTTGGAGAGATTTCATCTGAAATGTTGTGATATTTTGTATACTATCCAGACAAGTAGTTTATGAGGATTACATTGGCTACCATATAACATTTGAGCATGACTAGATTACACATGGCTATAGGGAACCTGGCCTAGTAAACCATATGATGAATGGATGATGGGGGCTTCCCCAAAATGGCTTTTTTACTTTTACGTTGTTGGACCATGGGGGGGGGGTGGAATGTGTTCTCTCTAAGAGTGTATGTAGGTACTTATTACGAGACCAAAATGGTAATTGGGCATTGAGTGCTTCATAAGAGTGTTTATATTTAACATTACGATACCACAAGGGGAATTGATGATTATTTCTTCCTTAGAGAGTCTGTATTAGTGCTGAATCAGAGGGGTTATATTGTGAGTACATCCCATAGGGTTTCTTGTGTTTTCCATAAGATAATCCATAGGGGTTACATAGTGGGAACTTCTAAGATGGGTCCTTTTACTTGTTTGGATAAAAATATTTAAAAATTGAATGAATGTAAATGGAACTGTATGATTGTTTACTTTTGAGTACTTCCGTATTTTATTGCTTCATTATTTATATTGTATGCTATATATATTCAAAAGATATTAGGCACAGATCTTTGGGTGGTTACCGACTAGGATTCGTTTCAAACCTTGTTTGGGTTATGATTTTGGGCCCAAAAAAATTATATTGTTATAGGTCTAAATAAGGTCTATCACCCTTATAAATTAGGTACTTCATTACTGTGGAGCTAGAGAGAACATGACAATGCTGATTATTGTGATGTTGTGGAGAAGTTTACTTAATTTTCTTTTGTACTTTGGAGTATTACTATATTCCATCATTGTGAACTGGTTGAATGATTTCCTAGATACTTTTGACATGAATTATTATTCACACACACACACATATATATATATATTCTTCACCTGTTTATTTCTTTTAGTCTTCCACTGTTTAATTTTTGCATGTTAATAATGGTTCCACTATTTTTATCTATTTATTTGTGATAGATTACTCTATAAATGAGGGAATTGTTTCCCCACTATCACACCAAAATCCCATGCTTCTATTTAGCAGCCTCTGGTGTTTGGGTAAAGGCGCTTAAGGACATGTGACCAACCAGGTACCGGGAACCTCTAGGCAGCACCTAGAACTGGTATGTTACGTATTAGATGGATCAAGACCTATTATCAAATTTCTCATCTCATGGTCCAATTTAATTTATATATCATTCATTCACTCTTTTGATTCATCCTTTGAATCTTCATTATTTGTGTAGAATTATGAAACAATAGGAGTTGTTAAATTTCATTATCATCCTTATATCATTCATAATAATTTAAAATTTAATAATTAATTTAAGATATGGGTTTAATTAATTATAATTCATTACAACAAAATATTTTATTCAGTATTATATCGATGAATTTTTATGAATTAATCTCTGTTTAGTATTTTTACATGTTTCATGGAGGGATTCCTTCCATTCCACATTTCATAAGGTGTTATTTAATCTAAAGGATTCAACCATTATTGTGTCCCTTATCCCAGTAGCCTAGAGTCGGTGTCGTACATTTTTACATTGGAATAATATACAAGGAATTGTATCCCAAAGAGAAAAATAGTTTAGTATCTCTGGTAAAGTTTATAAATACTTATGACATACATTATATTTGAATACAAAAATTTCAACTTAATAATTTTTTCAGAAATTTCATTATTCCCTTTAGAATATTCTTACATACCTATCATAGTAATCTTTAAGGAATTCTAGGGAATGGAAACAAATTAATTGTGTTATGGATTGTTTAGTAAGGGATACATACAACAGAATATGTCATGAATCAATAAGAATAATCAATATGTCAATATATATATCTGAAAACGCATCACATTTAAATAACATGACTACATCAATATATAAATATTAATCAATATGAAATGGTAAACAACTGAAAAAGCATGACACTTAATCAATAAATTCCAATGAAATGCATCTATAGATAATGTCATAGTGAAAATATACTAGATATTAAGAAATAAATACTGATTGAAGGAAATTATTAATTATTGGATTCCATTTTCCCCAGGTACATGATATATTTACCATCATGACCTTTCACAAGATTGTTTGAAACATATTTCGTGAAACCCCAAATACCTAAGTCTAGAAAATTGATTTTTCCCATGAGGATACTAATGCATTGAGGTGATTTTTATGAATGGTTCCAAAGATATGAAATTATTTTCAAAATCATTCCTCGCAAATAGAATAATCTTTTTAATTGAGAAGTAATGTGCCTTATAAAATAACGGTAGAGAGTAAAGAATACAGATTTATCAATATTCCCCCAGTTATTCAAATAAATTTCAAAGTAGTACACCGTACATAGAAATGATATATATTTTTCGAAAAAACATTTATCTGATAAATAATACATATATTTTTGGGAAAATTAATGTCCAATTATCATAGGAAATTGAACATATTAAGGTAAATTTATTGACTAAAAATATGGATCGAGGGAGTGAATGTCGATACATTCATTTGTTAAAATGATCATAAACCATACAGATGAATAATGAGGATGGTATCAATATAATATATACACATTGTATTAATAATAATTTTTTTTCATTAATTAATATAAATACCATAAAAATATTTTGATATATATTAATTTGGTTAATATTGTTTTCACTTTGAAAAGCATTTTGAAAAACATTTTTTAAAACACATTAAAAAATAATTTGTTGAAAATAATACTCATAAAATTGAAAAGGAAGACTAAATTAAACTGTGTTGATGGTTGAGGGTAATTCTATAAATTCTATAAAATTAAATATAAAATTCATTTATAATTTTAAATAGTTTTGTAATGTGTCTTGTGCATAATACAACAAGATCATTCCTTTCATGTTTTTTATAAAATCCAAACACAATTTTTTTAAAATATATATTATATTTTCTTATAATTTTAATTGTAAATATTTAAAATGGGTGATAATTCATTTGTTATGTAATTTAAAAATTGCTAAAAACACTGTTGAACTACTTTTTGAAGTCTTTCTTTTGGATGAAAATGGATATCTGACCGAAGAGAGAAATGAAGTAATTTTTTATTAAGAAAATTTTCTAAAACATTTTAATCACAAAAGTGTGATAAAATATACTATTACTTCCAAATATCATTAATATATAGAGGATAATTAAATATAATCACTTTATTTGGAATTTATTAAATAATTTCCTTCAACTAAAATTGATGAGTAAACATTCTCAATTAGAACGAGATTTTGAAACATACATTTAAAATGATCAAAATGTTTAATTGAGAACTAATAAATGAATAGATTAGAAATAGAAAATATAAATCCACATAAAAATATTTTAAATAGAAGATGAGGTAATGATAAATCATTATACACATAATCATATAATGAAATAATCAATGTATAATAAGATTAACCAAATGAAAAAACAAATTTAGTAATGAAATCCCATACCACTTGATTAGTTTTGGTTAAAAATATTTTAAAAACTATTATATAGGTTTTAACCTGGTTATTACCTTATTCCAGAACCATATTTATAATTAAAAAATCATATATCTACCTTCTGTAACATCTATTCATTATTAATCTTTAACTATTTTCATTGATTCAGGTGTTAGTTGTCTTTTTTTCTCATGCATTATTCATAATGAATGATCCATATCATGTGTATATAATAAAGTTATATATTATAAATAATCATCATCATTAAATAATTTCATATTTTTCCATCAAATACACTTTTAAAAACAATAATGAATGATGGTTATGAAAAATGATGTATGTTACGATCATCGAGAAGGTAGTCCATAAGTATGGATAAGTAACATTTCCATCATTCAATGATCATTATGTAAAAGAGGAAAGTAATATATTAACTTTTAAAATTGATCATGATACTTATATAACATATTATATAATTATATATGTAGTCCATGTGGTGTGGTGTTGAAAATAGAGTCACATCTCTTCATGATGGCCGATGTCCACACGTATACAAACAATGTTATCAAATATTATTGATTTAAAAAATTAATAATATAAAATTAGATATAATATTAAAAAATGATAAATTTTAATTAATATCACAATTCATTCAATTATGTAACATTAATTCATTAAATTTTAATTTATCAATTTTCTAGTGAAGTGTTTGGGAAATACGAATCACATCACTTCACGAGGAGTAGTGTTCTGTATACAAAAACAACGTTATCGTATCTCCTATAGAATGGAAGGTAAAAAAAATTTATGATATAGTTAACCCATAATTTTAAATATTATAAAAATATATTATATACAGTTTTTATCCATAATTGTACCAATCCATGAGAGGTGGAAATGTAAAAATGAACGCCAGCAGTTCGTGAGACGGTAGTGAGCTGTACATGTGACTGATTATTTCATAACCATTTTTATAGACATGGAGATGGTTTTAAGACATGATATTTTTATTGTAACATATTATAATATTTATTATACTAATTTTAATCTATAATCATGGTATAATAAAAATTTACGGAGTTTGAGAAAGGTGTAAAATAAAGACACCTTTTATGAACATTAGCTCTTCTTTGGGTATCCTCCGTATCCTTTAACTAATATAGTTACTAGGAAGTATTTATAAAAAATATGGATTATTTGAGGATTTGGTGTATTTTAAGAAGTTATTCAGGTAGGCTTGGATGAACCAAATTGGATTGAATTTGGTAAGAAGAGAGAAGAGTGGGTGGCCTTTTATATTCGTGGGAGGGGACACACTTGGTATTTTTTACAATAATTGAGTGATCCAACATTTTTACATGGAAAGAGTCTATAGTGTACCATTATTAAAACTTATATGTATAATGGTATAAATGTTTCAATAATTTTCTTAAAAGTGTAAAAGGCATTTATAAAATTATATTTTTAGTTAAATCCCTAGTAAATCAATTCTTACCTTAATTGTGTAAAATAGTTTTTACTACATTCACTATACAATTTAAAAAACAAATTTGTTAACATTTTTAGTGATTATAAATTTTTCATTTTCAAATTTGGGAATCCATTTTTAAAAATTAATTTCAATAAAGAGGGATAATATTTTTTAAAATGTCTACCATAGATTTAATGAGAAGGAAAACATTTAATGTAAAAATGTTAAAACGTTTACAATATCATTATATATCAATTCAACATGAATATGATTACAATAAACGTAATTGGATTAGATTTATAGAAAATTTAATTTATTTAATTTAAAAATAATTTACAATATAATTAAACATTATAAAATGATTAAATGAAAAGGTAGATTTTTATTAAAATTCAGTATCTTTCACTATGGATAAAAAATTAAACTTCCCTTAAAAATAACAAAACATCACTCTATTATTATTTTGATATCATGATTAAAAAAAATAATTTGTTTTCTAAAATTAATTTTCTAAAAGTGATTAAAATTAATTATAATTCATGTGTACAAAGAGTGACTAAACCATCTCTTAAAAATACAGAGTTTTCAAGAAAATAATTATTTTTATATTAAATGATTATTATTTTATTTATAGTAAATATAAAGTCATAGATACATAATTTAGTTTTTAATGTTAATACCCACCAATTTAACAGCTAGGATATAACTATTATAATAATATTTAAATAATGTATTGTTGTACGGTAAAACTCGGTCTTTCCAGTAATGCATGATATCAAAAAAAAATTATTTCACGGAATGAAAGTTAAATTAAATTTTGTGTATAGTGAAAGATATAGAAGATATTGAATTTATTTAATAATAAATATATTTTAAAGACAAATGGTGTTATATTCCTTTCAATTATTTGTGTCAATTTTCACAGACGCTATCAAATACAATGTTATTGCTTTAGGGTATGGATTGTTAAATTCATCCAACCTTAAATAATTTACATCCTCACTATTTATACATGATCTCAGTAATAATTTTTATGATATTAATAAACACAATAGTTGAAAAACCCACATCTTATAATGGTTTTTCAATACATCCTATTAATATTTTATTATGAAATGTTTAAAGGTCATATAGAATAACACATAACATTTTCTCAATATTGGATAACATTAGTGGGATGTAAAGATATGGAGATAGATGGAATGTGTAAATGATTATAGATATTGAATAATGTCATTTACCATAAGAAATTGTATGATCAATGGAATGTTAAGGGCCTCAATACAATTATTATAATATGTGTGAAATGTTCATTTATCTCATCAAAAATGAAGTTAATAGAGTAACAATTTATTTCAAGAACATTTTTATAAATATGAGTAATTATTTTTCGTTATAAGAAAATAAATAAATAATTATTTATATATCTTATGAGAACAATACTATCCTATTATTTTTACTTTATCAATTTCTAATTTTTCCATTTACAAGAAATAATTACTTTCCAAAAATGAATTTTTTATGCCGGAAGAACTAAAATTCAGCATTAATTGATCATAAGATCAATTATAGTGTAACAAGTATTTCTGTTTGACTTTAAATATTTAGCAAAATGATTATGGATAGATTTAGTTATAAAATATAGTAAATTACTCTATAAACCTCAAATGTAACATCCCCAGTTCATCATTAGTATTAGATTTATAATTTATTTATTTGAAAATAATATAATATTAATCATGACTTCTTTTAGGCTAGTGGTAGGAATGGAACTCTTATCATACTACAGTTATGGTTTCAAGCACCACCACGTTTTCAGTTGCGACAGGTCATCACCCAACGTGTAGGTTGTATTTTTTCTAAAAACCTATTAATATAATTCATATAATGTTATCAAAAATATTTTATGATGGACATCCATGAAATAAATTTAATTATTAATTAACACTTTTACTAAGGTTTTCAATTTGATCATTTTTTATAAAAGTTTAATATTATTATTTGACTGTTATTCCAAGGTCGTTAGTGATCATACCAACCCTAAAGGTTTAATACCATAAAACATATTTCTATAAAATATAAAGAATTTATTCCTCAAAAAAATTTTCCACTAAATAATATACTAAACCCATGGGTTGTATTTCGATAAATTTCACCCAAAATTTTAATGACATGGGTATCATCCCATCACATAAAAACTAAAAATCTGTCATTAATATTGTGAACATACAATCAATATTAATCCCATTAACCAATGATGGGATCCATAAATTTTTGGTTAATAAATACATATATGCTTCTAAAATTAATAACAACGCATAAATATTTAATTATTCTTATAACCAAAATACCATTGGTTAAAAAAAATTCATTAATTTAATTTTTGAGTCCCAATACTTCATCCATTTTATTTTTTCCTAGGTATATATGTCGTCTATTATTGAATCTAGGAAATTAATTTTCATTGTCTATTCAAATACAATATAATTGTTTGAAAAAAATGCGAATAATCCTAATCATATACCCTAGTTGTGTGAGACCTGATGTGTATCAAAGAATATTGTTGTGAACCAAGTGACAAACATGCTAATCCGAATGTTCTCATTTTAGTGTTATTACCCTTATGTACATATATTATCTAATCACATCCACTTGAGGTATCTATAGAGGGATGTGTTGTACGTAAAAACCAAATAATATATACATTATCAAATAATTAGTATATTATACTATATTTATTATCAATTTTTAAAATATGGTTATGATATCTATTCTATGTTTTGCAAAATCTTGTTCATAATGATTATAATATAATTTTACAAATACTAATTGTATACACCTTGATCCCAGTAGCCCAGAACTAGATACATAATTTATTACATTCTAATAAGATAATAGTACATTGATCCCAAAGGACTGATTAGTTTTGTAGTATTGGAAATCTAAAGAAATAAATGAGTCATAAATTTAATTTAAAATCTCATATTACTATTTTTATGAGAATATCCTTATTACCTATAGATTATTAATGAATATATATCATAGTAAACTTTATGTAATCATGGAGGGAGGAATCAAAATATTGGTGAGATAATATGATAGGTAAGGGTTAATGAACTCATAATAAATCATGAATCAATAAAAATCATCAATATGGATAGGTAGATGACTATAAAAATACAATTTATATAACTTGAAAAAATTAATAGAAAAGGAATAATTAATATTAATAAAATGATAACATAGTGCATTTATTAAATAACTGATAATGAAATACATCGAGAGATAATTTCATAGTTAAAATATATTGGATTTTAATAAATAGATACTAAATGAAGGAAATTCCTAATTATTGGATTCCATGATTCACAGTTACATGATACCTTTACTTAAGGACATTTCAAAATGTTGTTAGAAACATATTTGTTGAAAACGTACATAACTAAGGAGAGACAACTAATTTATTCCATGAGACTAATAATTTATCAAGGGGATATCTATAAATGATCCCAAATATGTGCCATACCAGAAAATACCATTCCTTATGTATTTAATAATCTTTATAATTCAAAAAAAATGTTCATTATTAAATATTCATATGAATTAAAAAATATAGATTTATCAATATTTCGATAGTTAATCAAATAACATTCAAAGTAGTAAAATAATTTTAAAAATGATATACAGTTAAAGAAAAATACACATCCATGATAAATAATTATGATACATAGGGGAAACTTAATGTATAATGATCATAGTAATGTGAAAATTTAATGGGTATGTTATTGACTACAGAAATGGATTAAGGGAATGTTATTTTAAATAATCCATATTCAAAATTGTCACAAACCATCCATATGAATAATATCGATTGAATCAATATTTAATATAAAGATTATAGTAATAATAATGTATTTTTTTTTAACGAATATAAATTAAATAATATTATCATTAAAAAAATTATTGGGGAAATAACATTTTGATTTTGGAAAACATTTTTAAATCCATAATTTTTGGAAAGTCACATATAAAAATACAATGTTTTAAATAATATTCATAATCATGAAAAGTAAGATTGAAATAATCAATTTTCACGAAGGTGGTTAATTATTTAAAATCCATAAAAGAAAAAATATCATTTATTTTTCATTGTAATATTATTAGGAAAGTTCCTTGTTTAGAATATTATAAGAATTTTCCTTTCACATTTTTTGTAAAATCAAAACTGGTTATTTTTTAAATGACGTAATATTACATTGACGTTTTCTTAAATATTTTAAATGGTTGAATATTAATTATATAAATGATTTTTTTATGATTATAATGAATTATTTTTTTTAGAAAACTAGATTTTGATAGAAAACATATTTTTGATCGAAGAGATAAATGAGGTCAGATTTTCTCAAAAATAGTTTCAAAATATTTAAGTGAAAAAGAGTGAAAAATTGGAAATATAACATTAACATATAATGAATTAAAATAGGATAAGTAAATGTAACATGTTTTTTATGAATTAGTAAACTAATGTTATTCAAATAAAATTTATGAGTAAACAATCTCAATTAGAATGATATTGTGAAATAAACCATTATAATTATCATATCATTGATGTGAGAATTAATAAATTAATAAATTATGTGTTTCAACTATAAATACACATAAAAATAGAAATAAAACACATGTATTTAAAAATTAATTATACAAAAATTGTATTATTTCATAATCAATGAATTAAAATATTAAACCAATGAACAGAAATTAAGTCACGAAATCCCTTACCCCACGGTTCCATTTGGTTGAACATCAATTAAACAATTTTATAATGGTATTAACCATTTTATTAAAATACTATAGAACCCTAATTATATATATAATATCATATAATTTCCTTTTATAACAACTTATCAACCATTTATTAATAATATTTCATTATTTTTATTGTTTCGTGTGTTAATTGTCTTCTTTTCTTATTTGTGTTTCCTCATGAATGATCTTGATCATGTGTATATTATATAGTTAAATCATATAAAGATTAATAATTATGGATTAATTATCATATTTTTAGACCAATTTTACTTTTATATCCAATCAAGGATGACAGTTATGAAAGATGATGTACATTATGATCAAGGAGACAGTATGTCTTACGACCGCATGAGTATCATTTACATCATTGAATTATCATTATGGAAAGGAGTTAAGTAATATTTTATCTTTAAAGAATTATAACTATATGATATATACCATAATATATATTTATATATGTCATCCATGTGGTTTGCGGAAGAAAATATATTACCAAAGATTCCTCAAGGTGGTAGCCAACATGTACAGAAACGTTGTTATCGTCTTCCATTGAGTGAAAATGTAATAAAATAAAATAAAATATATTAAATTTTTCTTTATCACCTTCCATGTGAAGCTTCAATGAAAGATTAATGACAATGCATCCTGAGGTTGTAGTCCACCATACATATGAGTGAGGTTTTCTAATATTCTACGAAATTGAAGGTATATATATATTATAGTGAGTAAATATGTATAAATATGTTATAAATATAATATATATATTTATATATAACTTATATCCATCCTCATACCCAACCATGATAGGCGTAAACATAAATATGAATGTCATTGATTGACGATTCGATAGTTTTCTATACACATGAATAATTATTTCATAACCCATTTTATAGAAGTGGAAATGGTTTTAGGACATCAGATTATTTTAAAATCATTACATTATATGGAATATAATTAGGTTATTATATCATCATGTTACAATAAAAATTTATATAGTTTGAAATGTATGTAATATAAAGATTCTTGTTTATGATAATTATCTTTTCATTAGATATCCTCCTTAGGTTTGCACTAAAGCCTTTCTAGGTTTCATTAATTCCAAAAAAAAGATTATAAGATGAGTTATGGGATTTATATAATTTATTTTGGGTAGTTATAGTCTAATACAATGGGTTATTAATGTGTAATGATTAAATAAGATCTGGTGGAATTTTTTATGTAGGGGAGAGGGCGCAATTTGTGTTTTAAAAAATTATAGAGTGGTCACACATTTTTTCAATTGAAAAAGTGTAAAAAATAGATAATGACATAACCTTACTGTATTAATGGTAGAATTATTTCCATGAAATTATTTTTTGACAATTGTATAGGTAACTTATAAACATATCATTTTAGTTTAACCCTAGATAAATCATTTTTTACATTAACCGTAGTAAATAAATTTTAATGAACTAAATATTAGTTTTTCTAAAAAATTATGTTGAAATTATTATAAATTTAAAAATATGATTATTCAAAATATGGAATCCATTTTATCAAATCCAATTCTTATATGTTGAAAATTTTAACTTAAAATTCATATCACAGACATGATTATAAAGTTGGTTTTTAATGGTAAAGTCATCAAATGTTTACAATGTTTTCTTATATAAATTTAATATAAAATGAATAAAATGAACATAATTATATATATTTATACAAAATTAAAATTATTTTACTATAATATAAATTTAAAATAGAATTTAACATTATAATATATTTAAACGAGAAACATTTTTTATTTAAAGATTAGTATTTTCCACTCTTCCGCAAAAAATTAAAACCTCATAGAAAATTACCAAAAAACCACCCTAAAATGAATTTTATATTTTCATCTATTTTGTTTCTTTAAATATTTTTTATAAAGTTGTTAAAAAATATTTTTAATTCATGTGTGTAAATCATGAATAACCATCTTTTAGAATAATATAGTTTTTCCTAGAAAATATTACTTTTTTCTATTATATTATTATTTTCTTATTTATAATAATTTGATATCTATAATTTAAGAATTTAGTTATTAATATTAATATTTTCCAAATTAATGGCTAGGTTATAAATATTATAATATTATGTTATTTACTTATTTATTAATGGATAAAACTCATTCTTGTATGTAACACAAGATATCAAAGAAACTCATTATTTTGTGTAACAATAGATAAACTCATTGTTAAATGTAATGAATGATACTAAAGATATTAAATTTATTTAAAAAGAAATATATCATAAGATCTTTGGGTTATATATTCCCTTCTATTCTTGTTGTCATGTGTCACATATGATATTAGATATAATGGACTTATATTAGGATTTTGGGGTTTTACAATAATGGAAAATATTGGTTGTTCACTATAACTTATGAAGATTCCTTCCAATAATCATGAGACATAACATTAAATATTATGTACGTTTATATATTAATCACTCTCTGATTTAATCAGTCATCAATTCCTTTATATTAATAAGTTCTTATCAAGGATAACTTTTGATTAATGTTTTGATTCTCTGGACAGTTTCAAAATTCAATAGATATGTGTTGTATTATATTTTGAGGGATTAATATCGTGATTGAAGATATAGTCTTATTCTCAAAACATATCATGTACCACATCATGAAGTCCATCACTTCCCACTTTTTCTATATGATCAAAATTTATTCTACTAATATCATTATAAAAAATGTGTGAAATATATTTCCCCATATATTAAAGATATAATAATTGGGCTACAAATAGTGATATATACCATGTAAATTGAATGGATACCATTTATTATTTTTTAATATCTATTTTCGTCCATATTTTACCATATACATGTATCACATGTTTTTTCATGATGATATTGTTCATTTGGAAGGTCAACTCATACATTATACTATGATAGATTATTTATTATCTTTTGGTGAATATAACCAACTTTATATTTCTATATATCATTATCATCTTCAATAGTTAAGAAACATGTATTTTCTTTATTATCCACCTAATAAATATTTTCATTTATCCTCCATCCTCTTATTAAAGATTTTATGGATTTTCCATTGGTAAAAATTCCATTTTTATTTAAGAAATGTCAATTCTAGAGGCAGTGCTTTGAATAAATCTAAATGGGTTTTCACAATATCCATCCATAGAGAGAATTTTTATTTTTTATTCTTCAAATCCATACAACTATGTATTTTTAAAAACATAAATTTTTTAGGAAACATTTTCCTTGAAATGAACAATTCAATAAACTCTTCCATTCACATTATGTAATCAAATTCATATTTCAATTCATGCGGGACATGCTCTCACTATCGATATTCATAGTGATATTATTCAATATTTCATTAAGTTATATTTGTATAAGATTAGTATTCTCACTGATTTTCTTTTATATCTATGAGATACCAAGTAAGGTAGAGTCATATGATTGTCTCTCCACATTCTCCTCAAAATTTATATTGAAATCGTAATCATAATTTCCTTATAATAGAGAGTATCTAATTTTATAGGGTTGATTCATGGTGGACCAATATTCATTTGTATTAGAGGTTTATAATTACAATATAAACTTCATCTTGACCTGTAGTGAATTAATTTATGCCCAAAGATATGTCAATAATAAAATTATTTATATAAATTATATCTTATATTCCATAAAAGATATACCTACAATTTTGTTTTGTTAACTACAAGAATATTTTCCATTCCCATAACATATTTTCCCATCAAAGTATAGAATAGTGTATATCAGATAGAAAAAAGACTATAAAATTACAAGAGAACATAATTTTTCACTCTAATTAATCCACATTTCTCCAACCATTGAATAACTATTTTGTTATTGGATATCCCTCCATGATTTAGGATTATTCCCAACCCTTGTATATCCATTGTTTTGAGACATCCTTTTTGTTACATGGGATGTTATAATTAAAAATGTCATATTTTCCATTATATTTTTTTCCCAAAATCCTTCCATTTATTTCTTAGAATCAGTAACAAATAAAATGTCAATAATTTAATTTGGTATTTGGTCATTCAAAATGTTATCAACACCTTCAAAACGATATCTGTCTCTTTTTAAGTGTTCACCATAAATGAATTTTCCAATAAAAATTTCTGATGGTTTCCTTATATGTTATTTCAAATAGAAATTTTTTTCCCTTCTTAATTATATTTTCTTAAATAATCAAAATTCTTTATTCAATCCATAACACAATCATTTAGGTCATCATTTTCCTTATCATGTTCTTTAATATTTTCATGAGGTTCAAAACTTCTTTTTTTGTCAATTTGATTGGATGAATGATATTTTAACTATTTTTTTAATAAATCAATAATATATTTTAGGTCATCAACATATTTAGTGTCATATTTCAGAAATAAATTAATATTAATATTTTTCTATCATTGAATATATTGATCTCCTAGAGCTCGATAATTGTCACCTTAAAAAATAACACTCATTTAGGTTCATAAATATATTAATTTTATGTTTATTTCATTTAAAGAGTGTCCATTATAGAATTTATATATCGAAATTAAGCTCTATATACACATCACAATGATAGTATTCATTATCATATTCTTATCTTCAAACCTATATCGTTCTTAAAAAAATTATATGTGATATTCTTTAATTATTTTCTATTTTTTTGGTAACCTAAATCATTGATTATATATCGATTCATAGTCATCTATATAATCATCATATTTAATTAGACATATTTTATAAGTGTTTCTGAAATTAGCACACTTGAAACCAACCATAGGAATTTTTTTTTCAAATCCGCATCATCCATTGTTGATTTTATATCCACCAAATTTAGAAAATAATATTCCAGATCTTCTTCATCATGATTAGTTTTTGAAATTTTATTTTTTCTATATCCATGAAATAAATATCTTTAATCTTGACACCATATGTCCATTATGTATTAAATTTTATTTCATAGACCATTAGACTGAATAAAAATTCATATGATGATAACTTACCCAAGTTTCTCTCTCTTTAAGTGTTTAAAAATATATATTATAAGGTTATGAAGACCATTAAAATATATTTTTTCATTATGAATAAACTTTATTTTTTTACTAGTTTCTCGAAAAACACCTGAAACCTCAATGATTCTATTTCAAAAACTATTTTTTTCATATAGGAATACCATTAACTCATGAACGTATTATGAGGTACTTGATGCTACACATCCTTTAGATTAGAATCACATTAATTTATATATATATATATATTAAAAAATATATAAAGGTTAACATTAGAACTATTTAATATTATGAATTTAATATACTTATAGATTAAATTAAATCCAAATAGAGAATTTTATTCTTTGGCATCTACATCGAGCAAAATTGTTTCTTCTTCGGTCACAGATAGTTCTATTACATCACTATACCGCAGATAATGTGTTATAAAAAATAAATCAAAAAACCAAGATATAATAAATTAATATCATTTTATTATTTTATATATTATAATGTAATTGATCAAATACTGGAACCCCATTGGTATTCATTATATGTAATGCCTCAAAATTAAAAATTAAAATCATTGTATTCTTTTTAATTAATGAAACTTCACCCCAAAATAAAGTGAATATGATATCCTAAGACTTTACAATATAATTTTTATTTCAAAAAAATTCAAAATTTAACTTGGAAATAGCACAATGATGATAAATATTGATTTAGACACAAAAAATAATTTTTTGATAGCTTTCGTTACACACAAGATCATGTTTTATTGGGCATCAACATGTTATAAAAATTTTATTATATAATATATTATGATATATCCATGCCATTAAATTATTAGGTATGAATGATATTAACTATATTATTGAAATCCATGTTTTATATAAATATTAAATGATTTCATTGGTTACAAGTTAATTAGAAATGAATATAATAACAAATTGAGTGTAATAAGAATGTTTTTATAGAAAACTATATTTACACCCACCAAGTAGTTTTATCATAAAAAATTAAATACAATAATATTAGTGAGTGATATTAATTTAATATATATATATATATATTATATTAAATCAAATATAATTTACATTCAACCAATATATTTTATTTTCATATGATAAGAAATTACCCAAATATTGTTTATAAAGATCAATATTTTTCTAACGTTACTTTTAGTGTCTTTTATTAGAGAACCTATATTGAATGAAAATGTTGTACCTTTAATAAAAAATTTCTGTCAAAAAAAATTCATTGCTGAAATATAAAAATAAAAATTATCTAAGGGTGAATTCATGTTATTTTTCATAGAAGTTTAATTTTTTATAAATTGGGAAAAATATTGAATTTAAAACAAATACTACTTTTTCATCTAATTAATAAAGAAAGATAAAAGATATTTTAAATTGTTTTTAAACCCAAATTATATCAATTATATATCAATTTTACATCAATTAATACAATTTATTTCGTTTTAATTGATTTTACATTGAAATTGAACATACAAATATAGAAAATGTTCAAACATTCTTACTTCAAAAACACACAATATACTTCATTTTGTGGTATTAAAAAAAGTTAATATCTAAAAATTACGTGATTGGAATTTAGAGAAATGGTTTCCATATTTGGAATAAAAATAATTTCTCATTTATAATAATATCTACTTTGTTTTTGAAAAAAAAATCCAAAAGTGACAAAAATAAATTAAAGGATTTGAGATATAAATTAGCTTAATAAGGGACTAAAACGTAATATTAACGAATAAATGTCCTTGAAATTTATCAAAAATACATTGATTCTCCATATATAGACCCTATAATAAATATTAAATAAAGTTTTTCTATTATTTGATCCACATTTCATAGGAAAAACGTTGGTGGAATTTCATTTTAAAGAGTTTACAAGAATGCCAATCCTAATCCACTAAAAAAGGGTACTCATCCCTCCCACTAGTTTGAAAATATCAAGACTCCTATTCCTTACAAACATCAACCAAATAATATCATAAAAATTCATTCCATAATCCCATAATCCTCCCTTTTGGATGAAATCCATCCATGGAAGCCCATTGTTTAAAACCCTAAGGAGTTACCCGAATAAGAGGTAACATCCTTTCTCATACTATTTTGTATTATTTTCCTTCTCCACCCTTTTAAACATATTGATAAATTATTATATAATAAATTTTTTAATATTAATATATTAATTTTTTTATATGTTCTTAACAAAAACATACTCAAAATCATATCTAATGGTCATCGAACATGTCATTTATGTGTACAGTGAACTACTGCATCGAAAAATGATGTCATTCATTTTTCCATTACAACCTCTCATGGAAGAGTATTATGATTGAAAAAAATTTATATGTGTTATATATTATGTTTATATGGTCATAATTCTAATATAATTTTTATATAACACATACCCTTATGTTTTTTATATTGAATAAATATGATAACATCATATGTGGTAGTGTTGACTACCGACTTCTCAAAGCGATGTGATTTTTCCCTCTACCCATGGAATATATAAAGGATAATTTTTTAAATATATGTAAAATATATTAAATAAATATAATTCATAAATTATATTATACAAATAAATTTATATCATTTACATTTCATTCATTTAAATATAAAAATGAAATTAAAGTAGCGTTCATGCATCTATACAACCTACCCTCTCCATGAAAAATGAATTTCATTTATTTTATCCAAATATTATGAATAATGAAAAACAAACATATTAATTATATATATTTTAACAAAATAATGGATGAAATAATGGATATTATTAATACATTTTCAAATTATTAGGAACAACAACTAACAAGTAAAAAAATACCCAAAAAACTACTCAATTAACACCCAAAATAGTGAACATAATGAAATAATGTTATCAAATGGATAATAAGATATTATAGGAATACAATATATGATATCATAAATATTACTATGGTTCTGGAATAATATATTACGATGTTTAAATCAATCACAGTGTAATTCAAATGATGTTCACCAAAAAGAAAACATAAGGTATTGGATTTTTATCTCACTTTTAACAAATGTGAGATAACTTCCATTTTCACCACATACTTCTTGTGTCTGATGTATCTAATAAATTTTTTTATATATTATACAATTTATTATTTTATATACATTTAATTTTTAGTTTCAATTTATATTATTTATTCTATGGGGATTTGATTTCATATTTACCTAGTGGTAATGAACATTATAACATGGTCCCTTTTTATAGTTTATATTACATCCTCATTGACGTTAATATTATATTATTATGTGAGTGATAACATTTTAATTCCCATTTCATTATTTCAATTGTTTTTAATTGGATTTACATTTAACACACAAAATCTATTCATTTATTTAATATCACATCAATTTATAGTGTTCTCAAGGGTTTCATTCACAATTTCATTTTTTTCAGGACATTTTAAATTTGAATTTATATTTTTGAAAATTATATTAAAATTGTTGAATGGAAACATTAATTTTATAATCCTCTATTTTATCATTTCCTTTTCCAATTAATATCACCATTTTCCCACATTTTAGTATTGAAAATGTTTTATAATGTGTTTATAAGAAAACCATACATCCTTTCTCTCTTTAGTTGGGGAACCTGTTTTCTTCTATAAATTTTGTTTTATAAAAGAAAATTAAAATATATTTAATAATAAAAAATTTGTTTTTAAAAAAATTTATTACCCTTTTTCTCTTTTAATAATGTCTTGAATTGAAAATTCTAGTAAAATATCAAATAAATATATTTTTCATCAATTTTACAATGAAAAAAGAATGCTCTTTTTAACTTGTACAACATGTTTGGTTTTAACCATAAACATCTCAAAAACGCATGATTTGAATGTTTAAATGATAAATTTGATAATAAAATGTGTTAAAAAGTTATTTTAAGGTAATATTATTGTCAAAAAAAATTTCAAAATAAAATGTATATTTTCATCAACAATGTTGTTAAAATATATTTATAGAGAATTTATATTCACTAATTAAAACAACCATTTATTTTTACTCTTATTGGTATATTTTGTACTGAGACCATCCTTATTCTTCCTTTTTATGGTTTATGATTTATTTGTCCAAGTACAGTATTGACATCAACTTCCTTGATTCCTTTTTAGTCCCCTATAAATATTCAATTTCTTAGGATCAATTAACAATGAATTTACCCTAATTATCCATATCATTTTTCATGGATATATTTACTTCCTCAATTGTATTTCATTTTTACATATGGATTTTACTTTGAATGATATATGATTTTTTGAGTAAATATCGATAAATCCATATTATTTATTCAATATATTTATTTTATAAGGCATATTGTCTATTAATTAAATTTATTATACAATAAGAGGATGTTTTTGAAAGGTAAATGATGGGTTGGTCTAAGACATTATATATCCCCATATTGAATCGACAGGTTCTCATGTGAAAAATATTTTACAAAAATTAAATGAGTTTCCACCATTAGTTTTAAAATATATTCTGAATGTTTGTGAATAAATAGGTTTTCATGTGTCTAAGACAATGATGTCCAATAATTTATAATTTCATTCATTTTGATTTAGTATTTATTATTCATGATATTTGTACTAAGAAAAAATTTATGGTTTCATTTCACTCATAGTATATTGATTAAGTGGAATGTTTATTTGGATTCTTACTGTGCCATATTAAATTTTCCTTATCATTTTATTTTAATCGCATGTGTTTCCAGTTATTTACCTTTCCATATTAGTTAGGTTCTTTCTTATATTATTATTGATCAAATTGAATGTTTATTCAGTTATTACCTTGATGTATTGATTATTATAACGTATTAACTATTGGTTCTGTTGAAATTTACCATTACTGAGTATTTGAGCTCACCTTTATTATGATTCCATTACCTAGGATTCTATGAAGTTTATTGATAATTATATGAAAGGGTATGATACCTGGATAAAATATATTATCCCTGAAATATAAAAATTATGTTTTAATTAGTGTTTGTAATTGTAATACAAGACTCATATATGATTTTGGTATACCAAGAATACTAAATTGTTTGTTACTTTGGTATGAGATTCAATTAATTATTATGCTAATTTGGTGGAAGCATGACAATAGTTCATGACTTTCAAAGGTCGAGTCTCAACATATGGTATCAGATAATGTTTAGCAGAAGCCATAAGAAATAGATTTTGGAAAACATATATTAGAGAACATATATCTATGGTTCAATTTAAGGATATGTAAACAAGAACAACGTTGAATTTTGTTAAGTTAGATATTATGTGGGTATTACTAGAAATTCAACCATGTAAAGATACTACAAGTGGATGAGTATTTCAAAAATAGATACCTTGGGGTAACAACCATGACATGGTGTATCAGACCTAAATCAATCATATCCTGGTACACAACAATTACCCATACTGGGCACTTTGTTTGACACTCCTGGGGGATATTCTTAAGATAATTTCCATTTTCATGACAAAACATTATGAAGGAATTGAATAGATATTTAAACTGAATTATCTAGGTTAAATATGAGGTGTTATATATTTAAAATAATTCCCCATTCTTTATATTTCCTATAAATGAGCATATGCTTTTCACACAATAAATATTTTTATTCAGAATTTTCTTTAAGGGATTAGACAGCGACTGGAACCCAAATGATTCATGATAACACCAAACATAATTGAAAAGGTGGTGTTAATGATAAAACAATTTATATGTTGATAGGTGTGAAAAATATCATGTTTATTCATAATTATTTTTCCTAAAATATGATAAACCAATTATACCTTTAACAACTCTTGAATTCACAAAAGAAGAGAAGCATGTTGTATTATGAGAGATTGAGGGTAGGATAACATAGAGAAAATAAGGATTGATTTCCATCATATATGAAATGTGGAAGGAGATACCTCAAAAAATATCTCAATGGAATAGATAGATTCATTATGTGTGTGAAAGGACATAAAGTAATGAATTTATAATGAAAAATTAATAGTTTTATGGAAGGAAATAAATCTCATTCTAAGGATCCATTTAGGGTTATTTTCTTTAAATGTGGGGAACCTAGGTATGAAAAAAGTCAATATACTATTCTAAAAGATAAAATATTGACAATGGAAGGAAATTTGTGAAATAAATGGATGAAATATTTAAGTATTATCATTGAATGGAAAAAGTTTGTTAAAATGTAATTTAATAACTACATTTCATGTATGTATATAAAATATTTATTAAATTTTATTTATATATTTTTTGAAAAGGAAAATCTGTATTCCTGGTGAAAACCCAGAAAATCTTGCAATGATGTGGTAATTGAGTCCATGAGCAATGTAAATTAAGGGTTTAATTCCCACCACTAAACTACATAATGTCATTATTAATATTTCATTGTTCTTAGTTGAAAAATATTATGAATAAATATAAATGATGAACTGGTAGAATAAATTTTCTTGAATTATAGATTAATGTATTATCCATTTTGGAATTGGATAATAGTTAAGGAAAAATAGTTAGACTTTTTATTCGTTTATTGGACTTATGATCTGTTAAAAGTGTATTTTAGTTCTTCATCCATCAATGATATTTTTTGTATATCCATATTTTTATGTAATGGAAAATTTTAAATTGATCAAAAAACTGAATGTTGAGAATTATATATATAGAAATATGTCATGTAAGTATATTTCCATATATTCCTAACCAGTAAAATAATTACTCAACATTAGGAAAATTATAAAAAAATATTGTCATAATAACTAAATATTTTTTGAACTGATGGTCTTCCAAATCAGCATTGATTTATAATTGTGAGGCCTCCGACATTGCATTTATCATTCAATTTTTTGTGATTGTTTACCTAAATCACTAACTATAAATATATATGTGTTTCCTCCATGTATATGTATCCACATTCCACCATTTTCCTCCCACTTAGTGAACTTGTTATTCGTTAGTCTATATGACCCATGTACATTCCATTCTCTTTTTTATAGATGATTTTTTATGAACCATTCTAATGATGTGGGATTTAAACATAGTAAATATAAAATAATTATTATCAAGGTCAAGTTCAATCTATGAAGATGCAATTTAAATATGGTAGGGATAATTTACAACCCCAAAATTCTAATATAAGAATATTTTATTCGATAGCTTGTATGACACGAAACAAATTGCTCAAAAGGGAATACAATATTCTGAGATATTAAATTTTAACAAATATTTTAAATAAATAAAATCTATATATTCTAATGTGTGAAATGTTTATTAAGCATGTGCTAAAGTCAAAAAAGGCTTCCTTTGGTAGATTTCGTTACATGCAAGAGTGTGTTTTATAGATTGAAAATATATTATTGAAAATATTAATATTAAAATATTACCGCATAACATTGACTTAAAATTAGAGGTTAGGAATAGTATTAACTAAAATATGAAAATATTTTATTTAGAAATAAATGAAAATAAATCATTGGTTACAATGTAATTATAAATGAATATAATAACCAATTGAATATAAAGAAAACATTTTTATATAAAATAGTTTTTATAACCACAAAGATGTTTTATCCAAATAAAATAATTGAATTATAATTTTTATGTGATATTATAGAAATATATATTATAAATTAAATCAAATATTTTTTAGATTCATCTAATAGATTGGATAGTCATAAGATAAGTACAAACCCAATATTCCATATTAAAATTAATATTTTTCTAAAGACACTTTTTACATTTTTAATAGTGAACCTATTATAAATATTAATTTTATCACTCTTAAAAAATATTATATGTAAAAATAAACATTATTTTTGTATTGGTTACATAAAAAATATCTTCGGGTGATTTTTTGTTATATTTCTGTGAAGTTTCATTATTTGATGAATAATGAAAAACAATAAATTTAAATCCACAACTACATCTTCATCAAATCTATTAATAAAGATTATTTATATTTTGATTTTGTATTAAATTAAAATTATGTCAATTATATAAAAATTAATCCAATTATTTTCATTGTAATTAATTTAACAGTGAAATTGAATATAGAAAAATCTCAAACATGTAAACATTTTTTACATTTAGAATCATTATTGTTTCCTATCACGGAGATTAAGTTTAAATTAATTAAAACCACTTATGTGATTGGAATTTCAAAAAATATATTCAATATTTTAAATAAAAATTATTTTTTAATTTATAATATGGTAAACTTAGAATTTTTCAAAAAGAATTAGTAAAATTATTAAAAATTAATTTCCAAGAATAAGATAAAAACAATCTTAACAAGGGACTAAACATTAATATTATGGGTTAAAACGACCTAAAACATGAATAAAATCCATTTCATGGATGTATTTAGACCCTATAATCCATTTTAATTAATTTTTTCTATTATTTCAGTGACTTTTAATAGGGAAAACATGGGAGGAATTCCCACTTCATAAACGTAGAAAAAAGAAACTCATCTAGTATAAAAAGGAATTAACACCTCCAATATATTCACACATCTCAATACACTTTTTCATGACATTGATATACCCAAATAGATCATAATAATTCCTCCCCTTATCAAATAATCCTGCCTTTGGGAAGAAATACATTGAAGTAGGCCCTTTGGTGCAAACCAAAAGGTGTTATCCAAATAAGACGTGACATCCTTCTTTAAGCTCTTTTATTTTATTATCATTAACAAACCCATAAAATATTATTATTACATTATTAAATAATAACATATGTAACCTAAATAAAAATATATTTATTAAATCTATAGGTTATGAAAAAAATTACACACACATCAATTTAATGGTTAAATAACATACATTTTATGTGTAATGCGAACTACCACCTCGGAAAAGGATATCAATCATTTTTTTCATTACAACCATTCATTGTTGGGAATTATGGTGAACATACTTTTTAAATATTATATATATTATATTTATAATTCATTTATGACTCTTTAATTTTCTTAAAACACATACACTTATTTTTTTTTCATATTGTGTAAATATTATAACATCATTGGTGTATGTGTGGACTACAACCTCCTCAAAGTGAGGTGATTCATTCAGGCAATACATGGAATGTATAATGGATGGTTTTAATAAAACTATTTAACATATATGTTAAAAATAATATACTATATTAATAATATACATATAAAATATATATCATTTATGTTTCGTTCATTTATATATGAATAATAAATGAAAGTATCATTAATGAGTACGTACTGCCTACCATCTCCATGAATGGTTCATTTCATTTCGTATTTCCAAATGATATGTATTATTATCAATAAATATATAATGTGAATATATTATAATTAAATAATTTATTACAATATAGAGATGAATAAATCATGATCTACATAATAGTGTCAATTAATAACTAGTAAAAATATTCTCGAAAAACTAGATAATTAACACCTGAAATAGTGAAAATGATGAATTATTGTGAAAAAACGACTAATATAATAATTTAAAAAGATCATATAGTATATAATAAATATTAATATGGTTTTGTAACAAATTATTAACATGATTAAAACTATTATACATAAATTTAAAGGACTTTATCCTGAATGAAAATGCATGGTAAGGGATTTTCATCATACTTTTTACATATAGGATATAAATGTCATATTCACCACATACATAATTTTTTGTGGTGTATACACTTCCCAATTTGATATATTATATAATTAATTATATTTTATTCATTTTATATTTCGTTTTAATTTTAATTAATTAATATATTTGTATTTGAGTTAATAGTTACCATGTATTAAAAAAGATCATAACAATATTCCATTTCATTGGGTTATATTACATCCCCAATGTCATTAATATTATAATATTAGGTATGTGATAACATTTTACTATCTATTGTTTTTAGAATTTATTTTTTCTGGATTTATATTTTACATGAATAATCTATAAATTTATTTATTCACACATAAACATTATGGTCTTTTCAAGGGTTTACTCCACAATATAATTTTTTTTTGGGTTGATTGAAATTGAATTTACATTTAAGAAAATTAAATTCCATTTTTTAATAAATCCTATCATTTTATTCTCCTATTGATATTAATGACTTTTTCCAAGTAATATCACCATTTCCCCACTCTTTGGTAATGAAAATATTTTAGAAATTGTTTATAATAAAACCTAAATAGATTAATCTTTTTATTCATAGAATTTTTTTTCATATAAAAACATTATCTTCTAAATGGGTTTTAAAAAATGTTTTTAACCTTCCAAATTTTATTTCTTGTATGATAATTTTCCCAGTTTTTCAATTAAAAATAATTTCAATGTAATATTTAAATATATTTCTGCAAACCAAATTTCTAACCATTATACCATGAAAAAGGAATGATATTTTTAACATGTATAGAGTTTATGAATTTAACCATAGCTATATATTGGATTTTTACAATTCATGATTAAAATATTAATTAAAAAAATGTTTTTGGATGTTATTTTCAAAGAAAGGTATTTTAAAAATGTTTTTTATAATTAAAGAATATTTTCGAAAAGAATGTATTTAAAAGATATTTTTATAGTATTTCTATTCATTAATAACAAAAAAACATTTATTTTTAATCCACTTTTGGATAGGCTGTATTGATACAAATATTATTATTCCTCTAGATGGTTTGTGATTTATTTTTCCAAGCATAGTATTGAAATTAAATTCTTGATTCCTTTTTCGATCACCTTGAATTATTCAATTTTCTATGTTCACTGAACATTGAATTTCACTTAATTATATATATCGTTGATAATTTATATGTTTATTTATTAAGCCATAAATCATTTTCACACACAATGTTCACTTTTATAATTATTTGATTATCCAGAGAAATATAGATAAATCTGTAATATTTATTCAATATGGATATTTGACAAGGATTATTATCTATTAATTAAACTTATTATTTGATATGTGGAATTCTTTGGTTTGAAAAATAATGTTGGGTATTTACATTATAAAGTCTCTCGATGCATCGACAGGTTCCTGTGAGACAAATATATTGCAAAAATTAAATGAGTTTCTATATGTAGTTTTAATGTAACACCCGAGACTTTTATGTTATATAAATCATCAAAGGAATCTTTTTCTACACAACACTTGCTTGGCTTGCTTTACACGCAATCGCGACCTTCCTCGATAGCTTGCGTCGTACGCAATACCGAGTTTCACTAAACAACAATATGCTATTAAAACTAGCCGTTATGAATAGTAATAACCACTTTTTGAAATTTTATAAATTTTATTTTTCAAAATGGACTTCATTTTTGGACTCAGAATATCGAAATTAGCCTAGGGTGAAATTTTGGTATTTTTCTGAAAACTTTCAATTTTTGATGAATAGTGAAACCACTAAGTGGTAGGTTAAAAACTGAATTTTGCATAAAACTTAATTTTACCGCTTCTGTGAATGGAATTTCAAAAATCCGAGAGACACGGTTAATATCAAGGACTAAAATGTGGTTCAATGAGATGAAAATAATTTTTTGGTGAATAGTAACTTTTTACTATTTTACCGCGGTTAATAGTAAATAGGGTAACTAAGGGTAAATATGATATTAATATTACCCTAACACATGTCCTAATTCTATTGGAAAAGTGTAATTCGACCAAAAACAAACTTAGGAATAAAATATGACCATTTAGGCCCACTTGGATTAAATTAGGACATTTATTATTAATTTATTTAAAGAAGGGTTAAAATAGTTAAAATCAAAGTTTAATAAGTAAATCATTTTTAATATAGGGTTATACATAAGATAAATTCAATTTTAAATATTCATTAGAAAGCTAAAAAGATTTCCTACATGATGGTATTTTATTTGTAATTTTTAGACATCAAATAATTTAATTTATTTATGACACAAAGATGATGCAGTAATTATCTTATTAATGAAATATTGACATAATTGATGTTATAAACACCAAAATAAATATAATTTGAGACTTTTTATGAATTTCACTAATTTTCTAGGTTACTATGATATATTAGTATTGATTTAATCAACTTGGTTCGAACATATAATTCTGTTATGACTTTCAAACAAATCATATATCAAATAGTGTCAAAATTGACACAAAATAGTTTTTAAATCAAATATTATATTATTAATTGTTATTTTATTCCTAAAAATCTAAGGTTCGGCCAAATGACTTAGATAAGGATATATATATTAATAATAAACAATTTGGGGTTCGTTTGGCATGTTATAGTAAGTGTATTAACCATATAGTGAAAGAAAACAAAAAGACATGGTAAAAGTTAAATTATTTAACTTAGAGTTAAATTTAATTGATAAAGTTAAAATAATATCCTAAACTTGTCTAAATTCTATTGGTTGATAGGATTTCGACCCATCCCCACATTAGCTTCGAAATAAGACCCTTTGGAACCATTATAAACCGATTTTAACTTTAATATAAAATAATATTTTGAGATATTCCTAAGGTGCCCCTCTCCTCCCTTATAAAAGGGCACCTCCTCCCCCTCCTCCTCACACCAATTTGAGCACTCAAGCTCGGCCAACCCCTGCCATTTTCCATTCTCCACTTCCCTAGAATAATCCTAGAGGTCCTGGTCTTCTCCAAAGACCATTCTTAGTTCCTTAAGTGGAGGATTCAAAAAGGCGTTCCAAAGAAGAGGTAATATCCATTACCGATCTTTTCAATTTCTTTCTTCTTCAACTTCTTCTTCTTTAGTTGTTTCATGATAAAGTAATAACATCAGTATTACTTACATACTGATATGTTATTATAAATATGAAACAACCCTAATTCACCTTCTATCCATCCTACGGAAAAAATGAAATCACCGCGCGTGCGTACGTACGGAATACCGTCTCCACGCCGTGGTGTAATCTATTTTCCACCATCACCTTACAAGGATGGGTATAATGGTGTAATGAGTAACTATATATGATTATTATTAAGTAATATTGATACCGAAATAATATATATATAAACTCCAATACAATTCCACGATCATAGGAACGATATCATCACTCGTGCGTACGTACGGAATACCGTCTCCACGATGTGATGCGACTCGTTCTACATGATCTTCATTTCATAATGATTGTATAAATGAATTGAATGAATGAATATGGTATATACTACACTAATACCATTCTGGAAATGAATTATCTATAACCTAAATATAAGAATAAGAATTTATTCGACAAAACACGCATAAGAACAAAAAGTTATAAAGACCCGAGTAACAAGTAACAATGAAATATTACTAACAAGAAGCTAATAATATGACCATATATGATCTCATATCAATATGTATGATTCTGGAATAAGTCAATAACATTATTTAAACCATTATACAGGAGCTTCGGACACGTACAAAGCTAATCGGACCTAAGGTAAGGGAAATATCACAATCTCATTTTTATCCGAGATTGTTTATTCGTAAGTATTTACGGGGTGTATTTTATCATCCACATCCATGTTCCCTCAATATGTAATATTGTTTCCATCCACTTGAAATAGTTTAAATCGAATTTTACCCTTAGGTGAGTTTTTAGTAAAGAATATGAAAGGAATCTTTTGTCGTTTTTCCGTACGAGGTACTTTTTGACTTTTCCGACAAAAGTACGAAGAATGTTTTTTTTAACTTATACGGCATGAATGGATTTTTAAAACATTACTTCAAAGAAGCTTCCTTTACAAGTTTTCAAGTTTATTTTTAATCAACTTCTTTTATTTTAAAGTTGTATGACATTTAATGAAAGGAAAAATGTTTTTGAAGAAGAAAGGATATTTTCCTCAAGAATTCAATTCAAGTGTTTTATCAAAATTATTTTCCATCTAAGATAATAAAGGGTTCTGTTTCTATCCATATTTTTACATTGGTTCGACTATGTTGTGATGGAATTATGTTTATGAATTCCTTTATCATATATGAATTGATTTATGATGTCATGATGTTTCAAGAATCCCATTTTTGTTACATGTGTTATGCGATGATGTATGATTATGTGGCACACATAAGAAAGGATTCATTATAAGATGGGTGGGACCTATATCTCCCTCCAATGCATTGGGTAAAGATTTTATATCCCATGAGATAGACATGGCTGGAACGGAAGGTTATTTCGGTTCAGTGATACAGGACTGAAACGAGGAGTGAACTCGGTTCAGAAAGGGACTTTGTCCACTAAGATAGTCTTGGCAATGAGTCATGACTAACAAGAAATGATCTCCATGATTATGTGTGCATGCCACAAAGTTTCAAGTTTTATGTTATGATTTTGGGGATCTCATTTTCACTTCTATGATATATTCCATGTTAAGATATTATGATCTCTTTTGCAGGTTTTGATTTTCATAAAGATATGATATGATTTTTATTTCCTTTATTTGCCCTTGCTGAGCATTTGAGCTCACCCTTTTATGTTTTCTTTTCCCCAGGTCAGGAAGATGGATATTAAGTAGAATATGCTAAAAGGGACCCTAGATATGATGAAATAAATGGGAGACACTGTAGAAGATTTATGAACCAGTTGTTTATGTTTCCCAGTTTCTAAAGACACTATACCTATACGGTCCTTTGTGGTTTTGTCATATGTTGTAATAAGTGTGCTTCAATTTTGAAGTATTAACAATGTATGTAAAGTGTGGGTCGTTATAGTTGGTATCAGAGGAAAGGTATAGTCAACCTTTGGAAACTAGGATGTGAAAGCCTTAGTAAGAACCCTAAGGATAAGTCTAAGCATAGAACACAATCTTAGTGTTTTAGAAATGGCCTTGAATAACCTAGGATAAGACCATAAGCATGAAAATTTTATTCTTGAATTATGTGGTTTCCTATTATAATTAGTGTTGCTCACACTATTCTTCTTGGTTTTAGTCAATGGCTGGAACCCGAAGGAACCGTGTTAATGCGGAATGCAATGGGCAATGCAATGATTGTCCCCCTGAGCAACCAAACGATATGGGAGCTGGAATGCAAAATCTTGTAGCCATGCTCACACAACTTTCTCAAGCTATGAATCATGCAGGATTTCCAAACGAACAAAGGAGGGAGCAACATTCTGTTGAATCCTTCATGAGGCAGCGTCCACCATCTTTCAGCGGGTCTACTGATCCATTAGTTGCTGAATAATGGATTAGTACTACTGAAAAGATATTTTCAGTTCTTCAATGTTCTGAGCATGATAAAGTCATCCTAGTAGTGTATCGTTTGGAAGGAGATGCGGATCAATGGTGGAATCTTGTTAAGAATACGAGGCAAAGGGATGAAATTGAGTCTATGGAATGGGACGAGTTCAAGAACTTATTTTTCAATAAGTACTTCCCTCGTATTCTCCGAACAAAGATGGAGAAAGAGTTCGTTGAACTGAAGCAAAGGGATGATGAATCTGTTAGTACCTATGAAGCAAATTTTACAAGACTTGCAAGGTACGCTTCTGGTATTATTATCCAACCTGAGAGTAAGATCGATCGATTCTTTAGTGGCTTAAAACCAAGTCTTCGAAGGGCGTTAGCCATAAGGGACTTCAATAGCTACGAGGAAATCGTTCGATGTGCTCTCAAAGTCGAGATGGAGATTGGAGTAACCCATCAGTCACATGGGTTTGATAAGAAGAGGAAGATGGAATTCAAAGAAAAATCTAAAGAGCACACGGAAAAGAAGATGAACTTTCCCTTATGCTCAAAGTGTGGAAAGAAACATGGAGGGAGTTGTCTTAAAGGGACAAGTAAATGTTTTAAATGTGGAAAGGAAGGTCATCGGGCATTTGAATGCCGTGATAATGGGAAGAAGATGTCTAATGATGCAAACAAAGGAAGGGATACACAGAATGAACCTACTACACTTCAATGTTTCAAGTGCAAGGAGATGGGGCATTATGCCAATCAATGCCCAAATCCAAGGGTTGATGATGATGGTCGACGTCAACAAAATCTTAAGGCTAAAGACAAAGGAAAGTCACATGAAATTTCTATCAGCGATGTGGAGTACGATAACGATGTGGTGAAAGGTACACTTACCATCCATTCTAAAGTAGCAAATGTTTTATTTGATTCTGGATCCACCCACTCTTTTATTTCTGAAGACTTTTCTAAGGGTATCACCGTATTACCTCAACAATTAGATGTTGAGTTAGCCGTGACAACACCTAATGGCACATCAATCGCATCAAAAGTTTATAATTCTTCTCCGATCGAAGTTTGTGGGAAAGTGCTTCCTGCAAATCTTGTGATCCTTCCTTTAGTGGAATTTGATGTGATTCTTGGTATGGATTGGCTTTCTCTACATGGAGCTCATATCAATTGCCAAAGAAGGGAAGTCACATTTCATATTCCAGATCAATCTACGATCGTCTATCAATGCAAGGATGAACATAACCTTCCAGTGGAAATTTCTTCCATCTTATGGGTATTGATTCCACTAAATGAAGGTTATTTATCTCAAATGGTTGGTGAGAAACTCACGATTAAGAATATGCCCATTGTACGGGAGTTTGATGATGTCTTTCCGGAGGAATTGCCGGGTCTTCCACCAAATCGTGAAGTTGAGTTTTCAATAGAACTCGTACCGGGTGCTTTGCCTATTTCAAAGACACCTTATAGAATGGACCCAATTGAGTTGCAGGAATTGAAGAAGCAACTCCAAGAGAATCTTGATATGGGATTCATACGCCCTAGTGCGTCACCTTTGGGAGCACCTGTTCAATTTGTTAAGAAGAAAGATGGATCAATGAGACTCTGCATTGATTATCGAGAACTTAACAAGATCACTATCAAGAACAAATATCCTCTCCCACGCATTGATGACTTATTTGACCAACTACGCGGAGCTCAATACTTTTCCAAGATTGATCTTCGTTCAGGGTATCATCAATTAAGGGTCAAAAGGGAGGATATACCAAAGACGGCTTTCCGTACAAGGTATGGACACTATGAATTTATAGTGATTCCATTTGGTCTTACTAATTCCCCTGCTATCTTCATGGATCTAATGAATAGAGTCTTTAGAGACTATCTTGATCAATTTGTGGTAGTCTTTATAGACGATATTCTTGTCTATTCAAAGAGCAAGGAAGAGCATGAAGATCACTTGAGAATTATATTGAAGACCCTGAGAAAAGAGAAGCTTTATGCCAAATTTACCAAGTGTGAATTTTGGCTTCAAAAAGTTGCATTTTTGGGTCATATAATCTCAAAAGAGGGGATATCTGTGGATCCAGCAAAAACAGAGGTTATCGAAAGATGGTCGAGACCAACCACAGTAACTGAGATCCGAAGTTTTCTTGGTTTGGCTGGATATTATCGACGTTTTGTAAAAGATTTTTCACGATTATCTAATCCACTCACCAAGTTGACTCGGAAAGGAGTTAAGTTTGTCTGGACAGAGGAATGTGAAGAGAATTTCAAGGAGTTGAAAAGAAGGTTATCCAGTGCACCTGTGCTCACATTGCCTTGTAGTGGAGAAAGGTTTGTGATCTATAGTGATGCATCCAAGAAGGGATTGGGGTGTGTTCTTATGCAAAATGATATGGTGATAGCTTATGCCTCACGACAGTTGAAAATCCATGAGCAAAATTACCCAACACATGATTTGGAGTTGGCTGCGGTAATCTTTGCATTAAAGATTTGGAGGCATTACCTTTATGGTGAAAGGTGTGATATTTATACTGATCATAAAAGTTTAAAGTATATTTTCACACAAAAGGAGTTGAATATGCGTCAAAGAAGATGGTTGGAGCTGATTAAGGATTATGACTTCTCAATCCATTACCACCCTGGGAAAGCAAACAAGGTGGAAGATGCATTAAGTCGACAAGACCATGCTAGTTTATACATGATGAGGATCAAAAAAGATCCAATATTTATGGATTTACAAAGGATGGATCTTGGAATTATAATGGAAGGGGAAAAATCTTATCTTTCTCAAATGAATGTTCAACCATCTATACATGTGAAGAATAAAGAGGCACAGAAAGAAGATGTCGAGTTACAAAAGAAGGTGAGAAATGTTCCTGAATTCAACCTTGATTGTGATGGGATAATAAAGTTCAGGAATCGGGTTTGTGTTCCTCCCATCCCCGAATTAAAGAAAGAGCTGCTGGATGAGGCTCATAGTTCTTCATTCTCTATTCATCCTGGAAGCACGAAGATGTATAGGGACCTGAAAGAGTACTTCTGGTGGGATGGCATGAAAAGAGATGTTGCTGAATATGTCTCTCGATGCTTGGTTTGTCAACAAGTTAAAGCTGAGAGACAGAAGTCTAAGGGGATGTTACAACCATTACCCATACCCGAATGGAAATGGGAAAACATCACTATGGACTTTGTCACAGGACTTCCTAAAACATCCAAAGGCAATAATGCTATCTGGGTCATAGTTGATCGTCTTACAAAGTCTGCACACTTCATTGCTATTAGAGAGGATTTCTCTCTAGATCAGCTTTCCAGGATATATGTAAAGGAAGTGGTAAGATTGCATGGAGTACCACTTTCTATTATATCTGATCGGGATCCGAGATTTACCTCGAAGTTCTGGCGAAGTCTTCAGCATACTCTGGATACAGAGTTGAGTTTCAGCACTGCTTATCATCCCCAGACAGACGGTCAGTCTGAGAGAACAATTCAAACCCTAGAAGATATGTTGAGAGCTTGCTCTATGGATTTCAAAGGAAGTTGGGATCAACACCTACCTTTGGTAGAATTTTCTTATAATAATAGCTTTCACTCCAGTATTCAGATGGCTCCTTATGAAGCTCTCTATGGAAAGAAATGCAGGACTCCAACTTGCTGGGATGAAGTTGGGGAAAGAAAGCTATTAGGACCTGATCTCGTTGATGAAATGGCAGAAAAGGTCAGATCTATTCAACAACACATAATAGCAGCTCAGAGTCGACAGAAAAGTTATGCCGACAACCGAAGAAAAGACCTAGAGTTTGAAGTGGGTGATAAAGTGTTCTTACGAATATCTCCCTGGAAGAGGGTTATGAGATTTGGAAAGAAGGGGAAGTTGAGCCCTAGATATATCGGTCCTTTTGAAATACTGGATCGTGTTGGGAAGGTAGCTTACCGATTGGCGCTTCCACCGAATCTCTCTCAAGTTCACGATGTGTTCCATGTATCTCTCCTGAGAAAGTACATACCAGATCCTTCACATGTACTCAGCTCAGAAGTTGTACCGCTGGAGCAAGATCTTTCTTATGAAGAACAGCCGATAGAGATTCTAGATCGTAGCGAAAAAGTCCTACGAAACAAGACCACTCGCTTGGTGAAAGTTTTATGGAGAAACCACCAACTTGAAGAAGCTACATGGGAGCTTGAGGATATGATGAGGGAGAAGTATCCTCATTTGTTTGTTGCAAAGTGACGAATTTCGAGGGCGAAATTCTTTTTAAGGGGGGTAGAATGTAACACCCGAGACTTTTATGTTATATAAATCATCAAAGGAATCTTTTTCTACACAACACTTGCTTGGCTTGCTTTACACGCAATCGCGACCTTCCTCGATAGCTTGCGTCGTACGCAATACCGAGTTTCACTAAACAACAATATGCTATTAAAACTAGCCGTTATGAATAGTAATAACCACTTTTTGAAATTTTATAAATTTTATTTTTCAAAATGGACTTCATTTTTGGACTCAGAATATCGAAATTAGCCTAGGGTGAAATTTTGGTATTTTTCTGAAAACTTTCAATTTTTGATGAATAGTGAAACCACTAAGTGGTAGGTTAAAAACTGAATTTTGCATAAAACTTAATTTTACCGCTTCTGTGAATGGAATTTCAAAAATCCGAGAGACACGGTTAATATCAAGGACTAAAATGTGGTTCAATGAGATGAAAATAATTTTTTGGTGAATAGTAACTTTTTACTATTTTACCGCGGTTAATAGTAAATAGGGTAACTAAGGGTAAATATGATATTAATATTACCCTAACACATGTTCTAATTCTATTGGACAAGTGTAATTCGACCAAAAACAAACTTAGGAATAAAATATGACCATTTAGGCCCACTTGGATTAAATTAGGACATTTATTATTAATTTATTTAAAGAAGGGTTAAAATAGTTAAAATCAAAGTTTAATAAGTAAATAATTTTTAATATAGGGTTATACATAAGATAAATTCAATTTTAAATATTCATTAGAAAGCTAAAAAGATTTCCTACATGATGGTATTTTATTTGTAATTTTTAGACATCAAATAATTTAATTTATTTATGACACAAAGATGATGCAGTAATTATCTTATTAATGAAATATTGACATAATTGATGTTATAAACACCAAAATAAATATAATTTGAGACTTTTTATGAATTCCACTAATTTTCTAGGTTACTATGATATATTAGTATTTATTTAATCAACTTGGTTCGAACATATAATTCTGTTATGACTTTCAAACAAATCATATATCAAATAGTGTCAAAATTGACACAAAATAGTTTTTAAATGAAATATTATATTATTAATTGTTATTTTATTCCTAAAAATCTAAGGTTCGGCCAAATGACTTAGATAAAGATATATATATTAATAATAAACAATTTGGGGTTCGTTTGGCATGTTATAGTAAGTGTATTAACCATATAGTGAAAGAAAACAAAAAGACATGGTAGAAGTTAAATTATTTAACTTAGAGTTAAATTTAATTGATAAGGTTAAAATAATATCCTAAACTTGTCTAAATTCTATTGGTTGATAGGATTTCGACCCATCCCCACTTTAGCTTCGAAATAAGACCCTTTGGAACCATTATAAACCGATTTTAACTTTAATATAAAATAATATTTTGAGATATTCCTAAGGTGCCCCTCTCCTCCCTTATAAAAGGGCACCTCCTCCCCCTCCTCCTCACACCAATTTGAGCACTCAAGCTCGGCCAACCCCTGCCATTTTCCATTCTCCACTTCCCTAGAATAATCCTAGAGGTCCTGGTCTTCTCCAAAGACCAATCTTAGTTCCTTAAGTGGAGGATTCAAAAAGGCGTTCCAAAGAAGAGGTAATATCCATTACCGATCTTTTCAATTTATTTCTTCTTCAACTTCTTCTTCTTTAGTTGTTTCATGATAAAGTAATAACATCAGTATTACTTACATACTGATATGTTATTATAAATATGAAACAACCCTAATTCACCTTCTATCCATCCTACGGAAAAAATGAAATCACCGCGCGTGCGTACGTACGGAATACCGTCTCCACGCCGTGGTGTAATCTATTTTCCACCATCACCTTACAAGGATGGGTATAATGGTGTAATGAGTAACTATATATGATTATTATTAAGTAATATTGATACTGAAATAATATATATATAAACTCCAATACAATTCCACGATCATAGGAACGATATCATCACTCGTGCGTACGTACGGAATACCGTCTCCACGATGTGATGCGACTCGTTCTACATGATCTTCATTTCATAATGATTGTATAAATGAATTGAATGAATGAATATGGTATATACTACACTAATACCATTCTGGAAATGAATTATCTATAACCTAAATATAAGAATAAGAATTTATTCGACAAAACACGCATAAGAACAAAAAGTTATAAAGACCCGAGTAACAAGTAACAATGAAATATTACTAACAAGAAGCTAATAATATGACCATATATGATCTCATATCAATATGTATGATTCTGGAATAAGTCAATAACATTATTTAAACCATTATACAGGAGCTTCGGACACGTACAAAGCTAATCGGACCTAAGGTAAGGGAAATATCACAATCTCATTTTTATCCGAGATTGTTTATTCGTAAGTATTTACTGGGGTGTATTTTATCATCCACATCCATGTTCCCTCAATATGTAATATTGTTTCCATCCACTTGAAATAGTTTAAATCGAATTTTACCCTTAGGTGAGTTTTTAGTAAAGAATATGAAAGGAATCTTTTGTCGTTTTTCCGTACGAGGTACTTTTTGACTTTTCCGACAAAAGTACGAAGAATGTTTTTTTTAACTTATACGGCATGAATGGATTTTTAAAACATTACTTCAAAGAAGCTTCCTTTACAAGTTTTCAAGTTTATTTTTAATCAACTTCTTTTATTTTAAAGTTGTATGACATGTTATGAAAGGAAAAATGTTTTTGAAGAAGAAAGGATATTTTCCTCAAGAATTCAATTCAAGTGTTTTATCAAAATTATTTTCCATCTAAGATAATAAAGGGTTCTGTTTCTATCCATATTTTTACATTGGTTCGACTATGTTGTGATGGAATTATGTTTATGAATTCCTTTATCATATATGAATTGATTTATGATGTCATTATGTTTCAAGAATCCCATTTTTGTTACATGTGTTATGCGATGATGTATGATTATGTGGCACACATAAGAAAGGATTCATTATAAGATGGGTGGGACCTATATCTCCCTCCAATGCATTGGGTAAAGATTTTATATCTCATGAGATAGACATGGCTGGAACGGAAGGTTATTTCGGTTCAGTGATACAGGACTGAAACGAGGAGTGAACTCGGTTCAGAAAGGGACTTTGTCCACTAAGATAGTCTTGGCAATGAGTCATGACTAACAAGAAATGATCTCCATGATTATGTGTGCATGCCACAAAGTTTCAAGTTTTATGTTATGATTTTGGGGATCTCATTTTCACTTCTATGATATATTCCATGTTAAGATATTATGATCTCTTTTGCAGGTTTTGATTTTCATAAAGATATGATATGATTTTTATTTCCTTTATTTTCCCTTGCTGAGCATTTGAGCTCCCCCTTTTATGTTTTCTTTTCCCCAGGTCAGGAAGATGGATATTAAGTAGAATATGCTAAAAGGGACCCTAGATATGATGAAATAAATGGGAGACACTGTAGAAGATTTACGAACCAGTTGTTTATGTTTCCCAGTTTCTAAAGACACTATACCTATACGGTCCTTTGTGGTTTTGTCATATGTTGTAATAAGTGTGCTTCAATTTTGAAGTATTAACAATGTATGTAAAGTGTGGGTCGTTATATTTAAACCATCTTGTGAATGGTCTAAACATTATAGGTTATCATATACCACAGACATGGCATCCAATAATTAATCATTTCCATCATTTTTATTCAGTATTTCTTATCCATGAGAATTTCCCTTTGAAAAAAATCTATGGATTCATTTCATTCAATTTTTTTTAATAAATGTTATGTTTTTTAGTTTCATACCTTTCGATATTGAATTTTACTTTTCTACTTATTTTAATTTCATGTGTTTCCAATTTTTTATATTTTGATATTTTTTACAATCATTTTATTAGTTTACTTATTACATGGAATGTGACTTGAATAATTACCTTCCCAAATTTATCATTTTCATTAATTAGTTATTTAATCAATTGTACATCAACATTACTAGGTATTTGAGCTCACCATTATTATGATTACATTACCAAGGATTCCTTGAATTTTACTAATAAATATATGCTAGGATACACTATATGGAAGTAGTATATTATCCTTGAATGAAAAAAAATTATTTTCTAATTATTGTATTTATTTTTAATTCAAGACTCATGTATGTATCTAGTTTACCAAGACTACTAAACTCATTATTCCTCTATAATTTGATTTACATGGTTCATATTCCAATTTTTTTGTATCATTTCACCAGTTATGGTATTTATGGAGTCTGTTTACAACACTATATTCTCTATAAATTTTTATAGTTAACATATTCAATTCAAGAAAACATAGCTCCAATACAACTTATTGCAACCTAAGAGACTCTGAGTGGGGAGGGGTGAATAATGTTTTTAATTTCTTCTTCTATTTCATGGATCTTTTCCACATGTTATAGGGAACATATTAATCATCTTGATGTTAGTTTCATGTACACTAAGAAATATATGGATAAAATAAAGCAAAGAGCATAAGTTTTTATATGGGTTGCCACTAAGGGCTAGTCCAAGGAGAATACACATGGATTTATGGGATTTTACCAAGATAAACTAATCTTTATTTCTCTGGTATATATAATTCTTTGTATGTAGTCACACTATACTAGTAACACTAACTTTTTAGTGTGATTTTCAGAAAAACACATGAAATCCCCCAGATCACGTCTATTAAATCCCACATTTGTACTGTTTATAATGAATCATTTCTCATTTTACTAGACTGAATGTTTATTACACATTTTCAAGTAAATATTAATTTTTATTAAAAAATGACATCCTTAATTTAAATCTCTAATTAATTTCAAAGTATCAAAACAAATCACTATAAAAATATACTATGTGAAATGCCTTCTTAAACCTGGCTTTCATGTACATCCAATATGGAATATTATTCATTGAGTAATCACCACATAAACTATCCACATGAAAAAATCCTCTTCATAAAATATCCATGTGACTCCTCCATTACGAAACACACTCTAAAAACTCTTTTAAAAACATTCGTTTACCATTGTGATCATAATGGTTGGTACACAATATCCTGAATTGGCTTCACACGCTACACATTATATACATAATTTTTAGAATTCCCTTCATTAAATTACAATAGAAATCCCACCATAATTTTGATAAAAATATTAATATTATTTTAACATATCATCAATTGATTCTATGTGATTATATTTTTGGGGCTATTTATAAGAATTATTTTTCAAAAAATCATAAATTAAAAAAATATTTAACACTTCACTATGTCCCATTTTCTTACCCCTTTATAGTCCACAAAAAAACGGCCACCTCATGACTATAAATGACATCATCCATATAATAATATATATTTTATATTTTATTCTACATTCATTTATCATTAATTATCCTTAGAAAAGTTCATTCATGGATCCCTAAAAAATATCTACCTTTTCATTTCTAATGAAGCCAACTCCTACATACATTATTTAGGTTCAAAAATCCCCTTTATGAATGAATCCTCCAAACATTCCTTATGTGGGTTTAATAAATCCTACCATACTGAAAATTTCCTTTATGAACCACATACTTCGTAAATAAAATCTATTATTTTGACTAGAAAAACTCTATAGAACACCATAAATTAAAAAAAATATTCACACTAAATAATTAGATAAACATTGTTAAATTTCCACAGTTACATTAATAATTAATCACTATTCTTGGAATCATTTTCCCCAAAAATACCATCCTTATTTTGAAAAAACACTTTCATCCCAGAAATAGATTGATAGAAGAGACAACACATATTCAAGGATCTTCTCTGAACACATTGGTTTTAATAATTAGAAAAAATATTTAGTGAAACAAAATATTTTTATTAATACCTTCATTATTTACATCCTACAAAATCATATTGACATTAGATTTATATTTTTTGGATTTCTGGGCCAATTTACTTCAAAAAAATTTTATTGTATATTTATGATATATTACTTTATTTAATAAATATATCCCATTTTTGGATTATATAAGACTATTGGTTCGCCATTATTTATTAAATATATAATATTATGAATCAGTAACCAAATTTACATCTATAATGTAATTAAATTATATAACCATGAAATTATAATATTTATAATGATCCCTGTATTTATGAAATATTAAATTAAATATCGTTTGAATAATTCTTAATTTTTATGTTCATGTACTATTCTAATTCAATAGAAAAATAAAATCATTATATAATTTAGGTATATTTATCTATTCTTCAATAATATATGTGGATTCGTATCCTTCCCTTTTATGGGAAAAGTATATTGGATGTGGAAAATGATTAATAATCCCTCTCCACAAACAAATCATTGCGGAACATAGATGGATATCATGGAATCAACAAATTACATTAATTTTATATTATTTATCTCAGCTGTACCATTCTACTGAGGAGTATAGGGATTAATTACTACATTCATGATCAATAATAATAAAAAAAAGGATATTCTATAATATTCCCCTCTACTATTTCTTTGTAGGAATTTAATAATAATCCCACATTGGGATTAAAATTCATTTTTATGAATTAAAATTTTATCTATAACATCATCTTTGGTTGGTAAAATATATACAATAAAAAAATTAGAACAATCATCTAGGATAGTTAAAAGTTATTATTTATTTCCAATGGAAAGAGTTTCATACAAATTAAATAAATAAATTTGAATTAATTTCAACACAATTTTCACAATTTTTTTATATAATAACATGTGTTATGATGTATTTCATATTCATATAACAAATTTATAATTATTTTTACCCATGTTATTTAATTATTCTATTTTTTAGGTCTTCCATTAACTATTATAAGATTTATTTTTCTGAAATTATTATTCCACACGTAAAAATACACTAATAATTATAAATGAAAAATATATTTATTTCATTGGAATAATATATAAATAAAATTATCCATTAATAAAATATCACACCCTAGGATAGATAAATAATCCTTCATTTAATAGAAGATTAAAAAATTACATTTTCAAAAAGATAAATTTTTTCTCAAATATAATATAAAACCAATGTTTTTTAGTGATCTCCTAAAAGAAAGTTTTTATATACATTGAGAACATATATGAATTGCGGGGGAATTTTTGAAGAGGTATATAGAATACATGAAAACTATTGTGATACATGAATAATTATTACACAGTGTATTGTCATTAAATAACTTCTCTTCATGTAATAATAAGAAATTTAAGAAGTATACCAAGGCATGACAATGAGTAAAAATATGCAATTACTAGGGAATGAATATATATTATAATATATTACTAGAGAAACTACTAATATTATTATAAAACAATTATCCTATTATATTAAACATAAGATTACTAGTACACCAGGTTCAGTTTCTTGATCAAGAAGGTGCATCTCTTGAGGATAGTGAGGGGTGTCTAACGGGATGAAAAAAGATATATGTTATAGGGGTTGGAGTGAATAAAACTATTAGATAAAATTATTGATGTGATATAGTGACCATATGTCTTAACAATAACTATAATGGTTTGGTGGAGGAAGGGCTGGTCTAAGTAAATGAAATAGGCCAGACATATCTCTTCAATGGAGGTTTGGAGGTGGACCACAAGGTTCAAGAATAGGGGAATACCCTATATTTGGATAGGTAAATGCCATTAATGGAGGGGTACACCGTGGGTGACCAGGTCTTCTCTAAGGAATATTATCATAGGGATATTTCTATCCAAATATATATTAAAAGTGAGGAGGTATTTAGAATTATAGGAATTCACATAAAAATGAAGAATAAGGGATTGAAGGGGTACCATGATGTAGGGTACTACATTGTGGTTTAAGGTAATGGAACTAAAGGTATGAAAGACTACTACCAACTACCTCAGCTGATAAAAACAAGATTAGATGGATGGGGAAAGGGAATAGAATGTGAACCATGTAAACTAAACCAGGAACACAATATGAGTTTGGTTCTATGAAGTGGAATATTAAAGGACATGTTTTAACATATTATTTATCAAGGGAAGAGTAGTGCAAAAAATATAAATAAGGAGAGAAAAAGAAATACATTGATATTTTTTTATTAAAAGGGATACATTCATGAAAATGATGAAAATATTAATTCCCAATGGGATTATTTGTATATAATATTAGAAATATAGGTTCGAATTGATGTTGTAATTACCAAAGGGAATGAATCGACCAGGAAGAATTGATATTGTAATGGGGATTCAATTAAAGGAAGACAAACATAGAGGATTACATTTGAACGTTGGAAAATATATCCAGTCACTTTTAAGACACAATCTAGGAAGACCCGTGTATGAATATTGAAGCACTCTAATAGTGACTATACTAGTTAATAATTTATGACAATATTATCCTTGTATTTAATGATTATGTGACTTTATTCTACATCGATTTACCTTTTTTATTGGTCTTGATTGGTTTCCAACATTTTTCTTAAAAGTATTTTTTAATAATAAAATAACATTAATCATACAGTCATAGGAGGATCAATATCATTCAATAATTATTTTCATTTCAATAATATTTAGATTAATAAAATATAATTCTAATAGGTTACCCATGATCTAAGGAAAATTCTATTATATGGGAAAACATAGAAAACTATTTAAAATATTTAAAGCACCTTACAGACAATTCAATAATGATGTATAAGCAGTAATAAAAAATAAATCACTTTATGATTGAATAAAGTACAATTCATGAAATGGATCTAGATATTAAATTATATTGAGATTTTTAAGTCTTCTATAACCACTATTAGAAACAAAATATTCATCAAATACTTTAATTAGGGAATAATATATCCATAGGTAGGGTTCAATTTCCTTTTTGATTAAATAGATTGAAATGATAATATATTATATTATGATTTTCTTAAATAAAGAAAATACCTCAGTGACATAAACAACAAACTAATGGAGGGGGTTTATAGAAATGAAATTGAAATTCATATACCTAACGCGAGGGAATAAAAATCGAATCTAATCATGGATTATAAAGGTAGAAGATCCCATATTAATGGATAAATTTATATTCAAATTGTTTTCTCAATCACCAAATACACCCCATATATCATTAATTCTTAAGGAAAAAAATATTTGAAGGTATCCTAGAATATTGTGAAATTTATAATGGTTATGAAGGGATGGATGATGATACTACATAGTAAAGGATGAATTTTCATTCGCTTTATATAAATTAGCTATACATTTTATCGAACAAGACCAGATTTGTGTCATGTAGGACTACATTAGTGGGATGTACCTTCCATGATCTTCTTTCACTACTATGTTGGTGCTCATTCTCAACACTAAATATCCAAATTATTTTTTATAATATGGATTTATTATAATGATTAATTTTTTTAAAAAAAATTATCAATTAATTTATGGAATGGTCTATGCCCCCTCAGTCTATTACATTGACAGTTTTGGTTGTTGGTGTTGTTTAGAGGAGGATCATAGAAGTTTGGAGATGATTAGTGTGAAAAAGATGGAATTTGTAGGATTAGAAATTGTGTTACTGTTTTACATGATGTGATGTTTTGTTTCATAGCATGTCGAGGCTAGTTTAGGGAGTGAAATATTTCAGGTTCTGAAAAAAAATAATATAAATTGAAAGGTTATGGGTTATTCAGTGGAAGCTGACCGGAAGGGACTTCATGATGTGAAAGGGTTTTACGGGTCATGTAATCCCTTTCTACTATAACATTTAAAAAAATTCTAGCCTCTTGTGTTATCAAACCCTATAGTTGTATCAATAAAACCTCAACCCTTAAAGACCCAATGACCCCTCTCTGACATCTTGAGGAATTCTTCATGAAGGATCAATTCGTAGATTATCTCCTTCGATCCATAGTTATCCGACTTAGGTGTGTTCTTCCCCATTTCTAAAATTTCATTTTTGTTGGTCCCTCATTTCATTCCATTCTTCTTACCATGTGATATAGAATGTAATCCTCTTGTTCTAAAGTGTTTTTTCATTGGCTGCTTTTGATACGGTGGTTCCATGACATCCTCAACTGGATGAAGATCCTACTGGAGAGTTAATCGAAGGATCGTTACATGATTTGTTAATGTGCAAGGATCATTGACACCCTTTTGTGGTAGTGTTCATCTGTTTTCTCCAATTGTGAATAATTTGGTATGGATCAAATGTCATTCACCTATGAATCATGGTTTTTCCAGGATAATCAAAGATTATAATATATTTTTTGAAATTGAAATGGGTAGGGTGATTAGTATTTGATGCATTGTAGATTTCATATTAAGAATGTGATATTGGAATTTTTCAGGATTGATTCCCAACATAAAATAATGGTTGTTGGGGGACCATGTTTGCACACAAAATGGGAAGCATGTTGTTTAATTCATATTGAACGCTTATATATGATAATTCCTTAATCACATATGTCTTAAAAATGAATGGATTCCCTAGGATGGTATAGTTTTGCGATAACCCGTGAATTAAACAAGTGGAATTAAATAAAAGCTGCCTTGATAAATATTGATTTGTGTTTTTCCTTGGAATGTCGGGTGATGTGATGTTTAGGTTTTCTTTGGTTTGTGTTATAGCTTAATTGTTAGCACGATTGTGTGTTTTGGGATGGATTGGGTGGTATAATGGAATAATAGGTTGAGATATTGATTAATTGTTTAATGAATGATATGTGTTTTGTAGTATGGTTGTCTGATGGTTGTGTGGTAGTGCGTTAGAAAATGGAGTTGTGAGTTAGGAGATAGTTTCATTGACTTTGGATATACCATGAAGGGTTAATAAACACGAGGAATGTGGATTGATGTGTTCATCACATGGAGCCACCTTATTTTTAACAGGATATTCTCCTTCTTAAATGACTGTTTTGTGTTGTTTGTGGTGTGTTTTGTCATGCAATTTTCCATGTGGTGTTTGAACGAATAAATATTCGATAAATAAAATCCGAAATTACTTTGGTAGGTCTAGATAATGGAATAGAAATGTTTAATGGATGAACAAAAGATGGGTTGTGTAGTTAAACATGGTTAATGAAAAATAATGAAAAGAATGATAATGGTTAACAGAAATTGGTTGGGAATATGAAAAGTATTTTTGGCATGATAATTGTTTTGGGCATTTAAAGGTATCAGAAAAGATGGAAGTATTGATATATGGTTGTTTTTTTGAGAGTCCATCGTTTTGTCTTGTGTGTTTGGTAACATATATGAATATAATTGTATTTTCCTTGTGATTTCTATACACAACCCACCATAATTGATCATTATATACTGAAAACTGACATCATCATGGGGGAGAGATTATGTTCCAAACACCCCAGTGGGAGGATGGATGGGTGGGCCCCCGATCTTCCATGTACTCTCTTCAAGGTAGTGACAACCCAATATTCTTCAGGTGGGTTATAGTTTGTGAGGCTCAGGTGCTTGCAGGCAAGTTAAACATTCCCTTGTGTCTCCAATATGAAATTTGTTGTGCATTCATAGGTGTCTTAAAGATGATATGAATTTTTCTTTTCTATGTGTATTCATGACGTGGTGTGTTTTGCATTGACAGGTGTCATTATGATTTGATTTGGATTGCGGCTCAGGTTTCTATATGCGGGATGTGAAGTGGTTTGTGTCACAGGTTTTTGTTGGATGGATGTGATGTGGTGCATGGAATAGGTTTTTGTGTATGGGATGTGATGTGGTCTGTGGACCATGTGGCTACGGTAAGGATGTTGGGTGGTTTATAAGGCCCAAGTGTGTACAGGTGGATTTTGATATGGTACTTTTGGATGATATGGGACAATGAGGACATATTCCATTATGAAACAGTGGCTAATCATTGGGAAGTGGTGCGAGGTAACCTATCATCATTGTATATTATATTACATTACATGACTTGTGTTATTTGGTGAAAATTCCATGGGGATGTCGGGATGGTTAGAATACATATTTTTGTGATGTTTGGTTCTACTGTTTTTTCGCAGGTGCATTAGTATGCTTCACTCACATTTTCATGTGAAATTTTTTTATCCTATGGAGTATACCTATATTCTCACCCTACAAATATAAATCCATTTTTAGTATTCCAAGAGGAATTTTAAGAAGGTGATGGACCTTATTAGCATGGATTTTTATAGTTTTTGTGTTGCTTCCTAGCAATACAATATTTATTTACATTGGAGTCATTTGTTTTGTATCAGTTCAGTTTTAGAAATGCATGTCAGAAGGATTTTTTTTTCTTTTATATTACATATTAGTGTTTAATTATTGATGATTCATATTATATCCCAATATGATTTCCTATAAAGGTAATTTCCTCCTATTTTCTGTGAGATTTTTATAACCATTGTCCTAATAACCAACTTGGGGCCTACTGAAGGTGGAACTCATGGGGCATTATCTCCATTTTTTCATTTCCAGTCTATGAGGGGTATCTTTGGAGGGAGGGGTTCATGAAAAAATGTTATTATAGCTGATGTTTGAGAAATAATATAGGGTTTGGAGTTAGGAACATATATGATTTCATGGTTTTATAGGTAAACAATGTTTACTGATCTTCGTGCATTACATAGGATTGGTCAGACTAGCTAAGACAAGAGATTTAGGGTGCCCATTATCCAATGCAAAGACTCTGATCCTAGTGAATGACCAAGTGATGCTACATTGTTTGTAGGGTAGATTACAAGGATAGGTACATGCATCATATTTACTTGTCATCCTATTTTAATTTTTTTTTTGTTTTGGAAAGGACAAAATTCATAAAATGAATGTAATGAATTTAAAAGGTTTAAATGAGTCTTAAATTCACACAAATATACCTTATGAAATATTTTTTATCCTATTCATATTTGTCTACAAGTTGTTGTCATTGTGTTTATTAGGAAGTAGAGGTATAATTGGCTGATGTAGTTGAATGATACAGGGTTCATACATTTGATGAGGATGACCATTAGAAGAGGACATTGTTGTATTTTCAGTGGCATGCCAAGGGAATGTACGAGGGTAGTGTTTTAGACATAGAGACAGAAGGACGGATTGAGGTGATTTGGATCACCTTCAGTTTGATCTACATGTCGATAGATTACTAGGTCCTATTGGAGGTTATTCAAATGAAAGTAGTTTTGAGTCAGTGGTGGACACTTTATATGTGGGAGAGGAAGAAAGCCTACATTTTTTGGGTTGCCATTGAGATGTAATTACGTGAACAGTTCCTTTCATCGACCACGGAGGGTTAGAATATGTAGTATCTACACTCCCTTCAATAGGGAAGAATGTTAATATGAGAGATGGGGATCATATTTAAGGATCAACTTAATTTTCCCATGGATCTATTTCTAGATGAGAAGTTTCATACTAGAAGTCTTGAGGAGGGACTCCGTTCTTTGATTGAGAATGTTGTTACAACCATTACCCCTCCAATGAATCTGGAGGTCTTAAAGGAGGAATAGGTGATCTATTAGATCCAATAATGAGGAGGTATACTGTGAGAGGGTTTCCAGAAGAGTTCATTGAGATAATAGGATTTTAGAGGTAGGTTATGGGCGTTCAGACCCACAAAGATTCGACCAATTGGGAGTCGAACTTAGTATTTTTTTTCCATCGTTCTGGTGCCATTGTTTCCCATTCCCTTTCTATTTTATTGGGGTAAAGATGTTTCATCTGGGGATTCTATGACCAAAATATGAATCAGTGCCTAGTGGCCGCCCAATCCCAATTTAGTGGAGGAGCGTAGGCTCAGAGTCAGTCTCTACCCCATTTTACAGCATTATAGTGTCTGTAGTATAGGAAGTAGTATATTTTTCTGTGGAGAGGAGATAGAGTAGGTTGACGCAGACCTCAAAATGTTCCTTTGGGACCTCTAATCAAGCATGTTCATGGAGGCAATATTCAACAGAGATGCATGTGCTCTGGGTGTGGTTAGTTTCTTGTAGTGAAGGAAAAATTTTTAGTAGGACCAATGACCTTCATAGGTAAGATCATTTTTTTTAACCCTTTCATTTCAATTTTTTATTCATGTGATACACACTCCTCTGTTTCAAAAACTATAACCATTCTCTGGGACTAGACATATAAAGGATTCTCATGCCCGTGGTGATGAGTATGCATGTAGAAGGCTAGAATATATTGTATGATGTATACCATGGAAGTATACTAATGATGGGAACACATTAGTCCTATGGAGATATTTTCATGAAGAAAATGAAACCATTTTATGTCATTATCGACATAGATTACAAGTATCCCTATCATTACTTTATAGATTGTTTCCAACAGAGAGATGTGTTTTTATATGTGGATTTCCAAAATGAGTTTTTGTTAGAGAGAATAGTTTTCATGTGTGATGTCAGAATATAGAGCCTCATCTATCCATGTTGGTTGAAAAATCATTGGAATCAGTTCATACTGGGATGTTGGAGGTTCCTAGGGTCATTTGGGTGTTACTAGAATTTATACTAAAGGGTTTTGGGACACTACATCATCATGATGTTCAATTTATCTGGATATATTTACAACACGGTGCTTCTCGGATTTCATTGTATCCTTATCATATGACACCTTATGATTTATGGGAGTTGAGAATTCTAAATAATGAAATGATGTAAAAGGGATTTATTTTTTCAAGTGTGTCACTATGGGGAGATCCATTTTTGTTCACCAAGAAAGAAGATGGTGGTCTGAAGATATGTATAGACTACATGATGTTGAATCCGAGAATGGTCAAGAACTGTTACCTTCTTCTAAGGATATAAGATCTTTTCGACTAGTTGAGAGTGGGGAGCTGGTTACCTAAGATAGATCTATAGTTTTTATATCACCATTTGAGGGTGAAGTACATATATATACTGTTGTCTTTATTTCAGATGCAGTTATGGGAATTTCAAGATCATAGTCACATCATTCGGTGTTACAAACACACCAGTTGTGTTTATGGGACTTATGAACTCTATGATTTTTTATCCAATATCAGTTTATTGTTTTATTCATCGATGATATCTTGATCAACACAATTTCATAGGAGGATCATTCCTAGTATCACAAAACTATCATGCATGTTCTACGATGCTACTAGCTCTATGTGGAGGTTTCCAAGTGCATGTTTTATACATTATAGGTGTGTTTCCTTTGGTATGTTGTGTCCGAGAAAGGTGTATTAGTATACCCATTAGTGGTTAATCTAGTTCTTTCTTGTGAGGTACCCAAGAATGTGGTATAATTTCATAGTTTTCATGTTATCCTAGATTATTATAATAGGATCATACCTGATTTATCTATATTTAGAGCCATGTTGATCTCATTGACTAAGAAGGACCACTATTTGGAATGGAGTGAGTAGTTCCATGAATTATTCGATTACCTGAAAGGTAATCCATTTAGTGATTAAGTGTCATGGTTTCCAAAGGAAGGGTTAATGTTTGAGTTGTTCTGTTATACATACCATGTGGAATTGGGATGTTTCATGATGTAGCAGTGAGAATTGGTGTCATATGGGTCTAAGAAGTTATGTTCCAATCTAATTAACTATTTCACCCACGATCTAGAGTTGGAAGTGGTGGTTCTTTCAGTGATGTTTATGAGGAGTTACTTCTTAAGGGATTGTATTTTGGTCTTAATGGATCACCATAGTTTGAATTATATATTTTCCTAGAAAGATATATGATTTTGACCATGGAGATGGATGTTATTTCTTCAGGAAATTTTTTTTGAGATCTCCAACACCCCTTGAAAGGGGAATGTCGTGGCTGATATATTGAGATGAATGTTGTCAGAATGATATTATTTGGTAGTTTTAATTTTCATGGAGAGATATGGAGGATTTGACGTCCTTAACATGTATGAAGGAGTGGAAAATAGTACATTTTGTTTTTTTGAGATAATAGTGCAATATTCTTTGATGTAGTATGTGGAGGATTCTTAGTGCGGAGACTCGGAGGGGGAACTACTGCATGATCGTTTTTGCAATGGTGATGCTCTGAAGGGATTGTTGAAACCAGATGTTTTTATGAGGGATGTTTGTTTATTCTGGTGGTGATTTACAGTGAATTCCACCGTGATTTTCAAAGATAGTAATTGGTGGTACACATAAGAATTTCTATGATGTACTATGGGATGATGACATAGATTTGGTGGCCTAGGATGAAACATGTGGTGGCGGAGTTTGCAAGGATTTTCTTTTAATTCTATTAGAAAATATCCAAGAACCATGTCTATGGTGGTTTTTGGTTGAATTTGGACACCCCGAGTGGTAATGGTAAGACATATCAAAGGATTTTGTCATATGTTTACCCATAGATCAAGTAGGTTATGTTTCTATCTAGGTTATAGTGTATTGGTTGAAGAAATTGGCCCATATCCAAGAAATAAAGGAATCATGCAAAGTGGATTCATCATGAAAAGAGGTATGTGGATGATGTGGTTTGTTTTCATGGAGTCATGAGTTCCATCATCTCAGATCGAGAAAAGCAGTTTACCTCCCAAGACAAGAGAGGATCAAGGCATGCTTCTGGAACAGAATGACACCACAACACTTCTTTCCACCTTCAAATCGATGAGAAGATTGAGAAGATTATCCAAACATTCGAGGATTGTTGTGGGAATGTTTCTTGGACATTGGTGGATCATGGGTACAAGACATGACCATGTTAGAGTTCACTTATAATAGCATCTATCACTCTACAACTGGCATGGATCCTTTTGAGTCGTTGTATGATAGGTCATGTCATTCTATATTGTGTGGGGTGGAGGTTGGGGATACAAATGTTCATTGTCGAAATGTGGTACCGTGCATAACCGATATGGTTCATCTTCTACTTGATGGGATTAAAAGAGCAGAAGACATGCATAAATATTATCTTTATCTTAGGATGAGGCCCTTGGAGTTCATGGTTCCAGACAACATGTTCCTGAATGATTCCACCGACATAGGTAGAAAAGGTTTAAAATAGGGACTATGCATTCTGTATAATATCATGTATTTTTTTGTGATTTATTTTTAAATATTATATCGAATTAATTAATGTCCAATAGTTGATATTATGTGCGATTCTGAGGCACTGTGTTCCTTAAATTAATGTTTGAAATATATTAAATATAATGAATAGATCATGTCATCATTTTTATTTATAAATAGGAATAACTTTCATTTGGTTTCCTAGATCCAAAATCTAAGTGTACCACTGCATTTAGTGTAGTGATTTTACCATATGTGACACATAACATCGACCGATGTAGGTCGAAAGTGAACTATTTCTTTGGATGTAAGCATAAATAAAATTATTAAATAAATATTATTCTATTTTAAAATCCTAAAAACTCATGAATAGGGACCGAGAGTGGAAAAATGAGACAACAATTGAGTTTTTAATATGAGATTTTTGCTTGATATGACATAACTAAAGTCGGCATGGGTGTTTTGTGAAAAAACATGAAAAGGACGAAATCATCATTAAATAATTTAAAGATAAATTATTTTGTTGATGCGACGATGCGACAATGATTTTATTTAAAAGAATTATTATTCAAAAATCCTAGCTTTAGCCGTATAAACCAAGGAACACTGGAAAATTTTTAGGGAGATATTTGGTGAATCCTCTCAAGGAAACATTGATGGATCACTGATTGACGATCAACCAACGCTGTTCATGATGGATTTCACCAATTATGGGGATGGAGTGACCGACCTCCATCAGAGAGTATCCCAAATAAAATTTAGGATAATTTGTATTGGATTTCCATCCCTAATTATGAATTCCATTATTAATTTGGACCATCCAATGAACAATTTGATCCATTTTTTGATTGCAACCTTACTAGATGGGGTTTATTTATGCAGGATTTTATTGAGAGTTTGATGTTGTGATTATTTTTGGACTAATTCAATTGTCATCTTAAAGAAAACTAACACTAATATACATGAACATCAATTGAAGTTTGTTCCACTAATTTTATTTATGATTTTATCCCACTGCCCATCATTCATTGTTGGTGTTCTTTTCTTTCCCCACAACTCGACATATTCCAGTTAATATATCATTCTGCTCCTGATTCTTGACACAATGATCTGATTTTGCCGATATGGGATGTGTGTGATACATTGGATGTTTTATGTTAGATACAGAGTGACTAAGACAAAAATGGATCCCCGAATCCTCATTCTTCGATGTTCATTGATAGAATGAAGATTGTATCCTTTTTATTCTATTGTACGACAAGATCAGAAGGAATAACAAATTGTTGGGGTGGTGGTGTGATCGAACGAGGCTGGATCATCAGTTTCCTAGTAAGATGTATCCATAATGGTGGATGGAGTAGCGGAGGAGATGACCAGAGAAAGAACCAGGGAATCTAGAAAATCTTGCGCTACACGACGTGTAATCTGGGACTACACGGTGTCTGGGCCCCATTAGTGACAGATACGGTTTTGGGAGGTATTAAAGATTCACAATGTGTTCGAACCATGTCTCCTTACTTGTGGTACCTTCCCTGAGGCTGGACGTGTATCTCAAGAGTTACACAGATATGGGGTCGAGTAAACATCATGCTGACATGGTGTGTACCCCAACACATGGCCAGACAAAGACAAGATACACAGGATACCCCGTGTATAGGTACACATGCTGGTGAACATGGTTTAACAATTTTTATTGGCACATGGAAAGAGTACTTGGGTGGACCCCAGATAGTATGACATGCCATTTGAGCCATTCTATATTCCATGTATACCTCTTCTACATGAAATTTTTAGACGACACAGGCTGTTGAACAATTGATGTACCCTGGGTCTAGGGACATGATTTTTGACCCAAATAAATGTCATGTACCCCTTCCTACATTGCTTGAATCTATTATCCACCAAATCTTAGAAAGGTTTCTTTAGGTTTGGTACCTTTATGGTTCATATAATGGTTATTTGGTATCATTTTCTATTCCTATAAGAATGATAATTTCAGTAGTATTTTACTAGATATAGTCAATAATCCCCTCTAAGTGGCTCAGAGTAGAATATTATATCCATTCTTGTTCCCTAATTAGAGTCTTGGTATCAATGTGACCAATACTACTGGACATTGACCTTCAATTTATATGATCGATCTGGATGATTTTTTGTATTACCCTATAGACCTATAAGTTATCCCCGTTGGATTTCATGATCTTACCCATTCGTGGAGTGAGAAATCTCCCAGAGAGTGTATCATATCTATCTCCAAATCTATTAGTGTATCTCCCTCATGAAGGTTCCTGATAAATATTACATCTCAGGTGAACATCATCTGTGCTATCGGACTAAGGAGTGTAGGCACCCAGATGATAATCTTTATCGAAATTTTTATATGAAAATCTAGTGCTGGTATATAGTAGCTGTGAATTACCTCTAGACTACAGGTCATGGTTCGAGTATATCTGGATGTCTCTATTATATGTGATCTGGTCACATAAATATTTAGAGATGATTATACGTTTACATTGTATATTTTTTGGGGTTTTGGATATCCTAATGTGTATTGTCATAATTACCCCTTCATGGGATTTGTCCGAAAATATCATTTCTTGTGCAGAAATTCAATCTTTTTTATTGTGCCGTAGGTGGACAACGACCAGGCTGTGCTTCGTCAGCTCAGATAGGATGAGGTATTCATATGACTAAAGACAACCGTCCTTGTACATTTGATTATAGGATGGACTTTATAGATTATAGACTCTTTCCCTTGGTGGAATTATATTCTATCCATGTTTACTTTATTAAAATTTACATTCCCTATTGTAATATGTTGTTTGGGTTTAGTGGTACGTAGGCATTTTGTCCCTTAGTGTTTTTTTTCATTTCATAATTATTAGATTATAGATGTGTGCATGTATATAGGTACATATTCCATACCTCCCATGATATTGATATGCCTACTCGGTACTATTCGACCACCCTGGGCCTATTGGAGGTGCGCTTGTGGAGTCGCAGTATGGGCGCCACTAGGATGGGTAGTGGAAGAGTGGTATCAGAGCTGGTCGGGTCATCCATGGGACTGAGCATTTGTGAGATTGGTTTTGGAAAAAAGTGTTATGTGTTTTGAGTTCAGATTTCAGTCCCAAGAATCGAGTTTTGGTGTGGCGGCCAATGTATCAACACACCAAGACTGCAATAACCTACTTTTTAACTTGTAATATGAGAACACTGGTTGTAGGGATACAATTTATGGTACATGCATCATATACTAATAGGGTGTGGATTCCATTCCTTATTCATTGTTTTACACCACGAGAGGACACTGATATCATCAATCAGATATAAGATATCCCCTAAAAATCTTCTCAGGCTAATGGTGTTGTTGATGGACTTAAAATATAAGGGCTTAGTAAGAAGCAATGTTTCACCTTGGGGTGCCTATTTTTGTTTACCCAAAAAGGAAGATGATATATTAGGTTTGTGTGTGGATTACTGGCACATAAAACAGGTAACTATAGAGAATGATTATCCTCTAAAAAGGATAGATGACCTCCTCAATTATTTGAGAGGGTAATGATGGTAATTGAAGGTCGAACCAATTTCAATGCTTTCAGATGTTGAAGCAAAGTTTGTTGTGCGCCCTGATCATGATATTTTCAGAGAAGGGTGTTGAGTAGGTTGTGTTATGAAACCCATCTGGGACAGAAAATTATTGTGTTATGATAAATAAGAATGTAGTTATTTCAAATTTTTCACAGTAGTTGAGGCCACATTTGTAGATGTCTATGACCCATGATCATGAGTTGGTAGTGGTAGTCTTAGCATTGAAGTTGTGGAAACATTACCTGATGGTTGAGAGGTTTTCCAGTTACTCTGATAACTAGAGTCCCAATAGTATCTTCCCATAGAAGGATCTCAACGTGAGATAAAGGAGATGGTTAGAGTTCCTCCAAGAATTTTAATTTTATATTATCTATACTCTTGGGAAGGGGAACATGGTGGAAGATTCCATTTATAATAATTCAATATTACTTTTTCTGAAAGAGGTATCAGAATGATTGTTATTATTATAGTTATCCTTTTATGATGGAGATTATGAAGAATACCTCTAATAGATGATTTTCAACCCTATACTTTTATAGTGAGTCATGGAAGCACATCATGGGGTAAAAACTATGAGACCTTATGTTTTCAGATGTCCAAAAAAATTCTCATGGTGGATATACCATAGGTGGAGAGCATGTTGTCCTTTTCCGAGGACACAAAGAAATACCTATTTCTTTATAGGAGGAGGTGTAGAGGGAGTTTCATTCATCTATTTTGAAGTTATATCTCAGTCTGTTGAAGATGTACCATGAACCCTTCATCAGTTATGGTGGACAGGGATATAGAATGCAGTGGCAGAGATTGTTTCTCAATTCCGTAAATTCCAGAAGGTGAAGGTTGAATATCAGGTTCCAAATGGATTATCTCAACCCCTTGAGGTGCCAAAATGGAAGTGGGAAAAAATATAAATGGAATTCATTATGGTTTTACCAAGTATGTCCAGGGACATGGTTCCATTTTTGTTATTATTGATCAACTCATCAATCAATTCGACTTTTTTCAATTCTGGGAGGATTTCATCAGTGAGATTTAGATGCCTCATTGTGTAGGATATTGTTCAAATCCATGGAGTTCCATTAATGATTGTTTTAGATTATGATTTTATTTTCACATATCGTTTGGTGAAGGGACTGTAAGAGGTGTTTGGGACTTAGTGACTCTTGAGCATGACTTTTTTCCATCCAAAAGATGTCTAGAAGGATAGAAACAGCTAGGTACTGGGGTGCATGATTTCATATTACATCTTGAACATCAGTTATAGTTACAAGGACCACATACGACTAGTGGACCTTGCATATAACATCATCTACAACTACACCATTGATATATGACCTTTTGAGGCTCTGTACAAGTGACCATTTTGGTCACCACTCTACTAGACTGAATGAGGAGAGTGAGAACTCATGGGAACAGAATTGGGGCAAGCTACTATAGGGAAGACATAGATCGAGTGGATGAAGACTATACAAAGCCGTCAGAATTATTATGCTGATATATGGAAAATACCTTTGGAGTTATAGGAAGGATACCATGTCTTCTTTCAATTATTTCCATGATGATAGTTTCCTATATTTATTTGGGGCTGAAAGTTATCTCTAATATTTATCAGCCCTTTTTAGAAATAGTGTAGTGCTAGTGAGGTGGAATGTCACTTAGCTTTACCCCCACAGTTGTTTCGGGTACATGATGGCCTTCATGTGTCGTTATTGAAGTGGTATGTGCATGAACCATCACACATCATCGACTGGGGAGAGACAATTTTTCACGATGGAGATAATTTTCATCAGTACCCAGTAGAGATCAAGGATCAATAGGAGAGGACCTACATGGGTGAGGGATTCCATTTGTGTGTGTTATATGATATCATGTGAATCTCTCAAGGAGCACATGGGAGAAGGAGGCCCAAATTCTTATTCTTTAACCATATATCATTTTTTGTGTTGCATTGTTCATTGAATTTTGGGGATGTAAATCCCCATGGATGGGAGAATGTAATGTCTCTGAATTTTATATGTATTATTTTTTAATATTATATGGAATTCATTCAAGAGCTGGAGCTAAGACGGTGTGCGATTTCAATGCCTGATGTGCGAAGAATATGTTTGAAATATATTAAATAGTGTGCATGACTAGTTTTCCAAAAAAAAAGTTGAATAAGTTATAAATGGGTTCCTGAATTTGAAATATGAATGCACCATTCCATTCAATGTAGTATGTTCACCATAGGTGAGGCCTAACATTTTCTGGAATAGGTCAGTTCTGAAAGAAATTTTTGTGATGTAATGGTAATGAAAATAAATAAATAACAATTGTTATATTTTTATATCCAAATAAATCATGAAGAGGGAGTATGATAAGAAATTTAAGATCCTCGTTTAATTTGTAATGTGGTTTTCCCCTATAAACAACTTATTTTTAGTCAGTGTGGCTCTTTTGTGGAAAAAACACGAAAATGATATAATGGTAATTTAATAAATTAAAGAAAAATTATAGTGTGGATAAAAAAATGATTTTATTTAAAAATATAATAATTTTGAAATCATATTTTTTAGCAAATATCCCTTTGTATTCTAAAGAATTTATAGGGTGAAATTTGGAGAAACCCCTCAAGGAAATATTGAAGGAATCTTAGATTGAAGATCGATGAACACCTTCCTTAATGGATCTCACTAATGACATTGATGTAGTATAAGTACCAGGGATTAAAACATTACATAATATTTAAATAAGTGAGTAATTTACATTGAGGATATTTATCAGGTTTAATGTTTTAGAGAATTGCGACATAACTATTAAATATAAATGATTACAAAGTAGACACATCTACTCAGTTTCCATTCATAAAATAAAAAATAATTAGGAAAAGAGTAATGTCTAGTTCTTTGTTTTAGATAGGATGACATTTCCTTAATCCCATCCTTGACCCTATTCCACTTTATGTCCTGTGGAAAAAAATCATTTCAAAAACATGGGATGAGCATAAAAAATCTCAGTAAGGGATACACAAAGAAATAAAACATTAGATCATAAATATATTGATAACATAATTTTTTTATCATAACCCATGAAATCATAAGATTTGTGAAATATAGATAGAAATCATAAAACATAAAGGTAACTTTAGGCATTCATAACATTCTTACATAGGGGTAACCCTCATGGTGGAATTTGGAATACCCATCATAGTATATTCCCTAAATATATTTTGAGAAAACTTATTGTTTAACTCCTTCGCGTTACCCAATGAATTGGAGAGCTATCTCAGGCTCAACTTCCCTTAGTTTATCATAGAACCACCCAACATCATAAACAATTCCCAATAACCATAACCTAATCGTATCACATACAACATGCATAATGGAAACATAACATTTCCACATTTAAATAACAAGATATCAATAAAAAACTATGATATAATAAAAACATTTTCAAGAACATTTTCAATAAAAAAATAAAACAAAAGGAAAACATGGTATTTAATATTCATTTAAAAAATGTTATGGCTTGTAGAGGAAGCCGAATTTCAAATAATGGTCACGACAGTAGAGAAGTCTTTGTCGCCGCATATGTTAGACAAAAAAAACATTTCTTTTGTCATTTAGTAAAACGGTTCATGTAAAAATATTCCTTTTAAAAGAAATGAAAAGTAAAAATGGATTTATACACCGTATAAAATAATGTCATGTAGAAATAAAAAGATTTTTCAATGAAAGCAGATTGAGATGATGTCTCGTACAAAGATGTTATCCTTATATTAAGGATAAATCAATTACATAATTATGTGTGAAAAATATAAATACACCCAATACATATGGATATTAAGTGTAAAATAATCAAAGGTCATCCCCACATATTCATAGTTTTACATAATCAAGAAGTAGAGGTTTAACCCAAAGAATTATAATTTGGTTAAGAAGTTCCCTTAATGAAATTTGATAGCCTAACAAGATCACTTTGAAATTAGGAAAATGAGTTGATGATAAATAGAATGGGTATCTAATAACATGGACAAAAATTTACATCAATAAGGATATATAAGAACATAACCCAACATTAGTAAGATGGAAATTAAAATACCTAACAAAAAGAAGTCTTTTAAAAATATTAGGGTGAATGGTTCCCCTACCGATTTTGGTAACATTCGAAATGTACACCCCATGAAAGAAGGTCTATACAATGTTGCTGTAAATACCCATCGATGAAAGTATATTTCACAAATATTAGAATAATGGGCAGTATATACACCACTCATATGAGATAGTGACAAATATAGAATGAATCTCACGAGAATAAATAGTGAGATAAAAATCCCTTACCTCATTGTAATAAATCGAGTCATATGACCAAAATATAATAAGAACCAAATGAATCACATAATATCATGAATATAAAATAATCTGGATACTATATATCAAATGGATGTACACAATACACCACATGCAATAAATAATTTCCGAACAATGGAAATCTCATGGAATTAAAAGTGAGATAAGAAATCCCCTTACAAGAATTCGAGAGCCTAACGTTGACAATTAAACATTCTTAAATTAATTTGATATGAGAAAAAGGGGTTATCTATTCAAATGAACATGAAAAGGACAATAGGATTAATATAAAATAACATCCCCAACATAATAACATGGATATTAAAATAAATGACATAAAGGAGAATACATGACAAGAAAGAGAGTGGTAGGATCCCTTACGTCAAGTCTGACTTGTCTTGTTCTTTTCATTATATTCATGAATAATGAACCTTGGTAAATATTATAATTTCATAAGAAATTCCTTTAAAGTTTATTATTTAATTCATATCCCATGTTATCATGTTATAATAATTAGTTAATTATATGTGTTCATATCATACATTTTTTCGATGTTCGGTACATGAGTCAAAAATGAACTTGTTTGAAGAGAATTATGCATGTAGTTATAATTAAATCTTCTCTAGAATGGTGTTAAGGATTTAAATATCATATATATCCAGTATATATTCATTTTATACTATTCTATAACATTCGGAGATAAAAATTGAAATGCACTGTTAATGGAGATGGTGAGTCGTACGTACGAATGAACGTTACTTTAATTTCATTGACATATTAAAGGAATTAAAAGTAAACGAGATATATATATTATAATTCAATTATAATATATATGTTATATAGGTAAAATATGTTCATTAATTACATTCTTTATAAATTCCATGTTTGGAATGAATGAGTCACATAATTTGAGGGGGCAATAGTCCACACTTCCTCATATGAAATTATCGTATTTTAACAACATGAAAAGCATAATGATATTTTTTGAATATAAATACAGAAGCATTTACATTAAATAAATATAATAAATATAATCTATAAATATAGTTCTATGATAATGGCCACCCTGAAAGGTGTTAAAAAATGATTGAACGATTATCGTTTCCTGAGGCAGTAATTCCCCACCCACAGAAACAGTATATTCATTAACCATTAGACAGAGGTGTGTGTTAGTTTAGGTATAATCCTTATCATAAAAAAATCCTAGTATATTGAGGATACGTTTTCTATTATATAATAAAATAATAAGAATATAGTGGTGAGTGAAGAAGGAAAATAAAAGTAAAAAACTCGAGAGAAGACATTACCTCTAAATCGGGTAAGTATTTTTGATTTCAGCCAAAGGTTTCCTTGAAAGACATAAGTCCAAAGTGAGGCCTATAGGAGTAATAGAGTTATGTGGAGAGATAATATAAGAAGTGGCTGGACAATCCAAGGGTTTGAGAGGTGTGGGTAAGGGGGTAGTGGTGGGGTCCTTTTATAATATGGGGGAGGGTCACTTTTGGAAAATCTTGAAATGTTAATTTATTATGAAATAATTTTAGGATTTTAAGTTTCCCAAAATGATATATATTGTTTATAAGGTGATAAAGGGTTCTAAATCCACCCATAAAATACTTTTTAGACAAGTGCATGTCTTATATTTTTCCTTATCTTTTCATTTTATATTCATCGTTCATTAACGAGGTAATCACTGCATCATCATGGTGTAATAAATAAATTTATTTATATTATGTATTAAAATTAATAAAAAAAATATCATGATATAGGAAATCTTTTTATATTTCCAATAAATATTTATAGTCTATAATATCATTTATGTAAACAAAATTAAAATTGTTTTACTTAGGTTATACAAACCTCTGTAATATTTCTCTTCTTTTTTTAAAAGTAATGTCAATAATGTCACTATCACACCCATGTGACTCCATGGGCCCTCATGATTGGAAAACTTCTTCTCATGGTCGGTCATGAATCAAAAATGTGGATTTGGGAATATTTTGCGGTCATTTTATATATTTATGATATTATTTTATTACCATTAACTACCCAATTACTAATTAATCACGATAATTAAAGATCAATGTTGTTGTTACTATTCATAATGTCTAAAAACAATAGAGAATAAATTACATAATATGGACCTTCTGATTCCAAATATGGAATACATTTTACCAAATTCGAAACACAGAAATTTCAGTAATTAATTTTAAAATAATTCTCATTGTCAAAACAAAATACGGGTTTTTAAGATGTAAAATCTATCAAAAGATAGATTTGTTTTTTAATCCAATTTAAAATTGAAATTACATCCATTGAACAAAATTGTATTAAATGATAAAAAATAATTAAATTACACCTTAATATAATTTAAAATGACAATATAAATATATAAATAAATTATCTGATAATGCAATTTTGATGTAAAATGTAGTATTTTTCACTATTCACTAAAAATGAACATTTGTCAGAAAAAAACAAAAAATTTATCCAGAGTAAATTTAATATTCCCAATTCAAAAATGATATCAATTTTACCAAATTAATATCATATAATTATAATTAACTAATTGGATTATTATTTCCCAATGTAAAAAACAAATAGCGTGTTTTTATGAAACAATATCTATCAAAAGATTGACAAATGTTTATATCCAATTTCAAAGTAAAATTTATTCAAATAACCACCATTATATTATATGGAAAAAATATATTTAAACTAAACATTAAACCCAATTAAAAATATACTCTATCCATATACATAAATTATATTAAAAGAGGCTTTGAATTAAAATACATCATTTTCACTATTCATTAAAAAATGAACTTTATCGGAACAATAACAAAATTTTACCCATAGTAAATTTTGATGTCTTGATTATAAATAAGGATTTTATTTTCTCAAATATAACATATAAAAGTGAAAAAATATATATTTAAAATGGGTTCTCCATCAAAAGGTATTTAATCGGCCATTTAATGAATGTTAGAATATTTTTTCTTAAAATTGGATTCATTCACATTTTAAGCCTCTGTCATTTATAGGGTAATTGTTAAAATATTTTATGAACATGAATAATCATTTTGTAGTTAGTTCTATTAATTCCTTCCATTACCATGACTAGGCGTTTACTACCATTTAAAATAATATTATTATATTATTAGTGTGAAACGTATGATTTCAAAGAAACTCATTGTTGCGTATTTGGTACTCCATCGAACATAAAATCACCTATAATGTGATGTTAATATTTTATTCACAATTATTAATAAATATTAAAATGTCATATTCTTTATTTAACTGGGATGTTACATCCTTCGCCCCTTTTGGGAATTGCGTCCTTGTAATTTTAAAATTGGGATCAGAAATATCATTGAAAGTCCAACATCAGAAAAAGTGTTAGTAAAATTGTCACTTTAAAAGAATGAAATAAATGTACAAAGGTCAGTCAAGAAAAAAGATACTAGGATTCCATGAAAACATGGATTTGGAGGTAAATGACACTAAAGGTATGATAGAGAGTGATAGAAAACCTGATTTATGAGAAAGTTAATCACCAAAAATTCACAAACTTGTGATGGGTTAAATGGTATTTGATTCCCCAGTTGGAGTAGTTAATAGAAAATGTTTTTGTATTAAGTTACTTTTCGTTGAGGAATATATTTATGAACATAACTAAATCATAAGGAAACATACTTAATTGTCATGTATACTTTCATCTCTTACTATATTTCTTACACAAACTCATATTTTCTCCAAAATAAGAGTATTTAGTATGACTTGTTCTTAAGAGTGCTATAATCAACTTCATGAGAATCGCCTAATCCAAAAAATATGAATTATATATTTCCCATGTCTTTATACCTTAACCAAAACCAAAATTGTTAGTATAATATAAGATAATCCCCAAAAGGATAATCCTTTATAAAAATAAATAATACTCTTAATCTCCAAAATTGAACTAAAAGAACCCAAGGTTCAAAAAATACCATTAAATAAATAGATATCAATAAAATTCTTCAATGTAATCCAAACTAAGATTGAAACCCAAATCACTAAAGGATTTAATCGCATAGTCTTCCAAGATAAATCATATCATTTATCTCCAAATAACATCAGTTACTCTTAAAGTATCATATTGAAAAGTAATTAACCTAATCACATATCCTCAATGATAGGTCAATCATTTCCATAGATAACCCAAAATCAACTTATTAATGATTCATAAAATCATCTATCTTAAAAGAATTTTTCATACTAACTGCGGACTTCATGTAGTCCACTGGTAGGAGATAAATACCAATTGCACTTTTGTAGTGTGGTCGATTCCCATATCTTCGTTCGACGTGATGGGTTGTCACACAATAATCATTTTTCCCTTTTTCAAATTTTTTTAAATTTTATAAAATTCTCAAAATTAGATAAATTCATCAGAAATAACCATAACATTTTTTAACCACAAAGGTTATCTAATAATTTTCGTTTTGCATCCAAAAATGTATTAATCGGTTGTTGCCTCAAATTCATATATCATATAAACCCAAATGGTAATTTATAACTATATAGAAAAAGTAAAAGATAATTATTCATTGAATAAAATTTCTATATATCAACATCATGGTTACACATACTATAAAAAGTCTTCTTATGTAATCTCATCATCAAAAGAGCCTTAATACTTTTAAGAATTTCACCATCCTAAAATCTACCATAACTCATGAATCCCTTATATGTTCACTTCTTACACATTCAACATTCTTCATGATCCATTAACCATTTTATTCCAAATTATTCTGAAATAAGTCTTTCATACAATCAAGATCATGAATCATATCCTAAGATTCAATAATAGGAAAACATATTTTAAGAAATAATTCATACCATTCATTGGTAATTTTCTGTTTCTTCATCCTCAATCGGAATGGCATTAGGTATTGGTTAAAAAATATTTGTATGATCCTGGTGATCTCATTCCCGAAACATCTTTTTTGGAAATGTGTATGCATAATGACCATGCACACCACCATTAAAACATTGAATTGGTCCCTATAAATGAACTTCTTTCAGTTTCCTAGATTCAACTATATAATTCCTTTTTCCATTTAATTTTCTTGCTTTATGCCCATCATTTCTACATCAATAACATCTTTCTATCCCATTGAATAAATTTCCTAGCTATTTCTTTCTACATTATTGACACCTAGGATTTTTTACCACACTAACCTTTATGATTATTACCTGAACATTGGTAGGGATTTGTTTCTCAAATATATGATGCCTTATAAAAATCACTAAGGTTCAGGTTGTCAATCATATCTATGGATTGTTGGTTGAGAATATCCACAAGAGATCTCATTGTAGCTCCTATATCATTTAGTTGCTCATTGAGAAAACCTTTACAGTTTTCTTCACATCCACTGTTACTGTGGTGCCTGCTAGCCATTTAATAAATCCAAAAAGGTCAGTGTGATTATATCAGTAAAATAAACATATAATATCTTATGAGGGGGGTAAATACTATGTTATAATTATTCATATTAACTTTAATTTGTTTACATTATCTGTATAAAAAACTTTGACTCTTTCTGAAATCCTAACAATTATGGTAATGTAACTTGTTCTTAAAGAATACCCTAACATCTAAAGATATCTAAACCTACCTGTGGTACAAAATATAAGTACTAGGCCATAAGAAATTACATAATCTTGAATTAAATGAATAATTCACATTGAGTATCTTTTCAGGTTTATAGTTTTAGAGAATTAGGAAATAACTATTGCTTCATAATGATTAAAAAGTACTCACATCTACTTACTTTCCATTTTTTCAAAAAATAAAAACACGTGAACAAAAGAGTCATTAATAGTTCCATGTTTTAGACAGCATGAAATTTCCTTGATCCTATCCATGACCCAATTCCACTTTATGTCCTGTGAAATAAATTTCAAAAACAGGGGATGAGAATTAAAAAGCACAGTAAGGGATAAACAAAGAATGAGAACATTAGATCACCAATATATATATATAAAATAATCTTTTTAAAATATCCCATGAAATCGAATGATTTGTGAAATACACATAAAAATCATAAAACACAAAGGTGACTTGAGGAATTTATAACATTCTTAAATAGGGGGTAACCCTCATGGTTACGTCTGGAATACACATCACGGTATATTCCCTAAATCGCTTCACAGAAACCATAGTGTTAAACTCCTTTGTGTTACCCATTCCATTAGAGATCTATCTCGGGCTCACCCACCCTTTGTTTATCATGGAACCTCCTGAAATCATAAACAATACCAAAGAACCATAACATAATCGTATCACATAAAACATGTATAAGGGAAACATAACATTTCAACATTTTAATCACTAGATATCAATAAAACACATTTAGATAATCAGAACATTATCAAAACCATTTTCAATACCAAAATAAAAGTAAATTAAAAAATGGTATTCATTTTTCTTCTAAAAAAGTTATGGATTTTAGAGGAATCCAAAACTCAAATAATGGTCACAGCGGCAGAAAATTCATTGTCGCCGCATACGTAATACAAAAAACCATTCATTTTTTCATTTAGTAAAAGTATTCATTTAAAAAGATTCCTTTTGAATGAACTGAAAAGTTAAAATGGGTTTATACACCGTATAAAATAAAGTCGCATATAAATCAAGATATGCCATAATGAAAGGAGATTGAGACGACGTCTCGTACAAAGACGGTATCCTTTGATTAAGGATAATTCAATTACATAATTATGTCTGACAATTATAAATACACCGAATATAGGTAGATATTATGTTCTAAAAAATAATATGTCATCCAAACAAATTCATAGTAATACATAATCAAGAAGTAGTGGTTTAACCCAAAGAATTGAAATTGGGTTAAGAAGTTCCCTTACAGAAATCTGATAGCCTAACGATGTCACATTAAAATTTTGAAAATGAGTTGATGAGAGATACAAAGGGTATCTCATCACTTGTATATAAAATTTAGGGAAATAAGGATAAATATGAACATATCCCAACAATAATTAGATGTAAATTAAATGACCTAACAAAAAGATGTCTTTTAAAAAGTGGAGGGTGAAAGCTTCTGTTACTGATTTGGGTAACTTTAGAAACGTACACCCCATGGAAGAAGGACGACACAACATTGATTTAAATACCCATAAACGAAATTATATTACACAAAGTGTAGAATAATGGGATGTAGATACACCACTAAAATGAGATAGTGAAAAATATAGAATGAATCTCATGGGAATATATAGTGAGTTAAAAACCCATTACATCATTGTAATAAAATGAGTCCTATGACCAAAAGATAATAAGAACCAAAGGAATCGGATAATACAATTAAAATAAATAAAATAATGATAATATATACGAAATGGATGTACACAATACATCACATGAAATAAATAATTGGTGAACAATAAAAATCTCACGAAATTAAAAGTGAGATAAGAAATCCCCTTACAAGAATTCGGCAGCCTAACAACGCCACCTAAACATTCATAAAATTAATTTATGAGATCAAGAAAGGGTCTTTAATCATATGAACATTAAAATGACAGTAGTATGAATATAAAATAACATCCCCTATATAATAACATGTAGAAAAAAAATGACATAAATGATAATACAAGAAAACAAAGAGAGAGGTTGGATCCCTTACCTCATGTCCGATTTGTCTTATTCGTTTCATTATATTACTGAAGAATAAAACAAGGTCAACATTTTAATTTCTAAATCAATTCATTTAAGGTTTATTATAAAATTCGTATCAAATTTTATCATGTTATAATAATTAGTAAATTATGTGAGTTCATATCATACATTTTTTCGACGTTTGGTACATGTGTCAAAAATGAACTTGTTTTAAGAGAAATGTCCATTTAGTTATAATTAAATGGAGGTGTGTGTAATTGTAGGTATAATAATTATCATAACAAAATAATAATTTATTGAGGATACTAGTGTTATTGTGGGACCAAATAATACGATGATATTGGTGAGTGAAGAAGGAAAATAAAATAAAGAAACTCTAGAGATGACATTACCTCTAAATCAGGTAACTTTTTTGATTTGAGCCAAAGGATTGCGTGGAAAGACTTCTACCCAAAGTGAGGATTCTAATAGTAATAGAGGTATGTGGAGAGATAATATGATCCATGTATGGATGAGTCAATTTTATGAGAGGTGTGGTTAAGGGGGTAGAGGTGGGGGCCTTTTATAAGAGGGAGGAGTGTCACATTTGGATAGTCTTGAAATGTTACTTTATTATAAAAATATTTTTTGATTTTAAAGGTCCAACAATGATATATATAAAGGATAAGGTGATAAGGGTTATAAATACACCCATAAAATAGGTTTTCAAGAAGTGTATGTCTTATATTTTACAATATCTTTTAATTTTATTTAAATCATTCATTAATGAGGTAATCACTACATCATCATGGTGTCATAAATAAATTTATTTATTTAATGTCGAAAAATTATAATAAAATTCCATGGTGTAGGAAATATTTTAATATTTATGATTACTATATATAGTCTAAGAGATCATTTATGTAAAAAAAATTAAAATTGTTTTACTTAGGATATACAAACTATTTTTATATTTCTCTTCTTTTTTAAATGTAATGTCAAAATGTCATTATCACACTCATGTGACTAAATGGGCCCTCATGTTTGTAAAAAATATTCTAATGGTCGGCCATGACTCAAAAAAGAAGATTTTGACAGATTATGGGGACATTTTATATTATTATGATATAACTTTATTACCCTTAACTACCCAATTACTAATTAATCACTATAATTAAAGATAAATTTCATCGTTACTAATCATAATGTCCAAAAACAAAAGCATCGTTACATAATTTGAACCTTATGATTAAAAATATTGATTCAATTTTACCAAATTAAAAACATAGAAATTGTATTAATTAATTTAAAAATAATTCTCGTTGTCAAAACCAAAGATGGGTTTTGAAGATGTAAAATTTATCAAAAGATTGATTTGTTTTTACATCCAATTTAAAAGTAAAATTACATCTAATGAACAAATATGTATTAAATGATAATAATATATTTTATTAAAACCTTAAAACCAATTAAAATTATAATCTATCTATATAAATAATTTGGATGAAATGGCAGTTTTGAAGTAAAAGGAAGCATTTTTCACTATTTATTAAAAATGAACATTTGTCAAAAAAATACCAAAAAATTACCCAATGTAAATTGGGTATTACAAATTGAAAAATCATGTCCATTTTACGAAATTATAAATATATAATTTGAATTAATTAAATTTACAATTAATTCCCTCTTTCAAGACAAATAATGTGTTATTATGAAAGAATATCTATTAAAAGATTAACAGTTGTTTATGTACAATTTCAAAATGAAATAACCTCCAATGACCACCATGGGATTAAATGGTAAAAATATATTTCAAATAAACCTTAAACCCAATTAAAATTATAATGTTACCATATAAATTAATTATATTAAAATGATGTTTTGAATTAAAATACAACATTTTCAGTCTTCATTAAAAAATGGCTTTTAATGGAAAATTAACTAAAATTTACAGAAAGAAAATTTTGATGTCCTGATTCTAAAAAAGAATTTTATTTTTTCAAATATAATATATAAAAGTTACAAAAATTATATTTACAAAGGGTTTCCATCAAAAGGTGGTTAATCGACATTTTAAATAATATTAGAATATTTAGGCTTAAAATTAGATTCATTTTCATTTTAAGCCTCTATCATTTATTGGCTAATTGTAAAAATATTTAACAAACATTTATAATCATTTTTTAGTTAGTTCAATTCATTCCCACCATTACAACGGCTAGGCATTTACTACCATTTAAAAAAAATATTATTATATTACTAGTCTGAAACGTATGATTTCAAAGAAACTCAATGTTGTGTACTACGTATGCCATAGAACATAGCATCCCCTTTAATGTAATATTAATATTCTATTCACAAATATTAATATATATGAAAATGTAATATTCTTCATTTACATGGGATGTTACATGTAATGACATACCGTCATAATTGAGAAATCCAAATCAAATGAATAACGCATTATTTTGGATAAACATCCACGTTCATGAATTCCATTATGAATATGGAAAAACCAATGAACATGTTAATCGGTGGTTCGATCATAACCTTACAGGATGGGATGTATTTCTAGGGTATTTTATTGGGAGTGTGATCTTGTGACTGTTTGTTGAGTAGATTGATTTTTTTATAATGTAAATGAACTAATATTGACATGAACATAGATCATTGTTTGTTCCTCTTAATTGATTTATTATTATCTCCCACCCATTCATCATTCTTCTTGGGCATTCTTTGCTTGGACCATGACTCAACATATCCCGATCAATCGATCTTTTCACAACTAAGTCATGTAAAAATGATCTAATATTATAGGTCTATGAGTGATGTGAGATGAAATAGGTTCTACGATAGACACAGATTTATTCATATAATGGTGGACCCTTGAATCCATGTTCATCAACGATCTTAAGCAGAGAAAATAATGGCCCCTTTTTAATCAGTTGTGAGACTGAATCAGAATATGGATCAGATTGTTTGGGTGGTGGAATGACCGAACAAGGATGGATATTTGGTTTCCCAACAAGGTGTAGCTTAAATGATGGTTGGAGTAGTGGAGGAGATGATGGATCTTTAACACTAGATTTGGAAAATCCCATGCTACATGGTTTTTAATATGGGTTTACCTGGTGTGTGCCCCCCAGTGCAAGTTAGGGTTTTAAGAGGAAGTGAAGTGTCACACATTATGTGACACCTATCACAAGGTGTGTGGTCCCTTCCACCTGGCTTAGTGTTTATCTCATTATTTTCATAGACACGGTGTGTTGTACACAGAATTCCTAAATGGTGTGTACCCCAACACATCGCCATACCTATAATAGACACAAGGGTAACCACATGTATTGGTATAGAAGTAGGAGAACACAAGTAAAAACTATCTCCTGAAACATGTATAGATTATACAGGTGGACCACGAATAGAATGACATGGCATGTGATCCATTCTACATATCGTGTATTCCTCTTCTACATGACATGTTCTGACGACATGGTCCATTTAGAACAAGCAACACCTAGGGTCAAGGGATAGGACATGTGACCCTACTACATGCCATGTACCCTTTATTACATGGCATGAGTCTCTTGTATTCCATAAATTAGAAAAGATTCATTAGGGTTGCTTTCATTTTACATTCATATCATGATTATATGTTATCATTTCCCATACGTAGTAGTATGGTCCCGTCCACATGATTTTATTTGATAATGTCAGCAATCCCCTCTGAGAGGCTCATTATGGGATCCTATATCAATTCTTGTTCCCTATGTAGAGTCTTGTTCTCAGTCTGACCAATCTAACCGTATATCAATCATGTACTAGGAGGTGGATCCGGATGAGTCATGGTTTCTTCCAATGGATAATAAAGTGATACAAATCTGTGTATCATGTTCTTCCTCACTATTTAGAGTGAGTACTTCCAGTGATAATATATCATATCTCTCTTCAGATCGATCATTGTTTCTCTCTCATGAAGATTCCTGATGATCTATAATTTTCAATTGGACTTCATCTATGATATCAAACACAAGGGTTTTTTATCTAGATGAGTTTTGTTGTGGGAATCATTGACGTAATATCTTGGATTGGTTTATGATAGTTATGACATACCTCTAGACTAATGGTATGGTTTTGTGTATATTTGGATATCTCTGTTATATGTGTTGTTGTCACACACTTATGTATAAATGTCAAAACCATTACTCTTTGTTTTATGTATTGGTTTTAGGGTGTCCTACTAAGGATTGTTATACTCACCCGTACACGTTATTTTCCTACAAGTGTATTTTCTTCTCCAAACAAGCAACCTTTCAGATAGATTTCAAGGCGAACCAAGACCTGGTGGAGCATCGTGAGTTCAGATGACCGAGTTTACTTTACTACACTTTACATTCACTGTTTTACTATATTCAATTGTGTTTAGTGGTATGAATGCATTTTTTTCTTCAGTTCTTATTACATTTCTATATTTATGGTCTTGGATATGTGTGCATGTGTACAGGTACTGAGAAAATGTGTCCCATGATAGTTATATTCCTATTCCGTGCTAGTTTACAACTCCTTGCCTAATGGAGGCAAACTTGGGGAGAAACAAAATGGTCCCCACTAGGATGGTTCATGAAATTCTCTTATGTTTGTTGAACCCTTCGAGGTGTGGGAGTATGTGAGAAATGTGGAATACCGATTGGTATTGCCACATCTATTGGAGAGGATCTAAGACATCATCCACATCTCTATGGTTCATTTATATATTCATATTGTCACCAATTTTATTGACTAGGTTGTGTTAGATATCGAGGATGACATGAAAATTGTAGAATGGATTGTGGATATCCAAGATCAATATTACAAGGTGTTGCATGAGTGGTCCACTCCTTTGGTTCAGGTTTTGTGGATGCATGGTGGGGAAGAAGAGAGTACTTAGGAGTGAAAAGTTGCAGATTTATGCCCAGTACCTAATGTTTTTTATTTTTATTTTTTCTATTTTTCTTTTTGATGAGATGTTTGACCCTAGTTATTAGAAATGAACTATTTTCCCCCTCATGATGATATTTGTGTGGTTAAATGTGTGATGAATTACTAACATGTAAATATAGGGATACCAGATTACTAATTGAGACACATTATCTATGATAAGATTAAACCCAAGCAGGTGAGTTAGTGTTTCCCAAAAAAGATAGTTTCATTACATGGAGGATGGAATTTTTGGATTCGTGTGTTCATTATATTATAGTTAGTTGACTGAAGTTATTTTTCTATTGGGATGTGCAGAGGTTGAGATGACTGTGTTGAAGTTGTGTAGAAGTGAGGTTGTAAGATAGAACAGACATATAGTTATGGTGGTGAGGTTGTAAAATTTTTTATATTTGTTTGGTATGGAAAATTTGTCTCATAGTAAGATATGAGGAATGATGAAATACTTAAGAGGAATATCACAAGATGTTTTTGGTTCCCCTTTTCATTAGGGTTTGGTTTTGGTACCCATTTTCATTTGGGTTTGGTTTCGGTTTCTCGGGGGAAACATTCATTTGATAGGTTATTGATATAATGGTTGATTCATTCCTAGCCCATTACTTTTCCCTTTTTTTAGAGGTGTTCAGAGGTGGCATGGATGTCACGAACCAGCCCGGGTCGACCCTGAACCGGTCACCCGAGTCGGTCCGCGGCAAGTCCCGAGGAGCGTTCCCGATCCCCCCGGGATGGCAACAAGTGTCGGGCATTGAAACTTTAATCGTTGGGAACAATTTTAGCACAAACTAAAAACAGGATCAAAAGAACGAATATAAACTAAACAAACAGACAACCACTAAAGACACAAACAAAACTATACCACAACATACCTCCACGTGACCTCGCGGGTCACCACCCAACTACAACCAACGTCGCTCCCTCACTGAGCGACACAAGCCAGGAAAAACCTGGACACAAGGGACCTGCAACTGAAAAAGGTAAAAGATAGGCGTGAGCACAAAAGTACTTAGTAGGTGAGCCCAAAAACAAATCCCAATGCACTGCCAGTAAATATAGAATCTACATAATCCAAGTTTGAACTATAATGCATAAAAGTAATTTTTCACAATGTTTTACTTGAAAATCAAACACGAGACATTTCCCTTATTCTTTTTCGAAAGTTAGTTCCATTTCATTAGTTTTAAACTCATTCTGAAAAGAAAAGTGTTACATTTTCAAATCTAACCCAAAGCGAATAAAGAATTTTCATTTGAAAACCATTTTTCTCAAAGTCTAACAGTATAGGCTGTGAAATATGACTGAAAGAAAACATGCAGGGAAAACAAGTGAAAGTAAAGGTAAATAGGCAAGGAAAACCAAGTGCAAGTAAAAAAACATAAAGCAGAAGTTATCAGCAATAACCATGGGCGATCCTGAACATCCCTAGAAAACCCCTGGACGTACTCGGGTTCAGACTACCTGCCGGCATGGTACTCCACAGTCAATAACCAACTGGCCGCCCTAATGGCCAACTAGCGGCACATCCCACCTGGCCTGTCCACAACTCCAGAGGGTACCAACCCGTCTAATCAGGGTTAGCAAGCAACCGTCACTCGATAATCTACAAGACGCCCAGGAACCCATAGTGGTTTTTGTAACACTGTGTAAGTGGGAGAACCTCGCACGCATGACTCATCTCACCGCACTTGCCAACCCCTTACACGGACATCGCTACACGACAACCCTCGAAGGGAAGTCCCCCTGTAGAAATGCCCTCACAAGTACGTATATATATATATATATATGTATAATCACTTCACATTTATTAAAGTGCCAACCGGGCCGCCATATCATTTACATTTTGACCATTTCATATTAAAGCATTTCTAAAGGGATATTAGACACGCCATTTCATTGAAAACCAAAACACACTTAGAACATTTTTTAAGAAACTCAAATCAGCATATCACCCTGGAACACAATTGTTTCACAAGTAGAGTTATTTTCTAATATCAAAACTCACCCCACTTTTATCAAGATCCAAACGGGCCTTTAATCACCTTTTTAAGGAATACTATTTCTCAAATGAAATCCAAACTTTTGTTCACACAACAAAGGAAAACATCTTTCATCAACCAAGAACCACAAATGAAGTTTCCAAAAAAACAATTTCAAAGGGTCACACGATGTTTTCTCTAATCAAGGTTCTCAGAAAACACCATTTTCCATAAACCATACATCTACTAATTTACACACGCCAAAAACATTTCAAAACCCAATTCAACATGTCTCTAATTATTCAGGAAGAACCATCTAGCAACACTACCATGGAAGCACACAATTAAATCCAAGAAAACGATTTTAATGAAACGCTAGAATTAAAACAACTTTTATCATCAGCAGATCATCTAACTATAGATAACTACTTAATAACACTTTTTAATTTACTAAAACTTAATAAAAAGTCAAGGAATAAATAAATTCTAAATTTAAAGGCGAGTTCAAAGGGAGACCTACCTCAATATCCAAGTGTGACGACATGACGTGTGTCCAAAGCCACGTGATAAAGTCCAACACTCTCGAAACTGAGGCGCGGAGATGGCGGAACCTCAGAAACAAGGCGCAGCGATGGCGCTCTCTCCGAAACGCCCTACGCGGGTCCTAAAATCCTAAACCTACCAAAAACAAATATAAATTGATGAGAAACGCCTAACAAAGCAAAGGTGAAAGCCAGAGTAATAATAATGATAATAATACTAATAATAATAATAATAATAATAATAATAATAACTATAGTGATAAAATAATAATAATAGTAACAAGATTAATAATGACAATAGCATCAAAATAATAATAATGTAATAATAATATTAAGAATAACATAATGTAACAATAATAATTAGGATAACATAATATAATAATGATAATAACATAATGTAACAATATAATAACAATAACAATAATAATATGATAATTAAAATAATAATAATAATAATTATAACAATAATGATAATAATAATATTATTAATATTAATAACATGTTAGTAATTATAATTGTAATAATAATAACTTCATAATATTAATATGATAACAATAATGATAATACTAATGTAGTAATAATAATAATAATAAAAATAATAATAATAAAAATAATAATAATAATAATACTATTAACATAACAATAATAACAATAATCTAATAGTAATAATAACGAAAATAATATGACATAATTATAATATTATCATAATCATAATAGCAATATTAAAATAATATAATAATAATAATAATAATAAATTATTAATATTAATAATAATATATTAACATAATAACATAATGTAATAATGATGACCGGTTCAGGGTCGACCCGGGCTGGTTCGTGACATTGGAGGAGATTGGAGAAGTTCAAGTGAAAAAATATAGATGATGGGGGTTTACACATCATATAACTATATTCTATTATGTGAGGTTTTGTTTCATGTCTCTTCCCAATTGGTTCCCGACGTGAGATGTTACGGGGTCTAAAAAAATAAAATAATTTGAAAGGTGATGGGTTTTTGGGTGTAATTTGACCTCGAGGGATTTCACAGTGTGAAAGGGGATTACATGTCATGTAATCCCATGCTACTGTAATGTTTTAAATTGTTTTAGTATCTTGGTTTATCAAACCCTACAACTAAAACAATACACCCTTCACCCAAGGTGATCCATTGAACTATCCTCGACATCTTGAGGATTAATTTTTCAATGATCCATTCATAGATTATATATATCGATCTCTTGAGATCATGATTCAATCTATGGTTATTTATTCCCCATTTCTAAAATTTTATCTCAGTTGGTCCCTTTATTCCTCCCATTCTTCTTTCCATACGATGATGAATTTTCTTATCTGATTCTAAATGGGTTTCTATTTTTTTTTGTTTTCAATGTGGTGGTGTCACAGGATCCTCATGATGATATAGATCTAGTGAGAGAGGTAATAAGAATTATATTACATGATTCATTCCACTGTTAGGATCGTTGAAACCTATTTGAGGGTAGATTTTCTTTGTTTTTATTCAAATAAGAATCATGTGGGAGGGATATAATTTCAATCACATGTGGATCAGGTCGGTTCTATGATAATCAATGATAAGAATAGTTTGATTGAAATATAATGGGTAAGGGGGGTTTGTTGTGCATGCCTTGATTTTTTCATATTATGATTGTGATATTGTGATTGTTCGGGCTTGATGACCACTGAAAATCATTGCCATTGGGGGCCCTTATTTTCATGCTAAATGGGATGCATGTTGTTTTGTTCATGTTGAGCACTCATATATAATAATTGGTTAAACATGTATATCTGGCTAAGGAATGATATCCCAACATCATAGAATTCTTTAATAACCCATAAATTAATCATGTTTAATTAAAAAATGGACGTCTGGTTAAATTTGGAATTGTTTTTTCTTAGTACATGGGATTATGTGATGTGTATGTTATCTTTGGTTTGTGTTTTAGTTTGGATGTGAGCACAGTTGGGTTTTGTGGGATGGATTGGGTGGTGTAATGGAATCCCAAGATGAGAGATTGATTAATTGTGGAATATATGAGAAGTGTTTCACAATAGGGCTGTGAGAATGTTGTGCGGTAGTGTGTTACCATATGGAGTTGTGAGTTGTGGGCTGGTTCCATTTACTTATTAATATCAGTAATTGGTATTAAATTTGTAGAATGTGGAATAGTGTGTCTTTTATAAGGAGCAGCACAATTTTTATTATGATCATATCATTCTAAAATGACTATTTTGTGATATGTGTAGTGTGTTATGTTTAGAGGTATCCAATGTAGTGATAGAACAGATATGTATTCGGTTAATACTATGATGAATGGATTGGGTTATCTTGGATAACAAAATTGAAATGGTTAATGGATGAAAAAATGATGGTTTGTGTGGTTAAACATGGTCAATGGAAAATAATTAAAATAATGAGAACAGTTAAATGAAATTGGTTGAGAATATGTAAGGTATTTATATCTTGTTGTTTGGTGTAGTGCATTTATATGTAGTAGATATGTTATTAGTGTTTTGAGATAGTTTTTTTTACTATCCATAGGTTGGGATTGAGTGTATTGTATCATATATGAATATACTAGTATTTATCTTGTTATTTCTATATAGACCCCACCCTAGTTGAGAACTATGTGACGAACACCCCCTTTTCACAAGTGAAGGAGTATTTCCCAAACATCTCGGTGGGAGGATGGAGGGCTGGCCACCCTCTCTTCCATGCTCCCTCTTCTAGGTGGTGAAAACAAAAGATTATTCATAAATGTTTCGGTTTGTGAGGCCGATGTTTTTTACGGACAGTTGTGTGTTCCCATGTGTCTTTGGGATGATATTTGTTATGAATTAGCATGTGTCTTCCAGATTATATGAGTTAGGATATTCCATGATTCTATAGGATGAGATGTGTCGTGTTTTTCAAGGGTGTCTTTGAGATGTGATGTGGTATGTGGCCCATGATTATGTGGGTGTGATGTGATGCAGTTTGTGGACATGTTGTATGTGGCTGGGATGTGATGTGGTTTGTGGACCAAGAGGTTTTGGCTAGTATGTTATGTGGTTTATGGCCCATGTGGTTGTGGTTGGGATGTGATGTGGGATGTGTTGTGGTTTTTGAGACCCATGTGTGTGCAGGTGGGCTGTGATGTGTTGCATTTTGATGATGTGGGATTGAAAAGGGATTCTTTGTTAGGAAAGAGAGGCTTATTTGTGGGAAGAGGTGCAGTGTACCCTATCATCGATGTTCACTATATTACATTAATTGATTTCTGATATTTAGTGATCATTCCTTTGGGTGGTTGGGTGGGTTGGTATACCAATTAGGTACTGTTTGTTTCTAATTTTTTATCACTGGGGAATTATTTTTATTCTCTCACATGTGAATAACATAATTTGGTTTTCTTAATGAGTATTCTTGTATTCTGACCCTACATATATAGATTTTTTTTTCAGTTTTCTAGAAGGACTTTCTGAACCATATTGAACCTTACTAACTCAGATCTTTATATTTTATATGATGCTTCATAGATTTAAATTTGCGTATGTAACGACCCAAAGTTTCATCAATAGAAAATCCCTCCTGATCCAGTTAAATGTTTCCATATGAAAAATGTTTTTATAAGATGACAACTTCTTTAGTTTTACGTTATGATTTGTGACCGTTACTTTTATAGCCGTTGAACAGTGATCATCTGAGTAGTATAAATATAAGGCTTTAACGTACCCATTTCTACTCAGACAAAGGAAGAGATGCCCTCATCCAGTAGAATTTCCTCTTACGAAGCCCATTTTTCAGAGCTCGAAAAAGAGGTGGCGTCTTTGGGCTTTGCCCTTGACCAATCCCAAGCTTCGCTTCATCATGTCAAGCTCAAACGTGATCGTCTACCAGAAAAGTGGAAGTTGACTGAAATTACCACTCGAGCAATGTTGTCTGAGCCGCCCCAAGAGTCTGTCACCATCGCACACCTTACCCTTAGGTCTTATGCGGCTATTTTAAGGGGTTATGTAACAAATAAGTAGTGCTATGTTCATGTGCATTATTTTTGCATATAATAATGAATATAATTTCAAGTCATTTTTGATACATTATAATTAGTTTTTAAACTACAAATGGTATTTTTAGTTATTATTTAATTAAGAATTATATTTTATTAAATTAAAGGATTTTTTAAATTAAATAATATTTTAATAAAATATTATTATTAATATTAAATTAATTTTTATTAAATATAATGATCTTATAATTTTATGAATGTAATTAAATTTTTTATTAAGGTTTGAAAGCCATTTCTGTCAAAACCCGTGAATTTTTGATAAATGATGGTTTTTATTTTAAAAGTGAAGATTCACATATTTAGAAAATTATTTAGATAAAATAAATATTATTTTTGGAATCAGAACATCGAAATTTTCCAACGGTGAAATTTTTATAATTTTCTGAGATAGTCAAAATTTTGGGTAAAAATTAAATACCATTTAAATATATAATGTGTTTTATGACATCATAATGACCCAATGGTGATGTAATAAAATACCATAATCTTTATGTTCGGCCTATATGTGTTTTATCATTAAAATAATTAGGTTTTGGGTTTGTTTGACTTACTTTTCAAAGCATTAATGGAGCCCTCAAGACTTATTCAACACTTTGCCTTTTTAAATTAATTTCCATAGGAGTGTGACTCACCTCCACATAAGCAACCCTAATTTTTTTAATACGTTCGGACCATGGCCTTGTAAAATATTGTTTTCCTCTTCCCTTTTCCAGAAACCATGGGCAAATACCATGGGATGGTTTGTGGTTTGGATTATTTTAATACAAGGGGTCCCAAACCTAAATAATAAAGAATTGTCTCACCTTTCCTATATAAACCCACCCAATCTCCCACTTCCTCCTCCCTAAAATCCCTTGGAGTTAGTCCAACATCTACCCTACTCTCTCTATAATCCTCCCAAGGTGCCCCAAGCTCCCAAGAAGCCTCTCACAAGCCTCTCTCTAGCCTTTGGAAGCACACTTCCAAGTAAGGGTTTTTTCTTCATTTCTCATTTTTGTCAATTTTCTTTAAGTTGTATTTCCCTTTTAATTTCAATTATGAATGTTGGGGTATGGTTTCACACCTCTCCCATACTGCCCTCTTATTTTTATAATGATGGGAGACCCCTTTCCCTCTCATTAAAAGCCTCCCATGTACACCCGTTACTATGCCGAAATTCTGAAAGAAACCTTTTTCTCCTCTTTTATATTCAAGCAATAATTTTGTATCATGAATCTAAATTCCATTTCAATTGTTGGGACATGTATCTATATGACCTCCTTACTGTCCATTACATGTAAATATGATGAGGGACCCCTTTCTCTCTCATTAAAATCATCCCATGTAAACCCGTTACTATGCCGAAATTCGGAAAGAAACCTTTTTCTCCTCTTTTATATTCAAGCAATAATTTTGTATCATGAATCTAAATTCCCTTTAAATTGTTGGGACATGTATATATATGACCTCCTTACTGTCCATTACATGTAAATATTATGAGGAACCCCTTTCTCTCTCATCAACATTTTTTATGAATTCATATGTCACGTTGTTACGCTGCCGAAATCACACCGATTTTCTAAGCCAATATCATTGTGTAGTGAATACCATGCCCATTTCTCCATCAAGGGTATTCCCCTTTATTCACATTTACTTATTTATTATAATGTTTCATGTATGAATTCCACATTCCTTTATTGTGGAATAAATGATTATGTTTTATGAATCCATGTTTTATGATCCATGTGGCACACTTATGCATGAAATGAAATGTTTAAGAAGGGTGCGCCCTTTATAGAGCTCCAATGCATTGGGTAAAGTATAGTATCATGATACGTCATGTGAAATGAGTGTTGACTCATGATAATTCAAGTGCAACGAGGGTTTACTCCTGCTTCATGTGAAATGAGGGTTTACTCATGCTCCATGTGAAATGAGCCTTGGCTCATACTAATTCAATGTTAAGTGTTGTTGCCACATTTCCATGTTATGGTTATCGTGATTTATCATCCCTTTATGTTCATGTTACACTAATTCTCTATTGATGTTCCTATTGCCTAACATGTATTGTACTCCTCATGTTATTCATTATGTACTCCCTTACTCGGCTTTATAGCTCACCATTTTCTTATGCATGTCCTCAGTTTATCCCATGCAATGCTAAGTATGAAGGAATGTAGTGGTCATGTAAATGAATTTTTCCATAAAGATGTTGTATTTCAGGTATAAAGTTTTTATGTAATGATCCTAAGCCACAAAGACACTAAACCTCTCGATCTTCTTTATTGTATCATGTGAAGTTTTATGTAATAAAGCATGCTTAATTTGTAATAGAAAGCTAGGTTGTCATAGTTGGTATCAGAGGATAGGTTTAGTTATTTTTGGGATTAGGAAACCCTAGTAAAGCCTTATATACAAGACTTAGCATAATAAAAACATCCCTAAGTTTTGGTAAATACTAAGTAAGTGGTTTATCAAACAAATACATCCCTGTCTGGATAGGAGCAGGTAGAGGCGGCTCTGGCACAGATATATCCTAGGGGTAAAACCCGAAAACACCGCATTGAGCTAGACTCGAACGGGAACTGGTGCACGACAACGGGCCTTGCTGCACTCTTGGTTACGACACTCTCGGGGGATATGTTTTGATAAATTCACAATCTTAGTAAGAACCCTTATTAAGGGAAAATGCCCCTAAGAATATATGTTAGAAGGAAGATCATGAAAAGACTGGATTGAATCCTATAGACTCATGAGTTAAAGAGATTAATGTTTATTTATAAGTCAACAACCTTTGTCTCTGGATTAACCTTTTTTGTTACCCCTAACATTCCTTTTATTCCAGCCAATGGCCGGTAATAGGAGAACTCGGGCTAACAACCGTTGTGAAGATCAGTGTGATGATTGTACTAATGAGATGCCCAATCCAATGGGAGCGGGAATCGTGAAGTTTTTCACGCTTCTCTCTCAGCTAACTCAAGTTTTGAATAGAAACACAGGTCAAGAATAACATTCAACCCCCCCCCCCCCATGAAAGAACAAGTCGCTATCGAGAGCTTAATGAGACAAAGGCCTCCAACTTTTAGTGGATCATCTGATCCCACGATGGCTGAGCAATGGATCAACTCCATTGAAATGATCTTCTCTATCCTTAAATGTTCTGAACAAGATAAGGTTCTCCTGGTGGCTTATCGTATGGAGGGTGAGGCTGATCAATGGTGGACGTTGATCAAATATATGAAGCCTGAGTAGGAGATCGAGGCTTTGGAATGGAAGGAATTCCGGAAGATGTTTTTCGATAAATATTTTCCGTGCACCCTCCGTCTTAAGATGGAAATGGACTTCCTTTCCCTCAAGAAGAAAGATGAAGAATCTGTGGGAGCGTACGAGGAAAACTTCACAAGGCTTGCACTATACGCTTTCGGCTTTTTCGTTACCCCCGAATGCAAGTTTGACCGCTTCTTTGGTTGGCTGAAGCCTAGCTTGCAGAAAGCATTAGCGATCTGTGACTTCAACAACTATGGAGAAATTGTCCGATGTGCCCTCATGGATGAAATGGAGATCGGAGAATCACATGGGTACCATGGGGACAAGAAGCGTAAGGTGGACTTCAATGCTGGTGGTCCGATGGATAAAGCCAATGGTGCTAAGAAGTTTCAGCACCCCACTTGCCAAAAGTGGGGAAAGAAGCACCCTGGAAATTGCCTTAGGTGGACGAGAAAATGCTTTAGGTGTGGGAGAGAAGGGAACCTAGCTATTAACTGTCGGAAAGAAGGTCCTGCAGCTGCGACAGAGGAGAGGAACACTCCGTTCGAACCTCAAGATGTTGTTCAATGCTACAAATGCAAAGAACCAGGTCATTTTGCGAATCAGTGCCCTAATCTAAGGGTTATCGGAGGCATCCAACAACCTCCAAGATAGCAAGGAATAGCTTTTTCCATCACTTCTGCCAAAGTGAACCCCGAAAACGAAGTGGTGACAAGTACGCTAGTTATTCATTCATGAAAATAAAACGTACTTTTAGATTCAGGTTCTACGCATTCTTTAATATCTCGAATGTTTAGTAGAACAATCCCAGCACCACCAAAAATCCTAGAAGTAAAGATGTCAGCGAGTACGGAAAATGGGAAAATAATTGCATCCCATAAATATAAGTCCTCCCCTGTTATAATCTGTGGATTGAATTCCCCGGCGAACCACGTCATACTCCCTTTGGTAGAATTTGATGCAATTCTTGGCATGGATTGGCTATCCTTATATAGAGACAACATAAATTGTCGGGAGAGGGAAATCACAATCCATATGGAGAATCGACCCCCGATTCATTACAAGTGTCAGGAGGAAGATGAATCTCCTTTAGCTCCATCATCTCAAGCATGGATATTACTTTTTTATGAGCATGAAAATCTGGTTCAGATGATTGAGTCCAAGGAAGAAACCACCCTTGAAGAAATGCCTATTGTGAGGGAATTCGCTGAAGTATTTCCCGAGGAACTTCCTAGTCTACCTCCAAGAAGAGATGTTGAGTTCTCAATTGAACATATACCTGGGGCACTACCAATATCCAAGACTCCATATAGAATGGTTGTTGTTGAGCTTGAAGAGTTGAAGAAACAACTACAGGAGAATCTGGATAAAGGGTTTATACGCCCAAGTGCATCACCATGGGGTGCACCAGTCCTCTTTGTCAAGAAGAAGGACGGGTCAATGCGGCTTTGCATCGATTATCGTGAACTTAACAAAATAACGATAAAGAACAAGTATCCTCTCCCAAGAATCGATGACTTGTTTTATCAGCTGCGTGGAGCACAATACTTCTCCAGGGTGGACTAGCAGTTGGGATATTATCAAGTAAGGGTAAAGAAGGAAGATATCCCCAAGACTGATTTTCGTAGAAGTTACGGGAACTATGAATTCATAGTAATGCCTTTTGGACTCACCAATGCTCCAGCAATATTAATGGATTTGATGAATAGTGTCTTTAGAGATTACCTAGACAAATTTGTTGTAGACATTATAGATGATATTCTAATATACTCCAAAACAAAGGAGGACCATGAGGAGCATTTAAAAACTGTACTAGAGACTTTGAGCAAGGAGAAGCTCTATGAAAATTACAGAAAGTGTGAGTTTTGGTTGAAGGAAGTCTCATTCTTGGGCCATATCATCACAAGCAATGGGATATCTATGGATCCCTCCAAAACAGATGCAATTGAGGGATGAATGTGGCCAACATCGGTAAATGATATCCGTAGCTTCTTGGGGTTAGCTGGATATTATCGACGATTTGTGAGAAATTTCTCACGATTGTCCAACCCTCTTACCTAGAAAACTCTAAAGGGAGTAATGTTTTATTGGAGTGATGAATGTGAAGAAAGATTCAAAGAGTTGAAAAGGAGGCTTATCACTGCACCCGTGCTCACTTTACCCACAAGTGGGGTGCTTTTTGTGGTATTCAGTGATGATTCAAAGAAGGGCTTAGGATGTGTGCTTATGCAGAATGATAAAGTGATATCCTATACCTCAAGGCAGTTGAAAATCCATGAGCGAAACTATCCAACGCATGATCTGCAGTTGGCGGTGGTGATCTTTGACTTGAAAATCTGGCGGCGTTATCTCTATGGAGAGAAATGTGAGATATATACTGACCACAGGAGTATTAAATATATATTCACACAGAAAGATCCTAATATGCACCAGAGAATATGGATAGAGCTCATCAAGGATTATGATTGTTCAATACATTACCACCCTGGGAAGGCGAACAAGGTGGCAGATGCCCTATGTAGAAAGGATCCAGCGATTCTATCAATGATGAGAATTGAAAAGGATCCAATATTCTTAGACTTGATGAAGATGGACGTGGGAATCATAAAGAAGGGAACATCATCAATCCTTTCACAAATGATTGCTCAACCATCTCTTTTGGAAAGGTTAAAGGATGCTCAAAAGGATGATGCAGGAATCCAAGAAAAAGTGGAAGCTACCAAAAAGGGAAAATCCACAGAGTTTAATGATAATGAAGAAGGAATTGTGCGGTTTGGGAAAAGACTTTGTGTTCCATCAAGTTCGGAGCTGGAGAGGGAACTTTTGGATGATGCACATAGTTCAAATTTCTCTATTCACCCCGGGAGAACAAAGATGTATCGAGATCTCCGAGAAAACTTTTGGTGGGATAATATGAAGAAGGAGATCACTGAATATATATCAAAGTGCCTGGTGTGTCAGCAAGTGAAGGAAGAGAGGAAGAAGTCTAAGGTGATGATGCAACCATTGCCCATACCAGAATAGAAATGGGAGAACATCACCATGGACTTTGTCACTGGACTTCCAAGGACATCCAAAGGCAACAATGAAATCTGGGTTGTTGTGGATCGTCTTAAAAAGACTGCACACTTCATTTCTATTCGAGAGGATTTCTCTTTGGATCGACTGGCACTGATATATATCAGGGAAGTGGTACGGTTGCATGGAGAACCACTATCTATTGTGTCTGACCGAGATCCAAGATTTACCTCTATGTTTTGGAAGAGTCTTCAACATGCTCTGAATACTGAACTGAACTTCAGTACGGCCTATCATCCTCAAACTGATGGCCAATCCGAGCGGACTATCCAAACACTTGAGGATATGTTGAGAGCATGCTCAATGGACTTTAAAGGAGGATGGGATCAACATATTCCTCTGGTTGAGTTCTCTTATAATAATAGTTTCCACTCGAGCATCGAAATGGCACCATATGAAGCCCTGTATGGGAAAAGGTGTAGAACACCAGCATGTTGGGATGAGGTCGGTGAACGTATGCTGCTTGGACCAGAAATGGTCGAAGAAATTATGTAGAAGGTGAAAACCATTCAGCAGCATATCAAGGCAGCCCAAAGTCGAAAGAAGAGTTTTGTAGATAATTGTCGACGAGACCTTGATTTTAAAGTGGGAGACATGCTTTTTCTAGGCATATCTCCGTGGAAGAAGGTCATGAGGTTTGGAAAGAATGGGAAGTTAATTCCAAGGTACATCGGCCCCTTCAAGATTCTTGATCATGTTGGGGCTGTGGCCTATCGACTAGCACATCCAACTACTATTTCCAAGGTGCATGATGTATTTCATGTATACCTCTTAAAGAATTACATACCGGACCCTTCACATGTACTCTTGTCCGACGTGGTACAATTGGAAGATGATCATTCTTATGAGAAGCAACCAGTGAAGATCTTAGATCGTAGAGAAAAAGTTCTACGAAATAAGACAATGCCCCTCGTAAGGGTGTTGTGGAGAAACCACACGTTTTAAAAGCAACATGGTAGTCGGAGGATATGATGAAGCTGAGTTACCCACATTTGTTTTAGTGTGGGAAAAAGATAAATTTGAGGGCGAAATTTCTTATGGGGGGAATATTGTAACGACCCAAAGATTCATTAATAGAAAATCCCTCTTGATCCAGTTATATGTTTCCTTATGAAAAATGTTTTTATAAGATGAAAACTTCTTTAGTTTTACATTAAGATTTGTGACCGTTACTTTTATAGACGTTGAATAGTGATCATCTGATTATTATAAATATAAGGCTTTAGCGAACCCATTTCTACTCAGACAAAGGAAGCGATGGCCTCATCCAGTAGAATTTCCCCTTACGAAGCCCATTTTTCAGAGCTCGGAAATGAGGTGGCGTCTTTGGGATTTTCCCTTGACCAAGCCCAAGCTGAGCTTCATCAAGTCTAGCTCGAACGTGATCGTCTACGGGAAAAGTGGAAGTTGATTGAAATTACCACTCGAGCGATGTTGTCTGAGCCGCCCCAAGAGTCTGTCACCATCGAACACCTTACCCTTAGGTCTTATGCGGCTATTTTAAGGGGTTATGTAACAAATAAGTAGTGCTATGTTCATGCGCATTATTTTTTTATATAATAATGAATATAATTTCTAGTCATTTTTGATATATTATAATTAGTTTTTAAAGTACAAAAGGTGTTTTAATTATTATTTAATTAAGAATAATATTTTATTAAATTAAAAGATTTTTTTAAATTAAATAATATTTTAATAAAATATTATTATTAATATTAAATTATTTTTTATTAAATATAATGATCTAATAATTTTATGAATGCAATTAAAATTTTTATTAATGTTTGAAAGCCATTTCTGTCAAAACCAATGAATTTTTGATAAATGTCGGTTTTTATTTTAAAAGTGAAAATTCACATATTTAGAAAATTATTTAGATAAAATAAATATTATTTTTGGAATCAGAATGTCGAAATTATCCAATGGTGAAATTTTTATAATTTTCTGATACAGTCAAAATATTGGGTGAAAATTATAAACCATTTAAATATATAATGTGTTTTATGACATCATAATGTCCCAATGGTGATGTAATAAAATACCATAATACTTATGTTCGGCCAATATGTGTTTTATCATTAAAATAATGAGGTTTTGGGTTTGTTTGACTTACTTTTCAAAGCATTAATGGAGCCCTCAAGACTTATTCAACAATTTGCCTTTTTAAATTAATTTCCATTGGAGTGTGACTCACCTCCACATAAGCAACCCTAATTGTTTTTAATAAGTTCGGACCATGGACTTGTAAAATATTGTATTCCTCTTTCATTTTCCAGAAACCATGGGCATATACTATGGGATGGTTTGTGGTTTGGATTATTTAAATATAAGGGGTCCCAAACCTAAATAATAAAGAATTCTCTCACCTTTCCTATATAATCCCACCCAAGCTCCCACTTCATCCACACTAAAATCCCTTGGAGTTCATCCAACCTCTTCCCTAAACTCTCTATAATCCTCACAAGGTTCCCCAAGCTCCCAATAAGCCTCTCACAAGCCTCTCTCTAGCCTTTGGAAGCACACTTCCAAGTAAGGGTTTTTTCTTCCTTTCTCATTTTTGAAATTTTCTTTAAGTTGTATTGCCCTTTTAATTTCAATTATGAATGTTGGGGTTTGGTTTAGAACCTCTCCCATACTTTCCTATTATTTTTTGAATGATGGTATGCCCCGTTCACTCTCATTAAAAGCCTCCCATGTACACCCGTTACTATGCTGAAATTCTGAAATAAACCTTTTTCTCCTCTTTTATATTCAAGAAATACTTTTGTATCATGAATCTAAATTCCATTTCAATTGTTGGGACATGTATCTATATGACCTCCTTACAGTCCATTACATGTAAATATGATGAGGAACCCCTTCCTATCACATTAAAATCCTCCCATGTACACCCGTTACTGTGCTGAAATTCCGAAAGAAACCTTTTTCTCCGCTTTTATATTCAAGGAATACTTTTGTATCATGAATCTAAATTCCTTTTAAATTGTTGGGACACGTATCTATATGACCTCCTTACTTTCCATTACATGTAAATATGATGAGAAACCCCTTTCTCTCTCATCAATTTTTTTATGAATTCTTATGTCACGCTGTTACGCTGCCGAAATCACACCGATTTTCTAAGCCAATATCATTGTGTAGTGAATACCATGCACATTTTTCCATCATGGGTATTCACCTTTATGCACATTTACTTATTGATTATAATGTTTCATGTATGAATTCCACATTCCTTTATCATGGAATAAATGATTATGTTTTATGAATCCATGTTTTATGATCCATGCGGCACACTTATGCATGAAATGAAATGATTAAGAAGGGTGCACCCTTTATAGAGCTCCAATGCATTGGGTAAAGTATAGTATCATGATACGTCATGTGCAATGAGTGTTGACTCATGCTAATTCAAGTGCAACTATTGTTTTCTCGTGCTTCATGTGCAATGAGGGTTTACTCATGCTCCATGTGCAATGAGCCTTGGCTCATGCTAATTCAATGTTATGTGTTGTTTCCACATTTCCATGTTATGGTTATCATGCATTATCATGCCTTTATGTTCTTTTTACTCTAATGCTCTATTGATTTTCCTATTGCCTAACAGGTATTGTACTCCTCATGTTATTCATTGTGTACTCCCTTATTGGGCTTTATAGCTCACCCTTTTCTTATGCATGTCCTCAAGTCATCCCATGCAATGCTAAGTACGAAGGAATGTAGTGGTCATGTAAAGGAAGTTTTCAATAAATATGTTGTATTTTATGTTTAAAGGTTTTATGTAATGATCATATTCCCCAAATACACTAAACCTCTCGATCTTCTTTGTTGAATCAAGTGATGTTTTATGTAATAAAGCATTCTTAAGTTGTAATAGAAAGCTGGGTTGTCATATTGTATCTACATTGGATAGTTTTGTTTTTATTAGTTATATTTTATAGATTCATGTGATATGTTTTTTTGATTTATTTAATATATTAACTCATAGTTTCATTGTGGTGGATTCATGTTATCTCCTGATCATTTTTCCTATTATGGTTAATGCCACCATTTTTTTGTGAGAATTTTGTACCCTTGGAGCTATTCTCTAACCCAGGGCCTACTTTAGGAAAGACTCAAGGGTCATTGTCACACATTATTTATTTCAATACAAGGAAGGGTATATTTTGAGGGAGGGGGTTGTGAAAAATTCATAATTATATGTTTCCAATGTCTCTACATAAGATAATTGCAATGGATAAACAATATCTCATCTGCGGATTAAGAATCTTGGGTGAAATGTAATTATCCAATGTATTTATATATCACATTAATAAGAAGGTGATAAATGGAATATCATATTGAATATTTATATAATAAAGTAATATGATTGTATAGAATATAGTTTCTTCCAAAATATAAAAAATTCATTCGAATTATTTCCCTTGGATTATGACCTAGTCTTTCTTTGGTTCACGTTTCCATAGTTCAACAAATCATTGATTTGAAAAAACCTATTCTTAACATATAATTGTAGTTTTAGGAAGAGAGACCCTATATCACTCAAAATGCTCATTTTCACACAATATGTCTTCAATAAGTCTCTCAAATAAATAGTATTAGGAGGAATGGGTGCCACTCCGATGAAAAATATGACACCCCATGTATCTCCCATCACAATTTTTTGATGATATGTTTATTTTTAGAAAACAAATTAAATTTCTCTAAAATATTTTAATCAACATCATGGAAAATATAATATTTTGAATTATTAGAAGGAAATCATGGAAAAATACATCGTATATGTTTCAAATTGGACCTATGGATGGAGGTGTCAACAAATTAAATAATGGATGTGGTTTACAATAATATTAATTCATTGTCATATATCATGGAGTTACCTTATCAAATGGATATGTTCATATTAATCACTATGAATCCTAAATTAGTAAAACCAGAAAGGTTTATTGGGATAGAGTAACACATTTGTTAGGATGAAAAAACATCATGAAATATTGAAACATGAGATCTTTTAGGGATCTTAGAAAACTATAAAATATATATAGTACAATACAAACTGTTTTTATAACATAATCCATAGAATCCACATTGTTTTTTTTCAAAAACATTATTGACGAAGTCCCCATAGAAGTACCTAAAAGGCTCTCTCGTGTATGGTGTATCCATTTATGTTAATAAATCTCCCATCATTTGGTTATAAACCTTATCATTCTCGGGATATTCTAGTATCTCTTGATGTAAATATAGGATAATGAAGAGGCCTTCTATAAAATAGTATAATTGGAATTGATATTTTATCTAAAATAACTATCTTGATGTCATCATTATCTTCACACAAACCCTAATGACACTCTATTGTCACACTGAAATAACTCATACAATATGAAATACAAATTATACATGTACCAATTTCACACATTTTAAATTTAATAACAACTAAAAATTATCCATATATTTTTTCCCATTAAATGTAAACCATTAATTATATCCATGAACTATTCCTATGTCTTAACGAAAAGCATTTAAATTGCTCAATCAGTTGTGGGGTGTTCATGAAAATTGCGCAATATGATTTAATATAATACCTTTCATTATCTCATGAACTATTATACCATAAAATAATTTGTATGAGTATAATAAAATATGATATAGATTTAAATTCATCACATGTATTATAGATTTATGGGATATCTCTATTAATCTCAAATATTCACTAATGTCTTGTTGACTTTGAACTATATCAGGTTATATTGTATAGAATATTATTACTTCTTAAAAAATTGAAATCTGTTTTAGAAATCTTCCAAAAATAAGGGAATAATCTCACCTTATAACACATATAATGAAATAAATTAATAAACCCCATCCAAAACTACATTTGGAGTAAACATAAAACACTTTAATAGAATCTCTCTAATTCATACTCAATCCTAAATTATTCAACCCATATGTGTGACCCAATGAGCCTTTGTAAAGTTTACATGAAATATGAATTCATGAATCAATAATTCTAAGAAAATAGTAATCTAAAGTAATTAATTAGTGTAAATCAATCTATAAAGGGTATTGTGTGATCTCCATCAAACACATGTATATTTATACTTGTGTCCACCTGCTACATCATTTGCATGAATGAATTTTTAGATGATACCTTCTCGGAATACATTGACTGACCATGGGAAACAATGTATATCAATTCCATATATCCATTTCATATATTTTCTATTCTCTATGTACATATTGACTAGGCCAACGAATACATCACATATCATTCAACATAATAAATGAGGATTTAATATTCTCGTCAACTAAATTTTTAATAAAATCGTAGTCTATATCTACGTATGGATGGATACACACATCATCATTCTAACTCAATTGACTGAAAAATGTTATAAATATTATAAGAGACAAAAAATCCCATATTCATTAAGCTCCAATAGATGAATTTATCATCATAATACCAAACCACCGCTGAACAGTTAATCCTTAACGATTGTATATGAATGTACCAAATTATAACGGATTGTATTCTAGGTATCTCACCAACCATGGGAATGGATACTCTGATTATGAACCATAAAACCCCATTATACTAATGAAATGGATTTTGGAACATCATGTGGTACACATCATGGGATATCCAACAAAAAATACATACTTTCAACCTCTTGGACATAATCTATTTTTGAGTATAACAATTGTACTTAGACAAAACATAATTTTTCATCACAACTTATAATACTCTATGATGATCATCAATTAGGGATAACTCAAATTAATACATTGGGAGGTTAATTATTAGTTAACTTTATGAAATATATATATATATCAAATGTGACTAAATGATAAAGTAGAGATTTAATTTTATATAACATGTTGAATATTATATGCTGAAATTTTTATTATAATATTTATTAAAATAACCCACATGTGTATTTATACCAAATCATATGTTGTAAGCTAATAAATTAGCCTTATGTTTGATACACATTTTTGGATTTTGATAATATCCTTACATCTCTATGTAATCCCTACCACATATCTATTTGAAGATAGGATAATTCCCTCCCAAAAAAGTTTTTAGTGAGTTAAATCTATGAATAATTTTATTTTTAATAATGGTGAGACATAAGAATAATGTTTCTAATTACCAACTCATTTAACATATATTCAAACCCAATTAATTCATAAAAATTAATGTTATAATGTTTATACCCTTTGTTGCATACTTATAACTCTTTTTCTGTATGCCATCATCATCATCTCTTCGAACTCATTCCATCAAAAATATTCATTGAAATATTTTTGAAATAAATATATCACATTAAATTATTTTATTACCAAGAAATTCTAAACCCCATTAGGATATAAAGTGACATTAACTTTTACTATTGTAATATTTTTTTATTATAATTTTCAATTATCTATGTTCCAACATGATTCCACTAAAATGTTAGGAAAAATATTATTTTGATAATATAATGGTAAGTTACAAAAATTATTTCATGTCTAAGAAAATCTTAATTTCCTTAGTGGGAATATTTTACACTAAAGAACAATTATATCATTATTAGATTGGGGAATTCTTTTTGTTTTACTAAATTCTCTTGAAAATAATATGATTCTTTAAAATATTCAACTGATGTTGATAATATCTTATCTCTTATATGTTAAGATACATAGAGATAATCAATTATGGGAAACCCATCATTCGCTATGGGTTATTTGTGACGAGACCCTTTTCCCATCACAAAAAATTAGTTATTTGTGACAGATAGATAGTACCCCTTGGAAATGGTTTGGAAAGAGTTGCAAGCCCAACCACATGAAGGATATTTTACACTAGGTTTTATACCTGTCAAAAATATCTGATGACATTTTTTAGCATTTGAAATGTGATTTATCACCTGTTATAAATAGTATATTAGAAGGTCAGTGTTTATGATGGGACCCATCACAAATAACTTTTGATCCACCACCGCTAATTAATGGGTGGGGGGGCTTAGTATTATAAACGGTTCCCCTCTTAAATTATCTATACTATATACACTCCTATCCATTTTTTATCTCATTCTACTCCTCTCTCTACTCCTCTCTCCCTCTCTACATATATTTCTCTCTTAAAAAGTTTATATGTTAACATTTTTAAATCTGAGTAATATTCGCGACTTATTTACTCTGAAACATTCAATATTATGGTATTAATCTATAGTATTTTATTTTTATGTAAATTTATTTAATTTTATGTTTTTTTAATTATTATAAATTAGCTGAAATTAAATTAGATTAGAATTACATCATTTTATTTTGCATTATTTTTTTTACCAGTAAGTGTGATTGGTATTAATTATTATTAATTAATAGTTATATTAATTATTATTAATTAGTATTCATTTGTAATAATTATAAAAACTATTAATAATTATTTATCGTTTGTAATAATTCAAAATAATTAGTGACAATTATTTGAAATTTCTGTTAAAAGAAGTAATTTGAAATAAATATTTCTAAACAATAATAAATTGTAATAATTACAAATAATTAGTAATAACTAGTAATAAATAGTAAAAATTAGTATTAAATAGTAAAAAATAATAATTAATAGTAATAAATATCTATAAATAGGAATACACATTAATATTTAGTAATAATTTGGAATAAATAGTAATAATTAGTAATAATTTGGATTAATTATTAATAATTTTGAATATTCAGTAATAATTAGAATTAATTAGGATTAATTAGTCATAATTTGTTCAAATTGGAAATAATTATGATTAATTAGTAAATATTAGGAAGAATTAGTATTAATTAACAATAATTACTAATATTTAATAATAATTAGTCATAACTAGTAATAATTAGTAATAATTAAGATTAATTAGTAATAATTATTAATAATTACATTTAGTTAGTAACCATTAGTAACAGTTAAAATTTATTAATAATAATTATGAATAACTATGAATAATTATGAATTATTAGTAATTTTTTTGAATAATTAGTAATAATTAGGTTTAATTAGTAATAATTTCGATTAATTAGTAATAATTATGATTCATTAGTAATAATAAAGATTCATTAGTAATAATTAGTATTAATAAGTAATAATTAGGAATTATTAAAAATAATTAATAGTAAATATTAAAAATTATTAATAATTAAGAATAATTAGTAATAATTTGTAATAATTACGAATATTTAGTAATAATTATGTCTAATAAGAAATAATTAGTTGTAATCAGGATCAATTGTAAATAATTAGTAATAATTAGTAATAATTAAAAATAATTAGTTACAATTTTAAATAATTAGTAATAAATAGTGTTAGTTATTAACAATTAGGATTAATTAGTAATAATTATGAGTAATTAGTAATAATTATGATTAATTAGTAATAATTAGGATTAATTCGTATGAAATAAGATTAATTAGTAATAATTAAGATCGATTAGTAATAAATAGGATTAATTTGTAATAATTATTTTTAATTAGTAATATTTATGATTAATTAGTAATGATATTAAATAATTAGTAATAATTAGTTTTAATAAGTAATAATTACGATTATTTAGTAAAAATATGTAATAATTAGTAAAAAATAATAATAAGTAGTAATAACTAGGATTAATTATTAATAATTAGAAATAATTTGAAATAATTAGTAATAATTTGGTTTAAATAGTTACAATTAGGATTAGATTGTAATAATTAGGATTAAATAGTAATAATTTGAATTAAATTGTAATAAATAAGAATAATTAGCATAATTTGTTAATAATTACCAAAAATTAGGATTAATTAGCAATAATTATGAGTAATTTGATATGATTTTTGTTAATTATAAATAGTTAGGATTATTTTTAAATAATTAGGATTAATTATAAATAATTAGGATTAATTATAAGTAATTTTGATTAATTATAAATAATTCAGATTAATATGCAATAATTAGGATTAATCAATAATGACTATTAATTTGAAATAACTAGGAATAATTAACAAAAATTCATAGTAATTTTTAATAATTTGTTATAAATTAGATTAAATTACAGTGGATTGGTGGCTTTTCTTATAATCAATGGCTCATCTCGTTGCAAAATCTCTCACTGAAATCACTATGGAAATCTTCTCCAACGTACGAATATCCATTTTCGTATTCATGAGAATTGATATGTGTATGCCAGAGCATATTATTCATTTGGATTTTAGTGATAGAATGTTGTAAGGATATGAGAAGTTTGGGAAAAGAGGATCTTTTTCCTGATGACTCATTTGCCTACAACATTCCCTGACTAAAATCAGTATACAAATCAACTCTAATGTTCGAATATCCATTTTCATATATCAACAATTAGATTGTAGCATGGTAGAATCTCCCTGATCTCTAATCACAAGCATAAAAAAATATTCGTATATTGGAGGATATTTTCTATAGTGATTTCAGTTAGAGAATGATTCAAGTAGATGATCCATTAGACAAATGAGTTGTCGCCAAACAACTAGAAATTGTACTGCTTGTGTGTAGTGGAAATTTTTATAAATTTGTTATAATTACTAATAATTATAGGCAATTGGTATAAAATAATATAAATTTGTTTATATCATTGTAGATTAGTATAAATTTAAAAAAAAACAATAAATAACTATGAAAAAAATTATAAATTTCTAGAAATGTTAATATAGATGTCTTCTATTTTTTAGACGGTGTTTTCCTTATATGAAATTTTACAACAAAAAATAATTATTTTATATTTTTTAATGAAATATGAAAATTGAAGTTGAAAAAATCAATTATTAGATGATCACGCTTGTATAAATTACCACAAAAATTAAAATAGTTATGGTTTAAATTAAATATATATATTGATAGTATTGATGATTTGTTATAATTTTCTTAATAAAAATAAGAATTTTTTTCTGAAAGTAAAATTAAATGTCCCTGTAAAAAATGTTCTATGAGGATGTTTAACACATTTGAAAATGTTAGAGGTCATCTATTGCAATTTGTATTTCAACCAAATTATGTATTTTAGTATCAACATGTTGAACGCAGTTCCAGAGAAGATACTATTAATTTGGTTTCGGAGCCATGAATATTTAAAAATAAATTCATGACATGGTAGGTCCATCTTTTCAACAAACTAAATCTCAAGAAGATATTGATTTAACATATGATTTGGAACCATCATAATTTTATGATTTGTTATGTTCCACTGAATAATCCATATATTCGGGATGATTGATAATAAAATTTGTTGCAGTTTTAAAATTTATGGCTATTAAATTAGATAATGGATGCCAAATACCTATTTTGAATAGATATTCTCTTTGGATAATCCACTGTTACCTAACAGAAATGTGTTCCCTAAAAATTTTATTGAGTTCATGAGGCTGGTTCATAATCTGGGTCTTGGTTGTCAGAAGAATCATGCTTGTTCAAATTATTGCATCATATATTATGGTTATAATTATTTGTTATAATGCTATTACATATGATAAAATTTTTTGAATAAGGAGGATCAAATGACGAAGTCTTGATTGATTCATTTAAAATAGTTGAGATATTTCCCATTTACACCCAGATTATAGCGTTTATTTATGTCTCAGAACACATCATGCACTGATGTCCTGGAACAAAACCAATATTTCAACTCCTAAATTTTTAAATCACCCCCTAATGGATATTCATGGAAATATTTGGTAATGTTCATTTTTTATATTCAATATAATCCTAAAAAAAGTGATTTGGTCATTTGACTGACAATTTCATTCCGTTTGGTTCTTCTGCTTATCAGTATTCATGTTGGACTATCATTATAATTCATGCATCTACCTCCTTGGATGTTTATGAAGGATCAAAAAATATATTTTTTATTAATTCTAGGACATCGAAAAAACAATATTATTGTATATATTAACACATTATTAAATAGTTACATTTATTGTGGAGTACTAGTATGAATTAATATAATGTTGCTGCGAAATAAAATTTCCTACTAAAACCTACATTGATGTGGATCATTAGTTACTTACCTGAATATTAAATGTTATCTAGATAGAGTAAACATGGTTCATAATCAGGTCTATACTATATGAGAGACATCAAATCATTTATTCCCTTCAATGAATGAAACCATTTTCATGATTATCATCAAATGTTCTGTCCAACCGATCATTCTTTTTGGAAGAACAAATATCATTTTAGAAAAGGTACAATTGATATAGATGAACCTTCAAAAATTAAATCATTTACAAATTTAAAATTAATTTTTCCTTCGTTACCTCCCATCACATTTGGGCCAACAAAAAACAAACTAAAAATTAATGGCTTTAAGAAATAAAACAGTTGGATAAAATGGAGCATTTTTTCAGATATACCATATTTACCAGATTTGTTGATCCATCACATGCTGGATTTAAAAAATCTTTATAATAACAATTCTGAAAATTTATTTCATATTTTTTTTGATACAACAATTTAGACTAATGAAAATGTAAATTCACGAATAGATCATTCCCGGATTTTCTGGTAACCACAACATGAACAATTTTAAAATGTTAGATCACATAATTTAATGAATCCAAAAAAATATACACTATCTAAAGAAAATTGATTTCTATTATTTCAATGAAATTCATATTTTATAATTTCATATAGTTATGTATCAAATTTGGGTATATGTGATAGAAATGGTCATATTACTGGATGAAAAAAATCACGACTTTCATGTTATAATGGAAAGACATATCCCGATTGGATAATTAGGTTTTATGAAATCTATTATTTAGGATGAGATAATAGAATTATAAATTTCTTACAAGACATTTTTGTGATGACAAGAGAATACAATGCACTATGTTGATAGGAAAAAGATGTTGTTTTTATTTTATGTGAACTGGAAAAAGTATTCCTACCAGATTTCATTGACTAAATATAACATATGATATTATATTTTCTACATGAATAAAAATATGGAGGTGTTGAATTGTTCTTATAGATTTACCAATTTTTTAGATGTATACAGAAATTGAAGAAAAAAGTATGTAACAATGGATCTGTTGAAGGATCAGTTACAAAATCTTACATGCAAGATGAAATTTATTTTTTCCACTCATTATTTTGAATATGAATATCCCTCAAAAGAAAACTTCATGGGTTGAAATTAGGAACATTTTGATGGAGAAATGACATATTTATATGAAGTTTTTAATCAACATGAACATGGATTTAGCAGTGTTCTAGAATGTTGTCTTTCAGATGATGGACACCATAGAGCTCATACATATGTTCTGCTCAACTCTGAAAAAAATTACACCATTTGTACTATGAGTGATACTATCACATATTCTATATTATTTATTAATTTAAATGAATATAATTTTATTTTCAGGTTATATTATAATCATATCATGAAACAGCTTCTACAAATTACAGCAGCTACTGTTGAAGAACATTGGAAAAATAATTTTTTATATTAGTTTCAAAAACTGGGAACCTAAATTATTTTTTGTTTAACATATAAAATTAATTTATTAATTGTTATATTGATAATTATTTTACAAATTTTTTGGTTTATAACCATGCTGATGAAATTGATAATCAATTGTGTGTCTTGACTAACTCACCATCCAAAATTGATAAATCTTATAATCCATTTGTCTTGAATGGTTTTATATTTTATACACATGTATATGGGAAATAAAAAAATTAATTTTGGTTCCTATATTAGAGGATCTTATCACAGAGAAACTGAAGGTGAATTTTACAACATGATGGATGAAATTATTGAATTGTGTCATTTGGGACAGAATTGCATAACCATGTTTAAATGTCTGTGGTTGGATACTGAGAGATACTTGCATGTTCATATGACCCAAGGAATTGATGATATTAAATATAATATTCGTATTGCAGTATGTGAACCATTTTTTAGATCATCATACATATAAAATTTATAATTTTAATTACTTTTCTAATTCAAAAGAGTTTGGTGATTGGTGTAGCATAATACAAATTAAATCTCAAGAAAATCATTTTACTCAATGTGAATGTGGTTCCACTCAAGTTCATGAAATTGGAAAATTTCAAGAGGCTACTCTAAATAAATCTTTTTAATGAAGAGGCATGAATAATGTCAATGAAACTGTATAGTTACATGTTTATGGTGATGATGATATTAATGATTATATAAATTAATTTTAAAATTACATGATATGATGAAACTGAAACTCATATGGAAATTAATGTCGTTGAGGAGGATTATGAAGACATTGACATCATCAAATATGATGATGAGGATAAAGATAAATATAAACACGATTTAATGATAGTTATAATCATATATAACAGATATCTATTTAGATTAGTTATTGTATATCTTTTCTATTAACAATTATATAATGTTTTAGATTGACGCAGATCTATTTCTCCTGTTGTAGGAAGATGATCAACCATTGGACGAGCATGATTTTGGATCATCTGACACATAGATAACTTTCAGTTTAGGGAGGTCTAGGAGAGGGAGTGTTCTTGCATGATTATTGTTTCATGACACAATCTTGAAGTGTCACCCTCATATTTTCTTCGATCCATGTATGAAGAGGTATGTTTACCTGTTTATTTTAGTTACACTAATTAATTTATTTATACACTAATTTTTTTATATCTTATTTTTTTCCATATTTTAACATAAAAATGTTGGACAAGGGAGTTTTATATCACGCAATTTTTTTTCATATGCATGCGTCACATGAGATGAGAATCCTATTGATATTCAACACCACATGTTTGATCATTAGGTGGTATGTAAATAAATAATATTTATTTTTAAATTTATTTAATTAGTAACATTATATTATATTTTTATAGTTCTATATATATTATTCAATCAATGAGATCATGTGTGGCGCTATCAGGAAGGAATGAGAGGGGTTTATGTGTGTACATTTCCATCAGTTTTTTAACAATTTGAGAAGGAAGATAATAGAGGAAGCAAGAGTGATGGATATTGAAGAGTCTTGTCATGACCATCTACATTATTACATATTATTTCAGTTTTGGGATGGATTATTTTCAGATTGTTTAGGTTTATGTTTTCATAGGAGATCATCGTTAGGTCCATAAAATCGGCGGAGATAGGAAGATAAATATCGAGATAGTAGTCATACATGTAGTACACTCATTGATCAAATGGTAAGTACTTATTTCTAAAAAACCTATATATCCATAAATTTAATGGTTTATTTTATATTCAAATAGGCTAGAGAACATCCCGATGTTATAGATTTTGATGTTTATAAGATGATTTATAGTGACATGGTCACCTGAGATATTAGAGGTGATTTCTAGTGCCAGATTATGGTTAGTGAATTTTTTTTGTGTTTTAAAATTAACAAAAAATAATATTTTAACTATTTTAATTTTAAATTTCAATTGAAGATGTCATATGAGGTCATTGCTTCTCAGTCGGAGATGAAGAGTCATGCTGAGACTTTGGTTCAGATGAGTGCCTAAAAATTTGATGAGGTATCAGGGATGCATGCAACCCAGTATTCCTTCGAGAAATGCCAAGTTGTTGGTGTCATCTCTTGATTGATTCCAGAGAGTTATTATGCTACCGCTACAATGTCAGTGTCCAGCTCAAGCAGATCTCATGGTGAGACATCACCATTTTCTGCACAGTAAAAGAGCAGATGTGAGCTTAGAGTGAGTTCATATAGAGTATGTGTTGGGAGAAGGATAAGATACATCAATGATTGCAACAGGATATGGGCCAAAGGAAACTGTAGTAGAGGAAGAGCTTCGACAATAGTAGATGGAGGAGGAGAAGGTGATGTGTTAACGTCAGTAGTAGTAGTAGGAGCAAATGGAGTTCATGTGACATGTAACTCATGGTTTTGGTATAATGTTCCCTCCACCATCTCCTCCAGCAACTTCATAGGAATCCCCATAGTGATATATTTTTTATGACAAAAAATTTGAAGGAAATTTGATTTTGTAATATTAAATATTTAAATTTTTATATAGTGTAATTATTTATATTTTTGTGATGGTTGAATTTTTAATTTTTTTTAATTTTTTAATTATTATTTAATATTTTATTAATTTACTTAATTTTGTTATTTTGTTATTATTTTATTATTTTATAATTTTTTAATATTTAATTATTATTTTTATTTTATATTTTTACAAATATTTAAGTTTTTATTATTTTATAATTTCTTATTAATTTAGAAATACTAATATTATTATTTCATTAACAATAAAAATAATAATCATATTATAATAATAATATTTTTATTAACATTATTATATTAGGTTAATATTTTTATTATTATTTTATTAAAATTAATTATATCAATATTAATATTTTGATATTAATATTATTCATATTATTTTAAAATATTGTATTTAGTAATATTATTTTATTCATTTTTATTGATTTTTTATGATATTTATGACTTCCCGTAAAAAATGTTTTTCATAAATAATCTTGGGGAAAAAATTTTTTAGGGGGTCCCCATTGCAAATGCTTTTTTAAAATAATCTTAGGAAAACTATTTGTGATTGCCCATAACAAAAAAATATTTTCTCGATGGCCAGTCACAAAAAAATATTTTGGCGATGCCCTTTTCTATAATGGGAAAATTGTGAAGGGGTACCATAGAAAATAACATTTTGCGACTAGACACCATCACAAATGTCCCTTTGAAAATAGTTGAATTTCCAGTTCTGAACTCCCTTAACCTCCATAGATTATTTTCTTATATGTTATAGAATCCAATAAACCATAAACCATATGTTACAATATCATATTATTTGTAAAAAAAGTTTTTCAATGAATTAAATAATTTATCATATAAGAGAAAAATTATTAAAAAAAATATCCATAATATATATACATTAATGTTTGATAACATTATTTTTTATTCTATAATGTAATTCAACTAACCTTAACCTATTTATTTGAAAAAAAACTGCATGTTTCATGAAGTATTTTCTTATTATTTAACTCTTGAATACTTATAAAATTTATAATGTTTCATTTATAATCTAATTCCATTGAAAAATAATGAATTGAATTATATAAAACTAATACGTAGCATTAACATTCAATGATGTTTCTAAAAATCCACTTAATTTATTATAGACAAATTCCATCATATAAAATCATTAATCTTACATCTTTGAACATCTATATAATTTTTTTACCCAGACTATATTATAAAATAAACATTTCTTTGACTATCTATAATAAGTTTCATCAAATATTTTTAACTTTATCCCAAATATATTTTCAATACATAACCAAAACTGTGACATAGCTTTCCATAGTTCATCTATCCTAATATCTTTGAGAATGTTGGGAAAACTATTTTGGAATTAAGTACTTTGTTTTAAACATTCATCAATGAAAACAAAATGAATTACATGATGGAAAAAATCAATACTGAAACCCTTACTAAATCATTATATGTTTCTTATAAGCATCAAGTTTTATTTATTAAACTATTTTAATAATTGTTTTTAACTTTGGAAGGTGTTTGAATGACTTATATTATTTTACATAAGAACAATTATTATGTTTCTACAAGTCTAAAAATTTGATTAAATTAATACTATCTTTTATAAATATTAATATCAATTATTATTTTCCTGATGATGACACCACTTATCTACAAGGAATGATTTTTTAGATGAGTATCTTGTTCTCCAATCATTTAAGAAGGACATTAATTAAATGTACTACCACTAAAATTTTGATCCCTATAAAATCCATTTTATTAGTTCATAGGACATGATGCATATTTCATTAATCATTAACCCCACTTTAGTATTCATATCATCATTAATCAAAATAGGCAGTCCATTAAGAAAATCATATCATATACAAATCAGGGAAATTGATGTTGAAACTCATTTCCTTATAAAATATATGGATACACTCAACTCCATTCCTCAGGTGACATAATTCTAGTAGGGTCGCCAAGATATGTGTAACCTTATAAAAATTATATTAATAGTAACCTAATCCTATTAGGGTATCCCATTACATTTTTTCCTTACAAAAAATAATATAGAGTCACTCTATTAGCATGAAATACCCAGTGGGATGGCCATGGTTGTGAAAACTGTTCACAATATATGGAATCGGACACTCATCCTTTTAAAGGATATTTAATGTAACAATATTATCTATTGTTATTCCCATAATTTTCCCGATTCTAATTATTTTTGTTAAAATCATATTTCTTCAACAAAATGAATATATGTAATCCATATTGATGTGTAACTATTTACACAACTCATAGATTATGTCACTAACCCAAATCAAAACATAATTAAAATCATACATATCAAAATTCATCCAAATCATAAGGTACACAGAACCCACACATATAAATGTTTTAGGTAATTTGGATTTTATTAACTATAAAAGGGTATTCTTGGAATAATAGATAGTGAGCCTTCATATATCTATTAAAGTAATAAATAATGAATTTAGTGAGCTATCCAATGAAATGTTCCTATACCATATGATATTGTAATCAATTGTTGCATCGATCACATCATGATTATAACGCATAATATCTATAAACTATAATTAACCTTTAAAATCATCCTCATAATAAAATATATTCCAAAGTGAAGGTAAAATAATATATATCAATTATCATACCTAGAATGTATCTCCAAAAACATATGTAAGATAACATACATGCATTTTAACAACTTTAAACTAAATCATAGACATAAAAATTCACAATATATCAATTATAAGTATGAGTAATGAAATTAATAACTAAAATAAATGAACAATTCATATATTTAGACATGATATGTTCTATTTAGGAAAAATTAATAAATAAGAAATTATGAACCTCATTATAAATTAAAAATACACTATAAAAATCCAATAAATAAATAAATATACAAATTATATATATATATTTTTATATTATCAATTATTTATTATATTTAATTATATGTGATCTTCTTTAATTATATAATAATTTATAAAATAGAAACATTTTATTTTTTAATTATTTTATGAGGACAATTTACACAATCATATTTTTAATATTAATCATTATATAAACATTAATGAACTTGGTTATCAAAACCCCATCTGATATGGATTAAAAAATATCCCAATAATGACATTTATATGAACATTTCATATGAATTAATTAAGAAAAAATTTGAAATTTAAAATTTAATATATTTTATATTTATGTCTTATTTTGTAATTTATTGTTTTTAATGAAACACACATACTATTTCCATGTAAGAAATGTAAATCTACATGTTATGACATTCGATATAATTTGAAATAAATTATTGAAATATTAAAAATTATTACTATTGGATATTTATTTAATATATCATTCATAAGCATTTAAAAATTAATTATAATACATTTTTAATTTTCTAATTAATTATAATTTTATAAATTAATAAATATACCTTAAGATGAAGTTAAAAAATTTAAAATCAAAGAAAAAAACAAGTTATTTAAAATTAAATCAATATATAGAAAAAAATTACTTTATATCGTATTCAATAAAATCATATTCATTATAATTCACCACTCACTCTTGTTATCCATCATATTATATAATAGATAACCTCATTTACGAAGTCAATTGGTTATCAGCACTAATGATAATCAGTTTTCTCCCTTTTCACACTACACACATCTAGAAATTATAGACTACGAAATATTCACCAATAAGATAAACACACACTGAAAATCTAATATAACAATCATCCATGATTAAAAATAAATGTTATGAGTATATACATTTCTTCTATAGATAGAAAATATCTTGTTATACGTTACAAATGATGAATGTCACAAATTATAAAAATATTGATAGTCTAAACTGAATCCTAAATCTATGAAAAAATTGGATTATAAGATATCTCGTATCAAAAGAACAATAAGAACTATAAATTTAAATTATATCTTATGATATTCATTATTATATTCATTAATACAACTAATTTCTTCATTTTCAAACATGATTTCATGAATAATGGATTGTGGCATTGCTCTGACACCACTAAATGATTACTATGTGAAAATAATAAAAAATTTCTATGTAGTTTAAACCACAAGAAAACATAAAACCCAAGATATAACATAGTTAGAACTCAAAAAATGAAAATTTTAAAATCAAGAACATATTATTTATTTTCATTAAAAAATTGATTCCACATCTAATAAATTTTAAAAATCAATCTCAAATTTACATTATATGGAACCCCATAATCCCTCCACTCTGGAATATTAACAAGACATGCCAAATTTCCTATCATATGGGATAGAACCTTCTCATTGTCAAGATATTCTAGTTTCTCAAATTGTAAATAGTGGAGAAGGATGATATATTTAGGAAAATTGGAGGATCATTATGTAGTATTTAATTTAGATATCTATTTTGATGGGATGAGAATATATATAGGCCCTCAGGACACTCCCAATTCACAATGTAAAAAATAATACAATATGAATTTTATGAGTTATTCATTCAGTTCATCCATGCATTTAAAATTTAAATGAAACTTATAATTCCCCTAAAATTTCACCTCATGAAATTTTATCTACAATTGATTTCAATTTATGATTCTAGAATGTAAACACTTAACATTCAAAAGCCTCAATTAATTATCCAGTATTACTATAAATTTTATTATTTGATTTACTATAAAAAATACCTTATGACACTCTATGTCATACTATATGATAGGATAGTAAATAATAATTCTATAAACTATCATTATTTACAGCATAACATTATATAATATATGATATTTCTTTTAAGGAACCACATGAATAATGGAATTAGGGAATATAACAATCAAAAGCAATGACCACATTATAACTAGAACATCAAATTCATAACTCTTTGAGGGGATATTTTTCATATTTACTGTGTTCGCTAATCTATTATCATGTATATCATTTTAGTGAATAAAACACCTAATGTAGTAAACAAATCTATCAAATGAGTCATTAAAAACTTCCCATGATACTATATTTTGGTGATAAGATTCCACTAGACCATATCGATATAAATCATATTTTTGGAAAGTATTTTCCTTATATATCTTTACTTTAGTTAAATATATCCAATAGTATTCATTAAGAATATAATAATTCTTGATATACGATTTTTGATGGATAGATAAATTGTTGGAATAATTTTTTTTGTGGAAATATCTTTTATGTGCTGAATACATGGTGTGTAGTATCATCCTCAATGAAGATTTACTATTAGTAGGTCTTATGAATGTTATGGTCATCATTAAAAAACCATAGGTTTATTGACATTTTATATTCCTCCAGGTAGTATGATTATATTGTATAAATTAAACATACTTCTTGTATGATTGATATTAGTGAAATGGGATGGCTGAGAAAGATCCCAAATGTAGTGGGTAAAATGGGAAGTTTAATTTTTAATGGATAGATACAATAATGTTTTGATTTCTAGTACATATTATTTGAAAACATTACTTTCTATCTGAAATAGAAATAAAATATTGTCATATTGTACTATCATAAAAATGTTATTTTTTTATTTCTTATAAAGATGATTCAATATAATATAGTTTTTTATATTGAGCCTGGGCTGTGATTATCATGAATATACTGGTTAAAATTTTATATCATCATCTAAACACTCCCTCCATTAAATATTTTCTTACTACATGGTTTCAAATTGATAAAATGAAAATTTTTGAATGATTATTTCATTGTTATGTTATTATGAGAGGGTTATAGTATATTCAGAAAGATCATAATAGGATAAGATATAATTGTACATTGGAATACCAATTCTAGTGGAAATAAAACTCATTCACCTTGATCATATAAATGATTACCACATTATATAGATACGTATCCTCCATATTCCATAATATTATGATAATGGAAGTCCTAAATTAAATGTTCCTTATACATGTAATATCTAGAGGAAATTGGATGTGATGACATATTTCAGAATATAGTCTGAAACACAATATGAATGACTCAAGAATGGACATCATTAGGAGATATGTAGGGGTATTTCAAGACTCACTAGGGAAGTATATATTGGACCACAAAATCTATCTTGAAACAAAATACGCCATTATCATGGAGGTGGCAGATCAATATTAGGGTGTATCCGTTTAGAATAATTATGGTATCATAGTGGAATATATGGAATATAACTCTAATTTTTTTTTCATGTTCATTAATTTCAAAACCTATCTAAAATGGATTGTGGTTTACACCATTAATATTTAAACACATCAAATTTTTCCTTATAATAAAGGGCTTCAAATATTGTGACAATGGAATATCATTAAAGAATCATTTTTATTAATTAGTGATCAAGTGGAAAGGTTTAGTATCATTATATTTTTATTATCCTTTCCCCCAAATCATAAAATAATTATTAATGGTTTCCCTTTGGGGATTGTTCACTTCAATACCCTAAAATTAAATTCGTATCTCCCATTGGAGTTTGACATTTTCATAATAATTTTTTGTAGATATCATGATCACATTTTTTTTGTAAATGTATTTTTTAAATATTCTGTTTTTATGAATATAAATGACTTACTTGAAGTGTCAAAAATTTCTATAAATGTAACATGCCTCTTTCATCTTCAAGAATTATTCCATCACATTTAAAGGATTATTCATCAAATTAGTCCCCTTTGACCACCTATATGGACATACTCCCTCTACCATGACTATCATGAATTGATACAACATGGACCTAGATGTGACTACCCCAATCCCGACTGAAATAGGATAGAGGATAGAGACTAGTGCTGAGTAGGAATAAAACTCATGTGGGAGGCCATATACTAATGTACCTATACACATGCACACAAATATAATCTTATATAATGATAAAATTTAAATAACCATGAACAATTCATGTAAATATATAAAATCCCACCATCATAGTATGAAAACATAGTACTGGAAATAAATGGAAAAATAAAATCCCACAAAATACACTGAAAAAACATCCAAAATATAATTTAGGAAAGTATTTCAGTCAATGAACCCAACAAAAAACACGGTAGTCTATCTATCTCAATAATATTATCCTTGTATTTTTTTCATCTAGGAATCCACCAAAAGGTGTAGAGACCTGAAGCCTTACGTACATAGACTTTACATTACTTTTGGGGAATACTTATTACATAACAAAAACACACACACAAGGATCATAATAGTTTAGTGTCTTTGGAATCTCGGAATATAATCTTCTAATCCGGGTGAAAGATCTTCAACATCTCCCATAAAGATATTCCATTTTTTATACCTAAAACCATTCTTTATATCCTGGGGAAAAGTAAACATAAAAGGGTGAGCTCAAATTCTCAGTAAGGGTAAACAAAAGAAATATCAATCACATCATATACATAAGCACATAACTATTGGAAATCATAACCTGTAAAAGAGATCATAATTTCATAACCTGGGATAACTCATGGCAGTGAAATGTAATCACAATAATCATAACTTAAAACATTAAACGTTGTGGCATACACACATAATCATAGAGAATCATTTCTTGTTAGTCAAGACTCATTGCCAATACTATCTTAGTGGACAAAGTCCCTTTCTGAACCGAGTCACCCTCGTTTCAGTCCTGTTTCACTGAACCGGTATGACCTACCATTCCAGCCATGTCTATCTCATGAGATATAAAATCTTTACCCAATGAACTGGAGGGAGATATAGGTCCCACCCATCTCATAATTATACCATTCTTATGTGTGCCACAAAATCATAAATCATACATCATTGCATAACCCATGTAATACAAATGTGAATCTTAAACATCATGACATCATAAAACAATTCATATAAGATAAATGATTTCATAAAAATAATTCCATCACAACATAATCAAATCAATGTAATAATAGGGATAAAAACAGAACCCTTTATTATCTTAGGTGGAAAATAATTTTGATAAAACACTTGAACTCCATTCTTGTGGAAAATATCCTTTCTTCTTCAAAAACATTTTTCCTTTCTTAACATGTCATACAACTTTAAACTAAAAGAAGTTAATTAAAAATAAACATTAAAACTTGTAAAGGAAGCTTCTTGGAAATAATGTTTTAAAAATCCATTCATGCCGTATAAGTTAAAAAAACATTCTTCTCGTACTTTTGTCGGAAAAGTCAAAAAGTACCTCGTATGAAAAACGAAAAAAGATTCCTTTCATATATTTTACAAAAAATTCTCCGAAGGGTAAAATTGGATTTAAAAAATTTTAGGTGAATGGAAATAATATTACATATTGAGGAAACATGGATGTGGATGATAAAATACACCCTAGTAAATGCCAAAGTATAAACAATCTCAGATAAAAATGAGATTGTGATATTTCCCTTACCTTAGGTCCGATTTGCTTCGTAAGTGTCCGAATCTCCTATATAATGATTTAAATAATGTCATTGACTTATTAAAGAATCATATTCATTGTTATGATATCATATATAGTTCACTTATGACTTTATATTACATGTTCTTTTGTAAATTCCATTTTAAAGAACGTTTTGGGTAAAATTGTTTCATTTGTCATCCATGTTTTGACTTGTAATTATTCATATGATTACTTAGATCATGATTACTTAATTCTAGAATATAAAACATGATTTATATATATATATATATTCAGAATATACATATATATAATAAATCAGTAAATTGAAAGAAATACACCGTTCATGGAGACGGTAGGTCGTACGTACGCATGAACGCTGTTTTCGTTTCCTTATTGAGTTGAACGGAATTAAGTAGATGACATACGTATATATACACATAAATCCAATATCATTATAATGTCATATATTACCTGATTTCTTATTATATATACTTTATAATCATTCATGAATGGTTAAAGTGGAGAATGAATCTCATCGCATCGTGGAGACGGTAGTCCGTACGTACGCACGAGCGATGATATCGTTCTCATGATTGTGGGACTGTATTGGAGTGTATGTATACTATTTCATAATCAATATCACTTTAAAATAATAATATATAGTTTTTATTTACAACATTATACCCATCCAAGTAAGGTGGTGGTGGAAAATAGATTTCACCACGGCGTGGAGACGGTATTCCGTACGTACGCACGCGCGGTGATTTCGTTTTCCGTAGGATGGATAGATGATGAAATTGGATTGTTTCATACTTATAATAACATATCAGTATATGAGTGATTCTGATGATATTACTTAATAATGAAACAACCTAAGAAGAATAAGTGGAAGAAGAAATAAAGGTGAAAGAATCAGTAACGGAAATTACCTCTTCTTTGAAGTGCCTCTTTAAGACCTCCTTTAGGGCACTAAAATTGGTCTTTGAGGAAGACCAGAACCTCTAGGATGTTTTTAGGGAAGTGTAGAAGCGAATTTGTCCGGGTTTGGCCGAGCACGAAGGCTCAAAGTTGTGTGAAGAAGAGTGGGAGGAGGTGCCCTTTTACAAGGGAGGAGAGGGGCACCTTTGGAATAACTAAAAAAATTATTTTATTATAAAGTCAAGTTCGGATTTAAATAGCTCCAAATTGATTTATTTCGAGGATAAGGTGGGTATGGGTCGAAATCCTTTCATACAATAGAATTTAGACAAGTTTAGGTTCCTATTTTAACCTTATCATTTAGATTTAACATTAAGTTAAATAATTTTACTTTTACCGTGTTTTCTTGTGTTCTTACACTATAAGGTTAATAAACTTACTATAAGAAGCAAAAAGAACACCAAATTGTTTATTATTAATATATATAACCTTATCTATGTCATTTGGACGAACCTTAGATTTTTTAAGAATAAAATTACAATTAATAATATAATATTTGTTTTAAAAAGTATTTTATGTCAATTTTGACACTATTTTAGTAATTGATTTTTGTGAAAATCATAACAGAATGAAATGTTCGAAAAAAGTTAATTAAATCAATACGAACATGTCATATTAACCTATAAAATTAGTGGAATTAATAAAAAGTCTTAAATTACATTTATTTTGGTATATATAACGTCAATTATGTCAATATTTCATTAATAAGATAATTACTGCATCATAATTGTGTCATAAATAAATTAAATTATTTGAAGTCTAAAAATTACAAATAAAATACCATTATGTAGGAAATAATTTTATATTTATAATGAATATTTAAAATCGAATTTATCTTATGTATAACCCTATATTAAAAATGTTTTAGTAAATAAACTTTGATTTTAACTCTTTTAACCCTTCTTTAAATAAATTAATAATAAATGTCCTAATCTAATCCAAGTGGGCCTAAATGGTCATATTTTATTCCTAAGTTTGTTTTTGGTCGAATTACACTTGTCCAATAGAATTAGTACATGTGTTAGGGTAATAATAATATCATTTCTACCCTTAATTACCCTATTTACTTTTAACCGTGGTAAATAAAAGTAAAAAGTTACTATTCACCAAAAAAATATTTTCATCTCATTGAACCACATTTTACATACTGAAATCAACCGTGTTTCTCGGATTTTTGAAATTCCACTCACAGAAGCGGTAAAATTATGTTTCAGGAAAAATTCAGTTTTTTTAACTACCACTTAGTGGTTTCACTATTCATAAAAAATTGAATGTTTTCAGAAAAATACCAAAAATTAGGCCTAAGCTATATTTGATATTATGAACTCAAAAATGATTTCTATTTTACCAAATTCAAAACATATCAGTTGCATTAATTAATTTAAAAATTAATTCCCGTCGTCAAAACAAATAGCGTGTTCTTAAGAGATAATAACTATCAAAAGATTGACACTTGTTTATGTCTGGTTTAAATGTGAAATTACATCCAATGGCCAACATTGTATTAAATTGTAAAAATATATTCTAAATATACTTTAAAACCACTCAAATTAATAATTTATCACTATTAATTTTTTCGATTGAAAAAGTTGTTTTTAATTAAAATTTAGTAATTTTCACTATTCATCAAAATATGAAAGTTATCCGAAAATCACCAGAATTTCACCCTAAGCTAATTTCGATATTACAAACCCAAAAATGAAGTCCATTTTGAAAATTAAAATTTACAAAATTTTAAAAAGTGGTTATTACTATTCATAACGGCTAGTTTTAATAATATTTTAAAAGCATATCGTTGTTTAGTGAAACTCGGTATTGCGTACTACACATGCTATCAAGGAAGGTTGTGATTGCGTGTAATGAAAGGCAAGTCATGGATGCATGTTGTGCAAGCTCCTTTTGTTGTAGCGTACAACACAAAACATTAATGAAATTAAAAAGAATATTTTTCATAAAATCTTGGGGTGTTACATTCTACCCCCCTTAAAATGAATTTTGCCCTCGAAATTCGTCGGGGTAATAAATGGTTTACTATTCGAAAGTTTCTTTAATAGAAACCCACATCGTAAAAAGGAATACCAAAACCAATCTTTAAAAAAAGTATGAAACTTAACGATTACCCAAATAAACTAATCACTGGGTTTCCACATAGGTGAAAATATGGATATGGAAGAGAAATCTAACCATCATGTTCTGATGGAGAGTGGTAGAGAACATGGCTATGGAAAATCTATCAATCACAAAGCCATAAATTTGTGATGATATAAGGTACCATCTGATTCATCAGATATAAGATCACTAAGACAACATTTTTGGTTTTCAATATCATTTCCCTAAAGTTGATGAAATTAGAATTAGAAGAAATACTTTCGTGATTTTGGTATAGTCTCACCATTTGTCGGTCATTGGAAAATTTACACTTCATCTCTTAAAGAAATGAAGTTTAATTTTTCATTCGTGATGTGTTAGCAGATCATGTGATAGAATGATGGGTCATTCCATCTCTTTCAAACAAAAGGTTAGAAAAAGTTATAAGTCCATCTTATGGTTAATCATATATGGTTCCAAAAATGAACTTATACTTCACATATCATACCGCTTAACAAAATAAAACTAGTTTATACTAACCAGGGACTTCATGTAGGCCAGTGGTAGGCGATAAAGGCCAGTCGCACTTTGGTTGTGGGTTCGATTCCCACATTCTTGTCTGACGCGATGCGCTGTCGCCCGTCCTACAGGTTGTCCTTTTTCTAAAACTATATTACTATAACATCCCATCAATAATATCGAAAAAACTTATATCCTTAAACAATACTAATTTATGTCCAACATAATCCATTCCAACCTTTAGGATTATCCATAATACTACAGTCCCCTCTCATAACATAGTGAAAATGATTACCAGAGATTTAATACCATCGTTGATCCCCATATATCATAAGATATGTTTTGTTGGTCACATTCCAAACATTCAAAGTCCTTAATCATGTATTCTCTTTAATACCCATTGAACCTTAGTGAAAACATGAATGCAGTTAAAATTTAACACCTTCCACATACCAAAATCCTCAAAATTCTATATACTCAAACCATGATATCACTTAGTCCTTATATCAATCATGAGCTCATGAATACTGTCAAATATTTCATTTTCTCTTTTTCCCTTCATTATGCGCATATCATTCTTTTTTCAAAAATATCTCAATCACTTTCCATGTTTACTGGTACCATAAAATTATTGAAAACCACAATAGACCCAATACATAAATATTCCAATACTCCATGATACACTATTATTTTGGAATCCCATTACATAAACACTTAATCATTCCACCACATCGTTTTCATATTCAACATCGCCGATAGTGATCGCATGTGACTTCCCTTTGTCCTTTGCCTTAATCGGTTTCTCATGTCGATCATCACTAACCCTTGGATTAGGGAATTTATTAGCATAATGCCCCATTTCCTTGCACTTGAAGCATTGATGTGTTGGTTGTGCGTTCTCTGCAGTGTTTTCTTTATTCACATAATTAAAAACCCTTTTTCCATTACTTCGACACTCAGCTTCTCGATGACCTTCTTTTCCACACTTAAAACATTTTCTAGTCCCTTTAAGACAACCTCCACCATGCTTCTTTCCACACTTTTTGCATAAAGAAACATTCATATTCTTTTCACCATTATTCTGAGATTTCTCCTTGATCTCCATCTTTCGTTTCTTGTCAAAACCTTGAGATGGATATGTAACACCAACTTCCATTTCTACCTTGATAGCACAACACACAATCTCTTCATAGCTACTGAAGTCTCTTATAGCTAATGCCCTTCGAAGAATTGGTTTTAAGCCATTGAAAAATCGATCAACTTTACTTTCAGTTTGGATGATAATGCCAGATGCATACTTTGCAAGTCTTGTAAAATTATCTTTGTATATACCAACAGATTCATCATTCTTCTGCTTCAGCTCAAGAAACTAATTTTCGATCTTTGTTCGAAGAATACGAGGGAAGTACATACTGAAAAACAAGTTCTTGAACTCGTCCCATTCCATGGACTCAATTTCATCTCTTGGCCTCGTATTCTTGATAAGATTCCACCATTGATCAGCTTCACCTTCCAAATGATATACTGCTAAGATGACTTTATCATGTTCAGAACATTGAATAACTGAAAATATCTTTTCAGTGGTACTGATCTATTTTTCAGCAACAAGTGGATCGGAAGTCCCACTAAAAGAAGGTGGACGTTGCCTCATAGAGGACTCAATAGAATATTGTTCCCTTCTCTTCTCATTTGGAAGTCCAGAATGATTCATAGCTTGTGTATGTATAGCAATAATATTTTTCACTCCATCTCCCATAACATTTGTTTGTTCAGGAGGACAATCATTGCATTGTCCATTGCATTGATCAACACGGTTCATTCGGTTTCCAGCCATCGTCTAAAACCAAAAAAGAATAGTGTGAGAGGCAGAAATCATTCTAGAAAAAACAACATTATAAAGGGGGAGTATCCTCAATATCTAACTTCTTAGGTTAAATTCTATGATCGTTACCGTAGTTCTAGGACTGTATCTTATACGTATAATTATCTTTAGGGACATCCCTAGACATACCTTAGAAATATCTTTAGGGATCTCACTAACTCTTTAGCATCCTAGTTTCCAAAGGTTGACTAAACCTTTCCTCTAAAACCAACTGTAGAGACCCGAAGCCTGACGTACATAGACTTTACATTACTTTTGCGGAATACTTATTACATAAAAACACACACACACAAGGATCATAATAGTTTAGTGTCTTTGGAAACTCAGAATATAATCTTTTAATCCTGGTGAAAGATCTTCAACATCTCCCATAAAGATCTTCCTTTTTTTATACCTAAAACCTTTCTTTATATCCTGGGGAAAATTAAACATAAAAGGTTGAGATCAAATGCTCAGTAAGGGTAAAAAAAAGAAATATCAATCACATCAAATACATAAGCACATAACTTTTGGAAATCTTAACCTATAAAAGAGATCAAAATTTCATAAACTGGGATAACTCATGGTAGTGAAAGGTAATCACAATAATAATAACTTAAAACATTAAACTTTTGGTAATACACACATAATAATAGAGAATAATTTCTTGTTAGTCAAGACTCATTGCCAAGACTATCTTAGTGGACAAAGTCCCTTTCTGAACCGAGTCACCCTCGTTTCAGTCCTGTTTCACTGAACCGGTATAACCTGCCATTCCAGCCATGTCTATCTCATGAAATATAAAATCTTTACCCAATGCATTGGAGGGAGATATAGGTCCCACCCATCAAATAATGATACAATTCTTATGTGTTCCACAAAATCATAAATAATACATCATTGCATAACCCATGTAATAAAAATGGGAATTTTAAACATCATGACATCATAAAACAATTCATATAAGATAAATGAATTCATAAAAATAATTCCATCACAACATAATCAAATCAATGTAATAATAGGGATAAAAACAGAACCCTTTATTATCATAGATGGAAAATAATTTTGATAAAACACTTGAAATCCATTCTTGAGGAAAATATCCTTTCTTCTTCAAAAACATTTTTCCTTTCTTAACATGTCTTACAACATTAAACTAAAAGAAGTTGATTAAAAATAAACTTGAAAACTTGTAAAGGAAGATTCTTGGAAATAATGTTTTATAAATCCATTCATTTCGTATAAGTTAAAAAACATTCTTCTCGTACTTTTGTCGGAAAAGTCAAAAAGTACCTCGTATGAAAAACGACAAAAGATTCCTTTCATATCTTTTACTAAAAACTCGTCGAAGGGTAAAATTGGATTTAAAAAATTGTAGGTGAATGGAAATAATATTACATATTGAGGAAACATGGATGTGTATGATAAAATACACCCCAGTAAGTGCCAAAGTATAAACAATCTCGGATAAAAATGAGATTGTGATATTTACCTTACCTTATGTCTGATTTGCATCGTAAGTGTCCGAACCTCATGTATAATGATTTAAATAATGTCATTGACTTACTACAGAATCATATTCATTGTTATGATATCATATATGGTTCACTTATGACTTTATATTACCTGTTCTTTTGTAAATTCCATGTTAAAGAGCGTTTTGGGTAAAATTGTTTCATTTGTCGTCCTTGTTTTGACTTGTAATTATCCATATGATTACTTAGATCATGATTACATAATTCCAGAATATAAAACATGATTTATATATATATATATATATTCAGAATATACATATATATAATAAATCAGTAAATGGAAAGAAATACACTGTTCCTGGAGACGGTAGGCCGTACGTACGCATGAACGCTGTTTTTGTTTCCTTATTGAGTTGAACGGAATTAAGTAGATGATATAAATATATATACACATAAATCCAGTATCATTATTATGTCATATATTTCATGATTACTTATTATATATACTTTATAATCATTCATGAATGGTTAAAGTGGAGAATGAATCTCATCGCATCGTGGAGACGGTAGTCCGTACGTACGCACGAGCGATGATATCGTTCTCATGATCGTGGGACTGTATTGGAGTGTATGTATACTATTTCAGAATAAATATCACTTTAAAATAATAATATATAGTTATTATTTACACCATTATACCCATCCAAGTAAGGTGGTGGTGGAAAATAGATTTCACCGCGGTGTGGAGACGGTATTCCGTACGTACGCACGCGCGGTGATTTTGTTTTCCGTAGGATGGATAGATGGTGAAATAGGATTGTTTCATACGTATAATAACATATCAGTATATGAGTGATAGTGATGTTATTACTTCATAATGAAACAACCTAAGAAGAAGAAGTGGAAGAAGAAATAAAGGTGAAAGAATCGGTAACAGAAATTACCTCTTCTTTGAAGCGCCTCTTTGAGACCTCCTTTAGGGCACTAAAATTGGTCTTTGAGGAAGACCAGAACCTCTAGGATGTTTCTAGGGAAGTTTAGAATAGAATTTGGCAGGGGTTGGGCGAGCATGAAGGCTCAAAGTTGAGTGAGGAAGAGAGGGAGGAGGTTCCCTTTTATAAGGGAGGAGAGGGGCACCTTTGGAATAACTAAAAATATTATTTTATTATAAAGTCAAGATCGATTTTAAATAGCTCCAAATTGATTTATTTCGACGATAATGTGGGGATGGGTCGAAATCCTCTCATCCAATAGAATTTAGACAAGTTTAGGTTCCTATTTTAACCTTATCATTTAGATTTAAAATTAAGTTAAATAATTTTACTTTTACCATGTTTTGTTGTGTTCTTACACTATAAGGTTAATAAACTTACTATAAGAAGCCAAAAGAACACCAAATTGTTTATTATTAATATATATAACATTATCGAAGTCATTTGGACGAACCTTATATTTTTAGGAATAAAATAACAAATTAATAATATATTAATTGTTTTAAAAACTATTTTATGTCAATTTCGAAACTATTTTAGTAATTGATTTTTGTGAAACTCATAACAGAATGATAAGTTCGAACAAAGTTAATTAAATCAATACTAACATGTCATGTTAACCTATAAAATTAGTGGAATTCATAAAAAGTATTAAATTACATTTATTTTGGTTTTTATAAGGTCAATTATGTCAATATTTCATTAATAAGATAATTACTGCATCATCTTTGTGTCATAAATAAATTAAATTATTTGATGTCTAAAAATTACAAATAAAATACCATTATGTAGGAAATTATTATATCTTTATAATGAATATTTACAATCGAATTTATCTTTTGTATAACCCTATATTAAAAATGTTTTAGTAAATAAACATTGATTTTAAATCTTTTAACCCTTCTTTAAATAAATTAATAATAAATGTCCTAATCTAATCCAAGTTGTCCTAAATGGTCATATTTTATTCCTAAGTTTGTTTTTGGTCGAATTAAACTTGTCCAATAGAATTAGAACATGTGTTAGGGTAATTATAATATCATTTCTACCCTTAATTAGCCTATTTACTTTTAACCGTGGTAAATAAAAGTAAAAAGTTACTATTCACCAAAAATTATTTTCATCTCATTGAACCACATTTTACTTACTGACATCAACCGTGTCTCTCGGATTTTTAAAATTCCACTCACAGAAGCGGTAAAATTATGTTTTATGAAAAATTCAGTTCTTTTAACTACCACTTAGTGGTTTCACTATTCATCAAAAATTGAAAGTTTTCAGAAAAATACCAAAAATTAGGCCTAAGCTATATTTGATATTATGAACTCAAAAATGATTTCTATTTTACCAAATTCAAAACATATCAGTTGCTTTAATTAATTTAAAAATTAATTCCCGTTGTCAAAACAAATAGCATGTTCTTAAGAGATAATAACGATCAAAAGATTGACACTTGTTTATGTCTGGTTTAAATGTGAAATTACATCCAATGACCAACATTGTATTAAATTGAAAAAATATATTCTAAATATACTTTAAAACCACTGAAATTAATAATTTATCACTATTAATTTTTTCGACTGAAAAAGTTGTTTTTAATTAAAATTTAGTAATTTTCACCATTCATCAAAATATGAAAGTTATCCGAAAATCACCAAAATTTCACCCTAAGCTAATTTCGATATTCCGAACCCAAAAATGAAGTCCATTTTGAAAAGCAAAATTTACAAAATTTCAAAAAGTTCTTATTACTATTCATAACGGCTAGTTTTAATAATATTTTAATAGCATATCGTTGTTTAGTGAAACTCGGTATTGCGTACTACACACGCTATCAAGGAAGGTTGCGATTGCGTGTAATGAAAGGCATGTCAAGGATGCATGTTGTGCAAGCTCCTTTTGGTGTAGCGTACAACACAAGACATTAATGAAATTAAAAAGAATATTTTTTATAAAATCTTGGGGTGTTACAAAAGGTTAGGTTTTTAGATAATACATGACACCTGTTGGAAAATACCACAGAGGTGGGTAACATCCTTCCACTCCATATTGGATTGGAAAGGCGATATGTTAATACTAGGCCTTCTGTGATGTAATCAAGAAACCAAAGGCTAGATATAAATTCCAAGGGATTTATAAAAAATTGGTGTATGATTTTAACATTGAAAACAAAACATTAAAACCACATAACCATAAAAAACCACTATATAAATAATGATTATAATGTAATGCAACTAATGATATAATAAGACTAACCACAATTCATCAAAATATATTTTTGAAACCTTTATGAATAACCATATCAGAGAATAAGATGAATCCAAAGCCAAAAAAACTCCAAGGACTCCGAAGACAACAATCCAACAACTCTAAAACCACTCCACAATTCAAACACAATACCAACCCCAATGTATCATGATGGGTCACAAATTAAATGAGAGTTATTTCCTTTACCAATATCACAATAAAAAATATTTGAAAATGCACCATTTTTCCTAAATAGGGGGTGAGTATAAAATATATTAATTTTTCCCCAAATGACACCCCTACTAATGCCACTATGATTGAACATCATAGAATATTTTTATAGAATAGTATAAAATTGATTTAAACCTGTTTCTATATAATAATTAAATAATTTACAAATAAAAATAATTTTCCTAGGAAATAAACCAAACCAGTCATTCTATCCATAACCAAATTCTATTAGTATAACCCATTCTATTCTACACACATCCACAACAAAAACATTATCTTTGAATTACCATTGATTGTGTAAATTTATATCCTTAACTCATCCCTTTCATGATGGTAAATCATGACCATTATCTATCCCATTCAAATCATTTCCCAATCATTATACCAAAATCATGTCAACTCATTTAAATAAATGAATCCTTTTTTACTGAAAAAATAAATATTTATATATTTATATATTAATACCAAAAAACCATTATAATATCACCATTTTTAAATCATTTATCCAATTACACTCTCCATTAATTCTAAAACTATCACTAAAGTGAGATTACATCATGATTTTCACAGTGATTCTACAATTCATTTCAAGAAATTAAATCAATTATAAATCAACCCATATAGTTCTATGAATAGGTTTCATTTGTGATGAAAACTTAGTTGAAGACATAGATGAAAATGATGAACAAAGAAAATTCTTCAAAAAACCTTGTTGAAACTCTAAAACCCCTCATTAGTTAATATTAAATATAAAAAACAATCATATCTCAACATTATTGACATTACACACCTTGTATCTATTCCCAAAAGATTATTTAAATGGATCCAATCGATGTAATAAGATGAAAAATAAAGAAACCCACCAATAAATAGTACTTACCAAGGAATTAGGCCTCCAATGCATGAATAATCATCAATGTATTACACATAGATTTAGAGGAAGGGTCTCCACAACTTTTTGGAGTAGTTGAAATTATACTTGAGTCAAATTAATAGAAACATGAAAGGATTATAGGCTAATAACAATTATATAAAGAAAATATAGATCTTATTTTTAACAATGCACAGTTAGGTAACACATTTGGGAAAATCGTCTGATAACCATGTGTTAGGAACCTCCTCCAAACACCCATTAAACATTTGGGTAACATGGTTGAATAAATTGGGACCAATCATGAAAAAAACCATCTGTTCCATTTTTCATAGTTTCTCATGGTTTGTTGTGCGGTTTGGAAAAACTGTGTAGTAAACATGATCTTACCTAGATACCACTATCTAAATTTCTCAAATTCATAGATGTTATTTCAGGATTTATACTAAACATTCTGAAACCTGAAACCTTTTTAAAATCCCCAAAACATTCTAAAAATCATACATGCCCAAAAAAAATTAGACAAAAAACATTAATTTATTTATGCACATAAATAAGGTGTTAATTAGAGGAAACCATGGGTGATACATTCTCCCCACCAATTCTCTTTAAATCCATGAAAATTAGAAAATCACTATTGAGATAAATGATTTTTGGTCATTCCTCAACCATTTATGTTTCTCATTCCCCCGTATTTCTTGAATTTGAACAGGTTTACATGAATCATGAATTCAAATGATGTTTTTCCAAATAATTACAGTATATTACCTATCCATAATCTACTTTGGTACATTATCCCAAAATGCATTCAACTCTAGGTCAACGTCATCTCATTGAACCACATGATCGAGATTAGGCCGATACATTCTCAACTAAGATACATGAATCACATTATGCATCGAACTAAACCATGGGGGGCAGTGCCAACTGACATGCCACCTTACCAACCCATTAAATTGTCTAATAAGGGACTGTGTACTGAGAGATAACATTTCCTGCTTCCCAAAATGATGATTCCAAAGCCTTGGATATATTCTCACGAACAAATGATCACCCACCATGCATGGAATGGATATTGAAAATAATTTACATATTATTTTGGATGAATATGAGCCATATTCATCGTATTTATTATAAAATTAATGTTCTATATTATATAATTCATAAGGATTGGTTCAACTTTTTAGGTATAACTTATTTCCACCCAACTAAGTGGATAATGAAACGGATTCCCATACAATGCATCAGAAGGATTGAAATGTATCGAGGCCTGATAACTATTGTTATATATGAACACTAGTAATGGTATGTGATCCTACCATGAGCTAACAAAATCCATTAAAAATCCCTATACTTCTATTCCCATGTTTGTTTCATCCTTTCTGATATCACATCCTTTTGAGGATGATAAATGTGATCATAGTCAATTGAGTACCAAGGGATTTCTGTATGGATTTCCTAAAATAAGATGTAAACCTTAGTTCTAAGATTTATAATATTAAAAATGATATTACATGATTCTTTACCACTTCTTAGAAACATATTTTTCACAAGTTTTCCATTATATGATATTCAAAAATAGGGAAGGAATGGGATGAATTTTTAATTCGATCCACAGTATCTGGTATGAAATCCTGTTTCCAAACATTCATTAGGATACTTTCAAAAAAATCCATAGCTATCTACTCCCATTTCAAAAAAAAATAGCCAATGATAGAAAAATAAACACTGGCCACTGGCATTATGCCTTTTCCTAATGACATGTCACTCATCATATAATAATCATATACATCATTCTTTAAATGTCAACCCACCAAACAATTGCATTCATTACATTATAAATATAATATATTCTAAGATGAAAAACACATCTGGAATAATGGTATGCAAGATGAATTTGTTCCTAAAAATAAATATTTATGACCATCTAATCTATAAACCAAAAAATAATCTCTTATCTAGATTTCATACCTCAACTGTCACCACACCATTTCGGTTTGACCTCATAGTAACACATTCTGATTCATAAGTATGTGCTTATTTAACCAACTCAACCACATCAAGAAAAAATAAACCAGAATGAAAACAACCACATTACCTAGGTCTTCATAATATATGTTCTTTTTGACTAGCACCATCATCTATATCCACAAATATAAATCCTATTTTTCCAACAGACCATATTTATTCATGCTTAATTCATCCAATATAAAGTAAGCATTAGTTGGTATAAACATGAAGAAAAATTAAAACATTTCTAGATACATCATCTATAATATTTTATTCATATTTAAATCCCATTCTGGAAAAAATGTTTTAAGTACCTATAGTCTGTATAGATTTTGAATTTCTTAGTAAAGAGGTAACGATGACTAGTCTTCAAAACATGGAATATATTATTTAATTAAAAATCATGTGTTGGGTAGTTATTATAATGAAACCATAATTGTTTTGATCCATAATAATCAATGTGATCTCCCTGCAAGAGAACACTTCCCCACATGATCTGGAATAATCACAATACATCGTATACCCTTGTCTCAATTCAATAAAAATCATGAATGATGATGATGTAATTAAGATCTTAAAAATACATATGAGATTAATCGTTCTATTGAAATTGAACATTTTTTTCCTAAAAAAGGTTTTCATTGGTGAATCCAGTCATTTAAATTCATGAGAAAATCACAGGTAATTACCATCCAAAGATAAGATTTTGTGAATCTCAAATACATTCATTGATGATTTCTAGGATATTATAGACTCTATATTTTCAATATCCATAGAAAAATATCTTTCAGAGATAACATGGCCAGATAGACATAGCTCTTGTATCCAGAAACCACACATAGATTTTTTGGGATACATATGATGATCCTAGAAAATACCGAACATTGTCGGCAAGAGTTGATAATGAAAAGCATTTTTCCTAGAATACTCATGTATGTTATCCAAAAAAACCGCCACAAATGAATCTAGATTCCGTTGAATTATATTGGTCATCAATTCCAAAAATATGGATGGGAATTTTAAATAACAAAAGGAAAAAAAACATACATGTAATTTCAATAACTACCACTGAAATATATCTTCAAAATTTCCTTATTCTGAACCCAAAATTATTGATATCATGATCACAAGTTAATTTTGGATTGGGTCCCTTGAATTTATCTAATAGTTCATAAATTCATAGAAGTGGATACCAATTTCATATTGTATCATGGTTATGATTACAATAATCCACACAAAGTTTTTTAGTTCCATATTATTTTTTTCAAAATAAGTTTGTTCTTGTCCATAGAGATGTGGTAGGCCGAATGAACACTTCTCTTTCTTACTCTTTCAACAATACCTTAAATTCCCTTAATTTTGTTGGCACTGTCAGATAATATAGAAGTTATATAGAATGTGTCCCTAATAAGATACCAATCATAAACTTCAATTACAATGGGCATTGAAACCAAAAGAAATTATTAAAAAAACATGATACTTATTAAAATTTTCCAAAAAACTATTATCCCTGACCTCATCCACAAATACCAAAGTCATTACTATAAACTAGTATGAGATATTTTCAACCACTAGTTCTAGAAATCACGATACACCTGCCTCAAAAATTTTATATCCTATAAATAGATTCTTGACATCATCATCGGTAGTAAAAATAACCCTTCACATATAGAAATCGACATGATCAATATATATTGTCAAGAAGTCCATACATATGATTAAGTCATATAATTCCATCTCAAGTACAGAGAAATTCCATACCAACTCAGCTCCATCAAAAGTAATAAAAATTAATTTTCACATAAATGCTCAAAATATTCATTCTCCAAAAACAGTATGATTCTTCAAAATAGAACACATCATATCAACATGAAAAACGAGATGATAAATAAATTGATAAGAAATAAAAAAATTGGATACATGTGTATCAAATAATGTTTTTATAAGGTTGTAATTCAAATGAATCATACTTATCAACATCGATGGTCTAGATTGATCATCCACAATCCCATGCTCAGGTATATATAATTTCATACCCACTACATTGTGTTCTTTTTTATCCTGTTGAGATTTCCATTATCAAGTGGTTATTAAAATCCTAGAATCACCATGGCATCCTAAGTTTTGCTGAACAGAGGTATTCTACTAACCACATCCTATTGAAGTATAATATGTCTACATAACATGATATGTGTCTATAGAACATACATTGGAGAACTATGACAATAGTGTGGAAGATTCCCCCTCTGGTTAAAATTATGGGATTATCTAGGTCATTCTATACCATATCTCTTGATGTGCAAAAAATATTCACATTGTAATCAACATTGATTAATCTTAACATTTGTAGTAATATTAATTGATAGAACTGTTTTTTTCTGAGTCATTATACCCCCTTGTAATAGGTGTCCCTCTTCCACTTGTTCTGAATAATATAGTTCCCACCATTTTCCATATGTATCAAATTGCTTCATCCACCATCATTGTCTAGGATTTCCCGTTCTACGAAACCTATCTATTGACCATCTATGAATAATTTGTTATGAAATGTAAATAAAATATTTTAATGAATATTATTATTCAATAACAATTAAAAAAATGTGATCCTTCAATGTCCCACTTATATAAATTTCAATAGAAATAATGGAATAAATTCATAAAATTAGCTGTATAGTCTGTCACTGAAAGGTTCTCATACATCATGTTTAAAAATCCCATCTTTATAGATATTAATAATGTGTGAGGATATATATCATTTTGAACAATTCATAAAAATAATCCGCTAAAGTACCTTGTTATAATTTATCCTGAACTGAAAAATACCACTACTAGATTGAATGATATTCTAGCATGAACATTTCCTACTTGACTTTCAGCAATGTTGTTGTGCAAAATAAATTTATTAGATGATTCATCCTATTCAACCACACCACTAAATTTTATGGTTCTGAATGACCCTAAATAATTGTTGTATTCTACTTATAAAACATAACAGAATGATCCCCTTTTCTTGGTTCATCCATATAATTTCCTCAATCCATATCCTGAGAATCATGGAAAATACTCTAAACCAACTATTAGATCACATGTGGCTTACGTGAAATCACATTCCCAGTATCCTTTAACGATTGGTTTATTTTATTAAAAACCATATATAATTTCTATAAAAACAAGAAAAACCCAATTATTATCACTATCTATAAATTTATGTTTTAAAATTTCAAATTTATCACATAACATATATCACAAAGAATATTTAAAAAATTCAAATAAAATTTTCTTTCACATAATTTGTTGAAAATTCAACCTTGATTTGGAAAATAATACCATTTCCATAATCGTAATACCATGCCTTTTCAAAATCTAACATTTAAATTAATGTATTAATATTATAAAATGAATTGTATTCCCCAAAATCATAAATGATTAATAATAAAGAAATATTCACTCAAAGTGGTAAGATATATCTATCAATGAATTTCATTTTATTCTCATCATCTATACACATGATGATGCGATTACAACTCCTTGATGCATCTCAAGACAATTAAGTACCCAACTCCATGGTATCATGAGGTTCAACATAAATTGGTTAGCTATGTGTTTTTATTCTCTAAATTCCATGTTATGATGATCTATGTCCTTACTACCAAAAAAACTCAAGGATTAAACCCGAATTATTTTGTCAACTTGAGGACTGAAATATTGATACCATTTATCCCAAAATGACAGATGGACCTTACATGACTACTAACATTTGTAGATTCCCACCCATACCCATTGGCATAGAATGGTTTTATAACATTACTAGCCATTTTGTGACATCCCCAAGATGCAGAAGGATGGAAATAAATTTTATGGGACTCATAAATAATTGGGGGAAGATTTTACCATTTAAAATATAACAAAAAATCAAAATAAATATAAGAAAAACCACTATATGATTCTTGAGAACAATGTAATTCAAGTCAATGTATAATAAGAAAAAACAAAATTTGTTAAATTACAGTGAAAAACCCAAGAAATATAGAAATATTATAGAATAAATAGAAACAAAAACCATAAAAACATCAAGGACTCCAATGTTACCAAGCGTACAACTACCAACCTCCTCCAAGTTCCAACCACATGCCCAACCCCAATGTATCAGGATGCATCAATAATGAAATGAGATACCATGAAATTACCTATGTCTCTATAAACAAAATATGAAACACCCTAATGTACGCAAGCATGGGGTGAGTATAAAAATTATTAGGGTTTCCCAAAATTACATAAATAATCATGACACCATGATAGAACCTTTTAGAAATTTTTTTAAACATTTTAAAATTTATTTATTGAAATTTGTAAATAATCAAGAAACTATTTCCAAAAAAAAATTTCTAGGAAATAAACAAAACCAGTAATTCAAACCATTACCCAATTTTATTAACATAACCCATTTCATTCCACACTCATCCACAACAAACATACAAACTAAAAACCTTTGTGTTTCCATTTATAGTGTAAATTCATATTTATAACATGTCTCTTTGATGGAAATATTCCATTACCATTATCTATCCCATTAAAATCGATACCCAACCAATATTCCCAAATTATTCCAACCCATTCTAGAAAGAAACTCTTTTTTATTGAATACATTTATGTTAAACTCTTTATATAAATAAAAACATAACAACCATTATAATATCATTATTTTAAATCATGTGACCAATTGAACATTCGACAAATTCTCAACCCGTCACAGATGAAGGATTCCTTAAATATATTTACAAATAATTCATAATTTAATTCAAGATACTCATTAAATATGAAATCAATTATTCTTGTTATTACAATAGGAGTCATGTGTGAAGCCTCCTACCTCAAAAACTATGGATAAAACAAAGAATAACCTAAATACTTCAACAAAACTACATGAAAATTCATAAATAATCCATTGAATTTGTTACATATTAACCAAACAATCATATATCCACATTATTGGCTCGAAAAAACCTAGATATTTCTTCAACAGATTTGATCTATGGATCCAAGAGAGGTAATAAGGTGAAAACTAACGAAAACCACCAATAACAAGAACATACAAAGGAGTTTCTCGAATACACTAATAATGATCCCTTTACAAGGAATATACATAGTTAGGGTGCATTGTTAGTAAAACCATGAGCTAACCATGAATTAGCCACTACCTCCAAACAACCATTGAATAGTTTTCTTATGTGGTTGATGAAACCATGAGACAACCATGAAAACCCCTTTCTTACAGATTATATGGTTTCTACTTGGTGGATGAATGGTTCCAAAAAATAGTGCGCCCAACCATGAGCCTACCAAGATCCCACTATTTCAGTTCTACAATTTTTATAAAGGTGTTTCATGGTTTCTAATAACCATACACCAACCGTACACTTATAAAATCCCCAAAAAAATCAATTGATCATCCAAATCTTTCCACAGATAACCGAATAATTTTATATTCTTAAATTATTCAAATTAAGGGTTATTTATATAATGCAGGAAGTTCTATAATGGTGAGAATAATAATATATTATAGGAAACACTAAAATCTCTATACATTTAAAATTAAAAATAATAGTCATCTAATAATAGGAATATGCCAAAAACATATATAACAAGAACATTCATAAGTACTCATAGTATACAGTCAATCATAATGTAATTTCATAATTGTAAATCCATCCTAGGATTCATTCTTGAAGGTTCTATATAACAGTCATCTAGGAGAACACATTGTTAGTGTTTGATGTTTTATGTTAACACTTTAAAATTTGTGTGTTGATAAGTTACAAACATCCTTAAATTTAATTACATTCAAAATAACATTTTGCCATTGTATATTTTAATAATATAAATATAGTAATGCTAAAATATTCAACATATTTAATGCTAATTATATTTCTATAGGTGTTAATTACTGAATATTTTTTTGTTATCATATTGTAATATAACTCATTTTGTTTTCATATGTTTCAAAAATAAAATTATTTGTTTTATTTTTTAGAAAATATATATTACATGTCTTATTATTTATATATTTTCCTGAATAAATTAATTATAATTTTTATCATAATTAAATATATATATATATATATATATATATATAATTTTAGATGAGATATATCTTTAATATATATATATATATATATATATATATTGAGGAACTCTTTTCAACTTCCCCAATCTAACCTTTTCCACACGATGTAACTCCTGCAGTGGAAATAAGCTAGTCAAGAATCTTCACTAGATTTTATCAATCTCATATGATAATAATTGTGGAATAAAAACAATTTCTCTCTCCAATAGAATGCATGAATAAGAATGTCTACCTTGAGTATCTTGTCAACCTGCTCGCATGTTATCTCTTCAAGAAAGATATTGTGCCAACCACGACCTATGTGACACTGGATTTCTTCACACCTCTACCTCTCCTGGATATTAAATATTAATTTGAATCCATGCATCAAAATTTTATTAATCATTGGGATACTCCTTTTCTCATCCTCACTACACTACAACAATTATTTAACTACCAACAAGATGTAGACAATTCATATCATCCAAATAGATAAACTCATCTACTTTTAGTTCATGATTCAGATTTTCACAACTATTTATGTGTGAAACAACCAGTTCCACTTCCCTAAAAGTAGATGTTTTACCTCCTTTGTGTAGAAATGTTATCAAGACAACAGTTGTAGAAGCATAAGCACCACCTCCATCTTTGTTTTCATATTTATTGAAGCACCGATATGAAGTTAATGACATGTAAAATCTCCTAACTATTTTACATGTACTCCACAAACATATTTTATATCATTATTTGGTTAAATATGGATTATGGGTACATTAGGAGAAATTGTAAAAATATTTGAAGGCTCTTGGGGTGTTGATAATTGGCACATAGTTTTCCGAAACCCTAAACCCTGGTAGTGAAAACCATGGAAAACTATACATTGAAGGTCTTCATAGTTGGCGCATGGTTTGAAAAACAATGAACCCACCTAGTAGAAACCATGATCCCCTTTAGTAGGATACATAGTTAGGGAATAATTTTTATAAAATTGTGTGTCCCTTCCTAGATAACCAAGGGAGAAATGGTTTTCTACTTTTGAAATGGATTAAAAAATACTAAAACCCCCAGTTAGACCCCTTCGTGATTGTAACATCAGTTTGGAAAAATTAATAGGTATTTTGAGTGTAGAGAACAAATTTTGGCACCAAGGAACCCCTTCTATAGTGGATTGAAGTTAGGAAATAATCATCTGATCTCTTCCTAGTAAGATTTCTTCTCCAATTCCTTCGCTCTCGATGTTATCTTACCTCCTCATTTAAATATTCATGTTATTTATAGATCTAACTATTTTTGTGAGATCATTAATTTATGTTTTCTTCTTTGATATCCATTGCTGAAATTCTTCATTGGTTCTTCCCATTTTGGGCATTGGGACACATTCTATATCTGTTGACATTGGTGGTCCTTTTTGACATTGAAAAATTAAATTACTATAGAATTTATAAATTTAAAATAAAATTATTTGAATAGAATTATGAAAAAAAATTATTTTAATTCGGATTATAATATTTTTGTGCAGAAATTTGGGAAATCCCCCAATTCCATGAATTGTTAGGTTATTTTAATTTGATGAAAATGGTAAATTTGATTTTTAAATTTTTCTTTGAAATTTATTTTCAAAAAACTGATTTAATTATTATGATAATAACCTTATAATGTTATTATATCCTAAATTAATGGGTTGATTAAAAAACATTGGTTTTGTTTTTAAATACATGTTTTCAAATTAAAATAGAGAATGAGTTGATTTTATTTTAAAATGTGTTGAAATAAATATTCCATTATTAATTGATGATTAAGGAAATGAATGCCTCGGTTATTTGTAAGTTATTTAGGAAAAAAACAAGATTTTGACTTTCATATCAATATATTGATGCTTTAAAATCATAAAAATACATACTTTGACACATCTTATCCTCAGTAGGATGTTGATGATTCTTCTCTGACAAGTGTCTGGGGAATGTGTTTTAACATTTAAATTATCACTATATGAATGTGTGTGGATCCCATAACCATGAACAATCATATCATTTGTAATAAGACCATGTTTTTTTGAAATATTTTGATATATATTCCATTATTTGTAAAACATATTTAAACATTACTTATAAAATTATATAAATTGTTTTATATAAAAAAAAATTAAAATCCATTGTTTGAAATGTTTCCATCAATTGAAGTGAATCGAATGATTTTATTTCAATACTAACTTATAAATCTATGTATGATTTTTTTTAAATTGAATGTTTTATTTGAATAATTATTCTAGCATATTATTACATAACACATAGTGAGACCCTAGTGAGGTTTTAGATCACCCACAACCATTACATTTGTGTGTTTGTAAATTTCCTCCTACTAGGTTTGAGCACAGGGAAAGGGACACATAGATGTGGTCCTTCATGTAAATCATGGGATTTGAGTACTATGACAGGTAGTACATGGGGTTTTTATTCTATCTTTCTGGTACATTGATGATAACCCATGGGGTTTTTTATATATGTGTGACTTCTGGTACTATTATCTCTGGGGAGTTTTCGATTGATCATTCAAATATGTAATTTTTCTCTTGTTGTGCTTGTTGAAATTTTTTCCCAATTTCATATTCAATGATTCTAGGTTCTAATCCCCAAACCATTGGGATACAGAAGGCCATTCCAGATATGTATTGATAAAATCAATTATCGGGGTACCATGGAGTCAAGGATTGATTGTGAAAATATGGTATCAATGGTTCTGGTTTTGAGTCTTTCCTTTATGTCATAATGTAGTTTTGAATTCTTATCAGGACATTGGTTATATTAATAAGTGAGTATCTAGAGTTCTTTCCATATTTTTGAGCATAAGAATCGAGAGTTTTTTTTTGTAAATTATGTTTATCAAAAAAGGAAATGAGGACCACAATCCAAGTATTTGGAACTGTTCACTGGTCACGAAATATGGTACGTGGAATGGTGAACCACAGACCAAGAAGTGGGAATGGTATGCAGACTGCATAAAAAGAATTATGCGTGGAGCGAAGGTGGTTTGTGAAAAGGCATGTGGTTTGTGGAAATCAAAAGGTTCGTGGGATGATGTTTCGTTCAAAAAAATGATCCCGATTTTTGAAAAGTCATGAATGGTGTCATTATTTATAAATGCGTCAGTGATTTGTGTCACTATATAGGGGGAATGGTGGTATGGAGACTGTGTAGTGAAGTAGTTTCTGGGAGATGCACAGTATGCCGTAAAAGAAGTTCCAGGTCAATAATTTGGTAAATATTAGTATAGATGATTATGTCGATCTATTTAGATATATAAATAGAACTAATCCAATCATTGTGAAGTGCCTCTTATTTTAAGAATTATAGGGGACTTAGGAAAAATATAGAAGTAGTTTGTAGGAATTAAACCACACATAGTCTTTAATTAATAATCAAAAAGAAATTCATTGATTTCCAAATAACATCACAAAGGATAGTATGTGGAGTAAGAAGTTAAATTAATTGATGATTGATCACGTTGGAGGTGTTGGTCTGCAGAGATGAAGTAGACCACAAATGTGTTTTGTGAAGGCTGTATGTGTTCACAATTTTTAATAAATGTACATAGATAAAGACCCAGAGTACGCAGAGTAAGGAAGTACATAATAGAAGTAGTGCAATACATGTAGTTGATGACATTGTTTATGGAGGAAGCACTCAATGTACATGGTGTAGTATGGTTTGTAAGGGAAAGAGGTATGTATGTGAAAGAACATTTGACAAATTTATAGTGCCCGAAATAGTGAAATACTTCAAAAGTGAAAACATAACTATAGAATAGATTCTTTATATAGTTGAGGATGCATGATTTAATGAAAACCCATTGAAGGGGACTTCATGTTACTAAACAGTGTTCATATTGTTTCCAACACAGTGAGCATGGGATAGTCATTTGATATGATCAAAGGGATATTGTATGTTATCCTTAAAACATTGTAAATATATTTTTCCTAAAACAGAGTGAAATTGTTAAAAAATATTACTCCACAACTAGTGACGATTAGTGGACATTGGTATCAATGACTACCTGTCATCATATTCACCTTGGACATAGCCCTTAGTGGTGAACCATGTAAAATTGATATTTCTTCATTTTCCATGTGATTGTTTATTTTGTTCCCTTCCAAATCAGACATGTTTATCAGTTTCTTACCAATGTAGAAATAATCTCCATCATTTTATATGAAATATTTGTGACCCTACCTCTCCTCTCATTGAGTCGAAGGGCCATTATAGTGGTTTTAGAGTTTAAAGGATGCTGGTGTAAAATCTACCCTACATTTATATACTAGAGAATATCGTAAATTTCAGGGGAGTACCTCTATTTGATGGAAGAAACATTTAGATCTAGAAGACATGGATGAAATTTCATCTAAAATCTCTTAGAATGGAAGTCATGTTTTCAACTTCATAAGGAATACTGGTCACTGAGCCAATTTGGATTTTAATGACAAATACAGATCAAAAAATGATTGATAGAGATGGCGAAGTGCAGAATTCCCTCACTACAGCTCTTTGTTATCAAATATATCAAAATATGATGAATGTTATGTCAGTAATGATTATATGGGAAAAGAAGATAATATATATGAAGTTGAAAACAAATTGAAGGTGGAAAAAAATAACAGTTTTTCAAAATATGTTTTTTGATCTGAGGATTCGTCCTAAATAAAATGTAGATACCTTATTCAATCTAATTATTGAATTTTTTGGAGTAATATTGGGTCATTGTGAAGAAATAAAATACATTGATTTTGTAAATAAAATCTTGATAATACATAGACCTATTTATAAAGAAAATGAATCATCCATTGATGAAATATATATTTCCAAACATTCATGGGATTATATTTTGAGAAGAATGGTCGAATATGAAATGAGAGTCAAACCAGAATATGAAGCGACTCATGTAAGAAGAAAATGGCATTCAAATCTATAAATAAACATGAAATTTCAAGATAAATTATTGATGATTAATATAACTAAGAAAAATAAATTAATTCTCACATTGAAAATAAATTCACGAAGGGAAAATTTAATTTTGAATGAATGTTACTTCTGACTTGTTTTCATCAGGGTAGAGTTTGGGGCATTTCCTCTCAGTGCACAAGAATGTTTGATGATGGTGAAATGGAAGCTAGAGACTTACAGAATATTGGGAAAATGTTGTTAATAAATTGTGACTTCACATTTGGAAATAAAATATAGAAAACTTTTTCATTTAAATATAATATAATTAGAGTATATTCATTTAGGAAGAAGAACTAGAATTTAAATCTAGATTCCATGCGTCAATGGTGGGTACTATTAAAAAATCACAACTATTGGTAGATAAAGTTATAGATAATCAATTGACCAATGATGTTAACCAAAAGTTTGAACATAAATATTATTTTATTAATATTGATAATAAGTGTAATTGATGAATAAAGAGGAAATAAATTTTGGAAGAGTCATCAAAATATGTTGATATACTTGAATATGAAATTGATGGACTTGATAAAGTTGTAAAGGAACATTCAATAACCATTTAAAGGCCAAAAGATATTGTTTAAAAAAATATCATAATTAAAGAATAGAAAAAGGACATTAATGAGAATACTTAGAGATTGTGGGAGAAGTCCAAAAATGTAGAGGGATGTGAATAGTATTTTCCTAATATAAGGTGAAAACATGAAAGTGAATCATTTTTTAAATAAACAATGAATAAAACGAAGCTTCAGAAATTCCCAAATTCTGAACTACTAGAAAGTGCTAAACATGGTTTTGGTGGAGTTGAAAAGGCATTGAATGAACAAATATCTTCATGCACAGGAAATATATGAATTGGTTGTGATACTGAATCATTGAAGGATGATAGTAAAACATGCCAAATAAAGGAGACTAGAAAGTTCGACATTTCATAAACACTCCTAATGTCTGAAAAAACAATGTCTCAAATCAATCTTAACTGATGAGTGAGAACCATTCTCGAGTTTCCCAAGATAATAATGAGTCAAACTATGCTCTTATGTAAGTTTAAATGAGGTGGAATAGAAGTTTAAATAAATTTACAGTTATGAAATGACAATTATGTGGCTATTGGGCCATACCATGTCATACTGTGAAGAGGAAATGAACAATTTGAATAGTTAAGAGCCAAGATGTCAACAAAGGAGAACAAATTCATATCATAATTCTTATATAAGAAACTATTTCTATGGATATTGTTTACATTGTTCTAAAATAGGCCATAAATATATTAATTGTATGTGGAGTAACATAAGGAATTTTTTTTACATAATCTAGAGACAAGCCAAAAATAGCCAACCATACATTATTTCTATAACAAACAGGTTCTATCCACTAGATGATGAATATATGTATGAAGAACCTGCTCACATGGAAGAGATATTTGAAAGCCCATTTTTATCTTTCACTTAATCTAATATTTCATGGGAGGATAATAATAATGTTGAAAAATCCAATCTTGTGTAAGTAGCTCTCAATGCATCCAAGAACAACTGTACCTAGATTTTTGATAGTGGATGATCATCCCATATAATGGGAAATGCATGCATATTTAAAAATATCAAGAAGAAGGTCGATGGAACATTGAGATTCAGTAATGCTGGTGTTTGAAAGATCAAAGGTGGTAAATATTCTTAACTAGCCATTGGAAAGCTGTAGAAGACCGAGGTTCTCTATGATGATGGGTTGAATCACAATATCAGGAGTTTGAGAGAACTCTATGACTCATGAATTATATTTAGACTAAATCAAAATGGGTGTCTTATAAAAGAAAGAATATGTGATTATTTCATGAAAGGATTCATAATTGACTGTAACCTATATAATGTTTATAGTAAAGAGAACATTTTTTACATGACTGGTGTAGAAGAACACAACATGTGGCAACAAAAGTTAGGAAACATCAATCAATATGACATGGAAATTATATCTATGTTGAATATATTCATGGATGTACCCAATACAACGAGTGAATGGGGAAAGAAATGTTATTCTTGCATTTGAGGGAAGTGGGTCTACAGTACATATCAGTAAAAGAAAAAAGGTAATAAAAACATTTGGTTCACATTCATACAGACATAAGCATTCTAATAAATATTGATGGAACTAATGTGGAAATGTACTTTATTTTAATCATTTATGATTATAGTAAAATGGATTGTGTGATGGTAATACATAGGAAACAATAAGTGCTACATTGGATGAAAAATTATCACCAAATAACTGAGAATTATAGTGGATGGACAATCAAACATCTGCGGTCTAACAATAGTGGAGAATATATATCCATTGTGTTTGAAAATTACTTATAACAATATGAGATACAATAAGAGGCGATTATTTTATAACTCATTAAAAATGGAGTTGATGAGAGTCTCAATTGATAGTTGAAAAATATGCCCAGATTTATGCTGATTGAGAGTCGTATATATCAACATTACTAGAAAGATGTTTTCAAGAATCAGATTATATTCAAAACCAATTTGTTCATTTTATGTGGGAAACCCAGACACCCTATAGCTTTGTAAAGGATAGAATCCCTCTTTGATTATTATAATTCATTTGGATGTAAATTCTTTATATGAAACAAAGATAGAAATCAAGGAAAGTATGGTGATGTTGTAGATGAAGGAATAGTCCACAAATACTCATTGAATAACATGGACAAAAAAGTTATTAATAATCAAATTGGAAAAATTATGGAATGAATTTATGAAAACATCATTGAAGATAAAACCAAAAAGAGCTTAAGTAATATATCAACAATTATGATAGAAGATGTGGAAGAATGTGGACATGGATAATATATAAATATAGAGGTAGAGGAAGGGATACCAAACAACGAGGAGTCACATAATGATGTTGACTAATAAGAAGAATAGAAGGAGAAACCACAGCAGACGAAAATACATTCGAACCTTACTGGGGAAATCAAAGAGCATATATTGATTGATGCAACATCATAGGGGATTAAAGATCCCCAACATAGACAATGAAGATGATGAATAGTGAACTATATACTTTCATTTTATTTGTGGAACTATCCTCATTTGGAGAAGCTTCAAAGGATGAATCATTTTTTAAGGCCATGAATGAATAATTTGATCACATTAATTAAAACTGAAATGGGATATGGTTAAGAGACATGAAACCCAAAATGTGATCGGTACAAAGTGGATTATCAAAAATATATTTGAATATCATGGAGTGGTGATAAGAAATAAGATACAACTTGTGTGTAAAGGCTATTCAGCTATTGAAGGTGTTTGTATTGAAGAAAACTTTTCTCTTGTACATATAATAGAGTCCATCACACTATTTCAATCTATATAAATTCAAAGAGGATATAAAATGAAACAAATGGATGTCGCAACAACATTATTAAACCGTATTCTTGAAGAAGATGTCTACATTGAACTAGCAGTTATCATTCTTCTTGGAAATGATGAAATGAAGGAAGGAATATTAAATAAGTCTTTATATGATCTGAAATAGGAACCATGGGAAAGGTACTCTCGATTGGATTCTTATATAAGGATGGTGGAATTTAAAAGAGGAGGAGTGGATCAAAAACTCAATGTGAATAATTCTTAGAAAGATCGGTTTGCGGTTCAATTGTAAGTAGATGATATTATATTTGGTGGAAGAATTTAGGGATCAGTGGATGAATTTTCTAATCACATGAAATTAGAATATGATATGTCTATTATTGTTGAACTATTGTACTTCTTGGGGAATCATGTGATTCAACTGAAATACTACACTTTCATTTCTCAGGAAAAGTATGCAAGATAGTTTCCGATGAAATTCATAATGCAATATGCCAAACCAATGTTGACTCTGATTTCGGTTGGGAAAGAACTGGGAAAGAATGAATATGGGAGATCATTAGATCCCACAATGTATACAATAATCATTTTAATATTATTATAATTGATTGATACATGACCAGATATTTTCTTTGCAACATGATTAGTGGTCTACTTAATAAGATGGAAGAACATATTGAAGTAGTGAAACGAATCATGAGATACATTCAAGGTAATCACTATTAAGGAATATAGTTTGTTTTGTGAAAAGATAATTAACTTCCAACATTTTTTATGTTTACTAAGAAGAGTATGTGCTTGAGATAAAATCAATAGGTGGTCGATAATTCTTCATTGGTGAGAAATGTGTTGGATGGTTGAGTAAGAAAGTGGAAAGAACATCTCTTAGTCTTACTGAATCTAAATAGATCTTTACTAAAAAGGATTTTAGTCAACAACATTGGATGATCAAATAACTAACAGATATTGGTGAAGAGCTGAAATATCCAATGGTGACTCATTGTGATTACATGAGTGAAATTGATCTTTTTAATAATCATATTTAGCGTTCTCATATAAAACGCATTGAAATCATATATCAATTCATCATGGAAATAGAAAAACAAGGAATTATTAAAATTGATCATGTTTCTACTGATGATCAAGTGGATGAAATGATGACCATGTAATTGTAATCACAAGTGTTCCAGAAGCATCGGTTGAAACATGGTTCTTATCCACCTCCTTGTGCATGAGGAGGTTATGAAGTCCCCTTTACCTAGTTGTGATAACTTATTTAATCTATTTTCTGAACTAATGTTGGTTTATGGGGTAGATACAATCTATGTGGAGTGTTATTTTTTCTCTACAGTTCAAAATTTGATTCGTTGGGTTTATTGAAAAAGGGTGAGAATGGGAAAATTCATTCATATTGGAATTTTTTTCTATTTTTTTGTCAGAAGTTTAGAAATTAAAAAATGTTATAATGGAGAGAATTATGAGTTACACAATGGGGAAACTGAGAATAAAGAAAATAGTTATGTGTTATGAGGAAACAGTTAGAGCTAATCATGGAAATCATTAAGAATTCAAATACCTAATAACCCAACTCATGATCCTCTTATTTTTTACCCCACGAATTTCTCTCGTAGACTCAGATTGTTGGATGACCTGTTTTATGTGTATCGTATTTTTATTACATCTGGTGCTTCATTGAATTTATATATAGATTTTAATCAAAACCAAATAGGGTATATTATTAAACCAAGGATGTTATTTGTTAGATATAGAATATTGTATGTTTTCGTTTTCAATCAACATTGTGTTGTTCAAATAATTTTCAAGGAATGCGGTATTATAATATAGACCAAAATTAGTACTGAAGGAGGAGCAGTCTCCTAATGTTTTCTGAATATTTGGCCAAAAATTTTTGGAGTTTTTTTGGAAAAGGATATGTTTCAGATAAGGAGTGGTGGTCTGTGAATGATTATCTAGGAATAGTTCTTGAAAAATAATGTATAGTATGTGTAATGGTTAACCACAAACCATGATGTTGGAATGGAATATAAACCACATTGGAAGAATGGTTCACCTAGTGAAAAAGGTTATTAGGAAAGCCTACAGTTCATACAAAGAAAACGTTTCATGGGAAGGTGTGACATTCAAAAAAATAAGGAAGAGTTTTGTGATGTTGTGAAGGTTTTCTCTTGCCGAAACAAGGTAGTGATTTTCGACTCCATGTATATATAATTGTGGTATATAGACCGCATAAGGAATTAGTTCATGGGAGATGCATTGTATGGGGTAAAGGTGGTTCTATGTCAAAGATTTGGTAAATTCTAGTATAGTATATTTTTCCAATCTATTTGGTTATATAAAGAGAAATATTAAGTTCATTATAAAGTGGCTCTAAAATTTAAAATTTGGGAGGAATTTAGTGAAATGTAGAAGTATTTCGTTGGATGAAAAACCCATAAAGACATTAATTAAATATTTTAAATGAATTTGGTGAAGTCCATAATAGTTCACAAAAGATAGTAAGTGGAGGAAGAAGGCCATTTCATAGATGAATGTTTGTCTAGGAGGAGTTGGTCTGTATAGATGATGTAATACTGATACATGATTTACAAAGGTAGTACACAGTTGAGGTTTGAAGAGGAAGTATAAAGAGGAAGCATCGTGGTATGAGGAGAAAGGAAGTACGTTGTGGAAGTTGCATAGTGTGTGGTGCAGTAGGCACCGTTTGTGGTGGAAGCACTCACAACACGTGATAAAATACATTTTTCGAAGGTAGGAGGTTAATTAGTGGAGGAACATTTCATGAACAGCTAGTGCATGGAAAATTGAAATTATTCTATAGGTGGAAAAAGACTTTAGCAGAGAATCTATCTGAGGTTTAGGATGAGTGATTTTATTCCAACCCATTATTGAAACCTCTAATTCGATAAACTAAGTTATGATTCCTCCAAACGCAGTGAGAAAGGGAGAGTCAATGGAAGTGAACTGAGTGTTGCATTGTTCTATTGTTTGGTACTCTACATGTAGTGATGATTAGTGGACTTTGGTTCGATAGATATCAATTCGATGCATGCTAAATAGGCATTTCCCATAATGGTGAACCATATAAAAATGATGTGTCATCATTTTTTATGTGATTGTTTATTTTCTAATATTCATTATCAAATAGTTTAAATATTTTCCTACCAATGTGAGAATAAGAACCTTTTTTTAGAAGAAAAATTTGACACCTGGATTCATCCCTCCAACTTCAGGGTGCTTTGGGGTCCTTCACCACTATGGATGGTTTTGGAGAGAGTTATTGATGATTAGATATATTATTTTCACTACTTTTGATATGTGTAATCAGAATCCAAATCATTATTTTTTATCAAATGAGATTATTTTCAACTATTTATATTTATTGAGTGTGGGTTTTTGTAACCTTTTTTGGTATAAAATGTTGTATGATGATGTTGTGTAGCATCATTCCACAAAGAAGATGTATAAATGGGATCCTGGATGAAGCTACTTGTGAACCAAAGTGATAAAAACCTCCAATGGAGTGTAATATAGTTGAAATTACTACACATGTTGTATATGATTTTGGAATAGAACCCTCCACCGTTCTCGTCCAGGATCGAACTGTGGAAATTGAGAGGGACACATTCAGGAATCATGATTTAAGATTTATCTTTCCAAAAGAAACTACTATTACAATGTATAAACAATCATAAATTGGATAAGGATTAGTTGAGGAGGATCATCCTATTGTATGAGTTCATGGAATCACTGGATGAAATCAACGAGAAATATCAAATGTTCATGATAGATGGACATATAATGAGATGGTGGGACATGATGGTGATGATGAAAAGCATGAGGTATTTGAGTAGAAGGAACTATATTTTCCTTTCACTAACCCGTTCTATCTACATATTATGGTTTTGCCTAATGCTATAGGGGTTTTCAAACTCATGCAGGTTGACAAGACCATAACTGAGTATAAAAATATCATTGCTATGCTTGTACAGTTTACACATGATATTGTATCAAATGAGAAGAAGAAGACATGAAGGTTTTAGATGGTACATCAATTTGGTATTAATTATTTGGTTTTCATTATGAATTAATCTTCTTATTATAAATTTATGGATAGAGAAATGATTTTTGAGCTTGAAATGGAATGTAAGCCAGGGATGAAGAGAGTTCCTTTTTCATTTAGTGGCAGTGCTGTGAGTTCCCAGATAGAGAATTTAGAGCATGATGATTCTCATAGTGGTTCATAATAGTTTGGATTTTCATGACATCCTAATGTGTTAAAAAAAGGCCCTATTATTTTTTACTAATGCAGAAATCCTTGGAATTATAAACGTGTTTGCACTAAGGCACCCATGATATGTGCTTCCTATAGATTCATAGGACACATGTAGAATATCTATCATGTTTATTGTTCTAAACATAGTGGAATGCGATCATCAATTAAAAAAATTTACTACTGTGAAGTCAGATGCTTCATAATAAAATGGGTTCAAACCATATATATCTAGAGTTATTCTTATTCAAATAGTGGAATAGTATCTCAATGAAAATGATATGGGTCTAGAAACTATGATACATACCATATCACTTCATTCATTGTCATTTAATACATTATTTGATTCTAGAACATCTCATTCATTCATTTCAACTCATGTTTTGAATTTTCTAAATCTTCCTATGATGTTTTATCTTTTGTAATGGATTCTATACACCTGTTCAAATTAAGAGAGAGCATATCAACTATTTTCCTTATTATGTTTTCACTTTATCATATATTGATATCACTTTTAATTGTATAGATCTAGACATTAAATCACCTAATGTCATATTCATGTTTGATTTTCCTATTTCTATAAAATCTCTAAATGATTTTTATCATCAAAATGTCTCTTGTACTACACCCAATGGGATGTGGAATATATTTTAAGGAGAATGTGACTCAAGGTTGAGTGGAGTCAGGGCTTGTAATCCAGAGTTTGTGAATGTAATATTCGTTTTTTATTTTGACCTGGAGAAAGAATCCCTGAATGATGATATCCCCAAATTTTTGTTGTGTTTCCTGATTTTTCCCTCTTGACGTCCCTAAAATTCCATCAGTAAGGGATGTAGATTTTTTTTATTTATTTGTTCATGACACTCAGCAGATATCTATTCCTTATTACCACATGGAACCAACTTAAATGAAAGTGTTGAAGGCTCAGTTGGATGATCTTCTAGAGAATAGATTTATATGCCTCATTTTGTCACCTTGGCTGGAACTTATTCTTTCATCTAATAATTCTAGTGGTTTACTACAATTTTGTGATTACTAATAAAAACTATTTCAAGTTATGATATATAAAATGTAACTGTTGTAATGGATTGATGATCTTGTCGACCACATGAAAGGGGATTAGTTGTTTTTGAGGATTGATCCTCGATCTGGTTTCCATTAATTGAGAATAAGTTAATATAACATTAAAAAAATTGCCTTTCAGATAATGGATTCCTATTATGAGTAATTGGTCATTCCATTTGGTCTATCCAATGATCCTACATCTATTATGTATTTGATTAATATGACATTCCTTTACTATCATGATACTTTATTTCAGTGTTCTTGGATGATTAAATCCATTTTTACTCTATGTTCGTGGAGGATCATGTGCATCATTTAAGTGTTGATATGGAATTTTGAAAAAATCACTGAATATATGCTATATAGATGAAAAATTATTTCTGGATTCATGATCTGATGTTACCAGGACAAATGGTGAAAGAACCATGAATCTTAGATTACCTTGAAATATTGAAATAATTTATGACATGGGAACAACCATATATTGTTTTTTAAATTCAATGATTCTTGGGGTTAGCTAAATATTATCACCAGTTCAAAATTTATTTATCAAATTCTAAATTTCTAATGACATCCCTTAATAAAAATTGAGTGAATATTTCTTTGGATGTGAAATCATATAATTACATCTCTTAGTTGAAATTTATTTTGACTATTGTTCTTCTTTTTACTCTTCTAGAGGCTAGTTAGGTCTATGTGGTCTTTTATGATGCATCGAATTTCGGTTTGGGATGCATTCATATGTATAGTGGTCATTTCATTTCCAATGTCCCTAGATATCCAAGGTCACATGAAAATAATTATATAACCCATTTCCTCCAACTTATATCAGTGATTCTTATGCATAATTGTTGAAAACATTACCTTTTAATATAATGTTTTAAAAAAATTTATTACCAGAATTTCCTTAGTTATATCCTCTCCCAAAAAGATTTGAATCTATTCTAGAGGAATTGGGTTGACAACCAACACTATTTTGAATTTGACATTGCATATACATCAGTGAATGTAAATTTAATTGTATATTCTTTCATAATGAAGCTTATGACCTAGGTTATGCACGAATCATTGGAATAGTGCATCATAATGGTTCATTTTTTAATGTTTCATATTAGAGATTATGAATCAGGGGCCAAGGATTCCTTGACTTGTGTTCAGTTTACCTCCATTATTCTCAATATTATTATTCAAGATTGAAAACAAGATGACGAGTTTCATGTCAATAGAGGATTGTTTTATTATATGTAGACTATTAGTGAGTGATCATTCTAAATAGAGTGAATTATAAGTTATCAAACTCATTTTTTTGTGCTATTTCCAGCAAAGAAATCTATGATAGGGGATTTCAGTAATTCCCAGTGGGAAATACACCCATGAACCATGAAAACGTTTTATAAAATATGGTGTTCATTCTAGTGGCCATGTATGAGATATGTCCCCATGGATTTTTTTTCTTATAGTTATGTGTACCAAGAGGTCAAGGATGAGAACAAGATATCTTCAATCCATCTTTTACACACTTATAATTTCAAATTGGAAGTGGGATGAGATCTTTATGGATTTTGTTGTTGTTCTTCTACATTCCTAGATAATGATGAATTCATAATGTGCTATTATCTATATGATAACCAAATAAAATTACATCATAACCATTTTTTATACAACCAATGTCGAGGAGTTAAGAAATCTCTATGTGAAATATATTGTTTGATTGAATGGGTTATATATGCAATAGTTTCTAATAGAGATTCTAGGTTTAGCTCTCTCTTTTAGAGATTCTTATAGGTGGAACCAGGTTCATAGGGTCATTGTAGTACATCATACAGTCCATATACAGATGTACAAATATAATTAATTATAAAAATTATTGAGGATATGTTTCATGAATTTTTTATTAACATTGGTGTACCTTGGGATTACCATTAAAGACAAGTTGAGTTTTCTTATAACAATTGTTACCATTCCACAATCAAATTGACTCCTTTTAAGGCATTTTATGGTCATCCTTGTAAATATCTATTGTGTTGGCCAGAGATCGGTGAATGTTAATTGGTTGGACCAAGATTGGGTATATATATGTTAGAAAATATTCAACTTATTTATCAATTAATTTTGATGGAATAGAGCTGGAATAAATATTATACTGATCATCAATATAGACCATTGGAATTTTCAGTTGGTGATCTGGTGTTCTTGGAGTTTTTACCTCATTTGGGACATCAATGGCTTGAATTCCAAGGGAAACATGATCCCCAATTTGTGGGTCCTATATATGTTTTACAAAATGTAGGAAATAAGAATAAGATTTTTGAAAACCATGCAATTTGATTGCAAAACATATCATGGTTCATGTACCAAAATTATGACAATATCTTTTAGATCCATCTCTTATTCTATTATTGAGTGATCTTGATGTTTACACTTATTTGTCCATGAATGAGAATATTTTTAGTCTAATTGATAACAAAACCATGGTACATAATAGGAGAAATATTTCTTTGGTTCAGGTGCTATGGTATCATGATTATGATACTCAAGAGACTTGGGAGAGAGAGGTAATGATAATAGAGTAGTGGGATCTTCTTTTTGACATGGAGACTACATGATGGGATTTTTTTGGGATATAGTGTTTTTATGATTGGGATGTTGTAACATCACATTATGTTGTTCAAGTATTCCTCAAACCCCTTTTTTCATATAATGGTTGGGTCTTGTTTTAGAGTGCTTCCGGAGATATTTAAAAAAAATTCAATGACACTTGGGTTGTGCATGGTTGGTATAATGCTCTCCCAAACTATGTACCATACTAGTGAAAACAATGAAAAGCTCGGATGAATGGGTTTTAATTGTTAGTGAATGGTTTGAAAAACCCTACTCTCACCACGTAGAAAACCTAAACCCACATAGAGGAGCACATGAATAGGGCACAATGTTTACCAAACCCTATGGATCAGACCAAAAAACTATTCCAGAAGTGATTTTTTGTTTCAAAAAATTATTCAAAAAATTTTTAGAATCACAATTTAGAACCTCTATAGACCTAAATATGTTTTAAATGAATTACTATATATTAAGATATCCAATGGAAAAATTTTGGATCCTTTAAATCCCTTCCAAGGTGGATCAAATCTTGGAAAAAATAGTCTGATCTCATCATAATATGTGTTCTTCTCTAGTTCATTATCTCCCACTATATTATTATCTCATCATGTAGGTTTCATATATATTCACACTTGTCAATGACATAAACTCATTTTCTAATATCATTAATCTAGTTTTAATTTTTGTATATTCATTTAGGACCTTCTACATTGGATTCCCCCATTGCGGGAATTGAGATTCATTATCTTCATGTTGAGGTAGGTGGTTCCATATGAGATTGGAAAATTATGTTAACCAATATTTTATAGATTTAAATTAAATTTCTTTCTATTGGATTATTAATATACAAACATGATAAAAATTTGGGAGAAGTGTCTACTTGGAGTGAAATTTTTAAAACCCCTAATTCCAATTAATGGGCTTGTGATATGAATTTTATTGAAACTGTGAAATTGATTTTTGAAATTGATTTGAGGAAATTAAAAAAAAAATTGAATAAGAACAATTGATTGGTTTTATCTTAGAAAAGTCATGAATTTATTAAAAATCCATGATTTGGATTTTAAATATAATGTTCCATATTTATATTGGGACAAATTTAATTATATTTTAATCTATTTTGAAATAAATTAAATTTTACTGATTGTTTTCTAAGATCTTGAAATATATTGTATTTAGTGGGTTATTTCGGACAAACAGTCCAGGTTTGGATTTCCGTAACACTGGATAGATTATTTATAACTCTAAAAGTTATATATTTGGACACATGTTGTCCTCATTAGGATGTTAATGAGTCATCTCTGATCAGTGTCTTAGGGATATATCTGCATATATCCACTATCACAATATTAATGTCTGAGGAACCAACAACTTGTAGCTATCATACCTATTAGAAGACGACCACGTTTCTCATTTGTTAATTACATTGATATATATTCCATTTTTTTTAAAACATCATTACACATGCCTTTGGAATTAATATAAACTATTATAAATAAACTAGTAATTAATACCTTGTTTGAAATGTTTCCATCAATTGAAATGATAGTAAGGATTTGATTTAAATATGATATTGTTAATCCGTGTGTGTTTATTTTAAATTGAAATAATTATTTTGTTAATTATTATTTATTCTTATTATGAACCTATTGGTGAGGCCCTACTGGGCTATTAGATCAGACCCCACCTTTTCATTCAGGTGTTTTCATATTTTCTCCTAGATGGTTTGAGAAAATGGAAAGCACCACATGAATGTGGACCTTCTTGTTGATCATGAGCAATGAGGTCTATGTTTTTTAGGACTTGGGTTTTTTATCTTGATTTTTGGAATAATAATTATGTAATTTTGTGTTTTTATATATCTATTTTACTTTTTGTAATATTTTACTTGTATAGTTTTCATTTGAGCATAAAAATTAGAGTCCTTCATTCCACTCTGTTTGTGTAAAATTCATTCCCATCATAATATTGTATGAATTCATGTTCTTGTTAGAAAACAGTGGGGATTGGGAACAACCTTTAGTCTATTTTGGGATCAGCTTAGTTATCCAAGTTCCAGGGTATCTATGTCCACTCATGAAAAATGTTTGCTAGAAACATGGAAACTCACCTAACCGTGGCAGAGTATGTTTCCATGACCTAAGACATGGCTGAGAAAAGTGTTAAGTCACCATACTATGTATTTTAATTACCTTGAAGCTAACGTCGAGAGATATTTAATGACAAAATTTCAGGAAGTGGTTGTTAGATTATATCAAGTATTTTTTTCTACCTTACCATGAGTTCTTAATTTTAAATTTATTATATGTATATTTTTTGATAGAAATTATAGATTTATGATATAATTGAATTTTTTTTACATGAATTATATAATTTTATATTCTAATCTGTTTTCACTTAAAACATAAAAAAAAATTGACACACCCAATAGAAAGGCCACATTAATTTTTGGGTCACATAGTCATTATACTGAACAAGCACACAAAGTAAGGATACATACCCCACATTAGAACACAATGAGCATACTGACCATGAGTCCTAAGATTCACACATACATATAATACATGGTTTTTTAGCTAAACTATATATTTTTATGGTAGTCTATTTTAGTGTTTTTATTTTAAAAATGTGAATTTTAAATTTTAATCAAAATGATTCAAATGATTAATTAATTTTTAAAATAAAAATATTTTATTTTTACATTATTATATTATTTTGAAATAAAATTATGATTGAAATTAATTTTAAAATAATAATTTAATGTTACTAATATAATGAATTTCTTTGTTAAATTATAATTTTTATTTGAGTTAAATTTTATAAAATAAATTTCCATTGATTTAATTACTTGAATGAATCTAATTTATTTTATAAATTATATTATAAATTCGTATATTGTGTCTAAAAATTAATGAGAAAATGTTATTACTTATAAAGTGTGAGGTATTAAGAGGAAATGATTTGTTATATAATTTTAAATATTTGTAACAATTATATTGCAGTGATAATCCAATAAAGCCCACACACAATTGAAGAAAAAATTATTGTTAGTGGTTTTTGGATATAAAGATGTAATGGTATATAGTGAAATGTGTTTTCACTACCTTCTTTGAATGTCAATGAATTTTTAATTTCATATTATAAGACTTATTGTCTTAATAAGTGAAAATGTTATTGCATGACTGCTGTTTTTCCATACTAACATAAAAAATTGTATTCACCTATATAATCATCCATTGTTGTTGTGATCATTATCATAGAACTATATCGTCCCAATAAAATCTTCAATATGTTTGATTCCTTGTATTTTTTTAGTTTAGTTTTCTTTCATTTCATATGTTAGTAATTGTTTAGTATAGTTTATTATTTTCTTAATAATAAGATCATATTTCATTAAATGGTTATTCAGCCTACATAAAGGAATTATGGGTCATGAATCTCGATTAAAAGATCAGTCACCAACTATGTTTTGTATCCTGTAAAAAAATTGTAATGAGACTCTATTTTTTATGTAAAAGACGTGTTTGTGGACGGTCTGCTCACCTTTACAGTGGGGTTCTTAGTGGCTACCAATTTCATCGAGGACTAGTGAATGTTGAAGATTAGAATAAGATATTTTAGATCTAAATCACTATAAATATTGTTTTTATATTTATTTATATTGAACTTCGTATCAAGAATACAACAATAACTATATTTATTTATTATATTAACTTGAATTTTTTTATTTAAATTTTTAAAATGAATATTTTACCACCTTTAGTAATTATTTCCATAACTATCAATCCAATAATTTTTATCATATCAAATTCATTTATATGGTAACGTATATGATTATTTCTAGTTTTTTTAACTATGCACTAACATGATATCCTAGGAATAATAGTATAATGAATAAAATTAATGAATTATTTTAAAATGATCATTTTTATTGTGAATGATTTATGGATTCCACAAAACCACAATTTTTCTATGGAAATGACTATGTCTATTAGAAATACATAATCGAAGCTTTCTAAAAATAGTTCAGTGTTGATCACTAAACTATTATGGATAACCCATATGAGCTACCGAATGTTGTTCTTGAGATACTTTTAGGTTATTACATTATAAAATATGTTTTGAATTAAAAAAAAATTATTTGTTACTATGCTATAATTAGATGTTTATATTGTCATGTTTCATCTTCTAAGTCAACCCATGATATATGGATGATACATCAAGTGACTTATTATGGGCCTGAAAATTTAATTATTACCAAGATAGAAAATCTCCGACTAGAAGTCTAGGACCTCAATATGGGAGATGAATAATCTGGAAACCAGATTTTTAATTGGTTTAATAGTATTACAAATGCTCTGACAGCTCTCAGGGAATACTTGGACAACAAAGATAAATAATATAGAGTATAGGAAGGTATTCCAAAAAGATTTCATGAAAATAAGTTTTTCATTTATGAGAGTAATAATATTATGGTGTATGTTTACGATTAGCTAACAGGATTTCTGATGTAGAATTAGTTAGATTTGGAAAACATTGAATTTGAAGAGTCTAAAAAGAGAAATGTTATTATATTTAAATCTAATATTTTTTATAACTCTAGTGCCTATGAATATGAGTTATAGAAATGTGAGAAAAAGATGGATCACATTAGTTAGAAGATTTTAGGGTTCATAAAAATAAATTATGGGAAGATTCATTTCAAGAGGACATACAAAAAGGTCTATTAGAAAGGTAATGCCAGAATGAAAAATGATGATTTAGAATTAACATGTAATGAGTTTAGTAATTAAGTAAAAATAAGATCTAAACTCTCTAAATTCAATCATTTAATGAAAAAATAGGAAGGAGGAATGATATGATTTGTTTGGAGGGAGGGACATCTCAGATAGTTCTGACTGATGTAGTTATTCTATAATTGAAAATGAGACAAATAAAATTTCCCCAATGAGTATCTAGTGTGAGGTAAATGATTATCTATTTACTCATTTGACAAATACAGAATTTGATTATTATAATTCTTTATATGAATATGAAATTGAAAATGTTTCTATTCCATGTTATGATCCCGATTATATAAATTCTAAATTTAAAAAATTGTTTAAATAAAATTAGAAAATAAGAAATGATTGAGTCTGGTTTATTAAATAATATATTGAAAATAAATAAATTTGAGAGGATATTCAAAAAAAATTTAAAAATTAAATGACAATGTTATTATCTAAAAATATATGTTTCATAAAATCATAGTTCTAATGTTAATTATTATTCAATGCTTCAAAAAATATAATAGGGACAAGGAAGGGTTAAAAATGTTTTTTTATTAAATGATGAATAACATGAGAGAATATTCAATTTAGTTCTAGCTAATTTAACTGTAGTATAAAATAAATTTAATAAAATTAAGCAAGGAAAAAATAAATTAAAGTTAATACTTTTATATCTGATGAGAATGTTTGTATATACTAAGAGTTTATTAAAAAATGAGAATATTGATTTGAAAAATAAGTTTTTAAATATTAAAGAGAATATATCTACCTTTGATAAAGTAAAACAACAATGATTTTTGGAAATTTCTCTAATTAAACATAACACACAAAAAAATGGTATTGGAGAAAATAGTTTGACAACATGTTTAAAGAAGACTAATATTTTTAACATATCAACATGAATCATTTATAGTAAAACATATTTTAAATTTAGAATAATCTAAATTATGTAAATGGGTGTTCAATGGTATTTACACAATCATTTGGGTATACTAGAACTTTTATTTGTAGATATTTATTTTCTAATTAACCACTACTAAATGTTTTAAATCAAATTTGTTGCCTTTTTTATACAAAACGTGTTGGACTGAAGAATGAATGGGTACCAAAACAATTTGTTTTATTATTTAATTTCATAAAATATTATTTAGAAGTTGGAGGGACTCATTGTATTTAAATAATAGCTACACCCTGCACATGGTGGGTGATATATCCAAATTTTTAACATTTATTTCATGTGATGGTGGCCTTGTCACATTTGAATACAACCTTAAAGGGTAGATTAATGGTTTTAGGGAAGTTATTTTCTCTAAAAGATTTATTATTTAAAATGTATTACATGTACGTATTTTAAATCAAAGTCTTAGAAGTGTATCACATCTGTGTGATAATGGATGAAATTTTATTTTTGAAAATGATTCATGTACTTTTCTAAAAAAATTAAATAGTATTATTTTATTAAAATAAAAAAGTCAATACAGTCTTGATTTTTCTAATATAACCAAACAAAAGTTTATGTGTTTGAATTATATTAATGAAGATGAAATTTTTTACATAGGAGGCTTGGGAATTAAAATTGCAGACTATTTCACAAGATATAAAATTATGAATAAGTTTTTCAAATTCCCAACATACGTACATGTAAGTACATAATTTTTGATTCATGATTAAAATATAATCAACAAAGGGTAATATTTAAATCTACAAATTATTAAAGTACCAACATATGTTTATAATTTTTACATCTTTATTTGTTTGGACCAATTCGACCTGTTAAATTATATAGTAAGAAGTATTTATTTGTAATTTTGGATGATAACAATATATTATTATTGAGTTATTTCTTATCCAATAAAAAAATAAATTTTTTTGAATTGTTTCAAATCTCTAATCTTATTCAAAACATCAAAAAGTTATCAATCATATCAATGAAAAGTGATAGAGGAGGTAAATTTTTGAATTTATAATTTGATCAATTCTGTGAAACAATTGGATATAAACATTTTTGTCTTCCCCTAGGAATCTCTAGTCAAATGGTGTGGTGTAAATAAATAACTTAACTATTCATGAAATCATGAGTTCAATTCTACATGAATTTTTTGTAACAAAATACTTATGGCTAGAAGTATTAAACTAATTTTTCTATGAATTAAATTGACATTATATTATATTTATATTAATTAAGATCACTTATGAACATTTTATAGTTTTTAAGCCTAATGATGGATATTTTAGGGTTTTATTTGTAAACTATATGTCTTAAGTACAAAATATAATCTCAAAAAATTCAATAATAAATTAGATGTAGGGATATTTATAGGATATTACATTGATAGAAAATATTATAAAGTATTCAATAATAAAAATTTAGTTGTTGAATAATCTTTTCCTGCTATGTTTAGTGAAAATAATTCTAATAAAAAAGAATATAAATTAAACAGAAAAAATTGATGAGTTTAGAAAATTAATTTTTGGTGAAGATAGTGACCAAGATATTAGTAATGCATCATTTTATGGGGATCCTATATCTTGTCAAACAAATCGAATGGAATATAGAACTCATAAATATAATCATATTGAAAAATTGATTGGGAATTCAGAATCAGGTATTCAAACCATTATTTTTTTAATTTACCATACAAACTATGATTTTGTGGAAGAATTAGTTCCATTACATGTCAAAAATGAATTAATTGATTCAAATGGGATTAATTTTATGAATGATAAATTAAATAAATTTCGATTGAATAATTTGTTGAATTTAGCTTCTTTCCCAAAAGATAAATCATTTATGGGATATAAATGGGTATTTTTAATAATCCTCATTAATATAGAAATGTCATTAAAAATTAAGAAGTAGTCGTATCATAATATTATTCCCTTGAAGATGGAATGGAATATGATGAATATATTTATCATGTTGCAAAGTTAGACGAAATTAGAGTTACATTATCATTTTGTAATATTTAATACATCAAATTATTTCAAATTAATGTAAAAATATCCCTTTAAAATGGAATTATTTTAGAAAACGTCCATTATAGACATACGCCATGATTTCAAAATTATAAGTTTCCATGTCAAATTTTAATCTTAATAAAATATTATAAGGTCATAAAAAAGCTAAAAAATCATTGTATGAAATTATAACCTAGACTTTATTAGATAATTATTTTGTAAAATTTTAGGTTGTTCCATCCTTTTTTATAAGAAGTGATTATTGTAATATGCTGAATATAAATATATATGTTTATGATATTATATTTTCATTGAAAATGAATATCTCTAAAATTATTTTTCTAAACTATGAAAAGGGAAATTTACATGATCTTAATGGGATAAGTAAAATTTTTCCATGGTTTAAAAGTTAACCAATGGAATGATTGTATTTTATTTAATCAATCTAGGTATGCTAAACAACACTTAAAAAGGTTTGGAATTGTTCGTAGTATATTTATGAAAAAACCAATGATTACTGATTCCAAATTGGAAATTGAAAAGTATATAATGTGAGTTGATATTAAACCATATATAGTCGCTATTGGTAGACTATTTAATCTCACTTCTTCTAGAATTGACATAATGCTCTCACAATTTAGGGAACTCAGTTTCTGTCCAACCCTAAAGAGGTTATCATAATGTTGTTCAATGTGTTATTAGATATACCAATGTTACAATTTGTACTGGATTTTTCTCTTATAATGATAGTCGTTTTGATTTAATATTTTATTATGATTTTGTATTCCTAGGTTGTACACTTGATTTGAAATGACCTAAAGGTATGTTTATTTTTTTAGAAAAAACTGTAATTTTATGAATAGCTAAGAAACCCTCTTTTTAGAAATGTCTATAGTTGAGGATGGATATGTTTCTTTTTATAGTTGTTGTTCATAGAGTGTTTTTCAAAAACAAACTTTATATGATGTTAATATATATTTTTATAAAATTCATATTTACTATGATAATTAATGTTATATTTCAATTTCCAAAATCCCTCTTCAACATTCTAGAACTAATCTCATCGATGTTAGATTTAATTTTCTTACGGATCATGTAAATAAATCTGACTTATGTTTAATATTTATTTAAATTGTGAAATAATTTACAGACAACCTCACTAAAAACATATACTCTATAAAAATTGAGAACATGAAATTTGAATTAGGAATTCTAGTTTTTTAAAATGACAGATTAGTTTTATTAAAAATTACTCCTCTGATTAAATTTTCATTATACACTACTGTTTAAAATGAATAGTTAAACCACTACTCAATCATAATTATTTTTTTATTTGAATTCTGTATCTATCTATTTACTCTTATGAAAACACACTACACTGTTATTTTTAATGTAATTTATTTAGTTCAAACGAGATTCTGTATTATATAATAATTTCTAATTTACATTTTTATAAATTATAAAAATTGGGGCATATTATTTAAAATTTAATGAATGTTTTATTTTATAATTTACAAAAGGGGGATTTTGTTAGTGTTTCAAGTTTTATGTTATCAATTTCATATTTTGGTTTTGATAAATTAACATTTCATCCCATTTACTTAAATTGAAAATAAATTTTAAAATTTGATATTTTAATATTATAAATTTGTTAATGATAAATTGTTTTAAAATTTTAACCCCATTTATATTAGTACACTTTTTAATCATTGGATTTATTGTTATCATTTTGTAATCTAACATAGTTTTTATCATGTTTTTATAATATTATTTTATGTTTAATTTTTTTAAAATTCTTATTACATATGTAATTTTTTTAATTTGTTAAAGATAAATTTTTTATTTTTTTCTAACATGTTAATATATATATATATATATTGAGGACCTTTATTCATTTTAATAAAACATACTTTCTCTACATTATAAAACTCCAAAAGTGGCAGTATTCTTGTCCAACACCTCCATGAAACTGCAATTCTTTCTCCAGTGTCATGATCCTCTCATCTGCCACACTACACTCCAGCCACTCTACCACAAGCTACATGATGATTGGATATTTATATCAACCTAAAATAAAAATTGATATGATATTTCTTCAAGATTCAACATCTCACATCCTTAGTTGCATGACACCACCAGTTAAAATCCCATATAAGTATTAGTGAATGATATTTTGAGTCACATTAACATGAAGAAGAGGTTAGATTACCTTGTGTTTTTTTCTACATTATCGTGAGTTCTTTTTTTTCTATTTACCACATATATCTTTTTTATACATATAAATATATCTTTTACATTTAATTGAATTATATTTTTCACATTATATTTCATATTAGATTCATATGTTTTTTTCAATGAGTGCACATAAAACAAATGTCTGCACAATCAGCAGACTGACTGCAGAAAGTTTGGGGTCACACGGCCAATATACCGACTGTGAACAAAAGGTAAGAATACTTCTGGAATGTGAGCGTATTGCGAGCCTACTGGAAATGTGGTTTGATCTTTTCATGGTCAGTAAAAGACAATTTATATTTTTAGTTAAACTATATATTTTTACAACAACCTTTTATAATGTTATTTTTATTAACGGGTTTACAAAAAACATTATTAAAGGGTTAAAACTATTAAATTTATTTATAAACATAAAAAATATTTCATTTTATTTATTATAATATGTTGTAACAAAATTAATATATCAAGTCCTATGAAAATAATAATTTTATTTTATTCACCTTAGGATTTATTTATTATATTTGAATTATTCTTTTACTTCATGTTTTTCGAATAGATTTTTATTATTTTAATTACATTAAAAAATATCATTTATTATATAAATTATTTTATAAATTATTTTAATTTATATAATAAATAAATGAATGTTTTTAAATATAAATATTTATTATATCGGAGGTTTTAAAAGGTAATGACATGTTTTATTATTTTAAATATTTCTAATCATTCTATACTGATGATAATATTAGAAATCTCCTAAATGAATGAAAAAAATGACCCTTGTTGTTTTATTGATAAAAATATATCATGTCATACATTAAAAATAATTTTGAATATCTTCTTCAAATATGAATGACTTTTTATTTCTCATGACAAGACTAGTATTCTTGATAGGTTAAAAAGTTCTTCAATGACATCTGTTTTCCCTTCTAATATTAGAAAGTGACTTCTATTGTATAATCCTCTTAAAATGTGATCAGGTTCATTGAACTTCATCATCCCTGTCAAATTGATCATAAATTGGTCTCCTTTTATTTTTTAATTTGTGTTATATTTAATTTATTATATTTATAATTTTTTAATATGGATTATGATTTTCACAATCAGAATACGTATTTTGTAACACCCCAAGCTTCTACAATACGCTTTTTTTGAATAATATGATAGTGTGTGTTGTACGCAACATCGAGTTCTAACACACCACAACCAATCAAACTAGCAGTTATGAATAGTAATAGCTAATTTTTGAAAATTTATAAATTTAATTTTTCAAAATGGACTTCATTTTTGGATTCATAATACCGAAATTAGCCTAGGATGAATTTTTGGTATTTTTCCGAAAAACTTAATTTTTTGATGAATAGTGAAACCACTAAGTGGTAGTTAAAAAACTAAATTTTTCATAAAACTTAATTTTACCACTTCTATGAGTGGAATTTAAAAAATCTTAGAGACGCAGTTAATATCATGTAGTAAAATGTGGTTCAATGAGATGAAAATAATTTTTGGTGAATAGTAACTTTTTACTTTTATTTACCACGGCTAAAAGTAAATAGGGTAATTAAGTGTAAAAATGATATTAATATTACCCCAACACATGTACTAATTCTATTGGAAAAGTGTATCTTGACCAGAAACAACCATAGGAATAAAATATTATCACTTAGGTCCACTTGTATTAGATTAGGACATTTATTATTATTAAATTCAATGAAGAGTTAAAAGAGTTATAATCAATGTTTATTTACAAAAACATTTTTAATATAAAGTATTACAGAAGATAAATTCTATTTTAAATATTCATTAGAAATCTAAAAATATTTCCTACATAATGATATTTTATTTATAATTTTTAGACATTAAATAATTTAATTTATTTATGACACAATGATGATGCAGTAATTAACATAATAGTGAAAAATTAAAATAATTGATATTATAAATAGAAAAATAAATATAATTTGAGACTTTTTATGAATTAAAATAATTTTATAGGTTAATATTATATGATAGGATTGACTTAATTTACTTTTTCTGAAATAATTATTCTGTTATGATTTTTACAAAAAACAATTATTGAATAGTGTCAAAATTGACATAAAAATGTTTTTAAAACAAATATTATATTATTAATTGATATTAAATTCATAAAAATCTATGGTTCATAAAAGAGACTTATATCATGATAGGTGTGTCATTAAGGGACCACTTTAGGGTCTCTTGGAGGTATATAGTAAGTGTATTAACTATATAATATAAAAATACAAAGTGGCATGGTAAGTGTCAAACTAATTAACTAAGAGTTAAAACTAAATGATAAGGATAATATAATTCCCCAAACCTGTATAAATTCTATGGGATGAGTGTTTTTGACCCAAACCCACCTTAACCTTTAAATAATTCACTTTGGTGCCATAATAAACCAAATATGAATTTATTATAAAATAATATTTCTAGCTTTTCCAAAGGTGCCCCTCACCCCTCTTATAAAAGAACAATCCCACTTCTCATTAATTCACACTTTGAAAGCCTTTTGGTTCAGCCAAACCCTTCCCAAATACTCTCTCAACATCCCTCAATACAACCTAGATTCCTTAGTTTGGTCAAAAAGCCAACCTATGGAGCCCTTTCGATCAAATCGAAAGGAAGAACCCGAAGAAGAGGTAATGTTTTCACCACCCATTTTCAAATTCATTTCTTCTTAAAATTCTTATTTATTTGTTATTCCCATTCTAAAATAATTAATCCAGTATCTCCTATAAACTTTAATATTATTATAAATATTATACAACCATACTCAGTATTCAATCCACCCTTTGAATGACATTTCACCATACGTGCGTACGTACGACTTACCGTCTCCACGTTGTGGTGTAATTGTTATTCAATATTTTATTATTTGAATGGGTATAATAATGATTTGTAATTCATTTAAATAAAAAATATAACATTATAATGATTCTGTATATATTATATAACATCCAATTATATATTATTTTGATATCAAAAGAATGATATTGTCGCGTGTGCGTACGTACGGACTACCGTCTCCATGAATGCGATGAGATTCATTCTCCATCGTATCCATTCAAGTATAATTATCATTTGATGATTTAAAAATAATGTTTATGTACTTGATATCAATATGGATATGAATAATATACAACCTATCTATGACAAACAAGGATTACATAACAAAACAAATAATGGAAAACAAATAAGTTAACACCCGAAACAACGATAATACTAAGATATTATTAACAAAACAATGTTTCAAGATCATATATGATATCATATTAATATATATGATTCTTGTAACTATTATTTCACCATTATACAGGATTTTAACCTACCCCAACCAAGTAAAAGTACAAGTTATGGTTTTATTTCGCAATCTCTTCATTATTCGAGGTTGTTTATACATAAAAATCTACTGGAATTTCTTTATCATCCATGTCCATGTTTCTTCGAAATGTATTTCAAATTTTTTTAATATTTACAAAAATATGGGTTTATGTAATTTATACCCTTTTTTGAATTTTTATAAGAGGTTTATAAAGTAATACTTCCATCGTTTATCCAACAAGGTGCTTCTTAACCATTTCGATATAATTAAGGTAAGAATGTTTTTTTAACTTATACGGCGGGTGCGGCTATTTTCCACAGTTATAAAATTGTCAAAGCTTCCATTACAATATTATAAGAATATTTTCAAATAAAATGTTTTATTTTATAGATATATGAATCTTAAATGATTTCAAAATAGTAAGAGATATTTCTCTAAAAATAGTTTTGATTTCATCTATGTCAACAGCCTTTGATGAATTTTAAGATTAATTGAAGTTGATTTATTATTACACAAAACTTCTATAATGTGTTGAAGGTTTTCTGATATGTCTGACTATGGATGATTTATTTTTATACCATTCATGGTTTATGAAGAATGTATTGACATCTCATATTCTAGTTTCAATACAAATGTTTATGTTATGTTTAAACATTTTCATATGGGAATGCATTGGACTTAATATGTGACGGGTGGAGCCCGCTATAGCTCCTCGATGCATAGGTAGGTCTCATGATACAAACTATTGTCTTGGCACAAGGCCTTGGAAAAATCTTTTTTGTAGTCTTGGCACGAGGCCTTGGCTATGTTGTTATGATAGTATGGCATTATGCATTCCATCATTATGAAATTGGATATTGATATTTCAGGTGATTATTCGATTAGTAGAATATACATCTGAATAAGTAGACGACATTATTTCATTTTATTTTTTCCAAACTATGTGGAAGTTCAAGATTAAAAGGCTTTTGTTTTAGTTATAAATTGCCTTAAATGTTTATTCTTATTTAGGAAGGATTCCTATATATTGTTATCCTTACTGGAAATTCGAGCTCACCCCTTTTCTATGTTTTATTTTTCCCAGGATGTGAATAAGTAAATTATGAATGACCTGTAGTGACAGTATGAGGGGATAAGAGTGTGGACTATGGAGACAATGTTGTTGTAGTTTTCATTTTTATGATATAATGTAAAACTTTATGAATATATATAGTGTTTTCAAGACTACTAAACAAATCAGTATTTCGAGATTTGATCTTTCTTATGATCATGACAATGTTATTTAATAATGCACTGACTTTGGGTAACTAGGGTCGGGGCGTTACTGTAGGTATCAAAGGAAGTTTGGTACAAACCATGGATGCTGGATTTAGACGAACTCTGATTATAGCACATAGATTTAAGATGGAATTTGAGGATTAGTATAGAAAAACTTCCTAGAATTTTGGTATTGTATAGATTTTGTGAGTTTTCCGAGAAATACATCCATGTCTGGATACGAGCAGGTAGAGGAAGCTCTGGCACAGATGTACCTAGGGGTAAAACCCGAAAACACCGCTTTGAGCTGGACTCAAACGGGAAGTGGTGCACCACAACGGGCCTTGCTGCACTATTGGTTATGACACTCCTGTGGGATATGCTTAGGATAAGTCTAATTTTATTTACAAATCATTATGAAGGGTTTATGAGATTATATTTCCTCAAATAAAACATTTCTATGATTATGGATTGTATCCATAAATAGTTTAATTTATGTTAAGTTTTTTATAAGCATGGAATTATGATTCATAAACTGATCTAGTTTATGACATTGTTTAAAAATGGCGCCTAGTGGAAGAAATGGAAACTGTTTCAGTGCACGAACTCCATGTAGGGGTTTCCCTCCTACTTATGTTCATTATAGTGGAGCTGGTGATGAAATTGGTGCCGATCAGCTAACCACCATACTGGGACAACTCACTCAGGTTATGAATAATAACCTTACCCATATGGAGCACCCTGATCCGCAGCGTGGAGGGTCAATGTTATATCGCTTAACGAGGCAAAAACCACCAACATTCAATGGGAGTACAAATCCATTAGTAGCTGTGCAATGGATAACTTCCCTAGAGAAAATATTTCAGGATTTGGGAAGTAGTGAAGGGGAAAACGTTTTCATGGAAGTTTACCGCCTCACTAAATATGCTGATCAATGGTGGTCATTGATTCAAAACACGAAGGAAGATGATAAATTATCAAATATGGAATCGAGGGAGTTCAAAGTTTAGTTTTTAGAAAAATACATTCCTCGTGACCATCGAGCAGATATGGAAAGGCAATTTCTAAGAATTATACAAAAGGAGGATGATAATGTCACAAAATATGAGGCTAACTTTACAAGGTTAGGAAGGTATGCTAGAGATTATATACGTAACCCAAGAAGTAATATTGATCGTTTCTTTGATGGGTTAAAAACATTTCTCCATTGATCATTAGTCTCACAATCCTTCTCATCGTACAAAGACATTGTCTCATGTGCTATCAAGACAGAAAAGGAATTCTCTAGGTCTTATCACTTTAAAGAAAAGCAAGAGAGGAAGAGATCTACTAATCAATCTAGGAATGTAAATAAGGGGATGAAAGGAAAGGTTGAATATCCATCGTGTACTAAATGTTGGAAGAAATACCCTGGTACATGCTTTAAAGGAACGGGAGTCTGTTACAAGTGTGGTGAAAAAGGCCTCCAATCTCATGATTTCATGGGGAAGAAAGAAGCTACTGATGTTCAGTGCTACAATTGCAGGGAGATGGGACATTATACGAATGAATGTCCTAATATTCAGGGGAACTTACCCCAGAAAAAGACAAGGGATCAAGGATAAGCTTATGCTATCACTACTGCTGAGGTAGAAGCTCCGAAAGAAGTGGTGGCAGGTAATTTATGGGTTTCCTCAATTTTAGAAAATGAATTATTTGATTCTGGATCATAGCATTGTTCCATATCTTCCCAATTTGCTAAGAAAATTAGATATTTCCAATTTGATTTAACAAGGGAGTTGTAAGTTAAAACATTTAATGGAAGTATCATTACAAAAATGTTTTTTGAATCAGTCCCCATTAGAGGACATAAATTTTCTTTTTCTACTGATCTCATCATCATACCTATGATTGATTTTGATATAATCCTCGGTATGGAATGTCTTTTGGAAAATGATGTGAAGATTTATTTTAAGAAGAAAGAGGTTACAATTCTTGATGATGATGATAAGGAACACCTTATCTTTAGAAGAGAATCATCACCACCTAATTCTTATCTAGATCCACCCCTAGTAGCTCAACAAAATTCAATTATTGTGGAGGATGAGGATGAAATTACAGTGGGTGAGGAAAGGAATGTTCAAATAGAGGATGTACCTGTTGTGAAAGAATATGTAGATGTGTTTCCGGAAGATTTACCTGGAAATCCTCCAGAATGAGAAGTTTAGTTTTCCATTGATTTAATTCCTGGATAAAGGCCTATATCGAAGACCCCTTATATAATTTCCACTGTGGAATTATTCTAACTAAAGAAACAACTAGAGGAATTGAGTAATAAGGAATTTATTCGACCTAGTTTTTCTCCATGGGGAGCCCCTATTATTTTTGTTAAAAAGAATGATGGATATATGAGTTTATGTATCAACTACAGGGAGATCAATGCTATAACAATAATGAACAAGTATCCCCTAACTCTCATTGATGATTTATTTGACCAACTTCATGAAGCTCAATACTTTTAAAAGATTGACCTTCGATCTAGATTCCATCAGTTGTGTGTGAGGAGGGAAGACATTCTGAAGACATCATTTCGAACAAGGTACGGGCTTTACGAGTTTACAGTAATGCCTTTTGGATTGACTAATCCACCCTCTGTATTCATGGATCTGATGAATAGAGTTTTCACAGAATATATCGATGAATTTGTGTTGGTATTTATTGATGATATCTTTCTATACTCCAAAAGCTACGAAGATCATGAAAATCACTTGTTCATTATCCTAAAGGCACTGAGAAGACATGAATTATATGGGAAGTTTAGAAAGTGTGAATTCTGGCTTAAGGAGATTACTTTTCATGGCCATATTGTCTCAAAATATGGAATCTCTGTTGATCCTTCTATGAACAAGGCAGTCCAAGAATGGACAGCACCTACGAGTATAACTGATGTACGTTGTTTTATTGGTTCAGCAGGTTATTATTGACGTTTCATCCAGAATTTTGCCCGGTTGGATAACCCATTAACAAAGCTCACACGTAAAGGGGTTAAATTTGTTTGGACAAAAGAGTGTGATGAATGTTTTGAAGAACTGAAGAGAATATTAGTCAATGCTCCTATATTTACTCTACCATTGGGGAATGATGGGTTCGTTATTTATAGTGACGCATCGAAGAAGGGACTTGGTTGTGTCCTTATGCATAATGATAGAATTATTGTTTATGCATCACGATAGTTGAAAATTTATGAACCAAACTATCTTAATCATGATCTCGAGTTAGCAGCCGTTATCTTTACTTTGAAGATATGGAGGCACAACCTCTATGGTGAAAAATGTGAGATTTATTCTGATCACAAGATTTTGAAGTATATATTCTCAAAAAAAGAACTCAACACGAGGAAAAGGATATGGAATGAATTACTCAAGGATTATGATTTTACGATACACTACCACCTGGGGAAGGAAAATAAGGTGGCAAATGCTTTGAGCAGAAATGAACATGGAGTTTTTAGAATGATGAGAATTGACAAGGATCCTACTTTTATGGATCTAGTAAAGTCGGATATGGGAATCACCAGGGAAAGTAAAACATCAATGCCTTTTCCAATGGTTGCCAAACCATCTTTAATAGAAAGTATTGAGAGTTCTCAGACTGACGATGAAGAATTTCTGAAGAAGATTAAAGCTGTGAATGATGGGATATTGAGAGACATTGTGTATGAAGATAGAATGTTGAAATTCGGGAAGAGGCTTTGTGTTCCCAATATACCTGATCTAAAAAGGGAATTTCTAGATGATGCTAATAGTTCGAATTTCTCTATAAACCATGGGAGCACCAAAATGTATAGATATTTGAAGGAACATTTTTGGTGGGATGACATGAAGAGGTAGATTGCAGATTTTGTGTCAAAATGTATGGTTTTTCAACAAGTGAAAGCTGGAAGGCAACAGCCTGGTGGAGTATTGAAACCTCTTCCCATACTGGAGTTTAAATGAGACAATATTACGATGGAAATTGTCATTGGACTACCAAAGAGTCCTAGAAGGAATGATGAAATTTGAGTTATTATTGATCGTCTTACCAAGTCAGCACATTTTGTTCCTATAACAGAAGATCTACCAGTGAAACATCTAGCAAGACTATATATTAATGAAGTTGTGAGACTACATGGAGTACCCCTATTGATTGTTTCTGATCATGATCCCCATTTGCTTCAAGATTCTGGAAAAGTCTTCAGAAATCCTTGGATACTGATCTTCATTTGAGAACTGCCTACCACCCTCAGATAGATGGACAAATAAGAACGTACTATTCAAACCATAGAAGACATGTTGAGATCTTTCTCACATGACTTTCAGGGTATGTGGGATCAATATTTACCTCTGGTATAATTTTCCTATAATAATAGCTTCAATTCGAGTATTCAGATGGCATCATATTAAGCATTATATAGAAAGAGATGTCGTACACCATCCTGTTGGGATTACGTTGGTGAAAGAAAAAATGCTGGTCCAGAACTGGTGGAGGAAACGATGGAAAAGGTGAAGGTAATCCAAAACCATATCAAAGAAGCTCAAAGTAGGTAGAAATTCTATGTCCATAATCGAAGAAATGATTTGGAATTTCATGTCAGTGATCATGGTTTCATGAAGGTGTCTCCATGTAAAGGAGCTATACATTTTGGTAAGAAAGGTAAATTGAGTCCCAGGTACATCGGACTTTTTGAAATTCTAGAACGAATTGGGGTTGTAGCGTACCGATTGGTAATGCCACCAAGTCTCTCCAAAGTTCACGATGTGTTCCACATATCTCTGTTGAGGAAATACATGCCTGACCCAACACATGTACTCACCTACGAGAAATTAGAACTGGAACCCAATCTGTCTTATTGCGAGGAGCCCGTCAAGATTCTTGATACGAGAGAACATATACTGAGAAACTGGACGACTTGTCTGGTAAAAATCTTGAAGAGGACCCATAAGATGGAAGAGGGAACGTGGGAACCCGAGGAACTTATGATGAAGAACCACCCGAGTCTTTTCATGCGGTAGTATTCTAGAAATTTCGAGGACGAAATTTTTTGAAGGAGAGGAGAATGTAACACCCCAAACTTCTACGGTACGGTTCTCATTGAATAATATGATAGCATGTGTTGTACGCAACATCGAGTTCTAACACACCACAACCAATCAACCTAACCATTATGAATAGTAATACCTACTTTTGGAAAATTTATAATTTTTTTTTCAAAATGGACTTCATTTTTGGATTCTGAATTCCGAAATTAACCTAGGGTGAATTTTTTGTATTTTTCAAAAAAACTTCATTTTTTGTATTTTTCAAAAAAACTTCATTTTTTGATGAATAGTGAAACCACTAAGTGGTAGTTAAAAAACTGAATTTTTCTTAAAACATAATTTTACTACTTCTATGTGTGAAATTTCAAAAATCGGAGAGACACGGTTAATATCAAGTAGTAAAATGTGGTTCAATGAGATAAAAATAATTTTTGGTGAATAATAACTTTTTACATTTATTTACCACGGTTAAAAGTAAATAGGGTAATTAAGGGTAAAAATGATATTAATATTACCCTAACACATGCCCTAATTCTATTGGACAATTTTATCTCGACCAAAAACAAACTTAGGATTAAAACAATATCATTTAGGTCCACTTGGATTAGATTAGGAAATTTATTATTATTTAATTCAAAGAAGAGTTAAAAGAGTTAAAATCAAAGTGTATTTACTAAATCATTATTAATTTTGGATTATACATAAGATAAATTCTATTTTAAATATTCATTAGAAAGCTAAAAATATTTCCTACATAATGATATTTTATTTATAATTTTTAGACATTTAATAGTATAATTTATTTATTACACTATGATAATGCATTAATTACCATAATAGTGAAAAATTAAAATAATTGATTTTATAAATACCCAAATAATTATAATTGGAGACTTTTTATAAATTTCACTAATTTTATAGGTTAATATTACATTTTAGAATTGACTTAATTAAATTTTTTTATGTAATTAATATTTTATGATTTTTACAAAAATCAATTATTTAATAGTGTCATAATTGACATAAAAGTGTTTTTAAAACAGATATTTTATTATTAATTGATATTAAATTCCTAAAAATCTAAGGATCGGCCAAGAAACTAATATCATGATAGGTGTATCATTAATGGACCACTTGGGGTCTCTAGGAAGTATGTAGTATTTTTATTAACTATATAATATAAAAATACAAAGTGGCATGGTAAGTGTCAAACTAATTAACTAAGGGTTAAAAGTAAAAGATAAGTTTAATATAATGACCCAAACCTATATAAATTATATTGGTTGAGGGGTTTGCGACCCATCCCCACCTTAACCTTTAAATAATTTAATTTGGAGAAATTAGAAACCAAATATGAATTTATTATAAAATAATATTTCTAGCTTTTCCCATGGTGCCCCTCACCGATCATATAAAAGGACACTCCCCCTTCTCATTAATTCACACTTTCAAAGCCTTTTGGTTCTACCAAAACCATCCCAAATACTCTCTCAAATTCCCTCAATACAACCTATAGGCATTATTTTGATCATAAAGCCAACTTATGGAGAACTTTTGATCAAATCAAAAGGAAGTACCCGAAAAAGAGGTAATGTTTTCACCAACCTTTTTCAAATTCATTTCTTGTTCAACTACTTCTTTAATTGTTATTCCCATTCTAAAATAATGAATCCAGTATCTCCTATATACTGTAATATTATTATAAATATGGTACAATCATATTCAGTATTCAATCCATCCTTTGAATGACATGTCACAATACGTGCGTACGTAAGGCTTACCGTCTCCACGTCGTGGTGTAATTGTAATTCAATATATTATTATTTGGATGGGTATAATAACGATTTTTAATTATTATAATAATAAATTTAACATGATACTGGTTCTTTATATATGATATACCATCCAATTATATATTATTTTATATCAAAAGAATGATATTGTCGCTTGTGCGTACGTACGAACTACAGTCTCCACGAACGCGATGAGATTCATTCTCCATCGTATCCATTCATGTATAATTATCATTTAAAGATTTAATAATAATGTTTTAGTACTTGATATCATTCTGCATATGAATAAGATACAACCTATCCATGAAAAACAAGGCTTACGTAACAAAACATATAAAAAAACAAGCAAGTTAACACCCGAAACAACGATAATACTAAGATATTATTAATAAAGAAATGTTAAAAGATCATATATGATATCATATTAATATATATGATTCTTGTTACAATTATTTCACCATTAAATAGGAGGTTAACCTACCCCAACCAAGGAAAAGTACAATGTAAGTGTTTATTTCACAATCTCTTCATTATCTGAGGTTGTTTATACATAATAATCTATTTGGATTTCTTTATCATCCATGTCCATGTTTCTTCAAAATGTATTTCAAAACATTTTTAATATTTATAAGAATATGGTTTAAAGTCATTTATACCATTGTTTGACTTTTTATAAGAGGTTTACAATGGAATTTTTCTGTCGTTTTCCAAAGAAGGTGGTTTTTAACCATTTTGATAGAATTAAGGTAAGAATTGTTTTTTTAACTTATACGGCGGGTGCAGCTATTTTCTACCATTATAAAATTGTCAAAGCTTCCCTTACAATATTATAAGAATATTTTCAAAGAAAACGTTTTATTTTATAGATATATGACTCTTAAATGATTTCAAATTAGAAAGAGATATTTCTTTAAAAAGACTGTTGATTTCATCTATGTCAACAGCCTCTGATAGATTTTTTTCATATTTAAAGTTGATTTATTATGATACAAAACTTCTATATTTTATTTAAGGTTTTGTGATATGTTTGACTGTGGACATTTTATTTTTATACCATTCATGTTTTATGGATAATGTATTGAAATTTTGTATGATAGTTTCAATACGAATGTTAATGTTATGGTTAAACCTTTTCATATGGGAATGCATTGGACTTAATATGTGACGGGTGGAGCCCGCTATAACTCCTCGATGTATCGGTAGGTCTCATGAGACAAACTAGTGTCTTGGCACAAGGCCTTGGAAAAATCTTATTTGTAGTATTGGCACAAGACCTTGGCTATGTGGTTATGGTAGTCTGGTGTTATGCATTCCATCATTATGAAATTGGATATTGATATTGCATGTGATTATTCGATATGTAGAATATCCATGTGAATAAGTAAATGGAATTATTTTTTTCAATTTTTTCCATACTATGTTGATGTTCAAGTTTAAAAGACTTTTGTTTTAGTTATACATTGCCTTAAATGTTTATTCTTATTTATGAATGTTTTTTCTATATTGTTATCCATACTGGGCATTTGAGCTCACCCCTTTTCTATGTTTTATTTTTCCTAGGATGTGAAAAAGTAAATTATGAATGACCTATAGGGATAGTATGAGGGGATAAGAGTGTGGGCTATGGAGACTATTTTATTATTGTTTTCATTTTTTATATATAATGTAAAATTATATGAATATATCTACTGTTTCCAAGCCTACTAAACTCATCGGTCTTTCGAGATTTGATCATTCTTGTGATCATTCCAATGTTATGTAATAAGGCACTGACTCTAGGTAACTAGGGTCGGGGCGTTACATATTTCATTGTCTTGTTGTTCCACCACCATGAAGGAAGTCTGGGTTGTGACTCCAAATCAAAAATTCAACCCACATAATAGTTTTGGTCTCCATTAAAAATACTAGGTTGTGCCTCTGTGTTTTTATTAAAATGAAGTTTCTGTTTCATGTTTTAACACCTTAAAATGTGATTTTATTAGTGGGTAATGATCTTCTCATGGAGTATATAAGTTTGAGGATTCGACTAGGATCATAGTGATCCAAAGCACGATAAAAAAATTTGTTCTTTCATGTTATTTTAACTAGTCCTCATATCATGAACACATCACTCACTGTAAATCATTGTTTCTTTAACCCTAATTGTCTGTTCATTAATTTATTAAAATGAATATTAACCCCCATTCATTATTATCCTCACTATCAATCCAAAAACACTCGATGAGTTAGATAACATAGATTGTGTCCATCCATGTTCTTGTTCTCATCATGTATATCTATACTAAGTATGTGATGTAAGACTGAAGGGATAGGTTCACACATGTGCATCACACCCTAGGACATGTAGAATACAAAAAACCCAATCAAGATTAACTCAATATCTAGTGGATTGAAATCAGTATAGTGGTGCTCATGATGATTCTGAGTACCCCACAAAAGAAAAAAGGCAATAATAAAAGATCTCACTCTGGGCATCATGGAGGGATTCCAACAACTCTACCCATTACATAAGTTACATAGAGTGGTTCACCATCACGTGTACATGATGTGAATCCAAAATACACCCTCAGTGAAGGGATTAAGGGAAAGAATCATAAAGAGACATTCCAAGATAAAATGAAAAATGGATCTAGGATTTCATTGGAAAAGTAGATACTATATTATTTCAACACTGTGTCTACCTATGTATCATAGTTTGTGCCATGTCCATGTTTCATACATATATATTCTCGTGTACTACTGGCCAGGCTAGGTACTTAGCTATGTACTCCATAATCACACACTATGTTTCTCAGTCAAGTCACATGCCATGAGACACATGTCACACAACTTGTGATATTAAAATCCTTCATTGTAAACCTAGTACCACATAGATGGACCCATATGATGTTTATCTCAGGATTTCACACCAAGTATATTAGGAATTCCTAGAAACTATGGAACAATTTCACACATCATAACCCACTCCTCTCACTTTTGATATGGAAACAAATCATGTTAGAAATCATGTATATAGTCCGGATGATTCATTTTAACTTTTTTAACTAGAAATCATACCTCAATATTCTTTGAAATCATTCAACGAGATGCACCATCTTCACATGTTGAGTATTCATAGATTGTGTATAACCAATTCCAAATCGATCGATCATCTACCATCATGATTCCTCATAATCACCACATTGATGAAATATATAACTATGGTATTTATTTTATCCATTAATGAATAACCACAAAATAATCAAATATTAGGTATTCATAAAACCATGGAATAGAAGAGTTTCTTGAGACGAATGTCTGCATAACAGATGGATTCATGCCCAATACATAATCATGATGATTTATGCTTATCATATTGTCAGGTTCAACATGATTTTTTCCATTATAATTATTAATTATATGAAAATACAATAATCAAAAATAGAGATCCCAATCTTGGATATGTTTTACCCATACTCGCAATACCAACAATCATGAAATCAAATATTTGGTTGATTGAAAAAATAATTCATATGACAATAAAATGTGAATAAATATAGATAATACAACATCCTACCCCAGTTCGTATTAATCCCAATAAAAAAAATCCGCATCATTGTCATTGGAAGGATCCAATAAATTTGTTACACACTGATCAAGGTCCCATGTTTTCGTTTCTATTCACCAAAGTATTTCTTAATGATCCCTCAGAAATATCAATTGTTATATAGGCTACCTTATGGGTTTTACATAATAAAATGTTTTTTGAAAAACCCCAAGTCATGTAAAATTAATTAAATAATTTATTTTAAATTAAATAATATTTTTAAATTAAATAATTTATTTAATAATTCTTCCTTGGTCGCGCCTAACCCGAACACCCACCACGCTCGGAAGTTATGTTATTACTAGGGTAAAACCCAAGATCTGAACTCAAGGAAACTATAGATTTTTTATCCAAGTCCTCATTTTAAATTTATTCAAAACTTTTAGGAATATCATGTTCCTGTGAAATTAAAATATTTAATATATTTTAATAATAAAATCCAAACACACAAGGTCTCAGAATCACACATCTTCTTAGTGTCTGATCTCCAAAATATTACTATACCCTTTTTAATACATTAAATGGAAGATATAGAGTTGATAAATTCTACCCTCCTCAGGGATTTACATCATATAATGAAAATAATAAGGCTAAACAATGAAATGTGGGTATGTAGGATGGACATTGGTCTCTCGATCATAGGTACTCTCCAAAAGATTCTTGTGTTTCCCCAAGACATGCACATAAAGAATCACTCAGACATGGATAATACTCTCCCACCAATCCTTAATCTCAATGGAATAATTATTAAAATAACCTCCATCATATATTTCCATCTCACCCCATTCAATAAAATGTGATGGGTCACACATGTACCTTCTTAGCCACGACACATAGAAGATGTTGTGTACGTGGTCCAATAGTGGGGTAGATACAAGTGGTGAACCACCTCTCCAACTCTATGGGGTATCTAGAAAGGGAAAATAAATCTCACATATATATTTCCTCCCTATCCTGTTTTATGTAATTTAAATTTAAGTGAGATCATTTGGAAAACAAGGTTTCCCTCATTGAACTCAAATTGGGTCCATCATTTGTCCTCATAAAAATTGTAATTGATCAGTAATGTCCCCATCCACTCCTGGATAATCTACACCTTCTCTATTTTGGAACATAGTTTCTCTAGGCCCATAATTGATGACTCACAAGTTCTAGTATAGTACAGTTGGGACTTACATGTCCCCGTACTGTGCCCCAAATGGTACCATAGAGTTGGTGTAATGGTAAATGATTTCATATGAAAACTCCACTAATGGTAGGTGATCCTACCAGCTACAACCAAAGTCTAACATGAAATCCTGTAGCATGTCTTCGAAAACCTGAATGGTCCAACAAAATTTTCAATTAGTTTGGCCGTGAAAATACACTATCAAAGGAAATTAATCCCCAATGGATTCCTACAATCTTTTTACTAGATGATATGTGAAGCGATCATCATAGTTAGAAACGATTGTAAAAGGGACATCAATGAGCCGAACTATCTCTTGAACAGAATGGAGTCACATTCACTCTATGGAACTCAACTCTCGAATATATAAGATGTGGGAGAACAAGGAAATTTGATATGTTATTACCCATATGGGATCATGTACACTAGACATCTATGGTATCCCCACTATAAAATTCAAAGATAAAAAATCCCACATCCACTATATAGCCAAAAGGTGTGGAGAAAACCCCATTAGATCCTGGTGTTTAGACATAACTATATCATATGTAAGGTAATGATAGAGGATGTGTACAACTCCCTTCTTCATCCATTGAAACCAAAATAGATTTCATTGTTCTTGGTCCATCATAACCACCTTTGGATGTACCACCAAGTGAGATGTATGAAACTCTTTCATAACCTCCTCCAACAATATCATTGGTAATGTATTTCATCTTATAAAAAGGATAATTTTATCCCCGCCATTATAAAATCCATTAGGATCACATCCAATGTATATTTGATTATATAGGGTCTCACCATTGGTATCTCCATTTTGAGAATTCCTAACACACTATAGAGTCTGTGGGGTAACACACATCGATTGGAGGTAAACTACACCATCCTCAACCAATAAGGATGGATATAATGTTGTTAAAATCTCCAATTACTCACATAATAACTGCATAAAAGATATCTGATTGAGAGTATCTTCTAAAATTTTCCTCACCCCTAGATTATATATAATCTCAAAGATAGAATAATAGATTAAATTTTACCATAGACATAGTCTCATGCTAACGTATTTAAATGAGAATATATAATTGAGACTACTGTGGTCCAAATTTATGATAACTCACTCACCAATAAGGTATTTTTTCCACATATCCAGTGAATAGACAGTCGCTTCTAGCTCAATATAATTTTTAACGTTGTTTTTTTTCATGTGGTCTGAACTAACATGAACCATGGGTAATCACTAACTTCCTAGGAATCATAAAACAACCCATACTAGTATTAGGTTTATCAAAAAAATAATACATAATATTAACCATCCTCTAGAATGTACAAGATGGGGGATCCCATCAATATCTACCTCAACTCCTAAAAAGCATGATGGAACTTCTCTATCCACATGAATGGATACCCCTTATAGTAAAAAGATGTTAAGGGGGATAATATCCAAGAGAAATTATTTATAAATATTAAATACTATCCTCCCATCCCAAGGAATTTCTTCACCTCCATCATGATCTATGGTGGGTCCCAATATAATATAACCTTGACCTACATCGGGTCCACTATTACACAATCTAATGAAATAACATGTCCCATGAATTGGACATCCTAAATCATGAACTGGAAATTTGTGAGCATCTAATAAATATGGCCATATTAATGTATTTATGGGACCATCCTCATGTGTCTAAAAATATCCCCTTTAGTCCCAAAGTACACTAGGATATCATCATTAGAGACTATAAATAAATTGACCTATTAAAGGATGAATGATCTGGTTCATGAATACCTAGAAAACTAATAGTATGTTCTTCACACAAAACAATATTACTGTGTACTCATATTAATCAGAAAAATATTGTATTTTCGTCTTTGGTATATATATTCCCAATACATGCAATTGATGATAGCTTTATCTATGGTCAATCGTTGAAAACCATCATTTATCATTCTACTGATGAAAGAGGTCATAAATCCTAGTTAGTGAATACTTTTTATTCATGGTTACTTGATTTAGTTGATGGTAATCCATACACATCCTCATGTTCCAATACACATTCTTTGTTGACAATAGTGGGGATGCGTAGAGTGAATCCCTGGGCAAGAAAAATCTCTTCATTTGTAACTCCTGTAACTGCACTCTCGGATCATAGAGCTCTATAGGAGCCATAAAATATGATAAAATAGATATCAAGGACGTTCTAGGGGGTATATGAATGTAGATATGTTTCTCTTGGTTGGGTGGTTGGCCTGACACCTCCATACTAATGATTTCCTTGTGGTCCACCACCACTATTGAAAAAAAAAGATATTGTATCCACTACACTAAGTGTCATACTAACCAACTGGTGTGTAATAAAAAGCACCCTCCTGTAAATGAGACAATCCAAATACATTGAGGTTTTCATTTCAAAACAAAAGAAAAAACACACCCTATAATCGTGGACACACAACATCCTATGCTAGAAATAGTCTAGATGGAAATAAACTATAGATATCCATTCCAAACCCAATATGAAATAATAAGGCCTCATCTCGACTACACATAGATTCCAAAAGAAACTCTGACCTCCCAGATTTATGTCACACTATTAGCATAAGTGATTGATCATTGAGTCAGTTTCAATAATAGTCTCCAAAAAATCAGCGGTGAGCCATGAGAACAACATGAATCTATATGTCTCTAACTATAGTAGTTTAAATATAAGAGTGTATTTAAATTGTATCTATCATAAATAAAACTAAATTATAGATTACATAGATTATACCTCTTCATATTCCAGGAGCCTTAGGGATATAATCCTCAACTGCCTATATCATCCCTTTTCCATGGCCACCATCTCCATGAGATGAGAGGGGACCACCTTGGGATAGTGATGGTAACATGGAAAACCATTTTAGACCTCCATCTACTCTCCCAGGTCCTCTAGCATGTATTTATCACTATAGATCTACCATATCATTCAATTCCTCTACATAGGCAACCCATCTACTGCCTCTCTATCAGCTGCACATAGGGCCCGACAATCTTGTGCAAGGTGTCCCCAACTGTCAAAAGAGTACCACCACCATTCTCTAGGATGGCTATATCCATACAATGATCCTCGAATTGTGGAACCTCTACCATGGGAATATCTCTTGAAATTTATCCCACATCCAACTCCTTATTTATTTCATTAGATATATGCCTCCCAAGTCTCTGTTCTTGTGTTACCACTGATGGGAAAACAATTTTCATCAGCATATCTCACAATATATCAACAACAAAAGAGTATTACAACACTAATGAATTGGTATTAATGCATATAGTTATCAAGTTACATTATATATCTCTATGTAGTCCTTTATACATGTACCAATACTAAAAAAGCCAATAAAAAACCATACACATCATGTACTGAGAAAGGTTGGTGAACCTCAATGAATACAATCCCATAGTCATACTACCCTACTAAAGTAGTCGAAGATACTGAATTCAAAAAACCCTTAATGTAGAAGAAGAAAAATCATATCTGAAAAGGCACTCATAGACTAACCATGAAAGATTCACATCATCACATGACTAGTTTACTATGTCCCACTATCATCTCTTATATCCGTGTGAAAGGCTCACTACTAGGAAAACAATATATTATTTACATGTAATGATGAGAAGAAAGAATTATGTCTCTACATCATGCTATTTCTCAACCAATTAGATGTCTATATCACCTTGGAACATGATTGGTTTATGTCAATGAAACTAATGATGCATGATCAACCTGCACTACTCATCTACTGGTACTACATGTTCATATGTTTCTCAAAAGGTGGTATTAATACTCGTGCACAAACTATTGGAAATACCTCATAATGTGGTACCTATATCAATGTATCATCACAAAGGGTATCATCCTTATGATCCTACTTTTGAATCATAGATGGAATCCAGAATCGAGACATCCTGTAATAGATATGATGTACCACAGTGAATGATTATATCTAAAGAGACGATTGAAGAAGGACATGGAAACTAAAACTCATTCCTGTATGATAAATATACCAATGTTTTTCCTATAACCAATGTCGACATGTAATGAGTCAAAATCTAGTCGATTATTGTCATAGTGTATGGATACATTAGCCTCCACACCAAAAAAAAGTCACTGGTCTGAACGATGATCTCAAAACACTAAGCACAAATTTACATAAAACCCATACCAATCGCATAGAATCTAGGAATAATGTAGAACCAACCTCTTTTGATAACACCCAATGACAAAAAAACCTAATGGTTCATGATCTGCAACTACCCCATGCCCACCTCAAATAGACCATGGGATGAAGACAGGTGATGAGTAGGTATATTACAAACATGTGAGGCCTTGTCATAATTTTCATGTACACATGCTTGCATCTCTAAGACCATACAATGATGAAATTTTAAAAAAACCAATAACCATTCCTGAATTCATATAAAATACAACCAATAGATTACAATTTTTTTGTAATGGAATTCTTGGTCCAAATACAATCCCAGCAGTGAAACATAAAAAACTCTAAACTATAATGTATAAGATGACTGAGGTCATGGAATCAACCAGATCCCAGCCCAATCTATTTGACTCTCTATGACATGCCTAGTCCATGACCCTCTTGGAATCCATTAAAAGTTAAATCATCATCATAAGACATGAAATTTTTGGGAAATCACATATAGGGTTTAATATAACAATACCCAATAAGACACCCTACAATTAGTTATCATATTACATCATGAATAGTGATCAGATACTCACAAGGATATGTTAACTACATATATAAAAAGTATTTAAATATATAATCATACTATATGAACAATCTCGAAGTAATTTCACAACCATAAAAACATAGTTTGATTTCCACTCAAAGGTTCTATATAACACTTACACGATAAAACACATTCCATGAGTCAGATAACACTGATCTTGTCCATTCATGATGTCATGTCTTCAGGTCATTCCTTAGGAAGTACATCCTAGATATCAGAATTTATTGATATATAGTTGTAGAGAAAACATAATGATGGGATATAACAAATACAGTCTAGGTTAATCCTCTATGTAGGGGATCAGCCCACATGTAGTGTTAGTCACAACGATTCCATGAACCTCGCATTGGAAAAATGATGAGGATAGAAGATCTCACTCCAAGCATCATGGATGGATTCCAACACCTCCACATGAGATGTAAGTTTATTAGAGGGGATCAACATCATATAAATATGATGCAATTCCATAATAAACCCTCATTTAAAGGATCATGGGAACACGCCCAAATTTGTTTTGACCAAGATGAATAGAGAAAGGGATCTTATCCTTATTTGAATAAGTACATGGTGTGTACTATAAGTATATTGTGTGATTATTCAGAACAATGTCATCTCATGTATCACGGGTCATGTCGTGTCCACGTAGGAGTAGATGACATTGCCTGTATACTCTTGGACAAGTAGTGTTCTTATCTTTATGCCTGTATAGGTGTCTAGTTGTGTACACCTACTGTACACACAGAGTTTCTAGTCCAAGTCACTTGTCGTGTGACGCATGTCACACAATGTGAAATACTTATATCCTCTATGGAATCCTTATAACTACACATACGGTTGCACATGGAATGTATCTATAGATTAATGATGTGTATAAAAGACTTTCATTGAAACAATAGAGGCATATGAAGTGTTTTTTCACAGTTCTTCGATCTCTTATCCATCTATGTATCACATTGAAAAGCATGGATCTTGTTCAACTGAGTCTTGTTTGATTCTATTTTTTAGAAACCATGTATCGACCTTCATGGATATCATCTATCGAGCCCCCCCATCAACACAAAAAGAAAACATAAAGAATGGGTATCCTAAAATCGGAAATGATTGGTTATATCTTGTCTTCATGCCTTGCAATAACCACATCGATTGAATCTGTACCTATGGTGATGATTTTTTGAGAAAAAGAATGGTCACACAACAATCAAATATTAGTTACTCATTGAAACATGGGCCAAGCCAATGAGCCTGTACCCAAGTGTTACATGCTCTTGCTTGGCTTCCAAAAGACCCAGGTTCAAATCCGGGCAGGGAAGAATTTCCGGGGTACTATAGCAGGGTACTATAGCAGGGGCGCTGTAGCAGACACTGTAGTAGCAGTGGAACTGTAGCGGTTGCAGCACCGTAGCGGCAGAGGAACTGCTGCAAGATACTGTAGTGGTGGTGGGTACTGTAGCAGGGACGGTAGCCGCACGGTGAATTGTAGCAGTACTATTCACAGAGGGTCCTTTAGTCTAAAAAATGGTCTTTCAAGCCTTGTATTCAGGCCACATGGCCTTGAGCTATCAGGCTATGTATTGGTTCTCCCTCTTCAGGCTAAGAGGTCTTTTCTTTAACAATAAATTGAGGCTTCAGCCCCAACCTTTTAAAAAAATTGAACCGTGGGCCAATGAAATTGTCTATGATGAATGTATGAAGAATGGGGGAGAAATGTGAAAAATATAAACATAATGATTAATACTAAACTAATGTGTATGTGTCCTTTATTCATTTTTATTATAATTTTGAAATATAAGATAATAAAATAATCAAAAATTGAAATCCACATCCCCGAAAAATATAACAAATACTCACAATGCGCACATTCCACATATCAATACATTGGATTATTGATTATAGTATATAATAGGAAAATAAAATATGGATAAATAGAAATAAAATATAATCCTACATCTATTTGGATCAATTAATAGTGAATAAAAAATCGATGTCATCGTCATTGGGGAGATCCTAGATTTTCAATACACACCAATCAAATATCAACAATCCAATTGATGTTTTTTGAGAAAAATACATCAACAACCCATCTCAAATCTCCATGTTTATGAGGATGACCATGATATCATTCTATAGGAACATATTTATTGAAAACCCTAGGTCATGAAAATTTAATCAAATAAATTATTTTAATTTAAATAATTTATTTAAACATTCACCTATGACAGTTCTGAATCTGATTGTCTGACACGATCCTGGTTTCTATCATGCATAGGGTATAACCCTCACTCTAAACACAATGAATACCTTGAGTTTAATATTTGAGTCTCTATTATTTAGTTATTCCATTTTTTCATGAAAACTATGCACAAGTGCAATTAATATATTTAATATATTTAAAACATCAATTTTGAACATAGTGGGCCTTAGAATCACACAATTTATTAATGGTTAGTATTAGAAATATTACTATATATAATTAAATAAATGAAATAGAATTAAAGATATGTTTTAATGATGGAGTTTTCTTCATTATCCATTGTTAATTTACCACATTCAATATTTATTCCACCTATGTTTGAAGATAGTTTAAAAAATAATTAATATAAATTTCACATTTTGATGTGTGTTAGAGAATGTTAAATATTACTCTATAAATAAGGGAGTAAATAAATTATGGGTCTAACTATGATTAAATCATTATTATCAATCTTGGTTTTCTTTAAATGTAGTGAAATAAATTATGTTACATAAATTTTATCAATTATAGATATATTATCTACTATATTGGATGAAATAAACATTTTCAAAGGAAATATCTTTACCAGATATGCTTCATTGAAACACTTTTATTACAATGTATAAAAAATATATATTTTTATTAAAATATATTAATAAATATATAGGATATCATTGGAAAATAATTATAGTATTTTTCCACGACCAATGAGATTATTTTTCAGCAATTTATTTCATTATCATGAACCATGGATCATCACATCTTTTGATATGGATTGATTAGTAGTTGAAAGTATTTATTTCACATTGAGGTCTATGAACAGTAATTGTATCCTTATTTTTTATCCATTTGACTTTTTACATCAAATTGATCCACCACCATCATGTTTTAAAGGGTTTCGTCATCCATGTTTTTGAAATCCACTCTTATTTTTGGGGGATATACACATATAAAGATTATTTGACCAAATTGGATTATAGTATATTTATATAATTAAGCAAAATTATGATTTTTCCCTACATAATAATTACTAAATAAAAAACTTAGTAGTACAATGGATTTTATGAAAAAACTCTTCAATAAACAATATCATGTTATTACTCTTTACAAATACTTAGGGAATGGTAATATTTGAAAAAGAATTAGTAATAATAGAATATTGCTGGAATTTATTATTTTAATCCAAAAATGGGTCTTTGATAAATATGGAAGACAAATTTTCAAATATCCTATTATTTTATCATATTTTTGTCTTTACAAAATTTTATGTATTTTAGGGATTCCATAACATGAAACAACAAGTTTTACCAAACACCAATATACTATTAAAATGGTATTATATAAATTGACATTTATTATGAAGCTATTTGACTTGTGTGTATGAATAAAAGTAAATAAATTCTGAAAAATAATTATTTTATCTGGTAGAATATTAGTTTATTGGTGATCAATTAACTAGAAATGATAATAATACGAATAATTTTGAAAATAAGGGTTTTTTTTCTGAACGACTATTGGTACGCACGTATCGTGTTTTTATCATAATAAATTTTAATAATCACTATATGGGAAATTAATTTAAATAAATATCTATGTTATAAATTTAATAATTTTTTTAAACATTCAATAAACATTGTTACTTGGAATTAAGAATAAATTATATTTTTTATATAAAACTATATTTTTTAGAAATACTAATCAGCACATCTTAAAATTTATTTAAAAATTAGGGTTTCATTGGTGATGGAAGTATTTATTATTGGAATGGCATGTATGCGATCTCTAGAAATTATAGTTGTGGACCTTGGAATTTTTTTCAATGGGTGGTGGTCCAGGGTTGGCGTCGATGATGTGCATTGTAGTGGATTACAACGTTGAAGTCATGAAACTAGGAGATGTTGGGATAAGACAATGTCTCGATTTTTGGTCATTAGTTTTTCTTTGGAGCACTCTAATGACTTTGTCAATGATGTGGATGATGGGAAACTTCTTGGTGGTGGCCTTCAACAAAAACAGTGGAAGATGGCTCAAGAAGAAGGAGATGACGGCAGGTCAAAGGATGATTGATGGTTTTCAGCAATATAATAATTATATTTGGGTTCTCTAGTGGTGGTCCTTGGATGTTAGATAAGTGGTAGAGATATAAATGTTGAGTATGAAAAGTAAGTTAGTAGCCTCGACATATAATAAGGTGGTGTATATCTGGTCATGAATTTGGCTTCGTCATCATATATTGTCTCATTCGGGGATGCAACAATTGTTGGGGATGTGGATGAGCTGAAGATCTGGATTTTAAATGTACTTTTGGACTTTTAGAATTTTTGGGCCTCTCTAAAATGGGTTTTGTAATGGGTTTTGTTCCATCTGGTGCTCATGACATTATGTTTTAAGGCTTTATGCCTCCGATCCTTCGAGTTTGTAAAGGATCTCCCATAAACGAGTTCAAAAGGAGTTTTTATTTTTATATTTATTATTTTTTAATAAATGTTGTAGTCCCCAAAATTCGTTGTTATTAGGAGGGATAAATATGGAATATAGACCCCCTTTTAATTTTTGTCAATATGAATAGTAAATGTGGTAAAATTTATCTTATCGTTAAGTGTAAGTATTGTTAATTTCGTTAAAAAAATGTAATTAGGCCATAATTTTTATCCTCAATTATGTATATATAAATGTAATTATACCCTTATCACCTTTGTCTAGAAATTTATTTTTTAATGGAATTTTTCCCATTAACATGATCTATAAAATATTTAATGCAATGAACATTATAATGTTTAAATCCCTTAGTTTTAAATATCTTTTACGTTTCCACATAGTTATAGAAGCATATTGTGAGTGAATGTAAAAATATATTTTTAGTACAATGAAATTCTATTCATGATTGAAATTTTAATCTAAATTTTTTAATTATATAATTATCTTAAATGGGATTGAGACACCATAACAACATTTTCTAAATTAATAGAAAAAATGTAATGGTTTCGAAAATATTTTAAATAATAAAACATGGGGGAGTTATTATCTTCCATGAATTTATTAGTTAAATATAAAATATTAGTCTTTTGTTAATGTATTAGATTATAAGTCCATATTTTTATTTATATATATTAATTAAAATTAGATTAATAATGCTAAAATTTAAATTATTGATTTCTCTTGAAAATAATATTTTATTAAAATATTTAAAAAAAATTAAAAATAGGATAAGGATTATGATATTTAGTTGATAATGGGTTCCATTGTATATTTATTATCATATAATCACATTATATTTAAAATTATAATCCATTAAGGATGAAAACTATGTTTCCATGGTTATGGATAATATAGGTTATCTATGAGATTAATCAAAAATGTATGTTTTAAGACACCAAATAATCATATCAAAATTTTATCGATTTCTGGGATTTAAACCCCAAAATATTTTATCTTATAATTTGTATCCATTTGATGTCATTTTATCTAGATAATGAATTTATAATATATTAATATTTTATGGAATTTCATGGGTGACCCACCCCTAAATTATAAAAGGGCACCCCATTTTTATCTTCATCAAACCACATTGAGCCTTATAGCACAACCATCCCCTACAATATTACCTTCTCAACATCCTTAGTGATATTATAGAGGTGATGGTCCACCCATAATACTATCTTGTGGGTATTTAAGAGGACATTTAAAGTAGTTGTTTCAATGAAGAGGTAGTTTACATAACCGGCCACTTACTTTTTAAATCTTATTTTACCTCATACAAATATGATATATACATTATTAAATAATAAATTGATTATACTCAATATAATTAAATGCTATTATGATTATGAAACCCCCATTATTTCACCCTCGTTTACATCAAATGGGAAGTGAACATATCACGCATGTGTACGTATGAAATACTGTATCCATATAATGATGAAATTAATTTTTTATTAACATATTTAATGGATGAGTGTAATTGTGGGTTTAATGCTTCATATTTATGAAATAATTATAATTTTTAATGAAAATATGTAATAGACCAAACTTGGTCAACCTGACTAGTCACCCATGTCATCCCATTATATGGTTTGATAAAATAAAGAAATCAAAATGAGTCTAATATATATGAATAAACTCTAAAAGAAGACTATAAATAGAAAACAAGGGAGACACAAATACGAGAAATGGTATAAAGAAAAAATAATTACAAGTATAAACTATAATACTCCATGTGGCCAAAAAAATGCCATGCCATCCCAAAATGAAAGAGTGATATAAACAGAATCCATCATGTTACAGGATGCCCTTCCCATTACATATGTCCTACAAAACAATGTCAATAGATCCCCATAAGAAGAATTTGGCTATGAGAATCAAATCCCAGTATGTAACCACCCAATTATATATATATATTCTAACATAACTTATGAAAATGTTAATGATATAAAACAACATATTTTTTAAAAAAATGAATAAATTACCTTGAAATGATTTATTAAAAATTAATTTGGTTTTTCCTAAATTTCATATAATGTTTACCAAATATAAATGCATTTAAGTAATGAAAAAAACTAGGTATACATACCCAAATATGAATATATTTGGGTTCCAAGAGACAAGAAATAATGTATGATTAAATAAACAACTAGAAACAACAATTCTGTTTCTAGTCGATATCTATCTAATAGGAAAATATGTAGTAGTCACTCATAAACCTAAAAGGAATAAGGAAGTATCAAAATAATATCGAGTCCTTCCAATGCCCATTGATAAATAAGAGGCAAACTCTTAGTGGTGTCACACACAATGTATCTATCTTTATGTACCCAAGGTTATAACTATGCAATGTTTGTAAATTTATGTTTTGAAAACCATGCTCACATATTTATAAAAAAATTTAAAAACAAGACAATCCAATTCAGGGATTTAAAGTCCTTTATTCAAAATCAAGGAAATCAATTTTTTCAAGAAAACCCATTTAAAATATAAACCCATTCTATTTTCTGTATCTTCAAATTCAATTCTATTGAAAATATCATAAAAATAATAAGAACCAAATAAAATTCAATAAATTAGAATGATTTAATACATAAATGTACCTAAAGGAAGTAAAAAACCTAACCAAATTTGACAATAATTATTTGAAACCACAAGATATGGACTAAAATATCATGGAACAAAAATAGACTAAAATTTATTGATATGAAACATGATATGATCACAAAACCACATCCCAGACGTAGTTTTAACCCAAATCAAGAAATAAGCAAGTGGAATGCATAGCCAGAGAAGAGAAATCAGACCAAAATGGTGATCAACTGCAAAAATAATCGATTTGGATGGAATTGAGTCACCGAAAATCATATAAGAATCTCTATAGGTAGAAAAACGATGATTGCAAAGAGAATTACTGAATCATATAATTCACACGGAACACAAAAAATAAACACAAGGACATTTACATGGAGTGAAACTCATTTACACATTGTGTAATCCTTGAGGTCAGTATACACTGAAAAACATATTGTTTTCTAATTAAAACCAAAAATTTTCCACAATATTTTGTCTAAAAATTACACAACATGTAAACCATTAATCCCATCAATACAAATAACATCTTCTTTCAGAAAACCATCACATGATGTGTATTTCACATACATAGCATATTATTTCCCAAAAAAAGAACAAGATTCAGGTAGAAAATTCAAAAAATAATTTTCATCACCTATAACACCCAATATTTTTGTAAACAATATTTTGAATTAATTTAATCTCTTAAATATTGTTAATTTCACACAACACTAAATAAATCTTGTGTTATTTGAAATAACGATGTTATTGTTCTTTGTATGCACCACCATGTTCAGTCTGGGTTAGACACAACACTTAAATTATATTGTGGTACATGAAGAACTATGTTTATCTTCTGTTATATACAATGCTGAGTTCCTTTTATAACTTTCATGACAAACAAGACCTAGTTTTAGAAAACTATCACGTTATGTTAATATTATTATTAAAATATTGTTATAGATATAACATAGACATTAAAATGGTGTTATATGAATAGTATAAATTAAAATTTTAAATTATTGTTTAGAAATTTATATAATAATAATTATCGAGAGACTATGTAAATGTAAATGAAAATAAAACCCTTTTTAAAATATAAAAACTATTTTGCGTGAAAGATATATTTTGGAAAAAAACATGTATAAACACAATAAATAAATTTTAAAAATTGAGATAAATGATTTTAATTTAATATATATATATATATTATTCTGTCAACTATATAACATTCATCATATGTGTTTTATAGAAAAGATATAAGAATAAATCCAATTTTATAAATAAAAACATATATTTTTCTAAAAGGAAAGTTTACCAACATTTAATTGTGAAACTATTTTAAAAATTATTTTTTAATCAACAAAAATTATTATTTTTAAATCAAACATAATTTTTGAATGAAGAATACAAAAAATTAATTTGAGTTAATTTTTTGTATTTTTTTAAAAAGATTCAATGTTTAATGAATAGTGAACGACACTAAATTTTAATTGAAAACTAATTTTCTTCTAAATTATTTATATAAATAAATTTTATTTCGATTTTTTAAAACTATATTTCAATCAATTATACATAAATTAATAAAATGTAGGAAATCGATCAAAATCGCATAGATATTGGATTTAAAAATATTTCAATCATTTGAAATTTTATATTTAAAGACCCAGTTGTCTAATACCGTAAATGGGATTAATTCTCATTTAACATCCACAACTTAATTATTTAGAAATAGAAAAAATGGACATAATGTTAGAAATTCGGATAATTTATAATTTTTCATAAGGTTAGCATAGTTTTTGACCAAAAATATTACTGAATGTAATTAATATTAATTGCAATGATTGGTGTTAAAATGGGTTTACTTTGTGTCAAAAATTATCACAAGGGGTAAAATAACCTAAAAACAAGTAAAAAAGATATTTTATGGGAATATATATAGAATCTACATCCATATATAAAATATAGACCCATATTGGAGGCACCTGATGTAAAGGAGACCTCTAAGTATTATTTTCCTTATTAAATTTACAATAATTCCAGCCTTCCTCCAATATACATGAAAACTCACCCTCCCTTATTCACACATATAAAGACCATTTTTAGGAAACACACTACCAAAATTTCCTCTAAAATTCCGTACCATAATCTTAGATATCTCACATTAGGTGTAAATACAACCATGTAATCCCTTGGGTGTGAACCAAAAGTAGTTACCCAATGAAGAGGTATCATCCTTCCATAAGAACATTTGTTTTATTCCTTTATCCACCTACTAAATACTTACTATTTGATGACTATATAATAACAAAATAATACTCAATATAATTTTTTTTTTATTTTTAGATCATGGAATACATTCTCACACACATCAATCATATTGGATAAGCAATAATCGATTGTGGGTATTGTGGACTTCAGCCTCACGAAGAGATGCCATTCTATATTCCATTAAAAAATTTCATGGTTGGGAATAATGATAAAATTACTATTTTTATGATATATATGATATTTATAATGTATTAATTCTTCTAGAATTATTATATAACACATAACATCATGATTTCCATTTTGTGGGAATATGATAACATCGATTATGGATTTGTGGACTACCTCCTCCTCAAAGCGATGTGATACGTTAAAAATTTACATGGAATATATTAAGGATGAGTTCAGTAATAATATATGATATATATAAAATATTAATTCCAATATAATTAATATATATATATATATATTTACTTCCATTATTTCAATACTATTTGAATATTGAAACCACATTCATGCGTAGGAATGAACATCCATCTATATGAATGATGAATTTCATTTCCTATTTATTTAATTTATTGATTATTATAAATACATAAATACATAATACATATTATATTTAGATAAATTTTTTCATTATATAAGTAATTAAATCATATTCTATAAATGAGTACCGAGAATAAAATGTCAAAACTTATCTGAAAATCAAAGCAGTTATTACCGAAAAATTAACATTAGTATAGAATTGTTAAAAAATTTGTAATATAAATTCATAATAAAACAATAAATGATATCATATATGATAATACAGTTCTTCGGTAGATTTTTAAAAAAAATATACTTATTATACATGTTTTTTTAATGTGTATGAATAAATTCAAGACTTAAGTTATGTATTTTCTCATCTCACTTTTATTTTTGTGAGATACATTATATATTAATCACTTATTCTTATTGTGTGGTGTATATAATGAACTATGAAATTGTATATCATGAATTTAATTTATTTAATGATATTATATGTGTGAATATATTTCATGATTTCCAGGATCTCATTATTCAATAATTACTCAATTAGTAAGTGGATTTATGTTAACACATTTATTATTCGAGACTAATGCATTATGCCCCACATATTTATTTTATATTGTTCAATTAATACTAATTAATGTATTAAATTATTATTATCCATAAATTTATAGGTATTAACATATAAATTTTATTTTCTCTATTCATGGAGTTTATAGTTCAAATGTTACCAACTCTTTTATGTAATTTTATTTAATTTTCCTTCTTTGAGACACATGTTATGTTATGCACCTATATTCTTCTAAGAGGAGTATATAATTCCCATTTAGTTTTTATAACATGAATTTAATTTTATTATGATATTTTATGCTAAATTTAATTTTATTATCTCATGGGGAGTATGATTCTATGTTACCAAATTGGTAAGAGTTTTCTTCTACAATATTATCATTTATCATGATTGTTTATGATTAAGATTCCATTAATTAAATATTATGATCCCTCTCTCAATAAAAATCACGAATTTTTTATCCCTGGGTAATTCATGATATCTTCAATTAATGGTATCATTCTCCACTCATTGGTACTTATGTTAATTAAGAAAATGTTTTTAATAATAAATCAAATTATTTCTCACTTTGGCAAGAAATCGGTTTTACTCAAAACCATGTTTCATAAATAATGTTTTCAAACAACATTATAGATTATATTTTAAGATAAATTTCATGGAAAGTGATGTTAGAGGTTTTTATGTTTTAAAAATTGTTTTAAAATTTTTTCAGTTATACTTTATTTGTTTTCAAAGATATTTTCTAATGATATGTTGTTAGAAATATTATATATTTTAAAATTCATTTTTCAAGGCGAAAAAAATGTTTTCGTAAAGAAAAGTTTTAAATGAAATTTAAATGAATTCTTAATAATAATTTTTATATTGTTTTGTGAAATGAATTTTCTACAAATGACTATTTCCCTCATGGAATGTTCCAAGTGATATTTAGAAATCATTCTCTATCTAAGATTCAATTCTTAGAAATAACTTATTCTTTAATATCGATATTATCCATGTAAACCATTATTATGATTTCTTTTAATGGTTTATGATTAACATGAAATGTTTTATTATGAAACATATTTATTTTACATGAATTATGTTATAGAGACCAAGGATTATCATAAAAGAATATATATTGGTAGTTCATAAGAAATGAATCATAATGGAATCAAGAGAATAATCCATAAGAGCATAAAAAAAGAAAATGATACAGAATTTTTGGCATACACAGAAGCATAAAAAATCATATATAATTGGTACATACCAAGTCCTTCAAAACTTGTTAGTATTGGGATAATCACCGATGTACCTACATCATCCTTGGTATACCCTCCGGTGTACCCTCTTTTTTTGGGCTTGGGATTGCCTCCCCCCACGTACCCTCTTGATTCGGCCTAAGGTTTAACACATTTGTAACCTGTAGTGTCATGCTTGGGATTCCCTGTTGTGTACCCTCTGGTCTCAAGAATGGGATTCCATCACATGTTCCCTCTTGTTTCGGGATTGTGATTCCATCCCATTGACCCTCTTCTCGCAGGCGTGGGCTACAACTCATGTACCCTATGAGCTCATATAAAATTTATAATTACCTAAATCATTGGAGAGAGATATTTCTCTAAAACATCATATAATAAAATCATAAATACGTGTTCCACAATATAATGAATCATTTTTCAAATAATGACCCAAAAAAGAGATGGGTTTTATAAAAATCATAACATAACCATTGAAGTGAATTTAGTATCATAAATTTATCATCATGTCATAACCTCTAGAAATGATACAGGTTTCATAATCATTTAATCAAATCATAAACCATAAAATGGAGTTGGTATATTAATAATTTAATATATTAAATATAATTGGGTTTCATAAACATATAAACCGTTAAGGGGAAATATGTTTTACAGAGTTATAACATGTGAAAGAGAAATTGGTTTCATAAAGATATAACTCATGAATGAAAAACATGTAACATAATAATCATGTAATCAAAACATAAAATATTCAAAGAAATTATATAACTTATACACTTTGATAATATCCCCATTATATCATAATCAATATCAAGGGATTTCACCTTATATGTAGAAGGATTTTTAAATATCACTTGGAACATTTATAAAGGAAAATAATAATTATATGAAAATAACTTTTTTAAAACATGAAACATTTTCAAAATCCATTTCTTCAAAAACTACATTAAAAAAATTAAAGTGGAATATTTTTAAAGCCTCAAAAAAATTACTTGACTAAAAGAAACATTCTTCTTTGAAATTTTATTTTATAACATAAAACCTTTTGTAAACCATTTTATTTGTTAATAAATTTGAAAACCAATAATGGAATCTTGAATACATTTTTTTAACCCTTTGTTGGAAAATTTCATTAAAAATTTATAATTCAATCATTGAAAACCATAAAAAAAATTCAAAATTATTTTTTCTTAAAAATTATCTTAAAATATCAATTAAGAAAATTATTTTTCAATTCATTTTCATAAATATATTAAATATCTTTATTTTTTAATAAAATAGATCTCCGGAAAAAGTGGAATGTAAGGTAAAATATTCTTAAACACGTTTTATTAATTATATTAAGTAAAATAGTGTAGGAAATGTGAATAAAAAATGAATATATAAAACATTTATAGGTATTAAACACGTTTTATTAATTGTATTAACTTGTACCACATTGATAAATTTGAATCATAATACCCATAAAATTATAACATTTCATGAATCATAAAATATACAAAAAAATAATTATATTAATGAAATTACATTTTAATGGTCTGTATATAAACCCCATATAAATATATAGGTGCACAACATGGCATGTATCTCAAAGAAGGCAAAATGAGACAAAAATTTCTTTACTGATTTGTTAACATTTGAACCATAACCCCCCATTTTATAAATATCATAAAATGGATATTTAAAAACCCATTAAATTAATATTAAAATAATATAAAACATTCATAGTTATTATATAAAATACAAAAAATAAATGAGCAGTAAACATGACATGTATCTCATGAATATAAAAAGGGAGATGAGAAAGTCGTTTCCTTGAGAATTGAGCTTCATTGTACATGTTATGAAATCATTTAAAATAAATATAAGTTTATTATAAATATACAATAGATACATATTCTTATATATAATATCATATATGATTTTATTATGAATTTATATTATCAGTTTATTAAAAATTCCTTGTTAATGTTACATTTTAGGTAATAATCGCTTTGTTTTTCATATATGATTGGACTTGTTATTCTTGATCCTCTTACATAGATGATTATTTAATTACTTAAATAATTTAAAAGATGATATTATTATAATATATATCAATTATATAAATATGTTTAATAATATATAAATGATATAAATATGAAATAAAATGAACAGTTCATGGAGATGGTAGGCTGTGTGTATGCATGAATGTTTTTTTCTATTTTCTTGTCATTTTGAAATAATGTAAATGAAATATATTATGATATATTATAATTAAATTATACATATTATCTTATATATATTATAAAAATTTACTAAATGCATCCATTATACATTCAAGGTAATTTGTGAATGAATCACATAACTTTCAGGTGGCAGCAGTCCACATGTCCACAAACAATGTAAATGTTTTAACAAAAATGGAAACCATGAAGGTAGGTTTTATATACTAATTATATAAGAATAAATAAATCATAAATATAATCTATATCATATAAATATATAAATTTATTCAATATTTTAATCCCTGAATGGTGGCAATGGAAGAACTCATGACATATGTTTTTTAGGTGGTAGTCCACCATACATATGAGTGATGATTGTGAAGCCCATTCGATAGAAGTGTGTTTAGGTGTATGTAGAACCATTAGAATAAATAAATATTAGAATACATTTTATATTTAAGATATTGTTGAATAATAATAGCTGAGGGGGTTTATATTTGAGAATAAAACAAAATAACATGTAGAAGGATGTTAATCATATTTGGGTAATTCCTCATGGTTTTCACCAAAGGGCTTCCATGGATTGGTGTTTTCCAAAATAGAATCATTAAGTAGTAAGGGATTAAATGTAGGGTATAATTGGCTTGGATTTGGATGATAAAAAGGTCTTTATTTGTGTTAATATTACAGGGTTTTAATTATTGTTTATAGTGGAAGTGGAGTGGAATTATTATAAATATAATAAGGTAAACACTATTTAGAGATCCCACATACATAATGTGCCACCAATAATTTATAATTTAATATAAAAGAGATATATTGGTTGAAATAATTAAAAAAGTAGTTTCTTTCTAAAATTTTAAATGTTATTTGGCCACATATGTTTTATTTTTTTCACTAACTGAACTTTTTTTACCATAATCATTGAAATTAATATTAATTAGTTTCATTAATATATTTATGTCAGAAAAATAATTTTACACCATTATAAATTATAAATTATTAAAATTAAATAATATTTCATACATTTTAAAAATTTCTAATATGAAAAGTTGTAGAAATTATATTAAAATTAACCCTATATACGTGACAAGATATAAGTTTTTTAATGTAATAATGTTCAAGTGTTTAAAATTTTTTTATATACAATTTCAGTATGAAACAGGTTCTAATAACCAAAATTGGTTTAATTAATGTATTAATGATCTAAAAATAATTTATAAATTATTTAAAATATAATTTTTCTATATAAATAAATTTTATGAAAAATTTGTTTCAATTTAATTTCATTTTTTCACTATTGATCAAATTATGAAACTTCACAAAAAAAACCAAAAAATTACTAAATGTAAATTTTGATATCCCAATTTCAAAAATGATGTTTATTTATTCAAATAAAATTTATTATATGGTCTAAAATTGTTATTAAAATGTGTTATCTAGTAAAATGGTGTAAAATTACCTTTTATAAATATACTTATTTATATTCATAAATTTGGATTTATTCATACCTCTTATCTAGAAATCACCTAAGATGAGATTTAGATTTTGGAATAAATATAGTATATTTATTTATAATGAAAATTATTTTAAAAAACTTTTTAATTGATTTATTTATGTAAAACATGTTTGATTTCATATATATTGTTTTCCATAAATATATGTCATATATTGTCTAAAGGGTTTTATTTTTATTTTTAGTTAATTATTCATTAGATAATTATTCTTATATTATTTAATAAACCATATATAATTAATCATATTCATTACCACCATTCAAACATCAATGTAAAAATTATAATAATATCTTACTAATAATATTAATGGTATGTTGTAGTTCTGTAAAACTCGACCTTTCATGTAACACAAGCTATCGAAAGAAGTCAGTATTGTGTGTAACCCAAGAAAAACATAGTGACACATATACCATAAGATAATCTAATTAATTCATGTAGTGAATGACTAAATTGGTGTTGCGTAAAACAAAATCCAAACAATGTGCATTCATATAACACATGATATATTTAGTGTTTCGTGGAATGTAGAATATTGAAAATATTAGATTAATTAGAATAAAAATACACAAAATCTATGGGTGTTATATTTTAACCCCCTTAAAATGAAATCCTCAATAATTTTTATTCTTTTTGTCAATAAAATAATACTTGAAATTTTATTTCATATAAACTCACATTGTAAAATTTATTAATAAAACATCCTTTTAAAAAGGTAATTTAGAAATATAAAAATTGTCCAATGTAACTCATAACTAGGTCTCCATATTGGATAACATAGGTGACAAGTAAAAATATGTACATGGAAGAGGAATCTGACTATCATTATATAATGGAGAGTTATAGAAAACATGACTAGGGGAATGTTAATAAGCAAAAATACATAACACAAAGATGCTAGAAAAAGGTCATTTAAATCATAAAAAATGATGATAGTAGGAAATACATTATTTCAAGACCCATTTTCCAATATATGATGAACTTTTTTGAATATATATATATATATATATATATATATATGATTTAAAGAAAAACTCACCCTTTATGGTGCCTTGATCAATTTCTACATAATCTCATACTCTATGATGTGAAAGTGAATTTTTCATTCTTGAAGTACTAATAGATCATGATGTATAATGATATATCATTCCATCAGTCTTTAGTTGGCATCGTAGAAAAGTGGTGAGGACATGTTATCCAATACAAATATATCCTAAAATGGGGAGATAATAAATGAATATCTAAAACTAAATCTAATATCTAACTTATACCAATCTAAAAAGTGCCAATCATGCAGCCCCATATAAATTTGAGAATCTAGAACTTTAGAAATAAGTTCACTAACATAGATTAATAGTGATACCCTATATATCAAATGACAGCTCTTGATTGTCACATACAAGACATGTGAATAACATCATCATGTATTCTCTTGATATATAGTAATGACCTAAATTACCATAAATACTTATTGAAAACGTAAATTCACCTTTATTATTTATATAAATCATATATTATTGGATATATTATTTATATATATGTTTTTAAACATTATCCATGATTACATAGAATGCTTTATCAACAAATCATTAATCAGTTCCATGGTGATCAGTACCATCCAATTTACTCATACATATCCAATGAATCATTATCGAAACATAAATATATTATCATTAGGAACATATTAAGCATTATATTTACCTTAATCATGGGTTTCCCGTGGATATCACCTTGGCATTAAATTAAATTTCTAGTCCACCAAAACCATTCAACACATTCATGGAAATCCATAATCGAAAACATATACTTCATGATTCAAATTATAGAAGTCTTGAATTCCAATACATATACACTTCAATCATCCAACATTATTTTCAAACCATTAAATGGGATTTGTCATCTTATTTTTTAATATCCCATTCCTAGAATTATGAATTATGAATATTTTTTTTATGTTTTCTGATCATCTATTTAATAGTTCTTCTAATATTTAATGTCAACTATATGGTTAGAAAATACCATACCTTTCACATTTAATTTTTTTTTCTCTTTATATTTAGTTGTATTACCAAAATTGTACACCCATTCAGATTATATTAATAAAATTTCCACACAGCTCATCAATTTTTAGGATACCCATAATTTCTAGATTTGAATAATTTAATTTTAACCAAGTTTTGTTTATTTCCCACTACTGACTAAACAAGAATGAATAGTTTTAGTAGGACATATTATAAAATAAAACAACAAAATAATGAAAAATTACTTATAGGATGCCTAAATAATGAAACCTAGTATTAAATCATAGACATATTAGTCATAACCTTAGAGACATCCCGACAAATATCCTTAAAGACAACACTAGATATATCACTAATGTATCCTTATCCTAGTTTACAAGGTTTTAATAAACCAATCCTTTGAAACAAATTGTAGAGACCAAAGATTAACATACATGGAAATTAAATCATTTTAGATGAATTTTCATCACATTAAATAAAATAAATGTGTGGGGACCATAATTGTTTACTGTAATTAGAATCATAGAAAAATTATCTTCTAAATTGCTAAAATATTCTCCTAATCTCCTTTAAAGATCATCCCCTATTGTAATCCTACATAAAACCTTTGTTTATAACCTTGGAAAAGGATACATAATAAAGGGGTGCGATCAAATTATTAGTATTTCTAAATAAAGGATAATCATAAGAAAAACATGAGTAGAAGTGTAAGATAACATGATATTAACTTTTTAATATAATACTCTTCACATAAAATAGAATATCCCTGAGTCCTTGAATAAATATAGCTAATTCATAAGATAAGAATAATAAGGGAATCCCAAACATAATCCATGAGATTATAACAAAGAAATAAGATAGATAAATTGTGTCACACACATAGGCATAGAGAATCCAATATCATGGCTACCTACCAAGACCTTCATAACATCTTATGCTTGGGATAATCACCTATGTACCTACATCGGGATTGAGATTCCCTCATGTCAACCCTCTTATTTCAAGCTTGGGTTGGCCTCATATATATCATCTTATTTTTCTCTTATTATGCCCTCATATAATTCCTCTAGTTTTAGGCTTGGGATTCCCTTTCAATCCACCCACTTGTTTTTGGATTGGGATGACCTCTTGTGTACAATCTTGTTTCGATCGTGGGATTCCCTCCTATATACCTTACTGTAGTGGGAATTTTATTACCTTCTATGTGCCCTCTTATTTCGGGCATGGTATTCTCCCTTTTTACCCACTTGTTGCAGGTTTGGGATACAACCTGTGTACCTTCAAAGGTATTATAACATTTATCATTTATCAATGCATAGAGGGAGATAAAGGTCCCACATATCACATAATTAAATCATACATACATTTTCCACATGATAATAAAAAATTCATCATATAAATACCTATAAAAAGACATGGGTTTCATAATGATCATAACATAACTCTTGAAATTAAATGTGTATCATAAACATGTCATTGTATCATAGACACTAGAAAACATACATGTTTCATAATCATTTAATAAAAGAATAACCCATGAAATAGAAATGGTTTTCGTAAAAATATAATCCAGGAAAGGGAAATGGGTTTTATAAACATTTAACACATGAAATAGAATCATGTTCCTTAAAAATATTAATTGTGGATGAAAAGTCAGTTTCTTAAAAATCATGTTATGAAAACATAAAAAAATTTGTGAAATAATAATAATTGTACAAATGTATCATATGCCAATTATTTCAAAAACTATATCAATGTATGACACCATAGATGGAGAAGGTTTTTCAAATATCACGTTGAAATTTTATAAAGGAAAATAATACTTCCTTGAAAATCACGTTTTGAAAATAGGAATCATTAGAAAAATTAATTTCATTAAAACCCACATTAAAATACATATAATGGATTCTTTAAAAAACCTCTAAAACAAATATTTTGGAAAATATAATTTCCCATTTGGATATTTATTTTTAAAACAAAAAACCTTTTGAAAACCACTTTCATTGAAAATAACATTAAAACATATAACAGAATCTTTAAAACATTTTTAAAAAACGTTTCTATTAAAATAGGTTTGAAATATATAAATGAAACATCAAAGATCATTACCCAATTATAAAATCCTTATTCCATTATAATTATCCTAAAACACAATTTAATAAAAATATTCTAAATACATGTTTTTTTAATAAAATAGATTTCCAACTAGCATAAAAACAAGTTTAGGTTTTATTACAATCTTTTATTAATTATCATAAGTAAAAATTTGAGAAAAAATTGTAAAAATACATAAATATATCATTAATACCCATATGTTAAAAACATTATATGATTGTTAATGATAAATGGATCACAAGATTTCATAAATGGAAGTGTAATCATAATCAATCTCGATTAATGAAGAGATTGAAGCTATAAACTCATACCACATTGGTAACATTGAATCACAATCCCCATAAAATAATATCAGTTAATGAATCATAAAATAACATTAACATAATGATATTCGATATATCACTTTTCAATGTGCAGTATATACATCCCATAAAAAATATAGGTGCATAACATTTCATGTATCTCAAAGAATGAAAATTGAGACAAAAGATACATTACCAATTTTGTAAATTTTGAACCATAAACCACAAGGAAGAAATACAATTGAATGGATATCAAAATAACCATGAATTTAATTATAATAAATCTTATTTTACATTCATGTGATGTATATACAACACATAAAATAAACGAGTAGTGAATGTGGCACGTATTTCACAGATATAAAAAGAAATATGAGAGAACCATTACCTTTAGTCATGAATTTAATTGTACAAATTAAAAACTGTTGGGTAATAAATATAAGTTTATTTTATTTCTTAAAAAGAACCATATTATTTGATCTAATTTCATACATTATTTTATTATGACTTTACATTAAATATTTATTAACAATTCCATGTTAATGTTATGTTTTGGGTAAATTATGCTTTGTTTTGATAGATGATTTGACTTGTTATTAATGATCCTCATACATAGATATTGATATAAATATTTAAATAATGTAATAAATTAAAAAAAATTCATATATATCCAATATATAAATATTCCTTATAATCTATAAAAGATATAAATTTTAAATGGAGTACATCGTTCATGAATACGGTAGGCCGTATATACGCATGAATGCTATTTTTGTATTCCTGTCATTTTGAAGGAATGAAAATGAAATATAAGTGTATATATTAGCATTATAGTACCTTTATTTTTTCATATATATCAAATATTATTACTTACCCAATCTTTTATACATACCATTTTTTGTGTGAAAATATCACATTTCTTTGAGGAGGCGGTAGTCCACACATGCACAAATGATGTTATTGTATTTAGAAAAAAATGGAATGAATGTATTTTTGTTTTATATAATAATTAAAAAATAATTAATAAATCATAAATATCATATATATTATATAAAATAAGAAATTGAATAACTATTTAAAACCTCAAATGGTTTTAATGGAAGAACGAACAACATATGTTCGCGTGGTCGTAGTCCACAATACACACGAATGATGATTTATATCACATTTGATGGATTATTGTGTAGGTATAGGTTCAAAATAAAGAAATCCAAATCAGAAAATATAGCATACAAACTTTATTATATAGTCGTGGGATAATAATATTATATTGGGTGAAGAATGAAATTAAAACAGTAGATCTTGTGGAAGGATATTAACGCTTCTTTGGGTAACTCCTATTGGTCTTCATCAAATGGATTCCTTGGTTGGATTTATGAAAAAATATAGTCTTATAAGAAGAAGGGAGGGAGGATTTGATTATATTTGGATTGGTTTTTTCATAACCAATTCTCTTGAGAGGAGTGAATAACTGAGTGGTGAGTGTCCTTTTATATTGCCACAGGAGTGACATTCTTATAAATATAACAATGTAAACACTATCCATAGGTATACCACACATCATGTTTCTACAATAATTGTTAATTTTAGATAAAATAGGATAATTTGTAGAAATATTACCCGGAAGTGTCTTTTTGACTTGTGTCAAGTTTCTTTTCCCACTAATGTTAATGTTTAAATACTAAGTATACTTGTTTTAGCATTAATTGTCGTAATTAATTATAATTATGTTCAATTTTTTTTTCCAAACCAATGTTAAACATATTAGAAATTAGAAATTATTTTGATTAAAAATATAGATTATAAATTTTCAAATTCCAATCACATATTGGGTTGAAATAAATTTAAAATTATTCCTGAAGATGTGATGGGAATTATGGTTTTAATGTATCAAATGTGAAAAGTATGAAATTTTTTTTAACCAATTTCAATATGATATTTGATATAATGACATAAATTTGTTTAATTTATATATTATTGATATATATATACATTAATATAAATTTAATATATAATTTAACTATATAACAAAATTAGGCGAAAATGAATTATTCAATTTAAAATCCATGTTTCTTCGATATTCATCAAAATATTAATAATTTTTTAAAATTCCAAAAATTAACCGAAAATAAGTTTTTATATAATGATTGAAAAAATTAAATTTATTTTATCAAATAAAATTTTTAAAATATTCCAATTTATATTTAAAATGTGTTTTTTATTAAAATAATATAAAATACATTTTAGAAATAAATTTTTTTTATGCATAAAATTTTATTTATTATTATTTCTTGTCTAGAAAACCCATTGGATGATTGTTAAATAGTGGAATAAATATAATATATATATTTTTCATTAAAATAATTTGTAAAAATTGGTTTAACTATTTTATTAATGTATAACATGTTTTATTTCATAAATATTGTTTTCCAGTGAAAGATTTCCTATATTTCCAAAAGGGTTTTATTTTAATTTGTAGTTAATTGGTAATAAAATAATTATTCGTATATAATTATGTGATCAATATTTATTTAATCATTTTAAAAAGGAACATTCTAATGTCTAATTGGCAATTATAATAATATTTTTATACTAATATTAATTTTAATTGTAATGAAGTAAAATTCGGCCTTACGTGTAACAAAATCTATCAAAGGAACTAAAAATTATATATAACACACGATAAATATAGTGTTGTTTTTATTGCATGAATAACATGGTGATTGGTGAAACATGATCTAATCTTAGTTCATTATTATAACATAATATATATTCTGTGTTTCCAGAAAAGATAAATATTGAAAAGATTACATTATTCCATTTTTTTCATAAAATATTCTAATTATAAAAATAATCTTTTGAAACCCTATTATTTTCATATGATATGGTTTTTATGAAATGAATATGAAACTTGTCTCTTTTATAGAGGTTATGATATGATAACATATTTATGATACCAATTTCATTTCGTGGGATGTTATTGGATTGTTTTTGATCTTGTCGAACATGTTTGTATTATTTAATTATGAGATAGGTGTGACCTATATCTCCATTCAATGCTGTGGGTTATGATTTACATCTCATGTGAAAAAATGGCTAGAATCGGTAGTGTACTCAGTTCTATGATGTAATTTATCCATTATGATATTGGTGGGAGTGAACAGTTACTAATAATATTTTCATGGGAGTGAACCAATATTTAAAAGATGGTTTGGGGAGTGAAACAATTCCATTATGATGGCCTTGGAATTAATCCTTGACTACTCTGGAAATAGTTTTAGAAATTTATGGGACTTACAAAATTACATATCCTATTCCTATGCTATGATTTCGTGGATTAGGCTCTTAATTACTATATGATTCATATGTTATTAAATACCAATATTTATGGAATTATTGATGAAAATTATCTTTGATATGAATGGTATGGACTTCAAATGTCATTTTCAAGTTCTCATGCCCTTTTTTTATGTAAGGATTACATATCTCACTTGTTCACCCTTAGTAATAATCCAATATCACCCTTTATTATGTTTACTATCCACATGTTATAAATATTGTTTTTAAGTAGGGATACTAATAGATATTATCTTTACGGGAGATGTTGAAGATCTTTCACCAGATGAGGAATGTGTTCCATGTTTTGAAAGACAGTAAACTATCATAGTCCTCTAGTATGTAATTTTTTAATGTGCTGAATATTAATGTAAAATGATATAATATCTATGTATGATATGACATAGTGGATATAGATGGAATAAAATGAATTTTTAGTCTACCATTGGAATCTATGATGAGAAACATTTTGGGAGATCTATGGTCAGATTTCAAGTGATATGTCTAGGTATGTCTCTAAGGATAAACCTAAGCTATCATAGTTTAATGAATGTTTCATAATTTAGAAATATTATAAGTTATTTTTCATGGTTATGTGGGTTTCCACTATGATAACAGTTTCTAACACTCTATATTATAATTTTATTCAATGGAGGGAACTAGAAGGAAATAGGTTAATGTTGAATGTGATGAACAATTTGTTGATGAGCAGTCAATGTGGATGATGACTGGAGTAATGTAATTTTTGATAATTCTTAATTAATTTTCAGGGAACATTATTAACAGCATGTAGATTAGTCAAATCCTAGGATCCCCATAGAAGGAAAAGAGAGAGTTTGTTAGTAATATCTATAATTGATAAACATAGTAAAGAACATTCAGTTTCATACACGTTGAGAATGTGGGAAAAATCACCCAAGTGAATGTCTTAGTGGAAAAATAATATTTTTTTACGGTGGAAAAAAGGAGAAAATAATGTAATTTCAAATTAATTATGAAGATTTCAGTTAACTCAATGGATGAGAATAGTTACCTCCATTAGAATTCATCAAACGTTGAATGCTATATATGTTGAATGAATAGGAATTATGAAAATTTATTTCCTATATAGATATTTCATGATGATTTTAAACAAGGTGTTATGAGTAATGGTTATATTACTGATGCAGATTAGACAATATGTGAAGTGTCAATCGAAAGAGGTATTAAGTAATATTATAAGGTATCCTTGTTATTGGCTTAAGGATGACATAATAAAAGTGTTTATGTATTTCGAATCAAGCATTATGAAATGTGAAATGTATGAGAATTATTAGATTTATGTTTTTCGCAAATAATTTTTAGTAATATGTGGAATGGTTTTAATGGAATATAAATGTGACTTAATGGAAGGGTGATATTCTTGAAAAAAAACTTTTAAAGTGATTGATAATCATTAATATGTTTCAGATACTGAGATAACGATTTTTGGATAAATGTATAATTGATATAAATAAATGGATTGGATGATATTGATTATGATGGTACTGATTAAAAGTGGTTCATGTAATAATGGATAAAGCATACAACATTCTATATTTTATGAATATATTCAATAATTCTTGGAATAATAAGTCATTTATGTTTTTAATATGATTTTATAGTAATTCAAGTTATTACTATGTTTCATGAGAATTCATGACATGGGTATTCCCATGATTAGAATGTGACAACCAAGATAAACCTTATGATATTTAGAGGATCCATGTAAATATGATTTGATGAAATTTTTTCTAATGTTTTGGAATTTCTTCTACATATGGGTTACAAGGTTGACCAATTATGGAATAGTTTATGTTAATATTTGGATGATGTTTTATTTATTAAATTATTATCTCACCATATTGGGATTTATTAATATTGGATAACATATTCTAACCTTTTTACTATGATAATATGTAAATATAGATAAAATGACTTATCGTTCTGCATAAGGATCATTTGATCAATTAATTCTTTTGTCATAAGAAATAAACCTTTATTTTTAGAGTAAGTGATGTGGAGGAAATTGTTCAAGACATCACCAATGATTCATATTCTTCTAAAATCAAGTATGTATATCTTCTCAAGATTATTAGTTGATATTAGGATTAGGATCTTGAAATAAATTGATGTCTTATTGTCATCATTTTTTATGATATCAATGAAAATTTTCAAGACTCATTGGGATATGGATTTATGATCATTAATTCAATTTTATCCATATTTTCTATAACTTTCCTTCAAAAATTTAATGTTATATTTTAATTCCATAAATATGTTTTCACCTACCACCTAGGTTATCATATGTGGAAACCTAGTTCTGAGACACTTTGGTTAAACGTTGTGATACAAATTTTACTTTTTAAAGTATGTTATAGTGTTCATTTTTACGATGTGGGATTATATCAAAGTAACATTCAATTATTATACCATAGATAACCTATATGAATTTAGACTAAAAATATATTTTTAATCGGGTGGGGGTAGAATGTAATAGCCCATATATTTTTTAATTTTAATTGAATTAAATTAATATTGTCAATATTCTGTATTTCACACAAAACTAAATATGGATTCTCTTATATGAAATAACCACGATATTCTTTCATTATAAGAAACACTAATTTGATTTGGTACTATAGAAAACACATAAATTGAATTTTTGTACATGAAAGACTATTTTTGCCTTTTTTATATTCAATAATGAGTTCCTTCTATAACTTGTGTGGCATGTAAGACCATGTTTTACCAAACTGCAATCTATTATTAATATAATTATTTTTCTCACCAAGCTATTAGAATGGTGGTTATGATTATGATTAATTATATTATTAAATTACAGTTTCCATAAGTATATAAGAATAATTATTTTCTATACATTTATGTTTAAATTTAAATAAAACCCTTTTTAAAATGTTGGAAATATTTTGCTGCAAAACTATATTATTGAAATCAAACATGTTTTACGTGAATAAATTAATTAATTTTTTGTAGTAATTTTTTATTGAAATTTATATATATATATATATATTATACATTAAACTATTTTATGATCATATGATGTATTTTCTATACAAGAAGTAAGAATAATTCAAACTTTATGATGAAAAATATGCGTTTTTCGAAAAGGTAATTTCAAATCCTATTAATGGAGCATGTATTTAAAATATAATTTTTTAAACCATTAAATTTTTTATTTTATGAAAATTTATTTTCTAAAATGAAATACCATTATTTACTTTTGGTGACTTTTGGTATCTTTTCTATAATGTTTCATTTTTGTATGAATAGTGAAAAAAACTAAATTATAATTGAAATGTGCATTATCATATTATTTATTTATATAGAAAAATTATATTATAATTTGGTTCAAAATACTAATTAGATAAATTTTACAAAAATTAATACAATTTATGTCCTTTTAAAACATTTCCTTTTAAAATTGGATATAAAACCATTTCAATCTTTTGTATGTTTTATTTTAAAAACACATTGTATGATCCTATCTGTGACATTAATTTTAAATTAATTTTTACCTATTATATGTTTATAATTTTGAAAAAAAGGATCAAATATTTGGAATCGAAATATTTTATAATTTCTATTAATATCAAATTATTTTTGGATGAAAAATATTCGTGAATGTGATGAAAATTAATTACAGCGATTAAGGTAAAAATTAGATTACTTAGTGGTCAAACATTATCTTGAGGGGAAATATAACCTAGAAACATGAAAAAAAATAACTTTTCAAGAAATATATCAACCATATCATACCATGTATTGAATACAGACCACTATTGGAGGCAGAATTTATAGGGGATATCTGTCAATTGTGTTTCCTTTTTCATATTTACAAGAATGCCACTCCCCCTCCAATATAAAAGGGAACTCAAACCGCTCACATATTCACACAGATCAAGAAATATTTTACTACAAAAATATGGAAAAATATCTTCTGAAATCACATAAATAAATCATAGAGTACTCAATTTGGTCATAAACCCATCTATGGAACCCCGTTGGTGCACACCAAATGGAGTTACCCAATAAAGAGTTAACATCCTACCACAATCAATTCTGTTTTTTCCTGTCTCCAACCAAAAAAATGTTATTATATAAATAATATATAAATACATCCTTATCCAAAATATAATGAGAATTTTTATATCATGTCTTTGACCTACAATCACACACACATCCATTAAATGGGATACATAATCAGCGTTCATGTGTACGGAGTATTACCGCTTCCCGAACACATGTCATCCATTCTTCATTTACAACCATACAAGGATGGGAAAAATAATGGAAATAATAATAATATATTATATATATGATATTTATGAGAAATTCATTCATTTTTAATTATTATATATTAGATAGCTTCTATCACAAACCAACCTAGTGGGTCCCGTGCCGCGACTCCCCAAGCCCACCTCCAGTAGGCCAAGTGCTGGTGACTAGAACTGAGTAGGCATATCACTATCATGGGAGGAATTAACTATGTACATGTATGAGCACATAAATAAATTCCCAAAAAATGGTGAAACAGAAAAACCACAATGAAATTAAATGCCTTCATACCACTATATCCCAACTATAGTACGACATGATAGTAAACAACAATAATGTAAATCTGGCAATAATACAAGACCACCCAAAAAGTAGTATGTTAAACAAAAGATATAAACTATATGAAAAAGGTACGTGGACTACTATCTATAGTTGTAGGAGTACATTCATTATCTGACATCATAAATCCCCATCTGGTCTAGGACCGTCTGAGACTCTATCAAAAGGTAGCTTGTCTACATAGGACCTGACAAATGTGGGTAAAGCCTGTGCAGGGGTGAGAATAAAAATACTCAGTATGAAAACCCAACACCACAAAGGAAATCCAAAAAGTAATGATATAGTTATATCTACACATATATATTTCTATAATAGATATAAAAATATACAGATACACATAAAACAAGTCATGCAGTCTAGCGGTATTTCACAACAACCACTTACCAACACAAGGGATTTAACATGATGACTTCCAGAAGCAATCATCCGAGCGAACACACTCATGAGTCCAATGGTAGTGATAATGACTATCTAAAAAGTATAGTTTGTTGGGAACAATCATGAGAGAGATAAACTGATAATTCCGGAGGGAGAGATACCATAAAATAAATAAAGGTCACATCTAGGGCTATGTGGTGATACCAATAACCACATATGAATTAACCCCTATGTAGAGGATTGACTCCCCGTAAAGTAGGTCAAATAAATACCTAAGAATCTAAATAGGGAAAAAATAATGAATAGAGGATCCCACACTGATCCTCTCAGGGGATTCAATTGAATATAACAATGATGTCTAGAAGAAGGGATCAAACTCTTATGAGTATGAAATGATACCCACCAAGCTTCGTAGAAGGGATAAAGGGAATACACCCAAACAAAACTTTTCTAAGTAACAATGGAAAAAATATTTAGGACATGTAGAAAGAGGTTGAACTACATGTATTATTGTAACATGCTGTGTTCCATGCCCCCACGTACTACCCGTGATGTAAGAATGTGTCCTGTAGAAGATGGGTACATGCTGCGTAGAAGGGTCAATTGATGTGTCCTTCCATCCAGGGTCAGCCTCTATTCTCTGGTTGTGTCCTAATACATGATTTCAACCTGTGTGTGTCTACTCATGTACCAATACATGGGATAGTCCATGTAAATGGTCTAGACTAAGTTGCATGGTTGGGTACATGTCGTGTAGGAAACCCTTGTGCTCTACACTATTTACATGTATATATCATGTACATGATGGGTTATCTGGGTGAGACCACATGCCTTTTAGGTAGATCCACAAGCTATGTAGGCATAGCCACATCCCATGTGATACATAACTCACACTTGAAACCCTAAAACCCACATAGTGGGGGCCATATGTTATGTAAACTAGGAAACCTGGCATGTTCATCGAGACTTTTCAAAATCCTGTAATCTTCCTACACATGCCATGATCGATGATCCAGATCTTTTTCTGGTTATATTTTCATCTCAAAACTCTATATCCTAGGTAGATTCACAACCATAACATCAATTTGAGGGGTTTTTTCCCTTCAATGGGCTCGTAAAACAATTTTAAATACATCCAATAAAAATTTCCCGAAGAATTGTATCTCTTAAATCACTCTGATTCATCGGTTAGCATCACTGTCGAACCTCCGCTAGATCATCAAAGTGTTGGATCTTCAATTTAGGATCATTATAGGAATAAAAAAGAGGCAAAACAATAAATTTTTCATAAAAAATTAATAATGAAGAACATATTGAAATAAAGTGGATAAGGGAACATTAAAAAATATGAGGAATAAACGTTATTCATTATTCATTTCAGCATCGATATGTTCCTCTAAAATGGAAAAAAATTAAATCAAAATAATTATAATCCCTATAAATCCCGAAATTAAAACACATATAACATGAATTACTTAACCACAAATCAATCAATTTTTTGAATTCATGAACGGTGAAGGAAATTTAAAAAAATTCATCCTTCCTTTCATTAGGATCACAATATTATGAAGACCGTTCACTATGCCACTATCTATGGGGAGATCCGTCAAGAACAAAATCATTCAATATTCGATCCATGTTTCTGTCATCCATCTCCGCTGAGATTTATTTCTAGGGATTCTCTCTAGAGACTCTAGGGAACTTTTAGGGTTATGAGTCTAAACAATGGTCCTTTCCAAGATATTTATTTACAAGAAACAGTGTCGTTGCGTAATTGAGTTGATGAGTCCTCAAAATAAAATAAATATGAAATATATTTTATTCATTAATATGTCTAAAAACTATTTTTCACTGCTCTCCCATGTCGTCCAATGTTTGGCCTCACCTAGAGAAAAAACAACCTTACGAACTAAATGGTGGTATCAAATTTCAAATCAAAGTCACTGTTTATGAGTTATTCTGATTTAATAATAAAATAATTTCATTTAATAATTTTATTAATGGTTACGTAAATGAAGAATTTTTATAATGATTAGCCATACTGACCAATGTTAAGTGGCACCGAGGGTAATATCAATACACAGAACATAACAGTGCCCTCAGATTTCTTATCTGGGAACTCTTTTAGATGTTATTCAACATTTTCCGGAAAATATCATGAACATGGTGTTTAATATTTTAATATTATTCGATCATTTATTTCGGGAACATCGTTCCTTAAAATTGCATATAGTCTCAGAACATAGTCTTGAATTTAATCAATATAATATTTAAAAATTTTAAACATAAAATCTAGGGCATTAAATTATCCCCACATTGGGGTTTTAGATCTCTGAAAAGCAAAAACAAATGCTTCTCAAAATGACGTGGGTAATAATCATGCATATGTGTTTCCAACTCCCAAGTGCTCTTCTAGATATTACTATGCTACCATTGAACACACCATAACAGAATCACTTACCCCAAACATTACCTATACTTATGATTCTCGATCACTATTGGGTACTGTAAAAAATTATCTCCAAACTCCAGGTACATATCTCCCAAGTCGATGATGTGAGATGTGTCATGTATGTACGCCCTCAGTTGTGATACATAGAATATGTCATGTTACCATAAAAGTGTGGGAGTAGATTTATGTGGCCTTCCACTTTAGAAAAACTACATTGTATCTAAAAACGGATAGTGAACCTCAGAGATAATATTCCTCCCTAGAATAATGTCCACAATTTGTGTCAAATTGATGCCTGAATGAACACAATGCCTCCTTCTTTAACACCAAAGGCCATCATCTCCTTCCAACATATGAATTTTTATTTCTCTGTGTAGTATTCATCCACTCAGGGATGATTTGTAACCTCTCAATAGTAGCACACACCACCCTAAGGCCCATGAGTGCTGACTCTCCTAGGGTAGTCTAGCAAAGTGGTGACATGTAGGTTTACGAATACAAAGCCTCGAATTAATTCCAAGAAATGGTAGAATTTTATATCCTGTTTAACATGAAATCCTCTATTGGTAGGTTATCTGCCCAAATATTTGGAAAGTCCAACATGCCAGCCTATAGCATGCCCTCTAGAACATGAATTGTCTAAACCATCTAGCCAGTCTTCTTGGGGTGATATTTTGTTCTCATGACTTATTGGCTCTTAAAATCCTCCTACAATATCTTACAAAACTGAGATGTAAAATGAGGATCGCAATCTGAATCAATCATCGAAATAAATCCTTGGATTCGAACTATCTCTTCAATGTAGATTCATCCCAAGGTCTCTACTGAATTATTCCCTTTGATATCTAAGAAGGGGGCCTTTATTGTGATTCAGTCAACAATCACCCTGATGGCATCATGTCCCTTGGAAATACTTGGTAATCTTGTCATGATGTCCATCGACATCACATCCTACTCTAATGAAGAACCTCAAGGGTTTGAGTTAAACCTGTAGGAACTTGGTGCATATCATTCAATTGTTGATAAGTAATCATCGAGAAACAGCCTCCAAATCTCCTTTCTTCATTACTAGACATCATAACAGCCATCAAAGTTCATAGAAAATTTTCACCACACCTATATGTACCACCAAATAAGATGGATTAAACTACCATAGAGCCTCATCCCACATCATCACTGGTACTACTATCCATCCTTTAAATAGAACAATGTGATCCGTACATTTTTATATTCCAGCAGGAGCATGCCCTGTGGAAATTTGATCATATAAGGTTTTGTAGTAAGTATCCCCTATAATTTACTCCCCTGCTTATAGTAAGAGTGGAGGGTAAAAAAATTATTGGAGGTATGCTACTCCATCTACATCACCAAAGGTTAAATCTAACGAGGTAATCTACTCTGATCCCTTATTTAGCAACAATAATCAAGTTCTACTATAGAGAGTTTCTACCACCACATTCCCCATCCCTAGAGTATAGACAATATCATTGTCATATCCATGTAAGAACACTACCCATCGCCTCTAAAAAAAGTTTAGATCTTTATGAGATAAGATATACTTGATATTATTGTGATTAGAGTAGAATACAAACAACATGTGCATCCGGTAGTGTCACAACATCTACAATGCATTGAATAGTACTAATAACTCAAGGTCACGAGTCTTGTTATTCTTCCCATGTGGTCTGAACTAGTGAAAACCATAGGAAATCAACACTTTCCTCTACATCAGGACATAACACAGAATTCTCCCTAACGCATAATAGAAGACTAAATACTTGAGAACCTCCTATGAAAATCTCATGATCAGAGCACTCATCCAGCTCTAACTCTACTGGTTAATATCATTCAGGCACTTTTCTATCCAAATGAATGTATAAAAAAGTCGATTCAAATCTATCATTTGTGATGATAAGATGGAGAAATCATATATGAATCTCTTATAATATCTCTCTATCCAATGGAATCTCTACACCTCAGTCACACTCCTAGGTATTTCCCATGATAAGACTACCTCAACCTGGGTAGGGTCGACAACTACTCCATCTGCTGAGGTATTTTGTCCAAGAATTTGGACCTCCTGATTCTAGAATATTCACTTCAAGGAATTAACACTAAATGATTCACTCAATGTACATTTAGAACCAAAATTAAGTGTCTCATGTGAACCTCCTCAGGTGGTGATTATACACGGATATAGTTGATGAGGACTACTAGAGACAAATCTATGTAAGGATAAATAATTTGTTTCATGAGTCACATGAACACCCCTAGGGAATTTTTCATGACAAAACTCATCAAAATGTACTAATATTTAACGTAATGTCATCAGAAATCCATCTTCGTTATATCCTCATCTCGTACTTTCTACTTCTGATAAACTGATCGAAGGTCAACCTTCGTTAACCATCATGGCACTCTCCACTAATCAAAGAGATCATCGATTCTCAGTAGGGGATACATGTCTTTCAGGGTATCATGGTTCATGTGCCAGTATTCCACACACAACATCAAGATTATGTCTTCCTTTTTGAGAAAAAACGGGGGCCTCCCATGGTGAAACACTGGGTCTCACAAAAACCATTTTCTGCAATTCTCCAACATCACCCTTAGCTTTTAAGGCTCAACAGTTCCCATCTAATATGATGGTGTAGATATTGGCATCGTCATGTGGTGTAAGTCAATAATGGTGTTTATCTTCCATGTGGGAGGAAATTTTGGAACACCTTCAGGGAAGATGTCCTAAAACTCTAAAACTACTTCTGGGAGCTGGAATCTCATAACATCTGTTGCACCAAGGGTGAGGTTGAACAACTGATGTGTAATCGGCTGCACCCTCCAACACATGAGTCCATCTTGTGTCGTTGGGGTTTCCTTTTATCCAAAAAATGAAAACCTCATTCCATCACTCTAGACACACCAAAACCATCTCCTAAAACAATAAATTTGGGAATATACTATGAATAACTAATCTCTACCATGAATGACATCATGAGGCCCCAATTCTTCCCCCAAGAGGTTATAATAAAAACTATCACCTCTATGGAATAGCTCAAAATGTAAGCATAGATGTATGACCACTGAATCTTGTCTAGTAGGTGTCTCCATCAATTAGGGTCGAGTCAATAGTTCAACCAGAATTTCAAGGTCTCAAAAACGATATGTGGAGAGAATGGAATGACTAGAACCCATGCATATCCTTACTACAAATAAATTATAAAGGACACATATCATACCTAAAATAATTCCTAGACCCCTAGGGAATATTCCTCGACCACATATAGTTATCCCCACCCCTATCCTCCAGCACTCTATGCCTATCATGGACCACCTGGGGGTAGTGGTGGTAACATGTTGAAATGTTGACCACCACATGCCTCTCTCCATGATCCAATGCCAGGTCTTCCACCCTTTGGATTTAACTGCTCGTATCATTGTCTCTTCATCGGTGTTCCATCATTGTCTCCCTGTCAACAGTATGGCGGGATGGAATATCTCGAGCGATATTTCATCTGATGTCACATGAATAGAACCCCCTTCTTCTAGTATGGTTGGATCCACCTGTGATCCTTGAATGATATATCCTATATTTTGGGATATCCTCCTAAAACATCTCCCTCATCCAGATCCCAGAAGAAGCTATCATCTTCATACTAATTAGTTCAATGAACATGTTAATCCACTACTGAATATAGAAATTTGTATTTGATTTTGTAATATTCAACCATATATGATCTATGATGAACTCCAACAAAATTTAGAATGCATTGAGGGATAATTCTTGCACAATTGTCTCTAGGAAGACCTTTCTTGAAAGTGTGAGCACTGAAGTACTTATCTATAACCATATCCATAAAGTACCTTCAATGTTTCGTGATACTTGATAAATTATCATCCTCATTAATTAGAAAATGATAGAGTTAATGTAGCTCCAATATAGACACAAATCTCTGCATATCTAGTGAGAACACCAACATAAAGATGTGATAAAACTCTGTCCATGAATGTGTTAACTATTTTTGACCCTGGATATCAAAACTCTACCATCAACATATTGATCCTTGTAGAAGGCTCACCATGAGGACCACCAACTGATCTTCTAGTGTACAGACTATATAAAACCATGGATCACTACTTCAATCCATTACTAAGATACCTGAGGTTTATGATCTCTTTAGAACCAAATGAATCTATGTCCTTGAAACTCATGTAGTGTGATCATCCTAGGGTCCTCCTCTACCGGTATTGTGGATACCACGTGCTTCTCCACATGTGGTTTTACAGCTGGTGCAACCCCTAAATGTTACATTTTTTGAATTCATCCACGTATCGAAGCCTTTTCACTGAGGGGGTTATCCTCAAGATCATGATGCTAAATCATAGCTGGTAAGCATCTCGACCGGATCCTATAAGAAAAAATATGTACCATGATAATTGAGTATATTTTGATAGCTAACTAAATAAGGACATGGAAACACAACACATTCCTATATGAAGCATGTACCATTTTTCTCCATGAAACTAGTGTTATTATTTATTGAGTTGAACAATAGGTTATCAGAGTATTGGTGTTTGTATACATTGGCCACCAGCACCAACACTAGTGTAATTGCCCTAAAATATGATCTGAAAAAACCTAACACTTCTTCACCAAAACAATATTATATACTCTTGGTCCTAAGGTAGAATCGAATAGATTTGATACCACTCTGTCATGACCAATCCCAGTGGGGTCCATGCAGAAACTCCACAACCCCACATCTAATAGGCCATGGGATGGTGAGTGGAACCAAATAGAAATATCACTAACTTTGGAGGCATTTCCTATATACATTTATGCAAACAGACATTACCATGCCCACAAAATGATGAAATGTAAAACACTAGAAATAAATAAAATACATGCATACCACTATATCCCATACAGAGTATGATAGGAATGCAATGTGAAGTAATGTAAATCGGGCTACAAAACTAGCCCCCCCCAATTAGAATTTTGTAAACCAGAAAGTCCAACCTATAAGAAAAAAAGAAAGTGGGAATTCTATCTATAGATACATGAATACCTTGACTATCAGATCTCGTAAAGCTCCGTTAAGTCCTAGTTCACCTAGGACTCTATGAAATGGTCGTTGATTTTCATAGGACACAACTCATGTGGGAATATTCATGTTGGGGTTACTATAACAATACTCAACTAGACACCCCAAAACCACAATACAATAACAAATGTCAATATTCAATCATATCAACACAAGTATATGTCTAAAAAACATATGAGAATATAGAAATATACTCAAACCAAGACAAATAGTATGGACATAAGTAAAAACTACCTCATAACAACACTAGGGATTCAGCTTAATGATTCCACAAAGCACTCATCTCAGGGAACAAACTCTTGAGTTCGATAAGACTAGTGAGATCCATATGTGAAGTAGAATTAATCGGGAACTATCATGAGAGAGATATTCTGATAGATATAAAGATAGATAGATATGATAAAATAGATGGGGATCTCAACCAAGGCCATGGGGTGATACCAAAAACTCTATCTGGATTAACATTCTATGTAGAGGTTCGGCACCTGACAATGTTGGTCAAATAAATATCGATGACTCTACCTAGGAAATGAATAATGAACAGGGGATCCCACACTAGGCCTCTTAAGGGATTCCATTAAATCTATCTAGGATTTCTATGTCATGGGTTAATACTCCTATGAGTTGGAAATCACAACCACCAACCATTAAGGAATAGATAATGGGAAAGAACCATAACAAAACTTTTGTAGGGTACAACATAAAAGAGAATTAAGTCATGTAGAATGGGGGAACATGGAATGTTGTAGGGTCACACATTTTCTTCATTGACACTAGGTAAAACCTTTTTACAATGGCCAATGTCATTAGAAAAAGATATCTGGAAGATGGGTACACACTGTATAGAAGGGTCACATGTCTTGTCCATCCATTCAGGGTCTGTCCATGTATATTAGCCATGTGCCAATACACAATGTCAACCTGTGTGTCTCAGACCATGTACGAGTACATGGTGTATTCCACGTACTTGGTCCATCCAAAGTCATGTGGTGGGGTAAAGGCCAGGGAGACAACCAATGTGCTCTACCAAATGTATGTGTACTTCCCATGTACATGACTAGTTATCTGGGAGAGACCGCATGCCGTGTAGGAAGAGCCACACAACGTGAGATACATAGTTCATACACAAAAACCTATCCTCCATTCTGTGGGGGCCCCACACCAAGTTACCATTGGTTACACACCATGTTCATTAGGATTTTCTACATTCTATATTCTTCCTCCATGCACCTCGGCTGATGATCCAGATCTCGTTTTGGTGATCCATGTACCTCAAAACTCTATATCCAAGTTCATTTTATCACCCTAGCAATGAATCGAGATGTTTAGTTCCATTAATTGAATAAAAATAATTAAATCCTTCCTATGGAAACAAACCAATGAACATTATCTACCTAATCACTTTGATTCATCCATTTCAAACATCATGACACCTATTCTAGGACATTTCAATGTTGGATCTTCAAGTTTCATATCGTTCTGACAACAAATAAAGGAAAGACAATCGATCGTTCATATATCAATGATGAATGATTAACACATAGAAATAACAAAGAGAAAAGGTCATAGAACAAATCCACTGAATGATCCTCGACCATTGTTTATTCGTGAATCTCTCTTTTCCTATAATAACGATCAACAATTAAATAAAAATAAATATCAACCTTATAAATCATGAAATTAAAACCCATCCAACAAGAGTGACTTATTTGCAAATCAACATGTTCATTAGTTGAATAGTTTTCATCATTTAATTCAAGAATGAGGAAGGAAATCCAAAATAAAACATCCAACCATTGATTTGGTTCTTCCACTGATGAATATTGGTCGTTGGGCTGTCGTCGATGGAGAGATCCATCAAGAATGACATATATTGAGCTTCAATCCAAGGATCTGTCATCATTTGGTGGCAATATAATTATCTAGGGATTCCCTCTAGAGAATCAAAGGAACATCCAGGGTTATGATTCTATACTGGAGTCCTTGAGTTGTAGTTCATTTAAACAATTCAGCATCATTGTGTAGTTACATCTATGTAACATAAATATAAAATAAATCCAGATTTTATTTTATTTTTTAAAATGTCCAAAAAATATTTTTCATATATGACTAGTGATAATCAATTTCATGCATGACCTAAGGAAAAGACCACATTAACATCTCATAGGTTGTCTTATATCACCAAAATTGATCACCGTTCACGATATATTAGGATTTGAAAATAAAATAATTTTATATACTGTTACTTCTTTGGTGAATATTTCTACAGATGACCACTTCCAACCAAAGTTAGGTCATTCCTAGGATAAATAAATTATTCCTAGAACAATGTTTCTTTTATATATATGATCATGTAAACCTTTTATATGTTATTCAACTTTTTTAGGAATACTATGTGTGCGTGCTATTTAATATTATAATATTATTCAAAAAAAAATTTCGGGCACACCGGTAAGTCTAATTGCATGTCATCTCAACTCCGGTCTCAAATTTAATCCATATAATATTTAAAAAATAATATATAGAAAATCAGGTACTCTACACTTTCATTAATTCCTTTTTTTGGGATTACGATAACATCATTCGAGCATGTGTAGACTACATCATCCTCAATGTGATATGATACATTAACACATTACATGTAATTTATTAATGATGAGTTTAGTAAAAATATTTGGTGTGTGTGACATCATAATTTTACTATATTGATAATATATATATACAAATATATTTCTCTCAGGCTCTTACTTTAAAATTGCCATGAAAATGGAAACAACGTTAATGCGTATATACGATATTTTGTCTCCATAAATGGTGAATATCATTAATATTTATATATTTCATTGGTTTTTTACGATAAATATATTCAATATATGATTTTTATAATTTTTTTTACATTCTCCAAATAATGACATCACAATATTTGTCATTGGTTCATGTATAACATGACAAAACATATACAAATAACAAAGTAGTTATTATCCTAAACGTAACGTTAAAATGGATTTCCTAATTAACGGTTAATATAAATTCATAATAAATGAATATATTGTAATTGATATAAGAATAAGGTTATCTGGTATATTTTAAATAATTCTATATTAAATATACCAGAGGTTTCTTCATGTTTGATGAAATTGAAGACATGATGTAAGGGAATTCTTGTCTCACTTTTATTTCATTGAGTTCTATGATATATTTACCTCTTAATATTATTTTGTCATGTATATAATTACCTATGAAATGTTATATCATAAATTTAATTTATTTAATGATGTTTAAATTTTCAATTGATGTAAATATTTCACAGATCTGATGATTCAAAAGTGAGTCAAGTATTAAGGGGACTTATAGTCTCTATATTATTTTTCCCAGACCCTTTCTTGAATCAACCAAAATTTATTTTTTTGGTGTATATACTTCCAAAGAATTTATTCTATGAATATTATATTTATATTTTCAAGCATTCACATATTCATTTCATGATCTCACTTTCATGGAGTATACCCTTCAAAAGACTCTAAATCGATCATGTAATTTTGTCTCAATTTGCCTTCCTTGACACACATGTTTTATTATGCACCTATATTTTATTATGAGGTGTATAAACTTTCCGTTGATTTTTTTATCATGAATATCCTTATTTTAATGGTATTATAAGATTGATTTTTTTTTATTCACTCATGTGGAATATGATTCAATATTACCAATGTGGTAAGATTTTATTTCAATAATCTCATCGTTTATCAGGGTTTTTTATGAATGTGCTTCCATTGAGGAAATATTATATTAAATAGGTCAATAATTCTCATAAATTACATTATTATACTATAATTTATGACATAATCATAAAATAGTACATTTTTACACTAATTGATAATTAATATAATTAAGAATATGTTATTAATAAAATCTGACATTATTTCACCCTTTGATCAGAAATATATTTTATTAAAAAACATGTTTCCTAAAAAATGATTCCAAAACGGTTTTTAAATGACATTTTAAGATAAATTTAAAAGAAACTGTAGTTGATGGTTTTTATTCATTAAAATTATTTTCAAAATTTTTTAGTCTTAAATTATAAAATTTCAATGATATTTTCAAATAAGAATGTTTTCAAAATGCTTTATGTATTAAAATGTGGTTTTCAAAGAAGAAAATAATTTTTCCTCATTAAATATTTTAATTGAATATTAAAAAGAATTATTTATATTAAAAGTGTTTTTAAAATGTTTTATGTGTAATATTTTAGAAAATATGATATTTTAATGGAAATTTGTTATAGGTGATGTTTCAGATTACTTCTCCATTTGTGATGACATCCTTTTAAATTATTTTTTCTTTACTATGAATACGAACCAAGGACAACTTCATTTTTTTTATTTTAACGGGTTTTTGTTAGATTTTACATGTTTTTTATGAAAAATATTTCTCTTATATGTGTTATAATATTTTTAAACCTACTTTTTTTAAAATGTTATCATTTTGATAAAATGATTATGAAACCTCTCTATTTTCCACATGTTATGAATGATGACATGATTATGATACCCATATCATTTCATGGGTTATGTTATGATTTTTTATTATATTGGGGAAAACATATGTATGATTTCATTATGATATGTTTGGGACCTATATATAATTCGAATGCATTAGGTATTGATTTATATCTCATATGATATTCATGATTAGAATGCGGAGTGTACTCAATTCAATAAAGGATATTATCCACAAAGATATTATTACGAGTGAACATTCATATGAAGATGATCATGGGAGTAACACATTACTACTAATATGGTTTGGTGAGTGAAACCATTCCAATAAGACTTTATTATCATGATTCCCCATTGAGGTATTAATCTATTATTTTATATAAATTCTCATTTTAATTGATTAAATATAGCCTAATGTGAGCACCTGTTCTGGTCATAAAGGTCTTAGGGGTGTCTAGGGATATTTTGGAGTCGAAAATCCATATTTTAGGTAAAAAGGTGAGGTCTTATTGTTTTATAATCCATATGTGTTGGACCGCATGGTCGTTCGGCCTGGTCTTCAGTTTGGTAGATTTTGGAAAGAGGCATTTTGCACAGTTTTCACATGGGTTTTAAACAGTGTGGGTAATCTTAGAGAGAATACCTTACTCCTACAATAGATCATTCAACTTGATGCATATAATGGAAAATCATGCACCTAAATAATACAACTCGTAAATTTTAGTGTAAAAAGACCATTTTCTCTTTTGTTAATTTAAATCCATCCTAAGTCTTATTTATTTATCCTCATAGTAAAAAATATCATTTTGAATCCTATTTGAAGAATAAAATTCAATTTGATCTATGTTATTCATCTCTTTTACGAGTCAAATGAGGTTCATCTCCTTGAATCTACAATCATACAATCTAATTTTTTTGTTCTCGATTCTTCTGGATATTGACTGCACTATTTAGATTTAGGCCTATAATCCATAATTTATCATTCTTTTTATATTACTCATATTTCGTCAAAACTAGGATGTATAAAAGAATGATACTAGATTTGATGACTACAATATAATTAAGTTAGGTGGTATTATTCATTTCATTAAATGTCGGATTTTTTATATGTGCCGACATGTCACACATCCAATTTCCCAGCATCTAAAAAAATAAATTTAAATCATCGAATGGATAGGAATTCCTTATTCAGTTAAATAGGATTAATATTTCATATTATAGGTTTCACACTTTTACTAAACCACCCCATTGGGTGTTATTTATTAGAGGGAGATTTTTATATTTTTCCTTAGATGCCTGTGAGGCATTCTATATAGCTCGTTCCATTGGACGTAATATGTACGTTAATTATAAATTAAATTGAAATGGTTTCAATTGTAATTGAATAAAATTAAGGTTATGGTGTGGATAAATTCCCCCTTGACCCATGTACTCTATTTCTTGTTTAAATCATGTTTCCTTGTAATTGTGTTTCCTATGAATGTAGAGGCCATTCCTTGTGTTGATGCAATTGGATTGAATTGTTCTATTTTTTTAAATGTCCATGTGGGTTATATGAAAACTAAGGCATGTGATATATTGATTGAAATATTAGGTTTTTTAAATATAAAGTGTCCATGTTATAATTTGAGAACCTTATAATTTCTAGACCTTGTTAGTTATGTTGATACCATGCTAAATAATGTATTTATTAAGCATAATAATATCACCCCCAAGACATGCCTACATGAGTAAATGGAAGGTAAATCCTTGGAGGTTGGTCCTTGATAGAATTAATTTTTTTAGATGAGTTAACCTAAGTGCCTTTGTTTTTTACCTTGGCATGTTAAATGATCCGATTCAATAAAATGGAATTGGATAAATGATAAATAGCCTTAGGTGATTCATGAATTAAATTTAGAAATATGTAGATAGACCCATGTGACTATTGACCGTTATACATTGAGTGATACATGGATTCCCCTTAGAATTAAATTGATAGAGTCAATGGTTAATGTTCTATTTTCATGGGTGATGTATGGATACAAATGAGAGATTTCATGGACAGACATATTAAGGATTGAGTTATATGACGAGTGATTCTTGGAATCTAATTTGTTCAAAGGAAAGAATCAAATGGAATTGATTATATATCATGAGTGATACATGGGGCTTCCATATAAGACAACAGTGGGTGGAATCTTATGGAATGTTATTTATACCACATAGAGAGTGATACATGGGTTCATGGGATGTTCACCATGGACAGGCCTATAAGGTGTTGGTTGATTGTAAAGAGAGTGATACTTGAATTCCAACATAGGAATGTCAAGGATGGACTATGGTTATATATGAATTAAATGAATGAAATAGATTTTATGATAGATCTCCAACAAAATAAAAAGCTTGGAGATGATCTCTACGTGTATTGTTTATATTTTCTTATGAGTCCTTATTGTTCATACCACTACATGAGAGACTACGGGATTGAGATGGATCTTAGAACTTATAAATTCAAAATAATTGAGTTATTAAATATTTAAATTAAATTGAATGGATATTAAATGAAAACCAATGAACATATGATGTTTAATTTTTAGTTATTCCTTGCACACTATTTTAATTATTGCTCAATGCCTGCTATATATATATATATATATATATTCCCTAACATATTGGAAAAACCTACTGTGGTTTCACGCTAGGATTTAGTGTCACACCATGTTTGGTGCATGTTTTTGTACCCAAAAAAGTTATATGGTTGCAGGATTTTAGTTGGAATATCACCCTAATACAGGAACATAATATACTAATTTAGAAGTAGGAGAGAATGTGTACAAGATGAAGATTGTTATGCTGATGATCCTATTTTGGATTTTTTTTACATATAGTATATTTGTTTAATGTGTCTCTTAGGTTAGTATTTTTTATGTTTTGTTAGAAACATTTTACATATGTCATTATATTTTATATGATATGACTTCTGGAATTGTTATACTATCTGGCTTCCACAATTTATTTTTGTTTTATGGTTTACAGCTTCCTATACTTTTTTCTGTTAATGATATTTCCCTAATCTACACTCTGATTATGAGGTTGTAGTCTCCCCAAAATCATACCAAAGAATTCATTTCTAGTTATAATCCCATTATTATTAGGGATATGAAATGGAGGGCATGTGACTTATTTGGGCCATGCCACATTCTGGTGGTATTTGTGTACATGATCTTAGAAATACAACCTTAGAATCAATCGTTTTCTTCTATGGAAATCATTTTATATGCTTCTATTCCATCCATATTTCAAAGCCTTATTCCAATGTTATATTTTCATGTATTATGCTATTTACTACATTATGATTAATGTCTTATAAAGAGAAAATATTTATTCCATGGCTCTTGCATATGATATTTTACAATTAGGGTATGATATTATGAACTTATTCTCATGTTCTTATTTTTTATTCACATGTTGTACTTATATATCTTCATTTTTAACCCTTACAAAGAATCATAGCTCACTATTTATTATGATTCAATTCTATAGGTTATAAATAATGGTTTTATGTGGGATTAATAAAGGGTAGTATCTTTAAGGGATATGTTTAAGATAGTTTACAAAATTATTAGAATGTGTTATATGTTTCCAATGAAACTATACTATTACAGACCTAATACATGTAATATTTTTTATGTGTTGAATATTAATCTTCTGTGATTTTATATCCTTATATGATATTCTCAGGCAGCTATATCACCAATATAGGAAACCTACCAATTTCATGGATAGAAATAATCACCCAATAAAAAGAAAACTAATGTAAATGGTTGGAACATAACTTATAGGACAGTAAAGGGGCATTAAATAATATCATTTCTAACATTTTACCTTGAAAAACATTGGAAAAAAATAATGTCAATCATGTGTGTGTGTGTGGATATCCACCTACATGAAGTGATGTGATTGATTTTTAATCCCTACATTGAGTGGATTGTAATAGGGATTAATTTACGAATGTATATGAATAATTATATATAATAATTTTAAAATAATGTTGAGTTAAAGTTTACATTTCTTTCATTCCATCCATCAAAAAGTGAAAATAATATTCATGCGTAATTATAAATTAATTTATCCCTAAATAGTTTAATTAAATTTTTTATATATACATTTATAGATGAATCAAAATATATTTATATAATTAATTTATAAGATAAAATAAATGTTTAAATGATTTATTTATAGATGTATAATAAATTTATATTGATTATGCAGGAGGTTAAAGAACATATGAAGAAACTTGATATCAGGGTAAGGTATTTATGTATCATATTTATTTCTATAATAAACGAATCATAAGTACATGTTGTTACCTTTCAGTGGTTTAAATAATTCGCATAAATTTATTTTATGATCTAATCATATTTTTTTCATGGGGCTTATGATTCAAATGTGACCAAAGGATTAAGGGATTTAGGTTTAAATCAAATATTTATCGATATTGATTATTTTTTAATTTCTAATAATAATATTACTGGATCTTTATCTGATAAAACCTTTTCATTTTTCTTCTCCTATATTTATGTCTTTAGAATACATGTTTCCTTTCATTCTCCTCATCTTATGAACTCTATCTACTTAATATATTTTTTAATTAAAATTGACATTATTCTTCTCTTTGATCAAATTTTTCATATGTAACATGTATTCATAAAATATTTTTAAGAATGGATGAAGAATTATACTATTAATTTTAAAATACATTTATACCCATGTTTTAATATTTACAAAATGGTTTAAAGGGATTATTCTTTTCATTTTTTGAATAAGGTACATTTCAAATTTATATAAAAACTGTGAAATTAGTATTTTATTTTAACATATAAAGAATGAATTAAATTTCACAATATCATTATTGAAATATTATTTCAAGCATCTATTATATATTTATAAAATTATTTTTAAAAAAAATCTATAATATTTGTGATTTTTTTTTTGGTTTTAAGACGTTTATTTTTAATTTTAAAATGATATTTTACTAAGGAAACATTCATTGATCGTTTAAATGATTTGATTACTTATTATAACATCCTTCATTGTTAATTGTGATCTATGAGGGATATTATATTATAATAACATCCTTATTATGTCTTTGGATGGTTTATTATTATGATGATGATATGATAATGAAATCCATTTATTTATATGTGTTATGCTATATTGATATGATAAATGATATGAATCCCATTTTATTTTAATGGGTTTAGATGAGATGATATGATTAATGTTATTATGATATTTTATCATGAATATATGTTGTTTTTATTATTTGATTGATGGGAATAGAACTATATATTTCTCCAACCCATTGGTTAATGTTTTATATCTGATGAGATAAATGTGCAAAACAAGATAATGGGATTGATTCATTATAGGAAAATGTTGATGTTCTTGATATATTATTGGAAACAAGTTAATGTGATTGATTCATAAAGGAATACTGGGTTTTTTATTGACCATTATTGAAAAAATGATAATGTTCATGATATATATTCGGAAACAATTCATTGTTCTTGATCCACTGTTCGAAATATGTTTTGAGGCCTAATCCCTTATGATTTTACAATATTGATAGTTAAATGTGAAATATTAAATGGTTTTCATACCAATTTTGTTTCCATACTTTTTTTGAATGAATTTATGGTACAATATTTATTATAATGATTTCCCAATATTATTATTCATTTATTTTTTAAATGATAACACTTTATGTCCTAACTATTGTTTTTTATATTTGAACGATTTGGTATGAATGTTATTATGGACATGATGTAATGTCCTTATTATTATCTTATGCTTCCATATAATCATTTTCTAATATATCTCTTGTTTACCCTTACTGATCATATATGATTACACATATCATGTTTCCTTTCCCAGGGTGAAGAAGAAGGGTTTTATATAGGGAATGTCTATGAAGATTAATAAATGTAGAGATCGGTGTGGGAAATTTTGAAGATATTTGATGAAATAAGAATATTTTGTACATAGTCTCCAAAAACACAACAACTTTACAATCCTCGAGCATGTTTTTTATGAAATTTATTGAATGTTAATCTAAAAAGATGGATTTTTTGTATGAAATGAAAAAGTTACTATGGATATCTAAAATTATATAATTACTACCAAATGTTTTTTAATGACTATAGATGACATAAATTAAGCCTAAGATCCAATATATCAAGAATAAAGAGTCATGATTTAGACATAATAGTAATTATATTTCAGGAATATATGATAGGTCACTCTGATTATTATAACATCATGATTAAAATTTGATTTATCGTTCTAGTTAATGGATGGAACATGATTGATTCATGTTATTGTGTATTACAATGGAAAATGAAATGATTTTACTCATAAAAACCCAAATTTAATGGGATATGGAATGAAAATTTTCATTTATATTCCCACATAACTATAATAAGCTATGAATCATGATGAAAATCCAAATTAGAAAAAGAGGGAAATTGTTTTGTTGTGTCATTGATAAGTCATCATCCACCGTCGTTTACTTGTACTACCTAGCCAATAATCACTTATTAATGGATAAATACCACTAATAATATATTTATAATTCTCCAGTTTTTGAATGATGAAAATAGTAATCTTGGTTTTTTCAATTTATAAGGAGAATCATATTAGTGGTGAGACCTAATAAAAAATAAAATGCAATATGTAGAAAATGGCTCTATAGGGTGGGATTATATTAATAGATTACATTTCAATAATATCAGTCATTATTTTCTATAAAAATTTTAATAATGAATCAATTCATATAAATTATAATGATGATTAATCCATTGGTATATATTGTGTAATATTTACTTGGCTTGTGAGGTACATTTCTGGCATTATCTTCAAACCAGAAGGTGAGGACGATATATTTTTGAATGGCTTAAAAACAAGTATATGAAAGGGATTTTCTACAAGGGAATTTAGAATCTATGAATATATCATTCGATGTACACATAAGATACATATAGAAATTATCAAATCTCACATTACCATTGTTTTTGATAGAAAAGGAAGATTGAATCTCATTAAAATTTAAATAAATCACATGTTCGAAAAAATTACATCCATCTACATTCCATACATGTGGGAATAAACATATAAGTAAATGATCGAATTTAACATAGATGTGATTTAAATATGGAAGGGTGGTTCAAAAATCAAGTGAATATTGATATGGGATGAATATATCAGTCAATTTAAGGGATGAAAATAATTCATAATATAATATACCATCCACAACCTAATTCTTCAAGAGTAAATAATACGGGCATTATTCAGACTAGTTTTTGAATAAAAATATTTTTTTTATCGGAGTTAATAACCTCTTATTTCCAATGAAAAGGTGAAATTGAATTAAATCAGGACTATGAATGTGGGTTATGATAATGAAGTGGTGAAACATACACTAATAAAATAATCTAGAATAACTATTGTCTTATTTTGTTCTAGATCAACCCAATCATTTATATCTATATAACTTATATATGGTATCAAATTACTAGCTCAATGATTAAGTATAGAGTTATTACTAAATACACTTAGTGGTATGATGGTAATATTTCAATTAAATAGTACTTATCTTGTTGATGTTTATTATTATATGATTCCTAAAAAAACAATGATTCACCCATAGATTGAATTTTATGAAATTTTAGACACGGGATATATTTCTTTATATAATGTCCATATCAATTACTGAGGATGGGAAGTCACATTTCATATTCCAAATAATCCCATTCTAATTTTTCAATGAGATGGTAAATATTAACTTTCATTGGAAATCACATAAAATATATGGGTCTTGATTAATATTCATATAGAATGATTATAATATATTTTTGGAGAGATAATCAACAAAAAAGAAATTCCCACTGTACCTGAGATTGTTGATGTATTTTAAGAAGAACTGTATGGTCTTCCACTAAGTCAGGATGTTGAGTTTTTAATTGAAATCATACATGGTTCTAATAATATTTTAAACAATACTTATTGATTAAACTCGATTGTGTTGTCAGAATTGAAGAAGCAACTCCAAGATAATCTTAAAAATGGAAAAATATTTCAATGTTATTCACTATGTGGTGAACAAGTTAATTTTATTAAGATGAAATATAGAACAATTAGAATGTTCAATTATTATCATGAAATTAACAAAATCACTATCAGGATTATGTTTGTTGTACCCTGTATTGATAAATTCTTCGATAACCATATCAAAGCTAAATACTTTTATATGATTGATCATATTTATAGATATCATCAATTTTGGGTTAATAAAAAAGATATACCCACGAATCCTTTCCGTACAGGGTTTATAAATTATTTTATATTGACTCAACTTGTCTAAAAAATTCTTTCATTATCATGGATTAAATGAATTATGTCTTTAGATACTAACTTAGTCAGTTTGTGGTGGTATTAATAGATAATAATATTATATATTAAATGATAATGGAAGAGTATGAAGATAATTTTAGAATTGTGATAAAAACCTAATGTATGGATAAGATTATTGAAAACATTACCATGTTTTAAAATTTTCTTCATAAGGTTACATTTTTTGGTCATATAATTTAATGTGAGGGTATAACAATATATGTTTATAATATATTAGTTATTTAGTATTATCATTGACCAACCAAAATCTTCGTTATCTATATTTTTCTAGGATTTGATGTATATTACTGATTTCATGTGAGGGATTTATCATGAATATAATATAAACTCATCCTATTGTCTAGGAATGGAGTTCAGTTCTTGTGGATTGATGAATGTGAAGGGATTTTCATGGATTTGAACAGAAGGTTGGTAAGTGAACAATGGATTTCATTACATTTCCGTGGATAAGGGTTTGTAATCTATAACTATGTGTTAAAGGAGGGAATGGGATTCATTCTCATTCAGAAAATTAATGTGAGAGTTTATTTACCACACCAATTTAAGAATTAGTAGCAAAATTATAAAGATTTTTATTTGGAATTAACTATGGTAATTATTTCATTAAAAAAATTCAGTTATTATCTATATCAAGAGAGGCATGATTTATATACTTATCATGATATTATAAATTCTATTTCTACATAGTAATAGTTTAATATGAACCTGAGAAGATGGTTATATCTGAATAAAGATTATGACTACTCAATATATTACAACCCTTGGAATGAATGAATGGTTGACAATGATCTTAGTTAAAACCATTATTCAAACATATATATGATAAGGATCACAAAATAAACAATATATATAAATTTTCAAAGGATTTATTTTGAAATAATCATGTATCAAATAGGTGTTAAAACAACTATTAAATTGAAGACTAATGAGGCATATAAAGATTATTTAGATCTCCAAAATAATGGTTGAAATGTTCAAATGTTTAATATTGATTTTGATAGAATGATAAGGATTGAAAAACATGTACGTGGTCCATCCATAATATTTTTGAAGAAGGATCTATTTGAGGAAGATCATAGTTCTTAAATATCTATTTATCCTAGAAATGAGATAATTTTTTGATATTTTAACGAGTATTTATGATGAGATTTTTTAAGGAGATATATTGTTGTATTTTTATCTTGGTTCAAGTAATTTCAAAATGTTATGTCTAAGATACATAAGTATAAGGTGATATTTCAACCATTACAGATACTTTAATGGAAATGGGAAAATGTAATTGTCGAATTTAACATTTTACACCGAATACAAGTGATGATAATAATGTTATATTGGTTGTAGTTGATCTCCATTTGAAGTCATCACACATCATCAAAATAAGAGAATATTTATCATTGGTCAAATTTCATGGTTTTAAATTATGTAAGTGGTAATATTTCATGGAGTTCATTATTCTATTGTATCTGATCATGATCTGTGCTTAGCCTTAATTTTCATGTTCAGTATTCAGTAAGATCTGGATACTGCGGTATGTTTCAAAATTAATATCACCCTTTGAATGATGGTAAGTTTGAGATAAACATTTAAAACACATAGGCTATGTTGAGATATTTTTTCAAAGGGTTTTGATTGGGTTTGTGATCAACACATTCATTTAGCTGAGTTTTCTAAAAAAATCACTTTCACTTCAATATTCAAATTGATATTTATAAAGCCATCTATGGAATTAAGTGTAGAAATACAAATACCAAGTTGAAGTAAGAGAAATAGAGTTTTTGGTACCTAAGTTATATTAGTAAATTAATGATAAAAATAGATCCATTTTTTAGCACATTAAGGTTGATCAATGTAAATATAAAAGGTATAATGACAATAGTCAGTGTGATAAGGAATTTGATGTTAGTGAGAATTAATTTATGTGAATTTATCCACAGAATAAGGTTATGATATTAGGGAAGAGAATAAACATGGACCCTAGGTATGTTATCCCCTTTTAGATTCTTGATTGAGTTAGGATGGTAGATCATCACATTTTACTTCCTCCTACCCTCTTGTTAGATTACGATGTTTTCCATGTATTAGTATTTTGAATGTATATAGATAATATATCAAATGTACTAAACAAAGAGGTCATACTTCAAGAAAATTATCTATATTATGAATAATAAACATTATAAATCTATTAACAAATACACAAAATTCATGAGAAAAATATTACTCACCTAGTTAATATTCATTAGAGGATTTCAAAATTGGAAGAATCTATAGGAGAATGAGAGAACATAATAAAATAGATATATCATCATTTTTATATATAAGAGGGAATAATTTATATGAAAAATTTATTTCAAGGATGGTAGTGTATAAAAACCAATTTTTTTAGAAAATAATTCCGTATATGTGATTTTACATCTATATTGGATTTTATTACAGAAAAAACTAATTTTAATTAATTGGGATATACTATTAAAATATTATTATCTAAATTGACAGTTATGACCAATAAATTGGATTTGAGGTTATGAATAGTGATAACTAAATTATGAAACGGTATGAATTAAAAATGTATAAATTAAAATAATTTTGGATCTTATAATTTTATGTAAAAATTAAAATCATTTATAAAAAAATGTTATATTTTTTTAAAAAATTGATTTTATTCATGAAATGTATTTTTATATTAATTAATTTAATGTTTATTTGTTGTTGAATTATTTTAAGGAAATTTATATTTTATAAATTCAATCAATTTTTTTAGTCATTAATCTAATATTTTTACAATGCATTATTTAATAATAAATCCAATTTTATTGTTGAAATCATTATTTTCAAAAAAAAATTTCTTTAAATTTTGAGAACATATTTTTAAATTAAATTAATAAAATTATATGTATTTAATTTGAAAAATTTTCATTCCATATTTTTTATTATTATGTTATAATTTGGTAAATAGGGCCTTTTTAATTATTTTCAATATAAATAGTACCATTTGTAATATTTATCATCTCGGTAAAGGGTAAATGATGTATGTGATATAATAAATATTTTTTAAAATTCAGTTATTATTTAAATTTATTTCAATCTTTCAGTCAGAAAATTAAAACAACATTCATTCATACATACGACCTATACTCTAAATGAATGATTTAATTATTTTTTATATCTATACCATTATGGATGACTATAAAATATTTAAAAATATATAATAAATATTTTTTATATATAAATATTTAAATTATTTAATTATTTATTTATAAATAAATTAAATTTTTTATAATGGTTTTTAAAGAACATTTAAATCCAGTTGATCTTCAGGTATGAGATTTTCATCCGAATTCTATTTATATGAGACACACTTCATACCAACCACTTATTTCTTTAATGTTGTATATATACAACAAATGTATTTGTTTTAAAATTGTTCTCATTAATGTTATGTGGATGTAATACATATCAATGTATGTTTTTTTCTTTCTTGGAGATTATGATTCAAATGTTACCAAAGCAGTAAGGGATCTATATTTTAATCCAATTAAAATAAAAAAATATACTTTAATATTCATTTAGGATATTATATGATACATGTATTAAAAACCTTTAAATTTTTCTTATTCTATGGTATTTCTTTAAGAATACATATTTTTGGTTCATTTTCCTCACGTTAAGTACTCAATATAAAGAAAATGTGTCTTTAAGAAGAATTGGATTTATTTTTCTATTCAGTACAAAATTGGTTTCATTTCATATCCATGTTTTAAAAAAATATACAAAAATTGTTTTTAAATTTCTACATTGTTTTTTATTTTCCTTTTTACTCATTATTTAATTATTATGAATTGTTTATTAGCAAATTTTTTTTTATTTTGAGCAAATTACTTGTTGAAATTCTCTATATAAGTGGGAAAATAATGTTTTATTATAATATATACGACATGAATGAAATTTACTACCATCATGAACAACCAATCATTCAATTCATACATTTCATTTTTACAATGATATATTAAATGAAGAAATTTTCTTTAATACTTATATTATTTTTGTTTTAAAAAGGCTATTTAAAAGTGAAAAGGATTTATTCTTCAAGAAAAATTCTAGTTATACATTAACAATGTTCTTCATCTTTGAAGAAAAACCTTGATGTTAGTTATTATATATTTCTGATATGATCCATTGATACCATAAATATTCCTTATATAGGTGTTTTAATATTATATTGATGAGATTTGTATGAATCCCAGTTATTTTCAAGGGTTAAATGATTTATCATTTATGGAATTTTTATGAAAAAATTTTATATACATGTATTATGATGTGACGATATTGTTATATTCATTATGATATTTTTGTGAACATACGTGTGGTTTCCATTATATAATGAGTGGTAATGGAATTATATATCCCTTCAATGCATTGGATATTGTTTTATATGTCAGGAGAAAACTATGGGAATAAGAAGATGCTCGGTATCCATTATGAAAAATAGGTCAATGTGTTTCATCCATTGAAAGAGATATGTTGATGTGCTTGATATATTAGTGGAAACAATAAAATTTGATTGATCCATTATTAGTGATAAGTGAATGTTCTTGTTCCATTATAGGAAATACATATATTTTGATGATCCACCATGGGAAACAAGTGTTGAGGCCCAATCCATTGTGAATTGAAGGTCATGGGAGTTAAAACTAACAAGTGATATTGTTTCTATTACTATGTTGGATCCACACTTTGAGGGAATGAACTTATTATTTATTATTGATTATGATTATTTCTCACTTTTATGATTCATGACTTTTTAAATGAAAAATATTTATTCCATCAATCATGTTTATGATATTTTACATATTAGGTATGAAGTTTTTATGTCATGGCCATGATCCCAAACCCTTATGGATTATTTAGATCATCAATTGATATATCCCTTATTTACATATTCTGAGTATCTAAACTCAACCATTCTAAGGTTTACATTACCCACGTTATGAAGAATGTTTTTATATATGGTATTTCTATAAATATTACAAAATAGGGAGACATTTGTCTGAGATTTGGATGATATTTCATGAAATATTTATATTTTATATATAGAATCCAATTTACTATACCATTATGGTCCTCAAAAGTGTATTTTTGATGTAAATTGACTATTTATTTAAAAATATGAAATATTTCTATATTCAAATAATCAGACTCTATATGTGTTTATTTATTAACTATTTTATTTCAATTGTGAATAAATTTTTATTCAATGGAGTCTTTATTTTATATGAATCAATATTCACCTTTATATAAGTTATCAAACCCAATAAAATTGGGTAGATACCTACTCAGGAAATAAATTTATTATTTAGATTTAATCCAACCTATTAGAAGACAAAAAATTTAATAAGTTTCCTAGATCACAAGTTTAATGACCCAACAGCTCTAATTGGATTGAGAGTAAAACAAGTCATTACTGGGCCTTAAGAGACATCCCCAAGATTCCATAGGTTGGAAATAAATGCCAAAGGGTTTCAATTAAATTTGGGGGAACGATTTACCCTTTAATAAATAATCCAATAAACCTACCAACCATAACCAAAATTCCCTATATGATGCATTATCAAATGAAAAACAACTAAACAACTTCACGTATCTCCAAACCACATCAAAGTGAGCAATAGAAGAATAATAAACAAGTACCATGTACACAGATGAAAAACTACATAAGTCACTCTCAAAAGTCCACCAGAATCTATGATTTACAAGACCTAAGCTCCACTATCTCCAAACAGCTTAAACATCATGAGGTAGTCCTAAACACGTGTGAAACATATCCTTTTCCCCTGTCCTGGAAGATAGAATCTACAAAAGCACGGAAGATCCAAAACAGGGGTGAGTATAAAACTCAATAGGTTTCCCCCAATGACTTCTGCACTCAAGACACTAAAATAGAAGAGTTAAAATCAATTATATATAACAGTTTATAAAATTATTTCTCCAGAACGGTTTATAACTAAATATAAACTAGTTTCCAAAACCATTTGTCACAAAAATAATACAAGTTCCATTGAAACCAATTTTCCCCAGAAGTTATTTTTCTAGGAAAATAATTAAACAATATTTACAACAATTTTACAATGTCACTTTATTTTCATATCCTATAATTCCTAAAACCCATGAAACCATCCATTCTTGAAACATTATCATAGTTCCATACTCATGAGTAGTTTCTCATCGATCTACCATGTCATCACATGGTAATATGATCCCATGTGTCAATAATCTTTTGGCACCAAGCACAGCGTAATATTCCAACCAAGACCCGTATATGAAATTCCAATGTGCCATTAAACCTTTGGCACCGAGATCAACGTCATATTTCAACCAATCCCCGTAAATTGTCTCCCAATATGATACCCTCCTTCTCCATCAACCGTCAGATAAAGGAAGGTATCATCCCCATATTTTCACTATTTAAATTTTTACATGACTATAAACTATGACTCTACCCCATGAAATGAACATGTCATTCCCTCTTGAATTAACAGGAGGAAGATATGTTGGGTGAGTAGGTACATAATCCCCACAAACTCCATGTCCTAGTCAAATAATGTTATACAATGAGGTAAATATTGATGACATGATGTTAAACTGTGAGATACATCATCCTAACTCTATGAAGTTAAAATACATTTCCAACATCACAATTATAAAATTTAAATATTCATTGTTATCATCCTAATTGCATGATTTATCGCTATAATAAATGCATCACCCAAAAACCCAATTTCTTTAGTGATGGTTATCTACCAGATCATTCATGTCCTCTTTTTATTTCCTAGAGAATTAGACTATAATACCCTAGATGATAGGTTTATAATTTTTTAGACCAATTCACCCACACTGATGTTGTCTAAATTAGGGTGGTTAACTTCTATGTGTTTTGGAATCCTTTAGAACTTTCTTTCACATAATTTCCTTATTATTCATGCCCCTTATTTGGATCCTCATCCTTCTACACATCTGAATGGGACAACTAATGTAAATGTACCCAATCCCAAATCACTCACAAAACATATTGCGTTATTTCCTTAGAGAAATTGTTATGAAATTCTGAAATAGGTTTTGGGTTTTGAACATGTTTTTTGTCCAAAAACTCAATTTTCTATCGCCATTCTTGATTATGTTATATGGATGTTTTGTTTCAAACATGGTTAGTAGTGATCATTTATTATGATGTAACGCACATCATGTTCAATATTTTTTACATAGTGATTCATTCTCTCCATCCAATAGACTTAGATATCATTCATTTCCTTTTTCATTTCCCCGCTCATTCACCAGAGCATGTTGGAAGAAAAAGTCATATCATCAGGGCGCCATGTTCTCCATCCATAGACCTAATAGGTCTGCACACTCCTAGAGTTGATTAATGTCCAATTCCAATCCGATGGAATTTTCCCCTGTGTAAAAAACTCATATAGAAATATGATATATATAAATTAGTCTATAAGGTATATTTTTTTCCATAGTTCTTATCTCATGTTAACCGTCTTTTATTTCAATTGTCTTAGTTCCAAAATAGAGATATGGATTAATAGTTATGGTAATTTGAATTGAGAATATTCAAAACAGTTTTTAGAGGTTCATTCATAGAGATCCACTTTTCAGAGGACTCTTTCATAGATATCGATTCACTCATGCATAAAGGATTGGTCGAAATACATCATTCTACTATCTTTTGACTAATGGAGCCCCGTCCATTTTTATTTCAAATTCATTGTGGTCTTTTTATGGAGATCATTTTTCTATATACTTATTCATGACGCTCCCTTAAAATGTGTGTGGAGGCCCAAAAGTAATCCATTATGATGTGACATGTAGTCTAACAGATCCCCATCCATTCATGATGCTCATAAATATTTAAAATTTTCTATGATATTCATGAAACCCACATCCAAAACCAAACCCCTTCATGACCTTATTATAAAAATGGAAAGGAAACACCAATATGGAACATCATTTTCTCAATTTGTGATGATCTAATGAGATTCAGGAATTCGAAGACATCAATTAGACATGGGTACTACTATGTTAGTGGGTATGCCTCACGAAGCTCTATTTTTTTGAAGATCCAATGTATAATTATATAATTTTTCCACCATAATTTGGATCCCCTATTTTTCTGAGTTTACATCTGTGAATATAAGAACCTTCGTGTGACCCAGAGCTCCCTGAGGCCCCATCCATGGTGACACATTGATCTTCTATGAGCCCCATATTTCATGAGAAAATAAGCTGTAAAAATACCTTTCCTTATCAATACCATGATCTCCATGAATCCTTAACCGTCATGATATCATTGTCTCCTTAAATAACCATTTTTATTGAAGCTCCTACCTTTGTTCCCACTAGTATATTCCATGTGGGCTATGCCCTCACACCCCATCTAGGGATAATTTCCCAAATATAATAATTTTTTGGTTGTTCCCTAATGCATCCCCAACATCCACCACTACAATACCAATATTAAATATTCTCCATTACACACCCTAATGTTCCATGAGTTAACATAACCCTCTTGGTTCCTTTTCCTTGTCATATGTTCATATTCACATCCTATATTACCCAAGTACCTTGATTCAACCCATTATTAAAGTAACTCTTGAAACCCCATCACAAGACACCCATAACCCAACGAACCAGAAGGTCCAATCAGGTTTAATTCCCACAAAAGCCATTACTAGGAATCTTCCACCTATTATTTCTCACTAAATGACATTAAAATGTAGTTTACCCTATATAAAATCAAACAATTACTCATGAGAATCACATGAGATGCCTTATTTGTCAATAATATGATTCCCAGTAGTCCCCTCTACCTGATGTTAAACTCTTGTATACCCTATATAAAAAACATTTTATGCATCCTATTAAAAAAACAAGATACTTTATGTGTATTGAATAAGATGCCTAATCATAAGACAAACACCAAAAAACCCACTATGGTCTACCTCATCCATTTCATGCCCAAATCAAATTTTTTGACCCACAAATGGGTTTGCATGCCCACATGACATGACATGAGGAATCATGAATGGGAAGCTTCCATGAACAATCCCCACACACCACATCATTTCACATGATGTTAAAATGTAATATTACTCTAAAAAATTGGCGTGGTGTTCCCTCATGACATGAAATTATAAATCCAAAATTTGTATTCTCCATGCATAATCCCTATGCACCTCATCCTTTAAATGATGTTAAACTATAATATTAATCCTTGTAATGGATATTTAATTCACTCATGACTTGATATGAGGAGACCTAAATGTGATTCTTTCATTCATAATACTCACACAACTAATTATTTCCCATGATGTGAAAATTTAATATTTCAGCATGAAATTGACAAGGAATAGCCTCTTGACATGTCATGTGAAAGATAGGTTGGGAAATTCTCATGTATAATCCCTAACTACATCCTTGATACTCCTAGGAAAATAAGTGCCCCTCCCATGCATAAGTCACAATAATTTAATCATTTATCCTTGATTAATGTGGGAAGATTCTATATGTAATCCCCACCCCATCCCTCATCAACACTCTTTTCCTAACATGATCATCCTTACAAAAATATGTTAAACATCTTGTATCAATACAATCACAAGACTATATAAACTACAGAATTGATCTACATGGGTTTTGATCTTTGTATTCTATATAGTATATGATAAAAAAACTTCTGAAGGATCAAACCAAACAATTGAAAATTCAAGGTGTTTCCATCACATAGATGCACAACCAAGATCCAACATGAGGGAAATTCCAATGGATCCATCCTAGATCATCCCCATAAGGTTTTCTGAACCATTGGTAAAAAATCAAGGTGTTCCCTCTAAGAGAAACACCTCCTACATCCACCTCCATGAGGGGTTCTTATCCTTCAAATCCACCTCCATGGGAAATTATGATCTATTAGTAAACCCAGGTATGTCATATTCTATCCTATGGAGGAACCAATTTGATATTCCTCTAAAAGTTGTGAAAATCCATTGGAAAAATATCCTGTTATTCCTTCCTAGAAACACAAATCCCGGATCTACATCCATTAGGATTTCTAATTTTTCTGTTTTTCCTCTCTACGGAATTTTGATCAATTGGTATAGAAAGGAGTGACATATTCTCTCTATGGATTAACCTCCTAGAACTTCATCATTGGGTGTTCTTTTCTAAACTTACAAGATATTTTTAATGTGTTGTCCTACTAAAAAATCCCAATTCCTTCTCTATGGGGAGTTCTAATCCATCCGTAAACCTTTGTCTGGCATCTTCCCTCAGTTGGATGAACATCCTGGATCCTCCATAAAAGGAATTATAATCTATCTATCCCAGACTGTCCTCATGGATCTTCCTAATGAAAATATTGGGTCCTCCTCCATGTGAAGTTTTAATGTATCAGTGAACCCATGTTTCACGTCCACCCTCCAAAGTACACATATCCTTAATCTACTGCTATATGTTGCTCTTATCAATCATCATGTCTCTTCAAGAAGATAAACTCCCACCCGAATCTATAATTCATGCCCCATGAAATAATGAGGTGATACCAAAGGTAAAATCAATGGAAAAATTGGGCCCATGGAGCAATTACATCATGGACAACATCAGATGCCTTGGGTTACATGCATAATTTACCTCAAATGAGATACCTAGAAATTTAAAAAGGGAATACCACCCATAGTGTCAAATACATTATGAATGACATGGGATGCCTTCAGTTTTGTGCCAATGATGAATCAAATGAGATACATCCAAATTAATAAGGATAAAGCAATATAGGTTCCCAACGCACAAAACATCTAGTGATGCTCTAAAATAACCAATGTTACCATCTACTCTAAAGAAGGGTTTCTGCCATGCCAAGATGAAAGTAGCATAATTAAAATGTTTTCATGGAGAGATGGCACCAATAATGTTTATCACGAGAATGAATCAAATTTATCAGGGGGACCCATAGTGTGAAATCAGATCCAATTATGAATCCATATAAGGGGGAACTAATATCCCATCATTTCATTTTGATCAAAGATCCAACATCACCAACCACGGTGGAAAAGCCTCCCACATTTGTAATGTTGGAATGAGGTGCACGAAACGTGCTTCACTATGATAATGTGTTCCCTATATTTGAATACGTTAGAAAAAATTCATTGTAGGTGGCCCTAAATTTTTACATCTCCTTATATTAAATTTTTTAGTATCCATTTTCTTGATGTTATATTTCAATAGAGATATTTTAAAATTATTAAAAAGACTTTCCATCAGTAGAAAATAATGTTTTTTATCTAGCATTAAGAATACCTCTGAAAAAATTTATATATTTTTACATATTCAATTGTTGGTGATTCATTTGAAAAAGAATTTACTAAAATATTCCACATCAAATATTAAAAAATACTTATGAAGGTTATTTGAAATGTCTTATTTTATGAAAATGATAACATCATTTTAGGTAAAATATTTTATGTTTTCAATCTCATTTTCATATTTATCATAACATTACTTGTTTACAAGAAGTTATTTTTCATTAATAAACTCCAATCCATTATTATGAAATTATATTTTGTGGTGATTCAATTTTAGACTCCAATTGTTTGGATTAATATGTTTAATTTGGGTTATATCATTTATAAATGTCATTATACCCAATTTTATTTACATTGGTTATTTTCATCATGATCCAACCCAATGGGGCTCATCCTATAACAACCCCAGTCCCACCTTTATTGGCTATGGATGGAGTCAAGTGTTGAAAGTCACAACTAATAAGGGTGGCCTTTTCTTAATTCACCTATATGCACACACCAAACTATATCCATGCAGACATGCAAAGTAATAATAATAAAAGTTGAAAATTTTAGAAAATTAACCATGAATTTAAAAACAATTTGATATATAATAGTATGATAGTAGTAAATGAAAAGAAAATGGGTAAGAATACACACCAATAAATAAATATTTCTGAAATTGATAAAACTAAAAAACTTAATGTGCTGAGAGAGGCTATATCTATATCTCCATGCCCTGACCCCAATATGTGTTACAACGCACTATGTATCCTTTTGATCCTCTATAATACCTTCCAACCTATGTTTCATCTATGTAATACATGACTTCTATAAGTAAATACCATGAGGGGGAGAGTATATACATACCAAATACTATTCCCTGAAGGATGATGGGGGGTAGGAAGAGACATAATTTGAATTGAAATCACAACCTATAGCAGGACAGAGTTACAAAATGCACAAACCTTGATATATATTTATATATTCTCCAAAAAATACCATATGAGAGAGAAAGGTGATCTCTATCTCACAATCCATCCCATGAAGGAGTGCCAAATGTTCTAATAGGTCTACTAATGATGCCCATAATCTCACTTGTATATCTAAATAAACATAGAAGCCATGAAACACATTTCTACTATATTTTATAGTAATGGGGAAAAATATCTTGTTAGAGGAACCATTCTATTGTAGAATAGTACGGATTCAATAAATAGATTGATGGGTGATCCATTCCCTTCCATGATTGGAGGGTAGCACTCTGATGGTTGAGGACCCATGCCCGAACTCTATAGGTGGCTATTACTGTATAGTTGATAGAGGAACCCAGAAATGACCTAGAAGTAGGTTGGAACTCTTATTATCGATAGGGGAATAATACCCTATCTAGTATGAGGGTTCCCCTGTAGTGGTTGATGAATGAAGACTTTACACAACAGAAAGGTGCCACTATGATAGAAGATAAAGAAACAATTCCCTATCCAGAAGGAGGGACCCAATCTAGTGGTTGAGGTCCCATACCCTGATATCATATGAGGGTGCCAAAACAAGTTTTACTTCTCCTCTACTTATTCACATCCGTATTGTTACATCGATCACAATCATTGTATCCCAACAAGGAATAGATGGGAACTAAATGATCTACCTCACCAACCTAGTATCCATCCCACGCACCTGGCCATGTCCATGTAATCTTGCATGTTCCCATGTAATAGGTCACATGATGTGGCCACCTGCATGGCGTCCCTCCCTTGCCTTTTAGTTTATGTAGATATACCCTAGTCGTGTTCCCATACATGGAATTTGTCTTTTTTTTTTGTGTTTATATTGTTCGAATGTATACACTAGGTCACCATCAATGAGTCACACTGTAACATCCCTTACCCAGAAGAAACTAAACTGGTGCTCTAAGCCTTGCGGTTACATGACCTTAAGCATGCCTCCCCGTATGCCAAAGGCTGCCGACTAGCAGCAGAGGTCTATGGTGTCAAGTGGGGAGACTATACCCCCTCTTTATCAGAGTAAGCACAACAGAAATAAACCATACAGAGGAAACAATAACCAATAACAAGTAACATGTATAAAAACCATTTCCAATAATAAATATGACATGTCATACTACATGTGAAAAAGTGGACACAACCCCAAAATAAAGACAATGGCCAAAATATCCCAAATGGTCCCAAATCCAAGTCTGGATACTCCACCAAGTGCTTCCCATGTCCACTAAGCTATCTAGAAAGGACCCTTTCCCTTTTCTTGTCCTTTAAACATGAATTCTGCTCGGGTACCCAACGGCGGCCCGAGCAGGGTGTGAGTACAACTCTGTAGGACACCACCAACGGTGTCTAGAAACTACCCGGTATAAATAGGAATTTCATGCAAATGGAAAATGAATTATAAATTCCAAGTAACTAATTGAGGTTCCATCAACCAGTTTAGAGCCAAGCCATTTCCACTTCCATTACCATTCATTAACACCCATTGTCACCATTTAACAATTCATCACATTTCCATGGGTTTATCACATACATTATGTTACATGGGTCTAAGGCCAACAATCACCTTCAAGAGGGTAAACACATCATTATCCCATCTCTCTAGGACTAACTCCCTCTTAGTAACCATAACCTCACCTCGAATCCTCAATCTGGGTGGATGCAACCATTGGGAGAATAGATCATCAGTCCCCTTTCCTACCCCGTGCATTTTGGGTGGAGTTTAGAACCCCAGTCATCACTCGACCGATGGGCATAGATCGTCAAGTAATACACCAATCTACAAAGCCATGTGCACATGCATATAAATATGTAACCATCAACCATCAAAACCATTGCCCATCGGAAATCACTATTCACAACTACCCACATGGGAAGCCACATCATTCTTTAACCCATTAACACATTACCATTTCAAATCATTTTACCATTCACCCAATTCCAATATGTTATGCCTATCTCACTAAGCATTCAATATTAAACCCATAATCTATCCCATTATGGTCTTTAATCAGTTTACACATTAACCCATTTAACATGTTCATCATTCCCATGAATCCACCAGTTAGCCCATTAAACTTTAACCATTATGTTATTGCCAAGCCTAGGTGAATCACTAAGCAACGATTCCAAGTTCAACCTATAATACCGTCATTTTTATCAATGGATATACAATTCATTACAACAAGATCAGTTGTCTAATAATAATATCAAATCCCAGAAAAAGATGGCACATCTCATGGATGGCCCTAATTAGGTCAAGACAATCCCAACACATCCCCCAGGGATTGTGAGGGTTCCCATTTACCAGTTTAAACACCAATATTACAAAACATTCCTAGGTTATTCAAAACATATCCAAGGTATGAAAATAACAAAAGTAAACATTCACCAATCCCTAAATAACCATGGGATATCACATGTAGACCACCTACCTCAAAACTGCGGTTGAACACACCTTCAATCGAGTCCTTAGACCTCAATCCAACAAACCTTTGGAGATTCAACCTAAAACTCATTCAACAGATAGGGTTTTTGGGTTTCATAACAAGAGAGAGTGAAGATACAAATCCTAAACCAAAAGTGAACTGAGGATGAGGTTAGCCTTACCCGGAGCTTCAATCTGCAACCAACGACACCCCAAATGCCTTAGAATTGAAGGAGTTCGATATCTTGAAGTCCTTGGGAGGTCTAGTTCGTACCTAGCGTGAAGATGGGGGAATGGGATGAAAATCCTGATATTGGTTTTAAAATCCCTGAGATTCAATTTTGTAATTTTACTATGTTTTATGTTGCCACACGGTTTAGCCTCACGGTTTAGAAAACCGTGCGCAAACTGTGTGCATGCCACTGTGCTGAGGAGGAGGGGATGCACGATCAATCCACATGGTTTGGAAAACCATCTGAAGACTATGCACATAATTTTTTCCAGAGGAGGAAGGGTCGCATGGTTTCCCCTGGGCAGGCTGCACGGTTTGGTTGGTCGTGCGTAGGTCGTGCGCCTTGTCTTGTCATTCCCAGTTTTCCTTTCTTCTGTACCCTAAACCCCTGAACACCCCCAAGGCCTCTCATACTTTCAGAAGACATCCCATGAAGACCAAAACAAGGTATTTATCCAAAAAAAATGAAAAATGTACCCTCCCAAAAGACCGGGATCTTATAACCTCACCACCTTATAACCGTTCGTCCCCGAGCCGAGGTTCCAAACCTCATTAATCCTTCGAGGAGAAGAGGTCAGGACACTGAGACCACATATTCGATTCCCACTCCAATGTTTCTTCCTGAACATTCCCATGCTTCCATAGTACTCACACTAATGGAATAACCATGCCCCAAAAGCCCTTCTCACTATGATCCACTACACGAACCAGATGCACATCAAAGGACACATCAACCTCAAGCTCCACATCCTCAACATCAACCACGTTAGATGGGTCGGGGTGATACCATCAAAGCTGTGACCCATGAAAGACATCATGTATCTCACCATACCATTGTGGACGAGCCGATCAGTATGCCACTAGTCTGATCCTCCCCACAATCTCAAAAGGTCCCACATACTGGGCACCAACTTACCTTGCTTCCGAATTCTTCGGTGACCCAACCGTGGTGACACCTGAAGGAACACATAATCACCCACCCCAAACTCAAGAGGTCTACGAATCTGATCTGCATACGAATTATTCCTACTCTAAGATGTAGGTATCTGCTTCCTAATCAACTTAACTCACTTAGAAGTCTCCTCCTTGAGACTTGGCCCCAACAACTCAGATTCACCGACCTCTAGCCAACACAACGGAGATCTACATGGTCTCCCATAACGCACCTCAAATGGTTCCATTTGAATCATGGACTGAAAAATATTGTTGTATGTAAATTCAAATAATGATAGGTGTCTCTCCTAAGAACCACCAAAGTCCAAGGAAAAATCTCTTAAAATGTCTTCCAATACTTGGATCATACATTCTGACTGCCCGTCCGTCTGCGGGTGGAATGCCGTACTCAAAAACACCTACCTACCAAGCACCATCTCCAACCCTTTCTAGAATGATGATGTGAAATGCATATCTCTGTTTGAAACTATGGTCTATGTAACACCATTCAACTGTACAATTTCTCGAACATACAGCTCACCCAACTGGTCGACTGTATTGGTCTCTTGAATCGGTAAGAAATGAGCCACTTTCGTTAACCGATCCTCAACCACCCATATTTCATAATTCTTCTGTGGTGTCCTCAGAAATCCCACAACAAAATCCATTGTCATATAATTCCACTTCCATTATACAATGGGCCATGCATGCAATGAACCACCTGGTTGTTGATGTTCGGCTTTCACCTGTTGACAAGTAAGGCACCGTGCCACAAAGCCCGCACCTTCCATTTTCATCAAAGGAAACTAAAACTGCCTTCGGAGATCACGGTACATCTTGGTCAAACCAGGATTCACTTCCCACCTTGATGCATGGAACTCACTCTTAAATTCTTCTCACATACACACTGGCACAACCACAAAATCCTGAACTCAAACAACTTCGTCCCCACTGATGGACCAACCAGAAGGTAGCTCCCCACCTTTATTCTTTTACTTCATGATCAAATACTTAGGATCATCAAGCTGACCATACTTAACTCGGCATAAAAGTGTTGACTACCTTGTTAAAGAAGCAAGAGTTACCTGACCATTCTCCTCCTGCACCTCCATGTGCATTTCTACAAACAAATCAATCACCTTCCACTCGGTTTTGGATTCCCGAACCACCTGATTCTAAACTTTCCTACTCAGAGCATCAGTAACACTATTTCCCTTTCCCGGTGTGTGCACCAACACAATGTTAGAAGACTATAGGTATTCAACCCATATTTGTTGCCGAAGATTCATATCCCGCGTGATAAGATGTACTTTAAGCACTTATGGTCGGTAAACATACTAAATCATTCTCCAAATAGATAGTGCGTCCAGTACTTCAAGGCGTACACCACTACAGCCAACTCAAGGTCATGAGTGGGATAGTTCTGCTCATGGGGTCCCAACTTCCTTGACCCATAAGCGACAACCCCCTAATCCTACATCAACACAACCCCATGTCCGATTCCAGATGCATCACAAAACACAATGTACTTCTAACCTGGCTCAGGTAAGATCAAGACAGGTGTGGTCATCAACTGCTTCTTCAACGCTTTGAAGGAATTCTCACAAGATCATGACCACTCGAACCTGATTCCCTTTTTGTTCCATCCCGAAAGTGGTGCTTCCAAGTGAGATAAATCATGAATGAACCTTCAGTAATAGCCGCACAAACCCAGAAAACTCCGACCATCAGAAACATTCTTGGGCTACTCCCATGATACAACTGCACGAACATTCCCTATATCCACAGACACACATGCCTCAGAGATGATGTGACCTATAAAATGTACCTCACCAATCCAGAATTGAAACTTCGATAGCTTGGCATATAGCTGATGCTCTCTTAGCGTCCCCAAGACGATGTCAAGATGTTGGGCATGATAATAGTGAGTTTTTGAGTACACTAAGATATCATCAACAAAGACAACCAAAAACCGATTTAAATAGGGATGAAATATCCAGTTCATAAAAGCCATAAACATTTCCAATGCATTGGTCAAGACGAAATGCATTACCACAAACTCAAACAACCCGTACCGACTCCAAAAAGCAGTCCGCGGTACGTCAAAAGTCCTCACCCTCAATTGGTGATAACCCGACCTCAGATCAATTTTAGAGAACACTGATAAACTCCTCAAATGATCAAACAAGTCATCAATTCTAGGAAGAGGGTACCAATTCTTCACTGTCATCTGATTCAACCTCCAATAGTCAACAAACAACCTCGAATACCCATTGGCCTTCTTTGAAAAAAATCACTGGAGATCCACAATGAGATGTACTAGGACGAATAAACCCCTTACGCTCCAACTCCTCAAGCCGATCCTTCAATTTATGAAGTTATTCCTGTGCCATTTGGTATGGAGGAATAGAAACTGGCTCCACTCCCTGTAGAAACTCAATCGTGAACTCCACAGCCCTCTCAAGTGTAAACCCGATAAATCCTCAGGAAACATGTCCTGAAACTGATCCACCACAAGAGGGAAATTAGATTTTTTCCCTTCCTCTTCATCATCAAAAATAATACATGCCACTTGAGCCACAATTACACTCATCTGTTGACAAAACGGCTAGGCACACCCTGCTCGAACATCACATTCACCACGGTGGGCATAAGCATCACCCTCAAGCGACCTGAATGTTACTCTACGATGATAACAGTCAATGTGATCCTGATACAACCCCAACCAATCCATTTCCAGGATTAGGTCAAACCCTGACATCAAGAGAATGAAAAAGTTCCACAGAAAATGATACCTACCAACTTCCAAGGAACATCCCTTTCACTACATGATATCCTCAACCCGCACCCCAATGGAGTGTCAATTGACATCACCCCACACACCCACTCCATAGGGAAACCCTGTGCTACAACAAGTTGAGAAGAGATAAAAGAGTTTGTGGCACCTGTGTCAAACAATGCACTAGAAAATGTAGAAGCTACAATGATCATACCTCGAGTAGTCGATGGTCCAACCTCACCATCACCAAGTGCAAACTGAATTTCTTGAAGCTGACTTGCCCCTCTACCCTAGGCTCCCGCCTGAATTCCCTGTGCTGTAGTGCCCTACTGGTGTGAGCGATATGTCTTGGGAGTTCCACATCCACCGCTCCTTCCAGTACAGCCTGAGGAGCTCCATCTTACTGCCTAATATGTGGAAACAGATCCCCTACTCATATCTGGTACTTTCCTTCGACCATCATGCTCACCTTCCTGCCGAGGATTCCTGTAGAACCTCTACACATGGCCCATCCTTCCGCATTAACGGAACTCAACTAGAAGTCCAGGACAATGACCATGCATATACCCCATCCTGCAGCACTGATAACAGAACACATGATCCCCACTCTGAGAGAATGACCCTCTATTATAGACACATTAATCACTTACACTATGTTGTGATCCCATATGGGGTCGCTTCCAACCCTCCACAGTTGCACTACTCTTCAGCCCCACTGGCATCACAAGCCCGCTACCCGAGGCTCCCTTCAGGTTCCCTTCCCAGATCAATGCCTGATCTAATACCTCTACGAACCTCATCAAGAGGAAGATGTTTATTTGAGACATGATCTCATGTCTCAGCCCATCTTGGAAACACCTTTCTACTATTGCCTCATCCCCTACTAACACTGGGAAAAAGCATCTCAAATTAGTGAAGTGACTAGCATAGTCCATCATCGATAGTGTTCTCGGAGTCAGGCTCATTAACTCTGCAACCCGCTCCTTCCTTGAAATCTAAATGTAAAAATGCTCCAGAAAATTTTCCTGAAAGGCTTTCCACGAAATTATATCATCCTTCCAGATTTGGGAATGAATTTTCCACCACCACCTATCCTGTCCTCATGACATATAGGCAGCCAACTTTACTCTCTTTTCGACAGGGGTCTCTATATGATCCACTATCATTTGGACAGACTCTAACCAGAAGTCCATTGCCTCTGGCCCACCCTCTCCGGTGAAAATCGGAGGGTGTTGCGGTTAGAACTCCCTGGTCAACTCAAACACACTCGTTGCAAAATGCCCTGGGTCCTGATCCATCATCTATATAAGGCGAGTCATGTTCTCATGGAACTGGTCTTCTCTACCTTCATTTATCACCACATTTTCTTGCTCCTCTACTGGAGTAGTGTTCTCAGCAACACCCTCTTGTTTCCCAACTGGTAACCGATGTTGTGGTGGCATTGCTCTACAATTCCAAGCATGAGTTTTATCACAAATACCATAAATATTCATGAATCCACCTAAATCCCTTTACTAGCTACAACAACCCACTTTTCATATTCTAACCCATGAACATTTTCCAACTTTTTTTTAACCCTATTAATCCATTAAACATCATTTACCCACTTTTTTTATTTCATTATTCTCATTTTTTTCATGGTTGAATGAAATGAATGATGCACCCTACTTTCCTACCTCACACACCAACCCCATGCATGTGACTAATACAATGCATGTCACCTATCTCCCTAGGTTCCTATAATGATTCATGAATGACAATTCTCGTGCCATTAAGGCCACGAGCTAAATATTAGAAAATAGTCACATCAAACCACATGTGCATCACCCAACGGTGAAATATCATCAACTTTAACAACACACAACCAAGAACAACATTTTCCACCCAGGGTGACATGGGTTTTACCCTGTACCTGGGTTATTTACTCCCATGCACAAGCTCATTGCCAAGGCCCGACACATCCTACCCCTTGGATACCAATCACAAATAACAAGACTTCAGAGAAGGAGAATAAATAACTCCACTGATACCACTTTTTAACGTCCCTGACCTAGAATCCACTAAATAGGTGCTCCGAGTCGGGCGGTTATATGACCTTAAGCACGCCTCCACATATGCTAAAGGCTGCCGACTAGTAGCGGGGGTCTATGGTGTCATGTGGGGAGACTATACAACCTTTTTATTAGAGTAAGAACAACATAAATAAACCAGATAGAGGAAAAAATAACCAAAAACAAGGAACATGTATAACAACCATTTCCAATAATAAATATTCCATGTCATACTACAAGTGAAAAAGTGGAAACAACCCCAAAATAATGAAAATGGCCAAAATCTACAAAATGGTCCCAAATCCATGTCCAGATCCTCCACCAAGTTCTACCCATGTCCACTCAGCTATCTATCAAGGACCGTTACCCTTGTACTGATCTGAAAACATGAAGTCTACTCGGGTACCCAACGGCGGCCCGAGTAGGGTGTGAGTACAACTCAGTAGGCCACAACCAACGGTGCCTAAAAACTATCAAGTATAATCAGGTTGTGCATGTAAAAGAAAAATGAATGATAAATTCCAAGTAATTAATTAAGGTTCCATCAACCAGTTTAGAGCCAAGCCATTTCCACTTCCATTACCATTTATTACACACCCATTATCCCCATTTACCAATTCATCACATTTCCATGGGTTAATAACATACATTATGTTACATGGGTCTAAGGCCAACATTCACCTACAAGAGGGTAAACACATCGTTATCCTATCTCACTAAGACTAACTCCCTCATAGCACCCATAACTTCACCTCGAAGCCTTAGTCCAGGTGGATGAAACCTTTAGGAGAATAGAGCCTCAATCCCCTTTCCTAACCCTTGAATTTATGGTGGAGTTTAGAACCTCGGTCTTCAATTGACCCGTGGTAATAAAACCTCAAGTCATACCCCCCTCTACGAAGCCATGTGCACATTCTTATTTAAGTAACCATCAACTATCCAAACCATTTCTCTTCAGAAAAAACAATTCACAACTACCCGCATGGGAAACCACATCATGACTTAACCCATTAACACATTACCATTTCACATCATTTAACCATTCACCCAATTCCCATATGTTATGAATATCTCACTTATAATTCAAAATTAAACCAATAATCTATCCCATTATGGTCTCTAATCAGTTTACACATTAACCAATTTAACCCGTTCATCATTCCCGTGAATCAACCATTTAACCCATTCCACTTTAACCCATTGGTTATTGACAAGGCTAGGTGCATCACATAACTTCTATTCCAAGTTCAACTGATCATACCAACATTTTTATAAAGGGATCTACAATTCATTAGAATATGTTCACTTATTAGATAATATTCCCGAAACCTGAAAAAAGCAGGCACATCCCATGGATGGCATTAATTATGTCAAGACAATCCCAAACCACCCCATGGGGATCATGATGGTTCCCATTTACCATTTTAAACACCAATATTACCAAACATTACTAGGTTATTTAAAACATAAACCAGGGAAGACATGAACACAAGTAAACATGCACAAAACTCTAAATAACCACGAGATGTCACATGTAGACCACCTACCATGAAACTGTGGTTGAACGCACCCTCAATCGAGTCGTTAGACCTCAATCCAACAAACCATTATATAGTAAAACTAAATATCACCCAAATGTAGGGTTTTTGGGTTTCAGAACAAGAGGGAGAGAAGATACAAACTCAAAACCAAAAGAGAACTGAGGATGAGTTTATCCTTACCCGGAGCTTCAATCTACAACATATGACACTCCAAATTCCATAGAATCTAAGTATATTGATCTCCTGGAGTCATTGGGGGGACTGTTTCATACCTAAGGTGATGTTGGGGGAATGGTAGGAAAATCCTGAGTTGGGTTTAAAAATCCCAGAGTGGGAATTTTCTAATTTTTCCATGTTTTAAGTGGCTGCACAGTTTAGCCACAAGGTTTGGAAAGTTGTGCGCAAACCGTGTACATGACATTACCATGAGGAGGAGGGGTTTCATGGTCAATATACACGATTTGGAAAACTGTGCGAAAATCGTGCGCATGCTTCTGTCCGGAGGAGGAAGGGTCGCCCAGTTTGACCTAGGCAGGCCGCAAGGTTTGGTTGGTTGTGCGCAGGTCGTGCGCCTTGGCCTGTCCTGCCCAGTTTTCCTTTCTTCTATGCCTCGAGCCCCTGAAAACCCCAAGGAATCTCCTACATTCTGAATACATCCCATTTATCCCAAAACAATTTATTTTACCAAAGCATAATGAAAAATTCACCTTCCCAAAAAACCGAGATCTTACACACATGGCGTGTTGGTGACCCACACGGTGTGTGTTATTTAACACTCATAAAACCCTAGCTACATAATCTAAGGCCTTACACTCCATGTGTTATATAGAATACATTATGTGTAATCAGGTTTTTTATGAAATTTATTATAAACTAAATATTTAGATATCCACAAAACCGTGTCAAATCACAGCTCCAGTACAACCGAAATAGAAGGAGAATCCTTCATTTGTCTAGTTCAGCAATGTTCTAGATAGAAAATAGATTTTTATTTACCCATTATATTTCATATCTACTATTGTATCACATGGCTCCTCTCATCTCCTCAAATGAATTTCGGTCCATTGTTGAATCACCCATATCACTCAATCCATCTAAATTCATCATTGATTTTTAAATCAATACATTGCATGTGATTCCTCCCTGAATTTAGGGCTTCAATCGACCTCAATCCCACCTAAAAATGTATAATTATAACCTCATGGTCCAATGATGAATAATGTGTAGAACAAATAGGGGAGAAGAATAATCATTTTTGAAACAATATTTTTCTATGTGTTTTTGTCCAAATGAAATAGTTAGTTATATCCATGGTGAAAAAAAATTGAATAAAAAATTAATATCTAATGTGAAGGCACATACGGCAGCTCAATTATCATAGATCAATGAAATATGAAAGATCTAGTTCAATGTTTTAATAAATTGTACTTGAATCTAAAAATAATATCGTCTAACATTTGTTTGTTTTTTTCAAATAATAACTCACTCGCCAATGAAGGATATAATTCATTTCATTTGATGTACCTAAACACTCCTATATCGGGAGGCTCATTATGTTCTAGTCTCGATTATCAATTAAAGGTTTTATGAAATTTTCTATCAATGGTCCTATGATTCTATGGTAAACCCTATAAATCCACCATAATGGTTCTTTTATAGAGGGCCCTTTGATTGGACTATTTAAATTAAATTATAAAAATAACTCGTTAATTTTATTTAAATGAACTCACCTACGTTTTTTATACCTGAAAATCTAGTGCCCACAAATTTTAGCTCATGAATTGGGTAATCCTAATGTTATATAGTCACCCATTCTCTTATATTTTCAATCTAAGGATCTATTTACAAGATTTCCTATTTTGTTTGTGAAATAGTGCATGCGTGATATAAAATATATTTTCTATTTCCATAAAATTAATTCTGGGCATATCTGGCATCAGAATAGTACCCCATCTCAATTCCTAGATCCAAAAATTTATCTAGATATATTTTTAAGTATTATATGGGAAAATATGTTATATAAATTATTTCCACCATTAATATTTTCATCCTTGAAAAGAAAATACTAAACAACAATGTTGGGATACAAAGTATGAATCTAGATCCCCCACTCGTAGGATCTCTTGTTTATGCCCCAATGAATCCATGAAAAATAAAACAAGGAGAGGGTCCATCCAATAGTGGTCCTTTCCTACTAGTCCTTAATCACAACTGATTTCACTACAAAAGTGGATCCATCCTTGATGGCTATATCTCCCTAGTCATCAAAATGTGTAGGGTTGTGCATGTGTCTTCTTATATATGACATATTAAAGATGTCATGAACCCTATCCAATTATGGGGATAGAGATAGTTGGTAAGAATCCTCACCAACCCTCTGCAATATCTTGAATAGCCTGACGAATCTCGGGGATAGCTTTCCTCCCTAGCAAATTCTCTGCAATCCTAGTCGTATAAAGACACTTAGGAAAATATAGTCTCCCTACCTAAACTCCAGGGGCCTACATCATGGATCTGTGTAATATTTCTTCCTATAATATGTTGTGTTGTTTGGCCCATATATGACTTGGACCTTCTCCTACCCCGTATTCACCATCTCTTTCCCAACAAGAAATTCCTTCCAAATCTCTATTTAATATATGGGTGACCATAAGGGTATCCAATAATGGGCCTCAAAATGTTTTGTTATGATGCTAGAGTGGTAGCTATTATTTCATGAAAATATACCAATGGAATGTTAGACTGTAAAATATGATCGAAGCCATTCATGAAGGCCGTTATTATATCATTCAACTCCTGGATCATTCTCTCATTCTTCCCGTCTACATGGGGTTGGAAGGTCGTACTCATTCACTTCTAGTTCCTAAATTCCAACTACAAACCTCTCCACAATCTTAATTTAAACCACACATCATTTTAGGCGACAATAGTATATGGAAACACATGAAGGAAAAAAAGGTCCCTTATGTACAACTACATAAAACTCGCTATATAAATCTATACCATGATAGAAAGGATATGTAATGGAATATTGATTTTGTAAACTATCATGAAAATGCAATCTTGGCATCTTTATATCTACAGAAGCCTTGTCATGAATTTCATGGATAGGCCATACCATTTCTACTCTAGGACATTAAGAGGCTGTAACAACCCTCTAACATCCTATTTCTTGGCATTAACATGTTGAAAGGTGAAGAAATAAAGAGTAACTTAGTCACACTATGTCTCATTTAATCCCAAACTAGTTACTAATGAAGGTATCTATACATATTTCCCAGATTATGAGATATAAGAAAATAATATCTATAAAACTATCTTGCCACCATCTATATTTTTACTGGGGCCACCATCAATCACTATAAATTGATGAAGTGATCCCCTTCTCAAAAAATACAATTTGTGAATCTCCTAACAATATAAAGTCACATAATACATCAATGTCTCTTTCTACAAAATGTCACTCTCTTACACACTCAAAATAGATGTAGTCAACATTGTCGAATGCTGAAAATATATATTATATCATTCTCAACGAGGGTCTACTACAAGGAATCCAGCTACACAGATTCGTCCTAAAACAAGTGAGCATGAAACTTCCTACTTAGGAAATATATCAACAATTTTCAATTCAAAAAAGTATAGACTATATCAAAATAAAAGTAATGTTGAATGATTAACCATTTCTTAAGCTTCGGGTTTAGGTAACTCTTTGCGGAGGCATTTATGTGGTTATAATTGTCCATTTAAACAAAATGTGCTCTCCCAAAAGATACTACAACCATATTATCATATAGAAGATTTTAACTACAATATCAAGGTCCTAATTTATAAAGTTCTTCTCATGGGGTCTCAAATACCTCAACCTATATTTGGTTGATTTTTTCCATTGCATTGACATGAAGTTTAGCCTATATCATTAAGAATCATATTACACTACTCACACCACTCCATCCTTCGATAGTCTCAAAATAGGATAAATCATCATGCTCAACTCCTCAAAGTCCCTATGGCACTACTCAGTCTTGGTAAATGGATACCATTCACATCTATGGGTAGTCAATGGGGATGAAATACAAGATAATCCTTCCATATTCCTCTTGAAGTACCCACCCATGTAAAGAAAACATTTAACTCTATCATAGTCTTGGGTGGTTTCCAAGAAATAACTACATCGATCTTCACCGGTTCTATAGAAAATCCTTCCACAGAAATTAAATTCCATAGAAAGTTAACCCCATGGATCCAAAAATAAATCTTATATGGCATACCATAATGATGGTGCTCCCAAATAAAATGTAGGTCCCTCATCTAGTCCCCATCATGATCTTCCTCTAATGTATAGTATATGAGTTTTTCTATAATGAAGAAAACAACATATCAGTCCATGTATGTCAACAAATTCTGGTTTATTAAATCCATAGACATAATAGTGGAATTAATCACCACTAAATTAATCACTAGGGGATAATAGTGTTCATCGTAACATTGAAATGTAAGAATTAGAATATTAGAACCACAATCCATCAACTGGTGTTATCTAAACCAGAGTTTTATACTTGATAGCCTAATCATTCCTCCCAATAGATCAACAAGCTCATCAATCCAAATAATGGGGCATAATTTTGCATGGAATGGTCCAGACAATGTTAATCTACAAAAATCTATAAGATCCCATCTTCCTATTTCACAAACAACACATTATCTTCCAAATGGAACACAAAGGTTATGATAAAATCTTTCTCTTGAAGTTCCACTATCTATAACCACATCTATTGGAGATTTTTAGGGGCCATCCAATATGAATTAGAATATATCCGATCAGTTAAGGGATACAGGTTGATACAGAACTCCATCTCCCCCTCATTGGTTGTCCCAAAATATCCTCAGGGATGACATCTATAAAATACTCCATGACTAAAAGAATATAAATTCTTAATGATCCTACTACTCAAAAGGATACAATCTCAATATTATGTGTAATGGTTTTCAACATCCATCTTTCAAAACATTCTAAACCAACCATGAAATCTCCCTCAATCATAAAAGAGAATCTTTTACCATCAGTGCGAATGAATCTAACTCATCTAGGATAAAATCAAATTTGGGATAGGACCATATAAAACACATTCATACCAATGATGGTGTCATAGGGTTTCATTTGTTGGCCAATAGGTCCAATAGGATCATCCGTCCACCAAGGGATAACTCGCACCACTAGAATAATATATATATATATATAATATAAGATGTTTACCATGTAGAGGCCTTAAGGAAATGCTTCTAGTAAAAAGCCGAAACTAGGATCTCTATCTCTCCCACCACGAGTAAATATAAAAACGATTGACTAACACTTAAGTTTACTAATACTAAATAATGATTATAATGATCACAAATTTTTCCCCTAATCATCTTGTGGTTCACTGGGACATATAAATCAATACATTATAGATTTTTGTGGCCAAGACCACCAAGTCCTTATGACTTAGATGGGTTTCCTAGTGATGGTGGAGGAAGAATCTCATGGAATCATCCACCTACCACAACTACTCCACATAGAGACCCACATGCTTATTTTCTATCTCCATCTTCTAGGGGGCCACCCCACTCTTTCCATGGAGTCCCTTGATCATTGAACTACCTCTATTTTTGTGGTATATCTGCAATCATCTTGCCCACCTCAACACATCTAGTTGGGAACTCATATGCCCAGGGACATCACTTGTACCATGTATAGAATGTCCCCTCTCTATGATTCCTTATTCCATTGTACTATTTCTAACCACATGATTGAGTAAGATCCTAGTATGATCTAATGGGCCGAGGTCCATTCCATTGTCAACTGATTGCATCTGTTGAGGAATCATCCCTATAATTCCCACTAACAATTCCCACTATCTGTCATCCCTCTTGTAGTAATATCTCCACCACTACTTCATAGTCTAAAACCCAAAAAAAGGTTATAATGAATCATGGTACAAATATGGAACAAAAATCCCGTTATAGATAATGCCCTAACAAATGTTCCAAAAAAATTCCATCTCAATTCATGTCATGGGAGTACCATTTATGGATTTTGAACCTCTTAACTATCATTTACACTATCATTCCTCCCTATTATAGAATTATATGCTCCTAAAAAATGAGTGTGAGCATTATGGGTATTACTCCTTGAAAAATAGATTCCGGAATATAGTCCATAAGAGTTTTGAATCCTAATGTGTATTTGTAACTATACTCCACCAGCACTCAATTTCTCGAAGAAAATGTTGGATACCAACACAACCACATGATCAGTCAATGTCTAGATAATCCTGAAAACATAAATCAATGACTATATAAAATCCTATGCTTCCTAGGGATCTTTCTCAATATATAACCTTATGGTACTCTAGTTCTAGAACTCACAGAATGTGTTAATACAATGTGAAACCTCATCATTCTCTACTAGTATGATATACCTCTCTACATGAATGTTTAATGAAACATATCCACATAGGGGAAAATTTGACATGATGACCATTAAAATAATTCCTCATCACTCATCGGATTTTTATCACGTTTTGAAATTGGTATCTTGGATTGATTTCTTTACAGTGGAATCTGGAAAATTTAATCAAGACATACCATGGTCAACTGAGATGATATATTTGACGAGTTGAATTAACCTGGGAAGTAAAAAATATAAAATTTTATATGATGTATGTACCATATATTCCTATAAGCAATTTCATGGTATTCGAAGTCAACATGTATGTAGTTAGAGTCCTATTGAATAAAAACATCAGTGTTCATACCAACGTTGGGTTACCTAGATGGAATGTCTCACTCAAATGACATTGAAAACATTTACCTAAATCCTACCTAGATAATCATATGGAGACAACACCCAACATTGTACTAGGGAATGAAATTCTCTAATACTAATATATCACAACCTATCTCTATAGGCCTCAGTCCACAACTACCACATGACTGAATCCATAGAATAGGGTTGGTGAAAAGAGTTGAACGACTTAAAAAATATGGGAGTCATTTTTTTAATATACCTCAATTCACACACCCACCATATCAATCAAGGCTTGTAAAGTATTGATAATAAAATCTGAAATATCTCGAAAATAAATCATGTACGTAAAAACTCTATGGAGTAATATAATATGAAGGTGTAAAGTGATAAGTGAAAGTTGGAAAACAAAATCCCCACCCGAAATATTTCCTAACATGATTAAATAATGAAATTAATGTATTGAGTGATCCTGGCTCCTGATCTCCAAAACCCAACCACTATACATGGCCCAATTAATCTAGTATCCCTATGTTCATCTTTAATCACCACTAGCCTATTTTTCATATGAACATGACATGAAAAATGTTTGAAAATACCATATACCTGTGAGTATATACATACCGAGTATGTTTCCCTAAAGTATAATGAGGATGAATTAAGAGACATGATATGAATAAATAGCACAAACCACAGAAAGATAGCGTAACATAATCAAACAACATGGATACAGATATATATATATATATTCAGTATAATAATCCCATGAGATGTAGAATGGGGATCTCTATGTCACAACCCAACCTAAGAATATGTTTTAATAGTCCCAATAGCTCTATCAATGAAGTCCACACCATTCCACTTTTCTAAATAGTCATGGGGCCCCAATATCTTTGTAGAGGACCCATTCCTTAGAAAAACTATAATTTTCCACTCAATAGATTGCTAGAGGACCAATTCCATGTCTCGATAGGAGGTTTTCACTATTATGGTCTAGGACCCTTGTCCTAACACTATAAGAGGGCAATAATCAATGGTTTATAGAAGAGCCATGCACTGTCTCAATAGAGGGCGTCACCCTTCTAGTTAATAGGGAACCTATTCCGTGGCCAGCATTAAGGTGCCACTCTAGTGGTTAATGACTCATTACCAGATATAAAGCAGGGTGACACTAAAAGAGTGGATATAGGTCCCATTCCATAACCCATAGAATATTGACACTGTAGTGGTCCAAAACCAATGCTTCGATTATATATTCGGGTTCTATAGTAATAGATGTTAGAGGATCCATTCCCCACACATCATAATGGGATCCACTCTAGTGGCCGAGGACCCATGCCCTGATACTATAGGAGGGTGACTCTGGAATTTCATATAGAGGACCCATTACATTATCATAAATAAGGATCCATGCTATTGGTTGACAGGATAGCCACACCCTACCAAAAAAGAGGGTCCAACTCTTGTGCTTAAAAGATTACTCATACCCCTCCATGTAGAAGGTTTCCACACTGATCTCTTTGATGATCCTTCTTGGTCACTTCCCTCATCAAGCCCTACCTAATAAAGTGCCACACTTGTAAGATCTTTTATCGAATCTCAACAGACACCACAATGGATACCATATTCTTCTACATGAAAATACCAAGTCAGGATATGTTATATGTGTGCTAAAATATAAGTCCAAATGAAGGAGATCCGATAAGTATTGGTTTCCATAAAAAGAAGTGGGGGAACACTGCATGTAAGGGAACCCTCATGGAGTGTAGTCCATCAATGCTACCTAGTCACATCATTATCAATACATGTTTCACTACACATATTTCATTATACAACATGTATGGGAACAACATATAATTCCTCATCCACCGCACTCATGTCCATGTTTGTGTAATAATTTACATGACCTTTTATAATGGTAAATGGGGTGTCGTTTCACACAGAGTCACACTCATTTCCATACGGATGTCACTGTGTACCATAGTTATCTTTTAGTACATGAATATGTTGGTACATGAACATGAACATGTACTCCTGGAGTACACATTAGATTTACAACACCATGTCACAAGGTGTGTGGGAGTCCCATATGACGGGTGGCATTACACTCACTTGAACCCCTAGTATCCAAATACAAGGCCCCACACATCATTTGTTCTTCAGGATACATGGAATGTTTCCCTATTTCTCACAAATTTCTTTATTTTCTCCACCTTTCTATATCCACTCCTTCTATGTTGAATATTTCTACCACACTACCCAAAAATTAAGGGTAAGCGTTCGTTGATCGTTTTGAAATCCTGTTGGCTAGAAAAAGTAATATGAAATTAAACCTTTTGATATAATACATTTTATTTTATCCCATAGTTACTCCCTTCATCTCACTAGTATTCTGATCCATTTTGGAATATTCTATATCCCATAATCCATCTGAATCCATATTTTATTCACCAATCCATTCATCACATGTAAATATTTTTCAAATCTGGTGGTTTTACTGACCTCGATCCCACCAAATAAAGTCAAATTGTGACCTCGTGGTTCAATGATGAATAAATCATATAATAGAGTTAGATGAAGATACCAATGTGAAAGAATAATTGGTCAATTATTCCTAGCTAGAAAATACAATTGTGTTTTTCCACGATGAGAAACAATTGAATAAACAGTTGAAATCTTATGCATGGGAACATATAGAGGCCCTATTAATGTATATGAAATGAATAAGAATGATCCTAATTAATAATTAAATCAATTTGGGTAAAATCCAAGAATTGAAAACTCCGGCCTCAATTTGTATTTTTTGATGAATAACGTGCTCCCAAATGAACGATACAAGTCATCCTGTTTTCTAATCCATGATTTGCTTGGATCCTGATGCTCATTGTCATCTGATCTCGATTCCCCAAAAGCGGTATCAAGAAATCGCCTCTATATGGTACTATGGTTATGAAAATAACCATACAGATACTCCATAACAATGACTTTATAGAGGATTCTAGTTTTGTATCATTTAAATTAAATATTTAGATTAATAAATTAATTATTTTCAACACACCAACCAACATTATCTATATTTTATTGTCCAAAACCCACCCATTTTTTTCACTACATTAGTAAACCTTTCATTGGAGACTCAACTATTATATCTTCTATTTGATCTTGGAAATTGTATAGGATATATCTCATTTTTATTAAGAAACAACGTTAATGTGATAAAAAATATATTGAGTATTTTTATATAATTAATTCCAAATACTCCGTGCGATAGAGTCATAAAACTTCTTAGCACATGACTCTTAAAATACTTCTAGAAATATATAAATCACTAAACATGAAAAAATAGGGTTTCTATAATTTTAATGTGATGAAAGAATTCCATTGTTCACATTGTTTTTCTTGATTTTTTTAGATTATTATGCATAACACATATGTGTTGGTTATTGACGGGTGGGGTCTTATACCAACATCCAATGCATTGGTTAATGTTTTATATATAATTTATAATATATTATGAGGATTCATAGATATTCTCACAAACTAATGAAGGACCCTTTTGTATATGAACACATTTAAATGTGTTCCTTCAAAGATATTATCGTATATAATAATATGTAACATACACATATAATATTGATATAATGAGTCCTTATAAAAAAATTTATAGAAAAATAATTTTTATTCTATGTATCAGTGGTATGATATATTTCGTTTTTATATCTCTAGGATTATGATACCATGCTCATGATTATTATCTCATAGTTATGTAAACATATTATTTAATTTTTTCTCTAAAATGTGGATATATAATGAGTAATGGAAGAATCTCATTGTTTTTATAACCATCTAACCACTCTATAGGGGCTGTCAGGAAGGGAGGTCAATGATGTTGATGTATCATTGGTAAACACATTTGTCCCACAATGGGAAGTAGATGTTGAGACCATGGAAAAGTAATGGTACCTTTTTATTCACTATTAGGAAGAGGTTCTAAAAATGTCCTGATCATTCATCATTCTAATGAGGAATAGGAAAAGATGAAAGGGAAACCGATTCAAGTGGACACAGAAAAAATAGTAGGAATATTGCATTTAAAAGAAACATTTAATCAAGACTAGAGGTTTCAATAATAAGAAGTCAAAGTTGAAGAGTTCATGCAATGGTGGGACAAAGTGGCCTATCAATTTCAATATATTATCAATGTTGATCTTGATAAAAATGTAATAGAAAATTCCTAGAAATTTTTCAGAGAGGATGAATATAATAGGATTATGTTTGATTTGACCAAAACAATATTCTTCTGTAGTTTTTTACAATCATAGTTGTACTTGATGTTTTCACATTATTTCCAAAAAAGATATTTTTAATAACAATATAACTTTAAGGTATGTGGTACAAACCCTTTTAATTTTGGTATAGTTCCATGGTTTTTACTTAGTATGAATTCTTATTGAGTCATTGGAGAAATGAGAGTGTATATGGATTATTCGGAGTCTAGAGGCCCAGTTATTGTAGAAACCAACTATATCGTGTGGTTAGTAGAAACCATATAGCCTATTCTGTATAGTTTCAATAACTCATGTGAGGTATGTTAGTGCATATATGTGGGCACATGGTTTTCCCAAACCATGTGACCTGGATGCATGATCATGAGAAGGAAATATAGTTTTTATCAAATCCATGTAACATGGTTTTAGCATGGTTTCCCAAACTATACAAATGAACCATTTGAACTCCCTAGTTTCATAGTACACCATGCACATTCGGTGAATGATTTGGCCATATTTTGTTGGAAAAAAATGCAACCCCTATAATTTGGGGAAAATGGCCATGTTATCCTTATGGTATTTTATGGTTAAAATCATTAAATTTTTATTATTTCTAGAGAAAAAACACCTATTTTTTCTCCTATGAAGATAACCTCAAGATTCCTCTTCATAAATTATTAGATAACTCTCCAATATAGACATCTATTTTAAAACCATCGGTCTCATTGGATGGTTGGCTGTGAGATCTTGTTTACATAGTTTGTGTTCATCATTTTCCCTTCTATTGGTAATGGTTTTTTTGAAAGCTAACATAAACTATTTTTGGTGAATTCATATATTATTATTAAATACTCTAACCTAGAACAAATCAGATTCTAAGTCTGGAAGATTTTTATTCTATGGTATTGATGTGGGTTGTCACGACCTGTCTTCGGGGCCGATGTCGTGACTACCCCATGCCTCTCATCCATAGGCCAGGGGCTAGAGACTACCACCAAGGCATAATCCCCATAAAAAGGGAAGGTATTGCCTTTTTACCTGTAACACGCACACAACCTGAACATAAGCAGCAGAGTACACACCTGAATGTAAAAACTAATTTAAACTGAATACAAAAGTAAGTTCTGAAAGGAAAGGGGACGGAAATACAAGCCGAACAGTAAATTGCAACAACTGTAAAGCTAGTACAAATGCAGAATGTTAATCAACAACTACTGGGTTGTCCTTTGGGAATCCCACCTGATGGGTGTGTACATATAGCCTCCTCAGCCCCCCAGTTCTATTCATCTGCTCCGAGAACGTCTCGCCAAGTGGTCCGCCTCCGTGTACCATCTAGCTCTACAACTCTATGCCTTGGTAAGTGCTGTCTATCATCTGCAACCAACACAACAATGTGTAGGCATAGCCCGTGTAGGGGTGAGTATAATGGAAGTTAGTAGGGGACCCCGAGACCCCCGAAGGTCTCCCAGAATCCCCAAAGGATAAACCAAAGTAAAAAAATACAATCATGAAGTATCAACCAACCCTAATAAGGTATATTCCCATACATATACCTATGTTACCAGTCATAGCCTGACTCCAACCCTCGAGCCCAATCATAACCCAGTCCATAGAGGATGTAAAGTCAATCTCCTTGATGATAATCATTGAAAGACAATACTCATCTCACACAAGTATACATCATTAGTATAGTGATAGTGATGATCAGTTGTAGTCACTGATTCATCTAAGCTGTCAGACCCACACAAGATATAGGACCAGCTATGCGGTCGTACCCACATAGGATATAGGACCAGCTACTCTGTCTAACCCACACAAGATACAGGATTAGAAGTCAGAACTATCGGACCCACGGAGGATCCTGGTATAGTAGTCATCAATGTCGAACCCATGGAGGATTCCAGATCAGTAATCATCACTGTCAATACCACGTAAGATTCCAGTTTAGTAATCATCGATGTCGAACCCACGTAGGATTCCGGTACAATAGTTGTCGTAGCCAGCTCTAGGGATCCCTCACACAACATTCTCGATTCAAGGAGGGTCTACTCCTCGAGCCACGTGATGATAAACAAACTACCATAATGTTTTGAGTTGATGTAACATGTAGTTCTGTCTCATAATAAGGTACCCAAAACAACAGATAGCGCGTCAATCAGACGCCTTGTCTGAGTGTTATTAACATTTTCTGTTCCCGGGGCCTGGTTGGATTTATGAACATTCCAAACAGGGCCATATTCCATAGTTGTCCAAAACTCATATAGATTGCCTCAAAATGACCGCCACATCGCGAGAGTCCCTATTCCATAAACGACGCTTCAATCGGACGTGCGGTCTTGGAGTTATTTGCATTTAAGCGAAGATGGGTCTGACCCGTCAAGCCTATTGGGATGGCGATTCGGCCCGACCCTGTTCGGTGGGTCTGACCCAGTTGGGGGGTCGGTTCGGACCCGTGGAGCATGGAAAACCCGCAGAACCGGGCCTGCGAGTCTAACCCGATTGGGGGGTCGGCTCAGACTGGTGGGGTGCGGCCCACCCACGGACTTGGCCCGTGCTTTGGGCCAGTTCAGCTAGCTAGTCGGTGCCAAGCGGTGCCGCCCCTCCTCTACCTGGTGGGAGGATGCCGATCAGTTTTTTCCAGCATGAGCGGCCCGCACAACGGGCTGCAGTTCTTCCCACATGGCACCTTGGTTTTCCTTATAGGTAGGCAGGCGACGGCTGGTTCGTCCTGCAAAGAAGCCCGCAGAATCGGGCCATGGTTCCCCTGTCGTGCGAAGACTGCAGGTGCCGCGGACCTCCAGCCCGACAGTTCTTCTCCAGATGAGCAGCCTACAGTTGCGAGCTACGGTCCTTCGCTGCGTGGCACCTTCGGGCACCACAGTCTTCCATCGGGTCGGTCGGTCGGCCGGCTGGTCGTCCAGCTGCCAGGCTCAACGGCGACCAGTTAGGTCGGTCACCTCCGCACACCCATCACAGCATGAAGACACCGCGAACCTACTACTATATGAATTGAATGACAATGTCACACCACCTCCGCATCCGACTTCATACAACATAGACCAACGGAGGGATGTCAGGTCGTGTTTGTTCTGCTGGCACCCTCTACGTTAAATGATAACAATTGGCCACCGTCAAACAAACTATGCATCGAAGAGCGTGGAAATAATTTAAAGTAATCAAATCCCCCTACCTCTATTTCAACGTTCATTTGATGGTATATTGGAAATAGAATTTGATGATGTTTTTATACGTTGCACCCATCTCAAGCCACCGATTTTGGGCTGGAGCGTCTTCCTCATTCTTCATCGGAGAGGACGTCATTCCTTAATGAGGGGGTATTATCCCTCCAAGAGTTCTCCAGATCTCCTTCATTATCCCATCCAAGATTATGGAAACGAAATTAAAATAATTTAATCTCATATTTTAATGTTGGAAAAATAAATTCAAAAGGATTCAAATAGATTATTTAACTATGGCATTAATTAATCATAGGTGGTGGCACTTTAATAATTTATGATGGAAGGTTTAAAATTAAAATAATGGAGGTGGAGATTTTCAAAATTAAATTGTGAGAGTAGGGGGTTTAAGAAATTCAATGGGAGATGAAGGGTTTGGGGTTTATGTGGGCCCCACCACACATTATCCTAACATGGTAGGTTATGTGGGGGGGGCACTTCCAACATCCCGTGGGAGAAAAAATAACCACCATATAAAATAAAATTATGTCACACATAATTTTATTTAATTTATTAATAATCTAAATAATTAACATCCACTCTCGATAAAACGCAACTACGGTAGAGGTCTCCTTAAGAGAATAAAAAAATTGCGAGTTCATCAGTGTCCTTAGATTTCAATTCCGAGCACTGGTTCAAATGATAGAAATAACCGCACGTACGTTTACTGAACGTACCTGAAAAAAACATCATAATGTGATTCTGGGCACACCGTGCCTCGGAATCAATCGCTGTCAGGAAATGCGGACTCGTAAAATTCCCATGTATTTAAGAAAAAAATTTCCAAGCAATTTTCGGGTCATTATATTTCTCCCATATTTAGAGATTTACGTCCCTATAGGCTATAATACACACTAAGGGAACAAATGGGGATACTGAGCACATATCTGAGCCTCCCGCTGCCATGTGCTCTCCTGGTGGTTCATGTGCTTCCAGCAAACGTGCACCAGAGGAATCAATCATCCATGCATGACCCGCTCCTGTCGTCCCTCAAAATCCACACAAACCTACATGAATGTCTCCATTTCATCGATGTCCAGCTCCCCAAGACCGTTGATGTGGGATGGGTCATGCACGTATCTCCTCAGCCGAGATACGTGGAAGAAATCGCGCACCGGGTGTAACTGAGGTGGAAGGGCTAGGTGGTAAGCCGCAACGCCTACCCTGTTGAGGACCCGAAAAGGTCAGATGAATCATGGAGACAAATTTCCGCCTCAGTCAAATATCCGTAGACCTCCTCATGGTGAGACCCGTAGAATGATGTGATCACCATCCTTGAACTCCAGTGATCTCTATCTCCTATCAGCATAGAAATAATGTTTTTTCTATATAGTTTTCATCCTCTCCTAGATGATTTCCACCTTCTCTGTCATAGCCTAAACCATCTCAGATTCTACATGTGCTAACTCCCCTGGGTCAGTCTAGCATAGTGATGATTTGCAAGGTCGGGCGTACAGTACCTCGTAAGGTGCCATCTCGATGGTGGAGTGGTAGCTGTTTTTGTACATATGCTCCCCCAAGGGTAAGTGATCCTCCTAGTTGTGACCAAAGTCAAGTACACATGCATGGAGCATGTCATCAATTGTTTGAATGGTTCTCTCAGTCTGATCATGCATCTGAGTATGGAAGGTGATGCTCAAGTGAAGCTGCGTCTCGAAAGCCTCATACAACCCCATCCATAAATGGGAAGTGAAACGAGCATCTCGATCGGAGACGATCATCTATGTCACACCATGAAACCGTAAGATCTCCTATACATAGAGGAATCACAAGATCTCTACTGAGCCATGCTCTCTGATCAGTAGGAAGTGAGCCGACTTGGTGAGTTGGTCGACAGTCACCTAGATAGATTTCTGCCCTCTGAATGTACATGGATGTCCCATCACTAAATCCATGGATATCCTATCCCACTTCCTCTCTAGGAACTCTAAGGGCTGAACTACGCCTGCTTGAATTGAGTGTTCCGCCATCACTTGCTGACAAGTGAGGCATCTTGAGACAAACTCTGCTACCGCCTTCTATAATGTCGTCCATCGGTGTTATCTTCTAGGGTCTTGATATATCTTCACCACTCCTGGATTTACCATTAGAGGGGAAGTGTGGAACTCCCTCAACACATCCTCTTGTAGTAAAACTAGTTCCATGGTACATCCCCTAAAGAGGATGACATGCTCCCAACATTCAGAAAACCCATTAGGTGCATGCCCAGAGGATATATATGCTCGTCATGTCTCACAGTCAACATCCGTACACTATTCCTATCTAACTTGCTAAAGAAGTGGAGGAGTGACTATTAGAGACTGAAGAAAGGCTGCTCCATCTCTATCCACAAAGGATATCTCCAATATGGCCAGCTTCTCTGTCACATCTCCTAGTAGTTTAATGCCAGATCCCCATATGAGAGCATCTGCTACAGTGTTTCTCTTCCCAGAAGTATAGACTTTCTCAATGTCATTGTCATGGAGGAACTCGAGCCATCGTCACTGTCTCAGGTTTAGGTCCATATGTGAGAAGATTTGCCTTAGACTCTAGTGGTTAGAGTAGACTATAAAATGATCTCCCATCAAGTAGTGCCGCCACATCATTAAGGAGTAGACCACTGCTGCTAACTCCAGGTCATGGGTAGCGTAGTTCTGTTCATGCTGTCTCAACTACCGTGAACCATATGTGATCACTGCTCACTCCAGCATCGACACACACCCGAGTCCGGTCCCTAATGCATCATAGTAAACAATATACCCTATGACCACCTATAATATCCTTAATATGGGAGCACTGGTCAACCTCTTCCTCAGGTCTTGAAAGCTCTGCTGGAATCTATCTGACCACATGAAGGCTTTCCCCTTCTTCGTCAGTGCTGAAAGTGGTGATGTAACTCTGGAGAAGTCTGACACTAATCTCCGATAGTAACCAGCCAGTCTAAGAAAACTCTGATCCTCTGTCACACTCTTGGGTGGCTCCAAAGAAATTACATCCTCGATATTCGCTGTATATACTACACCTCCAGCCTCCAAGATGACATGTCCCAGAAAGTGAACTTCTCGAATCCAGAACTAGCACTTTGAGAGCTTACCATAAATCTGGTGCTCTCAGAGTTTACCCAATACTACCCGCAAATGGTAGGTGTTCTCTTCTTTAGTAGTTGAGTAAATCAGTATGTCATCGATGAAGACTATGACAAAATGATCGAGGTAAGGCCGGAAGGTCCTGTTCATGAGACTCATGAACACTGCTGGTTTGTTGGTTATGTCGAAGGGTATAACTAAGAACTCATATTGGCCATAACAAAACTAGATTGCCATCTCTTGCACATCCTCATCACGAACTTTGTGTCGGTGATATCCTGATATGAGGTCTATCATCAAGATCCATCGTGATCCCTTGAGCTGATCAAAGAGTTCATCAATCCTTTGGAGTGGGTATATGATCTTCATGGTCACCTGATTTAGGCAATGATACATGACACACAGTCGCAAGCTCCCATCCACATTCTTTGCGAACAAAATCAGTGATGACTAGGGAAAAACACTTGGTCGGATAAATCATATCCCCTGCAAGTCCTCCAGTTGTACCTGCAGCTCACGAATCGCTGAGGGTGCGATCTGATATTCTCGAGTAGATATCGGTGATATCACGTGGTACAGGTCAATGTAGAAGTCTACCTCTATGCGAGGAGGTAGTCCTAGAACCTCATTAGGAAAAAAATCCGCGTACTAATCCACCATAATAGGGATACTCAGACTCCGCTCATCAACCTCTCCGAGGATGAGAATAGACAAATAACGTTTGATCGGATGCCCCCTCCTCTACATAAGTCTATGATTCACTGCAAATTCTCCCTTCTCACCGGTGAAGTTGATCCCTGTCCCATCCATGCAGATACATGGAACATTACACCTAATATAGTCAATCTGATCATGAACTGTGGATAAGCATTCCATACACGAGATGACGGCGTAGGTCCAAGACGCCGCTACAAGAAGATCCTATCCAAACATCTATCCTCCTAGAGTAATCTCACACTATCGGAAACAGTGAGAAATCATCGAGTCTACTCCCATAGGAGTCTCTATCCGTAAGGATCGAGCCAATGGGTCTTTCATAAAATCTGCGCTCCGAACGAGGGTAGTGGCAATAAAAGAATGACTTGTACCTCTATCAATAAGTACTGCAGCAATGGTGGAGTAGACAGAGATAGTACCTTGTATCATCTCAGGTGCTCCGTGGTCATAGGCATCGACTTCCTGGAGATGAGCACACCTCTGTCTTCCAGCTTCTTATGGTTGGAGTGGACATCTTGGTGGTGGTGGTTGTAGAGCCAAAAAATGTATTCCACCAACCGCTGCTTGGCCAGCTCCTCTATCACGCCTGCCTTCTCCCAGCGGACCACCACGGTCGAACCTCTTCCTCTACATGGGAGGTCCCTCTACAGTATACTAATCATATGAATGGTGGTTCAGGCAGTCACGAGCCATGTGGCCCTACCCACCACATGCATAGCACTGCCCCATCCTCATAGTGTTGACTCTGAATCGTGTGCCCCGCACAACCGAACTTGTATCCTAGGGTCGCCCACCTGATGGCCTTGTCCACAAGAACCTATGCATCATCTATCTTCTATCCACTATAGTAGAATCTTCTACAGGTCTCCCTATGGTGGGTATCACTGCTAGTGATTGCATAGCAAGGAAACTCTCCACTATATGGGCTCACTCCAGCACCCATGTCTGTGTAGGAATGCTGATGGGAATCATCGAAATCCTGGTCTCATGACTGAGCCCCTGCTCGAAGGTATGGGCCTTGAAGATTGGGTCTTGTACCATGCCCGTGGATTAGTATGATAGGTAGTTGAACCTCACTGAGTACTGAGCTACTGTAATGCTTCCCTACTGCAGATGAAATAACTCCTGAATCTACACTATAGGAAGGGTGGCTGGAACAAAATCTGAGTGGAAGAGACTCTCAAAGTCTATCTAGAGTAATGATGCATAGTCATGCACCTGGAGCATCATTCTCCACCATCTGCTTGCTACTGCATGAAAAAGACTCACGACAATGATCACCAAGAGGTCTGCTGGTGCCCATAATAATCTGAAGACTTTCACAACAGCCTCCAGCCAATCCTCAGCTGCCTGTAGATCCATCTCTCCCCGGAACCTGGGCTTCCTTTGTCGATGGAACTCATGCAACACATTCAGGTTGCGTGCAATCTCTGCTGACAGATTTGGTGGTATCGGTGGCCCAACGGATGTGGTACCACTGGTGCCTCTGCTGTGATGGGGCCCTACACTGAGGCCTCGTTTCTCGGTGGGCTACCATCTCATATAAAACTCAGAACCCTAGCTTGCTGCCACTGTGGGGCCATACTGAAAGGAAAAATGATCTACATGAATAAAACAGTATTCATGGTGGGATGAAAAAATGTAATCATGATGAAAACATTTCAATGGAAGCACACCCGCAATTTGTGTTTTTGTGCACTGAGTCAGGAATTATAATTCAGAGTCCTAGTGTATGGATATGTCAGTCGCCGAACCAACACTGATTTCCCTAAACAGAAAAACACACCCAAAAAACATTACACTATTGCCACTTAAAATAATTAGTGTCCACGTTATGTGGTAGAACATACTCCTCTGTTAAAAAATTTTCATGACCCGTCGTTGGGGGTCGTGCCGTGACTACCCCAAGTCCTCCTTCCATTGGCCAGGGGATGGCGACTAGAACCAAAGGTGTAATCCCTCTAAAAAGGGAAGTCATTTCCATTTAACCTATAACACACACACAACCTGAAGTCAAGCAGGAGAGTACACAACTGAAATTAAACACTAAGTAGAACTGTATACAAATGTAAGTGCTGAATGGAACTGGGCCGGAAATACAAGCCCAACAGTAATGTGCAACAACTATATATCTAGTACACATGTATAAATGTAATAAGAACCCACTTAGTTGTCGTCTGGGAATCCCACCGGAAGGGTGGGTACATATGGCCTCCTCAACACCCCAGATCTGTCCGTCCACACCGAGAACATCTCTCCATGTGGTCCACCTCCGTGTACCATCCAACTCTACAACTCTCTGCCTCGATCAGTGATGTCCGTCTTCTGCAACCAACCAAATGATGTGTAGGAATATCCGATGCGGGGGTGAGTATAACGATACTTAGTATGGGACCCCAAGACCCTAGAAGGTCTCCCAGAATCCACAAAGGATAAACCAGAGTACAAAAATACAATCATAAAGTATCATCCAACCCTACTATAATGACCCAGCCTTCTTCTTACATTACTATTACATCATTTCAAAGATAAACAACATAATAGTATTACACATAGAGGATCCATAGGTTTAGTGTATTGGGAAAACTAGGACCATACATAACAAATACAACATCAACCATAAAAATTTATTTAATTTATTCTTCTATAGCTTCTTAGTAGCACTTTTCCTCTCCTTACTACATGTAGCCACCTAAGGATATACATCAAAAGGGGTGAGATAAAATCCCAGTAAAAGGATAGATAAGAACGATACATCATGGGGTGAGCATAATCATAACATAGGAAAAAGATCATGATCATGAGAGGAGCATAAGTAAAAGACATGAAATGCGGAAATGCATAAAAATGAAACATCATGTCTTAGTGGTTAACTACCACACATACTTGTGAAAAAATCTTGCATCATGTTCACAAGTCATTTCACATTTACTCATCAGATTCATCACTTTACCCAATGCGTTGGAGCTCTATATAATTACGAGCGCACCCGTCACATCATAACATTCTCCTTATCAAGATTTCCACATAGGACACAAATCAAACATGTACATAAATAACCCATGGAAAGGAATGGGTTTCATCTCATAATAACTCATTCATAATCTTTGGGTTTCCAAAATAAAGAGGGAACAACATACTTGATACAAGAACCTTCAACCTTGAATGAGAGGTAAAATGTGGGATCTTGAAAGAAGAGTTGTTTTGGAAAAAATTTTGATGGACATAAAAACCAGTGAAAAGCAATTATATCCCAGAAAAGAAAACTAAATTATGTAAAAATGATCTTTGAGGAGTAACCATATCAAAAATGGAGTGAAAGATGGAGAACCCGAAGGAAGAATATTGGGTTCGAGATTTACCCTTACCTTGTACTCGAATGCCTCCTTCTCTTTAATGTCCTGTATAATGACATTATATTCAATAATTTGAAATTCCAGAAACATTTATACATTAATAGGGTTCATTCTGGTTTCATTATTTCATATTATTTTCCTTTGTATGACTTATAGAGTTTAAAAACAGTGTTCGGGGATGTTCGTTTTTATGGTTTTCTTGAGCGGTCCACTTGTATTCTTAAATTGATGTTTGGGTAGGTCATGGGTAAACATCCAGAACTGATACTACATGTTATTAATGATATTACAGTAGATTTAATAATTTTATAGTGAATTATATTAAATCCATGTGGACGAATCATTAGACAAAAATACAATGATGGTTATTTGGGTTAATTTGGGCGGTTTTTGGATCACAACAATCTTGTTTTAACATTTAACTTAGTAATAAGGTCATAGGTTATTTCTGGAACTTAAAATAGAAAATAATACATATAAAATATTCTGTTTCATCCATAAAATTGTATCATGACCAGATTGAAGGTAGAAATTGAATAAGAGAACATGTCGTTTTTGAAGGTGATAAATTTAACACCTCATGAACAACATTCTCTTTAATAAAATAAATGGATGAGGGAAAGGGTGTGGGGTGATATAATATAACATTAGAATCATAATATTACATTATATATAAAATAATAGATTTACAGAATAATTTGGATGAAGATAGGTAGGGAGAGATCAAGGAAGGAACGTGAACATGAAAGGAAATTAAAGGAGAAGAGGGAGAGAAATTACGTTTAGAATCCTCCTCTTGAGATCCTCTTTAAGAAAGCTAGGATTGGTCTTTTGATGAGACCAGAAGCTCTTGGACGTGGGGGATTAGCTAGGGAAGGTGTTTGGGCAGAGTTTAGAGAAGTCTTGGAGCTTCAGAGGTGTGAGGAAAAGAGGGAGTGAAGGGTGGCTTTTATAGTGGAGGGGAGAGGGGTTTCCTTAATATAAAATTAATTAGTTTATTAATGTCACCTAAGACAAGGAATAGTGAGTATTGGATGACCAATAATAGTAAAAATGGAAAGTGAGTTCGGGATTTGGGTGCTTACATCACTTTTGATGTTAGGAATAGTGGGTTTTAATTAAAATGTATTTATATGGCAAATTAATATATTCTACTATTCATAAAAATTTCAAGTTTCTCAGAAAACTCCCAAAAATTTACCCCAACCATTTTTCAACGTGTAGAATCCAAAAATGAATTCCATTTTTCAAAAATAATTTTATAAATATTATTAATTTATTGATTAATAAAAATCATAATTTACTTAAATAAACAGTTTTTAAGATTAAAACTGAATTTATAGTTCCTTCAAAAATTACGTAGGGTCTTATAAAATTATCTAAAACCTATTATACATTGATTAAATAATTTATGAATACATTACAGGAAACTAAATAATCTTTTAAATTAATTAATTAATTATAATTAATTATTTATGACTTATAAAATACCAAAAACATTTACTAAGGTCAAATTGTCACTTTCTAAGATGTCTAAATTTTATTTTATTATTCATAGGTAATGTTGCTCATATTTACTATTCATAAGGGTTATATTACTATTCATATGTGTAGGATACTATTCATAAAGGTATGTTACTATTCACCAAATATTATTTTTGTTTCATTAGACTCCAAAAAATATATTGAATACAACCGCGTATGTCCGATTTTTAAAATTCCAAACATAAGGGTGACAAAATTATGATTAAAGTTCAGTTATCACTTATTAGTTCATTATTCTGTGATTTTATGACATAGATATAAGAAGTGAATTTTCCATTGAAATACTTTGGGTAGTTACATTCTTCCCCCCTTAAGAAATTTGACCCCCGAAATTTCATTTTACACAAACAGATGAGGGCACTTCTCCTTCATTATCTCTTCTGGTTCCCATGTTGCTTCCTTAAAATTATGGTTCCTCCACAACAATTGGAAAAGGTGGGTTGTCATGTTTCATATAACCTTATCACTTCGGTCTAAAATTTTTATCGGCTGCTCCTCATAGGAGAGATCATCATCCAGCTGTACCACCTCAGAGTTTAGTACATGTGAGGGGTCTGTTATGTACTTCCTCAGTATTGATACATGAAACACATCATGAACTTGATCCATATTCATAAGAAGTGCCAGACGATAGGCCACGACTCCTATACGATCAAGTATCTCAAAGGGGACATTTTACCTTGGGCTTAGCTTCCCTTTCATCCCAAATCTCCTGACTCTCTTCCATGGAGATATTTGAAGGAATACATTATCTCCAACGTCAAACTCCATGTCCCTTTGAAGATTGTCAGCATATCTCTTTTGCCGACTTTGAACAGCTTTCATGTGTTTTTGGATGACTTGAACCTTCTCGGTCATCCCCTCCACAAGATCGGGTCCAAGTAGCTTTCTTTCTCCAAATTCATCCCAACAGGTTGGAGTTCTACATCGCTTCCCATAAAGAGCATCATACAAAGCCATCTGAATACTGTTGTGGAAGATATTGTTGTATGAGAACTCAACCAATGGAAGGTGCTGATCCCATCCACCTTTTAATTCTAAAGAGCATGATCTTAGCATATCTTCAAGCATCTCAATAGTTCTTTCAGACTAGCCATCAGTTTGCGGGTGATAGGCCGTGCTGAAAATTTATTCAGCACTCAAATCATGTTGAAGGCTCCTCGAGAATATAGATGTGAACCTTGGATCAAGGTCAGAGACAATCGAGAGTGGAACACCGTGCAATCTCACTACTTCCTTCACATATATCCGTGCAAGCTGTTCAAGTGAGAGGTCTTCCCGAATAGTGATTAAATGGGAAGTCTTGGTGAGTCGATCAACCACAACCCATATCGCATTATTTCTTCTTGATGTTTTCGGGAGACCCGTGACATAGTCCATAGTAACAATTTCCCATTTCTACATGGGTATAGGCAATGGCTGCATCATACCTTTGGACTTTTTCCGCTCAGCTATAACTTGCTGACATACCAAGCACCTTGATATATATTCTACAATCTGCTTCTTCATGTTATCAAACCGGAAGTGTTCTCGGAGATCATGATACATCTTGGTACATCCAGGATGAATAGAGAAAGTTGAGCTATGTGCATTTTCCAATAGCTCCTTCTTTATCCCGGGTGATTAAGGCACACAAATCCACATTCCAAACCGAATCACACCATCATCATCGATATGGGACTCTTGCAGCTTCCCTTCTTTTACTGCATTCACCCTCTTTTGTATCTCCACATCATCCCTTTGTGCTTCCTTAATTTTCTGTTGGATGGATGGTTGCGCAATCATTTGGGCAAGGTAGGGTGTATCCCCTTCCTTTACGATTCCCAAATCCATCCTTTGCATATCCAAGAAGATATGATCTTTCTTAATCCTCAACATGGATAGAGTAGCAGGTTATTTTCTACTTAGAGCATCAGCTACCTTGTTCGCCTTTCCAGGATGATAGTGAATAGAGAAATCGTAATCCTTGATTAGCTCTATCCATCTCCTTTGACGCATGTTGAGCTCCTTTTGTGTCAATATATACTTTAGGCTCTTGTTGTCGGTGTATATGTCACACTTCTCACCATAAAGGTAGTGCCGCCATATTTTCAAGGCAAAAATCACAGCTGCCAGCACTAGATCATGAATCAGGTAGTTCTTCTCATGGATTTTCAACTGTCGTGTGGCGTATGCTGTCACATTATCATTTTTCATGAGTACATAACCCAAGACTTTTTTTGAAGCATCACTGTATATCACAAAACTTTATCCACTTTTTGGTAGTGTGAGTACAGGTGTAGTGATCAGCCTTCTCTTTAGCTCCTTGAAGTTTCCCTCACATTCTTCCGTGCATACATACTTTACCCCTTTCCTTGTTAACTTAATTAGCGGGCTTGACAATCGTGAGATGTTTCTCACAAAACGTCGATAGTACCCAGCTATTCCAAGAAAACTACGGTTTTTTGTGACACTAGAGGGCCGGGGATATTCTTAAATTGCCTTGGTCTTTGAAGGGTCCACAGAAATTCCCTCTCTTGTGATCACATGTCCCAATAACGTGACTTGATTCATCCAAAAGTCACGCTTGCTGAACATGGCATACAACTTCTCCTTTCTCAATTTTGCCAATACAAATCCTAGATGTTCTTCATGTTTCTCCTTGCTCTTGGAGTAGATGAGAATATCATCAATAAACACTACCACAAATTTTTCAAGGTAATGTCTAAAGACTCTATTAATCAAATCCATGATGATTCCAGGGGCATTAGTAAGTCTGAAGGGCATCACCAAAAACTCATAGTGCCCATACCTTGTACGGAAGGTAGTCTTTTGAATATCTTCCTTCTTCACATTTACTTGATGATATCCAGAATGAAGATCCACCTTTGAGAAGTATTGATTTCGTCTTAACTGATCGAATAAGTTATCAATCCTAGGGAGAGGATACCTGTTCTTTATGGTGATCTTGATGAGTTCCTGATAATCGATACACAGCCGCATGGTACCATCCTTCTTCTTCACAAAGAGCACTAGAGCACCCCAAGGTGATGCACTAGGGCGTATGAACCCTTTCTCCAGATTCTCTTGCAGCTGCTTCTGTAACTCCTCTAGTTCGATAGGAGCCATCCTATAGGGGCACTTCGAGAGAGGAGTAGCTCAAGGTATGAGTTAAATTGAGAACTATACCTCACGATCTGGGGGAATTCCAGGTAACTCTTCGGGAAATACATTACTATATTCCCTTACGATGGGAATTTTCATGGTTGGAACTTTCCTTTGACTCAAACATTTAGGTGCGGTATGCTTCTTCATAGGGAATCATCACCCACACCATTGATGGATTTTTCAAAGGATATTCATGATCTTCCTTGCATTTGTAGAGGGGCATGGGATGGTTCTGAATATGAAAATATATTTCCTTTTCCCGACAGTTGATATGTGCTCTATATAACGAGAGCCAATCCATTCCCATTATCGCGTCAAATTCCACTAAGGGAAGTATTATGAGATTTACTGGAAGAATCATCCCACATATGTCAACAGGAGAAGAGTCAAACACTTTGATTGCAATGATTTCACCACTTGGTGTTTTTACAGATATATCTACTTCATGGTTTCGGGGCTTCGATTCTATAGTTCTAGAAAACTTGGAAGATATAAAGGAATGCGTAGAACTAGAATCAAATAAGACTTTTTCCATTCTTGATTGAATAGGAAGTGTACCTTGTATGACTTCATTATCTTGTTCCACCTCCATAGTAGTGATGGAATAATATTCCCTTGTTCCTTTGGAATTGGTGGTTGTTGGCAGGGATTACCCTCGAGAGCTCGAGGATTAGTGCATTGGTTGGAATAGTGCCCTAGCTCCCTACATTTGTAGAATTGAACCACGAGTGGTTCTCTCCATTCATAAGCTACATTATCCTTCCTTTTCATGTCTTTTCGACACTCGTGAGCTTGGTGTCCTTCCTTCCAACACTTAAAGCATTTCGCCGTACCTTTGTGGCAGTTCCCATGGTGCAACTTCCCACATTTTTTGCATGTGGGTCGTTGTATTTTTTTCTAATCTTTATCACTAGAACCACCAGATTGAAAATCCATCATTCTTTTCATATCACCATAGCCATGGGAACATTCTTCAAACTCCATCTCCACTTTGGGAGCACACCGAACAACTTCTTCATAACTCCCAAAGTATCGAATTGCAAGAGCCTTTCGAAGATGTGGTTTTAATCCACTAAAGAATCTATCAATTTTGCTATCATTGTTGATAACAAAACTCAAAGCATACCTTGCGAGCCTTGTGAAATTTTCTTCATTGGTTGTGACATATTCTCATTCTTTTTGCTTGAGATCTATGAATTCTCTCTCCATCTTCGTGTGAAGATTTCTTGGGAAGTACTTATTAAGAAACATTATCTTAAAGTCTTCCCAGTCCATCTCTTCAATTTCCTCCCTTGGATTGGTGTTCTTAATCAAATCCCACCATTGATCGGCATCTCCATCTAGATGATAAACGGATAGAGTCACCTTCTCCATCTCAGAACAGTGAAGAACAAAAAATATCTTCTCCATGGAGTTGACCCACTGTTCCTCAACTAGTGGATCAGAAGATCCACAAAACGTCAGTGGTCGTTGCCGCATAAAACATTCGATAGCTAGTTGCTCCCTCTTTGGTGAAGGAGGACGTTTCCCATTATTATGGTTATTATTCACAACCATAGATAATTGGGTAAGCATAGCCATGAAGTTTTTAACTCCACCTCCAAAATCATTGGGGATTTCATTCGGGCAATCGTTGCATTGGCCCTTGCAAGAGTTGTTGTCCTGATTTCTCCTAGTTCCAACCATATTCTAAAATAAAAAAGGTTAGTACAAAAAATAAGTAAACAAGTCATGAATAACTTATTCATTTAAACATTTATACCAAAAACATAACATATGTGATTCCTAGGTATATATTCTTGTGTACATATTTGTACTTATTCTTATGCTAGTGGTTTTCTCTAGGGTTTACAAATCCTAATTCCCAATGTTACTAAACCTTTCCTCTGATACCAACTATAATGACCCGACCTTCTTCATAAATTACTATTATATCATTTCAATGATAAATAAAATAATAGTATTACACATAGAGTATCCATAGGTTTATTGTCTTGGGCACACTAGGACCATACATAACAAATACAACATCAACCATAAACATTTATTTAATTTCTTCTTCTATAGCTTCTTAGTAGCACGTGTCCTCTCCTTAGTACATGTAGCCACCTGAGGATATACATCAAAATGGGTGAGCTAAAACCCTAGTAAGAGGATAGATAATAACAACACATAATGGGGTGAGCATAATCATAACATATTCAAAAGATCATGATCATGAGAGGAGCATAAGTAAAAGACTTGAAATGTGGAAATGCATAAAAACGAAACATCATGTATTTGTGGTTAACTACCACACATACATGTGAACAAAGCTAGAATCATATAAACAAATAATTTCACATTTACTCATGAGATTAATCACTTTACTCAATGCATTGGAGCGCTATATAATTCCAAGCGCACCCGTCCCATTTAAACATTCATATTTTGCTATATAATTCCGGGCGTACCCGTCACATCATAACATTATCATTACATGCTTGCAACAAAGGACACATATAAAACATGTACCTAATTAACCAATGGAAAGGAATGGGTTTCATATCATAATAACACATTCATAAGCTTTGGTTTCCCAAAAGAAAGAGGGAACAAGATACTTGATATAAGAACCATCAACCTTGAATGAGAGGTAAAAGGTGAGATCTTGAAAGAAGTGTTCTTTTGGAAAACATTTTGATGGACACAAAAACAAGTGAAAAACATGTATATCCTGGAAAATAAAAGTAAATGATGAAAAAATGATCTTTGAGGAGTAACCATATCGAAAATGGATTGAAAGAGGGAGAACCCGAAGGAAGAAAATTGGGTTCGAGATTTCCCCTTACCTTGTACTCGAATGCCTCCTTCTCTTTAATGTCATGTATAATTACATTATATTCATTAATTAGAAATTCCAGAACATTTTATACATTAATATGGTTCATTCTGGTTTCATTATTTCATATTATATTCCTTTGAATGACTTATAGAGTTTAAAAACATTGTTCGGGGATGTTCGTTTTTATGGTTTTCTTGAGCGGTCCACATGTATTCTTAAATTGATGTTTGGGTAGATCATGGTTAAACATCCATAACTGATACTACATTTTATTAATGATATTACAGTATCTTTAATAATTTTATAGTGAATTAAATTAGATCCAAGTGGACGAATCTTTAGATAAAAATTTAATGATGGCTATTTGGGTTAATTTGGGCGGTTTTTTGGATCACAATGATTGTGTTTTAACATTTAACTTAGTAATATGTCCATTGGTTATTTCCAGAACTTAAAATATAACATAATACATATAAAATATTCTGGTTCAACCATATAATGGTTTCATGACCAGATTGAAGGTAGAAATGAAAGAAGAGAACATGTCGTTTTTTGAAGGTGATAAATTTAACACCTCATGAACAACGTTCTCTTTAATAAAATAAATGGAAGAGGGAAAGGGTGTGGGGTGATATAATATACCATTAGAATCATAATATTATACTATATCTATAATAATGTATTTAGAGAACAATTTGGATGAAGATAGGTAGGGAGAGATCAAGAATGGAACTTGAACTTGAAAGGAAATTAAAGGAAAAGAGAGAGAGAAATTACCTTTAGAATCCTCCTCTTGAGATCCTCTTTAAGGAAGCTAGGATGGTCTTTTGATGAGAAAAGAAGCTTTTAGACGTGGGGGTGAGCTAGGGAAGGTGTTTGGGCAGAGTTTTGGGAAGGCTTGGATCTTGAGAGGTGTGAGGAAAAGAGGGAGTGAAGGGTGGCTTTTATAGTGGAGGGGAGAAGGGTTTCCTTAATATAAATTTGATTAGTTTATTAATTTCAGCAAAGACAAGGAATAGTGAGTCTTGGATGACCAAGAATTGTAAAAATGGCATGTGAGTTCAGGATTTAGGTTCTTACATCACTTGTGATGTCAGGAATAGTGGGTTTTAATTAAAATGTATTTATATGGCAAATTAATGTATTCTACTATTCACAAAAAATTCAAGTTTCTCAGAAAAATAAAAAAAATTTACCCCAACCATTTTTCGACGTGTAGAATCCAAAAATGAAGTCCATTATTCAAAAATAATTATTTATATAATATTAATTTAATAATTAATAAAAAATCATAATTTACTTAAAAAATAGTTTTTAAGATTAAAACTGAATTTATAGTTCATTCAAAAATTATGTTGGGTCTTATAAAAATGTCTAAAAACTATTAGACATTGATTCAATAATTTACGAATACATTACAGGAAACTAAATTTTCATTTAAATTAATTAATTAATTATAATTAATTATTTATGAATTATAAAATACCAAAAACATTTACTAAGGTCAAATTATCACTTTCTAAGATGTATAAATTTTATTTTATTATACTTAGGTAATGTTACTCTTATTTACTATTCATAAGGGTCATATTTCTATTCATTAGGGTAGGTTACTATTCATAAGGGTAGGTTACTATTCATCAAAAATTAATTTTGTTTCATTAGACTCCAAATACTATCTTGACCACAACCGTGTATGTCGGATTTTTAAAATTCCAAACATAGGGGTGAAATAATTATGCTTAAAGGTCACTTATCACTTAGTATTTCATTATTTTGTGTTTTTATGACGTAGATATAAGAAGTGAATTTTCCATTGAAATAATTTGGGTTGTTAGACCTACTTAGGTATATGCCCATACATATACCTAAGTTACCAGTCACAGCTCGACTCCAACTGTTGAGCCCAATCAAAAACCATTTCACACCAGAAGTAATGTCAATCACATCGATGATAATGATTGAAAGAAAAGACTCAACTCACCCAAGTATAAATATTTTGTATAGAGATAGTGATGATCATATATAGTCACTGATTTATCTAAGCTATCAGACCCACACAGGATACAGGGCCTGCTAAGCTGTCCGACCCACACAAGATACATGACCAGCTACTCTATCGGACCCACACAGGATACAAGAACAGAAGTCAGAACTTTCAGACCCACAGAGGATCCCGGTACAGTAGTTATTGTTTTTAAACCCATGGAGGATTCCAGTTCAGAAATCTTCATTGTTGACCCCATGTAGGATTATGGTTCAGTAATCATTGCTTTCAAACCCACATAGCATTCCAGTACGGTAGTCGTTGCAGCCAGCTCTAGGTTTCCCACACCCAGCACGATCGATTCCAGGAGGATCTTCATCTTGAGAAAAGTGATGATACATAAAATACCACGATGTCCTGAGTTGATGTATCCTATAGTAAAATCTATTCATAAGTATCCAAACGCGACAGAAGGTGCGTCAATCAGAGACCCAGTCTAAGAGTGATTAGCATTTCCGTTGCAGGGGCCTGGTTGGATTTATGCTCGTTCAAAACTATAAAATCATCCAAATATGTCCAAAACTCCGTCATAGTATCGCAAAAAGGACATACTCATCACATGAGACTCATTGCTATAGATGGCGTATCGATCAGATGCGCGATCTAGGAGTTATTCGCATTTAAGAGAGGATGGGTCCGACCCGTAAAGCCCAGTGGGCTGGCGGGTAAGCCTGACCAGGTTCAGCTGGTCCATCCCGGCTGGGGGTCATCCTAGCCCGGTGGAGCGTGGCCCACTCGCAGACTTGTCCCGTCAGGTCTGACCCGTTTGGGAAGTCATCTCGGGCCGGTGGGGCGCCGCCCACCGACGGACCCGGCATGCGCTGCGGGCCTGTTTGGTTTTCCAGGCAGCGCCGCCCCTCCCCTGCTTGGCCGGCTGATGTTGGGCCATTATGTCCGATGTGATTGGTCCACAAAACAGGCTGTGGTTCTCCCCACGTAGCACCAAGCAGCGGAATAGTTTTCTAGCCCGGCCGGCAGGAAGCCGGCCGGTTCGGCCAACAGAGTGGCCCGAGGATGAATGTCGCGGTTCCTCTGCCACGTGACACCTGCAGGTGCTGTGGACCTCCAACCAAGCCGGTATTAGCCAGCTGGTTCTTCTCCGGCCGAGCAGCCCTCAGTTGTGGTCCACGGCCCTTTCCCCTGCGGCGCCTTCATGCATTGTGGTCCTCCAGCGGACCAGCCGGTCGGCCGACTGGTCGGCCCGCTGCCCAAATCCACAGCGGCTGGTTGGGTCGGTCACCTCCGCACCTCCATCGCGGCATGGCGATGTCGCGGAACTGCTACTCTCTACATGGAACCACAATTTCACTCCACCTTAGCCTCTTATATCAAACAATATAAACCAACAGATAGACATCATGCCATGTTTGTTCGGATGGATCCCTCCATGTTAAATGATAACAAATGGCCACCATCGAGAAAAGTATGAGTCGAAGATCGTGGAAATAATTTAAAGTAATCATATCTCCCTACCTCGATTTGTACAGTCGTTTGATGGTGCAGCAGAAAGAGAATTCATAGACATCGTAGTATGTTGTGCACGTCTCATGCTTCCAATTCTGTGCTCGAGCGCCTTCCTCGTTCTTCATCAGAGAGCATGTCGTTCTTCGTCGAGAGAGTATTGTACCTCCAAGAGTTCTCCTCCTCTCCTTCATCCTCCCAACCATGATTATTCCAACCCAATTAAATTAATGTAATATCTTCGTTTAATGTTAGAAAAATAAATTGAATATGATTCAAATAGATTAATTTAGTGTGGAATTAATTAATCTTAGGTGTTGGCACTTTAAAGAGAGAAGATGTAAGGTTTAAAATTTAAGGAAGGGAGGTGGAGAGTTTCAACATTAAATTGAGAGAGTAGTGGATTTTATTAATTCATGTAGAGTTGAGGGGTTTTGTGTTCATGTGGACCCCACCACACATTATCCTCACATTGGAGGTTATGTAGGGGGGGGGCACTTCAAACATCCATTTGGATAAAAAATAACCACCACATAAAATAAAATTATATGAAACATAATTTTATATAATTTATTAAGAATCCCAATAATTAAATCCACTACCGATAAAATGCAACTACTGTAAAGGTCTCCTTAAGCAAATATCGGTGCTGCGAGTTCATCAGTGCCCTCATAATTCAATTCCAAGCACCGATTCAAATGATATAAAAACATGCATGTACGTTTACTGAATGTACCCGAACAAAACTTTATAAATTGATTCTGGGCACACCGGGCCTCAGAATCAAGCACCGTCAGAATCTTATGATTTGTAAAATTCCCAAGTATTTTAGAAAAAATTTCCATTGAATTTTCAGGTCTTTACATTGGTTGACTATAACATTTCCCCCAATGTTTTGTAGTTTATAACTAGTAGTGATTGTGGGAGGTTTCAAATAATCCTGGAAATGTTTCCTAATTTAATGAACCACTGAGTAAATGTTAAATTCATTTTTGAGACATGTTTTGGCATCCTTATATAATGTTTGAGGTTGTTAAAATCAACCTAAAACACCCATGTGGTAATTTATTCCCTTTAACATAATTATTTAACCCTAAGACTGAGATGAGATAGATATTATTTAGCAGAATTAAATATGACAATGAAATGGACTGATAAATGTTGTAAGCAGCTTGTATCAACTATTAATTTTTATATAAAAGGTATGAAATGGATAATCCCATAGAATGTGTATTGTTATGAAAGGATTAGTGAAATGATTAAATTATTGGTTAATGAAATGGTGATATATTTTTTTAAGATTGAAATGGAGGGTGTCTCATATGGAACTGATGACCCATTTAGATTCCATGGATTTTTAAACTAAATGTGTATATTTTAATTAGAATATTACGATGCCTTAAATAATTATAATAAAATTATATGACTGACATGGATCCCTAAAACTTTTTTACTCCTCGAATCATGTTAATATAGCTTAACCGGATTCCTTGACCATTTCAAATACTTGGATCAAATAATTTTATTTACATGATATTCAAGGATACTATTTTAGTTTCTACTCAATTTATTTGAATATCTAGTTATCATATCATACATAGATTACTTGTAAATTCTCACTCCTTGGATTCCTCCACTTAGGTTGTTTTTTTCATATCTATATCTTCAATCAAGTCTACTTTTTTTACATAGTATACTTGATTCCATGGAAATTTATACTCCATGGTTTCTAATTACATGGATACCTTTGTTTACATGGATTTAATGGACATTTCTACTTCATGGATCCTGCTCACATGATGCCTTGGACATTTTGACTCCATGGATTATATTACATGTTGATCTGTTTTGTCACTAATCTATTTAGGATGATTATTTCTCTTATCATGCTTTATAATATTCACTTATAACTAATATTATTTATTTGAGTGAGTCTGTATAAATTGAGATGTATCACTTCAACTATTATTAAATGTAATTATGTTAAATATGCAGACTTCTTCAGCTAATATGATTAGACTCGGATTGTTATATGCATAGTTGGTGGTGGTCAATTTAGTGTTATCTCATAACATATTCAATATATCATTGGGTAACTTGATAGACATCATGAATGTAGGAAGGGATTATGAATCTTCCCTATTGATAGTTTTTTTTATTAATTGTTGTATAAGGGAATGGAAGAAAAGTACATTGATATTTCTTGTGATTCAATCTAGAAAGAGTTTATTTTTGGTATTTTTGTTCTATTGTAATATGTACAGAACTAAATGAATGTATCTATTTATTCCCTACCCTTTGAATAATCTCATGGTTCATATATCGTTTTTTAGGATTCTTTAGTCATAATGATTATTAATACTAATATCTAGATGATTTCTCTTTGGTTGATATTTTATATTTTGATTTCGTGTTGTATTAATTTTAAATTTTTTGTATTAATCTGATAATTATGGTATAGATTCCATATCATACCAACATAGACCCTCAATTCTTGTTGGTAGCCTCTGAAATTATAGGTGGTATTGATCAGGACATGTGGCTAATTATGTTCTATATCTAGTGAGTGATTATGGATTGGGATGTCACATTTTTCACCATGTCAATTTTTATCTTAATATTATGACATGAATGTTGATGCCATGATGACACTTTCTCCCTTACTAACTGTTTATGATCAACCCATTCTTATGTTCTAGTTCACTAGGTCCTGAAGATAATTTTAGATTATGTGATGTCTAAAAGGGAGTCTAGTGTAGATCATGTATAGATGAATTTTAATAGGACATTTATAATAAGTTTCTAATGAAAATATTTTTCAAAATATTATATCATCAATAAATGGGATTATGATATTATTTTGTGAGGTCTAATGCTTCTCTAATATTATTTCTGAAAAATTAAAATTGTTATTTGATTATTTTGTAATAGTTGTTGATAAATTAATTTCTAGATATCTTTTAATATTTTGTTTATTTTATAGATTTAGATAAAATAAAAATTTTTAAATACCTAGGGATAAACCAAAAGTATATTTCTACATATTTGATAACATAATATGGTTTTCGTAAATAATATATTATTTCATTGAAGAAATAGCATCATATTTTGTGTACTGAAAGTGGTTATTGGATCTATCGTATATGATTCTAGGTGAAATAACTATGGAATGAGTGGATCGGGTGACATTCCATTCATCAAATGTTCATGAAGAAGTTTCTCCATTTAAAAAGATGGTTAACACTAAGAGGATATAATTTTTGTGAAATGACACAATATTTATGAACCAAATTTAATTACTAGAGCACATAATTATCGTAAGGATAGATGAACTATTATGATTTAGACAATTAATAGACTATATTTAATCCTATGAAATTATGTCTTTTATGATTTATTACATTTATATTAAATTTTATCCTTCATTGTTTAATATTTACTACATTTTGAAATTTTTTATTTAATAAATTTATGGGGAATAAAAATACTGGGTTAAGAATGGTTGAGATGGTGAATCTGATTATAGTTCCAATGATAAACCAAATTGGATTTGATAATGTGTAAAAAATATTGTGGAAATTAATAGTAAACTATCCTACAGAGTGAGTACTAATTAAATCCATGTTGAGATCATAAATTAATGAGGGATGAATAATAATACAATCATTTCCTTCATGTGATAGCCTCCACCCTCCATTAGTGGATCTTTAAATCCACTTATTACTGAGTATTATATCAATTTTATTGAAAATATATTTTTTATACTCCACTGCATTGAACATGATAATTTTGTCATGACTATATATCATTTATAAATAAAGGATCACTAATTATGGATATCCATTTATAATACATCTAAAATGGATTCTTTAACTATATTTTATATGGGGTGTTCATGAAATTGTATGTCGTAATGTATATTCCTACTACTCATTGCATGAATATGCGGAGAGAATTCAAAGAGTTAATATAAAATTGGGAATAATCCATTACCACATATGAAGATATATTAAAAATTATCACCATGTTTTTTTATATATTTAACGATAATTTGTGTATTAAAATTGATTATTTCTTTATGTTTGAAAAGGAATGTTTTTAATATAATTTTCCATAAAAATATGAAGCTATGAAGAGACCATTATATAATCACTGATAGAAGATATGTGAAAGAGATATTCTCATTATTCTAGAGGGTGAAAATAGGAAGTAATGAATCATGAAAAATCAAATGATATATCACCTGTGGGAAAGAATGTTCAAATACCAACATGTAAATAATTTTGAGGAAGAACATGGGTAATTTCAACCATGTAACCTGGAAGTGTTTTATCTTTGGGAATGTATTCCATATTGCAACTCATTGTTTCAATGGGATAAAAAGACCATCCAAATTGATTTATGAAAATATTTTCACAATAAATGCATCGTATATACATTAATTATTCAAAGGAATGCATTTTAAGAATTTTTAAAATCATTTCACTAACCATATATCTCATGGAGAGAGTCATTCCCAACAACATCTTAAACTAAAGGAGTGTTGATTATTGGATGTTATCACTATCACTAATGTGGATCAAGGTAATGGATTGATAAAAAGTACAATAAATTTCAACTCTTGGTCTATGAATTTCATATTTCATTCTAGTTCTTCTTAGTCCTTTATTTAATTCATGTTTTCTATAAAAACTGATTATCCACCTCAGGTATTCGATAATTAACTATTTTTGAAAATTACTACTTGAATCATGATTGATTTAAATATTAATAACTATTATCCAATAGATGATTATGCTACTACACATTAACTGTGGATTTTTTACTTAGTGTCATTAATGTTAAGCTTCCATTGACGTATCCTATCTTGGTATGCCAACTTGAAAAAAATAATTCTACAGTGTCAATGAAACTTTTCTGTCTATTTAAATTATCTTGTGATAAACTTATTCATTTTATAAGTAAAAGTCTAAATGTCACAAAACATGATAATAATGTTTTCCATAATGAATTTGCTCATCTAAAAGTCTGCACAACTATTGATTCAATATGGTTTCCTTATGAATTTTCCATTATTTTATGTTTTTAAAATCACAACCACTATATCTTAAAGAAAATTTTATTTCCCCTATGATTTATCATAATAAGGAAATATCCATCCCCATGGAAATTTTATTCTTATATATGCTTTCATTGTTCATTTTATTGTTTATATAATTCTAAATCTCTTTATGTCTAAAGTATAAAATTCAGTTTTGAATATAAATCCTCAGAATCCCACAAATCCCTGGTTATAGAGTATTCTGTTTTCAATTTCTGAATTAAGGATCTAAATTCACTAAAATTCAGATTAAAAAATCTCTGAAATTCAAACTTCGAATTCACTGAAATTCCAACTATGAATTATCAAAAATTTAAAAACTGAATTATATGAAATTAGGACTCTGAATTACATAGAATTTGGACTCTTAATTCTTCACAATTCAGATTTATAATTACTTATAATTCAGACTCTGAATTCCTCAGAATTTAGAATATTAATTCCATTGAATTAAGATTCCGAATTTCTCAGAACTCAGACTCCGAATTCCAATGAATTTGGATTTTGAATTCCTGAGAATTCCGACTCTGAATTCATCAGAATTATGATTCCAAATTCCATAGAATTTAGAATCCGTATACCTCATAATTCTGATTCCTAATTCCTTAGAATTCGGACTCCGAATTCCTCAAAATTCAGATTCTGAAATCCATATAATTCATACTATGAATTCTTTTGAATGTAGACTCTGAATTTTAATGATTTTAGGTTCCGAATTATTTGGAAAATAGAATCCAAAATTAATGATTTATAGTCTCCATGTGTTCATTTTCTTGGACTCCAAATGTTATTTTTTTCGTTATTCTCCAAAAAATGGATTTTTTTAAGCGAGCATATTTTTTCTTACCTTGTTATAGTTATGAAATGATGGCATAAAATATATTTCTAACTTACCAAGGTTTTAGTGAAATGTGTATAGGTCCCACTAAGATTCAATGAAAAATATGACCATTGGAGGAGGAAGCTGACTGTTAGAGAAATTACTATAAAAGGAGATCATTTGAACGAGCTAATAATAACTAAATACGTTGATCGCTCTATAGATTGTGTGCTTATGAAGTGATTTCTAGAGAGAGATAGAGACTCTCATGAATTATGAGTACTGAACATCTTTTTTATCTTGCTTAGTGCATCTTCGACAGTTGCTGAGTACAATCGAGGGCTTCTATGGGTAGGAATACAGAGGTGCTGACTACCTTAATGTTCGAGGACTTTTGCGGATTGGAAGACATAGGTGCCGTCTACCTTGAATTTCGAGGGATTGCAGGAATAAAAATAAATATTGTGATGTTTCTATCGAGGTCTTACCCTAGTGTGGATATGACTGACTTTCCTTAATGTATAAATCAAGAAACCTTTATCCAATGTTGTTGGATACCCTACTCATTGGGATAAATGATTTCAAACTTGTTACTTATTTTGTTCCAAGTATATTTTCCACTGCATTTTGATTAATAAGTAAAGTATAAATATATTATACTTTTTTTATACTTTTATACTCTGATTAGTAAGATTATATATTCTTTAAGGTGGAATCTTCTCCTTGTACCCTTTTTTTTATGTTTTATTTCAGGAATCATATTTTTGGTACCTAAACAATTTTGTATAACTAATAGGTCTTGTGAGTTTATGTAACACTCCGAGATTTTATGAGATATATTATTTTTTATTTAATTGATGTATTCTATTATTCAATACACCAGGATTATCTTGTATTATATGAAACACCGTATTAGCTTGCAGTATACGCAACACTATTCTTGGTTCGTGTTACACACAATTTCATGTTCGTTTTGTGAAAATTATTCTACGCAACATTATGTATAGATTTTATTTAATGTATAAATGAAATAAGTTTTGATTATATTATATAAAACACCAAACAGAGCTTTCACTACACGCATCCATACCATGGCTTTCATTACACGCAATGAAGACCTTCTTCGATAGCATGTGTAGTACACAATACCAAGTTTCACTAAACAAGATATTATTATAATATTATTATGAACTAGCCATTATGAATAGTAATACACACTTTTAGAACTTTTATAAATTTTATCATTCAAATTGGAATTCTTTTTTGGATTTGTAATATCGAAATTAGCCTAGGGTAAATTTTTGGTATTTTTCTGAAAACATTCAAATTTTGATGAATTGTGAAAACATTGGGTTACTATTTAAAAACCGACTTTTTATTTAAATAATAATTTTTCTATTTAAATGTATTTTAGGTAAAAATTGATACATAATACTTATATAAGATCAATACTATTCATTGGAGTCGTTTTATAATAATTTTAGTTATATAAAAATTTAATTGAGCTTTCCACCGTCATTTACCTACCTCCTAGGAGCTTTTTGAAAACATACATAAAATTAAATTTTAATACTTCAGTGAGTGGAATTCTGAAAATCAAGAGACATGGTTAATATAAAAAATTATAATGTGGTTCAATAAGATAAAAATAATTTTTGTTGAATAGTAACTTTTAACTTTTATTTAACACGGTTAAAAGTAAATAGGGTAATTAAGGGTAAAAATGATATTATTATTACCCTAACACATGTCCTAATTCTATTGTATAAGTTAAAACCAAACAAAATCAACATTAGTAATAAAATATTACCATTTAGGTCCACTTGGATTAGATTAGGCCATTTATTATTATTTTATTAAAAGAAGAGATAAAATAGTTAAAATCAATGTTTAAATACTAAAACATTTTTAATATAGGGTTATAAATATGATAAATTAAACTAAAAATATTCATTATAAAACTAATATTATTTCCTACCTAATGGCAGTTTATTTGTAAATTTTAGACATTAAATATGTTAATTTATTTATGACACAATAATGATGCAGTAATTACCTTATTCATGATAAATATTATTTCGGACTTTTTAAAAATGCCACTAATTTTATTGGTTAATATGACATGTTAGTATTGATTTAATGAACTTGGTTCGAAATAATCATGATGTTATGATTTTCACATAAATCAATTACCAAATAGTGTCAAAATCGACATAAAATTGTTTTTTTTAAATATTATATTATTAAATTTTATTTTATTCCTAAAAATCTAAGTTTCTGAAAAATGTATTAGGTAAGGTTATATATATTAATAATGAACCACTTGAGGATAGTTTCTCTTGTTATAGTAATTTTATCAACCATATAGTGTAAGAAAACAAGAAGACACTGTAAAAGATAAATTATTTAACATAGAGTTAAATCTAAACGATAAGGTTAAAATAGTAACCTAGAAATGTCTAAATCCTATTTGTTGAAATTATTTAGACCCATACCCACCTTAGCTTAGAAATAAATCAATGTTGAGCTATTAAAAACCGAATATGGCTTGTTAATAATATAATATTTTATGTTTTTCCAAAGGTGCCCCTCTCTTCCCTTATAACAAGTGAACCCCCTACCTCTTCTCGTAACTCCATTTTGAGCCTTGAATATCAGAAAAACCCTGCCCATTTATCTTCTCCACTTCCCTATAAACATTATGGAGGTTCTTCTCTTCTCAAAAAACCAACTATAGTGCCCTAAGAAGAATCTTAAACTATGTCGTCGAAGAAGAGGTAATCTCTTCTTCTGATTCTCTGAAGTTTCTTTCTTTTTATACTTCTTATTAATTAGTTGTCTCATTATAAAGTAATAACATCATTATTAATTATATACTTATATTTTATTATAAATATGAAACAACCCTATTTCACTTTCTATCCATTTTACAGAAAACAAAATCACAGCACGTGCGTACGTACAGAATACCATCTCCATGCCGTGGTGTAATCTGTTTTCGACCACCACCTTACTTGGATGGGTATAATGGTGTAAATAAATAACTATATATGATTAGTGTAATATGATATTGATTATGAAATATTATACATACACTTCAATAAAATTCCACGATCATGGGACTGATATCATCGCTCGTGCATACATACGGCCTATCATCTCCAAGAACGTTGTATTTCATTCCATTTATCGATCTATCATATATATATATATATATATTATGAATATATATTATATATAAATAATGTTTTAGATTCTATAATTAATTAAATCAGGATATAATTAATAATATTAAGAAAAACAAGTTGAAACACGTACAATAAATGAAACGATTTGACCCAAAATGCTGCTTTTACATCGAATTTACAAAAGAACGGGTAATATAATGTAATAAGTAAATCATATATGATATCATAACAACGAATATTAATCTGTAATAAGACAATGAAATTATTTAAATCATTATAAAGGAGGTTTGGATACATACAAAGCATATCAGATATAAGGTAAGGGATAACTTTTCCAATCTCGCTCTTATCCAAGATTTTTTATTCGTAAGTATTTACTAGGGTTTTTGTTATCATCCTTATCCCTGTTTTCTAAAAATTTATTCATGTATGTTTAATGTAAATTTTACCCATTTCTTAATTTTACCACATGTTATGAAATTAATCATACTTTTTTTACCACACGAAGAACTTTTTGAGTTTTCCGACAAAAGTACGAGGAGAACGTTATTTTAAACTAATACGGCGTGAACAGATTTTTATGGTTTTATAACACCTCATTTTCATGAATCATACTCTACAAGATTTCATGATGATTTTAATCATGGCCCTTTTATTTTAAGATTTGATGGATTTTTCTAAAAATAATATGATTTTGAAGAAGAAAGGATATTTTCCTCAAGAATTAATTTCAAGTGTTTTATCAAAACTATTTTCCATCTAAAAATGACATTATTTAATATTTTTATGTTTCAAGTATAATGTCTCCATTATTTACATGGTTTGATTCTTTTTATGATAAAATGATATCAATATTTTATATGGATTATGATATGATGGAATGATGTTTAAAAATCCCATTCTATTACATGGGTTATGATATGATGTATTATTTATGATTTTGTTGCACCCAAAAGAATGATTTCAATATGAGATGGGTGGGACCTATATCTCACTCAAATTCATTGGGTAATGATTTATATCTCATGAGATAGACATGGATGGAACGGTAAATTAATCCGGTTTAGTGATACAGGACTGGAAAGAGGAGTGAACTCGATTCAGAAAGGGACTTTGTCCACTAAGATGGTCTTGGAAGCAATGCCTTGTCTACTATGGAAATCATATCATGTGTTCAATGGTTTTCCACAATTACATGTTTTATTCCCATGATATTGTATCATGATTGATGTTCCTTTATGATATATTCCTTACGTACTTCCAAAATTTATGTCTTTTCTCAAGATTTTGATGTTTAGATTTTATGTTCAAGTTTTTTCATTCAAATGTTTATGGATTGTTTTATGTTCTCTATGCTTACCCTTAATGAGAATCTGATCTCACACTTTTTATGTTTTCTTTTCCCCAGGATAGAAATAAAGGTTTTAGGTTAGAAAACTAAAAGGGGATAATCTTTATGGGAGAAGTTTAAAATCTTTCACCGTGATTAGAATATTATGTTCCGAGTTTCCAAAGACACTAAACTAATACGGTCATTGGGAGTCTGTTTTTGTCATGTATTAAGTATTACACAAAAGTAATGTAATGTCTATGTACATCAAGATTTGGGTATCTACTGTTGGTATCATTTCCAGGTTTAGTTATCCTTTGGAAACTAGGATGTGAAAACTTTAGTGAAATCCCTATAAATATTTATATGGTATGTCTAGGGATGTCACTATGGATAAGTATACATATATGTTATAGTCCTAGAATTATGGTAATGATATTATAATATAACCTAAGTTGTTATATATTGAGTACACTCCCTGATTATTATTTTGTTTTCCCTATAATGATATTTGCCTGTCACACTATTCTTTTTTGGGTTTTAGAAAATGGCTAGAAACATGATGATTCACGATAATGGAGGATGTGATGGACAATGTAATGATATTAATCATGATCAACCAAATGAAATTGGATATGGAATTCCAAAAATTGTTATTATTCCTAATCAGAAATATCATAATATGATTAATAATCTCAACTTTGGTAAGTATCCCGACATAGCTAATAAGTGAAAGATGGAGTTTCATGATCAACATATAAGAAAGAATGATAAATTACCCTCATGTAAATCATGTGGGAAGAGGAATCATTGAGAATGTATCAAAGGAACTGGAAGATGCATTGGGTGTGGAAAAGAAGGACACAAAGCCATTAATTGTAAAGGAAAAGGTTCAGTTAACACCATAGACAAGGATAATGGTATTGCTAAGACATCAACAATGGTTAAATGTTTTAAATGTGGAATGTATGGACATTATGAAAACCAATCCACTATGGAAAAATCTCATGAAGAGAATTACCATGGTCGTATGGGTAATATTTATGTTGATGATGATGAAGAGACTACAAATGATATATGAGATGAAAGAAATGATGATGCTCAGTCACTGGTTTAAGAAGGTAGTGGAATGATTTATTTTTATCAAGATTTATGTTGTATAGGTAATGGAAATATTGAATAAAGAAACATCTAAGGATTGTAACACTATTTTTTTCCTAAATTATTTGAAAGTATATGTTCAATGGTACTGATAACCATGATTGGTTATTCATATATTTTTTTGGAAAGTAGATGATATGCACATAATGAATGGATAAGGAGATAATGAGATGTTTGATAGTATTCATGAGCTCATGATTGATATAAGGACTAAGTGATATCATGGTTTGAGTATATAAATTTTTTGGGATTTTGGTATTTAGAAAGTGTTAACTTTTGATAGCATTCATGTTTTTACCAAGATTCTATAGTAATTCATGATTCAAGAGAAAACATGATTAAGGTATTCACATATTTGGAATGTGACCAACAAGATATATCGTATGATAAATGATGGTATTCACATGCTCGGTAGATGACATTTAAAGTAATCGTTATCTTTATACAATGAGATTGGAAAGAAGTATTTTGGATAAACCTAAAGATTTGTACAAGATTAAGTTATATATTAGATAGTATTTTTTATGTATAGAAATTTTGTTATGTTGTAATAATATAGTTTTTGAAAAAGGGAATCTCATAGGATGGGCGAAAACCCATCGTGTCGGACAATGATGAGGGAATCGAACCCACAACCGAAGTGCAGCAACCCTTTATCACTGATCACTGGTCTACAAGAAGACCCTGGTTAGTAGAAACTAGTTTTATTAAGAGCTATGATAAATGAAGTATAAGCCCATTTTAGTAACCATATATGATTAATCTGACCATTGATGGACATATGTATATTTAATAAAATGTGCTAAACTTTTATGTGATAGATACAGATGTAATGACCTATCATTCTATCACATGATCTACTAACACTTCACGAATGAAAAATTCAACTTCATTTCTTTATGATATGAAGTGGAAATTGTTCAAGGCACAAACAACGATGTGATAGTACCAAAATCAAGTAAGTAATTCTTTTAATTCAAAAATTATTCAACATTAGGTAAATGATATTGAAAACCAAAAATGTTGTCCTAGTGCTCTTATATCTAACAAATCAGATAGTACCTTAGATCATCACAATTTTATGGCTTTGTGATTGTTGGATTTTTCATAGCAATGTTCTCTACCACTCTCCATCTGAACTTGATGGTTATATTTAACTTCCATATCCACATTTTCACCTATGATATCCTCTGTGGGAACCAAAGTGAAGAGATACATTGGGTATCCGTTTTGATTCTAATGTTCATTTTTTAAAAGTAAGTTTTAGTATTCCTTTTTACGATGTGGGTTTCTATGAATGAAACTTTCATGTAGAAAAGCATTTATAACCCCGATGAATTTTGAGGGTGAAATTAATTTTAAGGGGGGTAGAATGTAACACCCTAAGATTTTATGAGATATATTATTTTTAATTAATTTGAAGTCTTCTATTATACACTACACCATGATTAGCTTGTACTGTACGCAACACCGTATTAGCTTGCAGTATACACAACTCTATTCTTTGCTCGTGTTACACACAATTTCAAGTATGTTTTGTGGAAATTATTCTACGAAACATTAAGTATAGATTTTTTTAATGTATAAATGAAAAATGTTTTGATTATGTTATATTCAACACCAAAGGAGGCTTTCACTACACGCAGCCCTGACATGGCTTGCATTACACGCAATCAAGACCTTCTTCGATAGCATGTGTATTAAGCAATACCATTATTCACTAAACAAGATATTATTATAATATTATTATGAACTAGCCATTAGGAATATTAATACCCACTTTTTGAATTTTTTTAAATTTTATCTTTCAAAATGGACTTCATTTTTGGATTCAGAATATAGAAATTACCATAGGGTGAATATTTCGTATTTTTCTGAAAACATTCTATTTTTGATGAATAGTGAAAACACTAGGATACTATTTAAAAACCGAATTTTTATTTAAATAATTATTTATTTTAATTCAATTTATTTTGTGTTAAAATTTATACATAATACATATATAAGTTCAATGTGATTCATTGGAGTCATTTTATAATAATTTTAGATATGTAAAAAATTTATTGAACTTTCCAACGTATTTTACCTACCTCCTAGGAGATTTTTAAATACTTACATAAAACTTAATTTTACCTCTTCGGTGAGTGGAATTTTGAGAATATGAGAGACACTATTAATATGATGGAGTAAAATGTTGTTCAATAAGATACAAATTATTTTTGGTGAATAGTAACTTTTTACTTTTATTTACCACGGTTAAAAGTAAATAGGGTAATTAAGGGTAAAATGATATTATTATTACCCTAAAACATGTCCAAATTCTGTTGGATATGTTTAATAAGAAAACAACCATAGGAATAAAATATTACCATTTAAGTCCACTTGGATTAGATTAGAAAATTTATTATTATTTTATTTAAAGAAGAGTTAAAATAGTTAAATTCAATGTTTAATAACTAAAACATTTTTAATATAACGTTATAAATAAGATAAATTTGACTATAAATATTCATTGAAAAGAAAAAAAGATTTCATAGAAAATAGAATTTTATTTTTAATTTTTAGACATTATATAAGTTAATTTATTTATGACACAATGATGATATTGTAATTACCTTATTAATGAAATATTAACATAATTAATATTATAAATACCCAAATAAATGTAATTATAGACTTTTTACAAATTACACTAATTTTAAATGTTAATATTACATGTTATTATTTATTTATTTAACTTGGTTCGAACTAATCATGCTGTTATGATTTTCACAAAAATCAATTACCAAATAGTGTCAAAATTGACATAAAATATTTTTTAAAAGAAATATTATATTATTAACTGTTATTTTATTCCTAAAATTCTAAGGGTCGTCCAAATGACATAGATAAGGTTATATATTTTAATAATGATCCACTTGGGGTTCGTGTTTCTTGTTATAGTAAGTTATTATCCATATAGTGTAAGAAAACATGAAGACAAAATAAGAGTTAAATTATTTACCTTAGAGTTAAATCTAAAAGATAAAGTTAAAATACTTACCTAAACATGTATAAAATATATTGGTTGAATTTATTTCGACCCATACCCACCATAGAGTCAAAATAAGTCAATTTGGAGCTATTAAAAACCGAATATGACTATATAATAAAATTATATTTTATGTTTTTCCAAAGGTGCCCCTCTTCTCCCTTATAAAATGGGCATCCCTTACCTCTTATATTCACACACATTTGAGCCTTGAAGCTCGTAGAATCCCTGCCCATTTCTCTTATCCAGTTACCTAGAAACATTCTAGAGGTTCTGCTATTCTCAAAAGACCAACTCTAGTGCCCTATGAAGAAGCTTAAAGGTGGTGCGTTGAAGAAGAGGTAATCTCTTCTTCTGATTCTCTCATGTTTCTTTCTTCTTCTAATTCTTCTTCTTCAGTTTTCTCATTATAATGTAATAAAAAAATTATTACTTATATACTGATATGTTATTATAAATATGAAACAACCATATTTCACCTTCTATCCATCCTATGGAAAATGAAATCACTGCGCGTGCGTATGTACGAAATACCGTCTCCACACCATGGTGTAATCTGTTTTCGACCAAAAACCTACATGGATGGGTATAATGGTGTAAATAAATAACTATATATGATTATTTTAAAGTTATATATATTCTGAAATATTATACATACTCTTAAATACAATTCCATGATCATGGGATTGATATCATCGCTCATGCGTAGGTACGGACTACCGTCTCCACGACGCGATGAGATTCATTCTCCATGTTAACCATTCATGAATGATCATAAAGTATATATAATGAATAATAATAAAATATATGTCCTAGTAATTATACTTTATTTATGTAAATATATATATGTATGTCATCTACTTATTCCATTCAATTCAATAAGGAAATGAAAACAACATTCATGCGTACATACGACCTACCGTCTCCATGAACGGTGTATTTCATTCCATTTATCGATCTATCTTGTATATATATATGTATATGATAAATATATATTATATATAAATCATGTTTTTCATTTTGGAATTAAGTAAATCAGGATATCAGTAATAATATTAAGAACAACAAGTCGAAACACGTACAATAAATGAAACGATTTTACCAAATCACTGCTTTTACATCGAATTTACAAAAGAACAGGTAATATAATGTCATAAGTAAACCATATATGATATCATGACAATGAATATGATTCTGTAATAAGTCAATGAAATTATTTAAATTAGTATACAGGAGGTTTAGATACATACGAATCAAATCGGACATAAGGTAAAAGATAAATTTTTCAATCTCGCTCTTATCTGAGATTATTTATTCGTAAGTATTTACTGTGGTTTTTGTAATCATCCATGTCCCAATTTTCTAAAAATGTTTTCATGTATTTTTTATGGAAGTTTTTCCCATTTTTTAATTTTACCACATTTTACGAAAGGAATCTTACATTTGTTTACCACATGAGGAACTTTTTTACTTTTCTAACAAAAGTATGGGGAGAATGTTATTTTTAACTTATATGGTTTGAACAAGTTTTTATGGTTTCATAACGCCTCATTTTAATGAATCTTACTCTACATGATTTCATGATTATTTTCAAAAAAACTAATTTATTTTAACTTTGCATGGAATTTTGTGAAAAGAAAATGATTTTGAAGAAGAAAAGATATTTTTCTCAAGAATTTATTTCAAGTGTTTTATCAAAACTATTTTCCATCTAAAAATGACATTATATAATATGTTTATGTTTCAAGTATAATGTCTCCATTATTTACATGTTTTGAATCTTCTTAAGACGAAGTGATATCCATTTTCTTTATGGATTATGTTATGATGGAATGGTGTTTAAGAATCCCATTATATTACATGGGTTATGCTATGATGTATGATTTATGATTTTATGGGACACAAAATAATGTTTTCATTATTAGATGGGTGGGACCTATATCTACCTCCAATGCATTGGGTAAGAATTTATATCTCATGAGATAGACATGGCTAGAATGGTAAGTTAATCTGGTTCAGTGATACAGGACTGGAATGAGGAGTGAACTCGATTCACAAAGGGACTTTGTCCACTAAGATGTTCTTGGCAGCAATGCCTTGGCTACTATTGAAATCATATAATGTGAATAATGGTTTTCCACAATTACATGTTTTATTCAAATGCTATTTTATCATGATTTATGTTCCTTTATGACATATGCCTTATGTACTTCCAAGATTTATATATTGGCTCAATATTTTGATGTTTAGATTTTATGTTCATGTTTTTGCATTCAAATGTTTATGGATTGTTTTATGTTATCTATGATTACCCTTACTGGGCATTTGAGCACACCCTTTTTATGTTATATTTTCCCCATGATATAAAGAAAGGTTTTAGGTATGAATACCAAAAGGGGAAGATCATTATAGGAGATGTTGAAGATCTTTCACCTTGATTAGAAGATTCTGTTCTGAGTTTCCAAAGACACTAAACTAATACGGTCTTTGGGAGTTTGTTTTTTTCATGTATTAAGGATTCCACAAAAGTAATGTAATGTCCATGTACTTCATGATTTGGGTCTCTATAATTTACCTTGTTTAACATTCTTGAATTTAGTTTTCCTTAAGATTAGAAACAAATGTTTTTAAACCTATAATTCCACCGCTCTTGTAATTGTGAATCTAAATCATTATATTCATCCAAAAATTGGTTTCAGAGGTCCTTGAAATACATATATTCATGTATATGTTTTCTTTCTCAATTTTTCATTTTTCTTCATATTTTCATTGCTAGGGAATTTTTACCTTATGTACAATGTTTCTCTATTAACATGTTTATTGTGGAAAGATATTTTCATCTTGATGGTAGGACTAAATTTTAGTTCAATTGACAATCTAAATCCTACTAGACCACCTATTTTTGATGAGAATGAAAATGAATATTTGAGAGATTATATGAAGACTTTATTATTAATACAGGAGTAGAAATTTTTTTTATTCTTACTAGAGATTACAATATTCCTGATAAGGTAGTATGATCTTTTACTAATTATGAAAAGTCAGAATATCATCTAAACTACATGGTACACAATAATTTGTTGTGTTCCATGACTAGTAATATTTATAGTCAAATTTCTTCTTATAAATCTGAAAATTGTATCTGGATGAAATTAGAATTTACTCATTTAAGTAAATCCAATGTTATAGAAACTAGAAGAGCTATGCTGAGAGAATAATATCATATATTTATTTTTTTCCTTATGAAGAACCAGTATGAAAGGGACAAAAATGGTTTAGGAATATAGTTAATAGTTTACAATATATGGATGAAATAGGTCTTGATGATGAACCTCTTGGGACAAGATTATAGAAATCATGCCTAATGAGTGGGAATCGAAGAGAAAAATTATTTAATAGAATATGAAATTATCTCAAATTACCATTGATGAGATTTTTGGAACACTTCTTCATCATGATACAAGAATGGAATGATATGATAATATGAATAAGAAGAAAAATGGTAATGCAACTATAGCCTTTACTACTATACGTCCATGAATCCTGCAAGAGTTATAATATCCAAGTCTAAGAAAGTCATTGTTCAATATGAATCTAGTGAAAGTGAACCTTATGAGAATCAACTAGATAATCTTACTCGAAGGATGAACAAGATAGTTGGGAAGAAATAATTTCAATATATATTTATGAATAAAGATACCAAAGTCAAGAATTATTCAGATGTCACATGATTGGAATGAAAGGTGTCGGGCATATAATGCCTGATTGTCCTGTTATTAAGAAAAATGATAGAAAGGAAAAGAATTATGAGAAAAATATAAAAAATCATTACAAGGATTATGCTAAGAAATTTTTGAAAACCAATGACACATAGGGTACCAGTGGTGGAGACTCTTATAAGGTATTCTCAGAGTATAAATCTTCTGGTCGAAAGAATCTTGGTCTACTAGCCATGTTACATATTGAAATTCATTATCTAATGGCCAAGGTACACAATGAAAAATATATCACAAGTGATTCCTTGAATGAAAATATTATAGAAGATAAATATTATGATTCTTTGGATGAAGCTATTTCATCTAATGAATATGATACTATACATAGTTATGATGATGTTTCAAGGATTGGTGATCTTCTTGAGAATGAGAATTCAAAACTCCTGAAAAAGCATGATAAGGAAAAAACTAGAATATCTATTCCTACTAAAGAAATATTTTGTCCTTCTAAAGATCATGAAAAGAAAAATTTTTATTTTTTAGTACATTTAAAAAATCATATCGATGTTAATTTTGAGAAGGATAAACTATCTAAGGATCTTGAAAATTTATTTTCTATGATTAATATTTTCAAGACCAACTCTATTTCTAAAACTAATGTTTATGAAGATAATAACATGGTTATTTAACTAAATCCGGAAATATTTTCCATGAGGAAGTGTTTTTCAAACATTACCTCTGGTAAGGAAAACATTGACATGATGTATTCCCAAATTCGACCCCTAAGTAATAGTTTTTTATTTGGTTATACTCAATATAAACCAGTTTTCAGTAAGAACTATTTTGTTCCTCAAAGTCCTCCATTATGCATTAAATATCAGTGTGGTGGACATTGTGAAAAATATTGTTCCTTAAACAAAACTATGTTTTTAGGTACATAAATCATATTTTTGTACAAAAATATGGATACCAAAAATTTTGCTTTTTGAACTTCTTAGATCCAAGAAAATTTGGATTCCGAAACTCTAACACTTTTATTTTCTAGAAAATAAAAATGTACCAACTGAATACATGATACATGGATAGTGGATGCTCCCAGAATGTGACTGGTAACTAAAAATTATTTTAAAATATTATCAATATAATAGGAGGAAAAGTAAATTTCAGAGATAATGCTCATGGAGAAATTATTTGTTTAGGTTACATTGTACTTCCTAGAAAACATTGATTTAAATGTTTTATTTGTTAGAGGTCTCACTTAAAACCTAATTATCACAAATCAATTTTGTGATGAAGGTTAACTTGTGCAATTTTGGAATGAAATGTGCTTAGTACACAATTCCATGTATTAGTTTTTTCTTTCTTCCCATATGAAAGATAATGTATACATGCTAAACATAGAAGAAATTAGGAGACAAGACCTACCTTGTCTTAGTTCAATGAATTATCATTATTGGTTATGAACATTCCTCTCCCAAAACTGAATATGTAGTAGCTGGAAGTTGTTGAGCTCAAGTATTTTGGATGCAACAAACACTCACAAACTGTGGTATGAGTTTTACCAAAACATAGATATTATGTTATAATAATAGTGCCATTGCCTTAGGTAGAAACCATGCACATCACTATTGTTATTAACACATAGATATTTTTCATCACATTCTTAGGGATCACACAATTAAAGGGGATACCATTCTTATATTTATTGGAACCGAAGATCTACTTGATTAAATTTTCATAAATCATTACCCTATGATAGATTTTAATACATCAAAAATAAGTTAGGAATGATAACTGTAAGGTAAAAATCTATGTTAACTTCCTGTTGAAACGTATCTCTTTATAGTAATAAACTCTTTTTCATAGAGGGAGTACATTTTCTTGTTAGTCAAAATTTTTGTAGTCATAATTTTTGTTGTCAAAATTTTCATAGTCAAAATTTCTGTAATCAAATTTTTCATAGACAACATTTTCGTAGTAAACATTTTTGTAGACAAAATTTTCATAATCAAAATTTTCAGAATATAATTTTCTTCAAAAGAATTTTCCTTATTACGATTAATATTCCTAGAAAATATGGAAGGTATGTTTTTCTTTTTATATTTTCATAAACATAATTATTCATGTCAGTATTTTTAACTTGTTTAAGAAACCTCTTGTTTTAAAAATTTAGGATTTATTTTTCCTTAAATAATAATTTTTATAAAAAAACCTTAAAATATAAAAATGTACCAAAATCCTTCATCGTCTATCATCTAACATCAGATCATTTAAAAATGTTTTTTATCCATTGGATCAATCATGGAAGTTGAACTACCCCCTCAAATTCCTTTTTAAGGACCCCCAAATTTTTTCCCCATATCAATTTCCAATATTTGGTATGTTGAAGCTCTTCCCCTGTACTTAAGGTTGTTCTGAATCTTCAAAGATTACTCAGTTCCGAATGTATCTACAATCCTCCACTTAGAAGAAAATGTCATGTGTTAACGAATGCTCTAAGTGGGATATTTTTAGATAATGGTTGGTAGATCTGATATTCAATTCTTTGTATGACAATATCATATCATAGAATATCATCATGATTGGCTGGGAGAGTGTGTGTGTATCAAAACTAAAGGCACATGATCCGGTTTATTCGAATTTTTTGATTGAATTGTATGAATCATTGAGTATTCTTAAAGGAGGAAGGGACAAGTTTTCCTTTAAGAGAAATGGAACGACTTATTGTATTTCTTATAGCAAGGCAGCATATTTAATTGGAATTCCTTATGAAGGAAAAGTAGAGTTCTATACTGAAAAGTGACCCGATGTATCATGATCTTTTAACAAGGATAAATCACTAGATTTTCTTGGTCTTTTAGAGGTAAAGACTCCAATAATTGTTCATTTATCTATACCCTTTCAGATTCTTGAACTGTTGGTTAGAGGTTTTACTATTCTGAGAAAATTAGATAATGATACACTGAAGAAGGGTGATATTTAAAATTTGGATTTCTTGGTGACCCTCAGGAAGAAAAACTTAATCAAGTATATATTGGTTACAATTGAGAACATCGAGAATGGAAATTTGATGTCTCCAATTATCATGTATTCTGATATTCTCTAAAATATTATGGTTCTTTTTCCATATTCATTCAAAATCACATGTGGTTCCATGATAAGAAATTACAAGGTGATATTGTTGAGTGACGATACTCTTAGGAGAATGAAAATTGGATTTTCTATTGAAGCTAGATAATTATATTATTTTCCTGAAGAATAAGTAGAAGCATTGTCAAAGAAGAAATGGATGAAAATATATGAAAGGTGGAAGGAAGAGGAAATCCATGGAAGAAGAAGAGAAAGGAAAACCCCATGTGGTAATGGAAACTCATTCAACACCATTGAATCCAATGAAGTAAAAGACAGACCCTGATTATGTATTGGCTAAGTGGAGAGAAGATAAGAAGAACATAAAGTAAGAGGAGACGAAGTTTGGATTGATCCCTGATGAGTAAATGGCGATGAAGATAATGGCTAATGAGGATCTTGAAATTAATAAGAATGAAATGAACCAATGGATGAAGATTTCAGAAGCTAAAATCATCTAATCCCTTCTCAAGGCTACTAAGAATTCTTCTGAGCAATTTCATGTAACAGAATACATTCTGCAGGAATAAATTCTAGTGACTCCTGGAAATAAGGTGGTGATTCTAGAACCACATCAAGAAGAATAAATAGTTGCATATGATTAAGTGGATGATGAAGGAGAAGAAGAAGGCAATGGTGATACAAAAGACATGACAAGGCAAGAAGAGGATTATCATGAGAACAATTGTCATAATGTGAAACTATAAATCCGAAATTCAGATGTCAAGTCTTAAAAACATACTAAACCAGAAATAGATGAGAAGTGTCAAGAAGAAGTAAAAAAACCATCATCAGAAGAAAGTAGCTATCATGATTTAGTTCATCTGGAAGATCAAGTAGCTGATACTGAGAAAGAAAACGTTGATGAAGATAAGATTGTACATCTATCATATAGTGAACACAATTCATCCAAAAAAGAATATATCATTCCACGAACTGATAATGGAATGCTTATGGTAGTTTATAAAACTAGTAAATCTATGTTGAAGAAGAAATATGTTGGTGCCTCATTGTTGATGAATACTGAATGAATAGATAAAGAATCCTCACCAACCAGACAATCAGATTCTGAATTATCCTATCTTGGACATGATTGTTTTGTTCAATATTTGAAGTAGTTGGTTGGTACTATTCCTTTATTTTCATGTATTGATTGGAGGTTTATGTTTCTTCAGTATTCATTCAATCTGAAATCATATTTATTTTCAATACTTGTGGATACATATTTGAGACTTGATGTAGATTTCAAATATTTCCTCATTGGTTATGAGGCTCAAAAGTGATCATACAATAATATTACAAGTTTGTCAAGGAATAAAATTGAAGAAATGATAATCCTTGATGATTTTGAAGATAATGTAATGGATTAATTTGACACCAAATAATGGAAGATCAAGGATCTCACTTAATATTTTGAGGAAATGATATGTCTCGAACAGACTACTCTGAAGCATGAAGTCAAAGAATTGAATGGAAATCACAATTCAGTGGCTATGAATTGGAATAGAAAAAGGGATCATATAATTGAGTTTTAAGAAAATATTTATAAGTAAGAAGATGTTCTGAAAGCTTAGGATTAATGTCTTAAGGCCTAGAAAAAAAATTAAAGCCCTAGAGAAAAAATGATGATCAAGACTAGCTTCTCAATAGAATGGGAAAAGATAAATAGGAGACAATGAAGAAGAAAACCATTGTCATAAATCTGATGCTGAAGGATAATGAAGGATAATTTTTCCAAATTCCGGTATTTTTTTGCATTTCATCCTTGTACAATATTATTCAATCATAATGTAATTTAGGTTATTATTAAAATATTTTTTTGGTTCTTTAGAACTTATATTTTCAGTAGCAAATATATTTCTATTTCCTTTATTCCATTATCAAAATAACAATTTGGGATAGAGGAATGATAAAAATAATACTATGTAAATAGTTATTTACCTAAGGGAAAGTCATATAAGGGGATATTCTTATCAATGATGATTTTCTTATGCATGGAAATGTGAAATATTATTATGGAAATCTAAAATATGATCCTTAGAGATTCCAAAGCCAAAGGGGGAGTTAGTAGTACTCACGTTGATACAATAAGTAAATTGAAATATGTTTTTATTTACATGTACATAAAAATTATACGTCCTTATATTCTTGTATGTAATGATGTTTGTGCTTTCCAACAAGGGGATATTATTTAGTGAAAATTGTTTCCTTATGGTTTTTCCATTACAATATGTTTTCAAAATCACGAACACTCCATCTCAAGGATAATTTTATTTCACCAATAATTTCTCTTAATAAGGAAAATTTTCCATCCCCATGGAAATTTTATTCTTAACTATGTTTTCATTGTTCATTTTACAGTTTCTCTAATTCTAACTCTCATTATTTATATTGTCTAAAATTATGTTTCACATATAAAACCTCGGAATCCCATAAATAATATGTTATAGAGTATTATATTTTCTTTTCCTGAATTTAGGTTTCAAATTCTCAGATATTCATATTATGAACTCTCCGAAATTCAGACTCTAAATTATAAGAATTTCAGACTCCAAATTCTCTGAAATTCAGCTCGAAATTTTTTAAAATTTATATTCTAATTTATCTAAATTCAGACATTGAATTCCTAAGAAATTGGACTCCGAATTATTCAGAATTTAGACTCTGAATTTATAAAAGATTGGACTATGAATTCCTCCGAATTCAGATTCTGAATTTCTTATAATTCAGACTCTGAGTTTCTCATAATTTATATTCCAAATTCCTCATAATTCATATTCCAAATTACATAGAATTCTGACTCTGAATTCCTCAAAATTCGGATTTCGAATTCCTTATAATTTGGACTCTCAATTCATCAGAATTCATATTCTGAATTTCTATGAATTTGGACTCTGAATTCGTAATAATTTGGATTTCTAATTCCTTAGAATTTAGACTCCAAATTCCTTATAATTAGGACTCTGAATTCAATTGAAATCCTACTCTGAATTCTATAGATTTCAGGTTCCAAATTTTGTGGAAAAAAGTATCATAAATTTCATGGTTTATAGTCTCCATGTGTCCATTTTATTAGACTTTGAACTTTAAATTTTTTAGACTCTGAAAAAGGGATTTGGTTAAGGAACCATATTTTCTCTTAACTTCTTATAGTTATAAATTAGTTTCTTGTATTCTGTTTCTAACTAACCTTTGCTTGAGTGACATGTGTACAGGTCTCTTCAATATTCAAGGACAAATATGAAAATTGGAGGAGGGATCCCACCATTGTAGAAATTCCTATAAATATAGGCTCATTTGAATGTTTTCATAACCAATAATTTTATTGATCAATCTAGATATGTCATGCTATTGAAGTGATTTCTAGAGAGAGAGACTCTCATTCATTGTGAATAATGAACATCTTCTTCAACGTGTATAGTGTGACTCTATTTCTTGTTTTGTACAATCAAGGGCTTTCATGGATAGGAAGCCATAGGTGATGAATACCTTAATGTATGAGGAATTCAGGGGATCTGAAACAAGAGGTGCCAACTACCACGATGTTCGAGGGCTTCCAAGGATAGCAAGAAAGATTCTGGAAATTTCTATCGAGGGATTACCATGGTGGGGGTTAGACAGACTTTTTTAAATTTATAAATCAATGGATCATTATCCAAGGTTGTTGTATACTTACTCTTTCAGATTAATGATTTTATACATGTTACTTGTTGTGTATCATGTTTATTTTACTCTGCATTTCTATTAATATAGAAAGTATAATTATCTTATAATTTTTTGTACTTGTATACCCTAATTAGCAAGATTCTATACACATTAAGGTAGAATATATTCCTTTTAAAATTTTATTAAGTTTCATTTCTGTAACCATATTTCCAGAACGAAGAAAAGTTTGTAGAAATAAGAGGACTAATATATTTACGTTGTTTAACACTGTTAAACATATTTTTCCATATGATTAAAAACAAAAGTTATTAAACATAAAATTCACCCACCTCTTATAATTTATCATCTAATTAATTTTATCAATCCTACAACAACATTTAGAGGGGAAGTTTCATTTAGCAAAGAATATTCAATAACTCGGTGCATACCTTGGTGGTTTTGAGATTCCTTTTATGTTCAACACGTTTTACACATCCTAAATTAAATATTTAGGTTTTTTTGGATCTCCCTATTTATGAGTAGATAAAATATAATACAAATAAGGCTACTAAGGGAAATCTAGATGCTAATGGTTATGGTGCTGTCTTCAAGGAGTATAAAGATGGACTTGTGGGATACGTTGTTAGATATAGTGGTATTTCTAAAGCCTTAGAAGCAGATATTTTGGCATCGATAGATTCAATGAATATAGATAAGTAGAGAGGATGTGATAATATATGGTTCTAATTTGACTCTAATACCATGATTTATGTAGTAAGAAATGGGATGCATAATATATCATGGAAACTTCCTGCCTAATTATTTAACAGGAAGTAGTCCCTCTCGATAATTGTCTTCTTTATCACAGATTTTATTTCATGATGTAAATTATCATGTTGATTGTTTGGAATGAAAAGATAGTGTAATGCAGGGTAGTATTTTCTCGGATCGTCTTCCTGATGATTTCATACCACTTTACAAGGCTTTAATATATTATTCTATTTTTTTGAGTTTTTTAAACCATTTTCATACATTAATTTAAGAGGCATATCTTCTAGGGAATGTACTCAAATTTAAATAAAACATTTTTGATATTGAAATAATATTGGGTGATGATTTTATTTCCCTAAATAAATCAAATATCATTTCTCATTATAATGAAATATTTGTTCATGTGTCGAATAATTTTCATGTAGGGATTGACTATTTATTTACATCCTTTTAATGTTGTGCTAAATATTATATTTATTTTACTTTTAAATAATAATAAATAATTTCACTTAAAATTTAGTTCAGTTGAATAAATTTTATCGATGTCAAAATGATGAATTTGACTTGTTTTAATGGATTTTTTTTTGATGTGACTTGGAGATCCCATGATGGAATTCCATAGAAACAGGACAAACAGTGAAATATCTCATGAACACATGTATACATATGAATTTACTATGGATAATATATAGATTAAATTATTTATAAAAATGTTTAGGAATGTAAAAAATTTGTTTTAATAATTCATATACAATATCATAGATCTCAATTCATCCTTTTGGAGGCCTGAAAGAGGCCAATAATGTAAAGCAATTCTAGGTGAGGCCTATTGGACCACCCTTCTATATTTGGGATGTAACACAGGACTAACTCCTCCAATTTAATTGATTCCTCCTCCATTTAATATCTAACATAATGACCCACCTCTACAAAAATTTGTAGACAATTGATAATGTTGATTCAGTAAACCATCTAAATAAACATGGTGGAATACTATGTCAAGAAAACCACACCAACACCTAGAGAACATTGAATTTTCTTCAAACCAACATTACAAATTTCTCATCAAAAGAAATAAATTTCTCATTTGAAATGTTATCATGAAAATGGTTAAGGGTTAGTTTAATGTTATAGATTTATTATTAAAATTTAATCCTTTTTCCATAGTGTACATCTAATCCTCTAATTTATCAAATTACAGGGTGTAGTTTGTTGCAATCCCTATATCCGCACTTTTAATCTTTGAGTGTTTATTAAATACCAATATTTTTTATATATTATTCCACATTTTTTCATTTTTATTTTTTATTGTTATGGTATGATCAAATTATAATCAATGGAACAATATTCCTGATTCATTAATACATAACCACAATCTTGTGATAATTTGAGCATGTTTGTCTCTTTTATCACCTGTTCCCATTTAGGATATGTGGATGGAGCACATCAGTTGATAAAATATAAAATCTAAAAAAACATGACTATGAATTATTTTTATTAGAAAAAATAATTTTATTGACACAAAGATTTTCATATCGTTATGGTTTTAATTTTAAAACATGATTTATTTTGGTTCTTACAACGATTTGTTGTTTTTTTGAGCAATATTTGATAATCAATATAACTGATTGATAAAATACAAGTTGTTAAAAAAGTATGAACTCTCATAAAAAACATTTTTTTGGTGTTTAAAAATCAATGATTAAATGTTCCTTCCAACATCCCTTATGAGTAATGATGGATGGGCATCATGAAACAGTCACCCAGACTGATCACAATTTCTACAAATTATTTCTATTGATTAGTAATATAGTTCTAATTTATTATTTAAATTAAAAAAATTGAGAAAATGGTTATCTAATTTTATATTTCATAAAAACAAATGGAATCCAATTTTTAATTTATTTATCTTTGGCACCGGTGAGAGATAATTTAGTGTTCCTTCTATACCAAAAATATTTATAGTAAAATAATATCTAATAATATGTCCTCGACAACTTAATCAAATTTTAGTATCATTTATAAGGATAAATTATCATTTTTTTCAGTTCATTTCATTCTTTACTTTATTTTATTTCTTAATCATTTAAATATTTCCCCTGTTTTTTTTATAGTTTTTTTTTTGTTTTTCATTTCAGTTTTTTTTTTCATTTTCTTTCATTTCTTCTCTCTCTTATTCTGTCTCTCTATTCTATAATATATCATTCTATTTTAAATTCTTCTTTTTTCCTATTAGTTTTTTTCTAAATATATATTCCCTAAAATAATTAAAGAAATTGAAAATTTATTTGCATGACACAATTTTGAAAAGAAAATATTTTGGAAATATACCAAAAAATTGAAAAGATCCATTAATCAAATATATTATCATTAGGATTAAGGAATTTAAGTGACATATAAAAACCCCTTGTAGAGTGTCTAGTGGCACAATCCCAATGTAAAATTTTACCATATCAAACCCCATAAATCATGGATTGAAATAAAGTAAAATTAAAATCTCTGACCACCCTAGCGGTAGAGTTCCAATATACGTATATCAATACCCTGATGAGACAACAAAATTTATGTTAGGATTCTTCCTTGTCCACCTCATTCTTAAATTCATTAGTCTTCCAATCTAGGATCCTCAGAAAAAACACAAGGAATTTCACATATTGTTCTCTACCATGAAATTCAAAAATGTTACTGAGGAGAAAATATTGTTTAGATATTTTCCATTCTCCCTTGATGGTGAATATAAAGAAGGGTTATATTATATTCCAAACAAAATTTGGTGATTTAGTGACTTAAAACAACTATTTCCAAATACGATCTTCCATTTTTACTAATTTTCATCTATTTTAAAATAAATGTGTTATTGTAGAAAATCATTAGGGGAGACCCTTCGAGAATTATTTTATCGATTCAATGTAATTCTATATTTTTCCCCCACCACGAGATTAGTGAAAATTTTCTAATTCAGTATATCTATGAGTGAGTTGTGCCCCTGGACTATGGCAAAAAATATGTTTCTGTTGGTGATTACTTTTTTGATGAAACAACATCCACCATTAATTATTTAATGTCCAACATTGATCAAAATAAATAATAATTTGGTACATGAACAACTACACCAACCCCAAGAGTTCCTGAGTTATGTAATTCATCCCTAGAACAAAAGGTTGATTAAAAACATGGTGAGGTGAATAATCTCGTAAAATTATTATCTTAAGCATAATGTAATTAACACTCTCCACATGTTCCATTTCATTGTGGTATTTTTCTCATAAAACTCATTTTCAGATCAATGCTCCAAACATCAATATTTATTTGAGTCTATCATTGAATTATATCATGGAAATCCATAACAACCAGAACAAATCATTAATAGATAACCATTCTTGATAAATCCACCCACTTATTGAAATCATAACCAAATTACCATTAAGAATGAAACTCAAGTTACCCCAAATAGAATTTTTATCATCAAGGCCAAGTAATAAAGCCTTATTAACTAGACCCCTTTCGAAAGAATCATCATCCTCCCAAATCTAATCCAAGCCTCATGGATATGGTGAATAAAAAAACAACCCACACATTAAGCTCCAACAGACCACGTAATAGACTATTAAAGCCCATTGAAATCAGGTTGGACAATCTAAAAATTACACCTGTGAGATAATGATGAAACAAACTATAAATTTTCCTTGAAAATATCTTTGTAATACAAATGGAAAAAGAAAATGTATGTGTAGTCACCCTTCATTGTGGTAATGAAGTTTCTTCTTCGAATTATTCTACAAAACAAGTATATTCTCCACTCTAAACCTATATATATCTACCCAAAAACGATTTGTAGTGAATAAAAAATTAAAATTGGTAAAAATATTATCATTGAGGATTCCAAAAAACAATCCATAACCCTTTATTTCAACAAATACTATATAACTTGATGATAAATATTTATAATGATATAGATAACTAAATTATGGATATATATAAAAAAGAACATGTTATGATTCCTATATTATATTTAGTTTAAAAAATTCATCATTTCCCAAACATTATTAAACATATATACACCCATTAATCATGGTTAATGGGTAATGAGAGAAAAAAACCTTGGATGGTGTGTATTTCATTTTATACAAAAAATAATGATAATTAAATGAAAGTATCTAGAAACTTATACAATATATTATACAATAGGGGAGATATTATTATCTAATTTGACAATAAATTTAGGTGATTTAGTTAATGTAATTCTCCCCAATATGTATAATTCTATGAATGTTGGATAGAATTAACCAATAAAAATCATTGTGAAACATTTCAAATAGAGTAAAATTCTCCCATCAAGAGTGAATGAGGATGTCCTCGTAAGAGTAAATAATCTCATCTTGCCCACATACTTATACATTATTGAGATGTAAGATACCAAAAATAATAGACATGAACCTATCATACATGGACGTTTTATCCATAAAATATCATATATGATCGTCAACATTCACAATGTAATGATTTACATGGAGTGCACTGGTGAAAAGGATGTTTCCAAATACTTAATTCTATAAAACAACCCATTGATGAGAACTCCACTTTTACTATATATTTGATCAAAATTATATCTAATGGAATACCCACAACTTTCTCCCCTCAACCACTTATCTTATTCATTTCCCTCTTCTTCAATCATATGTTAATTGTGTTTTGAATCATGTTTTGAGTGTTGTGTGGGATCAAAAATGTGTAATTTTTTTATTTAATTTAAGAGTCTGTTCATTCTAAGGTACCCATGATCTTCGATGATTCTAAAAATTTCATTTAACTTGATTCTCCTTCCATGATAACAAAAATGAGATAATAAATAGTATCATGGACCATACTACCCGTAAATTCCTTCCCTCAGTTAAAAAAACCAAAATTTTTAGAACTAAAATCATTTACATATATTATTAAATATTATTATCTTGATGATATTGATCAATTTTCTATCATTGTTTCCAATAACCACTCCCGGTAGTAGGAATAAAAATATCAAGACCTTTTTAGAGAGTGTAAAATAGTGATATGATGGACAATGGATAGTATTACTGGGATTATCCAATCTATTTTAATGAACCATAATATTTTTTATTATAATTCTAAAGATGTAATAAAAGTTCAACATAAGTTTAATCCCACCGTCATTGATGTTATAAAATTGAGTTTTTCTAAAAATATCTTTTGTCGGATCATCAATCCCAAATCTAATAGAAATTGTGTTATCCTATAGAAAATTAGTCCCAAAAAATCGAATAATATTTTTTCAAAATAATATAATGGAATTGTTTCCAAAATGTGGGAGAAATAGTTGGCATGTTTGTACTGACTACTATCAACTAAATCAATCCCCACATAACATAAAATTTCCTCAACCTTTTTTAGAAAAAATGATATAAATATTTTCATGTAAATCCTATTATTGATTCATTGATTTATATTCATGCTATTTTAAAAATCCATATATCCTATGAAGATCAAGAAAATAAGGAATTTACCTATCCATTTAGAAAATATTCATACAATTAAATTTCATTTAGTCCCTCTAATTCACCTCGTAATTTATTGTGACTCATGTTGAGTATTTTTTTAATAACTTATAGACATCTATGGAAGTTATAAGGGATTATTTCACTTATTATGGATATTTTATATAACCATTTTGCACACCAAGATTATTTCCATTACATTATAAATGAAAGTCATATCATATAAAATTACAATAATTTCAATTTAATGGATGGGAGTAGGATAGTAATTCTGAATGTTATTTTGAATGAGTGAATTCATGAAGATAAATTAAAAATTGAATTAATTGCATCCCATAAATATCCAAAATGTTTAAATGTGGTGTAATATTTCATGGTTCATGATTATTTTTACATCCAATTAATTAAATAATTGGGTAAGGTCCCAATCCCCTTATCTTGGTTATTATACAAATATTTTGATTTTGTGTTTTATAAAAATTACCACGATGCATTCAATTCAAAAAATGAGTCTCACATCAACTCCAATCATCCAACCTCCATGATGGGGTTTACCCCTAGAACATATGAGTTATGACTATAACATTGATGTATTGGATTTTTTATCATAGAGTTTTGAGAGGGACACTCATGTCATTTCCTATGAATCACTTACACATAACCCTTCCCATTTAAACTACAATACCACTTAAATATATATTTTTGTTGTTGTGTTCTAATTGAAATATTTTTCATCATATATTCATCGGTGAAAAGTCAATGTGTTAACTTATCATGTTTCCATTACATTACTACTTTTAGAAATTGAAGCTTAGACCCACCTCTTTCAGTGCATGCTACTCCTCCAAGAGTTTGAACATGACATTCGAGATAAGAGAGGATTTGAAAATGTGGTACCTAACCACATTAGTAGGATTCCCCATGATTGTACCATCATGCTGACACACCCATACCCTTTAGATAATTCTTCCCTCATGTGAACCTTTGTGATATTATTGACCCTACCCCTAGAATTAGGACAATTGTTTGTTTTCTCCAAACATCTGGGGTCCCAACATATTTTATCACTTTAGAATCCCAGAGACGTAAACATGATTTACGATGGAACATTTTGAATGACCCATATTGTGCGGAATTTATAATGATCAAGTTATTCATCGGTGTGTTAGAGACCATGAGTTCACGTTTCGTTTGAGCTTCTTACACACTTTGGATTGTGAGGTCCACTTTTTCATTCAACACTCAAAATGAAATATTTTTAACATTATAAATTATTAGAAAATATTTTATAGTGTTTTTTATTGATTTTGTAAGTCATGCACACAATGTCAAAACACCAGTATTATCTCTATGTGGAATAAAATTCCCAATCAACCCATTTATTCTATGAAATCATTTATGTATTTTGAATTCACTTCCTGGAACAATTTCATTATAAATTTAGATTTGGGTAAATTTTAAATTTTGTTGGATATGTCTCAAAAAAGGTGGAATAAAAGGATACCAGAACCGATGAGTATCAAGTGGTTATTGAATTTGTCAGTACCAAGATGTTTAGTAGGTTAGGTTTTACAAGATTCATTATTAGTGATCACGGTTCATATTTTTTCAATCCCAACATTTGAAAGATATTATGAACATATGGGATTTTTTATAAATTATCAACTCAATATCACCCAAAAATTAAGGAATAATAAAAAATTTCATATAGGTACATTAATTGAATATTTTGAAAACAATGAAACCCAATAATAGGGATTTATGTTTTTTCTTTGATGTTGTAATTGGGTCATATTGTGCATATTTTAAAGCCCTGATAGAAATGTATCCATATAGGATTGTGAATAAAAAGTCATATCACCTCCAAGTGAAGGTAGTGAAAAATGAATATTGGGCTATTAAACAATTAAATAAAAATATTTCTGATGTAGGAGAGCATAAGAATAAGTAAATTTAATATTTTTATGAAATTCAATAGGATGTATTTGAGAACTCCATTAGATGAAATACACCTTCAGGAATAATGATACCTATAAAAGCCACAAGTTATAAACCTTCCTTCCCAAATTCTCATTCATTAAACTTAGTAAACTACACACATTTTGTGTGTGGGGATGTGTAAAATATTGGGTTCATTTGGATTATCATCATGATTCTTCTTTGTTTTCTTTTTTCACATGCTATAGTGTATTGCTTATTTTCTATCCTTCTTGAGATCAATATGATTTTAATTTTCTTTCCTCGTACTTCCTTTTCCTATTTGTGCATACTATTTTTACCTTTACCCACTCATATCATAAAAAAATTTATCCAAAATAATTTTTTTGATTGAGTGGATTGATTGGATAATTTGGTTATTTAAAGAAAACATTCTAAATGAATGTTGATACAGATTTTTTTTCTAGAATTTGTATTTTCATATATTTAATAGGTGTTTAATGTATTTTTATAACACATTCCACATTAAAAATATCTTATATTTTTTTACCATTAAAAAATACTTCTAATAAATTTATTATTTATTATTCATTTTAATAATTTTATATTCGAGTCTCGATTCATGTAGAGAAACTAGAAATTTACATGATTCTATTTATTTCAGTTAGATTCCAGTGTGCTAAACCCATTATAGAGGAAATCATTCAACATGATATACCATTTTTTAATTAACCTCTATTTTAATCCATCTCAACATCATTCTATTATTATGATTTAGAGTCCATGAAATTATTATTAGGTAGCCACATTATAATCCACCTTTTCCCAACCTACCCAAATCTTTCATACCATTGTATTTTATTTTATGTAAGTGTGATTGGGAGGTTGTATCCTTGGGAATTATAGTGAATGATTCATTATGATAGAGTTATTTAATGGCTTCCAACATATTTTTAGGCATTGGATTCATAATCCCCAATATATCATTATTTTTTACATGTTTCACCCTTTATTCAAAAAATAGTATACTGAAAACAAGAGTTTTCTACATTAAAAAAATAACAAAAGGATAAAATATAAATATAAAAAAAGACATTATAAATTTTTTATACAATACATGGTTGTGAACCACACAACACGAATGAAGGGAAGAGTGGGCTGGAAGATATACATTACCTGAGCAGTTAAGAGAGTACATCAATTATGAACAATATATGATTTTTAACATGATTTGTACGTAAGATATTAAACACAACTATTCTACATCATTATTTTGAAAATCAAATCCAACCAACCCATGAACCTTAGAATAACATATTGGAAGGCATCATGAGAATCACACTAGTTTATATGGGAATAGAGATTAAAATCATAAAAATAATACGGTATTCTCTCATGAACTCCACAAAATGATCAGAATGAAACTCTATATTTTATTCGAATAATGAGGGAAATTTTTATGTGAGTAACTTTGGGACATTTTTCATGTATGAACATATTAAGTTGAACTAAATTTAATGTAAAACAAAAAAATGGAATTAAAATTGAATTCATAATAAATTTTTTATGCATTTCATTTTATAATAATCAATTAATTTTCTTGTCATTGATTATAGGAATGCGACTTGATTATGTTATAAGACTTTTCTTAAGAGGAAAAAGGTTTAGGTGGGGGTGCGATCATGTAGTGATTGATAATTTATGTAAACCATTATACTAATGTTTTAAAATGATTTTGTATTTTAAATTAATATAGTAATTACAAATTAAAATTAAAATTTTGTTCAGTTAATTATAGATTGTCTTAGTTAAAAATGGAAAATTTTACTGATTTTGATGTTTTCATTATAGTTTGTAGTTATATGAAGATCCCATTATGGTATTCAAGAAAAACCAGGCAAACATTGAAAGATCACACTAACAGATGTGAAATAAAATATTTCATGTGGATATTCCATGAAATAAATTCAGTTAAAACATTGTGAGTTAATGTTAAACGATGTGGGATAGATATCTATGGTAGACCCTAGAGCCCAATTCATCCATTTGGATTCCCAAATGAGGGCCACAATATGGAAAATTTATGGATGAGGTAGATTGGACCACCATTTATTATTTTTCACATAACTCAAACCATAGACCTCTAATTGGAATGATTATACAATATTTTTATAGATTTCCTATTTTACCACCTCTCTATTAAACTTCATGACAATTGAATGTTTTTTCTTGTCAACCAGTCAAATAAACTTGGTTGAGAAATCATTCATGAAAAACTCACCTACACCCATAGACCATTGAAATTTTATAGAACTAACATTCAAAATTAATCTATAAAAACACTACATGGATCAATGGTAATGCTATAATAATCATCAGAAAGGTAGATTCAAATTTTGAGAGCATTCTACTTCTATTTTAATTCTCTTACACATCAAGTATTTATAATCATCATTCTGATCAAATTTTTAGTGTTCTTTGCTGTAAACTTGAGCTCCATGAATTTAATCATTAGAAGTTAATGTGATTTATAGGTTTTTTAACTACTATTATTCATTTATACCTTTTTATTTTTTAATTCTGTTATGATAAAGTAATTATTAATGTAAAATGAATCCTCAATAATTCTTGCATAACCATTATATTATGATGATTTGAGTGTGTATGTCTCTTTTATAACCCATTCCCATTCTTGATTATGCATAGGAATCACATTGGGTGATAAAATCTAAAATCCAAAACACATAACTTTCAATGATTTTTTCTTCAGAAAAATTTAATCATTGAAAAAAAATTTGGCATCTCATCACATTTTTTAGGTGATTCTTTTATTGATACTGTTACTTAAATCGACACAATTTTTTTTATTTTGATTGGTCACTAGAAATAAAGATATTTTATCTATAAAATAATAGGTTTTAACATAGTAATAACAATTATACCATACTAGTTTCAGTGATTATAAGTCAAGGAATTAGTTATCTTTCCTACCACCATAGAGAGTGATGATAGATGATCATAAAGTGAAATTCACCCAAGTTGATCAAGATTTATACAACTTATTTCTCTCGATTAGTAATATACCGTAAAATTATTTTTTAAAATTTCAAAACACCCAAACACTTTATCAAATATTATATTCATAAAAACAAAATCAAAATAATTTTTTGTATTAATGATATAATCCTATGTCAAGAGAAAACCTAGGGTTTATTCTATACTATAGTAAATCTATTAAAAAATTGTAATTTGATGCGCCTAATAATGAAATCAAAATTTTACACTATTTTCCATGATCCAAGATCATTTTTTCAATTTTTTTATATAATTTATTTTTTATGACTTACCCATCTCAACATTTTCCCTATCCAATTTGATTGTGTTTTTGTTTTTATTTTTTTGTATTACCTCTATCTCATCTATCTCACTCTTATTCTCTCTCTATCTGTTCAATAATATATCATTCTATTTTATTTTATCCTTTCATTATTATTAAGACTGGATATTTTTTCCTTCTTCAATAAAATATAAAAATAAAATACAATAAAAATTATTTTCATGACCTGATTAGAGAAATAAAAAATATTTCAATTATTACCAAAAATTGGAAATACACATCACTCAAAAATTAGGTCGTCAATAGTAGGATAGTCAAGTAATACTGAGGATCCACTTTTTGAACCTCATGTGGAAAACTCGAATATAACATTGAACCAAATAAAACCCCCTAAAAATGGATAAAATTCAATATACCTAATACAAACTAACTACCTCAGATATATATTACCAAACAGTATATATCCAATACCATAAATAAGAACCCATGTTTTAGCTAAGATTTTTCCACATAAACAACCTTCTTAAATTCCATTTTCTTCCAGGTTAGTATCCTCAGAAAAAAATCTTGTATTTTCAAATATTTCTCTCCACTATAAAACCCTATAATGTGATTGAGGACATCATAAGATTTTATGTAATTTTACTTCTCCCGTGATGGTGTATCCAAGTATTAGATATAATATCTTCCTACTAGAATTGGGGGGATATACTGACCTAAAATGACTCTATATAGAGAATTTATTATTATCTCCCTAAACATAATTAATTAGAAAATAAATATGTGTAATTAGGAAACCACAATTAGATACCTTTCATGAATATTTGGAGATATTACGAATAATTTTCCTCTATTTCCCCCACCAACAGAATAGTGACCAATTACTAATTCAATAATTCCAAGAGGGTCATGTCCCCATGTATCATGGATTGATAATTTTTGCATCTGGTGGTACCCTATTTGATAAAACTAATTTCTTCTCTTGTTCCATAATTTCTATCGTGGATCAAAATGCACAAAAATTTATTAAATGAGAAATTACCCCAAACTGAGGATTCATTAGTAATTCATTCTTCCCATGAACTAAAGACAGATAATAATCATGATGGTATGCATACAATTCTAAGATAGTTTTCGCATGTACAATGTAATTCACACTCTCCACTTTTTCAATGTCATTATTGTATTTGTTTTTGTAATACTAATTTCTATGATCAATTCCCCCAAGATTAGGATTAATCTGAGTCTAGTATGACAATATTTCATGGTAACCCATTCAAACTAGCACCACCCATCAAGAAAGAGCCATTAAGGCCTAATAAAAACCTAGGGTGGCATGGACAACCACATAACCGAAAAGGGGGAAACTTTAGATACCAAAAATAGATTTTTTATAAAAAAGTATAAGTTTTAAATCCTTCTTATCATTCACCATCTTGAAACAATAACCCCCTCCCAAATCATAACCAAGACATGAGGATATGGTGAAACAAATGTAAACCTATAACTCTAAGTTCTAATATAACACACAATAATATATTAAAGACTGTCAAAATCAAGTGGTAAAATAGGAAAACATTATTATTGATATAAATACACAATGTTCTAGACACTAACCATACTGACCTATTTCTAATCTAGTGAAAAAAGGTAATTGATATTAAATAAAATTTTTAGTGGTAAAAAAGTTTCTTCTACAAATATTTATAAAAAAAGGTATCTCCCCCTATTGAACAATAATTGCATTTACATATAAAAGGTTCTAGTGAATCAATGAAAAAATATGTTAAAAAGAATTAGCATTGAAAATTCCCCTAATCAATACATTCCTCTTCCATTCCCAATAGAAACTATAAATCTTTGAAATATTTTCACAATCCGATCCTAAAACAATTATTGGATATATTTTAAAAAGAATAAGTTAACATTCCTCTATTAGAATAAATAAAATAAAAATCAACATTAATCTAGATTTCATGAAGAACAATAATGTGAATGATGTTGGATGAAATGAAACAAGAGATTAAACCTTGAATGAATGTCTAGGTTTTGATAAAACTATTTATTCTAACAAAATTCAATAATACAAGAACATTTACTATAACTTAAACCATAGGTATACCTTATCTCCTGATGCAACTCAAGATTTTTTTTATTAAATTATTGTGTTTTCTTACTATATGTATACCTATCTTCATGTTTAAGGGATTCATACAATAGATATCATCATGAAACATTCTAATATGAGTACAACACACCTACCAAGAGTTATCAAGGATTTAATCATAAGAGTAATGAATCTCACCTTACATATAGAATTCAATATTATTGGGATTGAATATACCTAAAATCTTGAACACTATCCTCTCATACGTGGAATTTCATTTAATAAAATAGAATATATGATCATCAATGTTCATAATCATTTGTTTTACATGGATTTCGGTGGTGAAAAAGGAACCATTCAACATCCTTGATGCTATAAAACCCCCCATTTAAGAGCACTCACCTCTTAATTTCTTTTCAATTGATGTGATCTATAAGGACCCACACACACACACAAAAATATCTCCTCAACCAATACTGTGAATAATTTTCCATCTCGTAGTGCATGGATCATTTGAAATTTGATTAATGTTTTGAGAGTTATGTGCGTTCTAAAATGCATAAATTTTATTCTTTAATTGATGAGTGTACAAATTTTGAGGCACCCCTGACCGTAGATAATCCTGAAAATATCATTTAAATTGATTAACATTACTTAGATAATATCTATACTCATATAGGGATTTTGATTGAACTAAATCCCCCCCCAAATACCCTCACTTAATAAAAAATTGCCAGTGTTGGAATTAAAAAAAATTCTTTCTAATTCAATATATGCCTATATTGATCATATTGAAAAATTTCCCATCATTATTCCCAACACCCTCTCTCCATAGAATGAATGAAAATTAATGTACATTTTGGGAGAGTGTATTAATGTGAAAGGATTGACATTTGATGATATTCTGAGGATTACCCATTCATTTTCATACACCATATTCTTTTAGATGATTACAATAATATTGTATTGTAATCTGAATGATGGATAAATACCAACCTACATGATGTTGTAAAATTTTAATTTAGTTAAATGATTGCTATTGGGACAAATTTTAAATTTGTAATAGTAAATGGATTATCCCCATTCTTGTTATTCCAAGAAAACATGAAAAATTTTATTGTGAAATGAATGGAATGAATTGGTTACAAATCATGTGATTAAATAGTTGGAAAGTCTATATTGACTACTGTAGACTGAATTATGCCACATGAAATAACAAATTTTATCTACCATTCATTGTATAAATGTTAAAAAAACTCGATAGTACGTCCCATTATTGATTTCCTATTGTCTATTCAGGTCATTTTTTTATCCAAATATCCCTGTGTATTACGAAAATACAAAATTTATCTATCCATTTTTCACATTTTGATATAGATGTGTGCATTTTTGTCCCTGTAAGTCTCCTTGCACTTTATAGTGATATGTGTTTAGTGTATTTTTTTAGTACCTTAATAATTGTATCAAAATTCTTATGGTTTATTATATGGTTTATATATTTTCATTTTATGACTGTTTGGAAAACCTATGTCATATCATTTTCTATTTCATCGAAATGTAAATTGTATTAATTTAAGATAAATTTCAATTCACGGATTAGAGGATGATATGTCTTGAAAATGTAATTTCCAATGGGGTAATTCAAGTGGATAAATAAATAATTGAATTAATTTCATCTCTTTCATATCTAATATGATTTTAATTGTTGTGAACTTTCATGAGTCATGATTATTTTTACTGCTGAATCATTAAATAAATTAGTAAGATAACATTTCATGTATCCAATTTATTATAAGAATATTATTATTTTCTATTAGATAAAAATTTTGGGAGTTGATTAAATTCATAAAAAGAAGTCAAATGTCACCTCCTATACACAATACACCATGGTGGGATCTCCCCTTTGAGCATATGTGTCCTGACTCTAAAATTTAAATAGGGATATTTTTATCCGAAAATGGTTGACAGAGATACTCATGTCATTATGAATGCATCACATACCCTTGACCCTACATCGGAAAAAATACCCAACCATTGAAAATTAACTTTTTAATATTCTAGTAGAGTGGTAAGGATTTTAGTCATATGATTTTGAGTCAAAATCATTAAATTTTCTAATTTTGATTCCCTTCTTTTTCTCCTAATGGAACCTACAGCTATGACATTCCTCATTCAGTGGAATATCATCCTTTAGGAGTTTGACCATGAGATTTTAGATAAGATATGTGTTTAACAAGTGGTTTAAGATCCCATTAGTTGGATTTCCATACCATTAATCCATCATGTTGACTCACCCCACACCATTATATAATTCATTCTTCATGAAAACCACTTTGCTGTTGAATACCATTACCCATGGTTTGTGAACATTGTGAATTTTATTAAATAAATTGGGTCATCTAGAATTTAGCACTTCACAATCCTAGACATAAACAGGATTCACAATGGTATATTTAGATGGCACATATTTTTTTGGAAATTTTATTGACAAATAAATTCTTTGGTGTGTCTGTAACCATGTGTTTACCTCTATTTTGATCATTTTCCACACTTTTTTGGGGCCTCTTTGTCTCACAGCCTATATTTTCATGACCTGTACCAGTTGGGACTATGTCGCAACTCCCCACCCCCGACACTAATAGGCCATGGGTTGGTGACAATCCTTGAGTAGGCATATTACAATCATGGGAGGCATTTCCTAAGTACATATAGACACACACACATATCCAAGTTCACAAACGCAGAAATGTAAAAAACACTAAGGAATAAAATGCATGAATACAACTAAACCCATCCAACAGAGTACTACATTAGGTAAAGTGTTGAATGTAATCTATGCCAGAATATAAGCCCACTAAAAACAAGAGTTTGAAAACGATAATGTTCAATCAGTAAACACTTAGAGGTAATGGGACTAGTTCTCATAGCCATAGGAACACCTTGTCCTGTATGGATCTCAGAATGCACGGTCATGTTCTGCTCTGCCCTGGGATCTGTCAAAAGGTTTCTCATCTGCACAAGACATGACACGTGCAGGAAAAGACTGTTCCAGGGTGTGTATAACAATACATAGTAGAGGACCCAAAAAACCACAAAGAAACACACAATGTAAATGTAAAGTCATATCTACGCAATATATGTCAACTCAATATATAATAGGACAAAACAATCCATATATACTCAAAGCTGAGACCCAAAGTCTAGAGGCAAGTCACACAACCACATAACCCCTCTAGGGATTCATCTTGAAGATTCCACGAGGCAGTTGTCTGTGAGAACTCACTCCATGAGTCTAATAGCTCTAATGACATTCATCTAAGAATTACAGTTCGATGGGAAAAGCCATGAGAAATAGATACACTCATTCTAGGAGAAAACGGTCTTGAGTTCGGAAAGATCATGATACACAAATGAGGATCACATCCAGGGCCTTTGAGGATACCGTGACTAATCCAGATTCACCTGCTATGTAGAGAATTAGTGCCTAGTGGAGATAGTCACATCGATATCTTACGATACCTAGGTTCAATAATGGACATAGGATCTGTCTCCAAGCCTCTCGGAATGATGCATGACTCTATATCAGAATGTCTTTCTAGATAGATCATACTCCTGTAGATGGAAATGATACATGAATTTTAGGGGTATGAGAAAAAGGTTCACTATCCCAAAAAAACATTTCCATGATATGGTGGACATGAAGATCATGTCATGTAAATAAAAGTACACAACATGTAGAAGTGTCACACGCGGTTTATTCTGACCTCGAGTATTTCCCGTGTACAATGGCCTGTGTCGTAAGGCTGGTCTTGTAAAACGAAATTACATGGTGTGTAAAAATGATCACACGTCATGTCAAAGTATCTAGGTTCTGCCCCGTATACGCTGGCTATGTGCATGTACACCGTCTCAACCCATGTACGCTAACTCGTTTAATCGATACACGGGGTGACTAGTGATACTGGCCCCTCTAAGCTGTGGCGTGGTGTACATGGCCATGTAATCCACCTCGTGTTTGTGTATCCCCTAGATACACCCCAAGTACCGCGTAGTTACCTCTTCCATATAGTGTAGGGTCTACATGACGCATTACTAAGCCATTTAGTTCAGACCGTGTCTGTGTACTTCCCAAAATACATGCCAATATTTTGGGAATGTCCAACACACCATTTTACTAAGGTCACACACCATGTGATTCCTTTCTAACACCCAAAACCTGCCTTCTACAACCTATATAACATAGTGTGTTCATCGGGATTAACACTCTGTATTGCGGAAATTTCCAGAAACGCCACTTCTCACAAGTCCGTCTCCAACGATGCACTGGTTTTTATTCCAACGATCATTATTCTATGAAAAATTATATTCTAGGTATCTACTACGTCCCAATGTCATATCCATTGTTTTTGAGCCTCCAATCGATCCTGAAAATGCGTATCGATCCACCTTTGTGAAGAACACTCGAAGAATGGTCTCCCCTGATCCGATCCAATTCATCTACCACCATTGTCGTCTCAACTCTACTAGGTTGTCACGATTTTGTATCTCTAATTTTGGATCGTTGCTTCGCAAAATGGATGTGTAACGATCCTTCGTTCATTGGCCGATGAAGAATGAGAAAAATGCCGGAGGAAAAAATATTGAAAGAAATTCAAATGAAAAATGAGGAACGAACTACCAGAGTCATTATTCATGGAATTTATATGCTCCAGTTAGTAGGATAAAACCAAGTAGAATCATCGAAAAAACTAACAAGGATTAATTCCCTAATATAAACCCAATAAAAACCATCCCACAAGAATGCATGAATCCAAGGATCAATATGTTCATAGGTTGGTCTGCGTGCATCGTTTAATCAAAAACTGTGAAAATCTGAATTGAAAAAAAACCCCTACATCAAGAATGGATCAATCCAAGACAAAGGGATTGAGCTGTCATCACCCCTGAGATCCACAACTTTGTTGGCGTAGCGATTCACAACATGATTCATCTCCGTCATTCTTCAAGAGTTTTCTCAAATGCTTTAATTATTCTCTAGAGTTTCTCTCTACCTTTTGCCAACATGTAATGTTTGATTAGCCCATTAAAAGGAGGGAACGAGTTTTAGTATTCAGTTGCACTGAGTTTCCATCATTGCACTACAGAATTAATAAGTCGGCGTTGCTATTTCTGAGTTATTAATGCATGACATTAATTATCGGAAGATCTATCTCATCATTGCACTACTGAAAATGTTTCAAAATAAAATAAAATAATTTTTTTTAATTATTAATTATATTTTACTAAAAAATACTGAAGATTAACTTTTTACCTCGACCCATGATGGTGGAGGTTAGACACGTTCTTAGGTAAAGTCATCGTCCCAGACAAAACAGTCCCTTCATATTTTTTATTTGGGTATCCATTATGAAACTACCACTACCATGAACATATGTCGACTTAGTTAATTTAAAAATTACAAACCACCATTCCGAGCTCACTGGGCCTCGAAATAACTCTTGGTCTCGTAATAATTCCTTATAATATTTAAAAATATTACATAGAAAATATGAGACATTACATTCTCCCCACGATGGGGCTTTATGCCCCCGAAACGCTAAAACAAGGCTACCCAAAAATATGTGGGTACTGGTTATGGATCTGAGCCTCTAGCTACCAAGTTCTCTCCTAATGATTCTCATGCTACAACCGAATTCCTACTAAGGGAATAGATCTCCCATGAAGTATCCTCTCTAACTGATCCATGTTCATCATTAGGTATTTAGAAATGGTCACTCCATCATCGATGTCCATCTCTCCCTAGTCGATTATGTGTGATGGGTAATGTACATATCTCCTAAGCTACGAATCATGGAAGACATCATGTACATCATTCAACTATGGTGGTAGAGCTAGGGGTATAGGCATCTCAATCTCTCTACAGAACTCTTCTCCATAATAGCAAGGAAGTGGGACGACTTGGTGAGTCGGTCAACAATCACCTTGATGGAATCATTCTCCTTGGACAATCATGGTAATCCTATCACAATGTCCATCGATATTCCATCCCACTTCCACACTGGAACATCTAGGGGGTGAGCTAATCCCGCTAGAACATGGGGCTCAACCTTCACCTGATGGAATGTAAGGAATCGAGAAATGAACTCTACTACCTCCTTCTTCATGTCAGGCCACGAGATCTACTTTTGGAGATCCTGATACATCTTCACCACTATAGTATTTACCTCCAAGGGGGATTAATGTAACTCCATCAGGACCTCATATCACAATGCCACTAGTAAAAGAGTGAATTCTCTGAAAAAAGAAAGTATGTGCTCTCTACCTTACGTATATCCACCAAGATCATCTACTGTGGATAATTGAGAATGTAAATCCTCACAGTCGACATCCACACATTGTGCCTCCCTAACTCACTATAAGAGTAGAGTGGGGAAAACCATCAACATTAGGTAAGATTCATCCTCTCTATCCATGAAGTATTACTGTAACGTGGTTAACTGCTATGTTGCGTCACTCAACAACTGCGAGCTCGACCTTCTGTTAAGTGAATCCACCACCTTGTTCCCCTTACTGGAAGTATAGATGATCTAGAAATCATAGTCCTTGAGGAACAATAGCCAATTCATCTGTATCCAGTTGAAATCCTCTTGTGAAAAGATGTACATGGGACTGTTGTAGTCAGAGTAGATGACAAACCATTCACCCATAAGGTAGTGTCTCCACATATTGAACACAAAGACTACCATTGATAATGTGAGATCAGGGGTCACGTAGTTATGCTCTTCTGGCCTATGCTGGGGCGAACCATAAGCAACCACTACCTTACTATTAATCATGACACATCAACGCTCAGTCCTTGATGTGTCAGTGATAACTACGTACTCGAAACCATTCTCTAGAAATCTCAAAATCAGGGAACTTTTCATACTATGTCTCAACTGATCAAAATCCTACCAAAACTTCTCCATCCATCTGAAGGGATTCCATTTCCTCATCAAGGATGTCATCATTGCTGATACTCAAGAGAAATCATGAATGAAACCCCAGTAATATATTGCCAAACCAAGGATACTCCGCACCTCCATCACACTCCGAGGTGGTTCCCATGCTAACACTGCCTCCACCTTAGCTTGGTCCATAGCTACTCCATCTGTTGAGATGAGATGTCCCAGAAAAGGGACATCCTGAATCCATAACTGGCACATTGAGAGCATCCCATAAAGATGGTGCTCCCGGAGTACGTCTAGAACCATCCTCTAGTGTCTCATGTGCTCCTCCTCTAACACCGAGTGCAAAAGGATATCGTCGATGAAGACCACTATGAACTAGTCTATGTACGACTGGAAGATATGGTTCATCAATAGCATAAACAATATGGGGGTGTTTTTCTTGCCGAATGAAATCACCAAGTACTCATTGTGAATGTAGTGGCACCTAAATGTCGTATTCAGTATATCCTCATCCCATACTCTTAACTAGTGATAACCTAATCAAAGGTCAACCTTCGAGAACCATTGTGCCCCTCTCAACTGATCAAAGAGTTATTAGATATTAGGATGTGGATACATATTCTTCACCATCACCTGGTTTAGGTTCCCATAATCCGTGCACAACCTCAATCTCCCGTCTTCCTTTTTGGAAAACAAAAACAGGGCTGCCCTATGGGAAAAAATGGGTCTTACGATGCCCTTGATTTGAAAACCCTCCAAATAAACCATCAACTTGCAAAAATCCACAGGAGCCATCCGATATGCTAAAGTGGAAATCAGTGTCTTCGCATGGTATAATTCAATGCATAAGTTGATTTCCCAAAACTAACTAAGAGCTCATAACATCTAATGTTCCGAAGGAATGGTTATCCAACTCATGAGTGATTGGATGCACCATCCTATGCATGATCAAGTTCTTTTCTACCTAGGACTCCTTTTCTCCGATAAAGGATGAACACATCATATCACAGTGGACACACCACACTCTTCATGTAAAACATTCAATATGGGCATGTACCAATGATAACCAATCCATTCCTAAAATGATGTTGTAAGGTATCAGAGCTACCACCACGTTGTTCCAACCGAAACTATCACCTCCAAGGGTAATATCACATTGTCTGCAATGGTGTGTGATCTCCAAGTATCCTCTCTTAAGAGTCTCCAAGTGTAAGGATCGAGTCAACAACTCTTCCAAAATCCCAAGGTATCAAAAACGTCATGTGGTGTGGAAGGAATTACTGGAGCCGATGTCTATATGTATGACATATATGGTATTGAAGACACAGATCATTCCTCGAATCATCCATAGAGTGCCTCGGTTATACGGCTTGACCCCATGCAGCTATCCCCATCCCTATCCCCATCACCCTGAGCCTATTACAGACCACCAAGGGGTGATGGAGGAAGTAAATTGAAGTACCAAACACCATCTACAACTCACCCTATTGCAATTCCATGAATGTATCCTAGTGGGTCTATCTAGTCCACTCCATGCCTCTACCTCAGTTGTCCATCCACCACCTCCATGTCAACACCTTGACGGGTCAGACAATCTCAAGCGAGATTTCCCCTATTTTCAACGACTATAACAACTTCATCCTAGGCTGACTAGATCCAGCTTGAGATCCATGGACTATCGATCCCCTATCTTGGGTCCTCTTCTAATCTTTCCTACATCCATATCCTTGTTCTGGACATCAACTCCCTGCTGCCGAGGTCTCCATAGCTGTCTGCCTGCTGCAAATTAATTTAGGCTATCTCTGCTCTGCCAAGAAGCTCTCGATCACCAAGTCCCACTCAAGCACTCCAGCATATGTCGAAATTCATAGAGGCATTACCCTATCTTAGATGTCCCTTCGCAGACCTCACTCGAATGTACAATCTCTGAAGTACTTATCTATTACCATATCCATCGAGTATAGGGCGAGGTGGGTGAACCTAGATGAATATACCACTACCGTCAAAATTCCTTGCTGAAGATGAAGAATCTCTTTGATGTGCACTTGTCTCAACGTAAATGAAGAGAACTCCTCCCTAATTAGTCGCTCAAACTCCATCAATGAATGATTCTCCTCGTCCTGAGTCTGTGTGGTCAGAATCCACCATCATCCCGCCAATCCATGAAGAAGGCTCACTCATAGGATCAACATCTGGTCCACTTCTTCCCTCACTAGAGAAAAAAATTGGTCACCGCCTCATGCCAGTCCTCAGTAGCCTGAGTGTCAAGATTGCCTTGGAACCAGAGGGGACTCTCTCATGATCGCTCTGCAGAATCCTAGAGGGTATACATCACAGAGGCATCTTGTAAGGAAACAAGAAGTACCATGGTCAATGAGTATATCTAGATAGTTGACCCAAAGGATATAGAAAACACAACAAATTTATATATGATGCATTTACCATTATTTTTCATTCTATCAACTAGTGTTTAAATGTTCCGGGTCAAAGGGCTAGTTATCAGAGTCCTGGTGAATGGATAAGTCGGCCTCCCACACCAACACTAGAGTCTCTGGCCTGAATGCTGAGATTGAAACACTTAACACTGATGCCCCAAACCAATGTCATAGACACTTGGTCCAATGTTAGTACCGACCTCATTTGATACCACTATGTCACGACCCTCCCTAGTAGGGCCTGCGCCGCCACTCCCCAAGGCAGCCTCCAATAGGCCAGGGGCTGGTGACTACCACCGATTAGGCATATTTCTATCATTGGAGTCATTGTTTATGTACATGTACATACACACACATCTAAAATCCCACAAATTATGAAATGTAAAAACCATTAAAGAACAAAATTCATGCATAAAACTACAAACCACCAACAAAGTACGATGGAATGTAAAGTGTTGAATGTAAACAGGGCCATCATACAAGCCCACCAAAAACAGGAGTCTAAAAACTACAAAGTAAATGATGTAAACAATATATATTGTTGGGACATCTTCTCGTAGCTATAGGAACACCTAGACCTATGGGGAACTTAGAATCCTTGGTCATGTCCGGGTCCACCATTGTATCTGTCAAAAGGCATATTATCTACAAAACACATGACACATGCGGGAAAATCCCACACATGGGTGAGTATAAAAATACTATTTAAATGACCCAGAAAACCACAAAGAAATACATAAAGTAAACGTACAGTCATCTCTATGCAATATATGTATACTGAACATATAATAGGATAAAACAATCTAGATATACTTAAAACCCATACCCACATAATAGAGACACGTGTATCGCCCAGACCCTAGTTACCTAGAGTCGGTGCATTACTACATAACATTGGCATGATCACAAGAAAGATCAAATCTCGAAAGACCGATTGGTTTAGTAGCCTTGGAAACACTAGATATATTCATAAGTCTTACATTACATCATAAAATGAAAAACTACTACAACAACATATTGTCTCCATAAACTACACTCATATCCCCACATAATATCCCTGCAGGTCATTCGTAATTTACCTCTTCACTTCCTGGGAAAAATAAAACATAGAAAAGGGGTGAGCTCAAATGCCCGGTAAGGATAACAATATACCAGAAACTTTCATAAATAAGAATAAACATTTAAGGCTATGTATAACTAAAACAAAAGCCTTTTAAACTTGAACTTCAACATAGTATGGAAAAAGTAAAATGAAATAATTCCATTTACTTGTTCACATGGATATTCTACTAATCGAATAATCACATGCAATATAAATAACCACTTTCATAATGTTGGAATGCATAATGCCAGACTATCATAACCACACAGCCAAGGCCTCGTGCCAAGACTACAAATAATATTTTGCCAAGGCCTTGTGCCAAGAAATTAGTTTGTCTCATGAGACCTACCGATGCATCGAGGAGCTATTGCGGGCTCCACCCATCACATATTAAGTCCAATGCATTCCTATATGAAAAGGTTTAAACATAACATAAACATTCATATTAAAACTAGCATACGAAATGTCAATAATTTCACCATAAACTATGAATGTTATAAAAATAGCACATCCATATTCAAACATATCACAAAACCATCAATACAATATAGAAGTTTTGAATCATAATAAATCAACTTCAAATAAGCGTAAAATCCATCAAAGGATGTTGACATAGTTGAAATCAAAACACTTTTTGGAGAAATATCACTTTCTATTTTTGAAAGCATTTAAGATCCATATAAAATAAAAAATTTTCTTGAAAATATTCTTATAATATTGTAAGGAAAGCTTTGAAGATTTTATAATGGCAGAAAATAACCGCACTCGCCGTATAAGTTAAAAAAAATTCTTACCTTAATTCTGTCGAAAAGGTTAAAAAGGACCTTGTTTTGAAAACGACAGAAAGATTCCTCTTATAAAGAGTCAAACAAGGGTATAAATGACATTAACACATATTCTTGTAAATAATAAAAATGTTTTGAAATACATTTGGATGAAACATGGATGTGGATGATAAAGAGATCCCAGTAGATTATTACGTATAAACAACCTCAGATAATGAATAGATTGTGAAATAACCCTTACCTTGTACTTTTCCTTGGTTGGGGTAGGTTAACATCCTGTATAATGGTGAAATAACTTTTATTAAATTATACAAGAATCATATACATAATTATCATATCATATATGATCTTTTAACATTTATTTGTTAATAATATCTTTTAATTATCGTCATTTCAGGTGTTAACTTACTCATTTTCTTTTATATGTTTTGTTACATAAGCCGTGTTTGTTATCGATAGGTTGTATATTATTAATATCCAGAATTATATCAAGTCCTTAAACATCTTTTTTTAAATCATCAAATGATAATTATACTTGAATGGATACGATGGAGAATGAATCTCATCGCGTTCGTGGAGACGGTAGTCCGTACGTACGCACGAGCGGCAATATCATTCTTTTGATATTAAAATAATATATAAATGGATGGTATATCATATATACTGAATCATTATCATGTTATATTTATTATTTACATGAGTTACACATAATTATTATACCCATCCAAATAATATTATATTGAATAACAATTACACCACGACGTGGAGACAGTAAGCTGTATGTACGCACGTATGGTGACATGTTATTCAAAGGGTGGATAGAATACTGAATATGGTTGTACCATATTTATAATAACATCATACTATATATATGATACTGGAGTTATTATATTAGAATGGTAACAACAAAGGAAGAAGAAGTGGAAGAAGAAATGAACTTGGAAAAAGGGTGGTGAAATCATTACCTCTTCTTTGGGTTATTCCTTTTGATTTGATCAAAAGGGATTCTTAGGTTGGCTTTCTGATCAAAATAAGGCCTATAGGTTGTAGTGAGGGAAGTTGGGAGAGTATATGGGCAGATTTTGGCCGAACCAAAAGGCTTGGAAGGCGTGAAGAAATAAGAAGGAGGAGTGCCCTTTTATAAGAGGGGTGAGGGGCACCTTTGGAAAAGTTAGAGATATTAGTTTATAATAAATTCATAATTGGTTTCCAATGGCTCCAAAGTTAACTATTCAAAGGATAAGGTGGGGATGGGTCGAAAACAACTCAACCAATATAATTTAGACAGGTTTGGGTACTTATATTAACCTTATCTTTAAGTATTAACTCTAAGTTAATTAGTTTCACTTTTACAATGTCTCTTTGTATTTTTATATAATATGGTTAATAAAATTACTATATACATCCAAGAGACACCCAAGTGGTCCATTAATGATGAACCTATCATGATATAATTCTCTTGGCCGAACCTTAGATTTTTATGAATTTTATATCAATTAATAATATAATATTTGTTTTAAGAACTCTTTTATGTCAATTTTGACACTATTCAATAGTTGATTTTTTTTGAAACTCATAACAGATTGACTACATCAAAAAATGTAAATTAAATCAATCCTAATATATCTTCATATCCTAGAAAATTAGTTTTATTCATTAAAAGTTTAATATTATATTTATTTGGGTATTTATAATATCAATTAATTTAATTTTTCACTATTTTAGTAATTACTACATCATCATTGTGTCATATATAAAATAAATTATTTAACGTCTAAAAATTATAAATAAAATATCATTATGTAGTAAATCTCTTTATCTTTCTAATGAATATTTATAATCTAAAATCCAACATATATATCCCTATGTAATAATTGTTTTTCTAAAAGATATAAGCTTGTGTCATTTTTGTATTCATTTTAACTTAATTAAAATAAAGTGTCCCTATCACCTACAAGTGGCACCATGGGGTCCCCAAATCGACCCAAAGATGCATATGGTCGAACATGTATCAACCAATAATTCTAGGACACGTTTTAGGGTAATTGTGTATTATTATAATATTATTTTTTAACCCTTATTTACCAGATTTACCCTTAACCATGGTAAATAAAATATTTACCACAGTAATTATTCAAAATGTCTAAAAATAAAAGTTACCTATTTACACAATTTGGACATCCTGATTCCAAATATGGAATCCATTTTTCTAAATTCAAAACACAGAAGTGTCCGAAATTAATTTAAAATTAATTTCCGTTGTCAAAACAAAAAGCGTGTTTTTAAGAGATAATATCTATCAAAAGATTGACACTTGTTTATGTTCCGTTTAATTGTAAAATTATGTCCAATTACCAAAATTATATTAAATGGTAAAAATATATTCTAAATATACTTTAAATTCACTCAAATTCATAATTTATCACTATTAATTGTTTTGATTAAAAAAGTTGTTTTTAATTAAAATTTAGTAATTTTCACTATTCATCAAAATATGAAAGTTATCCGAAAAGTACCAAAATTTCACCTTAGGCTATATTAGATATTCCGAATCCAAAAATGAAGTCCATTTTGAAATATAAAATATATATAATTTCAAAAATTAGGTATTACTATTCATAACGGCTAGTTTGATTGGTAGTGGTGTGTGTTAAAACTCAATGTTGCGTACAACACACGCTACTGTATTATTCAAAGAAAGCGTACCGTGGAAGCATGGGATGTTTCATTTTAAATTTTTGATGTCCCCATTAAGTCAAAAAGTTTAAAATATTGTATTTAAAAAGGGTTCACTATTAAAAGTTGATAAAAGTGCAATACTGAAAATGAATTTGTTCTTGAATTATGTCTATGATACTCATAATATGGAAAAATTATAAGGATTATATAACGTTTAAAATTTAGTTAATACTATTCATAACCTATTTTGAATGGCTTTTTGGTAAGTCATGGTGCAATTGAACTCGGTGTTGCGTGTAGTGAATGTTATTGAATTATTTTGAAGAAATAAAACATTATGAATTCTTGGGGTGTTACATTCTCCCCTCCTTCAATAAATTGCGTCCTCACAATTTGAAATTGATATTCGAAAATAAAAGGTTCAAAGTAGAAAATATATTTGTGGGAAACCCCACATCGAAAAATGAATTAATGAGGCCTCTATTTAAAATAAAGAGTCCAAAGTATGAAGATTACCGAAAATAACACATACTAGGGTTCCATGTAGGAAAATATGGATATGGAAGAAAAATCTAACCATCAATTATCTGATAGAGAGTGGTAGAGAACATGGCTATGAAAAGGCCAAAAATCCCAAAGCCATAAATTAGTGATGATTTAAGGTACCATCTAGGAAAACATTTTTGTTCTAAGTTGATTTTCTTAATGTTGAGAAATTTATTTATGAGATTGGATAAGATAATAAGGAGATATACTTACTTTATAATTAGAGTTTTATCCATTAATAAATTTCTACCAAAAACTCATCTTTCACTCTAAAAGATAATAGAATGTAAAAAATTCTATTTACACTATTCATATATGGTTCCAAAATAAACGAATTTATAATTCATCTATAAGATCTTTTAATAAAAACTACATTATTTAATCCAGGACATATCATGGGCCAGTGGTAGGTGATACACCCTTATCACCCTTCGGTTGCGAGTTCAAGTCTCGTAGCCTTGCTAGACGTGACAGGTTACCGCCCGACCTTCGGGTTGTCCTTTTATGGCAATCCAAAATAATCCAAACTAGAACTATCCAAAATACTTCTGTCTAAACTCACAGTCCAACATTTATAAGGAAGGTAAACATAATATAGATCCTTTTTACCCCATAATAGCATATTAATACCTTCATCATGTATTACCATATTCCTTATTGATTACATTCATGCTCCCTTATTCCATATAGAATGATGGATATACTTCATTAATCCAAAAATGTTTTAAACCCCAACAATGATGGAATATACAAATCATTAATCAGTTCCAAGGTAGTCAAGAATATCCAATATAATTTATCCAAAACAATCACATATTATTCCAAAATCACTACCTCAGTATCAGAACTATATTATGATTTATCATTCTCTCAACCATATATTTTCCAAAAATTTATCCTTCTATTGAGTCACTTTTCTTTGTTCAACACAATCTCAAGCCCTTAATGAAATAGTACTGCAGTACAATCCATATATACTCCATAATTATTATAACAAGTACATTGTTGATACAACACTCAATTGACATAATCAACATAAGAACTCTAATCATTGCTCTTCATCTATGGTAGTATCATAACTTGATTATTATCCAATAACATCATTTGAGGCATAGTCTGATGACTAGGACATAGGTTCGCGTAGTGTCCAAACTCCTTGCAAATGAATCATTGTACATTTGAAACCATTTTCTTACCCTTGCAGTCATGTACTTTATGCCCTTTTCCTCCACACTTATAACAAACTCCCATTCCATTCAGGCAAGTTCCAGGGTGTTTCTTTCCACAGTTACCACATATAGGAAAATTATTCTTTTCCCTCTTCCCTTTATCCATCTTTCTCTCTTCCATACTTTTCTTCTCTTGCTTCCCTTAAAAGCCACAGGACTCAGTAAACTCTTTACATATCTTATCAACACATGATATTATTTCTTCATATGATGATAATACATGGGATACTATTTCTCTTATAAATTCTAGCTTAAGACCATGAAAGATATGATCCTTCCTTCTCTTTGGATCATGTGCATTTCTGGAGTCCTCATTCTTTCTACTGGGTGCCATTTCTAAACAATGGCATACACTAGATCAGTTTATGAATCAAAATACATAATCCCATACTTATAAAACAATTAACATAAATTGAACTATTTATGGATATAATCCATAATCATAAAAATGTCTCCTTTTAGGATGTATATACTCATAAACCCTTCATAATGGTTTGAAAAGTAAATGAGAATTATCCTAAGCATATCCCCCGAGAGTGGCGTAACCAAGAGTGCAGCAAGGCCCGTTGTCGTGCACCAGTTCTCGTTCGAGTCTATCTCAAAGCGGTGTTTTCGGGTTTTACCCCTAGGTACATCTGTACCTAAGCCGCCTCTACCTGCTCGTATCTAGACATGGATGTATTGCTCGGAAAACTCACAAAATCTCTACAATACCAAAATTCTAGGAAGTTCTTCTATACTAATCCTCAAAGTTCATCATCAGTCTACGTTCTCTAATCAGAGTTTATCTAAATATAGCTTCCAAGGTTTGTACTAAACTTCCTCTGATACCATCTGTAACGCCCCAACCCTAGTTACCTAGAGTCGATGCATTGTTACATAACATTGGCATGATCACAAGAAAGATCAAATCTTGAATGACCGATTGGTTTAGTATCCTTGGAAACACTAGATATATTTATAAGTCTTACATTACATCATAAAATGAAAAACTACTACAACAACATATTGTCTCCATAAACCACACTCATAACCCCACATAATATCCTTGCAGGTCATTCATAATTTACTTCTTCACATCCTGGGAAAAATAAAACATAGAAAAGGGGTGAGCTCAAATGCCCAGTAAGGGTAACAATATACCAGAAACTTTCATAAATAAGAACAAACATTTAAGGCTATGTATAACTAAAACAAAATCTTTTTAAAATTAAAATTAAACATAGTATAGCAAAGGTAAAATGAAATAATGCCATTTACTTGTTCACATGTATATTCTACTAATCGAATAATCACATGCAATATCAATAACCACTTTCATAATGTTGGAATGCATAATGCCAGAATATCATAGCCACATAGCCAAGGCCTCGTGCCAAGACTACAAATAATATTTTTCCAAGGCCTTGTGCCAAGACACTAGTTTGTCTCATGAGACCTACCGATGCATCGACGAGCTATAGCGGGCTCCACCCGTCACATATTAAGTCCAATGCATTCCCATACGAGAAGGTTTAAAAATAACATAAACATTCGTATTAAAACTAGCATACAAAATGTAAATAATTTCACCATAAACTATGAATGGTATAAAAATAGCACATCCACAGTCAAACATATCACAAAACCTTCAGTACAATATAGAAGTTTTGTATCATAATAAATCAACTTCAAATAAGCGTAAAATCCATCAAAGGATGTTGACATAGTTGAAATCAAAACACTTTTTGGAGAAATATCTCTTTCTATTTTTGAAAGCATTTAAGATCCATATAAAAAAAACATTTTCTTGAAAATATTCTTATAATCTTGTAAGTAATGCTTTGAAGATTTTATAATGGCAGAAAATAACTGCACTCGCTGTATAAGTTAAAAAAAACATTCTTACCTTAATTCTGTCAAAAAGGTTAAAAAGGAATTCGTTTTGAAAACGACGGAAAGATTCCTCTTATAAAATGTCAAAAAGGTTATAAATGACTTTAACCCATATTCTTGTAAATAATAAAAATGTTTTGAAATACATTTTGAAGAAACATGGATGTGGATGATAAAGAGATCCCAGTATATTATTACGTATAAACAACCTCGGATAATGAAGAGATTGTGAAATAACCCTTACCTTGTACTTTTCCTTGGTTGGGGTAGGTTAACCTCATGTATAATGGTGAAATAATATTTATTAAATTATACAAGATTCATATACATAATTATGATATCATATATGATCTTTTAACATTTATTTGTTAATAATATCTTTTAATTATCGTCGTTTCAGGTGTTAACTTACTCATTTTCCTTTATATGTTTTGTTACATAAGCTGTGTTTGTTATTGATAGGTTGTATATTATTCATATCCAGAATGATATCAAGCCCTTAAACATCATTTTTTAAATCATCAAATGATAATTATACTTGAATGGATACGATGGAGAATGAATCTCATCGCGTTCGTGGAGAGGGTAGTCCGTACGTACGCACGAGCGACAATATCATTCTTTTGATATTAAAATAATATATAAATGGATGGTATATCATATATAATGAATCATTAACATGTTATATTTATTATTTACATGAGGTACACATCATTATTATACCCATCCAAATAATATTATATTGAATAACAATTACACCACGATGTGGAGACGGTAAGCCGTACGTGCGCACGTATGGTGACATGTTATTCAAAGGGTGGATAGAATACTGAATATGGTTGTACCATATTTATAATAACATAACAGTATATATATGATACTGGAGTTATTATTTTAGAATGGTAACAACAAAGCAAGAAGAAGTGGAAGAAGAAATGAACTTGGAAAAAGGGTGGTGAAATCATTACCTCTTCTTCAGGTTCTTCCTTTTGATTTGATCAAAAGGGCTCCTTAGGTTTGCTTTCTGATAAAACTAAGGCCTCTCGGTTGTAGTGAGGGATGTTGGGAGAGTATTTTGGAAGATTTTGGCCGATCCAATAGGCTTGTAAGGTGTGAATAAATGAGAAGTAGGAGTGCCCTTTTATAATAGGGGTGAGGGGCACCTTTGGAAAAGCTAGAGATATTAGTTTATAATAAATTCATAATCGGTTTCCAATGGGTCAAAAGTTTACTATTAAAAGGTTAAGGTGGGGATGGGTCGAAAACAACTCAACCAATAGAATTTATACAGGTTTGGGTACTTATATTAACCTTATCTTTAAGTATTAACTCTAAGGTAATTAGTTTCACTTTTACAATGTCTCTTTGTATTTTTATATAATATGGTTAATAAAATTACTATATACATCCAAGAGACATCCAAGTGGTCCATTAATGATGAACCTATCATGATATAAGTCTCTTGGCCGATCCTTAGATTTTTATGAATTTTATTTCAATTAATAATATAATATTTGTTTTAAGAACTCTTTTATGTCAATTTTGACACTATTCAATAGTTGATTTTTTTGAAACTCATAACAGATTTATTACATCAAACAAAGTATATTAAATCAATCCTAATATATCATAATATGCTAGAAAATTAGTTTAATTCATTAAAAGTTTAATATTATATTTATTTGGGTATTTATAATATCAATTAATTTAATTTTTCACTATTTTAGTAATTACTGCATCATCATTGTGTCATATATAAAATAAATTATTTAACGTCTAAAAATTATAAATAAAATATAATTATGTAGGAAATATCATTATCTTTCTAATGAATATTTATAATCTAAAATCCAACATATATAACCCTATGTAATAATTGTTTTTCTAAAATATATAAGCTTGTGTCATTTTTGTATTCATTTTAACTTAATTAAAATAAAGTGTCCCTATCACCTACAAGTGGCACCATGGGGCCCCCAAATCGACCCAAAGATGCATATGGTCGAAAATGTATCAACCAATAATGCTAGGACACGTTTTAGGGTAATTTAGTATTATTATAATATTATTTTTAACCCTTATTTACCAGATTTACCCTTAACAATGGTAAATAAAATATTTACCACAGTAATTATTCAAAATATCTAAAAATAAAAGTTATCTATTTACACAATTAGGACATCCTGATTCCAAATATGGAATCCATTTTTCTAAATTCAAAACACAGAAGTGTCAGAAATTAATTTAAAATTAATTTCCGTTGTCAAAACAAAAAGCGTGTTTTTAAGAGATAATATCTATCAAAAGATTGACACTTGTTTATGTTCCGTTTAATTGTAAAATTATGTCCAATTACCAACATTATATTAAATGGTAAAAATATATTCTAAATATACTTTAAAACCACTCAAATTTATAATTTATCACTATTAATTATTTTGATTAAAAAACTTGTTTTTAATTAAAATTTAGTAATTTTCACTATTCATCAAAATATGAAAGTTATCCAAAATGTACCAAAATTTCACCTTAGGATAAATTAGATATTCCGAATCCAAAAATGAAGTCCATTTTGAAATATAAAATATATATAATTTCAAAAAGTAGGTATTACTATTCATAACGGCTAGTTTGATTGGTTGTGGTGTGTGTTAAAACTCAAGGTTGCGTACAACACACACTACTGTATTATTCAAAGAAAGCGTACCGTGGAAGCTTGGGATATTTCATTTTAAATTTTTGATGTCCCCATTTAGTCAAAAAGTTTAAAATATTCTATTTAAAAAGGGTTCACTATTAAAAGTTGATAAAAGTGCAATACTGAAAATGAATTTGTTCTTGCATTTTGTCTATGATACTCATAATATGGAAAAATTATAAAGATTATATAAAGTTTAAATTTAGTTAATACTATTCATAATCTCTTTTGAATGTCTTTTTGGTAAGTCATGGTGCAATTGAACTCGGTGTTGCGTGTAGTGCAAGTTATTGAATTATTTTGATTAAATAACACATTATGAATTCTTGGGGTGTTACAACACGTCCCACAATGGCATACATCCTCTAGTGATTTAGCTCGATGATTCTAGACAGCACTCGTCTGGGAGGACTCATTCCACAAGTCAGATAGGTCTGATGACATTCCTCTGAGAAGTATTGTTCGTCAGGAAAAGCCATGATAGGTAGATACACTCATTACTATAGAACACACTCCTGAGTGGGGAATTATCATGAAAGATAGATGAGGATCACGACCAGGGCCTTTGAGAACACAAGAACTCATCTGGATTCAGCTGCTAGGTAGAGGATCGACACCCTGTGGAGATGGTCAAGTCGACACAAGACTCTTCCTAGAGTCAAGAATGGATAGAAGATATCACTCCAGGCCCCTCAGAGAGATGACAAACTCTATCATAGAATGTCCTACTGATGGGATCATTCTCATGTAGAAGGATATAATATCTGACCTCAAGGGGAACCAAAAAATGGGTCACTATATCAAAACAAACATGTCCAAGATATGGTGGACCAGAAGATCAATCCATGTACAGAAATGTACAAAACGTGGAGAAGTGTCACATGCCATGTCTTCTGAATTCATGTACTACCTGTATACAATGGCCCATGTCACAAGGCAGGATGTGTAAAACAAAACTAAAAGGCGTGTAAAACTAATCACACGTGGTGTCAAAGTATCTAGGATCTGCCTCGTGTACGCTGGCCATGTGCCAACACACCGTCTCAACCCATGAACGCCAACCCGAGAAATTGATACATTGGGTGACCCACATTACTGGCCTCTTCTGGCCATGTGGTGTAGTACACAGCCGTGTAATCCACCTTGTGTCCTTGTATCCCCTATATATAAACCACGTCCCGCATTGTCGCCTCTTGAATGCAGCATATGGTCTACACGGTCTGTTCCTAACCCAAGTAGTTCATCTCTTGTCAGTGTACTTCCCAAAATACACTCCGAGCTTTGGGGAAGGTCCTACATCTATTGCGACCGAGGAAAAATTTCATGTGATACTTATCTAACACAAGAAACCCTAGCTGTTTTCACCAATACCACACAGTGCGTTCATAGAGATACACACTGTGTATTGAAGAAATTTCCAAAAATGATGCTACTCACCGGTGCGCCTCCCGTGATGATCTGATATTTGTTTTGACAATCTGTTTTCCATGAAACATCATTTTCTAGTTCACCCCGACATCCTAAAATCATCCCCATTATAATCGATCCTCTAATTTGTCCCGAAAATGTGTATTGATCCACCTGAGTGAAGAACACCCAAATAATTTTCTCTCTTGGTCCAAGACGATTCATCTACCTCAATTGTCATCGCACCTCCACTAGGTCATCATGACGAAAGATCTCCAATTCGGGGTCATTTCATCACAAAACAGATGCACAACAATCCATTGTACCTTGACCCACGAAGTATGTGAAGAAAGGTAAAAGAAAAGAAAAATTGTAGGAAATCCAAATGAAAAATCACTACTGAACCTCCACCATCATTCTCCATGGAATTTATCTTCTCCCATTAGTAGGTTCCAATAGAGCATAATCAAACAATAAACTAACATGGATTAATTCCCTAAGACCAACCAAATAAAAACCATCACAGAAGAATGTATGAATCAGAGGATCAACATGTTTGTGGGTTTGTCATTATTTGTATTTAATCCAATATGGGGAAAGGAAGAATTTAAATAACAACCCCTAACTCAAGAAAGGATCGATCACTACCAAAGGTGTTGTGATGCTACGGTTGATGTGATCCTTCAACTTTGTTGGAGCACCGATTCACTGCTTCATTACTCATCGTTCGTCGCTGAGTGTTTTCTCTAAAGCCATAAAGATTCTATCCACCTTATTCTAATGATCAATGTTCTATTAACCATTTAAAATCTGGGAATATGTTTTAGTTTTCCTCTACATTGAGTCGATGTTGTCACGTTATGGTATTAATGTGTCGTTGTTGTTGTTTTATAGTTATTATAGCATGTCATTAATTATTGAAACAACAGCCTCGTCGTTGCATTGTAGTGAATGTTTCCGAATGAAATAATATAAACATTTAAAATTATTTTATTTTATTTTAATAAAAACATATGAAAATTGACTTTTTCCCTCGAACCACACCAGTCAGGTTTAGACCCATTCATAGGTAATTTCATCGTCCTGGACAGAACAGTGCCCTTAGATTTTTAATCCATGATTCCATTTAGAAACTGCCACCTCCACAAACATATGCCGACTCACCTAACATAAAAAAGTTCAAACCATCAATCCGGGTTCACCAGGCCTCAGAATAAAGAATCATCCCCGCGCTAGGTCTGGTAGTAATTAAATATAATATTTAAAATGAACACAAAGAAAATCAAAGAGATTACATATGTCATGAATGATCCCTAATTTACGAATATTTTTCTATCATTGTAAAGAGATTCATTCACTATTGTATATCATGCACAAATTGTAAATTCACCAGTAATATTTACAAGAGTAAATTAATACACCATGAACCCAGGTTATTCTATGAAATCGTTGATTCATGGGGAATTTACATTATGGGTCCATTTCCAAATTCATATGGGTTTATTTATATTTTACTATTTGTTTAGAAATTATCTAAATAGGTTGAAGAAAAGGCTACCGGGACTGATGACTCCCGTGTGGTTGTTAATATTATGAGATCTAATATTTTTAGTTTGTTTGGATTCCCAAAATTCACCATTAATGATTAGGGTTCACACTATTTCAATCGTATCATGAAAAAATGTCTTTGTACCATTGGGTTTTTTTATAAAGTCTCCACTACATATCACCCCCAAATTAATAGAAATGATGAATTCTCAAAAAATGAATTATAGAGAATCTTGAAAAAAATATAAAACCTAATAGGAAACAATGAAGTTTTTTCTGGGATAATGCACTTTGGAAATAACCTACAACTTCTAAAACAACAATAAATATATCACCGCACATGATTCATATAAGAATGGCTTGTCACTTCATGCTGGAGGTAGATCAACATGAATATAGAGATATTATATAATGTAATATTAATATTTTAGAATTTTGTGGTTATTATAGTTATAGATTATGGAGTTGGAATAAATTCAACATGATGTATATGAGAACTACCAAAGCTAAAATGGTAAGAAAAAAGCTATCCATGATGGGATGATTTATTTGTGGAAGTTCCAAATTAGTGTGGATGTCCTAGTATATAATTAAAAGATAAATTTACATCTAGTTTAGATTTATTCTCAATGTTTTGGTCCTTATTCTATTTCTAATGTTTACAATTTTGGTGAAATACATATTTTTCATGAGAAGAGTTGCTGACGTATTACCATCAATGGGAAGAAACATACAAACTTTTACATGGACATTATAAATCATCCATAAGTTGAAATCATCCTTCGCGAAGAAACCTAGAAGTAAAACCAACTAGGTATCATGCATCATCCCCATATTCTAATTTATTATAGTGAGGAAATGACATAGTCTAGGTGTGGGGGTGACTATAATCCTATGTTGATTAGGAATTTCATTATCATCATTATTTCATATCTTTTCACTTGAATTATAATATTTTTATAAATCCCCACCATATTAGGATAATTTGGATTTTAATCATCTACGTTATTGATTCACTTATTCTCCTACAGTATTTTATTATTTCAGACACCCTCCCTAGTCATAAAAATTATACCAAAAATACTTTTGTAGGCATGAGTCGATTGTGTGTAAAATTTTGTTGTTTCATAGAAAATTGGGTTTCATATGATTTTTAATATGTAATAATTTTCTGAATTTATATTTATAAATCATTATTTTTCAATTTAATGGATTTTTGAAATAAATTCATCATTAATACTATATAATATTTTAAATTTCATTCATAAGGGACATTATAAGACTTGTATTGCATATTATTTAATTTAATATCATTCATGCTTTTCTCAGATCATGTAGAGAAACTAAAACATTTCAATATTCGATTTGAGGATGTAATACTCTTGTGTTCTACAACCAGGATTGAGTACATCATACAATTGGAAGCCCCATTGATTAATTAACCTCTACTGTTTACCAACTGGGCATCTTACTATTCTTAATCCTTAGTGTCTATGAAATTCCCATTAGGTATCCATATTACAATCCAATATATCGTTATCTACCAATATTTTGGTAAATTTCTATTTTCTCTTCTGTATGTGTGATGAGAGGGTATTACGATCAGAAATCTAGGGAAAGATCCATCATAATGGGGTGAGTTAATGGGTTAGTACATTTTTTTAGGTAGTTAGTCACATGAATATTATATATATTTTTGTATATGATTTCATCATTATCTATAAAAAATTACATAAAAACAAGTTGTATTGAACATCAATAAATCATAAAAAAATTACATAAAATGGAATTTTACTCATTATTATCCACTAATGAGATGTGTCCCACAAATGAGGAAAATATGGGAGAGTGATATTGAAGTGATAAAATTATGAGTGATTATCCAAGTAAATTCTTCATAAAAAAATTTCAAAATTTTGACATGCTTTGTTCATTTGATAATAAACCATCCTCTTATACCTCATATTTTAAAACATTAAATCCTACCAACCCGTGAACCTCATAAAAACAAATTGGAAGTCTAATTGAGTATAACATTACTTTCTACTTCTAGAGAACATAGAATCTCAAAAAGCATATGGTATGATCATGTGAATTTTGGTAAATGAAAATAACTCCACTTCTATATGTTCTGATAGTTAAGATGAATTTTTTTTGTTAAGTTAGGTTGTGACATGTTGCATGGGTGAATGAATGAAAGAATAAATTTGAATATGAGAGAAGAATAATGATAGGAAAATTGATGTCATAATTGAGAAATGTTGGATTTAATTTCAATTGAACCATGATTGTTTTTTCATATTTGATTTAGGATTGCGACTATACTAGGATATAATACTTATCTAATCAGTACAAAGGTTTTGGTGGGGGTGTGTGACCATGTAATTATTCACAATTTATTTTTACCATTATAGAACTATGTTAAACCGAATATCTATTATAAATTACCATCATAATAAAAATTACTCTCAAAATATGGTTCAATTAACTAATTGTTTCCTATTTTAAAAATCAATATTACTTGTTTTAGTGGATACATCATAGGTTGAGGTGATTTTGGGAGCTGGCGATGGATTTCATGAAATAAATTACAAACTGTAAAAGATCCTAAGAATACATGTGGACTTAAAAATTTATTGTATATAATATATTCATAAAATAAGATGAATTTTTTTTAAAATATGTTAAAAATTTTGAGATAATTTTTTTTAAGACCGTGTATCCAAATTCATCCATTTGGAGGCCCAAAAGAGTCCTATTATGTGATGGAATTCTAGGTGAGATAGATTGGACCACCCTTCAATAATTTCTCCATAACAAGGGCCTTGGACATGCAATTTGACTAATTCTTCCATTTTTGGATAGATACATATACCACCAACCTCTTAGTTAAATTTTATATCAATTCCCTTTGTGAATATTAATCAAAAAACCTATTCATATTTGTAGAAAAATCATTTATGAATAGCTCAACTACACATATATACTATTGACATTTTATGATCCAACAAGACAAATTTCACTCTAAAATAATTTAATGGATCATTAAAATTATTTATACAAACAGGGGTAAGGTAGAGTGGAATTTTATACCTTTCTTATTCCATTTTAATCCTCTTAACCATTATATACTTAGAAGACATTTAGTTATCAATTGGGGGGTGCATTGATGTAATCTTGAGCACTACAATTTTATTATTTGGATGGTAATTGAATTTCTATGTTTTTTTTCAAATTGATCTTATTTTTTAACTTATCATTTTTATTATAGAATGATCAAATAAATAACAAATCAACACAAATCCTTATGCATTAATGCATAACCAGGTTCATGTGATGATTTGAATGTTTTTCTATTTTTTCAGACCTTCATGTTCATGCGTATGTGGACGGATCACATCGGTTGAAAAAATCATGAAGCTAGAACCCACATATATGCCACTTTTTTCATGAGGAAAATATTATCATTAAAACAAACCTTGTTATCTCATCATCATGTTTATGTGATGAATATGTTGAGTTTAGTTCATACATCAATGCAATTTTGTGGATTTTTAGTGCTCACCGGTAATCAATATCATTGATTGATGAGATACAAGGTGTTAAACAAGAATGAACACATAAAACATACTTGTATAAGTGTGAATTAATCAAGGAATAAATGATTTTTTTGACTTATCTTGAGAGTAATTATGGATATTAATCAAATGATTATCAATCGGGTTGATAATGATTTCTCAAAAATATCACACAATAGTTAATAGAGTTTCAATTTCCTTTTCAATCCCATAAAAAATGAAAAAACATCATCAATTATAGTAATTTGTAAAAACACAAAAAAACCCATTTTAAAATAAATAACTATGTCTCTATCAAGATATTAACATGAGTTTATGATATACTACATAAATTCCAATAAAAAAATATCTAATTTGACATGATCGACAATGCGAGCGACATTCATTTTGTAAAATGAAAACATTAGGATGATCATAAAAACCCATTCCAGAAGAATTTAATAAAATGACAAATGATACCCAGATATATTATTTTCACTCACATGTGATTGGGGAAGAATTCAACATTGATAAAATTCCAATTATATAGTAATAAACTGATGTATTATCAAATAAACTAAATTGTATTTCTACTATGCGTTTGGTTGATTTTTCAATAAAAATTTTACATGGATCCATTCTTATGATAATGATTTCATATATTATGGACTAAAATGTGTTGGATAAATTAAATTTGTTACTACAATTGAATCTGCAGAAGGGTATTATATTCTCTAGTGTTTCACTATGGGTTTCACTAGTCCTCTATGTGAAAAATATGAATATATCAATTAGAATTTTGATTATTTATATTTATTTTAATAAAATAATGATCATGAAAATGTATCCTATACCTATTATAAATTACCGTTCCAATAAAATAATAGGCTCTCAGTAATACATAAATACTTCCCATCGATCTAGATATCATTAATTAACGCTAAAAAAGGGAAGATATTTTTCCAAAAACAGTCTATACGTTTTAGGTATGCTTTGAATTTATAATGATTATATTTGGATTTTAATCATATCCTTCCATATTTATAGATATTATGAATAGTATATATAGTAAACCAAAATAATTTTTTTTCATTATGTAAGATGTTAATAAAAATTTAAATCACATGTAAGTGAATTATGATACTTTATGGATTGTGTAATGACCATAAGAAATGAGAATCATTATTCCATGTTAATAATGATTCAATTATGATTGTACATGGTACAATTTACATTCAATGAAATCAAAAGAGAGTTAATATATGTGGATTGATCAATTATTTGTGTTATAATAAAATGTCCCTGACCGATGGTAGTAACCAAGATCCAATGTTTTTTTTGTTAGTTTTGTACTAACAACGCTTAGTGAGAAATTTTACCTAGGTATCAAATTTAGTAAAAATGTTAACCCAAAAGGGATAGATATTAAATTATATATCGAAATACGAAGAAAGATTAATAGTATTAAAGATATAGTTGTTCATTACACATTTATCTACATTACCATGAATTGGAGAAGTGTTCTTAATATAAATTTATTATTCATTAAATGTATTAGGATACATATTTATATAGAATGATAAAATAATTTCATATATATCATGAAAACTAGAAAATCATATAAATATTTCCAAACTCATTATTTTCAGCTGGAAGCATTGATGAATGAATTAATGATTTTGATGTTTTATCACTATGTTAAATTTTTAGATATACATAACGAACATAAGATAATGAAATATATATTAATATTTAATGTGTTTAATATTTTCCAAATTTGATGGTGGTAATTGATAAAATATTATAAGGGTTCAATAGATTGCCAACTAAGGAAGGAAAATATGGATGTTTATTCACTAAAAATTTAATATCAAACATCTCTATAATTTTTAATGAATTTTTAAACCTAAATATTCATAAATTTTCAATGTAAGAATATTTAATTCATAAAGGGAAGGTTAGAAATTCAGTCTTTATTAAATTGAATGTCAATAATCCAATTACAATAAGTTCAATGTCCCTTAGAAAAATAGTTTTCAGCTACAGAAATATGTACTGAGAATTTTGGAGTTCAAATTTGATAAATATATATTCTAATAGTCTGATCCAAGATGTTTATCCAATCTAGTATATAAATAGTTAAATATTCACATGGAATTAATTTAATTACTCCCCAATAAATATAAAGTGTATAAATCCATTTGTGGTGTCATCGACTTCCTTAGTAAGTTAGTCAATTTCATTTCCATAAAATTAAATTTCTCAAATTACTATCTCTCTAAGATATATATAAATATAAGGGCATTTATAAACTATATGGAGTACCACTACCTATTGTATCTAATCAATATCCATGGATTATATTTATTTTTTATGATCAATAAGAAATCATTAATGATAGAGCTATGATTTAGTAGTTTTTAACACCCTTATGTAGATTGTATGTCTGGGAAAAGCATCAGAAATCCGGAGTATATTCCGAAATAATATTTCAAATATTAATAATGTTAATAGTAATATCATCTCCCTCATGTACAGTTCTAATATAAAATCAATTTTCATTTTAGTTTTCAAATGGAACATTATGAGGGTCTCTATAGGATGAGATGAAGGGCTACAACATACTATTATAATTTTATATAAGGGATTTTAACATATCATGGACTTTTATGTGCAATAAGTGATAAAGATATAACACTTAAATGATATATAAAGGTTAACATAATTATATAGATGATTTATGAGGATAATTTAAAATGGGTTCTGGAGGTTGATGTTGATTATAAGGAGTTGATCTGGAAAGATACATGGATGTATAAATGAGATTTGGGATGAATTAAAAAAATTTACATTGTTATATCAATCCTTATGGTTTTTAAATCCTTTGAAGGATCTATATTATTTCTTAATACTCGCTCTAGATATATTCAATGAATATATTGTGTTTCATGTATTTCTTTTGAGGAATTAATTATTAGCCCCTTCACATTTATTAAACTATAAAGTAGTGAATCTACTATATGAACTCTAATATATTGAAAAATAATTACATATTAATAAATATAGAGATAAATAATTATGTAACAAGTCCAATCATCTGATCAAATTTCTATGCACAGCTCATACGTTCATATATTCTTAGTGAGAACCCAATGATGTAATTAAAGATAAGTTCCCTAACATGATTTCATCTTAATAATAAAATTTCATGGTTAAAATTCATTTTATGGTGGTTAAAGTGTAATTTTAAAATCTATTATAAAAATAATTTTCCTTATATCATATTTAGTTTCTTCTCCTAAATGCATTGAAAACCTAAAACAAAAATAATGATACATTTTAAAAAACAAAATTATGAAATATAAACATTATGTTATGAATATATATATAATTAATGGGTATCAAAATCATGTAACCAAATTATGGAAATAATTTATAAGGTCTAATTAATCAAAGAGGACTTCATACATCAAAATACCCTTTTTATGAAATTAAATGGTTCTTATGAATTTAGTACAATAATATGAAAATTATTTTTTCCTCACATAACAATGTTAATTCATAAATATTTATTTTAATTTCTTAATAATTAATGAATTTATTATATTTAATGTTACATTTTATTTTTTGGAATTATATAAGAATACTATAATTAATTAAATTTACAATGATAATGGTAAAACAACTATTTTAAAAGAATTATTCGGTTAAAATTGATAAATTTTTATCAATTTTAGTGAATAAATATAATTAAATTATAGTATAAAATATAATGATTAAATTTAGTTAAAATAAATTAACAATCATTCAATTGTTAATCAGTGAAAAATATGATTAACAATAGAAAATGGAGAAGAAAATAGTTATCCATAAATTGTTTTATATAAATTAAATGATTTCATTTAAAATGTATTTATATGTTATTGAAATTTTTGTTGTATTAAATTGATGTTAAATTTTGTTATATAACACCAAATTTTTTTAGGATGTGGTATATTATATTTTTATTAAAATATATATTACATAGTTATAATCAACGTATCTTCATAAAAAAGAAATTCATAAAATATAATCATATAACACTTAATTAGTTGAAAGATGATTAGAAAATGTGCACAATGGTATTTAGAAAATTTATAGGCCATTTACATCCAGAAAACCATTATTTCTCAAATTTGGATACTTTGACCAGCTAATTGTGTCATTCAATTATTATATAATTATACTTCTTTGTAATAGTTTCATTTGATTAACATATAAAAGGGGAACACTTAAAACAATTTATTCCAAAAGTAACCCTTTATATTAATGGACATTCCATTATTAAATCCATTTTATCCTCTATTAAAATCTCAACCTCAATGAACTTGTGTACATGCAGAGCATTGCCATAGAAAAAAATGTGGTTCATTTTTCAACAACATCTATTGTGTTTTGTAAATAAGATTAATTTGCAAGATGTATATGATCTATATATTTCAATTATAATTATTAAATTATAATTTTTATTATATCCACCCATTATGTTTCATTCATTATGAAATGGAGTCATTAATAGTGGATCAGGTGGACTACCACCTACTCAAGCAACAAATTCCCTTCTTCATCGCCCCCATTGTGGATGCTTCTAGAAATAAATTTAATTATTATATATAATATTTATGAAATATTTAAAAAATTAAAATAAATATAATTTAATTATAAAAAATTATAATTAAATATAAAATCATGATAACATACTCTCATTTTCGTTGGATTTTACCACTTATGTTAATGCAGTTACAATGACTAAACAATGAGTTGTTACAAAATATAACATATTGAAAATATATTATAACATAGTTTATTTATAAACTATTAATTACTATATAATTATTTTATAATAATTTAAAATATTTATTAATATATCTACATTCATTCATTAAAAAAATTGGAATAAGTTCTTCACATTTTTTTCTATAAACTAAATCGATTTTTTCGAAAACAATATGGGGCATAAGATAATGTTGAATGAAATTCATTAATATTTCTTGAATGATATTTTAATGATTTTCTTTGGTAAATTAAATACTAATAAGATATTAATTATGAATTAGTTTTTGAATAAACAAAATTACTCCAGCCCTATGTTTAAAATATATGTTAACGAAATAATATATATTTAGAGAATAATTGAAAATAATTATTATTAAAATTATTTATATTAATAAGGTATAATAATGGGTTATTATTTTATTTATTATTATTATATAAGCGTTAGTGTCTATTTGAGTAAGAGGGATCATAAATTAATGGTTTCTTAACATGAATTCATTTCATAATACACAAGAATTTCATTTTTTACTTTGGTCTTGCAAGATTTATTTCTTTTGTTCTACAATTGAACAATAATTAATCCACTCTATAGGGGAATTGAATTTTTTAATTCGTATATTTATCTTTTTGTATATAATTATCAAATTCATATAATTTTGGATATTAATTAGTATAATTATTAAAATGGATTCACCTTCCTTGTCCATACATTTGTTTGCTAAAAATTTTCCCCTTTTTAAAGGGTTACATAATTATGATTCGTCATAGGGGACCCTCATATTTTCTATATAGTATATTAAAATATATATTTTCTTAATATTATAATGTTTTTTTTCAATTATGGTATGTCGAAATATTTAAAATGGTTTCTATAATTTTATAAAAAAATGTTTTCTCATCTACTCCAAATGATTTTCTAAAATGATTTTATCTTTTCTAAAACCAATTAATGTAGAATCATTTAAAAATTCTTTTTTATCAATTTTTTCACTTTACATTTTTATAAAATCATTTTTCAATGTTTTCCAAAAATAAAATCATCATTTTTGAAAATAATATAAATGTTTTCTAGAAACTCTATTACTGTTTTTCATCCATTTTACTATTTATCTTAGGATGGTTTATTTCCTATGAAATAACATTTAATGAATCATTCAATAAATATAACATTGAAATAATCTAGTGGGGTAATTTAATTTTAATATCCAATCATATTTATTAATATTTTCAATTTTGGTGATAATATTTGGAAATATTGAAAAAACATTAATCTATCCATGATTACATTATGATGTGATGAATGAAACTAATTTCATTGTCATGTTTTATCATGATATTTAAAAAATTATTTAAATCATATAGAAAAAATATCCTTCGGTGATTAAAAATTGTAATCCCATATCAATTAAAATTTCATTATTACAATGAATAAATACTTGAAGGACCAAAATGTATAGTTATCTTCGAAAACTAGATACATAAATGATAATATTATTACAAATGGATACTCTAATTGAAATATATATTTTTTCCTTCTAAACAAATAAATAGCATGAGGATAACAATAATAAATTTATTATATTCATTCATATCAATCATAGTACGGTTCATGGTTTCTTTGGGAATTAATCATAATAATGGTGAGCTCAAATTATCAGTAAGGGAAATATATATTATAATAAATAATGAATCAATGAGAATAGTTAACATGTAAGGGTAATGAAATAAACACACATTCCATGTAATAAATAATATGAATGAATGTATGTATGAAAAATGGAAATTAAATAAATACAATTATATGCAATTAAAATAACATCATAAGGAAAAAAAATTAGTCATGGTATGAAACTGAAACACCTGCCATTTAATCAGTGAACTATAATGAAATTTATCCAATACTATGTCTATTCAAAATATTAGGGATAAATATTGACTAAAAAAATATAATAAAAATTCAAAATTATTGGAAACCATCTTTACTAGATACATATATATAGTAGCCTAAATACCTTTCACAAGAAGATTTAGCTATCAGGTAATAACCCATCTATGGTGGCTAGCCAACTACATTATCTTCTGAGACTACGGATTCATTGAGGTGAATTAATTAAACAGTCCACAACCCATTTCTACCTATCCACAGAATTTTTCATATTGACTAATCCAATAAATAATATTCCTTATCAAATAGTCGTATAGAAGTAGAAATACATATTAATCAATAATTAAACAAATAATCAAATTACATCCAAATTAGGAAACAAATGTAAAATTGTACACTGTTTAGGAAATAGTAATATCTATAAAAATGAAATGGATAATTTCGGAAATTTAAAAGTGCAGTGCTCATATGATATTGAATACATCAAGGTGAATAAATATGAAATCATGGAATTGAATGTGGATATTACATTTGTTGAAATCAATATTAAACCATATGGGGGAAAAATAAGGATGGTATCAATGCATCTAAACCCATGTTCAGTAAAATATAGGGTCGTTCTCATTGAGGAAATAAAATTATTAATTTAAAAAGTACTCATAAAAAGAATATTATTTATTTCAATTGTCATTATAAATATTATTTTCATTGAAAATATATTTTAAATATATATTAATAATAATCGTTTTAATCTTTTAAAGGAGGATTCAAATAAATGATGGCGAAAGAATCCTTATAAGTTGTACGAGGTAAATAGAATATTCCTTTTCTATGGTAAAAGGTTGGAAAATGAGTCTTTTGGAAAGAGAAAAGAATATATAATAGAATTTATTGGTAAAAGATCAAAATTGTTAAAATTATTTTAAATTTTATAGAGGAATGGAATAATATTTTTAAAAACCCTTTTTGAAAAACATGTTTTGAATATATTTCTTACCGAAGAGAAGTTAATTTCCTGATTTCTTAAAAACATTTTCTTAAATATCTTATCTATCAAAGAGTATAAAATGGTTCCACATCATTATTATATAGTTAAATAAAATAGGATAATGAATCTCATCAGTTTTCTTTATCGATTGATCATAATATTTCATCAAAGGAAGCATAAACATATACAATCTTGAAAGGGTGATGTTATTATCTCCATAAAATCTTATAACTCGATAACATGGATCATACCCTCCATGTAAAAAAGTTAATTTAAGTTAAAAATATAATATCATGAGTGTAATATATTAATTATATATCATGTAAAATGGAAATTTATTCACCACAAAAAATAATTTAGGTGCATATTAACACCTGAGTTGAAAGAAGAAAAATTAAGAGAAAACATTTTACTGATTTGGTAACTTTTTTATATTAAACCCCATTAAAGAAGGATCATAAAAGGGTTATTTCAATGCCATTAAATTTAGTTATATGATATATGTTATACAATTATGGACATATACCCACTACATAAAAGAATGGAATGGCGAACATAACATGTATCCCACATTAATTAAAAGTGAGATGAAATCTCATTACATTGAGTTTCCTTTATGGTGAACATCCTTTAACTTCCAACTTGATAATTTTTTTATAATTTATTAATAACCGTTTACATGTCTATAATTACTTTTATTTCACATATTACCATGTCATTTACTATTACTTAAACAAAATAAGATTACGTTGGATGTTTATCACCAATTTCAGTTTATGGTTCAAAACAACAATTATTGGTCAACTATTGTCAAAGGGTTAATTATATAACATCTACAGAATAATAAATCTAACCTTATTATCATTTATTTACATAAATTATACTTCTAAAAAAAGTAATTACTTTTTTTATTAAATATCATTACTTTTATATCATGGAGACGGTAGGCCATACGTACGCATGAGTAATATTCCCATTTTTAACTGATTGTTGTGGAAATAAGGTATATAACTGGATACATTCAATAAGGATAATTATATAACAAATAATATTTTTTTTAAATAATATATATTTATATATATAATTATTATTTTTAAATGTTATCACATCATGTCAAGGAGGTGGTATTACACATGCCCATAAATGATGTTATCTACTTTAATGTGTGTGAAGGGGTAATAAATGTGTTGATATATATATATATATATTATCCATAAATATAATTATGTAATGAATAAATAATTGATTTTTTTATTTCACTTATGTTTTATTATGAACATTCATTTATACATTCCATGTATCGTGGGAACGAATCACAATGCTTGGAGGGGACGATAGTCCACACTTCCTCAAACGAGATTATAATATTTACACAACATGAAAAGAATAAATGTAGGTTAGAAATAAAAATAAAATTAGAATAAAACATTATAAATAATATATATTAATAGAGAGAGTGATTCCCTCATAATGGCCACCATTAGCGGTGGTAGGGAAATTTTGAACAATCATCATTTCGTGAGGCAGTAGTTCACTATACACAAAAACCACATGTTTGTTAACCATTAGATGGAGGTTTGTGTAAGTGTAGTTTGAAACCTTAACATATTAAATTAAGATTATACTGAGGATACAGGTGTAATTTTTTAATAATATAATAATAATAGTGTTGGGAGTGGATAATGGAAATGAAACTATAACACATGAATGGAAAAGTTACCTCTTAATCAGGTAACTACTTTTGGGTTTTAGAAAAATATACCTTTAATTGATTTTAACCCAAGGGTAGGCTTATAGGTATATGGGAGTTATTTTTTGATAATATTTTTGTATATCTATTCCAAACCTTATATGTTTTATAGGTGTGATGAATGGGGAGATGTGGTGGCTTTTTAAAGGGAAGAAAAAGGGCATAATTAGAATTTTTGGGAAAAAGTTAGTTGTGAACATGTTCTTACTTAACAAAATTCATAGAAAAAAAACTAAATAATTTATTCTTAATGGTATAATTATTTCAACAAAAATGTTTTTGGACAGGTTTCTTTTAAAATTTAGACCATGTGTTAAAGGATTATAACATTATTAAGCTGAGTTTAACATTAATAATGTTAATTGATGTTTATTACTTTCAATATTACTTTTAGTAAAAAAAATTAGTATTATTATTAATTAATTTTCTGGAATTGAAAATATGGATTCAATTTTTTGAAATTTAAAGAAAAAAAGTGGCCGAAATTAACTTAAATTTAATCCCCAAGACGGGAAGATTATGTGGTTTTTTAATGCAAAAACATCCAAAAGATGGAAATGTTTCTTATAGTCAATTTCATTTTTAAACTGATTTAAATGACCAAAACTTGATAACTTGATAAATCTATTATCTAATTAAACATTAAAATATATATAAATTTTAATTTAACCACATAATTACATTATATTAATAACTAGTTTCGAACTAAAATTCAGTATTTTTAACTATTCCTCAAAAAATGAAAGGCCTTAGAAAATATAAAAAATTCGCCCTAAAATAATTATTATGAATCTCATTGAAATTATTAGTTTATTATGACATATTAAATCAATTAAGTTGTAAAAATTTAGAATTAAAATGGGTTCCTTATTAAATAGTGGTATAATTACCTCTAATGAATTATAGATTATTATGTGTAAAAGAGGGTTCGGTTTTATCTTATGCATATCAAAACTAATAGATAAATATAAAAAAAATTATTGAATATATACCATATATATTTCATTAAAATTTGTAAAAAAATTAATTAAATAAATTTATTAGTATAAAATATATTTGTGAGTTAAAAAATGGGTTTACATAAAAACATTCTATATATATTCAATTTGATTTTAAATTCATTTCAAATTATTTTTTAACCAATGAATTAATATTATATTATTACAAACCATAAATTTTCATATGTTAGTTAATAATATTCCTATAATCTATCATAATGGGTAGGTTATGTCATATTATATTAAATAATTATATTTTAATAATACATTTTCCTTTGGGGATACCCAGTCTTGCATGTATCAAAAGCTATCGAGGAAGGTCAATCTTTCGTGTAACACAACCTATCGAGGATGATCTCCCTTGTGTGTAAAAAATTCTAAATTAGTGTTTCATTCATGGATTATATTTTAAATATTATTCATATTACAAATAATATTGATATTAAATTACCATATGTGCTTGTTATCACTTGTCATGCAAGCTAATGAATAAAAAGTTCTAAATTCGGTTTTTCAGGGTATCATAATCTCACAAACTTATTTAAATTGCATCCTTGAAACATAAATCAATCATATCGATATATTGTTTGATAATTACTATTTTTAAACCCCACATTAAGAGAAGGGTTCATAATTAATCCCCTAGAAAAGAGATATGGAAAGTAAAAAGGTCACATGGACTACCGTGTAACATGGTATCTAAGTAGGAGCACATTAGTTGAATATATTGATACATACATGGAGGAAAATCATAAATATATATAGTTTTTTAGTAAGTTCATCAATAAATACCAAGTGATTTCTAAATGTAATGTTGAGGGCCTCGAAGCCATTAATATTTGATGATTTAGAAGGCGATCAGTTCAACAAAAATTTATTTATTTTGAAAATAATTTATTTCAATTCCATTATATTAATGTTGGGTAATCCTTTTACATACCAAGAATATAATGAAATATTATTACAGGATAGGTTTTTATATCATATATATAATCCTAAATTTTGGTTGTGCATCGACCAATTTATAATTCATCCGTTTACTCTCATAAATTAATTATAAAAAATATATTTTTTTATGATTGATGGACTATAAGAAACAATTTATTGAGAGTAAGGCCAACAAAAGAGTGGAATGTCTTAATATTTGTATTTAACCATCTCTCAAACAAAATGTTGTTAAGATATTAATTTCTAATCCTCAAAAGTAATACTAATAGTTCACAATTAATATTTATTCATTAAATTGATTAACTAAAATCAATGAAAATTAACATGAACATTGTGTTGGTTAGTGGTTCATGTGAAACCATTATTTTCCTTCGGGCATGGGTTGAAGAGACTAAATAAGGTAGGATTTGATTATTCATCACCTATATTATAGGTTTTACTTTTGTAAAACCAAATTAATATAAATTCAAAAAGTAATAAGATAGACATCCATGTAATTAGGTTAATCATTAAATATCCTTTTAACTATGTTTTTCAATACAACCTCAATGCATAAATACATCATCCATTAATTTCCACATAAATAATTCAATTTTATAGTGTTTATACAAAATATAATTTCTTGTATTTCAAAATCATAACACCTTACCTTCAATATAAATCACCTATGGTTTAACCCGCAATATTCATTTTCATTGTCTATTCAAATCGTTATTCATGGCATGTAAAGAAAATTTTTATTATTCAAAGCATTTCTTCAAGGAGTGCCAAACCATGTGCATTGTAAGGCCATTTTTCTTGTACCAAGTCACCCAGATTAAGTCCCGAAACAACCTACCAGAGTTATTACTCCTATTTACATCAATGCCAGAACCACATCTACTTGTAGTATCCTAAAAAGGATGTATTTCTTAGAATACCTACATAATATATACTTTCTAAAAATTCTAGGGTCTTTTTAACACCCCATGGATTTGAAAAAAATATTGAATGAAATTTTATAATCTATCCATTAAACACAACTTTTCCACTTCTGTGTATTGAATTTTACAAAATGGTCATCTAGAGTTGTGTTCAGTAAGTCATTTGAAGTCTGATAGAACAAACTAGATTTTTGGTGAATAGTAACATACCCTTATGAATATTAATACGAATATTAATATTAACCTTGTGAATAGAAAAAAATGATATTATTTTATTTTTTTATTGTAATAAGATAATAGGGTCTTAATTAATTTTTCAATGTCACATAAAACTAATTATATCTCAATGATTTTTATTTTTGCAATCAACTATGACTTTATATAAAAACTCAATTAATAATATTTAGAAAATTATTATTTTTTAAATGTATTTCACTTTTGAATTCTACACGTCGAAAAATGGTAGGGTTAATGTTTTGGATTTTTCTGAAATTCATGAATTTTTGATGAATAGTGAAATACGATAAAATACCATATATACAAATTATCAGTTAAATACAGTATTAATGACATAAAAAGAGATGAAAGGACACTTGGTTGGAACACACATTCACTTATTACTGTTAGGGGTAACATGAAACAACACTGTTGGTTTTCATGAGGGAATTACAAAAATAATTAATTAAATATTCAGAATTTACTCCTCTCCTCCATTATAAAAACCCCTCACAACTCCCCCTTCACATTACTCTTCTAATACTTTATTCTCCTCAATGATCTCCCCAATTACCCTTATCTAGTCTCTCCCCATGTCATAGAATCTTTTGGTCTTGTTAAAAGACCAAAGCCCCTTCCCATAACTATATTCTCAACAAGGTTATTTCAATAGGTAAAGCGCCCTTATTTTTCATTTGGTTTCCTTTCAATTTAACCTCTTTTTCTATCCTCTCCTAAACTACTCATTTCAAATGATCATGATAACTATATTATAATCTATATACTCGAATTATATCATGTGAATAGATAAACCATCATAAATATTCTTACTCCTTCCCTTTTATTTTTATAAATGAAATCAATGTCCATGAGGTTCCAATTTCAAGCCTTCGTGAATGACGAAGTTTAGTTCTTCAATTTTTTCTTCATTACTGGTCATGAAATCATATTTGAGGTTGAACCAGACTATAATATATGTATTATAAAATAATTAGTATTCAGTAACCATAATATGTACATTGAATTATGTTATATGACAAAACTAGTTCATAATAACCCAAATACCATGGAATAATCAATGGTGTTGTCATCTATTGATTCATCCTCATTCCATGTAGCCAAATGATATAAATGAACATTACCAATTATTTATGTAAATAAATAATATAATATTTCATTCCTAGAGATTTATAACCATTCGACATGAACTCCATGACTTAAAAATAAGTGAACCGATCATGAAAATAAAGAAAACAAACACCCTGGAACAATGATATCCAATATAATAACATAGCAATAAGGGTGTATATGAACTAAAAAGAAGTATGATGAAGTAAATAAATGTATAATAGGTTCTTAAAAAACTTAATAATATGTATAATATTATATTCCAAAGCATATGTTCAAGATAGGAACACATTAAGAGTTAAAGTAAGGGGTTTTCCACCCAAACATCCATTTTAATTATGGTTACTTTAATTATATGATTACCTCAATGAAATTATTATATATTTTTATGAAATCCTCATATATTCTATTTGAGTACTATATATTTGGTTAAAAATCAAAACCCGTCCTAATTTTATGGATAGTTACGTGGTTTCAAAGGATCTATAAAAATTGGTTCCAAAATACATGCCTGATTCAAGGGAATTTCTCAAATTCTTACCTTTTTTATAGGGCACACTTTAACATGTTTTGGGAAACCATTATATTTATAAAATCACTATTTTTATTTTGAAAATTCTATCTTACCTCACTTCTGGTTTTATACAACGATTTTTTCAAAAGAACTCTTCTTTTCAAAATAAAGGAGTATATATCTCAAGAATTGCTTAATGATTTTATAAGAGTGTTTTTGTCTAATTCAACACCCTTTTCTATTCCATGGTATTATTGGGATTAATCATTTTTAATGTCATATACCATATTTTATTTAATGGTTTATGAATAACTCTATTAGGGAATATCTATCCTAAAACGATTCACCATATTACTCAGAATGTTTAGTGTTTTATGTATAATGACTAGGGAATGTTTTTAAAATTTCATAAAATAGTTTCAATATGAATATATATTTTTGTGTATGTTGATCCCTCCTCATATGATGAATGCATTGGACTTATTATGTGACAAGTGGGGCCCACTATTTCCCCTCGATGCATCGGTAGGTCTCATGAGATAAAAAGACCTAGAATTGGCTAAGGCCTTTCCCAATGTGTTATATAGATTTTGGCTGAGGCATTAATCATTAGACGTCTAGGCCAAGGCATTGAAAAATTGTTTTAGAATATATGGCATATTCACTTCCCTCATTATGAATCTAGTAATTTAATGTTCACGTGGTTATTTGACTAGTATATTAACAATGATTATGTTTTATTATGGGTTTATTTTATCAGCTCATATTCCTACCATAATTTGTTCATGTTTATTGTTAAAGGCATGTGTTTTGAATTATGAACAATGTCTTATGTTTATGGTATCTTCCACCATATTTCATACTATTTTTTCATATTTGAGCTAACCCCATTCTTATGTTTCATTTTTCCCAAAATATGAAGATGTAAATTATGAATTACTTCCAAGCATAATCTATGAAGCATGGTTATTTGTAATGGAATAAATTAGAGTTTTATTTCCTTTCTTGATGTAAAGGATAAAATATATATGTATCTTCGTTCTAATAATACTAAACTTCATGGTCTTTTGTGATGCGTATTCCATGTTTGTATGCCAATGTAATCAAATAAAGAACCAGATCTGGAAAATTGGGGACAGATCTTTACTGTTGGTATTAATGGAAGTTTAGTTGAATACTTTGAAACTAGATTTAGAAAACATAGAATTAGGTAAGGGTCCCTATTTTAGTCTTTGAGGATATACATAAAATAACATCCAATTTTTTTTAAGGAATAGATTATGTGTAATTTTAAGCAATACATCCCTGTCTAGATATGAGCTTGTAGAGGTGGCTCGGGCATATATGTATCTTAGGCTAATACCCAAAAAAACACTTTGAGATAGACTCGAACTGGAATTGGTGCACGACAACATTCCTTGCTGCACTCTTGGTTATGAAACTCCCAGGGGATAAGCTTAAGATAATTCACATTTTAATTATAGGCCATAATGAAGGATTTAAATGTAAAATACTCCTCAACAAAACCATTTTTGTGAATATGGGATTATCTAAGCTTATGATATCCGTTTTTTCTATGCATTTTGTTATGTCACGATTTCACATTATGATTCATAACCTAATATAGGGTAAGCCATTATCTAGAAATGGCACCAAGTGGAAGGAATGGAAACTACATGAACACATGTTTCCTATGTAGGGATTTCCCACAAATGCAAGATAATAATGTTAACTCTATTGCTGATCAACTCATAACTATACTAGGAAAACGTACTCAGGTTATGAATAATAACCTTACCCATATGGAGCATCCGGATCCACCACATGAAGAAGCTATGTTGGATCTCTTTATGCCATAACAAACTCCATCAATCAACTAGACTACAAACCCTTTTGTATTAGAGTAGTGGATAAGTTCCCTTGAGATGATATTTCTCGCCTTAGGATGTAATGAAAGAGATAAGGTTGTCATGGTAGTCTATTGTCTATCAGGAGATGTGGATCAGTGGTGGTCATTAATCCAAAACACAAAGGAGGAAGAATAAATAGAGGATATGGAGTGGAGGGATTTTAAGGAAATATTCCTTGAGAAATAATTTCCTCATGAACAAAGAAAGGATATTGAGAGACAATTCTTGAATCTGAGGTAGAAGGAATATGCTAATTTTTCAAAGTATGAATAAAACATCCTATGTTTATCCAGATATGTTGAGGTATACATACAAAATCCAAGGAGAAAAATTGATCGATTCATTGATGGTATAAATCCATTCCTGTGGTGGGAACTGGTCTCCTAATTTTTTTCATCATAGGATTATAAAATTTCATGTCTTATCAGGACTGAAAATGAATTCTCTAAGTCTTATGACTTTAAGAGAAAGCAAGAAAAAAGAGGGCTGCTAAAAAACCTGGGAAAGGAAATATGGAAACAAGGAAGAAGGAAAGAGTTTAATTTCCACCATGTGACAATTGGGGAAGGAAACACCCTGGTTCATGCTTAAAAACAAAAGGAGTATGCTACAAATTTAGTTAGAAAGGCTATCTTTCCGGTGATTGAAATGTGAAAAAGGAATCCAATGATGTTCAATTCTATAATTTTTAGGAGATGGGACACTATAATAATGATTGTCCAAAACGTCAAGGAAATATGAAATAGAAAATGCCAAGGGACCATGGACAAGCTTATGTAATCACAACTACATAGGTTGAAGTTCCTAATGACGTGTTGTCCATTACTTTAATTGTTTCCTCAAAATTACCCAACACTTTATTTGATTCTGGATCATCGCATTCATTTATATCTTCTCAGTTTTATAATAAAATTAGATATGTCCAATTTGATTTAATAAAGGAGTTTTCAGTCAAAACTCATAAGGGATGTATCATTGTAACCAATTCATGTCAACTAGTCCCCCTCCAGACACCAAAATGTGCTCTAGTTTTTATCCTTATCATAATACAAATGACTGAATTGGATATTATTCTCGGAATTGATTTTATGTAAAATTATGATGAAAAGATTTATTTTAAGAAGAAAGATGTTAAATTTTTTGAAAATTGTGTAGAATCCCTTATCTTTAGGGTAGAAACATTGCCACTAGATTCTTATCTAGAACCACCTCCAGTAGCTCAACTGAATAAAATACTTGGAGAGGAAGATAAAAAAAATTATCTATGGGAATGGAAAGAAATCTTCAAATTTAGGATGTGCATATAGTGAAAGAGTAAATTGATTACTTTCTAGAGGATTTACCTGGACATCCTCTAGATCAGGATGTTGAGTTCTCTATTTAATTAATTTCTGATGCAAGAAATATATAAAAGACTCCCTATAGAATGGACACCATGGAATTAGTAGATCTCAAGAAATAACTAGAGGATTTGGGTGATAAAGGATTTATTCAATGTAGTGTTTCTCCATGGGGAGTCCCTATCCTCTTTGTGTAGAAGAAATATAGATCCATGGAGATTTTCATTCATTACAGGGAAATCAATGATATTACAATAAATAATAACTAGCCTCTTCCCCGGATTGATGATTTAATAGACCAACATTATTGAGCTCAATACTTTTCGAAGACTGAACATTGATTCAGATATCATCAGTTGCATGTGAGGGAATATGATATACATAAGTCAACATTAGGGACCATGTATGGGAATTACGAGTTTAGACTGATTTCTTTTGGACTGACAAATGCACCCTCTTTTTTCATGGATTTAATGAATAGTGTTTTCAAGGAATGTCTTGATAACATTATTGTGGTATTCATCAGTGATATCATTGTATACTCAAAAGGATATGAAGACCATGAGAATCACGTGCGGTTTATTCTGAGAATCATAGAAGAAAAAAATGTATGGGATTTTTAGAAAGTGCGATGTCTAGCTTCAATCAGTTTCATTTCTGGGCCATATTGTATCTAAGGATGGAATCCTATTTGATAATTCAAAGACAAAGGAAATCCAAGATTGGCACACATCCATAAATATAATTGAGGTATGTAGTTTTATTGGCTTATCAGGTTATTATCAATGTTTCATTCAGAATATTTCCCAACTGGATAACCTGCTATCCAAGCTCACACATAAAGAAGTAATGTATGTGTGGAAGAATCAATGTATAGAATTATTCGATGAATTGAAAAAATGATTGGTCAATGCTCCAATTTTGACTCTTCCATTGGGTAGTGATGGATATGTAATATATAATGATGCATCAAATAATGTGCTAGGTTGCTTCTTTTTGCAAAACGATATAGTTATTGCTTATGCATCATGACAGTAGAAGAATCATGAGAAAAAATATCCAACTAATGATCTTGCGTTAACAACTATAATATTTTCTCTGAAAATATGGATGCATTATCTCAACGGAGAGAGATGTGAGATTTATATAGATCACAATGGTTTGGCATATATTTTAACTCAAAAAGAAAACAAAATGATTTAAATAAGATGGCTTGAGTTACTCAAATATTATTATTGTTCAATACATAACCACCCGGGAAAGCTGAATAAGGTGACAGATGCATTAATTAGGAAATATCATGGCCTTCTGACTCAAATGAGGATTAAAAGAGATCCTATGTTCATGGATCTACTAAAGATGGATATGGGAATTGTCATGGAAGGGGAAACATAACTCCTCAATCAAATTATTGTTAAACCATATTTACTAGAGAAGATAAAAATTTCCCAATCTGATGATGAGAATCTGCACAAGAAAATTAATGTAGATATGGATGGGAGACAGGCTGACTTCATGTAAGAAGGTGGTCTGATGGTTGGGAAGAGGTTATGTGTTCCATTAGTAACTGAGCTTAAATGGGAACTATTAGACGACGCTCATATCTGAAATTTCTCTATACACCTGGGTAGCACCAAGATTGATAGTGATCTGAAGGAATATTTTAGGATGGATATTATGAAACAAGAAATTTCTGACTACGTGTCAAGGTGTCTAGTGTGTCAACATTTGAATGCGGAGAGACAACATCCCAAATGAGAGATCCAACCTCTAACGATTCATATGTGGACATGGGATAACATTATGATGGATTTTTTCAATGCACTACTGAGGAAACCTTGAAGGAATGATGCAATATGGGTAATTTTATATTGTCTCACTAAATCTGCAGATCTCATTCCAATAAGAGATGATTTTCGACTTGAGCGCCTAGAAAGAATTTATTTTAATGATGTTGTGAGACTTCATGGTGTACCCCCATCAATTGTTTTAAATCGTGATCCATGTTTTACATAACGATTCTATAAGAGTATTCAGATGGCCCTAGATAATCTTCATTTCAGCACTACCTTCCACCCACAAATTTATGGACAATCAGAACGGACTATTAAAACATTGGAAGACATGTTGAGGTCTTGTTCATATTATTTTCAAGTCATGTGGGATCAATATTTAACTATTGTGGAATTTTCCTACACCAATTGCTTCTATTCAAATATTCAGATGGCACCCTATGGAGAATTATATGGGAGGTGATGACGTACACCAACTTGTTGGGATGATGTTGGTGAAAGAAAGCTCGTGGGCCAAGAACATGTTTATGAAACAACGGAATTGGTGAAGATTATACAGAACCATATCAAAATCGATCAATGTATTCAAAAGATATATGCTGATAACTGAATGAAGGATTTGGAATTTCAAGAAGTTGAACATGTTTTCATAAAGGTATATCTATGGATGGGTATTATATGATTCGAGAAGTATAATAAATTACGTCCCAAGTACATCGAACCTTTTGAAATTCCGGACAAAATGGAGTCGTAGTATATTTTTTGGAAATACAGCCAAGTCTCTCTATGGTTCAAAATGTGTTATACATGTCATTGTTATGAAAGGACATGCCACACACAACACATGTACTCAATTATAATAATGTATAACATGAGCCCGATATATCTTATTGCGAAGAACATATCAAGATTCTTGATACTAGAGAACATGTATTGAGAAATCAGACATATCATCTGGGAAATGTTCTATGGAGGAACCATAAGATGGAGGAAGAAACATGGGAGAATGGAAAGATCATGTTAAATACATACCCGAATCTTTTTAGGTAATATTTTTTTGAATTTGGAGGACTAAAATTTTATAAAGAGGGGAGAATGTAACACCCCAATGTTTTGTAAATAAATATAGAAAGAAATTTTATAATCTATCAATTAAACTCATATTTTCCTATTCTATGTTTTGAAATTCAAAAAATCGTCATCTAGTGTTGTTTTCAATAAGTCATTTGGAGTCCGATAGAAAAAATGTGAGTTTTGGTGAATAGTAACATACCCTTATGAATAGTAATATGAATAGAAATATGAATATTAATATGACCCTTATGAATAGTAAATATTTATATTTTTTTTATTTTTTAGGTAATAAGAAAATGGGATCTTAATTAATTTTTCAATGTCACATAAAACTAATTATACATCTAAGAATGTTATTTTTCGAATTAACTATAGAATTATGTAAAAATTAAATTAATAATATTTAGAAAATTATTTTTGATAAAATTTATTTCACATTTGAATTATACACGTTGAAAAATGTTAGTGGGGGATTTTTCGTAATTTTCTGAAATTCATGAATTTTTTATGAATAATGATATACGATTAAATTCTATATATACAAATTCTCAGTTAAATACACTATTCATGACATCACAAGTGATGCAAGTCCACATGGTTTAAACTCACATTAACTTATTAAAAATAGGGGTCACATGAAATAACACTATTGGTTGTCTTGATGGAAATAATAAAATAATGATTTAAATATTCAAAATTTACTCCTCTCCACCACTATAAAAACCCCTCACCACTCCCTCTTATATTCACTCTTATAAGCCTTAAATCTCATCAATTTTCTTCCCAATTACCCTTCCATAGTCTCTCCCCACGTCCAAAAATCTTTTGGTCTTGACAAAAGTCCAAAATCCCTTTTCGTAAGGAGTTTTTCGAGGAGGTTATTTCAAGAGGTAAAGCACCCTTCTTTTTCATTTGGTTTAATTTCAATTTACCTTATTTTTCTATCCTCTTCTCATATCCTATATCTAAATGATCATGATAACTACAGTATCATCTATATACTATAATTATATCATGTTAATGGATGAATGATCATAAATATTCTTAATCCCTCCCTTTTATTTTTATAAACCAAATCAACGCCCATGAGGTTCCAATTTATAGACTTCATGGACAACAATGTTTTTTTCATAAATTTATTCTTAATTAATGGTCATGATACCATATTTATAATTTAACCAGACAATAATACATTTATTATAACATAAATAATATTCATGAACCATAATGTGTACATATAATTAATTTATATGACAAAACTAGTTCAAAATAATCCAAATATCGCTGAATAATTGAAGTGGTTATCATCTAATGATTAATCCACATTCCATGTAACCAAATGATTTAAATTAGCATTATTGATTATTTATGTTCATAAATAATAAATAATTTCAATCCAAGTGATTTATAACCACTCCACATGAACTCCATTACTTAAAAACATGTGAACCGATTAAGAAAATAATGAAAATGAACACCCTGGAACAACGAAATTCAATATAATAACATAGAAATGAGGGTTTACATGAACAAAACTGAATTATGATAAAATAAATACATGTATAATAGTTTCCTTAATAACTTATAAATATGTATAATTTCATATTCTAGGAGCTTAATTTCATGAGTAGAACACGTTTGGAGTTAAGGTTAGGGTTTTTCCACCCGGACATCGATTTTTATTCGGGTAATTTCATTGTTTAATTACCTCTATGAAATTATTATATATGGTTATGAACTCCTAATATATTTTTTGTGAGTATTATATATATGTTTAAAAACCAGATCCCGTCCTTATTTGATGGATATTTACATGTATTAAAGGGAACATTCAAAATTGTTTCCAAAATACAATCCTGATTCAAGGGAATTTCTCAAATTATTACATATTTTATAGGGAACTCTTCAACCGGTTTTTGGAAAACATTATCTTTATAAAATAACAAATTTTATTATGAAAATACTGTCGTACCTCAATTCTGGTTTTATAAAATGATTTTTCCAAAAGAACTCTTATTTTCAAAATAAAAGATCATTTATCTCTGGAATTTCTTAATGATTTTATAAGAGGATTTTTGTCTAATTCAACATTCTTGTCGATTCCATTGTATTTTTGGGTTTAATAATTTATGGAGTCATCTACCATATTTTATTTAATGGTTTATGACTACTCTATTTTAGAGGATCTATCCTAAAACAATTCTCTATATTACTTAGAATGGTTAGTTTTTTATGTTTTATTATTGAGGAAAGGTAGTAACATTTCATATGATAGTTTTAATATGCATGTATATGTTCTGTATGTTTCTCCCTTCTCAAAAGAGGAATGCATTGGACATATATTGATATGGGTGGGGCCCGATATATCCCCTCAATGCATTGGTAGGTCTCATTAGACAAATAGACGTGGAATTGTCTAAGGCCTTTCCCAATGTGTTTTATGGATTTAGGCTGAGGCCTTAATCATTAGACGTGTTGGCCAAGGCCATGAAAAAAAGTTTCAGAATGTCCATCATATGAACTTCTCTCATTATGACTCTAGTAATTTAATGTTCATTTTGTTATTCTACTAGTATATTACCCATGATTATGTTTTATTATGGAATGATTTTCTCATCTCATATTCCTGCCATAATGTGTTCATGTTTATTTTTAATGTCATGTGTTTTCAATTATGCACCTTGTCTTGGGTTTATGTTATCGTCCACTGTATTCCTTAATCTAACGTTTTGCTTGAGCTCACCCCTTTCTTATGTTTCATTTTTTAAAGGATATGAAGAAGTAAATTATTCATGAATTGCAAGAATAATCTTGGAGGCATGGATGTTTCTAATGGAATAATTTAGTGTTGTTTTTCATTTCTTGATGTAAAGTGGAACTTATTTATTTATCTTGTTTCCAGTCATAATAAACTACTTGTTCCTTAGGGATTCTTATTCCTTGTTATTATGCCAATGTACTCAAATAAGGCACCAGCTCCGGGCAACTGGGGTCAGTTTCTTACAGTTTTCATCTATACTTTTTCAAATTCATCCATAGGTTTATGTTCTATAATATAAATTTTTCTAAATCTTGTTCCCATTGTTACTAATAAATTTCATCTTATTCAAACAATCATAACCCAAATCTCATCTTCCTAGATCCGGTGTTTTCTACCAATTACATTGGCATGATTACATGGAATCAATTCCCAAAGGACCAATCAGTTTAGTAGTTTTCAAAGACCTGATTTATAAATGATAATTTTATAACTAATGGATACACTAATTAAAATATATTTTCATTTCTTATAAACCAATAAACAACTTTGAGTATAATTATATTCCATCTATTATATTCGTTCATATCATTCAACGTACTTTTCTTGGATTCCTATGGAATAAAACATAATAAGGGTGATCTCAAATTCTTAGTAAGTGAAAAAATAGTAGAAACAATAATGAATCAATGAGAACAATCAATTTAGAAAACTAACTCAATAAATATATATTCCATGTAATAAATAATCTAATTGAAATTACACATCAAATATTTAAATTTAATAATGAGAAACACATGATATTCAAATAACATTTAAAGGAAAACATTATAAAGTAAGGCTAGAAATAGAAACACATTCCAATAAATCATTGAACTTAAATGAAATCTATCCTTATATATGTCGACTCAAAATATCATTGATTAATAATAATTAAAATATAAATGAATGATATTCTCAATTATAGGATACCATGTTACCTATTTACATAGAAAAATTGTCATAAAGAAAAACAAAATATAGTTTAGCTATCAGGTAATAACCCATATAAGGTACATGGCTACCTATGTTCTTTCATGATACTACAGGGGCATTGAGGGGTTTTCATTAACTAATCAATAACTCACTTATACATGCCCAAATAATTATTTATATTAAATAATAAAATAAATAATATTCCATATCAAATAAATTCATTAAAGACGAAACACATATATATCAATAATTCCCCTATTAGTAAAATTAATACTAATGTAGGTACCATAGGTAAAGTGGTATACAGTTTTGGTAATATTAATATCCATGAAAAGTGAATTGGATAATAAGGGTGAATTAAATGTTAAATGATCAAGTGATATTGAATAATTCAAGGTACTAACAATTAAATCAATGAAGTAAATGTGAATAATATCCTAGTCTAAATAAATAATAAACAATACATAGGAAGAATACAAATTTTATAAACACAACAAATCCCAAGTGGGGTAAAATAGAGGGTTGTTGTCTTTAATGATATATAAGAATAACTTTTAAAAAACGTCATGAGGAAAATATCCTCTGATTTAAATAAACCCTTCTAAAAAATTCATTGAATATATATTTTGATGATAATTTAAATTTAATCCATTTAGAATTTAGGAGGATTCAAAGAGATGATGGTGGATGAATTCATATATGTCGTATATTGTAAAAATAATATTACCTTTTTTACGGTAAAAGGGGTGAAATTGCCTCATTTGAAAAGAGAAAATAAAATTCAATAAAATATATTTGTGAATAAACTGATAGAAAAGTATTTTAAATATTAAATGGGAATGGAATAATATTCTTATAGATCCTTTCTGGAAAGTATGGTTTTGAAAATATTTCTGATCGAAGAGAGGGTAAAGTCGAGGTTTTTAAAAGATAGTTTCATAACTATATTATGTAACAAAGAGTTTAAAATGGTAGCTATACATGATTATGTAATGAAATAAAATAGGATAAGTAAAATCATGTGTGTTATTGATATATAAATCATTATATTTCATCAATTGAATCCTAAACATATACAATCACGATAAAGTGATGAGATTGTCTCGAAAAACTCTTATAATATGGTAATGTGGGTCATACTATCTATATATGAAAAGTAAATTACATGAAGAATATAATATGATGAAAATATTTATATTATTAACTTATCATGTAGAGTGGATATATATACACCTTGAAAAAGATTCTAGGTGAATAATAAAAAATTAGTTCTAATAAGGCATATTAAAACAAAACATTTTACCCATTTGGTTATTTTTGAATCATAAACATGATGAAGGAAGGATAATAAAATGGATATGATAATACCTTAAATTTTTATTATAATATAAATTGAATATAATCACTATAGTACATATCCCGCACAAAATGAATGTGTGGTGAACATAACATGTATCTCATGGAAATTTAAAGTTTGATGAAATCTCTTTACCTTGAGTTTCCTTTAAGTTGAACGTCCATTAACATCATGTATAACAAATAGATGTTAATTTTATACTTTCTTCAGAATCATTTTAATATATTTAATTATATTTATTTTACTTCTTTCCATGTTTTTTACCCTATATAAATAATTCCATTTATATAGGGTGTTTTTCACTAAATTCAGTTTATTTGTCAAACCAACTATTGTTTGCAAACTTTGGTCAAATGGTAAAAAATAAATTGATCTAAATATACATATATATTATATTTCAATAAATTTAATTAATTCATGAATATTTTATTGTTGTTTTTTATTTCACTTATTTTTAATTATCTCCTTTCTTTTATACATTCCTTGTACCGTGCAAACAAATCACATCTCTTTGAGGGGTGGTTGTCTACACTTCCTCAAATTATATAATCATATTTACACAACCTGGAAAGAAAAACGGTATATAATAAATTTAAATTACAGGAAAATAAAACATTATATATGACATATATGTCATATATAAAATATGTTTCCTTTATAATTACCACCATGAGAGGTGGTAGGGAAAAATTGAACAATCGTCATTTTATGAGGCAGCAGTTCGCCGTACGAAGAAACAGTATGTTCATTACACTTTAGATGGGGATGTGTGTAGGTTTATGTAGAAGCATTATAATAACAACATATTAGTATATTTGGGATACTTTTTTTATGTAATAATTAAATAATAATATTATATGATGTACATAATGGAAATGAAACAAAAAAATCATGAGTCAAGATGTTTCCTCTTAATTGGGTAACTAATTTTTGTTTGAACCAAAAGATTCCGTTAATTTATTTATTCCTAGGATTATGAATATATTTCAAGAAAATGGATATTGGGAGAAAATTTTGGAATATTATGTCAGATCCTAATAGGTTTTATGGGTGTGATGAATTGGGATAGGTGGTGGCCTTTAATAGGGCATGAAAAAGATTTAGTTTGAATTTTTGGAAACATGTTTGGTGTGAACATGTTATGTAACACCCCGAGCTTCCACGATACGCTTCTCATTGAATAATGAAATAGCTTGCATTGTACGCAACTTCGAGTTCTAAAACACCGCGACTAATCAAAGTAGCTGTTATGAATAGTAATAACCACTTTTTAAAATTATAGATATTTTATATTTCAAATGGACTTCATTTTTGTATTCGTAATATCTAAATCATCCTAAGTTGAATTTTTTGTAACTTTCAGAGAACTTCCAATTTTTTATGAATAGTGAAAAATACTTAAAACAACTTTTTTTAATCAAAATAATTAATTGTGATAAATTATACTATTTAGTGGTTTTAAAGTATAATTAGAACATATTTTTACCATTTTATCCAATGGTGGTCATTAGAATTAATTTAACATTGAAAATGGACATAAACAAATGCCGATCTTTTGATATAAATTGTTTCTTAAAAACACGCTATTTGTTCTGACAGCGGGAATTAATTATATAATTAATTAATGCAAACTATATGTTTGGAATTTTGTAAAATAGACATCATTTTTGAATTCGGAATATCAATTATAGCTTAGGGTGAAATTTTGGTACTTTTCGGATAACTTTTGTATTTTGATGAATAGTGAAAATTACTAAATTTTAATTAAAAACAACTTTTTTAATCAAAATAATTAATATTGATAAATTATGAATTTGAGTGGTTTTAAAGTATATTTAGAATATATTTTTACCATTCAATTTAATGTTTGTCATTGGATATAATTTTACAATTAAACCGAACATAAACAAGTGTCAATCTTTTGATAGTTATTATCTCTTAAAAACACGCTTTTTGTTTTGACAGCGGGAATTAATTTTAAATTAATTTCTGCCACTTCTGTGTTTTGAATTTAGGAAAATGGATTCCATATTTGGAATCAGGATGTTCAAATTGTGTAAATAGGTAACTTTTATTTTTAGACATTTTGAATAATTACTGCGGTAAATATTTTATTTACCATGGTTAAGGGTAAATCCGGTAAATAAGGGTTAAAAAATAATATTATAATAATACTAAATTACCCTAAAACGTGTCTTAACCCTATTGGTTGATACATGGTCGACCATGGGCATCTTTGGGTCGATTTTGGGACCCCATGGATCCACTTGTAAGTGATAATGACACATTATATTGATAAAGCTAAAATAAAAATAAAAATGGCATAAGCTTACATCTTTTAGAAGAACAATTTTTACATAGGGTTATACATGTTGGATTTTAGATTATAAATATTCATTAGAAAGCTAAAAAGATTTCCTACATAATGATACTTTATTTATAATTTTTAGACATTAAATAAGTTATTTTATTTATGACACAATGATGATGCAGTAATTACTATAATAGTGAACAATTAAAATAAGTGATATTATAAATACCCAAATAAATATAATATGAAACTTTTAATGAATTAAACTAATTTTATAGGATAATATGATATATTAGGATTGATTTAATTGACTTTTTTCGAAGCAATCAATCTGTTATGAGTTTCACAAAAATCAACTAATGAATAGTGTCAAAATTGACATAAAAGAGTTCTTAAAACAAATATTATATTATTAATTGATATAAAATTCTTAAAAATCTAAGGTTCGGCCAAGAGACTTATATCATGATAGGAGAATCATTAATGGACCACTTGGGGGTCTCTTGGATGTATATAGTAAGTTTATTAACCATATTATATAAAAATACAAAGTGACATTGTAAAAGTGAAACTAATTAACTTAGAGTTAATACTTAAAGATAAGGTTAATATAAGTACCCAAACCTGTCTAAATTCTATTGGATGAGTTGTTTTCGACCCATCCATACCTCAACCTTTGAATAGTCAACTTTGGAGCCATTGGAAACCGAATATGAATTTATTATAAATTAATATTTTTAGCTTTTCCAAAGGTACCCCTCACCCCTCTTATAAAAGGGCACTCCTCCTTCTCATTTCCTCACACCTCTCAAGCCACTTGGCTCGTCCAAACTCTGCCCAACTAAGCTCCCCACATCCCTCTCCTCCTCCTTGAAGCTTCCCCTTAGGCAGAAAGCATTTCAAGAAGTCCTTTGGTTCCAACCAAAGTGAGTTACCTAAATTAAAGGAGGTTAACCTACCCCAACAAAGGAAAAGTACAAGGTAAGGGTTATTTCACAATCTCTTCATTATTCGAGGTTGTTTATACGTAATAATCTACTGGGATCTCTTTATCATCCACATCCATGTTTCTTAAAAATGTATTTCAAAACATTTTTACTATTACAAGAATATGGGTTAAAGTCATTTATACCATTGTTTGACTTTTTATAAGAGGTTTATAAAGGAATCTTTCCGTCGTTTTCAAAACAAGGTCCTTTTTAACCTTTTCGACAGAATTGAGGTAAGAATGTTTTTTTTATCTTATACGGCGGGTGCGGTTATTTTACGCCGTTATAAAATCTTCAAAGCTTTACTTACAAGCTTATAAGAATATTTTCAAGAAAATGTTTTATTTTATATGGCTCTTAAATGATTTCAAAAATATAAAGAGATATTTCTCTAAAATGTGTTTTGATTTCATCTATGTCAACATCCTTTTATGGATTTTACGCTTATTTGATACAAAACTTCTATATTGTATTGAAAGTTTTTTGATATGTTTGACTGTGGATGTGCTATTTTATACCATTCATAGTTTTTGGTGAAACTATTGACATTTCGTATGCTAGTTTTAATCCGAATGTTTATGTTATATTTCAAACTTTTCTTCAGATGAATGTGCTAAACAAGTATGTTCCGGGTTTGGGACCGGTAAAAGTAAGCCCTCCAGGTTGGGGACTGGTAAAAGTAAGCCCTCCAGGTTGGGGACTGGTTAAAGTAAGCCCTCCAGGTTAGGGACTGGTAAAAGTATGCCCTCCGGGTTGGTGTCCGGTTATTAGAGGCACTCCGGGTTGGTGTCCGGTTATTAGAGGCACTCCGGGTTGGTGTCCGGTTATTAGAGGCACTCCGGGTTGGGTTCCGGTTAGAAGTAACCCCTAGGTCTTAGGATGAGACCTAGACAATGAAATTAATGTTTGACATTATGCATTCCAACATTATTAAAGTGGTTATTGATATTTCATGTGATAATTCGATTAGTAGAATATCCATGTGAACAAGTAAATGGAAATATTTCATTTTACTTTTTCCATACTATGTTGAAGTTCAATTTTAAAAGGCTTTTGTTTTAGTAATTCATTGCCTTAAATGTTTATGCATATTTTTGAATGTTCCGCTATATTGTTATCCTTACTGGGCATTTGAGCTCACCCCTTTTCTATGTTTTATTTTTCCCAGGAAGTGAAGATGTAAGTTATGAATGACCTGCAGGGATATTATGAGGGGATTATAGTGTGGATTGTGGAAACATTATGTTATTGTAGTAGTCTTTCATTTTATGATGTAATGTAAAACTTATGAATATATCTAGTGTTTCCAAGGCTACTAAACCAATCGGTCTTTAGAGATTTGATCTTTCTTGTGATCATGCCAATGTTACGAAGTAATGCACCGACTCTGGGTAGCTGGGGTCGGGGCGTTACAGTTGGTATCAGAGGAAGTTTAGTACAAACCTTGGAAGCTAGATTTAGATAAACTCTGATTAGAGCACGTAGACCTAAGATGAACTTTGAGGATTAGTGTAAAAGAACTTCCTAGAATTTTGGTATTGTAGAGATTTTGTGAGTTTTCCGAGCAATACATCCCTGTCTGGATACGAGCAGGTAGAGGCGGCTCTGGCACAGATGTACCTAGGGGTAAAACCCGAAAACACCGCTTTGAGCTAGACTCGAACGGGAACTGGTGTACGACAACGGGCCTTGCTGCACTCTTGGTTACGACACTCCCGGGGGATATGCTTAGGATAACTCTCATTTTCTTTACAAATCATTATGAAGGTTGTATGAGTATATACTTCCTCAAAGAAAACATTTTTATGATTATGGATTATATCCATAAATAGTTCAATTTATGTTAAGTGTTTTATAAGTATGGGATTATGTATTTTGATTCATAAACTGATCTAGTTTATGCCATTGTTTAGAAATGGCGCCTAGTGGTAGAAATGGAAACCGTATCAATGCACGCACTCCATGTAGGGATTTCCCTCCTGCTCAAGATAATTATAGTGGGGCTGGTGATGCAACTGGTGTCGATCAGCTAATCACCATACTAGGACAACTTACTCAGGTTATGAATAATAACCTTACCCGTATGGAGCACCCTGATCCGCAGCGTGGAGGATCAATGTTAGACCGATTCATGAGGCAAGAACAACCAACGTTCAATGGGAGTACAAATCCATTAGTAGCTGAGCAATGGATAATTTCCTAGAGAAAATATTTCAGGCTTTGGGGAGTAGTGAAAGGGAGAAAGTTATCATGGCAGTTTACCGCCTCACTGGAGATGCTGATCAATGGTGGTCATTGATTCAAAACATGAAGGAAGATGATGAAGTATCTAATATGGAATGGAGGGAGTTCAAAGATCTGTTTTTAGAAAAATACTTCCCTCGCGACCATCGAGCAGATATGGAAAGGCAATTTCTAAGTCTGAGACAGAAGGAGGATGAGAATGTCGCAAAGTATGAGGCTAACTTTACAAGGTTAGCAAGGTATGCCGGAGATTATATTCGCAACCCAGGAAGTAAGATTGATCGTTTCTTTGATGGGTTAAAACCATTTCTCAGTCGAGCTTTGGTATCACAATCCTTCTCATCATACGAAGATATTGTCTCGTGTGCTATCAAGACAGAAAAGGAATTCTCTAAGTCTTATGACAACAAAGTAAAGCAAGAGAAGAAGAGAACGGTGGAACAAGAGACAGTTAAAGAGAAAAAGGGAAAGAAGGATTTTCCATTATGTGATAATTGTGGGAAGAATCACCCTGGTACTTGCCTAAAAGGAATGGGAGTTTGTTATAAATGTGGATAAAAGGGTCACCAGGCTCGTGATTGCAAGGGAAAGAAAGAGGCTATCAAAGTGGAATGCTACAATTGTAGAGAAATGGGTCATTATGCAAATGAATGTCCTAAGCGTCAGGGAAACTTACCTTAGAAAAGGCCAAGGGATCAAGGCCAATCTTATGCTGTGACTACAGTTGAAGCGGAATAATTAATGTATTGGTGCTTTTGGACTCAAGGATTATATTCTGGTTATAAGAATAATGTGATATATATATGGATTGTACTGCAGTACTTGTTGATTTCAGTAAGGTTTTAATATGATGAAGGTAATTATATTTTTAGTATGTGACAATAAGAGAAACCTTACTTCGTTTGGGGAATCTGATAAATTGATTTTGGAATTAAGAAACCTTTTAGAGAAAGTCTGGACAAAGGTATTTTGGATAACTAGAATGGTTGGAGTGGATTAAGTTGATCTTTGGATAGTATTGTTTAAGTTTAAAAAATTTATGAAGATTATTTTTGGAATATTATAATACTATAGTTTTAGGAAAAGGACAACCTGTAGGGTGAGGCATAACCTGTCGCATCGGACAAAGTTACAGGAATCGAACCCACAACCATAGTGCGATAGGCCTTTATTTCCTACCACTAGCCTACAGGGAGTCCCTGGTTATTACAAAATAGTTTTCATATTCTAAATGGTTTGTGGTAAAAAATTATTAATGAAAGTCTACATGATAAGTAAGTATATTTCCTCACATTCTTAGTAAATCTCTTAAATAATTTCCTCACCTCTATGAAAGGTTACTTAAAACAAAAACGTTGTCGATTAACTTTTCCAACTGGGAATTCAATGAATGTTTAACCAATCACAAGTTTGTGATTTTCTTATTGTTAACTTTCTTCTAATCCTGTTTTCTAGAACTCTTCATCAGACCATGCTAGTCTGTTTTTCCTCCATATCCATATTTTCATAGAACCCTAGTATGGGCTATCTCGGATGACCTTTGTACTTCTCTTTCTTTCTTTTAATGTTATATTTTTATTAATCTTATTTCCGATGTGGGTTTTCCACAAAGGTATTTTCTATTTTCAACCTTTTAATTTCAAAGACAAATTTCAAATTGCGAGGACGCAATTTATTGAAGGAGGGGAGAATGTAACACCCCGAGCTTCCACGATACGCTTCTCATTGAATAATGCAATAGCTTGCATTGTACGCAACTTCGAGTTCTAAAACACCGCGACTAATCAAAGTAGCCGTTATGAATAGTAATAACCACTTTTTAAAATTATAGATATTTTATATTTCAAATGGACTTCATTTTTGTATTCGTAATATCTAAATCATCCTAAGTTGAATTTTTTGTAACTTTCAGAGAACTTCCAATTTTTTATGAATAGTGAAAAATACTTAAAACAGCTTTTTTTAATCAAAATAATTAATTGTGATAAATTATACTATTTAGTGGTTTTAAAGTATAATTAGAACATATTTTTACCATTTTATCCAATGGTGGTCATTAGAATTAATTTAACATTGAAAATGGACATAAACAAATGCCGATCTTTTGATATAAATTGTTTCTTAAAAACACGCTATTTGTTCTGACAGCGGGAATTAATTATATAATTAATTAATGCAAACTATATGTTTGGAATTTTGTAAAATAGACATCATTTTTGAATTCGGAATATCAATTATAGCTTAGGGTGAAATTTTGGTACTTTTCGGATAACTTTTGTATTTTGATGAATAGTGAAAATTACTAAATTTTAATTAAAAACAACTTTTTTAATAAAAATAATTAATATTGATAAATTATGAATTTGAGTGGTTTTAAAGTATATTTAGAATATATTTTTACCATTCAATTTAATGTTTGTCATTGGACATAATTTTACAATTAAACCGAACATAAACAAGTGTCAATCTTTTGATAGTTATTATCTCTTAAAAACACGCTTTTTGTTTTGACAGCGGGAATTAATTTTAAATTAATTTCTGCCACTTCTGTGTTTTGAATTTAGGAAAATGGATTCCATATTTGGAATCAGGATGTTCAAATTGTGTAAATAGGTAACTTTTATTTTTAGACATTTTGAATAATTACTGCGGTAAATATTTTATTTACCATGGTTAAGGGTAAATCCGGTAAATAAGGGTTAAAAAATAATATTATAAGAATACTAAATTACCCTAAAACGTGTCTTAACTCTATTGGTTGATACATGGTCGACCATGGGCATCTTTGGGTCGATTTTGGGACCCCATGGATCCACTTGTAAGTGATAATGACACATTATATTGATAAAGCTAAAATAAAAATAAAAATGGCATAAGCTTACATCTTTTAGAAGAACAATTTTTACATAGGGTTATACATGTTGGATTTTCGATTATAAATATTCATTAGAAAGATAAAAAGATTTCCTACATAATGATACTTTATTTATAATTTTTAGACATTAAATAATTTATTTTATTTATGACACAATTATGATGCAGTAATTACTATAATAGTGAAAAATTAAAATAAGTGATATTATAAATACCCAAATAAATATAATATGAAACTTTTAATGAATTAAACTAAATTTATAGGATAATATGATATATTAGGATTGATTTAATTGACTTTTTTCGAAGCAATCAATCTGTTATGAGTTTCACAAAAATCAACTAATGAATAGTGTCAAAATTGACATAAAAGAGTTCTTAAAACAAATATTATATTATTAATTGATATAAAATTCTTAAAAATCTAAGGTTCGGCCAAGAGACTTATATCATGATAGGAGAATCATTAATGGACCACTTGGGGGTCGCTTGGATGTATATTGTATGTTTATTAACCATATTATATAAAAATACAAAGAGACATTGTAAAAGTGAAACTAATTAACTTAGAGTTAATACTTAAAGATAAGGTTAATATAAGTACCCAAACCTGTCTAAATTCTATTGGATGAGTTGTTTTCGACCCATCCATACCTCAACCTTTGAATAGTCAACTTTGGAGCCATTGGAAACCGAATATGAATTTATTATAAATTAATATTTTTAGCTTTTCCAAAGGTGCCCCTCACCCCTCTTATAAAAGGGCACTCCTCCTTCTCATTTCCTCACACCTCTCAAGCCACTTGGCTCGTCCAAACTCTGCCCAACTAAGCTCCCCACATCCCTCTCCTCCTCCTTGAAGATTCCCCTTAGGCAGAAAGCATTTCAAGAAGTCCTTTGGTTCCAACCAAAGTGAGTTACCTAAATTAAAGGAGGTTAACCTACCCCAACAAAGGAAAAGTACAAGGTAAGGGTTATTTCACAATCTCTTCATTATTCGAGGTTGTTTATACGTAATAATCTACTGGGATCTCTTTATCATCCACATCCATGTTTCTTAAAAATGTATTTCAAAACATTTTTACTATTACAAGAATATGGGTTAAAGTCATTTATACCCTTGTTTGACTTTTTATAAGAGGTTTATAAAGGAATCTTTCCGTCGTTTTCAAAACAAGGTCCTTTTTAACCTTTTCGACAGAATTGAGGTAAGAATGTTTTTTTTAACTTATACGGTGGGTGCGGTTATTTTACGCCGTTATAAAATCTTCAACGCTTTACTTACAAGCTTATAAGAATATTTTCAAGAAAATGTTTTATTTTATATGGCTCTTAAATGATTTCAAAAATATAAAGAGATATTTCTCTAAAAAGTGTTTTGATTTCATCTATGTCAACATCCTTTTATGGATTTTACGCTTATTTGATACAAAACATCTATATTGTATTGAAGGTTTTTTGATATGTTTGACTGTGGATGTGCTATTTTATACCATTCATAGTTTATGGTGAAACTATTGACATTTCGTATGCTAGTTTTAATCCGAATGTTTATGTTATATTTCAAACTTTTCTTCAGATGAATGTGCTAAACAAGTATGTTCCGGGTTGGGGACCGGTAAAAGTAAGCCCTCCAGGTTGGGGACTGGTAAAAGTAAGCCCTCCAGGTTGGGGACTGGTTAAAGTAAGCCCTCCAGGTTAGGGACTGGTAAAAGTATGCCCTCCGGGTTGGTGTCCGGTTATTAGAGGCACTCCGGGTTGGTGTCCGGTTATTAGAGGCACTCCGGGTTGGTGTCCGGTTATTAGAGGCACTCCGGGTTGGGTTCCGGTTAGAAGTAACCCCTAGGTCTTGGGATGAGGCCTAGACAATGAAATTAATGTTTGACATTATGCATTCCAACATTATGAAAGTGGTTATTGATATTGCATGTGATAATTCGATTAGTAGAATATCCATGTGAACAAGTAAATGGAAATATTTCATTTTACTTTTTCCATACTATGTTGAAGTTCAATTTTAAAAGGCTTTTGTTTTAGTAATTCATTGCCTTAAATGTTTATGCATATTTTTGAATGTTCCGCTATATTGTTATCCTTACTGGGCATTTGAGCTCACCCCTTTTCTATGTTTTATTTTTCCCAGGAAGTGAAGATGTAAGTTATGAATGACCTGCAGGGATATTATGAGGGGATTATAGTGTGGATTGTGGAAACATTATGTTATTGTAGTAGTCTTTCATTTTATGATGTAATGTAAAACTTATGAATATATCTAGTGTTTCCAAGGCTACTAAACCAATCGGTCTTTCGAGATTTGATCTTTCTTGTGATCATGCCAATGTTACGAAGTAATGCACCGACTCTGGGTAGCTGGGGTCGGGGCGTTACATGTTATTACCTAATAAATTTTATAATAAACATTAAAAACTAAATAATTTATGTTTAACGCAATAATTATGTCCATAAAATGGGTTATTGACAAGTGGCTAGGTCATTTGGGCCCTTCTGTTAAAGGTTTAGTCCTTTATTAAGGTTAGTTTTCCTTAATAAATGTATATTTATCACTTTCACTAATCCTTCTGGTAGAAAACAATGTTGGTCTTATGTGACATTATATATTATGATTATTAAAAATATGGAATCCAACTATCAAAATTCAAATCACCTATGTAATAAAATTAATTCAAAATTAATCCAGTCGATGGGACGATAATGCAGGTTTTTAAAGTAAAATCCTCTGAAAGTTGGATATGTTTTTATAGTCAATTTCAATGTGAAATTGATTCCAATTACCAAAAATAGATTAATTGATAAAATAATTATATAATAAAACTACAATAAAATTATTTTCAAATTTTATCGATATAAAATATTATTATTAAAAAGAATGTTTGAAATAAAATTCTATATTTTTAAGTATTGGTTAAAAAATGTAATGTCTCAGAAAAGGTAATAAATTTACCCTATCCCAATTCACATTTTTCTATTGAAATGAAGAAATTTATTTTTATATATTAAATCAATTAATGTTTAAAAATTTAGATTTAACATGGGTTCTCCATTAAATGATGATAAAATTACCTTTTAAAAAATACAGGTTTTATATGTGTAACATTTGGGTTGTTTTTATCTTATGCATATAAAACATAAGGGATGAAAAAATATATATATTTGATTCAATATATACAACATATAATTCATTATAATAATTAAATAATAGTAATTATTTAAATTTATTAGGATTAAATAGTTTTGTGAGAATAAAATGGTTTTATATTAAAAATATTCCGTTTATATTCAATAGGTTCTCATATTCATTTCTCATAAACCAATGACCTATGAATTCAACATATATTATTATAAACCATTTTTTTCATAAGTTAGTTAATATTATTAATAACCACTAACATAAAAGATATGATATATCATATTATATTAAATCATAAAATTTTAATAATACATTGTTATTTAGTGAAACTCGGTCTAACATATAACACAAGTTATTGATGAAGGTCACTCTTCCGTATAACCCAAGCTATCAAGAAAGTAACCTATTTCACGTAAAACATGAGAACTTTATGTTGCATGAATGTAATATATTGTAAACAATAAACATATATTAAATTATTTGGTTATTGTATAACCATATTCTTTTTTTCATGTGTCATACAAACTATCGAATACAATGTTCTTACTTCAGTTTTCCAAGGTGTAAAATGTGTAGGAATTATTGGATATGATAAAAAAAATAAAGGTTGATACTTATCAGATATGATAACAGAATAATGTGTGGACTTCATAAATGTTCTCATAATAAAATGATATCGGTTTCTAATTTTTTTCAACAGATCATTGTTATGTTATGCCTCATAGGTATTTAACGTTTTAATGCTATATTACTATGACTATGCTCTATCACTCAGGTTTATTAACTCATGGTTCCAAATTATTTATGTAAAGTATATTTTTTCACAAACATTTTCTTCATTAATGATTCATATATTTCTCAAAAAATATTATTATCATTTAATAAGATTACACTTTTATACCAATAGGAGCTCAAGTATGAACCAATATCATGAGTAGCCTCGTAGTATAACCATGTGGCTTACCTAACACCCGTGTGTTCATGGTAAACAATAATGGAGTCGGGAGAGAACATTTAGATACATTTTATCCCCATAAAATATAATAATCAAAACTAAAGAATCCAAATATGATTCCATCATTAGTCATCCATACGTTGGATGTCCATGCTAAATTAAATAACCATCATCAAAATAGAACTAAAACCAAATATAAAATTGTAGTAATAAACATACAATATTAAATGAAGGGAAATTTAAATATATTCCTTGATACTTTCTAATGAAATCTGAGATGACTGATATTAAATCAATTATACATAATCCTTAAATAAAACCAAATAGACGACCACATATCTAGGAGACTTCCCCATCACTCTCCAATATCTAAACCATAAATGTTTTCCATGGTGATCAAATCAATGTAATGAAATGAAAATATAACTAAAAATATGGTAGACATGAGCACATATTTCTCTAGGTATACCAATGTGAAACACACCCCATATAATATATTTTAATCAAAGGTCTGTTTTTTCTAATATGAAATATGGTTTATAAAAATATGTTTTACTTTTATATTATTTTTTTAAAAAATAATTATATGTAACCCTTACATTTTTTAACAATAATTACATAAAACATGATGTCTTATTCTTTTAAGATAAAATTGTTAAATAATTAATATTAATGACTATGCTTCATAAAACTGACTTTGTATATGAATTTTAAAAAAACATATGTGTTTCAAAATAATTTAAAAAAACATTAAAATAAAATGATTAATATTTGAAATAAAAAAAATTAAAGTGAAAAAATATATAAATATAAATAACTATCATAAAAAAATATAACAATGACAGAAACATCATATGAATAAAGGAAATGGGAAAGTATCATATCATTCATTGGTTCTATGATTAAAAATTATATCATATAAATAATCATGTAGTTATAGATATCATATGATTTAATTAGGACAATGTGCAAATATTATAATATAATATACAAAAATACTCTATTATACTAGCGCTCTTGATGTAATCTTATAATCCTACTTCTCATTCAAGCAATATGTGGCCTAAAAGAGGGGAAACTCCAAAAATAAAGAATATTCTGTAATAAAGTCCAAAAATAATGGTGTGATCTTAAGATAGTGTATTATATATTTTATTATATTCTAATATATACTATTGATTCCCCTTATGTGTGAAAAATTTTGTTGAATGAAGTTATATTATTATGAAAATTGATATAATATTAAATATCATCCATTACATGAAACATGATTTATTCACAAAAGCATCATCCCTGGTAACCCTGTCATGAATAGATCCAAACCATAAATATCATCAATAAAACAATATAGTCCAATAACATTGATATTTCTATTACTACATATCAATAAAATAGACACATTCCAAGGAGTTTTTATTAAGAAATAAACTAGTTTTGAAAGTATAAATCATTCCTTCCAAACATTATTTATTATATAGTTTATAATGGACTTTTAAAATGATATATGAACACCACATACCTTTAATAAAATCATTTAAATAATTTTTGACAACTAATAAATATTATAAAATTTTACAAATTACTTATAATGGAATTGCAGCAACATAATCAAAATAGTTGTGTGCATGGATTAACAGAATGGTCTTGACTAAATAATATCAAGAGATACAAACCACTAAATTTAAATGAAATTAATTAGATAATTTATTTTCATATCATGGTAAATATTAATTTTTGTGATACTAAATATCAATACCCTGATAATTAGTATAAACAATAATGAAATTAATTCTTTTTAAAATAAAGTCATTATATGTGGAATCTTACCTCAAAATTATCACCTTGTATATGTAAGGTAATAATACACCATAAGAGAGAAATATTTAACTATAAAAAGGGTACCCACACCTAAAAAAATAAAAACATAGTATCAGCTCAAAGTCACCCAATTCTGTTCATCGAGGGTCATCCATTACTGTAAATGAAGATAACTACAATGTAAAAGAAGATATGGAGATGAGAATGTTGATATAAGGGCTATTAATTTTGAAATAGACTCAAATCATGATGAAACAATTTATTAAAAAACATTAAAAGTTTGTGAAAAAAATGGTGGAGGGTATAATTTTTATCATACTTGATGGGAGGGGAATTTGGGGGTTTTGTTTAAAAATTGTGAGGGAAAAATGATAATTTTATGATTTTCAAAACCTGTACAAGTCACTTGATTTGGCTACAATATATAGATGATTGTCTTCCAACCATGATGCTAATACTAGACTCACATGGTAACCTCAAATTATTTTTCAAAATTCTATTCAAAACCATTAAATAAATGTGTGTAGTGGAACAATTATATTAAAAATTCCTTTTTAGGCCCCCCTCATTTTTATCACTCTCCATAAACAAGTCATCGTCCCTCACAATTAAGAAAAAAAATATACTCATACATTATCCAAGGATATGAATGGTTTAGGTTTCACATTTTTTTACCTATGTAGACTAAACCATGTATGATAAATATGAACTGTCAAAGGGTCACATGTTGGTAGAAAGATGGTTATCCCTAAACCATGTGCACCAACATTTCATGATATATATTGCATTCCAAAATAGGAACATTATTTAGAAAACTATAAATACTAAATGAAAATGAATAAAATATATTAATGTAGATGTATCATAATATTTAATTTCATCACATGTTTTACTTGCTGCATAGGAACCAACCATATTTGATTACTGGTATTTTTTCTATTACATAGATGTTATAATCAACCCTTTCTAATGATTCCACTACCTATGTTATGAAGATAATGTTATCTTATGACAAGTCTTGGAGGAAGTGAAGTGTGTATCAAATATGGTGTAATTTTTATCAGGTTTGTAAAATATGATTCTTATATATCTAGTCCCCAATAACAATTAACCCTCTGTTCATTGGATTAAAAGAATATATTGTGAGATAATGATTATGTTATTGAAATAATGTAAAAATAATAACATGTTTTGGATGGTTTTTTATAAACAACATTCCTTTATAATTTTAATATTAGTTTTCTTCTTCAATTTTCCAATTCGATATAGCATTTTATCCTTCCCATCGGGGAAATTACTTCATTATCACAAAACCATATACCTTGATTGATTTTGTTCTCTTAAATAATTTGATTATTTTGTGTATTATTCTCCACCATTTTAATTTTCATTATTAAAATCTGTCAATATTCATTCCTATACAAAAAATATTTTCATGTAATGAAATTGAAATATTTATTTTCTTTTTAATTCCACATTTAACTTTTATGTCTTTTTGAAAATAATATTTGCATGTATTTATTTTATATTGAAATTTCCTTAAAAAATTCTAAACTAAAAAAGGTTAATTTTAAGTATTCTAAATTTATATGTTAAATTTTAAATTTATTATTATAAGGATTTTTATATTTATTGTTACATTGGTATAGTTTCAATTAAAAAAATTTAATTATTTACTCTCACATTATTTAAAAATTAATGGGATTTTTCAAATTGATGTTTTTTGAAAATTGTAATTTTTTTCAAAAAAATAACCTTTTTTCTATTCATTTTTAATTTAAAATCCAAAATGACGTACAAATTATATAGTAATATTAATGATAATCCTCTAATTAATTTTAAACTCTTTTGATAGATTAAATTTTTAATATCAACTAATATACAGTAGATTTTATTTCATATGATATAATTATTGGGTGATTTGAATCCTATATTAATTCCATGTATTTTATATGATATGATTATTGATTGATTGATTATGTTGAAAATATGTTTGTTTTATAATTATTAGATTGGTTGGTCTGTTATATGCCTATAATGCATTGGTAAATCAATATATATCCTAAAATAATAATGACACATGTGTGAATAACAGGTTTTACTAACAGTGTTATCATTGAATTGATTATTGTCAAAATTATTTTAATGATATTTTTTTATAATTGATTGAATTTTTATACTTTTAATTATGAAAGAATAATATGTTATACCACATGTCCATGTTATATTATTTTTCTCTTGATTGTTATTTTTTGTTTAGAAAATATTATTCTGTTGTTTACATTTTATTTATTTTGAGATTATATTATCTTCTAACTTGAGTAATTGGAAAATTTTGTAATTCCATAATCATTTTCATCATATATTTCCAAAATGCTCATGTTTTCTCTCATGCCTATTATTTAACCCCATTTTGCATCAAATAATTTTTTTATCTCACTATCTCTTTGATATTACCCTTAATTTTGTTTCCCTTTTAACTATTGAATTATATTTCAGATTATGTTTAGTAGGAAGGATTGTGTAGATATGTTGATGGGAGTTCTGGTTAAAATAATGCATAACAATAACGTCATATAGGTAATACCTAAATATATTAAACATTTATGTCCTCTGATTATAATTATTTATGAGATAAATTATTTATCTTATGTAATTGGTTTAAAATATATGTTTCTTATACTCAAGTCATCTCAGTTTTAAAATATAATAATGTGTGATGTACGTTTTTTAGCACAAGTCCAAGCAATGTGGGTCCCGGTCAACTAAATTGGTATTAATGTAGAGTTTAGTAATTTGGGTGAATTTTTTTTGAGAAATAAAAAAATATAACTTGATAAAAAAATATTGAAAAAATAAATGTAATATTAACATAAAATATCACAAGGATATATGAGCGTTTCATAAGAAAATATTTTATAGGAATGATATTTTATATTCATACGATGGATTGGATTTATTTTATATGATTTTTTCATGATTATCAATATCCATTTTTATATTAGTATTTATATTTGGAAATGGATCATTAAAATTAATATGTAGAAGATATGCCTATTGGAACTCTTACACCTTATAACAATATAAGGAATTATATTTAAAATAAATTTTTTATATAAAAGGATATCCTATTATACACATATTTTGACAAATGTGATGATATTCTTGGTTTTATAAATAATAAGGTATCTATATTAATATGATTTATAACATTAATAATATATTTCTTCTAGATTAACTATCATATTATTTTTTTAGTTATTATTAATGTTGTGATGAGGTAATTTATTTTTGGGGATAGAACGTAACACCATAGGATTTTAGGATGTATTTTTTTTAGGTAAATAAAATGATCAATGTCATTTATCACAGGAAAACCCAAAATAATATGTACTATAATATTATTCATTAAAATAAAATATAATTTTTTTTAATCTATTAGAATTAAATATGAATCATTATCTAGAAAATTATTAATTGGGTATAACCATTGGTAAATAATAAAGTATTAAATTCAATTATTACTAATAATATTATTTTGAATGAAATATTTGATGTTTTTATTCATATAAAATAGATGAGAATGTATTATTTAGAAGATATGAAGTTTAAGGGATGTTATTGATATAAATTAATGTTAAAAATTTATATTTTCTCGAGAAGTATTTTTAATGTGTTGTGAAATGTTATCTTAAATTAATTATTCAAAATATAAAATATTATAAAAATAAAATTTGAAAATATGAAAGGGAATATATTAACTATAATTACCCGAACTTTATTCATATGTTGCTGATTGTAACATTTTTAAAATGGTAAAAAATACATGATTTCATGTCTCACTAGATCTAGATGTTTAATAGTAATTAGATACCAGATATGGAAATTGATACCACTTTGCATTGGAAATATATAAAATAACATAAAAAGATCTTCAATACAATATCATCCCTCTTTAATATCATTCAGTTATGCTTTTATTTATAACTAAGGTAGTGGAAAAAAATAATCAGGGATCTCGTATACTCAAAATTATGCTAGGTACAATGGAAGATATATTTAATAAATATGGTATAAAATATATGGAATTTTGAATAATCAACAAACATATATATGATCAATAAATTGAGTGTGAAATATATCCAATTATAAAAACAACTTAGTAATCACAAAGAAAATAATAACCATATTCCAAATGATTAAATATGTAACTATTTAAATCATAATCTTACCATCAAGCACTCATTACAAAACATATTTCATACTATTAATGACCCATGTAGAGACATAATATAAACCATTAAGGCATCATTACAATAATAATTAATTTTATGTGGTTTTAAAACACATGCGAGACCCATTCATATTTATCTCATTAGACCAACCCAATGCAACTATGTAATATAAAATTGTAGAGCCCTTCCATCAATAAATCATCATGACTAATAAATCATAAAAATATTGGATGGAATACATCAAATACAATATATTTTTGATGGAATCATGAGATCTAACAATGTAATGAGGGGATATATTATTCTATTCCCCACACATCAATTATAGAATACCAATTAATTTATTATATATAATATATTTTCATTATTAAGTATAACTCAATATATATAAACATTTAATCAAGTATACTGAATGTCAATACAACACATGTACAAAATAAAAAAGATATTCCAGTTAATAATCGTCATTAAAGAACAAAAACATATCAAATGATCAGTATTTCCACATCAAATAGGTCATTTGTATTATTTTCAAACTCCCATGATCGGATTTTTGAAAAATATGGTATTAACAACATATAGATTAATGAGAATATGAAAAATTAAATAATAAAGAATAAGTAAAATACATATATAAAAATAAGAAACATTGAAATTAAAGAGGGAATTATTTAATTAGAAATGATGATTCTATTATAAAGAATACTCATTTATGATATATAGAGAAAAATTGAATGGAAATATTTTAAAATAATTATATTAATGCTTTTTAAACTGTATTAGAAAAATGAATATGAAGATCACTATAAAAGATCATTTAATGAGTTTTTTAGAAATCCTTGAAGAAATATTTATAATATAAATGGAACAAAATTTAATTTTTAGATGAATCTATGCGTATATAAATTATGTTGAGTGTAATATAAAAATAAACATAAGTTTGTTGAGATCTATTTTGAAAATTATTTGGATAAAAATAAATTTTCCATAAAAATAATAGAATAATTGGACAGGATTTTTCCTTGTAAAACCAATAAAACATAGAACATATTCTAAATAATGTAAAATTGTCTTGATGATATAAATATCACATCAATTGGAAAACTATTAAAATGAAATTGTTAACACTTTCTATAATAAAGTAAAAAATTATTTTTTTCTTTAACATTAAAATAATTCCTTTTATTCATTTAAATGGATTAAATAAATAGAATAAAACCTTCCGTGAAAAGTTATTGTTGTGTTCTTTAAATCTACTAATTAATATGAATCCTGAAGATAAATATTTTAACAACCCAAAAATTCTAATAGTGTAACTTTTGTTCGATATCATGTATGGCACACAATACCATACTTAAAGAGGAATATTATTTCATGAGACTTTACAATATATTCTCTACTTTAAATAAATTTAATCTAATATATAGCACGGAATTCATGCAATACTATGTTATATTATGTCTAAGACAACAAATTGATTCTTTAATATCTTGTTTTATATGAAAGGATGAATTTTAAATAACCCCAACATGTAATCAAAATATATTTATTTAATATAGTAAGATATAACCTATCCATTAAATTAGATGTTTTAAATATTATTTACCAATTTAGTAAATTATATTATTTATTAAAATATAAAATGATTTAATTTGATATCAATTAATTTGAAATGAATATAAAAACCAATAGAATATGAATAAATTTTTTAAGAAAACAATATTTATGATCCCAATGGATTTTTTTTTTCAAATTAATTACACATATTAAGATTTATTATTGATAATAATGAAATATTATTTTATATATTAAATAATACAATTTTGATATTCATCCAATATATTTTATAGGAATATGATAAGAATAAAACCAATTTTACTCATAAAAACCATTATTTTTCTAAATGCAATGTTTCTACATTTTAATGGATCAATCGTTTTAAAATGAAATTTACCCACTTTTATAAAAACTATTTTTTAAAATATAATTATTTTTTTAAATATTAATTTTTACATTATCTTCGGGTGATATATGTTATTTTTTGAGAAGTTTTATTTTTTGAAGGATTGTAAAAAATGATGAATTTTATTTTCAAACTAACATTGATTATGAATAATTTATAATCATAATTATATTTTAAATGTACCTTTAAGAAATATTATATCAATTAGACATCAATTAATCATTTTTTTCAATCTAATAAATTTTAAAATGAAAATTTATATTAAAAAATTTCCAATTTATAATCATCTTTACATTAAAACCCTACTTTTTGATCCCATCATTGGGATTAAATTACAATTATTTCTATGAATTATGTTACTTTAATTTAAAAAAATTGACTTCACATTTTTAATTAGAATAATTTATATTTTATATTACATTCAACATAGATTATTACAAATAATATTAGTAAATGAAGTTAAAATTAATTAAAATGAATAAGTGAAACATTATCTTAAAATGAGTGTGAACATTAATCTTAATGGAAAAAATTACATAAACACATTTCAAAATACTAATTTATGTCAATATTTTGACACTATACTCTAATTGATATAATTTAATTCATTATTCTATACAATTAAAATGTAAAACACCTTGGTGGAATTCCAACATTAAATAATTTACAAGATTTCCACTCCTCCTCCACAATAAAAACTGACTCACCCATCCCACTTATTCACAAATCACAACCACATTGGCTTATAAAACACCAGATAAAATAGTATCCCAAATTAATCCCCCTAATCCTATAATCCTCAAATTTGGAATAAATCATACCAAGGAATACTAATCATATAAACCAATTGGAGTTACCTAAATAGACAGTAACACTATTCAATGATCACTTTTGATTCATTTACATTCCCACCAATTCAATTATCATTATGTAGTTATTTTACAATAAAATAGTTATATTTAATATAGTGATAAAAATGTTATAAATCGTGTTACATACACTCACACACTTCCATTAAATTGGATATGTTGTCATCTAACATGTGTACGGTGAAGTACTGCCTCATGAACCGATGTCATTTGTTCTACAATTATCACCTTTAAAGGATGGGAATAATTATGTATGTATAGTTTATATATTATATATATGAAATTTAAAATTTATTTATTCCTCTATAATTATTTTATAAACCATGAATTCATGCTTTCCATTTTTTTGGAATATGATAACATCATTTGTGGATGTGTAGAAATCATCCTCTTCAAACTAATTTGATTCGTTCACTGTAAACATGGGATTTATTAAAGATGGTTTTAATAATATATGTGAACTATTTCACATAAATAGGATACTAGTATTATAATATACATATTTCAATTAATTTTAATTCATTTAAATATGACATGAAAATAGAATCAACATTCATGCGTACATACGGCCCACAATCTCTATGAATACTGTATTTCATTTACTACATCAAAACATTAAAGATTCCTATAAATACATATAAAATTAATATAATTAATATATACATAAGGGTTTATATTCATTATATTATTAAATAATTATTTAATTAATAGTAACAAAAATTAAAATTCCAAACAAAAACAAAAAACTATTGGATAGAAACGCAAAATATTGAATATAATGAAATATTATTAAAAATAAGGAAATTAGTTATTATAAAATGGTAATATATGGTATTATAAATATTATTTTGGTTATTTTTTATGAAAATAAAATAATTAAAGCCATTATATATTATTTTAATGTACATTCACCCAAAGGAAATTCAAGGTATGTGATTTCGTCTCAATTTCATTTCAGTGAGGCATATTGTAATGTCATGAACCTAATTTAATTTATATGGTCTATATACTGACCTTTGATATGTAATATCATTAATAATTAATTATTTATTTTATTTTATGTTTCAATTTTAATTATTTCATTTAATTGGACTTGAAATACATTTTTATATGTTTTAAATAACTTCATTACCAAATTCCTTTACATTGGGATATATTACTTACTCATTGACATTAATATTAAATTATTATGTGTGTAATAATGTTTTACAATATATTATTATATTTTCTACAGTTAAATGTGGATTTATATTTGATACACATAATCTATTCATTAATTGTTTCTTACTTCATCATTGTGGTATTTTCAAGCGGTTATTTCACAGTATAATTTTATCCTGGATTTTTATCACAAGAATTTACATTAAAATAAATTATAGAGAATTTTATAATTAATCATTTAACATTATTCTCCCTTAGTTATTTAGGATCATTTTCAAGTAATAGTACCAGTTTCCCACTCTTTTGTAAAAAATATGTTTTAGAAGTTGTCAATATGAAAACCCAACTCCATTTATTTCTACGGTCAAAGATCTATTTTCTCTCAGAAAAATGTATTATAAAAATGTTTACATTTTTTTATCCTTTTCAATGTAATATATTAAATAAAATTTTACCCTATTTGTCTTTTACAAGTTATTTTAAAGGAATATTATTGTCTATTTCATAATAACTCACCTTTATATCATTTTTATATTTCAAATGGAATGTTCTTTTTACCTTATGTGGAATATTTGAAATTATACACCGTCGATTCAATGATTGTTCATTTAATATTACATTATATTCAATTATTGAAAAAAATTAATAGTTATTTTGAAAAATAGAATTAATATAAAAATATTTTTCAAAATCAAAATGTTATTTTTGGATCCATTTAAGTTATTTCATTTCATCAACAAAGACAACCATTTATCCTTGCCCAAAATGGGATATAATGTAATAATACCATCCTTATTCTTACTCTATATGTATTGTGATTTTTTTATCCACGGAAATGATTTAAATTCACTACATTGATTCATTTTTTATTCCCCTTGAAATATTGATATACCTAAGATCATTAATCATTAAATTTCCCCTAAATATTCATATTATTTATTTTGGATATTTTATTTCTAAAACATTATCCATTTCTACATATGGTATTTTGTTAGATTCTTTTTTGATTAAATATGGATATATTGATATGTGCGTGTCTCTTACTTAATAAAGTTATTTGATAAGGAATATTGGTTTTTAATTAAATAAATTATTCAAAATATAAGGAATGTTTTGTACCTCAAATACCTGGATGAGAAATCAGTTAATTAAATACACTCGATGCACTCGTAGTTTCATGAGATGAATTAGTTATCTAATATAATATAATGTGTTTTCTCTAATTATGTTTCAAACTATCCTAGTAATATATCATAATAGTAATTGTATCATTGTCTTGGGAAACATGATGTCAAATAATTAATTATCACTTTTATTTTGATTTAGTTTTTATTAATCGCGATTCTTAACAATTATAAAATCTATGGATTCATTACACTCTCTTTTTATAGATTTAATTTCATGTGTGTTTAGTTATTTAAATTAACGTATTAAGTATTGAATATATTGTCATTTAAATGGAATGTCAGTTTAATTATTGAACATTCCATATTTTTTATTCATTCCCTCTTAGTTTATTGATTACATTGCATTTGTGTTTAGTTATTTACATTAAGATATTTATTATTTTAATTGATTCATTATTATTTCCTCTATAATCAACCCCTACTGAGAATTTTATCTCAATATTATCTTTTTCTTCTTTCCAAAGGAATCTAAGAAGTATATTAAGAATTATATAGAAGTATATGATGTGTTGAAGAAGAGTTATCATAAAAAAAATTATGATGTAATTTCTATAATCAGTTGTAATACAAAACCCATGTATGAATATCATTTACCCAGATCATTAAACTCTCCAGTGCTTCTGTATTTGATTCTTATAATCATGTAAATATATTTCTAGTAGTCATTAGATCTGAACATAATGTTTTCAGTGCGCTATAGTTGGTATCAGAGGATGTTTTGTAGAAATTATGGAAACTAAACATAAAAAAATATTAATTTATGTATTTAACCCTATTATGTACTTTTATGATATGTATATATTAAAATATTAGGATTTTTACGGTATATATTAAGTGGGAATTTCTAGAAATACATATCTATCTGGATACTACAAGTGGAAGTGGTTCTGGAACATATTTACATAAGGGTAAAATATTTGAAATTGTTAGTCATTTCCTGACCCTAGAATAACCTAGTACATGAAAATGGGACTTACTATTCACATTATATTATAATCCAGGAATATATTCATAGGATAATTCACATTTTCATTGGAATCCATTATAAAGGATTTGAACATATGATGAAAATGAAAAATCATAATATAAACCTATTTTTCTTAAATTGAAAATAATCTCTCATGACTTAGAAATATTGTAAATGATTATAAGTTTTTATCTCCTTGACTACCAATACTCAAACTATGTTTTTTTGTTTTTGTCAATGGATGTAACTCGAATGATTCATATTAACATCAAGCATGATAGAATAGGTGGTGAAAATTAGAAACCAAAAGAGTTATTGAAATGTGTAAATGATTTTAGGTCTATGCCTAGTAACTTTTACTAAAATATGATAAATAAAATATACCTTAACCAACTCCCAAAATCAACAGTTTTGAAATGTATAGAGGTTTCTTGGAGTACGATTAGTGGATCCCACAAAGAGAACAATGATCGATATCCATCATGTAAGAAATGTGGAAGGGGGCTCCCACAAAAGGGTCTCAATGGAACATAAAAATGATTTTTGTGTGGGAAAGAAGGAAGAATGTTAATTAATTACAAAGGAAAAAATTAATCTTAGGATGGAAAGAAATTAAAATAATCCTAAAGATCCATTTGATGATTATTTTCATAAATATGGGGCACCAAGGAATTACCAATGTTAATTACATATTATATAGGATAAAATAAATACCATGTATGTACATATGTGGAAATAAATTGATGAAGTATTTATGTATTGGGGTTGTATAGATAACATTTTTTGAAAAACTATTTATTTATTAACCTTATTTCAAGGATTTCCATTATATTTATTTTGTAAATAGTATAAATTTGGATATAAAAAAAATTAAACCTTCATGTTGGATGAAAACCCATCCCAATTTTGAAGGTGATGGGGCTTGAACCAAAAACCGAATGATTATAGGGGGTTTGTGCCTACCATTGGACTACGTGATTTCTTGTTTAATATAACATTTAATTTATCTCAAAAATTTTATGAATTAATTTTAATAATGAAATATTGGTATCATTTTTGAGGACCAGATATTAATTTCAAAACATTATTAGTATTTCATAAATTATATAGATAAAAATGTAAATAATTTTTTATAGAGCATTATATCCATAAAAATTAAATATCAGTGCTTCAAGAAGAAAAAATAATTATTATATATCAATTTACGTGATTACAATATAGACTAGAATTTTATATAAAAAACCAAATGATGAAATAATTCTTAAGAAATTGAAAAATATAAATCATGTATATTACTATATAATATTAATAAATAAAATAATTCCTCAATATTAGGAAACTTTTCATAAAATGTTATCTGAACACCATAATTTTTGTTGAATCCATTATCAATTAAATCATCATATATTTCTAGCATTGATGCCCCGAACATTATATTGACCATTCAATTGTTTTTAATAAATGACCTCAATCACCCCTATAAATATTTATCTTTTCAGTCCATGTATATATCTCCACATTACTCCTAATTTTCTTCTATAGAGAGACTATATTATATGTTGTTCCATGTGAACATTGTATTTACCATTCACTCTTATTAAGTGGATATTTTATTAAATCTTCTCATGATGTCGGATTTAAGAAAGGAAAATTTTAAATATCAGTCTCTAGATTATTTAGATAGAGTTTAAATTATGGGGATACAATTATATTAATGTGCGGAAAATATAACATCCTATGAATTCAAAAAGTGTAAATTTTTTTCGATAGCATGTATGAATGATACTCCAATGCTAGAAAGGAATATAGCATCTTTATTATTTATGATATTTTCACAATTTCAAGTAAATTAAATATATTAAATATATTTAAATTCATGAAATAACGGGTTAGCTTGTGTAACACACAATAATGAGTTTCTTTAATAGCATGTGTCACACTCAAGATAGAGTATTACGGAGAAATAAAATGTTTTTAAAATATTATTATTTTTTATAATAATATATAAAATGTAAACTAAATTAACAGTTACAAATAAGAAAAACTATATTATTATAATATATGTTTTACACAAATATAAAATTAATTCATTTGTTATTAATTAAATATAAATTAATATAAAATCAATTGAATATAAATGAAATGTTTTTATAAAAGAACTAATTTTTTGCTCCGAATGCATATTTTACAATAAATTAAAATAACAACTATTTCTGATGGTTATTAGAAAAATATATATTATATTTATTCAAGAAATAATTTTTACTTTGATCAAATATATTTTATATAATAATAAGGCAAAAGACACAATTTTATACATAAAACCTATGTTTTTCTAAAGGCAATTTTCCACCATTTAATGGGGAACTTTTTTTAAAAGAAACTATTGACAATATTGTGAAATTAATTTGTAGAAATCTAATAAATTTTTTAATTTGTAATTTAAAAATTATTCTAGGGTGACATTTGGTTACTTTTCTGAGAAGTTTCATTTATTTATGTCTAGTGAAAATATTGAATTTTTATTGAAAACTGAGTTTTTGTCTAAAACATTTATAAGGGTAAATTATATTTTAAATTCATTAAAAGTAAATTTAGATAAATTATATGTCAATTAATCCATTCTAGGAAGTTGTAATCAATCTCAAATTGGAATTGGATATAAAAATATGTCAAAATATGGAAAATTTTTACATTAAAAATTATTTTTCTCATCCTGTTTGAGGGATTAAATTTAAATTAATTTCTGCCACATATGTATTTCGAATTAGGAAAAATGGAATAAATATTTGAAATCATGATAATTTATAATTTATATTAAGATAAAAAAAATTTTGGAGAAAAAATATCAGTGAATGTGTTAAAATTACTTACATCGATTAATGAAAAAATTAACATCACTTGGGACTAAACATTAAACATAAGGGAAATAGTGACCTTGAATCAAGTACAAGGCCTATTGGATTTCATTTTTAGTCTATATAATCTAAATTCTAGAATATTACTCATTATTAAAGACACATTACAATTATAAAATGTTATTGGAATTCCCCTATCAAAAATTAACACAAAAACCACTCATCCTTTAATATAAAAATTCACTCACTTCTGCCACATATTCAAAAATATCATGCACTTTTAATAGTACAATCTATTCAAAAATAGTCTCTCATATAATATCCCATAATCCTATAACCATTATGTTTTTTTAAAAAAAATCCATGTATTTTTTTGGTATAAACTAAAAGAAGTTACCTGAATAAAAGGTAACACTCTTCAGTGATCACTTTGGTTTCATTTTCCTCTCCATCCCTACAATTATTTTTTTATAATTATTTTATAATAACATCATTATGTTAAATATAATTATATTTTTTTATTTTAATGGTATTACTTATTCTCACACACTCTTCCATCAATTGGTATATGAAATCATCATTTGTGTCAATAGTGGACTACCACAGTGTGAACCAATTTTGTTTGTTCCCCAATTACCACCATTCATGGTTTGGTATATTGATATATTTATAGAATATTATATATATATAATACCTATAATTTCGTTATTCTTTCTTTATAATTTTATTACGCATTCCTTCATTTATTCACTTTTGTTGGAATATGACAAGATGATTTTTGGAAGTGGGGACAACCACCTCTCCAAAGTGATGTGATTCGTTCACACAAAACATGGAATGTTTTAAGGATGGATTAAGTAAACATATTTGACATATATGACATAATTATTACATTGGGATTATAATATACATTTATATCATATATATTTCATTAACTTAAATATGATAAATAAAAAGTGTTCTAACCTTTCTGTGTACATACAACCTAGAATCTCCAGGAATAGTGTATTTCTTTTCCTATGTTCAAAATTAATGGAGTACAATAAATAATTCCATAAAAGGTTTACATTTTCATGGGATATATTACTTAATAAATGTAGATAATATTCTAATATTATGTGTGTAATCAACTTTTAATATATATGGTTATTTATCGACTTGTTTTATGTTGAGTTACAGTCGATACACATAATTTATTCAATTATAGTTTATCACAAAAATTATTTGTCAATTTTAAGGGTTTAAATCACAATGACATTTTATTGATGATTTTTTAACATTAATTTCCATTAATGGAAATTATTTTATCATTGTTTAAAAAAAACTTTCATTTTTTCTTATGGTATTTCCTGATATTTTTAATTTAATAGTACCATTCTTCACTATTTGGTACTCAAAATGTTTTAGAAAACATCTTTAATAAAATTTCGGTCAATTTTTTTCATCTGTCAGAGATATATTTTCTTTCAAAGACAAGTTTTATAAAAAAAATTATAAAATTTTTATCTTTTTAAATATAATGTATTACGAATATTTATACCCATTTTGTTATATCAAAAATGATTTCAATGAAATTATCACATCTCTTTCTGAAAAAGGCACTTTTCCTAAAAAATTACCATTAAAAATGAATTTTCTATTTAAATAGTATGAAAAATATGAAATAACTCATCTTCATTTCGTTGAAGATTTCTTTTTTATTTATCAAATTCCATTTAACAAACATGTTTTTAAATGTTATTTTAAATGAAACTGTAGTTTCAAAATGTTTTTCAAAATGAACAAGATATTTCATTCTTTTTATGGTATTTCTATTCATTAATGACAAAAAAACATTATCCTTACACCATATGGGATATATTTTGTTGATAAAAACACTATTATTCTTAGGGATGGTTTATGGATTCATTCACCATTTATAGTATTGAAATTCACTAGCTTGATTCATTTTTTTGTCCCATGGAAATATTAAATTCTCAATGATCATTAACCCAAAAATTTTCATAAATATCCATAATATTTATAATGAATATATTTATTTGGTAAATCCTATATAATTTCTATGTTTTTTATTTACATTGAATGTTCATTAATTGAATAGGGAAATTTTCATATATCTTAATCTCTTACCCAATAAAAATATTTGATAAGGTACATTTTTGTGGATTTAATATATTATTCTATATATTAAAAATCATTGGATATCAAATATTTGTGTTGGGGACCAGTTAATGGAAACCACATGATGCATCGGTAGTCCCATGGGATGATTCAGTTTTCCTACCTCATTTAATGTGTTTTACCTGATATTGTTTTCAAACTTATTGAGGATATATATTGATGGTAATGGTATTATGTGCTTGGGAGGCATGAAATATGATAATTATGAATTTACATCATTTTTATTTAGTTATTATAATTGATTATGTAATCACTATGTCAAAATATATGCATGTATATTCATCTTAGTTTAATGATTTAATGGAATGTGTGTTTATTTATTTATATTTCCTTATTAATTATTCTTTATATAGTTAATGAAATACCATGTGTGATAATTTATTCAAATTTCAATATTGTTTATGCACTCCCTCTCTATTTTTTTATTACATGTCACTCGTTTTAGTTATTTACCATTCCATATTTATTATTTTCATTGATTCATTTTTTCACTATACTAAACCCTTACTAAGAACATTGTATCAACATTATTTTATTTTCTTTACCGCGGGATCCATGAAGTGTATTATGAAATATATTCAATTATATGATATATGGGAATAGGGTTATCCGTGATCAACAAAATTATTATATTATTAGTGTATTCGTTGGTAATGTAGGACTAATGTACACATATGGTTTAATATGATTACAAAACTCTTAGATCCATCAAGATTTGATCCCATTTAATTATTCTAATTTAATTCTAGTAGACACCAACAATGGTTATACTGTGGTTAGGTCCCTACTAATAATAATGACCAAAATAAAAAATTATGTAAATATTTTTAAAAAAATTCTCTGGATTGTTTTGTTTTCCAAATAGTCTAATATTTGAAGTAGTACATGAATACCATTAAAATAACTATATAGTAATTGTTTAATTATGGTTTAGGTTAAAAATGAAATATCACATCCCCCAATGTTAATTGAAACAAAAAAAAATCAATACAAATGTGATATTATAAACTACATCATTTTGATAATTTTATCATTTAAATCAAATTCCATAAAAAGATATAAAATTTTATGATTATATATATATAATTACTTATATTAAATTATATTTCACAGTATATTCATGGTGAATTATTTATATCATGTAATATAAATATTTTCCATGATATTAAATGTGTTTCATGAAATTGAAAATGATACAAATAACACTAACATATTTAATAAAAAAATGAATGAAAAAAACCTAAAAGGGAGAAAAATGAACTATAATTTAAATAAAATGAATAACACAGATCATATTTCAAAATTTAAATAATTATTAATAGACATCATATAATGTAAATAGGATCATAATTGTACATATATTTAAATAATGTGGATTGAGATGATAAAACCTTACCATGGATTCTTTCTGGGTCCGAAATTCCCTTAAATCAATGTACAATTAATTTAGATTTATTATAAATCTATATAATAATCATATATATATATATGTATATATGTTGTACTTACATGATAAAAATCAATTATAATTCTCAATTACCACTATGTGATAAATACTTGTTAAATTTAATTTTTATATATAATGAATCTCATTTCCCTTGCATGTTTAGGTTTTCTTATCATTGTTCTTTTTCATAATATCTTCATCTCAAGAGTTTTTATAGTGTTTAATATTTTTTTTGTGTTTAAATTTTTATGAAGCATTGCTATAATTTTTTTAATCTCTATAATTATTTTAATGGAAATCCTAAAAAATATTCTTAAAAAATTTCAATCCAAAAAATAATTGATTTAAATACTTAATATACATAAGTATATAACCATTATGGAAGAAAAAACTATGTTATAAATATCACACTTGAAAATAATAATAGAAATTATAACCATACACTAAAATAAGTGATTCACGATGAAAACCATTATTTTACGATTCATTTAGTATTCCCAACTTTGTAACATTCAAATTTTTTTATATGAATTTTAATTTAAATAAACATGAATATTTTCATATATTTCCATACAAACAACAGTTATATTAAATGAATAATAATAATAAAATACATTAAAAAATAGATATTAAATTATTATGTATTAATATTAATAACCAAGTTATGATAAAAAGTTTTATATAATTAATATATATTTACTAATTCATAATTAATAAATATGCCATTTTTTTATAAATGATATTTTATTCTTCAAAATTTTGTTTCATTAAAAAAATATATTTTATTTCAATTTTCATACACAATAATTATAAAACATTTCTAAATTTTTTAGTAATATTATATGATAAAATTAATATTATTGTCAAAAATAAACTTTTAATATAATAACGACGTGAATTTTTATGAATTTTCTTAAAAGACAAATTTATTATAAATTCGTGAATTTTTTTTAAATATGTGTATTTTTCTATTAAAATTTAAATTATGTTTTAAATGTGATATTAAAACAACATAATTATATAGTAATTATAAATAATAAAATAAATCACATTGGATGTATCATTATATTATATTTTTTTATAAGCCCATTTTTTCCTTAAATACACATTTGTTAAAAAATAAGTTTTATTAAGTGTGCATTGTAAAATAAAATCAATTAACTCTGTATATTTTTTGTTGTCATTGTTTTATTGATTATATATTGTTTCATATATTGTATCAATTATTTGATGATTTTTACAAGGAAATGAATATATGTAAACTTATTTGTGAATTTAAAAAATGATTTTTCTAAAATGGGTTTTCATTATCGATTGTACCTTTATTTAAAATTAAAATTCAACTAATTATATAAGATTAATATGTTAAAATTTATTCAATGTTTTTAATAAACATAATTAATATAATGTGATCATGTTAACTTATTTTTTTTCAGGAAGACTAATTAAAATATAAACTTTTGAAACCATTGTTAACATTAAAACGTGTATAGCTGGTGTTAAACAAATATATAAGAGTAGGACTCAAATTAAAAAAGGAATAATTATAATTTCATGACGATATTGAAATTATATATTATATTAAATAATAATAATTTCCATTTTGGGACACTATCCCATGAAAATGATCATATATCATTGAAATCATTTAAGAAATTCCATGTGTGTCCCTTCACTCACTTATAAAAGGGAAACTCTTCTCCACCCATATTCAAACCATTTGGGATATAAAGATCATCCAATTCAAACAAAAAATAAAATATTGAATATTTCCCTTCATCATTAATCTAATTGTATTCTCCTAAGAAAAATCATTCAAATCATCAATTCTGTGCTAAAGGTGGTAATTTAAAGATGAGCTATAAATCATATCCAATAACATTAAATTTTATTTACTCCTGTACACATATAATATTTTCATCTATAAATATAATTTTTAATATATTATAATTTTTATAATTATAAACATTTATGATTATGATATTAATATTTACAACCTCTTCTCTATCGAATTGGATTTGAAAGTATCACTCGATCATAGGTGTTGAACTTTGCCTCAACATAGTGATATGATTCATTTTCTACCACCATCATTCACGATTGGCCATTATTTTAGTTTTAATATAAGTATAATATATTTATGATATAATAATTGCTATATAAATTTCAATTAGTATTTATCTTTCATTTTTTCCTAGAATCAAAAAGTGAAAAACAACAGTCTTGCATATGTATGAACTACCATTTCCATATATTATTGAAATTAGTTTTTCATCATATATTAATATTAATCATTATTAATTTATAAATATTTTATAAATACTAAATAATATCAATATAAAAATTATAAATATTAATTAACCATGATAAATTCTCAATGACCAAAACAACCGAACCAAAACATGCATGAAAATCATAATAGTTAACACCTAAAACAAGGATGATAATTCATTATTGTTAATGAATGGTTGTTAAGATATTATAGGAAACTAAATTTAATTATTATTTGTATTTATATAGACTAAATAAATAATAATAATAAATTTAAATTTATTTTATAGGTGGATATAGTGCTTATATGGAAAGAAGAACATGAAGTAGGGGTTTCTTATCTCAAATTTTCCCGATGAGACATATGCCTTAGTCCCAACATATTTCCTTAACATGGTGTATAAATTTCAAATTTGAAATCTTAGGTCAGGAATTTTATTATATTAATGATATTTATATCTTCATTTGAATTTGTTCCTATCAAGGGGGTTATTATTTAAAAGTATTTAATGTTATAATGGTTTTATGTTAAAATCTAATTTTTTACCTGGAATTTTTTTACCAAAATATTAGATGATGACATTATTTGGTAAATATATCTAAAATAATATTTTATTTCTTATTACATATTTATTATTTATGATTCAACTTTTCTATTATTTTTTTATATACTAAAAATTTTAAAATAATGATTTTAATGAAAACATATATAATTTTACTCTAAAATAAAGAATCATTTATCCTATGACTATATTTTTCATTATAATGTTTTCAAGATTGATTTTAATTTTTTACTATGAAATAAATTCATTTTAAACATTTTTAACTTTATATAAATTAATTTATGAGGTATAATCTTGTCAAATTTTTTTGAGGAGCTTTTTTGTTTTTCTGAAAATCTGAAACGAATTTTTATTTTAACATATCTGTAAAAAAAAGTTTTCTCTACCTTCCATTCGGAATTTTATTTCATTTTAATAAAAAATCTCAACAATATTCTATTAATATAATTTAAAATGGTTGTTATTGTTAGGTCCACAAGGCTGAATACCCTGAGAGGGGGGGGGGGTGAATCAGGGTATGACTAATTTTAAATTAACGCCCGTTCTGATCTTGTTTCACTATTAAGAAAAACACCCTTCTGTCTCTATCATGTTGCACAAAGTAAACGGAAAGTAAATCATGAAAAGGAAACACCAATTTCACTTGGTTCACCTCAAAGGGCTACATCCAAGGAGCATACGCCGAAAAGTTTTCGTTCGTACTAATTCCACTAAAATTCACGAGTTGTGGATTACAATGTTCGGGCTAGATCACTTCTACGCCCAGGCTCACTGCCTTTACAAAGTTTAGGGTCAGCACACTGCTTTCCCAAGGGTTACTCCCTATTTCTCTCTCTCTAGATCACTGCTGGTGGAGAGGATCACCTTCTTCCTCTTCCTAAGATCACTGTTCTAGATGGGAATCCATTAACAGTTTATAGACCTGTAGGTCTCTTCATTTGCATGAAATAATGCATCTTCAAATGTTGATAGATGCTCTGTTGTAGTCCAACTTTCATCCACTGATGAATATCACTTTTCCACTGACCACTAGGCAACTACCTTTGGAAAGTACCTTCGCAAAGCACCCTACCTCGCGAAGCTCCCAATTTCATGAAGCTCAAACAATCCTTTGCGATGCTCCTTCTTTTTCGTGAAGCACTTTTGTGAAGCACTCTCGCGAAGCTCATGTCGTCACAAAGAAACATCCCTCGCGAATATTATTAAGCCAACACGGAGCTCACAGTTTTTGCGGAGCTACAATAGCTGCCGCGAAGCACCTCTTTTGCGAAGCACGCTGGCTCCGCGAACCACCTTCGCAAATCGTGAGCAAATGATCTTCACTGAAAATTCTCTCTGCTTCTCCTGAGGGGCTCGACCTCTATTTATAGGCGATTCCACCGACCCTCGAACTTTTCGCGCGAAGTCAATGCCACGTCATCTCAAATCGCGAAGCTCCGAAGTTTCCGTCGATATTCTGTCCGAATCGCGAAGCACCACGGCAATTTTCCGTTCACAGAGATCATTGTAATCATGAAGAATCACCTTCAACATTCCTTCGCTCCTTCGCCACGATGATCCATCACAAAATCCCTTCACCTCCGCGATGCACTTCAGCCTCTGCCGTTCACGAAGCTTGACGTAATTGCGAAGCATCACCGCCTCCATTTTGCTGGCCTTCGCGAAATCCTAACCATGAATCCTGTCTTCGCGAAATTCATGCCTTTTCCATATTAAATTATGCTCTTCATGGAAATCCTTTTTTCACGATGCTCACCAAATTCCAAAATTTTGGACCCCAAAAATTTGGAAAACACTGGGAAACGGCGCCACCTTGTACTACTCTTTTGTACCGCCTCCAGATTGTCCATTCCTTTGTCATCGTTCTTCGTTAACAAGGATTGTCAACAACTTCTTGGGAACTCGACAAATATCCATGAAAACCTGCTTTTTCAACAAACACAATCAACCCAAAAATAATGCAATGTTACCTTGAGGGATTTTTTCCCAACAGGTTTGATATATTTCAAATATATATATATATATATATTATTTAATTTATTTAAAATAAAACGGTCAATTATTTTAATGAATCTTCCAATGTTCATTAAAATATATATTCATCTATATAAAAATATATTGATTCATCATATGATTTACTAGGGACGTTATCAAATGTTACTAATATATGTTTTACTCTAGGATGTAAAATATTAATAGGATTTAATTATAATGAAAACAATATTCCTTTAATAGGTTATGACATGATATTATGATGAATCTTTTATGACCATATAGAACAAAAATATATAGCTCTCATTATTTGATAGGTGGGGTAATAATTAAATATCCTTAAAATTTAATGCATAATTATTAATTAACAATGAAAATATAAAGACTGAAATGGGTAGAAGAAATTGTTTAGTAAGGTCGTTTTTCTTAACAATACAACCTTAAGAGTGAACCACATCTATGTAAAAGATAGAATTTGATGTTCACCCAATCAACTATAATATTCAAGGAAGTGATGCTTGAATAAGGAAATAATTTTATAAGCTTATATGTATTCCACAAACATATGACTTATTCTTCTGTTATGTTTTAATGGAACATGATTTTTTATTAATGATTTCACACTCTAATGAATTATTTATTTTTTTTATGGTAAATACTTAGGATATTAATCATTAATAGTGATATTTGTGTGATTGGTAATGTATTTTTTATGATCATGTTTTCATAAACTTATTTTTGTCATATTAAAAGTTATGATCATCAATTGATATCACATTTGGTTACAATTATTGATATTCTTAGCACAAAATTTCTTAAGATTATTTTCATGATATTAAAGAAAATTATTCCTTGTATGATATGCCTAATAATGGATCTTGTTTTTATGACCAAAACATGAAATTATGTAGATATTTTAAATAATTTTTTTATGAATCTGTGTTTCTGAATACATTAATCCATTAAAACTATTGAAATGATTAAATTGAGTGGTAATTATTATTAATTGAATACGATATTATATTTATGTATGAAATGTTTGGTTTCTAATAGTTAGTATCATAGAAACATTAACTGTCATTTTGTAATTTGGATTAGGAAAAAAAATTAGAACCCATTGTATAAGTCTAAGTATAGGAAACCATCATATGTTTTGGTAAATAATTTAGTGTAAATTTCCAAGAAATACATCCAAGTATTTACAATATGAGTGAAATGGTTTTATAAGAGATACATCTATGGTTAGTAACCATAAAAAGTGTTGTCCAGGTATATATCAACCATATTTCCTATTCATGGTGAATGAGATTTCAATAAACACCTATATTTAAAATACTTGGGGATTTGATTGGCATAATTACATTTTATCTATGAGACATTATAATATTTTTAAATATTTGATAACCGTAGATGACATTTTTTAAACATAATGTATCATATTCTGAAAATATGGTGTCATGATTTAGACATTTTATAAAATATTTCTATTACTATATCATTTAACCCTATTATTATTGTTTTTTCATAATATTATTTATGGTTTCCTTAAATGGATTAATAAAGAAGGAACTATTCTAGAAAAAATGTGTTAGAAAATTCAACAATTAACCATCTGTGAAAGTGAATGTTATGGGATTTATAATGTGAAATTTTTTGATTATTCCTTGTCCAATATATATTTTTATAATTAAAAATATCAAAAGGGGATAGTTTCATTACATACATAATAAGAGGAAAATATAATTTCATGATGACCATAGAGGAAACAACATTAAAATTCCTATATCTATATAATGTGTAATAAAACAAAAAAAAAAGGAAATGTCTCAATTGAAGGAGAATATGTTTTATTTTTTGACATAAAGGGAATACAGAAACTAATGAATGAGGAAAAAGGAAGAGTTCGATAGAGGGATATTACGATCATCAGAGGGAACAACTTTTAGTTCAATGTCATATGTGTGGGGAACACAAGATTTATCTGAGTTAATTCCCTAGTCCCGGGGTTAAGACAAAGAATAATAAATACCATATTATATATATATATATCATTGATGTTATTCCTGAAAAGTAAGGAAAAATACATAGTTTGGGATATCATGACGATGTTTGTATATATACAACCTTTTAAAACCATATTTTTTATTCTTTTGAGGAATATATGTTCCTTTAATAATTAATTAGATCTATATATATAGAAAAAATGTATATTTCTATTGTAATGAAATCACATTTGACATTCTGAATTATCCTTTTATTTCATAGCAGTTTGAGGATGATAATTAACATCCAATGGGAATTACATCCATTATATCGATAAAATAACATATTTATTGAGGGATATTTATATTATATGGTTATAGAGAAACACAAATTTCTAATTTTAAATATTTTCCAATAATTTTATGATCTATTTCATGAGTAATTCCCTAGACTTCACCTAAATTTTGATGTTTATTTTCCTATATAACTCAAACCTATTGCTACACATCTATCAAATTCACCATATCAAATATAACAAATTGGTATATAAAATTAAATAATAAACTCCAAGAGAATAAATATATTAGATTAATTTTACCAATTTGAACACCTTGGGGTGCACCTATTCATTTTGTTAGGAAGACAATTAGATCAATGTGACACGGAATTGTCTATCATGAACATAATAACATGAAAATAATGAATAATAATAAACATACCATTATTTTTGATTTGATTGATCATTTATTATGGGGTAAATATTTTTCAAAGTTTGTTCTTAAATTTTAATACAATCAATTATGGGATAAAATTTAATACATACACGTGACAACCTTCCATTCAATGTATGAACCATTTGACTTTATAGTGATTAAATTTGGTTCTTACAAATTTTCATACTATATATATGGACAGAATGAATCAATTCACTAGGGAATACATTTAAATGTTTTTTGTTCTATTTATAGAAGATATTGTTGAATATTGAATGAGTGAGGAAGAATATAAAAATCACATGATAATATTATTCATTTTCCAAAGGAAAAATAATTTCTATGAATATTAAAAAATATATTAATTTTTTTTGGAATGATTCATATTTTGTTTATATAGTCTCATAATAGGTAATAATATCGGATCCAATAATGATAGATGTTATTGAAGATTGGACTAGACTAGCCACTAGGATTGATATAAATAGTTTACTTGTATTAGTATTTTTTTAAATATTTCTCATGGATATCTAATAAACATAGCTTGTTATCCTAGAAGGTAGTTCGGTTACTTGTTATGGTGAATATAATGAAAATTTCAAGGAACTAAAGAGAAGGATGTTTAATAAATCAATTTCCTCACTGCCCTATAGTGGTAAAATGTTCCTGATTAATAGTGATGCATAAAATTATGGGACGACCTGTTTCCATTATTATATTGTTATGGTAATTTCTTATTTCTAACAACAAATTGATATATCATGAGTAAAATTACCATAGTCATGATTTGGAGTTATCATCAAAGTTATTTTCATTAAATATATAGAGGAATTATATTTAAGGAGAATGGTTTGACATGATTATTGATCATAAAAGATAAATTTATATATTCACCTATAATGTAGTAAATATGCCTCATATAAGATGGATATAGTTGATTTATGATTATGAATACTCAATATATTATAATCCTAGGAAAAGAAACAAAGATGGATGAATTTTTGATTCTAATGTATCATGATAGAATATCTATAAAGAAGATAATAAGAGATCAAATATAAACTTATTTTAAAGTGTGTAACATGAAATCCAAAAGTAAGTGGATATATCATATTTTTATAAATATGGGGTTAATTAATCTATTCATGTCAATATTAAATAGGAACATAAGGATGATGTGTAGTTTTTGAAGAAGATGATAAATATTCTTGAGTTCAACTATGATTATGATGAAATGAAAAGATTCAGTAATATTGTATTAATCCTACCGATATCATTTTTAATGGAAGTGTTATTTTAATTAGATAATATATCAAAATTCATTATTCATACTACATGTTTAAAGGTGTATCGATATCACAAAAAGTATTTCTGGTTGTGTAAGAACTTGTTTTTTTAAATGGAGTATATTCAAAGGGAATTTGATTTTTTTGTAATAAAAGACTGGTTCATTTTTATAAAATAACATAAAAACTAAATCAATTTGGTTAGAATGTTTAATAGTTATGTTTTCACTATTGGGTATAGGCTTTATGAGTTTTGTTCTCGCTCGAGGAGTTTAGGGATTGTCGAACTAGGAAAGGCTAGTTGTTAAGGACCTATAGAAGTCCCATAGTTTGCGCACGGTTTGGTAAATCTTACAACCCAAAATAGGTATTTGTGTGGAATATTAAAGGTTGATAAAGGTTGTTTCATTTTATTCACATGGTTAGGCTAACCATCCTGAAAAAATAATGCGATGTGAGTTTCTCAAAAATAGGGGAGTCAAACGGTTGAAACACTATTTTCCAAACTTTGAGGCATAAACTGTTTGTGGAGATCAGTTTTAAAATTTTTCTTATTTTGAATTAAAATAAATTAAGAAAAATAATTTAATACATAAATATAAGCTCACCCCTTTCTCCTCTCATGCATGACTCACATGGTGGGACTCCCCTTTGAGGCGCAATGCAACCACCTCCCTTAAATCTCCTTGTCTCTTCGATGATTTCTCATTCCCCTTTAAATTTTAATCTGATTATTCAAGGTAAGGACCCATGATCCCTTAACCTTACATTAATTATCTAATTTTGGCCTCTCCATCACCCTACCAAATTTGGTCAAAACACTATGGTTGTGGTTTTATCTGTTTTTGTGATTATTCTTGTTCTAGATTGTGTAAGGACTTTCTTGAGACTTATTTTTTCGTGTTTTGACAACATCCATCGAAGGTGAGGATATTTTGGTTGATTCACTCCACCTCCATAAATTTTGGGTATGTTTTTAAACCCATAATGTTTTATGCACAATTTATTTAGGGTATAGTGGTGTACATAAGACTTGAGGGAATTGTTTTTAGGGTGTTACAATAAATTTCTAATGGTGCACACACATATTCCCATGTAAGAATATATATATATAATATCATATGTGTGATTGTTTCCTCAATCTTTGCGGAATACATGCATATGTTTAAGGATTTAAATATATGTTTGTGCATGTTAAAGTTAGTCCATGTGAGAAGACAGCTACTTGGGTTAGATATTTTTTAAATGGACACCCCTTGTGGTTGTTTCCCTAACCCTAACCATTTTTAATTAAAAATGAAATTTATTATTTAATATTATTCTTAATTAAATGAATATTGATTCTATAAATCACTCCATATGTAGTATTAATAATGTTTTCAATTAAAGAAATCAAGATTTGGTAATTAAACCCATCCATCATAGGTGTGCTACCTTAAATCTAAAAACATATTTGTTAGAATGTCTTTGTTTCTTTTCATGGCGTTATATGGTTATTATATGATTCCCTAGTTAGTGGACTATTTATTAAACTAAATAGATATGGCTTTCTTAGATAATAGATGTACTGCCTCCTTTGTATGTTCATGCACTCGAGATAAATAGTTCTAATTTACTAGAAAAGGATATATCGATGGGTGAACCCACGAGTTATGCTTGACAGTAATTGTTTAATTGGGTGAGAATACTTAATAGGATTTCTTTTATTATTTAACGAGTTAAGTAAACAACAGTGGATAATGAGTGAGTATACTCATTATATGACATGAAGAGGAAAATAGATAAATGGGATGATAAACTCAAAATATGTGATAGTTGATGATATGTGAACATGAGAGAGTATACTAATTGGTTTACTTGTGATGTATTTAATGGTAAATGGTGATTTGGGTGGGTAAAACCATATGGATGCTTTAAAAGGAAAAAGATAACATAAATTTTATAATCATGTTGTGTGTGATATTTGTGAGTGGGTAGAGTCCCTGAGTGAATTTATATGATTATAAGTGTGGGTATACCATTATTCATATTTTAATGCCTCTTTTGGAATTGGGATATTTGGATGGTTAATCCCATGGTAAATGGTTAAAAGGATTATATGAGTGGGTATACTCATATGTATTGGAATTTTTCAATGTCTTATATGAGTGGGTATAAACTTATGGTAAATGATGGAATAGTTTATATGAGTGGGTATAATCATATGTTTGAAATGAATGAATGGTTTAATCGATTCCATGGGCCTCTCTCCATGGATTAGGAACCCAATAGTGGATTCCTTGGTTTGATTATGCCCCATGGGTATTGATTTTGGGGGAGGTCTCGATCCTTGATACATGATGGAGTAGGGATTCATGGACTCAACTATGACAATTCGATAGACATGCTCCCAGTGTTCCATCAAGTTCCAAGACTGGGTTTCCACGGGGACTCCCGTGAGACTCGATGTGGATGCCTTTGATAATTTATATTAATCTAGCACTTCATGGTCTTTCATTCTTATACAGCATGGGCATGAGGAAGGTGATACAACCAAATATATTTATTTTCCATGGGAAACTGTTACATGTTTGGATTTACAATGAGTCTATATTATTAGTTCATTTTGTGAATTTATTATTGATTCCCTGTTAAAGGAGCATGACTATCTTGTGCATGGAGACATGTAGGGATATGTTGGTTTCACTATTTTAGAATTTTTCATTCCACGAGTTTTTCTTACTTGTTTTTACATATTATGTTTCTACCTATAGATTGTCTATTTACATGTTTCCCATATTTGTTGGGAATGATACCAGGGGTTCCGTCGAACTAAAATTTATATCTCACACCCTACTCAGACCAACATTGAAATTGAGTACCAGTGTATAATTTTATTTTATAGATCAATATGGACCTATTCTTATGTTGTTTCCTCTTATACATAGACGTTTTGAGAAATAGACCGAGTATGATCACAATATGATCATAGAGATCACCATTGGAGCCTTGGGTATTTTATTTATTTTTGAACCGAGAGGTACGAATGTTATGTTGTTTAAGGCTTATGAATTTTCTATCATCCTTAAAATTCACAAATAATATACATTAGTGTTTTCGATAATTCTCTATTGAGTTTATATCTCCATTTTCTTCTACTGCTTACATTATTTCTTCATACTACATCAGTTGTTATCTATTTTTTATTGTCTATTTACGACAATGCACTCTGAATAAGAGGGTTAGTATCCCCACTGAATATACGCGCACCCTCGTAGCTATATTGAAACCTCATGTATATGGGGATATATTCTTGAGATCATTTGGTGAACGGTCCAGGTACCATTATAGGGGAAATTCAGGTCGATACATTACTATTGAGAAAAAATGAAGAGAGATATAAGAGAGTTTGTAACTTAGTGTCTTTTATGTTAGAACATTAAGTCTATGAGATAATTTATAAGGTAATATTACAAATATAACACATACTAAAATGGAATTATGAAAAAAAACAACTGTTTATTTTTTCATCATACACCTAAAAACAGTTAATGTTCATAGTTGTATTTGTGTTTTAATCGATCACCTTATCAATTCATCAAAATTAATTTATATCATAGAATATTTCTCCCTTGATCATCATTCCACATTATATTTATATTAAGTGGTAATGAGGCATAAAGTACAATAATTTAGTATGTAGGATCTGATATATGATTTAAATTGAATTTCTAGAGAATTATGCAGAAATATCTGGATATAGTGTTGTGCTTCAAACCTACCAAAAACCCTTAGATTGGTAGTCAGCCTGATATAACAATTCACACCATGGAGGATATGCTTCAGTCACTATATCTATTTTCCAATAGTTCTTGGGATTAACACTCTCCACTTGATTATTTTGTTTTATAAAAATATATTTCCATCAAACATTTAGATGAATCCTTATGAATACCTTAATGGAAGGAAGTGTAGAATAATTTTATAGTACTAAAAAATTTAGAAATAATACTATTAGGACCAATTCTATATAGCGAAATGGAAAACATGGTTATATCTATTCATTATCACATCAAGGAATCTCATTGTAGAGATATAAGGTACGGTGAAAATTATCGGTTAGATATTGTATTCAATGTTAGTGATATGGTTTTTCTACGAATTTATACATGGAATAAGATTATTATGTTAGAAAATAAATTAATTTTTATTGTTATGTATATTGGTCCCTTAATGATTCATGATGGACATGGGACTATACCTTATCACATCACACTCCCACTGAACCTCCCTCAAAACAATGATCTGTTTCAGGTATATTTTATGGGGAAGTACCTACTGAATCCTTCACATGTACTAAACTAACAGGTTTTTCAACTAAATAATGACAATTCCTATGAATAAAAACTAATAGAAATTTTGTATCGTTTAGATAAATCTTAATGGACAAAATCTAGTCATCCGTTTATAGTTCATTGGAGACATCAGAAATCATAGATGCTACATTGGATCATAAGAATGTAATGAAGTATAGAAATACTAATTTTTTTTGTTATAGTGATTTATTTTTTAGGTTGAAATTCATTTTAAGGAGTGTGGAATGTCACACTACATGGCACATATATATTACCTTTAAAATAAAGTTGAATAATTTGTTAACATGTCACACAAACAACGTTTAATCTAATTTAACTATAATAATGTAATCCTTTCTAACATAGGCCTTATATTTTTTAGTATCACAAGAAATAAATAAATTTTGAAAATATATATTATGTAATAAAAATTCGATGAACAATGGATAATAAATTTAATAATTTTGGTAATGTGATTTTATGATTCAAGAATACTTTTTATTCAACAATGTGTTTTTATTTCATTTTATGTGAATGGAAGTTATAATTGACAAATAAATTTTTGTAAATATTATTTGATGAAATTAATATATATTTATAAATAAAATTTCAATATTATTATATGTTGAATTTTTATGAATATATAAAAAATGTTAATTTTTTTGTGAATAGTGAAATAATATATTTCTTTTTGTAATAACAATCATTTAATTTCAAGTAAATTTCCCATTATGTTTTTATATTACGGTGTCTCTTATTTTCATACATAAATATTAAATTCATATAGTTGAATATTAATTATATTTCACAAATATATGCTAATGAACTATAATATTTTAGTTTCTTTGGAGACAGGTACACATTATTCTTATTTCAATAGAGATTATTAACATCTAAAATAATGATCATCCCATTTAGTGATCTTCATAGACATTCCATATAAAAAAACAATTTCATAACCTAGGTTATGTAGATATAGGAGAGGGAGATCATTGATGCCCAGTAGGGGTAAACATGGGAGAAATCAATTGATGATCATATAGAAGAATAAGTTAATAAGAATTCAATGAGATTATAACCATAACATACATAGTTCTTCCCCAATTTATAATAAATCATATACATGATTCATAGAATAAATATTTATCATTTCAAAATTCATGAGTCATCATAGTGATAAAACATCATAAATAAATCATAAAAATAAAAATTATGTAATAATAGTGTGTCGCCATCAAAAATATAGAAACTCTTTCATATTTCATAGTTATTTATTGAGAATATGAAATAATAATGGATGGGGAATCAATAACTCTTTCCCATAGAAAATCGAGTATATTAACCTATCTCCCATAATTATCTCAAGAAATATATTACCTTTCCTAAAGAATTTTAGGCCTATATAATTCTGGGCACCCAAACCACTTAATAAAACCCATACATATGTGTGTCCAAATATCAAAAAAAATCATCATTAAATCATATTAAATACAATGAAAACAAAACGGGCATCATAAACATTTCATCAACTCAACATATCATCACCCATGAAAAATAAATAGATTCATAAACATATTAACATGAAAAGAATAATAATTTTCGGAAATAATAATAATGGTATCATTAAATAACATCTCAAGTAAGTTATAAATAAAATTTTTGGTTTTTTATTTTAGATAAATTTTCCATGAAATATATCATTGGAGCATTTCCTATAGAATGTAATCTTTTCATTTTGAAATCAATTTTTTATTATATAAAAATATCCAAAAAATATTAATGAAAACATTTTATTTTAAAATAACGTTATAAAATTTAAAGGTAGAATAAAATCATAGATAATTAATTATAGACATAAATTTCATTTATTTTATATATGTTATTAGAATACATTCCTTTTATACATATGTATAAAGTTAAAAAATAACTCATTCATAAAATTACATGACTATTTATTTTAAAACATTTTTTAAAAATTAAAAATTTGGTTAAAATTAAATTCAAAATTGTAGGATAATATTAAAAACATTTTGGAAAACAATTTTTATAATATATATATGAAATAAAATGTTTTAACAACTAAATAGTAAAACATAGTTAGTTTTCCTTAAAATCTTTCCTTTGATATTTCGAGTACCTAAGGTGTGGGTGATGAATGGAAAACATGTGTTCCTTATTAATAACCAAAATAAAATAAAATCATTGGGATTTTCCAGATCTGTATCATATAATTTCCTCAACATTAATTCAAGCATAAAAATATTAACTATAATATACAAGAAACATAAAACCCTAAACACAAGTCTGGCATTTCCTTATTCACCATAAAACATATTATATAATAATTTTTTTGATAAATGTATTATAAAATAATATACAATTATTTCATACCATTTATGATTAATTAATAACATTATATCACACTTTGACTAATAATTGTATGTTAAAATCAATGTTCTGGGTGATAACGACGTCTTTTTTCATCAGTGTTTTGATTCTGTAATCCTGTTCATTATACATTGGTAATAATTTTATCATTTATATAATGTTAATCATGATATTAATATAATATATATTGATTATATATATATATATATATGGAGTCATCCAAAAATAATTAAAGTAGAAAAGTTAATTAATTTGTTTATTGAGACAATGGCTGATGTGCATGCATGAAAACGACTTTCACTTATCAATGGATGGAAGAAATGTGAAAAATAATTCAACCCTAAATAATTGTAATTATTTCATATATATCATATATATTAATTAAATATATCCTTTTTAACATCCATGTAAAATAATAAAGGGACAATAGATCACTGTCGTTTCGGGTAGGTGGTAGTACACACGTTTGCATCAGTGACATTTTTGTTTACCAACAGATAGGATGAAAAAAGGTAGATATGATTTTATCATTTTATAATAAAAATTATAACATAAATAGAATATATAAACATTAATCCCATCATCATAATCTTCCATTAATTAATGTGATGTAAAATGAATTATTTCTGAACGTCCATATAGAATGTTGTATATACGAACAAGCGATACATTCACATTCCATTTCATGGGAAATGATTTTATAAAGGATGATAAATAATAATAGTTGCATTTAAATATGTTCATGATAAAAAAAATATTTTATGATAAAAACATCGATCCTCATGATTTAAAATGAATATTAAAAGGAAGCGATTGGTTAAGGTGATTACCTCTTCTTCAAAATAAATCCCTCAAATATTCCCTTAAGGACTTTAGGGATGGTATTTGTGGAAGAAACAATATACTATAATGAATATAAATAGTTTTACAATTTATTATTTAATGAGATTATCATGATACATGGATAAATTTAGTGTGATGTAGAGAAAGTATGTGATCCCATTAATATTTGTGGGGAGCGGCACTCTAGATTATTCTTATAAGATTAAAATATTAAAAAATAATTTTCAATACTAAATTCATTAAAATAAATATGATTAATAAATATATATATTAATGGGTTCACATACCACCATCCAATAAAATTTTGATTGGTTTACATGCGGTTTTTAACTTAATCTTTTGGTTTAGCCCCTTAGAAAACATATTTTAACATTAACTTCAGTAACATCATTTTCACTCTTACATAGATTTAAATTTATATATAAGTTGATAATTAGGTCATTATTTACCATTTAATTACAAATATATTATCGATATTTTCATTTTTAAAGATTATTATATTTTCTAAATAATTTAATAAAATAATATTTTTGTAAAATTTAGTTAATGTCAATGTGTCACTATTCATTTAATTTAACATAAAATAAATAAATAAAATGTCTTAATTAAAATATAATAATTAACACAACAAAAACATTTTATATTAACATATTTAATACATTTAACACTATTAATACCCGAAATTATATTAAATTAAATATTTTTAAAATAATTTTTTTTCTTTTTGTATTAATTTAATAAAAAGTATATTAATGTAGCTTAAGCATTTTTGGTAATTATTAGGAAACAAAAAAAATAAAATAATAATTAAAATCATGTGTTTAATTTCATTATACAAAAAATAACAATTTATATTCATTCTCTAGTTATATATTTTCTTATATTAAAAAATAATATATATTTAAAATTAAGTGAATGGATTTTGCAATTTTTTAGCATTAAATATTATATAGGTCATAATAACTGAAAAGATTCAATTAAACAAATTAATTACAAGCCGAAGGTTAAAAATATAAAATTACCTTTATCAAATAACAATTATTATGAACAATAATTGAATTTCAATTTTTTAAACAAGTTAACTCGATTTACTCTTTACCGAGGTGATAAATTATACCACAGTTACAATTAATATTGACCAAAAATAAAACATCCTATTTTAAAAATTATAACCTTATAATTAAAAATATAGAACCCATTTTTCAGGATTAAACTTCTTGTATAAGTAATTAATTTTAATTTAAGAGAACAAAACATGATGAAAATTGCTTTTAAGACAAATACATTTATAAGAATAAAATATTGTTTAATAATTTTCCATGCATAGAAAAAATATTAAATGAATGTTATAAAATTGTTTAAATACATAATGTATAAATTTATTAAATATAATTCAATAATATGTAATAGTTTAATTTATTATTATAAAAATACATTATATTCATAAAAATGTTTTTTTAGAAAAACACATTTATTATTTTTAAATGATATTTATATTTACTTATAATTAACTTTTAAATAAATAATATATTTTATAAATATATAAAAATATTTGTTTCATAATTTATTAAGTGTTATTCATAACAACCAATTCAACTGATATGAATTAATTATCACCATAATTAAAAATATTTAAATTTTATATCATGGATTGTTTAAACACAATTTTTTACATAACAAAAGATTTCAGAGAAATAAAATTTATTTATAAATTACTATTTTATAAAATATAATGTTGTTATATTCTACCAAGTTTAATTGAATTTATATATCAAATTTTATTACCCTAATATAACCATATTAAGATATTTTTTTCATCACATCATTAGGTTCCAACGTAGCTTTCCCAAATTTGAGGTCTCACAACAAAACATGGGCTAGGTGAGTGGTATTTTTTATTTAACATTATATGTACATTAAAAATGTACACAAGTTGATGTTTGTAACAGATAAATTGTTCCATTGTTACAACCAATGAATGCGGTACATTTGAATGATTATGTACGTATATCCTTAGGAGATATACATGAAAAAAATCTTTATTTGGACTGAGATTTGGTGGAAGTGGAAAACAATAAGATATAATCAATATACAGTAAAAACATTAGAAGATATTATTATATATAGGGGAAAAAATCCATTAATTATAAACATCCATAATCTATTCCATGGAGATAATCTTAGGAATACCTTATCACCAACTCCAAAATCCATATCTCACCCTTGATTATTTGGCTAACATTTGAGTCAACGTTGAGATTCCCATATGTGTTGTTGAATGGATCTAAACATTTTTCTCATTTTTTAGATATCTCATATAGAATATAGTTTTTCCCCCAAATTCATCACAAAAATATGTAATTCTTCAGTTATTGCAATTAAGGTCTTCAAAATGATCTGTATTAATGCTCATGTGAAAAAATATTTTTGTATAAAATCCATAGAAATATAATTTCCTGATCCCAACCACCATTTAATATGATAAAGAAATATATAAACATGTATTCTGGTGTTTTAATTATCCTATCTAACTGACTATCTATCATTGGTTAATATATAGTATAGAAACTAAACTCTATATCTAGATCCTACAAAATAATGATTTCAATTATAGAGGTAATACTTAGGTAAGGATAATATATAATTGAATATGGTACACAATACATTCACACCACTTATGTAATGAATAACCAGGACAAATGATCTAGAGAGACATATTCTTTTATGGAAATGATCTGTGTTGAATTTTAAGGTGAAGGACTACAACCCAAATAGAATTATTCGCTTTTGATATTTTATAGATCTTAATGAAAAATAAAATATTGATTTTTTCCACTACCATTATTATATTGGTAATTATTATAACATCTCCAAATAATGTTTTTCTCTCATAAATAACATACTAAAACTCCTAGCATCGAGATATATACTCTTTAATATATTTCTTTATGTTGTCCCATTAGTAATTCTCATTCAATTATCTATACATTTTTATGAATCTTGGATTAATAGTGAATAATGAACTATGAGATTCATCTAATAGAACCTTATTCTGCTTTTGTATAAATGAGACACATGGATTGTTCCTGAACATTATCATTCAATCATAATAATTTCTCAAAATATGAATGTTTTGATCATTCTTCTATAATTTCACATCCTACTTCTACTCCTATTTAATCTCCACACGGATAAATGGATGAAAATTCCTTTCATAATGATAATATTTCACCCCTTTGATGAAAATTTCCAAATCCAGCCATTGAAAATTTGGAAATATTGGATATCTTTTATCCAAATCATAGATAATTTAGCATTAATATTTTTACATATATTATATGAAATTGTGTTCCCTTTTCCTAGGATGTAATGAATTGAAAAATTCATAATCTATAATCAACTCATACCATATTAATTGGATCATTTTTATCTATTTTTGTGAGAATATATACTTCAATAATATATGATCTATATATATACATATATAACACTTTTTACCATAAATATAATTCATCCATATCATTAATGAAATAATTACTTCACCCAACATTAAATCTTGCATTATTTATTTTTTCGTATGTTTCCAATTGGCATAACAGATAAGTTATCACTATAAAATTATATAATATAATTATTCACATTTCCTTCTTTGATACATCACTATATATTACATTACCTTCTCCACTATATGGTAATTTATAAACAACTATGTTCACTAGACTTCTCTAAGGCTCCTGGAAACATTCCTCACATTCATATTTCAAAAGAAACTTGTCTCCCTTCTATGTTGTCACGTGGAGATGGTTATGAATCCTTGTGAATGTATCTACATAGTATTGATAATGCACATACATACCAATAAAAATATTTTTCACAATCATGGTGGTTGGTCTAGTCCATCATTCAATAACTTGTATCATTAAACGATATAATAATAAACCTTCATATGAGAATATATAACAAAAAAAGAAACATCAAATCCATAATTCACACATGTTAAATTTTTTATAAATATTATACTTCTTGAGGGTCTTCATCACAATTTCCAAATGATATTATCAATGGTAATTTCTCTTTTAATATATAATAATATCATTTATAATGACTACAAAATAATGATCAAGATAATCCCTAAATAATTTATTCATTAAATCTGTTAATATCATTGGGGAATATGAAAATCCAAAAGACATCACTATAATTCTATAGTGTCTAAACATTGTAAAGAATTTTTTATTGGTTATATATTATTTCTTGATCCAAAATTTATGATATTTAAAACAATGGTCAATCTTATAAAAGTTATCATATCGACACTATTGGTCAAACTAGTCTTAAATATGGTGAAGATGAGTCTTATTATTTATCTTAATCTTGTTATGTTTTGGATAACAAATATATAGTTGCATTATTTAATCATTATTTTGAACAAAAAGAATAGTGGAACCCCTTAGTGATGAATCTCGGTGAATGAATCCCCTATCAATATTTTCTTAGATTTTCATCATCAATTATTATAACTCAATTAGGACTATTCATTATATACATTATGAAATAGTTTTTTTACCAGGTATAGGTTCTTTTAAAAACTCAACCCTGCAATATAGAGGAAGTCTATGATATTATTCTATATGGAAATCCACAAAATCTGGAAAAATAGGAATATCTTAGATATTTTATTTATCCTCAACCATTTGAGATAAATTTCACCCTTGAATAGAAATTAATACCCCCAAGATAGATGTAATTTCAATTGGAATTTTATATCCCCCATTGCATCTATAAATGTAAATGTATTCATTAAGAATATTAAATGTAACCTCCCTTACTTATAAATTGATATAAACTATATATAAATAAATATAATCCATTACTATAATAAAATCAAATTTTACTAATGGTAGAATCACTATATTTTCAGTAATAACATTCCCACAAACATTATCTAGAGAAGAACTGTAGACATGCAATGCGACCATCACACCATTAAATTTTTTAACTAAGAAAACAATATCTAACCATTGAGATTCTAATTTGATACCTTTTTAGAATTATTTATATATAAAATAGTTTTAAGAACTAAATAAAATAATACATATTATTTTCTAGATTAAATGAGAGGTGTACCTTTCATGAAATCATTCTTATAACCCAATTTGTTAGTTACGATTGTCTGATATTTTAATTTTTCATTTTTAATAAGGGGTTGTTGATGTTTATCATCATAATGAACGTTCAAAATTTTGTACTTGGTTTTTTAATACGCATGTTTATTTCATTTTAATAATTAGATTTTGTGTAATGCATTAGTTTTTTTCTTATTTCCCTCACATTCAATAATATACATATTCATCCCATTGGAAATTCTTTGGCTTAATGACCTAAAATACAATATTTAAAGTAGTTCTACTTATATTCATGAAATTAACAAGAGTTTTCCCCACATTTCTATCATGAATATGAATAAAATTGGATTCCACATAGTGTTTTATTGATGTCGTCATGATACATTGTAATTATTTTTTATCAATTCCATGGGGGTGATGGAAATATAAAATTTCCATTTCATCCTTGAGTAAACTAAACTACATTCTTCATAAAATCTGATGTATGTAATAGTTAACACCATTCAAAGAATTTTTTTAAACACATAGAATCAATGGATTTTTTCATTCATGTAATATTGTTAAAAAAATTTCATAACATGAAATTCCTATTATGTTTTCCTCATAGTAAACCCTAGATTACTTATCTTTTTTTTGTTCAGATTAAGGAAAAAATTCTACTACTTTATATATATAACATGAGGGTTGTACTTTATAAAAAATATCCTCTTATGATCAACGCATTCCATGGAGTAAATTTATATGCCATGTATCATATTCTTGATAAGATTCGACAATTGATCTGGTTTCCCAGACATATATTAAATTTTTAGGATATCATTATCTTGATCTATGTACTGAATAACAAAAACTATTTTCTCAAAGTTTTTTTAAATCAATTAGATACTAGTATATTTTTAGTCCCCCTAAAATATTGTGGATGTTTCCTCATTAAAGTCCAAAAGTAGATTGTTCCAGTCATTCATTATTTAGAATATCATCATGATTCATGGAATATGAAACTTATGTGATCATAGAAAAAAATTATACATTCCATCTCCTACTTCATTTTGTTTCTTGGTCAGGACTATCATTTCTTCTTAAATTACATTAATTATTATCATGATTTATTCTATATTTAGGCATTAACTAAAAATAAAATTTAATGTGTGAGGAAAATAACAATAGAAGAGAAACTTATAATAAATAATTATTTATTTAATGTCTAAATAATTACATAATATTATTAATCTATGTGAACTTAGGATTAATCTCAGTTATCCATGGTTATTAAAAATACATTGTTATGTTATCATATAATTATTTTTATCTGTAGGTATTTCAAGAAGGTTCTATAATCCAAATATCCACATATTGAATAATCCCTTATATATATCAATTTTTAATGCCATGTATTTTTTCAAAAGAATTATTATAGCTTCATAGATGAATATTGAATGCATTCCTAAAACACAATACTGAGTACTATAAATGTAATTCCCTAAACCTAGAAACCTAGAGCCGATGCATTATTTTAATAAATTGGAATTATTAAAAGGAATAAAATCCTAAAAGGACTGATATATTTATATGTATATGAAATCCATGTTATATTCATGATACCGATAATACATTGGGAAATAAACATGCTATATAATAAGAATAAATAAACTGCATCCTTTATAGCTTATTCCAAGATCACTTCTCCATATCCTGGGGAAAAAATAGTAACGGTGAGATAAAATTATTAGTATAGGTAAATAAAATATAATAAATAATGATGAAATCTATATGTAAAATTAAATAACTAAACACTCTTTCCATTTACAGAACTAGATAAGGAATAATTAATATGGAATGGTAAGATATAAAAACGCATGCCAAAAATCAATTAACTAATCTGGTAGAGCTATTGGTTGAATGAATTGAAATGTTAGAATGAAAATTATGGAATTATTTATTGAGGTTCGAGGGTTTCTTCCGCATTCTTACATGGTTTTTCTCCTGATGGGGTTTAGAGAAGTTGGTTTTTGTCTGTTCTTTGCTCCTGAATCGGATGTTTGAGAGGGTGTGGTTTTTCTATCAGTTCCATGCCTGTGCACTCATGTACGGGATAGTTAACCAGCAACGAGGAGTAAGAAGAGGATGATCATATTGTTTATGTTTCTAGGTAGGGGATCATATATATACGCTTGTGGTTTTTTGGACTTCAAATTTTGTAATAGGGGTTCTTGATTGTCTTAAGTTATGATGCCCTGTATGGTTTTTCACTTTTCCCTAAAAAAAATTTTAATAATGAATATTTATTTTTCAATCATATATACATCAATAAAAAATCATATTGATAAATGAAAACAGAAATTAAATGAGTTAAATGAGTAATTATTGGACATCATGTCTAAGACACATGAAAATGTATACCATCAAGACCTTGCACAAGACAGTTTAAAACAACAGATTGAAACTTGTTTAATTAGGAAAAAATATTCATCTCTGGAGAACTATTTGATAAATATAGGGGATATATAATTATCAATCCCCAATCATCATTTCCATTTCAAATCATTCCTCTCATTTAGTAATCATATTCAAATGTATTTCTCGTTAAATAACCATATTGAATGAGAAATATCGATTTATCAATAATCATCAGTTACTAAAATAAATGTAATAGCAAACACGCTATGTTATATGGTATATAGTTTACAAAATAATAATAGCCATCACCTAGGAATTCCGGATTTATCCAATAAGAAATAACTATATAAAGTTATTATTTAAATATTTAGTTGATAATAACAAAATAAAGTGGGAGGAAAAAAATAATTTTCACCACATGGTAATATTAATTCTAGCCCCTTTGGGTGAGGCAATTCTATGTGAAATTTATAATAACATCAAGAAAAAATAATTCATGATATAATATATATTTTTTTCCAGATACACCACACAATGTATATAAGCGGTGTAAATGATGTCTGCCTCACAAAATTTAATGTGAGACAAGAATATGTTCCCTTATCCTTAATTTTTCAGTGTGATATTTATACATATGAATAGTGGTTTAAAATAAGTTATTAAGTATTATAATTACGATAATCTTGTCTATAATACCTTATATTATGTTCTAATACTATCTCATTACCTGTTTGAGAACAAACCTTCATTAATTTCACTATTTATGGTGTTATTATCCCAGTTATCTTGAGTATGTTCAACTTGTTAATTGTTATTCTCATTAATAAGATTATGGATTCATCATTTCTAGAATGTAATCCATTAATTATTTATGAAATAAAATCAGTAAATATTTATTTATAATAATCTATATTGATTTGAGATAGAATATGGAATGCAGAGTTTATGTGGATGGTAGACAGTAAGTACGTGTGAACACTACATTCAATTCACTGATATATTTTAAAGTAATCAAATGTAAAAGATATATATAATCAGGTATATCATTATTCCATTATTATATATATATTATATATGTGATATATTTTTACCAATATCACTATCAATACATTCAATTTATATCATGAATGAATCATAATGTATTGAGGGGACGATAAGACACACTTCAAAAAGTGAAGTTATCATATTTACAAAAAATGTAATGTATAGAGGTTTTCCATGAACCATCCTGGGTCGTCCCTGAACCGATCAACCAATCCATTCCGCGACATGGCCTCCGAGTCGTTCCCGATTTTCACGGGCTAGCGACAACCACCATGGCATCAACAGAGAATGTGGGTACAATTTCTCCCATGAAAATAAATAAAAGAAACAGAAATAATTAAGATAATTTCAGGATAAATAAACAAAATAAAACAACTAAACAAGAAAAAAAGAAATTAAAACTAACAAAACTCGACTCTCGAACTAACTCGGTGTGACCCCATGGGTCACTCTCGGACATAATGATAAATCATCACCCAAGGTGAGCACACCCAAGCTGGAATCTGCAAAAACAATACCGACAGAAAATAACTATATGTGTGAGTGTTAGAACTTAGTAGGCTATCCCAATATCTATTACCAATGCACTACCTTTAAAACAAAGCAACATAAATTCTATTTTTGCACTAAAATATATTAATTTATGCATTTATTTAATTTTTACATGAAAACCAAGTATAAACCATTTCCCTTAGTCATTTGAAAAAATAGAAAAAGAGAGTTTGAAACACCTTTTATTTTGAAAACATTATCATAGGGGTTAGGAAACCAGAAATGTCACTTTTCATAAAAAACATCAAACAATAGAACCAAGGTTGATATAGTAAGGGAATTGTAAATAGGATTGCAAATATCTTAGCAATAGTTCATTACATAAATGTCCCTAGACATAGGTGAACCCAATTGATCGTGAATAATCCAGACCACACTAATACATATGACCCCATATATAGTTTCATTCCATAACTGATGAAATATAACGCTCCAAAATACTCGACCATCCTTTCTCAGGTAGGATAAGGGAAAATCCCAAAGTAATAAACCCAAAAATATTAGCCTACTATGGGCCACTGGTCAGTACCATAACCTACAAGTGCAGTACTCGTCTCAAACAATTCTCTTAATATGTCAGGTTCATATGTCACAAGAATAACAAAGAGGTGAGTCAATATATGCTGTCAAGCATCAAATAAAAGTCTATATTTATAAAAATAATTCATAGCAGTACTCACCAGGAGTCACTCCAAGGATGACTCACATGCCATAAAATAAATAGATTACAACTATTCCCAACTGTGGAACCCACATAATGTAACCTAGGGATTTCATACCGAGGAAATCCCAACCATTCCATGTTGGAAAGTCACGAGGAGTAACCAAGGGAAGTTTCCATAATAAACACTTCACCTCACTTTCAAAAAGTGGCCCAACGGTCCCTTAAACATTTCATACAAACTTTCTTACCAAATATTCAAACCAATTTCTAGAGAGTTGCAAGACATACTGTTTACCACATTAAAGATTTTGAAAACCCCCCTCAAAACATTTTTGATACACATTCAAACAAAATCAACTTTTATTAAAAACTCCAATTAAGCTACAATTATTTGTCACAGAACAACCCAAATTTTAATGAAAGCTAACTTGACACTTCACATAGCTTAACACATTTGATACATTTCCAATTACCCCTAAATCCATTATTTTAAGGGTAAAAAAATTATATTTTATCAAATACGAACTGCATTGGAAAAACAAAAAAAGAAATCATAACAAAAAATTTCACACTGCCAAAACATTAATAATAACCAAAAAAACATTTTGTATATCTTTTAACACATAAAGGAAAATAATTAACCATTACTAAAAATAGACATGAATTTCATAGAATACAATTTTAGTTGATAGTCACAAATTTATAAAACACCAATTTTCTTGTTAGGGTCTTATTTAAAATTCAAGGCCATGTTCTAAAACTAACAAATCAGGTGCATACCAAACTAAAAATTTAATTAAAGATAAAAGTGTGCACAATTATAACTAGACGATACTATTTTAATAAAACAAGGCCAGAATAACCAATTTTCAAAAAAAGCTAATTAACCAAATATTGTACAATGAAAATGAACACCTAAAAAAGGGAGAGAAAGAATAAATAAATGGATCTGAAATTATGAGGTCAAGTACAAAAAGTCCCTACATTTAGTGTGCTCTATTTCACAAAGCAAAGTCAAAAATCAACAAACAAACATAAAACAATACATGAGCACTAAATAAATTTGAACAACATCTTTACATTAGAACCTAATAATTAAATAATCTATGAAAATCATTAAAGTGATTTTTCATAAATTTATAAGGATAGGTGCATGGGAAACCTACCTCAGATACGTGGTGTGATGATAATGCCCACTCGAAATCAACTTGAAAAGGACCAAATACACTAACACTTCCAAAATAAATATTAACAAATATAAACCATAACAAAAATACAGAACCAGGGAGGAGGGTATACAGGAGGGAGTGATGTTTGCACCAGAAGGAGTGGCACACCGGCAGGGGATCACGCCGGCAAAAGTGACACACCAGAGGAGTTGTGGGACTGGGCAACGCCGGGAGGTGTGATTGCTACGCACATGGGCAGACCATTGGGGTTGTGCGCACACCAGACAGGAGGACGCCATGAAACGAAAAAGGGGTTAACTACAATGAGAAGGGTGAAGGCAGGGCGCCTGGGTTCGAGGCTGAATAGGTGTGGAGAGTGTGTTGTAAGAGAGGCCGAGGTGGGATGGACGAGAGGAGGTTGCTGAGTTAATTGAGGAAGGAAATAGGTTGTGGTTCATGGGGGTTATGACGAGGAGTGCTGGTGGTAGAGTCGGTGATGGCTGGGAGAGTCCAGTGAGGGTCCATGACGGGGCGTCCAAATAATAGCTGAGGGTCGGTGCATGGAGGGAGAAAAGGGTGAGGCTGATGTTGTGACCCACTATATGTAGGAGGTCGGGGGTTCTTGGGTTCGTCGATTCTGCAAGGAGGTGGAGAATGAAGAGGATGTTGTGGAAATAGAGGAGGTGGGGTGTGCTATCCATGAGCGACACTAGCCTCAATGTCGCGTGGTGGACGGGTCATTGATATATAGAATCTGGGGGAGAGCCGGGTCACGCCGCACACAAAGGGGGGGTGGGGGTATCCAGTGCCTAAGAACCCTAAAGAAAGAAAAAAAATTATAAATAAATAAAATAAATAAATAAATAAATAAAATTTAATCTAAAATAAATTAAAATTAATACTAAATATAATTTTAATATCTTTATAATAACAATAAATGTAAAAATACAAATAATAAAAGGAATAATAGGCATAATAATACAAAAATAATATAATTAACAAGTCTAGTTTCACCAAAAATAAATATAATAAAATTCTTAATAACCATAAAGAAATTTAAATGGCATAATAAATAAACATGTATATATTCATATTTATTCTTCAAAGATGAAAATTCCACGAGCAGCCTGGGTGCATCCATGTGACGTCATGCTCTACATGTGCGTCCAATGATGTCGATCCAAAACACACACTTTTTTATCCAAACTAAAAAAATTCTTCAAGGACTCACCCCAGACCCCAGTAATAATATGTTATGTCCGAAAAATAATTAAAATAAAATACTATCATATATAGGGGTGAGACAATTCTCAGCACTATAAAGATTTCTGCCCCTAGAAAGCCACAACACTATTCAACTGATCGATTAATGCTTAATGAATCCACACAAGCATGGTCCAACCTCTTAAGTGAAGTACACTATAGTGACCCCTTATGAGACTCATCTTCATTGTCTGAAATAAATCACAAGCAATGGGGAGGTCTGAACAAAATCCCCAACATAATAACTCAACAAAAATCTGATAACAACATAAGTGAAACCCCAAAGAGACTCATGGGGGGTCTCTCCACCATAAAAAACCTTATATTACATAGAGAAATTTGAAGATGACTTAGTCCTGAACAATACCTTACTCAATATAAAAGAATTATGGTATGAAATTTCAACATACTCACTCCCATATGAATGGGATTAGAGCTAAAAAAACTCTGCATGAACCAAAAACCCTAACCCCATGGGAGGGAGGGAGGTCCCAAGGATTGCATCAATGAAACTAGGATGGAAAACTACTGATGACTCACCATTTCCCGATGGACACAAACTAAATCTACAACTGATCCACATGGGTGGTCCATGCAAGGCCACTGATAAGAACCTTGAATCCAAAAAGTCACATTTACTGAGATTGCCTAAGTGCAATATCCATCGCACTCTTTGTGACAAGTAGAAATTTATAACGACGGTGAATCAACAACAGAAACACTAAAACTGTATTATCTCAATGATAGGGGAACTATATTAACTGGACTCCTTAAAATTCTCTAGGAGTTCCTGATTACGTGATGTCTTCACTTCAAGGCCTATTGGCTAGAGCTCTAGTGGATCAAGAATCTTCTACCTCGTACTCAGGTTCTGATAATCCCAATATAATCATACACCATTTGATTTGATAAAATTAATGAAATGATTTTAAAATGAATAACATACTGGCATTGAAGACTAAATTTCATCAAAATACCCATGACATCACATTCATGTCAAATCCCAAAACATCATTTGTATAACTACAACAATAAAATATCCCTTACACTGAAAGGAAACTTACACAACAAATATTGAACAAAAAACCCAACAACACATCATTTCTGAGAAAATATTCCACTATACCTTCTAGAAACTCTCCGATATAATCATTGCATGTGACCCAGGTGTCCACATGCCTGGCAGGGATTCAGAGCACTTGGGAACAATAGCTTCTTGTGACCCTGCTTAGCACACTGATAACACATGAAGATCACTCACTCCAAAAAGGTTGATGAAAGATCCCAATGTATTTTGATTCCTCAACCTGCTCCATCCACATTCAGTCACTTCATCATCTCCTTTCCTGAATATTCACCAAGGATCATAGGGATTGAAGGAGGTGAGGCTACATCTAGCACTGCAACCATCACGACATAGATATGAAGAGATTGTATCTCCACATTGACTAAAGAAGTTTGGTTTCCCACTTACACCTTTGACTATAGATCAGCGAAGAAACCCACCTCAAAGCATCGAGAATTCATGGAGTCATCTGTTGAATACCCTGAACTATAAGAGACTACCTTCACAAAGCACTGGAAATACTCCAACACATATTTGTTTCCCAGTTGTAGGTAACACATCTTTATCACCTTTCTCATCATTTGTTCCTTAGAGAAATACTGACTAATGAAAAAATCCGTGAAGAACTCCCATATAATCTCCTGAAGGGGCTTGTTCTAAGATACTGACTTCCACCACATCCAAGGTGAACCCTCAAGAATTATGGTTGCAAAAATAATATTCAACAACTAGGAAAACTCACTGAGGAAAAAGGCTCCTTCAATCTTCCTCATCCACTCCTCTTCTATAGAAGGGTTAGTTAGACCATAATAGAGAGGTGGAGATAGCTTCTGAAACTGAATAATAAAATCATTAGTTTGATCAACTATAATACAATCATCCATTGAGGCATCAAGGGGATAACCGTTGGACAATAAATGTCAAGAAACCAATCATGGCCAACTCAATATAAAAAAATTCAAAAACAAACATTGTGTATACGTAAATCTCTAAACACAAAAAAAACAAGTCAACATAACATAAAATAATTCCTTTTGAAAAAATAATAAATTTAAAAAAATCTTGAAGGTTTAAACCCTCATCATTGGTATTCTTAAGGGTCTCACTCGCATTCATGTATCTGTGACACCACGGGCATCCATCAACCATACCCTACATCCATTCATATTCCAACAGACCACTATGCATGTGAGCACCCATAGGAATATCAAAGCAAAAATATAACAACTTCATTTTCCAAAAGAAAATCATTCACCCCATTTCATTTAAAACAATCCTCAATATAAATATGTCATTTCAAACAACCAATTTTCAAAGCCAATTTTTCGGATAAACACATATCCCAAAAGTCAGAAGAAACCCAAAATAACTCAAACAGGGAACTAGTGTTAGTGGGTGACTTTGACCATATGGTTGGCTGCAATATGTCATACACGTCATCAATATATAGAACTTTTTTGGACCATTCCCCTAGCCCTACATGGATTTCCAGGTTTTGCGGGTTAGAGGGACTAGTAGCCTAACTCCATTTGTCGTATCCTAATAAAAAAATTCTGTAAAAACCCATAGAAACTAATTAAACTGTACATCTTGTGGAATCATGAGGATCAGCACGAGCAAGAGTTTGTGATGCTCTTCCCGCACCTACCCCTCAAGTCCTGAAAATCGTGCTCCATCTACAATGAAATCTCAAATAACGAAGGTCTTTCTGATGAGTGAGGTCCCCTAAGAGCTGACCGACTATGATGCCATTTTGTCACAAACCAACCCGGGTTGAGCATGAACTGATCAACCAAGACGGTCTATGACATGGCCTGAGAGGTGTTCCCAATCCTCCCGGGCTGGCAACAAGCCCCATTGCGTCAACAGAAACTATGGAAACAGTTTATCCCATGAAAAATAAATAAATGATACATAAATAATGAAGAGAATCACTGGATAAATAAACCAAATAAAATGACTAAACATATACAAATGAAATTAAAAATAACCAAACTCGACGTCCGAAGTAACTCAGTGTGACCTCACGGGTCACTATCCAACTCAATGATAAAGTGACTCGCAAGTCGAGCGCACCCAAAATTTAGCCTGCACAAGCACTAAAAACAAAAATAAACTATAGGCGTGAGTGTTAAAAATCAGTAGGGTTTCTAGATATCTATTCCAAATGCGCTACCTTTAAAATGAAGAAGCGTCAATTCTATGTTTGAACTACAATATATTAATTTATAAATTTTTATAATTTTTACCTGAAAACAACGTGCAAACCATTACCCTTAGTCATTTGAAATACTAGAAGAAGAGAATTTGAAACACATTTTATTTTGAAAACATTATCATAGGAGTTATGAAATGTGAAATGTCACTTTTCATGAAAAAAACCACACAAGAGTACCAAGGTTGATATAGCAAGGGAAATGTAAATAGGAATGAAAATATATCAGCAATAGTTCATTAGCTAAAAATCACTATACATAGGTGAAAACTAGAGATCAATAATAGTCGAGACGATACTAATACCTATGACCCCATATAGAGTATAATTCCACATACGATGAAATCTAACTCCCCAAAACTCTCGGCCATCCATAATCATGTATGCTGGGGGGAAATCTCAAAGTAATAAGCCCAAACATATCTACATACTATGGGCCCCTGGTCAGTAACGTAACCAACCAGTGCAGTACTCATCTCGGACAATTCTCTCAGTATGTCAGGTTCATATGTCACAAGCATATAAGAGAGGTGAGTCAACAGATTCTACCAAACATCAAATTAAAATCTATAATTATAAAAATAAATCACATTTGGACTCACCCCATGTCTCCCCAATGACAACTCTCATGCATTAATATAAATAGATTTCAATGGTTCCCAACCGAGGAACCCACATAATGGAACCTGGGGATTCTATACCAAGGACATCCCAACCATTCCATGTTGGCAAGGCATGAGGAGTAACCAATTAAGGTTCTCATAGTGAAAAATAACTCTTATTTTCACAAAGTGTCCAAACGAGCCCATATTAATTTCATACAAAAATTCTTACTAATGATGAAATCTAATTTATAAAGAGGTGCTGGACACACCGTTTACCACATAAATGCTTTTGTAAAACCCCCATCAAAACATTTCCAATGCACTTTCAATCAAAACCATCTTTTATGAGAAACCCCAACTGAGCTACAATTACTTGTCACAAAACTACCCAAATTTTTAAGAAATCTAACTTCAAACTTCACCTATCATAAAACATTTGAAACATTTCCAATTACACCAAAATCCATTATTTCACAGGAAATAGAATTTGTTTTTATCAAAGCCAATCTAATTTTGAATTCCATAAATATACTTAAAAATAAAATTTCTCATGCTGTGATAACTTAAAAAACATTTTATGACACCTTTAACAGATCACAGCTAGCCAGGAACCATTATAATAACCATACATGAAATGATTAGAAAACTATTTCAGTTAACACTCAAAAAGTTATAAAACTCCAATATTCATGACAAGGACTTATTTAAAATGATAAGAAATGTTCTAAAACTCACAAATCAGTTGATTACCAAACAAAAAATTTAATTAAAAAAATAGTGTGCAAAATTATAACTAGACGATACCGTTTTTATAAAACAAGGCCAGAACTACCAATTTTCAAACAAAGTGAATTACCTAAATATAGCACAATGAAAATTAAAACCAAGTAAAATGAAGATCAAGAATAAATATATGTAACTCAAATTATGAGGTCAATCCCAAAAAGTCTATATATTTATTTTTTCACTATTTTACAAAGAAGAGTTGAAAATCAACAAAAAAGATTAAAAGAACACTTGCATACTAAATATATTTGAACCAGAGCTTGACATTAGCACCTAATAATCAATTAAGGTACGAAAACCATAAATGTTGGAGATTATTAAATTAAAAAGGATTGTTTCATGGGAATCAAACCTCAGATACGTGGTGCCACAAAAATTCCCACTCTAAATCGCCTTGCTCAATTCCAAAAATACTAAATCTACCAAACTCAATATTAATGAAAAAAACCCATAAGAAAAGTAAGTAAAATGACAAAACACAATAGAGGAGGGTATACCATATGGAGTTGTGTTCGAGCCGGAAGGAGTGGAGCACTTTCAGGGGATCTCTCCTGTAATGGAGATTCGCCAGAGGGGTAGCGGGTCGGGGAAATGTCGGCGGGTGCGATTGATGTGCACACAGGTAGGCCGCTGGGGTTGTGCATGCACCGACATGAGGTCACCATGATGGGAAAAGGGGGTGCACTATAATGGGATGTTCCGTAGTGAGGCATATGGGTCCCAGGAAGAGGATGTGTGGCAAGTGAACTGCATGACTGGCCGAGGTGGGTTGGACAGGAGGAGGGTGCTGGGTGTGTAGAGCAAGGAAATAGGGTGAGGTCCAGGGGGCTATGACGGGGAGTGTAGGTGGTACTAGCAGGGTGAGGCCAGCGAGGGTTCGTGACGGGGCGGCTGGACAGGAGATGAGGGTTGGCACACTGATGGAGTCATGGGGGAGGCTATCGCTATGACCCACTGGAAGCATTAGGCTAGGGGTTCTTGGGTTTGTCGATGCAGCAAGGAAGTGGAGCGCGAGGATGATGTTGCAGTGAAAAAGGAGGCGGGCGTGCTAGGCTAGATTAGAGCCAGGCTGTCGGGTCGCGAGGCGGAGGGGGCGGTATTGTGCCAAATCTGGGGGAGATCCAGGGCATGCTGCACACAAAGAGGTGGGAGGAATGCAGCGCCTAAGAACCAAAATGAAACAAAGAAATATAAATAAATAAAATAAATAAATAGAAAATAATCAAAAATAAATTAAAATGAAAAATAAATATAATTTTAACATGATAATTATAATTACAAAGAATAATGATAAAAATAAAAACTATAAATTGAATAATAAGAGTAATAATAATAACAAAATAATAAAATTAACAATCCTTGTTTAATAAAAAATAAAAATAATAAAATACATTATAACCATAAAAAATTTAAATGACATAATAAATTAACATTTATTTATTCATTTTAATTCTCCAATGATAAAAAGGCCCTGAGATTCCTGGGTGAAGCCGTACGACGTCGCGCTCTGCCTATGCTTCCAATGACGTCGAACCCAACCATACACTTTTTATCAAAACTAAAAAATTTCATCTGGAACTCACCTCGGAGACCAATAAAAATATTTAAAGGACAAAATATAATTAAAATAAAATACTATCATAGGTCAGAGTGTGACAAGGTATGTGTTATAAAATAATTTATATTGTTTTAACATATTATAATTATCACATATATATATATAAATATATATAATATAATTATAGTTTCCATCATAATTACCACCATGATAAGAGGTAAATGATGAACTAAAAATCATTGTTTCATGAGGAGGTAGTTCAACGTTCACATAAATAGTATGTTTGTTACCCATTAGATGGAAGTGTGGGGGAGTGTATGTATAACCATTATTATAAAAAATTTATTATGTTTAGGATACTATTTATATTATATTAACCTGTAATAATGAAATTTTATGTGGTGGAAAAGTAAATGAAACAACATAGATCATTGTAAATTTGTAACATAAAAATCGTGTATCTCCATTTGGTTTATACTAATGATATTACATGGAACGATTCCTGCAAAAAGTGGGGCTTCATGGTAAAGGAGAGGTATGTAGGGAATTTAAATAGGCAATGATTTTCCAAAACATTTGTCTTTTTAGAGGATTGAGGAATGGGGAGATGTTGTGTCCTATTATAGTGGAGGAAGAGTGGCATAATTGAAATATTTTGACAATGCAAATCATACAACATTTTTCTTGTTCAAATTGGTTCCGATGATGGACACAATTCGATCAAGAAGAGTATAGGTCAGATATATGGCCATAAAATATATTTTGGGAAATTTTATAGGTCATTTATGGCATTAAGGTTATCTTTTAGTCCCTTATTAAGCATAATATATCCTTAATATTTGTAAATAATTTTCATTACACTCACCAATACATTTATTTTTCAAATACTAAGTTGGTATTATAAGATATTATAATCTTTTATGATTTAAAATATTGAATCCACTTTTCAAAATACTAATCACATAAGTGGATGAAATTAATATAAAATTCATCATGTCGTTCAATGTAAAATTGATCAAAATTCCTTAAATTGGATTAAGTGATATATATTTTATATAAATTAACTTTATAAACAATTCCCAATTTAATTTAATTTTCTTAATAAATTAACAAATAATTAGTTTTCAATTAGAATTTTGTATTTTTAACTATTCACTAAAAAATGTTACATCACAGAAAATTACCAAAAAACCACATTAATTTTTTATTTAAAAATGAATTTATTTTTGATATATTTAATCAATAAAATTGTAAAAATTTATATTTAAAATAGGTTCTTCCGATAGTGGCTCTAAAAATAGATTTATGAAAATATAGTATTTTTTAGTAAAATTTAGTTTGTTTTTATATTGTGCATATTCAATATATTAAATGAATATAAATTTTTTTAATAGATTATATAATTTTTAAATTTTCTACCTAAAATCACTAATATTTAAAAATAACACTAATTACAATTTTTTTAATAGGATGTTGCATGTGTTGTATTGATATTAGTAAGCTAAATTCATTCTAAATGGAAAATATGGTAATGTCTTGGGGTGAAACTTTTTTCCCCCACTGCAAAAAATTCATTCTCCCAATGTTTTCAATAATACCTTATAAAAAAATATGTGGTTATTTCTTCTTCATATAATCATCTAGTTCCCGTATATTTTCTTTCATTTTTTTGAATTTTCCATAGTACCTTAACCAATTGAATCATTTTATTTCTCAATACTTTCTCTATAGTATCAAGAATCAAGATGGGTTCATCATAGTATGAATTTTTAGGTTACAACTCTATTTTATAATAAGTAATAATGTGAATTGTGTTAAAATGTACTTTGTTATCATATATATATATATACATATATAACACTCCTTGTACTTTTTAGGGATTTGTAATCATAGCCAAATTATATAAAACAACTCCAATGCTTTAATGAATCTCGAAGGGTCTGACGTACTTGGTACTTAGTTTCTCATTTATACAAAACCAAATTAAATCTTTACATGGATATGCCTTCAGGAAAACCTGATCTCACCGATATAATTCAGCATAACTTCTCTGATTATTGAAATAATTTTTTTCCTAAATTAATCCATTTAGATATGATCTTGAATAACCTTCAACATTATTGTTTTCTCTTCAAAATGATCTATGCCAATGAGTTTCAGTTATCCAACTTCATCCCAGAATGTTGAATTATGACACATCATTTCATAAAATGATTCATATGGTTCCATTTGAATACAAGAATGGAAACAATTTTTATATGATAATTCTAAAAATGGTAGCTATTGATCCCACATACCTTGAATGTGATGTTAGAATGACCTCAACATGTATTCCATTGAATGAATTGTTCTTTTAGATTATCCACCAGTTTGGGGATGGTATTTAGTGCTCAAATGAAGCTTGGTATCAAGGGAATTTTGATGTCACTTCCATAATATTGATGTAATGTGGGGATCTCTATCAAAGAAAATTGATTGAGGTGCACCATTAATTCGTAAAACATATTTAATATAGATCATTGTGGCAGTTTTCACAAGGAATATGTTCTCTTATATCATGAAATAGTTCAGATTAAGTTAGGTGATCAATTATAACCCATATCACATCATCATATCTAGGATTCTTTGGATGTCCCATGACATTGTCCATAATAATTTCACACCATTTCCACACTAGAATTGGGAGTTGATGTAGGAATCCATTACGAGGTTTCCTTATTTCATTAACTTGTGGAAAAACCAAAATTAGGGAAAAATAATCCATTATTTCACAATTAATGATATCCCAACAATAGTGTTCCTTAAAGTCCATATATGTATTTCTACTTGCATGGTGTATAGAGATATTTGAGTTATGAGAATCATCAAATAATTCTAATTTTTTCTCATGAATAAATAGAAGACAAAGAATCTATCCAATTTTAGAATACTATCTTCACAGGAAAAATATTAAATTTCCCTTCATTCATTCCATTTATTTTCTTCTAAAAGATCACATCAGTAGATTAATAATTCACCATCCTTTATAATAATTATGGTTTTGAAATCATTTTAAAGACTATTGATGTCCCACTTCTATATAAATTTCCATATCCTTCCTTACTAGATCCTTGAAGGAATATCATTCTCAATCATCTATTGTGTTAGTAGTACTTTATCCTTCTTACTCAATGCATCTACCACTTTATTACCTTTCCTTGGGTGGTAGTGTATTGAGAAATAATAATCCTTTAGTATCTTGAGCCAACACCTTTTTTCATATTGAAAACTTTCAGCAGGAAGATGTTTGTCAAGATTTTATGATCTGTTTCTGTTGCACATTTATCACAATAGAGATAATCTCTACATATATTACAACCCCATGAATATATCCATTATCTCCAGATAACATGATCAAAATTTATTTTCATGATTTTTCAAATACAATTATTCATATTCAATAACCTTATAATTTTTCATATGGACACAAAAAATCCCGATCATTGATGTATCAGTATATATGGCAAAACAATTAATTCCAGATTATATAGTCATAATTAGATCATTTACCAATCTTCCATTTAACTCATTGACGTATTTTTCACACTCCTTCATCCAAAAAATATAATGCATTTTGGTGTAAGATAGGTTATAATGTTATCCAATAATTTTAAATATATCAATAAATCACCAATTGTACTTATCCATTGCAATGAAACAACACACCTCAGTAATTTTTGATAGTGTAGATAATTCTTTGATTTCCATTTTCATTTCATGAAAAACAAATATTTCATTCTTGGAGATAATATCGCCATGAAAAAAACTTCTTGAAGTGAAAAGTTTCACTTTAAAAATTTCACATACAACTCTTCCCTTCTACGAATCTTATGAAAGATCCACAATTAATTCACATGTTCCTTATAAAATTTGAAATAAACTAGAATATCATAATTTAATACAACTATAAAACCATCAACATATTTCATTAATACTATTTCCATTGGTTATATAAAAATTAAGGGTCCATTATTCATTCCAAATGGCATTATTGTAAAATCATATTGTCCTACCTTGTCTGAAAATATGTCTTTACAATGACTTCATTATTCAACCATAATTGATGATTTCCAAAGCATAGATCAATTTTGAAAAATTCTGGGCACAATGAAGTTGAAAAAACAAGTCATCATTGTTAATTTTATGACACTTTTCCTTCATTTTAATAGAATTTATTTCACTATAATAAATGAAAAACCTCATGGGACCTTTTTCATTTTTAACAAAAAGGACATGTTCTCCCCATGGTGAAACAGTAGGATGAATAAATCCATTATTAACCAAATAATGTTGTTTTTTATTAGACTCCACTAATTATTATGGATCCATTATATAGGGATAAATTGATATTGACCTTCCATCATTCAATAAATCAGTGGAGAATTCAATCTCTCATTCTGTGGGTGTCTAGGTAAATGCTAAGGAAATACGTCAATGAATTCCCACACAACTAGTAAATACCCAATATTTATATTACCTTCTTCTTCATATGATTTCTTTCATTTATTTCCCTTTAATTTAATTTATTATAGATATTGGGGGTGGATCTAGATAAAACTTAAGTGAGGAAACTTTTACTATAATAATGATATATTCACAATTTTTGTCACAAATCGAACCTTCCTTTCTCTTGTAATAAATTATGTCATAATATTTTGATATATATATAATATCTAGTATTATGTGAAATTAAACCATAGGTATGATGATATGGTCAACACATAAAGTGTAAAACGATGAGTTTTTTCTGAAATAATTTTTGTTATTTCTTTTTTTCCACTTTTGTACACTACACCAAGATATACTTGCACAATACGCAACATTGGCTTAGCTTGCAGTATACAAAACACAATGATTGGCTTGTTTTACACACAATTTCAATTTATATTGATAGAATTAATTTCATGCAATACTAATTGCATGAGAACAACTAAATATTAATATATTAGATTATAATATTGTCAATATAATGGATGGTACACACAATATTAACTTCCTTCGAAAAAAGAAATTATTTGAAAATAAATGAATTTATAAAATAATATTATCCATTTTTATGGGTTTTAATAATGTAATATGTATATAATATTTTCAATAAACTATTTAAAATTATTCTTATATATTTTCTAGACATAATTAATGAATAAATTTAATTTTTTAGTTAAAATAATTACTTAAAAAATTTTATTTTTTCACTTTTTGATGGGAGACACATTTTAAAAATTGTTTTTCAAAAATATATATATATATTTAACAAAATAAAATTATTCTTCAGAATAAGGATATAAAAATTTACTTGGATCAATTTTCGATACTTTCTTGATAAGTATTATGTTTTGATGAATTACAAAAATAAATTTAATTTTAATTAAAAACAACTATTTTGATCAAATTAATTTATATTGTTAAATCCTATTAGATAATTTTTGTAATGTATAAATAGAATATATTTTTATATTTTCATATTATTTTGGTCATTATAATTAAATTTACAATTAATTTTAATGTAAAAACATTTCAATATTTTGCAATGTTTTACGATTTAATAATCATCTTTCATTATAAAAACGGGGACTAATTTTATGTTAATTACCTCAAATTATGTGATATTATTTTAAATAATAGATTAAATATTTTTAATCAATGGGTATAAATTATATAAATAATCTTCTTTTTATTTCTAGGGTATTATGATTAGTAACTTCGATATTTTTTATTAATACAAAAAAATAGTAAATCAGGTAATTATTGGTAAATATAATATTATAAAATTACTCTAACACTATTAATAATTTGAATTAATTATTTATTTTCTACCTAAACAATTTTTGGGTTTAAACTATACCCTTTGGAAGCTACATGGATGAGATTAGGATATTTAATATACTTTATTTTTTGAAAAGTTAAATATGCCTTACTCAAATTTTAATAACTATATCATTTTAAACATAAGGTTATAAAGAATCTAAATTAGACTATAATACTTATTTGGAATATTTTTTTTAATCTTTCATGCTAATTTATTTTTTAAATTTTGTAGAAAAATTATTTACATTAATGGATTATACAATTATAATGAAAAAATTATTTAATTTATAGAAAATCAATAAAATAATATTTTTAAAATGATGATACCCTTTAAAAGAAAAAATTCATTACCAAAAATTATGGGTTGAGTATACCTTGACCATAATCATACAAGGGTAGTTTTATTGACCATTTTGATCCATATGGTAAATTTTAAGTCACTAATAATATTTTATTTAAAGTGGTCTTGAAGTTGTCACATTCAAGTGTTAAAACATTTAACATTTTTATTGTAATGTTTTTTTGGATATATATTCTAAAATAAGTATAATTATGATATAGATAATATATATTTGCATCCTATTATTTTATTTTTAATTTCTATTCAAAAAATATGTGTATTAAATAATTATAAAAAACTTATGTTGTAATTATTTTATTAATAAAAATGTCAAAATTATGTTATTAAAAATATTTAAATAAATATTATTTTGGATAATTTATATATCCAATGAATTTCCTAGATGACCTTGACAACTTATCAATATAATAAATTATTTTGTTCGAGGTCAACAACTTATCTTGATAATTTTAAAAATCTATGAAATTAAGTGTGTCAAAATTGACACTATTGATTTTTTGTGAAAATAATGATTTATTAAATTATTTAAAATTCATTTAAATTATTAAAAATATAAAATAATTATTATATAATCTAAAATATAAAAAATTGATCGTTTATGGACTAATTGACATCAAATAGTTATAATTTACACTATTTTAAAATTGAACAATTTATTACATTATTTAAATTAAAAAAAGAATAACTAAGGATTAATTAAAATGATAAGTTATACATTGACATATAAAATGGCCTTAAATATTTTTTTTATGATATTATAGAATTATCACCACCCATCGTATGCACTATAAAATCTTTTAGGCTTTTATGTGGTTCGAATTTATATTTAATTAATAGTTTTTGAGTTTCCTAAAGTGCCCCTCTTATCTCTTATAAAAGTTAACAACAAATTCTCTTTTAGTAACACTTTTAAATACTTTTGGATCTTCCAAAACCTTCCCATTTTCCCCCACTATCGTAAAATCATCCTAGAAGCCTCCCCTGGGAAATAAGACAACTCCCGGTAGCCTTTTGGCACAATCCAAAAGAATTATCATAATTAAGAGGTAACATCTTCTCTCAAGATCCTTTTTTAATTTCCATTATCAACCCCTACACTATATTTATTCCATTATTTTCTGAAAACAAAATAATCCTAAATATACTAGGATTTTTTCATTATTTTTTTTTCATCCTACACTTACACACACCTCGATATAATAGATATTGAACATATTGTTTCTGTGTATGCTGAACTACTGCCTCCCAAAAAATGATTGTTAATTTTTTATTTACCACTAATATTGGTTTCTATTATAATGTTAATGATATCTATATATTATATCTTTATTCTTATAATAATATTTATTACTTTTTTACAATACACACCTTCTAACTTTCCATTTTTTTGATAACATGATAATCTTGTTTGAGGGTGTATCGACTACCACCACATCAAAATGATGTGATTCGTTTGCACAAGATATATAATGTATTAAGGATTAGTTCAGTGAAATTATATATATATATATATACATAAATACATATACATAAATAAATATTTAATCTACAAACATTCTTTTAATACGATAATTAAAACATAAATAATGTCCATGCCTACGAAAGGATTACTATCTCCATGAAAAATTTAATACATTTCAAGATTCATTATGTTATATATTATTATAATATACATATACTTGATATACATGATATTTATATCATGATTTACATTCTATAATCGTTATATAATTATAATGTCCAATGATATATCAAATTATGACTCGTGCGGAGAACAAATTGAATATTTCCCCTAGGAAAACCTTTACATTTGATCATTATCAAGAGGGTAATATAATATTATTAAAAAATATGTTTTATTTCATATAATAATAATATTATATGAAATATTTATAATAAACTTATCTTTATAATACATGAATCTTGTTTGAGTACAAAGAGGGTCAAGACATAAGGTAATGGATTATTATCACACCAGTTGTAGGTGAGACACATGCATCATATAATACTTGATTCTTATACATGATGTATATACATACCATGAATGGATTTTATGATTATTTTATAAAGGATTATTAAAATTCCCATATTATTATAATTTTATTTTTCCATGGTTCATATGATTTTAATTATTATAAAGTGATGATAATTGATTACAAAATCTCTTCTATATTTCAGTTTGTTTATTTTTAAGAATATATTAGGTAATATTTATTATCTATGCTCTAGTTTTCTACAAATATATTCATAAAATATTTTATTTTTCTCCTATATAGGTTTAAATTAAATTTTACTAATTTTTTGACTTTTTACTACACTGTTTGAAAGGAAACATTCTTTTATTTTTAAAATTAAGTACATTTTAAATTTTCTGAAAAGACATTGGGTGAAATTTTTTAACTTATACAGCCTGAACATATTTTAACACTTTCATGATTTTTTATTACCTTGAATCTTACCATATAAGATTATATGGTTATTTTCAGTTAAAACATTTCCCTTTAAATTATTGTGTCATTTTAAGAAAAATAAACTATTTCCACAAAGAAATGATATTTTCCTCAAGAAAAAAATTATATTATTTTCTTGATTCCTTTATATGATTTCAAGGTGGCTTCAAATAAAAGGGTTTTAAATTATTTTTATGTTTTAAAAAATTATTTTTAGGTAAAATTCATGTTCCAAGTGAACTATCCATGTAACATCCCTTGTAAGTAATGTATAATAGATATTCATATCTATGTCTTTTTATGAATTAGATAGTTTTTTAGAGGCTTAATATGAGAATAAATCCAATCTTAAGCATGTAATACAATAATATTTTTAAGAGATAAATTTACTGATTTTTGATAGCAAACCATTTTTAAATAAAACTTTTGAAAATTTTATAAGAACTTGTTGTCAAAATAAACATATCCTTTATAATTGGGACATTGATATTTACATTTTTTTATTTTTTGGTATTTTTCTAACAACGTTCATTTTTTTATGAATAGTGAAAAATACTGCATTTTACATCAACACTTCTTTTTCGTCTAATTTATTTATATTATTAGTTTACCTTTTGTATAGGTTTTAAATTTAAATTAGAATATATTTTTACCATTTAATCCAATTGTTCTCATTAGAATTAATTTCACTTTGAAATTGGACTTAAACTAGTTTCAATCTTTTGATATATATTATTTAATAAAAACACGCTATTTGTTCTGACAACGGGAATTAGTTATTAAATTAATTAATTCAACTTATATATTTTTAATTTTTTAAAATAGATATCATTTTTTAATTCTGAATATCAACTATAGCTTAGGGTGATGTTTTCATATTTTTCTGGAAAACGTCAATTTTTGATGAATAGTGAAACCACTAAGTGTTACTGAAATAATAGATTTTTCATTTAAATGAAATTTTACCACCTCTGTGTTTTGAATTTAAAAAATATGACATACATGGTTGTCATTATGAAGTAAAATTTGGTTCAATGGGATTAAAATAATTATTTTGTGAATAGTAACTTATATGTTTTTAATTGTGATTAGAGGTAATTATTGTAGTATAAGTTAAAAATAATGTTTTAATAATATTAAATGACCATGAAACATGTACTACACTTATTGGATGTGACATGGCCGACCAAGACAACCCATGGGTCGATATGTGGGACCCCATGGAGCCACATGGGTAAGATAATGACCTTAATTCCTTTTATTTAAAGTAAAAGCTAAAATGACACAAACATGTATAGTTTAACTTAATCAATTTTTACATGGGGTTATACAAGTCATATTTTTGACTATAAATATTCATTAGAAAGATAAAAATATTTAATACATCATAGTATTTTTTTTATAATTTTTATACATTATATAAATTAAATTATTTATGACATCATGATGATGCAGCGCTTACCTCATTATTTGACGATTTAAATAAAATGAAAAGATAAAGTAAAATATAAGACCTAAACATGTAAAAAACATATTTTATGGGTATATTTAGAACCCTTATCACCTTATCCTAGAATTATATCAATATTGGTCCTTTTAAATCTGAAACTCATTTTAAAATAATGTATCACTTCTTTACATTCCAAAAGTTCCACTCCTCTCCTCTTATAAATGGCCCCCACGTCTACCTCCTTACCCACACCTCTCAAGCCTTTGGCTCGGCCAAACCCTACCCATTTTTTCTCTGCACATCCCTCTCATACTCTTAGAAGCCTCACTATGGGAACAAGTCTTCCCAAGGAAGCCTTGAACTTAAATCAAAACGAGTTACCCGATTTTAAGGTAATGTATTCACTTGTGTTCTTTTGTTTTATTTTTTCTTCTCCAACCCCCTAAACCCTTTTTATTCATTTATTTTTTAACAACTACAGTATATTCAATATACTAGGATGTTTTTATAAGATTCTTTCAAGCTACACTTACACACACATACATTTAATGGTTAAAAAACATACTGTTTCTGTGGATGATGAATTTTCACCTCACAAAACGATGATTGTTCAACACTCATATAACAACTTCAAATGTGGCCATTAAGATGTCTCTATATTTATATATGATATATAATATGTTTATTGTTTCCATAAGCTTCTTTATTTTTTTTATTTATGGCATACCTTTATGGTTTCCATTATGGGTAAACGCGATATCTTCATTTTAGGAAGTGCGGACTACCGCCCCCTCAAAGTGATTTGATTTAATTAATACCATATGTGGTATGTATAAAAGATAGATTTAATGATATTATATATGATATTATACTGGAATTATAATATACCTATATATAATTATTATTTCTTTCCATTAAAGTATGAGATAGAAATGAATGTAGTGTTCATGCGTACGTACGACTTATAGTGTCCATGAACGGTGCATTTCATTTCTTATCCCCAAATGTAATGAACTATTATAAGTACATATATATATAATGGATATATATGATTTATGTTGCATCTAAATGATTAATATGATTCTGGAATTAAAATATACATATCACTCATTTAGTTTTAATTCCATTACTATGACATAGAAATGAAAGTATCGTTCATGCGTACGTACGACTTACCGTCTCAATGAACAATTCATTTCATTTCATACCTCTAAATGATTATGCAATATTATAAATTCATGTATGTACTAAATATATATGATATAAGGCATCTATATCATAAATACCATTCTTGTGATAATGGATATTTGACTACGTGAACAAATTGTATATATACTAAGTTCACTATTACCTCATTGATGTATATTTTTTTTATACACAACCTTCTTTTATACGGTGGATAAACCCCTTTGACTTTTACGTATATCCAAAAGGAATATTTTTTTATATGAAGAATTTTACTAAATGACAAAAAGGAATGTTTTTGTCGTACGTATGCGGCGACAACGACTTCTCTACCGCCGTGACCATTATTTGAGTTTTGGATTCCTCTACAAGCCATAAATTTTTTTAAAATGAAAAATAAATAAAATATATTTCTTTTCTTTTATTTTGTTATTGAAAATGCTTCTCATAATGTTTTTATTATATCAATGTGTTTTATTGATATCTTGTGATTGAAATGTGGAAATTTTATGTTTTCATTATGAATGTTTTATGTGATACGATTATGTTATAGTTCTTGGGCATTGTTATGAAGATAGGTGGTTCCTTGATAAAATAAGGGCGGGTGAGCCTGATATAGCTCTCCAATGCATTGGGTAATGCAAAGGAGTTTAATGTTGAGGTTTTTCTAAAGATATTTTAGGTAATATACTGTGATGGGTATTCCAAACGTAACCAAGAGAGTTACTCCCTAGGTAAGAATGTTATGAATGACTCAATTTAACTTTATGTCTTATGATTTCTATAATTTATTCATCATTTAATGAGGTATGATAATGTGCCTATGTTTTATGGGTGAATTATGCTTTCATTCTAATGTATATATGTACTCATGTTTCCTTTCTGTATTTTTATATCCCTTATTGATCTTTTTATGCTCATCCCATGTTTTTGAAATGTTTTCACAGGTCAAGGGAAAGGTACATGATATGATGATAGTGTCAAGGAAGTGTCAAGAAAGAATCCATGTTTTATTATAAATATGTTTCCATTGATGGGAAAAATGAATATTATCTTTTTTGTAACCACTTCGTTTAAATGTGGAATGTAATGCAAGTTTTATGATCTAATTCTCTAAAACTCTAAACCCAAAAATATCCTCAATGTTTAATCTTGTAATAACTCATGATTAAGTAAGGTTTTAAGGCTGGGGACTTATAGTTGGTATCATAGGCCAGTTTAGACAACTTTAGAAGTTAGAAAATTGTTAAATTATAAATTAATTTATGGTATGATTGAAATGATATAGCTTTTAAAGATTACCATGTTGATTCGCCTAAGATATTTATGTGTTAAGAATGGTTTTTCATAGAGGAAACAGAGAAACTTTTTGGGAAAGCATACAAAGGTAAATGACCTTCCAAATCTGCATACTGAGATGGTTAGAATCAGAATTGAACAGTTTAATACAGTGCTGGCTAAGTTGACTCAGGTGATTAGTTTTTGGTCGTTTTCATTGATGATATTTTGGTGTTTTCTAAAAGTAAATAGGAGCGTGAAATACATTTAAGGGTAATTTTGAAAACCCTAAAAGAAAAGAAATTGTGTGGGAAATTCAGAATGTGTGTGTTCTAGTTGCAAAAAATTTCATTCCTTGGTCACATTGTTTCTATAGATAGGATAACTGTTGATCCTGTAAAAAAAAAGGTTGTTGAAAAATGGCCAAGACCCAGAAATGTAACTGAGATTCATATCCTCCTTGGTTTGGCAGGCTATTACCGAAGGTTTGTTAGAAATTTTTCATGGTTATCTAGTCTAATGACTAAGCTAACTCGGAAGGGTATTATGTTTATCTGGACAAAAGAATGTGATGATTGTTTTCAGGAACTGAAAAAAAGATTGGTGAATGCTCCATTTTTGAAACTTCCTTCCAGGAAAGGTGAGTTTGTTATATACAATGATGCTTCGTTGAAGGGACTTGGTTATGTCCTTATGCCGCATGATCAGGTAATTGCTTATGATTAACGTCAGTTGAAAACTCATGAGGTAAATTACCCTACACATGAATTGGTATTAGCTGCTATTGTTTTTGCTTTAAGAATTTGGAGGCATCATTTGTATGGAGTAAAGTGTGAAATATATACCGATCATAAAATTTTAAAGTATATATTCACTCAGAAAGAATTGAACATGAGATAGAGTAGATGGATAGAATTAATCAAGGATTATGATTGTACAATTAATTACCATCTAAGAAAAGAAAATAATGTGGCTGATGCTGTAAGTCGAAAAAGTAATTCTTCATTAACAATGTTTCATTTGGAACATGATCCTGTGGTTAAGGATTTGATGAACTTTGGCATAGAAGTTGTGGGTGCAGGATTTCCTTCTGTTTTGTTTTAGGTATTAGTGAAATCATCTCTATCAAACAGAATTAAGCGAGCACAGAAGCAAGATTATGAGATGCAGAAAAAGGTAGAGCTGGTTCAAAAAGGTAAGTTGCCTGAATTAAACATTGATAATGATTGCGTTTTGAGATTTGGGAAGAGATTGTGTGTGCCTTGTGATTTACAGTTGAAGAGAGAGTTTTTATGTGAAACTCATAGTTCTCCGTTTTCAGTTCACCCTGGCAGTACTAAGATGTATAATGATCTACGGGAGAATTTCTGGTGGGATAGAATGAAAAGAGATATTTCAGATTTTACTATGTAGTGTTTGATTTGTCATCAGGTTAAAGCATAGTGAAAGTTACCAAATGGGATGCTTCAACCTTTACCAGTGCCAGAGTGGAAATGGGAAAATATATCCGTGGACATTGTTGTGGGATTACGGAAGACATATTGAGGTAATAATGCAATTAGGGTTATTGTTGATCACTTGACTAAATCTACTCATTTACTTCCTATTCGAGATACTTTTCCCTAGATCAACTTACTCATTTGTATCTTAAAGAGATAGATAGGTTACATTGATTTCCTCTCTCCATTGTATCCAATCGTGATCCCAGGTTCACTTGTAACTTTTGGAAAGACCTTCAGAAGTTCTTGGGTACTGAATTAAATTTTAGTACATCATTTTATCCTCAGTCAGATTGGCCGTCAGAACGCATAATTCAGACTTTGGAGGATATGATGCGTGCCTGTTCGATTTATTATCAGGGATGTTGGGACCAACACCTTTATTTGGTTGAGTTTTCTTATAATAACAGTTTTCATTCCAGTATACAGATGGCACCATTTGAGGCGTTATATGGGAAGTAGTTTCAAACTCCAGCTTTCTGGGATGAAGTGGGTGAAAGGACGTTCATGGGACCAGAATTGGTAGAAGAGTTGGCAGAAAAAGTTCAACCTATACAGAGACACGTGATAACAACAAAGAGAAGGTAGAAGAGTTCTGCGGACAACAGGAGGAAGGATCTATCCTTTTAGGTAGGTGATCATGTCTTCCTCAAGGTTTCTCCATGGAAAAGTGTGTTGCAATTTGGAAAGAAAGGAAAACTGAGTCCACGATTCATTGGACCATATGAAATTCTGAATATAGTTGGATCAGTTGCATACCGAGTGGCTTTACCTCCGAGTTTTTCTCAGGTACACAATGCTTTTCATGTTTCAATGTTAAAGAAGTACATGCCAGATCCATCTAATGTTTTGAGTCTAGAGGTAGTTCAGCTGGAAGAGAACATATCATATGAGGAACAACCGGTCCATATTGTTGACCTCAGGTAGAAAGTGTTACAGAGTAAGGTGGTTAATCAGGTAAAGGTTTTGTGAAAAAACTACATGATTGAATAGGCAACATGGGAATCTAAAAAAGCAATGAGGGATAAATACCCCCACTTATTCGATAAGTAAATAAATTGCGGGGAAACAATTTAATAAAGGGGGGAAGGATGTAACATCCCAAGTAAGTAATTAATAATAGATATTCTTATCTATGTCTATTTATGAATAATATTGTGTTTTAGAGGCTTAAAATGAGAATAAATCCAATCTTAAGCATGGAATACACTAATAATTTTAAATAATTATTTTACAGCCTTTTGATGGAAAACCATTTTTAAATCAATCTTTTGACAATTTTATAAGCTCTATTATTCAAAATAAACTTATCCTTTATTATTGGGACATTGAAATTTACATTGGAAAATTATTTGGTATTTTTCTGACAATGTTCATTTTTTTATGAATAGTTCAAAATACTGGATTTTACATCAAAATAGCTTTTTCGTCTATTTTATTTATATGATTATATTATCTTTTGAATTGGTTTTATTGTGAAATTAGAATATATTTTTACCATTTAATCCAATAGTGGTAATTGGAATTAATTTCACTTTGAAATTGGACTTACACTAGTTTCAATATTTTGATATATATTGTTTCATAAAAACAAGCTATTTGTTCTGACAGGGGAAATTAATTATTAAATTAATTAATGAAACTTATATGTTTTGAATTTTGTAAAATAGTCATAATTTTTTAATTCAGAATATCAAATATAGCTTAGGGTTATGTTTTCGTATTTTTCTTAAAAACATCAATTTTTGATGAATAGTGAAACCACTAAGTGATACTTAAAAAACTGAATATTCATTTAAATGAAATTTTCCACCTCTATGTTTTGAATTTAAAAAATCCTACATACATGGTTGTCATTAAAATGTAAAATGTGGTTCAATAGGATTAAAATAATTTTTTTGGTGAATAGTAACTTTTATGTTTTTAATCGCGATTTGAGGTAATTATTGTAGTTTAAGTTAAAAATAATGTTTTAATAATAATAAGTGACCTTGACACATGTCTTACCCTTATTGGTTGTGTCATGACCGACCAGGAAAACCCATTGGTCGATTTTGGGGACCCCATGGAGCCACTTGGGTATGATAATGACATTAATGCCTTTTATTTAAAGAAAATGTTAAATTGACACAAACATGTATTATATTACTTAAACAATTTTTACATCGGGTTATACAAGTCATATTTTTTACTATAAATAGTCATTGGAAATATAAATAGATTTAATACATCATTGTTTTTTTATAATTTTTAGACATTAAATTAATTAAATTATTTATGACATCATGATGATGCAACGATTACCTCATTATTTAACGATTTAAAAAATTAAATAGATAATGTAAATTATAATACCTACACTTGTCAAAAACCTATTGGATGGGTATATTTCTAACCCTTATCACTTTATCCTCGAATTATATTAATGTGGGACCATTTAAATCCAATACTCATTTTAAAATAAAGTATCATTTCTTTACTTTCGAAAAGTGCCCCTCCTCTCCTCTTATAAAAGGCCCCCAACTCTACCGCCTTACCCACACCTCTCAAGATTTTGGCTCGGCCAAACCCTTCCCATCTTGTCTCTACACATTCCTCTTTTAATCCTAGAAGCCTCACATTGTGTAGAAGTCTTCCCAAGGAATCCTTGAGCTCAAATCAAAAAGAGTTTCCCGATTTTAAGTTAATGTATTCACTTGTGTTCTTTTGTTTTATTTCGCTTCTCCAGCCCCTAAACTCTTTTTCATCATTTAATTTGTAACAACTCTAGTATCTTAAATATACTAGGATGTTTTTATAAGAATATTTCGAGCTACACATACAGACACCTACATCTAATGGTTAATGAATATATTGTTTCTGTGGTTGGAAAATTTCTACCTCACGAAACTGTGATTGTTCAACACTCATATAACACCTTGAAAGGTGGCCATTAAGATGTCACTGTATTTATATAGTAAATATAATATGTAAATTTTTTACTTAATCTTCTGTATTTTTTTATTTATGGCATACCTTTATGGTTTCCATTATGGGTAAACGCGATATCTTAATATTAGGAAGTGCAAACTACCGCCCCCTCAAAGTGATTTGATTCGTTAATACCATGCGTGGAATGTATAAAGGATATATTTAATGATATTATATAGGATATTATACTAGAATCATAATATAACTTTATATAATTATTATTTCCTTCCATTAATGTATGATATTGAAATAAAAGTAGCGTTCATGTGTACGTACGACTTACAGTCTCCATGAACGGTGCATTTCATTTCTTATCCCCAAATGTAATGTACTATTATAAATAAATATATATATAATGGATATATATGATTTATGTTGCATCTAGTTTATGAATATTATTCTGTAATTAAAATATACATATCTATCATTTAGTTTAATTCCATTAGTAAGACATAGAAATGAAAGTACCGTTCATGCGTACGTACGGCTTACCGTCTCCATGAGCGGTGCATATAATTTCTTACCTCTAATTGATTATGAAATGTTATAAATTAATGTATGTACTGTATATATATGATATAAGTCATCTCCATCATGAATACCATTCTTGTGATAATGGATATTTGACTACGTGAACAAATTGTAAATATAATAAGTTTCCTTTTGACTCAAGTACAAAATATCGACAAAACGACCGTTATTAACATAAATGATTACATAATGTTAATAACATGGTAATAAGTGATATAAAAGGAATAATGAACATGAAAAGGTTCTTAATGTAGTATAAATTAACTAAAGTTTATTTTTCATGACATTAAAGAACGATCGAGTCAAGTCATACCCGAGGTAAGGGAACTTCTTAACCCAATTTCCATTCTTTGGGTTAATCTCCTACTTTAAAATTATGTCAAGATATTATTATGTCCTATCTTGTATTTATACTTTCTTTATGTGTAAATATAGTGAATTCCCATAATAGATCTATTTTATTTAAACAATGATCTTTTTTTGGGACTTCATCTCAATCTCCTTTCATTGATGCATATTTTTGTTTTATACACAACCTTCTTTTATACGATGTATAAACCCCTTTTACTTTTACGTTTATCCAAAAGGAATCATTTTTTTATATGAAGAGTTTTACTAAATGAAAATAAGGATTGTTTTTGCCATACGTATGTCGCGACAATGACTTATCTTCAGCCGTGACTATTATTTGAGTTTCGGCTTCCTCTACAAGACATAATTTTTTTTAAATGAAAAATAAATACCATATATTACTTTTCATTAATTTTGGTATTTAAAATGGTTATCATAAAGTTTTTATTATATCAATGTGTTTTGTTGATATCTTGTTATTGAAATGTAGAAATGTTATGTTTTCTTTTATGCATGTTTTATGTGATACAGTTATGTTATGGTTCTTGGGCATTGTTATGAAGACGTGTGGTTCCGTGATAAAATAAGGGCGGGTGAGCCCAATATAGCTCTCCAATGCATTGGGTAACACGAAGGAGTTTAATGTTGAGGTTTCTCTAAATAGATATTAGGAAATATACTGTGATGTGTATTCCAAACGTAACCAAGATAGTTACTCCCTATGTAAGAATGTTATGAATGCCTCAAGTTACCTTTATGTATTATGATTTCTATGATTTATTCATGATTTGAGGAGGTATGTTAAAGTGACTGTATTATATGGGGCAAGTATGATTTCATTCTTATGTATATATGTACTAATATTTTCTTTCCATATTTTTATATCCATTACTGAGCTTTTTATACTCATCCCATGTTTCTGAAATGTTTTTCATAGGTCAAGGGAAAGGTACATGATATGATGATAGTTTCATGGAAGTGTCAAGAAAGAATCCATGTTTTATTTTAAATTTGTTTTCGTTGATGGAAAAATTGAATACTATCTTTTATGTAACTGCTTCGTTTAAATGTGGACTGTAATTCGGGTTTTATGATCTAATTCTCTAAAACTCTAAACCCGAAAACACCCTTAACGTGTAATCTTGTAATTACACAAGATTAAGTAAGGTTTTAATGCTATGGCCTTATAATCCAAATCCTTGCCCATCTATTATAACATACATTATTATTATTTCAAGAATACAACTCATATTATTTTTCAAAATGGTTTATGTTTGGATGGAATTATATTTAATAATATTCCATCATTTCATGGATTATGATTTCAATGAAATTATTATGAATAATGCCTCTTTTTCACAGGTTATTATATGATTAAATTTTTATGAAAACCATTCCAATACATTATCTATTATATGATTTTATACGACATTATTGATCCTATATGTATGGATTTAATATGATATGTGTAGGAAATATATCTCCCTCTAATGAATTATGTAATGATGGAAAAATCATGAGGTACATATGTTATGTGAAATCATGATTTCATGTTAACAATTATATGCATGTACATGGTTTTAATGTCCATAATTTTATAGGTGGACTTAGTATTCATGTTTATATTTTTATGCAATGTTATAAATTCATGTCCTTAGTGAGTGAACCTATTACTATTTATACATGTTCACAATTATCCTAGTTGATGTGTTTGACATAATTTCAATCCTCATATCAATTTAATTTACCTAATGATTATATTCATTGATTTCCATATAATTCATGTTTAGATTTGATTGGAAGGTTATGATATTATAATGTAATGATAATATTGTCATACCCTTATGCTCATGTTGTGATTATATGTCTCATTTATATACCCATACTGATCATCTCTGCTCAATAATTTTTATGTTTCCTTCCACTAGGATATAAGTAAATATTTTAAGTTGGAGTACTAATGGGAATGATATTTATTAGAGATGATGATGATCTTTCACAAATTTAGAAGAATGTTTTCCAAATTTCGAATCTACTAAACTAACACGGTCTCTATTTGCATGTTTTTTATAATGTTTTAAATATTATGAAAAAGCAATGTAATGTCCATGTACGTCAAGACTAGGTCTCTATATAAGGTAATAGAGTGAATATTCAGTCAACCTTTGTAAAATAGGATTAAAAAACATTAATGAGATCCATAGAGATATTTCTAATGATATATCTTGAGATGTACTAAGGAAAATCCTAATTATAACTTTTAGTCCTAGAATTATATTAATGTTAATAAATAACTTATGATTAAACCAATGATATTAGCTAATGAAATTTCTTTCCATGGATTATTTGGTTTTCTAGTATTATTTTTATTGATGAGAATTTTCAATTGGGGATTCATAAAATGGTTAGAAAAAGGTGGATTCATGGTAAGGGAGAATATTCTAGAATGTTGAATGATATTCCTCATAAGAAACCAAATGAAATGGTTGTTGTATGTTGTAACATCGTTAGTATGAATTATTATAAATATAATAATATGATAAATAATATCATATTTGGTGAGTTTACTAACCCACCTAATAATATAAGGATGGAGTTTAATGGTGTCTATAGAGGAAACAATGTTCAATTTTCCTCCTATAAATCTTGCGAGAAGAGGAATCAAGGAGAATGTTTTAATGGAACTCTAAGGTGCTTCGAGTGTGGAAACGAAGGACAAAAGATATTAATTTCAATGGAAATGGATAAATTAAAACAATGGATTTGGATATTTATATTTCTATGGCCGAAATGGTGGTTAGATGTTTTAAATGTGGGTGTATGGGGATTATGCAAATTGATTCCTTATGGGAAATCTCATGAAGAGAATAATCATGGTTTTATGAGTAGTATTTATGATGCTAATGATGAAGATACTATGATTGAAATATGATATTAATGAAGTGTTAAGAATAAAATTATGAAGCATGGTCAATGGTTTGAGAAGATATTGGAATGACTGCATATTTATCAACACTAATTTTTACAATTAATTTGGTGGCATCACAGAAACTGGAAACATATAATTATTGTTACACTATTTTATTCCTTAATTATTTAATATTATATAAAGAGTGGTATCAATAACCCTGAAATGTGATTTAGATATTTTTTGAAAACAAATTAATGGAAGGATAACCCTTAAAACGATCATGATGATGAGATAATGATATTTGTATAAATTTATGATGGATTTAAATAAGTTAATTGGATGATCCTAGTTTCTTGGGAACTAATTATGGATTTTTTTTTCAAGAGGATAATGTTATCATAGATAATGTATTCAAATTTTTGGTACATTAGGAATATATCCAAAATGTATTGGAATAAGGGGACCTACATGTTTTCAATACAGATATATGATAATTCTGGTTATTACCATAACTCAGGTGAATACATGATAAATGTGATCACATTTTTTCGAATGTGACCAACAAGAGATAACTTATTACATATGGGAGATAAATGATAAGTCAAGTTAGTCTTCATTTTTCATATGGTCAGGATTTTCAACATTCAGAAGGATTAAAAGGTTATAAATTTATGGAATGTTTATGTCAAACATCATATGAATATTGTTAGAATAAATTATTATCTCACAATAGGAGGACAAATGAATATTTGATAACTTTTTATAAACATTTTTTATTAATTTAGATTTAATGAAAAATCATTCTCTTTATTGATCAAATGATCTGGTAGCACTTATAAAATGACAATTTGAAATTCAGTTATTTCAATAAGAGATTACGTAGAACTGTTTATTTAACAAACACAAATCAGATTGTACTGAAATCGTGTATGTATATCTTCTCAAGAAAATTCATCAATATTAGGAAAAATTGATCGTGATTTAACATAGTGTCTTATTATAATCATTTTTATGAAATCAATGTCTTGTTACACTATTCTTTAGTTTATGGATTTGTTAATGATAACTTTCACAAGATCACAAAAATTCTTGTGATCAGTGATCTTATTCAATCTCTATGATTATTTATTATTTTCATCCATTCCCTAATACTCACCTGTGTTCTCTTATGTAGATACCAAGTTGTGATTTACTTTTTCAATTGAAATTTTACATGTATTCCTTTTTAAATTGTTGTTTTATTTATTGTATTTACGAAGTGTGTTTCTATCATTTTTTAAGCCTAGTGAATTTAATGTGAGAAATTCATTACAATATGGGTATACTATAACACCCAATGTTTTTTGTAATATTGTTTTTTTAATATCATTGGTTTCTTGTGTTTTACGATACACCATGTTAAGCATGTACCATACAAAACACCATCTTAGCAAGCGGTACACAGAACAATATTAATGGCTTGTATTAAACACAATTTCAAGTTATTTGGATAGAATTAAATTTAAAAAAAGCAGATTTTATGTGGCTCACAAAATATAATTATGTTAAATTATAACCTAGTAATTAAAATTGAAGGTAGAATAGTTTTAACATTGTTATGAAAAACTATTTAAATGAAAATAAGTGAGTTTATAAAAAATTAAAACATTATTTATGGATTATAATAATGTAATATATATTTAATACATTAAATCTAGTGTTTAAAATTCATTTTATTTTTTTTCTAGACATTATTTAGAAACAAATTCAAATTTTTTTGGATAAAATTATTATTTTTAAAAAAATACAGTTTTTATACAATTTGATGGTGCACCCATTTTAAATATATTATATGACACCTCTATATGTTATATTTTAAAAATTATACTTATTATTAAGAATAGGGATACGAAAATTTACTTCATATGAAATTTGTATATTTTTTTGATAAGATTTATGTTTTGATCTATTATAATAATATACTATAATTTAATTGAATTTTTTTTCATTCAAATAATTTTTATGTTTAAATTATATTATTGAATATTTTATTGTATAAATAGAATATATTTTCATCATTTAACATTATTTTCTTCATTTTCATTAATTTTACGATGAATGTTGAGGTAAAACACTTCAATCTCTTCCATTATTTTAACTTTTAAAACCAGTTTTTCAATTCCGACAACATGATTAATTGTAAATTTATTACATAAATTTCTATGATTTGAATTTTAAGAATTTTATTCCATATTTTGAATTAGTGGGTCCATATTATGTAAATATGTGACTTAAATTTTTGGGGCAATATGAATAGTAACGTTTTTAATTTTTTATAATATAGTAAAAACGTAAATGGGGTAATTAAGGGTAAATATAATATTCTAAAAATAACAAATTATTTTTACTGATATTATTTAATGAGTTATTTTGGAGCTAAACCATCCTAGGGTAAAAATTATACCCTTTTGATTCAATATGGTTGATATTAAGATTTTTATTATATTTTATTTAATGAAAAGTTAAATATGTATTACACAAATATTAATTACAATATCATTTTTAAAAAGAAAATATTAAAATATATAAATTAAAATACAATAACAAATTTGAATGATAATATTTTTTCTTATAATGGTAATTTATTTTTAATTTTTTGGGAATGAATAATTACCTTAAATATTATACATTGATGATGCAGAAATAATTTAATTGAAAGAAAATCAATAAAATAATTTTTATTAAAATTATAATAACAATTAAATTACTAAAACACTGTAAAAAGTATTCTTGGTTAACTATATGTCAATAATAATAAACCAAGGGTCTATTTATTGTTCATTTTGAGCCATTTGGAAATGATTATGACATTTATAATATTTTATATAAAGTGATTTTAATGTTTTCACATTCTTCTTTAAATACATATAAAATTTTTTATGTAGGATTTTCATAGAGGTAAATTCTACAATAAGCTTTTTTGGAAATATAGAATATTTATCTTCATCTTATTATTTTATTTATAATTTTTACTCAACATATAGTTATATTATATAATTAACCAAAAAATATGTAGTAATTATTATATTAATTGAAATATCAAATTACTATGATTAACAATGTTAAAATAAATATAATTTATTATAATTAATAAATATAACAAATTATATAGATGAAATTAACATAATATAGATATAATAAAATATTTTGTTCGTGTTTAATGACTTATCATGATATTTTAAAAAATAAAATTAATGAAGAGCGTCAAAATTGACAGTATTGATATTTTTTCAATATAATGTTTTATTAAAATATATAAAAATCATTAACAATTTTTAAAAATTTAAAATAATTATTATTTAGTAAAAAATACTCTAAATGGTAAAATTATGGCCTAATTGACATCTAATAAGTTTAAATTACACAATTTTAATATTGATAAATTTTTTACCATTGAAAAAATTAAAATAAAATTACAAATGGTTAATTTAAATAATAAGGATTTAATTGACATACAAAATATCCAAAAAATTATTTTTAAATGATATTAAAACATTATATCATCTTATATTAGAAACTATGACATTTTGGAAGTTTTATATTGGTTTTGAATTTATATTAAATTAATATATTTTGAGTATCTTAAAGGGCCCCTCCCCACTATTATAAAAGGACACATTTCCTTCTCTTTTATTCACATCTATATATACTTTTGTGTCCACAAAACCATAACAATTTCTACACCCAACACCCCTCCCTTAATTCCATAATCCTATCATTGGTATGAAATGAACTCATGTCTAAAGACTCGGAAATATCAAGGAAATATTTTTTCTTAAATTCTTTGGAATTTTACGATTCTACGGTTTCTCACGGAACTTGATTCCAAGGACTGGGGTGCCCGGAATTAATTTCATAAGTTTTGTTCGGGTACATTCAGTAAACATATGTGTTGGTTTTAATATCTTTAGAACCAGTGCATGGAATTGAAATATGAGGACACCGATGAACTCGTAGTGCCTGTATTCTCTTAAGGGGACCTTTACCATAGTTGCGTTTTATGCGGGTTGAGAGTAAATATTTGGGGACTTCGAATAAAATAAATAAAATATGTGGAACACAATTTTATTTTAAGGATGTCAGTTGTTTCCTACAATGGGGAGTTAGTGGTGGGGCCCACACCCACATAACCTACAATTAGAGGAATTAGTGTGGTGGGACACATACGAGCCCCAACTTATCACATCCCCTCGACACCATTGAATCCCCCAATTTAACTCCCATTGTATTTATTAAGATAACTCTCCCTCTATAATTTTGATTCTTCACTTCTTTCACTCTCTTACAAAAACATTACCAACATGTTTCATTTATAGATCAGTTACTAAATTGACTTCTGTAATTTTTGAATCATTTTAAATTAAATGGAATGTTTATAATTATGGGGTAAGCATTACATTAATATTTTCTTGGAAAATATTTTGTGGGAGGAACCTTTGGTAAATTAGATAGAACACCGTTCTTCAACAAAGAACAACTCCGACAAAGAACGACTTTCACCCTCGACGAAGAACACTGTATGATTCAAAGAATGTGAAGTCACCAACGACGATTCTTCTTCGGGTGCACTCCGACGTCAACGGAATCGACACAATTCTTTCGCGATGCTAGACTACCGTGACGTTCGTCTTGCATGGCTCGATGACGTGAAATGTCTTTTTGATGTACTGGAAAATATGTTAAATTTTAATTGAATAAAATTATTTGTGTTCTTTGTTCAAAAACATGGTTTGACTTTGGCCAATGATACTGCCTAATGTGGAGGGTGCATGACGAACACACCCGGCCCGACGACCAGCCATAGACTCATTATTTTTGATTGAGGCGTGTTGGAATAGGCGGCGATGGGAGAAGGTGGTGGTTGCGTCACAGCCTCGTAATGAAGAACTGCAGCCTGCAACTGAGGGTTGCTCGGCCGACGAAGAACTAGCCAGATAAACCTGCTGAATAGAAGGGACTGCGGCGCCATGAGGGCGCCACGCTGTGGAGGACCGCGGCCCGTGCTCCGCGAGCCATTTCTGCAGTGAACCAGCCGGCTCGTCGGACGGCTGGGTGAAGGATCCGCGACACCTGAAGGTGCTGCACAGATTGACCGCGGCCCTCCAGAGCGGGCCGCTTGCGCCATGATGGCTGGCCGGCTTCTGCCGGCTGGTTGGGTGGGCGGCGCTGCCTATTCGGGAATGCGGGAGGCCGCGCCCCCCCTCGGACTGCTCGGCCCTGTGGGCCGAGCAGCGGCCAGCCGTGTCACGCCCTGCAGGGTCAGACCGCGTAGGGCCGGGTCACCACCCCCCCCCCCCCCCTCAGGTATGGCCACAAGATTCATCAGGCTGATCCGACCATCTTCCGGGTCAGATCCGCCAAAACAGGGTTGACCCGACCTGCCATCCCACCATGCTAGAAGGACCGGGCCTGTTTTTTACTTAAAGGTGAATAACATAATGACTACGCATCTGATCAACTCCCCGTCTACGAAATTTGGACCCTCACAACTAAGTGGTCCTTTTTCGATACTCTATGTGATTTTTGGATGACATTGGATAACAGCTGGGTTGGGAACGAATGTATATTCAACCGGGCCCCTGGAACAGAATAGCCAATAACTCTCAATCCGGGTGTTTGATTTACGCGCCGCCTATTATGTTGGGATCCTTTTTAAGAGATGGATCTTCGGAATACATGAACACTGGGCTTCGTGAAAGTTGATGTATCAACCCCTTTTCTCAAGTACTGGACCCTCTTGGAATCGAGTATTGTGTGTACTGGAACCCTAGAGCTGGTTGCGACTGCAACGACTACCGTACTGGAATCCTCTGTGGGTTCGATGACTACAAAAACTGTACTAGAATCCTCACTAGGTTCGACAATGACGACAAATATACTAGAATCCTCTGTGGGTTCTTCAGTGACAACAACTATACTAGAATCCTTTGTGGATTCGGCAGTAATGACAACAGTACTGGAATCCTCCGTGGATTCAGCAGTGACGACAACTATACTAGAAATCCTCAATGGGTTCGTCCGGGACGACAACTGTACTGGAATCCTATGTGGGTTCAGTACCGAAAACAACTGTATTAGAATCCTCTAGGGGTTAAGCTGGGACAAAAACTGTAATAGAATCTTCTATTGGTTCGGAAGCAATGAAAACTGTTCTAGAATCGTTTTTGGGATCAGCAGTAATGACAACTGTACTAGAATCATCCTTGGTTTTGACAGTGATGATGAATCTGTGACTACATCTAATCATCTCTATCTCTATACAAAAGCTGTATACATATATGATCTGAGTCTTGGCTTTCAATAATTATCACCAGTGTGATTGACTTTACATCTTGTGTGGACAGGGTTGTGATTGGGCTCAATAGTTGTAGCCGAACTGAGATTTATGACTTAGGTATATGTATGGGAATATACCTATATAGAGTTGGTTGATACTTCGTGATTGTATTTTTCCATTTTTGTTTATCCTTCGTGGATTTTGGGAGACATTAGGGGCTCTCGGGGTCCCTACTGAGTATTGTTATACTCCCCCCTGCATGGGCTATGCCCACACTACATTATGTTGGATACAGACGATGGACAACACTGATCGTGGTAGAGACTTGTGGAGTTGGACAGTACTCGGAGGTGGACCACTCGGCGGGATGTACACGGAGCAGACAGATTGACCCGAGGAGCTAAGGAGTCCATATGTACCCACCCTTCAGGTGTAATTCTTGAAAGATCACTCATTGGTTGCTACATTACTTTAATGTTATTGTACTAGTCTTTCATTTGTACAATACTCAATGTTGGGCTTTTATTTTCGACCCCCATTTCTTTTCAGCACTTACTTTTGTATACATTTTTTCTTGTTCTTAGTTTAGTTGTGTATTCTGTTTTGTTTTGTTTACATCAATAAAGTAAATCCCTTCCCAGTATACGGATTTAAGTCTTTGGTGCCAGTCTCCAGACCATGGCTATGGAAGACGGGCTTAGGGTAGTCACATCACAGGCCCCGAGAAACGGGTCATGACAAATTGGTATCAGATGAGTTGGTTCTACCGCAGAACATAGGAATCTGATCTATCATACTATGAAGAAAAAGTGTTAAGATTATTGAGAGTGTTTTTCAGTATTAGGAGTCCAGTGTTGGTACGGCGGCCAACGTATCCATACACTAGGACCCTAACTTCTGATTTCTGACTCAGTGCATGAAAACACTGATTGCATGTGTGTTTCCATTGAAAATATTTCATTGTGATTACTTTGTGTCAGCTCATCGGGTATTCTGTTTTGGCCGTGTCGCACTTGTTTCTTTTCATGATGGCCCCATGAAGGAAGCCAGCTAGGGTTCCGAGTTACGTACGAGATGTTAGATCACCGAGTGACAAGGCCTCGGTACAGGGCACCAACATAGCAGAGGCACCAGGGGAAACTGTACCCGCATGACTACCGATACCACCAGCTCCAACAGTAGAGTTTGAAAGCCTCTAGAGTGTGTTTCACGAGTTCCATTGATAGTGGCCTCTGATGTCTCAAGGAGAGATAGATTTTCAGGTATCCGGGTGTTGGATGGAGGCTGTAGCACGAGTTTTCCGCACAGTTGGGACACCTGCCGACTTGATGGTATTCCTAACTGTTAGTATCTTTCAGGGAGAAGTTGATAGGTGGTGGAGTCTAGTGCTCCAATTTTACGATGAGGCGAATCTCACCTAGGGAAACTTCAAGGTTACTTTCTAGGCAGAGTTTTTACAAGAGACTATACACTCTTTACGGGATCAAGAGATACTGCTCTATACGCAGGTCTTTCCGACCATAGCGGAGTCTTCTTAAACTGATAGTACATATACAAAATAGAAGTCAAAGAAGACTAGTCCAAAAGGTGGATGACCCCAGGATACAAGTATGAGAATGTGGGGAACACTAATTAGATCCATTCATATGAGGTGCATGCAGTGCCATGTATGCAGCGAGCAGGGTCACTTGGCTAGAGACTTCCCGAACCATCATGCAGATGAGCAGCAGGTAGTAGAGGGACCTTCCAGGCATAGCAGACATGGTGTATTACCACACAGCCCTTCCACCTCAGTTTCACCGGGTGCATGATGTATTCCACATATCTCAGTTGAAGAGATATATGGACAACCCAACACACAACATCGATCACGTGGAGTTGAACATTGATAATTGGAAAACATTAATAGAGGTCCCAGTGGAGATCGAGGATCGACTAGAGCGGGTCCTACGTGGATGGTTGATTCCTCTGGTGCACATTCTATGGTAGTACGGGAACCTCATGGTGAGCAGTTGGGAGTGGGAGGCTCTGATGCGTGTACAGTACCTTCATTTGTTTACCTAGTGTGTGTTGTAGCTTTATGGGGACGTAAAATCCTTATGTGGGAGTAATTTAATGATCTGAAAATTTCAATGACTTTTTTTCATAAATACTTTGGAATTTTACGAGTCTGTGGTTTCTTGATGGCACTTGATTCCGAGGTCCAGTGTGCCTGGAATTAAAATATGAAGTTTTGTTCGGGTATGTTCAGTAAAGGTACGTGAGGGTTTTTCAGTCTTTAGAATTGGTGCTCGGAATTGAAATCTGGGGACACCGATGATCTCGCAGTGCCGATATTCATTTAAGAGGACCATTACCTCAGTTGAATTTTATGTGGGTTGAGAGTTAATATTTGATGATTTATAATAAAATAAATAAAATTCATGGAACACAATTTTATTTTAACAATGTTAGTTATTTCCTACAATGGGGAGTTAGTGGTGGGGACCAAAAACACATAATCTCCCATGAGAGGAATTACTGTGGTGGGGCCAACACAAGACCCAACTTATCACCTCCCATCAACACCCCTGAAACCCCAATTTAACTCCCCTTGTATTTATTATGAAAACTCTCCCTCCATAATTGTGACTCATCACTTCTTTCTCTCTATTCCATACACATTGCCATCATGCTTCATTAATTGATTAATTAATGAATTTACTCCCCTAATTTTTGAATATTTTTGAATAACATGGAATGTTTATAATTATGGAAAAAGAATTAATTTAATATTTTCATGGAAAATATTTGGTGGGAGGATCATTTTGTAAAATAGAGTGAACGGCGTTCTTCAACGAATAACAACTCCGATGAAGAATGACTTTCTCCCTCAACGAAGAACACTCTATGATTCGAAGAACGCGAAGTCGCCAATGACGCTTCTTCATCGGGTGCACTCCCACGTCAATGGAATCAACACTGTTATTCTGCGATTCCAGACAACCATGATTTTAATCTTCCACGGCTCAACGACGTGCGGCGTCTTTTCGAGATAGAATAATTAGGTTCAATTTTAAATGACTAAAAATTTTCTTGTTCATTGTTGAGAAACATGGTTTGTCTTCGACCAATTGATACATCTAAACGCGGAGGGTGCGTCCAAAAGCACACATCACGATGATCCTCCGTATAATCTTTATTTAAGATTTAGGTGAATTGGAAGAGGCGACGACAGGAGAAAGTGGTGGCCACTGGCAGAAGAACTGCGGCCCTCAACTGCGGGCTGCTAGGCCAACGAAGAACCATCCAGATGGTAGAGACCGCGCCGCGCTGTGGAGGACCGGGACCCGCGCATCGCTTTTCGCTTTGGTAGTGAACTAGAAGGCTCATCGGCCGACTGGGTGAAGGATCCGTGGAACCCTAGGGTGCCATGAAGTAAGACCGCGGCCCGCCCGAGCGGGCTACTTGCACCGAGAAGGCCAACTGGTTGAGAGGGCACCGATGCTCGGCTCCGCTGGTTCCGGAAACCGGGGGGTCGTGCCCCCAGTCGGACCGCTCGGACCTCTGGGCCGAGCCGCGACCAGCCGGACCATGCCCTGCTAGGCTGGGTCGTGCCCCGCCGAAATGGGCCATGTCGTGTCGGTCCAAGATGCACCCAGCGGGGCAGGGCCATACTGGTTCGGGCCGCGCCGTGCTGGGCCGCGCCGTGCCGTGCTCGCCTGGGTCGCGCCATTCCAGGCCGGTCATCACCTACCACCCCCCGTGGTTCGGGCCGCATGATTCATCGGGCCGGTCCGACCCACTACTGGGTCGGACATGCCAAAACCGGGTTGACCCTACCAGCAATCCCACTAGGCAAGTCTAAATGGGCCCGGTATTCATTTAAACATGAATAACATAAAGATAGTGCATCCTATTGAAGATCCGCCTATGACAATGGGACCCCCATGAAGATGTGGTCCTTTTACGATACTCTATGTGAGTTTTGGACGACTATGGATAATGACCGGGTTTGGAATGACCATATTTCCAACCGGGCCCATAGAACGGAAAAACCAATAACTCTCTGACTAGGCCTCTGATTGACGTGATGTCTGCCGCTTTGGGTTCCTTTTAATGAGACAGATCATTTGGATACATCAAATCTATACATTTTGACAGTTGATTTATTGACTCCTTTGCTGGAGTAGCGGACCCTCCCAGAATTGAGCTTGTTGTATCTTGGAACCCTAGAGTTGGCGGCGACTGCATCAACTACCATACTGGAATACTCTGTGGGTTCGATGATGAAGAAAAATATACTAGAATCCTTCGTGGGATTGGTAGTGATGAAAACTGTACTAGAATACTCCATTGGATTGGATGTGAGGACAACTGTACTAGAATCCTATGTGAGTTCGGCAGTGACGACAACTGTACTAGAATCCTCGGTGGATTAAGTTGTGATGACAAATTTACTAGAAGTCCTCCATGGGTTTAGAAGTGATGGAAACTATAATTTAATCTTCTATGGGTTCAGTAGCGACGACAACTATACTAGAATGCTCTGTGGGTTCGGCAGGGACGAAAACTGTACTAGAATCCTCCGTTGGTTTGGCAGCGATGACAACTGTACTGGAATCCTCTGTGGGTTCGGTAGTAATGACAACTGTACTAGAATCCTCCTTGGGTTCAGCACCGATGATGAATATGTGACTACATTTGATCAACTCTATCTCTGTATGAAAGATGCATACATGTGTGAGCGGTGTCATGACTTTCAATCATTATCACCGATGCGATTGGGTTTACATCCGGTGTGGACAGGGTTGTATTATTTCAGTGTGTTTTATCCTTCATGGATTCTGGGAGACCATAGGGGGCCTCAGGGTCCATACTGCGTATTTTTATACTCACCCTTACACGGGCTATGCCCGCACTACGTTGTGTTGGATGCAGAAAAAAAATCACTAATTATGGTAGAGACTTGTGAAGCGGGATGGTACCCGGAGGTGGACCACTCGGTGGGACATACATAGAGCAGACGGATAGAACCTTGGTGTTGAGAAGACCATATGTACCAACCCATCAGGTGGAATTCCTGGAGGATGAGTAAGTGTTTTCTTCTTTACATTATTGTTGTTGTACTAGTCTTTCATTTGTACTGTACTCACTGTTGGGCTTGTATTTCTGCCCCACTTTCTTTTCAATACTTACTTTTGTATACAGTTTTTCTTCTGCTTACTTCATTTGTGTGCTCTGTTGTGGTTTGTTTACATCTATATAGGAAATTCCCTCCCAGTATATGGATATACGCCTTTGGTGATAGTCACCATTCCCCGGCCTATGGAATGTGGGCTTGGTGTAGTCACGGCATGAGCCCTGAGAACGGGTCGTGAAAGCCTGGAAAACATTTGGCACAAACTCAAAAGATTTACCCAATTAAGAGGTAACATTTTCTCCAAAACTCCTATCATAATTTTCCTTCCCCACCCAACACTATATTTATTCATTTATTTTATGACAAAAAAAATTCCTAAATATAATATGATTTTTCCACTACGGTTTTGAACTAATCTTACACAAACCTGTATCTAATTAAAACTGAACATACTGTTTCTGTGTAAGGTGAACAATTGCCTCACGAAAGATGATAGTTCATATTTCCTATACCTCCAATAATTATGGACATTATGATGAAAAATATATATATATATTTATATTAAAAATATTTCGTTACGATTATATATTCATTTTTTAAACACATAAATTTTTACATTCTATTTGGTGTTAATATGATAATCTCGTTTGAGGAAGTGTGCACTACCACCCCTCAAAACAATGTGATTCGTAGACACACTAAATGGAATGTATTAAGAAATTCTTTAATGAACTTATATTATATATATTATATAATAATTCTACTATTATAATAATATATATACACATAAATATATATACTTATTTAATTTACATAATTTCTTTCAATACGACAATTAAAATGGAAACAACCATCATGAATACATACGACCTACCATATCCATTAACAAATTATTCCATTTCATAATTAGTTATGATATATATTGTTATAATATAAGTATAATGGATATACATGATTTTTATATATTTATTTATTTTCTGGAATCATGAAATATGTATAAAATCCAATGATTTAAAAAATTTGAAACATGCAAAGAATTCAGAGAATATTACCAGAAGTGAAACAATATCTTTCGATTATTAACATGTAGATAATATAAGGTTATAATAAAACCATATCTAATATTATATATAACAATATTCATTAGTAAGTTATGTATAATAAACTTATATTTACTATAATGGATGGTTTTTTTGAGTATGGAACGACTCAAGACAAAAGGTAAGGGGATTTTTGTCTCACCATTATTTCTATGAGACACATGCCCCACACACTAAATGCTTGTTATACAATGTGTATATACTTCACATTAATGTATTTTATGAGTATTGTCATGAAAATTATGAGTTTTCCGTATTTTTAAAACTTTCGTTCTTACATTGGTCAAATGATTTTATCGATTATAATGTGAGGAGTTCTGATTTAACAATCTCTTCTATATTTGGGATTATTTAGTTTTACGTCCCCTTTAGGAAATATTTATAATCCATGTCAATGTTTTCTAAAAAATTCATAAAATATTTTATTATAATATTATATATTATTAATGACATTTTAAAATATTTTTTAAATTTTTTCTACATTGTTTGAATGGAATATTTATTTAATTTTTCAAAAAATTAACATTTTGTCTTTTGTAGAAAATGTACAGGATAATTGTTTCTTTATATTAAATTAAATGAACGTATTTTTAATCATTCGTGATTTCTTATTACCTTGGTGATTAACCTACAATATTAAATGGATATTTTCATATAAAATCTATTGTTTTCAAATTTCTATTCATTTTATGAAAAGAAAACGATTTCAACAAAGAAATGATATTTTGTCAAAGAAATGTTTTAAATGATTTTCATTATTCCTTTATATGTTTTCAAAGTGGTTTCAAAGAAATGTATTCAAAAATGATTTATGTTTTAAAAACAGTTTTTTGTTGAAAATTCTTATTCCAAGAGATCTTTCGAAATCCTTCCCCTCATATAATGACATCCATTTTTTTGTTTCATGAAACCCATTGAGATTCTTTATATGAATGGTTTATGTTTTGATGTAATGATGTCTATGAAAACCGCATCTTTTCATGTGTTATTCTTTTAATCAAATGACTATATATCATATCTCTTTTTCACATGTTATTATATGATTACATTTTTATGACACCCATTCTATTACATTGGTTATGATAAGATTTTTTATTATCTTGTGGAATATGTATGCATTATATTATTATGTTATGGGTAATACCTATATCTCACTCTGATTCATCAGTTATAGATGGAAAACTTGTGATGTATATATGTTATGTATGAAACTTATTTCATTTTCACAATTATATGTATGGACCTTGTTTCCATGAACATAATTTTTATTATTGGACCTTTTTTCCATGTGCACATGTTTATGCAAGTGCATAATTTCATTTCCATAATTATTGAAACTATTACGATTTATACAAGATCAAAATTTCAATAATTAATGTGTATTCCAATATATAATGCATTATGTCAATTTAAGGATCTTATTGATTATGTTCTTCGATTTCTGTAAGATTCATGATTACCTTTTATATGTATGTCATGATATTCTACAACAACGATCATGTTCCAATACCATTATGCTCATGTTATGCTTATATCTCTCTTTTTTATCCCCTACCAAGTATCTGAGCTCACCCATTTTTATGATTTATTTCTCTATATTAATAGGAAAGATTCAATTATGATTTATAAATAGGAATGTATTTATATTACAAGTTGATGATCTTCTACAAAATTAGAAGAATGTGTTCCATGTTTCCAATGGCCCTAATATAACACAGTCTTCGAGCATGCATTTTTTTTAATGATTTATAAATTCTGAAAAATTAATGTAATGTACCTGTTTGTAAAGCATGGGTCTTCACATAAGTCCATATTATGTATTATAATTGGTACTCCCAAACACAAATTTATTTCCATGATACTAAACGATTGAGTTTTGAATGAACACTCTCTTATTAAAACAATATAAAAGTGTCTATTTTTATTATCAATATAGGTAGATATAAATGATTGAGATGATGTAGAACCAAAAAAAGCTTTGGATAAATTTGAGTATTGGATTAATGTACCCTCCACCATGTCGTTTGGTACTTCTAACCCTACTATAGTGGTAACATTAGATTTGCCATTTCCATTTTTCCTCTTCTCTGGTAGAGTGTCCTAGTGCGTATGGAATTCATTTACATAGTTTCAAATTTAGCTAAAATTATAAAATTTGGAATCTTTAATCTTATTTTACCCTATAAATTCATGTGCCTAGTTAGCCCTATCTATATATTTATACAAACTCTCAATCCCTTAAAACATTCCCTAATGACTTTTTTACCCTAGATTTCACAAGATGGGAATCTCTCAAATTTAATCTTCTTATTTGTATTCGCTATCAGATGGTGATCAGATGTCCTCATCATGTCTTGGATACTATTGAATATATTGATTCTAGAAAAATACTTCTCGATCTTAAAGTCACATATAACTATTTTATCATATGATGAAAAATTCTAAGAAAATAGTGACATTCAAATATTTTGTTTAAGAACATCATTGAATTGATCGATGATTCACTTTGTGTTGTTTATATAATCTGAATAATACCTATATATCCTTGTGAAGTCAATAACATAGTCTCTAATACGCTCTTCTTCCTTTTTATTGATACTAAGGATCATTATTTTAATCTCAATATGTTTATCATGAGGGATTTAATTATCAAAGACTATTTCTTTAAATGTTCTACATTAAATGAGTTAAATTTCTTCTTTCTCCCAATTGTTTTGGGTTTTGGTCCTCCAATTATCATCATCACCTTAGAGTTAGTAGATTGCAACTGTATCCTTTTAATTTCTTCTACTTCCAAATGAAGCAAATATTTATCTATGGACTTAATCAATTCCTTAGCCCCAATTGGATTAGTAGTCCCACTAAGTGGTGGGGTATTTTTTCTCATAAATAGATCCAACATTATATTCTCAATGTAGAATAGTTTTCTCCATTCAGGATATGTTATTTTTCATAACCTGATTATATTTCCCTAGTATCACCATAATTTTTTTATTAAAATATCAGCTGTATTGGTTTCTATTAGAGGTAAATATATAATATTTTTCATGATTATTGATACCATTCTTCCTTATAGGATCCATTTCTAAATAATGGAATGCAATTGAATAACTCATTATATATTCTTCCAAATAATTTATAGCCCATAAAAATATTTATGATTCGCAAATCCTAGTATCAAAAATGTTGTCGACTTTAGAGGAATCATTAATTATAAATCCTTATAAGGATAAGAAAATAAAAATGTGTGTTCTCATATCATATCCCCCATGTGTGTAAAACCATGAGAATTGTAAGGAACATTTTCATATACCATGTTATCTCGATTTTGGCCTAAAACACCTTGTCAGAGTTATTTCCCCTTATTTATATGTTTTATACAAAGGTCCACGCATAGTATCTAGACATGTATTGATTTATAGGAATACTCACATAATATCTACAATAAAAAACTATTTTATGTTCATTTATTGTCATCCATAAAGTATATCTTATAGATACGTTCCCTAATGAAGGTTTTCAAAATCTAGTTTTCAAGGTTGTTTCTAAACATCCTTTGATATCAACTAAAACACATTGACCACAGAAACCTGGAGATAGTGTATTATGATATTAAATTTGTGTTATTACAAGGAATCAAATCATAAAGGACTGAATAGTTTAGTCATCATGAAAATACATATTTTATATAAGATACAATTAATATATTGGTAAAACTAAAAAACAAGGTACATGATAAACTGAAATAAAGTACATCTTGTAGATCCTATTAAATGTTCACTTCTTCATAAATAGGTGAATGAAATATAATAAAGGATTGATCAACTACTCGGTAAGGATAAATACAATGGAATAAATAATGAATCAATCAATATGTTATGGTAAATAACATAACACACCTTCCATTTACACAACTAGACAATGAATAATTAAAATGGAAAGGTAAGAAAAAGAAACACATGCTATAAATAAATAAATTGAGAATGAATTACATCCATATCTATGTCATTGAAAAATCAAATGGATAAATAGTAATTCAAACTAAATATCGTATATTCTTAATTATTCGATTTCATGTCTATGGAACATGAAAAACTATACTATGATGACCATCATCAAGATGTTCTAAAACCACAGTTAGAAACCCATTTAATTTGGAAAACATATTCATATCATGGGATATTATGGATTCATACAAAGGATATATATCCCACCCATCATTTCCAGTACAAATAATTCCTCATATATATTAATCAAAATATATAATATTCCACATCAAATAGCTATATTAAATTTGAAATATAGATTTGTCAATAATTCCCCATTTACTCGTTTCACCGTCAATGTAAACAGCATATGTGAGATGGTATATGGTTTAGAAAATATTATAATACATCACCCATGAATTAATGATATATAAAATTTTATATTATTACCATAAATTCATTGTCTATAGAGAATGTAGACAATCACAAAAGAAAGAAATGTTACAATAATATTATTTACCCTTTGGAAATTGTCATGGTAAACACCATGGGAGATAAAATTAAAAGTGAAAATTAAAATTACACAGTGATAAAATTATTCATGATTTAATATATAATAATGGAATGTAGATACACAACACAAATGCGTTAATCGATGTAAGTGACATATGCCTCACAGAATGAGAAGCGAGACAAAAATATCATACTTTATCCCTCATTTTTGTTTAGTGGCATTTATCCTCCTAAATAGTGGTTTCAAATATGTTACATATTTATATGAAAACCATAAAACATAATTAATACAATATATTTACTTATTATAGCATATAATTACTCTTTTGAGAACAAATATTCTTTAATTTCACTATTTCAGGTGTTAATTGTCCCGTTTTGTCGTGTATGTTTTATCCTGTTACTTATTATTGTCATTAATTAGATCATGATTTCATAATCTCCCAAATTTAATAAATGAAATAATTATTAGATACAATCAGTATATATTTATTTATAGTAATCTATAAACATTGGATATAAGAAATGGAATTCACAGTTCATGGAGATGGTAGGTTGTGTATATGCATGAATGATACACTCATTTGATGGTCATATTTTAAATGAATGGAATGTAAATGATATGTATAAACATGTATATTATAATTAAAATATAATATATATGTAATATATTTCATATAAGTTTATTAATATAATCATTAATGTGTTCCATGAACAATTAGAATGAATTACATCCCATTGAGGGGGCGGTAGACCACACTTCCACAAATGATGTTATCATATTTATACACAATGGAATGTATATAGTTATGTTTTACAAAACAATTAATGAATCATATAGTAATTATAAATATCATACATAACATATATAAGTATATTTTCAACTATAATGACCACTATCAGAGGTGGTAAAGGTAGAACGAAAAATCATCATTTCGTGACGTGGTAGTTCAATATTCCCATAAACAAAATGTTGGTTACCCATTAGATTGATATGTGTGTGATGGTAGGTAGAAGCCTTAATATAAAAACATATTTTGATATTAGTGATTATATTTTTATTATATTAACATGGGAGAATAAGAAATTATGAGGAGGAAAAGTAAATGAATAAAATGATCATTGGAAAGATTTACGTTAAAAATTGTGTAACTCAATTTGGTTAATACCAATGAGTTTTAATGGAAGGATTCCAGAACAAAGGGAGGAATAAAGGTATAGGGGAGAGACATTGGAATGTTAATTGGGAAGATCATTTCTGAACCAAAGTGGTTTGAGAGGTTTTAGTAATGGGGAGATGTGGTGGCCTTCTATTGTGGAGGACGATTGTTAGTCTTCTAGTATTTTGGAAAAAGAATTCCTACCAGGTTTTTCCTGATTAATGTGGATCAAAATATGGAAAACAATTAGATAAAATAGCTATTTTGGTCAATATATGGCCATAAAATATCTTTTTATAAATTATTATAGGTCTTTTTTCATTAGGTTATGGTTTTGTCCCTTATTAAGCCTAATTTTACCTTAATTTTTATCATTAATTTTAATTACACTCACTAATATTTCTAGTAAAAAACTATGTTGATATTCTTATATGTTATAAATTATTATTTTTATAAATATTTATTCCTTTAGTTAATATTTTCATTTTTTAAGTGGTAGATATTATTATAAAATTCATCCCACATGTTGGATGGCAATGCAAGTTTTAAAAGTAAAAACATACAAAAGTTTTATATGTTTTTAAATTCAATTTAAAATTTAAATTAAAAAAATGACCAACATTGTATTAATTGATATATATTTGATATAATATTAAACTAAACTAATTCTAAATCTAATTTAATCTAACAAATAAATTAGACAAATATTCAATTTTCAAATAAAATTAATTTTTTAACTATCCAATAAAAAATAACTTTCATAAAAATACAAAATATGAACACTAGATAATTATTGTTGTTTATCATTTAAAATTTATGTTTTTTAACTATAAAATCAAGAAAAGTGTGATAATTATTGTATAAAATAGATTCCATTGTAAAAGGCAGTAAAACATCCATTATGAAAATATATTATTTTATGAGTAAAATTGAGTTTGTTTTTAAATAATTTATATATAATATATTAAATTAATTTAAAAATCTATTATTGAATATATTATATATAAATTTTATATATAAACTCTCTAATGTTCAAAACTTGACAATTTAGTGTTTTTTTAAATTGGTTGTTCCATGTGTTGGGAATCCATTTATAAAAGTAAATTTATTCTAAATTGAAAACATGAAAATGTATTGGTGTGATACATTAAGATCATAGTTTTAGTGTAGATTATATAAATAACATTATTATTTTATTAATTATATTAATCATCTCCCACAATGATCTTTAGATTTTCAATTATTCCTATAGATACCCATCTTAAAAATGTTTCATGACTTAAGGAATGGAAACATAAGAAAGGCAGAGATCATGTACTCATTAATTGTAAAAATGGGAGATATAAATTGATGTTCATATAAATGAATAATAGATGAATAAGGATATTATGTCAGGAACATAACATACATAGTTTATACCTAATCTACAAGTGATGATAAATATCAATCATGGTATAATGATTCGACATTTCTAATAACTGAATCAAAAGAGTGTGATAATATAATAAATCAATCACGAAAAATAAGAATAATTCACAAATTTCTATCACTATCATATACGTATATATTTATATATAATTATATCAAGTGTAAATATTGATAACATTAATTTATAATTACTCAGCCATCAACACATGTCTCACATATTGGATTCTGCGCATTCAATTTTTCACATAATGGATCAACTGTGTCGACTTGATACCCATAATTATCCCATGTGATATAATACATTACCTAATTAATTATAGGGATACATAGTTTTTTTCCCAAAAATCACATAATATAATCCACATAGATTTTTTTCACAATATCATAAAACATTCATCATCAATCATTTCATAGCACATAATTGGAAAAAAGGATACATAAAAATTTCTTCAATTTATCATAGAATAACCAAAGAAAAATAATTGTTTTTCAAAAAATATATTTTAGTTATAATTAGAAGTCATCCAATTAAATAATCTGTATGTTATCAATGAATCATATCCCTCAAAGAATATAATTAACAACTGAATATAACGTGTTCAGAATTGTTGAATGAATGTTGTTTTTGTTGCTAGTGTATCATAAAGTTAATATATTCGGATGAATTATAGGATGATACTAGGGAACCTATAGTTGTTATGTCTATATAATTTTAATGGATTAAGTGGTTTTTACTAGAGAATTTTAATGGATCCATATTATTTCATTTGATGTCTTACCTGGATAATACTTCTTTATATGGGATTGAATGTCACACTTGGACAATTCTTCCTCATATTAAATTGTTGATTTCTATATAGATATTTAATGATTAAATAATTCTTATAAAAAAATTTCACAGTAGGTTATATATATTAAAGAACATGCAAATGTTTCATTGCATTATGATGTTATGATTGAAAATTTTCATGTAAATAATTTATATTTTTCATCTTTTGGAGATAGGATCTTGTCAATTCCTGATGATTTTCTATATCTTTATGATTTGAATTATAAATTTTAAATAGTATTTACTATGTATTATATTTATATTTAATAATAATATAAAAATTTAGGGCTAAACCTCTAGCTAACCAAGATATACACAACCAAGGCATGTGTGAGAGCTGGAGGTCAACCCCACCCAAGGGAGGCTAGCTCGAGAAAGAAAGTATGTATTAAGGGTTGTGTACATGACCCAAGGGAGAAGGCATGTTATTAGTAAAGATAGATTAAATACACAAAGTGAGAATTATTCATGGTAATATAGATTAAAATAACTACCCCTTCATATCTTATTTAATAGTTAAATAAATCACACTTATCTCTCTTTCCATTAGCAATGAATGAGTAGAAATGAAATAATGTATGATACACATTAATTTTATATGGTTCACCCTTAAAAGGAAATATCCAAGGAGAATACAATGTAGATGTTTTTATATACAAAACACCCTAAGTATCACTACCATAAAGTGGTTCAAGTTATATCACCCAAATTCCCAAGCTCACTAATATTATAATTTTCTAAGTGGAATCGCTATCCCTATTAGTTTACAACCAAACCCAGTTTTAAATATCATCCCTCCATCAACTAAAGTGTGATCAGTTACCGTTTAGAATAATTTTTAATTATTTTAGGAATCTATATTTTTTACAACTCATTTATTATAACATTTAATTTCACTTTCATCCAGTTGTTGAATACCCCTTTATCATAGAATTACTCAGAAAATTTTTTCCATTCACACAACTTTTGGGTGTCATGTGCACAATAATAACGACTTGCATGAAAAATTTAATTGTAGTCGCATAACTCCCATCATCCAAATGATGGCTTGGAAACAGCTCTTGTCTGAATCCATTATAACGTTCATTAAACTACTCTCATTACACGACACACATTTTTCACACAATTATTGTGTGATTTAAAGACCTGGATTTTTTTAAAGGATGAGATTATAAAATGAAAGGTAACTACATATTTATAGACCTTGCTGACCTTGCATGTATGATCCTTTTGCTCCTTATTCTATGAATGTAGGATTTCTCCAAGTGCATAATTCAAAATTTGGTGTCTTTTTTTATGTAACTCACTTTCACACTGAATACTTCATATCTACTTCCCAAGTGCATGAAACTCTCCCTTTGGTATGCAAACTCATATTTTGTACAAATTAAAATTGTTATAGTTATTTTTAAAATATCAATATTTTCATGTGCTCATCCCAAAACATTCCTTGAATTAATATAATTTATCAACCTTCATTTTTTGTGAAACTCCATTTTCCAAAAATACCTTTGTCAGTTCTCTAATATTTGGACCAAAAAAGTTGGAAAATTCTGGGAAACAACACGACCATGTATAAAAACGTTTTTCACCACCTACTAGAGTTACCATTCAAATATATTAGATATTTTTTAACATATATTTTTAAAAATCTATCTATCACTCAAATACTAACCATATAAACCTATTTTTCCATAAACAAAATCAACACAAAATTATTTCAATATGAACATGAGGGATTTTTCCTCAAAACCCTTGTATAGGGCCAACAGAGGGTGCTCCCCATAGGCAACCATGGGTTGGGATAGATGACCGTAGAATAACATAGCAGATTAAATTCTCATATGTGGTTAAAAATGAAGATATGGATTCATGAATTTTGGATTCTCTATGGAGAATCTTTATTATTATATTGTGGCCCTGTCATAAGTTGACTTCAATGTGGGAAAACAATTCATGGGTATTATTATCCAATTATTTAAAAAATGGAAATGAAATTGAGTTTGTTATTTACTTTCTAGTTTGAACGTATTTTAACTGATGTACATGGTAGTTATATTCTTCCTCCCTACATATTATATCTCTAACACCCACATATTTTGTGAATTATTTTTTTCAAATAAATTTAATCATTCTGATATTATGTTTTTCGTGAAACACTAAAAATATTTTATATTATATAAATATTTTGTTTTTAAATGAACTACATGAAAGATAAATTTTAACTTTCTCTATATTGAATATTGAGGAAAGATTATATTACATGTAACAATGACTTTCCTCAATGACATGTGTAACATGCTTGTCCAAGGTTTATCGAAGAATAATATATTATAAGATTATTTAATATAATAATATATAAAATATATGTTACATTAGATGTTATAAATAGTATTAATAAACATATTAAAAATGTAAATTTTACAACACAATTATATTAATTCATGGGATACAAGTTAATTAGAAAATAAAATATAAGAAACAATTGAATCTAAAGGATATATTTTAATTTTTTTTGATCCAAAAGGTGATTCCTCATAATAAATAAGAATAATTACAATTACTAAGTGATATTATTTCATTATATATGTTATATATTCAATAAAATATTTTTTATATTCATCCAATATATTTGATAGACATAACACAAGAAAAAACATAGTTTTATACTTAAAAACATATATTTTTTCAAAGGTAGTTTTATTTCAATTTAAAGAAGAACCCATTTTAAATAAAATTTATGGAACTAAATTATATTAAATATGTGAAAATAAACAAAATAATTTGAATATAAATTTAAAAATTTGTTTATGATAAATTTTTTTAATTTTTCGGTAAGGATTCATTTTTTAATGAACATTTAAAAATATTGGATTTTAAGTCCAGAAATATTTTTCAGAATAAATTTTATTTTATGTTGGATTTAAAATTTAATAGGATAATTTTTTTATCCTTTCATCAAATATTTTTCCTCAGAATAAATTTCAGATAAAATGTAATATAATAACATAGAATTTTTTTGAACGTTTTTACTTTAAAAACCTACATTGTCGACCAGACGCCGGTATTAAATTAAAATTAATTTTTACCACTTATATTGTTTGATTTTTCCAAAATAGAATCCATGTATGGGATTACAATAATTTATAACTTCTAATATGTTAATCTTGGTTTTTAACAAAAAATAATAGTTAATTAATTAAAATTGATTACAATGATTAAGGTAAAATTATGTTAAATAAGGGATTGAACCACAATCATAAGGTACAAAATGACTTATAAACTATTCCAAAACCCATTTGATGAAAATATTTTGCCACTATACTCCCTTTTATATAAATATTACCATTATCTGATCAATAATAAATAATAATATGTGGTTAGGGATTCCCATTCCCAAAATATTACTTGTGTGACACTCCTACTCCATTATAAAAGGCATCCTCTCCTGCTACTTACTCACACCACTAAAGACACTTTTTATAGAAACATATCTGACCAAATAGATTCCCAAAGTCCCTCACATTATTTTTTATTCCATCCTTCGGCATAAATACTTCACTGGAATACTTTTTGTTTTTGAAACATGAAGGAGTTAACCGATTAAGAGGTAACACCATCCCTCAAACGACTTTCTTATATTTTCATTATCCGCTTCCATAAATTTTCTTATTTCCTTCTTATATTAAAAAATTTATTCTAAATAAACAAATTTTTCTATGAAATTATTTATATGTACACTTACACAGATATCCATCTCATTGGTATTGAACATACAGTTCATTTTTTTGATGTACCGCCTCACTAAATGATGATTGTTCATTTTTCCATTACCACATGTCATGGTGGAAATTATGAAAACTGTATTTATATATTATATATATAATATTTATTATTTATTTAATAATTTTTAAATATTGTCCATTACATAACATTATATTTTTCATTTGGTATTAAAATGATTATATTGTTTGAGGATGTGTGGACTACCGCCTTCCTCCATGTGATGTGATTCATCCATACACTACATGGAATATATTAAGTATGGTATTAGAGAATATATATGATATATATAATATAATAAATATAATTTATTAATAATATATGTTTATATATTACTTTTGGTTTATTTCCTTCAATGCATCAATTGAACTGAAATAGGTTTAATGTGTATGTGTGGCTTACCCTCTCCATGAATGGTGTATTTTGTTTCATACATATATATTTGTTGAGTTATTATAATATAACATAAAATAATATAAATTCTATTTAAATAAAGGATTCATATCTAGAAATAATGATATAATTATAATGACCAAAGATAAAAAAATAAGAGGAATGCGAAAAACAATGTGGATATTACCCAAAGTGAATCCTTAACATATAATTGTTAAAAAGAGGGTAATATAAAGTAATAACAAAACCATAAATGGTATAAGAATTAATAATATCATTAGTTTATAGATATAAAATATATTTATATAGATTATACATGTCTTTTAAAGGAGTTCATTGAGAGTCAAAACACAGGGTAATGGAATTTCATCTAACACTTTATTTCCTTCGGATACATGCCTTATTCGCCAAAATCTTATTTTGATTTGGTTATGTGAATACCATGAATGAATTCTATGCCTCTAATACATATATAATTGGTTATTTAGATGAATATTTTATTATTTTCCTATAATAGGGTTTAATTTTCAAAAGATACAAAATTAGTAATGTAATCTGTTCTCAATTTTCTTTCCTTAAGAAACTTGAAATGTTATACACCTATATTTTTATGTGAGGTGTATAAACTAAAATTGACATGTTATAAAAATGAATTTTCATATTTTCGTTACATTTTAATTATCAAATAAATTTATTTTTTCTACAAGTGGAGTGTGATTCAATGTTACCTTGTTAAAAGTGTTTATTGAAACAATCTCACAATTTATCGAGATTATTTAGGATATAATTTTCATTAATGAAATCTTATAATACATATTTTAGGAACCCTAATAAATTTTCCTATCCTATATTTAGTCTTGATTTACTCATTTATTAGAACAATTTTTCTACTATTTGGTACTTAAGATAATTAATTAAATTTTTTTAAGAAAATATAACCATACCAATCTCTTCAGTCAAAAATATTGGTTCATTCAAAACAATGATTTAAAAAATGGATTCCAAGAATATTCCACTAATATCCCAGAATGATGAAAATAAACTTTTACCATTTTTTCTATAAATGTTTTTAAAGTAACATTCTTATCTCTTTCTAAACAATTCTTTTTTAGTCTTTTACCATGAAAAAGTAATATTATTTTAATCTTGTATGGTATATACAGATTTTCCCTAATTCGTTTACTTAATGATTACTTGGAATTTTTAAAAGGATAAGTTTTCATTAATTTTTTTAAATGGTATTATTAAATAAATGTTTATCATAATATTTTCGAGATTGATTTATAAAATTTAACTGGGAAATGGTATTCAAATTTATTTTATGCTTCTTTCAATGTTTTAAAAGAAAAAATGATAACAATTTTTTTTTCAATAATTCATTTATATGTTATTAAGATTATTGTAATGAAAATTATTTCTAAAAGTTTTTACTTTTTATGATTCAGTGTTCAAAATAGAATGAAAATTTTCCTCATGATTTGTATTTAAAATATCATTCAAAATTATTTCTTTTTTAATAAGACATCTATTGGTGTTACTCATGTCTTTCTCAGAAATGATATAAAGGTGCCATTAATATTCTTTCTTTGAATGTTTTTTGTATTGATGACATGATGTTTATGTAACCTGATTATTTTCATGGGTTATATGTCTATGACACCCATATCATTTCATAGGTTATGTATTGATTAAATGATTATGAAACATAATTCTTTTACCATATGTTAATGTGTGATTTCATGTCTATGAAACCCATTTCATTTCATGGGTTATGACATAATTGTTTTTGATTTTGTGCCACATGTATAATAATTTCATTATGATTGGAGTGGGACCTATATCTCCCCTTAATTCATTGGATAATGATTTATATCGCATGATACCAACATGGATGTAATCAGGAGTAATCTTAGTTCAGTATTATAGGTCTGAAACAAGGGGTAAACTGAATTTATTAATACAGGGCTGGAATGGGTAGTGAACCCAGTTCAATAAATTACCCTGTCCAGATATATTTCCTAGGTATAAATTCCTTGACTTATATAGAAATAATATTATATGATTATGATTTTTCTATAAATCCTTGTTTTATTCCTATGTTATTATTTCATCCCTTATAAAATCCAGTTCATTGTGATTCATGTATTATGATCAATCAAGACATATTTTAGGATTCATGTTCTTAATATTTGACATTTAAACATTGATATTCCAATTTATGGATCATATTACCATAATCATATTTCCCTGTTAATTCTAACATGTCTCGCTTGTTTACCATTTCTGATCATCTGAGATTACATATTTTTTGTTTTGTCCCCAATGTATGAAAATAAATTTTATTATTCATGTGTATAAGATGGGTTATTGTCAAAAAGAACTTAGTGAGAGATATTGTATCTCACTTATGTTAGGTTTCTTGGTTTCCAAAGACACTATACTATTACAGTCTTTTGGTGTCTGTTTGTATAATGTTTTAATTAATCCAAAAAAGTGATGTAACTATAATTTATATAAGGATTGGGTTATTATAGTTGGTATCAAAGAAAACATTTAGTTAACATTTTGAATCAATTATTATAATTTTTTATTTAAATTTGTAAATATATTTATAAGGATATTTCTAGGGATGTCCTTAGAGATATGTTAAATGATGGGTTAATGTTTTGGAAAAAGTCCTAGAATTTTTGTAAAGGATTGAGTGAGTTGTTTACTAGGAACCCCACTATATCATGATACTACAAGTGTATGTGGATCTTTAATATATTTAACTAGTTGTAACAACTCCAAAAATAATTTATAGGCCTATCTCGGTGTAATGTGGTACAAGGAAATATGTCTTACTTACACCTAGTTTGAAAATCCTTGTGGATATGCTTTAGAAATTCCAAAACTATTCATAAACCATTATAAAGGATTTTAATAGAATATAACTAGTATTATACTTTGATAAACCTAAGGTGATGTCGATTAAATGGTAGGTTCTATTATATAGACATCATATATGTAATTTTTCAGGATTATGTGGTTTAATTATATGATCATTGATTATTGGCCCATGATTTTATGGTTTAGTTAATTGAAAAAACTAAATTGAATTGGTTTAACATTGATTTGGGTGGAAAATCTAGTTATTATGAAAAAATAAATTTGATAATGACTGCAGAGAAAGATATGATGATTATATTGAGTCATCTATCATGATATATGATTAAAAATGTAAACTTTGGTGATATTCATAACAAATTTCATAATAGGAAGATATAAGGATTTAAATGATAAAATTCAAAGGACCATAAAATAAATAAGATTTGGTTTCCCAAATGTCAAGAAAATGGAATGAGGAACCTTGAGGAATACCTCAAATAGATTGTAATATGGTATCTTTGTGGGAAAAAGGTTTATATAGTGAGGAATTGAAATGGATATCAATGGCTCAATTGTGGAGAACATGAGAATTTACCAAATCAATTCCCAAACATAAGAATATAATTCCAACCCAATAAAAGAACTATTTAATTTCAACCATTAAATAGGAAGGATTGAAGTATTTATGTATTTGGATCTATGAATTACGAGTGATGAATATATAAGGATTATTTAGTATATACTTTTCACTATGGATTTAAAATAATATGTTTATTAGTTATAAAAGATAAGAAAATTTATTTAATGAAAATATAATATTTATGGGAATCAAAAGATTATGGGAAATATAACCATTAATTTAGTACTAGTGTTAAATAATAACTTTTGGATAAGAGATATATTGGATATAAATAATTGAATTTGATGGTGTTTATTACCCTTGATCATGGTATTGATTGGTTGAAAATGTGGTATATGTCATCATGGATGATGATTTACACTTCTTGTGCTTAAGGAATATATTCATTAAACTATAAAATAATGAATCATGTTTGTTTTATAAAGTATTTGTGGTAATTTTTGTTATTACTTTGTATCAAGAGAATATATGAGGACGATATTCACATGTTTGGAATGTTATAAGTAATAGATAATTTGTAATATATGGGGTATCCATTTCAGCCTTATTTCCAGACAATATTTATACGATTTCATATTTTCATCTTTCAAAAGGGTTATAAGGTTAACCATTCTTGAAAAGTTGAAGTTAAACAATGGATGATTATTTTTGTGTTAACGTTTTCAGGATAAAAATAGTTAAAATGAAATTTAGTGACTAACCCAAACTCAAATATTTTCATATTATTAATTTTGGGAGTAACATTAGTGTGGTTTTATAAAAGAACATCATGTATAGTGGGTGATAACCAATCATGTTTGGCATGGCCAAAGGACCTGAACCCATGACTGAAAGACAATAATGGTTTCATTCCAATTATTGGCCTACAATATTTCCTCATTAAAGTATATTTATTTTTGTGAATAAATTTTAAAAATGAATAAGTTTTTTCACTTTTTAGGTTTATAAATTAAGGAATAGTTATTTTTAAGTGAAAAATAGTTAGAATTTTCATTCTTTTATGGGCCTTATGATCCGTTAAAATAGTATTTTAGTGTTTTATTAATTATAGTTAATTTCAATACATTAATTCCTTAAGGTATTTGATTTATAATAAATTTTTCAATGAATAACCTATGTATAAAAATTTCATTATAGATATATAATAGGAAGTACTCATCATAATAAAAGTGATCAAAAATATGTGTTCCTAATAAATTATATTTTTCAAGATGATGGCCTTTGAAATAATCTATTATTTATGGATTTATGGACCTCAAATTTTCTTTGATTAATCACTTGTTAATGATTGATGATCACAATCATTCACTATAAATATTTCCATCATTCCTCTATGTTCAATCTTTACTCCCAACCTATGTTCTCCTATATTGAATCCATGTTATATATTACTTTGGGTAACCATTATAATTACATATTTTATATGGTTAATTGAAATATTATTTTTCTTTTTTTAAAATGTGGGTTTCTATAAGTGAAACATTCATGTATTTAACCTTTGAAAAACCAGAAAAATTTAAATGGAAAAATTCACTTTAGGGGGGTAGATTGTAACACCACGATATTTTGTGAATTACTTTTTTCAAATTATTTATTTCATTTTTATATTATGAATTTCATGAAATTTTGAAAATAGTTTATATTATAGAACTATTATTGAATTTATTAATCAACGAGAATAATAATTTTTAGCTTTCTCATCATGGAACACTAAGCTTATCTGGCATTGCACACAACAATGACTTTCACTGATTGATTGTGTAACATGCATTATTGAGGTTTACTAAACAATAATATATTATATGATTATTTTGAATAATAAGGTAAAACATTGATTTTAATTTAGAGGTTATGAATAGTATTAAATAAATTATTAAAAATATATACTCTACACAAATATCATATTATTTCATTGATTACCAATTATTTAGGAATGAAAATATAAGAAACAATTAAATAGAAATGATTTATTATGCTCCTGATGGTGTCTTGTATTAATAAATAAAATTATATAAAATTATTATGTAATATTATTGTAATATATATTTCATATGTTCAATAAAATATTTTTGATATTCATCCGATATATTTGATAAACATAATATAATAACAAACCCAATTTTAGGAATAAAAATATATATTTTTATTAAGATATTTTTCTATATTTTAATAGAGAACACATTTAAAATTAAATTTCTTTAACCCTTATATGATTAATATTTCAAAATAAACTTCATATTTTAAATGAAAACATAATAATTAGGTTAGGCTAAATTTTTTATATTTCTCTTATATCCTTTCCTCTTTTAATGAAAAACTAAAAATATTGTATTTTAATTCAAAATTTCACTTGAATCAAATTTATTTATAAGTTAAAATTGTATTATAAATTGGTTAAAATTTTATTAAGATAATAATTTTATCAAATCATCTAATTTTTGCAATTGGAATCAATTTCACCTTGATATATAAAAGGAAAACATAGTAAACATTGAATCATTTTTACATTAAAAACATCCATCGTCGACTCTACTCCCAGTTTAAATTTAAAATAATTTATTCCACTTATGTGTTTGGAATTTCAAAAAATTGATTCCAAAATTTGAATTAGAATAATTTTTTTTTAATATGATAAACATAGTTTTTGACAAAAAAATATAAGTAATGTTAAAAAAAGTAATTATCAATATTAAGGTCAAATTAAAATTCATAAATAAATAAACCATAACCTTAAGGTACAGAACGGCCTATAAACATTTCAATAACATATTGGATGAAAATATTTCAACCCTAACCTCATTTTCTAAAAATTTTACCATAACTAGTTCTAATTTTAATTACATGTTTTCGGGCTTTCATATTTCCAAAATATTACAAGGCTGCCACTCCTCCTCCATTATAAAAGGTCTTCTCTCCTCCCACATCCTAAAAACTATCATGCCACATTGGATTGAAAAAACATGGAAATTATAGTTCAACAACATCCCTAAATTCCTCCTTGAATCCTTGATTATGTATAAATCCATCCAATGAATCAATTTGGTGCACACCAAAAGGAGTTACCTGATTAATATGTAACACCCTCCCTCAAAATCTTATTTTTAATTTTATATGTCTACTCCATAAAATATTATTATTAAATGATTTTATTAAAAAATGTATCCAATATTTGATGTGATGTTTTTTTCTATTTTTTACCTTCACATACACTAACTTTCAACTAATGGGTAATGAACATCATATCAATGTGTAAAGTAGACTACCGCCCACTAAATGATGATTGGTCATTTTTACATTACCCCCTCTCATGGTGGAAATTATGATATATACTCTATTTATTTATATTATATATAAAATTTATTTTTTATTTTTTATTATTCAATACTTTTACAACAAATACTTTTATAATTTTCATTTAGTGATAATACGATAATTTCGTTTGAGGAAGTGTTCACTACCTTTCCCTCAATGTGATGTGGTTTATTCTTATACTACATCGAATGTATTAAGGATGGTTTAGTTTTTTCTATGATATATATTATATAATAAATAAATTTTAATAATTAAATGTATATATATATATTAAATTTATTTCATTCAACACGGTAATTAAACAGAAATAGAGTTCGGGTATATATATGGATTACAATCTCAATGAATGTTGTCTTATATTTCATAAATATATATAGTGTGGATGGTTATAATACAGATAAACTGAATATAAATTATATATATATCAGGTTTTACATTATATAAATCCAGATATAAGTATAATAACAAAATATATAACAAATTAAGATGCATGCGAAAAACAAAGCTGATATTACTCAAAGTTAAAAATTGACATAGATTTGTTAAAAATCAGGTAATAGAATGAAATAATAAAACCATATATGGTCTTATTATAAATAATATGATTATTTTATAGATTTATAATAAATTTTAATTTATTATTCATGTATATTGAATGATAATGATGAGAGTCAAGACATAAGGTATGGGAGTTTAATCTCACTATTTATATCCAAGAGATATATGCCTTATTCACCACTCAATTCTTTTGTATGTTGTATATATTACCAATTAAATTATATTATTCCATCCTATAACAAAATATATTGGTATATAAATAACCATTATATGATATTTTTGTCTTGGGGTTTATGTTTTAGAATATACAAAATCGGTAAAGTAATTTTTTCTCAATTTAATTTTTTTGAGACACAATCCTTTTTATAAATTAATATTTTTTATATGAACTATTTAAACTACATTCGACAAGTTATAACATGAATTTAAATATTTTTACAACATTTTTAATCTCCATATAATTTTATTTTCTTTCATGTGTAGTCTAATACATAGTTTCTGAGTTGTAAGAGTTTATTGAACCAATTTCACCATTTATTATGATTGTTTATGATCATGTTTTCAATAATGAAATATTATGATTCATACTTCAAGAAAAATCATGAATTTTACACTTCCCTAGTTATCCTTGATTTATTCATTTATTAGAACCATTATTTTAACTATTTGATAAATAATATAAATATGAACATTATTTTATAAAAATATGAACTTACATGTCTATTCAGTCAATAAATTCTTTTTCTTAAAAAAACCATGGATTAAAAAAAATGGATTCCAAGAATATTTTACTACTATCATATGATCATTATAAGAAATTTACAAACTTTGGGTCTACCAATTCATTATCAAATGAATATAATTATTTTTTTCTAAACAATGAATTTTTCTTACATTTTACCGTGAAAACATAATATTCTTTTTACCATGTACAACATTTACCAATTTTATATCCACGATTTCATGGAATTATCATCTAAATGATACAAAAGATAATTTTTAAGTAAATATTTTTAAATGCAATTTCCAAGGATTTGGATTTCAAATGTTTTCAATATTCTGTTATAATATTTCAGTGTAAAATATTTTTAAGTATGTTTTCATGCTCCTTGATATTAATTCAATGGAAAAAGTCTTTTAAATGTTTTTCCATTATTTACTTATAATTTATCATGTTAATTTTTAGGAAAATAATTTTTAAAATTTTTTATGTTTTAAGAATATTTTTTCACAAGAGAAAGTATTATTTTCTCATTAATTATATTTAAAATATCATTCAAAATTATTTCACATATAAGTGAAATTAATTAGTGTTACTCATACCTTTTCGAGAAATGATCCAATGGCCCCATTCATATTGTATCTCTAAATGGAATATGTATTGATGAAAATATGTTTATGAAACAATAGTCATTCAATAGGTAATCTATCAATGAAGCTAGCTTCTTTTCATGGGCTATTCTTTGATAAAATAATTAAGAAATCAATTTATTTTTCCATGGGTTATGGTAAGATATCATGTCTATGAAACCCATCACATTTCATCAGTTATGATATAAATGATTATGAAGTTGTACAACATGTATGTATGATTTCATAATGATAGTGGTGGGACCTATATCTCCCTCCAAAAATTGGGTAAATATGTATATCTACTGATATAGGCATGGCTTGAATGAGGAGTGAAATTAGTTCAGTATTACAGGGCTGGAACAAGGAGTGAACTCGGTTTAGTAATACAGGGTTGGAATGTGGAGTGAACTCAATTCAGTAAAGAACTACGTCCACAATGATAGCCCTTATAACGATTCCATGACTACAATGTGGATCATATTGTATGCTTATTTTTTTTCCAAATTTCCATTTTTTATTCCCATGTTATGATTTAATGACTTATATTCGTTATTTTTTATGAATAATGTCTTCTTAATTTTCATTCCCTATTCCATGATTCATATTTATGATAATTTAAATGTAGAGTATAATCATCTAATGGTTTGATCAAATTATCATACTCCTATGACTATGTTAAAGCATACATGTCTCTATTCATTACCCTTATTAGGAATCTAAGCTCACCCCTTTTTATGATTCCTTCCCCAGTTTATGAATATATATATTATTTCTGATGTGTATAAGAAGTGTTCAGGTCATGAAGAACCTAGTAGAGGATAATGTTGCTGACATATGCACTAGTGTTTAGGATTACATGTTTCCAAAGTAACTAGACAAGTACAGTCTTTAAAAATCTATACGTATAATGTTTTAAGTATTCCACGGTTGTTCTATAACGATAATGTATGTATGTTCTATGATTTTGTAATCTATTCACAAATTTCAACCCTCATGGTTGAGGTTTTTCTAATGGATCACCTACAAGATCAGGTTCCATGAGTGTGGCACCATGACCCTAGAATTCCCTATGGCGGTGTCTACTACCATTAAATTTTAATGATATCAGGGAATTATATAGAGAGGGAAAAAAGTGTTTAGTAGTAATGATTAAATACAAACATAAAGTAGATTTTTATTATATTTCAATATAGAAATTTCAATATATCTTTTTGATGATAACTTTATCCCTACTTAGCATATCATTGTATATCATTCATAAAACACTTATTAAATTCCTTTATAATTGACAAAAACAATAATAGTGAGATAAAATGTTTAGTAACGGTTAATAAAATTTGAAAAATAATTAATTAATGTTAATAATAAATATAGCATGGTAAATAACATAACAATAATGTCATTCAATGAATAAACATAAAGAGAGTTCATGAAAAATATAGCAAGGTATATAACTAAACAAACATGCCATTTAAATAAATAGATAAGGAATATTTAAAATGGAATATAAAATAATGAAACACACATTCGATTAAATCAATGAACTAAAAATAAAATTCATATAATGATTTTTTCATGTTGAAAATCTTATGTATAATAATATATTAATCAAAATTAATCTAGTGCTTAATTACTAGATGTTATATTTCTTAGGCAGATGATACCTCTACCAAAATGATATATTCTCTAGATAGATTAAAATATATTGTGTGAAAACCCATTTTTTTCACATAGCTAAAATATAAATCCCATGAAACTAATTATGAAATAGAGGCCTATATACACTAGTCCCCAACTTGTGTCCAACATGTCCAAAGGATTACTCAAATATCGAATAATAAATTTAATTAAAAAGCAATGTGCCAAATCAAATATCTGTATTTATTAATATATGTGTATGTATCAATATTTCCCTTGATAATCACATAACCTTCATATTAACACCATATTTAGAAATTTTATATGGTTTATACAATAAAAAAATCCATGATTAATAATTTGGATATTTTAGGGAAATTTAATGAAAAATTATTAGAGGGAATTAAATATTATATGAGGACTAAAAATGATATCTAGGTAGTTAATGTCAATAAAATACTTGGTCAAATAAATCATACAAAATCTAGGAAAATAATAACGATTGTACCAATAATACATATCCCATGTGGTACAAGGTTAATGGTTTGTTGTCGTTAACAAATATAAGTACTGTAAAATGAAATAAAAATATCCATTTCAGTATGGATGTTATTTAAATACATTTTCATTACAAATCAATTTTAAAAACATTTTCATTAAATGAATTTAAGAATTTCAAAGTATGTTTCAATGAAATGATAGAAGATAATTTCATTCATTCCATAAAATAAAAGAATATCATTCCTTTTCCATTGTAGAAATGATAGATACATTCATTGTTCGGAAAGAGAAGAGAATATATATTTGAAATTATTTTTTTTTAAAAAATTTGTAATAAATTAATGAAAATTTTATTTTGAAAATTTTGAAAATATTTTTGAAATTATATTAATAAAATATGGTTTTTGAGAGAGAACAGATCTCCGTCCGTAAATCGAAATGGATTCGGTTTTTCATAAAAACATTTTGAAAATCATTTTATAAACAAATAGTGACATAATAATACTATTAAAAGAAAATTATCATGAATAACAGAAATATAATAAAATTAAATGGTTCATTAAATAATTATCAAATAATTTCATTTAATGGAAATTCATGTGGAAACAATCCTAATTAAACTGATGTTGTGACGTAAATGGTTGAAGATACACTATCATTGATGTGAGAATCAATGAATTAATGGATAATGTGTATAAAATATAAATACACATAAATCGATGGGATTGAAAAAATACATAGTAAAATTTTATTACAAACACAATTTTATAATATTAAGTTCAACGAGGTAGTAATATAACCAAATGAAAATGAATCAGGTGAAAAAATTATTTACAAATTACTAACATTAAATAAAAATAACCTAAAACGAAATAATTCAAGTGGAAACATAAAATACAATTGAGAATAAATTATTCATGAAATTTCATCTAAAATTTCAGTATATACACCATAATGAATAAACAGTTTGCATAATTGTATAATATACCTCAAGGAAATGAAATTTATAGTAAATCTATTTACATGAATTCACATTCAGTAAATCACATTTATCCTCATGTATAATGGTTATAAGAATTTTATTAACTTATACGAGAACCTTAATCATATTTATGAAATTATATTTTCTAAATTCTCATTACCTATTTTTAATAATCCCTCATTACTTCTAATATATCGTGTGTTAATAGCCTACTTTTTAGAGTATGTTTTAACTTGTTATTTTATATAATATTACATTGATCATGTTATACTAATATATGTAATGTAAAACATGATTTAAATATTATATATTTTAATTTAATATGTATATTTATTAATAAATAATTTTTTGAGATAGGAAATTATGTACATAGTTCATTGAGATGGTATCTCATATGTACACATTAATGTTGTTTCCATTTTCCTATCATATTTCAAAGAAATAATATTAAATGATATTTATGTATATTATAATTCAAGTATCATATTTAGGTCACATTTTTCTCTTATTTTTATTAAAAACATCATTAATACATTCCATTTATAGAGCGATGGAATCATATCATTTCGTAGAGGCTATAGTCCACGAACCCACAAAAGATGTCACAATTTTTCCAAAAAATGAAAAATCATGAAGGTAAATGTTATAAAAAAATTAAATAAAAATAAACAAATTATTAAAATTAGTATATATTATATAAACTATAAATATATCATTATTCTAAACCATTAAAAGTGTTAAGGGAAGAATGATAAAAATTGTTTAGCGAGGCGGTACTCCGCCATACACACAAATTATGATGGTGTAACATATTTAATGGAATTATGTGTGAGCTTAGCTAATAAGCATGAAATAAAAAAATTATATTTAATATAAATAACTATTTATATGATAATTATACAAAATAAGTGATGTGTCAATGAATGAAATTAAATAAATCTGGTAATTAACTAATGTTACCTCTTATTTGGGTAACCCATTTTAATATATACCAAATAAAATACATGATATTGTTTATTCCCAAAGTGAGGATTCCTTGATTCATGCATTTAGGATGGTATTTTATTTGTGAATAGGGTTTTATGATCAAATGGTCTTGAGAAGTTAGAATTAGTGGGAGGGGGAGTGTGTTTTTATAGTGGTGGAGAGGCATTGTTCTAAATTATTGAAAAAGGGAATTATGCCCCCAATTTTTCCATATATAGTAGAACCACTAATATAAAATAATTGTTATTATATGATATATAGTATAAATTTTAATTTAAAATAGTATTTGGACATTTTTTAGGTTATTTTATCGTTATTTTTATCATCTGTTCCCTCGTTATGCTAATTTTTCTCTTAACCACTTTGATTACATTTATCTACATTAACTATTAATTTTGTTAAAAATTATGTTGAAATAAATATACATTATAAATTATTATAATTAAATTTAATGAATAAATTTTGATAAATTCCAATCATATAGGTGGCTTAAATTAATTTAAATTTAATCATGCAGACGAGATGATAAAGTGCAGTTTATACATACAAATGTTCAAAAATTTGAAATGTTTTTATAAACAATTTAAATGTGAAATCGATTTCAATAACCTAAATTGGATTAATTTTTCTATGATAGATCTATTTTTTAGATTCAAGATAATTTAAAATATAATTTGGCATTATAAATTTTTAGATGAAATTTCATATTACAATTAAAAATTAGTATTTTACACTACTAATAAGAAAATGAAACATCTTAGTAAAATTAAAAAAATCAACCTAAGTTAATTTTAATATCCCAATTTAAAAAATGATCATTAATCTTAAATATAAGATTATTAAAGGTATTAAACATTTGTTTTAAAACTAGTGCAACACTAAGAGGTGGAAAATTTTTCTTTTCAAAATTATAGGTTTTTTGCGTAATGTTGAGTTTGAAATTATATTATTCTAATATAATATATTAGATCAATGTAAAACCATTTAATAAATATATGACATATATATCAATATTATCATTTAAAATAGTAACTAATATAATTTATTATTTGAAAACACATTTGGGGTCATAAAAAATAGTTTCATATAAAAAAGATCGATTAAATTCAATTGGTATTTATATTAATTTTATTTTTTTGATAATAAATGAATTTATTTTATATTTTTGTAAAATATATATTTTAATATTATAGTAAATAATATTAATAACCTCTAATTGAACATATGTTTTCATATATTATTAAATTAAATACTAATAATTTGATAATATTTTTTTGATTGGTAAAACTCGGTCTTACATGTAAAATAATCTGTTAAAGAAACACATTGTTTAGTAAGACACAAGCTAAATAAGTATTGTCGGCATGTCAAGATTTATAGTATATATATTTTCTTTAATACATAAAATATATCATAAATTTTAAATAGTTCATATTCTTTTATATGCTTGGCTGTAACACCCCTTGAATTCATAGTACGTTATCTGTTTAATTTAATTTAATACCTTGTGCTACAAAAAACACAGTGTTCGAGCAAACCATGACTTACTAAAATATTCGTTCCAAATGTGGTTATGAGTAATATTAACTGAATTTTTTATTTTATATACTCCATATTATTATAGAATCCATATTTTCTGTTTCTTATACATAATATAATAATAAAATAAATTTTTCAGATGAATAGTCTATTGTTCAAAAAAAATCCAATTTTAGAGCCATTTAATGGTAAAACTATATTAAATCCAATATTTTATACTTTTATATATTAAATGTTTCGTAATATTCTTCTTTGGAAAATGCAAGACATAATTATTTTGTTTTGATAATTTTTTTTTGTTTTTCTAATAACTTTCAAATTTTGATGAATAATGAAAAATATTAAATTTTAATTGGAAACAACATTTTTAATATAAAAAATTTATAGTTTTAAATAATAAAATTGAATGTTTTGTATTTATTTTTATTTTATATTGCTATAATTTAAACTAGTTTTGGTCATTGGATGTAATTTTACATTTAATTTGGACATGAACACATATCAATCTTTTTTTATTTTTTAATTCTTAATAACCTGCTTTCTGGTTTTGGCAATCAAAATTAATATTAATTTGATCATGAAACATCAATGATTTTAATTTTTAAAAATAGAAATAATATTTGAATTTAGAATATCCAAATTAGCTTAGGCTGAATTTTGGGTATTTTCCTAAAATCATTCAATTTTTGATTAATAGTGGAAAACACTATGTTATTGCTTAAAATCGACGTTTTTGTTTAAATAAATTTTTAATTTCAATTACATTTACATATAAATATATACATAATACTTATATTATCTCAATTTAATTAATTAGATCCAATTTATAATAACATTAAATATATAATATAATATTAAATTTTTTAACGTCTTTTACCCACCTTCTTGGGACATTTGCAAAATTGCAGGAAATGTAATTTTTCTGCTTTTTTTAATTGAATATCAAAAATACAAGATACATGGTTGATATAAGAAAGTAAAATGCGGTTCAATAGGATGAATATAATATATGGTGAATAGTATCATTGGAATTTTATTTTCCATGGATAAAAGTAAATGAGGTTATTAAAGGTAAAAATTATATTATAATAACCCCAACATGTATACTAATTATATTGGATAACATTATTTCAACTAAAATCATCCTTAGGAATGAAATATGATCTTTTTGATCCATATTGATTAGATTAGTACATTTATTATTATTTTATTTAAAGAAGAGTTAAAAGTGATAAATTTAAATTTTAATAAATAATTTTTTTTAATATGGTATGTTAGGGATTATTTAATGAATTTTTTTCGATGTAATAATATTTTTATGACTATAATAAAAACCATATTCTGGATAGTGTCAAATTTGAAAAAAATTAGTTTTTAAAATAAATACTATATTATAAAATGATATAAGATTACAAAAAAAATAATATTAGTCCAAGGGACATAGATAAGTTTAGATATGTAATTAATGAACATATTTAGGTTCTCTTGAAATTTTATAATATGTTTATTAACCATATAATATAAAAATACAACGAGACATGGTAAATGTTAAACATTTTAACCTAGAGTTAAATCTAAAAGATAAGGTTGTTATGGTAACCTAAAATTTTATAAAACCTATTGGAAGAGAATATTTAGACCAATACACACCATATCCTCAAAATAAATCCTTTTGGAGCTATTAGAAACTGAAAATTATTTTATTATATAATAATATTTCATGGTTTTCATAAAGTGATGATCACCTCTCTTATAAAATGGAACATCCCCTTCTTTTAATTTCACACCTCCTAAGCCATTTGTATCGGCTAAAACCTGTTCCAATATCAGCCCCACTACCCCCACATAGACGTAGAAGCCTTAATTTGATTATAATTCCATCATATGGAGCCCTTTTTTTCAAATAAAATGGTAACAATCGAAGAACAACTAATTATTTTAACACCTCTTTTAATGTAGTTTTCTTCTTCCACATCCTATTTTTTGTTGATTCCATACTAAAATAATAACTCCATTACCTTCTAAATATTGAGATGTTATTTTAAATATGGCACAAACATATTCATTAATCTATCCATCATATGAATGAAAAATCCACAAAACTTGCATACGTACGGATCACCGTCATTATGTTGTTGTGTAGTTTGTTATTCAACACTTCATTATATGGATAGGCATAATAATAAGTATAATTGATGTAAATAATAAATATGACATTTTATTGATTATATATACATAATATACAATCAAATTGAATAATATTTCACCATCAATAGAATGATTTTTCTACTCGTGCGTATATACCGTTTACCATCTCCACGACATGATTAAATTTTATTCTCCATTGTACCCATTCAAAAATAATTTTGATTTGATTATTTAAAATAATTTTATAGAACATAATATCATATTGTACAGTAATCAAAGACATCTTATCCATAAAAAAATGACTTACGTAACAAAACATATAAAGAAAAATGAATCATTTAACACCCGAAACAATGATACTATAGAAATATTATTAACAAATCAATATTAAATGATCATATAAGTTATCATATATATGTATGTGGATTTTTATACGTAACGTCTTAGAATATCTATGTCAATTTTTCTAAAGGAATTATTTTAAGATAGAAAAATATAATGGCATGTGATTATGATACCCTGATTGACAAGAATGATCCATCTAAAAATTTTTATGCTTTAAATAGAAGGGGTGATCATTTTTCATAAAAAATGGAAACGAATCTTAAATGGGTTACCCAAAAAAATCCAACTGCACCATTGCATTCATGATGGTAGGTTTACTCTAGGCGTGACATACATTTATTCCGCACATGTCCCTAGTGAGAAAACCCAAAAATGGAATTAATTTAAATAAAATAATTAAATAAATTTATTATATTTTTTAAATCCTTCTAACTCACAAATAGTAACTCGAATTAAACATCTATAAACACCACTGAACTCATGAGGGTACTATTTCCTTAGGCAGATAATAACATTGGCTAGCATGGGCCACTAGTGGATGTTAATTTTTGTCCGTAAATAAAATAATTATGTAAGAAGTACTTTATTGTAAAATCATTATCTTCTGAACAAAAACATGGATAAAAAATCTGAGATTACCATTGAGTTCGTGAGATTTTTCTACCCTCAGGCAGAGCCTAATCTTGACCGGCGCGTGCTAGAGTAACTAGTAATAATATGTTTTCTTTTTTAAGGTATGTTCAATAAATATGTGGGTGGAAAATTATATCATTCTAACTGTTGTACCTCTCGTTCCCCTCGTTGTTTGATTTTCATGATCACAATCACCTTATTATTTGTCTAATATTGTTTGAAGTGTTTTTGAATGATAGGCACAAGGTTGCCAAGAAAATGGCCCAAGAAAGAATAAAGAAGTGGATTGAATTTCAGTCCACCGGACAACCGGTGTGATAGCACCGGCCAGCCGGTGGACCTGGCAGAGGCATTGCCCACTGCCAGGTTCCACCGGTCAGCCGGTGGCTCTGTCACCGGCCAACCGGTTGCAAGCTGATGCAACAGTAATGGCTACTGCCTCACCACCGGCCAGCCGGTGGCTCTGTCACCGGTCAGCCGGTGCTGCCTGGGCAGAAGGCCTTCTCAACATCCAAGGCACAGGCCAGCCGGTGGCCCTGCACCGGCCAGCCGGTAGCCCAGTCAAACTAGCCGTTGGCTTTGACCAGTCAACTCCCATTTGGCCTCCAACGGCTCCGAGGCCCTTTACAATGGCTCCGAAGACTTCCCAAGGGTTCCATGCCTATAAATAAAGGCCAAGTAAGCCCCGGACACCCACCCGGATCATATACGAAGCCAACGGACATATTTTGTATCAATTGGCCAACCTCCGGCGACTTCCTTCAAAGGAACCTCAAGTGCTCCAACAACTTCCACATCCAAGGAGCTCCTCCAAAGAAGCTTGGAAGCGGCCTTCAACATCTCCAATCAATCAAAGGCGCCCAAGGCTTCTCAACATACGGGTTTTATTGTTTTATTTATTTTGAGCTTTAAATTTGGGTTTGTGCCTACAAACCCCAAACTCTTTCTTCATCCCTCTTTCTTTTGGGTTTCACATCACCATTAAGGTGTGAAGAGGTTTCTTCAAGCCTTTCCTTTTAAAAGGCTTGTGTCATAGGTGAGCTAGCCTTCACCTGTAAGAAGGCTAGTGGGTCCTTGCTCAACCATTAAAAGCAAGTGGGTTCTTGCTTAACCACCAAAAGCAAGCTGTAATAGGTTCTAGTGCTACCTCAAAGCCTAGTGGGTTTCTTGCTAAAACCATTGAAAATCAAGCGGTAGAATCTCTCAACGGTTCAGTTGGGAGCGGAGACGTAGGCCGGGTTTTTGGCCGAACTCCGTTATCAATTGCGTGTCTTGCCTCTTTTTACTTTCCGCTGCATTTTAATTTGTTTTAAATTGTTAATTAATTTTAAAAGGCAATTCACCCCCCCCCCCTCTTGCCATCACTTCCCTTTTTCTCCGCCCAACAATTGGTATCAGAGGCACAATTTGTGTAATACCCTAACCAGTTACAAATTCAAAGATCCTTTGTGATGGCATCCACTTCTTTCGCCCCCGAAGGCTTTTCTTTGAGTCGTGCTCCATTTTTTGATGGGTCCGACTATAATTATTGGAAAACCCGCATGATCACTTTTTTAAGAAGCATAGGATATCCTATTTACAAAATTGTCATGCAAGGTTAGACTTTGTCTACCCCCGACGAATCCAAATGGACCCCCGCCGATATTAGAAACTTTGAGCTTGATGGCAATGCCATGAACGCTCTACATTGCGGCCTTGACCGAAATGAGTTCAACCGAGTTTCCACTTGCACCTCATCTCATGAAATTTGGAAACTATTGGAAGTGACCCATGAGGGCACTAACAAAGTTAAGGATACTCGGTTAGACATGTATAGACAAGATTTTGAAAGCTTTTCCATGCATCCAAATGAGTCCATTTCTGAAATGTTTACACACTTCACTGACGTTTGCAATGGTAGAAAATATCTTGGCGATGATGTTTCAACTGAAGCAATGGTAAAGAAGATTCTATGGGTCCTTCCGAGCTCATGGGCACCTAAGGTGAAGGCAATCCAAGAAGCTAAGGATGTCAAAAACATGCCGGTCGAGGAGCTCATTGGATCCCTAATGACGTATGAGATCACAATGAGGAGGCAAGCTCAAAAGGAGGGCACACCAATCAAGACACCAAAGAACATCGCCCTCAAGGTACAAAAAGAAGTAAGCTCCTCCTCCTCATCATCATCTTCATCTTCTTCATCATCAAGCGGCGACTCGGAAATGGAGAATCTCGCCCGCCAAATGCACAAATTTATGAAGAAGCACAAGAAGAAGAAGAAATCTCGCAAGGCGCAAAAGCAAGAACCCACCGCAAGATACGAGCCCAAGGTAAAATGCTACGGGTGCGGCCAAAAAGGGCATTACAAGCCCGATTTCCCACTCAACAAAAAACGGGCCACGCCAAAGGAAAAAAGGAAAGAAAAAGGTCTTCAAGGCGACATGGAGTGACACCTCATCATCCTCCTCCTCCTCCTCCTCAAGCGACCAAGGTACAAAATGCCTAATGGCAAAAAATGAGGTATCATCATCCTCTTCCTCTTCTTCCTCCTCTAGTTCTTCTAATTATTTTAATCATTTATCATATGAAGAACTCCAACATTCTAGAGACCAATTAGAAAATGGTTTTCATGAACTCTCTTCCAAATTTGTTTCTTTAAAAATGAATTTCAAAAAACTCTCTTCCGAAAAAGAACAACTTCTTAAAGAGAAGGAAGAGTTGACCCTCAAAATCCAAAACCTCCCTGATGTTGATTCTATGGAATCAACCATCAAAGATCAAAGGGAGACTCTAGCTAAGTTCATCCAAGGGGAACAAAATTTGAACAATTTACTTGGTTCCCAACGTGTATCCCGAACCACCCAAGGGCTTGGCTATTCCAAGCAAGCTTCCTCCTCCCATGCACCCACTATTTTTGTAAGGGGGAGCTCTCAATTCAAATTTTGTAATTATTGTAAAAAACCTGGGCACCTCATTTATGAGTGTGATTGCAAAAATGCCCGGTACGGTCAACCCAAATCTATTTTTTATTCGGACGAGTTTTATAGGAGAATACCCGCCATGAAACAAATTTGGATTGAAAAATCCCTTTTGGCGAGTCTCTCCGGGCCAAAAATAGTTTCGTTTCCCCGATGATCTTTTGTTTTATTTAGGGGGAGAAATTTTCTTAAATTCAAAAATTTCTTTCGATTATTTTTTCAATTTAAATTTTCAATTCATTATTCAAAACTCTTAATTTCAAAAATTTCATTTGGTTTCAAATTTCAAATTTCAATTGGTTTTTGATTCAAAACTTTCAATTCAAACTGTTATTCAAATTTTCATTTCAATTTCAAAAATCTCAATTGATTTTTTCAATTCTCATATCTAGTTTTTCAAACCCCTTCCCTCAATCAAGTTTTATGCCTCGATCTATTTTGATAATCACAAAGGGGGAGAATTTCTTGATTGATTAGGGGAGAAACCTTTTGATCATGCTTAGCATTTATTTTCAATTTATTCATTAAAAGCATGCCTTTAATTTTTGTTTTTACTTTAATTGTTTTGGTGATTGTGATCATCAAAATAGGGGGAGATTCTTGTACCTCTCGTTCCCCTTGTTGTTTGATTTTCATGATCACAATCACCTTATTATTTGTCTAATATTGTTTGAAGTGTTTTTGAATGATAGGCACAAGGTTTCCAAGAAAATGTCCCAAGAAAGAATCAAGAAGTGGACTGAATTTCAATCCACCGGCCAACCGGTGTGATAGCACCGGCCTGCCAGTGGACCTGGCAGAGGCATTGCCCACTGCCAGGTTCCACCGGTCAGCCGGTGGCTCTGTCACCGGCCAGCCGGTGGCAACCTGATGCAACAGTAATGGCTACTTCCTCACCACCGGCCAGCCGGTGGCTCTGTCACCGGTCAGCCGGTGCTGCCTGGGCAGAAGGCCTTCTCAACATCCAAGGCACCGGCCAGCCGGTGGCCCTGCACCGGCCAACCGGTAGCCCAGTCAAACTAGCCGTTGGCTTTGACCAGTCAACTCCCATTTGGCCTCCAACGGCTCCGAGGCCCTTTACAACGGCTCCGAAGACTTCCCAAGGGTTCCATGACTATAAATAAAGGCCAAGGAAGCCCCGGACACCCACCCGGATCATATACGAAGCGAACGGACATATTTTGTATCAATTGGCCAACCTCCGGCGACTTCCTTCAAAGGAACCTCAAGTGCTCCAACAACTTCCACATCCAAGGAGCTCCTCCAAAGAAGCTTGGAAGCGGCCTTCAACATATCCAATCAATCAAAGGCGCCCAAGGCTTCTCAACATATGGGTTTTATTGTTTTATTTATTTTGAGCTTTAAATTTGGGTTTGTGCCTACAAACCCCAAACTCTTTCTTCATCCCTCTTTCTTTTGGGTTTCACATCACCATTAAGGTGTGAAGAGGTTTCTTCAAGCCTTTCCTTTTAAAAGGCTTGTGTCATAGGTGAGCTAGCCTTCACCTGTAAGAAGGCTAGTGGGTCCTTGCTCAACCATTAAAAGCAAGTGGGTTCTTGCTTAACCACCAAAAGCAAGCTGTAATAGATTCTAGTGCTACCTCAAAGCCTAGGGGGTTTCTTGCTAAAACCATTGAAAAGAAAGCGGTAGAATCTCTCAACGGTTCAGTTGGGAGCGGAGACGTAGGCCAGGTTTTTGGCTTCATGCCTTTCTTTTTAAAAGTCTTGTGTCATAGGTGAGCTAGCCTTCACCTGTAAGAAGGCTAGTGGGTCTTTGCTCAACCATTAAAAGCAAGTGGGTTCTTGCTTAACCATCAAAAGCAAGCTGTAATAGGTTCTAGTGCTACCTCAATGCCTTGTGGGTTTCTTGCTAAAACCATTGAAAAGCAAGCGGTAGAATCTCTCAACGGTTCAGTTGGGAGCGGAGACGTAGGCCGGGTTTTTGGCCGAACTCCGTTATCAATTGCGTGTCTTGCCTCTTTTTTCATTCCGCTGCATTTAAATTTGTTTTAAATTGTTAATTAATTTTAAAAGGCAATTCACCCCCCCCCCCTCTTGCCATCACTTCCCTTTTTCTCTGCCCAACACTAACCAGTGCTGAAATAAAAAATTTGAGGGAACCGTTGAATCCGAAGCACTAGGTTTCTCTTAAGGGAAGATTATTTTCAACCTAAAAGTGACTGATAAAAAAGATAAATTTAGGAAATTACAAAAAAAAACTTTTGGTTATATTAATTTTTTATTTTTCAACTGTTGGAAAGACAATGTTAGGACCATAGTGAAACGAAAAATCCATTTAATGGATTGACTCATAATTTATTTAACCACACCATTGGGAGATTTAAATAAACACGTAACAACACAATCTAGATAATTAAACAGGGTAATTAATTATACTCGTTAATGAACCTCATTATTTTTGTGGTGCTTTGATCCCCTTCTCCCATGTATTTAAACGAATATCTAGAATGAGTTTTCAGCACCAAATAGGGGATCCTAAAACAAAGTTTAGTGACTAAATCAACCAACCTATAACGAAGCATCTAGCGATGGATGTTGGAGGAATCGATAGGTGATGACAAGCAACGATGAACACTTTCGGGTGTGGACACATCTTCCTCATCCACAGCGGCTTCCAACGAACATGAGGTAGGGGTGTACATGCATTAATGTTACCACTTTGTATGTTCTTGAAAAATAAAATGAACACAGAACAACTGACTAACAGGTTGATCTACGTCTCGTCTATTCATGCAGGTGGTAATTGAAGGGTCTTAAATTTGAGGATTATTCTTCCTTTTAATTATTATTATTATTCCACATGTCTAAGACACGATCCCAGAGGGTTCAGTATGAAACCAACAAGGCCCATACACTCCTATAAACAAATACTTGTTCTGTTCTTTGAGGTGGGACAACGAACATGTTTACTAGGCATACTTGAGGGCCGCACAATGACAGATGTATCCCAGCAGGGCCATAGGTGCGTCTAAAAGGAAGAGTATACCATTAGAGCTCACTTGGTGGCTCACAACAAGATTTCCCAGCATGGAACCAGTGAGACAGAACCAGAAAATGGTGCTGAAAAATAAAGGCTACGGTCGTTGATCAACAACAGTGATGGAGGGTAGCACCGCGACGGTTATACAAGAGGCCAAAAATGACTAGTAGTGGAGATAGTAGGTAGCGCGCCATTTTGCACCATGAAAAATGAGCAAGGGGACCCACTCCCTATAGGTGACGAGGTGGTTCCACAGGCACCACCAATCATGGAGTCAAATGACTCCTCAGAGATGTTTATTTGATGGATCGTGTGACCCCCACGTGGGTCGTGCTGGCCAGCGGGTCGAGCCGCCGCAGCCCAACCAAGTCAGCGTGGGCCACACCGGTACACGGTCAAGCCCAAATAGGCCTGTCCAATCCAGTTTATGTTGGACAGGGTTAGAGCCAAACTTTGTTGGGACGACTGAGGCCGGCTCGGCCCGGACCCAGAGCCCAGTCGATCACAGATACACTTAAAAAGCCATATCTTGCAAACCAGATGTCTGTTTGACAAATCATTTGCAGAAATGGGATACATGGTGGGATATAATACTTTTATAATACTTTACATAGAATTTATATAATGTTGGAGTTTGGTTGTGTTTGATCGTGCCTGAATCCTACCAAACCCTCGACTCTAAAATGCATATAACTTTCAGATAGGTTGATCAGTTGATGAAACTTTTTTTGCGTTGAAACCCTATTGATATGACAGAACATTAGGTTACATTAGTTTCTAAATTCATGGTTGTTTATGTATGACCAATAAATTTAGGAGATAAACTGGTGTGTTTCTTATAGTGAGAGTTCGGATGGCTACTCCCTTGATGACTCAATGCGTGAATATTTCATACAACTCTGCTTTGGTAGAAATGGTACTCATCTATTGGACTCGGACACGGGTCCCCCATAATAAAATCACATAGTGTCAATTACTCCCCTATAGGGTAGAGTGAAGGTATTCTATGTTAGGATTAGGTACTCCTCTATACCCCCAGGGTGCGGGTCCTCCTTATGCAGTTCTATATCAGAGTCGGTACTCCCCGACCATGCCAGGGTGTGGTTCATCTATCCAAGGGTTGTTACTCCCCTGATGTAATAGGGAGCGGGTCCCCATAGTGAACAAACTAAAAGAGTTGTACTCCTCTACTAGGTAGGGTGTTGTTCCTCATGTATAAAGTAGTACTCCACTGTCTCTGAGTAGAGACAGGGTTCGGGTCCATCAGGGCAGTTGGAGCTCCCTCAACTGCAGGACATAGTTACGAAGAGAGGGCCCTTCTACTTGATTTAATTGATCCCCATTATAGAAGTTATTACTCCCTCTATGGACTGAGGTGTACTCCACTTCTTACTGGGGCGGTAGAGATATATTGGGTTAGACCGGAGCAGTTCTCCCCCAACGGAACGCAATGTCATAGAGGGTTAGAACCTGGATCTTACCTTCAGGTATGTTTCTCTTTACTGGTTTTTATATAAAAATAAGTGTTTTTAGAAATCTCATAAGTAAATCCCATGTACTTATAAGTATATGCTATGTACTTGGTTGCCGTGAGTAACTGTGTACTATCTGTGTAATGGCTAAGTACATGGACATGTGCGGTGACCTGGGGACCACCAAAAGCAGGGACCAATTAAGGAAAGTACACTTCATGTACCTCTAAAGTAAATGTTGTGTACTTTCTTTTTATTTCATTAAATGGACCTATGTCACGTGTAATAGACATAACCATATTCTTCTCGACCAATCTCATCTAGGAGCATCCGAACAGCCTCGAATCATCTTTGATTCCCCGAATCATCTTATGTTCTATGATTCAATCTAGTTGGTTGCACTGGAATCACATCGGTGAGTTATCCATTTTTCATGGTCATCATCTCCTAATTTCTCATATTTCACAACTTATCCTCAGTGGATCATTTTTACTTTTTTCTAGATCTATGATGATCTAGGGAAATTCATGGTCTGAGGTTCACGTATATCATCTGTACAATGTCGAGGTAGGTGGTTTATACATTTCTTTAGTTAGTCATAGATTTAAATGTGAAATATTTCCCTATACCCTTGTTAGGGGTATAGCGTGTGTTTTTTTATCCATGTTATTTCATGCTATGGATTATTTTATTTGGATAGAGGATAAATGTTTTTGAATTGGGTTAACTTTTACATTTCATTTAGGGTGAATTAGTGATTTCATGTTTTGGTAATATATACTGTGAAAGATATTCATGTTGTTGTTATATATGCCTTGATAGAATACATACTATTTTATGGTGTATTGGTTTGCATAAGGTTTTCCTTGAATGAATGCCAAACATTGGTTCTTGAGTTGTTAGGGGCCCTCATGTACTAGCATTTGGTGGAGCATTGCACTATTATCCTTGTTTATGACATGTATAAGATTCCATGCACTGAATCGTTGGGAGTATGGGCTCTCACATATCAGAATTTGGAACATTAATGTTTTTTCAAAGTTTTTTGGGATTTTAGAGTAGTTTCTAAGGCTTACTGTCCAAAAAAACCAATAATACAAAACATGTAGTGATGAATACATTCCATGTGTCCCTCATAGATATAGAAATGGTTTTTCTTAAGTACACGCCATGTATATTATGTACAAGCTATTTAGTGTCTATGTGTGTCATAGGCTGTGTGGGTAGGGACATGGGCTTGGGAGATCATTGTGGAACACGCCGTGTACCTGACGTACATACCTTGTTGAGGAGACCATGTTTCCACCAGCATGAATAATGAAACTGATGGATAAGACATAATTTATACACATCGTTTCATTAATGAACACGCCGTGTAGTGTAACACATGTATCCGACCATGTAACGAACTACATGGGTTAGGAAAATCATTCTAGTACATGTCGTGTCTGGCACAGACACGCCATCTATAGTCAGCCGTATAATTGGCCATTTAACTAACAACATGGTTCAATGAAGTTCTCCTAGTACACGTCTTGTCAGGCATTAACAATCCATGTAGTCTTGTTCTCGGAAAACCATGTGGCATAGCAGAGTAAGGGTACTCAGGAAGGGGGATAGGATTCAAGAACACACTGTGTGTTGAGGAACAATGCCGTTTTTTTGAGGTGTTACACGACCAGTTTTAAAATAATTACATGCCCACGTAAAGGATTAAAGGAACGCGTCTGTTAGTTTTCATACATGATTAGTATCAATGTTTTGAAAAACATGAATGCCTTCATTCCCATATTCCCTTCATACTCTTATAATTTCCAATCAATGATAATCCTAAACTATGGTGTGCACTTGACCTTGTAGAGTCATACCACCAATAAATCCTTCAGTTGTATTCTAATTACACGGCATTGATCATACATCAGACACAGCCATTCAGGGACTACCAACATATTCCCATTTAGTGCTGGTCTGGGCACTAGCCATCATCCTGGACATAGGTGTTGACCATATGTTCATAGTGGGATTTATGAGGTTCATACCGACCATTCCTGGAGTACTGCATCCTGCCCAGCCTATGGCAGAGTTGATGCAGGTCTTTCAGTAGCACCATCCTTCCACTTTCATAGGGGCAGGAGGACCTCATGATGTAGATTCATGGTTAGAATCTATTATTTCTATCTCCGAGAATCTGAAGACACCTATAGATAGGAGGGTGAAGTTCTCTACATATATGTTATGAGACACCTCTAAGGGATGGTGGGAGTGACCTCATATGAAGGACATCAGAAGTTTATTTCATAGGATGAGTTCCATCATGCCATATACACATACTTCTACCAAGAGACTTTGACACATGATCGAGCTAGAGAGTTCATAAGTCTAGAGTAGGGTACTCTATCTGTTATTCACTATTCTTATCACATTACATTGTTGTGGTGCATTACACCCATACTAGGAGGTGATGATGTATTCCTTGCAAGAAAGTTTGACGATGGTATCCAGAATGACATCTGATATCAGGTGAAAATCTTTAGGTTGACTTCTATCACATCTATTTTCAACCAGTTGCATATCATAGAGCATGGTATGAGGGATCTGGGAGTTGTGAGCAAGAGAGGCTCGACATCCATAGTTGGTATTTTTCCTACTGACAACATGAAGTGCCACAAGGAATCTACAAGAGTATATCCAAGGAGGAGATAGAAATATTCTAGTAGATAGGTTGTGTTCTAATAGTATGGGAATAGTGGGCATACAAAGCCACATTGCCCGAGAGACCCAGTTTAGTGCCGATATTGCGACAAGACGAGTCATCTACAGGGATTCTCTCAGATCTTATCACCAGTAGCTGGTGACATGTTTTCTTCATTGAATCCTTGTTCTGGAGAAGCACAACCCATTTCACACCAGTCTAGGAACTAGAGTTCTTCTGGACATTCAGGTCAGGGTGGAGGTCACTGTCGTGGTATTCAGTTTCCGGTCATTTAGCGACAGTTGGGTGGATCTGATCAGGGTGGTCAGGTATGGTCACAGGGCCACGAGGAAAGTCAGAATTTTTCAGTGGAGAAGGACTAGCTTGAGAATGATTTAGGACCCTCTACAGCTTGAGGTATGATCCTAGTTGCCTCTATTTTATCTTCTTATCTTTTTGATACAGGGTAATCTCATAGATTTATATTTGATGATGTTGTGGAGATTCTTAGGCTCTGTATCTTTTTTTCTACTGATATCTTGATTCTAAACACTCTGTTGGGGACCTGAACGGTTACTGTAGGTTAGTGCAAGGAGTTCCCTCTTGAGGATGGTGGGTGTCACTTATATAGGGACATCTATATCATAGAGATGACAACCAAGGATATTATTCTCTTATTTGACTGGTTATTTCCCTTCCAAGATATTTTCAACTACTATCGACGTAGGGTAGTTTTCACATCACCAAAGGGGAGATCAAATCTTCTTAAGGGACAATGGGATGTCCATGTGAGTAGAGTGGGACCTGAGCGTCATGGGTTGGGAGGAGTGACAGCCCAAATTTTAGGTCTATAACTGGATTACTAGGGGGACTTATCCGATGGACTTTCCTCCAGTGGTGGATCATTTAAGGGACTTCATTCCGGTGTACTTTTTAGGTTTGTCTGCATAGTGAGAGGTGGAATTTTATTTCGATGTTGTGTCATGAGAGGAACTTATGTCCATTACTCCTTATATGATGGCTACACCAGAGTTGTAGTAGAGCATCAAGAAGTTGGAAGAGTTACAGGAAAAGGGATTCATTTGACCCGGTACTTATCATGGGGGTCCTCTTATCCTGTTTGTGATGAATGCAGATGGTACCCTTAGACTTTTTGTGGATTATCATAAGTTGAACTAGTTGACTGTAAGAAACGATATCCTTTGTAGAGGACTGATGGTATCTTTTGTCAGCTTCGATGAAGAAGGGTGTTCGGAAATACTAACCAAAGGTCCGGTTATCATCAGTTTCACTTTAGACCATATGATATATCTCTTAAAACCATTCAAGGAAGGTATGGTCTCTACAAGTATATGGTTAATCTGTTTGGTCTCACAAATTCTTCTGAAGTTTGCATGGATCTAATAAACCTAGTGTTCCATCTATACTTGGATATTTTCATGGTAGTCTTCTTGGATGTTATATCTATGTACTCTTAAACTCAACATGACCTAGCTACCCTTCTTGAGATCATATTTAGTATATTGAGAAAGCATCGGTAAGATGATAATCTCTCAAAATTACACTTTTGGATGGAACAACTTCATTTATTGGGTCATCTTATATCAGATACAAGAGTATCACTAGATCTAGAGAAAGTGAGATCAATAGTTTTTTGGGAGCAACCAAAGAATTTCTTTGACGTATGTAGATTTCTAGGGCTGGCTAGATACTACATATGTTTCATACAGTACAACCACGCCTAGAAGGGCCACTGACGGGCCTAACTAAGAATGGTGAGAAGTACTTGAAGTATGATTCTTGTGATTCATCCTTGTAGGAACTGAATGGGAGGATGAGTTTAGCACTGATACTAGTTCTTCCAATGTTTGGAATGAGATATATTATTTACTTTGATTCATCATGTATCAGGCTAGAAGTAGTTCTTATGATGGGGAAGGATTCATTGCGTATGGTTCTTGGAATTTGATACAATGTGAGAGAAATTATTTGATTCACGATCTCGAGTTGGGTGTGATTGTTCATGCTTTACGTTGTTGTGGAAATTATCTTCTAAGAGAGAATTTTTCAGATTTCACCGAACTCAAATGTCTCATGTATATCTTCACTAAGTGTGACATGAATTTGACATAGTGATGATGGGTTGACATCCTTTAGTCTTTTGACATTGATCGTGGATACATGCCTTGGAAGGGAAATTCAATGGCTGATGCACTGAGTAAGAGGACTCAGATACAAGTAGTTCAGTTGTCCAGTAGTGAGTGGAATCTTATGGCTCTGTTCATTATGATGCATTTGGAGGTGGATGATAGACAGGGGCAGACGTTTCATTCTTATGTATTTTTTACCTCTACTCTCTTGATCGAGTACGAATGAGGAAACTATCAGATTATAAAGGCCATATAATATGGGAGATCATGATAATATAGGAAACAATTCCTGGATGGAGCATAGGCAAGGATGAGATCTTGAATTTACATGGGCATTTATGTGGGTCAGTAGACATACACGAGAAGATGATGTAGGACTTTCATTCCTCAGTTTGGGAAGTTCTTCCTGGTGTCATCAAGTTGTATCGTGATCTACACCGTCTGTATTGGTGGCTAGGTATGAAGGGAGAGGTTCATGGTTTCATCATGAGGTGTTCCACTCGTCAGTAGGTGAAGGCGGAGCATCAATGATCAGTAAGGTTTTTAAAGTAGTTACCCATTCCGGAGTGGAAGTGGAATGATGTCGCAATCGATTTCATGATAGGTTTTCGAAGGTCACCATGAGGGAATGATTCGTTATGTGTTGTCATTGACTTCATAATGATTTTTTCTCAATTCCTGTCGATCAAGGATACCTTCAGTGTTGATGAGTTGGTATGACTGTACATCCAAGAGATAGTACATCTACATGGGGTTCCACTCTTCATTGTTTCATACGGGGACACATATTTTACTTCTCAGGTTTGGAAGGTAAATCAAAGGGCTTTAGGTACAAATGTACTTTTGAGTATAATTTACCAACCCCAGGAAGATGGACAGTCCGAGCATACTATTCAGGTGCTTCGGGACATGATTTGAGCATGAATCCAAGATTTTGGAGGTTCATAAGAGAATCACATACCTCTTGGGGATTTTTACTACAATAATAGTTTTCAAGAATCTATTCATATGGAACCTTATGAGGCTATGTATGGTAGGCCATGCCGATCACCATTATGTTGGTTGAAGGCTGGAGAGGCAACTATGTTGGGACCTCATCTTGTCCAAGAAACCAAAGAGCAGACATAGTTGATTAAGAAGAGGTTGGTTAATGGACAGTTAGGAGAAATGTCTTATGATTATCTACAGAGATGACCTCTTGAGTTCGAGGTTACAGATCAGGTTTTCTTGCATGTCACACAGAAGTTGGCACACTGGAGGATTAGAAGATAGGGTAAGATTTCACTGAGGTATGTCAGGACATTTGAGGTTTTGGAGAGAGTTTGGTTTTTTCTTATCGGTTTCAGTTACCTCAGAGTTATCAAGAAATATATTATGACTTCTATGTTTCTCAACAATGATGTAACTTCTCAGACATGTCTTGGGTCCTCCATCCCATGGAGGTTGAGGTAGAGTTCGAAACCTAAATCGAGGATAATTCTATCTGGATTGATGATCAAACTGTGAAGGTTTTCTATGGATTTAATGTTCATCTGGTATGAGTTCTTTGGTAGCATGGGCAAGTACTGGACGAGACATGGGATACGGAGGAAGATGTATAATCACAGTGGCCGGAGCTGTTTGAGGATTCTTCTTCTACGCAGTCTTGGTAGGGAAATTTTTGGAATAATTTCATTAATAGGGAATGTTTGTAAGAACATGGATCTTATTTTCAGGTATGTTTTTATTCTCTAGTTATTTATGAAAAAATAGGAGTTTCTGTAAATTTCCGGAGTGTGCTCTATGTACTTATAAGTACATGCCACATACTTAGTTTATATGGGTGACCGTGTACTAGTCATGTAATGGTCGAGTACATTGTCGTGTGAGGTGACCTAGAGACCTCCAAACATGGGGGATGGTTGAGGTAAGTACATGCCGTATAATTATAATATACATGCAATGTACATTATTTTTATTTCATTAAATGGACCGGTGTTACATCTAATGGATAAAATCAACTTATTCTGAACCTATCTTGTCCTAGAGAATCCATACAGGAGCTAATCTTCTTCAATCCTCCTATTTGTCGTCTATTATCTGATTCGAACTCTATCAGTTTCATTGCAATCGCATCAGTGAGTTCTCCCTTCTTCTCGAAATTCATCTCCTGATTTCTCCTCTTTCACGTGTAATCCTTTGTTGAACGTTTTTAAAGTTTTTTATCTATACATTGTTTTTGGGAGATTAATGGCATGAGGTTCACATATATCATTTTTACAACACCGAAGTAGGTGGTTTGTGACTTTACATATTTTTTCATTGATTTATATGCTCAAAGTTCCCAATACCCATGTTTAGGGTATTTTATGTTTATGGTTTTTTACCCAGCCATTGCATTTTATGCCTTTTTTTGGATAGAGGATTATTTTTTGTTAATAGGGTAGAATTTTTCATGTTATGGATGTTTTCCCCTTGTTTTATTTTTAGACCGTTTTTTCTACCTATCTTGTTAGGTTTTGTTGCTTTTCATGCCATGTATTGTAGGATGGAGTTATTTAATCGGACATGTGGTCATATATTGTAGAATGTTTAGCCAAGTAGTTCATGAATATTACTTTTTATGCCATATATCATTGTTCATGATTGACTTACATAGGTCCACATGAATCTGTTGTAGTAGACCCTATAGAGAATGGACGTTGAGGGCTTCTCCAAAGAGTCTGTTTACTTTTACGTTGCAAGACCATATAGGGGATTAAATTTTTCCTCCCTCAGAGTGTCTATAGCTTCCTCATTATGAGACCACATGATTAATTGGACGTTGTGTGCTTCCTCAGAGTGTCTATAGTTACTGATACAAGACCACAAGACGGAATTTATGGTGATTTCTTCCTCATATATTCTTTTCTAAAGATTAACCAGTGAGGATAGATTGTGAGTACCTTCCAGAGGGTTGGTTGTGAATGTTTTGTTTGAACCACAGGGGTTAGGATATGAGTAGATCCCAGAGGGTTACCTTTATATGATTATATACTAACATATTATATGAAATTGAATGAAATTGGAATTTTAGGATTGTGTAAAATTGATTACTTCCTTATTTACTGCTTCTTTTTTTATATTTCTTGCTATATATATTCACTGACTGTTGGCCCAGATCAATGGGTGATAGCCTACTGGGATTAGTCTCACACCTGGTATGGGTAATTGTTTTGGGCCCAAATAAATTATATTGCTTCTATTATAGATAAGTTAAATCACCCATCTACATTTGGTGCATGATATTTGAGGATCTAGAGAGAATGGTACCAATCTGAGGCTTGCAATGTTGTAGTGAAGATTATTTTATTTTCAATTGTACATTGGTTTCATACTTTATTCCAATATTGTTACTTGTTTGGATGCTTTCATAAACAAGTATCATGATCTTTCTTTATATAGATGCTCTAGCTGTTTATTAATTTATTTTTCATGTGTTTAAAATTGTGTAGTATGATTAATTCATCCGGTATTTTTATATTTGTTTTCTCCCACTCTGTTACTTTGCTAATGAAGGCATAGTTTCCCCACTATCACACACAAGGCCCTCGCTGCTAGTCGGCAGTCTCTTCCAATTTGGGAATTTTTCTTGAGGCCATGTGACCAAACGAGTATGGGGATCCTCCGGGCGACACCCGTAACTGGGAGGTTACAAGGACTGGGCCTCATCACTTGGTTTCCCGTGGTCTTTCCTCGAGTGCAAGACCATGACTATGAGACCTCTAGTTTCAGAAAATAGAGGATGTTCTAGATGAATGTTCCTGATGAAGCATTTCCTTCTCGACATTCAATAAGGAATAGTTGAGTTGTACCTGATGGAGTACATCTCTCAGACATGTTTCATCAGGGATGTCCAGTTCATGGAGCATGTACTCATAATACTTGAGTTACTCATTGATCCTTATTTGGAATTCTTGGAAATGGCTTGAGGTCAAGGAATTATGTTTATTTGTGGATGAGAAGAGTATATTTGGATGTCCTAGATATATGAAATGGAATATACCTATGTAGAGATGACAATGAATAATTTTTGTGGTTTACATCATGGTTGTATTGTGGTATTTTTCCTTTTTGGGTTTCTGAGAGGCCATAGAGTATCCTGGGGTCCCATACTAAGTTCTGAGATACTCACCCCAGAATGTGTTTTTCCCGGACATGTTATGATTGTTGAAGATGTTTAAAATTTGGATAGGGGTGGGAAGGAAGATGAGACTGACAAACATTACGATGGTGGACTTGGTGGCCTAGAACTAAGAGGGGTCCAGTAGGACTTGGAAGATATGCCAGACTGCTTCGGCATCTAGTAGAGTCACTACTCCAGCGATCAGGATAGATTTTCTATAGTTAGTCATTGGTGCTCCCTTTGTAAATTTCTATTTTCAAGTTATTTTTTTTCTTCTATATAGGCCCAGTTACACCACTCAGTGATTTACTAGCTGTTTTACTATGGTTTATAATTATTTAGTGTTCACCTTTTAGATCTGTGGTTTTTTTGTTAGTGTATGTGTGTATAGGTATCCAAGATAATTATTTCAACTTATAGGTTGAGGCCCTCGGTGCTAGTCACCAACCCCTAGCCTTATGGAGGTGGGTTTGGGGTTTGTCATGAAACGGGCCCTGGGGAATGGATCATAAAAAAGATGATAAAGAGGTGATAATTTCCACTTCAGTGACCAAAGGTCTATTTTTTTGGTTTTGATAAAAAAATGTTAAGAATTTCAGGTTTATCTTTCAGGGCAGGGACTCCAGTGTTGTTGCAGTAGCCGGCTGATACGTACACCAAGACTCGAGTCACCTATTACCTAACGTGGAACATGGAAACAATGGTTATAAGGAAAATAAGGGAATATACATATTTTATTCATGGTTTTCATTTCCATATTCCATCCCGATTCACCTCTCCATAAAATACATTTTCTTTGTGATACATCTTGAAAAATATCAGGATGTCTCCAAATGTACGACTGGATAGGATTTAGATACGAGGTCTTGAGGATAGCCCGCCTAGTGACGAGGAGTGCGTTTAGGGATGAATGATTAAGATAGACCAACTGAGTGGTGAAACAGTAGTACCACCACATGATGGTCATTATTTAATGTTGGTGGTTCCAACATAGGATATTTGTAGGCTCAGTTCCCAACTTGAGTTCTAGAGGTATAGCCCTCCCGGGTTTTATGGCGCGACAGATCCATAGTTAGCTAAGGATTGTCTTGAGGCTTTTATGCATGTTTTCTTCCTAGTGAGGACACCACCTAAATAGATGGAAGTCTTAGTTGAAATCCTTTTTCAGGGCATAGTGTGATGATGGTTTAGTTTGTCGATTTATACTCATGACGAGGAAACCCTCACATGGACAAACATTGAGCGCCTCTTAAGAGAGGTGTTCTTTCTGGAGACATTGCGCTCTGTATGCATACATGAGCTACTTAACTAGTGGAAGGGAAACATTATAAATAGTGTAGTAATCATCAGAATATATAGATCTTTCTCTCTACTCAGCAGATACTATGAGGGACCCCTGCATGAGGGCATGTAGCTTCGACCACATATTGTGTCGGGAAATTAGGTCAATGGTGATACCTCACAACATATCGACGCATGTTGGAATACTGAAACGAGCCCTGTTGGTTGAGAGATTATTGGAAGATGAGATGGTGGAATTGACCTACGACAAAGGTCACAATTTAGAGGTGTCTAATAGATCCAGAAGTTGAATGATGACAGGATCGCGACATAGGGGGATACCCATGACCAGACACAGACATGTGGTTCTGTGGCACAACAACACCACTAGTAAGTAGATTGTCTCTAGGATAGGAATTTTTAGGCTTTTATTTGACAATGGAAAATTTCTAGAGACTTCCCAACCTGCTATACTATTGAGACGAATCTGTCAGATGAACCTCCTTGTCAGATAAATCACATTGATCAGGGAGTTACGTAAGTTGGTAGGTATGGTAGAGGAGTTGAATGGGTAGAATGGGGTAGTCCCTACCAGGATCAGGGAGCTAGAGGATGTTGGCAATGATAGATTCATGAAGTTGGGTCTCATGACCAAGAATCTCTAGGAGAAGATCGAGTTACGACCAGTGACTTTTATTTCATTGTCATCCAAAATAGACATAGGTGCTAGAGGTTTTTTTCCGCGAGTCCTGTAAGAGACTTTGAGGTTCTGGTTGGACCGTGGACTTGACCCTCAAGCTTAGAGACTCTAGATTGGGGATACCAATTGATAGTTTGACCTAGATCTTTGAGGCAAGAGTTGTGGTTGAGTTTACTTGGTTAGGGCATCAAGACCTTACGATGTCAATATGGGTATTAAATAATACCTTTTATTCCCAAAAAGACGATATTATGAAAGAAATTTAGTATATCTGCATAGTGGATAAGGGATTTCGTTTCATAAAATAGGTGTGAAGCATAGGAGGTAGGGTGTGGACTCTCGTAAAGATTCCTTCTTGATTTGTTCGTTGGTGGAAGAGTTAGACCAGGATTTTTTTTCATAGTGAGGAATGGTTCCTCACCATCTATACATAGTGGAGAAACCAAAAGATAGAGTCTTCATGTCCTTTTATGGCTTTTGGTGAGACCACTAGAGTTCTAGGATGAGGGCCGATAGAATAAATGATTGTAGTTGTATCGTGATGCTTATTGTTTTAGGAATTTATTGTATCTAATGAAAAATGTGCATGTTGCATCATGATGTTGACCTAGAAAGAGATGGACATAAGAGTGGTTGATCTCGATATTCCCTCATAGCACATGAAAGAATGAAATTCATGAACCTTTTTTAGACCCAGTTTCATCCTGAGATTTTGGGCCCTAGCTTTTTGGGGATGAAAATTCTAATTGTGGGGATAATTTAACGTCTTATAATTTCTGGGTAATTTATTTATTTATATAGAAGTATTTGGAGCCCCTGAAATAAAATAACACATGATTATGATTCACAGAGTTCCCAAAATGATCCGTCATAAATATCTTATGCTTTTAATAGTGTGTGTGATATGTTTTTCTGATAAAAGTGAAATAAATATTAAACGATTGCCTGGATGAGAAATTCAAAGGCATTGTTGCATTCAAGAAGGTGGGTTTACACTAGGCGAGACTTATATTTAGTCAGCTCATGTCCCCAGTGAGAAAACCCAAAAATAGAATAACCATAAATAAAATAGTTAAAGAAAATTATTTTATTTTACAAATAATATAACTCACAAACAGTGACTCAGATTATTCTGGGCACTCGTGAGTGTATGATTTCTTTAGGTAGATAGTAACATTGATCATTGTAGGCCACTATTGGATGTTAGTTTTAGGTCGTAAATAAAATAATTAAGTAACAATTATTTTATTATAAAATCCATAACATCTAAAAAACATCTCAGATTGAAAATTCAAGAGTACCATTGATCTTGTGAGGTTGTTTTCCCCATAGGAAGATCCTAACCTCAACTTGTGTTTGATAAGGGTGACTGTAAATAATTTATGAACTATTTTAAGGTATGTTTATTGAAAGTGCTAGTGGCGAATTCTATCTTTTGAACTAGTTCCCGAATTAAAAATATGAGGCCACCGTTGAATCCGTAGTGTTGGGTTTCTCTTAAGGGATGCTTATCATCGACTTGATAAGGTCAGATGAAAATGTTAATTTTTGGACTTTAAAAAAAATGATAAAATAACTTTTTATTATGTAATTTTTTTTCATTTTGAATCCATTTGACTAACAATGTTGGGACCATAGTGCAACATCAAAACCATTTAATGCCTTGACTCAAAATTTCTACAACCACACCGTTTGGAGATTTAATTGAACATGTAACCACACCATTGAGATAATTAAATAGGTTCATTAATTATACTCATTAATGAAAATCATTTATTATGTGGTTCATTGATCCTCTCCTACCCTCTATTTACACAAATATTTGGAATATGTTTGCGGCATTAAATAGGGGTAAATGTTATCAAAGTGCAGTGGTGACTTCCACTAACCTAGAATGAAGCATTAAGTGATGGAAATTGGAGGAATCGATGGGAGATGATAAGAACCGACAAACATCTTCAGATGTAGACACATGTTACTCATCCACAGTGGCTTCCAACAAACTAGAGGTAGGGAGTTTATGAGCATTGATGATTCCTCCCATTAAATTATTGAAAATTATAACAAATGCAGACAAACCCACTAATGTTTTGATCAGTTTCTTGTCTATTCATGCAGGTTTTTGTAGCAGGGTCTTAAATTAGCGAATTTTTCTTCCATATTATTATTATAATTTTTCTGTGTGTTTAAAACACTAATGTAGAGGGTAAGGGATAAAACCAATAAGGCCCAAACCCTGTGCTATATTTTTTTGGTGTTTTCTTTTGTGGTGGTACAATGAACGTTGTGACAAGGCATATTTTAGGGCTATGAATGGACGTGGGCATCCTGGGAGGGCAGTAGGCGCATCCAAAAGGAAGAACAGACCACCAGAGATTACTCAGTGTCCCGAGGGAGATTTTTCTTTTCCACACAGAAATGACAACACTAAAAACCATTGCAAGAATGAATAGGCAGTTGACGGTGCTTATCGACCGCAGAGGAGGGTGGCGCCGCTCGGCACCGCGGTAATTGGGCAGGCGGCCAACAACAGTCGGTCGTGGAGATGGGAGGCGGTGCATCATCACGCGCCACTGTGAGACATGCTGCAACATCAAAGCCATGACATAGGTACAAGGGGACCCTCTCCCTATGGGTGACGTTGTGGCACCACCTGGAACTACCAATCAACGAGTCGAACGGCTCCATTGAGCCGTTAAGAAGATGGACCGTGCAACCCCCGCACGGGTCACGCAAGACTGTGGGCTGAGCTGCTGCAGCCTAGAAGTCTGAGCCTGCCATGACCCAACCCATCCATGTCGGCCCATGAATACTATGACCAGGTCTGGTAGTCTTAGGCTGGGTTAGACCAGACCCAAACCCCTCTCAGGCCCAGATACACTTAAAAGGACATATCTAGTGAACTAGACGTCTTTTTGACAAACCATATGTGGAACTATGATCCTTGGAGCATGAAATTCCTTTTGAGATAATCCATGTGACTTTCTATGGATGTTTTATTATAGCTAGGCTGGATCGTACCTGAATCCAATCGGGACCTCGGTACTAAAATTCCTATAACGTTCATTCCAGGTGTTCAATTGGCACACCATCGATTGCGTTGGAAACCTTAAGAAATGAATGATCATAAGGTTACTTCCATGATTAACATAAGGGTGGTCTAAGTAGGACATATAAACTAAAGAGTAGAACCATGGTTTTTCATGTAGTGAGAGTTAGAATGGCTACACTGTTGATGACTCAAAGTGCGGGTATTACTCATTCCTTAGCTCTAGTAGAGACGGAACTCTCAGATTGGACTAGGTCATGTGTCCTCAATTCATAACTGACATTGAGTCACGTACTCCCCTAATGGGTATGGTGTAGGTCCTCTAGGTTAGGAGTAGGTACTGTCCTGTCAACCCAGGGTGCAGGTCCTCCTTATGCAGTTCTACATCGGAGTTGTTACTCCATTACTGTTCCAGGGTGCAGCTCATCTAGGCTGGGGTCGGAACTCCTCTGGCATACTAGGGTGTGAGTCTCCCACTATGAATATACTACCTAAGTGGTACTCCCATACCAGGTAGTGTACGAGTCCATACATATGGAGAAATACACGCCCATCTCCGAGTAGAGATGGGGAGTGGGTCCTTTAGAGGATTCGGAGTTCCATCGAATGTAGGATATAATTAGGAGGAGTTGACCCCTCCACATGATTTGATTGATACCGGTGGTAGAATTTATTACTCCCTAAATAGATTAAGGTGCACAAAACTTATTACTGGGGAGAATAAGATATCATGGGTTAGAATGGAGTAGTGCTACTCCAAATGAATGTAGTGTCATGGAATCAGAATCTTCACTTGGTTTTTCTTGGTCTTGCCTCAGGCGCAAGACTGTTACTTGAAGACCTCTAATGTCGGGGACTAGAGGAAAATCTATTAAAATGATCCCAATGCAGAATGCCCTTTTATACATTTCATTAGTAATGGTTGAGTTGTACCTGATGGTGTACATCTCTCAGACAGGTGTCATCAATGATGGTCAGTTCATGGAGTGTGTACCCCTGGTCATTGAGTTTTGCTTTGAGCATTCTTTGGAAATCCTAGAAATGGATAGAGGTCAGGTTATTATGTTTCCGTTTGAATGAGATGGATATATATGGATGACCTAGGTATATGTAATGGCATATAAATTAGTAGAGATGACAATGAATAATCTTTGTGGTTTACATCGTTGTTGTTTTGTGGTATTTTCCCATTGTGGATTTCTGAGAGATCATCGAGGGTCTCAAGGTCCCTTACTCAGTACTCAGATACTCACCCCTGCATGGTCTTCTCATGTGGTAGTTGTGTCTAATGTGGACATTCGGTGTTTCAATAGGGGTGCTCCAGAAGATGGGATAGACAAACATTACGATGATGGACTTGGTGCCTTGGACTTGGAGGGGACCAGTATGACCAGGAAGGCAATACATACTACTTTAGATTCTTGTAGCTTCACTACTCCATCGATCAGGTGGGATCTTCCGAAGATGGTCATCAATGCTCCCTTTGTACCTTGTTGTTTTTAGTTTTTTTTGGGCTTGTATTGTAGCTCAGTTACACCACATAGTGCTTTACATGTTGGTGTACTCTTGTTTCCGATTACTATGTATTCAACTTTCTGATTTGTGGTTTTTTTTTGTGAGTGTTTGTGTGTACATGTATCCATGTAAATGCCTCCCATATACAGGTTGATGCCTTCAGCGCAATTCACCAACCCCGGGCCTTCAGAAGGTGGGCATGGGTTATGTCATAACACGGTCCTCCGGGGGAAGTTTCATGACATTGTATCATTTAATAAAAATTAGTTAACCATTATATATCAGGTTATTGTACCCTCATCTAATGATGAATACAATGTAATGGTTAATTTCCCAATCTCCTTATTATATTAGATTGTTTATGTGTAATTATTTTCTGGGAAATATTTATCATCCATTTCCATGTTTAATAAAAAAAAATTAAAAAGGAATCTTTTATAGTTATATAGAAGGTACCCTTTAACTAGATCATCATTTTAAATTTTTTCAAGAATTATTTTTGTAAATCATTTTAATTAATGTTCATGTTTTCAAAATGATTTTATGTAATTATATATATGAACATGATTTTTTTAAAATGTTAATTTCTTTAAAAAGTTTCTATGTGGAATGAGACACTTTGATTCAAAAATATGTTTAAAATTACTTCTATTATAAATTTTGTGGATATTAAATGATTTCATGAAAAGGGATATTTCTCTCAATGAGTTTTAGAGACCATTTTCAAATATTTCAACACCCTTTACTAGATAATTTTACTTATTGAGGTTGATTTATTATAATATATTCAACCATATTTTATTTAATGAGTTATGATATGTTTGATTATGGATGTGATATTTTTATACCATTCACAGTTTATGGTCAAAGTATTGGTATTTCGTATGCTAGTATTAATACAAATGTTTATGTTATATTTCACCCATTTCATATGGGGAATGAATTAGACATTGTATGTGATGGGAGGGGACCATTATTTCCCCTCGATCCATCAAAAGGGCTAATGGGAAGACAAGTTTATTGGAACAAGTCCATGAAAGAACCATATTTATAGTCTCGGCACGAGGCCTTGACTAAGTGGTTATGATCTCCGAAATTTTTCTTTCATTAATTAAGAAATTATATATTGATATTACATGTGATTATTTTACTAGTAGAATATCCATGTGAATATGTAAGGGGAATTATTAGATTTATATTTTCCATATTATGATGATTTTTTTGTCTAAAAGGCTTGTTCTTTAGTCTTATACATTACTTTAAATGTTTTTGCTTAATTTTGAAAATTTCCTCAATATTGTTTTCTTTACTGAGCTTATGAGCTCAACCCTTTCTTATGTTTTATTATTTCGTTGATGCGAATAAGTACATTATGATTGACCAACAAGAATAGGATATGGGATCTGAGTGTGTTCCAAAGGGGACACAATTTTTTTTTTATTTTCCATTTCATAATGTATTGTAAAACGTATGTTGGTATCTAGTAATTCCAAGGATACTAAATTGATTTTACTTTCGGACTTGATCTCTTGTGATCATGTCAATGTTTTGTAATAATTTACCAACACTTGGTTACTAGTGTTGGGGAGTCAAATTTGGTATCAGTGGAATTTTATTATAAATATTTGATACTAGATTTAAGAAAATTCTAATTTGATAACACAACCCAAATATAGACTTTGAGGATTAGTATATAAGAACATATAATAGTTTTTTTAATGTAGATATAATGGGGGTTTTCCAGAAATAAATCCTTGTTTGGATATGATAAAATAGAGGCGGAAATGGAACCAATGTACTTAGGGGTAAAACCCAAAAAACCTGCTCTGTGATAGACTCGAACAGGAACCAGTGCATGACAACAGGCCTTGCTGTAATCTTTGTTACAACAAACCAATGGGATGTTCGTAGGATAATTCAGATTTTCTTTATAAACCATTATAAAGGATTTATGTGTAAATATATTGGAAAAGAAACCAATGATATCATAATGAGACTATATGTATGTAAATATTCAATTAATTTTGAGAATTATTATAGATATTGGATTATATATTATGATATGATATAACCTAGTGTATGTCTTTATTTAAAAATTGCGACTGGAAGAAGGAATTAGAAATCTGGCAATATGCATGTTCCAAAGAGTAAGAAGGATCATATCTTTCATTCTCTTAAGCCAACATTTGGATGATAAATAGTCTCCCACATATTAGAATCATTTGATGAAATTGAATCATTCATTAATAAAATAAGTAACAAATTATAAGAGTCATATTGTAATGAATTGAAGAAAGAGATGAAGAGGATGGCAGTGGAAAAGATGGATAAAGGGAAGAATGTAAAGAAGGATTTTCCCATATGTGATAACTGTGGAAAGAATCACCCTGAGAAGTGCATCATAGGAATGGGTGTTTTTTATACGATTGTATAAAAGGAAACCAATTTCGTGGTTTCAAGGGTATGAAAAGGGTTTTAGATGTACATTGCTTCATCTTCAAGGAGTTGGGACACTACACGAATCAGTTTCCAATACATCAGATTATATCCCAAATGATGCTAGTGGATAATAATCATGTTATGATAAAACCACAGATGAAGAGGAATTATTAGTGTTAATAATATGTTATTAATGAATTATTTCATTCGATTGTTTCATTAATGATTTAAATTTTATAATAATTATAGAGTATATAAGGATTTTATTGTAGTATTATTTCATTAAGGCTTTGAAATTGTGTGGTACCAAGAATAGGTACTCAATAACTTTTTATACTTTTTGGAAAATATATATTTGAGAGAATGATAAACCTTAACATGGTTCTGAAATTGAGGTAGTGATTTTGGAATAATATATAATTGAGTTGGATAAATTATATTGGGTATTATTGACATCCTTAGAAATGATTAATGGTTTTTTATTCCATCATTGTTGGGGTATTAATTTTTTTTGTATTTAAGGAGTATTTCCATTATTTTATAAGGAACAAGGTAGAATGAATGTACTCAATATGGTTTTTTGGTAATTAAAGGTGTTACCATGTTTTATGAGAATACATAATGAAGGTATTCACAAGTTATTTTGTGGAAGAAATAGATCTTCATTATGTTTACCATCCTTATAAATTTTTTACTCTGAGTTTAGTCATAAGTATTTTTGATCTGTATAATGGTTAGAATGGATTAAGTTATACATTGTATAGTAATGTTTATAGTTAAAATAGTTCTAAAGATAATTTATTTTGGATTGATGTAAAAAAGGACAATCAAGAGGTTAGGTGATAACCAATTGTATCCGACAAGGCCGCCTGACTTGAGCCTGTATCTGAAAGGTGACAAGGGTGCATCACCTACCACTGGAATACATGATGTCCTGGTAGGTATAATGTTTTTTTTCAATATGTAATGATTTCTAAATTATTAATTAAATTTATTGAAACACAATATGATTTTGTTAAATATAATATTTTTGAGTTCTATTATATTTTGTTGTAAATGATGAGTTTATTGTTTAAATTATTTAATGGATGGAACACTACATTCCATGTATTATTTTTTTATTATATAATGAAATTAATTCTCAATAATTTCGTTACAACACATAAAACCAATTTTTTTCATTATACCTTATGATTTATTGAAGCAATGACATATCAAATCATCATTGATTGATGGATTTGAGTCCCAAAATATGAGTTTTATTATCCACATGATTGTTATTGATGAACTCAATCACTCCCGATAAATATTAACATTTTTTCACAAATTATGTGTCTCTATTTTGCACAAATTTTCTCCTATTAGATATCATAATTTGGTGGTGTATTTATAATTTCCCTTTTCCTCTTGTTATGAAGATATTTATTTACACTATTTCTGATGTTGGTTATCCACAAATGTATTTTCTATTTTTAACATTTAATTTTTGAATAACAATTTTAAATTAAGAGGATGAAATTTATTGAAGGAGGTAATAATGTGACACCCCATGATTTCATAGTATGTTATCCCTTTAAAATAATTCAATAGCTTGTATTACACTCAACACTGAGTTAAAGTTCACTATAACTTACCAAACTAGTTGTTAAAAAATTGGTTATGAATAATAATAACTACATATTAAGTATTATATACTCCATATAATTTTAACATCCATGTTATGTGTTTCTTAGACATAATAATAGATCAGATAAAATTTTTCAAATAAAGGATGTATTTTAACGAAATTCTAATTTAAACCCCTTTTAATGTTGATTCCTTTTTAAATCCAATATTTGAAACTTTTATAATCTCAATTTTGCAGAATATAATTTTCTTTAGAATAGAGACATAAACATTTAGTTTTGATAAAATTTTTGTGTTTTTCTGATAACTTTCATATTTTGATGAATAGTGGGAAATACTAAATTTTAATTGAAAACAACTTTTTAACTAAAAATAATTTATACTATTAAACTAAAAATCTGAATGGTTTAGAAGAATAATTATATTATATTTTTATCATTTAATCCAATTTTTTCATTTTAAGTAACTTTACATTTAAATTGGAAATATACAAAAAACAATGTTTTGATTGTTTTTACTTATCAAAATCCTACATTCTAGTTTTGAAAATGGGAATAAATAATAAATTTATTAAATAAAGTTTAATTATTTTATTTTGGTAAAATAAAATAAAATTTTAAATTTAGAATATCAAAATTATCTTATACTGAAATTTTGATATTTTTCTGAAAACATTAAATTTTTGATGAATAGTGAAAAACATTGCGTTATTGTTGAAAATTGATTTTATTATTTAAAAATTTATTTTTAATTTATTTATTTGTTAAAGTAAAAATAGATACATATTAACTATATTAGTCCAGTGTGATTTATTAGAGTCATTCAATAATAAGATTAGATATATTAAATTGTATTGAAATTTTTAACGACTTTTACCCAGCTTCTAGGAACATTTTAAAACTTTCATAAAACATAATATTACTACTTCTGTAAATATAATTTAAAATATACGAGTGACGCAATTTCAAATAATATGTAAAATGTGGTCCATGGATGAATGTAATTTGTAGTGAATAGTAACTTTTAGATTTTATTTACCACAAAAAAATATAAATAGGGTAATTAAAGGTGAAAATGATATTTTTATTACCCCATAACATGTCCTAATTATATTGGATAAGTTTATTTAGACCAAAATAATCCTTAGGAATAAAAAATAAACCTTTTTATCCACATGTATTAGATTATGAAATTTATTATTATTTTATTTAAAGAAGAGTTAAAAGTTTCAAATTCAAATTATAATAACAAAAACATATTTAATTTATGTTTAAACATAAGATAAATTCAACTATAAATATTAATTAGAAAGAAAAAAATATTTCCTAAATCATGGTATTTTATTTAAAAAATTTATACATTAAATAATTAAATTTATAAATGACACGATGTTGATGGAGTAATTACCTTATTACTGAATGATTAAAAACATTGATATTATAAATACTAAAATAATTGTAAATTGAGACTTTTGATGCATTCCATGATATTAGTTGGTCAATATGGAATTTTAGGGTTGATTCAAATAATTTTTTTCAAATTAATAATGTTCTTATCCATTTTAAAAAAACCAAATACTAGATAGTGTCAAATTTGAAATGAATGTGCTTTTAAACAAATACGGTATTAATATACGATATAATAATCATAAATATCAATGATTCATCCAAGTGACTTATATATGGTTATATATATAATTAATTAACCAATTAAGGTTATATTTTAATTTTATAGTATATTAATTTACAATATAATATAAGAATAAAAGGATATATGGTAAATGTTAAACTATTTACCCAGGAGTTAAATCTAAAAGATATGGTTAATATGGTGAACTAAACATGTATAAAAACTAAATGTTGAGATTTTTTAGACCTATAACCACCTTATCCTAAATCTTTATCAATTAGGAGACATTATAAACTGAAAATTATATTATAATTATTTAATATTTAATGATTACCCTAAAGTGACCATCACCTCTCTTATAAAAGGATAATTCCCCTTCTCGTAATTTCACACCACAAAATCCATTTGGATCATCCAAACCCTTCCCCAATATCCTAAAAAATACCCTCACTATGAGATGTAGGCCATTCTATGATCATAAAGTCAACCTATGAATCCCTTTTGTTCAAATCTGAAAGAAATACCTAAAGAAGAGGTAATCATTTAATCACCTCTTTCAATGTTATTTTCATCTTCCACTTCCTCATTATTTTTTTGTTTACAAAATAAAATAATAACTCTAATTAATTCCACAAACTATGATTTTATTAAAAAAAATTAAAAACCATATTCATTATACTATCCATTCTATGAATGACAAAGTTACCATACGTTTGTATGTATGGTTTACCGTCTCCACGCTGTGATGTAGTTTTTAATTCAATTGTTCATTTTTTGGATAGGTATAATAATTAGTATAATTGAGGTAAATAATAAATACAACATGTTATTGATTCTTCATATGTAATATACCATCCCATTACACAATATTCAACCATCATTATAATGATATTGTTGCTCATGTTTACGTACGGCTTAGCGTCTCCACGACGCGATAAAATTTCATTCCCCATCGTAACCATTAATGAATAATTTTTATTTGATGATTAAAAATAATTTTTAAAGAACATAATATCGTTTTGTATATGAATAAAATACATCCTAACCATAACAAACATGAATTACATAATAAAACATATAAAGGAAAATGAATCACTTATCACCCAAAACAATGATACTATTGAAATATTATTAACAAGGAAATATTATAAAAGAATATATGATATCAAATTTATATATGATGAATATTGTATAAATTAATAACAATCATTTAACCAATATACCATAGGTTAATGTACCCTCAAAATAGGAAAAATACATGGTAAAGGTCAATTTCTCAATCTCATTATTATCTGTGATTTTTTATGTGTAAGTATTTTCTGGGACATATTTATCATCCACGTCCATGTTTCATAATAATTTTTCCAAAAGGAAAAATTTATGGTTTTATGGAAGGTAATATTTAACTAGATCATCATTTTAAATGTTTTAATGATATAACTTTATAAATATTTTTAATCAATATCCATGTTTTCAAAGTGATTTTTTGGATTTATTTATAAAGATATGATTGTTTTAAAATGTTAATTTGTTTAAAATGTTTCAAAGTGGAATGAGACACATTGATTAAAAAGTCTCTATTAAATTAATTCTTTTATAAATTGAGTGGCTTTTAAATTATTTCATGAAAAATGGATATTTCTCTCAAAGAGTTCTACTTATCATTTTAAACTATTTCACATCCTCTACTAGATATTACTCTTGATTGAGGTTTCTTTATAATCATATAATCTTCTATATTTTTTAATGATTTATGATATTTTTGAATGGGGATGTGTTATTTTTATACCATTCATGGTTTATGGTTAGATTATTGGCATTTCATATGCTAGTTTTAATAAAAATGATTTTGTTATGTTTCACCATTTTCATATGTGGAATGAATTTGACTTAGTAAGTGACGGGAGGTCCTGCTATAACCCCTCAAAGCATAGGTCGGTCTCATTACCAAACTAGTGTCTTAGAACAATGCCGTGAAATAATATTATTTTTAGTCTTGGCATCAGGCCTTGACTATTTGATTATGATCTCTGACATTAGGCATTAAATCACTATGAAATTAACTATTAATATTACCTGTAATTATTCAAATAGTACAATTTATATGTGAATAAGTAAATGAAATTATTTGATTTATATTTTCAATATTATGCTAATGTTTAAGATTAAATTGATTATGATTTAGTCTTATAGATTGCCTTAATTGGTTAAGATTATTTAGGAATTTCATTTCTATATTGTTATCTTTACTGAGAATATGATCTCACCCCATTATTATGTTTTATTTTTCCAATGATTCGAAGAAGTATATTATGATAGAACTGCAAAAATAGGCTATGGAATATGAGTGTGTTCAGATGGGGACATTATGTTGTTGTTTTTATTTTTAATAATGTAATGTAAAACTTATGTATGTATCTAGTACTTACAAGTCTACTAAACTGAATATTATTACATTCTTGATCTGTTATTTTTATGCCAATGATATTTAATAATTCATAGACTCAAGATAACTTTGGTTACGGCATTACATTGGAAATGTGTTTCATACACGCTATCAAATAAAAATTACTCATTTGTAATTCTTGAGATTTTATATTCTCCCAACTGTAATTAAACTTCTTTCTTGTAATTATAAAATGATATTCGTAATTTATGGTTTGATATTTCAAAATTACATTGCTAAAATACAACATCATGAGAAGATTTAATTAAATACCCTCTTAATAAAATGGAATGAGAATTACAAAGGTCACATGGAATAACATATTATTCGGTGTCTATGAATGAAAACATTAGTGGATCATAGAGATACTTACATGGAGGAAAATAAAAAATATTTATATGTGTGATTGAGGTATTTGATTACAAGGAAAAACATATCAAAGAATTGTTGAGGGACTCAAATCCCAATTTTTTTTTGATGATTTCAAATATTATCTGTTCAAAAAAAAATAATGGTATTAGGGTAAAATTATAACATTTTTTCCTTTATGATGATGAATTATTTTTTTGACCAAGAATATAAGTTAATATACATAGATTATACATTCCAATATCATGAGATCAATTTCGTCATTTTTTAGTGTTTTGATTAATTTATAATTCATCCCTTACACTATGTAAAGTATGTCATCAAATGAAATTATTTATTCTGGAAGATCCAGAATTTAATTTTTATGGATCATAAGAACCATAAAACATGTCTCTATATTAATATCTATGTAATTTACAAAACTAATATTGTTATTACAACAACCAATAAACCCAACATATTCTTCCAATGGTTCATCATTAACAATTATTTGTCAAATTATTTATCTTAAATCAATGAAACATTAACTTGGATGTCATGTAATCTAATGGTAGGAACAAAACCCTTGCCGTCCTTTATTTATGGTTTACATCCCAAATACATTGATGATATTGATGGGTTTTCACTCAATATATATTTTTCTTACTTCTAAAAACATATTATTATAATTTCCATAATACATATTATAAACATCCATAAAATATCGTTAATCACTAAATAGCCTTTTAACTGTGTATTTCAAAAAAAACACAATGCATATATAACTCATCTATTTATTTCCATGTAGTTCATTCCGTGTTCATGATTTTATTATATACAAGAGGGTATTGACTCTGGAAATTCCTAGGCTCCCCAAATTTATGGAAATAAATTATACATGAAATATTAGGATGATTTTTATATCCTTACATTATACTATTCATTTTCCCACAAAAATTTGTTTCATTATTTTCTTGTTTCCCGCACATAAATCATTTATCCATTCCATTGACAAACTTTCATGGGTATCTCCTTCTATATTTCTGGTTTTATTTAAATCAAGTGTTCATTTCTCCCTGGTATCCAACACATGAGATCATAGAGAACATCAAATTTCTCTTATTTAGTGATTTCAAGAGTTTGTTATGGTATATATTGTTACCATATTTCAAGAAAATAGATTTGGAATAAAGACAATATTTTTTACTCAAATGAATCACTAATTTTTTTGTTCATTTTCACCACCTTGTCCTTCTTATTCAGTGTCATCATGCATCATTCAGGTTCTATCTATTGACTACTACAAAAAAGCATCGTGTGAGAAATAATAGTCATAGTGATAAAAATGTATAGTAATTTATTGAATATCTAAATAATGAAATATTATTATTAATATAAAACTCCTTAGGTTTAACCTAAGTTAGTCACCTTCATCATATATTAAAATCCTCCATAATGGTTTGTAAATAAAATGTGAATTATTTTAAACATATCCTCAGAGAGTGTCAAACTAGGTGTGTAGAAAGGAAAGTTTTCATGTACCGTGATACACTCATGTCAGTCCTGATTCTACTTTTCGGAGTTAATAACTGTAGGTACATCAGTTCCATAACCACACCAAGTTGTAGTATATAGACAATGATGCATTTCTAGGAAAATCACTGAAATATCTCCCTTTCTAAAACTCTCAAATTTTCTTCTATAATTATCTTCAAAAATATACCTTATTGTTTTATTTCAAAATCTATTCATTCATAAATATTGGATTTATGATTTCTTCTAAACATCATTTGATACCAATAGTAGCGTCCCATCCTGAAGAATCCTGGAGCTGGTGTCTACCACCATTACATTTTCATGATAACAATGAATAAAATCATGAAGGGCCAAAGAGATTAATAGTCTTTGTAAACTATATATATACACGAGTCTTGTAATAAAATTGAATAAAATATACATAAAACAACATATTTGTGCTAACATTATTCCCACTTAGCATATCCATCCATGTATTTCTTAACACACTTGTTGGATTCCATGGGATAAGAAAAAAATGAGGATGATTTCAACTACCCATTAACGGTTATGTACACGGAGAAAAATAATAACTGAATAATAATAATCAACATGGAAAATTAAATAACTCAACACCCATTCCATGTAATCTATAAAAAGAGAGGTATTGTGTAAGAGATATGGAAAGGTAAATAACTAAACACACATTTCATTTAAAATAATAGATAAAGAATAATTAATTTCTAAAGCTAAATAACTTAACACATATGAAATTAAAAATGTAACCTAATAATAAAAATCAACCATATATTTTGTCATAGTGAAAATCACATGGATAATAATAACCAAATAAATGTGAATTCAATGATTAATTATTTGACATCATGATTTATTATAACATTATAACTTTACCTTCAAAATAAATCATTATGATAGGTAAAAAAACTAGTTAAAACCCCATTAGCTTAGTCTAGACATCGTACTCATCCCACAAGACAACCTATGCATTAAAGGGAATGCATTAACTAGTCCTCAACCTATGTCTTTCATTTCCAAATCATTCACCACAAATATAATAATCTATATAAATCCAAAAAAATGTTCCTTATAAAATATATGTATTGAGTAGGAGATATAGCTCTGTCAATATTTCTCTAGTTAGTCAGATTACATTAAATAAAAACACTATACATTGAAATGGTATACCGTTCATGAAATAAATTCATAAATGATAAATAATATGGATATTTAGTTGAAACATAATTTCTAATGATCATATGGAATTAAATATTTTTAAGGGACATAAAAATTAATCAAGGTAGTGAATTTTAGTAATACCCTTGGTCATAGATATCATAAATCATCATGAAAAATAATAATTATGGTATTTATAGAATATATCCTAAGAGGTTTAATGATAAAAGGTTCTTGTAATTGATGAATATAAATAAATTAATAAGAAACAAATATTTTTTTTCTCATTTTGAAAAACATTTTCAAGACACCCTATTAATTGAAAATGAATTTTAAAAATATTTTCTATAAAATATCATAAAAAATAAAAAATTATTCATCAATAAATGTTTGAGGTTAATTATATACACACCATAAATGGTAAATAGAACATTTCTTTTTCCTGAAAAAATTGTTAGAAAAGTTCCGTGTTTGGAAGGAAACAAGAATATTACATTGACAACATTTTTTTAATAAAAAAGTGGTGAAAATTATAAAATAAATCAATTTTAAAATATTTAAATCATTTTTCAAATTATTTTTATAAAACATGTTTTCTGAGAGATAATAGATCTCCATCTAAAGAGGTAAATAGAGTTTTGTTTTCAAGAAAAAATTCAATAAAAAAATTAGAGTACCATTGAGTTGTAAAATGGTAATATTACTTGAAATATATCATGATTTACCTGTGTAAAATAAAATTTAACGATTTATTAAATATTGATAATATAATTACAATTTATAAAAATTCATGTTTAAATAATCCCAATTAAAATGAGATTGTGATGTAAACCCTTGAAAAGACCCTAACGTTGAAGTGAGAATTAATCAATAAATAAGTTATGTGAATACAATTTAAATACCCATAAAACATGATTAAATACAATAATTAATATTAAAAAGTTATTACACACATTATCTAATAATATTAATTAGTATTACGAAGTGATATAACCAAATGCAAATGAATGAAGTTATGAAATTCGATTCCAATTGGTAACTTTTAATTAAAATCCCATTATATAAAATTATTTAAATTGAATCTTATAATACCATGAATAATTTCTTACTGAAAATATTAAATGTAATTTAATAATATATAGATCTTTTAAATGAATCTAGTTGCATAACATTACAATATGCCTCAATAAAATGAAATTGAGACAAAATCCATTACCTTGCGTTTCATTTTCGATAACATCCATTAAGTTCATAATAATGGTTTTATTAATTTCATTAACTTATAGGAGAAGAATAATAACATTTAAAATATCATATAAGATTTTCATATAATATTTTATTTCTCTTTTAATAATTATAATTCATTAAATTCACTATTTTGGGTGTTAATCTCTGATTTTTTCTATTATGTTTGGACTTGTTAATTTTATACCTATTGCTGAGATAATGGTTTGATAATATAAATAGCTTAAACATTAATTTAAATGTTATATATATACAAAATATATTTATTTATATTAATCAATAAATTTTGGATTTTGAAAATGAAATACGTCTTTCATTGAAATTGTCAGTTGTGTGTATGCATCATCATTATTTGCATTTTCTAGTAATATTTAAAAGAATAAAAAGGGAATGATATTTATGTATATTATAATTATATGTTAATATTTAGGCCGTATATTTGAAATATTTTTATTAAATCCAATAATAAAAAATTCTAGGTAAATCATGAACGAATCACATCGCTCTAAGGGGGTGGTTGACCACATATCCATGAATGATGTTATAGTTTTCCCATAAAATGGAATGTATGAAGGTATATGGTATAATATAAATAAAAAACATTAATACATTATAAATAAATTATAAATAATATATATATATAATATAATATATAATAAAATATATATATATATATATATAATATAAACTATAAATCCATCATTGTTCCCGACCTTTTAAACTTGGTAGTGGTAGAACAAATGACAAGAGTTCATGAGGTCGTAGTCCACCATAAACACAAATGATTATTGTGTATACAATTTGATGGAAGTTTATGTTGTGTTATGAAATACCATTGACATAAATACTATATTTTATTTATGATAAATAGGTTATTAGATAATCCTAATTTAAAAAAATTGAGTGGGTGGAGAATTAAATGAAACAAAAGTGATTGTTTAAGAGTGTAACCTCTTATATGGGTAACTCATTTTTTTATACAAAAAGGAATTCATGATTTTATTTAATATAAAACTGAATCTTATTGGATTAGGCAAAAAAAAATTATATAATATTTCAGGGTTTGGAAGAGAAAAATGGCTTGAGAGGTGTACATATGTAAGAGGGTGTGTAAATTTTTTAGTGGAGGATTGACATTCTTATAAATGATTGAATGAAATATTTTTACACTTTTTTCAATGAAAAGTGGCTCCAATTGTGATCCATTATAGATAAAAGATATTATAGTGTTTAAATAATGACATATTATACACTTTGGACATGTGGCTATGTCAATTTAGACCTTAATATTAAGTTTAATTAAATGTTAAGATAATTTGTCTCTTAATTATGTAATTCATTTTAACTGAATTCCCTAATATTATTAGTACAAATTAATTTGAAACTAAAATAAATTATAATTATTCTTATTCCAATTATGGAAACCATTTTTTTTGAAATTCCATTAATAGAAGATTCAGAAATTAATTTAAATTTAATCACATGGATGGGAAGCAATGGTGTGTTTTTAAAGTAAAAATGTTCAAATGGTTGAAATGTTTTAATTTCTGATTTCAATTTTAATATTTCATAAAAGTCCTAAATTTGTATTATTGATAATTTCATATTAAAAAAATTTAAAAATATTATTTATCATTAAAAATTAATTTTATGATACATCATTTTTCAATTAGTATTCATTATTTTTCTGTATTTATCAAAATAACTAATGTTCTATGAAAAATGAAAATAATTTACACTAATACTATATTAAAATTTCTAATTTAAAAAATAATTTTATATTTTCAAATAATATTTATAAAAGTGTAAAATTTTGTTTTTAAAACAAGTGATCCATTAAAAGGAGACAAAATTACCATTAAGAAAATATGGGATTTTATGCATAAATTTGGGTTTCTTTATATCTTATGTCTATCATATTCATTAAATGAATGTAAAAATATTTTATTAAATATATAACAAATATATTTCATTAATATCATTCATGAATATTTATTAAATTAATTTATTAAGAAAAATATCATTAGTAGAATAAAAAAATTATAAAAACATTTACATTATATTCCATTTTTTTCATATCTAATTAATTAGTCACCAATAAATTAATTTATATTTGTGTAAACCATATATTTTCTATATGATCAATATTCCTTTTAATACATGCTAATTTAACAATTGGGTTATATTGTTTTATATTAAAAAATTATATTTTAATAATTTATATTGTTTTTTAGTAAAAAAATGCTCACTAATGTAATGCATGGTATCTAAGAAACTCATTGTTTCATGTGATGTAATATGACTTAGCATTTTATGCTTTAGAAGCAGCAGAATATAATAAAATTATTCAATATAGTAAATATATCATAAATTCTCAAGAGGTTATATTCATTTATACTCTTGGTGTTATTTGACATATATGCTATAGAATAAAAGTTACTCATTTAGAATTTTTGCGGTGTCACAAAGTGGGATGTTTCAAGACACTTAGGGAGCTCAAAAATGTAGTTAAATTTGATTTTAAAAAATAAGTGACATTATTTTTAATGACGATGCCTTGCGGGTTAAATGGTTTGTGAGGATTTATCGGTAGACATTCTTTACAGAAGAAGATTATACATGATGAAACTGGTTTGGGTATGAAAAATAATATTGTGAATGACTGCATATGACAATATTTTATGTAGTTGATTTGCAGGCGGGGAATCTTCATGATGATTCTTCATAGTGATGTTCTATACAAACTAACATTACGTATGTCACGAAACTTCCATGTGGATAGTGCTTTATGGTATTGTGATGATTTGTGCAATGGGGATGTGACTAGTTCTAATATAAACCAGTTGCTAAGAAACTGTTTGCGGGAGATGAATAATTGACCCTGAAATAGTGGAATGAGAAGTTAGAATTATGTTTTATAGCCATGGTAGTTAAAGCTATTGTAAGAACCTGGTTTTTATTTTTATGAATGGAAAATTACTTTTTAGTTTGAACTTATGAAAATGGGAGAAAGAGGTCTAGGGAATGGGTGTAGGCTTGTTACGTGTTGGGGCTAGGAACTACACACCATGTATATATTTGAATATGTCATGTATGGAAGTCTACACACCACATAATCCCAATACAAAAACACGTAGAGGTTGGGCTAGAAAAATATACAGATATGTTTTGTAGTATCAATTCCACACTGTGTACTTTTATTAAATGATTAATTGGGTAAGTAGAATTGTTTTTTATCTAATATATAGAGTCCTAATCTGGGGTCACGAACTAGAGTGCTGATAGCTATTTTTCTCCAGATTAAGCATTTGAACCTCGATTCCATCAACATTGGTTATGTTTGAACCTGATCGGTGAGCTCTTGATTACTCTTGAGTCGTTCATCACGATTTCTACAATCGACGATGTTGTTTAAGGTCGATTATTTATAACTATATTGTAGATATACTCTATTCTAGGTCAAATCAAAGCTAGAAGTCGGATGAGGAGAGTCGTACTACGACATGGTTGGTTGTATTCTGTCATTCATGAATTGTCTTGATATTTATATATTTCAATGGGTCGCTCTCCAAATTTTAGGGTGTCGATTGATTTATTAATGATCCTTTTTATTACAAATTTATTATTATGTAATTAATTAGATGATTTGAAAGCATGTTTACTATTTTGAACCATGATTTAGGGCCACCCCATGGGTGAGTTTCCCTTATATGTCCATTTGGATAAGAATTCATACGTGGCTTGACTTAAATTCCCATTCTTGTGTTGTTAAAAATAAATTTCTCACCATATTAATTTACCATGTGAGATGCACATTTTTTTTTAGTTGATTAAATTTCATAATAGGCTTGTTACAATTATTTTCTATGTGAGTTATCCAGGCTAGTCCATGTAATAGTTTAATCTATATGTGTTGGTCAATTTTGTACACCAAGCCCACATGTGTTTATTATGAATAATACATGTGATAGATTAATTCATATGTGTTGCTTTTGATATGAAATGTGTAATCGAATTTGATGATAAAAATATGTAATTAGAAATGGGTGAGACAAAATCTCAGTTAAAAGACTTCCTCGGTCTCATGTTACTAATTTAACCATATATACCTTGGGTGAACCATTGCCTCGGTTGAATGATTATGGATGATCTCAAGAAGATTACAATGTAATTGATTTTATTGAGCCACATATATGGAGGTCAGGCCCATTGAGTTTTATTTTAAAATGTGAAGCAAACCTAGGATCCATTGACGGATATCGAGGCTAGACTCTATTAGAAAATGATAAAATAATTATTATGTCATGAGTTGATGGTTAATTAATGAGGGGGGTTTTCTGGCCTAGACCAGACCTCGAGACATTATTGGATTCATAGAACATGAATAGTGAAATGCACGGCTTTTGATGCATCTCCCAAGACAAATCCCAAGATTGGATTCAGTCTTCACATATACATGTTTACCATTATCTTATAGGACATATATTGTGCTTATATTTTAGTACCTACTATTTAATCATTTCACTACTATACAATAATTACTATATATATATTCACTGATTGAATGGAAAATAACTTTGGTGGTTACCTTCGAGGTTTTAGTCTCACACCCCGGTTGCGACATTCTTTGGGCCAAAATAGATTATATGATTGTAAGTATTGATCACGCCTAGCGCCCTACTACATGTTTTTGATGAGCTATATAGGAGTCAAAGGGTATGGGACTGATTTGAGGCATGTGATGCTTCCTAGTATCTTTTTTCTTGTTATTTTTAGAGATATATTGGTTACTACTATAGTGTACTTTATTGTATGATTTCTAGAACATGTGACATGATTCATGAACATTAGTATTGAATGATGCTTGTTTATTTATCTTATTATTCATTCCCTATTTATTTCAGTTATATGTTTTTTACTACATTAATTATTGTTTATCATTATTTCTATGTGTTATGCTCTAACAATGAGGGCACAATTTCTCCACTATCGCACCCTAGGCCCTCACTGCTAGTAGGCAACTGTTGGCTTTTAGGGAAACTCACTTGAGACCATGTAGCCAACTGGGTACCAGGCACTAGTTGACTGTCTTATGGATCTAGGATGTTACATTGTGGTATTAAAGGATTTTTCTTTTTTGTATTGAATTAATATTTGGAGAAATTAAAATAATATATAAAGGGAATGAAATTTTTTAATTAGTTGTGCCTGATATTAGTTACCCCGTCTATAGGGAAAAGAAAAATTACCTCAAATAGAATTGTGATTTTTGGATTTTTATCTGTTAAAGTTGAATCGAATTAACTGTTTGGTGAGGTACTTGTTTTTTATTGTCATTACTGAAATCATTGTGGTTGTATTTTCTCAAAACGCGATGATATGAGGGTATTCCATTTCACGCATCATATAGGAACTTGTTAGAAATAACATGTCATGTATTCATTCCATGATATTTTTAGAGAGTTACTAATTTCATGTTGTTGTTCTTTTAAGACATATATTTTTAATTTATATTTTTTACTTGTTTGGATTTTTTTTAGAGTAAGAGACATCATGCATCATATTTGGTATTGAATGATTCTTGGTTATTTATTTTATTAGTCTTCCGCTGTTTATTTCGGTTATTTGTTCTTTACTACATCTGCTATTATTTATAATTATTACTCTATGTTAGACTCTTACATATAGGGAACATTCTACCCCCTATCACACCCTAGGCCCTCACTGTTAGTCAGAAGCCTTTGGAATTTTTGGTAATGCACATGAGTTTATGTGGCCAACTTGGTACGGTGAACCATTTTCAGTGCATACGGATCTGGGATGTAAAAAAGTGGTATCATAAGAGATTTATTTTTTGTTTTATATTACTATTTGGTGACATTATAAAGGGATATAAAGGGAATAGAATTTGGTAATTAGCTATGCCTGAGAGTGGCTACCCTGTTTTTAGGGAAAATCCAAATTGCCTCAAATTGAATTATGAATTTTGGATTTTCATATATTATAGTTGATTCAATTTCACCATTAGGTGACACAGTAGTTGTGTGTTTTCATTATTGATATCATTGTTGTTCTATATTGTTGCAACCTTATGAGATGAGGTTATTCCATCTCTTGCATCATATAATAACTTGTTAGAAGTTACATGTCATGCATTATTTCCATGCCATTAAGAGAGAATTACAGGTTTCATGTTATTGTGATATATGGCATGATATATATTCTTTCTATTGTAATAGATACTATGATATATATGCCTATTGTTGTTATAGGATTATTGGTACGTATTATGGATGAATTAGATTCACCCTAAAATTTGGTCCCTTAGGATTATAGGGCCCCTCAGATCAAAAATTGATCGATCATGTTTCAACCATGGGATAAAAATTGTGTTGATATGTGAAAAATGTGGATACCATGGTTTGAGTTGCAGGTAGTTTGGTCCCCCACAAATAAAAATTTGGAACATCATTGATTTTTATTATAAAAAAATGGTTTCCGGAATTTTTTGAGGCTCACTGTCTAGATACCGATACAATATGGCATGTGGTCATATGAACCCACACCATGTGTTATTTTATTCAGGAAGAATAGATATTTTCCATGACATGACGTGTACTCTTAGTACATGCCGTGTCCTATTTGACCATTTAACCGGTCGTGTGATAAACCACACAGGATGTTAGTTTCTGGGTAGAACATGACATGTATGGAATGTACAACCCGTTTTGTTTTAATTATGAGAAAACCGTGTGATTCTTACTATGTAGAAAGACCTAGATATGAGGGAGAAACTGAGTACACACTGTGTACCTGGGACATTTCCATGACCAAGGAATATGGAGTTACATGCCCATGTGAGATTTTAAAGGGCCATATCATGTTTTGGGATAAAATGTTGTGTACTTAGGATGTTTAAACACCTAGGATGATGGGATTACACATCTATGTAATAACATGAGGTTCCACACCATGTGTGGATTCTACACTCCATGCACTCGACTTTTTTTAAAACCTTTTAGGTTTTTCTTCTCATATTGTATCTCCCTTTTCTAGTTTTGGACACGTGTATAGTCCATTCTGAGAAGTACATGGAGTATATTTAAATGATGAAACCTGTGGATTATTTTGAGGAATCATAATCGGTTCTTGGAGTATCCTTCTACATGGATATGTCCTTCCTCCAATCATTGTTCCCATTTTTCACATGAAAAATGAAACACGGAGTGAATGATCTTTTTGTTGTTCAGACTATCCATGCTGAGACCACTAACCTACGATGAGATATGAGCTATGTCTCATGACCTATGTTTTGAGGACTTATCCTTAGGAAGATATTTATTTAAGGCCTATGAGAACGTGAGACTTGTTTCTTTTAAGGATCCCCTGAGGGATGACAATGCTTGCATGTTTTAATAGGGAGTCCCTTGTAGGATCTCTCTTCTCTATACCTATTTTCGAGGTTCCATGTTATAGGATGCCTCTGCTATTTATCTTTTGAGTATTCCGTGTAGGATTCCACATTTTCCATTCATCAAAGGATCCATAGTAAGATGCATTTACTCATGTTTACCTGGAGGATCCCATGTATGATTACACTCATTGTTTAACCTGACAAGACTCAACCATAGTATTGGTATTTTTATTGTATCTCCCATTGTATGACACCTAGATCTGGACAATGGGGAAAGAAGAGGCGCTATTTCTTAGGGGACGTAGTTGAAATGTCCTGTTTGATATCTCAACATTTGAAATGCAACATTTTCTTGTATATAGAGACCCTCCTAGGATTCCTCATTTTCTAAAAATTAACATACATGATGTTTTTCAATTGTCCTTTTTATGGTGTTTGGTTTCTATAGAGGTAACCCTTATGTGTATGGGTGATCATCGTATCATCACATTTGATATGGTAATGATCATTGAGGAGTGCTCAGCTCAGTAGGTTAGAAATGCCTCGGGCATGGCCAAAAAAATAAAAGGTCATATGGACCTCTCTTTCTTTATGTGATGGGAGACTTGATACATCATCATCCATGTAAATGGTTATGTTGATGATGTGAGGTTGAGCCATTTCATGCATGAGCCATCTGTTACTAGGTTTCATTATGTGGAGAACATATGAATAGTACCCAAAATATTTTTCTTGTTGTTATAAATGTGGGGTGGTATATGTTATCATATGCGGCACCAATCAATTGATAAATGATTAAAATGAGACACCATGTTTGTTTAAATCATTGAGCGTTGATAGGTTGTGTATGTTCATGGTTATATCCAGACTATAGAGACAAAAAGGTTTTGGATTAATGTTTGTTCCACTACTCAGGTGGGCACTCTATGACATGGGAGTTTTTACATGCAGGTTAGTTTAATTTTTTTCTTTCTTTTCACGTTATATGACATGGTGATCATTATTGGTTGAATGAATCTTGTGCATTTATGTTAGTTATGAACTCGCATGATTGAGAGTGGTTTCATTATTTTTATGACACTCAAAGGTGAGAAGCATCAATTTGGTTCTATTTAAATGTGTTCTTCTAGGTAGAAGGATCACAATCAATAAACATTCATAGATGGTTGTTTCTACTTGTGTTCTATTGATACTTTCAAGTCATGTTTAATGTTTTTTCTCATTTGGAAGGATAATATAGCTACTGTTGGTTGTCTGCATATCACATGTGAGTCACCGATGATCATGGGTGGGCCTTAGTGATTATGTGTTAGATTTTACAAATATGCCTTGGGATTAAGGAATTTTGAATGTTAAATGACGAGGAGTCAGTTAGTGAAGCTGTGTTTCATTTTTGGAGGTCAACTAGTATTGGATTGAAAATACCTCCCTATAATTCATTAAGTTTATCTTAGTGTTATATTTCATAAGTGATTAGGATTTTCCCTATCATGACATCATCCTGGATGCACTAAGAGAGCATTGGTTAGATGTCAGACTATAGTAGAATGTTGTTGGGTTATTTTGTGATCTCCATCTATGTTTTGTGTTGGATGCATTTTTAAAAATGAGTCTTGATTAATCATGGGTGATAAATGGATTTCCATGATGGAATTCCTTGGAAGGACATAAGGATGCTTATCTTTTTCTTCGACGGGACAACCAGGTGGTTGCTGCTCTAGGATCAGTAAGTGTTCTTATATGGATTATTATCCTGGTACAAAAGTATCAATTTTAATGTGGTGTATGGACTACATTGGTGAGTTCCTCAGAGTATGAGTTGTTGAATATGAGGTTATCTTGGACTTATAGTTTGGATAATATGTGATTCCTTGTAATGATGTAACGGTTCTTGTTGGATGGATCTAGAATTAAGATCTAACTCATGTTGTGGCATGTTCATTTAATTGATCAAGGGATGGATTGACAATGGATCATCATCATGAGATAGTAATGAGATTCATTGAATGGGATCCTTGTGGGAATATGGTTCCTTGGGAGTTGTATTTGTGTTCTTTTTCACTACATCATCCTTCTAAGCCGTGTGTTTTTGAGAAAAGTCATTCAGTGATGGTTTGACTCTAAATCCTTCTTTTTATTCATGTTTGGTTCCATTAGATATGCTTAAACACTAATCCATATTTTGTTCAATCTTGTGTAAATTGTATCAATCACTTTTGAAGATATATATTTTAACCACTTTTGATGAGGTCAATTGAGGTTTGACTGTTCTTTGTTGTGAGGCCACTGTTATGACTCCAGTTATGTTCTGGTTTTACTAGTAAAAATAAAATCATGCTGGATGAATCTATATAACAATTAGGTGCATTCATGGTTGGGATTTCCATTTTTGGAGGTGTTGTAGTAATGATTTCTCTTTTCATTGGTTCTTGAAGGACTTACAAAGGTCGCTCACATCTTGCCGATCAATGAGACCTCTAGTGTTAATGAGATTGGGATCCAATATATTCATGAGGTGGTATGACATCATGGGGTCCCTCATTTTATAATTTAGATAGGGACACCCACAGTACTTATCATTTCTATTATATTCTATAAAGGGATCATGGTACACATGTTCTTTTAAGATGATTTGACAACCGCTAGATGCATATCCCGTCAGAGTGCATAATTCGGGTTCGGGAAGAAATTATATGGGCATGCACCATAAATTTTAAAGGGTATATGGAATATAAACATACCCATCGGTGTGATATCCTATAAAAATATCTTTCAAAATACTTTTCTGATTGTGGCATATGAAACATAGCGTGGTAGTCCATGTTGATCAACCCTGTGTTGGTTAGTGATAGAAGTGGCAGCTATGTTGGGACCTCATCTTGTCTTGAAGACCAATGAGTAGGTTAAGTTGATTCAGAAGCGAATACCTATCTCACAGTCTCGTCAAAAATATTTTTTTAATCTCCACATACAATATATATAGTATATGGTCTGGGACCATGTTTTCCTACATGTTTCCCTGAGGTTGGGACACAAGTGGATCGAGAGTCATGGTAGGTTTTCACCAAGATATGTTTGGCCATTAGTGATTCAATAGAGAGTCGGGCCTTTTGCCTATAAATTTTTGTTTCCCCAATTATGATGTTACCATACAGACATGTATCCTACATTTCAACCAGAGGTGGTTGAGTTCCAAGTATATGTGGCCCTTGAAGAGCATCCTTCTGTATTTTGGATCATAGAACAAATTTTCTCTATGTGTAGTATGTTCCTTTAGTACAAGTTCTAGGATAGGAAGACTGCATTAAGGATGTGATCTGGGAGATGGGTGCCGATGTACAATTGTTGTGTCCGAAGTTGTTCTCAGATATTTCATCATCACCATTGGATGGGTAATTTGGGGATCAATTTCATTATGTTAGAATTTTGTAAGAAGCCAGATCTTATTTAGAGGTATGGACATTTCCTTTTTAGTTTGTAAATATGAAAAGGTGTAAAGTGGTCGAGGGGATAGTTGCATGCCTGGTACACGAGGTGGTTATAAATTACACATCATGTACATTTACGTACACACCATTTAATCATGGAACACGCCCATGTACAGGTCATGCCCATAAAATATACGGACACGACGTGTAGTATTAATTACATGATTTATACATTTTATTAAATTTTTAAATAAAGAAGTAGTGTTGTTTTTCATTATATGTATAGAAGGCTAGTCTAGGGCATCGAACAATATAGTCGAGATACATTTTTTGTCCTAATTGATCATATGATCCCCAATTCCTTCACCGTAAGTTGTGTTTAAACTCGATCAGAGAACTCTATATTCCTCTTGATCCTTTCTTTTTGATTTATTCTCTAGAATAAGATATTTATGGTTTAGATTTTATAACCATTTTGTATATCTACTACATTATAGGTTGAATCAATGCTCGATTCTGCATAAGGAGAGTGGTACTATGACGAGGTTGGTGGTGTTGTTCCATTCACAAATTATCTTTATGTTTATATCTGTCGAAGTGCAGTGCATATAATTTTATAGAGTTTCTTGATTTATTAATTAACTATGTGATTTACTATTGATGATGAGGTAATTAATTAGATGATTTAAAATCTTTTTTGTATTTATGAACCTTTATTTTTGGCCAACCCATGGGTGTGTTTCATTGGATGGTCATTTGGGTGAGAATGCCTATGCGGCATAAAAGAAATTTCCATTCATCAATTGTTAAAAATTAATTTCTCATCATATGAATTTTCCAAGAGATTTTCATATTGAATTAAGATTTTTAATTATATATATTTCATAATAGGATTGTTACATGTTTTTTCCACAATGAGTTATCCTAGTATTAATATGTTATAATTTAAATTATATGTGTTGTTTAATTATGTAAACCAATCCCACATGGGTTAATTATATTAAATCCATGTGAATTTTTAATTGATAATTTTTTCCTTGGAGGATGAATGTGTAATTTAATTAAATGAGAAAAAGATTTAATTAGCAATGGGTGATACACAGTCATAGTTAAAAGACAAGTTTGGGCTCATTTGACTAATTACACCTTATAACCCTTGGGTGAACCATTATATTAGTTTAAAGAATATCGATGGGCTCTAGTGTCTAACTATTTAAAGGTCATGAGTGAGCCACATATATGGTGTTCAGGCTCAATGACACCTATATTAAAATTTTGAGCGAACCTATGATCCATTAAGGGATACAAATGCAAGACTCTATTAGAACATGATTAAATGATTATTGTGTCACAAGTTGGTGGTTAATTTTATGAGGGGGTCATCTTCCCTAGGATGGACCTTTAGACTTTATATGATTCATGGAACATGAATAATGTAATGAATTACTGATGAAACATCTACAAAGGAAAATCACAATCTTGGATTTGATCATCATGTATACATGTGTACCATTGTCTTCTGTGAAATATATTGTTATAAATTTTTGGTTCCTACTATTTAATGCATTAACTATTATAAACATCCTATTATATATATATATATGAACTAACTAATTGGGATATAATTTTTCAAGTTTCCTATTGGGATTTAGTCTCACACCATATTTGGGTCATCCATTGGTCCGAAACAATTTTTTTGATTTCATGTATTGATCAGGGAAAACAACCTAATATAGATACTTTTTGAACTTCTTAGGAGTCGGAGGTAATGGGATGGATCTGAGTCTTACGATCCTTCCTAGTATATTTTTTTCACTTTTTATTTTGAGACTTATATATTTTATTACTACAGTGTACTTGGTTGGATACTTTTCAGGAACATGTGACATGCTACATCATCTCTAGTATTGAATGATTCTTGGTTATTTATATTATTAGTACTTCGTTGATTATTTCAATTATATATTTTTTAATTATTCCTCTATAGTTCATTTTTATTCTACTATGTTACACTCTTCCAATGGGGGAATAATTTCCCCACAATCACACCCTAGGCCCTCGTGGTTATTTGATATCCATTGGCATTTGGGAAAATTCTCTTAAATCCATGCAGACAACCAGGTATGGGTCACTAGTTGAGTGGCATCTAGATCTGGTACGTTATACCTATTTTTGGGTGAATAATGTTTCTATAAAAATAATACAGTTGTTTTGAGTATAACGGGTTATGATGAAGATGAGATGGTTTGTGAACGCCACCTATGTATCCATTTGAGTTTGTGTGTGTGAGTTACAATATAATGAGTGAATATTATCTATGTTAGTAGAAAATTAGTATGCATCCAAAGTGATATGTGTTAGAATTTCATTTGGAGACCAATGAATAACTATAAACTACTTTTCGTGATCACATAATTTACATGAAATAATTGGATTGATAACCACTAGGTTAATTCCAATAAAATAATTTGATGCTTCTCAGATGAATTGTATTAGAAAGAAATTTGAGAAGATATAACTCTAAATGAGAATATAGAGTTTTGAAAAAGTCTATTGTTGTTCACAGTGTTGAGATAATTTTTTCGATGAAAATAAAACCATGTGTAGTTAGCATCCAGAATCATATAGAAGTGCAGTCATCAGTTTGTGAAGAAATATATTAATTTTTGGAATGTCCTATGAATGATACATATGATACTCCTTAATTATTTAATGTTAATTATGATATAATATCATAATATATGAGCATCATATATTTGATACTACATCTAAAAAAATTATGATAAGAATTTTTATCTAAATTGATAGTGGTTTTTGATTGAATAAGATTGAATGTGATGATATTGTGAAATATCCTTCTTATATATAATTATCAATGAAGAAGTTGTTTGCACCACATTCACATGATAAGTGAGGTTGTGGCGTCATAATTAGAAGAAGTAATCATCTTGAAAATTTGTTTCACTAAGGAAACTGATCAAATAAAGGTCATCATAGACTTGTGTGAATTACCATCATGTTTGAAAAGGTAGTTCAAATATTACATGTGAATTTATGATCCAGAAAGCCCATGGATTAAGATAAAAAAATCAACCTAAAATGGATCAATCCTTCATGAAGCGAGGAAATATATCCCATGGATTTCGGAGAAGAAGAATTTAATGTGACTTAGGATAAAAAATCTATATTACATATTCTGATGCCGACTAGTGTGGATTCTAGTCAGAAGATGGGGTGTAGTATAAAGAACCTCATTTTTTGTTTTAGTAGAGATACACTGTGACTTTTTATCAACCACTGCATATTTTTTTGAGGTTATAGATGATAATCTATGTTAGGGAGAATAACAAACATGATGAGTATGTCATCGTACCAAAACATGTAAATCATTATGTTATATTTCATTTTATTTATATCATTATTACAGGTACAACTATGATCCATAATTAGAGTAAATTTATACTATTTCTATCCACATAGGTTTAAATTAAATAAAACAATTTTTAAATAAAAAGGGTTCACTGATTCATTCATCCCCCTCCTAGTGATCTCACAATTTTTTGGGCATATCAATTTTTATCATAGTGAAGGTAACCACTGAATGATCTAATGTAATTACGATTATGTAGAATATAAATTTAGTAAAAAGGCTGGTTTAGTCGTATTTTTAATGGTGGTAACTATCATAGCATGAAATATATGATGATATCATATCTTATATCAATTAGGGTAGAAGTGATAGATGCAATTATAGTGGGATATCCGACTTATATTGATAATACTCTTATGAATTTTAATGATATTTGGAATTTTCATATTGAAGGGAAGGATCAAAATTCAATCTCAAAGGATTTATCAAAAAAGTTATATAATAAATTGAGGGGTCTCTAAACCACTATAAAAGTATTGGGAAAACATGGATGAAATTATAAAGGAAACATTAATGTAGAAGAAAATAAGTTACAATTATGTAGAATATTTTTTATGATATTAAAAAGGGTGATGATGATAGTTATGATGACTAAATCACATGATTAAATGAAAATTTTTGTATAATCAGTGGTTTTGGTGAGATTCCATATGGATTAGCCATTGTGATGAAACTGATGAGAAATGTTTCAAATAAATTTTTTTCAGAAGTTTTTGCATAGGAATAAGATGAAAATATGTCATTATATGAAATATATAATGTTCTCGTAGAATATGATATGATAAAAAACCATTTTTTAAGTATAAAAAAATGAGATGGATTTTAAATCAATTATAAATTGTAATACTATATTTGATGAGAAATTATAATCAATTGATTCGGAGGATGAGTCAATAGAAAAAGACTAAAATATAATGTTGGATTTAATTAAAAGGATGTATAACAATGATAGAGTAGAAAAATTTAAGAATCCACTAATATGATTAAATTATTATGGGATGAGTCCTTTTTTATATTAATGTACAAAAAATTCATCCAAGGTCACCAAATTTGATAATGAAGTAGACTACCTTAGGAAAAAGTATATGAAGTATGAAAAAGTTGAATACGAGAGAAAATATAAGTTATCAAAATAAATAAAATGAATATAATGACTAGGTAAATGGGGAATAATATTAATGACCTTCTGGATATCATATGTGTTTTAAGGGAAAAACCAAAACACCAAAAGACACATTAAAATTTGTAGAAGATGAAGAGAGAACTGATATATAATGGTACAAAAATGATAATATTTAATGTACTCTTAAAAATAAAATGAATACTTAAATTAATAATGGAAAAATAATAAATTAAAATAAATAACATCCAAAATGGAAGAGTCACATCATAGATAAGTCTATATGTGAAGAATGCATCTATGTTCGAAAGGAAACAAAATTATTCTGAGGAACATTCACTTGGAAGAAAACAAATAAACTATAATGGTATATATTTCATAGAGGACAACATACTAAATAGGTTTAAGGTGGATGAAAATTAAAAAATTTAGAACGATCTGGATGATATTAGTTGAATGAGGAACAATTTTCTGAGACACAATCCTTATTTCTTTCATCTCAATGATAGCATATTTGAAAAGAGAATCTATAATGATGCCGAGAAGAAGGGATTATATCTACTATTTCTATAAATTCTAGCATGATAGAAATGACTAAATCCAAATATACCAAAATAACCAATGAAAAAACATATTCTACAGTGTAATAATGGTCTAATTCAGCTAGAATGTTTTGGTCCAATCCTAAATTCTACCAATATGTGAAATGAAAAAAAATATTTCTAGATTATAATTATTTTCAGTCTATAAGATCATGTTTTAGAAGATATTCCAAGTGTTGTGGATTGTTTATGCATAATTATTATTCATGGAGCTATAACATGTCACTACAAGGAATAAAAAATGAATATATGGGGACAAATGATGAATAAATGAGATAAAATTAACAGAAATATAATCATGTAAACAATAAATTATATATAATGTCAATATAGAAAATATTTGAACACATGAATGAAGTTTGAGAAAGATATAGTAATGTTAACAATATTGAGAAAGTTAGAATTAGCATACCATGTCAAATTTAACACAATGTAAATATAATGATAAGACCGTTTGTGAAAGAAGCAATAGTAACAAGTTTTTTTATGTGAGAGTCTCAATCAAAACTTTAACATTATGAATGATTGTTCATTTATCTATCTAGACCAACAGTATAGGGAAAAACAAATTGAAAATGAATAGAAAATTGATAACGAAAAAGAGAATCAATTGGTGAGATTTGATGATGTTTTGGTTGATAAAAATTAATCTACATTTGTTGACTTGTAAATCATTATGTTTTAATGTTGTCAAAAAAATTATGCGTGATTAAACAAACTGTAACACAATTCTACCATCCCAAAAAAATGCATGAATAAGATTTGGAAAGTATAATCCAATGAAACTCAAAGTGATTAGGAAAGTAAATCCACATATGAAGTTTCAACATATGAGGGAAGATCAATCACACTTTATATGGAATCCAAAAATGAATAAGAAGTCCATTTTTAAAGGAGTTTATTTGTCTAAGTCTTATTTCTGAAAAATTAAGTGGTACCTCCTTAATCACTTATGTACTGAATTTTTTTTATAATAATTTAGGAAATTGATGTATATGTTGGAGGATGTCACTTCTATATTTCATGATGAGATTGTACTTCATGGATTCTACTAACATCCATGAAATGGATGTGAAGTGTTTCTCCATTTAGGGGGAACATTTATTCGATGAAACTATTAAATTTTTCTATATAGTGAATGTTGAACATATAAATAGATTTATAAAATTGGATTTTGGGGCATAATAATCACAAATTAATCAATTATTCTTAATTATATTATTCATATAAATTAAGGGTGGACCTCTATTGGAGTCAAGATAAGATAGATTGGTATTTTTACCTTTTTCGGTTGAATTATATAATGTGGTTGTTGAAATATGTGAAATATTTATCACTTCAATGATAAATTTTATTATTTCTGGACACATAAATTTGAATTATTAATTTCCTATAACGATTACACATTCAATGTATTGATTGGTTTTATAGACATCCTTGGTTTTATATATCTTGTTTTCTACTCTGGGTTAACCCACATGAACTTATAATTGAATAAGTAAAGGATTTTTTCTAAGAGAACCATGTGATATCATTCTTTTATTTGAAATGATCATGAAATTTTCATATAAGGGAGATAAGATTTATTAAAAGAAATATTTTTTGAGAAGACCCCACATGACCTTCAAATTTATTGTTAATTAGGGTAGAAAAATATTAATGTTAAAACGTGATGAAGTGTTGAAAAAAGGGGGGATAATGAATTGAACATGTTCATTATTTATGAATCAATGTTTTATTTTTTGTCAGTGTATCATAAATGATATAAATTTTGAAAAAATATATGAGTATCTAAAGTTGAATGAAATTATTATTCATGGAGAATTTTTATGGATGAAATAGTGATGCGTGGATATTTTTTATGGATCCATATTATTCCATTGGATACCAGGGATGAACTATTCTTCTTTATATTGAAATGGGTGTAATTCTTGGAGAATTCATCATGGTAATACATAAATGATTTTTTATGATATTTAATTCATAGAGACTTGTGATAATAAATTTTCACATTAGGTACTATAAGTAGAGACCATGAAAATATTTCATTGCTTGATGATGTGTTGATTTGATGATTTAGATGAAAAGAAATTATATAGTTGTTTCATTTGACGATTGGATCTTGGAATTTGGTGACGAGTTTATATTTATTTAAGACTGAAATTTTAAAATGTACATATTATTTACTATGTATTATATTTTTATTGAAGACATATATAAAAATAGAAGGTCAACAAACTAATAGACCAAGAAAACTTCAACCAATGCATGTGTTAGACCCAATGCTCAACCATGCCCATATAAGACCATATTGAGATTAAAAGAAGGCGTTCGGGACCTTTTATAATCCCCAAGGGATAGATATCGTGCATGGGGACCATATATTGTGTTATCATAGGTGCACATGGGTTGGGCTCGAAGCCCATAGTGTACCAGACTATAGGTGGAACCACCATTCGGGGTGACACGGAGCCATAGATTTGTGATTTCTGGCAACTCTAATGAGTATCTTGATTATTATATTGAGTCCCCATCCTAATATGAGTTTGAGGATGGATGGTTGTTCGTGGGTATTGGTCACCCTTTATTTAAAATCAAGGAAATTATATTGATCATATGATCTTATATACATTTTGAATATGATCTATCTGATTTATTAAAGAGTTAAACTCTTCCTCCACGAGTATGAACTTTTTAGATACTACACCCATCATGAATATGGGTTTGCATGAAGATTACCTAGAATTATCGGGTGCTATGTTTTAGGTATCAATACTCTTTGGTTGTTTGCAAATATAGTTAATGTTGGAATCTTTTAATAAACAAAAATTATTTCTGATGATGATGCCTTGAGGATTGAATTCATCACAATGAGATATTTGTGTACATGATTTTTATATGAAGATATTGAAAGATGAAATTGGTATGTAGATTAAAAATAATCTCATGAAGGACAAAAAATCACATGCATTGTGGGTTTTTAATTATAGGTGGGGAAGCTTTGTGATGATTCTTTGTTGTGATGTTTTATGTAGACTTACATGCATTGTGCTATGAAACATCCATGTGGACTATTCATTGTGTTATCATAAAGATTACTATTATGTGAATGTGAATATTTCATGGATTACAAAACTGCTAAGAACTAGTTTACATGATATTAACAATTCTACAGAACTAGTTGTATGAAATGTGGGAATTGAGGTTTAGATTCATTAAAGGTGAAGTTAGCTTCTGTTTTATTAATTTTCATATTAAAATGTTACTCTTTTTTGTGGATGATGTGATACAATTAATTGGATATACTTTTTAGACAACACGTATGTGATCATTTGAGTTTGATAGTCAGAGAGATATAGTATGCAGATAGTATACTATCTGAGTTAGAATCCATGAAGTATACAACCATTTTGAAATATATTAAATTTTCATACAAGGACTAATGAACTATTTTAAAACATCATTACATGACTGCATAATTTTCACTCATTTACTATTTTGGTAAGAACTAATTAAATTACTATAAAATAATTGGATACTTCTCAAATGAATTAGAGGTGATATAAAAGTGAGAAGATTGTGTTGAAAAAAATAGGATAGTTTCTAAAGAAAAAATTGTTTCATATACTATTTTGATCATGTGTGGGATTAAAATAAAACCCTTTGTAGTTAATATTATTAAACATATATGAGTGCAATCATGAGTTTGTAAATAAAGAAATTATTGTGTAGGCAGTTCTCCGAATGATAAATATTTTATTCAATAATTATTTAAATTCATGTTGAGAGTTGTTGTTGATTTAATAATATTCACTAATTTGATATTTCAAAAGATCCTTCATTCTTATAAATATACATGAAGAGGTTTTTGTCACCACTTTCACACAAAAAGTGATATTGTGACATTTTCATCATAAGAAATCATCATCCAAAGAATTTGTTTCACAAAGTCAATTGATTAAATATATTTGACCAGAGACTTGGAGAATGACCAGCAAGATTTGGAAAGGTACTAGAAAAAGTACATAGCCTAGTTTGATCAAGTAAGCATCATAAGTAAGATGAAAATTGCATCCTAAAGTAGTTAAGTCCTTGAATTAATGATTAAATATATTATGTGGATATGGTAGTAGATGTATCATGTGTAACATTGGGAAAGAAGTCCCTATTGGGGATTTAGGAGTAGGCCAATATAGATTCTTGTAATAATGTTGGGTGTAGTATAATGAACCTCCTCTGTGGATTTTGGAGAGATACATTTTGAATCTGTATTAGCAATTACAATTTTTTATGATATTACTGCTGAGAATCAATGTTGGGGACAATAAACAACATTTCATGGAGTAGGTATCTATACAAATCCCATTAAATAAATATACTATGTTCCGTAGTTCTTATAGAATAATTATAGTTAAGTATAAGGGACATAATATGAGTGAATCAAGTCCTTACCATCCACAAAGATTTATTTGAAATGAAACATTTTTTAAAAATAAAAATGGGATCACATATTCCACCCCACACCATCTCAGTGATCTCACACTGATCTTGGAACTACAATTAGTATCAAAAAAAAAAGGAAACCTCTAAAACATGCAACATAATTATATAGATAATAAAAATTTATTTATTAAACAGTATGGGTTTTCCAATAATTAATGGTTATAAGTATCGTGTCTAGAAAAATATAATGATCTTGTATCTCCTATCACATGCAGTATAAGTGATAGATACCGTTTCAGTGGGATATCTACCCTATATTGAGAATGATGTTATTAATTTTAAATATAATAGGATCATGGAGTTGTATAGAAAGGATAAAAATAAAATCAAGATGGCTTTATTATAAATTTTATATAACAAAATAATGGGTCCCCAAACCACCGTGAAAATTTTGGATAAACTGAGAAGTAGTTATGAAGGAATCCTGAATGTCAAAGAAGGGAATTTGAAAAAATGGATAAAAATATATTATTATTTTAAAATGGGTGATGGTGAAAGTTTTGATGACAACCGTATATGAGTAAATGATATTGTTAGTTGAATAAGAATATTGGTGAAAATATGGACGATTCAAACATTATGATGATGTTGATGATAAACATTCTAGATAGATTTAATTGAAAATTTTATTCAATCAAGGTCCATGAAGATCCACAATAGGATGAGCTCTATAACATTCATGTAGAATACTAAATGTTAAAAATACCAGTTTAATGGAAAATTAAAAATATATCTATTTTAAATAAATGATAAAATTTAATACACGATTCAATGAGAAAACTGAATTATTTTATTCTGAGGATGAGGAAGAGGAATAATACTATAATAAAATGAGGTGCTTTTTATAGGGATGTATAATAGGGACAACATTGAATATGTGAATAATCCATTAATTTTATTCAACTATTATTGGATTGGAACTTTTTCATAGGAATTCCTAAAAAATAAATCCATTTTCACAGAATCTGATGATGAATAACACTTGTTCGGGAAAGAGTATATGAAGTATAATGAAGGTTAATATGAGAGAAAAAATGTGTACTAATAAATTTTGAATTGAAGGATTATGATTAATCGATAAACTGTTGAATATTCATCATTAATAAATGGGATATAACTTGAAATAACATCATGAAATTATATTTCATTCATAGGAGAAATCAGAATAGATAAATACACATTCTAACATAAAAAAGGTAAATGGATAACATATATATGTTGGTACTTGATAGAAATATAGATGCGAATCTTGAGAATAACATGAAACATAAGATGTAGAAAAGAAAACTTATAAAGGAAAATTAAAACCATTTAAAAAATTAAGAGAAACATATTAAAGCTATAAAGGTATAAATGAATAAGGTAGTTGAGCTAGAATGGAAAAACAAATTTGAAAAAAATTAAACCTGAAGAAATGAATTCCACCATGATGAAAACTCATTCATAGTGTAAAATAAAGAAAATAGTTTGAAGATAGATTATTAAGAAAGAATGGTGAATGTCCTTGAATAAAAACATTTAGTGAAAGGTGTATAATTACCTGAGATGCAATCCTTTTTCCCTTAAAATCATGGTGAGTTGATTAATATGAAAGAAGACTCTGTCAAATGTATTGATCTTTGGGTTGAATTTTTTAAGGATACTATGAAGAAGCTTCAATATGAAAGGGTTTATTATTTAAAAAATCATTATCAATGTATATATGTTATTTCTAGAAATATAGATTTGAAACTAAAGAATAAAACAAGATATACGAAAAAACTAATTAGAAAAAAATATTTTATAAATTATGACTACTGTAACATAGTATTAATGTTTAGTCATAATCCTAAACACTAAAAATATATTAAAATACAACAAAAAAATATTTAAAGAATAATTATTATTAGTATATATGATCTAGGTTTAGAGAATACTACTACAGTTGTGGATTATTTGGTCATACAGCTTATTCATGTTGGTACAACATGTAACTACCATAAATGAGTCTTGATTAATTGGGGATAAATAAAGCCCAAATGGGATAAATTTATCATTAATAGAATCATGTGACCATGACATCATCCAAACTATCAACATAGACCAAATCTGAGAGCATGAAGTAAATTTCTGGTAGATATGGTCATGATGGTCACAAATTTTAGAAATGTAGAATTATCACACCAGGGGAATTTTCAATCAAATTACATGTGAAGAAAAAATGGTTTTTGATGGAAGAAATATTCACTAGTGTATTATGTGGGAAACAAAAACATTCATGGAACAATACGGATGAATGTTTAGTTGAATTTCCTGACCAACATTCCAATGTTATAGAAATATATAATGCATTAAAACTTTCTAAAAATGGAGAGAAATTTTTAAAATTTTATGAAGGTGATGTTGATAATAACTCATCTACATATGATAACTTTAAATTAATTAACTATTGAAAGTGTGACCAAATTGGGCATGATGAAAAAAATTGATTGATAATTTTACTAACCAAAATGAAACTAATGTAGAATATGTGGTATGTGAAAACCAATGTATCTAACACTATGATGGAATGTAAATCCTTATTATAATTTTCAACTAGTGAGGAAAGATCATTCAATAATTTTATGCAATCTTGAATGAATAACAAGTCTATATTGAGAGGAATATCCCAGTATGAATGTTATTTTTTTTTAAATTAATACATCCCCCTTATTCTCTTATATATTTGTGTGTTTATGACCTATAATGTAGGGAATTCAGATATATGTTTTCTAGATGTCACTTATAGGAAAATAGATGATATTGTACTTCATAAAGTCTGCTGACTTTTATTTAATGGAAGAGAATTGTGTGTCACATGATGGAAAGAATTGATGAGATGAGGATGTGAATATTCACATCAAAGTGAATGTGAAACTTCCAAATATCTATATAAAATGTGATTCTGATTTATACCAATCACCTCGTCATCTATTTTTCATCATTTTTTTAATCACATCAATTAATGTGGTGTACTTCATTTATTTCATGACAAGATAAAGGAGGAGAAATATCATTTTCACATGAACATTATCTTATGTTTTTTTAAGTATTTAAATGATTTATCATTTCACTATTATATATGATTATTTGATATAACTAAATTGATAATTCTTAATTCCTAATATTGATTTTACATGCTTGGTATTTATGAATTTCTAAGACATCCTTTTTTGTATCTTTATGGTCTTGCGCATCATGTTATCCCATTTAGTCGTAAAGATCATTAACTAATGACAATTATCTAAGAGAATAATGTGGGAACATTCTTCTATTTGAAATAATCTTGAGATGTTCATATAAGGGATATGATATTTTTTTTAAAAGAAATATGAGTTGATAAAACTCAACATACGCATTGTATTTAATTTAAATAAAAGGGACATAAATATTGAAATTGTAATGTGAAAAAGTACTGAAAACAAATAAATTTGGGTGAATGAAGAGAATAGGTTCATGATTAGTGAATGATATTTTTATTTATTTTTATTATATCATAAAGTCAATATATTTGAATACATATATAAGGATCTGATGGTGCTTGAAGTTGTGATTTCTAGAGAATTGTTATGGATCATGTGGTGATCTCCAAATAATTTTTATGGATCCATATTATTTCATTGGATGCCACCCTTGGAAAATTAAAATTTATATGTAATTCGATTTCACACCTGTATAATTACTTATGGTACAAATCCATCAATTTTTGAGATACATTTTTTTCTTAATGACCATTTCTAAAAAGTTTTTACAATGATTACTACTAGTGAAGACCATAGAAATATTTCATTTCATGATGATGTGATTGTTTTAATATTTCTTTGTAATGAAATCATATTTTTTTATGATGGTTTCTTGTCATTTTATTATGAGTTTCTATGGATTAAATTGTGAAATTATAATTTGTACTTATTCCTAAAAATGTTATATATTTTTAATGAACCCTCATATAAAAACAGAGGGTCAACCCACTATTGCTCGATGAAAACCCCATCAAAAGAATTTGTGGAACCATGTGTTTATCCACACCCAAGGGATACTAGCTAAAGTGAGAATGTAGGTGGAAGGGGACATGTAAATCTTTAAGGGATAAATACTTTGTACAGAACCTCAATGCATGCATGGGTTGGGCTAGTAACCCATACGAGAAAAGAGAAATGGTAGCGCCATCGTGCAAGGCAGTATGGTCGTAGTGGGATTGAATTTTTGGGCGCTCTATAGAGAGAGTAAATTGTTATATTTTTTCATTTTCATAATTTTAGTTTGATGTGGGAATGAAATTCATTGGTACAGTTAAGACATATTTAAAAATAAATAAATAATTCTTATCATCCAATCTGATCTTCATTTTGAATGTAATCCAAAAGATGTACACAAAAATTATCATATACCTCCCTATATGAAATATATTCACATACTACACCCCACATGACTATGGGATTATAGAACAATAAGTCACAATCCAAGATGCCATGCAGGATGTTTTATGCCTCTTTGAGAGTTTAAAATTTTAGTTAATGACTATTTCCACACAAAAAAATATTTTTGATGATGATGCCTTATGTGATGAATGATTCATAAGGATATACTTCCATAAATGATTTTTGGAGGAATATTCTATGTGATGACATATGTTTTTCAATGAAAAATAATCCCATTAATGACTGAAAATGGCATTATTTTTTGTCGTTTCATTGTTTGTGGTCCTTCTTCATGATGATTATTCGAGATGATGTCATATGTCTTCAAACATTCATTATGTCGTGAAACATGCATTTGGGATAAGGTTTGAGGTATCATAACGATGGGTGCTATGCATATGTAATAGTTCTTGGTTGAACTGTTTACTGTGACACTATTTTCCGAAGATGCATAATTATGCATGAACTAGTGGTATGTATTATTGTAATTGAGTTTAACAACACTTATAGGAGAAGATATCTTATTGAAGAATAATTTTTCCATAAAAATAATACAATTTGTTTTTACTGTGATGAGTTACTGTGAAGAGGATATGGTCTTTAGATAACCCCGGGGTTGTTATTTTATATTGTGTGTTTGAGAGATATATTATAATTATAACTTACTATATTATTTAGTGGAAAGGAAATATGTGACCATTGAAGTGATTTATTATAATGATACTTGTGTATCAATTAACCACATAAAATTTCTTTCCATGATCACATATTTTTTATGTGATAACTTGTTTGATAAGAAATGAGTTTATTCCTATGAAACAATGATCTACTTAATAGATAAATTGGAGGAGATATAAAAGTGGGAAGATATAACACTAAAATTCAGCGGAGAATTTCTGAATAATTATTTGTTACTCACAGTGTTGGGATCATGTTAAGGATTAAAATAAAATCTTATATAGTTAATATACAAAAACATTTATAAGTGTAGTTATCAGTTTGTAAAGACATATATTAATGTGTAGATAGTTCACCAAATGATACATATTTTATTCCATAATTATATAACTAACATTAAGAAAAATTTGAATACATTATGTGTAGAATATATTTGAGACTACATCTTTGAAAAATATTAGATGAATTTATATTTTAGTTGATAGTGGTTGTTTATTTTTGAATATTGAATGAGTTAATTATATAAAATATTCTTCTTGTGTGTAAATATTCATGAATAATTTGTTTTCCACAATTTCAAACAAAATTTTGTGTTGTTACTTCTTCATCAGATGAAAGAATCAACCCACTCAATTTGGTGAAATGATGAAACTGATCAAATATGAGTGATTAGAGACTTCTGAGAAATAACATAAAACATTGTAATGGTAATTAAACAACTAAATATAAAACTATGTTCGAAAATTATTTTGGAGGAATATTAATAGATAAAAGTAAAATGTATCAATCCATAAATAATGTTTGAAATATATCATTGGAGTTCAAGAGAAGGTGTCCATTTTGTGAGTCAAGAGAATAAGTCTATAGTTTAGATTCTAGAGCAGGCCAGTGTGGATTCTAATAACACAATAGGATATAGTATAATGAACTTTTTCGGTTTATTCCTAAGATATAAAATATGAATTTCTTCAATAATTATAATTTATTATGAGATTATAGTGAATAATTATTGTTGGGGAGAATATCTAAAATTGAAACATGACAGTCTTTGTATTGATCATTGTAAAACCTTGTGTTATGTGCCTTTATATTTATATCATTATTCTAGGTAATGATGAGATACACAATAAGAGTGGATATAGGATCTAACCATCCAAAGATGATTAATTTAAAAGAATAATTTTATTAGATATAATGGATCAATGATTAACCCCCACCCCCCCCCAATATTAGTTAACATAAAATTATTTAGGAACATCAATTGATATCATATTAAAGGTCGCCTCTAAATGATACAATTTAATTCTAAGGATGGGGAGTATATATTTAGTAAAAACCATAAGTATTTTCAACTTTAATGGTGAGAAATACATTTCAATTGAGATAGGAAGATATTGTATCTCCGATCACATAGGGTAGAAGAGAGATATGTAGTAAAAATAGGATATACACATTACATTGTGAATTCTCATATGAATTTTGAAGAAAATGTGAACATCGATATGAATTTAAAGGATAAAAATGAAATCATGATTACATTATCAAGAAATAAATGCACTAATGTGATGTGTCTCTAAATAAGTAATTATATCAGTGATAAATTGAGAATTAGTTATGATGGAAACCCTAAATTTAATGAAGATAAGATATAAATAATGTGGAGAGGATTTGATGATATTAAAATGGATGATGATGAATGTATTTATTACAACATTACAAGAGTAAATTAGAATTTTTTAATCATCACATTTTTCATTGAGAATATGGATTATTCATCCATTCTGAAGAATCTACATTGAAACATTCCAGATAGATTTGATTTAAGAGTTTCTTCACTAGAGGACTGGGAAGATCAATCTATGGATAACCTCCAAAACATCCTTATGGCATATGAAATGATAAAATTACCATCTTTTATGAACAATTATAAATATGATATGGCTTTTAATTAAATGATAAATTTTAAAAGTATATTTGATGAGAACCCATCATCATGAGATCCTGAGGATTGAAAATATGAAGAAGACTAAAATGAAAAATTTTCATTGCTTATAGGGATCTATAATAGATATATAGGATAAAAAATAAGTATACAATAATGTTATTCGACTATTAACGGATTGTTAATTTCCTAAATGACTATCAAAAAAATAAATCCAATGTAATGAAATATGATAAAGAAGAAGACTAATTTGGGAAAAAGTATTTGAAATATAAAATTGGTGACTATTAGAGGAAAATGAAATGGTAATCAATTAAAAATAGAAGTAATATTATGATAAGAGAAATTATTTAGTCCACATCATCATGAAATGAGCCATATTGTAAATGCTCTTCTTGAAATAAGATATTTGGTTTGGGAATAACCAAAAAATCTAAAGATGCATTTAAAGGTGAAGAAGTTTAAGATATAAATTTGCTTTAATTTTACTTGGTAGATAATATAGAATCTAATCTTGATAATAATATTATCCTAAAAATAAGAAAAGAAATTTTCTAGAGGAAGATGAAGAACATGTCAAGAAGTAAGAGAAACATATTAATGACATAATGGTAGTTGTGAAGAAGGTAGAAGAGCTATAACGTAAAAATATTATGGACAAAATTCACCTAGAATAAAATAATTCAACAATGATGATACCTCATACATAGAGAATAATTGGAAAAATAGTTTGATGATCTATGAAAATGAGAAAAAAGTGAATGATCTGGAAGAAAAACACACTATAAAACATGTGGAATTATCTATGACATAATCATTGTGTCATTCACCTCAAAGTGAGTAGAAGAAGATGAATGAATAAATCACTAATGTTGTTGAGATTAAGGTTGAATATTTTAAAGCTTAGGATAATATGGGTGTATAAAAAAGGGTATCTTATTTATCTAATGGATCTCAATGTATATCTATTACTTCATTCAATATATGCAGGAGGGAAAAAATAAAACTAGATGGATAAAATAACTAATGAGAAAAAATCATCATTAAAGGAAAACATGAATAATTTACCAATAAGATGTCCAACTAATACAAAACACCCAAAAATATTAAATGAAAATAATCAGAATTTTGAGAGAAGAATTATTATCAGTCTAAAAGATCACATTTTAGAGGATACTTGTAGTGTTGTTGAGTGTTTGTTAATTTATAGTATTCATATTGGTACAAAATGTCACTATTTAGAATGAGGAACAAATAATAGGGTGAGAAACGATGAAAAATGATGTAAAATTACCATAAATAGATGTATTTAACCAAGATGTTTTGAAAGTATAAACAAATAAAAATATGAATGATTAAAAGATGTTTTTGGAAGATACGACCAAAAAGTTCATAATGTTGAAAAAAAAATTGCCCACCAATTAAAATTTCACACATGGTAAATAGAAATATAATATCCATTTTGAAGGAATAAATCATCACCGAAGTCTTCTATAAGAAACTCAAATAGTCTGAGAACAATCAGAAATGATGATTAGTTGTTTATCATGATGAAATTTTGAAGGATAAATGAATGGAGAATGAATGGAAACATTCTAAATTGAAAGGAAAAAATGCGGATCCATTTAAATAAGCTCAATTTTAAAATAATTCACCTATATATGAAGACTATATAATCATTGAGTGTTAAAGGTGTAAAAAATATAGAATGACGACAGAAAATTGTAAGATAATTTTACATTCCAAAAAGAAATTATAAAGAAGATATAGATATATAGAACCAATGCATCAGTTATTGAGAAGAATGTAAATCCCCTTCATAAGTGTCAAAATATAAGGAAATATTAGCCACAATTTCTAAAAAACCCTAAAAGGAATAATATTTATAAATTTAGTGTAATTTAATAATATGAATGTAATTTCATAGAAATCAAGAGGTCCCTCTTTATTACCTTATATATTGGTGTGTTTTGAACTAAAATGGTAGGAATTGAAAGATAATATTCATGTTTTCACTTTTTTAACAATACTTCATCGGGTTCACTTACTTCTATGAAATGCAAGAGATGTGTGTATCACATGAGGGGGAATTTATGAGATAATACTATTAATAATATTCACAACATAGTGAATGTAAAACTTATGAACAACTTTATAAATGTGGAACTTGATGTATTCCAATAAATCATTCATCCCTAAATATTTATTTAATTAATAATATCAATTATAGGAGTATTCAAGATTTAAATAAAGTTAATATAAAGGTAGAGTTATAACTTTTGAATAAGATCATTCTAGTAAGTTTTTGGAATTGTGTGTAGGATTTAAAAATTAATAGATAAATTGGATTATTTACATTATATTGAATGTGAACTATGAATTTTTTTGAAAAAATTCACATGAATGGTTTTTATGGATTTCATGTATCCCTCTTATTTTCATTACTAGTTTATCAAATATATATGTAGATTTGAAGAAATAAAGGTTATTTTATAAGAGAACTATGTGTTGTAATTTAGATTTTTTAAACGAAATTTTATATTTCATATAAGGGAGGGAATATTTATTACAAATTAAATATGACTTGAGAAACCCCCACATACACATTGATTTAATTATTAATTTAGGGGAGATATTTACTTTATAAATTGAATAAGTATTTAAAACAAATAAAAAATTGAAGATTGAAGAGAACTGGTTCATGATTGATGAATGGATATTTTATTTCTTGTTAGTATATCATAATTTCATTGTATTTTGAATAATTATATGTGGAGATTCTAGTGAATGAATTGATGATACCTATATAACTGTTTTGGATGGAGTGGTGATGCATACAGAATTTTTATGGATCCAGGTAATCATATTAGATTTCATAATTTAACAATTATTCCTTATATGAAATTGAATGTCAATCATGGGAAATGCTTCATGGAATATTTATTATGAATATCTATCATATCTATAACTTTAAAAGACATGAGATAAGAAGTTTTGACATTTTTACTAAAAGTGATGACCATGAAAATATTTCATTGCATCTTGTTTTGATGATTTTACAATTTCATTATAGATAAAATATATTATTATATCCTTTGAAGAAAGGATTTTGGAATTTGATGATGATTTTATATGGATTAAATGTGTAATTATAAGTTGAACTTAGTGTTTACAATGTATTAAATTTTTATTTAAAGCCTCGTATAGAAATAAATGGCTCACCAACTAGCTACCTAAGGAAAACTTAACTAATGAATGTGTGGGACCCATAGGTCGACCATGCCAAGGGGAGACCTATTCCGGAAATAATGTATGTAGCAGTCACTATATATAATTACCTAGAGAATTCTCATGTGGAGGGCCCATATAGGTAATGCTTGTAGGTGCACATAGGTTGGGCCAAAAGCACATAATAGAACAATGATGTGGTGAAACCACCATGCAGGTTAGGATGGGGGATAAGAAGTCAACATTTCATGCCACATTAAGGGTCATATTGATTATTACATTATGGATCCATCATAAGTTAATATCGGTGCCTGATGGTTGTTTGTGGGTACTATTCACCCATTGTTTAAAAGCAAGAAATAACATCGACAATCAAATATGATCTGTACCATTAATGGTTACATCCAATGAATGTGATAAATGACTTCTTCCAAGTGTATGATATCATCATATACTACACCCCTCGTGACTGAGGGTTTGTAGAATGACAACCCGCAAGCTTGGGATTCATGTGGGCTTCTACAATACTCTTCGGGAGATTGAAAATATTGTTGGGGAAGATTTCCTCAAAACAAAAAAAACAAATTATGATGATGATTCCTTGTGGGATTAATGAATTGAAAGGGGATACTTGAGGACATGATTTGTGGAGGTAGATGATACATGAAAAAACTGGTTTTCATATGGAATAGAATCCCATTAATGAATGAAAGGGACATGATTTGTGGGTGTTGATGCTTTACGGTGGAATTCTATGTGGACTGCCATGCAGTTTGTAGTGAAACCTATATACCGAAAATTCAATGTTATATCATGAAGATTATTTCTCTGAGGTTGTGAGTTTTTCATGGATGAACTAGTTTCTGTGAAATTATTTATGAGAGATTAATAACTCAAAATTATCTAGTGTTATGAGAAGTGTTAATTTATGATTACATTCATGATAGATGATGTAATCATTTAGATGAATAATGTTTCTATTGAAATAATATAGTCATTTTAGGGATAATTAGTTACCGTGAAGAGGGTATGGTTTTCAGAAAGCACATATTTGGTCATTTGATATTTTAGGTGAGAGAGATACAGTATGTAGAGAGCATGCTATCTAAGATTAGGGCCCTAAAATATGTGTCCATGTGGAGATATATTAAAATTCCATACATGGACCATTAGACCACTTGAAGTTGCATTCCATGATGGTATAATTTTCATGTAATAAATTATTTTATATCCACTCATTTAATGGATATAAAATAATGGGTAGCTTCTATTATGAATTGGAGGAGAGAAAAAAGTGAGAAGATATAACTATAAGATAAAAGGTAGAGAAAATAGAAAATATTTTTTCATGAACATTGTAGATATCATGTTCTAGAATAAAATACAATTATGTGTAGTAAATATGCGACAACATGTATAAGTACAGTCATCAATAAATATTTTCTTTCATTGTGAGGATTTTTTTCTTAGTGATATGTATGATATTATATAATTATTTAATGAACATAAAGATAAATTTTCATACTATATGAGAAGTCTATATTTCATACTATGGACGGGTAAAATATTCAATAAATTTATATCTAAGATGAATGTGTTTTTTTATTTAACAATATTTTCTTAGTAGATATTGTAGAAGATCTTCCATGGATATAAATATTCCTGAATATGTTGTGTGAACCACCTGTACACAAAAAGTGAGGCCAAGTCTTCAGAATAAAAAGAAATAACATAAAATAAATATTTTTCAAAATGGAAGCTAATAAAATATAGGTCATTAGAGTCTTGTGAGAATGAAAATCATGTATTTAAAAGTACATGAACAAGTACACGTGTGAGTCTAATTCAAATGCTGGTGGATGAATATCAAAAGGTCAGACTACGATGGATCAATCCATGAAGAAATGAGGAAATATCTCGGGACGATTCGAGATCATATGTCTCCTGTGTGAATCAGGAGTATAAGTCTCTATTGCATATTCTAGTGATGACCATTGTGGATTCTATTTAAATTATGGGACAAAAAATGAAGATCATTTCATGTGCATTCCAGATAGATACTCTATGGCTCTAAATAAAACATTGAAATATTTGAAAAAATTATACCAAAGAATTTATATTGGGAAGGATAACCAACATCGAAAGGAATATGTATTTTTACAGAATCTTTTAAATCCTTCAGTTTTTTTTCTTTGTACTTATATCCTTAATTGGGGTATGATTGAGTGAAAAAATAATAGTGGAATGAGGATTTAAACATCAACAAGTGTACAATAAAAAAATTAGTAAAATGTAAAAGGGATCAATGATTAACCCCCACCCCCTCTCTATGATCTAACATTTATCTTGTCACATAAAAATCAATGGTTGTTATTATATATGAGAATTAAATTAAAAATAATCAATGAAATATTTCTTATCAAAATACCCTTTTCATTTTCAAATAACATATAAAAAATAAAATAATTTTCTAAATATCATGGAAATCATATTATTTGAAATGATCATTGGAAACATGTGAATATTTCATCAAATCATTGTGTGGTAATGATGGTAGGAAATTCTTACCACTTCATATAATATGAATTAAAACATTCCCTTCAAAATTTTGTAAGGATTTAAAAAATACCCCATTCAGAACATGATAAAAAGGTTATATATAAAATATTTTTTAAAAAAATAAAATTGAAGATAAAAATTAATTTAAAATTATAGGATAATATTAACATAATTATTTAAATAATTTTTAGATAATATATATATGAAAAAAAAAATTGCATCCAAATATTAAAACACTTTCATTTTACCATAAAAAATATTCTTTTAGTTTTTGAGTATTTAAATCATTGAAAATGAATCGATAAATTTTATTATAAAGAAATTATAAAAGGATAAAAAAATGAGATAGATCTATTTAATAAGTTTCATATATTTTCCATAATGCAAATTCATACATAAACAAACCTGAGTAAAAAAGGATTGAAAAATAAAATACCTTACCTCAAGTATCGTATTTCCTCATTCCAAATAAATCCTTATATAAAATATTTATATATTTAGTATACATGTATTATATCATAATATTTAAATCTACTATATCTTATAATATTTATTTATGATGTCTTGTCACCTGTTTATTAACATATTTTCATTAAAATATTAGTTCAGGGTGATAACTATATAATTTATCATGTGTATTTTGGTTTGAAAGTACAATTCCTTGTACATTGATTATGAATCCATGATTCTAATGATTTTATTCATGATATATATGAAATATATATTTATTATAAATTTATTTTGAGTCATCCATACAACGTATTAATACACAAATGAATATCATTTTCAGGGATATGGTAATCCATACATATGCATGAACGATATTTTAAATTTTTTATATATAAAAAAAATTGTAACAATAATTCAAAAATACATAATCATAATTATATAATTTACGTAATATCTATACCTTTAATATATACATGAAATCTTATATATATAACAGAAATGGAAGAAGTATCACAACACTTTATAGAGGTGGTAGTCCACACATAAGAACATGGAACATTATCATTTTCCAACAAATGTGAATATATGATAATAGGTATTATATTTTAATTAGTTAATAATTATTATCTTATAAATAAAATATATAAAAATTAATTACTTCATAATGATCATCCATTAAATATGGTTATGGAAAGTGAATTATAATACCATGTAGATATGGTAAGCCATACGTACACACAAGCTATAAAATATATTTCAATTTACTATGAATTAGTGTGTATAATTGTGTTTTAATTATCAAAATTACATTACATAATATTGAGGATAATGAATTTTTATATTATGATAAATATTACCAACATATATGAGGTAAAATTATAATTAAAAAGGAAGTGATCTGTTAAGATGACTACATGGTCATTAGAACAACTCCCTTAGATCTCCTCTTTATGACCCTTGGGATAGTCAGTAAATAATTAGAACACCTATAAAAGATGTTAATGCAATTATATAATGTAATTTTATAGGATATTTCTATTATATAAGGATCAACATGGTATGAATAAAATAATGGCGGGGTTCCCTATAATAATTGACTGGAGGGACTCTTTTGGGATTTCAATAAATATTAAAATTTAAACAATTATTTGTTATATAAAATACCAATAAAATGGACATGTACTCGATTATAAGTCAATATTAGGCTGAAATCACATTAAAAAAAAATTTAGAGATTACTATGCGGTTTTATAATCATTTTTTTGTTTCAACACTTTGTTAATATATTTTAACGTTATCCGTCGTAAAATATTTTTCTCTCTTAAGGGGTTAAAATATTACTTATAAGATGATAATTGGATCTTAAATGTATGACCTGAGACATTGTTAAAAATATATTATCAACCTCTTCCTATTTTTTTATTTTAATATTGTGAAATAATTTGATAAAATATTATAAAATAAAATATAATTAATGTTAACTTTGATAATATCTATAAAATATCTTAATAGAAAAAAAAGAAAATATTTTATTAAAATAAAAAGAACTAATATATTTTATTCATATATAAATTTTTTTAACAATATAATTCACTAAAATTATATTAATTTTAATCTTTTTAAATTTAGTTATTTGCATTTCCTATAAATTGAATATGTATTGTAATAACATTAAAAAATCATTAATAGTCGTTAGTTAATAACAAAAAAAATTCCCAAAAATTTAGAATCATTAACTTAATTTCATTATTCATTGTATTATAATTTATATTAATTCACCACTTTAGTTTTTCCTTATGTGAACAAATTTGCGATATTTAATGTATGAGGGTGACATTTTTTAATTTTTACTTCATTAAATATTACAAAGCACATTTTCCTAGAAGTGTGTGCATTAATCAAATAAATTTCATTTAAATAGTGATATGAATCAAATTAGATTCATCCAATTAGCAGTAACATGATTGTGTATGGCCAAATTAATTAGTGTTCACCTAGATTAACCTGATTTACCCTTTACCAAGGTGATAAATTTGGCCACAGTTACTATTAATATTGACAACAACTGTGTAATCACTACTACATATGACACCATTTATAGTGCTAGTAAAATGGTTTAATAGCGCCATAGAAATGATAATAATTTACAAGATGTTATTGTCATAGGTCTAAAATTGCTCATAAAATGGTTTATTAATGGCCCCATTTAAGAGGTCTAAAAAGTGATGATAAAGGGGGCCTTTATCTTCATGTTTTATCAATGTTAATGACCACCCTTATCAGTGCTTTTTTAGAGTCGTTAAATTCATCCTTTAACATATCTAATGAAATTGTTAATAAATGTTCCACTGATAATGGTTATACATTTTTTCACACCCCCAACTATATCAACACTTCCAACCCTCCCATTCATTGCTCCCCACACTCCTTTATCAGTGATTTGGATAATCCCACCATAGCACACACACTTACCTCTAATGTTTTTTGAACCCGAGATGGCAAACTTATACACCATCACCATTTCCCCTACCCTATAATCCTTTCTTTTACATTTCATATATCTATATATTATATTATATTATATTATATTTTTCTATTGATATATTTAAATATTTTTATACATATGTTTATATTAATAGTAATATATTGTTTTGAAAAACATATTATTTTATAAATATTTTATAATAAGGATATTAACTATAAAAACCATTAAAACACCTAAAAACATTATGAAACTATAAAAACCCAAATACACCTAAAAACAATGATATGACCATAACGTCTGATCCAATAGTGTTTTTAAGCTCAAAAATTAGTCACATTGAAGATAATGGAACTTCAGTAAATATGATTTGTTTTCTTTGGATGAACAGACACCAAAATCTGAGTTTATAGGTGTTGGAATTTTATAAAATTGAGGTACCCCAAATAAAAACTCAATTTTAGAGGCCTTCTAGGCCTTTTGGGGTTACAAAAAATTAAATACTTTTTAAATCACAGTCATCTACACTCGGTGTCATATAACTCATCAATTTATTCAATTTTATAGGTGGTAGAGCCCAAAAAGACACCCAAATTAAATGTTACTACCATTTCATGTTCGTGTTAAGTTTCAGAAATTTTTTAAAATTTAATATATATTATTCTATTGATTATCACAACATTTAAATCACATGTGGTTTTACATCATTTTAAAAGATTATATTTTACTATATGTGGAGTTAAAATGGTCACCCGAATAGAAATTTATTAAATATTTAGGGTTATAAGGTTTTTTAGGGTTTTAAGGGTTTTATGGGTTTTTCACAATCAACTGCCTTTCGAATGACCATACCTTCTGAAGCGGGTTCTATTATTCCTCTACCACATTTGAAATAAATGCTTGTGAATATACATATATATATCATTGACTACATAATCCATCAATTAACATTATTGATTCCATAAAATAAATCATAATTTCTCCAAACATCCATAACATCAGGTATGGGTGTTCGTTGATGAACTGTACATTTTTTTATAAAATATATCCTTTACCAGTACTGGTAAACATATCCTAAAAAAGGGTAAATATTTATTATATTTTGAGAAAAGATCTTATTAATTCCCCCATTTTATTATAAATATTATATAATCACGGATAAAGAACACCTATTATCAGTTCTTTTTTTGAACCAATGATAAATAACTGTTTTAACAGTGTTTTTTGATGGCACTCTTAAACGAGGCCTTTATTAGTGATTTATTATAATAACATATAATGGTCTCCCATAAATTATTTTTTAGAACTATTAAGGACCAACCAATAACAATGATAAAAAATTAATGAATATCTCCTTTTACATTGTTTTTTTCATGATCTTTGAATGGGAGATTTGTAAAGCACATTTAGCGAGTGCAGTTAAAACCCAAGCATTGGATAAACCCAATTTTGTAGCAGTGATTCTCTATTTAGAGAAAAATGCATTTTTTTAAGAAAAAAGGCGGTTTATTCTTATCCCATTATAATAAAAAAATTAATAACAATTAAAACATCTAGTACAATATATAATAAATAAATTTCATTTAAATAATTTACCAAAACACATTAATTTAATTTATAAAGATAAAAAACATTGTGTGCATAAATTTTTTTTAAAAACCATTTTTTATTATCATATGTTTTTTATTTTTAATTCCAATTAAATTATTAACAAAATAATTTATAGAGTTATTTTTAACATAAATAATTCATGGTACATTATTATATTATATTTCATTCATAAATTTATATATATAATAGTTATGATATAAAAATCATGTATGGAATGTACAATTATTATTTAAAATTCATTCATTCCATTAAAAAAAATTATGCACAACATCAATCTTGCGTACGTATGGACTAGTGTCTCCCTGTGGTGATGTAATTATTTTTTAATCCACTAATTATATGAATATTTTTTAATTTAAAATATTTAATATATGTGTCATAAATATCATGATCATAATTCTATATATGATGTATAAATGTTTAAAAATTAAAGTACCATAATTATTGAACCAAAATATAGAAAAAATATGAAGTAGTTATCACCTGAAATGATAAAGATGATAATAAACGATTTTTAAGGAATGGGTGATAATATGTTATTGGAAAACCATGCATGTAACTATAGTTAAAAATTTTATTTTGGTATATATGTGTAATAAATATAATTTTGCTATATTGGTTAATTCATTAATTATGAGGAATGATAGACTTGAGGTAGGTGTTTCTAATTTCACTTTTGATTCTATGAGAGAAATGACATATCGACCCCCTAATTACCTAAAATATAGTTTATAACTACCCTTTAATAGGTAAAATAATTATTTTTTTATTTATTTAATTTAGTGATTCATTTTATGTTATTACATTCATGGGGTTCATGATACAAAAAGTAGTCAAACAGTAATGTTTTGGTGTTTCGTTATCTTATTTACTAACATTTTTTTGTTTTAATTTTCAATGATGAATATATATGATCTATATATCTGAAATAAAATTTATTTTCTTCTACTCTGTTTATTTTAAATGATTACATGTATTTCTTTTAATTTTATTCTCTTTATATTTTTATATACAAACCTTGGTTTTCCATATTATTTTATTTATTTCATTTTTCATTTATCTTCTTTTTAATGTTTTAGTTGTGTTCCTCATCATTTTTTATATTTTTATAGTATTTAGTTTTTTTCGGATGTATGGTTATTATGAACCCTTTGGGGAGAAACTTCATTCATGGTGGGTGTATATTGTGTTTTCATTTCAATTTTTAATTTCATGGGTTTTTTGGTCTGGTAACCTCATTGCATGGCCCAAACTATACAAGGAAAAATTTTTATTTTACGTCGTAATTATGTTTTCTTAGAGATTATGAAAAAAATTCACATGGATATAGGAAATATTAAAAAATGTGTGCGGGGTATATGCATTCTTGGTAGATGAATTTTTCATAATTAGATCATAGTCCCTCATACTATGCAGATTTCTCATGTTAGGGTTCATGGATTGTATAAGATTGATCATAGTTGGAACATAGTTTCTAGAATATTATAATAAACCTTCATAAGGTTTTGTGTCCTTTTAGTATAGTTCTCATTGTTATTGTATAATTTAGAAAACCATTCATCATAACTATTAATCTTTCCCAGAATCATTAAAACATGCAATTTCTTGATTTCCCCTACCAGTTTAAAAACCATTTTAACCCTCTCATCCCCTATGGGTTTTGGTTCAGGAAGTGGTATCCCCAACCATTATCCATTGGATCCTAAACCATATACTAAATATAATCCATCAATAATATTGAGTTCTTATTATTTTTTTCTTCTTTTTTCCATATTATCTTATCTTCCTATAATTTTTGCCACTTCTACATGGCTTGGTTCTATCTCGGATGATCTTGAGCGTTTGAGGGTTGATGTTGGGTTGTGTTTTCATTTAATTTATTGAGTTCTATTTGGCTCATGTGTTCTCTTTATCACATTATTGGCATTTCATTGTATTTTCACAACATTTAGGTAGGTTAAAAATTCTATTCTTTTCTAAAACATTCCATTTTATTTTTAGGATTTTCTAAATTAATATTATTTTTTTATTATTTCTTTTAGTGTGATGGTAAATTTTTCTATGGATTTCTAATTTAGTGATTTGGTTAAAAAATGGTGTTTTTCATACGATAAGGAAATGTTATTTTTTTACAAGGGTTATATATGTTAGTTTTTTTGATAAATTTCATAAAGTCCCTATTAAATTGGAATGATTGTTTTAATATAATTTTTAGCCCTGTCAGCATTTGATGGACTTGTGGAATAATGTGGTATTAAATTTTTTTGGGTTGTAGGATTCTTTTTGGATTTTGTTCTTATTTCATTCCTCTGATGCCTTAATATGATTATTAAATATATATATATATATATATGAACAATTAAAATCATATATATATTTTCCTACATATTCTGGTGTGATAAGTACATATCTATTTGTGAATGGGCTGTATATATAGACATGCACACAAATTTAACAACTAAATGCCATAGAATTTATATTCTCTAAAACTATATATTCCTTAAATGGTTTAATAATATCTAAATGTTTTCTAGATGGTTTCTTTGTTCCCAAATGTATCCCAAATTATGTTTCAAGAGGTGTTTCCAAAAAAAATTTGAAACTCATGTTTTTCACAACGATAGGCTCATATGGAACTACGGATTTTTTGATTGAATAACCCCTTTGGTTTATGGAATTTTTTTTAAATTAAATGATTTTTCACCAGAAATTGTTTTGTATTTCCATAACAATGGATTGTTTTGTACCATTTGTTATATATTGGGAAATTATTGAGTATTTCCATCAGCATGGGTCTGATTGGACTTTATGTATTTCTTTTAAAATGGTTTTGAAATCTCAGGATTTGTGACCTCAGTTGGAACAGAAAAAAGTGTTTTTTTTGTGATGGGAATCCCCTTGGTTATCCTCCAATTACCAAGGCTCTCCACATGGATAATGTTGTGACATGGAATTTACATGCATAACCACATCTAAGGGTTATAGTTTATGATTGTCCAATGATGACCTTCTCAATTTTCCCATTATATACAATCATAAAAGAAACCAAGCCATGATATATAAGGTTGATATATAGCTAATTTCTATTTCATTTTGAGATATATTTGATCCCCCATGGTCGAAGAAAGGATACGGTGGGAGTTTCCATGGTAATATGCAAGTAGTGTGTTCATATATGTGATAGACTATGGAAAATATCATACATTGAATGATTGTTCCAAAACAATTACATCTCAGATTTTCCCATGAGTTATTTAGGAAATTCATATGACTATTATTTTGATATTCCAATACTTTTTGGTGTCACCATGTTTTCTAGTTTATTTTTTTATAAGTATTTAAACTTTTTCTACTTTATTTCATTATTTAATTCCTCATTTGATGTACCCTTCTTCTTTACTGTAGTTTTTCACATAAATAATAGATTATGTTGATTGTGGATTTATACATTTTTTTTATTTCAAAACAAGGTTTTTAAAAGAGCAATTAGATTTAATAAATAAATCCATAGTAAATTTTCATAAGAAAATTTTAACAAAGAAGCGTCTGGTTTCTTAAATGAAATAACCAATTTTGAAACTGTATTTTCAAATCACTATTCATGCACTATTAAGATAAAAGATATGCTTGTATTATTTTGTTCTTATGTACCAAGTGTTTGTTTGTTACACCATACATATTCTTCGAGACATTTGTATAGCTAGGATAATTTAGAGAATGAGGTTCTTATTCTTGATTGCCTACAGAGAGAGTTTTTTTGTAGAGGGTGGTGACTAAGAGGTGTCATTGATATCCGGTCATGGTCCAATTTTCCTATATCGTTATTTTGGCATTAGTTATTTTTATCTAAATCTTGTTTAGTATTTTTTTTGGGTTAGATTAGTGGGTGAAATAATCCCTAGATATTTTCTTGTGATATATTGATGCTTATTTTTATCCACCAGGTATCTCAGAAGAACTTCATGATTTCTATAAACTGGGTTAGGTTTCCAGTTTTGGGATGAACTTATTTGCTTCACGGTATGATGTTATCAAAGGAGACCATTGTTTCTTGGGATTTTTGGTGGACTATATATATGATCATTGGGTCTCACGAGGTAGTCTATGGGTCATTACAAGATCACTACCACTAATTGAAAATGTTCAGTTACTAGGTATAATTGGGTTTTTGGTCCATATTTTAGGTTTTGAGTTTATTTTGTTTTTTATTGATTTAATTTATTATCTTTTTCATGTTAGGTGATTATAATGGTGGTTTTCTTTTGTCAAATGATGAGAAAACATGGTGTGGAGAACCATATAGAGCCCGATTACATGATTCAATATGATTCTAGTGGTAGGTTAATTCTATGAACATAGTATTTTAAACCACATGGAAGTGTTATGTTTTGTTGATGGTACCCTATTTGATAGGTTTATTTGTTGATAATGAAATTAGTTCGGTATTGGATGGTTTGAGTTTATTTTGAAATGAAAATGGGTTTTCAAAGTGTTTTTGTTTTAAAAAATGATTATTTTCAAATGGTGAGTGTGTATAAAAATTGGAAGTGGATTCTTTGATTTGTGTTTTAATGTGTGTACTTTAAAATGGTTTTGTTCTATGGGGACATGAAATGAAAAATTCTATTTGTAAATTGATATGTTGTACAAAATGGTTTAATTGGGAAAAATGGTTATGAAATTTTACATAGAAATACTGGTCTTTAATAGTGGTGTTTTTGGAATTTTTATCATTATTTGGATAAGGAAATTGGTATCTTGGTTTAAGGTGTAATTTTGTTTCAGTTTTTTTTATTTCTGATGTGGTTTTTTTCATTTTTTCTAGATTATGTCACCCAGAAAAGAACCATTTGTTTCTAAGATGTATCATTTAATTTTTGGACCTACCTAGAATCATTTTTGAGTGTTGGGGTCTATTTTTTCTAAACTATTGCAAATTTTACATGGCGAATGAGTTCATATGGATACTATAGAGTTTCATAAAAAAAATTGAATTTGTCTTCAGGTCCATTGGAACTCTATAATATTTAAGTATGTGAATTGTCATGGGGTCATTTGAGGGACTAATTTTTGATCGATGGAAGATTGAAGATCCATCCTCAAAGCATTTTGTTATTACTATTTAGATCATTAGACAACTTTGAAACAATAGGTTATCCCTACGAGAATGGAGGTGAAGAATGTGGAAGAGTTCATGGATATTCAATAGGGTTCACATCCAAAGAATGGGTATGAGACCACATTCAGGGGTTGGCTAACTTTTCCATAGAATTAGTGTCACTCGATATGCGAAATTCTCATCTCATCTTTTGGGGTTTCAATCTATAGTATCATTCTAAAATTTGGTTAATCATACTTTTCCAGTCGAGTAGGTTTCCAATGGGAATACCATAATTTTTAATAGAAAAATCAATTTTAGTTCTTTTAATGGCCTCCCATATAGTGTTGGTAAACCAAATGATCATATTCTATATGATCCATCATTTTTTATTTCATACTTATCATTAAAAAATACCACTTGGTCATGTGATTCCATTTTGGATGGATAGGGTAGTATAATATGTCCTTCCCTCACACTCCAAAGATCCTTTATTATTTTGTTTTGATATTTTATGTTTAGAAATTTGGTGTGATGGTAACTCAACAGGGGGAAAATAATTTCTGGCCATTATTTGATTATATAATTCATTTCTCTCTCTGTTTATAAGATACATCCTTTTATAATTTATCTTTTGTTGATATTACTTCTTCAAACCTTGTTATATTTTACCAATATTTTATTGTTCTTATTTAGGATCAATGATTTAATTGGGGTGATTTGTTATATTTTTTACTATTTATTGGGAATTGTCTTGTCAAATTATGTTCCTTCATTTCATTTACTATTCTACTTATGATTCTTTTGATTAGTTTTTCCCTTTTTAGAGATTTTTTCTATATAGTGGATTCCTTAATGGTTGGGAGACCCACCTTAGACCTTTATGTTCTTAACTCTTTATATTTTTATGTGTGACATGTGAGTTTGATTGATCACAAAAGATCTAATGTGTATTTTGTTTTTTGAGTTTTTTAAATGTTTTTCCCAAGAGTTGTACATTTAGGATTAGAGTTTTTGTTTTATTTTTTGGTTTGTAGGTCAGTAAATTTTCACGGTAAAATGTTTTTGGGGTGGGGATAATTTTCACACCCATACATTGTTTACCCTATTTATTTTCATTATATATTTATTATTTATTTTTAAATTGTTGCTATAATTGATTTCTCAGAGAGTTTGTCAAAATTTTGGAGGTTACTTAATGTTTTTGGCCCTATTTATGATAAATATGTAGTCTATAAGTCGAAAATATGTTGTTAGTTGATGTAAAATGTGTTCTGAATTCGTTTTTTCATGGTTTTATTAATGGTTTGATAATGTTTTGGACCAAATAATAAAATGTAATGATATAACTACGTGGCCTTGTTGAGGGTATCAGATAGTTGGATCAGAAATTCCTCACAATTATAAGAAACTACATGGAATGGGTGTGGGGTTTCAATATTCATGGTAAATGATTTTTTTAATGGTTACTCATACTATATGGAAATCCCATGTGAGATTTTTTTAATTATAGATGATGAACAATAGTTGTCATATGGTTTCAAAAATATGCATCCAAATAGAGAAAAGCTTTGGTTTGTTTCTAATTAGGTGTGAATGGCTACTGGAAAATTTGAAAAAATATATATCCTAATAATTAATCATTCCACGCTTTATTAAAACTAGAAATTTTGGTTTTACTATACTAATTTAAAACCAATTCTCCACCCTCTCCACAAACATTTTATTTTAGTTCATGTTTGGGGCTCCCATACCCTTGTCCATTGGTGCCTCCTCTAGGGACTAATTCTCCTCCATATATATTTGAGATCTATTCTTGGATATTAGTCTTATAAAAAATCTTTATAAATTACTCTATTTTTTATATCATATTATTTCAGGTTTTTCACTCTTTTATGATCCCTAGAGGTTAAGGATTTATGTTGGATTTGGTTTTTAATATAGGTTGTGCATTTTGGTTCTTGGGTTCTCATTTCCCCATTCATAGAGTTTCATTCCACTCCCACACCATTGAAGTTTATGCACCCTTACATTTCCATTCATAAACATTCCATGTGAATTTTTATATTTTCTAAATTATTTTTAAATTATTTGTTCATGATTTGAGTGTGTGGGTGTTATTTATTGTGGCTCTCAATATTAGTGGTTTGGTTGAAATATGGATTTTTCAATGAATTTCTACAGTCATACATATATGTTTAGAGGGAATATATATGTAATGTTTCTTATAAAATAAATTGAAATATTTTAAATATAATTTTGTTTTTTCACGTCATTTTTGGTCTTTTTTGAATTTGATGAACTTGGGATGGTATGTTGACTTTTTCTTTGTGTGGATTATTGGCCTCCTTATAGATTTAGTTCTTCTATGATACCTCTTATGATTGGATGCAATTTTTCCTTATGTCATCTTGAAGTAGAATTGATATTATTATGGATTTTTATATATATGAAATTGTTATATTTTAGAAATTATATGATCAATGGGTGTATATATAAACAAGTGTATTCATATAAAAGACATATTCCTTTGAATTTTTATTTTCTAAAACATCGGTTTACTGAAATGGTTTCCAAATGTAGAAATTTTTTAACATTGTTTTTTTAGTTACTTAATGTTTCACAAATTGGGTCTCAATTTATGTTTCATAAAACATGTCAAATCCCTTATATAAAACATTGAGAGGATTTTATGGCGCTTTGGATGTTTTGATTGAATAAACCCATGGTTTTTGAAAATGGTTATGAAGGAGATTTATTCCATTATAAATGGATTTGGAATTAAAAAACTAAATCAGGTATAGTATATGTAGACATATATTGTAATATTTTTGAGGAATTAAAATTAAATAATCCCCATTGGAAATTTAATGCATTTCCTAAGAAATTTTTTTGAACACATCTGATGTGTAGAGACAATTTTCTCATGAAAATGGATTACATTTGATGAGAACAATGAGGTCTTCATCCAACAATATAAGGTCTTCAATTTGAGGTCGTCATTAATTGGAAAATACATGCACACTAGAATATAAGGTTTATAGTTTAAGCCTATCATGTGATGACATTTTCACTTTTACCCTTATATATTATCGACATGGTAACATAGATTCTTTTAGAGGGCCTAGAGATTGTTACTATCAATTTACTGATGGGAGGAACTAGGTCCTCTAATTGAGGATAAAATCAATGGTGTGTGTTACAGTTGTGTTTGGCATGTAACTCATCCAGGATAGTGATAGACTGTGGACCACATCATACATCCATTGTTTATTCAAAACTATGTTCATCTTAGATTTATTATTGAGATATTTATAACATTCCTAATACTATTTCCTATATTTACTTTTAATTAATCAATTCCTTGTTCCATTACACTTTTGATATTCACTTCTTCTTCTGTTATGTTTGTTATTTCCCTTACATACATGCTTATATAGATTATTGATTCAGATTTCAATTTTCTTTCCAAAACAAGGTTTTTAGGTGTGAAATATCTCTCCAAAATAAATCCATTTTTTGTTTTAAAAATGGGGATTTGGGAAATAATTTACTGGTTTTGTATTTGAAAATAACCATTTTATAACTATTTCTTCAAACATATGATTTTGGACTATTTTGGAAAAAGAGATGTATTGATTCAGTTGTCCTCGCCAACTAATATGTTATATTCATAAATCATACATTTTATTCTAGGAATTAGTAAACCCATTACGTTCGTTAACATCGGGTTCATATTCTAATATGCCTTTAGAGTGGGATAGTTGTGTGGATGGGGTGACCAAGTGGTCACATGGTGAGCATGAATGCTTCAAATTCAGTTTTAGTTTTTGTTTTGGTATTTGGAATCTATATAGGAATAACGTTTATAAAATCACTAATGATTAAATAATTTTGTATTCAGTTATCTATCATGCATTCCCTATTTTTTATTATTTGGAAAAATCACCCACAATGATTTTTAATATTATTCCTTGATGATTTTTTGTCATCTTATGGGGATCTGTGATACCATTAAATCCATTCCATGAACAATTTTGGGTTTCTATATCAATAATGACCTATGTTGGTTTGAGAAATATTAATTCAAAATATGAAAATAATGTTTTTACAGAAAACATACTTCATTTCTCACACATTGAAGACTCGTTTCTTTATTTTCAAAATTTTTAACTAGAATTTATTCAATAATGTTTCTAATATTATGTAATTATTTATTAAAATATTTTTTCCCTATAAGAATTTCTATAAAAAAATCAATGGAATATTCTTATTTTTTTGAATGATATACTTTTGAGTTTCATCAAAAATATGAATGGAAATATTTTTCTAATATACAACACATGAAAGGATTTTTCTTCCTGATGTTATAAATTTTCATTAATATAATGAATAATTTGAAATTTAACGTGGATAAAATCAATGAAAAGTTTTTCCTTGATATTTTGGAAATTATATGATCTTATATAAGTGATTACAAATGTGATTCTTTTTTTCTGAAGATATTTTCTACTCATATTTTTAAATTATTTTCTTTGATAAAAGTTTTCATCGATGATTTGTATGCTTGTCCTTGGATGTGATCCAATTTTTCCATAAATAATGTTAATTTGTATGGTTTCAGATTATGATGATGAAATTTTTATTAAAATCATGTACCTTCCATGGGTTATGATATAATATTATAAAAACTATTTAATGATCATTTACTGCACATATGTATGGTTTTGATTATGTTATGGGTGATGCCAGAACTATATATCCCTCAAATGAATTGATTAATGATTGAAATATATGGATATGATAAGGGATTGAATTTGGAGTTAACAAGGTGTATAATGGGATTTTTCCAGTAAGGTATTATTGGGAGTGAACCCTGACTAAGGAAATGATGGAATGGAAAGTGAATCCAATCATATATGATAATATTATAATTGATCCATGACAAAGGAAATGACTTTATGTACCTATGAGTATTCCTCAATCATATTAATTATTCCAATTTAATGTTCTAAAGGAACATGATTAAATATTGATGTTTCCTTACTCTTATGACTTATGACTTCTAATATAACAAAGCCTTATGCATGATTCATGATTAATGGTCCTTTTCAGATTGGGTATGGATTTTTTATGTTATGATCATGATATCATATTTGTATTCCATTCATATTCTATTTTAATATCATCATTTGATATCTCTTATATTTAACCATATTGGGCATCTATTCTTAACCATTATTATTTTTTCTTTCCCTCTTTCAAGAAGAAATGTTTTATGTTTGATAGGTATAAAAAGGGTTCTTATTGTGAAGACCATAATAGGAATTTATGTAGATATTTTATGTACTAGTTTTTCATTCATCCATGTTTGAAAATATATCAAACCATTATGGTAGCATTATGGAACATAAAGATATATAATTATTATTCCAATCATAATATATAGTATATATGTATGGATTTTTTTAGTCACTATATCCCAAATTAGTGACTTATTAATTTTATAGTTAATAATATGAATGAAAGGAAGATGATGATTTTATTTATTATGTCTCCATTATATAATATTTATAATATTTATTCATGACAACCATACATATAACAAACAATGTTTGAAAATGATGAAAAATGAAATATTTCATTAATAGAGACAGTTTTCCAAAAATAAATAGGACAATCATTTTATTATTTCAATTGATGTAAAATGAGTTAGTCAATTGATGATCCATAAAAATAATATTTTTTTAACTAATGATTATATTTCTATTTTATTATTATGGTAATAGAATATTTTGACCTATTTTTAGTATAATGATATTTTAATGAACATATTTATGTAAATTACCATATATTTAATTGAAATATTTTAGAACTCTATTAAATCCTTATTAGGATGATCATTTAGTAAAATCCAAAAATGTATCCCCTGAATTTTTTTTCATTATTTATATTGATCTATTTTGATCTAAGAGTTTGGATAGATATGTATGGGGGTAAAGAGATCTTTTTATAAGTGAGGTAATTTATTCTATTATAAATAATGTAAATTATAATGTAAAATAATGTCAGTTTCAAAGTAATGTATTATAATATATGATAACATTTTAATATAAAATGATTTTGGTTTAAAATTCACTAGTCTGATCAGTTTTAGAAAAGAGTTGTCTATATTTTTGGCCCCATTTCATTGGATAACTTCGCTTTTAAATCATTTACCAATTACTATAGAGACTAACCGTTATCATGTAACTATTATATATGTTTAAAAATTAAATAATAATTTTTTTTAAATTATATTATTTTTATTTTAATTATGGAATAAATTTGGAATGATTAAATTTATAATTTTTTTAAAATAATATAAATATAAGTATGAAAATGAAATGAAAATATAGTTCCTAGAATCATTATTTTTTTGGCACAAAATTTTTTTAAATCCAAAACATTTATAGTGATGATGATATTGAAATTTATTTTTTTGTAAATTACAAAATAAATTTATTTGTCTTGGAAACCAATCCAAAATTGAATGTATCCTAGAAAATACATAATTAATAAAAAGTTTAAAGAAACATAATAACATGCACTTTTATCCAGATTTACAATATCATACATATGCTTTTAAATTTGACCATATATTTTAAATATTTTATAATATTTAATGAATACAAATTTAGACTAACTACTGTTTTGGAAATTATTTAATTTTTATATCATCATGATGATCCTATAAAAGTGATATTATATGTAATATTATATTTTTCACTATTAACCAGAAAAATCATTTTATGAAAAATATGGAAAATTATCCCCTAACTAATTTTGAAATTATAAAATAAAACTAATTTTATTTAATAATTTTAAATATGAAATATATCTATATATTATTATCAAATAAATAATAAAAATTTCAGAATAATTTTTTTAATAATATATTTTAATCCATTTATAAATAAATATTAAATATTCATAGTTTCATTATTATTTATTAGACGTTACTAAAAAAATATTACATTAATTTCATTAATAAATTCAATGTATGTAATTATTTAAAAATAATTCCTTTCATAAATTCATATTTTTAAGAAAAAGACAATTAAAATAATTAGCCACATCAATGTTGAATTTCTTTTATTTATTTATTTTTATACTTTATAGAATTGTTTGGTGTCTCGTTCCCCTCCCGTTATATATAAAATTTCCTTGAAATTGAAAAAATTTCATATCAAAAATAATATATCATGATCAAAAATTTATAAAAATATGTGTTTAATTTTTTCTAATAAATGATTTTTATTTACTATAGTGAAACCTGTAATATTTTCATTAAATTTATCAAAAACAATGTGTATACCACTAGAAGAATCAAAATTTTTGATAATATTCCAAACCAGTTTCTTAATAATTGGATAATATTTTTTACATATGAATCGGTATATTTAACTTTATCTTCTTTCATGTTGGAGGAATTCAATTAAAATAATGATATTGTATATGAGAATCTATACTTAATTTATTTATTTCAAACTGATACACACAATTTCATCTTTTGAACTATTTAATTTAGTATTAACCCACTTTTTATCATGAATATTAAATTTAGGTGGTTAATTTCATTTGAATAATGCTTGAATATAATCATTTAATGTATAAAAGGTCACAATATTATGAAATGATAATCCTACTATATTTAACCATTTAATAAATCCATATAGTGGTTTATTATTAAAGAAAAACCCCATTGAAATGATTTAACATTTGAACCAGGAAATAGATAATTAAAAATAATACCTCTTATTCAGCAATGGTTAGATTATGCTTCAACTACTAATTCCACATTTCCAATTCCATAAAACGATTTAAATAGAAAGATAATGTATATATCGTTGTCAACCATAATTATTACCTAAAATTTTGAAACAAGTGAACTAATGTGCATTATAACTGAGGCTACATAATATATTCTCACTAAGACAAAATTACCAATAGGTGTCATGAATGAAAACTACATCATTAATGTTTTATAGAATAAATCAATATTCTAATAAAATTATAGATATAAAATAGTTCCAATATTTTATATTATATAATGAGTTATTAAATCATGTGTTTATAATAATGTTACATGTTATCAAATATTTGGTGATTTATGCTTCAAGTGTAGTAATTACACATGCTTAGGTAAATTCTCTTGTTTATTGGTTTATTTATTCAAATAGGTCCTCAACTCCATAAATTTAAAACATTATATTTTGAGACCTTCTTTTATTTCCTTATATTAGTGGTCCATATTATTTTAATCTATGAACAAGTGATAGATTCTCTTTCCCACAATGACTATAAAAGAGTGGTTATTTCTATAGTTGTAACAATTTATATGTTTCTCCCCTAATTTATTCCCCTCTTATAACTTTTTTATTTCATTGGTGATTATCCATCATCTTCTACTAATCATGTCATTCTAAAATATAAAACTAATATAATTACTTCTTTTACCTGATGGAACATGATACAATACCATTTTATGTTAATTTTTTTGATAATTTATCACTCCTTGAAGTCATAGATGGATCCCATCTACAATACAATCAACCATGATTAATGGATTCGGTACATAGTTATCACTATGTCATTCTTCCAATGTAATGTTATTATTATATTCAGGAACATTTTCCTTTTCCCTTTCTCTCAAATCTGAAAAAATATATTCCCATATAATTTTTCTTTTATTGGGGAAATTACTTTTCAATTAATACTACATTATAATTACCCCATTAAATAAACTTAATTTAATATTCTCCCTTAGTGTTTTGAATTAATTTAAAAAAATTGGAAACCTCTCCATTTAGAGGATAATAATCAAATATAACATTATTTGTATCATTACTTCCTAAGTTGATAAATGTCTTCTATATGGATTTAATCCATCTATTAGTTAACAATGTATTTTTGATTCCATTGAATGATGGATTATTGTATAACATGAATGTATTATTAATATTTTAAAAATATATTGAGAGAATAGGTTTCAATATTAATCCATGGTTGTTTATTATATCTTTTTTACATTATATTTATAGTATTCAAAGATCGAACTCATTCATTATTGTCACGTACCAGATCTGGTCGCCACCATTAATGGCACCAAACCCAGCCCATGACAAGGCCCGAAGGGCATTCCCTATCCCCACGGGCTGGCACAAGTGCCCGGGTATAAAACAATATGATTTGGGAACGATTTACCCGAGTATGAAAGCATAAAACAAATAAAACAATCAATAATAAGAATCTGAAATTTCCATACTAAACCATTCTTAACAAAACCAGATCTGAATACATATGTTTAAAGACACTACAAGTGGTCCAAATACAAATAATGACAACATCAAGACATCCCCAATCACTTCACACAACAAGGGTGTCATCACCCGCAAGCCTTCTCCACAACTCTGCCCCAGCGATGGGGACTAACACCCTGGAGCGCCATCACCCTTAGCCTTCCCTTTACCTGAGTCAAGCATAAGAAGTTCTACTTACACCCAATGGGTGTAAGTAGGGTGTGAGCCTAAGCCCAATAGGATACCACCAGAAGATTCAAAGAGGATGCAATACAATGGGAACAAAACTAGCAATTTTAACACACAAGGTGAAACAATGTTAAAAATTTCAAGAAAAGCAACTTTCAAATGAAAACAGTTTTCAATCCAAGAATTTCAGAATGATAACACATTAAATAAACATGTGAGCTACTGTAAAGTACTGCCAAAAGATCCCACAACAAGGGTAAATACTACAATTCTAATGAGCACATAAATTGGGAACACCCCTAGGCAACTAGATAGTCTCGGGCCCTATGTACCTCGTACCTCGGTGTAAAGTATCCAAGTCACAATCCTTTCCCGTGCACGAGCCACTAGTAGGGAACAAACCCATAACCTAGTGGTCCCCAAATAACATCCACATAGTTCAGTTAGTGTTGTCGTTATCCATTTGCTCAGTGAAACAGGGACACAACCCATCCGGTCCACTAGCCGTACTAGTACATATCCGCCCACCTAAGTACCCGGGATTCCCCCTTTTGTGCTCAAACAATTTCAGCAAACAACACACATGCTTTTTCATGTAAAGTATCACTACTGGTCACAAACAAATAGTACAGTAGCTACACACATTTTATATCATTTGAAACAGTCAATAAAATATTTTGATCTTCAATAAAACAACCTCTCAAAACATTACATTGTTTTGCACCCAAAACTCTTTAAAATATCCACTTTTCACAGTATGTGAACACTTTTAAGTCATCAAAACAAAATTTCAGTTCAACACAATTTAATAAAACCAAAAATTCAGTTATGGGGCAGCCCAATGTGAACCAAGAAATTATATATTTTAAAAACCACCATTTTCACACCAACATGGCACTTAATGCCCATTTGCTTCTCAAACACAATTTAAACAAACTTTTTCAGCCACAACCAAAAAGAATAGATATTTAAAACATTATTTTAATTCCTAATACAGTTCAATAAAATCAACTATGTAATTAGAGTTCATCCCAAAATGAACCAATAAAAGACTTGCATGAAAAACCCTCAATTTCAACAAAAATTGTAACATAAAATTCATTTGCATTGTAAATGCAACTAAAACAAATTTTTACAGAAACATTAAAATTCAATAAGCATTAATTCACCCTCAACACAGCAAGAAAATTCCCAAAGAATTTCACACACAATGGAATCACCTACCAAAAGATTCAAGAACCGCAAATCCTAGTGCGGAACTTCAACCGCACGACCACCGCGCCACAAGGAAGTGATATCAAACTTAAAACCAGAGGATTGAACCATGAAACCCAAAATGAAACCCTAGGCACGAATCCCTAGCTTCTGGAAATTTGGGGATTCAAGAGAAAAAAAAAAGATAAATCTCAAGGAAAAGGATAGAACTAGAAGGATAGTCACTTACTTGAGAAAACTGGACATTTTTAGAAACCAGAGAAGTTAGGCCCTAATTCGCGACAGATGCGATCTCCAAATAGGGGGAAACGAAGCTGAGGGTGCGGCCAGGTACAGTGGGAGAAGGTGAGAGGTGGAATCATCGAAAAAGAATACAAATTGAATATTTTATGAAATAATTACAAAATAATTTTAAAACTGGAAATGGGCTTTTGGGTTGGCCCAATACCTAACTTGATCACCCAAATCCAAGATGCAAATGAATTTTTAAGGGGGCCAAAATTCATTGGTGGTTTTAATAGTTAAATTGAGGTCATATTGGAAGTTGAATGAGTTAAAAATGTTTAAAAACGATGGAGTTATTAAACAAACAAAATGTATTGTCAAAATTGGAAATGAGCTCTCGAGTTGACCCAAATTATGGAAACCCACCATTTCCTTCAAAAATGCATTGAAAACCCTCAAAAGAAGTAATAATGTAAATTAAATACAAAAATACCTTTAAAATATATCATGTATGTGACAATTCTCCCCACCATGAAGGACTTTCCGCCCCGGAAAGTCAACATGATTCTTGGTTGGTAAACAAGAATGGGTACTCTTCCTCGACCCATGACTTTCGCTCCCAAGTCTCATGTGTATCATTCCCATGCTGCCATAAAACCCGGAATAAAGGAATAGACTTTCCTCTAAGTATCTTCTCCTGGGAGTCCACTATTTTCACCGGCCTCTCAACGATAGACAAGTCAGGCTCTATCTTTAGTTCTTCCCAACTCAACACATGGGATGGATCTGGATTGTATTTCTTCAACTAGGAGACGTGGAAGACATCATGGATAGATGTCAACTGAGAAGGTAAGGCCAACCTGTATGCCACCTTACCAATACGCTCGGTGATCTCAAAGGGTCCGAGATACCGTGGCATCAGCTTACCTTGCTTCTCCAATCGACGATGGCCCAGACGAGGGGCCACTTTTAAGAATACCCTATCACCCACAGTAAACTCTAGGTCTCGACGCCTCCGATTAGCATAAGATTTATGACGAATCTGAGCTATCAATAAGCGCTTCCTGATCAATTTGACCTTCTCAGAAGTCTCCTGCACAAGGCTCGGCCCCAATAGTGAAGTCTCTCCTACCTCAGCCCAACATAGGGGGGACCGACATGGCCGACCATAGAGCGCCTCAAAAGGGTCCATTCGAATTGACGATTGGTAACTATTATTATAAGCAAACTCAACCAATCCCAAATGGCTATCCCAAGAACCTCCAAAGTCCAAGACACATGCACGAAGCATGTCCTCCAAAATCTGATTCGCCCGCTCCGTCTGACCATCCGTCTGAGGGTGGTACGACGTGCTCATCTTAATCTGAGAGCCCAAGGCCTTTTGAAGGCCTTCCCAAAATCGAGAAGTGATGCGGGGGTCTCTATCCGAGACAATAGCTGATGGTACACCATGGAGTCTCACCACCTCCTGAAGATACAAATGGCCCAACTCATCCACTTTAGATGTATCTCTGATCAGAATGAAGTGGGCTGATTTGGTCAGACGATCAATCACCACCCAAATGGAATTCTTACCCCGAGGTGTACGAGGTAAGCCAACAATGAAGTCCATGGCAACCTCGTCCCACTTCCAGGTAGGAATGGGTAATGGCTGGAGAAAACCGGAGGGCCTTTGGTGCTCTGCTTTCACCTGCTGGCATGTGTAGCATCTCGAAACAAAGTCTGCTATGTCTCGTCTCATACCAGGCCACCAAAAATGCCGAAGGACATCATAATACATCTTAGTGGCACCTGGATGGACAGCCCACTGAGACTGGTGGCTATCATGCATCACTACCTTCCGTAGAGATAACGGTACTACTGAACGGCCCTTGAAGCACAAGATGCCCTCGGGAGATGACGACCAATCGGAGGATGTCTCCCCACCATGAAGGAACTGCTTAGACCGCTGAAAAAGATCATCACTGGGCTGTTCCTGCTGAATCAACTCTAATAGAGAAGGAGTCAACTGGACACTTTCCAAGAATGCCCCTCCACTGTGTTCCCTAGCCTCCACATGCATTTGATAAAAGAGCCCCATCAATGTCCACTCATCACTAGACTTCCTCAAAGCATGCACTGGAACTCTTCTGCTCAAAGCGTCGGCCACCACATTACCCTTGCCTGGGGTATATACAATGTCAAAGTCGAACCCCTGCAAGTACTCGATCCAGCGGTGTTTCCTCAAGTTGAGGTCCTTCTGCGAGAGGATATAAGCCAAGCTTTTGTGATCAGAGTAGACCATAAACTTCTCGCCAAAGAGGTAGTGACGCCATGTCTTCAAAGCATGCATCACCGCTGCCAACTCCAAGTCATGGGTAGGGTAGTTCTTTTCATGTGGTCGGAGTTGGCGAGAGCCATAAGCCACCACGTGATCATCCTGCATAAGCACGCACCCAAGACCCATACCTGAAGCATCACAATAAACCACATAACCCTTCCCAGCCTCAGGCAAAATTAGCACAGGGGCGGTAGTCAACCGTCTCTTCAGCTCCTCGAATGATGCTTGAAATTCTGGACCCCATACAAACTTCACCCCTTTCCGGGTGAGCGCAGTCATTGGTGATGCAAGCCGAGAAAAATCCCGAACGAATCGCCTATAGTAACCAGCTAGGCCAAGGAAACTCCTGATCTCGAACACATTCATCGGCTGCTCCCATGACATAACCGCACTAATTTTCTCAGGGTCCACTGAAACTCCGTGCTCTGAGATCACATGCCCCATAAATCTCACCTCTCTGATCCAGAAGGTGCACTTTGACAACTTTGTATAGAGGCGGTGATCCCGTAATGTACCTAAAACGATCCTCAAGTGATGTTCGTGTTCCTCCTCAGAGCTAGAGTATACCAGAATATCATCCACGAACACCACAATAAAGGAATCGAGGTACTGATGAAACACCCAATTCATGAGTGCCATAAAGACTTCTGGAGCATTGGTCAATCCGAAGGGCATGACCAAATACTCAAAGTGGCCGTACCTGCACCGAAAGGCTGTCTTTGGGATATCTGACTCCTTCACCCTGAGTTGATGATACCCTGAACGCAGGTCTATCTTTGAGAACCACTTTGCTCCCTTCAACTGGTCAAACAAATCATCTATTATGGGCAAAGGGTATTTGTTTTTAATTGTTACCTTATTCAGCTTCCGGTAGTCAATGCACAGACGGAGGGATCCATCAGCCTTTTTTGCGAACAACACAGGAGCGGCCCAAGGAGAGACGCTCGGGCGAATGAATCCTTTGGATTCTAAGTCGTCCAGCTGCATCTTTAATTCCCTCAACTCGGTGGGGGCCATGCGATAAGAGGGAAGAGATATCGGCTGTGTTCCCGGCACCAGATTATTCGAAAACTCCACATCCCGCTCTGGGGGCAAACCCGAAAAATCATCCGGAAATACCTCTGGAAACTCATTCACTACATGAGGTAGTGAACCATTAGAAGAAATACCATCTTCTATCATGAGCGAAGATAACTGGAAGATAACACTTCCCAACTTTGGGAGTGGAGGCCCTGCGCGACTTGATCGTGGATCCCATTCTCCATGAAAAACCTGACGACTCCCATCAGGTGATGTGAAACTCACCCGCCGTCTGTAGCAATCGATGTGTGCATGGAAGTTTACTAGCCAATCCATCCCGAGTATAACATCAAAAAGGTCCATATCTAAGACCAAGAGGTCCCACTCCATCTCGACCCCTGACACAGAAAGTGCACACGAGGGGCACCTCAGGCCCTGCTCCTTCTTCTTTCCCAATGGTGTCACCAACTCCATCGCAAAAGACATCAACTCCGTTGGCAAATTCAGCATGTCCACAAAATGTCCAGAAATGAATGAAACAGAGGCACCAGTATCAAAAAGAGCAGTAGCTATAGAAGATGCAATCAGAACGGTACCTCGAACTGTCGACGGTCCCGCCTCATATCCTGCTGGTGTCTGATCCACTGCATGGAGGTGTCCAGTATCTGTCTGAGAACGACCGCTAGCCTGAGGCTGTGCCCTGAACTGGCTCTGCCCAGAAGATGATCCAACCCTTCCACCACGACTTCCAAATCGAGATCCCCCAGTCCTCGATGGCTCAGACTGTGCTGACACTCCTTTTGAAGCCACTGAACCAACCCCACTCGGAAGTGGACGTGCCACACCACAAAAACGCTGCAAATGCCCCATACCTCCACACTGGAAACAAGGCTTCGGAGGAAGTGGACATGCTGGTCGGATATGCCCAGGCCTCCCACATTTGTGGCACACGACCGATCTTGCATCAGAAGCAGCAGAAGAAAACTGCCTGGAAGAGTGGCCTGAACTGCCCCCTCCTTTCTTCACATGATCCTCCCGCTTCCTTTTCTTCTCTGAGGAGCTACCACTTCCCACTGCTGATACTGAACCATAGAAACCAGCCCTGCCTTTCCTATCAATCTCCACCATGCACGCTCGATCAACAACCTCAGCATAGGTCCTCAGCTTAAACAAGAACACCTGGGAGTATATCTCTGGTCGCAAGCCTTTCTCAAACCTCTGGGCCTTCGCCTTCTCATTAGAGACAATTTCTGGAGGATATCGAACCAACTCAGCGAAACGGTTGGCATACTCCATCACAGATAGATTCCCCTGAACAGGCTCCATGAACTCTCTAGACCTTGCATAAGCCAATACCTCAGGGCAGTACTGTTCATTGAAGACAGCCTTGAAATCACCCCAGCGCATCTGCTCATTCTTCCCTGCCTGAAGCACTGACTCCCACCACTTACAGCTTGGACCCTCTAATAGGAAGGAGGCACACTTCACCCTGAGCTCCTCGGGTGTTTCCAGGAACTCAAACATATGCTCGATCTTCTCGAGCCATTCTTCTGCTTCCTGGGGTTCTGAGCTGCCTCGGAAGGTTGGAGGCTTATTTTTCAGGAACTCCTGGGCCTTGTCCTTTCTAGGACCAGTATAATCCTCTCTAACAGGAGCTGGAGCTGGAGCTGGTCCATATCCAAGAGCCTGGACAGCCCGGACCACGGCCTCGACTAGCCTCTGATCAATCGGCGTGGGAGAACTCTCTCCAGCTTCCTCCTGTGGGTGCGTGGGAGCTTTCCGGGGAGGCATGTTGCTACAAAATGCAACAGTCACAAAACAATGGTCAATACCACAATTCTGAAAATTGTAATCAAATACATCAAATATAAACAAACTAAACACATTCTTGTAATAAAAGAACCAACTACTCCACATTTGCCTGATGTCCACATGTGGTCTGCAGCCCACACGTCTCACCTGGAAGTGAAGTCAATCGTAAATTCCAACATCCTCTGGTGACTCAAGGTCTACCATGAGATGTGTGGGCCAGGAACCCTACTCACAACCAATACCCCGAGCCCCGACAGTCCTAGCTCCTGTCTATCCCGACTCATCCCAAAATAGCAATATAACCCAAAAACATTAACCTCCTCTGATACCATTTTGTCACGTACCAGATCTGGTCGCCACCATTAATGGCACCAAACCCAGCCCATGACAAGGCCCGAAGGGCATCCCTATCCCCACGGGCTGGAACAAGTGCCCGGGTATAAAACAATATGATTTGGGAACGATTTACCCGAGTATGAAAGCATAAAACAAATAAAACAATCAATAATAAGAATCTGAAATTTCCATACTAAACCATTCTTAACAAAACCAGATCTGAATACATATGTTTAAAGACACTACAAGTGGTCCAAATATAAATAATGACAACATCAAGACATCCCCAATCACTTCACACAACAAGGGTGTCATCACCCGCAAGCCTTCTCCACAACTCTGCCCCAACGATGGGGACTAACACCCTGGAGCGCCATCACCCTTAGCCTTCCCTTTACCTGAGTCAAGCATAAGAAGTTCTACTTACACCCAAGGGGTGTAAGTAGGGTGTGAGCCTAAGCCCAATAGGATACCACCAGAAGATTCCAAAGAGGATGCAATACAATGGGAACAAAACTAGCAATTTTAACACACAAGGTGAAACAATGATAAAAATTTCAAGAAAAGCAACTTTCAAATGAAAACAGTTTTCAATCCCAGAATTTCAGAACGATAACACATTAAATAAACATGTGAGCTACTATAAAGTACTGCCAAAAGATCCCACAACATGGGTAAATACTACAATTCTAATGAGCACATAAATTGGGAACACCCCTAGGCAACTAGATAGTCTCGGGCCCTATGTACCTCGTACCTCGGTGTAAAGTATCCAAGTCACAATCCTTTCTCGTGCACGAGCCACTAGTAGGGAACAAACCCATAACCTAGTGGTCCCCAAATAACATCCACATAGTTCAGTTAGTGTAGTCGTTATCCATTTGCTCAGTCAAACAGGGACACAACCCATCCGGTCCACTAGCCGTACTAGTACATATCCGCCCACCTAAGTACCCGGGATTCCCCCTTTTGTGCTCAAACAATTTCAGCAAACAACACACATGATTTTTCATGTAAAGTATCACTACTGGTCACAAACAAATAGTACAGTAGCTACACACATTTTATATCATTTGAAACAGTCAATAAAATATTTTGATCTTCAATAAAACAACCTCTCAAAACATCACATTGTTTTGCACCCAAAACTCTTTAAAATATCCACTTTTCACAGTATGTGAACACTTTTAAGTCATCAAAACAAAATTTCAGTTCAACACAATTTAATAAAACCAAAAATTCAGTTATGGGGCAGCCCAATGTGAACCAAGAAATTATATATTTTAAAAACCACCATTTTCACACCAACATGGCACTTAATGCCCATTTGCTTCTCAAACACAATTTAAACAAACTTTTGCAGCCACAACCAAAAAGAATAGATATTTAAAACATTATTTTAATTCCTAATACAGTTCAATAAAATCAACTATGTAATTAGAGTTCATCCCAAAATGAACCAATAAAAGACTTGCATGAAAAACCCTCAATTTCAACAAAAATTGTAACATAAAATTCATTTGCATTGTAAATGCAACTAAAACAAATTTTTACAGAAACATTAAAATTCAATAATCATTAATTCACCCTCAACACAGCAAGAAAATTCCCAAAGAATTGGACACACAATGGAATCACCTACCAAAAGATTCAAGAACCGCAAATCCTAGTGCGGAACTTCAACCGCACGACCACCGCGCCACAAGGAAGTGATATCAAACCTAAAACCAGAGGATTGAACCATGAAACCCAAAATGAAACCCTAGGCACGATGCCCTAGCTTCTGGAAATTTGGGGATTCAAGAGAAAAAAAAAGATAAATCTCAAGGAAAAGGAGAGAACTAGAAGGATAGTCACTTACTTGAGAAAACTGGACGTTTTTAGAAACCAGAGAAGTTAGGCCCTAATTCGCGACAGATGCGATCTCCAAAGAGGGGGAAACGACGCTGATGGTGCGGCCAGGTACAGTGGGAGAAGGTGAGAGGTGGAATCACCGAAAAAGAATAACAATTGAATATTTTATGAAATAATTACAAAATAATTTTAAAACTGGAAATGGGCTTTCGGGTTGGCCCAATACCTAACTTGATCACCCAAATCCAAGATGCAAATGAATTTTTAAGGGGGCCAAAATTCATTTGTGGTTTTAATAGTACAATTGAGGTCATATTGGAAGTTGAATGAGTTAAAAATGTTGAAAAACGATGGAGTTATTAAAAAAACAAAATTTATTGTCAAAACTGGAAATGAGCTCTCGAGTTGACCCAAATTATGGAAACCCACCATTTCCTTCAAAAATGCATTGAAAACCCCCAAAAAAAGTAATAATGTAAATTAAATACAAAAATACCTTTAAAATATATCATGTATGTGACAATTATTGACTATATCTGAAGAGAAATCCATATGTAGATCGTGGGTGATGATATGAGTCCCATTAATTCCTCTGTTCACCATCACATAAAAATGGGGTACACATAATATTTTGATTACATTATGAATTATAGGACATATTTTAAATTAGTTCACAATCTAGTATCCAAACATGATCATTTTGGGAGATTTTCATAATTCTAATTCTAGCTATGATTTTCTAACATATAGTTCCTAGTGTTCCCACTAAGACTTCCAAAATATAAAATCTATTAACCTTAACTCCACTAATTTAATCTGATGCTAAATATATTACAACGGTACAAAATATAAGATATGAATTCCAACAATATAGATCACTTAAATAATATTCAAATAATAGAAACAATCATGTATTCTATATTACACATAACTAATAAAATAAAATTAAAATTATTTTTTTGAAAAAATTCTTATTCATCATTGAAATAATTAAAATATCACTTTCATGGTACTCTATTTATTAGAAAAAAATAATGGGTTATCTCCAATTCCATGTCAATGGTTGGGAAAAAAGAAATATATCTTAAATATACAAGGAATATAAAATACGGTAGTGTGAATAATTAGTAATCTTACTAAATAATAAAAAACTTGATCAAGAAATATATGAAGTGATAAACAAATATAAATTAAAAAAATGAAACAACTGCTAAATGTTTAATGTGAGAATACATAATGTCATATATCATAATATTACCCTAAAATCCTCATTCCATGAAATCCAAAATATAATCATGGCCTCGTCAAAAAAAATTACACTCAATCAAGGCCATATTCCATTAAATTATTATTATATTCACATCCATAAAATATGTGATACCCATTTTTTCCTATTGAGATATATTTATTAAATCAGGCATAAACATAATTATGGGCCCCACCAATCACTAATTATTGAGGGAAATGAAATAATAAATATATGGGTAGTCATATAAAATATATTACCCATTTTTTCACATATTATAAACTAAAACATATATAAGATATATAATTTATATCCATATTCATCACAAAAAAATGTCTATTGAAATTATATTTTAATATATATAATAATTATTCCTTATCAATAAATTGATTCCTCTAATTAATGATGAATAAAAAATTAAAATACTTCGAAGTTATAAACTCAACCTTACGTAGTAGTCAATAATTATCTTTATAGAACTAACCTATATAAAAAACATCATTTTTTATACATTAAAAAAATGAGCTTCCATTCCTGGAAAACAAGGCTAATAAGATTTATATAAAATGGGGAATTCACACTCTATAGTGTTATTATTATATGGATAATTCGATATTATAAATTATATCTAATATCTCTATTATAATAATGATTACAGACCTGATGGATTCCAATAATTTATAATAAATTAATACATTATAGTGATTGATTTCCTTTTGGAATATAAAGTGGAAAATTGAAGGGGAACATTTAAAAATATTTTCTCATAATTATTTTCTAAATTTATTTATGAAATGAAATTATATGTTACATTTAATGATATATTCATTATATTTTTTTAAAAAAAATCAAAATTATAGTTATAATTAATCACAACAATAGAATTGTAAAAAAATATTTTATTAAATTAGAAAATGTCATGATGAACATAAATATATACATAAGTGGAATGAACTATATTTTCATGAATATATAAATAGATCATCAATTTATTTTAAAATATTATTAATTTTTGGTATACTATATTACATTTAAAACCCATATAAACAAATAAATAAATCAATATAGTTATGTAATCGAATAAAATTGGAAAAATGAACTCATGTGAAAAATGTTTATAATGAAATTCATTATAAACTATTGTAATGAAATCCAAAAATGATTTAAAAAAATATAAATATACCTTTTAAATAATCAAATGGAAATTAAAAATTAATATAAATTGGACTTCTGAATTTATCATATTATAGGAAAACACATTAATAAAAAAATAAAAACTATGGATTTAAAAGTTAATTATTCCAAAAAAAATGAGAAATAAGGTCAAATTTTTTATAAAAATTATTTTAGTGGTTTTTTGAACCAAATAGATAAATGAAATGAAAGAAAACATGAATAATTATAAATATATATATATATATATATATATATGTAAACAATAATGTGTTTTATTGGAGAAATTACAAACAATATGTCCAAATGAAAATTCAAACATTAATAATCCCGATAGAGGTGATATTTAAAAAATAGACACATAAAACTATGGTATCAATCAACCATTCCTCCCATATATGTATCTTCCAACATTTCCATATGTACTATCGATTCCTAAATAGAAATATTAATCATAAATACTTATGATCTTATATCTAGTCTCAAACCCTTAAGGTACATCTTAACCATTAGTTAGTCATTCATTACTACCACTAGAGTAAAATGAACCATCCCTATATACAGAGTAGTGTAAATAAACACCAAATTATTAACCTGCTGTAAGGATAATAACTATTGAGACTTCTCCATCATTACCGAATCTTGAAAAAATTTCCAAATAAAGATGTCTTCAAACCCTTTCAGTCAAATCCCACATATATATCCACATATAACATGGAATCCTACTATCTCATAATAGGAACCTTGATTATGAATTCCATGCATATCACCATGTTATTTCCATGAGTATCAAGAATGTAAAAGATCCTCTCAATATTTTACATTAATTCTTCTACCTTTTTTGGTTCATTCATACACTTAAAGGATGGAATATTCTCACTTAATAACTACCATGATCTCTGACAATATTCTACAACTTTTAGTAATACCTCTATATCTGCATTTTGGACTTATCTTACATTATTATGAATATCATGGAATACCTACATGATTTCCCAGATAGTATTCTATTTTATTGGCATATTCCCTATAGGTACATCCACAACACCCCCTTGTGGAACCCATGGAAGATGTCTTAGAGGAATATTGTTTCACACCAAAAAAGAAGAAACAATCATACAATAAGAAAGTCACAATTAAAACCAAAAAACAAGTAGAAAAATGATATAATGGTCATGAACTCAAAAAAAATAACAAAAAACAAAATCCCTTTATTACTTGAGTCTAATCATAAAATTAATGGGCATGAACTCCCCTCTATATACCTCTCAAATCACAGAAATACCATCTATATTCTACTAACATTAAAAAACCAAGAACAACCTCCTTTGATACCAATAAATAAAATACTCGGCATGGATATCCTCTCAAACTGGCACCCAACCTAAATTGTCACATACCCCAATGACATTCTACATTCTCAGGTGTTTTTGACAAGAAACCAATCATCAAAAACAAATAGAGTGAATTATTTTCTCAAAATTAAGTATACAACATGCAATATTATATGTATATATATGAATTGAAGAAACATCAAAAAAGATAATATGAAATGCATTCAATAAAAAAAGGAAATAATAAAAGGGATACAACCCGAAAGTAGAAAACCAATCTCTAGGGGAAAAGTCCCAAAAAAGGGCTAACTATAACTAAAATATATACCCCAGGTAATAGCATGGGAAAACTCAAACCATATCACCACTAAATATATAGACACATCTAATAAAAAGATTTCCACCACACTATGCTTCCTTTCCATTCCCCAAATAGAAATAAATAATAAACTCTATGCATTGTCGAAGTGGTTCACATGGTGTGAGATAATTTGGCTCAATAAGATCACACACATGTGTTTCATATGGACTTTTTGAACAAAAATCTAAAAATTCTCTAGATTATTGAAAAAAATGAATGATAATTATTTGAATCGATTTTTTATCAAAATCATCTGAAACAAATCTATGTTTTTCACATTTCCAAACAATCCAAGAAAAATAGTTCAAAGAATTTCAAAAATATCATTTCATTCCAATGAAATAATATATAACTTATCATATCAAGTAAAAAAGAAATAAAAACAACATACTAGGTAATATCATTCTACTTTTCAAAATAGTTCAAGATAGCTAGAAAACTCAGATCCAAAAATAGAAAATTTTGTGCTTCAATTCTCTAGACTGGAGATTTTAATCTATAGTGAAAATGAACACCCTAGGAAGTGAACCTCCAACATGGTCTATCATTTCCCTAGAAAAATGATCCTTTGGGAGGATAGGATCACCCCATTAGTTAATCTATGATAATCTAAATGGATGAGGAAAATTAATACACATTCCACCAATGCACCCAATTCTTCCCATCTACTACATTTTTCAAACCATTTAACCAAAAACAATGATTTGAAAACCATTTGATAAGTCCCATTAGGAGTTCTATGAAAATCCCTTCTATTTTGCAAAAATAAATTGGAAAATATATTTTCTCAAAAACATGTTTCCTAAAGAATCGATAAATTAATCATGAAAATTTATTTATAAAACAATTTATCAAAACTATGGAAAAATAGTTTATCCGAAATAAGCCATAAAAGGAACCACCTACCTGATACCCAGGTCACACATTCCCAAAATGGGTACCACTAGCACCGAATAATGAAAATACAAAAAAAGAGGCCCAATATTAAATCCATATATATTAGAATCAATTCAAAAGGTAAAATAGTCATTGGAGAATATGACTCATCAGATACCTCAAAAAACTCACACACTACACTACAAAAAACACAATGGTCAGAAACTAGTGAACTATAACAATATAGACATAAAAAGAATCGAGATAATTGACACCAAAAGACTAATAGATATAAATTCATAGTGCATGATCACCACTACTGAAAATGATAATGATGAATTAGAGAGATAACATACATGGGGAGATGTAGTTAAAAAACAACGAAGATAAATCATAGAATGAAATGATATGAAATAAAAAAATCCATATACACCAAAAAATGTGTCAAATTGGTTAATAAAAATTAATCAAACATTAAATGACATGAACGATTCGCTTGATGTGTAAACATTTCACCCGCAGAACAAGTTCATAGTATCATTCCAGTAACATAAACATGTCATTTAAAAAATTAATGATTTCCAATTGTTTAGAAGGATGATTCTATAAATATACATAAAAAATCACTCAGGTTACACTAGACCACAAAAGACATCCTCTTAATAAATTTTCATATTTATACGAGAACATAATTGATTCTAAGAAACATACATCCCGTAACATTAGTACATCTTCGCCATAAAACACTATTCATACTCAAGTGTTCTATAATGAACCCAAATAAAGAGGGAAACTAAAATAGAGATGAGAAATAATTGAAATAGGGTAATGTGATGTTATAGGATCTACTTTTGAGATATGTTGGAAATTGAGAAAACCTCCATTTATTTTTTTGTTCCCAAATTTGTAATGGTCTTGACCTCTCGGGTCCATTACTTTTCTGAAATCTACTATATGAGGTGTTCTGGTGGTCAAGGTGAGTTATCTGCAACACTTTTCAAAATTTCTAGCTATGTGAATAGTAAAATTGTAGACATATTTGAAAAGTGTCATCAGTAGGCTTATGTGAATAGTGGAACACAACAATTATGAATACTGTCATCGATAGCCATATGTGAATAGTATAACAACAGCCTTATGTGAACAGTGTCATCCATCGCCTTATGTGAACCGTGAAATGGTAGCCTCTATTTCCTTTGAAAAATTTTGTGTTCATGCAAAGTGTTTCTAGAATGGTGAATTCCAACGGTAGCCTCTATTTCCTATGCCATATTTTGAATTTGGGAATAGTGTTTCTAGAATAGTGAAGTCTAATGGTAGCCTCTATTTCCTTTGAAATTTTTTTGACAACATGAATATTTTTTTCAGAACGGTGAGGTCCAGTGGTATCCTTTATTGTATTTCCCAAATATTGAGTTCCAAAATTGTGTTTTCAGAATGGTGGGGTCCAATGGTAGCCTCTATTTCCTTATACAAATTTTGAGTTTATGAATAGTTTTTCCACAATGTTGATGTCCAATGGTAGCCTCTATTTGTATTTCAAATTTTGATTTCATGATCAATGTTTCCAGAACTGAGAGGTCCAAATGTTACCACATTTTCAATTTCCAAATTTTGAGTTTGTGAGCTATGTTTCCTAAATGGTGGGGTTAGGAGATAGCCTCCATTTCCTTTTACAAATATTGAGTTTGTGAGTAGTGTTTTCAAAATGGTGTGGTCCAACAGTAGCCTCTATTTCCTTTTCCAAATTTCATTTTCATGAACAGTGTTTCTAGCATCCTATAGATTTTCCCCTTTATCATTTCCTTTGATATAAAATATATTTAAAGGTTTTTTTAAGGAATCTAAGGATGAATCAAAGGCCATATCTCCTATATTAATTTTTCCTAAGGCTCGATAAATTTTTACATTGTCAAACAACATGGTTTAATGTGATCCTCATTTTATAGAAAATCTAATTTTTCATATACTACTACTCCATTATATATTCTAATGTGACAATATATATCCCTCTCTAATTCTTCCTCCTTATTCTTAGTTGTGAGATGCTCAAACTGTTCATTCAAACCCGTAAGAGTAGTGAAATCATTCATTCTTCCATTAATTGTTTCCCCTCTGTTTTTATGCATCTAAGAAGAATCAATCAATCTTCGATATAAGGTATGTTTTATCTCCATTCTATTGGGTTCATCTCTTCCAATTATTCATTACCCTTTTATGGAATTCTATCTCTGTGTTCTAAAAAGACTTTTCTTGGTTGTTGAATGGTGTGCGGGTGTATCTACATCTTCAGGTGGATACAATTGTCATGATGAGAGGAGATCGTAAACCGTTGTATAGATCATTCTCGTATAAATATCTTCAAGAACCGTTTGAGGTATGGGATTCATTGCTTCTATTTTCTTTTATTTGAAACAATAGAGTTAGCATTTTTTATCCCACTAGATAATAATGGAATTGACATAATAAATATTTGAACTAGATAAATAAATTGATATCTATCATATGTTATTGCCTCTTATTAGTAGATAGTTTTATATCTATGCATTCCTTTTTTAGAATTTTGTTCTTTAAGAAATTGGTAAATAGCATAATGCCAGAATTTAATGATAATTGTTTTGGTAAAGAAAAAAACGTAGGAGAATGAATCTGATTGATGTTGTAATTTCATGTTATTCAAATTGATGCAGTAAGCAGGATGAATCAATTTGGGATATCATTCTATTTAGGTTTCCCGATTTTTGAACCTATGAATAATTAATCGCTCAATTAAATATAGATTAAAGAAATTGTTTTTTGATAAATTATAATCCCTTTTAGGGTTTTGAGTTATCCTCTTGATTTTTAAGGTCCAATATCCCAATTGATATGTTGTTTTTTTCTTACAGCATGGGTTGTGATGTGTGCCTGGATGGCTGTTGTGATATGTGGGTGCTTGGAAGCATTTTGGTTGTGGTAGTAGTTGATTCCTATATTGGAGAGATGCATTGGTTTATGCATGTGGGAGTTAGTGAGGACACATGGGATGTTTAAACAAGTTGGATGTGAATGATAGGATGCTTGATTATTCTTGTTGGTTGTTTAACTTCATTAATTTCTTCATATCAGAAGGAATCTGTGTGCTTACCCTGATTCCAAAATGGGAGAAGAAGCATAGGGTATGCCACATGATTTATGAGTTTATCTTCTAGTTGGAGAATGGTTCTATGCTATTGATATAGGTGTAAAAGACTCGACATGAAGTTGATCTTCTAACCATGATAAGCCCCTTGTATTTAGTAGCTTAGAATTTTTATCTATAAAGCCTAGGAATATGGTAAAGTAATAATGTTGTCAATAATTGACTGAATAAATGATGTTATCCAAAGGGGTTGGAGCTTTCTAGGACGGAATGTTGTGGTTATAATTTAAAGGGACATTGGACTTTGGGTGTGATGTTAATGAAATATAATATGGAATTACTAACGGTTAATTAATGTTTAAAGAAAAAATTTACGTAAATTGAAACTGATAAAAATTGAATGAATTAATGTATTAAATTTCTTTAAATGGGTTTCTTCCTAGAGTATATTTTTTTACTTTTTATGTTTCAATACTCTACTCCACACCGTCACTTAGGGAAACTTAAAACAGAGAGATTCTGAGTCCAATGGGGTGTTTTCACCAACATTTTGGTGGGAGGATGAATGGATGACTACCCCATTTAGAGATAATCTCTTTTCTTAGTACATACTTGTGCAGGTAGGCACAGTGGTCAGTTCTCCCCATATAGGAGTGTATAGGGCTATATTTTCTTGTGGTTATTTACAAAAATATATTTTGTATATTTATTCATATGGACTACTATAGGTATAATGTGTATTTGTTGTGATGTCTTGAGTATCGTTACCCGAGGCATGGGATGTAATGGCATGTGGTATAATACCAGACGTATGATAATCTTTATGAGAGCATTTGTGGATCCCATAAACTACCTATTTAATTTCATTGTTTAGACATGGTGGTTTTTTATATGAGGTACATGTTGTGGTTCTTCACCCAGGTGTCTCCAGGCAAGCCTTTTTAGAGAGAGATTCTTAGGACGTGCAAGGTTGGTGAAAAGTGGCAAATTGGTATGGAAGTAGTAGTGGGTTACCTTTGGTATTCTTTACTATATTATATAGTCTTGAATTTTTTACTTTGTGAGAGTAGCCATAGTGTGGATGGGAACATAATATACATATTTAGGTAATAAGTTAGTTTCAATTTTTGTTCATTGTGCTTTAGCATTCTTTTTTTATCTTTCCACAAGTGGCTTTGGGGAATATCCAATGGGTAAACTGTTATACTCTCCCAATAAATATATATAATGTTTTTCAGGTCACTAGGAGATGTTTGGAGATAAGGATGGTTTCTACTTGATTTTGTTTGCAAGAGTTGTTTTGGTTTTATGGTTGATGTTTTTTTTTACTTTCTTTTGGGTGTTTTCTTTTTTTTCCTTTTAGTTTAAGTATTTTTGAATGAAATTAAATATGTCTACTTTGTATTTCATTTATATTGTTGTCTAACATGTAGTTTTTTGTTGTATTTCTTATCTCTTTATTTATCATGTGTTCTCATAGATGGTAATTCCTCTCATTTGTGTGTTTACTAGACCCTCTATGCAAGTATCCATCCTGAGGCCTACTGGAGGCAGGACTCAGGGATCATTATCCACCTTACCACATTATCGGCCTATGAGGGGTTCACCTTGTGATGAGGGGTCATGACAGAGCATTATCAGAGGTCTGGTTGAGGGATATGATGGAGTTTGTTGTTAAGAGTAGGTGAATTTTTATGGGTTGGTAGGGAAAAAGTGTCATTCACATTTAGCATATGAGGTAAACCCAGGAGGCCAACTAGGACAACGGCACATATGGAACACTATGATCTGATGTATGGACCATTAATTTTAAAATGGATACAACATGAGGTGATACTAGTTATAATGTGGAGATCTAATAAAGGATCATGAATCATTATTCTTTGTGTCTATGTTTGAATGGGATGAACATGGGATAGGTCAACCTAGAATTAATAAAAGAAAACAATTAATTAACTAATTCCAAGTATTCCATTTTGCAGGTTTAGGAGCTCTAACCATTTTTTATTTTTTAGGTATGGAATGAGGTCGACATCCTCGTCAGGATCACATAGAAGATTTCCAATAGTCTATGCCAGCAGATTACCACTAGGAAGAGGTTGACGATGAAAAAACATTTTGGAGGACACTCTGAGAGTTTTAACGCCATATTTTGCAGAAGTAAGAGGGATCCATTTAAGATGCAGTCAAAAATTACTGGTTAGAGGAGCCAGAGATAGGCTTCAATTCGATATATTCTCGGAAGGATCACTAGGTGTCCTTGGTAGTGATGATCTGACATGGAGAAGTGAGGCAGTGATGGTTCTTATTTCTTTGGGATCGTGAGGAGTCTGTGATCTCACGGTAGGAGTTCTGAGACATGGATAGAGTCAAGTTTTTTATTTAACTACGAAGACATCAAGTCCTTAAGATCTCCTTACCATTGAATAGGGGAACTATAGTGTGTGAGAGTTTGGATTCTATTTCAGGAACATTTTACAATATGTTTCAGACCTGTTTCCAGATGAGGAGTCCAAGGCGAGGCATTTCAAGGAGGCTTTCCATCCAGATTCCTAGTGGAATGTCACCCAATTATTATAGAATACATATCTTGAGGTTCTGTAAATAGAAGAGGTAGTTTATAGGAAATTGGATAGACCTGTATCGTAATGAGAGGGGAGTCATCATGACTCCTCATAATATAGAGCTATGGTCTGGGGTTTTCTGTTTTCATGACAGAACATTTTTCGTTCGGTCGGGGGTAGGTCCCAGCCCTCACCATCTAGTTTCTCCAGGGGAGGTAGCTCTATGGCCTATGAAATTTAATAAAACTCTTTTTTCCCTTATTTTGGTCAAGTTCATCAGCAGCAAGGGTGCCTGACCTTTCAGAGTAGTCATCATGCACCAGGTGTTCGGCTCGAGGTTCCACCATTGAGGCAGTTCCAGTCAAGGCAGCAGCAGCATGTTGCACAAGCTTTGGATTAGTAGTAGGGAGATGTGTTAGGGAGAGGGAAACCATGTGATGGTCCTCATACTCATATAACATAGATATGTCGTGGTGGTGGTCGTCCTCAGGGTATTATTGGGTGTGGAGAATGTCATCATAGGCTTCATGCTTTAGCATTTCCAGCTCCAGGTGATCTAGACATCATTCAAGGTACCCTTTTCATGTATTATAACTTGTTTTGTGACTTTTTGGATTTAGGAGTGACATAATCCTTCATATCACATACCCAAGTCAATGCTTTGGGACATGAGGTAAAGTGGATTCCAGTGCCCTTGGTGTTTACAACACCATTTAGAGGTCGAGATGACTTGTTTGAAGTATGTAGAGACTTTGAGCTACTATTAGGGTAACACTTCTATTAGGGAAATTTGGTATGTTTATAGATTCCACCGAATTATTTCATCCTCTATATAGATTAGTTGTATTCGGTGCTGGCTGTCGTGGATTGAATCAGGAAGAAGGTTGTGTTATTCATTGCGGATGGATAACTAGTGGTGGTTGTTTGCAAGCGATTCCCTCAGATGGGCTCGAGGCATGTTTCTTAATTATCATCCACGATGAATGATCTGATATTGAGATCTTCAGTGTTTCAGCAGTTGGAATTTCCTAAGGTCGTAGAAGAGTACCCCGATGACTTTCCAGAAGAGGTTGTAGAATTTTCCCCTCGACGAGAGATCTAGTCTAGGATCGAGCTACAACTAAGAGTGTCTCCTATCGTCATTTATTCATATAGGATTTACCCATCTGGGTTATGAGAGATATGTATATTGTTTGATGGTATATTACAGTGTGGTTTTGTTCGGATGAGTGTGTCATTGTGGGGCGCAACAGTTTTGTTCGTGAAGAAGGCTGACAACAGTTTACGGTTGTGTGTCAATTGTCATCACATAAACAAAGTGATAGTGAAGAAAAGATATCCTCTACAGTGGATTGATGATTTATTTGATCAAATAAAGGTTCCACGTTGGTTCTCACAAATCGAATTATGGTCAGGATGTCATCATATGTGTGTGAAGGGTGAGTATATCTCGAAGACTGCATTCCTTTTTCATCATGGGCATTATGAGTTCTTTGTAATGCCTTTCGGTGTGACGAATGCTCCCTCTATATTCATGGGATTGGTGAACACAATGTTCCATGAGTTCTTGGACAAGATCATGGTGGATTTCATCGATGACATCCTTCTGTACTCCATGTCTGAGGAAGAGCATGCAGAGCATCTACATGCTGTTTGGGTGTTCTTTGTCAACATCAAATGATTGGGATGTTGGCAGAGTGTGAGTTTTGGGGTCTAGAAGTTCATTTATTGGGGCAAGTTGTTTCCCATAATGGATTATTTGTGGATCCATCTATGATAGAAGATATTTTGTCTCGGGAAACCCCCAAGATAGTGTCATAGTTGTGATGCTTCCATGGTCTCACTGGATACTACAAGAAGATTATTTGCAATTTCTCTCGAGTTTTCACTCATCTGACAACTTTGACCATGAATCGTCTGGATTTCATATGGACTTCTCAGTGTACGAAATTTCTCGAGTAACTAAAGGAGATGTTGGTATGTGGTAATGTTCATTTTCTTCTTCTATATGTAGTGGAGATTGATGTTTTATATGATACTTCACATCTGGGGTTTGGCTGCATTCAGATGCATTATAGAACAACTATTTCTTATGGGTCTTAGCCGTTGCGTCCCCATAAACATAACTATGCCACCCATAATCATGAGTTGTAGTCTTGGAGTATTCAGTAGAACTTAACCCCCCAGATGATTCAGATACATGATGTTTTTCATGTATCATAGCTTTGTCGTTATCTTCATGATGACTCACACATCATCGAATGGGGAGAGATCAGTGTTGATTATGATGATGAGAGCATCGGGGAACGGTCGGTGGAGATCCAATATAGAAAAGATAACGATTTTTGCGAGCATTCTATCCCCTGGGATTGTGTCTTGTGGAAACACGGTAGTGGGGAGGAGAGTACCTGGGAATGTCATTTTCTGATACATTCTCACTACCTATAGCTATTTTATGTCTAACTCATTTCAGGTAATGATTTCCCCATTGGGGCTGTAATCCTTTCATGTTTTTATGTTTGATTTCATTTCATTACATCTTGTGGCTTTCGCTCTTTTGAGAGGTATCTTGATTGGTGGTTTGTTCAGACCCTGTTTTGGTTTCCCTTTTAGGTGGGTTTTGAATTCATGAGAAAGATAATGTTTTGAGAGGTATTAAATGTAATGGCCCAGACCTCTCTGGTCCTTTACTTTGATGAAATCCAGTGTTTGAGGTGTTCGGGTGGTCCATGTGACTTACCCTCAAAACATTTCAAAATTTCTAGTAATGTGAATAGTGCAACAGTAGCCGTATATGAATAGTGTAATTGTTAGCCTTATATGAACTATTGAAAGGTAGAATTATTTGAATAGTGTCAGTAGTATCATTATGTGAGCAGTGCAACGGTAACCTCTATTTCCTTTTCCAAATTTTGTGTTTGTGAACAGTGTCTCCAGAATGATGATGTCCAATAGTAGCCTCTATTTCCATTGCCAAATTTTGATTTCAGGATAATTGTTTCCTGAATGGTGAGGTCCAATGGTATCCACTATTTCCATTTCCAAATTTAGAGATAATAAACAGTGTTTCATGTATGGTGAGGTCCAACGATAACCTCTATTTCCTTTTCCAAATTTTGAGTTCATGAAATGTGTTTCCAAAACGGTGAGGTCCAACAGTAAACTCCATTTACTTTACCAAATTTTGAGTTCTTGATTTGTTTTTCCAAAATGGTGAAGTCCAATTGTCACGAACCGAATCTAGACACCACAAAAACCAGCACCCAATTCGACCCGTGGCAAGTCCCGAAGGGCGTTCCCGATCCCCACGGGCTGGCACAAGTGCCCGGGTATCAAAAACTGAAAATTGGGAACGATTTACCCGAGTTTTATACTTGAAACATCAAATGAATCCAAGAAACCAGATATGGATTTTTCAAACCGAAACATCTATTTAATAAATTCAGAACTGAATTGCACAATCTTAAACAATGTTTGAAGATCATTACAAAGATACAAACCCATGAAAAGACATTCCAAGAACCTCAACATGGCAAGAGGCATCTTCCTCAAGCCATCTCCACAACACCGCATCATGAATGATTGGTGGAAACCCGAACTGTTGGCACAAAAGTTATACCCAAACCTGCGACAAAAAAATAACCAAGTCTACTTACCCCCAAGGGTGTAAGTAGGGTGTGAGCCAAAGGCCAATAGGATACCACCACTAAGAGATTCCATATAATAAGCATTTAAAGACGAAAAGCATGCAAGTTTTCAAAAACATGAACAGCTAGTTACAATTTCTAAAAGCTGCAAATTTGAATAAGAACAGATTTAAAGTGGGCTATTTTAAAGGATTAACACTTTTTTAAAAAAACACCAAAGCTACTGAATTTTCCAGAAAAATGTACCGTATGCCGACGGTAAGCACAAAATATCCAGTGAGCACAAGCAATGGGAAATAACCCCTAGGCACTAGCTAGTTGTGGGTCCCAGGTACCACGTATCTCGGTGAGAGTAACCATGACAAATATTCATTCTCGTGCCCGAGCCACTAGTAGGGAACATACCTATAACCTATTGGTCCCCAATCATCATCATCTTAGTTTAGTTAGAGTTGTAAGTGTCAATCTTGCTATGTGAAACTGAGGCCAAACCCCACGGGATCACTAGCATACTAGTACACGTCCACCCACCTAGATACCCGGGTTTTCCCTTTGTGCTCAAACAATTTCAACAAGTAAATGAATATACATTTCACATGAAAATATCATTTCCATATCATAAATTCACCAAACAGCCGACATGTATACAACACAAGTCACAAAAGTCCACTTTTCAATCAAATTCATTTTGAAATCAAACCCACACCAAAATAGCCCACAACACTTTTTGTATAACTTTCAAAATCCAACACATCCTTTAACAATTTTATAAAATACCTACAAATATACTAAACATCACATAACAGCCCACTCACATGTTTCCTAAAACCCTTTTTATAAACAACATCCACTTTTCAGGTCGCACTCACACAAACAGCCCAAATAACGTTCACACCTCTTTCACATTTTAGTAAATCCATTAAACATTTTTATAAAACATTTCCAAGAGGATACACATAACATAACAGAACTATTAACTTTTTAAATGGTCCATTTGAAATTATAAACAATCCAAAACAGTTTTCCAATATCGTTTCACATCTTACATAAATCATTAAACCATTCAAAACTTTCATAAAACAATTCTAAAGAGTGTACCAAATCTTTTCACAAAAAAACTCATTTCAAAACCATATTTCAAGGACAAAATCACTCCAATACATATTCAAAACAGAGTTTTCATCCCAAAAACATTTATTAAACTACCCCCATGTGTTATAAAAACACCTCAAACAATACCACCAAAGATCCACATGAAAAGCACACATTTTCAAAATCACGTTCATGAAGTACAATAAGGATTTACACCTTAAACCCATTAAAAGAAGCATCTTTAAAACCTATTAGCACACCAATACCCTACCAAATCAGAATTGTCAGCCGAAACAAGATTTATTAAACCAATTTCATATGTTATAAAACACACCCAAACAATACCCAAAGGGTTGCACATGTAAAACACCCAATTTTTTTAAAATAAAATGAAACTTTAAAAACAAATGCTTTACCAAATACAAAATAAAAAGTTCTAGCAAAATACACAGCATATTAGTAATTGCATAATAAGTAATTCAAACAAACTAACTCATCTAGAAATGATTACACATGGAATCACCTACCTTTTATGCCGAAACCCTCAAAACATGGTGCGAAACATCAACCACACCACCACCGCACATCAAGGAATATAAATCCAGACCTAGACCACCAAAAATTGACCCAAATGATACCAAATAAGACTATATGTTCGAACCCTATGTTCTGGACATTCTATAAACTCTTGAGATAGGGTGGAAACCCTAAGGAGAAGAGAAGAATTGAAAAGAGAAACATTACCCAAAATAATCATGAAGAAAACGACCTAAACTCTACCAGAATATGAATTTAAAAATATCCAACCATTGACTTGAAGTTAGAACAGGGATTATGAGATAATTTAGGAATTGAAATGGGTGGAAAAGAGTAGTAATTGAGAGAGTTATGATGGAATGAACTTACATCCTCAAATCTGCCCGACTTTAGAAACCCCAAGAATGTCAGCCCCATATCGCGATTAAATAGATCTCCAAAGTGGGAGGAAAGGACATGGGAGCGCGCCTGGTCATCTTAGTGACGAGAGGGAGATGGAATCACCGAATAATTCATTTTAATGAATAAGATATTAATAAATTAATGAAACAATTTAAAACTGGAAAATTGGCCTTCGGGTTGGCCCAATTCTCAAATAAAAACAAAAATCCCCCATGCTTATGGATTTATAAAGGCCCCAAATTTAAATGTGGGGTTACTATATCAGGGGAGAACAATTAGGAGTGGGAATGAGTCAAAAATATAAAAAACTGAAAATGTTATAAATGAAACAAAATTTATTTTTAAATCTGGAATTTGGCTCGCAGTTTGGCCCAATTCATGAAAACTCACCTATTCTCAATAAAACCTTTGGAAACCACCAAAACAAATCATGAGTGGAAAATAAATTTAAAATAATCCTAAAATAGGTTACGTACGTGACAATTCTACCCACCTTGTAAACTTTCCGCCTCAGAAAGTCACAGCAAGGTCAAAGCAACAACCAAACCCAACTGAGAAACCAATAGGTACACCCTTGCCAGGTTTCACCCCCAAAGGTCAAAACACCTCCAGTGATCAATGATGAAAGGAATACTCTCACAAACCAAACATACACCACTTTCCTGAAACAATCATGTACATTCAGGCTTTATCCCAAATGAAAACTCCTCAAACAAAATCTGAACAATACTCAATCAATTTACCCAAAAAAACAACATTGAACAAGGTTACACTTCCCTACTACAACTAAACCATTGGAAACTCTCCAATATAAATGTTTACCCAATGAATATGTAGGTAGTTAGATATCTTCGAATGATAATACCTACTTCTCAAACAATTCCAAGGGAAAAAATGAGTTACTCGTATGAAGAGACACAAATGGGCTCCCCACCATAAGAGACAACTTAAATTGTTTTCCCGAGACAGAATCAAGACACTAATAGTGGGAGGCCCAAACATACTCTCTAGTAGAAGGGATATACTTCCATTAAATGTTTATGAAGGAGAATTCATTAGAATAATAGCGGGTCTACCCACCATAAGAACTGACCATCTTAACCGACCAGCATGGGCCGACACAGAAAGACCCAAAAAGAAATTAAAGATTTAGGAAGGGCGCAGGATTAGTCCGCATGGTTTGGGAAACTGTGCACTAACTATGAATATAATTCTTTCTACATGGCTTCCTAACACACGAACACTAATAAACATGCACAAACTATGTTCTCAACCATGACGAAACCAGAGTTTTGAACTATTCCCATCTTTCATACTAAGGATAGGACTTTGTACAAGGGTTTAAATGGCCCTGGGATTTCCCCTGACTACGAGCCAGCTTCTCTCCGAGAACTATGGCTGGAGCTCAAATGATTGAAGCATCTTCGGCCTCATAGTTAATATTTGGAAACCCACTTAATGAGAATTCTTCTTTTCGGTGCCACCAAAGACTACTTCGCAGTCCCAAATATGTTTTCTAGACATAACACATTCCAAACTCACATTACCTTATCCCGATATTTCACTGAAGCATGGGCTAAGAAGACTCACACACATCACAACTTGTTTCTTCAGGTGAGAAACAATAGAAGTAAAGAACACCTACACTCACATTCCTCTAAAATAGATGAATTTGAAGTTTTTTCAAGGGAGACATTTTCCCAACATAACAGGGACTCTCAGAGGATTTCACTACTTTCACCAATACAGTCAATCGAGTACATGACATCATAAGGAATCACCAAACATGACCATTTCAACAGATATAAACAATTCATGGAGAGGGACATTATACAACATCCCCAAAAAGCACACAATTATAGAAAGTGGCCACAATATCCTATCATGACCATATTTCCCACACCAGTGGTTTAACATGAACTCATGATTCAAAGAAACTTTGAAGAACCCAGAGGCCCTCTTAGACACCATCGAGACAATCATCCACACTAACAACCCTAGACCATATCCACCTTCGATGAATCAAGAAACATAAGAAACTAAGGTCTCTTTCAACCTTCCAAGAGCACTCTCCCATTATTTAGAGGATCTAAAAATCAATGAAAGGAATGGGTGTAGAATCAATCTAGAAATCTCAAGAAAAATATTCCTTATAATGATCAACTGGAAGGTCCTCAAACGGCGAAACAATCCGGTTTGCACTTCAATTGTGCACTAACCTTTAATGGGGGTGTACCTTATCCAATGATTGAACCCAAGGACCCAACCAAGATAGTCCATTGGTCAAGATATACCACAAACTAGATCCAAACACATGTAGGGAACAATCGTAAAGGCGTCCCGAAACATTTTTCAATAGAGACCACTAATCGTCCCTACTACAAAACATACTGACCAAACCCAAACCCAAAACACAGTTCAAATAGGAGGGGTACATGGACTCAAAACATCCCACAACATCAACATTTTCCGAAAACACATAATATACACCATCCCAAAAAAATCATCAATAAATCATGTTTTTTTTAAAAAAACATTTCTTTGAAAACAAATGGTTCAGCGGTTAGCGCATCCACCAATGGTACCCCATGGTCCTTACACATGCATGTTTTTATGCCACACCAGGAACCCTCCTCATATCCATCCCTACACTCATCCAGTCATTTCATCAACCATCCCACTTCCCATATAACCCCATGCATGTGGTTGCTCATGAAAATACCAAAGGTTAAAACAAAAATTCTTTCCACTTTTCAAAACCAAAATGGTCAACCAACACGTCCTTTTTTCCAAAACCGCTAACCACGAGATCAAATTCCAACTCACATCTTACAAAACTTTTCAGAAATGCACAACCATTTAGAAAATAACTCACTTTCAATATATTCACATCAATTTCAAAACATCTCATCCCATTAAAACACTCTTTGATTGTTTAGAAAACTCTATTGTAAACACTTTTCAAAACCATCTTCAATATAGTTCTTGCTTTCAAAAGAGGTGTAAAAACACCGTTCTCCATTTCAAAACAATTCTAAAAATTCAGTTCCACAATTTCATAAATAAATCTATTCCTTATTTATTTGAAAATAATTTCAGAAAAACTTTATACTTCTTAAAACAAAGTCCTTTTAAAACCAAAGTTCCAAGATTGCAAAACTACAGTACAAAACAATCTGAGAGGAAACTAGTTTCAGTGGGTGAATTGGAAATATGGTTGGCAGCTATATTCCAATAATATCACTGTCACAGAGAGTGTTCTAGAGAATATCCCCGTCTCCACATGGCTTGCCAGGCCCTGTGAGCTCACTGAGACCATTAACCCAACTCTCTTTTCATTTCCCCTAATCATCATTAAACCAAGAAAAACAATGAACATAGATAAATCCCGACATCCCCTGGTGACTCGAATCCCGTCATGAGGTGTGGTGATCAGGCACACTACCCATAACCGAACTACAAAGTCCCAACAATTCTAACTCTAATCTATCCAGACTATTCCCTAAATAACATGACCCAAAGAGTTAACCAGAACCTCCTTTGATACCATTTTGTCACGAACTGAATCTGGTCACGGCAATAACCAGCACCCGACCCGGCCCGTGGAAAGTCCCGAAGGGCGTTCCCGATCCCCACGTGCTGGCACAAGTGCCTGGGTATCAAAAACTGAAAATTGGGAACGATTTACCCGAGTTTTATACTTGAAACATCAAATGAATCCAAGAAACCAAATATGGATTTTTCAAACCGAAACATCTTTTTAATAAATTCAGAACTGAATTGCACAATTTTAAACAATGTTTGAAGATCATTACAAAGGTAAAAACCCAAGATAAGAAATCCCAAGAACCTCAACATGGCAAGATGCATCTTTCTCAAGCCATCTCCACAACACTGCATCATGAATGACCGGTGGAAATCCGAACTGTTGGCACAAAAGTTATACCCAAACCTACGACAACAAAATAACCAAGTCTACATACACCCAAGGGTGTAAGTAGGGTGTGAGTGAAAGCCCAATAGGATACCACCACTAAGAGATTCCTTATAATAATCATTTAAAGATGAAAATCATGCAAGTTTTCAAAAACATGAAAAGCTAGTTACAATTTCTAAAAGCTGCAAATTTGAATAAGAGCAGTTTTCAAGTGGGCTATTTTAAAAGATTAACACTTCTAAAAATAAACACCAAAGCTACTGAATTTTCCAGAAAAATGTACCGTATGCCGACGGTAAGCACAAAATATCTAGTGAGCACAAGCAATGCGAAATAACCCCTAGGAACTAGCTAGCTGTGGGTCCCAGGTACCTCGTATCTCGGTGAGAGTAACCATGACAAATATTCGTTCTCGTGCACGAGCCACTAGTAAAGAACATACCCATAACCTAGTGGTCCCCAATCATCATCATCTTAGTTTAGTTAGAGTTGTATGTGTCAATCATGCTAAGTGAAACTGAGGCCAAACCCCACGGGATCACTAGCATACTAGTACACGTCCACCCACGTAGATACCCGGGTTTTCCCTTTGTGCTCAAACAATTTCAAAAAGTCAATGAATATAAATTTCACATGAAAATATCATTTCCATATCATAAATTCACCAAACAGCCCACATGTATACAACACAAGTCACAAAATTCCACTTTTCATTCAAATGCATTTTGAAATCAAACCCACACCAAAATAGCCCACAACACTTTTTTCATAACATTCACAATCCAAAACATCCTTTAACAACTTTATAAAATACCTACAAATATACTAAACATCACATAACAGCCCACTCACATGTTTCCTAAAACCCATTTTATAAACAAAATCCACTTTTCACATCGCACTCACACAAACAGCCCATATAACATTCACACCTCTTTCACATTTTAGTAAATCCATTAAACATTTTTATAAAACATTTCCAAGAGGATACACATAACATAACAGAACTATTAACATTTAAAATGGTCCATTTGAATGTATAAACAATCCAAAACAGTTTTCCAATATGGTTTCACATATTACATAAATCATTAAACCATTCAAAACTTTCATTAAACAATTCTAAAGAGTGTACCAAATATTTTCACAAAAAAACTCATTTCAAAACCATATTTCAAGGAAAAAATCAAACCAATACAAATTCAAACAGAATTTTCATCCCCAAAAACTTTTATTAAACTACCCCAATGTGTTATAAAAACACCTCAAACAATACCACCAAAGATCCACATGAAAAGCACACATTTTCAAAATCACTTTAAAGAAGTACAATAAGGCTTTACACCTTAAACCCATTAAAAGAAACCTCTTTAAAACCTATTTGCACACCAATAACCTACCAAATCATAATTTTCATCCCATACAAGATTTATTAAACCAATTTCATATGTTATAAAACACACCCAAACAATACCCAAAGGGTTGCACATGTAAAACACCCAATTTTTTAAACTAAAATGAAACTGTAAAAACAAATGCTTTACCAAATACAAAATAAACAGCTCTATCACAATACACATCATATTAGTAAATTCATAATAAGTAATTCAAGCAAACTAACTCATCTATAAATGGTTACACATGGAATCACATACCTTTTATGCCGAAACCCTCAAAACATGGTGCGAAACATCAACCGCACCACCGCCGCACATCAAGGAATATAAATCCAGACCTAGACCACCAAAAATTGACCCAAAAGATACCAAATAATACCATTTGTTCGAACCCTATGTTCTGGACATTCTATAAACTCTTGAGATAGGGTGGAAACCCTAAGGAGAAGAGAAGAATTGAAAAGAGAAACATAACCCAAAATAATCTTGAAAAACATGACCTAAACTCTACCAGAATACGAATTTAAAAATATCCAACCATTAAAAGGAAGTTCGAACAGGGATTATGAGATAATGTAGGAATTGGAATGGGGGTAAAATAGTAAGAATTGAGAGAGTTATGATGGAATGAACTTACCTCCTCAAATCTTCCCGATTTTAGAAACCCCAAGAATTTCAGCACCAAATCGCTATGAAATAGATCTCCAAAGTGGGGGTAAAGGAAATTGGAGCGCGCCTGGGCTTCCTAGGGTCGAGAGGGAGGTGGAATCACCGAAAAATTCATTTTAATGAATATGATATTAATAAATTAATGAATCAATTTTAAACTGGAAAATGGGCCTTCGGGTTGGCCCAATTCTCAAATAAAAAAAATCCCCAATGCTTATGGATTTATAAAGGCCCCAAATTTAAATTTGGGGTTACTATATCAGGGGAGAACAATTAGGAGTTGGAATGAGTCAAAAATATTAAAAATTGAAAAAGTTATAAATGAAGAAAAATTTATTTTTAAATCTGGAATTGGGCTCGCAGTTTGGCCCAATTCATGAAAACTCTCTTATTCTCAATAAAACCTTTGTAAACCACCAAAACAAATCATGAGTGGAAAATAAATTTAAAATAACACTAATATAGGTTACGTACGTGACACCAATGGTAGCCTCTATTTCTTTTACAAAATTTTGAGTTCATGAACAATATTTCTAGAACTGTGAGGTCCAACCATAACCCCTATTTCCTTTTCCAAATTTGGAGTTCATGATTAGGGTTTCTAGAATGGTGAGGTCCAATGGTAGAGTCTATTTCCATTTCCAAATTTTGAGTTTGTGAATATTATTTCTAGAATGGTGAGGACCAACAGTAGAAAATATTTCCATTACAGAATTTTGAGTTCATGAAAAATGTATCTAGAATGGTTAGGTCCAATGGTAGCCTCTATTTATTTTTCCAAATATTTAGTTCATGAAAATTTTTTCTTAAATGTTGAGATCCAATGGTATCCTCTATATGCTTTTCCAAATTTCTTCATTGGGAACATCATTTCCAACTTCCTACAGTTTCGCCCCATTAACATTTCTGTTGCAGTAAAATTCATTTGAATCCTTTTTTTCAAGTCCCTAGGGTCGATTCAATTGTTGTAACTCTTATATTCATTTTTCCTATGGCTCGAGAAGTTTTGACTTGGTCAAATATAGTGGTTTAATATGAAATCATTTTACTGGAAAATCCAGTGTATCATAAAATTCTACTCCGTTAAATCATCTAAACTAATGAGATATCTTCCTCCCTAATTCTTATTCCTTGTTCTAAGGTGTGAGATGCTTGAATATTTAATTCCATCCAGTAGGAGTTGTGAAATCATACATTCCTCCATGTTTTGGATACCCTCTATTTTGATGCAACAATGCAGTATCAATCAATATTTTATATAAGGTATGATCTATCGCTATTTTTTTGGGTTCATCTCCTCATTTTTCTCCTTTCCCTTTTATTTAATTCTTCTCCATCTTCCAAATTGAATTTTCATGGGTGTTTACTGGTGTTGTGGTATCTCTTCCTCCTCAAGTGGATACTGTTATCATGGGGGTGGAGATCGTAACCCGGTGTGTGGCTCGTTCTCATATAATGAGTGTCAACAACCATAAGAGTTAGGGGATTCATTTCTTCTCTTTTAATTTACGTGTAGCTGTAGCATTAGCATCTTTTATCCCTCTAGATAAAAATGGATTTTTTATAATTAGTATTTGAACTGGATAAATGAATCGATATCGATCGTATGTTATTGCCTCTTGTTTTTATAGATAGTTTGATATCAATCAATTTTTGTTTAGATTTTAGTTCTTCATTAAAATTGGTAAATAATTTAAATCTACAATTAATTGCTAATTGTTTGGATATAGTTAAAGAATCATGTGAATGAATCCGATTGTTTTTGTTGTAATTTTATGTTAACAAAACAGTTGTTATAATAATGTTTAATCAATTTTTGATATCTTACTATTTAGGTTTCCCGAAGTTGGAACATAGAAATAATTGAATGGTTACTTAAAGATAGATTAAAGAACTATTTTTACATTAAATATAATCCCTTGTAGGGTTCTGAGTTACCCTCTTACATTTTTAAGGTCCAAGATCCCAATTGATATGATGTTTGTTTTCCTGAAATTTGTATTGTGATATGATCCTAAATGAAAATTGGGATATGTGGAGGCTTGTAGGCCTATTGGTTATGGCATCAGTTAATGCCTAGAGTGGTGAGATGCATCAGTTTATGCATGTGGTTTCCAAGGAGGACATCAGGGATGAAGAAACCGGTTGGATGTGAATGATTGGATCCATGATGATTATTTTTTGTCATTTATCTTCTTTACGCACCCCAATACATAAGGTAGCTGGTTTCATATCCTCCATCCAAAAAGGGGAGAAGACGTTTGGGGTATACCATGTTCTTGCCATGTTTATCATCAATAGGGAGGATAGGTATACACTCTTTCTATATGTGAAAAACACTCGATGAGTAGTTCATCTACTCACCGTGTTGAGCCCCTTGTGTTTAGTTTCTTAGAATGTTTTCTATAGAATTCTTGGGGTTATCGGAAAGTAATAATGTTGTTAACAAATGATTTAATAAATGATGTTAATCCAATGGATTAGAGATTTCAAGGATGCAATTCTGAGGTAACAATTTAAAGGGACAATGGATGTTGGGTGTGATGCTAAAGAAATGTAATGAGGAATTATTAATGGTTAATTAATAACTAATGAATTAATTATCGTAAGGTGAAAAAGATAAAAATTAAATGATTTAATGTAATAAATATATTTAATAGGTTTTTTTATTATAGTAAACCTTGTATTAGATGTGTTGGGGATGAGTCCAAGAGATTTTTGTTGTAGTTTAGTGTAATACTAGGTTGTTCCCATAGTGTGGCTGTGAGGTACAATATATTTCTGAACTATTTCTATTTTTATAGGAAACTCCACTTTATCAATTAGAGAAACTGACAACCTGGGGACTCTGAGCCCTGGGGGGTGTTTTCCATTACATTATTTTGGATGGATGGATGGATGACTACCCCCTTTGTCCCATCTCACTTATCCTGATAGTTACATTTACTGGTAGGCACAACGGTTCGTTTTTCCCATATATGTGTGTAGAGGGCTGTAATGGATTGTGGTTATTCAAAAAAATATTTGGGATATATATTCCAATGAACTACTGTAGGTATAACGTGTATAGGATGTGATGGATTGAGGGTCCTTACTTGGTGTATGAGTTGTAATGGATTGAGGTATAATGATTGATGAACAATACACATTATGCGAGCTTTGGTCCCCATAAAAAACGACCATTTTACCTTTATTGCGTGGACATAGTGGTTTTGTTGCACTAGGTGCATGTTGTTGTGCTTCACCCAGGTGTCTGTAGGAAATAATTTTTGAAGAGAGATTCTTAGGACGTGTGATGTTGGGTAAAAGCGGAGAAAAAATTGGGAAGTAGTAGAGGGGTAACATTGATATTAATTATTATATTATATACTCTTGTACGCATTACTTGTTTAGAGTATCTAGGGATGAGTTAGTTTCAATAGTTGTGGATTTTTCTTTAGTATAATTCCTCTACATTTTCAAGAGAGGCTGTGGGGAGGATCCTACTGAGTATATAGTTATGCTCATCCTATAAATATATAAGATTTTTTTAGGTCTCTTGTAGAAGGTTGGAGATCAAGATGGTTTCTACTAACATGGGGTTGCAAGAGCTGTTTGGGATTCATGGATTCTATTATTTTTACTTTCTTTTGGGTATTTATAGTTTTCCCCATTCAATTGTAGTAGTTTTTCAAGACATTACATCTGTCTTCTTGGGATTTCATTTATATTATTATCTGATTTCAATTCGTTTGGTGTATGTATTATCTCTGTCATTCTCTTGTGTTCCCTTAGAGGGTAATTCCTCCCATTTGTGTGTTTACTATACCCTCGGTGCATGTTGCTAACCCAGGGCCTACTAGAGGTGGGACTCAGGGGTTATTATCTCCATTCTCAAATTACCAGACCCGAAGGGGTACACCTTGTGGGGAGGGGATCATGAAAAATTTATTGATGTGTGATTAATATAGGACCTATATCTTAATAGTGTGTCGTATCTCATATGGGAGGTTTTCTATTGACATATCTATCCCATGTCACTTTTCCTAATTATTTTGATTTAATTGATTATCCAAATGACCTACCATGATCCATTTTGTTTGGACTATGCGAGAAGTTGAAAATATAGACACAATCAATATATCACTTGTTTCATGTGATTCTTGATATCTATATGATTTAACATGCGACATTTCCCTAATTGGATTGTTGTCTTATACTCATAATTTTCTATCGAGAATCCCACCAGAAATCTCTTGATTTGTTTTATTAGGTTCTTATATGTCAATGGTAATGATTAATCATCTTTTCAATAATAAGATTCATATTTATTTGAGATTGGATATATGGATTCATTTTATTAATTTATCTCCATATTTCATAGGACATGTTTTTATTATGTCTTTCCATGAATTGATCCAAATATTCATTGAACTGGTTATTATTATTAGTTTAATTAATGGGACTCTTATATGATTACATGTGAATTTTGAGACACCTATTATAATGGGATTTTTTTTGTGAAGATGAAATTCATTTTTATAGAAATTGGATGAATAAAGTGAGGTTAGGTGTCACGTTGTCAAGGATAGTACATGATGACTATATTTGTATTCTTTCAAGTGAATATTTAGTTATGTTATCAGTTGGATGTGTTTTATGAGAATGAATTATACACATTTAAGTTTTTCATGAATTTTTACTTAAACACAATAGATTTTTTTGTTTTGGATAAAAATAAAATATTATTAGGTCCTTGAACACATATTTACCTATGGACATTATCTAGAATCTGAGGCATATAGATATACTATCATGTTTCATTTTAGAATGTAATCTATTAAAGTTATATATATGGTTTGAGGATACTATGTTATGGAGTCCAATTATTTGATAGGGTGGATTTTTTGTGTTGTGTTGCATTCCATGTTTTTCTTCAGTTTTACTTTTTAATTTTTATTTATGTACTACTGTGATGATGTTACTATTATATTATCATTCCTATTATAAAACTTATTAGATTATTTTGTTCCTAATTATTTATGTCTTGTATATATTATTTACATCTTTATATATTGGACTATGGGATCCCGTCTATCTCTAATTACCATTTTATACCATCCACATTTGTCAAATCCCTCTATAATTTTGGTAGGCCCAACCTCAGTACCATATCAGTGCCACTTGTCTGTTGTTTTGGAATCTCTAGCTCGGGAGTAGCATCATTGTTATATTTCAATTTAATTAGTATATATTTGTACAATTTTACAGGATATATTACTCATTCATACTAATTATACCATTTTTATATGGTATTATTATATCAATGTAATGGTTGATTATACTATTATCTTTTTTTCAATTTAGAATTCATTTTACATAATATCTTGTAATCATCAGTGTAATTTAATTAAATTAATTTCATTATAATTTATATGAATAATTTTTTTTGTTTTTATAATATATATTTACACTTTCAACTTAATATACAGTTATCACAATTATTTATTTTTTTTGAATAGTGTCTTCCTATTCCACCCACTTTGTTAAATATTTATAATTATTTTTTCACATTTTCTAATAAAATTTAACTTTGTATTCATCAATGCTTATATTTTTATTTATTATATCTGTTTTAATCTATTATATATAACAAATTACCCATTATCACTAATTAAAACCTATTCGTATGTTATTATTATGTCGATGTTAGGGTTTTTAGATTCATCAATCGATTTTTTTTTTCTAAATATATTTTCATAATTTTTTTTTATAATTGTTTTTATTCACTTCCATTGTCATTTTTATATTTTATTATAATATATTATAAATATTATCTTGGAAATATTCACTTTCCATCCAATTATACCCTTTTCAAAACTAATTATTTATTAAAATTAAGGGATTCTTATTCATATATATAAACTTCCTATATATAATTAAATTGAAATTTATAATTTTAAACAAATATTATATTTGTTTTGTTATCTTATTTTAATTTAACATTGTCCCACAAAACTCCCTATCATTATAATATTTTTATAAGATATTATTATATCATGGTAAGGGTGCCAATCCATCTATATTTTTTAATTATTTTTGTGTAATATATTTCATATATATCTTATATGAGTTTAGGATTCAACATATTTTGTAATATTGTTACTTTGAGGAGTTATTCATGATATATTTATCATTCCCTCTCATAAATTCATTTTGATAATCAATTACTATGATGAGATATTACGAATATTCTAGATATAAAATCAATGTGTTTATGTATTTACTATCTTATTAAAACGAATTCACTACTGTGGGAGTAGCCAATGAAAAATATTTTCAATCATTTTCACCAACTATTCAGTACATAATAATATTTATTACATTTCTATAGAATAAATTTCATAGAAAAATACATTACATAATAAATAATTGTTTCTCTATGTGAAAGGAAACTATTTACCTAGAGTTGGAAATGAAACTCTAAAGTTGTGGTGGTATCATGACCCTAGTAGGGCTATATAAAAAAATATAAACTATTATGGTATTTCTACAATGGTTTCATTATGAATTTTAAACATGATTATTCTACTATAGTGAATTATATTATTTTTATATTATGATTCCTTAAAAATGAACCATTCAAAAAATGTGTGACTAATATATAGTAATCATATTTAATGCCTCTTTTATTATTAATTTTAAGGGTTCTCATCCATATATACAATATTTTTTTTTAATTATGAAAATTTTTCATAAGACTTTATATCTATTATTTTATGTAAAAAAAACATTTAAATGTGATCTTCGATTAGTAAATTTTGTTTTGAAAAAAAAATATTGATCATTTTTGTACTACATTGTTTAAAATCTATCAAAAATGATGAGAATCATAAAATTATTTATCAAATAGATGGGCCTAAATAATATATCCCATAAATGAATTTGTATGCCTCATAAGATAAATAGATATTCTAATTAAGGAATCCTACACATTATTATGAACTATATTGGTACAAGACCTAGATGGTCTATTTTAATTTAAAGCATTTTGATTTCTAATGAAAATTCATTTTATAATATATGTCTTTGTTAGGACCAATAATATCTCAATATAATGCAATTTTATGTATTTCAATATAACTAATATAGATATATGAGTGTCTATGAACTATTTTTTATTTGGTTTCTTGGTCAAAAGGTTCAATGATATGTCATAGAAATCCTCAATTAAATATTTTCATTAAAATAAATTGGATGAATTCCATGAGAGGTGTTCCCTGGGATATAGTCCTGTAACATCTTTGATTATATCATAACGCAATTATGACTATGTAATACTATTTATCTTATCCATTATATAAAATATATTTACATAAGGAATTGGCTGTTTTTTTGATATATACACAAAAATTCTCAATTATATGTTTTTATTTACATTAATTATTCACCATACTAATTATTAAATCCATTAATTATGTTTATCAAGATCATATATTCTTTATTTTCTTCCAGTATATTATTTTATATTGATTATTATTAATTTTTTACAACTATGGAATTATTAATTATATGTTCACGGTTTATATGTATTCATTGATATATTCATTTTACTGAGTATAATATATCACACTACTCTTATATTTAATCATTAATTATGGTAATGAATTAGAATTATATATATGATAATCATTTATGATTAATTGTATAGAGGAGATGCATAATACTTTTAGTTAAAAAAACTGATACAATTTAAGTCAATATGAATATTAAATCCAATGTATCTTACTCAATAATTTAACGTGGATTATGAGTTGTGGATGTGGATGTGAATGTTAGCTTATCTTAATTTAAATGTTTAATAATTGGATAATAATTATGATTTCTAAAATAATAACATTTATTCTAAATTATTATATTAATTCAATGATGAAACACTATCTGATTTTGAGTGTAAAGTAATGTAAGATACCATAAACTGTATAGAGACCATAAAAAATTAGAGATTATTTTTATACCATACATATTATTATAGTGGATAAGTAGTAGTTTTTATGAAAATAATTAATGAATTAATATAAAATTTACAATTTACATGATATTTGTTACATCAATGTTACATAAAAACATGGGTTGGCCCTAAATCGGTCACCCGAGCCAATCTACATCATTTCCAGAAGGGTGTTCCCAATCCCAATGGGATGGAAACTAGTGTCAGCCATCAACAGAGTGAATAAAGGCAATTATTTTAACCAATATTAAGTAAACTAAATATGGTAAACAATAAAATAATCCCTATAGATATAAAATTTTCCAAACTGAATATCCCTTATACAAGAATCTAAAAATAGAAAAAAACTATACAATAAAACCCAAACAGGAACTAACAACTATAGCTTTTCTATGTGACCATGAAGGACAGTATCTAATACCAAACCAAAAAATCATCCAAGAAATATATTCCATTTGAAAAAACTATAGAAAATATTAATATAAGTTATAATTATAGGCATGAGTATTAAAACATAGCAGGTGTGCCCAAGCAATCTATTCCAAATTCACTTCCTTTAAAATAAACGCAACATCATCCTCATGATTGAAATACAATATACAATTTATATTTTTCCACTCATTTCACCTTAAAAAATTTAACCTTTTTCTGATTAATTAGAAATTTATTTCATCTCCATTAATGCAACATTAGAATTTTTAATGAGAAACTGATGTTTTAATTTCAAAATGGCACAAGAGAGAAGAAAACATTTTAACAATAAATTATTTTTTTCCAAAAAATTTGGACCTTACCCACCACATTACAAGAATGAAACCACACAATATTTAAGTAAAATTTCATCATAATAAGGGAATTATAAATGAGAACATAATGGTAACTAGGTAACAATTATCTCGATCAACAGTGCAAGAAACTATGTTCCAACAGACATGGGTGAACCTATGAGGTCGTGAATAATACACAAAATACTAATATATGAGACACATCACTCAATTCATGCCATACATGATGAAAATAGAAATCTCCCTAAACACTCACAGCCACAATAACTCAAGATAGACTGAGGGGAAATTTAATAGTAGTAAATCAAATATATCCACCTACTATGGGCCTCCAGACTCAGAATAATCTAACAAGTGAAATAATAATTCCTAGAAAATTATATCGTTATGCCATCATCCCATTATTTATGTATAAATGGGTGAGCCAACCTATTCTAAATGAGCATCCAGTCACATATACGTATAACTGTAATTCAATATTAGGCATCACCCGAGTAATTCCAAGGATCAATCTCATTCAATGGAACAAATTGATATCGAAGGGTTCCATACCTAGGATCTCCTATTCTCATAATGGATAGAAATATTTATACAGTGATTTCATCCCATATATAAAAACTAAACAACGCACGAGAATTATAAAATGGGCGTTTTCCTAATAAATACTTTCACCACATTCACAAAAGTATTAAATGGGACTCAAGGTACTTTCATAAAACCATCATTTTTTAGATGAAACAAACCATCATTCCAAAAGGATCAAACACATAACTTTCTATTTCATATAAATTGATACAAATATTAATTTATGGAAATTATACAACATTTACAAACCAAATGCATTTTTATTATATTTCTAAATGGTCCACAATCCATCGTCAAATATTAAACCACATTAAAAATCAAAATACACACTTATATTAAACATAAATATACTTGAGACTCTTTCAAGATATACAAAGTGATGATTTCAAAAGACTCATACTTATTAAAATATCCAAACCATGCCTTGAATTCCACAAATTAATCAAAAATTAATACTAGGCATTTAATTGAAGTCTTATTGTGTATTATTTAACAAAACAGTTCCCTTTATCATATAACTTCGTAGAAAACACCACATTGGACACCCAAAAACTATTTAAAGGGGAACCGTTCAATATTTAGAATATAAGGGTGGTTTTAAAATCATGAAACAAAATAATTATCATTTAAAAAAGGAATATTCAAGGTAAACCTACCTAAAACTCATGGTGCTTCATCAACACATGCCTAAAATCACACCATGATGGTTTCTAGATCCATGATCTACAATGAGAAAAACTAAACAAACAAAACCCCCTAAAACATATAAAAGAGAAACACCAAACCTAGGTCTAAATATCCATGGGAGAATAGTTACTCAAGAAGTAATGTAATAAAGAGGGAGTGGAAGGAGAGATGAGATGAAATTCCTTAAATAATATACCCCCAACTTGATAAAATACCAATATCCACACCAATGGAGGAAGTTGGAGGCTTGTTAAACCTGTGAGGAGACATCAAAGGGTGGTATAAACCACATGGGATGCGAAATGGTCATATTTTGAGTAAAAATAATTTATGTATAGTTTAATATTTTAACAAAATTTGTGATCTGGGAAGCTCGCATCGGTTGCCCGCACAATTTTCAAACCTTGCACCGGTTGTGTGCATGGTATTATCAATAGGGATTGAACATATGGTCATCCTGCACATTTTTAATTATTTTTAATAAACTATGTTATAACTTATGTCCAATTTCCAACACCTACCACACAGTTACCTAGGCTGAGTTGCACTACATATCAAACCATATGCCAACTGTACGCAGGCTATTATCAAACTCAAAATATCAGTTTCTCACAAAAAACTCTTAGGAATGCTGAGGAATAACCAAAGAGTCAAAAATACACAATGAAACACTTAAAAATGTAGAACATGTCACAATTGGTACTCAAGAAAAAAAAATGTGATCCAATGATGAACCATAACAAATGATGAGAAATATAAACTAGGTGTGACAATTCTCCACACTATCAACAGTTTATATCCCCAGAAAGCCACACGAGTTCCAATTGATTGATCAATTACTATGTAGTTATATAAATACATAATCCAACCAATTAACCAGAATATATCAATCAATAACCAATAGAACTTATACGTGTTACTAAAATAAAAAAACAAACAAACCTAGAGGAAAAAAACATCAATGAAGCCACTTCTTACAAGACCAATAGTTTGAAAAAAATTAAATTATCAATGTAGGGGGATGGAAGAAACTCCCAATCATTTAGGAAAATACTAGCACTGATCAAAATCAATAATAATTCTAAAAAACACATGGAGTGGGTCTCCCTACTATAAGAACTTACCAACACCAATAAATAAAAAATTAAGCATGGCCCAACTTAAATCATTTCCAAAACTGGAAAAAAAGATCATCCACATCGGATTACAAATAATGATTAAGATGAACATAAGTAAAAAATTTAGATTATTCATTCCGAAAAGGATTGGACATTAACTATGCCAATTCTCCCTCCACCCCTATTGGTTTCCTGGCTATTTAAAAAATCTTACTCTGAGACCTATGGTTGGAGCCTTGATGAAAAAATCATCTGTGACAATGCATTTAGGATCTGATGAGTGAAACTCAATTTCATCAATAACAACCTTCACCCAAATTGGCACTTATAAATTGAACACGTTGAACACACACCCACATATAATAGAAGATCCATATTTTACAAAAGAAAAACAATCAGTCCTTCAAAACATGAGTTCATTAAAAAGGGAGTACAACCATACCTTACATTTTTTTCAAAATAATGTAAAAATGGAATAACCTCCAAAAAAGGGACCCTTATAACTAGAAGGGTAGTTACAAAAATAAAACATTAAACTGGGCCCCAAACGCAACATCACTTATATGAATTGGCTCCATGACACCACCTAGTGACACCGTGACAAAATGGATGCTGGTGACCAAAGCTTCCACAAGATTGGTAAGGCCTTATAATAATTTTAAATGATGGATTCTTTTGGCCCTACTCTCCACATTTATTAGACACTATGATCTCATAACCAAAATAGGATTATGAATGATCCCAATGACTTATGATTCCATGACTGGCACCAATAGTTTTTGGTCGTTTCAGCACATCTTTACTAGAATTTTCATAACTACTTCTAGGTACTAAAGGAATGTTAGAGGAATCCACTAATAATTCTATAAAATATTTTACATATATATATTTCTTCACCAGATCATAATAAATTTTTAGATTTAACTATGACACCTTCAATCATAGATCTTGTAAAATCCCACACCTGAAACATTGAGTTTTCATGGAACCGTCCACAACATAATCTAAAAGGTACGGAACTAGGACACCAACATGAAAAAGGTACCCCAACACTGATCCACTGCCTTGATGAAAATAGAACATCTCTAACCCCTTTATCAAATATTTAATCTCAGAGAAAATCAATTTAATGGTTGAAGCCTTGAATAACTAGCATGTACGATCTACCCAAGGCTTGTTTTGAGACACTAAATTTGACCACTTCATTATTGGTTCATCATGGATAATGGTAGAGAACATAACCATTAATGTCTTAGGACTTCAATGAGGCTAATAATCCTTTCTAAACATTCACACACTCGTTCTGTTTGAGGGGATTCACATGACCATGATTGAGAGGTGGATTTGAATTATGGGACTCAAGAAGGAAATTCTTAGGTTGACCAATTGGTGGTTCTTCCAATCGGGATCCACAAATGGTTTCATTTTGAATATCCATTGAATCTATGTGGGGTAAAAAACTAGGCAATAAGAGAATGAAAATCTTTATCAAAACCAACCCATCATGAAGAGTTATCTAAATTTGAAAACCCTATAAATAGTTCTTCTTAATCATAAAAAGAAACATCACTCCAAAAACATTTAAAAAAATCATAACATTCCGTCTCAAATCATTTTTGAATGAAAAAATATCATTGGGATTCACACTCACCAATGGTACTCCATAGAGTCTTACTCACATGAACAATCACATGCACCCTGGGCACACATCGACCCTTCCATATCAGGAACTCATCCACTCTTCTGTATATATTAATGCATGTGAGTACCCATTAGAATACCAAAGGCAACAACAAATAATTCCATTACAAGATCCATTAATCCATTCAAAATACATCCAACCCCAAATTCAAATATCATTTTTTGTCAGATTTACACATCAATCCACATGATCTCATTCAAATCATTTTCTCAAGACCATTTTAGAAAAAGTTCCCATTTTCTCAAAAACCAATTCCAGTAAACTCTAGTTTTTTATGATGAAATTCAATTCTATAAAACTATTTAAATTTTAAAGGTATACATTTTAAAATTAAGAACAATATCAATCTATACAATTTCCAGGATTAAATATGACTCATAGATACTCATATCGAAAGCATGTGTCGGTTGGTGACATGGCAATATGGTTGGAATCCATATTCCAAACACACAACCATCACTTAGAGCATTTTAGAACCATGTACCCGACTCCATATGGATTTCAAGGACCTGTAATATCAAGGATAATTATATCCCAAGTGTTGTTACTTATCTAAAACACCAAAAATCCACAAATAAAAATGATCCCAACAATACTAGGTTCCGCATAGACACCCATAGATTAGAATATGTAAGGGTTCCTCACTTTATTCTTGATACTACTTATCGAGTCCGGAAAGTACTTCTCCATCTACATTTACAATACCATGATACAAGGGCATCACTGAAAAGAAAAATCCTCTAATGATCCAACTTTCTATGATACCATTTTCTCACGAATCAACCAAGTTCAACCATGAACTGGTCACTCATGTCAATCTGCCAAATGGCCCGAAGGCCATTCCCTATCCCCATTGGATATCAACTAGTGTCAGGAATCAGTAGAGTGAATAAGATAATAATTTCATCCAATGATAAATAAACTAAATAGAAGAGATAAACAAACCAACCCATTAGATATAACAATATCCAAACAGGATATCCTTTATAAATGAATCTGAAAATACAACAAAAATATTCAATAGAACCTAAACTCAACCTCGTGAAAACAACATATCCATGTGTCCTCGAAGGTCACTCTTTGATACTAAACACAACCATCACCCATGGAGACCAATACCAAATAGAATACCTACAACAGAACCAAAAAACTAGAAAATAACTAATATTGTGAGTATTAAAACTCAATAACTATTCCCAAACAATAAATTCCTAATGAAATTCTTTTAAAATAAAATACACATCAGCCTCAAGTATCAAATTAAATATATGAAGTATGATTTTACACACATTTATCCTTAAATCAAAATTTAGTCTATTTCCCTTTTTAGCATAAATCCAATTCATCTACTTTAATGTTCATTTACATTGTAATTGATAAAGTGATGTTTTAATTTCAAAATATCTCAAGATATCATTAAAAATTTTTACATTAAAACAATATATTTTCAGAATCATTTGGGGGATAACCCCTCACATTAAAAGACTGAAAACACACATGATAACATTACAATAGTCACATAATAAGTGGAATGGAACTGAGTGCAGAAGAGTAACCTTGTAACAAGAATCTCAATTATCACTGCATGATACTAAGTGCCAATAGTCATGGCTGAATCTAGGTAGTGAGGTATAATATCAAACATAATAATATAAGAGACTCATCCCCAAAATCATTCATCAGATGATGAAAATAAAAAAATTCCTAAACACTCTCTCCCACTATAACATAGGACAGAACCAAGGGGAAACCCCATAGAAATAAACTCAATATATCCACCTACAATGGACTTCCTTTCAGTGCATAATCTCTATAGTGTATCAATCATTCTCAAAAAATTATCTCACTATGCCTACATCCCATGTCTCACATATTAATGGGTGATCCAATTGATTCCTACCGAGTATCCAATCACATACACATATAATAGTAATTCAATAACAGGAATCACCCGAGTCACCCCAAGGATCGATCTCATTCCATGGAACAAATAGACCTTGAAGGGGTAAATAGAGAGGATATGCCAATCCTATAATGGATTAAATGATTCAATAGAAGGGAAATACCATCCAATATATATAAATAAAAAATGAAAATCATCCAATGGAGTTTTTTATGATAAATATTTTCCCAAATAATCAAAATCGGCTTTAAGATTGGTTCACAAAACCATCATTTTTTAGAATAAAAAAATGATCATTCAAAAAGGTTCAAACCCCCCAACTTCCATTTCATAAAAAATTATAATAAAATTTCTTTAAGAAACTCATACCACATTTAAAAACCCAATACATTTTTATTAAAATTAAAAATGGGCTATAATCCATCGGAACATATCAAACCACTTTCAAAAGATAAAAACATACATATTTTGAAATTAAAACCACATTAATAACTTTCATGAATCAAAAATTCATTATTTCAAAAGATGAATATTTATTACATAACAAGTAATAAAATTCCAAATTTCACTCCCTAAAAATATTTCCAAGGACACAAATCAATATTATATCCATAAGGGAGGTGTGGAAGGCAGGAAGTCAATTATTATTAAATTTAAAAGAAATTATCCAAGGAATCCACACTCAAAATCATGGTAATTCAATAAAACACACTTGTAACCCAACCACTAAGGATCATATATCCATGATCTACTAGTAGATACCCTAAAAAAATAAACCCACAACATAAATCATCGGAAAAAACTAAAGCATGGTCAACATGACAATTTTAGAATAGGAACTCAAGGAGAATTGTATGAAAGATGGGGTGAGAGAATAGAGGATGGGAAATAACATGATGAATCTAGCCCCAACTAGATGAAATCTCAATATAAGCACCTTGGGTGGGAATTGGAGGCTTATGGATCCCTATAGGATCCACCCTATTGCTATAAAATCTAGGTGGGATGAAAAATAGGGGTATTTGTGGGTAAATACTATAAGGGTCATGTCTGATTTTTACAACATATTACATCATGGTAGCTCTTACGGGTTTTCCATATAGTTTACCAACCATGAAACAACAGTGAACATGCAATTTTCCATGAGGGATTAATGGATTTCCAAAACGAAAAGATTTTAATTACCATGATGTATCTTCTATCCAATTTCATACTTCTACCACATTATTACATAGGTTGAGTTTCTAGATTTATCAAACTGTACGCCAACTGTAAGAGGGCTACTATCAAGCCCAAAAACTAAAATTGTATCCAACTAATTAATTGGAATACTGAGGATTAACTACAGGGTAAAAACTCAATAATGAAAAAAACTTAAAATCTATAACTCGACACACCCAGAACATGATAGAAAAATTGAGATCAAATTAATAACTAGAACAAATTATGAAAAGGAAAAACTATGTGTGACAATCAATGTTCAAAATGATGTAAAATATTATTAATCAACTATTTTTATATCCATTTAAGATGTGGGAGATAGTTTATTATTGTTATCAATAAGTGTTCAGTATAATGTAATATTTAGAGAATTTATTATTGAACGTTTCATTAAAACCATTTCTCTTACTAATATAATGGTGGGAAAAGTATCTACGGAACAATTTATATAATATCATGTACCATGTTGGAATCAATATTATATATGGGGAGTAGTAGATGAATTCATCAATTTATAAAAAATATTACTTATTATGTAAATTAATTTATTTTAGGATTATGTAGAACTATATTTCAATGATTATAGTATAATATATGGAGTTTTGATGTCTTAATTTTAAAGGTCATTTTCATTCATAAATATCCTACTTTATATATATAATATATAAAGTACTTCACAATGTTATTAAATCTTATTTAAAGATGAGTATGTTTTTCTTCCTCATAATTATGATGTAATGGAGTATATTGTATAATTTATTATGATATTATTCAATTATTCATTAAATAATTTATTTTTGTTTTGAATAAATAGTTACTTCGGAAAAGTTTTCCTATATTAACCATTGTTACCCATCATTTTATGTTTATCCATTTTTGGATACATATTTTATAATTTAGTTATCACCACTGTATTGTGTATTCATTTTTGATAAATTATATTTTTAACAATGTTTTTTACATGATATAATTAATTATATTATAATTTTACTAACATATAAGTTTATAGAGTAGTGTATAATGAAATTTGATTCATATAATTAGTGATGAACATTGATGTTTTTTTAAAAATCTCAACTCTAGTAAATTAGAGCTACTTACTAATTTATTATATTAGAATAAGATATAAGGGATCATATAAAAAATTATTTATCAGTTTATATGTCTGGAAAAACAATATAAATATATAAATTTAATATTCTATTTCAAATATGAAATAAAATAGATAATACAAATTATTTCATCTGTGAGATTACTCGTAATATCCTTATTCAAATCCAGGGAAAAAATTATTAAAGGGTGAATAAATTTTCATAGTATGGGTAACATAAATTTGAATATATCATGAGTAAATAATGAATAATCTCTATAGAATATTAAATAAATGAAACAAACACATAATTTAATCAATAAGATGATCCTTAAAATGAATCCATGGAAAATATCAATATGTAAATATTATTGATATTATTTAATAGATTCTCATTTAATGAAATACATAATATTGGACATCATTTTCTCATATACTAGGATATATTTGTTAAAAAATCCTTATGATGAGATATATTAATTGATGTCTAGGTATACACCAAAAACACATTTAATAAAGATAAAATACAACATTGTCTCATGAGACATGTTGATACATCAAGTGGATATCTATAATATATCCCCAACCATAAATGAAATTCCAATAAATTCCTTATATATTGAATGACCAATTTAATTCATAATCAATATTTCATATTAGAAATTATATATATTAAGAAAAAATAGTGATTGTTATAATTTCCATATTCAATAAAATAACCTTCGTAGTAAAACAACTTTTGTAGAAATATTATACGGTTTGAGTAATAATTATATTCATGATATAATGAAAATGCATATTTATGTTAAATTTAATTAATTTTGAAAAATTTTCTCAAAAAGTGAATGTTTCAAGAAAAATTTAATGGCCAGATAATTATTAAGAGATAAATTTTGGCCCTTACTTCATCTAAAATGCTGATTTTTAATAAAGATATTTCCTTCGGATAAATAATGATAATGGATGGTTAATATTAAAATAATATTTTAGATTAATTTTTTTTTAAAACCATATAAATCTTGTATACAAATATAAATAATATAAAAACATTTTTTGGTTCGGAAAACTAATTAATACTATGTATGTTAAATAGATGTATTCCTTTCGAATTTATAAAAAATAAATTAAAAATTTATCTTATTTGAAAAAATTATACTAATTAATTTTAAACAATATGAAATTAAATTATAAATAATATCTACATGATAAACCATTAGATTAAATAAAAATTATTTTTTTAATACAATTTCAAAATATGTTGACATTAAAGAAGAATATAAATAATCAAAAGAGAAATAATATTCAATTTTCTTTTAAAAAACTACTTTTTTTAATAAAGATCCAAATAGGGGAAAATATAATTTATATTAAGGATAATACATTAATATCCAATGTAAAACAAAATATATGGAGTTTATGTTCTATAAAATATAATTTTATTTCATTGAAAATAATTGTAATTACATAAAATTGAGATTATAAAATAATTTCGTACATATTTGTTAACATTAAAATGGTAAAAACATAAAATAATATAATTTAATTGAAAATATAGTGATAATGAATTAATATATAGTCATGTTAAATACATATATGTGTTAGTATATTTAACTCATAAATGTCAATACATTCTTAATTCAAAAAATGTATCAATTGAGTATAAATTGAGACGAATATTATACCACATGTTTTGGATTTCTTATAAGTTAATTAATTACCATTATAATAAATGAATATTTATTATAATTAAATAAAATTAATCTCATAATCATCAATAATATCATATATGATCCATTGTGGAAAAATATGCATGTCTATGTAGCTCCTTGTCATATCGATAATGTCAAAAAGGGCTTCTTTGACTCTGTGAAATTTCCATGCAAAATAGAGAATAAACTCATTTTAGGGGTAATGATATATGATTTAGTAATATATTATCATTCCTTGACAAAAAATAAGATAGTTTATCATCCAATGAATATAATAGGTTTATGTTTGGTTTTGGTGGATTACAGTAATGAATTTTTCTTTCATTATTTATGTGCTTCCAAATCGATTACTAAATCATTGAAATAATTTACATATTATTGTGAACACGGATTAAATTATATGTATATTCAATATATTTAGGTATTTCTTCATTTTTACATTGGTTCTTCCTTCTCAAACTATCTTCTGGAAGTTAATTGATATGTTTTATCATTTTTCAAATTTTTTGTATAAGAAATTTCAAATGTAGTCCTATAGGGTGTGGGTATTATCATATTCAATTTCCCTATAATGAACTCATGAAAATGGTGTGGGGATATACCTCCATTCATTTAATGATGTGGATGGTTTTCTTATAATATTGAGATCATATATTCAATCCTTTTTATGATTATAACTAATTTTCTCATGATTTGGTAGATAATTTTCCCAGGGTAGGATGTTATATCACCAAAATATTTTATATGACATTTATTCAACATTGGAAGTTCCCTTTAAAATGGAGTATGAAATAGAATAAGATTAAAATATTTTCTACATTCATGTCCTAGTTGATGTGGATTTAATCTCTCTCCACACCGAGAAGGTTTTTCCCCATACACATTGTGATAAACTTTTATAAGACTTGAATATGAAAAGCCTCCCTATTTTTTGGGTTGTTAATCTATTGGGAATATTAAAAAACAATGTAAATAAAATATGATGCTTATAATTTTCATAAAATTTTCATAAATATATTCACAATCACAAGAAGATGAATAGAGTTGAGGGATCCTAAAAGAAATCCTTTCAGGATACTAAAAATCAGACCCGATGAATGGACTTTGATTATTCTATAAGGTAGTATAAAACATCAGTTTATTAAAAACCTCAAGTTTTATCCCTATAGGGGTAGACATTGGTAAAGAATATTTTTAATTATTTTCTCATTAATGACTATTTGTTGGATGATAATACTGGTAATCTGCATGATTAAGATGTTCAGGTTCTTGTTTTGAGTAGATTTTCATCCTAATTGGATGGGATGTACAACCTGATTATAGAAATAGTGTAGCCTAACTAGGATATATTATATCATAGTTCAAGTGGTAAATCTAATATTTTATATATGGTTATTTCATGTTGTCTATCTAAATATATCTAACCCATTTTATGAATTCAAAAGCTATTGATACTCTTTCTGGTGCATGCCAATTTTATTATATCAATCAAATACAGTTGGGTTATTTGGATGGTTTTATAGCTAGTTAGTGATAGTGTGATATATATGATATTATTTAAGAGAATAAAGGTAAAAAATTTAATAGATAATTAGTTCAAATTTCATAGGAGAAAATTAAAAAGTTAATTCAATCTCATGGTACTAAATATTAAGAGAACCTTGAAGGAGATTCCCTGAAATCCAACATTTAAATCTACTTTGAAAAAGGGGAATATAATTTTAATTATAGATGAATGATTTCAATTAGTTTCACGTAAAAAATATTTTCCATATACATACTAAAATATTTAAAATCATTCAATGATCACTATCTATTAGTGGTTATCATGAAATTATTCTAACCTGGATGAATATTTTTACACATTTATTCATTTTGATTATTACTAGTGAGGTTTTCTTGTATTGAATGAAGTATGGAGTGTTACCTGAAAATATTAAATTTATATTTTTTCCTCTACTACTTCTTAATAATATGGACTATAAACCCCTTGATATTATAAAAATGTATATTAAATTTTTTTTTTAATATTATTATCCATTTGTTTACAATATTTTATTATTGTTTTTTTAGTGTTAACTACTTCATTTTTAATGACAATTTTCTATCACTAACATTGTTCCATGTATATTGATTTGAATTTCATAAACATATAAATGTTAATCATGATTTTAATAAAATATAAAATAATTTTATATTTATATAGTTTTCTCCATAAAATGTAGAGATGATAAAAAGAATTGTAACGTTCATGTATACAATGGGTTGTACGTATGCAATAACAATGATTCAACTTTTTAATAGATTAAAATATAGAATGGTAAATAATATATCACATTTAGAAAAATAATTATTATATCATATGTGACATCTATTTTCAATAAATATATCCTTATTATTTTCCACATAAATATGAAATGAAAAATGGATAACATCTCTTCCTGGAGGTGGTAGTCCAAAAGTATGCATGATTGATGCTATCATTTTCCCATAGACTGGAATGTAAGAAGATGGTTATGATATTGGAATTTAATAAGATTAATTATTTAATGAAAATTATATATATTAATCAATTTTTTCATTATTAAATCCATGTTATTTAGTGGTGGAAAATGAATTCCACTGTAACATGGAGATAAAAAGAAATGTGTACATGTGAGTTATTATTATTATTTTTGAAGGATATCAAAGAGATAGAAATGGTTATCCCATAATAAAAATAACATTTCAGAATATTGGTTGTTGTGTATTTATTAACATAGTATTGGTAAGACATTTTTATAGGATGCCGTTGTAGAATTCAGAATTATGAATTTCTAATGTTGATTATCTCTTCTTCAGTAGACTTCCTTTAAATTTATTTTTAATAACCCTTGTGATTTTGTTTTATGAGGACCATATTATCTACATCCTAGTTAGGTAAGTGAATATGATAATTTTATAGGAATTGGGAGATGGATATTGGTTAATGTTGTGTAATAAAAAGAGAGAATTTGTGTCCATTTATAAGTTGTTGTATGATAAATATTGTAATATTAGCATATATTAAAAAATTGGAGGGACACACTTGTGAGTTTTCAAAATATTAAGGCCACAAATTTAAAAAAATTGCATAAAAATGACATGTATTTGATTATTATTATGTTATGTCTTAAAATATTCATCCAATAAAATTTTAATGGATTAGATACCATTTCAAACCTTAAAGTATTGATTAATCCCTTCATTGGCCATTTTTATCCTTCAATAAGATACAAACTATTTCTATAATAAAGGGTTACAACTTTACTTATATGGTGTAAAATGTATCATAAGTGGAAAATGGATTAAATTTTAGACCATATATTTTACCCCTACACCTAATTCAAGGTTTCCATGATCTGTAAATAATTTAATAAAATATAATTTTTAGGAAATATCATTAATGTAATTCTTGACACTATTCAATAAATTTGTATTTAAGGAAAAGAATAGATATATATAATTCAAATATAATTAGTACACACATCATTAATGTTTTATATTTATCTATAAAATTATTATTAAATATATCTCAACCATGTTAATATTTTTTTGTTTTTTAAAATCATTTAGATAACTTTTCTACTACTTGTGAAAGCACTTTGGTGGTGTTCTGTAAGGAATAAAGGTTATTATTTCATCCCTAAAAATTAATAAAATCCCATGATAAAAAAATTATTAAATATTTAAAACAATCATTTCTAACAATAAATAATTTTTTTTAATCCTTGTCTCAAAATAATATATATATTAAAACAAATAATGTAATATTTTTTAATCTATCTTTTAGTTAAATATATGAATACTGAAAATTATAGTTTAATAAAAATGAAAGGTCATATTTTAAATTTTAAGATGAATATGTATGAAATTGACCCCTCAAATAAAATAAATTTTTGTTTTTGAATTAATTTCCAGCCTTATCACATTTTTTTATCCTTTATTTGATGATTTGACCTCTACTGATATGATATATTTTACCATTTTAACTATTCATAATATCTAAAAATAAAAGTTATCAATTAACCAAAAATTGAATTCCATGATTCAAAATATGAAGGTAATTTTCTTAAAATCAATTCATATCTGTTGTAGAAATATATTTAAAAATAATCCCACAAAATCTGATGAAAAACAAATTACAATAAATTTACATTTTAAAGCCAAATAATTATCTTATATAAAAATTATATAAAATGGTGATGCAAATGGAATTAGTTAATTTTATTAGTGTAAACAAAATCAAATAAGTCATTTATTACAAATCCATAATATAATTAAACTTTTAAATTACTTACTTTAATGAAACATAATGTCTTCTTCACAGAATTAAGTATTTTTCACTAGTCGCTGAAAAATAAGTATTTATCGAAGAAATGAAAAAAATCTACATAAGATAATAATGTACTAATGTATTTATGAAATAATAAAACTGTCTCAAAATAATACATAAAAATTATATCAATGTTTTTTAAAATACAATGACTTTTGAATCTCAAGATATCATGGAAATTAGTTTTACATAAATAAAAATATATCATAAGATACTGCGGAGTAAAATTATTCCCAACATAAAATATTTTCTACCTAAAAATTATATCAAAATTATACAAAAATATGAGGAAACATCTTCCTCTTAAAATCAGCAGGTTCCCATATATAATCCTTACATGAACATTCTAATTTAATTTTTTTTTGAAATAGCCACAAAGCCAACAAGAACAGAAATGAATGTATGAAAGTAAATATTTCAAAATTCATAATGCTAAAAAAATATACTTCTAACTTCATTAGGATCACCATTGTTGTCATCACCATTCTAACCACTCCATCATCATTGCAATCCTCATGCCTCCCCAGATCATCACAGTTAGACATCTGTTAGACTTCACCATCTCCACTGTAAACCAATCCACCCGCACCGAGAAGCGAAACACATCATAGTGCCACTTAAGTATCTCGTCACCATCGTAGATCAGACAAAGATTCCCCCAAAACAATAAAAAAACATTTCCCATCAAAACACTAAACAAATATGACTAACCAGAAACATATCCATATGTGAAGACAATGCCAACACTGATTGTCTCCATCATCGAAGGACTCACACTTGGAACAAAGGCCACCTAACGACACACCCCAAAAACCTCATTGTTACCTCAGATGTAGGTATGAATTGGAGAGAAGTATAGGAATGTGATCCTATAGTAAGGGATAAAGAGACCTAGGGTTCCACATGAATACATTAACGAAGATCCAAAAAACTATTATAAATAAAATGACAGACTGTTGAATCAATTATCTCCCTTCAACTCGTCAATCACTGAACCAAAAATCCCAATACCATTATGTTTTATTTTCTACATATGTAACATGGAAATGCACATAGTAACATGATTTTAGAGTAAGTTTATTGGGGAAGGATAAAATATAAAACAACCATCATCAGGATCTGAATCCACCTTGTAAGAATCCATCAACATCGTCAACTCGAAAATGAACTTGACCACATTATACTCAGAATACACAAGGAATTTTAAAAAAGGGAAGATTAAAACTGGGAGCGAACAACTATGAAATACACACCCATATAGTGTCTGTGCATTTGAAGTAAGAAGAATGTTAAATGAGGTGATAATGTGGAGGCAAGGAAGGAAAACAAGTGCTTCTAACCTTACAGAAAAGGGTTTTTGGTGGAAACCCCTGGTAGAGCCTCGAATATTATAGGGGAAAGTATAGGAGATATTATAGATATAATATGATACAATTCCCATATAACTTCATCAATTTTCATATTTCCCTAAAAACACATTGACCAGAGGAGTGGTTTTGTTTCATTTCACATTCTATCTATGATCCAGAATCTCAACCAGTTTTCCCTCATAGAACATATAATACATTACTATTATAACCTATGAGTTTAATACTTTTTATGAATTATGTATTTACATCCTCAGGATAGATACGTGGAACACATCATTAAAATTATAGTGATTTGTGGGAAGCACCATGCTCTACCATACCATTTCAAAATGATCATGATTTTCATAAGGACATATATATCAAGGGATCATTTTTTCCTTTATATCAAATATTATAACCTTATTCTCATAATATATTTGTGGTTAAACAACTCCACTAAATTAAAACTCTATATTACCCTGATGTTTATCAGGCTAACTTTCTTATAACCATTAAAATGCCCTTATATTTTGTAAAATAGAACTAGACTTCTCTGTCATTTCTTATTATTGATCAGGTCTCAATAGATTTTCTCCTCTAAATTCATTTCATCATGTTGGATATCTAATCATTCTTTTATATATTTGTTTAAATGGGGAATTATTCATTCATGAGTGAAATATATTATGGCATTAATATATTACTAATGGAAGGTGTTCATCCCAACCACCTTTGAAATCCGAAGCGAATGATATCAACAAGTATCTAGAGTTTAAATGCTACTTTCAGACTAACCAACTATCTAATGATTATTATAAATACTAAAACTAATTTTTATATCAACAGTTCGGTAAATACTATTATTGAAAATTGAGTTAAAACATGAATCATGATTAGAAAAAATTGAGTGTTGTATTCCATGAAATCTCGCAACATACATACATTATGTCAGGGAATGATGATTAGGATATGCGTCCTTTATAATAGTGCTAAAATGTGATTCTTTTATATGGTTTTCGATGATTACACTTATAATATTTTTATCTTTAGATTTTTTTTGGGGATTCTGATGATGAAATCCTGGGTAATTTTTTACCATTTTCATTTTGTTATGATTAATGCATTTAACATCCCCTAATAATTATGTCTCCCATCCTTGACCTAAGGACATATCAAGAATCATGATACATACACAATAATATCCACTTTCTAGTTATCCAACAACATATATTGTTTTAGATTTGATACATATTATTTACTTCTTGGATGAATAGAATATGATGAACTATGTGCTTCATCCAATATCTCCATATTCGAGTTTTGTATTGATAGAAAACGTGCATAGTTTATAAAATTATAATTCCCATATTATCATATTTCAACTCTGGATCATTCCACACCATCTTCTATAATACCATGTCTCCTTCTGTGACTTCATAGTCCTCTCATGGATGGATGGTTGAGCAGTAATCTGAGAAAGATGACATTTTCACCCCTTTTGTAATATTTTAAGATTCAACATCAATAGTTACATAAATAATAGACATCATAAAATCCTTATCATGGGAATAGTTGTATATAATTTTGGAATCAGAACATCTTCCACCTTATTTTCCTTCCTAGAGGGTTCAAGTATTAAACAAATATTTTCTTAATTTTGGGGAAAATTCCCTCATGGTGTCCTAAAAATTTTTTTGGGTGTGATTGTGATTGGAAAAAAAGATGGATGACTATGAATGAGTATGTTTCATGTTTTCCAATGTAGTTTTTTAAGGTGGTGCGTTTTCCTAGTGTTTATAAAAAAACATTATAGACTTCAAGGCATAATTCTCAGAAAACAATGAAAGTTCACCGAGAAACGACAGAAATAGAAAATGTAGGGATTCTTTCAAAGCATAGAAATGTGGACCAAGAGACATAGTATATGTACCATGATGGGAAAATAGTTTGTAGGATGTTATGCAGTTTCAAAAAAGCATAAATATTTTGAGAGGTTCATCATTTGTGGCTAAAAAGTAGTGATTTGTTTTTAGAAGGCATCATCCACTCTAAAGGAAAAAAGGAACTATACTGACCATGGATGGAAAATAGTTCTCAAGAGTATAATAGTCCATAGATATGGTTATACCACAACTAATATTTGGGGAAAACAAATTATCATGATTATCTTATCTATTAGCCTATATAAATACTAGAAATCATATGATTAAGTAGATTGAATCCCATTAGAAAATATCATTACTCTGGGAATAATTCAGCTATGTTTGAAAGAGATCATGAGGGATTCAAAAAATGAGAAGATTTTTCAAGGGATAATTCCATGAAGTGTGAAGTATTTTGGGGGAAAAGTCCACAAAAGTGTTTTACGGGGCTCCAAATCCAACAATGGAAAAGTGTTTGTGGAATAAGAGTTGGTATGTACAATAGAAATTAGTATGTGGAATGGGAGACTGCACATAGAATGATAGATGGAATGCGGATGGTGATGTAGTCCATCGATAACGAAGTAGTCTAAGATTCCATCATGCTGTGTAGAAGCTGAATATATTTTTTCCACTCATTATATCAATAATTTATTGTGTATGGGGAATCATCATGATGATATGGAAGTAGATGTGGAGTCTCTGATCAAAATTCATTGTGATAATTCGGGATCTATAAATCATATATCAAATTCATTCCATCACTCAAGTAAAAATAAAATTTTAATCAAGTATAATTTTATCAAGGAAAAGGTAGAAAAATGTATTTTTATGTTATATAATGTGCCAACACAACTCTAGGTTACATAAATTTTGACATAGTTCACACCCAATGAAGCATTTGAGAGGCATCAAATTGCTCTAGGATTTCATTCGACTCCCTAATACTGGAATTTTTTTATGTGGGACGCCCCATCCTTATGGAATGGAGTGTTTCACCAAAATGTACTTATATGATTTCATTAACCTATTGCATACAAAAACAATGTTTCCATTAGGTTCATTGAGAAAGAGGGACACATTGCTGATGGAAAAAGGTATAATATTTGTTAATCATGACACGGGGAGAATTTGATAGGATTTGATGCATGATATGGGGTTGATTAAAGTAGGGGATTCATTAGTTATAATAATTATAGATGTGATTAATCAATAGATTATATATCATGATGGATGAGGTTCGCTATGAGAGAATATGAGTCGTTTCGTGATAGAATGAAGTGTTTTATTGATATACTATTCATTAGAATCTTGTTTCCCACACCGACACAGAATCATGTGTGCATAGAGTGTGTGATAAGTAAATCATTGATCACTATTTCAATTATAAGAAGATAATGCGGATAGAATATAAAGTGTTTTTCAAAGATGTATCAAATTGAGAATAATTATCTACAGTCCCAGTGGGGGGTTTTTGAAAAAAAAACATTCAAGGTGTACCCTTGATGTTTTTTGGTGTTATTGTGTTTGATGATAATTCCAAATGACCGTGAATGAGTATGATTAAATTTTTCAAAATTAGTTTTTTATGGTGATGTATTTTGACTAGGTTCTCCATATTTTGGGGACTCAAATTGGGATTTTACTTTTTTTCATTGATTGGTTTCCACATAACATAATTTATGAACTAAAAAACATAGTTCTTAGACCACAATGGGAGTTCAAGGAATGGTGACGGAAATTGAAAATGGATTTCTTTATATTGATGGTATGCAGAAAATAATTTGTGGTACATAGATCACATTTGTAAAATATTTTGATGGAAGGAAAACATTTTTTGGAAGGAAACTAGTTCATCAATGCCGCATTGTTCACGACTATGAGGTGTTGCTTCGTTTTTGGAGGGCAAGATCTGCTGTGAAAAAGAAATCCTCCATGAAGATCATGGAGGGAAATGTTTTTTACAAGATGAGAACAATCCATGAAGAAGGCTACACCACATTGAGAAAATAAGAAAATTGGATTAGCGTGTTTTTCAATTCCATTTTCATATATTGGGACTACTAATAACATGATTAAGGATAAAAAAATACCATTATAAAAGTTGTTTTCTCATGGAATAATTTGACTGTGTTAGAAAAATTTCACAAGGGAGTGTGTGAAGGAGAATATTTATTGAGAGGAAAACCCATGAAGGGAGATATTGTTCATGGAAATAGTCCACCAAAGTATTTTGTAGGGATCCAAAGCTCTCAATGGAAAAGGTTATGTTGAGGTAGATTTGGTCCTTCGGATAAGAGGTCGACCAAGAAAGGAGATATACTCTATAGAATAAGAGGAATTATATAGTGAAAGAGGTGGTTTGCGAATAACTCATGCCCCAAATACGATGAATATATTTCATTCACTAATGTATTTACACATTAATTATTGATTAAGTAGTAGCTTGAAGATGTTGTAGTAGAAGAGATGTCTCAAATCAGAATCCATTGTGATAATTTGAAATCTATAAATCTCAAAAAAATTAATTTCCAACACTAATGTAAAAATAACATCTAAATAAAGTTTGATTTTAACAAATACACGAAAGATCATGGGATTGTGATGTTGGATAATGTACCTACTGAACTATAAGTTCTACACATTTTGAAAAAGGTATTACCCAATGAATGATATCAAGGGCATATATTAGCTCTGTGTGTTCAGTCAACTCCCTATACTTGAAAAAAAATTATGTGGTATCCCCTCTCCCCAATGCATCAGGTGTTTTTCCCTAATGTACCTATATATGTTCTTTACCCTATTCGATAAAACAAAAGGTTACCGTCAAGTTTCTTGAAAGAGGGGAGAAATTATAGATCTAAAAATAGAGAAAAATCATTAATCGTGAAAGGGGAGAAGCATATGGGTGGAGAAACAAGATATGGGGTAGTGATGTAAGGGGAGTATTTATATTTGATAATGCTCAAAGTGATTGATCAAAAGGTTATATGTCACAATAGATGAGGTTCATCATGAAAGAATATGAGTGTTTTTGTGATGGAATGAAGTGATTCATTGATATAATTTGAATTGAACTATTTTTTCACATTCAAAGCATATGTGATGTGGGATTAGAGTGTGTGTTGAGTAAATCTTTGATCTCTATCTTAATCATAATAATTCAATGTTGACATAATATAAAATATTCTTCAATAATGTATCAAATTTAAAATAACTATCAACATACACAACATGGGATATTTTTTGGAAAATTCCCTCAAGGTTTGATATTAATGTTTCTTAGTGTGATTCTGTTTTTTGACAAATCATTATAGCCATGAATGGGTATGGATGGTGTTTTCCTAGGAATTTTTTTTAATGTGGTGCAGTTTTCCAGTGTTTCCAAAAATTTTGGCCCTTAAAATTTGGAGTTTGGTTTTTTTAAAGGGGTTTTTTTTAAAACATAGCTCACATAAAAAAAATAATAGGTTGTGGACTACAAGGGGAGTTGACATATCATTAAAGGAAATCAACAAGGTATGCATTTCTAAATAGCATCTCTATGTGGACCACAAAGCATAGTATAAAGACCCCGATATGAATTTATTTTTGCGGGAAGGCTTGTAGTTTTTGGAATTCAAACAGTTTGTGGGATGTGTATTGTTTATAGCTATGAGGTAGTCATTAATTTTAGGATTGAATTTACCTCTTTGAAAGAAAGTAGTTTATACGTGGCTTGAGGAGGGAAAATAGTTCATGAGAGGAGAACCGTCCATGGTTAAGGATGCATTTCATAGAAACATTGGTTTATTTGGATTAGTGATATTTCCAAATCTATTTTTTATATATAAACTACTAATTTGATGATTAATGAGAGAGAATAACATTATAATAGATCATCACTCCAGGAAGAATTTTGATATTCTTAGAAGAGTTAGTGTGGGAGTCTATAATGGAGAAGAGTCCAGGAGAGGGAATTCTATGAATGTTGATGTAGATCACATGAATAGTTTGATAATGTGTTTTTTTGAGGTTCTAAATCTGAAAAAGTTAAAGGGTCTACAGAGGATGATTTAGCCCATGGAAGAAGATGTGGACTATAGTAGGATAGATGGTCTATGGAAGTAGATACGACTTGTAGAGGATAATTTTGTCCCTAAAGTACTCACACTGAATATTGAAGTGTATTTTGTGGAGGAAGAATGGTTTTTCATAGAGAATTAATGGATTATTTAAATGGAATTAGAACAGTTGGTGAAAGAAATTTCCACAATATAAATGTTTTAAAAAAAATTTATATCATATTCAGGTGAATATATGACTTAAACTGAGAATATAACAAAATTTTTGGATGCTTGGATTTATGACAATGAGGGGAACTACATGTCCAGAAATCGTTAGAGAAAATTTTCCCAGATCAGTGAGCAAAGGAAGAGGAATGTGTTGATCCATTCTAGTAATAGTGATAAACTTTAAGAGATATTAAGAGTGACCCTTGGGAAACTGATGACCTAACCCTAAATCTTATAATGGATTTTATCCTTACCATAGAATTTATCAATTTGAGAGATCATTATTTTTAGTGAAACTAATTGAATTTTGTACAACTCGAACATTGTTTTTTTTTCACTTGGATGTAGCCCAATGAGTTTGACCCAAGTAAAACTCAATGTGACTTTTTTTCATTACTTATTACAATACTTTTAGTGATGTTTTTTTAAAGGTTGGGGCCAAAGCCTCAATTTATTATTTAATGAAAATACCTCTTTATACTGAGTAGAGGGTAACATTTAGTGATTCATAATTTGACTAAATATGAAATAATGTGATCAATATTAAAAAAATAGAAATAATGTTTCCCTTATAACAAATAGGAAAATATCCAGTTGTGTAGGACGAATTTTGAAATGATAATCCATACCTTGATTTACCCCCCCCCCCCATCAGGGTATCTTAGCCCCTTTTAGGCCAAAAAATTTTCAACTCCAATAATATTCTATAATTAATATTCTATTTCATCTATTTAAATATATACTCTATGATTTTATGATATATATATATATATATATATGCATATATCTATGTACCACACCTTTCTATTGATTCAAAAGTTATACTTCTTACTTTTCTATTCCTTTTGTTTTACAAATAAAAAACAGTTTCTCAAAACATGGTTATAACAACCCTACTCTTTATTAATTACATTAACATATTTTATTAAATAAAACCTTCAATTTATATAACATATAATATTGAAAGGTCTAGTTTCATTGGGGATTAATAATATAATATAACAACTTAAAGTATGAAAACACAACATCTTTATTGAAAACTCTCTTTACATGACCACTACATTCCCTCATACATAGCATTGCATGGGATTATCTAAGGAAATTCATAAAAAGGGGTGAGCTATAAATCCTATTAATGAAGTAAAACATATAATAACATGAATTATATTATAAATTTTAGCCAATAAGAATATCAATGGATCATCAGATAAATAGGGACCGAAACGCATGGTATAACATGATTATCATAACATGGAAATGTGGAAACCACATTTTACAATATATTAGCCTGAGCCAAGGAACATTGAACATAAATCATGATAAAAACCTTGATTCAGATGAATTATCATGAATAATACCTCATTTCACTTGATGAATCATGATACTTATCTATACCCAATTAATTAAAGCGCTATCAGGTCACACCCTACATAATCATTTCATTTATGAATAAGTGTGCAACATCAATCATATAACAGTGATTCATTATACATCATAATTTATTCCATAAAAAACCAATGTGTAATTAATAAATGGAAAGTTGTAATCGACATGTAAATATGCATAAATTTGAATACATTTGAAAGAGAAATGGGCATGGTATTCACTACACAATGACTTTAACATGGAAAATTGTAATGCAATTTCTGCAGCATAATAGCATGATATAAGAATACATAAAAATGGTTGATGATAGATAAAGGTTGGTCTTATAACATTTAAATGAAATTTTCGGTATGGGGGTCATATAAAAAAATTTACCAACATATGAAACAAAATCTTCATTCATAACAAAAAAGAATTACTTGAATGTAAATGAGGAGAAAGATATCCCTTAAAAATATTTCGACATCGTATGAAGTGTTCCTGGAAGCCAATAATTAGAGATAAAGAAATATATAAGAATTCAAAAATAATGTGGGATGAATGGGGAAGGTTTGAAATCATACACCAATATTTTTAATTAAAAATAAATGGGCTTTACAACATACTAAAATTTGGAAAGAAATGAGAAATGAAGAAATCATTTACATGGATGTGTGATAACAATGGATTGGGGGTGGATTCAGAGAGGATTCTTGGGAGCTTAGAGAACCTTGGGTGGATTCTAGAGATAAGATGGAAGGGTTTTTGACGAACTTAAATGACTTTTAGTGAAGAGAATGTGGGATTTTCGGTGTTTTTATATAGAAAATGGAGGGAAGTCATTATTATATAGGTTTTGGACCCTACACATTAAACAAATAAAATACTAAAACCATAACATGTTTTATGCCCATTTTTTTGTTAAAGGGGAATGAATAACATAATTTTCTATTTTAAATGGGCTAACATCTTAAAATATTTGTCTTGGTTTTATGGAGGTGAGTCACATTCTAAAAAAAACAATTTCAAAAAATAAAATGTTTTATAATACTTGGAGGGTCCACTATGGCATTGTAAAATAAATAATACAAACCTAAAATCTCATTATTTTAATGGAAAAAATATATTGGATGAAAATCCCATTTATTTTATTTTATTACATCAATATTGGGTCATTTTGGTGTCATAAAAAACATTATACAGTTAAAAAATATTTAATGTGTACCCAAAATTTTTACTATCTCAGAAAAATAAGAAAAAATAACAATCGGAAAATATCAACATTCTGATTCCAAAAATAAATTTATTTTATCTAATTAATTTTATAAATATGAAAATTTTTAAATTTAAAGTACAAACTGGCATTTATCGAAAATTCATTTTTTTTAAAAAAAAATAGCTTTAAAGCCTTAATATAAACTTCAATGGTATTATAAAAATTATACGATTATTTATATTTAATAAAAATAAATTTTACAATAACATGTAATTAAAATATTATTTAATTGAGAAATACATTAATTGGTCAAAATATATTTCTTAATTGAATAATAACTAAAAGTACTAAATGTGATTTAAAAACCAATTAAAAATTAACAACAGTAAAAATGAATGTATATTTTTTATTCTATATAAATAATAATTCACATAATCATAGTTCTAGGGACTTCTTACATAGCCCCTTGAAACACCCGTATAAGACCATATGATAAGGTGCTCGATGGTGATAGAATCTAGGGGTTTCGTGGATAAATTGAACGGGTGGTAATCTCTATTAACAACCACATCACTAATAGGCGGTTCCGCTCAAGCATAAAATGTTCAAGATCATCTTGGTCTTGGTCAAGAGAGAATCACAATGTCACCACCTCTTTTCCGAGCTCTGATTAATGGGATTCGTATGGAGAAATTATACTGGATGAGGACATCAATTGCATTTTATGAGTATATTGGATTTGTTAAATCCCAATATTTAAACTAATCATGTGATCAGTGTTCAAAGGATATATTAGCAATGATAAAAATTATTAATGGTATTTTAAAAATCAATAAACATAAAACATAGAATGTTCATATATTATATAACCATTTTACATAATAATACATCAAGAGGAATTTTCATTTACAGATGTTGGGGTCAAAACATTCTTATTATCTTAATCAATTTTACCCAAGAACATTCTATTTCCCACACTTAATAATATGTGGGCAACACTTCCTCATTCCTTCCTCAGGTTCCCATGCAGCTTCTTTAAACTTGAGGTTTCTACACAAGAAATTCTTGAGGGGAATAGTCTTATTTCATAGAACTTTTTCCCTATGATCTAATACCATCACCGACTAATCTTCATAAGAGAGTTCATTATCAAATGGTACCACCTCTGTATTGAGTACAAGTGATGGGTCAGGTATGTACTTCTTCATGATTTATACATGTAATACATCATGTACTTGGGACAATTTTGGTGGGAGTTCTAGTTGGTAATCAACTACTCAAAAAGCTATAATGTACCATGGAAATATCATTCCTTTATTCCCAAATATCATAACCCTCTTCCACAGTGATATGTGGATGGATAACATGTCTCCAACATCAAACTCTAGGTCTCATATGAAATTATTAGCATATCTTTTTTGTCGAATCTAAGCATCTTTAATGTTCTACTAGATGGTCTTAACCTCTTCGACCATTTCTTCGACCATTTCTTGGCCTAGGTGTTTTTGGTCCCCAAAATCTTCCCAAATGTCAGTTTACAACACATCTTCCCGTAAATGGATTCATAAGGATCCATTTGGATTCTTGAGTGGAAACCGTTGTTGTAAGATAACTAAACCAGAGGAAGACTTTGATCACATACTCCTTTAATTTCCATTGAGCATGCTCTCAACATATTCTCTAGTGTCTTGATAGTAAGCTCATATTGGCCATTAGTTTGAGGATGATAACCCATACTACTGTTCAGATCAGTATTTAGATTGTGTTGGAAACTCTTCCAGAATATAGAGGTGAATATTTGATGATGGTTAGATACAATAGATATTGGTACTCCATGCATCCTTTCTACATCTCTAATGTATATCGGTTCTAGTTGGTCCAATGAGAAATACTCTTGAATTGAAATGATGGTTTCAGTATTTGTAGGATGATACACATCCCAGATAGTGTAATTTCCTTTCAAATTCACTGGATGTCTAGTGACAATGTCCATGGTGATGTTATCCAATTTCTATGCTGGTATGGGTAATGGTTGCATCAACCCCTTAAACATCTTCCTCTCAGCATTCAATTGCTGACATACCAAGAACATTGATGTATATTCAATGATCTCCTTCTTCATGTTATCCCACCAATAATTATCTTGATGATCTTGATACATCGTTGTGTTTCCTAGGTGGACGGTGAAATTTGAACTATGTGCATCATCAAATATTACATTATTTAACTCCAGATATGATGGAACACATAGTCCTGATCAAAATATCTCAATTCCGTTGTCATTAATATTTTCCTCCAAGGTTTTCCTTTTTCCGATAGTTTCCACTTTCTTTTTAAATTCCCACATCATCATTTTTATCATCCTTTAACCTTTCCAAAAGATATTTTTGAAACATAATTTTTAAATGGATTTATTATTTTCCATTATATATGATTCATATATCCAACTTCATCAAATCTAAGAGGTTTGGAAGATTTTAAAATCTAATCAATGATAGAATTTATGGGACCTTTCTATTGAGAGTATCCACCACCCTATTTACATTCCCATGGTGGTAATGGATTAAGAAGTAATAGTATTGGATTAGATCTAACATTCTTCATTGGTGTAAATTCATCTCTATCTATGTGAATATAAAAATGATGATTTTGTGATATGTATTTATTTTAAAATTCTCCCCAATGAGGTAATGACACCAAATTTATTAATAAAAGATCATTGTAACCAACTCAATATCATGTATTGGATTGTTCTTCTCTTAAACATTCAATTTCCTTGTAGCATAAGAAATAACTTTTTCATTTTTGATGAACACACAACCCAATTCCTTCTTCAAAGAAACACTAAATACCAAAAAAAGATCATCACTTGTGGGTAATGTGAGCTCGAGCGCAGTGATAAGCCTCATTTTTAACTCCATGAAGCTATCTTGACATTAATCACTCTAATAAAACATTACTCCAATATAATTTAGCTTGTTAATAGGGTTGTAAAATCATGTGAAATTTCTCACAAATCGGTGATAATATCTATTTAAACCTAGGAAGTTACAGATATCTATTACCCATGATGGCCTCGACCATCCCTTAATTGCAGCTATCTAGGAGGGATACACAAATATCGCATTTCTTGTGATGATATGTCCTATGAATGAGACCTCCATCAACCAGAACATGCACTTGTTGTACATTGTATAGTCATTTTCCTTTCGCAAAGTCTCTAGTATAGTTATTAGATGCTCCTCATTTTCCTCCTTGGTATTGGAGTATATTATAATATTGTCTATAATGACAACAAAAAATTTGTCGAGGTAATATCTATAGACTCTATTAATCATGTCCATGATGATTGTTGGAGCATTAGTGATTCTGATTTCCATTACAGTGAATTCATAGTGCCCATATCTTGGACGAAAAGTAGTCTTCGGGATATCTTCCTTTTTAAGCCTAACTTGATTATATCCTGATTGCAGTTCCAACATAGAGAAGTATTTGTGCCCCACATAGTTGATCAAACAATTCATCAATTTGGGGTAGAGGATACTTTTTCTTTTTTACGATTTTATTGATCTCGCGATAATTAATGTAAAGGCGCATTGACCCATCCTTCTTCTTTAGGAAGATAACTATGGAACCCCAGTGTGAATCACTTGGATATATAAACCATTTATCTAGATTCTCATGTAGTTTTTTCTTCATATCCTCAAGCACCATAACAACCATTCTATAATGATTCATGGACATTATAAATGCCCCATTTAGAAGATCAATTGAGAATTCAACATCTCTTCTCAGAGAAAGACCAGAAAATTCCTCTAGAAACACATCCATGAATTCCCTCACAATAGGAATGTAGTCAAGGATGGTTTCTTCCTTAGACACAATCATCTCATCCATATATGCATGCTCATTGTGGAGTGTTATTCATGCTTGAGATGATGGTACTAAAGAATATTCATCCTCCTCCATTATCTTATATAGAATCTAGGGGTTGATTTTCTATATAGAGTGTGATTTTCATGTCACATCAATTTATGATTGATCTATATATGGAAATTAAATCCATGCAGAGAATTGCATCAAATTCCACCAGAGGGAGTATGACAAGGTTCGCTATAAAGATAAATCCACAAATTAGGATAGCGGAGTAGTTATATTCTTGGGATGTAATGACTTCATCATTTTCCATATTCACTAACATCATTACATCCATGCTTTGTGGTGGTGTTGATATTGTTCTATTAATATTTTTGGATATAAATGAATTATTAGAAACATAAAAAAATGTACAATCGCTATTCTTAAATGAATAACTAGCGTACCTTTCACCGATTCATTTTCAGGGTTCACATCAGTAGTAGGGATGGAAATATCCAACACTTACTAGATTGGAGGTTATTGGTTTCCCAAGAAAACCTTTGTATTAGGGAATTGGTTTTCAAAGTTCCCTGGTTATTTGTAGTTGAAGCCATGAAATATGATTTGAGGGTCGGACAGAGTGTTACACCACTCTATGGAAGTCGTGGGTTTCTCTTTTCAGTAGTTAATAGCTAGTTTCCCTTCCTTGCTACACCTAAATAATTTCCTCATCCCATTTATGAAATTTCAAATGTCCTTCATTCAACACATTTTAAAAGTGGGTTGCTGGATATTCTTAGCACTGTTTTATTTATACATCGGACCACTAAAATTAAATTTCACCTTATACTTATTATCCTTATGATACCATTGATAAGTTTCGATCTCCGTTTTTACATTGACGGAACATTAGACAATTTCCTCACAACTCATGAATTCAAGGATCACTAGGGAATTTTATAGGCCTGGTTTTAGCCCACCAAAGAAGCGGTCAACCATTCATTCAGGGGTAACAAAAAAGTCGGAGGAACATCATTAAAGCCTTGTGATGTTTTCCTTGTACTCTTAGACTTATTAATTATATTTTTTCTTGAGTGAATGGAAGTCCCTTTCCATCTTATGTCGGAGGGTGCATGGAAAATATTTATAAAAAAACATTTTCCAAATATCCTTCAATTCCAACACCTCGATCTCTTCATCGATCTTCGTATTTTTTATCAATGTACACCATTGATTAGAATCACCCTCCATATAGTATGCATGCCGATGAAGAATCTCTTGTTCATTCCACTGAAGGATGGAGAAGATCATTTCAGTATAGTTGATGCATTGTTCTGAAGTTGATGGATCTGATGATCATTAAAAGTTGGATCCCTTTGTCTAATGATGCTCTCAATTTTTACATGTTCTTTCTTAGGGGGGTTTGAATATTCCTCTTAACCCATTATTCTATTTAAGACATGTGTTAATAAATATATTATTGTGACAAATTTTGAGATTCTCACTCTCATCGGATTGGGAATCTCATTAGAACAATAATCATATTGATCATTGCTTCTGTTATTAGCCCGATTCTGCCCATTACTAGACATTGGCTGGAATAAAATTAATTTTAGGGGTAACAAATGAAAGGTAATCCAAAGTCAAAAATAGGTGACTTATAATTTACATTTATTTCATTATCCTATGAATTTATATGATTCCATCTATGTTATCCATTATCTACTTCCCAACATAAATTTACAGGGGAATTATTTATTCCCATAAAAAGGTTCGTAATAATACTGTGAATTTACCAAATCATATCTCCCATGGGGATCATAACCTAGTGTTCAATAAGGCATGATTCCATGCACTAGATCTCATTTGAGTCTTGCTCAAAGTTGGTTTTTTGGGTTTTACCCCCATATATTTATGTGCAAGAGCCGTCTCTACTTGCTCATATCCGAACATGGATGTATTTTCTTAATAAACCACATACTCAAAACTCACAAAAAATTAGGTTCTTTTAATATACTTAGTCTTATACCTAAGACTTTCACTAGAGTTTTCTAATCATTATCCCTAAAATACCAAAAAATATCCTTTGATACCAACTATAACAACCCTTCGCTTTATTGCACACCTAATCACATTTTATTAAAAACATTAATTTATATAACATATAATATTGATAGGTCTAGTGTCATTGGGGATTATGAACAATACATAAAAACATAAATCATGAAACACAACATCTTATTGAAAACATCATTTACATAACCAATAATTACATTTTACTTAGAATTCCATGGGATAACCTGAGGACATGAATTAAAAGGGGTGAGATATAAATCCCGCTAAGGGACTAAAACATGGAACAACATGAAGAATACAATACAAATAATTAAATATTCTAATCAATGGATCATAAGAGAAACATGAACATAATGACATGGTATAATAGGATTATCATAATGTCACGAGACGTCCTCGGGGCCCGTGTCGTGACTACCCCATGCCCGCCTTCCATAGGCCAGGGGCTAGCGACTAGCACCAAGGCGTAATTCCAGATAAAAAGGGAAGGCATTGCCTTTATAAAGTAAACAAACACACAGAGTATGCCAGTAGAAGTAAACCCTAAGTAAACTGAGTACAAGTAAGTGCGTAAAGCAAGTGGGCCAGAATACAAACCCAAACTGAAAGTAAAGTACAACTGAAGTAAGTAAATCAACTGAAAAGAAAGGTACAACAAGTGAAAGACAAAGCAGCAACCACTAGGACATCCTCCAGAATCCCCACCTGAAGGGTGGGTACATATAGCCTCCTCCACTCCTCGGCTCCAGCCATCCACTCAGGGTACGCCTCGTTCTGTGCTCCACCTCCAGGTACCGTCCAGCTCTACGAGCTCCTATCTCGATCAGCACTGTCCGTCGTCTGCATCCAACAAAACTTAGTGCGGGTATAGCCCATTTAGGGATGAGTATAAGCTACTCAATAGGGACCCATAGTCCCCCTAAGGTCTCCTAGAATCCACAAAGGATAATCCACAAAGGAATGATACATTCACGAAGTAACATATGATCCTACATAGGTATATGCCCATACATATACCTATGTTACCAATTCTAGTTCGGCTCCAACATCCGAGCCCAAGCACAACCCAGTCCAAAAGGGAAAGCACAACTCAGTCCAAATAGGAAAGCACAACCTAGTCCACATGGGAAAGCACAACGCCGTCCACATAGGAAACAACAACTCAGTACACATAGGAAAGCAGAATGATTATGAAATAAACAGATAACAACTACCCAGGTATATGCCTATACATATACCTAAGTTATCAAGTAACCCATCTCAATCAAGAGGAAACACAAACATCATAAACTCAGCTCAAACCAGGATTTTTATTATCGTAACTGTAACTGCTGAAGAGCCCCGTATCTGGATTGTACAGTGATCCTGTCACGACTACAATGTACCACTCCCTAATACTGCTGAGGTACTCCACCTTTCGAGTATTGTGGGCCTCTTGCTACAACCAAATGCTTCCCACCATGGGTCTACTGCTACAACCTAGCGCTCCCCCTCATAGCCTCCAGAGGTACTGCAGGTCTGCTGCTACAACAAAGAGCTTCTCTGTCGTGGGTCTGCCGCTACAACCAAGAGCACCCCCTCATAGCCTCTAGAGGTACCGCAGGTCTTCTGCTACAACCAAGCGCTCCTCCTCCATGGGTCTACCACTTCAACCAAGTGCTTCCCACCATGGGTCTACCGCTACAACCAAGCGCTCACCCTCACAGCATCCATAGGTACTCCTTATGTTGGGTACTGCGGGTCTGCTGCTACAACCAATCTCTCCTTCGCCATGGCTCTGCCGCTACATCCAACTGCTCCCCACTGGGCTATCCGAAACACATCGAGTCGAGTCGGTCAAGCAGTCGTCAGGTCTCAACTGGCTACACGGTCTCCGTACACGCATGCTCATCTCTAGGAGGGTCTGCTCGACGAGCTAATGGTCGATACTCCCAGTATCACAAAGTCCCACGAAGAAGTGTCTCAAAGTACCACCTCATCATAGGGGTCTCAACACAATAGACGCCACGTCAGTCGGACACCCGATCTATGTGTTATTAGCCTTTTCATCCTTGGGGACCAGTTGGTTTAATTTGTGAACTAACCTGGCCACATCTCAACTGTATCCCAAACACTCATAGGGTATACTCATATGGACCATTTCTCAACGTGATCACCAACGCCACTGACGGTTCGTCAAACAGAAGTCCAATCTGAAAGATATCAGCTTTTCTGTTCGAGGGGGCCGATTGGATTTTGGGTACAATCCAACCCACCCACAATCCAACTGCTTCCAATCCTTAGGCGAAGCATGCCAAATGTCCCTCCTCATTAAGAGGAATCCAACAAAGTTGACGGCACATCAATCAGACGTCCGGAGCTCAAGTTATATCTGTTTCAGCTCTGAGGGCCCGGTTGGTATCGTGTACAAACCAACCCGGTCGAACCCAAAGTTCTCTGAAACCTTTAGTGTAATATACCAAAACGACCGCCTCGATCCAAGGATCGCATATCCACTGACAGTGCATCGATCGGAGGTCTAAAACCCATGATATGGGCAAAAGACTATGATGGGTCCGAAAACGGGGGGTCTGGGACCAGACCGACCCGGCCCACCCCCCCCCCCCCCTCAGTCGGCCCTAACCAAGTCGACCCGACCCGGGTCCGGGTCCGTCCCGGCTGGGCGTGGCCCGGCCCGGCCGGCACGGCTTGGCCCTGCCTGGGCGGCTCGGCGCTGGTCAAGTGGTCGTGTCAAAGGAGCTGCGGCACCCAAGCGGGGGCCGCTCCGTGTCAACGAACGTGACTTAAGCTGCATCCCTCTCTTCGGTCTCGTGCGGCTACAGGACCGCCGCTCGCCGCCGTGCCAGCGTGACGCGCTGGCGGAGAATTCCGCAGACCACCGGATGTGCTCCGGTGGTCCGATTTGCCTGCGGTCTTCGCCAGTGATCGTCCTGGGACCCGACCTTTGCTGCAAAGCCTTCAAATCCCCCTTGCAGCCCGTTCATCCATGACCCGTCGATCTGCACGCCAAACTGCGCACAAATTAACAACCGTGGCCTCTTAGTGTTTTTTCCAGCGCGATGCGACGGTGCCGTAGCTTGTTCGGCCTCCACGGCGCGGCACAATGGTGCCGCGCATCTTGGCTGCATTTCTCCATGATCCTACGTGGTGTCGTTTCACCGCGCCACTTTGTTTCAACCACAACAATGCAACAACAAAAAGGGGATGGAGAGTCGGTCATGTTTTTGCAGTCCGACCTCCTCTCTATTTGTTGATATCAAATGGCCCAAGAAGACGAATAATGGAAAAGGATTTTTCACAAATAATAGGAAATCAACCCCAACAGTTTTTCCCTGCAAACAAGAATTCCGAACCCGCAAACATATTCACAGCGAATCAACTTAATATTTATGTGATCCGCGTTCTTTAATTTTTGATGGAAGTAAGAAAGGGTTCATCAACATTCAAAAATTAATTCCCTACCTCAAGCGTCGTCGAGCGAGGGTTCGTCGCGGAAGAAGGTGTCACGGAAGGGGGATCGTCGTGTCGCGTCATCGATCTCTGAAGATATGGCGTTCATGGAGACCTTTGTCGGAGGTCGGAGTTCTTCGCGTTCGACGCGTTCTTCACGTTCTTCGCGAGGAAAGAGTGCTTCACGTCTTGATTGATTTCTCCCCATTTCCTCTCGCACAACCCACCTCTAATAAAATAATAATTCTTTTATTTTATATTCCCAAGTCAACCTTTGAATTCCAAAAGAAACAGTCAATTAAAGGAATTAATTGAGCAGTTTAAAACTGCCCAATTAGTGAGGCGTTTAATAACCAAATTAAACGCAAGGGATGACTTCATTAAAAATGGGGGGTGCGGGTGCGTTTCTTAAGAAGAAAGAAACGGTGGGACTCGTGTGGGACCCACCTAAAAAATATCCTACCAAATGTTACAACCGGGACCCGGTGACAGCACATCCACCCCATCTTAACATGGTCATCCAGTCCTGGCCCATCAGGTACCACCATTTTCCCACCCAATGTTCCACCCATGTGCCTGAATGAGTAATCTAAATAATGATAGTCCCCACAGCCCAACACATGTCCTTTCCAGTGCGCTTTGGCCTCACTCACACACACCCTAACAAACTTCCCAGAAGGATAGCCATCCTGATCACTACTCTAGGACAAACACGATTAACTATGGAGTTCTAATAATGTTGACCTCCGGTGACAACCGGGCCCCAGTGACAGCACATCCACCCCGTCTTAACATGGAGGTCCAGTCCTGGCCCACCAGGTACCACCAGTTGCCCACCCAAGGGTCCACCCACATGCCTGAACGAGTCATCTGACTAATGACAGTCCCCACAGGCCAACACATGTCCTTTCCAATGCGCTTTTTCCTCACTCACACACACCCTGACAGTCTTCCTAGAAGATCACCCATCCTGATCACTACTTCAGGCCAAGCACGCTTAAGTATGGTGTTTTAATCAGGTAGGCTCTCGAAAAGGAAGGTGCACCTTGTTGACATGAGTCATATCATTTAGTCATTTAACCTTATATCATTTGGGGATGTTTCAATCACCCCCCTTAGAGAATAACACCCTCGTTGTGGGCCCTACATATCAACCCAAGTAGTGCACCACGCACTTAAGGCCGAGTTCCTCCTCTGATACCAAATGCGACAACCGGGCGTCGGTGACAGAACATCCACCCCATCTTAACATGGCCTTCCGGTCCTGGCCCACCACGTACCACCAGTTTCCCACTAAAGGGTCCACCCATGTGCCTAGACGAGTCATCTGACTAATGACAGTCCCCACATACCAATAAATGTCCTTTCCAGTGTGCTTTGTCCCCACTCATACACACCTTGGGAAACTTCCGAGAAGGTCACCCGTCCTGATCACTACTCCAGGCCAAGAACGCTTAACTATGAAGTTCTAATCATGTAGGCTCCTGAAAAGGAAGGTTCAACTTGTTGACATGAGTCATATCATTTATTTATTTAACCCTTTATCATTTGGGGATGTTATGCATAACAAGGAAATGTGGAAACAACCTTTAACATGATATTATCATGAGACTTGGCTCATTTAACATGAATAATGAGTAAACCCTTATTGTAGTAAACCCTAATTTCAATTGATGTGTCATGATACTAATATTTACCCAAAGCATTGGATTACTATCCGGGCGCACCATTATTAATCATTTCATTTCATCCATAAGTGTGCCACATGGATTATAAAACATGTATTCATTAAAAATCATAATTTATTGAACAATAAATGAAATGATGAATTCTTATATGAAAATATATAATCAATAGTTAAATTTTCATAAAGGGGGATTCCCTTGATAGACAAATGGGAATGGTATTCACTACACAATGACTTTGTCTTCGAAAATCATGTTGCAATTTCTGCACCATAACGGTGTGATGTAAATTCCTAAAAATGGTTAATGAGAGATAATGTGTTGTATCAACATATTATAACTAAATGGTAAGTAATGGGCTCATATAGAAACATTTCCCAACATATGAAATTGAATTTAGATTCATAACACAAAATAATATCATGAATGTAAATGATTAGTAAGTATTCACTTAGGGAATTTTGGTATGGTAACAGATGTACATAGAAGGAACTAATGAGAGATAAATAGGTCTCTAATAATTAATAAATAAGGATGGATGTATGGGTAAGGTCCAAAATCATACTACCACATTTTTAATTAAAATAAAAGGGCTTTACAACAAAATGAAATTTTGACAAAAATGATAAAATAAAAAACCTTTATTTGGAAGTGTGATTTCAAAGGCCTGGGGGAGGCTTGAGAGAGGATTCAAGGGAGATTTGGGAACCTTGGTAGGATTCTAGTGTGTGGAGGTCCATGTTTGGATGATCCATATTGGCATTTAGTGAATAGAAAGTGGGATATTGGGTTGGTTTATAAGGAAAAGGGAGGGAATTCTTTATTATTTAGGTTTTGGACCTTAAACGTTATTTTTATCAAAACCACAAACAATCCCATGGTTTTTTGCACTTGTATTTTTCTAAAGAATTGTGAAGAAATTTATTTTATATAGTCAGTGTCTTAACATCTTAAAATATTAGTCTTGTTTATGTAGAGGTGAGTCACACTCCCAAGGAAAATAATTGAAAAATTTAAAATGTTTTTTAAGTCTTGGATTTTCCACGAAGGCTTTGTAAAATAAATCAAAAAAACCAAAAATAAAATTATTTTCATTTTAAAACATATATTGGCCGAAGGTACCAATTATTGTATTTTATTACCTCACAATTCGGTCATTATTATGTCATAAAACACATTATATATTTAAATGGAATTTAATTTTTACACAAAAATTCGATTGTCTCAGAAAATTATGAAAAATTCACCGTTGAATAATTTTGACATCCTGATACCAAAAATAATATTTATTTTATCTAACTAATTTTATTAATATAAAATTTATTTACTTTTAAAATAAAAATTTACATTTATAATAAAATAAAGGATTTTAACAAAAACAACTTTCAAGCCTTAATAAAAATTGAAATTGTATTATAAAAATTATACGATCATTTATATTTAATAAGAAGATATTTTATAATAAAATTTTTTTAAAATATTATTTAATTAGAAAATCCAATAATTTATCAAAATAGATTTCATAATTAAATGTTAACTAAAAATACTATTTGTTACATAAAAAACATTTACAAAGCAAAAATAGTAAAAAATAATTTATATTCAGTATTAAATACATTATAATAATGTACAAAATAATAGTTTTAGGGTCCTATTACATAACCCCAAAAAACACATTCAAAGGGCCTTAGGGAATGGTGCACGATGATTATATACTCTTGGGTTGGATTGGATAACATTTCATAGGTTGTAATATAGATTATGTTCCACTTCTATCGTAAGAGGTTCCGCTGAAGCTAAATGTGTTCAAGCTCGGCTATGGCATGGTCAAGAAAGAATCCCATTGATGCTACCTCCTTTATGACTCTGAAAAATGGGCATCGTATGGAAAAATTATACTGGATGAGACCATTAGTTCATTTGTATGAATATTTTGGATTTGTTAAAGCCATATATTTATACTATTCTTGTAATCACAATTCAACTTCTATATTAGAAATTGTAACAATTCATAAATGTATTTTAAAAATCCAAAAACATTAAACTATGAATGTTCATATTTTATATATCCATTTTGAATAAGTTGAGGTTAAAGTTCTTTTGATGAATGGTGTACTCATGGTAAGAGTTTTCATTTGAAATTTTATCAATATCATAGATTTTTTATGTCTTTTATATGGAATATTTAAATTCTATATCCTAGTTTTAATAAAAAAAATTAAAAAACTAATGACTCTCCTATGATTTGTTAAACTTATTTTTACAAATTTTGTACATTATAATTTTTTTAAAGAAATCTTCATGTTTTTCACTAAACAAGTTTATTTTTAAACTTTTGAAAATGTTTTGAATTGAATTATTTAAAATATATAAATTTTTAATATATTTTCCCCCTATAATTACAAATCATTTCATTTCGGATTCCTTTACATGTTTTTAATGTTATATTCAAAGAAAACGTGTCCCTTTATAATATCCATTTTTTAAAAAAATACATTAAAAAGGAAACAATATATCATACAAGAAATGATCCATGTGACCATTCAAAATAATTTTCGATATAATATGACATCCTTTAATGTTAATTAATCTTTACTAGGGATATATTCCATTTGTACCATATAATTTCATTCTCAGGATAGTTTATGAATTTGATGACACAATGGTCCAAACACCCATTTCCATTGATGGGTTATAAAATTATAAATGTTTTATGAATTGTTTTTAACAAATATGTATTATTTTAATTAATTTATGGATAGGACCAATATATCTAACCAATGCGTTGGGTAATGCTTAATAGTCTATGTTATCAATGTGTACACTATAGGTTATCTGAGGTCCCAAATAGGGTAAAAATGAGGTTATCCCAAGACCAGAGAAATTTAATCTGTAGTAAGCCCAATACTAGGTTAATTGAATGTATTTGTGTGTAAACTTAACAAAATGTTTTATATTCTTATTTTCATTCCATAATCTTTCTCATATTACAATCTTATGATATCATGGATCATGTTATTTTATTTATATGGGATTCATGTCTTATGAATTGTAAATATGAATACCATGACTTGTGTTTATGATCTATAATATAGAGGTCATGATTTTAAACTATAAATAACATACCCTTATTCTCATGTTATTATTATATGATTATTGATATCTCTGTTATTTAACATTACATGCAATATGAGATCACCCATTATAATTGTAATGACCCAATTATTTATATATTAATACATATTATTTTATATTAATATTTATGAGTAAGATATTAATTTTAAATTTAAGGGTAAAATTTTTCTAATATCACACTTGACTCCCAACCAGGTGTTTCTTAGAAATTTTACGTTGCACACAACATTGAGATATACCAAAAAATAATATAATATTATGATTATTCGAAATGGTAGTTAACGCATAGTGATTATTTTTTATGAAATTAACAAAACTAAACATATTATGAATAAATTTTTTTTTGAAATGTGTTTACATTTATCCTATAAATTTTAGATTCTTAAAATGAGAATGAATCCAATTTTAAGCATAAATACTATAATATTTTTAAAATGTAGTATTACTGCCTTTTGATGGGGATTCCTTTTTAAATATATTTTTTCACTTTTATATGTATTACATGATAAAATATAATTTTAATTTAGAAAAGAGAGCTAAAAATTTATTTTGGGTAGAATTTTTTGTTGAAAATTTCTAATTATAAATGATAAGTGAAAAATACTTCATTTTATGTCAAAACATTATTTTAATCTAATTTTTTCTAGATATATATTCATTTTGTTTGGTTTTAACGTTTAATTAGATCATACCTTAATAATTTCGTCAAAATATTGTAATTGGAAGTAATTTCACTTTGAAATTGGGCAAAAACATATGTCAATATTTTGGTAGTTTTTACTTCATAAAAACACGCTTTTTGGATTTGACAACAAAAATTAATTGTAAATTAATTTATAAAACCATATTATATGTATTTTGGAAAAATGGATTCTATATTTTGAAACAGGAGGTCAATTTTGTTTTTAAATAGTTATACTTCATTTTTGATATTATGAAGAGTAGCTTCAATAAATATTTTATTTTCCATGGTTAAAGGGTAAATATAGTAAATAAGGGTAAAAAATATTATTATAATATTGTTAAATTATCCTAACACATGTACTAACCCTATTGAATGATACATGTATGACCATGGGTATCCTTGGGTCGATTTTGGGGCCCCATTGAGCCACTGGTAAGAGAAAATGAAACTTTATTAAAAATAATTTCAAGTTAAGGTAAATGTAACAAAAACACATATCTTTTAGTAGAACAATATTTATAGGGGTAATATATCTGATATTTTGGACTAAAAATAGTAATCATAAATCCAAAAAAAATCTACATCTTTGAATTTTAATTATAATTCTTAACCAACAAATAAATAATATTATTTTGGACACAATGGTGGGTAGTGATTACCTTATTAACGAAATATTTAAATATATGAGATTATAAATATTAAAATATTTTTATTTTTAAACATTTAATTACATAATATATTTTTATGGATGATTATAACTTGTTATATTTAAATTAATATAGGATTTTTAGAATAATCATGTTGTTATTTATTTTTTAAAAGTCTTGATAGGTATAGTTTATAAATTGACATAAATGAGTTTATAAAATAAATACCATTTTATAAAATTATAACAATATCTTAAAAATATAATATTTTGAAAACTAACAAATATGATTTTAAAATTTTCATTAATGTATCATTTTTGGTTCTCGTATAATTTTAGAGTAAACATGTTAACCATGTCGTATGAATATACAAGAGGAGATGGTATAAGTTAAATTAGTTAACTATTGGTTAAAGCTAAATTATATGGTTAATTTTATGCCCTAAACATTTCTAAAACCAATTGGATTAGAGTATTTAGAACAATACTCACCATATGATTGAATTAAATGAGTTGGTAACTCTTCGAAATCTAAATTCAGTTTATAATAAAATAATCATATCAATCATTCTTAAGAAGCCCATGTTCCCACTTATAAAAGGCCATGAACTCTAACCCATTACTAACACCTCTCAACACTCTTAGATAGTACAAACTCTACTCCAATCAGCTAAAAACATCCCTATCTTTATCCAAGAATCCTTCACCTATGAAGAAGGCAATTCACGAATTAATTTTAGTTCAAACTAAAGGGAGTTACCCGGTTTAAAGGTAACATCATCTCTCATGACCTTTTCTTTTAATTTCCATCTGCACTAATATTTTATTATTATTATTCATTAAAAAAAATAAAGAATAATATACTCAATATACTAGTTTTTTTATTTTTAGTATTCTAACTTCACATACTCACACCTCCGTATAATGCTTATAGTAAATATTGTTTCTTTGGATGGAAAACCAATGCCTCACGAAACGATCATTGTATATTTTACACTCCCACCTATCATGGAGTAAATTTTCATGGAAATATAATATATATGATATTTTTGAAATTTATTTTATCTCTATGCTTCTTTTAATTCTAATTTAAATATACCTTTATGGCTTTCATGTTTTATAAATATGAAAATTTCATTTGAGGAAGTGTTGAATACCGTCCCCTCAAAGTAACAAGACTCATTCATGCCATACATAGAACATATAAAGGATGGATTTATTAAAAATATGCAACATATATAAAAACATTTATTATATTGTAATTATAAAATCCCTATATATCATTATTTTTTCATTCATTTTCAATGAAAATAAAAATGAAATTATCATTCATGCGTATATATGGATTACAATTTCCATGAGTTGTGTGTTTCATTTCTTATCTGCAAATGATGTGTAAAAATATAAATAAATATAAACAAGATAAATTATAAATTTATGATATTTAAATCATGAATATTATTTTTGAGATAATATACTTTTGACCTCTTGGAAACCATTTAATTATAAATGGTTATTTTTGACCCAAGTACTGAACATTGACAAAACGACCGAAATAGACATGAATAATTATATTATTGTTAATGAAAGGTGATAATTGATAAAAAGGAATTATAAAATTATAAATGGTTCTGAAGAAATTATAAATTAACTTATGTTTATTATTTAGGAAATTTATGAATGAATGAGTCAAGTCGAACCCAAGGTAAGGGATCCTTTCACTCTCCTCTACTTGTCAAAGTCTACTTTTATGTTATGTCTTTAAATATAAATTTTAAAATGTTGGTATATGTTTTTAAATATCATTATTTATGTAGATTTTAAGTCCATGTGATGAGAGACCATTCCTCTCATCAATTCATTTTCTGAATTTTTATGTGACGCTAATATGATTTATAATTTTTGCAAAGGAACATCATAACCCAATTTACATTACTTGGGTTAATTTTATACTTATTAATTGTGTCCTTCTATGATTTTTTGAGCAATGAATTTTAATTTCCCAAATTTTATTTATACTCTCTTAATGTGTAGTTATAGAGAATACACATAATTGATCTATTTAATTTAAAAAATGAATTTTGTAATGGACATAATCTCAATATCATTTCATTGATGAATGTTTTGATAATATAAACCTCATTCATTTACACAGTGTATAATAACCCCTAATGACATTTACTATCATTAAAAGGGATTCTATTTCAATGAAGCATATTACTAAATGACAAAATGATTTTTTAACGTTTATGGCGACGCTGACATCTCTGCCACGAAAATCGTTATTTGGATTCCTCTATAATCCTTTATATTTTTAAAAAGAAAAGAAATATCTTATTCCCTTTTTGGGTGTTTTTGTATTAAAAATAGTTTTTTAAAAGAATTTATTATTTCAATATATTGAGATTATTTCTATTTGTTTGAAATGAATTGTTATTGGTGATATTTTGATATTTTCATTATTTATGTGTTATGATTATAAAATGGAACATTAACATTTTATGGGTGGTTGTGTGATAAACCAAATGATAGGTGGTTTTGTGATAAACCAGGGAGAAGTGGATAAATTTTAACCTCCAATGCATTGGGTATGGATGTTGGTCGTATGGTTATTTCATTTTATGATATGCGATGATGTCGACCGTATGGTTATTCAATTTAAGTATGCTTATGTCAAATGTTATATTTATATGTCATATGTTGTTTTATTTGAGTTTTGTTGTAATATTTTGGATACAAAAATGGTAAGCAATGGGATTATATTCAGTTAAGATTATTTCATTCTTCATTAAAGTGAATCATATTACTTTATGATAAGGTATTCATGGATTACATGTTGTTTTGAATTGTTTTTCATTCTTTATGCATCCCTTAATGATATTTTTATCCTAATCATTAGTTTTGAAATTTATTTCACCATACATAGAGATAAATAGGGTCAAAGATGGGATCAAGGAAAAGTCACACTATTTAAAAAATGGAACTAAACATGTTTCTATTCATTTAAGAGTTTGTTTAATAAATGTATTCTATGTATAAGGGTCTACATGTAATATTCAATCTGTTATGTATAAGTTATTACCGAATTATTTAATGATTTAAAAATGAATAGATACTCAAAGTGAATTATTTACATAATTCAATATTATGTAATATTTAAGGTCGGTTCCTTACAGTTGGTATCAGATTTAAGTTTAGATAGCATTAGATGTTTAGATGTTATTTATTCCTAAGTGAAATAACCCTAATGGTTAGCTTATTAGAAAGGATCATAGTTATTTTTGATAAATTCAATGAGTTTAAGATAACATGAATAATTATATCTAAGTATCTACCCTCCTCATAATGTATTATATGATGATTATACATATAAACTCACACTAGCCTTTTTGGATTTAGTAAATTGATTTATCAAGCATGGACCAAAGTAACAATGGATGTGAAAGAAATTATGATGGTTTTCTAAATCAGAAACCAATGGAAATGAAAGTTGTAATGAGAACTCTTGTGGTTATTCCTTACCAACAAAACAGAGTCATGATTGTCCACTTAAACCTTGGCGATTTTTTAAAGGCATAACATATGAGAGGAATGAACCCCTATGGAAGTTCAGGTAATAATAATATTTTTATGTATATTAAAAAAATTGAGTACGTGGAATGAAACACATAGGAAAGTGCTTCAAAGGGATGGGAATATGCTATAAATGTATTAATGGAGGTGATAAAGCAAGATCCTACTATCGAAAAAGGAAAAATTCAGTTAACTCTCGGAAAGGGAAATAAGTTATTTCCGAGGGATCAATTGAATGTTTTAAATGTGATGTAAATGGTCAGTATTAAAATAGATTTCCTATGAAAAAATTTCGATAATGGGCTCAGAAAGACCATTCATGTATGTGTTTACAAATAACTAATTACATTCCAATTAAAGACGAGGAATGTGAATATGACCTAGGAAAGGTATGTATTATTTCATTGGACATGTTTTGACATTACTAAAATCGTAGGAAATTATGCATGATTTTGTATGTTGGAAATACGTATAAAATAATAAGATGTAAAAACATGGATAAATGATCAGGGAGAATGTTTGAATATTTAGATGTCTATATTTTAGGAATTGAAGAGTTTTGTTGGATCTATGGATAATTGTATATTTAAATATATTAACGATATGATTACATTTAATACATTTTCTATTATGTATAACCATTATTTTTGATATGTGAATATGTTATTTAGGGAAGAATTATCATTTCTTGTGTGGACATAATTGAAAAACTTAGGGGTTAAAGTGATATTTTGTTTTTGAGGCAATTATGGGTTCAATGTTTTTGGGAAGCAACATTTGAGGAATGAAATAACCTTTTTGTTTAAAAAGATTTATGGATATTTTTTATAATTTTATCTTATTTATTTAGTTTTATTATAATTATATGGTTTTTGAAAAAGTACAACACACGGACCATGTGACAATCTATTGTGTAAGACAAAGCTATGGGAATCGAACCCACAACTAAAGTGAAACTTGGATTAATCACCAACCACTGGCCTATGTGAACTCCCTGGTAAGTATGACATATTTTTTTAGATAATTGATTTTATGGATCTAGAATAAGATTATGTTTTTAACTTATGTTTCATAAAATTGAAATCCTTAATATAGAATAATGATATGGTGATTAAGTGATAAATGTTATTTTGGAAGACATTTGTTAATTTGGGAAACTATATACGTAAAGAAAATAGAATAATATAGGATTTCATTTGTGGGGTAATGGTGGATTTTTTTTGGAAAAAATATATGATTTTATTGTGGACATATGGTGATTTTGGTTATTTATGGAAATTATTGCCCTATCACAGAGAATATGTGATTTGGTTAATTATACATTAGTATGAGACTATATGAGTAGTTGATGTTATTTGGAGTTAAATGTTTTGATTTTTTAAGGAAGACTATGTGATTAAATTATTATATGTTATGGGTTTCAATCTTAGTTGGAATAATACTTACAAAATTTAAGGACAATCATTTATTGAATGGTATTTGTTGAGCATTGGGTTTTGTTAGTTCAATTTTGGAAATTAATAGTAGTATTTTTTATAATGGATTAAACTTTTTGGGGATTATTTGATGTCATAATAACCCTTTTTTCATTAATATCTAAAGAGAGGTGAAATATATGTTTCATCTTTTTTGGATCTTGTTATTCTCTATATTTTGATTCTAGCTCTTTATGTGTGACCAAGTCATCTTGAATACTCATCGTTTGGAGGAAATATGTGTTTTTGGTAGAAAAATATTAAAAGATGGATCTCTACTTGAAAAGTAATTGTATTTCCTTATGTTATTAGTAAATATCATAAATAAATTATCCATCTTTATGAAAGGTAATATAGAAAAAATAGTGTCCATTTACATGTCGTTCTAGGGAATTAAAGTCCATTTAACCTATCCCAAGTTTGTGGTTTTCTGGTGGTTAACATTCTCTTTTTCTCTTTTTCTATCACTATCCATTAGAACATGGCACATAGTTTCTCTTCCATATCCATGTTTTCTTACATGGAACACTAGTATGTGTTATCTAGTATTAACTTTTTACTTCTCCTTATTCATTTAAATTTATAGTTTTATTGACTCTTTTTCTGATGTGGGTCATTCAATGAATTTTTCTAAGACCAATTTTAAAATTGTGAGGACGCAATTTCTTAAAGTGGGGAAGGATGTAATGACCTAGGTATTTATGGAATAATACCTTTTAATTTCTATTAATACTTATGAGTAAGATATTAATTTTATGTTAAAGTGGACTATTTTTTCGATAGCGTAATCGATACACTACCAGGGGTTTCTCCAAAATATCATGTTTCACACAACATTGAGATATACCAAAAACTAATATTATAATATTATTATTCTAAATGGTAATTAATGGATACATATTTTACTGAGGATAATGAATAGAACTAATCATATTATTATTAAACGTGTTCATTAAATGATTTAATATTTATATAACAAATTTTTGTGGTATAAAATTGGAATGAATACAATTTTAAGCATAAATACTCAAATATTTTTAAAATGTAGTTTTACTGTATTTTAATAGATAACCCTTTTTAAATATATATATATTTTAAAATTTTATTTGTTACATGTGTAAAAATAAATTACTTCATTATAAAAGGGACATCAAAATTTACATTTGATATTTTTTGGTATTTTTTGATTAAGTTCATTTATTAATAATAGTGAAAAATACTACATGTTAAGTCAAAAATATATTTCCTTATGATTTATTTATATATTAATATTGTTATTTTAAATTTTTTAAAGTTTAATTAGATTAAATTTTTTTCATTTAATCCAATTATAGAAATTGGAATTAATTTTATGTTGATATTTGACATAAAAAATTTTCAATCTTTTTCTACTTTTTACTTCTCAAAAACATTATTTTTGGTTTTTACAATGAAAATTAAGTTTAAATTAATTTCTGCAACCTCTATGTTTTGATTTTGGAAAAATGGATTACATATTTTTAATTAGGAACTCAAAATTGTGTAAATATGTATCGTTTATTTTTAGATATTATGAATAGTATCTTATGTAGATATTTTAGTTACCATGGATAAATGTTAAATATAGTAAATATGGGTAAAATTATAATATTATAATAATATGAAATTACCCTAATACATGTCCTAGACTTATTGGATGATACATTTCCAACCATGGGAATCCTTGGGTTGATTTTGGGACCCCATAGAGCCACTTGTAATTGAAATGAGAAATAATTAAAATTAATATAACATTATGGAAAATGTAACATAAACACATATCTAATTGTAAACAATTTATTAAATATGGTTATTTAAGTGTTAATTTAGACTATAATTAGTAATTATAAAGAAACAAATATTTCAAACATCATGGTATTTTACTAAAAAAAATTGACATCAAATAAATAAAATTATATTTGACAGAATGGTGATTTTGTAATTACATTATTAATGAATGATTTAAATAATTGAGAATATAAATATAAAAAAAACTTTAACAAAATTTATTTTTCCATCCACGATTTTTTTCGATTATTATAACTTCTTATATTTTAATTAATGTTTCTTTTTTTAAATAATCAAGATGATATACATTATATAAATGTCTTAATAAGAATAGTTTATAAATTGACATAAGTGAGTTTTCAAAATAAATAATATTTTATTAAATGATTAATGATCTTAAAAATCTAAGAATAGGAAAATTGAAAAATATGATATTAAAAACGTCATTAATGATTTTTTTGGCTCTATTTTCATTTTATAGTATATATTTCCATCATATAGTATGAATATACAAGATGACATGGTAAAATTTATATTAGATAACTAAAGGGTAATGCTAAATGATAATGTAAATGTTTTTCACTATAAATGTCTAATACACATTTTCTAGGAGTATTTCGAACAATCCTCACATTATATTCTAATTTAATGAGGTTGGGACGTTTTGAAATAGAAATTTAGTTTATAATAAAATAATAATTTCAAACATTCTTAAAGAGCCCCTCCTCCCCCATAAAAAAGGTTGTCATGTCTAAACCATTACTCACATCTCTAAATCCTCTTAGATAATACAAAATATACTCTAATAAGCTCCCAACATCCCTATATTCATCCTAATATTATTCCCCTAGGAGGAAGGCAATTCAAGAAATCCATTTGGTTCAATTCAAAGGGAGTTACTAGATTTAAAGGTAATATATTCTCTCATGTTATTTTCATTTATTTTCTTTTCCACTGAGTATGATATAATTTTTATTTAATTACAAAAAAAATCATGTATCATCAATATACAAGGATTTATTATTTGAATTATTCTAACTACACTTAAAAACACCTCTATTTACTGGGTATAGAACATACTGTTTCTGTGGACGGCGAACTACTGCCTCACGAAATGATGATTGTTCGATTTTCCCCTACCACCTCTCATGGACGCAATTATGATTGAAATATAATTATATATGATATTTATTATATTTAATTTTTCTCTATTCTTCAGTAAATACCATTTATAACATACACTTGAGTCTTTCATGTTGTATAAATATGATAATTTCATTTGAGGAAGTGTGGACTACCGCCCCCTCAATGTGATATTACTCATTCACTCCATACATGCAATGTATAAAGAATTTCAATAATGAACATATGTAACATATTTAAAACATGTTATTATACTTGAATCCTTATATACCTATGTATCATTATTTTTCATTCCTTTAAAAATAAAATATAAATGAAAGTAGCATTCATGTATACGTACGGCTTACCATCTCCATGGACAATGGGTTTCCTTTTTTATCTCAAAATTATATGGAGAATTATAGAAACATATACACTGGATATATTTGATATATATGATATTTACATCATGAATATAATTATGTTGTTAATTTACTCTTGACTAAAGGACAACTTGTAATTATAACAAGTTCATTTTTTACTCAAGTATCGAACATAATAAAAAAGAATGATATAAAAATGAATAATTATATGATTGTTATAGGATGGCGATAAGTGATATAAAAGGGATGATAAACATGAAAAAGGTTCTAAATAATCTACAAATAACATAATTTTATTATTCTATAAATTAATGAATGAATGATTCAAGTCAAACAGGAGGTAAAGGAACCTTTCACTCTCCTCTTCAAGTCAACGACATATTTTATGTTTTGTATTTAAATTTAAATTTTCCAATGGTAGGATGTGTTCTTATATATACATATTCATGAAAATTTTATGTCTATGTGACGAGAGATCATTTTCTCCCTCATCAACTCATATTATGAATTTCTACATGATGTTGTTAGGCTACCATATTTTTAAGGGAACTTCTTAACCCAATTTCTCTAATTTGGGTCAATTTTATTCTTCTTAATTACATCATTTTATGATTATGTTAGAAATGAATTTAAATTTCATTTATTGTATTTATACTCTTTATATGTGTACTCATACTGAATACACTTAATCAATATATTGCATTTACAACATGACCATTGTAAGGGACTTCGTCTCCTCTCCATTCATTGAGTCATGTTTTGATAATATACACCTCCTTCATTTCCACAGTGTATAATAAAACAGTTTTAATTTAACATTCATTCAAAGGTAAGATATTTCAAAAAACCATTTTACTAAACAAAAATTGAATTTTTTAATGTTTTTGGCGATAATGACCTCTCTATCGTCGTAATTGTTATTTGTTTTCCTCTATAAGCCTTAATGTTTTTGGAAGTAAAAGATATCTATTATTCACTTTTTGGGTGTTTTTTATTTAAAATGATTTTTAAATGACTTTATTATTTCAATATCACGAAATTATTTGTTGTTATTGAAAATGAAATGTTATTAGTGAAATGTTGGTATTTTCAATATTTAATGTGTTATTATTATATATTTTTATTTTGACATTTGAGGGGCTGTTAAATGATAAACCAATTGATTGGTGGTGTCGTGATAAACCAAGAACTGGTGGTTATGTTATAACCTCTAATTAATTGGGTATGGATATCAGACATAAGGATACTCCATTTAGTGATATATGTGGAAGTCGACTGTATGATTATTTTATTTATGTATGTTTCGGTCACATGTTACATGTATATGTTTAATGTTTTTATGGGTTTTATGGTAATTGTTTGGATAAAATAAAAGGGTAAGCAATGTTCTTATATTTAGTAAAGTGTTTTTCTACATATTTAATGTTAAAATTGTTACTTTGTAATAAATTATTCATGGTTTACATGTTGATTTGAAAACTAATAGTTTTCATCCTTTATGTATTCCTTAATGATCATTTTATTTTCATCCCATGTTTTGAAATTTTTTTCACGTGACTTAAAGATGAATAGGGTCAAGGATTCGATCAGGTAAAATTCATGATACTTAAAACAACGAACTAAACATGTTTATTTTCTTTTAATAGATATTATTTTATTAAAAAAATTGACACTAAGTAGATGTTCCTATATGTAATATTCAAGCTGTTATAAATGTGACCTAATTATCTAAGGCACTAAGCCTAAAAAGATCCTCAATGTGAATTATTAACATAATTCAAGATTATGTAATTCTTATGGAAGGGTCCTTACAATTATATTTTATTTCTCTATGTTATTAATAAAATAATTATGTGCGATAAGTATATAAAGGGTTCAAGATATGAAAAATATAGTGGTAAAAGATGTAGTTCACCTATGAACTAGTTGTTTATGTGTCGAAGTAACATATGAAACTACACATAAACTATTATTTCATGGATCATTATATTATGTAATGAATATTCATATATTAAGAATTAATATCTATATATTAAAAGTAAAGTCATTATAGTTTGTATCAGAGTAGGTTCTTGTTATCCTTTGGAAACTATGATGAGAAAACATTTGAATTAACCCCAGGGATACGTCAATGTATAGTATAAAATCATAATGTATTGTATGTAGGATTAACCTATGTTTTTATTTAAAAATTTCTCATTATTTTGACATAATATAAATAATTTTTCAAGTTTATTATGTTTTTCACAAGGATTATATTTGATCACAATATGATTAATGGTTTTACTAAATGGATAAAACCAGAAGGAATCGTGTTAATGATTATTGTGATGTACAATTCAATGATTTTCCTCTTATGAATATGAAGGTTTTGAGATATGGATTGAAAAATAATATTCCTATTCTCCCACAACATTCTTATGAAGTTAATTAAACAGAGCATGAAAATGAGTAAATAAGGTAACAATGTTCTTTAACATCCTTCATGAATAAAAAACCACTTTTTGTTATGGGGTTTACTAATCCATTAGTTTCTAAGAAATAGATCAGTATCAATATAAATATATATTATTTTAACTAGTGTTTGGATTGTGAAAATTTTATTTCTATTGATTTTCATTTAGAAAATTAATTAGGTAAATGGATGACTCTTATTAATAACATTAGGTAACGTAATAAAATTTACTATATTGAGTGGGGAGATTTTTGGAAATTCATTTATAGTAAGTATTTTCCATATATTCATCTTAAAAATGGATAAGGAATTTTTTGAACTAAAACAAAAGGATGAAAAATAAATTGGTACATTCAATGAAAATTTGACAAGATTTGTGAGGTACAATTTAGGTATTATCATCCATCCTAAATGAAAGATTGAAAAAATTTAATAGCTGAAAATCAATTCATTGAATGGATTTTTGTATAATGGACATCAATTGCTATGATGGTATCATGTGATGTGTTATCAATGTGTAAACTAAAATTGATGTTATCAATAAATATCATTTTTTTTACGAAATTATAGTTGTAATTGAAATTAAATTCTAAAAACCATAGAGTGATGAAGATGAGACATCCCCTATTCTAAATGCATTAAAGAAAAAATGGGAAAATTTGTAATAAGGTTAGTAAAAAATGTGTTTTGTTTTGAATGGATGACCATCAAGAGACTGAATATCTATGTGATGAGAAAGTGTTTTCAAATGATAGAAATAAAAGGAAATATTTATAGAATGAACAACCCAGAATGTTGTGTTTCAAAATCTTGAAGTATTTTCATTATGCTAACTAGCTCCCAAATCTAAAGTTTATACATTACGATCATCATAAAAAAATATCATGCCTAGTGATGGACTGAAATCACATGATATCATTATTACTAATGAAGGCTATGATAAAGACATGTCGAAAGGTTCACTTATTATCCACCCTAGAACTACAAATGACTTATTTGATTATTGATCGTCCCACTAAATTATATCTAATGAATTTTACAATGGTACTGTAGTATCATCTCAATGATTAACTGCTGATATAAAACTAAAAACTCCTAATGTTGTGATTATTTCAAACTAACTCTAGGATTCTTCTATTGTTGTAGTTTTTGGAAATTATTTAAGGAAAATATTTTCAATCATGCAATAGTAGAATGTGATGTTATTCTGTGAATGGATTCCATTTCATTAAATAAATCAGACATCAAATACTGAGGAATGAATGTTAATTTTTATATCCACAACCATCCTAAAGTGTCCTATCAGTGTGATGTGAAAAATGAACTTTTGATGATAATTATATGCACTTTATGGGTCATGATTCCCATTTAAAATGAAAATTTAACACTAATGGTAAATTAGAACCTCAACATTAAATATATTCTTAATTTTAATAAGTGTATAGATTTATATTTAATTATTTTCTAGTTTTAAAAGGAATCCTGATGTTGAATTTTTAATATATCTCATGCATAATTATACACCAATCTCCAAGACTTGTTATAGAATGAACCCAATTGAGTTGATAGTATTAATGTAACAACACTATGAGAAAGTTGAAATGGATTCATTCAGAAAAGTTCATCACATTGGGGTTTACATTTTTTTCTTCTTATGTAGAATGTTGGATCATTGTGGCTCTTCATTGATTATTGATAACTCAACATGATAACCCTCAAGAACATGCACTGTATACCCTATATTGATCAAATTTTGGATCAACTACCTAGATATCAATACTTTTATAAGATTTATAATATTTACATATACATTAAATTTAGTGTCCAAAAAGATGATATACCCTAGAAAACATTAAATATATGGTATGAGCACTTTGAATTTACAGTGATTCCATCTTGAATTATTAATTCCACAATTATCATCTTGGAATACATGATTAATGTATTTAGTGATTTCTGTAATCATTTCGTGGTAATATTTATAGATTATATTCTTTTATATTAGGGGAGAAATTATGTAAATGAAAATTATTTGATAATTATGATGAAGAACTTGAGGAAGGATGATCATTATGAAAATATTACCAAGTGTGAATTTTAGATTCATAATTACTCATTCATGGGTCATATAATATCAAGATAGGTTATATCAGTATACCCTTCAAAGATATAATTTATTTATAATTGGACCAATCCAAAAACTGTAATTGAGATCAATAGTTTTCTTGGATTGAATGGATATTATTGGGGATTTGGGTATAATTTTTCAAAACTAATGAATCCACACACTAGGTTAAATTGGAAGGGACCATAATTCCTTTAAATAGATGAATATAAGGAATTATTTAAGTAATTGTTGTCAAGGATAGTTAATATACATTTTATTTTTCTACACTATTGTATTGGTGGGTTTTAAATCTATAGTTATTCATCAAATAAGGGACTGAGATATGTCCTCATGTAGAATGATTTGGTTATAGCATATTTCTCAAAATAATTTATGTTCTAGGAGAACAATTACCACAATTTTTTTGGTGTTATATGTGATAATTTCTTATTTAATGTTATTTATTAATTATATCTATGGATAAAGAGTGAAATATATACATATTGTAAAATATTAATGTATATGTTCACTCTAAATGGGTTGAACATGCAGTATATATGGATAGTGCTGATTGAGGATTTGGACTACTCAATGCATTTCCACCATGGGAATGAAAAAAGGTGGTAGATACTATAAGTCGAAAAGGTCATTAATTTTTATCTATGATGGGGTTTATGAAATATTTAATATTTATATATTTTCAGAGGGTTTAGATAGAAATATTAAAGGAAGGGTTTAGATATTATCTAGATTAACTGAGTGTACAACCATCAATTTAAGTGGATATTAAAGAGTGGGATAATTTTTTATTCTGTAAATGATGCTAAGAAAAGTTCCAAAGTTCAGCGTTAATTGGGATAGAATAATAAGGTTCATGAACCATGTATGTGTCCCTTCAGTATCGAATTTGATACAGCATGTGGAGAAATCCCATAGATCATCATTTTCTATTCATCTTAAAAGTATGAAGAAGTATAGGAATTGGAAATTGTATTTCTGATGGTATATTATAAAGAGCTATATTGTGTTGTATTTTTCATAATGACATGTTTTCCGGAAAGCTTCTTCTGATAGGTATAAGTATAATGGGGTGTTATAACATAACCTATAATAAAATGGAAATGGTAAAACATCACTATGGTTTTTGTCAATAGACTCCCCAAAACCTCCAAATGGAATTATGTTATATGGGTTTTGTAGATCAACGTATGAAATAAGTAAATTTCATTGATATTTGGGATGACTTATCACTAGATATACATTCTATGATATAAAATAAGGAATAACAAATTTTTATTAGAGTACCACATTCTATTATATTAGATAAGGATCTAGTGGTTACCGTGGGATTTTGAAAATATATTCTGTACAATTTGGATATAGAGTTTATTTCTAGAACTACTTATTGTCCTCATTAATATGTTTAGTATTTGAGGGAAATTAAAAATCTATATGACATATAGAGATCATTATCAATTTAATTTAATGGTGTTTGGGATCAATATATTCTTATGAATGAATTTTCATATAACAATAGCTTTCGCATCAGCATTTAGATAGATCCTTATGAACCCATATATTGTAGCAAGTGATGAAATCCAAATTTTTGGGATGATGTTAGATAAATAAAGATATTGGGACCTAATCCATATAAGGAAATAAAAAATAATTTTAGAACCACTCTAAAACACATAAATTTATTTCAAAGATTATTGAAAATATAGTGGCAAACCATTGATGGATCTAGAGTCCAAAGTGTGTGAATAGGTATTCCTAAAAATATCTCCCTATAAGAGATTTATGAGTTTTGGAAGGAAGGGAAAATTAATCCCTATTTATATTGTCCATTTATAAATTCATAACCAAATTGGTACGATAGATAATCAATTTTCCCTTCCAACAAATTTTTCTTGATTTCATGACCTGTTCTGTGTATCTCTCCTGAGGATATACGTATCTAATCTTTTACATGAACTGAACTCTGAGGTCATACCACTTGAGAATGATCATTATTAAAAAGAACAAATAGAATAAATCTTAGATCATATTGAAAATTTACTAGGGAATGAAATTTCTAATTAGGTGAATGTTCTCATGGAAAATCAAAAAATTTAATTATAACATGGGAACCAGAGGTTGTAATAAAACCAAATATTCTCATATGTTTTTATAATATTGATAAATTTTGAGGGGAAATTTTTTTTAATGGGGATATAACGTAACACATTTATATTTTTATGAATCTTTTCTATTTAAATAAATTTAATTTCTTTTGATAACATGTGTTACACATAACTGAATGCTTAGACGAATCGTGTAACATTATTAAAATATTATGTTTTAGTTATCACCTAGACATTGGATTTCCTAGTATCAATTGTGAAAAATATATTGTGAAAAACATATGGTATACAAAGATATATAAATAATTTATTATTTATAAAAGTATTATATTTTAAATTAAAAATATCTAAATACAAAGTTCATGTTATATCAAAAAAATTGTTTTTATACATACAATGTATTTTTATTAAAAAATTTCATTAATCATTAATTTCAAATATATATAATCAAATGTAGAATCTATTTATTCAATTAATTTATTAAACATTCAAAAAAAGTTTTCATCCAATGTATAAGAATAAATCTAGTTTAACGCTTAAAAATATTGTTTGTTCTAATGAGAAGTTTTCAACATATTTTCCACACATACATTAAAAATAATTACATCTGTTTATTGGTCTTAAATTATAAAAAATGAATTAAATATTTATAATATGGAGGATCAAATTTTACAATTAGACCCCTATTATTTTTGTTCAATGTGAACAGTAATGGTTGTAAAATCTATAATATCAATAAAGGGTAAATCATGATTATATTGATTAATAAAAAGTGATGTGAACAAAATTTTAAATCATATTTATTATTGGATAAATTTAAATCATACGTTATCAACATAGGTTCAAAATTGAGTTGTTTCATGGTCACTATTCCATAAAAATGAATTATATTACTTAAATCAAATAAAGTTACAAGTTGTCACTCTTTTTTGTTTTTAATATATATTTTGTATCTACATAGGAATATAAATAATTTATGAAGGAATCTATGATTTTTTGGCTTAATTTAGTTATTTTAATGATTGAAATTTATTTTAAATTTTAGTTAATTATATAATGACCTAAATTTAGTATTAAACAATGATGCAATATTTATCTATTTAATAAAAAATTACAATATATGTATGTAAAAATATTAAAACTGATATAATTTGAATTATTTATTTGACACATGAATTTTCTATATCTAGATGACTTATTATGGAGGTTTAAATAAATAGATTCAAATTCTAATTTTTTGTTGGATTAAATGTTAAATTAAATGTTTACTGTCAAAATTGAAAATATTTGTTTTTCGAATGTTGTGTCTCAAAACTATTTTTTATTATTAAATAAAATAATTTTTTATCTCTTGTTAAAGGTACACCCTTAACATAACCTACATTCCTCATTCTGTGTATCCCATGAACATGGCCCGAAGGCCCAATGTAGGGTCATGCTTGCATTAATAGTTCTATGTCACCACTGGTCTTTATCATGGCTACATTGTTAATGCCTCAAAGTGATTTCCAGGAATTGAACCCTTGTTTATTAGATGTAGTATTATGGGGTTAACCTCCCATGCACCACCCCAACTACTAAAAACTAAAAAATAATGATATTTTATTAAATTAGAATTTTACAAAATTATTCAAAAAAATAGATATAAGACTAGGTATATATGATATTCAATGAAATTTTATAATGTTTCCATTTATGATCCAATTATCACCATTTTTTTTAAAAAAAAATTATCCCGCTAATTTTGATAATGTTGTCAACATTGAAAAAATTTAAAAAGGATTAATAATGTCTAATCAAAATGATAAGGATTACAATTACATAAAACTTGTCTAAATTATATTTATTAATGGGAATACAACCCTAAATTATCATATATTTTAATACATGTACATTTAGAGTCATATTTATTTTGAATTAATTTATTATAATCTTTTGTGAAGTTATTAATGATTCCCTCTCATCAATTAAAATAGTGCACCTCCTCTCTTACATCGTACCACTTTTATCCTTCCATCTAAATAGAAAACAAAGTACTTCTCTTCTAAAAATTTGTATCCAAGTTCTAGAGGTGTTATTATCCTAAAAAAGAACCCTTAGTTTAATAAATAAATTATCTAAATGATCTATCATGAAGAAGAGGAGGCTTAAGTTCTTCCAAATTAGGTGGAAGTCGGTTGAGGGTTTTCAATCACAATATCATCAACATATGGTATTATTTATTTTTATATTTTCACTAGGAAATATTTCTATTTCATGTCAATGAATTATAAATAAATGAATATACATATATGATTCTTTAACATCATTTTTACCCTTGTTTTACATTAAACATAAATATTTTTAAAGGAATATTCTTGTCATTTTATTAATGACGTGCTTTTTAACCTTTCTACTACAATGTGAAAGGAATTTTTTATCTTATATTCCATGAATTTATTTTCCCCATCCTGAATAATATTTTATTTATGAAATTAATTATAATTTTACGAGTTTATTTTAAAATAAATTTCTTTCATGGATAATTGATCTGTATTTTTAAATAAGTTATTTTGAAATGTCAATGGTATTCTAAAAATGTAATTTTCCAAATAATATTTCAAAATAATTTTCCATATAATATGAAATATTTTTATATTAACAATTCTTTAATGGTTATATCATCTAATTATACGATATTTATTGTTTTTCTTGATGGATTATTAATATGACAAAATTTTTATGAAACTAATTTATTTCTAGTGGTTCTTTAATATTGAATATTTTATTATCATTTGGAACAAAGATGTCTGATTTTCTTTATGTGAATGGTGGGGATTATAAATGCCTCTAATGAACTGAGTATTATTAAATGTCAAATTAACTAAAAAGGTACACCAGAGTTTATGATATTACCCATACTGGGTACACAAGTAGTTATACCAAGCCCAAAGTAGGTACACTGGTGGTTAGCCCAAGCCTAACATGTTATGGATTTCATCGTGGTTATCACTAACATAATATTTTCTATTTTAAGAAAATAATATATGAATTTTTTCAATGTTATGATCACATGGATCATGTTCAATGATTTAATTATGATTCATGTATTATTAAATTTCTATATTTGTTCCATGACTCAAGGTAATGATATATTATATGGAGGGGATTGTTTTAAAATGTTAGGATCATACCATTATGATCATGTTATTCTTATGTATCTATCATTATCTTCCCCTTTTATCCTTATTATGAATCTGAGCACACCAGTTATTATGTTTTCTTCTCCAGTTTATGAAGTGGTTTTTTATGTATGATAATTTATGAAGTGTATGAAATATAATAAACGTACTGGGTGAAGATGTAGTTAACCTAGGAACTAGTTGTTTATGTGTCCATGTTTTAAAATAAAAATGACCCAAATTATCCTAGGGTGGATATTATGTTATATAATTAATATTAATCTATTTTGATATAATATCTATGTATGAAAATTGGGGTCTCTATACAACACATATGCATGAGCAACATTTTCTCATTCCAATGGATTAAAGTAAGAAGGTAGCTATGATATTATAATAATATATGAATAATTTTTTTAAAAATATGACATTTATATTCATTAGTTTAATATTAATTATAATTTATTTAAATGGTGATAAAAAATTGTATACAAAACTATGTGGATATGGTAAGATGTGCATACACATGAGTGATGTTTTCACATTTTTAGGAAGAAAAAAAAGATAAAAATATTATTCACATAATCATAATAATATATTAGTATATTTATTATACTAGAGTTATTATTATTTATAATGTGTATAATATATTAGGAGGAGTACATGAAGTAATAAATTTAAAATAATCGGTAAATCCAATTACATCTGGTTTAGTATATTTCATTTAAATTCCATTTAAAGGAACACTGTAATAGTCATTTAAAAAGAAAAAAAATATTACATATATATTAAGTATTGAATATAATTTGGTGGGGTTTATATGAGTTATTTTTTTTACTATGGTGTAAATAAAAGATATAATGGGTGTCCTTTTATAAGTGAGGGAAGGGTCACACTTGCAATTTATCAATATTTTAAAATATAAAAAATTATCATTCATGGACCTCTATATAAAAAATGACATATATTAGAAAATAAGGAGGATATGTTCCATATATAATCATCCACAAAAATTTCTACATGTTTATATATCATTTTAATAATTATTATTTTGATTAATCTCTTCATTATCCATTTTTAACCTTATTCATGGTTACAATTTTAAAATTAATGGTTTATAATTTTACATATATTGTAAAATTTGGATAATAAATGTGCATGACTTATTTGACTCTCCAGTTTATAATTCAACAATTGTATTGTTTTTATATAATTTAATAAAATACTATTTTAATAAAAAGTTTTTAATGCCATAATTGACACTATTCATTAAATTAAATATTAATGACATCAAGACAAATATGGAATGTGAATATAAATATCTCACAAATACCAACCTTTTTATGTATCTATATGATCTATGGGTAATTATAAATCACTCAAACGATATTAATTCTATATTATTTAAATTCATTTACATTATTTTTCTACATCACTCAGAAGACTATGTCAGTGGTGTGTAAAAATATAATATAATGATTTAATTTTTAAATAATAAAAATAAATTACCAATAAAAAATAATCAACTTTATAAACTTTTTTAATGTAATCAATTTTTTTATTTCTATCGAAAAATATATTTGATATTAAAACAAAGAAAGTGACATTTTTCAAATTGCCTTTGGCTTAAATATTATAAAGGTCCAAATCAAAGATAAACGAAAATGGTGGTCCTATATTAGAATTTTGGACTATTAAATAAGAAATAGACACATCAAATGAACTCATGGCCAATATGGGAATAAATTTTAAGCCATTCCACATTAATTTTTATCCTTAATTTCCCAATTTTCCCTTTATTGAGGTAAATTTTTTATCACTGTTCCTCTTCTAGATGTATAAATATTTGATTGCTTACCAAATTAAAAACTAATTATTAATAATATAGAATAAATTTTATCAAATAAAATTCATATAGTTTCTAGTAATTAATTTAAAAATAATACCACAAAATCCAAATGTAATATTTTTTCAAGGAAATTGTGCATTAAATTAAAAAATATTATCTTATATCAAAAAATTTCTATATTCTTATCATAATGATATTTATTATATTATTGTAATTTTATTGTATTTAATATTACTTTAATAAGAAATAAAAAATATAATGTAACATTTAAATTACATTATTTTAGAGAATGTAATAAAGGATTAAAAAATTCTATTTTCATTATTCACTAAAAAAGAAATATTTTAAAAAAATCTAAAAAATATATATTTTAAAGATAATATGGACATGATGATATCATTAGATTATAAAAAAATTATAAAAAAATTATTTATCTTTTCCTAATTCGTTTATGCTCGTTGTTGTCTGTACCTCAATATATCAAAGAAAATAAATTATCTCAAAGAGAAATATATCATAAAATATGAAGGTTTTACAGGTTTAATATATGTAATCACATATTCTTAATATTTCCCCTTATATTAGTATAAACATTTGATGGGAAAAGTATTTAAGGGAACACAATATTCCCATTATGAGAAATGATGTAATTTTTTGATAATGGAGAAGCCCATTATCTTATCATAGTTTGAAATTTTGAATTCTCTGGAGAACTGTTACACCATGAAATGTATAGGTATTTGTTTCTAGGTTTATTAATAATGTTTATATTAAAAATGATTTTTAGATACATTTTTGTGGAAAACATGGATTTAAAAATTGTTACCAAACCATAATAGGTTACTATTAATGGTATTTTGAGATTGGAATAAATTTTCTTTTGATAACATGGATTAAAAATAGAATACAAATATTCTATGAGGGTTTTAGGACAATCATAAATATGAGTTAATATTCACTATTTGGTAACAATTCATATTGGTAGTACACAATAGAAAAATATAGACAAAAAGAAATGAAAAGTGAAGTTCATTGTTAAATAAAATTTTTATACAAAATTTGGTTTTATGTATTTATTGTTTGATTTGAATTTTGGAATAGATAATACCCCTAGAAATGTACATTAAAATTTCATAATCATGTTCGACCAATATTTGTTATTATCGTATATAATTTTATGTTTTCCCCTTATTTTGAAGATTGATTTAATGAATTGATAAATTCTCAAAGTTAAGTGATTAATGATCTATTATCTTAATATCCTCACACATATAAATATTCTCACCCTATCTATTAAATCATAGATGAGGGTAGATTTTAGGGAAATTTCCCCATCATTATTGGATGCAAATTTTGATGATATGAATTACTGTATTTGAGAGATAAGTAAAATTATGACTATATTAATTTTCAAATCTATAATTATGCTTCATAGGAATGAAGAATTAAATTACATTACTGGGATTTTAAAAATGAAATTATGGTGTTAATTATTATTTTGTTATTATTTTATTTAATTGGATTAATTAATGCATATTTATTTTGAAAAAAATTATTTAAGTAAATTTACAATTCTTAAAGAATTTATGATTTTTTAGAATAACAGAAGGTTCGAAATAAAATTATTTATTTTTAATTAATGTCTATAATCATGAAATCTTCTATTATATATTATTTAAATATTTGTTGTGAAATCAATTATTTTAATATTACTTATATTTATTAATGGATAATGAATACCTATATAAGTGATTTTAGTATTTAATATTGATATATTATTAAAAAATAAAAAATTTCATGAATTATATATAACGGTTATAGTGGGGATAATTTGAAACCATTAGAGTATGGTCATATTGTGTAATTTTAGGAGAAATTTAAGCTAGTATATATATTGGAATGTGAAAATTTAGGAAAAACTATTATTATAAGGACAGGGTCATTCATTGATTATGTCATGTTGTTACTCCAGGTATAATGGTTTTGTTATATATATAATTGGATACACAAACAATTAATCAGGAAGGGTGAATGGTGAAACAAATTTGACCCACCATGATATTTTACAAAATATTTCTATTCAAATAAATTGGAATTATTTAATATATTTCTTGATACGCAACACCAAGCTCAAAAAAAGTTATATATTATAACAAATTCATTAAAATGGTGGGTATTAATTTGATTAGAAAATTTATAGACAATAAATTCAAATTATTTTTTTAATTTAAGTGTATTAGTCAATACATATTAAATAATTACTCTATTTTTAGTAACATCATTTTATGTTTCAAAATTATGATTTCTTTAAAAATGTTTCTTATTTCATGTTTTGTGTGAATATTATAATTAATTAATGCCAATTTAGAAATATTATTATATAAAATGGATATATTTTGTGAGATATTTATATCGATATAATTTATGGTGAAATTTCTTGATATTTTTTTAATGATAGATTATTTAGGGAATATTGAGAAATACCAATTATTATAGATATGTCATTTATTTTTATTCAAAGGTCATTGTATTCTGTGAATTATATCATTATTTTTAATTATACTCAATTATTTTTATACAATATAATTTATTATATAGGAATCATTACTAAACATAACGTTTTGAATAAGATCAATTTTCATTTTTAATCATTTTTTGAAACATTTTTTATGTGGTCAATGTATTTTTAAATTTATTAAAAAATAATTAAATGATGAATAATTATTTTATTATAATTAATATATTATATTTTTAATAAAATCAACTTACATTCATTTAATTGTATTTTTTAGTCATGAAATTAGAAAAAATGTATATCTATGATTAAAAATGAATTATTATAAACACAATTTTCATTGTGTTTTAAAAACTTATGGTAAAATGGACTTTTACCACTTATAGAAATTGAATAATGAAAAATTGATACAAAATTTATAATTAGGAGGATATATTTTTATAAATATGAAACATTTAAGTATCCATTACGAGTGGTAATCATGGTATTTATTTGTCACTCAATAATTTAAATTAGGTTAAAAAGTGTTAAATAATTGTGATAAGGCATTAAAATTTATATAATGCATGAATTCATCCTATTGGAAGATTTATTTCCTACATATTGATCCATATTTCTAAAATATTGAATCTTTTTGACATTTTTAATTGATTATGTTCATTATATTATATTTTTAAATGATACACCCAAAATGTCACACTCTTGACTATTATAACTACAAATTTTTATCAAAGTGATAAAATGATCAAATTTTTTGTTAAAAATTTTTATATGATATAAAAAGAAATTATTTTACGTTAATTAATTTTAAAATTTTACTGATGGAATGATTTCTTTAAAAAAAATTGAAACACTAACACAGTGTTAATTCAATTTATATAAAATATAATAAATAATTTTATAAATATTTAATGTAATAAAATTTGGATGAATATTTTTTATCCAAGAATATTTTAGATTAGTATAAATTATTATATATATTTTTTGAGGGTTTATATTTTGTTTCCATGACTATCTATATGAATTTAATTTCAAGGTAAATGAATAGTGATGTAAATAATATTAATGATATTTTATGAAAAGTAATATTTTATTCAAATTATAAAAATTCATAAAAATATTGAAAGATGATAAATGAGGTTTAAAAGGGGCTAAAAGTTTATCCTTTTTTCATTTTAGCTCCAATTGTTATCATATATATATAATTATTTACATTAGGCTTAAAAAATTTGTTACCATAACTATAGATAACATTTTTTAATGAGGTTTTTAAACAAAATTATATGGTTTAAAATGAAATCAATACTTATAACTATTTCATTGTATGATTTTATTTTCACCATATCTATTTTATCATTGAATTTTATGATATTAGGAATCAATATAATAGAGAAATAAATTAATTATATTTTAATATTTTAGGAATTTCAAATTTTTTCCTCTCTTTCCCTTATAAAAGGTGTAACGTCCCAGACCCGAATGCCTGTCAACAATGCCTCCAGATGAAAGGTTCTTGTATCCACAAGAGAACCGCTCTAAGTACACGATGTTATCAACTAGTACTGAGTTCCATTGTGTTACCATTGCGAGATTATTCCCTCATCATCCGAGGGTTATAGAGTGGAATATCAATATCATACAAGTACAAGAATTAGTAATAACTATGAGAAAAAAGTGACATATTAGAAATATATAACCAAGACAAAAATATTTTTTATACAATGATGATTATACATTTCATATCCCTCTACAAAATATCCAAAATAGGTATACATCGAAGGTTTATAATACTTGTAAAAAAATTAAAAAATGAATAAAAGTATCTCATCCAGTATAATGAGCCTCAACATGGCCCCAGGATCCCCTACTCCTAGGTAAAAATCATGAACCTATATAAGGCTTTTTTTCCATAACCATACCTGTAATCATATAGTTTATTTGGGTTCCCAATGGTGGCCCAAAAATGGTGTGAGGCAAGATCCCTTCAGGAAGCTGACCAAGGATGTGTTATAATGAGTCAGTGAATATATATATATATATATATATATCAACTGTTTGCTGGCAGTAATGAAAAATAATGTATTTAATGAATCCTAACAATCTTATAAAGTCCAATTTCTTATTTATAACAATTTGATTTAATTAGTTTCACATGATATGTAATTATCTCTGTAAATAGTGAGTCATGTTCCATTTACAATAATGTTCATTTAAGAATAAATACATGGCATGAATCCTTGTTTCCCCCATAAAATAATGATCAAAGTATTCCTAATATGGTCATCCATAATGTGAAAGGTGATGTCTGAATCCCGGATTGTGCGTTGTCTTAGTTGATGCATCACAATAAGATCGTTTCATTCATTATTTATTTATGAACATCAACCCATCCATAGCATACCTAATTTGGAATATATGTATCACTCCACGTATAATATAACCATAAAACCCACATTTCCATCCATTGAGAAACTCTTAATAACCAAGGTATCTCTCTATCTAAGGTATAACACCATAGCCACTCGATTCTATACTTGTAGATTCCATTAGGGATCCCAAGTATCAACCATTGATCTGTAATCAAATTCACTTTGAGTTCTCCATGGATGTTGTATATGAATCCACGTATCACTCATCATATAATAGTAAATCCCCTATGAGTCCATCATTGGTAGTCCATATAAGGTGTCCAAGCGTAAATCATGTATATGGAAGAAAAAAACACTGATTATATTCAATAAATTCTAATAGGATTCACCATATTTCCTATGGAATCTAATCATTAAATATATTTATACAATTTCAATAAACATTTTATGTTCATCGCCAAGAACATCTCATTGAAAACTCACCTCAAAATTATTCTCTAGTAATTGTTCAAGAGTTGAAGTATTTAAAATCAAATAATCACATAGGGAAATAATTATATCAATCATCTCTATCAATAACAACTAAAAAATGGAATGATCTATATTTATATGAAATGGTAAAATCAATGTTAAGATAAATTCATTGTTAATCAACCAATAAAAGTAATTTCATCAACTTAACTCACATGGAAATTTAAATATAAAATGAATCCCATGACTTAACAAATCATTTCATAGAAAAGGTCAGTGAAATGGTCATCCATCACTACCTACCTTTAATTAAATTAGATACAATTCAAACCAATTGTAATTGAAAATTCAATTTATCAATTCAAATCCATGTCAATGGTTTTAGGGCACAAACCTAGGGTATTAAATTCCATGCCACCCATGGTGATCCATTTAATTATATAACACACCCATGTGGTGGTTTCAATAAATTTTCATACCATATAAAATTTAATAATGGACCTATTTAATTACATAGATCATACAAAACAATTCCATTCAAGGATTTAAACTCATTCCAAAGGTGATCCCCGAAAGCTGGGAGTGTGGAACAACGACTATATATAAATTACTTCCCTGTAAGTGAAATTCATGATCCCACCAAGCATAAGTCCAAAGATGACAAATAATCTTGTTTCATTTAAATATTTGCCTTAGGTCAGCTTAAAATTGAATAGAATATGAAAACCCTAGTAATAAGTAATTTTAACATTCACTTAAATTGCATAGTCGATACTTAAATAAAATCGGAATCACTTAATAGGAATAGATAACTTAGTGATGTGGATCCATCATGATGAGAGTATACTGAATCTGTGTCCAGAAGGATGTGTAATCTAAAATTTATGGATAGTCACAAATGGAGAGATTTAATAGGGCAGGTTTGCTTAGTGAAGGAAGAAGAACTGAATTCAATAGATAAAATATATTTTATTTTATTTTAAAATTTTAAAATTTAATCGAAAATAAGGGGTCTCATAGTTTCACTGCACGATTGGCCAAATCTTGCACCAATCGTGCACATGAATCTATAGGATGGGGTATACTTCACTATTTATCCTCACGGTTTGACTAACCATGCATAAACCATACTAAATTTAACTGTCAAAATTTTAGTTGTGGTATCACATTCTTATGCCTCATTTTTCATGGTTTATTGAAACTCTGTGGCCGGTTCTAGCCCCCTATTCATCCATTCATGGTCTTATCTAACTATGTGGCCAGCCTATGATAGTTTAAACTAATCATATTTGAGGAAATATTTATCATAAAAATCTAGGTTCTAGGATCTCAAAAAGCCTCTAAAACCACCAACACCTCTATGAGGTCATTGGCCATTCACATTAAAAATTAATTATACATTTAAAAATATAATTGGATGAATGTGATGGATTCATACCTTAATGAAGAACCATTTTCTTACAAAGATCCCCCAAAAATTAAATTTGTCCCCAAATTGTCTTCTCAATGGTGTTCATGTTCATTTCAGAACAACCCCAGACCGTATAATCATATATCATCCTCCCTCTACTAGGTCTCATATTGTGCTCAACTATGCTAAAATAGATCCTATATTGATGGAATTGATTATCCATTTATAACCTTCATACTCTGATATGTAATACATATATCATGCTCCGCAATGGATGCACAATCCTATAAATGAATCTACATTGGATAAAAATCATGAAACATGTATAAACTATAGTGTCATAGTTGAGATAATTGGACGACATCATGCCTTTATCAGTACCATTAATTTAATTACAACTGAAATTATTCTTGATTGACTCTCTCGGAAATATCAAATGGCTTGACATATTTCGATGAAATACTATTGTGTCTCGTAATCCTCATGTGACATAATAGTAGTTAAACACATAAGAAACCTAGATCCCCAACCTCAAAATCTGGATATCTTCTATTGTGGTCAGTGTATAATTCTTCATTAAATTGCACAATAACCCTCTAATTCTAAATCATCTACAACATATTTTTGAACTCCTTGAAAAATCAATGTCCAATCATAGATACTTCTCCTACCTCTATGAAAAACATGGGTGATCAGTATGTCCAACCATAAAAATCCTCATAATTCCCCATCTTAATTGTATCTTAAAATCAATTGTTGTATATAAATTCAATATGGGGAATATGACACACCAATGTTTCCCCAAAATCAAGAACAAAATCTTGAATCCTATTCTCAACCACATCAACTATGAGCTCTAATTATCAATTGTTAAGACAATTTTATTCTCCACTCAAAAGAAACTATGTCCCTAATTCCCTTTACATCCCTAGTTAGAACGATGATGTAAAATGGGAATCCTTATTTGAAAGTATAGAAAACGGGACCCCATGAATTCATATTATGTCATAAATATAAAAAACCCAATTATCATCAACTCTGAAGGTTTCCATGAAATGTAGGAAATTAGATACCATCATGATCTTATCAACATAAAACAACATGAAATCATAACATTGCGGTGACCTTTGTAATCCTATAACAAAATCAATAATAATGTAATTCCATTTCCACTGAAATATGGGTTAATGAAATAAAAGTATAGCTAATCTCAATTGTTCTTCCTCCACCTACTGATAGGATGATCCTATCATGAAAAAACTAGCTACATCTCTGTTCACACCCAACCACCTGTTGTCGCAATTTAAATATAGATACATCTTTGAGAAATCGGGGTGTACTACCCTAGATGATGCATAAAATTCATGCCTTTATTTCCCCTTTATATCCACTAGAAACCATACACATCCATGGAAGCACAAAAAACAATCCTCACTTTTGGTCCAACCATGTGGAGGGTCCTCACAGGACACACTCGAATGTATAACTATCTTCTCAGAATCAGATAGCTACCTCGTCCTAACTCTATCTAGTAGTATATAGGTAATAGGTAATGATGATATAAAATTATGGCCCTAGATTTCATCCACCATCAAGTGAATCTCATATATTGATAACATGAGCTACCACACAATTCTGTCCTGTTCAAATTCATACATCTGAGTCCTCATTCTTAATGCATCGACCACTACATTGCCTTTACCATGAAAATAGGCAAGCTCAAAATCTATAGACAATAATTATTACACCAACCATTTTTACCTTAGTTTCATATCACGTTGTGTAAATATATACTTGCGGATTTTGTGGTCTGTATACACCTCAACTCCATCTCCATGTATGTAGTGTATCAAACTACTTAATGTGTGACCACATATGGCTAACTCGATATCATTTGTCGGGTAGTTCCTCTCGTGTGACCCCAACATTCAATAAAAATACACCATAAATCATTATTCCTTTATATGTAAAACTCCAAATTTAATAACTTTTTCATCATCTTAAACCATGAAACTCCTAGAGAATTATTGAAATAATCGTTTTGGTGATAAATTAAATCTCCCATTCTTCCCCTGAAAGGTCATCTAAAAGGAATCTGGTCATACAAACTTCATAACCATCTAATTAAATCCCATTAACAATACTTCTATGCATGATAAGTAATGTATGAAGAACCTACTATAACAATCCATCCCTAATAAACTTCATACCTCAATTAATTTAATGGGATACTACCAGGAAACTATATATATTAAATTATCATGGTCAATTGATACACCTCTTTCTGAGATGATATGACCTAGGATGTAAATCTGATTCATCCATAAGAGGAACATTGTTTTCTTAGCATATAACTGATGATATCTCAGTGTATCCTATATTATCTCAATATTTTGGTCATGGCCAGGTAAATTAAGAGAATATACCATGATATCATCCACAAAAACCACCACAAACAAATACAGACAATGATGGAAAAATCAGTTCATCTGTTCCAATAACACCGCAAGAGAGTTTGTGAGATCCCACAATCAAACCAAATACTAATATAGACCATACCTACTATGAATGGTTGTGAGACGTCTGTATTATTGTCTAACATACAACAGATGATAATCAATACAAGTAAGAGTTTTTTCTGCCTTTTTTGTAGAAAGGAATGTATAAACCAATACATAAGTATTCGGTTTGATAAAAACTTTTGTCCATAAATACTCTATAATCATATTGAGCTCTTGAATGTTAGTTGTAAGCATATTTTATGGAGGAATAAATATTGGTGCAGCTCATGGAACTATCATGAGAGATAACTGTACATATATCACTTGAGGAAATCCTGAAAATTTTTCTATTAATGCTTCCTTGATATAATCTATCACTACAGGGAAATATTTTTGACATTTTACAAAATCAAACAGATATAAAATTTTGATATGGGATGTCATTCCACCAATCCCTTGATGCTCCGTTCTAGCTCTGCATTCCTGGACCTCATATTCATCGTGGTGAATAAACTATTCTATCTCTGGTGATGTGAATGTCACCAAATGATGAAATAATTAAAATATATAATTAAATTTAACCAACCAAAAAAATTCCTAGAGTGACGTCAAAACACATAACCTCAATAATAGTTATGTTACACATGTTGTTACCCCAACCGATATCAAGGGGAACTCCCAGAAATGAAATTTAATCCTTCATTCTAATCATGAATGGTGTGTCATGATTCATAACTCCATCATAAGTATAAACTCAAAACCATTTAAATCCCCAATGAGAACATAAATAAAACTATGAGAATCCCCTCTATAAAAATGTATAGAATGTAATGTTGAGGCATCTAGAATGTACCACTAAGGGTAAAAGTTAGGGGGTCCTACACCTAATGGGTCAGTTTCACTGAGTGTATCTAGCCTGATCTATATTCATATGAAAATTTCTATATACACTAAGAAAATCCGTCATGTTGTCTCTATAAAACTATTGTCTGACAACTGCGTCCACAACCACTACCTAGGTTCGATTTTCAGCTATAATATGGATCCTGAAGAGAAGATATGTTACTAACCCTTCTAATAAATTTTATGTCATTGTAAAAACACTATCCCAGGCTACTAAAGGGGAAATTTTAAAAAATAACATTAGATGACCCAACTTGTAGAAAGATCGTCACTCAACTGGGACCCTCGTACACTATAGACTCATATATCCTAACATACCACATTGTTGTAACTCACTTGGAAACCTGTGTATGTGCTCTGTATGCTAATATCACTGTGTGGAGTCTCCAGAAAATGCTTCCTACTAGTATTCAATGCAGAACCAGATCGAGATACTGAATAACCCTAGCTCGTACCCTAGCCTCTATCAAATTACTATCTCAAAAATGTACCTGATTCACTATTACAAAAATGGTAGTTAGTCAAAATATATTCAACTATGATTTTATGTCATACCAGTGACCATCTTCAAATCATAATTATTTATATAACTTTCCACCAATCAGAATAGGTTTGAATCACTGAATCATAATAAAAAAGGCTGTATATTACGTAATTGATAATGCGTCATATTACAGATGCAAAACAAATGGGCTCTATCTTCCCTCAAATTCAATGGATAGAAATATTCATTTAAATACATATTTAAATAAATCTCTGTCATTCCATGATGATGATCCATGTAATTAATAACATCCCCAAAACTCTTTGTAGAATCATAAACCATATATATAGCCAGATTTACCCTCCTATTAGGAGGTGTCTCTAGATGCTCAAAGGTAGACACCATGGCCTCTAGTCATGTGTCTGTGTCATGTTTTCCGCAATCACCTGAAAATTTAGGTGGGTTCTACTACTAGAACTCAAGCATCAACTCTTATTTTGTGTGTGTAGATCACAGTGCTCCCGAAAACACATGTATAATGTGAAAGAAGCAATCACAAAACAATTCCATAGAACATGTTTCTAGTACAACTGCTTGTTCTATAACTAGCACTACTGGAGGATCCATTAGTATCCCATAGCCCACCACCTCAATACAATGTTCATCGCCACCCTCCTGGCATTCGACTGGAGGACATCATGGTGGGATACCCCCACAACAAAAAACACACGCCATAGTTCAAGATCATTATCAATGTTCATACCTAAAAAGAACAAATATTTAAATAATATTGGTACTATACTTTCTATTTAATAAAAACCCATATTTATGCTACTATGGTCTGCTCTACATATCGTATAGTTTATTGAAATAAGAAATAGATACTACTTACCTACCAATACTAATTTTGGGACACTTTCAATTACTCTTCTATAACAAATTTTATATTCCAGTTCATTTTTATATTCATTGAATTCTTATTTATCACAATTCACATTTATTTTTATATTCATTTCACAAATAATTTTAACATTGATATTACATTCCATTTGAAAAAGATGAAGTAAATGGTTATCTGAATTTTGATCCATGAGGTCCCATACTCATCAACAACCAAAGTATATAGCCTACCTAATTCACACAATAACACATTTCAGAATTAATATCAAAACAATAGGTATTCCGATCACAACTCCTATCAAAACAGCATGAAATATATAATAAATCCAAAATGGAATGGAATAATTTGTGTCATGTGATTCCTCTAAAGTTCCTTTATAGATTCATGAGATTGAATACCCTCAGCTAATTAGGTTTCAACATAATAGAACCAAAAATCATTATAGTAACAACATCACAATTCATGTTCATCAGACAACTATCCATTCAAATGTAATGTAGCAGTAAAAATTCAAAAAATTACAATTCCAATTGAGGTAGTTTTTAATTTTCCTATACATCGGTTTGATACTCCCATTAGAATCTCATTACCAAATACCATAACCTTTCAAAACCATTTTTATAGTATTCAAATAATAAATAAAACTTGATTATAATACTCTAATACCTCTATGTAATGTCCTAGACCCAGATTCCACCCAACGGTGCCCTAAGATCCGAGGCTCACATTTCCTCAAGTGAATCTCCCCACATTCTAATGAATGAGAAATAGACATGAGGGAATATGTTTTTCCATAAGGAGACAATTTCTATATAACCAGAGTGTAGAACAATATAATTTTTGTATAATACAAGTAGTAGAAGTAGTATTAACAAAAAAAAGATACAGTACTGGAATTGATTAACACAAAAAGATCTCAAATACAATGATGATGATACATTTCATATGCCTCTATAAAATAACCAAATCCAGCGTACATGGGCGGTGTACAATAGAAGTAACAAAAGTACAAAAAGACCAAAATAATATCATCTAGATTCCGGATCTTCAGCTCGGCCCCATGCTCCCCTACTATTATGTTGAAATAAAGACCCTATATAATGATGATTTCCCTTATACCTATATAAAATAATATCATATATTTGGGTACCCAATGGAGGCCAAAGTAGGTTGTGAGACTAAATCACAGTTGGAAACCATCCATGGTCAGTTTCCAATCATACAAGGAATATATATAACAAAAGTGTGAAATAAGTAATGAAAATTATTTGATTCACTCAAAAGTAAACATCCAATAGAGTCCATCAACTCATTTATGACAATTTCATTTAATATGTTTGACATTATAAGATAATCCATAATTTAACAGTCAGGGATGTTTTATATAAAATCATGTTCATTAAAGTCTGTAGAAATGGTTCAAAACCTATCATACCCCATATAATTAGAATCAATGTATTCCTAATCAGGTCATCCATAATTTGTGAGGTAATTATTGAATCCAGTCTTCTATTTTTTCTTGGTAGATATGTCATAATAAGCTCATTTCATCATTAATTCATTTAAGAACCTAACCCCATCCTTGACATTCCAATTTTTGAATCCATGTATTACTCTATTTATAATATAAACCAGAACCCAACAAGCTTGTACAAAGTGATCCTCTTAAGAACATAGGTGTCTTTCTAGGTGAGGTATAACATCTTTTCCACTCAAGTATATCCTTAGGGTCTACTAAGGGATCCAAATGGTCACCCATGCCATCAATGATAAAATACAATTATGTCTCTCCATGTAATTCATATAGGAATCCATGTATCACTCATCATATAACAATCAATCCCCAATGAGTCCATCCTAGGTAATACATACAAGGAGTCCTAGTGTCATTCGAGCATATTCATGATAAATTCATTGATTCTGTACATGGATTTCAAATATGAATACATGGGTCACCCAATTCATTTAAACAATCATCATATCTATCCAATTTCAATAAAACCATTTATGTTCGACACTAGTAACATCTCTAATAACAGGCCTAAAATGGAGTCTTAGGGAATTGGTCAAGATTAAAAGGATTTCCTCTCAAAAACTCACATGGGAATATCATTATAAAAAGAATCAAAAGCCGTAAAAACTAACTCATGGCATGATCTCTATTTAACACACATGAGAAAATCCATGATTATATAAATTCTTGATTAATCAACCAATACATGTACCTAATTAAGTTTAACACACATGGGAATTTCAATATAATGAAAAATGGCATGCCCGAACAATCCATTTCATGAAAACTTCCATGGTCATGGTCATCAATTCCTTCCAATCATTATTCAAATTAATTTCCATTAAATACAATTGAAATTTGGATTTATATTTACAAATTTAAATACAATGTCAAAGGTTTATAGGAAAACTGCTAGGGTATTAAATGAAAATCCGCCCATGGTGGTCCATTTAATTATAAAACACACCCATGGGGTGTTTTTGTCCATGGTTCTAAACCTTTACCATCTATAAATAGACCACTTTAATTACCTAGGATTTAAAAAAAATTGCATTAAAGGGATTAAAATTATTTCAAAGGAGACACTTGTAAACTAGGTGTGTGGAACAAATGATATATACAGAAAACATAATTTTTTTAAAAAGGAATGAGAATGCCTATCATAGATTCATAGGTGATAGCTCATCCATTATCAGCTACGAATTCAAATTTTATCGGGGGAAAATCAAATAACATACAAAGAGATTAATAATAAGGAATATTACCTTACACCTAAATATTAGAAATGACACCAAACTAAATGCATTACAATGACAAAGGAATGTAAAAATCACTAATACGTATCCATCGAGATAAGAGGTCCTTGAATTATAGTCTGAATAGAAGAGTTTCTTCAAATCTTTTAATAGTAACCTATGGAGAACTTCAATGGGGGAGGGGGTTCCTGTACGGAGGAAGAAGAAATTATTTATTAAGTTGAAATTTAATTTTATTTACATTAAAACTATAAAATATGCCAAAAATTAAGGGGTTTTGAGGTTTTTTTGCACGGTAGGGAAAATTATGTGCCAACTGTGCATAGGAATATGTAGGAAGGGGAATAGCACAAGGTTTACCCACATAGATTAACTAACTGTGTGAAATCCTTTCTGAATTTCACATCCAAAATTGTAAATATTGCTACATGGTTATGCACCCCATTTCACATAGTTTGGTCAAACTGTGCAGAGTCCTCTATCCCATTATCTAGCCTCATACAGTATTATCTAACCACTATAATATCCATGCATTGTTTAAACTAACAATGCACCCTTCCATCATCACCCAAAAGCATGAGTTCTATCATACAAACCATCCCTATGAACCTTGATACCAATATGACCTTATAAGAATTTACATTAGGTCCTTTTTAAATATTTAAACTTAAAATTGATAGAAACTAAATGATATATACCCCTATGAAGAACCAGTTTCTTACTAAAGAACACCATTTCACTTTTCATTTAAAACCACCTTGACCATGATATATAAAAAACAACTATAAAATTGTCTTATTCTACCATCTGTTCTCATATACCACTCACTGGTTCTCCATGTGTATTAGTCACAATACGTCATGTGTGCCTCCAAAAACACCAGATACTACCGACTAATTGTGATGGACTTGGGTAATTCTATGCGGAGACTATTCACTCAGTGATCAAAGTAGAGTGAATCAAGATATATATAAAATATAATAATCTGACAGATCAATGGAAGTGGAAACACTACTGACAAGAAAAACCAACCATGTATATAGTAAGGGGAAGCTGAATAGATAGATAGATGTGACTGATTATCATCATGGTACTTTCATGATACAAAATGAGCATGCAAGGGTAAGGAGATACAAGAAAATACAATGTGCTATACAAAATATGAAAATGGGACAAAAAAATTTATCACTAGCTTCTCGAGTCTAGGATCAATCTTCCTTTCCATTCTCAATCATAGATATCTAATAAAGTGTTTGATTCCAACTTCTTCCCTCTATCTATACATGCTACTATAATATCTACTTAGGTACCAACTGTCCAAGAGGTGTGTGTGATATATAATTTCAATAGGCTGGAACCCACATTTTGTACATTGTTTATTTCATTCAATATAAAATAATGATTTTTCCATAACCATTTACATGAAAAACAGAATTAAATAATTAAATAATTTTTTCTGGGATGCACTAGTATACACGTCCAATCAACCTATATTGAACTATGCCAGTGAGTCTGAACCATACGGTCTTTCAATGGTGCATTGGGTGAGATAATATTAAAGGAAGTGAACTATCTCCAAACTTGTGATTGGACTAGGAGGATACCTCCCTATGTATATAATTTAAAGGGTTCAATTATCATTTGAAAATTTTCATTTACAATTTCATTAATTCAATTTGGTAAATAGTTTAGAATGTTTTTTAAGACACTGTTAGCCTATCCATAGTAATACAGAAGGGACATCCAAGTATCATTTGAGGGGCTCAATTCAAATACAATTCCAAGGAGTCCATCCTTTGTGACCCATGTTTTAAATACCATGTGTTACTCCAATATTGGTGTGAAATTTTAAAATACTATCCTCCAAGTCCATAAATGGCAACGTACGTAGGGGCCCAACTCTCCCTCAAGGAATTATTCAGCCAAATTTCAAATCAAGACTGTCTAATGTTTCTCCCCTCAGGAAATAAAAAAACTAGTTTGGAGGTAAAAATATATAATTCTCAAAGATCCCATCCCATGAATAGTAGGTGTTACCCCCAACATACTCACTAAACCGTAACAATTTTAGAAGAAATTCTCGAGAGTTCGTACAAGGGGTCCTTATGTTGGAACCACTTGAATAACCCTCGACACTATGGTAAATCAATCACACAATACATGAATTTATATGAAGTCAATAAAATTGTCTTATTTCATTTATGTTCCTAAATTTATATCAAATAGGGCATTGTGGTCAAGTAATTATGGTATAATTCATATAACAGAAAAATTAATGAACTTGTCCAACTTTCATAAATTAGAAAACATCATTAGAAAATTATGGAATAGGGGCCTAATAAATTATTTATTAATTTAAAGAAACTAATTAATACCCATTGATATTTTTTAATAGGGAATACCACTCTTGGGTTATTAAATAAATTGAATGAATGGTAAATTAGGAATCCAAATTGAGGCATGCCCATTCGGTGGAACAAACCCATAAAATCAACCACCAATGTTATTCAATGCTATTTTGGATCATTATACATGATAAAATCCAATTGAAATAATAAAATAATCATTTTAAAGGCATTAATGGAATGAACAAATGAGAATCACAAAAACACATTTGATAGAATGTGATGAAACTACTGGAAAAATAAAAGTCCAACTACCTTAGCCTCATTGATCTTCCCCTACCTAGTTTCAAACATTGATTCAAGTTTTGTTGGATGATATTAATAAAACCATCGAATGACTTAAATAGCACAATAGATGGGATGAATATTGTAACATATATTGGAGATGATTAAAGAGCATATCATATTGGATTTGATGCTTTTGACAAATAGTGAAACAAATAAGAAACTAAGGAGATACCATGATTACTATCTTATGGGAGAGGGGAGATCCTTTCATGGAGAAGTATAGAACCATTGGAAAGAATAAAAGATATGTGGTGGAAAATAGAAAAGTTTAAAAATCATTTAAGAGGTGTAAAATGGTATTTCACCATCCAAACCCACTCCACATCATTTGGATTCATGGTTGGCTAAGTCATGCACCATCCATGAACACTTATCCACTGTAAGGGGTAACCACACATGGTTCTCCACAAATTTTTCCTAAACATTAGAAAACTATGAATAACCACACTATCAGGGATCTAATATGGATCACATGGTCATGCACCTAGGTCACACGGTTGTAGAAAAACTATGCGACCCCTATAGATCAAATTTCTGAAACTGTAATGTTTAGAGGATCTATACGGGCTTGAAGACAAGGTTTCCTCTATGTTTGTGGCCTAGTATACCACCTCTCATTTCGGGGCTCTGAAATCCAAAAAATCTATAGATGAACTTGATACATACTTTTTCATGATTATGAATCATAATTAGGTCCATTTAAAGGAATTAGAACAAAGAATTAATGGTCCATACCTTTAAGAAAATATGGGAGTTTCCAGACTACCGTTAGTAAGAATAATCATCACCATGTATCCCATATCAGGGTAATAAAGAATTATTTATGAAGAGTTATATACAATACACACATACATCGGCATCCCAATACATGGTCTCATCTGGTACAAGTCTATGCTACCATACCACCCAAACTAGTGGAACTGACTGACATCAGAGAGATTTCATGCTACAATTAATTATATGTATTGTATGATCCTCGAATTACGCATCCATATCCATCTCTATATCCTTGGAGATAAATGAATGATAAGGGTCATGATGATACTGTCAATGTTGAGTTACATGGAAGATGTCATGCATATAATGGTACCTCTGAGGTAACATCAACTGGTAGGTTATATTCCTGACTCACTCTACTATCCCCAAAGTCCCTACATAATGATGAGAAATATACCCCTATCACATTAATCATATATGTACCAATATATGTGATACACATAGAAATACCTCATGTCCCACCTCAAATTCCAAAGGTCTCTAGTGACAATCAAAGTAAGACTTCTACCTAGACTGAATTGTAGCCATATGCATCGAAATTATATGGACTTTCTCTAAGGTCACCTCAACAAGATGAAGACCCAGTGGAGCTACTTCAAGAACCTATAGTCAGCACAGAGGTAAATGGTATGTTCTACCATAGAGGGCCTCATACGGATCAATCTGAATCATTACATGAATTTTTTTTTTTTGAAAACTTAACAAGAGGAGTTTTGTTTTCCAAAGAACCACACAAAATAAGTATTTAGACCCAAATAATATCGTCTAAAACTCTAATTATCTTCTCATATAACCTATCTGGATGTGGGTGACATGTTTTAATCAAGAGCACCTATGAACCCAGTTCCAGTAACATCCTTTTCCATAACTGTGAAGTAAAATTATCATTTCTAATGGATATAATAGAATAGGTAACATAATGATGTTGAACTATCTCCCAAATGTATAGCCACCCTAGATCATCAATAGAAAAGGGTTTGTAGATTGGTAGGATGTGAATGAATTTTTCAATGTATTGATGATCAATCATACTACATCACTACATAGAGACGATCTCAATAATCATGTGAAGAGATCCATGGTAACATCGTTCAAATTTTACATATGAGTGGATAATGGTCGTAGATGTCTTATGAGTAATAGGTCCTTGACTGTCACCTATTGAATGGTGGGGAACTGAGTGATAAATCTTGTTATTTTCCACTTCATTATTGGAAAACAATTTTAATTATGTGTATATTTGTACATCCTTGAAATACCATGATGAACTAGTAATACAGAGGCATGTGATTACCTCATCATATCATACCATATACCTATATGTACCAATACCCATCCATGGAAGAGTAAGGGTTCAATTCCATCAAAACCTTAACCTAGTGATGGGGTCTCTCCTTTGGTGGTCCCCATAAAATTATTTCCCACAAAATCATACAGTTTTCACCTCCATACTTGATATAGAAGATAATAATTCATTATCAAAGCTGCTATTATTGGTTACTCATGTTCTTCCTAAACCACAAGATTCATCTTAGAGAATATATCCATCTATTTCAAATCAGTTTTATCTTCATTTACATCTTATTTATAATTTTTCGATTGAAGGGATTCGACATGAAATTACCATTATTGGTTGTATAATAATGCAAAAAATCATATGATTATAGGTATTCCACCAACCTGAACTTATTCATATTCGTCTCTATTTGTGTGGAGATGTATTTGATACTTTTATTGTTTGTGTAAATAATGTTATGCTCACCAATCAAGTAGTGTCTCCAATATCATATGGAAAGAAACATATATTCTAGATCAAGCATGTGCATAAGGTAGTTCCTCTCATGACGCCTCAGCTTGAGGGATCCATATCCCATGACTTGGTCACACATCATGAGAACTGCACCCATAAAAATCCGAAAAGCATCATAGTAGATTGTATAAATCCTTCCCGTAACATGCTAAATCAAGATTGATGATGAAGGGATTCTCCCATTAAACTCATGAAAAAATATTTCATATGATTTATTCTAGTTTTGTTTCACCACCATCTTGTTCAAGACCACAATAAATGATTTCATGCATGATAATTCCAAGATAAATAACATGAAATAGCCATCCTTACCTACGATGTTTTATATTCCGAAAACATTCATTGTCTTCTCCTAGGAATCCAAAATGGCCACCTTCTCTGGGAAAACTAACATGCCAACCTCATATATTATATGTCCCATGAAGTGAAACATATTTATCCAAATGTGGAATTTATTGAGATTCATATATATAGGGATCTCTCTCAATGTATTTATCACAATCTAATGATAATTTTAATGGGTGTATCTGATGCGTGAAAACACTATCATTTGTTCTATGAAGATTATCCCAATGAAATCAAGATACAGATTGAAAATCCAATTCCTCAAAGCCATAAATATTGGTGGCAAGTTCATCGGACCGAATGGTATAACTAGATACCTGAACTAGACTTACCAACTCTGGATCAGTATATATGGTGTCTCTAATGGTATCACATGAACCTGATGGTACCCTGACCTCAAATCGATTGGGGATAAAGTAGTTTCTCCTTAGAGATAGTCGAATTGTTCATCTATAAGAGGCAAAAGATATCAATTCCCCATTGTAAGATGATTTATATGGTGATAATCAATATAAAATATAAGGATAACTTATTCCAAAATAGAGAAAAGGGCTGTTGAACCCCATGGTGATGTATTGGGTATGAAATAACCCTTATCCTCTATATATTTAAGCACCATCTTGAGTTCCTAGAGATATATTGGTTTCATCATATAAGTAGTGATGGACATTGGTTTAACACATGGAACATGGTCTATGGTGAACTCGACCTCTATTTCAGGAGTTAAGGAAATGAAATCGTCAGGGAAGCCCTGGTCACTCATAAAGAGTCTAGCCATCTAGGATATCATAGATTTCCCTAGAGAATCCATTCACCATTTTGGATATAAATATATCATTTAGGTGATGTGAATGTTACATTTTAGTAATTGAAATCCACATAAGATCTATAAGGGATATTACATTCTATAACAAGAATGATTTAGAAGCCGGTCATCCCATGGAAGAATAAATTACACAAAAAATGGTACCCACCTATCTCAAGGGGAATTCTATTCCCTAGAATATAACCTCATACTAAACTCATAATTTTTTATCAAGGGTCATAACACTAATGTTGTAATCAATCATTAAGCCTACAATTTCAATATTTGCAGCAAATAGAAAAGAGTCAGAAGCAACTGTATCAAACCGGGAGGATGATATAGTAGAAGCTATGAGAATATTACATATAATAGTAGATGGACTTAGAATCGTCTCATCTAGAATATTTGGAACTACATATATGTTCCCTGAACAATAGCCCTGAGATTCTACATGTATAGTTTGAGTAGGTCGACTCTACTGACTGTGAATCTTTAATGCCTGAATTCCTCAACCATGACAACCTAATCAGTTTGAACATCCTATAGAGGATCAGCTTCCTAGTAAGAATGTTTTCACTAATCCTTACCTTGACATTGGTTCTATTAGAGGACCCAAATAAATTTTATCAAGATAAAATGATCTGCAGAAATGTGAGAGGTGACCTGTTCTATAGTAATCCTGACACTAGATTGTGTTCCTTGTACACTGGATCATTTTAGAGCATGTATTTACATACCAGAGAAACACCACATTATTGTTAGTGCATTCAACCTATATGGTACTAGACACACATATAACCTTAATACATAACATCCTTCCACTTGATAACACACTACTCATCCAGGAAGCTGAACAACCATTCTTCAATTTTTTTAATTCCCTTAGATTCTACTTAGTTATGAGGACCTAATTCAAAATCATTATAATGGTGGTGTTATAATATAAATTCTCCTAGAGGGGATTGGGTATGTGATCCCATCATAAATTATCCATAATGTTTCTATCTCATCTCAAATTGTGGTTGTTGTGAAATGCTTCAATTCAATTCTTCAAGATGATTATTCCATAACAGTGATGTCACCTTAATTAGGGTGCCTGAGTTCCCAAATGTAATCTATTCATAGAGTCTGAGGATGATGTATTCCAAAAAGGTTATCCATAAATCTACCCAAACCATAACCTAATTAAAAACATCTAGAATAATTACATTTTCTCTTATACTGGTCAAATTTCACAACATGTAGGATGCAAGAATGACCCTCTACTCTCGGGGTGTCTCTATGTGCTCAAAGATATACGCCAGATCCTTCTACAAAGATACAGCAGCCTGAGAATTGTCATCCCCTGAGAATGTGGGAGGATTTTTTGTTGGAAATAAATGGTTTGTTATCCCATCTAAGGGGTAGGTTGAGAATCACCCTACACTAGTTGCATAATGTAGAAGACTTTTTCTCGAAATTGGGCATCAACACCTACTAGATTATTTGAAGGAGGTCCTTCATGTGGAACTATAGGAGGAGTCATAGGTGGGTCAAGGACAACAAGCAATAGAGTGTTCTCATCACCACTCATAGGGTTTATTGGATGTCAAATAAATGGTTTAATGTATCTAAAACATCCAAGATAATTCCTCAAATATGATTTGTAACAGATAGGGATGGTGGTAAGAAAAGACATGCACAATGCATCTCTATAAATAGTTACACCCGCTTCTTTTTCTCAGAGCCAGTTTTGGTTGATCAAAATGATTCACATAAATAATAAATGGGACTTGTCTTATAAACCACAATAATGTTGGATTCAGTCTATGGTCTCACATCACACATATAGGGATCAATTTCATTTAACGATTTATATTCATTTTAATTCATTTATATATTTAAATTTACATTAAGTTGTTGAATTAGATGAATATCCATATCCAATTTATAATCAACCATATAATATATAAATTTCATACTAGTGTATAATTAATCATAACCACTATATGTTCCAGCCTCTCGGACATATGGAGAATGGCTCACCATGACAGAATTTTATTTTTAAGATGTCTGTTTAACCTATGAAGGGAAACAATATTAGGTAATGGTATATTATTTCATTTCCAATCATATTTTACTAGTTATGAATGGAAACATACCACATTCCTATATAAAAAACACATAATTTTGAATGTAATACCATGCAATGAATGTATATAAATTACAGGAAAATAAGAAATACACGTAGAAAGGTAGGTAAGGAATGTAATAATGCATCACATTTTAAATCCTACCTTTCCTAATATGATGAATGGTTATAATAGAACATTATATCATTATTATATAGTAATAATAATCTCAACTAAATAATAATTCAATCAAAAATATTAACATCATAAAACAAGAGCTTTAACCAATGGTGAAATCCAATGAAACCATAACATGAACAATCAATAATAGCATTTAGTCATCCTAGGTTATTTGGGTTTCCCCAGTACATGTGGTAGTTACTCCTAGGAATAATATTATAACCAAATTTCAATATCCTACTTTCTTTTCTAAACATAAATAGAAATAAAAAATTAAAATAGGATTTTTATACTACTTTGATGTGTCCCACCACAAATGCCACTCACCGATGCTCCGAGAAGGATGGCCACAACACCTCAAGTGCACCTCCATGAATACCAGAGGATGGTGACTAGTAGTGAGGGTCTTTGGTAAAACCATGGGGTGACTATTCCCCAATTGATCAGAGTATAGTATAGTAATACATATAAAGAAAAATAGATGAAGAATGTTAGATGGAAGCATAAACACCACTGAAAAAACATACAAAATCTGTAAACATTAAGCTGAAGCTGAATAGATAGTTACATGAAACTAATGACGATCATGATACAATCACAATAAAAATGTATATGCAAGGGATAGGTGATACAAGAACATAAAAAATTCTATAAAAAATATGTAAATGTATAAAAAAATCTTACTTCTATCATCTCGAGCATATGCTCGGTGATCAATCCCAATCTCCATCCTAGATAGTCAATCAAGCATTGGATACTGGTTGGTTCCATTTTTCTATACCTACAACCATTAAATCTTCTCTAGTAGCAAATGCACCCAATAAGGGTATCATATGTAATCTCAGTAGGATGGATCCTAAGGACTTTTGGCCATCTATTTCTTATTATATAAAATAAATAGTGTGCCTTCCAATTTTAAATTCAAAAAGGAATTAAATTAATAAATTTATAAATTTGGGCTCCACATGTATACTCATCCAATATAACTACATCGGCCAATTCCTTCTAATAATAAACCATAAGTTCCTAAAATGGTGAATTTTCAATGTCTATATGAATTGATGTGGACTGTCCCCATGAATTTGATTGGTCATGGTGGACACATGTCTATATTCTTATCATCAAGGGATCATTTCTCATTTGAGAACATTCATGTTCAATATATTTAGTTCAATTTTAGAAACAGCTTACAATGTATAGAGAGTCACCCATAGCATATCCAAGGAAATCTATAAGTAATTAAAGTATCACTCAATGTGATCAATTCAAAACCAATTATATGGATTTTCTCCATGGTGACCCATGGATGAAGTCCCTTGTGTCACTCCAAAACTGGTGTGAAAATTTCAAATAATAAACTGTAAGTCCATACTTTGAATCACACGTAGGGGAACGAGTCATTATTGAGGCATGGTTCAACAAATCCTTCCATCAAACCATCCAAGGGTTCTCCCTAAGCAAACCAGCAGAACACATCCAGATATAAAAGTATATAACACTTGGAAATCTCATCCCAAGAATATCTTGTGTCACCCCTAGTTTGTGTAGTAACCTTAAAATGTTATAATATAATGAAACGAGAGTCTTTACAAGGAGCCTTTAAGTTTGAACCCCTTGTTTCATCGTCAACAATAATTTGAATCCATCGAATTGTCGATGCACTTATATTTATTCAATGATGTGGACAAATGTCATTAAATTTTGAGTATTTATATCTAATAGGTTATAGTGGTCAAGGCATTATCATTTAATTCATATGAAACAAGAAATTAACCAATTGTAAAATTTAATTATAATAGACCACTTCATTTATATCATGGGTTCATGGGGTTCAAATACATGGATATTTTATAAAAAAACCAATTAAACACCCATGTCATCTTATTAAGAGGTAATATCTTCATGGGGAATCTATGAAATTGAAACAAAGAGGAAATTTCGATTCTAAGGAGAGGCACACCCATTTGGTGACACAAAAAAGGGTGATCATCATTGAAGATTTTTCATTTCTAGTTTGGATCATAATACACATATGAAGACACTTGTAATAATTAAATTACCAATATAAAGGCATAATTGGAATGGCCTGGTGAGTGAAAGAATGGAACATTTATTTTAAAGAGACAAAATTACTTGAAAAATATGAGAAAAACTACCTTAGTATCATAGAGATTAATTTTTCCACTGTAAACTGTAGATTTGCATTAGGATGGAAGAAAGTAATGAAACTGTCACATTCCATGTAAATGAAAAAAAATGGTTACATAAAAATATATCAATGTATGGAATAAATGACATGAAATTGATTATAGAGGATTCAAGATCATACCATTATGGATCTAATACATCCAACAGTAAGAAAAATAGATGGGAATGAAATGAGTTACCACGATCACTTGCATGAGGGGAAGGGGATATCTATGCATGGAGAGGGGGATAGTAACACTGGAATGACAAAAAGAGTTTGAGGAAAAGAAGAATGTGTCAAAATCATTAAATATAGGTTAAATGGGAATTTCAACCTCCAAACCCATTGTGCAATGTATGGTCGCACAGTTGGCCACACTATTCACCAACAGTGCACACTTATCTACTATAAAAGGGACCTTGTATGGTTCATCACACTTTTTTCCTTACTATGAACAAACCATGACAAATCATATTATTAAGGATTTCAGATGGCTTGTATGGTCATGATCCATGGGTCTCGCAACTGTAGAAAACATGTGTGGCCCCTGTATCTAAATTATAAAAAACCACATATTTTAGGGTTATCTTGGGGGTTGGGTGTCATGGTTTCCTCTAATCACGTGTCTCAGACTTCCACTTCCTAGTTTGGGGATACGGGCTCCAAATAATCCCTAGACACACCAAAGACCTCCTTTTTCTTGATTAGGATGCATAATTATGATCAATTAATGGAATTAGAAAATAAAATTAATGGAATGTACCTTAAATAAATGTGTGGACCTTACACTTATTAACTCCCCTATACATTATTTAGTTTTTCTTTTCTTCTTATAAGGCCAATTTTAGGGTTCTTAATAATTGATCAAAATGTGCCATACTAATGAAGAGGTCATTGTCTTAAACAAAAAATTTATAGTTAATTCTTAATCTAGATAATCTAAAAATTTAATATTTATAATAAAATAATAACCTTAGTATCCAAAATATACTTAAATGTTATTATTATAGTATTAGAACCTTTATCGACCCTTTATTCCATCAAATGTGAGGTGATCCTATCACTCTTCTGTACGTGTGGACTATTAATTCATGTAGCGATGAAATTATTTTTGTATCACAATATTTAATGGATGGTTATTATAATGGATATTTTTATATATGATATTTATGAAATAATTATTCTTCTTGAATTATAATATCATATATAACTTCTTACCTTCCAATCCATTGTGGAACAATAATATTTCTCATGCAAACATGTATACTACAACCTATAAAAAGCAATGACATTCGTTTTTAGTTTCAAATTTGGATGGATGGTAATAAATATATTTTCAATCCATATATAATATATAAATAGTATTAAAATATTCCAATAAATATGAAATATTATTTACCTTTCTTTTATTCCATCCATCACATTGTTAAAATAGTGATCTCGAGTTCGTAGGGTCGACCATCATCATTAACGATGTAATTCATCTTTCTATATATAAAGATTATGGATGACTCTATATATATATATTATAAATATATATTATTATTTATAATTATTTACATTATGAATATTATGAAACCATGATTAATGTACATGATCAGGATCTACCACATATAAAGTCTATTGAAAAATTTAAATATGAACACCATGAAACAATATGTTTAATAAATAAATGTTAATAAATTGTTATTTGAATGTTAATAGTTGGTGATATATGATATTATAGGTATTAAAATGAACCTATTATATAATTATAATAAATTTAAATTTATTATATATGAGGTTATATTTCATTCAAAGTAGGTCAAACTCAATGTAAGGGATTTTGTTCTCAATTTTATTTTTATGAGACACATTCTATTTTCACATTTTGTTTATATTATGTGGTGTATATTATGCACAAGTGTGTATTTTATCATTATTATAATGAAAATTTTAGTAATATGTTTCCATCTATGGTTCAATCATTTATGAGATTTTTATTTTCAAGTTACCATAGTTTAATGGGATTGATTTTTCAATGTTATTGTTTATTAGGATTTTTTATAACTATGTTTCTGACGAATAAATAATTTAAAACATCTCTTAATAATCCTGGAAATTTTATTAACCCAAATTTATTTCGAGTTATTACATGGTTTCTGTTGGAACCTTGGTCTTTCATTTCATGAATTAGTGTATAGTTGGTGTTTGTCGTCAATCCTCAATGGATGTTCAGAATGTGTGCCAGTAATGTGATCATATAGTTAAAGCAGACAACAGTGTTGAAGGTGTCACTATTTCCCAGTGTTCACAAAATTTTTGGGTCTCAAAATATGTAAATGAAGACATGGACTGTTGGTAAAAGGAGGTGCGCGCAAAGATGAAGTGGGGCGCAAAAAAAGGAGGGTTTTGGTGAAATATCTTAGTTGTGTGTGAAAAAAAGCACAGTGCATGAAATAGTGGATAGAGTTTTTTTGCAAAAATAGTTTATCAGAATCAGAACAACGAAAAATGGAAAACGAATGGGCTGCGTGAAAAATATGGGTATGTGTGTGAAAATCAATTCCTACATGAAATATCACATGCCAAATGAGATGTTTTTGGCGCCATAGGGGGTTTTGCGCACGGGGATCTGAAATGACTATAAATAGGGAGGTTACCCCCCTTGTTCATTATGATTAAAGACATAGAGACGATCCGAGGACTGTTGCGCATAAAACGTTCACGTAATGTGGCTTGAGAGAAATCTTCCGATTTGCATGAAAAATCAAAGTTTTGCGAAAAAGGAAATGATGTGCATAAAATTGAGGGGGCATGTAAGAGATTCAGTTGCATGAAAATGGGTTTTGTAGTGCAATTTATTTTTCCGCACGAATAGGAAATATTGTGAGCAATAGTAAGGACTTCCATGCAAAGGGTTGGGGTTGCGGAAAATTGTTAGTGTAACTTTTTTGTAGGTTCTGGTTATACAGTTTAGTGGTTCAGTGCGTACAAGGGAATCTATTCTAGACTTCGATGCAAGAAGAGTCTCATGCTAAGTAGAGGCAAAGAATTCAATGCGAATCTATTGAAGAGACCTCCACATTTATATTCGGATTTGGACTTCACAAAAGGCAGTGTGCTAGGGTGAGTCAACGAGAGAGAACCAAGGAACACTGATATCCCTAAACTATTGTAAAGGCAGTGAGCCTGGGATAGAGGGACTATTCCTAAACTTTTGTAATCAACAACTAGGGAAGAATAATGGAATTTGGTATGAACGAAATCCTGTCGGCGTATGCTTCTTGGATGTAGCCCTTAGTGGTGAACCATGTAAAAAGTGATGTGTTTTCTCTCTGCATGTGAATGTTTGATTTCTTCTCATATCCATCATACAGTATAAACTAGCTCCTACCAATGTGGGAACATTATCCATTAGTTTAAAAGAAAATGTTGACACCATGATTCACCCCTCCCCTCTCAGGGTGTCTCGGGGTCCTACACTTTCCTATAATCTTCAACTTTTTATGAACTCAATATAATATAATAATATATTCAATGAAAAAAATTTCATTTTACTCTTTTGTAAAATATCATTCTTCTTCCCTATTTATTTTATCTAAAAAATAATTTTCATAATATTACCTTTAATATTATCCAATAATATTATAATGTAACTTTTAAACATGATTTATTTTTTACAATTTATTTTTAAATGAATATTATTTTGATTTTTTGATCTTACCTTGGATATTTTTCAAAAAATTTGAATGGAATATTTGATTAAATAGATCTGAAATTAATGAAATTTACTAACATCAGTAATTCCCAATGACACAATTATTCTATTACAAGGTTCTAATTATTTTTTCATAGAAAATGTTTTCTTTAGATTTATGATTTTTTTGATTTTAAATAAGTGATTTCAAATTGTGATGTTTATTTTCTACAAGAAATGTTTTAGGGATATTTTAATGGATTTCTTCATCTATGATAACATCATTTGATGTAAGTTATAAATAACTATATATATGATCCTTTTATAATTTTTATTTTCTTTATATGAATTTTGACGATGATTATTTAATGATAATTAAGTTAAACTCATTTCATTTCGTCAACATAATTATGAAATGTAGAACCCCTTATCAAAATAGTTTCTTTTCCATGGGTTATGTTGTGAAGGAATAAAAATTTTTTATAAATCCTAATTCCGTTCAATGGATTCTTATATGATGAATATTTTTGATTATTATGCCACAAAAATATGTGATTTTTATAATATGTCCGGTGGTCCTGGATTATATAACCCCCCATTTAATTTGATTAAGATGCATATCTCATGAGTTAATATAGTCTATAATATTGTGTAAACCTAGTTCAATAAGGGACTCTTCCCACTATGATAATCTTATGAGTGTACCATGACATGGAATATGATTAAATATGGATTTAACCTTTTCCACTATGATAGTCATTACAGTGATCCTTGTCAATGGAAATGATTTTCATTGATTATGTGTATTTCATATAAATATGTATAATGCCAATCAAATTATCTAATGAATCATTTTTATTGATTACTTTATTATTCATGTCAAATGAATAAACATTTTTTATGAAATAACACTAGATAATGATCTATGCTATATTGGGTATGGTGTTTATATGTGACGGTCATGTTCTCATACACTGATGGTCATGCGATGTTTATGTGACCATTGATATCTACATTGTTTACCCTTAATAAGAATATAATATAACCCTTTAATATGATTCCATTCCCTGAGTAATAATGAATGGTTGTTTGAGTGATATGTATTTGAAGGGTTATAGTAATGGATAACGTAATGGGTTGTTATAAAGCTATATAATGAAAAAAAATTATGTATCCATGTTTCCAAAACACTAGAACCATATAATTTGGGTGTGGATCGTAATTTTATGTATTGAATATTCATTTATTATGATTTTATATCTACATTTGAAGTGTATGGTATATTATAGTTGTTTTTTGAGTAGTATTAGATAATAATTAATGATTAGGATTCAATAATTTTTTTGAAAACCTCATAGATAAGAACATGTATATGTAACATCATTAATATTTAATAAGTTATACATTCTATAGTTTTGTAGTAATAATTCCATATCCAAACACTAGATGTTGATATGTTTTTTTCATAGATTCACATAGTAGTAATAACCTCATTAATAGTATCATGAGTATATCCTAAACATAATAATTCTAAACGGTGAGTCTTCAATCACTGTACGCGTAGTTTCATGATCTCATGGGATAATATTTGGTTAATTCACATTCTTATTAAACATATTCCTAAAACATTTTAATAGATGATGATCACTTATGATCTAGATTAAACCAAAGATATAATTGAACAGAATGATGGATTCAAAATTTAGTTATTCTATATATTAATTTTCATAATCTCTCACTATGATTATTGTTTCTCACACAATGGTTTTTGGATTTTAATAATGGATGGAACATGGATGATTTATTATAATGTTGAATGTGATAGAATATGTAATGATTTTCTACATTTAAAAATAAATGAAATGTGAACATGAGGTTAGTAACTTATTATTATTCATATTCTATAGTGATGATATATTATTAATAATATAATATTCATTAATTTACATAACATGTCAAAAAGTAGAAAATGAAATTTTATGGAAGTTTAAGAGGGAATGATAATGGTTGTAATAATGACCAATTTTTTTCTTATCAATAATGTGGGATGAATCAACCAAGATAACGTATCAATGAAAGGGGAATATGTTTTTTTATGAATTATGGTCATTGAGAAATGAATTATACAAGAATTCAATGTCTTATGTGTTGTGAACTTTGGAATTATCTCACCCAATACCCTAATCTATGTGTTCACTCATAGACCATTGAAGGGAATCAGTTATTTTGATAATTAATGTGGAATGATTAATATTTAAACATATTGGGATTTCATATATATGTTGTACATGTATTTTAACAGTGATATTCCCATTATAAGAACCCAAAAATGTATATGGATTATTAGATATATTTTTTTATAATACGATTTTCAATCATATGTTGAATGGTACTGATAAATTATAAAATTAATTAATGTCATGTTGATATTTTATGGAAAACATAATATCATGGGAATAATAAAACATAATATATAATTCATATTGAGATATAATGATTTTTTGAGATAAATATATTATTATGATATATAATGTTAATGTTATTGTATTTGTGACCATGAAATTGTTTCTTGATTTGATGACATTTTGATTTAGGTCATTTTTTATGATGTATATTTTATTTTTGAATTGATGTAATATATTAAATAGTCTTTGAATTTAATTAAGGAATAATCATACTGTAAAATTCAATAATCATTTATTTTTTCATTTAGGTTTTATGTTTGTTGGATTTATTCTTATTTTATAATACAATCAAGGTATTGAAGTGTTTAGAATATGTTATTATTATCTTATTCATGTTTTCTCAGGATACAGGTTGGTTTTTTCAAAATATTTAGGGCCAAATGATTATTTAAGGAGGTTTTGATATGATTCCACAATCATTTATGTTGGGTTTACCATTTTTTTCAAATCCAATTTGTGGTTTTTTCCATTATGGTTAATTCATGGAACTATAAATACTAACTAACTCTCATATAGATGATGTCTCAGAGACGTGATTTCCAAAGGTAGGTGATCATTGGGAAGCATAACAGAAAACACTATGAACTAACATTGGATGGATGGATGGGAGGTTAGAACTCCTCACTCCCATTTCGGGATAATTATTCCATATTTTCGGATTATATTATAGATTTCATAAATAATCATGAATATATATTTAAATTCCATATATATAATCGATCACTCCATTGTATTTACAATCAATTAAAATCACGAATTGTTTGGAAACTATCGATATATATCTACTCCATCGATGAAACAGTCTATATGTGTTGGAGTTTATCAATCAATAGATCAATATGTCTATATTAAACGACCTAAATCTTGTTTACATTTATTATATTGTGATTCTAGTTTTAACCAACTCAGTTAGGTGATATTGAATTTGTCTTCATCAATGGAGATTAGAGCTGTAGTTATGTTGGGGGTGGTCCCATGAAAGGGGATACCATTGCATTTGTGTGAGAACAATTCGAACTCAATCAGTTCAATGAAACTTAATAGGACACGTCATACCATTTAAGGCCATGTGAAAAAAAACATTTAGTTTAACATCATGCATCAAGGTCATCTAGGTGATATATTCCAAGTTGGGGTTCATGTGGGACTATCCCAAATGTGGCCCTAACATGGATTTTCTAGTAGGGTATATGTCCCTATGACGATGTACCCCACCAATGATATAGACTGGTGAAGATGGAAAGAAAGGGATCCCAATATCATTTGGCCTCCTTGGTTCATGAATGAAATTACTCGTTATGTTTTTCAATAAGGATTGTTATGGAAAGCTCCCAGAAGGAATGTTTCCCTCTTGGTTGGGATTGAAACAACTAGGAATATGGACTAGTTAATATTAGGGTAGAAAAAGGGAATTTTTTTTGAACCTCAAAGAGGATTCCAACATATCCTTTTTGGTTGGAATAAAATCCTACAAAGGTAGAAAATATTGGGTCTTAAACTTATAAAGGTGGCCTGAGTGGTTAATTCCTTGAGAATATTTCCCTTTGAGGGTTTTATCTTGTAGGTAATGTTGTCCTTTTTATATTATGGTAACATGGTTAGGGGGATAACCCCTATTAAGAGGCCCAAGTGGTTTATATTTGACTATTCAAATTATAATATCTCCCATAACCTATAATCTCACACGAGTCATGGTCGGTGTGAGAAATAAGAAGAATTGAAGATATGTGAATCCTCACAACCTCCTCCATCTGTTGGTGTAGGATGAAGAGGGTATGGAAGATGAGAAAACATCCCCCAAAATTGACTAGTTTATTAATCCTTTATGCATTCTATTATAAATCTCCTCATATCCTCCCAATTATAATTATTGATGATAGGTAGTGGGAAGGACTACAGGAAACAATTATCACCACCCATCCCAACTATCCATCTACCACCATTCCTATGGTATGATCCTCATTACCATTAGAATGGATTTAGTATAATGTTTTGATGATAAAAACTACATATAATGTTAAAATCATAGCATCGATTACCATTTGAAGGAAATACTAGACATGGGACCCATATGTACATCCTATACCTATTCCGAGTGAATCGAGTGACCTTAGTTGAGGTTAAAAAAACAATTCGTGGTTTTGGGATAGGGGGATGTAATGAAAATTGGATATTTCTCAATGGGGAAAATATAGGTCCTTACACTATACAGAAAGAAGTTAGATTAGCCTCAAGGGGAAAATAATCTAAGTATAACTCATTCCACAAACTATCTTCTGATATGTGTGGTGGGGTATAATTAACGTTTCCTCTAAGGGTAATATATAAAGATGGTTTTCATTTATTATTATAAGGGAACCCTTTTTTGTTTTCTAGATATTTCCCCTCATAATGGATCCCTTTCTGGTTTAGTTCTCCCTCATGTTATATGGTATGTGAATTACTTATAAGGGTATTCTCCAATTTTATCCATTATTCTTACCTATTTCTTCCCTTCAATCTCATTTTTGGTTTGATCACTAGGTATTTCTAAGCATGTAATGTAATTTTCTTCCTAAAATTATTTTTTTTGCAACATATATATAGCTCCATGTAGTTAAGTAATAAAATAGTAATCCATAATTTTTTTTTATTTTTTGTGGCGAAAAAGAAAGCACCTCATACCACAAAATGAGAAGTCATTTGTAGGTTATGAAAAGGATATCTCGCACCACAAAATAATAAAATCATTTATAGGGGTTATATTTCACCACCTTCCCCTCAAAACAAAAAAAAACTATTTTTCAATTGTATAATTTGACTACATTCCCCTAAAAATGAAAAAAAAAATTCATGGGAGCTTCATTTCACCACCCCCCTACAAGTCATAAATTTATTTCCGTTGGGGTCATATCCTTACTACCCCTCTCCATAAATTATTTCTTTTCATTTGCTGGGGTTCCATGCGAAGTAGAGATCCCACATAGAGTGTATGCCCTGAGGAAGGGATGAGACGCTTTGAGGTTCTATGTTTATTAATGATAATAAAATCCATAATTATCCTATCCAAATTGATTTTATTATTTACCCAAATTCATAAAATCTTCATCATATTATTCTTGGTTTTTATCCATCCCAAAAAATTCACCCATCAAAATGTGGAATGATTGGATAGAAGTGGAGTCTATTATTATGATGAATTAAGGAAAATTTAATGATTTTTGGAATATATGTGGACCAAAAGGATGGACCAAAAATATAATTTTTTTGGTTGACTCATTTTCACCTACTGAACTACTGGTTCTTTTTGAATCATCTTGTTATTTTGGATCAACATTCATACCCTCATAGACATTTCCCTTTGAAAACAGCCTTTTCCATATACTGTTACTTTTCAATCCATTAAATATTATCACCACAAACTGATATATTTACATTATTGAAGAATGAAATCTGAATATATATGGATAGATAAAAATAGATGGGTAATCAAAATAGAAATTTTTATGCAGGTTGTATGACATGATATGATGATCATACTCCATGATATACGTGATTTTTAATTTGATAAATATGATTTTTTTGACAATTTTTAAAAAGGGATAACAATTCATGATTAAAATCCTTCTTCTCATTTAATGATAACATATATGACGAGGTTTAAATGGACATGGACTACTTATAAAAACATCAAATCTAACCCCTAACAACATAACAATCTTGGGGAAAGTATTCTAAACAATCTTCTTTTACAAATTCTCATTGATTATATTTTAACTAACATTCTACCTCTATAAAACATTATACTACAATATGATTCTCCAATCCCAATGGTTGATAAAATCCTTCGAATAGTTTTGATTGAAGTGTCCTTTGATCATGTTCAAGTGAACATTTCCACTTTAGGCCAAATCATACAAAATTCATTTCAGGGGGATTTTATCATTATTAATAGTTATTTATAAACTCATTAAACCCATAATATTTATTACATGTCCATACGATAAAATATTACCTATCAATTTTTAATCTTTTACGAGGTAATTACCCCAAAGTAAAATGTTTAAAGTATATTTTTTGGCATTGAAGGATTTTTTTTCTTATAAGGGGGGCTAGGAATTCTTAGTGCATCATAATTTCAAGGAGTTTATTGAATGGTTCGATGTCATAAAATTGTAAAATTTAGTATGGATATCCCATTTCACAGTGTATTCACCACCAGTGGTATTTCCCAAATTAATTAGTCATTACTATTTTGGTACCGACAATTTTCCCCTTCCCATTTGAAAATTTAGGAAATTTTTTTGGGATATAATCCAATTAGGGGGAATTCCCATTCTTGGTAACATGTATGAAAAGATCCATCTAATAACAAACATGGGAAGACCTTTAACATGTTTCTCAATTGACGATAGACTTGCTAATCTTGGAAGATAATCCTATAGGTCAACTCCTTTGACCCATTCACATAACCCAATCAATCATTAGATACAGATTTTCATGATTGATAGTGGGATGAAGATGTATGGTCTTTTCACAATGTGACATCCCACTCAAAAAAACTGATTTTTTGCAGGTTCATATGGGGTCACCCTCGAGGAAGTACAACATACCACATGGGATACAGTATCCGACCAAATATATCACCAAACATTGGGATAATTATATCATAAAACATTTTAGGAATGCATGGATATCTCCATATCATGATGTTTATAAAAATGTTGGACTATTCACCTTTATTATGATGGAAACATTAGGGGAGGGAAAATCCATCAACACATATTTTCAGAACATTTCTCAAATTTACCACTTTAGAGTACATATACTAGATGGAAGATACCTATATCACCCTAAAAACTATTACAATATGTATATAGTAGGGTAGAGTAACACTTTTAATGATATGATTATTTGTACACAAAAAATGTTTTCCCTTCATCATTTTTTCACACACTAGTCATCATTGATGTTGTTTGCCTAAAATATATATCCATCAATAGTTCTATTTAATTTATAAAGGATTCCTCACACTTTGTTTTCATCCCTTCTTCAATAACATCGAATGTGATTTTAAATATGGTGGAGGATCCTCAGAAGAAAAATCCAACATTATCTCATTTTGACATGAGTTTTAGGTAACTACGATAGATGGAGTTTCCATATGAAAACATCAGGCTCCCAATAGGTTTTCCTAAAAATTTGGATGTTTGAAATAGGTTGTTTCATTACCCCTCATTGGGAGTGATGTGGATGAACATCTAGTTAACCTCTTCCAAATTTGGTTGATTCTATTGTGGAGGACAATGATATGGAGGTTACATGACCCTTTATTAGTCTTTTGACCAATCTGTCATGGGGCCTTCCTAAAACATGGGTTTAATATTATCCTAATTTAATGTTCGGGAAACCAATTTGAAGTTGATGAGCTGACTATATTCTGAAATATCATTTCATATTAAAATATAAATAGTATCTTCTATGGAACAATATCATCGACCAGAACATTCTAGTAATTCCATAGATGTTTGGTCTCTATGTTTCAATAATGTTTGGAGGGGTGCAGTTTCAATATTTTATTATAAAATTATTTGTTTCTCCACTAAAATTTGTTCTAGTGAAATAGTGTTGGGAACAACCCAGATATTTATCCTGAATTATATACTGGTAGAAGTAGGTGAACATGGTCTCGATCACAATATTACCATCAAACATCAGGAATCAAGAATGTCATCTTGGATATATTTTTAAACTATTATCAAGGAAACTCCATTATAAAATATTGTGAATAATGTGGAAAGGCTTCATCAAATATTTTTTGTCTCGGGAGTAGGTTGGTTTAACTACTGTCATTTTCAAATCCTTAACCATCATGTTCTCATTTCTCAAGAGTATTTGGATGCTCGTGAATGAAATATTACCCAGTTTAAACTTTATAACCTCCATGAAGAGTATTTAATGTATAAAGATACTATGATTCATAATTTTGTTAGCATGGAAGATAAACATCATGATTATATTACTGTACAAAATTTAGAGATGTGAAAATGTGAGTATCGTGTGTCCAATGTTAATGCACAACTATTATCAAAAAATATTGGGATGGAATCCAGATGAAAGAAAATTAATATCTAGATGAAATTATGAGGAGAATGAGTCCATTAGCCAAAGATAAATATAGGATGTGAACCAATCTCAATCATTCACTTAATTCTCCATGAATAGAATTAGATTATTTTTTTAATAAATCATGTGAATGATCATTTAGTTATTTCATTTGATTCTTCTTTCACAATAATATTAATGAATACAATCTTGGAGGTGAAAATCCCTCCATTCAAAATTTTTCATCGAATGGTAACTTGGTTGTTAAAACTTTCTTTTATTGTCATCTTATCCTTCTAAATAATCTTGTTGTGTTTAAAAGGTGTAATGCTGAGATATTTTGAATCATTCGATAGTCCAGTAAAAAAATAGTCATTTTTATGAACATTTTGGATATGGTTATGCAACTATTTTCTTACGGAATGGATCATAGACTGGTATAAGTATAATTACCATCACAATAACACAAAATTTATCTTTTTTTCATAAATTAATAATATTGTTTTGGAATTTTTGAGGATCTTATATTAAACATTTTTATTAGATTTTTGTTACAAATTATTTTTTTATGTGTTTGGTGACCTAGTAGTCTTAGTTTGACTATTTTTATAAAACAAAATGGCCCCTATAATCATGATTTTATTTCTATCACCACTATAATTTTTTCATACATTTGATGTTAAGTTGGTTTAGTGAGCCTGGATCAACATTATTTCTGGTCTACCTTTACAAGTTTCAACATGATGAGTTTTATGCCTCCATTAATTGGATATTTATGAATTTAAATGGTGGAACAATTTAGTTGATGTTTTTTGTCAAATAGGTTTATCCATCAATTTCCAAGACAAATATATCTAGGAATGAATACATAGACATCCATTGGATATGGGGAGATAAATAATAAAACATAATCATGGGGTTTCACACTAGAAAGGAATACCATGGGGAATAAATCAATGGAATGTACATAGACCATGTTCGAATGATGGGATTCATTATGTTGTTTTCAGGGTATACATAAAAGAATTCATTCTACCTTAGGAATAATGATTTCATTGGTTGATATTAGAAATTTAGGGAACACATTATATAGTGCCACATATAGTAATATTATTAATACTAAAAATACTGGTTTCCTTTGGAGTCTGATGTTCTTATCACTGAAATCAAGGGAGGGTTCAAGGTCATCCCATCTTCCCCAATATAAAAGATTATAGTTTAATATATAATGGATTCATCTACACAACATGATGGGAACTATATCGATCAACATCATCCATGAGTGGAATCGTCCTAAAAAAATTGATTTTAAGGGGCGATATTATTCCCCATCCATGATATTGAATGTGTGGGGAACACATTTTGGGATTACTTGCATGGACTGGTAAATGAATTTGTATGGTTGTTGGGCCAAGAATAATGAATTTAGGCACCACAATGAATCTCATTGTGATGATAATCAATCCTCAAATAGTTTAACAAGTAATTAGAACAATTACTCAAAACCTTGTAGATCACATGAGTCAGTATACGTGTGAGATACAATAGGATATTGGAAAACACATTAGATTTTAAAAAAACTAATTTTCATGTAATTTCCCATGATAATTCCTTGGATTTTTATCTAATGGAAAACACACCATCCACTAACCTTTTTTTTATGAAAGTTTCAAAAGGTACTCAAGTATAGACAATAATTGAGGCCAATGAAATTATAGATGTTTTATATTGTGATTTTTGTGATTCTCGGATCTAAGAGGGTGACATAGAAAAAACAGAAAAGCGGTGATAATAAAAAAATTAAAAAATAGTCTTCAACTTTTGATTTCATAATGTTTTAATGAGAAAAAAAAAATTTATTCTATGGATGAAGATTATTTGGTTGATGTTCCCTACTAACATCACACATTACCATTTACCAATACCACCAAGTCAATCCAAATGTCATAATTTGTCACATGTGTTGTTGTTAAATAAATGCATTCTAAACCCTACACATGTACTCCCCGATGTAGAATTAGAGTCAGATCATGATTTTTCTTACTATGAAGAGCCTAACATAATTCTTGAAACTAGAGATCAAGTAATGAGAAATCAATCATCTCGTCTAATAATGGTTCTTTAAAAAACCAATCGATAGAGGATGCAACGTGGGGAACTGAGGATGAAATGATGAAAAACCACCAACATCTTATTAAATGGATTTATACCTGAAAAGTTTCAAGGAAAAAATTTATGATGGACAGAATAATAAAACACCTCATCCATTTTATAGTACGTGTTTCTAAAATACTTTAAATTCATTAGATAGACTATTTTGGATGAACCACATAGTCTCTCTTAAAAAAAACTTTGTTATTTATATGATATAGTTATAACCTTTCCATTATGATTAAATTTTCAACTACTATGTTTTTGAATTAAATATACAAACATTAACGTTCGCGGTCAGCGTGGTATTTTCACTCTGAAATAATCTAGTTAATTTTAGGTGAATTGTAACCTACCCTTATAAATAGATACATATCCTAATTATTGTTAACCTACCATTATGAATAGTAATATTAATTTATTAATGGAAACCTTACCGCTTAAAGTTTAAATATAATTTATCACCTTAAAAATGAAGATGAATATTACGTGTTGGTATTTTTCAATTAAATGATGAATTTAAATAAAAATTAAACATCTCATATTTACTAAATTATGATAAATGCTAAATACATGATTTATTGAGTCATGGATGACTTCCTAATGAGGTAAGCACACAAGGCTCGAACTGGTATCATATTATTTTTATTTTTGGTAATGGAATCATCAATATTGATTTTCTTAGGGAAAATTAATAAAAAAGGAATAAAATATTATGAAATCCATCCTCACATCCACTATATAATCCACCCCTCACCCCCACTTTCTCTCACATCACTCAAGCTTTTATCCATTCTCATTATCTACAAAATATACTTCCAAATACCTCCCTTGATTTCTAAGACCTTACAGTCTTAGTAGAAGGCCTAAAACAAAGGTCTTAAGGGCATTCTCATGGAGGATTACTCAAGAGTTGAACCTCTCTTCCTTTTATCTTTCAACTACTTTTACATGTTACATTCATTTATAGCTCCCTCTTCACCTCCCCTAATCCAAATTTTATGAAAATTACAGTACCATACATGAACTAGAAATTTATTATGATAATGTATTATTTCATCATCATCTCTCTTTCCCCATACTATTATAATAAAAATTAAAACACACTCTGAAATGTGTTAATTTTTCACATTCAAGGACAACGAGTTTACAATATCTATTACTGTCATCAAGAATAGTAACCAATACTTTTTAATGGTTTAACTAGATAATTATATATTGATTTCATCTTATTAATGTTTCATAATCTTTACACACTCATAATATATATTAATAACACAAATCATGTTCATTGTTCACAAAACTGATAATCTAATCCATGCGTTTATCATTTCATATCTAATGAGTCATCCACATGGTATATAAATAAATTCATTATTATAATATTTATATCACTTTAATGTCCTTAATAATATATATTAACAATTAGGGATGGTTAAACACACATCAAATGAACTTCTATTCATTAATATTGGTAAACTGATGGATTAATGTATGACCATAAGAGGATTTCTTTTAGAGTATACACTGGGGAGGGTCATTAATGTAGATGATTGAAAGGGGATGACCTTCTTTTCATATTACCTTATATGCATTTGGATAGATTCCACATAACTCATTAAAATATATATTCTCCTGATTGATTATTTATAAACCATGTAAGGGTCTCCATGGGATGTATTCGATGGAGGGCCTCATGAATTATAGGTAGAGATGTTCTAAGGGTCTCTTAAAAGATGGTTTTTTATTTATAATTTGGTAGAAATTTACTATGATAATCGGATATAATTGATAGATTCTGAATGGCCTCAATAACACCAACCCTGAGAAGTGTATGATTTTTTTGTGATCAAGGATTTTATATTGCTTTTTTGGAATTTGTATTAGATGTTCTCTATGGGATAGATAGAATCGTGTTTTATGTATAGTGAGTTCCATGAATGTTAGATTTTCTAAGTCTCTATCAATTTTCTATTGAAATATATCAATTGTTTTTTGTTTTTTTAATTGATATATTTTCCTACCCTAGAGAGGCTATTGATGCGGGTTGATAATATCAAGTTGTAACGGGTTTGTGTTGCCAGTCCTATTATCCATTTACCGTGATATATTGTCGATTATCCATGTAGATGGGAGTAGGAATATATGTATACTCTTTAGGGACACTTATATTATTTTTAAGGTCTAATTCAAATGTATTGGTGGGGTTTTGTTCTTGAATCATATTCATCACTAACACAATCATTATATCATATAACACTTTTAGAATGTGGATAAGAATATATTCCACTCCTTCTATCATTTACAAGATGTAATGGGTAAACATTGAATGTATAATAGGAATATATTCCCATTAAATAGCTATATAATGGATGTATTCATTCTTATATGCACCATTCATTGTTTGGAATTTACCAAAAATCATCATATGTTGGGTAAAAGATATATGTCCAAGCCAAATTTTTTGTCTATACATTCCAAAAAAATTTCTATGGTTTCTACAACACCTTTTTGGTGGGCATGATATGTACAAGAAGGAGTATAGGCCAAAACATTGGTTTATACCACGCCTTTTTGGTATGATTCACTTTATGGAACATGGATTTGGTTCATATACATAGTTTTAACACTTCCTTAACTTGCTTTTCTAGGGTGCTTTGGTCTTAGTGACATGACACAGATACCATGGGAGGACATCCCAATCATGTAGAGGACTTAGTATTGATAGACATTCGCAATGGTAGTTAATTGATGGAGTTTTTCACAATCACTCTTTGTTTATTGAAACAATGCCCATTAAGTTATCCTTCTCTACCACCCTATGGTAATGAACGAACATATTGTTGTGTTCTAAAGAATGTATCCTGAAATGATTTGATACAAAAATGTGTTTCAACTGATTTTTGGACACCACGCATCCTTAAGTGGATGTTTAGTGGGATGTAATTTCATATATGGATTATTTTTCATTATCTAAGTCTAATACTATATATTAGAGATGGTTAATTTGATAAAATGCATTCAAAACTCAATATTAAAGATACTTGCTTAGCGATGGGATCCTTTGACTGGATGATGACCTAGGTTTTGTAATATCCCAATCATAAATTTTTCTTCTCTGATTATATACCCTTTGAATTGAAAGTTGTTCTATAATAAGTAACTAAATATTAATTTATAGGATACACAATAAATAAACCAATGAAATTAGAATCACAATAAACAAATTCATGTGAAATTTATTTTCATGAAGGATGCATTTCTGGATACATCCATTCATTGATATATTAAATGAGTTTAACATGTGGAAAACACTTATAGATTGATTAATAAAAGGATTCACATTGGGATCCAGATTTTTTAAATTGAATGATTTGGGGCATGATGATTGATTATAGGGGTTTTGAATATGGTATCTTAGTCATTCACAACAGGTTAAACATTTTTTTCAATTCACTTTTTTGGTAGTTCCCAATAGTTTAAATTCATGGATCATAAAACACCAAATGGATCATATATCTAAAATGTCATGGAACTGCTTTCCAATGGTAGTTTGTCATTGAGAAGCATAACTAATGACACCTAATGACTCAAATTGGTTAATAGGATGGTAATTCAGGCTCATAATACCCTTCTAGGGTGTATTATTCAATGATTTTAGACTCCCTTGTAGATTTAAAATATATTCATGAACCCCTATATTAATTCCATATACAGAATTGGTTACACCTATGTATTATCAAAAAATTATAGAGATTAATTTAAGGGAATCCATCTTTACATAACCTAGGTTATCCATATGGAAACCATATATATGTTTTAGATATTCTTAATCAAGGGAACCATTTGTTAACATTGTTGGTCCTCTGTATTAGTAAAATTTTTATGCTGGTTTTAAGAGAAATAGGTAGGCATGCAAGAATTTAACATCATCCATGGGGGAAAGTGATGTTTTAATATTTGTATTAGTCCTGCTATATAGGATTACTAAATATCCTCATAAGAGGAATCATAACCTATGTAGTTGGGTTTCACTTAATGAGAAAAATCATACCTTTTAGGGTCATGTTAGAAGGACAAAACAATGATGTTTAATGTCATGGGTCAATGAATTATTGGAGAAAGATGCCTAAGTAGGGGTGGTTTGGGTCTTACACATATGAATCCATGCTTGTTTTTAGTCTAGATGGGAATATTTACCTATGATGATGTCCCACATCAGTAATATGGACTGATGAGGATGGTTTGAATGGGACATGGAAGGGATGTGTGATCCTACGTGGGGTCATTAAGTTATTTTTAATGTAGACCAATAAGGATGGTGTTGGAATGGTCCCAAAAAGAATGTGGCAAATTGAGTTGGTTTTAACCCAAATAGGAATATGGTCTAGATAAGATTAGTTTTGATTGGGTTGTTTGGTTTTAACAATAAAATAGATAACTAAATTTCATATATTGATTGGAATAAAATATAGTAAAATTTAATAATGTTGGCACATTCACCTATAAGTGAATCCCAAGTGGGTTCTTCACAGTTAATATGAAACATTGAATATTATATATCATAGGGGATTTGTTTCTTTGAGAACAAGGAATCATGGTTATTAATCATACACCTAGATGGAGGCCCAAGTGGTGATTATTTGATCATATTGATGAAACGATTTCCACCAATATCTATGTCCATGTGATCTATGCTCGGTGTGTGAGACAAGAGGAAGTTTAATATATGAAATATAAATAAAATACATCATCTTATGGTGGATGAGGGAATGGGTTTTAAATGTGAGATAATGTATTACAAGAAACACAATGGCCTTACTACATAAGAGATTGCATTACAAAGATATTCATCACCTCTCCTTTCAACAGGTGGAAGAGAGGAAGTGGGTGGTCCTATAGGAAAAACATGTCGCTCTCCAATATGATAATCCATCTACTATCATCCTGATGTTTGAGATCCTAATTAACATGAAAATTAAATATTGTGAACATTCAAAGGATCCAACTATTAGGGTAGTAAAATTATGGGATTTGATTACCATTGAAATGATATTATGCATTGGGACACTCTGGTGTGTCATGTCCATAGTCTGAATGAATTTAGAGGCCTTAGTAGATGACATAATAAAATCATTCATGGTTTCTAGAATGATATATGTGAAGGCATTTGTACCATTATTGAATGGGAAAATATGGGGTTGAATGCTATGGGGAAAGAGGGAAGCATGCCCTCAATGGGAAAATACTCTAAGGATATCCCATTCAAATTTTGATCTTTTGATATGCATGGTGGCGGTCATGTAGGGTTCCATGAATGGGACTACATCTTGGCGAGCATTTTAGGAAGGTGTAAGGGACCCCTTTACGGGTAACCAAATATGTCCTCTAATGATAGATCCCTTCATTTCTGGGACTCATTAATTGTATGATTAACACCCATGTATTTATTGAGAAATACGTTATCTTTTTCATTTATATTTATGAATAAGATTTCAATTTAATAATAATGGTGAAACATTTCTTCAATATCATACTTGACACGCAACAACAGGTTTCTCTGAAATAGTACGTTGCACACAACATTGAGTTATACTGAAAAACAATACAGTAATAATATTACTATTTTAAATAGTATTTAATACCTAGAAATTGGGATGGAAGGAATGAATAATATCAGTTGAATTATAAAAATATGGTTTACACATGTTAAAAAAATGATTCACTGGATACCATATTTTTTATAATTAGAAATAAAAACCAATTGAATATAAAGGATGTGTTTTTATGAAAACCTATTTAAAAAGAGAATAATTGTGTTTATAAAATCATATCACTCACTATGGATATTTATTTAATGAGAAATATATATTATATGTTCAATTAAATTATTTAAACTTAGCTTATAATTTTTCCATATATTATATAAGAAGAAATTCAAATTTTCAAATAAACAAAGTATTTTTTCTAAAAATTCACTTTTACCACCTTTTATTTGAGAACCCTTTACAAATTTATCCTTTTTCACCATTATATATTATATTTCCAAAAATTTAATTCATCTATTTAATGGCTACAACAAAACATTCTTTGGATAAATTTTTAGTAAATTTCTAATAAATTTCAATGTTTAATGAATAATGAAAAATAATTCATTTTAATTCAAAACTGACTTTTCATCTAATTTATTTATATAGTTATATTTTCCATTTAATAAGATTTATAGTATAATTGATTTAAAATTTTATCATTTAATGGATTTTTTGTTATTTTATGTAATTTTACAATGAAATTGGACACTAACACATGTCAATCGTTGGGTAATTATTACTTCTTAAAAACCTGCTTTTCGGTTTTGACAATGGGAATTAATTTTAAATTAATTACTGTTATTTTAGTGTTTTGAATTTTGAAAACTAGATTCCATATTTTTAATCATAAGGTCCAAATTGTGTGAATAGTTACCTTTTCTTTTTGGACATTATGAATAGTATATCCAGTAATAATTTTCATTTACCATGGTTAATGGGTAAATATGGTAAATAAGGTAAACAAATAATAAATTAATAATATACTAATACCCTAAAACATGACTTAATCCTATTTGATTAGATATTTCCAATAATGTTCATCCTTGGTTAGATTTGGGGACCCCATGAAGCCACATTGATTTGAAAATTACATTTAATAAGAATTAATTTAAAGTAATGAGAAATGCAACAAAAACATGTTTCTTTTTCTAAAACAATGTTAATATATGGTTATATAACAAATATCATTGATATTAAATATTCATTTTAATGATAAAATTATTAAATACATCATGGTATTTTATTTATAATTTTTACAACTAAAAATATATAAATATAATTATGACACAATAATGATGCAGTGACTGATTCATTAATAAAGGATTCAAATAAATGAAATAATGAATATTAAAATAAATGTAATGGGAATATTTTAATTCCATCCATAAATTGTTTGGATGATATTGACATATAATTTGTTATTTAATTCCTTTTTTTAGAAATATCGTTTCTATGAATTTTTAAAAAAAATCATGTACGAATAGTTTCCAAAATTGACATAATTCATAACATCAAACATAAAATAGTTTATTAAATGATATTAATTTCCTAAAAATCATATATTCGTCCAAATGGTTATGAAAAGACCAAATAAATAGTAAATAACTTTTTGGGACTTTTTACATGATATGCTAATTAAATTAACCCATGATGTGTAAATAACATTATATCACTATAATATTAAAAAGGGTAAAAAAAGGGTTAAACCAAAAAGGCAAGGATAAAAATACATTATGAAACTATGTAAAAAATATTGGATGATGTTTATTAGAACAAAAAAAATTTATCGGATATCTAAATATGTTTTGTACTATTGTTTAATATAAATTGGATTTATAATAAATTAATATTTCAAGACTTTCTTAAAGTGCTCCACCTCCCTCTTATAAAAGGCCACCAGCACTTCCCACATATCTCACACTTATAATTCACCATGGATCATCAAAATTCATCCCAAATAATCTCCCATTATCCTTACTAAAACCCTATAAGCCTTAAATATTGATGAAGGCAATTCAAGAAAGCCTATTGGCTCAAATTAGAAGAAGTTACCTGATTTAGAGATAACATCTACTGTCAAGAATCATTCCATTATTTTCCATCTCCACTACCAATGATCTTATTATTATTTGATTACATAATAAAAATATTATCCAAAATATAATATTATTTTTTATGGGATGGATTACCACAACACATATGTACACCTCCATCTAATGGATACGAACATACTATTTCTCTGTACAGTGAACTACTACCTCATGAAATGATGATTGTTAAATTTTATCCTACCACCTCTCATGGTGGCCATTATGATGGAACAAAATTCATATATTATATATATTGTATTTATATTGTCTCCATTCTTACCTATTTTATATTTACGCCATACCCTTATGCTTTCTATAATGTGTAGGTACGACAATTTCATTTGGGGATGTGCGGACTACTGCTCCCTCAATGTGATTTGACTTGTTCATTCCATACATGAAATGTATAAAGGATGAAATAAACAAACATATTTAATCTATATAAAATATTTATTATTAATCAATTATAATATACCTACGTATCATTTAGATTTCATTCCCTTAATAAGATATTGAAATGAATGTAGTGCTCAATCACACATACGGCCCACCAACTCCATGAACGATGCATTTTTTTTATTATAACCAAATGTTATGTAATATTATAATTACATATATAAAATTTATATATGATATATATTATATTCTGGTTATATATTATAATGGAATTGTAATTATAATAAGTTCATTTTCTACTCAAATGTCGAATGTCAAAAAAATGATTGATATGAACTTGAATAATTATTTGACTATTATAACAATGTAATAAGTGATATAAAAGGAATAATATACAAGATAATGTATTGGGAGAAAGTATAAATTAACATAAGTTTATTATTTATGGAGATAAATAATAATCAATACATTTCAAATTCAATGTAAGGGAACCTGTCACCCTCCACTTCTAGTCAAAGAATTCTTTTATGTTATGTCATTTAATTTCTATTTTATAATGTTGGGGTTTGTTCTTTACTATCCTTAATTAATTCAATTTTATTTCCAAATGATGAGAGACCCAATTACCTCTCATCAACATATTTTTTAATTTTTAATTAAAGATGCAATCCTACTGAATTTTTCTAATGGAATTTCTAAACACGATTTACACTCATTGGGTTTTATGCATATTTCATTCATTATATTATGCCACGATTATGTGTGTAATTTCTTTTTATTTATTTATTTTGTAATTTCCACTTCCCATGGTATGGATATACTGTTTATACACATATCCATACCATTTTCAAATACATACATCATTTATACTAACATTAAAGGGGAATCGTGGCACAATCTCCATTTAATGAGTTTAATATCCATGTCATTGGTTTTGTTTTCCAAAGAATATGTGTAAATTTCCTATGACTATACTATAGTAAATATACACTTATATTGGGTGTATTTATATTTTTCACAAATAATTATTTCATATATTTATGATTATTTTAAGGATACAACCTTGGTAAGGTATTTCATCTCAATCTCTTTTCATTGAGGCATATCTTGATGTTAGGAACCTTTATTATCAAATAATGTGTATATAAAAAATTTTTGAAATTTTATATAATGAATTTATATGTTCTCATGATATTTGATAATTTTTATATGTTATTCCATAATTATTTATATTCATGTGTTTATAATGTGTTATGGGACACTATAACTAAAACATTATTTCAAATGATTTAATGATTAATTATTCTAAATCATACTCATTAATTTCCATGTTTTGTAAATGGTTTTAAAGATTTATTTATATTTAAATTAAACCATTCACATTTTAATTACATTAAAATCTTCAACATAGTGTGGGACACATTTACTCAAATATTTTCTTATTTAATGTTTTAAATGTGGCTTTTAAAATGTAATGATTATGTTAATATATTGAACTAATATATTGTGATTGCAATGTAGAAATTTTATCTTTCCATTATCCATGTATTATTTGTTATTATTATTTAATGGTACTTGGGTATTTTATGGGTGTTTATATGATGAATAACATGGGTGTTTCTATGATAAAACTAGTGTAAGTGAACATGTGATAGGTCTCTGATGAATTGGGTAACATCACAGAGGTAAATGATAATGTTTATAGTAAGAGATTTGGGTAATATAATGTGATGAGTATTCCAAATGAAACTATGAAGGTTAATCCCTATATGGATATGAAATATACCTTGAAAGTATTTTATGGATTCCATAAGTTACCATAATGGTTTATGATTTCTATGATTTATTTTTAAATATTATGATTTCATGATGTATGTTAAAGGGATTATATTTTATAAGTAAAAATAAATATTTCATTGATTATTATATATTCATGGACTAATATTTTCTATCTATATTTGATATCCCTTAGAGAGCTTTGAATTCTCCTCCCATTTTTTGAAATGTTTTTTCACATGGTATAAAGATGTTTAAGAGAACGGTAGAATTCAAGAATATGTTTTTCCAGAGAAGAATTCTTGTTTTTTTCAGGAGTTTTATTATTGTGAAAAAAATTGTAAATATTAGAAGTGTCTCCTTTTTAATATTAGAGATGTTATTTAATAGTTATGGACTCATTCTCTAAAAAACTAAACCAGAAAATATCCTCATTTAAAACTCTTGACTTAACTCAAGACTATGTAATGTTTAAGGCTAGAGCCTTATAGTTGGAATGACAGGAAATGTTTAGAAAACATTGGATATTATTATGATTTATTAAGGGGTAGGGATTTGATCATGGGTTTATAATTTTAAGGAATATTATATATTCAATGAATTATAATACCCTTTTGTGGATTATGTTATTTCTAGGAGATTAATGGGTTTTTTGGAATAGTTCACCATTTAGGAAATTATGGGTTTTATGTTTTTGGGATGAAAAATGTGAGGTATGAAATAACAATTGATGTTAAAAAATGTTATGGTTATTTTTTAGGATTTAATCTCATTTTCATAATTATATTATAATTAAATAGTTTTTTAAATATTGGAAACATGCAGAAAGTTTGGCAACTCATCGCGTTAGACAAAGTTGTGGGAATCAAACCCAAAACCAAAACACAACTAAGATTTATCACCTACCACAATCCTAAATTATGTCCTTAGTTATTAATATTATTATTTATATCTAAATTATTTTTTGTGTTATGAGTAATTTTATTTTGGAAAAATATCTTTTACTAAATGGATATACTTTTTATAGGAAACATAATTGGTTATTAAGTGATAAATGTTATTTTTGAACATGTTATCCTTGGTAACATTATATGATTATGGTAAATAAAATACTATGGGATATAATTTAGGATTTATTGTAGAATTATATTTGGGGAATAATCAATGATTTCAACTATGGACATATGGAGAATTAGAGTTCTTATAGAGATGATTAACCTATCATGGAAAACATTTGATTAAGTTAATTACTTTTTAGTATGAGACTTTAAGAGTTTTCTATATTATTTGGAATTAAATTTTAATAATTACCATGGAAGTCTTTTTGATCAAATCCATAAATATTTTGGGTTTCAGACATATTTTGGTTTATTATGATTAATTTTATGGTCAAGTGTTTGTTGAATCATCTTTGTTGAACATTGGGTATTGTTTATTGAATTCTGGAGATTAAGGGTACTTTATCAATCTATAATGGATTATCTGATTTGGGGATAATATGATCTTGTAATAACCATTTTGGATTTGGATAATGTATTAAGATAGGTGAAATATATGTTTTATATTTTTATGATTATCTAATTATCTAGTAGTTGATTATAGTGCTTCATGTGTGACCAAATCATCTTGAATACTCATGGTTTATAGAAAAGAAGTGTTTTTAGTAGAAACATATTAAAGGATGAAACTATAATTGACAAGTATGTTTCCTTATGTTCTTAGTCAAGACCATATATAAATTACACAACATTAAAAAAAGGATATTAGTACAAAATATTTTTCTGTTTAATTTTACTAGCATGGAATTAATGATCGTTTAACCCATCACAACATTGTTGTTTTCTGGTTAATATCATTCTCTTGATCATGTTTTATATCACTCTCCATTAGAACATGATAATTATTATTTCTTCTATTTCCATGTATTCCTACATGGAACCATAGTTTGTGTTATCTCGTGTGACCTTTTTACTTTAGTTTATTAATTTTATAGTGATATTTTAATTGACTATTTTTCCAATGCGGTATTTTCAATGAATTTTTATAGACCAATTATAAAATTGTGACGACACAATTTCCAAAAGGGTGGAATGATGTAATGACCCATGTAGTTATAGAATAATACCTTTTTCTTTTCTATTGTTATTTATGAATAAGATATAATTTTTAAATTAAAGGGGAAAATTTTTTATATAGCATACTTGACACGAAACAATGAGTTTCTACTTAAAATTATGTTTCACATAACATTGAGTTATACCGAAAAATAATATAGTAATAATATTATTATTTTAAATAATAGTTAATGCATATCCATTGGGATGGATTGAATGAAGAAAATCTATTGAATTATGAAAACATGGATTAAAAATGATTAAAAAATGATTCATTGGTTAAAATTTTTTTTATAAATAGAAATAAAACCCAATTGAATATATAGGATGTGTTTTTATGATAACCTATTTAAAAAGAGAATATTTTTGTTTACAAAATAATATCACCCTTTTTTTATTTAATGAGAAATATATTTTTTTATTCAATTCAATGTTTTAAAATAATCTTATATGTTTTCCATATATGAAATAAGAACAAATTCAATTTTTCATATAAAATCATTATTTTTCAAAAAATGTTATTTTACCATCATTTTTTAGAAAACCCTTTATAAATTTAGTTTTTTTCAATTTTATATATTTTTTTAGAAAATAATATTATTTTATTGAAGTGTAAAACCAAAATTTACTTTGGATATGTTTTTGGTAATTTTTTGATTAAGTTCATTTTTAATGAATAGTGAAAAATTCTGCATTTTAATTCAAAACATTATTTTCATATAATTTATTTATTTAGATAAATTTTTATTTTAAATGTTTTTAAAGATTAATTTCATTATGATTTTATCATTTAATATAATTTTTTTCATTAAAAGGAATTTCACATTGAAATTTGACAAAAACACATGTCAATCTTTTGATAGTTATTACTCCTTAAAAACCCATGTCTTGATTTTGAAAAAAAGAGTTAATTTTTAATTAACTATGGTAACTTCTATGTTTTGAGTTTTTAAAAATGGATTTCATATTTGGATCCATAATTTACAATTTTTTTTAATAAGTACCTTTTATTTTTTGGACATTTTGAATAGTAACTTCAGTAATTAGTTTTATTTACCATTGTTAAAGGGTAAATTTCATAAATAAGGTAAAAAACAAAATAATAAAAATAAAAAACTACTCTAAACGTCCCTAAATCTTATTGTTTGATATTTTTATGACCATTTCCATCCTTGGGTAGATTTTGGGTCCCATGGGAGCCACATTGATGTGAAAATAAGATTTAATAAGAATTAATATAATTTAACGTGAAATATAACATAAACATCTCTCATTCATTAATACAATTTAAATATCGGATTATATAACTGACATATTTGAATATAAATATTAATTATAAATATAAATGATTCCATGTATCATGTTATTTTATTTATAATTTTTAGACATTATATAAATAGATTTAATTATAACATAATTATGATGAAGTGATTGATTAATTAATAATGGGTTCAAATGAAATATATTATAAATATTAGAATATTGGTAATTTTATCATTTTTATTCCATAAACTAATTTTATGGATGATATTGACATATTTTATTTTATTTAATACCTTATTATTTAATGAATCGTGTTGTTATTTATTTTTTAAAAATTCATGTATGATACTATCAAAAATGGACATCATTCATAACATAAAATATAAAGTAGTTAATTAAATGATATTTAATTCCCAAAAATATAATATTTGGATAAATGATTAATAAAGTTCCATATATTTCATAAATTCATCTTTTTGGGTCTTTTGACATGATTTAGTAATTATATTAATACACAATGTCTAAAAAACATGGTATCACTGTAAGATAAAAAAAGATTAAAATAATGGTTAAAACAAAAAATAAGGATCAATAAATATATAATGAATGTCTAAAAATAATTGGATGATATGTGTTGGATCTAAAATCAACTTATTATCTAATTAAATGAGTTTTTAAATATTTTTAATCGAAATTTAATTTATTATATATTAATATTTCAAGACTTTTCTAAAGTGTCCCTCCTCCCTCTAATAAAAGGCCAGCACCTATACCCACAAAACTCACACCTCTATAACCCCTAGAATGGTTATAACTATGACCAAATAATATACCAAAATCTCTCACATACTTTTATAATCCTTACCTTGGGATAAAGGAAATTCAAGAAAGTTGTTTGGCTCAAATCAAAAAAAGTTACCCGTTTTAGAGGTAACGTCCTCTCTCAAGTACCTACCAATTATTTTCTTTCTCCACTCCATATAATTTTCGTATTCATGATTAAATAACAAATATAGTATTGAATATATAATAGTATGTTATTATGGAATTTATTTTAACTACACTTACATGCACCAACATCTAATGGATACAAACATATTATTTCTGTGTACGGTGAACTATTGTCTCATGAAATGATGATTGTACAATTTTCTCCTACCACCTCCCATGGTTTCCATTATGATGGTAATTTATCTATATATTATATTTGTTTTATTTATATTTTCTCTATTTTTATATTTTCCGTATTTATTTCGTACCATTATACTTTCCATAATGTGTAAATATGATAATTTCATTTGAGGATGTGTGTACTACCACCCTTTCAATGGGATGTGACTCGTTCATGCTAGAAAAAGAACGTATAAAGGATAGAATAAATCAACATATGTAACATATATGAAATATATATTATAAATTAATTTTAATATACCTATGAAACATCCATGGCCATTTCTTTAAATGATAAATAAATTAATGTAGAGTTCATGCGTACGTACGACATGTCATCTTCATTTACGATGCATTTCATTTATTATCTCAAAATGTTATGTAATATTACTAATACATATTTATAAAAGATATATATTATACTTAAATAATTTATACTAGTATATTTTTAATGAAAATTTGAACAATGGAAAATTTGTAATTATAACAAGTTTATTTTAAAATCATTTATCGAATATCATCAAAACGAAATATATGAACTTGAATAATTATATGATTTTTATAACAAGGTTATAAGGGATAAAAATTGAATTATAACCATGATTATGGTTCTAAAGAAAGTATAAATCATGTTAAATTTATTATTCAGTGATATAAATAATGAACAAGAAAACTCAGACTTAAGGTTAGGGAACCTTTCACCATCCTATTTTAGTCAAAAACTTCATTTATGTTATGTCTTTTAATTCACATTTTCATATAAAGGGGTATTTTATTATATATAATTATTTCGTTCCATTTTATGTCAAAATTATGAGGAACCATTTTATCTCTCATCAACTCAATTTATGAATTTTTATGTACCACTGTTAGGTTTGTGAATTTTCGTAAGGGAGTTTCTAATCTTAATTTCCACTCATTGGGTTTTATGCATACTTCATTGATTAAATTATGCAAGGATTATGTGTGGAATAAATGTTCATTTATTTATGTTTTAATTTAAACATTCTAGTGTGTTTATATAATATTTCTACACATATTCATCCCATTGATAAATTCTTACGTCACTTATACGAACATTGTTAGAGGAATATTAGCTCAATCTACATTCATTGAGTTAAATATACATGTAATTGGTTTTGTATTTTAAATAATATGTGTGAATGAACTAAGATTTTTTTACACAGAATTTCCAATTATATTGGGTGTATTTATATTTTTCACACTTAATTATGTCAGTTATTTTTCATTAATCTTATGATACGATCTTTGTAAGGTATTTTGTTTCAATATTGTTTCATTGAGGTATATCATGATCTTAGGAACCTTTATTATCCTATAATGTGTATATAAAACCAATTTAAAATTTTATATCAGGAATTTCTATTTTCTCATGATATTTATTTTTTCTTTTTATTTTATTCTATAATTATTTTTAATTAAGTGTTTCTCAAGTGCTGCGAGACACTTTAACTAACACATTGTTTTAAAAGTTTTATTGATTTATTAATAAAAATATTTCTCATTAATGTCTGTGTTTTCAAAATGGTTATAACGGTTTATTTATATTGAAATTAAATTTTTAACATTATAATTCCCTTAAATGTTTCATCATAGTATGGGACACATTGACTCTAAAATCTTCTATTAAAATGTTTTAAATTTACCATTTAAATTTGAGTTATTATGTCAATATTTTGAACTAATATCATTTGATTTCAGTGTGAGAAATGTATCTTTCTTTTATTCTTGCTCTATGTGTTAATATTATGTAATAATACTTGGACATTTGGGAGGTGGTTACGTGATAAAACCAATATGGGTGGTTCTTTAGTAAACCATGGGTGGGTGAGGCCGTGATAGCTCTCTAATGCATTGGGTAATGTGACATAGGTAAATTATAATGTTTCTCCTAAGAGATTTTGGGAATATAATGTGATAGGTATTCTAAATGTAACCATGAAGGTTACTCCCTATATAGTTGTAAAAGCTAAAATTTAAGTATGTTACGGATTCCACAAGATAACATTATGTTTTATGATATCTATGAGTTATTCATAAATCATATGATTTCATGAGGTATGTTAAAAACCTTATATTTTATGATAAAAAAGTATGATATCATTGTTTTTTTTATTCATGAACAAATGTTTTATTTCCTTATTTTATATCCCTTACTGATATTTTTATGCTGATTCCATGTTTTTTAAATGTTTTTCACATGGTATAAGGAAGGTTAAGAGAAATGAAGAATTCAAGAAGATTTTTTTAAAGAAAAGAATTCTTTTATTATTTAAGGAGTATTATTATGGTGAAAAATATTACATTTAGTAGAAGTGAATAAAATATAATATTTGAGATATAATTTAATAGTTATAACTAATTATTTAAAATTATAAATATGAAAAGACACTAAATTTGAATTCTTGAATTAACTAAATAGTATGTAATGTTTGAGGTTGGGGCATTATAGTATTTGGTAGGTGAATTACCTACTGGGGTTATCTCGAGGTTTATCCATTCTTTGTATGTCTATCATCCTCTATATCCAATTTCGTTGATAAAATACTAGGTATTTGTAGGTAAGGAAAAAAATTTATTACCAAAATGATTAGTTCGCATAAAATATTCTTGATTCCCTGTGGTCGAGTAATCAAAATATTGTTTTCAAATGATTTTGTTGTTTACATTGGGGTAGGGAGACATCATTATACCATTTTTTTTGATGTAAAATAGATTCCTTATTCTAAAAATGAATAATTTTTTTGAGGGTGTTATTTCAGTGACTAACCCTATAAATGAAAAAAAAAATTGCTGAAGGAAAAATTTTACCACCTACACGGCAATCAAAAATATTCATTTTGTGGGGATCATTATTTTACCTCCTCTTCCCAGAAAATGAAAATTCATTTTTGGGGGGGTAATATATTCCATCACACCCCACAAATGATTTATTTTCATTTTTTGGAGTTCCATGTGGAGTGTTGGTCTCGTATAACATGTACTCTATGATTAAGGTATGTGAAAGTTTAAAGATACGTGTGCTTTACCAATTTTAAACTCCCTTAATACCTTATCTATTCGGAATTTAGGATTTCCATGAATTCATAATTGATTATTCAGATTATTTGAGGATACAACTGAACCCATGAATGTTAAAGGTAAAAAAATATTTCATTAAATATTTCATGTTCATGGGATTTTAATTTTATCAAACATACATTAGAGGAGTATAAAGGTTACATATTTATGGAATAGAAAAATTTGAACTATGAGTGTTTATGTTGAGGATTGAGAAATTAATTTATTGTATTTATCCATATTGGATAACATATTATAAAAATCATGGATTCAAAATATATTTATAGGTCTATGAAATGACCTATGGATCTTATGATTTTTTAATATTTCATTTTAATACAACAGATACAAAAAATGTTTTTTAATATTCCTTTTTTTTGTTAGAGATTAGATAAAACTATAATTGAATGAATTGAAAAAATTATTGAATTGTTCAATTGAAAATATAAATAAATATTATCTTCTCATGTACACCATATTGATAGTAAATAATCCATCGACATTGGAAAATGATATTGAAAAATAATTTTTCCTTATTTCTTTCATTTATTTTAACTAATGGTCCTTCTACCACACAATGATTTATTATTTTCTAGTTATTAAAATCCTCATGGACATGTTCTATATCCCTATCTATTAGTACATGGATGTTATGTTTTCCTCAATGAAATTATTTTAAGATCCAACCAATGTTCTCTATTTCTGATAACATTATTATGTGTTATTTTATGTGACATTGATGTTTCTGACTTCCCCAATTCAAATGATCTTTTATATCCTTTGTATGATGTGGGTTTTGAAAAGATATATTTTAAATTTTAAGCCATTGATTACAAAGATAATATCTTTTATGGAATAATATATGTATGGGGGTATAATTTAATAGAGATATATTTTAAAATACATTCCTCGTCAAATAAATTGTAACTATTCGATAACATTCAAGACATATATCTCTGATCGTAAAACGAAGTACAATATATAATAACATAACATTTAAATTAATATTTGTGAATAGTATTGGTGATATTATGGAAAATAGTTTTTAATTTTTAACATAATTCTATGACTTTAGCAATTTCATAATTTACAGATACTAAATTTTTTTATTAATTAATTTTATATTACAATAAAAATTCATCAAAATAGTTTTCATTAAATTTTGTGTGTGAGTATTATAATTAATATAAACATTTTTTGGTAATTTAATTTGAAAATAAATATCATTTTTAAAACCATAATATCAAAATTATCTATATTTAATAATTTTAGAATTTTCTAAAGTAATTGAAATTTCATTAAATAGTGAAAAATTACATTTCTTGTAAAATATTCATATCATATTATTTTAAAGTACCCTTATACATTGAATGGTATCCTAAAGTAACATTTGACGCCTATAATTTGATATAATTTAATTAATTATATAGGGATCACCTTTACACATGATTTTATTGTAAGTTAAATTTTGGTCTTAAAAACATATTGTTTTTCTTTAACAACTTATTTTATGTGAAAAATGTTTTTTTAAATTAAATAATTATTTAAATCAATAATTAATAATTATTTTAATTGAATTTTAGATTAAAAATTCAATAACATTATTTTACATTAATTCGATTGTTTTTTAATAATTAGAGAATCAGAATAAAAAAAGTTTTATGCTTAAAACATATTTTTTCTACAAACAGTTTTTGTTACGTTTTTGAACCATTAAAATAAAATGAACGTATTACACATATAGAAAGAGAATATTGAAAATGGAATCAATATTTACAATAAATTGTGTCAAATCTATTAATTATAACAATTAATTTTTAATCATTATGAAAAGTAACAATGGTAAAAAAAATTCACCGTGGTATGAGTAAAAAAGATAAAAATTTTATAAGACATTGGTATAAGGCCTTGAAATTTATATAAAACCTGAATTTTTCTTATTAAATTTTTGGATTTCATCCAAAATTACACAAATGATTTTTAAAAATATAAATCAATAAACATTGGATGAAAAATGTTGTTGATATAATTTTAAAAAATACATAACATATTTGTGATGTTTTAAGGTTTTATGATTGAATTTCATATATATCATGACCAATTTAATGACAATGTATATGAATACTGTGAAAAATATCATTTATAATATGTTATAAAAATAATATTTTATGAAATTATTTAAAAACCATAAAATTATCAAAATCATTATATTACAGTGATAAATTTTATCCAATGCTCTCTATTTTTAATTTATGAGCCAATTGTTACCTTGTATGTAAAATTACGAATCATTGAGATTAAATTTTTTTACCATAGTTATGGTCAAAATTTATTCATTAAGGGGTTACCACAAAAATTATGTTTTAAAATGATATAAAAACCGATTTAAATTTCATTATATGGTGATATTTACAAAAAAAAAATTTCACATTAAGTTTTTTTAATCATTATTCTTGAAAATTTAAATAATTATATTTAAATCATTCAAGAAATTCAAATTGTGTACTTTCCCACCATTGTGAAAGGACACACCTTCTCTGTTTTCTTACACCTTCTTGAGACATATAGTGTAGTACCCCAACTCCAGATATCCCAGATCTGGTAAATCCTACCCATTAAATTGGTGTGATTACAAGTAACCAATCCCCAACAAACATTAGATTTTAGTAGTCTTTCGAAACTAGATACATACAGGAGACATTAATTAAGAAAGAATACACTAATTGCAAACATTATTTTTTTCTTCTTTCTAAATAAATAACTAATTTTAGGGTAACTCTAATATATCAAGTAAATAATTTAATAACACACTTATTATGCTTCTAGGATTCCCAGAGAAAGGAACATAATAATGGTGAGCAAAAATTATCATTAAGATTTTGTATTGCGAAAGCAATAATTAATCATTGGGAATAATGATTATAATATTGTAAATAACTAAAATTAAATTCCATATAATCAAAAAACTATGAAGGAACAAAATAAAAATTATGGATAGTTAATAACTAGAAACACATGTCGTTCAAATTATTTGGTAAGGAAATATCACCCTGGAAAGGTAATATTATAAAACACATGTCATCTAAATAACTAAAAATGAATTGTATCAATAGATATATCGACAAATATTCACATGTATAAATAATAACTAAAACAAAATGATGATCATTCTTGATTTTTGGTAACCATTTTTAATAGGTAAATGGTGACTTTACACTCAACACATTTCAAAAGACGGTATACAACATATCTGGTAAAAACCCATATAAGGAGGCTATCCAAATGACTCATCCCATGAAGCTCCTAATGCATCAATGGGATATCTATTACTCGGCCCCACCAATGTCATAATAATCGAACAAATTACTCATATATCGAAAAATCAAATAAATAATGTGCCTTATCAAAAATCCATATGGAGTATGGGATATGAATGTATCAATATTTACCCAAATAGTTCAATAACCATCAAAGTAAACACCATGATAAATGAAATGTTAAAATATATGAAATTAAATGTTCAATAATCAAAAGAAATTGAATATTTCAATAGGAAAAAAAGAACCAAGGATCTAAATGTGAATACTATCCTTGTCCAAAAAAATAAAAACCATCCACAGTAATATTGTAAAGACCCGGTCCCGACCGGCCACCCAAACAGTGCCAAATGGGTCGGGTGTTAAAACCTTTGGCGCACCTCTCCGAACGCCAAAGGTTGCTGACAAGAAACGAGGTTATGATATGATTAGTGTGGAGGTGATACTCTTTCATAAGATAATAATAATGGTACTGGTCTTTTTATAATAGTAAAAATGCAGCAGAATAAAAAACTCAGCAGACTCGAACCAGACCTACAGAGCAGAAGCATAGTCAATATAGACAAACAACGACAGCGGAATGTAAACATAACATCATGCTAATCACTAGTAACTACTAAACAAACCAAAATTGCCTCCATAGAAAGTCACTAAACAAAGGGGCACCATTGGCTAGAAAATAGTATCTAAAAACAAGTAAGAATTCTGATACAAGTAAAGGAAACCAAACAATGTAAACCCCATCTAGGTATGACCCCAAGGCTCATACCATCTCCATGAAACAACTAACTTGGCCTAGCTCTTGAAGCCAGCCTCTTTCTAGCACGTAAATCCATAAAGTCTGTACGCGCCCCGAAGGGCCCCTGTAGGATGTGAGACAAATCTCAGTAGGATACCACCCAACGGGGCGTACCTAATATGAGTGTTTAAGCAGTAATTATTTTATAAGAAAATAAATAAACAATACATGAACAAATAAACACTAACTCCACTGGTGCTTAGCAGCCACCACAGAGTGTCACCTGCTTCAGCCAATGTCGGAATCTTTGTCTGTAACCTGGCACCACGTGCCACCTGACAGCATGTGTCTCAAGTACCAACTTCCCGAAGGCACGCCAAAGAATAGTAACTCGACACATTATGCCTCATGACACCTCTTGCTTCATGTACTGATATCCCGAAGGCAGGCTCAATATTAACCTGGAGGAACAACGATGTGTGTCCTCAAATCAGGGCGAGCCTCAGCACCCAACCTAATAGTGTCAACGCTATCCCTTGAAGGATCATCACCTCCCATGTGGCTTTCTATGGCAAGAACCCCCAACAAAAAATACCTAACCTCATCTACAGGGGCCTCTACCCACAGGAGTTTTCACAACTACCTCATCAAAGAGTATTTCTGTGTGCACACTACTCAATGTCCCAGGTGATTGGTAATCACGAAATAGAACCTAAGACACCAACACATCTGACACCTCGTGTCCCTACGAAAATGCTGCTCAAGTCTGATGGCATCACCATCCTAGTAACCAAAGCCAAGCCCAACCTGTGATCAGCATCACTAAAGCGTAACTGGGACAAGCCCAACACAACCCAACGGGTCCATCATGTGCAATTCAGCAATTGCATATATATCAAATTCAACCGAACTCATAACAGGGAAAACAATTTAAATAGTTGAATTGCCCCTGCCAAACGGCTATCGAACAACTTCACTGAGGTCTTGAATGCCTCTAAAAACTTATAGAAGGATGAATAAATTAAACTCAATAGTTTAACACATTAGTATTTCAACTAAAACCATTTTGGCATTCCCCGACCAAAATGCCCCGATGAGCAACCGCCCCTCACCTGACCATACTCATGCAAACTGGTAACAGGGCATACCCAAAGGCATCCCATAGGTACAACAAGAAATTCAATATGAAACAGCAGATAAAATGGGTCCCGCTCCAAATACCTGAAAACGCGTTGAAGGTCGCATCACCTAAACAACTGTGAAACACAAAATTAGGTATGCACCACCTACTTAAGACTAGTACGATTATACTCTTCCAGTAACAGCCACCGATTCAATCTCAAACGCAGTAAATCTACAAAAGATTCAAAACCACTCAAACCCATATAACTCGTTCTAGAATGAAAATCTTACAAAACGGCCAATGGAGAATTGAGGCCTTACCGAGGGGGTTCCAACACATCCAACCATGATCTAATCCAACTTCGGACAATGAACCAGGATGAAATTAAATATCTGGATGCCTTAAGAGTGGAGGTTCTGTCGAGAACCTCAAAATGAGGCTGCTGCCTGTTTTAATGAAAAAAATGAAGTACACGGCGTGTACTTCATGACTACACGACATGCCTATATCATTTAACTGTTCATAAGAAAGTTGAATTCCGCCGCCTTACTTTCCAGACCTCCCGACATGAGTACACAACGTGTACCTGTGGGTACACAGAGTGTAATTTGTTTCTTTCTCTTCCAACCCGATGTACCCACACGCCATGTATATCCGTCAAACATAGCTAGACTACACGACCTGTCCAAGGGGAACACGGTGTGTACCTGGTTCTACCCGGAAAACAGGCATTCACGACATGTATGGCCACCACATGGTTGGGGTTACACGGTGTGTGTAAAACTACATGGCGTGTAGGAAGAAAATTCTACATGGTCATCACACGACATGTACTCGGTGAGCACATGATAGACACTCATTTAAAATATACACGGTGTGTACTTAAATTTAAACATCGTGTTGTCTGGAAATTTCCAGAAACATCCCATTTTCACCAGTTTCCTCAGAAAACCGTGAAAAATTCAAACAATGTTTGGATTTTGACACGTTCCAAAAACCCGGGTTCTTACAAACTCCCCACCTTAACATAGCTCGTCCCTGAGCTATCAAATAAAACCTGGAGATGGCACCAAACATACCACCCCGTTCAATGTAACCCGACCTGTAACACCTGAGAAATTTATAAGAAATATTTTGTTTTTATCATCAAAGGAATTTTTCACTACACACAACACTAGCTTGGATTACTTTACACGCAATCACGACCTTCCTTGATAGCTTGCATCGTTTGCAATACCGAGTTTCACTAAACAATGTTATGCTATTAAAATATTATTAAAACTAGCTGTTATGAATAGTAATAACCACTTTTTGAAATTTTCTAAATTTTATTTTTCAAAATTGACTTCATTTTTGGAATTGGAATATCTAAATTAGCCTATGGTGAAATTTTGGTATTTTTCTGAAAACATTCAATTTTTGATGAATAGTGAAAAAACTTGGTTGCTATTTAAAAACCAAATTTTTATTTAAATAATTATTTATTTTTTTAAATTTATTTTAGGAAAAAATTGATACATTAAACATATATAAGTTCAATTCAATTCATTGGAGTCATTTTATAATAATTTTAGATATATAAAAATTTTACTTAACTTTTCACCGTCTTTTACCCACCTCCTAGGAGAATTTCCAAATTCACAGAAAACCTAATTTTACCACTTCTATGATTGGAATTTCAAAAATCCAAGAGACACGGTTGATGTTAGTAATTAAAATGTGGTTCAATGAGATGGAAATAAATTTTGGTGAATAGTAACTCTTTACTTTTTTTACCACGGTTAAAAGTAAATATGTTAATTAAGGGTAAAAGTGATATTATTATTACCCTAATACATGTCCTAATTCTATTGGATAAGTGTAATTCTACCAAAAAAACATTAGGAGTAAAATATGACCATTTAGTCCCACTTGGATTAGATTAGGTTGTTTAATATTAATTTATTTAAAGAAGGGTTAAAATAGTTAAAATCAAAGTTTAATAAGTAAAATAGTTTTAATATAGGGTTATACATAAGATAAATTCAACTATAAATATTTATTAGAAAGGTAAAAATATTCCCTACATAATGGTATTTTATTTACAATTTTTAAAAATTATATAATTTAATTTATTTATGACACAAAGATGATGCGGTAATTATTATATTAATAAAATATTGACATAATTGATGTTATAAATACCCAAATAAATGTAATTTGAGACATTTTATGAATTAAACTAATTTTCTAGGTTAATATGAAATGTTATTATTGATTTAATGAACTTTTTTCGAACTAATAATTTTGTTATGAATTTCACACTAATCAATTACCAAATAATGTCAAAATTGACATAAAATAGGTTTTAAAAAATATATTATATTATTAATTGTTATTTTATTTCCAAAAATATTAGGTTCATCAAAATGATTTAGATAAGGTTGTATATATTAATAATAAACAACTTGGTATTCGTTTGGCTTGTAATAGTAATTTTGTTAACCTTATAGTGTAAGAAAACAAGAAGACAAGGTAAGAGTAAAATTATTTAACTTAAAGTTAAATCGAATTGATAAGGTTAAAATAGAAACCTAATCAAGTATAAATTCTATTTTATGAGAGTATTTCGACCCATCCCCACATTAGCTTCGAAATAAATAAATATGGATCTATTTAAAACCGAATATGACTTTGTAATAAAATAATATTTTTAGTTTTTACAAAGGTGCCCTTCTTCTCCCTTTTAAAAGCGCACCTCCTCCCTCTCTTCCTCACACCTCATTGAGCCTTCGAGCTCGACCAACCCCTGAAAATTTCTCCCCTACACTTCCATAGACACATCCTAGAGTTTCTGGTCTTCTTCAAAGACCAATCATAGTGCCCTAAGAGAAGGTTTCAAAAGGCGTGTCGAAAGATGATGTAATATCTGTTACTGATTCTTTCAACATTATTTTTTCTTCTACTTCTTCTTCTTTAGTTGTTTCATTATGAATTAATAACATCAGTATCACTCATATACTGATATATTATTATATGTATGAAATAACTCGATTTCACTATCTGTCCATCCTATGGAAAACAATATCACCGTGTGTGCGTACGTACGGAATACCGTCTCCACGCCGTGGTGTAATCCATTTTCCACCACCACCTTACTTGGATGGGTATAATGGTGTAAATAAAGACTATATATGATTATTTTAATTTGGTATTGATTCTGAAATAGTATACATATACTCCAATATATTTCCACGATCATGGGAACGATATCATTGCTCGTGCGTACGTACGGAATACCATCTCCACGATGTGATGCGACTCATTCTACATGATCGTCATTTCATAATTATTATATAAATTAATTGAATGAATTAATATGATATATATCACACTAATATCATTCTGTAAATGAGGCATCTATAACCTAAAATGAAGAATAAGAATTTATTCGACAAAACACGCATAAGAACAAAAAGTAATAAACACTCGTATAATAAGTAGTAAGGAAATATTACTAATAAGAAGCTACAAATATGACCATATATGATATCATAAAAGTATGTATGATTCTTGAATAAGTCAATAACGTTATTTAAATCATTATATAGGAGGTTACGGCACTTACGAAGAAAATTGGACCTAAGGTAAGTGAAAATCTCGTAATCTCAATCTGAGATTGTTTTTACTTCTGAATTCACTGGGGAATATTTATCATCCACATCCATTTTTCCTAAATATTTAATGTTATTTACGTCTACCTACATTTTTTTAAATCCAATTTTACCCTTCGGTGAATTTTTAGTAAAATATATGAAAGGAATCTTTTGTCGTTATTTGTATGGGGTACTTTTTGACTTTTCCGTCAAAAGTACAATAATAATGTTTTTTAGCTTATACGGCATGAATGGATTTTTAAAAAATTATTTCCAAGTAGCTTCCTTTAAATGTATTCAAGTTTATTTTTAATCAACATATTTTAGTTTAAAATTTTATTACATATTAAGAAAGGAAAAATATTTTTGAAGTAGAAAGGATATTTTCCTCATGAATGGAGTTCAAGTGTATTATCAAAATTATTTTCAATCTAAGATAATATAGGGTTATTTGTAATCCCTATTATTACATTGATTTGATTATGTTGTGATGGAAATATTTTTAGGAATTCCATTATCTAATATTAAATTTTTTATGATGTCGTGATGTTTAGGATTCCCATTTTTATTACATGGGTTATGCAATGATGTATGATTTCTGATTTTGTGGAACACATAAGAATGGTATCATTATGAGATGGGTGGGACCTATATCTCCCTAAAATGCATTGGGTAATGATGTTAAATCTCATGAGATAGACATGGCTGGAACGGAAGGTTAAACCGGTTCAGTGAAACATGACTGAAACGAGGAGTGAACTCGGTTCAGAAATGGACTTTGTCCACTAAGATAGTCTTGGAAATTAGTCTTGACTAATAATAACTGATTCTCTATTATTATGTGTGTATTCCAAAAACTTCCATGTTTTATGTTATGGTTATTGTGATTAAATTTCCCTACCATGATTTATTCCATGTTATGAAATTATGATCTCTTTTACACGTTAATATTTCCAAAATATTATGTTCTTATGAATATGATGTGATTGATATTTCTTTTCTTTACTCTTACTGAGCATTTGAGCTCACCCTTTTGTATGTTTTATTTCCCCAGGTCAGGAATAAGGATATTAAGTAGGATATTCCAAAAAGGGACTATATATATGATGAAATAAACGGGAGGCATTGTAGATGCTTTATGAACCATTTGTTTATGTTTCCCAGTTTCAAGAGACACTATACCTATACGGTCCTTTCCTGGTTTTTTTATATGTTGTAATAAGTGTGCTTCAATTTTGAAGTATTAACAATGTATGTAATGTATGGGTCGTTATAGTTGGTATCAGTGGAAAGGTATAGTCAACATTTGGAAACTAGGATATGAAAGCCTTAGTAAGAACCCTAAGGATAAGTCTAAGATAGAACACAATCATAGTGTTTTAGAAATGGCCATGAAAACCCTATGATAAGACCTTAAGTGTGAAATTTTATTCTTAATTATGTGGTTTATCATTCATAATTAGTGTTTCTCACACTATTCATCTTGGTGTTAGTCAATGTCTGGAACCCGAAGGAACCGTGTTAAAATCGGAATGCGACGGGAAATGCAATGATTGTCCCCCTGAGCATCCAAACGTTATGGGATCTAGAATGCAAAATCTTTTAGCCATGATCACACAACTTTCTCAAGCTATGAATCATGCAGGACTTCCAAAGAAGCAAAGGAAGGAGAAACATTCTATTGAATCCTTCATGAGGCAGCGTCCACCTTCATTCAGCGGGTCTTCTGATCCATTAGTGGATAAAAAATGGATCAGTACCACTGAAAAGATATTTTCTGTTCATCAATGTTTTGAACATGATAAAGTCATCTTAGCGGTGTATCGTTTGGAAGGGGATGCTGATCAATGGTGGAATATTTTTAAGAATACGAGACAAAGGGATGAAATTGAGTCCATGGAATGAGACAAGTTCAAGAACTTATTTTTCAATAAGTACTTCCCTCGTATTCTCCGAAAAAAGATGGAGGAGGAGTTTCTCGAACTAAAGAAAAAGGATGATGAATATGTTCGTACCTACGAAGAAAATTTTACAAGACTTGCAAGGTACGCTTCTGGGATTATTATCCAACCCGACAGTAAGATCAATCGATTCTTTAGTGGCTTAAAACCAAGTCTTCGAAGGGCATTAGCCATAAGGGACTTCAATAGCTACGAGGAAATCATTCGATGTGCTCTCAAAGTTGAGATGTATATTGGAGTAACCCATCAGTCATATGGATTTTATAAGAAGAGGAAAATGGAATTAAAAGGAAAATATAAAGAGCACACAGAAAAGAAGGTGAGATTTCCCTTATGCTCAAAGTGTGGAAGGAAACATGGAGGGAGTTTTCTTAAAGTGACAAGTAAAATTTTCAAATGTGTAAAGGAAGGTCATAGGGCATTTGAATGCCGCAATGATGGGAAGAATATGTCTAGTGATGCGAACAAAGAAAAGGCTACACCGAGTTCACCTCCTACACTACAATGTTACATGTGCAAGGAGATGGGGCATTATGACAATCAATTTCCAAATCCAAGGGTTGTTGATGATGATTGATTTCAACAAACTCTTAAGGCCAAAGACAAAGGGAAGTCAAATGCAATTTCTATTAGCGATGTGGAGTACGATAATGATGTGGTGAAAGGTACACTTACCATCCACTCTAAAATAGCAAATGTTTTATTTGATTTTTGATCCACCCACTCTTTTATTTATGAAGAATTTTCTAAGGGTATCCCCATATTATGTCAACAATTTGATGTTGAGTTAGGTGTGATAACCCCTAATGGCACAACAGTCGCATCAAAAGTTCATAATTCTTCTCCGAATGATGTTTGTGGGATGTTCTTCTTGAAAATCTTGTGATCCTTACTATAGTGTAATTTGATGTGATTCTTGGCATGGATTGGATTTCTCTATATGGAGCTCATATCAATTTCCAAAGAAGGGAAGTCACATTTCATATTCCAGATTAATCTATGATCGTTTATCGATGCAAGGATGAACATAACCTTCCAGTGGAAATTTCTTCCAACTTATGGGTCTTGATTCCACTAAATGAAGGTTTTTTTTATCTCAAATGGTTGGAGAGAAACTCATGATTAAGAATATTCCCATTGTATGGGAGTTCGATGATGTCTTTCTGGAATAATTGTTGGGTCTTCCACCAAATCATGATGTTGAGTTTTCAATAGAACTCATACTGGGTTCTTTGCCTATCTCAAAGACACCTTATAGAATGGCCCTAATTGAGTTGCAGTAATTGAAAAAGAAACTCCAAGAGAATATTGATAAGGGATTCATATGCCCTAGTGTGTCACCTTGGAAAGCACATGTTCTATTTGTTAAGAAGAAATATGGATCAATGAGACTCTACATTGATTATCGAGAACTTAACAAGATCACTATCAAGAACAAATATCGTCTCCCGCACATTGATGACCTATTTGACCAACTACGCGGAGCTCAATACTTCTCCAAGATTGATCTTCATTCTGGGTATCATCATTTAAGGGTCAAAAGGGAGGTTATACGATAGACGGATTTCCGTACAAGGTATAGACACTATGAATTTATAGTGATGCCATTTGGTCATACTAATTCCCCTGCTATCTTCATGGATCTGATGAATAGTGTCTTTAGAGACTATCTTGTTCACTTTGTGGTAGTCTTTATAGATGATATTCTTTTCTATTCAAAGTTCAAGGAAGAACATGAAGATCACTTGAGAATTGTATTGATGACCCAGAGAAAGGAGAAGCATTATGCCAAATTTACCATGTGTGAATTTTGGCTTCAAATTGTTGCATTTTTGGGTCACATAATCTCAAAAGAGGGGATATCTGTGGATCCAGCAAAAACATATTTTATCGAAAGATGGTAAATACCAACAATAGTAACTAAGATCTGAGGTTTTCTTGGTTTGTATGGATATTATCGACGTTTTGTGAAAGATTTTTCACGATTATATAATCCACTCACAAAGTTGACTCGGAAGGGAGTTAAGTTTGTTTGGATGGAGGAATGTGAAGAGAATTACAAAGAGCTAAAAAGAAGGTTAGCCAGTGCACCTGTTCTCCCACTACCTTGCAGTGGAGAAAGGTTTGTGATCTACAGTGATGCATCCAAAAAGGGATTGGGGTGTGTTCTTATGCAAAATAATACGGTGATAGATTATGCATCACGACAGTTGATAATCCATGAGAAAAATTACCCAACTCAAGATTTGGAGTTAGCTATGGTAATATTTGAATTAAACATTTGGAGGCATTATATTTATGGAGAAAGGTGTGACATTTATACTGATCATAAAAGGTTAAAGTATATTTTCACACAAAAGGATCTGAATATGTGCCAAAGAAGATGGTATTATCTGATTAAGGATTATGACTACTAAATTCATTACCACCCTGGGAAAGCAAACAAGGTGTCAGATGCATTAAGTCGACAAGACCATGCCAGTTTATCCATGATGAGGATCACAAAAGATCCAATATTTATGGATTTACAAAGGATGGATCTTGTAATTATAATGGAAGGGGAAAAATCTTATCTTTCTCAAATGAATGTTCAACAATCTATACCTGTGAAGATTAAAGAGGCACAAAAAGAATATATAGAGTTACAAAAGAAAGTGAGAAATGTTCCTGAATTCAACCTTGATTGTGATGGGATAATAAATTTCAGGAATCGGGTTTTTGTTCCTCCCATCCCCGAATTAAAGAAGGAGCTGCTGGATGAGGGCCATAGTTCCTCATTCTCTATTCAGACTAGAAGCATGAAGATGTATAGGGACCTGAAAGAGTAATTCTGGTGGGATTGCATGAAAAGAGATGTTGCTGAATATGTCTCTCGATGCTTGGTTTGTCAGCAAGTTAAAGCTGAGAGACAGAAGCCAAAGGGGAAGTTACAACGATTACCAATACCATAATGGATATGGGAAAACATCACTATGGACTTTGTCACAGGACTTCCTAAAACATCCAAACATAATAATTCTATCTGGGTCATAGTTGATCATCTTACAAAGTCTGCACACTTCATTACTATTAGAGAGGATTTCTCTCTGGATCAGCTTTCCAGGATATATGTAAAGGAAGTAGACAGATTTCATGGAGTACCACTTTTTATTATATCTAATCGGGATCCGAGGTTTATCTAAATGGTCTGGAAAAGTTGTCAGCATACTCTAGATACAGAGTTGAGTTTCAGCACTGCTTATCATCCTTAGACAGACAGTCAGTCTGAGAGGACAATTCAAACTCTAGAAGATATGTTGAGGGAATGCTCTATGGATTTCAAATGTGGTTGGGATCAACACCTACCTTTGGTGGAATTTTCATATAATAATAGCTTTCACTCCAGTATTTAGATGGCTTCTTATGAAGCTCTCTAGGGAAAGAAATGCTGATCTCTAACTTGCTGGGATAAAGTTGGGGAAAGAAAGCTGTTAGGACCTGATCTTGTTGATGAGATGGCTGAAAAGGTCAGATCTATTCGACAACACATAAGAGCATCTCAGAGTCGACAAAAATGTTATGATGACAACCGAAGAAAATACTTAGAGTTTGAATTGGGTGAAAAGTGTTCTTACAAATATATCCTTGGAAGAGAGTGGTGAGATTTGGAAAGAAGGGAAAGCTGATCCCTAGATATATTGGTCCTTTCAAAATATTGGATCATGTTGGGAAGGTAACATACCGATTGGAGCTTCCACCAAATCTCTCTCAAGTTCACGATGTGTTCCATGTATCTCTCCTGATAAAGTACATACTTGATCATTCACATGTACTCAACTCAGAAGTTGTACAACTGCAACATGATCTTTCTTATGAAGAATAACCGATAGAGATTCTGGATCCTAGCGAAAAAGTTCGACGGAACAAGACCACTCGCTTGGTGAATGTTTTATGGAGGAACCACCAATTAGGAAAAGCCACATGGGAGATTCAAGATATGATGAGGGAGAGGTATCCTCATCTGTTTGTTACAAAGTGATGAATTTCGACGGCGAAATTCATTTTAAGGGGGGTAGAATGTAACACCCGAGACTTTTATAAGAAATATTTTGTTTTTATCATCAAAGTAATATTTCACTACACACAACACTATATTGGCTTACTTTACATGCAATCATGACCTTCCTTGATAGCTTGTGTCGTACGCAATACCGAGTTTCACTAAACAACGATATGCTATTAAAATATTACTAAAACTAGTCATTAGGAATAGTAATAACCACTATTTGAAATTTTGTAAATTTTATTTTTCAAAAATGGACTTCATTTTTGGATTCAGAATATCGAAATTATCATAGGGTGATATTTTGGTATTTTTCTGAGAACATTCAATTTTTTATGAATAGTGAAAACACTGGGGTACTATTTAAAAACCGAATTTTTATTTAAACAATTATTTATTTTATTTAAATTTATTTTAGGTCAAAATTTATACAACATACCTATATAACTTCAATTCAATTCATTGGAGTCGTTTTATAATAATTTTAGATATATAAAAATTTTGTTGAACTTTTCACCGTCTTTTATCCACCTCCTAGGAGAATTTCCAAATTCACATAAAACCTAATTTTACCGCTTCTGTGATTGGAATTTCAAAACTCTGAGAGACACGGATGATGTTAGTAAGTATGATGTGGTTCAATGAGATGAAAATAATTTTTGGTGAATAGTAACTTTTTTCTTTTTTAACCACGGTTAAAAGTAAATAGGGTAATTAAGGGTAAAAGTGATATTATTATTACCATAACACATGTCCTATTTCTATTGGGTAAATTTAATTCGACCAAACACAACCTTAGGAATAAAATATCACCATTTAGGCCCACTTGTATTAGATTAGGATATTAAATATTAATTTATTTAAAGAAGGGTTAAAATAGTTAAAATCAAAGGTTAATAAGTAAATCATTAATAATATAGGGTTATACATAAGATAAATTCGAATATAAATATTAATTAGAAATATAAAAATATTTCCTACATAATGGTCTTTTATTTACAATTTTTAGAAATTATATAATTTAATTTATTTATGACACAAAGATGATGTAGTAATTATTGTATTAATGAAATATTGACATAATTGATGTTATAAATACCCAAATAAATGTAATTTGAGACTTTTTATGAATTACAATAATTTTCTAGGTTAATATGACATGTTATTATTTATTTAATTAACTTGGTTTGAACTAATCATTCTGTTATGATTTTCACAAAAATCAATTAACAAATACTGTCAAAATTCACATAAAATAGTTTTTAAAAATAAATATTATATAATAAATGGTTATTTTATTCCTAAAAATATAAGGATCACCTAAATGACTTAGATATGGTTATATATATTAATAATAAACAACTTGGGGTTCTTTTGGCTTGTTATAGTAAGTTTTTTAACCTTATAGTGTAAGAAAACAAGAAGACAAGGTAAGAGTAAAATTATTTTACTTAATGTTTAATCTAATTGATAAGGTTAAAATAGAAACCTAAACTTGTCTAAATTCTATTATATGAGATTATTTCGACACATCCCCACATTATCTTCGAAATAAATCAATTTGGAGCAATTTAAAACCTAATATGACTTTATAATAAAATAATATTTTTAGTTTTTCCAAAGGTGCCCTTCTTCTTCCTTATAAAAGGGAACCTCCTCCGTCTCTTCCTCACACCACTTTTAGCCTTCAAGCTCGGCCAACCCATACCAATGTCTCCCCTCCACTTCCATAGAAACATCCTAGAGGTTTTTTTCTTCTTCAAAGACCAATATTAGTGCCTTAAGAAGAGGGTTTCAAAAGACGTGTCAAAATAAGAGGTAATATCCGTTACCGATTTTTTCAACTTTATTTTTTCTTCTACATCGTCTTATTTAGATGTTTCATTATAAATTAATAACATAAGTATCACTAATATAGTGATATGTTATTATATGTATGAAACAACCCTATTTCACTATCTATCCATCCTACAGAAAACGAAATCACCGCGCGTGCGTACGTACGGAATACCGTCTCCACGCCATGGTGTAATCTATTTTCAAACACCACCTTACTTGGATGGGTATAATGGTGTAAATAATTACTATATATGATTATTTTAATGTGTTATTGATTCTGAAATAGTATACATACACTCCAATATAATTCCATGATCATGGGAACAATATCATCCCTCATGCGTAAGTACGGAATACCGTCTCCCCGATGTGATGCGACTCATTCTACATGATCTACATTTCATAATGATTATATAAATTAATTGAATTAATGAATATGATATATATTACACTCATAAAATTCTGTAAATAATGTATCTATTACCTAAAAAGAAGAATAAAAATTTATTCGACAAAACACACATTAGAACAGAAAGTAATAAACACTCGAATAACAAGTAGTAATGAATTATTACTAATAAAAAGCTAAGAATATTACCATTTATGATATAATAACAATATTTATGATTCTGGAATAAGTCATTAGCATTTTTTAATTCATTATACAGGAGGTTCGGATACTAACGAAGCAAATTGGACCAAAGGTAAGGGAAAATCTCACAATCTCAATCCGAGATTGTTTTTACTTCAGAATTCACTGGGGAATATTTATCATCCACATCCATTTTTCCTCAATATGTAATGTTATTTATGTCCACCTTCCATTGTTTAAATCCATTTTTATCCTTTGGTGAAGTTTAGTAAAAGATATGAAAGGAAATGTTTGTCGTTATTCGTATGGGGTACTTTTTGACTTTTCTGTCAAATGTATGAGAAGAATGATTTTTTAACTTATACGACATGAATGGAATTTTAAAAAATTATTTCCAAGAAGATTCTTTTACATTTTTTTAATTTTATTTTTAATCAACTTCTTTTAGTTTAAAATTGTATGACATGTTTAGAAAGGAAAAATATTTTTGAATTAGAAATGATATTTTCCTCAAGAATGGAGTTCAACTGTTTTATAAAAATTATTTTTCATATAAGATAATATAGGGTTATTTTTTATCCCTATTATTACATTGATTTGATTATGTTGTGATGGAAATATTTTTATGAATTCCTTTATCTTATATTAATTCTTTTATGAAGTCATGATGTTTAGGATTCCCATTTTTACTACATGGGTTATGCAATGATGTATGATTTATGATTTTGTGGCACACATAAAAATGGTATCATTATGAGATGGGTGGTACCATATCTCCCTCCAATGAATTGGGTAATGATTTTATATCTCATGAGATAGACATGGCTGGAACGGTAGGTTAAACCGGTTCAGTGAAACAGGACTAAAATGAGGAGTGAACTCGGTTCAGAAATGGACTTTGTCCACTAAGATAGTCATGGCAATGAGTCTTGACTAATAAGAAATGATTCTCTATGATTATGTGCATTTGACACAATGTGTCATGTTTTAAGTTATGATTATTGTGATAACATTTCACTACAATGATTTATCCCATGTTATGAAATTATGATCTCTTTTGGAGGATACGATTTCCAAAATGTTATGTTCTTATGAATATGATGTGATTGATATTTCTTTTTTTACCCTTACTAAGCATTTGAGATCAACATTTTGTATGTTTTATTTCCCTAGGTCAGGAAGAAGGATATTAAGTAGGATATTCCAAAAAGGGACTATAGATATGATGAAATAAATGGGAGGCAGTGTAGATGCTTTATGAACTAGTTGTTTATGTTTCGCAGTTTCTAAAGACACTATACTTATACTATCCTTTCCTGGTATTATTATATGTTGTAATAAGTGTGCTTCAATTTTGATGTATTAAAAATTAATGAAAAGTATGGGTTGTTATACGGCCTTTCCCAGTCTTAGAGGTCCTGGATAAATTCTTAAAATGGGCTCCCCGCCTTAGGAATCTACTTACTCGGTCTAAACCAAACAAAAAATAAAACAACCAATGTATACTAAACTGTTTTCCGGACGCATAGTCCTTCCATGATGCATCGTCACCCCTACACCTCATTAGCGCTCACGTGTCGCTCCCGACACCGAACATAGCCCGCACCGCAATGGTGTCCGCCTCTACGAGGTCCTGGTGTCTAGCACCTCCAGTAACCTGCATCCCGGATGCCCTGATGCCCACGGCACCTCTAGAAACCTACATCCTCGATTCCCCAATTCCCAATGCACCTCAAGTAACCCGTATCCTTGATGTCCTGATGCTACGCATCTCATACATACATATATATAAAATATCATGGACCTGATATGGTGCCCAACCCACTGACTAGCATCTAGTAAGTCCACATAGATCATGTGCACTCAAAACAGACATGACTCTACCACTCATACCAAAATGGATACATGTTGATCACGGCCACACCGCTGTGTATCACTAACCTTCATTGGCTCACCAGCCTACTCAGCCTCTGGAAGAACCACAGCGTGCACCTAGCCTAATGTACGACTGCCTGATGCCTGACCTCCCAACAGTGCTCCTCCAGTCACCAGCCACTAACCCCTCATCTGGGTCCCAAAGTCTCTATAACGACCTCCACACACAGTTTAACATCGAATACCCTCTCCGTGTACTGAAACTGAACCTACTACAGACGCTATAGTTTGTCCACGTCCCTACCTACTGGCTATCTGAGAAGGCTGCCTGCAAAACCTCTCCAGATGTTTGTCCTATCCACATGTCATGGACTCCTTTGGGGTCCTATCGCACAGAGCCCAATCATGTCTCAGCTATCAACACTGAAAGAAAATCACCGAAGAAATACCACGTGGTGGTCTAGCTGATTCCCTAGCCTAACTGCCCTACTGGATGTCATCCCATCCTTACTTCCTACTATCCGAACCATAAACTAAAGCTATCATCATTACTAATAAAAAATTATCTCTCTCATTGCCCTCAACTATGAGTGCCTGTTTTACTGGCTCGAAGATTGGACCCAGCCTAAATATGTTCACCTGGACCTGAATGGCGTGTCGTAATCCATCATTGAAACTTCTCTTCCTAGCTGCATAATCATTTACCATACCAGGTGCAAAGCGAGACAACTTAGTGAAAGTGGCTGCATATTCCATGACAAACATGTCTCCCTCCTGAGGAACTCAGGAACTCCCTAGCTCTTTCTACCCTCACTATCTACGAGTAAAAGTGCTCCTGTGCTTGATGTCCTTCCATGCCCGTCCCTCATGCCTACGAGTTTGTACCTGTACATCCCACCAATGATTCACCGGTCCTCTCAGCATGTACGTAGTATGCTTGACCCTCTACCCCAGAGGCGTCTCGAGCTACTTGGAGATCATCATCATACTCTCTATCCATTTCTCAGCCACCTGCGGACCACCCTCACCCTGAGAAAGCGGTGGGTGCTACGACTGTAACTCCCACGTCATATATGACGTAGAAGGTTCTGTAACCTGTGTGCCTCTGACAATCCCCTGCAAGACATTTACCAGCCTAGATCGGAGCTACTCGTCAAGGCATGGTCTGAACGATTCCAAACCCTACTACTACCCTACCTGCACTAAATCTTGTACCTACTTATGTCCTTGAGCTTGTCCGAGCGGCTCGTGCTCTGCCTGTACTGAATCCTGAACCTGCTCTTGTAGCACTGTATCATCTCCTGCCTAAAGCTCCATCAATCCGTGAAGGAGTAACACTCTGAATACCATAAATGTTCAAACATCCCATATATAAATATGACAATATATTCTACGCAGATAAGGAACACAGTAATTGGAAGTGCATAACTAAAACCCTTATTCTCCCCCACCACAACCCATTCCATCAGCATCCCGACCTCAGGACCTTCTTACCCTCCCTTAACAGAGCTAAGTATCAATATTACCTCGGGCTAGGCCCATCCTAGCAACTCACGTTGCCTCAAAACGACGACTGAGTTTCCCAATCCTGACAGTTACACTGCCTTAGTCATAGTACATGCCTACTCCTATAAGTTTCAGGCCCCAATACCCTAACACATACAATTTACAATATATACAAATCAAGGCATAAAATATTGCAATATACATGAAATTATATTAAGAATTTAACCTATTCTCAATTCAAATGAATACTAATAATGGCATTTTCCATTTCATTCACATGGCATTATCACTTCATAAAGAATACGTGCAATTATGAAATTGAAATACCCTAAACTGTGCCTATCAAAACCCATGAAACCAAGACTTGCCATACCGGTCCAAGGTCAAATTCTTCCTTACCGTACTGTGTCAAGGGTCAAAAATAACAATCAATAACCTCACACACCAAGTGAACCACCTAGGAGGAAATCATATAAACTGTAATCTAAGCAAAATGCAACAGCAATTCCCACACAAGGTATCTTGGTCCTTCCCTAGTACCTAGGGCTACAGGAACCCAAGAACAAGATGGAAACCCTGTTCCAGTAACATTCTATCTCCAGTCTACCATATCCAAAATAGTAAAACCAGTAATAATAAAATAGAAGTCTAAATCGCATTAGTAGATAGCAAAAAACTGCTACTAAATCCCTATCAAGAACTCCTATGATACCACTTTGTAACGACCCAGTCCCTGCCAGCCACCCGAACAGTTCCAAACGGGTCTGGTGTTAATACCTTATGCACACCTACCCAAACGCCAAAGGCTTCCAACTAGCAGCGAGGGGCTGATTGGTATAGTGGGGCGGATATTACCACTTAGAGTATAATAAGAATGGTACTTGTTCGAGTATAATAGTAAAAATGCAACAGAATAAAAGACTCAGTAGATTCGAACCAGACCCTTAGAGTGGAAGCATAATCAATATAGATAAAAAACAGCAACAGAATGTAAACACAATAGTGCGCTAATCACAGGTAACTACTAAACAGATCAAACATGCCTCCATTGGAAATCATGAATCAAAGGGCCTCTAATGGATAAACAATTCTAGCTATAAACACGTAAGCATGCTGAAACAAGTAAAGGAAATGAAACAAAGTAAACCCCATCTAGTTATGACCTCATGGTCCATACCATATCCATGCAACAACTAATGAATAACAGCTTTTTAATTTTTCCTCTTTCCAACACGTAAATCCATAAAGTATTCACGCGTCCCGAAAGGCCCATATAGCGTGTGAGACATATCTTAGTAGGATACCACCCAATGGTGCGTACCTAATATGAGTGATTTTTTATTAATGAATTTATTTAGAAATTAGTAAATAGTACAAGAAAAAATAAACACTAACTCCACTGGTGCTCAGCCCCCACCACGGAGTGTCACCTGCTTCTTCCAATGCCAGAATCTATGTCTGTAACCCGACACCACGTGCCACCTGATATGATGTGTCTCACGTACAGACATCCTAAAGTCATTCCCAAGAAGATTAACCCGAAACCATGTGACTCTTGAGAGCTCATTACTCAAGTACTGGTGTCCCGATGGCACCCCCAAGAATAACCTGGTGGAACAACGATGTCTGCCCCCAAATCGCGCCGAGCCTCAGCCCCCAACCTAATTGTCTCAACGCTATCTCATGAAGGCTCCTCAACACCCATGTGGCATTCTAAGGTGAGCACCCTGAAACCAAAAAATACCTATCTACAACTATGGGGGCCTTTACCCACATGAGTGGTCAAAACCACCTCATCAATGAGTATCTCTGTGTGCACACTATTCAATGTCCTGGGTGAGCGGTAATACCCAAATAACACCTAATCCTGCAAGACATCGGACACCCTGTGTCCTTGCAACCAGCCCTCTCAAGTCTAATGGCCTCTCTATTATAGTAACATAGGCCATACCCAACCTGACATTCGTATTTCCTCAAGCCGACATCCATGAAGCCCAATCTCATGGTCAAAACCACCCTAAGTAACCTGGGCCAAGCCCATCCTATGATCAGAATCACTCATGCATAACCAGGAAAACCCCAACACAACCCAAAGGGTACAACATGTGCAATTCAGAAATTGCATATATATCCAATTCAATAGAACTCATAACAGGAAAAACAATTTAAACAGTTGAATTTCCCCAGCCCAACGACTATCGAACAACAGCACTGAGGTCTTGAATGCCTCTAACAACTTATAGCAGTCTTAATAAATTAAAATCAATAGTTTAAAACATTAATATTTCAACTAAAACCATTTTTTCATTCCCCGACAAAAATTCCTTGATGAGAAAAGACCCCTCACCGGGCCCCACTCATGAAAACTGGTAACAAGGCATACCCAAAGGCATCCCATAGATCCAACAAGCATTTCAATAAAAAAAATAGATAAAAAGGGTCCCATTCCAAATATCCGAATATGTGGCAAAGGCCGTGTCACCGAAAATACTGAGAAACACCAAATGAGGTATGTACCACCTACATGAGACTCGTACGATGCTACTCCTCAGGTAACTGCCGCCAATTTGGTCTAAAATGCGGTAAATATAAAAAAGATTCAAAACCTCTCAAACCCCTATAACTCGATCTAGAACTAAAATTAAAAAACGACCAAAGTTGAATAGAGGCCTTAATTTGGGGGTTATAACACATCCAACCGTGATCGAATCTGACTTCGGACGAAGAACCGGGAAGTTATTGAAGATCCAGATGCCTTAGGTGCAGAGGTTTTGTCCAGAACCTCAAAGTGAGGCTACTGCCCGTTTTAGAGAAAAAAAAAAGAAAGTTCATAGCATGTACTTCCTGACTACAGGTTGTGTATATGTCATTTCTATGTTCATAAGTTGGATGTATTCTGCCACCTTACTTTTTAGACCTGCCGACATGAGTACACAGCGTGTACCTATGGGTACACGGTGTGTACTAGGTTTCTTTCTCATCCTCATTGACTTAACCACACACCATGTATATCCCTCATACACGTCTATACTTCATGGAATGTCCACGGGGAATAAGGAGTGTACCTGGTTCTACCCGGCCAACAGGCCTACATGTCATGTATGGCCACCACACGGTCGCGGGTACACGGCGTTTGTAAAACTACAAGCTGTGTAGGAAGACATTTCAACACGATAATCACACGGCATGTACTCAGTGACCACACGGACGACACTCTCTTAACATATACACGACATGTACTTAATGGTGCATGGTTTGTAGTTGAGAAATTTCTACAAACTTCTCAATTTCTCTAGTTCCCTCAGAAACTAGTCAAAAATTCAAACAGGGTCGGGATTTTGACTTGTTTCAAAAACATAGGTTCTTAAAAATATTAAGGATGGTATCAATAGAACATAATCCATGTGGATTAGATATAAATGGTTTTTTCCATTCATGAATACAAAAAATATAAAAATATATTTTAAAAAAATTCGGGAAAATATCGATTTGTTTAGAATAAATTTATGAAAAACAATTTGAAAAACATTTTCATCAATTTTTTTAAAAAAAATCAATAAAACTAACCCTCTTAAATATTAAAATGAATAAAAGAAGTAATTATAGTGGTTAAATCCATAAAATCCATATAGGGTAAAAAGAACATTTGATTTGCAAGTTAAAGTGGAATGAAAAATGCCTTGCATAGAAAGAGAAAATAATATTTGTTTGAAAAATTTTGTAGAAAAACAGAATTTTTTTACCAATATTTTTTATAAATCATAGAAATAAAACATGGTCATTATTAGAAAAATAGGATCTCCAACTGAAGAGAGAAATGAGGTCAGGTTTTATTAAATAAATTTTATTTAACACTTTGAGTACTAAAGAGTTAAAAAATGGTACTAATACTTGAAAAAGGTTATGAATAACCAGATTATAAGAAATTGAAATGTTTTATTGAAAAAATAATAATATAATTTCCTCAAATGGAAGCATCATTGAAAGATCATTAGAATTATTCTAGAGGAAAATAATGTTTAAACAATCCAATGTGTCACATGATACATTGAATCATTTTAAATCCTAAGCCTCTTGATGGAATAAAATTATTTGAAAGTTATAATATCATGATATTCCATAGGTTCATGATATATCATTTAAAATGGTATTATATATCCCATATAAAATAAACGAGGTTCATAACAACAAATATGTCTCAGCGGAATGTGAAATCAGACAAAATCACATACCTTGTGTTTCCTTACGTGTTAAAGTCCTTTAACTTCCTATAGAAAACACTTATGATAATTATCCACTTTCTTGATAAATTTTTGCATTCATGTCATTAATTTTATTTCACTTTTAACTATGTTCTATAAAACTACATAAACAATTAGGTTTATGTTAGTTGTATTGATAAAATTCAGTTTATGTGTAAAAAATAACTTTTGTAGATCAACTATGGTCAAAGGGGTCATTCTATAAGAACTAAAGAATAATAATAATTACATAATTATTATATTTATAAATCAATTATACTTTAAAATCCAATAATTAAATATCTTTATGATAACTGAATCAATTTACAGTAATTTAGATGGTAGGTCGTACGTACACATCGGCAATGTTCTCATTTTTCAATGATCGTTATAGAAAAAAAGTAACACCATATAATATAATAATGATAATTATATAATAAACATAATTTTATTTAGTCATATATAAATATATATGTAATTCATTGGATGTAAAAGTAGCCACATCGTGTCGAGGTTGTGGCAGTCCACATGTCCTTGACCGACTTTATCACCTTTTATTGTGTGAATGGTTAATAAATAAAGTGATATATGTATATATATATATATTATTTATTGAAAATAAATTATGACATTAATATCATATAGATTTATTTATATCTCATATTTTTAATTACAACAGACATTTATACATTCCATGTATCTTTTGAATGAATCACATCACTTTGACGAGGATGTAGTCCACACATCCTCAAACGATGTTAGCTTACTAATGTAAAAAAAGAATGAATTATATTTATATGATATAAAAGGATTATAGAATTATAAATATATTATAAATATCATATATAACGTATATAGATAGATGTTCTATTATAATTTCCAACAATGAACGTTGGTAAATAAAAAATGAACAATCATCATTTGATGAGGCAGTAGTTTTTCTTACACAAAAACAATATGTTTTTACCCCTTAAATGGAAGTGTATGTTAGTGTAGGTCAGACCCTTAATTAAAAAACATCATAGTCTATTTATGATTATTTTTCCAGCATATAAACATGGTAGAATAATTTACCCAAAAGGAGGATTCATGATATATGGTAGATATTTTGGGAATCTATTTGGGAATAATATGGCTGATCCTCGGGTTTTTTTTGACATTTGGTGGATGGGTAGAAGTGGTGTCCTTTTATAAGTAAGGAAAAGTAGTCACTTGGTATTTTTTAAAATATGTTTGGGGTACCCACAGTTTTAGATAAAAATTACCAAAAAACAAAAAAAACTCATTAATTGATGGTTAGTTCCCTATGTATGCCTATAAAATCTGTTAGGGAAAACTATCTAGGTCATTTGAGCCCTAAATTTAAAGGTTTAGTCCTTTATTAATCATAATTTTACACAAATAATTGTATCTAATTTTATGTAATTTCTCTAATAATTTGGGTCAAAAAATATGTTGGTATTATTATAAACTTTAATTTATGATGGTTAAAAAAATATAATCCATTTTTGCAAATTCTAATCATATCTGTCGTATAAATTATTTTAGAATTCGTCAAGGAGGCGTGACAACAATGTGGGTCTAATGTAAAAACGTCTGAACGTTTTCCATATTATTATATTAAATTTATTTTTAATATTCATTCCAATTAAATTATTTTTACTAATTTATAAAAATATTATGTAATTAAAATTGAAATCCAATTAAATGTATAATTTATTCGTATAAATAAATTAGTCTATGAAACAATTTTGAAAAAAATTCAGTATTTTTAACTATTCATTAAAAATGAAATGTTTCATAATAATATTAAAATATCACCATAACCTAGTTATTTTGTATAAAATTCAATGATGAATTCTATTATTACTTATTAAATCAATAAAAATGTCAAAATTCATCTTTAAAATGGAATTTCTAATAAAAAGAGGTTAAATTTCTTTTATAAAAATATAGGGTTTCTTGTAAAATTTTATTTTTTTTATTCTCTTATGTCTATAAAAACTAATGGAAGAATATAAAAAATATTTTATTTGATATAATATAAATATATATATATATATATCATTAAAATTATTCACTAATTGTAATTAATTATGTTTATTATGATAAAACTCATTTGGAAGAATAAAAATAATAATTTATCTTTATATATCCAATTGAATGTTATTTTTATTTCTCATTAATTGGTAACCCATGAATCCATTTTATATTAATATTGTACACGCTGAAAAAAGTCTTTAACTCATAGAGGAAGTTTCGAAATGACGAAGAAAAGTCATATTCAGACTCGGAGGCACTGTCCGGAGGGCCTGGAAGTGGTGACCGAAATTAAAGAGGGCTTGTGTGAAGAAATGTTTCCCACGCAAAGGAAGTCCAGGATTCGTGGAAAATCACCGAGGTTTCCCACAATTTTGCACGCCCGGTTCCGCCCAGTGAGGCCTTTCGTGCCAACCAGTCCTGGTACAAAAGATTTTGCACGTCGCCCAGATTCCACGAAGGTTGTGGCCTATAAATGGAAGGAGACCCCTTCTGTTTCAAGGTTGTGGAATTCGGACCAGCTCCCATGTGCGTAATTGGACTCCAGAACGCACAATATGAATTTCAGGTATTGCACCATTTCACGCAACCTTGCTCGGGGGTGTGCCTTTGTGCGCAATCCCACCGGCTTAAATAAAATTGCAAACTCTTTACGGTTCCACATTTGCGCGAAATCACATCCATTGCACAGACTCCCTCCTTTTCGCACAAAACCCAATTGTGTTCAATCCATTCGTTAGGTTTTTCCCTAACATAGGGATCGGCCATTTCCCTCGTGAGCAATCCAAGCCCATTGCGCGCAATCCCCCCTAGCCGCGCGCAATCCCTGTGCCCCAATTGTGTTTCATCTCGGTGTTTTGCGCCCAATCCTTCTCTTTGCGCACAATCCCCCCCAAGACGCGCGCAATCCCTCTGCCCCAATTGCGTGCCATCCTGGTGTTTTGCGCACAAACATTCTCTTTACGCCCAAGCCCTAGGACCCCTCACCTTGACGCCCCCTAGGTGCCTCCATGCATAGGTGCCCAATGTCCTCTATAACGGGCATGCATGCCATGCGTTGTTTTCCCATACGGCCCTCCAGGATCGTGCAAAGTAACCTCATGGTCCCTTGGGCAGTGTTTCTCATTGCATTGCTTTGCCTTATGCTCCTTCGCATAGGCATTATAACAGCCATTGATTCTTCACATATCATGCTAATGTGGACCCCTCGATGGATCGTCCTGCAGCCCCCTTTCACCATGGCCTTGCTGATGCCTTCCCTCCCTCAAGGAGTATATGGTGTTGGGAATGTAATCCCTAGGGCTGTGGAGCGAACCCACCTCGTCCGAGTTGCAGGACATCAAACTACCAAGTACCTCATCCTCAACACATGACATTAAACTGTGATCTGACCCCGTGCCTCGCACGCAGGGCCCCCCACAGCTCAGACATTCTTTTCACCGCTCATCTCCACGAGAATGGAATCTTCCTCACATGGAATGAGATCCTCCCTTTCGGAGTTGCATTTTTTCATGGGGAAGGGCTTCATTAGAGCGTAATCCCCAAGCCTCTCTTTCGGAAGGTAGCACCCATGCACCTCTGTACTTCCCCACTACCTGGGCCAATGGAGGGAATGATAGGGAATGAGGAATCTCTTTTGTTCGGTCCCAAATCCCTCTCCCTCTGTGCTTTGTCGCACTACGGGCCTCCATCCTAGAGTAAGCCCCAGCACCAATGGCCCCTAAAGGCGTAAGCCCCTCTCCGCTTCTCACAGATTCACCCTCCGTGACGTGATCGTCTGGTACCATCTGCCTCTTGTTTCTCACAGCGAGCATGATTAACATGGTCTTAGAGTGAGCATGGACCATGAAAACCTCTTAGGGGATTCCTCAGAGCGTATTCCCCATCCCTGTGAACTACGAAGACTTTGATCTGTGCTAAATCATGGTACGTAGGTAGGCTCCATGAGGTTCAGTCCCACCACCTAGTTGTTCCTACCTCTTCACATCGGTTCTACAATACATTGGGATACCTCATAGCATAATCCCCAAAATCCCCCATTCAACATGACATTAAACAATATGCCCTTGTCCCGTATGACATTAAACTGTATACCCTCATCCTGCATGACGTTAAACAGTATACCCTCATCCCGCAGGACATTAAACTGTAAGCCTTCATCCCGCAGGATGTTAAACTGTATATAGTCCAACACGACGTTAAACTGTATTCCCCATCCCGCATGAGGTTAAACTGCACCACCCGAACTATGTGGACTTTGATCTGTGCTAAAGAATGGTATATAGGTAGCATCCACGAGGTTCAAGACCACCACTCTGTCATTCAGAACCCTTTGCATCGGTTCGCCAACATTATGGGCCTCCGTAGAGCGTAAGCCCCATATCCACCATTTTGGGCCGCCTCAGAGCGTAAGCCGCATATCTACAATTTTGGGCCACCATAGAACGAAAGCCCCATATCCACCATTTTGGGCTTCCTCAGAGCTTAAGTCCCATATCCACCATTGTGGGCCAACTTAGAGCATAAGCCCCATATCCATCCATTGTGGGCCACATCAGTGCGTATGCCCCAAATGCCCCCGTCCTGCATGATGTTAAACTGTATACCCGAACTACGGTGACTTTGATCCTTGTAAAATCATGGTATGTAGGTAGCGTCCATGAGGTTCAAACCCCTTCACTCCATCACACATCCTGATTCCTTCCCGAGCTACCACATCCTGGTGGGACCATGAAACCTCATTCCACTCCACATTATCTGGGAAGCCGCCCTCGTGCTAGCCCCAAAATTGGTGTCCCCCCCAGGGGGTTCTTCTATCTAATCCACTCTTAGTTTTCTGATGAGTACGATCCGTCTCTGTATGACGTTAAACAGGAGGCATACCCCGTGTTACACATGGGAGGCTGAGGAAAACCTCTGAAGACACCCCTTGGCGTAATAGTCTCCGCAAGACGTTAAACTGGCGGCATACCCCATGTTAAACATGGGAAGCCGAGGAAAAACTCAGTTACATTCCTATGGCATGCCAATTTCCCGCGTTCTATGTGTAATTCCTCGGGCTTCTGCGACCTCAAGAATCTCTATCATAAGGGACAAAAGATAGACATTCCAATCCCACAGCATCAAGACACCACAACGACGTCGCAGCATGACCATTTTCCTCACCGCAGGTTGCTGCCCCTACTAGACCCCATGGAGCATCTCGACAGAAGCAGCGTAATGAACTGGTGTCCATGAAGATATGGCACCGAGAACGAGATTCATGAATACATCTTAAATCTATGAGGGAGACTCGGACTAGGTGATGAGCTCTGAGAAGGAATCAACAGAAGAAAGAACTGACATACAATCATCACAGCTTTGATAAGGTGTAGACATCCCTAAATAAGGAACAGATGCTACCCGCCTTTGGAAAGCAGAAATGTGTGGAAAAAAGCTGCGCATCCCCACCTGCGTTATGGATGGGTGCACATGCCCTGGTGGAAAGTGTCAGAAACAGAAAATGGTGAACCCGATGTGAATCTCTTCTCCTTAATATGGAGACCAGTAGCATTTGGGGTGTCAGAAGATTAGCATGTCACTAGGTCTGGGCACCCAGAACCAGGACGTGAAACCCGCCAGGGGTTGGGGCGGTCATGATGTTGAGCACTCCGTTCTGGAACGTCCTCATCAAGGATCCCTCTTATCAACCATGGAAGGTGGAATGACGCTGGGATATTGGTTATAGATTCCTTTTCATACTAGTGTTAATGGGTTGATCACCCTACTTTCAGGAATTAGATCGCTACATCCAGATCATGATCAGCACCTGAAAACTGGCATAGTGGTAGGGGCAGTACCGATGCGGCCACCCCACGCAATCCCTTCTTTTCCACAGCTACTCCGACCACCGTGACTACTAGGTGCTCGCGACCCCTCTCTTTGTTAGCGATTATCCAACGGAGGGTGATCAACGAACTTGTGCATAGGTACGAGGAGGAAGGGATCATCCCAACTATGTACATGGCCCATTTGGATCTTGAGTTAGCTGCACCTCACAGCCATTGCCTCCCCCGAGGTCCGTGGAGGGATCCGTTACTTCCCACCCCAACGTTCAACTATTTTGAGATCCTATCCCCGTAACTCCTCGACCCATCACTTCCCTATGCCGGTGAGGTGGGGGATTTCAGAGTTCTCCTGATTGGGGACCCAATGTAGGGGTTAATGGAAAGGGCCCCCGCCAGGCTGTGTCGACGCCGCCGCCCGACCCCCCAAGCCGAAGATCAGGCAATCCTTCTGCCCGCACCACTAGATCCAACCCATCTGACCCGACGCCAGCATCAGATGGGAGCGGAAGAGGATGCCTGCCCTGGCGCGTCAACGTCAGCAACCACTATGGACCAAGCCACTGCTGAATACTATCATAAAACCCCCCGCACACATTGGGTAGGGGAAGTTGCATGCCCAACCCGGATCGAGGCCCCAAACTCCCCATAGGGAGTTTGGGTCGACTCTCCCGGCTGCTGGAACATGCAATGGCCACCATGGACCAATTTGCAGTGGTGCCATCGAACGTGAAGGCCTACTCGGTACCACCATTACAGGGGGGGATGGGTCCTCCCTTCTTCCAACCTCATCCCAGAGGCCTGCCGGGTGCCACTCTCGCAGATGTTAAAACTCTTCCCCGTGACAGCTACGCTCTGGGTGTGGCTCTTTCCAGCACCCATTACACAGGGTATGGGGTCACATCCCCTACCACTGGATGCGAGTATAGAGAAATTGAATATCTAGTCACTCACCCACATGGTGGTCCTCCAAATGTTCCTTTTAATATCTTCCCTGGTGCTCCTCGCACCTTGGCCTTTGATCCTCTCCACCCCAACACCATTTCCACCAGAGGACTCCATGATGGGAATCGGCCTTGCCCTAAGGAGCCACCTAGGGTCAGGAAGGTGGGACGTCGTTGCCATAAGAGAAACACTAGGGAAGGCCGGATGGAAATTAGACCAGTCCATTTTGCGGAAACTGAGGTGGAGTACGACTCGAAGATGGAGCCCTCCCCCCGGTCCTATGAGTCAAGGGAAGGGATAGGGACATGGCGCTTCAGCCTCGTACTCCCTGAATGTGATATTCGTATGATCCTCACATCCCTCCAAAGGCCTATCTAAGAGGGCGATGAATTGACATACCCCCAGGGGTCAAACATGCAGTTACTATTGGCCTCTCTGGAAGCACCTTCCACCTCGGTCAGAGAGGGTGTAGAATTTTTTTGGGGACCAACAGAAGAGTCGCGACAAGGAACACCCTCGGCAAACGCCGTCACAGTGATAGGAGTCCCGTTGTCCAGCCCATACTATCATGATGTGACAGCCATGACACTGCATCCCTTGAAGGAAGACTTAGAATTCGGCAGCCAATCAGCCTGCTCGCTGTATTCTCTGTCTGCCATCCCACCGGCCCAGCGGCCTTCCTTGGCACCGCTGCCAGTTCTCCGGCCATTTTTAGTTGAAGAGTGGGGCCAACAAGGGTTAGATCCCTAACATGAGTCATGGAGATTCTGGACCATCCTCGCAGTAGGACACTTTCTTGAAATGTTTTGTTTGGTCACAGGATCTGATTTTGATATGCCATAATCGCTCACTCCAGGAGAGTTTGAATTATTCCGCTAGACTCTCCGGGAGACTCACTCCTATATTTGCCATCATCATGTGCCTTATCCCGGGAGTCTAGAACATCTCGAGGATATCGGTGAGCAGTGTCTTCGGGTCGACCTGGCCACGCTCCCCGCAGTTTGGCACCCCGAGTCACTTGGCCACCACAGGGCACTCCAACAACAATTCGACCAGCATTTTCAAGTACTCTACAAAGTTATCGAGGAAGCCACCCCACACGCGCACTTCCGTGGATGGGGGAAGTATGATGCCCTTATCTTCTGTACGATTCACCAGTTGCCCGACTCACCAAGTGGTTTTGAGGGCATGCCCCCGAAGGCAGTAGTGGTCAACATGACTGACCTGTCGGGAGTTGTGAATGGCTTGGAACATCTCAATGGGGACTCACACTCTGAGGACAGGCCGCTACTTGATTCATCTGAGAGGATTACTCTCCAATAGAGGAACCTCCTACATATCCCCACACCCACTAAGGCATTAACACTGAGCCAGAATATATGCAAGGGTAAATAACATGTTTGAGTTGTCAAGCTCGCTGACCCATCTGCCTCAGTGCAGAAGGAAGAGGAAAATCCCAAGATGGCAAAGCTGCGCCAATAGCTTGCTGAGCAGAAGATGTTTGTTGATGAGCTCCTGGACAAAAACATTACTGAGCTGCGGCCTGACTACATTTGTCATAGGTCGGGACAATAGGGGCAGGAACAACTACCCCTCGATGATATTCTCCCTGAAACCACAATCATGCCATGTTCTCCAACATAAGAGATTTTGGAGCTCATGGAAAGAGGGTGTGATACATTTCTCCGAACCCTCCTGAGCGGCGTGATCACCCTAGGGACCCCGCTCGGGTTCCTCCCGCTGCCCCATGAGTCACTCCACCAGCCGCCTCGCATGCTGATGAGCTTGACTACTGGAATGAAGATCCCTTCAATGCGCTTGTGGTTAGGGATCCTCATCAGGACAGGAGACCGCTTCCAGACGATCCGATGGCGGCACCCATAGCCCACTTAGAGGCACTGAAAACAAGTCAGGTGGCAATCCCACCAGACGGAAAGGCATAATCATCATGGGTTTATAACATGTCGGCCCCGTCGGGATTTGGGGACCCCACCTTTTCCCCCATTAATGGGACAGCAGACCCACCACAGCACCTGGCCCACATGAACTCAATTTGTGGGCCTATGTTTGGAACTCTAGCACAACAGAAGGCCCCCAAGCTCCGTTGCTTCGTTCAGACACTAGAAGGGCCAACATTCATCTTTTACAGCCATCTCCCTGTCAGATTTGTGTCTAGATAGGAGGACCATTGCAGGAAATTCATCTACCAGTTCAGTTCCACAACCTAGAAGTCGAACATCGCAGACCTCTTCAGGTGCATGCGAAGGCCCTATGAGCGAGTCACAAACTTTATTGCCCGGTGGAAGGGGCTCACGTACACCATTGACATGCCACTAAATCAAGAGAAATTACACACAATGTGCATAGGGAATGTCAAGGAAGATCTTGTTCCTTCAATGATCACTCAGAATTACCCCGGAGGGTTTCGGGACTTCTCAGACAAGGCTCAACGCCTCAATGAAGCCCTACAAAAGGCCATCCAGGCACGCCCGGTGCCTCCTATAATCCCTGCAAGGAGAGATTCCAGAGTCGAGCCTACTACTGTCGCCATGATAGAGACCCCTAGGAAGCTGGAGTTGCAACTAGTGAGGCCTTCTCCATATCCCCATACGGGTCCACCCCCATGGGCACAACCTCCGTTCCAGCAGCGACCGCCTCAAAATCGGAAAGCACCTCCACGTAACAGACCGCCTCCGCCTAGGCGAGATAATCAGGTCCCGCATCCTCGGCGTGATCCACTGTCCCTTCGTTAGGGCTATCCTACAATTTCTCCCTTTAAGGATAGAATGAATCATACATACTCATTCAATGAGTCTCAGGTCCCTGGTTACATCCGTAGTGATTTGGAGTAGAGAATAGTGTGGCTGCCCGAGTGACGAAAGCTAGAAGAGGCGCATCTCCCTGATCACCCCAACTATTGCACTTATCATCGGACCCTAGGGAACACCATCCAACGATTCTATGTGTTCAAGGACTAGCTCCAAGACCAGATTTACAACAATATAACCGGGTTGGGCCCAACCCCGGCATATGTAGCAGGTGTCTTTGTGAGATCCGAGGGCAATAGCAGTGATGATGATGAATGTAAATAGGTTTCCAATAGTGGGTTTTAGAAGTATAAAGACTGGATGGCTCGTAAGTCAGTCACCCGCAACCATGTCATCATCTACAGACGGATGAATCAGCCAGATCCCTCTGAAGCTGCAATTGCTACATCAGCATTGTCATCCCAGCCAGCCTCTTCCTAGAAGAGAAAGAGGCGTTGGCGCAATAAGAAAGAACGCGCCCTTCCAATGTCGTCGTCATCCAACACTATTGGCGACTTCATGCCCCCCAAAATGGGGTTCCCTCCGAGAATTTACCCGGTAATGGATGATTCCTTGAGTGATAGTCATGGGTATGCTTCGGTTAACACCGTAGAGTTGGTAAAACCCTTGTTGACTCCCGATGATGAGGAACACTCGGTGGAAATTACCAATGTCCCCAGCCATTACCAACGTCGGTTGAGCCGTGGATACATGAATCACTGGGGACCGATAGTTGGCACCTCGAGCCAGGAGGTTCATGCCACTGAGACCAGGCAGCAGGCCCAGTACAGAGCTTAGCACACGCGACACCTTTATCCAGTGTCGACAGGTCTGCCTCCACCATAGTTTGTGTTGCTGAATCAGGAAGAACCACCTCGGTCGTGCCACGACCATCTCTTCCCTACTACCAACCGATCCCCAGCCTTCTGGTCCTAATCCGACAGCCACTCTCTAGGCTTCGACTAGTAAGCAGTGAGATGTTCTTAGTACCAGTCAGCTACCGATCCAGCCGGCAGAGCCCGTCATGACTCCAATCACAGAGCAGCCTTCTGTAAGTAAAATCTCACATTTGGCCCAAACGTATGATGTCCTGAAGCACCTAGCTGGAATTCCAGCATGGATTTCCATCCTTGAGGCTCTTCGGCTATCATCTCAAATGTGTGAGGTGCTCGTCGAGGCCCTAATGAGCCCCCGCCATTTTGAGACAGAGGTAGCAGCTGCAGAAGCACTCCATGATGAGGCAATTGAGAATATCGAATGCCAGACGGTTATCTCATTCTATGGTAAAGATGAAAACTCTACCATACAGGGGAACATTTTCCTACTTTACATCACTGGCCATTTCAATGGTGTGTATGTCTACCGCTGTCTTGTTGACATTGGTTCCTTGATTATCCTAATCCCAAATCAGACACTGCGGAAAGCTGGGTCTGTCTATGGATGATTTAACTCCCTCCGACCTTAGGATCCAGGGGTATGAGAGGACCGAGAAAACTCCACTCAGAAAGAATTTCTTGAATACCTAGTTCGGTGGACTAATTTCAAGCACCGAATTCATGTTTGTCTCCAAGGACATCACCTACAATGCGTTGATGGGTAGGTCGTGGCTCCACCATCACACGGTGGTCTCCTCATCATATCACCAATTCTTCAAATACTCCATTAATGGTCGAGTAGGAATGCTCCAAGGAGTTGCATCTCCTTTTTCCTCTTGTGGAGCCCGTTATTTGGATGTCGACTACTACAAGAACAAGGATAAGCATGTTCTGTCAGGTGAAGATGAGACCACCACTGTCACAATTGAACCCTGGGTATGATTGGATGATGCCAATGTCTTCACAATCCATCGTTTGGAGGCCACAACCCCCGACATGGGGCAGTGCTTTGTGGTATCAGGTACAAGAGGAATGCATGTTCACAGGTCCCAGGGATGGTAGAAAATCACCTCATACTCCTACACCAACCAGGCTCAAGTGATCCTAAAACCTCATACCCCTATACGGTATCGGGACATCAGGCTCATGGAAACGGTGGTTCATCATAAAAGTATGTTATTCTTGGCTGGAATTAACCGGATCAATCTGATGTGACACTACTGCTTTGATGTCATCAAGCATGTCCACATGGGCCGAAGACCAGATGGGATTGGATCGACTTCTTTCATCGCTATTGTCTCAGTGGCGCATGAGTCTCCTGATATGATGACCACTACCGCCAAAGCTGGCACCAACTTCCCATTAGGGATTGGTGTCCCCAAAACGACTCCTCCGGCGGAACATCCCTCCACAAGTGGAGAAGAGGATCCAGAGGATGCTCCCCCTTCCTTTGAAGAAGGCGTCTTCACCACAGTTGAAAAGTTAGTACAGGTGAACCTTGGTAGCGAGGGGGACCTAATACCCACATTGGTTAGAGTCGTTATGCCCCCCGAGGAGCAGAAACGATATGTATAATTCCTTAGACAACACCATGATGTGTTTGATTGGAGTTACGATGAGATGCTAGGACTAGATCACCAGGTAGTCGTCCACCGCCTTGGTCTCCCGAAAAGCCATTGTGGGTTCAAGAAGCCTCCCTGGAAGATGCATCCATCTCACGGTGCCATGTTTGATGTCGAAGTTGACAAAATCATTAAAACCAACTTCATCCTAGATGTTCAGTACCCCTGGTGGTTAGCCAACATTTTTCCAGTAAGGAAGAAAAACTGACAGATCAGGTTTTGTATCAACTTATGTGATCTCAACCGCCACTATCTGATGGATGATTTTACCCTTCCAGTGATAGTGTTTATGATTAATTCCATGGCCGGGTTCCCAGAAATCTCCTTCATATATGGGTATTCCGGGTACAACTAGATCCAGATGGCCCCCAAGGAAGAAGAGTCGACTGCCTTCAGCGCCCCCTAAGGTACTTTCTATTACCAGGTTATGCCCTTCGGCCTGAAGAATGCGGGTGTCACCTATCAGCGGACCATGCATCTCATATTCATTCCAATTAACAAGACAGTGGTGGAGTGCTACATGGATGATATGGTGGTTAAATCTCGCCAGCGCCAGGACCATCTCAAAGAACCTTGAGAAAGTCTTCGACTTCCTCTATTCCCGCCACCTGAAGATGAACCCATTTAAGTGTTCCATCTAGGTCACCTACAATATGTTTATTGGCATTGTTCTCAGATACTGAGGCATTGAGATAGACCCAGATAAGATCAAGGCCATCAAAAAGATGCCTCCCCTAGCAATATTTGGTAACATCGAGGTCTCCAAGGCCACTTAGCCTACATATGCCGATTCATTGCGAATCTGGAGGGCAAGTGTAATCCTTTTTCCCGGCTCATGAAGAAATGTGCCACTTATGAATGGGAAGAAGAGTGTCAGACTGAATTTGAGGATATCAAGAAGAATCTTCTCCAACCTCCGGTATTAATGCCACCCGTTTCCGGGAAGCCGCTGGTTCTTTATGTGAGCACCCTGGAACGGTCCCTCGGTGAACTTCACGCTTAGAAGAACATTGAGAGAACAGAGAACAGCCTCTACTTCCTCATCCACATTCTCCTCAATACAGAAATTATATATTGTCTCATCGAGAAGAACTTTCTGGCACTCGTATTTTACGTAGAGAAATTGTGGCACTACATGAAGCACCGCGAGGTATAGATGGTCTCTCGGGTAGACCCACTAAAGTACATCCTGAACCGACCTATGTTGACTGGCCGACTAGCATAGTGGGCGGTGATCCTCTTGAAGTTAGACATCTTTTTTGTACCTCAGAAAGACATCAAAGGACAGTCGTTGGCAGACTTTTTAGATGCTCACTCAACCTCCGCGGATCAGCCACTGTATCTAGGTTTTCCTGATGAGGTAATCCTCTCAGTCGATCATGTCGTACCATGCTGGTAGATGCACATTGATTGTACCTCCTGGAGCCCCACCAGTAGAAGACTCCATGATACTAGGCTCAATAGAGTGGGCCTGGGTATTGTCTTCATCCCCACAGAGCAAGATGTTCTGCCATATTCTTTCATATTGTTAAAGGGTTGCACAAACAATGATACCGAATATCATGCCCTCATCACTGGCCTCGAGCTGGCCATCGAGATCGACGTGCCCCATCTGCATGTGAAAGGGTAATCCAAGATGGCCATCAGGCAGGTCAATGGAGACTATGTTGTCAAAAATCCAGAACTCATGCCACTGTTGGAGGGCACCCTCCATCTAATGTCTCAGTTCCCCTATCGGCCATAAATCTTCCACATTCCCCGGTCACAGAACGGTCGAGAAAATGCTTTGTCCAGCCTGGTCGCGTTTCATGTAGATCACGAACAGGATGACCTGATTATCCACATCGTGCATGAGAGATTCATTTCTCCCGTTACCCCGGAGGATGATCGTGGCCCGCGGGTGAACCATCTTACAGCTGGTGCCCCTACGTTGGGGGCCCCGGGTACTTCAGATATAGTGATCAAAGTAGTTCCTGATTGGAGGACACCCTTGGTTGAATACCTCCAATGCGGTAATATTCCATCAGACCGGGCTGAGTGAGAGCGAATCCGATGCTGCACACTGTAGATTACCCTTCAGAGCGGTCCCAGCCTTGGAAAAATCCTTTACAGATGCAGATTTGATAGTTTCCTCCTCCGTTTCCTTCAAGTAGTCGAGATCCTTCAGGCCATGCAAGAGGTTCATACTGGTTCTTGTGGCACCCATTATGCCGGGTCAAAGTTGTCTCACCAAATTCGGAGGCTGGGGTACATCTGGCCCTCCATGATCAATGACTGCATCACGTTTGCCAAGAGGTGTCATGCATGCCATGTTCATGCTATCTTTTGTGCATCGGCCACTGGAGCCCCTACAGAGTTCCATTTATTTTTGGCCCCTTGCAGTCTGGGGGTTGGATGTCGTAAGACATTATGCACCGACAATGGATCACAAATGTTGGTTCATTATAACCTCTACAGATTTATTTTCCAAGTGGGTAGAGGAAATTACAGTCAAGGAAGGTAAGCCCATTTTATCGCTGACTTCGTGAGTTCCAACATCATCAATCGATTTGGAGTGCCTCGCGCTATCCCCACGGATAACAGAACCAACATCCGAGTGGTCGAGATGAAGAAATTGTGTGCCAAGTACAACATTCGCTCCAACCATACCTCCCGCTATCATGCGCAGGCGAATGGACAGATCGAGGTGTTTCACAAAACCCTCTCTAACATTATACAAAAAAATGGTTGGTCAGAACAAGAAAAGTTGGCTGGACAAGCTTTCCAATTCCCTCTGGGCTTATCGGACAACGACTCGTAATTCCACCTAGGTGACCCCGTACTCCCTAGTGCATGGAGCTAAGGTCATCCTTCCCATCGAGATTCAGTTGCCCTCATTGCGCACGGTGGTATACGACCAGCAAGCGCCAGATAGAGTTTCTAAAATCCGTCTAGCTGAATTAGAAGCACTAGACAAGAATAGGCTTCATGCCTTGCACAACCTTAAAAGCCATCAGAGCAGGATGTCTCGAGATTTCAACAAGAATGATCGCCTCCGATCTTTCCTGTAAGGCGATCTGGTACTGGACCTCAGGGCACCAATTATTCCCGATAGGAAACCACCCATGTTGGAACCCAAATGGGGGGTGGGACTTTAATCGTCCATAAGGTCTATCCCAATGGTGTGTATTCCCTAGTGACTATGGATGGCAAGCATGTAACTCCTCCCACCAACGCCAAGTCCCTCAATTAGTACATTTCCTGATCCTAAGGGTCCTGCATGACCGTAAACCACAACTGTGGTCCTCCATAACCTTTAACTGGATCAAGGTCCCGCAAGACCAAAAACTGCATTTGGTCCTACATTTGGGCCCCTACGGTCCCCCATGACCTTAAACTACATCGCGATCCCGCAAGACCCTAAACTTCAACCATGGTCCTCCATGAACATAAATTGGATCACAGTCCTGCAAGACCATAAACTGGATTTGGTCCTAAATGTGGGCCCAGGCGGTCTTCCATGACCTTAAACCAGATCGTGGTCCATCATGACCCTAAACTGAAACCGTGGTCCTCGATGACCTTAAATTGGATCACGGTCCAGCAAGACCCTAAACTGCATTTGGTCCCACATTTGGGCCTCTGCGGTCCCCTATGACCTTAAACTGGATCGCGGTCCTTCATGACACTAAATAGAAACTGCGGTTCACCATGTCCTTAAACATGTTCACGATCCATCATGACCCTAAACTACATTTCTTCCAACATTTGGGCCACTGGGGTCCCCCATGTCCTTAAAATGGATCGCGTTCCCACAAGATCCTAAACTCCATTAGGTCATAAATTTGGGCCCCTGGGGTCCCCCATGACCTTAAACTAGATTTCAGTCCCACACGACCTTAAACTAAATTTGGCCCTACAGTTGGGCCACTTTGGTCTGAATTCTAATACATTAAACTAGGATCCCTATGGTCCAGCATTACCGTAAACTACATGCTCTTCCTCATTGAAAGACGTTAAATTGCAAGCTAGTCAGGCCTTCCTGACTAAGGCACAGCCTCAGGCCCCTTGGCCTTCTCGGGTCCCTAAGCCCCAGTGATTACCCAGAGTGTGCAGTGTAGTGTTTGACTATGTCTTCATTCATGATGGGTTACCTGTCGTACAAATTCCTGGATGAAATGCCTCTCATCTTCCTACATGACGTTAAACTGTTCTTCTAGAACTACATGTGGCTAGATTCCAATCCTTATGGGATATGTAGGACCACTTGAACATTTATGTTTCTTTCCCAACACCATCTCTTAGGTGATCCCACGATCTCTCGGTCACCTCGGTCTCTTGGAATGACCCTCCTAGTGGGAGGATATATAGGTGTGGTACATGGTTTTTGGCACAATTCCCCCTTCTCATAGGAATTCTCCATCTTTTGTCTACTCTCAAATTGATCCCCTTGACCCTTTCTAGTGGTCCACTAATGTGCTCAGAGTACTCTAGTCTTGGACCTGGAGTGTCAGATTTTACATAGGCATGTTTTTTTCCACATGTCCAGCTTCATGATCCCTTTCATTCAGTACCTCGTTATCTTTCACACCTGGAGGGACCCCCATGAATGGATTGGATACAATGCCTAAGTGCTCTCCTACTGTCAGAGGCCAACACCCTCAAGGTTCTCAGAAAAAAAAAATTTGATACAACTGTCGTGTTGCGAACATGGTCATCGGTCGTGGCTCATTTGTTTGTCCCCATTTTAGGCAAATGTGACAGGATGCAATGTTGCGAACATGGTAAGCATTAATCCATAGTCTTCACTGAGGCTCCATTAAGCAATGAATGTTGGTTTCATGATTCACATTATGTTCCAAACATCGCGTCAAGGTGGGATCTAGACACTCCTTGCACTAACCCTTAGTTCACATCCACACGTCAGGCGGATAAAGTTGCGTGACCGTGTCTCTCGGGGCTCCAGCAATCTGAGATCCAAGTTTATATGCTTGGGTTTTCTCTAAGGATCATGTGAAACATGACCCTCATCCCCATGGGAAACGAGGAGTCACCCGTACATTGCGTTTCGGACCCAGCTCAGCTGGCATCTAGTGTCTCCTGCCCCCTGATTGTTGGACCCTCGTCGGCTCCTTGGCCTGAGGCTCCTCTCCCGGAATCACGCGCGACGACGATTTGAGGATATTCCCTCTTCTACATCAGGTGCGCCTTATCGCATCATGCATGTTCCCCTAGGTCCAAGACATATGTCCTTAAACTGTGATGATTGGTCCTACCACACGACCATAAACTGTGATGATATCATCCCAGCTGAGCAATGAAAAAAGGACACTTCATTGTGGTGACCTCCCCATTGGGGACATCAAATTGGGTATTGTTCTCTTACCACACCATTTTCAACACCTATATACGGCTTGATTATAGTGGTGATGCTAGGAGTTTCTCCCCTAGGCCGGTCGTTCCACGACAGAAAAACCAGTCACCTTCAAGAAGAATCAAGACATATCAAATGCCGCTTCTTTTGGCTTGAGGGCTGGACCTACCCACCTATTTCATCCTTTTCACATGTACCGTGCCATGCCATGCGACACTTCATGAACTACAAGCAGCTTGATCCCCATTTATATGGGGTACGTAGGAATGCCCAAACCTCTCATCTAAGGGTCCAGCTTGGGGACTGCTAATTCATCGGTTCTGTCCCGCCTTTGGGACCTTGACCGCGAGACCACATGGCGTGGTGAGCAGGACTACGTCCCCCTTCACGTCGTGTTTGCGATAGCCACACCACATGTGCCATGTTATGAGAATTATCCCTCATATTTCTCATCCTACACGACATTAAAAGGAACCTCCAAGAACTACATATGGCTTGATTTTCATCCTTATGAGATATGTAGGAGTGCCTGGAAACATCCCCACAGGCCCATCCTAACATTCATGTTTCGTACCTTGACCTAAACAAATCTCTGAGGAGCACATGGTAAGTGGGACCTTGCCCCCATTCACATCAAGTTTTGCAACCACTTTACCATATGTCTCCCACTCCCCTTACTCTTTGGTCTGAGCTGTAAGACCTTAAACTAAATCCTTTCTAGAACTACGTGTAGCTTGATTCTCATCCTTATGAGATACATAGGAATGCCTGGACATTTCATCTTGGGTCCAGCCCCAGGGATTACCAAATCACGTCCCTCCTCACTGTTGGCCCCTTGGCCTGACTTCCTGGGGAGTTGTGTAACTGCATCATCTGCCCCGAATAAGTTCGGGATGCCCAATAGTGATGTTGGGAAGCGGCAGTTCTCTCGCCAGAGAGGTCCTGTCTGAAAATTGGGATGATCCGTGAAAAAATTAATACGTCTGATTAATGCACCTCCACCATAGTGGCACAATTTTTGGAGTGTTGGACTCTGTTTAAACAAACCACCACTCAACATTCCATGCTTTTCATTCCCCTTTATTCAAATCCTCATCCTCTTTCATGTTTGATGGGGCCCCCTAACAGTATGTATGATAGACGTTGGTCCACCTGCTGTAACAGTATGGATGATAGACCTTTGGTCCGCCGGTTGTAGCAATATGGATGATCGAACTACGGTCCGCCTGCTGTCCTCGGCCAATGTTCCAGAAGGATGGTCATGTTTGAGGGGACCCCCTAGCAGTATGGATGATAGACTTTGGTCCACCTGCTGTGGTAATATGGATGATAGGCATTTGGTCTGCCAATTTTAGCAATATGGATGATTGACATACGGTCAGCCTGCTGTCGTAGGCCAACGCTCCGGAAGACTGATCGATGATATTTGAGTAAGGCCCCGTGTTGTGAACATGGTCAGCAGTCAGCCCTCATTTTTTGTCACTGTTTTGAGGCAAATGCGATAGAGATTTTGCGTTTCCACCATAGTTAACAGTTATCCTCCATCGTCGCGCCCCCCATAGTGTTCCGGATTTGGGTTATGTGATTCACCTTTTTCATCTCCCTATGTTCGGATTGATTTCAATGCCCCCAACATTGCCCCGTTCAGGTGTTAGGACACATTGAGAAAATTATATATCAATCGGTCTGAGGTCCTCTCCTCAGAAATCCAGGCCCAATTTTCTGATGCCTGAAGCTTGGTTGACGCTCCCACGAAGTGGTAGATTATGGTTGAGCATACCAATCCAAAGGTACAAATAAATGGATTTTTCCAAATATAGGATCGGTATGATGAGAAGTACAAGAAAAAGTTCATGAGATGGCCAAAACAGGGCCCTTAAGGATCAGCGTTTTGGATTGATCTTTCCTGCGTGGCTACCATTTGGCTAGTGGCCTCCAGGACTACTTCTCGCTCCCTGAAGACACTCTCTTCGTCAGTATCCACAGAGCATAGTTTTCCAATACTATCATGTTCCTATGCTCATTCTGTTTGATATATGGTCATATGGTGACTTGCCTCCATCAGTTGTTCTTGGGAGTCTGCTAGTTGGGCCGTCAGTTGTTCCACGAGCTCAGAGCATGTTGCAATGAAGACCTCCTACTCTATCACCTGCCCTTCGAGGCGCCAGACATCCTACTCCACCCTAAGGAATGATCGGGTTCTCACTGATATGTCCCGACACTGGGTAGCATCGGTGCACCGAATTATCTCACATATATTCTCGGCCATGTAATCATGGACCGTCATATGAAGGCGTTGAGCATCAGTACCTCTGGCACACATCAAGCGTAGCCAGTTCTGGAATGATCCCATATGCCTCAGCCAATCCATCTGAGGCTGACTGAGAAAGTGCTAGATACACTTCCACCCTTTGTGTCATGTCATTCGGATCTCATCAGCCGCTTCCAACTCTGAATCATCTATCTCATCGGGGTCAGCGGGCCAGTAGCAGGAAAGGCAGCCAGCAGGTCAGAAGTAGGGTCAGCCTTAGGGATTCCTTCATAAGGAATAGTATCCTCGACATCTAGATGACCTTCCTCTCCCACCCCGACAATGGAGATTCCTCCGTCATCTTCCGGCCTTGCTCTAGTGACAGCACCACTGATGTTCGTCGCCCCTTGCTCACCAATTGTCGGGGCCGACTCAGTTTGGGAGGTATGTTCTGGAAGAGGTGGTACGTCCGCCACTGGTCCACTCATGGATGACTTGGTCTCAAAATCATGACGAGCCTCCAATGTCAAGATCACTAAACGAGGAGCATCCTGATTAGTTTGGTTTTCTGACATTAATCATCAGTTGCAATGTAGGGAACTTATAAGAACCTAGAGCGCCAGCCTCCGGTGTGCTGACCACTATAGGAGATATCATGGTAGGAGACCCCTCAGTGCTTGTCAGTTATATGATGGGCATCAGAGCCCCATCCATTCCCAACGGTGCTTCTCCTCCCTCCTCTATTGGGTATGTCTGATCAACACCTATGTGCTCCTGAGTGAGATAGAGAAATGGATTAGAAATTGTAGAAGATAATGAGAAAGGAAGGAGGGTGAATAAGGATAGAGATGAACCTCGAGCAGTTCTGTTATCTCCATGTCGGAGCTGACAATATCATCAATCTCCTGCAGGTTCCCTTAGTAGGCTTCCCCCTACGACCCCTCACCTTCAGGATCCCCTTCTTCTTCACCTCCTCCTTCATCGTCTCCTTCTCCTTCATCTTATCGTGTATCCTCCTCTCCCGTATACTCGTCATCACTATCACCTTCTCCCAGCGGCATCACATCCAGATCATGCTCTTGGCTGAGCATCACATTCACCAGTAATGCTGGCTCTGCACACCGACTCCTTTGTCACGTGTATGTGTCCATGGCCAATAAGTATGAATGCCGCCGATGGATGTTTACCCGGTCGGTAACTTGAATGAGCCCATCCTCTGGCAGCTGTATCTCGTCCGGAATTATCTTCTTCCAGATGGCATCAATGCTCATTGATTTCCACATGGTCATCTAGGACGACCGCAATGCCGGGAAAATTGCATCTTGGGAAGGTTTGAGCAGGTATCTTATCTGCATCCTGGGCAGTTCTCTGGCCGCCTCGTGGGACCGCCCTCTGGGCAACGAGGTTGCAGCGACACCATGCAATGTCCCTAATACTGAAGTCTCAGCCTATTCAAGACTCGTTTCCTAGCATGACTCTGGTTCCCCCCTTCTAGAAGCACCATTCCTACTCCCTCGTCATCCAGTTTCCATGCGGGTAGTCTCGAGTTTCTGGACATTATTGCGTAAAATCCCCTCAGGGTACACAATAGTCTAGTGTATGGCAGAGTCGATTGATAAGTTGACATCGTCCCTAGTGGGGGGAAGAGTAATGAAATCACCAGAACCATAAGTGGTGAACATTGACCACATTTGGAAAAGGATGTAGGGATTCTTCTCCTCTCAGATGTCCATAAATACCTTCTTTGGCATTCGCTGGAGGCACCTAAACTGCCTGGCGAACCGGTATGACACAAAAGTCTCGCTGATGACCTTCCCATCAATCTGAGTTGCAAGCACCCCACCTCGGATGCTCTGGAAGTATTCTTGCTGCTCAATGGAGCCTTCCCCATTATCCACCAAATGGGCGACCGGGGTGGGGAATGTGTTGAAGTTGAAATTGATGTGGTTACTGATTTGGATCCTTATGTCCTCCTTGTTGAGCATAATCAGTGAAACCGTGACAATATTCAGGAGAGTTGGCTGCATTCCATTGGCCAGAGGATGGACGACGTTCATAATGGTGTATCCGCCAAGATGAGCTACAACCCAGCCGTGAAAGATCTGGAAGGGGCCACATACTCTTCCAGGTGACCCCCCTCTAGAGATGCGTCCTAGTATGGCATACAACCTAGCCAGCATATGGACCCCCAGATTGAAACTTTTGTTGGCGACAATGGTGCTCGCCATCACCAGAGTTGCAGAAAGGACACCCATTCTTGCGTCCCACATCGGATGGAGCCACCAGCTCAGGAAGGTTGTGAGGAACCCGGCATATCAGATGTTCGTGTCCTGAGACTCAATAATGCGGTAGCCCCACGATTGGTATTTCCCCACCAACAGGGTCCTCCAATATAATCCATTTTTACTCCTCGGAGCCACGGTTGGGCACTGTTTACCCCGTCCTAGCATCTTAATCTGGAGCCTTTCTCTAGGAATTGGCTGAACTAGTCCTTGTAGGCAATGTCCTTTAAGAATTCCTTGACCCCCAAACTCTCTTTGGCCAGCTCCAACAGGTGCCACATCAACGTGGGGGTCAACGACCTATCATCCCAGGTGTTCATTGGAGGAATGAACTCGTCATATTGGTAGCCCTACAGTGGGATTCATCCAATGTAGTGAACGTCCAAAGGATGATACCAACTTCCCCATGGTGAAGATGAAATGTGTTGGTTTCAGGTTACCATTAGGTAAATAGCTCCGGCCCAAGTTCGGGATGACGGTAGAAGTGGAATTGCGACGTCCACACCACCTCGAACAGACCAATGTGCCGCAGCTCGGCCCTGTATCGGTCGCACATATGGCGAACCCAGTATGCCCAGGCCCACTCACTGGTGAAGTTGCCCCCAGACCACAAGTCCCAATCTTGCAGCCAGCCCTTAGTGTCGTCCGTGATGCTTTGACGGAATGTGCTCACATAAAGGGACGTGGATCTCTCTTCAATAGGATCACCACCCATAATGGTCCTGGTCCTCAGGTTCAGGACATACACATCTATGTGTCTGGTCTCTCTAGTAGGATGACCATTGCTGGTGATTTTGTAAAGGATATGGTTGTCCTCGTGGGGCACCCATGACTGCGGTGTGTCCACCTCGAGGCCCGACAATGGGACCTCCTCCAGGATTCCGAAGTTCCAGAGAGGGAGGTAGTTGGACAGAGGATACCCTTTCTAAGAAGGGCTCAATAGGTTGAAAAAGGTATGTTTGTTGGAAAAAACCACCTTGGCGCCATAAACCTCTTCATTGGCCTCCATTTCAGCTCTACGAGCGGCGGTTTACCCCTCATCTTCCTGGTTTGTCACCATCTTGAGTTATTTGAGAGTTGCGCGAAATTAGAATGAGATGCACAGAATCAGAAAGAGTTACCTGAAATTTGGACTTGCAGAGTGCAATTCAAGAGTTTGGTGCGCAATCAGAACCGTTGGCGGGAAATACCCCGAGTCAGCACGGAAATATGCCCGAAACCCAGAAGGAATTATGCACTGCCAAATTATTTTTACGCATAGCTGTGGAAACAATTTTTCGCGCTAGAGTGTTGACCCTATCGGGTGGGAAAAGCATGAGTACGAAACATGGGACCCAACGCCCCTTTTTATAGGTGAGTCTCGGGTTCCGTGCCACGCGGAAAGCGAATTCTGCGCCCACCTAGAGTTTTGTGCACCCCATTTGGCTTTTTCAAGGAATGTTCCCCTGAAGTTCATCACTTTGGTGTTCTGGAGTTTGCCTCAGAATCCGATCGTTGCAACCTCTCGTCGATCCAATTCCATGGGGGGAATTTGAAGATGTTGAAAAAAGTCTGTAACTCCTATAAGAAGTTTCGAAATGATGAAGCGAAATCATATTCGGACAAGGAGGCCCGGTCTGGAGGGCCCAGAAGTGGTTCTTGAAATTATGGACTTGCACAAAAAAAATGTTGCATGCACGAAGGAATTCCGGGATTCGTGGAAAAGCACTGGTGTGGTGCGCAATTTTGTGCACCCAATTCCGCGTAATGAGGCCTTCACGCCGACCGGTCCTAGCGTAGAAGATTTCGTGCGCCGACCAGATTCTGTGATGCCTGTGGCCTATAAATAGAAGGAGACCCCTTCCGTTTTGGGGTTGTGGAATTCGGACCAGCTTCTGTGCAGGTAATTGGAATCTGGCGTGCTCAATATGTCTTTCAGGTATTTACCCTTTTCATGCAAACTTGCCCTGGTGTTCGCTATTGCGCGCAATCCCACCGGCTTAAATAAAATTTCAAACACTCTAGGGTTCCTCCTTTGCGTGCAATCACTTCCCTTGGGCACACTCCCTCCTTTGCACGCAAAACCCAATTGCGCGCAATCCCGTGGTTAGGTTCTCCCCTACCATAGGGATCAGTCATTTCCCCCACACATAATCCAAGCCCATTGCGTGCAATACCCCTAGCCACATGCAATACCTCGTCCCCAATTGCACTCCATCCCTATGTATTGCGTGAAAACCTTCTCTTTGCACGCAAACCCCTGGACCCCTCCCCTTGACGCCCCCCGGGTGCCTCCATGCATAGGCGCCTGATGTCCTCTATACTGGGCATGCACGCCATGCATTCTTTTCCCATACGGCCTTCCAGGCTCATGTGAAGTTACCTCAAGGTTCATTGGGTGGTGTTTCCCATTGCGTTTCATTGTCTTATTCCCCATAGCATAAGCACGCTAACGGCTGTTGCTTCTTCGCATAGCCACGCTAACGTGGACCCCTTGATGGTTCGCCATACATCCCCCTTTTACCACGGCCTTCCTGATGCCTTCCCTCTCACAAGGAGTAGAGGGTGTTGGTCATGAAATCCCTAGGGGTGTGGAGAGAAGCCACCTAGTCCGAACTATAGGATGTTAAACTGTCAAAAACCTCGTCCTCAACACATGACGTTAAACTATGATCTGACTGCATGCCTCGCACGCAGGGTCCCCCCGGCTCGGACATTCTTTTCACCACTTGTCTCCACGGGAATCGAATATTCCTCACATGGAATGAGATCCTTCATCTCGAAGTGGAGTTTGTCTATGGGGGAAGGGCTGCCTTTGAGTGTAAGACCCTAGCCTCTCTTAAGAAAGGTAGCACCCATGCACCTCCGTACTTCCCCACTACCACGACCAGTGGAGGGCCTGATAGGGAAGAAGGCATCTCCTTTGTTCAGGACCAAATCCCTCTCTCTGTGTGCTTAGTCACACCACGGGACTCCATCCTGGAGTAACCCCCGACACCAAGGGCCACTCAACATGTAATCCCCTCTCCGCTTCTCACAGACGCACCATCCACGATGTGATCATCTGGTCCCTTCTGCCACTTGTTTCTCAAACAGAACATGACTCACGTGTGCTTAGTGTGATCATGGACCATGACACCCTCTTATGGGCTACCACACAGTGTAAGCCCCATCCCGGTGAACTACGAAGACTTTGATCCATTCTAAAGAATGGTATGAAGGTAGCCTCCATGATGTTCAAGCCCCCCACCAAGTCATTCCGACCTGTTCACATCGATTCGCCAACACTTTGGGATGCCTCAGAGCGTAATCCCCAAATTCCCCCATCCAGCATGATTTGAAAATGTATTCCCTAATCCCACATGATGTTAAACTATATCCCCTCATCCCGCACTACATTAAAATGTATAACCTCATCCCACATGATGTTAAACTGTATGCCTTCGTCCCGCATGACGTTTAACTATATGCCTTCTAGCACGACGTTAAACTGTATACCCCAATCCTGCATGACGTTAAACTGCACCACACGAACTACATGGACTTTGATTAATGCTAAAGCATGGTACGCAGGTAGCCTCCATGAGGTTCAATCCCACTAATCAGTCGTTTCAACCCCTTTGTGTCGGTTCGACAACTTTATGGGCTGCCTCAGAGAGTAAGACACATACACACCATTTTGGGATACCTCATAGCGTAATCCCCATATCAACCATTTTGGTCCGCCTTAGAGTGTAACCCCCATATCAACCATTTTGGGCCGCCTCAGAGCGTATGTCCCATATCAACCATTGTGGGATGCCTCAGAGCGTAACCCCCATATCCATCCATTGTGGGCCGCCTTAGAGCGTAAGACCCAAATGCCCTCGTCCCGTATGACGTTAAACTATATACCTGAACTACGGGGACTTTGATCCATGTCAAAGCATGGTACGTAGGAAGCCTCCACGAGGTTCAAGCCCCCTTTACTCCATCACTCATCCTGATTCCTACCTAGGCTGCCACATCCCGGTCGGATCATGCCCCCTCATTCCACTCCACAGTATCCTAGAACACACCAACATGCGGGGTCCCTACATTGGTGTCCCCCAGTGGGTTCATCAATCTGATCCACTCTCAGGGTACGGATCAGTCCAATCATCTCCGCAAGATGTTAAACACACAGCAAATCCCGATTTAAACATTGGAGGCTAAGGAAAACCTCGAAAGACAAACCCTTGGCGTAACCATCTCCACAAGATGTTAATCTCACGACATACCCCTTGTTAAGAAAGGGAAGGTGTGGAAAGCCTCAGATACATGCCTATGGCATGCCAATTCCCCATGTTCGATGTGGGATTCCTCGGGCTTCTACGCCCTCAAAAAGCCCTATAATAAGGGACAGAAGACAGATATGTCAATCCCCCAACATCAAGACACACCAATGACACCCCAACATGACCATTCTCCTCACCGAAGGTTGCTACCCCGACCAGACCCCTTGGAGCATCTTGATAGATTCAGTGTAATTAACTGGTGTCAATGAAGATATGGCACTAGGAATGAGATTCACAAATACGTCTTAAATCTGTAACGGAGACCCGGACTAGTTAATGAGCTCCGAGGATGAATCCACAGAAGAAAGAACCGACATCCCATCATCCCAGTTTCGATCAAGGAGCAGACGTCCCTGAACAAGGAACATATGTCGCCCGCCTTCAGAAAGCGGGAATGTGGGGAAACAAGCCATGTGTTCTCCCCCGCATGACGGATTTGCGCACGAGCCCCGGCGGAAAGCGTCGGAAACAAATATTTACCATATGTTTTCATTACTTATTTAATAATATTCATAATTGATAGTTTATATATTATATTATTAAATAATAATATTTCAATAATACATTGTTATATGGTGAAACTAGGTCTTAAATGTAACACAAGACATCGAAGAAGGTCACTCTAGCTTCTACCATGCACTAACTCAGTGGCTCATGCATTGAAATATATATAATCTAATTTTAATATTAAATATATTATAATTTATCTTAATAATATATTACCTTGCACTCATTGTGATGTGTGTAATACACTCTATCAAATACAACGTTATACACTAGAATGTCAGGATGTTCCTTTCTCCCAACCATAATTAAATTATGTCTTTGTAATTTGAATTTGATCTTGGTAATATATTGGATTATATTTCATAAATTTAAATCCCACATCATGATAAGTGTTCATAAAACGTCCTCTAGAAAAAAGTTAATTGGATTTAAATGGGTCATATGGGATAACATATAACTAGGTAATACAAAATTAGATCATCAGTGGAATTTAGATATACGTACTTGGAGGAAAAGCATAAATATTTTAGGGATTGATATATGTAATCCATCACAAACAACTGAATGATCAATAGAAAGTAGAGGGCCTCAATTCAATAAATCTAGGATGATTTAAGAAGGCCATAAGTTCAACAAAAATTAAGGTTTTAGTGGAAAAATTTATTTCTAATTCATTTTCATAATGTTGGGTAATTTTTTTACTAACCAAGAATATAAAAAAATATTTTTACTTAAATATATTAAATTTCACAAGAAAAATCATAACTTTTGGTTGTACTTCAATCAAATTGTAATTTGTCCCTTTACACCTTGAAATTAATTTCCAATAATTATTTTTTTATTAAAGGACTAAATGAACCATGTAATGGATTGTAAGGCCATTAAAATTGTGAAAATTATAACTATTTTACTTTAAATATCATCCAATAAAATATTGTAAAAATATTATCCTCTAATCCTTAAAATTTATATTACTATTAAAAAATTTTTAACTATAAAAAATGAAACATTAACAAGGACATTGTGTAGGTTAGTGGTTGGCATGTAACCCATATCATCCATTGGTCATGGGTTCAAGACTCACAACATTATCATATTTGATTGGTTCTCAACAATTATACAACTTATCATTTCCTAAAACCATATAAATATAATTTTCAAACTAATCATAATCGAAATACAGGAAATAAAATTAATTACTAAATAGTCTTTTAACAATGGTTTTCAATACAACAATATTTAAAAAATAATTCAACAAATTAATTCAACATAGATCATTCCGTAGTCCAGAGTTTATCCATAATAGAATTAGTTGTATTTATAAATCATGACACCTTTTCGTCAATCTAAAAATCTATAGGTTTAATATAGGTCACATTAATTTTCATGATATATAAGAATCCATCATAATGGTTTATAATGAAAATTTGCATTCTCATAAGAATATACCCATTCAGTGTCAATTGAAGAGTGTAGTAAGGCCCATTTTCATGTACTATGTTACCCCATGTGAGGCTCAGAACACCTTTTTAGAGTTATTATTCCTAGTTACATATGTTCTACTTCCACATTCACTTATAGAATTAGATAGGGATTTATTTATTAGAATACACACATAATCATTACCTAATCAAAATTCAAGGATGTTTTTAATACCTATCCTAAATATCTACCTTAGTGTAAGGTTCTATAAACTATTTTTTCAAAAATCTACCTCCCAAGGTTTCTACTAAACATCTGTTGATACCAACTATAGCGCCCCTACCCTATAAATATTGGAGCCTGTGTCTGCTAAAACTTTTGTTGTCATGGATACATGAAATCAAGCCCCGAATGAATAATCAGTCTAGTAGTCCTGGTAAACAAGAAACATACATGATACATTTATTAAAATATAATACACTAATTGAAACTAATTTTTTCTAAATTTAAATAAATAAATTACATTGATGGTAACCCTAATCTATCTATTTAATCCTTTCATATCTCTCATAATAATATTTGTGGATTCCATGGTAATGGAACACAACGTGGGTGATCTCAAATGATTAGTAAGAATAAATATAATGGAAGAAATAATGAACCAATGAAAATAATAATTATGAAAATGTAAATAACTAAAATCACATGACATATAGTAAATAAACTGATAAGGGAAAACATAAACAATATGGAATGATTATAACTAGAAAAAAATTCTATTTAAATATCGAGATATCTAAATATCAACATGCAAAGGTAAGAAGATGAAACAAATTTCTTCTAATAAATTAAAAATTAAAATTTTCCATCATGGTATCATCATAAATTCTCTTCAATAAATAATAATTTAAACTAAATGAGGGAAATTCTTGATTATTGTATGAAATGTTTCATTGGTACACGGTACCGTTATCTTCAAGACCATTCACAATAAGCTTTAAATCATTACATGTAAGAACCCATCTAGGTTGGATATCTAAATGAATCGTCCCATGAGGCAACAGATGCATTGCATGTATATCTATAACAGTTCCCCACCTGTGATGTACCAATCCAAAAAATTCCTCATATATCGAATAATCAATTCAACAAAGTGCCTTATAAAATATCCATAAGGAGTAAGAGATATGAATTTATCCATAATTTTACAAATAATAAAATAAAATTAAAAGCAAACACCATATAAAAATGATATATGTTTTATTAAATGAACATATGCATGATAAATGATGTGAGGAAATATGGGAAATTCAATGATCAATTATCCTAGGAAATTGAAAATTTCTAGGGGACAAAAGGAATCAAGGAAGTGAATGTGAATACTATCCTTAGCCAAATCAATTGTAAACCATCAAGATGAATTTTAAGTATGGTATCAATAAAAAATATACCATGTGAAGTAAATATAAATGTTTTTTTATTTAATTAATTGAAATAATATAAATAGATCTTTTAAAAACATTCTTGATAAAAATATACTTCTGTTTCGACAAAGTTTTTGAAAACACTTTTTGTTGATTAAAATTAATAAATAATCCTTGAAAATTAATATTCTTAAAATTAACCTTTTAGAAATGAAAAGAAAGCTTTTAATGAATGGTTTTGGGTAAATCTTTACGTTTCGTACAAGGTAAACAAGAACAAATATTTTTTTCATTCTAAAAAGGTAAGAAAAATTCTATATTCAGAATGTGATAATATGATTTCTTTAAAATCCTTAGTAAAAAAAAAATGGTAAAAATTCATTTTCCAAATCATTTTGAAAACTTTTTGTAATTTTTTTTAATAAAACATGGTTTTTGAAGAAATATAGGTTCTCTGACTAAATAGTGAAATGAGGTAGGGTTTTTTTAACATTTTTATTAACATCATGAGTATCCAAGAGTGTAAAAAGTAGTAATACTTAATAAACGTCATGTATAACCATAAGAGAGTTTAATGAAATGATTTGTTTAAAAATATTCATTTAGTTTCATCTAATGGACACAAAATTTAAATTTCATTAGAAATATTCTAGAAGAAAATAATCTTTAAACATTCCAAATTGTCCCATATCACACTAAAACATTTCAAATCAAAAGACTCATGAAGAAATAAAATAAAATCAAAGATATGATATCATGATAGTAATTAGATACACAATTTTTCATGTAATATGATAGTATATTATCCATGTTAGAGTAACATAGTGTATAACAACAAATAATTCTCAATGGAATGTAAATTGAGATGAAATCTCTTAACTTTTGTTTCCTTTAGATTTAATGTCCTTTAACTTCTTGTATAAAAACATTATGTAAATTATTTAATTTATTGATAATTATTATTTTTTCATTAATTTTTATTCTCTTATTTATATGTTGTATAAAACTACTTATATAATTATGTTTACATTGATTTCTTAACCAAAATTAGTTTATGTGTCAGAAAAAAATTTGGTTAGTTAACTATGGTCCAATGGGTTATTATATAAGCTCTCACAAATAATAATAATGAAATAATTATAATAATTATACATCAATTATACCTTTTAAACCAATCATTAAATATGGTTCTGAATAATTATTGAATGTTACAATCCAGGGGAAGGTTGGTCAAACGTACACATGAGTGACACTATATTCATCCAATTATCTTTTTCGAAAGAAGGTAACATCATATAATTATATAATGACAATTATATATACTAAATACCATTCTATTTAATAATATATAATAAAAAATATAATTCTTTTGATTTAAATGGAATAACATAATGTATAGGAAGTAGTACTCCACACATCCATGACCAATGTTAGCACTTTGTAGTGTGTGAAAGGATAAGAACGAATCACATCACATTGTGGGGTGGTAGTCCACAATTCCTTAAATGATGATATCGTATTAATGTAAAATTGAATGTATTAAATGTATGTATTATAAAAGAATTAAAGAATTATTAATACATAATAATTATTATATATAACATATATAAACATTGTTTCTATCATAATGGCCAACCAAGACATTTTGTAATAGAAAATTGTACAATCATCATTTCATGTGGTTGTAGTTTTCTACAAACAGAAACAATGTGTTAGTTTACCATTAGATGGAATTGTGTGTATGTTGATGTTAAATCATTTATTTTAAAAAATATTATATTTTGGATACTTGTGTGATCACATGAACATTGAATAATAATATTTGATGTGTTGTATAAGTAAATCAAAGAAATAAGATCATTGGAAAGTGTTACCTTAAAAACCAGGTAACGCCTTTTTGTGAATACCAAAGGGAATTAATGGAATTATTTATACCTAGAGGGAGAATTCAAGACTTATAATATTGTTTTTGGGAAGCTATTTTGGTATAACATGGTCTAACTAATGTGGTTTGTGATGTCTGAGGAATGGGGAGAAGCGGTGGCCTTTTATAAGTGAGGAAAATGACTCTCGTGGTATTTTCGAAAAAAGTTATGTGTATGCATGTTTTTACCTAAAAAACATTAAAAAGGCCAAAATTAGTAATTTAAGGTTCATGGTTGATATATGTCTATATAATGGATCTTGGACAAGTGTCTATGTCATTTATTGCCTTATGTTAATAGATTAGTCTTTTATTGAGCTTACTTTTACCTTAATAATTATAAATAATTATAATTACATTAAATAATGTTTCTGGAAAAAAATAAGTTGGTATTATTATGAACAAAAAATTATTATGATTCGAAATATGGAGTCTATTTTTTCAAATTTCATTCATATAATTTTATTAATTAATGTAAAATTGATCCCGTAGGTGGGTCGGTAATGCAATATTTTAATGTAAAAACCTCGAAACGTTTACTATGTTATTATAATAATTTTCAATGTGAAATTTATTATAATGAAAAGTAATTTATTAATTTTAAAAATATTGTATATGTAATTTTTGAATCCAATTAAAATTATAATGCACCCTTATAAATAAATTAGACAGAAAAGTAGTTTTGAACTAAAATTAATTATTTTTAAATATTTAATAAAAATGAAATGTTTCATAAAAATATAAAGGATTAACCCTAAAATAATAATTATTTATATATTTAGAAGATGTATTTTATTTTTAAATATAAAATAAATTAATTTGTTAAAATTCATATTTCATATGGGATCTCCATTAAAAAGTGGTAAATTTTCCTTTATAAATATATTAGTTTTCTAGGTAAAATAGGATTTGTTCTTATCTGATGCATATAAAACTGAATGGATGAATATATAAAATATTTCATTTAATATATAAATAATATATTTCATTAAAATAATTTTCTATTTATAAATAATTATATTTATTAAGATAAAACACCATTTGAAGCTTAAAAACAAAAATATTTTTTTAATATCCATTTGGGTATTATGTTTGTTTCTTATTAACTGGTAAAACATTAATCCATTTATTATTAATATAAACCATATATTTTGATAATTTAGTTAATTATATTAATAAATATTATTTAATATCTTAATATATTAAATAATAATATTTTAGTAATACATTTTTATTTTTTGAAACTCGGTCTTGCTTTTAATGAAACCCATTGAAGAAGGTCTTCCCCGAGTGTAACACATGCAAAATTAGTGTTTCATTAATTTAAATATATATTAATAAATAAAAATAGGAAATATATTTTGTTGTGTCTAGATATTATATTCCATTACATGATTCATTATGTGTGTCATAGACGTTATCGAATAAAAAGTTGTGCTTTAGAATTTAGGGGTGTTACAAAAAGATTGAGAAAAAGCATCCCAATTTAATTTTTAAATTACCCTATAAATTATTTATATTTTATTTTATTCATAAAACACAATTCTAGTGGTCCTTAAAAAATTATCTAATGTAGGCCTATCGAAGAAGATGAAATCGACAAACCTGACCTATTACAAAAAAAACTATACTTTTACATCCATCAAAACATTAGTATTCATAATATAATAATAAATTATGTATTATAAAAAAAATTAAATGTTATTATGATAATTTAACCAAAATTATCCACCATTAGGTCATAAAATATTATGTGAATACATTGCTCATTCATACATGTGGACGACTGCCTCCACTTAGGGAAACAATTCATTTTCAATAATTGTTTTTAATTGAAGGTTACAATGATAGTTTTAATGATTATATATGATATTTATGAAATAATTCTGATTATATAATTAAAATATCATATATACTTTATACCATTACAATCATTTTCAAAATGATATCATTGGTTGTGCATACGTTGGGGCTACCACCTCCACGAATTGTTGTTATTCATTTTTCATTTTAGATTTACATGGAATATATTAAAAAATATTTAAGTAATATATAATATATAAATGATATAAATTTTATTCTAGTAAGATGAAATATTTTTTTCCTTTATTTTTTTCTACTATATAAAAGTTAAAAAATCCATCATGCATATGAATGGCCTACCATTTACATAAACTGCGTAATTTATTTTTCAATCACTCCGTTTGATAGATTACTATAAATATATATGTATATATGTTGGTATATATATTTTATTTATATAATTATTATAATTAATTTGATTATGTAAACTTGATTATTATAAATGGGGACTACAAAACTAAAATTCTAATGAAAAATTAAAAAATTAACACAAAAAACGATGATTTGAATAAGGAATTATTAATAAATTTGTGTTATAATGTTATAAGTGGGTCATATATGATATTATTAGTATGTGAATGGATATTGTAGATAATTATATTAAATATAAACTTTTAATAAATTATTTTATAGGTATTTTCATGTATTTCTAACACAAGGTAAGGGATTTTCATCTCAATGTTTTATTATGAGACACATTCCATATTACACACTTGTTTATTTTATGTGGTTTATATAATACCAATGAATTTATATTATTATGATTATAATAAAAATTAGGGGGATATAAATATCCATCAAATTTCTATATTGCATTTAAATTTTATTCAAACATTACTATATTGGTAAGGGATTTATTTTACAATAACATTTTTAATATGGAATGTGTATGATTAAGTTTCCAATGAAAATTTGTTATGACCTATCAACTAGTAATTCAAGGAGTTGTATAACACCTCATTATTTCTATATATTACAGGTTTTCTATTCATATGATTCATTTTATAAACTCCAAAGAACATAATAATGTTTTAAAGGGAAATTAACATCATTTCACTCTTTTGTCAAAAATATAAATCATAAGTATGCATGTTTTTTATAAATGATTACAAGAATTATTCCATGAATTATAATATAATTTTTAAATTTTAAATTAACACATTATTTAATTTTTTTTCAAAATGGATTTATATGAATAATCTATTCATTTTTTTGAATGATGTTTATTTGACTTTTTATCAAAATTGTTTATGGAATCCTTTTTAACGAATGTGTAATGACATAAATTTCTCTCTATATTGACCACTAAATTATATGAATCATAAATTTTATTTTTTCTATTTTATTATCAATTTACAGTTTTTATAAATTATTTACTAATAATTTTGACATTTTAATTATGTTATTTTGAAGTGAAAAGTGTATTCTTTTCAACAAATGTTGAAGTGATATTTTACAAGAAATTTTCAACAATAACAACATCCATGATAAAACTTATGATTATGTTGTGATATGGTATAATAATACCATCCACATTCATTCTTGAATTTATTTTGATGATAATTATAAATGGGTGATTATATTAAACACTTTGTATTCATGGGTTAGTTATGTTATGATTAATCCACAAGGAAGCCCATTTATTTCTCATGGGGTTTTCCTATGATGAAATGATTAAATGTTTTTGGGAATATTTTTTAATATATGGGTTTTTTTATTATTCATGTTTTATGATCTTCTGGAATTCATATGTATGATTTTAATTATGTTATTGGTGGACTCAGATTATGTATCCCTCCAATGAATTGGTTAATGGTGGATATCTCATGAGATAATATGTATTTTAATGTCTAGTGAACCCAGTTCAGTATGGGACACTAGAAACTATTATAGTCATGTAAGTGAACCTTTATTAAGGATATCATGGAATGGGGAGTGAACCCAATCCACTTTTATAGTCTGGGTAGTGACTCTTGACTATGTAAATTATTTTCATTGAATAAATATCTGCCACAAAATTATGTCATATTCAAATGTTATTCTCTCATATCTCATGTTCTTTGATTCCATTATGATTCATGTCCTATAAAATAATAATAATTATGCATAACAAAATATTAGTAACTATGATATGCAAGATATGGTTGTCAATTATTAATATCATGTTCTCATACCCTCATACTCATTTTATATATAATTTATCATTGATATCTACCTTATTTATCTATCCTAAAAATAGGATCTAAACCTTTATAATGTTTCCATTCTCCAAGTTTTGAATAAGTATTTTTTGTATAAAATTATTATTGTTGTTTTTTATCAAAAATAATATTGTGGGAGGTGATGAAGATGTATTATAAACAAGTGTTTAATGTATCCATGTTTCTAATGACACAAAATATATATGTTACAAGTGTTTATTTTAATGTATGTATTTAATTATAATCAATTATGTTGTAATATATATGTGTTAAAAGTCTGATATACTATATTTTTGTTGTATTCTATTAATAATAGACTATAAGAGCATGAAATTTTAGGATTATTGGGTGATTATTAGGATGATATAATATAAATTTTTTGGAATATTGATCTTTTTTAAAAAAAATTGTGTTTTTAATGGTGGATTATAATGTTTTCCATGGACCGAGTTCCAAAAACGAATATAAGGATCTGATAAAAATTAGAATCATTTTGACTTCAAAAATATGTTTTTTTATACTGGAATGTAATAGTTTGTATTATTTTTATTTAATTATTCTTAAAGGTACATTCTTATGTAGTGTTTTGAAAAACTAATTACTAGAAATTATTTGATTTACATGATTATTTGGAAAAACATTTCAAATATTTTTCCTTTTTGTGCAAATTTATATTATATTATATTATTAATTTATGTATTTTGAGGCCCTAGAGACTTCATACATTGGTATTATCTCTCCTCTACATGTATATACCTATCAACATGTTGACCTTTATGGTCAGTTTTTTGGTAAGTCAAATTCATTAAAAAATTTCAATAGAGAGAACCATATTAAATGATCACAATATCATAAATTTTTGTGATGATTTTCTATATGGACATGAGATCTACAAAATATTTTTTTAGTTATTGTCGTTGGTTCATATAATATTGAATGTGTATCTTGTTTTGAATATTGGTTCATTTTATTTATTAATTGTTATATGATTTTTTTTGAAATGTTTTGATCACCTTTCATGAAAATAAATTATTTGTGTTTCATTTTTGAAAAAAATATCATTTACTGAGAGTTATATTTTATCACCATTCACATATTTCTATCCACTGTAAATCAGGGGATCTATATTAATTCTTGAAAAAAAAATCATGAGGCTCAAGGTTTAGGTACTAATCTTGAGGTATTACACATTATACAAGGTTATGTGACTATTTCATTTACATTAATATAATATAAAAGAAATCTAAATTAATTATTTTTTTATGATCAAATAATATTGTTGAAATTTTTTCATTTTTTTGAATTCTATATAGGGGTATTAAAGAGATTAATATCTGATGAGACACATGGATTGTATTATCTATTTTACTCTGTACCCTTAAAGACATGATAACAAATATACTAGTTCTCAACATCACATTGGAGTGCCTCCCCACATACTTGAATTTGGTTACTATATGGTAGTACAATTAAGGGAATATACCATCATGTCATTATAGATAAATAATAGTGGGAATTATAGTCATATAATTATCAAATTTTCCAAAATTAAAAAGGAATATATAATCATCCAAAAATATATGAATTAAAAAACATTGATCTCGCATTAATATAATGATGACTAAAAACATCACTCCAGTCAGATAGTCACCATCAAAATCACTCGTGGGAAGATCACATAAAACATTGAACCATATGATCATAATTAAAATAACTAAAACCTAATCCATACTCCCATCCTGATCCCATCTATTGAATCCAAATTGGTTATCCATCCCTAGTGTCAAAAATCCATCCTATGTGCTACCCATTCCCATAATCATGAGACCACCATTGTTACCAATGATGTTATACTACCCATGAAGGATTTAAGGAAATCAATTTAAGAAATTAATAATATTTCCCAAAAAATAGTTATTCAATATTGTTTAATTAAAATTTTATATTTTTAGGATAAACAAAGTAAAAAAAATCAACCATAATACATGTCACATATATGGGTACCAAACATGTCACCCTAGAGGGATAAAATATCTTCAAGAATGTGTAACGATTTCTATAAACATGTCTATTGACTCCCATTAAATAAGCACCTTAAAATTCATTAAGGATGAATTACCTGAATATGGGTATTATTTTCCCTTTACAAAAACGAAGATGAAGGTGGATAAGACTTGTGGATCAAAAATTATTCTAATAGTCTCGGGATCCTATGACCATCATAAGGTCATTTGAAAGGACCAAGTGCAGTGAATATCCTATAATGGATCCCACAAAGCCCCTTTTTACAAGACCTCCAATTATTTCAAAGGCTCTTAATACATTTAGTGGCTACACGCCAGCATACAAATGTGTCCCCCTAATCGGTGAAGATTGTTAACCAGTGGACATATGAGAAACCATAAAAAAATCCATTGAAAATGAGAGGAATGTTCCCGAAATAATTATTATTCTTGTGTTCATAAGGGTCATGTGATTCATCACTAATGGAAATGGTATTTGTTCTTGACAAAATCTGAAAATATACTGAGACCCAAGAGCCTTTGTGGAATAAATCAATGAAAATAAAAGGGGAGGATACAAGAACCAATAATGAATGTTAATGTCACATAAAATAGCCCTAGAGATCCATGCGACATTTTGAGACCCTGGTGATATTTCTGCCCCATCACATGAACTTCCTTTGTCTTTTCAACATCATCACATGCATGGCTTTGGGTTTTTCTAGGAAAACGTGTCCTTCACCTTTTACAACCATAAATATAGAGTGATGTTTCTATCCATGAAATAATCCTGCGTATCAATAGAACCATTATTGGTCACATGATGAATCATAAAAATTAGATTAATTATCCTTGAAATTAGTCATGAAATCTTGCATGACTCATGACCTTTTAAAAATAAAAAAACGAATTAACATAAAAAGAAGTTGATAGAATCTCGCAGTTGTAAAATGGTTGGCTCAATTTAACGATGATAACAACATGATCTCATGAGTCTCCTAGACAATTAATCCTTTTCCCATGAAGGATCCGTTAAAAACCATCATTATCTCATGGAATATCCTAGGCATGTCACCTGATATCGCTTGAAGAGATTTTGACATGCATCTAGATCTCACAAAGTCACTTGGACATGAAAATATTAAAATATAGAATTCCTTTGGAATTCCATCATGATTCAATAAGGCCCCACAAATTTTCCAGAATCAAATAAAGGACTAATTGATGGATTAACCTCATGTTCATTTGAAAAAATGTCAAACCCCATAGAGAATTTTTTGGAATATTTTTTCAAATAATTGTGGTGGAAGTACCCTTCACTAACTCTAACCTAGTTCCACACCCTATATATTGTGCAAACCGGAAAGAAATTGGATTAGTGATGCCTAAAAATCCCCCAACCATGGAGAAAAAGTACTCTGGACTGGTTCAATGCTAAAATAACTTATTGAGTCATTCATCAGTGCAATATTGGATTTTGTAGAGAGTCTGGTCTCATGATCAACATGTCTTCTGTTAGTGAATGTACTAGAAAACTGATGTAGAGACCATCTACCATTCATAATGAACATTCCTTGATCAGCATAGATCTCACGAAGGACTTCTGGAAAGATATTCATGGAACATCCATAATGTCTTATAGGTATCATGATGCATAAAACAAACATACACCTAATAAATCTAAGGTATTCACAATACAAAAATCTAGAAGAAAGACTAAAAGTCAAAGAATTAAACAAAAACGTGTTTGTTAAACCTCATGTGCTTCAGGTGATCCATTCAATACACATTGAAACACTAGGACATGTCATTCAGATATCATGACACTCCTTAGGTATACTATTTGGTTTATGTGAAATCTTTGGGACATGTTAGATCAAGTCACACAAGCACCCTAGGCATGCCACTTTAGTCTCATGAAGTACTCTGATATCTTATCCAAATCCTTGGGATGTCCTTTAGATACATCACCAGGCTGATATATTGACACTAGATCATGTCATCCATGTCTCACAGTCACATCAGTGCATGCAAACTAGCTCCCATGACACCCTCTAGGAAAGTCACCTAAGATCTGCGACACCCCCTAGACATGTATTCTAAGTCTCACGATGCCCTTTAGGAGTGTCATACAATACATGTGACACCCTCCGAGACATGTAGTATTGAATATTGGGACACCCTCCATATGTGTTAGCCAGCTCTGGAAAATGACACCTGGGAAAATCAGAAAGATCATGTGACAACCATTAAGAATGTCAGCAATGTAATGTGATGGCTTCCATGATAAACCATCTTTATCTTACAATGTCCTCTGGAAATTTATACATTGATCATGTGAAAAACATCGAATATTCTACTATGGTCATGAAAATTCCAATAAATATAAAAACTGAATAATTTAGTTGTTTTATGATGTTCAAGGTTGATACACTCCAACATATTACGAGAAGAGGATAATCATCAGATGATCGATAGGAAAACAGGTCAGATCAATTTCATAACTTCATCGTTAAAACCCTGATAAAAGGTTCCAATGGGGACTCAGATTCCTATAATAACTAGAATATATAGGACACCACACAGTGGTTCAAGCTCCTTATTAATTTCTTAGGGTGATCCTATTATATAATTCCTACATTCAAGAGTGATGACACTTATTACATTATATCCCTACTTTCTCACAATAATCATTGAACACAAATAATTAGAGAGAGGAAATAGTCATATCATTCATATCACAAGTCTCCACTAGCCAGTGAAACATATGTATACAATCCCCAATGAGGGGCATGACACATTCTCCTTGATACAATGGTATATTCCTTTCGGTTAGTCCCAAGATCAAGACTAAAATTATAGAATTCAGATTCATGAAATAACAAGGATACATAAGACACCTTCCCAAGGTCTGAGATCAAATAATCATCAATTAAAATGTAAACCATATGTAAATGTAGTTTCAAAATCAGTTCCAAATAAATACCATGGGCTAATCACTCTACCTAATACATTATAGGACAGTGAAATAAACTGAACTATGATAACTATGATTCCTTCCATAACCACGATGTGTAAGACATCTATTTCAGGCCATAAATCAGTAATTAATCCACTTAGGTCAGTCCCAACACATAATTTCCACTTCATGAAAAATGAAAAATGATCACTTTCCATCACTTGTTTTACACACTGAGAATAGGTCATGTTGGATTAGGGAACTTCAATAATCATTTCATTTTTACCATGAGTCTCTGAAAATGAATAGTAATCCTTAGTCTATAATCCATAAACAACTGAACTATGAAAACACTAATAATATCTATTATCATGAAACATTGGATGTCTGTAAATGAATTGATAATGTAAACCTGGTGTCCCATAGAAACCATAAATGTTCTTTCCATGGGACATTGAACTGCACAGGTCTGACGAACTACATGGGTTTTGATTCCTAAAATTACCGGCATACATAGGATTCATCATAGTATAAGAATCCCTTCTTCAGAACAGTTACTACCTCCTACTATGGCATCAAATTATGATGCATTTGGATATATGGAATCAGCGTATAAGAAACCTCCTCTTACTAGATAATAATGGAGAACCTCAAATAAAAATATATATATTCACTTAAGGGGCCCAAATATTTTTCAATCTAATGCGAATTAACCCATAATCATTTTGGATGGGTTACCTGTCTCGTATCAGGGTTAGTAAGAGATTCAAAAATACATCTTAAATCTATAAAAGAGTTATAGATTATGAAACAGTTCCCCCCAAAAAGCTGTTATAAGCCCGACCTCTCATCCTCTCGACCAATGTGATTCCCCAAGAGTCATTCGGCCTGAAAACCCACATGAATGCTAGTATTTGAAAATATGTTCTATAACCAGTTACAAATGGGGAAACTATTTGGAGTTTATAGGGATTACTGGATGAATAGAAAACCCATGCGAGTGATTAAACAAGGCTTAAAACACCCATAATTAGTCAGAATACCAGGATTAATCCCATTTTACCACAGACCCAAAATCATAATGAATCAATATTGGTGAACCTGATGTAAATCAAACATGAAAAATCTAAATAAAAAGATGATTGGATTGTTAACCATCATATGACATAATGATCATGTGGTTGGACACTTTTTTTCATACCATATACAGAAAAAGTAGTAAGACTAACATGATGCTACAGATGATCCTACGTTACTAGTGTTTTGCTAAAATAATTCCATCCTCACATTGATAATTACATGTAGGTGGAATGGATAAATCATGAATAAAAGAACAATTGTGTTAACCATGCATATCTAATTGAGAATATTATTACTACTATATTTCACTAATTGATAAAATTTTTATTTTTCATTTTCAAAATAATATATAGTTCTCTTAGAATTTTGATTTTCTAAAATGTCTTCATCATCCATTTTTCACTCTGGTAAATCTTATGCAGCTACATCCCTCGTGGGTCACAATGAATTCTCACCTCCTCAAAAACTCAATCATCAGGTGGAGAACTCAACGTTCTTGGAGTAACAACAATACAATATAGTACCTAACATTGATGGTTTCCATGAAATTTTCCAATCACAAAAACTGGCTAGTTCATATCAACGAAGAAAGGATAATACTAAGAATGTATACCTTTTCACTACAACAAACCACTTCCGGAGCTTATCCCTCGAGTAGAAAAATGTCCACCTTCAGTATCCGATGAAGGTGGATTGGGAGGAAAATTATATCTCCCTTTCGATTCGGGTTCCACCATAGAGGTCACATTTCAACTGTTGTCACCAACATTATCCCATTGTTACCCAACAGTCTCATACTGAGGGTGCGACCCTACATGCTACTGACTCTATTGCCTATGGATGGGTATCAAGGAAGGCTCATTATATGAGAAAGGTGTTGGGTATCTATAAGTGGGATCATATCCCTAATCCTTCTAATGATTCCTACTAGAATATTCTAGAAGAAACCAGTGATTAGGATCATATACTTGGTAACTCAGAATGAGTCTGTGGAAAAATCCCCCCAAAGAGCATGGGGGATGCGTTTATCCCTAACCATTTGCAAGAATCCCATTCAAATATTACGTAGTACAAGTAGGAAAAAGGTAGGCACATATCCCTCCTCAATTGAATACATCAACTACTTTATAAGGGAGATTGAAAATGTTAAGTCTTATATACCTGTTCACATTTTTCTAAAATGATGATAGATTTTAGCAATAGCTGAAGAACATTGCCAACATATTCTGGAACTATTATAGATTAATGGATAGTCATAAACTCATATACATATAGTTAGGGAAGCTCAACCCTATGATCATCACTAACAAGTGGTTTTATGAGAAGAAGAACACATTCAGGTTCCCATAGTAGAGTATTATCGACATATTCTAATAAAATATGAACATTCATACAAGGAACATACTCCAATTCCATCTAATGTCACTAGGTGAGAGAGCCACATGCCTTGAGATATGGGCACACACCTATCAAAAAAGTCAGGAGGAATATTCCAAAGCCCAGCATCATATTCCAAAGGCCCAGGATTAGGCATATATCCTTTTTCTGTCCATGGATGACAATGTAAGAATGGGAAAATTCATGAGATAGTTTCATATTATTATATATGAATCTTCATGGACTATTCTTGCAAGTAATGGATTCCAGGTGCATATTCCTACTTTTGTCGATGAATGAATGCAACAAAATCATTATGAGGTAATGTAGAAGGATGATCACGTCCATTCTACCATTCCAAAGGTTTGTTGACATATTTTGGTGGAGATTGAATATTATAACTAGGATAATATTCCTTTTACAACTGGGGACCACCAAGTGATATCAGAACATGGCTTGTGAGGGGCTCATACTCCTACAAAGACGGATTAGTGGAATATACCAATGGATCAATATTTGGATCATATTACTATCATGAAAGAGGCTCGCCAAGTAAGAATGGTACATTCCACATGACATGATTAGAGTCCATTCATAAATGAGACAACTTATTGGCATATTCGAAAATCATCTTAGGAGGAAGAACATAAACCATTATCACCATATGGTTATAAGAATGTATTGGAATCCTTCATACAATAATCTCATATCCCTCTTCAATTCCAAAAGACAAGTAAGGATATTATGACCATGATGTAGAAAATGGACCATATTCTGAATCATTTGAATTTCTTTTTTTACATGAGGACATTCAAGACATATTCATAACACCATGATGGTCTGTTGACTCTACTATATATGTAGAAGCCTTATGATTTCATTACAAAAATAGTCCTCCTCATGGTAGTGTAGAGATGGATCATCTGGACTATACTCCTAACATCCACTATACCGAATCTCCAACACCAATATCTCCCATATGCATGGAAACCCACACCTTTCATAGACAACTTTGGATATGTAAGATTTAAGAACCATGACACCTTTGTATAGATAGGTGCATAAAACCATGGGGTCAACTGGATATGGTTCCCTATCAAAATCTATCAGCACTTCCCTCTAGTTAGGATGAAACCATAAAATCAATCATGTATGATCTGATCGAAAGGAGGCATGCAATTATTACGTGGAGGATGATGACATTGACATAGAGATATAGTTATCTAGAAACAAAATGCTGATAATTTTATGGCCCCTTCAACATCTCACTATGGGACCCCAAATGAGTTGAGTGCATGCCTTATATACAATAGAATATGTTGGATACTCATCCTTGGATAAATTATCAACATATCTTTATCTAGGATACATGTGTCACATTCATAAAGTCAATATATTTGTTCATTATCAAGACATGGATGCTATCCCCATGTCATGGGTTCAAAAACTCTAAAAGAAAAAAATGAATTTGTATCATGCTTACAGTTATTGCATATTGAAACATCATCAGTTGATCTCTAATGCTACGTCATGTATCCATATTTTTGAATAGGGATAATATAGAGCATTACACTTTGTTTCACCCATATAACAATAGAACCTCTTAGATTCAGCATCCATTAATGTTATTTTTTTTGGAAAAATTAGGAAAATGGGTAATGATTAACCCAGTTGGTCACTACCGAAGAATAACCCTCTTTCAAAAATTCCAAAACATCACAAAAAGAGGGTGTGTTTAGGTAAAAATAAATCAAACATGGACCATCAATAAAATGATAATGCATTTCAGAAATGGAGACCGAAGTTATGATCATTCAGAAAACATCCCATAAGGAATTTTTATCATCATGGGCATTCATCGCACCCATATCTTTTGTGAGCATTACTGCACTCTATCCAGTGATCCATTGTAGCAATGGTCATAGTAGCTGTCAGCAGTGGACTAAGCTCCATGTTCTAGGGGAATATCAACCACCACCTCCACCCATCATATCGTTAATTCCCTAGAGGATTTAGGAAATATCCTCAGTAGCTACAAGTGAGCCACATCCTGACAGGCTGGGGGAAATTTATAAATCAATCAAAATCTATTTGTTCATCATCCCTTTAAGGGGTCATGGGAGAATCAGTTGTGTTTCCATATCACCCCCACCCAACTAGTCTAGGGGAATTTTTATCACCATGCATGTCTTCGGAATCATCATATCCCCATCCAGAATCATTGCAACATCAAAATTGGGACCAATTAGTGCCAATTGTATCCCCAAAATACACATACCCACATGGATCATTGAATTTTCATTATATCATCACCACAGAGAGAATCAGTCTTCTCAAGGATGGGAGGAAAATGGTTAGTGTCCCACTTATCCCTCCCACCATTAGACAATCCTCTTTTTGTCAGGGACCATATGGAAACCAAAATTATAATCCCTAAATGTCACTATTCAGAGTCCATTATGGGATGAGTATAAAATAAATGAGATCAGAACACATCGGGGTCGAAATACAAAATAGTCAAATATGGAAAAGAGGTCAAATAATTCCCCCATTAAAGATAGTACATAATCTTCTTTATTAATTTAATATAATGGAACAAACTCCATTTATGATAATCCTCTATGATTTTTTTCACTCTCAACATGAAAGACGTGGATCAAGATACGAATGCAGAAGGATACCTCTGGGAAAATGTACTCCAAGAAGAAGATGATTTGGATGCAGTAATTGAGGCTGCATGCACCCAGAACAATGTAAGGATCTTGAATATGTCACCAAAGAATAAACAGCCACCACCAATAATGTGAAATGCTACCATAGAAATATGGAAAGGTGTATTGAAAACCTGGTCACCATCCGAATGAGTTGGGATTCCTTATATAGAGGATCAAAATTTATGATATGGGAGTGAAATAAAAACACTACAATAACTCAACAAGGAGATACTCATGGACTATAATCCCATGGGGTATCTTCTATCTAAATAGATGATTATTTTCCCTCCCAGAGCCAATGTTCCCGCAAGAGTAGTATCCGAGCATCATTTTCTATCAATATCTAGACATCTAGTCTACATAAACGATGATGTGGTAATTGATTATGACTTCACATTTTTTTATCGATAGCCTATCCCTCATTGGGGAAATCATTCAGTTATAGGAAGAGTATAGAATAAGTGGGAGATGAAGGATGGGAAACTTCCTCAGCCCCTGATAGCTTCTTATGGATGGGACATATGCCCAATAAAATTTTCTCCAGTGTTACTTAATTTCATCGAGTCCCTTGCTATTGGGATGGAAGTTGTGTAAGGGAGATGTGTACATGTGAACCCTAAGAGGAATCCATATCCCAAATGGGTTGATGATAATTTGCCTCTATCAAATTTAAAAAATCATACTTTCTGCACTTTTGACGGTGTAAGAGACCCTGAATAAAATCTTATACACATCATATCCTAATCAATGAAAATGATGTATCATCTAGATCTAAATAAGGTGTTAATGATGGTATGTTTCATGAACACTCTGATAGGTCAAACTTTTGTTTTCTATAGTATCCTTTAAGATGGATCATTTGAAAGATTGTTTAACCTTTCTCAGAAAATCCTTTATTAATTCATTTAAACATTTATGAAATTGAAAATGGTTAATTAATGAAATAAATGATATACAATTATGAGGGGTGTATAATTTCATATCCACGTGGTCAGGATTAACCTATTCACTCAGCATCCCTCTCTCAGAGGAGAAACTGTTGGAACACTATTCTAAAAATCTCTATGAGGAGTTGTAGAAACAATTGATATCCTAGAAGTATCAATGTGGTTTCCATGAGTTTAATAAAATGGAAAAACATCTTTACGATTCTATTCAGTGAACCTGATCAAAAAATTGACTCATTCCCACATAACATGTGAAATGGATTTGAAAAAAAATATGTTGTGTCTATTACTCTCAAGACATTAGTAGTGCATTTCTAGGCACATAGGTAGCACCACAACTACATAGAAAAACCTATCGAGTGGCGACATCCTTATAAGATACCTCATCTAGAAGCAAGGTGAAATAATGATCACCCATGATTTGAGAAATATATTAAAATAGTATACATCATTCAAAATTTACAACACCCTATTTATTTGTTGGATGCTATGGACAATAACATACTAAGGATCCCACATCCTAGGAAGCCTGATGAGGTAAACCTCACCAACAATCAGTACTGCTAACCCTATAATAAAATTATTTTTTTTATTATCCATAACTACTTTGTCTTTAAAGACTTTAATAAAGGCATGGTCAAATCATGACAGGTGGCGTTAGATGACTTCTAATAGGATGTGTAATGCAAAACATTTTTCTGGTCAGATGATGAAGTTGGAAGGAAGAATTTTACTTCTAGGTGTGGAATTTTTGTTAAATGGATTAATTGAAAAAAAGGTGATCATGATCATGCTACCCTAAAGGCTCAGTTGCACATGCCCGCAATTAATCCACCAGCTAATAATGATACATCACATGTTCCTCTCATAAGTCTATGTGATCACTAAAAGAAGAATGAAATAGAATAAGAATAAGAATAAGAAACAACACATTCTTCTCTATCACAAGATCTAACCATTTCATATTTTTTCCCTACAAAATAAGTAGCACGAGAACCACCCAACCTAATGAGGTCCTCATTAGAATAAGAACTCAAATTTGGTTCATTCTATGTGATAGACTAGGATTAACCCTTTTTTAATGATTAATAGGACAGTGAATATGATTTTCCCTCTCATAACAATGGAACATGAGGTCACATGCACCAAAACTGAGGATACAATGGACATCATGAATGTTGTCAGACCTAATATTCTGGACATATCCCTATGGGGGACATATCTATTGCTAAGACATAGATAAACATACACCAAGAAAACCAAATGAGATATGGTCGTTTCATAGATCAATCTAGAAGTCATTCTCATCTAATTTTCATGTCTGACTGCATAATAAGGGTTCAATATTATCAACCCAAGTAGTAGATAAGTTCAATGTAATCAACACCACTATCAGTAGATATTCCATAAAATTCAACAGAATCTCTATGCATGACTACCACAAACACATCAGCTCTAAAACCACATTTCTTGGGGAAAACCCATATCAGGGAATGATGACTTTGACACAAAATTATGACATTTTGAAATAGATGGTTTTTGTCCCTACTAATATATCGAAACACGATACACTTTATATATCGATAAAATGTAGCGAGGAACTTTTCAATGGATGAATAATCCCAAAAGAGTTCAAGATAGAATTCACAGTTCCCTAGGTGTACTATGTATATAGTATTTCTTCATAATTTAATTTCAACATCTCATTTACTGACTATGAGGAGGAGGAGGTCATCTATGAAAATATTGGAACCCTACATGTCTCAGGTAGAGTTAACAATGTATAAATTCAACTGGATCTAATTTATCAACATTATGTGATCAATAGGATCCCATTTCAATCCCTCTTACATTTGGGATATGGTTAAGGGGACATGTATCCCACAAAGTAGAATATTCTAGGGTATTACAAGTACGATCAATGAACTCTTCATAAGATCAAAATAGAAACATAGTTTGGGGAACTCACATCTGAATCTGATTATATGGTTATCCAATAATACCCCACATATAATGATCTACTCAAAAGGCCATGGATCTATAACCATTGGGTTTACCTTCAAAATTCCAGCAGTGACTCATGTATCGTATCAATGGAAAATTTTCATACTACATGGTGATAATTACACCTTTGAAACATACAGAGATGTTTATGATGAAGTATATTTCTTCAATAAGGGAGGAAAAGAAACTGATAAAAGATGATGATATATATTTTTCAACCACTAATGGATTTGGGATCTCCCATGTAAATCCTTAGAGTATGATCGAGAGAATATATATACTACAAATAAATTTTTTTGAGGAAACAAATCATGTCCCAGAGTTCCAAGACCAAACTTCCCTTAGTGAGAGTGTAAAATACAATAAGATCTTGTATCTATCTATGATGACTTCGATATCATAGATAATAACATCTATTTTTATAGCCTTCATCACCCTGATAGTGGTGTAGAAGCCCAAAAATTTCAATAATCAACTGAAAATGTCTCCCAAAACATAGAAATTGATGTGTATGGGAATGATCTGTAGAAAAACTATCCCTAATTCAAGGAAGGTGTTTTCACTTCTATAGATGAGCATAGGTAGATAAATATACGGATGAAAGAAGACCCAACTCCCAATAGGATTAGTGTCACCATTCCACTCAAATAGAAAAATATGTACACTGGATTTATAAAGAAGCACTGATATGTATTTCCTAGAACAACATCGAAATTTCCACTAACAATCGAGATGTTTATACACAGCATCTCGGTCTACCTGATGAAAATATAGACATCATGTAGGTAGCTAGGAGGATGAACCCCTCTCATGCAACCAATTTATAGGTATAATCTAAGAAGTTAAACAATGAAAATATCTTCTAAAAAGTACAATACTAATGATTGAAGTACAACATCACCCCAATCATGAAAAAATGGGAATATTATGGTCTATTTCGACTTCAAATACATTAACAAGAATTTCCCAAAGGTTTATTTCTAACTACCAATCACGAAGAACTAGATTGATGGAACTACTAGATTTTTGTCCCTTTACTTCATGGATGGGTATTCGGGGTACATCATGATCCTAATAGCCCTCAATGATGAAGAATCCACTTCCTTCATAAGACCTCAAGGGATCTTTTGCTATCGATTAATTACCTTCGTATTAAGGATTTTGGGTGCTACATATTATTTTGTTATGAATAACATATGGAATATATTCCTAAGAAGGATAGTCAAGTGTTATGTTGACGACCAGGTTGATAAATCCCAATATTGTTGACATCATTACATGGATCTCCAAAAAATCTTGTACTGTCTATGATAGCATTGTTTAATGATTAATGCATTGAAATGTACCATTGGGGTAATGTCCTGAATGTTTATTGGAAATTGTTTATGCCACCATAGCATCAAGGTCAAACCAGATAAGACTAGGGATATTTATCTAATTTCAGACAATAGAAACAACAAATTACCAAAGAAACTCTTTGGGAACCTCACCAACATTTGGTTATACAAAGTCAACATAGCTAAAAAATATATCCCTTTCACCAGGCTAATGATAAAGTGAATCTCCTATCAATGTGACAATGACATTGAAAATTCCTTCAACTTTCTCATGCAGTACATATTGTACCCACCTATCCTAATTCCTCTGGTGTAATGGAGTCCACTCATATTATTTTCCACCCCATGGAAAAATCACTAGGTTCTATCCTCATAAAGAAAAATGATTCAAGATGTGTGAATAGTCTCTACTGCATCAACCAGACATTTATAGGTTCTAACACTATATATTATAATGTTCATATGAACTACCTTTCACTCTTATTCATAGTGAAAATTATTTGGAATCACTTGAAGCTCTATGAGGACCATTTGGCCTCTTGTATTGACCAACTCAATTATATCCTTGTTTATCCAATGATAACTGGGTTTTTGGCACAATATGTGGTCATCTAGTACCAATATGACATTCATTTCATTTCAAAAAAGTAATTAAAAGGAAAATACCTTGTTGATTTCATCATAACACATCCTACACTAGATAATACAATAGAAGAAACCACCCATCTACATAATGGAGTTATTTTATGCCAATGCTACTCCCCGTGAATGAGAGATGTACTTTGATGGTGCATCCAAGAGTCTCACCACTTCAAGGATGGAAAACCTAAACCTCAATAATGTTGATCTTATGATTTTATTTTTATATCCCAACATGATAGTTTTTCCCATCACATTCTCAGTTATTGTGGGCAATAAAATCAATGAGGCAGAATACCAATACCTCACTACAAGGTTGGAACAATACCAACAGATGCACATAGCATACCTGAATATCAAATGGCATTCAAAATTGGTTATAAGGCAGATCATTGGATAATATGCCATAAAATGGATGAATTTTCCCCCCACACTAGTCACGTTAGAGAACTGATTCATGATTTCTGTTTCCCACCCACATTGCATTATGATTCCTAATCATTGAATGCTCACACCAATGCAATGGCTAATGCAGCCACCATCATGGTCGACCATCATCAAGAGGAAGCAATCCTCTATACCCCACATTGAATAATGGTCTCATTGATCATCATATGTGATATTGAAGAAATCATTCAGGTCAATACACTCTATATATTGAGGAATCATTTATCACCCCTGGATGGATGGTGCCCCAAATCTGTAATATTAAAAATGGGATTCTCCCAGTAGACCATTCCATTATGAACCAAAATTGGCATCACGCAGAACATTTTACTCTGGATGATTTTCCAAATGAGTATAAATCCTACTACGAATGATTTTTTATAGAATCTTCATTATATACATACTATATGGAGATATTATCACCTTCATGGACTAAGTCCATGATGTATTTTGAGGTTCCCATCAATCCGTTACAAGGCTCTCCCACCAAATAAAGTGTTTGGGATATTATTGGAAAACCATTATATACTTCTTCATGGAATTGACCATGAATTGTCACGAATTCAAGATCCATGAAAAATTCATCCATCTTCCCTCATAATTCTTACACACATATGGGGAATGGATTTGTTGGTCAATATTCCTTATCAATAGTTATGCAGTTCAGGTACAACCATTCTGCTACCGACTTATTACACAAATAGGATGAGATTATACCCCTCAAGGAATTTGGGATGACGAATATCACCAACATCGTATGGTCCTATATCATTATAGGTTCGAAGTCCCTCTTACAATATTGATCGAAAACTTCACATATTCTATTATACATAATTAAATAGATTATACCAAGAGAAAAATATTGAGTCCAATCACTCATCTCACAATCATGCAGTAATAAATTGAGAGACAGAGGCCTTCCAGAAAGCCCTATCAATTATACTATAGTAGATGGGGAATATGGAAAAGAAGCCTTGCCTAGAAATCTCCTCCATGATTTATAGTCCTACTTTACTACCATGTGTTCTAAAACACAGGAAATGCAATACTCATTGCTTTAAGGGACCGAGGTAGTGTTACCCAATGAGGTCACACTGTCTTTGATCTAAATATCCATTTTTAGAATAGTCTCACCTGATGAAAAATTGAAAATGGATGATGGATTAATTGAAAAAACTAGATATAATAGATTGTGCACACTGCATAACCTGTAGTTCTATCAGAATATGATCATGTGGGCCTTTAATAAAAAGATTTCCCTTCATTCATTCATCCAATGAGAACTTGTTTTATCTAACAGAACCATGACAATACTAGTAAATAATACCCCAAAGATAAAACCCACAAGGAAGGTTCCTTACATCATATGTATGGTATAATTTAATGAAGCCTGCACATTGGCCACAATGGGTGGTGAGTGTGTTACACCACCCAAAGATGTGAGGATTCTCATGAAATAATTTCCAAAGCTGTATGATCCCAGACTTTTCTTAGGTATGTATTTGTTTGAAATTTTTTGTTTCATTATTTTATTGGGTTAATGAATTGGATTCTAGGTTTGTGAGGTAACTATAAGGTGGTTTGAGGGTTAGGGACAAAAATTATTATGGAAACATGAAAAACTATTATGGGTGCATAGTTGGTGAACAATTCAATAAATAGTGTGAGGTGGGGTTGATTTTGGGATAGTGGCATCTTTCACCGTTAGAGCAAGGATTATAAACCATGAAAACTTTCCCAGGTAACTGTGCGACCCAACATTCTTGGACAATGGCTCCTGTACGTTTTGTGCATGGTTTTTCAAACCATGTGGGTAAACTAAAAATACTAGTAATGTTGAGAAAATTACAAAAAACATTACGGGGTTTTCAACCTTCACCCAATTTTCACACCTCATTTCCTCCTTTGAACCCTAGTGATGAAAAATATCTCCCAATATATTCTAGGAGTGATTCTCTTCATTAATAGTTTGTTTGGAGTGTCTTTATTTGTAGATAGAAGATCTCAATAATGCTAATTCCTCTCTTTCTTCTCATTTGGTTATGGATTTGCATTCTTCTATTATCCCCATCCAAATATTTAAAAACCATCTTTTCTGGTGCAATCTTGGTTGAGGTTTCAAAGGGTGATTGAAATGGGATCTAAGGATATGTTTGAGAGTGTCTTCATTATTGGATTCTAGGTAGTTGTTATATAACTTATATCCTATAGTTTTTTGTATATTTGTGTATGTTATATTTATTCTTGGACTCTTATTTTAATGATTTCGATATCATTGATGATATTTGGAATAATGGGTGTCTAAATGATTAATAAAAACCCTTTTGGTTCCCATAGGATGAATCAGGGATGATTTGACTTATATAGGGCCACCCATGTGGTGCGCCAATAATCCCAGTCCAAGAAATTAGCTATGTACTAAGTCATTGTGTAATAATGTGGAGCCATTGTTAAGTATTATTATGTGTTCAAAGGAAGTGAAAATGGAATATTGGTCTTGCATATAAGCTGTTAATGAAATAAGGGGTTTTTCATGGTGTGGAAATGGGTTATATTGCAAATGGAATGTGATATGAGAAATATGGTAAGGTGATTTCTTAAGGGGATTACTGGATAAAAGGAATTGGTTGATGTAGGGGATTTTTGAATATGCATAGTGAGATAGACTTTAGTATTGGAAATGGGAATGATGGGATATGTATCATAAATGGAAAAGTTGTTAGTAGATTATTACACAATTTTAATTCCTATGTGAAATTCTAATCATTACAATTGTTATAGATATTGGTTGTGTTTGGTTGTGAAATGGGTTGTTTTTGGTGAATGGATGAATAAGAATGTACACATGGATTGAGTTGTGGGGTAAAGGAATGAGGCTCCTCCCAAGAGTTGAGTTCGACTAATTCTATAACTCCACCCACAATGCACAGTTTAGAGAATAGGATAGGTCTCTATTCCACATATATGTCCATTCCACCAGAACAAAGGCTTCGAGGTGAGGATGTGAGGATGTTATGTGTTGTTATCCATAGTGAGATAGGGACATGACTAATTTCATTATTTATTATTGAAAATGCAACTAACCTTCTATGGATGATGTGAATGATCAACACATTGATTACATGTTGATGAAAAACTAAATAATGAAGATGATGTACAAAATGAATTCAGAACTATGGTTTTTAATAACTATGTACGGGTTGTTAACTAGTGGCATCCAAATTTTATACTACATACTTGTTGAGTCTTTCATACATCCATGCACTACATATTGGGACTAGAAATTGTTTAGACACCACTGGTGGTGTCCTACTGGTTGTACTCACACCCTACTTAGGTCTCCATTGGGTACCTTAGTAGATTTCATGGTTTCTGGTCATGAAATGGGAAAGGGCCTTGAACATGGGAAATGAGTATTTTTTGGGGTGTGCATGGATGAGGATTCAGACATGATGTTAGTAACATTTTTGGGATTCCTATGATTTCCCTTAATTGGGGTTTTTCCCATATGGCATTGTAGCATGAAATGACATATTTACTATTCATTATAGCATGTACCTAGTATGGGATACGAGTATTTCTACATGGCCATTGATTAAAATCTATTTTTCAAATAATTTATGAGTTTTATATTGTTTATTACACTAGAAAAGAAGATATAGTCTCCCCACATGATATTTAGACCCTTACTACTAGTCAAAAAACTCTTGAATACGAGGCAGTGAGCCTGAGGTCATGTTACGAAACGGTATGGGGCACTGGTTTAGTGGAACCCAGGTAGGGGACATTACGAAGTGGTATCAGAGTAGAACAATTATTTGACATACTATTTTGAATTTTAGATAGGTGGTTAGGAAGGTTTCGTGCCATGGTAATGATCTCATTTTTAGGAGTGGATAAACCAAGTATGAGGGAAAACCTAAGTCGCCCAAGGTGGGAATTGTTGTTCATATTGTGTGTTGTTATATTTGATGATATTTCACCATTAGTTGATATGATTTTTCTGTTATTTGAATGTTTTATAATTCTTTTTCGTGGAAAAAATGATAGTAGGTTGTGCATTCATGAATCATTCAAGGGACCTATGTATATAATATACATGAATCCGTGTAGGCAGACACATGGGATGGGTGTGTTGGACATAAAGAGTCGGATGAATGAATTTGATCTCTTGAAAATGATGAAAACTCTAGCTAATGAAATGATAAAAATGGAAAAAATGGAAATAAAATGATGAATAATAATTAAAGACTTGTTCATTATAAGGGGTATTAAGTGGATTAAATTGGTCGATGTAATTTGTGATATATTAATAGTGTTAAAATTGTCTAGAATGTAAGGCATGTAACCATGTGAGTTAGTTACCCATGATAGCCATGGCCTCTACTGGGATGGTTGAGGGTAGTGTTCTTGGTTTGATAAGGTTCATTGGGTCATGTATATGAAACAGTTTATTATGTATAGTGATGATACATCCTTCATATAGTTCTTGAATGCTTTATTGTTTTTGTTCTAAATCTTTTGTTTATAATTGTAGAGAAATTCCACCTTGAAGATTTTTTCTAGTTTGGTGATAGGAGGATGTTGCAGATAATTATCACACAGTAATTGAGAATGATTATCTAGTGGTTCAAGATAACAGGTAATAAAAATTTCATGATAACTTTTCTCATCTTTTCTAGAAGTTGGAATAGGACCCTGGGCGGGTTTTGATGGGTGTATTTGTAATGAGTAAGGAGTTTTAGCAGCAACCATCTGATATTTACTACAGATGGTGGGCCAGAGGTAGAAATGTTAAGGATAGAGTCTATCTAGAATATTCTTGATCATTAAAATAATCCACTTGAAAATCAAGTAATGTTAGTAGCCTACATTTTGAGAGGCCAAGAAAAGCATTGGTGGGGCATTATGGTTCAGAGAGAACATGAAAAAGGAATTTCATGGAAGAATTTTCAAGAAATGTTTCTATAATATTACAACCCATAAACCTTCAGGAGGGTGAAGTCTAATGATTTAATGAGTCTGACTTAGGTGGTTGTGTCAGTGTTGGATTATAATTGTTATTTCAAAAACATGTGACATTTTGTTTCGATGTTTTCTTGAGATGAGTAGAATATGGAAAAATGATTCTATGATGGGATTAGGAATTAGGATATATCCCACGTGAAACTTTTACATATAAAGTGGTCTTAGGAGGTAGTGGACCAAGCCCTTCTCTCAGATGGGAAGGAAGCATAATTTTGGAAATTTCCATTAGGGAGTGAGTGAGAATAGTAGTTATAAGATAGGTAATGTCCCCTAGAGTGGTGATTAGGTATTCTGTAAGAAATGTGGTGGGATAGGGAATATACATGGTCAGTTTCTTCGAACACACATTCGGTGCCGGTCCTACCGAAGAATAATACATATAAAGATGTTATGAAAGAATCCACAGTAGTCAGGCACAGATGGATGTCGTATAATGATACTGACTGTGGGAAGGAGATCAATAATGTCACGACCCGTCCTCGGGGCCCGTGCCGTGACTACCCCAAGCCCGCCTTCCATAGGCCAGGGGTTGGCGACTAGCACCAAAGGCGTAAAATCCCGATAACTAGGAAGGCATTGCCTTTATAAAGAAAACAAGCACCACAGAGTACAAGCGGAAGTAAAACACTAAGTACAAAAAGAAGAGCTGAAAAGTAAAAGGGGCCGGAAATACAAGCCCAACTGTAAAGTACAACTCGAAAGGGAAAACAGCGACTGAAAAGTAAAGCTGCTACGCTGAGATGTCCACTGGAAATCCCACCTGAAGGGTGGGTACAGATAGCTCCTCTGCTCTCCGGGTCCCGCCATCCGCTCCGAGTATGTCCCGCCCAGAGGTCCACCTCCGGATACCGCCTCGTCGTATAGTCCACCTCCAGGTACCGTCAAGTCCTCGAACCTTCGGCTTCTGTCAGCACTGTCCGTCGTCTGCAACCAACACAACGAGGTGCGGGCATAGCCCGTGCAGGGGTGAGTATAACGATACTCAGTAGGGACCCCGAGACCCTCAAGGTCTCACTAAAACTAACAAGGATAACCACAAGAAGATCACAACAGATAAACTCTACTTAGGAATATGCCCATACATATACCTAAGTTATCAAGTAACCCATCTCAGTCATGAGGAAACACAAGGATCATGAGATCAACGGATAACCACAACCCGGGTATATGCCCATACATATACCAAGGTTTAGCAAGTGACCCATCTCAATCATGAGGTAAACACAAGGTCAAAAGTCTCAGCTCAAACCAGGGTTTTCATTATCGAAACCGTAACTGCTGAAGAGCCCCGTCTCTGAAGTGTGCAGTAGTCCTGTCACGACTCCGAGGTACTGCTCACTAACCTAAGACTGCTGAGGTACTCCTCCTGTCGAGTACTGCGGGTTTGCGGCCAACTACCTGGCGCTCCGTCCGCTGAGGGTCTGTCGCCAAATACCGGGCGCTACCCAGATAGCCTGCTGAGGTACTCTCCGGACGAGTACCGCGGGTCTGCACTGTCACACACGTACTCCGTCCGCCATGGGTCTGCACCTCAGAATGTAGTGCTCCGTCCACTGGGCTAGTCGACTCACTCCAAGTCGAGTCGGTCAAGCAGTCGTCAGGTCTCAGCTAGTTACACGGTCTCCGTACTCTGCACGCTCGTCTTCGGGAGGGTCCGCTCCACGAGCTACTGGTCGATACTCCAAGTATCACATGGTCCCACGAAGAAGTGTCTCAAAAGCCCGTCTCGTCACAGGGGTCTCAACGCAACAGACGGCGCGTCGATCGGACGCCCGGTCTGTGAGTTATTAGCCTTTTCGTCCCAGGGGCCCGGTTGGTTTCGTGAGCGAACCAAACCCGGCCGTATCTCAACTGTACCCCGAACTCTCATAGGGTATACTCATAGGGACCGTTTCTCATCGTGTTCATCAACGCCGCTGACGGTTCGTCAGACGGACGTCCTGTCTGAAAGATAACAGCTTTTCCCGTTCCAGGGGCCCGGTTGGATTTCGGGAACAATCCAACCCGGCCATACTCCGACTGCATCCAAAACTCGGGCGGAGTATGTCAAAAGTTCCGTCTCATCAAGAGGAAGTCAACGAAACAGACGGCGCGTCAATCGGACGCCCGGTCTGTGAGTTATTGGCATTTTCGTCTCCGGGGCCCGGTTGGTTTTTAAGGAAAAACCAATCCGACCGTACTCCACCTGCGTCCAAACTTCGGGCGGAGTATGCCAAAAGTTCCGATTCACTAAGAGGAACACAACGCGACTGACGGCGCGTCAATCGGACGCTCGTGGCTCAAGATATGAGTGTTTCCGCTCCGAAGGCCCGGTTGGTTTCGTGAACGAACCAACCCGGCCGAACTCAAAGTAACCCGAAACCTTGAGTGCGATATATCGAAACGACCGTCTCGATCCAAGGATCGCGTTGCCGCAGACGGTTCGTCGTTCGGAGGTCTACAGCTCAAGTTATGATCTTTTGACTGAAAAGGTCCGAAAACGGGGGTCTGGGCCCGGCCCGGCCCGGCCCAGTACCCCCTGAACCGGTCCGATCCGGGTCGGCCCGAACCGGGTCCGGGTCCGGCCCGGTTCCGCGTGGCCTGGCCCGGTTGGCTCGGCCCGGCCTGGCTGGGCGGTCCGGCCCAGCCGGCACAAACCGGCCCGGCCTGCGCGACCCGGCCCGGCCGGTCGCGCGGCCCGACCGCTCAGAACCGCTCGGCCAGCTTGGCCGAGCGGGTGGTTTCGCGCGAAACGGGGGGCGCCGCCCCCCGTGACTTCAATCAACGCCCCCCCCACGTGAGGGGGGCCCGTTACACGGCTGCCGGGGGTTTCAAACCCCCGGAATTCAAAGCACGGCCGCATTGAAGCCGGCCGTTCGTCCACCCGCGGGACCTGCGGGTCCCGCCTCCGAGCAAACCGGCGGCCGGCACAGCCGGCCGCCCCCTTCTTCTCTGCCGCGGCAAGGGCCGCGGCTCTTCTGTTCTCCGGCGGCCGGCGAGCCCGGCCGCCTCCTTCTTCTCCGTCGCGGCAAGGGCCGCGACTCTTCTGTTCTCCGGCGGCCGGCGAGCCCGGCCGCCTCCTTCTTCTCCGCCGCCTTCTGCCTGCACCAGCCGCCACGGTCGCCTACTCGCCCAACCGAAACGTCACCTTGGACCGCTGGCACCCTCGTCGGAAGCCGCGTTCTGAAGACGTGTTGGAATTGCATCGCCACGTGGCCCCTTCCGTGGTCCGCTGCACCTTCGTTCTAAGTCAGAAAATTGTGACGACCGCAGATTCGCATTCCTTGAGTCGAGATCTCCACGTTCGTATATCGCTCTCAACAAAACATCGATGTTTTGACGCACTTAATTATTTGGTGCGAAGGAACGCGCGGAGAACGTGCGAAGAATGAAAAAATAAAAAAAAGGTCATGGACAGTGTCCATATTGATGGTCATGTTTGTTTGGCCATCATCTTTGAGAATTAATAACAAGAGGAATAAACAAATATGTATTTATCATACTTCAAATAAACCCCCTACCTCAAATAACAACTCGGCGTTCGTCAACGACCGCGGGAGATGTGTGTCGCGGAAGTCGGACGTCACGGAGGAAGACGTCGTCGGCATCGCGGTTATGGCGTCGCGGTAGACGGACGTGGGTTCGCCGCGAGAGGCACGTCGCGGAAAGGATGCGTTGCGGCGTCGTGGAGGAAATCCAACGCGTTGCAGTCCGTCGTCGTGGAAGAAGGTCGCCGCGTTCTTCGTCATGGAGGAAGAACTCACAAGAAGTCTCCCTCCTTTCCTCTCCGCACAGCATAACCCAAAAACCCAAACATAGGAAACTAAACCAAGAATTAAATAAAAGGGTTTGGAATTTCAAAGGTTTGAAATTCAAACCACTTCATTTAATTCTCCTCATTTAAATCTTAAGTTATAACTTAAGTTTATTAAGTTTCCAACCTTAACTCCACATGACTCTTGAATTCCAAGAGTTTGAAAATAAAACTAACTCATGTAATAAATTACACAAGTTGTCAAATTAATAAAGTGGAGTTTAATGAGGAGTTAGGAAAAAAATGAAAAGGTGGGGGCTCGTGTGGGCCCCACCTTCCTCATAACCACACATGGGAAGTTGGGTGGTTGTGGGCCCCACCAACAACTTCCCATGAGAGAGTCTAACAACCAAGAATAAAATAAAATTCACACACAAAATTTTATTTTACTTATTTTTTAATCCCCAAAACTAACTTTCAACCCGCAACAAACGCAACTCCCGAAAAGGTCTCTTTAAGCGAATATCGGCGCTGCGAGTTCATCGGTGCCCTCGGATTTCAATTCCGAGCACCGTATCAAAAGTTAGGAATTCCCGCTCGTTCGTTCACTGAACGTACCCGAGCCAAACTTCGGAAATTAATTCCGGGCACTCCGGGCCTCGGAATCAGGTGCCGTCTGAAACCGCGCTCTTGTAAAATTCTAAAGAAAATTAAGAAAAAATTTCCCTTGAATTTTACGGGTCTTTACATTACTCCCACCTCAGGGCTTTACGTCCCCGTAAAGCTTCAACTCACACTTAAGGGAAACAAAGTAGTACTGAGCACGCAACTGAGCTTTACGCTCCCATATGCTCACCTGAAGATCTTGTGCTACCCGAGAAGCACCCCAGAGGAAGCAACCGTTCACGTAGAACCTACTCTTGTCGATCCTCAATCTCTACTAGAATCTCTGTGCTTATCGCCCTATCATCGACGTCCAACTCCCCGGGGTCGATGACGTGTGAAGAAACATACACGTATCTCAACAGCTGAGACACGTGGTGGACACTATGCACCCGGTGCGACTGAGGTGGTAGGGTTAAGCGGTAAACCTCCTCGCCTACCCTGCTGAAGATCAAAAGGGTCCATCGAACTTCGGAGATAACATGCCGCCTCGGCCACATCTCCGAAACCTCATCGGGTTGAGACCGTATAAGAACGTGTTCGTCACCCTCGAACTCAAGAGGTTTCCCTTTTTAGGTTAGAACTGAACTCAAACTCCTGCTGCCACAGGGGTAGGGTTAACCAACTCAAGAGTGATCGGTCACACCCTCTTATGTTTGAGTTTAACATGAGCTGACCAGGGTTTCCTTTTCGCCGACCAAGGAAAACCCATTCCGACGTTTGCCTAAAACAGTCAACCGGGGTATGATTTGTGAATCAAAACCATACCCAGATCAACGTCGTAAGGCCTCTACGCTGCCACCAAGAGATTCCAACCGAAACTCTCGCCTCGAGGTCAAATCACACCGTCGGCGTAAGCGTGATTATCGAGTCTCCTTCCAAAGGTATCTCCAGACGTGAGGGTCAAGTCTACGGCTTACCCGGAACCTCTAGGTCTGGGACATGATTCGTGGAAGGGTAGAATGATTGGTTCCTATGTCTATAGATATGGCAGCTCGTGATAGACATAATTCGTACCCCGAATCATTCTTAGAGCTACTGGGTCACACTTCTTGACCGTAATGCAGCTACTCTCCTCCCCAGCCCTCCTGCTCCCTGAGCCTGGCGGGGACTACTAAGTCGGGTGGTCGTAACATGTCGAAACGTACACCACCACATGCTGCTCTCCAAGCTCCGCTTCCATGTCTGCTACCCTGCAGATTCATCTGTCCCTTGCACTTCCTCCTCCTGAAACATTTTTACACGCCCGAGTCTCTGAGACTGGCGCTAGTTTCATGCCTTTCACTGCTAACGTTCACAACCACAAAGGTTCTCTCTAGCATCCTAACATAGGTAGGAATACATAGAGGAAAAGAAATGGTTCGGATGTCCTTTAGACACACTTCGCTCAGAAGTTCGAGTCTAAAGAACTGATCACAACGTAACCAACAAGTACCAAGATCGATTGGTATGCCACGTTGAGTGCTCTGCTTCCGACATGTCGTACTGTCGAAGCTGTATTAGCTCCAGAAAACTCACAACCACCTCCTCAAGCCAGTCCTCAGCCGCCTACGAGTCAGGCTCACCTCGAAACTTGAGGGATATATGGTGCTAAAACATATGTAAGGCACTAAGCCTGTGATTCTCTGCTACCGGTACCGCCGGTAGTGTCTGCTGACCAACAGGTAGTGACATAGCTGGCGCACTACCCGTAGGTACTATCCCAGGTATCGGTTCGCGTAACGAAGCCTCATTACTATAAGGACCAACCTCATGGTCACTCACTGGAAACAACAGGAGCTAAGATCATCATCCGCTCTACTAGTAACAAAGCTTGGCGTAGAACTCTAGCAATTGCCTCCATCCAGTCCACTGCTGCCTGGGAAATCTATCTCGCCTCGTATCCTCAGAGGCCTCTACTGCTGGAACTCGTGCATCGCGCTCTGCTAGCGTGCATCGTCAGCTAGTGGAATCTGCTGCCTAACGGGTGGTGGTGCTGCTGGTACACCATCCGAAGGTGCCAACACTGAAAAAGGGCCCTGCACTGGAGTCTCGCTGCTCGGTGGGCCATCATGAAAGAAACAACGTAACACGATCAAACGATTATACCTGGTGAGCTGACCTGGTTTGAGCTGTTTTAAGGGAAAAACCTTTGAAAACACACACGCAATCAGTGTTTTCGTGCACAAAGTCGGAAATCAGTTGTCAGGGTCCTGGTGTATGGATACGTCGGCCGCCCGCACCAACACTGGACTCCCTGAACTGAAAACCACACTCGGTACTCTCAACACTATTGCTTCACAGAAAGAAACATCAGAGTTATAAGTTCTGCGGTAGAACCGAACTCCTCTGATACCAATTTGTCACGACCCGTCCTCGGGGCCCGTGCCGTGACTACCCCAAGCCCGCCTTCCATAGGCCAGGGGTTGGCGACTAGCACCAAAGGCGTAAAATCCCGATAACTAGGAAGGCATTTCCTTTATAAAGAAAACAAGCACCACAGAGTACAAGCGGAAGTAAAACACTAAGTACAAAAAGAAGAGCTGAAAAGTAAAAGGGGCCGGAAATACAAGCCCAACTGTAAAGTACAACTCGAAAGGGAAAACAGCGACTGAAAAGTAAAGCTGCTACGCTGAGATGTCCACTGGAAATCCCACCTGAAGGGTGGGTACAGATAGCTCCTCTGCTCTCCGGGTCCCGCCATCCGCTCCGAGTATGTCCCGCCCAGAGGTCCACCTCCGGATACCGCCTCGTCGTATAGTCCACCTCCAGGTACCGTCAAGTCCTCGAACCTTCGGCTTCTGTCAGCACTGTCCGTCGTCTGCAACCAACACAACGAGGTGCGGGCATAGCCCGTGCAGGGGTGAGTATAACGATACTCAGTAGGGACCCCGAGACCCTCAAGGTCTCACTAAAACTAACAAGGATAACCACAAGAAGATCACAACAGATAAACTCTACTTAGGAATATGCCCATACATATACCTAAGTTATCAAGTAACCCATCTCAGTCATGAGGAAACACAAGGATCATGAGATCAACGGATAACCACAACCCGGGTATATGCCCATACATATACCAAGGTTTAGCAAGTGACCCATCTCAATCATGAGGTAAACACAAGGTCAAAAGTCTCAGCTCAAACCAGGGTTTTCATTATCGAAACCGTAACTGCTGAAGAGCCCCGTCTCTGAAGTGTGCAGTAGTCCTGTCACGACTCCGAGGTACTGCTCACTAACCTAAGACTGCTGAGGTACTCCTCCTGTCGAGTACTGCGGGTTTGCGGCCAACTACCTGGCGCTCCGTCCGCTGAGGGTCTGTCGCCAAATACCGGGCGCTACCCAGATAGCCTGCTGAGGTACTCTCCGGACGAGTACCGCGGGTCTGCACTGTCACACACGTACTCCGTCCGCCATGGGTCTGCACCTCAGAAAGTAGTGCTCCGTCCACTGGGCTAGTCGACTCACTCCAAGTCGAGTCGGTCAAGCAGTCGTCAGGTCTCAGCTAGTTACACGGTCTCCGTACTCTGCACGCTCGTCTTCGGGAGGGTCCGCTCCACGAGCTACTGGTCGATACTCCAAGTATCACATGGTCCCACGAAGAAGTGTCTCAAAAGCCCGTCTCGTCACAGGGGTCTCAACGCAACAGACGGCGCGTCGATCGGACGCCCGGTCTGTGAGTTATTAGCCTTTTCGTCCCAGGGGCCCGGTTGGTTTCGTGAGCGAACCAAACCCGGCCGTATCTCAACTGTACCCCGAACTCTCATAGGGTATACTCATAGGGACCGTTTCTCATCGTGTTCATCAACGCCGCTGACGGTTCGTCAGACGGACGTCCTGTCTGAAAGATAACAGCTTTTCCCGTTCCAGGGGCCCGGTTGGATTTCGGGAACAATCCAACCCGGCCATACTCCGACTGCATCCAAAACTCGGGCGGAGTATGTCAAAAGTTACGTCTCATCAAGAGGAAGTCAACGAAACAGACGGCGCGTCAATCGGACGCCCGGTCTGTGAGTTATTGGCATTTTCGTCTCCGGGGCCCGGTTGGTTTTTAAGGAAAAACCAATCCGACCGTACTCCACCTGCGTCCAAACTTCGGGCGGAGTATGCCAAAAGTTCCGATTCACTAAGAGGAACACAACGCGACTGACGGCGCGTCAATCGGACGCTCGTGGCTCAAGATATGAGTGTTTCCGCTCCGAAGGCCCGGTTGGTTTCGTGAACGAACCAACCCGGCCGAACTCAAAGTAACCCGAAACCTTGAGTGCGATATATCGAAACGACCGTCTCGATCCAAGGATCGCGTTGCCGCAGACGGTTCGTCGTTCGGAGGTCTACAGCTCAAGTTATGAGCTTTTGACTGAAAAGGTCCGAAAACGGGGGTCTGGGCCCGGCCCGGCCCGGCCCAGTACCCCCTGAACCGGTCCGATCCGGGTCGGCCCGAACCGGGTCCGGGTCCGGCCCGGTTCCGCGTGGCCTGGCCCGGTTGGCTCGGCCCGGCCTGGCTGGGCGGTCCGGCCCAGCCGGCACAAACCGGCCCGGCCTGCGCGACCCGGCCCGGCCGGTCGCGCGGCCCGACCGCTCAGAACCGCTCGGCCAGCTTGGCCGAGCGGGTGGTTTCGCGCGAAACGGGGGGCGCCGCCCCCCGTGACTTCAATCAACGCCCCCCCCACGTGAGGGGGGCCCGTTACACGGCTGCCGGGGGTTTCAAACCCCCGGAATTCAAAGCACGGCCGCATTGAAGCCGGCCGTTCGTCCACCCGCGGGACCTGCGGGTCCCGCCTCCGAGCAAACCGGCGGCCGGCACAGCCGGCCGCCCCCTTCTTCTCTGCCGCGGCAAGGGCCGCGGCTCTTCTGTTCTCCGGCGGCCGGCGAGCCCGGCCGCCTCCTTCTTCTCCGCCGCCTTCTGCCTGCACCAGCCGCCACGGTCGCCTACTCGCCCAACCGAAACGTCACCTTGGACCGCTGGCACCCTCGTCGGAAGCCGCGTTCTGAAGACGTGTTGGAATTGCATCGCCACGTGGCCCCTTCCGTGGTCCGCTGCACCTTCGTTCTAAGTCAGAAAATTGTGACGACCGCAGATTCGCATTCCTTGAGTCGAGATCTCCACGTTCGTATATCGCTCTCAACAAAACATCGATGTTTTGACGCACTTAATTATTTGGTGCGAAGGAACGCGCGGAGAACGTGCGAAGAATGAAAAAATAAAAAAAAGGTCATGGACAGTGTCCATATTGATGGTCATGTTTGTTTGGCCATCATCTTTGAGAATTAATAACAAGAGGAATAAACAAATATGTATTTATCATACTTCAAATAAACCCCCTACCTCAAATAACAACTCGGCGTTCGTCAACGACCGCGGGAGATGTGTGTCGCGGAAGTCGGACGTCACGGAGGAAGACGTCGTCGGCATCGCGGTTATGGCGTCGCGGTAGACGGACGTGGGTTCGCCGCGAGAGGCACGTCGCGGAAAGGATGCGTTGCGGCGTCGTGGAGGAAATCCAACGCGTTGCAGTCCGTCGTCGTGGAAGAAGGTCGCCGCGTTCTTCGTCATGGAGGAAGAACTCACAAGAAGTCTCCCTCCTTTCCTCTCCGCACAGCATAACCCAAAAACCCAAACATAGGAAACTAAACCAAGAATTAAATAAAAGGGTTTGGAATTTCAAAGGTTTGAAATTCAAACCACTTCATTTAATTCTCCTCATTTAAATCTTAAGTTATAACTTAAGTTTATTAAGTTTCCAACCTTAACTCCACATGACTCTTGAATTCCAAGAGTTTGAAAATAAAACTAACTCATGTAATAAATTACACAAGTTGTCAAATTAATAAAGTGGAGTTTAATGAGGAGTTAGGAAAAAAATGAAAAGGTGGGGGCTCGTGTGGGCCCCACCTTCCTCATAACCACACATGGGAAGTTGGGTGGTTGTGGGCCCCACCAACAACTTCCCATGAGAGAGTCTAACAACCAAGAATAAAATAAAATTCACACACAAAATTTTATTTTACTTATTTTTTAATCCCCAAAACTAACTTTCAACCCGCAACAAACGCAACTCCCGAAAAGGTCTCTTTAAGCGAATATCGGCGCTGCGAGTTCATCGGTGCCCTCGGATTTCAATTCCGAGCACCGTATCAAAAGTTAGGAATTCCCGCTCGTTCGTTCACTGAACGTACCCGAGCCAAACTTCGGAAATTAATTCCGGGCACTCCGGGCCTCGGAATCAGGTGCCGTCTGAAACCGCGCTCTTGTAAAATTCTAAAGAAAATTAAGAAAAAATTTCCCTTGAATTTTACGGGTCTTTACAAATAACCCCATATCAGGCATGTAGTTGGAACTCAACTAGATGTACTGGTAGGGGTGGTGGATGTAGAACTCTGAGGTGAGACCGTCTGTACATGTTGGGTAGTGTGGTGTAGGTTACTCAGGATGGATCCCAAGGTAGAGGGGATGGTCATCTTCACACTTTTCAGTCTACACCTGAAGGTTGTGAGGTAGGTACATCTACAATTTGAGGTATAATTTTTATAGCTTCCATTATATCTATTGATTTATTTGATAAAAGAACAACTCATTATTTAATTTATACTCAGATCGTAGTTGTGTGGGGATACACCATGGAAGGTTCTTGTGGAGTTATGTCAACTGATACCCCGTTATGGGTACAGTTTTAGAATGTCATAATGTGTAAGGGTTGTGATTTAGACATTGGTGTGTATCATTTTTTGTGGAACATGTCTCTCTCAGAACATTAATTTTTTTATTTAACTTTAGGTATGGAAGAAATGATGTTGAATGAAGCTCATATCGAGTGTTATCGACATCGTCTGATGTTCACTACTCCAAAAAGAGATACTTAAATCTTTGGTGGTGAGTGGGTTTCTTGAGAATTCTGGGTAGGTAAAATTTTTCAGTAATGGAGAGAACTCATAGAACAAGTGGCATTCCTTGTACTGGATGAAGGAGGATGTGAGAAACCAGTATTCCCTCTTGATGTGGAAATATTTTAGGATTCTTTTCCAATGTATTTCTTCGGGATACCACCTAAGAGGGATTTTGAGTTTAGGATTGAGTTACTGCAAGAGGAAGAACTGGTTTCCATTCCACAATATCAAATGGTGGCTTCAGAAATCCAAGAACATAATAATATGTTGGAAGAGGTAGAGAAAAAGGAATTCATCCATCCTATTACTCTTCCATGGGATCACAAGTTTTATTTTCTAATAGGGTTGAATGGTAATTAATGTTATATGTATATTATAGTAATTTGAATTAGATGATGGTTAATAACTAATACATGATTCCTAGAATTGATGAACTATTTGAAAAACTAAGGGGTCCCTAAGTGTTCTCCAAGATCAATTTATATCAGGATACCATCAATTGAGAGAGAAACATTCTGATGTACTACTGATATGTTTCTGGAGCAGGTAGTTATTGTATGAGTTTGTTGTTATGGGATTTGGATTGACCAATGAACCAACTATTTTCCTGGATTTAATGAACTGAATATTTCACCAATATTTGGATTAGTTTATGGTTTCCTTTGTTGATGACATTTTGGTGTACTCAAGAACTATTTATGACCATGCTAAACATATTGACATCATCCTATGTACACTAAATACGAGAAGGCATTATGAAAAGATACAAAAATTTAAGTTTTTGATTGATAATGTTCATTTAATAAGACACATCATTTCAAAGATCAAAACGTCGATGGACCTAGAGAATGTGTAGATTATGGTGTCATCAGAGAAACCTATGAATGTTTTTGATATTCAAAATTTATTTGGTTTGGTTGTTTATTACCAAAGGTTCATCAAGGAGTTTTCTTATATGGTATCACCACTCTCAGATCTACACAACAAGGTTGTTTATTTTTAATGGTCATAAGAATTCAATAATTCTTTTCAGGAGTTAAGGAAGTGATTGACTATTCCACCAATTTTGATCTTTCCTGAACCTTAAATGTGGTACACCTTGTTTTGTTTTGTGTTTGATATTGGACTTGATGTAGTGTTTATGTACGATGATCAAGTTGTAACATATGGGTCAAGAAATTTGAGACCACACACAAAAATTACCCTACTCGTGATCTGATGCTAGATACATTTGTTTATGAATTAATGTTTTAGAGGCATTACATGGTGAGAGATCAATTCATAATGATTACGGATCATAAAATACATAATGCACATATTCATATTGTGTGATATGAATCATCTTCTACAATGGATGGTTGAGTAACTATAATCCTTCAATTTTAAGTTAGTTTACAACCCATGGAAAGGGAATAAAATTGTGGATTCTCTAAGCTGGAGGACTAGGAATCATGTGGTTCAGCAATCCCACTATGAGTGTAGGATGATGTGATTGTTTGTTAGCTGCACCTTTAGGTACATGAGAGGAGCATAAAAATCACCGTTGAATCTATAGTAGTTGAATTCATACTTTTGATCTGGTTTAGGGAGAGTCGGATAGAGGGTCTCGACTGTTTGGCTATGAGGGAATGTTTTAAATTTGGGGAGTCACCTTCTAGTTGGATTGTTCATGATGATTGAATTCTTCATGTTCAGGGTGGTGTTTTTGTGCCGATTGGTGTGCTATAATATTTTATGCATGAGTACCATGTTTCAATGTTGGTTGTACATCATGGTTTATGAAAAATGTGTCATGATATCTGTCAGAAGTATTGGTTTCTAGGGATTAAGTCAAAGGTTGTGGCTTTTTTAGAATCATGCCTTAACTTTCCACATGTGGGTACTAAGAATCAATGCCTAGGTGGGTTGTAACAATCATGAACTATTTTGGAGTGGAAGTTTAATGGTGTATTTATGGACTCCATAGTGGGTCTTCCATGGACACCCCAGAAGAATGATGCAATATGGGTGGTTTAGGATTATTTGACTAAAGTTGCTCATTTATTTATGATACAAGGAACATAAAAAGTCGATCAGTTGATTGAGTATTATGTTTGAGATATAGTTCGACTACATGGTGTGCTAAGAATTGTAGTCTCGGATCATGATCCTTGTTTCACATCACTCTTCTCATAAGGGTTACCAAAAAGTGATTGGTATTAAGGTGTTTTTGAGTCTGAAATATCACCCAAAGATGGATGGGATATGAGATTTTACAATTCATGTATTTTTGGATATGATGAGATCGAGTGTCCTATATTTTGGTGATTCATTTGAAAATCATTTAGCACTCATTTATTTTTCTTAAAATAACAATTTTCATGCTACAATTCAGATGAAACCTTTTTAGGCACTCTATCGTGGATTATATAGATCTCCATTATTTAGGATAGAAGATGGGGAGTATAATATTTAAGGACAAATCCTTGTGTATGAGATGTTGTCAATGGTTTTATTGGTTCAAAAGCACATTCCATTGACATAGAGTAGGAATAATTCATATGAAGATCAGCATCATAGTCCTCTCTAGTTCATGGTTTGTGATATAGTTTTCTTTATGGTGACTCCATGGTTAGATCACCATCAAATATAGAAATATAGAAATTTGGTGCACAGGTATGTGGGATCATTTAACATTGTGGGGAGGATCTGACCGGTGGCATATATATTGGCTCCTCCACACCGGTATAGTGGAACTCATGATGTTTTCCATGTTTCGTAGCTCCAATGGTATCACCTTGATCAATCTCATGTGATTGTGGTTGAATATGTTGAGACTGTGGTTGATGCATACTTTGAGGATCATCTTGATTTTCTTATGGAACATAGTGAGAAATTATTTGGGGGGATTATTTTTCCATTTAAATTTATATTAGGGAAACATATGAATGATTACGAAGAAACATGTGAGTGAGAATCAAATATAAGGCCCCAGTGGCCCGATCTCTTCTCTTCAGAAACTCAGTAATTCTTATAAAATGAAGCGTGAGAATAAGAATTGGTCTAAATAGTTATTTAATATAAATTTCAAACTAGATAAGGGATTATGGAACAACATTATCTCCAATGTAGATTATTATAGATTATAACTCTTTTATGAATTGGTTATTTTGGTTGTGATATGGATTGCATGATGTGAATGGATGAATAAGAATGTTAACATGGCTTGAAGAGTGGGGAAAGGACTGAGGGTCCTCCCACGTGTCATGTTGGAATGATGCACTAACTCAACCTACAATGTATGTGTTACGGAAGGAGACAAAGCTCCATTCCCATAATGGGTAAATTTTTCCTGGACTAAATCTTCGAGGTGAAGATAATGTTATGTTCTGATGTGTTATCCAATTTGAGATATGGACATGACTTATTCATTTATATATTGGAAAATGACATTAACCTTGTTTGAATGATTTGAATGCCCAAACCATTGATTACATGTTGAATATAAAATAAATAATGATGAAGATTCACATGATGAATTGGGAAATATGGTTAGTAATAGGTTTGTAATGATAGATAACTAGTGGTATCCAAATTGTATTATATTTACATTTTTATCTTTTGTACATTCATGCACTATCTGTTTGGACTAGTTATTTTTTATAAATATTGGTAATGGTCTATGAGTTTTACTCACACCTTTCTAGGGATTCCATTGTGAATCAATGATGATTTCATGGTTTCATGTTAGGAAAAGGAAAAGTGCCTCGTGATTGGGAAGTGATTTAGATTTGGGGTGTGCATGGATTAGGTTCTGTACGTGGAGTCCAGACCGTATTGGTGATTAATTTTTTTTCCTTATTTTGGTTTTTTGCACTTTTAACTATATATGACATGAAATTCTTACTATTTTTTATGGTGTGTACCTAGTTTTTGAGATAATTATTTTTTCATGTTCATCAATTAGATTATTTTATTTCCAGTTTTTAATGTGTTTTCTGTTATTGATTTCCTTAAATGAGATGGTATAGTCTCCCACATGACATTTAGACCCCTAATTCTAGTCAAAAACCTCTCAAATACGAAGAGATACTCATTAGGTCATGTGAAGACCCAACTTGGGGCACTAGTTTAGTAGCACTCGGGTTGGGGATGTTACAATAGCTATCATCACCATGGGAATCCAAATCATTATAAGTCCCACAATTCATCACAACCAAATGACTTTAACCTATGAAAAAAATTTCCTATCCACAAGACATTTAACAAAATACATATTTCTTTTCTACATGACATTAAACTACAAATCATATCACATCGCTACAACCTGATGTAAAACTACACGGATCCAAAATATCCATATTCACTAATGCTGAATCACCCACATCCTTACCGAAAAATGTTAAACTGCATTGGAATCCTATAACTAGTTATGGGATGATTATAATTTCTAATGAGATATGTAGGATAATCTCAATCTAATATATTGATCCAACCACCAAATGATACAAAATACATTTATACTACCTTTGACTTCCATTGCATGTTAAGAGGGACCCATTATATTCCTTGTTTCTCACATCGATCATAGCACAAGTGAGATTATGAATTACTGTAAGTGTTTCCCTGCACAAAATAAATCCCAATAGGTTTAGACAAGTTCGTGTCGATCTTGTATACATGAAAATAATAGGCATATAGTGATTCTTTTCTAGGGGATGTTAAACTGCATAGTTAATGTCCCCTTCATAACATGAAATGATACACTCTTGTGTACCACGCCTATGATGACCACTTCTATTGTTGTTGGTTTTCTACCATACCTCCACCATTGAATCAAACATTATATAATGGTTCCCAAATCTATACCTCTTGATGATAAATAGAGTGGTTCCTCAAGAACTACATGTGGATTGATTCTCATTTTCATGAGATACATAGTGAGTCCCCAAACATTTATCGTTGGGGCCACCTGAAACATCACATCTTTTTCACATCGGTTCACCATCTTCCATGATTCATGATGTTAAACATAATATTTCCTTATGAACTACATGGTGATTTATTTATTTCAACACATGATACATAGTGACCTCTTTCTCTTCATTCATGAGATGAAATATGACAATTAATGAAAATAATTCCCACCTCTACTTATGGGCAAGACCTACATAGAATATTTCCCACTCAAAAATTATGTGTGACTTGATATCTACCGCAATAGAATCTGTATAAATGTCTGTATTTACAACACTAATCCTAGCCATAAAAAATAAATATGAATATTCACACCTCTTTGCATACAGTTCAGACCTACATAAGAAGATTCATTAGGAACTGGATATGTTTTGATTCCAAATACCATGGGATACATAGTGATTCTCATAATTCCATTCATGGGACCATCTCCAATATCTCCCATTAATACTTTTGTATCTATGATGTCACAAAATTAAGTTAAACATTATGGATCTTAAGAACTATGTGTGGTTTGATTCTCATTTTCATGAGATATGTAGTGATGCACAAACATATGCACTTTGGCCCAACCACAATATTCTCATTCGTTCATGTCAGTTCCCACATCATTACCACAGTACATTAAACTACACAAATATACATATTGGTGGTATGACATTTAAACCGCACACAAATTTTTCCTTATCACATGATGATAAACTACATTGAAAATTTCCTAACATCCCGACGTTAAACTAAATGGAAATATTCCCTACTACATGATGATTAACTGTGAAGACCATCACCAATTTTTCATTCATTATTAATGTACAGAAATAGATTAACCTCATTCATATAGAGCATGGGGTTCTTCTACCTTCATTTAAAATCTCCTCAATCAGTATGACACTCTTCATGTATTGAGTACCTCAGGTTTTTGCAAGCCTTCCACAAACCATTGAAAATAATAGAAGTCTCTCAGTCTGTAAATGATATCAATGTTGAAGGGAATAAGACTCACCAAATTGTGTCATCTCAATCCAACATAAATAGATTTATATTCCTTGTGATCCTAGCTTCATTACGGGAGAACCCAGCATCTGAGTACATTTCAGGTCATTCCTAGTATGACTACCCATATCACTAATCATTAACAGAGAACCTCATTCCATGATTTAAAACATTTCCATCTCTAGATCCAAAGGATTTTGAAGTTCTCTGTACCCTGGCTATCCAAATTAGACTCTGGTGTAACATCCCCCATATTTGTTCAATTTGATTCATGACTATAAACTGTATATGCCATGGTAACGGTTGTATGACTTTAAAATCTATATTATAATGTCTCAAATCATAATACCATAAAATTATAATGAAAGAGTTTCAAAACAATTATTGATGATAACCCACAAAGGGAAGTCTGAGTTCACTCACTAAAATCATCACCTCTAGTGTTTAAGAAAAATTTAGTTCACAAATAAAAGGAATAAATCTCATATGGTCTAATCAATATACCTATTAATAGAAAATTAATGATTAAGGGACTCTTTGGTCCTGGATAAAGTTAGAGCAATGAATTTTCTTATTTCCAAACTACATGAATTTACTTTCTAGGTGGAGGTGCATCATTTTGGGTTCCTGAACCCTTCTTGAAACATACATTTTTCGAAAATCACACTTCAATATTTAAAGAATAATGGGTCATTGTAAAAATTTCAAAACCATTGAAAAAGAAAAGAGTTATCTCTATTCATAAATTATATTGATTAAAAAGTAATTAAGAACCACAAAATAGATAGAAATTTGTCCAACAATAAGGGATTTTTTATTATTGTGAGCCTAGAATCATCATGTAAAAACGTAGCACGTGAAAGTATTTTAAGATATCCCTAGTGTGATTCTCCCATACCTTCTTCAAGAATGAATATCTTTGGACTATGACATGAAATCTTTGTACCAGACTATTCAAGTGGATCTCACATCGTCGACATGGCACCACAAAATTATCTACCCTTAATTAAGGCTATAATGTGATACATCATTCTAGAAAATTTTATGGACCACACCTTGTGATTCTAAACCACAGAGTTTATGGCCCATGATTTATAATATAAGAACTGGATCAACCTAGGGTGCTAAAACCCTTACCACATAACCTCTTTCTACAGCCAGCATCATCATTTTGATGTATGAGTCTTCATAGATATTTCATATCCCTCAGAAAAAAGTAGAGATCATCATTGTTTGGCCATGCAATCAATGCATAAGTTATTCAACCCACCAAAAAATGGAATCTCTTCCATGAAATAAATGATAATTAATCTATGTGATCCCATGTAACATTGAGGTAGAACCTGATTCATCATAGTGTTAAGGTACATAAATGATATTTATACCACATTCCATATTTATTGGACAAGTCTTTTCTACTATGAATTAAATCACTAACATTCCAACTATCTAGGCGAACCTAGATTCATTATAATTTTTCCCTCATCTATATTACTTCCAAAAATCGTCCATAACCCTTGGAAATTAGTAGAGATTATATTTTCATGGCTATGATATAAGTGCCTAAGGGATTCACACTCCATCTAAAGGCATCGCCTCCTTTCAAGAATGGAGCTTCATTCCATGTGTGCCTTAGAAAATACACGATAGAACCCATCACCTTAGTGTGGATTAGGTCATTCTTGGAATGTATACACCATATTCTATGGTCGTCAATTTTAGTTCCATGATAAATGTCCATGAAAATATAGTACATAACATTTTATCTAAAACAACCTAGATTACAGTTTATTACAGTGCGACCTATAATACCCTAAAATATAGTACATAATGGTCGGATCTAAAAGAGACTAAACTATAGTACGTAATGGTTCATGCTAAAATACCATATACTACAGTACATAAAGATCCAAGATAAAAGACCCTAAACTACATTATATAAGGTTACAAGATAAAATACCTTGATCTATATTATAACATGGTCCGAGTTAATATAACCTAATCTAATGAACATCATGATCCGAGATAAAATTACATAAACTACAGTAAATCATAGTGTGAGATAAAAGTCCCTAAACCTAATCGATATATGATCTGTCCCAAAAGACCCTAAACTATAAGGCAACCAGGTCTGAGCTAAAAGGCACTAAAATAATGAAATCTCAATTCCGAGATAAAATTAAATTGTCCACAACATGGACGTTATTTATAAAATACGAGTATGTAAGGAAAACTACATAGATTTATCACAATCACGTGACTCTAGACGATCAAATCATCCTACATAAATGATAGAAAACCACCCCTCTTGGATATATGTATCAGACCAAATGAAATTTCTACAAATCAGGTAACCTCATGATATATGAAGTAGATAAATCAATAAATTAATTCATTAGTGGTGGACATTCATGAATTCTTTTAATAAAACATCTATTGTAGTTCAAAAAATTTATTCTAGGAAATCATGTTTACTTGAAATCATGAAAAGGGTGGATGGAATATTCAATTCACATAATACTGAAACAATTAACTATAATGAATATCATGAATAATAAATGTGGAAAATAATGTGGAATGTTTATAAAATACATTCATTTAAAATATTTAACAAGGGGGTGGAATCTACAAAATTTGGAGTCTTTCTGAAGAATTCTAAAAATTGGGGTACAACACAATGTTCGACCTATGATAAAAGAGAAATAGCTACAATAGTAAACTAAGAAAGAGTTTGATGGGAAACATCAATTTTAGTATGGAGTTTCACTCTCCCGGCCTCGTGTGCTTATGCCCTATCATGTAGATTCTCAACCAAATTAGTCAACTCTACATCCCTATTTGAGAAGTGTCCAATGAGGATTATGATGTTGAAAGGAAAGACCTCCAATATGAAATAACCTCCTCACATATCTATATCTGCACATTCCAGGGATCCATATGAGCTTTCAGTTCAGATATCAACTTACATCCATTCTCCAATGCCTTTGATGCCTCAATAATCTTTTGTATAATGGGAACCTCATCTACAAGATCATTAAAATCTCATTCACATCTTTATAAACCTCACTGATTCAATATTATTTTCATCATGATATCATACAATGGATTTCAATCAAATCCATTTTCCCCCAAGACTTAAAATAAACGGTGAATTCACTACCCTTGGTCACAAAATATTTCCAAGGGGGTATTAGTGATTAGGGAATGAATATATTTCTAGATAAACCAATAGTGCACCTAAGACTCTTTAACCAATGGGGTAGGAATGATAGGAGGAAGACTAACTAATTGAACAATTGAAAAAAAGATGAATCCCCCTTCTCCCAATATGCTTATCATCAATATCATTTTATGGAGAATTAATTTACTAAACATAATATGTTTCACCTTTATTATTTTTATAAGTCTAACAAGGTCACATTCGAACATCTCACATAGATATTTGATCAACTCCATCACCACCACTGGAAAAAGGATCAGGGAGGCAAAAGGAATTCCCACGCGATGAAAAAACATATTTAATACAACACTTGGATAAACTACTTCCCAGCCTAGGCATAATCCTGGGAAAGAAAGATAAAATCATCAATAGGTGGAAGTATGATCTCAGTTATATTATCTTAATGTGTTGACTTGAGAATGTGACTCCCCCGAATGCTGATCAATGGAAGAGGGGAGACCCATGGAATTCATCCAACTTGATGAAATAATTGACTTTTTGGATAAGATTCATAGCTAACTAGATCATCCAATCTTGTTATGATGACCCCACCCTAGAGAGAGATCATACATAACCTTTCAATAAGGGAACTTACACTATTATCCATAATCAGTTCATCCAGAGCATGGAATGTATTAAAACCGAAGCTATTAGATTAGATCTGTGTATCTTTAAACTTTTTCATGGATTAGAGACAATGTCCCAACCTTAATATATTCAATAATATATGGTGGGATGAATCATAGTGAATCCCCATGGCGTAATAATATTCATAATAATGAAAATGTTCCCCTGTCCAACCAAATAGAAACTGAAAAAGACCACTAATCTAGTAAGGGGTGTTACCCTGTTGAATATGACCTAAATGTATAGAAATTCATTCATGTACTAACACTACAACATTAGGGCACAATAATTATTCAAGTCGCATCACAACCACTAATTTTCTAACCCAGATCCATGGGTGTGCATACCTATATGGGAAAATCTATCCATTAAGAAACATGCCTATAAATCCCTCCAGTATATTGTATGGATATATCTCGTTGTTCACACAATATTCCTATTAGGTCGGATCCCTTTGTAATGTCTTAGAATTTCCATTTATTATTTTTTAAAATATTATATGGAATTATTTTGAGACCGGGTGCGAAGACGCCACATCATTCCAAGGTCCAGCGAGCCCGGAATGGTGGTTTGAACCTTTTTTATGTTTAGTGAGTCGGCGCTTGTGCGTAGTTGTGGACGTTTCCAAACGGATGCCTGAATTAAAAATCTGAGTTCACCGTTGCATCCGGGATGACGACATTTCCAAAAAATGACTCTATCCTCGACCGGCGCCTGTCTGCTGCAAAGTTTAGTTTTGGGCATTTTAAAAAGGGAAGCAAGTTAGAAGGAATAAAATAAATTAATGATTTATTTTAATATTTTAAAACATTTCCTTTTTTTTGAGCGAGACCTAATCCTCCACTATAAATGCATCCTTATGGAAAATTCATATAGTTAGACTCATAACCCTGTGAGTTGAGAGGGAGAGAGATATTTCTCTTTGATCTTGGGTGAAGGAGGACGCGTTGGCGAACGACTGCAGATCGAAATCGAGAATCACTGCGCCGATGTTGAAGGATCTCGACGACAACTGCAGTGCAGCGCCTTCATCAACGATCAATCCTTTTTAAAGGTAGCGGTTTGTTATTTCAATTCCCTGACCCCATTTTTGAATTTAATCCATGAACACGGATCAACCACGAAAAAGTTGATCCACTGATTCGTGCGTTCTTGCGGGAGGGATTTTCTTTGAGATGATTTTGGGGGATTGATCCATGCTTTATGTTGTTGTTGATTATTTCTCTGTTTAATCATATTAATGGGAGCAGATCAACGCCGTGACAAACAACAGTGAGGGTTTATTCCTCAAATTTATTATTTGGATTTCCTCCCCCTTTATTTCCCCGGGCATTCTTCACGTTCTTCGCGGGGCGACGAACAACAGATCGTTGTGCATCCGTTATACAACACAACGGTCCCAAATAGAAAGTTCAACACTACAACAACCTTTTGTAGGTGTGGAGATAGTGGAGGATGGCAAATCGGAGTGGATCTAAATGAGCGTTCTTCGCGCGTTCTTGGTGCGGAAAGATCAAAACACATTTTCAGAGCCGATCAGAGGCCCGAAAATGATGGAATCAGCTTCATGGTGTCAGGGCGAAAAAAACCTAAACGTTTTATGGCGATCAAATGACTGGATCGTGGATCAGAGTACCACGAGAGGCACATCGTTGAAGGCCATCGTTTATGGAAATTTCCAGAACACATGATGTGTACATCGGAAGAACACGCCGTGTAGTACTGGTGGTGGCAGCTTGGGTTTCGGGGTCAGAGAAGAATCACACGACATGTGACCCCGGTCACATGGCGTGTTGGAATTTCCCCAAAGCTCGGTGTGTACATTGTGTAGTACACAGACACGGGATGACCTACAAGTCTTCAGGCAGCACGGTGTCTACAACACGAGAGAAGATGCTACGCAGAGCTCGTCGTGTATCTCGCGGATACACGGACAGAAGATGGAGTACATGACCGTGTACTCCATCACACGGACAGGCGATGCCAGTAATGTGGGCCACCCCGTGTGCAGATTACATGGGTCGTAGTACACGGGTTGATGACCGTGTACGGGCACATGGCCAGAGTACATGGAGAAACCCCTAGTTTCCTAGACACAGCGTGTACACCGTGCTAAATGCCATGTACTATGTTAATCTGCAAGACCAACATTTGAGATGGGCTATTGTACATAGGCAGTACCCATGTTTAGACAACACTGCGTGTACTATTTCTACACATCGTGTAATTTTTGGAAAATGGCATGGTCCTTTCGTTCACCGTACCTTGGACATCTTTTTTTTGGGTTAGTGACCTTCTTCTCATTCCCCTAAAGGTCAAGCATCATTCCCTCATGCGAGATTATGATCCCTTTAGTATTAATTTCGATGATAGAGTCAGACATCTATCCGAGAGGCCCGGATCGAGATCCTCTATCCATTCTTGACCCTAGGTAGAGTCAGGCATCGATGTGACCAACCTTAACCAGCGTTGATCCTCTACCTAGATGGTGTATCACATAACGCATGAATCTAGATGAGTTGCGGTATCTTCCATGTCCATTGCAGTGATCCTCATCTGTGTATCGTGATCCTTCCCACTCAAGAGTGTGTCTCCTATAATGAGTGGTTCTACCTACCGTAACCATCCCACTCATGAGTGTGTCTCCAATAATGAGTGTAGCTATCTCTCGTGATGGTTCCCGACAAACAACATTTCTTGTACGGACGTCATCAGAGCTATAAGACTCATGTAGAGTGTTCTCCCGGAACGAGTGCATCACAGAATCATCGAACAGAATCCCCAATGGGGGTATGCAGTTGTGTGACTTGTCTCTAGACCATGGATCTAGGTTTTTGAGTATATCTGGTTTTTTCTATATGTTTTGAAGACATATAATCTGCATAGCTGACTGTACCTCTATTTTGTGTACTGCTTTGTGGTTTTTGGGGTCCTCTACTGATTATTGTTATACTCACCCCTGCACAGGCTTTGCCGGCATGTCTGGTGTCTTGGACAGACCAGCAGCCTTTTGACAGAGTCTAGGGTGGACCAGGAAAGGACCGAGATTTTTGAGTTCCTTAAAGGTTGACGCGTTCCTATGGCTACGAGCAGAAGTCCCATTACCATTGTGCTTACAGGTTGGACTTTGCAGTTTTCAGACCCTTTTTTTGGTGGGATTGTATTCTGGCCCAGTTTAATTTTACAGCACTCTACCTTTCTTCGTACTCTTTTTGTTGGTATTTAGTTGTATGCATGAATTTATGTTCCTTTGTGTTTTAAATTTCAGCATTCATGTGCATGGAAATGTGTGAGTGTGTACAGGTACATAAGAAATGCCTTCTATGTTAGTGACATGCCTACTTGGTGCTATTCACCAGCCCCAAACCTATTGGATGATGGATTGGGGAGTCACCGTGCATGCCCTAGAAGGACAGGTTTTTACAGAGTGGTATCAGAGCTGGTTAATTCTACCTTAGGACCAAGAGTCTGTGAGTTTGGTTTAGGGAAACAGTGTTGAGTGTTTCGAGTTTGGATTTCTGGCCAGAGACCCCAGTGTTGGTGCAGTGACCGATGTATCCATACGCCAGGACTCTGATAACCTGCATTTCGACTCGGTACACGAAAACACTAGTTGCAGGGAAATAAAATGTACATGCATCATATAGGATTGGGTTGTGTTTTCCATGTCCTTGGTGTTAGCTATCCAGATATACTATTTGGCCATGATACGTCTAGTTTTATTATAGGATGCCTCTAGGACACATTCCCGATAAGATTCAGCATAAAGATCATGAGGATGACCCCCTCAGTGACGAGGCTTCGATAAAGGTACCAGTTTCCCAGGCATTGCCACCAGGTGGTGAACCGGCTATGCCACCACCAGTGGAGCATCCAGTGGTACCTGCAGTACCGACCGGCGAGGAGTGCATGCTTACCACGCTCCATGAGTTCCAGAGACAGATACCCCTTAGGTTCCTAGGAGAGCCTGACCCCTAGGCAGCTGAGGACTAGCTTGATGCGGTGACCAGAATTTTCTGTTATGTGAGGACACCAACAGACCAGATGGTGATACTAGGAGCGAGCCTTATTCAGGGTTCGGTGGGACAATGGTGGAGTCTGACCACATAGACTCATGACGTGGAGACTCTATCATGGATGGAGTTTGAGCTACTCTTCGTGGTGTAGTTCTCTCTGGTTACGCTGAGAGTTGTATGTATCCAGGAGCTTCTTCAGCTCCAGTAGGGTAGTATAATAGTTCCTGACTACACATCGAGGTTCACCAACCTCGCCAGGTACTCAATTGATATGTTCAAGGATCAGTACATTAGAGCTCGGAACATTGAACGAGGTCTACGGCGTGAAATATGAGCTAGTGTCATTCCCTTATGCATTTACACTTTTGCTAGAGTGCTCGAGTCGGCCTTGGTGATCGAGATCTTCTTGGCAGAGCAGAGACAGCCGCCAACAGTCAACAGCAGGCAAACAGGTGCAGAGACCCCGGCATCAGGGAGCTGATGTCAGGAACATGGATATTAGACATGGAAAACATCATAGGAGGACCCATGATGGGGGATTGAAAGACCATGGCCCTCTGGTTAGATCCAGTAAGCCTAGGGAGAAGCGATGCTACGCATGCGATGATATGGGAAATCTCGCTAATGATTGCCCAACCCGTCGATCTGCTGACATGGAAGCGGTGGATGGACCACCGAGGTAGAGGCAGAAAACAGAGTAGGTAGACCCGCCAGGAGGCGGATGTGGAAGAGGAGCAGGGAGAGCTGCAGGTGGTGGCAGATGCTTGAACATACTTCCACCACCACCCCAGGAGGTCCGCACCAGGCTCAGGGAGCTGGGGGACAAGGATGGGGAAACCTGCATGCGATCGAGGCATACGTCCCAAGGGCTCCAAGGATGATTCGAAGTATGATCTATGTCATTTCTACCTTATTTTCCGTACTCATAGACACAGGTGGTAGTCATTCCCTTATATCCACATGTCTTGTACAATACGTCGAGATTCCGGTAGAACTTTTGACTTGATCCTTATGCTTGGAGACACATAATGGAGGAGACTCGATGATCACACACCTTTGTAGACAGTGTGTTCTTACCCTTGGAATCAAGAGTTTCGGTTGGAACCTCTTGTTGGTATCATCAAGGTCTTACGATGCCATTCTTGGTATGGATTGGTTATCTTCAGTCCATGCCCAGATTGAATAATTTAGGTGATGGGTGCTGTGTGTCTAACGGGATGGAACGAGGTTTTCCTCTATCAGAGAAAAGGAAATCCAGATAGCACAAAATGGGATCAATAATGGGAGGGTGCAGCTGATCACTCATGAGTTGGCTAGGATTACCCTCGGAGCAGTAGATGTTGTGAGCTCTCAGTTTCCAGTATTAGTGGTAGAGTATGAGGACGTCTTTCTAGAAGATGTTCCGGGAATACATCCCCATCGAGAAATTGACTTCTGCATCGAATTACACCCCGGGACCACAACGATTTCCTCATCGGATTATCAGATGGCTCCCTCAGAGCTTCGCGAGATGAGGTTGTAGTTGGATGATTTGGAGAGTAAGGGTTTCGTGAGACCAAGTGTTTCACCCTGGGCAGCCACGGTCTTGTTTGCCAAGAAAGCCGATGGGGTCTAAGGCTGTGTGTGGATTAACAGTGTCTGAACCTGGTGACGGTGAAGAACATGTATCCACTACCAGGAATCGATGACCTCTTTGATTAGCTAAGAGGTGTACAATGCTTCTCAATGTTTAACCTCTGATCAGGCTATCACCAGCTACGAGTGCGGGATGAGGATATACCGAAGACAACTTTCAGAAGCCACTATAGTCACTATGAATACTTGGTGATGCCTTTTGGCATGAAGAACACCCCCACAGTGTTCATGGGGCTGATGAACCAGATCTTCCAGCCGTACATGTTCCGGTTCGTAATGGTCTTCATCAACAAAATCCCGGTGTACTCGACGTTAGAGGAGGAGCACGCGAGACACGTGCGGATGGTTCTGGATGTACATCAGGGGCACTAGATTTATGGGAAGCTCTCAAAATGCACGTTCTAGATTCAAGACGTCCACTTTCTAGGACATGTAATCTCCGGGGATGGAGTATCTATGGACCCAACCAAGGTGGAGGATGTGTTACCGTGGGAGCCACCTCAATGTGTGATGGAGGTGAGGAGCTTCCTTGGGATGGTAGGATATTACCAGAGATTCATTCCTGATTTTTCCCAAATATCATCACCAAATATGGCCTTGACTAGAAAGGGGGAACCCATCATGTGGATGGAGAAATTCTAGTAGGCTTTCGAGCAGTTGAGGTAGAGTTTGACGAGCACCCTAGACATGAGATTACCGGATGGGGGTGTCAAGTACGTAGTTTTCTGCGACACATTAGGTACCCGACATGGCTATGTCCTGATCTAGTGGGATGCAGTGACTGCTTATGGTTCACTCCAACTTAGGCCACATGAGAAGAACTATGCGACCCATGATCTCGAGTCGGCAGCGGTAGTCTTCACATTGAAGAGGTCACGAAACTATCTTATGGGCAAGTGATTTATCATCTACTCTAACCAAAAGAGACTCAGGTACATCTATTCGCAGAAAGATATGAATCTGAGATAGAGGAGTTGGCTAGAGTTCCTCCAGGACTATGATTTTGAGATCATAAATACTTCTATAAAGGGGAACAATGTGGCAGATGGTCTTAGAAGAAGGTCGAGCTCACAGCTGATGAGTGAGGCGACACATCAGTTAGTCACGTTACAGTTATCCTTCATTGATGGAGAGGATACAATTTACATATAGTTGATGATTTTCACCACTCCACTCTTACAGCGATTTAGGGAGGCACAACTTGGGGATGTCGACTGTGTGGCTTTACGTGCTCTGTTATCCACGGGACATGCACCTAATGGATATTCATAAGGTGGGGAGCAAGTACTTCTTTTCAGAGGACGCAATGTTGTAACACTGGCGTTCCAGGAGGATTTCATATGGGAGTTTCATAAATCCCCTTTGGCGGTACATCCTAGAGTGGAAAAGATGTAACAGCATCTCCGATGACAGTTCTATTGGTCGGGCATGAAGAAGGCAGTGGCAGAGTTCGTTTCTTGATGCCTCACATGCTAAGAGGTGGAGGCTGAGCACCAGGTCCCAGTGGGATTATCTCACCCCCTAGAAGTTCCAGAGTGGATGTGGGATATAATATTGATGGAATTCATGACAGGATTACCATATACATCAAAGGGGCATGATTCATCTGGGTGATCGTTGACCGACTCACCAAGTCGGCCAACCTGCTAGCTATTAGGGAGCTGAGTTCCGTAGAGAGTTTGGGGAACCTCTACAAGCCGGAGATAGTTCGTCTTAATGGCATCCCCTTGAATATAGTCTCAGACAGAGACACCCACTTCACATCCCTATTGTGGAAGGGATTGCAGGAGGCTTTTGGGACTCAGCTATGCTTGAGCACAGCGTTTCATCCCCAGACTGATGGTCAGGCGAAGAGGACCATTCAGGTTATGGAGGACATGTTTTGAGCTAGTATCTTGTACTTTGGTCACAGTTGGGAGGACCACCTACCTCTGGTGGAGTTTTTGTACAACAATAGCTACCACACCACCATCAGGTATGGCACTGTTCGAGGCCTTGTATAGTAGACCCTGCAGATCACCACTTAGCTGAACCGACCCTAGAGTGTCAGCACTCATGGGTCCAAAGATAGTACGAGCCACCACAGAGAAGGTGTAGATCATCTAATAGAGGATGAATACTACACAGAGCCGGCATAAGTCTTATCCTGAGAGATGACGGAGACCTCTGGAGTTCAAAGAGGGAGACCATGTCTTTCTTCGGGTCTCACCTCGATGAGGGTTGGGAGATTTGGCTGAGGCAGCAAGCTATCTCCGATGTTCATATGACCTTTCCAGATTCTATGTATAGTTGCCGAGGCGGCGTACCACCTAGCTCTACCGCTATAGTTGCATCGGTTAAATGATGTCTTCCACGTGTCGCATCTGAGGAGGTACGTGCATGACCCATCGCACGCCATCGACTAGGGAGAGCTGGACATCGAGGATGGAGTGACCTTTGCTGAGTACACAATAAAGATAGAGGATTGGCAAGAGATGATCCTTCATGGGTGATCGATTCCATTGGTGCATGTCCGGTGGTAGCACGTGAATCTTCAGGAGAGCACGTGGGAACGGGAGGCTCAGATTCGTGCCCAGTACCCACATCTTTTTTGGTAGCCCTTTTTTTGTCCATTCGATGATGTAAAGCCCAAGGTGGGGAGAATTTAATGTCTCCGATTTTCCATTTATTATTTTTTAAATATTATATGGAATTATTTCGAGACCGGGTGTGAAGACGGCACATCATTTTGAGGTCGAGTGAGCCCGGAATGGTGGTTTGAACTTTTTTACATTAATTGAGTCGGCACTAGTGTGAGGTTGTATTAGTTTCCAAACGGATGCCTGAATTAAAAATTTGAGTGCATTGTTGCATCCGAGATGACAAAGTTTCCTTAGAATGACTCTATCCTCGACCGGCGCAGGTCAGATGCAAAGTTTAGTTTTGGGCATTTTAAAAAGGGAAGCACATTAGAAAGAATAAAATAAATTAATGACTTATTTTATTATTTTATAATGTTTCCTTTTTTTGAGAACGACATAATCCACCCTATAAATGTAGAGACCCGAAGCTTAACGTACATGGACATTACATTTCATTTGCGGAATACTTAGTACATAACAAAAAACACACACACAAGGATCGTAATAGTTTAGTGTCTTTGGAAACTCGGAATATAATCTTCTAATCTTGGTGAAAGATCTTCAAAATCTCCCATAAAGCTCTTCTTTTTTCTTACCTAAAACCATTCTTTATATCCTGGGGAAAAGAAAACATAAAAGGGTGAGCTCAAATGCTCAGTAAGGGTAATCAAAAGAAATATCAATCACATCATATACATAAGCACATAACTTTTGGAAATCATAACCTGCAAAAGAGATCATAATTTCATAACATGGGGTAAATCATGGAAGTGAAATGTAATCACAATAATCATAACTTAAAACATGAAACTTTGTGGCATTCACACATAATCATAGAGAATCATTTCTTGTTAGTCAAGACTCATTGCCAAGACTATCTTAGTGGACAAAGTCCCTTTCTGAATCGAGTAACCCTCGTTTCAGTCCTGTTTCACTGAACCGGTATAACCAACCGTTCCAGCCCTGTCTATCTCATGAGATATAAAATCTTTACCCAATGCATTGGAGGGAGATATAGGTCCCACAAATCTAATAATGATACCATTCTTATGTGTGCCACAAAATCATAAATCATACATCATTACATAACCCATGAAATAAAAATGGGAATCATAAACATCATGACATAATAAAACAATTCATATACGATAAAGGAATTCATAAAAATAATTTCATCACAACATAATCAAATCAATGTAATAATAAGGATACAAACAGAACCCTTTATTATCTTAGATGGAAAATAATTTTGATAAAACACTTGAACTTTATTCTTGAGGAAAATATCCTTTCTACTTCAAAAATACTTTTCTTTTCTTAACATGTCATACAATTTTAAACTAAAAGAAGTTTATTAAAAATAAACATGAAAACTTGTAAACGAATCTTCTTGGAAATAATGTTTTAAAAATCCATTCTTGCCGTATAAGTTAAAAAAAATTCTTCGTACTTTTGTCAGAAAAGTCAAAAAGTGCCTCGTACGAAAAACGACAAAAGATTCTTTTCATACATATTACGAAAAACTCACCGAAGGGTAAAAATGTATTTAAACAATTGTAGGTGGATGGAAACAATATTACATATTTATGGAAATGGATGTGGATGATAAAATACACCCCAGTAAATACTTAAGAATAAACAATCTCAGATAAAAATGAGATTGTGATATTTCCCTTACCTTAGGTCCGATTTGCTTCGTATGTGTCCTAACCTCCTGTATTATGATTTAAATAATGTCATTGACTTATTACAGAATCATATTCATTGTTATGATATCATATATGGTTCACTTATGACATTATATTACCCGTTCTTTTGTAAATTCCATGTTAAAGAAGCGTTTTGGGTAAAATCGTTTCATTTATCGTAGGTGTTTTGACTTGTTGTTCTTGACATTATTATTACCTATATCATGATTTACTTACTTCCAGAATATAAAATATGATTTATATATCATATATATTCAGTAGATATATATATATAATAGATAGATAATTGAAATGAAAAACATCGTTCATGGAGACAGTAGTCCGTACGTACGCATGAACGATGTTTTCCTTTCCTTATTGTCTTGAATGGAAGTAAGTAGATGACATACATATATATATATATATACACATAAATCCAGTATCTTTATAATGTCATATATTTCATTATTATTTCTTATATATACTTTACAATAATTCTTAAATGGTTAACATGGAGAATGAATCTCATAGCGTCGTGGAGACGGTAGTCCGTACGTACGCACGAGCGATGATATCATTTCCATAAATATTGAATTGAATTGGAGTGGATTATACAATATATTAGAATCAATATGATGTTGTAATAACTATGTATAGTTATTCTTTACACCATTATACCCATATATGTAAGGTGGTGGTGGAAAATAGATTACACCACGGCGTGGAGACGGTATTCCGTACGTACGCACGCGCGGTGATTTATTTTTTCCGTAGGATGGATAGATAGTGAAATAGGGTGGTTTCATACTTATAATAACATATAATTATATGAGTGATACTGATGTTATTACTTCATAATGAAACAACCTAAGAAGAATAAGTGGAAGAAGAAATAAAGATGAAAGAATTGGTAACGGTAATTACCTCTTCTTTGAAGCGCCTCTTTGAGACTTCCTCTTAGGGCACTAAACTTGGTCTTTGAGGAAGACCAGAACCTCTAGGATGTTGCTAGGGAAGTGGAGAAGAAGTTTTGGCAGGGTTTGGCCGAGCTTGAGTGCTCAAATTGGTGTGAGGAGGAGGGGGAGGAGGTGTCCTTTTATAAGGGAGGAGATGGGCACCTTAGGAATATCTCAAAATATTATTTTATAATAAAGTCAAAATCGGTTTATAATGGTTCCAAAGAGTCTTATTTAGAAGCTAAAGTGGGTATGGGTCGAAATCCTATCAAAAAATATGATTTAGACAAGTTTTGGTTATTATTTTAACCTTATCAATTAGATTTAACTCTAAGTTAAATAATTTTACTTTTACCGTGTGTTTTTGTTTTCTTACACTATATGGTAAATAAACTTACTATAACATGATAAACGAACCCCAAATTGTTTATTATTAATATATATATCCTTATCTAAGACATTTGGCCGAACCTTAGATTTTTAGGAATAAAATAACAATTAATAATATAATATTTGATTTAAAAACTATTTTGTGTCAATTTTGACACTATTTGATATATGATTTTTTTGAAAGTCATAACAGAATTATATGTTCGAACCAAGTAGATTAAATCAACACTAATATATCATAGTAACCTATAAAATTAGTGCAATTCATAAAAAGTCTTAAATTACATTTATTTTGGTATTTATAATATCAATTATGTCAATATTTCATTAATAAGATAATTAATGCATCATCTTTGTGTCATAAATAAATTAAGTTATTTGATGTCTAAAAATTACAAATAAAATACCATTATGTAGGAAATCTTATTATCGTTCTAATGAATATTTACAATAGAATTTATCTTATGTAAAACCCTATATTAAAAATGTTTTAGTAAATAAACTTTGATTTTGACTCTTTTAACTCTTCATTGAATTAAATAAAAATAAATGTCCTAATCTAATCCAAGTGGGCCTAAATGGTCATATTTTATTCCTAATCTTGTTTTTGGTCGAATTACACTTGTCCAATAGAATTAGGACATGTGTTAGGGTAATAATAATATCATTTTTACCCTTAATTACCCTATTTACTTTTAACCGTGGTAAATAAAAGAAAAAATTTACTATTCATCAAAAATTATTTTCATCTCATTGAACCACATTTTACTTACTGAAATCAACTGTGTCTCTCGGATTTTTGAAATTCCATTCACAGAAGTGGTAAAATTAATATTTATGAAGAAATTAAATTTTTTAACTACCACTTAGTAGTTTCACTATTCATCAAAAATTGATGTTTTTCAGAACAATCCCAAAATTTCATCCTAAGCTATATTTCATATTCCGAATTCAAAAATGAAGTCTATTTTACCAAAATAATTTCATAGAAGTTGCATTAATTAATTTTATAATTAAATCCCACTGTTAAAACAAAGAGCGTGTTTTTAAGAAACAATATCTATCAAAAGATTGACACTTGTTTATGTCTAGTTTAAATGTGAAATTACATCCAATGACCAAAATTGTATTAAATTGTAAAAATATATTCTAAATATACTTTAAAACCACTAAAATTAATATTTTATCACTATTAATTATTTCGATTGAAAAAGTTGTTTTTAACTAAAATTTAGTAATTTTCACTATTCATCAAAATATGAAAGTTATCTGAAAATCACCAAAATTTTACCTTAGGCTAAATTCGATACTCCAAATCCAAAAATAAAGTCCAATTTGAGAGCTAAAATTTCTAAAATTTTAAAAGGTGGTTATTACTATTCATAACGGCTAGTTTTAGTAATATTTTAATAGCATATCGTTGTTTAGTGAAACTCAGTATTACGTACTACACACGCTATCGAGGAAGGTCGCGATTGCGTGTAATGCAAGGAAAGTCAAGGATGCGTGTTGTGCAAGCTCTTTTTGGTGAAGCGTACAACACAAGACATTAGTGAAATTAAAAAGAATATTTTTCATAAAATCTCGGGGTGTTACATTCTACCCCCCTTGAAATGAATTTCGCCCTCGAAATTCATCGGGGTTATAAATGGTTTACTATTCGAAAGTTTCTTTAATAGAAACCAACATCGTAAAAAGGAATACCAAAACCAATCTTTAATAACGAAAGTATGAAACGTAACGGTTACCCAAATAAACTAATCGCTGGGTTTCCACATAGGAAAAAATATGGATATGGAAGAGAAATCTAACCATCATGTTCTGATGGAGAGTGGTAGAGAACATGGCTATGGAAAATCCAGTAATCACAAATCCATAGATTTTTGATGATATAAGGTACCATCTGATTCATCAGGTATAAGATCACCATGACAACATTTTTGGTTTTCAAGAACGTTTCCCTAAAGGTGAAAATATGAATTAGAATAAATACTTACTTTATTTTGGTACAATCTCACTGTTGTTCATGCCTTGAACAATTTCCACTTCATATCCTAAATAAATGAAGTTGAATTTGTTATTCGTGATGTGTTAGCAGATCATGTAATAGAATGATGGGTCATTCCATCTGTCTCAAACAAAAGGTTTGAAAAGTTATAAGTTCATCATATGGTTAGATTAATCGTATATGGTTCCAAAAATGAACTTAAAATTCATATATCATACCGCTTAATAAAATAAAACTAGTTTCTACTAAACAGGGACTTTCTGTAGGCCAGTGGTAGGCGATAACGGCCAGTCGCATTTCAGTTGTGGGTTCGATTCCCATAGCCTTGTCTGACGCGATGGGTTGTCGCCCGTCCTGCAGGTTGTCCTTTTTCTAAAAAAAACTTCTATCCTTAAACAATACTAACTTATGTCCAACATAATCCATTCCAATCTTTAGGCTTACCCATAATACTGCAGTCCACTCTCATAATATAGTGAAAACAATTACCAGAGATTTAATACCATCGTTGATCCCCATATATCATAAGATATGTCTTGTTGGTCACATTCTAAACATTCAAAGTCCTTAATCATGTATTCTCTTGAATACCCATTGAACCTTAGTGAAAACATGAATGCAGTTAAATGTTAACACTTTCCACATACCAAAATCCTCAAAATTATTTATAATCAAACCATGATATCACTTAGTCCTTATATCAATCATGAGCTCATGAATACTGTCAAATATATAATTTTCTCATTTTCCCTTCATTATGCGCATATCATTCTGTTTCCAAAAATATCTCAATCACTTTCCATGGTTACTGGTACCATAGAATTATTGAAAACCACAATAGTCCAATACATAAATATTCCAATATTCCACGATACTATATACAACACTATTTTGGAATCCCATTACATAAACACTTAATCATTCCACCACATCGTTGTCATATTCAACATCGCCAATAATGATCGCATGTGACTTCCCTTTTTCCTTTGCCTTAAGTGGTTTCTCGTGTTGATCATCACTAACCCTTGGATTAGGGCATTTATTGGCATAATGTCCCATCTCCTTGCACTTGAAACATTGAAGTGTTGGTGGTGCGTTCTCTATAGTGTTTGCTTTGTCCAAATCATTAGAAACCCCTTTTCCATTACTTCGACACTCAGCTACTCGATGACCTTCTTTTCCACACTTAAAACATTTTCTAGTCCCTTTAAGACAATCTCCACCATGCTTCTTTCCACACTTTGAGCATAAGGAAACATTCATCTTCTTTTCACCATTATTCTGAGATTTCTCCTTGAACTCCATCTTTCGTTTCTTGTCAAAACCATGAGATGGATATGTAACACCAACTTCCATTTCTACCTTGATAGCACAACGCACAATTTCTTCATAGCTACTGAAGTCTCTTATAGCTAATGCCCTTCGAAGACTTGGTTTTAAGCCATTGAAAAATCGATCAACTTTACTTTCAGGTTGGATGATAATGCCAGATGCATACCTTGTAAGTCTTGTAAAATTCGCTTCGTATATACCAACAGATTCATCATCCTTTTGCTTTAGTTCAAGAAACTCCTTCTCCATCATTGTTCAAAGAATACGAGGGAAGTACTTATTGAAAAATAAGTTCTTGAACTTGTCCCATTCCATGGACTCAATTTCATCTCTTTGCCTTGTATTCTTGATAAGATTACACCATTGATCAGCTTCAACTTCCAAACGATATACTGCTAAGATGACTTTATCATGTTCAGAACATTGAAGAACTGAAAATATCTTTTCAGTGGTACTGAACCATTGTTCAGCAACAAGTGGATCAGAAGACCCACTGAAAGAAGGTGGACGTTTCCTCATGAAGGACTCAATAGAATATTGTTCCCTTCTCTGCTTATTTGGAAGTCCAGAAGGATTCATAGCTTGTGTAAGTATAGCAATAATATTTTTCACACCATATCCCATAACATTTGTTTGTTTAGGAGGAAAATCATTGCATTGTCCATTGCATTGATCAACATGGTTCCTTCGGGTTCTAGCCATCGTCTAAAACCCAAAAAGAATAGTGTGAGAGGCAAAAATCATGCTAGGGAAAACATCATAATAAAGGGGGAGTACCTTCAATATCTAACATCTTAGGTTTAATTCTATGATCGTTAGCGTAGTTCTAGTACTATAACCTATACGGATACTTAACCTTAGGGACATCCCTAGACATACCGTAAAAATATCTCTAGGGATCTCACTAACGTTTTCGCATCCTAGTTTCCAAAGGCTGACTAAACCTTTCCTCTAATACCAACTATAGCGGTCTAGAATTACTTCCAGTGGACTACAATTGATACCTATAAGGGCACTCCAATGGGCGGGTACACCCCTTGGGAGGGACACACCACCATCCCCAGTGGCAGCCATTTCCTCATTAAGCCCTTGGGCGGAGAGCCATGGTTCGTCCAACGCTCACATGTGAGAGTTCCCAAGGATCAGATACATTCCTACCTCCTTTTCCACTGATACCAACTTTAGATACCCGAAGCTTAACGTACATGGACATTACATTACATTTGCGGAATACGTAGTACATAACAAAAAACACACACACAAGGATCGTAATAGTTTAATGTCTTTGGAAACTAGGAATATAATCTTCTAATCGTGGTGAAAGATCTTCAAAATCTCCCATAATGATCTTCTTTTTCTTTTACCTAAAACCTTTCTTTATATCCTGGGGAAAAGAAAACATAAAAGGGTGAGCTCAAATGCTCAGTAAGGGTAATCAAAAGAAATATCAATCACATCATATACATAAGCACATAACTTTTGGAAATCATAACCTGCAAAAGAGATCATAATTTCATAACATGGGGTAAATCATGGAAGTGAAATGTAATCACAATAATCATAACTTAAAACATGAAACTTTGTGGCATTCACACATAATCATAGAGAATCATTTCTTGTTAGTCAAGACTCATTTCCAAGACTATCTTAGTGGACAAAGTCCCTTTCTGAATCGAGTAACCCTCGTTTCAGTCCTGTTTCACTGAACCGGTATAACCTACCGTTCCAGCCCTGTCTATCTCATGAGATATAAAATCTTTACCCAATGCATTGGAGGGATATATAGGTCCCACCCATCTCATAATGATACCATTCTTATGTGTGCCACAAAATCATAAATCATACATCATTACATAACCCATGTAATAAAAATGGGAATCTTAAACATCATGACATCATAAAACAATTCATATACGATAAATGAATTAATAAAAATAATTCCATCACAACATAATCAAATCAATTTAATAATAAGGATAAAAACAGAACCCTTTATTATCTTAGATGGAAAATAATTTTGATAAAACACTTGAACTTTATTCTTGAGGAAAATATCCTTTCTACTTCAAAAATACTTTTCTTTTCTTAACATGTCATACAATTTTAAAATAAAAAAAGTTGATTAAAAATAAACTTGAAAACTTGTAAAGGAAGCTCTTGGAAATAATGTTTTAAAAATCCATTCTTGCCGTATAAGTTAAAAAAACATTCTTCGTACTTTTGTCGGAAAAGTCAAAAAGTACCTCGTACGAAAAACGACAAAAGATTCCTTTCATACATATTACTAAAAACTCACCGAAGGGTAAAAATGGATTTAAACAATTTTAGGTGGATGGAAACAATATTACATATTGAGGGAACATGGATGTGGATGATAAAATACACCCCACTAAATAATTACGAATAAACAATCTCGGATAAAAATGAGATTGTGATATTTCCCTTCCCTTAGGTCTGGTTTTCTTCGTATGTGTCCGAACCTCCTGTATATTGATTTAAATAATGTAATTGACTTATTACAGAATCATATTCATTGTTATGATATCATATATGGTTCACTTATGACATTATATTACCCGTTCTTTTGTAAATTCCATGTTAAAGAAGCGTTTTGGGTAAAATCGTTTCATTTATCGTAGGTGTTTTGACTTGTTGTTCTTGACATTATTATTACTTATATCATGATTTACTTACTTCCAGAATATAAAATATGATTTATATATCATTTATATTCAGTATATATATATATATGTAATAGATAGATAAATGAAATGAAAAACACCGTTCATGGAGACGGTAGTCCGTACGTACGCATAAACGCTGTTTTCCTTTCCTTATTGTCTTGAATTGAAGTAAGTAGATGACATACATATATATATATTTATATAAATAAATCCCGTAGCTTTATAATGTCATATATTTCATTATTATTTCTTATATATACTTTATAATCATTCTTAAATGGTTAACATGGAGAATGAATCTCATCGCGTCGTGGAGACGGTAGTCCGTACGTACGCACGAGCGATGATATCATTTCCATAAATATTGAATTGAATTGAAGTGGATTATACAATATATAAGAATCAATATGATGTAGTAATAACTATGTATAGTTATTCTTTACACCATTATACCCATCTATGTAAGGTGGTGGTGGAAAATAGATTACACCACGGTGTGGAGACGGTATTCCGTACGTACGCACGCGCGGTGATTTATTTTTTCCGTAGGATGGATAGATGGTGAAATAGGGTTGTTTCATACTTATAATAACATATCAGTATATGAGTGATACTGATGTTATTACTTCATAATGAAACAACCTAAGAAGATGAAGTGGAAGAAGAAATAAAGATGAAAGAATTGGTAACGGTAATTACCTCTTCTTTGAAGTGCCTCTTTGAGACCTCCTCTTAGGTCACTAAAATAGGTCTTTGAGGAAGACCAGAACCTCTAGGATGTTTCTAGGGAAGTGGAGAAGAGTTTTTTTCAGGGTTTGGCCAAGCTTGAGTGCTCAAATTGGTGTGAGGAGGAGGGGGAGGAGGTGTCCTTTTATAAGGGAGGAGAGGGGCACCTTAAGAATATCTCAAAATATTATTTTATATTAAAGTCAAAATCAGTTTATAATGGTTCCAAAGGGTCTTATTTTGAAGCTAAAGTGGGGATGGGTCTAAATCCTATCAACCAATAGGATTTAGACAAGTTTAGGTTATTATTTTAACCTTATCAATTAGATTTAACTCTAAGTTAAATAATTTAACTTTTACCGTGTCTTTTTGTTTTCATACACTATATGGTTAATACACTTACTATAACATGCCAAAAGAACCCCAAATTGTTTATTATTAATATATATATCCTTATCTAAGTCATTTGGCCGATCCATATATTTTTAGGAATAAAATAACAATTAATAATATAATATTTGATTTAAAAACTATTTTGTGTCAATTTTGACACTATTTGATATATGATTTTTGTGAAAGTCATAACAGAATTATATGTTCGAACCAAGTTGATTAAATCAACATTAATATATCATATTAACCTATAAAATTAGTGGAATTCATAAAAAGTCTTAAATTACATTAATTGTGGTATTTATAATATCAATTATGTCAATATTTCATTAATATGATAATTAATGCATCATCTTTGTGTCATAAGTAAATTAAATTATTTGATGTCTAAAAATTACAAATAAAATACCATTATGTAGGAAATCTTTTTATCTTTCTAATTAATATTTAAAATCTAATTTATCTTATGTACAACCCTATATTAAAAATGTTTTAGTAAATAAACTTTGATTTTGACTCTTTTAACTTTTCCTTGAATTAAATAATAATAAATGTCCTAATCTAATCCAAGTGGGCCTAAATGGTCATATTTTATTCCTAAGCTTGTTTTTGGTCGAATTACACTTTTCCAATAGAATTAGGACATGTGTTAGGGTAATAATAATATCATTTTTAACCATAATTACCGTATTTAGTTTTAACCGTGGTAAATAAAAGTAAAAAGTTACTATTCACCAAAAATTATTTTCATCTCATTGAACCATATTTTACTTACTGACATCAACCGTGTCTCTCGGATTTTTGAAATTCCATTCACAGAAGCGGTAAAATTAAGATTTATGAAGAAATTAATTTTTTTAACTACCACTTAGTAGTTTCACTATTCATAAAAAATTGATGTTTTTCAGAACAATGCCAAAATTTCATCCTAAGCTATATTTCATATTCCGAATTCAAAAATGAAGTCTATTTTACCAAATTCATATCATAGAAGTTGCATTAATTAATTTTATAATTAAATCCCGCTGTTAAAACAAAGAGCGTGTTTTTAAGAAACAATATCTTTCAAAAGATTGACACTTGTTTATGTCTAGTTTAAATGTGAAATTACAACCAATGACCAACATTTTATTAAATTGTAAAAATATATTCTAAATATACTTTAAAACCAATCAAATTAATAATTTATCACTATTAATTATTTCGATTGAAAAATTTGTTTTTAACTAAAATTTAGTAATTTTCACTATTCATCAAAATATGAAAGTTATCCGAAAATCACCAAAAATTCACCTTAGGCAAAATTCGATAATCCGAATCCAAAAATAAAGTCCATTTTGAGAGCTAAAATTTCTAAAATTTTAAAATGTGGTTATTACTATTCATAACGGCTAGTTGTAATAATATTTTAATATCATATCGTTGTTTAGTGAAACTCAGTATTACGTACTACACACGCTATCGAGGAAGGTCGTGATTGCGTGTAATGCAAGGCAAGTCAAGGATGCGTGTTGTGCAAGCTCCTTTTGGTGCAGCGTACAACACAAGACATTAGTGAAATTAAAAAGAATATTTTTCATAAAATCTCGGGGTGTTACAATAAATGCATCCTTGTGGAAAATTTCGCAGTGTTAGAATCATAACCGAGCGAGTTGAGAGGGAGAGAGAGATTTCTCTTGGAGCATGGGTGCCGGAGGACATGTTGGCAAACGACGGTGGATCGAAATCGAGACTCGCTGTGCTGATGTTGAAGGATCTCGACCAAAATGGCAGTGGGATGCCTTCATCAATGATCGATCCTTTCAAAAGGTAGGTGTTTCTTATTTCAATTCCCTATCCCCGTTTTTTGTTCGTGGTTGATCCATGGATTCGTGTGTTCCTGCAGGAGGGATTTTCTTTGGGATGATTTTGGGGGATTGATCCATGCATTATGTTGTTGTTGATTCTTTCTCTGTTTAAGCCTATTAATGGAAGCGGATCAAAGCGGATATGAACGGCAGTGGAGGTTCATTCCCCAATTTGTTTATTTGGATTTACTCCCCCTTTCATTCCTCGCACATTCTTCATGTTCTTCGCGGGGTGACAAACAACGGATCGTTGGGCATCCGTTCTATGACGCAACGATCCCAAATCAAAGGTTCAACACCGAAACAACCTTATATAGGTGCGATGATGGTGGCAGATGACAAATCAGACCGGATCAGAAAGAGTGTTCTTCGCGCGTTTTTTGTGAGGGAAGACCAGAACACGTTTTTAGAGCTGATCAGTGGCACGAAAACCATGGAAGAGACTTCGTGGTGTCTGGGAAACCAAAACATGGATGTTTTGTGGTCATCGAACGGCCGAATCGATGATCGGAGAACCACAGGAAGCGCGCCAGTGAAGGGATTCATTTCTGGAAATTTCCAGAACACACTGTATGTATTTCCGAAGAACACGCTGTGTAGTACAGGAAGTGGCGGCTAGGGTTTCAGGGTTAGAGAAGAATCACAAGAAATGTGACCCCGGTCGCATGGCATGATGGACTTTCCATGAAGCTTGGCATGTACTTTGGTTAGTACACGGACACGGGATGATCTACACGGCCTCAGGCAGCACAACATGTACTGCGCGACAGAAGTGGCTACATAGAGCTCAGCGTGGATCTCGCGGATACGTGGACACGAGATGGAGTACAGGACCGTGTACTCCATCACATGGCCATGTGAGGCAACTAACGTGGGTCACCCTGTGTGCAGATTACACGGGTTGGAGTACACAGGTTGATGACCGTGTAAGAGCACATAGACAAAGTACACGGAGCAAACCCCAGTTACCCAGACACAGAGTGTACACTGTACTACACGTCGTGTACTATGTTTTTCTATATGACCATCCTTTGACATGGGCCGTTTTACACAAGCAGTACATTGGGTCAGACAACATGTCGTGTACCTTTTCCACACGCTGTGTACTTTTTGGAAAATTGAATGGTCCTTTCGTTCACCATTCCTTGGACATCGTTCATTTGGGGTTGTGCCCCTTATTCTTGTTCCCCTAAAGTTCAAGAATCATTCCCTCACACAGGATTATGATCCCTTCAGTAGGACTTTCTGTGATAGAGTCAGTCATCCATCCAAGAGGCCCGGATCTATATCCTCTATCCATTCTTGACCCAAGGTAGAGTCAAGAATCGATGTGACCTACCATACCAGGTGTTCATCCTCTACCTATCTGGTGAATCACCTAACTAGTGAATTCGGATGAGCTGCAGTATCTGCCATGGCCCTGGCAGTGATCCTTATCTGTGTATTGTGATCTTTCCCACTCAAGAGTGTGTCTCTCGTAATGAATTCTTATATCTATCGTAACCTTTCCACTCATGAGTGTGTCTCCCATAATGCGGGTAGCTATCCCTCATGATGGTTCCCAACGAACAAAATTTCTCGGACGGACATCATCAGAGCTCTAATACTCGTGGAGTGTGTTCTCCCGGAATGAGTGCATCACGAGATCTTAGAACAGAATCCCCAATGGGGGTATGTGATTATGTGAGTTGCCTCTAGACCATGGATATGGGTTTTTGAGTATATGTAGTTTGTTCTATATGTTCTGTAGACATATATTGTGAAAATCTAACTATACCTATACTTTGTGTACTGATTTGTGATTTTCAGGGTCCTCTACTGAGTATTGTTATAATCACCCCTACACGGGCTTTGCCAGCATGTTTGGTGTCTTGTGAAGATGAGAAGCCTTTTGACAGAGTCCAAGGTGGACCAGGACATGACCTAGCTTTCTGAGTTCTATACAGGATGATGCGTTCCTACGACTATGAGTAGTAGTCCTAGTACCTTTGTGCTTACATGTTGGACGTTGCAGTTTTCATACTCTTGTTTTTGGCGGGCATGTATTCTGGCCTAGTTTACTTTTACATCACTCTACCTTTCATCGTACTATGTTGGTTGGGATTAAGTTTTAGTCATGCATTTTTTCTCCATTGTGTTTTACATTTCAGCATTCGTGGTCTTGGAGATGTGTGCTTGTGTACATGTACTAAGTCAATGCCTCCCATTTTAGTAACATGCCTACTCGGTGCTAGTCACCAGCCCTTGGCCAATTAGAGGCGGGTTTTGGGAGTCACGGCGCGGACCCCATTTGGACGGTTCGTGACACCCTATACCCCCTAATGGCCTAATATGAACCATCACCATCATGAAATTTAGGGGAAGTGAACTAAAGTGGGGTGAAGGGAAGTTGGTATAACCCCACTTTTATATAGGAAAATAATGATCTAGTCCATGAAATATATTAGTGAGTGAATATCCAGGTTCTTCCTGTGCTTCTCCTTAATAGTAAAAAGCATGTCTTTCACTGATATCAGATTTTTCAAGAGATCAGCCAAGAAATCTACATCCAGAGGAAATTTGTCAAAACATATCTCCCAGAGGGGGGATACCACACAGTTGGTATATGTTCCATAAGATAATACCCACATCACTATAGGACATGTTGAATGTATTGGTTCAAAACCACAATAGATGATAAATTCCTAGAGAAGATTTTTTGGTGATAAATGATTAAATGAGAGATTCATACAATTTGGTAAAGATGAACCTTGAAAAAATAATTAGAAAACTATAATGATATTTAACTCACCCAGAAATACCTTGCCCATTCATCAGAGTAATTACCATAGGAAAAGAGGTCATACTCCAAACCCCATACATCACCAATATTACTTGGGGAAAATCAAATAAACTAGAAATACTCTCATCATGAGTTTGTTCAATGAAGTCACAACCATCCAGATCTTGGGTAGAGGTTTCCGATAAATTGGAAAACCCATAATATTGATTTGTATCTGATATACTATCCTAAAAATTTGTCATTTGGACTTTGTTGAGAGTAGTTGATACCCAGTGAGATGACATATTGATGTCTGGAGGGGGGGGGGGGTCAGAGCATCATCTAGAGGACCATGATTTTATAGTGGGATTCATTGAGTTAAAGGATAGTTTCTATGAATAGATGAGAGAAACCTCTTCAGACTCTCACATTTAGTATATACATGATATCAAGGATTAGTATAGTGATTCCTAGATATCATGGACCTTGGATTGGACACATTTTAGCAAGATAGATTGGAATTTAAATCCATCTAAACATGATTATGTTTCATATGTCAAACAAATAGAATATAAATATCATCAAAATGAAAATTCATAAATTGTTTTTTATCATAATGTTCATTGCATGAATTTAAATATAATTTCAAAAATATTCAGACACCCAGAGGTCTTGTGGGTTCCATAACCCTAAATCGCATCACTCAATTTCATGAACTCTTTTGAGACTCATGATCGCATGACCAGGACATAGTCACATAAATCATATGTTATTCAATAAATCATATGATCATGTCAGAAAATCTCACGAGACCCTCAAAAAAATCACAACCATCATAGATTAATTTCAAATAGTTATTGAAATATAGATCACAGTTGGTTCGAATGAGCACCTGATCAAAGGTGGTCTTATGGAACATTTCTCATGAAAAAGGTTAACGACAGGGTCTCAAGATCAGATCTCGCAGAACAGTACAACAACATGGGAACATGGCAACATCAAGTTGAGATCACTTTAGAGAATGATTAACTAGTGTATATAGCCACCCTCTTCCCCCATATATATAAGTAATTTCAATGAATTCCATTAATTGTTCAGAAGACCAAAAAATCCTGAAACACTAGTTCAAGGTATATCTAATGAATCATGAAAGCAATTACTTCCCTCAAAATCGAGTCATTGTCCATATGAACATTGATCCTAAGGGGGGATTTTTTTGGCACCCATAATATAATAATTAGAAACTTCAAAAAGGAATACATATCTAAATATGTGTATTATTTTCCCCAAAAAAGAAAGGGAACAAAGAGATGGCGAAGACTTAACGATCACAAAATCATATGAGAGACTCGAGATCTTGTTACCATAATAAGGTCATGTAAAATGACCATGTGTAGTACAAATTATGGAATACCTTTTTTTATTACATAACTATTAATTACATTTTACAAATAAAGGATCTTTCAAGTCTAGTGTCTTGGGAATCAGGAAAATAAAAAATGAAACATTAAAAAAATCTTTTAGATCCCCTTTAAAATATTCATGAAATGTTCATCCTAGGTAAAATTACTAAAACTCATATCCTGTATACATACATCAATGGAATGTGTGATCATATTGATCAGTACGTAATGTAAGGGAATCAATATACTTCTAATGACATTAAGAACTTGATAAAAAACATAAAGACATTAGCATTGGAAAAAGAGGCATATAATAAGAAAAAGAACTTGAATAATAACATGAATATGTGGATAAAAAATTGAATTTAGACATTTATAAAAATATCATCATGGGTTATCTCCATGATGTCATGAAAATTACCATGGTTATTCACTATGGTATCGTGAAACTTGTCATATGTACAGAATACATTTGATACCCAATGAAATAGAGCACAATCATGGTGTACCCTTAATATTTCGTTAATTTCAAGTGAATCATATATATCATAATAATAAAATTTATAATTAACCCAAATAGAATACAATTAATGGGTTTTGTATCAAAATCATGACATTTTAAAAAGTGCTTATAAACAGGATCATTATGTCATTTATAACCCATGGAAAGGGAATGAGGGTTTAATGTATGTCAATTACAGAATAAAATATATCATTTTTATATATTTTTGAACACTCTTGGAATTGAAATAGGTTTGGGTATTCATATAAATAAAATAAGGTAGTATCTTGAGAAAAAGATTGAGAAATTTTGAGGAGTTTCTGCTGCATAATTGTTATATTACATGGTTTTAGAAAACATTAAACATATAGGGAACAATGGTCACCCACTCATAATTAATTTAAAATATAATATAAAGACATAATATAATTTTATCATGGTATGGATATTTGAAGGACATACCACATGAAGAGAAAACATGAAAGAAAATCAAAGATGCGATTTCTTTTACGAAAATTTTGTATCCTTACGACATCACTCAAAAATTCAGAAATTAGTTGATTATATTGGAACGAATCTCTGATCCTCTTGACATAAGATTTAATGAAATAAGGATATATAAGGACACACCCTTCATTAATATAATGGAAACTAGAATATATAACATAAAGGAAGTCATGACTAAATGAGGAGGTTGAAAGGTTCCCTTACCGTGAAGAGTAACACCAAAATTATAATTTTTGGGACCATGGGGCCTTGAGGGACCCTTGGGAGGACTCTATTGAAGGTTCAAATACACAAATTTTTTGAGGAGTAATTTGGAATGAAATTAATGAATTAATGGGTTGGTATTTATAAAATAAGTGAGGGAATATTTTAATAATTTCCAGGGACACCATATCAGTGATATTTCCAAAACCATGGTTTTGACCATGGTTTTTGATCATGGTATTAGACACTTGGAACCACTTATAACATATATTAGTGTAAAAAAGTTGACCAGAATTATTACATCATGATTACATCTTTAATGATGTCATTAAACACAGTATGAGTCAAAACTGTATTTTAACTATTCAATGAAAAAGAAAACATTTTATAAAAATCTCATAAATTCACCCTAAATTAATATCAATGATATGATTTAAAAAATGACCTCCATTTTATGAAAATATTATTCTAGTTATGATATATTTAATTTTTAAATAAAAACATTAATTACTATAAAAATTAATAATACTTAACTAATATTTTTGGAAACAGTTATTTACATATTCAATTATATCACATTACCATTAAAGATTCCTAAATTATATTTGTACATAATTAAGGGAGGTTACGATTCCATTGGTCACATTACTATTAATAAGTTTAATATTACTTATCATATTTCACTATTCACCTTAAATTAAGTTGATTTTATTAGAATCCAGTTTTCATAATGATCACAACTGTAGAAGACCACTTTTTGAAAATCATTTATGATTATTAATTATTTAAAGGATACGTTTTTTAAATACCCTTTTTCCAAAATTCATCAAAAAAATATTCATCTTCAATAAATTCATCCAATAAATTTTTTAACATTTGAAATTCACATATTTTTCCTTAATAATAAATAACCATTTTTTTATACAAAAGGACTATACAAGTTATATAAGACCTTGTTACATATCCCCTTATAACACCTGCATAGGACCTAAGAGTAATGTGTGAAATGATGATAGAATCGTAGGGTGGCTCGGAAATAATATCTCGAGTGGGGATTTCCATTAGCTTGAACATCTCCTATAAGAAATTTCGGTCATGAAAAAAATGTTGAATGTTAGCTTGGTCTTGGACCAGAGAAAATCCCAATGTTGATACCTCCTTCCCATGCTCTGAAAGATGGGATTCATATTGCCCGAGTCTTCTAGATCAGTCCATCGACTCTTATTTATATATTAATTATTCATAATCATTTTTATTTATAAACAATAATCATAATGTTAATAGTATAGTTTCCAATAGTCATATTTACAAATGGTCATATAACAGTCGAAACACAATGGTCTCATTTTAATTATACTCACTTCATTAATTAAAGGATATTTTATTTGTTGAGTAAAAAATAAAATTACACACAAAATTAGGAAACAAATATTATTCATAATTTTGTGTTGTTACATTCTTCCCCTCATAAGAAATTTCGTCCCCAAAAAATCAACTCATACGCTCAGAAGAGAAATGGTTTTGGAACTTATGTGTCATAGACTCCTTTGGTTCCCATGTGGCATCTTCAAATTTTGGGTTGCTCCACAACACCATAACAAGGAGGGTAGTCTTGTTATGTAGAACGTTTTCTCTACAATCCAATATATTCACTAGATACTCCTTATATGAGAGGTCAAGATCATGTTGTACCACCCATGGATTTAGTACATGTGAAGGGTCAGGAAAGTACTTCCTCAAGAGTGATGCATGGAATACATCATGAAATTGTGATAGATTTCGAGAAGTGCAAGCTGATAGGCCACTACTCCTACACGATCAAATATTTCATAGTGTCCAATGTACCTAGTTTTATGCTTCCATTTCATCCCAAACTTCATTAATCTCTTTGATGGTGAAATTCAAAGAAACACTTTTTCACCAATATCAATCTCCAACCCCTTCAATGATTTTCATCATAGCTATTTTGCCGACTTTGGGCATCCTTAATGTGTTTCATGAAGAATGAACCTTTTCTATCATCTGTTACACAAGATCAGGTCCAATTAGCATTCTCTCACCAGCATCATCACAATATATATGAGTAATACATCACATCCCATGTTGAGCTTCATTGGGTTCCATTTGAATACTCGATTGTGAGATATTGTTGTAAAAGAACAAAACTAATTTAAGATTTTGATAACATCCACATTTAAATTGCATTGAGCATGTTATCAGCATGTCCTAGAGTGTTTGGATAGTAATTTCAAATTTTCAATCGTTTGGGGGGTGATAGGCCATATTGAAATTCAATTCAGTACTCAAATCATGTTGAATACTTCTCCATAATTTTGATGTGAACATTGGATCATGATCAGATATGATTGAATGTTGAACTCCATGCATCGTTTCATGTTCTATCACAAAAATCATGGCTATTCGGTCAAGAGATTAATCTTCATGAATAGAGATAAAATGGGAAGTCTTGGTGAGATGGTCCACAATAACATATATCACATTTTTTTCCTTTGGATAATCTCGGGAGACCCGTGAAAAATTCCACAGTGATATTTCCCCACTTCCATGCTGGTCTGGGTGGTGGTTGCAATAATTTTTTAGGAAGTAGTATATATTCCTTCACTTATTGACACACTTGACACCAAGAAGTGTATTCAGCAATCTCTCTTTTCACATTATCACAACAATAATGGGCATGAAGGTCAATATACATTTTTTCACTTCCACGATGTATAGAGAACGTAGAGATATGAGATTCATCCATAAGATCGTTCATTATTTTCATAATAGATGGAACACATAGTCTTGAAAAAAATTATTGTAAACCTTCTTGACCAAAATTAAACTCGTAAAACTTCTCATCTTTTATAGCCTCAAATTTATTCTATAAAAAAGGATCTTTTTTCAGAGATTTCTTGACGTTATCTAGTAATGACGGTTCAGAATTAATTTGGGCTAGGTTTGATGATGTCCCTTCCCATAAAATTCCCACATCCATTATTACTTGGTCATTGATCAAATGATCTATTTGAATACTCATCATGGAAAAAACAACAGGGTATTTCTTTCTTAATACATCGTCAACGTTGATTTTCTATTCCAGGATGATAATTAATTGAATAATTATAGTCATCAAGAAGTTCCAACAATCTCATTTTCCTCATGTTCAATTCTTTTGCTGTGAAAATATACTTTTAAATTTTATGTTCTATATATATGAAATTTCTCCCCATAATGATAGTGCCTCCATATCATCAGAGAAAAAATGACCATAGAAAGCTCATGATCATTCATAGAATAGTTCTGATCATGAGACATTAGTTTTCAAGATGAATAATCAATGACATTGTCATTTTTCATGAGGACACACCCAATCCCTTTCAGTGATGCATTGCTAAAAAATAATGAATCCTTCTCCACATGAGGGTAGATTTAACATGGGTGCGATAACCATTATCTTCCTCATCACTTGGAAACATTACAAATAATCCTTTGTCAAGATGAACTTGATCCCTTTTTGAGTTATCAAGGTTAATGGATTATAATATAATGAATTTTTTTTAACAAACCTCCTATTATATCCCACTAATCCATGGAAACTATGAATCTCAACAATTGTTGTAGGTTGAGGACACTCCTCTATAGTCGTTCTATTTTCAGGGTTAATTGTGATTCTTTCATTGGTTATAATATTCCATATGAATTAATCTTGTTGTAAACAAATTCACATTTTATGTACATTCCAAAAATAATCCATTTCCATAGAGTTTTCAAAAATAACTCATAGATGGTCCTCATGCTCCTCATGAAATTTTGAATATATTAGAATGCCATCAATAAAAACAACCACAATGTTATAAATGTTGTCCTTAATGACTCTATTCATCAAATCCATACAAATATTAGGTGCATTAGTTAGTCTGATGAGAATAATAAAAAATTCATAATGTCGATATCTTGATCACAAGGAATTTCTTGGAATAATTTTTTCTTCAGCCTTAATTGATAATGTCGATATCCACATTTATCCATCCTTCTTCTTCGAAAACATAATAGGTGGTCCTTAAGGAGACACACTTGGTTGGATAAACCCCTTATCCAAAAGATCTTAATGTTTTTTCATTAATTCCTCCAGATCCACATTTTCCATCCTATATGGGGTCATAAAATCAGTGGAGATCCAGTTATGAGTTCTATAAATGACTCTAAATCTCCTTCTGGGGGAGTTCTGGGTAACTCTTCATGAAATACGTCAATTTATTCCTAGATGATGGGGACATTTAATATACTTATACTCGCATTTCCATCCTCTTCTTCGTCGATCAACTCCATAGATAATGATATATGAGGTTCTTCTAGAAAAAATAAGGTTTAGATATAACTCCTTGGAAGATAAGTATAGGTTTTTCATTCAAGACTATTGATATTTTCTTGATTCTACCTTTGATCATAGCATTATACAATGAGAGACAGTCCATACTTAGTATAATTTCAAATTACATAATGGGAATGATTACTATATATTAAATAATGTTGTGATAACTAATGTAAATACTATAGTTTATAATCACTAATAATGATTGGATAATCCCACCAGGACTCTTTAGTGATAACTATACTTTTAGAAAATCAGGTGTTCATTCTAAATTCATTACATGAATAGGAGAAATAATGGAATGAGTACAATGACAATAAAACAATGTACTTTCTAGAATTGAGAGAATAATAAGAGTACCTACCAAAAAATAATTAGGAAATTCATCTTCAGCCGTAGTGATTTCAAAATCACAACCTTTCTCCCTTGTCCTTTTCTAAGGATGATGGCGGTTCCCCTCCACTTCCCTTATTTTTGGAAAGTGATTGGAAATTTGACCAAGTTGTCTACACTTATAGAATTGGAAATCAGGATGGGCATGCACCATCTTCCCCTTTCCGTTAGTGTTGGTATGTTGTGGCTTCACCACACATTGAAAATTTCCCGTGATATGGTTATCTCTTCAACACCTGTAGCACATCCCACTCTTAAGTAGACAATCACCCAAACGGATCTTCCCACATTTATTACATATGAGATTTTGCACATGCATTACTCCTCTTCCCTGATCAAAGATCCTCTCTATGCTTGGATCCATTAATCCCTTCTTGTCATTGGATTTATGAGACAATTGTGTCTCCCCAAACTCTAGTTCGACCATCAGTTCACTCTTTATGATCTCCTCATAGCTATCCTAGTCTCAGATGTCTAGATTCATCCGCATATGAGGTCTTGGTTCATTAAATGGTCCATCAACATTACTATACGGATCCATGGAAAATCTAGAGGTGTGACGTGAAAGCATTTTGATGTTTACCTCGTACCTTCCCATAGATTCAATCCCCCTCTACTTTATCTCATGAAATTCCTTCTGCATTTTTCTTCTCATACATCGAGTGGAATACTTATTGAACAAGATCCCTCTAAACACTTCCCACTACATTGCATCAACCTCAACTCTTGGCCTCATGTTTTTAATCAGTTCCCACAACTGATCAACTTCTCCCTCTATGAAATTAACATCCAGGGTGACCTTCCCATGTTCCGAACAATGGAGCATAAAAAAGATATTCTTAATAGAGCTGATCCACTGTTCAGAAATCAATTGTTCTGTAGATCCATTGAAGTTTGGTGGTCATTGTCACATAAATGGATCAATATAATGTTGTTCCCTTCATGGTGAGATTGGACTCTCAACATGATTCAAGTAATTTACCAATACTTGAGTAAGTTGGTTCATCATTCTCATGCAATTTTCCATTCTGGATTCTATTTTAAGGGCTCTCAACGCATGGTCTATGGCGGTAACCAATTTCAAAGGTCCTCATATTTCCCTAAATATTCTAAAAGATTAAATCCGTACTTAGAATATTATTTTGTTTATTAGTATTTTTAAATATAAAGTATATTTTGACATAAAATTTCATTATTAAACATATTATTCTTAAAAAAAAATTACATTTCTCTATAAATCCTTCATAACGATTCATCAAAAAACATAAGATTCTCCAAACATATCCCCTAGGAGTGTAGCAATGTCCATTTTCATATACCAGGATACCTCGGGTCAAGCACTAAACTCCATGTTGGAGTTTTCACTCCATGATACATCAGTTCCAGATGCACATCCACTTGTTCACATCTCGACACAAGATTATTTGTTAATAAACCACATAATTTATATTTCACAAAAATACCAAAAATCTTTTCCATATTTAAATATTTCAATAGGGTTCTTCCTAATATTTTCATAGTCTAATATCCACAAATAACTAAACCTATCACTTGATACCAACTATGAAATCCCACCTTTTTATTACATAACATTTCATTACATTTTACAACGAGAGGATCTTTAAAGTCATGTTTCTTGGAAATTAGGAACAAAATACATGAAAACAGAAAACACTTTTTTAAATAACCATGAAAAATTCTTGAAAAGTTTATCCTATGTAAAATTACTACATCCCATTACCTAGATACTTATTTCAAAGTAAATGGTGAGCAGAAGGCCCAAAAAGAAAGAACGATAATAAATTTACTTCTTAAATCCATAAGAACATGATGAAAAACATAAAGACATAATCAATGAAAAAATAAGCATATCATAATAAAAATGAAATTAATTATTAAATTAATATGTTGATAAAACATTTAATTTATACATTCATGAATATATCACCATGTTTAGTCCCCCAGGTTTCATAAAAATTACCAAGGTTCATCCCCAAGGCATGGTGAAACTTGTCATCTCTAGAGATTAAATTCTTTACCCAATGCATTGTAGTGATATCTAGGAGTTATGTTAATATATATTTATTTTCATGTGATCCAAATAGATAATAATAAATCATTTCATAATTTACACAAATATAATATAATAAATGGGGTTAATATCATAATCATTACGTTTTAGAAAGTGCTTAAAAACATGATCATTATGCGGTTTATAACCTATGGAAAGGAATGATGGTTTTATGTTTATAAATTTCAGAATAAAATATATCATTTTATGTATTTTTTAATATCCTTGTAAATTTAATTGGTTTGTGTATTCACAAAAACAAAATAATATAATTTCATGAGAAAAAGATAGAGATATTTTGAGACGAAATTTCAACAGCATAACACCTATATAACTTGGTTTTTGAAAACATTAAAAATAGAGGGAACAAGGGTAACCAACTCATAAATAAATCAAAATTAAATATAGGGATAGAATATAATGTGAATAAGATAATGTTATGGATTTTTTAATGAAATACCACATGGAAATTAAACTTGAAAGAAAATAGAAGATGCGATTTCATTTATGAAAACTCGGTAGCCTAAAGGCATCATTAAAAATTCTGAAATCTGTGGATGATAGAGGAAATGTTATCTCATCATTTGGAAAAAAATTGGAAATAAATATGGATATATATGAACATAACCCAACATAATATTATGGTAACTAGAATTTATAACATAAAGAAAGTCCTCAATAAAAGAGGAGGTTGAAAGCTTCCCTTACCATGAAGAGTAACATAAAAATCATGAGGGATAGAACCATGGGGGGATTGGAGGATCCTTGGGAGGACTATTTGTGAGATTAAAAGTCCATATCATCATTGAGGAGAATTTTTAATGTAATTAATGAAGTAATGGGTTGTTATTTATTTCAAAAGATAGGGAATGTATTATAAATTTCCATGGGACACCTCATTTGTGGTATTTGCAAAACAATGGGCTTTCCCATGGTATTGGACACATGGTACACATTATAATATATCTTATTATACACATGTAGAACATAATTATAACTTCATGATAAAATCATTTATGATGTCATAAAACACCCCGAAAGTCAAAAATGTATTTTTACTATTCACCCAAAAAAATATTTTATAAAAATATCATAAATTCACGATATCATTATATTGATTTTTTGAATTAATAAATGAATTCCATTTTATGAAAATAAATTTATAATTATGTGATATTTAATTTTTAGGTAAAAACATTATTTATCTAAAAAAATACAAATATTTAACTAATAGTTTCTGAATTAGTTATTTACTAATGCAATTATGTCTCATTACCACTCAGGATGCCTACATTATATTTATACATAATTAATTTACGTTACTATTCCATTGGTCACATTACTATTCATAAGGGTAATATTACTATTCATAATTTACTATTCACTAAAAATAAGTTGATTTTTTTAGAATCTAAATTTCTTACAGGTCACAACTATAGAGGCACATTTTTCTAAAATTATATCATATTAATAACAATTTAATGTATATAAATATATATTATAATACACTTTTTCCAAAATTCACCAAAAAATATTGAACTTCTATAAATTCAACCAATATTTATTTTAACATTTTAAATTCCCCAAATTTTCCATAATAATAAATAATTATTTTATTTATACAAAAGGATTACAAAACATAACTAAGGCCTCATTTCATATCCCCTTATAACACCTGAATAAGTCCTAAGAATGTGGTTTTCAATGGTGATAAAATCTTGGGGAGGCTCGGATAACATTTCCTGAGTGGTGATTTCTATCAGCATGAACTTCTCTCGTAAGTGATTATGTTCAAGCCTAATGTGTTGAAGTTTGGCTTGGGCTTGGTCCAGTGAAAGTCCAAATGATGTTACCTTCTTCTAAAGCTCCGATAGATGTGATTTGTATTGCCTGAGTCTACTAAATGAGGCCATCAACTCCTCTTTCTGTATTAATTAACAATGATAATTTTTATTTATAAACAATAATCATAATGGTAAGAGTATAGTTTCCAATAGTCATATTGACCAACAAAAATATAACAGTCAAAACTAAATAGTCTCATTTTAATTATACTAACTACATTAATTAAGGGATATAGTTTTGTTGAGAATGAAATAAAATTCACCACCAAATTAGGAAACATATATTATTCAAAGTTCAGGTCGTTACACATATCAAGTAGTGGATCATGTGGATCCCATTTCAAAAAGACTGACTGCTCTGTCAAAAATTCTATAGACAGCATGTGGTCGCGTGATGACTATTGAATGTGTTCCCTTAGGCCATGTGAATTTTTAACCACTGGACGTCTTATAAATCTTCTAAAAATATTGTGAAAATAGGAGGAAAAATGTCAAAGAGGGGATGATTATTTCGTTCTTAAGGTAAAGTGAGGAATCACTGATGGGAAGGCTAATTATCTTTGATATCATCCAAAACTAATCACAATACACTTGAGCCTTTGTGGAATAAAAAAATTTATATAAAAGGGGAGGGATGCAACCAATTGTGGTTTTGAAAGTCATGTGAAGTGCCCCTAATGATCGATGAGACTCTTCAACACCCTGCAAACATGAATGCCCCATCTAGTGAAATAACTTTGGATTGTCGACATCATCACATTAAATGCCTCATGCATGTTCACGAAACCTTTTGATTCCCCTTTAGGCTGATTAAGGACAAACTAATGGGTTGTCCAATGAAATACTCACGCATCTCTGTAGAACCGTTATTGTAAATGTGAAGCATCACAAAAAATAGAATAATTTTCCTTGAAATAAATTATGCAATATCTCATGGCTCCTAATATTTTCAGACTAAAATATCAAATAAAACATATAGGATGTTAGAGCCTCAGGCCTTAGTAAAACGTTTGTGAATTTATACATATGTTTGTGACATGGTCCTGTGAGAATCTTTGACAAGTTATCTTGATCCCACGAAGGCTCATTGAAAAACCATCCATGTGTCTTAGATATCCCCATAAAATTCACCTAACATCACATGAAGGCCTTTCAACAAGGTCCATGATATCATGAAGGCCCTTATACATGTCAATAGGAAAATATATAATTCATTCTGTTTTCCAACATGATTCAAAAAATACCCTTAAATTTTCCATAATCCAATAAAGGATGTTTTTGTGGAGTACCCCCATGATCATTCAAAATTAGGTGACGCCTTTAGAGTGATCCACATCAAAGGAATGTGAAGACACATGGAGCTAAACACCATCTCCAACTCTGGCCAAGATCCTCGACAGATGTGTCATAAAAACTGTTAAAAACTATGGTGGGGATGGGTTTATATCTCCCACTACAGTAAAAAAATTATTTTGTAACATTACTACGCATGGATGATCTCTAGGAGTCTTGCACTGGCTCTGTAGTTTGTTTCTCAAAACATCTAATCTCATGTCAGAAAAGTTTTCCATCATGTAATATATCAATGAACAACCAAAGAGATGATGTTCCATGAATAAAGAAGTTCACATTATTAATATAGATCACATGAATGACATATCGAATGATATATGTATAAAATTGGACATGTCTTCAAGATCATGCAATACATAAAACAAATTCACACTGAATAAAGATAAGACATTTATAATAAAAGGGATAGAAACAAGATTACATGTAAAAGTGTTAAAGAAAAACTTATTTGATGAACTTCATGTGCTTCACATGAAACATCCAAGGCATGTGACAGTATCAGAAAATGTCATTGAAATCTCATGAAACTCCTTTAGGAAATTTTTTTGGTCCTCTGAAATCCTTTGTACATGTAATAGAAACTCACACGGTCCCCCTTGGGGTTCCACATTAGTCTTAAAAACCCCTCTGGGCACATAACCCATGCCTTGTGGCATACTTCAGATACATCTCCAAACAATTATAATGGTGCCAACATTGGTTAGACTTGTATCATAGTCACATCAGATCTTGCCAACATTCTATTGCGAAACCCTCTCGTCAAGTCAGTCAAGACCCGCGATAACCTCAAGACATGTTTTCAGGTCGGACGATGCCATCCAAGAGCATTATCCATGACATGTGACACCATTAGAGATATGTCATATTGACTCGGTAAAAACCCTCTATATGTGTCATCCATCTCATATGTATGACACCTAGGAAAGCTTGCTAGATCATGTGGCACCCTCTAGGAAATTTAGCCAAGTCATGTGATGGATTTCTTTATAAACCATGTGAATATTGTTATTTCCTCTAGAAAATTAATCCATGACCATGTGACAACCGTCAATTATTTCACATGAGTTATGAAAATTCTTTATAAATGAACAACTAAATTATTTAGTTGTCTTTATATATTCTAGGACGATATATCCTACATATCAGGACTAGTGGAAAATTATCACATGATACGTAGGAATGTTGGTCAGATCAACATGGAAACCTCAGTGTGTAAGCCATGATAGAAGTGAACTATAGTAACATTGATTCTTTATAAAACCATGATACATAGGACACCTCTTAGAGGTTCGAGATCTATATTAATCACCCAGCGTGATCACAATATATAAGTACCATATTCAAGAATGATGATATTACTAAAATTATATCCCTTGTTTATCATAATGGGCATAGATCATGTAGAGAACCAAAGCTTAACATACAAGAACATTACATTACTTTTGCGGAATACATAGTACATAACAGAAACACACACACAAGGACTGTAATAGTATAGTGTCTTTGGAAACTCGAAATATAATCTTCTAGTCATGGTGAAAAATCTTCAACATATCCCATAATGATCTTCCCTTTTTTTTACCTAAAATATTTCTTTATATCCTGGGGAAAAAAAGAAAATGGTGAGCTCAAATGCTCAGTAAGGGTAAACAAAAGAAATATCAATCACATCATTTTCATAAGAACATAACATTTTGGAAATCTTAACCTGCAAAAGAGATCATAATATCATAACATGTGATAAGTCATAGTAGTTAAATGTAATCCCAATAATCATAACATAAAACATGAAACTTTATGGCATACACACATAATAATAGATAATCATTTCTTATTAGTAAAGACTCATTTCCAAGAATATCTTAGTGGACAAAGCCCATTTCTGAATGGAGTTCACTCCTCGGTTAAGTCCTGTTTCATTGAACCAGTTTAACATGCCGTTCCAGCCATGTCTATCTCATGAGATATAAAATCATTACCCAATGAATTGGAGGGAGATATAGGTCCCACCCATCTCATAAATAAATCATTCTTACTTGTTCTACAAAATAAACATACATCATTCATAATAACCCAAAGAATAAAATGGGTTTCATAGACATCATCCCATTGTCACATAATCCATATAAAAGAAAGGGATATCATTTCATAATAAGAAAATTGAAACCATGTAAATCATAGATACATTATATTTGAAACGTACACATAAGAAATAATGTCATCATAGTTGAAAATGGTTTTGATAAAACACTTCAAATGAATTATTGAGAAAAATATCCTTTCATCTTCAAAATCATTTTGTTTTCACAAAATTTCATGAAATTTTAAAATAAAAGGATTTTTTTGAAAATAGTCATGAAATATTTTAGAGTAAGCTTCATGAAAACATGGCTTTATAAAACCGTAAAAATCCGTTCACGCCGTATAAGTTAAAATAACATTCTCCTCGTACTTTTGTCAGAAAAGCCAATAAATTACCTCGTAACGTAAATAAGCTAATGATTTCATACATACCATGTAGTAAAAGTCAAAAATGGGTAAAAAGGACTTTAAAAATACATGAAAACACTTTTATAAAACATGGAAATGGATGATAGAAATAACCCCAGTAAATACTTACGAATAAGCAATCTCGGATAAAAATGAGATTTGCAAAATTTTCCCTTACCTTAGGTCCGATTTGCTTCGTAAGTGTACGAACCTCCTGTATAATGATTTAAATAATTTCATTGACTTATTCCAGAATCATAATCATATATGGTTCACTTATGACTTTATTTTACCCGTTCTTTTGTAAATTCCATGTTAAAGAGCGTTTTGGGTAAAATCGTTTTATTTGTCGTCCGTGTTTTGACTTGTAATTATTAATATGATTAATTAGATCATGATTACATAATTAAAGAATATAAAACATGATTTATGTATAATATATATTCAGAATATATATATATATATAATAGATCAGTAAATGGAAGGAAATACGCCGTTCATGGAGACTGTAGGTCGTACGTACGCATGAACTCTGTTTTCGTTTCCTTACTGAGTTGAATGGAATTAATTAGATGTCATATAGATATATACACATAAATCCAGTATCATTATTATGTCATATATTTAATGATTACTTATTATATATACTTTATAATCATTCATGAATGGTTAACGTGGAGAATGAATCTCATCGCGTCGTGGAGACGGTAGTCCGTACGTACGCAGGAGCGATGATATCATTCTCATGATCGTCAAATTGTATTGGAGTGTATGTATAATATTTCAGAATCAATATAACTTTAAAATAATCATATATAGTTATTATGTACACCAATATTACCATCCAAGTAAGGTGGTGGTGGAAAATAGATTACACCACAGCGTGGATACGGTATTCCGTACGTACGCACGCGCGATGATTTCGTTTTCCGTAGGATGGATAGATGGTGAAATAGGGTTGTTTCATACATATAATTACATATCAGTATATGAGTGATACTGATGTTATTACTTCATAATGAAACAACCTAATAATAAGAAGTGGAAGAATAAATAAAGTTGGAAGAATCGGTAACAGACATTACCTCTTCTTTGAAGCGCCTCTTTTAGATCTCCTTTTAGGGCACTAAAATTGGTCTTTGAAGAATACCAGAACATCTAGGATGTTAGTATGGAAGTGGAGAAGAGAATTTTTCAAGGGTTGGCCGAGATTGAAGGCTCAAAGTGGTGTGAGGAAGAGAGGGAGGAGGTACCCTTTTATAAGGGAGGAGAGGGGCACCTTTGGAATTACTAAAACTATTATTTTATTATAAAGTCAGATTCAGTTTTAAATAGCTGAAAATTGATTTATTTCGAAGCTAAGGTGGGGATGGGACGAAATCCTCTCATCCAATAGAATTTAGACAAGTTTAGATTCCTATTTACACCTTATCATTTAGATTTAACATTAGGTAAAATAATTTTACTTTTACGGTGTCTTCTTGTGTTCTTACACTATAAGGTTAATAAACATACTATAAGAATCCAAAAGAACCCCAAGTTGTTTATTATTAATATATATAACCTTATATAAGTCATTTGGCCGATCCTTAGATTTTTATGAATAAAATAATAATTAATAATATAATATTTGTTTTAAAAACTATTTTATGTAAATTTTGACACTATTTTGTAATTGATTTTTGTAAAAGTCATAAAGAATGATTAGTTAGAAAAATGTTAATTAAATCCATAATAACCTATCATAGTATCCTATAAAATTATTTTATTTCATAAAAAGTCTCAAATTACATTTATTTGGGTATTTAGAACATCAATTATGTCAATATTTCATTAATAAGATAATTACTGCATCATCTTTATGTCATAAATAAATGAAATTATTTAATGTCTAAAAATTACAAATAAAATACCATTATGAATTAAATCGTTTTATCTTTATAATTAATATTTATAGTCGAATTTATCTTATGTATAACCCTATATTAAAAATGATTGACTTATTAAACTTTGATTTTAACTATTTAAACCCTTCTTTAAATAAATTAATAATAAATGTCCTAATCTAATCCAAGTGGGCCTAAATGGTGATATTTTATTTCTAAGGTTTTTTGTGGTCAAATTAAACTTATAAAATTGATTTAGGACATGTGTTATGGTAATAATAATATAATTTTTACCCTTAATTACACTATTTACTTTTAACCGTGGTAAAAAAAGTAAAAAGTTACTATTCACCAAAAATTATTTTCATCTCATTGAACCACATTTTAATTACTGACATCCACCATGTGTCTCGGATTTTTGAAATTCCACTCACAGAAGCAGTAAAATTATTTTTTATGAAAAATTCATTTTTTTTCAACTACCACTTATTGGTTTCACTATTCATCAAAAAAATGAAAGTTTCCAGAAAAATACCCAAAATTGGGCCTAAGCTATATTTGATATTATGAACTCAAAAATGATGTCTATTTTACCAAATTCAAAACATATCAGTTGCATTAATTAATTTAAAAATTAATTCCTGTCGTCTAAACAAATATCGTGTTCTTAAGAGAAAATAACTATAAAAAGATTGACACTTGTTTATGTCGGGTTTAAATGTGAAATTACATACAATGACCAAAATTGTATTAAATTGTAAAAATATATTCTAAATATACTTTAAAACCACCGAAATTAATAATTTATCACTATTAATTATTTTGATTAAAAAGGTTGTTTTTAATTAAAATTTAGTAATTTTCACTATTCATCATAAAATGAATGTTATCCGAAAAGTACCAAAATTTCACGCTAAGCTAATTTCGATATTCCGAATCAAAAAATGAAGTCCATTTTGAAAAATTAATTTTCAAAATTTCAAAAAGTGGTTATTACTATTCATAACGGCTAGTTTTAATAATATTTAAATAGCATGTCGTTGTTTAGTAATACTCGGTATTGCGTACCACACACGCTATCGAGGAAGGTCGCGATTGCGTGTAATACAAGGCATGTAAAGGAAGCATGTTGTGAAAGATCCTTTTGGTGTAGCGTATGACACAATACATTAATGAAATTAAAAATAATATTTTTCATAAAATCTCGGGGTGTTACATTCTACACCCCTTAAAATGAATTTCGCCCTCGAAATTCGTCAGGGTTATAAATGGTTTACTACTCGAAAGTTTCTTTAATAGAAACCCACAACGTAAAAAGGAATTCCAAAACCAATCTTTACAAATAAAAGTATGAAATGTAATGGTTACCCAAATAAACTAATCACTGGGTTTCCACATAGGTGAAAATATAGATATGGAAGAGAAATCTAACCATCATGTTCTGATGGAGAGTGGTAGAGAACATGGCTATGGAAAATCCATCAATCACAAAGCCATAAATTTTTGAGGATCTAATGTACCATCTGATTCATCAGATATAAGAGCACTAGGAAAACATTTTTGGTTTTCAAGATCATTTCCCTAAAGTTGATAAAATTGGAATTAGAATAAATACTTTCATGATTTTGGTATAGTCTCACTGTTAGTCGTTCTTTGGAAAAATTTTACTTCATCTCTTAATGAAATGAAGTTGAATGTGTCATTCGCGATGTGTTAGCAGATCACGTGATAGAATGATGGGTCATTCCATCTATCTCAAACAAAAGGGTAGAAAAGTTATCAAAAAATGCACAAGTCCATCTATAGTGAGATTGATCATATATGGTTCCTAAAATGGACTTATACTTCATATATCATACTTATTAATATAATAAAACTAGTTTCTACTAAACAGGGACTTCCTGTAGGCCAGTGGTAGGCGATAAAGGCCAGTCGCTCTTCGGTTGTGTGTTCGATTCCCACAGCCTTGTCTGACGCAATGGGTTGTCGCCCGTCCTGCAGGTTGTCATTTTTCTAAAACTACATTACTATAACATCCCATAAATAATATCAAAAATGTTCAATCCTTAAACAATACTAACATATTTCCAACATAATACATTCAAATCTTTAGGATTATCTAAAATACTTTGGTCCAAGCTCATAGTATAAAAAAAATGATTACTTGAAATGTCACATAAATATCACTTGAATGCCATCATTTATCCCCCATTTATCATAACATATATCTTGTTGGTCAAATTACAAACATGTGAATACCTCAATCATGTATTCTCTTGAAGAATGAATACCCATTGAACCTTAGTGAAAATATTAATGCTGTCAAAAGTTAACTCTTTCCACATACCAAAATCCAAAAATTCTATATATTCAAACCAATATATAACCTTCTCTTTATATCAGTCATGAGCTCATGATTACTAACAAACATTTAATTTTCTCCTTATCCCTTCATTATGCGCGTATCATCTATATTCCAAAAATATCTAAATTACCTTTAATGGATACTGGTACTATTAATCATACACTTTCAATACTCAAGGAAAGACAATAGTGTAACAATCCTTAGATGTCTCTTTTTTCCATAGTACCATGAGATTACATATACAACATTACACTCTATAAAGATGTAATCGTCCCACTACATTCTTAAACCATTGACCAAGCTTCAACAATTCTTTCATCTCACATATCATTTGTAGTCTCTTCATCATCATCAACATAAATACTACCCATACGGCCGTACTGATTCCCTTCATGAGACTTTTACTTAGGGAATTGGTTGGCATAATGCCCGTACATTCCACATTTAAAACATTTAACCATTGTTGATGTCGTAGGAATACCATTATCCTCATCCATGGTGTTAACTGAACCATTTCCTTTTCACTTACTGGCTTTGTGTCCTTCTTTTCAACACCCAAAGCATCTTCTAGTTCCCTTGAAACAATCTCCTCGATGCCTCTTCCCACATGATTTACATGAGTGAAATTAAACATTCTTTCCTCTATGATCATCATAAAACTCCATCTTTCTCTTATTATCTGAGTTGGGAAACTTACCAAAGTTGAAATTATTGATCATATTAAAAAAATTCTTATTAGGGATAATAATGATGTTTGGAATTCCAAATCCCATTTCATTTGGTTTCTCCTGAAGAATATCATTCCATTATCCATCATATCCTCCATTATAATGAATCTTCCGGTTTCCAGCCATTTTCTAAAACCAAAAAAGAATTGTGTGAGAGGCAGAAATCATTCTAGGGAAAAAAACATAGTAAAGGGGGAGTACCCTCAATATCTAACATCTTAGGTTAAATTCTAAGATCGTTAGCGCAATTCTAGGACTGTAACCTATACGTATACTTAACCTTACAGACATCCTTATATATACCTTAGACATATCTCTAGTGATCTCACTAAAGTTCTCACATCCTAGTTTCCAAAGGATGAATAATCCTTTCCTTTGATACCAACTGTAGAGAACCAAATCTTAACGTACATGGACATTACATTAGTTTTGTGGAATATTTATTACATAACAGAAACACACTCACAAGGACCGTAATAGTTTAGTGTCTTTGGAAACTCGTAATATAATCTTCTAATCATGGTGAATGATCTTCAACATCTCCCATAAATATCTTCCATTATTTTACAGAAAATATTTATTTATATACTGGGGAAAAGAAAATAGAAAAGGGTGAGCTGAAATTCTCAGTAAGAGTAAACAAAAGAAATATCAATCACATCATATTCATAAGAACATAACATTTTGGAAATCTTAACCTGCAAAAGAGATCATAATATCATAACATGGGATAAGTCATAGTAGTGAAATGTAATCCTAATAATCATAATATAAAACATGAAACTTTGTGGCATAAACACATAATAATAGAGAATCATTTCTTATTAGTCAAGACTCATTTCCAAGACTATCATAGTGGACAAAGCCCATTTCTGGACCGAGTTCACTCCTCGTTTCTGTCCTGTTTCACTGAACCGGTTTAACATGCCGTTCCAGCCATGTCTATCTCATGAGATATAAAATCTTTACCGAATGCATTGGATGGAGATATAGGTCCCTCCTATCTCATAATGAAATCATTCTTACTTGTTCTTCAAAATAAACATACATCATTCATAATAACCCAAAGAATAAAATGGGTTTCATAAACATCATCCCATTATCACATAATCCATATAAAAGAAATGGATATCATTTCATAATAAGAAAATTGAAACCATGTAAATCTTGGGTACATTATATTTGAAACATACACATAAGAAATAATGTCATCTTAGTTGAAAAATGGTTTTGATAAAACACTTGAAGTGAATTTTTGAGGAAAATATCCTCTCATCTTGAAAATAATTTTGGTTTCAAAAAATGTCATGCAATTTTAAAAGAAAATTATTTTGTTGAAAATAGTCATGAAATATTTTGGAGTATGCTTCATGAAAACAATGATTTATAAAACCGTAAAAATCAGTTCACGATGTATAAGTTTAAAATAACATTCTCCTTGTACTTTTGTCGAAAAGTCAAAAAAGTACTTCGTAACGTAAATAAGAGAATGATTCCATATATACAATGTAGTAAAAGTCAAAAATGGGTAAAAAGGAATTTAAAAATACATGAAAACACTTTTATAAAACATGGACATGGATGATAGAAATAACCCCAGTAAATACTTACGAATAAGCAATCTCGGATAAAAATGAGATTTTCCAAATTTTCCCTTACCTTAGATCCGATTTGCTTTGTAAGTGTCCCAACCTCCTATATAATGAATTAAATAATGTCATTTACTTATTACAGAATCATACTCATATATGGTTCACTTATGACTTTATTTTACCCGTTCTTTTGTAAATTCCATGTTAAAGAGCATTTTGGGTAAAATCGTTTTATTTGTCGTCCGTGTATTGACTTGTAATTATTCATATGATTACATAGATCATGATTAATTAATTACAGAATATAAAAAATGACTTATGTATAATATATTTTCATAATATGCATATATATAATAGATCAGTAAATGGAAAGAAATACACCGTTCATGGAGACGGTAGGCCGTTCGTACGCATGAACGCTGTTTTCGTTTCCTTATTGAGTTGAATGGAAATAAGTAGATGACATACATATATATACACTTAAATATAGTATCATTATTATGTCATATATTTCATGATTACTTTTTATATATACTTTATAATCATTCATGAATGGTTAACGTGGAGAATGAATCTCATCGCATCGTGGAGATGGTAGTCCGTACGTACGCACGAGCGATGATATTGTTCTCATGATTTACAAATTGTATTGGAGTGTATGTATACTATATCAGAATAAACATAACTTTAAAATAATCATATATAGTTATTATGTACACCATCATACCCATCCAAGTAAGGTGGTGGTGGATAATAGATTGCACGACTGCGTGGAGACGGTATTCCATACGTACGCACGCGCGGTGATTTCGTTTTCCGTAGGATGGATAGATGGTGAAATAGGGTTGTTTAATATTTAAAATAACATATCAGTATATGATTGATACTGATGTTATTACTTTATAATGAAACAACCTAAGAAGAAGAAGTGGAAGAAGAAATAATGTTGAAAGAATCGGTATCAGACATTACCTCTTCTTTTGAGCACCTCTTTGAGATCTCCTTTTAGGGCACTAAAACTGGTCTTTGAAGATAACCAGAACCTCTAGGATGTTTATAGGGAAGTGGAGAAGAGAATTTGGCTGGGGTTGGACGAGCTTGAAGGCTCAATGTGGTGTAAGGAAGAGAGGGAGGAGGTGCCCTTTTATAAGGGTGGAGAGAGGCACCTTTGGAATTACTAAAACTATTATTTTGTTATAAAGTCAAATTAGGTTTTAAATAGTTCAAAATTGATTTATTTAGAAGCTAAAGTTGGGATGGGTCGAAATCCTCTCATCCAATATAATTTAGACAAGTTTAGGTTCTTATTTTAACCTTATCATTTAGATTTAACATTAAGTAAAATAATTTTACTTTTACCGTGTCTTCTTGTGTTCTTACACTATAAGGTTAATAAAATTACTATAAGAAGCCAAACGAACCCCAAAGATGTTTTTATTAATATATATAACCTTAGATAATTCATTTGGCCGAACCTTAGATTTTTAAGAATAATATAACAATTAATAATATAATATTTGTTTTAAAAACTATTTTATGTCAATTTTGACACTATTTTGTAATTGATTTTTCTGAAAGTCATAGTAGAATGATTAGTTCTAAAAATGTTAATTAAAACCATAATAACATGTCATATTAACCTAGGAAATTAGTTGATTTTTATAAAATGTCTAAAATTACATTTATTTGGGTATTTATAACATCAATTATGTCAATATTTCATTAATAAGATAATTACTGCATCATCTTTGTGTCATAAATAATTTAAATTATTCAATGTCTAAAAATTACAAATAAAATACCATTATGTAGGAAATCGTTTTATCTTTATAAAGAATATTTATAGTCGAATTTATCTTATGTATAACCGTATATTAAAAATTATTTACTTATTAAACATTGATTTTAACTATTTTAACCCTACTTTAAATAAATTAATAATAAATGTCCTAATCTAATCCAAGTGGGCCTAAATGGTCATATTTTATTCTTAAGGTTGTTTCTGGTCGAAGTAAACTTATTCAATAGAATTAGGACATGTGTTAGGGTAATAATAATATCATTTTTACCCTTAATTACACTATTTACTTTTAACCGTGGTTAAAAAATTAAAAAGTTACTATTCACCAAAAATTATTTTCATCATATTGAACCACATTTTACTTACTAACATCAACTGTGTCTCTCGGATTATTGAAATTCCACTCACAGAAGCGGTAAAGTTATGTTTTATGGAAAATATTTTTTTTTCAACTACCACTTAGTGGTTTCACTATTCATCAAAAAAAGAAAGTTTCCAGAAAAATACCAAAAATTAGGCCTAAGCTATATTTGATATTATAAACTCAATGATGATTTATATTTTACCAAATTAAAAACATATCAGTTACATTAATTAATTTAAAAATGAATTCCCATCGTCTAAACAAATACTGTGTTCTTAAGAGATAATAAATATTAAAAGATTGACACTTGTTTATGTCTGGTTTAAATGTGAAATTACATCCAATGAACACCATTGTATTAAATTGTAAAAATATATTCTAAATATACTTTAAAACCACCAAAATTAATAATTTGTCACTATTAATTATTTCGATTAAAAAGGTTGTTTTTAATTGAAATTTTGTAATTTTAACTATTCATCAGAAAATGAAAGTTATCCGAAAAGTACCAAAATTACACCCTAAGATAATTTCGATATTCTGAATCCAAAAATGAAGTCCATTTTGAAAACATAATTTACAAATTTTCAAAAAGTGGTTATTACTATTTATAAAGGCTAGTTTTAATAATATTTAAATAGCATATTGTTGTTTAGTGAAACTTGGTATTGCGTACTACACGCGCTATCAAGGAAGGTCGCGATTGCATGTAATACAAGGCAAGTCAAGGATGCATGTTGTGAAAGATCCTTTTGGTGTAGAGTAAGACACAAGACAATAATTAAATTAAAAATAATATTTTTCATAAAATCTCGGGGTGTTACAGATCATGCGGTCTTATGGGGTGTGATAATCATATAATTCGCATTACAAGTATACACTATCCAAATAAAATTTTGTATGCAATACCAAATGAATGTAATGACACATTTTCTTTGACACAAGGGAATCTACCATGGTGTATGTCCCAAGAGAAAGACTAAACTATGAGAACTATAATTTTTTTAATAACCAGGTTATGTAGGATGCCTTCCCATGGACCGAGTTCAAATAAACATCATTTTCAGCATAAACCTTATGTAATTTCTATTTCAACCATATGGGTCCCAATCATTCACATGGGCTGATCACTGTACCTTATCCCTTAGTAGACTGAGAAATAAAATAAACTATGATGACTCAAAATCCTTCTATAATTAGGATACATAAGATGTCACTTTGAGGATCATGATATGTAATTAATCCACTAAAGGTGGTCCCAAAACATAATATACACATCATGAGAAATTAAAATTGAACATTTTCCATCCCTTGTATCTAACACCAAGAATAGCTTGTGTTGTTTTAGGGAACTAAAATAATCATTTCATCACACCATGAGTCTCATAAATGACAAAGAAAACCAGAATTTATAATACACAAACAAGTGAACTAAAAAAACTATGATTATCTCCATAATTTGGACACATAGGACATCCATGTAGTACTCGATCATAGACACATTGTGTCCAAGATCTACCATATAAATCATTTTTCATGATGTTAAACTACATGGGTCCAACGAACTATGTTGTTTTTTATTCCTATAATAACAAGGATATGTAGGATGCCTCATAGTTGATCAATCACCTCCTAGAAAAATTAATTTTCTCCTTGCATGGTATAAAATTTATATGATCTTTTTTACATGTGTTTTCTTTATAAATAGGTGACAATTACTAGATAATTATGGACACCTAAAAGAAATATAGATAGATTCACTAAACGGACCACAATGTTTTTCACTTGACTTGGAATTCACAGAATCTTTTATTGTTAGGTAAACAGTCCCATATATGGGTTAGAAAGATATTTAAAAACCTATTTTAATTCTATTAGAGATTCCTAATGTAGCCAAAAATTCCCCCCAAATGGGTGTGATGAGCCCAACCTCCCATCATCTTAAACAATGAGAGTCCCCATGAGTCAGTATCCAAAAAAACCAAAATGACCTCTATCCTTTGGAATGATGGTTTATACCCAGTTACATATGGGAGAACCATTTCGGGTTTATATGGAAGACTAGATAAAGGGAATACCCAAAATTAGTGATTGAACAAGGATTTAAACACCCATAATTAGTTAAATTTCTAGGAATAATCCCATTCCATGTTGTCCCCAAAATCTCGATGAAATAATGTCACATATTAGTACCTAGGATCTAAATATCTCTTACCCATAATACATCACAATCCATCATTGGTCCATGGGTAGCTAATCTCCCTCCTTAGATAACAAAATATTTCAAAAAAATATAGGGGATAATTGAGTATCCTAAATTCCATCTCATTTTTTGGATTAGAAACCACCCCAAATAACATTATATAATATAAATCAATAAGTGGTTTTATTCCCTACCAATATATCACTATATAATCATCATAATCTAAGTATAATAATCCTCCCCTGATATCACAACATATTTATCATTTGGGGGAGATATAGTACACACATATATTACTATATCATAATACTTATGTAGATATGTAGCACACTCAAATATCACAAAACCATTATCATCAAGAGGATATGTTTCCATCATGAATATAAATATATTTTCATAATTATGAGATAAGAGGCTCTCTTCGGTATCCCTATTTAATCTCTATTAATATGATTAGGGTTCCACTAATATATCATTATACAATCATCATTAGGGGTTATGTTGTATACCTAGATATTACTATAATATTGTTATCGAGGGATAATACTCTGGAAAACATATCAATATACCACCATCATTGTGGATATAAGTTACCATAAAAGATAATAATATACCATCAAAGTCACAATAGTTTGAAACTATCGCTAAACCCAACCAACATTTTCTGTAATGGACTCTCGTGTTCAAAACCCATTAACATCACTATATAAATATAAGGAATCAAAAGAGTTATTTAGCATGTTATAATCCTTCTCATGAACAGCACAAAATTAGGGCCCCTACATTAGTACCCTAAGCAAAATAAATGTCTTAAATATGGAATATGTTCCCTTGACTGATTAATAAATTCTTTGTTTAATTATTATACCCTAGAGGAAATCACATCCATTAATATTAAGTGATTATCAAGATTTTTAAACTGCTAATAGAATCAATTAAATATAAACTAAATCAATAATAATTGTATAACATGAACCCCATTTCCAAATTCAATCATAGTCAGTTGTCATATAATTATCCTAAATATATATCCTTTATATAGTATTTCTACTTGGATATAGATACATTCCAATCGAGGATGAATACTAACCTGACATGTTAACAAAATATCCAATAGATTATATGGTGACTTATTATTATTTTAGTCACACCTTATACCTACAACTCCATAATAAACACATTTATTTAAATGAAAGAGACAATTGTACTAATACAATGGACCTCTATTTTACATTAATTTCATTTATAAGCACTATGGTCCACGTATCTCATAAAATTTTTAATAATTATTTTTGTTGACAATTATAACCATGAAATAATGTTTAGTGTTCAATACTCCATCAATACCCATTATAATTTAGTTTTACACTTATGGATTAATGAAAAATAATTCATTTATATTTAATCATTGATTTCACATAGGTGGTGATCATTCATATCACATTTCATATAACATTGTTTTTAAACATTATGAAACAACATATATTGACTCTATTTACATTAAGCAGTCATCATCTACCAATATCAACCACGCCTAACCACCAACCACTCATCAACAAGAGTCCCAAACCCTATCAAAGTCAATTCAATTATTTATAATTAATTATAAGCAATATCATAGTTTATCCTATAATTAATAAATTATTAATTCTAAGGTTATTATTAAGAACTAACTCACTAGGTAGCGTATGATATTAAAACATTCTACAATGGGTTGTGACTTACTCCGGACACAACATCAATCATGTCGCTAGTAAAATTCTTAACACTAGATAATGATTCCCTAATCAAATAAACTGTCTAAAATTATTAGAAAAGAAATAATAATGATTATTGGATTGAAAATGGAGAGAGAAATAACATAATCAATGGAAAATAATCAACCAAGAAACAATGATCCATGAGTATCATGAAACAAAATATATGGAAGAGCATTTATTCCTTCCATTTTCTTATCCAAAAAATTACGAAATAAAATTGGGGAGTTCCCAATTATAATCCATAAATACCATCCCATAATTATATTTAAATACTAGTGAACACCTCATCACAATATGAACCTAATGGCTGACATTGTGATTCTATGTCCATGGACATCCCTTGCGTCATGAACAATCAAAGGTATAATTCCCCACCTCGAGGAATAATATGAACATTAACACCTTGGGCGTTTATGAAATGAAATATCTCTTAAAAATGTGACAATCATTGGATGGTAAACCATATAAGTATAGAAAACATCATTATGACCCTAATATCAACCTAACCCATGTTTTAATTATGCAACAATCAATTTCAAGTTAAATATTTTAATTTAATGAGGTAATATAATTTACACAAATACAGAGAAAGAATTAATGCTATGAAATAGAAACTATCACCCCACATGATTTATCCATCATCTCTCATAGTGTTAAATCCCATTACCAACACCCTAATTAGTGAGTCATACCCCATTGTGGTGTTATCCACTACTATACAAGAATTAGTCTTACTATACCATTTGTTATTTTTAAATGTAACCTTGCATTTCATGGTTCCCTGGTCATATTTTTTCACAGAATAGACCCTAATGATTGTTATTATGAAACAAATACCATTCCAAGGATCCCATTTGATATGCTATAGGCAATTACCCATGCTGAAATTTATCATTTAACCGAGCTCTTCACTAAGGGAAAACACCATATGGTTGCATCATGATTCACCTTAACTATAAATATTTTTTTTAACATATAACATGTTTAAATTGTGATATGTATCCCTCATGATACCACTACCATAATTAATTTACAAATACAATCACAAAAAATACAATACATATTATGATAACAATTCCTTCTAATTATGTCCCAATTTATTTAATTAAATTTTAATCCCTTGTGATACATTCTATGTAAAAACACCCATAGGTTGTGGAAAGATTTATTTCTTATTGAAAAATATTATTCAGAGGTCACCTAGAGCATATTATGACACTCACCTATTCACCCAATACAACCATTGATACCTCAACAACATACAAGAATACCAACTAAATATTATTTTACTCTTACAATACTTATCTAAATCCCAATACAATAAAAACCATGATATTATACTAGAAATTAAAATAATCTCTTATTTTAATTGACCAATAATAATGTCAAATGTTATAAAATACAAAATACAACATTTCTTATTTCCTAGAACATTTTATGTTCATACTGCATACACCATCTTGGTCACCAATCCGTGATTAATTCAATAAAATTGATGTGTCCCACTTGTTATGGTCATGCTAATACAACCCCCAATACTGGTAAACTACTCGAAAACCCTATGGAGCCTCATACCATTGCCCCTAATAACATTTTCCAATCCCAAAAAAATAATGTTTCACTCTATTAGAACCATCATTCCTAATTTAATGTAAAACATCCTATCCAGGACTCAACCACACCAATAATTATAGAAAACACACTACCCCCGGAAATGTGACACACATTAACTCCAGCTTCTCTTTTAAACATCCTTAATCTTAACGACATTCCTGAATCCATAAAAAATAGAAAAAATACATCACAGGATAACAACACCAGATCACACCCAACCATCTATCACTCATCATCACACCCAAAAAACACATGATTATTCTCATTAAAAAAACTAGTCTAACCCCGGAGACTATATTAAATATTCATGTTCCCAACACATATATCATGTTAGTGTGACATCCACAAGGAATAGAAACCTTTAAAACTTGATGCCCACATATTTTATCTCTCATAACTCCCAATAATTTTCTATATAACATATTTACTCTACCTAACACACATCAATCAATCCAACATATAGTTATTTAATTTCTTGAAACTAAAATATATCCATTTTAATCTGAGAACCATTATAAAAAACATATTCATAGTGTGATATATTAATACATCACACTCAAAATAAATTAAACAATACTTGAAATGAGTACCATAAAATTAAATCATCTTTATTATTCTTCTTTCTATAGGAATTACTTTTTTTATTTCTCAATGACATCATCATTTTTTGTAACTTATTTTAAATGAATGATGTGATTCATGAGCTATGATTAACTTCTCAATGAATTCTACATCTCATGCCCTAATCTATAGTCCAATGATACTATGGATCTACATACAACCATTACCCAACAATTCCAAAAAAATATATGTATACCTACAACAAAAATATCTAACTCATGTTACATGACAATGTTCATTACCATGTGACTCTAGATTTCCATTTATACAATGGGGGGCCACCTTTCCCAACTAGAAACTAAAAATAACATAAATTAAAAAATTATTATAGTTATGGAATTCCTAATATTACCTATATAAATTGTTATGAAAATAGTATCCTTAAGAATTACAAGGACACATCAATCATGTTAACTATTTTGATATTCCCCAAAGATCACAACTCATCCCTCATATGAACAGATCATCCTAACATATTTAAACTCTCACAACACCTATTCCAATCCACCACAACACAAAAATGAACACATTTGACATAGAATTTATTTTATGATATATTAGTGCCACTTTTAAAACCCACATAACCATCTCCCAGAGAAGGGCCAACTCTAACCAACCCATGTCATTGCTTTATGGGTTATCACCATGTAATTTTTCTCGATCACAACAAGGTGACACAAACCATATAGTTTTTTTCTACTATTTAATCCCCAAACTTGTGTTCTCACCATCCAATTCCATAACTAAAACATGACATATAAATATACTTTTGGGGAACTATGGATCCCAAAATTCCATCAAGACATATTTTTTACAACACTATGAAATCTAAAATTATATTTTAAATTAATTGCTAATGTCTTCATTAAATTTCATCACATGAAGTGACAAACCAAAACAAATATTCAAACATTTTATAACAATAAAAATGTAGTTCTGAAATTTTAATGTCAAAAAATAAAAATTAATAATTTAAAATATGAAAAAATAAAAATAATGATCTATATTAATATAAATTCATCATTGATAATTAAATTAGTGTAGAAAACAAAATAATAAGGTTGATTTATATATAATTGGTAACCCTTTTATAATTTTATTTTATGTGATATATTTTAAGACACTAATAATACTTATTGATAAAATATATTTTGATATGAATAATATATTATCATATATATGATTTGTGATTAATGTAAAATTAGAATTCGATCCTCTTATTTTTTAATAACACATTATTTTTCTATGAAAATAAATTTAATTGTATTTTTATGTTTTTTAAAAATGAAAAAATATAAACTATTATAAATTGAATATCATTAAATAAATAAAATTTCTATATTCAACATCATAATATTATATAAAAACTAATTTTTATGTTTTTTTAAATTAATTTATTTGTATCTGAATTGGGAAAATACAGCTTTTATGAGAAATATAACTTTTAGGACATTATCAATATATAAGGAAGAAATATATTATTATAAAATATATTAATTGATCAAATTTGTAGTTAATTAAAAAATTATAATTTTTAAAATTACAATACAATGTTAAAAACCTATGATGAACATTTGAGGGACATAAAATAAATTTTCACATAAAAATATATTTTTTCCTTTTCTTTTAATTAAATATTATTTTTTAAAAATTTGGTTTTTCATTTATTTGAATGACTAATAAATTTAAGTTTTTTTAGTAAATCAATTTATATCATGGAAGTCAAATTCATTAATAATTTTACACTACACATTACTTTTACTCTGAGAAAATGCACATTATATTGATGTGTTTTTAATCATTACATGTGTTAATGTAAAAAATTAGTTTTCAAACACCTAATTTTTTATAAAATATACTTTATTTGTATTTTTAATAAATATATTATGTTATATGCTAGGGGAATAATTTATTAGGTATATAAAGTTATTTCATTGGGTATAAACGTTATATCACAATAAAACATAATGTTGTAAAATTTAAAATTATATGACTAATGGTTTTAAAAATAAGCTTAAAACATGTGTAAAAATGAATGGATGAGGTATTATAAGAATCATATAATCCCTCAATTGATTATTATTCTTTTAAAAAGATTCTTTACAAATATAATATTTCTTATCAGTATATTAATTTTACAAAAAATACAATTCTGAACTTTTATAAAAGGGTCCTCTCACCACCCATTCATGACCCATTAATGAATTTTGTTCCAAATAGAATGACTAACATGTTTTGTTATTTTATCATAATAATCAATTTAATTGAGACTATAGTATAAATTTATTGATATAATACCACTTTATTCAGGAAATCCTCCATGTAAAATCGAAATATTTGGACGTAATCACTTTTTCCCTAGCTTATTTTTATTACATTCATAAATTACCAAAAAATTAATTCATTTAAAAATAAGTAATTTTTAAAATGAATTTTATAATTCTAAGGGAATAAATATTTACAATATTTCCCCATTCATATTGAGAATAACAAAACTTTCATTCTTATGTTTTGAAAATTACTACATCCATGAAGGAATGACAAATGTTTTCACAATAACCTATCTTAGATATTTATAAGGATAAAATAAAATAATAAAGGTTACATATTTAATTTTTTTATGATTATGAATTGGAAAATTATAATACACCTTACTTCCCTTTCATTATACAAAAAATGAAGACGATTAGCATGTGTTTTATAGATTATGGCCTCCATGATGTAACATATCCTGTTTTTTATTTATTTTCATTTTAAATTATTAATTCTCTAAAAATATAACTCAACACCTTAATATATTCTAATTAATATCATTTTTATTCGTTTTTAAGGATATTTCTCCCAAAAGGAACCATATCTGTAATCGTAATCACCCATTAGTTATGATATTTTCATTTAGAGTCTTTCTAAACACATACATGAAACAATTATTAAAAAAATTTCATGTATGACTATGAGAAACTAATTATGGATAACATATCATAATAATAATATAATACTTATTTATTTTTGTTTTGTTGTTGAAAATATTAATTTTAAACACATGAATTAGATACCATTGTCCTATCAAGAAAAATATCCGAAATATTCTCATATACAATTTCAACAATAATGATCACAAACAAAACATTAAAAGAGTGAAATTTAAATAGTAAAAATATTTATAAATTAAAAAATACAATAAATATAATTATATGGTAATTATTAAATTTAATAAATGAATGATGAATGAAATTACTAATACATATCATGTTTAATACTATCAATATTACTCACACCCTGTATTGAAAATAGATAATAAATCACTAATCAATATTAATATAATAATTACGAATGATATTTGTAAGCGTTTTTATATATGAATAAGGTTACAAATTCGGTGAATAAAATATGTAATTTAATTTCATTATATAGGATATTTGAGTTCATTAGTGGAAGAAATGAATTAATTTAATGGGGTATTTCTCTTAAATTTATTTTCTTGTTACATACTTTATATTGTGAACCATTATATCTTTGATATGGTGTAATTTATTCCTATTGGATGATCTTTAAATATTCATGTAATTAATGGGGTTTTATGATATATGTCATTTAACTTATATAAATGGCTTTCAACAATAAGGATACAAATGTTTTAATGGTTTATTTGAGTCATTTCCAATATGAAAGGCTTGTGTGACATTGTATACATGATTTATATTATGAGTTTTATTAACTAAACCATTGAAGAAAGGTTTAAATAATTCTTTTCATTTCTTGATAATTGAATTATATTTTCATTATATTACATTAATATGTTTTTGTTTTTTATGTTATAATTACTGAAAATATTAATTCTTCCTTCTCATTTGGAAATTAGAGTTGTTTTTGCAAGATAATCCATCCTGGGAATTTATATAATATTTATAAAACCCCAATAATTATATTCTCATATATTATACTTTGGGTTATACACATCTTATCACTATTCTATTTTCACCCTTGACTCATCATTTAACCATTGTATGGAAACTGTCCATACAACTTCTTCAAATTTAGAATCCTCAAATTCATTGACCGTCTTAATTTGACACTATTATGAATGTACATATTTATTCATAAATAATTGACTAAGGTTATTTATATGTTATTCATTCTCCTATAAAGATATAATCAATTACAATCCCTATAATATAAATAATGTTTTACTTCCTTTTAATTTCCATATTATCATATTCTATATGAATTAATTTCCTCTAAGTTAATTTCCAATATGAACACTCTATATTATATTACTTTTATTAAAGGTTATTAGCATAGTTATGAAATTATTAATGATTTGGGAAATTATTGATTTAATTTTATAGAAATATTATTAATTTTTTTTAGATTTATGGATTATTATGTACAAATATATTCCATTTTCTTTGTGGGGAAATATTGAAAATCAATTTATTTTTTATTCTGATATGAATTTTTATCAATTACATAAGAAAGTATACTTTTTATATTTTAACCATATGTTTTTATGGATGATTATGACCATATCATCAATTTTATTTATAGGATAAATATATTGATGTTCGGTGTGTTTTTATTCCAATAATGATGATTATTTTGGAAAATTGATTATGAAGATTATTTTTATTCATGAATTTCATATAATCAATTTCTTTTATGTAAACATGTAATTGGTGGTTCCTTGTATTTTATATCACCTAAATGAATACCATTTATTTCATGATACAAAAATTTTAGGTATTTGTTATATTTCTACCCAATGATTGCATGATGTCTTAGATATGAAAATTATGGAAAGATTCCTTTATTAGTCGTGTAATTGATCATAGGAATAATATTTCAGCTATTGTGATTATGGTAATGATTAAAAAATCAGACATTTTTTGATGCATAACCATGAGTTGGGTTATTTTTATATATTATTTTAATTTTATTATTAACCATGGATTTGTTCGAAGACCATGTTATTATTTGTATTTAATTTTTTTATAATAATTTTTTTCCCTCCATATTATTTATTCCATGTTCATTGCTTTATATCTTCTGATATCTGTTTTTCCTCATTGAGAATATCTTCTCACCGTTGATATATTTTTAATTTCCTAGTTAATAATGAAATTTTTTACACATAATATTTTTTTATGAGTATCATGTGTGGAGAATATTTTATGAGACATTGGGAACTATTCAAGGAGTAAATAGATTCTTATATAGTGTATAAAATGGCCAATATTTTGAACATAATACACATTACACGTATGATGTTTTTTTATATCACTATAACTCTAAAAAAAAGGGATATTCAAATGTATGTGAATCCATATTTACTAGTGATATTGTAATTAATAATTATTAAAATTGTGCCACGTCAGTTCAGTTCAAATCATGAATGTAAAGTGGGTATCTATTCACATAAGAATCCAGGATTGTGGGTCTAGTGTATCATAGTTGGTATTAAAGGAGGTTTCAGATAACATTAGTGGTTAGGATGTTAGTTGATGTTGATTTAAGGGACGATAAGTGAATTTTGACCATAATTTAAAAGTTAGGGATAAATCTTTATGTTAGTTTATGTAATCTTGAATATTTTAGAGAACATCATAGGGGAAATTTAGTGAAAACACTAGGGATAATTATAAGGGGTACATTTACAAATAAGGTAAAATATTATTTTTTTAAAATTAAATATTTCATGGTTTTCTTATAAATAAATTCTTTTTTATAAATATAAATGTGATGTAGGATCTAAAATTAATGTACCTATGGGTAATAACTATAAAATTGGCATGCTTGTTAGTAACTCAATCTCCATCTTGAACATGAAAATGAGGTCAATGTACCAAATTATTTTGACACTCCTAGATAATATTTTCTGGTTATTCAAAATATCATTTCTAGATATTATAAATTATTTATTTTTGTCACCACCAATTTAGTGGGGCCCGTGCTACCACTCCCCAAGCCCACATCCAATGTGATAGGGGCTGGTGACTATCACCATGTAGGAATATCACTAACATAGGATGCATTAACTATGTACCTATACACATTCACACATATCCAATCCCAAAAATAATGAAATGTATAAACCACTAAGGAAAAAAATGCATGCAAATAACTAAACCACACTGTTAGTGCACAACAGAAGTAAACTGGAAAAGGTAAAACTGTGCTACAATACAATCCCACAAACATCAAGGGTCTGAAAATTATAAATTCCAACCTATAAACACAAATAGGTATTGGGAAAGATTCTTTTAGATGTTGGAACACCACAGCCTATATAGAACTCAGAAATCTCATTCAGGTCCTTTTCCTCCCCGGACTCCATCAAAAGGCCGCTCGTCTGCACAAGACATGACACGTGCGGGAAAATCCCATGCAGGTGTGAGTATAAAAATACTCAGTAGAAGACACTGAACACCACAAAGTAATACACAAAGGAATGGTATAGTTCCCTCTAAAAGTGTATGTCTTGACAATATATAACAGGTGAAATACAATCCAGATATATTGAAAACCTAGACCTGCAGTTTAGAGACATGTCACACAATAGAAAACCCCCGATAGGGAATCAGTTCAAAGATTCAATGAAGAACTTGTATGGGAGAACTCACTCCATGAGTCTAATAACTTGGATGTAATCCATCCGAGAATTATTTTTCATTTTGAAAATCCTTGAGAGATAGATACACTCATTTTGGGAGAACACACTCCTGATTGTGGAAAGATCATGACACACATATGTGGATCACTTACAAGGCCTTGGTGGATACCATGACTCATCTGTATTCACCTGCTAAATTGATTATAGGCGTCCTTTAGGAGAATTCATGTCGATAACTAATTCATCCTAGGGTCATGAATGAAAAAAGGATCTTGCTCTCGGCCTATTAGAGGGATACCTGACTATATCTCGTATTGTCTGGATGATGGGATCATACACCTGTGAATGGATACGATACATGACCATCAGGGGAATTAGAATAGGGGCACCAAACCAAATGAAACATTTCCCTTAAATGGTGGAAAATAAGGATCAAACCATGTTCTATGATATACACTGTGTGTACAAGGGTTACACGTCATGTCTCTCGACTCTAGGTATTCCCCATGTAGAATGGAACGAGTCAGAAGAACATGCCGTGTAGAAATGTAGTACACCTCGTGTAGTAATGACCACATGCAATTTCTATGTATCTGGGGATCCCTTCAAGTATTCTTTCATGTGCCCATTAACAATTGCAACATGTGTGTGCTATCCAATGTAAATAGTACAAGGGTTAGTTCGTGAAACCGACCTGGTCTGGTTATGTGGTAGAGTACACGACCATTTACCCACCTTGTGCCCGTGTATCACCTTTGATAAACACCTTGTCCTATGTAAGGAACCATATGTCATGTTATTTGGAGAACACACCGTGTAATCATATTAAGAACCGTGAAACCCTAGATGCCTCATAGTCAGACCCACACAGTATGTTTTTTGGAATACATGCTCTGTGTTCTGGAAATTTCTAGAATCATATTTTCTTTATTATCGCACCTCCAGTGATTCCTAATCATTGATCCATCCACCTGATCGACATGAAACTCCATGGTTGATATCACCCCAACACCACAAGGCCATTTCCATGGGTTTTGAGCATCCAATCAACCTCGAAAACACGTCCTAATTTACCATCTTGATGAATGCTTGGAGAATTATAACTCTCAAACCTTGTCTATTCATCTGCCACTATCATCATCACTCCTCCACTGGGACATCATGATATCAGATATCCATTCTGAGGTATTTTCACCAAGTAAATGGTGATTAATGACTCATCGTTCTTATCCTCGCGAAGAACGCAAAGAAAGCGGGGATGAGGGAGGAAGAAAAGAAAACAACAATGGAGGAACGAACCTATGATGTCTTTCATCATGATGTTAACCCACTCATATTAGAATGGTTGAACATGGAATATTTAAAAAATTAAACATGACAAAATAAATCCCAAGGAAAAACCCAAATAAGAAAATCAACATTACTATAATGACGGTGAGTGTGTCAACCTGTTCATGGGATGATCCACATTCATTGCTTAATTAATGAATGTGGAATAAATAATCTAAAACAGCACCCCTTCCTCAAGAATGGATCGATCGTTGACGAAGGAAATCTTATATCATCATTGTCATGATCCTCCAACTCCTTTGGCCCAATGATTCACACTTTTGGATGATGTCCTTCATCGTCGAGAAAAATTCTTAAATCTCTATAAATATCTCTCAATTTATCCCCAACTCTAACATTTGATTAACCCATTAAAATGAGGGAACACATTTTAGCATTCTTTCATGATGTATTATTAATGATTTAGCATTGCTATTTCTGATTCATTATCTCATGTCAATAATTATCATAACAGTTTCCCCATCATTGTGCAACAATGATTATTTCCATATAAATTAAATAAACTTTTCAAATTATTTTATTTTATATTATTTTATATTATTTTATTTTACATAAAACATCTAAAAATTAACTTGATCCCTCGGCCCGTGTAAGTCGAGGTTAGGCCCATTATTTTGTAATGTAATCATCCCGGACATAATGGTTCCCTTAGATTTTTTATCTGGCCATCCTTTCGGAGTCTACCATAGCCTCCCACATCCACCAACTCACTTAAAATATTTTATACATTTTTTCTGGGCACTCCGAGCCTCGGAATCCCATGCAGTCAAAAAGTATGGTCTCCAAATAATTCAATATAATATTAAAAAATAATACATGGAAAATACGAGCCATTAAATTCTCCCAATAATAGGGCTTTACATCCTCAAAAAGCTAAAACAATGGGCTACTAAAACAGAAGTGGCCACTGGGCATAGATTTGAGCCGCCCACTATAACATGCTCTCCTAAAGATTCACAGGCTACGACCGAACGCAGACCATGGGAATCGATCTCCCACTACGAATTCTCTCCTATTGATCGACGATCTCTATTTGGTACTCAGCAATGGTCTCTCAATCATCGATGTCTAACTCTTCCTAGTCGATTACATTCATTGGGTTATGCAAGTACCTCCTCAACTAGGAGAAGTTTAAGACACTATGTACCCAGTGCAACTGTGGTAATAGAGCTAGGTGGTAAGCCACCTCGCAAACTCTTTGTAGTATCTGGAATGGTCTGATGAACCTGAGAGATAGATTTCCACCCAGCCAAATCTCTGTAACCCTCATCGAGGTGAGACCCGAAGGAAGAAATGGTATCCCTCCGTGAAATACAAAGGTGTTCTTCATCTATCGGCATATGACTTATGCTAGCTTTAGGCAGTCTTCATCCACTCCTGGATGATCTGCATCTTATTGGTTGAAGCTCGCACCAACTCTGGACCCTTGAGTGCTGACTCTTTGGGGCTGGTCTAGAAAAGTGGTCGTTGATAGGGTCTCCCATATAAATCCTCAAATGTTTCCATACCATTGGTGGGGTGGTAGTAGTTATTGATTGCAAACTCCATCAGTGGTAGATGGTCCTCCCAACTATAAACAAGGTCCAAGATACATGACTTCCAAATACCCTCCAGAACCTGAATGGTCCTCTCTGTATGACCATGGATTTGGGGTTGGAATGTTGTGCTCAAGCATAGATTATTCCCAAAAACTCCTAAAATCCCATCCACAAGTAGGATGTGAAGTGGGTATCTCAATCTGAGACTATTGTAGAAGAGATTCCATTAATCTGAACTATCACCTATACGCAGAGGCATCTTAATTTCTGTATAGAACAATGCTCCCTAATAAGTATGAAGTGGACTGACAGGGTGAGTCGGTAAATGATCACCCATATATAATCATGCCACATGGATGGATCTGGAAATGCCATCATGAAGTCCATAGATATTCCATCACACTTCCACTTTGTATCCTACAATGGTGATCTAATCATGCCTAAACCTTGTGTTTATCCTTCACCTGCTGGCGTGTAAGGCATCATGAAATGAAGTTTGCTACTTCCTTTTTCATGCCTGAGCAGCAAAAATATCATTAGAGGTCATTGTTCCTCATTTCCAGTACATGATGTATAGCCAAGGGGGATGTAGGAAACTCCTATAGTACCTCCTCTATCAATGCCACTGGTACAACTGTGGATCCACTGATAAAAACTACATGCTCACCACATTTCGAATATCCATCAAGAGCATATACCATGGATAAATGATCATGTAAAAAAACACAGTTGACATCTCCAAGTTGTGCCTCCCAAACTCAAAGCAATATTGGAGGGTTGAAAACCATCGACTAAAGGTAGTTTTCATCTTCTCTATTCATGAAGTATAATTGTAACGAGGCCAACTCTTCTGGTGCCTCACTCAACAACTACGATCATGATATCCTGCAAAGATCGTCTACCACCTTGTTTACCTTTGTTAGTGTATAGATGATCTCAAAATCAATGTCTTAGAGGAACTCCAGACAAAGACTCATTCTTATATTTCGATCTTTCTGTTAGATGATTTACATGAGTCTCTTGTGGTCAGTGTAGGTTATAAATTTCTCACACCTAAGGTAGTATGGCCAAATCTTCAACGTGAAGTCTACGACAACAAACTCAAGATCATGGGTTGCATAGTTCTGCTCATGTGGCCTATGCTGGCACAAATTATAATCCATCACTTCCTCTATCTACATAAGGACACATCCAATCCCAGTCCCAGATGCATCACTGAAAACTACATACTCGACACCCTCCTTTGGAAATCTCAAAATTGGGGTTCACGTCAAACTCTTTGTCAATTCCTTGAAATCCATATGGAACTTCTCCATACACATGATGGGTTTACCCTTCCTGGTCATGGCCATCATCAGTTCTGATATACAAGAGAAATTAGGAATGAATCTCAAGTAATATTCTTCTCTCCTATGGAAGCTTCTCACCTACATCACTCACTTTGGTGACACACATGCTAACACTGACTCCAACTTGGCTGGTTACACAGCTACTCTATGTACTAACACGACATGTCCTAGAATGTGGAAATCCCTAATCCATAACTAGCCTTTATAAATCTTCCCAAAAAGCTGGTGCTCTCGGAATATGGCTAGAACTATCCGTAGGTGTCTCTTGTGCTCCTCCTCTGATGAAGAGTACACAATGATGTCATCAATGATGACCACTATGAACTGGTTTAAATATGGATCGAAGAAAATGTTTATAAGTCCAATGAACATTGAGGAGGTGTTCATCATACAAAATGTTATCACCATGTACTCATAGTGACCGTAGTGGCATCTGAATGTCATCGTCAGTATATCCATGTCCCGTACTCGTAAGTGGTGGTATCCTGATCAAAGTTCAAACTTCAAGAAGCACCTTTCCCCTCTTATCTAATCTAAGAGATCATTGATCCTCGGTAGTGGATACTTTTTCTTCACCGTCACTTGGTTCAGGCCCCAATAATCAATACACAACCTCAAACTCCCATATTCCTTCTTGGAAAATAATACCGGGGCTTTCCATGGTGAAACGTTGTGTCTTTCAAATCCATTCATATAAAAATCCTCCAACAACACACTCATTTCTCGAATCCCTATGGTAGCCATATGATATGATGGTGAGGATATATATGTCTTCCCCGGGTGTATGTTGATGTAGAATATGATCTCCCAGTGGGATGGTAATCCTAGAACATCTCTAGGAAAGGCATCCTCATACTCTGCCACTACTACTGGGATCTAGAAGCTATCAACATCCACTAATATTAGGTTAATGAAATCCAAATCATAAGGGATCAGATGAATACTCCAATGCATGATCCCATTATGTGATTCATAGGTCTCCCATTCACACACAAAGGAAAACCACATCCCATTATTGTGGACTCACGACACTCTTTGCCTAAAGCTGTGAATTTGGGGATGGACCAAAGATAACTAATTCTTTCTGAGAATGTCATCAAAAGGCCTCAACACTGCAACTGTGAGGTTCCAAATGTAACTCTCACCTTCAAGGGTACGATCACATTGTCTGTAAAGGTGTGTGATCAACGATTCTCCTCCCGTAATTGTCTCCAAGCGTAATTGTCGATCAACGACACTACCAAAATCAAAAAATTTCACAAACCTCTAGTCACAAGGAATGAATGACGAATACATGTGTCTATAATTATGGAAGATAAGGTAGAGAAGAAATATATCATACCTTGTATCATCTTTGGATTACTTGTGTCGTACACATCGACTGAATAAAACCGTCCCAGCCACTGTCCCCCAGCTCCATGAACCTGGTGTGGACCTCCTATGGGTGGTGGAGGAAGTAGTTCAAAGTATCGTCCACCACCTGCATCTCTCCCAACTCCTCTTCCACATTCGATTCCTGGTGGGTCTATCTGATCCACTCTCTTCATCTGCATCGATGTTTTATCCACCACTTCTTTATCAGTACCTCGTTAGGTTGGACATTCTCAATGGATATTCCCTCTATCGACGCATGAGTAGCATCACCTCTCCCTAGGCTGAATGGATCTAGCATGAGACCCTTGGACTATTGAACCCTTGTCCTGGGTCCTCATGTGACATCTCCCATGTCTGGATCCCTGTTCATTACATCGGCTCCCTACTGTCAAGGTCTTTGTGCCTACCTACCTATAGCTGACTATTGCCAGCTATCTCTGCTTCGCCATGAAGATCTCTATCCCCAAGTATCGCCCGATCACCCAAGAATAAGTCGAAATTAATAGAGTCAGGACACTAGATTAAATGTACCATTGTAGAACATGCTCAATGGTTCATGCTCTGAATTACTAGTCCCAGACCATATATATCGTGAACCTGATGTGATTGGAGAACCTCAATCAATAGTCAACAACCATCAAACTACCCATCAAGTGAAGAAGAATCATATGAATATACACCTAACTCAGAGTAACAGGAGATATCTAATCCCAAAATATTCATTCAAACTCTATCAATGAATGTGTCTCCTCATCACGAGTCTGTGTTGTCAGAATCCACCATCCTCCCAATGAACCCTAAAGAAGGCTCTCTCTTAAGATCATCATCCGGTCCACTGGTGTCCTCACTAGACATAAAACTCTTGTCACCATCTCAATCCAACCCTTATTCTCTTGAGGTTAGGGCTTTCCTCAAAACCTGAGGGGGTGTATGTTTATAGAACTCATGGAGCACTCTTAGCCTATACACCTCATCCTTCGGTACTGTAGGTACCATGGGATGCTACACTGGTTCTTGTATAGCAGGTTGACCACTTAGATGTAACTCTTGTAGAACTCTTCTAGGTTTCAAAGCCTCTTCAATGAGGGTTTCATCCTCATGATTGAGATACTAAATCCTAATGGGTATTCATCACAGAGGAATCCTATATGGAAACAAGAGGTACCATGGTCAACGAGTATATCTGGATAGCCGAAACAAAGGACATAGAAAACTATAACCATTCATATATGAATCAAGTACAATTATTTTACTTCCCTGAACACAATTTCATACTGTACCGAGTCGAAAATAAGGTTATCAGAGTCCTATTGTATTGATACTTTAGCTTCCCATACTAACACTAGAGTCTCTGACCTAAATTCTTAGCTCGAATCACTTAACGTTGTTGACCCAAACCAATCTCACAGACTCTTGGTCATAATCTAGAACCGAGCATACTCTGATACCACCCTATCACGACCCGTCCAAGTGGGGCCTATTCCGTGACTCCCCATGCTCCTCTCCAATAGGTCAAAGGCTAGTGACAAGCACCGATTAGGAATATCACTATCTTGGGAGGCATTGCCTAAGTATATTTACAAATGCACACATCTCCTAGCTGAAAAATTCTAAAATTTAAAAACCACTAAGGAACAAAATCCATGCATACAACTAATCCCAACCAATAGAATACAACAGTTCAAAAGTGGAGAAAGTAAATTAGGGCTAGAATACAAGCCCACCAACAAAAATAGTCTAAAAACTACAATGTTAATCTTGTAAACTAAAATAGGTACAAAGACTAATCCTATTAGCCGTAGGAACACCACGGCCTGTAGGGAACTCCGAAATATCATTCTGGTCCTAGTATACAATGGATGCTTTCAAAAGTCTGATCATCTACACAAGATATAACAATTGCAAAAAAAGACTTTTCAAGGCTAACTATAACAATACTCATTAAGGGACACTGAAAACAACAAATCACAACAATTACGAAAGGTACAATCATCTCAACATAGTGTATGTCTAATGAACATATAACATGAGATACTCAATCTAGATATATGTATAATCTATACTCATAATCTAGAGAAAAGTAACACAACAACATACCCCTATTAGGGATTCAGTTCTATGATTCCACAAAGCACTCACTCGAGAGAACACAGTCCATGAGTATGATATCTCAAATGTCATCCATCTAGGAAGTACTATTCATTGGGAAAATCTATGGGAGATAGATACACACATTATGGGAGAACACCCTCTGGAGTGGGGAAACATCACGATGCACAGATGAGGATCATTGAAAAGGCCTTGTATGATACCACAACTCACCTGGATTCACCTACTATGTTGAGTATCATTTTCCTATAGGAGTAGTCACATTTATTACTGAATAAATCTAGGTCCAGGAATGGATATAGGATCTCACTCCATGCCTCTCAGAGAGAACCCTGACTATATATTGGGATTTACTTATGAAGGTGTCATACTCTTGTGAATGGAAACGATACATAGCCTTCATGAGAACAAGCTAAAGGGGAACTAACTGAAAATAAATTCCATGAAATAGTGGAAACGAAGGATCAAACCATAATCCCAGATATGCACAGTGTGTAGAAGGTTTACACGCCATGTATCTCGACTCTGGGTACTAACTATGTAGAATATACTGATTCATAAAAACATGTCATGTAGAAATGTAAGTACACGACATATAGTACGGACCACAGGTTTTGTCCAAGTAACTGGGGTTCCCTTCATTTACGTGGTTGTGTTCCCATAAAAGGCTGCAACCCATGTGTGTTATCCCGTATAACTATTACATGGGTTTGTCCGTGAAACCGGCCTGGTATAGCTATGTGGTGGAGTACACAAACATGTCCCCAACCCATGATCATGCATCACCTATGATACACACTAAGTCCCGCGTAAGAACCCACCGGTCAAGTTCTATGGAGAACATGTCGTGTCATCTCATTAATCCCCGCGAGACCCTCGCCGCGACATAGTTGGATCCAAACTGCGTGTTCTTCGAGATACACACCGTGTGTTCTAAAAATTTCCAAAATCACAGGTTCTTCACCGTCACACATTCAGTGATGCCCAATCTTTGATCCGGCCACCTGATGATCACGAAACTCCAATGTTGAGATCGCCCTGACATTGAAAGGAGATTTCCATGGGATTCGGGGCTCCAATTGGCCACGAAAACATGTACATATTTACTCGCAAGATGAAAGATCAATGAACAGGAACTCCTGAACCATGTCGATTCATTCGCTACTATCATCATCGCACCTCCACTGGGTCATCACGATGTCAGATCACTATTTTGGTATCGTTTCAACAAGTAATGGTTGTGAAAAAATTCCTCATTTATATCCCCCTAAAAAACATGAAGAACAAAGTGAAGTAGGACGATTAAAGGAAAAAAACAAGGAATGAACCTTTACCGTCGTTCGTCACAACATTAATCAACTCTCATTGGATAGTTTAAATGGGTAAAATATTAATCATTATGTATGTCAAATGAAATACAATGAACAAAAAAGAAAATGAAAACCCCTCCCCATAGAATGATGATGCATGGTTCAACTGTTATGTGGGATGATCTTCGTGCATCGTTTAATTAAATAACGTGGAAGAAACAATCTAAAACACCACACATACTTCAAGAATATATTGACCACTGATAAAGTAAATCTTCTTTCATCGTCGTTGATATCCTGCAACTCCATTAGCGCTACGATTCACACTTTCAATCGATGTCGTTCATTGCCGAGAGGAGTTTTCAATGCACCAAGAAGTTCTCTCAATTTCTCCCCACGTCTAACATTCGATTAACTCCTTAAAATTAAGGGACAATTTTCAACATTCCATCACACTGAATAATTAATGAGTAAGTGTTTCTATTTATGAGTCATTATGGCATGGAATTAATTTTAGAAAAAGATACCCCATCATTGTGCTACAAAGAATGTTTACAAATAAATTTAAATAATCTATTTGAATTATTATTTTTTATTTTTTATTAATAAAAATTCTTGAAAAATAACTTTTTCCCTTAGCCTACGCCGGTCGAGTTTAGGACCATTATTAGTTAAATTCGTCCTCCCAAACGCATCAATGCCTTCATGTTTTAAATCTTAGCATTAATTTTGGAACATCCACAACCACACACACCCACCAACTCATTTAACATAATTAAAACATTTATTACAGACACTCAGGGACTCGAAATCGCATGCTGTCAAAAATTATGGTCTCAAAACAATTCCATATAAAATTATATGTGGATTTAAATGACGCTATGTATAGATGAATAATTTTTATTTTATTGAATTGTTTTTCCTTGATATATGTGGTGTTCAAGGGAATATGGGGTACTAGGGAGTTGGTTGGAATTGGGAAAATCATGATAGGCATGGTATGTTTTGATAATCAATGATATATGATTAACAATATATCTAAAAAATGGATTTATTTAGATTTTCATTTGTTTCACTTTTTAGGGTGTTCATTTATCCATTTATATGATTGTCTATCTAGGGACTTGTGGAGAACACTAGCCATGATCAATAAATAAGGTGTGTGAATCCTTGGTAGACATGAAAAATTATATCATAGGAATCAATTTTCATATTTTTTATCCTTTTTAAATTGTTTCAAATTCATTATTTGGATATTTTTAATTTTTTAAATGCATTAAAGACTTTGAAAAAAAATGGTCTGATTAAATGTTCTATAAATTTTTTTTTATTTTAAATGTTACATATAATTTTTTAAGAAGTTTTAAATTCCATGTTTTTATATAAATGGTGAAAATTTATTTCATACCATTATCAAAGATAAAATTAATTATGTGTTTCTATTATAATTATTGTTTATGAAACACTTGGATGGATCCTTATTGGTGTCGTTCTTCACACCTTGGACATACCATTAGGTGTGTTAAAATATTTTTTTATCTAACATAGGTAAACTAAATGTGCATAATGGAGAGATTAGTTAACCATGGTAGTGAGGTGTGGTAGTTCATTGGTTAAATGCTATATAGAGATAAAAATCAATTCCAATAGTTTACACACTATAATGAACCATCATTACAAATAATGAATGATCCTCAAGAAGATAGATACTAACTATGAATTATTAAATGTGTTTTTTAAATTTTGGAATCATCATATATTTTAAGGTAATATGTGATACCATTAAGCATAATATCACATGTTGTAGATTTTGGAATGTTTTTTCTTCAGAAAAATAATTAATAATGAATAGGGATGAAATAATTAAGGAACATATTCCATTAATTATTCCATCCCGAATCAATAATGATTGAATAAACCATGGAGTTCCTCACCTTTCGGTAGGGCCATGAGAATATGTTTGAGCATTCCATCCATTTTCTTGAGTCAGTTATTTTTTATCTTGAGGATGTAACAAATTGTAATTTGAAAGAATAGAGGGCCTATATGGTCTTGTTATTAGAAACTTGTTCTCATGTTTTTGTAATCATGTATACCTCTTCTACTAATGTGGTTGATAGAGCACTGGTGGAAGATATGGACCAAGCATGAAATATATTATTAGGTTGAATTCCTCTGATGCATCTGGATAGATTCATATGCTCCCAGAAAAATAAGAGTATGTGTAATAAAACAAGAATGCGAGATATTTTTGACCTTAAGGAGAAGGCTTACTTCAAACTATAAGTACTAGCTAGTAGTTTTCCTTTTACTTTACACCAGTTTGGAAATATCATTCACATAATATGATTTTTTTCCTACACCTCTATATATAAATATTTCATATAGATGTGGAGGATTATTATAAAAATTCCAGTATTATCATTTTATAACACATTATTCAATTATTTTATCATCCCCTAAAGATATATGATGCATTTTGATGATTCAATGGCCACGAGGATCTATACATAGACCATTAGAACTAAGAAGTTTCACATATAATAAGATCTTCTTGTGGAAGGAGATTTGGTTCTTTTGATAGTGAGATATACTGTATTTATTTCTTCATCATTAGTGCCATCTATATTTAATACTAGTGTATCCAAATCTTCTCTATCATACCAATTTTTGAATATTTTCAAAAATATAATGAAACTCAAAACAAATGTAATGGATATAGAGGAGACTCTTAAGATGAAAAGTTAGAATGGTTTTCAATGTTCATTTTTTTATTTATTAATGTCAGAATTTGAGTAAATTTTTTATTTAATGATTCTTAACTAGGTCCTCTTAGCATTATTATAATGATAAACTTGTTGATCACACATAAAATGATTATTAAGTACAACCATTGGATGGTTTCATTTTTTCCTTTAATGGGATCTCTTGGGTAATTTTGAGATAGTAGGTTCAAACTTATATTTTAGTGGATAATCATTTTTAACAAATTTGATGACTGATATCATCATTATATTTTAAACATTGATATTTACCTTTAATTTTTTAGTATCCTTTAGTGGAAATGGAATATCATGTGATATTTACTTATGACCTTCCTAGTTTACCTATGAATATATTGGTGGAATTATTGATTGATTCGGTTCCATGATTTCATAAGATATCTACTCTGTCATATCAAATGGAACAGACTAAATTAAAACAGTTGATGAAACAATTAGATGATTTTATGGAGAATGTTTTTATGCATCTTAGTGTATCATCTTGGGTATCCGTTTTTTTAAATAATGGTTATGGAAAACACTATCATTACATCTACTATTAAAATATTAATCAGTCAAGAAATAATAATGAGTACCCTCTTCCACATATAGATAAATTTTTAACCAAATTAAAAGTTAAAGATTTTATTCTAAAATCCACCATTAGTATTGATATCATTTTTTTAGAGTTAAAGAGTTATATATTTTAATGAATTATTCCAATATTATGGATTTACATTTTGAATATAATATGATGTCATTTTGAATGACAATAAATCATATAGTATTAGTGAATTAATTAATAAATATTCCACCAGGAACATGATTCCTATGAAATGGTATTATTCAATGATACACTTTTTTATCTGACAGGTGAGTAATTTTATGAGATTCACCTGATATATATTTTTAGAATCTTTAGATATCAACCCTATCATACTAAAATATATATCTTCCATTTTTGGATTTAGGATGTTATGTTATTTGGAAATTTGGATTTAAAAAATGCCATCATTGTTGACCCTAATAGTGTGAACGATTTCATGTTTAGATAATTTCAAAAAAATGTATATGAGATTCATTGATTTTTTTGAAGGATATTATTTGTTTTTCATTAATTATTTATTAAATAACTCATCACCATTGAATTTTATTACCATGAAAGCGATAACAATAGTATGGGATTCTAAGTGTCAATATTCATTTGAAGAATAATATTTTCATCTGACCACATCACTTATTTTGATCTTTAAAAAATATTTACATGTTTATGAAGTGCATTTTAATGATTTATTTTAAGTTATCGAATGTATTTTGATACATAGAGACTATTTTTTACATATAGTTCAATTCATTTTCATCCTCATGAGAAGTAGTACCCAACTTATGACCTTAAACTCAATTTTTTTTTCAATATCATAAGTGTTAAAAAATTATTATTATAGAATGTTTATCTATCTATTCTGACCATAAAAGAATAGGATACATCTTTTCTTGTATGTACTTGAACCTTAAAAGGATTTTAGTGGTAGAGAACCTTCATACATTTGACATTTATATCATTTACACCCAAGAATGGGGAATGTTGATATTGATTATATTAGTGTGAAATTTTCTTCGTAGTCTATGATGGGTTAAAAGAATTTATAGGATCTCAAGGGACTAATTTATTATATGCATCATGGATGTGATAGAATAAAATATGATTATTAATCATTCAATAGGAAATATTAAATAATCTATTTGTTACTTGACTTCTTAGGATAATAAACAAGATGATGAGTTTAGAAGTATTGGGATTTCATTATATTTTTGGGAGACCATTATAGAAGAGTCTCTCCATATGTATAATGTTTCATAATTTAGGATTTTTTCTATTTTCGTAGTATCCAGGAGAATGTTTATGATGTAGGATTTTCATTGATCCAAACTGGAATTCCCATATTAATTTCAATAATATACAATGTCATGGAATTTTTGTTATAGAGGATAGTACGAAGCATGAGAAAATTGATTTATTCTCTTATAGTTATTCCAATATGTAATATATGGTTGAGAATAAAAAAACATTCTTATTGTTTCACCCTCTACATGTACTGTTGTGGGTGTGGGATGATGTGTCCATGGATTTCATTTAGTGACTACCATGAACTCCACATAAAAAATACAAACTGTGAGGTATTCAATAAGTTAACTAAATTGGATAATTTGATTATAATTTGGGAAATAACCATTGATAAGGATATGAGTATTTTCTATGTGTAGAAAATTATGAGGATACAATGCGTTTAATTATTTATTACCTTGGATAGGGACCTCTGGTGTACATCATCATTTTGGAATGGACTCTATGAGGTGACAAGTAGTAATGATAAGTTGAGAAATATATACAATCCTAAAATAAGAATGAAAAACAATTCTTATTGTTTATATTTTATAGGATAATATCTATATTTTTTTTATTAGAATTTAGATGCTATTGGGACAACCATTTGGTATTGTTCATGTTTTATTATAACAACATTTATCATCCATCCATTAAAAAGGATCACTTTCATCCTCTTTATGATTCACCTAAAAAATCACCTCATTATTGGTCTAAGTTGGCTGAATCTTATCTTATTATATGAATCCATGTTATCATGATTCTAGTGATTTTTTAGGTTATAAGTCATTTTTTGAGGACAACACAAAGACAACATATTTCAATTGTGAATCATAAAAAAGTACTCTATAATTCCATATCTGTGTCTAGGTTTTCATGATTGTGTCACCACAGTTGGGTTACTATTATTATGGTAATTAGGGTAAGTAGTATCAAATATACCTGGGATATTTCAAGATCCCTGTCATTGTATTTATATTCGAATATTTTGTAACATTAACATTGCAATTTCCGTTTATAAAAAATGTGATTCATGTATCTCAACATAAGAAGTATCATCATGAACCTTATCATGTTTAGAGATGGGGAAGATCATGTTTTTGGTACCCTATATGTTAGTAGTTATGAATCTAATTAAGATTATTTTTTCTTTGGAAATGATCCTGTATAGGATTTCTATTATATTGGGACATGTGTTATGGAACAATATAGTACATGTTCAAGAGACATGGGGTCACAAATCCAACATAATGGACTAATGGAATAATCTATTTCTAAAATAACCATATTCTAGTTGAGATTATTGGGATATAATTTTCTATGGTGAGGAGATTGTGATACCATGATATGAGGTATATTTATTTAGTTATAGGGTGTTTATTTGGGGTTTTAGATGCATTAACATGCTCTCACTGGATGGGAAATGTTTTTTGAATTTCATAGTTAAATTGGGCTAAATAATGTCATTTTACAATTCATTTTGATCCTTTTAATCACTTATATACAATAGTACAGACCCATATGTCTAGTGTAGGCCCCAGTCTATGGAATTGATCATGAGGAAACTCTTTGAACACCATTAATAGTATGGTCTCCACCACAATGTGTTCCAGGTAATGGTCAGTCCAAAATGGCTAGTGTTTTTACACACCTTCATAGTATTATAGCATATCATATAATTGGAATTGGGGGGATAAAGGCCACCATGTCACATTGGATACCAACAGTACAATTTTATTAGTGATTTCAGATTTTTGATTGGCCTAATAAACATCTATGTATTCTATAGGTGAATTATTCCAATTAATAGGTGTTGTGTTTGACCAATATGAGATGGGTTTTATTGAATTTTTTAATTTGTTTTCCATTTATTAAACCCCTATTTCACAATCAATTAATAGGGTTATTAAATCATAAGAATTATAATTTATCTGTTGTTTTCCCTCGACATCATTAATATCTCATGCAATTCATTGTGTTGCATATATTATATTTCCTGTTTTGTGATCAATCTCGAGGTAAGAGGTTATTCACTCCCAACATTTATTTTTAGTTTATTGAATTTTAGATTCATGAATTAGGTGTTTTATTTCCTAATGAAATTTCATATCTCTTAGGAGCACTCTTTATCATGGGTTGTGAGTCCCATTAGAAATACCATGTGATTGATGTGGGTGGTTTTATATAATTTATTTATTTTAAAAACTATACATTCTTGTACATTTTGATTTGGATTTATATATTATTAAAGGCATTATGTATGGTTGATTGATATTTCTATATTTTGGATATCAATATGAAATGGACTTTTATTGTAGTTTTGATGATGAATTTTAAATTAAAATAATTATTTTTTATGGTAAATGAATTATATGTTGGTTATACTATATGAAAATTTATTTCAAAGTACTTTTTATTTGGAAGAAATATTTATTCTAAATAATGGTATGTGAAATTGAATTACAGTCAGTTGAGGTAGATGAATGTTGATGTTTTGGAATTACTGATTGTTCTATAGATAGATAACATATTAACATAGGGTACATATGACATGATTTTAATGTTAACAAGATCACTATGAATGGATTATTTTTCATATAATGTATATATGATTTCTCCTCTAAAAATGCATTTCACTAAGTCATCAAGATATTCACTTATCTAGTTGTATATAAATGAATTTGTGTGATTACTAGAATATGGAATTGTGGAGTGAGCCTTTCATGAATATTTAGTAAGGTGTGACGAACCTAGCTAGCCCGAACCTATTTTATCATTAGAAATAGAATCCATACATTTTCTGTCTGGGAAAAGGTTTCATATTCCTATTTTTTTAAATGATTAAAATTCTTTAAATAAATTGAAATGAAATTACATCATTAAATAGGCATTGTGAATTTAATTATTTGAATTTTTTGTATAATTGTTTAAAATTCTAAATATACATTTTTTGATATAAATTTTAAAAATCTTTTTCATGAGTTAATTTTTGATAAATTAGTATAATTAATTTTTCTTATAATGACTTCTAACAAAACGTTAGGTGTAATCCTATTAGGCTTGTTTTCTCACACCATGAACATGCCTTTGGGTCTATGTTGATATCATTTTATCCGATGCATGTGATGTAATGGATCCTCATTGAGGTGGATAAATATATGATATTAGGGTGTGAGAGTTTAGTGGTGAATTAATACATATTAATATGGGTTTTTCTTCATTTTTGAGAAATTATTATCACCTCTTTATTTTTGTCAATTTTTCCATTTACACATTTAGGATTTATACTTTTTTAAATTATATTTTTATGTTCTATTCCTTATATATGCTCCTATTTTTTTTCCCTTAGTACATATTTTTTTGTAAACAATATTCCCAAATAAAGTTCTTGATGTCAAAGAACTTTTCTCTAACATGTGTGGATAGAGAACTCCAATAGGAAATTTTCATAGGCCTGCTAGAGTTTTTGGTTCAAGGATGACCTAGATCATTTGGTTACAGTAAATGTTATGAAATTGGGAAGAATAACATAAGTAAATTTCGCATAGGCAGTTTATAATGCTTCATGTTTAAAAATTAGGTAATAGGGAAGTATGTTTTATATGAAAAACAATGTAATCGGTTGGCACGATGAATGTAAATGTCTTATTTTATAGTCACACCTATGATATTAAGTTATTGGCCATATTCACAAAAATATATTTAGTTACATATATCTTTTAGATAACCTAGAACAATTCTATTATTAAGTAATAATTTACATTGTGAGTAAAAAATTTATTTTAGAGTGATGAAGATAACACCATGAGATCTAAAATTATATTTTCCATTAAACAAAAATTTTCCAATAGAAATATTAACATGTAACCTTCAACCCCACTAAAATAATATTATATAACTATTATAAGGTCCTTTTCTAAATATAAAATGAAATTAGATATAAATAAATTCAGAAATATGTGTATATATAATAAAAAAACTAATTATTAATAATATAAAATTGATAAATATTCGAATTTGTGTTGCTATGTAACTAATAAGAATGATTTATAATTGAAAATGTTTCCCTTCCAAAATTAGATTGTACACACTTTATGTTAGGATCCCAAAATTATTTTAGATTGAATATATAAATTATATTAGTAATATTTTGACATAATTTTTATTATTAATTAATAGTAATTATGAATAAAAATAGTTAATTATTTTTAATAAATAATTTTTCAGTATAAAAATTATTTTAATTTTATATTTATGTTTTTATATAAAATTAAAATTACTAATATTAAATATTATAATTTTATAAACTGCTATTAATTTTTGTATTAGACATATTTATATAAGCATATGATTGATTTTCTTGGATGTCTCTGTAATAGGAAATTTTTTGGTGAATAATGAAAATGATGATTTTCCAAAATATTAAGATTTATGTCTTTATCATCTAATAAGTATGAATTATATATTTATAAAAGAAATTTAATTGATCTAAGATATATTTATTGGTTAAAAAATTATATTCTAAATAATACCTTTTTAGTATATATATCTTATGATTAACATTGTAAGGACCTAAGTAATATTTTCCATTAAAAACTAATCATGGTATTTTTTAATTAATTATTATTTTTGAAAAATAATATTATTAATTAATTTTAAAGGCATATAATTATTTTTTAAAAATAAACCAATTTTTATAATTTAAATCAAATACATGTTTTATTCAATCCTAATCATAAATTTTAATCCAAGAAATATACTATTTGTATAAACTAGTTTTTATTCATTAACTATGATAGAGTTAAAATTGAATTTTTATTCAAGTTGAAATATTATTTCACATAATGGATTTCAGTTTTGGAATCGGTAGGTCCAAATTATCTAATAATTATGATTTTATTTTTTGGTATTAAAAATTATTTACTTTTGTAAAAACTATTTACCACGATAAAACAAAAAATTATAAAATGTAATATTATTAGAGTAAATAAGTTAAAATGTTTTTCAAATACATTGTTAAATTGAATAGATAATTAATTCTCAACCATATATCATACCTCACACAAATATTATCCATTTTGGAGTCTTTTTGACATGTGAAACATGTTCAGTGTTTATATTATGTTGATAGATTTTCAAATTTCCATTCTGAGTAATTATAAAAAGGGAGTCTGAAAATCCCATCATGACCTCTTAATGAATTAATTTTACATGATAAAAAAATCTCATATAACATCTTTTATGAGTTTATTCAATTTTTTGATCATTTAGTCACAATATATTTCCGTAAGATCTTTATTTCTGATGAATTCTCCAAGGAATACAAAATGATTTCAATGTGTGTAATTTTTTACTAAATTCATTTATTTCCATTATTACATTCCCAAATATATTTTTCTAAATAATATATAAAATTATAATTACTAATTATATTAAAAATAATTTAATTACACTTATGGAATAAATATTTAAGACATTTCCCATTTTTTATTAAGAAAACTAAAATTGATATTTTTGTGTTTTATGATTTATCGCCTTCATGAATTGATGCCTTCCATTTTTATCATTTCATATATATTATATTATTAAGTGTAAAACTTATCAGTAAATTTGAAAAAAATAATATAATTATTATTAAGAAAAATTAAATATATTCTAACTAATTTCCCTCATATTTTATGGGAAATGAAAATTGTAATTGTGTGTTATATTTATTACCCTCTCAAATAAGTAATGTATCTCGGTTTTTATATATTTTATTTATTAATTATTATAAAAATATAAAAATTAATTAATCATAATAAAAAATTATAAAAATAAAATTATTCTTCCCTAATAATGATATTATTCTCAAAATAATCCACCACCAAAATAATAATCATTTATTAAACATGGTATGTTAATTTTTTGGTTAGTCTAAACACCAACATGATCAATGTTATAAAATAATATCATGAATGTATATGAGTAAATAATTAGTAAATATATATCATAATAATACTAAAATAAATAATTTATTTTATTTTGGGAATGGTGACATCAATTTCGAACATATTATTTAGAAGAACATTTTCTATTCGTGAAAAATCACCAAAACATGCTCATTGATGATTTCAAATGTAAGGATCATAAGGAAATATATAATAGAGATAAATTAGAACATAATAAATAGTTATGAAACATAAATTATATTAAATTTTAGGATTTTATGTTTGTGATATTTTTTGAGAATAATGAATACGAACATTGTTATTACGAAAATATTTTAATATGATCTAGATTACACACACATCGTATTAAAAGCAGATAATAAATAACTAATAATCTAGTATAAAAAAATTATAAATAATAATTATAATGGGTTATAAATATGAATAATTTTATAAAATATGAGATTATTTTTCAATTATTTATTCTAGATATTCAAGCCCATTAATGGATGTCCAGAATTATGGTATGGGGTTCTTGTCCCAAATATATTTTCTTTAGACATATTTCATATTGTATGCCATAATATCATTGATATGGTGCGATTAATTCCTAATTATTGACTTTTAAAATATTTTAGTAATTTAGGGTGTTTTTATATCCATATCAATTTCTATATTTTAATGGAATTCAATTCCAAGTATACCATGATTATATGTGTTTCTTTGCCTCATTCAAAAATCCATGAGACATGCTGTACAATACGAACACTAATTTCTCATATAATGTGTGTCCTTGAACCCATTAGTTCTTTTATATTGAATACCACTCATTAAATGTTAATAAGTATCCATATCATGGTATTCCCTATATATTAGTTTGATTTTATTGTTACAATTACTGCTAGGGATACTCATCAATGGAAACTTCGAATCGATATCGTTTCTAAAAGATAAAAAATTTACAACATTTATGTTACCTTTCTTTCTAACCTCAACCACCATAATTTTATTCTCCTCTATAAATAATGGGCTTTTAATCATCTTATCACTGTTTTATTTTCCACATTTACTGATCATCTACTTTTGGTAAGGAAACCAACCATACCACTTATTTTCTATGAGGTATCTGACTATTCCATGATTGTATTAAATGGATTATTAAATAAATGATCTTATATATGACTCAATAATTTATTTATTTAATTTTTACATATTTTTATTCATTTTAAATTATTCAAATAAAATCTCTATAAGATATTTATTTTATCTCTAGATTTGTCATTCCAAATCATCCTCTCTTATAAACATGATTTTAATCCTAATTAAATTGTTTAATGAACACTATATATTTCCTTCAGTTTATCTATGGGTGTTCACCCCGTTTCTATTAGTATATTTATTTTGAAAATTATTAACATAACTATATAACCTATTCTCCATATGGTATCATTTTTAGGGTTTCATTCAACAGACTCTATTCAATTTATTGATATGTGATATATTGTAAATTTATTTACATTTTTTATGATATATATTACATAAGAATATTGATTATGTATTGGTTAAACATAAACATTCCTTCTTAGGATGGTCACAATTAGATTTTTTCCATTTTGTTTTAATGTTGAAATGTATTGAATTTTTTATATTATTATTCAAATTAGAAATCATATGAAGGATGGTTAATTAATCATTATATTTCAATGTATATATTTAATATAGTGAATTTATTTGATATACTGTTGTGATTAGTAGGGTAAAATATAATATATATCCATGATGCATTGGATTGTCTTAAGAGACTGAATGATTGCATATTTGGGGTATGCACACCCAATGAAATAATGTATTCTTTGTTGTGATATTTATTTGGAAGAATTAATCTTTGGGCGTGGAGATAATTTCTAGAAATAAGTCTGGTTTATGGAATTGATGGTAAAGATCAAGATGTCTAAAAGTATCCTCTTCATCTCCATGATTATGTTATTATTGTCTTTATGTTGTTTATATTTTTAACTTTTTATTTTTTTAAGATCATATTATCAGTTATAAGGGATTATTTTATTATCATTTTTTATCATTTCGTCTAGTCATGGTCATGCATTTATAGATTCGAATATTCATTTTCACTTATTGGACATTTGATCTAACCATTTATATTATTCAATTTCCCAAGGTTATGAATAATGTTATAACACATGATATTAATATAAGACTATTATATGTAGAACTTTTTTAGGAGATGTTTAAGAATTATTATAGGTTAAATAGTATTTTATATAGTGAAAAACATCAATTTTATGATAAATAAATTGACTTTATTGGTTAAATGTTCTTCTTATCTATTAAAAACATTAAATATAATATTTCCTGTTAATGTGTATGACATAAAAGTTTTTGGTTATATTTTCATTATTAATTGTTAAAATTACATTTACTCAATTAATTTCAAATCCACTATGTAATGAATATATATTTTGACACTATTTTATTGGAGCATAGGTTTGTTTCATCACATTCCCCCAATGAATCCTAAAAACCGTATAGTTTTCAAGGGACCAAACATGAAATAGACTAATAAATCAAAACATGAGGAGTTTTTTCATTAAACCACTCTGAATATTGATTTATTATTAGGATCATACCATAATAGAAATATGAACAACATAGATAAATTCAACGAACCATGATATTTCCAAAAAAATCATTCATATGCATGTTCCATCTGCCATCATTTATTGATCGCATTAAAAAAAATATCTATCCATGCCTCTCATCCATTTTAAAATCATCCCATAATCAATGAATTTTTTCCTTAAATCAAAAAACATCATCCCGAACATCCAAATAATGCTTATACTATATACATATTACAACCTCCCTTGTATTTTTCTCAATAAAAAAGTTTCTACCCGTGCATACTCATTCTGAATGCACTCAAAATTAATGGATAACCCTAAGCTTAGGTTACTATTCCTCATCAAAAATAATCCCATAAAATAATTGGAATGTTCCCTAGTACCCAGCATTGCAACTGAGATAACCAATATCATGCGTTTAATATCAACATACCTATGCTTCCCTGTATGGAAATTAAATACAGTCTAATATGTCATAGCATAAGGTGTGACATCAATAATCTCCTATTAAATTTCACAGGGAATATCAAGTGCCAATAATATAATTTAATGGATTTCACATACATATATATAATATCAAACTAATTCTAGTCCCCCATATAGGTTACCAATCCTTATTCTAGTATCAACAAACCATAATACACCCTTAAGTATCACATTCATGTCCATGGGAATATGAAAACATTTACCTGTTAAAATTTTAATCAGGAAGATCATATTAAAGTTATTTGGTAATGTAGAATTCAAAAAGAATGTTTTTTGGTAGAACAATAAATTTTTTTTTGAATGTTTAAATAAATATACCCCATATTCTCTTCATTAACTACTTCTCAATGACAAACATTAATGAACATGTCGTGTGATCAAATATACCTAATGTAACAAATAAATGAAAATTATTTTCCCACACTATACTAATATAAAAACTAAAAAAAACATATTACTCCAAACATCATAGTCAACAATAAAAACAGAACACAAAATAAAAAATATAGAACACCAATCATAAATACTTTGAATTTCACATATCATATCATGTATTTCCTAGAAAATAAAACTTCATTGTATAAATTCCATGTTATAAAGAATCACAACTCATGCATATTATATCCTCACATGTAATAAAATTAAAATAATTCTATAATACCACTTTTAAATGGCACGACTATGATCACTCTAAAAATAAAAATATTGTTTTTCTATGTGACCTCATGTGTGACAACGTAAACACCAAATGCTTTAAATTATTATAAATGGTCTATTTTTTACAAACAGAGACTATATCCTCATATCAAATAACATAGAACATTACATAAAAATATGATGTGCATTTATAAGAACATCATAAGCATTAACAATTAGGAATATTTGTGATAAATAATTTTATAAAAGGGGAAAATTTTAAAAATTTCACATGAGTGGGGATGAAAAAATTAGGATTTATTTTGGGAAGATCATATATATCTTGAACTAAAACAAACCAAATTGAAAAAAATCACCGCCTCATCCTGAGTTAAAACCCTTTCCTATATCCTAAAATCATCCTAGGGTTCCATATTTCCCATATAACACTACGCCATTTCACTACATTCACTTAAAATCAAGATATCTAATTTGGTACCATTATCCTGGGGAAGTATGTTTTAGGTGTTATTACAACACATTAGTAATCAAAAAGTAGTTTTCCTTATATAATTAGTTAATATATTGCATTTACAATTTGATATTCTTTGGATAATAAATATTTAAAAAACCAAAAATATCTATATGATCCATGAGTACCACCAAAGTCACTCAAAACAGAATATTCCTTCTTTAAATTGTATTGTATATCATTCATAATATCTCATATCAGTAATAAAGTTCAAAATTATATCCAAATGTATAACACCACATGGGAGCCTTAATAAAATAGATGATTTGTTCATAGAATGGATTCCAAAATAACGTATCATAAAATCATTAGGGGTGGGGGATGATACCTACTTGTAAAACATCTCACATCGTCATTAAAAATAATTGTCATCATCACAAATCATTAGATTGATAATATCCCACCTTAGATAACACCTCATTAGGGGGATACACTCCCACCCATTATATCACCACATATCATAATTCATCAAGGGGATATGAGACTATCCAAAATACCACCTCATTGACATGAAAAGTATAGAGTCCTATACTTGATGTACATGGAAAATACATTACTTTTGCAGAATAATTAATACATAAAAAAAACCAACCCTCAAGGATCGTAATAGTTTAGTGTCCTTGGAAACTCGGAACATAGTCTTTAAATCATGGTGAATGATCTTCATCAACTCCCATAACGATATTCCCCTTTTTTTTCTTACCTAAAACCATTATTTATATAATTGGGAAAAGAAAACATATAAAATAGTGAGCTCAAATGCTCAGTAAGGGTAAGCAAGGAAAAAATAAAACAAACCATATAAATTTGAACTTAAAAACATGATCATAATGTTTAAACTTCAAAATCATGAGCAATGACATAAAACATGGAATTACGTAAGTCATAGATCATAATGGAGAATCAATCATGATAAAATAGTATGTGAATAAAACTTGTAATTGTGGACAAATATTAATCACATGACATTATTTCCATAGTAGACAAGGCATTGCTGCCAAGACCATCTTAGTGGACAAAGTCCCTTTCTGAATCGAGTTCACTCCTCGTTCCATTCCTGTAACACAGAATCAGATTAACATACGTTTCTATATATGTCTATCTCATGAGATATAAATCATTACGCAATGAATTGGAGGGGGATATAGGTACCACCCATCTCATAATGAAATATTTCTTATGTGTACCACAATATAAACATAAATCATTCATCATAACCCAAAGAATAAGATGGTTTTTATAAACATCATCCTATCATAACATAATTAATATAAAAAAATTGACATCATTTCATCATAAGAATAATGAAACCATGTAAATCATAGAGACATTATACTTGAAACATACTCATATGAAATAATGTCATCTATGATGGAAAATGGTTTTGATAAAACACTTGAAATGAATACTTAAATAAAATATCCTTTCTTTTTCAAAATAATTTTATTTTCACAAAATGACATGAAAATTTTAAAGAAAAGGATTTTTTTTATAATAGTCATGAAATCATATAGAGTATGATTCATGAAAATAAGGCATTATGAAACTTAAAAAATATTTTCATGCCGTATAAGTTAAAAAAACATTATTCTCGTACTTTTCTCGAAAATGAAAAAAAGTACCTCGTATTGTATTCAAAAGAAATATTCCTTATATACCATGTAGTAAAATTCAAAAATGGGTAAAAAGGACATTAATCATTAATGATTCCATTTTTAGAAAACTTGGACATGGATGATAAATATAACCCCAGTAAATAATTACGAATAAACAATCTCGGATAAAAATGAGACTGGAAAAGTTATCCCTTACCTTAGGTCCGATATTCTTTGTACATATCCAAACCTCATGTATAATGATTTAAATAATGTCTTTTACTTATTACATAATCATATCCATTGTTATGATATCATATATGGTTCACTTATGACTTTATGTTTCCCGTTCTTTTGTAAATTCCACGTTAAAGCAGCGTTTTAGGTAAAATCGTTTTATTTATCATACGTGTTTTGACTTGTAATAATTAATATGATTACTTAGATCATGATTACTTAATTCCGGAATATAAAAAATGATTTATATATAATATATAGTCATAATATACCTATATATAATATATCGATAAATGGAATGAAATACACCGTTCATGGAGATGGTAGGTCGTATGTACGCATGAACACTGTTTTTCTTCTCCTTATTGAATTGAATGGAATTAAGTATATGACATATATATATAAAAACATATATCAAGTATCATTATTATGTCATATATTTCATGATTAGTTATTATATATACTTTATAATCATTCTTGAATTGTTAACATGGAAAATGAATCTCATCGTGCCGTGGAGACGGTAATCCATACGTACGCATGAGCGATGATATAATTCCCATATTTATTGAATGGAATTGGAGTAGATGATATATCATCTTAGAATCATTATTATGTTATAATAATCATATATAGTTATTCTTTACACTATTATACACATCCATGTAAGGTGGTGGTGGAAAAACTAATTACAACACAGTGTGGAGATGGTATTCCGTACGTACGCACACGCGGTTATTTCGTTTTTCTGTAGGATGGATAGAAGGTGAAATATGGTTGTTTATTATTTATAATAATAAATCATTATATAATTAATACTGATGATATTACATTATAATGATACAACTAAAGAAGAAGAAGTAGAAGAAGAACGAAACTTGAGAGAATCGGAAGAAGAGATTACCTCTTCTGCGACGAACCTCTTTTAAGATTTCTTTTAAGGAAGTTGATTTGGTCTTTTGAGAAGGATAGAACCACAGGAATGTTTCTATGGAAGTGGATAAGTGAAATGGTCAGGGTTTGGCAGTGCTTCAAGGCTGAAAATGTTGTTATGAGAAGAGGGAAGGGGTTCCCTTTTTATAAGTGAGGAGACGGGCACCTTTGGAAAAACATAAAATATTATTTTATAATAAAGTCATATTAGGTTTTTGTTAGCTCCAAATAGATTTATTTCTATGAAAATGTGGATATGTGTCTAAATCCTCTCAACCAATATATTTTGGAAAATATTAGGATACTATTTTAACCTTATCATTTAGATTTAACTATAAGTTAAGTAATTTAACTTTTACCTTGTCCTCCTGTATTCTAACACTATATGGTTAATAAACATACTATAAAAAACCAAAAGAACCCCCATTGGTTCATTATTAATATATATAACCTTATCTAATTCATTTTTCCGAACATTAGATTTTTAGGATTAAAATAAAAATTAATAATTTAATATTTGTTTTAAAAACAATTTTATGTCAATTTTGACACTATTTGGTAATAGATTTTTGTGAAAATCATAACATAATTATTAGTTAAAATAAATTTAATTAAATAAATACCAACAATTCATATTAACATATAGAATTAGTTGAATTCATAAAAAGTCTCAAATTACATTTATTTGGGTATTTATAATATCAATTATTTTAATATTTCATTATTTAGGTAATTACTGTATCACCATTATGTCATAAATAAATTGAATTAATTAATTTTTAAAAATTATAAATAAAATACCAATAGGTAGGAAATGTTTTTATCTTACTAATGAATATTTATAGTCGAATTTATATTATGTATAACCCTATATTAGAAATGTTTTAGTTAGTAAACATTGATTTTATCTATTTTAACTCTCCTTTAAATAAAATAATAATAAGTTACCTAATCTAATCCAAGATGACCTAAAGGGTAATATTTTATTACTAAGGTTGTTTTTTGGTCAAATTACACTTATCCAATAGAATTAGGACATGTGTTAAGGTAATAATAATATCTTTTTTACCCTTAATTTCCTATTTACTTTTAACCGGGGTAAATAAAAGTAAAAATTTACTATTCACCAAAAATTATTTTTATCTTATTGAACAAAATTTTACACCTTGATATAAAGCGTGTCTCTGGGATTTTTGAAATTTCACTCACATAAGTGGTAAAATTATGTTTTATGTAAATTTGCAAATTCTGCTAGGAGGTGGGTAAAAGACGGTGAAAAGTTCAGTAAACTTTTTATATATCAGAAATATTATAAAATCACTCAAATGAATTACGTTGAACTTATATAGCTAATTTTTATCAATTTTGACCTCAAATAATTTTAAATAAAATAAATTATTATTTAAATAAAAAGTCGGTTTTTAAATAGTAACCTAGTGTTTTCACTATTCATCAAAAAGTGAATGTTTTCAAAAAAATACAAAAAATTCACCCTTGTCTAATTTCGATATTCTGAATTCAAAAATGACGTCCATTTTGAAATATAAAATTTATAAAATTTAAAAAATTGGGTATTACTATTCATAAGGACTACTTTATATAATATTTTAATAACACATCGTTGATTTGTGAAACTCGGTATTGCGTACAACACATGCTATCGTGGAAGGTCGCGATTGCGTGTAAAGAAAGCCATGTCAAGGTTGCATGTAGTGAAAAATTTCTTTATTTTTGCGTATAAAAACATCCAACCATATTTCATTTATACGTTGAATATATATATATACACACTAAATATTTCGTAGAATAACTATTATCAAACAAACTTGAAATTGTGTGTAACACGATCCAAGAATAGTGTTGCGTATACTAAAAGCTAATACGGTGTTGCGTATAGCGCAAGATAATATTGGTGTAGCATACAACAAAAGACTTCAAAGAAATTAAAAATAATATTTCTCATAAAATCTCGGGTTGTTACATTCTACCCCCCTTAAAAAGAATTTCGCCCTCAAAATTCGTCGGGGTTATAAATGATTTTCTACTTGAAAGTTTCTTTAATTGAAACCCAAATCGTAAAATGGAATACCAAAACATAACTTTAAAAACTAAAGAATGAAACATAACGGTTACCCAAATTATCTAATAACTGGGTTTCTACATAGATGAAAATATGGATATGGAAGAGAAATGTAACCTCATGTTCTGATGGAGAGTGGTAGAGAACATGTCTTTGAAAAATCCAATAATCACAAAGACATAAATTTTTGATGATCTAATGTACCATATGATTCATCATATATGGGGATAGTAGGACAACATTTTTGGTTTTCAAGATTATTTCCCAAATGTTAAAGAATTTTAATTATAAGAAATGCTTACTTTATTTTGGTACAATCTCACCGTTGTTCATGCCATGAACAATTTCCACTTCATCTCTTAAATAAATGAAGTTGAATTTGTCATTCATGAAGTGTTATCAGATCATGTGATAGAATAATGGGTCATACAATCTGTCCCAAAGAAAAGGTTAACAAATGTTATCAAATATTCATAAGTCCGTCTATGGTGTGGTTTATCGTATAAGATTCCAAAAAAGGACTTATACTTCATCTATCATGCCACTTAATTAAAAAATCTAGTTTCTACTTACCAAGGACATCCTGTAGGCCAGTTGTAGGTGATAAAGGCATGTCACACTTTGGTTGTGGGTTCGATTCCTGCAACCTTGTCCAACGCGACGGGTTGTTGCCCGTCTTGCATGTTGTGCTTTTTCTAAAACTATATTATTATAACATCCCATCAACAATATCAAAAAATATTCTATCCATAAACAATACTAAATTACGTCCAATATAATACATTCCAATATTTAGGCTTATCTAAAATACTTATATCCATGCTCATAGTATAATGAATACAATTACTTGAAATGTCTTCTACCGAGCATGTTAATACCATCATTTATAACTCATATATCATATGTTATATATTGTTGGTCACATTTCAAACATGTGAATACCTTAATCATGTATTCTCTAGAAAAATGAATACCCATTGAACCTTTTTGAAAACATAAATGATGTCAAGAGGTAACTCTTTCCACATACCAAAATCCCAAAATTTCTATATACTCAAACCATGATATATCTTTGTCCTTATATCAGTCTTGAGCTAATTTTATTTTTTCTGTATCCTTTCATTATTCGTATATCATCTACTTTCCAAAAATATCTGAATAACCTTTCATGGTTATCGGTACCATTCAACATATATTTTCAAATTATTTTGGAAAAACAATAGTGTAACAATCCTTAGATGTGTCTTTATTCCACAGTACCATTACCTATAAAACATAACTCTTGATAAATATAAAATCATTCCACTACCTTCTTAAAACACTTTCCTAGCTTCAACACTTCTTTCATCTCATATATCATTTGTAGTCTCCTCATCATCATCGACATAAATAATACCCATATGACCATGATGATTCTATTCATTAGATTTTCCCTTAGTGAATTGGTTTGAATAAGTTCCATACATTCCACATTTAAAACATTTAACCATTGTTGATTTCATAAAAGGACCATTATCATTGTACATTGTGTTAAATAAACCTTTTCCATTACAATTAATGGCTTTGTGTTTTTCTTTTCCAAACCCAAAGCATCTTCCAGTTCTTTTGAAATGATATCCCTGATGCCTTTTCCCACATGATTTACATGAGGGGAATTGAACTTTCTTTCCTCTATGATTATCCGAAATTGCCATCTTTCTCTTATTAGCTAAGTCAGGAAACATAGAAAAGTTTAGATTATTGATCATATTATGAGATTGATGATTAGTAATATTAATGATGTTTGGACTTCCAAATACCATTTCATTTGGTTGCTTATGAAGAATATCATTCCATTGTCCATCATATCCTCCATTATCATGAATCTTCCTGTTTCCAACAATTTTCTAAAACCCAAAAAGAATAGTGTGAAGGGAAAAAATCATGATAGGGAAACTACATAATAAAGGGGGAGTACCTTCAATATTTAACATCTTAGGTTTAATTCTAAGATCATTACCGTAATTCTAGGACTATAACCTATATGTATACTAAACCTTATGAACATCCCTAGAAATACCTTAGAAATATCTAAAGAGATCTCAATAATGTTTTCGTATTGTAGTTTCCAAAGGTTAACTAAACCTTTCCTCTGATACCAACTGTAGAGAACCAAAGCATGACGTACATGGACATTACATTACTTTTGAAGAATAATTAATACATTACAAAAATCAACACTCATGGATCGTAATAGTTTAGTGTCTTTTGAAACTCAGAACATAATCTTTAAATCATGGTGAATGATCTTAAACATCTCCCATAAATATCATCTGCTTTTGTTTTATTACCAAAGACCTTTCTTTATATCCTGGGGAAAAGAAAACATATAAAAGGGGGAGCTCAAAATCTCAGTAAGGGTAGTCATGGAGAAAATAAAAAAAACCATATACATTTGAACATAAAAACATGAACCTAATGTTTAAACTTCAAAATCTTGAGCAATGAAATAAAACATTTAAGTACGTAAGACATAGATCATAATGGAACATAAATCATGATAAAATAGCATTGGAATAAATCTTGTGACTGTGGAAAAACATTAAGCACATGATATGATTTCCATAGTATCCAAGGCATTACTGCCAAGACCATCTTAGTGGACAAAGTCCCTTTCTGAATCGAGTTCACTCCTCATTCCATTCCTATAACACTAAACCATATTAACTTACCATTCCAGCCATGTCTATATCATGAGATATAAATCATTACCCAATGCATTGGATGGAGATATAGGTCCCACCCATCTCATAATTAAATCATTCTTTCGTGTGCCACAACATAAACATAAATCCTTCATCATAACCCAATGAATAAAATGGGTTTCATAAACATCATCACATCATAACATAATCCATATTAAAAAATGGATATCATTTCATCATAAGAAAAAATAAACCATGTAAATCATAGAGACATTATACTTTAAATATACACATATGAAATAATGTCATCTTAGATGGAAAATGGTTTTAATAAAACACTTGAAATGAATTCTTCAGGAAAATATCCTTTATATTTGAAAATCATTTTCGTTTCACAAAATTCCATGAAAATTATAAAGAAAAGGATTTTGTTGAATATAGTCATCAAATCTTATATATTAAACTTCATGTAAATAATGAGTTATGAAACTGTAAAAATCCGTTCATTCTGTATAAGTTAAAAAAACATTCTTCACGTACATTTGCCGGAAAAGTCAAAAAGTACCTCGTATGGTAAACAAAAGAAATATTCATTACATACCATTCAGTAAAATTCAAAAATGGGTAAAAATGAATTTAAACATATATGAATCCATTTTTAGAAAATAGTGACATGAATGATAAATATAACCCCAGTGAATACTTACGAATAAACAATCTCGGATAAAAACAAGATTTGAAAAGGTATCCCTTACCTTAGGTCTGATATGCTTCATACGTATCAAAAACATCTGTATAATGATTTAAATAATTTCATTTACTTATTACAGAATCATAATGATTGTCACGATAACATATATGGTTCACTTATGACTTTATATTACCCACTCTTTTGTGAATTCCATGTTAAAGCAGCATTTTGGGTAAAATCGTTTTATTTATCGTCTTTGTTTTGACTTGTAATTATTAATATGACTACATAGATCATGATTAAATAATTCCAGAATATAAAACATTATTTATATATAATATATATTTATAATATACATATATATATTATATCGATAAATGGAAAGAAATACACCGTTCCTGGAGACGGTAGGCCGTACATACGCATGAACACTATTTTTCATCTCCTGATTGAATTGAATGAAATTAAGTAGATGACATACATATATATATATATACATAAATCCTATAGAATTATTATGCATATATTTCATTATTACTTATTATATATACTTTATAATCATTCTTGAATTGTTAACATGGAAAATGAATCTCATCGTGTCGTGGAAACGGTAATCCGTACGTACGCACGAGCGATGATATCATTCCCATATTTGTTGAATGGAATTGGAGTGGATGATATAATATCATAGAATCAGTATTATGTTATAATAATCATATAAATTTATTATTTACACCATTATACACATTCAATTAAGGTTGTGGTGCAAAAACTGATTACACCACGGTGTGGAGACGATATTCAGTACGTACGCACATGAGATGATATCATTTTTTCGTATGATGGATAGAAGGTGAAATAGGGATGTTTCATATTTATAATAACATACCAGTATATAAGTAATACTGATGTTATTGCTTTATAATGAGACAACTAAATAAGAAGAAGTAAAAGAAGAATGAAACTTTTGAGAATCAGAAGAAGAGATTACCTCTTCTTCAACACACCTCCTTTAATATTCCTCTTAAGGAAGTAGAGTTGGTCTTCTGAGAAAGCCAGAACCTTTAGAATGTTTCTATGGAAGTGGAGAAGAGAAATGGGCAGGTGTTTTATGAGCTTCATTGCTTAAAAGGGTGTGAAGAGATGAGGGAAGCGGTGCCCTTTTTATAAGGGAGGAGAGGGGATCCTTTGAAAGAACATAATATATTATTTTATAATAAAGTCATATTCGGTTTTTAATAGCTCGAAATTGATTTATTTCGAAGCTATGGTAGAGATGGGTTGAAATTCATTCAACCAACGGATTTTGGACATGTTTGGGAAAATATTTTAACCTTATCATTTAGATTTAACTCTATGTTAAATAATTTAACTTTTACCGTGTCTTCTTGTTTTCTTACACTATATGGTTAATAAACAAACTATAAAAGGAAAAAAACCCCAAGCTATTAATTATTAATATATATAACATTATCTAAGTCATTTTTTAGAACCATAGTATTTTTTGAATAAAATAAAAATAAATAATATAATATTTGTTTTAAAAGCTATTTTATGTCAATTTTGACACTATTTGGTAATTGATTTTTGTGAAAATCATAAAACATTATTATTTCCAAAAAAAGTTAATTAAATCAATAATAACATGTAATATTAACCTATAGAATTATTTTAATTCACAAAAAGTCTCAAATTAAATTTAATTGGGGATTTATAATATCAATTATTTTAATATTTCATTATTTAGGTAATTACTGCATCACCGTTGTGTCATAAATAAATTAAATTATTTATTGTAAAAAAATTATAAATAAAATATAAATAGGTTAGAAATCATTTTATATTTATGAGGAATATTTATATTATAATTTATCTTATGTATACATCTATATTAAAAAAATTTCATTTATTAAACTTTGATTTTAACTATTTTAACTCTCCATTAAATAAAATAATAAAAAGTGTCCTAATCGAATCCAAGTGGAACTAAAGGGTAATATTTTATTCCTAAGGTTGATTTTGGTTCAATTAAACTTATCCAATAGAGTTATAACATGTTTTAGGGTAATAATAATATCATTTTTACCTTAATTACCCTATTTACTTTTAACCGTGGTAAATTAAAGTAAAAAGTTTCTATTCACCAAAAATTATTTTTATCTTATTTAACCACATTTTACCCCTTGATATTTTATTGTATCACGGATTTTCAAAATTACACTCACAGAAGCAGTAAAATTATGTTTTATGGAAATTTTCAAATTTTCCTAGGAGGTGGGTAAAAGACGGTGAAAAGTTCAATAAAATTTTTATATATCTAAAATTATTATAAAATTAATCAAATGAATTACATTGAAATTATATAAGTATTATGTATCAATATTGACCTAAAATAAATTTAAATAAAATAAATAATTATTTAAATAAAAAGTCGGTTTTTAATAGTAACCTAGTGTTTTCACTATTCATTAAAAATTGAATGTTTTCAGAAAAATACCAAAAATTCACCTTAGGCTAATTTCGATATTCCGAATTCAAAACTAAAGTCCATTTTAAAATATAAAATTTATAAAATTTCAAAAAGTGGGTAATACTATTAATAATGACTAGTTTATATAATATTTTAATAACATATCGCTGTTTTGCGAAACTCAGTATTGCGTACAACACACGTTATCGTGGAAGGTCGTGATTGTGTGTAATGCAAGCCTTGTCAGGGTTGTGTGTTATGCAAGATTTCTTTGTTGTTTCATATTAAAAAATCCAACCATATTTCATTTATACATTGAATATATATATATATATAAACTCAATGTTGAGCAAAATAACTACTATCAAACAATTTGAAATTGTGTGTAACACGATCCATGAATAATGTTGCGTATACTACAAGCTAATATAGTGTTGTGTATAGCACAAGATAATATTGGTGTAGCATACAACAGAAGACATCAAAGAAATTAAAAAGAATAATTCTCATAAAATCTCGAGTTGTTACAATAAGGGCTCACTCAAGATATCACTATATATCAAAAAATCCGGGGAGAAAAACACACATGCTTGTTATCGTGAAAGATAAAATATTATCAAGGGGATATGAATCTTGTATGTATTTAAATATATAATTATCATATATGGGATTAAAATCCTAATTATAATTCAATTTATCATCATTATCTGTGAGGTAAGTGAACTGAATGGAAATCACTATACCATCACCATTATGTGCATATGAGGAACACTCAGATATTATTATATCATTTTTATCATAGGGATAAGAATCACACAAAGATGTAACTATATAATCCACAATATATGGATATATATCTGATAGATTAATTATTTTCAATTAATTTATATTGAATATGAATTTTTTTAAAACAAAAAAAGTGTTCCTCTAAGATGAATTATTTCATTTATATGATATTGGTGTTATTTTTAGTTGAATAGTAAATATGTGTGATTTTAGATTTTTAACAGTTTTAAATTATTTCTATAGTTTGTCCATAACATTATCTACACTAATAAAAATAAATAAATTCGTTCTTTTATAGATTATACACATCCAAGGATTAATTTACTATTTTTGGACCAATAGCTGAATCGACCATATGGTATCTCCAAAGAAGCTCACAATTTGGATTAAGAAAACTGTTTTGAGTTCTGCATAGTTTTGGTGTGGGCTCGATAACTCATTCACGGTGGTCCCAATTGTTGTGAAATTCGGTGGGAGACGTGAAATGAGTTTTGGATCATCTTTTATAAATTAATGGACATGTTAATTGTTTGTTTAAGGAGTCATTAAATCACCCTAATCTGGAGGTTTGTGATTTGGAGATTTTGAATGGACAGAACAAATCCTCAGATGAAAACTGCCATAACTCTTTGAATAAATTTCCAAATTCGATGATATTTTTAGGGGACATGCCAAAGTTAATTATGAACAACATTAAAGAAGGTATCAACACGTAATGATGTTATTTATTGGGGTTACAATGCGTCGACATTCGGAGGACAAATTCTGGCTATAAAAGGAGGAGAGCTCCACCCTCTCAAAGCATCCCATTCTCCACCCAATTCCTTCTGGGACCCCAAGGAGGAGAATTTATCAACTTTCTATTACATTCTTTTTAGACGTTTTGTAATTCCTTATTCTTCCTCATCCATCTCTATTAACCTTACCATGGTGGTGTAAACATTTTGTGTGATTGGGGAAGGGTTGGTTTTCTACATTGTAATGCTTGAGTTCATGGACGCAATTAAATAAATTTATTTCTTCTTCAATGTTTTTTTCAATTTCTTATAGTGGATTCTATTATCAAGTGTATTAGTTCTTGATTATTAATTACATTATTGATTTTTTCCTCGGTAAAATAATCATAATCTCCCTCCACTAATTTCTAGTTTATATACGATGGAATAGACCATGGGATTAGTGGTGAAGTACTCGACGATCATCAGTACATGTAAAAGGTGTAGTGAATTTTCTTGATTGTTTGGGATAAACAAAACCCAATCAAGTATTTCCCATTTAAATTAAGGATATTGAATAAAAATAATTTACACATGGAAGGAGAGTTGACCAAACTCAGATCTTGGAAAGGTTTTCTCTCACCATCATAATTTCACCAAGGAAATGAGAGGAAACGATTGTGGAAACTCACTTTAATCAAAAAAGAATAAGAGGTTTGAATTAAATTTAACAAGGATAAAGTTAAAATTAGTAAACATTCCCTAACCTAATCACTTATTTAATATCATAATTTTTAAATATATGAATTTCAAATTAACTTTCAAAAGAACAACATTTTTATACACGTTTTAAAGTGAAAAACTGTTCTTTGTGCAGTCCTCATCGGGAGACATCCTAGGTCAACAACATTAATACATTTTAACAGAGGGATGAAATTATTTTTCCATGACCTATGATAGGCGTGCGTCAAACATGGCACTATTTTCTGGGAGGTAGTGACTATATTTTTTTTAAAAAAAATCTCTTTTTAATGACCCGTAGTTCAAATAGAAATTTATTGGAATTAGATCCAGAGATTGAGTGCACAATAACCAAGATGGGAAATCAAAATCATCCAAAATATTTCGAAAAAATCAATCACACCAATTCTATTGGTACATTGAGTGATAACTTTGAACCTATAACAATGGTTGTATATCCCAACCGAACACTGCGCGACATCTATGAACCTCTATATGTCAATAAATATTATCAACATTCAATTCCTGTCTTAGAAAATTATTTTGAATTTCAAATTAACATGATCAATGTGCTTTATAAATTTCATGGTCTTGTGGGTGAAAACCTGAATCCCTATATTCAAGAAATTACCTTTGTCTTCTCCAGCTTCAAACCTCGAGTAGTCGTGGAAGAGCTTGTGAACTAGAGGGAATTCCCCTTCTCACTAGAGGTAGTAGCGAAGGAATGGTTGTACAATCTGCAACCTGGGGAGATTAGTGACTTGGAAGATCTAAAAAAATGATTCTTACTAACATTATTCCCAACATCCAGGAGCACTGAAATAAAAAAAGGGATTTCTTTCATCCATCAATCAACTGGAGAAACACTCTATGAATACTAGGAACGTTTCAAGAAGCTTTGTGAAAGTTTCCAACACCATGAAATAGATGAAGACCAATTCCATGTCTGATTTTACCAAGGATTGCTTGAAAATGATAGGAATATACAAGATGTTTTATCAGGGGGAGACCTCATTAACAAATCAAATACAGATATTCGAGTTCTAATTGATAATGTTGCACAAAATTCACAGCAGTTTTGCACCGGAGGTACAATCACCAAATAAATCCATGAGGTAAGAACATCTGATTCAGTAGATTTAATTAGAAATGAAATTGGTGAACTCCCCAGGTTAGTACGACATATAGTTGTGAACCATGTGACGGAACCACTAGGACCGAATCAGCTATTGGGTTTATGCTCTTCTAATTCTCATTACATTGATCAATGTCCTAATGTGAAGGGGACAAAAATTTGTGTTGCAGCATATCAATAATGGTAATACTAACCAAAAACCCAACTAGGGTATGGGTTTCAACAAAACCAAGCCAAGGAACCATTTCAGCAGCAATATCAGAACCCAATAGCATTCCGACAACATTATAAGCATCCCGTCCAACAACCAAAAACTTTATAAACGCCACCTTTACAATGGAAGTGTTATGAGAAGCCATCCACAAGTGCACGAACAACTGAAGATCAATATCTGAAGACAAGATTTGCGGGATTAGAAGATAAAATGGACAAGATAACTAATCAATTTACAAGAATTATGGATGCACTCACCAAGATCCCAGAGAAAATTCCCTCACATACAATTCCCAATCCAAATGAGAATTTTAGTGCAATCCCCACCCGAAGTGGGAAGAAGCTCACACCACCAGAAAAAATGAGGAGGATGATTCTAGGGAATATTCTTAAATCTCATCCTATTCAACCAAAATATGGAGTCAGAAAAAAAGGATAATGAACATGGTTTTAGAAGGAAATAACATTAATAACATTTCAAAAACAACAAACGGAGAAAAAGGAAATCCCATCCCCATTCCCATCAGCATTGGTTGAGTCAAGGAAGGTTAAAGGAGAACGATTTAAACAAGAAATTCAAGAAACATTCTGAAAAGATGAGATTAACATCCCAATACTAGATGAAATCAAACAAATCCTTAAATATTCAAAAAATTTGAAGGAGCTGTGTACTAAAAGAAAGAGTCTGGACGGAAATGAAAGAATCAACTAAGGAAGATGTGTCTCAGCATTGATCACACCACCGATACCACAAAAATGTCAAGATATAATGTCTTTCTCTATTCCATGAACTATTGGTTCTTTATATATTAATGATTCATTATGTGATCTTGGAGATTCAATAAATGTGATGCCTCACATAGTGTTTTCATCCTTACAGATCGGAGAACTAATACCAAATTGGGTTGTGGTACAATTACAAAACATATCCACCATTTTCTCAGCTGTAGTCATTGTAGATAATCTTGTAGGAGTTAGAGGATTAATCACTCTAGTAGACTTTTATGTCCTTTCCATGTAGGAAGACCGAGCACCCGCCCAATCTCCCATCATCCTAGGGAGACCATTCCTGAAAACTGCAAGGATGATCATCAATGTTCATGAAGTAACACTCACCATGGATTTTGGAGAGATCCCAATTCACTTCAATATTTTTTATTCCATGAGGCACCGATCAGATGATCACTCCATCTTTTCACTTTCCCATGAAGTTGGTGCAGAACCAATTGATGAATCAGGTATGTTATATGAATTTTTAGATTTAGGAGAGACTTCTTCCATTGAAAATATCATTGAACATGTTGATGCTGAAGATGTTGGAGATTCTGACTTCATGTTGGAGGAAGAGGTAAAATATTATTTATTTGATGATTTTTTAAATGATGATGAAGATTATTAGGTTTCTTGTGTGTAAGAGGTCCAAATTTTGAAAGTGGAAAATGTCAATTTAGTATCAGCCCTTGTGCATCCCCCTGATCTGGAAATCAAACCACTCTCCAATAATTTGAAATATGTATTCCTTAGGGAGGGAGAGAAACTACCAGTGATAATTTCTTATAATCTCTCTATAACCCATGAAAAATCTTTTATTGAGATTTTGAGAGAGAATGTCCAGACAATAGGATGAAGCTTAGGTGATATCCCAAGAATAAACCCAAAAACTTGCACACATATAATTTTTCTTGAGGGAGATTCCAAACCTATTATACAACCCCAAAGGAGACCGAATCCCACCTTGATAGAGGGTGTGAATAAGGAGATCGAGATTCTCTTTGAAGCTAGGATCATCTATCCCATTTCAGATTCGTAGTGGGTCAGCCCTATTCATGTCGTTCCAAAAAAACTTGCATGACCACTATGGGGAATGAAAAGAATGAGTTAATCCCTATGATAATTCAAAATATCTAGAATGTGTGAATTGATTTTAGTAAATTTAACGAGTTCACTGAGAAAGATCATTTCCTCATCCCCTTCATTGACCCGATATCAGAAAGATTGGCTGGGAGAACCCATTATTTTTTTTGGATGGACTTTTAAGTTACTTTAGGGTACCCATTGCTCTAGAGTATCAATAGAAGAAAAAATTTACAAGACCTTTGGGTACTTTTTCTAATAAAATATTTCCATTTGGATTATGTAATGCTCTAGGTACATTTCAGAGGTGCATGTTGAGTATATTTTCTGATCACATAAAAAATTTCTTAGAAGTTTTCTTAGACGATTTCACACTTTTTGGAGATTCTTTTGATCATTGTTTGAAAAATCTGGAAAATTATTTGAAAACCTGCATTGAAAAAAAATTATTGTTTTAAATTTTTAAAAGTGTCATTTCATGGTTCAAAGAGGAATTGAACTTTGTCATGTCATTTAACAAAATGGAATTGATGTGGATAAATAAAAAACTGAAGTGATAAATTCAATGGATTAACCTACTTGTGTAAAACATGTTAGATTATTTTTAGGACATGCAGGAGTCTAGAAGAGGTTTATCAAAGATTTCAGTATGATTTCTCTCCCACTCCCTAAATTACTTTTTAAAGATGTTGATTGTTATTTAAATCGATCATGTAGGTAATCCTTTGATGATTTGAAGAATAAATTGATTTCACCACCCATGATGAAGCCTCCCAATTGGGATGAACCACATGAACTACTTTGTGGTACCTCCAACCAATAAATTTGTGCATTCATTTCTCAACGAATTGAGGGCATAACAGAGGTCATTTTGATATGCATCAAGAATAATAGAATTGGACCAATTCAATTAAAAAACCGTGGAAAAAGAGTTCTTAGTAGTTGTATTTTATTTAGATTGATTTACCTCATATATTATTGGAACTAAAATCACAGGGTTTTATGATCAAGATGATTTGAGGTACTTGATGAAGGAAGATGATGCTAAACCAAGGTTAATTAAATGGATGATACTGATGTAGGAGTTCGATATAGAAATCGAGGATAAGAAGGGATCTGAGAACCAAGTGGCTGATCACTTATGTAGACTGCCAAACACTGCTGAAATTGAAGTTCTAGAAAGATATACACTGAATCATCAAATTCCCGGAGAGAATTTGTACTTGATTGAAGGAAAAGAGCCTTGGTAAGCTAACGTAGTCCATTTTTGGTAACATATCAAGTCCCATCTCATTTCAATTCTAACCAAATTCAAAAACTGAAAGATGAATCTTGGAATTACATTTGGGATGATCCATTCCATTTGAATATTTTCAATGATCAAGTAATAAGAAGATGTTTACCTGAATGTGAAGTTAAATCTATCTTTGATTTTTGTCACACTTTAGCATGTGGAGGCCACTTTGGACTTCAAAGAATATCAAAAAAGGTTTTAGAATGTGGAATTTATTTTCTCGCAATGTTTAAATATGCTCATGAATTTTTCATAATTTGTGAAAAATGTCAGTTTTCAGGAAACATTTCAAAGAGACAAGAAATGTCCCAAAATCCATTGAATTTTTTTGACATTTTTTTTGTTTGGGGGATATATTTTATGGGACCATTCCCGATGTCATTTATAAATTCATATATCATTCTTGCTATTGATTATGTTTCCAAATGGGTGGAAGCAAAATCCACAAGGACTGACGATGCTAAAGTTGGATGTTATTTTTTCAGGTCTAACATATTTTTTAGGTTTGGAGTTCCCATAGAAATCATTAGTGATCAAGGGAATCACATCTACAATTGTATAATGGATAATTTTTTATAGATGTATGGGGTACATCATAAAACATCAACTCCCTATCATCCACAGACTAATGGTCAAAATGATGATTCCAAATTCGAAATCAAAGGAATTTTGATAAATACTATTAATCCAAAGAGGATGGATTGGAGAAAAATGTTGGAAGATAACTTATGGGCTTATAGGACAGCCTACAAGAACCCAATTTCAATGAGTCTATATAGATTGATTTATTAGAAATGTTGTTTTCTAACTGTGGAGGTGGAGCATAAGGAGTATTGGGTTCTGAGGAAGATGAATCTGGACCTTGGAAGTGATGGGAAGGAGAGAAGGTAACAGTTACAGGAGATGGAGGAAATTAGAAGAGAATCATTAGAAAATTCCAAGATATAAAAATAGTGAACAAGAGTTTCTCATGAAATGCTAATCCAACCGAATGAATTCCATCCTCAAGATAAAGTGTTTCTATTCAATTCCAGACTCTAGCTAATGCCATGTAAACTTCATTCCAGATGGGAGGGTCTATTTATAGTTAATCATGTATATCATTTCGGTGTTATTTATATAGTGAAGGATGGAGAGTAGGATCCATTCACTTTGAATGGGTATATGATGAAGAAGTTCATTGGGGACCTGCCATCAGAACCAGTGGAGGAGATCCCGCTCCTCCAACCTGTCTATCAGTAAGAGAAATCATGTTGTACATCTCTTTCACACTTGATTGATGTTGTGATTCATTTGAAAACTGTCTTACATGTAAATTACACTTGAATACATTGAGGAAACTACATCATTTAGGTGTGGGTGAGGAAACCATGGTAGTTTAGGATTTTCATTTTGTGTTTTATTTTCAAAAAAAAATTAAATGTTTTTTAAAAACAATTGTGTTTTCAAATTTTTGTGTGTTTATTTTTCAGTTTATTGTGTGTTTTTGAAAATTTTGAGCTGAAATTATTATCATTTCCATTTTTGAAACCCATTTCAATGATTAAACCAATATATTCCATGAAACTGAGCTTAAATGAATGCTGAAATGTCTTTTTTTCGAATTCAAATCATTTGGAATTTCATGAAAAGTACACTGATATTTCATACCCATGTTGTATCTCACTTTCTATATTATTGAAATAACTTTCCAGTGAGTCTTCAAAATCATTTTTTTCATATTATTTTCATTCACCTCATTTCATGATAGAACCAGCCATGCTTTCTTAAACCATAAATTGATTTAATCATTTCAAAACATGAGGGTTTGGGGTACATGTGTTTTAAATGATTGAGGCATTTATTTGGGTTTAAGACCACTCTTCAAAATAATCCTTTTCATTATGGCCCACAATTAAATTTATCCTTCATTGAAGCCCCTAGTAGCCATGAATAGCCTATTAGGGTAGCCACATTACAAGCCAATTTTCCCTATCCAACCGGCCCTTGATGTGAAATTGCATGACCTAGTTGAACATAAGTGTGGGGTAAGATGTCTTCTTGTGTACTACCCCATTTCGTGATACATTTTGTGGAATATAAAATATCTAATAGATGATGTTCCTACTGAATGTTTCATTCTATTAAAAGTTGTGCCTTTTTTGGATCTTTCATGATAATTGAAGTTGTTCCATTCTGGAGCTTCCGATGTAAAAAAGAAAGTTGTCCCGATCTGGAGATTTGATATAAAATCAGGTTTGGAAAGATTGATTTTTTTTTTCTAAAATATTGATTTGATCGAATGATGAATTAGCCTAATTTCTACAAAGGGGAAGATATAGAGACCATATATGAGTGAAAATGATAATCTTTCAATTTTTCTTTCCAAAGAGGCAAGCCCTCCTTTTTTGACTTCAGAATTTTTAACATCTAAATACTACAAACTTGAACCCACAAAAAAACCTAAAATGTACTCACGTAAAAAACATTTCCTTTACTCACATAGGGTGGAGAAGTAAGAATTTATCAAGCCTATGGTGACTCTTGTGTGAGTTTGGATGAGAAAATCCTTGTTGAGCATTTACATTTGTGAGATGAGAGAAAATTAATGTGAGGTAGGTGTTTTGTGTGCATGGGATGGGAAATAAAGTGGAAATATATTAAAATATACAATGGAGAACTTGAAATAATTTTTTTTATAAGGGATGAAATCTATTTGTTTCTTATTATGGATTTTGTAGATCTGATTAGTATGTTTTTTGGATTGGATTTGATTTGATTTTGATGTTTACTTGTCTAGGAGTCCAAGTGTTATGTGTGGGGGAATTGATAGAGCATATATTTTCAATTAATTTATATTGAATATCATTTTTTTAACCCAAAAAATTGTTCCTCTAAGATTAATTGTTTCATTTTTATGATATTGGTTTTATTTTGAGTTGAATAGTAAAAATGGTCAATTTCGGATTTTTAACAGTTTTAACTTATTTCTGTAGTTTGGCCATTAAATTATCTACACTAATCCAAATTTAAAAATTATTCCATTTTCAGATTATAAGCATCCAGGGATTCATTTACTATTTTTGGACCAATAGGTGAATCGACCATATGGAAGCTCCAAAGAAGATCACTAGTCGGATTAAGGAAAATGTTTGCAGTTATGCCTAGTTTTAGTGTGGTCTCCATAAACCATTCATGGTGGGACCAATTGTTGTAAAATTTGGTGGGGGGGACGTGAAACGAGTTTTGGAGAATCTTTAATGAAGGCAATGCTGCATGAATTGGTCATTTAAGGGGTCATTAAATCAACCTAATCTAAAGGATTGGGATTTGGAGAGTCTGACTGGACAGAATAAATTCTCAGAGTAAAACGACCATAAATCTCGGATTATAATGTCCAAATTCATTGCGATTTTTAGGGCACATGCTCAAGATAATTATGAACAACATTTAAAAAGGGATAAATGTGTGAAAATGTCATTTAATGGGGCTACAACGCGTCGGCGTTAGGGGGAAAAATTCTGTCTATAAAAGGGGGAGAGCTCTACCCTCTCAAAGCATCTCATTCTCCACCGCATTCCTTCTGGGACGCGAAGGAGAAGAACTTTTCAGATTTCACATTTATTTACATTCATTTTTAGAAGATTTGATATGCACTATTCTTCCTCATTCATCTCTATTACCCTTACCATGGGGGTGTAAACATTTTGAGTGATTGGAGAAGGGTTTGTTTTCTACATTATAATGATAGAGTTCTTAGAAGCAATTAAATAAATTTCATTCTTCTTCCAATTATTTTTCAATTTCATATAGTGGATTTTATTATCAATTGCGATCATTTTTCAATATTTATTCTGTTGTTGATTTTTTCCTTGGTAAAATAATCATAATCTCCCTCCACAATTTTCTGGTTTATATATGATGGAATAGACCAGCCATTAGTGGTGAAGTACTCGACGATTGTCAGTGCGTGTAAAAGGTGTAGTGAATATTCTTGATTATATGGGATAAACAAAACCTGATCTGGTGTTTCCAATTTAAATTAAGGTTTTTCAATACAACTATTTTACACATGGAAGGAGAGTTGACCAACCGAGATCTTGGTAAGGTATTCTCTCACCATCATAATTTCACCAAAGAAGTGAGAGGAAATGATTGTGGAAACTCACTTTAATCAACAAAGAAGAAGAGGTTTCAATTAAATTGAACAAGTATAGCATTAAAATTCGGAAACTGACCTCGACCTAATCATCTTATTAATATCATAGTTCTTCAATCATTTGAATTTCATATTTCCATTTAAAAGAACAACATTTTTACACTCCTTTGAAAGTGACAAACCATTTTGTGTGCAGTCCTCTTCAAGAGACATCCTATGTCAACCTCATTACTACATTTTAACATAATAATAAAAACTTCCATGCCCTACAACATGTGTGCATCAATATCCAACATAGATATCAATATATCATTACAACATAGGGGTAAAATAAACACTGTGTGGAGTTTCTATACCATTATTATTTGGTTTAAAACCCCATAAATATCACTATATCATCATCATCATATGGGTGGGATAATTTCTCAATCCCAATAAACATTACTTAGTATTTTTAATAAACTACACAACCCATTTCCATCTCCCTATTCATAAGAGGAAATAATTGAGTTATTGCACTTATTATAATCTGTTATATGTGAAACGAACAGCTAACAATCCCATTATTATTCCCATGGCTTCCCTGAACCACACATGTATTCTATTCTCACATTCCCTGACTCTGGGGTCAAACTCAACCACTCCAAGGAAAACATCAAATTCAACATTACTATACTCACATCATGGACCAAAAAATCACATTGGAAATACCATATAATCCAATCATCATGGAATTTTAAATTGTTAAACTCAAACAAATTGACAATAATATCCAATCTGTTTAAAACATATATATACATTATACTTTTCCATCACAATTGTACATAGATTCACCCTAATAATAGTGGAAGTCTATGACTCACCCGGAACACCTATCAGCTATCCATTAGGTTATAAGGTAACATAATATTTCTTGTGAAAAAAAAACTGCCTATCATCTCTCAAATCATCATATTCCTATACTTCTAGAGAAATGAAGGTAACTATACCATGATCTAAAATGATCAAAATATTTTATTTATACCCATTTGGGATTCATGAATCTTTATAAAAATAATTATAGTCAACTCCATGAAAATTGATAATCAGTGAAAAAATAATAATTTTCAACAAAACATTGTGGCCTAAGACACATTGGTTTTAATAAATATAAAAAGGATAATAGATAAATATATAAATCATGGTCTATCAGAAATATTTAGTGGGACTATATACCAGATGCCACATCACATAATTCAATGTCTGTAGGAATATATTTGAGGATCTCGTCTGTAATTTCCACTGATCTAGAACACTCTCACATAGCCAAATCAGTTTGGTTGCTGGACCTCATGTCTGCCTCTCCATATTCCAAATGCTGTCAACTAGTAGTGGGGTGTAGAGAACACAGTGAGAAGACTATACCCCCTTATACAGTGTTTTTATAAAATAGAAATACAGAATATCATTGAACAAAATAGCAGTAATAGTGCATCATACAACATGAAGATAATCGATGATCCAATTGAGACAAATAATAATCTTCAATGTAATGTCAGTATGAAATTTAACTATATTTTATAATTTAATTCATGTAGATAAAATAACAAGATAAAATAAATTATCTCAAAAGACCTCGACGAGGAATCCTTGGTCAGTCCCATGTCCATGCTCAAACCCAACCAGAATGAAACACACAACACCAAAGTCCATTATCCATATCTATACCTGCATCCATGTATTCTTCCCGGATACCAAACGGTGGCCTGAATAAGGTTTGAGTAAAAATTATTAGGATGACACCACCATATATAAAAAAACTAGTCTGAGAATAAGTGTTTAAAAAAAATTCATGAATATTCGTATTAAGTATTCAATTAAAATAATAAAGAAATAAACCTACATTGTAACCAAACAACTCAAAACCATAAATCCATTTAATTATCACATAACTAAAAAAATACCTTTGTATAATAATTTCCTTATAATTGTTTTAAGACCTATAGGAATTACTACATAAACAAGCCAATCCCTAAATATAATCATTTTAGAATAACAAGGAAACCATCATTAAATAGAAATTTCATCATAACAAGGTCATTCCCATTATATTGTAATTTTAGCAAGATTCATAAAAAAATTCCAACTTGTAAGAATAAAAAAATATGTAGCATAATCCTAAAAGGCCAATAATTTTAATTACCACTATTTATTTCAATTACCTTTTATTCATCTTTTAATTTATTGACCCACTAAAATTCTAGAATACAAAACTATCTCTTTTAAAAGTGTCAATAGTCATTTGAAATTAACAAGTACTGTATTGTCCAATGTAATCGTATCAAAACCAATCACCTAAGGTTTCATGTCATACTAAGTCATATTTTCAACCTAATATCAAGATCATTTTTTTCATGTTTAGGATCACTCTACAAGTAGCATTATGTTAGTTCTTGACACTAATGTATCAAAAGGGGTCATAGGAGAAGTCAAAACATATCATTATCATCACCCATTATTCTTTTAGTTAACAAAAATTTTTTGTCAGCACAATTGAACAATATCACACATACATAGTCAATTTCAATAAATACCATGGTTATCATTTATAGATCACCTACCTTTATCTGGATATCTAATTAATTCTTTCAATCTGTAGTTATAAAAAATAACAATGGTGATGGTGATCACAAGGAAAACATAGATCACACAGTCATCAATATCATAACCAAATTCAATAGCGGTCAAGTGGTCATACATCTAAAATGGTGGAGAGAAGAACAAAGTTGGGAAACCAAGGTAGTGAAACTAAAAAGAAATTAAATTATTTAATAAGATGCTTATAAGGGAATAAATCACTCCAATATCAACTAGTTTCTCTCAAGGGTTCAAGAGTTATGTTTTCATGGTAGATGAAATAAAATCATAAATAGAACATATATTAAAACCAAAGACCCCATGATATTAATGATGTGAATCCTTTAATAATATGGGATTCTCCATTTATAAAATATTCTAAAAAATATGTCACCTCATGTTAAAATAACCCCAATAAACTATTTCACAACACGAAATAACATCATGGTATGCAAATGTTTTAGGCTCTAAATTAGTTAATTTCATATTGAATGAAACTAGTTCATTTTTTGTAAACCATTCATGATGTGAGAGCATCTATAAGAGATCTCTCAAACCAAATTCTGTAGAAAGACCCTAAACCACCTCCAAATCCATCCAAAAAATGTAAAACCCCTTATATTCCCTTGATACTTTTATACCCTCACTCCATTAATTCCTAAAAAACATTCATCCCTCAATTTTCTATCATTTCCCATTAAAATATATCTTTAAATAAAAAAACGCATCACCACCATGTTTGAAGGAAGAATTGATAGCCCAATTAAATTATTTTTACCAAAAAACAAGATGGATGTTCCTAGAAAAGATAATATCATTCAATATCCTTTCTATAAGATATCTCATCCCTCAGATGGTCAAACCTTCACTATTGGTCTATAGCGAAAAATTCTGAAAATATTGTTTTAATATCTGGTTTCCTTTCCTAGATCTCCATTTTATAATTCACGAACGGTCAATATACTATAACTAGAGTTATAGTCTATAATTAGGGATACTTATCACTGTGGTCTATAATCTATATTGGATACTCCTTAAAGGAAAATTCTACACCAAACTTGTTTTTATACATATAAACCAAAAGAGAAGGGTGTTGATGATATATCTAATGTTATGATATATTTAACTCATCATGTGTGGCATTTTAGTGGTTTTAAGGACTTGTCGACATGGAATTAGACTAAACATATCTATATTTCAAAAGCATTGACAAACCTAGGTGATTCCATTCCCGATTTCTACATATAGCATTTTCCCAATGATGGATACTTTTAATGGAAAACATGATGACCAAACTCAATATTTATAGATCATATACGATGGTCAGCATAATATTTTGGTATGATCATTAAGATTACCAACAACCATCAGATCAATTGTACATTTTCAGATATCTCCTACCAGAGACTATGACTATCAAGTGAAGCCTCACCCGCCTTCAACCATAAAATTGTTGAATGACATATCCTACTATAAAAATAATTGAAAATTTTCATATTTATAGATGAATGTAATATATTATAATAATAAAACTATATGAATGTAAATGTTGTAGGTTTCAGTTGGAGGAGATGGGTGGTAAAGGTGGTTCCAATCTTCATTTTTTCATGACCGGTGATCAATCTAAGATCTAAATGACATTGATTATTTTGAACCATGGAGTTGATAAAAAATATTAGAAAAGTGTAATCATGATGTATCCAAGAGAGAGGGGAATAATAGATTTGGTTTATAAATAATTTAAATAAATAAGAATTAACTCTAAGTAATTCCTTCTACGTTGATGTGTTCGGAGATAGACCTATAGTGAACCATTGTTGCACTAAAGAAATAAATTGTAGATTTCCTCAAGTGTTGATCCTCATGTATTCCATGAATATCTAGACATCGTCGTAGGAGTCTTCGGGTACTATCATTGAAGATCATTACAGTTTCATTGTCTGCCTTTAATCTCCTTGAGAACCGCATCAAAATAATTCTCTTTAATATGAGGGGAGATGATTTCTCTCCATTATTAAGAGAGTTCTTGGAGAATAGATCTGTCTACTCTTGAGAGGTTTTCTCCAAGATCTGTCTACCCATCTCAATTGGCTTATAAATAATACAGAACTAGGAATTTCTATTTCTAGGGTTAAAATAAAATAATTGTACAAGTTCCCTAATTATATTTTTATTCATATAATATAGACATATATAATAATAATAGTAATATTATTATTTATTTACAAGCTCATATCATGTGAATTATAATTAAATACTATTTAATTGAATAATATTCATTATTCATTATTTTCACCAGACCATTAAAATTATTCTCCCATTCCACCAGAATATTTTTTACCCCTCAAATAATTTCTACTTAGTTGAAAAATAGATATCACTATATTATTCCCCAATAAATAAATAAATATTATATTCACTAAATAGAAAATAAATATTTATTAAATATTCCACTCACATTATATTCTCTCAAATAACTAGTGGTGGGATAAATTCTATCAGGCATACATGAATTATTATTAACCCATGAATGGGAATACTATTTATACAAATTGTTAAATAGTATATTCGTTAACTATGATTATCAATACACTTAGTCTGTGGCATTCTAGTCCTCTTTCTCAAGGGCATTTGGTGAAGCAGCCTAATGTCTAAGGTTAGCATCTAGTAAATTATCATGTGACCCATAAAGAAATAATTTAATATCCCAACAACATTTCACCTCATACAAAATCTTATCGTTTAATATAATCTCTTTATCACAATATATCTAATAGATCATTTTTCATGTCAATGCCATCAAACAATGTGTTGGATATCACTTTCTTGGAATTTTTAAAAATATTACATGTCTATGGAACACCATGACCATGTATTTATTTAGGATATATATTTTTCATAAACAGTTCTGAGATATTAAATTATTCTAATATATAAAAGGGATAAATCATTTCTCACATTATATATTTATACAATATTACTTGTGATGCACCCAAAAAATCCTACCTCATAGCGAACAGTTGTCATCACAGTTTACATCAATACATTAAGTTACATGAATCCTAATACCCATTAATAATAATATTAAATTCTACAACCAATACACACATCCATAGAGAGGAACATCCAATTACACTTATAAATGTATATTTATTACTAGCGTGTATTGTTCTCATAACATTCAAATAGATATTAATAAGGGCGTACACTATGAGAAGGTACCTCAATGTACTTTGATCCTCCACTCCGGGTATCCGGTATCATTTTTTCCATCAAATGATATCATCTATATATGGAATGTATATTCAATAATATTATCATATCACCATCGTGTTCTCGTCATTACAGGGAACTTATATGTCCATTAAATGTGATAGATACTCTTTAGACTTCCTCGAATACTATTTAACATTGAATAACATTCATGATGTGATATGTAGTTAATTAATATTAAAAAAAATGAATTCATGTTTACCATAAAGTAAAATTAAGTTGGTTCAATGGAACCAACTATATGAGAATCCCACTTGCTCTAGATCCTACTACTAAAATTCTTTTGTCCACAAGCTCTCACAAGAGATCATGATTTTGCTGAGATAGGACATTAGTCAACGTGTCTTCCACGTTCTCTTACATTGTTACTCTACTCAATAAAAACTAACCCCTCTGATGAAAATACCTCAAGAGATGATAATTTGATAGTGTGTTATTTTTCTATTGGTGTGACCTTGTCTCTTTTACAAGAGCCACCACTGTAGTATTGTAACAATATAATGTCATAGGATTTTTAAATATAGGTAAGTCATCGAGATCTTTGAAATTTTTTTGAATCAAAATGGATTCCTTATCAACATCATTAGCCATTATGTACATATAAATCACTATAAAAGAAGAGGCCACTAACTAATTTCAACTCTCCCTTCTCATAGTTTCAATGTTGAGATTGAAATCATATCACCATTGTGACTTCAGATCATTTCAATCTATCTAAAAACCCAACATTAGTATTACCCCTGATAAAGGAATCCTCATCTCCATCATACTCCAAGAACATAACCATAGTTCCCCTCGGATAATTAAGGATATCCTTAATAATAATCTAATGATGTTATCCTAGAGTTTCTTGATATATTCCTACTGTGGTTAATTTATATGAAACCTCAAGTCATGTATATAACATGAAATACATGATTTATCCTATAGCTAAATCACATGTTATCTTTACCATTATGTCTTTATCTTATTGGGTATGTGGACACATATTCATATAATTATGTAAATTATGTGATAATAGAAGAACTCCCCTCTTGTATTTTTCCATACTAATTCACTTTAGTATTTGGTCAATATATGTACATTGACATAGTCTAAGCATCATCTTGGATCTATCACACATGATCTTGATCCCTAGAATATGAGATACTTCACCAAATTACTTCATGGAAAATTACTTTTTCAACCTATCTTTAACTGAATATATGACTAGTATGTTGTTTCCAATAACTAATATGTCATCAAAATATACTACTAGGATTAAGAATGCATTCCAATTAATATATTTGTAAACAAATGGCTCTAAATCAATTTTAATTAAGCCAAATTTTTTGATGTCTTCATTCTATAAAATATTCTATGACATGATTGATTTCATCAATCCATAAATATATATGTACAACTTTAAAATAATTTTGGAATCACTTTGTTTCACAAACCCTTTTGTTTGTGTCATATATATATCTTTGTGATGATTCCCATTAAGGAATGATGTTTTGAAATTCATCTGCCAAATCTCATATTCATGGTATGATGCTATGGAAAATGTGATTCTAATGGATTAAAACATGGAAACTGGTGAAAAATTTTATCATAGTCAATTCATTGACACTGTTTAAACCCTTTATACAGTAGCCATTATTTATTGGTACTTACGTTACCTTCTGTGTCATGTTATTTTCTTGAATATCCATTTACACCGAATAGGAATAATCAATTTGAACATCTACCATCACTCAAACATGGATTATAAATATATGTAATCTATCTTATAAATCATAACGACTAGCCATGTTGCATCTTCCATGGTATCTACTACATCTTTGTAGGAGAGAGGTTCATTATTGTCAACCAATAATGAATCACCAACCCTGGGGAAAAGAAGACCATATCACGCTGGTTCTCTTACACCTCTTAAAATCCTATGCGGTACTTGTGTTTCAGGAACTACATCATCCTTAAGACCTATGGAAATTGTTCCTATACCAACATTATTGAATCTTGAGAATCAACTTTGTAGAAGTCAATCCAACTCCAACTCTACTTTTTCGTATGCTCTCCCTCTCACGAAATATGGATTGATGGGCAAAAATCGATTTCTTATATTTGATATTGTATAGGTAGTATCCATTTATTAGCTTTTAAAACCCTATAATGATACACTTGATGACCTATAGTGCTATATTGAATCCTAAAAAAATCCATAACAAACATCTCATAACGCCATACACGTGTATGCGATAATATAGTTTACTTTCCACTCCATTTTTCCAAGGGAATTAAATTTTCTTCTTTAGTCGATACTTTGTTTAATGTGTATTCCATATTTTTTAATACAAATTATAACGAACCATACTTTACATACACTGTTAATACTTCAAAATTGAAGCACACTTATTACAACATATGACAAAACCACAAAGGACCGTATAGTTATAGTGTCTTTAGAAACTGGGAAACATAAACAACTGGTTCATAAATATTCTACAGTGTCTCCCACTTATTTCATCATATATAGGGTCCCTTTTAGAATATTCTACTTAATATCCATCTTCCTGACCTGGGGAAAAGAAAACATAAAAGGGTGAGCTCAAATGCTCTGCAAGGGAAAATAAAGGAAATAAAAATCATATCATATATTTTTGAAAATCATATCCTGCAAAAGAGATCATAATATCTTAACATGGAATAAATCATAGAAGTGAAAATGAGATCCCCATAATCATAACATGAAACTTGAAACTTTGTGGCATGCACACATAATCATGGAAAATCATTTTTTGTTAGTCATGACTCATTTCCAAGACTATCTTAGTGGACAAAGTCCCTTTCTGAACTGAGTTCACTCCTCATTTCAGTCATGTATCATTGAACCGAAATAACCTTCCGTTCTAGCCATGTCTATATCATGAGATATAAATCATTACCCAATGCATTGGAGGGAGATATAGGTCCCACCCATATTATAATGAATCCTTTCTTATGTGTGCCACATAATCATAAACCATACATCATAGCGTAACCCATGTAATAAAAATGGGATTCTTAAACAACATGACATCATAAAACAATTCATATAAGATAAATGAATTCATAAAAATATTTCCATCACAACATAATCAAATCCATGTAATAATAGGGATAAAAACAGAACCCTTTTATTATCTTAGATGGAAAATAATTTTGATAAAATACTTGAACTCCATTCCTGAGGAAAATATCCTTTCTACTTCCAAAACACATTTCCATTCTTAACATGTCATAAAATTTTAAACTAAAATAAGTTGATTAAAAATAAACTTGAATACTTGTAAAGGAAGCTTCTTGGAAATAATGTTTTAAGAATCCATTCTTGCCGTATAAGTTAAAAAAACATTCTTTGTACTTTTGTCAGAAAAGTCAAAAAGTACCTCGTACGAGAAAACGACAAAAGATTCCTTTCATATTCTTTATTAAAAACTCACCGAAGGGTAAAATTGGATTTAAACTATTGTAAGTGGATGGAAACAATATTACATATTGAGGGAACATTAATGTGGATGATAAAATAAACCTCAATAAATACTTACGAATAAACAATCTCGGATAAAAATGAGATTGTGATATTTCCCTTACCTTAGGTCCGATTTGCATTGTATGTGTCCGAAGATCCTGTATAATGGTTTAAATAATGTTATTGACTTATTCCAGAATCATAAATATTGATATGATATCATATATGGTCATATTATTAGCTTCTTGTTAGTAATATTTCATTGTTACTTGTTACTCGGGTCTTTATTGCCTTTTGTTCTTATGCGTGTTTTGCCGAATAAATTCTTATTCTTCTTTTAAGGTTATAGATAACTTATATCCAGAATGGTATTAGTGTAACATATATCATATTTAATCATTCAATTCATTTATATAATTACTTTGTAATGATGATCATGTAGAACGAGTCGCATCACATCGTGGAGACGGTATTCCCTACATACGCACGAGTGATGATATCGTTCCTATGATCATGGAATTGTATTGGAGTATATGTATATTATTTCAGTATCAATATTACTTTATAATAATCATAAATAGTTACTCATTACACCATTATACCCATCCTTGTAAGGTGATGGTGGAAAATAGATTACACCACGACGTGGAGACGGTATTGCATACGTACGCACGCGCGGTGATTTAATTTTTCCGTAGGATGGATAGAAGGTGAATTAGGGTTGTTTAATATTTATAATAACATATCAGTATGTAAATAATAATTATGTTATTACTTTATCATGAAACAACTAATTAAGAAGAAGTTGAAGAAGAAAGAAATTGAAAAGATCGGTAATGGATATTACCTCTTCTTTGGAACGCCTCTTTGAATCCTCCACTCAGGGAACTAAGATTGGTCTTTGAATAAAACCAGGACCTCTTTGATTATTCTAGGGAAGTGGAGAGGAGAAAATGCCATGGGTTGGCCTATCTTTAGTGCTCAAATTGGTGTGAGGAGGAGGGGGAGGAGGTTCCCTTTTATAAGGGAGGAGAGGGGCACCTTAGGAATATCTCAAAATATTATTTTATATTAAAGTCAGAATCGGTTTATAATGGTTACAAAGGGTTTTATTTCGAAGCTAAAGTGGGTATGGGTCGAAATAATATCAACCAATAGGATTTAGACAAGTTTAGGGTATTATTTTAACCTTATCAAATAGATTTAACTCTAAGTTAAACAATTCACTTTTTTCCGTGTCTTTTTTTTTTCTTACACTATATGGTTAATACACTTACCATAACATGCCAAAAGAACCCCAAATTGTTTATTATTAATATATATATCCTTAGCTAAGTCATTTTGCCGAACCTTAGATTTTTAGGAATAAAGGAACAATTAATAATATAATATTTGTTTTAAAATCTATTTTGTGTCAATTTTGACACTATTTGATATATGATTTTTTTGAAAGTCATAACAGAATTATATGTTCTAACCATGTTGATTAAATCAACACTAATATATCATAGTAACCTAGAAAATTAGTGTAATTCATAAAAAGTCTCAAATTACATTTATTTTGGTGTTTATAACATCAATTATGTTAATATTTTATTAATATGATAATTACTCCATCATCATTGTGTCATAAATAAATTAAACTATTTAATGTCTAAAAATTAAAAATAAAATACCATTATGTAGGAAATGTTTTTAGATTTCTAATGAATATTTATAGTCTAATTTATCTTATGTATAACCACATATTAAAAATTATTTACTTATTAAACTTTGATTTTAACTATTTTAACCCTTCTTTAAATAAATTAATAATAAATGTCCTAATCAAACCCAAGTGGGCCTAAATGGTCATATTTTATTCAGAAGTTTGTTTTTGGTCGAATTAAACTTATCCAATAGAATTAGGACATGTGTTAGGGTAATAGTAATATCATATTTACCCTTAGTTACCCTATTTACTATTAACCGCGGTAAAAAAAGTAAAAAGTTACTATTCACCAAAAAATTATTTTTATCTCATTGAACCACATTTTACTTACTGATATCAATCGTGTCTGTCAGATTTTCGAAATTCCATTCACAGAAGCGGTAAAATTATGTTTTATGCAAAATTCAGTTTTTAACCTACCACTTAGTGGTTTCACTATTCTTCAAAAATTGAAAGTTTTCAGAAAAATACCAACATTTCACCCTAGGATAATTTCGGTATTCCGAATCCAAAAATGATGTCCATTTTGAAGGATATAATTTATAAAATTTCAAAAAGTGATTATTACTATTCATAACAGCTAGTTTTAATAATATTTTAATAGCATATCGTTGTTTAGTGAAACTCAGTATTGCGTACGACGCAAGCTATCGAGGAAGGTCGCGATTGCGTGTAAAGTAAGCCAAGATAGTATGTAGTGAAAGATTCCTTTGATGATATATAAAAACAAAATATTACTCATAAAAATCTCGGGTGTTACATTCTACCCCCCTTAAAAAGAATTTCGCCCTCAAAATTCATCACTTTGTAACAAACAGATGAGGATACTTCTCCCTCATCATATCCTCAAGCTCCCATGTAGCTTCTTCATGTTGGTGGTTCCTCCATAAAACATTCACCAATCGAGTGGTCTTGTTTCGTAGGACTTTTATCGCTACGATCCAAAATCTCTATCGGTTGTTCTTCATATGAAAGATCTTGCTCCAGCGGTACAACTTCTGAGCTGAGTACATGTGAAGGATCAGGTATGTACTTTCTCAGGAGAGATACATGGAACACATTGTGAACTTGAGAGAGATTTGGTGGAAGCGCCAATTGGTAAGCTACCTTTCCAACACGATCCAATATTTCGAAAGGACCGATATATCTAGGGCTCAACTTCCCCTTCTTTCCAAATCTCATAACCCTCTTCCAGGGAGATATTCGTAAGAACACTTTATCACCCACTTCAAACTATAGGTCTTTTCTTCGGTTTTCGGCTTAACTTTTATGTCGACTCTGAGCTTCTCTTATGTGTTGTTGAATAGATTTGACCTTTCCTGCCATTTCATCAACGAGATCAGGTCCTAATAGCTTTCTTTCCCCAACTTCATCCCAGCAATTTGGAGTCCTGCATTTCCTTCCATAGAGAGATTCATAAGGAGCCATCTGAATACTGGAGTGAAAGCTATTATTATAAAAAAATTCCACCAAAGGTAGGTGTTGATCCCAACCTTCTTTGAAATCCATAGAGCAAGCTCTCAACATATCTTCTAGGGTTTGAATTGTTCTCTCAGACTGACCATCTGTCTGGGGATGATAAGCAGTGATGAAACTCAACTCTGTATCCAGAGTATGTTGAAAACTTCCCCAGAACTTTGAGGTAAATCTCGGATCCCGATCAGATATAATAGAAAGTGGTACTCCATGCAATCTTACCACTTCCTTTACATATATCCTGGCAAGATGATCCAGAGAGAAATCCTCTCTAATAGAAATGAATTGTGTAAAATTTGTAAGACGATCAACTATGACCCATATAGAATTATTTCCTTTGGATGTTTTGGGAAGTCATGTGACAAAGTCCATAGTGATGTTTTCCCATTTCTATTCGGGTATGGGTAATGGTTGTAACATCCCCTTAGACTTCTGTCTCTCATCTTTAACATGCTGAAAAACCAAGAATTGAGAGACCAATTCAACAACATCTCTTTTCATGTCATCCCACCAGAAGTACTCTTTCAGGTCCCTATACATCTTCGTGCTTCCAGGATGATTAGAAAATGAAGAACTATGGTCCTCATCCAGCAGCTCCTTCTTTACTTCTAGGATGGTTGGAACACAAACTCGATTCCTGAACCTTATTATCCCATCACAATCAAGGTTGAATTCAGGGACATTTCCCACCTTCTTTTTTAACTCTACATCTTCTTTTTGTTCCACTTTAATCTTCACATGTATAAATGGTTGAACATTCATTTGATAAAGGTAAGATTTTAACCCTACCATTATAATTCCAAGATCCATCCATTGTAAATCCATAAATATTGGATCTTTTCTGATCCTCATCATGGATAAGCTAGCATTTTCTTGTCGACTTAATGCATCTGTCACCTTGTTTGCCTTCCCAGGGTGGTAATGGATTGAGCAGTCATAATCCTTAATCATCTCCAACCATCTTCTTTGACGCATATTCAGCTCTTTTTCTGTGAAAATATACTTTAAACATTTATGATCAGTATAAATATCACACCTTTCACCATAAAGGTAATGCCTCCAAATCTTTAATGAAAAGATTACCGCAGCTAACTCTGAATCATGTGTTGGGTAATTTTGCTCATGTATTTTCAACTATCGTGAGGCATAAGCTATCACCATATCATTTTGCATAAGAACACACCCCAACTCCTTCTTGGATGCATCACTGTATATCACAAACCTTTCTCCACTACAAGGTAGTGTGAGAATAGGTGCACTGGATAACCTTCTTTTCAACTCCTTGAAATTCTCTTCACATTCTTCCGTCCAGACAAACTTAACTCCTTTCCGGGTCAACTTGTTGAGTGGATTAGATTATCGTGAAAAATAATTTACAAAACGTCTATAATATCCAGCCAAACCATGAAAACTTTGGATCTCAGTTACTGTTGTTGGTCTCGACCATCTTTCGATAACCTCTTTTTTTGCTGGATCCACATATATCCCCACTTTTGAGATTATGTGACCCAAAAATGAAACTTTTTGAATCCAAAATTCACACTTGGTAAATTTGGAATAAAGCTTCTCCTTTCTCAGGGTCTTCAATATAATTCTCATGTGATCTTCATTCTCTTCCTTGCTCTTTGAATAGAAAAGAATATCGTCTATAAAGACTACCAAAAATTTATCAAGATAGTCTCTAAAGACTCTATTCATTATATCCATGAAGATAGCAGGGGCATTAGTAAGACCAAATGGCATCACTATATATTCATAGTGTCCATACCTTGTACGGAAAGCCGTATTTGTTATATCCTCCCTTTTGACCCTTAATTGATGATACCCTAAACGAAGATCAATCTTGGAAAAGTATTGAGCTCCGCGTAGTTGGTCAAATAAGTCATCAATGCATGGGAGAGGATATTTGTTCTTGATAGTGATCTTGTTAAGTTATCGATAATCAATGCAGAGTCTCATTGATCCATCTTTCTTCTTAACAAATAGAACAGGTGCTCCCCAAGGTGACGCACTAGGGTGTATGAATCCCTTATCAAGATTCTCCTGGAGTTGTTTCTTCAATTCCTGCAACTCAATTGGGGCCATTCTATAAGGTGTCTTTGAAATAGGCAAAGCACCCGGTACAAGTTTTATTGAAAACTCAACTTCACGATTTGGTGGAAGACCCGGTAATTCCTCCAGAAATACATCATCAAACTCCCGTACGATGGGCATATTCTTAATCTTGAGTTTCTCACCAACCATTTGAGATAAATAACATTCATTTAGTGGAATCAAGACCCATAAGATGGAAGAAATTTCCACTGGAAGGTTGTATTCATCCTTGAATCGATAGACGATCGTAGATTGATCTGGAATATGAAATGTGACTTCCCTTCTTTGTAAATTGATATGAGCTCCATGTAGAGAAAGACAATCCATGCCAAGAATCACATCAAATTCCACTAAAGGAAGTATCACAAGATTTGCAGGAAGCACTTTCCCACAAACTTCGATCGGAGAAGAATTATAAACTTTTGATGCAACTGTTGTGCCATTAGGTGTTGTCACAGCTAACTCAACATCTTATTGTTGAGGTAATACGGTGATACCCTTAGAAACTTTTTCAGAAATAAAAGATTGGGTGGATCCAGAATCAAATAAAACATTTGCTACTTTAGATTGGATGGTAAGTGTACCTTTCACCACTTCATTATCATAATCCACATCGCTGCTAGAAATTGCATGTGACGTTCCTTTGTCTTTAGCCTTAAGATTTTGTTGATGTCAACCATCATCATCAACCCTTGGATTTGGGAATTTAATGGCATAATTCCCCATCTCCTTGCACTTGAAACATTGAAGTGTAGTAGGTTCATTCTGTGTATCCCTTCCATTGTTTGCATCATTAGACATCTTCTTCCCATTATTGCGGCATTCAAATGCCCGATGACCTTCCTTTCCACATTTGAAACATTTACTTGTCCCTTTAAGACAACACCCTCCATGTTTCTTTCCACAAATTGAGCATAAGGGAAAGATCATATTCTTTTCAGTGTGCTCTTTAGATTTTCCTTTGAATTCCATCTTCCTCTTCTTATCAAACCAATGTGACTGATGGGTTACTCCAATCTCTATCTCGAATTTGAGAGCACATCGAATGATTTCCTCGTAGCTATTGAAGTCCCTTATGGCTAACACCCTTCGAATACATGGTTTTAAGCCACTAAAGAATCGATCGATCTTACTCTCAGGTTGGATAATAATACCAGAAGCGTACCTTTCAAGTCTTGTAAAATTTGCTTCATAGGTACCAACAGATTCATCATCCCTTTTCTTCAGTTCAAGAAACTCTTTCTCCATATTTTTTAGGAGAATACAAGGGAAGTACGTATTGAAAAATAAGTTCTTGAACTCATCCCATTCCATAGACTCAATTTCATCCCTTTGCCTCGTATTATGAATACGATTCCACCATTTATCAGCATCTCCTTCCAAACGATACACTTATAGGATGACTTTATCATGTTTAGAAAATTGAAGAACTGAAAATATCTTTTCAGTAGTACTAATCCATTGTTTAGCAACTAATGAATCAGTAGACCCGTTGAAAGAAGGTGGACGCTGCCTCATGAAGGATTCAACATAATGTTGCTCCTTCCTTTGCTCGTTTGGAAGTCCTGCATGATTCATAGCTTGAGAAAGTTGTGTGAGCATGGCTACAAGATTTTTCATTCCAGCTCCCATATCGTTTGGTTGCTTAGGGGGACAATCATTTCATTTCCCACCACATTCCGCATTAACATGGTTCCTTCGGGTTCCAGCCATTGACTAAAACCAAGAAGAATAGTGTGAGCAACACTAATTATAATAGGAAAAACACATAATCAAGGATAAAATTTCACACTTAAGGTCTTATCCTAGGGTATTCATGTCCATTTCTAAAACACTAAGATTGTGTTCTATGCTTAGACTTATCCTTAGGGTTCTTACTAAGGGTTTCACATCCTAGATTCCAAAGGTTGATTATACCATTCCTCTGATACAAACTATAACGACCCATACTTTACATACATTGTTAATACTTCAAAATTGAAGCACACTTATTACAACATATGAAAAAACCACAAAGGACCGTATAGGTATAGTGTCTTTAGAAACTGAGAAACATAAACATCTGGTTCATAAATCTTCTACAGTGTCTCCCATTTATTTCATCATATATAGGGTCCCTTTTAGCATATTCTACATAATATCCATCTTCTTGACCTGGGGAAAAGAAAACATAAAAGGGTGAGCTCAAATGCTTAGCAATGGCAAATAAAAGAAATAAAAATCATATCATATCTTTTTGAAAATCATAACCTGCAAAAGAGATCATAATATCTTAACATGGAATAAATCGTAGAAGTGAAAATGAGATACCCATAATCATAACATGAAACATGAAACTTTGTGGCATGCACACATAATCATGAAAAATCATTTCTTGTAAGTCATGACTCATTGCAAAGACTATCTTAGTGGACAAAGTCCCTTTCTGAACCGAGTTCACTCCTCGTTTCAGTCCTGTATCACTGAACCGAAATAACCTTCTGTTCCAGCCATGTCTATCTCATGAGATATAAATCTTTACCCAATGCATTAGAGGGAGATATAGGTCCCACCCATCTTATAATGAATCATTTCTTATGTGTGCCACATAATCATAAACCATACATCATAGCATAACCCATGTAATAAAAATGGGATTCTTAAACAACATGACATCATAAAAAAATTCATATAAGATAAAGGAATTCATAAAAATATTTCCATCAAGAAATAATCAAATCCATGTAATAATTGGGATAAAAACATAAACCTTTTATTATCTTATATGGAAAATAATTTTGATAAAATACTTGAACACCATTCTTGAGGAAAATATCCTTTCTACTTCAAAAACACTTTTCCTTTCTTAACATGTCATACAATTTTAAACTAAAAGAAGTTTATTAAAAATAAACTTGAATACTTGTAAAGTAAGCTTCTTGGAAATAATGTTTTAAGAATCCATTCATGCCGTATATGTTAAAAATACATTCTTCATACTTTTGTCGGAAGAGTCAAAAAGTACCTCGTACGAAAAAATGACAAAATATTCCTTTCATATTCTTTACTAAAAACTCACCAAATTGTAAAATTGGATTTAAACTATTGTAATTGGATGGAAACAATATTACATATTGAGGGAACATGGGTGTGGATGATAAAATACACCCCAATAAATACTTACGAATAAACAATCTCAGATAAAAATGAGATTGTGATATTTCCCTTACCTTAGGTCCGATTTTCTTTGTATGTGTCCGAAGCTCATGTATAATGGTTTAAATAATGTCATTGACTTATTACAGAATCATAAATATTGATATGATATCATATATGGTCATATTCTTAGCTTCTTGTTTGTAATATTTCATTGTTACTTGTTACTCGGGTCTTTATTGCCTTTAGTTCTTATGCGTGTTTTGCCGAATAAATTCTTATTCTTATTTTAAGGTTATAGATACCTTATATCCAGAATGGTATTAGTGTAACATATATCATATTTATTCATTCAATTCATTTATATAATTACTATGTAATGATGATCATGTAGAACGAGTCGCATCACATCGTGGAGACGGTATTCCGTACGTACGCACGAGTGATGATATCGTTCATATGATCGTGGAATTGTATTGGAGTATATGTATATTATTTCAGTATCAATATTACTTTATAATAATCATAAATAGTTACTCATTACACCATTATACCCATCCTTATAAGGTGATGGTGGAAAATAGATTACACCATGGCGTGGAGACGGTATTCCGTACGTACGCACGCTCAGTGTTTTCATTTTTCCGTAGGATGGATAGAAGGTGAATTAGGGTTGTTTCATATTTATAATAACATATAAGTATGTATGTAATACTGATGTTATTAATTTATCAGGAAACAACTAAATAAGAAGAAGTTGAAGAAGAAAGAAATTGAAAAGATCGGTAATGGATATTACCTCTTATTTGGAACGCCTCTTTGAATCCTCCACTTAGGGAACTAAGATTGGTCTTTGAAGAAAACCAGGACCTATAGGATTATTCTAGGTAAGTGGAGAGGATAAAATGGCAGGTGTTGGACGAGCTTGAGTGCTAATATTTGTGTGAGGAGGGGGAGGAGGTGTCCTTTTATAAGGGAGGAGAGGGGCACCATAGGAATATCTCAAAATATTATTTTATATTAAAGTCAAAATCGGTTTATAATGGTTCAAAAGGGTTTTATTTCTAAGCTAAAGTGGTGATGGGTCGAAATCCTATCAACCAATAGGATTTAGACAAGTTTAGGGTATTATTTTAACCTTATCAATTAGATTTAACTCTAAGTTAAATAATTTAACTTTTACCTTGTCTTTTTGTTTTCTTACACTATATGGTTAATACACTTACCATAACATGCCAACCGACCCCATATTGTTTATTATTAATATATATATCCTTATCTAAGTCATTTGAACGAACCTTAGATTTTTAGGAATAAAATTACAATTAATAATATAATATTTTATTTAAAAACTATTTTGTGTCAATTTTGGAAATATTTGATATATGATTTTTGTGAAAGTCATAACAAAATTATATGTTCGAACCATGTTGATTAAATCAACACTAATATATCATAGTAACCTAGAAAATTATTGTAATTCATAAAAAGTCTCAAATTACATTTATTTTGGTGTTTATAACATCAATTTTGTCAATATTTTATTAATAAGATAATTACTACATCATCATTGTGTCATAAATAAATTAAATTATCTAATGTCTAAAAATTATAAATAAAATACCATTATGTAGGAAATCTTTTTAGATTTCTAATGAATATTTATAGTATAATTTATCTTATGTATAACCCCATATTAAAAATGATTTACTTATTAAACTTTGATTTTAACTATTTTAACCCTTCTTAAAATAAATTAATAATAAATGTCCTAATCTAACCCATGTGGGCCTAAATGGTCATATTTTATTCATAAGTTTGTTTTTTGGTCGAATTAAACTTATCCAATAGAATTAGGACATGTGTTAGGGTAATCGTAATATCATATTTACCCTTAGTTACCCTATTTACTATTAACCGTGGTAAAAAAAGTAAAAAGTTACTATTCACCAAAAAATTATTTTTATCTCATTGAACCACATTTTACTTATTGATATCAACCGTGTCTGTTGGAATTTCTAAATTCCATTCACAGAAGTGGTAAAATTAAGTTTTATGCAAAATTCAGTTTTTAACCTACCACTTAGTGGTTTCACTATTCATCAAAAATTGAATGTTTTCAGAAAAATACCAAAATTTAACCCTAGGCTAATTTCGGTATTCCGAATCCAAAAATGAAGTCCATTTTGAAAGATAAAATTTATAAAATTTCAAAAAGTGGTTATTACTATTCATAACGGCTAGTTTTAATAATATTTTAATAGCATATCGTTGTTTAGTGAAACTCAGTATTGCGTACGACGCAAGCTATCGAGGAAGGTCGTGATTGCGTGTAAAGTAATCCCAGATAGTATTTAGTGAATGATTCCTTTGATGGTATATAAAAACAAAATATTACTCATAAAAATCTCGGGTGTTACACACATCCCCAAAATGAAATGGATTATTTTCATTACTCCTCATAAACCATACCATGAATGACAAGGCACAGTTCATCCATTCACTAACATCATTCCACTGTGGATATAAGGTAGATTGTGTGAAAATAATATCTAAAACTTCAGTAGAATGTTGATAAAAAATTGGATAGGATATTTACAACCTCGATCTGATAGAATAATTTTTATCTTAATATTTATATAATTATCTACTTCATTCTTGAATTCTATGAATTCCTCAAACAACTAGAACTTATACCTCATCATTTAAATATATCAATATCTTCTCGGGTCATTGGTAAATTTTATGAAGTATGAATATCCACCTCCATCTTCTACAGGATATAGTTCATGCACATCTGTGTGTGTCAATCCTAGAACATTTATGGACCTTTCATCCTATCAACTAAATGGTGGTCTGTCCATTTTTCCTCATAAACACGTATGACATATATAACATTGTTTTATTTCAAAAGAGTCTAAATAGACATATTGAGATAGCTTTGTGAAACACATCTCATTTTCATGACAAAGATGGTGATTCCATAACTAGGTGTTATATAAGTCTTGTGACCATGATTCACTATCACATAAGAGCACATATATTTTGTAATTTAATAAATAAAGACTATTATTTGAATGCTCTATACCATAACATTAGTTGTCCTTATAAGAGGAAAAACATTTAGTTCAATATTTTTAAATAAACCAATCATTATCAAAACATGACTTAGTAATTATGTTCATCTAAATTTTAGGTACATAATAAGAATAAATTAAATCCAAGATCATATTCATTGGAAATGAATGTTGGTAGTCACCAGTTTATAGAGAAGCCAACCTTGCTCCATTTTCAGATCTCAGATTCACCTCTCCTCTGATAATCTTTTGAAATCAACTTGGTTCCATAATTTTGATATAGATTTGATCCCCAAAATCTATATCTTATAAAAAATAAGTATATATTGAAATATTACACTTGATAATTTACAAACATTTAGCAACCCTTTTCATTGATGTAGAGTTACTCTTCCTATATCCTGACATGACATAGGAAAAACATACCGCCTCTTATTCCTTGTCTTACCTAGTGATCTTTTTCATTATGGAAGGATGGTTCATGGGTTATAAAGTTTATTTATATTAATTTTTCTCTATTTAAATGTTCATCATTTTCTTATTCACTATAATGATTGGGGGTTTGTCACACCACATGTTTTTATCCCCGAGATAAGATAAGGTCAGATGTTCCAAAAGTCACTTATCGCTATTTTTCAAAGATTATTTACAAATAATGTTTGAGAAGGTCTTGGGATGTGATGAAAGAATGAGGTATGTATGTAAATAATCTAATAATTTAATCCCTTATATGTCAAAAAATTAAATGTATCCAATAATCATGACTACATGGGGCCCATTAGATGTAGACTCTCCATGATTAGTCATGAGAAAAGAAGTATAGATATCATACCTCAATTATCTCAACTTCTCTTGATTGATATCTTGATGTTGAGAAATCATGTTATATGCATCCATATCATCATGTTTCTTTAAAATATCATTGGACATGGATGATAACATGAATCAATAAAATACTATAGCATCATTAATATGTTTCTCAAAGAGGGATAGTTCTTCACCAGTTTCCTCATTTCTAGGTGCAACTAGTAAGGTTTCTTCCAGAACATATAGTTTCCTCTCCTGGAGAATGATGGAATGTAAAGAAATTTTCCATTCATAGAAATTAGTTTCAGTTAAAATGTTTTCAATCTCATCTATGGATATAAATGATACATTTGATATCATTTTATTGTTGTTTCTACAAAATAAGATGAGAATAATTTTTGCACATTATCTGATAAAACATAGACAAATAAATAAACATGATATTTATTAGTATCCAAATATTTTATCAAATCCCAATATCCATCACCATTTGATCTAAAATATCATGTTTCTTGGATATTATAGTGGTGTAGATCCATATTCCCCTTATCATTAAAACATCCTTGGTTGTTCAAGCATATCAAGTGGTTTTAGGTAGGCATTCCAAATTCTGACTGCACTAACACATAGTTTCTTGATCTGCTGTGTGGAATCTATAATCCTAAAATCAATAATTTAGATATCCTAAAACATTCACTCTTTTTCACACCATGCATAGATTTGTCACTCAACCGATGATAACATCTATGCTAATTCATCAAAAAAAAACTAATTAGAGTTCCTTGATAATTTCAAACACCCAAACTTTTTCTGGTTAAGCACTTTTAATTATTGATAGATTCTAACTGAAGGAATATAAGGCAATACTAAATTAATATTTAATTGAGTGTTTTAACCACTATGAATAAATTAATCATTATTATTTTTATCACATGTTTTTAAATATTAATTAGGATTAATTAAGTGATTAACCATGTCATAGATAATAATTACGCATAAACCGATTTATTTTAGTTCCATGTTTCACACCTTTTAATTCATTAATTATGTGATTATGAAAAATCATAAATAATAAAATAACCTTGAAACTGACAGAAATAAAATAAAGGGTACGATCATGAGCATATTCTAATCGTCAGTTTATCTACAAATTTATTAAATAACCATTGACCAAGGGTAGAAACACCTTGAACCAACTAGGGTTCGTTTTTATAAATTCCCACTTGTTAGCAATTGTAACTCCTTGTATTGGTTTAAAATCGGCTCCAAACATGTAAAAACTTCACTATATTGGGAGCTTCATCCATTACATATTCATTTTTGTCACACATATGTGAGAGGAAATGGGGGACTACATAAAAGACACCATGGTAACAGAAAACTAACATAATAATGAGGAGATAAGGAATGATTGGAACAATTTAATTTAATAATAATTAAATGAGTCCAATCACATATGAAAATCTATGGTGTAGCTCATGATCATCCACATGCATGCAATGAATTACACATTTAAAAAAACTAGCATTAAATTATTAATTGTTCTTATTTAAGATACATCATGCTCAGATCGATTGATTATTACCTTTACTTAATAAATCCTTTTATCTTTATCCCTTATCTGAATTTCAATTAGATTATCATCCATTATAATTTTAATCAAATTAAAAGAATTTATTTGAAAATCACCTTGTACATAAATGTTCCTTGGAGGTAACACGGTGAATACCCATTCAAATACACCAAAAATTTATTATACTCATATACTATATTACACTTGTGACATTTTTCATTGATTACATAAACGTACTATCGCAATGTGTACTTCATGGGTGATTACTCGAATTACATATTTCTTTCAGCCAGATGTTATTTTCTATTTCACATGGAGTAACAAATTGTAATATAACTTATAAATGATATGATTGCCTAAAAATTACAAAGATATTAATTAAACATTATATTTTTATGTATACTAAAACCTATCACATAGTGTCTTTTATCATTATGACCACACTCAAGTACATGTCTCAAGGATTCCATAGCAAAATAAATTCATTTTAAATATATGTAATTTGGAAAAAGTAAATGGTGTGTAGATCCAATCCACACGGTGTGTACATATTTGTTTTTCTACCAAAGGCACACTCTTAGTGACTCGACGACTGAAGCATACCTCATAAATTATGGATTACCTTTTGTGTCCAATTGGCCACATGCAGTGTTGAATCTGTTTTACATGACTATCAGTCGGGTAGTCTATATGTGGAATACATGTCCCGCCTCGAACTAAAAGGGATTAAACAACATGTCTAGTGGGCCACATTGTGTAGCATCCATAAGACTATTAAACACTTAATTCTGGTCTACACATGGTGTAATTCATGTTGAAATTAATGCAAAAATTAACAAATAAACTATTATTGATTTCCAAATCAATATTGATTCGTTGAATATGAAAACATAGCATGTAACATTGGAAACACAATGTGTAATTTGAATTTTTCAGACCAAAAACCGAGAAACCTCAAGATGTTTTCCTTAATATTATTTTAATCAAAAATAATAATAATAATAATTTGATCTATGAGAAAATTATGACGAATAAGCACATCTCACAATTTAGATAAAACTAATGATTAAAATTGAATAGAAAAACTAAATTATATGTTCATAAATCACCAATGAATTTTAAATAATTAAAAATATTATGTGCTATCTCTGACACCACTTGTATGTTCCAAGTGTAGCGGATGTGCGGGAAGGATGGTACCCAAATTTTCATTTCTCGTGATTGAGGATGAATATATGATATATATGATTCTGAACATCATGATCCATTGAATTTATCAATAATATTAGACAAGGGTAATCATGCTATTACCAAGATAGATGAGATCATCACATATTTGTTATAATTAATTTAATGAAATAATAATTACCACTAAGGAATTCATTCTTCATCAATGTGGTCGAAGATAGATGCACGATGCATCATCATTTCATTATATAAATAAAGATTTGATTTCCTTTAGTTATTATCCACAAGTGTTCCACAAATCATTAGAATTCTCCAAAGGAGACTCTGGCTGATAGAACAAAAGAACATTTCACATTCATCATCCACATTTGATCACCTTGATGAACGCTTCCAATGTATTCTCCTTGATATAGTGGAAGAGGATTTCTCTTCATTATTAAGAGATTTCATGGAGAATAGATATCTATTGTATTGAGAGGTTTTCTCTAAATCTAATGAGCCCGACTGAATGTTATTATGAAAAATAACATAACGTATTAATTATCTTTCTATGGTTAAAACAATATAATTATATAAGTGACCTTATTATTTACTTAATCCAATAAAAATCCCATGTAAATGAATAATAATAATATTATTATTTCAGGAAAAATTCTTAACATTTGAATTATAATGAAATATTATTTAATTAAATAATATTCAAAGTTGATTATTTTCATTGGATCATTAAACTTGGTACCCAATCCCTACACAATATTTATCTTCCATTGAATAATGTCTATTTATTTTTTATATAATCATCACTGAATTATTCAATACTAAATAAATAAATTTTATATTCACTAAATAAAAAATAAAAATTTATTAAATAATTGTGTCTTAGTATATTCTCCCAAATAACTAGTTACAAAATAAATGTGATCAAGCATACAAGAATAATATATAAACAACAAATGAGAATAATATTTATTTAACTTTTTAGATAATATAAAATTTTAATGAGATTATGGATACCCTAAGTGTGGGATCCTATAGGAATGTTTGTCATTGACATAAGAGAAATTAGCATAATGTCCAATGATATGGTCTAGCAACACGCTAAGGCACCCATACAGAAATATGTTAATGTCGCAACAACATGTCACCTCATACGAACACCTTCCATGTAATATAATAACTTTATCACAATATCATTAGTCAACTAGGTTTCATGATAGTGCAATTAACCTATGTTCTCGATATCTCTTTCATTAAATATCCATAAATATGACTTTACTATTGAACACCACAGACATGGATTTATTTTGGATAAATAATTTCCATCAAAGGCACCGAGATATTCACTTCCATTAATGGTCAAAATGGATAAATACTTTCTCTCATTATTCATTAATTCAAAAATACTCATGACACACCCAGCATATCCTAAATCAATGTGAACATCCATCATCACAAGTATTATCAATACATAAATATATGTGAATCATAATAATAATTAATAAAAAATATAATGTCTAAAGGTCAATACAAAAATTCATATATATGTTCTTCCAATGATACATATAAATGTGGATTACCTACAGGCGGGTCCAATTTTCAAAATATCCTAATAGATATTTCCAAGGGCATACACTGTCTGAAGGTGCCTCAAAGTCATATGAATCTCCACCCATAATATCATATATAATTTTTTTCCCATAAAAAATTCCATTCTATATAACATATATTAAAGAATAGTGTCATATATCCTTTGGGATCTCATCTTTGTAGGGAACTACTATGAAAATTTTGCGTGATATCTACTCTTACGATATTATAAAATAATATGTCACTTATAATAACAAATCATGATGTGATAAGTAGTTAATTTATATTAAAGAAAATGAATACATGTTTTAATCATGTGCATAGAATCATTTTAGAGGGAACCAACTCTAACAAATTCATCTCCCACGGGCCTATAAAATAAAAAAAATAGGTTCATAACATATCCAATATAATTTGAATAATCCTATCATATTGGACATTATTATATGGGTGATAAGATATGGTCAGATTAATCTGTGATCCCAATGGCTTCTAAAGACCCTTCCAGATCCAATTTGTGAAATGAGGATGTCTATATAAATTATACTCATTGAAACACCATGAAACTAGACTATTTCAATCCCATACACTCTTCCCATATCCTCAATAGAGTAGGTATCCCTAAAATGATATAATTTGGATACCTTATTCAGTTTATTTATGATCACCCATACTGCAACACTCTTATGATATTTCCATGGAATACTAGTCACAAAATCCATAGTGACATCATCCCATTTACACTATGTATTGTAAAGAGGCTATGATAGCCTAGTAGGCCTATGAAGCTCATCATTCACCTACTGAAAGGTGAATCATCTCTCCACAAAGCTTGCTATCACCATATCTATTCTTTGATACCATTAATTTTAATAGTGATCATAATACATCTTTTTCAAACCTGGTTGTACCAAACATCTAGTGTCATTAAGGTCTCTCATCATCTCCTTACATAATCTCGTAAGAGCCAAAACTCAACCACAAAAAAATTATAGATTCATAACTATCATGAGACTATACTTATTGTGGATCCCTAATATATATCCATCCCACATAGCTAATCTATATGGAATAGATATATTCTCTATCTTGACACATTCAGTAAGAATACGCATGAATGATTTAAAATTCAGATCTACTAATCTATGGGACTATGAAACATCTAGATGAATGTATGAAAAGAGTTCTATAATATTCCACTAATTGAAAGACTAATGTACTACCTCTATATAAATATTATTTCTTAAATAGTTGTAAACTGCATTTCCCTCTCCTACTGTGTAATACCTCTTGATGTCAAAGGACTATATATACTCAACCCACGTCCTCTGTCGACGGTTTAGGTCTCACTGAGAAAACATGTACCTAATTATATTGTTTTCATTGTACAAAACAACACAATCACATAAATTATAATGTCTATAATATCATAGGTCATGTACCAATATAACTAACTCATGATCATGAGTAGGATAACACATATCATATAGTATCAGATGTCTATATTCATAAGTAACTAGTTGATCCTCCTTCATGAGAACTAGTCTGATTCCAACTTGGAATGTGTCACAGTACACTATGTATGCCTTAAACAGTATAGGTAAGGTAAGGATAGATGATGAGATAATCCTTCTCTTTTGATCCTAAAAATATTTCTCACAAGAATCATACCAAAAATAATCACCCTTTCTTGGTTATCCCATAAATCAGTGATTCCAAACAAGAGAAAACCAAGATGAATCATTGGTAATAACCTCATAAACCCATAAATCAATTAATAATGAATTAATTATTAAGAAAAAAACAAGATACCGAAGATGAAACCATATTTGAGAATAGTAACACTCCATCTTCCGAGATGACATATTAAATAAGTTTACATTATCAATTGAGAAACTACATTTGGTTAGCCAGGTATAAATATGAAAATCACTCAATATACTAAAGAATATGATATGATATTGGGAATTAACTCCTTCCTATTAGGTGTAAACTATGATTCCATAAGAAAAATAAAAATCTGATCCATAAATTTATGAAATATATGGTGTCTCAACTTTTTATTACATAATTTTTTATTACATTAAAAAAACACAGGATATTTAATTTTTAGTTTCTTTGAAATAAGGTACACAATACATTGAATCATAAAACATTACTCTTAAAAAATTGAATGTTATACACATGAGTGCATCCAAACAACATTTATTTCATATCATCACCTAGGTATATACATCAAAGGAAATGGTGATCGTGGGGATTATTAAAGGAAGATTAGGGAAAAAATATCGGGTGATCATGAGGAATATCAATAAAAACTTGCGGTATATAATAATAATAAAAATAATAATAATAATAATTTGAATCATGAAATAGAAATGTGTCTACAACCATTAAATGAGGCATTTATATTAATATACCCTAGATTTGTCACTGAGGTGTCATAATAATTAGAAAGGTTATTCACTAAGGTATCATATAACATGTCATCTATCGAGATTAATATCTTTTCCCAATGCAACAAATCACAATCAAAGAACACCATTAATATATATTAATTTTTTTGGGAAACATATATCATGATCAGACATTTGATAACTATCCTATGGAGAATAAATAAAATGGATTTTATATTAAAATCAACAAATTTCAAAAGTGCATAAAAACATGATTATTATATCATGTTAACCCTCATAATGGGAATTCTGATTTCATTGATGTTAATACCAGAATAAAATAATTCTTTTTTTACATATAAGTGATTTTCCATAGAAATTACAGATTCTTGGGTATTCATAAGAATGAAATAAAATAGAATGTCTTTAGGAAAATATGGGCATATTGAGAAGTAAAATCGACAGTACACTAGGTATAAAAGATGGTTCTGAAAAAGGGTAAAAGGGGCATAAAAGAGTCTCCCATTCATAATAGACCCTTATTTGAGTACGAGGATGACATAAAGTTGAAAGAAATGCATATTTTAGAAATTGGAATATATACCACGTAAAAAAGTAACATGAATGCAAAGAGAGGTGTAGATTTCTGTTACCTTGAAGAGTTACTCATAAAACATGAGAATTGGGTAATTGAGGGCTTCAGGACACCTTGGGGGGACTCTATGGGAGGTAAAATGACATTCTAATCATTGAGGATGAATTTTTAGTTAGTTTAAATAGATAAATGGAAAGGTATTTATGGGAAATGTGGGGGATTAGTTTATTAATTTCATAATATAGGCCTTGGAATCCTATATTGTGGAAAAGAAATACCATAAGATGTCCCAAAGTTTTTGATAGTGGTATTGGACACCTAGGTAATATTTTATCTTATTTTTACACAAAAGTTGCTGTAGTCATAATAAAAAACTTCTTTTGGAATGAAAAATTATGGCTTCCTCATAAAAACAATTTTAATGTTAATGTTTGTATTTTTGAATTTTGAATGTAGTCTATTGGTTTAGAAATAAATTAATATATAATAAAATACATAATATAAATAAAACAACACATTTTGAGTATATTATTTTTATTTAATACTTACTATATCATCATGGAATAATTATGAAGTCATTAAACATACTTAAAACCTAAAATTGTATTCTTTAATATAAACAAAAAACAAAATATTTTAGAAAATTTCCATTAATTCACCCTAAACTAAATTCAACATGATTATTTCAAATATATTATTTATTTTATCAGAATATTTATTTAAAAACAATATTTTTATCTTTTATGTACTAAAATTCTTATAACTGAAAATAATAACAGATAGAAAATGCATTGTAAAATTAATCACACATAAATATTTTCAAGGACCTAATGAACATATTTTTAAAATATCTTACAATTTTTTTTATCATACTAATTCATTAATATAAGTATTATTCATAATAACATTGTTTATTATAAATATTTAAGTCTTTTTTAAATAGTAAATTTTTTATTCGAAAAACTAATTTATCTAATTCCATATAAATTTCATTAAAAAAAACTATTCTCAAGACAACATTGATGGAATAAAAATTTTATTTATAAAAATAGATTTTATTTTATATAATTATGTCTAGGATAAATAACCCCATTTTAACTTAGTGTATGATATAATTATATGGTGTGTTATCATGATAGAATCATGGGGCGACTCAGATAACATCACACAAGTTGTAATTTCAGCTAAATATAAATTCTCTCATATGAGATGTCATTCAATCTTCACATGATGATACTCAACATAGACTTGGTCAAGTGAAAACCCTAGTGATGCTACCTCCATCATACATTCTAATATATTGACATCATACAACACAACTTTACTAGTTGAGGCCAACTCCTCTCCTTTCTAAATTAATTATTATTTATAATATCTACTTATAAAATCAGTTTAAAATGATGAAATTATTATATAAAGTATATTTTTCAATGGTCATATTAACAAATTATCACATTTGATGAACAATCATATATAATTTGAAACCAGTTGGTCATAATTCCCTTTACACTCAATTTATTGATAATGATATATAATTTTTTGCATATGATATAATATAAAACATATTTTCCGTAGAAAAAAATATCATTCAAATGTATGGGTCCTTAAATTATTCCCACTTAATAATTTTCATCCCTGAAATTTCATCTCATAACTTCATTTGAGAAATGTTTTGGGGACATCTATCTCATTTTCTCATATGGATACAATTCCACTTATTCATATTTATGATTACTCCATGACACATTGATGGGGTGTGAAATATTTTTTCATAGAAACATGTCCCTATGGTCCAAGATTTCCATCAGCTACTCCAAATAATATATTTCATGTTCCAGTTGTACCACCTCCGTATTTAGTAAATTTATTGCTCAATGAATGTACTTCCTTAATAGAGACATATAAAATACATCATGAACATGAGATAGATTTGGTGGATGTTCTAAATGATGGTCCACTTCCCCTATGAAATCAAAGATATCATAAGGTCTAGTGTAACATGGGTTAAGATTCCCTTTATTCCCAACATGCATGACTCTCTTCCATGGTATTATTCTAAGGAAAACATTGTTACAAGCATCAAACTCCAAGTCCCTTGAACGATTATCGGCATAGCTCATTTATCAACTCTGAGAAGCCTTTATGTGTTGTTTTATGGCATGAACCTTTTTTGTCATCCTATTCACAACATAAAAACCAAGAATATTTTTCTCACCTACTTCATCCCAAAATGTATGAGTTCAAAAATGATTCCCATATTGATCTTTTTTGGGTTCTATTTGAATACTTGAGTGGAAGTTGTGTTATATAAGGTCTCATCTAATGAGAGATATTGATCCCTTCCATCATCAAACAAAATTGAGAATGTTCTCAACATGGAAACATGTTTCTAAATAGTCTTTTTAGTTAGGTCATCTGTTGGGAGTGATAGGCCGTATTGAAATTCAATTAAGTACATAGAGAGTTTTGAATCCATCTATGGAATTTTGATGTGAACCTTTGATCACGATCCAAATTGGTAGAATGTAGTACCCCTTGCCTCCTCACCACTTCCTCCATGTATTTATTGGAATGTTGTATAAGAGAGAAATATTTATTAATATTGATAAAATGGGTAGTCTGGGTTAGTCAACGAAGTATAACCCTATCACATTTTTCATTTGGATATTATAAGGATTATACTAAAAAATTCCATAATGAAATTGTCCCACATCCTTTTAGATATGTGTATGTGTTTTAATACCCCTTTAGGAAGATTTAACTATACCTTACACTTTTTTGTCACATCAACAACCTTGCAGTGTATTCGAAAATCTCCCTTTTCATATTATCCCACCAATAATTATCACGAAGGTCCCTATATATTTTAGTTATTCCCTAATGTATAGATAATTTTGATCTATGAGCTTCATACACCACCTCATTCCGTATTTCCAAAATATATGGAACACATTACATTTTATTAAATTTCGACACAACTTCTGGATCAAAATTGAACATATGAAATGTCACATTCTTCATAGTCACTATATTCTTTGGCAACCAAAGATCCTATTTTTGGGTTGACCTAATGTTCTTTAGTAATAATGGTTGAGAAATCATTTGGTATTAGGTTGATTATGTCCCTCCCCTTATGACTCTCTTGTCCATCGTTACGAGGAATTTGATCAAGGAATCTCCCTAAATCCTCATCATTGCTAGAACAATTGGGTATTTACTCCTTAATGAATTATCTACGTTTTTCACTCTTATGGTGTGTTAATTAATTGAAAAACCATATTCTTTAAGAACTTCCCACCATATCCTTTGTCTCATGTTTAGTTCCTTTTGTGTGATAATATAATTCAATATTTTATTGTATTTATATATATAAAATTTCTTCACAAAGTGATAGTACCTCCAATTCATTGGAGAAAAATAACTATAGTTAGTTCTTGGTAATAAGTTGGATAATTATACTCCTGGGACTTTAACAGACTAGATTCATAAGAAATCACCTAATCATGTTTCTCGAGGACACACCCAAGACCATTAAGAGATGCATTGCTAAAAAATAATGAATCATTCTTTGATAGAGGGTAGAGTTAACATAAGTGAATTAATCAATGTATTCCTTAATTTTTGGAAACATTAATTACAATCCTTGGTCCAGGTGAACATATCACTTTGTCAAGTAAACTTCGTTAGTGTATTAGAAATTTGTGAAATGCTATTCATAGACCTCCTATAATATTTGATTCATCCAATGAATCTATGAATCTCAGTTATTGTCTGTAGGATGAGGACACTCCTCCATAAACATTATCATGTAAGATTCAACTAATATTCCCTCATTGGTTGCAATGTTCTCAAAGAAAGTAACTTATTGTAACCAAATTTCATATTTTCATTTTTTTAAGTACCCAATCCTTTTTTATATTATTCAATATAACTAGTAGATGATCTTCATAATCCATAAAAATTTTGTAATATATCATAATGTAATCAATAAATACTGAAAACATTTATCAAGGTACTCCTTAAAGACTCTATTCCTTAGATCCATATAAATAGTAGCAACATTAGTCATGAAAAATGTAATTTAAATAAACTCATAAAGTCCATTTCATTATAAGATTGAATCCTTTGGAATATATTCTTTTCTCACCCTCAATTGATTATAACATGATAAATGGTAAATATTTGAGATGAATTGAGACCCATGAATCTAGCCAATTAAATCACTAATCCTTAGGAGGGGGTATTTGTTCTGATAAACACCTTCTCCAAAAGATCATGAAGTTGTTTATTTAATTCATCCAACTCTACATTTGTCATTATCGATGGGATTTTTAATATCATCTTGGATCCATTCATGTGTTAAATGGATAAGTATAACTCTTTTTATAGTGTAGGTCTAGTTAGCTCTTAAAAAAATATGTGATTGTATTCTTAAACGATGGGGAAGTTTTCTATTCTTATATTATCACTTATTTATTCTTCTTCCCCAATAATCTCCATAAAGAAGGCTAGGGTAGGTGATTATTGATAAATCTCAGGTCAAGATATCATTGGATTTAAAATTATTGTTGGTTTTCCATTCAAGACTAATGATTCTTCCTTTATTCAGTAGTTGATCATTGAATTATTCTTAAACAGCTAGGTCATCACCAATATAATGTAAAATCCCTTAATGGGAATGTGTAATAGATTTATGATTCCATTATACTTTACAAAGTCAATACTCGAATTTTTATACACTTTTTATTCTTTGATAATCCCTCTATGATTATTGATTGATAACTCTACTTCATGAATTTTAGGGATTGATTATAAATTCGTTTCAATCTTGGAAGAAATGACAGAATCCGTAGAACCAGAATCAAACAAATAACATATTAACTATTAGATAATAGGGAGAGTACCTTCCACCACATCATTTGGAGAAAAAACTTCATTTTTAGAGATAGAAAAATTATGACCTTTCTCGCACGACCTATTTTTAAGATGATAGTGATTCTCCTACATTTTTCTTCTGATTTGGATAATTAATGGAAAAGTAACAATGTTTTCTACATTTAAATCATTGGACAATAAGCTCGAACAACACCATCATATCCTAGTAATTTTAGCTAGTATGTTGAGGATTCACATCACAATAATTATTTCAAGATGTGTATAAATCCCTTTCACACTTGTAACATTTTAAACTTCATATAAGGAAGATCAAAGAATATTTCATCCCACATTTGTTGTTTTGGGGAAGTTACACTTACAATCATCCTCTTCCAAGATCAATGTTCCTCCAAAAGTGTGTCTCTAAAGATCTATTATTTTCATTCAACTTTTGTGATCATTGCATCACTCCGAACATTAGATCATCTTTTATATCATTCTACATTATATCCTATCAATTATGATAGTCTCTATTGGCTAGATTATTCCATATATAGGGACTCATTCCTCTGAAAAATCTACCAACCTTACTATTATAATCTGTAACAATGCTAGTGGTGTATTAAAAAAGTCTTATAATGTTCATCTCATAGCATCCCACATATTTTATTCCTTATTCTTCACCTCTAGGAATTCCTTCTCAATTTTTGTTCACATCAAATGGGGAAAATATTTTATAAATAATATTCCCCTGAAATCCTATCACTCTATAGCTACAATATCACCTTTTGGAATAATTTTTTTAATTACTATACCCTACTAACCAACATACCCTTTGATGAGACACATATCCAAGGGGAATTTCACTTGTTTTGAATAATGGAGTATAGAAAATATCTTTTTTTAGAGCCTATAAATTTATTAGAAGTCAATGTGTTGGTAGATCTACCAAAATATTGTTATTGTTGACACAGGAAGGAATTAGTGGAATGTTGTTCACTTTGAGGTAAATCTGTTCCCTCATCTTGTTTCAAGTTATTATTAATAACTCATGTTAGATGATTCATAATTCTTATAATGATTTAAATTTTATTATCCATTGGATGGTCGTCATTGTAGATTTTGTTGCACTCACCATTTAATCGTTTCCTACTTATTCCCACATTTTTATAAAATAAGGAAAACACAGTTGAAAACATGTTTATTTATAAATAATATAATTCTATAACAATTTAATATATTAAAAATTTATCCATAAGTATGTAATTTATTAACAATAATTACTATTTCTATATGTGCTTCATAATAGTTCATAAAAATCATATGATTAACCAAACACAACCCACAAGAGTGTCAAACCAGAGTGAAAAAAGCATTGATATTGTGAACCAGATCCCATTTTATTCAATATAAAAGTGTTTTTTTTGGGTTTTACCCCAGATATATTTGTGGCAGAGCAATTTCCACTGGTTCATTCCCATACTAGAATCACATCTCTTAGAAACCACTTACTGTATATTTCACCAAAATACCAGGTTGTTTTCCTCTATTTAAACATTTCTATAGGTTTCTTCTTAAGGTTTTAAAATCCAAATTTCCACAAATAAGTAAAACAACAGTTGATACCAAATTTTAAATCCAACTTTTTTATTACATAACTATTCATTACACTTTATAATTAGATGATCTATAATATTTAGTTTCTTAGAAATTTGGTACATAATACATGGAAACATAAAGAAATATTCAAAACCACATGAATGGATTATTAATTGGTTAAACCTATGTAAATTTAGAAAATATCATAATCCAGGAACATACATCAAAGGAATGGATAAGAATGTGTCTTAGTAAGGGAAAATAAGGGAAAAAATTTTCATGTGATCATGAGGAATATCAATAAGAACATGAGGATTAAAAATATATATTGAAAAAATATCATGAGGAATATAATAATTAAAAGTCATTAATCATGAAATTTAATTTTTTGAAAAACATTTAAATGATACATTCATTATAATATCACCTCATTTTTTCACCGAGGTGTCAAAAAAATTACAAATTTTATTCATTAAGTTATTTTAAAACACGGCATTTCTATTGATTAAATTATTTACACCATGAATAGGAACACTATAGGGGTGAAACATTCATTTGTTTTATGTAATTTGAGACACATATATCATGATAAAAAATTTCACAATTAACATGTGGATAATAAATAAAATGTGTTTCATATTAAAATCATGGTTTATAAAATGTTTTTAAAAACATGATCAATATGTCAGTTTTAACCCTATGATAGAGAATGAAGGTTTCATGTATGTTAATACACAGATAAAATGAATAATTTTTTACAACTGGATGAATAACCTCATAAATGAAATAGGATCGGGTATTCATACAAATATATTAAAATTTACATTCTTTAGGATATGAAGGGAATTTTATGAAGTAAAATCCGCAGTGTAACGTGCCCAAAATACGGTTTAAAAAAAGGGTAAATGAGAGGGTACAAGGTTCTACCATTCAAAAATGACTCTTATTACTATGGGATATTAAATAAAGATTACATAATAACTTATTCTGGAAATTTTAAGACAAACCACGTAATAAAATAACAATGAATGGAAAGAGAGGTGGAGATTTCCCATACCTTGAAGAGTATATCATAATACTTGAGGACTAGGACCATGTGATCTTGAGGACACCTTGGGGGAATCCATGTGAGGTAAAACATCCAAATAATCATGGTTGATAAAATTTTAATTAGAGGGAATAGAAAAATGGGGGGGGGGTATTTATAGTAAAAGTGATGGATTTTTTTTATTTCTGAATATAGGAATTGGAAACCTAGGTTTTGGAAAATGCAAGACCATGTATTTCCCATGTTTTTTCCAATCGTTTTAGACAAATTGTTCATATGATATTTTATTTTAACATATAAGATTCTTTAATAATAATATAATACATTTTTTGGTAAGATAATGTATAGTTTCTACATAATGAAAATTTTAATTGTAATGCTTCCATTTTTTACATTTTAAAGTAAATTATAGTTTTAGAAATTCATTAAAATATATTAAAATAAATGATATTAACAATATAAAATATTTTTAGTCATTTATTTTCATTAAATAATATTTACATCACCATGAAATAATTACAATTTAATTAAACACACTGAAAACCCAATACTATATTTTTTATAATCATAAAAAAATAAACTTTCTTATAAAATAATAATAAATTCACCCTAACCTAAATATGACATGATTGTTTCAAAATTGATATTAATTTTATTATAATAAATCCCAAAGTAATATAATTTTAACTTTTAAATATAAAAACCGTATTTATTAAAAATAAAGGATGATTTAAAATGCATAGTAAAATTTCTAATACTTAAAAATGTTCATGGACATAATGAACTTGTTTTTTAATATATATTTAAATAAATTTTTTTATCATACAACTCATTAAAATAATAAATATTCATAATAATTTAGTTTATTATAAATATTTATACCTTTTAAAAAAATGTACAATTTGTTTCTATAGAATCATTTTTTCAATTCCATCTCAATTTTATGAAGAAAAAACTATTCATAAAATGGAATTTATGGAATAAAATTTTTTTAACGAAGGGATTAAATTTTAAGTAACTAAGGCTGGGACATGTAATCCCTTATAACACTTGAATGTGACCTAATGTAAATTTGTGTGATGGTGATAGAATCACTGGGTGATTTTGATAACATCGCCCTAGTGGTAATTTCCACTTAGTTGAACATTTCTTGTAGGAAATTTTTTTCAACCTTCAGATACTCAAGATCAGCTTGGACATAGTCATGAATGAACCCTAGTGATAGTACATCCTTATCACATTTTGATACATTGACATTATAAAACAAAAATCTACTGGTGGGGGCCATAATTTTTTCTGTCTCCATTAATTATTCTTTAGAATATATAATTATAAATAGAAACTATAACATTAAAATTATTATAAAGAGTATAGTTTCTTGTTGTAATATTCACCTACTGTCATATATCACAAACTATTATATGATGGTTGAATCATGATCGTCACATTTCCCATTAAACTCACTTCATTGTTAAAGTAATATAGTTTTTTGTGTGTGATATAATTTACAACCAATTTTCTCCTGAAAAAAATATCACTTAGAAGTCTATGTTATTACAAAATATATATTTAATCAAGGTTACGAATATCACTAGTGAATTCATCAAACCAAACAACAATACCATGAACATGCGCAAGCCCTCCTTCCTCTTAAATGTATATTAAGGTACGTCTAACGGTCTCACTCAACTAATGATACCGTAATCTGAAATAAATCATAGAGAAAATCGTTTCACCTATAATATAATCAATGATAATGTCGATGTGTAGAAGTGGGGTTCTTGTTCACGATCATCATCTGGTCCAATCGCCGATATTCCACATAGAATACCAAATTCCTTGGTGAAAAGAATTGGGGAACCCCATAGAGACATGCTAGGTTGTATGAAACCTTTAGCTTTTAGAACATCCACATATACCATAAACTCTTAAAAGTCTATTGTTTTCATCTTATAATGTGGGGTATAAAATGGTTCTCCTCACGGAACCAACTCAATCATGATATCGATATAATTCTTGGTGAGTGTGTCATAGAACTCTTCAGTAAATACATTGTGAAAACATTGTACCACTATAGGAAAACATCCTACTTCATTAATCCATCATCAAGAGAAAAAATTATATCTAGGTCATAATAAAACCACATCTACGTTTAATTGGCCTAACACGAACATCCTAATGATCTCACTCACCCTACTGAAAAAAACTTCTTCTTTAAAGAGATATAAAGGTAACTCTCCTCCGATAAGAGTCATTATGGTCTTAGTATATAAATATCAGTTTTATTCCATGAATTAAATCAAAACTAATCATTTCATGAACAAAATTTTCCCAAAAGAAATTGTAACAACTAATTTCTAGTGAAAATTCCTTGTATCATTTGATTTTCTCTAACTGAACACCAAATGGTGTATCGATGGTTCACTTACCATCCTAGCATTGAAATCCCAAGACCATTTTTTTTTCAAAAAGTTAATATATAATGGGATGTGATTCTTATATATCAAAAAAAAGACCAGATAAATCATATAATTCATGAATTATACATCTGATGGTTGATATTCCTATATCCAATTTAGTTGGAACATATTACATAGAATGAAGCTGACTTGCCCCTATGTCTAGGTCTCTTGTATGACTACCCCATGTTATCCCCTCTTTCTGGTATTATCACTACTATATTTGGGTATTATTCCAACTACCTTAATATAAATGTCTAGTGGAACTCCCACTACCAGTCTTTTGAGGGGTATTTATGTCATTATGAGACATAGGTACCAATCCTTATCCCCTTCCACTATTCTTTTACTTCATTCCCCTTAAATGAAATTGTAGTAGGACAGACCTACAACAAGAACGACAGTCCAATGAATGGTATGGTCATTGAGGATTATTATGAACTGACTTTTTATAATAATAGCACTGTAATTGAACATAGTCCTAAGAAGGACACCCATTGCCCTTACACCTCTAACCCCTACTGTCTTTGTGATAACAATTATAATGTTGCTTCCTATATCCAAAAATAGAGTTCATGGTTTACACCATTGAAATATCATATCGCATATTTGGGGTCTCTGTTAGATTCCCTTCAATAATAATAGAATATTTCATCATGATGGAAATGTAACTTATGAAAAAAAAATCTATTATTACTTGATCGCATAGAAAATCCAAGCATGAAAATGAATCACCCTATAAATATCATCAGATTCATAGGATGGTGTAATTAACTAAATGTTTTTAAAACCTCAAATAGATTCCATCAAAAAATTTCCATCCTATTACATGTTCATGATGTTTAGATCCTTCTCATTGATCAGTGTATCTTGATAGAAGTCAACAATGATAGGTATATCTATGATGCATGTACACATCAGGATTCACTCTTCTATATGTTTTTTTCTCAAGGTTCTTGAATATTATTTAGACTATCTCATTTTAGATATTATGTACCTAGTGGGATGCCTCCAAAATAAAAACAAGAAGGTGAGGTAGAGGAAACACTATCAACAGTATAGAAATCAAAGGAATAGTGTAAATAATATCCAAAAAAATGGAGTGCATGAACCTCAAGATGTTATCAGAAATCAAAACATCTAATCATCATGATCTATTAGAATCTCTGGTTTTGCTTTGTTAATTTCATGTTGATTGTTTATCTCAGTATGATCAATTTATTGACTGTGAGGAGGAATTTTATCTACAAGACAAAAACACTCCTAAGAACACTAGATTACAACAAGGTTATCCAAGATAGATGAAAAAAATAGAAAAACACTGTATCATAGTCACTATAAACATGGATTAACATGTGACTTTTCCAGATAATGAAATAGATTCATTTCATGTATTAGTTATAATAAGGATATCATATCAAATATCATATAGAAGAATTAATCAGTCATAATAAATATGTCTCTATCATGTGGAATTCATGTATATATATATTCCTATTTTCCTATCATGACTCATGCATACTAATCTCATTCCATATTGGGACTCAAGTATAAATCCCAATAAATAATGTCATCACAAAACATGTGAATCACACAAGGTAAAAAAATATCAACCATAATGAGATTACATAAATAAAAATAATCTCATCACTGGAAACATGGATTTTCTCCTATAAATGGGTTAGATACTTCCATGAATAATCTCATTACTAAGTCCTGACACATCATGGTCTCTTTCATACCATTCTCAAATATTTTTTTAATAGAAAAGAAAACTTGGTTCTCTAATTCTACATTGTAAAATCCCTTAATTGACACACTCTCACAGAGAAAAATCATGTTGGTTACTAGACTTCAAGTATGCCTCTTAATATTTTAGAGGATAATAACTAGAAGTGGGAGTATAGAAAACATAGTGGGGATACTATACCATGGGTAATGAGTTTCAATATAGTGAAAGTAAATAAGTATCATAATAATGGAAATATAGGAAATAATGTGTCATTCAACTATAATATAAATGATAAACCATGTAAACTAAATAATAATGAGATATGAAATTTCGGGCTGAAATGTAAATAAAAGTCATGCTGGAATTCATACGAATCAAAGAAAAATATGACACAAATAATCTCAAAATACCCTATTCATGAATCCATGGCCGATCCATTCAACAATATGAAACCCATCTACCAAGAAACAATAAAAAACATTTTCTCTTTACCTTGTCCATACATGTATCCATGTAATATAATCGTGTACCAAATGAAGTCATGAATTAGGTTTGAGTAAAACATAGTATGTTTACACCACCTTGACTAGAGAGAAAAATATAATAATAAGTATATGCAATGAATCTATGAATATGTTTATTAATTAATCAATTAATATGATACGTCAATCAATCTACATTATCACTATGCTAGAATAACTCTCAACATGTTACAAAATCATGCTAACTAATATTATAAATGCATGGAATAATCACATAACCCATAAAATATCTCTATATAATAATTTTTTCATAACGAGGTCTAGCCATATAATCATTACAACATTACTTGCCAAAACCCACTATATAATCATTTCATCATAACTAGGCCATTCTATTTAAATAATGGTGTTTTCATAATAGAACCACAACCATCACATAATCATTTTAGCATGAGTCGTAACATAATTTATAATGGAAATAACAACATACATCAAATCCACAAAGGTAAATTAAGCCATTTACCATTATTATTTTCAATTCACTTTCATTCAGCCTGTTATTTATTAAGACATTAACATTTCAGTTAACACAACCATGCCATATCAATGTGTACCTAGTTATTTTAAATAATAAAGTAATACATTTTACAAAGTGAACCTATCATAGTAAATCCCCTTTGGTCATTTTTCATTCCAAAACATATTTTTATGACAATAAGTATTTAAATTTTTTTCTACCATAGGTTCTCCCTATGGGTAGATGCACCACAGGTTCTGACACTACTATATAAAAAGGAATCCAAGGATAAGTCTTAATATATTATTATCTTCATTCATTAATTTTAGTTAAAGCACATGTTTTGTTGGTGAAACCAAGTAATATTATACATATTTTATCAATTATAAATATACCAAAGAGATTTTTTCTATACCTCATAACTTTATTGGGATATAAATAAATTATTTTATTAGGTAATTCCAATAATTTATGATGCTGATGTAGATAATAAGTAAATCCTAGATCAAACAAACCTCATGATCACATCCTGGTTCAATTTTGGTCAATATATCACACAACTACTATAAGACCCCAGCCTGAAAAATTGTTTTAGTAAAACATATCATGTTTGTGCCATTTTTTTACATTAACATTAAATAAAGGTATTTATGTCATTTTCCAACCAAAGTGGCTCCATGGGGTCCCCAAGTTGACCCATGGCTTGTCTTGGTCGGCCATGACACATCCAGTGAGGGTAGGACATGTGTCTAGGACATCTCATATTATTAAAACATTATTTTTACCTTCAACTACACTAATTACCACTAATCGCGATTAAAAACATAATAAGTTACTATTCACAAAAAAATTATTTTAATCACATTGAACCACATTTTACTTCTTAGTGACAACCATGTATGTCGGATTTTTGAAATTCAATACACAAAGGTGGAAAAATTTCATTTAAATGGAAAATCAGTTTTTATAAGTACCACTTAGTGATTTCACTATTCATCAAAAATTGATGTTTTCAGAAAAATTCAAAAATTCACCCAAAGCTATATTTGATATTCTAAATTCAAAAATGAAGTCCATTTTAAAAAATTCAAAACATATAAGTAAAATTAATTAATTTGATAATTAATTCCCATTGTCATGACAAATAGCGTGTTTTTGTGAAACAAGAAGTATCAAAAGATTGACACTAGTTAAAGTCCGATTTCAAAGTGAAATTAATTACAACGACCACTATTGGATTTAATGGTAAAAATACTTTCTAATTTCACTCTAAAACAAATTAAAATAATAATCTAATCATATAAATAAATTAGATCAAAAAGAGGTTTTGAATTAAAATACAACATTTACAATATTCATTAAAAATGTAATTTATCGGAAAGATACTAAAAATTTACACAAAGTAAATTTTGATGTCCTGATCCTAAAGAAGAGTTATATTTGGTCCAATAGAATTTATAATATTGATCAAAAATATATTTAATGACAGTTCTCCGTCAAAAGGTGATAAGTGAACCCTTAGTGAAAATTAGGGTATAAATGCCTGAAAATGAATTCTTTCCATATTTTAAGCCTTTATCTTTTATTGTGTAAATATAAAAACATTAAAAAACATATATAATAATATATTAGTTATTTCTATCCATTTCCCACCAGTAAAACGACTACAAGTTAACTACCATTTAAAATAATATTATTATATTACTAGTGTGCAACGTAAGATTTCAATGAAACTCATCGTTGCGTATCGAGTACGCTATCAAATGTAGAAACCCCTTTTAATTAAAATTAATATTTAATTAATAAATATTAATTAATATGAATATTCCTTATTCTTTATTTACCTGGGATGTTACATCCTTCCCCCCTTTTGGTAATTGCGTCCTCACAATTTTATTCACTTATCAAAATAAGTGGGGGTATTTATCCTTCATAGCATTTTCAGATTCTCACGTTGCCTCTTAAAACACATGGTTTTTCCACAAAACCTTTACCTGATGAATCACCTTATTCCGTAACACCTGCTCCCTGTGGTCAAGAATCTGGACTGGTTGTTCTTCATACGATAGGTTCTCTTCCAGCTGAACTACCTCTGGACTCAAAACATGAGATGGATCTGGCATATTCTTCCTCAACATTGAAACATGAAAAACATTGTGAACTTGAGATAAACTTGGAGGTAAAGCCACTTGGTAAGAAACTGATCCAACTTTCTCCAGAATTTCATATGGTCCAATGAACCTTTGAATCAGCTTTCCTTTCTTACCAAATCTCATCACACTTTTCCATGGAGAAACCTTGGGAAAAACATGATCACCTACCTTGAAAGATAGATCCTTCCTTCGGTTATCCGCATAACTCTTCTGCCTACTCTGAGCTGTTCTCTTGTGTTTCTGAATCAACTGATCCTTTTCTGCCATCTCTTCTTCCACTTCTGGTCCCATCAACTTCCTTTCACCCACTTCATCCAAGAAAACTAGAGTTCGACACTGCTTCCCATATAATGCCTGAAATGGTGCTATCTGTATACTAGAATGAAAACTGTTATTATATGAAAATTCATCCAAAAAAAGATGTTGGTCCCAACTTTCCTGATATTCTATCGAAAAAGCTCGTAGCATATCCTCCAATGTCTGAATTGTTCGTTCTGACTGCCCAGCTGATTGAGGATGAAATGCTGTACTAAAATTTAATTCAGTACCCAACGACTTCTGAAGGCCTTTTAAAAAGTTAGAAGTGAACATGGGATCACGGTCAGATACAATGGAGAGAGGAACTCCATGTAACATGAATATCTCTTTAAGATACAAATGGGAATGTTGATCTAGAGAGAAAGTATCTTGTATAGCATGGAAATGAGCAGATTTGGTCAAGCGATCAACAATAACCCAGATTGCATTATTACCTCGAGATGTCCTTGGTAATCCCACAACAAAGTCCATGGATATGTTTTCCCATTTCCACTCTGGCACTGTTAAAGGATGAAGCATACCTTTAGGTAACTTCCGCTCTGATTTAACCTACTGACAAGTCAAACACTTCACAGTAAAATCAACAATATCTCTTTTCATTCCATCGCACCAGTAATACTCCCGCAGATCTCTGTACATCTTAGTACTGCCAGGATGAACTGAAAATGGAGAACTATGAGCCTCACATAACAACTCATTCTTCAACTGTGAATCACAAGGCACACATAATCTCTTCCCAAACCTCAAAACACAATCATTATCAATGTTGAATTCAGGCAACTTACCTTTCTGAACCAGCTCTACCTTTGTCTGCAACTCACTGTCTTGCTTCTGTGCTTGCGTGATTCTGTCTGATAGAGAAGATTTCACTGATACCTGAAACAAAATAGAAGGACTTTCTGCCCCAACAACTTCTATTCCAAAGTTCATTAAATCAAAAACCAAAGGATCTCGTTCCAAACGTAGCATGGTTAATGAAGCATTACTTTTTTGACTCAAAGCATCGACCACTTTATTTTCTTTTCTTGGATGGTAGTGGATTGTACAATCATAATCCTTGATTAATTCCATCCATCTCCTCTATCTCATGTTCAATTATTTCTGAGTGAATATATATTTTAAACTTTTATGATCAGTATATATTTCACACTTTACTCCATACAAATGATGCCTCCAAAATTTTAAAGCAAAGACAACAACAGCTAATTCCAAATCCTGTGTAGGGTAATTTACCTCATGAGTTTTCAACTAACGTGAAGCATAAGCAATTACCTGATCATTATGCATTAGGACACAACCAAGTCCCTTCAACGAAGCATCACTATATATAACAAACTCACCATTCCTAGATGTAAGTGCCAAAACTGGAGCATTCACCAATCTTCTTTTCCACTTCTGAAAACAATCATCACATTCTTTTGTCCAAATGAACTTAACACCCTTAAGAGTTAGCTTAGTCATTGGATTAGATAATCGTGAAAAATTTTCAACAAACCTTTAGTAGTAACCTACCAAACCAAGAAAACTATGGATATCGGTTACATTTGTGGGTCTCGGCCATTCTTCATCAACTTTTGTTTTAGTAGGATCAACAGTTATGCCATATTTTGAAATAATGTGACCCAGGAAAGAAATTAGTTGTAACCAAAACTCACACTTGATGAATTTTCCATATAGTTTCTTTTCTTTTAAGGTTTGCAAGATAACCATTAAATGACTTTCATGATCCTCTTTACTTTTAGAAAACACAAAAATATCATCAATGGAAACAACCAAAAACTTATCCAAGAACTCATGGAAAATTCTATTCAAAAGGTCCATGAATACAGCAGGTGAATTGGTTTACCCAAAAGGCATAACTACAAATTCATAATTGCCATATCTAGTACGGAACACAGTCTTCGGAACATCTGCTTCTTTTACTTTCAACTGATGGTACCCCGACCTCAAGTCAATATTCGAAAAATACTGAGCTCCCTGGAGCTGATCAAACAAATCATGGATATGAGGCAAAGGATACTTGTTCTTAACAGTAATGTTATTCAAGGATCTATAATCAATGAAAAGTCTCATTGATCCATATTTCTTTTAAACAAACAAGACAGGAGCATCCCATGGTGATGTGCTAGGTCGAATTAAACCTTTATCTAATAACTCTTGTAATTGTTTCTTTAACTCTAAAAGTTCAACTTGAGCCATTTGATAAGGGGGTTTTGAAATTGGCTTAGAATCAGGAACTAAGTCAACAGTAAATTCAACTTCCCAATCATGAATAATACCAGGAAACTCATCAAAAAAACATCAAGATACTAATTTACCACTGGCACATCATTAATCTAAATAGTTACTTTATTTTCAACAATATGTGCAAGGTAAAATTCATTTCCATCTTTTACTAGTTTCTCAACTTCCTGATACGTTATCAAAATCAAGGGTTCATTCTTGTACACAAACTGAAAATCTTTCTGAAAAGAAACCATTTTAGCTCTGCAGTCAATCTTAGCATGATAAAAAGAAAGTCAATCCATGCCCAAAATAACATCTAACTCTACTAGAGGCAAAATAATAAGGTTTTTTGGTAGATTCTTTCCACACACAAGGATAGGAGGGTTCTTATAATTCCATTTTGCCTCAACGTTTCCTCCTGGTGTTTTTACCATAAGTTCAGGGTTCATATCATGAGATGGAATTTCCAATTTACTAGAAAACTTCTCAGAAATGAAAGAGTGTGTAGACCCTGAATCAAACAACACATTTTCATAATCTAAACAAACAAACAGTGCACTTGATACGACTTCATTCGATGGCCCAACATCTGCTGATGTTGTTGCAAAGGATTCCACCACCCCTTTCTGCTTATAGTCCGGTTGCATTCCCCCAGTTGAGTTCTTCGTTGGAAACTCGTTTTCATAATTACCCATTTCATTACACTTAAAACATCTAACTGTTGTCTTTTCATTGCCTTCTTTATCATCTTCCTTACAGTTACGAGCAATATGACCAGACTTACCACAACGAAAGCACTTACCAGACTTGGATATACATTCTCTAGGATTCATTTTACCACACTTCTCACAGGATGGATATTTGGTTTTCTTACCTCCTTGATTCTTTGATGAATTCTTCCCCTTTTCCTTCCAACTAGACCTCGTATTCTGTTGTTTGTCATAGAACACCAGATCATCGGCAAACTCCATTTCTACCTTCTCCGCACATCGAACAAGTTTTTCATAACTTTTGAACTCACGAGAAGCTAAATACCTTCGATACTTTGGCTTTAACCCTGAGTAAAAATGGTTTATTTTACTATCATGATCTCGTATGAAGTTCGGAGCATACCTTGCCAATCGAGTGAACATTACTTCATAAGAAGCCACTGAATCATACTCCTGCCTCAATTCTAGGAACTGTTTTTCCATCCTAAGACGAACCACCTTTGGAAAATATTTCTCAAGAAACATACCTTTGAATTCGTCTCAGTGAAGATCCTCAATCTCATCACTATCCCTGATATTTTTCACCATCGACAATCACTGATCAGCTTCACCGTCAAAACGGTATACAACAAGACTAACCTTTTGATGTTCTAAACACCCGATGACATCAAAAATATTCTCCAGTGCTTTAATCCACCCTTCAACTTGCACATGGTCAGATGATCCTCTGAATGATGGGGGGTGTTGCCTCATGAAGTGTTCCACCACTGACATGTTCCTCTGTGGTTGATCTGGCTGATCTCATGCATGGATACCACCACCATTTATAGCCTGAGTCAACTGTGCCATCACTACGACAAACTATTCAGTTCTGATTCCGACCATCTCAGGATGCTGATTTAGAAGGTTTTCTTCCTCCTGATGTCGTCCTAACATAACTGCTTTGTTTCCTCTGCGGAAAACCATTCTGAACACAGAAATATCTTAGGCAAAGAAACATGGTAATCTGTAAATGCTATATCATTTCAATCATATCATAAATTAACTTATAATTTAACAATATTATAACTCCTAAAGTTGTCTAAACCGACCTTTGATACCAACTATAAGACCACATCCTTAAAAATTGTTTTAGTAAAACATATCATGTTTGTGCCATTTTTTACAGTAACATTAAATAAAAGGTATTTATGTCATTTTCCAACCAAAGTGGCTCCTTGGGGTCCCCAAGTTGTCCCATGGCTTGTCTTGGTCGGCCATGACACATCCAATGAGGGTAGGACATGTGTCTAGGTAATCTCATATTATTAAAACATTATTTTTACCTTAAACTACACTAACTAGCACTAATCGCGATTAAAAACTTAATAAGTTACTATTCACCAAAAAATTATTTTAATCTCATTGAACCACAATTTTACTACTTAGTGACAACCCTGTATGTCAGATTTTTGAAATTCAATACAAAAAGGTGGAAAAATATCATTTAAATGGAAAATCAGTTTTTATAAGTACCACTTAGTGATTTCACTATTCATCAAAAATTGAAGTTTTTCAGAAAAATTCCTAAAATTCACCCAAAGCTATATTTGATATTCCGAATTCAAAAATGAAGTCCATTTTACAAAATTCAAAACATATAAGTAAAATTAATTAATTTGATAATTAATTCCCGCTGTCATGACAAATAGCGTATTTTTGTGAAACAATAAGTATCAAAAGATTGACACTAGTTTAAGTCCGATTTCAAAGTGAAATTAATTCCAACGACCAATATTGGATTTAATGGTAAAAATATTTTCTAATTTCACTGTAAAAAAAATTCAAATAATAATATAATCATATAAATAAATTAGATCAAAAAGAGGTTTTAAATTAAAATACAACAATTACAATATTCATTAAAAAAATTGAACTTTATCGGAAAGATACTAAAAATTTACACAAAGTAAATTTTGATGTCCTGATTCTAATGAAGAGTTATATTTGGTACAATAGAATTTATAAGATTGATCAAAACTATATTTAATGACGGTTCGCCGTCAAAAGGTGATAAGTGAACCCTTAGTGAAAATTAGGGTATAAATGCCTAAAATTGAATTCTTTCCCTATTTTAAGCCTTTATCTTATATTGGGTAAATATAAAAACATTTAAAAACATATATATTCATATTTTAGTTATTTCTATCCATTAACGCTAGTACAACAGCTACATGTTAACTACCATTTAAAATAATATTATTATATTACTAGTGTGCAACGTAAGATTTCAATGAAACTCATCGTTGTGTATCGAGTACGCTATCGAATGTAGAAACCCCTTTTAATTAAAATTAATATTTAATTCATAAAAATTAATTAATATGAAAATTATTTATTCTTTATTTACCTGGGATGTTACAACTACATTGGTGGATAGAAAAATAAAATGGTAAATCTATATTGAAAAAAATATATGGGGATTATAGGATTTATTAAGATTTTTGTAAGAGAATAAACCTGTCAATAATATCTAGCATTATCCTAATGGTTTAGGATAGAACGCTGCAATGTGCATGAAAAAAAATCATGTACACAACATGGTTTTAAATTGATACACTCGAGATATTCATAACCTGAAACTCGTTCACGATCTGAGTTCATTGAGTTAAAATAAATTCCAAAAAATTAATTTCCTTAAAGTAAAATAATCCCAGTAAACCATTTCACGTGTTAAAACATCTTCATATCACGTAAACATTTCCTGATTTAAAATAATTATCAGAATCTTACCACTTACAAGTTTACATCTTTTAAATTGTTCATGATTTGAATGTGTTTAATAGAAATCTCATTGACAAAATTCTATACGAATAACTTTAACAACCTCTAAATACTTCCAATAAATGGAAAACCACTTGTACGACATTAACACATTTATATCCAGACACCGTTAATTCAAATAAAAATACATCCTTGAACATTTGGGACTTTTTGAGAAAATACATCTATCCCCCCAAAAAATATTCTTCCACCCATTTTTAATGAATAAAATAAAACCAAACTAATGAATCTCAACCAATACATAGTAATGATGTACTGAGAAAATATAGGATCTTACAGCATCAATAAAATGGAAATAATTTCAATTAAGAATAACTCAACACCCAATATCGTCCAATTCAAACCAAACACCTCTATTAAAATCGAATCCATAACTCTATCAATATAATTTTAATTAATTTAGTCCAATTTTAACTAATATCACTCTTAACCCAATAATAAACATCATAAAAAATTTTATGTTATTAATAATTAAATATCCCAAAAGGAAGTTAAATTTTTTCCAAACTTATGCATCGTGGAGTAGATCACTTCTAGCGCACCCTCAAGTCCAATGATAATGAAGTACATAATATTCTATGCTGATCGAAATATAAATTTAATAATAATTTTAATAAAAAACCATATTATTTTTAGGGTATATATTTTATTAATAAAACCAAATAAATATAAGGGAACTAATATTTCCAGTTTCCCCTATAGTTGGGACATGAAAATTCCTCAAATGTTCGGGATGATTCCACCATTACTAAATTGAATCATTATCACATAACAAAATACCAAGTGATAAAATTATATTAAATGAATGTTAAAGGATGATATTGTTGATAATAGATATTTATCAATGTTAATTCCATAATTAACCGAACATAAACCATAAAGATCCCTAAAACTCAAGGGATGCACTGCAGGGGAAGTTGAGATCAACCTCCCTTATTCAATCCTTCCAAAATTATGAATACATAATGGAGATGTAACGCCCTGACACCAAAAATCCTAAAGTGGTCCCTTAGTTTATTACAATAGCCTAGATACAATATTCAAATCACAATGGAACAAATAATTTGAATGTTTTGGAAAACATTATTACATACATGATAACCATAATACATTGGGGAAATTAAAAAAATCATAACATAAGTAATGTGTAACATCCTGGAAATATTATATAATTTTTTCTTCCTCATAACATGGGGAATGTAAACAAAATAAGGGTAAGTGAAAATTCTCAGTACGGTTAATTAATGATCAATAAATAATAGTTCAATGAAAATATATCGACATTGAATTTTATTTTACTCATAACACATTCCACTTAAATAAACAAGATAATTCATAATTAGTATAGTAAGGTGTGAAACTAAAACAAATTCCCTATAATCAATAAAATATGAATTAAATGAAACCATGCATATTCCAATGAAATAATCTCATGTATAATAATAAAAAATTAATTCTCAATAAATGAAATTCTTAATTATAGGATGTCATGTTTCCCAGGCATATGATACCTTTAACGTCAAGAGATAGTTTAAAATATTCTGATTTGGAAAACTATTTCACATCATGATAATTCTAATACATATAGGGGATTGAATTAACGTGTCATCAACCCTATGTTATTTTCATAAATTATCCCCAACCCATGTAAATCATGTAAAAATAATTCCTCATATATCAAATAAACAATGTGACTAGTCAAAATATAACTGCATTGAATACAAGATACAGATTTATCAACAATCTCCCTGCTAATAAATTAACTATCAAAGTGGAAACCACAATACAGTGAATTGGAGTATAGTAACAAATACGTCTCAATAGATTGTAAATTGATATGAAAACCCATACATTGAATTCGATTTTTCATTTTTGTCTTTATCATCCTGAATGAAAAACATGGTTTTATTATTTACATTATTCATAACTGTTTTAAATTTTATTATTACTTTTACTTCAATTATTTCAATTTTTTCTAAAACAACTTAAACAATTATGTCTAAATGAGTTGTTTTGAACAAATTCAGTTTATTTGACAAAAATGACTTCGGTTGGTCAAATTATTGTCAATTAGTACATTATATAAAAAAAATATAGATTAATAATAATTACATAATTATCTTATCTATTCATAAAATATAATTTTAAAACCAATCATGAATTATGGTTAGGAAATAGGAACCAATGTTATAATCATGGAGATGGAAGGTCGTACATACGCATGAATAACCTTTCTATTTTTCAATGATCATTATAAAAAGAATATATGTAAAAATTATATTTACAGAAATAATATTAAATAATAAATACTATATTATTTAATCCTATTTACTCTTATATATAATTCTTTTTATGTAAATTAATCACATCACGTCTAGGATGTGGTAGTCCATACGACCACGAGTGCCGTTATTACATTTCTAGTATGTGAAATAGTAATAAATAAATTGATATATTATATTTATATAATGGTAATTATATAGTAAATATCATATTTATTGTATTTATGTCACTTATTTTTTATTAAAACAATCTTTTATACATTCCACGTATAGTGTGAAAGATTCATATCACTTTCAGGAGGTAGTAGTCCATGCTTCCACAAATTATGATATCATATTTACAAAAAAAATAATGCATAATGGTGAGTGTTTTAAAATAATTAAATAATACTAATGGAATTATAGATATCATATATATCATATATAGATACAATTTCATTCATAATTCACATCTATGATAGGTAGAAAAGGAAAAAAACACTTTTGATTCTTGAAACGGCAGTTCATTGTAAACAAATGGAAAGTTCATTTACAATTGGATGGAAGTGTCTATAACATTAGTTATACACCCTAACATAAAAAAATATATTTGAATGTAGTATACTGATCATATAATTTATTCATATAATAAGAATATTTGAGGGGTTGCATAATGATTATAAAATAAAAGAATATGAGGATGGTTTTTTCCTCTTATTTGGGTAAGTCTTTTTGGTTTCTCAAAAGATATTTTGTGGTCGAATATATTACCAAAAAAATATTATGGGATGATTATTTAGATATTTAGGATATATTTGGTATGATGTTGGTTGATCCAAAATTTCTTGAGAGGTGTGAGGAAGTGGGAGGTGTGACGGCCTTTTTATATTGGGAGAGTAGACACACAACGAATTTTTGAACGCAAGTTAGGTGTGCTCATGTTTTTACCTCAAAAAAGTCATATGAATCAAAAAAAACTAAAACATATAAGTTTTAAGTCGTAAATATTTCCATAAAATGTTTTTTACATTTGGATAGGTTATTTGGGCCCTTAAGATTTGGGATTGGTCCCTCATCATGCATAATTTAACATTAATCATTGTAAATAATTTTAATAACCTTCACTAAATTTTTTGGTAAAAAAATAAGTTTATATTTTTATAATCTAAATATTATAATTATAAAAACCATTTGTTTCCATTTCTTGAAATTCCTAAAATAGAAATAATAAACTTATTTTTAATCCCACATACATGGTGAGGAAGCAGATTTTAAAATTAAAATCTTTCAAATCTTTTCTACAATTGTAAATCCAATTTCATTTTAAAATTGATTCCAATGTCATAAATTGGATTTATTTAACTTATAATTGATATAGTTATACATTAAAATAAAATTAAAAATATAATTTAACACTATATATTAATTATAATGAAAATTTATTTTCAACTAAAATGCATTATTGATCACTATTCATCAAAAAATGAAACCTCACAGGAAATTACAATGAATTAACCCAAACAATATTTCGATGATTCATTTATAAAAATTATATTTTTATCATTTTAAATTTATAAAAGTGTCAAATTTCTGATTTAAAATTGGTGTTCCGTTAAAAAATCGATGATCATTCATTTTTTTAAAAAATATATTTTTAACCGTAAAACTAGATTTATTCTTACCTTTGTCCTATAAAATCTACTGGATAACATAAAAATTATTTTACCGAATATATAAAATATAAATATCATTAATATCCATCATTAATAATACATAATTTAATATATTAATATATAACCTCATTGTGATCATAAATATAAAAAATATTTCATTTATATTCAATTTATTTTTATTTTCAATTATAATTAATATATAACAAATGAATTAATCTTATATCTAGAAAAACATATATTTTCATAATTTTGTTAATAATATTCAATAATTTTAATCTATTTTCTTGGTTATATCTTATTATAATAATATATTTTTGATACATTGTTTATTGGTAAAACATGGTATTTCTCGTATCCCAATGTATCGCAGAAATATGTTGTTGTGTGTGATTCATGCTAACTCAGTATAGTATGAATTCAAAACTATATAATAGATAGAATTTATTTTAAATAATAAAATTTTCATAAAATATAATGATATTTTGTGCCCTTATGCACTTTTTGTTGTGTTCTATACACGCTATCGAATGCGATGTTTTTACTTTATAATTTCAAGGTGTAACATTCTCTCAACCATAATTAAATAGCTTCATTGCAATTTCATCATGAATATAATAATAAATTGTTTGATTTATAAAAATTACTTTATTTAAAGCCCAAAAAATAAATATGCTTAATATTATATCATATTAATTATAAGGAATGGTAAGTGTGATGCTCATGCAACTAGGATCCCATTTAGGAGAACATAGGTTGGAAATGAAATCACTGGCATATATCTAACTATCATGTTTTGATGTAGAGTGATAGATAACATGTTCATATAAATTTATATAACCACAAATACATAATTCCTAGTCCTGAAAATGATTATTGATATCATTATGAATGATAATAATATGACAAAATTTTGTTTTTAATAACAATTTCCAAGAGTTTAGGAATTTTTTCTTTATCTAAAAATATATGTAAATATATTTACTTGATACATTTCTATGTGAACAATATCATCATTTTTTCATGAACTAATTCTTATTACTTTCAAATCATAGGTTCTATAGTATGAATACTTAATATATTAACATATAAAATCTTCTACAATGATCAAGTTAAACAATTTCATAAATTGTAAATTTTATGAAAGATTATTATCAAATACTTTGGAAGGAAGGTCACTGAATTTCTAAAATGAACTTTTCATTAATCATTCCAACAATATGAGTTAGATCTTATTGTAACATTCCAAACATGTGAATTCCTTCTTCATTTATTCTATTGAAGCATGGTAATAACATGAATAACCACAAAACGTTTTTAAAAATATGCATTATTCCTTATTCATGATGTAAGACACAAGTTGTTTTATATATTTATTTAATAAAAAGTTTTGTAAACTCTATCAATGAATGAATAAACCACTATTTTGAAAGGTCATAAATAAGTTCTAAGGTAGTCACTAATATTCAATTTAATTTATCCTTATCAATCCACACTTCAATGAAAAAATCATTACCTCAACATCCAGATCTTATTAAGGGTTGTATTTCCATAAATGATATGTTTTCCAAGAATCTAAACAAGTCATTAATTCATTTTTCTTTGTTCCATTTAGAATTTGATCTCAAATCTTTAATGAATAGGTACTAAAGTAAAATCCTCATATATTCCATAATTCATATAACTATTACATCATTGATAAAATAATAAAATGAAATATTTCTTGAATTCAAACATAAGAACATTAATCATTCATCTTTATTTGTGTCGGTACCATAATACTTACCATGATCCATTTGCTTCTTTTGGTATAGTACATTGATGCTTGAGACTTTCATTTGTATAGTGTCTCATCTCCTTGAAGTAGACACATTTCACTTTGGAATTTCCATTCCTTTCATTACAATCATGAACATATTGGATGATTTTTCTATAATTATAACAAAATACCATTCCCTTCAATAATGTATTGAGGTGTTTCCTTCCACAATTATAACATGTGGGAAAATAATTATTTCCCATATTTAAATTATCCATATTTTGACCTTCCATCCTATTATTTACATTCTTTACATCAAACTCATTGGACTTTTAGAAATATGAAACCATCTTATTATCACATGATATCATGTCCTAAAATTATATGGATTATTGGGAGACTATATCCCTTATATATATTGTCTTAATACCATAAAAGTTATAATACATCTTACACATCGTATCATGTACATTAGTGTGGTCCACAGTACTTCTGCTAGGCTCAATTTACAAAAAACAACGTATACATGATTAGCTCATAAATCCAAAAGGTATAATTCTAAATATTGTATAGAACATAACATTTATTCGTTCCAAGTCCTATAATCATAAAATATTTTTTTGAGGCATTTTTTCTATTAAATCATTCATAATGGTTCTCAATGAAGATGTGAGTTATCTTATGAATATCCCTCAGGAGTGTCAAAAAATGTGTGAAGTAAGTCCCATTATCATATACCACGTTATGCTGAGTCAGTCCCGATACACCTTTTTAGATTTTTTACCACTATGCATATCTATTATAGACCAACATAAACATGTAGTATCTAGTTGGGGATGTATTTATAAGAAGAACCAAATAATCTCTACCATATAAATGTTCTATTATATTATTATATATGTATCCTCAAATTCCATATTAGTGCCATGTTCCTTATTCTATGTTATCGAAGTTTCATTTTCTATGTTTCTACTAATCAATCTCTGATACTAACTTTAGTTACCCAAAATTAGAAATCCCGGATCCAGTGCCTTATTTTATTAAATTTACATAAATACAAGCTTCAAATTCCAACGTACCAAGTAGTATAGTAGTTTTGGAAAACCAGATTACATTCACGACACCCATAATACATTGGGAAAATAATATAAAGCATAATATATGTAAATTGTTGCATCCTTGAAAGCATATTCATATATTTCTTCCTCATCACATGGGGAAAGGAGAAAAAATATATTTGATATTAAATTCTCAGTAAGGGTAAATAAAGATTATGAAATAATGGACACATTTGAACAAATCAACATTTCATGGTATGTAACTGGTGACACATGCCATTTAAATAAACTAGTTAAGGAATAATCAACAAGGAAAGGTGAGAAACTAAACCACAATCCATATAATCAATAACCTGAGAATAAATTTAATCCATATATATTTCGATTAAAAAAATTATAGAAAATAATAATAAATTACTTCTCAATAAAGAAAATTCTTATTCATTTGATGTCTTGTTTCACACTAACATGATACATTTAATATCAAGAAACTATTTAAACATTTATGATTTGGAAAAAGGATTCATCTAATGAGACTACTGATGCATCAATGATCATGAATTTACTAGTCCCCAAACCGTATGTCATTCCTTAAAGGGTCCCCAACCAATTAATGTTATGTGAAAATAATTCCCTATATATCAATTAAACAATGTTACTTATAAAAATGTATCCATATTGAATAGAATATATATATTTATCAATAATTACCCAGTTAATTAAATAACCATCAATGTGGAAACCATATGTAAATATGGTATATATTTTAGGCAATATTAAAATACATCACCTAAAATGTGGATTTTTAATGTAATACCCATTGATTGTTTATTATAATAAAGATTTTATCACTCGAGAATGTTAAAAATCACAAATGAACGTAAGATTGCAAAGATATCTTTTACCATAAGTAATAAATAATTATAAACACCTTGGGAGAGATAATTCAAGTTAAAACATAAAATAGAGTGAATAATGAGTGAATAATGATATTAAATGAAAAATTGGTATTGTATACACTATAATAATGTGAATTGGTGTATCGTAATAAATAAGACTCAATGGAATGTAAATTGGGACAAAATCCATTACCTTGAATCGGACAAGTGACATATGTCATTATATTACTAAATAACAAACATAGGATAATTATTTATATGATTCAGAAACTATTTTGTATCCTTCTGGATTCGTAAGCCACTCAACGGGTGCCCCGAACCTGGTTGGTCACATGACCTCAAAAGAATTTCACCAAGCGCCAGAGGTTTTCGACTAGTAGTGAGGGACCATGTCTGATTGTGGGGAAACAATGCCTTCATTTGTCAAAGTGTTGTGCAGTGGAAAAGATAAATAACATAAAAAAGAGAAAGGAATAAATGATATACAACTAAAATGGACAACTAAAGTAAAAGGGAACCAGTAGTCATATATATAAGGATGCATCATGTCACTATTCTATGAAAGAATGAAGAATAGGATACAATGCAATACAATACAATACAACTCAAAGTACAAGGTATAGATAAAAAAACAAAGTAGAGTAAACCAAACACATCAACATCGCAAGCCTAAGCACGGTACCATGATCTCTTACTACTCTTATACAATCATGTACCTATATAGGGACCCTTTTACTTGTCGATACCTGCTGAAATGTAATCTATTTGGGATAAATACATTACCTATATAGTGTGTGAAAAATAATCATCGTAGGCACCCACCAAAGGCCCATATCAAACATTCTGTGAAAATATGCAACAACAGTGTGAAAAGGTAAATACATTAAACTAGTAAGTACTCAAAAGTAACAATCACTACATATTTCATTACAATTTTAATTATTACATAAAACATCCAAGATTGTTCTTCAGATTTTCAGGTACCAAATAGAAAAGAACACAATAAATATTTAAAATAGTGTTGTCCATAGACATACTATCCATATCCTTAGGTAATAGTATCCAATACCCACAAGTTATTGACCTCAGGCATAATGATCATTTCTCTCAGACATACATGATATTTCCATTAGGCATAGAGACTACTAGCCACATGCATGAATAAAGGTTACTCTTAGGCTAACCACACCCCGCCCACAAGATAAGAAAACACTCCCCTCGGGCTATTAGAACACATCCCTCAGGCTAGAGAAACTGGTCCGCACCCAATGAATAAACAATAATTTATATTATCTTTCTCTCAAGAAAATGAAATTCACAATATAGTCATGGCATACCCTTGGGTACTCTAGCCAAACGACTAAACAGAGGAATGCAACCCCATCGTGTTCCCAGATCCAATTAGTGATCCCAAACAGTAGTTTAAACTTTTTATTAGAATATCTATAAAATCCTAGATATATTTTCAGCAATGTACTCATACATAAGACACCCAAAACATGGGTTCGTAGCACAAAGATACACAAAATCAACTCAACAGTTGGAAATAAATACCAGACCACCTACCTCGATCATCTCTGATTGCTATAAGTGAATGTATCCTTACGAATCTTACATGAATGATGTAGATTTGGGATAAAGGAATTCCGGTTCAAAAGAAAATAAATTCCCTCAGAGGAATAATTGGTATGAACATCAAAATTTGAGGGGGAATTCGTACCCGTATGGTCCCAACAAGATCAACAGAGGCCGAATCGGATTCCCGGTGTGAGATTGGGTGATCTCCAAAGCTCCGGCCGTCCTCCCAAGCTCCAAATAGTTGTTATTCCTTCTCTACCAAATGAGGAGGCTACTGCCTATTTTAGGTGAAAAAAAACCAATCTACATGATATTTAATCTCTTTTATATGGCATGTACATTTCATTTATTAAACAATTCCACTGACAGCTTCTTTCCAATGCGGCACTGTTCATCCTTCAACATGATTACAGGTAGTCTATTCCAAATTACATGGAATGTAATGTCTCTCCACTAGCAGCTTCCTCCACTACCTTACTATTCACCTACCGACTGATTACACAGCGTGTAAATACCTTGTACATGGCACGTAGTCAGTTTTTACACCCTTCATCACTGATAAGAATACACACCTTTTGTACTCATTCCACATGGACAAAATACATAGTGTGAGGAAAAGTACATGTATTGTACCCACAAAATTTGGGATTTTCCCCATTTTCCTAACAATATAATAAAACATAAGGAAAAAGGAAAATAAGAAACTCGTACTTCAATAATAAGTATCGGGTTCTTATAAACATTCACCCTTAAATAAATTTATCCCCGAATTTTCCTTCCAATGGAGGTGAAGATACAACTGTGAAAAACACAGGCCACTGAACACGTACATCTGTCTCCCGCTCCCAGGTCACTTCCTGCACTCAGCCATGCTACCGTAGCTCCCGTATGAAAGGATATGAACGGACTCAAAGAACCTCCTTGATCATATCAACAATATGAATTAGATGCTCCTCAAAGGATTCATTGACCTGAATCTCAACTTCCTCAGGATGAAAGACGTGAGATGTTTCTGTGTGATAACGACTCAGCTTAGATACGTGGTAGAAGTCATGCATGGCCCAATACCGCTGTAGTAACTACAACCAGTTTGCAACCGACCTGACTCACTCTAGAATCTCAAACGGCCCCACATACCTCAGTGAATGTTTACCATATCTCCTGATCTGCCTTTATCCTAACATCGGTGAAACTCACAAGAAATCCGGATCCCCACCACGAAATCCAAGGGTCATATCTAGCAATCTGCAAAGGATTTTTTATGATATAGTGTAGTGGCCATTCTCATTGGAATCAACTGGACCTACTCTGATGTCTTTTGCACGAGACGTGGTCCCAGTAAAGCTATTTTGCCTTCCTCTAACCCGAACAACATTTATCGACATGTCCGACTATATAGAGCCTCGTAATGTTCCATATCAATAGTTTCCTGGAAACTGTTATTAACGGCAATGTCGAATCGGGGTATGTGCTTCAGCCAAGATCCCCTAAATCCCATGACACTTTCACGTAACATTTGTTCAAGAACCTGTGTCGTGTTCTCTGACAGGAATCGGTTTGAGGGTGGTAACCAGTGCTTAGAAGAAATTGTGTACCAAGTTCCCTCTGAAAAAATTTATAGAAACAAGGGGTAAAGCAGGCTTCCCAATATGAAATGATAGAACCTGATACCCCATGAATACATACGACCTCTCAAATATACATCTTCTTGAGCTCGTCAACACTAAAGGTCTCTTTGATAAAAAAAGTGAACTAACTTCGTGAGTCTGTCCACCACAACCCACACGAAATCAATGCCTCAAAATGACCATGGAAACCCAGTCACAAAGTCCATCACAACATAATCTCATTTCCAATATGAAATGGGTAATTGATGTAACTGTTCAGCTGGCCTCTAATGCTCCACATTCACCTTCTGATAGGTGGAATAACTTGTAACAAAACCAGAAACTTCCCGTTTAATACCTGGCCATCAATACTGAAGTCTCAATTCATGGTAAATTTTGGTAACTCCGGGATGAACATCCCATGCTGAAGAATGAAACTCACACATCAAATCCTTCTGTATATCCCCTAGAACCCATACTCACCCATGTATACTCAGTACCTCATCATTTCCTATCATCCAACTAGGAGTAGGGTCCTCACCTTCCACTGAATATCGTAGAACATGGACTTCTGAATCAGATAGATGTATCATCATCACTCTATCCAAGAAGTTATAAGTCACTACTATGGAAGAATGATAGCTTTTACCCTGACTATAATGCACCTCCACATGAATCACATAGAACAATGCCATAAGCTTCCAGTCACCACTGGACTCATGAACTCCTTGTATCTGAGTCTTCCTTATCAGTGCATTAGCAACTTCATTACCCTTACAAGGCCTTTAGGGATGCTCAAAGTCGTAGGACAAAAAGAATTCTACCCACCATCACTTTCTCAAATTCAAGTCACACAGAGTAAAGAAGTACTTGATAATTTTGTGGTCTGTGAACACCAAAAAATGTTCTCCCAAGAGATAATGTATCCATCATCGTATCACATGAACAACAACTTCCAACTATAGATCATGAGTCAGGTAATTCCTATCATGTGGCCTCAACGAGCAAGACCCGTATGCAACTACTCCATCTCCCTGCATCAAAACATCATCTAGTCCAATACCTGATGCATCATAGTAAACTATATAACTCTTATCATGCTCTTGATGTATCAGGATTGGTGCTGATGTCATCCTTTCATTCAGCTCATGAAAGGCTGTCTCACAAGCTTCTGACCAAAGGAACTTCACACCCTTCTTAGTTAAACCTGTCAATGGTGCTGCTAAGCAGGAGAAGTCATGTATAAAATTCCTCAAGTAACCTACCAGCCCAAGAAACACAATATCTCAAACATTTTATTAGGCCGATCCCATGAAACTACTGCTCTCACATTCTCTAGGTCTACTGCAACTTCTACCCATGAGATGATATGACCCCAGAAGTATATCTGGTCCATCCAAAAGTAGCACTTTGAGATCTTATCATATATCCAATTATCTCATAGTGTACTCAGTACGATCTCAAGATGGGTGGCATGGTCATGTCGAATGGGAGTGTACACCAAGATATCATCCATGAAGACTACCATAAAATAATCCATATAATTATGGAACACATGATTCATTAGAGCCCAAAAAATTGCTGGCGTGTTCGTGAGTCCAAATGATATAACCAAGTACTCGTATAGACCATATCTGCTCTGAAAAGCTGTAAGCGATATGTCAAATGGTCTAAAGAGTAACTGATGACATCCATATCTCATGTAAATCATTGAGAATCGTCATGCACATCGAAGTTGATAAAAAAGATCATCAATCATTGGCAAGGGATATCCATTCTTAACTGTCAGCTGGTTCAGCTTCTGATAATCCACACAGAGTCTGAGAGTACCATCTTCCTTCTCCGCAAAGAGGACTGGCGAACCCCAAGGAGAAGTACTGGGTCAAATGAAAACCTTTTCATGTAACTCCTATAACATCCTCTTGAGCACTTGGAACTCAGGTTTAGCTATCCTATATTGCGGAATGGACACCAGTGACACTCCTGGAACAAGCTAAATAGAGAATCCCACTTCGTTCTCCAAAGGTATAACTGAATATTAGTAGAATTAAATATCCTATAAACTATTGAGTACTAGAGGGAAATCCTTCTAACATACTCCCTGGTCATCCAAATATAAACTCACAATATGGGATGATACTCCACCTCACCCATGATGCTCAGGTCCATCTCGGCTCTCCTAAACATCCTATTCGGCTTGTATAGAAACTCTCCTCCCTCTGGTTACGTGAAACACACCCTACAAAGATAGAAATCCACAAAGGCCCGAATGGGTACCAACCCGTCCATCCCGAGAATGAAATCACATCCCGTCATCTCCAAGACATAGAGGTCTCATAAAAAGTGACACCCACCAAACTCTAGGGGGCAATCTCTGCATTGATGCACACCAGTCGTTGTAGTCCCCTACAGAGTGTCCTGTGTCATAACATCATAAAGAGATGACACATAGAGCCCAAGGATCTCCAAAATGGGCACAAATATAAATCTATGTGTTGTACTAGTATTGAAAAGTATAGAAGACAAAACATAAGAAACTATGATAGTACCTCTAATAGTATATAGTTTCTGATCTTACTTCTATTGGGTCTGTTTAACTGCATATGCCTGCCCTGTGTCGCGACCCTATGACCTAGCCTGCCTACCCTAAGCCATCCCGCCCTACTGTCTCAGAGATCCTACTGTCTAGCTACCATGGCCACGAACACCATCTCAGCCAGCATGCCCCAACATATTTATATTTCTCGGCAAGTAAGAATCTGCTGCTCCTAAACCCACATGCAGAGTCTGCACAAAAACCCTCTCCCTATTCATTAGGGGAAACACCATGAAAAAGCGCTACAGATAACCCATCTTGCCGTAAGATCGACACACCACTGTGTCTCAGGGACACCGAAGACTCTTGGGCCCCTCACTACCACACTAGTAATACATGACCTTGCTGACTGAAGTATTCTTCTTGCATGTACTTCCACCATTATATAAGTTCATCTACCTCTTCCTCTTACCTGAAGAAATAGTACCAAAAACTGGTGTTGAACCACCCTAGCACACACCACCAGCTTCGCGTAGGTTCTGATTAGAAATCACTGCCGGATTCATAATAGAATGCATGGTAGGAAACCTGAAAACGTTCAACAGTGCTAAGATGTCACACCTAAGACCATATTTATAGCGTCTATCACTCAACAGCTCATCACCCACCAGAATGGGTGTAAAACGATGAATCTCGTTGAAGCGAGCAGAATAATCCATCACTGACAAGGCGCCCTACAACAGATTCATGAACTCTCGAGCTCAATCTTCCCTTAGTGTCTTCAGGAAGAATAATTCATACAAGGATGCCTAAAAATGGTCCCACGCCATGTCTCGGTGATTATCAGACTTGGTGGCAACATCCCACCACCTCTTGGAGGAATCATGCAGCATGAATGTAGCGATCTTGACCCTTCTTCCTGGAGGCATCTACAGATGCACGAATATCGTATGCATCGAATCTAGCTATGACACTACAGCCTATTGTCTACCATCCCTTGAAAATGTATATGGATGCTGCTGCAAAAAGATACGTGTCAGTTATTCCATAGATGTGGTGTCCTACGGTGCCCCCTAGAAGGACTGCATGAACTACATACTGCCTTCACAGAATTGCACATCCAAGCCTCTGTCTAGTATAACGGTTGGCACCACATCTGGTCATACTGGAGGATCCACTAGTAGCCCATGACATAATATCTCTAGAGTATAATCATTGTCGTACTCTTGGATAAGAACTGGTGTTCATCACAACGACATGACAGTACTTTGTCAAAGAACACCATAGATCAGAATTTTTTTAAAACTGAAAACAAGGAGACCAAGAAGGGAACAGGAGAATGAAAGCATTCATGATTTACAAAACGTGACTTCACGGTGTGTGTAAATACTACATGGCATGTTCTCACAGGCCATCCCCATGGGTAGGTACTCTAGCTAAAACTGGTCGTGCAACACCCCAAACACACGACGTGTCTTCGGAATACACGACATGTACTTGAATCCTCCTTCCCTTCCCAAGTCCTTCTACATGGCTAAGCCACATGACCCCCCTAAAACAATACTTCATGGTCTGTCCCATAGGTTCACAGTGTGTACCTGACTGGGTTTCACCAGCCCGTGTCGTTTTTCCCGCTACCTGTGTACCCAGGTCACACTACACAACTTGTTCAAAGAATCTCCAGACCACCCCATGTTGCACGCTACACGACCGACTACACGACTAACACTACACGGTGTGTTCCAGGTAGACACGACGTGTACTAGGAAAGATAACACTGACCCATGTTGTTCATGACACGGTCGGGTACCTGGGTCAGACTACATGATGTGTTCAAGGTAGACATGGTGTGTTTGTCTTGAGGTCTCCTCCATCCATGTTGTTTGTTACACGGGTGAAAACCTAGTCAACACTACACGACATGTACAATCGGTACCTGGCATGTTTCAACATGCCATTCCCTACTTCGTGTCCCCGTGCACAAGGCCTATGACATAGGAAGAGACTACACGGCGTGTACTGAGGGTACAAGTTGTGTACTTGGTAAATTATCATTTATTCTGGAACAGAAGAACACACATCTTGTGTCCATAGAACTACATGGTTTGTATCTAGTGTTTTACAGATAGTAAGCCTTGGAAACTACTCCAGATCCTAGAGAAACATTGAAACCAACACCTCAGTTCCAAATTCTGATCCATGGGGTCCCATACTTCTCGAAAATAAATTCTTGGTGCCATACACATGTTATAACAATGAAAAATTGTCAATGATCCACCAAATTCAAGTTATTGTCAGCCCATACTCCCCAAAAACCAATGTTTGGTGTTCATCCTATCAAAATCTCACCCAAAAATACCATATAAAATAGTAGGTATATATCAAAGCAGCTATCACAACAGCATGATTTTCTAGCACAACAACTATCACAACAACATGCAATTTCTAATACAACTACAAGGCATGGAACGAATGAATGACATGTTATTTATATCATGTTCCTTAATGATCCATGAGATGGAATACCCTCATCTCATCGGGATGAAACTGTATAAAAACCAGTATAAAATATAAACAACACACCATATGTGCATCACCCAATGGTGAAAATCAAGTCCACTTTGAAATTTACAAAATCAGAAAAATTGCAATAAACGAGGTAGACTAGATTATACTAGTACACAGTTTAGCTACTATTGAGAAAAAATTATTACCAACTACCATCTCCATCCTATCCCTAACTAAGGCTCCAAATAGTATTTCAATGAATAGAACTCCTTTGATACCACTTTGTAACATCCCAGATCCAGAATCCACTCAACAGGTTCCTCGAACCCAGTTGGTCACATGACCTCAAGCGCATTTCCCCAAATGCTAGAGGCTGTCGACTAGCAGCGAGGGCCTAGGTCTGATAGTTGGGAAACTATGCCATCATTTGTCAAAGTGTAGCGTAGTGGAAATGATAAATAACATACAACAGAAGAAGTATTAAACAATATACAACTAAAATGGACAACTGATGTAAAAGAGAACCAACAGTCTTATATATAAGGATACAGCATGTCACTATTCTATGATAGTAGCTAGAACATGATACACTACAATACAATAAAATACATCTCAAATTACAATGTAAAACCAAACAAAAAAAAGCAGGGTAAACAGAACACAACAACATCACAAGCCTAAGCTCGGTCCAATGCTCTCCTACTCCTATGATATAATCATGTACCTATATAGGGATCGTTGTCCCAGTCAATACCTATAGAAATGTAATCTATTTGTTCCAAAGACATGAACCAGATATGGTGTGAGAAATAAATCCTAGAAGGCACCCACCAAAGGCATGTGCCCAACTATCAGGGAAAATATGCAACATCAGTGTGCAAAAGTAAATACAGTAAACTAGTAAGTACTCAAAATTAATTATCACTACCAGTTTCATTTCCATTTTAATTATTACATAACACCTCCATGCTTGTGCTTAGGCATGGATGGTACCATATTGAAAAACACCATAGTGAATATTCTAATTAGTCATATCCTGAGACATAATATCCGTACCCTCAGGTAATAGAATCCAATACCTGCAGGTGATTACCCTCAGTTATAATGATCATTTACATTAGGCATACATGATTTTCCCTCATCCACAGAGACTACTGCCCAAAGGCATGAACTAAGGATACCCGTAGGCTAACCAAAACCCACCCACAGTCTAAACAAACACTTTCCTTAGGCTACTAGAACACTATCCTCCGTCAAGATAAACTTTTACATGCCCAAAGAAGAAACAATCATTTATATAAACTTTCTATAAAGAAAATTCAATGCACAATATAATCATGGAATACCCTTGGGTATCTTGGGAAAACAGTTAAATAGAGAGAAACACCCCTGGGGTGGTCCTTGATCTAAGTAGGGATCTCAAACAGTCGTTTAAAATTATCATTAGATTATCTATACAATCCTAGATATATTTTTAGCAAAGTCCTCAGCCATACGACACCCTAAACAAGGGTTCTTCGAACAACGGAACACAAAATCAACTCAAAAGTTGGAAATAAACACCATACCTCCTACATCGATCATCCCGGATTAGTGTACATGAAAGACTCCTTCCTAATCATCCAAGAACAACGTAGATCTGGGATAAAATAATTCTCCTTCAATCGCAAATAATTTCCATTAGAGGAATAATTGGTATGAACAACACAAGGATAGGGGAAGGCTTACTCTTACAGTCCCAACATGATCGACGGAGGCAGAATCAAATTCTCGTTGATCGATCGGGTGATCTCCATAGCTCTGGCCATCCTCCTGAGCTCCAAATGGCGATTCTTCCTCCTTTTCCAAATGAGGAGGCTACTTCCCATTTTACGAAAAAAAAACCAAACTACATGGTGTGTACTCTAAAGCCCACGGCGTGTACTTTGCATTTTTTAAACTGTTCCCCTAATGACTTATTTACACCACGACACTATTCATCTATCGACATGAGTACACAGTGTGTATTCCAGAATACGCAGTGTGTACTGTCACTCTACTATTGGCTGCCTCCACCACCTTACTATTCACTTGATGACTGATTACACGACGTGTAAATACTTAGTACACGACGTATAGTCAGTTTTTACACACTTCATCACGGACAGGCTTACAATCCCTATGTATTCATCCCAAAAGGCCAAAGTACATGGCATGTGGAAACGTACATGGCGTATACCCACAAAATTTGGGATTTTTCCCCATTTTACTTACTTTCTCAAAAACAATTAAGGAAATAGGAAAAGTAGAAACCCGTACCTCAAGAATAAGAACTGGGTTCTTCCCATTTTCATGTTTATTTTTACTTTTACATCACTGATATAAATTTTGTATACTACTACATTAAATAATAATGTTTACATCAAGTCTTTTGAAAAAAAAATTATTTATATGTCAAAAATACCTTGTGTAAGTCAAATAATGGTCATAGGGTCATTATATGAACAAATATGAAATAATAATAATGAAATAATTATTATATTTATAGATAAATTATACATATAAAACCAATCATTAATAATTGTTATGTTAAATGAACCAACGTTACAATTATTGAGACGATAGGTTGTACGTACGCATGAGTAAAATTAAAATTTTTCAATTATCAGTTTTGGAAAGAAGGTAGTAAACCCTTATCATTATATAATGAAAATTATAAATTAAATAACAAAATTTTTAATCACATGTAGTCATATATATAATTCTTGTGATGTAAAATGAATCACATCACCTCGAAGAAGCGGTAGTCCGCACATCCACACACAAACTTATTACTTTTCTACTACGTGAAAGGGTAATAAAGAAATTGATATATTATATTTCCAGAAATTTAAATATTTCATGAATATAATATATATTTTACATATTTCACATATTTTTTAATATACCCATCCATTAGAAATTCCATTTATAGTGTCAATGAATAACATCTCTTTGAGGAGGTGATATGCCACACTTCCACAAACGATGTTATCATATTTACACAAAATGGAGACCAAAAAGTCAAGTGTTTTAAGATAATAATATAAGCATAAATAAATCATATATATCATATATATATATAGTATTTCTATAATAATTCTCAACCATGAGAGGTGTTATTGTAAAAAAAAACAATCTTGTTTTGCTAGGTGGTAGTTTGTCATTCACGAACTGTAAGTTTGTTACAAAATTGATGGATGTGTGTTTAAGTGTATATAAAACAATTAACAATAAAACAATATAATAATATATAGTATACTGATGTCATTATTTATTCATTACTAACAAAATTTGAGGGTATGGAAAATGAAAATAAAATAAAAGAACATGTGGAAGGTTGTTACCTCTTTTTTGGGTAACTCCTTTTGGTTTGAAAAAATTGTATTTCTTGGATGGATTTATTCCCAAGAGAGGATGATAGAAAGAGTGTTGATATATTTATATAATATTTGGGAAATGAATTTTAGAAACAATTTTTATTGAGTGGTTTGAGGAGGTGGGAGGGGTGAGGACCAATTTATAGTGGAGGGAGTGGACAGACGTGGTATTTCTGAAACAAAGTTTGGTGTACCCACATATATACCTAAAGAAGTCATCCAAAACAATCCAATACCAATAATAGAAAGTTTATAGATGAAATATTTCCATTCACTGGGTTTTGGACGTGTTTATAGGTTATTTGGGACCTTATGTTTATGGTTTAATTCCTTGATTAACTTAATTTTACATTATTCATTTATGTTAATTTTAATCTCTTTCACTATTAATTTTGGTTAATAATTAAGTTGACACTGTGAGACTCTAAATATTATAAAATTTAAAACCATTTAATTCCATTTTTTAATTCAATTCACATAAACAAAAATAATAATTTTTAATCACAATCTGACAGACATGGTGAGGAAGCGAGTTTTTAATGTAAAAGGCATTAAAAAAGAATTCTTTGTTTTTAAATCCAATTGCGATGTGAAATTGTTTACATTGACATCAATTGGATTAATTTATATATAATTAATTTAGTTGAAATTTAAAATCAAATTTAATATATAATCTAAAACAATAAATAAATTATTTACAAATGCAGTTATCAACTAAAATGTTGTATTTTTCTATATTCTCCAAAAAATGATACTTCATAGATAAATGCAAAATAGTCTCTTGAGCATAATTTTTATGTTTCAATTTAAAAAAATTATTTCTATTTTTTCATATTAAATTTAAAAAATTTCAATTTTAAGACTTTCATTTAGTGTGGCCTTAAAAAGCAACATATTTTCTTCAGTAAAATACAATATTAATCATAAAACTACATTTATTCATATCCTATGCCTATAAAATAAATTGGATGAATATAAAAATTATTTTATTGAATATATAAAATATAATTTCAATATTTTGATTAAAAAATATAAATATATTCAATTAAATAAGATAAATCACATTTTGATCACAAATATAAATTCTTTACATTTATTTCAAATTAGTTTTTATGCCCATCTGTAATTAATTACTAACCAATAAATTCATATAATATTTGGTTAAAAAATATATTTTCATATGTTAGTTAATCATATTCAATACCTATAATATAATTTCTTTGTTATATCTTAATTTTCAATTTTTTATTAATACATTCTTTCTTGGTAACAGCAGTATTTAGTGTAATGAAAGGTATCAAAGAAAGTCATTGTTGTGTGTGATTCATGCTATCATAATATCTCATAATTTTAAATATTTATAATAGATTTATTTTATTTTAAATAATTAATAATTTCCAAAATACAATGATATTCTATCACATTATTCTCTTCGTGTTGTGTGTCATACAGGCTATCGAATACGATGTTTTTGATTCGAATTTCGGGGTATTATATGAGATTTAAAATATAAATAAAAAAAGCCCATACTTCCAATAATGTAAAAAAAATCAAACATATAGAAAAACCCGTTGGATAAAATGTTAATTTAAATACCTTTTTCAACCCATGTTTCATCTCTCTTTGAGAATTGATATGACTATCTGTATCATTAAAATCTATTATATTATTACCTACGCTTTTCCAGAATGGACATCCCCTTAAAAGAATGATGCTTCCAAATATTATTTACATTATAGAAAAGTAAATTTCACTATGAACCCATCATGTAATTCTATTTGAATAATCACAAAACCATTTATTTTTATTTAATGGTTTTAATCACTTTTAAAAACTAATTTATTTTTTCAATGGACAGAAATTAATTCTATACAAACGAATTCTACACAGCCCTCGTCATATTATGGTTCATTAATATGAAGGTGCGATATTTATTTCAAAAATACCATCATGGTAAAATATACCATATAGTTACATGATCATCTACCGACCGAAAATTATTCTTGCATTAGAGTTGGATATTCTTATGTGGAAACCAAAAAACATTGGTTTTCCTCAACATGTCATGACCTTGACCATACCTATTAATAATTATTAAACACCACTTTCCATGAAGGGAATTTTCATTTATGTTACATGATCAATCACCCACGCTGAACGTTTTCATCAAACATGGCTTCTAGAAATTGTGAAATGATTTATTAACATTGAATGATTCATCGTAGATTGAAATATGTTTTCTCACAAACAGTGGACTCACATAATTTGCATAAACCATTATAGTGTTACCCAAATCCATGTATTAAAAATAAAATAATAATAACAACATGCCACATTGTGGTACCCCATTAATTTTATAACCCTCTTACAACTTTTAAATATTAATCCCACGAGTCACACACAATGTATTAGCTCACCTGTTTTTTGTGATCTACCTCCAAAAGACCAAGAATTATCCAGGGTCACCCCAACGTTCTTTTTTAATTCAACTAAAAATATGATGAATCATAAAGGTATTTAACACATAAATATCACCACATGTAGATGTTCTAACTCTTAAAAATCAAAATTTAAATCATTTTTTCTCAAAATAAAACCCCTCCTTTTAGAATAAAAATTCATATTCCCCTTTATTTTCATTAACCTATAATGGCAGGGCCATTAAAAATTAATATATTAAAAAATATATTATCTATTTATGAAATTAAATTAAATTTAAATACTACTTTTTACTGTAAATTAATTTTTTATGTGAAATTTTTATGTTATGTTAATGAAAATATTAAAAAAATTATCTAAATCAATGAATATAAAATATTTATGATTCATAAATTCTAAATATTTGTGAATATTGATTATTGTTACACTATAAATATTTTTGAATGATTTTATGAAATAATTGTTCTTTATATTAATACCTTATTTAAAATGGATTTACCAACACTATCTTAGGGGGATTATCTTAATTACCCCCTATAGTATAAACAATCGAAAAATAATTTTCATATTAAAATCAAGGTGAAATAATTATACTTTATTAAAAATAAAATTAATATTAATAATGTTTAAAATAATATTTAATTATGATGTTATGCGTTATGTAGTGCTTATAGTAATTAATATTGATAATTTAAGTACTTCAAAAATCCCTTAGATTATATATTTTCAAAAATGATAATATTTATATGTAATATATAAGAATCACATGTATTTAATGCATTGATTTATAAATAGATAATTTTGATTTTATGTATAAAAGTTTCATTTTTTATCCTTATATTATAATGTTATAATATGTAAATTCTTGAAATTATAAAGGATATATTTATTTTGATAGTAAAATTATATTAAATATCATAGTTAATATTTAAATTTCTATACAAATATTATAAAATTATTGTTTCTTATTTTAAATATAATCTTATTTTTATAATTAATTATTTTAGAATACATTGAATTTTTTCCATATTGTGTTTTGTTATAATTATAATGTATATATATATCACACATTAATAGATATTTTCATTAAAAAATAATTTTTGAAATATTTATCCTAACTGAGTATTATGCATAGATATTGATATTCAAGATAAAAACCTAAGAATAATTTTGTATCATATTATCCAAGAATGTAAAAGTTGCATATATTTCATGCCATTCTAGTTTAGAGGTATGATTTTTTTCTATGATTCCTATTATTTTATGAAATGAAATTACATGTATATTTTTCTATTTATTTATATGGAAGAATTTTAAAATACTAAAAAAATTAACAACTTGTTCATAATAAAAATATTTTTTAATATAATGGGAATAATGTGACTTATTTAAGAAAGTGTTAATTTATATTATTACATGTGATACTTTTAATTGGAATTAATAGAACCAATGATACATAATATTATTACATACAAATTTATATATATTATTTCAAAACTGTGATATCATCTATATTCATTTTAAAGTAAAATGATGCTATTATTTTTATATAAATACACATAAAAATTTTATGAACTACTAAATGTGTCGGTCATTCAAAATATTTTATAATATTATTTATTTCCTTATAATGTATTTAAGATAATTTTATCTCATGTAGATAATTGAGTTATACATAGATTGTTTAACATAATATGACTAGGTGACAAAATCAATTAATATTTAATGATTTATTGAAAATATTATATGACATTTTCCAAATAACTATTTTATAGGAATTTTTTTACATAATAAATTCTATTATTTATCAAAATATTTATTTAATGATAGAAAATTAATTTCTCACTAGACAAATTATGAAAAATAAATCATTTCCCATTAAAATATAAATATAATTAATTTTCAATTTTAGTGGTATATTATTTGATAAAAATTAATATAGAGTATTTTTACAAAATTTATTAGTCTCCGTGTATGAATTGCTTCTATAATTTTAATGGAATCAAACACAAAATATTTCATTCATTGAGACAGTTATTTGATAATAATAAATTCAATGAGAAAAAATCTTTAAGCATCTATACATTCTTGGGAAGTGCATTAAATGTGTATGAAAGAATTATGATCTATATCCACATAAAATATACTAGTTAATTGAATAAAAAATCTTAATAAGAAATAAATTTTTATGCAATTAATCAACAAGATGAAAGTGAGAAAGGGTATCATGTGTTATCTATAATGGTTTCAAGTATTAAAAGTCCATATAAATCATGATAACCATTGATATCATTTTTTAATAAAAAAATTAATGAAAAATTGTTATAAAATTATACATTTTATAGAACTGTATAATCACATATTTAGAGTTTGAAAAATTCTAGGGGTTGTTTGGGTAGTTTTCACAATGATGTAAAATGGCTGTTTTATCCACATAAATGATCTCAATTTATGAAACGGGTTGTACATTATATCTTTCGATATGTAATAATTGATGGGGAGTGTATTTTAAGTCATTTTCATAGTATTTTTAGAGTATTTATTTTTTGAAAAATTAATATTACGAAACGTTATTATGTTTTGAATAACATCATTATCTTGCAAAACAAAACTATTTCGACCAAATAATAAATTGTGGAGGGTTTTCTCATCTTGGATAGTTCGATAATCAGATAAATATATTTTATATTAATTAATTAAAATCCCCCATTATTTATTATGAGTAGAGGATTTTTTCACAATTAAAAATTTGAATTTTTAAATTTTAATTAAAGATATTCTAAAATTCATCAATATGTTTTGATAATGATTATTTATAAAACTAAAATTTATTTGACTATTAGGATAAGATTAAAATATCAAAAAAATTATTATATTAAATAATAATGAATTGTAAATTTTATTTGAAAAATATATTGGTCAAATTGAATAAAATACACCTCATTTACAATATATATCATGATAATGTTCATTTAAATTTATCTAAATAGTTGATATTAATCGTATATTATTATATCCAAATCTAATAATTTTGGATATTATTCTGGATGGTTTTCAACATATAATGTAGAAACAGTATATTTGTATTGAAATTAATGAACATGATGATGTTTTATTTTTTTATTATTGTTAAATTATTTGAATTTATTTATGAATGTCATATGAAATTTAATTTAAGAAAATAGTTTGAGTGTTTTGAGAACAAATAATCAGTTTATAAAGAAAAAAATTCACGTAAGGTTTCTAAAATATAATTGGTTCTTAGATCCACATTATGGACCTGATGAATAACCAAATTACCATTGAACTTCATGTTAATAGTTGAATTGATCCAATTTTATTTTTGGCATGAACTTTTGAATGTGGAATGGAATTGAGTATCATTTTCTCAATTAAGGGGTGAGTATTTTTATGGTCTTAATAATTTTTTCTATTTTCTATATCATTTATCCATATTTTAATTTATATATTTAATGGATTATTCATTTATGAAATTTGTATAATTCAATCATATCATTGAAAATAACATCACCTTATTCAATTTTCAAATTTATTTATAACTATTTTTTTAATTCTCTAGTTATTATTCTATGATATAATTTTATTGTAAAATTTTATTTGTTGATAATTTTTAGTGGCTATGTTTTTTTTGGAAATTTATTTTTTGGATATTTCATTATGTATATTTATATTTTAAAATCAATTAATGGTGATATTTTCAAGTGTACAGATATAGATGGTGGTGTTAGTTTATCCAAAGAAGGACCAATCTTGATAGTGGATGTAGTTCATCTAGAATCATTATTGTTTTTTAAGTGGTACTTTCTCTTTATATCATTGTATATTTTTATCAAATTCTAATAATTTATGATCATTTATTTGATACAAATGAGTGATCATAACGGTATATCCCTAGATTATATTTTTAAATATAAGTCTCTCAGTAGATGGAATGGAATTTCTTTATTAATATCCCCTGATATAGTAAAACTGGGGTGGATTGTAATGACATACGACTTTACCAATGTGAGTCACCTGAAAAATTTCATTCATTTAGTTTGTAAATGTTTATAAATTTGAATTTATTTTTTTTAAAATCTTTTCATTTATACTATAATGTTGTAACGGTACATATGATTGAGCTAAATTCCTTGAGAGTATCATTATCTATAACCATCTAAATCATTTGTTTATTGTACATGTATTGAGGTTTATTATCATCTTAGTATCAAAATATTTGAAATGATACATGATCTAATAGTAACTATTTTGGATAGTGAATTTGAAAATGTATGTTCATTATGGTATATGATTGATTATATCGATATTATTTTTTATTAATGTGTTAGTGATTATGATGCATTTTTACAAGACTATAACCAATGATATGATGTTTAGATTTACTAAATAACATGGAAGTTTTTGGGGAAACAGATAACAATTATAGTATGTACCATCTTCTTTAAATATGTTTGGTTTAATGTTATAATGGTAAATTGATTTTCCTTCATAATTCAAGTTATTAGATTTTATTATTTGATCTTTAGGGCCCCAATCATTGTTGAATTTGGGTATGTATATTGAATTATATATTTATCACATGCATTTTTTAGTTTACATATACTAATAATTGGGGTATCTCTTGATGTTATATATATTAATTTGGATGTTGGTTGGGTTTTATTTTGATTCTTCATTTGTAAAACTGATTCTTTTGATATGAATTCTTCAATCTGGTCATGTTATGGTTGTTGATGAGTGTAACTAGTTTCTTTACTCATTCCATATATAATGGATATCATTAGGTTTACTGGAATGTTGGTGATGCAATCACGAATTTTAATTTTTTAACACTATAATATTAGTGGTACTATGTTGTTGAATGGTGGAGTTTAATCTATTTAGTGGTTGGTGAAATTAGTGATGAAGTAAAATGATAAATATTATTGAGGGAAATGCTAATAAAATATATGAAGTTGATACTAATGGAAATTATATAATAGGTTTTTATCTACATAGCATTCAAATTATTATTCTCCATGGGGTGTTAGATTTTTTTACCACAGTTTTATGTAAAAAAGTTATTACGGATTCATCATGTAATTAAAATTGGGTAATATTTAGTTATTTCATGTTACATGGTATTTTATTAATTCTATCTCATATAATGTAAATAATTTCTTCTTTATAGACCTATATAATGTTTAAGAATGATTTTTTTTGTTTTGAGTGTGATTTAATTATTATTTTTATTCATCAATGTTTTCACAATTCCCTCCAACTAAAGGACCCCTTCTGAGCCAAAAATGCCCGAACGAAGATAATGATCCATGAGCCCCACCACAATTAGGACCTGAGTTAGAGACTAAACCTGAGGGTGTAAAATTATCTTTTATGGAAGGATTTTATCTATATATAATATATAATTGTGGTATATGATTACCAAAAATCGATTAACTCAAGTTCCTAATATAAATATAAACTCAAAATGTCCAAATATTTAAGAACAATGTCAATAAGTAAAAAATAAATGTCTGAATTGAAATAAAAAAACTAATATTGTGGGATAAAATCAAAAAAAAATCTCCAGAACATGGGGTAGCACTACCAAAATTAGTATCTTATGTCCTCTTACAAACATAAGTGGACGGTTATATATAGGGTGGGTATGACTTGTATACTTAATAGGATCATACCCATGGTATCATTTGTAAATGTGAAAATAGAGTACTAATATTCCAATTATTTAAAAAAATACCTATCATGAACCAAAATAGGTCAACTAACCAATTCCATCCTCACTATTCCATGCTCAAAAAATCATGCATCCAATATAGGAACATGATATAAAATGAACATAATAAAAACGCATCGTGTAGCCTCTTCCCACTAATTTTCCTCCAATTCCCCAGTGCTAAATGTCATGTTCTCCCATCCTTTCTATACAAATCACATCACATATCTAGTAATATCTAATGTGTGCTAGTATGTATCTCTACCTGCCCTACCATTACATGGTCTATTATCTGGTACAATCATCATTGATCATCACATCAAATCCCCACCACATTACATCTCTACAAAATCCCATTACTATTATAATAGAGTGTCATTAACAAGAAGGATAAAATTCTCATTCCCTCCTCATACAACATATGAACCCCACTATATATCACATCCTTACTACTAATAGGTAATATCATACACAAACCCATATCACCATTGATAAATCCTTAACAACAACCCATTTCATCAGTACTAGTAAATAAATAACATGGATGATGTTGTATACAACAATATTTATCACTACAAAACTGGATATTGGATAAAAAACTGAATCCCAAAACATTTTTTTCATTTATAGGGTTATCCAACTCATGAGGGGCACATATAGAAATAAAAAAACATGGTAGATAGATAACAAACAGTACACAACCTATGGGTTCACAAAAAAATATATCTTACCCTTTTAAACCACCATTACACCACATGACATAAATCACAACTACTACATATAGTAAAATTAATTACACCACACAACCACCATAGAACTTCTCATCCAATTAATGGTTCCACAATTTTTAATATTTTATTGAGTTTCCACTACGTATCTTTTACTAATTCATTAAAATTTACATAACTATTTTATTATTCGTTAAATTCATTTAATATAATTATCACACATTAATTATATTACATCCACATTCAATCACCAACACATCATCTTTCATTTTCAGTATTACAATTTATTCCTTGAATGTTTTGGATACTAACACACCCAAAACACCCATAACTCCACTTCTATATAACATCAACCATATCAAAAATAAATATCATCCATTCCATGTCACCACAACAACAAAAAAATATCAACTGCTACATATAATATCCACTACATGACAAAACCACAAAACATCACCACCACTGCACATCACATCCTCTTCACATCTTCATTACACAACTTCACACATAAAATTCAATTAATAGTATCCATAAACTCACAACAACACACATTTTACACACAATAAGATCACTACCATCACCTAAAAACATCCCACCTCACACGAGGAAACAGATAAATCACATCCACGAACATCAATATATTATTGATTCCAAAATTTTAGATTCAATAATGGATTTATTTATATTATTTCATTAATTAGCATGGGTATTATTAAAAAATCTCATATTTTTATTATAATCCCATTCATTATACATGTATATGTGATTATATATATCATTCAAGTTAATAAAAAGAAATCTCACAACAATGGTCTCATAACCATAAATATTATTGCACCAACTATGATAAAAACAACCATGATATTGAGTAATAGAAAGACACATGTATATTTTTTTCATAATAAAATCTAAAGTAGTAAAAAAATTAAATTTATCATAATTACCATAAATGTTAGTCAATAGAATAACTTATATTTACTAAGATAACCCATAATATTTATCTAATGGAATGAAAAACATATAAAACAAACCCATTACTAGAAATAGGGAGAGAATAAGGAAACCCTACAACAAAGGAACTTTCAGCATTGTCATGAATACCAATTTGATGGAAAATCTACTAGAATACAATATCCTCCCAAATATACCATGATTCCACTTTAAATGTACAAAGGATTCATAAATTTTTTTCTCAATCTCTCTTGGGATGAGAACATTATCGATACTATGATCTCACAAAGTTGAACCATAGAAAACAAGGGAGAAAAGTGGAAGTAATCATAATTGATTGCCAAATATCAACCTCTTCAAGACACGTATCAATGGAATGAAGGTAGGATTGTAAGGTATCCAAAAATTGCCAAAATATTATCGAAAATAAGAGATGGATAAAAGATTTCAGGTTATCCCCATCATTTATAAACAGCTTAGGCCCCAGCACATTCATGTCATGTATCAGAGACTCATGTAGTGAGTTATAATGAGGCCATCAAATTCAAATTTTGAAATAATTTTTTGATGCTAATCCCATGAAATAAAAATATGATCAAAATATATAGATTCTCAATAATATTATTCACATCATTGAAAAATATTCAACATTATTTATTTAGTAATACATAACACACATATGGAACATCAAGTCAGGAATCACCAGCCTCCAAGACAGTAACAACCTATCCCTTCGTGAAAACACATTCCTGAAATAAATAACCCACTATAACAAAATAAAATCATAAAACTACATTTAACTCTACCCAAAACTCCATTGAACATATCCAACTCCATATCTAGAAATTTAATTTTCCATGAAGGAAAATCCCATGACATTAGATTCCTCTCAAATGATTCTAATCCTCACGAATCAAAACCAAACCTAAATTAAAATTGATGGTTCTAAAATATCATCCTATAAGATACATATCAAGATAATTGTTACTCACAAACACAACCTCTATTCAGACACATCAATCCAAGAAAAAAAATCAAAACGCCCCAAAAATCCACATCCTCATATCATTAGCTGAAACCAAATCTCCTCTATATATCGACACACAAAACCATTAAAACCTCCTTAAATCCCATGTAATAAACATCATTAAATATCATGAAACACTTACCCAAGCATAAAAATCATGGTATACCACCATAAAATTAAATATATATTACACTTTAGGCATTAAAAACACACCTACATGGTTTTAAAACGTGTCATAAATGTGACACATCCAAATTAGGAATGAGTTTCAACTTCTTAAAATATTAAATTTATAACACGCATCATCAACAAGGTGAAATTTCAAATATCATAAACTATGAAGGATAAAACATCACATAATCATGGGGGGAAACATAAATATAAAAAAATCAGGTACTGGGCATACATATGAATCTCAGGCTCCCATGTACTCTCCTCCAAGACACCAGGCCACCACATCACATGAATAAAGGTATTTTTTATCCACTAATCACTTCCTTATGATGATCATGGACACAAAATGAATTTTGAAATATCCCTCTTATCCAACTCTCCCCAATCGAGGAAATGGGAGTTATCGTTGTGATTCTAAAACTGATTAGATGCCTGGGAGATATGATGGATCCTATCCATCTATGGAGAAATCATCAACCAATATTCCACCATGCCAATATCCTCCATCACCTCGAACATCCCAATGATATAGTGAGAAATATTTCTCCCAATATTAGTCCTCTACATCCCCAATTGATTGTATACCCTCATGATCATATGATCACCAATATAAAACCCTAGTGACCTCCACCTATGATCAATATTGGCCGTCTAATGGTGATGGATTTCCATTATCCATTCTCATAATATCTGGATCTTCACAATCCTAATATGATCCACTTTAGGTCAAAAAATCACTAACTCCACTACCACCTTTAAATACAATAATGAAGGGCATGAACTCCTATACAATGCCTCAAATGAGGCCATGATAATTCATGATTGGTAGTTGTAGGAAAATTCTCCAAATTTCATTATATTTTCCCAGGATATACCAAATTATATGATGAATGTACACAATATATCACTTATCATCAAGATGGTATGATCCTTCTTCCCCTCTATCTTATCGTGGAATATAGGGCTAATTCACAAATACATGCCAAAGGTATGTTTCAATCCCCTTCATACCCAGGAGTTTAAATGTTTATCCTAGTCAAATATGATGATCTAAGGTACACTGTGAATCATATCCAAAAAATCGATGTACAACCATTCTAAATCATCAATGAAACTCAATTCATGGGTGATTAAAAAATGATAATAATTCATCATTCTATCCAAAATTACCCAAAATACATCACTTCACCCCAAATTACGAGGTAATACATTGAATAAACCATCAATATGTCCTAGAAATTCCCCTAAAAGATATATAAGGACTAAAAAAAATACTCCAGGATTTTGGTGTTCAAATTTCACCTACTGATAAACTAAAAACATCACCAAAAACTCTACTACTATCTATTTCATCCTATTTCAAAAAAGATGATTCCTCAAGCCATGATACATATTAGTCACACTGGTATGTACTAATTAGGATGAGTTTGAAAACTCGTTGAGAACAGCATCATGCTTTTCCAATTGAATATATCGATACCATAGAAACAAAATCTTATTCTGAATATCTATATGTGGAATCAACATAGAGAAAATGGAAACACATCACCTCTAACACCGAGTCTCCACTATTATATTCCTCTTTAAATTCATTAAGGATGAATCCCATTGTCATAAAATAATTATAACCACAACCACTAATTTCTTCCACATCACGATGGATCAATACAGGGTACTCTAACACTTTGAAACATATATAGACTCATGTACCATATCCAATCAGGATAAATGATTCCTCAAACCAGTAACAACAATCCCCATTTTCAATGTGTTTGAGATCATATAATAATAATATTAGAGTATCTATATCCACCTCCATTTCCATAGATTAATATCATACAGAGAGAAAACATATTTCAAGGTCATGTAGTCAATGAAAACCATGAATCACCTGACTATGTGGTAATGCGACCACAATATTAGAAAATAAAAAATCTGAAAAAACACAAATAATAGGGTGAATAATTATACTGATGGGATCAATAAAATATTTACCCAAAAGTGATAAACTCCCTCTACTACATTATGATGCATCACAATCACTGATGAAATGCTTCATTGAAAAAATCAAATATCATAACCTTGTTAGGTAATAAAAGAACATGGAGACTAAATAACTTCTCTTTTATGTAATTGAATAATTCTTAAAGATGATCAGTAAATATCAAATCATCATCTTTCCTTATCAAATCATTTATTGGGGATACAAATTGAGATAAATGATACACAAAACAGTGATTTTATCCCCATGACCCTGGAAAATGTGACTATGATGTGTTCTTATTTGGATCCCTGTAAAAAATATCCTCATACATCGATGGGTCCAAGGAGACACCATGATGAGATATAAATATAGCATTAAAATTCACCTCTATCGTCCAAAATATACACTTGGGTTGTTTTCCATAGAGCCGGTGTGGTTGAATGACATTAAAGATAGCTCTAATGTGATCAATATTCTCATTCATTGACATTTAGCAGATCAAAATATTTTTGTTGAACTGGACAGGGACCAATTATAGGAACTCATGGAATATAGAGTTCATGAGACTCATGAAAATAACTACTGTTTTGGTGACACCAAATGTCATGATAACAATCTCTAAGTGTCCATATTTTCACTTTAATGGAGTATTCAAGATTACCTAATATTTTAACATCATCTAGAGTTATCAAGATCACATGTCAGTCTTAAAAAACCCATTTTATTCCATCATCATGTTGAAAAAATCATCAATCCTCTGTAGGGGTTAACAGTTCATGACTTTTACAAATTAAACCTATGGTAGTCTATACACATCTACAGACTACTATCTTCTTTCATGGATGAAATCACTATAGAATTTCAAGGACACACACTGCTTCAAATGAAACCCCTATAAATGAGATCATTAAACTACATCCCTAACTCACTAAAATCATTGGGCACTATTTTATTATATTAAATCAAATTCAGATTGAGGCTGGTTGTTACTCTATCCCAAACCTAATTTCATTTCAAGAAGGTTGCTTCAAAACCACAAAATGGAAGATCACTAGTAACTCGTTCATAACTCTAGAAACATTATCTACATGAGATTCTATCGACAGATCCATATATTGATACAAAAGATGATCCACTTTCAAACCACACATATGATAACTCCACTTTCCAATGAACACCATCAACAAGGCCACATAATTAAAAAAATGAAACTCTCCACTTGAAAAAATCAATCAATGCACGCATAATGTAAAACCAATCCATTACACAGATAAAAATTCATTGTGTTATTTTTAGTGAAAATAAATCCCCCACTAATTTTTGTCTTATTATCACCATCCTATATCTCTATAACACATAAAAAATCCTAACCTCTAACTGGTATAGATAATATTGGTGATCTATAATTGTATCTATAATTTTTCCAGGTAATTGACAAAACTAAGATAGAAAATTAGATTCAGATTCCTAAATTAAATATTAAATAAACAATAGCATAGGATTAATTGATCATACCTAAAAATGTATTTTTCAAATCATGAACTTCCACATCCATGACATGAATCTAACCACACATAACTCATCTTCCTCTATATTGTCAACCTGGATGGCCACGTCCTGTCCTAAGCCCTTGAACATGGGGACTATCATGAAGAAACATTATTCCAACTCCATATTACATTTCATATTGAACATGTTTCAGTTGTCTCAGATGATGATAATTCCTTGGAGGCAACTACTTCTCCTTCCAGAATGGGAAATGACCAGCCATCAAATATTTCACTTCCTATGTTGTTCAACACAAAAACATGTGGTGGACAAGTACACCTTGAACATTAAATTAAAATGGGAATCCCTTAGTATCTAATAAAACACAACCATTCCCAGAAAGGATTTATATGGATTCGTCTTAGCTGTTTCTCCTCGAGTCTGAACCTCAAATTCCTAATAATCCACAATCCACATTCAAAATACCTTCTCCTGAAGATTTTATTCTAGACTATCCCTCATGGACCCCCTCCCATAGATATATTTCAATTGATAACGTCTTCTTCCCCTCTTTTAATATAGAATTTGAAAACATGGTGATATCATGCATGATCACTAGGCATAACACCACCTCTATTTGTCTTGTTTTGGACTCCTCATATATGAAATGAAAAGTATAAAAATTTATGAGTTACATGAATCTGATCCAAATATACTACTCACTTAGTCTTCCTTTTGGAAGAGATATCATCTCCTTCTTCTCCACCTTCAATATTGATGATAGGAACTCAAAATAGAACTACTTCTAGAAGAATGGCCACAAAAAATATATTTCTTTACAGTCACCATGACATGGTGTGCACCACTGATGTGTAAATCCTCACATTTTTCTAACTTCCACTCACACCCAAAACTGAGCCTACAGTCAACATACAATGAATATGATTTTAATATCCTCCATCCAATACATAAAATCCACATCAGAGACACTTCTCTAATAATTTTCCAAATAAGTTTGTTGAATGGTATTCATAGCCCTTTAATATGCCTCATCATATTCGATTACATTGATAGTATGATGATAAACTATATCTTTTTATTAAACTTATAATATATTATCCACTCATGGAAAAAAAATCATAATCCATTCCTAAAATCATTAATAATCCCTAATCCTGATTGCACATATGTTTGTCAAATTTTAATTTATTAATTTATTTAAATTTTATAAAGTCATCTAATTTAGATATAAAGAAAATAATGAATGATACATTTAACTCTCTCGTCTCTCTACCATATAAATAGAACCACCTCACATAGTCATTCAATAATGTCATGGCCTTTGTATTAGATCATTGGGGTACATAATATCTTGTTTTCAAGATGGTATCTCTATATTAAGTCATGCCAATAAGAAATAGAATTGTTTCCCTACCACCCACTAAAATACCTATAGTTCCTAAAAAATTACATTTTCTTATATCCCAAAAATAATCATATGATAATGCTCATTCATGACCACCTCCCACCAATGGTATACCTCCTCGTACTGAAATGAGGGATGAAAGATAATTTCCATTGATACTTACCTTTAGTAGCCCCCAATTTAGTGAAAATAACTATGGGTATAAAAATATAATATATTGGATGCATTGCTATTTATATAAAACATGATAATGAGAGTGTATAATAAACCCCTAAGAAACTTCAACACATAATGAAATGTTAATCCCAAACCGTCTCACAATTCATGCACAATGCTAGAAAATATACTAATAAAAGTCTCTACATAATTACAAAAAGAAGGTTTCATGGTAGTGACTCAACAAAAACTCCAAAACTCAAACTACCAATATCTAGATTATTCCCTAATGTCCTCCTCAAAACAAGTAAAATATATTATATTTATAGGGAAATAATAATAGGTAAAATAAATAGGATCATACCTAAGGCCTCAAGAACCCATGTGAAAAGGGAATTCTAAAGTGCTAGTGAAAAAACAATAATACCAATAAGCACTTAAGAATTTCAAATAACCAATCCCAACATCACTATGGAATTAACACAAAAAAATCCAAAATAATAACATAGTATCAAATGAATATAAATAAAAGGATACTGATATCTACTTACACACTGGATTGATGCTCCCATACCCCAATGTCAAATGTCTTATTTTCCTATCCATTCAATAAACATCACATAAATTATCAACTTTTATCTAATATGAATCAGGATGAATCTATACGAATGCATCCCTTGCAACATCAAGGATCAGGTGCCAACATCAATCATCATCACATCACATACTCATCACAACACATCACAACTACATCCCAAAACCAATGTAGTAGGGTATCCTAGAAATGATGAAAATAAACCTTTTACACATATCCTACCATACATTCCCCCACAACATATCACATTATAATCACCACTATATATTATCCAATAGAATCATGTTTCATTATATGTTAATATAAAATACTAACATGTATCATCACTGCTATAGAATGAATAGTATAGATGAGGGAGAATCCAAAAATCTATATCCCAATAATACTAGATGTTAAGGAAAACACTGAATACCAAAAACATGTGTGTGTTCGTAAGGTTATCCATCTCATGTGGGGTTCATATAGAAGTAATATAAAATATTTTTTATATAAATAAAAGGCAATAACCAATATATGGGTTCACATCAACTACACTACAATACACCACCGCACAACAATTAAATCACATGGCATCCTTTACAAATTCCGCAACTACTAAAATGAATTACATTATGAAACCACCACATATAACGTCAAATTCTTACATATAATTATATAATTTTCAATTTTACAAAATGTTAATGACTTTTCACAAACTCATATTTACCAAGAAATTCATTAACATTTACATAACATGTTTGTTAATCATTATACTCACTTAATCCAAATATCACACATAAATTTCAATCCAAATTTATCTATTTATAAACACGCGATTCTTTCATTCCATCATTATATATTATTCCATTTATAATCAGGAAAATAAAATAGACACACCACCTGTAAAATCATTACCATCTCACACAGACAATCATCATAAGATCACATCATCCATTCCAGCACACCAAAAAACCAAACATCTCAACCAGTGGAAATCAAAACCACATGACAAAAAAACACTGGCCTTCCCCACCACTACATATCTTAGCTACCACACATCACGACTATAAAATAATTTCACACATCACATCTTATTCAAACTAACCATAACATGACCACCTCATAATTTACACAACTTATTTGGTTACTACCATCACTATAAAATAACCCACCTAACAGAAGGAAACATAATAACTACAACCCCACACATCACCACAACACGGATTAAAAAATTTTGGATTCAACAAAGGATTTACTTACATTACAGAATTACATAGCATGGGTATTTTCTAAATATTTATCATTTCCATGGAAGACCCATTCATTTTTTAGATATATGTGATTTTTCATATCATTCTTGGTGAAAAATTTCAATCATACAACAAATATTACACAAACATACCAACAAAAGAATAATCTAGGCCATCAGTAGTTGTGATTATCATAAATAGAAATACGAATGTATAATATCATCGATTATAACTTAAAAATAAGTAAGAAATATGATTTATCTCCTTTCCCATAAATTATATTTAATATAATTCATTGTATTAATTATGTTGAGCCATTATATTTACATAATGGAAATGAAAACCATGAAATTCCCACAAATTACAATAAATTGGGGAGAAATATAATAACCTAACATAAATGAGATTTATGAATACAAGGCCAAAACAAGGAAAATGTGAAACAACCAGAAGACCAAAACATCATAAGGAAACCCTAAATCAACCTAAACCAGAAAATGGTACCTATTAAAAATGTAAAACAAACACTGTTCTAACAAGAAAAACATCACCTGTATGAAATCAATAATATGTACTAATGAAAATGATGGAGAAACGATGATTTAATTACTACATACTATCAAATTAAACTTCTGGAATACAAGGATTAGACTTGATAAGGGAGGGTTGGATGGTCTCAAAAAAGAATATTATTTTTTCGAAATTTCCAATAAGGGTGAAATATTTCTAGTTAGAAACCACTTTATAAATAAGAATTTAATTATTATATTCATGGTGTCAAACCCAGATTCACATAATTTGTTTTCATGAGGCACACAAATTAATTCCATGAATAAAATTCATGATTGAAATCCCTTAAACTCTAAACCCAAAGATCATCCTCATATTTTCATGGTTATAATTTAGGTAGTGATATATTCTTTTATGTAATGAGTTCATCAATTCCATTACTCTCATCTAAAACATCTTTTTATGAATTTACATCCAAAAATACAAAAACATCCTCGCATGTCTTGAATACCTTTTCACATTTTGAATAACCCCCTATAATATTATTATTGTTCTAAACACCACAGAACAATGATTAGTCCTCCTTCAAAACCCTCCAACTCCCAAAACATCAAAGTAACTATCAAAGAATGTGTGAAAATACACAATTAATATTCTAGATTCTTGGTAAAAACAATGTGTGACACTTTTACTATATGCACCATCATTAGTATTCCATGTATATTCTTGTATTTTCATCCCATTTTAATTTCAGAGGGGTGATCATTATTATTATAATAATTTGGTTAACATATATTAGACAATAAAACTATAAAAGGCATTAATTTTAATTAAAATTGATAATAATTTTTCAATGAAATAATATATACAGAAAATTTAACAGTTCATGGGCTATGAAGTATTTAATGATAGAATAAATGAAGCAAACTCATCAAGCACATAATTAATATACATTTTTTGTGAAATTTCCTGTGTCATTATTAAAGAATTTCATTCAAAAGGAATATAAATATGAGAGAAAATATCAAGTTACTTATTATTATATATCACTAATCGGAATATAATTATATCTCTGTCCACCAACCCCCACTGTATAGACCACCTATTTATAAGAAAATATTGAAAATCATTGATAGTAAATTTGAATCACGAATTTATAATATTATCTGGATATTTGTTTATTAATTGGTATCGCATCATTAGTTGACATGAAAACTCCCACTGACACAATAAAAATGACTCTTACATTGCCCAACTCCACCTTATCATCAGTATAATCATACAAAACATCATAAATACACACGTTCATTGGTATTCTAATTAGAATATGTAATAATCTATGACTACTCAAATATTCCACCATATAACCCATTGACACACTCTAAATGATGATTGAGACAGGAAACTATCTTAATATCTAAATAGTCTCTAATATGTAGACAATTTCCAGGGAACATATACTTCCACATTTTGAACAAGTCTTCCTCATAGCTTCAACTATACGAGTGATCGTCCAATTATTATCTAGTAATCTAATTTCTATAGATGAACATCACAATCCCAGGAGTTAAAAGACTGTAACCATATTAAATTTTTCTACTAGATTTTCAATACCACTCACCATTATAGTTATAATGATTAAGTATATAAATAATATTAATGAATTGAAGCTTCATCTGAACAAGTTTCACCATTGAATAAATAAATATTTATTATAAGGACAAATTCCATTATAATAACCACAAAAAATAATTCATTATTTTCCAAGGTTTTTGAATAATTCCCTAAAATTAAATATTTTCCATGTCAATAATTTTGAAGGCTCAATTTTTTACACCCTTCTATTTTTAAGAAATATATCATTTTAAATAATATGGTTCCTTTTATAGTACAGATTACATTCAACAACTATTTTAGAAGAACCACGTAACATTACTAAAAGATTATATTTCATTTATTTACTAGTCATCAGATTGGTAGGTATGAATAGTAAAAAAATAATTTATAAAAACGTATATGGGATAAAAATCTTTAAAAATTAATTAATTAGTAATCAAGGAATGTTAATTGTATACAAAATATTATTTGAAAATAAAATTTAGTTTTTTACTAAAAAATGTTTTTCTTTGTGGAATGTATTTTTATTAATAAATTAAATTAATCATAATGGGTGAGTGATTTTAATTAAATGTTATCATTATTTACATAATCTTATTTTTTAATATCTTTTAATGATTTTTTTTTCATATAACATTAATAAAACAAGTTTTATGTATAGAATGGTTTTTTCAAAAAATTAGTTTTGGTTGCATTTTGAATAAGTAATTTAAAAATAATTTCTTAAATTTATAGGAATTGAATTACATAAAATTAATTACATATTCATAATTAATATTTTAACATTTATTAATGATTCCCCTTTTTTATCTATATGAATAATTACCAATGTAAAATTTATCACCTCAGAAATGTATAGCTCGAGTAAATATGGATTAAAAATAAGAGATAAGGCCAATATTTTTCATACAAACTATTATTGAATAATATTAATTTAAACGTAACACCTTTGGTTATATATTTTTTAATGGAATATTTTCAATGTAAATAGATTATATATTATTCAAATGAATGAAGGTTATGAAATGTCACTCTCTTTGTTTTTAATATATCTTATGATTCCAAAAAATGGACAAAAGTATGTTATGAACGAATATAAGTGTTTATTTTGATCTTAATAAAATATTTCTAATGATAGAAATTTATTTATAATTTTTAATAATTATATAATGTCTTTAATTTCTTATGAAATATTTATGCAGTATTTACCCATTTAATAAGAAATTTAATAAATGGTTATAAAAATATTAAAATATAAAATTTTTGAATGTACTTGTGTGAAAAAATAATTTTCTAGATCCACATGACATAATATGGAGGTTTTGAGGCATTAAATTCTAATTACCACATTGAATTGATGTATTTAATGATTAATTAAATAAATAATGTCAGAATCAACAATAATAATATTATATCAAATAATTTCTTTATTAAATTGTTTAAAATTATTAAAATCCGGAAAGGTGGAAATTATATGTTATAAATGAATTTATATATTCCATTTATATTGAAAATTTCAACTTATAAGTAATATATAAAAACAATTTAATATTGAAAAAATACTCTAGATAAAATAAAAATTGGTAAACTAAGGGATAATCAAAACGATATGGTTTAAAATATTACTAAAACATGTGTAAATTCGATTATATGATGGTATTAAAACACCATATTATTATAAATTATAATAATATTCCATATTGTGACATACATATTACGAATTAATTTATTATAATTTAATATTTTGAGAAATTCTAAATGTGACTTTCACCTCAATTACAAAAGGGAACCACCTCACTCAATTATTCATAGAAATTTTCATTTCTAACTCAACCAACACAAATGATATATCTTCTCAAAATCCATATCCATGTTAAAAGTATGTTTTTATCCTCATTAAAATAACAATAGGTTCCTTTAATAAGGATCTAGTAGATATCCCCTAAAGAAGAGGCAACCATATTACCCAAAATCTTCAATATATTTAATCTTTAACATCATCTAAATCTATAGTATTTATCATAAAATGGATTACTATGTATCTCCTATATACTTAAATGTTATCATGAATATGAAACCACCATAATTGATCCTCTTTCCTATAACACATGGAATTTGATTTTCATCATTTGTTTCAAACAATATTTTGGTTCTTGGATTTTCAATCATATTGTAGAGAACCAAAGATTTATGTACATTGATAATACATTACTTTTGTTGAATACATAATCCTTGAAAAAAACAGACGCCCAAATATCATATTAGTTTAGTGTCTTTGGAAACTCGGAACGTAATCTTCTAATCATGGAGAATGATCTTCAATATATCCTATAATGATCTTCCCATTTTGGTTTTGTTTACCTAAAACGTTTTATTAGATCCTGGGGAAAAGAAAACATAAAAAGGGTGATCTAAAATTCTTAGTAATGGTAAACATATATAACATAAAACAATCCATAAACATTTGAATGCAAAAACATGAACATAAAATATAAACATCAAAAACTTGAGAAAAGACAGAAATCATGGAAGTAACTAAGGCATATATCATAATGGATCATCAATCATGATAAAATAGCATGGGAATAAATCATGTAATTGTGGGAACCATTAATCATATGTTATGATTTCCATTGTAGCCAAGGCATTACTGACATGACCATCTTAGTGGATAAAGTCTCTTTTTGATTCGAGTTCACTTCTCATTTCAGTCCTATAACACTGAACCAGATTAACTTACCATTACAGCTATGTCTATCTCATGAGATATAAATATTTAAACAATTCATTGGAGGGAGATATTGTTCCAACCCATCTCATAATGAAATCATTCTTTCGTGTGCCAAAAATCATAAATCATACATCATTGCATAACCCATGTAATTGAATGAGATTCATAAACATCATGCCATCATCACATAATCTATATAAAAAATTAGATATCATTTCATTATAAGTAGAATAAACAATGTAAATAATGGAGACATTATACTTGAAAAATAAACATATTAAATAATTTCATTTTTAGATGGAAAATTGATTTGATAAAATAATTGAAATGAATTCTTTTGGAAAATATCTTTTCTTCATCAAAATCATTTTCTTTTCACAAAATGGCATGAAATATTAAGAGAAAAGGGTTTTTTTGAAAATAATCATGAAATCTTGTAGAAGAATATTCATGAAAGTGTGGCATTATGAAACCGTAAAAATCAGTTCATGCCGTATAAGTTAAAAATAACATTTTCCTCATACTTTTGTCAGAAAAGTCAAAAAGTTCTTCGCATGGTAAACAAAAGCAATATTCCTTCCATACGATGTGGTAAATGTCAAAAAAGGGTAAAAATGACATTAAACAGACCTGTATGAAAAGTAAACATTTAATGAAAACATTTTTAGAAAACATGGACATGGATGATAAACATAACCCCGATAAATAATTACAAATAAACTGTCTCAGATAAGAATAAGATTGGAATAATTATCAATTACCATATGTCTGATATGCTTCATATGTATCCTAACCTCCTGTATAATAATACAAATAATGTAATTGTCTTATTAAAAAATCATATTCATTGTTATCTTATCAGATATAGTTTACTTATGACTTTATATTACCCGTTCTTTTGTAAATTCGATGTAAAAGCAGTGATTTGGGTAAAATCATTTCATTTATTGTACGTGTTTCGACTTATTGTTCTTGATATTATTATATATATCCTTATTTACATAATTATATAATGTAAAACATGATTTATATATAATATATATTCATCATATACATATATATATATATATGATTGATCGATAAATGGAATGAAATACACCATTCATGGAGACGGTAGGTCGTACGTACACATGAATGCTATTTTCGTTTCCTTGCTGAATTGAATGGAATTAAGTAGATGACATACATATATATAAACATAAATACAGTATCATTATTATGTCATATATTTTATTATTATTCATTATATACACTTTATAATCATTCATGAATGGTTAAATGAAGAATGAATCTCATCTAGTCGTGGAGATGGTTGTCTGTACGTACACATGAGTGATGATATCATTATCATGATCATGGAACTGTATTTATGTGTATGTAAAATATTTCAGAATCAATATAACTTTACAATAATCATATATAGTTATTTATTTACACCATTATACCCATCCATGTATGGTGGTGGTCGAAAACAGATTACATCACGGCGTGGAGATGATATTCCGTACGTACAGGCACGCGATGATTTCATTTTCTGTACGATGGATAGAATTTAAATAGGGTTGTTTCATATTTATAATCACATATTAGAATATATTTAATACTAATGTTATTATTTTGTAATGATAGAACTAAATAATAAGAAGTAGAAGAAGAAAGAAACATGAGAGAATCGGAAGAAGAGATTACCTCTTCTTCGACACACCTTCTTTATGATTCCTCTTAAGGAAGCAGAGTTGGTCATTTCAGAAGACCGGAACCTGCAGAATGTTTCTAGTTAAGTGTAAAAGGGAAATGGGAAGGGTTTTGACATAGCTTCAAGGATCAAAATGGTGTAAAGAGAAGAGGGAAGGGATGCCCTTTTTATAAAGGATGAGTGGGACACCTTTAGAAAAACATAAAATATTATATTATAATAATGTCATATTCAGTTTATAATAGCTTCAAATTGATTTATTTCAAATATAAAGTGAGGATGGGTCTATATAAACTCAACCAATAGGTTTTAGACATGTTTAGGTTAATATTTTAACTTTATCTTTTAGATTTAACTCTAAGTTAAATAATTTAACTTTTACCGTGTCTTCTTTTTGTCTTACACTATATGGTTAATAAACATAAAATAAAAAGACAATAAAACCCAAGTAGTTCATCATTAATATATATAACCTTATATAAGTCGTTTTAATGATAGTTATATTTTTAGGAATATTATGATAATATATAATATAATATTTGTTTTAAAAACTATTTTATGTCAATTTTGACACTATTTGGTAATTAATTTTTTAGAAAATTATTACAGCATGATTAGTTCGAATAAAGTTAAATAAATCCATAATAACATGTCATATTAAATATAAAATTAGTTTAATTAATAAAAAGTCTATAATTACATGTATTTAGGTATTTATAATATCAATTTTTTTAATATATTTCATTATTTAGGTAATTACGCATCACCATTGTGTCATAAATAAATTTAATTATTTAATGTCTAAAAATTATAAATAAAATACCATTAGATAGGAAATATTTATAAATTTCTAATGAATAATTATAGTCGAAGTTATCTTATTTATAACCCTATATTAAAAATGGATCAGTTATTAGACATTGCTTTTAACTATTTTAACTATTCTTTAAATAAAATAATATTAAATGTCCTAATCCAATCCATGTGGACCTAAAGGGTAATATTTTATTCCTAAGTTTTTTTATGGTCTAATTATACTTATCCAATAGAATTATTACTTGTGTTATTGTAATAATGATATCATTTTTAACTTTAATTACCCAATTTAATTTTAACTGTGGTAAATAAAAGTAAAAATTTACTATTCACAATAAATTATTTTTATCTTATTGAACCACATTTTACTCCTTGATATTTACCATGTCTCTCAGATTTTCGAAATTTCACTCATAGAAGCGGTACAATTAGGTTTTATGTTTGTTTGCAAAAGTTTCCTAGGAGGTAGGTAAAAGATGGTGAAAAGTTCAGTAAAATTTTAATATATCTAAAATTATTATAAAATGAATCCAATGAATTAAATTGATCTTATATAGGTATTATGTATCAAATTTTACCGAATATAAATTTAAATAAAATAAATAATTATATAAATAAAAAGTTGGTTTTTAAATAGTAACCCATTGTTTTAAATATTCATCAAAAATTGAATGTTTTTAGAAAAATACAAAAAATTCACCCTAGGCTAAGAGTAAGTTTTTATCCTCATTAGAATAACCATTGGTTCCTTAAGGAAGGATCTTGTAGATCTCCCCTAATGTAAAGGTAATCATCTTACCCAAACTCTTCAATGTATTTAATCGTTAACATCTTCTAAATCTATAGTATTTATCATAAAATGGATGACTTGGTATCTTCTATATACTGACATTTTATCATGAATATGAAACCACCATAATTTATCCTCTTTCCTATAACACATCGATTTTGATTTTCATCATTTTTTAAAAACAATATTTTGGTTCTCGGTTTTTCAATCATATTGTAGAGACCCAAATCTTTACGTACATGGAAATTACATTACTTTTGTGGAATAATTAATACATGAAAAAAACTAACGCCGAAATATTGTATTAGTTTAGTGTCTATGGAAACTCGGAATGTAATCTTCTAATCGTTGTGAATGATCTTCAACATATCCCATAATGATCTTACCATTTAGGTTTTTTTTACCTAAAACGTTTCATTAGATCCTGGGGAAAAGAAAACATAAAAAGGGGGAGCTCAAATTCTTAGTAAGGGTAAACATAGAGAACATAAAACAATCCATAAACATTTGAATGCAAAAACATGAACATAAAATCTAAACATCAAAAACATGAGCAAAGACATAAATCTTGGAAGTACCTAAGTCATATATCATAATGGATCATCAATCATGATAAAATAACATGGGGATAAAGCATGTAATTGTGGGATCCATTAAGAACATGTTATTATTTACATAGTAGCCAAGGCATTATTGTCATGACAATCTTAGTGGACAAAGTCCCTTTCTGATTCGATTTCACTCCTCGTTTCAGTCCTATAACACTGAACAAGATTAACTTACCATTCCAGCCATGTATATCTCATGATATATAAATCATTACCCAATGTATTGGAGGAAGATATAGGTCCTACCCATCTCATAATGAAATCATTCTTTCGTGTGCCACAAAATCATAAATCATACATCATTGCATAACCCATGTAATCGAATGAGATTCATAAACATCATGCCATCATAACATAATACATATAAAAAAATAGATATCATTTCATCATAAGAAGAATAAGACAATGTAAATAATGGAGACATTATAATTGAAACATAAACATATTAAATAATTTCATTTTTAGATGGATAAATTGTTTTGATAAAATAATTGAAATGAATTCTTGAGGAAAATAACTTTTCTTCATCAAAATCATTTTCTTTTCACAAAATGCAATGAAATAATAAAAGAAAATGGTATTGTTGAATATAATCATGAAATATTGTAGAAGAAGATTCATGAAAGTGAGGCGTTATCAAACCGTAAAAATCCGTTCATGTCGTATAAGTTAAAAATAACATTTTCCTCGTGCTTTTTTCAGAATAGTCAAAAAGTACTTCGCATGGTAAACAAAAGAAAGATTCATTCCATACGATGTGTTAAATTTCAAAAAATGGAAAAAATTAAATTAAACAGACATGTAATAAAAGTAAACATTACATGAAAACATTTTTAGAAAACATGGACATTGATGATAAACATAACCCTGGTAAATACATACGAATAAACAATCTCATATAAGAATGAGATTGGAATAATTATCCCTTACCTTATGTTTGATATGATTCATATGTATCCTAACCTTATGTATAATAATTTAAATAATTTCATTGTCTTATTAAAAAATCATATTCATTGCTATGATATCATATATAGTTTACTTAGGACTTTATATTACCTGTTATTTTGTAAATTCGATGTAAAAGCCGCGATTTGGGTAAAATCGTTTCATTTATTGTATGTGTTTCGACATGTTGTTCTTGATATTATTTCATATACCCTGATTTACTTAATTATAAAATGTAAAAAATTATTTATATATAATATATATTCATCATATACATATATATATATATATATATATGATAGATCGATAAATGGAATGAAATACACCGTTCATGGAGACGGTTGGCCCTACGTACGCATGAACGCTGTTTTCGTTTCCTTATTGAATTGAATATAATTATGTAGATGACATAAATATATATAAACATAAATCCAGTGTCATTATTATTTCATATATTTCATTATTATTTATTATATATACTTTATAATCGTTCATGAATGGTTAACATGGAGAATGAATCTAATATAGTCATGGAGATGGCTGTCTGTACGTATGCACGAGTGATGATATCATTCTCATGATCGTGGAACTGTATTGAAGTGTATGTATAATATTTCAAAATCAATATCACTTTACAATAATCATATACAATTATTTATTTACACCATTATACCCATCCAAGTAAGGTGGTGGTCGAAAACAGATTACACCACGGCGTGGAGACGGTATTCTGTACGTACGCACACGCTGTGATTTCATTTTCCGTAGGATAAACAGTTGTTGAAATAGGGTTGTTTAATATTTATAATAACATATCAGTATATATTTAATACTGATGTTATTATTTCATAATGAGACAACTAAATAAGAATAAGTAGAAGAAGAAAGAAACATGAGAGAATCAGAAGAAGAGATTACCGCTTCTTCGACCCACATTCTTTAAGCTTCCTCTTAAGGAAGTAGAGTTGGTCATTTGAGAAGACCAGAACCTCCATAATGTTTCTAGGGAAGTTTATTAGATAAATGAGATGGGTTTTGCATAGCTTCAAGCCTCAAAATGGTGTAATGAGAAGAGGGCAGGGATGCCCTTTTATAAGGGAGGAGAGGGACACCTTTGGAAAAACATAAAATATTATTTTATAATAATGTCATATTCAGTTTATAATAGCTCCAAATTGATTAATTTAAAATATAAAGGGTGTATGGGTCGAAATTATATCATCCAATATGTTTTAGACAAGTTTAGGTCAATATTTTAACTTTATCATTTATATTTAACTCTAAGTAAAATAATTTAACTTTTACCATGTCTTCTTTTTTTCTTACACTATATGGTTAATAAAATTATTATAACATGCCAAAAGAACCCCAAGAGGTCATTATTAATATATATAACCATATCTAAGTCATTTTACCGAACCTTATATTTTTATGAATATTATGATAAATAATAATATAATATTTGTTTTAAACACAATTTTATGTCAATTTTGACACTATTTAGTAATTGATTTTTGTGAAAGTTATAACAGCGTTATTAGTTAGAAAAAAGTCAAATAAATCAATAATAACATGTCATATTATCATATACAATTATATTAATTCATAAAAAGTCTCAAATTAGATTTATTTGGGTATTTATAATATCAATTGTTTTAATATTTCATTATTTGGGTAATTACTGCAAAACCATTGTGTCATAAATAAATTTAATTATTTAATGTATAAAAATTATAAATATAATACCATTAGATAGGAAATCATTTTATATTTCTAATGAAAATTTATAGTCGATTTTAATTTATTTATAACCATATGTTAAAAATGTTTCTGTTATTTGATAGTGATTTTAACTATTTTAACTTTTCTTTAAATAAAATAATATTAAATGTCCTAATCCAATACATGTGAACGTATAGGGTAATATTTTATTCGTAAGGTTGTTTATGGACTAATTATACTTATCCAATATAATTAGGTCTTGTTTATGTTTAATAATGATATCATTTTTCCCCTTAATTACCCTATTACTTTTAACTATGGTAAATAAAAGTTAAAATTAATTATTCACAAAAAATTATTTTTATCTTATTGAACCACATTTTACTCCTTGATATTAACTGTGTCTCTCATATTTTCATAATTTCACTCATAGAAGTGGTAAAATTATGTTTTATGTTAGTTTGCAAAAGCTTCCTAGGAGGTAGGTAAAAGATGGTGAAAAGTTCAATAAAATTTTTATATATCTAAAATTATTATAAAATGAATCCAATGAATTAAATTGCACATATATAGGTATTATGTATCAAATATTATCTAATATAAATTTAAATAAAATAAATAATTATTCAAATAAAAATTTGGTTTTTAAATAGTAACCCATTGTTTCACTATTCATCAAAAATTTAATGTTTTTAGAAAAATACCAAAAATTCACCCTAGGCTAATTTCGATATTAGGAATCCAAAAATGAATTCCATTTTGAATGATATGATTTAAAAAATTTCAAAAAGTGGGTATTACTATTCATAATGACTAGTTCATAATAAAATTATAATAATATCTCGTTTAGTGAAACACGGTATTGTGTATAACAAACGTAATTTGGGTAAAATCTGATTCATCAGATATTAGAGTACTAGGACAACATTTTTGGTTTCCAAGATCATTTACCTAACGTTGATGAACTTTTACATAAGGATAGATACATACTTGATTATAGTGTAATATCATTGTTGGACATTCCATAAACAATTTCCACTTCACCTCTATTTAAATAAATAAAGCTGAATTTTTCAATCATGAAGTGTAAGAAGATCATGGAATTGAATGATAAGTCATTCCATCTGTTTCTATCACAAAAGGTTATCATAAGTTATTAAATATACATAAGTGCATATATGGTGAGATTAATCGTATATGATTCCAACAATGGACTTATACTTCATCTATCATAACGCTTAATAAAATAAAACTAGTTTCTAATAACCAGGGACTTCCTGTAGGCTAGTGGTATGTGATAAAGGCATTTTTCACTTTAGTTGTGGGTTCAATTCCCACATCCTTGTCCGACGTGACGGGTTGTCACCCGTCTTGTAGGTTTTAAATTTTCTAAAACTATATTATTATAACATTCCATATATAATATCGAAAAAAGATCAAGCCATAAACAATTAAATCTGATGTCCAACATAATCTATTCCAACCTTTAGGCTTATCAAAAATACCTCTATCCAATCTTATAGTATAAAGAAAATGATGACTAGAAATTTCATCACCCATGCATGTGAATACCATCATTTATCCCCCATATAAGATATATCTTGTTGGTCACATTCCAAACATTTGAATACCTTAATCGCATATTCTCTTGAATAATGAATACCCATTGAACCTTAGTGAAAACATGAATGCTTTCAAAAGATAACTGTTTCCACAAACCAAAATCCCAAAATATTTATATACTCAAACCATGATATCACATTGTCCTTATATCATCCATGAGCTCATTAATACTATAAAACATCTCATTATCTCCTGATCCCTTCATTATTCTCATATCATATAAATTCCAAAAATAAATGAATTAACATTTCATTGTTACCGGTACCATTCAACATATACGTTCAAAATACATTAGGGAAAACAATAGTATAACAATCCTTAGATGTGTCTATATTCCATAGTACCATTAAATTACCTATACAACATAACTATTGATATACATACAATCATTCCACTACCTTCTTAAACCAATGAATGAGCTTCGTCATTTCTTTCATCTCATATATCATTTTAAGTCTCATCATCAACATCAACATAGATACTACCCATACGACCATGCTGATTCAATTCATGAAATTTTCCCTTAGGGCATTGGTTTGCATTATACCCATAAATTCCACATTTAAAACATTTAACCATTGTTGATGTCTTAAAAATACCATTATTCTTGTCCATGATGTAAACAGAACCTTTTCCTTTAAAATTACTGGCTTTGTGTCCTTATTTTCCACACCCAAAGCATCTTCCGGTTCCGTTGAAACATTATCCCTGATGCCTCTTCCCACATGATATACATGATGGGAATTGCACTATAATTCCTCTATGATCATCATGAAACTCCATATTACTCTTATTAGATGAGTCGGGATACGTACAAAAGATGAGGTTATTGGTCATAGTATGAGATTGATTATTAGACATAATAATGTTGTTTGGACTTACAAAACCAATTTCATTTGGTTGCTTATTAAGAATATCATTCCATTGTCCATCATATCCTCCATTATTGCAAATCTTCATGTTTCCATCCATTTTCTAAAACCCAAAACAATAGTGTGAGTGGAAAAAATCATGCTAGGAAAATAGAAAAATAAAGGGGGAGAAACTTCAATATATAACACCTTAGGATTAATTATAATTTCATTACCATAATTCTAGGACTATAACCTATACATATACATAACCTTAGAGAAATCCCTAGACATACCTTAAAAATATCTCTAGGGATCTCACTAATGTTCTCATATCCTAGTTTCCAATGGTTAACTAAACCTTTGCTCTGATACCAACTATAGATACCCAAATCTTGACGTACATGGATATTACATTATTTTTGCAGAATACTTAATACAAGGCAAAATAGACACCCAAATAACGTATTAGTTTAGTGTCTTTGGAATCTCCGAACGTAATCTTCTAATCATGGTGAAAGATCTTCATCATCTCCCAAAAATATCTTCCCATTTTGATTTTTGTACCTAAAACCTTTCATTATATCATGGGGAAGAGATAACACAAAAAGGGTGAGCACAAATGCTCAGTAAGGGTAAACATAGAGAATATAAATAAATCCATAAACATTTGAATGTAAAAACAAGAACATAAAATCTAAAAATCATAATTTTGAGGAAATACATAAATCTTGGAATTACATATGACATATATCAGAATGGATCATCACTAATGATAAAATAGCATGAGAATAAAGAATATAATTTTGGAAACCATTAAGCACATGTTATGATTTCTATACTAGCCAAGGCATTACTTCCATTACCATCTTAGTGGAAAAAGTCCCTTTCTGAATCGAGTTCACTCCTCGTTTCAGTCCTATAACACTGAACTGGAATAACTTACCATTCTAGCCATGTATATCTCATGAGATATAAATCTTAACCAAATGCATTGGAGGGAGATATAGGTCCTACCCTTCTCATAATGAAATCATTCTTTCGTGTGCCACAAAATCATAAATCATACATCATAGCATAAACATGTAATAGAATGTGATTCTTAAACATCATAACATCATAACAAAATCCATATAAAACATGGATATCATTTCATCATAAGAAGAATAAAACTATTTAAATAATGGAGACATTATACTTGAATCATAAACATATTAAATAATGTCAATTTTAGATGGAAAATAGTTTTCATAAAACACATTAAATGAATTGTTGAGGAAAATATCCTTTCTTCTTCAAAATCATTTTCTTTTCACAAAATTCCAACCAATATTAAAAGAAAAGGGTTTTGTTGATAATAATCATTAAATAATGTAGAGTAATAATCATGAAAATGAGGCATTATGAAACCGTAAAAATATGTTCACGCCGTATAAGATAAAAATAACATTCTACTTGTACTTTTGTTGGAAAAGTCAAAAAGTACCTTGTATGGTAAACTAATGAAAGATTCCTTCCATACGATGTGGTAAAAGTCAAAAAAAGGTAAAAATTACTTTAAACATACATGGAAGGAAAGTAACCATTTTATGAAAACATTTTTAGAAAACATGGACATGGATGATAAACATAATCCTACTAAATACTTACGAATAAACAATCTCAGATAGGAATGAGATTGCAATAATTATCCCTTACCTTATGTAAGATATGCTTCTTATTTATCCGAAGCTCCTGTATAATGACTTAAATAATGTCATTGACTTATTATAGAATCATATTCAGAGTTATGAAATCATATATAGTTTACTTATGACATTATATTACCCGTTCATTGGTAAATTCGATGTAAAAGCAGTGATTTGGGTAAAATCGTTTCATTTATTGTACGTGTTTCGACTTGTTGTTATTGATATTATTACTTATATACTGATTTACTAAATTAAAGAATTTAAAACATTATATATATATAATATATATTCATTATATACATATATCTATTATAGATCGACAAATGGAATGAAATACACCGTTCTTGGAGACGGTAGGTCGTACGTACCAATGAACACTGTTTTAGTTTCCTTATTGCATTGAATGGAATTAATTAGATGACATAAATATTTATATACATAAATACAGTATCATTATTATGTCATATATTTCATTTTTATTCATTATATATACTTTATAATCATTCATGAATGGTTAACATGGAGAATGAATCTCATCCCGTTATGGAGACGATAGTCCGTAAGTACGCACGAGTGATGATATCATTCTCATTATCGTGGAATTTTATTTAAGTGTATGTATAATATTTAAAAATAAATATAACTTTAAAATAATCATTTATAGTTATTTATTTACACCATTATACCAATCAATGTAAGGTGGTGGTCGAAAATAGATTACACCACGGTGTGGTGACGGTATTCTGTACCTACGCACGCGCGGAGATTTCATTTTCCGTAGGATGGATACAAGGTGAAATAGGGTTGTTTAATTTTTATAATAACATATAAGTATATAATTAATAATGATTTTATTACTTTATAATGAGAAAACTAATGAAAAAAAAGTATAATAAGAAAGAAACATTGGAGAATCGGAAGAAGATATTACCTCTTCTTTGACGCACATCCTTTAAGCTTTCTCTTATGGATGTAGAGTTGGTCTTTTGAGAAGACCAGAACCACCAGAATTTTTCTTGGGAATTTTAGAAGAGAAATGGTTAGTGTTTGGTTGAGCTTCATGTATTAAAAGGTTGTGAAGTGAAGAGGGAAGGGGTGCCCTTTTTATAAGGGAGGAGAGGGGCACCATTGGAAAAAATTAAAATATTATTTTATAATAAAGTCATATTCATCTTATAATAGCTCAAAATTGATTTATTTCAAAGCTAAAGTGAGTATGGTTCGAAAACATCTCAACCAATAGGTTTTAGACATGTTTAGGTTACTATTTTAACATTATCTTTTAGATTTAACTCTTAGTTAAATAATTTAACTTTTACTGTGTCTTCTTGTATTTTTACACTATATGGTTAATATACTTACTATAACAAGCCAAACAAACTCAAATTAGTTCATTATTAATATATATAACCTTATCTAAGGTACTTGGTAGAACATTAGATTTTTAGGAATATTATAATAATTAATAATATAATATTTGTTTTAAAAACTATTTTAAGTCAATTTTGAAACTATTTGGTAATTGATTCTTGTAAAAATCATAACAGCGTGATTAGTTTGAAAATTGTTAATAAAATAAATACTAACATGTCATATTAACCTATAAAATTATTTTAATTCATTAAAAGTCTGAAATTACATTTATTTGGGCATTTATTATATCAATTATTTTAATATTTCATTATTTAGGTAATTACTACATCACCATTGTGTCAAAAATAAATTTAATTATTTAATGTCTAAAAATTATAAATAAAACACCATTAGGTATGAAATATTTTTATCTGTCTATTTAATATTTATAGTCGAATTTAATTTAATTTTAAGCCTATATTAAAAATGATTTAGTTATTAAACTTTAATTTTAACTATTTTAACAATTATTTAAATAAAATAATATTAAATGTCTTAATCCAATCCAAGTGAACCTAAAGGGTAATATTTTATTCCTAAGGTTGTTTTGGGACAAATTATACTTATATGATTGAATTAGGACATGTGTTAGGGTAATAATGATATCATTTTAACCCTTTAATTACCCTATTTACTTTTAGCCTTGGTAAATAAAAGAAAAAATTAACTATCCACAAAAAATTATTTTTATCTTATTAAAACACATTTTACTCCTTGATATTATCTGTTTCTCTCAGATTTTTTAAATTCCACTCACAAAAGCGGTAAAATTATGTTTTATGCATGTTTGAAAAATCTCATAGGAAGTATGTAAAAGACGATGAAAAGTACAATAATATTTTTATATATCTAAATTTATTATAAAATGACTCCAATAAATAACATTGAACTTATATAGGTATTATATATCAAAATTTACCTAAAATAAATTTAAATAAAATAAATATTTATTTAAATAAAAATTCGGTTTTTACATAGTAACCTACTGTTTTCACTATTCATTAAAAATTGAATGTCTTCTAGAAAATACAAAAAATTCACCCTAGGATAATTAAGATATTCCGAATCCAAAAATGAAGTCCATTTTGAAAGATAAAATTTATAAAATTTCAAAAAGTCCTTATTACTATTCATAACGACTAGTTCATAATAATATTATAATAATATCTCATTTAGTGAAACGTTGTATTACCTATAACACCCGCCATCGTGGAAGGTCCCGGTTGCATGTAATGAAAGCCATGTCAGGGTTGCATATACTGAATGATTCATTTGTTGTTTGGTATAATAGAATCCAACCATATTTCATTTATACATTGAATATATATAGATACACACTCAAAGTTGCATAAAATAACTTCTATCAAACGAACTTGAAATTGTGTGTAAGACGATCCAAGATTAGTGTTGTGTATACTGCAAGATAATATGGTGTTGCATATAGAACATGCTAATTTTGGTGTCACATATGACACAAGACATCAATGAAATTAAAAATAATAATTCTCATAAAACCACGGGTTGTTCCTCATACTCTGGTACTTATATATTTTTTTTTTCAGGTGTTCATGATTTAAATTTTATGTTAGGACTGTTTTGGGTAGTATTTGGAATTTTTCATTTTTATTATGTATGAATGTGGAGGAAACATCTTGTTGTAGGGTTTTTGGAACCCCTAATGTTTCTTCTATATGGGGGTTGATTAATGGACGATTTATCCCATTGAGTTAGATGTTTTTTGATGTGAAAATAATGATGTTTGGTGCTTTTATCTAGGTACCATGGTTACGGTTCATGGTTAGATAAAAATGAATCCTATCTACGATGGGATCACACAGTTTGGTTTCATGAATTAATAAACCATACAACCAATGTTTGTACCCCTTACAACTCTTGATAGTGGCGAATTGCACTCTTTTTACTTGGTTTGTCAAACTGTGTTTTCTAAACATGAAACCTACTAAGGAATTTATATTATGAATTTTCTACACCTTTTTATTTTTTTTTTCTTCCATTCGACTACCCCATAGAAACCTTGTGTCTTAGACACCTCCCATGGTGATTTCTGGCTTCTATAGTCCCCTTCAAGTGGGATTCAAGTTGGATTATTGGTGATTCATCACACGAATTGAATGGATAGGGATCCTATATATTTATCCTTTGGTAATATTCCATTTTTTATTTCTCATCTAACCCTATTATCCTTGTTTTTCTGATTTGGGTGTATAAGGTGGTGTAAAATTGGGGGGGGGGGGTCATTCAAAGGATTATATGTGGATGTTCTTTCTTCACAGAACCTTTGTGTAAGTATTCTGTGATGGAATTGTTGAGCCACATGCGATTTCAGGTAGGTTCCCTTTACATTTTCCATTAAATTTATAAATACATTGATTTCTTTTGTTTATCTCCATTATATAATTATATTTAGTGATATATGGTTTTAGAATAAATGACAAATGTGATATAAAGTATATTCCATATTGTGTTCAATTGCATGAAATTGTTTTCATAATAGTACATACTAAGTGTTTTTCAAATTACTTGGTTATCCATTGAAAGTGATATGTTTCTTTTATAGAATGACTTGGGTTAGAAATTTGTTTTTGGTTGATCAATTGGATTTCATAAATAGGGTTCCAAATGGTTTTGATTTTAATGTGATTCATATTTCCCTCATTGGAAATGATTTGGCATGTGAATGTCATTAGAGACCCATTTTCCATTTTTTCAAAACTAGTTATCTTGAAAACTCACTGTGGAAGGTCACCTGACATAGTTATATTGTATGTTGAATGAGTTCTGCCACATTGGACTTCCTGGATATCAAATAGTGTAATGGTGAGGGAATTGGTCATTGGGATGACATTGGGGTGAATTTGTTGTGTGTGTTGATTGTGTGTGATAAAAGTGCATGAGATTTGATTCATTATTAGAATTGGTTGGATCAACACATTTTTTATTCATCAAATGGGAACCAGGATTACTGAACAAATTTTAGGTGGTTTCATTTTTTCAAATTATGCATTGTACAGTGTACCTTAGTATGGACTATCTACTATGGGTTTTTCACCTCGGTCAGACGAGGTAGGCTTCGATCGAGCATTTGGGCATTATTATGTCAAAGAGTAAGGCATGCCTTCAAGACGAATCAAATGTACAGTATGTTCTATATTATTCATGAGATGATAGGTTCTTCCTTGTTCATTACCATGTAGGTGTCTAAATTGGAATATTGAGATGGTTGTTGGTTGGTTACTCTTGTAGCCTTAGTTCCATTCCATTATTAGGCCATCCTAGATTTCTCTCTCTTGTATAGTGTGATTCATTATAAAATTATTGATTTTTTTTCAATGGGTTATGAATATTTTTTTCACAATGTTTCATATTTCTATTTCCCCCTTCCTAAGTGAAAATATTAACATTTTCATATCAAAGTAAAAATTGTTCCTTCATGGAATGGATTTGATTTTAAATGGAAAAAAAGAGAATGAAACATGATAGGCTTTAAAATGGAAATTTTTTTTGAACAGTATATGATAATGTATTTACTTTTAAATAGGAAATTTATGTTTCTTTTATTTAGAGGTAATGTATTAGGAATAGATTATTTAGACACACCTACCGAGTTTTAATACTTACACCTATATTTCTTTCTTTATTCTAGTTTCTATTGAAGGTTTCATGTTGGGTTTGATCCCCTTGGGGGATGGTTGTGTATGTATTGTAGAGTGACCCTCTATATCACATATAGTTTTTATTGTTGTCAGGATTAGTTTGGGGATTTCTAAATATTTTTGTTTTCTGGTTTTTTGTATTTTTAGATTATATGTAAATGATGTTTACTTTAGTAATAATATATATATTGGGTAAAATGATTTATTTACGATGATTGTTTATATATATTTTCAAAAACCATCCATTTAGATACTCTATTGATTCTCTAGCACTAGTGTCCAACTCATGTGGATTGGGAACCCCCTTCAGGCCTTCTCATGGGCTAGGTATGGTGTCATATTCGATGAAATAATGACTTGGTTCATGAAAAAATGGTATCAGATCAAGGAAAATTCGATAGAGGACCTTGATTTTGGAGAACCCTTTGTTATTTGGGATGTCATTGTAGATAGTGTAGGACTGTCAGAACATGGTTTATAGGAGTGAGGGAGTGTCCATCCACCAATTTCTGATCCAAACATTGGTTTTCAATAATATGTAGGGTTTTATTTTGTTTATCTGTTTCTTGTTGGTTTTTTTATGTTTGGGTTATGAAATTATAATGGTTCCAATGGTCTCAATGAGCTCACAGGACATGAAAAGCCATGTAGATCCAGGGAAATTGTCATAAAAACACTATATGATGGTGGCATTATTGGAATATCACTTCCAACCATGTGGTCATGTCACCCAATGACACTAGTTTTCACTTGTGAATTCTCCAGGGTTACTCATGATTATAAAATTTTTTGGAAAACTCTTGATTTTAAATAGTGAAAAAATATTTTTGTTGTAATGGTTTGGATTTTTGGACGATGTAAAATGAATTTTCAGATTATTTTTAGAAAAACTGTTTTTGAATGTTTCTTTATGTAAGAAGAATATTTTTATAAAATGATTCATAATAAAACTATTTTTGATGGAATGTGTTTTTAATAAATATAATTCATGATGGAATGAGATTTTTTTTATTTGATGTAAATGTTTTGATTCAGATGAATTGGTTTAATTGTGACTCATGATTTTTTTTTCATGGTTTCTATTTTGATTTTCTAGTGACTTATATTTATATTTTTTTGGGGGTGTTTTTACTCGACACACGGTCAGTGAACTATTTGGAAAAATCGTGTGGTTTACTCTAGGTAATTGTGAATCCATTGGTGTGCTTTTGTTTGAGGGTTTATGGACCACTCATGTTTAGTAAAACAATGATTAAAACATTTGGGAAGCCACTATCCTGGCATTACACCATTCTACACATTTGAATCATGGTTCGTAAACCATGGGTCACGTCGTGTGAGTACTCAGGTTGTCCGGTAAGGGGCGCACAGTCGATGCCCAATTTTGTAAATCTTTCAGCCAAAACATGGATAGTGCGTTTTTGTCTTAAAAAATGTGAAAACATGGGTTTAATTTTATGATTCAAATGTGGAAACTATGTTTTGGTTGGTCGTTGTAATTATTCTTAACACCAACATGTGAGAATGTCAATGAAAGGGTAGATGATTGATGGTATGAGTGGATGGGTTCCTAGATTGGAATAAGAATATTCATATTTGTGGCTCAAAGGAATACCAATGGTTATTATGAAACCTCTAAAATTTTTATTTCTTTTCAAAATGTTTCTTGAAGAGTGAATGGAATTATGGTGTTTTGGTGATCAGTGGGGGTGTAGTTTGTTTTCTTCTACTTTTGGAATGCTGTTTCATAAGAGGTGTTAAATGTATGATAATTCTTATTAATGTATTTTTTATCACTATTTTTTTATTTCTTATTTTAATCCCCCATAATAATTTAATGGATGTTAGATACGTGGATATCAGTGATTCACCATCAAAATACATTCCAGTTGATCACCCATAGGCATCCTTATTGAATTTTGGAGGTTTAATCTTCCTATCTCTTATCGTCAATGAAATCCTCTCAAAGAAGAAGAGTGGATGCAGAATATTGAGTCAAACAATAGTATCCTTGGGTTTCCTATGTCTTTGAGGGCAACGTTTTATACCTTTAGTAATGAAGTACCTCCCTGGAACTGGTGTAAGTCAGTATCTGAAACAACGTGTCTAGAAGATATTACCTGGGATTTCTTGAAGGATTCATTCATTTGGTAGTATTTCTCTTTTTTCATGAATGTTTGGAAGGGGATTGATAAGTGATCTTTGTATAATTCTTATGGGTCAGTGTTGAAGATTTACTGTCACTCGGAAGTTATAGTCTATATTATCTTAGGTATGTTGTGAACGACCCCATGAAGACTTGACATCTTGATTATGGGATCCGTCCTGATCTAAAGTCAAAGGTGTCAGAGATCACCTTTGCCTATTTTTCTTATGTATTGGGGAAATTTAATCTTGTTTATGCTATTATAGCAGAATTTTAATAGAATATTGAATGTCTTCTAGTCTTTCTATCTGGTGAAGGGAATTTTAATTGGATGAATAGGAAGAATCCTAAAGATGGTGGTGCTCAAAAAGAAATTATGCGGCAATTAGATATTTCATAAGAATCTTCTAGATGTATTATCCTGATGTGTAATTAGTGTGGTAAGTGTTTTTAAAATAACTAATCATTTATGAGTACTATAGGGATCTACCATTCTAGTAGTAGACTATTTCACATTGAAATATTTTTTCATGGTTCATTTAGTAATCCACATGGAAGCAGGTCCACCTTTTTGAAAAAAACCACTTCCATTTTGATGGATAATGGTGTTAGTTATGTTTCAGTTTAACGAACCCCTTTTTTGAATTTTAATTCCATTCCAGTGGGTTTGTTTTGTTTTTCACATTCTATGTAATAGGGAAAAAAATTTTGTGTCTTTTGTGGACTTTTATTTTAATTAATGCATGACCTCTAGAAATTTGGAATATTTTATGTTCTAATTGGAGGTGTGTTCTGTGTTTTCCTTATTACTAATTATTCTCATTGGGGTGAAAGGGGGGAGTTTGTGGATCCCCTAAATCGTTATCTTGGTGAATGTTCAATGTCAGATTGTAGTGAGTTATATGGTGTTTTATGCTTGTTTGTTTCTTTATGGGGAGCTGTGTGACTGCTTGTTTCACCAAATGAAGGAGTTTCAATTAGGGAACCACAAATCCAAACTGTAGGGAGAAGATGATTCAAGACATCCGGGTTCCAATAATAGGTCCTGGATTTAATATTTTTACATATTAATGAATCGTCAGAGTTGTTGTTTTGTATGGGGAGATTCTGTGTTGGCTCATGTTGGGTTTATCCTTGTCAGTCAGTGCTATACAGTTCATAATGCTGTAGAGTCCATTATTTCTTCCCATGTTGATAAAACAGTTTAGACATTGGTGCAATATTTTTACTAGGTGGTTTCTTTAAGAAATGTTAGATTTTGGGATTTTTTCATTTTTTTGGAATCATACTTTTATAGTAGGCCCGATGGTTTTTCTTGTGGCATGGTTGTGGGATTTTTTGTTTTATTTTTTCATTGTTTTTCAAGTATTTTTTTTGTCTAATTTTTTTGTAGAAGTGCATGTTTTGTCTTGGTGTTTTTCAATGTGTTAAAATATTTTAGGAGTTGAATCATTTTAGTGTCGGAACCATCATCTTTAATCGATCAAATGTAAATTTAATGGATTTCTAGGTTCTTAATGCATAATAGTGGGGAAAATTGTATCACTGTATTTGTTATTTTAATTCATTGTTTCAAACTATCATTGAGTTATTTTTTTCACTTATACTATGGATTTTCCAGAGTCAAATTTGTTGTTTTGGGTGTTCATTATTTCAATTTTGAGTTAGGAGTGTTTTAGGCTGTATTTTTTCATGTTCATTCTTAGTGTGAAGGTATGATTAGGAAATTCCTTGGTGGATAGATTGTGTATCCTCTAGTGTCACTTCCATATGAGGTGTGTTTGATGGATGGTTTATCCTATTGAGTTAGAACTATTTTTTTGGAGAAATGGGTGATATTTGGGTGATTTTTCTGGGTCACATGGTTATGGTGCATGGTTAGTTTAACCATGCATCATAACTATGCAGCCCATATATCTCTAGATAGTGTAGAATTTCATGTTTTTCCCATGGTTTGTTAATCTGTGTGATATAACTATACAAGCCACTTTGGAAAGGGTATTTTGGGATTTTCTCCTTCATTTTAAATGGGGTTTCTTCTCATGACTGCCCCATCAGAACACAATGACCTGGATGCCTCTTACTATGATTTTTGGATTTCTTTTAAGCCTCTATTAGTGGGATTAATAGTTGTTTCTAGGTTATCCATCACCCAGATGAAATGTTTAGTTATCCTCTCTCTTTCTCTGTTTGTTTTCTACCATTTTCACTCTGTCCTCAAACACTAGTGGACATATTATTCTGATATGGTTGTATAGGTTTTTGTGAAATTGGGGGATTTTATTTCTAGGGTTTTCTTATAGATTCTCTTGCTTCATGAAACCATGGTCAGGAATTTTTGGGTTGGCATTGTGGAAGCTCATGCGATTTGAGGTAGGTTCCCTTTGTATTTACAATTAAATTTAAGAATACATTGATTTCTTATCTCTGATACAATATAGAATAATACTTATTCATATATGTTATTTATAATAAATTTATATTATGAAATAATATAATTATGAATTTGTTTTATATTGCATGAAATTGTTTTTTTAATGTCCATAATAATAGTGTATCAACCCGTGATTTTTTGAATACATTTTTTGAATTAATTTATTAGGTTTGGTATTTTTCATTTCACAAAATACTGAAAATAGTATATTTTATATTAAATCACTATGTTTCCCTTCTGGTATATTCAAAACCAAGTCAATCATGCACAACACGTAATATAAATTTTAACATGATCTACATAGAACACTAAGGTTAGCTTGTGTTACTTGAAATAATGTGGTTCCTTGAGGACTTTTGTCACACGCCAGACCGAGTTTTACTGAACTACAATATATTATTAAAATATTATTATTTATTATAATATGATGAATCCTAGCAATTAAATTAGATGATATGAATAGATTTAACAATTTTTTTAAAATATCTGGTTTACAAAATATAATATGAATTTAAATATTATTAATTAATCATAAATGAATATGAAAACTGATTGAATATAAAAGGAAATATAATAATGGTCACACAACTGTTTTACCATAATAAAATGAATTTTCATTAATATCATATAGTTCAATATTTAAAACATTCATTAAAAATATAAAATAATTTTTATTTGTTACACACGACACCAACTTAGCATATGTAACACACAACACTAACTAGGTGCATGATACACCTAACACTATGTTTATATGACACATCTTTTTTATTAATTTAAATTAGATAATTATTATATAAATGTTAAAAATTGTTTGATAAATAATAATAACTAATTTAAATAAATTATAATTATTTTAAATAAATTAAACATATTGATAATGAAAGATATGAATTTTTGTTAATGTCCTTTTATGATTAAAAATATTGTCTTCACGAATGAACCACTTTTAATGTCCTTCTAATGAAAATAATAAAATTAAATTTAGGATCATTTAGAAATTTTATTTTTATAAAATATATACATTGTTTTGAATTTATAATGTTTTAATTGTCATACGATGTAGTTTTTATATATTTCTATGAAACTCAATTTATTTATGAATAGTTAAAAACAATAGATTTTAATTCAAAACTTCTTTTTTATTTATTTTATTTATAAATATAAATTGTATATTAAATTTGTCTAATAGTTCTGTTATATAAAATATTTATCTATTAATCTAATATAGTTCATTGGATATAATTCCACGTTTAAATTGGATATGAAAACATAGAAAACGTTTTATTATATTTACTTTCAAAACCTGCATTTTCTTCCTGACCGAAGGATTCATTACAAATTCATTTATTCCAATTATATGATTTTAATTTGTAAAGTATTATTCCTTATTTTTAATAATAATAATTTATACTTTTTAATAATTTCACCATTTTTACAAAAAATCGTAGTTAAATTGATTAAAAATAATTACATTGGATAAAAACAAATTAGCTTAATAAAATACTAAACCTTAATTTTAACACCCAAAACGACCTAGAAATGTGTTCTTACCCCTTTTATGGTACTTTTTAGGCCCTTAGACTTACATAATATGTTTTTGTTTTTTCATATGACTTCTTTTTGCTAAAAATGTGTGTATACATAACTTCTTTACAAAAATACTAAGTGTGTCATTTCCCTTACATATAAAAGGCCACCACATATCCCCATACCTCAAACCACTAGAGCCACATTAATCAATAGAAATATTGTAAAATAATCTCCAAAAATACCTCAATTACTCCATGAAGAATTCTCCTAGGCATAAGGAAACTCACGGAATCCTTTTGGAACAAACCAGATAGATTTACCCGATTAAGAGGTAACCTATTTTCTCAAAATCTTTTCATTTATTTTCATTATCCACCCCCTCCACAATATTTCTTCTATTTTTTTATGATAAAATCAGTTTAATAGATATAATAAAAAAATTACTATATTTTTTGTACCTACACTTAAAAACACCTCCATCGAATGAGTAAAAAACATACTGTTTACGTTTACGGAGAACTATCGTCTCACTAAACGATGATTGTTCATTACTCCATAAAAACTGCTTATGGTGGAAATTATGATGGGAAATATATTTATATATTTAATATATTATATTTATTATTTATTTAATCTTATTTATTTATTTTACAACACATATGTTTTTTCATTTCCATTCAGTGAAATGATGATATGTTTCCATGAGGAAGTGTGGAAAACTGCCCCCTCAATGCTATTTGATTTAATCAATCACTACATGGAATGTATTGAGGATGATTTAGTAAAATTATAATATAGATGTACCTTTATAATGATACTATAATTATTTATTTACATGTTAATTTATATTTCAATTTCTTTCTTTCTTTCAAAATGACAATTAAAACAGAAAAAACGTTTATTTGTACGTACAGTTTACCATATAATGAACTGTGTATTCCAATTCATACTTCATTATGAGATAGATTTTTTAATATAAATACACTAGATATAATTTATATTTAGACAATGGTTTACATTGTTTAATCATTTTAAAAGTACAATGACTTAATATATAACCAATTAAGACATATGCTAAAATCAAAACAAATATTACCGGATGTGAATTTTTAACATATGATTGTTATCATGCAGGTAATATAAGATACTAATAAAACCATATATTGTATCATGTATAATAATATTTTTATTTTGATGTTTTATAATAATCTAATATTTATTATTCATGAATCATGTATCAGTACGTGGAGAGTTAATACAATGTATGGGAATTTCATCCCACTTTTTATTTCCATGAGATACATGATTTATTTACCATACACTACATTTGTGTGGTGTGTATATTTCCCATGTTTTTAGTATATTTTTCTTATATATAAATTTTTTGGTATTTAAATATTCATTATTAGAATATTATATCATGGGGTTTATGTTTCAAATGTTACCGAATCAGTGAAATAGTTTTTTCTCAAATCAAAATCTTTGAGGCTGGTGTTTGATTTTACACCTAAATTCATTTTGAGGTGCATATAATTATTTTTTTATTTAAATACCATTAATCTACTTATTTTCATGATATTATAGGCTGCATTTAATTTTCTATTCTTACCTAGAGAGTATGATCCCAAGCTACCAAGTGATAATAATTAATTGAATCAATCTCTTCTCTTTTCAAGATTGTTTATGTTTAGACTTCCTCTTATAAAATCATATAACCCATATCTCATGAAATTCACAAAATATATTTTCCTATCATTATTCATGCCATATTATTTGTTTGGAAACATTTTGTATACTTAATTACATAAGAATGTTAAGAATGTGTTTTTATGAAAGCCCAATTGTGCCGTCTATTCATTCAGAAATCTATGTTATTTAAAACACATATTTTCTAAAAAAGGGTTTCTATGAATATTATACCATTATTCTGTAATCTATAAAATAAATATTTACCCTTATTGTCTTTTACTAGTATGTTCAATGGAATATTCTTATCCATTTCTAAACGAGGAATTTCTCGAACCTATTACCATGAAATATGAATAATATTTTTACCTCGTATAAAATATATGTATATATAAACCGTCAATTTATTAAATAATTATTTTCATGATTAAAGGATGAATATAAAGAAAAACAAATTAAAATATATTTTCAAGTAAAATGGTTTTCATAATGTTCTCAATATTATTTTAAAAATTTTCAATGAAAATGGGTTACAAAATGTTTTCAAGCTTATTTTATATGTTTTCATGGAAAATGGTTTCCAAAATGGTTTCAACCATATTTTATATGTTTTCATGGAATACTATTTTCAATATTTTTTCAAAATTTTTTCATATTTTATCAATAAAAAAAATTTAAATTTTTTTAAAGATTATATTATATGTTTTCATGGAAAATTATTTCAAAAAATTATTTCAAACCATATTTACATGTTTTGAAAACATTTAAAATTATATGCATTTCAAAACAGTTTCAATATTTATTTATACATTTTTAATAATTTTACAATTAAAAACGTTTTGAATCTAATTCTATATGCTTTCATGGGAAGGGTTCTCTAAATTATCTCAAGTTTTATTTATTTGTTTTCAAGGTATTTTATAATAAAATTATTTTTGAATAGTTTTATGTATTACAATGTTATTTTTCAATGAAAAAAGGATAATTTTATTAAGAAATGATTTTAAATGATATTTAAAAATTATTCTCTATCTAAGATGACATTCTTTGATGGTATAAATTTCATTGTAAGAAATGATCTAAAGGTTTCATTCATATATTATTAACGAATGGTTTACGGTTAATGTTATGGTATTTATGAAATCCTTTTCTCTTTCATTGGTTATATGTATATGAAATCTATATAAATATCATGAGTTATTATTTTACTGGAATAATTTTGAAACCTATATCTATTTTTAACTGGTTCTGGTATTAATACATGTTTATGATGCCCTTTTAAATAACTGGGTTATGATATGATGGTATATTAGTATTTGGAACATGTATGTATTATTTCATTATGAGATAAATAAGACCTCTATCTCCCTCTAATGCATTGGATAAATATTTTTATCTCATTATATATACTAAGATAGTCTTGGGAATTAACCTTAACTACTATTATGGCCATGGATGTTAACCATGACAAAAAATATTGTATGTGGAGTGACATCTTGGAAAATAAGATGGCCATGGGAATGAACCATGACTACCAAGATGTTATGAAGAGTGAACTCATACAAGTAGGATGTACATGGGATTGATCCAAGACTACCAAATGGTATGGTGAGTGAACCCATATTACCAATATGGTCTTGGAATTAATGCCATGGATACTATGGAAATGATATTATATGCTTATGTGTTCGCCAAAATTCTATTTTTTTATTTCTATGTTAGGATTTATTAGATTATGACCATTTTTTATTTATTTTTCTTATCTTAGGAGCCGCTAAGATTTATGTTGTGTTTTATATTTATGATATTTAATACGTAGGGTATGCTCTTATAGTGTTATGATAATGTTCTCATATCACTATGATCATATTTCTTCTTAAATGTGTCCCTTTTCTACCATTACTGAGATATTGAGATCACCAAATTTTATGTTTCCTTCCCCATGCTATGATTATATATAGTATTAATGATGTTTTTATGAAGGGTTCTAGTCGTAATGAACGTAGTTGGAGATATTGTAGCTCACTTATTAACTAGTGTTTATGATTCCATGATTCCAAATGCACTATACTAATTACGGTTTTTGGGAGTCTATTTTTATAATGTTTTAAGTATTATACAAATGTAATGTATTCTCAGTGTATGTCAATAATGAGTCTATATATTTGGTATCAGAGCAAAGGTTTAGTTACCCTTTTGAAAATAGGATGAAAAAACATTAGTGAGATACCTTGGAATATTTTAATTGATATTTATAGGTATGTCTCTAAGGATAGTTTTATTTATGACTCAACGTTTAGGAAAATGACCTGGAATTTTGGTAAAGGATTTAGTGAGTGGTTTCCAAGAAATTAATCTTTATCTGGATTGTACATGTGGATGTGGATCTGGGATAGATGTTCCTATCGGTATCAACTACAATAATATGTTCTGGACCTAAATCGGGGTAATCTACTACATGAAAATGGACCTTTCTTCACACATAGTTTGACACTCCCGGGGGATGTGCTTTGGAAATTCAAAAATTGGTCATGAACCATTATGAAGTATTTAAATATATTATGTATATTAATAGTCTTTTATAAAACTATGATTCCATGGATTAAAGGTAGATGTAATGATTTAGAAATAATTTAAATAATTTTTCATGATTATATTCTTTTCTTATATGATATGTGTTTCTCACCCCATTATTTTAGGTTTTAGTCGAAACAATGAACTATAATAAACATTGATAACATTTAAATTTTAGAATGTGGAATGCATGAGAATTATGAAAAATTATTTCTTATATAGAAATCACAGAAAAAGAATTGGGATGTTGTTATCAGTATTGGTTATACATCTGAAGATAAAGAGACTTCAAATGACATGTGAAAGGTATGTGATATTCTTCCAGTATTTTTTAGATTTATCAAAAGAAGCATGATATGATTGAGGTTGAGGAACCTTATGAAATGTTTCATATTCCATATTCATGGAATATTGGATTAAGGAATATATTGATGAATCCTATGCAATGGTTTAAGAATTAATTTGTATGAAATAAGTAATTATGCTTTGGAATTCATGATTATGTTATTTCAGTCATGAAATATATAAGTATATTTAGGATAAGTTTTAATTAAGTATTTAAAAGGATATGATTAAGGGTCCTGAAGACTTCTAATAGATATATTTTAATTAAGGGATGGTAAGCCATAATTTGTTCAAGAGGATGAAAAAAATTTCCTTTCTCCTGGATTAAGAGATTATTGATTTTGATAAAGTAAATTGTATATCACTAATTACTATAGATCTGATTATTGATTTTTTTTACAAATTGTTCTATTTCATGATAGATGAAGTTTAAAACTTCTTGGATTTAATAATATACCCCATAACCTTTGAAATAAGGATTAATTAAATTTTTTAAAGGACCTATTAAAATTATGGTTGTTAACATATTTCAAGTGAATATACGATGTGTGTATTCACATGTTTGGAATGTGACTGGAAACTGGTAATTTATGATATATATGGATCAATGTTAAACATATCTCGGGACACAATTTCCAAATATTTTAATTTAAATACATTGGAAGGATTATAAGGTTCACCATTTATGGAAATTTTATGTTAAACTTCAGATTAGGTAAGTAAAATTTAAGTGGTATCTCCCAAAATGAGGATATGTGCATATTAGATAGATAGTTTATACAAATTTTGTTGGTGATAAATAATGATAAATGGGATGGATTCCCTAAATAATATTATTTTTTAGTACTTTATGAATGAAAATTTCTACTTCCATTATAGGGAAATTGGTGAAGTTGATCAATGAAAAATAATTGGTGAAATTGTCTTGAAATCATGAAAGAATATATTTTAATGAAAATTATTCAACATTGGGAAAAGGGATCTCGAAAAATTGAATTTAGTTGTTTTATATTCATTTCATCTAAATCAGATGGCCCTTATGTCATCATAAATTAATTGACGTGTGATTGTTAAATATTTCCTCACCTTGTTCTCTATCACTCTCCCACATAACATTATAGTTAGAATTTTCTTCTATGTCCATATTTCCACTTGTGACCTCTGTTATCTTCTGTGGAAACCCGGTTATATGTTATCTTGGGTAAACGTTATCGTTCAAAAATTCAATTTGTAAAGGAAGATTTATTTTTCATTTTAACGATGTGGGATTCTATTAATAAAACATCCAAGTATTAAACCTTTAATAACCCAAAATAATTTCAATGACGAAATTCATTTTAAGTGGGGTAGAATGTAACACCCCTAAATTTTTTGAATTATTTTTTTCTACTTAATTTATGGTTTTTCATATTTTTCATTTCATAAAACACTAAAAATATTTTATTTCAAATTAATGAACTCTGTTTGGCTTGAAATATACACAACACCAAGTCAATCATGAACTACACATAACATAAATATTAAATTTCACTACATGGAACAACATAGTAAGATTTTGTTACATGCATAAATTACTTTCCTTGTTGGCTTGCGTAACATGCAAGACCATGTTTTATAGAACAATAATATAATATTAAAATATTTTATTTAATAGAATAATATATAAATTATCCATTAAATTAGATGTTATTAATTTTATTAACTAATTTATTAAAATATATGGTCCACATAATATAATAATAATTCATAGGTTACCAATTAATTGTAAATAAATATGAAAACATATTGATTATAAAAGGAAATATTATTATGGTTACAATGTTGTTTTACCCAAAGAAATTAAATTTTCTTGTATATATTACAATTCAGTTTGTCAAATATTCCATTCACATGGAACTAACATGACATACGTTAAACACTACACCAACTTGTTGTTTGTTACATGTAACACTTACATGGCATGCGATACACAAAACACTGAGTTTATACAAACCAAATATTTTTTATCTTTTAAAGGTGATAATTGAATCAATGCTTTTAAATATAGTTATATTAATAGTAAAAAAAATTAAATATTTTTTTAATATTTTATATATAATTAAAATAAATTTATAATGAAATATATGATTTTTTTGAAGTTCTTTTATGTTTTAAAACACCATTTTCTCAAATGAACTACTGTTAATGACCTTTTGTGAAAAATAATAAAATTAATTTTAGAAAAATATAGAAATTTATTTCATTAAAATAGACATAATTTTTTGATTTTAGAATATCTAAATTATATTTGGGATATGTTTGGATATTTTTTGACAAACATATTTTTTTGATGAACAGTTTAAAATACTATATTTTAATTTAAAATTTCTTTTTCATTTAATTTATTTACAGGGATAAAATATATATCAATTGTTTTAAAAGTTCAATTAGATTATATTTTTAACAATTAATCCAATTTATGTCACTGTAGACAAATTCAAAATGGAATTAGATATAAAAACATAGTAATATTTTGATAATTTTTACTTTAAAACCATATATTGTCTACCTTACTAAGGGATTAACATTTATTTAATGTCCTATACTTATATGATTTTAATTTTTAAAAATGGATTTAATATTTTTAATAATCCAAATTTATAATATCTAATAAGGTAAACATTTTTTATCCAAAATATTAGTGAACATGATTAAGTTTACTTGCACCATTTAAGAGATAATTTAGGTTAATAAAGTACTAAACCTTAAATATTACACCCAAAATGAACTATACACTTTTCAGAAACCTTTTTTTGGACATTATTAGTCCATTAATCATCCATTATTGATATAGGTTTATTTTTTTACTTTATTTATGTAAATATGTGGGTACACCTAACTTGTTTTCAAATATTTCTTGTGTTTCCATTCCTTTCCCTATAAAAGGCCACCACCCTTCCACATTAGTAACACATGTCATGAACCATTAATAACATAAAATATTCTAAAATAAGGTCTAAAATTCCCTCACATACTTCTATAATCTTTACATTGGTAATAAGGACACTCAAGGAATACTTTTGGCACAACCCAAAAAGAGTTACCTAATTATGTGGTAACATCGTATCTCACTATCCTTTATTTTAATTTCTTTCTCCACCCCCTCTACTTTCATTATTATGTTAATGTAATGAAAACAAGTATAATAATTATAATATGATGTTTTTATTCTATTTTTTGTCCTATACATAGACACATCTCCATCTAGTGGATAACGATCATATTGTTTACGTGTACGGTGAACTACTGCCTCACTAAATGGTAATTGTACATTTCTCCTTTAACACCTATAATGGTGGAAATAATGAGAGAATCTATGAATATATATTTATTATATTTTTTATTATTTATTTAATCTTATATATTCCTTTTAAAGCACATTTATTTTGAGATTCCATTCAGTGTGATTATGATAATTTCGTTTTCGGAAGTGTGGAATACTACCCTCTCAAAGTGATGCGATTCATTCACAAACTACTCAAAATGTATTAAGGTTGGGATTTGAGAAATTATATAATATATATATATTTATTATTATAATTTAATAATATTATATAAATATACACTTATATTAAATTTTCTTTCTTTCTTTCAATATGACAATTAAAAAAGAAATAGTGTTCATGCGTACGAACTACTAACCGTATCTATGAATAGTGTATTGAATTTCCTACTTATTTATTGAATGTATTATTATAATATAAATATACTTTGTATGATAGATATTTATATAATGGATTACATTTTAGAATCATGATATAAGTATAAGTACTAAAGATATAACAAAGTAGGGCATGTGATAAGAACAAAGCGAATATTATCTGAAGTGAAACTATAGAATATGATTGGTAACAAGATGGTATTATAAGGTCATAATAAAAACATATATGGTATTATTTATAAGAATATTCTTATATAAAATATTCCTAATAAACATATATTTTTATATAGGAATATTTTATGAGTACAAAGAGAGTCAAGACACATGGTAAGGGAATTCCATCTCACTTTTTATTTCCATGAGATACATGCTTTATTCACCACCCACTCTTTTTTTTGGTGTGTATACATCCCATGTATGTGTTAAATTTTTATTGTAGTAAGATTCATGACTACTTAAATATCGATTCTATGACTTTTATTTTATGAGGTTTTTTTTTTCAAATGTTTCCCAATCTGTAAAATAATTTTGTCTCATTTATCCTCTTTCAAGTCCCAAGTTTTGTTATTCACCTAAATCATTTTGTAGTGAATATAAACCCATTTTAAATTATATATCATGAATATCCATATTTTCATTATATTATAGGATTCAATAATTTCTTTTTCTAGAATGGATAGTATTATCCCAATTGAACAAGTGATATGAGTTTATTAAAACAATCACAACACCATTCATGATTTTTTATGTTTATGCTTCCTATGATGAAATATTATAACACATATCTAAATACATTCACCACATTTCTTCTACTCTGGGTTTTCATGCTACAATCCTAAATTTGTACATAATAATTTTAACAATGTCTTTTTAATAAATCACATATTTTATCTATATTTAGTTGGAAAATCAATGTTCCATTAAAACCATGATTTCTAAAAATGGTTTCCAGGAATATTAAACCATTTTCCATTAATTTTTAAATGAAAATTTACCCTTTTTTCAATAAAAAATCTCTTAAAAGGAATTATTTCTTCTCCTTCCAAGTGACGTATTTTTCTAAATATTACCGTGAAAAAGGAATGTTCTTTTTTTTCCTTGTATGGAATGTACATTTTAAAACACCATCTATTCTTTGAAGAATTATTTTTTTGTTTACAGTTAAATTGTTCAAAAATTATTTTTAAAATATATTTCTAATGAAAGTGGATTTTATAATTATTTGATGATTAGTTTATATGTTTTCATGGAATATGGTTTTCAAAAATTTTCAATATAATTATATATGATTTCATGGATAATGGTTTTTAAAATGTTTTCAATATTATTTTATATGATTTCATGGAAAATAGAAATCAAAAAAAATCAATATTATTTTATTATTTTTCAAGGATAAATGTTTTGACAATGTTTTCAAGCATATTTTATATGCTTTCAAGGAAAAAAAATTCCAAATGTTTTGAAGCCTTATTTGTAGTTTTTCAAAATATTTTCAATGAAATGATTTTCAAAATGGGAGTTCTTCTTTGGGATGGAGGAATAAATGGTAATGGAGAATTACCTAGTCATGGGGGAAATGATAACCATGCGATATTGGAAAAATATGAGCCTCCAATGATCCTACTGGCGGATCCTATTGGCCATAGGGATATTTTTCATCTTGCATCTAGAAAGTGGAATGTTGAAGAATGGGAATTGGTTGAAGGGGTGGGTGTGAAGAAGTATTTTTTTAAGGTTGTTAAATCAGCTTCCAATACCTCATTTACAAACATTACTCTTCCTCCCCTAGAAGAATCATCCAAAAATGATGGATTTCCCATGTATGAGTGAATCATGAGGTAGTTGAGGAAAGGGTTCATTTGTGCAAACATTTGATAATAGAAAGGGTTTTAGTTTAGAAAAGTGAGTGGCCCTAAAAATTTCATGAAGTCTCACGTATAGTTGTTTTTATATGGGGTTTAATTGATTGTTGTATGAATACATAGTGATGTGGGTCCTATGAAATGATTTTTCCTCAAAATGATCTCAATTAAAGGTCTTAGAGTCTTAGGTCACTAGGCTTGTGGCATGCTTTCCTATGAATCTAAGAGTGGGATAGGAACATTGACCAAGACACAGTCAAGAAATCACATGCACAATTTTGTATTAGTATATTCAAATTAAATTGGATTTATTTTTTCCATGTATAATATGGTATATTGCTTCAGCTATAGAGAACCCCATTTGGATGGACCAATAAATAGACAATCTAAGGATAAGACAGTATGCCCGAATTCATGTGGAAGTTAATTTGTCTAGAATGATAGTGGAATAAGTAGTTACAACTACAAGGGATAATAAAATCAATTTTTTGATTCAATATGATAGGAAGAAAAAATTGTTAATGAATTGTATGTTTTTTGGACATCTATCTCAATAATTCAATAGGGATAATGATTTCTCATTTTTTATTATTAAGGGGAATGATATTTGAAATTGTCGAAGGAGAACGGTCAAGGATTTTGATCTAGTTCTTGAACTAAAGAGAAAGGATCCATCAGGTCCTTCTAATATTGTTAATTTAGGGGATATTGTAGTAGATAAGAATAATGGGAAACCTACTCACTTAGATTCCACTCCTACTCTTGTTACCCTACCACCAGAGGGAACCTCTCAAAGAAATTTATTGAATGCCAATGAATCTCTTCCAGATGATGAGGTGCACCAAAATTGAGGGGAAATGTCTCCCTAGAAATCCCTGCATTAATTTTCTGTGTTCTGAGGGTTGTCAAGCCCCTAATCCAATGAAATATGGACCAACAGTGATAGTTACATAAGGAAATAATGGGTAGCAGCTCACTGATGCTCCCTTAGAGGAAGCATGTTCTCAAATGGGTTTTCCTACTTTGGTAATTTTAGATGGTATAGACAATTCACCCAACCTGACTATATCCACACTTAAAGATGTGAAAATTGTGAGGGAATGCATGAAAATTGTGACTCCTCGCTCAGTAGTAGATATTTATACAGAGGTGCAGGCTGAGAAAATATTTTTGTCGCTGACTTCCAATCAGGATGTTGTGGTGTCACACTATAATGGATCCTCTTCTCTTTTACCTAGTGCAACAGGGAAGGATGAAACAATAATAGACATATCACCTAGTCTAATAATAATGGGTACACCTAATGATCAGAAGGAGATGAAATAGATCACTATTCCACACAGTGATATAGATGTTTAATTTTCATAGGTTTTTATATCAATGATTTATCACTAGAAGTCCTATAATGATGGTCAATATTATCCTATAAACTATGGGAACAAATTTACACAACATATTTTTGTATTCTGGTGAAATTATTTCTATGATTGTGAGTATGCTACCATCATATCTAATCCAGATAATGAGGTGGTATCTTCAGATGAGAAATATAAGCAGATTATAGGAATGAGTAGTTCCCCCAATGATAAGAACAAGATGAATAAAGGGGGAAAAGGGAAGGGTTAGGTGACCAAGGATAAGAAATGTGGCCCTAAAATATGGGGTAAAACCCATCGTCCACAAGGAATCTTTATTGCAACTATCACGGGCTAGGAAACACCATAACAACCAAGGACCTTTGACATTTTTTGGACTACAAACCGATGTTTTTGGCATCTCTGAACTAAAGATCCTTTTTACTAATTGGACAACATTTAGATAGGACTCACATGGATAAAATTGTCTCCCTAAACTCCAATGATATAAATATGTATCAATTGTGGGTTCTTTAAGAATGATTCCACTAAAATCATATCTTTCATCAAGAAATATTAGAGGTAATTATTCACTTTCAATGTGTTAGGGTGTGAAATAACCTTCTCATTTGTATATGCATCCACTTACTATATTAAGATAAAGGAGTTTTGTGGAGAGATTAAAGTAATATCATAAAAAATTAATCATAAATAGGTGGATTTATGATACTATAATATTGTTCTAAGGCCAGATGATAAAATTAGGGATATCATCAATCATATTCATTATTGGAGTTTTCCTCTTGTATTGATCATTGTAACTTTGTTGAGGTCTCATTGGCAAGGTCTGATTTTACAAGGATTATCTACATTATGAATGGTATACATTCTAGTAATATAGACAGTTTTTGTGTTTATATGGGTGATCAAATTGATTCTCATGGAGTTTCAGGATTTACTCTCCCAAGGAGTCATCTTGACCACAATCCAATTTTTTTGATGTGAACACACATTGGGAATTGTTAGATCCTCTTGAATTTCAATTTTTTAATGGGTTGATTGTTCTAACTGCTTGTAGGGATCTTATTCTAGAGGGAAAATAAATTGAGATCATTTTTAGTCCTCTTAGTAGGCTTGCAAGTAAATTGATACACAAAAATGGAATACTGCAAATATTGAGTAGAAACTTGTTCTCCAGGATGTATTTTAGACAATAAAAATGATGAGGAACAACATACATGTATCCATATAATGAAATAACATCAAAATTATATTTCAATTGAGTATATTGTTGCACATATCATGTTTTATGGACTTTTAATGACTAAAGAGTGGTTAGATAAAAATGACTTTCATGACAAGTGTCTTAAGAATAGGGAAAACACAAGGCTATTTCATAGGTTACATATGGACACAAGGGCCAAAGTGGGACTAAATTGAATTAGGATAAATGGGGAACTCCATACATCTGATAATTAGATTTAATAGGCAGTGGTAGTACAATTAATGGGATTATACACTGGTGATGGGCTAGCACACATTCATAAAATTGTGGGTAATATCAATCCTTGCATTGATGAACATTGTAATCAGATCCTCGTTATATCTCCACATAAAGAGGAATTCAAGGAGGCCTTATTCTCTATCATCATTTATAGTACACCCAGAACTGATGGATGTACTAACAAATTCTTCATGTTTTATTGCGATGTTTTTCTGGAAGGTATTACTCATGAAGTCCGATATTTTTTTGATCATTCATTTATACTGCATTGTCTGAAATCTTGCTTCATATCATCGATACAAAATAAAAAAAATGCAATTGATATCAAAGGAATCAGGCATGTGGCTCTCAGTAACACAATCCCCATGCCCATTATTATGATTAATATGAATAGGATGGGGTGAATGGTTCAGAGTTTCATTACATCAAATCAATTAGGATTTGTACTTGGGAGAAATATTTATAAGTTTAATTTCAAAGCCATAGAGGGTATAAATTTACTGAGGAAGAAATCAATTGATGGGAACTTTGTGCTCTAGATTATCATATATAAGGACTTTGATACTCTAATGTGGATATCTCTTCTTGAATTCGATGTAAACAATTGATTCTCAGTGAGATTTATCATGATCACTAAAGTAATTCTCCGCTCCTTAAAGATGTCTATTCTTGTCGATGCATCACCAATAGGCTTCTTTAGCATATAAAGGTGTGTGAGAACGGGTGATCCACTCTAATGAATTGTATTATCTATTTCTAATGATTTCATTAATAGTTTCATTATTTAACATAATCAAATTGGTTATATAAGAAAATTAAATCGGGAAGGATGATGTTATTCAATCACATTTTCATTACATGGATGAAAGTTTGATTCTTGTAAAAACATCTGGAAAACAAAATTCTTAGTGACGTCTGTATTTAAACATTATTAGGATGTATCTAGGTAGGTGATTAGTTTGTATAAATTATTCATGGTCTTTAGTGATGATATTTCAACTCGTATGTGAAATAGAATAACACAATGACTTGGGGTTCAAGGGTTTATCTTCCTTTCACTTAACTCAGTGTTCCTATACTGTAGGGAAATTTGATAATACAATATTTGGAGAGAATATATTATGATATAGTCAATCTGATGGAAATGTGTAAGGGGAATGAAATTTACCAGGAAAAAATGGTTTGTCTTGTTAATTTTATTATCACATCCAAGATTGATTACTCTTTCCCAATGTACTGATAGACAGGGGGTCTTTTTACGGAGATGAAAAGTACGGCTAGGAACTACCTATGGATTGGATCATTTCTTGAAAAGGAACTGGTTACAATTTTTTTTGAAGGACTAAAAAAATTGTGGATTTGGGGGGCCTTGGGATCAAACATGTATGAGTCATTATTGAGGGATGAATCAAAAAAATTTACATGGTGCTTTCACTCGAATGATGCACATGGTGAATTTCATTGAAGCATATATAAAAGGGATATTTTGCGATAGATATTTATATAATATTTCCTCATCTTTATATCTATCTTACAAGAAATATTTTATGAGAATTATTTTTGACTCTAAATAGATTGTTATCAAGGGCTTCTATCAAAATTGATGGATCACTGAGTGGTTTTATTATATGTTTCTGGATTACATGAGTCACCAAACTTCTAGTAGAAAAATTCCAATAATTGATTTATTATTATATATTAAAGTCTCTAGAAACATACTCATATAATAGGACCAACTTTCAATTAAAAAATACACCTTTATGGATTGGGATACTCTTGTATGAAAACAGATCATTTTTGTCATTTCAACACCATGTATTTATATAAAATGAAATGTGGGGTCCTCCTCAACCACATGCATTGTTTCTTTACTTTAATAAACATTTAATTTTTCCATCGTGGTATATAATCATCTCGAAGATGTATAAAAAGTTTTTTCCCATTTAGGATAAACATAAACGGTATGGTCTTCATCTTGCCTCTGTATGAAGCTTATGTATGAATACTGAAAAAATATACATCATGTTTTCCTCTCATGCATATTTTCCCATGCACTATAGGAGTATATTCACTACATGTTCAGGATATAATTTGAAATATGTGTGCGGCTTCTTTTTATCATTAACACATTGGGTAATGCCGAATACATCATCCACTTTCAGAACCTTCTGTTTGCTACTGTCATGACTATTTTTGCTCCTACATGGAGATCTCAAAACATATTGATTTCGTAGGAAATGTGTTCCCCTACTTAAATGGACATGATTTAAGTTCATCTATATTTTAATTATTATTCTATGGTTCAAATGGGAAACACGCATAACACATTTCAGTACATAAACATTATTCACCTCCTGGGTGTTTCTGGTCACCCACGAACACCAAAAATGGTCAAATACATCCTGTGGATACCATCAATCAAACCATGGTAAATTGTGAATGTTGATGGGGGAATCCTCTGGCACACCAGGACCATCTCTCTATGAATATGTCTTTAAAACATATTGTGGAATTGTCAAAGGGTGTTTATACCATTACACAAGTGTTGTGGTTTCTTATGAAACTGAGCTCTGGTTAATGATACATGTGGTTAAATATGCTATCTAGCGTAACAAAATTTTTTTGTTGATGTAGCCAGACTCTAAAATTGTAATGAAGGCCCTATTAAAAAGAATAAGGAATATATCTTGGTGCCTATTACCTCATTGGATTGACCACTTGGATAAGGTTGTCCAGAATAATTTGGGGATCTACTATGCATACAGTCAGGCTAATCATGTTGAAAATGTCATGTCAAAGAACTCTTTTACAAATATAACTATGATGGTAGATTTTGCAGCCCCAGTCTATTGAAATAAAATTTTGGAAGCTATAATGGGTGGAAAAACTCACACTCATATTTTCAATAACCCATTTTAATGCACGAATCATAGTTTTTCTTTATATATATTTTCCTTAGGACTCGTTTCCACCATATCCTAGATTTTTTAGAAACTCATTGTCCAACCATTTTCAATCTATCATTATAATTTATCAATGTGTTTTCAAAGATAATAAAATATTAAAAATTATTGAAGATAATTTTATAAATTTTCACGGAAAATTGTTTTCAAAATTATTTAATGTCTAATTTATACGTTTTCAATGTTTTTTCTTTGAAAATGAGTTTTAAATGATTTTATATATTAAAAAAGTTTTTATCAATGAAGAAGGAATATTTTCATTATGAAATTTTATTGAATAATATTTCAAAATTATTTTCCTTATAAGATGAAATTTTTTTGATGTTACTCATTCCCTTATAGGAAATGATCTAATGGATATATTCATATACTTTCTATAAAGGTGTTATACTTATCATCATGCTCTTTAGGAAGTCAATTTCTCTTTCATTGATTATATATTTATGAAATCAGTTTATCTATCATGGGGTTTGATTCTATTGGAATGATTATGAAACCAATATAATTTTTAACTGGTTATGGTATTTTTACAAGTTTATAATTCCCTTTTCATTACATGGGTTATGGTATGATTTTATATAGTTTTATGGAATATGTATATATGATTTCATTATGAGATGTTTCTGACCTATATCTCCCACTAATTCATTGGGTAATGATTTATATCTCATGAGATATACAATGACAGTCTTGTGAAATAACCTTGATTAATAATATGGCCATGGGATTGAACTATGACTATAATGTTTGTATGAGGAGTGAACATATGAAACTAATATATATAGGGGAATGAACCATTACTACCATGATGTAATGAGGAGTGAACATGTGCAACCATGATGGCCATTTAAGTGAAACATTACTACCAAATGGAATGTGGAGTGATGCCATAATACCTAGATCTTCTTGGTTGTAATTCTTTGGATTCTATGGAAATTATATTACTTTCTTATGTTTTTTCCACAATTCCATGTTTTATTCCTATATTATTTTTTCATGGTTAATGTCTATTATTTACTTATGATTCGTGTTTTATTAACTACGATTATTTATTCCATGGTTCATGTTGATGATCTTTTATAGACATGATATGCTCTTCTAATGTTTTTATCATGTTTTCATATCCTTATGCTCATTTTTATGCTTACATTTCTCTCTTTTTTACACTTATGGAGCATTTCAGATCACCCCATTTAATCTTTCATTCACCAGTTTATAACTATTTGTATTAAGTATGTTGTGTCTTATAAGGGTTATAGTAATCAAGAACATAGTGGGATATAATTTATCTCACTTATGTACTAGTGTTTATGTTTTGAAGTATCCAATGATACTATACCAATTATAGACAATGGAAATCTTTTTTAACAATGTTTAAGTCATTTTTAAAATGAAATGAATTTTCAATGTATGAAATGACTAGGTATCCATAAAGTGTTTTTCTAATATCTAGTTTGTCCATTATAATTGAATTTTGGGTTTTAAATAATGAATTGCGTTGGAATGTTGTTTTTGGTTGGTCAAATGGATGTGAAAAATTGGGTTCCAAATGGTTTGGATTTGAAAGTGGTGCATATTTTATTCTTTAAATTTTTTTTTTCATGTTTAATTCATGTGAGGCCCCATTGGAATTTTTGTTAAATTGGTTATCATGAAAACTCTATGTGGATGGTCCTATTTCCATGGTTATTTTGTATGTTGTTATAGGACCACCACGTATGATTCCATAGATATCAAATAGACTAAAGGTGGTGGAAATATTCCTTAGGGTGTCTTAGGGATGAATTTTTTATGTGATTTGATTGTGTGTGTTGAAAGTGAATGTGATTGGATGCATAGTTGGATCATCCCCCATTTTAATCATGTTATGTGAACCTACCATAACATGTGATTTATTAGTTAAATATGGAAAATATAGTTTATATTATTTATTGTCTAGTGGCCATTATATTAGTTTATCTAACTTTTGATTGTTCCCCTTAGCCAGGACAAGTAAGTTTCAATAGAGCGTATGAGAATTATGATTTCATAGTAAAATGCATGCCATTAGAATGAGTCACATGTATAATCTATTCACAATTATTCACAAGATCCTACCTTATCCCATGTTCTATGTAACTTATTTGAATGAAGATGATGATGGAGATTGTTTTCGGTTGGTTACTATTATGTGCTTACTTTTATTTCCCTTATTATGTGATCCTCATTGTTTCTCTCTTTTTTAGTGTATTTATTTTCAAAAGTTGTGAATTAGTTTTCAAAAGATTATTGAAAATGTTTTGAAAATGATTTATATTAATTTTCCAGTTTTTTAAATAAAAATATTATCCTTTTCATATTAAAGTTCAAATGGTTTCTTCTTGTAAGATATTTTGATTTAAATAGAAATACGGAAGTGTGAAATGAATGGTTTGAAAATGGAAAATGTGTGTGAAAGGATTAGTTTAATATATAGTATTTGAAATATAAAATTGGTATTTATTTTATTTAAAGGATGTGAATTGGGAATATATTATCCAGGAACAAATTCTGAGTTTTAATACTAATGCCTATAGTAATTTCTTGTTTTTAGTTTCTATTGCAGGTTCCATCTCGAGTTTGATAACTATGGGGGATGGTTGGTTATGGATTGTAGTGTACCACTCGCAGTCACATGGATATGTTATGGGATTAATGTTTAGTTTGGATTTTTATATATTGTTTTGTTATCCAATTTAATGTATTTTTAGTTTATTTGTAAATGATGTTAAATAAGCTAATCATAAATTTATTTAGATTCCTAATTTATTTACACTATTTGGTTTATTTATGTTTGGGTAAATCATTACATTTGTTACTCTATTGATGCCCTAGAACTAGTTTCTAGCCCATTGGGATTGGGAATGCCCTCCAGGCCTTGTCTTAGGCCAGTTCGGATATCCTATTGGATGGAATCCCAACTTGGTTCATTATCATTCCAATCAAATGGCAAACTAATGTATCCCTCATGCATACATATGTCTTACCATAACCACATATTGATTCAATTCATTTTTAACTCCATATTTTATGAATGGTAATTATAATGGTTAATTTTTTTATATGATACTTATTAAATAATTATACCTATGGATTTATAATATCAAACATTATTATCTTCAAATTCATTGGGAAATGATAATGTCACATGGGCGTATGTGTGGACTACCACCTCCATGAAGCGATGTGATTTGTTTTTAATTTCTATTTTAATCCAATGTTAATAAGGATTTATTTGAGGAATATATATGTTATATTTGTTATAGTAATGATACTATAATGTTTAATCAATATTTACCATTCTTTTATGCCATCAACCGAAATATGAAAACATTGTTCATGTATACGTACATCATATTGTCTTTATGAAGATTAAAATTATTTTCCCTATATATATATAATGGATAACTATATATTTTTTTCATAAATATATTTGATATTTATATTATCAGTAGTATACTTGAGGTGATGGAAACAATATAAATGTAAACGTACTTCAACAGGGGAACTGAAATACTTATGATAATCTAAATAGTTAACACCCAGAAATTATGATATTAATAAAGAATTATTGATAAAAAGGGATATTAGAATGTTATAAAGGGATATTATATTATATTATATGTGTTAGCATGATTCTATTATAGAATTAAAATAAAATTATATTTATTATACATGAGGTTAATGTGATTTCGATTAATATATAGCTCTAGGTAAAGGATTTCATTCAAAGTCTCATAAATATTCTAGATTTTAATGTTTAAGTATCAATTGTAGAATATTTCTATTCTATATCAATTTTTTATAAAAAAAATTTACAGTTCTCCTATTATTTTTTAATGAAATTTTTATACATGTTTAACTATCTAAAAATTGGTTTTAAAGGATTCTTCATTTCATTTTTTTGAAAAATATACATTTTAAACCTTTTAAAATGATTAGGAAGGAATGTTTTTTAAAATTCTAAATCGTGAATAAATTTTCTCACCATCATCGATAATATTTTATTTCACCCAACCTTTAATATTATACATGTTTGGATTCATGTAAAATATTTTCATTTGTAATTGCATAGTTTTTTAGGAGTGGTTTTAAAATTTTCGTGGTATTTTCCACAATAAATGTTCCATGTGATCATTAAAAATATTTTTATATCTATAGGGAAATCGATTAACATGAGAAAATATTTTAAAGATATTTTATCCAATGATACCATATTTATTCTCACTCTATATGGTTTATGAATATGATGAAACGATGATTACAGAACCCATTTCTTTTCATGGGTTATAATTTGATGAATGTTTTATCATATTTTGGCACACATATGTATGATTTTCATTATATTGACAATGGGACCTATATCTCCCTCAAATTAGTTGGGTAATTATTTATGTTCTTTGATCTAATACAGTGCATTATAGGTTATCCATAGCAGTAGATAGGGTACAAAATAGTATATGTCAAGCCCAAAGAAACTACACATGTGGTTAGCCCAAGCCTAACATGTTATGAATGTCTTGGTGGGTAGACTTGAAATAATGTTTTCTATGTTAATGTGTATTCTAAAATATATGTCTTTTTCCAATGTTATGATATCATGGCTCATGTTATTTGATTTAATAATGATTCATTTATTATAAACACTTAACATTTATGATATAACTCATGTATATGATATATGGTATACAAGGTCTAGTTATAAAATGTTAATCTAATACCCTTATATTCTGGTAATTCTTATGTGATTAATGACATATCCCTTTTTACCATTACCATGAATATAATCCCACCAATTATTATGTTATCTTCCCCAGTTTATAATGAAAGTTATTTATGTATAATAACTCTATGAATAGTTATAGATATAAAGAACATAGTTGGAGAAGATATAGTTAACCTACAAAACAGTTATTTATGTGTCGATATTTATGATGGAACTATACCCAAATGATTATATCATGGATATTTTTCTTATTTAATGAGTATTTATCAATTATGATGTAATATCTATGTTTGAAATATATTTGGATCTATATTGTTCTTATTACAAAATTTTCATCAATTAAAAGTAGTGGAGCTGAAAACAATATTTTGTACATCCAACTCATTATGATTACTCAATATTTATACATTTAGATGGTTTTAAATCTCTAACTATATGATTATACTCTAAAGATTAAATAAATATATCATTATAATAAAAAATGAATTCCAAAACCTAGAGAAAATTTAATACTCTAATTGGGGTATTAGATTATTAATATCATCACTCCCCATTTGTCAATCCTCATATAGGAAATATATATTTCTATAAATTTCCACTATAACTTTATTTTATCATAATTTATGTAAAACCCCAATATTTCATAGAATGTTATTTCTTCAACGTAATTCAATAACATGCACTACACGCAACACCGAGTTCTAGCGCATGATGACTTACCAAAGAAGTTGTTCAAAATTGGTTATAAATTGTATAAACTGAATTTTGGACTTTATATAATCATTATAATTTTAGAATCTATATAATGAGTTTTTTAGACACAATGTATGAAAAAATCCATATTTTCAGATAAAAGAAGTATTTTTCAATAAATGCAATTTTACCGACTATTAATGGCAAATCCTTTTTTAAATCCATTATTTGAAACTTTTATATATTAAATTTTACAAAATTAACTTCTTATTTAGAATCGGGACAAACGAATTTATTTTCAATAATGTTTTGGTGTTTTTCTATTAACATTCATATTTGGGTGAATAGTGAAAAATACTACATTTTAACTAAAAATAACTATTTAATTTAGAATAATTTAAATTGATAAATTATACATTTTAATGGTTTGGAAGTATAAATAGATTAAATTTTTTCCATTTAATCCAATGATGGTCATTGTAAGTAATTTCACATTGAAATTTGACATAAACAAGTGTCAATCTTTTGGTAGTTACTATTTATTAAAAATACGCCTTTTGGTTTTGACTGTGGGAATTAATTTTAAATTAATAAATAAAAATTCTATGTTTCGAATTTGGTAAAAAAGAATTCATTCCTGAATTCAGAATATCAAAATTAACTTAGGGTAAATTTTTGCTATCTTTCTGAAAACATTAAATTTTTGATGAATAGTGAAAAACACTGAGTTATAGTTTAAAAATGATTTTTTTAAATAATTATTTATTTTATGTAAAAATAGATATATATTACCTATATAATATTATGTTAATTCATTGGAGACAATTTATAATATTTTTTGATATATAAAAATTTTATTGACCTTTCCACCGTCTTTTACCCACCTCCTAGGAGAATTTTCAAATTCACATTAAATTTAATTTTATAGCTTCTGTGAGTGAATTTTCAAAAAAATGAGAGACACGGTTGATATCAGTATGAAAAATGTGGTTCAAAATGATGAATATAATTTTCAGTGAATAGTAATTTTTTACTTTTATTTACCACAGTTAAAAGAAAATACGGTAATTAAGGGTAAAAATGATATTATTATTTCCCTAAAACATGTCCTAATTCTATTGGTTATGTTTAATTCGAACCAAAACAACCTGAAGAATAAAATTTGAACCTCTTAGGTCCACTTGAATTAGATTAGGACATTTATTATTATTTAAATCAAAGAAGAGTGAAAAGTGTTAAATTCTAAGTTTAATAACTAAAACATTTATAATATAGGGTTACAAATAAGACAAAATAGACTATTAATATTAATTATAAATATGAAAAAATTTCCTAAATAATGGTATTTTATTTATAAATTTTAGTGATTATATTTTTACATTTATTAATGACACAATGATGATGCATTAATTAAATTATTAATGATAGAATCAAGTAAATTGTATTATTAAAATTAAAATAAATATAATTTTAAGGTTTTAATGACCTACAAGAATTTTTTAGATGAATATGACATGTTAGGATTGATTAAACGTATTTTTTAAAAGTCATAATGCTATTATTATTTTAATATAAAACAAATACCAAATAGTGTCAAAATTGACATAAAATAGTTATTTAAACAAATGTTATATAATTAATTGATATAATTGTCCTAAAAATCTACGGTTCCGCCCAAAGACTTATATAATAATATATATGATATTAATAAACCAATTGGGGATCTATTGGCAGTATATAGTATGTTTATTAATCATATAATGTAAGAATACAATAAGACACGGTAAATGATAAATTATTTAAATTAGAGTAAAATCTAAATGATAAGGTAAAAATGATAACCTAAACTTGTCTAAAACTTATTTTTTGATAGTATTTTGAAGCATCCCCACCATATCCTCAAAATTAGTCACTTATAAGCCATTATGAACCAAATAAAAATTTATTATAAAATAATATTTAATGTTTTTCCAAAGGTTCCCCTCACCCCTCTTATAAAAGGACATTTCCCTTTCTCTCAAATTAAAACCTCCAAAGAAATTTGGATCATCCAACCACTGCCCACATATCCTAAAAACTATTCTAAATTCATCCTAGAGGCCTTTCTTAAGTCATAAAGACAACCTATGGAGCCTTTTTGATCAAATCAAAAGGAACAACCCGAAGAAGAGGTAATTATTTCGCCACCAGCATTCTAGTTCTCTTATTCTTCCGCTTACTATTTCTTTGTTGTTTCCATTATAGAATAATAATGTCGGTATATTATATATAATGTGATGTTATTATAAATATGGAACTACTATATTCATTATTCTATCCATCTTATGAATGATAATGTCACCATGCGTGCGTACGTACGGCTTACCGTCTCCACGTCGTGGTGTAATTTGTTATTCAACACTATGTTATTTGGATGGATATAATGATGTGTAATTGATATAAATAATAAATATAACATGATAATGACTCTATATATATGATATAACATCCAATTTCACTCTACTATGGAAATGATATTGTCGCTTGTGCCTACGTACGGATTACCATCTCCATGACGCGATGAGATTCATTTCAAAGTCCACCATTCATCGAAGATTATAAATATATATTACTAATAAGTATGTAATATATGACATAATAATTCTAATGTATATATATATATATATATATTTATGTACATACACATATCTCATTCTCTTACATCTGTACAATACGATATAAAAAAGGAAACAATGTTTATGTGTACTTACGGACTACCGTCTCTATAAACGGTGTTCTACATTTCATATATATGTCTATTATACATATTTATATTCTAAATATATATTATATATAAACCATTTTTTATATTCTAGAAGTATTTAAATCATTATCTATGTGATACAATCACGATTAACAAGTTAAAACCCGTACTATAAAGAAAGTGCTTATTACCCGAAATGTTAATTTATTATGGAAATTATTATTAAATTGGTAGTATAAAGTCATAAACGAATAATTTATGAGATCATAAATATTAATAAGGGTCTGGTTTAATTAAATAACAAACTATGGTCTTCATAAAGGAGGTTAAATGTACCCTCGACTAAAGGAAAGTGCAAGGTAAAGGATAATTTCACAATCTCATTATTATCTGAGGTTGTTTTTACGTAAGTATCTACTGGGACATATTTATTATCCATGTACTCATTTAATTAAAGAGTTTTCAAAGGGATTATTTTAAGAGAAATTTTTACTAAAAAATCATTTTAAATATTTTAAATATTTATTCATCTAATTCATTCTCATTAATGTACATGTTTTCAAAATGGTTATTTAAAGATTTATTTATAAGGACATAAATGTTTTTAAAATGTTAATTCCTTTCATAAGATTCAATGAGGTTCAGAACACATTGATTAAAAAATGTCATTAAATTATTTCCATTCTAAATTGTGTGACATTTAAATGTTTTCATGAAAAAAGGATATTTCTCTCAAATAGTTTTACAAATCACTTTCATTTATGTCAACATACTTTGAGGGATTTTAAACTTTTTTGAAGATGATTTATTATGATAAAAATATTACATATTGTATTGAAGGTATTGTTATATGTTTGGATGTGGATATGTTATTTTTATAGCATTCATGGTTTAGGGACAATGTACTGACATTTCGTATGCAAGTTTTAATATGGATGTTTATGTTATGTTTAAACAATTTCATATGAGGAATGCATTGGACTTAGTAAGTGATGGGTGGAGCCTGCTATGGCTCCTCGATGCATCAGTAGGACTTATGAGAAAAACTAATGTCTTGGAACAAGGCCTTGACAAAATCTTATTTGTATTCTTGGCACAAGGCCTTGACTATGTGGTTATGATAGTCTGGAATTATGCATTACATCATTTTGAAAGTTGTTATTGATATTGCATGTTATTATTAGACTAGTAGAATCTCATTGTGAATAAGTAAATTGAATTATTACATTTTATTTTTTCCATATTATGTTGTAGAACCTGTTTAAAAATCTTTTGTATTAGTTATATATTTCCTTAAATGTTTATGCCTATTTATAAATGTTTCTGCTATATTGTTATCCTTATTGAGAATCAGAGCTCACCCCTTTCTATGTTTTATTTTTCTCAGGATGTGAAGAAAAAATATTTTATGACTCATCTACAGGGATATTTTGAAGGGGATATGAGTGTGGACTCTGGAGACTATGTTATTGTAGTTTTTAACTTTATGATGTAATGTAACATTTATGAATGTATCTAGTGTTTCCTAGGCTACTAAACTAATAGTTCATTCGAGACATGATCCTTTGGGATTAGTCCAATGATACTTAATTATGCACTGACTCTAGGTAACTAGGGTTGGGGCAATACAGATGGTACCATAGGACATTTAGTAAAAACCGTGGAAGCAAGATTTAGATAAACTATTATTAGAGCACATAGACCTATGCCGGACTTTGAGGATTAATATAGAATAATTTACTAGAATTTTGGTATTGTAGTGATTTTGTGAGTTTTCAAAGCAATACTTCCCTATCTAGATACGAGGAGGTAGAGGCGGCTCTGGCACAGATGTACCTAGGGGTAAAACCCAAAAGCACCGCTTTGAGCTAGACTCGAACGAGAACTGGTGCACGACAACGGGCCTTGCTTTACTCTAGTTTAGGACACTCCTAGGGGGTATGCTTAGGATAATTCTCATTTTCATTAAAAGTAAATATGAATGGTTTATGAGTATATAATTTCTCAACGAAAACATCTTTATGAGTATGGATTATATCCATAAACCATTCAATTTCAGTTAGGTATTTTACAAGTTTGGAATTATTCATTGCAATTCATAAACTGACCTATTGTATGCTATTGTATTGAAATGGCTCCTAGTAGAAGGAATGTGAACTCCAGCAATACGTATGATCCATAGAGTAAAAAGGATCATATATTTCACAGTATTATTCCAACATTTAGAAGGGAAATTGTTTCCCATGTATTCTCAACATATGACGAAATAGTATCACGTGCTAATAAGGTATGTAAATAATTATCCGAGTCCCATGGCTTTGAAGGGCACCAAGAGAACAAAATTATGGAAGAGAGAAATATTGATAAAGGTAATAGGGAAAAGATGGATATTCTAATATGTGATTACTGTGGGAAGAAACAACCTAGAACTTGCCTGAAGGGAATGGGAGTTTGATATAAGTGTAGAGAAAAAGGACACCAAGTAAGTGACTGCAAGGGTAAGAAAAATATTTCAAATGAACAATGCATCATCTGCAAGGATTTGGGACACTACGCGAACCAATGTCCAAATCATCAATTTAATCCCCAAATGGTGATATTAGATAATAATCAAGTTATGATACTACCACATATGATGAGGAGTGATTAAAGTTCTTATGTTGTTATTAGATAATTATGTCATCTGAGTGTTATGTCAACAATGTAATGGTAATAATAATTATGGATTATATAAGGATTTTACTGCAGTACTATTTCACTAAGGAATTGATATTGTGTGGAACCATGAAATGTGACTCAATAATAGGTAAATTTTTTAGAATATACATGGTTGAGAGAATGATAAACCATAATATGGTTCTGATACCGAGGTATAGATTTTGTAATAATACATGAATTTTTTGGATAAATTATTTTCGATATTCTTGATTACCATGAAACTGATTAATGATTTGTATATTCCATCATTGTTTGATTTTACAACATTTTTGGATAGAATCTGTATATCCAGTATTCTATAAGGAATAAGGGATCATGAATGTTTTAAATAAGGTTTTATGGTAATTTAGGATGATGCAATGTTTTAATAGAATACATGATGAAGGTGTTCACATGTTATTATGCAGCAAATAGGATTTTCACTGTGTTTAAATTCCTTAAAAATTTTGGAACGTGTGTTTGGATAGAAGTATTTTGGATAATTACTGTTTGAGATTATTTTTGGATTTCTATAAAAGGGCAACCTAGAGGTCAGGAGACAACCCATCGTGTCCGGAATGGCCGTGAGACATGAACCCGCAACCGAAGGGCGACAAGGGTGTATCACCTACCACTAGACCACATGATCTCCTAGATTGAATAATGTAGTATTTTTAAAAAAATTATGGTAGATGAATTATAAATTCATTTTTTAACCCTATACGAATAGGATAAATAGAATATTATTTTTATGTTCTATTGTCTATTATAGTGAATGTGGAGTTTGTGGTAGAAATCAGTTAATGGATGGGACTCTACTTGTCATGTATATATTTTCCTTCTTCTCTTATTATATGAAGAAATTAATTATTACACTTTAGTTAAGGGATATTAAATCAAAAAATTTGTTAACTTAATACCATATGTTTTGTTGAACCGATGGTATTTTAAATCGTCATATATTGATGAATTTAAGGCCCCCAATTTTACACTTGTTAGTGATTGATGACCTCAATCACTAACTATAAATATTTAAAATTTTCCTCTAATTATATATCTTTAATTTCCACCAATGTTCTCCTAATTGAGATCATAATTTGGTGGTGACCCTTTCATTTCCCTTTTCCTCTCATTACGGCTAAATTTGATTAACTTAATTTCCGATGTGGGTTTTCCCAAAAGTATTTTCTATTTTCACCATTTTATTTTCAAAAAATAATTTCAAATTTCGAGGATGCAATTTATTGAAATAAAAAATAATTTAACACATCATGATTTCATAGTACATTATTTCTTCAAAGTAATACGATAACTTGAACTACAAGAAACACTGAGTTCTAGCGCACCATAACATACCAAACAAGTCGTTCAAAAGAGATTATGAATATTATTAACTGAATTTTGAACATTATATAGTCATAATAATTTAATAATCCATATTATGTGTTTCTTAGATATAATTTAGGAAAAAATACATTTTTTCAAATAAAAGAAGTATTTTTTAAAAAATGCAATTTTACCACATTTTAATGGTGATGTTTTATTAAATCCAATATTTGAAACTTATATATATTCAATTTGAAAAAATAAACTTCTTATATAGAATCAGTACCTATGAATTTAGGTTCAATAATGTTCTGGTGTTTTTATGATAACTTTCATATTTGGGTGAATAGTGAAAAATTCTATATATTAACTAAATACAACTTTTTAAATCAAAATAATTTATATTGTTAAATTATACATTTTAATTGTCTAGACATATAAATAGATTATATTTTTTCCATTTAATCCAATAATGGTTATTGTATGTAATTTCACTTTGAAATTGGACATAAACAAGTGTTAAACTTTTCGTAGTTATTATTTCATAAAAATACGCCTTTTGGTTTTGACAGTGGTATTTAATGTTAAATTAATAAATGAATATTATATGTTTTGAATCTGGTAAAATATATTTCATTATTGAATTCCGGATATCAAAATTATCTTTGGGTAAATTTTTGGTATTTTTATGAAAACATTATATTTTTGATGAATAGTGAAAAACACTGAGTTATAGTTTAAAACCGAATTTATATTTTAATAATTACTTATTTTATTTAAATTTATTTTATATAAAAATATTTATATAATACCTATATAAGTTCAATGTAATTCATCAGAGTAATTTTATAATAATTTTAGATATATAAAAATTTTATTGACCTTTTCACCGTCTTTTACCCACCTCATAGGAGAATTTGAAAATTCGCATAAAACATAATTTTACCAATTCTGTGAGTGGAATTTCAAAAATTTGAGAGACAAAATTGATATCTGTAAGAAAAATGTGGTTGAATAATATGAAAATAATTTTTGGTTAATAGTTATTTTTTACTTTTAATTACCATGGTTAAAAGTAAATAGGGAAATTAAGGGTAAAAATGTTATTATTATTACTCTAACACATGTTCTAATTTTATTGGTTAAGTGTAATTAGACCCGAAAAAACTATAGGTATTTAATATGAAACTCTTTGGTCCACTTGGATTAGATTAGGAAATTTATTATTTTTTAAATCAAAGAAGCATTAAAAGTGTCAAATTCAATGTTTAATAACTGTAACATTTTTAATATAGGGATACAAATAAGATAAATTACACTATAAATATTCATTAGAAATATAAAAATATTTCCTAAATAATGGTATTTTATTTATAATTTTTAAAGATTATGTAATGAAATTTATTAATGAAACAATGATGACGAAGTAATTACCTTATTATGGAAAGGATCAAATAAATTGTATTATAATTATTAAAATAAATATAATTTAAAAGTTTTAATCACATCCTATAATTTTATAGGTGAATATGACATTATAGTATTGATGAAATGTATTTCTTAAAAGTAATCATGCTTTTATTATTTTAACACAAAACAAATACCAAATAGTGACACAATTGACATAAAATAGTTTTTAAAAACAATATTATAATATTAATTGATATAATGGTCCTAAAAATCTAATGTTATGAAATAAGACATATATAATAATAAATATGACATTCATGAACCAATTGGGGATTTATTGTGAGAATATTGTATGTAAATTAACCATATAGTGTAAGAATACAATAAGACACGGTAAAAGTTAAATTATTTAACTTAGTGTTAAATATAAATGATAATGTTAAAATGGTAACCAAAACTTGTCTAAAACATATTGGTTGAGAGGAATGCCAACCATACCCACCCTTTCCTAGAAATAAGTAACATTTGAGCCATTGTACACCGAATATGAATTTATTATAAAATAATATTTTCAGTTTTTCCAAAGGTGCCCGTCAGCCCTCTTATAAAAGGGCACTTTACCTTCTATCAAATTCACACCTCCATAGTAATTTGGATCAGCCAACCCCTGCCCAAATATCCTCTAATATATCCTCCCTTAATCCTAGAGGCCTTAATTTAGTCATAAATCCAACCTATATATCCATTTTGATCAAATCAAAAGGAAGAACCCGAAGAAGATGTAATGATTTCACCACCTGCTTTTAAGTTCTCTTATTCTTCCACTTACTCTTTCATTTTTGTTTCCATTCTAAAATAATAAATCCAGTATCTTATATATACTGTAATGTTATTATAAATATGTAAAAACAATATTCATTATTCTATCCAACTTATGAATGATAATGTCACCATGTGTGCAAACGTATGGCTTACCGTCTCCACGCTGTGGTGTAATTTGTTATTCAACACTATGGTATTTGAATGTATATAATGCTGTGTAATTGAATGAATAATAAATAAAACATGATAATTATATATATATATATATGATATAACATCCAATTACACACTTTTATGAAAATGATATTGTTGCTTGTGCGTACGTACGGATTATCGTCTCCACGACGCGATGAGATTCATTTCCAAGTCCACCATTCTACGAAGATTATAAAAATATTTAACTAATAATAATTTAATATATGAAATAATAATGATACTGGAGATATATATATATATATGTATTTATGTACTTACATATATCTTATTCACTTACTTCTGTTCAATATGATATGAAAACATAAACATTTATTATGTGTATGGACGGACTACCGTCTCCATAAACGGTGTTATCCTTTTCAAATATATGCCTATTATAAATATTTATATTCTAAATATATAAAATATATTAATAATTATTTTTATTCTGGAAGTATTTAAATCATTATCTAAGTGATAAAGTCCTGATTAAATAGTTAAAACATGTACGATAAAGAAATCGATTATTACCCGAAATGTTAATTTAACCTAGAAATTATTATTAAATGGGTAGTATAAAGTCATAAATAAATAATGAATGATATCCAAAATATTAATATTATACTAGTATAATTTAAAAATATAATATGGTCTTCATACAATGGATTAAACATACCCTTGACTAAAGGAAAGTGCAAGGTAAGGGTTCATTTTACAATCTTTTTTATTATTTGAGGTTGTTTTTACGTAAGTATATATTAGGTCATATTTATTATCCATGTCCATGTTTCATTAAAGAGTTTTAAAAGTGATTATTTTAAGATACCTTTTTACTAAAACATCATTTCAAATGTTTTAAATATTTATTCTCTTAAATCATTCTCATTAATGTCCATGCATTCAAAATGGTTATTTAAGGATTTTTTTATATGGAAAAAAATGTTTTTAAAATGTAAATTCAATTCAAAAGATTCAAAGTGGTATGGGACACATTTATTAAAAAATATCTTTATATGATTTCTTTTCTAAATTGTGTGACTTTAAAATGTTTTCATGAAAATGGGATATATCTCTCAAATTGTTTTACAAATCATTTTCATCTATTTCAACATACTTTGATGGATTTTAAATTTGTTTGATGATGATTTAATATGATATAAATCTTCCATATTGTATTGAAGGTTTTTTGATATGTTTGTCTATGGATGTGTTATTTTTGTACCATTCATGGTTTAAGGATAAAATATTCACATTTCATATTACTAGTTTTAATAAGATATTTTATGTTTTTTTTAAACCTTTTCATATGAAAAATTAATTAGACTTCGTAAGTGATGGGTGGAGCCCGCTAGAGCTCATTGATGAATTGGTATGTCTTATGAGACAAACTAGTGTATTAGAATAAGTCCTTGACAAAATATTATTTGTAGTCTTGGCACAAGGCCTTTACTATGTAGTTATGATAGTCTGTAATTATGACTTCCAACATTAGGAAAGTTGTTATTGATATTGCATGTGATTATACGACTAGTAGAATATTCATGTGAATAAGTAAATGGCATTATTTAATTTTATTTTTTCTATATTATGCTGATGTTCAAGTTTAAAAGGCTTCTGTTTTAGTTATACATTTCCATAAATGTTTATTCTTATTTATTAATGTTTCCTCTATATTTTTATCATTATTGAGTATCTGAGATCACACCTTTATATGTTTTATTTATCCTAGGATGTGAAGTAATATTTTGTGACTGACTTGCAGGGAAAGTCTGCAGGGGATATGATTGTGTACTATGGAGACTATGTTGTTGTAGTTTTTCACTTTTTTATGTAATGTATCATTTATGAATGTATCTAGTGTTTCCCAGACTACTAAACTATTTGGTCATTCGAGACTTGATATTTTGTGATCATGCTAATGATACGTAATAATGCACCGACTCTAGGTAACTGGGTTCACGGTGTTACATTTATGTATCACAAAATACATAATGATTGTGGTCATCAATGCATATAAAAGAATCTCCAAATAATTTGTGCCATCACCCATTTTGGGTTCCATCAAATTTATAGTTTAAATTTAATATAAAATGTGGATGAAATTGTCATTAAAAAAAATATTTTAAATCATTAAAAACCCCTACATATATATTTTGGTTGAGATAACATCTCACTAGAAATCCTCCAACCATAATAAATTTTTATTATTGAAAAAAAATCACTCTTTTATTTTTCATCATGTATATTAAAACATGTTCAAGATTCATCTCAATTTATATAATATTATTGAAAAAAGATAGGGGATAACTTGCCTATTTAAGAGAATAATGGTAAAACAGTCATCATATAATTCCTTGAAAAAGTTGAAATGATCAACACTGAACTAGATAAACACATTCATTTTCTTGAATGCATTAAAACACATGATCAATTATCTGATAGCTTGCTTTATCTTGAACAATATTTGTTTTATCCAACACACCAGATAATCATTTCTAGCCTCTTTTAATCATATATATTCACTGTGATATTTACTCTTATAGATTATATTTAAGGAATTCGATCTTTACATATAATTTTTCCATATTTGGACCTTCTAATTTAATGATTTAATGTATAATCTAAATTAATATATTCTTTAATGCTGTTGAAATATATTTATTGAAATTTTTATCTTTGTTATTTCGAATACATAAAAAAATAGAATTTATATATAATATTTTCTTCCACATATTCATTCTTTGAACTGGTAAACCAATTTTTCTACAGTCCTGCTTCCCAAATGTTAAATCCATTATCTCTTAGGATCAGATCACAAAAATGTAATATTAGTATTTTCCTTAATTGAAAAGTCCCACTATTTCAATAATCTTGTACATTCCATGTAATCTATAAATTATAGTTCTCTACCAATAATTATCAAAATATATTTCAAATTTCATTCTATCCTATGAACATACCTTTTGACCTTGGTAGATATTTTCAACTACAAGGGGCTCAACATGAATGTTGAAATATCTCATTCATGCTATAATGGTATTTTTTATATTAGTTCGTCTACCCATGATGATTCCCATATATTTATTATATTCCAATCATCCTAATATTTATATTATCATTTTATTCTAAATGAATAATGATATTACTTGGAATATAAAATTTTCATTAAAATCATCTTGACCATTCTCCATTGATTTTGTATTTTAAAAATTATATGTCTTAATGTAATTATAATTTTGTAATATTTCTGTTAGGAATAATGATTTCCATCTTCCTATGAATTTATTTTCATAATCAGAAATATAAAATCCAAAATCCTCAAATCAATACAGCATAATGTGAAAACTCTAATTAATATATTAAATCTTTTTTTAGTAGATTTCTAATGATATTCTATCAATATAACATTTTCTAGGTCATTTGGTAAGACATGATTGACCATATATGTCCACCTCTAAAATCCTATGTATGGGTTAAAGGCACTAATGGTATAATACTTTTGATATGGGATAAATATCCATATTTTATCCAATACTAATAAAAAACATTAATCAATACCATCACAAAAATATTAGACTACTTATATTTCAGATAAAAATACTATGTAATGGACACAATTTTGTACTTAACAATAGATTACCGAATGATAGTTTAAAATGGGAGAACTGATAAAGAATCATTGAAGAGACCCGAAATTTTCATTATAAGACATCGAAATATATTATGAAATATTTTTGAATGCATGAAATGAGATGACACAAGATTTCAAGACATGGTGAGATCAGAATTGATATTATAAAAATTTGAATATATCAATATCATGAGCACATTGTTTTTATGAAATGTTAGACCAAATACAATATGGAGTATCCAATTGGAAATCCAAGACAGTGGTTGAATATGGAATATGGGGTTTACCCTAGGCACCACGTAATGTTGGACAGTGTTGGATGTACAAATGAGGAAGCCTTTGGCTAGTACGTTATGTGGATTAATTAATTAATTTTCGTAAATAATTCATTTAATACCCAAAAATATAATGCTCTCTTTAAATAGCTTATTATATAAATTTTCCATAGTTATCCAAACAACCCAAGGATATTTGAGTGCATCCTCTAATTTACTTTGTTGGAGGATCAAGATCAGATAATGAACAATGATCAAACCGAGATGAATTGAGAGGTAGCTAATTTAGTGGGCTATCCTCCTCACTAGATAAAACATTATTAAAAATGATAAATCCAAAATTTAGGATGGAGTCATCAATTTCGTATTTTTTTCCTTTTTGATTAAAATATTAAACATGAGTATTTGTTCTTCTTTTTATATTCATTGAGTTTCCCTTTATATAAGCTAGTTTAAATAATTCATATATGTCATTATTGATATGTTGTGATTTTCACCATGGATATCCCTAATTAATAATCATTGGATATGAAAACTTTTCAATTGTCATTTTTATGATTTTTATTCTACCTTTCAACCACTCATTCATCACATTATTCATCATTGGCCCATAGGGTCATAGTTCAACATTGTTGGGGTAGGTTCATGAACTATTGAACCCCCATATTCCTGGGGGTTTGGAAGAAGATGAATCGTTCAGTGATTTTATGATGGGTGGGGAAGTATCATTAATGAAACATTTTTGGATTAAGGATCTATTAATGGTTATGGTTGATAGGATGCACAAGTGATGCATGATGGAATTTATCGGATCATAGGATTCTGATTTCTGACCAACATAGGACAAAAATTGTTGGAAAAAGGAGACTTCCTTAAATTTCATGTAGTCAATAGGCATGTTCTGAGATTGTGTGTCCATATCTGGAATCCACATGAAGGAAATTGGGGATGTAGAAAACACCCATCTACACATCATGTATTGGAAAAGAACAAGCAGTGTTTGTCCCATTGGTAGTAACGTTATGGTTTCATGAAAATGTAAAGGATCGAACACAATTTGTTTTGACCCATACACAATTTTATCCACACTTGTAGTCCAAGACATGTACTAACTAGAACACACCCATAACCTAGTGTTGGGGGATGCATTGTCTATTCATGTAGTGCATGTGAATGGTGAAACACTCATCCCTAGCAAGGTACATGTCCAGGTATGTGGGCATAGACCAAATTACATGGTCTGAGATTGGAGCACAACTAATGGCCCCAAGATGCTAATACATTCCTTGTATAGTATATAAATTCTATGTACTATAACATAACATCTCATCCATGTCCAAATGAGACCACATCCATTCGATGAGGCAGGGTCACATGCCATGTGGACCCCCATACAAATCATGTATCCCAACATTTGTCTTCATTAAATCATATCTCTGTTGTTTTGAATCATATCGTGTCTTATGAGTATCCTATCTGAAGTTTTTTCCCATGTGGGGTGTGATAGTTTCATTTTTATGTCAGTTTGAGATATGATGAGTGATATTTAGAGTGTTATGATTCTTCATGAGAAGCTTGATGATGGAATTGATCAGGGTATGATCATTGGAGAGTTTTTAGGACTGATACACCCCCCATAAAACAAGAATTAATTTTCCCCATACTCTTTATATAATGGATATGTTAATTCCCTACACTAGGAATTAGTCCTCTATCTATGGGGTGGTACTCCCCCATCTTCAATATCTAGTGGCATGTATGTCCTCCATGCATGTTGTGTGTCTTTTGACAGTGGAGTGTAGAATCAACTATTGAGACCCACCACCCACATTATGGTGAAGTTTAATATGATGTTGTCCAATTGTGATGGATGATTATATGTTCATAATGAATCAAGGAATTTATCTATCCTATTATATGGAGATCCCCCTTTTTCTATATTTTTTTATTCATTATATGTATATATATGTGTATTGGGTATCATTTCCATCCTTATTTGGGTGGATAGAGATATTGTTTTATCATTATATTGCTCCATTTCAGTATTCCAGGATTCCTACTATGTATATACTAAACCCTACATGGGATGTTCCCACATTTGTCGTGCCTTTTGAAGACGACTAATTTTTCGGTGATGACTTCGGTAGAGTATAGTGATACTAGGGTGCATAGACCATGTACGTTGGTTGATCATGGTGACCAGAAGTAGGTATCCTTTATCATTATATATTCCATGTTGTATCCACATTGAGAAATAAATTCAGTTTGGGAGTTTATTTTTCCCCTTTACAGTTTGGTTTTATTCTTACTTACTATGATATATTCCCTATAGATTATTTCAAGCATGGTTTACTCATGTTGTTATTACCTTAAATTATTATTCTACATTGTTTCAAAGAGGCATTTGGGTGTGTGCATATAAGCATATTAGGAAAAAGTCCCTCATTTTATATTATTTCTTATCAATGCCTACATCCATCCTCTGGCCTATTAGAGGTGGGTTTTCTGTTGTACCGGAATAAACTTATTCCATTTAGGTGGGCCTCAGAAAGTATAGTAGTTTAAATGTTGTATCAGATCAGTTCTTCCTATGATATAGTGTTTTGAGTATTATCCTTATTATTATTCATTGGAGAAAAGGTAAATAGCTTCAATGTGTACAAAGTGTCTCATTCCGATCAGGGAACACTTTGTTGGTGTGGAAACAGACTTATACATACCCCGACTCTAACTACCTGTGTGTTGACTCATCATATATAGATATAGGTAGTATGGAATAAATTTACATTCATCATAGAGGATTGAGTCCTCTAAATGTTTTTCTTGATTTGGATCCCCAAGTTTATATGGTCAACTGACGATGGTATATCCTGATAACCTTTATGATACCTCTGTGATGATATTCATCCTTGTTAATGATTCAGGTTCATGATGATGATCGAATGAGCGATGATGCCTAATTTAATGTTCCATATTGCATGGAGTTTCCCTCAGGTAGGTAGGTAATGCCACCCTTTCCTATTTTACAATAGATAATACTAGTTGGGTTGATTGGAAATGAACACAGACTAAGGGTGTTATGTGAGTTCTAGAGCCAAATACTATAGAGGTTATGAGGTTGTCTACATCTCCATGTGGAAGAAGATTGGATTGAGTCAGTGTTTCAAGTCCTTGGGCTAGTTAGAACCTTGATAGTTCATTAGGTTGAACTAGAAACCTATATTTTCCATGGTTTAGATTGGTACTTGTGGATTCTAATCAGCTATAATTTTGAGGAGACAATATTCTCATTTCATGACTTCTAGAAGGTATTTTTAGGATTATTACCGTTTTTATTTTAATTAGTTTGAAAACAAGAAATTATTGAGTTGTAGTAGGGTGTTATTTTCGTAGATGAGTATGCCATACGGTTCAATGACCTTACTCGATACTCCATTGATATGGTGAGAGATGGAATCCTCCAAGAACAGGATACTGATCAGGTGATCTTTAAAAACATCCCTGATATAATTGTTTCTTTGTGTATCCCTTCCTATGAGGCAGTACAATAGTGATATTTAGTTCTAGATATATACTTTTCAAATAGTGGTCGGGTAGTGGATATATGAATTGGGTATCAGAGGGTTGAGTCATCTAAAACATCTAGAAGGCACCAGACACTGAGGTCTCCTTAGAGGAGGCATGCTCAATCTAAGACTCAATGATGTAGGATTGTATTACAGTGATGACATAAAAGTTATAGCTATCCTAAAGTGTGGTAATGTTATTTTTGACAAAGGGACAGTCACATATCTCATGATTGTCTGACCTGTCTAGCATATAATGATAGATATATAGTGGCTAGACCCCCAAGATAAGGGAATAACCATGATCAACGATCTCCCAATGATGGGTATGATATCCCTATAGGTTTGGATGTTGGAAGAGTATAATGAGAAACTCTAAATCATTGATCAGTTGGTGGAGGAACATCCAAATATCTCCTACCACCACCAACACAAGGTGGCCCACATCATGCTCAGGGAGCCAGCAGTTGTCTCTATAGATAGTTACAGTCATTGGAGGGAAATGTAATGGCATTATATTAGATGATTTGATGTATTATATATGTTTATTGAAATATTTCCTTAGTACTAATGGTCATATGCACAAATCATTCCATCAACTTTTTATTTCTTGTGAGAGAGATGGAGATTCCAATTGAGACTTTATCCAAACAGTCACTGTTATATGTTTTTATCAGGATTTATTCATTGATATTTTATATCAATCGGTAGTGTAACATAATTTTTGGTAGAGATGGTTTCACATGGTACCTCTTGTCCATCATGATGAGGTGTTAAGCCGATATCATTTCTATGGACTGGTTTTCCCTTGTATGGGCTTAGATTTAATATCATAATATGTGAGTTCAATGAGATCAAACTAATGGTATTATATTATCCAATGTGGGTGAGATAGATATGTGGGATGAGTGACTGAGGCTTATAGGTATGACTTTGTAACCTATCACACATCGGTTGTTTACATTAGACTTTGGTGTAGCGGGCTCTTTGAAATTATTGATTCCTTGGGTAGTGGAAGACTATATGTATGTCTTAATATAATTTGTTTTGATACTACCACAATGGAGGGAGACATATTACTTTAATAATATGAAAATTAGGACCATGCCGATATCTTCAATAGCATATTAAATGTTCCTTGAAATGATCAATGTGCTGAGGGTGTAGTTTGAGGATCTTTGAGAGAAGGTCTTTTTCAAATCCAATGTGCCGCCATGTTTATGTCAGGTTTTTTTTTCATGAGAAAGGACTACATGAACTGGAATATTTGTGATGATTAATGTTTCTTGAACCAAGTTTTCATAATCAATAGTTTCCCCTTATTGAGGATTGATGGCCTTTTTCAACAGTTTTGGGGCATGAGTTGAATCCCAAAGATCGATATTAGTTTTAGATTCCCCAGTTTATGGTTCAATAGTTTGATATTCTAATGAAAACATTATTATATCACTCTGGATGTAGTGAGTTCACATTTATGCCTTTTAGTGTGACAAATTGCCATGATTTTATTCTGGATTTGATGAACATGATATTTTAGAAATACATGGACTGATTTTCGGTTTCCCTCATTGATGAGATAGTCATTTAATCCACATTACAGATAGAGAAAGAAGATCACATAGACACGGTCAGAGACCTACTATGGAAGAACTAAATTTAGGTTAATGTCATGTAGTGCCAATTTTGGATCTATGAGGTTACCATTTTGGGGAATGTGATTTATGAAAATGGTCTAGCTGTAGACCTAGTGATTCTTGATGTAGTTATTTCTTTGGAGCCACCCAACAACATGATAGGGGTTCAAATATTCTTTGAATTAAATGGGAACTATAGGATTTTCATGCCCGAATCATCTAGATTATTAGTTTATTCAACTTCCCTGACATGGATAGGGAATCTCTTTACCTATATCAGTTAGTTTTAGGGAGCATTTGCGCATTTGATGTTAAGGTTGATGATTTCCCTTTTTTTGAGAGTACCATAGGTTAGATTGGAGTGCATAGTGTTTTTTAATACCATTGGAGTGGGTCTTGATTGAGTATCATTGTAGGGGTCGGAATTTACCACTTATGGGTCAAGGTAGATGATCCCCCCTAAGAAGAACTATGAAACTGATGGCCAATAGTTGACAATTATATTCTTCACTCTAATGATATAGAGGCACTATCTTCCAGAAGAGTGTTTTGTTTCTTGCTCGGACATCCAGAGTCTTAGGTGCATATTCTTTACGAGATATATTAACATAATATGGTGATTTCGGTAGGTATTCCAATAATTCTATGACTTTTTGAAATTCTATATTCATTTTATGGGAATCATGGTGGCATATTACCTCAGTAGTATGTTCAATTCATGCCAGGTCAAGGAGGCGACTAAGTTGTTGGCTTCCTTGTATCATACCCTAAAGGAGGAGAGAAGTGAATATTTTCATTAGTAAATGGTGTTTTATCCTCCCCTTCTCCAACATATGATGGAGTCTAATTTATAAGACTGTAATTATGAGGTTATCCATTACCAAATATCCTCAAGGGATACAAAAAATGGATTTTTTATGTTGAAACTACTCTGAGATCCTTGGAGGGACTCTAGTGAGTACTTTATATAGTTTAAATGTGATAAATGGTATTTTAGTGAATATAAATAGGATCTTCTGTGGTTTTATGTAGAAAAATTTGGGGCTTTCATTATTATTTTGGTTTTAGGAAGTACATTGAAAATTATTCAAAAACAAAAACCATCCCACAGTTATTGCCCATAGTTTCTATAAAAGGGGATTAGTATTACTTATCTTATAAGTTAAAGTTCCAAATATAATAAACTAATTCCCTTGATTATGTGTAGGAGAGTCACATATTCTATGAAATTATTTTAAAATCATAAAATATTTTATATGTCATGGAGGATTCACTAAGGATTTATAAAAAAATCATATAAAAATAAAATTTCTTTTTTTAAGGGAGAACCTAGATTTTTCTTAGGATACACTTTATAGTATTTATTTCATCACTATTGGTCCATTTTGATTTCATTAGACACAGTATATATTTATACGATATTAAATTTTTAACCAAAATTTTGGTTTTCTATGAATATTAAAAAAAATCAGAATTGGATAATTCTGACATCATTACTACAAAAAAATTATTCACGTTATCTAAATAATTGACTAAATATTTTATTTTAACTTTTAATATAAAAACTAACATTTATCGAAAATTTGGATGTTTTGACAGTAAACTTTTTCAGCACTAATAAAAATTACATTTAACTTCATAAAACGAATAATGAAAATTTGTACTTAATAAAAGTAATTTAATAATTATAATATTTTATTAAAATATAATTAATTTCAGAAATAAACTAATTCAACAAAATATATTTCTTAATTAAATTTTATTATCAACTAAAAATACAATAATTTCTTTAAAAATATTATAAAAATTATCAACAATAGGATGAAAATATATTCATTATTTTATAAAATAATGTAGATATTCATATATCTTGGTTATTTATACATATCTCTTTAATATAGTAGCATGATCCTTAATAATAAGGAGCATGATGGTGAGTCTTTCATGGGACTATTCGATAAACAGGGTTTGGGCTATGATTTCGATGAGCCTGAACATCTCTCATAATCAGTCCTCTCATGCATATATTGTTGGATCTTCGATTTTAATGTTCTAGAGAAAATCCCAAAAATGATATATCGCTCAGAAGGTCCCATAAATTCGATTTATATGTTATAATCCTTCTGGTTGATCCCATCACCTCATTTTTCTATAAAAAATAGATTCATTAAATCCCTATATTAATATCAGTCATTTGATTGTTGTTCAGTGGATATATTATCAACAGTACAGATACATAAAGGTAATTTAAATCAAATTTGATATATCTAAACAAAATATGTTTGATTTATTCCAATAACCATAAGACATTTAAATTTTACAAACAAGTGAATTTTATTTATAAAATTTAGGGTGGTTAAATAATACCCCCCTTAAAATTATTGAACTATAAAATTTCAATTATTGACACTAAAACGGATGAGGGTAACTCTAGTTCATAACTTTATTTGGTTCCCATGGTACTTCTTTAAAATATTTGTTCCTCCACAACACTTTGTTTAGGGAAATTTTCCTATTTCGTAGGACCATTCATCTATGATCTATGTTATTTATTGGCTACTCCTAATAAAAAATATCATTATCCAATGGTACCACCTATGGATTGAGTACATGTGATGGGTATAGTCTACACTTTCTTAAGAGGGATTCAAGGAATACATCATTTACTTATGATAGGCATGGATTGAGTTCTAGATGATAGGACAATACTCTGAGGTGATCATAGATCTCAAAAGGTGTGATTTTCCATGGATGATGTTTTCCCTTATTCCCAAATCTCATAACTCTATTTAATGGAGAAATGAAGAGGAATACCATGTCTCCAATATCAAACACCAGGTCACGTCGACATCTGTCTACATAGATCTTATGTTAACTATGAGCCGCATTGATGTGTTTTTGAATGTTGTTAACCATCTCAACCATTTCTTTGACCATTTAATGAATTATAATTCCCCCCCTCAACATCATCCTAACATGTTGGAGTTCTAAACCACATCCAATAAATGTCATCAATGAAATCTATTTGGATGCTTCAATGGAAACTACTGTTATAAGAGAACTCGTCCAAAGGGAGATGTTGGCACCATATACTTTGAAGTCAATTGAGAATGGTATTCACATATCCAGTTGTGTTTGTATATAACACTAACATTGGACATTAGTTTGAGTGTGATAAGTCATAATGATGTTCAGCACGATGTTTAGATCATGCTAGAGGATTTTCCAGAACATAGAGGTGAATTGTGGATCCCGATTAGATACAATGGATAATGATACTCTATAGATCCTTTCCACTTATTTAATGTATACACATGCTATTTGGTCCTGTGAGAAATCATCTAAAATCAAAATGAAGTGTGTAGTCTTTGGAAGATGATCCATAACAACCTAGATAGAATTGTATCCTTTGGATTTATTTGAAAGTCTAGTGACAAAGTCCAAAGTTATTTCTCTCATTTCCATGTTGGTATGCATAACAATTGAATCATCCCCTTAGACTTCTTCTATAAATCATTCAATTGCTGACATACCAACAACATAGATGTATATTCGGAAATTTCCTCCTTCATGTTGTGCCACTAATTGTGATCTTAGAGATCTCAATACATCTTATTTGTTTCCTGAGATAATGGAGAAATTCAAACTATGTGCTTCATCAAATAGTTCCCTCTTTAACTCATGATTTTATGGAACAAATAGTTTTTATACATATATTTGAATTACTTCTAAATTAAATTTTATCCTCAAGGGTTTTCCGTTATTTATAGTTTCCACTTTAATCTAAATTACATCATCAAGATTATGATTATCCATTAACCATTCCAAAAGAAGCAGTTGGGAAATCATTGGTGAAATGATTGATTATGTTCGTTTATTTATGACTCCCATTTTAATTCTCTAAAAATCCATGAAGATTGGGTCCTTTTTTAATTGTCATCAATGATCGAATTATTGGGTCCATTCTACTTAGATAATCTTCCACCTTATTTTCAATACTAAGATGGTTGTGGACTGAGAAGTGGTAATCCTTAATGACATATAACCGTTTTTATTGGTCAATATTAATCTCTTTCTATGTGAATATATATTTTATTCTCTTGTGATCAATATATATCCCACAATTCTCACCGTATAGATAATTATTCCAAATATTCAATGCAATGATCATAGCATGAAACTCCAAATCATGTGTGGGATTGTTTTTCTCAGCAATTTTCAACGACATTTATTCATAGGAAATATCATTTTAATTTTTCATCAAAGAACATCCCAATCCAATCTTGGAGGATTCACTGAAAATTAAAAAAAGTACCCCACTTATGGGTAGTTTATGATTAGGGGTAGTGAAAAGCCTCTTTATGATCTCTATAAATAATTCCTCACATTCATCTTTGTATGAAAAAATAAATCTCTTTAGATTAATCATGGTATATAGGTTTTAAAATCATCTTAAATTTCTTAAAAATTACAAATAATATCATGTTAACCCAAGGAAGCTACATATATCCGTCACAGATATTGTTCGGGACCATCCATCAAATGGTTTTGTCTTAGAAGGATCCTTATATGTCCTATTACTTGTGATTATATTCCCCCAAATGGTAATTCCTTCATACAAAACTCACACTTGTTGTACTTTTCATAGATCTTTTACTTTCATATGGTCTTTAGCACTATTTGTAGATGTTCCTCATGATCCAACATGATTTTGGAGTATATTTGAATATCATTTAAAAGAATACTACTATTTTGTCTACATAATTTATAAAGACTATGTTCATTATATCCATGAATATTAATAGGGAATTAGTGAGTCCTAATGGAATAACGATGAACTCATAGTTCTCATACCTTATACGAAGAACAAACTTGGGGATATCATCTTTCATAACCCTAAAATGGTACTATCCTAATCAATGATATAACATAGAGAAGAACTGTTCTCCACATAGCTAATTGAAGAATTCATAAATTCATAGAAAATGATAATTCTTCTTTATCATGATCATGTTGATCTCACAATAAAATATGAGAAGTCGTATTGACTTTTCCTTCTTGTTGATGGAGAGGAATGGTGCACCCTATGGTGAACAACTTGGTCATATATACCATTTATCTATATTATCATGCAGTTATTTATTTATCTCCTTTAGTTGTACCATATCCATCTTATATAGAGTCTTGGATATTGCTCAAGCCCCTAGTTATAACCCTCAATTGAACATTCAACCTCCCAATTAAGAGTAAGTCCATGAAATTCCTCGAGAAACACCTTAGCAGATTCCCTTAAAATATTCATGTCTTAGAGGATGATTTTTTAACATGATTAAATCATTTGAGAAAAGTATTAATGATAATAGGGTTTTAACTTCTATTAAAGGGATGATGGTTCTGAGAAATATTCATCCTCCTCCTTTTACTTATATTGAATCATTGGTGGATTCTCCATATAGAGATAAATTTTTTTCTCATGGAAATTTATGTTGGATATATATCAGTAATGCCAATACCAACCTAGAATCGAAACAAATTTCACTAAAGGGAGACTTATAATATTTTATAGAACAACATTCCCACAAATTTCAACACGTAAAATAATAGTAATAAAAATATTCCCAAATAATTTAATAAAATTTCAGGTGGGGACTTGATGATCATTGAAAAAATACAACATAAGCTAATAGGTCATGAATTGAAATACAATATGAAATACACTACTCAAAATTAGTGGTTACATGTAATTAATTCATCATTATCCATCAGATAATATCACATTATTTTCTCCCATGATCTTGGATGTTGTTTATGCACATCATGATTCTCATCCCTTACAATATATCATTATCTTGGATAATGGATGAATTTTCCACATTTATTACATATTACTGTATATGATGCCATAGATTGAACTTTGTTTCCATCCATCACATTATCCATTTTTTCATATAAATTGGATATTTTTCCTATATTTTCACACATAAAATATATCATTATACATTTATTCCATTTCCCTTGGTTCCTCTTTCCACACTTGATTCCTGAATGAAATTTGGTCATCATTCACTTATCACCAATATAAGATGAAATTTCATGAGATTTGATCTTCCTCTTCCATGGAATCGTTGTGAATTCAAAAAAATCCAATTTTTAAATGTGATTTTGGATAGATATTTTTTCATAATCATTTTATGTCCTTTGTGAGCTCCCATCATATTGGTAATCTTATTTTGGTAGTCATCAAATTTCCCTACACATCGGTTGTTTACAAGGTTACTCTTATTTTGGGCCATTGGATATAATAAAAGTAAAATTTTGTATGGATGTCTTATAAAGTTAAACAGGTATAGTGAAATCCAATGATATTAATTTGATAGATTATAAATTACATTTCTCTCATTATTTTATGAGTTTTAAGATTCTATCAATGTTATCCAGGATCTATTTCCTAACATATATTATTATGGTCATTATTTTAACTCCCATAATAATTGTTTATAATGAGCTTATTAATTTACAAAATCATATCCCTTCGGAGGGTCAAACGAAGTATGCAGTAAGGCTTGAAGTGGTGTATTAGGTTACCCCGAGTCAGGCCAACAACACCTTTTCTTAGTTGTTACTCCTAGGTACATCTATGCCCAGACCCCATCCACATATAGTACCCATAATGGGATATATTTTCTTGATAAACCACTAACTATATACTTACAAATATTAAGCGATGCATTTCTTCACTTAGTCTTATCCTTAATGGGTTTTCGCTAGGATGTTCTAATCCTAATCCCAAAAAAAATTTACCTTTCTTTGATATAGACTATAGAAACACTGATTTTTATTGCATATAAAAACCTAATTTATTACCTGAGATCACACTTAATACAACCCAAAAATATCTACAATTATAGTTTATTTTGGAATTAAGTACATTACATAAAATATTATAATATGGCAAAGAACCAAAATATTGAAAACATCATTGATATGATCATGATGATCCATATAACATAAAACTACATTGGGAATACAAGGGACATTCATTAAAAATGGTGAGATATAAATCCTATTAAGGGAATAAATAAGCAATAACAATAAGAATAAAATTAATGATAGAAAAATGTAATATCAATGTATCATAGAAGAAACATGAATAATAAGGCATGATATAACCTGATAATCGTAACATGGGAAATGTCACAACAACTTATAACACTACATCATAAATATAGGTCATGAATGAACCTACCAATACATCATGGTGGAAAAAGTCCCATTATGGAATTAGGTAGAACCCATATCCCAATATGATGTATCATTTTACTAAACGATACCCAATACATTGGAGTGCTATCAGGATGCATCATTCATAATCATTTCATTCTCATGCTTATGTATGCCATATAGACTTTATAACATGGATTCATTCAACATCATACCTTATTCAGAGATAATGGAATGTGGAATAAACACAAGTAAGTCTCAAATAAGTATGTATATGTTCATAAAGGAGAATATCCTTGATATAAAATGGGTATGATATTCACTACATGGTTACTTTGGTATAGAAAATAGTTGTGCAATTTCAGAAGTATAACAACACCATGTAGAAAATTATAAAATGGGTTGATGATAGATAATGTGCTATATCATCATTTATACATGAAATTAACAGTAACATGGACATGGAAATACATTCCACAATGTGTGTTTCGGTGCGAATGTGCGTCGGGTTACGTTGTTCCGCCAGGACGCGTTCGCGCGTGCACCCGTCAACCCGAGGGGATGGGCGCACGACTTGTGGTCCCGCAGTCCCGCTTTCCAAAGGCGGGCGGCATCCGTCCCTTATTCAGAGGCGTCTGCTCCTTGATCGAAACTGGGATGATGGGATGTCGGCTCCTCCTTCCTTGGACGTCTCCTCGGAACTCGTCGCCTAATCCGGGTCTCCCTCATAGATTTAAGACATGCTCGTGAATCTCATTCCCGGCGCCATATCTTCATGGACACCGGTTAATTACGCTGCTTCCGCCCGGACGCTCCAAGGAGTCTGGTCGGGGCAGCAACCTGCGGTGAGAAGGCCGGGTGGCTCTGGGTGCTGGGGGCGTGTCGTAACACTGCGACTCTGCACGTCTGTCTTCCGTCCCTAATAGGGCTTCTCGAAGGCACGATGACCTCAGGCATCCCGCACTGGGTGCAGGGAACTGTGTCCCCTGAGGTTTTCCTCAGCTTCCCATGTTTAACACGGGGTATGCCGCGAGTTTAACGTCCAGCGGGGACGGCATCGGACCGATCAACACGAATAGTGGATCAGATGACAGAACCCCTTGCGGGGAACCTCCGATGCTGGGGCCAACGCATGGGTGACTTCCCAAGTGATATGGAGTGGAGTGAAGTGGCATGACCCCACCGGGATGTGGCGGCCCGGGTAAGGATCTGGATGGATGATGGAGTGAAGAGCTTGGACCCCGTAGGGGGTTCCTACGTACCACGCGTTAGCACGGATCAAAGTCAACGTAGTTCAGGTATACATTTTAACGTCATGCTGGACGTCGGCAAGCCGACTCGCGAAGGGGTCGAGGCCGCCGGGCGGAGGATTGAACCGAACCACCTCACACAGAGGGGGATGGAACGGCCGGGTGGATCACAGTTTCACGTCATGCTGGACGATAAAAGGAGAGATGGAAAAAGGGGCTGTGGGGAGGCACAGTGGAGATACACACGGGCAGTCTCCCACAGTGGCGGATTCATAGGTGAATCGACGCAAGCGTGAACCCTGGAGGGGTCCACTGATGGACGAACTGACGTGAATACGACCGGGACGACCAGGTGGTGGGCTTGAACCTCAGGGAGGCTTCCTACGTACCCTGTTTAGATGACAGGGATCAAAGTCCACGTAGTTCATTCTGTCAGGACTTACGCACTTGAGGCAGCCCGGATGCGGCAAAGCTCAGTTGGAAGGGACTTGGACCGAAAGTAGGAGACACCTCGATCCCAGTCACACCCTCTACTGGCTTCGGCTATGGGGGAGCGCAATGGAGATACACATGTGCAGCCCCCCACAAGAAACTATGGGTTTGTAATACCCTACCCCCGTAGGGAAAAGCCGCTCCCATTAAATCGTCCCTAAAGAGGGGAAATCCCGACATCCCTGCAGAGACGAGCGGGTGGGGGCCACATCCAAACCGGGGGGGGGACCCTGCGTGCGAGGCACGAGATCGGGTGATGCGGACGGTTTAGCGTCTTGCCAGACGAAGTACAGTTTAACGTCGTGTGTTGAGGACGAAGCGGACGGTTTAACGTCTTGCCGGACGAAGTACAGTTTAACGTCGTGTGTTGAGGACGAAGCGGACGGTTTAACGTCTTGCCGGACGAAGTACAGTTTAACGTCGTGTGTTGAGGACGAAGGTGCTTGGCAGTTTAACGTCTTGCAGCACGTACGATAGGGGCTAGGCAGTTTAGCGTCGTGCAGCTTGGACGTAGTACAGTTTAACGTCATGTTGGACGGATGCAGTTTAGCGTCATGCGGGACGAATGTGCAGTTTAACATCATGCTGGACGAATGTGCAGTTTAACGTCATGCGGGACGAATGTGCAGTTTAACGTCATGCGGGACGAATGTGCAGTTTAACGTCATGCGGGACGAATGTGCAGTTTAACGTCATGCGGGACGAATGTGCAGTTTAACGTCATGCGGGACGATGGATTGCCGCTGATGGGTCTGTGTCACTTCGCACGAGCCTGGAGGGCCGCACGGGAAGACAACTAACGGTGCGGGCACCCTGGATGAAGATCATCGGGCGCCACGCAGGCGGGTACCCTCAGGGGGTCAAAGGGGGCGACCCCGGCGGGTTGCGCGCAAAAGAGGAGCTTTGCGCGCAAAAACAGCAGGGCGGCGCGCAAAATGGCGGGCTGATGCGCAATCGGGCCAGCCCTTTGCGCGCGGATGATTGAGATTGCGCGCACCGGGCTTCGGACAGCTCGCGGGGGCAACGGCTCATTCTCTAACGAATGGCCACTTTGAAAATGGGGGGTGCGCGCAATCGGGCTGGATTGCGCGCACCCGGGGGCAATTGCGCGCAAGAGGCTTCTTTTGCGCGCAAAGGCCTTTGGGTTAAGGATTATTCAAAGGAAAGGAGCCAAGGGGATTGCGCGTGAAGGCGAACCCCAAGGCTCTATTGCGCGAAAGAAAGGAGGTTACCTGAAGATCGGCATTGCGCGCGGAAGGGGTTGGATTGCGCGAACGAGCGACGCTTCGGATTCTGGCAACCTTCAAAACGTCGGGGGTCGCCTTATATTTATAGGCAACCCCGGGCGCGGAATCCGGTCTCGAGCGCGGAATTCCCTTCGCGGGCGCGGAATCAGGACCCGGCGCGCAAGGGAGCCGCGCAGGCCACGGGCGCGCAAAATAGCACGCCGGCCCAGCGCATTGCGCGCATCCCGGGAGGATTGCGCGCCGCGACTCAACATTGCGCGCGGGCCTCTGAAATTTCGCGCAAGTCCTCCGGGCCCTCCGGAATGTGCCTCTGACTCCAAATATCACTTCGCTTTCCGCATCCGGAGCTTCGTTTGGGAACAACGGACTTTTCCGGCGTCTACAAAAGCCCCCCCTCGGAATCTGATCGGCGAGAGGTCGCAACGATCGGGTTCCGAGGGAGACGTCGGAATGCCGAAGTCCTGGGCTGCGCGGGACTTAGGCGCGCAACAAGGGGCGCCGGGCGCGCAATTCACAGCCGCGGTCGCGCAATCGAGCGTTCCGCGCGGCCCGGAATCCCGGCCTCATCTATAAATAGGGGTCCAGGGTTCCGCGTTCCGTACACAGGCCTTCCGCGCGATAAGCTTCAACGCTCTCGTGCGCGAAATTTCCTTTTCCGGTCGCGAAATTCGCCCGATCGGCGTGCAAAACCATCCGGAATTCGCCTGTCTTTGCGCGAAAACCCGAAACTTTGCGCGACATTCTTCCCAATTGCGCGTCGTCCACTTGGATTGCGCGCCAACCTTCAAACTTCTCTACCAGCCTCATCCAATCCCGCACACTTCATCCCTTAACCCGCACGACTCCCGAAACTTCTGAGATGGCCGCGCATCAAGGAAATGAGGGGGATGCCGCTACTCGCAGAGCTGAGATGGCGACGAACGAGGAGGTTTACGGAGCCAAGGAGATTGTTTCCAACAATCAATCCTTGTTCGACTTGCTGACGCCGGCCCAGAAGACATATCCTCTGTCGGACAACCTGCCGCTCTGGAACTTCGGCATCCTGGATGAGGTTCCGGTGCCAGGGTTCGAGGTTGATGCGCCACGGACCTGGGTGACTCGGGAGGACGAGCTTCCCCGCTATAACATCACCAACAATGGGCATCCTGCCAGGGAGACCAGGCACTTGGACGTCTACGTCCTGAACCCGAGGACGCGAACCATTGACGGGGGTGAGCCTACTGCGAAGAATTCTCCAGCCCTCTACTCGAGCACATATCGCCAGAGTGTCACTGACGACACCAAGGGCTGGCTGAAGGACTGAGACTTGCGGTCTGGGGGCAATTTCACCAGCGAGTGGGCCTGGGCGTTCTGGGTACGCCACACTTGCGATCACTTTGCAGAGGAGCTGCGGTACATCGGCCTATTTGAGGCGGTGTGGACGTCGCAGTTCCACTTCTACCAGCAGTCCGAGCTCGGGCCGGAGCTATTCACCCGCTGGTCTCCGGATACCAACACCTTCCATCTTCACCATGGGGAGGTCGGCATCGGTCTCTGGGTCATCCACTGCATCGGAGGTATCCCGCTGGAGGGCTACCAATACGATGAGTTCCTGCCACCGAAGAACACCTGGGAAGACAGGTCACAGACTCCTATTCTGACATGGCATCTGCTTGACCTGGCAACGCAGCGGCTCGGGATCAAGGACTTCCAGAAGGACATAGCCTACAAGGAGTGGTTCAGCCAGTTCATGGAGCATGACCCGGCGGTCAAGATGCCAGGCAGGGGGATGTGGTGCCCGACCGCAGCTCAGAGGAGCCGGAACGGGTCGTACTGGCGGGTCCTGGAGACGGGCGACTACCGCTCATGGGGGTACCGCGTCATCGAGGCCCGGGACCCAAATGTCCGGTACGCGGCGTTCCTGGCCGCCTTTCTGAGTGGGTGGCTCATGCCAGTGCGGGACGCGAGAATGGGCGTTCGCCCGGCGACACTGGCGGTGGCGGGCGCTATGGCCGCCAACAAAAGATACATCCTCAGTGTCCCAGTGCTGGCGAGGCTGTATGCCATCCTGGGACGCATCTCACGAGGGGGGTCGCCACGAAGGATCTGTGGGCCCTTTCAGTTCTTCCACGGCTGGGTGGCTGCTCACCTCGGTGGGTACACGTTTCCGAACGCCATCATTCCTCCGGGCAACGGCCTGCGACCCTCCCTGCTGAACATCGCGGGGGTCGCTCCGATGACCCTAAGTGAGGAGGGCGTGAGGATTCGGATTGGAAATCATGCCAATTTCAACTTCAGTCCGTTCCCCACTCCCGTCGGCCAGATGATCGACAACGGGCAGGGTCCGCTGGAGCAGCATGAATACTTCCTGAACATGCGGGGCGGGGTGCTCGTGGCTCGGATCGACGGGAAGGTGATCTGCGAGCCTTACGTGCCAACCCGGTTCGCCAGGCAGTTCGGGTGCCTTCAACGGATGCCGAAGAGGGTATTCACTGCTGTCCGGGAGGAGACGAACCCTTGCGTCCTTCGCCAGATGTGGCTGATGTTTGCCGCTTTCGGCTCTAGCGACGTCATCACTCTCCCTCCTACCGGAGTTGACGTAGGCTTGGAAACCGAGTACGCCGAACACTGGGCCATCGCGTACCCCGAGGGGCTTCTACGGAAGCCAGTTCGGCGGCTCGAGGTTACCCGTGCGGAGACCGGGCGTCAAGGAAGGAGGCGAGGCGCCGCCACACGGGGGAGAACGGAGGCGCGCCAAGCAGCGGAGCCGGCGCGGTCAGGGACTTCGGCGGCGGGCACATCGCGAGCTGCCGCCACGACCTCAGCGCCCAGAGAGGGGGCACGTGCGGTGGTCGAAGAGCGGCCCGGGAAGTAGGTGAGACGTCTGCTCGAACCCTCCCACGATGCAGTCTTCCCGGCGTTGTGGTCGGCCTGGATGACCCTGCGGCAGTCACTGGGGACCGACGCCATCTGGCGAAAGATTCTCAGAGAAGGAATCCATCTGCCAGAGGTCGGGCGCCTCCATATTGTAACAACCCGAGATTTTATGAAAAATATTCTTTTTTTATTTTACTAATGTTTTGTGTTATACGATACACCAAAAGGAGCTTGCACAACACGCATCCTTGACTTGCCTTGCATTACACGCAATCACGACCTTCCTCGATAGCGTGTGTAATACGCAATACCAAGTTTCACTAAACAACGATATGCTAGCCGTTATGAATAGTAATAACCACTTTTTAAATTCTGTAAATCTTATTTTTCAAAATGAACTTCATTTTTGGATTCGGAGTATCGAATTTAGCCTAAGGTGAAATTTTGGTACTTTTCGGATAACTTTCATATTCTGGTGAATAGTGAAAATTACTAAATTATAATTAAAAACAACCTTTTTAATCGAAATAATTAATAGTGATAAATTATTAATTTGATTGGTTTTAAAGTATATTTAGAATATATTTTTACAATTTAATTCAATGTTGGTCATTGGTTGTAATTTCACATTTAAACCAGACATAATCAAGTGTCAATCTTTTGATAGAAATTGTTTCTTAAAAACACGCTATTTGTCTTAACAGCGGGATTTAATTATAAAATTAATTAATTCAACTTCTATGTTATGAATTTGGTAAAATAGACTTCATTTTTGAATTCGGAATATGAAATATAGCTTAGGATGAAATTTTGGCATTTTTCTGAAAACCTTCATTTTTTGATGAATAGTGAAACTACTAAGTGGTAGGTTAAAAACTGAATTTTGCATAAAACTTAATTTTACCGCTTCTGTGAATGGAATTTCAAAATTCCGAGAGACACGGTTAATATCAAGGACTAAAATGTGGTTCAATGAGATGAAAATAATTTTTTGGTGACTAGTAACTTTTTACTATTTTTACCGCGATTAATAGTAAATAGGGTAACTAAGGGTAAATATGATATTAATATTACCCTAACACATGTCCTAATTCTATTGTACAAGTGTAATTCGACCAAAAACAAACTTAGGAATAAGATATGACCATTTAGGCCCACTTGGATTAGATTAGGACATTTATTATTAATTTATTTAAAGAAGGGTTAAAATAGTTAAAATCAAAGTTTAATAAGTAAATAATTTTTAATATAGGGTTATACATAAGATAAATTCGATTGTAAATATTCATTAGAAAGCTAAAAAGAGTTCCTACATGATGGTATTTTATTTGTAATTTTTAGACATCAAATAATTTAATTTATTTATGACACAGTGATGATGCAGTAATTATCTTATTAATGAAATATTGACATAATTGATGTTATAAACACCAAAATAAATATAATTTGAGACTTTTTATGAATTCCACTAATTTTCTAGGTTACTATGATATATTAATGTTGATTTAATCAACTTGGTTCGAACATTTAATTCTGTTATGACTTTCAAAAAAATCATATATCAAATAGTGTCAAAATTGACACAAAATAGTTTTTAAATCAAATATTATATTATTAATTGTTATTGTATTCCTAAAAATCTAAGGTTCGGCCAAATGACTTAGATAAAGATATATATATTAATAATAAACAATTTGGGGTTCGTTTGGCATGTTATAGTATGTTTATTAACCATATAGTGAAAGAAAACAAAAAGGACACGGTAAAAGTTAAATTATTTAACTTAGAGTTAAATCTAATTGATAAGGTTTAAAATAATATCCAAACATGTCTAAATTTGATTGGTTGATGAGATTACAACCCTATCTCATCTAATCTTCGAATATGAGTCATTTTTGGAGTTTTTTTAAGTGGGGTTAGATTTATTATAAATTAATATTTTTAAAAATTCCTAAGGTGCCCCTCTCCTCCCCTATAAAAGGACACCTCCTCCCCCTCCTCCTCACACCAATTTGAGCACTCAAGCTCGGCCAACCCCTGCCAAAATCTCTTCTCCACTTCCCTAGAAACATCCTAGAGGTTCTGGTCTTCCTCAAAGACCAATTCTAGTGCCCTAAAAGGAGGTCTCAAAGAGGCACTTCAAAGAAGAGGTAATTACCGTTACCAATTCTTTCATCTTTATTTCTTCTTCCACTTCTTCTTCTTAGGTTGTTTCATTATGAAGTAATAACATCAGTATCACTCATATACTGATATGTTATTATAAGTATGAAACAACCCTATTTCACCATCTATCCATCCTACGGAAAAAGAAATCACCGCGCGTGCGTACGTACGGAATACCGTCTCCACGCCGTGGTGTAATCTATTTTCCACCACCACCTTACATGGATGGGTATAATGGTGTAAAGAATAACTATACATAGTTATTACAACATCATATTGATTCTGATATATTGTATAATCCACTCCAATTCAATTCAATATTTATAGAAATGATATCATCGCTCATGCGTACGTACGGAATACCGTCTCCACGACGCGATGAGATTCATTCTCCATGTTAACCATTTAAGAATGATTATAATGTATATACAAGAAATAATAATGAAATATATGACATTATAAAGCTACTGGATTTATGTATATATATACATATGTATGTCATCTATTTCAAGACAATAAGGAAAGAAAAATAGCGTTCATGCGTACGTACGGACTACCGTCTCCATGAACGGTGTTTTTCATTTTATTTATCTATCTATTATATATATATATATATAATGAATATATATGATATATATAAATCATATTTTGGAAGTAAGTAAATCATGATATAAGTAATAATGATGTCAAGAACAACAAGTCAAAACACCTACGATAAATGAAACGATTTTACCCAAAACGCTTCTTTAACTTGGAATTTACAAAAGAACGGGTAATATAATGTCATAAGTAAACCATATATGATATCATAACAATGAATATGATTCTGTAATAAGTCAATGACATTATTTAAATCATTATACAGGAGGTTCGGACACATATGAAGCAAATTGGACCTAAGGTAAGGGAAATATCACAATCTCATTTTTATCAGAGATTGTTTATTCGTAAGTATTTACTGGGGTGTATTTTATCATCCACATCCATGTTACCTCAATATGAAATATTGTTTTTATACACTTTCAATAGTTTAAATCCAATTTTACCCTTAGGTGAGTTTTTAGAAAAGAATATGAAAGGAATCTTTTGTCGTTTTTCCGTACGAGGTACTTTTTGACTTTTCCGACAAAAGTACGAAGAATGTTTTTTTTAACTTATACGGCACGAATGGATTTATGCTGTTTTATAAAGCCTTATTTTCATGAAGCTTCCTCTAAAAGATTTCATGACTATTTTCAATAAAATCTCTTTCTTTTAAAATTGCATGATGTTTTGTGAAAAGAAATTGATTTTGAAGAAGAAAGTATATTTTCCTCAAGAATTCAATTCAAGTGTTTTATCAAAATTATTTTCCATCTAAGATAATAAAGGGTTCTGTTTCTATCCATATTTTTACATTGATTTGACTATGTTGTGATGGAATTATGTTTATGAATTCCTTTATCTTATATGAATGGTTTTATGATGTCATGTTGTTTAAGAATCCCATTTTTATTACATGGGTTATGCGATGATGTATGATTTATGATTTTGTGGCACACATAAGAAAGGATTCATTAAGAGATGGGTGGGACCTATATCTCCCTCCAATGCATTGGGTAAAGATTTTATATCTCATGAGATAGACATGGCTGGAATGGTAGGTTATACCGGTTCAGTGAAACAGGACTGAAACGTGGATTACTCGATTCAGAAAGGGACTTTGTCCACTAAGATAGTCTTGGCAATGAGTCTTGACTAACAAGAAATGATTCTCTATGATTATGTGTGTATGCCACAATGAGTAATGTTTTAAGTTATGGTTTCATTTTCACTACTATGATTTATCCCATGTTATGAAATTATGCTCTCTTTTGCAGGTTAAGATTTCCAAAAATGTTATGTTCTTATGAAAATTATGTGATTGATATTTCTTTTGTTTACCCTTACTGAGCATTTGAGCTCACCCTTTTATGTTTTCTTTTCCCCAGGATATAAAGAAAGGTTTTAGGTAAAAAAAAAGAAGATCTTTGTGGGAGATTTTGAAGATCTTTCACCAGGATTAGAAGATTACGTTCCGAGTTTCCAAAGACACTAAACTATTACGGTCCTTGTGTGTGTGTTTTTGTTATGTACTAAGTATTCCGCAAATGTAATGTAATGTCCATGTACGATAGGCTTCGGGTCTCTACAGTTGGTATCAGAGGAAAGGTTTAGTCAACCTTTGGAAACTAGGATGCGAAAACGTTAGTGAGATCCCTAGAGATATTTCTGAGGTATGTCTAGGGATGCCCCTAAGGATAAGTATACGTATAGGATATAGTTCTAGAACTATGGTAACGATATTAGATTAAACCAAAGATGATAGATATTTTAGTTACTCCCCCTTTATTACGATTTTTTCATCTAACACTATTTTGTTTGGGTATTAGAAAATGGCTGGAAACAAGATGATTCACAATAATGGAGGATATGATGGACAATGGAATGATATTCTTCATGAGCAACCAAATGAAATGGGATTTGGATGTCCAAACATCATTATTATGCCGAATCAGCAATCTCACAACATGATCAATAAAGTAAAATTCGGTATGTTTCCTGACTCGACTAATAAGAGAAAGATGGAGTTCCATGATGATCATAGAGGAAAGAAAGTTCAGTTTCCCCTATGTAAATCATGTGGGAAGAGGCATCAAGGAGAATGTTTCAGGGGAACTGGAAGATGCTTTGGGTGTGGAAAAGAAGGACACAAAGCAAGTAAGTGCAAAGGAAAAGGGTCGGTTAACACCATGGATGAGGATAATGGTATTGCTACGACATCAAAATTGGTTAAGTGTTTTAAATGTGGAATGTATGGGCATTATGCAAACAAATGCCCTAAGGGAAAGACTCATGAAGAGAATCAGTATGGTCATATGGGTAGTATTTATGTGGATGATGATGAAGAGACTACAAATGATATGTGAGATGAAAGAATTTTTGAAGCTCGGTCAATGGTTTGAGAATGTAGTGGAATGATTACATGTTTATCATGTGTAATTTTGGAATAAAGAGACATCTATGGATTGTTACACTGTTGTCTTTCCTTGTGTTTTGAAAGTGTATGATTAATGTTACCAGTATCCATGAAAGGTTATCCAGATAATTTTGGAATGTAGATGATATGCGCATAATGAAGGGATAAGGAGAAAATTAAATGTTTGATAGTATTCATGAGCTCATGATTGATATAAGGACTAAGTGATATCATGGTTTGAGTATAAATAATTTTGAGGATTTTGGTATGTGGAAAGTGTTAACTTTTAACTGCACTCATGTTTTCACTAAGGTATTCAAGAGAATACACGATAAAGGACTTTGAATGTTTGGAATGTGACCAACAAGACATATCTTATGATATGTGGGGATCAACGACAGTATTAAATCTCTAGTAATTGATGTCACTATATTATGAGAGTGGACTGTAGTATTATGTATAAGCCTAAAGATTAGACTGGATTATGTTGGACATAAGTTAGTATTGTTTAAGGATATAAGATTTTCGATATTATTGATGGGATGTTATAGTAACGTAGTTTTAGAAAAAGGGACAACCTGCAGGACGGGCGACAGCCCATCGCTTCGGACAAGGCTGTAGGAATCGAACCCACAACCGAAGTGCGACTGGCCTTTATCGCCTACCACTGACCTACAGGAAGTCCCTGTTTAGTAGAAACTAGTTTTATTATATTAAGCTGTATGATATATGAAGTATAAGTCCATATGTGATTAATCTCACTATAGATCGACTTATGTATATAATTTTGCTAACCTTTTGTTTGAAACAGATAGAATGACCCGTCATTCTATCACATGATCTGCTAACACTTCATGAATAACAAATTCAACTTCATTTATTTAAGAGATGAAGTGGAAATTGTTAAAGGCACAAACAACAGTGAGATTGTACCAAAATAAAGTAAGTATTTATTCTAATTCAAATTCTTTAACTTTAGGGAAATGATCTTGAAAACCAAAAATGTTGTCCTAGTTCTCTTATACCTGATGAATCAGATGGTACCTTATATCATCACAAATCTATGGATTTGTGATTACTGGCTTTTCCATAGCCATGTTCTCTACCACTCTCCATCAGAACATGATGGTTAGATTTCTCTTCCATATCCATATTTTCACCTATGTGGAAACCCAGTGATTAGTTTATTTGGGTAATCGTTACATTTCATACTTTAGTTTTTAAAGCCAAGTTTTGGTATTCCCTTTTACGATGTGGGTTTCTATTAAAGAAACTTTCGAATAGTAAACCATTTATAACCCCGACGAATTTCGAGGGCGAAATTCATTTTAAGAGGGGTAGAATGTAACAACCCGAGATTTTATGAAAAATATTCTTTTTTTATTTTACTAATGTTTTGTGTTATACGATACACCAAAAGGAGCTTGCACAACACGCATCCTTGACTTGCCTTGCATTACACGCAATCACGACCTTCCTCGATAGCGTGTGTAATACGCAATACCGAGTTTCACTAAACAACGATATGCTAGCCGTTATGAATAGTAATAACCACTTTTTAAATTCTGTAAATCTTATTTTTCAAAATGAACTTCATTTTTGGATTCGGAGTATCGAATTTAGCCTAAGGTGAAATTTTGGTACTTTTCGGATAACTTTCATATTCTGGTGAATAGTGAAAATTACTAAATTATAATTAAAAACAACCTTTTTAATCGAAATAATTAATAGTGATAAATTATTAATTTGAGTGGTTTTAAAGTATATTTAGAATATATTTTTACAATTTAATTCAATGTTGGTCATTGGTTGTAATTTCACATTTAAACCAGACATAATCAAGTGTCAATCTTTTGATAGAAATTGTTTCTTAAAAACACGCTATTTGTCTTAACAGCGGGATTTAATTATAAAATTAATTAATTCAACTTCTATGTTATGAATTTGGTAAAATAGACTTCATTTTTGAATTCGGAATATGAAATATAGCTTAGGATGAAATTTTGGCATTTTTCTGAAAACCTTCATTTTTTGATGAATAGTGAAACTACTAAGTGGTAGGTTAAAAACTGAATTTTGCATAAAACTTAATTTTACCGCTTCTGTGAATGGAATTTCAAAAATCCGAGAGACACGGTTAATATCAAGGACTAAAATGTGGTTCAATGAGATGAAAATAATTTTTTGGTGAATAGTAACTTTTTACTATTTTTACCGCGATTAATAGTAAATAGGGTAACTAAGGGTAAATATGATATTAATATTACCCTAACACATGTCCTAATTCTATTGGACAAGTGTAATTCGACCAAAAACAAACTTAGGAATAAAATATGACCATTTAGGCCCACTTGGATTAGATTAGGACATTTATTATTAATTTATTTAAAGAAGGGTTAAAATAGTTAAAATCAAAGTTTAATAAGTAAATAATTTTTAATATAGGGTTATACATAAGATAAATTCGATTGTAAATATTCATTAGAAAGCTAAAAAGATTTCCTACATGATGGTATTTTATTTGTAATTTTTAGACATCAAATAATTTAATTTATTTATGACACAGTGATGATGCAGTAATTATCTTATTAATGAAATATTGACATAATTGATGTTATAAACACAAAAATAAATATAATTTGAGACTTTTTATGAATTCCACTAATTTTCTAGGTTACTATGATATATTAATGTTGATTTAATCAACTTGGTTCGAACATTTAATTCTGTTATGACTTTCACAAAAATCATATATCAAATAGTGTCAAAATTGACACAAAATAGTTTTTAAATCAAATATTATATTATTAATTGTTATTGTATTCCTAAAAATCTAAGGTTCGGCCAAATGACTTAGATAAGGATATATATATTAATAATAAACAATTTGGGGTTCGTTTGGCATGTTATAGTAAGTTTATTAACCATATAGTGAAAGAAAACAAAAAGGACACGGTAAAAGTTAAATTATTTAACTTAGAGTTAAATCTAATTGATAAGGTTTAAAATAATATCCAAACATGTCTAAATTTGATTGGTTGATGAGATTACAACCCTATCTCATCTAATCTTCTAATATGAGTCATTTTTGGAGTTTTTTTAAGTGGGGTTAGATTTATTATAAATTAATATTTTTAAAAATTCCTAAGGTGCCCCTCTCCTCCCCTATAAAAGGACACCTCCTCCCCCTCCTCCTCACACCAATTTGAGCACTCAAGCTCGTCCAACCCCTGCCAAAATCTCTTCTCCACTTCCCTAGAAACATCCTAGAGGTTCTGGTCTTCCTCAAAGACCAATTATAGTGCCCTAAGAGGAGGTCTCAAAGAGGCACTTCAAAGAAGAGGTAATTACCGTTACCAATTCTTTCATCTTTATTTCTTCTTCCACTTATTCTTCTTAGGTTGTTTCATTATGAAGTAATAACATCAGTATCACTCATATACTGATATGTTATTATAAGTATGAAACAACCCTATTTCACCATCTATCCATCCTACGGAAAAAGAAATCACCGCGCGTGCGTACGTACGGAATACCGTCTCCACGCCGTGGTGTAATCTATTTTCCACCACCACCTTACATGGATGGGTATAATGGTGTAAAGAATAACTATACATAGTTATTACAACATCATATTGATTCTGATATATTGTATAATCCACTCCAATTCAATTCAATATTTATAGAAATGATATCATCGCTCATGCGTACGTACGGAATACTGTCTCCACGACGCGATGAGATTCATTCTCCATGTTAACCATTTAAGAATGATTATAATGTATATACAAGAAATAATAATGAAATATATGACATTATAAAGCTACTGGATTTATGTATATATATACATATGTATGTCATCTATTTCAAGACAATAAGGAAAGAAAAACAGCGTTCATGCGTACGTACGGACTACCGTCTCCATGAACGGTGTTTTTCATTTTATTTATCTATCTATTATATATATATATATAATGAATATATATGATATATATAAATCATATTTTGGAAGTAAGTAAATCATGATATAAGTAATAATGATGTCAAGAACAACAAGTCAAAACACCTACGATAAATGAAACGATTTTACCCAAAACGCTTCTTTAACTTGGAATTTACAAAAGAACGGGTAATATAATGTCATAAGTAAACCATATATGATATCATAACAATGAATATGATTCTGTAATAAGTCAATGACATTATTTAAATCATTATACAGGAGGTTCGGACACATACGAAGCAAATTGGACCTAAGGTAAGGGAAATATCACAATCTCATTTTTATCCGAGATTGTTTATTCGTAAGTATTTACTGGGGTGTATTTTATCATCCACATCCATGTTACCTCAATATGAAATATTGTTTTTATACACTTTCAATAGTTTAAATCCAATTTTACCCTTAGGTGAGTTTTTAGAAAAGAATATGAAAGGAATCTTTTGTCGTTTTTCCGTACGAGGTACTTTTTGACTTTTCCGACAAAAGTACGAAGAATGTTTTTTTTAACTTATACGGCACGAATGGATTTATGCTGTTTTATAAAGCCTTATTTTCATGAAGCTTCCTCTAAAAGATTTCATGACTATTTTCAATAAAATCTCTTTCTTTTAAAATTGCATGATGTTTTGTGAAAAGAAATTGATTTTGAAGAAGAAAGGATATTTTCCTCAAGAATTCAATTCAAGTGTTTTATCAAAATTATTTTCCATCTAAGATAATAAAGGGTTCTGTTTCTATCCATATTTTTACATTGATTTGACTATGTTGTGATGGAATTATGTTTATGAATTCCTTTTTCTTATATGAATGGTTTTATGATGTCATGTTGTTTAAGAATCCCATTTTTATTACATGGGTTATGCGATGATGTATGATTTATGATTTTGTGGCACACATAAGAAAGGATTCATTAAGAGATGGGTGGGACCTATATCTCCCTCCAATGCATTGGGTAAAGATTTTATATCTCATGAGATAGACATGGCTAGAATGGTAGGTTATACCGGTTCAGTGAAACAGGACTGAAACGTGGATTACTCGATTCAGAAAGGGACTTTGTCCACTAAGATAGTCTTGGCAATGAGTCTTGACTAACAAGAAATGATTCTCTATGATTATGTGTGTATGCCACAATGAGTAATGTTTTAAGTTATGGTTTCATTTTCACTACTATGATTTATCCCATGTTATGAAATTATGCTCTCTTTTGCAGGTTAAGATTTCCAAAAATGTTATGTTCTTATGAAAATTATGTGATTGATATTTCTTTTGTTTACCCTTACTGAGCATTTGAGCTCACCCTTTTATGTTTTCTTTTCCCCAGGATATAAAGAAAGGTTTTAGGTAAAAAAAAAGATCTTTGTGGGAGATTTTGAAGATCTTTCACCAGGATTAGAAGATTACGTTCCGAGTTTCCAAAGACACTAAACTATTACGGTCCTTGTGTGTGTGTTTTTGTTATGTACTAAGTATTCCGCAAATGTAATGTAATGTCCATGTACGATAGGCTTCGGGTCTCTACACATATTGCCGACAGGGTGGACTTCAACCGGCAGTATGCGTATCTGACGGCCATGGACGATTACGCGCGCCAACGTGGTCAGCGTGCGGAGCCATCCCTTCTGGTGAAGGTGATGCTCGGTCTAGAGCCCGCTCCAGAACAGATGCCGCCGGAAGAAGACGACAGTAACGACGACTCCGAGGAAGAGGAGGAGATGGGGGAGGATGAAGGCTCCGAGGGAAGATCCCATCAGGGGAGTCCGCGGGAGAGTGGCGAGGTGGCCGGCTCTGACAATGTTGATGTCACCGAGCTCCTCGAGGTCCGCTTCTATCCCTACTCAATCTGCTTCATCCATTCTCTTATGCAGCTTCTAACCCATTTCTCCATCTTTCTCAGGAGCGCACGGATGTTGGTCAGGCGTCCTCAGCGGGAGTAGGAGGGGCGCCAGCAGGACAAGGCGGGGGCCAGGCACCCATTATCGAATTGACAGGCGCTGAAGGGCCCCCTGCTGCAACTGTTCCTACGGCGGCCGGGATAGCGGAAGATGACGCTCTGACCTCCGGTAAGTCTCCTTGCTTTACTGCTGGCGCTTTCCATTGACGATCCGTGACTAACCATGGCATGTCCCGCGCAGTGATCTCAACATTGGAGGCTCGTCGGGTTGCCGAACCCGGGCCATCTACGAGTGGACCAGTGGTGGACATGCCGCCTGCTCCGGAACAGACTTCCCAAACCGAGCCGGCCCCACCAACTGCTGATCAGGGGGCTGCGGACGCCGGTGGTGCTGACGTCGGAGAGAGGTCGGGGGCTGACGAGGGTGTCAACGCCGCTGGGGAGAGAGAAGAAGGTCGCCCAGATGTTGGGGAACCCATCCGTCATGAGGACCTCCCAGGGGCGGACCCTGCAGCAGACCTGCTGGCTGCCTTCCCTGCCTACCAGCCTGCCGACCCCGAGGAGATGGACGACTCAGACGCGGAGGCGGTCGAGGAGAGCCGGATAACGCGCCTCAGGGGGTGGAAGTGCATACAGCGCTTCCTCAAGCGAGACCCATCGGAGTGGATGGGGCGCATGGGATCACTTCAAACCTGGCTGCGCTTCCTGTGTGCCGGGGGAGCTGATGCTCAACACCTCCATCTGACGGTCCGTGATTTCATGGCCGAAAAGATGCGCGAGAGCTGCCGGCGTGCCGACGTCACACAAAGTCGGGACATGTCTGAGAGCACGCGGGCGCTCCTCGCGGCGGAACAGGAAGTCCGGCGCCTCGAAGGGCATGCGGTAGAGAAGGAGGCCTTCGTCGCAACGTGTACCGAGCTTGTGGAGCAACTAGCAGCCCAGCTGGTTGACGCCCAGGTACAGCTGACGGAGGCGGGCCAACAGATGGTCACAATTCAGGTCGAGCGGGAGCGTGCACAGGCCAGAATCGACGAACTGCGTGCTGCGACCGCCGACGAGGAGAGGGCACGGAGAGAGCGAGAAGCAGCTCTGGAGGCCACCAGCCAAAGGGTAGCGGCATTAGAAAGACTCATTCAGCACGCTAATCCCTAAAGGCTTTGTTTTTCCGTTCCCAGAACATTTGCTTCCGCTTCCTTGATCCATTTGTATGAACCAATATATTTATCTGCATCTTTTGGCTTAACATACTCAACCACAATTCACTGTCTTGCGGGAGCGTTAACCAAGCATCATGCATCCATAGATGGGCCTGGATTTCTGGAGAAAAGAGGGGGGTCATTCCTAGGAAAGGAGACCTCAGACCTAATCTATGTATCATCCCCCCAACTTGTTCCAACACACGAGCGGGACAATGCTAGGGGCGTTGAGATTTTATCCGAACATAGGGAAATGAGAAAGGGTGAATCGCGTGTCCCGAATCCAGACATCCACAACGGTCGGCCTTCCAGGAAATGCCCAAGACGGTAGGCGGACAATGGATCGACCATAACAACTGCAATAGACGGACCGAAGGTCATCATTCATATTGCAGGAGGCGGACCACATGTCATCATGAATACCGCTTTGGGGGTTCCTTCAGACACAAGGGTGGAAATCCAGATCAACAGGGCATGCGAAGCGTGGGGCGAAGTGACGATTTGTTCGGACAGAATCCAACGCTCTCAAAATTGCGCCACCGTGGGGAAAGCGTATTAGGCGGATGCACTAAACTGGCCGTGAGTCACCCCAATTCTCAGACAGCACCTCTTTGACGAGGAAACCGTCGCTTCCCACCATTGCAGTGGGGCATCCCGAGCTGAATCGGGGAGAATATCATAATTGCACCACTCTACCAGAAGCCAGGCCAGACGGCCGGCGACGAGGAGGGGCGAGACGTAATGATCCCTGAGGCTGGACCCGAGTTGAGATGCCCGGGTGTTCCTACGTACTCCATCAGGCTGGAGATCAAGCCATACGTAGTTCTGAGAGTGCAGTTTAACGTCATGCAGGACGAAGAATCCCGTTTAGGGGAGATCTTAGTTTAGGGTCGTAGAGCTCGGACCATAAGGAGAGATCTTAGTTTAAGGTCTTAGAGCTCGGACCATAAGGAGAGATCTTAGTTTAAGGTCATAGAGCTCGGACCATAAGGAGAGATCTTAGTTTAAGGTCTTAGAGCTCGGACCATAAGGAGAGATCTTAGTTTAAGGTCTTAGAGCTCAGACCATAAGGACCTCAAAGTACGCCACATCGTGGTCATATCCCCTGGGTATGCGAAGATGCACTGAGGGATAGTGTCAAGAGTGTCGAGGTTTCACCTGGTCAGAATGGGAGGTGGAAAATGTGAATCATGCGGCCATTCACTCAAGGACTGGGGGCACCGGAGTAACGATATGGGAGTACTGCCGACCGTGGCGGAAAAGAAGCATCAATATCGCACTAAACGTTGGTGGAATGAGGCAGCAAACGAGCATCGACCGCTCAATCGCAGGATTCATATCGATTTGCTGCCCGAGGCCATTGGGGGTACCGGCCCGAGTCGGTGGGAGAGCACTGAGGCATTGTGTCCGAACCGTTCACGGGGGCTCCACCCAGGGCGTAGACAATGGGTCCGAATGAAAGGGAGCACGAAGCCTGAAAAGTGGAGGAAACCTGACCAAGAGGAGCCTGACCCTCCTGGCAATAAACCAGAGTACTCTTGACACCGGTGGACCACTGCAAGGGGTCGGGGAACACGCCTTGAGGGTGATCTGAAGGCGGCGGATTCCCCAGAGAAGGGGGAATCTCTAAGAGATGGGGGGCTGGACCCGAAGTTTCAGACATCCGGGCGTTCCTACGTATCCCATAAGGATGGGAATCAAGCCACACGTAGTTCTTGAAGCGCGGCTCCACACAATCGGGCACCAGCGCGGGGAAGAGTGCGGGTCTGACCCTCGCACACAGAAGGAGCGGCATTTGATATTTCTTGTTTGTCCTTAAAGATGAATGGTTTTTCTTTGTGCGGCGACATGCCTGTGATTGAGAAATCTCTGGCGTCGCCACAATAATCAAGCCACGGAAGACATTGATGAATGGCGTGGTTATTAACCAGCGCCCAGCATGAGTGTCCCCTGAGGAGGACATCACGATGCAGTTCCGTTTCTCGTCGGGCGGCCATGACGATCACAGTTTACGGTCGTGTGGTAGGACTAGACAACACAGTTTAAGGTCGTGTGGTTCGGACCATGGAGGAACCCGCTTATTGCGGTACGGCGGACACGGCGGAGGGGGGAACATACCCAGCCCTGCGGTCACGCACGATTCCAAGAGAAGAGTCTTGGGATCGGGGCCTGCGTATGTCCATCACCCGAGGGGCAGAGATGCTAGCCTCCAGATATACTGGGCCCAGAATGCGATTGTTCGGGCGACTCCTTCCTCCTTATGGGGACGAGGGTCCAGCTACGCATGGCCCTTAGGGAGGACATCCATATATATCCTTGGTGCTCAGATCATGGGAGCCTCGAACGACATCATTACCCTGGTTGGTCTGCCTAACGTGTAGAGGTGTACTGGAGGTCAGTATGAAGAGAGTGTCGAGATTCCACTACAACACACAAAGGCGGAGTGTGATGAGGACTGCGCAACCAATGTTCAGAGCCTGAAAGAGCCGACATGGCGATCAAGGACGTTGCTGACCATATTCGCAACACAACATCCGATCGCGTCAGCCTAAGACAGGGCAAGCAAACGAGCATCGACCGCTCAATCGCAGGATTCATATCGATTTGTGGCCCAAGACCCGCCGGTAAATCGACCCGGAGCGGTAGGAGAGCTCTGAGGCATCGTACCCAAACCGCTAACGACGATCCCTTTGAGTGAAGGCTCGAACAAGAGGAAGCGCGAGGCCTGAAAAGCAACACAGGACTTGTCGGGATTGAATCTGACACTACGAATCATAGACCGAAGTACCCAAAACATGTTAACAGATCACCGGGAAGGGTCGGAGGACTCACCCTGAGAGCGACCAAAAGAGGGCAGATCCCCGTGATCAACCAAGAGACGGGGCTGGACCTGAAACACAAGCGTCCAGGCGGTCCTACGTATCCCATAAGGATGGGAATCAAGCCATACGTAGTTCTTGAGAGGCAGTTTAACGTCATGCAGGACGATGGGAGGTGTGAGGTAGTCCCACACACGGGGGAGGCGTACGGCGCGGCCGGTAGACCAACGCGAATGAGGACATAATCCCCCGCTCACGCGATACGCCCCGCACAAAAAGGAGGGGAACTTGGTCCAGAGGCCCAACACGGGATAGAAATTCCCGGGAAATGGGGCTGGGCCTGAAACATGAATGTCCAGGCGGTCCTACGTATCCCATAAGGATGGGAATCAAGCCGCACGTAGTTCTTGAGGGGCAGTTTAACGTCATGCAGGACGATACGCTGGGCAGTTTAACGTCGTGCAGCTTAGACGTAGTGCAGTTTAGCGTCATGCAGGATGAAACACTTGGCAGTTTAACGACTTGCAGCACGGACGAATGTGAAGTTTAACGTCATGCTGGACAAATGTGCAGTTTAACGTCATGCTGGACGTATGTACACTCAGAAAAAGTACTGCTTGAGGAACCTAGCGTTGGTGGGAGGAGTGACACGCTCACCATCCATAGTTGCTAGGGAGTACGCGCCATTGGGATAGACCTTGTGGACAACAAAAGGTCCCTCCCACTTGGGCTCCAACTTGGGCGGCTTCCGGTCGGGGATCATCGGTGCTCTTAGGGCTAGCACTAGATCACCCTGCAGGAAGGAGCGGAGGCGAACCTTCTTATTGAAAGCTCGAGCCATCTTGCTTTGATGCCTCTCCAAGTAGTGAAAAGCGCGAAGTCTATTCTCATCCAGTGCTTCCAACTCGACTAGACGGGCTTCAGCAACTCTGTCCGGCGCTTGCTGGTCGTAGACCGCAGTGCGCAAGGACGGTAACTGGATCTCGATGGGCAGGACGGCCTCAGCTCCATACACCAGGGAATAAGGGGTCATCTGGGTGGAATTGCGAGTCGTCGTCCGATAAGCCCAGAGGGCGTTGGGGATCTTGTCCGGCCAACTCTTCTTGTTCTGACCAACCATCTTTTGCAGAATGTTAGAGAGGGTTTTGTTAAACGCCTCGATCTGTCCATTCGCCTGCGCATGATAGCGAGATGTATGGTTCGAGCGAATGTTATACTTGGCGTACAACTTCTTCAACTCGGCTGCTCGGAAATTGGTTCCGTTATCCGTGAGGATAGCGTGAGGCACTCCAAATCGATAGATGATGTTGGAGGTCACGAAGTCAGCGATCGAACAGGATTTGACCTCTCTGAGCGGAATCACCTCTGCCCATTTGGAGAAGAAGTCCTTGGCGGTCAGAATGAACCGGCACTGGCGAGCTGTCGCCGGTGGGTAAGGTCCCACAACGTCCAGACCCCAGACTGCAAAGGGCCAGGAATACTTAGTGGTATAGAGAGGCTCCGGCGGCCGATGCACAAAGTTTGCATGAACCTGGCACGCATGGCACCTCCTGGAATACTTGATGCAATCATGGATCATGGAGGGCCAGAAGTATCCCAACCTCCGAATCTGGTGGGACAGCTTCGGTCCAGTCTGGTGGGCGCCGCATGAACCGGCATGAACCTCTTGCATGACTCGTGGGATCTCAACTCCCTGAAGGCAACGGAGGAGAACACCATCAAATCCGCGTTTGTAGAGGATCTGCTCCAGGCCGGGACTGCTCTGGAGGACAAACTGCGATGTGCGGCGTCGAACTCGCTCGCGCTCGGCCCGATCCGATGGAAGAATGCCATGTTGGAGGTAATCAACCAAAGGCGTCCTCCAATCAGGGGCTGATCCGACTGTCATATCTGGGGTACTCGGGTCTCTGGGCATAGGGGCAACCGCGGTGAGATTACTTACCAACGGGCCGCGATCTTCTTCCGGGATAACGGGAGCGATGAGCCTGCGGCACGTCACGCGGACGATCAGGTTGTCCTGTTCAGGCTCCGCGAGTGACGCAGCAAGGCTGGCCAAAGCATATGCTCGACCGTTCTGCGACCGGGGAATATGGACAATTTCTGGCCGAGAAGGGAATTGAGCCATCAGAAGGAGGGTGCACTCCAACAATGGCACAAGTTCCGGCTTCCTGACAACATAGTCGCCATTGATCTGCTTAAAAACTAGCTCGGAGTCCCCTTTCACGCACAGATGGGGCACGTCGATCTCAAGAGCTAACTCGAGGCCGGTGATGAGGGCATGGTATTCCGCCTCATTGTTGGTACAACCCTCTGACAACAGGAAAGAGTATGGCAGCACGGCTCGCTCCGGGGTAATGAAGACGATACCCAAGCCCACTCTGTTGAGATTAGGATTATCGAGTCTTCTACCGGTGGGGCTCCGGGAGGCACCGTCAAAGTGCATCTGCTAGCATGGATCGGCTCGATCAACCGAGAGAATGGTCTCATCAGGAAAGCCTAGATCCAGCGGCTGATCCGCGGAGGTCGGGTGAGCTGCCAGAAAGTCTGCCAATGCTTGCCCTTTGATGGCCTTCTGAGACACATACCTGATGTCGAACTGCTGGAGAATCACATCCCACCGTGCTAGACGGCCAGTCAACATAGGTCGGCTCAGGATATATTTCAACGGGTCTACCCGAGAAACCAACTGTACCTCATGGTGCTGCAAGTAGTGCCGCAATTTCTGTACGGAAAATACGAGCGCCAGGCAGCTCTTCTCGATGGGGGAATACCTAACTTCCGCATCGAGGAGCATGCGACTGAGGTAATAGAGGCTATTCTCCGTTCCCTCATTGTTCTTCTGGGCGAGAAGGGCACCCAGGGACCGTTCCAGGGCGGTCACATAGAGGACCAGCGGCTTCCCGGATACAGGCGGCATCAGAACCGGAGGTTGAAGCAGGTACTGCTTGATTTCCTCGAAAGCGGTCTGACACTCTTTATCCCATACATAGGTGGCACCATTCTTCATGAGCCGAGAAAAGGGCTTACACTTGCCGGCCAGATTCGCGATGAATCGGCGTATATAGGCTAAGTGGCCTTGGAACCCTTGCAGTTCCCGGACGGTACCTGGGGGAGGAATTTGGCTAATCGCCCTGATCTTCTCTGGGTCGATCTCAATACCCCGGTATCTTACCACAAATCCAAGGAACATTCCGGAGGTGACCCCAAAGGCACACTTCAACGGGTTCATCTTCAGGCAGCGAGACCGGAGGAAGCCGAACACTTTCTCAAGATCTTTGAGATGGTCCTGACGCCGGCGCGATTTGACAACCAAGTCGTCGACGTAGCATTCCACCAGTGTGTCGAGGATTGGCTTGAATATGCGGTGCATCGCCCGTTGATAGGTGGCACCTGCATTCTTCAGGCCGAAGGGCATGACCCGGTAGAAAAAGGTACCTTGGGGGGCCCTGAAGGCAGTGAACTCCTCATCCTCAGGGGCCATCCGAATTTGGTTGTATCCGGAGTATCCATCCATGAAGGAGAGGGATTGGAACCCTGCCGTGGCATCAATCAACAGCTCTGTCACTGGAAGGGGAAAATCATCCTTCGGACAGTGGCGGTTGAGATCGCGGAAGTCGATGCAGACTCTCATCTGCCCGTTCTTCTTCCTGACCGGCACAATGTTGGCCAGCCATTTGGGGTACTGAACTTCCCTCACGAAGTTGGCTTTGATAATCTTGTCAACTTCGGCCTCAACCATGGCACCGTGGGATGGGTGCATCTTCCTGGGAGGCTGCTTGAACCCGCGATGGTTCGTCGGGAGACCAAGGCGGTGGACGGCTACCTGAGGATCTAGCCCCGGCATCTCGTCATAGCCCCAAGCGAACACATCACGGTGCTGCCTGAGAAAGTCCACGTACTGCTGCCGCTCCTCAGAGGGCATGGTGGCACTGACCAATGTGGGTCTTGGATCGGCCTCGGTTCCAAGGTTCACCTGTATTAACTCATCGACCGTGGCAGGGACGCCCTCCTCAAAGGCTGGGGGTGCGTCTTCCACGTCCTCTCCACTCGGGGAGGGATCGTCCACGGGAGAGACTGCGTTGGAAACTGCATCGGGGCTACCAGATCCTGCTGGGCCACTGGTGCTGGCACGGGCGGTCGCGGTCATCTCATTAGGAGACTCGCAGGCCGTCGAGACCATGGCGACGTCCAACCGGTGAATCGGGAGGACGTAAGCGTCATCCAGACTTGCCCAGGGATCACTTGCAACAGCGACAGGCTCAACCTCACCTGCCAGGATCTTCTTATCCTTGCTCTTGTAATAGTCCGCGTCCAGATAGCGGGCTTCACACGAGGCAAAAGGAGAGGCATCTCCTTGAAGCACGCCTACTCGACCATTAAGGGAGTATTTGAGGCATTGGTGATATGATGAGGGAACCGCCGCGTGAAGGTGGAGCCATGGCCTGCCCATCAATGCGTTGTACGCAGTGTCCTGAGAGACTACCATGAATTCGGTGTTGGCAACCAAGTCACCGAACTGGGTCTTCAAACGTATCTTTCCGACCGGGGTTTGCTCGGTGCGGTCGTACCCCTGGATCCTGAGGTCGGAGGGAATCAAGTCATCCTCAGACAACCCCAATCTCCGGAGCGTCCGAGTTGGAATCAGGTTAATCCCGGACCCCGTGTCGACAAGACAGCGCCGGACTTCAAGGCCATTGAACTGGCCAGTGACATACAGTGGACGAATGTTTCCCTGTATAGGAGGGTCTTCATCCTTACCAGAGAACGAGATAACTGCCTGGCATTCGGCGTCCTCGATCGTTTCGGCGTGAAAGGCCTCTGCAGCCGCAACCTCTGTCTCAAACTGGAGGGGTCTTTTCAGGGCTTCAGCGAGTGCCTCGCGCATCTCAGATGACATGCGCAGAGCCTCAAGGATAGAGAGCCTTGCTGGGATGTCAGCCAAGTGCTTCAGGACATCATACTTTTTGGCCAAGCGTGAGCCCCTGGTTGCAGGAGGTTGCTCCGCGGTTGGAAGCATGACGGGCCTTGCCGGTTGGATCGGCGGCCGACTGGTACTTGGCGCATCTCGCTGTTCACTGGTTGCAGTCCGGGAAATGGTCACCGTACTGGGGTCAGGAGGCCGGGATGGACTCGTGGTAGGGCGGAGCTGGTCGTGACGCGGCTGAGGCGGTTCTGCCTGGTCCCACACCACAAACAGCGGCGGAGGCGAATCCGTCATCCCCGAATGGGGGGGCGGCGCACGTTGTGCTCGGTTTTGAGCCTGCTGCCTAGTCTCAGTGGCGTGCACGGCCTGGCTGGAGGTATCAACGGCTGTGCCCCGGCGAATCCTGCTGCTGCGGTTCTTCCGACGGTGGCGACGACCGGGGACACTAGGGAGGTCCACCTGGTGTTCTCCAACGTCGGGAACCGAAAAGGGATTTACCAGCTCGACGGTGTTAACCGAAGCGTACCCAACACCGTCATCGGACGAATCATCCATCACCGGGCGGATCCGAGGAGGGACCCCCATTTCCGGGGGCATGAAATCGCCGAGAGTGCGGGATAGTGGCGGAACCGGCGGGGCGCGCTCTTCCTTCTTGCGCTGCCGCCGTTTGCTCCTCTTGGAAGAGGCAGGCTGGGACGACGATGCCGAAGCAGCACCCGCAGATTCTGGGGGCTTAGGCTGATTCAAGCACGCGCAGATGATTTCATGGGCGCGAATGGTCGTCTTGCGGGCCATCCAGTTATTATACTTCTGGGATCCGCGGTTGGAGACCAGCTGTCATTCGTCCTCGTTGCCACTATCGTCATCTGATCCCACGAACACGCCCGCCACTTGTGCTGGAGCTGGGCCCAACCTGATTACATTGTTGTTAATCTGGACTTGGAGCCAATACTTAAACACATAGCACCGCTGGATGGTGTGCCCCAGGGCCCGATGGTAGGGGCAGTAGCGGGGGTTATTCGTAAGATGTGCCTCCTCTGGCCTCCAACACTCAGGCAGTCGCACAATCCTCTGCTCCAGGGCGCTCCGGAAATAACCGGGGACCTGATCCTCGTGGAATGAGTAAGTCAGGTGTCGCGGGCCCCTGGGAGCGTGGTCTTGACGAGGGGCTGGAGGGGTCGGCCGAGGAGGTGGACCCTGATTATCTCGCCTGGGTTGCGGCGGTACATTACGCGGAGGGGCCGGCCGGTTCTGAGGCTGCCGCTTCTGGGCCGGGAACTGAGCCCGTGGAGGCGGGTTCCTGTGAGGCTGTGGAGCTGGCCTCACTGGCATCAGCTCCAACGGCCTGGGGGCCTCTATCTGGGCAACAGCAGCGGGCTCAGCCCTGCTGACTCTCCTTGCAGGAATCATAGGAGGCAGCGGGTGTGCCTGGCTGGCCTGTTGCAGGGCTTCCTCAAGACGTTGAGCTTTGTCTGAGAAGTACATTAACCCTCCGGGGTAATTTTGTGTGATCAGGGAAGGGACCAGCTCGGTCTTGACGTTCCCAACGCACATTGTCAGCAACTGCTCCTGAGTCAATGGCATGTCAAGGGAATACGTGAGACCCTTCCATCGGGCGACGAAGTCCGCGACTCGCTCATCAGGCCTCTGCTGGCACTTGAAGAGGTCTGCGATACTTGTCTTCCGGGTCGTGGAACTGAACTGGTAGAGGAACTGTCTACGGAGGTCCTCCCAGCTGGTTACCGACCCGACGGGGAGCTGGCTGTACCAGACAAATGCTGGCCCTTCCAGTGTCTGAACAAAGCAGCGAAGCTTAGCGGCCTCTTGCTGCGCCGGAGTCCCCAACATAGGCCCGCACCTCGAGTTGAAGTGGGCTAAATGCTGTGGCGGATCTCCAGTCCCGTTGAAGGGAGCGAAAGTGGGATTCCCGAATCCCGGAGGCGCCGGCATGTCATCCACCCATGCTGGGTAGGGCTTGCCGTCCGGTGGGATCGCCACCTGCCGAGTCTCCAAGGCCTCCAAGCGGGCAATGAGTGCCGCCATCGGATCGTCCGGACATGGGTTCCAGTCCTGGCGAGGATCTCTAACCACGAGCGCATTGCACGGCCCTTCAATCGGGTCGTCGACCGGGTCGTCGAACTCGGCAGCTCGTGGGATGGCGGGCGGAGCGGCCCTTGGGGCAGCAGGAGGAATCCGAGCGGGGTCTCTCAGGTAGTCACGCCGCTCGGGAGGGTGTGGCGAAACATACCGCGCCCTCTTGCCGTAGGCAATGGCCTCTCTCCTGTCGGCGAACACGGCGTAATCACGGTTGCCCGGCAGAGTCTCATCGAGGAGCGGTTGTTCCGGTCCCTGCTGTCCTGGCCTAGGATCACCGTAGTCAGGCCGCCGTTCTGCAGCGCGCTCGGCGAGGAGCTGGTCAACCAGCTTCTTCTGTTCGGCGAGCTGCTGACGTAGCGTAGCCTTCTCGGGATCCTCCTCTGCCCTCTGCATGGAGGCAGATGGGTCGGCGGGCTTTATACCCTCGCTGTGCTCTTTTCCTTTGCTGATGTTTCGGCTCAACGTCAGTGCTTCAGTGGGTTCGGGGAGCCCCAGGAGGTTCCTCTGATGACGAGTAACTCTCACCGATGGCTCTGACGATGGCTTGTCTTCGGGGGGAAGCCCCCGTCGAGAAGTTCCAAGTCGTTCCCCTCTCCCGACAGGTCAGCCATATTGACCGTTTCTGTCCCTGGGGATATACCCTCAGGGTCACCCAGCGAATCGGGCTGTCGGCGAATCACACTGAAGCGTAGGGCAGCGTACTGCCCCCATCCACGGATATACACGTGGGGAGTGGCTTCCTCGATAACTTTGCGGAGTACCTGAAAACACTCAACGCATCGTTGTTGGAGGGCCTCGTGGTGCCCAAATGACCCGGGGTGCCGAACCGCGGGGAGCATGGCCAGGTCAATTTGACGGCACTGCTCACCAATATCCTCTAGGTTCGCTTGACTCCCGGGGTATGGCATTTGCAGGCGGTGAAGACAGGAGCGAGTCTCCCGGAGAGTTCGGCGGAAGCATTCGAACTCATCCGGGGTGAGCGATTCGGGTGCATCAAAGCCCGGTCCTGCGACTGGCCAAAACTTCTCAGGGAAGTGGCCCTCTGCAAGGACGGTCCAGAAGCTCCACGACTCAAACTCGGGACCCAGATCTCCTTGGTCCTCTTCAATGGCTGGGAACAGACGGGGAACCGGCAGTGGTTCCGAGGCGGTCCGCCGGGCTGACGGGCTGGCCGGCGGTGAATACGGCGAACAGGCCGATTGGCCTCCATATCCCGGGCCGCCCTCTGAGGGTGGCGGTGCCCTGGCTACCACATCACGATAGGATGAGCCGGCGAGCGAACATCCTGCCGTAGCATCGGTGCTCGCCGAGGGTTCTCCAGATCGTGGATCGACCGTCGGTCCCCAGAAAAAGTCTCCGGCTTCTCCGATCGAGACGGAAGCCAATTCCGGAGGGGCCGGTACCAACCGCAAGCTTGATCCATGGGGGTCTACCAGGCCCTCATTACTCCGGATATACCTTCGGAGAGAAGAGGGGATCACATCGATCTCGCTCTCGGGGAGCACGAGGCTGACGTGCCGCATTCCTATCCCTGCCCTTGACTGGCGGGATTGGTGAAAGGGCCCTGTCGCCGAATCGTACTCCGCCTCTGAATCAGAGAAGCGAACCGGTCGGATCTCTGTCCGGAATTCCGTAACATTCTTTCCTCGGCGTCGACGCCTTGCCTTCCTGCCTCTGGGTGGTTCTTCGGGGCAGGGCTGATCTCTGTCCTGGCGTCCTCCGGCCGCACTGGTGCTGGGGCCAAGAGGACTGGAAACCAAGGTGCGAGGGGCACCAGGAAAGATATCAAAGGGGACGCGGGGAGAGGTGATTCCGGGCAGGCCTCCGGGCTGGGATCGGAAGGTGGGATGACCCATGCCTCCTGGATCGTCCACACGGAGTGGATCCTGCTGGTGAATAGCGCTACCGCGAGGTGGTCCGCGGTGGCTACTGCCTGTACCAGCAACCGGGAGAGTCGACCCAACCTGCCTTTGGGGCGGTCGGGGCCTCGATACAGGTCGGGCATAGAAGTTCCCCTGCTCAGGATGCGCAGGGGCCTGGCGACTGGAGCCAACAGTGGCTTGGGCCAATGCGGTCGCTGTTGCTAGGGCCCCAAGGTGGGCATCCTCTTCCGCTCGTGCCCGACATTGGCGTCGGGACAGACGAGTCGGGATGAGCGGCGCGGGCAGGTGGAGAGCCCGCTCTTCGACTTGAGAGGCCTGGCGGCGGTGTCGCCGTGGCCTGGCGGGAGTCCTTACCGTAGATCCCTGGAGCGAATCCCGGATAGGGTGATCCCGGGCATCTTCCACCTCATCCGCATAGGGAAGGGAACTGTCAGAGTGCTCCGGGGATAAGCTCCCGAAGCGGTTGGACGTTGAGGTGGGCAGCGGTGCCTCCCTGCGCGGCCCTCGGGGGCGGCGGTGGTGGCGAGGTGCAGCCTCCTCAAGGTCTAGGCGAGCCATGTCCCTAGTGGGGATGACTCCCTCTTCCTCATATCTCCGCACCAGGGTGTTGATCACCCTTCTCTGGATGACCTCCGATGGGGAGAGAGGGCGTGGTCTCCCCGCAATTGCGGCTGCTGGGACGGCTGTGGAACGGGCGGGACCGTGCGGAGTAGCCGTGTCGGTGTTTCCCCTACCCCTGCGCCAGTGGGCGGGTGGCGATCGAGCACTGGATCGGGCGACCTGATTTCTGAAAGCAGGGAGAAGGACCCATTAACACTGACAGGAAAAAGGAATCGACAACCAACCATTAGCGCCACGACGCCTTCCGTGGGGGGAACCCAGGCCCTCGACGTTGCGAGACGGAGTGCCCGATGTCCCTTCCCCAGCCACTGGCGGGTAAGACTGAATGCATGGCCGGGCAACATGCCGGTCTTCCAACACCTCTGAAAGCCATCGGTCTTCGTATCGAGGAGAAGAGATTCACGTCGGGTTCACCATTTTTCTGTTTCGGTGCGGATGTGCGTCGGGTTACGCTGTTCCGCCAGGACGCGTTCGCGCGTGCACCCGTCAACCCGAGGGGATGGGCGCGCGGCTTGTGGTCCCGCAGTCCCGCTTTCCAAAGGCGGGCGGCATCCGTCCCTTATTCAGGGGCGTCTGCTCCTTGATCGAAACCGGGATGATGGGATGTCGGCTCCTCCTTCCTTGGACGTCTCCTCGGAACTCGTCGCCTAATCTGGGTCTCCCTCATAGATTTAAGACATGCTCGTGAATCTCGTTCCCGGCGCCATATCTTCATGGACACCGGTTAATTACGCTGCTTCCGCCCGGACGCTCCAAGGAGTCTGGTCGGGGCAGCAACCTGCGGTGAGAAGGCCGGGTGGCTCTGGGTGCTGGGGGCGTGTCGTAACACTGCAGCTCTGCACGTCTGTCTTCCGTCCCTAATAGGGCTTCTCGAAGGCACGATGACCTGAGGCATCCCGCACTGGGTGCGGGGAACTGTGTCCCCTGAGGTTTTCCTCAGCTTCCCATGTTTAACACGGGGTATGCCGCGAGTTTAACGTCCAGCGGGGACGGCATCGGACCGATCAACACGAAGAGTGGATCAGATGACAGAACCCCTTGCGGGGAACCTCCGATACTGGGGCCAACGCATGGGTGACTTCCCAAGTGATATGGAGTGGAGTGAAGTGGCATGACCCCATCTGGATGTGGCGGCCCGGGTAAGGATCAGGATGGATGATGGAGTGAAGAGCTTGGACCCCGTAGGGGCTTCTTACGTACCGCGCGTTAGCACGGATCAAAGTCAACGTAGTTCGGGTATACAGTTTAACGTCATGCTGGACGTCGGCAAGCCGACTCGCGAAGAGGTCGAGGCCGCCGGGCGGAGGATTGAACCGAACCACCTCACACAGAGGGGGATGGAACGGCCGGGTGGATCACAGTTTCACGTCATGCTGGACGATAAAAGGAGAGATGGAAAAAGGGGCTGTGGGGAGGCACAGTGGAGATACACACGGGCAGTCTCCCACAGGGGTGGATTCATAGGTGAATCGACGCAAGCGTGAACCCTGGAGGGGTCCACTGATGGACGAACCGACGTGAATACGACCGGGATGACCAGGTGGTGGGCTTGAACCTCAGGGAGGCTTCCTACGTACCCTGTTTAGAAGACAGGGATCAAAGTCCACGTAGTTCATTGTGTCAGGACTTACGCACTTGAGGCAGCCCGGATGCGGCAAAGCTCAGTTGGAAGGGACTTGGACCGAAAGTATGAGACACCTCGATCCCAGTCACACCCTCTACTGGCTTCGGCAGTGGGGGAGCGCAATGGAGATACACATGTGCAGCCCCCCACAAGAAACTAGGGGTTTGTAATACCCTACCCCCGTAGGGAAAAGCCGCTCCCATTAAATCGTCCCTAAAGAGGGGCAATCCCGACATCCCTGCAGAGACGAGCGGGTGGGGGCCACATCCAAACCGGGGGGGGGGGGACCCTGCGTGCGAGGCACGGGATCGGGTGATGCGGACGGTTTAGCGTCTTGCCAGACGAAGTACAGTTTAACATCTTGTGTTGAGGACGAAGCGGACGGTTTAACGTCTTGCCGGACGAAGTACAGTTTAACGTCGTGTGTTGAGGACGAAGCGGACGGTTTAACGTCTTGCCGGACGAAGTACAGTTTAACGTCGTGTGTTGAGGACGAAGGTGCTTGGCAGTTTAACGTCTTGCAGCACGGACGATAGGGGCTAGGCAGTTTAGCGTCGTGCAGCTTGGACGTAGTACAGTTTAACGTCATGTTGGACGGATGCAGTTTAGCGTCATGCGGGACGAATGTGCAGTTTAACGTCATGCTGGACAAATGTGCAGTTTAACGTCATGCGGGACGAATGTGCAGTTTAACGTCATGCGGGACGAATGTGCAGTTTAACGTCATGCGGGACGATGGATTGCCGCTGATGGGTCCGTGTCACTTCGCGCGAGCCTGGAGGGCCGCACGGGAAGACAACGCACGGTGCGGGCACCCAGGATGAAGATCATCGGGCGCCACGCAGGCGGGTACCCTCAGGGGGTCAAAGGGGGCGACCCCGGCGGGTTGCGCGCAAAAGAGGAGCTTTGCGCGCAAAAACAGCATGGCGGCGCGCAAAATGGCGGGCTGGCGCGCAATCGGGCCAGCCCTTTGCGCGCAGATGATTGAGATTGCGCGCACCGGGCTTCGGACAGCTCGCGGGGGCAATGGCTCATTCTCTAACGAATGGCCACTTTGAAAATGCGGGGTGCGCGCAATCGGGCTGGATTGCGCGCACCCGGGGGCAATTGCGCGCAAGAGGCTTCTTTTGCGCGCAAAGGCCTTTGGGTTAAGGATTATTCAAAGGAAAGGAGCCAAGGGGATTGCGCGCGAAGGCAAACCCCAAGGCTCTATTGCGCGAAAGAAAGGAGGTTACCTGAAGATCGGCATTGCGCACGGAAGGGGTTGGATTGCGCGAACGAGCGACGCTTCGGATTCTGGCAACCTTCAAAACGTCGGGGGTCGCCTTATATTTATAGGCAACCCCGGGCGCGGAATCCGGTCTCGAGCGCGGAATTCCCTTCGCGGGCGCGGAATCAGGACCCGGCGCGCAAGGGAGCCGCGCAGGCCACGGGCGCGCAAAGTAGCGCGCCGGCCTAGCGCATTGCGCGCATCCCGTGAGGATTGCGCGCCGCGACTCAACTTTGCGCGCGGGCCTCTGAAATTTCGCGCAAGTCCTCCGGGCCCTCCGGAACGTGCCTCTGACTCCAAATATCACTTCGCTTTCCGCATCCGGAGCTTCGTTTGGGAACAACGGACTTTTCCGGCGTCTACAATGTGATTAATTGGACATAAAATATATAGCATAACAAATAAACATGAAGAAATAGATGACAGGAAATTACCCTTACAAAATTTCTGCTTGGTAACAGGTGTATATAAAGGTTCTTAGGTGGGATAAATGAGATTATTAGGGGATATAATAAATTATAAATAAAATTTAAAATAATTTGGTTATTTAATAACATATTAAAACATAAGATAATTTAAATTAAAATGTGTAACATTAAAAGGAGTGCTTGAAAAAAGGGGAGAGTAGAGGATTAGGTTTCCTTGTCAGAATATCATCATAGTAACGAAAATGGAAATGTTAAAATGATAGTGGATAAATGATCACTCATTAAAATATCAATAATTTTATTGTTAGTTAAAATTATTAAATTATTTCTTATTTAATAAATTTTAATTAAAAGTAATAATTTCAAATGAAGTCCTTGAATTGAGAGGAGAGGATAGGAATCCCGTACGTGAGTCTGTGACACCAAATCCTTAGGAGGGGATTAATCAAGGATTGAGGAATCATGGGAGGACACTAGGGAGTATAGGTATGTGTTTTCTGTTCTCTATTGTTTATTAGTGATGGTAAATATGAGCATGGGTGGTTTTATATAATAAAAGATGCAGATTTCATTATTATTTTTGTTTTGGATAGTACATAATAAAATATTCAAAACCACAAAACAACCCACAGTTTTTTACAACATTTTTAGGGAAAGGGAATTGGTTTAAATTATTTAATATATAAAAATTCCAATGTTAATAAAATAATTATATTTCTTATGTGGAGGTGATTCACACATTCAGAGAAATGAATTTAAAATCTAAAAAAATATTATTTGTCTTGGAGGATTCACTAAGGATTTATATATTAAAAAAAACTTTAAAACACATTATTTTAAAGGTAAAACTTATATCTGTCCAATTATACCTTTTATATAATTTATTATATCATTATTTTGTCATTATGATGTCGTAAAACACATTTTATATTTATATGATATTTAATTTTTATCCCAAAATTTTATTGTCTCAAAAAATTATAGAAAATTACCATTGAATAATTTAAACAACCAATTTCAAAAAATTATAAAATTTTATCAAAAATATTTTTCTGGATATGTTAATTTTCACATTAAAATAAAAAATTACAATTGTTGAAAATTTATGGGTTTTGAGAATAACAGTTTTCATATCCCAATAAAAATTACATTTTTCTTCATAAAATAATATATGTTCATTTATATTGAATAAAATTTATTTAGTAATAACAATATTTTACTAAAATATTATTTATTTCAAAAATACATGATTTCGTAAAAATTTATATCTTAATTGAATTTGAATATTAACAAAAAAAATATAATTCATGATTTTAAAATCATTTATAATGTAACAGTAATATGATAAATGTCTATTCATTATTTTATAAAAATAATGTACATATTCAAATTTATAGGTTTTTTATACATATTCTCATAATACAGTAGTATACACTGTTAGAGTAAGTTGTGTGATTTTGGGACATTCATGGGGCCATTTGGTGATCATGGTTTTGGCCATGATTTCGATGATGTTGAATTTCTACAATAAATGGATCTTATCATGCTAAAGTAATAGGATCTCAGTTTGGGATTGGTCTAGGGAAATGAATAAAATTATATATCCCATATAATCAATTATAAATGGGATTCATAGGGTATGATCCTACTAGTTGAGGCCATCACCTCCTTTTTCTATAATAAATGGATTCATTAAAATTATGTATTTTTACTAGTAACGTGATCGATGTTAAACAACTATATTGTAAAAGATCCAAATACATTAGAGTCATATCCAAATGGATATAATAAGTTAAAATAATTTCACGTGTTTTCTAAAATCATAATACTATTAATTAAATAAAAATGGTGAATTTAATTATAAACAGTTCAGTTTATTATAGTTTCACTCATGTTAGCTGGTGAAGGATGAGAACTAGGTTTAATCAAGTTTGATGCAGTCTCTTGATATATCTCTGTTGACACGGGATAGCATATCATGGAATTTATAAGAGTTATTTCAAATATTTTTCTAGTTCATGGTTCTATCTGGGTGACAACTGACTGATGTACCAAGTAGATTCATTTCATTACTATCAAGGACCAATGTTCGATAGAAATTTTGGGTAGTGGTATATAAGGGATATCATCATAGTCAATGGGGTTCCCTCAATAATTTTCTTTGACAATGATCTGTGATTTAAAAAAAATTTAATAACGGAATTCATGAGTTATTCAGGATCTAGTTACATATAAGTATGGTATTTCACCCGTAGAAAGATGATATGATTTAGGAGAGTATCATGGTGATGTATGATATTCTGATGAATTACATATTGGACTTCGATTAAATCTGTGAGAATAAATTGTAACTTGTATAGTTTTATTAAAATATGTTATATCACTCATATCATCATTTCACCATTCATGGCCTTGTACGAGAGACCATGCATGTCACCCATATGTTGGAATAATGTTGGAATGATATCTCGTGTCATTCTAGAAATGGTTTTGTCGTCGATAAAGAAGTTTCAAGAGATCTAGAACAGTATATGTGTTTCCCAGAGAAAAAAATTACACAAACCCATGTCATCTTCCTTTGGAGTTTAATTAGGGGGACCATGTTTTCTTGATATTCTCCCCATGATGGAGATTATGGATTTTTGGATGGGGACCTAAGCTATCCATTAGGTTCATCATGTTGTTCAAGATCTTATAAAGCATTGATGAGGTTTATTTTCACGTAGACTTACCCCCATAGTTAGTCTTGGTGTATGATGTATTCCATGCTTAAAAAATGACGAGATATGTCCACGATCGTATTTAAATTATTGATTGTGGATAATGAGAAATTGAAGATGGAACTGCCATCATAGCATACCCGGTGGAGATTAAGGATCGGTAGGAGAGGATCCGGGGAGAATGGACTATACTCTTGGTTCTTATGAAATTCCAATATTGGATCTTTTAGGATATACTATAGGAGAGAGTGTTAGATAAAAGATCATTATCCCCAAATTTTTTTAATCTTATAATTCTACGGGAGGAAATCCTTGAAAAATCAGTAAACCTAGAGAATTATTTTTTCATGAAAGGATTTTGAAGATGTTAAGTAATATTTTGGGTGTTAGATACTGAGATGACTTGAGATTCCAAGGATCAGTGATCTTGTAATTGATTATATATATATTTTTAATATATTAACATCACATGTTAAAAGTTATAATAATTTTTTGGAATAACTCCCAGGAGGTTTCGAGTATAGGAAATCTAAGACCATCGTTAAATCTACAACATGGAGTCTTCCCCTTGGCACAATGTGAATTTCATTGGCACTTGATGTATATATGAGGTAGTTGTTGGTAGATACATTAAGTGGATTAATTTATTAAATAAATAAATTAATTCATTTAATTTCCAAAATCATAAATTCTAATTTAAATATCCTATTATAGAAATTTTACATGGTTATTTGTATAATCCTATAAGATTACAAAGGATCCTCTTAAAATATTAATTGGTGGATCATGACTAGAGGGTGAATAATGATTATATTGGGGTTGATTGAGAGGTAATGAACACAGCGGTTCATTCTCGTCATTGGAAAACACATTCCACACCCATGATGAATCTATATTTGAGATAGGACACCATAATTGGGTTCATTTTCACTTTCAATTGAAATAATCAGCAATAATATTTTATATACTTTTGATATGAATTGATCCCCCCCTTTGAATGATCAATTTTAAATGGTTTATATCAGTTATTCTTAATATTTATTGATTTTCACACTATATATTCTTAATTAATGATACATGGATATGTGTTTTTGTCAAATAATTTTTGAAACATTGTACATATCCTTTTCCCCAACCTGTTCTTTTTGTACTTCATTGCTAGCTCATGAGGGTCACAGTTCGATATTGTTGAGGTGGGTTCAGGCATGATTGAAACATATAATTTTGGGAGGTTTTGTAAGCTGATGAATGAAATGACATTTTTTGAATATATCAAGATTAATATTGGGTGATACATAATGGATTTGAGATCCACGAATGGCGACTGGTGATAGGACACACATGGGTCATGTGACGACATCAAACAGATCACCAAATTCTAATTTCTAGCCATCTGAAGCTATGAATTGATAAATAGAGGTGACTTCCTTTTGTTTTAGGTGGCTTGAATTTGATATCTACAATGATAGGTATGATTCAAGAAACCATGTTAATCTAATTTTGGATCATCAAAAATCCCAACTATTCCCCATGTATTCCAAATGAACACATGACAAGTATCCACTTGGTTAAAATTATAGGGTTTTGTGAGAAGTTGATGATCACAAGCAATATTGTTGGACCCACATGCTATATAAACCACCTAGGTTGGAAAATGGGTTTTTTAGCTACCACATGCCTAAGAACCCATATATGAGGACATGATATGTTCTCTAGGAGTACTCAAGAATGGCTAGTAACAAATAACATCTAGTTACACAGGCATAAGCTGGAATACATGGGAACATTTGAGAGCACACAAGGATAACCCTAGTAGTTAAGACAAAACATGTATATCACTTTCATGAAATATATTATTACATGGAATGTAATCGATTTCCATAGGATAAAATGTCCATGATATGAGGCGGTTCACATGGCATGTGAACCCCAATACACTCCATGTATTCCCTCCTCTATGTTCTTCCTCTATTATCTCTTTCATTTGGAATTTTATTTTGGACCATGAGTAACATATCCAATTTATATTCTATGTAGAACATTAGGGGGTCCTTGGTTTTATAAAACACAATATTTTGTGAGATATTCAACACATGATGATTCTTATGGTGATGTTTGATGATTTTAGTGATTATGGTATGATCATCATAAAGTTGTGAGGGTAGATACTCCCATATCACAACAAGTCATGAGTCCCCATACTCATTATATAGATAGTGATGTTACACCACTACACTAGGAATGGGTCCACTGTCTACAGAGTGGCACTCTCACATCTTTAATATCTAACAGAATTCGTGTCCTCTATAAGTATTGTGGCTCTCTCAAATATGGAGTGTAGTAGCGAGCAGTGGTCCCCTCTACACATATTATATCGTGGTTGCATTTAATGATGGGAATCAATGGGGACTATTTTAGAAATGAATAACTTATCAACATTGATTAGTGTGTGAGATTGGGATACTATTTTTCTCTCATTTGGTTTGATTTATGAGTTAACATTTATGTATTGGGTTTTGGTTTAATGTTAATTTGTGTTGAAATATCCATTTTTGTTTCTATCTATAGCTCTTTTTTTGGTTTTTGAGGTGTCCCACTGGGCATGTATATACTAAACCTTACATGGGATTTTTTTTATGGGTTGTTCCTTATACATACCATAGACATATCAATATTGACATTAGTGGTGCATAGTGATACCTATGTCCATTGACTATGTACAGTGGTTGAGCATAGAGATATGGAGTTATACTCTCTTAGCATTCACTTTTTTAGTTGTTTTAATGTTGGGAAACCATTTATAGTTGGTTGTGTACATTTCCCATTCACACACTATTTTTATTATTTTATACTTTGATGTATTCCCTAAATTTTTTTCATGTATGGTTTACTCTAGATGTTATTATCTTTCATTATACCTCTACAAAATTTCATTGAGACAGTTAGTTGTATTCAAATTGGTACATTAGGAAAATGACCCCCAATTTATTTAATGTAATCATGGTGCTTTTCACAAACCCCTAACTATTTAGAGGTAGGCATGGGGCTATATCATCTCGACCTTACTCTAGCGATGTGGGTCCCGGTGGGTCGAGTTGTTATAATAGAATCCCCAAATGAAAACTAAACACCACTCCAAGAACATGTAATGTCATTAAATTTTCCAACTCAATCCTAAAAATCATTGATAATATTATACAGAATTCGGAGTGAGTATAAAAAAACATTACATATAACACCAAATATATAATCCCCCGAACATTGAAAAATTATACCAAAGTATTATTAAATAAATAGAGAAACATAATCAATAACTATCACATGGAATCTAAATCATATCCCAAGATAGGATCAGTCCCCAAACCCACAAAAATGTATTTTATGATAATTTATTGAGAAATATTAAGAGGGGTACCAAACACCAACATCTATATTAATCTACACACCATAAGGATACAATAGAATATAACATTGAAGTCCCATACCTTTCTATATAAAAATAAAATTTACACATGCATTGTAACTTATCTAATGTTCACATTCACATATCACATCCATGTAATGTTTATTTCATTATTCCCATTAATGAAATTGAGTTATTGTGGACACCAAAAGGTATCAAAACTAGATCAAATTTTTTATAAATATACATAAAAAACTGATCAAATTATTATCATTATTTACCCTCATTTTGATGATCGTTATATTTCATTTAATTTATTATGAACTAGATTCTCAATATTAACATCTCAAAAAACAAATATTTCTATATGAGGGGATAATATTTCTTCTTTGTGACCTTATCCAACATGTAATGAACTATGTTTAACCACAATCTACAATACACCTTATTCATTAACAAAATAAGATCACACAAGAATACAAAATTAGTTAAATAAAATCATTTATACAAGATCATTCAATTAAATTCAATCTATTATAACTATAAAGGATCATTCTTATAGGGATTTATAGAAATCAATCCATACTCGTGTTCAAAATAAATCAAAAACTCAACATCAAATTGAATGGGTTGTTATTGACAACTAATGGAAAAAAATAAATTTATAGAACCAATATCGTTGTCTATTTCCAATATAAATTCTCTAAAACCAAAACAACTCATTGTAAATATGGTAAAATAGACATTAGGATCCATAAATTCATATACGGGTCTTATTGAATAAAAATCACAACTCACAAATTACCAATAAAAAATAGTTCCACAACCCTATCATAAAAATTGATGATTTCCTACAATAAACAAATAATATTATTCCATGTATTAAATTATATTCATATATCTATCATAATATAAACTCCTCCACTTTCTAAAATTGACCCACTATCAGTTCACATCCATAACACAACATTGAAAAAAATCACTAACAAAAAACATGTATATTTAACCCGAAGGGAATTATAATCCTTTAATAATTATTATTAAATTCTTAAACATTGACATATGAAATAAAAAAGTGATTCTATTTTATTAATAAACAAATATATCAAGGTAGAATTTATATACATTATAACTTTAACACCCCCCCTTATAAGGAACTCGGTCAAATATAATTAATTTCTTCCAATAACTCATATTTGTTTCCCATTTTCATTTATAGAACATCATCAATGATATACTATATGAATTGTGCTTGTGATATATCCCAATGCTTCCCTACAACTATTAGCCCGAATGGCCCTAAGAACTATTATTTTATTTTATTATGGATGATCCACCTTTTAAGGGTTGAAGGGAAAATTGTACATGACCCGTTGGCCCAAGACACATATATGGACAAAATGTATGTGGAATTGGTTATTGATTAGACATTTTTAAGAGAAATTGATAATGAAGATACATCAAAAAAAATTATATTCACTCCATGTTAACATAAATGGAAGGTTAAGCAATGATTCTTTTGATGTGTGATCCCATCATATAATTATAATACAATTGAAAAATTTATTGTAAATTTCAAACAACGGACACCTTTTAATAATGGGAGAAGTGAAAATTATATAGAAACCTCTCTATTTGATAATTTAATATCCTATATTATTGATATATCAATTTTTTACATTCCCTATACAAATATAATCCATAAATTACCTCACAACATTGAAAAATCCACTTAAATGACTTCTCAATATCCTTATAATTACTCAAATACTTAATATATTATTTAACCATAAAAAACTAACATATAAGTGATTATTAAATAGGAAATCCATCCATAAATTTCAAAAATATTCATTTTCATGAGGATGAAGATACATAAAATAATAGTTAGGTTTCATGATATATACTATATAGACACTCATACTATGTCCCCCATTATGAGGGTATGAAACTCTCACAGTCACACTACATTTAGTTATGATGATAAATACTCATCCTATAACTTGATCTACAGTCATTACCTTGTCACCTCCAACTAATTGAGATCACTAAGATAAATAATTATATATTATTGTGTTAAAACATTTATAAATATATTTCAAAATGTAATAAAATTATATAACACCTCTTTAATAAATGTAATGTAGATCTCATGATTATATATCAACCTCTATATTTCCTAATTAGAGGTTTTCGCTCATATACAACCTCTATATGATTGTGAAACTCAGGTAAATAATTAATCATTAACTAAACCAATCATGATAAACACAACTACGCTCATTTGAAATATATTTCTAAACATCAATTACTGGATCCTCATGAGACTAATATCCTGTAGTTCTCATGATAATGATCATAAGAAACATTTTCAGAATATGTAGAATTTCATTTGCATTCCTAAAAATCTTTTATAGTAATTACCAAAATTTCCCTAATTTATATGTGGGAAAAAAATTAGATTCATGAACCTCACATGGATATCTTACCCATAATAATTATAACATAATATTTGAGAGTTCAAACAAAAATAATGTCACTAAATCTTATTATAGGGGCCCTATTTGTTAGATATCATGACTCATTATCTTACAATATACTGATAATTAATGAAATTATTTTACTACAAAAAAAATATTTCATCACATTTTCCTACCTCCAAACACATACTAAAATGTAAACAAAATATATGATAAATATATATCAAGTCCTATCTATACTAGAACCTCACTTTCATTAGTAGTGATAATAGAAGTCAACACTAAAACTAAACTCTAAAGTTCCAAATCCTAGATACTAACATAAACGTTATAAAATTATTGGTTCGGGTTAAATTATGATATTTTATACTAATAAGTAGTTTTAATGACTAATTAATAACATATTAATGAAGTAATATAACAAAAAAATATGTATAATAATGGAACATAACAGGGGATATTAAAATATGATAAAAGAATACAAGAAGATGACAGCAAAAAAGAAAAAACTCTCAGGGTAGTAAATTCGTATATAAAAACTGAACACCCTACAATGAGTTGTTATTTTCCCATATAATCAGTAATTCAATGATATTATTAATTAAAATAAATTTATATTCTTATGTGTGATGAAAAAAGTATACATTATCACTTCTTTGATAGAAAATATCATTCCAATAATGAAGAAATATTTTAAATACTTAATGAAGAAATAGTAAAACTGGATCATTACTTATCTGATGTCATCTGCATATCATCCCATAAGATTCCCAGTCAAAATAGATGATTACATGTATATAATATTGTATCATTAAAATATTTCATTATATGTACCCAATCCCACCTTCTTAATGATATTAAAACCCTCTATAATAAAAATGGTCATAATGGAATGTGAAATATAGAGGAAATTCAAAATTTTCATTTTTGATATAAGATTTTTCTTTTGAGGAATCATCATATTACTATATGTTTTGGTAACATCGTGATTAAGGGATTATTGGGTTAATTATTCCATATATAGTGGGAAACATTTTGTGATGTTTGAGAGGGTCTCATGTTATAATATTTACCAAATGATTCATGATGTGGTTGTTTTTATGTAATAATTTATAGTAATGAAATATCTTAAATATATAAGATATGTTGTGACTAGTGGTTGTCATAGTTTTATAGACATTTTTAGGTTATTTCATAATTAAAACCATTATTTTTTTTCATATTTCCATGACCAAGGCCTTAATTACATGATGGTTAATCTTATGAAAGGTTCGTGAGGATCCATACATGTTGATTTTTGGAACATTTATAGAAAATTAATAAAATACCGCGACCCTTAGGTCACCCCATGAGTCCAAGAAATGATTGTGATTCCATGCCTTCACAGGATGGATCTATTCTATACAGGTTGAGATGTTGGATTCAACAATCATCAAAATGGGTCTGGCATTATGTCATTAAAGGAAACATTCCACGGATTAGGGAACCCAAGTAAATGGTCATTATATAGAGCAAGGTTATAGGGTTGTGTAAATTTATGAAGCATTAGATCACACAGTGACTAGAATGAAATTTAGGGAATTTATCTATGGATCCTAGTGATATGTTGTGATGATAAAATTCTCTAGTTTTTAAAAAAATTCTACAAACCCCATCATTTATGGTTTTTATACTCTACAGATATAGGAATAAAGGGGTTCTAGGGAATGAAATTTTTATATACTCTTCCCATACACATTATGATACATGATTCCCCATGGTTATGTGTGATTCATATGTATTTATCAAGGTGATTAATTTTATTTTGTTACCTCAAAACCATTCCATTACTATTACCCCATTTCATATCACCCTAAATTTTTGACCAATTTTTTCTAGTGGTGAGTTATGGGTTCACTATATTATATTAAGATCTTCTCTAATGATGGAAATTTTTCCAACCTATTCTGGAGTCAATTATGGGTTGATAAATACACTATGTATTTTATGTTTCATAAAAGTTATATAAAGGACCTAATTTATTCCATTTTATAGAATAATGGAATTTAAATATAAATTTAATTTTGTAAAATACAATTTTGATTTTTTGTGGGTTCATCCAATGTGTGTATTGGGAGTCGACTACCCATGTTCCCTGTAAGAACCCAGTTCTTCCTTTCTGGTACGCCATTCCTTTTTATAGAGTTTTTGAGAAAAATAATGTTTCTACATATTTTTGAAGTACACATTGTGTACTTTCTGAGTACATGCCATGTACTCTTTTCCTGCTCGAAGCCATGTACTGGCCGTGTCCGCGCCACACACACACACTGTGTATGGGTGATGTGGAGGCCGATTTTGGCAGAGTATAGAAAGACCTAGTACACGCCATGTACTCTAAAAGTACATGCCATGTACTTTTTTATCACTAAACAGACCGGGGTCGCGCCTGATGCACAGAAACGTCTTCTCTTAGGTTCCATTTGTCTGAGATCGCCAAGGATCTGCAAATCTTCGATGATCTCCCACCTCTTCGTCCATTATCTGATTCAAGTACGGTTTTTTGCGTTGGAATCCCATCGGTGAGTTCTTCCTTCTGATTGAGCCTTGTTTTACAATTTTTCATCCTTCTCAATATATCATGGGTTGATCATTTTGGGAATTTTCTCAGATCTACGATGTTTGGGGGAGAATCAGTCGTTGTGGTTCAAGTATATCATTCTCCTAGGATCGAGGTTGGTGGTGTGTGCCTTTATGTAGAATTTCTTTGAGTATCTTGTGCAATTTCTCCAATTTCATTGAATGAGAATTGTGTGTTTTCATGTTTTACTTTTGATTGATTGCCTTCTTGCTTGATTTCTATAGTAGATGATTAGCTTTTTTAATAGAGTATTTTTTGTTGTACTCTGGATGATTGCCAGACTTGTGTTTACTGTTAGGAATTTTTTTAGTTGCTATGCCTAGATGTAGGGTAGTGGAACTATTGTGATGTTTTGATGCTGAGCCATCGAATGATATTCATGTAGTTTTTGAGTTTTACATGGGTGATGCACATGTGTAATGCATGTTTATATTACACGGGGCTGAGAAAACCTAGTGTATGGACCAAAGGGAGAATGGATGTTTGGGGTTCTCCAAAGTGTCTTTAATTTATGATGCAAGACCACATGGGGAATTGATTTTGAGTTCTTCCTCAGAGAGTCTTTAGTTCCTCGACATAGGCCACATGGGGAATTGACGTTGAGTGCTTTTCTAGAGAGACATTAGTACGAAATGAGACTATAGGGGGAATTGACGATTAGTGCTTACTCAGAAAGTCTACTCATAGCTGAACCAGAGGGTTGAGATTGTGTGTGCCTCCTAGAGGGTTGCTAGTACTTGTAGGTTTAACCATAGGGGTTAGACTGTAAGATCTACCCAGTGTTTTACATGGCTTCTACTTGTTGTTGGTTGTTTAATTATGTACTTTATATGCTAGAACTGTGGATTGTAGTTGTTGTCTGCTTTTCTGTTTACTGCTTCCTGAACATTTACTTGCCATGTATTCATTGACTGTTAGGGACAAATATTTGGGTGATTTCCTTCTGAGATTGTATCTCACACCCTATTTGGGCCATGCATTTGGGCCCAAGAATATTTTGTTATTGTAGGTATAGATAAGGGAAAGCACCCTTCGACTTTCGGTAATTCACTGCATGGAGCTTGGGAGAAAGGGACAAATCATAGGCTTGTGATGCTGTAAGAGTTTCTGTTATTTTAGTACATTCTTTTACTTGTATTTCATCACATCGTTATGTTTGTTTCTTCCTTAGAAACATGTACCTGGTGCATCTTTATCATCATTACTATATATTCATTTATTCCGCTGTTTGGTTTCAGTTGTTGTGTATTGTTTACTAATTCCTCTATTTACTGTTGTTTTCCATACCTTTTATACCTTACCAAATAAGGGCATAATTTCCCCAATAACATACCAAGGAACTCGCTTCTAGTCAGCAGCCTCTGGCATTTGGGGAAATTCATTTGAGTTCATGTGGCGAATGTATGGGGCACCAGTGGAGGTGCCCCAGATTTGGGTCATTTCAAAGTGGTATTAGAGGGGTTCTTTTCCCTTTATTTACTATTTGGAGACTTTATCCAGGGGTAGGATGGATTCGGTACTTGGTGTTATGATGTGCTCAGGATTAGCTAACCCATGTACAGGGAAAATCCATACTACCTCGATTATTGCAGTTTTCTGGTATTAAGATTTTACGGTTGATATGATTTCAAATAGATTGGTTAACATGTTTGTGTTGTTATTCTCTTGACTATTGCAGTTCAATTTCTATTGCAACATGATAATATGATGGTATTACATCTCATGCATCATATAGGCACTCGTAGAAAAAACATGTCACGCACTCTTGCCATGTCATCTGGGGTGCATTATAGATTGCATAGTGTTGTGATAGACATTGTGTATATTATTTATGCTGTTGTGATATATAGTGGATAGAATATCTTCTTCCTTTTTATAGGATTGTTTGTTTTCTACCTTGCATAAATAAATTCCATGTTTTGATTCACGAGGATCATGGGCCCTGACGAATCAGAATTTGGAACCACTCTGCCTTGTTTTCTGCGTTTTCTGGGCTCCTGTGCAGTTCTGAGTTGCTGCCCAAAAAACCCCAGAATACACGGCGTGTACATTTGACCACATGTCGTGTAGCTTCTTAGATCATGTCACTGACCATGTGAGTAGTGACACGCTGTAGTATAAATAACATCAGGTACACACTATGTACAGTAAGTACACACCATGTTCTTCAGAACCATGTGCCGAGTCGTGTCACTAACAACACGGGTCGGGGAAGATCGAGTATAACACTCCATTTTGTAAAGGAACACGTCGTGTAGTCTTATCCAGGTACCCAACCCTGTCACGAACAACACGGGTCAACATTACGTTCTCTTAGAAAAACTGGTTTATTTTAGGAACATGTTGTGTAGTCTTGTTTAGGTACCCGGCCGTGTCACAAACAACACGAGACGATGTTACCATCACCGATAAACTCCATGTTGGTTTAGAACACGCCGTGTAAGGTCCATCCATGTAGACGACCATGTATTTAATAACACGGACCGCCTAAGCCTTTTCTAGTTCATGCCGTGTTTGTTCAGAACACGCCATGTAGTCTCGGGTTATGTCGGACTATTTGGGTTAGCCGTGTAAAGAGAATCGAGCATGGGAATAGTTTTCAAGTACATGCCATGTGTGGGGTCAACACTCTGTGTAGAATGAGGTGTTACATGACCTATATGATAGGGGAACACTCCCATGTCAGTGGCTTAAGAATACATGTCGTGTAGTTTTTTTATAGGCCGTGTAATTGTGTTTTGTAAATTTCTGTGTTTTCTTTTCCATGTTCCTGTTTTGTACTCTTGAGTTTTACGTACATGTTTTTATAATCTCTGGTTTTCTTTTGACCTTTAAGATCAATGCCTCTGAGATGTCCTCCAGTTGTACGTTAGTTGTCAGGGAGTGATGAGATGCCAGATATGGCTGATTAGGGACTTCCTGCCTATCCTCCAGTTAGGCCAGACTTGGTACCGACTGTCATATCGGTTTGCAGGAGCTGACGCTCAATTCTGGGAAAGTTTTATGAGGATGATGCAGACCTTCCATGGAGCACCACCTCATGCAACGACTATGGAAGACTTGATACAGGTTTCCCAACTGCAGCATCCTCCTACATTCTCGGGGGAAGGAGGACTTCATGACGTAGAGTCATGGATAAAATCCATGCTGACAATATTCGAGCATCTAGAGATGCCTCCAGAGAGGTAGGTCAAGCTCGCTACCTGCATGGTCTGCGACTCCACAAAGATGGGGTGGGACATGATCTCACAGGTGGGTAATCAGAAGGATATGGATTGGAAGGAGTTTCAGCGCGTCTTTTATGACTACTTCTACCCTGAGACCCTGAGGGCCAACCGAGCCCAAGAGATCATGATCATAGAGCAGGGTACTCATTCTGTCATGGATTATTCCTCTCGTTTCACCGAGCTACAACATTTCACACCCTTCTGAGATGGGAGTGGGGTGTTCATATCAAGGAAGTTTTAGGATGGTCTCGGGTGGGAGATTCTATCACACATGAATATCTTATAGTTGACTTCCATCACTTCCATCGTCAAACATGCACTAATTGTGAAGCACAATCTGAGAGACTTCGGAGCTATGATCCAGAGCGGTTCTGCTTCCAGAGCTAGTTTTCCTCCATATTACATCAAAAAGTGCTGTAGGGAGTCAACGCATGGTGATATGAGGAAGCGAGATTCATCGTCAGGCAGCCAGGTGATATGCTACCAGTGTGGCCGGTCAGGGCACACGAGGCTGCAATGCCAGAGCGACCCCATGGAGTGACGATTGTGCGGAATGATGGGTCACCATCAGCATTTCTTCCAGGTTTTCTAATCAGCAGCTGGTGACCGGGGTTCGTCAATGACTCATCATTCAGGATCAACACCACCAGTTTCTCACCAGTTAGGGAACTGGAGTTACTTTCGGCCGTTCGGGCCGAGGTGGTGATCGAGGCCATGGAAGGCAGCCACCATTCCCTCAGTGCCAGCAGGTTGGATCATCTCAGAGTGGTCACAAAGGGGCGCAGGGCCACGATACAGGCCAGTCTTTTGGCGTAGAGTAGACCTATCAATAGAAGGATCCCGACCATTCTATAGTTTGAGGTTCGATTTTAGTAGCCTCGGTTTTATCTTCAACTCTTTTAGATACTTGTTCTATGAACAGCTTTATATCCTTTGCTGTTGTGGAGAGCCTTGGTCTCTGTGTCTTTTCTTCTGCTGATGCATTGACACTAGACACACCTTTAGGGACATGAAAATCTAATGTACTTCAGTGTAGAGAGTTCCCTCTCAAGGTTGCAGGGTATCATTTCTTATGGGATCTCTATATCCTAGAGATGACAGGCTATGATGTCATTCTCAGGATGGAATGGTTGGTTCCCTTCCAGGTAGTCATCAAATGTTATCGCCTTAGGGTGAGTATCATTTGACTAAAGGGTGAATCTTTTCTTCATAGAGGCAAATGAGATGTTCAGGCGAGTCGAGCAGGACTCGAGCATCAGGGGATGGTAAGGGAGACAACCAAGATTGCTAGTATTTATTTGGATGATTAGGGGACTTCGCAGTTGGACTTTCCTCTAGTAGTGGATCGTTTCAGGGACATATTTCTAGAGGACATTTTGGGTTTTCCTCCGGAGCGTGTGGTAGACATTTCTATTATGCTCGTGCCAGGAGTAGCACTAGTGTCCATTACTCCATATATGATGGCTACACCTGAGTTGCAAGAGATCAAGAAGTAGTTGGAGGAGTTTCTAGAAAAGGGTTTCATCAAACCCAATACTTCTCCTTGGGGTTCACCTATCCTTTTTTCGAAGAAGGATGACGGTACCCTTCAGCTTAGTGTGGATTATCAGAAGCTTTTCCAGTTGACGATCAAGAACTGATATCCCTTACTGAGGATCGATGACCTATTTGATCAACATTGAGGAGCCCGGGTGTTCTCGAAGATCGACTTGAGGTCTTGTTATCATCAGTTGCGTGTTAGACCATCAAATATACCCTTGACAGCCTTCAGGAGCAGGTATGGTCTATAACAGTATAGAGTCATGCCATTCGGTCTCTTGAACGCGACTGCAGTTTTCATGGCACTGATGAACCGAGTGTTCCATCCTTACATGGACTTCTTCTTCGTGGTCTTCATGGATGATATCTTGGCGTACTCTCATACTTTACACGACCATTCCACACATCTTGAGATCATTCTGAGTACACTCAGAGAGAATCAGTTCTATGCTAAACACTCAAAGTGCCACTTTTGGATGGATCAGACTCACTTCTTGGGTCATTTTATCTCAAAGGAAAGTGTATCTGTGGAGCTAGAGAATTTGAGAGTTGTAGTTTCCTGGGAGTAGCTGAAGAACATCTTTGAGGTGCTATGTTTCCTAGGGATGGATGGATACTACAGAAGCATCATTAATGACTTCTCATGCCTAGCAGAACCATTGACAAGTCTGACCAAGAAGGGGGTGATGTTCTTATGGTCAGACCCTTGTCAGTCATCCTTTCAGGAGCTGAAGGGAAGGTTGACATCGGCACTGATACTAGTCTTTCCAGAGCTAGGAAAGAGCTATACGGTATATTGTGATGCATCAAGTATCAGAGTAGGATAAGTGCTTATGCAGGGAGATGGAGTCATTGCATATGGGACATGTCATTTCAGGACAAATGAGAGGAACTACCCTACGCACGATCTGGAGTTGGAAGCTGTTCTTCAAGCCTTAAATTGTTGGAGACACTACCTTCTGGGGAAGCACATTGTGGTCTTCACTGACCACAAGAGTCTCAAGTATTTCTTCACTCAGTGTGATTTGAATCTGTGGAAGTGCAGGGGGGTCAAGTATCTTTAGTCTTTTGATTTTGAGATTTCCTATACACTAGGAAAGGGAAAGGCGGTGGAAGATGCATTGAGCATGTGAAATCAGATTCAAGAAGTTCACGAGGCCACCAGTGAGTGGAATCTTATGGCTCTGTTCTCTGAGATGCATCTAGAGGTCCACAACAGATAGGGACAAACCTTCCTATCTTATGTAGCTATTACCTCTACACTACTTGATCGGGTACGAATGAGGAAGCTATCAGACTCAGAAGGTTTAGTCATGCGGACAATGTGTTAGGAGTGGACCCTCTTCCTTGATGGGAAGTGGGAGATGATCAAACCTTGTGTTTCCCGGGACAAGTATGGTTTCCATCAGACATACTCGAGGAGCTGATGTGTGATTTTCATTCCACCGTCTGGGCAGTTCATCTTATCATCACCAAGATTTATTGATATCTTCATCGCCAGTACTGGTGGCTAGGTATGAAGAAGGATGTTTTTGGTTTTCCATGAGATGTTATACCTGTCATCAGGTGAAATCAGAGGATCAACGACCAGCGGGACTTTTTAACCTGTTACCCATTCTTTAGTGGAAGTGGAACTATGTTGCGATGGACTTCATGACCAGATTGACAAGGTACCAGTACATGCATGCCATCTTCCATGTCTCTCATCTCTGACGCTACTTTTCAGACCCGTCTCATGTCTTTCAGCCTGAGGAGGTTGAGCTCGAAGTGGATGCATCATTTGAGGAGCATCACATCCAGATTGTCAATCGCAGTACGAAGGTTCTCCGTGGGTGGTCTTTCCCTCTTGTACAGGTTCTATGGCAGCATGGGAAAGTACAGGACAAGACATGGGAGAGGGAGGCTGATGTGCGATCGCAGTGGCTGGAGTTGTTCGGGGTTACTTCTTCAACGCATCGCTAAAGAAATTCGGGGATAAATTTCTTTAAGGATGGATGTTTTTAAGAACCCAAATCTTAGTTTTAGGTACGCCTTTTCCTTTTTCTGTAGTTTTTGAGAAAAATAATGTTTCTGGAAATTTTTGAAGTACACGCTGTGTACTTTCTGAGTACACGCCGTGTAATTTTTTCCTGCTCGAAGCTGTGTACTGGCCGTGTCCGGGCCACACACACGGTGTGTAGGGGTGATGTGGAGGCCAATTTTGGTGGAGTACGAAAAGTCCTAGTACATGACTTGTACTCTAAAATTACACGCTATGTACTTTATTTTTTTTCACTAAACGGACCAGGGGTGCGCTTGACGTGCAGAAACATCTTCTTCTAGATTGAGTTTGTTCGAGAGCGCCGAGGATCCATGAATCTTCTACGAGCTCTCGCCTCTCCGTTCGTTCTCCGATTAGATCAATGTAGGTTTCTTTGAATTCACAGCGTTGAGTTCTTACTTCTTATTGAGCCTTGTTTTCCAATTCCTCTTCCTTCTCAATATATCGTGGGTTGGTCATTTTGGGCATTTTCTCAGATCTATGACGTTCGGGTGAGAATCAGTCATCGTGGATCAAGTATATCGATCTCCTAGGATTAAGGTAGGTGGATTGTGCCTTTCTGTAGAATGTATTTGAGTATCATGTGCAATTTTTCCAATTTATTTGAACAATAATTGTGTGTTTTACTTTTTTACCCTTGATTGATTTCCTTCATGCTTGATTTCAAAAGTAGAGGTTTACCTTTGTGAATAGAGTAATTTTTTCTATACTCAGGATGTTTTCCATACTTTTTTTCCAGTTAGGCATTTTTCCAGTTTCTATGCCTAGAATTAGTAAAGTGGAACTATTGTGTTGTTTTGCTGCAGAGCCTTAGAATGATAGCCAAGTAGTTCTTGTGGTATACTTGGGCGATAAAGACGCATTATGCATTTTTATATTACACGCGACATAGAGAACATAGTGTATGGGCCAAAGGGAGAATGGATGTAAGGGCTTCTTTAGAGTGTCTTTAATTTACGATGCGAGACCACATGGGGAATTGATGTTGAGTGCTTTCTCAGAGAGTCTATAGTTCCTCGACGTGGGCTACCAGGGGAATTGATGTTGAGTGCTTTCCCATAGATCCTTTAGTACGATACGAGACTAAAGGGGGGATTGTCTCTGAGTGTTTCTTCATAATGTCTACTCTGAGCTAAAATAGATGGGTGAGACTGCATGTTCCTCCTAGAGGGTTTCTAGTACATGTTGGTTGAACCATAGGGGTTAGGATGTGAGTGCTACCAAGATGGTTACATGTTTTATACTTATTTCTGGTTGATTAATTGTGTACTTTATATTCTAGAAATGTTGATTGTAGCTGCTGAGTGCTTTTCTGTTTACTGCTTCCTGTACTTTTACTTGCCTTGTATTAATTGACTATTAGGCACATATCTTTGGGTGATTTCTTATTGGGATTTTATCTCACACCATATTTGGGAAATGCTGTAGGGCCCAAAAAGTCTTTGTTGTTGCAGGTATAGATAAGAGAAAGTGCCCATAAAAATCTGGTACTTCACTACTTGGAGTTGGGGAGCAAGGGACCAAGCATAGTCTTGCAATGCTGTAGGAGTTAATTTTATTTTAGTACTCTGTTTTACTTGTATTTCAGCACGTTTTTATGTTTGTTTCTTCCTTATAAACATGTACCTGGTGCATCTTTATCATCATTACTATATATTCATTACTTCCACTGTTTGGTTTTAGTTGTTGCTTATTGTTTACTGCTTCTGATATTTACTATTGTTTTCCTTACCTTGTATACCTTAATGAATGAGGGAATAGTTTCCCCAATAACATACCCAGGCCCTTGATGCTAGTCGGTAGACTCTAGCATTTAGGGAAATGCGCTTGAGTTCATGTGGCAAACCGGGTATGGGGCACCAGTGGAGGGGCTTTGGATTCAGGTCATTACATTACTCCTGGATCAAATATCACTATACATGTTAGTGAGTTATAATGTTTTTATGAAATTTTATTGTAAATTTAATAATTTAAAATTAAAATATAATGTTAATTATTTAGTTGTTTTTTATTGGTATTGGAGTTTGGGTGTTGGTAGGAGATGGAAAATGAATTTAAATGTATTGATGAGGTGAAATAGAGGATCCCAAGGATGTTAAATATTTAGTTATGTTGGATAGTAAATTAATTTATCAAAAATATAATTTTTTATTAATTGTTTTTAATATATTAATGAATATGTGTACTTTGGAAGAATTGATTTAGATTGTGAGTGCTATAGTTAAAAGAGAGGTTTTCATTGATCCTGATAGTTCCAAATTAGTTATGTAAAACCCATTGTTTTTTTATTTTACCAACATTACTCTATATAAGATGTTATACAATAATTATGTTAAATATTGGGAATGTTTATTAGGTTTTGAGTTATTTATGATAGTTTTGGGATGGTTCATGGTTTGACAATGGGTAGTGGAAATCGTGAATATTCTCTACGAAACCTTATAGGGTACATGTACGGTTGGCACATGTTTTGAAGAACAGAATAACTAAACCATTATGCTCTTATTTTATAAGATATAACCAATCAAATTATATGTGTATGATATTAAAAAACATGTGGTATAATAATGTGAAATAGGTTTTAATGTATTGAAATTTCCTTTTAAAATTATAAAATTAATTAAAAAATTAATATTCATTATCTCTCAATATATTTTTTTATCACGTAGGTTTTCCATTCTGTATTTATTTAAGTGTTAAACATATATATACTGATTTTGATGATCCTTATTGTGGTTTATCATGGAAATAAAATGTATGAACTCCATTAATCCATTCAATCCGTGGTCATTTTTTTAATGTAAACATGGACCTGGATTTCAATTGATGGATATATGGGATCATACTTGTATTGATTTTATCCTACAATAATTTTTCAATGGAATAGAATAATTTTTCTAGTTCGATGGAATCATAGTTGATCTATTATACTTAATGTATCCTGGGTAGTTTGTTTTTCTCCCCTTCAAATTATATGTGAACACAAAGCCTCATGATTTTATTTAAAAATTATCTTATACTTTTTAATTAATTTATGATATAAAAACTCAAATATTTATTTATAACTTGTTTTTTCCTGAAATATAGTTTTTGGTTGTCACCCACAACATTTATTATAAATTGATTGAATATGTTCAATAAAGGACATATTGTCTTCAACATTGGTTATTATCATGGTTGTCATGGTGTATGTTCATGTATATGTTAGATAGGTAATGGTTATAAGTACCATTGTCAATTGGCTATCATGGAATGGTTCTTTTTTAGAAGTTACATAATCAATTTGGAATCATAGGATAGATCATGTATAGATGTACCACTATCAAATCAATTCACAAAGTGGAGGCTTTTTGAAAGGATAACTCACCATATGTGAGTATAGGGAGGTCCATGATGGGCATGTGTGTGTTTGTGTGTGTGTGGAACATGGTATGGTTATTACATGTTGAATTTTCCAAAAAAATTTTAATTCAAGATAGGAATTTATATCTTTTGTTTATCTTCTTTTGAAAACATTTTTTATAATATATTTAAATTTTGAAAATTTTTATATCTACATTTGATATTTTCTAGTCTGTTTTATAAAATCATATATGAAACATTTTCTTGACTATGTGGAATGTGAGAAATGTATGTCAGGGTTTTCCTACTAGGTATGATTACTCACCCCCTATATATGCACATTGGTGTCTATTCAAATGTTGTTTTATGTGATATAGGATATGGGAAGGTTTCTTGTATCTCTAGAATATATTTTTTAAATTGGTTTCACATATGGTGGAGACAAATCTTTTGAGTAGTTTAATCCCTAGTTCAGGGTGATTGTAGACTAATTCTAGATTCATTTAATTCATTTGATAATTTGTGTTCTTATTTACATTATTTCATTGTTTCTCTAATGTCAGTATTTAAATCATTTATTGATGTTAGGTTTGTTACATTAATCATTTATATAGTCAAATGTGGTTTTTTATTTACATTTTATCATGTAAAATTTGTGTGTGTTTTTAAAATGAGTAAATAATTCCCCCTATAATATTAAGGTAATACACAAGGAATTTATTTCCATTCATTTCTATGATGGGAATGTCACGTACGGTTAGTAGTACCTTTGATATATCCCAAGCCAATGGGATGGTAAGGGTTTTAACAAATTGTATCAGGGGTAAATCCTTGAGTGGTAAATGTATAAAGGAGATATGACATTAAAAAACCTGAAATATAAAGCAAAAAAATACATAGTTATCCTCTATATGATGAAATTCATGTAACAAATATATTTCAGGTATAAAGTGTGTTAATTAAAACCCATAGGATATTCAAAATCACATTGTCCTAGTATTATATATTGAGTATTGAAATATCATCCATTTTAAGAGATGCATCCAAATAGGATTTCAAAATTCAATTGATAGATTTTTTTGTGAGTTCATAAATGGTTACTTGATGATTTGTTTTTTGTGCATTATTGTTTCTTAATCAAGATAAAAGTGAGAGTTTTAATGTAATTTTTTGAAAATATATTATAAATACACTATAACATTTATTGGTTTGTTGATACATATGATCATTGAGGTTTTTATTCCTTCCATTGGTGTTTTGGTATAAAGAATCGTGAAATTGGTAAGAAACTGGAACATAGTTTCTAAATATGCAATTGTAAAATAATTTATTAAGTGGTTCAAAAGATATATGTCATTTTACGATAAGGCTATTAATTTATTATGATTTCTCAAAACAAAAAATTAATGATTACCACCATTCTTACATCAATATTTCCTATATTTTTATACTATAGAAAACCATTACAAAAGTTAGACTGCTTTTTTAGCCTAAAAAATTAATATTTTCCACACATTCTGGGTGTAAATCTAAATTTAGTGGTTTAAAGTAGTGATTTATATTTATTATAATTTAAAAAACAGTATTATAAATCCATGAGTTATTACAATTTTTTTAATTTTATTATATGATAAAAAACTAGCATGAATAATTCATTTTTATGAACATAATTAGTAACACATATATAGTATACTAAATAATTTAGAATATAAGATTCTTATATGATAAATAAAACACATTTTTTGTAATTTTTTATTTTAATATTTTTATGATTATATAATTAAGTTCCATGAAATCATGATAAACATCAATGTATAATTTTTTGTATTAAAAAAATGATAAAAATATTAATTTTATTTTCTTATTTCATTTATTGTATATTATTAAAAATGAGTGTTTTTTATAAAAAATAACATAAAAATAAAACTTATCACATTTTAAATTGTCTATCCTACTATACTGTTTGAAATATTTGATTACAATTATCAATAAATTTTTCATTGGTTGGAACCTTTTGTAAAATCCCTGATATGTTAATTTACATATGTTTTAATCACATTATAAATCTACCGTATGTAATTATATTTCATTTAATAAATTTTTTTCCATGAAATGTAATAGAATAAAATATTATAGTAATTTACGTGTCTCATTAATTTTATTTATACTTGTTTTGAAATAAATTTACATAAATACATTGTTTGAAACATTTCTTAACTACTCATTATCTTAAAAATGATTATTGATCATAAGTTGATAATAAAATATTAAATATATTCATGAATATGATATTATTAGTGTTTAATAAATTCTTTTTTCTTGGTTTCATGATTTAGTATTCCATATTTATATGTTCTATATTAATGAATTTTTTAGTGTTAGATATGTTATTAAAATAAAAAATGGTGAATACAATGGAAAAAAATTTATTTTTCAAAATAGTTTCTACAAAAAGAATTTTTTGAATGGTTTCATAAATATGTATAGCGGTATTGGGTTTTAATAAATATTTATAAACCCTTCATTAATTTCATGGATTTTTATTTACATTGAATTTAATAAATAATTTAATGTGTTTCATTAAATGAGACGTTTGAAAAAGACATGATTAATGGAAACCATATCATTTGTTTCAATACGTGATAATTTTTCATGCCATTTTAAAAATAATTTTACTATGATGAATAAAAAAGGGGATCCTTAAGTTCCCTTGATGGATAGGGTAGTATAGGTGTAAAATTCCTGGTAGTTATTTTTCTGGAAATTATCTTGGGAGAGTTTGTAGTTTTCTTAGTTACAATCTAGTGATGTATGGGATTTAGTTCCTCTGGTTCCATTTCAATGATATTGTACTTCCTATACTTATTGTTATAGTTTTTATTTAGTATTTGATGACATTGATTATATAGTAATGATTTTGGGTTATTATGCATACTTTGTAAAAACAATTCATGTGATAGTCAAAATAAAAATAAGGAGAATAATAAATGAATAAAGGAATAACACATCATTGAATGAGAATAAAGTTGTGGTGTTTGTAGTGTGATATTTTGTGTTTTAAATTGATCACCATTATCATTGACCATTGACATGGTGTAGTTTAGGTTTAATTCACATTTATAGAGGTTTATTGTATTAATCGTTGAAATGGGATGCTTTGTAACATCCAATGTCACATTGATTTCTATTCCTAGTGGATCACTCTCATATCATATAAGAGTCATGAAAATTTTCAGTGTGGTTCATACATCAATCATGAAAAATAACTAATATTGTCTGGAACCATATATTTTCTCCATCTTAGTAATGTAATGATATGGACAGTGCGTTTTAGGGAGAATTGTGGAAAAATTATGTCTTTCCCTTTATAGGAACAAACCTATATAAAATTATATAGTTATGTATGGTTTTAAAATAACATTTTTGTGATGTGAACCCTTATATGATGTTTTAAAATGCATGAGTTATAACGTTATCATGTCCCAGGATTTAGTGTTGAGTGAGATTATTTCCTTGATATCATTTGGGAACATGTCCTCTATACTATATAGGGTGCTTACATGTCTTTATCCATTTCTTATAATGTTTTATCTCACAAATTAAAAGTCACGATATGTTTAGAAATTTAAATTAAAATTTTTAGTGTATATTTTCTATCATTTTTCCTTGGTTGATAAGTTAGTGAAGAGATATATCATTGATAATTCTTGGGATACATGTCCCCCTTTATGGGGTGAAGAATTTGTTCCCAGTCAATGTGTGGGCCATGACCACATATGCAGGGACACAAGGGTATTCTAAAAATATATGTACCTTAGAAGGTATACTCAATTAATAGTTTTGAGACAAGGGGGAATGAAGCTAGAAGGTATGAATACAACTACATGGGGTTCATATATCAGTTGAGATAGAGACTCATGGGATGAAAATGGATCTTTGAGGTTCATAGGTAACCAGCATGGGAGGTGACATTCAAGTGTGATTTAATGAGGTAATAGTAGGAATAATTTGAGGCGAAGGAGATAAAAGGTGAAAGACACATGGATGTAGAAAGGGTTTTTGGCTCACCCACATGTAATGTCCTATTGAAACTAGTCCTTTGGTTAATATAACGTGTAACCTATAATCCCAAATGTAAAATAAGGATTTCTGATATTAATAAATATGGAAATTCAACCCAAAACCAATTTCAATGTATAAATAAATATAATTTCATAGTCTTTTATTAGTTATCCCTCATTCCAGACATGGGTAATTGTGTTTGAGGATATTCATTGAGGGAATGTTTCACATATTTATCATTAGGATAATCCTTTATTGTGAAAATCCATAGAGAGTAGCTATTGGATGAATGTACTTCCATCAATATTAGGTTACAAATATACATTTTAAAATGATATGATAATCTATATTGGATTATACATTCATATATTTTTAACATATACTAATAAGTTAATATGGATGACTGACCGAAAAGCATGTTATTAAAATTTCATGTACATTCCTAGTGATGGGAGTGAGATCTTTGATTCATGGTCACCATATTACCTTTAATACCATAGAATCATAATGTTGTCAAAGTAAATGTGAATATAATTATTATTTTGATACATTTCATTTATATATGGGGAATTGTGTTATAGATGACTGGGTACATGGATATGGTAGGGAAGTATTGACCTGACATTAGTTTCAGAATATCCTTATATTGATATAGACATACTATAATTATGTGTCAGTGATTCATCCATTTAAATATTTATAATATTTAAATATTCTTTATATTGAAGGGGAAGCTGTCCAATCTATATTATTTGATGAATATTGCAATAATCATTGAAAATTCATGGAAGACATGCATAATTTTCATGTGTCATTATATGGTTTCCTGATATCATACATACATAATATTGAACTATTTGGAGCATTGTTCCTTATGTTTTTACTATCATTTTTTTAAATGGGTTCATTGTTCAGTTTTAGTATTGTTAGTTAAGGATCATTTATTCTTTCTGTATCCCTTGCATTAAGTAGAAATATCCATGGTATGTAATTGATGATAGTTATTCAATAGATGAGACCATTTGAGATGTTTTGGTATCGTTGGGGATCTTATCTGGGGAATTTTCTTCCTATTACAATGAATTGATATGTTTTCTTGTTAATCATTTTTCTCATAGTGTGAGTAGGGACATGGGTACATTTTGAATGACCTTATGAATCTCTTGATCCATTAATTCCATTCGGATGTTTATATAATTAATATTTAGGGTGGTCATGATACCTTCATGGAAGGTCCATGTCATCCTCAACAAGGTATATTTGGATATCATCTGTGAATATCTATGAAATGGGGGAGGTGATATACTAGTATGATAAACTCATAGTTTTACACTTTCTCCTAACATCATTTATATCTAACATAATGAGGATCGAAATCCTTCAATTGGGGAGAACGTAACACCCCTGGTTTATGTTTTGTATCTATGTTATTTATCATTTTATGTTATGAACTAAACAGATTCAGTATTTTAAAGGTTTTGGTGGTTTCTGAGGTTTTTTGGGGAGTTTTGGGAAGGTTAACTATTTGACCATGGTTAATAAAAAACTTGCATATTCTATAATAAACCTTATTGGGTAGGCAGAGTATTGGAACACGATTTAAAAAACCATGTAGTCAGGCCATGAATATTTGATTTTATAAAATAAATTAATGAAAAAGGTTTGAGAAACATGTGTAAAAACCATACAAATGAGATTTTAATATATGTAAATTTATTTTAAAATTCAAAACTATATAAAAAACCGCATTCATTCAATGTTGAAATGGTCTCTTGACCCCAGGGAACCCATTTGGAATTTTTAGAAGTCATTGAACTCTAGAAATTAAATTCAATGATCCATTGAGTAGTTGATCTTGGAAGTCAACTACAATGTATCTTCTTCTCACTTTTATCTTATATCATCTCGTTTTCTCTTGAATAAAACCTTAGATATAGAATTAAATCACTGAATTATTGGGACTAGATATGTTTTTAATAGATATTATTCTTATGGTTTATGTTTGGAAGCACAACTATCTATTGGGTATCATGGAATAGGTAATGTTCAAAAGTACCAACATCAATTTGGTAAAATGTGATTGAATTGGTTTGAAGTACCACCATAAAATTGGGTCACAAAGAGATGGCTTGGATAAAGGAGGTATCCAAACTCAAGAGTAATAGGAAATTAAGGACTTTCATGCACGTTTCTGTGTATAAAAATCAAATGGTTAGTACATGTTGAGTTTAATGTGTAGTTTCTTCTTCTTGAGATGAAACCAAATGTTGGAATAAACTATTTTTTGAAAAATAAATTTTTAATTTTTTAAAATGTTAAATATTTTATCCCTTTTTTTATATTATTTTTATATATATCATATTACTATGATATATCATGTTTTTGGTCTTATTGTAAAGTGGAAAAATTATTTTAGGGGTTTCTTATAGGGTAATATTTCTCACAGAATCTTATATACCTTATAGAATATGAATATGTAATTTTTTGGCTATAGGTTGGGGAATTTCACTTACTTTTCAATTTAGGTATCATGATGTAAATTTAATTATTAGTGGACATAGATATATGGAGTGGTTCATTTCTTAGTCTATAGTGGATCCACCATGTACCCATAGTCATTCAACACATTTTATTATTCTTCATTTTATTCTAATTGTTACACTATTTTCCTTATATTGGTCTTTAATTTCTTAATTAACATTTTGTTTGTTTCAGACATCATTTATATAGTAATCCTTGGTTATATTTTTAAATTATATAATGTAATGGTCTGGTGTGTGAAAAAATGGTTAAATATTTCCCCATTGTAATCTTTTGTTTAAAACCATAGATTTTTTAAACCATTAGTATCTGAGGAATATCAACTAAGGTCAATAACAACTTTGATGTAGACCATGGAAATGGTTTGGAATGGGATATTATAATCTGCTATAGATATGGTTTTTGAAAATGAATTTTCATAGCGAACACATATCCATATATGAGAGGATGGTAATTGAGGTTAGAAGTGGGTTAGTATAGGTAAATGGGATTCAAATGTGTTTTTATAGACAATATATATTAATTTAGGAAATTTATTATGGCACCCATGGAATTATCCTTTCTATGACTGAGTAGAGAGTTATACACCTCACATTGGATGAAGAAAACATTGTTGATACATTATTAAAGACATGATGTATGATATGTGTAATTAAAACCATACTGAAATTGATATTGTTTACCATAGAGGGTATACTCCAAATAAAATTCTGGGAGATCTCTAGGTGGATATGTTATATGTTACCCGATTCAAGGATAACCAAATTTTTTTTGGATTTTAATTTGATTTCCAATGGGATTGAAGTAAGGTAGAATAGAAAAAAAAATTAGGGGGTCTATGTATTGATATGGAATCATAATCATTTTGTAACGGCCTCTTCAGACAATAGTTGAAATAGTCTTATTCATAGAGTAGACACTGTGGGGGTTATATACATATTGTTTTCAATGATTGTGGATTGATATAGGTCTCAAAAAATTATCGGTTTCCCTCTTGGATTAAATAAAGTATCTATGATTTTTTTTTATATATTTTTATCACGATATCATTATGGTATTTATATGGATATCATTCTAGTATTGATGGATGATGAGGCATGATTTGAGACCTGATCAAAACATTGAGCCAGGACATATGTGAATTGTAAGCTAGTGATGACTCGATGAACCTTTTTGATGAGCAGGGATTCTCAATTTGTTATTCCATTATTATATTTGTTTTTATGAAACATAATTTGAAAATATTAATCTCCTTACTATAAGAGATAATATTTTTAAAAGATTATAATTTATGGGACAAGTTATAGGTGAACTTGTGATGTCTGACCTCCCCTAAGAGGGGTTAGTTTGGGTAATTGATATATGGACATCACTATGATGGATGGATAGAGATAAGATGTGAATACATCCTTGATGTGATGGATTATTTGAGTAAATGATGTGTTCACTACCTTAGTAGGGTTTGGTTAATGTAATTTTTAGGGATTCCAATGATATGGGTTCACATCGGTATATATGAGGTAACATTCATAAGTGGGGAAAGTTTGGATACTGGTTGTTTGACCTCCTTTAATAGGGTCTAGTAGGAGTACTTATAATATTTCCAACCCTATATAAGAGTGTATTGGTTAAGAAAATGTAATATTACCTACCATTTATCATCATTTATGGTTCGAAACTTGTGAAGTAATGATACTTATTCTCCAATAATGGATAAACATTTATGGTAATGTGTAGTAGTGGCCAATATTTTAAGTGATGAATAGATGTCCATTATTGTGTGTTAGATTAAGGATATTTATTTATATAATTAATGAACATTTAAAAGATAGATTATAGTAGGAAAATATTGTGATACCATATTTATATGTATTTAACACATCTAATATGATCACTGTAATTCATGTACATATATATTTATAGCCCAGAGGATGAGAATAGGTTATGTCACAAATCAAGATGGGGCATCCTAACTAGAATTTGGATATGTGAATAATGTATGGATCAATGATTGTAGTAATAATGCATTTTATTTTTTCAATTATATTTCTAATTTTTGATCTACCTTATTGCTTGTCAATTGAGATATATGATTCTCTAACATCATTACTTTTAATATATAATGGATTAATTTTTTTAATTTTATATTCTTTTAAGGATATTTATGGAAGATATTTATTTATGGATATGATATTATGTTTATAGTCTCCCCAATGAATGAATTTTTTCTTCAAAAGTATTTATAAGTGTATGGATGACATTAAAGCATGGTTACGGTTATGTAGTGTGCCTATTATGGTACTGATGTGGAATTATAATAAATTAATTAAAAAATCATTTCATATTGTATTTTATTTTGTCTATATTTATTAGATATGTTAGATAATGGATATGAATGTGTCAAAGCCTCTGTTGGACTTCATACAAATTATTTATGAGCACCATTTTGTAATATTTCTATGTTACCATGGTCGTATGAATTTCTATATTTATTTTCATTATTACTATTTAGATACTTATTCAATTATGATTTGTGAATTTGATATTTTAACATATAGTTTTATCTCTTGAATTGTAGTGGAAAGAGGCTACTGTATATACAAATTTTTTTGACACATTGTATTTTCATGGAATATTCATAATTATGTTTGACTAATATGATTATCAAAAATATTCCTATTATTTAATGTTTCAATAAGATCATATATAATATTTTCTATCCAATGTTTCAATGTAATGTGATTTAGAAGAATAATTCTATTTTATATCTAGTGATAGGTCATGTGGATATCGTTATAGCATGATATCTGACCATGGCTATAAATTTTAACTATTTTCGCGATTTATAGTTATAGTTTATCGTTAGGTACATATATTCAATGAATATTTTATGTATTAATCAATTATTAGCTCATGAATTGGATGCACTGATGATTTATTTGGTATAGTAAAAATATTAATGGCAATGGTTCATTACGAATACATGTTTCCTTGATGTTTTGGATAAATTTAAAATGATTTTAGAAAATAATGTTCAATTTCTTATATTTTTTTTATATCAAATTAACTCCATGTGTTTTATGTATCGATTTTGGGAAATACGGAATGATTTGTTGGATTCCTATACAACAAATTTTTAGTTTTATTTGATGAGATGGTAAATATTTATCCAAGGTTTTCATATCTAGGATTAGAATATCATGGTCAGATTTTGATGTTTTGGAATGACTCATAGGTGGTGAGTTATTATGATTTAGACTTGGGCATGATGAAAATACCATGGTCTTGAAAAAAATAAATCATTATGGTTTTTTTGGATGATTATATTGATATGTGATTGAAACACCCTATATTGTCTCAGTATATGAGCCTCATTGTGTTTTCATGTATAATATTGGTGACCAAATCCTATATTTTGATTTGTTACTATTTATAAAAAATAATTATTATTTAGTTTCTATCATGAGGGTTAGTAGATAAAATTCTTTATGATTATTCCTGAAGAGGATCACTCTACGATGGAAGAGTACAGTGATAGTTTGCATTATTATTTTATAAATTCCTTGATGTTTGATGGAATTTTTGGACATATTATACATTGTAACCTTGAGTTTGTGAATTAGTGGGGACTCATTTATGGGTGGAGGATGTAATGTATTTGATGGATTACTTATAAGAATGGAATATCAATATTTCGTTGACTATGAGATGTGTTTACTTTATATTAAAATGTGACATTAGTATTGGATTATATTCATGTTGTGTGGTCCACCTGAGTATTAACTTTTATAAGTGACGTATAGAATCTTATGGGTAGGGATTGGATGGATTTACACTTGTTTGGTTTGAAAAATTATATGAATTAACCTCTATGAAGAGTGTTTTAGAGGATATATGGTGGGGTTTTAACTTTTAGATGTTGGAAGCTATTTTCCAAATTTTGGATGAATGTTTCTAAATATTTTGTATGTTGTTCATGGTATTTCATATATGGGTATTGATATGGGATTCATGTAGGTTCTTGGGAACAAAAAGGTTTCCATGTTCGGTCATTTATTTATAAATTTATAGGACATAGTCTATGGAGATCTAGAAATTGTAATTGTTAAGTGATGTTATGGATACTTATATAGTTAAAAAATATAATCTTTCATGGTTTACCAATACCTTTGTTTGAAGAGGCTTTATTTCCATGGAAAAAATTATCATATGGTTGATATGGATCCACGATCTTGATGACAAGGTATATTTAAAATTTTATTTTTGTTTTTAAAAGTATATGGATTTGAGTATGATTCTGTATTATATAGAGTTTGGCTTTTGACATCATAAATAGGATATAATTTTTAATTATGTGATGAAGTGTTTGATATGAGAATCAAAAGTTCTCATGGGTGGAGTATGATGGTTATTTTGATGGTAAGGGATCCATCATTGAAAATGAATCAAATTTCATGTTCTTAATTTAGTGTGGGTTTTTTGATGAACTCTTGATGCATCTTGAAATTGTAGTATTATGATTGAGATTTTTTATGTTCTTTCAATATGCGAGGCCCAGAATTATCCTGAAAGACTTTAAATTATGAATAAGAATTTTTTTATATATAATTGGATGAGTTATGGCATAAAAAATAAATGAATATTAAAATTGGTTTTAATGGTCTATTTTTGTATCAATGTATGGAATTTATTCAAAATATGGTGTATCTGGGAGTTGAAAAATTACCGAGGAATCTTTATTAGTTATATTAGAAATTGTAAATGATATGATGTATCATATTTTCATTAATGGATTAGATATTAAGTTATGTTTCCATTTATTTTTTTGGTATGATAAGGGTTATTTTCAGTATTTTAATGAAAACTTAAATAAAATATTTTGAATTCGGAAGTAAAATGAAATTTTAGATACATATATGCGCTTTTATATATTAAGGAATTCTATATTATGATAGTTAAGGGACAATAAAATATAAGTAACTGATTGAATTGATGCCATATCACATAGGTATAATCATGATATAAAATCTACAAGGGATTCTATTCCAATTATGACCAGTTGGGGTCATAGTATAGTGATTTTAGTATGGTATTATTCTCTAAGAAAAAATAAATAATTATGTGAAATCATGAACCATGGGAGTTAGAGAATGGTTTTTTGATAACTAAACTGACTTATATATTAATTATTCACCATAGTATGGGCTTCAATATATGATTTCAAATCTTATCAATGGCCTATGATTATCCTTAAATGTTTCCATTATGATCTTTCATGTAGAATAATGGTGATGTCATGACCCTTTTGTTTTCCCATATGTCCATTGAATGGGTTTGAGGCCACATATTGGAAGGGAGATTCTACATCATGGATTAAAGGGTATTAAATTATTAATAATACTGATAAGGGTGTTCAACATCATTATAAGATGGATCACATCATGGAGGGATGATTATAATGGAATGATAATCCCATGAAGCTCGGTAGTGGGGTGGCATTGCAAAATGACATGGCCTTTGGTTTGGGAATCATTCAATGGAACCTAGGTCATATCATGACATTCCATTTATCATATTTCATTAAAACTATTTGATGAAACATATTTCCAATTTATGATTATCTATTTAGTTTTAGTTAAATAAATGTAGAGATGGTTATCTTAGTCAAGCCATCCCTCTATCCAACTTCTAAATGATTCCACATAGTGAGGAGTAATAGTTTTGAATTGTCCAAGGTGATTAATTATATTTTATTCCACTAAAAATATTCTATTCATAGCTTTATTACTATTTTCCATTTTAATTGTGATTATTAGGTTTCTTTGATTTATGTTTCACTTGAGAATAGTTAAATAATCTTATATAATGGATATTTATTCATCGAATCCTAAAGAGATATTGGGAAGATAGAAACATAATGTATTTTTTTTAAGGAAATGTGTGATGATATTGATACTTATTTAGGTTTTTTTATTTAATTTAATTTAAATTTCACTCAATTTGGAAAAATGAAATTATTTTTTATAGTCTCATAGGCCTTGGTCAATATTCTGAGTGAATCAGTCCATGTTTCTCATCATTTTAATATCATTTGTCCACGAGGTGTATTTTTATGTGTTTATAAATCATTGCATTAAATTTAATAATATATTATAAATAATAATAATTAATTATTTAAATGTAATCACTTTGGAATAGAGATAAGGTATTGATATGCAATGAAATAATGCATGAATGTGAATGGATAAAGTGGAATGTATCATTGTATGGATGACAACTCTATAGTTTTGGTTGTTGGTAAATTTAATACAATAAAATATGAATTTTCATACATTATAATATAGAATTTAATTTTTATCGATTAATGTATAGAAGTTATTGATTTCATGGTCACATGAGGTGATGATATATGGTGTCATTAAGCCTCCTGTTGTTGGAGTATGAGATCTCGTAATGGAACTATAAAATGGAATCACCTAGTAATAATGTCACCAAGAAGAAAATAATTATTACTGAGGTTATAGGTTCCCCCGGTTAGGTCTATGGGATTTGGATGAGGTGTTGATATATTAATTTATTTCAAAATTATATATTTGTTTGAACGAGAGACTTAGTAAAAGTCTCAATATGATATAAGATCATACATCCCACATATTATTGGGAACAACTTCTGGATGGTGGAATAGAGACACGGAATGTTCCATGACTGGGATAATCCCAATGGGGATAGTTCAAATGGGGTAATAGGTGTATAATATCGATGATTTCAATGAGGGATATATTTGGGGAGATATGATATTGGGCTCATGTGAAGGTAAAGTAGTTTTTTAGTACATGGAATTGGATTTCTAAGTGGAATGATGCAAGATATATCGAAATTTATCTAGGTTATAGGGATTTTTTTATTTGTAATTTCAAATGGGGATGGACAATATTTTTCAGGCTATGGATTGAATGTTACTATTGGAAAATATATCATTTTGGGGAGTTAGGTCTAGGTCGGTTCCATTGAGTGTTGATCAACAAGTGTTTTAGGACATTAGTGGATTCCATTATGTTTAATATAGTGATATCATATAGTTATTACTAATATAATTTTGAAACTATGATATGATTGTGAATAATACTTTTTGAGGATAGAATGATGTTGATTAATTATTTTTGTGACATAACTAGGTATCAATTCATAATAAAAAATCTGATGATATGGTGATACTATTGGATGTGATGGGATGATATATTTTCTATTTCATGAGTCTGTTTGGGTTTGTGTATGTTTCATGATGAGATTAGATGATTGGAATCACCATTGGTAATGTGGTTAATGGTAGAACCAATATTAAGGGTGGAGGTAGTGGTCCATTTTATACTCTGAACTCCCTAATAAGGGTTGTTCTGTTTACTTCATATGAAAAATTACCTTAGAGATATAGTCTATGATATGATGTGAGGCCTTCTCTAATGAGAGAGGTAGATTTGATAAATAAAGTGTGACTAATCCCAAGTTGGGAATGGTTGGTTATTGATGCTTACACACCCGTGATATGTGAAACTTTTGATCTTAATGTGCTACATCCACTGAGAGGAGTTAATTTGGGTAGTTATTAAGGTTGTTGATTATATGAAGTTAGTAATAATAATGAAATTATATAAAACACTACTATGTATAATTATGTATAAATTGAGACATTTGGAATTCATGAATTCTTTTTCAGTGAAGGCTTTGATAATAAGGATAGGTTTTTTGGTGGCATAATCAGTGCTCAATGATCCAACATTCATTCATTTGTAATTAATTTTTTTTTGTTATTTTCCTCTTAAATAAAAAAACAGATGATGGTGTATAATATAGAATCCTTTTATTACCAAACTCTTAAAAAATTATCATGCTCTATATTGGAACCTTGGCGCCCATTGACACCATATATCAGGTTGTTTCTATTAAATAGGTTACAATTTCATTACGATGGGGTAAATCAAATTTCATTTGGAGATTACAAATATTTTATACATATATATGGTTGTAAATACAACATTAAATTTATTTTTTCTAAACAAAGTTATAATCCTTTTAGTTAATCAGTTTTGATTTAAGACAGTATGTCTACATTTAATTTTATATAGAATGGATAATTAATTTGGATTCTACATACCCTGTTTGATTTTTATTAATGATATTGGTAACTTGTTTTGTTATTGATAGTAATTATATAAATTTTCCAATTTTAAATTCATATTATTTAGGCCCTCGCCACTTGTTGAAAGTCACTGAAATATGTGGAGGTACACATGAGGATATCTCAGGATTTGACTTGGGTATTAATAGGATATATTAGGCGAGGAATTAAAAAATTGAATCAATGAATATTTTCATTTGTCTTACTATTTAGGACATGTTGGAGAGGGAAAAATAATGTATGATAGATTATGATATACATTAGAATAGTGTGTCATGATAAATTTTCTTGTGGGATGTCATGGTTACTAGTTTTAGGAAATTGTGTTCATAATTTTCATTTCTATGATTGATATGTTTATTGAACTATTGTTTCTATATATGCTATTTTTAATGGGTTTTTCTCTTTTAAAATAGGAAATATTTCATATAAACATCCATATTTTTTTATCATGTGGGATTCACATGTAATCTGAAAAATTTTGTGTCATTATTTTCACTAGTATTAATGATTAATTTTATAAAGTGTTAAAAAACATATAAAATACATTCATTTATAACATTATAGTTTCATGATACTCAATTAAACCACAATATTTTTCTATAATAAAATTTCATGTTTATTCCATCATGATATTTACTATTTTGGTAGCTATACGGTCCCACTATGATAAGGATTTATTTTAACCCTTATGGTATCATTACATATATTGTATTCCATGGGTATGAAAACATAGTGGGTTATTTTAGGTATTGAACTCCAAAATGGTTGGTTTGGTGTGGTAATGGTATTCATGGTCTGTTTTTCATGTTGTCCATAGGATTTTATAATGATATGAATTTCATTACATGGTTGAAAAATGGAATGTGGAATACTTTTTGATATTAAGATGAATATCAATCCAATTTATTTTTGTATTAATGTGAGGTTAAATGTAATAGTATTTTAGAAGCCAAACTTTATAGATTATTAATTTTATATTTATGGGATTTTTATTATTATTTCTAGATGGTTTAATAAAATTTGGGTGGAGAAAGGGTAAATGATTTTTGTTATAGAACAGCGCCCTTATGGTAAGTGACCGTAATGTAATCCTTGGAACCAGATATATGACACAATATTTTTATAAAAATCATTAAGGTTATTTTTTATAGATGATATTGACATTCATGATAAGCCTAGTAAATTATATTTGTATGTGATTCAGGGATTAATGGAGGGTGACTTATTATAATAAGTGATGGGTTTTGTAATATGGTTTCACATAAGAAAACACATATAATGTTCTAATGAGATTGAGATTAATAGTGCGTTTTTTCATGTTTTAAGGTTAATAAATAGGCTCACTCTAGTGGAGATTTTTAAATTTAATGTTTTTAGTTATTTTAAATAAGATAATCAATACATGTGGTTAGGTGTGCACATGTTATGACCAATGTTGTTTTTTTATCAGTGAGAATCCATGTGTAAGATGAGGATTGTTAGATTTGATGACAACTTTTGTACATCAGAATAAGTGGTTCTGATCTGGATGAGGAGTGTTCCATCAATTTTAAGAGGTAACATCATTAAGCGATTCAATTATTTAGACATGATCATTCTATGCCTAGATCATTATTGGGTTAATGTGGAATTATAAGAACATATCAGAATGATCATAATAATATCTATGTGTGACCCACATTGGCATTCTAATTAAGGAGTATTGGTTCATAATTCATTTGGGGAGGAGCACACTATTGGATTTAAGAATGTGTGACCCATATTACATGTTATTTTTCAAAATTGACTAGGATGAAATTCTTGGTATATCAGTGATGGGTACTAGGGTGGTGTCTCTTGTTGGTGTCCATATATGAGTGAGATTGTCATATCCAGTAACCTTATTTAATAATGGTTTAGATTTGGAATGTAGATATAATGAATGATTCTTAATAGGGTGGTGATAAGGATATTCTTATGGAATAGATAATTGAATAAGAAAAAATTGTACAAGGTAAGTGTTGGTAGGGTAGTGAATGAAGTGGGACCTATTAGTGGATAATTAACATGGAATCATGTTTTTGTTAGGCTGGTTGATTTTATTTTTTTCTAGTTCTATGTAATGAAACCAAATTTATTAATCATATAGTTTTTTGGATGAATTATAAGTTATATATTTATGCTATGTATTGATTTTTTTGTGATTTTAGTGTGAGTTGGATAAAATATGTGGATATAGTTGTGGATGTAGTTCAATTATGGATACAGTTATTTGGGGATCTAGAAATTGAAATACACTAAATTTCTGGATCAAACATTATTGTGTGTTTTAGGATAATCTATTTATTCCATCAATAATTCAATTAACCTGATCGAGAAATGTGGTGATTAATAATTGGGTGAGATATATCATTATCTAAATAGTACACTAAACGAGTACCATATAATTTTTAGTAAAAAAATTAATTTGGTGATGTAGATATTATATTAGGTGAATTATATCAGGTACATATGATGTGTTTATAAAATAAAAACTAGTTTTTTTTGGTAAATTCCATTGTAATTGAGATCAGTTCGTTAAATGTTGAAAGATTCATAGTTTTGATTCTAATCAACAATGAGGAGTGATATCATATTAAAATTCATGGATAAAAATTCAAGAGAGGTTTATGAATTTTTTATTAAAAATGATAATAATTTTAGTGTGGATTTTATAATTACTAATATCATTTAAGGTTGTGAAATTTAATTTCTTTTAGAATACTATAATTTATACTGATGTCTAATCATTTAATTAATGGAATGGGTCATGATAAAATCTAGGCCTAATGGAGAACATCAAAGATCTCATATGGGAAAATATATTATGAAGAATAAGTTGACCTCATCTGATGCCATGGAATGTGGGGGTCATAAAGCAGTGGGTTTGTGTGAGATTTCTCATAAAATAAAAAACCTTATGTGTAGAAGGAATGTGATTAATAATTAGTTTCATAATATTGTGGATTTCATGTATGATTTTAGATGAGGAGAAATCCATATGAAATATATTTTTACTAATTCTGATAGAATCATTCAATAATGGTTAATCTTACATATGATGTATATATATCTTTATATGTTTCATTTTTAATCATTCATGGTGAATATTAGTAAGGTTGTGATTGGTAGCCCATTTTGTGACATATTACCATGGGTGTGAGGAAAAACTATGGAGGGGGGGGGGGAGTCCATGCCATTGAGGACATAACAACACTCTATTACTTCATCAAATAATGGTGTCTTATGGTCTATCAATAAGGATCATGCCCTATATGGGTATCTGTAATGGTAGTATCGCACAATGGTATGATGTAGTGGTGGTGGTGTCACATCTTGTCCATTATGGTTATAGTTTGAAATGAATCTGAGATGGAGCATATTGTTGTAGTGCATATTTTCAACCCATTTAAGGAAAACACACCTTAACTTTGGGGTATAATGTTAATAAAAGATTCCTTTAAAAATTAACATTGGTACCACATGATATTTTTTATGCAAAAAATTCATCAATTTCACATTATTATTAGATATGAAATTAATATAATGTAAATCAGAATTTTTTTTGGTTACGTATCTTATAAAATTACCAACCAAATAGATTCATTTAATAACACTTTTTTACAATTATCTATAATAAATTTCCACTAAACTCACTTATCAAAATTCCACAAGTAATAATTATCTTTATAGAATGAGGAATGTAAACAAAAGTAAGAGTTTAGCTTAAACATGTAATAATGAAAAATTTATCTACATGTCATCATGATTAAAATCATAAGTATCTGTGACAACATGCGAAGGAGGAATTTATTATCAAAAATAAAATATAAAAATGTGTTTTTTCCATAAATAATTATAGAAAAATAGATAATCTCAAAGGAACAAGAATATACATTATATTAATATAAAAGAAATGTGTGATGGAAAACATGATCCATGGATCGTAATAATAAGAATATGACATTGTAAAACACCAAGACATTGAATCAAAGAACAATATAGAACATTGGTAGAAACAAAAGAATATGAAAACTATAACATTATGAACAAACAAAACTTTTATTCTTCTTACTGTTGAAAAACAAAATGAACACTCTTCCAATTGAGAAAAAATAACATTTTCATGTTTAAAATCATAATATCATGAGATATAAATCATTATCCAATTTATTAGCTTATGATATTGGACCCAGCCCATAAATCATCTATACATATGTTTTTAAATTATTAATAATCATTCATGACATTATAAAGAACCTATAGAAATGAATATGGGTTTCATAACATTTGAATTTTTCATCACTAAAATTGATATTATGAATTTGAATGGTTAATACTCAAAATACCATCAGCCTAATATTGTACCTAATAAGAACGTAGAGAAGTTTATTAAGGAAAAATAATTTATATGTAAATAAATCCTTTATAGGTAAATTTTATTATCATATAAAACAAATAAAGATGATTTAAAAAAAATAACATTCAAATAAAATAAGCTATTATGAAACTCATTCAAAATATATTTTTAAAAAAATGAAAGGAAAAATTTGGAAAAACATTACATTAAAAAATACTCATAAATATATCATTAAAATGAATCAAATGTTATGTCATGAACCAGCCTAGATAACCTAGTACTCTAACACTTGATCTGGCACTGTTATAGCCCAAAGGGAATTCATGACCCCCAGGGGTTTCAACAAGAACATTGTATCACACATGATAAAGAGGATATTTGTTTCTAGATAAACAGTAAAAGAAATAAAAACAAGTCAAAATTCACTAAGAAAACACTGAAATCATACTTTTCTAAAAGAAAAAATAGGTTTAAAAACCCAATCAATACATCACCCTAGTACTAAAAAGATAATATAAAACTGAAGATGTTCCAATGGGCATATCACAGCAAGGATTGAAGATCAACAACAATTACATCCTCCTAGTGGCACATTCCCTTTGATCGATCAAGAAAAATAGAAATCTACAAAATCTATAATGAAAAGGCAAGATGTGAGCTAAGATCCTATTATGGCCTTGCTAAGTGTTCCATAATACGATTCCAAATAATTAACCAAATCACTCTTTATATTTCAAATAAAACTTCGAATGGATGTAAATATAGAATATTTAAACAAAAACTGTTTTTTCATTTCAAATGATGACATTTTTAAAAAATTGTGTCTATGGAAAATATTTTACATAAAATAGTTTATATAAATCATTGTCCATGAATAAAGTAGTTTTATAAAAGTGTATATACATACATATATCAAAATAATCAACATGTGATAAACATGATGATGGGCTAAGAGGTATCATAGTTCCACATTATGAGATCATTACACACTCATAAAGGTTATCACTAAAATATGTGTACACACATCCGTCAGACACTGGTCACAGAGGACACATAAAAATCCGATTAGGAATAAGATCCACCACATTATTTTTTTTTGTTATAGTTGTAAAAATTAAACCTGCTCCAAGGAAATTTCCATCCGATTATATTTTTTTCAAATAACCCACTAACTACTCAGTGTTACATGTTCTCAAAAAAACAATCAATAATGGGAAAATTATTTTAAAACTGTTTAATATACAATTTCAGGATTTCATGTTTCAATATTATAGTTTCTATTAAAAAAACATTTTTATTAATCAATTCATTAATTTTAAATGATACAACAAAAAAAGTTCATATCAAATAATTTGAATCCATTTTTTTCAAAAACAATTTCACAAATAAATTTCTCAAATTCAATCAATTTTTGATTTCAAAACAAATTTCAAATTCCATAGAATTTTTTTTTCAAAAAATATCATTCCAAATAAATTTCAAATTCAAAAATTTCATTAAATTGGTTTTCAGAAATATAATTGAAATTAATTTAAAACAAACAAGAAATTATAGGCCAATTAATTAACCAATGTTTTACAGTACCAAATCCCATAATATATAGATCACATAACACAATGCCCTCTATGATAATTTACAATGAATAATGTCAAATAATATATAAAGTAATCAAACATTGATTAAGTATCCAAAATAAATGATTCTATATCTCTCAACAACAAGTAGATATAATAATCCATATGGATGAAGGATACCAAGAGAGGGAGGAAGGATAAGAGAATTTTTATTACTCGAGTTGAATGGATCAACAGTATCCAAGATTCAATCCACTTAGAATGGGATTAGAATATAAAAAATTGTTCTTAGGAGATCCAAAGTCATAGTAATTTGATTTATGAATATTATGGGTTGATAGAATGTAAAAATGGAGGATTTAGGATTTTTTGTAAATATTGTTTGGAATTAAAAAACACAATCTGAATAGTTAGATGGGAATGTTCAGATGGGTTTTCAAACTATGCACCCTAACTATCATCCCCACTAATGGTGTTAATAATTTCTAATAGGTGGTATAATTTTTATCAAATCATACACCAACCATGAAAGCCCCCACTATCTGGATTTTAATGGTTTCCACTAGGTGGGTGCACGATTTGGGAAAACCTTGCACCATCTATTCACAACCTATAAAATTCCAAAAAATTAACAAAACATTCACAAAGAATTCAAAAAATATACCCAACAAAATAATGATCCAATATATGGTTTAAGAGTACATTAATATTGTAATGGGTTGTTATAACCTCTCCATCATAAAATCTTTATGTCCCCAAAAATCTTTTCAAGAAGTCTCTATGTCTTAAAGATTAGGACAACACTCTCACATCAGTGCCTCTCTCTCCCATGTCTCAAATGTATTAACACCATGTTTCCACATCACCCTAACCAATGATATCCTCCACCCATTATGTACATTATTTTCAGAATAATCTATCATCACTCGATTCTCAAACATGGATAAATTGATCTCAACTTCATGAGCACTCCAGCTCAGAAAATTAGATAGATCAGAATGATAGTGAAGTAGTTGTGATAAATATAAAATATAATTTATTTATAATAACTTTGATAGATGTGATAAATGGTAAGCCACCTTATCCACCTTCTCAACGTCCTTATAATTTTCTACAAAATGAGAAGCAATATTTTTTTCCATACAAGCCATTAATGAACCAAACGAGGTAAAACATTCAACAACCCCTAATCACCAACTAAAAAATCCAACAGTATACAAAGATGATCATAATAATAAGTAAACTAGTTATTTCCTTCAATATCCTCCAAAGAATCACAGGAATGTTTTTTTTCTCTGGAAAAAATCTTCTTCCAACTAAGAATCATTCATTGATCTCTATCCAACTCAATAGATATTTACTAGGGAGACCATACAATTCATCAAAAGGGGCGACACTTATCATGGACTAGTTAATATTATTATAAGTGAACTCAAAAATTTCTACGTGTTCATCCCAAACACCACTAATGTCAAGAATTCATGTATGAAACTCATCCTAAAGATGTGTATAGATTTCACTGGATTCCCATTTATTTATGGATGGTAGATATACTCATATTAACCCAAGATCCTAGTGCCTCCTGAAGGCCTCTCCAAGAGTGATATGTAAAATGAGGATCTCTATTAGAGAATATAGTAGATAGAATAACATGAAAATGAAAAATATACCGTGCCATGAGATTTCCCATCTCCTCAACCTTGGTTGATTCATGAATGGGTCTAAATTGAGGCGATTTGGTCAGCCTATAGAACACAACCCATATCACAACCTTCGTTATATGGGTACATAGAAACCCAACCATAAAGTCTATAGATATATCATCATAATTTCATGTTGCTCTTGTAAGTGGATGAAGAAAAACTGAGGGAATCAAGTTCTAAGCTGTGACCTATTTTCGTATATACAAATGAGAGAAAAAATCAGTAATTTCGTGTCTCAAACATGGCCACCATAATATAACTATCATGTCATAGAAATATTTTTGGATTCCTGGTGCATAGCCTACTAGGAATTATGGAAACCCCACATCAGAAAATTTTCCACTAGAAAAAGTACAACATAGTAGTCTCTAAAATATATGATACCCTACATAGAAAACGACATCTCATTAATAGTACTTCCATCATAAATAGACATCCAAATTCTATAAAATTCATTATAAAGCTGTTATTCAGGAAGAATTATATTGAGAAGGATGGTGGTCAAGAAAACATTTGACAAAGAAACCTCAAACTTATTTTCCCAAACTCCAATATATATCTATACAGAAATGTCCATCATGTTCCACTCTTCTAAGTAGTCATTAGTGGCATGGGTGAGATTTTTTCAACTCAATGAATCTAGATGAGATTAAAATATTTTTGATAGAATATATTACTCAAGATATAATGATCAGAATACATGGTTAACCTTTCTTTGAAATGGTAATGGCTCCAACTCATAACTGAAAGCATAACAGATTAAAGTACATGGAAATGGGTTAGGTAATTATTATAAGGTATCCTAGGTTTCATTGATTCATAATAAACTTTGTTATCACCCAATATAATAACATATCCCAAACTTGAACCTGCTGAAACACAAATGATCACATATCCCATCTCGACCCCTAGAAGAATCAACAATAACACAGTAGTCAAAATAAATCAATATCAAAAATTAAAGTCTTACATTTATTTTCAAAGACAAACATTACTCCCTTCTGAGTTAGTTCAGTCATTGGAGAAGCCAAATTTGAGAAATCCTTTACAAACCATGAATAATATCCAACTAAATACAAGAGGCTCCCAAATATCGAAAACATTATGTGGTTTCTCCCTTTTCATAATAGTATTCACCTTCTTAACATCAACTTAAATATAATGTTCTAACACGAAATTTCCACATAACTACACATAAAAAATCCAAAAATTAGATATAGATATCTTGTAATATAGTCGGTGATTTCTCAAAAATTCCATAATTACTCTCAGATAATTCAGATGAACCTCATTTAAAATAGATTAAACAATGATTTCATCCAAAAAAACCACTATGATAGTGTCTTGACACTCATGGAGGATCTTTTTAATCAAAGCCATAAATATTTTAGGATCTTTTGTTAGACCAAATAGCATGATTAGGTACTCATAATGACCATATCATCTCCAAAAGGTATCATTCAAAATTTTAGATTATTTTATTCTCTAATGGTGATAACCAAATCAATTATCAATCTTCAAAAAAACACATAGGCCCTTTTAACCGTTCAAACATATCTTAAATATATAGAAATGGATACATGTTATTAACCATAACTCAATTTAGATTTCAATAATCAATATTAAGGATGAATGACCCATCAACATTAATAGAAATGATAATAGTATCCCCCAAAAGGGAAACGCTTGGTCACATAATGACTTTCTCTAACAAAGCATCCAACTGAGACTAAAACTATTTCATTTCATTTGGTTTTATACGGTAATAAAGGATAGATACTGGTTGAGTACCCTGTTCTAAATCATTAGAAACACAACCTCTATTACTGTTGGAAACCCATGGTATTCAGAAGGAATCTTGTTGGGAAACACAATGAAAATTGGTGGTAGATAATCACTCAAATATTCCCAATAAAGATAAAAGGTAACACACATATCTACATTACTAAACTCTGGATAAGAGAGTCTCTCTCTTCCTGACCTTGTGTCATATTCACCCTGAAAGACATGGTACACCAAAACTGGAGATTTAATTAGACATGTTGATGAAAAAAATCACTTGTGGATTTATTATTAATAATCCAATCCATCCTGGATATGATACCAATAGGTTTCATGATGAGAACATAAAATCCAAATAATATTGATATTCAAAAACAAGAAAACACATGTAGGACAACAAATACTATGTTCTCTCTTTGTTCTGAGGGGTGTAATAATAACAATCACATAAGATAAAAAATACATAATTTTTATTGAAAATTGCCATAATGGGTTGATATGAATGAATGAGATGTTCCAGTATCAAATAAATAAGTAAATAAAAATGAAACAATAGTGAATGTACCTATCACAGTTGTTGTACCTATATCGTATTCTTCTAGATACTCTACCACTCCATGAAGATGCTTTCTTATAGATAGATATGGAGATAATCCATTAGTTCATGAAGAATCTAATTGCACTATGTATGTTTTTGGTGTTGAAGATCCCGTTCCACTAATTGGAATAGAATAGAAAAAAAACTACTACAACTGACTTGAGCATCCATAAGAATCACATTTCCTGGGTGCCTTAGTGAAAACCCATTTCAAGTTCCCAGGAATTCCACATTGGTAAAAAATAAAAGGGAATATTCCCTGAACTAGAGAGGTATAGAAGAACCTTGCTATCAAGACCCACCATAAGTTTTACAAGGAATCCTATTCACATTATGAGAACTCATAGAACATATTTTGAGAAAAAAGGAACATCATTAAACCCTGTATTGTCAGAAGATCAATCTTGACCATAAATTTTCTATCCAACATGTCATCATTAGTAGAGAAATTCAGAAATATAACCTAAGAACAAATATCAGATCAAATTTCTATATTTATCCATTAAGTCTTAATTTTCTCATTAGATAAAATCTGAGGTGAAAATTGGACAAAATAAAATGGGTTTTCCATACATAATTACAATCCTTTCAACCTGATTGAGTTTAAAAATTCTATAGACTTATCGAACACCATATAATCTGCATAAAAATTGCCAGTGAAAATAAAATTCAATTAATTCCACTAAAATTCCTTATGATTATTCATCATCACCATCATTCTCAACTATCTACGTCTAGGTCCTTCCTTATAGAAGATGTAACATTTCACTATTATTCCATTAGGTGTCTCAAAGAACTCAAACGAAATATCAATCCTTCTCAACCAATCCTATGCCTCTTGAAGAATTTGAGAACATTAGAACACTGGTGGATTCAAGAAATGGAAATGATTTGAATGATTCCAAAAAACATATATCATGGTGGTTATGTAGTTGGAGACGTAATTGGAATTGGTTTGGGAGCCTTTCAAAGAGCTTGAACAACATTCACAATAACATCAACCAGATTCTGGTCCACAGAAGAATTTTCTCATTGTGGTTCATGAGAAGTTTCATCCTAGATCCTATCTATATGTTTTCATAGAGGGATTATGCTACACAAAATATACAAAAAAATACAAAAATTTTGAGGATACATTAACTGACATGTTGTAAAATGAAATAGGGAAATTAATCTAATGAGATAGATAAAAAATATTTATATTTCAACTACACAAATAACAAGTTAGGGAAATATAGACCTAATCCTAACGACATATTTCTCAATATATATATATATGGTTAATGAAGGATCATTATTATAAGATATGGATATCCAAACACTTGTAAATACCTTGTCTATGATGACAAGATTTCAAACTACATACTGGAATCAAGGAAAGATGCCTAACCTGCACCTTTGATACCACATTTTCATGAACAATCCAAGGCCCACTAGAACCCTAAATCCTGAGCGGACATTAACAAGGCCCAAAGGGTGTTCTTGATCCACATGGATTTGTGACTAGAACCTAGCATCATAATAGTCAAATAGGGTTAATTTTTTTTTACATAAAGAAAGGAAGAATCAAAAACATGATAGTATTCTTAAATAAAATTCCCAATGGATATTTTACCAAAAGTAAAATAGGTATAATGAAACCTAAATAGTACATTATCAAAGTACCCAAAATACAAGATAAAAAATCCCCTCTACTAATGGAGAAAACACTACAAGGCCATCAGAACATCAAAAACTACCACCTCAATGTAGTGCATTACCTTTTCCTAAAATAAGGAGAATAAAATCTTCAAACACCCAAAGAAGGTAGGGTATGATCAAAAATATTAGTAGGGTCTTAACATGTGTTCCATAATAATATTTCAGAATAATTATCCAAATAATGCATTAAATTAAAAAAATACGCATGGTAATAAAAATCTCATATTTAAAATAGAAAATGATTTTCATTTCAATTGATGGAAACATTTCAAAACATTGTATTAAGTATTACTTTTTATATAATTTTTTTTGTAAAAATTACTTGGAATGAATAAAACATTCATAAAACAACTATATATATATAATTTGAATGAAACCAATGTAGTCATATGATAATAAGTACGATAGGTTTACGTTTTGATAACCACACACAATTATATAGGTGATCATGGAAATATGTGTACACACACCCCTCACACACTAGTTAAAGAGGACTAATCAACATATCAGTAGGGATCGTAACCACTAGAATATATTTTTTTAGGGTTAAAAATAGTCAATATGTTTTTATGGGATTACAATCCATGTGTGATTGTCCAAAATAACCCACTAGCTACCCAAGATTTAATTTTTTCAAAAAAAAAAATAGTCAACAATGGGTAAATTATTTTTAAACTATTGAAAATACAATTTCCACATTTATAGTTTTAGTATTCCAATTTCTCTTTAAAACCAAAATGTGTATTTTAAAGATATTCATTCATTTTTCAAGATAAAACAAAAAAAATTTCCTTATAAAATAATTTAAATCCATTTTTCCTAAAACCTAGTAAAACAATTTACTTCACAAATTCCATTAATTTCAGATTTAAACCTAAATTTCCAATTTCATTGAAACTGGGGTTTTTCTAAATATATCATTCCAAATAAATTTTATGTAACCAATTCACAATGAATTAGTTTTTTACAATATAATTGATATTATTTTAATACCAAAAATAAATTCTAGGTTAAATTTATTGGCCAAAAATAAACAAAATCAGCTACCATAACACAGAGATCATGTAACAAAACATCCAAAATGATAATTGATAACAAAGAACATCAAAATTGGAGATCATGTAATCAAATCAAAATTCAAGATCCAAAACAAATAAGATTATATATTTCAAAAACAATAATTACTAATAAACCCTATGGAGTATATCCAGTGAGAGTGGAAGATGACGGACAAGAGATGATCTCATACCAGAGAGGAATTGATTGCTGTTCGCCAAGATTAAATCATCTTCATAATGGGTTTAAAGGAGTAAAAGGGTTATTGAGATCTCCAAAGACCAAGGAATTTTAGTTATACTGAAGAGGGGTCAAGGACATTTAAAAATATGGATTGTAATTTAAAAAAAATGAATTAAGAAACAGTCTGTATGGTTACCTGGGTCACGTAATATGGTATGTCCAACTGTCCACCCTAACAGTGTACCCCTCTAATGGGGTTAAACATTTGTACTAAGTGGGTGCATTAATTTTCGAACAAGATTCCAACCCTAATAACTAGCATTTTTGGGGTTTTCATTGATTCCACTCGGTGGGCAAATGGTTTCGGAATACAATGCGCCAACCATGCTCCTCTCAAAAAATTAAAAAAAATTACAAAATTCTCTCTATAGCACCCCTAAATGAGACCCAAAAAAAGAACCAACAAGGGATAGTTAAAGACTAACTGAAAATAGAAATATAATGTTACATGTTATGAAAATAAATGTTCATTGGAAGATAAAATAGTTTATTTCCATAAGATAGAAGAAATTTTTAAAATTTTCATATACATTTATAAAAACCAAAATTATATTTATTGAAATAATAAATCGTTTTATTAACAAGAAAAGTGAATATGAATTTAACATGTAATTGTACATAAATATATTTTTAGTTACTAATGTTATTATTAATGGTAATGAAGATATGGATATTGTTGAGAAAATTACATTATATAGGTAAAAAATTATTCTTAACAATGATTTAATTTTTATGGTGAAGAAATTCATTGATGGGGAATATAATAATAATTTTGTAATTTTCCCCCAATGTAAAAGGAAATTTTCCATGAAATAAAATCAAAGGGTGGAATGAAAAAATCCTATAAATATGAAGTTGTTGATGATAGATAAAAACTCAAAGAAATCATTTTTAGTTAAACACTACCCCTAATATATGTAATCACATGGAATGAATAATCAGAATTAATTTTTATATCCCATATATTTCAGTATATAAAAAAATACACAAATAATACATACAGAAAAAGTTAAATAACTAGTGAATATGAATTATATCCTAGAGAAATAAAATTTAGATAGAAAAAACAGTTACCTCATGTTTGGATTCATTCTATTTTTGTTCAAAACATAATTAATAATCAAATTATTACTTTTAATAACATATTTATGATATTTATTTTTTATATTAAATATTATATGGTATATATAATACCATATTATATATTTTTTTGATTTAAATATTTTCCTCATGTAGGTTACATGAGGTGTTTCGGTCAGTCTTTCGGAAAATCCTATATTTATTGGCCATGGTCCAAAGTGTTAGGAAATATATTCATAGTATCAAAAATAATATATATATAATTCATTTATTTTTCATTTAGTAAAAAATATATATTTTTTCATTTGAATCAAAATTAGACTCAAATTAATAACGATACCTTGAGATGTTCATTTATTGTGATCAAATTTAAAATAGGCATTTACTATTAACATTATTTATATATTATCTAATATTACTAGAAAATAATATTAATAGTTTCATAAGTATAATTTTTATACTATATATATATATATATTTATTCATTTAATGTGGTAATAGAAAACCAAAATACATCATTCTATAAAGGTGGCAGTCCACCCATGCATGGATATCACATTAATTTTTCATTTAATATTAGGAATGATATAAAAATAAAATAATTATCATTTAAAAATAAAATTCATTTTATAATTAAAACATTTTCACAATAAATAACACTTTTAGAATCGTAATGTATAATGGTTTTGAAAAATAGAACATATTGTTCAACTGAACGGTGGTATGAACAAATGAATGACTATGACTTCATTTTAAAAGTGGTTTTAAAGGGAGGTATAATAGTGATATAACATTAGTATAATAACATTAAACATTTTAATAGTAATAATTTTGTCATATCTTAATGCATAAATAATATTATAGGGTTTAGATAATCATTAAGAATGCATAACTAAGGGGAATGAATTACACACATGGAGAGCCTGAACATTCTCTTCAATGTCTTCATAGAAATTAAGGGATTGGGTTTCCTTCAAGAGGACCAATGTATAATGGATGTGAGAGATAAATATAGTAATGTTAATTTAGGAATATTTTCCAGATGGAACTAAATATAGGGTGGTCTTTATGGGGTTGTGAGATTCCCCTTTTAAAAGTTGGCTAAAATTATATTTTTTTTCAATACTCATTACACCTCAATGATGCCATTATGAAATTCATGGGTCAATGGATACACAATTTCTCCAATATTTCATTTTGATGGAATTGTTTAGGAATAAAAAATTATTAATTCTGATACATATTTTAAATATATTTGAGTCATCTACCATATTATTTTTCATAATTCCCCATTTAGTTCATTTTACTTAATAAGTAATTTTTAAATAGGTAATTTTGGTTTTATTAAAAAAGTAAAATAAAACAAACTACCAACATTTTGTTTTTCTAACCAATTATTAATGAATATTTTATCCAATTAAATTTTTAAATATTAGAAAATTAACCATTAAATTAAAAATTATATTATATAGAAAAACATTTTTGTAGAACAATGATTTTTTTACCAAAAAGTGTCTTTAATTATATATTAAATTTTTACTAAATTATATCTTTGAAAATATATTTTTATTTATTTTTTAAAATAACATCATATTTGTTATATAAAATATATAAATTTAATATACTTTTAAAGTATTACACAACTTGAAAAATCTTTTTAAAATAAAATTTTCACCATTATCATGGTCATCAATTTTAATCTATTTTCATACTTTTATGCCTAAAATTGAATTTGTTTTATTTAGAATTTAAATTCCAAATTATATAACTATTTTTAAAATGTGAAGAAAAATAATTATTAATATAATAAAATGAAAACAATTTTTCAAATAAAATATTACAAAAGTTTCCAAAATTTTAATCCTGGGTAATAAATTCAACCTAATATTTTTAAAAGATATATTTTATTATATATATATATTATTAAATAAAATGATTCAAGATAATTTTAATATATTTTTTATTATGATAATTTCAAAAACGTTACGTTAAATTTAATTTTTTTCTTTTTTCACTATTCATATACAAATCATTTATTTTTAAAAAAATTAAAAAACTAACCATTAGAAAATATTTACATTCCTTATAATAATGATATGAATTTTCCAAAAATAAAATTTTTAATTTTTAAATATTATATTTATAATTAATATACTCTTAATAATGTAATAATAATTTTATTGAAAAAATAAAATTTACCAATATTGTGTTTTCTTAATCTTATGCCTATAAATTTATAATTGATTTAAATATTTTTATTTACTTATGAATTAATTATTTATAAATTCTATAAATATTGTTTTTTTAATATGTCAGGGTTATTTTTGTTGGTGTTACGTGTTATAAAATCTATCAACAAATAAATTATATAATGAAAAATTATATATTAAAACATCAATGAGTAGCATTATCCACACAGATTGTTGTGGGTTTCTTTTAATAATGAAGAATCTTATTAGATTAGTAAACAAAATAGAATTTTGATATATAGCATCAATGAGGGAAAACAAACTTATAGGATCATGTGCAAACATGGGAGAAGATAGAATTATTCTTTGAATATCTCGTAAAGGACAATCCTAGAATTGAGGTCACCTACATTGAATTCCATTTATTAAGTTACATATTTCATACCACATAAAATTTTTCTAGAATGGCTCAACCATTTCTTATGTGTTTTGAACTTTCTATATTTTGAATCTTGTTTGATTCACACTTTTTCCTTAAAAGGGATTTTGAAATAATAAAGACATAACATTATCCTCAACAAATGGAATCCTCAATATTTTAATTATCTCTTATCAATAGCTAAAGATATATTAAAGATAGATATGGGTTATGGTATAATTTATATAGAGATATTAAAAATAAAAACTAAAAATATATAATTATCCTGGAACATTCCTAAGGTAAAATTTATTATTTCTCAACCATTTCTTCCAAGAGTTATTCAGTATTCAATATAATGCCCCATAATATATAATTTCATTCTAGATTCTACTCACAGTAATCATTACATTGATAGGGTATCGTTGGTTGATATGAAATATTATCTACTTATTCAAAAAAACCATCAAAGTGGATGGAACAATTCTATTTCCAAAATCACATTTTAGCTTATATAAATGAAGGATAAGATTATATCCAAAAATAACGTTCCTTTAAAAACAAATCCTCGATACAATTCTTATTCCAATATAAGGTTTATTTAACAAGTAAAAATCTAGTCATCTAGGTGACAATTTAATGTCCATAGAAATCATTTTAGGTACAATAGACTGGGCTCAAAAATATATAGATACAATGTTCAATGTTTTTTAGTTGTGGATCAGTTTTCCCCATTCTGTATCATTTTTGAAACCCAGATCCATTATTTGTGTTTCATTCCTAATATATGGAAATTTTAGGATCATGTTATCCTTGTATATTATTTTATTATGGTATTGGCTCGGTTGATGTCCATGATCCACATATTTAAGATATTTAACATTTGTTGTTACCTATGAAAAAACTATATTTCCTTTCACTATGTCTATTGAGCTATTCTCTTTTACTAATTTAATATATTCTATATACCATCATTTTCCTCACATAAAACATCTCTGAATTCCATTAAGGCATTCCCCTTGGGAATTCTCACAATATTTTTAACATAAATAAAATAAAAAATGTTCCTACCATATATACTTAATCTAAACATATATGATACTACATAATTTTCTTGAGTCATTTTCTTTGGAAAACAACAATTTTCATAATGTTAATGAATATTCATCATAGTTATTTTTTCATAGTAAAAAGACTTTTTCACTTTATATCTTATCCTAGTAGTTTGATCTTATATAAAATTTGTGAGTTTAAAATTGAATCTATTTTTAGTTTAGTGTCTAATAGATCTCTCCATTTCATATATAATACAATTTTGAAGATAAAAATACTGAATTAAAAGGTAAAATATAAACATAAATTGGATGTCACTTCAATTATAATTTTTTTTATTTAATTTAGTTTATTAATTTCTAATTAACTAATATTTTATCTATCCATGCTATAAATAGAATTTCAAATACTTCATTATTTTTTATAAAGATAATGTGAATTAACAAATCCTTATCCTATATGAGTGTCTTTCAAGTTTTTTATTCCTAATCCTAATAATCATGAACTATAGTGAATATTGAGTTCATACTCAACCACCATTTTTTTAGGGATCACCAGATCATTCTTCTATTCAACAACCACATCCACCTATAAGTACAAATACAATAATGTAATTTCTATTATAAAAAAGAAAACATTATATTAAATAAATTCACTTTTTATCCAATATATAAACATATATCTTATACTTACCCATATGGTTTTAACTAAATTTATCAAAACTAATCCCTAGATAAACTAAACTAATATTTTAAATTATCAATGAACTTATTTAATAATGACTAAAAGGCCCCATACATCCACCACTATGTTTAGTGATAAAACATGTACTTTAAAAAACTCACTTTTTACTCTGTGAGCTTATCCAATATAGACTAGAAATAATTTTACATTCTTATTATATCTTCAAATAATCTCACATAACATATATAATTGTTTAATTTAGTGTATTTGATAACTAGATATATATGAAAATTTTTTAAACACATGTACACATTTACCCCTAATATAACTCCTTGTTAGTAAGATTTATTCTTTTAATATAATATACATATCGTTAAAACATAAGTAATGGAATCATAAAATTGTGGTGAGTTAAAACAATCGTTAAAAGAAAAAAAATGAACCTGTAAAAATGGTGAAACCAAAAGTTAATGAGAAAACATGGTTAGGGGGGAAATTTTTTGTTGGAAATAAAATTGAATAATAATATATTTACATATATCATAATATATGTACATGTCATCTTTAATAAAAAATAATAGTCAATAGAAAATGTTTATTGAATCATTAAATGATAATAATTACCCATAAAGTATAATCATAAGCATATAACATTGATATACAATAATAACATGAATGATGGAAAATAAAAGAACATTAATAAAAAATTAGCATATTTAAATTTTAAAATTGTGATAAACAAATGTGTCTAACTCATGTGGTGATTAAAAAACATCCACACATCCTATTATGAAAAATAGAAAATTTGATGTTTCCTATTGTGACAATAAAATATCTCTCATCCTTATGATTAGAGTTAAAATAATTAAACAATAAATTAGAGGGTGATATCAGACCTGGCCCATCAATAATCCATAAATTTTTGGTCTAGTTGAAAATAATCAATCATCACATCATAATGAATACATGGAAAGAGAAATGGGTTTTCTAACATCCTAATATGAAATTACCAAAATTAACCACATGAATGAAAATAGTTAACAAAAAAATTGAATCACCAAAATGTGTATATTTTAAAAAAAATTAAATTTTATTGATTAATAATAACATCCATGGAAATAAATCATTTAGTTGTGAGTGGGAAAATGGTAGTGAAATCTTAAAAATATTTTTAAAGAACATTTTTAACATTATCCTCAAATAAAAAGATACAAATAAAATTCAAAAGTCTTTTTCAAAAGAATGAATTAATTTTTTTAAAAAAGTATACATATGAAAAGAATCACCAATAATATATCCATGAGAATGCATATTTTTTTTAAAATTAAATATCAAGTGGAATATAAAACATTTGATTATGAATGAAAGAACTACATTTTTAATACTTTGAAATACAATTTCTAAAATATCATATAATATGAATATTTAGAAAAAAATATTTTTCAATGTGGAGATGGGAAATATTAATTTCACACAAGATAATACATTTATAGGTTTGTAATTATAAAATTTAGCAATATAATGAAAGAAAATATGGACAACGTAAAAACTGTAATTAAAGATGATGTGAATTATTCTTAAAAAATATATACATTTAATTTCTTTGAAATTCATCATGGGGGAAGATATGAATAAATATTTCTGTTTATTTATGAAGAAAATTTGAATTACCATGAAATAAAATCCTAGTGTGGAAGAAGAAAAACCTATTTTTGAGAATTTAAATTGGAAATATAATAACTCGAAGAAGGGGGGATTATGTTTAAAAACCCATAATTTGTTGTAATATATTATAGTAAAAATTTCATATTATGTAAATAATTATATGAAGTTAAATATACCTAATATTTTATTTTTTTATGAAAAATGTATTACTAATTTATGTATAATACATAAAATAAAACAAGTAATGAAGAAGAATCATATCTCAATGAATGAGTAATGAGATGTGAAAACCCTTTACTAGGGTTCAGATTCATTTGATGCATTCCAGAAACATTTTAAATAATAAAATAAATTTTATTAAATACATTATTAAGATCATTATTCCTCCGTAATTCATAATATAATGTCCAAATATTTCTATATGTTTTTAATTTTCAATATAAATTTGTTTTCTTACCAGTTATATGAGGTGCATTTGCCATTTTTTCTGAAACATCATTGATATATTAACAATGGTGAAATGTGTTGTATAATATATTCGTAATCATCATAATAATATATTTTTATGTTTATTATGTTAACATTTTCATATAAATATACATTTCTTTATGTATTTATATTTTGTTTAAATTATCCATGGTTCTATTAAATGTTCATATAATGTTATAAAATATACACTTACAATTTATAATTAATATATATTATAGATTGTAAAATAAAATCACTCCAAGATATTAATATTTTAATAAATTTTCTGTTTATATATTTTTATTATTTTTAATTTCATCCATGAATGGTGGTAATGAGAAAATGAAAAATGTCATTCGATAGAGATGGTAGTCTACATATACATGGTCGAAATTATCTTCTTCCAATGGGTGGGAGTGAGGGTATAAATATAAAATAATTTACATTTAATAAAGATAATATTTTTGTAATTTTTATATATTCTTCATTTATATAACCATTTTCATCTTCCATGTAAATATTTTATGAAAAATATATCCTTCTATTCATGGAGGCAGTAGTCCAAAAAAATTCATGACGACATCATCATTTTCCAAATGGTTTTTTATTGTGGTAGAGGAGTTTATTTAAAATATTATAATAACATAAAAAATATTAATATTGATTGTGTTATCATACATTCATTGATATGTAATAATTCATGGGATAACGGGAAAATTAATAATTACAGACTAAGGAGTAGTAACTACTCATGTGGAGATTGTGAACTTTCTCTAGAAAGTCGTATTTGAAGTGAAGGTAACGAGATATGTTCTAGATACAAGGGACTTACGGATGTGAAATAAATATATTAGATATTTTCACTTGGAAGAGTATAATGAAACAAATATAAACATATATTATTCATGAATGGGTAGTGAGAGGCCCCTTTAATAAGTGGTGGAATATTTCATTTTTTGAAATACCAATTACATATCAATTATTCAGTTACAATATCAATGTTAACTGGCACCAAAACTAGTATATAATTGATTTTATATTATTTTTAGTTGATACAGATTAAAACATGAAATTTCACACATGTTTTAAACATGTTTTTGATGATTTACAATTAAATTTTTTAATCATTAGAATTTTGATTAGTAATAATTTAACTAACTTTTAATTATGTAACTTAGATATTATTAAAAATTGATAACCCTCTTGGAAAATGTTGGTGTATTGAACCAAAATTTGAAAATATGTAATCTAATGATTTTTTTATTATGATAAAATTATAATTTAAATTTACATATATAAACTATAATAAGAATTCTGTTTTTAGAAAAATGAATCTTTGAAAACAATGTGTTCTTATTAATATAAGACATTAATAATCAATTACTACACTCATAATATAATTTTATATATTTTCAAACACCATATAAAAATCATTATAGAATATATGAAAAATTATTTTAGTAGATACAAATTACACATCTTTATTAAAACAATTAACTGAAAATTACCCTTTCACCATTACAATTCTTATTAAATTTTAACTCATTATCCATACTATTATGCCTAAAAATGAAATAAATCTTATTTAATAATATTAAATTATTTATCTCAAATATTATATCCATGATGATATTTTTAATTTCCATAGGTGATTGAAATTAATATCTAATATTTCTGCTTAAAAATATTTCATAGAGTAAAATATCACACAAGCTTCCAAAAAATTAATCACAGGTTATAAATAAAACAATGTATTTTTAAATTAGTTATTTTAAATTTCAAATATATTTTTATTACAGAAAAGGTTTCTTGTGCATTTGTGTCACCGTCTCAATTTGGTAATTTTATAAACAGGACAGTATTATTATTATTTGTATTCTTTCACTACTCACTAAAAACTAATTTATTTTAGAAAATGAAAAAATATTCATCCTATGATATTATATTAATTGTGAATTCAAAAATGAATTTATTTGTGAAGAAATGAAATTCTAAAATTAAAAAATTTATATGATAAATGATTATATAATATATAATTTATTGTTATATTTATTAAAAATTGACCATTTAAAATATTATACATTCTTGATACTATTTGTATTAATTACTATTTTATTACAACTTTTTTATTTTCAAATGGATTAAATATTATTATATTTTTTAAATAATATAATTATAATAGTTTTTAGATCATTATAGTTCATTGTTTCATGTGAAGAAATTTATTTAAAATTTTTTTTTAATGATTAATTATATTTTAAAACCTTTCGTCATCAAATTATGAAATTGATTTAATTATTTATTTAAAAAACACGGGTTATGATTATATTATAATAGTAATACACTACAAATATTTATATATCATGTGAATTAAAAAAGATATATTATGGATTGATATTTCACTCATATATTCTTCAATTGATTCTACTTGGGTAGTGTTGATTCTGAGGTATTTTCAATAGTTATTCAACTCTTGTTATTGCCTAAAATATTTTTTTCTTATTCTACCTTTTTAACCATTAAATTCATAATGAATTTGGGTTTTTGTATAGTGATATTATTCCAATTAAATGTTGAATCATTCCACATAAATCCTACTATATATCAACACCTCAATCATATCATTATACACAACAAAAATATATAAAATAATATAAAACGAGAATAATAAATTATTATTTATATAATTTATTGCAATCTCAACCAAAATAGATGAATAAATATAAGGAAGTAAATGACATGTTCTATGTCACAAAAAAATTTCATCGGTTATAAAAAATATAATGGAATGGGATTATAGAAAAAATAATTGATGAATCTGATTTTTTTTTATAATAAGTGAAATCAAAATATCATGACACCACACCTCACATTACAATGTAATGGTAGTTAGTCAATTAAAAACATGATTATTACTAGTTAAGAACTCTTTAAATTCCTCAAAATATCTCATTGTCAATAAAAATTTATTTTGATAATTTAAATGAAAATTACATCATAGTGATTTTTTTGGTTGAAATGACTGAGACTTATGAATTTCATGGGGAAATAATTTCCAACATTTAATTTTATATCTACTTTAAATTAAGAAAACCATGTGATTGTATAATTGAAAAAATATATTAATTGTTTTCAAAAAACATTTGTATATACTAATACAAACCCATGAGTAACTATTTAATATTCTGTAATGGTAGTTTGGTTTGAATTATAATTAACATAATATAAATTAAAATAAGATAAAATTGTATATATTATATCATTTATACTCATAATAAAAAATAAATTAATTTTTAATTTTCAAATATGTTTGTGTATCTTTATAATAGATATTTGTTGTGTGTAGTGAGTCAGAAACCTTACTAGGTCAAATAATTGTATGTTATTAATGGGGAAATTTTTTAGTGATCAATATCATTAAAAGTATAAAGTAAAATTCAAAAAGAATAACATTATAAATAATGAAAATGACAAATAAACCTCTATCATGCTAACCTTGTAAATTACTAACAATGTAAATATAACACCATAATGTTTTCCCTTTATATCATGAGTATTATCAATGCTATTTTCATATGATTTTGTTTTCAATTTATACTATGAACACTTATTCTTTTGAATGATTTAATCCAAGATTTTGTGAATGATCAAGGTTTTACCTATTGTTTTTTCATTTTTAACAATTATTAGTTTAACTAAGGGATAAAAGGTAAAATAAAAAAGAATAAATGATGGAAAAATTACATTAATATATTTTACTTGTTATAATTAATATTAAGAAGATATTATTCCCATGATTTTAGTATCTAGGAAAATTTATAATAAGAATGAATTTAGATATTTGGAAGATATTTCCTAGGAGTTTCCTTAAGTTTTTTTCTCTTAAATGTATATGTACTCCTTTTATGGTGAATCAAGTAAAAATATATATAAATATTTCAATATTTGACATGAATATTCATTCCAACTCAAAAAATAATCACACCCAAAAAAAGTAAGTGATTACTTTTGTTATATTGTATTCATGGAATCAATATTATTTAAAAAATCATTATCATATCCTAAAAATATTCTTCTCAGACAATACCCATTAATACAATTCAAATATAATAATCATATTTTAAACCTAGGAAATTGAATCTTATGAATTAGTAGTTTCAAATTCTCAATATGGGTAAACATGATAGTTATAAATTGCTGATCAAAATGAACATTGTATAGATATATGGGTATAAGAACATGATAAAGTTGCATGAACATACCATAAGTGAATCATTCCAAAAAAATAATAGATCATAAATTATGGATCCTAATATGAGGATTTTGGTATAATATAATATATTATCAATTAGAGTGTGGAAACATGATTCCATATTAGTTATCCATGAAAATAAAACATATGAAAAATACTGGGGCCTATGAATTAGAATTAATATTAATTGATTTAATTATCTGTCATTTCCAACACCACTATTAAATTATGGATAGTTTCCCAAAATGGATATATTGTTCTAAGAAATACTTGACATATATTCTCATGAGATATAAGTATTTACCCAATGCATTAAATTGACGTATTATTCCAATATCACCCATCACATAGTAGACATGGTAAATTTGGGAATTTGGGTAAGCCCTCATTAAGATATACCTAATTATATTGTTCATTACCATTTAAATTTAATGAAAAGGATTACTTTTGTGTAACAAATAAACCTAAAAACAAATATACATACATCATTTCTTAATAAATCCATTTGGATGAAACATATTTCCGATAAAATATAATATAACATGATCATATTAATTCCTATTAATGATAGTGAAATTTTTAGTTTAATTACCTTTCCATTGATAAATAATAAAATTTAATGAATATTGACATTGGATAAATCCCCTTTTATAAAAAATTTAAGAAATTGCATTGAAAAATAAGATAAAATATCTTTTTTATTAATAATGTTATTTTAAAATATAAAATTCCCCAAATAGTGGGAATAACTATTTCTATGTAAACAATGAAATCATTGAGAGGATGTCTTATTTTGTAAAATTCATAAAAAACAATGCGACTAAATTTATATATAAATTGTTATACAAGGAATATTCATTTATTAATTTTTCTAAAAAAATCAATGGTCGTAAGAAATAATCATGATGAAAATGATAAATAAAAATTATTTATATACAAAAAAGTATAGTACCATAAAAATGAATTTAAAAAACCATATAATTGGTGATAAGTTCACCAATTAATCAAAATAGAATCCATGGACTTGGATTATAAACATTTCTAGCCAAAAAGAAGAGGTATTGTCTAGTCTAGTTACAAATTTCCTTATAGAAAATTAATAATCAAATGGAGTTGAAATGATAAGGAGAAGTGGAAAACCAATAAATACGTATAATATAAGAAATTATTCAGTATTTAAGACATAAATATAAAACATTTCTCCCAGATGAAAATTCTAAAATAATCCATCTTTCTTTTGAAATGTTATTAGAAACTAGAACCTTTTCACTAGACTTGAATTCAAAAAAAGAATTATAACCTTCCGTAAAATAAACATAAAATACTTACTAAATTATTTAATATCATTGTCTATATCAAAAAATATATATAACCATAAAATAAATTATTTAATTACATTTATATCAGTTATTTAAATTTTATTTTCATCATCACATGTCCTCTTTCTTGAATGCTTAAATCCCACAATTTTTTTATTCAAATTTTTTAATCCCTTTTTATAGTTTCATGGATAACCATTACATATTATATTTAACTTGAGGAACTATATATGAAAAAAAGGCCATTTTTAGGCCCAATGACAAAACACCAAACTACAATTCCCACCCTGCTGATGCAATTTTTTTCTCTGATGCAACCAACCTACAATGCTACTCAGCAAGAAATCCCAATGCATATATATTTCCTTATTCATATATACCAAGTTAATAATTGATTAATTATTAAATATAATGAGAATTTAGTATCTAGTGATTTATTTATTCCATTTTTCTTTTGATGGAAATAATTACAATGGACTCTGAGAATCGAATCCATGAAGAATATTTTTTTGTTAGTTTCAATATTATAGTGAATTACATAATATTTATCATTAGTTTTTGTTTCATCCTTTAGGAAACAAATTTATGAAAAATATTAATATTTAATAGACTATTTTAAAATTATTAATTTGTTGATAATTATTGATGGACATAATTATGATATTATTATAACAACATTCATGAAGGTTGTAGAAAGCAACTCAACCAAGAAGAATACATATTAGTAAAAGAGTTATATTTTAGAGAGATGGAATAATAGAATAATTTTCATATAATCATAATAAATTAAATATATCATAATTATAATAGAGGATTATTATTATTAAAAGTGCATATGGAAAGGTATATGAAAAATTAAGAGATGAACTTATATTGGTACTTGATTAATTCTCTCAATCATATCATGGTTTCATTCAAAATGAAGGATTTGTGCTTCATTATCAGACTATAAATATTAAATGTATTAATAGGATTTATTAGAATAAATATAATATATTATTTAATTGATTTTATATGTGAAAATGATATTTTAAAAGGGTATAGAATAAATCCTTTTGTAGGTGAAAATTAGTGATATTTCATTGGAAATATAATTTAAGTGAAGTATAAACATACAATTACTTAAGAATCTATTGAGTTATGTGATGAAATTTGGGTGAGATATATTGGTTATAATCTAGTACCAAATAAAGAAAATTAATAATATATAAATATTATTTAAATTAATAAAATACAAAAGGAATCACAATTTTCCCCCTTTTACACCTTTTCACCTTATTTAATTAATTTTTCTATTAATTATTTTCATCTTAAAAATATATTATTCCCTCTCTTCCTCAATGTTATCCTGAGGATTATAAATTTCATGTTCATTTTTCCTATTTTTTATTATATAATTTAAAAGTTAACATTCAAATTAAAAACATATGATATATTTAAAAAATTTCTATTTAAAAAAGATGAATTTTTAGACATTCAGATTTTCATATTCCTAGTACATAATAATTAAAAATAAAATGGTTGTTAATATATTTTTACATATAAATAAATTATATTATATTCATATTTTAAAATACAATAATTTAATTTTTTTTATTAAAATACTTGACAACTTATATAACTTAAAAATAATCGTTTTACATTTACATTTGTAAGTATCTTTTATCTCAGTAACTTATTTTATGCAAAAAAAATAAAAATGTAACGAATTAATTAATATTGAAATATTATTAAAATTTATAAAATCAATTTTATTTGATTCAATTAATTTATTTGATAAAATTTAATTTTAACCTCAGAATACATTTCACATGAAAACAATAGTTGATGAAATTTGTTTTAAGCATTAAAATGAATCCAATATTATTTATTTATAAATAATATTCATTGAATTAATTTTAAATTAATTTTAATTTATATCAAAAATATATTTCCTTTAAATCAGTCTTCATCATCAATATTTTTATTTTTTGAAAATACATAAATCAAAAAATTAATTAAAAGGTCTTCTAACTATAAATAATTAAAGGTAAATTATTAATAGATAAAAAATGAATATTAATATAGATAATAAATTTTATATTGTTTCATACTCTAACATGATAAATTTAAAATTTAAATAAAATTATGAAATATTTAAAAAAACATTTAAATGATTTCATTAATTAATTGAATAATATTTTCATAAATAATTCATCAAAATTAATATCCTTTACAAAAAAACTTGATCAAAAAATTTTACGTAAATAATTTTTTTGAAATATAATTATTTAATTTAACTAATTTTTTTGTGATTTGTGGACATTTTAATTTTTTTTATTTATTTATGTGAACTTGATAAAATAAATTTGATTTTTTAAAAGAAAATAAAAATATAAAAATATTTATATGTTTAATGTGATTTCTTACATAAGAAAAAAGGCATATTTTTAATATAGTATATAGGGTTGAACACTTATCCTATGAGAATCGTGAACATGACCATCAATAAAAGTACTATTATGGAAATGTTACTAGTGGCTTGCACAGAGGACCAAAAACTATTAGATGTCTAGTCAGGTACATTCGGGAAAATCATAGCCTTGTTGAGTTGTGTATAACCTCACAGGGTGGTTGGCCTAGTGGTTTTAGGAGTCCAACTTCACCCATCAGTCTTTAATTTTATAGAAAGATAATATAATCAAATATTAATTAATGCCTATATGAATAAGGTTTTTATGTCATACATGGAATCATATGTGAATTATTCATAAAACAATTATGTATTCATTCTACACCGTCTTAAATTTGTATCCTTTACATAAAAGGGTTGTATCCTCATCAATATCAGTCTTCATAGTAGACTAATACAAAAGGCGATGAGGTTGGGGTTCCACTAGAATTTTTAGAATGTATACGCTACCATGTTGTGATTAGAAGTAGTGGTTGAAGAAGCTGATACACAATAACTAATGCATTAGGGCTCGTAATTATACACCATTCATATAAGCGATTGGATCATAATGGCTCTTTCATTTGTTCATCAGAGGTTCTTAGAGATGGAACAAGGAGGATACAAGGGTGTTAGTCTGGGAATCTCAGACTAAGGTAATTATATGATGTGGGTCTTTGGGATGCATTGTAAATTTGTCTGTTGACAAGTGGAAGTTCCAATAGCAGTGTAGGGTCTTAGGAGCCTTTTTAATACTACTAACAAAGTACTGATATTTGTGTTGTGGTGGTTATATATGGTGTATTCCTATATCCACATATTTAAAACTACATCATTGGGTGATGAGGTTGTCGTATAGGGATTTTGGGATGTTCTGCTATATTAGGGGTATATTTTCTTGGGGACCAAGTATCTTCTTTTCCTACCTATTGGAAAAGGGGGTTCTATAATATGCTGATAAGCCTCAGTATAGTCCCCCAATAGAGTATATATAATCTACATCTCAAAGTGAATCATTGATCTCAAAAATGGATTTGACCGAGGTTCTACAGTGTCTTATTATTCTAATACAACATAGTCTTCCTGTTTTTCAACATTGTTGTGATATGGTCTGGTTGGTTGTGTCATGGTCTATTAAAAATAATGTTTCTTATATATTCCCATATGGCACTCAAAACAACATTTCTCCAAAAAAAATTAAATCATCTCCTAGTCTACCTAATGTTATTTTTGAATACCTTATAAGACCCTTTCAATTTGTATTTACCCATACCTTCTAAAGATCGGTCGATAGTGATTTGTGATTGGTTATTCACATTTTCAAGCGGTTTGTCCTCCATTAAATCATTTATTATTTTATTATTATATCCATGCTCTGTATATTTATCTTTTTCATTCAAATTGAAGTCTTTTTGTTTTTTGATTTGTTCACGGAGTAATGTTCTTAGGATATCATGGTTTCTTTGAAGGATAAATGATCAGAGTTTCATGTTGTAATTCCATTACTTTTTGAATGTCATCTAAAGTTTTTATGTACGAGTTTCATTTATTCTAATTTTTATTTATGTGGAATCATAAATTTACCATGTTTTTTTCCATTGGATGGTAGTTAGATTAACCTAACAAAAGTTATACTATATTATGGAGTGATGTTGGTTTATGGTTGTAGTGATCACATATTTTTACCTTCCAACATGATAATTATTTGCCTCTAGATTTAATAGATAGTGTGAAATCTATTATGGGTATTAACAATAATGTTTGTATGTCTAATTTAGAATATTTAATTGATGAAATTATTAAATATAATAAAGATAATAATATATTTCTCCCTGATAAATAATTAAATACGAGGTATGTTTGATGAATCATTAGATTCTTATAATTTTATTTCTGTCAAATTTATTCTAATGTATGTTTTAATGTGAAGCTAAATTTTTTATTCTATGTGTTTTTAAAATTCATTAAAGAACATGGAAGTATACTATTTTTAAAAGAAAATAAAAATAAAAGGCATGTTTATTGAATATTTCTATTCAATAGTGATTATTAAAGATAAAAAATTATAGATATTATGTTTAATTAATTTAATAACTTGTTATATTTTTTTCCTTAGGATACCCATTGATTGAAACAATGAGAAGTGAATTGTTTAATTCAAGATTCAATAAAAACATTTTGGTTGATAATTATAATTATTAGTGTATGAGAGATCTTGTTTGATTGTGAAGTTTGAATGTGTTGTTTTCTAGGGGAAAGTTTCCATGTTGATTATATTTGTTGGTTTTTTCTTTATATGATGTATTATGGGTGCTATACATTCTATACAATGTGATATTATCTTGTGATACCAAATGAGATATTTTCGGTGATTCCCATGGTTGTGGAAATAGTTGATGTATGTGATGGTTAGATGAATGGTGATATGCTTGAGGGTGTTGGGTATGGAACTAGAGATTATGGAACATACTGATTCTACGATTTTATGTTGTTGTTATTTAATTTGAGATGCTTACTTTAGAATAACACAATTTAAAGGTGGAGTGGATGGGTTTCCTGTTTATCTACATTATTTTCTTCACTGTATGATGTAGCTAGATTTTCTAGTTTATACAACTCTTATGTTGTGACTAAGGATATTTTACTAGAGTTCTTAGAATTACTTAATGATGATAATTTTTTATAAATGAGTAATCTCAGGGGGTTGGTGTTTCTGGAATGAAAATGATGTTAATCATGAGATATGTGGAATCGATAGGTTTATTCCTAATGGGAATGTGTATTCACCATATTGGTTAATAACAGGAGAAATGGGATAGTGTAATATATATTAATGTTAATTAATGGAAAATGAATTAAATAGCATAATGTGAAATTAAAAAATGAATGATATTATTTGATGAAATTATTATTTATGCTTGTATGCTAATATAATAACTATGTTCTAGTATTGGAAACTGGGTGTCCGAGATAAGATAGCCACATTTGAGTCTAAAACCAGGTTATTCACCAAGTGATGCTGGGAGATATATTATATCATTTATGTTTTTTTATTTCCTAAAATTCCCCTCCCATTTCAGTTATGGTGACTGAGTCATAGTGGTCTTTATGAGGATATTTTTAGAAACATATTAGTTAGCTTGTGATAGATGGGGTAGTACCCCCTCCATCCGTAATATCTACTCCTAATAGTATTATTTACTACTGTAAATGGATATTTGTTTCCCCAATATACATGTGTGGATGGATTTGATGGATTTCAGTTATTTTAAACACATATAACTTCTGATATATTATCCAAATTTTTATTACAGGTATAATTTGTCTGGATTGTGATGTATTGAGGTGCCTATTTTTCGTATGGTTTGTGATGGAATGTGGTACCGTAACAAATCTATGATAAATAAAATACATGAATAACTGTTTCACACCATGATTTACATGTTTCACAGTTGTAACCATGCACAAAGTCCCCCAGGTATCTTCTGCACGCTTCCTCCTAAAAAACATCTATAAAAATCTCACTTTTCACTCTGTGGTGTCGCTACAGACCACTACCTTCACAAACATAATTATTGTTGTTACATCATTCACGTATCTTCTGTTTTAATTTCATTAAAGAGAGAAGGAAACAAATATATATAAATAAATTATCTCCATAGATCAACCATATAGATAATAAGAAAAAATGAATAGATTTTGATTTTTAAAAAACCATATCATCATGAAATAAAAACAATAGGCTACCAACTATCAATCACCATATTTGAAACAAAAATAAATAGATTAATCAAAAAATCATATTTTGGAAAAAACTAGTCAGTTTCACACCAACCTTCAACCTCTATATAAAATACGATGATTCTCCTTTGTTGTTCTGTCAAACACCCAAAATCTACCCCTAAAAAATAAATCCAAATACTGAAGATTACATTATACATGTATTGGCTCTACTAATAATAGAATAAAAAATCTTTGGATGACCCTTAATTTTTATCATCACATAATCCGGAGAACCTCTATGAATCAATTTTTACATCTTCACAATATCATATATGAATTCTAAAACTCTATGTGAATCACCTAATTCTTTGATTTTAATACATTATACACTAGTGAAACTCACTATGAAAATAAATTAGGTTTATTTCTAGAAAAACAAGATCAACCTCAGCTTATAAACATTTTTCATCTTATTCTATGTTATTAAAATCATGTGTGATAATTTCATCTACCATAATTATTAATAAGTACTCAATAAAACTACATTTTTTCCATCACCGCACACCATTATATTGGTCCAATAAAGCATATCATCAATTCTACAAAATTCATATTCCATATATCCAATGGAAAATTTCTATCTTTCATTTCGAAAAAAACTCTTGAATCCATCATTATGAATTATACAAGAAGATAAAAAATGTTGTATTCTTAGAACATGTCAAACATCCATCAAATTTAGTGTACAACCTTCATTTTTAGTGATAAAAATAACACAAAAAAATTATATTTGTATAATATTTGTAACCTATATTCAATATAACAATGTTTCCATCTTCATATGATGAAAATAATTCCCTCTTCAGTGTAATATGGTATGATGATATTGAAATAGCCACCCATTCAGGATATAGATATGACCTTCAATAATCAATGCCAACTAATAATAGATCACCCTTAAACTGAATATGACTTACATCGGTATCCTAAGAATTGGTTTTGGGGGCCTTTTATCTTCATTAATATTTTTCATTGTACATAAGTTTCTCTATATATGACCTTATTTGTCATAAAAGAATATCTCAAATTTTTTTCTTTTCATTGATTAAACTATTTGATTACCATGTCCATCTACCATGGTTATAATACAACTATTACCTGAATATCCACCACCATTCGTCTTTCACTGAGTCTCTTTCCTGAAAAATGATTAAATCGCATTATCTAACTATAATGTGTATTTCTATAATATTAGAGCGGTGAAGTGACTATCATATAAATCATGTAATGAACCCAAGAGATGTAAAGGATTTTATTCTTATTATTCTCTTTCAATAGGTACAACATTACATTTATCATCAATATTCACTTCCACCAAGGATAGCTCAATCATATGTTTACTGAACTTGTCAATATTTTTATCTAAATCTACATTCTCTTGAATTTACATATGATACAATCATTTTCCACTTATTCTTTATTTAATAAATCTAATAATTTAATATAAAATTATTTATATGTGTCGTACACATTGAATTCTCCAACACTCATATATTGACCACATACTTTGATTAGCACCAATTATTGTGGAGAATTTTTATATTGAAACATTACGTGGTGGTTGTATTAGATGTCTTTATAATCCCCTCTAAAAATATAGTTTTTGAAAAATAAAATTTAACACAAATTTCTGCCATTTAAAAATATTGAAATGGTTAGTGGTGGTTGAAATACAGACGTTGTATTTTTTGAAAAAAAAATTAATTTTATTACCACACCAGATGCACCTTATTGTTTTCATGCACCTCCATGTCTTCAAGACCCCCATGGACTCTCTCGCTTCTTTCATCTCCTCTGTCTCTAGTCCACTAACACCACATGCACAACATTAAATACATTTATATAATAAATTTATATAGTATATTTATATACATTTACTTAATGATATTTATATACATTTAAATAATGTGTATTGAATACATATGTATATATGTATATAATTATTAAATACCTATATGTATTTTAAGAATATGTACATAAATATATAATCTATTAATCGAATATATATTTAAAAAATATTTTCATCAAAAATGATATAACAAAATGTATTTATCATAAATACATTTATAAAATGTAATTATATAATATATTAATTATTAATAAAATTTATATAATATATTGACTATAAATATATTTATAAATTTTTTTGATATAGTGTTTATATTATGAACACATATATATGATATAGTAATTTGATGAAATTAAATAAATTTATTTAAGGATTATAGATAAATTATATATCATAAATATATATATTTATATATAATATTTCTACATGTGTGTGTCTATTAGTATATATTTATATACATAAGATCATTAATAAATATCACTTTTTAATCATTTAATTTACTGGAGTTTTTATGCACATTGATTTGTATATATATATTTTTACACATATATTTATATTTGTATATATTTACACATGTGTGTGTGTTAGTAAATATATATAAGAGTATGTGTACAAATACATATTTTCTTTTTTTCATTTATTTATATATTCACACACACACACAATGTATTTAAATATTATTACTATTTCTAGGAAATTTTATTTTCTAATAATTAAAAAAAAATACAACAGTTTTTTACACTCTATAATACAAGAAATTAATGGTGGGTTTGAATCCCTAATATAATTGTTTACTTTATTTAAATTTACCTAATAGCAAATTTAATGTATTTTTCACCAAACCCATTGCTAAATATTAATTTATTGATATTTTCTATAAAACTCGCAACTAAATATTCATTTAGTGGTAGTTTCTATAAAACAACAAATAATATATATATATATCAATTAATTAAAAATTAATAAATAAATATTGGGGTTTCTAAATCACCTCTAATTTATTATATTGTATGGAGTTATTTAATATTCTTAATAAAATAAATTAAACATCATTTATAACCCACACTATTTTTTATCTTTTTTTAATAATTTTAGGAATGTATTTAATGATTTTTTCCACGATCCCATGACAAAACTATCCACAAAAATACCTTAGAACCCATAAAAAATTCATCCTTAATATAATTTTTTTTTCTAGTGTTTGAAATAACTTTTTATATTATGATTTTTTATTATGAAATTTTTATTTAATGATTGAAATAATATTCCTAAGAATATTTTTTAAGTGAAACTATGTTTTTTTATCTTTGATTAATAGTCGTTATGTAAATAGGTGACTTTATTGATGAATGATTTAATTATTTTGGTATATGATGTTTTGATGATTGTTTATATCTAATAGATGTGATCTTTATATGGAATATGATATATTTTTGGGATTATAAAACGTAATATTTATGAGATGTTGAAAAAAATTATGATTAATGGTAGTAGTCAATAGTGAATGTTATGAACATAAATATAAATATTTACATGAATTTTATTGAGTTTTTTTAGGTTTTGAATATTTTTTATATTATTTAGTAGTATTTTATGGGGTTGGGAGGCAACCCACATTTTGTTTACTCAACCGCGAGTTAGTGATGGTTTTCCAGGGTGTGTCTAGACAACCACTTTGTGAGTGGGATAATTTGATTCACAAATTAGATTCCCCTTTGACACCCCACTGGTTGGTATAAATTTAATACATTGAGGATTGATTCTAAATAATGATGTGTTGTGGTTATGAGTATTGTAGTCTCAATGGTTGAATGTTTGACGATGTGGATGCGGGTACTAACTAGTGGGAGTTGTTGTATGAGGGACATTATTTTTATTTGTCTCGGTATGTGTTATATCATACATATTCTTCATGATTTATGGAGAGCGATTTAACACAAAACGATGGATGACTGATATGGAACTATTGTTTTTTAATATGATTTGTTTTTATATACCTTTTCAAGAATCATCTAGTGTCAACCTACCACGTCACCTCAATTGTCTTGTGATAAATCCTATCATGAATTCTTGATAACCATATTCTAGAAACAAGATTCAACGGTCTCAAACATAACCATAGGATGACATGGTGCCCCATACATTAGAATTCCATGTAAAAAATATATAATCAATTCCAATAAACAAAAATCAAATGACGAATTACTATAAGAAACATCAACACTCGCAACAAAATTAAAATACATTATGAATAATACAAAATAATAATCACACTAAGAAACCAAAATGAAACGAATGATAAAATGGATAATTCATGAACACCTTGAAATAGATTTGAAAAATCTCATAATACCAGCCATTCCCCAGATCAGAACCCATCTATGTGAATGTTCCATGTGGCCTAAATGGGACCTCCTTGTATTCTAGTGGTTTTATACTCGAGACATGGCCTAACTCCATACAATATTTAGACTGTTCCCTTGAATCTAAATCATAAAAACAGTGATAAATAAATAAGTATTATACAAATACATAACATTAGAGTATGTGTAGTAACCAACATATCAAATATCATACATGATGTTGTAAAACTAAACATACATTTGATCAACCACCAACCCGATAAAAAATACAAAATAAAATGAAAATAAAGCATGAGTGAATTTTCCCAACAGAAATTCCTAAACCTCACGCACCATGTTTCCACATACCCATTGAGTTACCCAGTCTAAATCACCTATGATTCTTGTGTCTCACCTAAAATCATGTTTTATAGTCTGTGTATGCATCAAGAAGCCAATGTAGGGTCTAGAAATATAACACAGTTGGGTCTTAAAAATCACCCTTAATTTCATTATTCATATGAAATTTAATTCAATAGGTTAATAAATAGAGAAATAAACATGATCATCAAGTCATTGTGTTCTAATCAAGCTTCCACGATACTCAACATGGTGCAAATGCTCATTATCTCATTAGGTGTTAATCATGCCACCATGATACCCAACCACACCAATTGAAATTCCATACTATAATCCACTCATTTCTTCATGTCATCATATTGATGCATATCCAGTTCCTGAGTAGTCATGTTAGGGATATGTATGAAACCTCACCATATACCCAGAGACACTACGAGCGGTCATATTTCTGTAAGACATGAACCCTACCTAATTACTCTAGATAGGTCCATAAAAAATACCTTACATCATAACACAAACATTACAATAGTTTGGTTCTCATCTAAATCCTATATATGGAAATGTCCAATTTATGCACACTGACCCAAGTCATGTGTGGAATGGTCCCCAACCTAATACCTAAAGAATCATTTCATGGTAATCACACAAACCCATTCCAAAAAACCCTAGTGAGATCCAATAGAATATAAAACCATCCCTTCAGACACTATAGAGGTCCAACATGAAAACAAAATTCAATCTGGTTGGCATCCCATCACATAGGTCTTTAGCTAATCCCTGGGAGATTGTAACTCCAGTCCTATCCCCTCATAATGACATGTCTAAACTCACAAATAAGTATTCTAACTAGATCCCTTAGACCAATACTGGACACTGGCCATCAATACCAACTCATGCCTATCACCCATTGGTGACCCTACCCCATAAAGGATCCAATGACATAGACATCAAAATCTATTCCAACCTTTACAAGCCCCCCATCACACCTAGTCCTTCTAATAAGACATTGTTCCAGGCCATCACACTATACCCAACATTAGTCACAACACGTGTGGTCTAAAACATAACTAAAAACCCATTAGAATAACATTTTAAATTCCTAATGTAATTTATCTCTAGAAACCCTACAAAATGACCTCTTACATTAGGAGGGAGTTCCTCATCACTCACATAAAATATACCTATCTAATCCATCATCATCATCCCCAAGCCGCTCATTACTAATCATCTAACATATCTACCCGGCCAAGGAAATACTACATCTCACCTCAAAACCCAAGACATCCTAATGTTCTCTCATCATCTCCACCAAATAAATCTCCCCTTGGAAACATATCCATTGGATAGTCCCATGTTATATAACTCTTAAGTAGCACTTATTCCAAACATATGAGTCTTAGATTTATTATATATTGTTTACCAATGTCACCTTCAATCCCTAAACCTTGATCTTAAATTTCATGCAACATACAATAATGGATGTCCTTAATAAATATTCATTTGATTTATTATCATATGGTCCACATACCATTAACATATAGTTAAATATCAAAGAAAATCACTACATCTCCTCAGCCAAGACTGCACAAGCCTTAACAATTAACATACCACAACCTGATATATTATCTCATATCACATGACATAAATAATTTATTATCAACCTTTATAATTAATTATTTAAATTTATCCAAAGAGTAATAAGTGCTAGAAAAAACACTAGGAACCACCGCCACACAAATAACACAACAAACCACCCTTATAATGTATTTGGCACACCGATTTTGTAATCACATAAAAAACCCAATCATATCACACATTTCCAACCATCAATTTCATCTTATTTTACCAAAAATTAAAAATAAAATTATTGTACTGGCTCACTTCCACTCAAACTATGATAGACAACATGCAGATAGGATCTTGGGTCCTATACACAAGCTGGAAAAATGTCGCATCAATATCGATCAATTCCACTTTGAATGAATGGAATTTCCACTAAATCCCAAAACAATGTCATCAAAATTCAGTAATAATAATGTGAAGTAATATTGGATGGAGAATCAAGCCAATAATTTCTGTAATATTCTTCCATGATCTACCATAGATCAAGGGATAGAAAAAGGAGGGGAGGGGTTATCCATACTCTTTTATCATGAATACTCAGTCAAACTAAAACAATATGTATCAAGACCCCCCATTATCATTTTAAAAAATGGGGTCTTTCAAGCTGTGAAAAAAACATTCATTTTGTGAACCGCCAAGGTCCAATCCCATTCTCCATTCCTAATTATTTATAGTGTGAACCATAAGATAACACCATGAACCCCAAACAACATCATCTTCTAACACACCTATCCTATCTTCATTCCTAATATTCTTTCTTAAACCTCTAGGTTACCACCTAGGCATTGATCTCCATATGAAATCACTATATCACTTCATTCAAATTCCTAGGAATTGATCCCAAATCTAGGCCCAGAAAACGAATCATCCACTGAAATGGAAAATTCAAGTTCACTCCAAAGAGTAATGACCTGAAATTCATAGGGTGCTACAAATTCCCCAACATAACACTTATAATATTCAAGATGATGTTGTAGCAATAAAACCACATATCCAAAAATACTATGGTCCAGAATTAACCAATATCTTGCTGTGTTCTATTTATAAACACCAAATATGCTTCTCTAACCACCAAATTCACTATTCCCCAAAAGTTGAGTCATCCGCTCACTACCAACATCACCACTGAGATGGTTCTCACAATACCCATCTATCCAAAAACACTACATGTTCTCCAACTAATCCAACCTGATTATTATTTTGGACCCCACCATAAGACATTCCACATAGATGTCGATTCTATGCCAAGTTTCTCCCCACAATAGGAATCACCTATCTAAAATGATCTTGCAGAGATCCACTACATTATTAACTACATCCCACATTGTTCTCACAACATGGTTTCCCTCTCACCATTACCAACATCATGTAGAAAACTTATCAGACATCCTCTAGTTGAAATTTCAAAAAATTTCTGATCACACCAACTAATGTATCTTCGAAAGAAACCCTAGAACCTACTTGTAATTTTCAACAACGCCCCCGTACAAAGGGTCCAAGTCATTCTCCTAGCCACAAATCTAGTATTCCTTTATATTCCATGAATTTATTTCCCTAGAAACACCTTCAATGAATTTCATTACATGATTTAAACCTAGGTTGTTTGATGAAACTAGTTTTCAACCCAGAATAATTCAATGAATCAGGTTCACAACTGAACCATTGGATAAAACATGTTCACCCACAAAACTGTGAAATGAACTATAGATTCACCATCAGAAACATGTGAAAAAATATTTTCATTCCTTGAACCATGCCATAAATCATTTATTCAAACCCCCAAACTACATGATGAATTTTTATTAACATCATGAATTAACTTCAAATCATACCAGAGTCACCCCGAACAGGATTCCAATTAACTAACTCCATCCAAATCCTAATTCAAACATAGAACTGTCTATTATCCCATGGAAAAATAAATCCTTAGATCTTAACATGGGACAAAAATTATTTCTACATTTACTATTCACTAAAAAATCTCATCATTCCAATGAATATTCAAACACAATGTTTGTTCACCCATGACTGAAATGATGCTCCCCACCATAAGAGCACTGTCATTTCTTATCCAAAGATACAAAATTCCATTATAAATTGTCTAGGCTCCATTAATTATCACATGTAATCATTTTACATGGTCTTACTACTCATAACTTAATTGTAAATAGACAAAAACCCCTACCACCCATTCCAATCTCATCAATAATGTTTCTCTACTACTCATATGGTTCCTTCCCCGCCATATTGACACCTTTTTACACATCCTATAGATCCAACCCCAAATGAGTCCCAACACTATATGTGCGTCAGTCAACCTAATCCACATTCATTTTTTGATAACCTATGAAAACACACCTCTCTGTTATGGCATCCATTATGGTTGTTAATACAATGATACCCCAATCCTTTATCGAATTCACCTCTTACTATACATACATCCCTAATTCTCATACATATATTCGAACCACCACACTCAGGTGAATATCACCATATTACTATCATTATATTTCTTCATGGATTCATCCATAACTTAAATAATTCTAAAAAAACCGTACATAGAATGTTCCATCAAATCACAACCCAACCAGGAACCATGTGCATCCAGGATTCACCTATCTCCATACACTGAAACTTTTCAACAAAAATATACACACTAAATGCTCACTCATCTCCACAAGTCATAGTGTCCCATCAAGATCCATATCTCATGTTCTTTATCTGGATCATAATTAGTCTCACCCTGACCTAACCGTTATACCTTCTCATATAACATGATCATGTAACAATGGACTCATGCTCCCACAAGTCACATACCAAAAATCAGCATTTCATGTGCATAACCCATTGACCATGAACCACATCATGTTAGGCTCAACCAACATACCATGGTGTCTCACACTCCTAATATAATGATATGTCCACCAATCACATAGGTTTTGTTCCAAAACCATGAGCGCCTACCCACACTCCTGTTTTTCCACTTAAAGCACTAAAACCTAACAGTCTATGAACTCAGTTATTCATTCCCTAAAAAACAACCTTATTTAAAAAAATTCCCCAAGAGATTCAAATCCAAAATCCTATATCATTTTCTATTCCTTTCTCTACATCCCCTTAGGGTTTTAAATAGAAATTTCTGGACCAATTAATTAGAGTTCCTATGATAATATATAATGTAAAATAACATATTAGTTGTTGATTCCTTAAATATCCAAACTGGTATCCCATTAATCCCCGTTATTCTCAATGAAAATCAAACCCTTACTCGAATCACCTCTCAAGAATACCATAATATCATAGAGTCTTCAACAGGGAATAAATTTCTATTTTGATACACTATGGGTCTCTATACGTCCATTTATGATGGTATTGTGTTACCATCACCAGAAACCGCCTCTTCATAATATTCACATAAGATTACATCAAAATGAGATAAAATGGTACAACTATGCATAATCCAGCATGATGTTGTATGGGAAAAAAACGTATAAGTTTTTATTGAAACTTTAAATATCTAAACCTTTCATCCAAAAAATATCATAGTTAAACAAACTTATTTAATGAGAATACTACATTCCTATTATGACCCATGAACATGTACTCTTACTAATGGTACAATATCCAAACATGGGCATATTTATAATGGGATAAGAGACAAAAAATCATAAATCATAAACCAAAAAAACCATGTTTCTCACCTAAGGTGAAATAACACACCCTTAATATTTAAAACCATGAAGTATAATCTCATTCCTGAATGACTTGTCCATCCTACTATAAAAGGTATTATTGACACACCATTCTAATATCCATCAACAAATCTGACTCATTATTAGACCACATGGGTACCATCTCCCAAAATCATAAAATGTAATTGATTCTATTTTGTAACACCCAGAACTAGAACCCATCTGAGTAAAGGCTCCACAGAGCCTCAAATGAACATCCTTATACACCATAGGGAATAGACTAGGGGTGTGGGATAATCCTTATAATGCGGAGACTATTCCCATGAAATATATTCATATAAATTATAGAAAATGACTATGAATAATACATATCCACAACATAAAAATACATGGAATAAACCACAAAAAAAATACCATATATTATGTTTTCCTAAAAATCATACATCTAATTACCCATCGGGTAAATCCAAAATGAAAAATAAACTGAAGACACAACACATCAACATTTTCTCTACTTCCATCCCAGGGCCTCTCAGACCCTGTCTCCATAAACTAGTCAAGTTCCCTAGCCCAATCCATTACATTTACCTCACCTGACTAAAAATGAAAAAATAAATTATATATTCTCATTGAGATTCTCATGAAAGGAATGACCATATAACATAGTAGGGTCACACTAATCACCCCAATTGTGAACCTTCATGTTTGTGTGTATTATAAGGAAATGAAATATTGAAATAAACATTATAATCTAGTTGTTTTGTGCTAAATAGGATGATGTGGTAATAAACATGGTATATATGGATGATAAGTAATGAGGTGTTAAACAGGATGAATTTATACCTAGCCATAATTTTTTTGGTACCATTATGAAATCCTCTTACATCATTATGACACTGTACTAATACCCGCCTCCTATATAATGAATCATGGCAGGGAGACATCCAAATCCTCAACATAATACCCATTGACACATGGAATGGTCATATTTCAATATGCCACAACAAATCCATAATCACTATAGGGAGGTTCATCAATAACCTATCACATTATACCACAACCCATCCTCTAGGATGGTCTTCAAACCAATCAGGTACAAGTCAAGGAATAATTTATTCACACCAACTCAAACCATGTCTAGAAAGGTCCTCGACATAATAAAAGTGGAATTAGGGAATAATAATCACATCAACCCATCCCTATACCCAATTGGGAGGTCACAACACACTAACTGATCCCCATAGATTATGGGGAGGTATAACATTTACATAAAACACAATTAGTGTTGTAGCCTATCACACAGCTCACTGGATGATCCCAGGTTCTAATCACTCAAGTCTTATCCCCTCATCATGAAATGTCTCAACATACTCATCAGGGAATCCACTGGATCCTCCAAAATAATTTTAGTCTCTTATCATTGATACTAACTCAAAATAATAACCCAATCGTGAAACATATACCTGAAGTCACCTCTAACATAGACCTCAAGGATAAGTCCATCCTTGCCAAGCCCCTTATCAATCTTATTCCCACTACCCAAGGAATGTCCCAATACATCATACTCTACCAGACCCAAGCCTCAATAGGAGGGTGTAAACCCCAACCAAAACCCCATTTCAATATCAAATTTAAGTCCTCTATGACTTCTCCCACACTAGAAACACCTCAAGAATCACTCTCAACCTCATTAGTGAGTTCCTCATCACCCGTTATAAATATTCTTATCTCTCCCATAATCACCCAGTCTAAGGCCTCTCATGTATGTATATCATACCTTGAAAAAAACCCTCGAAAATGTATTATAGCCCCTCATAGACAAAGACCTCCCATAGGTTTCTATTTATCGTAAACAAATATCTCCCCCTTTGTAACATAGTCTTCTTGTGATCTCTGTTTACTTAGTACTAAAGAGAACTTATTCTAAGCTTATAATTCCTACAGTTAACTTTTATTTTTAACCCAGTGAACATTCATATTTCAAACCATAATACCAAACCAAATGTATTATACATGCATGCATTCTAATAAATAAACATCAATATAGTTTTGTATCATAGGTTCCACCAACATATAACATGGAGTAAGCCACCCAAACTATGCTCAATATCACCTTAGTCAAGCCCAAACTTTCTTCAACCAAACACATATGGTAACATGGGAAACTATATCAAATCATAGGACATAAATAATTAATTAAAAATATTTATAATTATTTATTTATATTAAACCATTGAGTATTAATTGATGAAAAAACTAATCGGTTAACTCCATAACATACACCACCCACCCACCAATGGTTTGTGGCATAAATAAGGAACTGTCCCAGACAAAATCCCTATCATTATGCACCCATAAAAATAAAATTATAATCTAATTTTAACAATTAAAACATAAATAAAATTAGTTTACTATATTAACAACACTAAAATAATGATGAATGACATGAATATACCATCTTGAGTCCTTCTCTATATAAGATGGGAAAAATCCCAATCAATCTCAATCGATTCAACCATGCTCTAGTGGTGTCGACACATAAACCCTATAATGTGTATAAATTATGGTGAAATTAAGGTAATAAATTGAATATTTAGGATATTACCCTTAATTTCCAAATAGAAATGCCAGTATCCACTTTGTATAAAGAGAAGAAAAAGGGTGTTGGTCATTTCCCCTCTGATACACTATTTTTTGAGTGAAAACGAGGTACGGAAAATCCACCGTTTTTCATTTAAAACTACAAAAAACCCTTTAATAGTGTGGAATGAAGGTTCAAACCATGATCCAAAATGGTAGTGGGGATATAACTCTTCCTGTATTTTTCATGAAATGAACTATATATTTACACCATGAACCCCCTACAATGTCTACTTCTAGTATACTCAGCCTATCAACCTTCCTTGTTTTCTTTTCTAAACCACTAGGTCACCACCAAAGCCTTGAATACAATCCAAAAACACCATTTTAGGATTATTATAATTCTCAAAACTCCATCTTCAGACCTTATATTCAAAATAACCAATCAACTATATGGAAAATTAGAATTAACTCAAAAACATAATTATCTAAAATCCATGGGGAATTACAAAATCCCTACTATAACACTTATTATCCTCAATAAGTCTAGGTAGTCAATAAATCATGTACCAAAAACATAAATGGTCTTAAATTCACTGATAAAACACTATTTTCTAGCCTTGAATTCCAAATGTGCTTCTCCAACCACCAAAATCACTATTCACTATATATTGAGCCACAAAATCACTATAAAAAACACCAATGAGATTCTGCACACTGAATCCAATTATACTGACACACCATGATGTCTTCAATTGATTCATCCCATGATTTATTTTCATGAACTAGACCAGGTACCATGGTAACCCAATAACTGAGTCGTCCTGGAAATATCTCGATGAGCATTCCCAATACTCATAAGTCAACGACTAGCACCAGGAATCACACAACAATAAATTGATAACAATTTTTCCACAATCATTTCATAAATGAAACAAACAAGATAGTATGTATATAAATGAGACTCCATTGGCAGTAATGTACCATATGTTAAACTGATATAACAACCAAATGTATTAAAAAAAGTACCAAGAACAGGAAAATTTGACCATGTTTGAACGAAATAAACTCACCAAGTCCATATATCAATATCTATAAACACATCTACATTGTGTTTTAACAATAATAAGTCCCAAAAAGGAATAATATACTAACCCCAATATATAATCTCCCCTTTTTTGTTATATAATGAATCATTAAATTTTAGAAAATAGGAATTTTATAATCTAGTGTCTTGGAAATTGGAAACAATATACATGAAATGAACATAAAACATTATTTTAATACACTTGTATGGATTCATCATATGTTCATCCTAAGTACAATTACTGCATCTCATAACCTGGAGACATTCATTAATGTAAAGGGTGAGCAGATGGAGTAGTAAGGAAATTAAGTGAAATAGTTAACATGTGATCTTGAGCGATGTCAATAAGAACATGAGGGATATCATAAATAAATGAGAAGGTGGAATATACTGGAAATAATAAAATTAATACTAAAATTAAAATTTGGTTGAAATATTTAATTTAGACATTCATGAACATATAACCAAGTTCCATCCCCAAGGTGTCATTAAAATCACTAGGGTTATTCTCTAAGGTATCATGAAACATGAAATCTCTAGAGATTAATTTTCTACCCAATGCATTGGAGATTATCGAGGAGCACCCATATTATGTATTTATTTTGATGTTATCGACCTATATAATAATGAACCATTTCATAAATTACTCATATAAAATAAAATAAATGGGTTTCATTTCAAAACCATGACATTTTAAAAGTGATTAAAAACATTACCATATTTTATTTATAACCAATGGAAAAAATTAGAGTTTTATGTTTGTCAACTCAAAAAAACATATTCCATTTTAATGTCTCGATTATTAACACAAGAAATAAAATATGTTTGTTTATTCTCATAAATAAAATAAAATAATTTCTTCATAAAAATAGAGAGACAGGTTTTGAGATGAAAATTATGTAGCATAACGACTATATAGAATGGTTTTAGAAAACATTGAAAAGGGATGGGAAAATTGTAACCAAATCATAAATAACTCATAATAAAGTATGGTTACAAAATAAAATATATCTAATATCATAGTATGGATGTATGAATGAAATACCACAAGAAAAGGAAACATGAATGAAACGAGAAGATGTTATTTGTTTACGAATAGTTTGGTAACCTAACAACATCATTTAAAATTCAGAAAAATAATTTAATGAGAGTTGAAATGGTCTCTCATAATTTAGAAATAAAATGGACAGAAATATGAACGTATATGAAAATAACCCAACATAATAAGATGGAAGCTAGAAGACACAACATAAAAGAAGTGGTGACTTAAAAGAGGTGGGTGAAAGGTTCCCTTACCTTGAAGAGTTACATCAAACGATCGAAGGATTGGAAATTGGGTAGGCTTGAGGGATCCATGGGAGGACTCCTTGGGAGGTAAAATTACCAGATCATAGATGAGAAGGTTTTTAGAATGAAGTCATCGAAGGAAGGGGATGAAATTTATAGAAAAAGAGAAGGAATATTTAATTAATATCCAAGGGACACCTCACTAGTGGTATTTGGAAAACCTTGCGCTTTCCCATGGTATTGAAAAAAAGGGAAACCTCATAATATATTTTACTATTAAAAAGTATACCATAATTATTAAATCATTAATTATGTCATTAATCGCACAAAAATACAAAACAATATTTTTACTATTCACCAAAAAACTAAACATTTTATAAAAATTCCATTAATTTAGTCTAACCTCGTATAGATAAAATAAATTTAAAAATGAAGGCCATTTTATGAAAATGATTATCTAATTATTATATATTTAATTTTTATGTAGCAAAACTATTTAACAGATAAATACTAATACTTAACTAATAATTCAGGAAAAAATTATTTACATATTTTATTATATCACATTACCATTCAAGGGGCCTAAATTATATTTATACATTCTTATGTGAGCTTTATATTCTATCGGTCACATTACTTATCATAAGGGTGATATTACTATTTTTAATTTACTATTCACCAAAAATTATGTTGATCTTATTAGAATCTAAATTTCATACTGATCACAACTATAGAAGACTTTTTTTTTGAATAAAGTAATCACATTATTAATTATTTAAAGTATAAAAAATATTTGAAAATAAACATTTTTTCCAAAATTCATTAATAATATGGAACATCTTTAAATTCATCATATATTTATCTAGACATTTAAAATTCACAAATTTTACCATAATAAGTAATAAAAATTTTATTTATACAAATGATTAATCAATGTAATGAATTCCTCATAAAATATCCCCTTATAACCCTCGCATAGGACCTATGTGTATGTTGTGATATGGTGAGAGAATATTGGGTTTGCTCGGACTACATTTCCCGAGTGGTGATTTATATCATTTTGAACATCTCTCTTAAGTGATTCTATTCAATCATTACATGTTGAATCTCCTCTTGGGCTTGGTCTAGAGAAAATCATAGGGATGCAACCTCCTTCCCAAGCTTCGACAGATGAGCTTCATAAGGTCCACGTCTAATAAATCAGTCCATCGACTCTTTTTTCTATATTAAGTGACCATGATAATTTGTATTTATAATCAATAATCATGATGGTAAGATTTTGTTTTCCAAAGTCATATAATAGTAGAAACCCATATTTATAATTTTAATTATAATCACTTCATTATTTAATGGTTAGATATTTGTTGAGTTCAAAATAAAATCACACAAAACTTTACGAAACAAATTTTATTCAAAATATCAGGTTGTTAAATTCATCCTGCATTAAGATATTTCATCACTGAGATTTTAACTCATACACTGAGAAGAGAAAATTTGTTGTGACTTCTGCCTCATAGAATTTTAAATTTCCCGCGTGGCTTCTTTGCAAATTTGGTTTCTCCACAACACCTTAACAAGGAAGGCAACCTTGTTTAATAGAACATTGTCTCTATGATGCTAGATCTCCACCGGATTCTCCTTATAATATAGGTCTTGTTCTAGTTGTACAACCTATAGGTTTTGTACATGTGAAGGGTTAGGTATGTACTTCCTAAAGAGGGATACATGGAAGACAACATGAACGTGTGTTTAAGCAGATTGGCCACTACTCACATGCGATCAAGGATTTTATAGGGGACATTGTACCTAACGATGAGCATCCCATTCTTCAAAAACCTCATGAATCTCTTCTAAGGTGTCATTTAATGAAAGACCTTATCACCAACGTCAAACTCCATATACCTTTGACAGTAGTAAGCATAGCTCTATTACTGACTCTAAGCAGCCTTAATGTGTTACAGGATAACATGGACTATTTATATCAACTCATGTATAAGATCAACCCCAAGAATCATTCTCTCACCATGTTCATCCCAACAAGTATAAGTTCAACATAGCTTATCATATAGAGCTTCATAAGCTGAAATTTGAATTCTCGAGTGGAAGCAATTGTAGTAATAGAACTCAACTAATGAGATATATTGACCCCAACCACCAATAAATTCCATTGAGAATGTTATCATCATTTCCTTGAGTGTTTTTATAGTACATTCAGATTGGCTATCAGTTTGGGGGTGATATGTCATAACTAAATTCAATTCATTGCTCAGATCATGTTGAATACTTCTTTAGAATATTATTGCGAACCTCGGATCATGATCATATATGATATAAAGTGGAACTCAATGCATCCTTATCACTTCCTTCACATTAATCCCGGTATGTTGAACAAGGGAGAAATCTTCCCGAATGGAGATAAAATGAGCAGTATTGGTGAGACGGTAAAAAATAACCCATATCACACTGTTTCCATTGATATTTCTCAGGAGACCATTGTCGATGTACATTGTTATATTGTCCGACGTATATTATGGTATGGGTAGTGGATTCAATACCCATTTATGAAATTATCACTCTACCTTCACTTGATAACATACAAGTAACCATGATGTTTAGTCAGCAATCTCACTTTTCATATTATCCCACCAATAATGATCATGAAGGTCTCTATATATTTTTTTACATCCAAGATGTATAGAGAATGTAGATCTATGAGATTCATCAATCATATCCTTATTTATTTCCAGAATAGATAGAACACATAGTCTTTTCTGAAATTTCATTAAACCTTATTGATCAATGTTGAACTCAAGAAACATTACATCCTTCACAGCCTCAAACATCTTCTGTAATAATGTATCTTCCTTTCTGGGATTTCATGACCTCCTCTAGTAATGATGTTTGAGAAAAAAAATTAGGGTTGATTTCCCTTCCCTTATGTTTCCCAAGTCCATCTTTACAAGGTCATATATCAAATGATCACTTTTAATCCCCATCATAGATAAAATAGTTGGGTATTTCTTGTTTAATGCATTTGAGGATTTTTTTCTCTTTTTAGATGATAATGAATTGAATAATCATAGTATTTAAGGTGCTCCAACAATAACCTTTGTATCATGTTCAAATCATTTTGTGTGAAAATACTTTTGAAACATTGATGATCCATTTATATATAAAATTTCACCCCATAATGACAGTTACTCCATATCATTGGAGAAAAAACAACCGCAGTCAGATCCAGATCAGGAATAGGATATTTCTACTCATGAGTCTTCAACTATCGAGATGAATAAGAAATAAATTTTTCATATTTCAGGAGGATGCACCCTATCCCTTTCATAGATGAATCTCTAAAAAATAATGAATCCTTCTATAATTGAGGGAAGAGTTTACACAACTGTTGTATCAAATCACATTGTCATCTCTTGGAAACATTCCTCACTCTACATTTTCAAAATTAACTTGAACCCTTTTCGTGTTAACATGGATATTGGATTATAATGTTGTGATATTTCTTCTCACAAACATCATATAATATACCGATAATCCATAGAAACTATGAATATCAATTATTATTGTAGGTTGAGACCAATCCTATACAACTTTTTCCTATACAAGGTCAATTGTTCTTACTTTATGGGTAATAATGTTCCCCAAAAAAGAAACTTATTGTAAATAGAATTCAAATTTTTTAAACGTTCCAAAAATCCACTTCTTCTGTAGAGTTTGAAAAATAACCCTTAGATAATCCTCAAGCTCCTCACCAATTTTGGAATATATTATAAAATAATCAATAAAAATATCACAATGTTATAAAGTTAATCCTTAAAGACTATATTCACAAAATCCATAAAAATAGAAGGTGCATTAGTTAGCCAAAAGGGTATAACAACAAACTCATAATTCCCATATCATGATCGGAAGGCAGTTTTTTGAATATCTTTTGTATTCACCGTCAATTGATGATAACAAGAAAAAATATTTTTCTTAGAGAATAATCGAGCACCAAAATGTATTTCAAATAAGTCTCCCATTCTTGGATGAGGGTATTTTGCTACACTGTGATCTCTTTTAGTTCCCTATAATTAGTACATAGCCTCATTGATCCATCTTTCTTCTTCACAAAGAGAACAAGTTCTCCCCAATGAGAAAAACTAAGTCGGATAAAAATATTCTCCAAAAGACATTGGTGTTGACTCTTTAATTAAACTAGCTCCATATTTTCAATCCTATACGAGTTCTTTGATATGAGATGATATCCATGTATGAGTTCAATGGAGAACTATACCTCTCATTTAGGGGGTCCAGGTAACTCCAAATGAAATATGATAATGTATTCTTAGACGATGGGGAAATTTTTTACCCTTAAACTCTTATTTATATCTTCTTATTCACCAATCAACTCCATAAAGATTCATATAAGAAGTTCTTCTTGAAAAATATCATTTTTAGATGTCACTCATTGGGAGATAACTATTTGTCTCCCATTCCATACTCCTAAAATTTCCTTGATTGTTGCATTTGATCTTAGAATTATACTTTGAGATCCAGTCCATCCCTAGTATAATATCGAATTCTAACATGGTAATGAATAATAGATTTCTGATAATATTGTTCACACTAATGTAAATACTAGTGTTTCTAAATACTAACGTTGCTTGGATAATCCCACTAGGAATTGTGACTAATAACTCTACTCAAATAAAATCAGGGTTTGATTCTAAATTCGTTAGAAATTAGGAGGAAATAAATGAATGCATAGAACTAGTGTAAAACAAGGTTCTTGTTAGCTTTGAGATTACAACAAAAATACCTACCACAACATCATTTCAAAATTAATCTTTATCCATAGTGATTGAAAATGTACAACCTTGTTCATATGTCCATTGCTGAGGCTGATGGTGATTCCCCTACATGGCCCTAAGATTCTTACAGTGCTTAGAATATTATTGGACTTCTGGTTGGGAATGCACAATAATTTATTTTTTGTTAGTGTTTGGGAGTTGATTCATCTTGTCACTACACAAATTCCTTGCGATATGACTACCTTAACACACATGTAGCACATCCCTCTCCTGAGAAGGTAGTTCCTCGAATGCATCATCCCACATTTATTACATCTGTCATGTTGCTCTTGCATTCCTCCTCTTACCTAACCAATAGTCTAATCTATGAATGGATCCATTGATCATTTATTTTAATTTTATTTATGAGGCCATTGCAACTCACCCAACCGTAGTTCAACATTCATCACACTCCACAGGATACCCTCGTAGATATCGTAGTCTTAGTTGGCTAGATTCATCCATAGATGAGGTCTCAGTATACTAAATAATATATCTACCTTCCCATTTAGATCAATGACAAAGATAGAGGTGTAACATGAAATCCTTTTGAAACTCATCTCATAGCCTCCCACAGATTTAGTCTCCTTCTGCTTCATCTCAAGAAACTCATTCTCCGTTGTTGTTCTCATGGAATGAGGGAAATACATAATAAAGAAGATCCATCATAACTCCTCCCACACCATAGATTCAAACTCCCCTCATGGAATCAGGCATTTAATCAGTTTCGACCACTGTTCAGCTTCTCCCTCTATGTAGTAAATGGATAGGGTGTCCATTTCCTATTCAAGTTATCATAACATATAAATGATCTTCCTGAGAGAGCTGATCCACTATTTAGTAATCAATGCTTTAGTAGATCCACCAAAGGAAGGTTTTCATTGACATCTAAAAGACTCAAAATAATGTTGTTCCCTTTATAGTGAGATCAGTATCTCACCTTGATTCATGTTATTTCCCATAACATGAGTTAGTTGGTTCATGATTTTCCGGAAAATTTCCCTTCTGACATCTATCAGTGGGACATCGGCGAATGGTCCATTATGGTTAACATTTTCATGGTTCCTCTTATTACCTTCCATTTTATAAAATAATAAATCCTTAGTGAGAATATTATTTCATTTTTGAATATTTTAACTATAAATGATTTTATGTCATAAATCATCATTTTTAACAATTACATTTCACTACAAATCCTTCATAACGATTCATAAAAAGCTTATGATTAACCAAGAATATCCATCGAGAGTGTGAAACTAAGAGTGCCGAAAGGCCCATTGTCGTGTACCTGAATACCCAAGGACAATCTCGAAAGTCCATGTTGGATATTTCACTCCTAGGTACATCTGTTCCAGATCCACATCATCTTGTTCATATCCAGACATGGATTTATTTGTTCAGAAACCACTTACATAAAATTGAAACAAAATACGTAGAAGTTTTACTATATTTTAATATTATATAAAACTATTCCTAATTTTTTCATAGCCTAATTTCCATAAATAAATATACAATTACTTGATAACAAATATGGAATCCCAACTTTTTTATTACATAATAATTCATTACATTTTACTAACCGAGTATCTTTAATGTATAGTCTCTGAGAAATCAGGAAAAATATATATGAAATCAGCATAAATGATTCTTCTAATACAGTTGTAAGGCTTCATAATAATTTAATCATAAATAAAATTACTACATCTCATAACCTGGAGGCATACATCAATGGAAAGGGTGAGAAGAAGGGACAATAAGGAAAACAAGTGAAACTGTTAACATGTGATCATGATAGATATCAATAATAATATGTGGTATATAAAACATGAATGATAAACAAGAATATTATAGAAATAATTACATTAATAATAACATTAAAATGTGTCTACAAAATTTCATTTAGATATTCATGAAAATATCACTAGTGATCACCCACATGGTGTCAAAAAAATTACCAGTGTTGTTCACCAAGGTATCACGAAACTTGTTATCTAAAGAGATTAATTCAATAACAAATGTATTAGAGTTCTATCAGGGTGAACCCATAATATATCCTTATTTTCATGTTATCCACATAGATAATAATGATACATTTTATAAATAACCCATTTATAATAAAATAAATCAGTTTCATCTCAAAATCATGACTTTTTAGAAGTGCATAAAAACATGATGGGTTTGTCATTTATATGCCATGGAAAAGGAATGAAGGTTATATGTTTGTCAACTACAAAACCTAATATACCATTAATGTGTCCTGATGAATACCCTCAGAATAAAATATGTTAGGGTATTCACATTAATAAAATAATAGAATTTCTTGATAAAAAGAGAGAGTGGTTTTGAGATGAAAATTGTGCATCTTAGTGGCTATACAGCATGGTTTTAGAATATATTGAAAAAAGAGGGGACATTGGTCACCAACTATAAAAAATCATAATAAAATATGGGTATAGTAAAAAAAAATTATAAGATCATGGTATGGTTATTTGAATGAAATTCAACAAGACAAGGAAACATGAAATACAAGAGAAGAGGCGATTTCTTTAACGAAAAATTCGGAAATATAACAGCGTTGCATAAAATTTATAAAAATAATTTGATGAGAGTTGAAAGGGTATCACATCATTTGGACATAAAATGGACATAAATAAGGATATATAATCACAAACCCCAACATAATAATATGGAAAATAGAATACACAACTTAATGGATGTCATGACTTAAAAGAGGAGGGAGAATGGTTCCCTTTCCATGAAGAGTAACTTCGAATGCTCAGTGGTTGGGAACTTGGGGGGTTTGAGGGAACATTGGGAGGACACCATGGCATGTAAAAGGACCAAATCATATCTGAGGGGAATTTTGGAATGAAATCAATAATGCAATGGGATGGTATTTATCGCAAATGTGATAAAATATTTAACTAATTTCCTAGGGACACCTCATTAGTGGTATTTGAAAAACCATGGGCTTGCCCATGGATTTTTCCCATGGTATTGGCCACTTGGTACACCTCATAAATAAATTACTATTCACTTATAGACCAAAATTATTACATCATTATTATATCATTAATGATGTCATTAATCACATGGATACTCAAAATTGTATTTTTATGATTCACCGAAAACAAAACACATCATATAAATATCCTAAATTCACCCAAACCTAATATTGATTTTCTGAATTCAAAAATGAACATTATTTTAGGAAAATAATTTTCTAATTATGATATTTTTACTTTTTACATAAAAACAATATTTACCCAAAAATACTAATACATAACTAATAATTCTTGAAATAGTTATTTACTTATGCTATTATATCAGATAACATTTAAAGATGCCTAAATTATATTTATACATTCTTAAGTGATGTTACTATTTCATAGGTCACAATACTATCCTAAAAGGTAATACTACTATTAATATTTTACTATTAAAAAAATTAAGTTGTTCTTATTAGACTCTAAATTTATTATCGATCACAATTGTAGAATACCTTCTATTGAAAAACATTTCACATTATTAAATATTTAAAATATAAAAAATATTTTAAAATAACCTTTTTTTTCAAAATTCATGAATAATATAGAAATTCTATAAATTCATCCTTTATTTATCAAGTAATTTTAAATTCAAAAATTTAACCATAATAAGTAGAGACAATTTTATTTATACAAAATTATTAAACAATTTAACTAAAGACTCATTACATAGCTACATGTAAGGTGTGATGTGGTGACAGATTGTTGGGGCGTCTCAAACAACATTTCTTGAGTGTTGATTTCTATCAGCTTGAAAATAATCCTTAAGAGATTCTACACAATATTTACATGTTGGAGCTCTGATTGTGATTGGTCTAGAGCAACATATAGTGACTCAACCTCCTTCCCAAGCTCCGATAGATGGACTTCGTAAGGCCTGAGTATACTGGATGAGGTCATCGACTCATATTTCTATATTATGTAACAATGATCAATTGTATTTAAAAACAATAATGATAATGTTAAATGTATAGTTTCCAAAGGTCATATTGATTAATGGTCTTATAGTATTTGATACTCACTAGTGTCGTTTTAATTATACTCACATCATTAATTAATGGATTTAGTACTGTTGAGTAAAAAACAGAGTAATACAAAAGATTAGGAAACAAATATTATTCAAAAGTTCAAGTCGTTACACCCTATGTCAAAGGTAGTATGTGAGCTAAAATATAAGTAGGGTCTCACCAAAGATTACATAAAAATGACAAAATTTAATTAACCAGATATAGATCTTAATTTTAAAAAAGGTTTTCATTTTAAAATCCTAATGAAAACAATCCATGATTTAAATTTTAGATGATGTAAAAACGTTTAAACAATAACATCACAATTTAATTGATGGAAATATTTAAAAATCTAGTTAACTTTTAAAATTTTTATTAATTAATAATTTTTATAAAAAATAGTTTCTATACATCAAAGGGAATGTAAAGTAGATTAGAAAAATAGAATATGTTCATTTGAAATACAAATAAGAGATAAACATGGTCATATTCCGTATAAGGTATTATAGTTCAATGTTATAGGGACTCCATACTCAAGGTGACATAGAAATATGTATAGATGTCCCATTGAACTCCAGCCAAAGAGCACTCATCGATATCCCCTAGGGGATTTGACTTCTTGAATTTATGTTGTAGAGCATTGAAAAGAAGAACTTTTCATCTAAATAAATTACTAACTACCATAGGCATGAATGTTCTATAGTAAAAACCATTTATTGACAATTTATTTTTAGACAACTTAACATAAAATTAAATCCCATTATCTATTTCAAATATTCCAATTTTCCATTACATAACCACAATATGTTTTTAATAATAAACATTACTTATCATAATGATTTAACCCTATGGTTTCTATCAAAACCAAATTAATCCATTTCCACAATATGAAATTTTGAAATCTATTCACAATTAAATTCCTCAATTAACTTTTAAAAATTAAATTCTAAATTTTATTTTTTCACAAAATTCCATAAATTTTTCAATAAACCCATGATTCAACGAGATTGGGGTTTTTCATGAAATTCCATTAAAACAACTTCCACAATTATATTCAATAACTTAATTGAATCAATTTTCATAAAGACATCCCAATAAAAAGGAATTGTGGGTTTTTCTAATTTCATGCAAATTTCTTTTCCAAAAACAATAATTTAATGCAATTTGGATTTAAATAAAACAACAAAAATAAATTCCATTTAAAATAAGATATTTAATTTTAATAAAAACATGTATTTAAATTGAAAATTTTAGGATTAATCAATTAGGCTAGAAAAAATAGAACCACATACCTTTTTCACAGAAACACAATACCCGCAACGACACCCACCAATAAGTAAAAAGGAACAGAAGATCAAGGAATTCAACCTATAAATGAAATTTACAACATAAAGATTAGATTCATCAAAATAAATCCAGTATTTGACACTCTATGAAATGAATAACGAATGAGATGAAAATTCATGGATACCACTTAATGGGGGAGTCGGATCTTGGTCACAACAATGATCAATGACCAATCAAAAATACATAGAGTGGTTAGAGGCCTCTATAATCACTTAAGGAATTATATAGTTAGAGAGAAAGTAATATTGGAGGAAGAAAAAGGAAACTTCATCCAAGATACGTATTTTAATTCCACACAAAATGATTTACATGATATGTAATTCATTTACACATTGCATAATTGAAAAATTCCAAAACTTCCACACACAAAAACATAGCTTTATTTTAAAATGGTCATATTTTTATTTTAAATTTTAAATGTTGCGTAACAATTTACACAATTTCTGAGCCCTTAAAAAGCTGCAGAACCAATTTTTTTATGTTGAGAATCCAAAAAATCAATTACCCCACTTTTATAGGTATCCTCCCAATTCTTTCTTGCACATACCCCACCAATAAAAAGGGAAAACCACATAAAATCTTAAACATTACCTGATGTAAATGTAAGAGGATGTTTCAATCATTTCACAATAAGAACGTTTTATCCCCAGAAAGCCAACTGAGAAGCTTCCATGAAACAAATATGTGACCACTTCTCTCTCATCAGTTCCACCATCTCTGACGTCTCATGAAAATCAAAATTGTGCATCTATAGAAAGTAAAACAAAGGTATTATCCTCCCACAAATTACCTCATCTTAAGAATCTACTATCCTCATTTGATTCTTAGTCATGGAAAAATCAGGATCAAGCTCAACATCACTCCATCTCAAAACATGAGATGGATCATATAGATACTGTTCAATTAGAGATACATGAAACATGTTACGTATCAATGTCATCTGTGTTGGAATTACTAAATGAAAATATATGCCACCGACCTTCTCAAAAAAATGTTCCCAAAAATAAGGTCCAAATTTCGTTGCCTCCAAATATGTCGATGATCTGAATGAAGTAAAACCTTTTATAAATCATAGTCACTATCTTAAAATATCAATTGTCTTTGATGGTGAACATCATAAGACATATATATTTTCTATTCCATCTGAATCCTCTGATGAATCAACTAAATATTTAGTATCATATCGTTGAAAAAACATTTTCCAACCAAGGATCATTCACAATATCTGACCAACACAACATAAATTTATATGTCCATCCATACAAGGCCGTAAATGGTTCCATTATAATTGTGGACTAGTAAATGTTGTTATGAGAAAAAAAACCAACCCTTAGTAGTTATTTGAATATCCCAATAATTCAAGTACATGAGTGTGAAGAATATCTTCAAGAATATGTATATATCTTTCTATCAGGAAATATGACTGCATATTGTATGTCATGCCCAAATGGACCTCGATCTCAGTAAATCTTGAAGGACTCTACAAAAACGAGATGTGGACTGTGTATCTCTATTAGAGACTATTGTAGAATGATTTTAGTACCCAAAAAACAATCTCTTTAACATAAATATTTCACAACTCATCCACATTGGTTGTATCACAAATTTGTATAAAGTTAGTGGATTTATTCAATTGATCAATCAAAACCCAAATTACATTCTTGTTTGTCTAGGAATGTGGAATCCCAACCCAAAATTCCATAATTATTTTACCCCACTTTGTAGTCAGAACTATAAGTTGTCTCAAGATAACCCGATTGTTTCTGGGGAGTAGACTTAACCAGTTGGCATGTATAGAAATAAGTGAGAGACATGGTAATTCCCCATTTCATTCCTGGCCACCAGAACTACCATCTCATGTCACAGAACATATCCATGGTTCCTGGGTACACTTCTCAATAGGGACTATTGAAATCCCACATAACATATCTCATTACCACTAATAGTACAACAATTTCATTTTGATATTACAGAATTCTCTTGTTGGAGAACGACCAACCATCTATGGTCTCCCCAATGTAAAGAGAGTCTCTAATGTTATTGAATTTAACATCAAGGTATTGATCCTATATAATTATCTCGATAATAGAATATTTTAACTGAACTCTATGCATGGAAACCCCATCCCTTATTTCCCATACTCCAATATGTTACTATGCCAAATGATCCATCAAATTCCAATATTTTGAATATTCTTTCGCTTCATGGGTTTGAAGTTCCCAGCTCAAATCATCTGCAATGGTATTCACATTCCCCGGGGTATAAGAGATGTTAAAATAGAAATATTGTACGTATTACAATTGATGTTTCAAGAGGATATTCAAATCATTTTCTGAGAAGATATAACTCAAGATATTGTGGTCAGAAACCATGGTAAATCGTTCTCTTTAAAGGTAATGCTGCCAAATATTATGTGTGAGCATCGCAATTTTACGTTCATGATCATGGGTTGGATAGTACTTCTAATGTTTCCTAATCTGATGATATAGAAGGGAAATGAAATGGTCACCTTACATAATAAGTCAAACCAAACCTAAGCCAGATTAATCACAGAAGTCCTCATAGCCCTGTCCGGACTCTCGAAGAGTCAACACTAGCACAGAAGTAAAAAACTTATTTCTTCTCAACAAAATACCCCAAAAAAATTCACAGCCCAAGTAATTATTACTCCCTTCTTAGTATGAGTAATCATCAGTGAACCCATCTTTGAGATGTCCTTAACAAAATAGCGTAAATTTCCAGCTAAGCCCAAGGATCTTCGAATCTCGCAAACATTTTGTGGTTGTTACCATGTCATAATAGCATTCACATATTCAGTATAAACAGAAATACCATTTTAATACACCATATCTCATAATAAATCAATTTTGAGTTCTAGAAGTCACATTTCTATAGCATGGAAAAGTTGGTGATTTCTCATAAAACTCATAACTGTTCTCAGATGATGCACATGATCTTGATCAAAATTATAGTAAATGAGTATGTTATCCATAAAGACTACCACAAAGGAATCAATATACTCATGGAAAGTCTTGTTCATTAATACCAAGAAACCATAAGGGGCATTTTTATGACAAAAGGGAATGAAAGGGTATTCATAATGATTGTACCTACAATGAATGGTGGTTTTCGGAACATAATATTCTTTTATCTTCAAATGATGGAAACCGAATCAATGATCAATAATTGGGAACCAATTTTCCATATTCTACTGATAAAATAGATAATAAATCTATGAAATCAGATGAATTTGCTTTAATATAACTCGATTTATCTTTCTACAATCAACAAAAAGGAATAGTTAACCATAATATTTCTTATCAATGAGAACAGGAACCGCCAATGGTGACAGACTCGGGAGTATAAATACTTTCACTAAAAGATCATCCAACTAGGAATTAAAATCATTCTATTATGTTGGATCCATTAGGTAAGAATAAATATATATTGAATTAATGCTAAACACTAAATCAATATCAAAGTTTACCTCCTTTAACAATAGAAAAAAGATAATTTTAAGGGACATTTCGGTAAACTCAATGACATAAAGAGGGAGATCACCGATGAATGATTCCCATTTTAGGTCGATGGAAATATGGATATCACTTTCTATAATCACAAATATGATGTTTTGGCTATGAATGACCACATTTTTCAATCTCCTGGAAAGACATGGAACTTTTTATCGGTGTAGTGAAGTAGACCTTTCGATGATAACAATCAATCTTGGATTTATGGGCAACAATCCAAGCAGTCCCAAAAATTATGTCAAATAATTTCTAGTTGATATATAGAAAACTCCAAGCAAGATAAAAATCTAATAGATTAAAAACACATGTGGGACTACAAAGACCATATTCTATCATTGGACCTAGGGTGTAGTAATATCCATTGAAAATGATAAATTATCCATTGTATGATTTAGCATATAAAAAATACTAGTTTAAATAAACAAATGAGATACACTGCTATCAAATAGAGCAGTCAATAAATATGAGGTTTTAGTAATGGAAACTTGCACAGTTGTTTGGCCCTCATCGGCTTCCTATAGAGACTCTTACACTGTGTAAAGAAGCTTTGTTTCATATTAATATGGCTAGCCACCTTTTGTATCTAAATCATCTAATTTTTACACAATTTTAGAAGGCTCTTATTATCCAATTCCACAATGTAGAGTGTAATAAAAATGTAAAAATATGTGCAAGTGACATGATCTTTTGATGGAGCCATAATTATTGCACGCCTCAATGCACACCCAATTAGAATTTCATGCCTTTCCAAATTGGTAAAAAATGTAATATACCATGCACCACAAGAGTTATAGAATATCCTTGTTATTGAGAACCACTAAAAATCATAGTGATTCATATTTCCTGTAGAGTAATGCACACTAGCACTAGGATTTAATGAAACTCATGATATCCCTGACTGGTCATCCAGGTCCATCTCAACCTTTAGTACTATATATAGTACATCATCATAAGTATGCATATTCAACAATAAAATTTGAGAATGAATATATTATGAAATCCCAACTACATCTAAAAATCATTAATCCTCGCATTTGATAATACCTCAAAGTGAAAACTACAGAATCTCATGAAAAATTGTTTGCATACTCTGTCACAGTAAACTCAACACAATTGATTTTAATAAACCCTATTCCCTTGATCAAAAAAAATCTACACTAGATAGAAATATTTTGTGAAAAGATCCTTAAATACATTCCACTCTAAGTTCTCTTTCTTTTCTGTTGTCACCATCATGTCCCACTATCACATTTCGGTCCTTCTATCATGATGGTGAGACACTTCTCCATGATCTCATTGGGTCTGTCTAAGAATCCAAATAGACATTAAATCTTTCTCGAACATTACTCAGTACATTGAGGATCATTGGATCCATTTAATGTCATTGGATTATGCAGAAGGATATCTTGAGAAAAAATCATTATAATGACATTATCAGGCTCCACAACTATAGCCTAAATAGAAACTAGAGGTGGGTTCTATCGTAGATCCTGAATAGGGCACACTATCACCTCAACTAGACTTATGTCCACTAGAGGATTCAATCATGTAGGATCAACCAAAACTTCCTCCAAAATGATATTATCACAAATTATCGAAGGAATGATGGTACAAAATATCATAAAACAAATTTGAATCCAATAGATTAATTTTGAAATATAGTTGGTGTGAATACAAATACCTGTAAATAGATAATACAATATTTTGATTTCAACCTATCCAAGTCTCATATAGGGAAAAGACTAGAACTAATCCTCAAGATGTATTTTCCAAACCACCCATGGAAACATAAGGTTCATTTTGGTTAGAGCATAACAGTAACTCAATCGAAACTGACTTAAATTTCCAGAAAATATTACAAAATTGCATATTGTATTTTAAAAAAAATCTCAACATGGTGCACTTATACAACTATTTCATCAACATAACGTGGTACTCTAGTACACAAGTAACCAATCTTGTTGTGATATAGCCAGACGTACATTCCTGGTTCCCATGGGTTGACAACTAGCACCAAGTATTTTATTAAAATAATGTTCGAATAATTTTTCCACAAGCATTGAGAAAGTAAACAAAATGAGTCAGTATCCATAAATATAATCTCCACTGGTACTAATGCACCTTAAGTAAAATTGGTATACGAACCCAAATTACTACAACAAGATAAAAAAATGAAAAAACAATCCAATTTAAAATAAAACAAACTCACCAAGTCGATGGATCAATTACTATAACCAACTCTAAGAGGTGATTTACCCCTACATGAACCTAGAAGGAGATAATCTAAAAAAACCTGAAGGCATAGGTAGGGTGTGAGTTGAAATCCTAGTAGGGTCTAACCAATGATTCCATAATAATATGACATCATTTAATTAATCAAAGAGATATTACAATTTAAAACAAATAGTATTGAATTTCAAAATCATAATTTAAACAATTCATGCTTTACATTTTAGATGATGTAAATAATTTTAAACAAATACATCATAATTTAATTGATGGAATTTTTTAAAGACAATATCACTTTTAACAAATGAAATTACTGATATATTTTATATAAAATAGTTTATATAAATCAGAATGCATGTAAAGTAGTTTATGGAATTGGAATATATTAATTCGAATTAATAAAAATCGAGCAACATGGTCATATTCATAAGAAGTTATGATAGTTTCATGCTATAGGGACACCACAATAATGTTGAAATTTCAATATATGCATACGTCCCATTGAACATAGGCTAAAGTGGACTCATAACAACTACATATGGGATGTTATCAACTGCACTTATGTTTTATAACATTGTAAATCATAATGATTCATCCAAATATATCACCAAATATCTAAGGATTTCATGTTCTCTAGTATAAAGCATTGATGGGAAATTTATTTTAATACTACATAAAATACAATTGCATCTAATTATCTATTTTCAATACTATAATTTTATATTTAAAACACATAACAACTTTTTAATAAAAAACATGAAGTTTCACCAATTTAAAACTCTAATCCTTCTATAAAACCATTTTAAGCCACTTCTACAACATAATAATTTGAAATAAATTAAAAATTTAATTTCAAAATTTAATTTCACAACATAAATTCAACAGTTTAATTCTTCACAAAATTCCTTCATTTTTTCAATAAATCACCAATTTAAATGAATTGGAGTTTTTTCACAATTTTCTATCAAATCCATTTTGATAATTTAATTCATAAATTTAATTGATACAATTTCCATAAACACACCCCAATTAAATTTAACTTGGGGATTCCCCAATTTCATTCAAACATAAATTTCAAAAAAAAACACAATTCAATGGAATTGGTTTTATAATAAAAAAATGAAGGAAATTTCATTTAAAACATGCAATTAAATTTAAATAAAAAAATAATTTCAATAATAATATTTAGGTTTAAAAAAATTGGAAAACCAAAAAATAACCACCTACCATTTTCAAGTACACACAACTCCCACAATGACAGCCACATACATGAAAAAAGGAGCAAAAGATCTAGAAACTTATCCAAGAAATGAGATTCAAAAAAATATCATAGATCCAAAAAAACTCAAGATGATTTATAAATATCCATGGAAAAAATATATAATGATACACCAAGACAAGGAGACCAGTTACTTGATGATTCACACAATGATCATAACAACATTGATCTTGGATTACTGTTTACAAATATCCCTCTAAACATTACATGAGGTTTAATTCAATTAAACATCTTGTAATTTAAATATCCAAAAATCGGTTAAAAAACACATGTCATTATGATAGAATAGATTTATTTTTATTTTAAAATATAATAGAATATAACCATATTACAGGGCATATAGATCCCTAGTGGAAATTTGAACCAACAGATTTAATGCGGAGAATCCAATAAATATATGACTTAACTATTATAGGATTCCTCTAAATTCTTTCTCTATCATGCCACACCAATGAAAAGGGGAAACCATATAAAATCATAAAGAATACCTGATAGAAAAGTAAAGGTATGATATGCTTATAATTCACACAAACAATATTCTCCCCTCACTGAGGCCAATTCCAAAACACGGTGCTCCCCACTGTAGTAATAAACTATCAAAAACATGCATCTAGTTATCGACCAACCGACTAATCAAATCACACATAATTATTCTCGCATGGGTCCCCACACTGTTTGTCCCACCCCACGGAAAACAAAAATTGTACCAACTTTGGATCACTTTCACCAAAATTCTCAATCACACATGCCGGTAAATATTATATTGAAGAGCATTATCCAACTCAACATTTTTACCAATGACCCCTACCTATAATTTCCATCTTTTTCCCTGATCCATGGATATAGATTTACATTTCATTTAATGAATTTCCATCCAAATAGAATGATTAACTATGTTTCATCACATGATTCAGCACCTAAACTACGTGACAAAGCTAGGTTCTGACCTCTAAATCATATTTTGAATAAGGATAACCCCCTAAACAACGCATGAAAATAGTTTCATCACCTATAATATGTGAAGAACCATAGTTTCACCCTCTAAAACATGCAATGAAACAAATTCAACCTAGATAAATTCTATGAATTATTGGTCTTCCCCCTAAACCAAGTTACAAATCATGATTCAACTCATTAATTTATTTTTATCACACCAACACACTGTAAACCGATTCCAATGTACTAACTCCACCAAAATTTATATATAAACATTAACTCTATTATTATCCCAAGGAACACGATATTAGATAATCAAACACAATCCAAAAACCTGATTCCACTATGAACATCCATCAAATGATTTCACCATGATCATATCTCCTCCCACGTGAGTCCTTTCACCAACAAATGATTCATTGCATCCCTCCATAAGAACATCATCATCACCACTCTAAATTACCCAAAAATCCATTATATATCTCCTAGGATCCATCCATTACAACACATAATGACTGGATGTGGTCTTCCCACTCATTTTAGAGCACCAATTTGAATAAAAAGAGTCATGGACTATTTCTAGCTCACCAGGAATAACATACATTACCCTCCAATGGTGGTCTCTCCATCACATGTACTATATTTTACCATTCCTCATGAACTAACCCTAATAAATTCACAAAACCACAAGAACATCACTCTTCCAGAGACATAATCATCTCCCAAAACACATAACAACATGCATCTCTTACCGTCCATGTCACGATATTAATTTAGTTTTGTCTTACTGTGGTACCCCAATACATAATCAATGAAATGTATTATAAAAGTGACATAAAAAATTCTCATCCACATCCCAGAATTTTAATTCCCTTGAGAATCCCACCACTAATCTTCTGATGTACCATCGTTTGAGTTTCTCCATAACACATAAAATTCTAAACAGAACTTCACACGATATGTTTTATCGATTCACAACCCAACAAAGCATCGTTCACATCCATCATGATCTTACACTAATACATTGAGTTTTTTTCATAGAAAATAAATTCAAAAACTTCACTCTCCTCGACATGGTTGAGTTTCCCATTGAGAACCCTCTCTCAGTTTCATAATCATGATCTTACTTTCCCTCACCTAAACCCAACAGTTTTACCCTATCGTACAACCTAATCTTTTAACCACGAACTCACACTACCATGAGTCATGTCTAAATATACATAGGCCCACACTCTTAATCTATTGACCATTCCACACTTCATGTCATGAATAACCCATATCCTATTGTATGTCACACACCAATGTTAACCACATAACCACCCATCCCACAATTGTCATTCTAAATCCATGAACATCTACGCACACTTATTCCCATGAAAATATCCTCAATACCAGATAATAATCAAGTTCATGGAATCCTAAATCATAATTTATTCCTCGTAACATTATCCATAACCCATAATGGTTTTCCATTGAACCACTTTGTATAGTTATGTTCATTTCCAATATGAATACATATGGGAAAACTCTTTATAGGATTTCGAACCATTTAAAAACCAATAAAATAACCCAATGACCCACAACGGTCCATCATTATCATTAAACTCATGTCTATCCTCTTTTCACCTCTCAATCATATCATTCCCTCACTATGTCATACCCATGGAATCAGTGCATGTTCCAACCCACTAAGGGTCTCCCAATATCCCTTTATTATGGGATTTTATTATAATCACAGGAACCCAACTCACCATATAATTTAAATAACCTTCCATCGAAAGGAGATATAGATGGTCTAGCTGGTTATAATTAAAAAAAAATTATGGGAAAATACCATTTATTTTTTAAAAAAATTAAACAAATAAAACTATTGTCAGTAAACAACCATAGAAAATCACACATATGTCATGTCAATCCAATGTGCCTATCATGAAAACTAAAAATAGACTCTTTCCAATGATTCAAGAGATAAACACAGATGACTTTCCAAAGGGAAAATATCCAAACCACTATAAATCATAATCCTCACAGTCTATGTGTTTCACCTAAGGTGTAATAATACAATCATTACATCAATAACCACAAATAGAAATTGAATACCCCGGTAAACTAGTCTTACTAGAAAAAATTGTGTTCTTTATACACTACTCTGATATTTATCGCAAGCTCTAACACATTCTTAGACCACATGTCTTGTAACAGCCTGAGATTTTTTGAAATAATTTTTACTTCATTAATTTGTCTTTTTGATATTATTCATTTCATGTGACTCTTGAAATAGTTATATATATATATATATATTCAAAAATAAATTAAAAAATTCCATTAAAATTTCACAATATTTTAATTCGATACACACAACACATACATGGAATGTTCTTGATTCAACATGTACACGGTGTACATTACACACAATACTGAGTTTCTACAATTCATCATTATATTATTGTAATTATTTAAAATAGATGATTATAAACTAATCATTAAAATATTAAAATTCATAGTAATATATAATTTTAAATTATTTTTATAATGGTTATATATATATAGAATATAGACGATGAAGATTATAATCTTTTGAAATGTCATTGTATGTTTAAAAATATTATTTTCTCAAGTGAACTGTTTTCATGTCCTTCTTGGAAGAACAATGAAATTAATTTTAAACATATATAGAAATTTAATTTCATAAAACAAATTTAATTTTTTAATTTATAATTCCATAATTATCCCACGGTTAATTTCCTTTATTTTCTAAGAAACTCTATTTTTTTTGAATTGTTAATAATATTGTATTTTAGTTAACAATTTTATTTTTTTTAATAATTATTAATGATAAATTATATATTTATTTTTTTTATGGTAAAATAATATTAATTATATATGATTTAAAACAATTTAGTTCATTATACTAATTTTAATATTGAAATTTAATATAAAAGCATTACAATATTTTGAATCTTCTTCTACATAAAAAATACATTATTTTTTGTCCCAAAGGCAGGTTTATTATTATGTTTATTTTTTTTGCTTTATTGAATAGAATTTTAAAAAAGGTAGATAAAAAATTTCATTTAGTATAATATTTTTAGTTCAAATAGATAATGTTACTTTTTACCAAAAAGACTAGTAAAAATGATTAATATTAATAAAAAATGATTAAGGTCGCGTTATGCATAATTAGGGACTAAACCATAATCATAGGGGTCCAAATTACCAATCCACTTGTCAAAACCCATTATATGGCCATATTTCATCCATAATAATTCAATTATTTTTTCATTTTTCATGATATATTTTAGGTAATATGATTTGTACACCTAACCTGCTTTAAAAAATTCCATGTTAGTGCTTTTGCTACCATATAAAAAGCCACCAAATATCCATTTTCTTCACACATCTCAAACAACAAAGATCCGTAAAATATAAAACTAATAAGGATATTAAAATCCATCTCTTACTTTTATAATCCTCTACTTAGGGAGAAATGAATCCTAGGAATCATTTTGGAAGAGACCAAAAGGAGTTTGTTGATTAAGAGGTAACCGCTTATCTAAAACTACATTATTTTATTTTCGTTCACCACCCCTCTAGTTATTTTATACTGTGATTTAATAAAAACACCAATATATTTAATATACTATTATTTTTTAATGATATGGTTTTTAACTACACATACACACACATCCATCTTTTGGGTAGCACACATACTATTTATGTGTACAATGAACTACCTATTCACTAAACAATGATTGTTCATTTTTCGTTTACCACCTCTCATGGTGATAATTATGATGGAAACACAATTTATACATTCCATGTATTATATTAAATATTTATTTAAGATTATTTATTCCTTTTAAAACACATAACTTTTTATCATTCCATTTGATGTAAATACGATAATTTCATTTGAGGAAGTGTGGACTATCGCCCCCTCAAAGAGATGTGATTTGTTCACACACTAAATGGACTTTATTCCGGATGGGATTAGAGAAATTATATAATATATATGATATAAATAGTATAATATAACAATTATAGATAGATATATATATATTACAAGTACTTTGTTCGTTTCAATATGAAAATAAAAAACGGAAACAAATTAAGTCATGGGTGAAAAACAAAGCAAATATTACCCAATGATTAACCTTAACATGAAATCACTATCAAGTGGGTAATATAAAGTCATAATAAATCCACATATGGAATTATAGATTATAATTTGATCTATAAAATATTAATAATAAATTTATTTTTTTTATACATGATTTTGGAATGAGTACGATGATAGTCAAGAGACAAGGTAACAAGATTTCATCTCACTTTTAATTTCTTTGAGATACATGTTTTTTTCACCACCCATTCCTTTTATGTGTTGTGTATACTTCAAATGTATGTATTAAATTATTATTATAATTAAATTTATTTATATTAACAATATAAATTCTATAATCTTTATTTCATGGGGATGATGTTTCAAAATCTACCAAATCGGTAAGAATGTTTTGTCCCAATTTTCATTCTTTGGGACACATGTTTTATTATAAACCTACACTATTTTTTGAGGTGTATAATCTTATATTTGACATGTTATATAATTAATATACTTAAATAGTGTTATTTGAAAGATAATTTATTTTCAATTTCTTACATTGGGTTATTTTTCATGTTTATTAATTGATAAGAGTTTATTGAAAAAATATCATTTCTTTTCGCGATATCTTGAAATATTATAATACGAATCTCAAGAACAATCATTAGTTTTATTATCCTATTTTTATTCATTATATATTGATGTATTGGTTTCTTTTTTATACTCTTCTTTACATAATATAGTAATTTGGTTTTAGGAAATCCTGACATTACCCTCACTTTGGGCAGAAATCATTATTACTCAAAACTATGTTTTCTGAAAATTTATTTCAATAAAAGTGTTTTTCAAATGACTATTATGATTATTTTATATGTTTTTAAGGAAAATTGTTTTAATAATAATAATTTTCTATTTATATATTTTCTACAAAAAAGGTTACCAATTGTTTTAAATCTTTCTTTATAATCATTGAAGTTTATGTTCATGAATATGGTTTTCAAAAAGGATTTTATGTGTTAAAGAGTATTATTTAAAATAAGAAAAGATATCTTCCTCAATAAATATTTTTAAAATATCTATCAAAATTATTTCTCTTCTAAGGTGACATCGATTTGTGTTACTCATGCCTTTCTGGGGAAATCATTCAATTTTTCTATTCATACTTTTTATCTGAAAGGTTTATTTTTTGAAAGCATGATGTTTATGAAACTTTTTTCTCTTATATGAGTTATATGTTCAACAAACCCCCTTATGTTCATGAGTTATTCATTTATTAAATTTCTAAGAATTCTACATATTTTCTATACTTTTTATTAGAAGAAATTTAATGATATGCATTTAATTTCATGGCTACTTATTTGAGGTTTATAAAACCCATCTCTTTTCACGGGTCATGATATGAAAAATGCTTTAGGGAACATGTTTGTATTATTTTGTTATGTGATGGGTGATACCTATATCTCCCTAAAATAAGTTAGGTAATGAAAAATTTATTATGAGCTAAAATGGTACATGTGAGGGAATTCCAAGATAGAAATAAGTTGATATACGTGAGTAAATTCCAAGATCAAAATAAGAGGGTAAAAGGGGGGAAATCCTAAGCTCAAAACCACATGATAAAAAAGAGGACATCCTAATGCTAAAATAAGAGGGTACAAGGGTGGATATCCCAAGACAGGAACATGGGTTAAATGGGTGTACATCCCAATCCCAAAACAAGAGGGTAAAGTGGAGAACAACCCATGCCTAAAGCCATAGGGTACACGAGAGGTAATATCAAGTCCGATGAATGTACATAGGTGATTATACCTAGCCTAACATGTTATAAACTCCTTGGTAATCCAAATTTACAAACATAGTTAATATACTTAATATTTTTTCCCAATTACATATTTTATTTGTATGTTATGCTTTCATGTATAATGTTCATTATTTTTTTATGATTCGTGTATTTTGAACATTCAATCATTATGATGATATATAATATATAGGTTATGATCTTCAAATTTTAGGTTCAGGTTCCTTACCCTTTTTTCATGTTATGTGTAGGAATTTTCTTTATTTACCCTTACTGAGAATCTATTCTTAATAATTAATTTTCTTTCATTTCCCCATGTTATAATGAATGGTTTATGTAGAAGTGATAATGGTGGAGATCTCTATGGGAAATGTTTAACATCATTAACTAGGATATAATGATTCTTTTTAATGATTCCAAATATTCTAAACTATTAAGGTCCTCATGAATGTATTTTTTTTATAATGCCAAATACTCATCTAAAATTATGTAATATCTGTGTATGTTAATAATGGGTAGCTATAGTTTATTAAAAGTAAGGATTTAGTCAACATTTTGATATGAGGATGACAAAAAATTGTTGATATCAATATTTATATTTCTAAGTATATGTTGAAAAATATCTGTAAGGATAGTTATAAGTGTATGTTAATATTTATGGAAAATTTAAAATAATATTGGTATAGAATGGAGTGTGTAGTTCCTTATAAATTCATTCGTTTATAGATACTAAAAGAGGATGTGGAAATGACACAGATGTACTGAGGGTAACAATTCCAAAAAGATTTTATGGGCTTGACATGAGGTAATCTGGTACATGACAATGGGTAGTGGAGTTTATCAATTTTGTCACTCCTAAGAGAAAGTATATAGAAATTCACAATACACTTCGCATGCCATCATGAAGGATTTAAATTTAATATATGTATTAATAAGATATGATAAATCTATGTTGTCATAGATTTAATAAGGATATTTTAGGATAAATACATCCAATAAGTCATTTTTCATGATTATAAGGATTTTCAATATGATAAGTGTTTCTCACATAATGGTTTATAGTTTTAGTCAATGGAGTGAACCAGAATGATTTTTGTTAGGATTGAATGTGACAGAAATGTTTTTGATGAGTAGTCAAAGGGGTTGATAAATTGAAGCAATTATATTTTAATTACTACAAATTAGGTGTTGTGACATGTGGTTAATAATGTTAAATTTGGTGATATTCCTATACTAACAAACAAGAAAAAGGTGGAATTTAATAAATTTTTACATGGTACAAAACATATAGTAAATAATATTAGGCTTCTTACCATTCATGTATAAGGGAATAATAACCTTGAGAAATAACTAAAATGGAGGGAAAGATGTTATCTTTGTGGGTAAAAGGGTCATAGAAAGAAAAATTGTCATAAAGTTTAATATCTTATCTATGGAGAACACGATAATTATCAAACATAATTCTTGGAACTAAGAATTTACTTCTAAACCAAGGAAGGGCCTATTTTATTCCAATAAATAATGTGAAGGAATCAAAGTATTTATATATTTTTATTAAATAATTATGAATGGTAAAATATATAAGGATTATTCTATTTATTTGTTTCTAAGGATTTACATGAATACATTTAATGGTTTAAATAGACTAGAAAGGTTATTTAATGGTAAGGTGACATCCATAGAAAACATATTTTTAAGGGAATGATAACTCTTAATATTTCCCTAATGTTATGATAATGTTTTCTGGATAAAGATATGTTTGATATGAAGAAATAAATTATACAGTACTGATTACATTGTAAATATTAAAGGATTTTTTGACAAAGATATTTGATCTATAATGGATGGAGTTTATAGCATTTATTTATTTATGGAATATATCTCATATATATTAGAATAAATATAAATTCATTCTTTTAGAATGGATTTATGGTAATTCTGGTCATTACCACATTTCAAGAGAATACTCGATGAAGGTATTCACATGTTTTGAGAGTGACAACCAAGAGAGACATTGTGTTATATGGGGATCAATGTTAAGCTGATTTTGTGTTCTCTTTATAATGTTAGTTTTTTTCATATTTCAGAAGACTTATAAGGTTAACCATTAATGGAAATATTACTATAGTATTTTGATTAATTATGTGAGAATAATGTATTCCCTGACCACTGACGAATTTATGTATATTGGATAACCAGTTATAAAAACCTAGTGTTGATGATAACATATAACACATGTGATGGAATATCTTGCATATCATGTTCTGTTAGTTCCTCAAGAATGAAAAAATCACCATCATTTTCGGGGAAATATTTTGTGTGAATCATGTAAAAATAACGGGTGAGGTTGTCCTAAAATTTTGAAACTATATCATTTCATGAAAAATCATTAACTATAGGAAAAATGATCTTGAAACAAAAAATTTTGTCAAAATACCTTTATTATTGATGATTTAGAAGGTCCCTTAGGTCATCATAGATTTATGGATTGGTGATTGTTAACATTATCGTAACCTTGTTCTCGATCACTCTCTAGCAGAACGTGATGGTATTATTTCTCTTCCATATCAATGTTTTCACTTCACTCCTATGTTATTTTATGTGTGAACATTTTTATGAGTTACGCTGGGTATTGGTTATTGTTCTGACTTTCCCATTTTAAGGGAATTTTTAGTATTACTTTTTAAGATGTCTGATTCTTTTAATGAAATTTTCATGCATTAAACATTTCATAACCCAGAATAATTTCAACAAATAATTTTTGATTAAGGGGGGTAGAATGTAACAACTCTAGATGTTGAAAAATATTTTTATCAAATTAATGTATCTTATTAATATTTTTAATTTCATAAGATAGTAGAAATAGATTTATAAATATACATATATATATATATATATATTAAAATACTAATTCAAAAATTACATTCAAAAGGAACCATATTTTATTGTGAAACAAGCAACATCATCTTATTATGCACTACACACAACACCGACTTGCATACATTACAAAAAATATCGAGTTTCAACAAAACATAATTTTATTATTAAAATTATTTAAATGAGATAATTATAACCTAGCCATTAAAATTAGTAATTTTAATATTAATATCTACTTTTAACATATTTTAATAATGGTTTTATGTAAATAAAAAATATAGATAATGAAAAATATAATTTTTTGTATAGTCTTTACATGTTTAAAAATAGTGTTTTCAAGAGTGAATAGATTTTAATGTCCTTCTGTGATGAAAACAATTTATTTTAAACACCTATATAAATTTGAATTGTTAAACTGTACATAATTTTTTATATTTAATGTAGAAATTAGTTTTGTGTAAAATGTTCGATTTTTCTTAGAAAATTCACTTTTTTGGATAGTTAAAAATACTTTATTTAACTTAATAATTACCTCATTGTTTAAATAATTATTATTGATAAATTATAGTTTAATTTTTTTAAGGTCACATTAGATAAATTATTGACATTTGAAAGAAATTTATCTCATTATAATATATTTCACCTTGAAATTGAATACAATGAAATTACAAACATTTGAACATTTTTCTACTATAAAAACCCATTATTTCCCCTTATATACGAGATTATAATTAATATTAAAATTTTATTTTTATGAGAACTAAATTTCAAAAATTGTTCGTAATCCATTATAATAATTATAATATTTAGATTCTAATTATATCATTATAATTATTGACATAATAATTAATAAAAATCCTTGAAATTATTCATAGCGATTAATGTAAAATTAATATTAATTAGGAACTAAATAGAAATCGTTTGTAAATAAATTACAAATATAACTTTACAACACTGATTATATTGACATATTTATTCCATCAACCTTTCATTATTAATTTTGGTTGTTTTTTTATGAACTGTGTTAGGTAATAACATGTGTCCACTTAACTTGTTTTCAAAAATTTCAAGTTAGTCATTTTATATCCCTATAAAAGGCCACCACCTATCCCTCTTCTTCACACCTATCAAAATAACTTGGTTAGGAAAATATACGATAAATACAATTCATAAAATCTATAACAAAATCCTATAATCTTCTCATTTTTTCAGAAATCAATCAAAACAATCGTTTTTGAACAAACCAATATGAGTAACCCGATTAACTTATAAAATCTTATCTTAACCTCATTTCATTATTTTTCTTCTCCACCAATACACTCAATTTATTCAATGATTTTATAAAAAATCAAGTATCTTCAATATACTATTATTATTTGATATTGGTTTTACTTATACTTATATAAGCATCAATCTTAGGGGTAATGATCATATAATTTTTGTGCATAGAGACCTACCTCCTCACTAAAGAATGACTGTTCAATTTTCCGTTACCACCTATCATGGTAAACATTATGGTTGAAACTAGGTTTATATATGTTTTATATAATATTTATTATGTATTTAAGATTTTGTGTTCCAATTACTACACACATCGTTATTACATTCCATTTGGTGTAAATACAATAATTTAATTTGAGGAAGTGTGGACTACAACCCTCTCAAAGTGATGTGATTCCGTCACACACTACATGGAATGTATCAAGAATGGGTTTAGGGAAATTATATTATATATATGATATAATAAATCTAAAATTGTAATGATATATATTCATATATATATATAAATATATTTATTTTACATTTCTCTTTTAATAAGATAATAAAATGGAAACAACACTCAAGCATACGTAGGGATTACCCTCTCAATGAATGGTGTATTCCATTTCAAAATTATATATTATATAGATTATAATAATAATAATAATAATATATTGAATATAAATGATATTTTTATAATTATTTTACATTCTTGTAAGCATGATATAAGTATAAGGACCAATGATATATCACATTAAGACAAAAACGAAAAACAAAGTGAATATTACCTGAAACATAACCTTATCATGAAATTGGTTACATGTGTATAATATAAAGTCATAAAAAATCCACGTATGGTGTTATCTATAATAATAGATTTATTTAAAAGATAGATAATAAATGTATATTTATTATGTAGTAGGTTTTAACGAGTATTACGAGAGTCAATGCACAGGGTAAGGGGATTTCATCTCCCTTTTAATTTTCATGAGATAGATGACTTATTCACCACCCACTCATTTTATGTTGTGTTTACACAACAATTGAATTTATTCAATGTTTAATATATATAAATATATATGTATTTACATATCCACTCTATGATATTTATTTCATGGTCTTAATTTTTCAAAAGCTACCAAATCGGTAAGACATTATTGTCACAATCTTCCTTCTTTGGGAAACATGTTTTATTAAGAACCAATATTATTATATGATGTGTATATAATTCTATTTTACAATTTATATATTGAATCTAATTAATTTAATGGTATTTTATTTTGAATTTAATTTCATGTTCTTAAATGGGGGAAAATTTCATATTAATTAAGTGATAATACTTTATTGAAACAATCTCATTTCTTTTCAAGATTGTTTACGATTATTCTTCTTTTTTGAAATATTATAATCCACCTCTCAATAAAATTCATTAAATTTATTATAATATGGTTAATCGTGATATATTCATATATATTTTTACCATTTTTTTATAATATTGGGTACATAATATAGTTATATTTTTTTTAATAAATCCCGATATTACCCTTTCTTTGGTCAAAAATCCATATTCATTAAAAACCAGGTTTTCTAAAAATGGTTTCCAAGAATATTGTAATATACTCTAATAATCATTAAAATAAATTTTACGGTTTTTTATTTTACCATTTTTCTAAAAGGAGTTTTCATTTATTTATCTAAAAATGGTGTTTTTCATAACCATTTACCATGCAAAAGAAATGTTCTTCTTACCTCTTCTGGAATATTAGGATTTACAAGCCATCACTTCTATAACGAATCCTTTTCAAGTATAAAAGGTAAATTATAATGATTTTTTAAGAAAAAAAATAGAATTTTCTATGTAATAGATTTTAAAACATTTTATTTATTTAATTATAATTATTGAAATAATTTTTCAACAGAAGTGTTTTTTGAAAGTTTTTTAAGATTCACTTGTAAATTTTTAAGGAAAATGGTTTTTGAAAAATTTTCAAGATATCATTATATATTTTCAATGAAAATAAATTCAATAAGGTTTTAAAATATTTCATTATAAGATTTATACATTATTATCAATAAAATTCATATCTAATGGTTTCTATGTTTTTAAGATAATTTTTTCAAATAATACCAGATACTTTCCTCAAGAAATGCATTTAAAAGAACGAACAAAATTATATCCAATATACGATGACATAAATTGGTTTTAATCATTACATTTTGAGGAAATGATTCCATGTTTATGTTCATACACTTTCTCTAAAAGGTTTATGTTTTAGTAGCATGATGTTTATGAAATCTGTTTCTCTTCCAAGGGATATATTTTTATAAAACCCACATCTTTACATGGGTTATTCTTAGATAAAGTGGTTAGGAAACGGATCTATTTTCCATATGTTAGGGATTGGTGAAATTTTAATTAATTACATTTCATTTAAGGAGATATGATTTGATATTTAAAGACCCCATATATTTTAATGGGACATGATATGATGAATGTTTTGTGGCAGTTGTTGTTAGGAGTTTTTATGAAATGGGTCTGACCTATATCTCCATACAATACATTAGGTAATGATAAATGTTTTATGAGATGAAATAGTACATGGGAGGGAATACCAAGACTAAAAAAAGAGGGTATACGGTAGGATATCTCAAAACAAAAAAATGAGGGTATACAGGAGTATATCTCAATGCTCGAAACTAGAGGGTAAATATGAGGACATTCCATGCCCAAAATAAGAGGGTTCATGGGAGGACATCTAAAGAAAGAACCAAGAGGGTAAATGGGAGGAAATACCCAGACCAAAACAAGATGGAAAAATAGGAGAACATCTCAAGCCCCAAACAAGAGTGTATAGGGGAGGGAATCTCAAGCTCAATATTGGTACATGAGTGATTAACCCAAGCCTAACATGTTATAAAGGCCCTAGTAGTCCACCATGATATAGGGTTTATACAAGCTTATGTGTTTTCCATAATTACTTGTTTTATTCCTATGTTATTATTTGATGGATTATGTTCCTTATTTCCTTATGTCCCATATATTAAAAATATCCAATATTTATTATTTTCAATAGTATGTAGTTTATGATCATAAAATGTTATGTTGTAGTTCCATAACATTTTTTTCATTTATGGTTACATATTTTCATTACGTTCCCTTACTTAACATCTAAGATATCCCCTATCTTATGTTACCTTTCACTGGGTTATGAAGAAATATTTTAGGATGATGTTCTAAATGTGGAGATATTTTTGGGAGATTTGGAATATCATTCACTTGTATTGAATATGTGTTTTTCAAAGATTCCAATTACCTTAAACACTTATGGTCTTAAAATGAATATTTTCTTAACGTACTGAATACTAATATAAACCGATGTAAATCCATATATGTTAAGCCTAGGTTTATATAGTTTTTATGAAGGGAAATTTTTTGTCAACCTTTGGAAACTAGAATGATAATACTTTAGTCAGATCCCTAGGTATATTTTTAAGGATATGTCCAGGTATGTATTCAAGGATAAGTGTATGGATGACCTACCATGAAGGGAAAATGTACAATAATTTTTGTGAAGGATAGAGTGGCTGGTTTCCCATAAATACATCCCTATCGAGATAATATAATTGGATGTGGATACGGAATAGATGTAACAAGGGGTAATAACTCGGACATTATGTACCAAGCCTGACTCGAGGTAATTTGGTTCACGAAAATTGGACTTGTTATATACCTAGATTGACACTCTCGTGGGATGTTATTTGGGAATCACAAAACTCGACAGAATCCATAATGAAATATTGAAATATAATATTTATACGAATAACCAAGGATAAATCTATTGTTTCATTTATTTAATAATTAGGTTTCTTGATATGGTCATCATAAAAGTTAATTTCATGATTATATGGATTTCTTGTATGATAATTATTTCTAAAATTAGGCGTTTTGGATTTAGTAAAAATAGGGAACCATACGGATTTTTGTGAAAATTGAATGTGACATACATTTTTTTGATGATTAGTTATAAGGCCCCAGCCTTAAGCCTTACTTAATCTTGAGTTATTACAAGATTACGCATTGAGGATATTTTCAGGTTTAGTGTTTTAGAGAATTAGATCATGAAACTTGCATTACATTCCACATTTAAACAAAGTGGTTACATAAAACACAGTATTCATTCTTCTCATCAACGGAAACATATTTAAAATATAACACGGATTCTTTCTTGACACATCCTTGACACTATCATCACATCATGTACCTTTCCCTTGACCTGTGAAAAACATTTCAAAAACTTGGGATGAGCATAAAAAGCTTAGTAAGGGTTATAAAAATATGGAAAGGAAACATGAGTTCATACATACATAAGAATGAAATCATACTTTACCCATAAAACATAGGCATATCAAATCATGAATAAATCATAGAAAACATACGACATAAAGGTAACTTGAGGCATTCATATCATTCTTACGTAGGGAGTAACCCTCTTGGTTACGTTTGGAATACCCATCACAGTATATTCCCTAAATATTTTCGGAGAAACCTTAACGTTTCACTCCTTCGCGTTACCCAATGCGTTGGAGAGCTATATCGGGCTCACCCGCCCTTAGTTTATCAATGAACCACCCGTTTTCATAACAATGCCCAAGAACCATAACATAAATGTATCACATTAAACATGCATAAAGGAAAAATAACATTTCCACATTTCAATCACAATATAACATTTTAGTATATTGAAATAATGAATCTATTCAAAAAGAAACCATTTCCAAAACCATTTAAAACATTTAATAAAGAGATTTTTGAATCAAAGTGTCTCATACCACCTTGAAGCTTAAAATTTTAAACCATTAATATCCATATCAATAAATCCTTGAAACCATTTTGAAAACATGGATATTAATAAGAACAAATAATTAAAACATTTAAAACGATATTTTGGTTAAAGGGGTTTTACCAAAATTAGAGACACTTGAATACAATAATTGAGGAATAACATTTAGTCAGAACTTTATAATATCATGAGAATAAATGGATTCATGATATAATACTCCAAAGGACAGTATATACACCATATAAGAGTGAATTTGTGAATAACAACAATGAACCCTCAATAGAAATGTCAAAAATGATGAAATCCCTTATAAAGAAGGTATCTTTAAATTAAGGACAAATAAATCTCAAAAATATGTGTGACGAATATATATACACCCAATATAAGTGGATATTAAGTGTAAAACAATAGAAGTTCATTCACACATATTCAATGGATGACATATTCAATGACTACAAGTTGAACCCAAAGAAATCGAAATTGGGTTAAAAATTTCCCTTGACAGCCTAACGGCATCGCATCAAAATGAGTTGATGAGAGATAAAAAGGGTATCTCATCACTTGGACATAAAATTTACATCAATAAGGATTTATGATAACATATCCCAACATAAAAATATGTAAATTAAAAGACCCAATAAATGATGTCTTTTAAAAAAGAGGAGGGTGAAAGGTTCCCTTACCGACTTGGGTATCTTTCAAAACATACACCCCATGACAGAAGGACAATAAATCATTTATGTAAATACTCATAAAGGACAGTATGTTACACAAAGACTAGAATAATGGCAGTACATACACCACTCAAAGGATATTGTGGAAAATGTAGCATAAATCTCACGGGAATAAAAGTGAGATGAAAAATACCTTATGAAAATTCGGCAGCCTAACGGCGCCACTCAAAACTTCCGAATATGGATTGATGAGATCAAATAGGGTATCTCATAAAATTAAAATAAAATTTACAGCAAGAGGAATATAAAAGAACATCCCCTAACATTACAAATAGGATCCTAAAAGAAGTGACATAAAGGAGAGTACTTAAAAAGAAAGAGAGAGGTTAGATCTCTTACGAATGTTCGGCAGCCTAACGGCGCCACTCAAAACTTCCAAAATGGATTGATGAGAGAGAATAGGGTCTCTCATCTCATGAACATAAAAAATACAGTAAATGTAATATAAAATAACATCCCAATCATATGAAAGATGAGCTTAAAATAAATGACATACAAGAGTGTACTTAAAAAGAAAGAGAGGTGTAGGATCCCTTACCTCGGGTCCGACTTGACTCGATCGTTCTTTAATCTCCTGAATAATAAACTTGAGTTAATTTCTACTTGATTAAGAACCTTTTCAAGCTTATTATTCCTTTTATATCACTTATTTCCTTGTTATAAACACTATGTAATCATTAAGTTAATAATTATTGTTTTGTCGATATTTGGTTCTTAAGTCGAAAGTGGACTTCTAACAATTACATGTTGTTCGTGTGGCCAAATGTTTATTATATCCAGAATTGTATTCATTATGTAGATATCATATATGTCATATATATCCAGTACATTCATGCATTTATAACATTACATAATCATTTAGAGGTAAGAAATGAAATGCACCGTTCATGGAGACGGTAAGCTGTACGTACGCATGAACGCTACTTTCATTTCTATTTCGTATTTTATAGAATTGAATAATAATGATATAAAGGTATATTATATTTCCAGTATAATATCATATATAATATCACATTTCCATCCTTTATACATCCCACATATGGTATTTAACGAATCAAATCACTTTGAGGGGGCGGTAGTCCGCACTTCCTTAAATGAAGATATCATGTATACCCATAATGGAATCCATAAAGTTAACACAAAAATTAAAAATAAAGAAGAATAAATAAAACATAAACATATTATATATCATATATAAAAATAGTGACATCATAATGGCCACCTTTGAAGGTGTTAAATGAGTATTTAACAATCATCGTTTCGGGAGGCAGAATTTCACCATCCACGGAAACCGTATGTTCTTTAACCATTTGATGTAGTTGTGTGAGAGTGTAGCTCGAATATATCTTATAACAACATCCTAGTATATTGAAGATACTGGTGTTGTTACAAAATAAGTAAATAAAAAGAGTTTAGGGGGGTTGGAGAAGCAAAATAAAACAAATGAACATGAGAGAATGAATTACCTTTAAAAGTGTAACTCCTTTTGATTTGAGCCTAAAGGCTTCATTTGAAAGGATTCTTCCCAAAGGGAATCCTCTAGGATGAGGATAGGGATGTGGAGAGAGTAATTGGGTAGGGGTTGGTCGAGCCAAAGGCTTGAGGAGTGTGTGTAAGGTGGTAGAGGTGGGGGCCTTTTATAAGAGGAGAGGAGGGGCACTTTTGGAAAGTAAAGAAATATTACTTTATTTGAAAATGAGTTTCGGTTTTAAAAGGTCCCACATTGATATAATTCGTGGATAAGGTTATAAGGGTTCGAAATACACCCATCCAGTAAGTTTTGGACATGTGTAGTTCATAGATATTACATTATATTTCCATTTTATTTTAATCGTTAAATAATGATGTCATCACTGCATCATTATTATGTCATAAATAATTTAATTTATTTAATGTCTAAAAATTATAAAAAATTACTATGATGTAGGAAATCTTTTTAGATTTCCAATGACTATTTATAATAAAAATTTGGACTTGTTTAACCCCACTTAAAAACGGTTTTAGTAAAACAACTCATCTTTGTGTCAATTTAATTTTAACATTAAATAAAAATATATTATTGTCAATTTCCAACTAAAGTGGCTCCATGGGGTCCCCAAGTTGGCCCATGTCTTTTCTTGGTCGGCCATGACTCTCCCAATAGGTGTAGGACAAGTGTCATGGTGTTTTCACATTCTTATAATATCATTATTACCTTAAACTACACTAATTACCACTAATCACGATTAAAAACTTAATAAGTTACTATTCACCGAAAAATTATTTTTATCCCATTGAACCACATTTTACTTCTTAATGACAACCATGTATGTCGGATTTTTGAAATTCAAAACACAGAAGTGGTAAAATTTCATTTAAACGAAAAATCAGCTTTTATAAGTACCACTTAGTGGTTTCACTATTCATCAAAAATTGAAGTTTTTCAGAAAATTACCAAAAATTCACCCTAAGCTATATTTGATATTACGAACTCAAAAATGAAGCCCGTTTTACAATATTCAAAACATATTAGTCACATTAATTAATTTAATAATTAATTCCCGCTGTCAGAGAAAATAGCGTGTTTTTATAAAACATTAAGTATCAAAAGATTGACACTAGTTTAAGTCTGATTTCAAAGTGAAATTAATTCCAACGACCACTATTGGATTTAATGGTAAAAATAATTTCTAATTTCACTTTAAATACAATTCAAAATATAATCTAATCATATAAATAAATTATATTAAAAAGAGGTTTTGAATTAAAACACATCATTTACAGTATTCATAAAAAAATGAACTTTATCGGAAAAATAACAAAAAATTACACAAAGTAAAATTTGATTTCCCGATTCTTAATAAGAGTTTTATTTGGTCCAAAAGAATTTATAAGAGTGATAAAAACTATATTTAATGACGGTTCGCCATCAAAAGGCGATAAGTGAACCTTTAGTGAGAACTAGGGCATATACGCCTAAAATTGAATTCTTTCCGTATTTTAATACTCTATCCTTTATTGGATAAATGTAAAAACATTTAAAAACATTTATAATCATATTTTAGTTATTTCTATCCATTCCTGCCATTACAACGGCTACATGTTAACTACCATTTAAAATAATATTATTTTATTATTAGAGTGCAACGTAAGATTCCCAAGAAACTCGTTGTTGCGTGTTGGGTACGCCATCGAGCATAGTGTCCCTTTTAAAGTCATATTAATATTTTATTCACAAATATGGATAAATATGAAATGTCATATTCTTTATTTACCTGGGGTGTTACATCCTTCCCCCCTTTTGGGAATTGCATCCTCGCAATTTTAAAATTGCGCTTGGAAACATCCTTGAAAGTCCCACATCAGAACAAGAGTCGGTAAAACAATCACTTTAGAATAAAGAAAGATAAGTACAGAGGTCACCCGAGTTAACCCATACTAAGATTCCAAGTATGAAAATATGGACATGGAGGAAAAAACAAAGGGTCATGTTCTGATGGAGAGTGATAGAAAACATGTTTAGGAGAAAGTTAACCACGAGAAAATAACAAACTTGTGATGGGTTAAACGGTATTTGATTCCCCAGTAAGAAAAGTTAATAGACAACATTTCTATTTTAAGTTACTTTTTATTGAGGAATTTATCCATAAGGAAACATAATCACTTATCATATTGACTTTCAACTTTTATTAGATTCCTTACACAAACTCATATTTTCTCCAAAAGATGAGTATTTAGGTAGACTTGTTCACATTAAGAGTACTATAATCAACTTCTAGAGAATCACCTAATCCACAAAATAGAACTATATACTTTCCATGTCTTCAGACTTTAACCAAAACCAAACCCAAAAAGGCTAGTACAAGATCAGATAATCCAGAAAAGGATAACCCTTTATAAAATGAAAATCTATCCTTAATCTCCAAAATTTGTCCAACAAAACCCAAAGTTCAACGAGGACCATTCTATAATCAATGTGTCCATAAAATTCTTCAAAGTAAACCAATATAAGATTGATACCCAAATATTTGAAGGATTTAGTCTTATAGTCTTCCACGATAAATCGTAACATTTGTCTCCAAACAATATCAGGTGCTCCTAAAGTCTCGTTTTGAAAAGTAATTAACCTAATAACATATCCTCCATGATAGGTTAATAATTTTCATAAATAACCCAAAATCAACTTACTCTTACAAAAAAGAATCAGCCAAACTAACCAGGGACTTCACGTAGTCCAGTGGTAGGCGATAAATACCAGTCGCACTTTGGTTGTGGGTTCGATTCCCGCAGCTTTGTCCGACGCAACGGGATGTCACACGGTCTGCGTGTTGTCCTTTTTCCAAAACTATATAATTCTTAAAACATTCCCCAAAATGAGATAAAATCTTTATATTTTAACATCATGTTTATCTCATGCCTTTCATTTCCCAGCATATCATATAATAACCCATAATTACCTCAAAAGTAAGGATCATATAAACTCTAATGGTTACCTTTATAATTATTACCTGAACTTCCACATCGACTGGCCATCTCGTAAATGATGCATTAAAGATCATACCAAGGTTCAAGTGGTTGATCATGACTCCTTGATAGTTGGTTTAGAACGACCACGAGTTTCCTCATTGAATCCTCCATTTTATATAGTATCTTAATCAGAGAACCACCACCATTTCCTTCAAACCTGTTGTCTCTTTGGTGCCTGCTAGATCCATCCATTCATTAAAAATAGAAATGTCAGTGTGAGTATATCAACAAAACCATCATGTACTAATGAGGAAGGTAAACACTAAGATACACTTACTCATTCACTTAATCTAAAACATGGACTCTTTCTGAAATCCTAACCATTATGGTAATGTCACTTGTGCTTAAAGAATACCCTAACCTCTAAAGTTATCTAAACCGACCATTGATACCAACTATAAGGCCCCATCCTTAAGCCTTACTTAATCTTGAGTTATTACAAGATTACACATTGAGGATCTTTTCAGGTTTAGGGTTTTAGAGAATTAGATCATGAAACTTGCATTACATTCCACATTTAAACAAAGTGGTTACATAAAAGACTGTATTCATTCTTCTCATCAACGGAAACATATTTAAAATATAACACGGATTCTTTCTTGACACATCCTTGACACTATCATCACATCATGTACCTTTCCCTTGACCTGTGAAAAACATTTCAAAAACTTGGGATGAGCATAAAAAGCTCAGTAAGGGTTATAAAAATATGGAAAGGAAACATGAGTTCATACATACATAAGAATGAAATCATACTTTACCCATAAAACATAGGCATATCAAATCATGAATAAATCATAGAAAACAGAAGACATAAAGGTAACATGAGGCATTCATATCATTCTTACGTAGGGAGTAACCCTCTTGGTTACGTTTGGAATACCCATCACAGTATATTCCCTAAATCTCTTCGGAGAAACCTTAACGTTTCACTCCATCGCGTTACCCAATGCATTGGAGAGCTATATCGGGCTCACCCGCACTTAGTTTATCACGGAACCACCCGTTTTCATAACAATGCCCAAGAACCATAACATAAATGTATCACATAAAACATTCATAAAGGAAACATAACATTTCCACATTTCAATCACAATATAACATTTTAGTATATTGAATTAATGAATTTATTCAAAAAGAAACCATTTCCAAAACCATTTAAAACATTTAATAAAGAGATTTTTGAATCAAAGTGTCCCATACCACCTTGAAGCTTAAAATTTTAAACCATTAATATCCATATCAATAAATCCTTAAAACCATTTTGAAAACATGGATATTAATAAGAACAAATAACTAAAACATTTAAAACGATATTTTGGTTAAAGGGGTTTTACCAAAATTAGAGACACTTGAATACAATAATTGAGGAATAACATTTAGTCAGAATGTTATAATATCATGAGAATAAATGGATTCATGATATAATACTCCAAAGGACAGTATATACACCATATAAAAGTGAATTGGTGCATAACAACAATGAACCCTCAATAGAAATGTCAAAAGTGATGAAATCCCTTATAAAGAAGGTATCCTTAAATTAAGGACAAATAAATCTCAAAAATATGTGTGACGAATATATATACACACAATATAAGTGGATATTAAGTGTAAAACAATAAAAGGTAATTCACACATATTCAATGGATGACATATTCAATGACTACAAGTTGAACCCAAAGAAATCGAAATTGGGTTAAAAAGTTCCCTTGACTGACTAACGGCATCGAATCAAAATGAGTTGATGAGAGATAAAAAGTGTATATCATCACTTGGACATAAACTTTACATCAATAAGGATGTATGAGAACATATCCCAACATAAAAATATGTAAATTAAAAGACCCAATAAAAGAAGTCTTTTAAAAAAAGAGGAGGGTGAAAGGTTCCCTTACCGACTTGGGTATCTTTCAAAACATACACCCCATGACAGAAGGACAATAAATCATTGATGTAAATACTCATAAAGGACAGTATGTTACACAAAGACTAGAATAATGGAAGTACATACACCACTTAAATGATATTGTGGAAAATGTAGCATAAATCTCACGGGAATAAAAGTGAGATGAAAAATCCCTTATGAAAATTCGGCAGCCTAACGGCGCCACTCAAAACATCCGAATTTGGATTGATGAGATCAAATAGGGTATCTCGTCACATTACAATAAAATGTACATCAAGAGTAATATAAAAGAACATCCCCCAACATTACAAAGCGGAGCCTAAAAGAAGTGACATAAAGGAGAGTACTTAAAAAGAAAGAGAGAGGTTAGATCTCTTAAGAAAGTTCGGCAGCCTAACGGCGCCACTCAAAACTTCCAAAATGGATTGATGAGAGAGAATAGGGTCTCTCATCTCATGAACATAAAAATTACAGTAAATGTAATATAAAAGAACATCCCAATCATAAGAAAGATGAGCTTAAAATAAATGACATACAAGAGTGTACTTAAAAAGAAAGAGAGGTGTAGGATCCCTTACCTCGGGTCCGACTTGACTCGATCGTTCTTTAATCTCCTGAATAATAAACTTGAGTTAATTTATACTTTATTAAGAACCCTTTTCAAGCTTATTATTCCTTTTATATCACTTATTTCCTTGTTATAAACACTATGTAATCATTAAGTTAATAATTATTGTTTTGTCGATATTTGGTTCTTAAGTTGAAAGTGGACTTCTTACAATTACATGTTGTTCGTGTGGCCAAATGTTTATTATATCCAGAATTTTATTCATTATGTAGATATCATATATGTCATATATATCCAGTACATGCATGAATTTATAACATTACATAATAATTTAGAGGTAAGAAATGAAATGCACCGTTCATGGAGACGGTAAGCTGTACGTACGCATGAACGCTACATTCATTTCTATTTCGTATTTTATAGAATGGAATAATAATGATATAAAGGTATATTATATTTCCAGTATAATATCATATATAATATCACATTTCCATCCTTTATACATCCCACATATGGTGTTTAACGAATCAAATCACTTTGAGGGGGCGGTAGTCCGCACTTCCTTAAATGAAGATATCATTTATACCAATAATGGAAGCCATAAAGGTAAGAAAAAAATTAAAAATACAGAAGAATAAATAAAACATAAACATATTATATATCATATATAAAAATAGTGACATCATAATGGCCACCTTTGAAGGTGTTAAATGAGTATTGAACAATCATCGTTTCGGGAGGCAGAATTTCACCATCCACGGAAACCGTATGTTCTTTAACCATTTGATGTAGTTGTGTGAGAGTGTAGCTCGAATAAATCTTATAACAACATCCTAGTAAATTTAAGATACTGGTGTTGTTACAAAAAAAGTAAATAAAAATATTTTATGGGGGTTGGAGAAGCAAAATAAAACAAATGAACATGAGAGAATGAATTTTCTTTAAAAGTGTAACTCCTTTTGATTTGAGCCTAAAGGCTTCCTTTGAAAGGATTATGCCCAAAGGGAATCCTCTAGGATGAGGAGAGTGATGTGGAGAGAGTAATTGGGCAGGGTATGGCCGATCCAATGGCTTGAGGAGTGTGTGTAAGGTGGTAGAGGTGGGGGCCTTTTATAAGAGGAGAGGAGGGGCACTTTTGGAAAGTAAAGAAATATTACTTTATTTGAAAATGTGTTTCGGTTTTAAAAGGTCCCACATTGATATAATTCTTGGATATGGTTATAAGGGTTCGAAATCCACCCATCAAATAAGTTTTGGACATGTGTAGTTCATAGATATTACATTATATTTCCATTTTATTTTAATCGTTAAATAATGATGTCGTCACTTCATCATTATGATGTCATAAATAATTTAATTTATTTAATGTCTAAAAATTATAAAAAAAATTACTATGATGTAGAAAATCTTTTTAGAATTCCAATGATTATTTATAATCAAAATTTGGACTTGTGTAGCCCCACTGAAAAACTATTTTAGTAAAACAACTCATCTTTGTGTCAATTTAATTTTAACATTAAATAAAAATATATTATTGTCATTTTCCAACTAAAGTGGCTCCATGGGGTCCCCAAGTTGTCCCATGGCTTGTCTTTGTCGGCCATGACTCTCCCAATAGGTGTAGGACAAGTGTCATGGTGTTTTCACATTCTTATAATATCATTATTACCTTAAACTACACTAATTAAGACTAATCGCGATTAAAAACTTAATAAGTTACTATTCACCGAAAAATTATTTTTATCCCATTGAACCACATTTTACTTCTTAATGACAACCATGTATGTCGGATTTTTGAAATTCAAAATACAGAAGTGGTAAAATTTCATTTAAACGAAAAATCAGCTTTTATAAGTACCACTTAGTGGTTTCACTATTCATCAAAAATTGAAGTTTTTCAGAAAATTACCAAAAATTCACCCTAAGCTATATTTGATATTACGAACTCAAAAATGAAGTCTGTTTTACAAAATTCAAAACATATTAGTCACATTAATTAATTTAATAATTAATTCCCGCTGTCACAGCAAATATCGTGTTTTTATAAAACAATAAGTATCAAAAGATTGACACTAGTTTAAGTCTGATTTCAAAGTGAAATTAATTCCAACGAACACTATTGGATTTAATGGTAAATATATTTTCTAATTTCAATTTAAAACCAATTAAAAATATAATCTAATCATATAAATAAATTATATTAAAAAGAGGTTTTGAATTAAAACACAACATTTTACACTATTCATAAAAAAATGAACTTTATCGGAAAAATACCAAAAAATTACACAAAGTAAAATTTGATGTCCCGATTCTTAATAAGAGTTTTATTTGGTCCAAAAGAATGTATAAGATTGATCAAAACTATATTTAATGACGGTTCTCCATCAAAAGGCGATTAGTGAACCTTTAGTGAAAACTAGGGCATATACGCCTAAAATTGAATTCTTTCCGTATTTTAATCCTCTATCCTTTATTGGATAAATGTAAAAACATTTAAAAACATATATAATCATATTTTAGTTATTTCTATCCATTCCCGCCATTACAACGGCTACATATTAACTACCATTTAAAATAATATTATTTTATTATTAGAGTGCAACGTAAGATTCCCAAGAAACTCGTTGTTGCGTGTTGGGTACGCCATCGAGCATAGCGTCCCCTTTAAAGTCATATTAATATTTTATTCACAAATATGGATAAATATGAAATGTCATATTCTTTTTTTACATGGGGTGTTACATTAGTAAAATTGGACGACCACTGGAGGCAATGATTTTATGATTTTACCAAATCAGCTATAACGACATATGATTAAAAATGTTATCTCTAGTGATATTCCTAATACACATAATTAGAAGAAGATGGACATTTATTAATGTTCACATGGTAAGGAACATTGAGAAATGAAATTTTATTTCCAAATTTTAATTAATAAGGGAATAAGAACAATGATGAATGCCTCAAATTGTTGGGAAGATGTAATTTTTGTGGGGAAAAGGGCTATTAGGTCATGAATTATCATGGAGTTCAATGTATTATATATGGAGAAAATGGGAATTACCCAAATACACCCCTAAATAGTAATTTACTACTAAATCATGGAAGTACATATTCCCTACCATTAATTTAACTGGAAGGATCTAAGTATTTATGTATTTGGATACTAGAATTATGAATTGTAAAATATATAATTATTGTTCAGTTTATGTATTTTTGTATGTATTTAAAAGAATATGTATAATAGTTCAAATGGACAGGAGACGTGATTTAATGGTAAGGATATGTCCATGGAAAAATTATTAAGGGAAAGATATCCCTTAAAATATCCTATATGTTATGATAATGTCAATTGGATGATGATATGTTTCATATGAAGAAGTAAATTAGATGGTCCTGATTACCTTAGTATAGATAAAGGAATTGTTTAAAAAGAATATTGTGCTATCATGAATGGAGTTAAAAAAATTTATTGATTTGAGGAATATATATAATAAACATTGGAATAAGGAAACGAGCAGTTCATCATGAATGATTTATGGTAATTTTGGTCATTAAAATGTTTCAAGAGAATACATGGTGAAGATATTCACATGTTTGGAATGTGATAAGAATGAGCTACTTTGTGATATATGTGGAATAAATGTTAAGATGATTCTGTGAATTCTATCTATTTTTTTATTATTTTCATCATTTATAAGTGTTATAAGGTTAACCATTTATAGAAGGGTTAAGTTATTGTTTTGATGATGTTTGTGATAATAATGTATTATCTCACCTGATTAAGATTTTTGCATATTGGATAACTTATTATTAACAAATGGTGCTCATGATAACCAATGACAGATGCGATGAAATATCATGGATATCATGATCATTTAGTGCTTTAGGAATTAAAAATGAACCATCCTTTTTGGAGAAATAGGTTTATTAGAGCATGGAAAAACAAAGGGTGAGGTTGTCTGAAAATCGTGAATGTATATCATTTCAGGAAAAAACATTTGTAAAAGGATCTTGAAACCAAAAATTATGTCCTAGTATATTCATTTCGGATTAATTATAATGACCATTAGGTCATCATTTATTTATGAATTTTTTATTGTTAACATTCTAAAGACCCTGTTCTCTATCACTCTCTATCAGAACATCATGGTAAGATTTCTCTTTCATGTCCATGTTTTCACTTCCCACCAATGTTCTCGTATTATTGAATCTTTTCATTAGTTAATTTTTGGAAACCATTATGGTTCTGGAATAAACATTTTAAGGGATTTTTAGCATTTATTTTTACGATGTGGGATTCTGTGAATGAAACATTACAGTATTAATCCTTTGATAACCCATATGAATTTCAAGGGAGAAATTAATTTTATGGGGGGTATAATGTAACACCTTGTGATTTTGGGAAATATTTTGTTTGAATTAATTTATCATTTCAATATTTTCATTTCACAAGTTATTGTAAAAATATATATATATATACATATATATTAAAACACTAATTAAATCATTCCATTAAAACATCAATAACATGGATTTCACTTCACACAACACCTACTTGGCATGCACTACATGCAACACCGACATTCCGTACATTATACACAATACTGAGTTTCTACAAAACATCATTTTATTGATATAATTTTTTAAAAGAGATAATTTTAACCAAACTATTAATCTAAATAATATAAATAGTAATAACTAAATTTAAAATGTTTTTCTAATTCTTTTATATAAATAAAACATATATATATAATGAAAAATCTAATTGTTTTGTATTCTCATTATATATTTTAATATATTATTTTCTCGAGTGCGCTAATTTTAATTTCTTTATCTAAAGGAAAAATTTATTCTTATACACATTTATAAATATATTATGATAAAATAAACATTATTTTTGAATTTATAATATGGAAATTAGATTATGGTGATATTTTGTGATTTTTCTAAGATACATCCTTTTTTTATGAATACTGTAAAATATAGAATTTTTGTTAATAAGTTTCCATTTATTTAAATAATTATTAATGTCAAATTGAACGAAAAATTTGTTTTATGGACAAATTCAATATTTATAAATCTATTAACAAAATTTAAGTCATTATATTCAATTTCACTTCGTAATTGAAAATGAAAACATTACATAAATTTGAACATTATTCTACTTTAATAACCTATTATTTTTTCAGCCCATGAGATTAGCATTAAAATTAATTATTCCTTTTCTATGAATTGAATTTAAAAAATTGTACATAAACCATTTTAATATATATAATATTTATATTATAATTAAATCATGTTAATTATTGACAAAAAATTTAATTAAAATTATTTAAATTACTCCCATCAATTATGGACAAATTATGCATAATTAGGGACAAAAAATTAATCATAGGGTCCCTAATGACCTAGTGTAACATCCTGACCTGGTTGCCACTAAACAACGCCTTGATCTGGTTTGTCACATTCCCTCATGTGTACCGCCCCATATGCTAGAGGGTGTCGACTATTAGTGAGTGTCTAGTAAGTCTATCATGGGGAGAATATAACTTCTTTTATCATAATAAATCTGAAACACATGAAAACAAAAAAAAATTTTGGAAGCATGTAAATAACCATAAGAACACCAAGTCTCATAACTGTCAAAATAGGAAATAAAATACTCAAGCAAAATGGAAAACATTCTAAGATAATGAAAATATCATCTTTTTACAATGAAACAAAAATTAAGGACACAAAGATTCCAAAGAATGTCCCAATCCACATCTGGTTGCCTCACCCATGCTCCATTCCCAAACAAAAATCTATCCCAGGGCCTTTCCCTTATCCTGGCTTGAAACAATAAAGTCTTCTTGGGTTCTAATCAGGTAGCCTGAATAGGGTGTTAGTACATCTCAGTAGGCCATCACCAACAATGTCCAAAACATGTCCAGTCAAAAGACATTGTATGAATTTATTTTTGGTAATAAGTACTAGGAACATTTAAATATATATCATATTGTCATTTATTATTTAATAATATCATTAGACCCAGATTAAATTCATGTCTTCCATTTAAATCATAATCTATTATACTCATTCATTTGTTGTTGAAACCCATGTCAAGCACCCCAAATATCATTTTCTGTAGAGAACCATGTCTAAAACACCGCATCACATTTTCTTGGATAACTATTAGGGAGGAGAACCATGTCCATAACTGAACTTCTAAATTGGTCTAGAATACCATCTATCACACCAAAATTCTCAATCATTTAATAATTCATTTATTAAAAATAATTAACCACATCATTCCCTTACTAATCCAATGACTAGTTAAATATATCAAATCCCATTAGTTAACACAAAAATTAACTAAGCACATAACCCATTAATTAATTCATAAATTGATTAACTAATCTAAAAAATTTATTATTCCATATTTATTTCATCAATATTAATTATCCAAATCAAATATCAGATTTTTATAATTAATCTTGTAATTAATTATCTTAATAAATATCATGCTACATAATTAATTTACTATAAATTATCTCATATAGCCGAACATCATCTCATAATTAATTCCCCAGGAATAATTATCTCAACCCCAACTAATTAAATATCTAATCCCATAATCAAAATCTCCAATTCAAATATCTATTGGGGTATTATCCTTTGTTCCATGACTAAATCAACAATTAAATCACCTATAGAACCACAAGTCGACTCTACGTTCCTAATTACCCAAATTTAGGAAATCGATTATCAACAGAAGCGAGAAAATTAATAATCTCAGATACACATATCAAATCCATGATTATGGGAGTCAAAATCAGACCACCTACCTCAGTTCGCAGAAGGATGTTATCCCAATGGAAAACCCCAAAATCCGAGCGGCACAATGACATCGATCAAGATCTGGATCTAAATCCATAAAAAAATTAAGATAAATAGAATCATTTTCTTCCAACTGTATATATAGATCCACAATCCTAGATCTAGATCACATCTCATAGTTTTAGATCCATCAAAACAGTGATGATATTCCATGAGAATATCAAATAACGATATATGAATGAATAAGAGAGTCATCGGGATAAAATTCACTTACCATGAAGAGAGTTGATCATCAATACTAGGAGTAGATCTCGAAGAATGGTGTTATAATCACAATTGAATCCCTTTATATGGCATTGGGATCAATTAAACTTCATCAAGATTGAGCCTAGGATCTAATATATGAATTTTGTAGTTTTGGGTGAATTAAAAAATATTTTTGGGATAAATAAAACCCACGCACATGGTTTCCTATATAGCAGTTCATGCTTATGGTAAACCATTCACCAACCATATAGACCTCTCTCTCTATGTAACATCCCAAGTAAGTAATTAATAATATATATTTTTATCCATGTCTATTAATGATTAAGATAGTGTTTTAGAGGCTTAAAATGAAAATAAATACAATCTTATGCATGGAATAAACTAATATTCTTAAAAGATTATCTTACTGCCTTTTGATGGCAAACCATTTTTGAATCTATATTTTGACAATTTTATAAACTATTTTGGTCAAAATAAACTTATCCTTTATGATTGGGACATCAAAATTTACCTTGTGTGAATTTTTTGTATTTTTCTGACAATGTTCATTTTTTAATGAATAGTGAAAAATACTGCATTTTACATCAAAACTGCTTTTTAATATAATTTATTTATATGATTAGATTATGTTTTGAATTTATTTTGAAGTTAAATTAGAATATATTTTTACCATTTTATCCAATGGTGGTCATTGGAATCAATTTCACTTTGAAATTAGACTTAAACTGGTGTCAATCTTTTGATACTTATTGTTTTGTAAAAACACGCTATTTGCTCTGGCAGCGGGAATTAATTATTGAATTAATTAATGTGACTTATATGATTTGAATTTTGTAAAATGGACATCATTTTTGAATTCGGAATATCAAATATAGCTTAGGGTGAATTTTTGGTAATTTTCTGAAAAACTTCAATTTTTGATGAATAGTGAAACCACTAAGTGGTAATCAAGCAAACTGATTTTTCAGTTAAATGAAAGTTTACCAATAATGTGTATTGAATTTTGAAAATCCTACATACATGGTTGTCATTAAGAAGTAAAATGTGGTTCAATGAGATTATAATAATTTTTTGGTGAATAGTAACTTATTAAGTTCTTAATCGCGATTAGTGGTAATTAGGGTAGTTTAAGGTATAAATAATGCTTTAATAATATGAAATGACCTAGACACATGTCCCAACCTCATTGGTTGTGTCATGGCCGACCATGAAATGCCATGGGTCAACTTGGGGACCCCATGGATCCACTTTTGTTGGGAAATGACAGAAATTACTTTTTATTTAATGTTAAAGTAAAAATGACACAAACATAATATGTTTTACGAAAACTATTTTTACATGGGGTTATAAAGATCAGAATTTTGATTATAAATATTCATTGGAAATATAAAAATATTTCCTACATCATATTATTTGTTTTATGATTTTTATACATTAAATAAATTAAATTATTTATGACATAATAATGATGCAGCGATGACATCATTATTTGACGATTTAAATAAAATGGAATGAAAATGTAAAATCTATGAACTACACATGGCAATAACCAATTGGATGAGTGGATTTCGAACCCTTATCACCTTATCCACGAATTATATCAATGTGGGACCTTTTGAAACCGAAACACATTTTCAAATAAAGTAATATTTCTTTACTTTCCAAAAGTGCCCCTCCTCTCCTCTTATAAAAGGCCCCCACCTCTACCTCATTTCACACACTATTCAAGCCTTTGGCTCGGCCAACCCCTACCCATTAGCTCTCTCCACATCCCTCTCCTCATCCTAGATGATTCCCTTTGGGCAGAATCCTTTCAAAGGAAGCCTTTAGGCTCAAATCAAAAGGAGTTACACTTTTTAAGGTAATTCGTTCTCTCATGTTCATTTGTTTTATTTTGCTTCTCCAACCCCCTAAACTCTTTTTATTTACTTCTTTTGTAACAACACCAGTATCTTCAATATACTAGGATGTTGTTATATGATTTATTTGAGCTACACTCTCACACAACTGCATGAAATGGTTAAAGAACATACGGTTTCCGTGGATGGCGAAATTCTGCCTCCCGAAACGATGATTGTTCAACACTCATTTAACACCTTCAAAGGTGGCCATTATGATGTCACTATTTTTATATATGATATATAATATGTTTATTTTTTCCTTAAGCTTCTGTTTTTTTCACTTTGGGCATACCTTTATGGTTTCCATTATGGGTAAACATGATATCTTCATTTTAGGAAGTGCGGACTACCGCCCCCTAAAAGTGATTTGATTCGTTAATACCATATGTGGGATGTGTAAAGGATAAAGTTAATGATATTATATATGTTATTATACTGGAATTATAATATACTCTTATATCATTATGATTCCATTCCAGAAAATATGAAATAGAAATGGAAGTAGCGTTCATGCGTACGTACGGCTTACCGTCTGCATGAACGGTGCATTTCATTTCTTACCTCTAAATTATGTAATATTATAAATTCATGTATTTACTGGATATATATGACATATATGATATCTACATCATGAATACCATTCTGGATATAATGAACCTTTGACCAAATTAACAACATGTAAGTGTAAGAAGTCTATTTTTGACTTAAGAACCAAATACCGACAAAATGAACATTATTAACTTAACTGATTACATGATGTTCATAACATGGTATAAAAAGAATAATGAACTTGAAAAAGATTCATAATCAAGTAGATATTAACTCAAGTTTATTATTCAGGAGATTAAAGAACGGTCAAGTCAAGTCGGATACGAGGTATGGGACTTCGCCTCAATCTCCTTTCGTTGAGGCATATTTTATTTTATACACAACTTTATTTTATACGGTGTATAAACCCCTTTGACTTTTACGTTTATTCAAAAGGAATATTTTTTATACGAAGCGTTTACTAAATGACAAAAGGGAGTGTTTTTGTCGTACGTATGCGGCGACAACGACTTCTCCGCCGTCGTGACCGTTATTTGAGTTTCGGCTTCCTCTACAAGCCATACCTTCTTTTTAAAAGAAAAATAAATACCATGTTTTACTTTTCTTTTATTTTAGTATTGAAAATGGTTTTCATAATGTTTTTATATCAATGTGTTGTATAGATATCTCATGATTGAAATGTGGAAATTTTATGTTTCCTTTATGCATGTTTTATGTGGTATGATTATGTTATGGTTCTTGGGCATTATTATGAAGACGGGTGGTTCCGTGATAAACTAAGGGCGGGTGAGCCCGTTATATCTCTCCAATGCATTGGGTAACGCGAAGGAGTGAAACGTTAAGGTTTCTCCGAAGTGATTTTAGGGAATATACTGTGATGGGTATTCCAAACGTAACCAAGAGGGTTACTCCCTACGTAAGAATGTTATGAATGCCTCAAGTTACCTTTATGTCTTATGATTTCTATGATTTATTCATGATTTTATGAGGTATGTTAAAGTGCCTATGTTTTATGGGTAAAGTATGATTTCATTCTTATGTATATATGAAATCATGTTTCCTTTCCATGTTTTTTTTATAACCCATACTGAGTTTTTATGCCTATCCCAAGTTTTTGAAATGTTTTTCACAGGTCAAGGGAAAGGTACATGATAAGATGATAGAGTCAAGGATGTGTCAAGAAATAATCCATGTTTTATTTTAAATGTGTTTCCATTGTTGGGAATGAAGAATACAATCTTTATGTAACCACTTTGTTTATATGTGGAATGTAATGCAAGTTTTATGATCTAATTCTCTAAAACTCTAAACCCGAAAAGATCCTCAACGTGTAATCTTGTAATAACTCAAGATTAAGTAAGGTTTAAGGTTGGGGCCTTATAGTTGGTATCAAAGGTCGGTTTAGATAACTTTAGGAGTTAGAATTCTATTAAATGATTATCCAAAAATATTTTTTTCAAATGATATAGCATTTAAAGATTACCATGTTGCTTCATCTAAGACATGTTTGTTCAGAATGGTTTTCCGCAGAGGAAACAAGGAAGCAGTGCTAGGAAGGCATACAGAAGGAAATAACCTTCCGAATCAGCATCTTGAGATGGTCGGAATTGGAACTGAACAGTTTGTTGCAGTAATGGCGCAGTTGACTCAAGCGATAAATGGCGGTGGAATCCATGCACAAGATCAGCCAGATCAACCGCAGAGGAACATTTCAATGGTGGAACATTTCATGAGGCAACATCCACCATCATTCAGAGGATCATCTGACCCTGTGCTAGCTGAAGGGTGGATTAAAGCACTGGAGAAGATTTTTGATGTCATGGGGTGTTCAGACGATCAAAAGGTTAGTCTTGCTATTTACCGTTTGGAGGGTGAAGCAGATCAGTGGTGGTCTATGGTTAAAAATATCAGGGACGCCGATGAGATTGATGCTCTTGACTGGGATGAATTCAAAGGTATGTTTCTTGAAAAGTATTTTCCTAAGGCTGTTCGACTTAGGATGGAAAAGCAATTCTTGGAATTGAGGCAAGAGGAAGACTCAGTGGCTGCCTATGAAGAAAGGTTCACTCGATTGGCAAGGTGTGCTCCAAATTTTATCCGGGACCTTGATAGTAAAATCACTCATTTTTACACAGGATTAAAGCCAAAGTATCGAAGGGCATTAGCTTCTCGTGAGTTTAAAAGCTATGAAAAGCTTGATCGATGTGCTGAGAAGGTGGAAATGGAGTTTGCCGATGACCAAGTGTTCTATAACAACCAGCAGAAGAAGAGACCGAGGTGGCAGGAGAAAGGTCAGAATTCTTCAAAAAAGTCTGATGGTAAGAGAACTAAGTTTCCAGTTTGTGATAAATGTGGAAAAAGGCATGCTGGGGAATGTCTTCTGAATTCTGGGAAGTGCTACCGATGTGGTAAGATGGGACATAAGGCTCATGAATGCACTGAAAAGGATCAAGGTGAAGGTACGAGCAAATTTGATTTGCAGTTAGTGAAATGTTATAAGTGCAATGAGATGGGTCACTATGAAAACGAGTGTCCGACAAGGAGCTTGAGTGATGGGAAGCAGTTAGACTACAAGCAGAAAGGGGTGGTGAAATCCTTTGCAACTACTTCAGCAGATGCTGGGCCATCAAATGAAGTTGTATCAGGTACTTTGTTTGTTTTTTCAGATTATGACAGTGTGTTGTTTGATTCGGGGTCTACACATTCTTTCATCTCTGAAAACTTTTCTAGTAAAATGGGAATACCATCTCAAGAAATGACTCCTGAACTATTGGTAAAAACACCTGGGGGAAGTGTCGAGGCAAAAAAAATTTATAAGAATCTTCCTATCCTTATATGTGGAAAGAACCTACTTGCAAAACTTATTATTCTACCTCTAGTAGAGTTTGATGTTATCCTGGGTATGGATTGGATCTCTATTTACCATGCTAAGATTGACTGTAGAGCTAAAGAAGTTTCTTTTCAGAAAGACTTTCAGTTTGTTTACAAGAATGAACCCTTACTTTTTATAACATATCAAGAGGCCGAGAAACTTGTAAAAGAAGGAAATGAATGTTACCATGCACACGTCGTTGAAAATAAAGGAACTGTTCAGATTTATGATGTGCCAATGGTAAATGAGTATCCTGATGTTTCTCCTGATGAGTTGCCTGGAATAATACTAGATCGGGAAGTTGAGTTTACTGTTGACTTAGTTCCTGATGCTAAGCCAATTTTAAAACCCCCTTATCGAATGGAAAAAATTGAACTTTTAGAGTTGAAGGAGCAATTGCAAGATTTATTAGAGAAAGGTTTCATTAGACCTAGCACATCACCATGGGGTGCTCCTGTTTTATTTGTTAAAAAGAAAGATGGTTCTATGCGACTTTTCATTGATTATAGAGCCTTGAATAATATCACTGTTAAGAACAAATATCCTTTGCCTCATATCGATGATTTTTTTGATCAGCTCCAGGGAGCTCAGTTTTTATCAAAGATTGACCTGAGATCGGGGTACCATCAGCTGAAGGTAAAGGAGGCATATATTCCGAAGACCGCGTTCCGTACGAGATATGGCCATTATGAATTTGTAGTAATGCCTTTTGGGCAAACCAATGCACCTACTGTATTCATGGACTTAATGAATAGAATTTTCCATGAGTTCTTGGATAAGTTTGTGGTGTTTTCATTGATGATATTTTGGTGTTTTCTAAAAGTAAAGAGGAGCATGAAAAACATTTAAGGGTTATCTTGAAAACCTTAAAAGAAAAGAAACTGTATGGGAAATTCAGCAAGTGTGAGTTTTGGTTGCAACAAATTTCTTTCCTTGGTCACATTGTTTCTAAAGATGGAATAACTGTTGATCCTGCAAAAACAAAAGTTGTGGAAGAATGGCCATGCCCGACAAATGTAACTGAGATTCTTAGCTTCCTTGGTTTGGCGGGCTATTACCGAAGGTTTGTTAGAAATTTTTCACGGTTATCTAGTCCAATGACTAAGCTAACTCGGAAGGGTGTTAAGTTTATCTGGACAAAAGAATGTGATGATTGTTTTCAAGAATTTAAAAGAAGATTGGTGAATGCTCCAGTTTTGGCACTACCTTCCAGGAATGGCGAGTTTGTTATATACAGTGATGCTTCATTGAAAGGACTTGGTTGCGTCCTAATGGAGAATGATCAAGTAATTGCTTATGCTTCACGACAGTTGAAAACTCATGAGATAAATTACCCTACACATGATTTGGAATTAGCTGCTGTTGTTTTTGCTTTAAAAATTTGGAGGCATCATTTGTATGGAGTAAGTGTGAAATATATACCGATCACAAAAGTTTAAAGTATATATTCAGTCAGAAAGAGTTGAACATGAGACAAAGGAGATGGCTGGAATTAATCAAGGATTATGATTGTACAATTCATTACCATCCGGTAAAAGCAAATAAAGTGGCTGATGCTTTGAGTCGAAAAAGTAATGCTTCATTAACAATGTTGCGTTTGGAACGTGATCCTTTGGTTAACGATTTGATGAACTTTGGCATAGAAGTTGTTGGTGCAGGGAGTCCTTCTGTTTTGTTTCAGGTATCAGTGAGATCATCTTTATCAGATAGAATCAAGCATGCACAAAAGCAAGATAGTGAGTTGCAGAAAAGGGTAGAGCTGGTTCAGAAAGCTAAGTTGCCTGAATTCAACATTGATAATGATTGTGTTTTGAGATTTGGGAAGAGATTGTGTGGGCCTTGTGATTCACAGTTGAAGAGAGAGTTGTTATGTGAAGCTCATAGTTCTCCGTTTTTAGTTCATCCGGGTAGTACTAAGATGTATAGAGATCTGCAGGAGTATTACTGGTGGGATGGAATGAAAAGATATATTGCTGATTTTACTGTGAAGTGTTTGACATGTCAACATGTTAAAGCAGAGCGACAGTTACCGAAAGGGATGCTTCAGCCTTTACCAGTGCCAGAGTGGAAATGGGAGAATATATCCATGGACTTTGTTGTTGGATTACCGAAGACATCTCGAGGTAATAATGCAATCTGGGTTATTGTTGATCGCTTGACCAAATCTTCTCATTTCCTTGCTATACGAAATACTTTCTCTCTAGATCAACTTTCCCGTTTGTATCTTAAAGAGATAGTCAGGTTACATGGAGTTCCTCTCTCCATTGTATCATATCGTGATCCAGGTTTACTTATAACTTTTGGAAAGGCCTTCAGAAGTCGTTGGGTACTGAATTAAATTTTAGTACAGCTTTTCATCCTCAATCAGATTGGCAGTCAGACCAAACAATTCAGACATTGGAGGATATGCTACGAGCTTGTTCTATGGATTATCAGGGAAGTTGGGACCAACATCTTTCTTTGGTTGAATTTTCATATAATAACAGTTTCCATTCCAGTATACAGATGGCACCATTTCAGGCATTATATGGGAAGCGGTGTCGAACTCCAGCTTTCTGGGATGAAGTGGGTGAAAGGAAGTTGATGGGACCAGAATTGGTAGAAGAGATGGAAGAAAAAGTTCAGCTGATTCAGAAACACATGAGAACAGCTCAGAGCAGGCAGAAGAGTTATGCGGATAACCGGAGGAAGGATCTATCTTTCGAGGTAGGTGATCATGTTTTTCTCAAGGTTTCTCCTTTGAAAAGTGTGATGAGATTTGGTAAGAAAGGAAAGTTGAGTCCAAGGTTCATTGGACCATACGAAATTCTACAGAGAGTTGGATCAGTTGCATACCGAGTGGCTTTACCTCCGAGTTTATCTCAGGTACACAATGTTTTTCACATTTCGATGTTGAGAAAGTATATGCCAGATCCATCTCATGTTTTGAGTCCAGAGGAAGTTCAGCTGGAAGAGAACCTATCTTATGAGGAACAACCGGTCCAGATTCTTGACCACAGGGAGAAAGTGTTACGGAATAAGGTGATTCTCCAGGTAAAGGTTTTGTGGAAAAACCACATGATTGAAGAGGCACCATGGGAATCCGAAAATGCAATGAGGGATAAGTACCCTCATTTATTTGATAAGTAAATAAATTGCGGGGACGCAATTTTCTAAAGGGGGGAAGGATGTAACATCCCAAGTAAGTAATGAATAATAGATATTTTTATCCATGTCTATTAATGATTAAGATAGTGTTTTAGAGGCTTAAAATGAAAATAAATACAATCTTATGCATGGAATAAACTAATATTCTTAAAAGATTGTTTTACTGCCTTTTGATGGCAAACCATTTTTGAATCTATATATTGACAATTTTATAAACTATGTTGGTCAAAATAAACTTATCCTTTATGATTGGAACATCAAAATTTACCTTGTGTGAATTTTTTGTATTTTTCTGACAATGTTCATTTTTTAATGAATAGTGAAAAATACTGCATCTTACATCAAAACTGCTTTTTAATCTAATTTATTTATATGATTAGATTATGTTTTGAATTTCTTTTGAAGTGAAATTAGAATATATTTTTACCATTTTATCCAATGGTGGTCATTGGAATCAATTTCACTTTGAAATTAGACTTAAACTGGTGTCAATCTTTTGATACTTATTGTTTTGTAAAAACACGCTATTTGCTATGGCAGCGGGAATTAATTATTGAATTAATTAATGTGACTTATATGATTTGAATTTTGTAAAATGGACTTCATTTTTGAATTCGGAATATCAAATATAGCTTAGGGTGAATTTTTGGCAATTTTCTGAAAAACTTTAATTTTTGATGAATAGTGAATCCACTAAGTGGTAATCAAGCAAACTGATTTTTCAGTTAAATGAAAATTTACCACTAATGTGTATTGAACTTTGAAAATCCGACATACATGGTTGTCATTAAGATGTAAAATGTGGTTCAATGACATTATAATAATTTTTTGGTGAATAGTAACTTATTAAGTTCTTAATCGCGATTAGTGGTAATTAGGGTAGTTTAAGGTATAAATAATGCTTTAATAATATGAAATGACCTAGAAACATGTCCCAACCTAATTGGTTGTGTCATGGCCGACCATGACATGACATGGGTCAACTTGGGGACCCCATGGATCCACTTGTGTTGGGAAATGACATAAATTACTTTTTATTTAATGTTAAAGTGAAAATGACACAAACATAATATGATTTACGAAAACAATTTTTACATGGGGTTATAAAGATCAGAATTTTGATTATAAATATTCATTGGAAATCTAAAAAGATTTCCTACATCATATTATTTGTTTTATGATTTTTAGACATTAAATAAATTAAATTATTTATGACATAATAATGATGCAGCGATGACATCATTATTTGACGATTTAAATAAAATGGAATGACAATGTAAAATCTATGAACTACACATGGCCAAAACCAATTGGATGAGTGGATTTCGAACCCTTATCACCTTATCCACGAATTATATCAATGTGGGACCTTTTCAAATAGAAACACATTTTCAAATAAAGTAATATTTCTTTACTTTCCAAAAGTGCCCCTCCTCTCCTCTTATAAAAGGCCCCCACCTCTACCTCATTTCACACACTCTTCAAGCCTTTGGCTCGGCCAACCCTGCCCATTTGCTCTCTCCACATCCCTATACTCGTCCTATAGGATTCCCTTTGGGAAGAATCCTTTCAAAGGAAGTCTTTAGGCTCAAATCAAAAGGAGTTACACTTTTTAAGGTAATTCGTTCTCTCATGTTCATTTGTTTTATTTTGCTTCTCCAACCCCCTAAACTCTTTTTATTTACTTCTTTTGTAACAAAACCAGTATCTCCAATATACTAGGATGTTGTTATATGATTTATTTGAGCTACACTCTCACACAACTGCATCAAATGGTTAAAGAACATACAGTTTCCGTGGATGGCGAAATTCTGCCTCCCGAAACGATGATTGTTCAACACTCATTTAACACCTTCAATGGTGGCCATTATGATGTCACTATTTTTATATATGATATATAATATGTTTATGTTTTCCTTAAGCTTCTGTTTTTTTCATTTTGGGCATACCTTTATGGTTTCCATTATGGATAAACACGATATCTTCATTTTAGGAAGTGCGGACTACCGCCCCCTAAAAGTGATTTGATTCGTTAATACTATATGTGGGATGTGTAAAGGATAAAGTTAATGATATTATATATGTTATTATACTGTAATTATAATATACTCTTATATCATTATGATTCCATTCCAGAAAATATGAAATAGAAATGGAAGTAGCGTTCATGCGTACGTACGGATTACCGTCTCCATGAACGGTGCATTTCATTTCTTACCTCTAAATTATGTAATATTATAAATTCATGAATGTATTGGATATATATGACATATATGATATCTACATCATGAATACCATTCTGGATATAATGAACCTTTGACCAAATTAACAACATGTAAGTGTAAGAAGTCTATTTTTGACTTAAGAACCAAATACCGACAAAATGAACATTATTAACTTAACTGATTACATGATGTTCATAACATGGTATAAAAGGAATAATGAACTTGAAAAAGATTCATAATCAAGTAGAGATTAACTCAAGTTTATTATTCAGGAGATTAAAGAACGGTCGAGTCAAGTCGGATATGAGGTATGGGACTTCGTCTCAATCTCCTTTCGTTGAGGCATATTTTATTTTATACACAACTTTCTACTATACGGTGTATAAACCCCTTTGACTTTTACGTTTATTCAAAAGGAATCTTTTTTATACGAAGCGTTTACTAAACGGCAAAAGGGAATGTTTTTTTCGTACGTATGCGGCGACAACGACTTCTCCGCCGTTGTGACTGTTATTTGAGTTTCGGCTTCCTCTACAAGCCATACCTTCTTTTTAAAAGAAAAATAAATACCATGTTTTACTTTTCTTTTATTTTAGTATTGAAAATGGTTTTCATAATGTTTTTATATCAATGTGTTGTATTGATATCTCATGATTGAAATGTGGAAATTTTATGTTTCCTTTATGCATGTTTTATGTGATATGATTATGTTATGGTTCTTGGGCATTATTATGAAGACGGGTGGTTCCGTGATAAACTAAGGGCGGGTGAGCCCGTTATAGCTCTCCAATGCATTGGGTAACGCGAAGGAGTGAAACGTTAAAGTTTCTCCGAATAGATTTTAGGGAATATACTGTGATGGGTATTCCAAACGTAACCAAGAGGGTTACTCCCTACGTAAGAATGTTATGAATGCCTCAAGTTACCTTTATGTCTTATGATTTCTATGATTTATTCATGATTTTATGAGGTATGTTAAAGTGCCTATGTTTTATGGGTAAAGTATGATTTCATTCTTATGTATATATGAACTCATGATTCCTTTCCATGTTTTTTTTATAACCCATTCTGAGTTTTTATGCTCATCCCAAGTTTTTGAAATGTTTTTCACAGGTCAAGGGAAAGGTACATGATAAGATGATAGAGTCAAGGATGTGTCAAGAAATAATCCATGTTTTATTTTAAATGTGTTTCCATTGATGGGAATGAAGAATACTATCTTTATGTAACCATTTTGTATATATGTGGAATGTAATGCAAGTTTTATGATCTAATTTTCTAAAACTCTAAACCCAAAAAGATCCTCAACGTGTAATCTTGTAATTACTCAAGATTATGTAAGGTTTAAGGCTGGGGCCTTATACTCTAGGTGTTCACGATTTGAATGGTTACCATAGATTAGGGGCATAGTTTTAAAAAATGTGCACAAACCACTTTCATCCCACTTTGGATTCCATTTTATTAAATCGTTTCCCAAACTCACCTCAACCCCCAACTCAGAATAAAATGTACATAAAATCCTCGAAATTACCTACAAAACACATCTATGATGACTTCAAAAAAGGTCATAATCTTACAATCTCCCCACTTTATAATAGATCATCCTCGGGATGCACTCCCAAAATTCACTAAAATTCCAAGAAACAAAGATTGTCCCATCAAGCCATCATGCCAACTTCACATTCCCATGTTTCCACTTTAACACTTCCATGATTCCATAACACATCAACTAATAGCATGATAATTCCCTACAACACTTTCTCACAGTGATCCAGCACACATATATGATGTTCCTTAAAGGACTAATCTATATTTAGGTCAACCTCATACACATAGATCATGTGATAAGGCCCAGGGTGATATCGTGGTAGATGTGGTAGATGGAAAATATCATGCATAGAGCTTATTTTTTATGTAAGCCCCAATCGGTAGGCCACAAGCCCGATTCTCTCTATTACATAAAACTGTCCTAAAAACAGGGCACCAACATGCCATTTTGCTATATCCTTCAGTGACCCATCCTAGGTGATACCCTAAGCAATACACAATCACAATATATAAAGATTAGGGGTTATCAATGTCAATCAACATATGACTTTTGTCTACTCTAATCCATAGCTATACGTTTTTGAATCAACTACTCCTCCCATGATATTTCCTACACGAGAATCGGTCCCAACAACTCTGACTCTCCCTTCTCCATATAGAATATCAGTAATATAAAAACTATACCATAATGTTCTCTCATATGGTTCCATATTTATTTTTTCTTGATAATTTTTGTTATTTGAAAACTCTACCAAAGCCTTGTGCTTCTCCCAAGAACCAACATAGTCAAGCACACATGCTCGTACAATATCCTCTAACACCTATATGGTATGCTCTAAATGCCCATTTTTCTATTGGTAGAATGTCCTACTAAACAAAATCTATTTCCCAAAGTCCTTCTGTATTCCCAAAAAGAATCATGCAGTAAATAAAAACTCTCATTATGAAACTAAAGTCCATGGAACCCCTTGAAAATAGACCATCTCCCAAACATACATCTCTCATGACTGTTATACTATAAAGGTATACCTAATAGGAAAGAAACGTGCTACCATTATTAGTTGATCCACAATGTCTCAATTAGAATAATGTTTCCTAAATATATTTGGAAGAACAAACAAAAAATCCATAATCAGGTCATCCCACTTCTATTCTAGAATAGGCAATAGCTGCAATAGGCCTCTAGGTCACTGATTCTCGTCTTTCACTTGTTGATAGGTGAAACACATTGTTGTGAACCATGTTATCTCTTTTTTCATGTCTAGCCACCAAAATTGTTGTCTTTGGTCATGGTACATTTTGGTCACCCCATGATGTATTACCCACTTCGAGGCCTGATATTATCGTATGATATCCTCTTGAATGGCTGTAGGCACCAAAACTAAATTCCTCACATAAGTGACCTCTTCATAATCTATCAACCAATTCGAAGGTGTATCCACACCTTCAAGTATTTACCGTAACGAAAAACACTATGGGTCCTCATACTGCCTATCCTTGATCCATCTAAATAGTATGGACTCCACTACTATAGAAACAAGTTATATCTTTTCCTGACTCTCCTGAAACACCACATGAATTTTAGATAGTAAGGTCGTAGTCTTCCACTCTGCACTTGGCTCATGTAAAAATTATGTCTGATTTTCATACATAAGGTATCAGCCACACAATTACATGTTCCTAGTGTATATGATAGTTCAAAATCAATGGAATTCATATAATCAACCAATCTTCACTTATGAAGATTCAAGTATCCTTGTGAAAAATTATACTTGAATATTTGTTGATCTATTATAACTATAAACTATTTCCACAAAAGATATTGTCACCAACACTTAAGAAAAAAACCACTACTTCTAACTCCAGATCGTGTGTAGGGTAATTCTGTTCATGTTGCCTCAACTTTCATGTCCCACAAATAACAACTCGATCCACTTGCATCCCTGCAACACTTAGTCAGATCCCAGAAGCGTCAAAATACATCATTTACTCCTCACCAGCCTCAGGTAAGATTAAAATTGGTGCTGATTTCAAGTGCTTCTTAAACTCCATGAAAGCATTCTTGCATGCTTATGTCAATTTAAACATTACCACATTATTTTTCTAACTTATAATAGGCACTTCTAATAGGTTAAATTCTTGGAAGAACCTCCTGTATAATCCAGCTGATCTGAAAAATCTTTAGATATAAAAAACATTCTTGGGATTCTCCCAATAAACCACAATGTGAACATTCTATAATTCCACTTCCACACATTCTTCCAAGATGATTTCAACAATAAAATGTAACATATCAATCCAAAACTTAAACATAGATATCATGGAATATAATTTATGCACTCTCAGTTCACTCAGGAAAATGTCATGATTTGGATCACGATCATCATAAGACTTCGAGTACACAAATAATTCTTCGAAAAACACCACCAAAAACTAATCCAGGTCCGGATGAATGATCATGTTCATCAAGGACATAAATACTACTGGATAATTTTTTAACCCAAACGGCACTATGAATAACTCATAAACAACATACCTACTTATGAAAGAAGTTCTCAATGTAACCGATGTATGAATTATCACATGATGATACATTGATCTAAAATCGATATTTGAGAAAAAATATTTCTCATTTAGTTGGTAAAATAGTTCATAGATACATGGAAGAGGATATCGTTTCTTCATGGTCGTTTTATTAAACACTGGTAATCGACACACAGGCCTAAACCCCTGTAAGAATTCTTCACAAACTGAATCGGTGATCCCCAAAGTGACGTACATAGATATATAAATCCTTTATCCTGCAACTCCTCCAACTATTAATCAGCTCTTAAATATCAGTCAGTTCCATTCTATATGGTGAAATAGATACTTTCTCAGCCATCATCATGAGCTCTATAGTGAATTTCACATCTCTCATAGGTGGAAACCCTCAGAAGTCTTTAGAGAAAAACATCATAAAATATTTATACTACTATTGGAAGGATGTCTTCCCTACTACTTCCATCAATGTGAAAAATACGTGAAACATGGGTTATGAGCACTCCCACATGCTATGTAATAGGTTCTACTCTTCTTGAATGGATGTGAAACTCTCCACGATGAACATACAGGTCACCCTTAAGAGATAAAATGGTTACTCTCCTGCAGTAATAATCGATGTAAGCTCGTTATAGGACTTACTAGTTTATACCAATAATCAGGTTGGATCCCATCATATCAAAGACATAGAGATACCAAATAAAATGATACACTTTTATATTTAGTGAAAATCCATTTCATAAATATATAACTCTTGACCGTATTCCCAACAGTGTATATGTATTCATCACTCCACTTACGGACTCCACCTCCAGGATCAAACATTTAACAATATTAGTAGATATAAAGTAAGGAAAGGAACCAATATCAAACAAGGTACTATCTAAAGTAAAATATATTATAATAGTACATATCACAATCAATAGCCAAACCTTTCATTCCACAAGTGTATGTTTCACTGCTTGTAAATTTTTTGCCCCTCTTACCAATTTTGTCATCTACTTCTTATGAATAGCACCACCCTACTGATATAGACACTCATATCATGATTCACCATGTCTACTTCGTCTACGGCCTCTTCCATTAGAAATCCATCTACCATACATAAACGGTATATAAGACCCCATTCGCACACTCTGACTCTGTGCAGCTACTCCCTCATCACTTGCATGTCATTTCATCCTACAGAACATCTGTATGTTCTCCGTATTTCCAAAAACCCAAAACTCCATTGGTGGTCAAGGAAAATGTGTGTGATAGTTTCCTGGTCTACTACACTAGTGAAAAAGCACATGAAATAGATCATGTGAATCTACTCCTCTTAATTATCTACCTTCATTTCGTCATTCCTAATTAGGTTCTCGTAACGACCCTTCCTAATCATGTAAGGAACACTCCCTGATCATCTAGTGACAACTACATGTCCAGTACTAAAAAGATCATTTAAGTTTCCCTATAAAATAAGAGCTTGATTCACCACTTTTTTAAAAAATAGCCTAAAGATATTCACTTGGGACTTAATCTCACATTTATGTCCATCCAAAATACTTTTTTATCAAAGCATCCTCATATCTCACCAAATATAGAGTAGAACACTGTAAATATGTTAAAATTTTATTGTAATACAATAATGACATGATTCCATAGGTTAGATACATAAGCATTGAAGCCCTCTCTTTTCTCAGTGTCTCTGGATAATATTGTTCCATGAACTTCTCCCGAAAGTCCTTCCATAATATGTCATTAGACTATCCTGATCATACATGACTGTCCCACCAGCACTTCGCTGACCCCATAGCATGTATATATCCAACTCAACCCTCCTCTCAGTGGTGTCTCAAAATTTTCAATTATCGTATCTATGGATTCAATCTAGATTTCAATTCCCTCACGTCCACCCTCTCAAGTAAAATTTGGAGGGGGTTATAGTTGAGACTCCCTTATCAAGTCACACATGCTTTTCTGAACCCACCCACAGTATCTCTCGATGAATGTCATGAAACAATAAAATTTAACTTGGATCTATCCCCTATTGCCTCTTCATGAACCAATAGTTCCACTAGTTCCCTTCTTGTATGTTCGTTCCCGACCATACCCCATGGTTTTACTCTCACCAAGAATTATGGAGGAATATCTAAAAAAATCCAAACAGAAAACTTACATCACATAACACAACCTTATAACAATTATGTAAGAGGAGAATGAAAAACAACATGTTTCAACATGTACATTTTCATTACTCGCCACACGGTCAATATCGTGGAACTATCACTACCCTTATCCTTCATACTCTTAGGTCCTGGTTAACAAGGGTATACACATGTCATTAATTAATTTTACCATTAATGAATTCAATCATTTCACCTTTTTTATTTAATTAATTAATTAATCCAATCCATATCAATAATCATGTTTCTCATTATAAGGCCATTTATTCTCATTTTTCAAAATTATTTCAATCACACAATAATGGAATAAAGTTCATGTTAAAAATTATACCCATAAACTATTTTCACATGACTATCGAAAATCATGCAATTCATAATGACCATGAGTTCAAAGAATGATGCATGCAGACTCAAATCTCATGCCACTCTAGAAAATCAATCAAGGTTCAACAACTATTAAAAAAAATATCACATCACACCACAACAACATAAACCAATGTGAAATAATATCAAACTATAACAACAAATACTAATCCCAATAATCCCACCATGAGTACAAGAAATTTTCCGCATACATGGTTTTGCAACTCCCATGCACATGCTCATTACCAATCCCTAACTCTTCCTAGTATATTGTCTACCATTATAGAAATAGTAAGGATAAATATGAAAAAAAATTAAAACTCCTTCGATAACACCTTATAAAGTTCTTACTGGGGTTCTACTAAATGGTTCCCCAAAATGGTTGGTCACATTCTCTAAAGCACACCTCCCTGTATGTTAGCGGGTGATGAATAGTATCGAGGGTCTAGTAAGATGGTCATATGGAGACTATACCCAGTTTTAACATAATAAAACACCAATATAAAAAAATAAACAATTAACATGTGTGGAAGCATATAAATAACCTGAATAACACCACGTCTCATGATAGTAAAATCAGGAAATACAACACTGAAGAAAAATGTAAAACAAGGTATGACAATGCAATTGTCAATTATCTATAATGAAAATAAATGTAAAACACAATGAATCCAATGTGGGTCATGAACCACGTCATGTTCCCTCACCCATGATATATTCCCCAACATAAATCTATCTTAGGGACTTTCCCTTATCATGTCTTACAAAAACAAAGACTTCATGAGTGCAGATCGGGTAGCCAGAATAGGGTGTCAGTATAACTCACTAGGTCAACACAAAAAGTGCCTAAAAAAAGTCCAGTCAAAACACTATGTATGTAATTATATGAAGAAATATATAAATGGAATAACTAAATAGTCATCACATTTTTATTTATCCATTTATCATCACATAAGACACAGTTTCAATTCATGTCTCCCATTTAAATCATAATTCATTATTTTTATTAATTTGTTGTTGAATTCCATGATAAGAAATCCAAATCTCATTTGGTGTTGAACACTATGTCATGCACCTCAAATATCATTTGTTCTATATCTACATTTATAACACCCCACATCACTAGATCTGTGATAACTATTGTGGAGGAACGCCATGTCTAGTTCCCAACATCTAAATCGGTCTAGAATGCCATGTATGACACCCAAATTCTCAATCATTTAATCATTCATAAATTCACAATAAGTAACCACATATTTACCTTAATAATCTAAAAATTATTTAAACATATCAAAGTCCCTTAATTAACCCAACAAATAACTAAACACATAACCGATTTATTAATTCATCAAATAATTAATCAATCAACACAACTTTTATTCCATAATTAATTCTTCACAATTAATTGTCCAAATAAATATCATCTTTTCATACATAATCTCACTATTAATTATATTAATCAACATCATGAGACATAATTTATTCACCATTAATTATATCACATACCTAAGAAAAATCTCATAATAAATTCACCCTAATTAATTATCTCAAACACAACCAATTCAATATCTGAATTAAAATATCTCAACCCATAAAGAAAATCTCCAAATCAAATATATATTTGGGAATCCACCTTTCCCCCATGGTTAAATCATCAATTAAATCACCAATGCAACCACATGTCAATTAAACATACCTAATTTCCCAAATTTAGGAAATAGATTATCAAGGGAAGCAATAAAATCAAAAATCACACATACACATTTCAAATAAAAGACCATGGGAGTTCGATTTAGATAACCTACCCTGGTTCGTTGATGGATGTTAGCCCAACATAAATCGCTAAAATCAAAGCGACACAATGACATCAATCAACTTCATAACTAAATCCCTAAACCCAAAATTTATTTCAAAAGCATAAAAATCTTGTAACTCTAGATCTAGTTACAAAATCATAGATCTAGATCTCAAATATTATCTTTCAATCCACAGAACCAACGGAGATCTTCAATGAAAATATTAAATAATGATATAGGAAAGAACAGAAGAATCATTTGGAAGAAATCCACTTACCAGAAGAGAGAGGATCTTCAATCCGGTCTTTAGATCTTGAAAAATGATGTCCGAATAACAATAGAATCCCTTTGGAAGGCTCTAGGGTCACCTATAATTCAGTAATCCCGAGACTAGGACTTTATAGAGGATTTTAGGTTTTTTTGGTGATTTAAAAAACTATTTTCATATATGTAAAACCTGCACACATGATTTCTTATATAGCGGCACACTGTTATTGTAAATTGTATTCGAACTGTTCAAACTTCTCTATCCTGGTTTTCATGGTTTTAATGGTTACCTGTGAATAATTGGATAGTCTTTCATACCATGTGAAAACATTTTTCAACCCTTGGATAATTAGTTTTTCAGAAAACATCACCCAAACACACCTCATACCACAATTCAAAATCAAAGGTACATAAAAACCTAAAATGTACCTAGAAAACATGCCTGAGATGGCATTGAAAAAGTTTTGAAAATTACATAAATAATATTTTCCAAAACACATCGGCTAGAAATATTTCATCCATAAATAATATATTATTTATTGTTTATGGTTTTTTTTTCATTTCTTAAGTAATAACATGTGAAAACCTAACTTTTTTCATGGATTCAAGTGATTCATTTCCACCCCAATAAAATGCCACCAACTCTACATCTTCTTCACACCTCTAAAACCACTTTAGTTCAGAAAAGTTCTACCTAATACACTTTTTAACATTTATCCATTAATCATAGAATTTATTCATTGATTATAAATAAATCCAATGAATCATATTGGAACAACCAGAAAAGAGTTACCCTATTAAAATGTAACATCTTTTTCTCATGCTTCAATCTTTTATATTACTTCTACACTCCCTCCCATCACATTATTCCATTCTTGTATAAAAACAAAAATATTTTCAATATTATATAATTTTTAATGATATTTATTTAATCATACACTTACCCACATATCCATCTAATGGGTAATGATCATATTTTTTATGTGTATGGTGAACTACAACCTCACTAAAGATTGATTGTTCATTTCTTTAATTTACCGCCTATCACAGAGGAAATTATATTGTACAATATATTTATATATGTCACATATAATATTAATTACATATTTTTTCTTAATTATTAATTTTACAACACATAGATTTTTTAATTTCCAGTTTGTGTAAATATGATAATTTCATTTGAGGAAGTTTGGACTATCACCCCCTCAAAGTGTTGTGATTTGTTCACACACTATATGGAATGTGATAAGGATTGGTTTAGTGAAATTATATGATATATATGATATAATAATGATACTAATATAATAATATATATACATTTATTTCATTTCCTTTTTTTATTTCAATATGACATTAAAAATGGAATCAATATTCATGTGTATGTACGTCATACCGTCTCCATCAACGGTGTATTAAATTTCATAATTATATGGTATAGAGATTATTATAATAAAAATATAACGAATATAAATTATATATATATATATATATTTTTTACATTATTTAAATTATGTTATATTTATAAGGACCAATGATATAACAAATTAAGACACAAGTGAAAACCAAAGAGAATATTACCTAAAGTGTATCCTTAACAAGAAATTGCTAACAAGCATATAAAATAATGTCATTATAAATCCATAAATTATACTATATATAATATTATGGTTATATAATGGATATATAATAAATTTATTTTTATTATAAATGATGTTTGAATGATTACAATGAGAGTCAATAAAGAAGTTATGGTGATTTCTTATCACTTTTAATGTTCGTGAGATACATGATTTATTCACCACTCATTCCATTTATATGGTGTATATACTAAAAATGTATGTATTAAATTATTCATATACATAAATTTATGGGTACTTACATATCCATTATATGATCATTATAAAATGGGGATATTGTTTCAATAGGCTACGAAATTGGTAAGACAATTTTCTCTCAATTTTCTTTCTTTGGGACACATGTATTATTTTGCAACTAAATTTTTTTCGAGGTGTATATACATTCATTTGAAATGTTTAATCCTATATATACTTTATAAAAAAATATTTTATGCCACATTTAATTTCACTTTCTTACATGGAGATATTATTCGAGGTAATTAAGTGATCAGAGTTTAAGGAAACAATCTCATTACATTTTGAGATTTTTTATGATATTGTATCCATTTTTGATACATTATAATCCATATCATAATAAAATTCATGAATTTTCACATCCTATTGTTATTCATGATATATTCATGTATTGGTACCATTTATCTACTCTTTGGTACATAAAATAGTTAATTACAGTTAAATACCATAACATTCCCTCTCTTTGGTAAGAAATCTACATTCCTTCAAAACTATTTTTTCTAAAAAGGGATTCCAATAATTTTATAATGCTATCCAATAATCATTAAAATAAAATTTATCATATTTTATTTCAATAATGTTTTCATTGAAATCATCTTATCACTTTCTGAACATGTAATTTTTTCTATGCTTTTACTATGAAAAGAGATTGTTCTTATCACCTAGTATGTCATTTACATATTTACGTGTTGTCACTTCAATGAAACTTCCCTTTAATGTTTAAAATATTAACTCATAAGAAAACTTTTAAAAAATCAATGAAATTTTTTACAAAAATTTTCCATAATTTTGTTATAACTATTCAAAGTATTTGTCAGGAAAATTATTTTTCAAAATGTTTTTAAAATTATTTTATAATATTTTAAATAAAATAATTTTCAAATATTTTGTTTCTCTATTTAAAAATTTTCAAAGAAAAAGCTTTCAAAAAGGTTTTAAAATATTTATTTATATGCTTTGATGTTTATTTTCCAGAAAATATTTTTCAAATTAATTTTTTTGTAAAAAACATTTTATATGTGAATATATGATATTTTCCACAGTAAATGTTTTCTAAAGATATATCAATAGTATTTTCAATATAAAATGACATCCATTGGTGTTAATCATGCATTTATCGGGAAGTTATTCAATGTTTTCATTCATAATCATTCTATACATGGTATACGTTTTGATGGAATGATGGTTATAAAACCTATTTCTCATTCACAGGTTATATGATTATGAAACCCAGTTCTTTTAATGGGTTATGGTTTTATTAAATGGTTAAGAAACATATATATTTTCTATACTTTATGATGTGATGAAATATTAATGATACCAAATTCATTTAATTGGTTAGGATTTTATGATTATAAACCCCATCCCTTTTTGTGGGTCATTATATGATGAATGATTTTTGGAACAATTATTTATGATTTTCTGATGTGATGTATACGACCTATATCTCCCACCAATGTATTGGGTAATGATATATGTTTTATGATCTTATAGGGTACACTTGAGGGAATCTTAAGACCGAGACAAGATGGTATAATGGATGAAATCCAAAGACTGAAATAAGTGGGTATAGATGAGGACATCCCAAGAAACAAACAAAATGTTACATGGGATAAAACTCCAATGTTGAAAAAATTGGGGAAATAAGATGACATACCAAGCCTAAAAAAGATGGTACATGGGAGGACATCACATTACCCAAAAAAGAGGGTAAACCAAAGGTCATCCCTCTCCAAAACTAATGGGTAAATGAGAGATCATCCCCAAAACAATACAAGAGGTAGCACATGATTGAATCCAATGCCTGATGTAGGTACACAATAGATTAACCCAATAATAACATGTTACAATGGCCTTGGTTGGATTCCGTAAAATATTGTTATTATATTTATTTATGTATGAAATAATTACATATTTTATTATTATGTAATACTTTCATGGATTATCTTTATTATTTCCTTATGATTCATGTCTTATGAACTGGAAATCATTATTATGATATATAATATGCAGGGTATGATCTTAAACTATTATTCTCATGTTCTGTACCCTTTTTTCATGTTATGCTTATAAATTTCATTTATTTACCATTATTGAGCTTCTCAGCTCACCCATTTCTTATGTTTCCTTTCCCTGTGATTTGAATAAATGGTTCAGGGATAATTACTAAAGGTTTAAATGTTTAATGGATATTTTTATCATCATTCTCTTGGATTGAAGATCATGTTTCCATGTTTCCAAAGACACTAAACTATTATGGTCTTTTGGTATTTATTTTCTTAATGTACTAAATCATAATGTAAAATGATATAATGTCGATTTATGTTAATACTTGGTTTCTATAGTATTTATCAATGGAATGTTTTAGTCAAACATTGAATAATAGGATGATAAAATTTTATTGATATCCCTAGATATATTTATAAGGATATGGCTAGGGATGTCTCCAAGGATAAGAATCAGGATGAGTACACATCTAGGGAAATCCATTATAATTTTTTTAAATAATTGAGTGAGTGGTTTCCTAGAAATACACCCCTCTCTAGATACTACAAGTTTATGTGGATCTGGAACAAATTTAAAAAGGGGTAACAAAGCTGACAAGATGTTCTGAGCCCAACTCAGGTTTTTTTCAGTATATGAAAACTTGTCTTGTTGCATACCTATTTGACACTCCCAGGAGGATAACCTTTTTGAATTCACGAAAATCTTGAAAATACATCATGAAGGATGTATATGAGTAACATAGGATAAAAATATTTTTTCATATATTAAATAAGTATGTTTCGTGATTTAGACATCAAATAAGTTATTTTTGATGATTATATGTCTATATATATTGTTAAGTGTTGATCAAAATATTATTTCTGTTTTTATTCAATTGAGTTAACTAGAAAAGTTGTGGTAAAATTGAATGTTATAGAAAATTTTATGATGATAGGTAAAATGGGATGATCCCTAGAGTCAATAATATTGTGATTATGGGAAATTAGCTATCACGATATATGATTAATCAATTTAACTTTGGTGATATTCTAAACACATAGAATAAGAAAAATATGGACTTATATAAATTTCACATTGAAAGGATCATATAGGAATGATGATTATGCTTCCGACATTTCATGAATAAATGAATAATAACCTTGAGGAATACATATAATGGCGGTGATGATTTTATTTTTTGTAGTAAAAAGTGTCATATAGTTTAATGTATTATCTCATGATAAGATGGACATTAACCAACTCAGTGTCATGAACTAATAATTTAATTATAAACCAAGGATGTTCCTATTATATGCCAATAATTAAATTTTAATGGTAAAAGAATTTATGTATTATGATTCAAGAATTATTAATTTTGAATGATATACTGATTGCTTAGTTTATGTAATTTTTTTGAGGATTTACAAGAATATGATTAATGGTTGTGATGGAATAGAAAATTCATTTAATGGTATGGTCATGTCCATGGAAAAAAATGATTAAGAGAGATATTACCCTTAATGAATCCCTTATGTTAAGATATTATTGTTTGGATAATGATATGTTTTTTTGAAGAATTATATGTGATGATACTGATTACCTTGGAACTATTAAAGGATTTGTGGAATAATATGTTTCTACAATCATGGATGGAGTTTATATAATTTCTCTATTTCAAGTATATAACAAATAAACAATGGAATAAGGAAACATTCATGGTTTAGATAAGGATTTATGGTAATTATGGTCATAAGCATGTTTCAATAGAAAACATGGTGAAGATTGTCACATGTTTTGAATGTGACAACATAGAGATACATTGTGTTATATGGGGAATCAATGTTATGATGATTTTTGTGAATTGGAATGTTAGGACCCGCCCTCGGGGCCCGTGCCGTGACTACCCCAAGCCCGCCTTCCATAGGCCAGGGGCTAGCGACTAGCACCAAGGCGTAAATCCCAGTAAAAAGGGAAGGCATTACCTTTGAAAAGTAAACAAACACCACAGAGTAAGCAAGCAGAAAAGTAAACACTAAGTAAAAACAGAGTACAACTGAAAGTGCGGAAAAGTAAATGGGCCATTATACAAACCCAAACTGAAAGTAAAGTACAACTCAAAAGTGAAAACAACAACTGTAAATTAAAAGCCGCTACACCGAGCTATCCACTGGAAATCCCACCTGAAGGGTGGGTACAGATTGCTCCACTACTCCACGGGTCCCACCGTCCGCTCCGAGTACGTCCCACCCAGTGGTCCACCTCTAGGTACCGTCCTGCTCTGCAAGCCTCAACCACGATCAACGTTGTCCGTCGTCTACAACCAACACAACGTAGTGCGGGCATAGCCCGTGCAGGGGTGAGTATAAGCTACTCAGTAGAGACCCTGAGACCCCTGAAGGTCTCCCAAAATCTACAAAGGATAAACCACAAAGGTTAGATACAAACACGAAGTAACAACCGACATTGCTTAGGTATATGCCCATACATATACCTAAGTCATCAATTCCAATACAGTCCATCCTCTGAGCCCAAGTAAAACTCAGTCCACACAGGAAATTATACGTATTCCACACAGGAAAGCAAAACGAAATCCACATAGGAAAGCACAACACAATCCACATAGGAAAGCAATAGGATTTAGCTCACAAAAGTATACTTCTTCGAAAGACGATAAAGATGATCTCTGATCCATCTAAGTCGTCGGACCCGCAAAGGATCAATAGGTAACTAACCCACGCAAATACCCACACAGGATCGGGCCCACACAGGACCTGTAGGCACTGGTTCACACAGGACCGCTGAGCGCAATGACCCACACAGGATCGGGCCCACACAGGACCTGTAGCACTGATCCACGTAGGATCGCTGAGTGCTATAGTTGTCGTTGAATCCACCAAGGATCATTGTACTGTCGTCGTCGCAGTCACAGTAGTAGTAGCAGTAGCAGTAGCAGTCACAGTCGCAGCTAGCACTAGGGTTCCCGCGCGTCGATCGGACGCCCGGTCTGAGAGTTATTGGCTTTTTCGTCCCAGGGGCCCGGTTGGGTTTTAAGGCAAAACCAACCCAACTGTACTCCACCCGCGTCCAATACTCGGGCATAATATGCCAAAAGATCCGTCTCACTAAGAGGAACACAAAAAATCTGACGACACGTCAATCAGACGTCTGTAGCTCAAGATACGAGCGTTTCCGCTCCGAGGGCCCGGTTGGTTTTGTGTAAGAACCAACCCTTCCGAACTCAAAGTATTCAGAAACTTTGAGTGCGATATACCAAATTGACCATCTCGATCGAAGGATCGGATCGCCGCTGACGGTTCGTCGATCAGAGGTCCCTAGCTCATGTTATGGGCAAAAGACCGAAGTCGATTCGAAAACGGGGGGTCCGGGTCCGGGTCGACCCGGCCCGGCCGGCAGCGCGGTCCGGCGCGGCGGCGTGGCTGGGGTGCCGTTCGGGTGCCACGCACGGGGGAAATGCCCCCGCCTTTCCCTGCTGGCGGCACGGCTGGATGTCGCGCCTCGGATCAAACGGCCCCCCTCACGTGGGGGCCTGTCTTTCAGAAAAACGGGGGGGGGGGGGGGGGGGGCGCTGCCCCCCCCCCCCCTTGGTGTATCCACGCCCCCCTCCCATTATGGGGGGCCGGTTTTGGCCAGCCGGGGGAATTAATTCCCCCGGTTCTTCTCCCTTCCGGCCGGCCTGACCTGGACAGCAGGTCCTTCCTCAACGGGACCGGCAAGGCCGGTTCCCTTTCCGGCTTCCAACACCGGCGGCCCGGCTAGCCGCCGGTATTCTCGTTCCGCTGCGGCGCGGAACCAGCCGCGACCTTCATCGTCCGGCGCGGTGCGACGGCACCGCGCCCCTCCACCGCGGCCCCGCTCCGGCCGCGGCGCCTTTGGTTTCCTTCAATGCGGCGTGACGGCGTCGCGTTCATGATAATCTTTCCACGGCACGGCGCGACGGCGCCTTGTAATATTTGCCGTTTGATTCCCGCGTGGTGCAACGGCACCACGCCATCTCGTTCATCCACAAGAAAAATAATAATATTCAAGAACAAATGAGGGGGGATTTGGCTGTGTTTCTACGGTCCCCCCCTCTAGTTAGATGATAACAAATAAACATTTATCCTCATGTTTGTCATGCTAGAACCAACAACGAGAATAAATAAATAATCAAAAACAAACCCCTACCTCAGTTTCAAGAATGATGATCGTCAACGACCCGCGGAAGACGTGTCGCGGTGGTCGGCGTCATGGAAGAAGGACGTCGATGTCGTGAAGCGAGGATTCGAAGTTCTTTGATGATGATTTCGTCGCGGGAAATCGTCGCGAAAGAGATGATGCGGAAGAATACGTCGTCAGTGTCGCGGGTATGGCGTCGCGGAAGACGATTCCTGAGAACGTGGCGTTCTTCGTCGATGTTCGAAGGTTCTTCGCGTTTTTCGTCAAATATTGAAGAAGAAGAAGAAAGCTACCAATTCTCTCAAGGTGGCTAGAGAATTCTAACCAAATAAAATAAGCTAAAATATTATTTTATTTACTCAACCAAAAAATTTTGAAATTCAAAGGTTTGAAATTAAACAACTCCACCCATTTAATAACCAATGTTGTCATGTTCATTAAAAGATGAGTTTAAGGGAGTTTTAAAAAAAAGGTGAAGAGTTATGCTTTGTGTGGGCCCTACCACACTTAATCCTCCCATGGGAGGTTAAGTGGTTGTGGGTCCCACCTCTAACTCCCTTTTGGGGAAAATAACCAACAAGCTAAAAATAAAAAGTGTTTCCACATTTTTATTTAACTTCTTTTAATTTTTCCCAAAACTATTTTTCATCCCGCATAAAACGCAACCTCGGAAAAGGTCTCCTAAAGCGAAAATCGGCGTTGTGAGTTCATCGGTGCCCTCAGAATATGATTCCGAGCACCGGTTCAAAAGTTAGAAATTCCCGCTCATTCGTTCACTGAACGTACCCGAGCCAATCTTCGGAAATTGATTTCGGGCACTCCGGGCCTCAGAATCATGTGTCGTCAGAAACCGCGCTCTTGTAAAATTCCAAAGAAAATTAAGAAAAAATTCCCCTAGAATATTACGGGTCTTTACATTACTCCCACCCCAGGGCTTTACGTCCCCGTAATGATACATCAAAAACTACGGAAACAAATGAGGGTACTGAGCACGCATCTGAGCCTCCCGCTCCCATGTGCTCTCCTGGAGGTTCTCGTGTTTCCATCTGATGCGCACAAGAGGAATCGATCGCCCACGTAGGACCCTCTCATGTCGATCCTCTATCTCCACCGGGACCTCTGTAAAAGTTTCCCCATCGCCAACGTCTAGATCCCCATGGTCAATGTTGTGCGTTGGGTCATGCACGTATCTCCTCACCTGAGACACGTGGAAGACGTCGTGCACCCGGTGCAACTGAGGTGGTAGATCCAGGAGATAAGCCACCTCGCCAATCCTGATGAGAACCTGGAAGGGTCTGATGAAGCGCGGATATAACATGCCGCCTCAGCCAAATCTCTGTATACCAGGTCAAGGTGAGACCCGCAAGAAGACGTGGTTGCCATCCTCGAACTCTAGTGGCCTCCGCCTCCTATCATCGTATGACTTATGCCGGCTCTGAGCTGTCCTCATCCGCTCTTGGATGACCTGGACCTTCTCTGTCGTGGCCCGGACCATCTCTGGTCCCACAAGTGCTGAATCCCCAGGTTCTGTCCAGCACAAAGGAGATCTGCAAGGCCTTCCGTACAACGCCTAGTACGGTGCCATCCCGATAGTGGAGTGGTAGCTGTTGTTGTACGCAAAGTCCACCAAGGGTAGGTGGTCCTACCAGCTACGACCATAGTCGAGGACACATGCGCGGAGCATGTCCTCGAGAGTCTGAATGTTCTTCTCCGTATGACCATCTGTCTGAGGGTGAAAGGCTGTGCTCAGATGTAGCTGCGTCCCGAACGCCACCTGTAACCCCTTCCAAAGCCGGGAAGTAAAGTGAGCATCTAGATCGGAGACGATAGATGATGGCACGCCGTGGAGCCGCACAATCTCCTGAACGTAGAGACGTCCCATGTTCTCTACTGAGCCCTGCCCTCTAATGGGTAAGAAGTGTGCCGACTTGGTGAGTCGGTCAATAATCACCCAAATGGAGTCATGACCACTGGAAGTGCGTGGAAGTCCAGTCACGAAGACCATATATATCACGTCCCACTTCTATTCCCGGTCCTCCAAGGGCTCTACCAAGCCTGTCGGTACCTGATTCTCTACCTTCACCTGCTGGCAGGTGAGGCATCGAGAAACGAACTCTGGTACAACCTTCTTCATGCCCGGCCACCAGTGCTGTCGTCTAAGATCCTGTTACATCTTCGCCACTCCAGGATGTACCGCCAAAGGAGAAGTGTGAAACTCTCTCAGCACCTCCTCTCGCAAAGCGTCTGGTACCATGGTACGTCCTCTGAAAAGGATGTCGTGCTCTGCTCCAAGGGAGAAACCATCAGGTGCCTGCCCCAAGGATATCTGTGCAAGCCTTGTCTCACAATCAGCGTCCTCACTCTATGCCTCTCTGACCCGCTACAGTAGTGGAGGGGTGACTGTGAGAGAATGAAGGAAGGATGCTCCATCTCTATCCACGAAGGATATCTGCAAAGTGGATAGCTGCTCCAGCGCCTCCTCAAGAAGCTGAATTCTCGTCCTCCTGCTGAGGGCATCGTCTACTACGATCCCCTTCACAGGAGTATAGACTATCTCAAAGTCATTGTCCTGGTGGAACTCGATCCATTGCCGCCATCTCAGGTTCAGGTCCTTCTGCGAGAAGATATACCTGAGACTCTGATGATCAGAAAAGACTATAAAACGCTCGCCCATCAGGTAATGTTGCCATGTCTTTAGAGAGAATACCACTGCTGCTAACTCCAGGTCATGGGTAGCGTAGTTCTGCTCATGCGGCCTCAACTGACATGATCCATAGGCGATAACTGCCCGCTCCTGCATCAGAACACATCCGAGCCCGGTCCCTAATGCATCACAGTAGACTAAGTACCCTACTCCCTCCTTAGGAAACCTCAAGATAGGTGCGCTGGTCAATCTCTTTCTCAGCTCCTAGAAGCTCTGCTGACATCTGTCTGACCACACGAAGGGTTTCCCCTTCTTCGTCAAAGCTGTGAGTGGTGCCGCAACTCTAGATAAGTGTAGCATGAATCTCTGATAGTATCCAGCTAGTCCCAAGAAACTCCGAACCTCAGTCACGCTCCTGGGTGGCTCCCATGCTAACACAACCTTGATCTTCGCTGGATCCACTGCAACTCCCGCCACAGAGATAACGTGTCACAAGAGGTGAACCTCACGTATCCATAACTGAGACTTCGAGATCTTACCATAATGCCTGTGCTCTCAGAGTGTGTCTAGTACAAATCGCAAGTGATAGGCGTGCTCCTCCTCAGTCGTAGAGTAAATCAGAATGTTGTCGAGGAAGACCACGAAAAAACGATCGAGGTATGGCTGAAAGATCCTGTTCATGAGAGCCATGAACACTGCTGGAGCATTGTTTACACCGAAAGGCGTACCCATGAACTCATAGTGGCCATACCAACATCTGAAGTCCGTCATCTGCACGTCCTCGTCTTTGACTCTGAGCTGATGATAGGCTAACCTGAGGTCTATCTTCGAGAACCACCGTGATCCCTTGAGATGATCAAAGAGGTCATCAATCCTAGGTAGTGGATACTTGTTTCTCATTGTCACCTGGTTTAGGTGACGATAGTAAACACAAAGTCGGAAGCTTCCATCCGACTTCTTGGCGAACAATATCGGGGAAGCTCAGGGTGAAACACTGGGTCGGATGAACCCCTTGTCCTGCAAGTCCTCCAACTGTACCCGTAGCTCTCGAAGCTCGGCGGGGGCCATCCGATATGCTGGAGTGGATATCGGGGTTGTCCCAGGGTACATGTCAATATAAAAGTCTACCTCTCTACGAGAAGGTAGCCCTGGAAAGTCATCGGGAAAAATGTCCGCAAACTGATCTACCACTGCAGAAAAACCAGGACTCCGCACGTCAACTGCTCCAAGGATGAGGATATCCAATTGATGATTGATGGGCTGTCCTCTCCTCCGCGGAAGTCCATCATGTGCTGCAAAGACTCCCTTCTCACTGGTGAAGGTGAACCTGCTCCCGTCGGTGCGTACACATCGCACCTTGCGCCAAAAACAGTCAATCTGCGCATGGACCGTAGATAGCCAATCCATGCACAAGATGACGTCGTAAGGCCTCAACGCTGCTACAAGAAGATCCCAGCCGAAACTCTCGCCTCCTAGAGTAAGCTCACACTGCCAGCACCAGTGCGTAATCGTCGAGTCTGATCCCGTAGGAGTCTCTAGCCGTAAGGATCGAGCCAACGGCTCTGTCAGAATCTCCGAGCTCCGAACAAGGGCAGCGGCTATGAAAAAGTGACTCGCTCCTGTGTCTATAAGAACTGCAGCAAGGGTGGAATAGACACAGATAGTACCTCGAATCATCTCGGGTGCGCCGTGGTCATAGGAATCTACTGCCTGGAGCTGTGCCTGTCTCTGCCCGCCTGCTCCATGTGGTCGGGGTGGACCTCCTGGTGGTGGTGGTGGCAGAGCCTCATAGCGTCTCCCACCACCTACTGCTCGGCCAGATCCTCTTCCTCGTCCGCCTCCTCCCTGCAGACCGCCACAGTTGACCCTCTGCCTCTGCCTCGGTAGTCCCTCAACTGTCTGCTACTTCTCGGCACGACGGGTTGGGCAGTCACGAGCCATGTGGCCCTACCCGCCGCACGAGTAGCACTGCCTGCCTCTCGAAAGACTGGCTCCTCGATGTGTGCCCCATACTGCTGAGCCAGTGTCCTGAGGTCTTCTGCCTGAAGGTCTGGTCTTCCTGAACCCCTGAGTCATCCGTCGACTGCCTGCTGCAGATGACTCTGACACGTGCCGCCTTGCGGTGGGTCTTGACGCTGGTGTAGACTCAGCAAGGAAGCTCTCGATCAGAAGGGCCCGCTCCAGTACTCCTGTCTGAGTCGATATGCTGAGAGAGATAAGTGACGCCCTGATCTCATGTCTCAAACCCTGTTCCAAGGTCCGGGCCCGGAATAATGGGTCTTGTACCATGTCGGTCGAGTAGAGCGAGAGATCAGTAAATCTCACCGAGTACTGAGCGACGGTCATGCTGCGATGCCGCAGCTGAAGAAGCTCTTGGTTACGCACCGCACGAAGGGTGGCTGGGAAAAACTCTGAGCGGAAGAGGCTCTCAAAGTCCGTCCAAAGAAGACATGACTCATCGTGCACCTGGATCATCATGCTCCACCATCGTTCTACTGTTGCGTGCAGTAGGCTCACAACGAGGATTGCCATGAAGACTGCAGGTGTCCTCACTAGCCTAAGAACTCGTACCACTGCCTCCATCCAATCCTCTGATGCCTGGGGGTCTGTCTCCCCACGGAACCTAGGCGGTCGCTAGCGCTAGAACTCGTGCAGAGCTCCACGGCGAAGTGAATCGTCAGCGGCCGGAAGCATCAGTGGCTCGGCGGGTAGAGCTACTGCCGGTGCCACTGCTGACAAAGGGCCCTGCACCGAGGCCTCGTCACTCAGTGGGCTGTCGTCACGCTCGAATCTCGGAACCCTAGCTGGCTGCCGTCGTGGGGCCATCCTGAAAAGGAAACAGGTGCGCCACGGTCAGAACAGTATACCTGGTGAGCTGATATATATAATGTAATCACAAAGAAAACTTTGAAACACACATGCAATCAATGTTTTCATGCATTAAGTCGGAAATCAGTTGTCAGGGTCCTGGTGTACGGATACGTTGGCCGCCACACCAACACTAGACTCCCTAGACTGATAACCACACTCAATACGCTAAAAATTATTGCTTCAGATAGAAAAGATCAGAGTTCTCGGTAGAACTGAACTCCTCTGATACCAATTTGTCACGACCCGCCCTCGGGGCCCGTGCCGTGACTACCCCAAGCCCGCCTTCCATAGGCCAGGGGCTGGTGACTAGCACCAAGGCGTAAATCCTAGTAAAAAGGGAAGGCATTACCTTTGAAAAGTAAACAAACACCACAGAGTAAGCAAGCAGAAAAGTAAACACTAAGTAAAAACAGAGTACAACTGAAAGTGCGGAAAAGTAAATGGGCCGGTGTACAAACCCAAACTAAAAGTAATGTACAACTCAAAAGGGAAAACATCAATTGTAAAGTAAAAGCCGCTACACCGAGATGTCCACTAAAAATCCCACCTGAAGGGTGGTTAAAAATAGCTCCACTGCTCCACGGGTCCCACCGTCTGCTCCGAGTACGTCCCACCCAGTGGTCCACCTCCAGGTACCATCCTGCCTTGCAAGCCTCAACCACGATCAACGCTGTCCGTCGTCTGCAACCAACACTACGTAGTGCGGGCATAGCCCGTGCAGGGGTGAGTATAAGCTACTCAATAGGGACCCTGAGACCCCTGAAGGTCTCCCAAAATCCACAAAGGATAAACCACAAAGGTGAGATACTAACATGAAGTAACAACTGACACTGCTTAGGTATATTCACACACATATACCTATGTCATCAATTCCAATACGCTCCAACCTCAGAGCCCAAGTACAACTCAGTCCACACAGGAATGTATACGTATTCCACACAGGAATGCAAAACGAAATCCACACCGGATAGCACAACACAATCCACACAGGAAAGCAACAGGATTCATCTCACAGAGGTATACTTCTTCAAAAGATGATAAATATGATCTCTGATCCATCTAAGTCGTCGGACCCACTAATGATCGATAGGTAACTAACCCCCGCAAAGACCCACACAGGATCGGGCCCACACAGGACCTATAGGCACTGGTTCACACAGGACCGCTGAGCGCAATGACCCGCACAGGATCAGACCCACACAGGATGGGTCCCACATTGGACCTGTAGCACTGATCCACGTAGGATCGCTGAGTGATGTAGTCGTCATCGAATCCACCAAGGATCTCTGTACTGTCGTCGTCGCAGTCACAGTAGTAGTAGCAGTAACAGTAGCAGTCAGAGTCACAGCCATCACTAGGGTTCCCACACACAGCAAGCTCGTTCGGGAAGGTCCGCTCCACGAGCGGAGAGGCTGATACATCAACTATCACAAAGTCCAGAGTTTATGTATCAAAAAGTTCCGTATCTCCAATAGGAACTCAACGCAATAGATGGCGCGTCGATCAGATTCCCGGTCTGAGAGTTATTGGCTTTTTCGTCCTAGGGGCCGGTTGGTTTTTAAGGCAAAACCAACACGATCGTACTCCACCTGCGTCCAAACCACAGGCGAAGTATGCGAAAAGATCTGTCTCACTAAGAGGAACACAACAAACCTGACGGCACGTCAATCGGACGTCCGTAGCTCAAGATATGAGCGTTTCCGCTCCGAGGGCCCGATTGGTTTCGTGTACGAACCAACCCGGCTGAATTCAAATTATTCCGAAACATTGAGTGCGACAAACCGAATCGACCGTCTCGATCCAAGGAGCGAATCGCCGCTGACGGTTCGTCGATCGGCGGTCCATAGCTCATGTTATGGGCAAAAGACCGAAGTCGATTCGAAAACGGGGGGTCCGGGTCCGGGTCGACCCGGCCCGACCCCCCCTGGGTGGACACGACCCTGCCCGACCGGCGGCGCGGTCCGGCGCGGCGGCGCGGCCGGGGCACCGCTCTGGTGCCACGCCCGGGGGCAAAGCCCCCGCCATTCCCTGCTGGCGGCGCGGCTGGATGCCGCGCCTCGGATCAAACGGTCCACCTCACGTGGGGACCCGTCTTTGAGAAAAACGAGGGCGGGCTGCCCCCCCACCCCCCCCTTGGGGTAACTGCGCCCCCCCCCATTATGGGGGGCTGGTTTTGGCCAGCCGGGGGAATTAATTCCCCCGGTTCTTCTCCCTTCCGGCCGGCCCGACCTGGCCGGACGGTCCTTCCTCAACGAGACCGGCAAGGACGGTTCCCTTTCCGGCATCCGACACCAGTGGCCCAGCTAGCCGCCGGTCTTCTCGTTCTGCCGCGGTCCGGAACCGGCCGTGGCCATCGTCGTCCGGCGCGGTGCGACGGCCCCGCGCCCCTCCGCCGCGGCCCCGCTCCGGCCGCGGCGCCATTGGTTTCCATCGACGCGGCGCGACAGTGTTGCGTTCATGATAATCTTTCCACGGCGCGGCGCGACGACGCCGTGCAATATTTGCCGTGTGATTCCCGCGTGGTGCGACGACACCACGCCATCTCGTTCATCCACAAGAAAATTAATAATATTCAAGAACAAAGGAGGGGGGATTCTGACGTGTTTGTGCGGTCCGCCCCCCCCCTCTTGTTAGAAGATAACACATAAATATTTATCCTCAATTTTGTTAGGCTAGAACCAAGAATGAGAATAAATAAATAATCAACAACAAACCCCTACCTCGGTTTCAAGAACGATGATCGTCAACGACCCGCGGAAGATGCGTCGCGGTGGTCGGCATCACGGAAGAAGGACGTCGATGTCGTGAAGCGAGGATTCGATGTTCTTTGACGACGATTTCGTCACGGGAAATCGTCGCGAAAGAGAGGACGCGGAAGAATACGTCGTCGGTGTCACGGGTATGGCGTCACGGAAGATGATTCCCGAGAAAGTGGCGTTCTTCGTCGATGTTCGAAGGGTCTTCGCGTTCTTCGTCAATGTTTGAAGAAGAAGAAGAAAGCTCCAAATTCTCTCAAGGTGGATAGAGAATTCTAACCAAAAATAAATATGTTAAAGTCTTATTTTATTACTCAACCAAAACATTTTGAAATTCAAAGGTTTGAAATTAAACAACTCCACCCATTTAATAACCAAAGTTGTCTTGTTCATTAAAAGAGGAGTTTAAGGGAGTTTTAAAAAAAGGTGAAGAGTAATGCTTCGTGTGGGCCCCACCACACTTAATCCTCCCAAGGGAGGTTAAGTGGATGTGGGTCCCACCTCTAACTCCCTTTGGGAGAAAATAACCAACATGTTAAAAATAAAAAGTGTTTCCACATTTTTATTTAACTTCTTTTATTTTTTCCCAAAACCAACTTTCATCCTGCATAAAACGCAACCTCGGAAAAGGTCTCCTTAAGCGAAAATTGGCGCTGCGAGTTCATCGGTGCCCTCAGAATTTGATTCCGGGCACCGGTTCAAAAGTTATAAATTCTCGCTCGTTTGTTCACTGAACGTACCTGAGCCAAACTTCAGAAATTGATTTCAGGCACTCCGGGCCTCCGAATTAGGTGCCGTCAGAAACCGCGCTCATGTAAAATTCAAAGAAAATTAAGAAAAAATTTCCCTTGAATTTTACGGGTCTTTACATCGAACAAGAATGTGTGAGTATTTCCAGATGATTTTCAAGTATATATTTAGATTTATATTCATTAACATTTGGAATGTGGATCTTGATACCAAAAATGGTGTTCTAGTATAATTATTTCTGATGGATCACAAGGTGCATTATGTAATCATAGATTTATTGATTTGTGATAGTTAAATTTAATATAATCTTGTTCATTATCACTATATATCAAAAAATAATGGTATTATTTCCCTTCATTTTCTAGGTTTTCAATTTCCGCCGCAGTTCTCCTATGTGAAAATCATGTAATGAGTTACTTTGGTAAACCGTTATTATTCCAACATTTCCCATTTCAAGGGAATTTTAAGTATGAATTTTTAGGATGTGTATTTATTTGAATGAAATTTTAAAATATTTAACCTTTTATAATCCATATTATTTAAAATGGACAAATTCATTTTAATGGGGGAAGGATGTAATACCTCATGATTTTTTGAAATACTATTTTTAAATTAAAATTTCATTTTTTTATTATTCATTTCGAGTGACACTAGAAATATTTATATATATATATATATATACATATATATTAAAATAAAATGTCAAAAATTTCATTCACAAGATACCAACATGGATTAAACTATATATAACCTCAAATTGGCATGCACCAAATGCAACTCCAGATTGGCATATGTTTCACGTAATAAAGATTTTCTTCGAAACATAATTTTATTGTTATAATTATTAAAACTGGATAATTATTAACTAATCCTTAATAATAACATTATGAATACTAATAAATTCTTTTAAAATATTTTTATATTGGTTATATATAAATAAAAAAAATAGATAATGTAAAATATAATATCTTTTGTATAGTCTTTATATGTTTAAAAAAACTATTTTCTTGAGTGAACTTCTTTTCATGTCCTTCTATGGAGAAAAAAAATATAAATTTTGGACACATCATGATATTTAATATTGTAAAGAAGAAAAAACTTTTTAATTTATAATTCCAAAAGTATCGTAGGTTAAATTTTTTAGATTTTTGTAAGGAACATCATTTTTTTATGAATAGTGAGAAATACTGCATTTTAGTTAGTAACTGCTCTTTATTGTAAATAAATAATAATGTTAATCAATATTTTAAATTTATTTAAGGTAATATTATATAATTATATATCTTTTAATATAATTTATGTCATTATAATCAATTTCACTTTGAAATTGAATATAGAAACATAATAAACTTTTGATCATTTTTCTACAATAAGAACCTTTTATTTCATCATATCTGCAAGATTTGCATTAATATTAATTTTTCATAAAAAATTAATTTAATTTAAAATAGGAAATAAACCATTAAAATATATATAAAATTTATAGACTAATTATATCATTTTAAATTTTGTCCCAAAATATTACTAAAAGTGATCAAAATTAATCACAATGATTATGGTCAAATTAAGCTTAATTAGTGACTAAACCTTAATCATAGGGGCCCAATTGACCTAGAAACTTGTAAAAAACCATATAATGGCCATATTTAATCCATAAGCCTTCCATTATTGAATTGTTTTGGTTTTTGATGACTTTGGATAGGTAACAACATGTGCACACCTAACATGTTTTCAAATATTCCAAGTGAGTCCTTTTCATTTCTTATAAAAGGACACCATCTCTCCCTCTTCTTTACACCTCCAAAACATTTTAGGTTTGGAAAATATATTCCCAATACACTTCTTAACATAGATAATATACTCTTATAAGGTACTCCTTGATTAGACGATTTAACTTCCCATCCCCATAAGCCCGGAGCTCGTGCATTATTTTAATACATTGGCATGATTACAAAGAATATCATTTCAAAGGACCGGTCAGTTTAGCAGTCTAAGAAAATAGATTACATACACAAAAATTAAATTTAAAATTAAAAAAATAAAATACAACATAGTTAATAAATTAATAACACGTTTATAATCCTAGATTATCCCTACATATTATTCATAATAAACATCATGGAATCCTGGGAATGTAATACTTATGAAAGGGGTGATCTCATATTCTCAGTAAGGGTAAACAATATTGTGGAATCTTTTATAAATAATAATAATCTTATTATTTCAAGGTATAAACCTGAAAATTTTTCTTTATATAAATAAACATGAATGTAATATGGAAATAAGAAATCCAGTAATTCAATATAAACATTAATGTGGATATTCTACTAGTCAAAATATCACATTTAATACCAATAACTCATCTCATAATTAGATAACACACAATGTCTGACATCATAACCACACATTCAATCCCTCATGCCATGCCCATATATAAATGGTTAAAAAAAATATTTTTCTCAAAAGACCTACTGATGCATCGAGGGGCTATAGAGGGCCCAACTTATCACGTACTACATCCAATGCATTCCCCTTATGAAAAGGTATAGAAATAACCAACATAAAAATATTTATTAAAATTAGCATATGAAATGTTAATATATTAACCATTAACTATGAATGCTATAAAAATAGAACATAAAAAATAAACCTATTTATAAACACTACAATACAATATGTTAGGTTGTATCATTATAAATATACCTAAATTAAATATAATATCCAACAATGTATTTTTACATATATGAAAATGTACTTAATAAAATCATCACAAACTTCTTTGGAGAAACATTAGTTTTTCTTGAAAATTGTTCTTCAAAATTACTTACAATTTAAAAATAAAATATTTAATTTTAAAATAATCATATATTCATATAAACAATGCATCAAAATTTTAAGTCAACATGATGTTGGAAACAGTCCTTCACGCCGTATAAGCCAAAAAAACCTTATTTCCGTAATTTTTTGAAAAACTTTTAAGTACCTCCTTAAGGAAATGAAATTATGATACATTTCAAAATGATTTATAAAAAGTCAAAAATGGGTGAAAATGAATTTAAAAAATTGTCGATAATAATTTGAAATATAGTTTATTGAAATATAAAAATCGATGATAAATATGTCCCAATAGATACAAATTTATAAACAACTCGGATAATAATGAGATTGTGAAATTAACCCTTATGTTGTAATTTTTTTATATTAGTGTATTTTGACAACCTATATAATGGTTAAACTAGTTTATTAAATTATAACAGGACCATATCCATATTTATTATATCATATATTATCCTCTTATATCGTTTTTTGATAATATTTCTATATTACTTATGTTTCATGTGTCGACTGCTTCATTGTTTTAAGCATGTTTTTTTGTGTAAGTCATGTTTCTTATGCATAAGATATATTTAATTCATATACAGAATGATATTAAGTTCATAAATATTTTATTTAATCATATAATAAATTATATACTTATTTTTTAATTGTATATATGTATAATGAATCTCATCACATCGTGGAGACATTTGGTCGTACGTATGCCTGAGCGACAATATCATTCCTTTAAGGGTTAAATAGTGTGGAATTGGATCGAATATTGATTATAAAAAATAGTTTTTATTTAAGGTTTATTACTTATATCCATTATAATCATCAATATACCCATCCAAAAAATTATTGTTGAATAAAAAATTACACCATGACATGGAGACGGTAAGTCATACGTACACACGCATGGTGATATTATTATTCATAGGATAGATAAAATTAGGAAATAGTTGTCCCATAATAATAATATTGTCTTAAATGGATATTATAATATATATTACATTATTATGGAAAAAACATAGTAAGATGATGTATAAGAATAAAATAAGAGAAAACTTTGAAATAATTGAGAAAACAATTACCTTTTCTTCGGGTATCTCATTTTTATTTTCACAAAAGGATTCCATGGGTTGGGTAAATGCCCAATGTATGGCCTCTATGATTATTTAAGGTAATATTGGAGGTTAGCTTGGTTGGTTATTTAAGAATAAAAGTGATTTATAGGTGTGAATAAATGAAGAGTTTTTCCCATTTATAAGGGATGGGAGGGTCAATTTAGGAAATTAAAAAACAATTAATTTATTTTTAATTCAAAATATATCCAATGTGAGTTATTTAAAAGATAAAATGAGAATGGTTGTAAATAATCTCAAATAATTAAATTTAGACATGTTTTTTTATTTTTGGCCTTCTCATTTTTATTTATCCTTAATTAATCAATTAAATTTTAATTATAGTAATAATATTCTATAATTTAGAAAGGATAAAATTTTTACATATGTATTGTTAACTATCCCCAAATAGATGATTTATGACATTTTACACAATACTATTATCACTTTTTTAGTTTTTATATATTATTAGTATATTTTAATAATTTAATAAAATACTATTTTTATAAATTATCAATAGTGTCAATTTTGACACTATTCATTTCATTGAAAATAAATATATTAAAAATATAAATATAAAATCAAAAAATCATTTTATACACTCCAAACATGTCCTAGTCACCTATAAAATTATTTTAGCACCTTCTATTATTAAAATTATATTTATTTTAATATTTACAAAATCAATTTTTCTATATTACTATTTATAAAATAAATACTAATTCAAAATTGTGTCATTATTTATTGTAGTTATTTATTCACTATAATTTATAAATAAAATTTTATGGTGGATATAAATACTTTTATTTTCCATTTAATATTTATGATTGATATTATCTTGTGGAAATCATATATTAAAATAGTATACCAATTAAAAATATACAGTGTTAACAACATGAAATCCTTTTGAGTAAAATATTATAAGGGACATATTTATATACATGTGACTAAAATGGTCATTAATTATACCCTTAGACAAATATGGACTAGATAAAAACAACTGAAATTATTTATCTGTGTTTTGGGTCATTTAATAGTCCATATAATTTTAATTTTACTTATTTTTATTATTTTCCTTCTGCTTTCACAAGCACTGTATATGAATTGTATAAGTATTTATGGTAATTATTTATTTCCTGAAATATAAAAAATAAATTATCATTATGAGTAAAAAATTTACATTTTAAATGAGTATTTATGGTATAACTTATATACTGCATATTCTTATATTAAAAATGATTTAGTTATTAAATATTGAGTAAGACATATTTAACTTTTCTATTAATAAAATATATTAAATGTCCTAATCTAATAAAAGAGGCATAAAAATTAAAAAATTTAGACCCATTGATGATTTAGGTTTAAAAAATCTATTCCAATGTCTTTAGTACAAGTGTTAGGGTAATTTTATAACATTATGTATACCTTTAATTGCATGATTTACCTTTTTACTATATTAATAAAAAATTACTGAAGTTTCTATTCATAATGTACTAAAATAAACGAAAAATATTTACATAATTTGGATCAAAATATTTTAAATATGGAATCCATTTTTAAAAATTCTTAAGATATAATTCTCAGAACCTAATGTAAAATTAATATCATTGTTGGAATGAGATAACAACATTTAAAAGTTAAAACATACAAAAGATTAACATGTTTTTATATATATATTCATGTAAAATTAATTCCAATGAACTAAATTATATTAAATAATAAAAATATATTATATTTATACTTTAAAACCAATGGAATTTATAATTTAACACTATGAATTATTTCTATGACAACAATTATCTTCAATTAATTTTTATTAATTTTTATTATTTATATAAACAAGAAACTTATTCGAAAAATACCAAAAATTTGACCAATGTAAATTTTGAGAGCATTATTTCAAATAAGATGTTTATTTTGGAAAATATAATATAAAAATACTTTAAAACACTAGATTTAAATTTGGTGTTCCATCAAAAGGTGGAAAAACTGCATTTTTTTTAGAAACACTTCATTTATTCGAAAAATTGAATTTGTTCTTATATTATTTCTACAAAACAAATGTGAAGAAAGTTGAGATTTTTTTGAATATTTAAAATAAAAAAATTTACTGATATTATTCATAAACACAAATTTAACTCCTAGGATATATATTATCTTATATAATAATATTTCATTAATATATATTTTTTTCGGTAAATCTGGGATTTGCGAGCAAAGCAAGCCAACAAATTTTTGTGTGTAGCGTAATATTAATTTTTTTTAGTAAATACCGTACAAATAATTAAAATTTTTACAAATGGAGAATATTTTAATTTCATGGGGTGTACATAATTCAATCCATGGAATCCATATAAAAAACTAAAAGAAGATACTCGATTAAGTGGTAACCTCTTCTCTAAAGCTCCTTTCTATTATTTTACTTCTCCACTACGTCCACTAAAGTAATTCTGTTATTTTATGAAGAAAAAATTATCTTGAATATATTAGGATTTTTCATTCTATGGTTTAAACCTACACTTACACACATATCCATCTAATGTGTAACACATATATTGTTTATGTGTATGGAGAATAACCGCCTCACTAAAAAACGATTATTCAATTTACCTTTAACGCCTCTCACGGTGGAAATTATGATGGAAACACTATTTATATTTTTAATATATTATATTTATTGTTTATTAAAGGTTCTACATTCATTTTAAAAAGTATATGTTTTTCTTTACATTTGGTGTAAATACAATAAATTAGTTTGAGAATTTTTCGACTATCACCCCTTAAAAGTGATTTGATTATTTCACATTCTACGTGGAATGTATTAAGGATGCGTTTAGTTATCTTTTATTATATATATGATATAATAATTATAATTTAATATTTATATATATACATATATTTCTTGTAATTATTTTCATTCAATAAGAAAATAAAAAAACTGGAATAACGTTAATGCGTAGTTACAACTTACCGTCTACATGAACAGTGTATAGATTTCACACTTATATATTATATTGATTATTATAATACAAATATACTGAATATAAATTATATTTTTATCATGATTTATATTTTATAAATCATTATATAAGTATAAGAACCAAATATATAACTATATAAGACACACGAAAAACAAAGTGAATATTACCTAAAGCGTAACTTTAACATGAAATTGATAACAAACAGGTAATATAAAATCATAATAAATCCATATATTGTATTGGATATAATAATATTATAATATATAAGAAAAATAGTAAATTTATATTTATTATACCTCAGTTTTGAATGGGTATTACGAGAGTCTAGATACAAGGTAAGGGGATTTCATCTCACTTTTTATTTCTAAGAGATACATTCTTTAATCACAACCCATTCATATTATGTGGTGTGTAAATTTAAAATGTATTTATTAAATGAATATTATATTTAAATTTATGTGTATTTAAATATACATTATATGAATATTATTTCATGGGTTAATGTTTCAAAAGCTTCGAAATTGGTAAGACAGTTTTGTCTCCATTTTTCTTCAGTGGGACACTTCTTTTATTATGCACATAAATTATTTTTCAAGGTGTTTATACTTCATTATGAGATGTTATATCTATTGTATACTTAATGTAATAATATCATATGAATAATTTTATTCCACTTTCTTAAATGGTGGTTCGGTTCACGATTATTAAGTTATAAGAGTTTATTAATACAATCTCATTCTATTTCAAGATTGTTTATGTTAATGTTTCCTTTCTTGAAAACATATAATACATATCTCATGAAAACTCATGACATTTATTATCCTCTATTTATTCATTATATATTCATATATTGGTAGCATTTTTCTACAAATTGGTACATAAGAATATTATGTGTTTCTAAGAAAGCACGACATTACCCTCCCTTGGGTCGAAAATTTATATTTTTTAAAAACCATGTTTTATAAATTGTGTTTCCAAGAATATTTTAATTTCATCATTTATTCATTAAAATACATTTTTACAATTATTTATTTTATTATATTTTAATTTTATTTTCATAAAAATCGTTTTGAAAGGGTTTTTATGTTTCAAAGAAAATTTTTTCGAAGAAGAATGAATATTTTCATTAAGAAATGTTTTTAAAATATCTATCAAAATTATTTCCCATATAAGATGACATCAATTTGAGTTACATGTTATTTTATGTGGAAATGATTTAATGATTCCACTAATACAATTTTTTTTGAATTGTTTATGATTTATTGGAATGATGTTTATGAAACATGTTTCTCTTATATATGTTATATGTTTATGAATCCCACTTCTATTCACAGGTTCTGATTTGATGAAATATTTTATAAACCTATATATTTTTCATACATTACGATGTGATGAAATTATATTGTTTCCAATTTCATTTCATGGGTTATTATTTGATGTTTATTATACACTTCTCATTTCATGGGTCTTGATATGATGAATTTTTTGTGGCACATGTATGTATGATTTTTCAATATGATTGGTGGGACCTATATCATCCTCCAATGCATTGGGTAATTCTAAATGTTTTTTGTGATCAAAGGGTATATGGGAGGGAATCCCAATCCTGAATCAAAATGGTATAGGGGAGAATATCCCAATCCAGAAATAAGAGGGTATATGGGATGAAATCCCAAGACTCAAACAAGTGGGAAAATGGATGGACATCCCAATCCCAAAACAAGAGTGAACATAAAAGGACTTCCCAAGACCAAAACAAGAGGGTATATTGGAGTACATCCCATGACACAAACAATAGAGTAAATAGGATAACATTCCAAACATGAAATAAGATGGTACACAAGAGTGAATCTTAATCCCAAAGCAGGTACACAAGTGATTAACCCAAGCCTATCATGTTATAATGCCCTTTCTAGGCCTCTTTGACATAGTGTTTTTATATGATTAATTTTTTACCACAATTCCATGTTTTATTCATATGTAATTCATTAAAAAATCATGTTCATTATTTCCTTATTATTATTGTCTTATGAACTTTCATTATTTATTATGATCTCTAATAGGCAAGGTATGATCATTATATGTTATGATCAAGTTCCAAACCCATTTTTGGTGTTATTATTATGGATTTACATTATTTAACCTTACTAAGAATCTATGATAACCCATTTCTTATGTTTCCATTAACAATGTTATGAAGAATGGTTTTACTTATAAGTAATAATGGTGATGATCTTTTTGAGAGATACTGATGAAATTTAACTGGGATAAAAGATTTTGTTTCCAGTTATCCAAAGACAGTAAACTATTACAATTCTTAGGAGTTTATTTGTTTAATGTACTAATTACTCTTATAAAATCATGTAATATCCATGTATGTTAATATTGAGTTTCTATATTTATACAATTTCCCCAAATCATAGAATAAAACAATTCTTTGATACCATTTTATAACACCCCAGCCCGAAACCCATCGATGTTGAGGTTCTATGTCGACTCAAGCAGGCCTACCCATACACCAGAGGCTAATAAATAGAGGAAAGGTCCTAATACATAAAATATGGATACTGTTCAATGGAATTATGGTCATATAAAAAGTAAAAAACAATGAAGAATCTTACACATCGATAATATTCAAGTATAGAGAATAAATAATAAATTTAACCAGTGTCATAAATGATGTTTTAATTAAAAATATATATGATCAACAAATAGGCCAATTAAAAATAAAAATACAAAAAAAACATGCAAACTGGGTGCACAAACATCACCAGAACATAATCACCCTACCCTTATATACCCATCAGGCTTCCCCTGTATTATCCACTACATATCTCATGACTAACCTAAGATATAGATATATGTTATGGACAAGAATAAATATATTCATGCAGTGTGTGAGCATATAACTTTGTAGGGACTCACCAAGAACCCAAAATGGGATCTTTCATATTCATGTGAATTTATGTGTAAAATTAATATATAAATAAAAGAGATAGTATAGTCTACATATTCTAACCAATCCTACATAGAACCTGATGTGGTATACACACCTATCGGTTCATCAGGTACTAACATAGTCACCTAGGTAACCATACCTGAGTTGGTTCCATATTATAATCAAATAATAGCCTTGGGTCACCATTATGATTCACACCCCATACCAAAATAATAATTCTTGAGTGGAGTCCAAAACCTTCACCTAATAACCACAATCATTGGGCATAATCATTTGAACATAGGCCTCAGTCCATCTATAGTTAGTCTAGGGAGGTCCATTATCAATCAATCACATCTTTCCACAACTATTATCCATTGGTACTCCTAGACCCAATACACCACATGGTATGATATAATTTATTTACGAGGACCCAATCCTTGTCTGGTAATGTCCCCAACATAATACCAAATGTTTCAGGGTTGGGTTATCATATTGACCCATCCCTATAGACTCTAGAGAGGTCATGTCACATTGAATTATTCCCACAGACTTTAGGGGGTCCAACAACACAACAACCCATATTTAAAGACAATCGAGTGGTCCAATAAGAACATATAACAAAATTAGGCCGGCATCCCATCACATAGTTCACTGACTGATTTGAAGTGCTAATTTCACGATAATCATGCACTTATAACAATATCTATTAACTTTCCCATCCAGGATCCCACTGGGTTCTCCAAACTCATCCTAGTCTCTGATCATAAATACCAACTCATTATCTTTAACCTATATTGATGTTTCTTCCATAAGGATCCTCCGACCTAGACCTCATGGTTTGTTTAACATCATCAAACCCCTTACCATTTATAGTCCCAAAACAAAGGGAATATCCAATACAATCATGATATATATGTCCCTCGCCTCATCATGAGGGGTCTAATACCATTCCAAAACACCCTTGGATTCTCAATTCTATGTCCCAATGGATTCATCTCACTTTGAGTGTGCCTCAATACTCAACATTAACATCATGAGGGAGTTCCTCATTACTCGCGAGACATAGGCCTATCTCAACCTGTGTTACATTGCTCCAAGACACTCAAAGATGCCCATCAGTCCTAGAAACCCATCATTGACAATCCACATATCATAAAACAACCCAAGACCTCCCATATGTTACTTATTGTCTCAACCAACTCCCCACCCCCTTGATGACATAGTCGTCAAGTGATCTTTGTTTATCAATGTGCTAAAGAGAACTCGTTCCAATCCTAAGAGGTCTAGACCCATCCTATATCATTTAGACCTTACACCTTTAGTCCCTAAATGTTGTTCCCTGCTCTATATAGTATATCGACATGCATGGCCCTGAATAATCATGAATTTTGGTTTTTAACATTATGGTTACCTTCTTAGAGCATGGATTTAACCACCAAAGATAAGATCCACATTGCCTCATCCAATCTCATCCATGTCTAAGCCAAATTTGTAATGACACATGACATCATATATCAAAAGAAAATATTTAATAATTAATTATAAAAAATTATAATTAATTAATTAAATTAAATATAGGTATGTATCTTACCTCAATTGAAATGATGATGAATGGTGTACGGATTGCATCTCAGGTACTTCTCTTTGAAATTTTGGAAAAATCCTCATTAATCTTAGTTGATTTCATAATAATCTAGAGTAATTGGGACAAAAAACCAAAAAGAAATCATCCATATTAGTAGACAATGAAATGAAGTAATATAATAGTTGATATATTAACCATAGTCACTATAAATCACTTCAAAGAAACACCCTAGGTAAAGGGGGAGAAATAATAGGAGAGGGGGAAACCACTTTACCCTCCTGTGTACACTTGGTCATCCCAAAACAAGGGGGCCAATCCCCCCCCTTCAATTTAAAAAACCCTTGGAAATCTATTCATGTTGTTATCAAAAATGTAATGGGTATCAGCCCCTAACACAGATTATTATGATGTAAACCATAGGATTATAATATAAACCCCATATTATTGCTACATCCATTATCCGTAGCCTCCCATCTTCCTCTGATTTTGTATCAAACCAATGTGTCACCACCCTGGCCTTAATCCTCACATAATAACTCCATTTTGATATGTTACAATTCTGAAAACCTCATTCCGAGTCTTGAGTCTCAAAAAAATATACCCACTAAATGGAAAATTCAATTTTATTATAACATGTAATGAATCTAAATCCATGAGACATTATAATAACCAACCATTTATCTCCCCATGACCAACAATCACCACCCAATAATTATCAAAATCAGCTACCCTCTCCATGAGAAAACATGTAATTTTCTAGATAGGAATGTGAAACTATTCGAAAACCTATATAAGATCCATTAATCCCATACAATCACCAGGGTGGATAAGTAGGGTGTGATCAATTTCCTAGTGGTTTTCACTAATAAAATATTATATGAAATATCTTATAAAATCCATTCCAAAAATTCATGTTTGAAATACAATTTATGAAAATATAAATTTAACCATTTTATAAAATAATCACTAAAAATGCACCCAAACACCACATTGAGGACCGAATTCACCATATTAAAAAAGAAACCAAAGGAGGTTAACAAAATTCCATTGAAATAATTTGAAAATAAAATTTTAAAATATCTTTATTTTATAATAAAATATAAATAGGATATGTTACTCTTATTTGATCCTTATATCTCTAGAACATTAAATAATGTTAATCGGATAAATCAATTATATGTTTTGAATAAAATAATCCTTTCCGGAAGTAAGTTATATCATGAATATACTAAATTTAATTAATGTCATAATTAAAATTTAAGGAAATGACATATAGAAATACCACTTGTATACAATATAGAGTTCACAATTTTTTTTTTAATTAGTTATTAGATACCCAATGTGAAACCCATATATAGATAGTTTTAATGTTGTGTATTAAAATAATCAACCTCAATACCAAGACGATAAGGGTCTTTATGTTGGTGGTTGATTTAACCAACACTAAAACCTTTCATGTTTAGGGATTTTACATAGGTTATTTAAATATTAAAAGATAAAAATCACGCCAAAGAAGTTTCTTAATGTTGAATTGAAATAAATGTTACTAAAATTCCCTTAAATTTGTATATTTAAAATTATTTATTTTAATAAATAATGTTACAAATATAAACCAAACACATAAAAAATTTTTACGTCATTCCCACAAATGTTTAATTTACTTCCTATAAATACATCACATGGTGTATGAAAAATATATATATTTATATTATGCACTTATTATATCCCTTCATAGAATGAAATAAATATTTCATAACAAACTTTTATTCATTTTCATCACAAACATTCATTTCTTCCCCCATCTTTTGACATATCATGACCAGAAGATTTCCCTTCCATGTTCTATTTCTCATTATAATCACCATTTATACCTTCTAAATCACCAATAAATATCTATATTGTATATATATTTGATTTGAATAAATGTTGGATATATAATGGCATCATTTATTAAAAAAATGGAATTCATTGATGATCATGTATCGAGGTAAAATCCAATGAATTTTCCCTTTTACTCTAATTTGATTTATATTCTCTTTCATTATTTTTAATATCTTCAATTATTATGATAATTTCTATAATTATTATTATTTATTTTGATGTTGTGATTGAAAAATAATTTTATTATCATTTAAGACAAAAATTTATCATTGCAACTATTAATTATTTTTAAGCTGTAATTTCATTATTGACTCTATAAAACAAACATGTTGGTTTCTGGGTTCTATTTCATTTTTTCATAAAAAAAAATATAATTTTAAAAACTATTATTTGAAAAACCAACATAAAAAATGGGCTTTAATGTTGTTTATATTAATAATCGACATGAAGTTTCACTTTCATGTCAATTATTAAAATAATTGACATTAAAAGTTATATAAAATCGCATTTTATATTATTTTTCAAAATAACCATCATTGTTAAAAAAAATAACATTGGTTATGAAAAATAATGTTAAAATATATTTATAACATCACTTGCAATGATGTCACCTAAAACGATGCTAAAAACCCAAAACTACAATGTTAATGGTTTTTTGTTCTATTATATGATAAAGGAGAAAGGGACCATGAAATATAGAATATTCACATAAAAATAATCCACAACATAAAAATCTAGAGAATTAAATATAAATCAGAACAAATAGAATGAAATAGAAACCACAATGAACACTCATGTGATCATACATAGGTAACTAGGCTAAGATACAATAGTATTCACGTAACAATTACTTTAAATGACCCTTATATTATTACATCAGTTGATCAAGAGTAAGGTCAATTTTCTCAATATTTAGTGGATAAAAGGGATGGAATTTTTTGATTCAGATTGAGAAAAGGTTGTATTGATCATGTTTTAACTGATTTATGGGATTTTTATAGGGTGATAATTTGAGGGAAGAACACATGAAAAATGTTCATTTGTTTGGGTGGATTATATTTTGTAATTGGAAGAAGATCATGTTGTAATAAGGGGTATTATTTCATAGTAGGGTGTTGTTTAGTATTATGTAACTAGAGAAGTAGGTAGGTCATGTTGTAATGAAATTAGTTTTGTTTTGAAACCCCTATATAATGATTAGTTTTAGAGTTGGTTTATAATCACACCTAGAGTGGTAGTAATTGCATTGTGAATACTTTAACATAATGTAAAACATTGTTTTGGAATCATGGAAGGGGTCATGTGAAAATATCCAAATTGTATAATGAAACCCTCTTCCACAGAACAACAGATTAGACATATGGTTTTGGTTGAGCCCTAGAATTGTGAATTTCAGTTTGATGCTTTAGTCATTCCACAATGATACCCGGGTTCTGGAGTATTTCATAGTGAAACCTATGATTATGCCATAATGTCATCTCATATGTGGGTAATTACATTGTGAGACCTATGATCACACCACAATACACCCTTGTTTGATTTTTTGGAACATTTTGGTAATTTTTTCTGGGTCCAATTTCAGGTCACCCTAGGGTTTCCTTGGATTGATTCAAATGGAATAAGGGGATATCCCCTATTCTCCTCTCCCATTATTCCCCATTATCTCCCTCAAAAAAGGTTTTTTTGGGAGGTTTGCATCATCTATATTATTAGTGATATCTATCCCTTTCTCCTCATTGATCTTCCACTTTTACCTCCTCTAATTGTAGTTCATGTAGAGTTGGTTATTGGGAGATGATTCTACTAGATTATGGTGGGATCATCTAACATAATATGGTTTTGGTGTGTCTCTTTAATAGTAGGTATGATTGACCATGAATTTATTTAGTGTAATTATTGAAATTGCATATAATTTTCCATTGATTCTAGTAAATAAATTTGTTGTTTTATGTAGTTTCGTTTTGAATGTGTGTTGGAAGTGGGTTGTTCCTCATGGTTCAGGGTCATGGAACTATTCTTACACCTTGAGATTATAGAATTACTTATTCATATTTAGGAATTTATTTTCGAATGATTAGTTTATTAATTTAATAGTGTTTATGGGATAAACGGGTACTAGAGGGCTCATTAGTGGTTGTAAAATCATGGGATCATTTTATGGATGATAGTGTGATGAAGGTGGCCATTATATCATCGAGACTCATAGTTATTTGGATTTATTTATATTTTTTTATCATTATCACTATTTTTATCATTTATGATTGACTTGTGTGATATCTCTCATGAATGTATTTGGTTTTTCGGTAGCATGATATCCAAAAAGGAGTTTATAGCTTGATAAAGGGTTATTTGTGTGAACTTTGTTGAATGAGTGTAAATGTCCCTAATTATGGATTTATTGGTAGGATGACTCGGATTCTAAAGGTACATGAGTTTTACTTTTTATATTTGTATTTAAAATGAGGTTTTTATGTAAAATTGTTTTCTAATGTAAATTGATTAATATGGAATTTCTACTTGAAATGGGTGATTTCATGTGATTGATTAAAAAGGAATCCTAAACAAATTTAGAGTTTTACAATGAATTATTTCATTGTGATTTTATCCAAGTTCCTAGAAATAATAAATACAGAGTGATATACCTTTTTTAAATGGTTTATAAAGTGGATTTTTATTTGGTTTTTATAGGAACCCATAAGGGATTGGGTTAATATATTATTTGGTGTATTTGACCTCATGTAGAAAATTCTTTTTTTCCAAATTGTGTTTACTTATATTTTTTATTCACAATTATGATTTCTTATCATGTTATTTTTGGTACATTAAGATTCAAAATTTTATATGAGGCCCTTACCATGTTATGAAATTTATATGTGGTTGTATGTATTGTGATTCATGTTAGTGGATGATTTAGACTGATAATTTTAAAGGCGTGGATTCAAAGTTCATGGATAGGTCAAAATTATTGTAATTGATTTCTTAATGGTTATAAATATGTGAAATGAATTTGTTTATATGGAACCATGAAAAGTTATATAAAGTATCATTTGGTTTCACTATTTGTTAAATTGGGCCTAGAGTGAGTTATTCGGGCACAGTTAAGGCTTAGGTGTTGTAATGTTCGGTCATATGGGCCAAGGTGTTGAATCCTTATATTTTAATGGTGTCTATAAAATGAGCATGGATGTTGTAAGATGCATGGATATAATGGTTTAGGATAATCCTATGGGTTATACTTTTGATGCCCTCGTGTTTGGAATATTCCTTGGGATAATGGTTGACCATTTTATACTTCTTGAGTATTGGTGTTCCGATTGATTATGCATTTAAATGTTCATTTAAATTGTTATTACTATGTCCTATGTGAGGGGATGGTGGGTTGTGATGTGATTTCATGGGATTATAGATATTGGGGAAACCCTTAGTGAAAGGTTTGGGTCTAAGATTTTTATGAATGGCCTCCCCTAAGTGATATGGGATAGTTTGATATGTTTTTGTGTGTCTAACCTTGTGTGGAAGAAGATAGTCTAAGATATCTATATTTGGCCTCACCTGATTGGTCGGGAATGGTCCGAGATATTTTTTTTGTGAAATACAATGACAAAGAGTGGATGGTTCAAGTTGTTATTTTGTGGATTACCATAAATAAGAGGCGATATATTGATACATTGTTATGTTTCCTACCTTGACTAAGAGGGGGATGTCTATGATGTTCTTGTGTGTCATCTCATAAGTTAGAGGTGCCGGTCTGAGATGTTGATTTGCAGCCTCCCCTATGTAAGAGAGAGAGGTATGAGATGATGATAAAAGACCTCTATTGAGTGATAAGGTATAGTCTAGGACATTTATGTATTTTGATTAGGTATTTTTAATTCATTTTATCCTCAATAAATAATTATACCTTCTAAAATGTTGTGCATTAATGACTATGATATTGTGTAATGTGGAGGTTTAGGGACAATTTATCTAACAAAAACTTTTTTATTTTTTTTATTAATGTTAAAACTAAAAAATAGGTATTTGAAAAGATTTAAACAAATTTAAATAACTCAAAATTAAATTCTGAAAAAAAATATATTTTTCATTTGAAATAAATATAAATATAGATTTAAAAAAGAAGATAAAGATATCAGTAGTGGACAAGATTCAATCTTCACACACTCCCTTTATCATTATCTATTAATTTCATCCAATTAAATTACCCAATGTATACTTAAATACCTCAAATAATACACCTAAATTGGCTAGAAACTATATATATCTAAAATATAGATTTTAAAATGAATATAAAAGAGATTTAATTTTCAAAATTCCTCTGATATGCTAAAATGTATTGAACATGATGTTACCTATAGGAAGACATCCCAAATTTTTTTTAAAAAGACATTCATTTTATAGTTATTAAATGACAATTTTGTTTCCAAAAATACAAGATATTTAAAACATTAAATACATATACTTCTTCAATAAGGATATTAATTTTGAAGATGATTCTAAGTAAAATATTTTACATTTAAAAGAAAAAACTAAAACTGAAATTGCCTTTGTATATTTCCAACCCAAAACCTTTTGGAGTTTATCCCTACATGGTTTGATTATCTTCACTGAAACAGACATTATCCATCCAATATTCTAAATAATATCCAAATACATAAATAAACCCATCATTTTAAATTAAGTGAATATGAAAATATAAATAAGAGGAGGGGTGAATACCTATTGTCCAGTTTATGTATCCCAACATGTTGTTTGATTTTGGACATCCTCTAGGATGAATATTGTTTATTTTAAATCAATAATGACTTTTCACGTGCCATAAATTTTAAACCATAAATTTTTATCTCCTTATAAAATTTTATGTAAGATCATACATATATTGATAAGGTACTGATCTTGCTTTGAGATATATTATGGAATGTGGTGGCTCTCTTCCAACAAAAAATATCTAGAGTATGTGGTGTCATGTTTATTGGTGGACTAGTCAGCACATGAGGATTTGATATGTTTTATTTCATGTTAATCTTATTTTATAATTCTGTTTGGGTTTGTTTAATTATTACGAATTACATTATTTTATGGTTTTCATGCACATAAACTTGGTCGTAGTAGCACTCATTGAGTCTTGGAATGTGGAAGAACTCTACTAGGTTGTTGCACTCACCCATTCCCATGTACATGTAAGGTTTGTTGATGTGTGTGAAAAATTCATCATGATTACATACATGTATATGTATCACTTGGAGTTAAATACATGTATCAGGTCTATTAGGTCTTAGAGTATGAGGAATTACTGGGAAGGATCATGTGATTAGTGGTATAGGCCATTTTTTTTAACTTTTCTAATTTTTTTGTTACATAAATACTAGATAGTATTATAGAATATCTATTATTAATGATGATTCTTGTTATGTATTATTTATTTTTCTTTAATATTTAATTTTGTACATTATATATATATTTTTTGTAACTTTATACTTATTGTTCCTGGATCTAGATTGACAATTGAGAGTGGGTTCATTAATGGTACTATTTATATGAATTTTCTCCCTTTTTTTCATCCTATTGAACATATTAAGGTACTCTATCCACTCAAAATTATCTCAACGACTCAACTCATATATTGTCATTATTATAGAATATTCATCATATGATGTTTAAAAGGTTAATCATAAAATCATACTTTATTCCATGTTTGTTAGATTCCCCAACATGGATTCTCCACTAAACCAATAAGTGGTTACAAAGTGAACTTGTTATACACCCCAATCCCATAATAGCAGAAGTTGGTTACACACCCCAACTATAATCCTCTAGTAACTGGTTATACATCCCAAATTATGAACTCCTTCAGATATGATATAATGAAATAAATATCCCAATATTCATGCTGATACTTTTTATTGTTAATTGATTTTACTCCACGTGAATGCTGGATCAAATATATTTATTCATGTATAATATTTATGGACATTTATAGTAACATGAATAGATATTCTGGTCTCAAACCTCTTCCATGAATATAGATGATCCTAATCATCTTAGGTCTTCTAATATATAAGAACAATATGTTTATTACTTTTTGAATATATCCTATCTTTGAACTTATTCTCTGTAATTGATATAGCTGTTGTATCCATTCTTGAGGTTTGAATAATGTGCTACTCGAGATATATCAAATATCACAATATCAAACATCTTTTTCTTCTGCACATGTATATTCATTTTATATTAACTCATCAATGTTATTTTATCAATTGTTCCAAGATATTATTTCATTTAATATTATTGAAATCTCATAAGTTTCACATTATTCTTATTCATTTATTATCAAGTCTCTATGTTGTTTTCTTAAATAAACTTAAGTTTATATCATTTTAAAATAGATATTATATTCAATAATATCTCATATAAATTCATTTAAATCCACTATATTTTATTCCATATTTAAATATCTTAAAACATTGGATCACTGATTCCACATAGTATATTAATTACAGTAGATTAATTTTCTCCACATTCAAAACTTTTCACAGATTATTTGTAAATGAAAACAATTTGAGATTTACATTTCAACATGGTTTAAATTATAAAACCTATTATTTCCATATAATATATTTTCCCCATAACCTCATCATCATTATTATTATTTTCTATTTTTCATTATCAACTCACATAAAATTAGATGAAACTTAATGCATTTATCTTGATTTATTGATCTCATGCATCTGCAACATCTCTGTTTAATGTGATGTTCTTCTCATGAATGCATGCATTGCCTGAAATTAACTTATGGTTGTTTCCACATCATTATTTAATATAATCAATCTTATTTTGTTGTAAATAACAAGAAAATATTCTTGGATAAAATCATGATTATTAAAATATTGTTATTTTAATCACTGGAATTTTGGAAGTTGAAAATTTTGAGTTTTATTATTGTTTCATGAAAAATATCATACTCATTAGTGAGTCATGTAGCCCCTATTTCATTGTCTGTTCATGAACTAATATTCACCCTTTACATTTTGTCATAACGTGTTCAATAATATAATCATCTAGAAACCATGGTCGATCATTTATTTTTATATGGTAGGTGGTCCCACTATTTCACCTAGGGTTTATTATCCTACTAGATCACCCATAGTCAATCCTCCCTTTTCATGGAAAAATCCATTAACAAACCTTTCATATCTTTCATTTGGTCCTTAATGTGGTCAGAACAACTTCTGCACTAATGATCATGGTCGTTTCGTGTCTCTGGTTGACTATGTTATTCACTTGGCATAAAATTGGTCATATTTATAAATATTAGATCATAGTAGCTTGAGTACTAGGGAGAAAGTAAATATGTGGTGTTGTTCTATTTGACACCGAGTAATTTGCATATTTTTATTGACGTGGATATTGTTCTCAACAATCCAAAATCCATCATCAATAACTCATTAGAAGTGTCTCCACATTATTATATAGGATCCACTATAGAGAGGATTGAAAAATCATGAAATGGATTCAAAGGACTCCTTCAGTATCTTTTATCAACTCTCATCACAATGGCTAATCATCAATGCCTCATGTGTGCATTGGATTACTTACTTCAAACACCATCCGCATGTGATATACCTTACCTATTCATCATAAAAGATTCATAGACAAGATAATTATGTTTGATATAGATCCTAATACTATAATTAAACTGGTTCCCCTAGATGTCCAATATTGGAAAATGTTTTACTTCATCTCATCAATAATAATTATCAAAAAAATTCAATAAATCTTTTACACTATATTAACACGACATCAACCAAAAATATGTACCTTTTCATTATTCTACATTTTTTTATTATCATTAAATTCTCTCAAGATATCATATCTTAATCCAATAAATAAAAATATGGAATATTCATTTTCATAATGACATGAAAATTAATTAACTTCCAAATAACACTAATACATGTACTGATCATTAAGAGATTATCTCAAAAATTGTCACCGACTAGAGATCGCATTCTCTTGATCCTCTCCTCTTGAGTCTTTGATTTTTATCCCGAACAAAGATATGTAATTGAATTAATTATAAATTATGATGTCCAATTACAACTCATAAATCCATAAAAATCATCTATGACACCATTCATTCGTAGGACATGAACTAAGGGAATAGAACACATGCACAACACCTTCTCCCAATGGTCCTAGATCTCAACAGGATACTTATCAATGGTCACATCATCTTAAACTTAGTTCTAACCCCATTTGATGATCTGAAAATTATCAAGATGATATCAACGAAGCTACAACATGTTAAATAAATCATTAATATGATTAATCTATAATAGAAGTTCTAACTGATACAAAATAGCTCCGAAACATTTTGAAACAAAAAAAGTTTCAATGAAATCGGGAGAAAACATACACTCATGATCAAACCATAATTTCCCATTATGACGATATACCTTCAAGAACACATGAAACATAATTTTGAACTATAGATGCGTCCTCCTATAATTATAACAGAACTTATCATGATTTTTCACTTCATTCATTTTCCCACGCATCACCTATTGCTTATTTTTAGTTCTCTAAACAAAATGTGATCCAATAAATGGTGAATCTCAAACCTTGGTAAAAAAAACAATGTTAAAAAGGTTCTTCAAATCGAATTATGAAATAATTTATACAAATAGTGAATGGAATACTATTATCATAATAAAACATCACCATGGTGAATCACCTCACTCACGATCCAAAAAACTATAGAATACACCTATAAAATATGTCTTTTATATTCATGATATTATACTCTTGCTAACCATTTTTATATGAATTAAAATATGTTCTAAAGAAAAAACTGAGATCCAAAATTATGATGGATACCTTCTAAATCCTAGAGATGAAATAGGGATCATTTTAATATATTATCATCCTCAAAAAGCTCTAAAGACTAACCAACTCCTCTAGGAACAACCCCAACAAAACATCCACGGATCTTGAATATTTAATCACTGTGAATTGAGATTAATTGGCCATGTGATCCCTGATCACCATATAGAATAACCACCTACATAATATTGAAGAAAAATAGTAATCAAGTCAATCATGTTGACCTCCCATTTACACATGTGGAGATCAATCAGGTGAAGCAACTCACTAATAACATGGTGTTCAACCATCACCCACTATGAAACAAAACACTGAGATACAAAATCATCAACCAATCACATTATATTATACAACAAAAATTAACCTCAAAAGGAATGATACATCTTCACCACACTAAAATGTATCACCAACGGTGAGATATGGAACTCATAGTGAACACCATCATATAAGTCTAATGGTATGAAGAGAATACCCTAAAATAAACCCACTATTTTCAATACATAGAACATCCATTTGGGGAATTTATATAAACATATTTATATTTTAAGTCCTCAACCTCAAAATCCCTTTGTTGTGAATCCTCCATATGATTCACCAGAGATGAATTCACTGACATGTGAAAAAGGAACCCGCCACCACCAAATACTCTAATATTAAGTTTTATCATTGAATTATTATACATCACCCTCCACACATCACCAAACTAACGAACAAAATCACCACATAACATTATACTCAAGGAAACAACCACACAATTCCCTTCCATTGGCTTATTGGAAATATCACATTCATAATACTATAATAATTCCATCCACAATCATTGATGTAAATTCAAATCACACAAATATCATACATACCTATAACATCTGTGATTTATCAAGACATAATGTAATAATGATTTAAATAATGCTTCCACAACATTAGAGAAAAAACAATCACAATAATATCATGATCATGTTTGGGATAGCTACATTCAGGTGGTTGTAACTATTGAGATATGTAAATGATATTCACCGAGTCTCTTTCCTGAAAAATGATTAAATCGCATTATCTAACTATAATGTGTAGTTATATAATAGTAGAGCGGTGAAGTGACTATCATATAAATCATGTAATGAAACCAAGAGATGTAAAGGATTTTATTCTTATTATTTTATTTCAACAGGTACAACATTACATTTATCATCAATCTTCACTGACACCAAGGATAGCTCAATCATATGTTTAGTGAACTTGCCTATATTTTTATCTAAATATACATTCTCTTGAATTCACAAATTATACAATCAGTTTTCCATTTGTTCTTTATATAATAAATCTAATAATTTAATATAAATTCATTTATATGTGTCTTACACATAGAATTATCCAACACTCATATATTGACCACATACTTTGATTAGCGCCAATTATTGTGGAGAATTTTATATTGAAACATTAAGTGGTGGTTGTTTTAGTTGTCTTTATCATCCCCTCTAAAAATATAGATTTTGAAAAATAAAATTTAATACAAATTTATACCATTTTAAAATATTGAATTGGTTAGTGGTGGTTGAAATACGGACGTTGTATTTTTTGAAAAAAAATTGAATTTTATTACCACAGCAGATGAACCTCTTGGTTTTCATGCACCTCCATGACTTCAAGACCCCCATGGACTCTCTCACTTCTTTCATCTCCTCTGTATCTAGTCCACTAACTCCACATGTACAACATTAAATACATGTATATAATATATTTATATAGTATAGTTATATACATTTACTTAATGATATTTATATACATTTATATAATGAGTATTGAATACATATGTATATATGTATATAATTATTAAATACCTATATGAATTTTAAGAATATGTACTTAAATATATAATCTATTAATCGAATATAAATTTAAAAAATATTTTTATCAAAAATGAAACAATAAAATGTATTTATCATAAATACATTTATAAAATGTAATTATTTAATATATTAATTATTAATAAAATTTATATGATGTATTAACTATAAATATATTTATAAATTTTGTGCATATAGTGTTTATATTATGAACAAAAATATATGATATATTAATTTTATATAATTAAATAAATTTATTTAATGTTTATAGATAAATTATATATTTTAAATATATATATTTATATATAATATTTCTACATGTGTGTGTTTATTAATATATATGTATATACATACGATCATTATTAAATATCACTTTTTAATCATTTAATTTAACGGAGTTTTTATGCACATTGATTTGTATATATATATTTTTACACATATATTTATATTCCTATATATTTACATATGTGTGTGTGTTTGTAAATATATATAACAATATGTGTACAAATACATATTTTCTTTTTTTACTATATTTATATATTCACACACACACAAATTATTTAAATATTATTAATATTTCTATGAAATTTTATTTTCTAAAAATTAAAAAAAAATACAGCCGTTTTTTACACTCTATAATATAAGAAATTAATGGTGGTTTTGAATCCCTGATATAATTTTTTACTTTTTATAAATTTACCTAAGAGAAAATTTAATGTATTTTTTTACCAAACCCAATGCTAAATATTAATTTATTGGAATTTTCTATAAAACTCACAACTAAATATTCATTTAGTGGTAGTATCTATAAAACCACAACTGATATATATATATATATTAATTAAAAATTAATAAATAAATATTGGGGTTTCTTAATCACCTCTAATTTATTATATTGTGGGGAGTTTTTTTACCATTCATAATATATTAAATTAGCCATCATTTAAACCCACACTTTTTTTATATTTTTTTTAATAATATTAAATAATTTTTTCCAAGAACCCATGACTAAATTATCCACAAAAATACATTAGAAACCATTTAAAAATGAATCCATAATATAATTTGTTTCTAGTGTTTGAAATAAATTTTTATATTAATATTTTGTATTATGAACTTTTTATTTAATGATTGAAATAATATTCCTAAGAATATTTTTGAAGTGAAACTATGTTTTTTATATTTGATTAAAAGTGGTTATGTAAATAGGTGACATTATTGATTAATGGTTAAATTATTTTGGAATATCATGTTTTGATGATTGTTTATATCTAATAGATTTGATATTTATATGGAATATGATATATTGTGGGATTATAAAATGGATTATTTATTAGATGTTGACTAAATTTATGATGAATGGCAGTAGTCAATAATGAATGTTATGAACATAAATATAAATATTTACATGAATTTTATTGAGTGTTTTTTTGTTTTGAAATTTTTTTATAATATTTAGTAGTATTTTATGTTGTTGGGAGACAACCCACATTTTGTAACTCAACCGTGAGTTGGTGATGGTTTTCCTGGGTGTGTCTAGACATCCACTTTCTGAGTGGGATAATTTGATTTACAACTTATATTCCCCTTTGTAATCCCACTGGTTGGTATAAATTTGATACATTGAGGATTGATTCTAAATAATGATGTATTGTGGTTATGAGTATTATAGTTTCAATGGTTGAGTGTTTGACGATGTGGATGTGGGTACAAACTAGTGGGAGTTGGTATGTGAGGGACATTATTTTTATTTTTCTTGGTATGTGTTATATCATACATATTCTTCATGATTTATGGAGAGTGATTTAACACAGGATGATGGATGACTGGTATGGTACTATTGTTTTTTAATATGATTTTTTTATACTTTGTCAGGAATCATCTAGTGTCAACCTACCACGTCACCTAAATCATCTTGTGATAAATAATATCATGAATTCCTGATAACCATAGTCTAGAAACTAGATTCAACGGTCTCAAACATAACCGTTGGATGACATGGTGCCCCCAAACATTGGAATTCTATGTAAAAAATATATAAACAGTTCCAATAAACAAAAATCAAATAATGATTTACTATAAGAAACATACACACCCACAAAAAAATTAAAAATAATTTTGATTAATACAAAATAATATTCACAATAAGAAACCAAAATGAAATGAATGATAAAATTGATAATTCATGAACACATTCAGATATATTTGAAAAATCTCATAATACCTGCCATTCCCCAGCTCAGAACCCATCTATGTGAATGTTCCATGTGGCCTAATTGGGAACTCCTTATATTCTAGTTGTTTTAGACTCGAGACATGGCCTAAATCCATACAATTGTTAGACTGTTCCCTTGAATCTAAATCATAAATACCGTGATAAATAAATAAGTATTATACAAATACATAGCATTAGTGTATGTGTAGTTACCAACATATCAAATATCGTTCATGATATTGTCAAACTAAACATACATTTGATCAACCACCAACCCAAAAAAAATACAAAATAAAATGAAAATAAAGAATGAGTTAATTGTCCCAACATCAATTACTAAACCTCACACACCCTGTTTCCGCATACCCATTAAGTTACCCAATCCAAATCAACTATGAGTCTTTTGTCGTACCTAAAATCATGTTTTATAGTCTGTGTATGCATTGAGAAGCCAATGTAGGGTCTATGAATATAACACAATTGGGGCTCAAAAATCACCCTTAATTTCATTCTTCATATGAAATTTTATTCAAGAGGAAAATAAATATAGAAATAAAAATGATCTTCAAGTCATTATGTTCTAATCAAGATTCCACGATACTCAACATGTTGAACATGCTCATTAGCTCATAGGGTGCTAATCATGCCACCATGATACCCAACCACACGAATTGCAATTCCATAATATAATCCACTCATTTCCTCATGTCCTCATATTAATGCATATCCAGTTCCGGAGTAGTCATGGTAGCGTGATGTCTGAAACCTCACCATATACACATAGACACTAGGAGTGGTCATAAGTCTGAAAGCCGTGAACCCTACCTAATTACTCAAGATATGTCCATAAATAATACCTTACATCATAAAACAATCATTACCATAGTTTGGTTCTCATCCAAAGCCTATATATGGAAATGTCCAATTTATGCACACTGACCCAAGTCATGCGTGTAAAGGTCCACAACCTAATACCTAAAGAATAATTTCATGGTAATCAAACAAAACCATTACAAAAAGCTCTAGTGAGATCTAATAGAATATAAAACCATCCATTCAGACACTATAGATTTCCAACATGAAAACAAAATTCAATTTGGTTGACATCCCATCACATAGGTCATTAGCTAATCCCTGGGAGATTGTAACTCCAGAGCTATCCCCTCATAATGACATGTCACAACTCACAAATTCGTTTTCTAACTAGATCCCTTACACCAATACTGGACACTAGCCATCAATACCAACTCATGCCTATCATCCATTGGTGACACTACCCCATAAATGATTCTATGATATAGACTTCAAATTCTAGTCTAACCTTTCCATGCCCCCCATCACACCTAGTCCTTCTAATAAGAGACTGTTCCAGGCCATCACACTATACCTGACAATATTCGCAACATGTGTGGTCTAAAACATAACTAAAAACCCATTAGAATAACATTTTAAATTCCTAAAGTAATTTATCTCTAAAAAACCTCCAGAATCACCTCTTACATTATGAGGGAGTTCCACATCACTCCCATAAAATATATATATCTAATACATCATCATCATCCCCAAGCCGCTCATTACTAATCATCTAACATATCTACCCCACCTAGGAAATACTGCATCTCACCTCAAAACCGAAGACCTCATAATGTTCTCTCGTCATCTCCTCTAAATCAATCACCCCTTGGAAACATATCCATTGGATAGTCCCAAGTTATCTATCTCTAAACTAGCACTTATTCCAAAAATATGAGTCTTAGATTCATCATATATTGTTTACATTTGACACCTTCAATCCCTAAACCATGTTCTTAAATTTCATGCAACATAAAATAATGGATGTCATTAATAAATATTCATATGATTTATTATCATATGGTCCACATACCATGAACAAATAGTTAACTGTCAAATAAAATCTCTACATCACCTCAGCCAAGACTGCACAAGCCTTAACAATTAACATACCACCACCTGATCTCTTATCTCATATCACATGACATAAATAATTTATTATCAACCTTCATAATTAATTATTTAAATTGATCCAAAGAGTAATAAGTTATAGAAAAAACACTAGGAACCACCGCCACACAAATAAGACAACAAACTACCCTTATAAGGTATGTGGCACACCCATTTAATAATCAAATAAAAAAACCCAGTTATATCACACATTTCCAACCATTAATTTCATCTTATTTTACCAAAAATTAAAAATAAAATTACTGTACTTGCTCACTTACACTCAAACTATGATAGACAACATGCAGATATCATCTTGGGTTCTATACACAAGCTGGAAAAAGGACCCATAAATATCATTCAATTCCACATTGAATGAATGGAATTTACACTAAATCCCTAAACAATGTCATCCAAATTAAGTAATAATAATGTGAGGTAATATTGGATGGAGATTCACACCAATAATTTCTGTAATATTTTTCCATGATCTACCAAAGATCTAGGGATAGAAAAAAGAGGGGAGGGGTCATCCATACTCCTCCCTCATGAACACTCAGTCAAACTAAAACAATATGTATCAAGACCCCCCCATTCTCATTTTAAAAAAGGGCATTTCATGCTGTGAAAAAACGCTCGTTTTGTAAACCACCAAGGTCCAATCCCCTTCTCCATTCCTAATTATTTATAGTGTGAACCATATGATAACACCATGAACCCCAAAAAACTTCATCTTCTAACACCCGTAGCCTCTCTTCATTTCTTATATTCTTTCTTAAACCCATACGTTACCACCCAGGCATTGATCTCCATATGAAATCACTATATCACTTCATTCAAATTCTCTAGAATTTATCCCAAATCTAGGCCCACAAAACGAATCATCCACTGAAATGGAAAATTCAAGTTCACTCAAAAGATTAATGACCTAAAATTAATAGGATGATACAAATTCCCCAACATAACACTTATAATCTTCAAGAAGATGTGGTAGTACAAAAACCACATACCCAAAAATACTATGGTCCAGAATTAACCAATATCCGGTTGTTTTCTATTTATAAGCACCAATTATGCTTCTATAACCACCAAAATCACTATTCCCCAAAAGTTGAGTCATCTGCTCACTACCAACATCACCACTGAGACGGTTCTCACCATACCCATCTATCCAAAAACAATACATGATCTCCAACTAATCCAACATGATTATTATTTTGGTCCCTACCATAATAAATTCCTCATAGATGTTGATTATATTCCATGTTTCTCCCCACAATAGGAATCACCTACCAAAAATGATCTTGCAACAATCCACTTCATTATTAAATGCATCCAATATGATTCTCTCAAAATGGTTACCCTATCACCATTTCCAACATCAAGTTGAAAACTTATCAGATATTCTCTAGGTGAATTTTCAAAAAATTTCTGACCACACCAACTAATGTATCTTCAAAATAAACACTAGAACCTACTTGTAATTTTCAACAACACCCCTTGTACAGAGGGTCCAGGTAATTCCTCTAGCAACAAATATAGACTTCCATTACATTATATGAATTTATTTTCCTAGAAACACCTTTAATGAATTTCATCGCATGATTTACACCTAGGTTGTGTGATGAAACTAGTTATCAACCCATAATAATGTAATGAAACAGGTTCACCAACTGAACCTTGGATAAAACATGTTCACCCACCAAACTGTGAAATGAACTATAGTTTCACCATCAGAAACATGTGAAAAAATATATTCATTCCTTGAAACATGCCATAAATCATTTATTCAAACCCCTAAACTACATGATGAATTTTGATTCACCTCATGAATTAACTTCAAATCACAGCAGAATAACCCGGAGCATGATTCCAATTAACTAACTCCATCTAAATCCAAATTCAAATGGAAAACCATATATTATCCAATGAAATAATATATCATTAGATCATAACATGGACCAAAAATGTAGTTCTAGATTTACTATTCCCTAAACAATCTCATCATTCCAATGAATTTTCAAACACAATGTTTGTTCACCCATGACTGAAATGATGCTCCCCACCATAAGAGCACTGTCATTTCTTCTGAAAAGATACAAAATTCGATTATACATTGTCCAAGCCCCATTCATTATCACATGTAATCATTTTACATGTTCTAATTACTCATAACTGAGTTCTAAATAGACAAAAACCCCTACCACCCATTCCTATCTCATCAATAATGTTTCTCTTCTATGCATATGGTTCCTTCCCTTCCATATTGACACCTTTTTACCCATCCTATAGATCCAACCCCAAATGAGTCCCAACAATATATGTGCGTCGCTCAACCTAATCCACATTTATTTTTTAATAACCTATGAAAACACACCTCTCTGTTATAGCATCCATTATGGTTGTTGATACAATGATACCCCAATCCTTTATTGAATTCACCTCTTACTATATATACATCCCTAATTCTCTTACATATATCTGAACAACCACACTCATGTGAATCTCACCATATTACTATCATTTTATTTCTTCATGGCTTCATCCACAACTTAAATAATTCTAAAAAAACCCATACATAGAATTTTCCATCAAATCACATCCCAACCAGTAACCATGTGCATCCAGGATTCACCTATCTCCATACACCGAGACTTTTCCCCAAAAAAATACACACTAAAAGCTCACTCATCTCCACAAGTCATAGTGTCCCATAGAGATCCATATCTCATGTTCTTTCTCCTGATCATAATTAGTCTCACCGTGACCTAACCGTTATACCCTCTCATATAACATGATCCTGTAACATTGGAATCATGCTCCCACAAGTCAGATACCAAAAATCAACATTTCATGTGCTTAACCCATTGACCATGCACCACATCATGTTAGGCTCATCCAACATACCATGGTATCTCACACTCCAAATATAATGATATGGCCACCAATCACACAGGTTTTGTTCCAAATCCATGAGCGCCTACCCGCACACCTGTTTTTCCACATAAAGCACTAAAACCCACTAGTCTAGGAACTCAGTTATTCATTCCTGAAAAAACAACCTCATTTAAAAAAAATCCCTAAGAGATTCAAATCCAAAATACTAAGTCATTTTCTATTCCTTTCTCTACATCCCCTTAGGGTTTTTCATAGAACATCTTGGACCAATTAATTAGAGTGACACTGATAATATTTAAGGTAAAACACCATATTAGTTGTTGATTCCTTAATTAGCCAAACCAGTATACCATTTATCCCCGTTATTCTCAATAAAACTCAAACCCTTACTCGAATCACCACTCAGGAATACCATAATCTCATCGAGTCTTTACTAGGGAATAAATTCCTATTTTGATACACTAAGGGTATCTATACATCCCTTTATGAAGGTACTATGTTACCATCACCAGAAACCACCTCTTCATAAGATTCACATACACATCCATCAAAATGAGATACAAATGGTACAACTAAGTATAATCCACCATGATGTTGTATGGGAAAACAACGTATAAGTATTTATTGAAACATTAAATATCTAAACCATTCATCCAAAAAATATCATAGTTAAACACACTTATTTAATGAGAATACTGCATTCCTATTATGACCAATGAACATGGACTCTTACTAATGTTAAAATATCCAAACATGGGCCTCTTTATAATGGGATAAGAGACAATTAATCAAAACTCAATAACCAAAAAACCATGTTTCTCACCTATGGTGTAATAATACACCTTTAATATTTAAAACCATGAAGTATAATCGCATTCATGAATGACTTGTCCATCCTACTATAAAATGTATTATTAACAAAGCAGTCCAATATCCATCAACAATTCTAACTCATTATTAGACCACATGGGTACAATCTCCCAAAATCATAAAATGTAATTGATTTTATTTTGTAACACCCTGAACTAGAACCCATCTGAGTAATGGATCCACATAGCCTCAAATGAACATCCTTATACACCATAGGAAATAGACTAGGGGTGTGGGATAATCCATATAATGGAGAGACTATACCCTTGAAATATAGTCATGTAAATGATAGAAAATGACTATTAATAATACATATCCATAACATAAAAATACATGGAATAAACAATAAATATAAAAAATATAATATGTTATGTTTTCATAAAAAACATACATCTAATTACCCATCGGGTAAATCCAAAATGAAAAATAAACTGAAGACACAACACATCCACATTTTCTCTATATCCATACCAGGGCCTCTCAGACCCTATCTCCATAAACTAGTCGAGTTCCCTAGCCCAATACATTTCATTTACCTCACCTGACTAAAAATGAAAACATAAGTTATGCATTCTCATTGATATTCTCAAGGAAGGAATGACCATATAACATAGTAGGGTCACACTAATCACCCCAATTGTGCACCTTCATGTTTGTGTGTATCATAAGGAAATGAAATATTGAAATAAACATTATAATCGAGTTGTTTTGTGCTAACTAAGATGACGTGGTAATAAACTTGGTATATATGGATGATAAGTCATCAGGTGTTAAACATGTAAAATTTATACCTAGCCATAATTTATTTGGTACCATTATGAAATCCTATTATATCCTTATGCCACTGTACTAATACCCACCTCATATCTAATGAATCATGGCAGGGAGGCATCCAAATCCTCAACATAATACCCATTGACCCATGGAATGGTCATATTTTTATATGCCTCAACAAATCCATAATCACTATAGGGAGGATCATCAATCATCTGTCACATCATACCACATCCCATCCTCTTGGTTGGTCTTCAAACCAATCTGGTACAAGTCAAGGAATAATTTATTTACACCAACTCAAACCATGTCTAGAAAGGTCCTCGACTCAATAATAGTGGAATTAGGGAATAATCATCACACCAACCCATCCCTACATACAATTGGGAGGTCACAACACAGTAACCCATCCCCATAGATTATGGGGAGGTATAACATTTACATAAAACACAATTAGGGTTGTAGCCTATCACATAGCTCACTGGATGATCCCAGGGTCTAATCACTCAAGTCTTATCCCCTCATCATGACATGTCTCAACATACTCATCAGGGAACCCACTGGATCCTCCATAATAATTTTAGTCTCTTATCATTGACACTAACTAAAAATAATCACCCAATAGTGAAAAATATACCTGATGTCACCTCTAACATTGACCTCAAGGATCGGTACATCCTTGCCAAGCACCTTATCACTCTTATTCCCACTACCCAAGGAATGTCCCAATACATCATACTCTACCCGACCCAAGCCTCAATAGGAGGGTGTAAACCCCAACCAAATCCACCTTCGATATCAAATTTAAGTCCTATATGACTTCTCCCACACTAGTAACACCTCAAGAATCACCCTCAACATCATTAGTGAGTTCCTCGTCACCCGTTAGACATATGCTTATCTCTCCCATCATCACCCAGTCTAATGCCTCTCATGTATGTATATCATACCTTGAAAAAAAACCTCAAAAATGAATTATATCACCTCATAGACTAAGACCTCCCATAGGTTTCTATTTTTATTAAACAAATCTCACCCCTTTTGTAACATAATCGTCTGGTGATCTCTGTTTACATAGTACTAAAGAAAACTTTTTCTATGATTATAATATGTACAACTAACTTTTATATTTAACCCAATGAACCTTAATCTTTTATAAAATATTACCAAACCAAATGTATTATACATGCATCCATTCTAATAAATAAACATCGATATGGTTTTGTATCATAGGTTCCACCAACATATAACATGGAGTAAGCCACCCAAACTACGGTTAATATCACCTCAGTCAAGCCCAACCAATCTTCCACCAAACAGATATGGTAACATGGGAAAATATATCAAATCAAAGGACATAAATAATTAAATATAAATATTTATAAATAATTATTTATATTAAAAAATAGAGTAATGATTGATGAAAAACTAATCGGTCACCTCCATAACTTACACCAACCACCCACCAATGGTTTGTGGTATTATTATGGAACTGTCCCAGCCAAAATCCCTATCATTAAGCACCCATAAAAATAAAATTATAATATAATTTTATCAATTAGAACATAAATAAAATTAGTTTACTATATTAACTCCACTTAAATAATGATGAATTACATGCATATACCATCTTGAGTCCTTCTCAATGTATGATGGGAAATTTCCCAGTCAATCTCAATAGATTCAACCATGCTCTAGTGCTGTCAACACATAAACCGAATAATGTGTATAAATTATGGTGAAATTAAGGGAATAAATTGAATATTTAGGATATTTCCCTTAATTTCCACATAGGAATGCCAGGATCCACATTGTATAAAGAGAAGAAAAATGGGGGTTAGTCATATCTCCTCTGATAAACTCCTTTTTGAGTGAAAATGAGGTAAGGAAAATCCACCGTTTTTTATTTAAAATTACCAAAAAACCCTTTTATAGTGTGGACAGAAGGTTCACACCATGATCCAAAATGGTAGGGGGGATATACTTCTTCATGTATTCTTCATGAAATGAACTATATATTTACACCATGAACCCCCTACAATGTCTACTTCCAGTATACTCAGCCTATCAACCTTCCTTGGTTTCTTTTCTAAACCACTGGGTCACCCCCAAAGCCTTGAATGCAATCCAAAAAAACCATTTTATGATTTGTATAATTCTCAAAACTCTAGCTTCAGACCCTTATTCAAAATTACCAATCCACTATATGGAAAATTAGAATTTACTCAAAAACAAAATTATCTAAAATCCATGAGGCATTAAAAAATCCATATTATAACAATTATTATCCTAAATAAGCCAAGGTAGTCCATTAATCATGTAACAAAAATATAAATGCTCTTAAATTCACTGATAACCCACTATTTTCTATCCTTGAATTCCAAATGTTCTTCTCCAACCACCAAAATCAGTATTCACTATATATTGAGCCACATGATCACTATAAAAAACACCAATGAGATGCTGCTCACTGAATCCAATTATACTGACACACCACAATGTTTTCAATTGATTCGTCTCATGATTTATTTTCATGAACTAGACCAGGTACCATGGTAACCCAATAACTGAGTCATCCTGGAAATATCTCGACGAGCATTCCCAATACTCATGGGTCAACGACTAGCACCAGGAATCATACAAAAAGAAATTGATAAAAAAAATTCCACAATCATTTCATAATTAAAACAAACGAGTTACTATGTATATAAATGAGACTCGAATGGCAGTAATGTACCATAAGTTAAACAGATATAACAACCAAATGTATTAAAACAAAGTACCAAGTACAGGAAAATTTGACCACGTTCGAATGGAAACAACTGACCAATTCCATATATCAATATCTATAACCACATATACATTGTGTTTTAACCATTAATAAGTCCCATATGGAAATAATAAACTAACCCCAATATAAAATATCCCTTTTTTTTATATAATAGATCATTAAATTTTTGAAAAGAGGAATTTTATATTCTAGTGTCTTGGAAATTGGAATTAATATATATGAAATGAACATAATAATTTATTCTAATACACTTGTATGGATTCATCATATGTTCATCCTAAGTACAATTACTGCATCCCATAACTTGGAGACATACATCAATGTAAAGGGTGAGCAGAGGGCCTAGTAAGGAAATTAAGTGAAATAGACTGCATGTGATCTTGAGCGATGTCAATAAGAACATGAGGGATATCATAAATTAATGAGAAGGTGGAATATAGTGGAAATAATAACATTAATAATAACATTAAAATTTGGTTGAAACATTTAATTTTGACATTCATGAACATATAACCATGTTCCATCCCCATGGTGTCATTAAAGTCACTGGGGTTATTCTCTAAGGTATCATGAAACTTGAAATCTCTAGAGATTAATTGTTTACCCAATGCATTGGAGAATTATCGGGGAGCACCCATAATATGTATTTATTTTGAAGTGATCGACATATATAATAATCAATCATTTCATAAATAACTCATAGAAAATAAAATAAATGGTTTTCATTTCAAAATTGTTACATTTTACAAGTGAATAAAAACATTACCATTTTTCATTTATAACCAATGGAAAAGGAATGAGGGTTTTATGTTTTTCAACTCAAAAAATATTCCATTTTAATATCTTGATGATTAACAAGAGAAGTAAAATATGTTTGTTTATTCACATAAATAAAATAAAATAATTTCATTAGAAAAAGAGAGAGACAGGTTTTGAGATGAAAATTATGCAGCATAACGGCTATATAGAATGGTTTTAAAAAACATTGAAAAGAGATGGGAAATTGTAACCAAATCATAAATAACTCATAATAAAGTATTGTTACTGAAAAAAATATATCTAATATCATGGTATGGATGTTTGAATGACAAACTACAAGAAAAGGAAACATGAAATAAACGATAAGATGTGATTTGTTTACGAATAGTTTGGTAGCCTAATGACATCATTTAGAATTCAGAAAAATAAGTTGATGACAGTTGAAATTGTCTCTCATAATTTGGAAATAAAATGGACAGAAATAAGTACATATAAGAAAATACCCCATCATAATAAGATAGAAGCTAGAAGACACAACATAAAGGAAGTGATGACTTAAAAGAGGTGGGTGAAAGGTTCCCTTACCTTGAAGAGTTACATCAAACGATCGAAGGATTGGAAATTGAGTAGGCTTGAGGGATCCATGGGAGGACTCCATGGGAGGTAAAAAGACCAGATCGTAAATGATATGGTTTTTAGAATGAAATCAATGAAGGAAGGGATTGGTATTTATAGAAAAAATGAAGGAATATCTAATTAATATCCAAGGGACACCTCATTAGTGGTATTTGGAAAACCTTGCACTTGCCCATGGTATTGAAAAAATGGGAATCCGCATTTAATATTTTACTATTCACAAGTGGACCATAATTATTACATAATTAATTATGTCATTAATCACACCAAAACACAAAACAATATTTTTGTTGTTCACCAAAAAACTAAACATTTTATAAAAATTCCGTTAATTTAGTCTAACCTTGTATAGATAAAATGAATTTAAAAATGAAGGCCATTTTACGAAAATGATTATCTAATTATTATATATTTAATTTTTATGTAGAAAAACCACTTACCAGAAAAATAGTAATACTTAACTAATAATTCTTGAAAAAATTATTTACTTATTCTATTATATCAGATAACCATTCAAGGGGCCTAAATTATATTTATACCTTTTTATGTGAGGGTTGTATTCTATTGGTCGCATTACTTATCATAAGGGTGATATTACTATTTGTAATTTACTATTCACCAAAAATTATGTTGATCTTATTAGAATCTACATTTCATACTGATCACATCTATAGAAGACTGTTTTTTTCAAAAAATAAATCACACTATTAATTATTTAAAGTATAAAAAAATATGTGAAAATAAATATTTCTTCCAAAATTCATCAATAATATAGAACATATTTAAATTCATCCTATATTTATCTACACATTTAATGCTCAAAAAATTAAGCATAATAAGTAATACAAATTTTATTTATACAATAGATTAATCAATGTAACGAATTCTTCAAAAAGTAGCCCCTTATAACACTTGCATAGGACCTATGTGTATGTTGTGATATGGTGATAGAATATTGGGTTTGCTCGTACTACATTGCTCGAGTGCTGATTTTTATCATTTTGAACATCTCTCTTAAGTGATTCTATTCAATCTTCACATGTTGAAGCTCATCATGGGCTTGGTCTAGAGCAAATCCTTAGGATGCAACCTACTTCCCAAGCTTCGACAGATGAGCTTCGTAAGGTCCTAGTCTACAAAATCAGTCCATTGATTCTTTTTTTTATATTATTTAACCATGATAATTTGTATTTATAAACAATAATAATGATGGAATGATTTTATTTTACAAAGGTCATATAATATTAGAAACACAGATTTATAATTTTAATTATAATCACTTCATTATTTAATGTTTATAGATTTCTTGAGTTCAAAATAAAATCACACACAAAATTATGAAACAAACTTTATTCAAAATATCAGGTTGTTTAATTCATCCCGCATTAAGATATTTCATCACTGAGATTTCAACCCATAAAATTAGAAGAGAAATTTTTTTGTGGCTTCTGCCACATAGAATCATATTTTTCCCACGTGGCTTCTTCGAAAATTTGATTTCTCCACAACACCTTAACAAGGAAGGCAATCATGTTGCATAGAACATTGTCTCTATGATCCAAGATCTCCACCAGATTCTCCTTATAAGATAGGTATTGTTCTAGTTGTATCACCACTAGGTTTAGTACATGTGAAGGGTTAGGTTTGTACTTCCTAAAGAGAGATACATGGAAGACAACATGAACTTGTGTTTGATTGGAAAGAAGTGAAAGAAGATTGGCCACTACTCCCATGCGATCAAGGATTTCATAGGGGCCAATGTACCTAAGGATGAGCATCCCTTTCTTCAAAAACCACATGAATCTCTTATAAGGTGACATTTAATGAAAGACCTTATCACTAACATCAAACTCCATGTACCTTTCACAGTTGTCGGCATAGCTCTATTGCCGACTCTATGCAGCCTTAATGTGTTACAGGATATCATGGAATATTTATATCAAATCATGCATAAGATTAACCCCAAGAAGCATTCTCTCACCATGTTCATCCCAACAAGTATAAGTTCTACATAGCTTCCCATACATAGCTTCATAAGGTGAAATTTGAAAGCTCGAGTGGAAGAAATTGTAGTAATAGAACTCAACTAAAGAGAGATGTTGACCCCAACCACCATTAAATTCCATTGAGAATGTTCTCATCATGTTCTTGAGTGTTTGAATAGTCCATTCAAATTGGATATCAGTTTGGGGGTGATATGTCATACTGAAATTCAATTCATTGCTCAGATAATGTTGAAGACTTCTTTAGAATATTATTGTGAACATCAGATCACGATCAGATATGATATAAAGTGGTACTCAATGCATCCTTATCACTTCCTTCACATAAATCCTGGTATGTTGAACAAGGGAGAAATCTTCCCGAATGGAGATAAAATGAGCAGTATTGGTGAGGCGGTAAAAAATAACCCATATCACACTGTTTCCATTGATATTTCTCAAGAGACCAGTGTTGATGTACTTTGTGATATAGTCCCACATACATTCTAGTATGGTTAGTGGATTCTATACCCATTTATGAATTTATCACTCTACCTTCACTTGCTGACATACAAGTAACCTTGACATGTAGTCAGCAATCTCACTTTTCATATTATTCCACCAATAATGATCATGATGGTTTCTATATATATTTTTACCTCTAAGATGTATAGAGAATGTAGATCTATGAGATACATTCATCATATCCTTATTTATTTCTAGAATAGATAGAACACATAGTCTTGTCTGAAATTTCATTAAACCGTATTGATCAATGTTGAACTCAAGAAACATTACATCCTTCATAGCCTCAAACGTCTTCTATAACAATTTATGTTCTTTCTGAGATTTCATGAACTCCTCTAGTAATGACGTTTGAGAAAAAAAATTAGGGTTGATGTCCCTTCCCTTATGTTTCCCATGACCATCTTTACTAGTTCATAGATCAAATTATCACTTTTAATCCTCATCATGAATAAAATAGTTGGGTATTTCTAGTTTAATGCATTTGAGACTTTGTTTTCTCTTTTTAGATGATAATGAATTGAACAATCACAGTGTTTTAGAAGTTCCAACAATAACCTTTGTCCCATGATCAAATCATTTTGTGCGAAACTATTTCTGAATCATTTATGATCTATTTATATATAACATTTCACCCCATAAAGACAATGCCTCCATATCATTAGAGAAAAAACAACCACAGCCAGATCCAGATCAGGCATAGGATATTTCTGCTCATGAGTCTACAATTGTCGAGATGAATAAGCAATGAATTTTTCATATTTCATGAGGATGCACCCAATCCCTTTCATAGATGAATCTCTAAAAAATAATGAATCCTTCTACACTTGAGGGAAGGGTTTACACAAGTGTAGTATCAAATCACTATGTCATCTCTTGGAAACATTCCTCACACTGCTTTGTCCAAATTAACATGAACCCTTTTCGTGTTAACATGGATATTGGATTATAATGTCATGATATTTTTTCTCAAAAACATCTTATAATATAAAGATAATCCATAGAAACTATGAATATCAGTTATTTTTGTAGGTTGAGACCAATCCTATACATATTTTTCCTATACAATGACAATTTTTCTTCCTTCATGGGTAATAATGTGCCCCCAAAAAGAAACTTATTGTAAATATAATTAACATTTTTTAAACATTACAAAAATCCACTTCTTCTGTAGAGTTTGAAAAATAACCCTTAGATAATCCTCATGCTCCTCACCAATTTTGGAATATATTATAAAATAATCAATAAAAAATACCACAATGCTATAAAGGTAATACATAAAGACTCTATTCGCAAAACCCATAAAAATAGAAGGTGCATTAGTTAGTCAGAAGTGTATAACAACAAACTCATAATTCACATATCATGATCGGAAGGCATTTTTTGGAATATCTTTTGTATTCACCCACAATTGATGATAACAAGAACAAAGATCATTCTTAGTGAATAATTGAGCACCAAAATTTATTTCAAATAAGTCATCCATTCATGGATGAGGGTATTTTTCTTCACTGTGATCTCTTTTAGTTCCTTATAATCAGTAAATATCCTTATTGATCCATCATTCTTCTTAACAAAGTGAACAAGTTCTCCGCAATGAAACACACTCAGTCGGATAAAAATATTCTCCAAAAGTTATTGGAGTTGACTCTTTAATCACACTAGCTCCATATTTTCGATCCTATACAAGTTCTTTGATATTAGATGATATCCATGTATGAGTTCAATGGAGAACTATACCTCTCATTTAGGGGGGTCCAGGTAACAACAAATGAAATATGATAATGTATTCATTGACTATGGGGATATTTTTTACCGTTAAACTCTTATTTATATCTTCTTTTTCACCGATCAACTCCATAAAGATTCATATAAGAAGTTATTCTAGAAAAATATCATTTTTATATATCACTCATTGGGAGATAACTATTGGTTTCCCATTCCATAATGCTAAATTTTCCTTTATTATTGCATTTGATCTTAGAATAATACTTTGAAATCTAGTCCATCCCTAGTATAATATCAAATTCTAACATGGTAATGAATAATATATTTGTGATAAGATTTTTCACACTAAAGTAAATACTAGTGTTTCTAAATACTAACATTGCTCGGATAATCCCACTAGGAATCATGACTAATAACTCTACTCAAATAAAATCAGGGTTTGATTATGAATTCTTTAGAAATTTTGAGGAAATAAAAGAATGCATAGAACCAGAGTAAAAAAAGGTTCTTGTTAGAATTTAGATTACAACAGGAATTCCTACCACAACATCGATTCAAACTTCAACATTGTCCATTGTAATTGAAAACGTACAACCTTGTTCATAGGGCCATTGCTAAGGCTGATGGTGATTCCCCTCCATGGCCCTCAGATTCTGACAGTGCTTAGAATATTATTGGACATCTGGTTGGTAATGAACAATAATTTCTTTTTCAATACTGATTGGGAGTAGAGTCATCTTCTCACTATGACAATTCCATGCGATATGGCTATCTTAACACACATGTTGCACTTCCCTCTCCTGAGAAGGTAGTTCCTCAAATGCATAATCCCACATTTATTACATCTATCATGTTTCTCTTGCATTCCTTCTCCTACCTAACCAAAAGTCTAACCTATGAATGGATCCATTGATCATTTATTTTAATTTTATTTATGAGGGCATTGCATCTCACCCAACAGTAGTTCAACTTTCATCACACTCCACAGGATATACTCGTAGATATCATAGTCTCAGTTGTCTAGATTCATCCATAGATGAGGTCTCAGTCTACTAAATAATATATCTACCTTACCATTTAGATCAATGACAAAGACAGAGGTGTAACGTGAAATCCTTTTGAATCTCATCTCATAGCCTCCCACAGATTCAGTCTCCTTCTGCATCATCTCAAGTAACTCCTTCTCCATTGTTTTTCTCATGGAAAGAGGGAAATATATAATAAAGAAGATCTCTCTTAACTCCTCCCACACCATAGATTCATCATCCACTCACGGAATCATGCATTTAATCAGTTTTGACCACTGTTCAGCTTCTCCCTCTATGTAGTAAATTGCTAGGGTTACCATTTCCTTTTCAGATTATCATAGCATAGAAAATATCTTCTTGACAGAGCTGATCAACTATTTAGTAAAAAATGGTTTAGTAGATCCACCAAAGGAAGGTTTTCATTGACATATAAAGGACTCAAAAGAATGTTGTTACCTTCATGGTGAGATCAATATATCATCTTGATTAAATTTATTTCCCATAACATGAGTTAGTTGGTTCATCATTCGCCTGAAATTTTCCCTTCTGACTTCTATCGGTGGGCCATCGGTGGATGGTCCATTACAGTTAACATTTTCATGGTTCCTCTTATTGACTTCAATTTTATAAAAGAATAAATCCTTAGTGAGAAGATTATTTCATTTCTGAATATTTTAACTATAAATTATTTTATGTCTAAAAACATCATTCATAAAAATTACATTTCACTACAAATACTTCATAATGATTCATAAAAAGCTTATTATTTACCATGAATATCCATCGAGAGTGAGAAAATAAGAGTGCCGAAAGGACCATTGTCGTGTACCAGAATACCAATGGTCAATCTCGAATGTACATGTTAGATATTTCACTCCTAGGTACATATGTTCAAGAGCCACATCATCTTGTTCGTATCCAGACATGTATTTATTTGTTCAGAAACCACTTACTTAAAATTGAACCAAAATACGTAGAAGTTTTACTATATTTTAATTTTATATAAAACTCTTCCTAATTTTTTCATAGCCTAATTTCCATAAATAAATATACTATTACTTGATAACAATTATGGAATCCCACCTTTTTTATTACATAACAATTCATTACATTTTACAAACCGAGTATATTTAATGTATAGTATCTGAGAAATCAGGAAAAATATACATGAAATCAGCATAATTATTATAATACACTTTTAAGGCTTCATAATAATTTCATCATATGTAAAATTACTACATTGCATAACCTGGAGGCATACATCAATGGAAAGGGTGAGAAGAAGGGACAGTAAGGAAAACAAGTGAAACAGTTTACATGTGATCTTGAGAGATATCAATAAGAATATGTGGTATATCAAAAATGAATGATATACAAGAATATAATAGGAATAATTACATTATTCATAACATTAAAATGTGTCTACAACATTTCATTAAGACATTCATGAAAATATCACTAGTGACCACCCACATGGTGTCATAAAAATTACCAGCGTTGTTCACCAAGGTATCATGAAACTTTTTATCTAAAGAGATTAATTCAATACCAAATGCATTGGAGCGCTATCAGGGTGCTCCCATAATATATCTTTATTTTCATGTTGTCCACAAATATAAAAATGATACATTTTATAAATAACCCATTTATAATAAAATAAATGAGTTTCATCTCAAAATCATGACGTTTTAGAAGTGCATAAAAACATGATGGTTTTGTCATTTATAAGCCATGGAAAGGAAATGAGGGTTCTATTTTTGTCAACTCCAAAACCTAATATACCCTCCTTGTGTCTTGAAGAATACCCTAAGAATAAAATATGTTAGGGTATTCAAATTAATATAATAATAGAATTTCTTGATAAAAATAGATAGTGGTTTTGAGATGAAAATTATGCATCTTAGTGGCTATACAACATGGTTTCAGAATATATTGAAAAACGAGGGGACATGGGTCACAAAATATAAAAACTCATAATAAAATATGGGTATAGAAGAAAAAATAAATAAGATCATGGTATGGTTATTTGAATGAAATTCAACAAGACAAGGAAACATGAAATACAAGTGAAGAGGCGATTTCTTTTACAAAAAATTCAGCAACATAACAGTGTTGCTTAAAAATCAGAAAAATATTTTTATGAGAGTGGAAAGGGTATCACATCATTTGGACATAAAATGGAAAAAAATTACATATAATCAAATAACCCAACATAATAAGATGGAAAATAGAAGACACAACTTAATGGATGTCATGACTTAAAAGAGTAGGGTGAATGGTTCCCTTACCATGAAGAGTAACATTGAATGCTCAGTGGTTGGGAACATGGGGGGTTTGAGGGAACATTGGGAGGACACCATGGCATGTAAAAGGACCAAATCATATATGAGGGGGATTTTGGAATGAAATCAATGAAGTAATGGGATGGTATTTATCGCAAATGTGATAAAATATTTAACTAATTTCCTAGGGACACCTCATTAGTGGTATTTGCAAAACCATGGGCTTGCCCATGGAATTTTCCCATGGTATTGGCCACTTGGTACACCTCATAAAATAAATTACAATTCACATAGAGACCCGAATTATTACATCATTATTATGTCATTAATGATGTCATTAATCACATGGATACTCAAAATTGTATGTTTATGATTCACCGAAAACAATACAATTCATAAGAATATCATAAATTATCCCTAACCTAATATTGATTTTATGAATTAAAAAATGAACATTATTTTAGGAAAATAATTTTCCAATTATGATATTTGTATTTTTTACATAAAAACAATATTTACCCAAAAATACTAATAATTAACTAATAATTGTTGAAATAGTTATTTACATATGCTATATAATCACATAACATTTAATGATGCCTAAATTATATTTATAAATTCTTAAGTGAGGTTACTATTTCATAGGTCACATTACTATCCTTAAAGGTAATGCTACTATTAAAATTTTACCATTCACAAAAAATTATTAAGTTGTTCTTATTAGACTCTAAATTTATTATCGATCACAATTGTATAATACCTTCTATTTAAAATCATTTCACATTTTTAATTATTTAAAATATACAAAAATATTTTAAAATAACCATTTTTTCAATATTCATGAATAATAGATAACTTCTATAAATTCATCCTATATTTATCCATAAATTTTAAATTATAAAATTTAACCATATTAAGTAATGAAAATTTTATTTATACAAAAGTATTAAACAATGTAACTAAAGACCCATTACATAGCTACATGTAAGGTGTGATGTGGTGATAGAATGTTGGGGTGTCTCAAACAACATTTCCCGAGTGGTGGTTTCTATCATCTTGAACATCTTCCTTATGAGATTCTACACAATATTCAAATGTTGGAGCTCTGATTGTGATTGGTCTAGAGCAAAGTATATTGACTCAACCTCCTTCCCATGCTCCGAATGATGGCCTTCGTATGGCCTGAGTATACTGGATCTGGTCATCGACACATATTTCTATATTATGTAACAATGATCATTTTTATTTATAAACAATAATGATAATCTTAAGAGTATAGTTTCCAAAGGTCATATTAATTAATGGTCTTATATCAGTTGATACACACTAGTGTCATTTTAATTATACTCACTTCATTAATTAATGGATTTAGTACTATTGAGTAAAAAATAGAATAACCCAAAATATTAGGAAAAAAATATTATTCAAAAGTTCAGGTCGTTACACCCTATGTCAAAGGTAGCATGTGAGCTAAAATATGAGTAGGGTCTCACAAAAGATTCCATAATAATGACAAAATTTAATTAACCATATATAGATCTTAATTTAAATAACCGTTTTCATTTAAAAATCATAATGAAAACAATCCATGATTTAAATTTTAGATGATGGAAAAACGTTTATACAAAACCATCACAATTAAATTGATGGAAATATTTAAAAAACCGGTTAACTTCTCAAAAAATTCTAAAATAATCATTTTTATATTAAATAGTTTCTATACATCAAAAGGCATGTAAAGTAGATTAGAAAAATAGAATAATTCCATTTGAAATACAAACAAGAGAGAAACATGGTCATATTACGAATATGGTATTATAGTTCAATGTTATAGGGACTCGACACTCAAGGTGACATAGAAATATGTATAGATGTCCCATTGAACTGCAGCCAAAGAGCACTCATCAATATCCCCTAGGAAATTTGACTTCTTTATTTTATGTTGTAAATCATTGAAAAGAAAAACTTTTTGTCCAAATAAATTACTAACTACCATAGGCTTGAATGTTCTATAGTAAAAACCATATATTGAAAAAAAAATTAAGACATCTTAACATACAATTAAATCCCTATTTCAAATATTCTAATCTTCCATTACAAAACCACAATATGTTTTTAATAAAAAACATTCCTTTTCACCAAGATTTAACCCTAAGGTTTCTATCAAAACCAAATTAATCCATTTCTACAATATGAGATTTTTAAATCTATTCACAATTATATGCCTTAGTTAACTTTTACAAATTAAATTCAAAATTTTAATTTCTCACAAAATTCCATAAATGTTTCAATAAACCCATGATTCAACGGGATTGGGGTTTTTCCTGAAATTCCATTAAATCAATTTCCACAATTAAATTCAATAACGTAATTGAAACAATTTTCATAAAGACATCCCAATAAAATGGAATTGTGGGTTTTTCTAATTTCATGCGAAAACATTTTCCAAAAACAATAATTTAATGCAATTTGGATTAAAATCAAACAACAAAAATAAATTTCATTTAAAATAAGTTATTTAATTTCAATAAAAAAATGAATTTAAATTTACAAGTTTATGTTTAATCAATTGGGCTGGCCAAAATAGAACCACATACCTTTTTTATAGAAACACAATACCCACAATGACACCCACCAATAAGAACAAAGTAACAGAAGATCAAGGAATTCAACCTATAAATGAAATTTACAACACAAAGATTAGATCCATCAAAATCAATCTAGTATTTGAAAGTCTAAGTAATCAATAACGAACGAGATGAAAATTCATGGATACCACTTAATGGGACAGTCAGATCATGGTCACAACAATGACCAATATCCAATAAAAAATACATAGAGGGTTTAGAGGCTCCTATAATCACTTAGGGAATTATATAGTTAATGAGAAAATAATATTGGAGGAAGAAAAAGGTAATTTCATCTAGGATAACTATTTGAATTCCACACAAAAAGATTTACATGATATGTAATTCATTTACACATTGCATAATTGAAAAATACAAAAATATCCACACACAAAAACATTGCATTATTATAAAATGGTCATATTTTTATTTTAAATTTTAAATGTTGTGTAACAATTTAAACAATTTTTGAGTCCCTAAAAATCTGCAGAACCAATTTTTTTTATTTTGAGAATCCAAAAAATCAATTACCTCACTTTTATAGGTATCATCCAAATTTATTCTCGCTCATACCCCACCAATAAAAATGGAAAACCACATAAAATCTTAAACATTATGTGATATAAATGTAAGAGGATGTTTCAATCATTTCAACATAAGAACGTTTTCTCCCCAGAAAGCCCAATGAGGAGCTTCCATGAATAAAATATGTGACCACTTCTCTCTCTACAGTTCCACCATCTCTAACGTCTCATGAAAATCAATATTGTGCATCCATAGCACGTAAAACAAGGTATTATCCTCCCACAAATTACCTCAGCTTCAGAATCAACATTCCTCATTTGATTCTTAGTCATGGAAAAATCAGGATCAAGCTCAACATCACTCCATCTCAAAACATGAGATGGATCAAATAGATACTGTCGAATTGAAGATACATGAAACATGTTATGTATCAACGTCATCAGTGTTGGAAGTACTAAATGATAATATACATCACTGACATTATAAAAGAAAGGTTCCCAAAAATAAGGTCCAAATTTCATTGCATCCAAATATGTCGATGATCCAAAAGAAGTAAAACCATCAATAACTCCTAGTCACTAACTTAAAATTTCAATGGTCTTTGATGGTGATCATCATAAGACATATATCTTTTCTATTCCATCTAAATCCTCTGATAAATCAACTAAATATTTAGTATCATATCGTAGAAAAAAACATTGTCCAACCTTAGATCATTCACCAATATCTGATCAACACAACATAAATTTATATGTCCATCCATAAATGGTCTTAAATGGTTCCATTATAATTGTGGACTAGAAAATGTTTTTTTGAGAAAAAACAACGAACCCTTAGTGGTTATTTGAATATCCCCAAAAGTCAAGTACATGAGTGTGAAGAATATCCTAAAGAGTATGTATATATCTATCTATCAGGAAATCTGACTTCATATTGTATGTCATGCCCAAATGGAACTCGATACCAGTAAATCTTGAAGAAATCTACAAAAATGAGATGTGGACTATGTATCACTATTAGATACTATTTTAGAATAAATTTAGTGCACAGAAAACAATCTCTTTAACATTGATATTTACCAACTAATCCACATTGGTTGTATCACAAATGTGTATAAAGTTAGCTGATTTATTCAATTGATCAATCACAACCAAAATTACATTATCATTTTTCTAGGAATGTGGAAACCCAACCAAAAATTCCATAATGATTTTAACCCACTTTGTAGTCGGAACAATAATTTGTCTCACGATAAATCGATGGTTTCTAGTGCATAGACTTAACCAGTTGGTATGTATATCAATAAGTGAGAAACTTGGTAATTCCCCATTTCATTCCTGGCCACCAGAACTACCGTCTCTTGTCATAGAACATATCCATGCTTCCTGTGTACACTTCTCACTTGGGACTATTGAAATCCCACAGAACATATTTCATTACGACTAATATTACAACAATTTTATTTTGATAGTACAAAATTCTATTGTTGGAGAATGACAAACAATATATTGTCTCCCCAATATAAAGAGAGTCTCTAATTATATTGAATTGAACATCTAGGTATTGTTCCAAAATAATTATCTCGATAATAGAATATTTCAACTGAACTCTATGCATGGAAACCGCGTCCCTTATTTCCCATACTCCAATATGAAACTATGCCAAATGATCCATCAAATTCCAATCTTTTGAATATTCTTTCGCTTTATGGGTTTGAAGTTCCCAGGTCAAATTATCTTCAATGGTATTCACATTCACTACGGTATAAGAGATGTTAAAATAGAAATATTGTACGTATTAAACTTGATTTTTCGAGAGGATATTCAAATCATTTTCTGAGAAGATATAACTCCAGTTATTTTGTTCAGAAACCATGGTAAATAGTTCTCTTTAAAGATAATGCTACAAAATATTATGTGTGCGCATCACAATTTTAAGTTCATGTTCATGGGTTGGATATTCCTTCTAATGTGGCCTATGATGATGATATACAAGGGAAATGAAATGGTCACCATACATAATAAGACAAACCAAACCTAAGCTTGATGAATCAAAGAAGACATCATAGCCCTATCCGGACTCTCGAAGTGTCAAAACCAGAACAGAAGTAAAAAAGTCATTTTCATCTCAACAAAATACCCCTAAAAATTTCTAAGCCCAATAAATCACTACTCCCTTCTTAGTTAGAGCAATCGTCGGTGAACACAACTTTGAGATGTCCTTTACAAAATAGTGGTAATTTCCAGCTAAGCCCAAGGAGCTTCGAATCTCGTAAACATTTTGTGGTTATTCCCATGTCATAACAGCATTCACCTATTCAGTATAAACATAAATACAATTTTCATACACCACATCTTATAATAAAATCTGTTCTGAGATCTAGAAGTCACGTTTCTATAGATTGGAAAAGTTGGTGATTTCTTATAAAACTCATAACTCTTCTCAGATGATGCACATGATCCTCCTCAAAATTATAGTAAAGGTGTATGTTATCCATAAAGACTAACAAAATGGATTCAATATACTCATGGAAAGTCTTGTTCATTAATACCATGAAAACATAAGGAGAATTTTTATGACAAAATCTAATGAATGGGTATTCATAATGGTTGTTCCTAAACTGAAAGGTGGTTTTTGGAACATCAGATTCTTTTATCTTCAAATGATGGAAAACGAATCAAAGATCAATCATTAGGAACAAATTTTTCCTTTACAACAGATAAAATTGATAATAAATCTATGAAATCAGATGATTTTTCTTTAATATAACTCGATTTATATTTCTGTAATCAACAAAAAGGAATAGTTAATCATAATATTTCATATAAAATAGAACAGGAACAACAAATGGTGACAGACTCAGGAGTATAAATAATTTCACTAAAAGATCATCCAACTAGGAATTAAAATCATTCTATTATGCTGGATCCATTAGGTAAGAATTAATGTATATTGAATTAATGCTAATCACTAAATAAATATCATAGTTTACCTACTTTAACAATACAAAAAAATAATTTTAAAGAACATTTCGGTAAACTCAATGACATCAAGAGGGATATCACTGATGAATGATTCCCATTTTAGGTCGAAGGAAATATGGATATCACTTTCTATAATCACAAATAGGATGTTTTTTCTATTAATGACCAAATTTATCCTTCTCCTTGAAAGACATGGAACACGCTATCATGTGTAGTGAAGTAGACTATTCAAAGATAATAATCAATCTTGGATTGATGGGAAACAATCCAATCAATCCCAAAAATTATGTCAAATAGTTTCTAGTTGATAAATAGAAAACTCCAAGCAAGATCAAAATCTAATAAATTAAAAACACAAGTGGGACTACAAAGACAATATTCTCTCTTTGGACCTAGGGGTGTAGTAATATCCATTGAAAATGATAAATTCTCCATTGTATGGTTTAGAATATTAAGCATAGCAGCTGAAATAAAGAAATGAGATACACTGTTATCAAATAGAGAAGTCAATAAATATGAGGTTATATAAATGGTAACTAGCACAGCTGTTGGGCTCACATTGGCTTCCTCTAGAGACTCTTACACTGTGTAAAGAAACTTTGTTTCATATTAATATGGATAGACCCCTTTTTTACCTAAATCATATAATTTATAAACAATTTTAGAGGGCTCTGATTATCCAATTCCACCATGTAGAGTATAATAAAAATGTAAAAATCTGTGCAAGTGACATGATCATCTGCTGGAGCCATAATTGTTGGGCGCCTCAATGCACACCCACTTAGAATTGCATGCCTTTCCAAATTGGTAAAAAAAATTAATATTCCATGCACCACAAGATTAATCGAATATCCTTGTTATTGAGAAACACTAAAAATCGTAGTGATTTGTACTTCTTGTAGAGTAATGCAATCTACCACTAGGATTTAATGAAACTCATGATAACCCTGACTGGTCATCTTGGTCCATCTCGACCATTAGAACTATATATAGTACATCATCATAAGTATGCATATTCAACAACAAAATTTGAGAATGAATATCTTATGAAATCCCAAATACATCTAAAAATCCTTAATATTTGCATTTGATAATACCTCAATGTGAAAACTACAGAATCTCATTAAACATTATTTGTATACTCTATCATAGTCCACTCAACATAATTAATTTTAATAAAATTTGTTCCCTTGATCAACAAAATCTACTCTGGATAGGAATATTTGGTGAAAAGATCCTTAAATACATTCCACTCTAATTTCTCTTTCTTTTCTATTGTCACCATCATGTCCCACTATCACCTTCTTAGTCCTTCTATCATGATGGAGAGACAATTCAACATGATCTCATTGGGTCTGTCTAAGAATCCAAATAGATATTCCATCTTTCTCGAACTTTACTCAGTCCCTTGAGGATCATTGAATCCATTTAATGTCATTGGAAGCTACAGTATGATCTCTTGAGAAAAAATCATTATAATGACACGATGAGGCTCCACAACTATAGCGAAAATAGGAACTATATGTGGTTTCTATCATAGACACTGAATAGGATGCACTATCACTTCCACTAGACTTATGTCCACCAGAGGATTCACTCGTGGAGGTTCAATGTCAACATCCTCCAAAATGAGATTATCACAAATTATCAAAGGAATGATGGTACAAAATATCATAAAACAAATTTGAAGTCAATAGATTAATTCTGAAATATAGTTGGACTGAATACAAATACTCATAAATAGACAATATAGTATTTTGATTTCATCCTATCCAAGTCTCATATAGGGAAAAGACTAGAACTAATTCTCAAGATGTATTTACCAAAAAACCCATGGAAACATAAGGTTCATTGTGGTGAGAGCAGACCAGTAACTCAATCGAAACTGACTTCAATTTTTCGAAAATATTACAAAAATGCGTATTGTATTTTAAAAAAATCTCAACATGGTGCACTTATAAAACTATTTCATGAACAAAACCAGGTACTATAGTAACCAAGTAACCAATATTGTTGTGATATAGCCATAAGTTCATTCCTGGTCCCCATGGGTTGAAAACTAGCACCAAGTATTTTATAAAAATATTTTTAGAATAATTTTTCCACAAGCATTGTGAAAGTAAACAAAATGTGTCAGTATCCATAAAATATTATCTACATTGGTAGTAATGTACCTTATGTAAAATTGGTATACGAACCCAAATTACTATAACAAAATACAAAAAAATGGAAAATCCATCCAATTTCAAATAAACAAAACTCACCAAGTCAATGGATCAATTACTATAACCAACTCCAAGAGGTGATTTACCCCTACATGAACCTCGAAGGAGATAATCTAAAAAAACCGAAGGCATATGTAGGGTGTGAGTTTAAATCCCAGTAGGGTCTAACCAAAGATTCCATAATAATATGACAACATTTAAATAATTAAAGAAAGATTACAATTTAAAAAAAATAGTTTTGAATTTCAAAATCATAATTTAAACAATTCATGGTTTACATTTTATATGATGTAAATACTTTTAAACAAATACATCAAAATTTAATTGATGGAAATTTTTAAAAAACAATATCACTTTTCACAAATGAAATTAATGAAATATTATATATAAAATAGTTTACATAAATCAGAATGCATGTAAAATATTTTATGGCATTGGAATATGTTAATTTGAATTAATAAAAATCGGGAAACATGGTCATATTCATAAGAAGTTATGATAGTTTCATGATATAGGGACACCACAATAATGTTGACATTTCAATATGTGAATATGTCCCATTGAACATAGGATAAAGAGGACTCAATACCACAACATATGGGATGTTATAAACTACACTTATGTTTTATAACATTGTAAATCATAAAGATTCATACAAATATATCACCTAATATCTAAGGATTTCATGTTCTCTAGTATACAACATTGATGGGAAATTTAATTTAAGATTACATAAAATTCAATTTCATCTGATTCTCTATTTTCAATATTATAATTTTACATTTAAAACACATAACATCTTTTTAATAAAAAACATGAATTTTCACCAATTTAAAACTCTAAGCCTCCTATAAAACAATTTTAAGCCACTTCTACAATATAATAATTTGAAATCAATTCAAAATTTAATTTCACAATTAAATTTCACAAATTAAATTCAACAATTTAATTCTTCACAAAATTCCTTCATTTTTTCAATAAATCACCAATTTAAATGAATTGGGGTTTTTTCACAATTTTCCATCAAATCCATTTTGATAATTTAATTCATAAATTTAATTGATACAATATCCATGAACACACCCCAATTAAATTTAACTGGGGGTTTCCCCAATTGCATTCGAACATAAATTTCAAAAAAACACAAGTCAATGGAATTGGTTTTTTAATAAAAAAATGAATGAAATTTCATTTAAAACATGAAATTAAATTTAAATAAAAAAATTAATTACAATAATAATATTTAGGGTTAATAAAATTGGAAAACCAAAAAAGAACCACCTACCATTTTCATGTACACAAAACTCCCACAATGACGCCCACATACATGAAAAAAGGCATAGAAGATCTAGAAACTCATCCAAGAAATGAGATTCAAAAAAAATATCACAGATCCAAAAAAACTCAAGATGATTTAAAAATCACCATGGAAAAATATATAATGATACACCAAGACAAGGAGACCTGTTACTTGATGAGTCACACAGTGATCTCAACAACAAGGAGATTGGATTACAGTTTAAAAATAACCCTCTGAACATTACATGAGGTTTAATTCAATTTAACATCATGTGATTTTAAAATCCCAAAATCAGTGAAAAAACTCATCTCATTATGATAAAATAGATTTATTTTTATTTTAAAATATAATATAATGTAACAATATTACATGGCATGTAAATCCCTAGTGGAAATCAGAACCAACAGATTTAATGCAGTGAATCAAATAAATTTGTGAATTCACTATTACAGGTTTCCTCTGAATTCATTCTCTATCATACCACACCAATGAAAAGGGGAAACCATGTAAAATCAAAAAGAATACCTGATTGAAAAGTAAAGGGATGATATGCTTATAATTCACACAAACAATATTCTCCCCTCACTGAGGCTAATTCCAAAACAGGGTGCTCCCCACTATAGTAATAAACTATCAAAAACATGCATCTAGTTATCCACCAACCGACTAACCACAACACACATAATGATTCTCACATGGTTCCCCACACTGTATGTCCCACCACACAGAAAACACTAATTGTACCAACTTTGGATCACTTTCACCAAAATTCTCAATCACACATGCCGATAAATATTATATTGAAGCGCATTCTCCAACTCAACATTTTTACCAATGACCGCTACCTATAATTTCCATCTTGTTCCCTGATTCATGGATATAGATTTACATTTCATTTAATGAATTCTCATCCCAATAGAATGATTAACTATGTTTCATCACATGATTCACCACCTAAACTACGTGACAAAACTAGGTTCTGACCCCTAAATCACATTATGAATAAGGATCACCTCCTAAACAATGAATGAAAATAGTTTCATCACCTATGATATGTGAAGAACCATTGTTTCACCCTCTAAAACATGCAATGAAACAAATTTATCCTAGATCAATGCTATGAATTATTGGTCTTCCCACTAAACCATGTGACGAATCATGATTTATCCCATTAATTTATTTTTATCACACCAAAACACTGTAAACGGATTCCAATGTACTAACTCCACCCAAATTTATATATAAACATTAAATATCTTATTATCACAAGGAACCCGATATTAGATAGTCAAACACAATCCAAAAACCTGATTCCACCATGACCATCCATCATATTATTTCACCATGATCATAACTCCTCCCACGTGAGTCCTTTCACCCACTAATGATTCATTACATCCCTCAATAAGATCATCATCATAACCACTCTAAATTACCCAAACATCCATTATATATGTCCTATGATCCATCCATTACAACACATAATGACTGGATGTGGTCTTCCCACTCATATTAGAGAACCAACTAGAATACAAAGAGCCATGGACCATTTCTAGCTCACCAGGAATCACATACATCACCCTCCAATGGAGATCTCTGCACTACATGTACTATCATTTACCATTCCTCATGAACTGACCCTAATCAGGTCACAACACAACAAGCACATCACTCTTATCAAGCCATAATTATCTCTGAAAACACCTAACAACATGTATCTCTAATGGTCCATGTCATGGTATTAATTTAGTTTTGTCGTACTGTGGTACCGCAATACATAACCAATGAAATGTATTATAATATTAACTTAAAAAATTATCATCCACATACAAAAATTTCAATTCCCTTGAGAATCACACCACTAATTTACTGATGTACCATCATTCTAGTTTCTCCATATCACATAAAATTCTAAACAGAACTTCACACGACATGTTTCATCGATTCACAACCCAACCAAGCATCGTGCACATCCATCGTGTTCTTACCCTCCTACATTGAGTTTTTTCTTAGAAAATACACTCAATAACATCACTCTCCTCCACTAGGTTGATTTTCCCCTTGAGAACCCTCTCTCAATTTCATAATCATGGTCTTACTTGCCCTCACATAAACCCAACATGTGTACCCTATCGTGCAACCTAATCTTTTAAACATGAACTCACACTACCACAAGTCATGTCCGAATAAACATAGGCCCACACTCTTAATCTCTTGACAATTCCCCACTTCATGTCAGGCATAAACCATAACCTATGGTATGTCACACACCAACGTTAACCACATAACCACCCATCCCACAAGCTTCATTCTAAATCCATGAACTTATACGCACACTTATTCCCATGAAAATATCATCAATACCATGTAATAATCATGTTTTTGGCAACCCAAATCATAATTTATTCCTCGTAACATTATCCATAACCCATAATGGTTTTCCATTGAACCACTTGGTATAGTTATGTTCATTTCCAATAAGAATACATATGGGAAAACTATTTATAGGATTTCGAACCATTTAAAACCCAATAAAATATCCCAATGACCCACAATGGTCCATCATTATCATGAAACACATGTAAATACTCTTATCACCTCTCAATCATATCATTCCCTCACTATGTCATACCCATGAAATAAGTGCATGTTCCAACCCACTATGGGTCTCCCAATATCCCTTTATTATGGGATTTTATTATAATCACAGGAACCCACCTCACCATAAGATTTACATAACATTCAATCAAAAGGAGATATAGATGGTCTAGCTGGTTATAATTATACAAAAATATTATATGGGAAAATACCATTTATTTTAAAAAAAAATAAACAAATAAAACTATTGTCAGTAAACAACTATAGAAAATCACACATATGTCATGTCAATCAAATGTGCCTATCATGAAGCCTAAAAATATTCTCTTTCCAATGATTCAAGAGATATACACAGATGTCTTTCCAAAGAAAAATTATCTAAACCACTATAAATCATAATCCTCAAAATCCATGGGTTTCACCCAACGTGTAATCATACAATCATCACATCAAAAACCACAAATAGAAATCGAAAACCCCAGTAAACTAGTCTTACTAGAAAGAAATGTGTTCTTTATACACCACTCTGATATCTATCGCAAACTCTAACACATTCTTAGACAACATGTCTTGTAACAGCCTGAGATTTTTTGAAATAATTTTTACTTAATTAATTTGTCTTTTTGATATTATTCATTTCGTGTGACTCTTGAAATAGTTATATATATATATATATATTCAAAAATAAATTAAAACATTATATTGAAACTTCACCATCTTTTAATTCTCTACACACAACACATACATGGCATGTTCTTGATTCATCATGTGCATGGCGTACATTACACACAATACCGAGTTTCTACAATTCTTCATTTGATTGTTGTAATTATTTAAAAGAGATAATTATAAACTAGTAATTAAAATAGTAAAATTCATAGTAATATATAATTGTAAATTTTTTTATAATGGTTATATATATATATATATATAGAATATAGAAGATGAAAATTATAATATTTTGTAATGTCAGTGTATGTTTAAAAATACTATTTTCTCGAGTGAACTGGTTTCATGTCCTTCTTGTAAGAACAATGAAATTAATTTTAAACTTATATAGAAATTTAATTTCATAAAATAAACTAAATTTTTTAATTTATAATTCCACAATTATCCTAGGGTTAGTTTCTTGTATTTTTCTACAAAACTTTATTTTTTGTTGAATTGTTAATAATATTATATTTTAATTAACAATTTTCTTTTTTTAAATAATTATTAATGATAAATTATTCATTATGTTTTTTTATGGTAAAATTATATTAATTTAATATGCTTTAAAACAATTTAGTTAATTATAATAATTTTAATTTTGAAATTTAATATAAAATCATAACAATATTTTGAATCTTCTTCTACATTAAAAATTCAATTAGTTTTGTCCCAAGGGAAGGTTTATCATTATTTTTAATTTTTCTGCTTTATTGAATAGAATTTAAAAAAGGTAAATACAAAATTTTATTTAGTATAATATTTTTAGTTGAAATAGACAATGTTTTTTTACCAAAAAGACTAATAAAAATGATTAATATTAATAAAACATGATTAAGGTCATGTGAAGCATAATTAGGGACTAAACCATAATCATAGGGGTCCAAATTACCTATCCACTTGTCAGAACCCATTATATGGCCATATTTAATCCATAATCCTTCAAGAATTTATTTTTTCCATGAAATATTATAGGTAATAAGATGTGTACACCTAACCTGCTTTCAAAAATTCCATGTGAGTCCTTTTCCTACAATATATAAAGCCACCAACTCTCCATTTTCTTCACACATCTCAAAAAAATGGATTTATCAATTATAAAACTAATAAGGATCATAAAATATATCTCTTACTTTTATAATCCTCTACTTAGGGAGAAATAAATCACAGGAATCATTTTGGCAGAGACCAAAAGGAGTAAGTCGATTAAGAGGTAACCTCTTCTATAAAACTCCATTATTTTATTTTCGTTCTCCACCCCCTCCAGTTATTTTATACTGTGATTCAATAACAAAACGAATATATTTAATATATTATTATTTTTTAGGATATGGTTTTTAACTACACATACACACACATCCATCTATTAGGTAGCAGACATACTATTTATGTGTACAATGAACTACCTCTTCACGAAACAATGATTGTTCATTTTTCCTTTACAACCTCTCATTGTGAAAATAATGATGGAAACACAATTTCTACATTACATATATTATATTAAATCTTTATTTAAGATTATTTATTCCTTTTAAAACACATAACTTTTTTACATTCCATTTGATGTAAATATGATAATTTCATTTGAGGAAGTGTGGACTACTGCCCCCTCAAAGAGATGTGATTTGAGCACACACTAAATAGACTTTATTCAAGATGGGATTAGTGAAATTAGAAAATATATATGATACAATAAGTATACTATAAAAATTATAAATAAATATATATATACATATTACAAGTACTTTTTTCATTTCAATATGATAAAAAACGGAAACAACGTTCAAGCGTACGTACGACTTAACGTAACCATGAACGGTGTATTCCATTTCGTACATCTATCTTCTATAGATTATTATAATATAAATATAATAAATATAAATGATATTTATATAATGTTTTAAATTTTTAAAATCATTATATAATTAAAAGGATAAAATGTATAAAAAATAAAGACTCTAGAGAAAATAATGTGAACACTAATAGAAGCTTAACCTTAATATGAAATTTCAAACAAGATGGAAATATAAAGTCATAAAAAATCTATATATGATATTATATATAAGAATATGGTTATGTAAAATATTTATAATAAATTTATATTTATTATATGATAGGTTTTAGTGTCTATGATGAGAGTCATGACACAAGGTAAGGGGATTTCATATCACTTTTTATTTCCGTGAGATACATGGCTTATGCACCAACCATTACTTGTATGTGGGTTACATATACATACCATTTATTTTTTTAATTATTATTATACACAAACTTATGGGTTTTTAAATATCAATTAAATGATCTTTATTTTATGGACTAAATGTTTCAAAAGCTACCAAATCGATAAGATAGTTTTGTCTCAATTTTCTTTCTTTGGGACACATGTTTTATTATGCACATAAATTATTTTTTGATGTGAATATAATTAGATTTGACCTCTAATATAATTAATATAATACATTTAATGATATTTTAAGCATAATTTAATTCCACTTTCTGAAATGTGGGTATAGTTCATGGTTATTATGTGATAAAATGTTTATTGAAACAATATCATTAATTTTCGAGTTTATTTATGAGTTTTCTTCCTTTGTTGAAATATTATAATCAATATATCAATAATATTAAGGAATTATCTTATCCTATGGTTATTCATGATATATTTATGTATTGGTACCATTTTTATACTCTTTGGTACATAAGATAGATTAGTGTTTTTATGAGTGCCTGTCATTACCCCATCGTTTGTCAGAAATCTACATTCCTTCTAAAATAATTTTTTTGTAAAAAGGGTTTCCAAGAATATTGTACTGTTATCCTATAATAATAAAAAGGCATATTTAATATTTTATCTTTTACCAATTTTTTAAAGGAATCATATTTTCACATTTATAATAATAAATTTTTTCAATCATTCTACAATGCAAAAGAAATGTTGTTCTTACCTCGTAAAACATGAAAGGATTTACCAACTTTCATTTTTTTAATGCTTCATTTTAATTTTTAAAAGGTTAATTCTGAAGAAAGAATTTAAAAAATATAATTTTCAATGAATGGGTTTTGAAAACATTTTCATAATTCCTTAATTATTTTCAGATTATTTTTCAAGAAAACCGTTTTCTAAAAAGATGTTAATATTTTTTATACTTTTTTAAGGAAAATGGTTTTAAATCATTTTTATAGATATTTTTATATATGTTCAAATAAATTGGTTTCAAAAAGGTTTTCAATTCCTTCTTAAAAATATTTCATGAATATTTTCATGAAAATAATTCTCAAATGGTTTTTATTTTTCAAATAGCATTTTTTTCAAGAAGAAATAAATTTTTCACCATGAAATGTTATAAAATGATCTATGAAAATGATTTACCATCTAAGATAACATCAATTTGTTTTACTCATTTCATTCAGGTTAAATGATTTAATGATTCAATTCAAATTTTTTATTTGATTGACTTATGTTTTTTTTTCTATATTTTTTATGAAACCCTTTTCTCTGATATGGGTTATGTGTTTATGAAACCTTCTTATTTTCACGGGATATGAATTGAATGAATGCTTAAAAACAATATATATTTTCCATAGGTTATTATTTGATGAAATATTATTCATACCTTTTTCATTTCTATGGTTTATATTTTTATGTTTATAAAACCCATCTCTTTTCAAGAGTTATGATATGATGAATGTTTTTAAGAACATTTATAAACAATTTTGTTATTTTATGGGTGGGTACTATATCTCCCTCTAATATATTGGGTAATGAAATTTTTTTTATGAGCACAAAGCGTATACGGGGAGTATCCCAAAGCTAAAACAAGATGGTATGTGGGAGGAAATCTCAAGCCCAAAATAATAAGGTACATGGGAGGATATCCCATGACTAAAACAATATGGTAAATTGTAGGCAATACTAAGGTCAAAATAAGAGGGTACATGGTAGGACATCCCAAGACTGAAACAATATGGTAATGGGGTGTACATACCAAGACCCAAACAAAATGGTACACATGAGAACATCCCATGCCTGAAATAATAGGGTACACGAGATGGAATCTCGTGCATGAAGCAGGTGCAAAAAAGATTAACCCAAGAATAACATGTTACAGAGGCCTTGGTGGGATACCATTTAATAGGGATTTTATATGGTTATGTGTTTTACAAAATAGCATGTTTTATTCATATGTTATGATTTCGTGGATTATGTTCTCTAATTCAGTATGATTTAATTCTTATAAACATTCCATGTTAATTGTGATCGTTAATATGAAAGGTATGATATTAAAATGTTATTATAACGTTTTAAACCATTTTTTCATGTTTGGATTTTGCATTTTCTTTATTTATCCTTACTAATTATCTGACTGTACCTCTTCCTTATGTTACCTTTCCCCATCTTATAAATAATTTTTTTATGTTGTTGTACAAAATGTGGAGATCATTATAGGTTATTTTGAATATTTTTCACCAAGGTAATTTTTATTTCAGGCTTATAAATACACTATACTACTATGGTCCTCATGCAAGTATTTTTGTAATTTAATCAATATTTTTCTAAATCGATTAAATACAAAGTTATGTTAAGATTAGGACTCTATAGTTGATATAAAATGAATGGTTTAGTCAATATTTGGAAACTAGTATGATAAACGTTTATTCAACATGCTAGATATATTTATTATGTTATGTCTAGGGATATCTTTTAGAATAAGTATAAGGATGAGTTAACAATTAGACAAAATAAACTATAATTTTTGTAATGTATGGAGTGAGTAGTTTCCTATAAAAAATATTAGTATGGATACTGCAAATGGATGTGGATCATGAAATGATGTACCTAGTGGTAACAACTATGAATAGAGGGTTCAGGACTGACGTTGGGAAAACTAGTACACGACAACAGGACAAACTACATAACTAGTTTGATGCTTCATAGGGATATACTTTGCGAATTCACCAAACTATTCACAAAACATCATGAAAGAATTATATATATGATATCAATGAATTATGTAGAATAAACCTATGGTTTCATTCACTAAATATGTATGATTCATGATTTATACGACCTATATGTGATTTTTATAGATTATATGGATTTCATCTATGATAAGTGTTTTTAACATTAGGATTTATGGTTTTAGTCAATGGTGTGAACTAGAAGTTGTGCTAACATTTAATTTGATGGAAATTTTTTTTATGATTTTTCAAAAGGGATGATCACTGGTGAGAACGATATTACGATTGTTCCAAATCAGCTATCATGATATATGATTAAAAATGATAGCTTTGGTGATATTCCTAAAACACCGAATAAGAGGATGATGGATGTTTATAAATTTTCACATGGTAAAAAACATTGATTAAATAAGATAAGAAATCCTATATTTAATGAAAAAGGAAAGAATAACCTTTCGGTATAACTGAAATGGAGGGTAAGATGTTATCATTACGGGAAAATAGTTCATATTATGATGAATTTTTGTGGTGTTCAATGTATTATATGTGTACAACATAAGAATTACAAAACACAATTCCATGAACTAAGAATTTACTTCTAAACTAATGAATGCCTTATTCTATGACATTCATTAAATTGGGAGGATAGATGTATTTATGTATTTGGATTCTAGAATTATCAATCGTCAAATATATAAGGGAGGTTCAGTTCATTTTTTTCCCTAAGGATGTACATGAATACGATTAATGGTTCCGATAGACTAGATAAGTGATTTAATGGTAAGGTGTTGTCCATTGAAAACACATGAATAAAGGAAATATGACCCCAAATATATCCCTCATGTTAAAATAATGTTTTTTGTATAACTATATGTTTGATAAGAATAAGAAAAATAGATGGTACTGGTTACACTAAAAATAATAACGTATTTATTGAAAAAGAATATTGTTACATCAAGGATGGATTTTATAGATTTTTCCAATCTAACTAATATATCCGACAAACATTGTAATAAGGAAACATTAATGTTTTATATAAGGATTTATGGTAATTCAGTTCAATATGATGTTTCATGAGAATATATGATTAAGTTATTCATATTTTTGGAATGTCACAACCAAGAGCTAATTTGTCTTATATGGGGATACAACATTAATCTGATTTTGTTACATAATTATAAGGTTTTCGATTTTCAACATTCATAATGGTTATAACAATTACCGTTTATGGAAATATTATGTTAAATTTTTGATAAAGATTGTGATATTAAATTATTATCTCACAATATGAGGATTTATGAATATTGGATAACCAGTTATAAAAACATTGTGTTAATGATAATTGATGATAGATGAGATGGAATATCATGGATATCTGGATCCCTTAGTTATTCATGAAAAGAAAATTCACCATCTTATTGGGATTAAGAGGTGAAGTGGATCATTGATTAACAAATGGTATGGTTGTCCTGAAATCATGAATGTATATCTTTTCATGAAAATTCTTTAACATTTTGAAAAGGGTACTTCAAACCTAAAATTTTTTCCTAGTACCTTCATTTCCAATGAATTAAAATGTCCCAAAGGTCATCACATATTTAGGGATTTTAGATTTTTAGCTTTCTCCCAACCTTTTTCAATATCACTATCAATAAAATCATTAGGGTAAGATTTATCTTCCATGTTCAGGTTTCCACATCCCACCTATGTTCTCGTATATGGGAATCTCATTATGAGTTACTTTGAGAATCCATAATGGGTCCAAATTTTCTATTTGAATGGACGTTTTAGTATTAATTTTTATGATTTGGGTGTCAGTGAATGAAAAATTCAAATATTAATCCTTGATAACCCCTATGAATATTGAAGGAGAAATTTATTTTATTGGGGGTTAAATGTAACACACTGATATTTTGTAAAATATATTTTTTCAAATTAATTTATCTTTTTTATATTTTCCATTTCACGTTAAACTATAAATAGTTATATATATATATATATAAATATATATTAAAACACTAATTCAATATTCCATTAACATGGAACTAACTATAATTTCTCTACATGACACACTGACATAGAATGTGCTACACGCAACACCGCCTTGGAATACATTACATGCAATATTGAATTTCATTGAATCATCATCTTAATTTAATAATTATTTAAAAGAGATAATTATATCCTAAGTCATTAAAAATAATAATATGAATAGTAATAACATATTTTAAAATATTTTTATAATGGTTTTATAGAAATAAAACATATAGATATTGAAAAATATAATTTATTAATGTATTTATATGTTTAAAAATATAATTTTCTCTAGTAAATCAACACTCATGTCCTTCAATGAAGAACAAAAAAATGATTTTAGACACAATATAAATTTAATTAGATAAATCAAACTAGATTTTTAAATTTATAATTATGAAATTATCTTAGGATTAATTTTTGTGGATTTTTTGAGAAAAATCACTTTTTGGGGAATAGTGAGAAATATTTCCATCCAATGGCCCGAAGGCCTTTATTTTTTATTGATTTTTTATAATACAAATTTCAAGGGGTGAGGTAGAACCTTTACAATTTCCGTATGGGTAGGTATTACATGTCCTGTAGGCCGTAGAAGAATTCATTTCCCGTAGGATTCAAGCATTACATGCAACCCAGACTCACTACATAGAACTTCTCATCCCCAGTATCTTCATAGTGAAATCAGTTCCCCATCATTGCATGGATGTTTGGCTAATCTTTCCCATGCATGCACAATCTTGTCCTGATGGCAGGTGTCATACCTCTTCATTCATGCAATCCATTTAGCTTCTTCTATGGTGAAATCTCCTTGCTCCTCCTCCTTCTGATGATTTTTCCTTGTAGGTTGTCTGGTTTTCATCTGCGCTTAAGGTGGCCTGAAGGCCTTGAGGTGGCTTGAAGGAATTTCTGACTGGAAGTCCTGGGTGGCCCGAATTCTTTAATGGACTAGGGGACCAAATAGGTTGCCCGAAGGCCCAAACGGGGGAATATGCCCAACTGCTACAGTGCCAAATAGTGCATGCTATAGTACATGCTACATTTCTGCACATTCTCTGCTACAGTACCTTGTATAGTACCTACTATAGTCCTTCTACAGTACCTGCTACAGTACCTAATACAGTTCCTGCTACAGTACCTATAAATTAGCCTCCACCTGGATGTGATCCCAGATCTATTGGATGCACTTAAGAAGTCCTCACCAATTGGGCTAAGGCTCATCTGTGTGAAAAATACTGCATTTTAGTTAACAAATTCATTTTCATTTAATTAATTATTAATGTAAAAGTATACATTAAATTTGTTTTAAGGTCACATTACATCAATTATAAATCTATTAATAAAATTTAGGCCATTAATTTAATTTCACTATGAAATTGAACATAAAAAGATAAAAAACATTTGAACATTTTTCTACCTTATAAACATGTTATTTCATCCCATCTATGGGATTAGCATTAATCTTAATTTTTCTGATTATTTGAATTTAATTTTAAAAATTTTATATATGAATATTTAATCATTATAATATTTATATTCAAATTAAATCAAGTTAATTTTTGGCCAAAAATATTATTAATAGTGATTAACATTTATCACAAATATAAACGTCAAATTAATCATTATTAGGGACTAAATAATAATAATAGATGCACAAATAACCAAGACACTTTTGAAAACCCAATTTTACGGACATAGTTCGAAATAAACCTTAAATTTTTTATTTTGGATGAATTTTAGGTATATTTTTATGTAAAAACATGGGTACACCGAACTTGTTTTACAAAAATCCAAGTGAGTCCTTTTCATTCCCTATAATTGGCCACTAACTCTCCCTCTTCATCTGACCTCTAAAACCACATAGATTCATATAAGATATGATAAATAAAGTTATTGAAATTCTTCCATTACTCTTAGATTCCTATACTGAGTTATAATGAAATCTAAGGAATCCATTTGGTAAAAACCCAAAGGACGTACCTGATTAAGAGGTATGATTTTCTCTCAAACTCCTTTATTTTGTTTTCAATTTCCACCCAATCTAATCACATTATGACATGAATTTATAACAAAAAAAGTTTCATAAATTCAAAATTATTTTTTATGATAATAATTTTTACTACACTTACAATCATATCCATCTAATGGGTAATGAACATATTGTTTATGTGTATAGACAACTACCATCTCATTAAACAATGACTGTTCATTTATCCGTTACCACCTCTCAGGGTGGATATTATGATATAAAATATATTTATGTATGTCGTATAACATATTTATTATGTATTTAATCATATTTATTCCTTTTACAACACATAACTTTCTTAATTTCTATTTGGTGTAAACACAATAATTTCTTTTGAGAATGTGTGGACAACTGCCCACTCAATGCGATGTGGTTCATTCTCACACTATATGGATTTTTTAATGATTGGTTTAGTGAAAATATATGATATATATGATATATATGATATAATAATCTTCAGGAAATAAATAAATATATATATATATTTCATGTACTTTGTTTCTGTTAATACTACAATAAAAAAAGGAAAACAAAGTTCAAACGTAGGTACATCTTACCGTCTCCATGAACATTGAATTATATATCATACATCAATATTCTATAGATTATTATAATACTAATATAATTAATATAAATTGTATTTATATAATTTTTTACTATATTTAAATCATCATACAATTTTGTGGACCAAATATATAACAAATTAATACAGAAAACAAAAACAAAGCAACTATTACTCGAAGCATAATCTTGACATGAAATTGCTAACAAATAGGTAATATAAAGTCATATTAAAAACATATATAGTATTATATAAAATAATATGGAAATATATAATATTTATAAAATGTTTATATTTATTATACAATAGTATTGAATGAGTATTACTATATTCAAGACACAATGTAATGGGATTTCGTCTCAGTTTTATTTTTTGTGAGATACATGCTTTATTCACCACTCATTGATTTAAGTGGTGCATATACTGACCATATATGTATTAAATGATTATTATACTTAAATTAATGGTTATTTACATATCCATTATATGATATTTATATCATAGGGTTAATTCTTAAAAAACTACCAAATTAGTAAGACAGTTTTGTCTCAACTTTCCTTCTTACAGACACAAGTTTTATTATGCACCATCATACTTTTTTATGGTGTATATAATTCACTTTTTCATGTAATATATAGAATATAATTCATTTAATTATATTTTTTGTTTCATTTAATTAAAATTTCATACATGGGGGTGTGTTTTAAGGTTATTAAGTCATTAATGTTTATTGAAACAATCTAATTTCTTTTCAATATTTTGTTTGAATTTTCTTAATTTGTTGACATATAATGATCTTTCTCTCAAAAACATTCATGATTTTTTATTTCTATTTATGCATTATATTATCATGTATTAGTGAAAATTTTATACACTTTCTTATATTATATGGTTAAGTGTTTATAATAAATCCAATCCTTATCCTTTCTTTAGATTGAAATATATATTCCTTCAAAACCATGTTTTCTAAAAAGGGTATCCAAGAATATTATTCAATTCATCTATTAAAATTAAAATAATTTTTTCCCTTTTTGACATCTAATAATATATTCAAAGGAATAATCTAGTATCTTTTTGAAAAAAGTTTTTTTTAACCTTTTAGAGAAGAAATGCAATGTTCTTATTACCTCATACGGAATGTATAGGATTTACTGACAATCAGTTCTATGAATCGTTCCTTTCATATTTAAAATATTATTTATAAAGAATTTTTAAAATAATAATAATTATCAATGTAATGAATTTAAAATGGATTCATGATTTATTTATAATTTTCAATTTTTTTTCATGAATAATGTTTTTCAAAATCTTTTTAAGAATCATTTATAAGTTTTTAAGTAAAATGTTTTTTTTAAAACATTTTCATGCTCTCTATATATATTTTTAATGATGAAGATTCCAAAATGATTTATAATATTTATTTATAATAATTTAATTTTATTTAAAAAAAATCAAAAGGTTAATATTTTTTAAATATCAATTTTTTAAATATATTTCCTTCAAAAAATGTTTTTAACAGATATATATCAAAATTATTTCCCATATAAATAGAAATTCATTGGTGTTACTCGTGAATTTATAGGGAAATGATTCAATGTTTCCATTCATAGTATTTAATTGAATAGTTTATGTTTTTATGGAATGATGTTTCTGAAACCCGCTTCTCTTCCATGGGTTTAATGTTTACGAAACCAACTTCATTTCAAGAGTTATGATAAGATTAAATGGTTAAGAAACATATCTATTTTCCAAAATTTATGATGTAATGAAATAATAATGATATGGATTTTATTTTATGTGTTATTAATTTATGTCTATAGAACCCATCCATTTTCATTGTTCATGATATAAAGAATATTTTATGGAACATGTATGAATGATATTGTTATTTGGCGTGTGGGACCTATATCACCCTTCAATGAATTGGGTAATGAAAAATTTTTATGGAGTTCAAAGTGCACAAAAGAGATTTTCCCAAGGACAAAACAAGAGGGCATATATGAGGAAATCCCCATCATGATATAAGAGGGTACATGGTAGGACATCCCAAGCCCGAAACAAGTGGGTATATGGGAGGACATCCCGAGCCTAAAAAAATAGATTACATGGGAGGAAATCCAAAGAACAAAACAAGAGGCAAAACAGGAGGACATGTTAATCCCAAAAAAATATGGTAAACATTATAACATACCATACCCAAAATAAGATGGTACACACGAGGGAATACCAATACCAAAAAAGGTACATGGATGATTTAACTAAGATGAACATGTTACAAATTCCTTTTTAAGATGGCTTGAAATAAGGTTTTTATATGATATTTTATTTTCCATAATTCCATATTTTATTCCTATGTTATTCTTTCACAGATTTTGTTCATTATTTTATTATGTTTCATGTCTTATGAACTACAAAACATTATTATGATCTCTAATATGCATAGTATGACCTTAAAATGTTATTCTCAAGTTCCATACCCTTTTCTAATGTTATGCTTACACATTTCCTTTTTTTACCCTTACTGATAAATATTTATCACCCCATTCTTTTGATTCCATTCCCAAAGATATAAAGAAATGTTATAGGTATATGTATAAATGGTGGAGATATTAATGGGTGATTTTGATGAGCTTTCACCAGGATATATTAATTTTTTCCCCATTTCCAAATTCACAAAACTATTACGGTCCCTCAGAATGTTTTTTTGTAATAAATTGAATATTAGTCTAATATAATGTAATACCCATGTATTTTAATCATAGGTCTCTATAGTTGGAATTAATGGAAAGATTATTCAACCATTAGATAGTATGATAATAAAACATTAGTGATATCCAAAGGTATATTTATAAAGATATATCTAGGGATGTATCTAAGGATAAGTATAAGGATGAGATAACATTTATGGAATATGACCTGTAATTTTGTTAAAGGATAATGTGTGTGGTTTCCAATCAATAAATCAACGTCAAGATACAAATAGTTTATGTGGATCTATAAATGTTGTAACCATGTGTAACAATGCTAAAAACCTGTATTGTTCCTGAATTAGGGTAATATAGTGCATGTCGATGGGAATTGCAACATAACTGGTTTTATACTCTCAGGGGATAACCTTTGTGAATTCACAAAACGATTAAAAAAACATCATGAATGATATAAATATAAGATATCTATGAATATTATCGAATAAATATATGGTTTTATTTATTGAAAAAGTATGTTTCATGAGTATAAGGATTTCTGATAGGAAATGTGTATCTCACATTATGATTTCAGGTTTTAGTAAATAGAGGGAATAAAAAGGAAATATGTTAACAAAGAATGTGGAGGACATTTTTATAATGGGAAATTAAAGGGTATTTTAAATGGATAGAAAGATATTATGATTATTCCAAATTAGTAACTATGATATATGATTAACAATGTTATATTTGGGGATTTTCCTAACGCAACAGATAAGAGGAAGATGGACTTTATAAACGATCAAAAGGTAAAGAACGTAGTGGAAAAAATATTTGAATTTTTATATTTTTTGAATAAGGTAAAATGATATTTTCAGAATACCTCAACTCAAGGGGATGATTTTATCTATGATGGAAAAAGGGTCAAAAATTGATAAATTTTCAAAGAGATAAATGTATTATCTATGTAGAACAAGGGCATCAACCAACTCAATGCCCTGATATAAAAATTTACATATTAATCAAGAAGGACATATTCTATCCCAATCATTAATGTGGAGTGATGGATTTAATTATTTATTTGGATTATATAATTATTAATGGTGAAATATGTAAAAAAATTGTATATGTTTTTATTCGCTAAGGATTTACAAGAATTCATTTAATGGTTCTAATGGACTAGAAAAGTGATTTAATGTTAAGGTTATGTCCATGGAAAACACATTATTAATGGAAATATAACACGTAATATATCCCTTATTCTATGATAATTTAGTTTTTATAAAGATTTTTTTGATTTTAAGAGGTTATTTAGACTATACTAATTACCCAGGAACTGATAAAGGATTTTTTGAAAAAGAAATTTTTCATATCATGGATGGAATTTATAGAATTTCCCAATTTAAGGAATGTATCCTATAAAAATTAGAATAATGGAAAATAAAGGATTTCAATAAATATTTTTTGGTAAATTATCCCATTAAAATGATTCAATATAATACTTGGTAAAGGTATTCATATGATAGGGATGTGACAACCGGGAGATAAATTGTGTTATATGGGTAGTCAATGATAAGCTAATTTGGTGTCTTCGTTCTAATGTTTTGGATTTTCATATTTCATAAGTGTAATAAAGCTAAACAGTTATGGAAATATGAATTTAAAATGATGATTATATCTAGGAGATTAATTTATTATCTCACTATATGAGGATTTATTCATATTGGATAACCAGTTTACAAAAACATGGTGTTGATGATAAATGATGGTTGATGGGAATGCATATCATGGATATCATGATATTTTATTGATTCATGAAGGAATTATTCACATAAATTTTTGGATAAGGAGGTGAATTGGATCAAGTAAGAACAATGATTGATGTTTTCCTAAACAGTGAAAGTATATACTCATCTGAAAATTAATTAAATTTTGGGAAATAGATATTCTATCTAAAAATGTTTTCCTAGTACATTCATTTTTGAGGAATTAGAATTTCCATAAGGTCACCATAGATTTATTGATTTGGAATTTTTAACATTCTCCTGACCTTGTTCTCTATCGCAGTCTATAGGAATATGATGGAAGGATTTCTCTTTAATGTCCAATTTTTCACTTCAAACATATGTTCTCCTATATGGTAATCATGTTATGAGTTACCTTGGGTAACCATTATGGTTCTCGATTTCCCCTTTTAATGGATATTTTATTATTATATTTTATTATATGGGTTTCTAAAAATTAATACTTTAATTATTAAACCTTTGATAACCCATATAAATTTCAAGGGATAAATTCATTTTATGGTTGGTATAATGTAACACCCTAAAATTTTGTTAATTTTTTCTTGATTTAATTTATATTTTTGATATTTTTCATTTCACAATACACTATAAATAGTTTTATATATAAACATAAATATTAAAACACTATGTCAAACATTCCATTCACACAACTCTAACATGGATTTTTCTACAGGCATCACCTATATAGCATGCGATACATGTAACACTAACATGGTGTACGTTACATACAACCTCAAGTTTCTCTAAAATATCATTTTATTTATATAATTATTTAGAGTATATAATTATAAATTAGCAATTAATCATATTAATATGAATAATAATAACTACATTTCAAATATTTATATATGGGTTTTATATAAATAAACTATATAGATAATGAGAAATATAATTCTTTATAAGGACTTTTTATGTTTAAAATAGTATTTTCTCCAGTGAACTACATTTCATTTCCTACTCTAAAAAAAATTATTAATTCATGAAAAATATATATAATTAATTCGATAAAATAAACCTAATTTTTTAATTTAGAATTCCAATATTTTTATAGGGTTAATTATTGGTATTTATATGAAAATTTTCATTTTTTGATGATGTGTTAATAATATTACATTTTAGTTAACAACATCATTTTCGTTTAAATAATTATTAATGATGTATTATATTTTAAATTTCATTTTAAGGTCAAATTAGATTAATAAATAATATATTAATACAATTTAGTTTATTATATTATATTTCAATTTTAATTGAATATAAACACATAGCTAACCTTTAATAAAATATCTACTTGAGAAACTCATTTTTTTCGTCCCATCTATGTGATTAACGTTAATCTTATATATTCCACTTCTATGAATTAAATATAAAAAATACAATTACACAATTTTAATAATTATAATATTTATATTTTAATAATATCATGTTAATGTTTTAACCAAATTATTAGTAAATGTGATTAAATTTTATAACAGTTTTTAAGGTCAAATTATGATTAATTAGTTACTAAACCTTAATCATAGGAGCAAAAAAGACCATGAGAAATCTCCAATTATTTTTTTTGAAAAAATGATTCCCCAAAACTTCAATTATTTATTTTTAATGGTTATTTATTAATATTTTTAGTTAATAGCATATGTACAACTGACTTGTTTTCAATGATTCTGAAGTGCCACATTTTCCTTCCATTAAAAGGGACACCAACTCTCCATCTTCATGAAGACTCTCCAAATAATTAGTTTCATAAAATATGTGACCAATATGATTGTTAAAATCCAATACATAATCCTAGAATCCAATCCTTGTGTAGAATCAAATCATATGAATTGTTTTTGCACACACAAAAAATGAGTTACCTGATTAAGAGGTAACATCTTCTCTCAATCTCTTTTCTGTTATATTCCTTCTACACCCCCAACACTCACATAATTACATGTATTTATAACATCAAAATTGTATTCATTATACTGTGATGTTTTTATGATAGTTTTTTTATCTACAGTTACACACACATCCATCAAACGGTTAACGAACATAGCGCTTATGTGTACGGAAAACTATCGCTGCACTAAACCATGATTGTTTGTTTTTTTCTTTACCACATATCATTGTCCATATTAGGATGGATAATAAATTTATATATGTCATATATTATGTTTATTATTTAATTTACTTTTTTATTCATTTTACAACATGTATCTTTTTTACTTTCCATTTGCTGTAAATACGATAATTTTGTTTGAGAAAGTGCGGATTATCGCCCCCTTATGGTGATGTGATTTGTTTACACATTACGTGGAATGTATTAATAATGTGTTTACTGAATATATAATATATATATTATCTAATAAATATACTTTAATAATTATTTATATACATATATAATAATATATTTCATGTACTTTTTCTTTTATTACGATAATAAAAAATAGAGACAATGTTCATGCATACGTACAACATATCGTCTCCATGAATGGTGTATTGAATTTAATACTTTTATATTTTATGGATTATTATAATAGTAAAAAATTAATATAAATGATATTAATATCATGGTTTAAATTCTGTAAATCGTGATATAATTATAATGATCAAAGATATAAGAAATTAAAACACAAGTAAAACAAAAAGACAATTTATATAGAAGAGTAACCTTAACATGAAATTGCTAACAAGCGAGTAATATAAAGTCATTATAAATCAATATATTGTATTAGATAAAATAATATGGTTATTTAAAATTTTTATAATTCATTAATTCTTAATATAAATTATTGTGGAATGAGTGTGATGAGATTCAAGACACTAGGTAAGGGGATTCCATCTCAATTTTTATTTCCTTGAGATTAAAGATTTATTGACCACCCATTCCATTAATGTGATGTGTATAATTCCCAGTAATGTATTCAATTATTCATATACATAAATTTATGGGTATTTACATATCCATTCTATGATCTTTTTTTCATGGGTTTATGATTCAAAATATACCAAATCAGTAAGTAAAGTTTCTCTCAATTTGACTTCATTGGGGCACATGTTTTATTATGCCCCTGCATTATTTTTCAAGGTGTAAATACATCAATTTGACTGGATATTTATTTAATCCAATTCATTTGATGATGTTTTAGGATTCTTTTAATATAACATACATAAATGTGGCTATGGTTTAAGGTTATTATTTGACAAGAGATTATTGAAACTATATCATTTATTTTCAAGATGGTGTATGATTATGCTTCATTTTTGAAATATTATAATCCATATCTCATGAAAATTCATGAATTTTCTGATACTCTGGTTACTCATGACATATTCTAGTTTTTACCATTTTTCAACTCTTTAGAATATATGATAGTTATGTATTTTTATGAAAACACAAATTTACCCAATTTCTGTTGGAAGCCAATATTCCTTCAAAACCATATTTTTTAAAAAGGGTTTCAAGAAATATTCATCTATAATCCTACAATAATTATGTCACATTTTTCACCTTTTTTTATTTTTCCAATTTTGTCAAAATAATCATCTTGGCAATTTCCAAACATGTCATTTTTTCTAACCTTTTACTGTGCAGATGGAATTTTCTTCAAACCTCCTACAACATGTACATTTTTACTCATCGTCACTTATTTAAAGCTTCCATTTCATGTTTAAAAGGATTATTTTAAACAAATTTTAATAAAATTATTAATTTTAAATGAAATAGTTTTTAAAATGTTTTCATGGTTTTTTTCTAATTTTTCAAATTGTTTTTCCAGAAAAGTGTTTTTCAAAGGATTTTAAAACATTCTTGTATTTGTTATGAGGGAAAATGGTTTTCAAAATGTTATCAAAATATCTTAATATTTTTTCAAAGAAAAATTTTTCCAAAATGTTTTAAAATATTTTTTTAATATTTATCATTTATTTTAAAGAAAAATGTTTTCAAAATGTGTTTTTGTTTCAAAGAGAATTTTTTCCGGGGTTGTTCGTTTATTAAATGGTGTTAAAAAGTATCTATTTTCCTTAAATTATGACGTGATGAATGTTAATGATACCAATTTTATTTAATGGGATAAGATTTTATGTTTATAAAGCCCATCTCTTTTCACGGTTCCTAGTATGATGATTTTTTTTGTGGAACATGTTTGTATTATTTTGTTATGTGATGGGTGGGACCAATATCTACATACAAAGAATTGTGTAATGATAAATGTTTTAAGAGATAATAGAGTCTACTAGAGGGAATCCCAAAACTGAAACAAGTGTGATTATGAGAGGACAACTCATTCTTGAAACAAGAGTGTAAACAGGAGCAGATTTCAACACCGAAATAAGATCGTACATGGGAGGACATACTACGATTGATACCAAATGGTAAACCAGAGGAAATCTCTATCCTGAAATAATAGGTTGAATGGGATAACATACCAAGCCTAAAATAAGAGGTTACGTAAGAGGAAATCCCAAGATAAAGGTTGGTACAAGGGTAATTAACCCAAGCCTAACATGTTACAAAGTCCTTGGTAGTCCGCCTTTTCCTAGGGTTGTTATATGCTTATGTGTCATCCACAATTCTATGTTCTGTTCCTATGTTATGTTGTCATGGATTATGTTCATTATTTACCTATGATTCATGTATCATGAACTTAAAATCATTATTACGAACTCTAATATGCATGGTATGATAATAAAATCTTATTCTCAAGTTGTATAAACATTTTCCATGTTATGCTGATACATTTCATTTATTTACCCTTACTGAGCATCTGAGATCACCCCTTTCTTATGTTTCCTTTCACTAAGATATGAATAATGGTTTTATCTATAATTAGAAAAGGTGGAGACCTTTATGGGACATTTTGAAGATAATTTGCCAATAATATATAGTTTTTTTTCATTTTTCCAATGAAAATAAAATATTATTGTCCACGAGCATGTATTTTTTAAAGAACCGAATATTTATCTAATATGATGTAATATTCATGTATGTTAAGCCTCAATCGCTATATATGGTATCAATGGAAAAGTTTTTTCATCCATAGGAATCCTGGATGAGAATTATTTATTTAGATCACTAGGTATATTTCTAAGCATATGTTTACTGATTTCTCTTAGGATATGTATTAGTATTAATTAAAATTTAGTGAAAATGAAATATAATTTTGATAAAGGATATAGTGAGTGTTTTCCTAGAAATAAACACATTTTTAGATTCTACAAGTGGATTTGTATCTATCATAGACATACCTAGGGGTTACAACATAGAAAAATGTTACGGTCCTGACTTAGGGTAATTTGGTACAAGACAAAGGGCATTATTGGATACCTAATTTGACACTCCCAGCGGATATGATTTTGGAATTCACAAAACTTGTTACAAACCATAATGAATTAGATAATGACAAGATGTCTATGAATTACAAAAAATTAACCTATACTTAAATTTATTAGATAAGTAATTGTCCTATTTTAAAAATACTATATGTGGTTTTTCATGATTATATGGATTTCAAGTATTATATGTGTTTCTAACATTATTCTCAATGGTTTTAGTTAATAGAGGGGAACATGTGGACATATATTAACATTGAAAGTGATGTAAAATTTAATGATGTGTGGTAAATTTGGATGATTGCTGGGTATAATGATATTACGATTATGCAACATCATCTATCGCGATATATGTTTAACAATGTAAGCTTCAATGATATTCATAATACAACGAATAAGAGGATGATGGGATTTTATAAATTTTCACATGGTAAGGAAAATATAGGAAGGAATATTCAGATTCATACATTTCATGTATAAGGGAAGAAGAACCTTCCAGAATACATAAAATAGAGGGGAAGATTTCATCTGTGTCATAAAATGGTTATAGAGTGGTGAATTATCATCGAGTTTAGTGTCTTATTTTTAGAGAACATATGAATTACCCAACTTAATTCCCTGAACAATGAATTAACTTCTAATAAAAGTAAGGGAATATTCCATGATAATTATTAAAGTAGAAGGTTCAATGTATTTAGGTGTTTGGATTAAAAAATAAATAATGGTTACATATATGAGGATTTTTCAATTTATGGTTTTTTTTCACTAGGTAATTGCAAGAATACGCTTAATGGTTCTGATGGACTTAAAAATTGATTTAATGGTAAGGGGATGACCACTTAATACACATTATTATGGGAAATATAACACTTAATATTTCCATAATGTTATGATAATGTTGTTTTGATAAAGATATGATTGATTGGAAGAAGTAAATTAGATGGTACTGATTACCCTAGAACAGATAATGGATTTCTGGACAAAATAAATTGATCTATCATTGATGGATTTTAACGAATTTAATGATTTACTGAATATATAAAATAAACATTGGAATAATGAATAATGCATGTATTCAATCAGTATTCATGGTAATTTAGGTAATTATCATCATTCAAGAGAATAATACGTTAAGGTATTCCCATGATTGGAATGTGACAACCTAGCGAAACATTGTGTTATATGGGGAATAAATTGTAAGATGATTTTTTGACTTATTTAAAAAATTATGAATTTTAATATATCAAAAGTTTTCAAAGTTTAACCATTTAATGAAATATTATGTTAATTTTTTGAAGAAGTTTATGAGAATAAATTATTATCTCACCACATGAATTTTTTTGCATATTGGATAACCTATTATAAAAACATGTTGTTTTTAATAATTGATAAGAAATGGTATGTCATATCATAGATATCATGATCTGTTAGTGATTTTGGAATGAATGATTCACCATTCTTTTTGGAGAAAGGGGATTAGTGGATCGATAAAAAACAAAGTGTGTGGGTGTCCAAAAATATTTTAATTATATATTTTCATGAAAAGTCATTACCTTTTGGAAAAAGGATATTGATTCTAAAAATGATGTCCTAGTAATTTTATCTCTGATGAATGAGATGGTCCCTTACGTCATTTCAGATTTATGTATTCTTGATTGTCAACTTTTTCTTGAACTTCTACTCTATAACACTCTATCAAAACGTTATGGAAATATTTATATTCCATTTCAATGTTTTAACTTACCACCTATGTCCTCTTATATGGTAATCTCATTGCGAGTTACTTTGGGTAACTGTTATGTTTCTAACTGTCACATTTTAAGTTAATTTTTACTACTAATTTTTATGGTGTTGGTTTTTAAGAATGAAACATTCATGTATTTAACCTTTTATAACCTAGATGATTTCAAAACGAGAAATTCATTTTATGTGGGGTAGAATGTTACACCCTGATATTTTGTGAAATATTTTATTGAATTAATTTATCTTTTTGATATTTTTAATTTCACATGATATGGTAGATAACTTTATATATAATCATATATATTAAAACACTATGTATAATATTCCATTCTCATGGCCCCAAATTGGATTACACTAAATGTAACAGCGACTTGGCATGCACTAAACGCAACATCGACATGGCGTACGCTACATAAAATACCGAATTTCTATGACACAACATTTTGTTGTTATAATTATTTAAAAGAGATAATAATAACATATCCATTAAACATTGTAATATTAATAGAATTAACTACTTTTAAATCATTTTTATAATTTTTTTATATGAATAAAAAATACATATAATTATAAATATATGTTTTTTAAAAAGTCATTATATGTTTAAAAATATTATTTTCTATAGTGAATTATTTTACATGAACTTATGTGAAGAAAAAAATTTAATTTTAGAAATATACAGATATTAAATTTGATAAAATAATCTTCAATTTTATATATTTAATGATGAAATTAAATTTGGGTGAATTTTTTATATATTTTGAGAAACATCATTATTTGATGAATTGTGAAAAATACTTCATTTTAGTTACTAACTGTCTTTTTGAGTAATTAATTATAGGTGATATCTGATAAATTAAATTTTCATAAGGTCAAATTATAACAATTATATATCTTTTAATAAAATTATGTTCATTATAAATAATTTGACATCAAAATTTAATATAAAAACATAACAATCTTTTGAACAATTTTCTACTATAAAAACCCATTATTTCATTCTATCTACAGGATTAGCATTAATCTTATGTTTTCTTATTCATTAAATTGAATTTAAAATTTTCAAATAAAACATTTTAATCATTATAATATTCATTTTCTATTTATATCATGTTAATTTTAATCCCAATAGATTAATAACATTGATAAAAATTAATCACAATGATTAAGGTCAAATTAAGCATAATTAGGGAGTAAACCACAATAATTGGGGAAATATGTCTTAGAAACATTTCCAAAACCAATTTTATAGTCATATTTCATTCATAATCCTTCCATTATTTTTTTTGTTTTTTCTGTTTTTTGACGTTTTAGAGAATAACATGTGTCCACCAAACATGTTTTCAAAAATTCCAAGTGATTCATTTTCCTCCACTTTAAAAGGCCACCACTTATCCCTATTCTAAACACCTCAAAATAAACATAGGTTTTTCAATTCTCTGACCAATAATTTTTTTTAAATCCCTCCATTACTTATTTAATAATCTCATAGGTCAGAAATCAATCCATGGAGTCATTCTGAAATAAACCAAAAAGAGTTACCTGATTAAGAGGTATCCTCTTCTCTAAAACAAATTTATTTTTTTTCATTATCAATCACATAAACACACATTATTACAGGATTTTATAAAAACACTATTATATTCAAAATATTCATATGTTTTTATGATATGCTTTCAACCTAAAGTTTCACACACATCAATCTAATTGGTAACAAACATAATATTTATTTGTACAGTGAATTACCGCATCACTAAACAATTATTGTTAATTTTTCTTTTTCCACCTATCATGATAAAAATTATGTTTATTTGTTTCATATAAAATATTTTTTATGTATTTATTATTCTATATTCCTTTTAAAATACATATCTTTTGGACTTTCCATTTGATGTAAATACGATAAATATGATTGTGGAAGTGTGTACTACTGCCCCCTCAATGAAAAGTGATTCATTCAGACACAATGTGAATATATTTATGATGGTTTTATTAAAATTATATGATATAAATGATATAATAATTCATATATAATTATTATAAAAAAATATATATATATACATACATTTAATTTTCTATGTTTTTTCAATATAAAAACAAATAAACGGAAACAGCATCCAAGCATACGTATGGCTTACCATCTCTATTAATGATGAATTTAATTTTATAATTAGATATTTAATTGATTATTAAAATAAAAATTTAAGAAATATAAATGATATTTATATCATGGTATACATTCATTAAATCATGATATATGTATAATGAACAATTATATAACAAATTAAGTCATAGGTGAAAAACAAAGAGAATATTACCCAATGATTAACCTTAACATGAAATCACTATCAAGTGGGTATTATAAAGTCCTAATAAATCCACATATGGAATTATAGATAATAATTTGATCTATAAAATATTAAAAAAATTATATTTATTATACATGATTTTTGAATGAGTACGATGATATTCAAGAGACAATGTAACAACATTTCATCTCACTTTTAATTTCTGTGAGATACATGTTTTTTTCACCACCCATTACTTTTATGAGGTGTGTATACTTCACATGTATGTATTAAATGATTATTATAATTAAGTTTATTTATATTTACATATAAATTCTATTATCTTTATTTTATAGGGATGATGTTTTAAAATCTACCAAATCGGTAAGAATGTTTTGTCCCAATTTTCATTCTTTGGGAAACATGTTTTATTACACACCTACTTTAATTTTTGAGGTGTATAATCTTCTATTTAACATGTTATATAATTATTCTACTTCAATAGTGATATTTGAAACATAATTTATTTTCAATTTCTTACATTGGGTAATTTTTCATGTTTATTAACAGATAAGAGTTTATTGAAACAATCTCATATCCTTTCGATATTTCTTGAAATATTATAATCCATATCTCAACAACAATCATTAGTTTTATTATCCTTTTTTTATTCATTATATATTCATGTATTGGTTTCTTTTTTATACTCTTCTTTACATAATATAGTAATTTGGTTTTAATAAATCCTGACATTACCCTCACTTTGGGAAGAAGTATATATTCCTCAGAACCATGTTTCCTAAAAATATATTTCTATAAAAGTGTTTTTAAAATGATTTTTAATATTATTTTATATGTTTTTAAGGAAAATTGTTTTAATAATAATCATGTTCTATTTATATATTTTTAACAAAAAAGGTTTCCAATTTTTTTAATCTTTCATTATAATATTCTTGTTTATTTCCATGAATATGGTTTTCAAAAAGAATTTTATGTGTTAAAGAGTATTATTTGAAATAATAAAAGATAAGTTCCTCAAGAAATATTTTTAAAATATCTATCAAAATTATTTCTCTTCTAAGGTGACATCGATTTGTGTAACTCATGCCTTTCTGCGGAAATGATTCAATTTTTCTATTCATACTCTTTATCTGAATGGTTTATGTTTTGAAGGCATGATGTTTATGAAACTTGTTTCTCTTATATGTGTTATATGTTCATAAAACCCCATTATGTTCATGATTTATTCATTTATCAAATTTCTAATAATTCTATTTATTTTCTATACTTTTTTATTAGAAGAAATTTAATGATATGCATTTAATTTCATGGGTTATTATTTGAGGTTTATAAATCCCATCTCTTTTCCTGGGTCGTGATATGAAAAATAATTTGGGGAACATGTTTGTAGTATTTTGTTATGTCATGGGTGATACCTATATCTCCCTAAAATAAGTTAGGTAATTAAAAATTTATTATGAGCTAAAATGGTACATGTGAGGGCATCCCAAGATAGAAACAAGATGATATACGTGAGTTAATTCCAAGCTCAAAATAGAGGGTAAAAGGGGGGAAATCATAAGCTCGAAACCACATGATAAAAAAGAGGAAATCCTAATCCTAAAATAAGAGGGTATATTAGTGGATATCCCAAGACTGGAACATGGGGTAAATGGGAGTACATCCCAATCCCAAAACAAGAGGGTAAACTGGAGAACAAACCTAGCCTGAAGCCATAGGGTACACGAGAGGGAATATCAATTCTGATGAAGGTACAGAGGTGATTATCCCCATCCTAACATGTTATAAACTCATTGGTAATCCAAATTTACAAACTCAGTTAATACTCTTATGATTTTTTCCCAATTACATATTTTATTTGTATGTTACGCTTTCATGTATTATGTTCATTATTTCATTATGATTTGTGTATTATGAACATTCAATCATTATTATGATATATAATATGTAGGTTATGATCTTCAAATTCTAGGTTAAGGTTCCTTACCCTTTTTTCGTGTTATGGGTAGGAATTTTCATTATTTAAACTTACTGAGAATCTATCATTAATAATTAATTGTGATTCATTTCCCCATGTTATAATTAATGGTTTTAGGTAGAAGTGATAATGGTGGAGATCTCTATTGGAAATGTTTCATACCATTCACTAGGATATAATGATTATTATTCATGTTTCCAAAGATTCTAAACTATTAAGGTCCTCATGAATGTATTTTTTGTATAATGCCAAATACTCATCTAAAATGATGTAATATCTATGTATGATAATAATGGGTAGTTATAGTTTTTTAAAAGTAAGGTTTTAGTCAATATTTTTATATGAGGATGACAAAAAATTGTTGATATCCCTATGTATATTTCTAATAATATTTCTAAATATGTCTGTAAGGATAGTTATAAGTCTATGTTAATATTTAGGGAAAATATACAATAATATTGGTAAATAATGGAGTGTGTAGTTCCTTATAAATTCATTCGTGTATAGATACTAAAAGAGGATATGGAAATGACATATTTGTACTGAGGGGTAACAATTCCAAAATGATTTTATGGTCCTAACATGAGGTAATATAGTACAATACAATGGGTAGTTGAGTTTACCAATTTTGACACTCCTAAAATAAAGTATATAGAAATTCACAAAACTCTTCACAAGCCATCATGAAGGATTTAAATTTAATATATGTATGAATAAGATATGATAAATCTATGTTATCATAGATTTAATAAGGATGTTTTAGGATAAAGACATCTAATAAGTCATTTTTCTTGATTATAAGGATTTTCACTATGATAAGTGTTTCTCACATTATGGTTTCTAGTTTTAGTCAATGGAGTGAACCAGAATGATTTTTGTTAGGATTGAATGTGATAGAAATGTTTTTGATGAGTAATCAAAGGGGTTGATAAATAGAAGCATTGATATTTCAATTATTCCAAATTAGGTGTTGTGATATGTTGTTAATAATGTTAACTTTGGTGGTATTCATAAACCACCAAATAAGAGGAAGAAGAAATTTAATAAATTTTTACATATTAAGAAACTTATAGTAAATAATATTAGGCTTCTTAACTTTCATGTAGAAGGGAATAATATCCTTGAGGAATAACTAAAATTGAGGGAAATATGTTATCTGTGTGGGTAAAAGGGTCATATAAAGAAAAATTGTCGTAGAGTTTAATGTCTTATCTATGGAGAACAAGATAATTATCAAATATAATTCTTGGAACTAAGAATTTACTTCTAAACCAATGAAAGACCTATTTTATTCCAAAAATTAATGTGAATGGGTCAAAGTATTTATATATTTTTATTAAATTATTATTAATGGTAAGATATATAAGGATTACTCTGTTTATTTGTTTCTATGGACTTTCATGAATACATTTAATGGTTTAAGTATACTAGAAAAGTTATTGAACAGTAAGGTGATGTCCATAAAGAACATATTATTAAGGGAATGATAACTCTTAATATTTCCCTTATGTTAAGATAATGTTTTCTGGATAATGATATGTTTGATATGAAGGAATAAATTATACAGTACTGATTACATTGGAACTATTAAAGGATTTTTTGACAAATATGTTTTTTCTATAATGGATGGAGTTTATAGAATTTATTGATTTATGGAATGTATATCATATATATTAGAATAAATATAAATTCATTCTTTTAGTAATGACTTATGGTAATTCTGGTCGTTACCACATTTCCTGTGAATACTCGATGAAGGTATTCACATGTTTTGAGAGTGACAACCAAGAGAGACTTTGTGTTATATGGGGATCAATGTTAAGCTGATTTTGTGTTCTCTTTATAATGTTTTTTTTCATATTTCAGAAGGCTTATAAGGTTAACCATTAATGGAAATATTACTTTGGTATTTTGATTAATTCTGTGAGAATAATGCATTCCCTCACCACTGGAGAATTTCTGTATATTGGATAACAAGTTATAAAAACATAGTGTTGATGATAACGTATGACACATGTGATGGAATATCTTGCATATCATGTTATGTTAGTTCCTCAAGAATGAACAAATCACCATCATTTTTGGGGAAATATATGGTGTGAATCAAGTAAAAATAAAGTGTGATGTTGTCCTAAAATCCTGAAACTATATCATTTCATGAAAAATCATTAACTCTAGGAAAAATGTTCTTGAAACAAAAATTTTTGTCAAAATACCTATATTTTTGATGATTTAGAAGGTCCCTTAGGTCATCATAGATTTATGGATTTGTGATTCTTAACATTATCCTATCATTTTTCTCGATCACTCTCTAGTAGAACTTGATGGTATTATTTCTCTTCCATATCAGTGTTTTCACTTCACTCATATGTTCTATTATGTGTGAACATTTTTATGACTTACTCTGGGTATTGGTTATGGTTTTCACATTCCCTTTTTAAGGGAATTTTTAGTATTACTTTTTATGATGTTTGATTCTTTTAATGAAATTATCATGTATTAATTATTTCATCACCAAGAATAATTTCAACAGAAAATTTTAGTTTAAGGGGGGTAGAATGGAACATCTGTAGATGTTGAAGAATATTTTTATCAAATTAATGTATCTTATTAATATTTTTAATTTCATATGACAATACAAATAGATTTATAAATATACATATATATATATATATATTAAAATACTAATTAAAAAATTACATTCAAAAGGAACAATCTTTTATTGTGAAACACGCAACATCATCTTATTACGCACTGCACACAACACCGACTTGCGTACATTACAAACAAAATCGATTTTCTAAAAAACATCATTTTATTATTAAAATTTATTAAATGAGATAATTATAACCTAGACATTAAAATTAGAAATTTTAATATTAATATATACTTTTAATATATTTTGGTAATGGTTTTATGTAAATAAAACATATATATAATGAAAAATATAATTTTTTGTATAGTCATTATATGTTTGAAAATAGTGTTTTCAAGAGTGAATATATTTTCAGGTCCTTCTGTGATAAAAACAATTAATTTTAGAAACCTATATAAATTTGAATTGTTAAACTGTACATAATTTTTAATATTTAATGGAGAAATTAGTTTTGTGTAAAAATTTCGATTTTTCTCAGAAAATTCTCTTTTTTTGAATAGTAAAAAATACTTCATTTCACTTAATAATTACCTCATTGTTTAAATAATTATTATTGATAAATTATAGTTTATTTTTTTTAAGTTCACATTAGATAAATTATTGACATTGGAAAACAATTTATCTCATTATAATAAATTTCACATTTAAATTGAATACTAAGAAATTACAGACATTTGAACATTTTTCTACTATAAAAACCCATTATTTCGCCTCATATACTGCATTAAAATTAATATTAAAATTTTATTATTATGAGAAATGAATTTCAAAAGGTGTTCATAAACCATTATAGTAATTATAATATTTTGATTATAATTATATAATTTTAATTATTGACCTAATAATACATAAAATTCATTGAAATTATTCATAGAGATTAAGGTAAAATTAAGATTAATTAGGAACTAAACAGAAATCATTTGTAAATAAATTACAGATAAAACATTAAAACACCCATTATATAGACGTATTTATTCCATCAACCTTTCATTATTAATTTTGGTTGTTTTTTTATGAATTTTTTTAGGTAATACCATGTATCCACTTAACTTGTTTTCAAAAATTCCACGTTAGTCATTTTATATCCCTATAAAAGGCCACCACCTATCCTAATTCTTCACACCTATCAAAATAACTAGGTTAGGAAAATATACGATAAATACAATTCATAAAATCTATACCATACTCCTATAATCTTCTAATTTTTTAGAAATCAATCAAAACAATCCTTTTTGCACAAACCAATATGAGTAACCCGATTAACTTGTAAAATCTTATCTTAACCTCATTTCATTATTTTTCTTCTCCACCAATACACTCAATTTATTCCATGATTTTATATAAAATACTGTATCTTCAATATAATACTATTTTATGATAATGGTTTTACTTATACATATATAATCATCCATCTAATGGGTAATGAACATATAATTTTTGTGTATTATGACCTACCTCCTCACTAAAGAATGAGTTTTCAATTTTCCTTTACCGCATATCATGGTAAACTTTCTGGTGGAAACTAGGTTTATATATGTTGTATATAATATTTATTATTTCTTTAAGATTATGTTTCCCAATTACTACACATATCGTCATTACATTCCATTTGATGTAAATACAATAATTACTTTTGAGGAAGTGTGGACTACAGCCCTCTCAAAGCGATGTGATTCTTTCACACACTACCTGGAATGTATTAAGAATGGGTTTAGGGAAATTATAATATATATATATGATATAATAAATCTAAAATAATAATGATATATATATTCATATATATATATATATATTTAATGTACTTTTTTCTTTTCATAAGACAATAAAATGGAAACAACACTCAAGCATACGTAGGGCTTACTTTCTCAACGAATGGTGTATTCCATTTCAAAATTATATATTATATAGATTATTATAATAAAAATATATTGAATATAAATGATATTTTTATAATTATTTTACATTCTTGTAAGAATGATATAAGTATAAGGACCAATGATATATCACATTAATACAAAAACGAAAAACAAAGTGAATTTTACCTGAAACGTAACCTTATCATGAAATTGGTTACATGAGGATAATATAAAGTCATTAAATATCCATGTATGGTGTTATATATAATTATAGTGTTATTTAAATGATATATAATAAATTTATATTTATTATGTAGTAGGTTTTAACGATTATGACGAGAGTCAATGCACAGGGTAAGGGGATTTCATATCCCTTTTAATCTTTGTGAGATAGATGCCTTATTCACCACCCATTCATTTAATGTTGTGTGTACACAACAATTTAATGTATTCAATGTTTAATATATATAATTTTATAGGTATTTACATATCCATTATATGATCTTTATTTCATGGTCTTAATGTTTCAAAAGCTACCAAATCGGGAAGACATTATTGTCTCAATCTTCGTTCTTTGGGACACATGTTTTATTACGAACCTATATCATTTTATGATGTGTATATAATTCCATTTTACATGTTATATATTGTATATAATTAATTTAATGTTATTTTATGTTGAATTTAATTTCATGTTCATACATGGGGGAACTTTTCAATTTAATTAATTGATAATACATTATTGAAATAATCTCATTTCTTTTCAAGCTAGTTTACGATTATTCTTCTTTTTTGATATATTATAATCCACCTCTCAAGAAAATTCATTAAATTTATTATAATATGGTTAATCATGATATATTCATATATTTTTACCATTTTTTAAAATATTGGGTACAAAATATAGTTATATATTTTTTTAATAAATCCTGATATTACCCTCTACTTGGTCAATAATCCATATTCATTCAAAACTAGGTTTTCTAAAAATGGTTTCCAAGAATATTGTAATATACTCCAATAATAATTAAAATAAATTTTATGGTTTTTTATTTTACCAATTTTTTAAAAAGAAAATTCATTTATTTATCTAAAAAATGTGTTTTTCATAACCATTTACCATGAAAATGAAATTTTCTTCTTACCTCTTATGGAATTTTAGGATTTACAAGACATCACTTCTATAAAGATTCCTTTTCAAGTATAAAAGGTAAATTCTAATGATTTTTTTTAGAAAAAATAGAATTTTCTTCATACCTATCAAACTAACTAGGTTAGGAAAATATATGGTAAATACAATTCATAAAATCCATTCCATACTCCTATAATATTTTCATTTTAAAAAAATAAATCAAAACAATCCATTTTTCTCAAATCAATATGAGTAACCCGATTAACTTGTAAATTCTTATCTTAACCTTATATCATTATTTTTCATCTCCACCAATACACTCAATTTATTCCATTATTTTATAAAAAATCTAGTATCTTCAATATACTATTATTTTATGATAATGGTTTTACTTTTTCTTATAAAAGCATCTATCTAATGGGTATTGAACATATAATTATTGTGTATAGAGACCTACCTCCTCACTAAAGAATGAGTGTTCAATTTTCCACTACCGCCTATCATGGTAAACATTATGGTGGAAACTAGGTTTATATATGTTTTATATAATATGTATTATGTCTTTAATATTGTTTGTCCCAATTACTACACATATTGTTATTACATTCTATTTGGTGTAAATACAATAATTTCATTTGAGGAAGTGTGGACTACAACCCTCTCAAAGCAATGTGATTCCTTCACACACTACATGGAATGTATTAAGAATGGGTTTAGTGAAATTATATTATATATATGATATAATAAATCTAAAATAATAATGATATATATTCATATATATATATATATTAATATATTTAATGTACTTTTTCTTTTAATAAGATAATAAAATGGAAACAACACTCAAGCATACGTAGGGGTTACCTTCTCAATGAATAGTGTATTCCATTTCAAAATTATATATTATATAGATTATTATAATAAAAATATATTGAATATAAATGATATTTTTATAATTATTTTACATTATTGTAAGAATGATATAAGTATAAGGACCAATGATATATCACATTAAGACAAAAACAAAAAACAAAGCGAATATTACCTGAAACGTAACCTTATCATTAAATTGGTTACATGTGGGTAATATAAATTCATAAAAAATCCATGTATGGTGTTATATATAATAATAGATTTATTTAAAAGATAGATAATAAATTTATATTTTTTATGTAGTAGGTTTTAACGAGTATGGAGAGAGTCAATGCACAGGGTACGAGGATTTCATATCCCTTTTAATTATTGTGAGATAGATGCCTTATTCACCACCAATTTATTTAATGTTGTGTGTACACAAAAATTGAATGTATTCAATGTTTAATATATATTAATTTATAGGTATTTACATATCAATTATATGATCTTTATGTCATGGTCTTAAGGTTTCAAAAGCTACCATAACCTTAAGACATTATTGTCTTAATCTTCCTTCTTTGGGACACATGTTTTATTACAAACCTATATTATTTTATGAGGTGTATATAATTCCATATTACATGTTATATATTGAATCTAATTAATTTAACATTATTTTATGTTGAATTTAATTTCATGTTCTTACATGGGGGAACTATTTAATTTAATTAAGTGATAATACATTATTGAAACAATCTCATTTCATTTGAAGATTGTTTACGATTATTCTTATTTTTTAGAATATTGTAATCCACCTCTCAAGAAAATTAATTAAATTTATTATAATATTGTTAATCATGATATATTCATATATTTTTACCATTTTTTTATAATATTGGGTAAATAATATAGGTTTATGTTTTTTAATAAATCCCAATATTACCCTCTCTTTGGTAAAAAATCCATATTCATTCAAAACCAGGTTTTATACAAATGGTTTCCATGAATATTTTAATAAACTTCAATAATCATTCAAATAAATTTTACGGTTTTTTATTTTACCAATTTTTTAAAAGTAATTTTTATTTATTTATCTAAAAAAGGTGTTTTTCATAACCATTTACCATGCAAAAGAAATGTTCTTCTTAACTCTTATGGAATATTAGGATTTACATGGCATCACTTTTATAAAGATTCCTTTTCAAGTATAAAAGGTAAATTATAATTAATTTTTTTATAAAAAATCGAATTTTCTATGTAAGGGTTTTTAAAACATTTTAATTATTTAATTATAATTATTGAAATAATTTTCCAAAAAATGTGTTTTTCAAAAGTTTTTTAAGATTCACTTGTAAATTTTTAAGTAAAATGGTTTTCGAAAAATTTTCAAGATATCATTATATATTTTCAATGAATATAAATTCAATAAGTTTTTAAAATATTTCATTATAATATTTATACTTTATTATCAATAAAATAGTTTTATAATGGTTTCTATGTTTTAAAGATAATTTTTTCAAATAATACAAGATATTTTTCTCAAGAAATGCATTTCAAAGAACAAACAAAATTATATTCCAGCTAAGATGACATACATTGGTGTTACTCATTACAATTTGAGGAAATGATTCCATGTTTCTGTTCATACTCTTTATCTAAAAGGTTTATGCTTTAATAGCATGATGTTTATGAAATCAGTTTCTCTTCCAAGGGATATATTTTTATAAAGACCACATCTTTACATGGGTTATTCTTTGATGAAATGGTTAGGAAACTGATCTATTTTCCATATGTTAGGGTGTTGTGAAATTTTAATTATATTCATTTCATTTAATTAGATATGATTTGATATTTATAAAAGCCATATATTTTAATGGGACATGATATGATGAATGTTTTGTGGCACTTGTTTTTTGGAGTTATTATGCAATGGGTGTGACCTATATCTCCATACAATACATTAGGTAATGATAAATGTTTTATGAGATGAAATATTACATGGGAGGGAATACCAAGACAAAAAAAGAGGTTATATGGTAGGATATCTCAAAACTAAAACAAGAGGGTATACATGAGTATATCCCAATGCTTGAAACAAGAGGTTAAATAGGAGGACATTCCATGACCAAAATAAGAGGGTTCATGGGAGGACATCTAAAGAAAGAAACAAGAGGGTAAATAAGAGGAAATACCAAGCCCAAAAACAAGATGGAAAAATAGGAGAACATTCCAAGCCCCAAACCAGAGTTTATAGGAGAGGGAATATCAATCTCACTATTGGTACATGAGTGATTAACCCAGGCCGAACATGTTATAAAGGCCCTAGTAGGGCACCATGATATAGGGTTTCTTCAAGCTTATGTGTTTTCCATAAATACTTGTTTTATTCCTATATTATTATTTGATGGATTATATTCATTATTTACTTATGTCTCATATATTAAAAATATCCAATATTTATTATTTTAAATATTATGTAGTGTATGATCATAAAATGTTATGCTGTAGTTACATACCCTTTTTTTCATTTATAGTTACATATTTCCATTACATTCCCTTACTGAGCATCTGAGATATTCCCTTTCTTATGTTACCTTTCACAGTGTTATGAAGAAATATTTTAGGTTGATGTACTAAAGGTAGATATATTTATGGGAGATTTGGAATATCATTCACTTGGATTGAATATGTGTTTTTCAAAGATTCCAATTACATTTAACACTAATGGTCCTAAAATGAATATTTTCTTAACGTACTGAATACTAATCTAAACCGATGTAAATCCATGTATGTTAAGCCCGGGCTTATATAGTTTGTATAAAAGGAATTTTTTTGTCAACCTTTTGAAACTAGGATGATAAAACTTTAGTGATATCCCAAGGTATATTTTTATGGATATGCCCAGGTATGTATTAAAGGATAAGTGTATGGATGACATAACATGAAGGGAAAATGTACTATAATTTTGGTGAAAGATAGGGTGAGTAGTTTCCCATAAATACATCCCTATCAAGATAATGTAATTGTATGTGGATATGGAATAGATGTACCTAGGTGTAACAACTCTGACATTATGTACCAAGAATAACTTGAGGTAATTTTGTACACGAAAATGGGACTTGTTATATACCTGGTTTGACACTCTTGGGGATGTTCTTTGAGAATTCAGAAAACTCGACACAATCCATCATGAAATATTGAAATATAATATTTATACGAATAACAGAGGATAAATCCATTGTTTCATTTATTTAATAATTAGGTTCCATGATTTGGTCATCATAAAAGTTATTTTCATGATTTTATGGATTTCTTGTAAGATAATTATTTCTAAAATTATGCCTTTTGGATTTAGTAAATATAGGGAAACAGATGGATTTTTGTTAACATTGAATGTGACATACATTCTTTTAATGATTAGTAAAATGTGATGATCACTGGAGGCAATGTTTTTTTGATTTTGCCAAATCAGCTATAATGTCATATGATTTAAAATGTTATCTCTAGTGATATTACTAATACACATAATTAGAAGAAGATGGACATTTATTAATGTTCATATGGTAAGGCAAATTGAGTATTGAAATTTTATTTCCAAATTTTAATTAATAAGGGAATAAGAACAATGATGAATGCCTCAAATTTTTGGGAAGATGTAATATTTGTGGGGAAAAGGGTTATCAGGTGATGAATTATCACGGAGTTCATTGTATTATATATAAAGAAAATGGGAATTACACAAATACACCCCTAAATTAATAATTTAATACTATGTAATGGATTTACATATTCCGTACCATTCATTTAACTAGAAGTATCTAAGTATTTATGAATTTGGATACTAGAATTATGAATTGTAAAATATATAAGTATTGTTCAGTTTATTTATTTTTTTGTATGTATTTAAAAGAATATGTTTAATAGTTTAAATGGACAAGACACAAGATTTAATGGTCAGGATATGTCCATGGAAAAATTATTAAGGGAATGATATCCCTTAAAATATCTTATATGTTAATTTAATGTCAATTGGAAAATGATATGTTTCTAATGAAGAAGTAAAATAGATGGTCCTGATTACCGTAGAATAGATAAAGTAATTTTTTAAAAAGAATATTGTGCTATCATGGATTGAGTTTATATAATATATTGATTTGAGGAATATATATTATAAACATTGGAATAAGGAAACATGCAGTTTTTCATGAAGGATTTATGGTAATTCGGGTCATTAAAATGTTTCAATAGAATACATTATGAAGGTATTCACATTTTAGGAATGTGACAACCTTGAGCTACTTTGTCTTATATGGGGAAGCAGTGATAAGATGATTATGTGAATTCTTTCTAATTTTTTTATTTTTCATCATTTATAAGTGTTATAAGGTTAACAATTTATAGAAGGTTAAAGTTAATTTTTTGATGAAGTTTGTGATAATAATGTATTATCTCACCAGATTAGGATTTATGCATATTGGATAACTTATTATTAAAACATGGTGTTCATGATAACCGAAGACAGATGCGATGGAATATCATGGATATCATGATCCTTTAGTTCTTTAGGAATTAAAAATGAACCATCCTTTTTTGAGAAATGTGTTTATTAGAGAATGGAAAAACAAATGATGAGGTTGTCCGAAAATCATGAAAGTATATCATTTCAGGAAAAAACATTTGTAAAAGGATATTGAAACCTAAAATTATGTCCTAGTATTTTCATTTCAGATTATTTATAATATCCATTAGGACGTCATTGATTTATGAATTTGTGATTGTTAACTTTCTACAGACCATATTCTCTACCACTCTCTATCAGAACATCATGCTAAGATTTCTCTTCTATTTCCATGTTTTCACATCCCACCAATGTTCTCCTATTATTGAATCTTTTCATTAGTTACTTTTGGTAACCATTATGGTTTTGGAATAACCTTTTAACGGAATTTTTAGCATTTATTTTTAGGATGTGGGTTTCTGTGAATGAAGCAATTCAGTATTAATCCTTTGATAACCAATATGAATTTCAGGGAAGAAATTCATTTTATAGGGCGTATAATGTAACACCTAGTGATTTTGGGAAATATTTTGTTTGAATTAATTTATCATTTCTATATTTTCAATTCACAAGTTATTGTAAATATATATATTTATATATATATATATATATATATATTAAAACACTAATTCAATAATTCCATTCAAACTTCTATAACCTGTATTTCACTTCCCACAACACCTACTTGGCATACACTACATGAAACACTGACATTCCGTACATTATACACAATACTGATCTTCTACATAACATAATTTTATTGATATATTTTTTTAAAAGTGATATTTTTAACCTAAGTATTAAACTAACTGATATAAATATTAATAACTACATTTAAAATGTTTTTATAATGATTTTATATAAATAAAAAAATATATATAATGAAAAATATAATTGTTTGGTATTCTCATTATATGTTTTAATATATTATTTTCTTGAGTGAGCTACTTTTATTTTCTTTATCTAATGGAAAAAAATTATTCTTATACACATTTATAAATATAATATGATAAAATAGACATTATTTTAGAATTTATAATATGGAAATTAGATTATGGTGATGTTTTGGGATTTTACTAAGATACATCCTTTTTTGATGAATACTGCAAAATACTAAATTTTTGTTAATAACTACCAATTCATTTAAATAATTAATAATGTTAAATTGTATTAAAAAAATTTTTTATGGAAAAATTCAATCATTTATACATCTATTAATAAAATTTAAGTCATTACAATCAATTTCACTTTATAATTGAAAATGAAAACTTTACATACATTTTAACATTCTTCTACTTTAATAACCTATTATTTTTTCAGCCTACAAGATTATCATTAATATTAATTTTTCATTTTCTATGAATTAAATTTAAAATGTTTTACATAATCTATTTTAATATATATAATAATTATATTCTAATTAAATCATGTTAATTATTGACCAAAAATATTAGTAAAAATGATATAAATTACTCACATCAATTATGGACAAATTATGCATAATTAGGGACTAAAAATTAATCATAGTGTTCCGAATGAACTAGTGAAACATCCCAAACTACTTGCCACTAAACAATGCCTCGATCTGGTTTTTCACATTCCCTCAAGTGCGCGACCCCATATTCTTGGGGGTGTCTACTATTAGTTATTGTCAAGTAATTCTATCACAGGGAGAATATAAATTTTTTTATCAAAATAAATCTTCAACATATGAAAATAGAAATAAAAAAGTTTGGAAGCTTCTAAATAACCATAAGAACAACAAGTCACATGACTGTCAAAATAGGAAATAAAATACTCAACCAAAATGGAAAACATGCTAAGACAATGAAAATATCAACTTTTGTACAATGGACCTAAAATTAAGGACACAACGATTCCAAATAATTTCCCAAACCACGTCTGGTTGCGTCACCCATGATCCATTCCCAAACAAAAATCTATCCCCGGGCCTTTCCCTTATTCTGTCCTAAAATAATAATGTCTTCTTTGGTGCTGATCAGGTTGCCCGAATAGGGTGTTAGTACAACTCAGTAGGCCATCACCAACAATGTCCAAAACATGTCCAGTCAAAATGAATTGTATGAATTTATTTCATGTAATAAGTACAAGGAACATTTAAATAGTTATCATATTGTCATTTGTTATTTAATAATCACATTAGACCCAGATTAAATTCATGTCTTCCATTTAAATCATAATTTATTATTATCATTCATTTTTTTGTTGAAACCCATTTCAAGCACCCCAAATATAATTTTGTGTAGAGAACCATGTCTAAAATCCCGCATCACATGTTCTTGGATAACTATTAGGGAGGAGCACCATGTCCATATCTGAACTTCTGACTTGGTCTAGAATACCATCTATCACACCAAAATTCTCAATCATTTAATAATTCATTAATTAAAAATAATTAACCACATCATTCCCTTACTAATCCAATGAATATTTAAATATATCAAATCCCATTAGTTAACACATAAATAAACTAAGCACGTAACCGATTAATTAATTCATAAATTAATTAACTAATCTACAAAATTATTATTCCATATTTAATTCATCAATATTAGTTATCCAAATCAAATATCAAATTTTCATAATTAATCTTGTAATTAATTATCTTATTAAATATCATGCTCCAAAATTAATTAACTATAAATTATCTCATATAGACAAACATAATCTCATAATTAATTCCCCATGAATAATTATCTCAACCCCAAATAATTAAATATCTAATCCCATAAACAAAATCTCTAATTCAAATATCAATTGGGGTATCCACCTTTGTTCCATGACTAAATCAACAATTAAATCACCTATACAACCACAACTCGACTACACATTCCTAATTACCCCAATTAAGGAAATCGATTATCAATAGAAGCAAGAAAATTAATAACCTCACATACACATATCAAATCCATGACTATGGGAGTCAAATTTAGACCACCTACCTTAGTTCGTAGAAGGATGTTATCCCAATGGAAAACCCCAAAATCCGAGTGGCACAATGACATCGATCAAGATCTGTATCTAAATCCAGGAAAAAAAGATAAATAGAATCATTTTCTTCCAATTGTATATATAGATCCACAATCCTAGATCTAGATCCCAACTCATAGTTTTAGATCCATCAAAACAGTGAAGATATTCCAAGAGAATATCAAATAATGATAGATGAAAGAATACGAGAATCATCGGGACAAAATTCACTTACTGTGAAGATAGTGGATCATCAATACAAGGAGTAGATCTCGAAGAATAGTGTTAGAATCACAATTGAATCTATAAGGATGGCCCTGGGATCAATTAATATTCATCATGATTGATCCTAGGATCAAATATACGAATTTTGTAGTTTTGGGTGAATTAAAAAATAATTTTCAGATAAATAAAACCCAAGCACATGGTTTCCTATATAGTGGTTCATGCATATGGTAAACCGTGCACCAACCATATAGACCACTCTCATTAAGTGTGCATGATTTGAATTGTTAGCAGAGATTAGGGGCACAGTTTTATAAACTATGCGCAAACCATTTGCATCCCTCTTTCTATTACGTTTTATTAAAACGTTAACCAAACTCACCTCAACCCACAAATATAAATAAAATGTACATAAAAACCTCAAGATTACCTACAAAACACATCTAAGTTGTCTTCAAAAAATGTCATAATCTTACAATCTCCCCACCATATAATAGATCATCCTCATGATGCACTCCAAAAATTCACTAAGATTCCAAGAAACAAATATTGTTTTATCAAGCCATCATGTCAACTTCACATTCCCATGTTTCCTCTTTAACACTTCCATGATTCTATAACACATCAAATAGTAGCATTATCATTCCCTGCAACACTTTCTCACAGTGATCCAGCACACATATATGATGTTCCATAAAGGACTAATCTACATTTAGGTCAACCTCATACACATAGATCAAATGATAAGGGCCGAGGTGATATCATGGTAGATATGGTAGATGTAAAATATCATACATAGAGCTTAATTTCTATGTAATGCTCAATCGGTACGCCACCAGCCCGATTCTCTCTATTACCTAAAACTGTTCTAAAAACAGGGCACCAACATGCCCTTCCTTTGTATCCTTTAGGGACCCATCCTAGGTGATACCCTATGAAATACACAATCACCATATATAAATAGTAGGGGTTATCAATGTCGAACAACATATGACTTCTGTCTACTCTGATCCATAGCTATACGTTTTTGAATCAACTACTCCTCCCAGGATATTTCATACACGAGAATCGGTCCCAACAACTCTGACTCTCCCTTATCCATATAGAATAGTAGTTATATAAAAGGTATACCATAATGTTCCGCATATGGTTCCATATTTATTTTTTCTTGAAAATTTTTGTTATTTGAAAACTCTACTAAAGCCAAGTGCTTCTCCCAAGAACCACCATAGTCAAGCACACATGCCTGTACTATACCCTCTAAAACCTATATGGAATGCTCTAAATTCCCATTTTTCTATTGGTGGAATGTCCTACTCATAAAAACCTATGTCCCAAGATCCTTCTGTATACCCTAAAATAATCATGGAGTAAATAAAAAATCGCAATATGAAACTAAAGTCCATGGAACCCCTTGTAAATGGACCATCTCCCGAAGATACATCTCTCATGACTATTATACTATAAAGGTATACCTGATAGGAATGAAACATGATACCACCATTAGTCGATCCAGAATGTGACAATTAGAATAATTCTTCCTAAACATCTTTGGAAGTCCAACCAAAAAATCCATAATTAGGTCATCCCACTTCTATTCTGGAATAGGAAACAGCTGCAATAGGCCTCTAGGTCAGTGAGTCTCTTCATTCACTTGCTGATAGATGAAACACATTTTTATGAAACATGTTATCTACTTTTTCATGTCTAGCCACCAAAATTGTTGTCTTTGGTCATGGTAAATTTTTGTCACCCCGTGATGTATTGCCCACATCGAGGGCTGATATTATCGTACGAGATCCTCTTGAATGTTTGTAGGCACCAAAACCCGATTCCTCACATAGGTGACCTCTTCATCATCTATCAACCAGTATGAAGGAGTATCCACACCTTTAAGGATTTACCTTAAGGTAAAACACTCTGGGTCCTCATACTACATGTCCTTGATCCATCTAAATAGTTTGGACTCCACTACAATAGAAACAAGTGATATCATTTCCTGAATCTCCTGAAACAAAACATGAATTTCAGATAGTAAGGCCATAGTCTTCCACTCTGCACTTGAATCATGTAAAAATTATGTCTGATTTTCATACTTAAGGTATCATCAACACTATTACCTGTTCCAAGTACATATGATAGTTCAAAATCGATGGAATTCATATAATCTACCAATATTCACTTATGAGGATTCAAGTATCCTTGTGAAAAAATATACTTGAATATTTTTTGTTCTATAAAAACTATAAAATATTTTCCCAAAAGATATTGTCACCAACACTTAATAAAAAATCCAATACTTCTAACTCCAGGTCATGTGTAGGGTAATTCTGTTCATTTTGCCTCAACATTCGAGTCCCATAAATAACAACTCAACCCCCTTTCATCCACACAACACTTATTTATATCCCAGAAGCGTCAAAATACATCATTTCCTCCTCAATAGACTTAGGTAAGATCAAAATTGGTGCTGATTTCAAGTGCTTATTATACTCCTTGAAATAATTCTTGCATGCTTCTCTCAATTTAATCATTACAACTTTCTTTGTCAAACTTCTAAGAGGCACTTCTAATAGGTAAAATTATTCGACGGACCTCCTGTATTATCCATCTATTCTGAAAAATCATTAGATATAAAAAACATTCATGGGATTCTCCCAATAAACCACAATGTGAACATTCTATAATTCCACTTCCACACATTCTTCCAAGATGATTTCCCCAATAAAATGTACCATATCAATACAAAACTTAAACATAGTTATCATGGAATATAATTGATGCACTCTCAGTTCACTCTAGAAAATTTCATGGTTTGGACCATGATCATCATAAGATATGGAGTACACTAATAAGTCATCCACAAACACCACCAAAAACTATTCCAAGTACGGATGAATGATCATGTTCATCAAGGACATAAATACTACTGGATAATGTTTTAACCCAAATGGAATTATGAATAACTCATAAAAAACATACCTACTTATGACATAAGTTCTCAATGTAACCGATGTCTGAATTCTCACATGTTCATACATTGTTCTCAAATCGATCTTTGAGAAAAAAAATACTCCATCAGCTAGTCAAATAGTTCATAGATACGTGGAAGAGGATCTCATTTCTCTACGGTCATTTTATTAAACATTTGGTAATCGAAACACAAGCCTAAACCCCTGTTATAATTCTTCGTAAACAGAATAGGTGATCCCAAAAGTGACGTACTTGGATAGATAAAACCATTATCCTACAACTCCTCCAACTATTCATGAGCTCTTAAATATCAGTCAGTTCCATTCTATATGGTGAAATAGATACTTTCTCAGCCATCGGCATGAGATCTATAGTGAATTTCACATCTCTCATGGGTGGAAACCCTCATAAGTATTTAGGAAAAAATATCATAAAATAGTTCTACTACTAGAGGAAGGATGTCTTCCCTACTAGTTCTATCATAAAAAAAGACGTGAAACATGGGTTATGAGCACTCCCACATGCTATGTAATATGTTATTCTCTTCTTAAATGGATATCCAACTCTCCACGATGAACATACAGGTCACCCTTAAGAGATAAAAAGGTCACTCTCCTTTGGTAATAATTGATGTAAGCTCGGTATTCGACATACCAGTTTATACCAATAATCATGTTAAATACCATCATATCAAAGACGTAGAGATACCAAATAAAATTATACTATTTGATATCTAGTGAAAATCCATTTCATAAATATATAACTCTTGACCGTATTCCCAACAATGTATATGTATTCATCACTCCACTTACTGAATCCACCTTCGGGATCAAACCATTAACAAGATTAGTAGATATAAAGTAATGATAGGAACCAATATCAAACAAGGTACTATCTAAACTAAAATATATTATAATATTACATATCGCAATCAATAGCCAAACCTTTCATTGCACAAGTCTATGTTGCACTGCATGTAAATTTTTTTCCCCTCTTCCTAATGGTGTCATCTACCTTCTATGAGTAGCACCACTCTACTGATATGGGAACTCATATCATGATTCACCATGTCTACTTCCTCTACTGCCTCTTCCATTAGAAGTCCATCTACCATACATAAACGTTATATAAGTCACCATTCACACACTCTGACTCAGCGCAGATACTCCCTCAGCACTAGAATGTCATTGCATCCTACAAAACAATTGTATGTTCCCCATCTTTCCACAAACCCAACACTCCATTGGTGGTCGAGGAAAATGTGTGTGACAGTTTCCTGGTCTACTTCACTAGTGAAAAAGTACATGAAATAGATCATGTGAGTCTACTCCTCTTAATTATCAACCTTCATTTCATCATTCCTATCTAAGGTTCTCGTAAAGACCCTTCCAAATCATGTAAGGAACACTCCCTGATCATCTAGTGATAGCTACATGTCCAGTACTAGAAGGATCCTTTAAGTTTCCCTATGAAAAAAGAGCTTGATTCACAACTTTTAAAAAAAAATAGCCTAATGATATTCACTTGGGACTTAAACTCACATTTATGTCCATCCAAAAATCTTTTTATCAAAGCATCCTCATCTCTCACCAAATATAGAGTAAAACACTGTAAATAGGTGAAAATTTTATTGTAATACAATATTGACATGATTCCCTAGGTTAGATACATAAACACTGAAGCCATATCTTTTCTAAGTGTATCTTGATAATAGTGTTTCAAGAACTTCTCCCGAATGTCCTTCCATAATATGGAATCAGACTATCCAAATCATACATGACTACCGCACCAGCGCTTCGCTGACCCCATAGCATATATATGCAAATCAACCCTCCTCTCAGGTGGTGTCTCAAAATGGTCAAGTATCGTCTCTACAGATTCAATCTAGAATTCAAGTCCCTCAGGTCCACCATCTCAAGTAAACTTTGGAGGGTGTTAAAGTTGAAACTCCCTTATCAACTCATACATGCTTTTCAGAACCCATCCCACAGTATCTCTTGATTAATGTCATGAAACAATAAAATTTTTCTTGGAAATATATCTTATTGCCTCTTCATGAACCAATAGTTCCTCAAGTTCCCTTCCTGTATGTTCGTTCCTGGCCATACCCCTTGGTTTCACTCTCAACAAGAATTCTGGAGGCATATCTAAAAAAATCCAAACAGACATCTTACATCTCATAACACAACCTTATAAAAAATTATGTAAGAGGAGAATGAAAAACAACATGTTTCAACATGTACTTTTTCATTTCTCACCACACAGTCAACACCGAGGAACTATCACTACCCTTATCCTTAATACTCTTAGGTCCTGGTTAACAAGTGTATACACATGTCATTAATTAATTTTACCATTAATAAATTCAATCATTTCACCATTATTAATTAATTAATTAATTAATCCAATCCATCTCAATAATCATGTTTCTCATTAGATGGACATTTATTCCTATTTTGCATAATTATTTCAATCAAACAATAATGAAATAATGTTCATGTTAAAAATTATACCCATAACCTATTTTCACATGAGTGTTGAAAATTATGCAAGTCATAATGTCCATGAGTTCATAGAATGAGGCATGCAGACTCAAATCTCATTCCACTCTAGGAAATGAATCAAGGTTCAACAACTATTAAAAAAATATCGCATCACACCACAACTATATGAACCAATGTGAAATAATATCAAACTGTAAAAACAAATAATAATCCCAACAATCCCACCATGAGTACAAGAATGTTTCCGTACACATGGTTTTGCAACTCACATGCACAAGCTCATTACCAAAACCTAACTCTTCCTAGTATATTGTCTACCATTATAGAAATAGTAAGGATAAATATGAAAAAAAAATAAAACTCCTTTGATAACACCTTATAACTTCCTTGCTAGGGTTATGCTAAATGGTTCCCCAAAATGGTTGGTCACATGCCCTAAAGCAAACCTCCCTTTATGTTAGAGGGTGATGAATAGTATCGAGGGTCTGGTAAGACGGTCAGAGGGAGACTATACCCACTTTTATCAAAATAAAAGACCAATAGAAAAAAAGAAACAATAAACAAGTGTGTAAGAATATAAAAAACCTGAAAACACTACGTCTCATTATAGTAAAATCAGGAAATACAACACTGAGAAAAATATAAAACAAGCTATGACAATGCAATTTTCAATTATCTATAATGATAATAAATGTAAAACACATTGAATCCAATGTGGGTCCTGAACCACATCATGTTCCCTCACCCCTGATATATTCCCCAATATCAATCAATCTTAGGGCCTTTCCCTTATCGTGTCCTACAACAACAAAGACTTCATGAGTGCTGATCAGGTAGCCAGAATAGGGTGTGAGTATAAATCACAAGGGTAACACAAAAAGTGCCTAAAAAAGGCCAGTCAAAACACTATGTATTTAATTCTATGAAGAAATATATAAATTGCATAACTAAATAGTCATCACGTTTTTATTTATTCATTTATCATCACATGAGACACAGTTTCAATTCATGTCTCCCATTTAAATCAAAATTCATTATTTTTATTAATTTGTTTTCGAATGCCATGATAAGAAATCCAAATCTCATTTGGTGTTGAAAACCATGTCATGCACCTCAAATATCATTTTGTCTATATCCACATGTATAACACCCCACATCACTATCTCTTTGATAACTATTGTGGAGGAATTCCTTGCCCAGGTCCAAACATATAAATCAGTCTAGAAGGCCATGTATGATTCCCAAATTCTCAATCATTTAATCATTCATAAATTCACAATAATTAACTACATCATTACCTTACTAATCTAAAATTAATTTAAACATATCAAAGTCCCTTATTAAACCAAACAAAAAACTAAACACATAACCCATTAATTAATTCATCAAATAATTAATCAATCACCACAACTATTATTCCATAATTAATTCCGCACAATTAATTATCCAAAAAAATCTCATCTTTTCATACAAAATCTCACTTTTAATTATATTAATCAATATCATGAAACATAATTTATTCACCATTAATTATATCACATACCTAAGTAACATCTCACAATAAATTCCCCCTAATTAATTATCTCACTCACAACCAATTAAATATATGAATTAAAATATCTCAACCCATAAATAAAATATCCAAATCAAATATATATTTGGGAATCCCCCTTTCCCCCATGATTAAATCATCAATTGAATCACCAAAGCAACCACATATCAATTAAACATACCTAATTACCAAAATTTAAGAAATAGATTATCAAGGGATGCAAGAAATAAAAAATCACACATACACATATCAAATAAAAGACCATGGGAGTTCGATTTAGATAACCTACCCTGGTTCATTGATGGACGTTTGACCATCATAAATCACTAAAATCAAAGCAACACAATGACATCGATCAACTTCATATCTAAATTCCTAAACACAAAATTTATTTCAAAAGCATAAAAATCATGTAACTCTAGATCTAGTTACAAAATCATAGATCTAGATCTCAAATATTATCTTTTAATCCATAGAACCAATGGAGATCTTCCATTAAAATATTAAATAATGATATAGGAAAGAACAAAAGAATCATTTGGAAGAAATCCACTTACCAGAAGAGAGAGGATCTTCAATCCGGTCTTCAGATCTTGAAAAATGGTGTTCGAATCACAATAGAATCCCTTTGGAAGGCTCTAGGATCACCTATAATTCATCAATCCCGAGAATAGGTCTTAATAGAGGATTTTAGGGGTTTTTGGTGATTTAAAAACTTATTTTTATATATGTATATCCAGTACAAACGATTTCCGGTGTAGGGGTGCACTGTTACGATAAACCATTTTCCAACCGTGCAATCTTCTCTATCCTAGTTTTCATGGTTTTAACGGTTACCTGGGATTAATTGGATAGCCATTCAAACCACGTGATAACATTGTGAATCCCTTGGTTCATTAGTTTTTCATAAAACATCACCCACACTCCTCAAACCACAATTCCAAAGCAAAGGTACATAAAAACCACAAATGTACCTAGAAAACACGCCTGAGATGGCATTGAAAAAGTTTTGAAAATTATGCCAAGAATCATTTCCAAAACCCATCGGCTTGAAATATTTCATTCATAAATATTATATTATTTATTTTTGTTGGGTTTTTTGTCATTTCTTAAGTAATTAAATGTGAAAACCTAACTTGTTTTTCATGTATTCATGTGAGTCATTTCCATCCCAATAAAGTGCCACCAACTCTATATCTTCTTCACGCCTCTAAAACCACATTAGTTCAGAAATGTTCTACCTAATACACTTCTTAACATTTTTCCATTAATCCTAGAATCTTATCCATGATTATAAATAAATCCAATGTATCATTTTGGAATAACCAGAATAGAGTAACCCTATTAAAAGGTAACCTCTTCTCTCAAGCTTCAATCTTTTATATTCCTTCTACACTCCCTCCCATCACATTATTCCATTATTGTATAACAAAAGAAATATTTTCAGTATTATAGAATTATTAATGATATTTATTTAATCCTACACTTACACACATATCCATCTAATGGGTAATGATCAAATTTTTTATGTGTATGGTGAACAACAACCTTACTAAAGAATGATTGTTCATTTTTTTAATTTACCACCTATCACGGAGGAAATTGTAATGTACAATATATTTATATATGTCGCATATAATATTAATTACATATTTTTTCTTAATTATTAATTTTACAACACATAGATTTTTTAATTTCTAGTTGGTGTAAATATAATAATTTCATTTGAGGAAGTGCGGACTATCACCCCCTCAGAGCGTTTTGATTTGTTCACACACTATATGGAATGTATTAAGGATTGGTTTAGTGAAGTTATATGATATATATGATATAATAATTATACTTATATAATTATATAAATACATTTATTTCATATCCTTTTTTTATTTCAATATGACATTAAAAAATAGAATCAATATTCATGTGTATGTACGTCATACCGTCTCCATCAACGATGTATTAAATTTCATAATTATATGGTCAATAGATTATTATAATAAACATTAAATGAATATAAATTGTATTTATATAATTTTTTACATTATTTAAATTATGTTATATTTATAAGGACCAATGATATAACAAATTAAGACACAAGTGAAAACCAAAGAGAGTATTACCTGAAGTGTATCCTTAACATGAAATTGCTAACAAGCATATAAAATAATGTCATTATAAATCCATAAATTATACTATATATAATAATATGGTTATATAATGGATTTATAATAAATTTCTATTTATTATAAATGATGTTTGAATGAGTATAATGAGAGTCAATAAACAAGTTATGGTGATTTCTTATCACTTTTTATGTTCGTGAGATACATGATTTATTCACCACTCATTCTTTTTAAATGGTGTATATACTGTAAATGTATGTATTAAATTATTCTTATACCTTAATTTATGGGTAATCACCTGTCCATTATATGATCATTATAAAATGGGTTTATTGTTTCAATTGTCTACGAAAGTGGTAAGACAATTTTATCTCAATTTTCCTTCTTTGGGGCACATGTTTTATTTTGCACCTAATTTTTTTCGAGGGGTATATACATTCATTTGACATGTTTTATCCTGAATATAATTGATATCAAGATATTTTAAGCCACATTTAATTTCACTTCTTTACATGGGGATATTGTTCGAGGTTATTAAGTGATAAGCGTTTAATGTAACAATCTCATTACGTTTTGGGATTTTTTATGATATTGTATCCATTTTTGATATATTATAATCCATATGATAATAAAATTCATGAATTTTCACATCCTATGGTTATTCATGATATATTCATGTATTGGTACCATTTATCTACTCTTTGGTACATTAAATAGTTAATTACTTTTAAATACCATAGCATTCCCTCTCTTTAGTCAAAAATCTATATTCCTTAAAAAACATGTTTTCTAAAAATGGATTATAATAATTTTATACAGCTATCCAATAATCATTAAAATAGAATTTGTCGCATTTTTTTCAATAATGTTTTCAATGAAATCAGATTGTCACTTCCTGAACATGTGATTTTTTATGCTTTTACTATGAAAAGAGATTGTTCTTATCACCTAGTATGTCTTGTATATATTTACGTGTTTTCACTTCTATGAAACTTTCTTTTAATGTTTAAAATATTAATTCATAAGAAAAATTTAAAAAAAACAATGAAATTGTTTTCAAAAAATTTCCATAATTTTTTTATAATTATTCAAAGTATTTGTCAAGAAAATTATTTTTCAAAATGTTTTTAAAATTAATTTATAATATTTTAAATAAAATGGAATTCAAATATTTTCTTACTCTCTTTAAAAATTTTCAAAGAAAAATCTTTCTAAAAGTTTTTAAAATATTTATTTATATGGTTCGATGTTTATTTTCCATAAAATATTTTTCAAATTATTTTTTTTGTAAAAAACATTTTATAAGTGATTATATGATATTTTCCTCAGGAAATGTTTTCTAAAGATATATCGATAGTAATTTCAATATAAAATGACATCCATTGGTTTTAATCATGAATTTATAGCGATATTATTGAATGTTTTCATTCATGATCATTCTATATATGGTATATGTTTTGAAGGAATGTTGGTTATAAAACCTATTTCTCATCCACGGGTTATATGTTTATGAAACCCATTTCATTTAATGGGTTATGGTTTTATTAAATGGTTATGAAACATATATATTTTCTATACATTATGATGTGATGAAATATTAATGATTCCAAATTCATTTAATGGGTTAGGATTTTATGATTGTAAAACCCATCCCTTTTCATGGGTCATTATATGATGAATGATCTTTAGAACATTTATGTATGATTTTCTGATGTGATGTATGTGACCTATAACTCCCACCAATGTATTGGGTAATGATATATGTTTTAATATCTTATAGGGTACACCTGAGAGAATCTTAATAACGATACAAGAGGGTATATGGGATGAAATCAAAAGACTGAAATAAGAGGGTATAGATGAGGAAATCCCAAGAAACAAACAAGAGGTTACACGCGATAAAACCCCAATGTTGAAAAAATTGGGGAAATAAGAAGACAAACCAATCCCAAAAAAGATGGTACATGGGAGGATATCACATTACCCAAACAAGAGGGTAAACAAGAGGTCATCCGCCTCCAAAACTAAAGGGTAAATGAGAGATCATCCCCAAAATCATACAAGAGGTAACACATGATGGAATCCCATGCCTGATGTAGTTACACAATAGATTAACCCAATAATAACATGTTACAAAGGCCTTGGTAGGATTCCCTAAAATATTGTTTTTATATTCTTTTATGTTTGACATAATTACATGTTTTATTATTATATAATGCTTTCATGGATTATCTTAATTTTTTCCTTATGATTCATGTCTTGTGAACTGGAAATCATTATTATGATATATAATATAAAGGGTATGATCTTCAACTGTTATTCTCATGTTTTGTACCCTTTTTCATGTTATGCATATAAATTTCATTTATTAACCCATATTGAGTATCTCACCTCACCCATTTCTTATGTTTCCTTTCCCTAGGATATTAATAAATGGTTCATAGATAATTACTAAAGGTGTCAATCTTTATGGGATATTTTTATCATCATTCACTTGGATAGAAGATCATGTTTCCATGTTTCCAATGACACTAAACTATTATGGCCTTTGGGTATTTATTTTCTTAATGTACTAAATCGTAATCTAAAATGATATAATGTCTATTTATGTTAATCCTTGGTCACTATAGTATTTATCAATCGAATATTTTAGTCAACCTTTGAATAATATGATGATAAAATTTTATTGATATCCCTAGATATATTTATAAGGATAGGTCAAGGGATGTCTTCAAGGATAAGTATCAGGATGAGTACACATTTAGGGTAATCCATTATAATTTTTTTAAATGATTGAATGAGTGGTTTCCTAGAAATACACCCCTCTCTAGATACTATAAGTTTATGTGGATCCAGAACAAATGTAAATAGGGGTAACAAATCTGAAAAGATGTTCTGAGCCTATCTCAGGTTATTTCGGTACATGAAAACTTGTCTTGCTGCAAACCTATTTGACTCTCCCAGGGGGGATACCCTTTTTGAATTCACAAAAATCATCAAAATCCATCATGAAGGATGTATATGAGTAACATAGGATAAACATATTTTTTCTTATATTAAATAAGTATGTTTCGTGATTTAGACATCTAATAAGTTATTTTTGATGATTATATGTCTATATATATTGTTAATTTTTGATCAGAATATTATTTCTATTTTTATTCAATTAAGGTAACTAGAAAAGTTGAGTTCAAATTGGATGTGATAGAAATTTTTTTAATGATAGGTAAATTGGATGATCATTAGAGACAATTATATTGCGATTATGTGAAATTAGCTATCACGTTATATGATTAAACAATTTATATTTGGTGATATTGTAATCACATAGAATAAGAAAAGGATGGACTTCTATAAATATTCACATTGTAAGGATCATATAGGAATGGAGATTATTCTTCCTATATTTCATGAATAAATGAATAATAACCTTGAGGAATACATATAATGGCGGGGATGATTTTATTTTTGAGGTAAAAAGTGTCATATAGTTTAATGTATTATCTCATGATAAGATGGACATTAACCAACTCAGTGTCATTAACTAATAATTTAATTCTAAACCAAGTATGTTCCTATTATATGCCAATAATTAAATTTGAATGTCAAAGAATTTATGTATTAGGATTCAAGAATTATTAATTTTGAATGATATGCTGATTCTTTAATTTATTTCATTTTTTTGAGGATTTAAAAGAATATGTTTAATGGTTGTGATGGAATAGAAAATTCATTTAATGGTATGGTCATGTCCATAGGAAAAAAATTATTAAGAGAGATATTACCCTTAATGAATCCTTTTATGTTATGATATTATTGTTTGGATAATGATATGATTCGTTTGAAGAATTATATTTAATGGTACTGATTACCTTGGAATAAGGAAACATGCATGGTTTAGATAAGGATTTATGGTAATTCTGGTCATTAACATGTTTCAATAGAAAACATGGTGAATATTTTCACATGTTTTGAATGTGAAAACCTAGAGATACATTGTGTTATATGGGGAATCAATTTTATGATGATTTTTCGAATTGGAACAAGAATGTGTGAGTATTTCATGATGATTTTCATGTATATCTTTTCATTTAAATCCATTAACTTTTGGAATGTGGATCTTGAAACCAAAATTGGTGTTCTAGTATAATTATTTCTGATGGATCACAAGGTGCATTCGGTAATCATAGATTTATTGATTTGTGATAGTTAAATTTCATACGATCTTGTTCATTATCATTCTATAACAAAAAATAATGTTAATAATTCCCATCCTTTTCTAGGTTTTCACTTCCCACCCCGGTTCTCCTATGTGAAAATCTTATTATGAGTTACTTTGGTTAACCGTTATTGTTCCAACATTTCCCATTTTAATGGAATTTTTAGTATTAATTTTTAGGATGTGTATTTATTTGAATGAAATTTTAAATTACTAAACCTTATATAATCCTAATTATATTCAGGGGAAAAATTCATTTTAATGGGGGAATGATGTAATACCTCTAGATTTTTTGAAATACTATTTTTAAATTAAAATTTCATTTTTATATTTTTTATTTCAAGTGACACTAGAAATATATATATATAAATATTTATAATAAAATAAAAAGTCAAAAATTTCATTCACATGATACCAACATGGATTAAACTATATATAACACCAAATTGGGATGCACTAAATGCAACTCCAGATTGGCATATGTTTCACGCAATAAAGAGATTATTTGAAACATAATTTTATTGTTATAATTATTAAAACTGGATAATTATTAAATAATACTTAATAATAACAATATGAATATTAATAAATTATTTTACAATATTTTTATAATGGTTATATATAAATAAAACAAATAGATAATGTAAAATATAATTTATTTGTATAGTCTTTATATGTTTAAAAATACTATTTTCTCGAGTGAACTTCTTTTCATGTCCTTCTTTCAAGAAAAAATATATAAATTTTTGACATATCTTGAAATATAATTTTGTAAAGAAGAAATAATTTTTTAATTTATCATGCCAAAATTATCTTAGGTTAAATTTTTGGGAATTTTGTAATAAAAATAATTTTTTTATGAATAGTGTGAAATACTACATTTTAGTTAGTAACTGAACATTGTTGTAAATAATTAATAATGATAATCAATAATTTAAATTTTTCTAAGGTAATATTATAAAATTATATATCTTTTAATAGAATTTATGTCATTATAATCAATTTCACTTTGAAATTGAATATAGAAACATAATAAACTTTTGATCACTTTTCTACTATAAGAACCTTTTATTTCATCATGTCTGCGAGATTTCCATTAATTTTAATTTGTCATAAACAATTAATTTAATTTAAAAAAGGAAATAAACCATTCTAATCTATATAAAATTTATAGACTAATTATATCATATTAAATTTTGACCGAAAATATTACTAAAAGTGATTACAATTAATCACAATGATTAAGGTCAAATTAAGCATAATTAGGGACTAAACCTCAATCATAGGGGCCCAATTGACCTAAAAACATGTAAAAAAACCATATAATGGACATATTTAATCCTTAATCCTTCCATTGTTGATTGTTTTTGGTTTTTTATGACTTTGGATAGGTAACAACATATGCACACCTAACATGTTTATAAAAATCTTATGTGAGTCCTTTTCATTTCTTATAAAAGGACACCATCTCTCCCTCTTCTTTACACCTCCAAAACATTTTAGGTTTGGAAAATATATTCCAAATAGACTTCTTAACATTCCTAATATACTCCTATAAGGTACTTCTTGATTAGATGATGTAACTCCCCAACCCCATATGCCAGGAACTCGTGCATTATTTTAATACATTGCCATGATTACAAAGAATCTCATTCCAAAGGACCGATCAGTTTAGCAGTCTAGGAAAATAAATTATATAAAAAAAATTAAATTAATATTAAAAAAAATATACAAAATAGTTAATAATATAATAACACCTTTATAATCCTAGATTATCCCTGCATATTAGTCATAATAAACATCATGGAATCCTGGGAATGTAAATCATATGAATGGGGTGATCTGATATTCTCAGTAAGGCTAAACAATATTCTGGAATCTTTCATAAATAATAATAATCTTATTATTTGGAGGTATAAATCTGAAAAAATTTCTTTTTATAAATAAACTTGAACATAATATGGGAATAAGAAATCCAATAATTCAATATAAACATTAATGTGGATATTCTACTAGTCAAATTATCACATTTAATACCAATAACCCATCTCATAATTAGATAAAGCACAATGTCTGACATCATAACCACATATTCAAGGCCTCGTTCCACGACCATATATAAAGGGTTAAAAACAAAAACAATTTTTTCTCATGAGTCCTACTGATGCATCGGGGGGCTATAGAGGGCCCAACTCATCACATACTACATCCAATGCATTCTCCATATGAAAAGGTTCAGAAATAACCAACTTAAAAATATTTAATCAAAGTAGCATATGAAATGTTAATATATTAACCATATACTATGAATGCTATAAAAATAGAACATAAAAAATAAAACTATTTATAAACACTTCAATACAATATGTTAGGTTGTATCATAATAAATAAACCTAAATTAAATATAAGATCCAATAATGGATTGTTACATAGATGAAAATCTACTTAATAAAATCATCACAAACTTATTTGGTGAAACATTGGTTTTTCTTGATAAAAGTTCTTCAAAATTACGTACAATTTAAAAATAAAATATATTAATTTAAAATAATATTATAATATTATAAACTAAGAATCAAAATTTTAAGTCAATATGATGGTGGAAATAGTCATTCAAGACGTATAAGCCAAAAAATCCATAATTCCTTAATTTTATGAAAATGTTTTCAGTACCTCATTTAGAAAATAAAATTATGATACATTTCAAAAAGATTTATAAAAAGTCAAAAATAGGTGAAAATGAATTTAAAAAATTGTCGATAATAATTTGAAATATAGTTTAATGAAATATAAAAATGGATGATAAATGTGTCCCAGTAGATACAAACGTATAAAAAACTCAGATAATAATGAGATTGTGAAATTAACCCTTATGTTGTAATTTTTTTATATTATTTTATTTTAACCACCAATATAATGGTTAAAAAAGTTACTAAATTATACCAGGACCATATCCATATTTATTATATCATATATTATCCTCTTATATAGTTTTTTGATAATATTTCTATATTACCATTGTTTCATGTTATGACTGCTTCATTTTTTAAGCACGTTTTTTTTTGTGTAAGTCGTGTTTCTTATGAATAGGATATATTTAATTCATATATAGAATGATATTATGTTCATAAATATTATATTTAATAATATTATAAATTATGTAATTATTTTTTAATTGTATACATGTATAATGAATCTCATCACGTCGTAGAGATAGTTGGTCGTACGTACGCCTGAGCGATAATATCATTCCATTAGGGGGTAAATATGGTTGAATTGGATTGAATATAGATTAAAAAAATATTTTTTATTTATTTTTTATTACTTATATCCATTATAATCATCATTATACCCATCAAAAAAATTATTTTTGAATAAAAAATTACACCACGACATGGAGACGGTAAGTCATACGTACACATGCATGGTGATATTATTATTCATAGGATAGATAAAATTTGGAATATGGTTGTGTTATAATAATAATATTGTCTTAAAATGGATATTATAATATATATTACATGAGTATGGAAAAAACATAGTAATATGATATATAAGAATAAAATGAGTGAAAAATTTGAAATAATTGAGAAAACAATTACCTCTTCTTCGGGTATCTCATTTTGATTTTTATAAAAGGATTCCAAGGGTTGGGTATATGCCCAATGTATGGCCTCTATGATTATTTCAGGTAATATTGGATGTTAATTTGGTTGGTTACTTCTGATGAAAAGTGATTTATAGGTGTGAATAATAGGAGATTTTTTCCATTTTATATGGGATGGGAGGGTCAATTTAGGAAATTCAAAAACTATTAGTTTATTTTTAATTCAAAATAGCTCCAATGTGAGTTATTTGAAATATAAAATGAGTGTGGTTGTAAATAATCTCATATAATGAAATTTATACATGTTTTTATTTATTTTAGACCTTCTCATTTTTATTTATTGTTAATTAATCAATATAATTTTAATTATAGTAATAATATTATATATTTTATAAAGGATAAAATTTTTACATATGTAGTGTTAACTATCCCCAAATGGATGATTTATAACATTTACACAATATTATTATCACTTTTTTAGTGTTTATATATTTTTATTATTTTTTAATAATTTGATAAATTATTATTTTAATAAATTATCAATATTGTCAATTTTGACACTATTCATTTCATTGACAATAAATATATTACAAATATTAATATAAAATCAAAAAAATCATTTTATACACTCCAAACATGTCCTAGTCACCTATAAAATTATTTTATCACCTTCTATTATTAAAATTATATTTATTTTAATATTTTTAAAATCATTTATTTCATATTTCAATTTATAAAATAAATACTAATTCACAATTGTGTCATTTGTTATTGTAGTTATTTAATAACTATAAATTATAAATAAAATTTGATGGTGCATATAAATATTTTTAATTTCTGGTTACTATTTATGGTTGATGTTATCTTGTGGAAATCATATATTAAAATAGTATACCAATTAAAAATATACAGTGTGAACAACATGAAATCCTTTTGAGTAAAATATTATAAAGGGCATATTTATATACATGTGACTCAAATGGTAATTTATTATACCCTTCGACTAATCTGGCCTAGATAAAAACAACTAATATTATTTATCTGTGTTTTTGGGTCATTTAATAGTCCATATAATTTTTATTTCAATTATTTTTATTATCTTCCTTCTGCTTTCACAAGCACTGTATATAAATTGTATGAGTATTTATAGTAATTAATTATTTCCTAAAAATTAAAAATAAATTATCATTGTGAGTAAAAAACATTACATTTTAAAAGAATATTTACGGTATAACTTATATACTGCATAATCTTATATTAAAAATGATTGAGTTATTAAATATTGAGTAAGACATACTTACCTTTTCTAACAATAAAATATATAAAATATCCGAATCTAATACAAGAGGCATAAAAATTAAATAATTTAGACCCATTGATGATTTAAGTTGAAAAAATATATTCCAATGTCTTTAGTACGTGTGTTAGGATAATTTTATAACATTATGTATACCTTTAATTGCATGATTTACCTTTTTACTATATTAATATAAAATTACTGAAGTTTCTATTCATAATGTACTAAAATAAACGAAAAATATTTACATAATTTGGATAAAAATATTATAAATATGGAATATATTTTTAAGAATTCATAAGATATAATCTTTAGAACGCAATTTAAAATTAATATCGTTACTGGAACGAGATAACAGAATTTAAAAGTTAAAACATACAAAATATTAACATGTTTATATATATATATATATTCAATGTAAAATTAATTACAATGAACTAAATTATATTAAATAATAAAAATATAGTATATTTATACTTTAAAACCAATCAAATTTATAATTTAACACTATGAATTATTTCTATGAAAACAATTATCTTCAATTAATGTTTATTATTTTTTATTATTTATTAAAACAAGAAACTTATTCGAAAAATACCAAAAAATCGACCAATGTAAATTTTGAGAGAATTATTTCAAATAAGATGTTTATTTTGGAAAATATAATATAAAAATACTATAAAACACTAGATTTAAAATTTGTGCGCCATCAAAAGGTGGGAAAACTGTATTTTTTTGAAACACTTCTTTTATCAGAAAAATTGAATTTGTTCTTATATTATGTCTGGAGAACAAATGTGATAAATGTTGAATTTTTTTTAATATATAAAATAAAAAAATTTCTTGATATTATACATAAACACAAATTTAACTCTTAGGTTATATATTATCATAAATAATAATATTTCATAAATATATATTTTGTTCGGTAAATCTGGGATTTGCGAGTAATGCAAGCCAACTCATTTTTGTGTGTAGCGTAATATTAAATTTTTTTTTGAGTAAAACCCATAAAAATAATTAAAATATTCATAAATGGAAAATATTTTAATGTCATGGGGTGTACATAATTAAATCCATGGAATCAATTTAGAAAAAACTAAAAGGAGTTACTCGATTAAGTGGTAACCCCTTCTCTGAAGCTTCTTTCTAATATTTTACTTCTCCACTAACTCCACTAAAGTTATTCTTTTATTTTATGATGAAATAATTATCTTGAATATATTAGGATCTTTCATTCTATGGTTTAAACCTACACATACACACATTTCCATCTAATGTGTAACAAATATATTGTTTATGTGTATGGCGAACAACCGCCTCACTAAACAATGGTTGTTCAATTTACCTTTAACGCCTCTTACGGTGGAAATTATGATTGAAACACTATTTATATTTTTAATATATTATATTTATTATGTATTAAAGGTTCTACATTCATTTTAAAAATTATATGTTTTTCTTTACATTTAGTGTAAATATGATAAATTCGTTTGAAAATGTTTCTACTATCACCCCCTAAAAGTGATTTAATTCTTTCACATTCTACGTGGAAAGTATTAAGGATGCGTTTAGTGAACATTTATGATATATATTATATAATAATTCTACTTTAATATTTATATATATACAAATATTTATTGTAATTTTTTTCTTTCAATACGAAAATAAAAAAACTGGAATAACGTTAATGCGTAGGTACGACTTACCGTCTTCATGAACAGTGTATACATTTCACACTTCTATATTATATTGATTATTATAATACAAATATACTGAATATAAATTATATTTTTATCATGATTTATATTTTATAAATCATTATATAAGTATAAGGTCCAAATATATAATTAAATAAGACACACTCGAAAAACAAAGTGAATATTACCTAAAGCGTAACTTTAACATGAAATTGATAACAAATGTGTAATATAAAATCATAATAAATCCATATATTGTATTAGATATTATAATATTATAATATATAAGAAAAATAGTACATTTATATTTATTATAAATAAGTTTTGAATGAGTCTGACGAGAGTCCAGATACAAGGTAAGGGGATTTCATCTCACTTTTTATTTATATGAGATACATTCTTTAATCACAACCCATTCATATTATGTGGTGTGTAAATTTACATTTTATGTATTAAATGAATATTATATTTAAATTTATGGGTAATTAAATATACATTCTTTGAATATTATTTCATGGGTTAATGTTTCAAAAGCTTCCAAATTGGTAAGACAGTTTTGTCTCCATTTTTCATCAGTGGGACACTTGTTTTATTATGCACCTAAATTATTTTTCATGGTGTTTATACTTCATTTTGACGTTTTATATCTTGTATACATTTAATGTAATAATATTTTATGAATCATTTAATTCCACTTTCTTATACGGTGGTTCAGTTCACGGTTATTAAGTGATAAGATTTTATTAATACAATCTCATCCTTTTTCAAGATTATTTATGTTTATGTTGCCTTTCCTGAAAACATATAATACATCACTCATGAAAAATCATGACATTTATTATCCATTATTTATTCATGATATATTCATATATTGGTATCATTTTTATACACATTGGTACATAAGAATATTATGTGTTTCTACGAAAGCACGACTTTACCCTCCCTTGGGTCGAAAATTTATATTTTTTAAGAACCATGTTTAATAAATGTTTTCCCCAAGAATATTGTAATTTTATCATTTATTCATTAAAATATAGTTTTAAAATTATTTATTTTTTATATTTTAATTTTTTTCATAAAAAAAATTTGAAAAGGATTTTATGTTTCAAAGATAATTTTTTCAAAGAGGAAATAATAATTTCGTCAAGAATTGTTTTGAAAATATCTATCAAAATTATTTCCCATATAAGATGACATCAATTATAGTTACTCATTATTTTATGTGTAAATTATTTCATGATTCCACTAATACACTTTTTTTGAATGGTTTATGATTTATTGGAATGATGTTTATAAAACATGTTTCTCTTCCATATGTTATATGTTTATGAATCCCTCTTTTTTTCACAGGTTCTGATTTGATGAAATATTTTATAAACCTATATATTTTTCATATATTATGATGTGATGAAATGATATTGTTTCCAATTTCATTTCATGGGTTATTATTTGATGTTTATAATACACTTATCATTTCACGGGTCTTGATATGATGAATTCTTTGTGGCACATGTATGTATGAATTTTCTATATGATGGTTTGGACATATATCTTCCTCCAATTCATTGGGTAATTCTAAATATTTTTTGTGATAAAAGGTTACATGGGAGGGAATACCAATCCTGAATCAAGATGGTATAGGGGAGAATATCCCAATCGTGAAATAATAGGGTATATGGGATGAAATACCAAGACTCAAACAAGAGGGAAAATGGAAGGACATCCCAATCCCAAAATAAGAGGGAACATAAGAGGACATCCCAAGACCAAAACAACATGGTATATTAGAGTACATCCCAATCCCAAAACAATAGAGTAAATATGATAACATCCCAAAATTCATATAAGATGGTACAGGAGAGTGAATCTTAATCCCAAAGCAGGTACACAGGTGATTAACCCAAGCCTAACATGTTATAAAGGCCTTGGTAGGCCTCTTTGAAATAGTGTTTTTATATGATTAATTTTTTCCACAATTCCATGTTTTATTCATATGTAATTCATTCAAGGATCATGCTCATTATTTATTTATTATTCTTGTCTTACGAACTACCATTATTTATTATGATCTCTAATAGGAAAGGTATGATCATTAAATGTTATGATCAAGTTTCTAACACATTTTTTATGTTATTCTTATGAATTTACATTATTTAACCTTTCTAAGAATCTATGATCAACCATTTCTTATGTTTCCATTAACAATGTTATGAATAATGGTTTTAGTTATAAGCAATAATGTTGAAGATCGTTTTGAGAGATATTGATGAAATTTAACTGGGATAAAAGATTTTGTTTCTAGTTTTCCAAAGACAGTAAAATATTACAATTCTTAGGATTTTATTTGTTTAACGTACTATGTAATCTTATAAAATGATGTAATATCCATGTATGATAATATTGGGTTTCTATATTTATACAATTTCCCCAAATCATAAAAACAAACCAATCCTTTGATACCATTTTATAACACCCCAGCCTGAAACCCATCGAAGTTGAGGTTCTATGTCGACTCAAGCATGCCTACACATACACCATAGGCTAATAACTAGAGGAAAGGTCCTAATAAATGAAATATGGATACTATTAAATGGAATTATGGTCATATAAAAAGTTAAAAACAATGAAGAATCTTACACATCGATAATATTCATGTACAATGAATAAATAATAAATTTATCCAGTATCATAAATGATGTTTTCATAAAAAAATATATATGATCAAAAAATAGGCCAATTAAAAATAAAAAAAATACATGCAAACTGGGCCTACGAACATCACCAGAACATATTCACCCTACCCTTATATACCCATCTGGCTTCCCCAGTATTATCCACTACATATTCCATGACTAAACTATGATATAGATATAAGGTATGGACAAGAATCAGTATATTCATACAGTTGTGAGCTTATAACATAGTAGGGACTCACCAAGAACCCATAATGTGATCTTTCATATTCATGTGAATTTATGTGGAAAATTAATATATTAATAAAAGTGATAGTATAGTCTGCATATGCTATCCAATCCTCCATAGAACTTGATGTGGTACAAACACCTGTCGGTTCATCAGGTACTAACTAAGTCACCTTGGTAACCATAATTGATTTGGTTCCATATTAGAATCTAATCATAGCCTTGGGTCACCATTATGATTCACACCCCATACCAAAATAATAATTCTTGGGTGGAGTCCAAAACCTTGACCTAATACCCACAATCATTGGGCATAATCATTTGAACATAGGCCTCAGTCCATCTATAGTCAGTCTAGGGAGGTCAATTATCCTTCAATCACATATTTCTACAACCAATATCCCATGGAACTTCTAGACCCAATACAACACATGGTAAGATATAATTTATTTATTAGGACCCATGCTTTGCCTGGTAATGTCCCCAACATAATACCAAATGTTTCAGGGTTGGTTTATCATATCGACCCATCCCTATAGACTCTAGGGAGGTCATGTCACATTGAATTATCCCAACAGACTCAGGGATGGTCCAACAACACACCAAAAAATATTTAAAGACTATAGATTGGTCCAATAAGAACGTATATCAAAATTAAGTCGGCATTCCATCACATAGTTCACTAACTGATTTGAGGTGATAATTTCATGATAATTATGCACTTATAAAAATATATATTAACATTCCCATCTAGGTTCCCACTGGGTTCTCCAAACTCATTCTAGTCTTTGATCATAAATACCAACTCATTCTATTTACCCTATACTGATTTTTCTTCCATAAGGATCCTTCGACCTAGACCTCATGGTTTTTTTAACATCCTCAAACCCCTTACCATTAATAGTTCCAAAACCGAGGGAATATCCAAAACCATCATGATCTATCTAACCCTCGCCTCATCATGAGGAGTCTGAAACCGTACCAAAACAGCCTTGGAATCTCAATTCTATGTCCCAATGGATTCATCTCACTTTGAGTGTGCCTCAATACTCAACATTAACATCATGAGGGAGTTCCTCATTACTCGCGAGACAAAGGGCCTATCTTAACCTGTGTTACATAGCTCCAAGACACTCAAAGATGCCCATCAGTCCATGAAACCCATCATTATCCATAAACATATCATAAAACAACCCAAGACCTACAATATTTCATTTATTGTCTCAACCAACTCCCTATCCGCTTGATTACATAGTCTTCATGTGATCTTTGTTTATCTATATGCTAAAGAGAACTTGTTCCAATCCTAAGAGGTCTAGATCCATCCTATATCATTTACCCATTACACTGTTAGTCCCTAAACGTTGTTCCCGGCTCTATATAGTATATCAACATGCATGACCACGAATAATCATGAATTTCTATTTGTAACATTATGGTTACCTTCTTAGAGCCTGGATTTTACCACCAAAGAAAATATCCACATTGCCTCATCCAATCTCATCCATGTCTAAAACAAAATTGTAATGACACTTGACATCATATATCACAAGAAAATTAGTCATAATTAATTATCAAAAATTATAATTAATTTATTAAATTAAATTTAGTTATGTATCATACCTTAACTGAAATGATGATGAATGGTGTACGGATTGTATCTCAGGTCCTTCTCATTGAAATTTGGGAAAATTCCTCATTAATATTAGTTGATTTCATAATAATCTAGAATAATTGGCACCAAAAACCAAAACGAAATCATCCAAATTAGTAAATAATGAAATGAAGTAATATAATAATTGATATATTAACCGTAGTCACTATAAATCACTTCAAAGAAGCACCATAGGTAATGGGGGAGAAATAATAGGAGAGGGGACAACCACTTTACCCTCTTGTGTACACTTGGTCAACCCAAAACAAGGGGGGCCAATCCCCCCCCCCTTTATTTTAAAAAACCCATGGAAATCTATTCATGTTGTTAATCAAAATGTAATTGGTATCATCCCCTTACACATATTATTATGATTTAAACCATAGGTTTATAATATAAACCGATATTATTGCTACATCCCATATCCATAGCCTCCCATCTTCTTCTGATTTTTTATCAAACACATGAGTCACCACCATGGCCTTAAACCCCATATAATAACACCATTTTGAGATGTTATAATTCGGAAAACCTCATTCCGAGTCTTGAGTCTCAAAAAAATCTATCCACTAAATGGAAAATTTAATTTTATTATAACAGGTAATGACTCAAAATCCATGAGACATTATAATACCCAACCATTGATCTCCCCTTGACCCACAATCACCACCCAATAATTATCAAAATCAGCTACCCTCTCCATGAGCGTACATGTAATTTTATAGATAGGAATGTGAAACTATAGGAAAACCTATATAAGATCCATTAATCCCATACAAACACCAATGTGGATAAGTATGGTGTGATCAATTTCCCAATGGTTTTCACTAATAAAATATTATATGAAATATCTTATAAAATATCTTCCAAAAATTCAAGTTTGAAATACAATTAATGAAAATAATAATTTAACCATTTTATAAAATAATCACTAATAATGCACCTAAACACCACTTTGTGGACCGAAGTCGACATATTAAAAAAGAAACCAGTGGAGGTAAACAAAATGCCTTTGAAATAATTTGAAAATAAAATTTTAAAATAACTTTATTTTATAATAAAATATAATTAGGTTATGTTACTCTTATTAGAACTTTATATCTCTAGAACATTTAATAATGTTAATCAGAGAAATCAATTATTTGTTTATAATTAAATAATCCTTTTAGGAAGTAAGTTATATCATGAATATACTAAATTTAACTACTGTCATAATTAAAATTTATGGAAATGACATATAGAAATACCACTTGTATAAAATATAGAATTCCCAAAAAAAATATAAAATTATTTATTAGATAACCAATGTGAAACCCATATATAAATAGTTTTAAAGTTGTGTATAAAAATAATCAACCTCAAAACCTAGACGATAAGGGTCTTTATGTTGGTGATTGATATAACCAACACTAAAACACTTCATGTTTGGGGATTTTACATAGGTTATTTGAATATTCAATGTTAATAATCACGCCGAAAAAATTTCGAAATTGTTGAATTGAAATAAATGTTGCTAAAATTCCCTTAAATGTGTATATTTAAAAAATTTTAATTTAATAAATAATGTTACAAATATACCCCAAACACATAAATAAATTTTCTTACCTCATTCCCACAAATTTTTAATTTACATCCTATAAATGCATCACATGGTGTATGAAAAATATATATATTAATATTATGCACTTATTATATCCCTTCATGGAATGATATAAATATTTCCTAACACACTTTTGTTCATTTTCATCACAAATATTCATTTTCTACCCCATCTTTTGACCTATCATGACCAGAAGATTTCCCTTCCATGTTCTATTTCTCATTATAATCATCATTTATACCTTCTAAATCACCAATAAATATCTATATTGTATATTTATCTAATTTGAATCAATGATGAAGATATAATGGCATCATTTATTAAAAAAATGGAAGTCATTGATGATTTTGTATTGATGTAAAATCAAAGGAATTGTCCCTTTTACTCTAATTTGATTTTTATTCTCTTTCATTATTTTTAATATCTTCAATTATTATGATAATTTCTATAATTATTATTATTTATTTTGATTTTATGATTGAAAAATAATTTTTTTATCTTTTATGACAAAAATTTAACTTTCAACTATTAATTATTTTTAAGTTGTAATTTCATCATTGACTCTATAAAAAAACATGTTGTTTTCTAGGTTCTCTTTCATTTTTTCAATAAAAACATATAATTTTAAAAACTATTATTTGAAAAACCAACATAAAAATGGGATTTACGGTTGTTTATATAAATAATCGACCTGGAGTTTCAATTTTCATGTCAATTATTAAAATAATTGACATAAAAAGTTATATAAAATCGAATTTTATATTACTTTTTAAAATATCCAAAATTATTAAAAAAACTGACATTGGTTATGAAAAATAATGTTAAAATATATTTATAATATCACATGCAACGATGTCACCTAAAAACGATGTTAAAAACTCAAAACTACAATGTTAATGGTTTTTTGTTCAATTATATGATAAAGGAGAAAGGGACTAATAAATATAGAATATTCACTAAAAATAATCCACAACATAAAAATTTAGAGAAATATATATAAATCAGAACAAATAGAATGAAATAGAAACCACAAAGAACACTCATATGATCATACATAGGTACCTAGGCTAAGATACAATAGTATTCATGTAATAATTACTTTAAATGACCCATATATTATTACATCAGTCGATCACGAGTCAGGTCAATTTTCTCATTATTTAGTGGATAAATGGGATTGAATTTTTTGATTCAGATTGAGAAATGGTTGTATTGATCATCTTTTAAATGATTTATGGGATTTTTATAGGGTGATAATTTCAGGGAAGAACACATGAAGAATGTTCTTGTGTTTTGGTGGATTAAATTTTGTAATTGGAAGAAGATCATGTCGTAATAAGGGATGTTGTTTCATAGTAGGGGGTTGTTTAGGATTATGTAACTAGAGAAGTAGGTAGGTCATGTTGTAATGAAATGAGTTTTGTTTTGAAACCCCTAAATAATGATTAGTTTTGGTGCTGGTTTATAATCACTCCTAGGGTGGTAGTAATTGCATTGTGAATACTTGAACATAATGTAGAACATAGTTTTGGAATCATAGAAGGGGTCATGTGACAATATCCAAATTGTATAATTAAACCCTCTCCCACAGAACAGTGGATTGGTCATATTGTTTTGGTTCAGCTCTATAATTGGGAATTTCAGTTTGATGCTTTAGTCATTCCACAATGATACCCGGGTTTTGGATTATTTCCTAGTGAAACCTAAGATTATGCTATAATGTCTTCTCATATTTGGGGAATTACACTGTGAAACCTATGATCACACCACAATACACCCTTGTGTGATTTTTTGATACATTTTGGTAATTTTTTCAGGGTCCTATTTCGGGTCACCCTAAGGTTTCCTTGGATTAATTCAAATGGAATAAGTGGATATACCCTATTTTCCTCTCTCATTGTTCCCCATTATCTCCATTAAATAGCGTTTTTTTGGAGGGTTTCATCATCTATATTATTAGTGATATCTATCCCTTTCACCTCATTGATCTTCCACTTTTTCCTCCTCTAATTGTAGTTCACGTAGCTATGGTTTTGGGAGATGATTCTACTAGATTATGGTTGGATCATATAACATAATATGGTTTTGTTGTGTCTCTTTAATAGTAGGTATGATTCACCATGAAGTTATTTAGTGTAATTATTGAAATTGCACAAAATTTTCCATTGATTCTAGTAAATAAATATGGTTTTTTATGTGGTTTCATTTTGAATGTGTGTTAGAAGTGGGTTGTTCCTCATGGTTCAGTGTCATGGAACTATTCTTACACCTGGAGATTTTAGAATTACTTATTCATATTTATGAATTTATTTTCGAATGAATGGATTATTAATATGATAGTGTTTATGGGATAAACAGGTACTAGTGGGATCATTAGTGGTTGTAAAATCATGGGATCAATTTATGGATGATAGAGTGATGCGTGTGGCCATTATATCATCGAGACTCATAGTTATTTGCATTTATTTATATTTTTTCATTTATCATTAACATTATTATTATCATTTTTGAATGAATTGTGTGATATCTCCTCATGAATGTATTTGGTATTTTGGTAGCATGATATCCAAAAAGGAGTTTATAGCTTGATAAAGGGTTATTCATGTGAACTCTGTTGAATGAGTGTAAATGTCCCTCATTATGGATTGATTGGTAGGATGAGTCAGATTATTAAGGTACATGAGTTTTACTTTTTATATTTGGATTTACAATGAGGTTTTTATGTAATATTGATTTCTAAAGTAAATTGATTAATATGGAATTTCTACTTGAAATGGGTGATTTCATGTGATGGATTAAAATGGAATCCTAAACAATTTTAGAGTTTTACAATGAATTATTTCATTGTGATTTTATCTGAGTTCCTATAAATAATAAATACGGAGTGATATACCTTTTTTAAATGGTTTATAAAGTGGATTTTGATATGGTTTTTACAGGAACCCAAAAGGGATTGGGTTAATATTTTATTTGGTGTATTTGACCTCATGTAGAAATTTTTTATTCCAAGTGTGTTTACTTATATTTTTGATTCATAATTATGATTTCTTATCATGTTATTTTTGTTACATTATTATTCACAATTTTATATGAGACCCTTACCATGTTATGAAATGTATATGTGGTTGTATGTATTGTGATTCATGTTAGTGGATGATTTAGACTGATAATTTTAAAGGTGTGGAATCTATGTTCATGGATAGGTGAAAATTATTGTAATTGATTTCTTAATGGTTAATAATTTGTAAAATGAATTATTTTATATATAACCATGACAAATTACATAAAGTATCATGGGTTTCACTACTTTTTAAATTGGGCATAGAGTGAGTTATTCGGGAACAGTTAAGGCTTAGGTGGTGTAATGTTCGGTCATATAGGTCAAGGTGATGAATCCTTATTTTGTAATGGTGTCTATAAAATGAGCGTGGATGGTGTAAGATGCATGGATATAATGGTTTAGGAGAATCATATGGGTTATCCTTTTGATTCCCTCGTGTTTTGAATATTCCTTGGGATAATGGTTGACCATTTTATATTTCATGATTATTGGTGTTCCGATTGATTGTGTATTTAAATTCTCACTTAAATGGTTATGAAAATGTCCTATGTGAGAGGATGGTGGGTTGTGATGTGATGTCATGGGATTACAGATATTGGGGACACCCTTAGTGAAAGGTTTAGTTCTATGATGTTTATGAATGGCATCCCCTAAGTGATATGGGATAGTTTGATATGTTTTTGTGTGTCTACCCTTGTGTGGAAGGGGATAGTCTACGATATCTATATTTAGCCTCACCTGATTGGTCGGGGATGGTCCGAGATATTTTTTTGTGACATAAAATGACAAAGAGTGGATGGTTCAGGTTGTTATTTTGTGGATTACCCTAAATAAGAGGTGATATATTGATACATTGTTATGTGTCCTACCTTGAGTAAGAGGGGGTAGTCTAAGATGTTCTTATGCGGCCTCTCATACGTTAGAGGGGCTGGTCTGAGATGTTGATTTGTGGCCTCCCCCAAGTAAGAGAGAGAGTTATGAGATGGTGATAAAAGACCTCTCATGAGTGATAAGGTATAGTCTAGGACATTTATGTATTTTTATTAGGTATTTTTCATTCCTTTTATCCCCAATAAATAATTATACCTTCTAATATTTTGTGCATTAATGACTATGAGATTGTCTAATGGGGAGGTTTAGGGAACATTTATCAAACAAACACTGTTTTATTTTGATTTTATAAATGTTAAAACTAAAAAATATGTATTTGAAAAGATTTAAAAAAATTTAAATAACTCAAAATTAAATTACGAAAAAAAAAATTATTTTAAATAAATATAAATCTAGATTGAAAAAGAGAAGATAAAGATTTTTTTAGTGGACAAGCTTCGATCTTCGCACACTCCCTTTATCATTGTCTATTAATGTCATCAAATTGAATTACCCAATGTATACTTAAATACCTCAAATAATACACCTAAATTGTCTAGAAACTATATATATCTAAAATATATACGTTTAAATGAATATCAAAGAGATTTAATTTTCAAAATTCCTCTGATAAGCTAAAATATATTGAACATGTTGTTACCTATAGGAAGACATCCCCGAAAAAAATTTAAAAAAAGTAAATCATTTTATAGTCATTAAAAGATAATTTTTTTCAAAAAATACATGATATTTAAAGCATTAAATAAAGATACCTCCTTCAATCAGGATATTAATTTCCTTGATGATTCTAAGTAAAATATTTTACATTTAAAAGAAAAAACTAAAAATGAAAATGCCTTTGTATATTTCCAACCCAAAACCATGTGGACTTTATCCCTACATGGTTTGATTATCTTCAATGAAACAGACATTATCCATCCAATATTCTAAATAATTTCCCAATACATAAATAAACCCATCATTTTAAATTATGTGAATATGAAAATATAAATAAGAGGAGGGGTGAATACCTATTGTCTAGTTTATGTATCACAACATGTTGTTTGAATTTGGACATCCTCTAGGATGAATGTTGTTTATTTTAATTCAATAATTACTTTTCACATGCCATAAATTTTGAACCATAAATTTTTATCTCCATATAACATGTCATGTAAGATCATGCATATATTGAGATGGTACTGATCTTGCTTTGAGATATATTTTGGAATGTGGTTGCTCTCTTCCAACAAAAAAAATCTAGAGTAGGTGGTGTCACGTTTATTGGTGGACAAGTCAGCACATGATGATTTGATATGTTTTAATTCATGTTAATATTATGTTATAATTCCTTTTGAGTTTGTTTAATTATTACTAATTACATTATTTTACGTTTTTCGTGCACATAAACTTGGTCGTAGTAGCACTCATTGTGTCTGGGATTGTGGGGGAACTCTACTAGGTTGTTGCACTCACCCATTCCCATATACATGTAAGGTTTGTTGATGTGTGTGAAAAAGTAATCATGATTACATACATGAACATATATCACTTGGAGTTGAATACATGTATCAGGTATATTAGGTCTTAGAGGATGAGGAATTAGTGGGGATGATCTTGTGATTAGTGGCACATGACTTTTTATTAACTTTTCTAATTTTTTGTTGCTTAAATACTAGATAGTATTCTAGAATATCTATTAATAATTATGATTCTTGTTATGTAATTTTTATTTTTCTTTAATATTTAATTTTTTAAATTATATATATATTTTTGTAATTTTATACTGATTGTGCCTGGATCCAGATTGACAATTGAGAGTGCTTTCATTAGTGGTACTTTTTATATGAATTTTCTCCCTTTTTATTTCAACCTCTTGAACCTATTAAGGTACTCGATCCTCTCAAAATTATCTCAACGGCTCACCTCATTTATAGTAATTATTATAAAATTCTTATTCATTTTATGTTTAAAAGGTTAATCATAAAATCATACTTCATTCCAAGTTTGTTAGATTCCCCAACATGGATTCTCCACTAAACCTATAAGTGGATACAACGTGAACTTTTTATACACCCAAATCCCATAATAGCAGAAGTTGGTAACACACCCCAACTATAATCTTTTAGTAACTGGTTATACATCCCAAATTATGAACTCTTAAGATATGATATAATGAAATAAATATCCCAATATTCATCCTGATACTTTTTCAACAATTGTTAATTGATTTTCGTCCACGTGTATGCTGGATCAATATATCTATTCATGTATAATATTTATAGACATTTATAGTAACATTAAGAGATATTATATTCATAAACATCTTCCATGATTACATATTATCCTAATCATCTTCGATCTTCTAATACATGGGAACAATATGTTTATTCATTCTTGAATATATCCTATCATTGAACTCAATCTCTCTAATTGATATAGCTGTTGTATCCATTCTTGAGGTTTGAATAATGTGCTACTCGAGATATATCAAATATCACAATATCAAACATCTTTTTCTTCTGAACATGTATATTCATTTTATATTAACTCATCATCATTATTATATCAATTGTTCATAGATATTATTTCATACAATATTATTGAAATCTCATAAGATTCAATTTATTCTTATTCATTTATTATCAATTCTCTATGTTGTTTTTTTAAATAAAATTAAGTTTATATAATTTTCAAATAGATATTATATTCAATAATATCTCATATAAATTCATTTAAATCCCCTATATTTTATTCCATATTTAAATATCATAAAAAAGTGTATCACTGATTCCACATAGTATATTAATTACTGTAGATTAATTTTCTCCACATTCAAAACTTTTCACAGATGGTTTGTAAATGAAAACAATTTGAGATTTACATTTCAACATGGTTTAAATTATAAAACCTATTATTTCAATATAATATATTTTCCCCATAACCTCATCATAATAATGATGATTTTATATTTTTCATTATCAACTGACATAAAATAACATGAAACAGAAAGCATTTATCTTGATTTATTGATCTCATGCATCTGTGACATCTCTGTTTAATGTGATGTTCTTCTCATTCATTCATGCAATTCCTGAAAATAACTTATGATTATTTCCACATCATTATTTCATATAATAAATCTTATTTTGTTGTAAATTACAAGAAAATATTCTTGGATAAAATCATTATTATTAAAATTTTGTTATTTTAATCAATGGAATTTTGTAAATTGAAAATTTTTAGTTTTGTTATTGTTTCAAGAAAAATGTCATACTCATTAGTGAGTCATGTAGCCCCTATTTCATTGTCTGTTCATGAACTCATATTCTCCCTTTTCAATCTGTCATAACATGTTCAATCATCTAATCATCTAGAAACCATGGTCGATCTCTTATTTTTTTTTGGTAGGTGGTCCCTCTATTTCGCCCAGGATTTATCATCCAACTAGATCACCCATAGTCAATCCTCCCTATTCATGGAAAAATCCATTAACCAACCATGCATATCTTTCATTTGGTCCTTAATGTGGTCAGAAAAACTTCTGTACTAATAGTCATGGTCATTCAGTGTCTCTGGTTCACTATGTTATTCACATGGCATAGAAATGGTCAAATTTATTAATACTAGATCATAGTAGCTTGACTACTAAGGAGAAAATAAATATGTTTTGTTGTTATATTTGAAACCGAGTAATTTTCATCTTTTTAATGATGTGGATATTGTTCTCAACATTCCAAAATCCATCATCAATACCTCATTGGATGTGTCTCCACATTATAATATAGGATCCTCCATAGAGGGGATTGAAAAATCATGATATGGATTCAAAGGTCCCCTTCAGTCTCTTTTATCAACTCTCATCACAATGGATAATAATCAATGCCTCATGTGTGCATTGTCTTACTTGCTTCAAACACCATGCGTGTGAGATATACCTTAACTATTCATCATAAAAGATTCATAGAAAAGATAATTATGTTTGAGATAGATCCTAATACTATAATTAAAATGGTTCCCCTGGATGTCCAATATTGGAAAATGATTTACTTCATCTCATCAATAATACTTAGCAAAAAATTCAATAAATCTTTTACACTATATTAACAAGACATCAACCAAAAATATGTAAATTTTTTCATTATTCTAAATAATTTTTATTATCATTAAATTATCTCAAGATCTCATATCTTAATCTAATAAATTAAAATATGGAATTTTCAATTTCTTAATGACATGAAAATTAATCCACTTCCAAATAACACTAATACATGTAATGAGCATTAAGAGATCATCTCAAAAATTGTCACCAACTAGAGCTCACTTTCTCTTGATCCTCTCCTATTGAGTCCTTGATTTTTATCCCCAATAAACTTATGGAATTGAATTAATTATCAATTATGAAGTCCAATTACAACTCATGAATCCATAAAAATCAATTATGACATCATTTTTTCGTAGGACATGAACTAATGGTATAGAACACATGCACAACACCTTCACCCAATGGTCTTGGATCTCAACAGGATACATATCAATGGTCACATCATCATAAACATCTTTCTAACCCCATTTGGCGATCTGAAAATTATCAAGATGATATCAACAAAGCTACAACATGTGAAATACATCTTGAATATGAGTAATTTATAATAGAACTTCTAACTTATACAAAATAGCTCCAAAATATTTTGAAACAACAAAAGTTTAAATGAAATGGGGAGAAAACATACTCTCATGATCAAACCATAAATTCCCATGATGATGAGATACCTTAAAGAACACATGAAACATAATTTTGAACTATAGATGCATCCTCCAATAATTATAATAGTACTTTTCATGATTTTTTTAATTCATTCATTTTCCCACACTTCACCTATTGCTTATTTTTGATTCTATAAACAAAATACGATCAAATAAATGGTGAATCTTAAACCTTGGTCTAAAAAAACAATGTTAAAAATGGTTCTTCAAACCGAATTATGAACAAATTTATACAAATAGTTAAAGGAAAACTATTATCATAATAAAACTTCACCACGGTGAATCACCTCACTCACAATACAAAAAAATATAGAATACACCTACAAAATATGTCCTTTATATTCAAGATAGTATACTCTTGGTAACCATTTTTATATGAATGAAAATAAGTTCTATGGAAAAACTGAGATCAAAAATTATGATGGATACCTTCAAAATCCTAGAGCTGAAATAGGGATCATTTTAATATATTATCATCCTCAAAAAGCTTTGATGACCAACCAACACCTCTAGGAACATACCCAACTAAACATCCACAGATCTAGAATATTTAATCATTGTGAATTGAGATTAATTGGCCAAGTGATCCCTGATCACCCTATGGAATAACCTCCTCCCTAATATTGAAGAAACATAGTAATCAATTCAATAGAGATGACCTCCCATTTACACATGAGGAGATCAATCAGGTGAAGAAACTCACTAATAACATGGTGTTCAACCATCACCCACTTAAAAACAAAACACTGAGATTAAAAATCTTCAACCAATAACATTATATTATACAACAAAAATTAACCTCAAAGGGTATGACACATCTTCAACACACCAAAATGTATCACCAATGTTGAGATATGGAACTCATGGTGAACACCATCATTTAACTATAATGGGATGAAGAGAATACCCTAAAATAAACCCACTATTTCAATACATAGAACTTCCATTTGGGGAATTGCTATAAACATCTTGATATTTTAAGTCCTCAACCTCGAAATCCCCCTGTTGTGAATCCTCCATAGGATTCACCATAGATGAATGCACTGACATGTGAAAAAGGAACCCGCTACCACAAAATACTCTAATATTAAGTTGTATCATTGAATTATTATACATCACCCTCCACACATCACCAAACTCAAGAACAACATCACCACATAACCTTATACTCATGGAAACAACCACAAAATTCCATTCCATTGGCTTATTGGAAATATCACATTCATAATACTATAATAATTTCATCCACTATCATTGATGTAAATTCAAATCACACTAATATCATAAATACCTATAACATCTGTGATTTATTAAGATATAATGTAATAATGATTTAAATAATGTTTCCACCACATTAGAGAAAAAACAACCAAAATAATCTCATGATCATGGGTGGTATAGTTACATTCAGGAGGTTGTAACTATTGAGATATGTAAATGATACTCACTCCACATTGTGTCATGAAAAATTCAATCCAAGACACAAATCATCATAATAAACTGTAAATGAAATAACCTATTTTAATAAATAAAAAACCAAAGATTTAACAAACTTCTCCTTATACTAATAAATATTATCCAAGAACTAGTTGGCTAGGAATAACACCCAATCCTTTTTAGTAAAATTTATCCTATATAATTATATCCAAAATATTTAGGTAACGTACCACATGCAATATCTAACAAGAACAAGGAAATTGTGTACCTCTATAATTTTTGTGAAGGATGCCCAAGAAAAAACCACCTCATCCTTTAAAGGATCCACAAATACATCATACTAAAACACAACTTGTACCATGAAATGGACTTCATGGGCCTAGAAATCACACATTGATAGCTTCCTGAATATCATATGACATCAAAGAACTCCGAAAATAGCTCGTAGAGGATCTATATACTCCACCTATGACTCATAGAATAAAATGATTTCATTGATAAACCACACCATGAATCTATGTAGAAATTGATAGAACACTACATTAATTATTCCCAAAAACACGGATAAAGAATTTTTAACACTATATAATATTAAAAATAACTAATAATTCCCATAATGAAATTGGAACATCGTATTTAGTATATCCACATAAGTATCTCACATTTGATGGTATGATGGATGAATATAGATCATTATGAACAAGATAGATCCCTTCAACTGATCTAATAAATCATAAATCTATGTAAGGGAATAGTGGTTCTTCTTTGACACCTTATTCTAGTGATAGTAATCAATACACAATCATTTAATTCTATATAGATTTCTTATCAAAAATACAACTAGTGAACCCCATTGTGACATAATAGGTTGAATGAATCCTCACATTAGAATATCATTAATCTGAATCATTAGAACAGACAAATCCAAATGGGTTATTTGATATGGATACATTGATTTCAAAGAATCATTCATTTTCAAATATATCCCAAAATTTAAATTATGTAGATTGTGTAGGGTCTCATCCTCCATCAATATGATATTTGGTTACAATTCCATAACATTGGGATATATCACTAGTTGAACCTCTAACAAACTCAATGTCATCTCATCTATCGTGGTAGATAGGGGCTCCACATGCGTCTAATCATTATAAGGGTCTCACTCACCAAAAAAAATCTCTCTCTCTATTGGTGTCATATAGTATCATGAACCTCATAAAGAATTTTTTTGTAACATTCACTAAATATATCTAATCCACGATTAGAATTATGTCATATGGTTGTATCCTCAACCATAGGATATCTCCCCAATAGTGATGATACCCTAGAATCAACTCACGATTTATGCACAACTCATACATGATATCTCATCCTCTAACTGGAATATTCAATGTCAATGGAATATGGAGTCTCTACTTTAAGTCCCAAAGTATATACATGGGTGAGTGTATCAAAGTAGTGAATTTATTTTTTATTTAAACAAGTCATACACCCAAGTATAAAATAAATAGATAATACCTCGCACGAATTAATGGTCTCCTAGAACTAAAAACTCTAAGGAATTCATTTTACCATGATTGGCTCTGTGACCTCCCTATAACTAATGGAAACCACCTCTGAGGTTGCATTCTACCATCAATCTCTGAGGATGTTGGGAATCATAGGGATATCATATACCCACGTCACCCCCTATACTGGTAAAAACATATAGCTATATGTTGTTTTTCCCTCATAGTATATTGTTGTAATTTTTATGCCTCTAGAGGGTCTTCAGCACCATAATGGAAACAGAGGAAGTAAAAACACTAAATATTTTGATATCCCTATCTCTTAAACAAATAAAAACCCATGCCTAATCTATTGATAGGTGTTTGGGTACTTCCATCCCAAATGAAATAGAATAATGAAGGGTGGAATTGAATCCATATTATAATGATATTCTATTAAATAGGAATCTATGAACATATTATCATAGCACTACTCCATAAATATGCTTATAGACTCTCCTCTTGTGATGGTTCAATCATTGATAATAGCCTATCAAATACCATTCCCTCACCAGAACCTTAAGATATGTCATCAAAATAACTGGGGGACCTGGCGATAGATCTCTAGACACAAAGCCTCTCCAAAATTCCTCTCTTGGATATCCACATATTAAAAAAGTCCCAAAACATAAAACAATAAGTTCTTACACCATATACAAAAGTCTGACTTGTTTTAATTCCCTTAGAGGAGAGGAATGATCATCTATTTCTATTAAAACATCAAAATCATAGGATGAAAATTGTTTGGAAATAGATCTCAAATATTTTCTCATATAACAATTTATTCATCACGGGCCTTGAAGAAAATGAACTAACTCTGCTGAGGTACCTCATGAAGCATCATCATAGCCAATGAAACTTAGTGTAGTTTTCAAACACCAAAAGAACTAAAGTAAATCTTCTCCTCCTCTAACCAATACATAGTCTCCTAATCTGAAAAGGATTCATCATACATCTGTAGACAATGAATCTAAAACTCTTATAGTGTAAGCCTCCAATTGTTTTCATTATTTACCTCCACACTATGATAATAATTGGAACATATTTCTGAATATATTTATTAAGAACATGATGAGTACGTCCACCTAGATCAATTTGTAAAAAAGATAAAATGACAATGGCTGCTAAACCTATACTAAGGAATATTTATGGTTAATTAATTATTTCAAAACTCAACCTAGTTCCCACTATCTACTCAAGTTATATATATGTGCATACAATCATGATGTGATATTATTACCTTGGTTACTAAAATAAATATAGCACCATTCTTCTAAAAATTTTCATTAAAATTATTGGAACTTATAAAAAATCATGGGGGGTATAAATACCCATGTCCAAGATAGTCTTCCATGTTTATAGTACATACTAAATCTAAATGATACTATTTCCCTAGAAACTCTTGCATCTAAATTGGTTCCAATAATGACCCTCAAATTCAACATCGAATAGTCCATGGCTTAGTAACATTCATTGAGGGTATAGAATGACTAACTATGGGGTTAATTACCTTCTTTACATAATTTAATATAAGAGAAAATATGAGATCCACTAATAATATCTTAAACATAAATAAATAATCAATTCAAATACATTAATGTAATTTTATATAAATTACTAAAACTGTATAATACCAAAATAAATACCTAGGTAGTAACCAAGGACTCCAATGGCTCCTGAACAAACGCTTTAATCTAGTATCGCCTAGATTGGCAACCGACTAAATCATAAAAAATAGAAAAATATTTTACATATATGTAAATATATACATAGTGTGATTATAAAAGTATACATAGTATGATCCTTCATAGAAACATTGGTGAAAATGTGAAAGGATAATTCTAAAGCCCAGTGGATAAAATAGTAAAATCATCCTCATCAAGGCTTGCTCACCAAGACTTTATCAAAATGTAACATGTAGAATAAATTCATTATAAATAAAAAATAGATATTTGAAAGGTATTATGTATCCACTTCCACAGTATTTTTTCACACTCACAACCCAATTTCATTTATAATATGCCATGATCCCTTAAATATAATGTGTCACATCGAATGTGGGCTGGTCCATGGCCATACCAACCTCCAAACATAGCCCAAAATAACTTTTTAAAGTATATAACACCCATCTAATTGTAATAATTGGAAGATTTAATGTTATTACTCATGTCAAAAAGGTGAACCACTGATTTTTAGAGATTACCTGATTATCACTCTATAGTTCATCATGATATTCCTATAGTAATGTTAGGATGGGTGATCACTAGGGATGTTTCTCATAGTTTTTTTTGAGTGAGGAAAAAACATTAAAAAAGATATGCAACTATTGTTACATTAATTAGTTTGATAAGTGATATCATTGGGTAATAGCATGTGTTGTGCTTGATATGAAACCAAGGTATTATAGGAAACCCATTTGGTCAGATAACTAGGATCATGGCCTGAAGTGGTATGGACATGAAAAATACTATTCAGTTCAATACACCACTAGAAATGAAGTGGCTTTACCAGGGTTTGATATTTGGGATCCACAATGCAGGTATTTTTCTTTAATGGTGGGGAGAGTGTAAAACCATGAGAAAAGATATACATAAAAGACTAAATTTTATTATACATGTCAAAAATTTTAACCTTTCGTTTTGGGATCATACATGATTAGAACTCCATAGATAATCATGCTTGACCTAATGTAGTGTATAGATGGGTGACCAGCTAAGGGTTATCTCAATGATTGTGTGAGTAATGTTAAGGAAAACTAAGAAAACATATTTTTAACTATGGTAATAGTCATTAGTCTGATAATTAACCCCACTATTTATTATATTATTGTTTTTTGGGACGTAATAAAGGTATTATAGGACACCCATAGGTTTTTATTACTAGGATCATGTCCTGGGTGATGTTAGGTCATGAAAAAATCATTCTATATATGTATATAGAGTAGAGAATGAGAAACTATGTAATATGACTAAGTGAATCATCCGGACCATATATTGGTGCCTATATATAATGAAGATATTATATAAAAGCTACCCACTCAATCATGCATGTGATTGAGATGTACATTGGGGATGTTATATGTGATATTTAACAATTATTATGGATCCAATATTTATGGGATTAAGTTATATTTAATGTGGAGAAGATATAAGGGATATGAATAAATATATGGTAGATGATATAGAAGATTTATGGGAAGAGATAAGGATATATCTTGGATGAAGATATCTATAAATATAGGGTGTCATTTTTTATTCAAGAGAATGGAATAACTATAGGGAGGATGATTAAGCATTGACCTGAAAAAGATTTTATAGTTAAATTTTTATTCTTTTATTCACTTTTTTGGATACCTATAATTCTTAATATTTTTATGTTTTTAATTAATTTATATTTTCATTATTTCCCCTATTCTATCGCTTCTATAGTGTGTCGTTTATTAATCATTTATGATCACTCAACTATGATTGGATAAACCCATATGATAGGGTAATTCTAGTGGAAGAGGATCCATATTAATTTTCATAATTCTTTCATCACTTGCTATATCAACTTATTCAATTATTATTGGGTTGGGACTCCAATTTATCATATTTGTTATTAAATACCATACATAGTGTTATTAATAGTGAATGAACCCTTTCATGTTAATGGATATTAATTCATGATAATGGAATCATATTTTAATTCTACATTTATGATCATATCTAAATGAATTATAGTTATATAAATTCATTTGACCGTAAGATAGGAATATTCTAGGATGGGTTTGATTGGAATTGAGAAAAATAATATTCAATAAATTTATGGTTTGGAATCAACATAATTTTGTCTATTTTACAAGTGGATTTGAATTAATATATTTAGAAATAAGACATTGGAAACTGGTTTCCCTCTCTTATATTTTTCTACCTAGTTTTATTTTACTTTAATTATGTCCTTAGTTTAACAATTTAATTTAGTTATGTTGTGTTTAATGGTCCAAAAAATATTATGACAGCCTAAAATTTAGTGGATATTCATCATTGGGCATCGATGTTCCTCATCAGATCGACCTCATACTTCCGCTATTCTACTTTTTAATTGTTAATGTCTGATTTGGAACTTAAAATTTATAAACACGGGTAGCCTATCGAAGTTAATGACATCAGAATGGAATATCATGAATGGCCACACAATATTCTATAAATATACACACCATGTACCACTGATAATCCACATGAACAACATAGTGTGTATGAAAACTGTTACATGTTGTGTAGTGACATAATTTATATGGGTAGTAATTATTAAAAAGTTATATCCAAAAAATATATATAAAATCACTCAGTGTATACCTAGTGTGAAAAATGAATTTCATGGGGATTTTATGTCCAACTACAAATTTTGTTTTCTTTTCTCACTTACATTATCACACATGTTTCCCCTCATGATGAACCTAAAATCTCAGTATGTATCTTGCATGGTTTTCCACATTATACATGGTATGTACAACCATATATAAACTGTTTAATGAATTTTTTATAGCATCGCCTAGCTAGAAGTTAGTACGCATCATTTAATGTGATTAGGTAGTTAACTACATAGATTGTTAGGATTTTTGTGGATCCAAAACATTATGGGGTTATATGATGTGCATACCAACTTCATAGCCTGAAATCACTATCAAAATGTGTGTTATAATTGGGATCAATACATGATTTATAATAATTCCACATATCAATCCACATTTTGTGTAGAGATTATCATAGACCATAGATTTTTTGGTTAAACATGGGTATATAATGTGTAATTTATTAGTTCACATCATGTAACTCTGTCATGCAGCTAGTGACCTTGGTACCTCTATATGGGATCTTCTAGTTTTATTCATGAGTTTCAAAAATTTTCATTGTGACATGAATATCATAGGGTGGTATGAATGCTATAATTTATTTTCCAAATATAGCATAGAAGCTGACCAAGGACATCACAATTGATGATCCATCGTAATTCAACCATAAAAATTACTAATCACTTATTCAATTTTTGGTATTCTATATTTGAATGGAGTAATGAAATTTTTAGTTTTTTATTGAATGGAAAACATAAAATTAAACATGCAGATGTGAATAGAATCAATTCACATATAATGAGTTATAAATTTCAGAGATTCTATTAGGAGAATTCCTCACTATGAACAAACGTTGTTTTTTTAATTATCATTAAATTTACTTAAATAACACACTCAATTAAGTGTGAACACCCACTTCTCCCATTGTTGTGAATATACAATTTACACATCATGTACCCCACACACTCACCTCTCGACTGAGGTAGAATATTTTATTAAATAAATATAAACATGGGTGTAACAAAAGATCCCTATCATCCGAAATCTATGAAAATATGAAATACTAAACATGAATTTTAAAATGATTAGGTTAAACACTATATTACTCCCCTAGGAGATTCTTCGGGACAATTACCCATTATTATGAGCATAGGTGATCACAATAATGAAGGAATGTGGAGATATAAGGATAAATATAAAGAATGATGAAATAAAACATTATTAAAATTTAAATATGGGATTATAGAAAATAAATTAATACTAAAGTATAAAAATAAAATTATTATCACACAATCCATATTTGTAGTGTAACAATTGAAGCCATCAACAATGGAAACATCCTTTTATTTATAATCATCTACCTTTCCTTTTTTTGTTGTGGTCAATCACATAATATATTATCCCCCGAATTATCAAAGGATTACTTTGACCCCTAGCTATAGATCTCACATGATCAATTCTTATAAAAAATCTACATTATTCCTCTTTGGTGTTGATTGAAATATTTTCACATTATTTTCCATGTGGATGTCCCTAGTTGGTTGTGCGAGTGCTGAAGTGAAGGAGAAAAGTTATCATGGTAATCTATATGAAATCGACTACCATTTTCATATTCTCGTATCACTGGGATATCATTATATGTCTTTTAAAATCCTTAGGATAGATCATGAAGTCTTATAATGAAGTCTTACAATCATGCATGAAGACTTATAATGGCTAAGAAATCATTACGATCATTTGAAATGTCTTCCAATCTTCCTAGGAAAGCCTTTTATTTGTGATAAAAGGCATAAATTTAAACACAAAGTTTTATGTTCATCCGATTATTTAATTTACAACCATTTAACTTAAATCATGTTTTAAATAGTTACTATAAATAAGTTTCATAATCATAGAATAAAATTGGGAAAAATGTAAATATGGATATTTGAGTTAAAGGATATATATATTTTCTTGTTGCTTGTTTATAAATAATAAACTGTAAACTAGAGGATTCACAAATTAAACCAAATATTAATTTTTCATCCCTATATATTTTTAAAAAAATTCATAACAATTCATGTATTTATGAAGATGTTATGTCCTGATAATTTATGTGACGTCCAGATTGACATAACTAGTCGGGGGTTCAATTTTATGGCTATTATCTTCATGAAAAATCCTGAACCAACATATTTTATTCAAATAAATTTTAATACCACATATTTAAAAAATTTCAAAAAATAACAAATAAAAATTAAACACCTAAAAAAATTTATAATAATAATTCTAAAGTGATGTTGGATGGGGAAAAGTGTAATTTCAATGCAGTTTCCAAACTCTTGCTGGAATTCCAAATTTTTATTAAATCAATATGAAAAACATGTGTTTTTACTGATTAATATCCATGATAAATAAAAATACTTTAAAACAAATAATTAATCTATTTTTTAAATTCATTCCAAATTACTCTTTTAATACGAAAAAGTGACAATTTCCCAAAAAAATACAAAAATGGATGGATTTTTAATAATAAAATTCAAGTGAAAAATATGAAGATATTGACTTTATCACATTGTTATAATTACTCAGATGAACATGTTATCTTAATTTTTTTTAATAATGAATATATAAAAATGGAAATCTAGAAAATAATAAAAAAATTGACCAAAAAAATTATAAATAATTATAAATTATAATGTGACTGATATAATACCACATTCAGTTTTTATGGAATAGTGAATGTAGTGATAGTTTTTTTATTTTTGGTTTTCTTCGATTTAAATAGTCAAATTGAAATAATTGATGAACGTAACCGTAGAATATACTACTGAGGATTGTTGATATTTGATTTATAATTATTCTAAAAAAATAATTACCTTAAATGGGGAATTACATTCTATCAATTTATTATGTCTCTCTTATCATTTCTTTGTTGCGGTTGAGAATCAAAACAAGTAATCTGCTATTTTTATTCACACATACTCAAGGAATATCTGAATAATGTTCTTGTTTAATATAAGTACTATCTAAGTGTAACCTATAGCTTCACATAATTCATCACTAATTGTAACAATGGGGTTATTTTATTCTCTATATATTCTTTAGATGATGTTTGGGAGGATTATTCTCTCTATTTATTGAGAAAATTTTTAAGAGAATTTTTTATTGTATAGAACTCTGTCAATCTAAAAATGATAAAACTGAAATTCTAAACATACGGTTAAATAAATAATAAATTCACAACATTTCCTTGTAAAATTATTTATTATAATTAATCCCCATGTCAAATAATAATAATAATATTGTTATTGTTATTGTTACTATTATATCCCATGATATGTCGTTATTTAATATCATTTGTTAAATGAATAAATAGTTTTATATTTGAATGATAATAAATTGAATAGATCACTTCCAAATTGTCCATTAACTCAAATCATCAATCCTTGATGGTATTTACCAAACCATTGAGTAATAAAATATTTAATAAAATATAAATTATTCATGAAATATATAAATAGACATTATATTCACAATACTCATGAATATATTTTTATTTCAATATTAACATAACTAAATAAATATTTATATTAACCTAATCAATCTATGGGTGGATAAATAAATATTCATTTAGCCCCATTTGAATAGTAAAGAAGATATAAAATTTAACTCTCATATTCTAAAATTGAATATCTCATAATATAATTTATGTTATCAACATTACTTGAATAATTATTATTTCATGAGGTAAGGATAAAATTTATTCTTAAAATTAAATTCAATATAATGTAATTAGATTATAGGTACTTTTAGTTTGTGATCTTATAGGTCTCTTTCTTAGTGGTATTAGTTTAACTTACCTAATGTCAATGATCAATATTTAGAAACATTTCAATACACTATTAGAGAATGAATTTAATATCTCAATTAAAATACACATCCAATGAATGTTTCTCTGTAATATAATCACTTTATCAAGATGTCTCATTATTCCAGATGTATACTTGGGTCATCACCCAATATACATGATTTATCTTTCATTGAATTTCAAAAATGAACACGCCGATGAATTACCATGTCCATGTATTTAATTATATAGTTTCATTTTAATAAAATATACAATGATATGTTATACCATTTATTCAAAAACATTAATTCCTTTCTTCGTGTAATTAAATAATCTCACATCACTTATGATGAACCTAATGTATCTTTCCACATCGCAAGAATATGTTATCCTAGTTTTCATCCATGCATAAAAATATGTGATTTATGTTCTAAATTATTAATAATCACAACATGTTTTCTAAAAAAATATCCAATCATATATAATACAAGTGGAATTCATATTGGAATTTCTGTACTCATGACCACTCTTCTCGGAGATCACCAAGTTAAAACTTCCTGACAAGAATCCTTAGTGTCTAAAGAGACACCAACACCAGATATTATAACAACATTTGTGTTCAACCAGATCTATGCTATCTAGACAATAGATCCCCACTATTTGTGGTGGGGTGCTTAGGGTTTTGGTGGGTTGAAGGGAAGATCACGGGGTAAAGTCCCTAGGCACGTGATTTACTATATTTTTCTTCCTTGGATTATGTTCTACGGTGGAGTATGAAACCAACCTAGTATGTTATCTAGAACATAGTATATATATTTTAGGATAGTTACATTACATCTTTAGATTCTAATTATTGTGGTTAATAGATATAACCTTTTTAGTCATTAAATACTCAAAGAAAATTATCAAATTAATTTTATGAATTACTCAAAAATTTAATGATTTATTATTAATATTATATTAATTAATTGTTAAAACTCAGTTTGTTATAGGGTACCAGCTCTAAGGTTACATTTCTAATACCAATTCATATCCATCTATATGAAATCTTATAAATAAAGGGGCATCCTAAAATAAAAGGTATAAAAAATAGACAAATCATAGTCCTTCTATAGTGGTGGCTCTTATAAAGTAACTAGTTATATTATTTACATAACAAGAAATATAATCAAGATCTAACTAGGTAGAGTGGAATCAATAAATAATGGATACTCATCCCAGGTTCCTACATAATCATTTGAGGTTCCCATGAAGGGAAACCATTATCAAAGACTGATAAATTCAATTCAAATTGTCCAGTAGTGGGAGATCATATTGAGGAACTAGTAAGAGTGGTTTCATAACTAACAATATAATCTAGAGCTGACTAGGTAGAGCGGTATCAGTAACTTGTAGGTCGATATCCATATTTCCTACCTAATAATTCGCGGTTCCCATGAACGGAACATATTATCAAACAAGTTTAAATTAATTTCCAATTTTTTATACATAATATATTGTTTTATTTATTGATTTTCCTCTTAAAAACATTTCCATATGGGCCTTTAAGCAATAACCTATTAATAAAACCAGTAAATCCACTTTTTGAATAACCAAATAAAGATCAATATATTATAACAAACACATTTAAAAATATGATTAAAATTAATTATTAAATATATAATTTCGACAAACAAGTATATTATATTACATAAATCTCCAAAAATAAAATAAATTATCAATATAATGGTATAATGTTAAATGAGCATGTATAAAAACTGGAAAGTTTCTAAAGACATCATAATCCAATGACCCTTCAATTTATTTCCAAACTCAATTTTAGAGTAATAAAAAATCACATCAACACATTAATAATTATATTTAGAAAACATAATAATACTACGTCGAAATAAAAAACACCATTAGAGTTGCAAATTTTCGTATTGAACTGCTCTTAATAAATTTAAAAAAAATATTGAGTGTGTGAATATGATTCTTGGTTTCTAAATATTAGGACACCATTAAAATTCATATTTATGTCATAAAAGGAAAAAAGAATTATTATTTTATCTTTTTCAACAAAATTGAACTATATATATAATTAAATTATTTTAAAAATTGATCACTAATAGATATCATTATATGTTATTCCAAATAGAGGAAATTATATAGAAACACCGACCTAATTCTTGTGTAGATAACCTAGAACCTTCGTATTTTAATAGGGAAAAAACCAAGGAGTGATCAGCAGAAACTAAAAATGAAGAACCCAAAGGATCAGTCAAACTACTAGGGTTCGACCACCATGGCCTTATGGAATGAGGATAAAGAATGAAAAATAGAGGAAAATATAAATAGAGAGAAATGGGAGAAGAAATAAAGGATTTACCATCGCAATTCATTGATAACCAGTGATAAATTAACCCAAGAGAACAAGGGTATTGTAATAAAAATGGAATTCCATTGATGTTTAAACAACAATTAAATGATTCATGATGATTTCTAAAAAAATCATAAATTTCAATGTTGCGAATCATTTCATGATTGTTTTCAAAAATGTCATGAATAATTTTGAAAAGTTTTTTTCCAAAACAATTTAAACTAAATTTAAATAATGAAAAGCTTATTTTTATTTAAATATTAAAAAAATTAAATAATTATTTATATTTTATTGTTAATAAATTTTTTAATTTTTTATATTTTTCAAAATTATATAGAATATATTTTTTATTTATTTACTATATTTTATTTATTTTCTAAATATTTTAATCATTTGTCATACATGGAACACCAATATCTCATATGGTCACTTATCTTTACACTACTCTCATTTATTATCACTGATCTCTCTAGGTACTAAACACTCCACCCAATGTGTTAATATGCCAATACATATTATGCGACCTACCTGTTTTATCATTTTTTTTAATTACACAATAGCTTCAAAGGAGTTCACTCATCCTTACACTACTCACTCCTTCTATATTAACACTGTTGGTACTAATAAATCTACCAAATGAACTTTTAAGTAATAATATTTCAATAAATATCATTTGACCTATTTGTCAAATAAAATTCATTATAAAATTTCAAATTCAATATGAATCGATAATTATTAATTGTTATTATTTATTATTATTTATTAATTAAAAATTAATTTATTATGAATAAAATAATTAAATATTAATTAAAAATTAAAAATTAATTAATGATAAATAATTGATAATTAAAAAGTATTATAAATTTTAAATAACATGTAACCACTAATTATAAATAATTGATAATTAAATATTTAATAATCTAAAATTCAAATTTCTTAATTAAATATTAAAAATTATGAATTAAGAATGAAGAATGAAGAATTATGAATTATTAAATAATTAATTAATAATTTCTATATAATATTGAATAATTAATTTAATTTTTAAATTAACAGCCAAAAATTAATTAAAATTTAATTTAATAAATACTACAATATTATAAATAATAAATAATTAAAATTAAGAATTTAATATAATTAATAAATAATTTTTATCTTGTTATTAAATTTTAATTAATTATTATTAATTTTTATGTGATATTTAAAAAAAATACTACTAAAATTAATTAAATGATAAAAAACATATTTAGAAAATATTTTATCTACTACAAAAAGGTTTATTTCTTTAATAAACTTCTATGAATTATCGATAGTATTTTAAATCCACCACAAAATTAAATTAATTTTTTTTCAACCACTAAAATTTACGAACATTTGTTTTATCCCGCCCCTAAAATATTGAAATGAAGAATTTTACATTGATTTTCAAAACTACTAATAAATTCACTTTTTCTTGTAGAGATAGAATTGGTTTCATATGTAATGAGGCCCTCTAGAAGGATCTACATCGAGTATGGTTAATAAATAATCTAAATATTCAAATAATTGAGTGAGAACAAATTGGTAAAATAAAATTTTCAATTTATGGGTAAGCTACTTGATTTGTCGTATGTTTTAACAAACCATGCACCAAATGTATGAGAGTCACTGAAAAACCTTGGTACTTTCTTATGATTAGACTATATAGTTTTCCAAATCATGCTTTAATCAAGTATAATCCACTAGGATAGGATCTCACGCCACATGAGATTAACATGAATAGTTTCTCCTAACTAAACAACAAATCTGGGAGTTTAATTATACATAAAATAAGGTTACATGATTACTACTAAATATATATAAACCATGCACTATGTATGTGATAAACTAAATCTTTTAAAATTTTGATAAAATCAAACTCAAAATTCTCTAATTCTAAAAAAATAAATAATTTTATAAAATAATACAAAATATTGATTCCCTGGTGTTATATACTTAGTAATGAATATTAATTCACGTGTGAACATACATACATATATATTATTAACTGATGCAATATTAGGAATTCACACAATACATGAAATAGGTTGGGGGATAAACTAACTAAGTATACTTGTATACTCACCCAAATTATTATATATTATTATGTGGATTTATAGAATCATTTCACTGAAGGTTTGTGTCACACTAGTTTGAGATCGTTGATATTTAGATTATTGATAAGTTATATATTTGAATTTATTATTACATGAGGATTAGAGATATTGAATTTGAATTTTTCTTTTTGATACTTTTTTTATTGAAATATATTTCATTAATTAAGTCTCTTATATTGATTATTGATATTGAAAATTCATTTGATTCATCTCTTATGAATTTTTACTTTGTTAGATGGCGTTATCTTAAAGTATAATGTTTCTGGTGTATATGAGTATATATCCTTGGTGTTAGTCATCAACCTTTGAGCTATATAAGTTAGGATTCAATGGTCACACTTGATTTAATACATGACTAATGGTGAAGTCTTGAAAAAAATAGATCACGGAAATGTTTCATCAATAACCACTAATTAGAGGAGTGATATAAATTTATGGGAGAGAGAAAGTATGGGGTATTAGGATCAAAAGGGATAATCACTTAAAACTCAGTGGGAGGGAGGGATGTTTGTATGAGGGAAGGACTGGGATGCTCAAGTTGCCATAAGGATTTAAAATCATCAATCCGAATTAGGGAGGGGGAGAGGGATCGGGAGGGGAGAGATATGAATACGTATCAAGGAGAGAATGATGTTTATATCAAATTATCATTATAAATCATTGTAATTATCTATTATTTTTGAAATCTCATTCATGATTAAAACCATATTTCAAATTTTTCCTCACTCATATTATAAATAAAAATAAAATAGTTTCATTTTAATGATGCTCCTTATTTATTTATATTCTAAAAAATATTAAAATATATTCCTGAAACATTATACATTACATACAATATAAGACTAAAAAAGATAAAAAAAATTGATAAAATATATTGAGTCACACGAAGGCTTGAGATTCAATATGGGGGGAAAATTTTTGTTTTTCTATCCAAATATTAATGATAATGTTTGAAGAATCATAATCATTTACGCATGGATTTTTTTTAATCATTTAGGACTTCTCTTAAAATTTTAAATCTGTTATTAATGACATGCATACCTTTTCATGTCAACATTTAATCAAGGGTTTGAAATTTTTTGAATATCTATTATGATTTATATTTTTATTTTATTTTTAAAAATAATATAAACAATATTTTTGGGATAATTGATTTTTAAACATCAAATACTTGTAAAATAATAAATTAAATATAAAAAAGTATGAAAACCATGATAATAAGTGTAAAAACCCATCATTATAGAGAAAGGTAATGAAATAACTTGAATGTAACATATGAAAATACAAACCAATAAATTCTTTGAATGCGTAATCTAATTTGTGATATCCATGGGTATTAGTAAATATAATAATTCAAATTCAAAAGTTGACATAGTGTCATGTTAACAACCTTGAATATACATTATACTTAAATAATAACTCAAATAATTAAATTAAATGGATTGACCCAATCCAACTCATTATTGAGGGTGTCTTCCCTAACAATACCCACTAATTTGTTGAAATTTAAATTATGCAACATAGAATACATTGAGACATGTTAACCAATTTAACATCACATAAACTCAATATACATACCATGTTAAATTATCCCATTAAAATTAAAATATTATTTCACTTGTGTATTCGAAAGGGGTGTGGTAGCTTCCGAAACAAAATCGAAAACTATTAGTAGTTGTAATAATAATTTCAAATTTTAGTCTAATGAAATTTTGTACATTAATATTTTTGTGATCATACCCATTTACAATTTTGGGGTAAATCATTAGAATATCAATTTTAAATATTATGGTTTTAATAAATAATAAATATCCTTGTTATAAATAATTTTTTTGAATTTGTTACATATTTTCAAAATTCCATTTGTAAATATAGAAAATTATGAAATTGATGAAATTGGGCTATATGATAGAAAACCTCTCGAATGTGTAACAAAAGAAATTCAATATATGAGAGAAATTATTAAAAAAACATGTATAAATTATTATTAAAATTCATAAATAAGATAGATAAATATTATGAAGTTGTACTACATTTGAACAACATACTCAAAAATATAAAAAATGTACATAAATAATAATAACAATATAGGTCAAAGTTATAAATTGATATAAAAAACATGAGATGACATTATAATGAAAATGCATATTGAAATCATATATTTGAAGAAAAAATTATAATATGATAATTTAAATAAGTTTTCAATATCAATAATAATTTTTAAATTAATTTGGACTTGGATATATAAAATTTACATACATATGGTCATATTCAACTTTCATGAAAAAAGAAAAAATGAATTATAAAATCATTTTACAAATAAATTTAAAAATAAGAATTTTTTTTTGAAATAAAAATAAAACATTCCCTTAAAAACATATCTCATTATTTTTCATTCACTAATTTATAGCCAATAATTTTATAAGGTATAGATTTCATTAAAATTGTTCAAGGACAAATTATATCTTCAAACACGGTTTCATGGATGAAAATAGTGTACAATAAGGGACTCATTGATGATGAACCTTTCTTTAATGTCATCATGATCCTCTAAAAAGAAATCAATACAACAACTTATTATGCATGAGACAAAAAACTTGCGTTAGTATAGATGGTTTATTATTCATTTAAAAACATTTACTAAAAAATTACAATAAATTTAATTAAAATATTTACAAAAAAAGTAATGATTTATTTGTTTCTAAAAACATTTTATCTTCCCATTAATCCTAAAAACAAATAGATTTTTAGTCATCATTATATAAAATATAATATTATCTGTTTATTCCTTCAAAATACCTATAGTTGGGTGCATCCTTGTGTAACCATGCAATATATGCATTAATAAATGCACTATTACCATTAAATTAAATTCCATTCCTTTCAAAAAAAAAATTGAAATAAAAATAAGATTTTATGGAAAATGGAAGTAAGTTTCTAATCTATATAATGACTGAAAGGTAAAAAATACTATAAGTAAAGCTAGGCTTTTTATAACATGCATATCATGGATAAAAATGCCTCTAATATAATTCCAAGATGATTGTACAAAACAATATTAAAAAAATAAATGGGAGGTTGATTTAATATATTTATATCATGGTGAACACCTGGAAGAAAATTCCATTGATATAAAATCTTCATAAAATTATATTGGTCATTATTTAGAATAAAAAATATTGATAAAGTGAAGCCTTTATCATTGGTAAAAAATGGTGACAAACTAGAAATGATAAAGGGTTCTCTTTATCAGTTTTTTCTTACACTGATAAAGGGTATAATAAATAATTAAATTTATATATACGTATTAAAATATTTTTAAATATGTTTTATATAAATATATTTATATATATTTATATATATCAATATGTGTTTTTATATATGCATTAATTTATTATATTTTATAATTATGTACATGATTATAATTATATATATATATGGTATAAGGGATTAAAAACCAAAAACAACATAATCACCCAGGAACCAGAGTGGATCATGCCTTATCCCTCCCCATAAGGGAGAATAAGCACCCACTTTTCCTATTTTATTTTATGTAGTAGACAATAGTCCCAAGTACATGGTGGACCAAATACTTAGAATATTATATCCAAAAATCCCTTTTGAATAGATGTCATAATGCACCTGTTTTCTTTCATTGTCGTGTTGAAGTTGAAACTATTGATCAATTATTCATATCTGGTTGATCTTCATTGAGATTATGGGATTATTTGAATGGTGTTATTGGTTGCCACCAAAATCTGGAGAGTTTTGGAAAGCTGATGGATTATATATACTGAGAAAACTGCATCTCTCAGGTGAAACCACTGTTCCTTTCTACAGTCTCAATGCTGGTTTCATTTATCTAGAGGGCTCGAAATGCTCTTGTCATTGAGAAAAAATGTACACTGATTTTTTTTGGTATTCAAGAGCATTATATTTGTGTTCTTGATGATACACGAGATAGAATTGGAGTCATGCAGAATGATGATTTAGATCTGGTTCGATTGTGATATGTTTGTGAATTGGTCATTTGTAAGAATCCGGTAATGATGAAGCATATCTGGTGGATCCCTCAGACATTTTGGTGCCTGAAAGTTAATGTGGATGGAGTGACATTCGGTGCATGAGGACCTTCGGGATGTGGTTGTTTTTTTGCACCTATATGGGATTTCAAAAAGGATGTTTCTACCAGTTATTAGGTATTGTCTTGGTGATTGAGGAGGAATTATGGTCTATGATTCAGGATGTCCGATATTCTTCTCTTCATGGTTGGATGACCTTATGGATGGAGTTTTATTCCTCCATGGCGGTTGATATTCTTAGAAATCATTCAAGGAATACCCCTTGAAAGATTCTTTTTACTTGGGATGATTGTCTGAATATTGTGAAGCCGATTTGTTTGGATGTCACTCTTGATTAAAGAGAGTCAAATAAGGTTGCTGATGCATTGTCCCTATGTGAAATTGATGAGGTTTTATTACTATGGTTCTTTGTTAAACCAACCTTATGTTATGGTCTGGTTGATGCTAATGCACGTGGTGATGTCTACACGTGTATTTTTTGACCCTATGTTTCTCCTCTTTTGATGTCATTACTTTTTTATTAATAAAATGTTTCTGTGACTAGGATTGCCTTCTTATTATATTTATGATTACATGGAATAATGTCTTTGAAATATAAGTTTTCATCATGCTGATTCATAATTATTCTTCCATGATTACTTCCCTATCAATAATAAACAGACTTTATCACATCTTTGAAGTTTTGTGTCCCCTTACAAGAAGGAAGTTAACCCATCCATCCCACAATCAGAATTCTATGTTGGGGGAGGGACATTTGATAGGTACCAACACAAGATTTGTCAATTATCTCAACCAATGATGATTTTGTTTCTCCTCAAATCATCATCTTCCAAGTCACATAGTTTCATTCAATTGGTTGCACTATATTTATCATCATGTGGAAGTTCACCCCTCCCCCATATTGGATGTGTGGGTGTGTGGAGGACCGATTGACAAAAAAATAACATAGTCCTCTATTTTTCATATTTTTTATTGGATGGGATGTACATGTTATCACACTACATTGAATGCATGTTGCATAGTTCCATTTTTCAGGTCCTTCCATTATTCTTGTTTCCCACTTTTATGCATTCCAAAAGTGCTAGCCCCAATATTTTCTTAAACTGAATGATAAATCCCCCCGCAGAGGGGATATCCATGATTTGAACTCTGATATGATGTAGAATTACATGGTGACAATACCAAAATGGTAAGCCCTCAACTGCAATTACATATATATAATCAAATATAATATGTATAACTATATAACATTTAATATGATGAACTATATAAATAAATTTATTAATACATTATATTAAGTTCATATAGTTAAGAAAAATATTAACTTATATTTTTTTATAATTAAATACGTGGTTATAATTATATATTATAAAACATATGAATATTACATATAGAAATAAATATAAATATATATATTTTAAATAAATAAATATATATATATTATACAATATGGTAATTTATATATGTACATATTAATTTATATATGCACATGGGGGTTTACCCAAGTGGTAATGATTCTATGTAAACTTATATAAAACTAATCATTAGAACTGGATCAGAGCTAATTTTTGAACATGTATCAATAGTATTGTAGCCTATAGAAATGTGATTATTATAACAGGGTACCATAATAGTGGTATTATTAATCTGAATTCGAATTTTAGGCCCTGTTCGTGCCATCAATATCGGATGGTTCAAATTTACTGATGTAGTCTAATGTTGATGGATTAGAGTAGTAGCAGTAACCCATTGGTTCCAATTGATCACAAGACATTGGATGGACAAGGTAGACATGTCATTGCGTTTTGGCCCTGTGCACCTCTAAAAATGAAAAGGAAAAATAAATTGCATATTCACATGATGTTCTAGGTGTATACAATGTTAATTTGTTGGGAGGGTATATTTTAGTGATTTCAGATCGAATTTGTAAATCCTTTGTGTCTCTGGATCTTTAGGTCATTTTTTCTAAGCCTCCGGGGCAAGTCAGGGTTTTCTCTCAACCCAGTAAATAGTGAGAATATATAAAAATAAAAAAAAATTAATCGGTCATATATTAGTTTATATATATATATATATGAGTTCATAACTGGAGAATAAAGGATTTAGTGGGATGGGAAGTTGATTTACAAAATTATCCTTCAAAATTGAAATTCGGTAATATAAAGTTAGCTACCTATTCAAAATGAAATTTTTTTATTCCAAAATCCAAAATGGATTAAAGAAATAATATTTTTATTAAATATTATAATTATGAAACTGGCTCAAAATAAACGGGTTTCTCATGTCATTTTAAAGGTAAAACCCCTTTGAAATATTGAGGACAGTAACTAATTTCCTTTATAGAAAACGAAAATCATTATATGGCCTCAAATTTCAAGTTTCTACTTAATTGTAAATTTATTTTTATTCAAAAATCTATTGAATATTAAGGAAATAAATCTACATTATTTTATATATTGGTTTTTCAGTTCATAAAATTAATGATACCAACCGTCTCTTTAACGTCTGTTTAGTGGAATTTTTTATCATTTTCGGTATTCGAAATTATTGGGATTTATGTATATTTAAATATATGGTTATTAAATTTTCTATTAATTTCCATCATAATATTTAATTTCTATTCCTACCTATTTGGATTTAACTATATTGGTTACTTATTCACCCCTTTAATGAATGATCCCTGTTTTTATTGGAAGAACGCTGGGAACACCGATTAAAATCGACACAACATTCTAAAATTTCTCGTGAACCTCTATTGTGAGAATATGTATAAAACTAGACATATAATAAGATCCATCATCTACTATATGTATTGATCATGGTATTCATGTCCTTGATTAGGGTTTGGTAATTGAATATATTCCTCATCTCTATCATTTTTGTTTCTTCTTGGGTAATTACACGGAGGAGTGTGGGCATTCTACTATGATGGAAGGTTCATTTATTTCTCATCATGAATGGATGTTCAGGATTAAATACGGGATATTGGATGATTTTTAATGAGATAAGATGTGACATTATTGAATTGAAATTTGATAACGTGTGATTTAATGAAGCAGGATGTGAACAACGCTATAAGAAATCATGTATTTCCTCTCTCGGGCTATGTTTATCATCTAATTGCTTCTATACCTAAGGAAAGGTCATCATCATTAGGGGACATGCTCGTATAGAAACCTAATCATGAAAAAATATCACCTAAAAAAAGATATTTTTAGTTTCTCATAATGTTTTTTATGTTGGTTTTCAGACAAAATCCATCTAGAGGCCATTTATAGAAGGAATTTATTAACCAGGTTTTAGAGAATAGAAAGGATCCTTATTCAATGAAGTTACAATTATACATGGAAAATAAATACTAGGTCTGTATTGATAACTACACACTAGATGATGCAATTTTAGATTATATCAATCGTTGATAAAGCTCTCAAATTGAGATCATGGAAGATCAGCTGGCGATATCTCAATTCGGTAATGTTGATATTGTTTGTTTGATGGTGTACTCTATATAAAACAAGTTTATATTATGATTTTACATTGAGGGAAAGGAAATGTTTTAGGATCATTATTATTTATAAAGAGATATGTTTGTGACTTCCTTTCCTATAGTTGTGGCTATGGTTTTAGCAATAATTTTGCTATCAGGGGAATTTTTTAATCGATCTCAAGAGTCGTATAAATTTGGTGATGATATGTCACTATCATTGAAATAAATAGTTATTCCTTTATCTTACACTAAATATTAGGGATATGTTTTTTAGTCATTAAATAGAAATGGTAAGGAAATTATTATTATAACAACTCCGAACGAGGGCCATTAAACTGGTGATCTGATATAGTTCACCAAATAACCTTAAGCATGCCTCCCTATACACTAGAGGATTTAAACTAACAATAATGTTATAAATTGTTATAAATAAATAAAATACCCTATATAAAAAATTAATACAACAATGGGAATAAATATATGATATATTGAATGAAATAAAAGTCAGTAACCACGAATCAAGAAATCAATTCCCAAAACTGGGTAAATTTCCACAACTAAACATAGTAAACAAGTCATATCTTCCCATATCCCAACCCATCCATCAATTATTTGGCATTTTCCATTATCCTAACCTACAATCATGAAATCTACTCATGTACTAATAGTGGTCTAAGATGAGTGTGATTACAAGACAGTATGATACCACAAATAAAATATAATTAAAATCACATACCAATAATTGTTTATGAAGATATATAAATTAATTATAGACATGTATATAATAAAATATGTTTCATAATTAAATAGTTTTTAGCAAGACAAAAGGGCAACCAGGTGTCACAGTAACACCTCTCTCAGTAAACCTACTTCATCCCACACCAAGAATTTGAACCATATACAATAGGGGTAACACACTATTACATAATGAGAATAAGTCCAAGTATTCTAATCATGGATTTAGAACGTTGTGATTGAAAATATAAACTACTATGTGGACTACCATGAACAACATCATTATTATGGTGTGGAACGCCATAACCAACACCCATTACTTCATGTACACCACCATGACCAACATCACTACTTTTGTGTAGAATGAAATGACCAACACCAATAACTATTTCATTAACAACTAATTTCTAAGGTCCAAAACTTCACCACATTAACACACAAAACAATACGTGTGAACATATTTTGAAAAACTTAATATTCATGTTGTATACCATGTTAACCTCTTTCATTGATCATAATTTTAATGGACCATTACATTACATTTATTTTAAAAAATAACATAATATATCCATTTGATAGAATATTCATTGAAAATATCCATTTAGGATCTTAAAAACTACTTATCGATATGAATTTACCTATTTAATCATTTTCCCCCTTCTCCCTTTATTACGTCAAATGCCTTTAAATCGTTGAATCAGGACAAATAGATCCTTAAACCATGCTAAAAAACTATTCCTCACATCTTACCATATTAAAATAATAAACCACATTTATCACATTATTTATAACACATTTATCCATTATCAAGGGACTGGAAAACCACATGGGTGGATATAGGGTCAGTCTTAAGAACATCAATTGACATGACAGGGTGCATAAAGTCAATAAAAAGACCCAAATTATTTTTCTTATTCATAAAAATATGTCTGTAATCAGGTAGTGAATTGTAACAACAACATACACAAGGATAATACCATGACATTTATAGAAAGTATATAGAGCACATACCATCTGGTCGTTGATGAACACTCGCCTCACCTCATCCCTCGATTCAAGATAGAACGACCTAATATCACCATGATGAATATTATCCTCGAAATAGTTTTCATTAGATTTAGAAGGAGAATATAAAATCAACAACATTTCTTCTATAAAATAGAATGAAATGGAATTGAATAATTACTGGGAGCTTTAATACACAATAAACGGATCTCTAAATGCCTATAAATTGAGGAAAAATTACCCTTTAGAGAGTAGGGATATCTAAAGTCATAAACATTGTTGTTGGAGAGGAAATGTGGAATAAAATTAGTTAATACTCCTTTATAGTATGGAGAGAAAAATGATAAACTACCAATTTTTAAAAGGTGCATGTTTTGGCTGAAATGTTTTCCAAACTATGAACCAATCATGTTGTTAACTCTATCCTAGAGAAAACTGAGTTGCACAGTTTTATAGGGATCCCAAATTGTTTGGAAGATTTTTTGGGAGGTCATGTTACTCGATTTTTATATGTTATACAATTTCTAGACACCCCTTGAATGACTTACAAACTATGAACATGCCTTCTCCAGGGGCCACGATCCTTCCACATTAGTTGAACCAACCATGCACCAATCATGCACTAAGCAATATATGCTCAATTTTCCTTCTTTTCATGTCCCAAACCCACAAAACACTATCAAGATTTTTTTTAATTATGGTAATAATTTCATAAACCAGTTTAAAGGTTGTTAATCAAAAACATAAAATAAAAAAACACATCACCAAAGATTGAGATCTTACATCCTCTGCACATTATAACAGTTCATCCTCAAGTTTCTCTCACAATAATCACTAAGCCTAAATTGTAAAGAGTTTGAGCCACTACGTCTTCACATCAACATCTCCCTCCAATGTTCATTCTGAATCCTATCCATGAAACCATTATACAAAAACCACAGGCATGGTCTTACACCAAAGAGTCTTCTAATTGGGATCCACAATACGAATCAGATTCTCCTCGAAGTATGTATCTGCCTCAATGTCATCATCATCAACATGACCACATGATAAGGGTTAGGGTGATACTTTTGAAGAGGTGAAACATGAAAAACTCCAACCATACTACGATAACATAGTGAATCATCTAATCTATATGTTACCATATAAATTTTATCAATTATTTTAAATTGCCCCACACACATGTCCATTAACGTAAATTGTTTCTAAATCTGATAGTCACCCTGTATAGTGAAGCATGATGGAACTCCCAATCACCCATTATAAACTCAATAGGCTGACAAAATCAATGTTTATTTTACTTTTCTCTACTCTATGACATTGAAATATTATGTTGGATAAACTAAACATGATCTGAGGTCTCTTCTATATGAATTCATCCCAATAACTATGATTATATTGTTTCCATCAAACTCAATGGTGATCTACATGGACTACCATAGATAACCACATATTGTTCCCTAGGAATAGCAACCTATTTTATTTTTTATAGAAAAAATCAATTTTAGCAATGTTATTTTCCCATATTTCACCAAAATTGAGGACACATACCCTCAACATGTCCTCTAGAACCTAAATAGTATGCTCATATTTCCTATTGATCTACAAGTGGAATCTTGTACTCAAAAAAACCTAAGTATCAAGATCCTTATGTCATCCTTTCCATAAAAAAGATGTTAAACATGGATCTATATCTAGAATGATTCATTGAGGTACCCCATGAAAATGCACTATATCATGAATATAAAATTCACATAACTAATCCACCATAAAAGTCTCCCACATTGGAAGGAAGTTAACTTCCTTTGTCAAGTGATCCACAATCACCAATATTGTATCATTCTTCCAAGGATTCTTGATTAATATCGCCCAAAATTACATGCTAACACCATCCCACCTCCAAATTGAAATGGGAAACAAGTGGAAAATGATAGAAAACCACTATTTCTCATTATTTTCCTATTGACATGTATAGTATCACATAAAAAACATACAATCACATTTTTCATACCCAGCCAAAAATATTGTTTATGAAGTTCATGGTATATTTTGGTCAAACTAGGGTGTACTTTCGACTTCAAGGCATGTGACTCACACATCAACTCTTCCCACATACTAGTTGGAACAATAATGTGGCCATCAAAAAAGATATTATCATCACCATTTTTAGTCTGGGCATGGGGTTTCTCTACACCATTAAATCTACCACTCAATGAAAAACATTCAAGATCTTCATACATCCTCCTCTGAAACTAGAAAAAAAGATATGGCTTTTGGGAGAATGATATAAGCTTCATATATTCCAATTCCACCTAGATATTTGTGTGTATCATGTGAAATAAATTTTCCATCTTACACACAGAACATGTCTCCCGAACTTCTTGAGTCCCCATATTCCAACACGAAGCCTCTGAAACACTATTCACTTTCTTTGTGAGTATTCCAACTCAAAATTAAAGGACTCTATATACTACACAAATCAGTGCTACAAAATATTTAAATTATTCTAGGAAAACATGTATTTGAGGCTTTTATGGATAGTATAAACAATTCAATTTTCATCCAGAAGATAATGTTTCCAAAACATTAAATAATATACCACTATAGCTAACCCAAGATCATTAATAGAATAGTTCAACTCATGTGGAATATACTTCCATTATTTTTATAGATCAACTCAATATCCCTATATCAACAGTTCCATAAGTCTAATCCCAGATGCATCAAAAAATAATGTGTAGTATGCACCCAGATCTGTTAGGATCAGAATTATTGTTGTAGTCAAATAGCTATTTAGCTCTTTGAGTGCATCCTTACATGCCTGATACCAATTAACATTTAAACCCTTCTTCATCAGTCCAAATAGTGGTGATCCTACAAAATGTTTAAAATATGGGTGTAATATTCAACTCATAGAATCCATAAACATAGAAGGTACAATCATCATACCAAAATGAATTACAATGAACTCATATAAATCATTCATGATTTTGAATGCATTTCATGGTGTATCAAAGTGTGCCACTCTCATTTGATAATACACTAATCATAGATCAATTTTGGAAAAAAAATCTAACACCATTCAAATGGTCAAATATATCACTGATATACGAAACTGTTTGTCATTTTTTATTGTTAATCCTATTCAACTTCTAGTAATAGACATATAAATTTATTTTTGGTTCCATCCTCCTTGAAAACATAATCATGGATCCCAAATATTATGTTCTTGCAAGGATGAATCTCTTATCCTCTGACTCATCCTACTGTGTTTTAATAACCTGAAACTCTTATGGTGACATTCTGTATAGCAAAATAGAAACTGGTTAAACTCTAAGTAATAACTCAATCGTCAAATCAACCTATATCATGGGTGGAATCCATGAAAAGTCTATAGGAATAAAGTCCTGAAACTAATCCACTATAAGAGGGTAGATTCCATGATCTACTCCCCCATCATCATGAATATTACGGTCCTCCTTGTCCTTGATCTCACACAATTTCTTAAAAATTGGCTCTCCATGGCCTTTCTAGATACAACATTATCTATGATAGAAAAAAGTGTTACCTTTCAAAGATTTGAAACTCAATATCTTATTGTAACAAAAAATTTATTCTTGGTATATAACCTACTATTCTATTCCTAATACCATATCAATACATGACATATAATGTATGAACAACTCCCAATAATGATGGTAACCACGTGTTCAATGGAACAATATTTAAACTGTTATATACCCTCTGATTGTACACCCAACTATGGGTCAATTAACATAATCTCATCCATAAACTCTTATGTTAGACCCAAACCATTCAAAAACTGAGCAGATATAAAATAATATATATTCAATGTGTCAAATGAAATTCTAGAAAATTTAGAAGGTCTAAGAATAATACCTTTAATAGTAGGCATCCTAGACTGCCTATCAATGGGTGCCACATGAAATCTATTCATCCAACCTATCCCTCTGTCATGGGATCTAGTTAATGTATTGTATATCACAATAAAATACTGATATGAAAACTGTTGTCCAAAAGTACCATATCCCCCAACCTGACAGGTATGGTCTATGGAATTCAATCTTCCTAATAGATGTAGGGTAATAGATTGCAAGTCATTTCACTATATTTGACATGATGCTATATCATTTCCCATCATTCTAGGGTTCCTACAGAACCCTTATAGACTCCACTAGTGTTTGATGACACTGAACTATCATGTGATCTGGCTTGCCACACTAATAGAATATTTCATGAGTACTACCTTGAGAGGTTGTTCAACTCCCTTGTTTTCCTTATCTATCACTGCAATAATGATTATTCTCATAATGATGATTCATACCACAAGAATACATACCACATGATCACCCAACTAAAGCTACTTATCCACCACTAGTACCCCCCTTCATGATCTTATACGAAATTAGATCCTATTTTACTACATCTAAAAAATTCATCAAATTAAATACATTCAGTTGTGATTTGATCACAAATATAAGCCCTTTCTCAAAACATTTTTATATCATTGTCTCATCCCTACTAAAACTATGATAAACCACTACAAGTCTGTGAAACGTCTAATATAATCCATCACTAACATAGTTCTCTAAGTCAACTAGATAAAATATATGGTTCTATCCTACCACAAGGTCTCCAGGTTAAAGTGTTCAAAGAACTTTTCTTGGATTTACTTCAAAAAAAATATATGAAATAACTAATCACAGGCCTGAATATCTCACTACTGCTTCATTGATCCTCACAGTATGTATGTTGATAATGTATCCCATTCTCCAGAGGAGTTTCTATGTCATAGAGAATATTGTGGATAATCTAAATCCATTACACAAATGCCTCAGTTTCACCCTCTCCAGTGAACATTGGAGGATGGTATAGATGGAACTCTCTCATGAAATCAATCATACATGGCACAAATCACTATGGGCATCTCTTAAAAAATATATAGAATGATAAAGAAATTCATATAATATCTCTTCCCATATCGCTTGACATTAATGGGGAATATTTTACCACTACTAGAGGATCATTCCCAGCAATTTTCTCTTTTCTCCCTATTTATAATTGTCATTGTGGTGTTATATCTCTATAATGAAAAATAAATGACTTCAGGGAACATACCAATTTTTTCATAGGAAAAAAAGAGGGTTAATAACTAGCCCTAATAATCTATTCCACAAACACTGTCCCTATAGTTAAAATAGCATTACTATATTTTCCCTACACCATCACTGTATAGGTCCATGGTTTACTCAGGGAAAACGTTAAATTTAAAAAACCATATTCCCATTTGACACCATTTTCTATCCTTTGATCCTTCATAACAATTTCAATAACCCTATTAGGCGCCATGTAAATTAACCACTCCATTTGATATATTTCATGTTAAAAATTGATAAATATTTATTTTTCGCATAACATTAAAACCATTAATAAATAGAAAACCATTTTTTATTTTTCATATCCTAGCCATAACATGCTTTCTAGTTAGTTCCTAACCTAACGCACATCACATAATTCCCAAAGCACCTCAAAACAAGCATGCATATATGATCCTTATTCTATACCAACCCATAAGTAAAATCACAGTAAAATAATAATATCACAAAACATATGTTTCACCAAAGGTGAGATAACAGCCAACTATAACAACCAAACATCAAGAATAATATTTCCACCCTAGGTTCTTGGGTTTCCCTCGCATATCAGTTAGCTACTCCCATGCACCTGATCATTATCAAGGAATAACACATCCTAGTCTCTTCTCTACCTTCCCATAGTATTAAAATAGAAAAAAATGGATTTGATACGAATTTTCTACATCCCAGGACAAATTCCGAAAAACCAATGCCTCGAGTCGGTTCTCCACATGACCTTAGGCATGCCTCCCCTTTGGCCAGAAGATTCAGAATAACATTGAATGTCTAATTAGGTAAGTGGAAAGACTATACCCAATTTATAAAAGTAATACTATATCATAAATAAATATATTCTTAATAAAATGAAATAAAATTCAATAAACTTGCATCATTTAATTAATTCACCAAAACTGGGTAAATTCCCACAACAAAATACAGTATACATGTCATGTCTTTCTAGTTCCATGTATCTGGGAAAGCCAAAATGAGAACACACTGAAAATAAAAAACATGGGTCCTTTCATCATTTCAGTTGCCCTCATCAATGATTTATCCCCAAATATGAAATCAATGATCAATAATAAGGCATTTCCCTTATCCAAACCTACAACCATGAAATATGCCCAATTACAAATGGAAGATTGATTAGGGTGTGAGTACAACCCAGTAATACACCTCCAAAAGTCTCTAAATAAATATTCTTTCTAATAATCATTTGTGAAAAATTATAAATGAATAATAGAATATTATATAAAAAAATATGTTTAATAATTAAATAGTTTTCAACTGGCATCATTGCTTCCTGAGTTCCACAATGGCACTCCTCTCACAAAACCTTCATCGGACCACACCGAAAGTCTAAACCATAGATATTAGGGGTCACATAGTATTACATAATGAGTATCATTCCATGTATGATAATTATAAATGTAGAACTTAGTGACCAAAATCCCATATATGATGTGGGATGATAAGGCCTACATCATTACTATTGTGTATAACTACATGGAAAACACAATTTCCTTGATGTGGACCACCATGAAAAACATCACACTGATTTTGTGGAACTCCATGACCAAAACCCAAGTCCATTTCATTCATAACACATTTTCAAGGTCCAACACGATACCATTTTAACAAAAAACATAATAAGCATGCGCCTCTTACCAAATTTCAATATTCATGTGGTATTCCATGTTATGTTATTCCCTTCATCATCATTTTTATGGTCCATTACTTTCAATTTCAGTAACGTAATCTCATAATTAATTCATTTGACCAACCATTCATACAACACAACCGTTGAGGATCTTTACAACAAATTATTTACATAAATATTACCCTTTAACAATTTCCCCCTTATCCCTTTAGGATGTCATATTCCGTTAAATCATTGAATCAATCTAAATGTCTCCATAAAACATGATAACAGACTATAACTCATGACTAACTTGTTTAAAATCATAAAACCCTTTTTCCCCCCATTTATAATCCATTTTAAAATTATCATGGGAGTGACACAAAATATGGGTGTCCATTGGTTCGGTATTAAGATCATCAACAAAACCCAATATGGTCCATAAATGGTCTTTCACATCAATAAAATTACCCAAATTACTTTTCAAATTCAAGAACACCATTTTGCAACAAGGAATCACATTAGCTAAACAACATTCATACGAATAATAATAATAAATTGTTATAAAATGTGTATAAAACCTTCCATAGGTTTGTTGGTATGAAATCACCCTACCATGGCCCTTAATTAAAGCTATAATTTCCAAATATCACCATGATAAATGATCCCATGGTAATAGGGTATATAAGATTCAAAGGGAGCATAAATAATCCACAATGATTGTCCCATAAAATTGAATTAAATTGAGTCAGATAATTACCAGAAGCTTTTATCTGAACTGAATGGAACTAAAAACTCCAATGAATTATGGTAGAATCACCCTTGATGGAGGAGAGATCTCAATGTTTGCAAAAATTTATACTTGAAATGAAATTTGGATGAAATTTAGATAAGACGCCTATAAGGATTAAGAAACTGAATTTTCATATTAGGTAAGGATCCCTAATTTTTCAATTTAAAATCTTAAATATGGTCTTATGTGTGTTTCGAACTTGATAAAAATTGTTTGGGAGGTTTTTGAGGCTTGTTTGGGGCCTGGAACCATGTTTTAGGATTTTAATGGAATGGCACATAACTTGTGCATGGCCTGATTAAACTATGTGGCTTGGTATGCAATTTTAGAATATTTGTTAGAGGATTTTTCATGTTAATCACATGATTACTTTTAACCATGTTGGGTAACATTATGCTATTCCATACGTTTACAGAATGATTGGCATGGTTTCCAAAAAGTTAGACAAACCATAACGAAAACTTTGCAACCTAGATTTTTAGGTTAAAATGTCCATTTTTCCTTTGATGTGTTTAAAACAATAAAATCCATTATATTTCACATGTTTCATAGAAGGTGGTCTCGTTGGAAATCCATTAAAGATATATCCTAGGTATTGATCAGGTCATTCCTTCCTACCTCTGTTTCGAGAGTGGTATGTCACAATAGATTTTTATTGGTAAGCCCTACGTTCCTTTTTAGCCTTTATCGATTCTTCTAGAAATCATTTATTCTATTAGAATTTATTCTTAGATGCTTCAATATATTGTTCTTTATCCATTATTAATATTTCTCCTAAACTGAGACTAATTAGGACTTGATACTAGATTAGAACTCTAATACAACGATAAGGAAGGTGTTCTATGATTTTCATCATATTATATAGGGTTTCTCGGGCGTTCTCTTAATATAGAACCCACCATAATTTCAAAAGCTGTCCATTTTTTGAGTGATCTACTCAAACTAAACATAGTCGGACAAATTGAGGATGACCATATGTTCTATTTCGGTGTGTTAGAAACCTATAATAGAATGAAGGCCACCAATGGGGTTGTCCATATGGAATTATCTTCTTTATACCTATTTAAAAAACCCAAGGGTTCTGTGCTTACGAAATATTAGTTAGAGGAACCTCGTAAATGCTTTAATGGTTTTGAATAACTACCTTGGAGATGAACCAACTCCTTTCATAGTGATATCTTCTGATTTCATTCCTATTTTTATAAGTTTTCTTTAATTAAAGTGGATGAACAAGTGGGAATAATTATTGGTAATTGTTTAACTGCCCAAATGGTTTATGTTGAAAATGTGACATTTTGAGTGGGTATACACACAGGATATGTTAGATTGAAAATGTGATGATATATGTCGGTATACCTACATGATTTGGTTCATAGAATGTAAAATGGGTAATATGGGATTGTAGTACCATACGAGTTGTGAATGAAAAATGGAATTCATGAGTGGGTATACTAATGTATTCTACATTGTTATGGGAGTGGGTATACTCAGATAGGAATAATTGTTTAAATAGAATGAAATTATTGAATGGTTTGATATATTCCATGCGCTTCACTATGTGGATAGTGAATAGAGTAGTGGATTCATTGGGTTGACTATGCCTCTTGGGTACTTACTCTGTGGGATGCCTCAGGATTGTCTACCCTGCCGATACGACATACCTAGACCCACTTCTGTCATGTCAGTATACATGATCCTATGACTCCAACTAGTTCCTAGCCTAGTTTCTACTGGGAATCCGATGTGAATCAATGTGAATTCCTTGATCTACAAAACCTTGGATATATCCCTTCGGGTTCTACTCTTCATTCGTGGAATCCTTAGTAAATGAAACATTGGATCTAGCCCTTAGGCTCTACACATCTTTATATGGCATGGCCATGGGTTACTTGTATGAGTGGATATATTGAATGGCTAGGTTATTTGTTTACTTGTTTAAAGTTTCCTTATGATGAGATATCTCTTTTTTTTGGAAGCATTGAGGGGATGTTTTGTTTTACTTATTACTGTAGAGATATGCCTTGGGAATTCACCTGATGTTACTCCTCTACTCAAACTTGTTATCACTTTACATATTACTGTTATAAATTTATAGACTTCTGGGTGGTTACTTATATGGATGTTTATATGACACCCAACAGGGATGTTACTCCTCTACTCACACTTGTTATCACTTTTCCTAGTATCCTTTATTTATAGTAAAACAAATATTTTAAAATACTATTTTTTTCAATATTCATCAATAAAATGAAACTTATAAAAAAAGAAAATAGAACATCTTAGATTAATTTTGACATATTCAATTCAAAAATTATAATTCTTTTACCATAACAAAAAATTTATTTATAAAAATGGATTTCACATATTAACTAAGGCCTCATTACATAACCCCTTTTAACACCTGCATTTGACCTAAGAGTAAAGTGTGAAATGGTGACAGAATCTTCAAAAGGAATAGATATCAATGCCCAAGTGGTGATTTTTATCAACATCATCTTCTCTTGTAGGATATTTCATTCAAGAATAACATGTGGAAGATTGTCTTGGGTATGGTCTAGTGGAATGCCCCGTGATGCTACCTCCTTCCCAAGCTCTGACAAGTGGGCTTCATAAGACCTGATTCTACTTGATGAGTCCATCAAATCTTTTTTCTACAATAATTATCCATTACCAATTCTATTTATATTCAATAATTATAACGTTAAAAAATTAATGTTGTTTTTAATGGTCATATAAAGAAACAGTCATATAATGGTCAAAACATGAGGGTCTAATTTCATTTATTATTATATATTTTTATTTATTATAACATACTAATACATTAGTTTTTAGGAAATTAAATATTATTCAACATTTTTGGTAAATAAATTCTTCCCCCCTTAATAAATTTCATCGCCTAAATTTCAACTAATTCCCTCAAAAGAGAAAATATGTGTGTAATTATGCCTTATAGTATTCTCTGGTACACGTGTGGTTTCTTTATATTTTTGGTTCTTCCACAACACTTCAACATGGTCGGTAGTCTTACTTAATAGAATCTTGTAACTACGATCCAATATCTCCACCAGCTACTCCTCATAACAGAGGTCATGTTACAGTCATACTACCTCAAGATACATTACATGTGAAGGGTCAGGTTTGTACTTCCATATGAGAGATATGTGGAAAACATCATGAAATTTTTCTATATTTTGAGGATATTAAAGTCAATATTCCACTACTCCTACATGATTAAGGATTTCATTTGGTCAATGTATTTAGGGTTGAGCTTACATTTATTTCACTACCGCATGAAATTATTCCATGGATAAATTCAAAGGAAACCATTCCACCAACATCAAACTCCATGTCCCTTCGACAATTGTCCGCATAGATCTTCTATTGACATGGTGCAGCCTTAATGTTTTGTTGGATTTCAAGTATCTTTTCCTTCATATCATTCACAAGATCAACCAGAGAACCATTCTCTCGCCAGATCCATCCCAAAAAGTAGGATATCTACATCACATTCCATATATATTTTCAAAATGTTCCATTTGAATGCTCGAATAGAGTTTGATGTCATAAGATAACTCAACTAAGGGAAGATGTTGATCCCATCCACCTTTGAATTCTATTGAGCATTTTCATAGCAAGTCCTCGTGTGACTGAATAGTTCATTTAGATTGGACATCATTTTGAGGATGATAGACTGTAATGAAATTCAATTTGGTACTCCGAGCTTGTTAAATACTTCTCCATAATTTTGATATGAAAAATGGATCATGATCAGATATGATGGATATTGGTACCCCATTAATCCTTATCACTTCCCTCACGTAAATCCATGAAAAATTGATCAATTGATAAATCTTCCCAAGTATAGATAAAATTGGTAGTCTTGGTGAGATGGTAGACTATAACACATATCTCACTTTCCTTTAAATGTTTTTTGGAGACTAGTGAAAAAGTACATAGTAATATTCTCCCACTTCCATTATGTTATGGGTAGTGGTTATAATATCCATTTATTAAGTTGTCTCTCTGATTTCAATAACTGAAACACTGGGTACCTTGTAGTACAGTAGTTAATATCCATTTTTGGATTATACCATCAATAATGATCAATAAGGTTTCTATATTTTTTTTTTACTTTTACGATGTATAGAGAATGTAGATCTATGAGCTTCATCCATAAACTCCTTCATTATTTCTAGACTAGATGGAACCCATTGATTTTTACTAAATATCAATACAATTTGTTGATCAATATTCAACTCATGATAATTACCATTCTACACAGCCTCAAAAATCTGCTGTAACAAAGGATCTTCTTTCAGAGAGTTATTGATCTTCTCTTGTAATGATTGTAGAGAAATCATTCTGCATAGGGTTGCTGATATCCATTCCCTTATAATTTTCTTATTCAGTTTCAGTGAGTATTAAATCATGGGATATTCGTGAATCCACATCATTTCCAGAACAACATGGTCTTTCCTAGGTAATGCATTAGTAAATCTGTTTCCTCTTCCATGGTGATAATGAATTGACCAATCATTGTCTTTGAGAAGATCCAACCATCTCCTCTATCTGATGTTTAATTCCTTTTTCATGTAAATATAAATAAAACTTGGATGGTATGTGTATATATCACACCTATACCCATAAAGATAATGCCTTTATATATTCATAGAAGAAATAATCGCAACCAACTCAAGATCATGCATAGGATAGTTCAGCTCATGAGGCATCAACTATAGAGATGCATACGAAATTAATTTTTCATTATTCATGATGACCTACCCAATACCTTTTATAGATAATTCCTTAAAAATAATGAATCCTTTCAAATTGAGGGTATATATCACATGGGTGCATTATTCGATCTCTTCTTTATCTCTTCGAAACATTCCTCAAACTCCTTTGTCTAGATGAACATGACCCATTTTGGATTTATCATGGTTAGTGGATTTGAATGTCATCAAATTGTTTTCCAAAAACCTCATATAATATCCTTCTAAACTAAGGAATCTATGAATCTCTTTTACTATTGTAGGATGAGGCCACGCCTATAAAACCGTTGTCTTTTCAAGGTCAACTTAGATTCCTTCATTGGTTTCAATGTACACCAAAAAATCAACTTTCTATAACCAAAATTAACAATTTATAAAATTTCCAAAAATATTCCCCTTTCTAATAGTTTTCTTAATAATTCTTAGATGATCATCATTCTCCTAGAAAAATTTTATATTATATCAAAATATAATCAATAAAAACTACCACAAAGTTATAATGGTACTCCCTAAAGACACTATTCATCATATTCATAAAAATAGAATGTGCATTAGTCAATCCCAAGGGCATAACAACAAACTCATAATGCTTGTATCCTGATTCGAATGTGGTTTTGGGAATATCTTATTATTTCACCCTCAATTATTGATATCATGATCAATGTTCAATAATAGAGAAGAATTGTGCCCCACAATGTTTGTCAAATAAGTCATAAATTCTTGGAAGAGGGTGTTTGTTCTTCATTGTGATATTTTCTTGTTCCTTATAATCAATTCATATCTACATTGATCAATCCTTCTTATTCATTAAAAGAATAGGAACTCCCCAAGGAGACACATTTGGTAAGATAAACTCCTTCTCCAAAAGATCTTGGAGTTGTTTCTTTAATTCCTCCAGCTCCACATTTAACAACAAATATGGTGTATTTGTTAAAAAAGGAGATCCAGATATTATTTCAGTGCAGAACACTACCTCTATTTCTGGGGGAGGTCTAGGTAACACCTTAGGAAGTATTTAAATGTGTTTATGGATGATGGAATCATTTTCTATACTTATACTCTCATTTCCTTCTTTATATTCACTGATCAACTCCATAAAAAAGGCTATGGGTGGTGCTTCTAGACAAAAAATAGGTCAACATATCTCCCCTTTAAATATAGATGTAGGTTTTCCATTTAATACTACAAATATTTCATTTTTTATTCATTTGATTTTAGAATTATACTTTTAGAGACATTCAATCCCAAATATTATGTCAAATTTATACCTGGGAATGACTACTAGATTTGCGATAATATTGTACTCACTACTGTAAATACTAGAGTTTCTGAACACTGATGGTTCTTGGATAATCCCACAAATAGTCTTGAATGATAACTGTACTTTGAGACATTTAGGGGTTGATTATAAATTCTTTTGAAACTTGGTAGAAATAAAGGAATGCATGGAACCAAAATAAAAAAAAATATTTTATTGCTTTGAGAGAACAACTAGAGTACATGCCACCACATTGTTTGGAGCCTCATCTTCAGCCATTCTGATTGAAAAATAATGACGTTTCCCTCATGGACTATGCTACTGATTATGGTGATTACCCTCCATTTCCATCGGATTTGGACTGTGATTGGAAGGGTGACCATGTTATCCACACTTTAAGCATTGGACTACAGGTTGGGCCTGCACCATCTTCCCCTTATCATTAGTGTTGGAAAGTTTATGATTCTCCTCACTACATAATTTTTGAGTGATTTGGACATCTATTCCACACATTTAGAACTTCCCACTTCTGAGCAGAGAGTCCCATGATTGCTTCTTCCCACATTATTACACGTGGGAAGTTTCACATGCTTTCCTTCTCTTACCTAGTCAAATATCCTCCCCAATCATGGATCTATTGTTCTCTTATTTTCATTGGATTTATGAGACCAATACATCTCACTGAACTCATGTTCAATATTCATAGAACATTACATGATCTTCTCATATCTATCATGTTCTCGGTTGGATATATTTTTCTATAGATGAGGTCATAATCCACCAAAGAAACTATCAACCTTCCAATTAAGATGCATGAAAAAACATTAGTCATAACTGTAATGTGTTGAGAAGTTCATCTCAAAGATTCCCATAGAATTGTTCTTCTTATACTTCATCTAGAGCAATTTCATCTCCAATTTGGTTCTCATTGAAAAATGGAAATACATGATAAAGATGATTCCCCTAATCTCATCCCACTCAAAATATCCTATTTCTCTTCTTTGCCTAAAGTTCTAAATCAATTCCCACCGCTAATAAGATTCGCCCTATATGTGATAAATAGTTACGGTGACCTTCTCTTGTTCAGATAAATGGAGTACAAAAAATATTTTTTAAATAGGGTTGATCTATTTTTCAGCAATTAGTCGGTAAGTATATCTTATGAACATTGGTGGTAATTGACATATAATGGACTCAATAGAAAGTTGTTCCCTTCAGGGTTAAATTGGTCATTGAAAATGATTCATGTTATTTCCCGTAAATTTAGTTAGTGATTTCATCATTCTCATGAATGTTTCTATTACAGTTTCCATCATAGATCTGTCAGCGCATGGTCCATAACGGTCACCATTTCAATGGTTCCTCCTATTCCTCACCATTTTCTAAAATAATATATACATAGTGAATAACTTCTTTTGTTTATGAATATGTTATGTGTAATGGATTTTTATTTCTTAACACATTATTTTTAAACAAATTTCATTAATAAAAATTATATTTCTCTATTAATCGTTCATAATGATTCGTAAAACGATTTTGATTAACAAAAAATATCCCCTAGGAGTGTCAAACCACGAGTACAACAAGTACTATTGTGATGAACTAGTTCCTATTCGAGTCTAGATCAAAGTAGTTTTTTATGTTTTACCTCTAGAAATGTTTTTCCCAGAGCCACATCCACATGTTCATATCCAGAAAGGGATTTATTTTTTCAGAAACCACTTACTTAATATCTCAAAAAAATACTTGGATGTTTTCCAATATTTAAATTTTTTTTAGAGTTCCTAATAAATTTCTCATATCCTAATTTCCCAAAATAACTAATCTATCCTCTGATACCAACAATTGAATCACATCTTTTATTATATAACATTATATGAAATTTTACAAACATAGGATCTTTAAATTCTAGTGTATTAGAAATATGGTACGTAATTCATGAAAACATATAAATATTTTTTAACCCCCATTAATGTCTTCCTGAAATTTGATCTTATATAAAATTACTACATATTATAATTTGGGGACAAACATAAACAAAAATGATCTGCATAAGACCAATTAAGGAAAAATAATTGAAACAATTTACCTGAAAACATAAGAAATATGAATAATAACAAGAGGAATTTCATAAAGGAAAGAGAAAGAGGAATATGATAATATTAATAAATTTATTCATAACATTATAATTTGGATACAATATTTTTTTTATACATTCATAATCATATCACCAAGGTCTGTCCCCAAGGATTCATAAAAATTACAAAGGTTATTCACTGAGGTAATGTAAAACATTTCATATCTAGAGAGTAATTTCATTACCCAAAGCATTGGAGTGGTATAAGGGTGTAAACATAATATATATTTATTTTCATGTGATCCACATATATAATAATAAAATATTTCATAAAATATCCATACAGAATTAAAGAAATGGGTTTCATTTCAAAATCATGCTGCTTTAAAAAGTCCTCAAAAATTTACTTTTGTTAATTAAATACCTTGGAAAAGGAAGGTGGGATTCATGTATATTAATCCGAGAATGAAGTTATATAATTTTGAAATCCTTGTGAATACCCCTAAAGAATATATTGGATTGGGTATTCCCAAAATAAAATAAAATAATTTCTTGATTAAAAGAGATAAATTTTGTGATGAAAATTCTGTAGCCTAACAGGTATAAACATAGTTTTATAAAACAATAAAAAGAGATGGGAATTGGGTAAAACATTAATAAAAGTGTCCTAATACAGTATTGGGATATAATGAAATTTAAATAAGAACGTGTTATGGAAATTTGAACGACATACCACATAAAAGTAAACATGAAAGGAAAAAAGAATTTTGGAATTCCCTTACCACGATGATTAACATATATTACTATAAGATCCGGACATTTCAAAATTGAGGACACCTTGGGATGAATCCTTGGGATGTATATCCTGGAGTACATTGTGGATGATTAATTGTCAATGATGATAAATGAAATAAGGTCTTGGTATTTATAGTAAAAGAGATGGTGTTTTTAATTAATTTTCGAGGACACCTCATTAGTTGTATTTGAAATACTCATGGTATTTCCCATGATATTTTTGTATAGTTCTTTCCAACTGGTACACCTCATGTCATATTTTATTCCACAAGAGTCTAACATAATTTTAAAATAAATATCACAACATTGTGATGTCATAAAACACACTGAAAACTCAAAAACTTTATTTTTAATATTCACAAAAAAAACATTTTATAAAAATATCATAAATTCACTCTAACCCAATATAGATTATAGGAATTAAAAAATGAACTCTATTTAATAAAAATAATTTTTTAAAAATGAAAAATTTAATTTTTAAATTAAATCATTATTTATATTAATAAATACTAATACCTAAATTATCGTTTCTAAAAATGTTATTTACTTATACTATTATATCACAATACCATTCAAGATGCCTAAATTATATTTATACATTCATAAGTTAGGTTACTTTTCCATTGTCCATATTAATTTTCGTAAGGTTCATATTACTATTTATATGTTACCATTCACCAAAAACAATGTTGATCTTTTCAAACTAAAAATATCTTACTAATCACAACTATGTATGTATGTTTTTAATATAATTTCATAGTATCAATTATTCAAATTATAAAAAATATTTTAAATCACACTTTTTTAAATATTCATCAATAATATGTTAATTCTTAAGAAATTACTAAAAATTCATCTGATATTAATTTTTACATTTGAAATTCAAAAATGATTTTTATTATAAAATAAAAAACAATTTTATTTATACAAATGGATTACACAAAGTAAGTAATTACTTATTAAATAACCACTTATAACACCTACACATGACCTAAGAGTAAGGTGTGCAACGATGATAGAATCTGGGGCGGCTCAGAAATTTTTTTCTTAGTTGTGATTTTTATCAACTTGAACTTCTCCCATAGGTGATTTATTTCAAGAATAACATGTTGATGATCGACATGGGCATGGTCCAGATCAAAGTCCAATGATGATACCTCTTTCCCAATCTCAAACAAATTGACTTTGTATGGCCCATGTCTACTAGATGAGGCCATCATCACTTCTTTCTAAATTAATTATCCATCACCATTTCAATTTATAAACATTAATTATGAAATTTAAAATTTATTATTATCTCCAACGTCAATATAATGGCCAAAAACTGGTGGTCACATTTCATTTATAAATATATATTTTTATTTATTATGAAATAATAAGATATTAATTTTCATGACACAAAATATTATTCAAATGTTCCAGTCTTGACATATCATGTATCATTTCAATGTGTTCAGGATAACTTCTATAATTGATATTTTTAATCATGTGTTGATTAAAGAGCAAGGCTTGAGGGAACATAGGGGAACATAATAGGGGATTGATGTTTCTCAACATAGTAGATCGATATCTTCCAGAAAGAATTTTTTTGAGGATTATCCTTACATAATTTCTAGCTTGGATGTTTTTTCATGCTGCTTGTTGTTTTTCCATCAGTGTGGTAGGTGAGGTCACATGAAAAATTAGAGTGACTATGACCCAACTGAGTGTCAAACATGTAGAAATATGAGGCAGATGGATCAGTTTTGTAGGACCTTCCCTCTAACTATGAGTGTTATGGGTAAAATCCAAAATCAAGATCAAGAGTAGGTTTTAAATCTAGCTAATGTAGGGATTTGGATCAGTATAGGATAGTCTGGTTAAGGCAGTGGTGGTAGTGGTCATGGTAGCAAGACACCAGGTTCATAGAGAAAGAAAGTTGGATCAGGTTAGGGTAACCATGTTGTATCACAGGTCCACAGTACCATCCAGACTTATGCAGTGCAACACACCCAATAATTGAAGGATCCCTGACTATCTACGGCGAGATGTATGATCATAGGAGTTTCTACAATTTCATATTCTCTTTTCAATATAGATCCATCAAAAAAAATTATATCTGTATGGTTGGTTAAATGACTTGGGCTTGGGGTATTTCTTTATGAGGGTGTTATGACACTAGAAACATTGTTTCGAATCATAATGGGTGATGTGAACTACTCTTTGGAGTGTTCCCTTGAGTTTGATGGGTTCCAGTCATTTTGGAGTTTATATGTCCTCAAAATGATAGGGTTTGTTGTCATTCTTTGGATGGACTGGTTAGTTTATTATCGATTGTAAATTGACTACTACCCTTGGATGGTGAATTTCACATCACCAGATGGTGAAGTGTTTATTCATAAGGGTTAATGAGATGTCCAAGTGAGATGAGATGGACCCGACCATTGTGGGATGGCTAGGATGACATCTCAGATTTCATGTTTGTATCTCGATGATCAAGGAGTGATCCAGGAAAACATTCATCTAGTGGTTGAGTGATTCAATGATGTGTTTCATGATGAAATTTCAGTTTTACATCCTAAGAGAGAGGTGCGGTTATCCATTGAGATTGTTTCAGGAGATACACCGGTTTCCATTAATCCTTACAGGATGGATACAATGGAGCTTCTAGAGCTCAATAAGCATATAAATGACATGGAAATAAATGGGTTTATTTGAGCCAATACTTATCCATGGGTTTTTTGATTTTTTTAGAAAATGTAGGAAAAACACATAAGCTATGAATGGACTATCAGAAACTGAAACAGCTAATGGTTAAAAACTGATATCCATTTTCCATTGATAGATGACATGTTCAATCAACATCAATAATACTGAGTGTTCTCAAAAATATATTTAGTTTAGGGTACCAACCTGTTGGTGTTAGATCTATTGACATACCTCATACAACCTTTTGTAGTATGTATGGCCTATTTTATAATTTGGTTATTCTGTTTGATCTCACAAGAGTGCCAGCAATTTTCACGGTTTTGATGAATCTGATGTTCCATCCATACATGGACTATTTTGTGGTGGCTTTCTTGGATGATATCATTGTGTATTCTCAAAATAGACATGACCATTCCAACCATCTTCATATCATTTTGAATACACTAAGAGAGTATTAGTTATATACTATGATTAAAAAGATCCAATTTTGGATGGATCATATTCACTTCATGGTTCACTTTATCTCAAAGACAGAACTATTTGTGGACCCAGATATTGTGAGAGTAGTAGATTCATAGGAATATCCGAGGTAATTATTTTACATACGAGGTTTCATGGGGATAGCTGGTTACTAAAAGTATCTTATACAGGACTTCACATGCTTAGGAACACTGTAGATGATCTTGGCTATGAATAGTGTGATGTTCGTGTAGACATATTATAGCAAGAAATACTTTCAAGAGCTAAAAAGAATATTGACTTCATCACCAGTCATGATACTAGAAGAGTAGGGAAAGAGTTACACAGTGTACTATGATGCTTTAGGTGTGGGGATAGAGGCATTGTGGATATATTGTGAAAGAGTGTTGGAATATAGTTCCCTGCAGTTGAGGTCGCATGAGAGGAATTCCCCTATGCATGATCTTGAGTTAACAACAGTTGTAAATGCATTACACTATTGGAGACATTATCTTCTGGTTGATTGTTTTTTTGTGAATACAAACAACAAATAATTAATGTACAAATTTACACAGTGGGATCAGAATATGAGCCAGTGGAGCTGGGTATAGTACCATTAGTCATCTGAATTTTAGCTTGCCTATACGCCTGTTAAGGGAAATGTCGGGATCAATGCACTGAGCATGAGGACTAAAATACAGGTTGTGAAATAGATCAGTAGTGAGTGGAAACTAATGGTGTTGTTCTCTATGATTCATCTGGTGGTGCAAAAATGTAAGGTACTATGTTTTTTATCATCTTTATTTGTAACCTCTACCCTCATTGACAAAGTATGGATAATTAAGGTTTTTGATTCTTTGGGCCTTGTCCTGGGAGAGAGTTTGGCCTTAAAGGATCCACCTCTTAGATGGATGTTAGGTGATGATGTGATCCTCTTTATCCATTGATTAATTATGATTTTATGGGATATGTAGAGGAATTGATGTAGTAGTTTCATGATTCTGCTTTGGTGGTGAATCCCCAGATCACCATGATGTACAATGACTTTCACTATCAGTACCAGTGGGTGGGTATGAAGTGAGAGGTAGCTGGTTTTGATTCAAGTTGTTTCACCTATAAGTAGGTAAATGAGGAACACTAGAGACCTTCATGGATTTTTCAGTATTTCCTAATTATGGAGTTTAAATGGGTTGATTTCATGATGGATTTCATGATTGGGTTTCAAAGGTCTCCAAGAGGTAACGATGTTGTGTGGATTATTGTTGACAGACCTACAATGGTCATTCATTTCATTCCGATCAAGGTGACTTTTAGTTTGGATGATTTGGATATTTTTATACCTTAGTCATGGTATGACTTCATGGGGTCCCACATTCTATCATTTCAGATAGGTACACACACTTCGTTTCTCGTTTCATGTTGATTTTTGAGAGGGTTCTGGGTATATAGGTTCTTCTGAGCATAGAATACGACCCTTAGACTGATGGCCAATTAGAGCATACAATACAGGTTCTAGAGGAAATGATGAGGGAATGCATCTTATATTTTTGGAGATCTTGGGGGAAACATGTTCCCTTGGTTGAGTTCACCTATAATAACAGTTTTTAGGTGAACATTGAGATTAAAACATATGAAACTTTATATGGAAGACCGATCACCCTTGTGCTGGATAGAGGCAAGAGAGGTAGAATTACTTGAACTATGTCTCATGTAAGAGACATTAGAGCAGGTCTAGTTTATTCAGAAGTAGATGGATATAGCATTGTATCATCATAAATCTTACACTCGTTGGTAACCACTAGAGTTCTAATTCGGGGATCTGTTTTTCATGCATGTTTCATCAAGGTTAGTGCACAGGTGGATCATGAAACAGGGGAAGCACTCACAATTATTGTCAAGTTGTTTTAGATTTTGGAGATATTTGAGTCAGTTTCATATCGGTTGAAGTTACCTTAGAGGTACCTAGACATGTAAAATTGTTCCATGTATCTCATCTAAAAATCTCTCATTCATACCTATCTCAAAATTTTTCAACAAAAGGATGTTGAGTTATGGGTTGATGTGTCCTTCAAGGGGCATCTGATATGTATCATTGATAGGAGTAGGAAGGTTATACGAGGAAGGTCAGTTCCACTAGTATAGGTGCTATGGAGGTACATCCATTTATATAATGAGACTTGGGAGAGGTTGACCGATATATGTTCTGAAGGGTCAGAGTTGAACTCAAACAACTCTTGACCACTCATCAGAGAGAAATTCGTGGATGAATTTATTTAATGGGGGAATATAGTAAGAAACTAGGTTTTTGTATAGAGGATTCTACATGGTTACAATAGGGTTAGTGTAATCCATGTGGGGTAACCATGTTTTATGCCCTAGGGTTACATAAATCATTGAATAATTTCCGCACAGTTAGACAAACCGTGTGTAGAAACTATTTGACCTAATTTTTCATTGTAAAATGACCATTTTTTTAAATGATTTTAAAACCGAACGAAACACCTCATTTCTAATTTTACACAGTAGGGGGATCGTTGGAGATACATTGATGATTTTTCCTTGGTATTGAGACTTTTCATTCAGGCAACCTCTGCTTCGAGCATGGTTTATCTCAACGGATTCATATTAGTAAGGCCTATGTTCCTTTTTAGCCTTACTCAATTCTTCTAACAATTAATTGCACTATCAGATTTTAGGATCCTATTACATAATTTATATTTCTTCATTCATTATTTATATTTTTCCTAAACTAAGGTGAATCAGGACATGATACTAGATGAGAACTATACTACTATTCTAAGCTACATGTTCTAATCTTTTATTCGGCATTTTCTGGCTTTTTCATGCATTCAGTTGATATGTCAACCACAGAACCATATGGGGAAGCACTGTTTTTGAGTTAACTACTCAATGTAGGCATATTCATACTTACTGAGTATTCCCATAGGTTAGTTTTAGGTGTTTTAGAACATGTTTCAATAATATAGGTCACCCATGGCGTACAGATAATGGAATCATATGGATTATACCTATTTAAACCACCCAATGGGTGTGTGCTTTAGCTTTCCTTGATAGAGGAAGATATTTAATTTCATAATGGTTTTGAATAACTACCAAGGATATTTAATGCCTCCTTTCTTAGTGATATCATGTGATTTTATTCCAATTTTGATATATTGGCTTCAATGAAAGTCAATGAACAAGTGGGTATACTTGCTGGTAGTTATTTAACTACCCCAATGTTTTATTGGAAGAAGGTGAAATTTGAGTGTAAATAATCAAAATATATGGTATGTTGAAAATGTTATGATATGGTTTGGTATACCTTTATGAAATAATTAATGGAATTCTAATTGGGTAATATGGGATGGTACGCCCATATGAATTGTGATTGATAAATCGAATGAATTAGTGGGTATGCTCATGTCTTGTAATTGGTTAAGTGATTGGGTATACTCAACTGGATTTAATTATTTAAATTGAATGAAATTATTTAATGGTTTGATAGATGCCAAGGACCCCTCTCCATGGATTTGGATTACAGTAGTGGACACCTTGGGTTGACTATTCCACTTTTGTATTGATTCTGTGGGATGCCTCAGGCGTTGCTACCTCGTGGATCTAGCTTGCTTGGATTTGCATTGTAAATGTTGGTATACATTCTCCTAGGACTACAACCAATTCCTAGACAATGTTTCCACATGGGCACCAATGGGACTCGTTGAGGATTCCTTGTTCTGCTGCACCTTGGATCCATCCCTTCAAGTTGTACACTTCTTACATGGATTCCCCAGTACGTGAGTCCTTGGATCCAGACCATGGGGTCTATAAATCAATATATGGTCTGATTGAGGGTTACATGATATGGGCGGATGTATAGTGTGGTTGTGTGACATGTTTACTTGTTTATCACAGACTTCATAGGAGTTGACTCTTATTGTAGGAGCCTTGGGGAGATGTTGGGTTTTACTTATTGAAGTATACATATGCCATTGGCATTAACCATAGGTTATTTTTTTACTCACACTTTTTAGCACTTTACATAATGTTGTTAGAACTGTATATACTTATTGGTGGTTAGGTACTTGAATTTGTATCCCTCACCCTGTCTGGACCACCTAAGGGACCCGAAAATATTATATGGTTGTAGGTGATGGTGGGTGAAACCACCCTAACACAGCTTGTCAGTTTTTTCTTTGGAGTAGGGGAGCATGGGATCAAGATGAGCCTTGCAATGCTACTGGGAATTTTTTCCTTTTCTCATGTTGGATACTGGAATTGTACAGTTCTCCCATGTACCTATTTTGTATATTTTCTGAATACATGTATCATATCCATCATTTTTTATATGATCCACTCTTGGTTTGTTATATGTATTCATGTCTTACTTGTCTTTTTTGCATTAATTTACTACTTCATAGTTTTCTTCTTCTATTTTTTATATTTTACATCCCCTGGGATACTCGGGAAATGAGGGAATAGTCTCGACACTAAATTGTCTAATACATTACTTCTAGTCTGTAGCCTCTGGAGTTTGGGAAGATTCACTTAAGGTTATGTCACAAACTGCGTTTAGAGCAACATTTTGGGTAGAATATGAGTCTAGGACATTACATAATTTCAGGAGGGTAAAATGTTAAAATAAAAAAATATTTCAGAGGCACATGGTTTGGGTTCACTATTTTCCAAATAGTGTTGCAACCATTTGGTTTCCTATATCCATGTGGAAATTGAGCTACATGGTTTTTTGAGGATCCCACATGGTTTTTCAAACTGTACAGAGGCCTTGTGATTATCTCTGTACAAGGATTGGTGGTTTTTCGGCCCCCCATCCATGGTTCAGAAACAATAAACCTTTGTTCTATAGGTCACACAGTTCTGGTACATGTTTAGTACTAACCATGTATCAACCATGCACCATGAACTAGATGTACCATTTTCCCCACTTTTTATATCCTAGACCCTAGAACACTCCCTAAACATTACATACTCCCAAGAAGAATTTAATTATCCAATTTAAATAGAGTTATACCAAAATTTATAACAAATACACACATCATCGAATCTCTTGAAAATACACTTATTGATGATGAACGATTCACTTTATATCAATTGAAAAACCGTTACATAATAATTATTACTCTAGGACTCAATGAACATCGACCACCAGATCCCTTATCAAAGATCTTTCATTTAATTTTATATATTTTCTTTTAAATGTGTGGATTAAAAAAATAAACTATATGTTCTAAAGATGAGGGTTCTTCTCGATGAGACGTATTGGATCTCATTGATATGTGAAGGGATGTCAATGAACCAATTATTTTCTATTGAATTTTTGATGAGAGGAATACATGGGTGAGTACAAATATATTTTCCAGGAAGCTTAATAATTCATAATTATCTCAGATTTTATAGGCAGTGGTGTCTCCTCACAAAAGGTATCATTGCCAAATGTATTAGCCAAAACAAAGGCATATGGGGCTAGGGGGGGTTTAGAATACTTTGAGGCCCATCTCTAAGTCAAACTAAACGTAAAGATCAAAAATTTATATTTAGAACTATGATTTAAGACTAACTCTAATAAACATTTTCATATATATATATATTAATTATATGCTTGATTATAATTTAATATATTGATATATATTAATTTCTACTTTTTTATGATTATAAACAAGATTATAATTATAAATATATACTTATTGATAATTATATATATGATTATAATTATAAATATATTAAAAAATATATTAATATGATGTATTTAAATAAGTATATAAATACGTTAAATATAACACATGAAATTAATATATATATATATATATAATAATTTATACATATTTATAAGTATACACGTGATTATAATTACACATATATTATAAGAAAATTATTAGAAACTAGATAAATAAATATAATATATATATTATCAAATGTAATAATTTATATTATATATATATATATTAATATTCACATATTTATAATTATATACATGTATGTAGTTATATATATTACAAATATATATATATATATATATATATTAATTTATAAAAATTTATAATCATATAAATGATTATAATAATATATATTTTAATATAATTATATATCTATTATAAAATATAGTAATATGACCTATATAAATAAATACATAAATTCATTAATATATAATTCATGTTTAAATTGATATGTTTATTTTCCTATTATATAATTTATCATATACATTTTTATAATTATAAAAATTAGTTGATCCCCTCCTCATAAAGATGAACCAATGAGGGGATAGAGATATTGACATACCGAGTCCTACCTCAATTCGGCCATCGGTTAGAGACTAGCACTGAGGCTATATTAAACATGTATATGGGAGGCATTACCCTCTAAGATAACATTCAGATGGGGGAGATGAGGAGGATACAACAAAAAAACCTACTCGAACACACACACACACACATTATATAAAATGAAAACCGAAGTAAGACCATGTAATTTCATACATTACTAAACGACTAAATGGAAAAATATAAGTAGCCAAGATTTAAAGACAACAATAACCACAAAGAAAAAATTGCTCTAGAAAAACAATGAGTTAATAATATCAAGCCTAATCACCAACCTGCTCCAACTATCCTAATAAACTATTTTATATATACATTGGGTGATCATAACAGTATAATTAGTAGGATCCACACTAAAGCCTGGTGTGTAAGAGGTAATGAAAGAATGCTAAAGCATAGTGAATTATAGTGAAACTAACTTGTCACAAAAACATGTATTCTATGTTCCCATCCTTACCATGTCTAAATCTCACCAAGTAACACATAAAAGAGAGCATATAATATAGTAACCAATCATCAAGGGTACCCCACTCCCACTTTTCCACTAGTTTTCTACTCTTCCCCAACAACGCACATCCCGATCATCTCACCCCAAGGGTATGGTAGCCTAAATACTCCTAGTAATAGTGCCACAACATGCACCTTATGCATCATATCACCACAATAACGCATCTACATATTCAAATATAGTACCCATGTAGTTTATGGGATCCACTAAATCCCATTTTACAGGTATCAAATATAGGGTCTAATACCTCAATCCATTATAACCCTTGCACTATGTAATTACCTCATGACATAAGATCCAATACAAGTCATATTCCAAATAATTCATTGGATACTATATCGAGTAACACATTTGTGTGAAATGAACAAAATCCATCACAAACATCTACACACATATATGGGAAAATTAAATTCCATGCATACATGAACAAGTAACTACTAAGTAAATAGAGCAGGGATAGTGGTGATAGTCATTAATCAATCCTGACATTAGGATGTTAAGGAAAAATCCCTCCTAGAGTCCACTCAGTGTATGTTTCCCAAACTGACATGGGTGGGGAGGCATATGAAATCATATAATATACATGATATGATATATCACACAACCACAATATGGGAATGAAAATGTTTTAGACTCAAATGAATATAATGTCACTCAGACTCTTGAGTGCTACTACTTAGACCAGATATCATACATGAAAACAAGCATATAAAGGAGCTATATTAATTACATATTTTATTTTATTATTTTTAATTCATTAATTAATTTATTATCCATTAATTAAAATTTAATATTCTTCCAAATTAAATTATATTTCATTATAGTATTCATTAGAGTAGTTTCAATTCCCTGTAGGCATAATCCAAACCAAGGACTTGGTTTATCAATATTGACATATTTTATGAATTTTCATTCCATCATAAAGAAAACCCACTGGTCATGAATTATTCAATTAATTATTATAATTTATTAATTCCCAAGTACTCATATAAAACTATCATATGATACCAATAAAAATAAAATTGAAACCAAGATCATTCAACTTCTTCAAGTAGTGTGAAAAAAGCTGATCAACAAGAAACTCATCCACTAGACATTAAATAAACTGACAAGTGATCATATCTTCTATCAACATCACATCAACAAGTATGCCCAAAATTAACACATTCCATCACCTCGCGTTCCATCCCCAACACCCACATGAATATATCATTGCATCTCTCCATCAATGGAGTAGACTATGTCCCCATCATTCGTGCCTCCCCGCCCCATATCATACATTTCCCTCTAGGATCATCCATATCAAGCACATATCATAAGGTTTATATCCCGAGGACATCACAAAGGAGTAGTAAATAAAAAAGATTAACCAGCTAGGAAACATGACCCTCAAAATAAGGCATTCCAACTCCACATGAAAATAAGCTCTCAAATCTCCAAAGAAACGAAATAATCATTCTCAAGAAAATGAGAAAATCAATACCTATTAAACATCTTTATCACACAACTAGTTCTTATTTTAACGTGTATTAATTGATTAATTTATTAACTGTTTCGAACAATAAGAAACCTAATATATCAAGTTATAGTCGGCTATCAAGGTAAAAACTTTCTCTAAGAATTTATTCTTGTTTCAAAAAACCTATAGATAAACCATTCTAAAATAAATTACCTTTTAAATTATTTCCAACAACCATTAACATGGGTCTAATTAATTATCATTTCCATTAATCATATGGAAGATCATTTCAATTATACATGCGCATTGCATAAATTTTCTTACCATCTAATAACATCAACGACCAGATTACAAACATGCCCCTTATTTTATTACTCTTAATCCAATTAATTATCAAATGATTCTGAATTTTCAGTCTTTACCAATTCCTACATGCTATAAAAATCAAGGCATAGATATCACACTATCTTTCAAATCATGAGGCAAACTATTTCCATGGTACAAAGAAACAACATTTCAATCATGCAATCACTAATTAATTTTTTTAATCCAAATCAATAATTACTAGGTTAATTAAATTATAATATAAAGGTATAAATGATATTATATTTATGATTTCACATAAATTATATAGAAGCAATGAATCCCCTAACTCAAAACTCATCAATGATCATCGGACAATAACATACCACATTACATATCTCTAATCATCGGTCCCATAAGAACATCATCCATATAAGGACATCCCGGAATTACTACACCAAAAACAAATTAATGAAACCAAATTATAATCATGTTAGATTATCTTCCATCCCATGTAATGAATAAATAGTAGGATATAATATCAAACTGGGAGAACTCACTATATAAAGAAGAAGTAACTTAGATTGGATCAATTTGGGTCACCATTAATCAAATAAGGAATCCGCAAATCAATTCTCGTTTGAAGTGATCTTGAAACATTGAAGGAGGTATCCACCAGTTGGATACAAGAAGAGATAGAGAGAGAGGTTCTTAATGCAAACGGTTTTTTGAAAACCTAAGCATATACACCATTTAATGATGTATTTCACAAGGTATTTACATGGTGTGTAAACCATTTACACATCGTGTAAATTATGGTGGTTATATATCACCTAAAAATGAACCTACTTTTATTATTTAGCCCAAAAAATTACACATCATTTAGAATCTTGTGAAATTCCTTCAATAAGACCTAAACCACACTAACATATAATGTAGGCTTTAAACATAATGTATTCACCCCACTTTGAGAATTTAATAGCCAAACTCCTTGAGGACACTTCCAAACCTCCTCTGAGCACCACAATACTTAGAAACATGAAAAGGGTTAGTCCACATCGATTTCGGTCCTTACAATAGATACCTCTCAAAAAACACTCATCCTCAAGAATCACAACCAAACCAAAAAAAATGGAAAGGGGTCTTTCGAACAATCACGCCAAGAGATACATCTCAAATGTCTCATTACAATCAGATCTAAACTACATCACTCAGTGGAAAACAGTACAAAACCACAAACCACTGAAATCATCTCCACAACATTGTCATGGGTGATATATCTCTCAAACAAGACTCAATATAAAACAGTAAACAAGAGTAAACAAACTCATAATCTAGAAGGGTCAACATTCTCCAGGGAATAATGGTACTAGAGAAGATATAAACATCAAAAATCATGGGTTAATGAAAATGAATTTGAGACTCATATTACTAGGTACCCTTTCTTATGAAACCATTCTAACAAATGGAATTAAAAAAGGGATTATTATTCTCTTGCAACACCTTCTTCTAGCCATCTTGGATATCTACAGACTTGTCATTGTAGGTCACATCATCAACAACATCAATCTCACCCCAATCAATGGCATGAGAGTCATCATGAAGATAATGATGAAGATGTGACACATGAACAATATCATGTATCTAGATCATCTATGGGGGAATCTTTATCTAATACATCATGCATCCAATATGATCAAACCCTTTAAAAGGCCCAATAATCTATGGAGAAAGATTGCTCCCATGACCAAACTTTTGCGGCCCATGTAAAAGAGACACCTTCAGAAACATGTAATCTCCAACATTAAACTCCAAAGGTCTCCCCCTATTATCATTATAGGATTTATTATGGTCATGCACTGCTTTCATCCTCTAATGAATTACCTAAACCATCTCTATCATATTCTATACCAGTTCTGGCCAGATATTATTTGCCTCGCTGACTCTACTATAGCATAATGGTTAATGGAAATCTCATCAACATAATTTTTTACTGTAACCATATCAATAGTGGAGCAGAAAATATTATTATTAGAAAATATGTCCATGTTCTGGTACCTCATCCATGAACCTCCAAAATCAAGGACACAAGAGTGCAACCTGTCTGCAAGAGTCAGGATGGTCTTCTCTATCTGACCAACCATCTATGGATGATAATTATTTTTAAGGAATAACTAAAAACTAAAAGTTAGTTGGAGAAATCTATATACCCTAGTGGTAAAATGATGGTCTCAATTAGAAATGATCCTCCTCAAGGGCACTATAGAATCTCATGACATCCTAAAGATACGACATCAAAAAAACCTCCACTGATCTTAACCCCATATTAACTATAAAGTTGGATGAGTTCATAAAACCATCCCCAATCACCCATATATCATTATAACATCCCTATGATTGAGGTAAATGGGTAATAAAGTCCATCAATATATCCTCCCACATCCACTAAGAGATAATCTAATAGTTGGAACAAACCACTTAGAAAACGGTGTTGGACATTCTCCTCCTAGAAGACCAAAAATCAAGAAACAAACTATGAAACTAGACATTTCATCCTAGGAAACCAATACTGTCCTCTCAAATATCAGTACATCTTGTTCACATCGGGATATAACACTGAAGAAGAATAATGTAACTCTCAAATAACCATATCAATTATCACTGAAGAAACAATAATAATTCCCTAAAACAACACTTGGTATAATTCATCCTCTAACTAACATTCATTGGAATCTCCAAAAAAACATGGTCTATCCATATCTCCTCCTCATAATCCCCCATTTTGGACCCCTCCACCTATTGCACCAAATATTATTTCACTGACTTCTGTAAAAGACAGCCTCTACCTCTAACCCATATCATATTAATTTGCATCATTGAGAGAACATTCATCACTCATTATGAATCCCCAGAATCATTTAGGGCATCACTAGATGAATTTATTCTCAAAACATCAGCTAATACATTTCCCTTTCCTAACATATACAAAATCTTAAAGATGTAATACTAAAATAAATCCATCCCCCAACACTGATACATGTTCAATTCATGCCATAATAATTAATACCTCAGGCTATTATGCTTAGTAAAAATCATAAAACAATCACCGATGAGGTAATTTCACAAAAAATTAAAAGAAAACACCACTAACACCAACATGAAATCCTGGTTTGAATAGATACCCTCATGGGGTAATAAATGTTTATATCTATAAGAAATAATTGATCTCTACCGCATCAGAACACATCATAATCTAATATGTGATGCAAAATAAAAAACCCCATACTGAACTCCCTCAACCTAAAATAATAATAATTGAATTGTTGAATAACATATTTTTTTGGTGCACAAAAGCTTCCTCACATTGGTCAATCCACAAGAATGAATGATCCTTCTGGGTCAAATCCCTTAGAGTATTCACAACCTAAGAGAAACCGTCTACAAATATCCTATAATATCTGGAAAGACCATGGAAACACCACACCTATTCCATTTTCATGGGGAATTCCCAAAGATACATCTTCATCTATCATTAATCGAATCATAGATACACTATACTAGGATACCACATTCTCTATGAAATGGATATCACAACACTAGAATCCAAACTTCAATAACTCCAAAAAAAGTTGTTCATGATTAAGATCTCCCAAAATAGCATGGAGATGCTTTGTATGCTCCACCTGTATTGCAATGTACACATGGATCTCAATGTTGAAGACCACCATGATATATTCCCAGAAATATATGAACACATTATTCATCAAGGACAAGAACATAGCTAGAGCGTTAATCACACTAATCAAAATCACATTGATCTCATAATTCTTATGTCGAAAATGGAAATTATTGTTATGAATATCCTAAACCGTTATTTTCATTTTATGATATCCAGACAGCAAATCAATCATTGAGAAAAAACATTCTCCTTTTAGATGAACTAATAAATCATTAATCCATGGAAGTTTATAGTGGTTCTTCACTATCGCCTTGTTCAGGTGATGATAATAGACAAAAATCCACAAATTACCATTATCCTTCTTCATAAATAAGATTATTGCACGCCAAGTTGACACACTCAGCTGAACGAATCTTCACTGCAATAAATCATCTAGTTGTAACTACTAGTCTTGAAACACAGAGGAATTATCCTCTATAGATACATCAATATTGAAGACACGCCTAGTAGTAGCTTTATCCCAAACTCAATCTCCTATCGCGGGGTAATGATACAACCTCCTTTGGAATGTTATCAGGGAACCCTTCCACAACCCTTGGAAACACCGACTTTTGGACCTATGAAAACCTTAGAATGAACTCAACAATCAAATAAGATAAATATGGAACATTTTTATTACCCATCTTAGGAAACACTCTCCCGGAAGCACTACTAAATCATCAACATAATCATAAAACACAACCCTCCATGAGATTAAATCTATGACATCCTGCACTAAATATAACCAATCTATTGCTATGATGATTTCAAATGGTTTTATCTGAAAACATAAAAATATATCCCCCTGAGAGGTGTTTCCACAACACTATATCACAATCTATACCTACTTAATACAAGATATATCAACCTTCATCTAGAATAGTCAAGTCCATGGGAACTAGAAACATCACTACCTCATGTCCCTAATCAGGGACAAGGGTAGGTATATAAATAATTTTGTCTCTTATATGTAAAAAAATGAATACTCCCATATATAAAACCAGAAAATTTTGCCTCAAATAGTGTCTGGATCTCTTAGATTTAGAAATGACCAAGTATGAATCTAACCAAACCCACTCCACAACCTCTTTGAACCTTCTTATGACCACCTACAAGGGAACACTATGATATCTAAGGACATGGATCATTTTGGGGTTGTACTCTACATAACTCATCTTATCTCTACTGATCCTATGCTATATAATCCTGATGTTACTTTCTCGAATGAAACTTTCAAAATGGAGGAACCTCAAGAAGAAAAATTGAACATGATAATTTCTCTAAAAGGTTGGGATCTCTTGCCACTGATGACCCCAACCATTATAAAAAACACAATTGATACATTGGCATATGATTGAGAGCCTATTCCACTATATAAACGAGATGATTTAGTATGGGACCTACCCCATGTTAACTGAATGAAATTCTGTCCTAACAACTAGGAACCCCAGATCATAGCTATACTTTATGAAGAATTGTAATGACTCCACTCTCTTGACATCCTTCTTCTAGATAGTGTACTTACAATTACATATTATCTCTCTAGAAACACTCGATACATATTCCTTATAAAAAGGTTATCTAGTGCGAAATCTATGGATGAATAGCCTCCCCAAAGATTCTTTCATTGTCCTCCTCTTCTTGAAATAGGTCTGATGCATAACGTAGGAGGGTCCAAAAATGGATCACAGAATCATTCATATTGGAGCATCCCCTATTGAAGTGTTTGTTACTCCTAGAAATTGGCCACTTTCATGGTTGAATAAATATATTCTACTCTAAGCTTGTCTCAAAACAGATCCCATGAGACTGGTGACTACTCAACATCATTAATGAACAAGAACCACCACCGTCTCTCTACTCCATGCAGCATCATCATATATAATGAAATCCATTTATCCTTCCAAGAAATTTTTTAACTGAATGTTATCTCAACCTCTTTCAATCAGTATTCCGTGACTAAATATCAAATGGATACCTCATACTTCTACATAATATTTTTCTAAAACTCTCAGAGTGTCCCCCTTCAAGTGTGATCATCGTCAACCTCTACTCTATGGTGATCTATTGGGACATCATATTAAATATCTTCTACATGAACCTGATGATGACATTAACTTGTATCCATTTCGGTAAAAATAAAGAAATAATATTGCTATTAATCTTGAAATATGGATTATTTAACATTAATTAATTAATTATTTTATTATCTTTTTAAGGTTTTAGCATATCACATGATCGACCCATTACAAAAAAATGTGAAAATATGAATGATGAATGATCCTTTCCTAGGTATCTACCATGATTAAAATATCACATCATTTAGTAAGATCATTAAATTTAATGTTTATGCATGTAATTATAGGGGGACCATATATATTAATGTCTCAACCAAAATCCCATTATTATGTCACTTACTAAACATAGCTAACTGAATTTCCCCACCAAACCCTGAAAACATACATGTGACTAATTCTAAACTCCATCATATCCCTAAATTTTTTTTATACAACTCTCAAATGAAAGTCTCCCAATAATGATTCCAAAATGAGTGGAGAGTGGTATTCAATATCTGAGTCCCACCTCCATTAGGCCCTGAGTTAGAGTCTAGCAGTGAGAGTACAGTAAAAAAGTATATGGGATGCATTACCCTCAATGAGAACATGCAGAAGAGGGACAAGAGGTGGATACAACAAACAAAACCTACATAGATATATATATATATACATATATATAAGAAAACATTAGTGAATACATGTAATTACACATAGTAGTAAACAACATAGTGTAAAAATACAAGTACCAAAATGTAAAGACGACCACGACCACGAATCCCAAACTGTTTCTATAAAACCACATTACATAAATATCCATCCAAGTCACTAATCTCATCTATATGATCTAAAAATTATTTTATATATACATAGTTTGAGAATAATAGTATACTCAGTTGGATCCACCCTGTATCCGCTCTTGCAAAGAGATAATGAAACCATGCCAAAGCACAATGATGAATGGTGACATTAAATCACCACCTAAATAGGTATACTATGTTCCCAGCCTCACCATGGCTAAATATAGATTTGTATCGCCTAAAAGAGAGAATATAAAAGAGTAATGAAACATAAAGGGTATCTCGCTCTTACTTTCCCACTGGTTTTCTACACAACCCAATGTCGCATGACCTGAGCATATCTCTCAAAAAGTACGTTGGCCTAAAAACATTTGGGAAATGAACAACAACATGAACCATGTGTGTCACATGGTAACAAAATTGCATCCACATATCAATATATAGTAAACATGTACTTTTGGGGAGCCTCCATATCCAATATGATGTGTATCAAAAATTGGTAATTATACCTCAATCCATTACAACACATACACTGAGTATGTACCTCGATCCATCACAGCCTATACATTTAATACCTATAATAATCATGCAGATACTATATCCGATAATACCTATGTGTGAAATAACCACAATCCATCACAACCCTGTACACACATATATGGGAAAACTGATAGCACTACATACAGGTACGTGTAACAAGTAAGATAAGATAGTAGGGCATGAGGGGTTATTTAGTAATTCATCCTCCCACTGAGATTTTGGGGAAAATACCTTTCCAGAGTCCACTGGTTTTTAGTTTCTCTAACCAACATCAGTGGGTCAGCATACAAAATCACATAATATGAATAATACAATATAGATCACAACCACACTATGGGTATAACCTAGTATTAGATTCAAATATAGCTTTCATCACATGGACTCCCAGCAGCCACTGTTAGGACCATATATCCTATAAAAACCCAATCATATAAATGAGGTAATTGAATAACTTATTCTCTTTTAATAATTCCCTTTCATTTATTAATTCATTATCCATTAATTAACCATTAATATTTTTCCACATTACATTAAATATAATTCCATTAATCCTTAGAGTAATGTCTATCCCCTCTAGTCATAATCCAAACTATGGACTTGGTTTATCAAGATTAAAATAAATAAAGCATTTTCATTCCATCATCATCCAATCATGTGGGTTAAGAATTATTCAATTAATTTATAGAATTATACTATATACATGTACTCAAGGGAACTCTTCCTAATATATCACCAAGGGGGAACATGAAACTAATAACATCCAATTATGTCATGTAGTGTAGAAAAGTATACAGATAAACAAGAAACTTGGCTATCATCCATTAAACAGTATCACAAGTGAGAATCCTAGATCTCAGCATCACATCGACGGGTAAGCATTGATTTAATCTGTTCCATCAACTCTGGTGTAACCCTCGACCCCCACATGCCTAAAAAAATGCATCTTCCAATAAAAGGAATAAACTAGTGTCATACAAGCCTCCCCACCCCATATAAAAATAGTCATTTCAGACTCTTCTATCCCAAGATCACATCATATTCAGGCCTCCCCACCTTATATCACACATTAGTCCTTCAGTATCATCCATATCAGGCTCGAATTTCATGTCTCATATCTAGAGCACATAAAAAGTCAGTTGGAAAAAATATAAACAACTGGGTAAATTGGCTATAACATCCCATACTTTAGATACATGGTTATTACACCAAAATTCAAGAACACTTATTAAAACATATACCAAAACCAGGAAAGGACCATATTGGAATAGTGTCTTTACAAACTGGGAAACATAAACAACTGGTTCATAACACATCTATACTGTCTCCCATTTATTTCATCATATCTATAGTCCCTTTTGGCATATATTACTTAATAACCTTCTTCCTGACCTGGGGAAAAACATACAAAAGGGTGAGCTCAAATGCTCAGTAAGTGTAAACAAAACAAATATCAATCACATCATATTCAAAAGAACATAACATTTTGGAAATCCTACCCCGCAAAAGAGATCAAAATTTCATAACATGGGACAAATCATGGTAGTGAAATGTAATCACAATAATCATAACATAAAACATGAATCTTTTTGGAATAAACTCATAATCATAGAGAATCATTTCTTATTAGTCAAGACTCATTTCCAAGAATATCTTAGTGGAAAAATTCCATTTCTGAACCGAGTTCATTCCTCATTTCAGTCATGTTTCACTGAACCGGTTTAACCTACCATTCCAGCCATGTCTATCTCATGAGATATAAAATCTTTACCCAATGCATTGGAGGGAGATATAGGTCCCACCCATATCATAATTATAACATTCTATGTGTGCCACAAAATCATAAACCATATATCATAGCATAACCCATGTAATAAAAATGGGAATCTTAAACATCGTGACATCATAAAACAATTCATATAAGATAAAGGTATTTATAAAAATATTTCCATCACAACATAATCAAATCAATGTAATAATAGTGATATAAAGATAACCCTATATTATCTTAGATGGAAAATAATTTTGATAAAACACTTGAACTCCATTCTTGAGGAAAATATCCTTTCTCCTTCAAAAACATTTTTCCTTACTTAACATGTCATACAATTTTAAACTAAAATAAGTTGATTAAAAATAATCTTGAACACTTGTAAAGGATTATTCTTGGAAATAATGTGTAAAAATCCATTCATGCTGTATAAGTTAAAAAACATTCTTCTTGTACTTTTGTTTGAAAAGTCAAAAAGTACCTCGTACAGATAACGACTAAAGATTCCATTCATGTATTTTACTAAAAATTCACCGAAAGGGTAAAATTGGATTTAAACTATTTTAGGTTAAATATTGAGGAAACAATGATGTGAATGAAAAATATTCCCCTTTTAATTCTGAAATATAAACAATCTCCAATAAAAATTGAGATTGCGCGATTTTCCCTTACCATAGGTCCGATTTGCTTCGTAAGTGTCTGATCCTCCGGTATAATGATTTAAATAATTTCATTGACTTATTCCAGAATCATACTAGTTGTTATGATATTATATATGGTCATTTTATTAGCTTATTATTAGTAATATTTCATTGCTACTTGTAGTTCATCTGTTTATTACATTTTGTTTTTATGCCTGTTTTTTCGAATAAATTCTTATTCTTGTTTTTAGGTTATAGATACCTCATTTCTAGAATGGTATTAGTTTGATATATATCATATTTATTCACTAAATTCATATATGTAATCGTTATACAATGAAAATCAAGTAGAATGAGTCACATCACATCGTGGAGACGGTATTCCTTACATACGAACGAGCGATGATATCGTTCCCATGATCGTGGAATTGTATTGGAATGTATGTGTACTATTTCAGAATCAATATCAATTTAAAATAATCATATATATTCATTCTTTACACCATTATACCCATCCAAGTAAGGTGGTGGTGGAAAATAGATTACACCACGGTGTGGAGACGGTATTCCGTACGTACGCACACATAGTGATTTTGTTTTCTGTAGGATGGATAGATGGTGAAAGGGTTGTTTCATACTTATAATAACATATCAGTATATGAGTTATACTGATGTTATTAATTCATAATGAAACATATAAATTAGAAAAAGTGGAAGAAGAAATAAAGTTGAAAGAATCGGTAACAGACATTACCTCTTCTTTGAAGCGCCTCTTTGAGACCTCCTTTTAGGGCACTAAAATTGGTCATTGAAGATGACCAGGACCTCTAGGATGATTCTAGGGAAATGGGGAAGTGAAATGGTCCGGAGTTGGCTGAACATGAAGGCTCAAATCGGTGTGAGGAGGAGAGGGAGGAGGTGCCCTTTTATAAGGGAGGAGAGGGGCACCTTTGGAATAACTAAATATATTATTTTATTATAAAGTCATATTCTATTTTAAATAGATCCAAATTGATTTATTTAGAAGCTAAGGCGGGGATGGGTCGAAATAATCTCATAAAATAGAATTTGGAAAAGTTTATTTTACTATTTTAACATTATCATTTAGATTTAACATTAAGTATGATAATTTTACTTTTACCGTCTCTTTTTGTTTTCTTACGCTAAATGGTTAATAATCATACTATAACAAGACAAACGAACCCCAAGTTGTTTATTTTTAATATATATAACCATATCTAAGTAATTTGGGAGAACCTTAGATTTTTATGAATAAAATAACAATTAATAATATAATAGTTGTTTTAAAAACTATTTTATGTCAATTTTGACACTATTTAGTAATTGATTTTTGTAAAAATCATAACAGAATGATTAGATCTACAACGTTTATTAAATCAATACTAACTTGACATATTAACCTATAAAAATATTTTAATTCATATTAAGTCTTAAATTACATTTATTAGGGTATTTATAACATCAATTATGTCAATATTTCAATAATAAGATAATTACTACATCATCATTTGTCATAAATAAATTAAAGTAATTAATGTCTAAAAATTACAAATAAAATACCATTATGTAAGAAAAACTTTTAACTTTCTAATTAATATTTATAGTCGATTTTATCTTATGTATAGGCCTATATTAAAAAATATTTAATTATTAAACTTTTATTTTAACTATTTTAACCCTTCTTTAAATAAATTAATAATAAATGTCCTAATCTAATCCATGTGGGCCTAAATGGTCATATTTTATTCCTAAGGTTGTTTATGGTCAAATTACACTTATCCAATAGAATTAAGACATGTGTTATGGTAATAATAATATCATTTTTACCCTTAATTACCATATTTACTTTTAACCGTGGTAAATAAAAGTAAAAAGTTACTATTCACAAAAAATTATTTTCATCTCATTGAACCCAATTTTACTTACTAACATCAACCGTGTCTCTAGGATTTTTGAAATTCCACTCACAGAAGCGGTAAAATTATGTTTCATGTAAATATGCAAATTCTCATAGGAGATGCGTAATAGACGGTGAAAAGTTCAAGAAAATTTTATATATCTAAAATTATTATAAAATGACTCCAATGAATTTAATTGAACTTATATAGGTATGATGTATCAATTTTGACCTAAAAGAAATTTAAAAAAATAAAAAAAAATTAAACTAAAAGTCGGTTTTTAAATAGTAAACTACTGTTTTCACTATTCATCAAAAATTGAATGTTTTTAGAAAAATACCAAAATTTCACCCTATGCTAATTTCGATATTCCGAATCCAAAAATGAAGTCCATTTTGAAAAATAGAATTTACAATATTTCAAAAAGTGGTTATTACTATTCATAACAGATAGTTTTAATAATATTTTAATAGCATAGCGTTGTTTAGTGAAACTCGATATTGTGTACGATGAAAGCTATCATGGAAGGTTGCAATTGCGTGTAAACCAAGCAAAGATAGTTTTTTGTGTAGTGAAATATTTATTTTATGATTTATATAAAACAAAATATTCTTATAAAAGTATCGGGTGTTACATTCTACCCCCCTTAAAATGAATTTCGCCCTCGAAATTCGTCACTTGTAACAAACAAATGAGGATACCTCTCCCTCATCATATCCTCAAGCTCCCATGTAGCTTCTTCTAATTCGAGGTTCTTCCATAAAACTTTCACCAAGCTAGTGGTCTTGTTCCATAGGAATTTATCGCTATGATCCAAAATCTCTATCGGCAGTTCTTCATTCGAAAGATCAAGTTCCAGTGGTATAACTTCTGAGCTGAGTACATGTGAATGATCAAGTATGTACTTTCTCAGGAGAGATACATGGAACACATCGTGAACTTGAGAGAGATTCTGTGGAAGCGCCAATCAAGCTACCTTCCCAACATGATCCAATATTTCGAAAGCATTGATATACCTAGGGCTCAGTTTTCCCTTCTGTCCAAATCTCATTACTCTCTTCCAAGGAGGTATTCATAAGAACACTTTATCACCCAATTCAAAATCTAAGTCTTTTCTTCGGTTGTCGGCATAAGTTTTTTTGTCGTCTCCGAGCTTCTCTTATGTGTTGTTGAATAGATCGGACATTTTCTGCCATCCCATCAACAAGATCATGTCCTAATAGCTTTCTTTCCCCAACTTCATCCCAGCTAGTTGGAGTCCTGCATTTCATTCCATAGAGAGCTTCATAATGAGCCATCTGAATATTAGAGTGAAAGCTATTATTATAAGAAAATTCCACCAAAGTTATGTGTTGATCCCAACCACCATTTAAATCCATAGAGTAATCTCTCAACATATCTTCTACTGTTTGAATTGTCCTCTCAGACTAACTGTCTGTCTGAGGATGATAAGCAGTGCTGAAACCCAACTCTCTATCTAGAGTATGCTGAATACTTCACCAGAATATCGAGGTAAACCTCGGATCCTGATCAGATATAATATAAAGTTGTACTCCATGCAATCTTACCACTTCCTTTACATATATCCTGGCAAGATGATCTAGAGATAAATCCTCTCTAATAGCAATGAAGTGTGCAGACATTGTAAGACGATCAACTAAGACCCAGATAGAATTTTTGCATTTGGATGTTTTTGGAAGTCCTGGGACAATGTCCATAGTTATGTTTTCCCATTTCCATTCAGGTATGGGTAATGGTTGTAACATACCCATAGACTTCTATCTCTCAGCTTTAACTTGCTGACCAACCAAGCATCGAGAGACATATTAAGCAACATCTCTTTTCATGCCATCCGACCAGAAGTACTCTTTCAGGTCCCTATACATCTTCGTGCTTCCACGATTAATAGAGAATGAAGAACTATAAGCCCCATCCACCAGCTCCTTCTTCAATTCTGGGATGGGAGGAACACAAACTCAATTCCTTAACCTTATAATCCCATCACATTCAACGTTGAATTCAAGAATATTTCTCAACTTCTTTTGTAACTCTACATCTTCTTTTTGTGCATCTTTAATCTTCACAAGTATATATGGTTGAACATTCATTTGATAAAGATAAGATTTTTACCATTCCATTATAATTCCAAGATCCATCCTTTTTAAATCCATAAATATTGGATCTTTTGTGATCCTCATCATGGATAATCTAGCAAGGTCTTGTCGACTTAATGTGTCTTCCACCTTGTTTGCTTTCCCATGGTGGTAATGAATTGAGCAGTCGTAATCCTTAATAAGATCAAACCATCTTCATTGACGCATATTGAGCTCCTATTCTGTGAAAATATACTTTAAACATTTATGATCAGTATAAATATCACACCTTTCTCCATAAAGATAATGCCTCCAAATCATTAATGCAAAGATTACGGCAGCTAACTCCATATCATGAGTTGGGTAATTTTTCTCATTGATTTTCAACTGTTGTGAGGCATAAGATATCACCATATCATTTTGCATGAGAACACACCCCAGTCCCATCTTGGATGCATCACTGTAGATCAAAAACCATTCTCCACTACAAGGTGGTGTGAGCACAGGTGCACTGGCTAACCAACTTTTTTTCTCATTGAAATTCTATTCACATTCCTCCGTCCAAACAAACTTAACTCCTTTTCGAGTCAACATGGTGAGTGGGTTAGATAACCTTGAAAAATCATTCACAAAACATCTGTAATATCCAACCAAACCAAGAAAACTTTGGATCTCAGTTACTGTTGTTGGTCTCGACCATCTTTCGATAACCTCTGTGTTTGCTGGATCTGTAGATATCCCCTCTTTGGAGATTATGTGACCCAAAAATGGATCTTTTTGGAGCCAAAATTCACACTTGGTAAATTTTCCATAAAGATTCCCCTTTCTTAGGGACTTTAATACAATTCTCAAGTGATCTTCATGTTCTTCATTGCCCTATGAATCGACAAGAATATCATCTATAAAGACTACCACAAACTAATCAAGATAGTTTCTAAAGACTCTATATATCAGATCCATGAAGATAATAGGGGGTTAGTACGACCAAATGGCATCACTATAAATTCATAGTGTCCATACCTTGTACAGAAAGCCATCTTTGGTATATCCTCTCTTAGACCCTTAATTGATGATACCCTGAATAAAGATCAATCTTGAAAAAGTATTGAGCTCTGTGTAGTTGGTCAAATAAGTCATCAATGCGCGGGAGAGGATATTTGTTCTTGATAGTGATCTTGTTAAGTTCTCTATAATCAATGCTGAGTCACAATGATCCTTCTTTCTTCTTAACAAACAGAACAGGTTCTCCCCAAGGTGACGCACTAGGGTATATGAATCCTTTATCAAGATTCTCTTGGAGTTTCTTCTTCAATTATTGCAACTCAATTGGGTCCATTCTATAAGGTTTCATTGAAATAGGAAAAGCACCTGATAGGAGTTCTATTGAAAACTCAACATCATGATTTGGTGGAAGACCTTGCACTTCCTCCAGAAAGATATCACCAAACTCTCGTACAATGGGAATATTATTAATCGTTAGTTTCTCTTCAACGATTTGAGATAAATAACCTTCATTTAGTGGAATCAAGACCCATAATATGGAAGAAACATCCATTGGATGGTTATGTTCATCCTTGCATCGATACACGATCATAGATTGATCTGGAATATGAAATGCGCCTTCCCTTCTTTGGAAATTGATATGAGATCCATATAAAGAAAGCCAATCCATGCCAAGAATCACATCAAATTCCACTATAGGAAGGATCACAAGATTTTCAGGAAGCACTTTCCCACAAACTTCAATCAGAGAAGAATTGTAAACTTTTGATACGACTTTTGTTCCATTAGGAGTTGTCACAACCAACTCAACATCAAATTTTTGCGGTAATATGGTGATACCCTTAGAAAATTTTCAGAAATAAAAGAGTGGGTGGATCCAGAATCAAATAAATCATTTTCTACTTTAGAGTGGATGGTATGTGTACCTCTCACCACTTCGTTGTCATACTTCACATCGTGGATAGTAATTGCTTGTGACATTCCTTTGTCCTTGGCCTTAAGTGATTTTTGACGTCGATCATCATCATCAACTCTTGGATTTGGGCATTGATTGGCATAATGCCCCATCTCCTTGTACTTGAAACATTGAAGTGTAGTAGGTTTATTTTGTGTATCCCTTCCTTTGTTTGCTTCATTAAACATCTTCTTCCCATTATTTCGACATTAAATTGCCCGATGAACTTCTTTTCCACACATATAACATTTTCTTGTTCCCTTAAGACAATTTCCTCCATGTTTCTTTCAACACTTTGAGCATAAGAGAAAACTCATCTTCTTTTCAATGTGGTCTTTAGGTATTCCTTTGAATTCCATTTTACTCTTCTTATCAAACCTATATGACTTATGGGTTACTCTAATCTCCATATCAACATTGAGAGCACATCGAACGATTTCATCGTGGCTATTGAAGTCCCTTATGGCTAACGCCCTTTGAATAATTGGTTTTAAACCACTAAAGAATCGATCGATCTTACTCTCATGTTGGATAATAATACAAGAAGCATACATAGCAAGTCTTGTAAAATTTTCTTCATAGGTACCAACAGATTCATCATCCTTTTTTTCTTTAATTCAAGAAACTCCTTCTCCATATTTTATTGGAGAATACGATGGAAGTACTTATTGCAAAATAAGTTCTTGAACTCATCCCATTCCATGGACTCAATTTCATCTCTTGGCCTCGTATTATTGATAAGATTCCACCATTGATCAGCTTCACCTTCCAAGCGATAAACTGCTAAGATGAATTTATCATGTTCAGAACATTGAAGAACATAAAATATCTTTTCAGTAGTACTAATCCATTGTTCAGCAACTAATGGATCAGTAGACCCACTGATTGAAGGTGGATGCTGTCTCATGAAGGATTCAACAAAATGTTGCTCCTTCTTTTGCTCGTTTGGAAGTCCTGCATAATTCATAGCTTGAGAAAGTTGTGTGAGCATGGGTTCAAGATTTTTCATTCCATCTCCCATAATGTTTGGTTGCTCAGGGGGACAATCATTGCATTGCCTGTCGCATTCCGCATTAACACTATTCCTCAGGTTCCATCCATTGAGTAAAACTAATAAGAATAGTGTGAGAAACACTAATTATAATAGGAAAACCACATAATCAAGAATAATATTTCATACTTAGGGTATTATCATAGGTTATTCATGGACATTTCTAAAACCCTAAGATTGTTTTTTATGCTTAGACTTATCCTTAGGGTTCTTACTATGGCTTTCACATCCTAGTTTCGAAAGGCTGACTATACCATTCCTCTGATACCAACTATAACGAACCATACGTTAGATAGATGGTTATTACATCAAAATTGAAGCACACCTATTACAAAATATAACAAAACTAGTAAAGGACCATATATGTTTAGTGACTTTACAAACTGGGAAACATAAACAACTGGTTCATAAAGAATCTATAATGTCTCCCATTTTTTTCATCATATCTATAGTCCTTTTTGGCATATCTTACTTAAAATCCTTCTTCCTGACCTGGGGAATGAAAACATACAAAAAGGTGAGCTCAAATTCTCAGTAAGGGTAAACAAAAGAAATATCAATCACATCATATTCATAAGAACATATCATTTTGGAAATCATACCCTGTAAAAGGGATCAAAATTTCATAACTTGGGATAAATCATGGTAGTGAAATGTAATCACAATAATGATAACTTAAATCAGGAAGATTTTTGGCATACACAAATAATCATAGATAATCATTTCTCATTAGTCAATACTCATTTCCAAGACTATCTTAGTGGAAAAAATCCATTTCTGAACCGAGTTCATTCCTCGTTTAAGTCATGTTTCACTAAACCGGTTTAACTTTCCGTTCCAGCCATGTCTATCTCATGAGATATAAAATCATTACCCAATGCATTGGATGGAGATATAGGTCTCACCCATCTCATAATGATACCATTCTTATGTGTGCCAAAAAATCGTAAACCATATATCATAGCATTTCCCATGTAATAAAAATGGGAATCTTAAACATCGTGACATCATAAAACAATTAATATAAAATAAAGGACGTTATAAAAATATTTCCATCACAGAATCATCAAATAAATGTAATAATAGGGATAGAAATAGAACCCTATATTATCATAGATAGAAAATAATTTCGATAAAACACTTGAACTCCATTCTTGAGGAAAACATCCTTTCTACTCTAAAAACATTTTTCCTTTCATAACATGTCATACAATTTTAAACCTAAAAAAGTAGATTAAAAATAAACTTGAAAACATGTAAAGGATGATTCTTTGAAATAATGTTTAAAAATTCATTCATGCTGTATAAGTTAAAAAAACATTCTTCTTGTACTTTTTTTTGGAAAAGTCAAAAAGTACCTCGTACGAATAACGACAAAAGATTCCATTCAAATATTTTACTAAAAATTCACCAAAGGGTAAAATTGGATTTAAAAAATTTTATGAGGATATAAATAACATTACATATTGAGGAAACATGGATGTGGATGATAAATATTCCACTGTGAATTCTGAATTATAAACAATCTCGGATAAAAATTGGGATTGCGAGATTTTCCCTTACCTTAGTTTCGATTTTCTTCGTAAGTGTCTGAACCTCGGATATAATGATTTAAATAATGTCATTGAATTATTCCAGAATCATACTCATTGTTATGATATCATATATGGTCATCTTCATATCTTATTATTAGTAATATATCATTGTTACTTATTATTCGGGTGTTTATTATATTTTGTTTTTATGCGTGTTTTGTCGAATAAATTCTTTTTCTTATTTATATGTTACAAATACCTCATTTAATGAATGGTATTAGTGTAATATATATCATATTTATTCACTCAATTAATTTATTTAATCATTATGCAATGAAAATCAAGTCGAATGAGTCAGATCACATTGTGGAAACGATATTCCGTACGAGTGATGATATCGTTCCCATGATTGTGGAATTGTATTGGAGTGTATGTGTATTATTTAAGAATCATTATAACTTTAAAATAATCATATATATTCATTCTTTACACCATTTTACCCATCCATGTATTGTGGTGGTGGAAAATAGATTACACCCCGACGTGGAAACTGTATTCAGTACGTACGCATGTGCGGTGATTTAGTTTTCCGTAGGATGGATATATGGTGAAATATGGTTGTTTCATACTTATAATAACATATCAGTATATTATTGATACTGATGTTATTAATTAATAATGAAAAAACTAATGAAGAATAAGGGGATGAAGAAATAAGTTGAAAGAATCGGTAACAGACATTACCTCTTCTTTGAAGCGCCTCTTTGAGACCTCCTTTTAGGGCACTAAAATTGGTCTTTGAACATGACCAGGACCTCTAGGATGATTATAGGGAAATGGGGATGTGAAAGGGGAAGGGTTTGGCCGAGCTTGAAGGATCAATGTGGTGGGTGGAGGAGAGGGAGGAGGTTCCCTTTTATAAGGGAGGTGAGGGGCACCTTTGGAAAAACTAAAAATATTATTTTATTATAAAGTCATATTCGGTTTTAAATATCTCTAAATTGATTTATTTATAATCAAAGGTTTGGATGGGTCGAAATCCTCTCATCCAAAAGAATTTGGACAAGTTTAGTTTACTATTTTAACCATAACATTTAGATTTAACATTAAGTTAGATAATTTTACTTTACCGTGTCTTTTTGTGTTCTTACACTATAAGGTTAATAAATTTACTATAACTAGCCAAACGAATCCCAAGTTGTTTATTATTAATATATATAACCTTATATAAGTAATTTTTCCGAACCATAGAATTTTAGAAATAAAATAACATTTAATAATATAATAGTTGTTTTAAAAACTATTTTATGTCAATTTTGACACTATTTATTATTTGATTTTTGTGAAAATCATAACAGAATTATTAGTTCTAAATAATTTAATTAAATCAATTATAATATGTCATATTAACCTATAAAATTAGTTGAATTCATAAAATGTCTTAAATTACATTTATATGGGTATTTATAACATCAATTATGTCAATATTTCATGAATAAGATAATTACTGTATCATCATTGTGTCATATATATATTAAATTATTTAAGGTCTAAAAATTACAAATAAAATAAAATTATGTAGTAAATCCTCTTATCTTTATAATGAATATTTATAGTCGAATTTATCTTATTATAACCCTATATTAAAAATTATTTACTTATTGAACATTGATTTTAACTACTTTAACCCTTCTTTAAATAATTTAATAATAAATGTCCTAATCTAATCCAAGTCGGCATAAATACTCATATTTTATTCCTAATGATGTTTTTGGTCGAATTACACTTATCCAATGGAATTAGAATATGTTTTAGTGTAATAATAATATCATTTTTACTCTTAATTACCCTTTTTACTTTTAACCGTGGTAAATAAAAGTAAACAGTTACTATTCACCAAAAACTATTTTGACCTCATTGAACCACATTTTACTTACTGACATCAACTGTGTCTCTCGGATTTTCGAAATTCCACTCACAGAAGATGTAAAATTATGTTTTATATAAATTTTCCAATTCTCATAGGAGGTGGGTAAAAGAAGGTGAAATGTTCAATAAAATTATATATATATAAAAGTATTATAAAATGACAACAATGAATTGAATTGAACATATATAGTTATGATGTATCAATTTTGACCTAAAATAAATTTACATAAAATAAATAATTATTTAAATAAAAAGTCAATTTTTAAATAGTAACCTAGTGTTTTCACTATTCATAAAAAATTGTATGTTTTCAGAAAAATACCAAAATTTCACCGTATGCTAATTTCGATATTCCGAATCCAAAAATGAAGTCCATTTTGAAATATAAAATATACAAAATTTCAAAAAGTGGTTATTACTATTCATAACGATTAGTTTTAATAATATTTTAATAGTGTATCGTTGTTTAGTGAAACTCGGTATTGCGTACGACGCAAGCTGTTAAGGAAGGTCGTGATTACATGTAAAGCAGGACAAGCTAGTGTTGTGTGTAGTGAAATATTCCGTTGATGATTTATATAAAACAAAATATTTATTATAAAAGTATCGGGTGTTTCATAGGCCCTCAATACAAGGCATTACGCCTTCACATGAAAATGGGCTCTCACAACTCCAAAGCGAGGAAATTGGCCTTCTTAAGAATACAGGAAACTCAAGCCCCAATAGAGATATTTATCACAAAATTTGTGGGTATTCCATATTTAATTAACTAATTTCATTATAAAAATGTTCCAACTATGAGTATCCTAGCCATCAAGCTATAAAAAGCTATCAATGGGAAAACGTGTTCTTCGAATTTATTCTAGATTCAAAAAATCTACAGAAGTACCATTATCAATTAACATTCCTTTTAATTATTATCTACAATCATAAACATGATTCTCATTATTTATCAATACCATTAATCACATGAATGATTATTTAATTTACACATGTTAATTGCATCATTTTTATTATCATCATATTACATCAACCACTGGACCACAAATATGCCTCTTATATAGTTATTCTTAAGACAATTAATTATCAAATAATTCTGGATTTATGTTATTTACAAATTCCAACACTCTATCAATGAATGACATAAATATAACTGCTTCTATCAAAACATGATTCATACCACTACCATTGTATAAAGGAACAACATCACCAACAAGTAATAACTATATAATTCCTTTAATAAATTTCAATAATTATTAAGTCACATTCATTTCATCCAAAAGGATAAATATTTCTATCATTAAAAATTCTCATAAATAAAATATAAGTAACAGATCCCCTACCTCTAAATCCATTATTGTTCTTTACATGACAATAGACCACGTTATAGATCACTGATCACTTATCCCAAAATTACTACTTCCATATGAGGAATCTGCAACCCAAAAACACAATAAAAAAACACTATTAGAAAAATGGGAGATCATATTCCATTGCATGGAAAGAGGAAACAGGGGGAAACAAGATCAAATTGGGATAAACTGCTAGAAAAGGAAGAAGGAACACCCATTGGATCAACTCAGGTCAACTAAAATTGAAGAAGAAATCCCCGAAATGATCCCTGGTTGATGGGATGTCAAAATGATAATGGTGGGAGCCACTGATCTCTTGGAATGACAGAGATAGAGAGAGGAATTGTAGCCACCGATTTTGTGAAAAACCTAAGTGGTTTCACCATTTAAATATGTGCTATAGTGGGGATTGTCAAGGTGTGTAAACAATTTTCACGATGCGTAAATGTTGGGGTTAGATCTCTATGAAAAAACACATTTTTTAATTTATCTCGAAAAATATAAATGTCATGTAGAATCCCGTGAACCAAATTCAACATTCCATGAACCGCACATAAATGGAATGTAATCATAACATATCTTTCATTCTCCCTAGAGTGAGCATTTAACAACTAAAATCTTCCAACCCACTTCCTACCCTCATTGGATCACCATGTACCTTGGAAACACGCAAAGGGTTGGTTACCATGGATCATGGCCCTTAAAAATTATATATGTGTGTGTTTCCACTATATATATATATTTTTTAAATTATATATATTTATAAGTATGTGTGATTTTGTGTTTTACATCAAATATATATTAATATATACACACACATGTATATAAAGGTTACCATGAATATATATATTTTATATAATTAATTATTTATTATTATATATTATTTACATAACAATGAATTTATATTTATATAAATTAAATTCATATATATATATATAATCAATATTTTTTGGCTTGATTATAATAATATATGAAATTGTAATTATGCGCACACACTTGCGCATGAATATTATAAAATATTATGATATGAACTATATAAATATATTAAATATAGTATGTGTATAATTTTTTTATTTATATTCAAATTATATTATTTATAATATGCATATATATATACACTACATATATATTTATAATTATATATGTATATATTTACATATATTTATATATATTATTATATATTATAAATTATATAAATAAATATATTAAATATTTTTACATATAAAATGAATATTTAAAAATATAAATCATGTTAAAATAAAAATTTATTATCTATCTTATTTTCATAATTTACATAACAAAAAATTATTATATTGTTAAATAATAATATTTAATAATATATTTAGACAGATTAAAAATGTATATGTAAATATAATATAATATAATTTATAGTAATTATTATAAAATTATATATATCACCATATATTTATTTAGCAGTATTTATACTAATAAATTAAATTTTTTTTAAATAAATATAAATATATTAATATAATTATTAGTTTTTTTATGTAAGTTTCATATGTCCTCGAAATCTTGTATTATGACCAAAGGAAAAAAATAGTGATAAAATGGGGTTTGATATATGTATATATATATAATGTGTGTGTCTCTGTTGATGTATGTATGTTTTCATAGATGTATATTTATATGTTTATGTGTATGGGTATGTGTATGTGTATGTGTATGAATATATGTGTATATGTATGTATGTGTATACATGTGTATGTAATTTTATGTATGTGTATGAATGTATAGGTATGTGTATTCATATGTATGTATATGCATTTTCATAGATGTGGGTCTGGATGCATGTTGAATGGTTCACAATTTTTGTATGTATGTGTGTGTGTGTGTTTATGTAGGGGTGTCTGTGTGGGTGTGTGTGTTTATTTTTATGTACATGTATGTATGTATATGGATGTGTATAAATGTAGGTATGTTCATGTATCTATATTCATTTGTACGTGTATGTATGTGTATGTGCATGTGTGTGTGTGCATGTGTATGCATTTTTATGCAGGTATGTATGTGTATGTATGTATGTATGTTTGCATATGTATATATGTATGCATGTGCATGTGTTTGTACATGTGCATATATGGACGTGTACATATGTATGTAGGTATGTGTGTGTTTGTGCGTGTGCACACAAATGTGTGTGTATGTATATTTATCTGATGCCAATAATTAATGTAATTCAAAAGTAATCAATGAAACCTCTTATGTGTGTGCACTCATGAACACAAGCGTGAGAATTTTAATAATAAATCCGTGTTTTTGATTAATTTAATATTTTTTAAAAAAGATATAATTAATTTATAAAAAAAGAATAAAATATTACTTTAAATACAATTTATAGTGAGTTTGATATATACATTTTAATTAGTAAATTTTATTTAAAATCATGTTTATTTAAATACAATACAATATTAGTATTTATCAATATGACCAAATGTTTTTATTTATATTAATTTATTAATTAATTTATTTAATTTAAAATATTTTTTAACATACAACTAATAATATTAAAATTCAATTTATAATTATTCATATTTATTATGATGTATAATAATAATATTATATATATTTGTATAATTAGCCATTATTAATATGTTTATAAGAATGTCCATTAATATATCAATCTTTATATATTCATAATTATTTTATATTATTTTATATATAAATTACAATAAATGTAAATTATATGCATTGTACTTAGTCAGATATATACATGCATATGTTGACTTTACCTATTAAAAATATTTAAATACAGTTTTTATTAATATCACTGGTAGCCAGTTAATATTATATACATTTATAGAATATTTAATTTGTTATAAATATTTTATATTTAAATGTATCTTTTAATATTTATTCATTTTCATTAATTTTTAAAATTAAATATTTAATATTATTTATATTTTTTTAAATAGTTTTTGTAAGTTAGTCAATAATATTTAATATTACTTATTTTATTAATATTTTTATATATATTTTTTATTTATTAATTTTTAATATGTTTAATAGGGTAATAATTATTTAAATTATTATTTATTCATTTATAATGTTAATAAATTTTTATGGTAAAACATTGTATTTAGTAATTTTTAAAATTATTATTTGTTCATTTTTAATTAGTTTTATTAAAAATATATTGTATTTAAAGGTTATTATTAATAATTACTCATTATTAATATTTTTTCAATTTTTATAATTTATATTATTTAATCATTTTTATGATTTTTATAATTTATACCTTTTTTTAATATTTATTTTTTTTCTTATAAATAATTTAGTAATTTTTAATATTCATTTTTATATGATTATCAATTTAATATAAATTTTAATTTTTAATATTCATTTTTTACCTATTAATTGATTTTGATGACTAAAATCATATGTATCAACACTAAAGTTAGCGCTTAGAAACCATGTTTTCATCAGCGCTAAAATTAATGATGAAATAATTATTCATTACTAGCACCTTTTTAGAATAGACAATTCAATATAGTTATTAGCATTAGATTTAGCACTGATTAAACTATTCTTTATTATAGAATATTGTTTTAACATTGATAAAAGTTACTTTTATGAATGTTTTTTTGTTATCTTTGACAAAACAATTGTCCTCTTTAAAAATCCCTGGCAGTCGCATTCTCCTCCCTTTCCATTCATAATTTCATAAAACCACAACATTTGAACCAATGTTATTATCTTTTTAGATGAATTGAAAATCAAAATTGAAGGTATGTTATTTAGAACATATTTTTACAGATTTCTCAATTGATCATGCTTGATTTTTTTTATATTTGTTGTTGTTCTTATTGTTTCAAAGTATCTCTTTACCTTTAATTTTGAAAATCACATAACACTAATGATATAATTATTATTATCTTCAGGATATTGTTTTATGTGTTTTTGGTTTGTAGGGAATAAATTCTTGTAACTATAATTCCATAGATTTTTAGCATTAAAATATAATGGGATGAGTTTTCATTCCTGAATACACCTACCCGATGAAGAAGCATTATAGCGGTGCATGACTAACATCATCAAAACATTCAAAACTACCCCGAATTAATTAGAAGAAGATGAAGATTATTTTCATGCAGTAAGAACTGATCCAGAAGATTGTGGATTCTGATTGTTGGAGGGTGTCTGATAAAGATAACTAAAACATTGTAGAATTTAAGAATAAAATTACACACATTGAGCATGTATTCACTTGAGATATACAACATCTCGGTATTATGAGAGAACTTCCAAATATATTATAATTTTTTGTGTTTCCATTATGATTTTGATTTATAGGTTTTCATTGTAAAACCCCTTGACATTATTTTTTATTTCTTGAGTATTGTATACTTTGAGGTCGATGGATATTGAGGAGGAAGACATTACTATATCCATTCCTTTGAAATCACAATCTTTCATGTTGTCGAAGCATATCTACTATAGATTGGGTTAATCAAATGATTCAGATAGGATGATAAACTAAGGTTTTCTATTTTGCATAATGGGATTGTTACCTTCTAATACGTTAAGTCCAGGTCATCTATGGGATTAGATATAGACCTTTTAACAAGTTAATTTCATTGATACCTTAATTATGGTTTATTATTCCCCTTGTGTTTTTGGTAAAATTATAATTCACAATCTCCATTATAGGTTAGGTTATTTGTGAATCAGTACTCCATATTTTGTTAATTTCGGTTGTATTTACATATTCTTTAAATATTTATATTTATTTTATGCTATTTAATTTTTAATAATTTTATAATATTGTAAAAAAATTAATTTTCAGTATGCTTAATGGTTTTAATCTGATATATTATGGGTTTATATTTTGTGGGTACATAGACCTTTAATGTTCCCATTAGTTTTGATACATGAGTTTGTGAAAATTTTAAAGTAATTTTTTTACTATAATTCAGTTTCATCTTTTAGTTCACATATCTTAATAATCTCGATAAACATTACTATAAGATCCAATCTCTATATTTGAGACTAGGATTGACCATATTATTTTTTTCTCATTAGTTTATCAGAATTTGGTTTTTGGTTTAATTCCCCATAATTGTGTAGCGGAGAATTTCATTTATTATCAAGAACACATATTCAATGAATTAGAAATCTTATTCACAATCAACCTCTTATATATAATGGTAATTATTATGAACACTGGTGAGATCATATGGAAAATTTTGATTAATACTTATATGTAGAATTTACTTATGTTAATATACTGTTACAATATACAAGAGAATGAAGTTTCTACATTTATTAGAGAACAAAAAGACGAATTTCAGTAATATTATCAAGTGATAAATAAGTTTCATAGTTATTTTTAGAGAAATATATATATTCATCTTTCATGTTGTTAAAAAACCAATATAATATTTAAAATATTTAATTTTACACCCATTGGAACATCAAAATTTCATTATACTAAGTGAGATATGATTGGGGATAATTATTAAACAATAGATTTCATTCCTACAGAAAATGACTCTATAATTCATTACGGATTGATTATAATCATAACCACTTAAAATATTGTGGTGATAAAAAATTATTAAATTATAAACTTGTAAATAAATTCATTGAAATTATACTAAAGGAGTCGGAGTCTACGAGGACAATTTTTAGTGATACAAGTCATATCACTATGGTAGTTCATGATGAATTTTTTTATATTTAATGTAGTATGTGAGTCATTTTAAGAGAGGTGTGGATAATGAAAATAGGAAAAATTATATTTCCTTAACATCTTCCAGATATTGATATTATAGAGAATTTAATGATAATCCAAGTACATCTAAGGGTTATAGTTGTTTTGAGTTATGTAAAGTTGATATAACACAATTTTCTAGTAGAATGTATCAATATATAGAAAATAATAATTTCTCAAGATATTTCCAGATGGAGAAAAATTAGAAGTATGAAATGAAATATTTCTCCAATCATATGAACTATTTTTATAAAAATACCGGTCATATATTGCAAGATTGTGCAGAATTAAAAAGGGGAGACATGAAATATTCTATGAGAAATGTGAAGAAATTATTTAAATCATAGGATACATGGAGTTCCAGTGAATGAGACGCAACTTATGATAGATCATCAGAGGATAATTATTATAATAAAAATATTTCTCTTTTTTATTCTTATGTTTTTAAAATTGAAAAAAAATTCATGGGAAGGATAGTTGTTTATGATCATACAAGTCATACTCCTAACTCAAAATATTTTTATGATGAATGTGTTAGTGAAAGTGAATATGAAAATTATTCCAATACTATTGATGAAATGGACAGGTAAGTTATGTCTTGAATAGATAGAGAGAGTGCGAGAAGATTAAAACATGAATATTAAAAACATAAGGCTGAATTTTCTAGACTTGGTAAAAAAGTATACTGAACTTTAGATTTGTTCATTTGAATGAATGGATTATTTTTATAAGACTATTAATGATATTTATTTAGTGAAAAATAATAATGTTGAACTAACTTCTATTTTGTAAGAATTTATTAGAAATTATTCATAGGTTAATGTTGAAAAAAAAAGTCATAAGAGTGGTTAATTCATCAAAATATGATTCGATGTTTGATGATTATAAGAATAATGATTCTAAGAAGAAAGTAAAAATTCATGAAGAAAAATATTATTTTTTTAATTTTGACGCATATATTGAAATCATTAAGAATTTATTGAAATTATATACCAGTATAAATAAAAATATTGGAAAATATGTTTCGTCATTTTACACCTAAAATAAATAATTTCATACATATATGTAATGTTACTTGAATTTCAATATATTAATGAAATTATTTTGTTCCAAATCAATATTTTTTTAATGAATCAAAGTGGAGGCAATTATAGGAATAGTTTTTATAAAAAAAATTTCTAAAGAACAAGATTTTTTATTTCAATGGAGGTATATTCTAATGAGAACCATAAAATAAAACAAGTCTCAGATCCAAAGATCCTATTAATAGTACTTCTAAACCTAGTAGATTAATCTTCTTATGACTTTATTTCCAAAAAAATTAATTAATTGTGTTTCGGTAGCTAAATACATATATTCATAATAACATGTGTTTTTATTTCAAGGATCTAGTTGATTATGATAACCACAAAATAAAACAACTATTAGTTCCATAGATCCATTCTTCTAATTCTTATAAACCTAGGATAGTCAATCTTCTAAAGACTTAATTACCAAAGAAATGAATCTGTTATGTATTTGTAGCTGAATACCTATATACAGTACCTAGTCACTATTTTTAAGTTTATCAGAACATACGTATTTTATAAATTAAATTGTTTATAATATTTCAATTTTTTATATTTTTATTAATACCATGTTTTAACAATATTCATTTATTGGGATTAATAGTTAACATTTTTAGCTATATATTATAAAGTATTACTGTTTTAATTCATATATATTTAATTGTTTAGATGAAATATTTCATGAACTACCTTTTAAATAAGAAGATAAAAATGACTCTTTCAAAATATATCTTTTATAGAATTTTATTCTATTATTTGTTACATTTTAATTTTTAAACGAACAATATTTTTAATTAAACGTAATTTCACATTATTATTTGGAATTTTAATGGAAGGTGAAAAGGAAATAAGAAATATAAATTTTTAGAAATTGAATTTCTAATTATTTGAAATAATTTATATAATCATTTATTTAGGTGGGAAATTTCTAGATCATATTATCATGTATGGCCAATGGTTGTTGTAATCATATTCTGATTCCTATGTAACGCAGTGCAGATGGAGTTAGATGGACACATTCCTTTCTTATCCACTATAAAATATATTTCATATTTATAAATTAGAATTGATTTTCAAATCATGAAATGAATTTGACCATAGATATCTCAAATATAGAGATCACCTGAGAAAGGGTGGTAGATACATAACGATTTTATAAGTATGATTTTTCATCAGAGGATGTTATTAAATATATATGTTTGGAAAAATAATTGGACAAATAATATGTTGACTTGATTTGAAACCCGTGAAATTACAAGGTGTGTTCATTTATGTTTTACTATACCTTAATTGTGTTTTTGATACTTTTTAGACGTGTCAGAGGGTGAAGAATTAGAGTATAAATGGATGGAGGAAACAACCAATAGCTTGGAGCTATATGAGTGCAACTAGATAGCTAATACATATCCACTAGTGATCCAGCTGTGATATAATATGACTTTCACTTCTTGGGGTTCCATTATCCACCTAGAGGCCCAACATCATCAATTCAAGGGTACCCTGACAACTCGGTAAATTGGGTCACCTTCATAATTTCATTATTACACCCCCTATTAATATGTCCATCCTATGTATTGACATCATTGGTCTTGGATGACCACAGGAATCCATTTTTGTTAATTTCTTCAACAATGTCTTATCTCTTTGGCACTCAAATTCCAGATCGATCTATCGACCTTCATGAGATAATATTCATTCATTTTAGACCAAATATTCACTTTTTTATAGAAAGGAACACATATATATGTTTTTTTGTTTGATATATGTATGTTTTCCCAATATACAAAATAATTCATGGAACATTGGTAGATCGACATCAGATCTAGTGAGTTAGTGATATTTCCTTAGAACAAATCTAGATATACAATTTAGTGTGGTTTTTGTTATGTGAGCTGAATTATTTATAAGACTATGTCGCCCTATCCTTCTTGAATATTGTTTAGGAACCCCTTTTGTGATGAATTGAGATTTGGGCTAGGATTCATGGTGAGTGGGATTGATTTGGTTAGTATGCAGGTAATATTTGGGTATCATATCTAGGTAAATAATTATACATGGAATCAGAATTCTTGATATAAGAGGTTCATTACCATATATGGACCTTATATGATTTGTTTTCTTAATTTGATCACATGTGTATGTATTGTCTCTAGAAAAATCACTCTGTGTTCATTGGGATTTTCCAGAACAATTATTCTTCCACCACGTGCTTTTTCTAATTCTATGGTGTTTGATCCGAGGGTTTGTTCACCTAGAAACTATAGATCAATGTTCGCATCACCCTTGGAACACCAATTTTGTAGGTTTCGGGCCTTCGATGGGCTCTGAAAACCAAATTTCATCTTCCACATAATGAATTATAGAATATTTATATCTCTTGAAACATGTTGATCTATGCAACTCCATCACTGTCACACCTCTACTAGGTCATCAGGATAATAAATCTATGATTTTAGATCATTGCATTGAGAATCGAGTGCACAAAGATCCTATATTCATAATCCCACGAAGAACGAAGAACACAAAGGGAGGTAGGGAGTTGAAATAAAATATACAACACGAGGAAAGATCCTCATCCATTGCCTGTTATGGCATGGATATTCTCACATTAGAAGGGTTAAGAAAACATATCTAAATATATAATAGTCTCTCAAATCAAACCTGTAATCACCCATCCTCCAAGAATGAACGGATTACAATTCAACCTATTTATGGGATGATCTGTGTTCCTTGTTGATTCAAAGAATGAGAAATAAGTAAATAATAACATATTCCCTACCTCTGGGGTTGGATTTATCATTGATGTAGGATGATATCATTGCCCTCATTGATGAGATCCCTAATCCTACGGGTGAAACAACCATTGATTTGATCTATCATCATCGTTCATTGAAGGATTTGTCCAAGGGGGTATCCTCCTGAAATCTGTTATGTAATTCTATAGGGTTATGAATTATATCATTGGGTCCCTACAACACATCTTATTAAAAATATAAAATTCATTGTTTTATCGTAGTCATGTAAAAACACAATAAATTCTCAATTTATTTTATTTCATTTAAATTGTCAAAAAATAACATTCATAGTCTACCCATGTTGGCTGATGTTATACTGCACCTGAGTTAAGCCCACTGCTCCAAACATAATGGTACCCTTTGATATTTGATTCAAGAACCCATTTATATGTTATTACACTTTTCAAGAAATATTCTCTTGTATGCTATTTAATGATTAATTTATTTCAAACATTTATTACAGAGACCTCAGGCTTCATAATCGCATGTTTTCCCAGTACCTGGTCTCTAATTAATTCCATATAATATATAAAAATAATAAACCAAAAAATCTGTGACATTACAATATCCACACCTTGGGCATTTACATCCCCAAAAATCCAAAAACAAAAGGCTATACAAAGAGATGTGGGTATTGAAAATGTATTTGAGGCACCTACCCCCACTTGCTCTCCTCGATATTCTCATGCTTCCACTAGACACATGCAAATGGAATCACTCACCCATGAAGGATCCTCTACTATTGATCATCTATATTCACTAGGTAATCAGCAAAGGATTATCCATAATCAATGTACAACTCACCTCATTCGATGATGTGTGATGGTCCATGCATGTACCTCCTCAACTGCAACATGTGGAAGACATCATGTACCCGATGAAACTGTGATAGTAGAGCTCGGTGGTACGCCACCTCAACATCTCTAATGAGTGCCAAAAAATTGTTGAAAAACCTCATAGATAACTTGCCACCCTGGATAAATCGCTACAACCCACGTCAAGGTGAGAACTGAAGGAAGGCATTGTCTCTTTCTATGAACTCCAAAGGTATTATCCATCTATCATCATATGACATCCACCAAATCTCAATGGTCTTCATCTGCTACTAGATGATTTGAAACGTTTTGGTAGTAGCTTGCATCAAATTTGGGACAATGAGTGCTGACTCTCTTGGGTCGATCCAGCAATGTGTTGTCTGACTAGGTCACCACCAGGCCTCGAATAGTGACATAATAATGGTGGAGTGGTAACTGTTGTTGTACAAAAACTCCATGAGTGGTAGATATTCCACTAAACTATGACCAATGTCAACGATGCATGCCTGAAGCATATCTTCTAGGACCAGGATGGTCCTCCCTATCCGGCCATCCTTATGGGGATGAAACACTATGCTAAAGAGTAACTGAGTCCTAAATGCCTCCAACAAATCCCTTCCAAAATTGAGAACATAAATTAGAATGTTGACTAGAAACTATCATCAATGTGAATACATGAAGCCGCACTATCTCTAACATTTATGGGCATCCCAAGCCCCCTATTATCACTTATCTTAGATAGATTTAATGTGGGATGACTTGGTGAGTTAGTTAATGATCACCCTAATGGAATCATGACCCCTGGACATATATGGTAAACCCATCATGATGTCCATAGATATTCTATCACACATCCATTCTGGAACCTCTAGGTGGTGAGCTAAATATGCTAGAACCTGATGCTTAGCCTCCACATACTAGCATGTAAGGCGTCATGAAATGAACTCTTCCTCTTCTTTATTTATCCATGTCCACTGAAAGTGAGGTGGGATGTCCTAGTACATTTTCTCCACTACAGGATGTTCCATCAAAGTGAATGTATGGAAATCCCTTAGAACATCCTCCCACAATGCCTCTGGTACACCTATGAATCCTCTCAAAATAATGACCAACTCACCACCTTTTTAATATCCTTCAGAAGCAATCCTTATGGATATCAGAGCATGTAATGTATCGCAGTCAGAATCCCTAATTTGTGCCTCCATGACTCACTATAATATTGGAGGTGTGAAAATCATTGATTATAGGTAACCTGAAACATCTCCATCCATAAATGATAAATCTAATAAGGAAAACTAATTTGACACATCATTCATCATATACAAACTAGAACTCATTCTAAGAGAATTATCCACCATGTTCCCCTTCAGAAGAGTATAGAGAATCCCAATGTCATAGTATTGTAGGAACTCTAGTCGCCACCTCTATCTCAAGTTCAAATCCATCTGAGAGAAGAAATACTAGAGAATCTTTTGATTAGAGTAGAGGAAAAACTGATATACCATCAGGTAGTTTCCACACATCTTTAATGTGAAGATAACTACTGCAAAATCAAGATCATAGGTCACATAGTTCTTCTCATGATGACTCAATTAGTGTGAACCACAATCAATCATTGCTTGTCTCTACACCAAGACACAACCATGTTTGGTCCTTGATGCCTCACAGAACACCATTTACTCGACACCCACCTCTGGAAATATGAAAATTAGGGTTCTTAATTAAATCTACCTAAACTATTTAAAATCCAACTCGAATGTTTCCATCCATATGAAACATTAACCCTTCGATTCAAAGATGTCATCGGTGATGATATCTAGGAGATATTGGGTTTGAATTTTCAGTAATATAATGTTTGTCCAAGGAAGCTCTCCACCACCATCACTATCTGAGTTGGATCCCATTTTAACATTCCATCGACCATTTTGGGTCCACTTCTACTCCATATGCTGAGATAACAAGTCGTAGAATGTGGAAATCCTGAATCTAGACCTGTAACTTCAAGAGCATCCCATAAAACTGGTGCTCTCAGAGTACATTCAGAACCATATGAAGGCCCCCCACATGCTCCTCTTTAGACATAGAGTACATAAGGATGTCATCAATGAAGAGCACTAAGAACTTGTTTATGTAAGGATGGACGATCCAGTTCATGTGTCCCACGAACACTACTGGGGAATTCGTCATACCATATGGAATCACCAAGTACTCACAGTGACCGTAGCGGCATCTGAACGTTGTCTTTGGTATATCCTTATCCCGTACATAAATCTTGTGATATCCAGATTGATTTTCAATCTTATAGAACCATCATGCCCCATTAAAGAGATCGAAGTGGTCAACAATCCTCGGTAGTGGACACCTGTTATTCACCATCACATAGTTCAAGAACAAGTAATACAAGAATAACATGATGCTCTTATCTTCATTTTTAGAAAACATAACTGGGGCCGCCCAATGTGAAATGATAGATCTCACCAATCCCTTACTCTACATGTCATCCAACAACACACAGAGCTCATGAATCTCTACGAGAGCCATCATGTATGTTTATGATGATATCAGTGTCATCATGGGATGTAAGTAGATGAACAAGAAGATCTCTCAGTGGGGAGGTAATCCTGGAACAAGTTATGGAAATACACCCTCATACTCCACCACTACTACTAGGAACTAAAGGCTCATAACATCAGATACTCTAAGTGTAAGGCTATACAACTCATTAGTGGTCGGTTTAGCCCTCTTATGCATGACACCTCCTGTGCTACATCGGATTCCTTTCCACCAAAAAAGGAGAACCGCATCCCATCACTGTAGAAACACCATAACATTTGTCTAAAATAGTTTATTCGGGCATGGATTGAGGATAGCCAATCCAAATCGAAAATGAATTCATAAGGAATCGACGCTTACACTAGTAGGTTTCAACTGAATCTATCACATCCAGGGGTAATATCACACTATCAAAATATGTTTTTGATAATCGAGTCTCCTCCCATAGGATTCCACAATCCTATGGTTTGAGTTAACGGATCTACTAAAATCTCATGGTATAATACAAGGTATGTAGAAAAGACGGAATGACTTGAACTTGTGTTTATAAATATGCCAGCTAAGGTAAAAAACACATAGATCTTACCTCAGATAATCCATGAAGTCCTTGGTTCATACATATCAACTGTATTTAGTTGTCCGGGCCCCTATCCACAATCTCCTTGATCCTAGTGGGGTCCTCCTCGAGGTGGTGGTGGTGGTAACATGTCAAGAAGCATGCCACCTCCTACACGTCTCCATAATCCTCTTTCATGTCTTCCACCTAGTTGGTCTACCTACTCCTCCCATTTCCTCTAACTCTGTGGTCCATCCACCACCTCCCAATCAGCATCTCTATGCGTTATACAATCTATAGTGGTATGTCCTCTATCATTGCATGTATAGTATCACCTCACCCAAGGATGACTCGATCTATCCTGAGAGAACTAGACTATAGATCCCATGTCCTAGGACCTCATGTGTCATATCTAATGTCATAATCCCTAGGTCTGACATTAGATTCCTGCTACCAAGTTTTTCGCACCTATCTAATGGATGTTGACTATCACTAGCACCTTCGGATACACCAAGACACTCTCGACCACCAAATCTCACATGAAAACTCCAACATAAGTCAGAATGCATTTAGGTACAATGAAGTCATGGATGTTCCAACACCGAACTATTTTGAAGGATTGAGCCATGAATTATTGAACCATGTCCATAGAGTACCCAGAGAGGATGGTAATCTACAATGAGTAGTTATCCAACATCAAACTACCTAATTTTAGATGAGGTAGATCCCTTATACACAGTACTATCGTCGTAACTAGAGATAACTACTCTCTAAAGATGTTCTCCAACCCCATCCACAAAATAGTCTCAACATCATAAGATAGTGTGGTCAAACACCACAATCTCTCCGTAGAACACTAAATAATGCTCATTGCTAGGATCACCATCTAGTCTAACAGTTTCCTCAATAGATAGAAAGATCTATTCGCCTCCTAAATCTAGTCCTCAAATTCATAAGGGTTACTCTCACCTCAAAACATGAGGGGTGTCTATATTTGAAACTCATAGAGAACACTCCTCATGGTCTCCTCATCTACTGGTACTACAGGTACCACATAATTCTCCACTACTGGTGGTATATCATGTTCACCACTCGGAGGTAACACCTGTGGAACCGACCATTGTATTGAATCCTTATCACTAATGGGTTCATTATTAGGATCGAGATGCTAAATCTATGCTATTTTGCATTGTGAAGATATAATATAAGAAAACAAAATGCACCATGGTCATGGAGTATATCTAGATAGATGACTCATGAAGGACATGGAAATAAAAACTCATTCATATATGATGCATGTACGAATATTAGTTCCCATTAATTTTTTTTCTAATTTACCAAGTCTAAAATTAGGTAATCAGAGTTCTAGTGGATAGATACATTGATTGTCACGGCAAAACTACTGTCCTTGGCCTGAAGGAAGAAATCGCAACACTTAACTCTATTTCCCCAAACAAATATAAAAAATCACTGGTCTTAAGGTAGAACCGACGACCTTGGATGAAACTTTGTCATGACTTATCCTAGGGGAGCCCGTGATGTGATCCCAAAGACCACCTCCAATAGGCCAAGGGCTGGTGACTAGAACCGAGTAGGCATATTACTCAAATGGGAAGAATTTCTTAAGTACCTACACACACACACAAATTTCCTATCCCACAAATGCAGAAATGTAAAACTCAAAAAGAATAAAATGCATGAATACAACTAAACCCATCTAATAGAGTACCTTAGGAATGAAAAGATTCATAATATAAAATAGTCCCGAATACAAGCCCACCAAAATAATGATTCTCTAAACTGCAATGTCCATCCTTTAAATAAGATAGGTAATAGGAATACTACTCGAAGGCATAGGAACATGTCAGCCGATCTGGAGCTCACAAAGCTCATTCATGTCATGGTCGATCCTGGAATCTATGAAAATGTCTCTCGTCTACATAAGACACGACATGTGCGGGAAAATCCCGTGCATGGGTAAGTATAAAAATAATCAGTAGAACACCCCTAAAACTACAAAACAATACACAAAGTAAAGGAGAAGTCATCTTTACACAATATATGTCTACAACATATAAAATAATATCATATCCAAATATACTAAACCTAGACCCATAGTCTAGAGGTATGTCACAATGAGCACATTCCCACACAAGGGATTTTGTCTTAAGATTCCAAAAAGCAATCATCTGGGAGAACAAACAGTTGAGTCGAATAGCACTGATGACATTCATCCGAGAGGTGCGTATCATCAAGAATCATCATGAAAGAGAGATTTTCTGACATATATGAATATTGAATATGATACACTAATTTTGGGAGAACCAACTCCATGTGTTAGGAATATCATGATACACGGATGAGGATCATTGCCAGGGCCTTGGCATATTCCACAACTCTTCCATATTTGTCTACTATGTAGAGGATGAGTGTATTGTAGGATATTTTGTGATGATACCTGACTCTATCTAGGTCCGTGAATGGATACAAGATCCTACATTTGGCCTCTCATAGGGGACTCCAAACTCTATCCAGAAAGTCCTACTAAAGGGGGTCATACTCCTGTAGATAGGAATCGACACCACTTGGCATCATGGGAAAATGAAAAGGGGAACCAACCCAAAAAAACATTGCCAATATATAGAGGAAAAGTATATAAAGTCATGTAGAATATAGTAAATGGCATGTATAAGGGTCACACATCATGTCCCTTGACACTAAATAAAAAATGGGTACAATGGCTCAAGAGAGAAGATCATGTCAAGGAGAAAAGGAATACATGGAATGTAGAAAAGAATTACACACCATTTCCAAATATCTAGGGTCTGATCCATATACGTTTTCCATGTTTCAGTACATAGAATCCAACCGTGTCCCCCTTCCCATGTTCCAATATGGGGGGTAGCACATGTATCTGGTCAAGGTCTGGCCATGTGGTGGATTACATAATCTATACTCCACCCCATTTCCATGTCTCCTATGATATATATTCAAAGTCTCAGGGATGGTCCCACATGTTATGTGATAGTTTTCACACACTAGGGGACACCTTAATTCTTTTTGAAACCCTAGTCGCCGCACAGTTGGGCCCACACGTTGTGTATTCTGGATTACATGTTGTCTTCACCAGGATCTTCTAGAACAATTTTCATCCTCTACAGGAATTGATTGATCCTTTGGTGTTCGATCTAATGTTACATTAACCTAAAAATTGTATATATATATCATCACATCACCCTTACAACCCCTATTCGGTAGGTTATGGGCCTTCAATCAGCTCCGAAAACTGAATCTAATCATCCTCACAAAGAATGATTAAAGATTGATATCTTTGAAAACGTGTTGATATATCTATATACATCCTTAACTCACCTCCTCTATGTCGTCATGATGACAGATCTGCGATTTTAGATTGTTACATGAGGAATCTAATGTGAAATGATCCTTAGTTCAAAACTCTGCGAAGAACGAAGATCATGTAGTGAGAAAGGGGGAAGAAATCACTTAAATAACTCAAGGAACGATCCTCATCCATTTTTTTGTTATGGTTATGATCCAATCGCATTAAAATGATCAATTAAAATATCAAAAGAGATAATAATCCCCGAAATCAAACCCGCAATCACACATCCCATAAGAAGAAACGAACCACTGGTCAACCTGTTTATGGGTTGATACACATTCATTGTTCAATTAAAGAATGGGAAAAACGTCAATAATAATACAATCCATACATATCGGTTTAGATCAAACATTGGAGAATGATGATCTTGTTTTCTTCCATGATTATATCCTTTAACCCACTGGTGTAATGATCAATGATCTGATCTGTCATCACTATTCATTGGGGGCATAATCCAAGGGGGTCTCCTCTCTAATGATTCAAGGGATTTCTCAAGTGTTATGAATAATAACCTTCTGTCCCTTCCATGATACACATTAAAATCGTAAATCGCATTGTTGCGTCATTGTAACATCAATAAAATTCACTTTTTTTCCTTTTTTAATCATTCAAAAATTATCTTTAGCAGTTGACCCATGTTGGCCAATATTTAGCCTCTTTTAAAGTAAATTCACTACTACGAATTCAATGATACCCTCTGACTTCTGGTATGGGCAACCATTGGTATGTTATTCCACATTTTAAAGAAAATCACTTGTTGGTATATTAAAAGATTAATTTTTTAAAAAACATATATTTTGGGAAACTCAGGCCTTGTAATCTCATTCCATCTTAGCACATAGTTTTTAATTAATTCTATATAATATTTAAAAAAATACATATAAAAATATGGGAAATTATAGTTTGGTATGTGGGACTATACTTAATAATGATATTGGGGTGTATATATGTGGATCCCATGATACCATACTTGATAATGATTACAATGCATGTGTGCATAGCTCATGAGACCATGCTTTATTAAGATCGCATGTTTGTGTGTGAGTGGATGTCGAGATTCATACTTGTATGATATGTTGTGATTACCTGTGATATTCATTATTGTGTAAAAATTTATGGCTTGTATAGGTTTTTCTTATGTTATATAATTGATTGTGGACCTTCATGGCATGGTTATACCTGGAGGGAGAGCATATATGGCTTTTGATGATGAATATGGGTGATCTAGACATAGGTAAGTGTTATGAGGCCCTTGTTGCCAAAACAATGGTAGAGATAGGTTATTATGGTCTTGTTGACTTAACCATGATAGGTATGGGGTAGGATAGCCTTTAGGAATAACCCATGATAGGATGCGACATGGTAGATTTGTGGCATGACCTGAGACTTGTTTCCCGTTTTCATGCATATAGATATATGGTGTCCTTTTTACCAACTCATGATCACATGTTTTGTTTTAAATTTTCTTTTCGAATGTATATAAATGTTTTATATTTGGGGTTCATAGAGTCTGGGATAGAATATTATTTCTTGGTACATGAATGATAGTTACATACGTGGACATTTATTTATAATCATGGAATACACTTATTATACATGTGGACTTATAATAAGGATGATTTTTTGATGTCCTACAAGGTTTATACTCACACTTAGCATAGGAATCATAATGTTCATGAAGGCTTCATCATCAGGGTTCTTGGAAAGGGTAAGGGTGTGGTGATTGTGAGTAGAGGAGATAGATCATGGTGTTTGGATGTGGTACCGAGATGAACTGTGAAGTGATTTCATAGTGACTTTATTTATTTTTTATATTGTGTTTCATATACTATGTTTTGACCTACCACATTCAGGGTCCTTGGTTTGTTACTTATGTGAATTTCTGATACCCGACATGTCACCTCTTATAATATGGTTATTATTTCATTATATTTTTCCCTATTGATTTATTAATATTTTATTGAAATTATTTGGATGTATGGATTTTATACAGATGTTTTAATCTCCCCACATCACCATTCATACATTCCCTAATAGTTGGAATCCTCTTGGGTATAGGGATACATGCATGTGGTCATGTATCTCACCATATCAGGAAGGGTGAATTAGGTTGGGGTATTATAAAATGTTATCAAAGGTTTTTTTCCCTCTATATTCTTCTAGACTATATTGGGGAAAGGAATGAAAGAGTTAGGCTTTGTGGAAATCAGTTAGGGGAGTTGTGTAAGTGACCAAACTAATCATATGTAAAGAACCTCTGAGTTATCAGTGATGACATTGATATTTCATATACATCATTATGGTTTCATGTTATTCTTGTATATTTTATTTTGATACAGTTTATTTTATTTGGATGAATCCATTAATCATGAATTGGAATGTAGGATCACTTGTAATATATATTTATTTCTTCTTATGCAAGGTAGTTCATTTCATTAAATTTATTGACCTATTGTTCATCATTTATGATATACTATATTGGTATTTGGATTATTAAAACTCAATAATTTGTGTTGTTATATATGTATATATATGATTGTGACTAACGTTTTGGTACAGAGAACTAGGCTTGAGCCTTGGGTAGTACTAGGATTGTTATGCATTATCATCATATGTATCCTCCTAGGATATGTTTTTATATATAAATAACTCATGTATTTCTATAATCTACAAGAGTTGATCTCTTATGATAGACTATATAGGAATCCTAATTGATTATTTAAATTTATAGATAATTTCTCCAAGGATATATCTTAGGGGACCGTAGACATAAGTAGGTAAAAATTATCCTATAAGAGATAATTCCCCTTTTCCTCCACCAGACATATAGGTTGATGTAGCATAGAGGTATCTTATACCTACTTCCTTGGTTCATTTGGTGGAACTATATACCCAAGAGTCTTACAAATAGTGACTACACAATTAAAAGGATATTTTAGGACAATTTTCAATTAAACCTATGACTATCAGCTTCAACATAACCTGACCTTCCACAAAATTAGAGGCCCATAGGATATTGTGAATTATATTGACTTTATTAAGAGTGATATTTGACCTAGTTGAGAATTTTGACAAATGATATGTAAATCAATATTTTTTCAGGTGTTAGGTACCTTCCATACGGTTGTGGGGTGTTATGAACCAGGTGATAAGGTCTGTGGGTCTTACATGGGAACCCTTTAAGGAAATTTTCTTCATAAAGTTCTTCACAAATATATTTATGATGGATTGCGATCAGCAGTTTTTGGATCCTTATTAGGGACTGATATCAGTGTATTTTTACTCTACTTGTTTCATGGAATTTATTTGTTTGTCTCCTCTCTTACCTAGTAATGAATCATGGAAGGCAAAAAATTTGAAATTTTCCTCTTACAAATGTCGATGTGTCGGTTCATGAGGGTTATCATATTGAATAATTCAAATGTTCTTCATAAGGCCTTAATTATCGAGAAAAGTTTATATGTGGATAGAGATGTAGGAATTCGTCTATCAATTAGTGGATCTAATAGAATTACTACTTTTTCTATAGTGGGTTCCTCTTCTAGTAAAGAAACAAAGAAAAATGATGCGGATTTATAGTGGGTTGGTATAAGGAAATAAAATTAGAGAAAGATTCCTTCACTCCCCTATGTGGGAGGGGGAGGTACCCAGTATTTAAACTATATAAATAGTGGTAACTATCATTAATTTTTTCTTGGACCTCCTATAAAGTGTCTTCGTTGTGCAAATATGAGTTATATTTAGTAGTTCTGTTTTTGGCCATCGTGGTAAGTCTCTTTCATGGGTTTGTTCCTAACACTAACTGTGACCGAAATATCTAGATAAGACCCTCGGTAGTATGTTCATTCTCAATAGATATTGGCAAAAAAGGAAATTTATGCACCTATGGGTGGGGCTATAGATATAATGATTATATGAGTCAATACGGTAGACGAGATCTTGGATAATGGTGGAGAGGTAGCATTGATTTATCAAGGTATAGTCTTGATCACATCTACACTATCTTCTCTCATGATTGATACATGATCTTCTCATTCCATTTTCTATTCTCAAGTTGTTTCTATAATTTACTTTTCAGTCATGTTATCTTATGATTTAGTCCCTCTTGATACAACCTTTTGGAAGAAATTTTATTATATCTAAATATATCAGTAATGACATCTATTGGTTGTTGGTTATGGGAATTTGATAGATTCTATGATTCTTGATATTATAAGCATTGATGTGATTTTTATCATAGAGTGTTTTACCAGTTATTGATGAATCATCAACTATTATTGGAGTAATGTATCATTCCCTATGTATATGGGAGAAAAATATGTTCTTACTGCATAATTTGATGTTGGGGAAGGAAAAGAGGGGCTAGACCTGATCCATGTTGTGGCAATCAAGGTGCTGATAGTAGGTGTAGTTAATGTTGTAGGTATCTACACTTTCCCCCTTGTAGTGGACCTATATTAGGATGATTATCAAAGAAATTTATATGGAATTCCTCCAAATATAGGAGTTTATTTTTAGATCAAACTCATACTATGTGAAAACATATATTGATTCCTTTGTATCATATGGAACTGACTAATCTGAAAGATCATAATGTGCAACTTGAGGATTTAGAGGTGAAGGATTTTATTAGACTAAGAACATCTCACGTGGGTGCTTTAGTGTTGTTCAAAAAGAAGCTGGGTAGTAGTCATCAGTTTTGTGTAGATAGTAGGAAGCTGAACTGAGTGAAAATGATGAATAGATACTCATTTCCTTGTATTTATGACTTATCTGATCAATTTTGGGGAGTGTAGTGGTTCTACAAAATTAATTTATAATCGGGTGACTACCATAATCAAATAATTGAGGAAGATACTCCAAAGAAATAATACAAGAGTATATATGGACTACATGAGTATAATATCATGTATTTTTTGTTCAAAATTTTTCTATCAGTGTTCATGGATCTCATGAATAAGATATACTATTCTTATCATAACAATTTTTTTGTGGATTTCTTTGATGAAAACCTCAAATACTCACAAAACTCATATATGCATTCTAGACACATATAGACTATGATGATTACACTGTGATGACATAAAATATATTCCAAGATATCAAATTGAAACGTCTAGATCTATTAAGTACATTTTCATAGGCATGTGATTTATAAGGCTGTAAATTTAGTGGTCCTAAAGAAGGTATAAGTTGTGATGTCATAGGTACACCATAGAAGCATGTTTCATATTAGGATATTCATTATGTTATAAGGATACTACTAATGACTCATTTAGGACATATCATTCCTAAAAACACCAATTAATGTTATTATAAATAATATGGTAATGTTTGAATGGTTTGAACCATGTGAATATGATTTCTTGGAGCTGAAGTAGAGAATGGGGAAAACTCCAATATTGATATTTCCAAAGCATGAGATTGGATATGAGGTTTTATATTTTAGATTAGGTGTAGTTTTAGAATTTTTAATAATTACACTAGAGTATTTTTTGTCTTATAGATCATTTTAGATATAACCCCATGAGAAAAATACTCTACACAAAACATGGAATTGGTTGTTGTGTTCCATTATCAAAAGTTTTGGTACTATTATCCCTTTAGTGAGATATTTATTTCATACACAAACCAAAATAACATTCATTTCATCTTCTCTAAGTCATAAATGAGGCTCCTTTATAGGAATTGGGTGATGTATTTATAGAAATTTTATTTTCATAAGGATTATTCCATAATAAATTTTAATTTTGTTAGTGGTTCTCTAAAAATGAAAACAAAATATCATGTAAACTGACATTCAACAGAGGAATAATGATCGATGAGATTATTGGATTTGTGGTTGGTGGATTAATATATGGACCAATAAGAGAGTAAATTTTCTCCCTTTATCATTATATAAATGTTAGTGGACAAAGTAATAACTATCCATGGGTCATAAAATGAATGATCAGTGTTTCATGAATGGTTGGCAGGTAGTTACCTTGTTTCAGGATGGTTGATAGACAGTGATGACATGATCTAAAATCAAGAATGATTTTTGGTTAATAATTATATTTGGGAATAAATAATGAGGGAATCCAAACACTTTATGTGGTACAGGATCCCAGGTTTGATGAAGATGTTTAGATACATCATGTGATGTTTTTGGTGGCCACGAATGAAGAGATACATTGTGAGCTTCATATTTTATTACTTAACCAAAAATAGTTTTTTTTGTAGCATCAGAGACCAAGATGATTACTTTATTCACTTCCCATTCCTGTATGGAAGTGGGGTTACTTGATGACAGAATTCATGATCGGGTTACCCTAGACCATATGTAGTTAATATTTTGTTTGGGTGCTAGTTGATTGATTGAAAAAATTGGAACATATATTGTCATCCCACAAGACATTCTCTATTGATGAGAAAAGAAAGATTTATGTTTGAGAGGTTGTAATTCTTCATGGAGTTTCTACCATTATAGTGTCATAAAGGAATGAGAATTTTACATTACAGTGCATAAGGCTTTGGGGGCTCTGTTCTAGGTGAGTAGAAAATCACATCTATAAAATAATGAAAAATCAAAGAGGATGACACCGATCATGGAAGAAATTAATTGAGAATGATAATTATACTTCTAATGGATCATGGGGTGATTATATATTCATGGTGGATATTTTATACAATTAAAATTTTGAGGCTTATATATATTTGTTACCATTTTATTCTCTTTATGATTAGTTATGTCACTAACCCCCATGTTGGAATTAGGCAGGTGAGGAATATATTTTTGTCTTGAGTATAGAGTAGGATGAATATAATAAGTTTTATTTGACAAACAATTTAATATCTTGATATTTTAAAATAAATACTATATTCAATATTATACAACATACACAACATCGATCTTAAAATAACAACAAAATATTATTATTTAAATATGATTGTTATAACCAAGCCATTAAATTGCCATGTATGAATAGGATTAACTGAATTATAATATATATATATATATATATATATATTTCTCACTCAATATTAATTTATTTATTAATTCATAGTTAATAAGAACTCAATTTTTAGTAACGTCATTTAATTCTTCAAAAATATGCTTTCTACAAAAATTGTTTTTTTGTATTGTTGTGAGAAATTATTATAATTAATTTCTAGAAATTTTATAATACGTATTTGAGAAATGGAAGATAATTTTTGAAATCATCATATCAAATTTATTTTAGGGTTATGATTTGGAATTTTGTTGAAAAATTTTATTTATTAATGAATGGAGAAAAATACATATTTTTGTAAAACATTCATTTATTTTCATTAAAATGTAAAATTATTCATTGAATATGATATCAAAGTAAAATAATTATTATTTAATTAGATATAATATAAATAATTATATTTGAATCATCTTTATTTTTTATTTTGATATATGTTCATTGTTGGGCTCAAAAAATTTTTTTTGTAAATTCCTTGTAATCAAATTTAATCCAAGCTTCTGAAAAATCACCCAAACCACCTTAGAAGTATTCTAAACGCACGAAAAACCCTCTCAAGGACCTTTAAAATTTTTATACATGTAATACATTAATTAATAAAAACATGCATCCCCAAATTTTTTCTATTTTTACCTAAAAAATCACTCATTCTCCAAACTAAACTTGACCACAAAGGGTTAATGATAATGGAAAATCCAATGAAAGAGGTTCATTGAAAACATATTTTTTTGGTAAAATAGTGAAAGTATATCGTAACGTTACCTTTACATCATTGTAAAGAGTTTATTTTCTCCATATGTTATCTAATTACAAAAATATGTACTATCTATGAATTTCAATACAATTAGATGAAGGTGATGATAAAGGTCCCATTAATCAGTGCTTTTCATATCACTGATATATGTCCCATTTATCAGCACATATTCAATACTGATAAAATTTGTGGGTTTTAACCTCTCTCACCTAGTCAATGATTTTATAGCATTGATAAAGGACATTTCTACCATAGATAAAGGCCAATTTTTTAGTTGTGATGTATTTCATGGTTTGTGATGTTTTAATAGAATATAACACAAATAATATTATTTTACTTTGTTCATCTATATCCTCAATCAAGGCATAACACACTTCAGGAAATTTTGGGATACTTTTCTCTATTTTGACCATCCTGATTACACATTTGATCCCTATTGATTTTTTTGGATTAGGTTTTATTCTCTTCTCAATTACTCTAAATCATTGAGGTAAAAATATTTTAAATATGGCATTTTTTTGGGTTTAGTCTGATTGTTTCATGGTGTGGGTTTCATCTGGTGATCTTCTAAAACGTCGTTTTTGTTTGAGTTACCAATTGGAAACATTAAATTGATCATCATTTAATGTTAGGGTTTCTAAACTTAACCCCATGGTCTATTTAATTTATAAGTATGATCAATGTTGTGATTTAATTGATATAATTTCCTCATTAGTAAATTTAATGATGAATTATTGTAAATCATGGATTAATTATTTCATGGATCTCTCTAGATTCAATTTATTTTATGACTTTTCTTGGGCATACCAATTGTCTGTGGAGACCATAGACAGTTATTGAATTAGATATTGGTTTAATGTTTTTTAGCATGTCATGAGATTTAGGTGATTTCATGAAATAAAATCACTTGGTAAATATCTTATGGATTATTGATATGAATGATGATAATTTGATATAAATGAATTTGTAATCGGAAGAAAAATGGTAATTGGAATAACTAACCATTGAGGTTAATTATGTGATAATATGATATACTTGCTGTTATTACTTGATCAGTGATGTTGAAATGAATATTTAGTAGGATTGTTCCAATTAATGCTATAAATCCTATATATAAGTCAAGTCCCAATGATAATGAAATTTTTATACAGTAGGAATGTACCAGTTCGATGATGTAATTTTAATATATATTTCTGTCCTCGGTGATGATGAAATTCTAATATAGTGGTCTTAGCCCAGTTTGATACTCAAATGATTATATAGGGGTATTGGCCCAATTGATGCAAAAATGAGTATATATAGGGATTAACACATATGATTAAATGCTTAAATAGATGGATATACTCTATTGTTTGATTATTCCATGATTTGTAGATATGGTTGGAATGACTATGCTACATGCTCAGAGACATTCCGACATGGTGCGGAAGAAGGTTGATTTATCTATTATATTAATTTATTAATTAATAAACATATTCATTTCTTTATTTCAGTAACTTATTATCGGACTGAGATTTTCATGACATGGTGGTGTCGACCTAACGAGTTTTACTCACACACTATTCACACCATTGTTTAGAACTCGATCAGATTACATGGATATAGGTTTGGACATTGGAAAAGGACTTTGTTGTTGATTGTTTCTTGATAGATGGACTAGATTTGGAGATGGTATTGACATGGGGTTCAAGATCAGTGTCTTTTGGGTTTCTTCTATTTCTCTATTTCAGTTCTTTACAATGTTTTTAGTTTGACATTATGATACATTTCATCCTTTCACTACGTGATTCATTATTATATGATTTATTGATTCCTCTTTTTACTACAAATTTGTATTTTAAACAATTTTCACTACTACAATTACTCTAATATTTTTTTATATTGTTTTTTTCAATGTATATAAAATTTATACTGGGGGTCTAGTCTCCGCGCCATATTATTTCTACCCATGTTTCTAGTAGGTAGCAGCTAGTGTATAGAGAGGCATGCTTGAGGTCCCATAACCAACCTGATTAGGCCACACGATAGAGTGTCGATTCATGGAACGTTACAAAGTGGTATCATAGCATAAGTTTTTTCTTTTCTATGCCATTACTATTATATAAATTTGGAAATAAGACTAGTATGTGTCATGAATTAGTAATGATCTTATGCATGAGATTAGAAAACCCATGTATGAAGGAAAATCCGAGTGCCTAGGGATGAGATAATTTTTCATAAGGATTTCTTATTATAGTTTAATTTATTTCACCCTAATTGATTCACACATTGTGTGATGTTATTTTTTCTTGAATTTTTATCAGGTGGCTCAGTATGGCATGAGATGAGTATGAATTCATCCTGATAGTCATGTACGGATATATCTTGACATGCATTGATCAAGATAGGGACATATTTTATTACACGTGTTATATTTTATTTGATGAATTTTGATATTATATTACTGTAATATTAGATAAATGAGAATGAAATAACTATTTTGACATTCTAAAACACTTATAATCCATGTTTAGAGAGACTAGGAGTCAGTGGTTCCCTATTATTTCCACCTTTTTATGTTTTCAATATATTTATCGTATTTTTTAGGGAGTGAGTTTTTCATGTAGATAAAATACATCCACTTATTCATTACGTAAATCATCAAGGGATTGGAAATTAGTATGCTCATAACGTAGTTAAGTTGGATCATTAAGTAGATCTTAAGGATTATACAGATGTTCATCTTCATGACAAATTCTTCAGGGTCATGTTATTTATGGAAATGGAGATTGTTCAAACCATTATATCAATGCCTGAGATGATGAGAGAGTTTTATTACCATAATCCACCTATGTTCACTAGGGATGAAGTCCCCTAGGGAATAGAGTTCTGGATTGATTCAGTCCAAATGATCTTCAAGCACCATAAGACACTCGTAGATTGAAGGGTAAAGATTGCTGCATATATGATTTGTGGACCTGCCAATAATTAGTGGGACATTTTAGAATAATGTATGTAGAAAGTGGAGCTATACTGAAAATAATTTAATGTGAATTTCATAATACACTTCTACTTAAAGAATTTTTGGGATGAGAAGGCTCGTGAGTTCATGCACCTGACAAGGGAGGGAAAGTCAGTGATGGAAAGCACCGGAGGATTCACTAACCTACAGTGTGTTACACCATCTTTAATTATAGATGAGATCACCCGGGTGATGTATTTTCAAGATGGTATTCACTATGAGATCAATTAATAGGTTTACATATTCTTCTTGAGTATATTTTCATATTTTATTAATCATTAACTAATTATGAAAGGTAATCTTAGAGAGGCCCCATGTAATGGACAAACTTTTTTAGCTGGGAAACCTGGGAGTTATTATTCTGTATCCAAGAAGTAATACTAGGATTGTATTCAGAGAGGTAATAGTGGTAAGAGTAGTTAAGGTAGTTTGTAGTAATATTAAGACCATATTATGTTTTATGTTTATCAAATTGTGAATTTTATCCATATGAGGCCTCAGTTTACATACCCTGACTTGGAGTTCCATACTTACAATACGTTGGGACTTATCCAAAATAATTTTAGGAACTTCTCATAGTAGAGAAAATGTATGGGGAACATGATTCTTACCATATTATGGGAATGACTCATCTACCCCCACAACAGACAGGTAGTTGTAGTTCCACCGGAAATTAACTTCGAGGCATTGGATGTGGTACCCTAGTGTAGAATGTAATTACTAGACAGAGGGAATAACTTTGGGGAGTCAGGCTAGTTCCCAAGGTAGAGGGGAAATTCATTTGAATTTTATGTATACTACTCAACTATTTGGGATATATTACCTTCTACTATAATTAATGCAATTTTTTTATCGTCTAGAATTTCATATGTTTTGTTTGATACAGGAGGATCACATTCCATTTTATCTTTTATTTTTTGTAAATGATTTGGGATTGGTTTTTGAAATTTATATGGTGTTTTGAACAATAACACATCCTTTGAAGTGCATTCAGAGTATATAAAATGTGGAAATGTGTGTAATATGGATATTGGAGGATAATTTTTCTTATAAGAACCATTTGCACTAGAAATGATAGGTTTTTATTTTATTATTGGTAAGGATTAGTTAGTTATATACCAAGAACATATCTACTATTTCTAAAGGAGAGTAACCTATTTATTTCTAGAAGGATGTATCTATTTTCACTAGGGGTAGTGGGATATGCTGGCTAGTTTTGTAGGAAAAATTCAGTACATATTAGGTTGTCTCATGGGTCAAATAGTGGGTCTTTCTCTAGATATTGGTAGAATGTAATGGGGTTATTTTAATCTAATGATAGAATATTTTTATGATGTATTCATTAAAATGATGCAAATACATAAAGCTCAATGTCTTTGACATCCACTATAAGTGAATGGTTAGGAAGGTATCCCCAATGCATGGATGCATTAAACAATAAATTCTGGGAACTATATCATTGATTAAGGGAAAATCAGTACACCCCATGGTCGACCTATTTCACTATCTCAGATGTCATGAAAAACCATTATTCCAGTGTTCCCAATTTTCTAATATAACATTATGTAATCCTAGGTGACACTGGAAGAAAACCATGATGACCAAACACAAACACCAAATGACCTCAATAATTATAAACATATGATTTTATCAAACACTTTGAGATCACCAATAAAATCCTATTCAACTAAACCTACTCAGTCATCTCTTACACAATACTAGGTCGGACAAAAACTAACTCTCTTTCCTTCAAACAATAAATAGGTGAATGACCTAACTTTTAATATAAAGCCTCAAGTGGTATATTCTGGATCAAATCATGGAAGCTATTATTTTACAAAAACATTCTATTACTTCCATATTATTCTCTCATTAACCAGCCAAATCCATATCATATTCTTGTAATATATCCTCTAGAATTTGAATAGTCTGCTTACATTGACCTTTAGTCTGAGGATGAGAGGCAGTTCTCAAAATTACATGTGGTTATAGATATTTATGAAGGCCATTCCAGAACTGAGACATGAAATGATGATCCCTATTAGAAATGATGCTGCTCAGAACACCATGAAACTAAAATATCTCATCCATGTACAGACTTACTATATCTTTAATAGTGAAGGTATCTCTATTAAGAGAAAATTGGGCTACCTTCGTAAGCCAACCTATAATCACCCATGCACCATCACTCATATGGGGATTCATAAGAAAATCCTATCAAAAAAGTCCATAGTCAAATCATCCCATTTTCACTAAATAATGTGAAGAGGCTACAACAACCCCTCAGGACATTGATACTTGTCATTCACCTGCTAATAAGAGAAACAACATGTCACAAATCCATCTACCTCATTATTCATTCATGACCACTAGTACTATCAACCGATATTATGATACATATTTTTCAAATGATGCTGTAAAAAAACATTTAAGAAATAAACCTTCTCATAAGATCAACACACAAACCCATAGGAACCCATACTCGTCTAGAAAATATAAGAGAACTGTTGATTCCAAGGGAATATCCTGATGTCGTCTCCACAGCATATAATTTGTCTATAAAAAATAATCCCTTCAGAAGAAATAACTGTACTTTTTTGATCTGGTCAAGAAGCACAGGTAAGATAGATGTCAATAATTGAGATATTCATCCCTAATAATTCTATACATCTAGATATATGTTTTTGAAGAGTTCAATCACCCACTACTAATAATAAAACTCCATCACTACCTCCATCTGAATCTTCGGACTAAAGTAATCAACAATGACATTTCCCCTGGCCAATGTATAAGCTAGTTCAATGTTAAAATACTATATATACTAAACCAACCTCCTTTAATAAAGGTACATGTCTCACTGAGAAAATATATACATGAGGATCTTATGAACTATTTACACCACAAACCTCTCACCCAAAAAATTATGCCTCTAGGAGATTTTTGGTCTCTTTCCTCTATTTCTGATATCTCAATTATTTATCTAATCCCTATAGAGTTTTTTTGTTAGGATTCCTTCATTTCTATATTAATCTCCATTATTATAGTGTAATGTATTTTGACCTTGGTGTTTTGGGGTTTTGATATAATTATTTTGTGATCTTGATTTATTCTTGATATCTTATCCACCCTCATTCATGTTAGTGTTTCTAGTTTGAATCATTTCATTGATCACCTATTAAAGGTAGTAGGTATAAACATAAGCCTATGGTCAATTTAATTTCTATGTATGTGTAATATTTCAATTTAACCGACACAATGATCAATGTAATTAATTTAATTATGAATGATTTTGATTCATGGATTTGATTGTTTATTATATTCCTCCAGATTCAATTGATATTGTGACATAGCATGTGGATACTAATTGGGTGAGTGGAGAACATATAAATAATGAATTGGATAATGATATAATTTTTTTACACAACATGATATTTAGGTGATTTCATGATATAAAATCACATGGTAATAGCTTATGTATTAATGATATGACTATTGAAAATTTGATATAAGTGAATGTTCAATTGGATAAAAATTGTAATTATCATAACTTACCATTGAGTCTTATGATGTGATAGTATGAAATAATTTTTTTTAATATTTTTTAGATGATGTTTAAATTGTTATATAGTGATGATTTCTCAGTAAAATCAATAATACTTATATATAATGATATTTACAATGATATTAAAATGACTATATAGAAGTATTAACATAGTTTGATTTTGTAAATATTATATATAGGGATATTCCAGGTGATGCTGAAATGCTTATATATCACTCTTGGCCTAGTTTGATGCTAAAATTATTATGTAGGGTGATTGGACCAATGGATACTGAAATAATTATATATTGGTCTCTTCCCATAGTCTAAAATAATTATATTGAGGGCTCTTCCCCGTTGTTTGATTTATGCCACGATTGGTGGGTGTGGTTGACATGGTTGTGTTACATGTATAGAGAAATTATAACGTAGTTTTGAAGTAGTATTATTTTTTTATTTTATTAATTGATTAATTAATAAACTGATTTATCTCTTTATTTCATGCACTTATTGATAGAATATTTTTATTTAGAAAAGTTGTTCTCAACCAACAGAGTTTTACTCAAACATTATTTAGGCTATGGGTTTTTACTAAAGAAGATTACATTGATGTAGGTTTGGAAAAGTTCAAGGGACCATGTGGGTGATCGTTGCATGCTGAATGTGCTGGAATTTGGAGATGGGACCAACATGAGGTTCAGGACCAGGTTATTTTGAGTTTATTTTGTGTCAGTTAATTCATTTATTCATATTCTTTTTAGTTTGACATTTACATACATCATAGCCTGTCATTGCATGATTCATTATTATATAGTTTATTAACACCTCGGTATACATTCCAGATAAATTTTCACAGTTTTTCAATATTTGTTAATCTAATATTTATTTACAATGTTTACATTTTCTATATAATATCTCTATACCATGGGTATAGTCTCCCCGCTATATTCATTCAACCCTTACAGCTAGTTAGCAGCCTCTAGTGTACAGGGAGGCATGATTGAGTTCACATTACAATAATATGGGATCAAGAGAGAGTTCATGATCAAGGGATGTTACATTTATTAATTATTAATAATAGCCATAATAAATATTGTCACCTTGATAAGGGTATATTAAGTAATTAATGATAGAAATAGATTGATAATGACTAAAAATAAGAATAATACATCACTTTAATCTATTGGATGAGTGAATATAGATCACTTGTATATGTGATTCAAATTTATAAAAATTTTGGGACATGGCTCTTTGGAAATAACTTATATATTATAAATTGTAAATAAATATTTAAGAATGTCACATTGTAGCTTTATGTATCTATAAATTTTTGTGATACATGTAAAATGACTTAGGTAAGGTTCTAAATAGTTATTCATATGATAAATGATAATTTTTATCATGCTAATTTATTTTTAATTTTTTTATTGTAATAATTACATTAAATGTTAATGAATTATTGACACAATGCATGTACAAGTAGTAGAAAAGTCATGTAAATGATTTTACAATCTATAAAAGTAAAATTTTGCGGGTGAGTTAAAGTGTCCAATGAATTTTATTGAGAAAAATAAAATATTAGAGATGTTTGAATGGGATATATTAGAATTACATTTTTTCCATTTTTTTGTAGAATTCAAATTACATTAATAGTGTCAAAAAAGTCAATAATGAAATTTTATCCAAAAAATGTATTTTTTCAAATTATTTAAAAAAAATAAAAATCTGGAAAGAGGACTTTTAGGATTTGAAATCATTGGAAATAACTTCACATGGCCATTTATCATAAAATTATTGTTGTTGAAGTTAATTTATAACTCTTTTATACAGAAAAATTTATTATCATAGTTATGGTTTAAAAAATGATGGAATGGTTAATTTAAATGATATTGTTTAAAATGATATTATGATATTTAATGTACTTCCAAAACTGATATTAATTATATATTATAATAAAAATTGTTTTATTAAATGATTTAAATTTCATAGAAAACATATCTCTTGCCATGTTAATGTGATATGGTTAAGAATATCATCCATGGTCTATGTACGTGGAACTTGTTCTTTTATGGTAACTCACTTTTCTCCAATAATGTAAAATACATTCTTATCATAGTAATTATCAAAAGATGGCAATGTGGGTTAAAACAATAATATAAGGATAAAAAATTAATCAATACTTTTAAAAAAATTATTATATGGAATTATTTTGACCTATCCCTAACCTATCATCAATTTATATCAATTTGGAGTCATTTTTCTCGGATAAATAATTTATAATAATTTTATACATTAAGTAATTCCAAGAGTTCCTCTCCCATCACATAAAAAAGGGAACCTCCTATCCGATAATATTAAAAATTAATGAAACATTTGGATCATACAATACGTACCCAAATAACTTTTTAACATCCCTACCTGCATTATATAGGTATTATTTTAGTCATAATTTCATCCATAAATTTCATAAACTGTAAAGCAATGGAGGTTTTCTGAAGAAGTGCTGTAGATTTTAAATGAATGTTTTAGTTTCATTTAATCTTCCAAATACTTAAAATATTACAAAAACATGATTAAATAATAACAATAGTATCATAAATTTACCAATATGCTTTTATGTTAATGTAATAACCAATATCCATCTCCTTATTTAATCAAATAGGAAATGAATCAATTATTTTTATTCAAGAAGAACTACCACCTCGACGACTGATGTGTTTTTCTTTCCATCACGACCTATCACAGCAGGGTATAATAATAGATTTAATATATATATATATATATATATATATATATGATATTCCTGAGATAATTATCATTATTTAATAAAAATATAACTTCTACATTCTTACTTTTCCATCCTTTGAAAAATGATTATGTTGTTCGTGTTTACATGTAGACAACCACCTCTATGTATCGATATGATTCATTTTCCATCACCACATAAAATGTATGATATATATAAGTTTATTAAATGAAAAATTATGATATTTATTATATAATATTAATTCAATAAATATAAAATAATACTTTATTTCTTTCCCTTGAGTTCATTGGAAAATGGGAATGTTTCAAATGCTTACGTATGACCTACCGTCTCCATGATTGTAATGAAATTAATTTTATCTAAAAATATTTCATTTATAGTTTAAAAAAAGTAATTAATGTATAAAAATAATAATTATTTCATTATTAATAATCTTTAGCTGATTTAACAAATAATACTTTAACCATATTAAACATACTGAATCTATTTTGATGTAATGAATTAAACATTCTCAAAACACATGACATGAACACAATAAATTAAATATTTAAATATATAATTAAATTAAATTAAATAAATATTTTGAGGATAAGGGGTTAATATTTTTAAATATTAATAAAAAAATATCTAGTTTATATATGTTTATTATGCAGTATTTATAAGACATACTTGGAATGTCTGGACACTATTTAATTGTTTTATCAACTCATCTTCCTTCCATTTAGTTATATCACTTTTTCGTTGATTATATTATGTGAAGATTATGTGTGAAATTAAATTTTTGTATGTGGTATTTGAACTTTTTTTTATGTATTTACATTCATTACACATAATCACTTCATTGATTAATTCTTAATTTAAAGTTATAATCATCGTAAGGGTTATTGATCTTAAATTTTATATTATTTGTACATATATTTATATTATTCACCTATATTCTTTTATGATATGTATATACTGACCATTTCACATGTTATAACATCAAAAATATATTTTAATTATATTTAATATTTCATTTGAAATTATTCCTTCATGGGGATTTCAATTCAAAAGTAAGTAATGCGGTAAGTGATTTCTGTTACAATACAACATTTTTTGGGATTATTTATGCTTAAAATTACATTGATGAAATTATATAATAATTATCTAATAAAACATTTTAGTTTTAATTATCCACTAAATATTTAAATATTTTTTGTAACACCCCAAGCTTCCTCGGTATGTTTCCTTTCGAATAATGCAATGACGTGTATTGTACGCAACTTCGAGATTTTAGCACACCACAACCAATCAAACTAGCCGTTATGAATAGTAATACCTACTTTTTGAAATTATATATATTTTATATTTCAAAATGGAATTCATTTTTGGATTCGGAGTATCGAATTTAGCCTAAGGTGAAATTTTGGTACTTTTCGGATAACTTTCATATTTTGATGAATAGTGAAAATTACTAAATTTTAATTAAAAAGAACTTTTTTAATCAAAATAATTAATATTGATAAATTATGAATTTGAGTGGTTTTAAAGTATATTTAAAATATATTTTTACCATTTAATTTAATTTTTGTCATTGGACATAATTTCACAATTAAATCAGACATAAACAAGTGCCAATCTTTTGATAGTTATTATCTCTTAAAAACACGCTTTTTATTTTAACAACGGGAATTAATTTTAAATTAATTTCTGCCACTTCTGTGTTTTGAATTTGAAAAAATGGATTACATATTTGGAATCAGTACGTCCAAATTATGTAAATATGTGACTTTTATTTTTACACATTTTGAATAATTACTGCGGTAAATATTTTATTTACCATGGTTAAAGGGTAAATCCGGTAAATAAGGGTTAAAAATTTATATTATAATAATACAAAATTACCCTAAAACGTGTCCTAACCTTATTGGTGGACACATACCCGACCATTGGCATCCTTGGGTCGATTTGGGGACCCCTTGGAGCCACATTTATGTGGTAGGGACACATTATATTAATAAAGTTAAAATAAAAATAAAAATGTCATAAGCTTACATCTTTTAGAAGAACAATTTTTACATATGGTTATACATGTTGAATTTTCGATTATAAATATTCATTAGAAAGATAAAAATATTAAATACATAATGGTATTTTATTTATAATTTTTAGACATCAAATAATTTAAATTATTAATGACACAATAATGATGAAATGTTTACCTCATTAATAAAGCATTTAAATAAATAAGATTATAATGATTAAAATATTATCTAAAACCTGTCCAATTATTATTGGTTGATGTTATTTAGAATATGAGTCATCTTATCTTCGACCTCAATGATTTTTGGACCATTATAAACCGAATATAATTATATTATAAATTAATACTTTCACTCTTTCCTAAAAAGCCCCTCCTCTCCCTTATAAAAGGAGACCACTTCTACTCATTCCTCACACCTCTCAAGCCACTTGTCTCGTCCAAAACCTGCCCAAATAAGCTCCCCAAATCCCTCTCCTCCTCCTTGAAGCTTCCCCTTTGGAAGAAAGCATTTCAAGAAGTCCTTTGGTTCCAACCAAAGTGAGTAACCTAAATTAAAGGTAACGATTTCTCTTAAATTATTTTCATTTTTTTCCTTCTCCAACCCCCAAACTCTTTTTATTTACTTTCTTTTGTAACAACAACAGTATCCACAATATACTAGGATGTTGTTATAAGAAGGATTAAAACTACACATACACACAACTCCATCTAATGGATGATGAACATAATGTTTCTGTGGATGGAAAACTAACGCCTCACGAAACGATGATTGTTCAAATACATCTTACCGCCTCTCATGGTGGCCATTATGATGGAACTGTAATTAAATATGATATTAATGATATATATTTTATATATAAGCTTCTGTAATTCCATTTTATTTTATATCATTATTCGTTTCATGTTGTATATACATACGATAATTTCATTTGAGGAAGTGCGGACTACCGCCCCCTTAAAATGATATGACTCGTTCATACCACACATGGAACATATAAAGAATGGTGTTGAGGAACATAAGTAAAATATATAAAAATATAATACTATAATGGAAAAATAATATACCTATGTATCATTTGGATTCAATTCATTTAAAATGAAAAATTAAATGGAAGTAGCGTTCGTGCGTACGTACGGACTACCGTCTCCACGAACACAGTGAGATCCATCCTCCATCGTATCCATTCAAGTATTATTCTCATTTTAGGGTTAAAAATAATTTTAATATCATTCTGATTATGAATAAGATATAATCTATCCATTACAAACATGTCTTACGTAACCAAACATTTAAGAAGAACGAATCGTTAACATCCGAAATGACGATAATTCTAAGATATTATTAACAAATCAATGTGAAAAGATCATATATGATATCATATTAAAGTAAATGATTCTTGAATTATTAAATAACAATTATTTCACCATTATACAGGAGGTAATACTACCATCGACCAAGGAAAATGTACAAAGTAAGGGATTCTCTTATCTCACATTCAATTCCGTGAGATTTCCATTATTCGCCACTAAATTATTGAAAGTGGTGTATTGTGTATGGCCATTTGATATATATTATCATGATTCTCTTTATATTCATGTTATACTGTAAATCATTTGGTGGTTATTAACTTTTGGCCATACGACTCAGTCGATTAACGTGGTAAGGGATTTTCTAATCTCACTTTTAATTTCGTGAGAATTCAATTGTTCACCACTTAATTATTGCATGTGGTGTATTTGTACTGCCCATGATTGTATTCAATGTGTAATATACTTTAATTTATGGGTATTTACATCATAATGGTATGATACTTCTTTCATGGGTGTATGTCTCGAAATTTACCTATTCGATAAGGGAATTTGAAATTTCAATTTCCACTCATTTGGCTTTACGCATATTTCATTTATTATATTACCCCAAGATTATGTGTGGAATCACTATTCATTTGATTATGTCATAATTTCCACTCCCCTTCCTGTGGATATAAGTTTGATACACATAATCACTCCATTGATAATTCTCAAGTCATTGATATGAATTTGATAAGAGTAATTTTAACTCATTCTCCATTTGTTGAGTTAAACATCCAATTCGTTGGTATTGTTTTTACAAGAATATGTGTCAATGTCCTTTGATTGTTTTGCACTGAATATCCAATAATATTTAGTGTATTTATATTTGTCACACATAATTATGTCATTGATTTATCCTTAACCTAAGGATGCAACCTTTTTGAGAGATTTCATCTCAATTTACATTCCATTGAGACTTCTTTGATGATATACACCAAATCACTTTTATGTGGTGTATATAATGTACTTTGACATAGTATATCATGATTCCATTTATTCTCATGATATTACAAAGTTTTGATTACCTCAATTATTTGTATTCAAGTGTCTCTTTTGGTTAGAATTTCTAACTAAAATACCATTTTTTTAAATGGTTTAAAGACCTATTCATCTAAACCTTTCTCATTAATGACCATGTTTTAAAAATGGTTTTATGGAATTATTTATATGGACATTAAAGTTTAGAAATCAAAACTACTTTTAAAAAGTTTCAAAGTGGTATGGGACACTTTGATTAAAAAATATACTTTTAAATGGCTTCTTGACAAATAGTGTGACTTTTAAATGTTTTCAAGAAAAGGGGGATAATTCTCTCAAATAGTTTGGATGATTATTTTCATTTATGTAAACATCGTTCATTATTCTTTATTGAGGTTAATGTGATACAATAAAATCTTCCATATTGTATCGAATGAGTTATGTTTGACTGTGGATGTGTTGTTTTTATACCATTCATGGTTTGTGGTAAAAGTATTGACATTTTGTATGCTAGTTTTAATACGAATGTTTATGTTATGTTTAAACATGTTCATATGAGGAATGCATTGGACTTAATAAGTGACGGGTGGAGCCCACTATAGCTCCTCGATGCATCGGTAGGTCTCATGAGACAAACTAGTGTCTTGGCACAAGGCCTTGGGAAAATATTATTTGTAGTCTTGGCACGAGGCCTTGGCTATGTGGTTATGATAGTCTGGCATTATGCATTCCATCATTATGAAAGTGGTTATTGATATTGAATGGGATTTTTCGACTAGTAGAATATCCATGTGAGTAAGTAAATGGAATTATTTTATTTTATCTTTGCAATTTTATGCTGAAGTTCAAGTTTAAAAGGCTTTTGTTTTAGTTATAAACTGCCTTAAGTGTTTATGCTTATTTATGAAAGCTTCTACTATAATGTTATCCTTACTGAGCATCTGAGCTCACCCCTTTCAATGTTTTATTTTTCCCAGGATTATGAAGAAATAATTTATGAATGACCTGCAGGGATAGTATGAAAGGATACGAAGACAAGATGTTTTTTTATGATGTAATATAAAAATTTATGGATGTATCTAGTTATTCCAAGATTACTTAACTAATTGATCATTCGAGATTTGATCTTTCTTGTGATCATGCCAATGTTATGTAATTAATGCACCGACTCTGGGTAACTGGGGTCGGGGCGTTACAGTTGGTATCATAGGAAGTTTAGTACAAACCTTGGAAGCTAGATTTAGATAAAATCTAATTAGAGCACGCAAACCTAAGATGAACTTTGAGGATTAGTATACAATAAATTCCTAAAATTTTTGAATTGTAGAGATTTTGTGAGTTTTCCGAGCAATACATCCCTGTCTGGATACGAGCAGGTAGAGGCGGCTCGGGCACAGATGTACCTAGGGGTAAAACCCGAAAACACCGCTTTGAGCTAGACTCGAACGGGAACTGGTGCACGACAACGGGCCTTGCTGCACTCTTGGTTACGACACTCCCGGGGGATATGCTTTGGTAAATTCACAAGATTATTATAAACCATTATTAAGGGAATACAAAAAAAATGCCCCTAAGAATGTATGTCGGGAAATAGATAGTGGATAACCTAGATTTTAACATAGGGTACCCCAAGTTAGGATATATTGTTCAATTACAAGATTATCCTATTATGTCTATTTTTTTTCATTCTTATTAGATAAGTATTCAAAAACCCTAATTGTATTTTCTTTTGTTAGTTGAAACATGGAGGGAGCAAGATCACGAACAACTCTTCTCTCTCTTCCTGAAGAACTACTTACAATTATTATCCAGAAGTCATGCGCAGACGATGTTGAAACTTTTTCAAATGTCCAAGTTACATGCAAACAACTTTATGAGACATCCAATACCTCTAGCATTGCACGATTCTTTCAAGGATCAAGTACCGACTATGGGATAATTTTGCGCTCTCAACTTTCTTACCACGCTAAGCGTGGGAAGTACCATCAGGGTCTTTTCAAATTATTCACTTTATCTCAAAATTACGATGCACTAAATGATTTTCTAGATGCTGCAGAAGAGGGAGACCTTCGAGCAGCCTATATGTATCAAATTATATATTTATGTCTTTTGGGATATACGAAAACTGATTTACCAAAACCTTATTTTGAAATATTTGAAGATGAATCAGTGAGAATTTTTCTAAAAAAACATGTTAAATACGATGTCTCAAAATTATATATAAGAAATACAAATTTTTTATGATGCATCGATGCTTCCATCGATATAATACAAAATGGATGAGGAGTTTTTGGGTAAAGGAAGTAGATGATTTTGAAAAATTCCTAAGGTACCATTGTGACACATGAACGCATTCTACCAAAAGGCAAATCTGCCTAGTCTCTCCAGAGTTCATGTTGTGATCCACATACCTCTAGTGACAAAATACATTCCTGACGCAATGCATGTACTCACCTATGAAGAATTATAACTGGAACTCGATCTATCTTATTGTGGAGAGCCTATCAGAATTCTTCATACCAAAGATCAAGTGTTGAGAAACCGGATGACTTGTTTGGTAAAAGATCTATGGAGAAATCATGAGATGGAAGAGGCAATGTGGGAACCCGAGGAACATATGATGAAGAACCTATGTGGAAATAAATGGATGGTGAAATGTTTAAAAGTGTTAGTGCTCTTTATTGATGGGATTACTTTGGAATAATTTTCTCTTGTATGTGTAAACCTACAATTTATCATGTGAAAATGATATCTGAGGAAGAATTATCTTTTCTGTTGCGGATATAGTTATAAATAACCATTTGGTCTTATATGATCATTGGGTTTGAGGAAATTATAATATATTATAATTTGGGATGAAAATGCAAGGTATGATATAATAGTTGTGGTTAAATTATGTTATTTTGAGGAATTTATCTCATTTTGGTAATATTATAAAATATAGTTTTTGAAAAAGGACAACACGTAGACCGTGTGACAACCCGTCGCGTCGGACAAAGTTGTGGGAATCGAACCCACAACCAAAGTGCGATTGGTATTTATCGCCTACCACTGGACTACGTGAAGTCCCTGTTTAGTGTGACTATTTTTTTTAGTTAAATGATTTTATTGATCAATAATAAGTTAATTTGGGTTCTTATTTCTTATCAAATGAATACCATTGGTATAGGAAAATGATTTGGTGCTTAAGTGATAAATATTATTTTGGAAGATGTTCAATTTATTGGGAACACTATATGCCCAAGGAAAATAGAATACTATGGGGTTTCATTTGAGGATTAATGGTAGATTTTTATCTATGTTTTTATTGCGGATTTATTGTGATTTGGGTTATTTATGTAAATGATTAACCTATAATAGAGAATATGTTATTAGGTTAATTACTTTTGAGTATGTGACTTTAAGAGTAGTTAATGTCATTTGGAGATAAAATTTAACATGGGAGACTACATAATCAAATTCTTTAATGATTTGGGGTTTAAATATTACTTTGGATTATATGGAAGGATTTTAAGCACAATTGATTATTGAATGGTATTTATTTAACTTTGGGGTATTGTTGGTTTAATTTTAGAAATTACGATTAGTGCATATTTATCTCAATGAATATCCTTTTGGGGGATCATTAGATCATTCACTAACTATTTTGGTTTTGATTAATCTTCAAAGACAATGTAAATATATGGTTTATCCTGCATGGATCATGTGATTCTATAGAAGTTTATTCTAGCTCTTCCAGTGTGACCAAGTCTTCTTTAATACTCATCGTTTAAAAGAAAATTGAGTTAGTGGTGGAAATTTATTAAATAATGAAAATCTACTTAAAATGTAAGTATATCTCATAATGTTCTTAGTCAATATCATAAATTAATTCCTCTTCCTTATGTAATGTAACTAAAAAAAATGTTGTCTGTTTACTTTCCTACTAGGAGACTAATGGTCGTTTGTCCCAACACAAGTTTGTGGTTTTCTCATTGTTAACTTTCTCCTGATCATGATTTATATCCCTCTCCATCAGAACATGACACTTATTTTATCATCCATATCCATGTTTTCTTACATGGAATCCTAGTATGGGTTATCTTGGATGACCCTTATACCTCTCTTTCTTTCATTTAAAGTGATAGTTTTATTGACTCTTTTTCCGATGTGGGACTTTCCATTATATTCCCAAGAAAAATTTTAAATATTGCGAGGACTCAATTTATTGAAGGAGGGGAGAATGTAACACCCCAAGCTTCCTCGGTATGTTTCCTTTCGAATAATGCAATGACGTGCATTGTACGTAACTTCGAGATTTTAACACACCACAACCAATCAAACTAGCTGTTATGAATAGTAATACCTACTTTTTGAAATTATATATATTTTATATTTCAAAATGGACTTCATTTTTGGATTCGGAGTATCTAATTTAGCCTAAGGTGAAATTTTGGTACTTTTCGGATAACTTTCATATTTTGATGAATAGTGAAAATTACTAAATTTTAATTAAAAACAACTTTTTTAATCAAAATAATTAATATTGATAAATTATTAATTTGAGTGGTTTTAAAGTATATTTAGAATATATTTTTACCATTTAATTTAATGTTTGTCATTGGACATAATTTCACAATTAAATCAGACATAAACAAGTGTCAATCTTTTGATAGTTATTATCTCTTAAAAACACGCTTTTTATTTTAACAACGGGAATTAATTTTAAATTAATTTCTGCCACTTCTGTGTTTTGAATTTGGAAAAATGGATTACATATTTGGAATCAGGATGTCCAAATTATGTAAATATGTAACTTTTATTTTTACACATTTTGAATAATTACTGCGGTAAATATTTTATTTACCATGGTTAAAAGGTAAATCCGGTAAATAAGGGTTAAAAAATAATATTATAATAATACAAAATTACCCTAAAACATGTCCTAAACTTATTGGTGGACACATACCCGACCATGAGCATCCTTGGGTCGATTTGGGGACCCCTTGGAGCCACTTTTATGTGGTAGGGACACATTATATTAATAAAGTTAAAATAAAAATAAAAATGGCATAAGCTTACATCTTTTAAAAGAACAATTTTTACATATGGTTATAGATGTTGGATTTTCGATTATAAATATTCATTAGAAAGATAAAAATATTTCCTACATAATTAAATTTTATTTATAATTTTTAGTCATCAAATAATTTAAATTATTAATGACACAATAATGATGCAATGATTACCTCATTAATAAATCATTTAAATAAATAAGATTATAATGATTAAAATATTATCTAAAACCTGTCCAATTCTTATTGGTTGATGTTATTTAGAATATGAGTCATATTATATTCGACCTCAATGATTTTTGGACCATTATAAACCTAATATAATTATATTATAAAGTAATACTTTCACTCTTTCCTAAAGAGCCCCTCCTCTCCCTTATAAAAGGAGACCACTTCTACTCATTCCTCACACCTCTCAAGCCACTTGGCTCGTCCAAACCCTGCCCAAATAAGCTCCCCACATCCCTCTCCTCCTCCTTGAAGCTTCCCCTTATGCAGAAAGCATTTCAAGAATTCCTTTGGTTCCAACCAAAGTGAGTTACCTAAATTAAAGGTAACGATTTCTCTTAAATTATTTTCATTTATTTTGCTTCTCCAACCCACAAAATGTTTTTACTTCCTTTATTTTGTGACAAAACCAGTATACACAATATACTAGGATGTTTTTATAATAAGGATTAAAACTACACATACACACAACTCCAGCTAATGGATGATGAACATAATGTTTCTGTGGATGGCAAACTAACGCCTCACGAAACGATGATTGTTCAAATACATCTTACCGCCTCTCATGGTGGCCATTATGATGGCACTGTAATTAAATATGATTTTAATGATATATATTTTATATATAAGCTTCTGTAATTCCATTTTATTTCATATCATTATTTTTTTCATGTTGTATATACATACGATAATTTCATTTGACGAAGTGCGGACTACCGCCCCCTTAAAATGATATGACTCATTCATACCACACATGGAACGTATAAAGAATGGTGTTAATGAAAATAAGTAACATATATAAAAATATAATACTATACTGGAAAAATAATATACCTATGTATCATTTGGATTCAATTATTTTAAAATGAAAAATTAAATGGAAGTAGTGTTCGTGCGTACGTATGGACTACCGTCTCCATGAACACGGTGAGATCCATCCTCCATCGTATCCATTCAAGTATTATTCTCATTTTAGGGTTAAAAATAATGTTAATATCATTATGATTATGAATAAGATATAATCTATCCATTAAAAACATGTCTTACGTAACCAAACATTTAAGAAGAACGAATCGTTAACACCCGAAATGACGATAATTCTAAGATATTATTAACAAATCAATGTTGAAAGATCATATATGATATCATATTAAAGTAAATGATTCTTGTATTATTCAATAACAATTATTTCACCATTATACAGGAGGTAAACCTACCATCGACCAAGGAAAATGTACAAAGTAAGGGATTCTCTTATCTCACTTTCAATTCCGTGAGATTTCCATTATTCGCCACTAAATTATTGAAAGTGGTGTATTGTGTATGGCCATTTGATATATATTATCATGATTATCTTTATATTCATGTTATTCTGTAAATAATTTGGTGTTTATTAACTTTTGGCCATACGACTCAGTCAATTAACGTGGTAAGGGATTTTCTAATCTCACTTTTAATTTCGTGAGAATTCCATTGTTCACCAATTAATTATTGCATGTGGTGTATGTGTACTGCCCATGATTGTATTCATTGTGTAATATACTTTAATTTTTGGGTATTTACATCATCATTGTATGATTCTTCTTTCATGGGTGTATGTTTCGAAAGTTACCTAATCGATAAGGGAATTTGAAATTTCAATTTCCACTCATTTGGCTTTATGCATATTTCATTGATTATATTACGCCAATATTATGTGTGGAATCACTATTCATTTGATTATGTCATAATTTCCACTCCCATTCCTGTGGATATATGTTTGATACACATAATCAATCCATTGATAATTCTCAAGTCATTGATATGAATTTGATAAGAGTAATTTTAACTCATTCTCCATTTGTTGAGTTAAACATCCAATTCGTTGGTATTGTTTTTACAAGAATATGTGTGAATGTCCATTGATTGTTTTGCACTGAATATCCAATTATATTTAGTGTATTTATATTTGTCACACATAATTATGTCATTAATTTATCCTTAACCTAAGGATGCAACCTTTATGAGAGATTTCATCTCAATTTACATTCCATTGAGACTTCTTTACACCAAATCTCTTTTATGTGGTGTATATAATGTACTTTGACATAGTATATCACGATTCCATTTATTCTCATGTTATTACAAAGTTTTGATTACCTCAATTATTTGTATTCAAGTGTCTCTTTTGGTTAGAATCTCTAACTAAAATACCATTTTTTTTAAATGTTTTAAAGACCTATTCATCTAAACCTTTCTCATTAATGTCTATGTCTTAAAAATGGTTTTAAGGATTTATTTATATGGACATTAAAGTTTAGAAATCAAAACTCCTTTTAAAAAGTTTCAAAGTGGTATGGGAAACTTTGATTCAAAAATCTACTTTTAAAAGGCTTCTTGACAAATAGTGTGACTTTTAAATGTTTTCAAGAAAAGGGGGATAATTCCCTCAAATAGTTTTGATGATTATTTTCATTTATGTCAACATCATTCATTATTCTTGATTGAGGTTAATTTGATACAATACAATCTTCCATATTGTATCGAATGAGTTATGTTTGACTGTGGATGTGCTGTTTTTATACCATTCATGGTTCGTGGTAAAAGTATTGACATTTCGTATGCTAGTTTTAATACGAATGTTTATGTTATGTTTAAACATGTTCATATGAGGAATTCATTGGACTTAATAAGTGACGGGTGGAGCCCGCTATAGCTCCTCGATTCATCGGTAGGTCTCATGAGACAAACTACTGTCTTGGCACAAGGCCTTGGCAAAATCTTATTTGTAGTCTTGGCACGAGGCCTTGGCTATGTGGTTATGATAGTCTGGAATTATGCATTCCATCATTATGAAAGTGGTTATTGATAATGCATGGGATTGTTCGACTAGTAGAATATCGATGTGAGTAAGTAAATGGAATTATTTTATTTTATCTTTTCCATTTTATGCTGAAGTTCATGTTTAAAAGTCTTTTGTTTTAGTTATAAACTTCCTTAAGTGTTTATGTTTATTTATGAAAGCTTATACTATAATGTTATCCTTACTGAGCATCTGAGCTCACCCCTTTCAATGTTTTATTTTTCCCAGGATCATGAAGAAGTAATTTATGAATGACCTTCAGGGATAGTATGAGGGGATATGAAGACAAGATGTTTTTTTATGATGTAATGTAAAAATTTATGGATGTATCTAGTTATTACAAGGCTACTAAACTAATCGATCTTTCAAGATTTGACCTTTCTTGTGATCATGCCATTGTTATGTAATTAATGCACCGACTCTGGGTAACTGGGGTCGGGGCGTTACATTTTTTCTTTATAAGTACTATTTTTATCTCAATGGAACTCAAAATTGTTATAAATTGTATACCCTTACGGACAGTCTGAGCTCACCCTTATTATATTCTCTATTTCCTAAGGTTAGTAATAATGGTTTTAATTATTTTATGACAAATAAGGTTGCTAAATGTAATTAACTTAGTGGAAAATGATGCAGTTATTTCTGAAACCATTATTTATTTAACCAATTTATTTTTATGAGTTTTTCATAATTGTTTATAACTTTAATCCTAAAATTTCATTATTTATATTAGTGATACAAAATTAACATTTTATGTAGTATGTTTTGGGATGGTTGAATTTGGGTTACATTTACATTTTCAAATCCAAAAATATCAATATTACATTTTAACATTATATTCGGAAGTATGGGGTAGGGTTTTTTATAATTGGTATTATAGTAATGGTTTAGATTGCTTTGTATATTAATATGATTTCATGTGAGGTTAAATTAAGAGGTAATGATAGCATCATGGGACTATAAGATTAAGGTTGATAATATGTTCAACATCTTATACAATAATTTTGAGCCATTAAGTGATGAAATTTTGAGGTAATTGATGCTATTTTTGGATACAAATTTTTAGGGTTACTGTACAACTATACCTTAGGTAATTTATGTAGTTTCACATGAAGGATATTTTCATAAGAATGATATTACATTTTTAGGGATGTTTGTTAAATGGCCTAGGGAACCTTTTGAGGGTAAAAATTCCATTAATTTTGAGGTTTCTTAGGTTATTTAAGATATATGTTTATTAATTTACTGAATGGTCTATGTTAAACATTTTGTGCATTTATGGAAATTTTATATTTAAATCTATTATTTATTTATGTAATGGTTTTTACATTTTTGATATTATCATAACTTGTGCTAAATTTTTTTGTTTTGGTTAAAATCTAAATGTAGGAGGAATTACTTGCCATCCTTTTATGAATTATATGATCTAAAAAATGTTTATTTTAGTGCTTCATGAATGAAAAATTTATCTTCAATAATCATTTTTTGGATTAAAAGAATATATTGGTGTGGAAAGTGATTAAAGGATGACATTACACTTTTTATGAAAGTATATTTGAATTTTTTTCTTAGTCTATATGGTAAAATAATTCCTCCACCATAGAAAAATGATCCTGAAAAAAAATTATGATAATAAATTCTTTTTTTTAAATCAATGTTCTTTTTCACACCTCATTGATTTATGATTTTTTGGTAGTTCACTTTTATATGATCATTCACTATATTATGATCAACATTATATGTCACTCTACATAATTATTTGGATATTAATATTTCCTCAATGTCTATATTTTAACTCCCCACCAATGTTTTCTTATTTGGAAGCCTAGTATGTATTATTATAGATAAACATATTATTTATGTTTTACTCTTTTCAAAATATTTTATTATTTACCCTTTTTATGATGTGGGTTTTAAACAATGGTATTTTAAAATTTAAAACCCTTCATTATCATGGTCATGATCAGATTGTGAGGATGAAATTTATTTAAGGGGGAAGACATTAATAACCTAAAATTTATAACAAATACAATGATTGATCGCATACATGATACACAACATCGAACATAAATGAACCATTAAATATAATTATATAAATGTGATTATTATAACCTAGATATTCAATTGGTTGGTATGAATAGGATTAACTGAATTATTAAATATATATATATATATGAAGTTCCTTATCAGTAAAAAAATATATTAATTATTATGAAAAAGTACTCAATTTTTTAAAAATTTATTTTCTTCTTCAAAAATCAATTTTCATCATAAATGGTTTTTTAGTGAATATAATAATTAATTAATAAAAATATTAGAAACATTACTTGATAAAATTAAATATTTTCAAATAATCATATAAAAATTATCGTAGGGTTAAATATTGTGCTTTTTCTGAAAAGATTCATTTTTCTGAGAATAATGAAAAATAATAATTTTCAAAAAACTGTCATTTATTAGAAATAAATATAAAAATTATGTTTGTAATTTGATCTCAATGTAATAATATAATTTTTAAATTATATATAATATAATTAATAACATTTTAATCAAAATTATTTCTAATTTTTGTATAGGTTTCTCTTTTGACATAGAAATGGATTTTTATAAAAACAATTTTTCATTAAGCTTTAATAAATAAAGATAAAATTTAATTATGAAAACTCTAGGAATTTAATATTGAAAATTATAATTAAATTTTATTAATTTGGAGGTTAAATTGTGTTGAATACTTCCCATTTTTTTTCCCACTATTATTGTAAACCTTAGTAAATATTCTCACCTCGGTCCGGGTAAATCTAGTAATTAAGGTTAAAATTTTATGATAAGGACTAAAAATAACAATAACACATTGCTATAAGATATTTTATGAGTTGTTTCAGTGCATACCCATTTAGGATTGTAATTTAGGGAAAATATTTATAATTTTTTCTTTGAAAATGATTAATATATTATTCAAAATAAATATAAAGTAAAAAATTTCACTCAGTAGCTTTCAATATCAATAAATTTTTATGATGCTGGTAAATTTTCCTTATATTTGGTTATACGATGTTATTATTAATATATATATTTTTTAATAATTGTAATTTATTTTTAATTTTTATTGACGAAATAATTACCTTAAATGTTCATGTAATGCCAACACAGTGCTTGTGCAGGCAGTAGAAAAATCATGCAAATGATTTAAAAAATATAAAAGTATTATTTTTGGATAGATTTAAAGTATCCAAAGAATTTTATATAAAAATAACATATTATAGATTTTTTAATATAATATTTTATAATTCCATTATTTTCATTTTGTTTTCAAAGTCAAATAATGTGAATAATGTCTAACATTAAACTACTGATATATAATGTTAAATAATATGTTATAAATATTATTAAAAAATAATAAAAGTACAAAAAGGGAAAAATATATATATAAATAAAAAAAAATTATATATAATTTCCAATTATGATCTAATTTTTAACATACACTTGAATTTATAACCCTTTAATATGAAAAATTATTTTACTCTAGCTAAGGTTAAACAAATTTAAGGTATGGGTTAATCAAAAATATAAGATTTAAAATAATATCTAAATCTATATAAATTTATTTTCACATTATTTTAATACCATAAAATCCTTATATTCAAATTAACAAAACTATGGAACCATTTTACATTTGTTATACACATATTATATTATTTTATTTTATATTTTTCCAAAAGTGACATTAATGATATTTTATAATAAAAAATAACCTATTAAATCATTTAAAATTCCTAAAATATTATATTTAATAAATTTAATCGTTTATGGTTTATATTATCAACTTTTTTTCATTTATTGTTCACTTTTACCTTTATGGTAACTTTCTTGACTCCTATAATGTAGAAAACATTGATATCACAATAATTGTCAAACTGGTGTAACACAGGTTAAAACAAAAATATAACGGTATGAACATAATATAAAATTGAAAAAAATATTGGAAGAGATTTTGTAAAGCCAATCCCATTATATATTATAATTATATCAATTTTCGTCCATTTTTCTATGAAAAATAATTTATAGTAATTTAATACTTTAAGTAATTCCAATAGTGCTTGTCCCCTCACATATAAAAGCGTACCTACTCTCCTCATTTATTCATACTTAAAAAACCATTTGGTTTATAAAATTATTACCCAAATACCTTATTTAAATCCCTATACATGTTATAAAGGACTTATTTTGAGAATAATACCTACCATAGAGGACATAAACTGTAAAAAATGAGGTTGTCCGAAAAAGATGTATATCTTTTAACCGAATGTTTTACTTTTATTTCTTCTTCTACCTCCTTAAAATTATATTAAATCATGATTAAATAATAAAATCAGTATATTATATATACATATGTGTTTTTATGTTAATATGATAACCTATAAAAATCTTATTCTTCCATCAAATGGGAAATGAATCAATCATTCGTGTGTACAACAAATTACTACATTGCGAAGCAATGTAATTTGTTTTCCATCACCACCTATCATGATAGGTTATAATGATGGATTTATTATATATATATAAATATTACTCAAGATATATTTATCATTATTTAAACATAACATATCATATAATTTTTTATCATCCCATCCATTGAATAATGATATCATATTACGTGCATACGTGTGGACTACCACCTCCATGAAGAAATGACATTCGTTTTACATCACCACATCACATGTATGATATATATTAGTTTATTTAATGATATAATAAATTATTTATGATATTATCATAATTATTTTAATATAAAATAATATTTACTTATTCTCCCTCATGTTCATTTAACAATATAAACATTACTTATGCGAACGTACGACCTACCGTCTCCATGATTGTAACATAAATCATTTTGTCCATATAAACATTAATAATTGGTTTAAAAAGTGTTATTAATGTATAAAAATTATAATTATGAAATTATTATTATTATTATTATATTATGTAATAATGATTCCTTAACCACAGTCAACATACCAAAGTTGTTTTGAAGTTATGATCAAAACATCCTCAAAACATCTGATGTGAACATAATTGATTAAGTAATTAATAGATAGAAAAAATAAATAAATAAAATTGTATATGGATATTTAATTGATTCTACAAAACTTATTAATAAACCAAATAATTTATATAAGGTTATTATTCCTTACTTAATCGATAGACATGGGTATTTCCTACTCGATGTATGGGTTTTCATAACTCAATTTCATCTCATTTAGTTGTATCACTTCTTAAATTATTATAATATATAAATATTATGATTGAAATCACATTTTTTGGATTTATGTTTTAATTATACTTTTTTTTATTTTAATTTTTAAACATAATCACTCCACTAATTATTTAAAAATGTAATGATATGATATTTGTTAAGGGTTATTCATCTAAAATTATTTTTCATTGGGACATACATTAATGCTATGCACCTATATTATTTAATTTAGAATAAATAATCCCCCTTTGAAATGTTATAACATGAATATTATTATTTTTAGGATTTTTATGATTTCATTTATTGTTTTTCCTTCATGAGGATTATTATTAAAAAATTACCAAAATTATAAGGGATTTATTATTTAATTCCATTTTCACATGGATTATTTATTCGTGAATTCACATTAAATAAATTATTTGATCCATATATAATAAACAATTTTATTTTAATTCTCATGTGGGTAATTATTGAATTTTAATTTTTAATTACCATTTTTTTCTCTTTTCTACTCAAAATGGTTCATAAAATATTTCGACTAAAAACTGATCTTATATCTCCACTTTTTTTCTGGAAAACATTTTTATTCCATATCCATGTTTTCAAAAAAATTAACAATTTTTTAAATGTTCATAATTTATATTTAAAATCATTTTTACCATTGTTTTAATTTTTATAAATTTTTTTAAAATAATATTCTTTTCAATTTTTGAGCAGTTATCTTTTATAGAAGGATTGAACATATTATTTGTTTTTATGATAATAACATAAATATAATTTTCCACCTTCATGGCCAGTCAATTCTAGGAAAATTATTTTGCAAGTTTCTATGGTTTTTTTCAAAGAAATTTCTTTTTTCTAATATTCTTAAAATTTTTAGGTTTTTAAATTTATTTTCCTCAAGAACTATTTTAATGATTTTTAAGTTGTATTTATATTCATCAATGAAAAAGTACCTTGATTTTACAAATGATCCATTTGGGATATGATGTACTGATTCCATCCATAATATTTATTTGGATGTATTATGATTATTTCAAATTTATTTTCATAGAACCTATTTTTTTCCATGGGTAAATTATGCTATTAAAGAACAATGATTATTGTTATTCTGAAAAGTGAGAACTTATAAATATTGAAGTCATGAATTGTAATTATACATTATTAATGTCAAAGGTCGATACTGATTCATGTTATATAAATGGGTGGGCCGGGTAGATCTATCCAATTCATTGGGTAATGTCCCATGTCTTCAATAAAATGAAGTCGAGAGTTAACTAGGGTGTTTTTTCTTATGGATATAACTGGGCTCATGTTATTTCAGACAAAAGTTAATAGAAGTTATGATGATAATGTTTCAGGATATCAATATATTTTCATTATTCTTCTATGGGACGTGAATGGTTCCTTTGTTCAATATATATTCGTCAATGTGTCTATTTTTATTATGTTTTGGAAGATTAATGAACAAATCATGGAAGTTTGGAAATGTAATACCTTGACTTTGGTATTATGGATATTCATTAACATGAAGAAAAATGTTTTTGATGTATTTGAGTTCAATGTAATGTTTATGAGAAGTTACAAATTTTTTGCATTAAGTTGATGAAGAAAGAAAAGGATGGTTGGTATTGGGTGAATGAAATATAAATAAAAGAATAATTTTTGGGTTTCAGAAGAGTACATGTTCTGAGAAGCTACGGATTATTGAAATCTTGTTTTGTGAAATGATATTTTGGAAAATTGGTGTCAACTTTATAAGAATCTTCTTACTCTTAGGAAGATTCTAACTACTTGAGTTTTCAATGGAATTAAATTATTGCAAAATAAGGTGTTATACTTAATTTGGTTATATACCAAAGTAGTCATTCCATCACAGGAAAAAATGAATGATTACCAAGGTGGATTTATCCTTGAGCATTATGGTGGAGTCGTAGAGCTTACATGGGATTTTCTAGGAGAACGACGAGTTCATCTAACATCTGTGGTCTCATGGATGGCCCATCTGGATGTTTGGGACCTAATTAATTTTTTCAGGGTGTCAAATAAGATCATGGTTTAATGAACTATCACACACCTAAACAAACTAATTATGTGGTAATAATATAAATGGGACACTAATAATTTAAATAGTTATGTTCTGTTTTGGCAGATATAAAATAGTTCATCACTGCCTTCCCAACATGATTGGATACAAACCTTGCAAGTCTTTTATATAAATATCCCCCCATTAGATGTTAGAAGGCATCTCGAGTTACTATACCATGATTCATGTTGGATTTTTTAAATATTATCTAATTTTTATACATGAATTCATGGTTACACAATATTAGAAAAATCTTGAAACAAAATTTTTTTGAATTTTTTATATTTATAATAGTTGATTTGCACTCTATAAGACTTCATGAAACATAACACTTAGGACATTCAAAGTGTGTAAGGCATTGATAATTCTTAAATTTTTTATGAAATTTTGTAAGACATCATAAATCATAATACAAATCTAAAAGTATTATGAAATTCATTTTAGTGAAAAAAATAAAGTGTTTCCTCGTGCATTAATTCACTGAAAGGGAAAAAGAATTTAAGGAATGATCAAATAAGATGATGACATATCGAGTGTTTAACATAAAAAAATAGTATTTGGTTAATCACGATCTTAGAAGATAATAGAAGGTTAATATGATTTGGGGAAAGAATAGAAGGTTAATATCATGAGGATGTAAAGACATAAATAAAACTAAATAGGAAGGAGTTTTATAGAGTGATATTTTCAAGAGAGTTTGTAAAATAATGAGATTCATGGATATTTCATAGTTTGTATTCATATAATGAATTGAATATTGAGGATGATGGAGATAAAAAATTCATATTCAAGTATCATGTAACATCCCTCCATAAATAATTGGATATAGAGGCGGAATAAATTCATATATCCTTAGGTATAATTCCATAGACACTAAAGGATGGAAATAATTGTCAATGGTTTAACCACAAGAGACAAGGGGGAACCGTTTACACATTAATAAACACACAAAGACAACACACACATATCAAGATAAAAATAAATAAACAAGATATATCTATATAAATGATGCATGATCCAAAAAAACTACAATAAATGAAATCAATCCATCACTAAACAATAAAATATGGAGGAAAATCATATTAGTAGTGGAATAATAATAGATAGAGACTAAAAATCAAAAGAAAAAAAGTCCCAAGAACTGAGGTGGCACTACTCATGACCATGACATGAACAAACTCCATGCTCCAATCCCACCAATTATGATAGCATCATCATGTATCACCATTAGAAAAGTAAATAATCGATACTTTTAGATATCATAGAAAATAACATTTATATATGCACCAAAGTGAAAATGCATGGGAGAGTAACCAGAAGCAGTAAGGATCCCCCAATATTATTCACATATACTATTAGGACTATAAATAAGTTATCTCATAGGATATAAAAAAGTTTGAAATAGTATTAAACTAGTTAAAATTTTTCAAAATATAAAATATATTAGAGGAAGAGTATTTATTAAATAAATTTAAACAAATAAGTTTATCTTTTATAAAACTGGAAGAAATTCATAATTAATAGTTGTTAATAATCATCCACGTACTCTCACGCACTCAGTAATGCATGCTGAATAAAACCCATATGTATTCAAGTGGTGTTACATCCTGCACTAATATATTTCTTGGTAAAATATTTACCCTTTTGTATTTCCATCGAGTACTTAGAACCAAGTCTATTTTAATAAGGCCTCAAACAATGATCCCATGAACACACACCAACTTTTTACATTCCAGAAATGACCCACAACACACAATGCCAAAACATGTGTCAAAAGAATCTTTCATTTAATAAAACACGTCTATTAAATTTAGAAAGTCCATGGATTGTGACACACACAATACAATTTCAAATTTGACATGTAAGAGAATCATTAGAAGAGTTGTATGTAAGAAATCATTGAAATAAATATGAGAACTCTTTTTTTAAAACATAAAACCCATTAATTTAAAATAAAATTATATGGAAGGAATTCCACATACAACATGTTTTTTTTATCATGTAATATCATCAATGATTACAAAAATATAGCATATTTCTTTGGTTACTCTATTAAATCCCAAATATATATCACCAAAAACACATCTCAATATCAATGATGATGGAATTTCAACATTGAGATATGGTTAAAATTCAAGAAAATTTGAGTTGATCCATGATGAGAGGGATGAACAAGATCTTATCCTCAAATTTTCACAATCGAACACTTGAATATTTATTGGAATTAGATTCCAAAAATAAATATCAATTGAAATTACCTAGGGTATCAATGTTATTCAATAGGAAAAGATAATAGTTTAATAAAGAATTCAGAACTGCATGATGTGGTAAAACTACCCAGACCTAAAAATAATTATGAGAGGTATCTAATGCTAAAAAACGTTTTCCATAGTTTTATTCTAAAAAAAACTCACATCATGGGACACCTTATCAATTCCCTCGGTTTTAATGATTTATGATTTGAAGGAACTCACAACATCTAGTTAGGATTATTTACATTTTGAATACTCTATTAATTGATTAAATAATTCCTATAGAAATATTATAATTGTATTATCTAAATTTTTCATACAGGATTCCTGAAAATTATCTAAAAGACTATAAATACAAAACAAAAAACATTAAACAAAAGAATATCTCAAAATGGGGGTGCTAAATATAATATATATATATGGTGTGAAGGATAATGGAAAGTAATATATAGTTGATATTATTCTAAATAGAAGAACATATTAGTATTGATGAAGATATAAGGTAATACTAATTATTTTAAGATGTTTAGTGTGTCAATGAAAAAAAAAATTGATATACATTATAGTTATTTTACAGTAATCAAGAATAGGGATATGAATTAATAATTGAGTTACCCACATCAGTTTTCAATAGAATAGAGGTCTTTAGTTTTTTTAAGAGGGGGAGGAGAAGGAGAAACTCACATGTTTTCAAATGAGAAGAATAAAATGAAGGTGTTTACACTGATGTGAATATAAAAGAATAGTAATGGAGTGTTACAAAAACATGTTATATTAAAAAAGAAGAACATGATGTTTTTTATTCATGTTGTTGTGAATGTAGGAGATGATTAAGAAGACCAAGAAACACATCAAAGACTTATATAAATCTTAATTAGAAATAATAATCTCATATTATTTCTGAAAATTTTATTTCACATTGATTTTATGATGTATTAAGACTCAATTGAATAGTTTAAGAGTTTAGGATGCAACATACACTATTAGTTGATGTGTAATATGAGTTCTAGGATACACCTTAATAGTTTATTACCCACAATTTAATATTAGTGGGTTGTGTGATCATGTTTTGTTCAATACTACTACGATGATTAGTCATATAATTTTAATAGGCGGACCTTGTAAATATATTGTTCTATTTTTGTGAAGCCATTTGGATGTGCTAACAAAATAAATGTATGGTTAGTGAATGTGAGATCTATTCAATTAATCAGTGCATTGTTAAAATAATGTTATATAAGTTTAAATTAACAAAAAATAAACTATCACTAATTCACCACCACTATCACCTCATATAGATAGGAATATCCCAAATTGATCCAACAATTAGTATCAACACTAATTTACAACTATGAATATATTATATAAACTAATGTTGTTTTGAATATTAGAGTTACCTTTTCTGAATTTATAATGAACTGAAATTTTGGATATGATATAGGTATTTATGATAATAATTTCATCACAAAAAATATGATCATGTACTAGAAAATAAATAGAATAAAATATTGAATAATTCATCACCCTCTTGCTAAGTGGAATAATTTATAGTTCCATCATGTAATAATACTGAAGTAATAAGATATTACTTGAAAGGAGAAGAACATTTGTTTCCATCTACCACCATGGTGATGGACATCATTTGTAGCTCATAAGATTCAACATATTCCAAGGATCCAGAGGTAAGTGAGAGTTATTCAAATATTTTCCACAATAATAACCATCCATGCTTGGTAGTGATGACATGTCCATGGATTCGCATGAAATATTTGTTGAACCATTATAAGATGTAGTGTATAGTTTTTTAGAGATTTTTGTTAATTTCTTGGATTTTTTAAATTCAATAATAATAAATCATTCTAATTGAAATGTTTGTTGAAAATTTAAAGAAGGATTTTAATGAAAAATATCTAAACTATATAAATATATCCAAACATGTTGGATCCTTGGAATCTATGAATTTGAAACATGAAGAAAGGATCATAAAATTTGAGAAATATTGGATTAATATAATCCATGAAAATTATGTGTCCAAAAAATAATTTTATGATAAGTGTCTTTTATTATAAATAAATTCGAAAGACTACATTAATGTCAATAATATTTATTTAGAAGATAAATCAATGAACATTATGGGATCTATAAATTGATGAAAATATACTAAAAACGTGATGAAGAATTGGAAATAATAAGGAATGAGGGTGAAAAAATGTTTAGGATAGTGGATGATGAGAAATTCTATATCAATATGAAGTGTCTTGATAATGAAATAAAATTTGAAATTCTGGAAATTGATTCGGCCCTATCATGATAATAGGATGAGGAAAAACTCATTACTAACACGAAACCTTTATAGGAGGGTTCATGTTCAAAAATAACTCAAACTGGTAGAAAATATTAAGTGATATCATCTTATGATCAATACTCATTAAGTTCAAAGAAAAGGAAACAATCCATCACAAAACCTAATATTTGTACTAAATAATTTTTTATAGATAGTACATGGGTAAAATCAAAATTTCTAAACAATGGATGTGAAAAAATGATGAGAATCCTACCACCATGATATGGTTGTATATAATAAAGTGTATGATATATTATTTTCCAATAGAATCCCTACCATTTAAGATTAATTACTAAAAAACATGTTATAATCTATAATAAATTTGGATAGAATGCAGTTAATTAAAAGGGATCAATAATAAGTGAACATTTTTGTTATTGTAATAAGTTTTAGCATATAGAATTAGATTTTCGTCAAATCCATGGATTATTGAATTAAAAAGGAATCATATTTCAAGTGGGGTGAGTCTAAGATACTACAGTATTAGTATATTATGAATAAAAAACTATCAATATCAATGAAATATGAAATTATTGGAAATATTTACGTTTTCATCAATGGTCATGGTCATGGGAACATGAGTGATACATGATTTTATAACATAATTGAGCATTCATCAAGTCAAAATATGTTTAAATGACCACTAAAGCCAATTAAAGGAAGTAATAGTTGATTAATGATAATGTTCTTCTAATAAACTTCCCTAGAAGTTAGAAAATATGGAGGATGAGTTATTATTTGGTAATAAGAACAAGTATTATGTAGTTAAAAACAATCACTAGAATTAGAAGAATGAGGATACGCTTAAAGGGATGAATTGCATATATTATTGAGAAATATGTCCTACCATGGACTCATGGAAACAATCCATGTGTTATAGTATTAATTTAAGAAACAAATAGAAAAATAAAATCAATAAAGAAGGAGGAATCACTAGTTAAAAAAATTAATATTAAAAAATATATTCCACATGAAGAAGATGAATTTCCTGTGGAATTGTAAATAAATGATGACCAAAGGGTTTTAGAGGAGTTGTGTGGAATATATAAGATGAATGTACATACATCTAAATATTTTTTAATAATTACGTAGGCAGTAGAAGAAGTTATTAAGAGGATAAGTACTCTACAATGTGATACATTTAGCTTGAAATCGTAAAGAGATATATATAGCCCAAATCCAAAAATCAAAAACATATTTTTGAAGGAATGAATAATAGACCCACCTAGTTTAGAAAACATTTTAAAACATGTTATTCAAATTAAGGAATAATTGGATCCACTATATTCCTTATCATATTTGTGGCATTTATATTATTAACATATATAGAATCTAAGGTAAATATTGTTCTTAGGATAAAATCAAAAGATGGTGTGTGTGTTTTCAACACTAGAAAATAAACTGAATAAGAATCTATCCTATATTGATTTATATATTCAAATTTTAAGTATCATGTGATTAAGAATATCATTTTTAATAAATCCATATATGCTATCAAATATGGACAGTTCCTTGAAGTGATCCATTTTTGTTAATTTTCAACATTGGATATCTTAAAATATATCTATTGAAACTACTATAAATCGGTATTATACTAATATTTTAGTTTAACCATTGGTATAGCATATTTATGGGAATTATATACAAATGGTTTCATTAAACCACTAGTTTAGAAAATGTTATACCACAGGTCATTAAAAACCATAGTTATAGAGTACGGTTAAGCCATCATTTTTAAAAACTCATTGGTATAGCCATATGAACATACCATAGACTCACAACCTCCCATATCACTACTTTCTACATTCAACCCTACTAATGGCCTTCTATTTTCTCCCACCGCCACAGTGATCTCTCCTTAGTTTTTGTTTTTATTATAGTCTTCTAGAACGTCAAACCGGTATGTTCGAAGACTTTAATCTCTTCCACCAAGAACCCTTTTCTTTTTATTATATTTTTAAAATACTATCATAAATTCTCTTATGTCCGGATTCATTTTGATTCATATAAGGAGGGATATTTTTTAATTTATTTCATAATAAATCAGATTTTTTGTGACATTTTATAGTTTAGATACTTGGTTCTTATATTTAAATATAATATAAACCTATTATTTAGTGTGATATATGAGGTAAATCTATAAATAATTATTTTATTTTTTTTGGAATATATTAGGTACTTATGAATTTATTCATTTCAATATTTTATTTTAATAAAAGAAATTATTCATTTCAGGCCTTAAAAATGTTTGTATTTAAAATATAATATATGTATTGAATATATAGAATGGTCTTTATTTCATAAAAGGTTCAATATGGATGTAATTTTTTTATTACATGATCATATTTCATAAATTATGTAAATTATGCGGAACATATTTATATAAAAGTGAATTCCCTTTCTTTTGATATCTCTAAATAGATGTTTTTGTAATAGATTATGCCTTGTGTGGGTTGTCATGACTATGAATTTATTATGACTTATTCCATACTAAACACATAATTAGTTTACTACTAATATAATAATGTTATTGATCAGCCTCAAATAATGCCATGTTTTCTTGTAACTTCTGATCATTACAGCACTATATATAATATGGATCATGTTAAATGGAAATTATTGTATTTAATATTATAATTATCATATAGACTAGTTTGTCAGTTATTCCATACAAATAATATTTTTTTGTGGTATTATGTATAATTATTACTCATTTATATAGTTAAATTCAATATTATAGTTTTATTTATATATTATATGGTTATATTATGTGATTGAGTTAGGAAATTAAGGATATGGTAGATTAATATACACTTTTAATTATTTCCAAATGGCCTTTTCCAATCTTAAATTTTAATTTTCATGACAATGTAAGTTGTTTTTATAATTATATATTCATGTATGTTAAATTTGGTATTTATACACAAATATGAAGAGTGATTTAAAATGTATTTAATTTCAATTTTAGTTTAATTTTTTCCATGTGAATTAAATAAATTGAAAATTTTCATTTCCTTAAATATATTTTGTATTTGAATTCAATTTTACTTCATTAATTTTATTACATTACATATAACATTTATTTATCATAATTGATATAAGTTTTATGAGTGAAACAAATCAGATATAAATATATTTTTGAACAAATTTGATTTTTTTTGATTTTTCCATTAATAATTCAACAGATATAGGTCTTATACACAGCTTATGATATAATTATGCTAGAATAACATGATTAATTAATGAATAAGATATCTACCAATTGAAAAAATATATGTTTTCAAACAAAATATGTTGTCTATTATTTGAAGGGGTAAAAATAAATTCGCAAAATGTTTATGATCTACATGAGGGGACTGAATTAGAGAATATATTATTTGATCGGTTTCCATTTATTATTTACCATGATAAAAAAAGTGTGAAAATTCAATAATACCATTATATGAGAATAGATTATATTTTTATTGAAAATTTTGATGTTGATAGTATGAAAAAAATCTAAGGATGATTCCATGACACTAGTATATTAGTACTGTGTAAAAATGAAAAGGGTAGAAATTTTAATATGACTGATTTGTGGGAAAACAATAAATGGAATTTCAAATAAATCTATTGATTATTTTTTAACCTTATTGAAGTAATTACTTCAAGATGGTGTAGATATTACCTATAACCATTATATGCAATAAAAGTTGATTGAACTAATTATATATTATACAAATAAAAGCCATTCTTATCCAAATGATTTCGGCTTATTCTAAGAGGTAACTGCTGGCCTAAATGATTATATTAAAAGTGGAACATCTCGATTGAAGCCAAATGCTGATGAAATTACCTCTCCAGTTCCATATAATGTAATTTTGTACTTTATTTGATTTTTAGACTCTGTAATTTTTTCATGTCTGTTGAAATATCAACAAATATGTTAGGGAATGATATTGAGAGAAATAAGGATAATTATGAGTTCATTCCTCCTACTGATGGATTATCAAGGAATACATTTAATGCCTAAAATCCTAATGTTCTATTTAAGGTTTGTAATGAGATTTTGGTTCTATCATTTTATAGTTTTAATATATTGGGACATATTATCATTTTTATGGAATATGGCTAATTTTCAAACATATTTATAACCTTTCTCCATGGATGAGTAAGAAAAAAACCATTCGATTTATTCATCATATGCATATTTGGAACTTCTTATCCTATAACTGATATAGATGTATACTTTTATCCTACAATTAAAGTTTTTAATAATCATAGTAATGTGGGTGTGTGCACATAAGATTCTTGTATGAAAGACATATTTCAAATAGACATGGCACTTAGGTCGATGATAAATGATTTTCTTGCTTATGCAATGATGTTTAGTTAAAGCATGATGGTAAAACATACATATCCTATTTTTATATAGAATAATTTATAAATCTTAATTTAATATCATTATTGTTATAGTTTTATAGTGAATTTATGATTCTTTCCAATGGATCATCTATATAGGAATAATTGTCGAAGGTTTGAAAATACAATGGAGACGAAAAAACCACATTAGTGTATATTTAAAACTAATGTACATATATATTTATAGAATACAATATTTCATTTAAAGAAATTAGATAAAATTTAAAAATAGTAATCATTTTTTCACCAAATCCAATTAATATTGGAAGATGAAAAGTATCTTTTTTTGATACATTATTGGACATCCATATTTTTACCACACTATTTAGACATAAATCACATTGAAAAAAATATGTGAACTGTTTTATTAATTTTTTTTAAATGTTAAGTGTAATGAAAAATAATATTTATGATATTTTCATGACTTGGTGGATTGGGGTATTAGACTAAAATGGAATATTATGTATATTACTGAAATTAAATGTAAATTTTAGTGTGCTTCTTATGTGATGACGCCTTAAGGATAAAATGGATGTACTATTGAATACTATGGATCATGTTCTATATTTTAAAAATATATAAAAATGATTCAATACAATAGAGTTGATTCTAAAAAAAATAATACTCATGATTATCACGTCCTTCATCATGAGTTGATTCCAATAGAAATCTATTGTCTATGTCCATAAACACAAGGTGGAAATGATTCGATTATGCTATTTTTATAGAGATATTGGTTTTAAATATTTTCCCAATAATTTATTGAAAAATATAGAATATGGTACCATTAAATTTTTTTTGAGTTACATAACATTTTTCCTCCATCATTTTTCAAATGCATGATGCATGTAACTATCCATGTTCCATCTGAAAAACATCATAGAGGGCTTGTTTCATTTCATTAGAAGTACACAACTGAAATCAATATGTACAAATTAAATTGTAACATATTAAATAAGAATAATATTTATGGTTACACTATTAAAGGTTACTTGGATGAAGAATACATGGATTTCAGATCAATGTATTCTACTGATGTGACAATGAGACATAAGTGGAAAATTATAAATAAAGAAGAGTAGTATGAATAAATTTTTCCCAGCTTACCATCATTTCTCAAAATAGGTAGAATTCATGACTCATAAACATTATCTACCATAATCTTTGATGAGAAGGAGATTTCACAAAACACTTTATTTCTTAACTAGGAATTTTTTCAATGACTATATCATGTTTGTTAATTTAACAAATAGATGTTATATCATCCCATGTTATTGGACTTGTGTGTTAAACGACTTCTATATTTTTATTTAGGAATATAAAAAATTATAAATATAAATCATCATTCATTACCTTTAAGAAGAATATAGACTTTTCCTAGAAAAGAGTTATATTATTTATTGAAGTTGAAGGTAGAAGTATTAATGTTATAAAATAAAAAAATAGTATTCATTTAATTTTAATATTATTTTTTTAAAAACAAATTGGAGTTTACCTAAAAAATATATATTTTATGAAATAATATTGTTGGATTTTGGTCCTAATTAGGTGGTTTGTGAATTAAAATCAATTATGATCAATGGGTAAAAATTTATTATCACTAAATTATCAATGAAGAAGAGAAAACAATATGATGGTATTATGGTAAAAACCAAAATAGATTGTTATGTCCCGAAATAATATAGTTTCCCATAATATTAAATTGTTTATTATTATGGATTTATTGTTAAAATGATAATATTGGATTAATTATCACATGGTCGATTCACTATCATGAAATACAAGTTTATTGATGAAATAATCATACATAGAACATTTATTAATTATTTTGGATTTTTAGTTGTTGACATGACTCACATTTTTTCTGACGATGAGCCATATATTTTAAAATCACTGGTCCAATAAGTACATTATGTGAATGATCATATGATACCTAAATTTAGTTCAATTATTAAATTAATTCCATGACATATTTTCAAGGATGGTTGGATGAAATTGACATCATCACTACCCGCATTTGACTCGATCAGTTTATTTCTTATAATGAATCATATAGCCTAATTGTTATAGTTGATTGTGAACTAGATGTTGTGGTGGGTAATATATAAAATCATCCATATGTGTTGAATTTTTTTATCACATCTCTATGTTTTCTGGTTGGTATCATTAATTTTTATTTAATATTGGTTTCATATATTTTTAATCCAACTTGAACATCATGTGTATTTTCAATATAATGTGGTTGTGTTTTTCTTATAGTTTTATTTTTAAATATTTAACTAAACTATATTAGAATATAAAAAAGAATAAAAAGTAATTCAATTAGAATGAAACAAGATTAATTTCATTAAAAAACAATAAAATATTTAGAATAAAATCCAATAACAATGAAATGAATGAACAAAAAAAAAATAGAAAAACATCCAAATGAATGAACTGGAAAAATGTACAAATGGCGTAATATAATAAAATTTTTTAACAAAATTAAATAACAAAAAATGGATTGGATCAAATAGAAAATAGAAAAATAAAACTATATTATACTCATATTTAATTTCATAATTATAAATTGTTGGTTTTTGTATGACACATCTTTTATGTTTTTATCTTCATACCACAAAATATGATATGATTATATAATGTTACTACATACCATTTATTTATAATGATAATTGATATCCCTTAATTATGTTACATCACCTACTATTTCTTGTTTGGCCTACAAATTAGTTATGAATTTATAATTAAATGAATATTTATTTTCCAATGGAGGAAATGAATAAAATTTAAAAGATGTGAAGGAAGATGAAGTATGACAATAATTGTTGCATGAGAGAAATATTCAATCCCATTATGGTGCTTATTTTGACTATAATATTTCAAATATATGTATCCATAACATAAAAATTAATGTCATTAATCATTTTAAAAAAATTTCTTTTGAACCATCACCTAGGAGACAACTACTCTCTGACCAACCTAGTGATAATGGTGTTCATCCTGACAATTCAAGGCAGTGGTACTAGATCTGCTTGTACCAATCGTCACACCCTATGACACCTAGAACCTTAATTAGATATACCATTGTTAATAATTTCATATCCTAATCATTAGTTAGATGCACAAATGATATTTAGGATGCATATACATTCAACACCATTTACATCTGATCCTAATTGTATATCTTTTCTTTACCTGAAAATGGATCCCAATCCCTATACATATTATCCTATTTATAGACATTTATTTTATTCTCTTTTTACTATTACTTCATTCTGTCTTATTTGTTACGTTAATGGTCCTTTTAGTTATTCTTACGTGCATTTTTATCCACCTGAGTATACTGATCATCATAAGAAGAAAATGGATCCCACAACTACAATGGTTGATGAACCTTTATATCTTAGGGATCGTGAAGTACCCACTAATCATCCTAGATAAGATATCCATATAGAACCTAATAAAAATTTTAAAATAATTTATTTTCAATATTTGATGTATTGATTTAATATTTTTCATTTAATATTTCACAGCTAGATCTTCCAAAATATGTTTATGAGGGAGTATAGACATGCATTAAGTGTGAAACAACTAAACATGAGGGACAATTTAGTACAATTATGATAAACAAATGATCGATAAAATTGTAAGATAATATATGTGTTTTATGGTGACTCTTTCCAAAAAAACAATGAAATAATTCTCATCATGACACTCTCTAGGAAACACCTTAAAAATGGAATAAAGGATAATTCTTGGCTTCAAATATGGGTAGGAAAATCATTTAATTTAATATTTTACAATTATTTTATTAAATTAATTATTATTTTGGTATTATCTTCCTTATTATTTTGTAGTTGCTCAGCATTTGATAACTGCATGTATAAATAAATTACATGAGCTATGGAGATTATATAAACATGAGTTGTATCACTGATGGATTACTAGATTTATAATGGAATTAGTGGTTATACCTATTCTGATTTATTTTCTAGAAACGTAGATTATGGAATTTATTTCTCTTTGGATGAATTGTGATTTTATTGTATTGATCAAATTTGAGGTTTCTGATTGAAAATTATGATTATTTTTATTAATAATTTACGTTTTGTTATTAAATATTATTTCTTATGATGCTTTAAAAAGAAATAAAAAATGGTTACTTTGAATTCTCTTCAAAATTTGGAGTGAATAATGATTCTAGAACATGATATGAATGGGGTTTTTTCATCAACACTTGAAATAAATTATGTAAAAATTCTAAAAATCATTACTATTTGATATCTTACTCTTTAGTTAATTTTTAGACCCTCTAAACATCATATTTATATTTCAGTATTATCAACTTATAATTACATAATTCCATTAAAATTCCAATAGACCAGTATAACCGTTTATCTAAAATATTTAGCACATGACATTTCTGAATAAAAAAATCACACATAATCTACAAAACTATTGTTGGATAGAAGACATTTGTTAACTTTGTTCAATTTTAAGATTATTTAAACAACTGATATAAACTATTAATTAGATGAATTAAATGTAGATAAACTAATAATATATATACTGAAACAATGAGGATATAATTTCAAGATCTAAATCTATACTTATTGTTAAAAAATATAATCACATATATTATATTAAACATGATTATCTATAGAAAAATTGCATAAATTTTTTGATGTTTAATTTTTTCATTTTTGTTTGATTGATTAAAGTTTCACATAGTTTTGGATAATACAATGAATTTTTTTTAAATATAATTTCATTTATTTTGGTTATTATCAATTAAATATTGGTTACAATGAGTTCATTTTATTCAAAAACTATGTTACTAAATAATGGTTATCTATATTCAATTCCAATTCAAAGGCCATTATTTAACATCAAAGGACTTGTTCGTAGAGTAAAACAGTTTTTCTCGAGAAAAAATATGAATGATGGGTGTTAAGTAAACGAACAGACAAAATAATATATTCTATGTTTTACTTTTTGATTTTAAATTTTAATATCTATTTTTTAACTAAATAGTTCATTTATATTTTTGAAAATATTCATTGGAAACCCATTATGAGAATGAAATTGATAAATTTTGAAAAATTGATGATTTTAACCATATATCAGGAGATGATGACCATGGAAGAGTACATTGATGTCTAGGGAAGAGTATTTTAACCATTATATATTGGCCCACATCAGATGGAATTAATATTTCTGGTAGCACTATGTTGTAAACAACTCATATAGAGAACGAAATGTCTCATACTGAGGCAATAGAGGTTTAAAATAGCCATTATGGAGCATTGAGAAAGTCCAAATTCCAAGGGGAAATTTATGAATGTTATGGTAGAATTATGTCTATCACCTCCACCAGATACCACCATATTTGTGATAAATTCATATCTACAATGAATACATTTTATGATTCACCGATCAATGGCGATTATTTTCCTAATGGTGGTCAGTATGATGACTTTCTAGGTGGTGGTAATAGAGATGGTGATGGTGGTGATGGTGGTGGTTATGGTGATCATTTTGGTGATGGTGATCACGATGATAGTGGTGACGATAATGGTGATGATCATGTTTGTGATGGTGGTGATGATAGTTATTATGAAAGAGAGATATTGATCCTTAACATTTCTAATTAAAAATTATGAAACATGGTTTTTGATGACTAAATTTGAATGCATATATGTACCATTTTAAATTATTATAATAATTAGTTCATTGTATTAATTTTTTTTTGAAATTTTCTATATCGGATTATAGTTATTTGGGGGTGTGGGTGCAGGTGTTTGGGATGTGTTCTAGTTCTGGTCAAAGATTGGAGTTCCTTCTGGATATTTTGGTGATAGAAGTCCATACCAATGGTTTGTTAAACTGATTTTATATCCAGATACGAATGTTTAAATGACACATATTACTAGAAGTAAATATAGGTTACCAATACCAAAAGATTACATGAAATCATTTTTATAGGTCTATACCCACACCTAGCCACCAAACGATTTAGGGAATCATTGGTATAAGAAGTACTAATGGTTTCCAAGCCTATTACAATGGTTTAAAACCATTTATGTCGGGTATATATTTTTTAATGAGAAGTTATCCACCTTCATACAGATAATTTTAATTTTCTCTTTGAGAGTATCACAAGAGGAAAAGTTATTTAGAATCATTAAAACAATATTAAAATCATGTAATTCTAAAATTTTGGAAGGTTCTGGAAAGGGAGTCATTGAAAAAGGAATTGTTTCACAATATCTCATCCTTGGTTATAATAATGAAATCCTAAAATTTAAGGCGGATAACTGTTTTTTTAATTAATGATATAAAATTGATGTTTGAAAAAGATACATGGATGAAATTAAATCATTCCATTTGTACTTTAATTTTTTTAAACTAGGTGTTTAAGTGAATGTAGGAATTATAGAAGGCCCTAGGATTAATCATTACTTAATCTTGAGATATTTCAAGAATACACCTTTAGTGTATTTTCTAGTTTAGAGTTTTAGAGAATTAGATCATAAAACATGTATTACATTCCACATTTAAAAAAAGTGGTTACATAGAAGATAATATTCATTTTTTCCATCAACGGAAACATATTTAAAATAAAACAATGATTCTTTCTGGACACTTCCTTTACACTATCATCATATCATGTACCTTTCCCTTATCCTGTGGAAAACATTTCAAAAAACATGGGATGAGCATAAAAAGCTCGGTAATGGTTATAAAAATATTGAAAGGAAACATGACTTCATATATACATAAGAATTAAATCATACTTTACCCATAAAACATAGGCACATTAACATACCTCATCAAATCATGAATAAATCATAGAAATCATAAGTCATAAAGGTAACTTGAGGCATTCATAACATTCATACGTAGGGAGTAACCCTCTTGGTTACGTTTTGAATACCCATAACAGTATATTCCCTAAATCTCTTTGGAGAAACCTTAACGTTTCACTCCTTCGCCTTACCCAATGCATTGGAGATCTGTATCGGGCTCACCCACCCTTTGTTTATCACGGAACCACCCGTCTTCATAATAATTCCCAAGAACCTCAACATAATCGTATCACATAAAACATGCATAAAGGAAACATAACATTTCCACATTTCAATCACAAGATATCAATACAACACATTTATATAAAAAAAATATGAAAACCATTTTCAATACCAAAATAAAAGAAAAGTAAAACATGGTATTTATTTTTCTTTAAAAAAAAGGAATGGCTTGTAGAGGAAGTCAAAACTCAAATAATGGTCAAGGTGGCAGAGAAGTCGTTGTCGCCGCATATGTATGACAAAAACATTCCCGTTTTTCATTTAGTAAACGCATCGTATAAAAAAGATTCATTTTGAATAAATGTAAAAGTCAAAGGGGTTTATACACCATATAAAAAAGGTTGTGTATAAAACAAAATATTCCTCAATGAAAGGAGATTGAGACGATGTCCCATACCTCAAGTCCGACTTGACTCGGTCATTCTTTAATCTCCTGAATAATATACTTGAGTTAATTTTTACTTGTTTAAGAACCCTTTTCATGATCATTATTCCTTTTATATCACTTATTGCCACGTCATGAACACTATGTAATTATTTAAGTTAATAACGGCCGTTTTAACGATCATTGGTACTTGAGTCAAAAATAAACTCTTTATAATTACAAGCTGTTCATGTATCCATTATATACAAAATGGTATTCATTATGTATATATCATACATATTATATATATAAGTACATGCATGAATTTATAATATTACATAACATTTAGAGGTAAGAAATGAAATGCACCGTTCATGGAGATGGTAAGCCGTATGTACGCATGAAAGCTGCTTCCAATTCTATTTCATATTTTATGAAATGGAATCATAATGATATAACGGTATACTATAATTACAGTTTAATATCATATATAATATCATATCTCCATCCTTTATACATCCTACAATTGGTATTAACAAATCAAATCACTTTGAGGGGGCGGTAGACCGCACTACCTTAAATGAAGATATCGTGTTTACCCATAATGGAAACCATAAAGGTGTGCACAAAATGAAAAATAAAGAAGCTTAAGGAAAACATAAAGATATAATATATCATATATAAATATAGTATCATCTTAATGGCCACCTTTTAAGGTGTTAAAATAATGTTGAACAATCATCATTTCGGGAGGCAGAAATTCGCCATCCACGGAAACATTATGTTCTTTAACCATTAGATGTAGGTGTGTGTAAGTGTAGCTCTATTTTTTCTTATAAAAACATCCTAGTATATGTAAGATACTGTTTTTGTTACAAACGAAATGAATAAAAAGAGTTTAGGGGGTTGGAGAAGCTAAATAAAACAAAAGAACACAAGTGAAGACATTACCTTAAAATCGGGTAACTCCGTTTGGTTTGAGCTCAAAGGCTTCCTTCGGAAGTCTTCTGCCAAACATGAGGCTTAAAGGAGTAAGAGAGGGAAGTGGATAGACAAAATGGGTAGGGTTTGTCCTAGCCAAAGGCTTTTTATGTGTGGGTAAGGAGGTATAGGTGGGGGCCTTTAATAAGAGGAGATGAGGGGCACTCCTGGAATGTAAAGAAATGTTACTTTATTTTAAAATGAGTTTCGGATTAAAAAGGTCCCATATTGATATAATTCTAGGGTATGGTGATAAGGGTTTGAAATCCAACCATACAATGGGTTTTGGACATTTCTAGGTCATAGATTTTACGTAATCGTTTCAATTTATTTAAATCCTTTATTAATGAGGTAATCACTACATCATCATGATGTCATAAATAATTTAATTTATTTAATGTCTAAAAACTATAAAACAAATATCATGATGTAGTAAATCGTTTTATATTTCTAATTAATATTTATAGTCAAAAATCTGACTTGTATAACCCCATTTGAATTTTTTTTAGTAAAACAACTCATGTTTGTGTTATTTTAATTTTAACATTAAATAAAAAGATATTAATGTCATTTTCCTACCAAAGTTGCTCCATGGGGTCCCCAATTTGACCCACAGCTTTTCTTGGTCGGAAATTACATATCCAATAAGGGTATAACATGTGTATAGATATGTTCATTTTATTATAATAACATTTTTTCCTTAAATTGCACTAATTACCTCTAATCGCGATTAAAAACATAAAAGTTACTATTGACCAAAAAATTATTTTAATCTCATTGAACCACATTTTTCTTCTTAATGAAAACCATGTATGTCAGATTTTTGAAAATCAAATCACAAAGGTGGCAAAGTATCATTTAAAAGAATAATCTGTTTCTTTAACTACCACTTAGTGGTTTCACTGTTCATCAAAAATTAATGTTTTTCAGAAAAATAACAAAACGTCACCCTAAGATATATTTGATATTCTGAATTCAAAAATGATGTATATTTTTCATAATTCAAATAATATATGTTACATTAATTAATTTAATAATTAATTCCCGCTGCTAGAGCAAATAGCGTGTTTTTATGAAATAATAAGTATGAATAAATTGACACTAGTTTAAGTCCAATTTCAAAGTGAAATTAATTCCAACGACCACTATTCGATTAAATGGTAAAAATATATTCTAATTGACATTTAAACCAATTCAAAAGATAATATAATCATATAAGTAAATTATATTAGAAAGTGGTTTTGAATTAAAATACAACATTTTTCACTATTCATTAAAAAATGAACTTTATCGGAGAAATACCAAAAATTCACACAATATAAATTTTGATATCCTAATCATAAAGAATAAGCTTATTTTGACAAACATAGCTTATAAAATTGTCAAAAGATAGATTTAAAAATGGGTTGCCATCAAAAGATTGTAAAATAATCTTTTAAAAATATTAATGTATTCCACGCTTAAGATTGTATTTATTCTCATTTTAAGCTTCTAAAACACTATCTAAATCAATAATAGACATAGATAAAAATATTTATTATTCATTACTTAATTGGTATGTTACATCCTTCCCCCCTTTATAAAATTTCATCCCCACAATTTATCTACTTATCAAATAAATGGGGGTACTTATCCCTCAGTGCATTTTCAGATTCCCATGTTGCCTCTTCCATCATGTGGGTTTTCCACAAAACCATTACATGATTAATCACCTTATTCCGTAACACCTACTCCCTGTGGTCAAGAATCTGGACTTTTTGTTCCTCATAACATAGGTTCTCTTCCAGCTGAACTACCTCTGGACTCAAAACATGTGATGGATCTGGCATGTACTTTATCAGCATCGAAACATGAAAAACATTGAGGACCTGAGATAAAATCGGAGGTAAAGCCACCCGGTATGCAACTGATCCAACTCTCTCTAGATATTAATATGGTCCAATGAACCTTGGACTCCGAATTCCTTTATTAACAAATCGCATCACACTTTTCCAGGGTGAGACATTGAAAAATACACGATCACCTACCTCAAAATATAGTTCCTTCCTCCTGTTGTCTGCATAACTCTTCTACTTGCTCTGAGCTGTTCTCATGTGTTTCTATATCAGCTGAACTTTTTCTGCCAACTCTTCTACCAATTCTAGTCCCATCATCTTTCTTTCACACACTTCATCCCAAGAAGCTGGAGTTCGACACCGCTTCCTGTATAACGCCTCAAATGGTGCCACCTGTATACTGGAATGAAAACTGTTATTATATGAAAATTTAACTAAAGAAAGATGTTGGTCACTACTTCCCTGATAATCCATAGAGCAAGAACTGAGGATATCCTCCAATGTATCAATTGTTCATTCTGACTGCCCATCTGATTGAGGATGAAAAGCTGTACTAAAATTTAATTCAGTACCCAATGACTTCTGAGGCCATTCCAAAAGTTAGAAGTGAACCTATGATCACAGTCAGATACAATGGAGAGGGGAAATCCATGTAACCTGACTATCTCTTTAAGATACAAACGGGAAAGACGATCTAGGGAAAAATTATCTCGTATAGCAATGAAATTAGCAGATTTAGTCAAGCGATCAACAATAACCCAGATTGCATTATTACCTCAAGGGGTATTCGGCAATCCCACAACAAAGTCCATAGATATAATCTCCCATTTCCACTGTGGAACTGGTAAAGGCTGAAACATTCCTTTCGGTAACTTCCGCTCTGCTTTAACTTGTTGACATGTCAAACACTTCACAGTAAAATTATCAATATCACTTTTCATTTCATCCCACCAGTAATACTCCCGCAAATCTCTATACATCTTAGTACTTCCAGGATGAACTGAAAATGGAGAATTATGAGCTTTACATAACAACTCTCTCTTCAATTGTGAATCACAAGGCACACACAATCTCTTCCCAAATCTCAAAACACAATCACTATCAATGTTGAATTCAGGCAACTTACCTTTCTGAACCTGCTCTACCTTTTTCTACAACTCACTATCTTGCTTCTGTGCTAGCTTCATTCTGTCTAATAGAGAAGATTTCACTGATACATGAAACAAAACACAAGAACATCCTGCACCAACAACTTCAATTCCAAAGTTCATCAAATCCTTAACCAAAGGATCACGATCCAAACCCAATATTGCTAGTGAAGCATTACTTTTTTGAATCAAAGCATCAACCACATTATTTTCTTTTCCCGGATGGTATTGAATTCTAAAATCATAATCCTTGATTAATTCTAGCCATCTCCTCTGTCTCATGTTCAATTATTTTTGAGTGAATATATAATTTAAACTTTTGTGATCGGTATATATTTCACACTTTACTCCATTCAAATGATGCCTCCAAATTTTTAAAGTGAAAACAACAGCAGCTATTTCAAAATCATGTGTATGGTAATTTACCTCATGAGTTTTCAACTGTAGTGAAGCATAAGCAATTGCCTGATCATTCTGCATTAGAACACAACCAAGTCCTTTCAATGAAGCATCACTGTAGATAACAAACTCCCCATTCCTAGACAATGGTGCCAAAACTGGAGCATTCACCAATCTTCTTTTCAATTCTTGAAAACAATCATCACATTCTTTTGTCCAGATAAACATAACACCCTTCCGAGTTAGCTTAGTCATTGGACTAGATAATCGTGAAAAATTTATAACAAACCTTCGATAATAGCCTGCCAAACCAAGGAAACTATGAATCACTATTTCATTTGTGGGACTTCGATATTCTTCAACAACCTTTGTTTTTGCAGGATCAACGGTTCTCCCATCTTTAGAAACTATGTGACGAAGGAAAGAAATTTGTTGCAACCAAAACTCACACTTGCTGAATTTCCCATACAATTTATTTTCTTTTATGTTTTTCAAAATAACCCTTAAATGAATTCCATGATCCTCTTTACTTTTAGAAAACACCAAAATATCATTAATGAAAACCACCGCAAACTTATCCATGAATTCATGGAAAATTCTATTCATTAAGTTCATGAATACAGCAGGTGCATTGGTTAGCCCAAAAGGCATTACTACAAATTCATAATGGCCATATATTGTACGAAATGCAGTCTTTAGGAAATCTGATTCCTTTACCTTCAGCTGATGGTACCCCGATCTCAGGTCAATCTTTGAAAAAAATTGAGCTCCCTGGAGCTGATCAAACAAATCATTGATATGTGGAAAAAGATATTTGTTCTTAACAGTGATGTTATTCAAGGCTCTATAATCAATGCAAAGTCTCATAGAACCATCTATCTTTTCAACAAATAAAATAGGAGAACCCCATGGTGATGTGCTAGGTCGAATGAAACCTTTCTCCAATAAATCTTGCAATTGCTCCTTCAACTCTAAAAGTTCAATTTGAGTCATTCGATAAGGGGGTTTTGAAATTGACTTAGCATCAGTAACTAAGTCAACAGTAAATTCAACTTCCCGATCTGGAATTATTCCAGGCAACTCATTAGAAAAAACATCAGGATACTCATTTACCACTGTCACATCATTAATCTGAACAGTTCCCTTGTTTTCAACAATATGTGAAAGGTAACATTCATTTCAATTTTTTACAAGTTTCTCAGCCTCTTGATATGTTATCAATAGTAAGGGTTCATTCTTGTACACAAACTGAAAGACATTCTGAAAAGAAATTTCTTTAGCTCTACATTCAATCTTAGAATGGTAAATAGATAGCCAATCCATACCCAGGATTACATCAAACTCTACTAGAGGTAGAACAATAAGGATTTCAAGTAGGTTCTTTCCACGGATAAGGATAGGAAGATACTTATAAATTCTTTTAGCCTTAACATTTCCCCTAGGTTTTTTTTCCACAAGTTTAGGAGTCATTTCTTGAGATGGTATTCCCATTTTACTAGAAACGGTTTCAGAGATGAATGAATGTGTTGACCTCGAATCAAACAACACACTGGCATAATCTGAAAAAACAAACAATGTACCTGATACAACATCATTTGATGGCCCGACATCTACTGAATTAGTTACAAAGGATTTCACCACCCCTTTCTGCTTGTAGTCCAACTGCTTCCCATCACTCAAGATCTTTGTCAGACACTCGTTTACATAGCGACCCATCTCATTGCACTTAAAACTTTTCACTAACTGTAAATCAAATTTTGGACTTACCATCACCTTGATCTTTTTTAGTGAAATCACAAGCCTAATGTCCCATCTTACCACATCGGTAGCACTTTCTAGAATTCAGAAGGCATTCCCCAAAAATCCTTTTACCACATTTATCACAAAATGGAAACATAGTTTTCTTACCATCAGACATTTTTGAAGAATTCTTCCCTTTCTCCTGCCACCTCGGTCTCTTCTTCTACTGGTTGTTATAGAACACTAGATCATCAGAAAACTCCATTTACACCTTCTCAGCGCAGAAAACAAGCTTTTCATAACTTTTAAACTCATGAGAAGCTAATTCCCTTCGATATTTTGGTTTTAATCTTGAGTAAAAATGATTGATTTTACTATCAAGGTCTCGGATAAAATTTGGAGCATACCTTGCCAAACGAGTGAACCTCTCTTCAAAGGAAGCCACTGAGTCTTCCTCTTGCCTCAATTCCAAGAATTTTTTTTCCATCCTATGTCGAACAACCTTAGGAATGTATTCTCAAGAAACATACCATTGAATTCATCCCAGTCAAGAGCATAAATCTCATCAGCGTCCCTGATATTTTTAACCATTGACGACCACTGATCTACCTCACCCTCCAAATGGTAAATAGAAAGACAAACCTTTATATTGTCTGAACACCCCATGACATCGAAAATCTTCTCAAGTGATTTAATCCACCCTACAGCTAACACAGGGTCAGATGATCCTCTGAATGATGGGGGATGTTGCCTCATTAAATGTTCCACCACTGACATGTTCCTCTGCGGTTGGTCTGGATGATCTCGTGCATGGATACCACCACCATTTATCGCTTGAGTCGACTGCACCATTACTCCATCAAACTGTTCAGTTCCAATTCCAATAATCTCAGGATGCTGATTTGGAAGGTTTTTTCCTTCTGTATGCCTTCCTAGCACTGCTTCCCTGTTTCCTCTATTGAAAACCGTTCTGAACAAACATGTCTTAGATGAAGCAACATGGTAATCTTCAAATGAAATATCATTTAAAAAAAAGGATAATAATTTAATATAATTCTAACTCCTAAAGTTATCTAAACTGTCCTATGATACCAACTATAAGGCCCCAGCCTTAAATATTACTTAATCTTGAGATATTTCAAGAATACACTTGAAGATATTTTCAGGTTTAGAGTTTTAGAGAATTACATCATAAAATATGTATAACATTCCACATTTAAGCAAAGTGTTTACATAAAATATAGTATTCATTTTTCACATCAATGGAAACATATTTAAAATAAAACATTTATAATTTCTTGACACTTCCTTGAAACTATCATCATATCATATACCTTTCCCTTGTCCTGTGAAACACATTTCAAAAAACTTGGGATGAGCATAAAAAGCTCAGTAAGTTTTATAAAAATATGGAAAGGAAACATGAGTTCATATATACATAAGAATGAAATCATACATTACCCATAAAACATAGGCACATTAACATACCTAATAAAATAATGAATAAATCATAGAAATCATAAGACATAAAGGTAACTTGAGGCATTCATAACATTCTTACGTAGGGAGTAACCCTCTTGGTTATGTTTGGAATACCCATCACAGTATATTCCCTAAATCTCTTTGGAGAAACCTTAATGTTTCACTCCTTCATGTTACCCAATGAATTAGAGAGCTATATTGTGCTCACCCGCACTTGGTTTATCATGGAACCACCCGTCCTAATAATAATTCCCAAGAACCTCAACATAATCGTACCACATAAAACATGCATAAAGGAAACATATCATTTCCACCAATCAATCACAAGATTTCAATACAACACATTAACATAAAAAAAATATGAAAAACATTTTCAATACAAAAATAAATGAAAAGTAAAACATGGTATTTATTTTTCTTTAAAAAAAAGTTATGGCTTGTAGAGGAAGCCGAAACTCAAATAATGGTCACGGTGGCGGAGAAGTCGTTGTCACCGCATACGTACTACAAAAACATTCCCATTAGTCGTTTAGTAAACGCTTCATATAAAAAAGATTACTTTTGAATAAATGTAAAAGTCAAAGGGGTTTATGCACTGTATAAAATAAGGTTTTGTATAAAACAAAATATGCCTCAATGAAAGGAGATTGAGACGAAGTCCCATACCTCAGGTCGGACTTCAATCGGTCATTCTTTAATCTCCTGAATAATAAACTTGAGTTAATTTATACTTGTTTAAGAACCTTTTTTCAAGTTCATTATTCCTTTTATATCACTTATTTCCATGTCATGAACACTATGCAATTATTTATGTTAATAACGGTCGTTTTAACGATCATTGGTACTTGAGTCAAAAATAAACCCTTTATAATTACAATTTGTTCATGTATACATTATATCCATAATGGTATTCACGATCTAGATATCATATATATCATATATATCCATTACATGCATGAATTTATAATATTACCTAACATTTAGAGGTAAGAAATGAAATGCACCGTTCATGGAGACGATAAGCCGTATGTACGCTTGAATGCTGCTTCAATTTCTATTTTGTATTTTATGAAATGGAATCATAATGATATATAGGTATATTATAATTCCAATGTAATATCATATATAATATTATAACTTCATCCTTTATACGTCCCACATATGGTATTAACGAATCAAATCACTTTGAGGGGGAAGTAGTCCGCACTTCCTTATACGAAGATATCGTGTTTACCCATAATGGAAACCATAAAGGTATGCCCAAAATGAAAAATAGAGAAGAATAAAGAAAAAGTAAACATATTATATATCATATATAAATATAGTGTCATCTTAATGGCCACCTTTGAAGGTGTTAAATGAATTTTGAACAATCAACGTTTCGGGAGGCAGAAATTTGCCATCCACAGAAACAGTATGTTATTTAACCATTAGATGTAGGTGTGTGTAAGTGTAGATCAAATACTTCTTATAACAACATCCTAATATATGGTAGATACTGGTTTTGTTACATAAGAAATTAATAAAAAGTGTTTATGGGGTTGGAGAAGAAAAATAAAACAAAAGAACACAAGTGAAGACATTACCTTAAAATCGGGTAACTCCCATTGGTTTGAGCTCAAAGGCTTCCTTGGGAAGACTTATTCCCAAAGTGAGGCTTCAAGGAGTAATAGAGTGAAGTGTAGAGATAAAATGGGAAGGTTTTGTCCGAGCCAGAGGATTTGGAAGTGTGGGTAAGGAGGTAGAGGTGGGGGCCTTTTATAAGAGGAGAGGAGGGGCACTCTTGGAATATAAAGAAATGAAACTTTATTTTAAAATGCGTTTCAGATTCAAAAGGTCCCATATTGATATAATTAGAGGGTAAGATGATAAGGGTTATAAATCCTCCCATCCAATAGGTTTTGGACATGTGTAGGTCATATATTTTACATTATCTTTTCATTTTATTTAAATCCTTTATTAATGAGGTAATCACTACATCATCATGATGTCATACATAATTTAAGTTATTTAATGTCTAAAATTCAAAAGAAATATCATGATGTATGAAATCATTTTATATTTATAATTAATATTTATAGTAAAAAATCTGACTTGTATAACCCTATTTAAAAATTGTGTTAGTAAAACAACTCATGTTTGTGTAATTTTAATTTTTACATTAAATAAAAAGATATTAATGTCATTTTCCTACCAAAGTGGCTCCATGGGGTCCCCAAGTTGACCCATGGATTTTTTTGTCGGCAATGACACATAAAATAATGGTAGGGCATGTGTCTAGGTATTTTCATTTTATTATAATATCATTTCTGCCTTAAATTACACTAATTACCTCAAATCGCGATTAGAAATATAAAAGTTACTGTTCACAAAAAAATTATTTTAATATAATTGAACCACATTTTACTTCTTAATTAAAACAATGTATGTAGTATTTTTTAAAATCAAATCACATAATTGGAAATGTTTCATTTAAACGAAAAATCAGTTTCCTTAACTACCACATAGTGGTTTCACTATTCATCAAAAATTGATTTTTTTCAGAAAAATACCAAAACATCACCCTAATCAATATTTGATATTCTGAATTCAAAAATGATCTCTATTTTACTAAATTCAAATCATATAAGTTAAATAAATTAATTTAATAATTAATTACCACTGTCATAGAAAATAGCGTTTTTTATGAAACAATAAGTATTAAAAGATTAACACTAGTTTAAGTCCAATTTCGAAGTGAAATTAATTCCAACGACCACTATTGGATTAAATGGTAAAAATATATTCTAATTGACCATTAAAACCAATTCAAAAGATAATATAATCATTGAAATAAATTATATTAAAAAGAGGTTTTGAATTAAAATACAACATTTTTCACTATTCATTAAAAAATGAACTTTATCGGAAAAATACCAAAAAATCACACAAAGTAAATTTTGATGTCCCAATCATAAATAATAAGTTTATTTTGACAAACATACCTTATAAAATTGTCTAAAGAAAGATATAAAAATTGATTTCCATTAAAAGGCCGTAAAACAATCTTTTAAAAATATTAGTGTATTCCATGCTTCAGATTGGATTTATTCTCATTTTAAGACTCTAAAACACTATCTAATTCACTAATTGACATAGATAAAAATATTTATTATTCATTACTTACTTGGGATGTTACAAATTCAGTTTGAAATAATTCATGAGACTATTTATGAAAATTAGTATCAATCAACTATCGTAGCCAAAAACTAGTTAGTGAAATCCTATGAAAGGTGATGAGTAGTTTTATTTCAAATTTGTATCATATTATATTCTAGTGGTTAGTTTGTATGTATAAATTAATCCTTCTTAAAATCTTCACCATAAAAGACTAAATTATACATAGAGTGGAATGGGTTTTTAAACTCTTATTATGCATGAATTGATACAATCCTTTATTAATACATTATAGTTATCATCAATAAGTAAAAGATATAAAATGAAAAATGATTTTTATAGTGAAATTAATTGAGATAAAAATATTGAAAAGTGATGAATGAAGTATTATATCATTTTAGTGAGTGTTGACAATTAATACAGTAGTGTATATTGTTTACAATGCTTTTTTACTTTCTTTTATGGAATGTCAATGAATATAGAGTTACAATGATTTTTTATTTCAATATAAAAATTCTAAATATTATAATTTAAAATAATTTATTGAAAATAATTTAAATAACCCAAGAATTTTGAAAAAAAGAAGTATTCCTAAGAAAGTGTCTCTCTGTAATGAGTGATTAAAGATCAAGAACATGTATAAGAAGTTTTAAAAGAGAATAAATTTCCTCTGGTGTGATAGTGATTCATTTAAATGAAGTACAAATGTTATTTATGTATTATTATTCCATGTAGAATCTATGAAGAGTAGAAAATTTTTTATATGAAGTTGAGGAATCCTAAAAATAAAGGATAAAAAAGAAAATGAAATATAATGAAAATAAATAGGATGTTGAATTTGAATGATTATATTAACTAATAGATTGTGGAGTTTTGAAATATTGTTTTGTGAACTTATATTTTTTGAAATGTATTTTCAACATCAAAATTTTCTTTTTACTCTGACTATGTGGCTTTCAATATGGGTTTTTAATGAAATTTGAATGCAAAAAAAATGTGCCAGCTAAAAGTTAATAACAAAAAAAAGTAGCTATGTCACCAAAGGGATATATGTCCAAACTCAATGGTGGATCCATCCTCAACCAACATTTAGGAGTCATATATTGTACATGGGGTAGTGTAGGAGAAATTTGAGTTGGGCTACCATGCAAGGTGGATTGGTAGACACATTGCGTGATTCTTTCCAGAAGGTTTTATTTAGGGTGTTGAATAATCACTTGGGTTGATAAACCAACACATTCCAAACTGGAAATCTGATGTGGGAATCATATATATGATACAAAACTCATTTATTATTATTCGTTAAGTATTTAGTAACACGATGTTATTCATCTTCATCTTCATGTAGCAGCTACATAAACACCATGTGAGGGTTTCATAATTTGTATTCCACTATTAGAGGTGTGGATAGAGCTTTATTTAGAATTATATTATTTATGTTTGGGTAAAAATATTACATAAAGTTATAACATGTATTTAGAGTTAAAAAATATCATAAGAGGTTGAGAAGAAGTTCCTAAGTCTTTTGGAAGTGTGTTATAATTAATGTGAACTCTATATTACTCACTGATACTATTACACATAGTACTTACAAAGTATGTAAAACATTGGAGATTCATGAGTCTTCGAGGATATTTAATAAGACTTATTAAATAAAAAAAATGAATGTATTAAGAAATTTAGTTTTCTGAGAAAATTAATTAGTGCCTCATACACGAATTGATTAAATGGAAACAAAATATGACGAAAGATCAAATCTGACACATATATGACAAGTAATTAAATTCAAATTTCAGGATTCTCTCAATAATTATCTTATATAATAATTTAATATGACGAATATCTAATGAGAACATAACACTTTGAATAAATGATAAACATGAATCTACAATATATTCATATAAACATATTAAATATCCCTGAAAGGGTCTTGTAGACATATTATAGAAAAAAGAAGGTGTAGATTATTTAGGAATAAATAAATGAGAATAATTCACTATATTTCAAAATATCATGATGTTTTATAGTATTTAAGAATATCAATGAAGGAGTTTTAAAGAGTGATATTTTTATAAAAGTATGAAATTCCTTGAATATTGGATTTTCAAAAGTGCATATTTAAAAAATTCAATGAATTTATAATCAGATGGAGATAACTAATGCTACCTCATTTATTATATATATATATTATGTAGGTTGAATAAAAGAAATATACAGTTGATATTTTATTAAACCAAAAACTTTTTAGTATTAATGAATGTATAATATATGACACATGTAATTCTTTAAAGAAGTTATGTATGATAAAGATAATGAAAATATGAGATCTAGTGTAATTTTGTTTCAGAAATAATATTATTCTGATGATTATGGTGATGATAATGATGAGGGAATAAGGGTGTTTTGTAATTCAGTTATCACAGTAATATAATTTTTTCATTTGTGAAAGATATGGAGGAGGAAGAGCTCTCAATTTTACTGCTGAGAAGATGAAAATGAAGTTGTGAAAACAATTTTTCATGTAATTGAAGATAAGATTTTTAATTTCCCTTGTATAAATAAAAAAGGATAATAAATGTGACTTTCATGTTATTGTTCTTGTATGAGAATAAGAATAATACAATCCAATACATCAATAACATTTAGAAGTCTGAATTATAAGTAATTCTCTCTTATTATTTCTATATACATTATGATACACTTCTATAAGGTTGTATAATGATCTAGTGGTTTACTGTATGCGTGTGGGATACACCATACTCTATTGAATGTTGTGTAAAATAAGTTATAGGATACTTCATTCCCATTTTAATCACACATGTTGATACATGCTAGTCATGTAATCATGGGGTTTTCCTTATCACTCTAATGGTTTGATTTATCATTTTGTGAGGTAAAACATGTAAATATATTATTACATTTATGGGAATATAGTGGGATGTTCTGAAAAAAAATGGGTGTGAATGGGATATCTAGTCACCTAATCCGTGTAGAGGTAAAATAATGGGATAAAATATTAAATTGATTAAAAATACATTAAAACATATTCCCCTTACTCTTATTATTAATGAAATCCTAATTTGATTATATAATTGGTATCAATGTTAAGGTCTAACTATGATGGGATTCTCTAATATGAACTTGTTTTGATGATTTTTGTCACTTTTTTTCAATTTATATTAATCTAGGGATTAGGATAATATATACCTAGAAATTATTAGAATTTCATCTTCATTAAGACCAAGATGAACATGAAAAATAAATAAAAAAAATATTGAATAATAAATCCCTCTCATAAAAAGAGGATGTGTTTAATGTTCATCCATACCATAATACTATAGAATCAAGACTAATATGAAAGGATAAGAATAAGTGTTTTAGTATTACACTGATGGGATAAAAAAATTCTACTTTATACAATTCAACGAATTGATCTAATAAATAGGTAAGTGGGAATTGTTGTAAATAATTTCCATAATAAGAACCAATCACTATCTGGAGTGATCATATGTCCATATATTCAAATGAAATATCAATTGATGCATAAAAATACATTATGCATGGTTTTACAAAATGAATAATTTCTTTTGTTTTAGGGATTTTAAAAATTCAATAGGAAGGTATCACTTAAAATGAAAAAGGGACAGAAAACATAGAGAAATGATTGAAATAAAAATATCTAAAATTTATAAATCAATTCAAAAATTTTGGAACCAAAGAATCTATGAATGTGATACTCGAATGAAAATACATTATCTTTGAGAAATTTTGGTTTAATAAAATACATGAGTATGAAGATTCCACAATACAATTTTATGATAAGTTCCATGCTTTTGAAACAAGTCATAAAAATAGAATTAATGTTATGTATGGAAATGATGTGGTCAAATATAATATGATTAAGGGTCATAAAACATTTTTAGAATATATGTTAAAGATTAATGATGAAGAAGTTAAAATAAACAAGAATTATATTGTATATGAGTTAAATATGGTGGAGAATTATAAATCCATTCTCAACATGTAGTGCATAAGATTAAAATATAATTACAAAATAAGAAAACTACTCAATCCATGTCAACATAATTGGATGAGGAAAAACATACTACTAACGCACAATCATTAGAGGAGGTTTCATGTTCTAAAATACCTCTAACTTGAAGAAAAAATACATTAATGTAACTTTATGATCAATCCATAGTAAAATCAAAGGTAAGGTACCGTACATCTCGAAATCAAAATTTTTTTCTAAATAATGTATATTTTGGGTGTAAAATCAAAAATATATACAAAAATGAGAGAGTAAAATGGTATTATTCCTACCACCATGTCAAGAGAGGATTTATGAATTTATATGAGAGCTGGTTCCCCATTATATCCCAAACTAGTTGAAAATAATGACAAAACAATACATGTTATTGGTTCTAGAAAATCTATAAAACATGATATACATAAAAAGAGATTAATATTTTTGGATCATTGATGGTGTAATAGTAGGTTTGGGAAAATATTATTGTATTTTTTGTAGAAGATATCAATTTAATAGTTAAAAGGAATCTTACATCATGGGGTAGTATGTCTATGATTTTGTAACATCCATAGGCTGTGTAGAAAAATATTTCAATCTCAAATATAATTAAAATTCTCAGAAATATTTGTTGTTTTTGTAATAATTTTTGTCAATGGAATGATATATGTTTTTATAACTCAATTTTGCATGCATTAAATTACGATAAATATATAAGAGTACTTAAGTTGATGAAATGATGAAACCCTACCTTAGTAATATATGATGATGAAAGAACTACTTGGAAAGTTCCCAAGAAGTTAGAAGAAAAGGAGGATGTGTAATCCTTGTGTAATAAATAGAAGTTTTGTGTAATTCAAAAAATCCCTGTTAGTAAAATAATGAAGAAACACCAAAAGAGGTGTTCTTTTTTTGTTATAGATAAATTATACATACTATGGACTCAAGAAAACAATCAATGAGTGAATATATTAATGATATACAATTATCGAAAAACAAAATATTTTTTTAAGATATGAAAAAATGATTTTGTGAAATTCATTCCCTAGAATCCATGTGGATATTATAGAAAAGATTCATATATAAAAAAAATGTGTGTGGTCATCTATTCAGTGTATTTGGAAAAATAATGAAATATGGAGGAAGAACAAGTGGATGAAAGTTCTAAAGGAAAATAATATGTTCCACATAAATAATAAAAATTTCATAAGTTGTTTTCAACAAATGATTACCCCAGTGTTTTGGAAGAGTTGTGTACTAGATAAAATAAGGTTGGAGATACTTCTAAATATTTCATAACAATGATCCCATCATTATAATACATGATGATGATGAATATTATATAAGGTTATTCATTTTGTTTTATGACTAATGAAAATTTAAGTGCCCTATATAATGAAATCAAAGTGCTAAATATATCTATATTTCCCAAAGAAAAATTGGATTTAAAAAATTGTTGTGCTTTCATGAATAATAGATAAAATTGAATGAGAAAACATTCTCAACCATACCATTCACATTGAGGAATAAGAAGTTCCAACTTATTTCCAATGATTTGTCTTGTATTAATATAAGAAACTATTTCACAAGGGGATAATTTAATTTGTTTTCTAATATCTCAATACAAGATAGAAATGTGAAGAATCATCCCTCGTAGAAAAACCAATCTATTAATATAATAAGGAATATGTGTTGAATATGATCATACTTGATGAAGCTTTATATGTTTTCAAATATGAATAAAAATCGAAGTGGTCCATTTTGGTTCATTCTCAAAACCTATTAAAACTGACCAAATTTAAAATATTCCATGGTTCTTGAAACAAATATATTAAAAAATGTATAATTTCACATTCTCTCATCATTGAATAAAATAATAAAATCCTAACTTTAATGGGGAAAAATTGTTTCTTAATCCATGAAATTAATGTGAAGAAGGAAAAACATTTGGAGCTGAAATTAAATCCTACCATATTTAAATGATTATTTTTAACCTATGTGTTGAAGTGGGTATGGGAGTTTTGGTTCAAATAATTCATTATATTATTTATAATAATTTGTATCAATAAATTTTAAATGCTTGAAAATAGTTGGACAACTCTTGATAATGGTGATGAGTAGTTTTTTTTAGAATGGTTTTATATTCTAGTATTGTGGATATATATTATATATAAATCATAATTATTGTTTTTACACTAATCGGTTACCATGTTATATTAGAGTATAATGATTAATATAAAATTTCTTAATTATGAATTAACATCATCCTTTGTCAATAATTTGTATTTATTCTCAAAAAGAGGGAATGAGAAAATAAAAAATGAAAGGGTTCAAAGAAGTGAACCATTATTATTGGAATGTCATTTTAGTGAGTATTTTAATGTCTATTATTTTCATGTATAGACTCTTAATATATTTCTATGTATTATTATATGTTTTTATTATATGATGGTGTGGAATTAAAGGTGTCACGAGACCATGAGATTTATATATTGAATATATTGAATATATTAAACCACATGTGCATATCCTTATATATATAATGAATTTCTTCTTAAATAGAGTCTCAAATGGGGAAAATAATAATTTCATTGATTTTAGAATGTGGGTTTTAACCTTGGAATGAAATAGGTATTGTCCACATCAAAAGTCAAGTCAATGCACAATCTCGTGCATAAAATAAAGGAAATAAACTAATTCTATTAATTTTATTAATTTATTTGTCTATTTGGATAAACCTAGTAGTTAATCCATTTATAATATCTACTAATAAAATCTTCTACGGTTAGATACATAACCCAATATTTTTGTGGATCCACTGATGTGATCTTCGAATTTCCATATTTTTTGTCTTTTATTCATTTATAATACACCACATTATATTTCAATTCATATGTGAATAGTAGCTCTTATTCAATTTATGAAATTAGAACTTATTTTAAAATTGTCTTTGAATATGTTTTTTACTGATGTGTACATATTTTTATTACAATTATGGATCCATGATTGATGAAATTATTTATTTTTAAATTATTAGGCTAGAATTTAATACAAAACTAATAAAATAGGAAATTTTGAAGGTTGGTAGAATTAAATGGCCAGAAGTGAACTTGACATTCATTGTAACTATTCTTACCACCTGTGATGACAATAATATACCACTACATGAACTTTCTTTCACACAGTAGTCATGATAATTGTATCCTCAACCTACCACACGTACTAATCACAATAACCATCCCACATTACCACACCATGAGCTCATTGTAGGAATACCTACCAATTGAGACATCAGTTGACCATGTATTCATAGAATTCCATAAAGGTAAAAATAGTTGACCAAATGAAAAAAAATTAATTTACCATGAAACTGTTGTCGTGTTATGCATACCTACAGTGATCCCTTTTCTGCCACTATCGCACGATTAGCACAATCATTGTGATCGTCATTGTAACCATGCTTACTACAGCTTTTTTCACCTACCCTACAGTAACCCTATCATTCTGAGATATCTGTAAAATCCCCATATTTCCACTTCCATTTAATAGAAATAATCACCTCGACTTAACTTTGATGTAATACCAAATTTTGGGTGTTGTGAAAAATGATCCTACCACCCTTTAACTACAACCATCACTAGAAATATTAGGGATCCATCTACACTACTGAAACCACCATTTACTACCACCCATTGATCTATAAAGATGGAAAATTAAATCGAGTCTTCTAGAAGAACCATGGAAATACTCCAATCCAATATGAACTCTGCTATGACTTAGGGTAATATCAAGCTGAGTGCGCCACGATCAAAGCCTCCATGCTTGTATAGCTTCATAGGGAGCTCTATAATTCCACTATGACATAAAGAATAATTATTCGTTTCAACATTATAGCCTTGCAAAAAATGACAGGGCTCCCATGAGTACTTCAAGGTGAAAAGGTAGAAGTTTTCAACTATGAATCTCTATCCACTATTAAATAAAATTGATTGTAGGAATAATATTTGAGTATGAGGTAAGTAAAAAAATAAATTATGGTGGGAAGATGTAGTGCCAATGAAAAAAAAGATCGGCCTTTACTGGTCAATGATGGTAGAATTCATGTTTAGATATGATAGAAATGATGTCTCATAGGTAAAATAGTTCAACCAATGCAATATTTTAAAATATGAATCCCATAATTTAAAATCCCATCCCCATTTCCATTTACCCACTACTACAAAAAACTGGATCAATCCACCTATAAAAGGGATATTGGGTTGGATTATTGATGATTACTGATACCTTATAAAGTTCATGTTGGTCATCAATTTGGGACACATGTAATCAATATTGCTAAAAGTTATCATACTCCCTACAAGCATTGTATAATTCAATGAAAAATACCTTTCTCTATCTAAAAAAACCTTGGGAATCCAATCACTATATAAAGGGGAGAGCATTCTCCGGATGGTGGATCAATCACAATCAACCCTAGTCATTACTCTTGTAATTATATTTCTTTTTTAAATCTACATTGATGACACAATAACCCTATATGGATCATCTAAAGAGAATCCCCGCACCTCCTCTATTATAGAAGTCATACTTTTCAATTATTACTAACTCATTTGAAGACTATAATGGTTATTTTTAATAAGAGTTTCTTCAGATTTAGATTTTATGTTCTTCTTTTTGTTCTAGGCATTGCACATAAGACAGTGGGATTAATTCTACTACATGAAATAGAATGATTTTGAGGTAGTTGAAGGGTAAATGGTGATATTAAAAAAGAATGTGGGAGGGTCCTGGATCAATGATCAGATTTGGTGAAACTAGTCATCGAAATTGATGTGAGAGTATTCTTCATTAGTGATTGATCCAACAATGATATAGGGACTTGTTATTTTCATATTTCTTCCATTTATTTGAGATTTCATGAATGAATTATTTATTTACTTTTTAATTCGAATTCGACCTTGTAAAAACATGTCCATGTCAACTTAATATTTTCATTGACTGTAGATTTAATCTATTGTGTTGTAGTTTTCTAATTTTATATATATTTCCATGATTGTGATTGATGGACACATTTTTAATGGACATATATGAACTTATCTTATTGATTGTTCCTTTATCCCCTATTTCTTCATGTGTTCGTCGTTAGTTTTTAGTAGGATGACGATTCGACTACTAGTATAGTTCAAGATGCGATGGAACCTGGATTCATGTTTTTTTGAACAATCTAAATTAGTGATAGTGATTTTTCAAAGTGAATATCATCCAACATGTATTTTGAATTAATTATAGAGTGTTTAACCCTTGATTTATTATGGGGACATTACAAGATTCGTGGGGATCAATAAGAATCCTGATTTACAACCAAAGACGTTAATAAATTAATGATAGGAGTTTTTTCTTTACATTTTTAATGAATGGAAAAAAGTTAATTGTGATATTTTTAGTGGGATCGATGGATGTGACTACATTTTCAATGAGGAATTCACTTTTTGTGAAATTCATGACTATACCCCATTTGTTCAATAAGAACACACATGGTTTTGTCATATTTCTGGTCGTTTAGAGTTTCCAGCCATGTTAAATATCACATGGTAATGTGGTGGGGCCACACTCCATGTGACCCTAACTGGTATGCCAATACTTATATGGGATGCACTTTACTAGGACCCTGAGTCGTCCCACACATCATGTTCCCTAAAATACATTCCTTACATATAAATTTTTTAACTCCTTGTCAGGAAGTCAGACATGGCTAAGAATGGAGTAGAGACTAAACCTTGTGTACACCAAAAGTGACATTGTGTACTTTTATTGTCATGTTCTACATATCATATATTATTCTTCAAGACATGAAATCAAACCCTTCATTGGTCCATCATAACTAAAATTACATTTTAAACTCAATATTGTCCTTTGTTTGAATATCAGAGACTCTCCAAGAGGGGGAACAAGTAGTTTACTTATCCTAGTATGATTGGATGAAAATTAGACTATAGTATGTTATTCAAAATAACATCGAGGATGGAAACCCCCATGAATTAACACATTGGTTAGGTAATGTGTTCCTTATTTCCAATATATGTAGGATTGGTACCCCCCCATATATATACCATGGGTTAGGGGTCTTCTCTCTATGGAGTGGAACACCCTCATCATCAAGAGTATATTATAAATGGGCCCTCTACCCTGTTGGGGTTAGTACTCCCCCGATCATGACATACCATCAATGAGGAATTTGTTCCTTATATCTGCTGAGGATTTTTTTGGGTTACTAGAATCAAGATAGCATTAGTACATTGGAATGTGAATTGAATCATCATCCATTGATGTATATAAAGATAATGGTCTATCTCATTCACTTTGAAAATTGTTTTTCAATGAGAATATATGTTTATTAGGTTTTCTAATCTTCTCATCATCTTATGGGTTGAGAAAAATGTTTATTTCTCTTTGTTCCACCTTTTTTTAGGTAATCTTACTTTATATTTATATAACCACACCTCCGTGGGATTTTACCACATGTGTCATGTCATATGTAGTTGAAAGGTATTTATATAGTGACCCTAGTGAGCCTAGTATTGATGGATCTTAGTAGTACTAAGTGGTAGTGTCTCTATATAGTGGTCAGTATATGTGTTTAAAACTAGGATTTTACCTCCTTATCAATTTTTAGGTTGGGATTCCCATTACTTCTAGTTGGGTGTGTATTTCTCCATTTAATTCATTAGTCACATTTATGTAGTTTTATATTAGTTGTTATAGATGTTATTTCATGAATTTGTTACCTCTTGGCTCAGTAATACATTATTTATCATGGATTGTTGTAATGTACATGGAGGTGTTTGTGTGTGTGTCTGTATAGGTTAATTAGTCTATGTCCTCCCATATGTGTGATATGTCTACTCAGTGTTAGTCCTACACAACTATCCTAATGGAGGGAAACTTGGGGAGTCACTCTATTCATACTTCTAGTCTAGGTGGGGCCTGCATGGGTCGTTTCATGAAAAGTATCAATGATAAATACAAAGGGGGATATTTTTTATCCCACATTGTGTGTGTTGTATTTTTTGTTAAGGAATTAAAATGAATATAAAGTTATTATTATTTTTTATGACAATATTTAAGAACAAATAGTTAAATGAATTAAATGGATTCAAAATAACTAAAAGAATCCAAGAATATAGAGAAAAATTAGTATTCCTAAGAATATGCCTATTTTTACTAAGTGGATAAAGATTAAAGAATACATCTTTGATGTTAAACAAGGGAATATATTGTCTTTAGTGTGATGGATATTCATTTATATGAAGTAAATTGATGTTAAATTATTCGAGATCCATTAAGAATATATGATAAGTAAAAAAATTAATAATATGAAGTTAATAAATATGTAAAAGGTAGTCCTCTAATAAGAGAAGGAAATATAAATATATGAATAATATGTTGGATTTCATAAGAGTATCCATTCGTCAAGTTTATCGAACTTGGAAATCGTATTTTTTGAAGTGATATTTTCAAAGGAAACAACTGGATGTCAGATTTTTCAAAGGCACTTGAAGATAAAAAAATGTGCCAGCTTGAATCTATCTAAACACCAGAGTAGCCAAACTTTCAATAAAATAACTACCAAGATAAAATGGGGATATATTATCAATATTTATTGTGGATATATATATCCTTTATGGGGTAGCTCAATATAAATTTGGAAAAAGTTACCATACAATGGACAATGAAAAACCTATAATGTGGTGTTGGACCTACGAAATTTGTATGGTGTGTCAGAGAAGCAATTTGGTTGATAAATTTTATCATTCACAAGGATAGGTCTAATGTGGGACTCATATATATAAAAAAATATTTTTTCTTATGAAATATATTATTTTTTCTTATATGATATTTTTGTCACCGTCTTCCTCATTTAACCTGATAAATTCTTTGATATACTTTCATATGCCAAGTTCCACAATTTTAGGTGTTAATAGATCTTTATTATAATTCAATGACGCATATTGCATTTTTCTAAGAACAAATAATGTTTATAACTACATTCAATCGTTATATAATATCATAAGTAGGTTGACAATATGTTCATAAGTCTTTTTATATGTTCATAAAAAAATTATGGGAATTTATGCATTGGACTCTCTAAGAACATGACAAAATGATGATTTATAATGACTTATGGAAATTATGTAATACTTTTTAAATAATAATTCATATTTTAAAGATAATAAAAATATAGTTTTTAAAAAAATGAAGTTTTGCCTCATGCATGAATTCACTTGATAGTAATGAAATATGAAGAATGATTAAATCTATAGATGTTATGGGAAGCGTTTAAATTAAAATATAATTGTATAGTTAATCATGATCTTATTAGATAATGGAATGTGAAAAATATATATAGACGTATTTTTCCATGAATTAAGGAGTAATCCATGATGAAAATATATTTCCATTTATACAAGGAATATGTAAAATAAAATTTCATGGAAATATTCTAGAAAAATAAAGGAGGATGATTTTATGGAAGAATATAAATGAGATGAAGCCATAATATTTCAAAATTTCATGAGTTTGTTGGGTCTTTTTGATGATCAAAAAATAATGATCATTAAAGGGTGATATTTTCAAGAAAATTTAAAATACCAAGAATCATGGAGATTCAAAGTGCGTATTCACACTATGCAGTGAATACAGAATAATATGTAGATAATCAATACCAATGAATTATCATATATATATATATATATACGGTGATAGATGAAGAAAATTAAGATATATTCATTGTTACATTAAAGATAAAAAAACATTATAAATATATATAGAAGATTAGACACTATAAAGTATCAAATATGTTATCTGTGAATAAGTTAAAGGAAAGAAGAGATCTATTGTAGTTATATTGTAATGAAGAAGAAGAATAAATTGGTAGAATGGTGTTTTATAGTTCATTTTTCAATGGAACGTAATTCTCGAATTTTTTATATAAGAATAATAAGGAGAAGCTCTCAAGTTTTCTACTGTGAAGAAGAAAAGGAAGGTGTGTGCACTTTTTTTCAAGTAAATGAAGATGAAGGGAAAGTTACATTCCCTTGTTCAAATTAAAAATATTATGAAAAAGAAGAAGAAGTTTTCTTTATATGGTTTTAGGAAAGTAAGTGAATAATACGAATGTAGGGAAACATATCAATAACATTTAGATGTCTAAATTTGAAGGAAGAGTCTCATGTTGTTAAAATAAACATTATTAAACACTATTGTGTGGTATTATAATGACCCAAAGGGATGTTGCATGAATATAGGTTGTAGTAAAAACTGTTGGGATACATTTTACATGAATTATAGGACACAACCTACTATTTTTATCTCTTTGTCACACCCCCAAAGTAACATTTATTTGTGTATTCTTATATTGCAATGGATCCCCATTAGTTAGAAATGTATAGGGATAATATTTTTATTTTATGGATATTTTTCTGGGAAATTCATTTACCATATGATTTTCTAAACCATGCGGGGAAAAGAGTATGATTTTGGAATTTTTTTTCAAGAGACGATTATATATTTTTGGTATTTTTTTGTAAACCATCTCTGTAGACCTTTTGAACTATATTTAGTTTATATAATCGAGTTAATGTGTATGATGATCATGAGCTGCAGACAAACCATTTCATGTGTGGTTCTTGATTATATTTTTAATTTTATTTATTTAATTATATCATGTTTATCTAATTATTATTTTAATTATTTTTTTTAAAAGGCTATATACGTTTCATCTCTTAGTCATTATATGTATAAGGGCATGCACACTCATTCTTAGAGTTGTATTTTTATACCCCATGAAACCCTCATCTGTGTGAGTGTAATATTTTATAATGACAAGGTGTGGTGTGATGCAGTTCGTGTTGTGTCATAGAGACACACCAAATAAGATTTATTATTTATTTGAGGGGCATGCATTGCAATACGAGTTGTAAGCGTCACGACTCATGGTATCACGCAATTGGGGTTTAGTTTTCTATGTTATTTACTCAATAGCTCAACCATTAGTATCAGCTCTTGATCAGGTTTTCATTTTATTATTTCATGGTTTATTGTTTTTGTGAATGTGTATTTGATGCGTAATCACGTAGATTATTAATAAGCACGTATGTTTGATAAAATGAACATGCGACGTGATGAATTTTTTATTTACAACATAGTCAATTGTGAGTGCGATCACATAGAAAATGTTTCAAATAAAAATAGAATATTATCTCTTTCATCAAAATACATTTAATAAAACCCTCAAAGATATATTGTGTCATTACTGCCTTCCATCCATCAAATATGGACAAAACTAGCTGTTTGAGGTGCAATTCATGCCATAGCTGACGGTACCTCTTAATAATTTTATAGGAAAGAATTTAGTAATATTGTTCTGATTTAAGAAGATGGTTCTTCGCTCAACAGACCATGCAATCACAAGTTAAAGTGGTTGGCCATCCAAAATCCCATCGTGAACCCTCCAAGTACTAGTGTAGCAATATCTTGTAGACAATGAGGGGTGGTTCAGGTATCCTTTCCACTAGAATAATCAAGTGAATGGGTATTCTGATTCTAGAATAGAGGGTTCCTAGAATCTATTAAATGAGTGGGATACATTTAATGATTTATGTAATAAATCAAAACGTCCAAACTGGTAATCAGGATAAAAGAACTAATCTTCTAAAATTGATTTTTTTGAAAAATTTCAAGTTATTAAACATGTTTAAAACTGAAATATTATATTAGAAAAAGTAAATTTCCTCACGTGCATGAGTATCCAAGAATAATATGGGCGCCTGAGCATAGAATTATGATATAAGAAAATCAAGGTTTTAGTATCCCCAACGCTGTTAAACTACCTCAAGATGAGAGGGTGAAATTGCTTATAGGGAAATATTGTTAAAAGAATATGATAGTTATATCATTATTTTTTTATAAACATCTAGTGTTAGTTGTGGTCGCTACACCAGGACAAGGATGAAATAATATAAAGTCTCATATATGAGAAGTTTACAAGGAGAAAGAGAAGAAATGATATGTAAAAGGCAATGGTTACAATGTCATGTGTAAATTGAGAGATGGTCATGATCATTAAATGGATACCTTTCTCATGTCATTTTCACCACTTTACACGTATCTTGTTTTAAATTATAATATGAACAAGTATTGAGTAAACGCTTCATTACCTATTTTGGTATGGTTCACCAAGTGAATAAGAATATCAATGAATGTTCTAACTGTAATTATGATGGATAATAAATTTAATGATAGGGTGAATAGTCCAAATGTCAAGTGATTGGAATGGCACATTTGCAACATCCTTCAATGAATAAGGTATTAACAAAGGAATTTTTATTCATATCATTAAATAATACTATAGAAGATTAAATGCAATTAAATTAATTAGAGAACCAACTTACCCTCTTATTCTTTAGGAATATTCATCACTATAATGTTTCCATTTTATAACATGGGTATTAAATACAATATTCTGGTGACATATGTATTCTAATATGATAACATACTAAGTATAGAAACCTTTCTTGAAGAAAGGTGTATTCTCCAAGGGGATGAAAAAGGATGACACCTAGGACAATAGTGAGAAGTACACAACTTCATAATTGTCATGTAAAAGTTTCATGTAGAATTATTATTGAGTATAACAACAAACATTAAGCCCATGTGTCGTTGGACACCAGGAGATATTCTTCCAGGTTTTGGAATGAATGTTGTTTTTTCTATTTAAAACTCAATCACTATTTCAGTAACACGTGAATCATAAGTAATGGGTGATGAACACATATGTAATAATTATACCCAATTATGGAAAGATAATTCCATATTAGGTTATACTAAAATTGGATGTTATGAATATACCATGTATGGTATTTAGGATGGGCACCACTAATTAATTTTGGTACTATCAACGTCTTTAATTTGGACAAAGGAACCTTTAAAATAAATGTATGTCCCAAAGCATTCATAAATAGTTCAAAAAGTGAATGTGAACCATCAAAAGGGTAAACAAGATGTGTATATATACATCATATTATTCCTTTATGTAATTATGGAATAATAAAGTGAAGAAAATACATGGTTAGAAGATATGAGTTGCTTCGGGTCGGCATGTCAATAAATATCATAACCAAGAAATCATTGATCATGATAATGTAGCATGGAGTAATTCTTAAATTCACATTAACTTATACACATCATGAAATTGATGTTAATGGGGAGTATTGGTGGTGAAATATTATATGATAACATTAATCAACAAAATGTAGCATGGAGTTATTCTTAAACGTACATTGCCTTATCCACATCACGACATTGATCATAATTAGGTAGATCAATGATGAAGTCTTACATGTAAAAATTAATCAACAAAATATAGCATTGATTAATTCCAAACCACACATTTATACATTAGAGTAATGATTTATTTAATGAAACGATGCAACTTGAAGAAACTTAAATTATATTTCATGATGTGCATCACAAATAACAACGTTATCACATAACCTTATGCCAACTATAATGAAAATTTAATATAACACAATTCATTGTATGATGTAAATCCATTATGTCAAAAGAATTTTTTTTGTATGCAATGCATTTTAAGACATAATTAATATGCATCAAGAAAAACACATTGTGCATTTAGTGTCTTAATCCTAACAATTGCTTATGATATTACATAAATTCCTATGATAGAGAATATGTATTCAAGTGATAAACTACAATTCTAAAATAGGGTGCAATTATCTATTATAGATAGTGGGAGCAAGATTGACTTGTGTTTAGTCAATGATAAAGATTCAAAAATAGTTTGCATCAGAACTAGTTCAACTAGAACATGTGGAACAATGTATGTTCAAGAGACACATACTACACAGGAAGGATAAAACCATGGTGATGGTTTTTTTATTCACCTTGGATGGTGATCAATTATTCATTGCAAATAATATTTCATACAAGTGAGAAGTATATGGAAATTAGCTAAGATTGACAAGACCAACTAAAATTCAATTAATGGATTCTAGGTATCAAATAAAAAATGGGGTTATTATTTTGAATACTCGGTGGGTATTCAAGTGAGTTGAAACATGGATGGTACAAGCGTAGAATGAATTATTCTATATTGGTTATTCCAAGTCGGTATGCATAAATACATTAGAATTTTACTTTTCATATCTGATTTTTATGATCATTATGTTATGAATTTGATTCCATGACCACCAATCATGGATGTTGTCTATATGACTCAACCAGAAATGGATTGTCACATCGCAAAGTTTTAATAAAGTTTTCAAGTTACTGAAATCCAGTTTAGGATTTTAGTAAGAAACATGATCACAGAGTATTCATTTGGAATGAATGATTTCTATGTGTCTAACAATGTTTTGTGGGAGCGCTAAGGTTTTCCAAGAAAATTATGTTCAACTAATATAGAAAACATTCATTTGTCTTATAGTTATTTAAGTCCAAGAATACATTTATTATACACTGATTGACTTAATGTTTCATCATATGTTCTAGGGAAAAAGATCCACTAAGGTAGATCTTAAGGTTTCATGAAATTAATGAATCATACATACAGTGATAATGTATTCAAAAAATAAGATCTAGAATAATTCAATAGATGAATTGTAAACTATTTCACAAGGCATAATCTCTCCATGTTGACATTTATGAGACCGAGGATGAGATAAATGTGTCGTGTAAAATCCATATGTCAAAGAGATGGATCAATCACATGTTAAATGATATGTATAAGAACCTATATTGCCAAGGTACATTTTATAGTAAGAAAATATTATTTATGTCCAAGATCATTTTAAGTTATGTAGTTAGAACTATCTAATTTTACTTTGGAAAGTACAAAATATATGTTCCTGGTAAGTGGAGAACAAAGGATACTAGTTTTCAGGGATACAAATTACTATTCCATATATCTATGTTATCTAATATCATAGTTATGCTAAAGACTATGAGTGAGTCATATGCATATAATCAACTGGTAGTCATACCTACAATGACTGAGTATGTTGCAGTTTCTGAGGCATTTAAGAAGCAGTTAAATGCAACAATTTATTTTAGTTCTTGGAATTCCACATATTAAAGAATAGATCTTCATAATTTCAATTATAATGTTGTTACTATAATAGATGTCAAGTTATGGAAATTGAAAAGTGGGATATACTTGGGATACAATTTCTTGAGAAGTTTTACTCAATGAGGAATGGTCGCAATAGTAGAATAGCCTTGTAGTGGAACTATGGCAGGACCAATAGCTAAAGTTTGTACTCAGGAGAAAAACGATGTTCATCAAGTCAATAGCTAACATGTTTGGTTGGAAAGATGGATCTATTACAAGTGGGAGTTCTGAAATAGTGGTTCCCTATACCCAACTCTTCAGGGTTGTTGAATACCATATCATGTATACAGTTTGCTATATTTGATGTGATCTTACCATTATAATGTAGAAATTTTTTCGACCACGAATGAAATTGTAATTTTCAAAGATTAATTGTTGAATAAAATGATTATATAAGATCTTAGGATATAATGAGAACCTATAGATACATTGAGATTAATCTTAAATATATTTTCTATGGTCTATATACATCTTACTGACCACAAACAGTAGATGTTTGACTATCAGGTAGTGCCATCTCATATGAATTGAGACATCTTCTAATGAGGATCACACTTGGAGATCTCTAATAGTGAGATCATGAAGAAATACACACCAGTAGGAACAACACATGTTTCAGGAGCCATTGGATATTCCTATGCATGATCATATGTGTCCCCTGACATGAGATCATTGCCACTATTTTCCATTTGATCGTTTACTTTGATGCTAGACGAAAACCATGATGTTGAAATTGTGGCGAGGTAGTTTGTGTTTGGCTTGTCATTGATGGAATGACATTGATTGGATGGTCAAAAGAGGATTTGTTTCTTCCATGTCGTGGAAGTAATATATCTTAGGATACGTTGATAAAGATGGTTGTACCTTCATAAGGCCATGGCCATCGTAGTTGATTGTAAATTTTTCCTGTTGGATCAAAAAACTATAAAGCATGACAAGGGTGATGACATGTGAGTGAATCCTGTTTTATGAGATATTAATGAAAAATATATTATATAACACGGTACATGATCTTAGGAAGGCTTTCATTGCTGTGACAATCCTTTTCCCTTCATAGGCCATGATGGGTTTCTAGAACCCACTCTTGGTCTGTGATTACTATTCACTGCTGTCAAGATAAGGACCTAGAGGGCCACACACAATATTGTTTTTGAAAATATTCCATATTCATTTGAATAGTAGATTTGGACATGGTCGGCCCCACCACTGGGGTCTGTGATTTTTTCAAAGTATAAATTATCAACAATGAAATAAATATATTCATTCAAGTTATGAATAGAGTATTTAATTTATTTATTACTTGTTTTTAGTTGTTTTAAGTAAATTCATGAAAAATATTTTTTAAAAGAATATTAATATATTCAAGTTTTAATTAATATTTTGTGGGATTATGAGCCAAGTTAATGGATCGAGTATTATCAAACAATATATTTGTTACAGTTAAGTTATAATAAAATTTATAAAATTTATGACTTAGTTTAGTAGTCAAAATATTATTTATATAGTGTGATTGATTGTTCGGGGTTCGGGCTGGAATTTTTGAGTAATTTCAATTAACTATATAAATATATTAGGAGAGGATTTTTCAAGGATCTATTAATTGCATCTCTCTCTCCCCCTCTATCTCCTACATCCTAGAGAGAGGGGATTTGAATATAAGGATCTCAGATAGAGCTCTCTCTCAATCAACGCAAGAGAAGTGATGATGTGATCATCAGAGTGTCAAATCCATCATCGGATTTCTGCACTAGCACTTGGATTTCAATGATCATCACACTTATGAATCCTTGAAGTCCATGTGGTTGATCTAGATGAATTAGAAATCATATTATTTGAGAATTGATCACTAATGATGAGAATACATCAAGCGCAGCTTTGGATCTATACTAGGTATAATATAATTTTTTTCTTAAAAGACTACATTCATGATCGTCAGCCTAAAAAGGGATTCAATTCACTGACTTCAAAAATATTACATCAATATTCGGTGAAATTTTTAAAATACCACCTTTTGGGGCTTCCGCTGCATGCCTGGTTCCTTTATGATCATGGAGAAATGTCCCAATTTTGTGTTAGAGGGACCAAGCAGGGGATGTCAGGAAAAAATAGAGACGGAAAAGAAACATGAGGGATTGGAGTGTAAGAACATCAAGGATATTTTCACCAATAACTTCTATATAAATTCAATGGGGTTGGAAAAGGATGTGGAGTTTTTCATGCATGAGAAGGCCGACAGAACTACGGCTCCTGTGGATGTTTAGGTCAATTAAATAATTTTTTTAAAATTTTCCACAATGTGAAGTGGTGTGGGATTATTAGAAAATCCAAAAAATATGATGAAATATAATTCTACACATACAAAAGGTTTCCATCCACTAGAATCTAGAATGATGATTCTTCACAAAGTGGAAGAGTCTCCAAAATAAGCTGATACAGGTCCAACGACTGTGAGAGGTACCATTACTACAACATAATCTTTAGTGACCCCACTATTTGATACTAGTATATCTCACTCATTTATTTCGATCATTATCATAAATCATCTTAATATTATAATACATATTTTATCTTGTGCAATGGGTATTATTACACTCGTTGATGTGAAGAGATAGTTGGGTCTTCGTAGTCCCTCTAGTGTCATCTCAATATCAAATTTTGAGATTTCTTTGAGTTTTTTGGTTCTCAAAATGGAGTATCTTCACATCATATTTGGAATGGATTATACCATTTCAAATTAATCCTTAAATAATTTTATCTTAGATGTGTCTACCTTACTACACCCAGTTTTCCTCCTATCATCCAAGTAGAATGAGACCCAAGGTGTATCTAAGTCAGACCTTCTTATCCATAGTTGGAAAATGCGATGTTAGTGTTTTCATTTGATCATGACCGAGATTCAATGAGTGGTGATCTCCCTCCAATCTATGTTGAGTTTTTAAAAGTGTTTACTTCTGACTTATCTGGTTTTATACTGTTAAGGGAAGTTGAATTTTCTATTGACATAATTCCAAGTACTCAACCATTTTCAATTATCTCTTACCGCATGACTCCAAATGAACTTAAAGATTTTATGTCCATGTCAGATGTTTTTCATGAGGATATATTTCATGATTGGGTTCTCTACTTTGGGTGGGATTGGGATGATCATTTGAGCCTTCAATAGTTTTCTTATAGCAACAGTTACCAGTTTATGATTAGAATTGATCCTTCTGAGAAATTATTTGTCCATCATTGTACATATATGTTGTGTTGGTTAGATATTGTTGAATGTTACTTGCTTAGACCAAGTTGGTTCCACGAGATGATAACTAATATTTATTGGACTTTTTATAGAATGTTAACAACATAAAGATGATATAATTCTTATACTAATCATCACTATAGTCCTTTAGAATGTTTAGTATGTGACCAGTTTTTTTTGATGTTTCACACTGGTCGGTTCATCGACCATATGGGAGGTAAGGGAAGCATATGCCATGTTTTGTGGGACCTTTAGATATTTTTTATCAGGTGGGAAAATTTTCATATCATTTTTTACTACACCATAGCTGATGTCAATACATTATGTGCTTAATATATCTTAACTTTGAAAGTATTTATCTATCCTATATCAGTTTCTGAGTTGTCATGATCTTGAATTGAATCCTAATTTATCTGTGATTGAATGGACAATCAGGGTTATTGATTTTGAGAACAAGGTACTTTGTGGGAGGATGATACCTCTTATATGTGTGTTATGGAAACAAGGAACTAATTCCCAAGACATGTGGGAGAGGGAGTAAATGGTGAGAGAGTAGTGGATTCATCTTTTTGACATAGAGGCTTCTTTGTAGGCTTTCTAGGGAAAGACAGATCCTATGTTGGGGATGTGGTAACATCCCGTTACTATTTATGGTATTCTTAAACCCTTGTTTGTTAATTTATTAATATATTAATGGGTAAAAAAATTTTATCAGTGAAATTTTGATAAATTTTTTAAAGGCCTTAAAATCCAGTTAATATCATTGAATATTCAGTCAAATTTTTTGGTGTTTGACACGGAGTTACAGTGATATTCTGATGACCAAAATGTCTTGGTGAAGGCTGAATAAAATTAATAAATATAATATATTATACTCACATTTTTAATTCAAAATTACTAAATATCTTTGAAACGGTGCATCATATGGGAAATGTGATACCACTGATAGATCTGGAACGTAGTGTTTACCCTAGGTGATGTATAAAATCTATAGGTGTTGGACGTTAGAACACCTCACTCACAAAAAAAACCTTATTATTTTAATTATTTATTTATTGTATTTTTTAAATAATAAATCATTAATATATCTCAAATGGTTCATCGTTTGGAAAATCTAATAATACAGTTGGTTCTGGAATGGGTTTTTTTACAATAGATGGGGTATAACATTCAAGAACAAAATAAATTTGATATTTTTTAATATTTATGTTAGTTAACTAATTCATAATAATAATTTAAATAATAGGAAATTCGATTTTAATTTTAGGTTCATCTTCTACAATGGGATACCGCCATTTTTTATGCATGGATTATTCCTAAACCAGCATTTTACAATCGTTTTTTACCATTACAAACACCAATGCATTAATCTGGTAAATTAAAACCCTCCATCATCAATTTTCAACTTAATCATTGGTTAAATTAGGGTTTTCATTTTTGGGTGGATAAACTATTTTTTGGCTTGGTGTTCTATTTAACCATGCATTCTGTTGTGGTTTCGAGTGGATCAAGTCGGTTCTGAGTAGCCCTAGGATCCATTTTCATGCTTTTGGTGAACCAATTTTGACTTATTTATTAATCCATATGCGCTGCTTCTTACCCCTTTCTCATGCATGGTGTTAACCTAACATGAAGTAATTTGATTTTATTTATTTATTTTATTCAACCATTTAAAATCCTGAATAAATTGTGGAATTGTAAAATAAATAAGAAAGCCTATATTTATCAGGGGATATTTATAAATAGTTAATATTAGATAAATATTTAGCATGATTATCAGAAAAAATGACATATAATTATCAAATAAAAATTACGAATTATTATAAGATAATCATCATTAGCATTTTCTTTGTAAATATCAAATATAATTATTATCATCTATAAAATAGTAATTTCTTCAGGTTATACAATGTTTTTTTAGTCACATAGAATTATCCTTTTTTTATTTGGTAAAATTAACAAAGGATAATTTATAAAATTATCTAATGATAATTATTTACATTATGAAACTATAATTATTTACCAAGTTATATATTATATAAATACATTTATATCAATAAATACAGTTTGGATATTTTATTAAAATTATCTAATTCCATTTATTTTGATTTTTAGAAGAGAGAGATATATATATATATAGTTTGATATGTGTTTATAATAATCACTTTTGATGTTAAGGATAATTTATTTGAATATAAAATTCTCATTTTGTAATTTCTTAAACTATTGAAGGAAAATATCATTGATGTGTGTTGACATAAAATAATAATCAAGATATTATCTAGGAGTGATAAAATATTATCGAATGTAATATTTTATTTATAACATGAAATTATCCAAGTGAGATAAAATATTATTTCAGGAAATATTTTAATCGATTATTTGAAATTATCCAAGAGAGATAAAATATTATCTCATATAATATTTTAATCTATAATTAGAAATTGTCCATGAAAGATAAAATATTATGGATTGTAATATATTAATTAATTATTTTTAAATAATATAAGACAGAGAACGTATAATATCATGCGTTATTTTATTTACTTTTGAAATAAAAATATTCGTATTGTTTCTTGGATCCATTGATGGTCGTCAACCATTGGGGTGTTAATGTTGAAAATTATAAGGCCTTGAGGAGGTGTAATTAGCCATATGGGGGGGGGGTTATTAGTGTCTCTATCATTGACGACATTGAGGTTGGTGGTACTGTCCCGATTAGCCAAATTGGTTAACCATGAATTTATTGATTTATTTAAATAGTTGATTTAAATTCTATTTCTTAAAAATTCATTTAAATGATGTAATAAATTTTGATTCCAATGAATTGATATATTTGAAATGGTTTTGGTCTAAGATTTGTAAAATCACCAATTTCATTGAATTATGGTGTATTTATTGTAATTGGTTAATTAAAATTATTAAATTAAAATTGTGGATTTGACTGAAATTATTTCAATTAAATTGATGAATTTAATTGTGGAAATAAATTTTTAAATTGTCTAATTCATTATGAATGGATTTCAAACAGGTGAAAATGGATTAAAAATGTTTTGATAGAAACCCCGTAGATTTATCTTGTAGAGACCCGAAGCTTGACGTACATGGACATTACATTACTTTTGCGGAATACTTAGTGCATAACAAAAACACACACACAAGGATCGTAATAGTTTAGTGTATTTGGAAACTCGGAATATAATCTTCTAATCATGGTGAATGATCTTCAACATCTCCCATAACGATCTTCCTTTTTGTTTACCTAAAACCTTTCTTTATATCCTGGGGAAAAGAATACATAAAAGGGTGAGCTCAAATGCTCAGTAAGGGTAAACAAAAGAAATATCAATCACATCATATACATAAGCACATAACTTTTGGAAATCTTAACCTGTAAAAGAGATCATAATTTCATAACCAGGGATAACTCATGGAAGTGAAATTCAATCACAATAATCATAACTTAAAACATTAAACTTTGTGTCATACACACATAATCATAGAGAATCATTTATTATTAGTCAAGACTCATTTCCAAGACTATCCTAGTGGACAAAGTCCCTTTCGAAACCGAGTCACCCTCGTTTCAGTCCTGTTTCACTGAACCGGTATAACCTACCATTCCAGCCATGTCTATCTCATGAAATATAAAATCATTACCCAATTAATTGGAGGTAGATATAGGTCCCACCCATCTCCTAATGATACCATTCTTATGTGTGCCACAAAATCATAAACCATACATCGTAGCATAACCCATGTAATAAAAATGGGATTCTTAAACAACATGACATCATAAAACAATTCATATAAGATCAAGGAATTCATAAAAATAATTCCCTAACAAGATAATCAAATCAATGTAATAATAGGGATATAAACAGAACCCTTTATTATCTTAGATAGAAAATAATTTTGATAAAACACTTGAACTCAATTCTTGAGGAAAATATCCTTTCTTCTTCAAAAACATTTATCCTTTCATAACATGTCATACAATTTTAAAGTAAAAGAAGTTGATTAAAAATAAACTTGAAAACTTGTAAAGGATTCTTCGTGGGCATATGGTTTTAAAAATGCATTCATGCAATATAAGTTAAAAAAAACAATCTTCTAGTACTTTTGTCGGAAAAGTCAAAAAAGTACCTCGTACGAAAAAAGAAAAAAGATTCCTTTCATATCTTTTACTAAAAACTCACCGAAGGGTAAAATTAGATTTAAACAATTGTAGGTGGATGGAAATAATATTACATATTGAGAAAACATGGACATGGATGATAAAATACGCCCTAGTAAATACCAAAGTATAAACAATCTCGGTTAAAAATGAGATTGTGATATTTCCCTTACCTTAAGTCTGATTTTCTTTGTAAGTGTCCGAACCTCCTGTATAATGATTTAAATAATTTCATTAACTTTTTACAGAATCATATTCATTGTTATGATATCATATATGGTTCACTTATGACTTTATATTACCCTTTCTTTTGTAAATTCCATGTTAAAGAAGGGTTTTGGGTAAAATCGTTTCATTTATGGTAGGTGTTTGGACTTGTTGTTATTGACATTATTATTACTTATATCATGATTTACTTACATAAATAATATAAAAAATGATTTATATATCATATATATTCAGTATATATATATAATAGATAGATAAATGAAATGAAACACACCGTTCATGGAGACGGTAGTCCGTACGTACGCATGAACGCTGTTTTCATTTCCTTATTGTCTTGAATGGAAGTAAGTAGATGACATACATATATATATACATAAATCCAGTAGATTTACCATTTCATATATTTAATTATTATTCATTATATATACTATATAATCATTCTGGAATGGTTAACATGGATAATGAATCTCATCGCGTCGTGGAGACGGTAGTCCGTACGTACGCACGAGCGATGATATCGTTCCCATGGTCATGGAATTGTGTTGAAGTGTATGTATACTATTTCAGTATCAATATAACTTTATAATAATCATATATAGTTACTCATTACACCATTATACCCATCCAATTAAGGTGGTGGCGGAAAATAGATTACACCACGGCGTGGAGACGGTATTCCGTACGTACGCACGCGCGGTGATTTATTTTTTTCCGTAGGATGGATAGAAGGTTAATTAGAGTTGTTTCATATTTATAATAACATATAAGTATATAAGAAATACTGATGTTATTACTTTATCATGAAACAACTAAAGAAGAAGAAGTTGAAGAAGAAATAAATTGAAAAAGATCGGTAATGGATATTACCTCTTTTTTGACGCGCCTTCTCTTAACCTCCACATAAAGAACTATGGATGGTCTTTGAAGAAGACCAGGACCTCTTGGATGATACTAGGGAAGGGGAGAAGATAATTTGGCAGGGGTTGGCCGAGCTTGAATGCTCATATTGGTGTGAGGAGAAGAGGGAGGAGGTTCCCTTTTATAAGGGTGGAGAGGGGCACCTTAGGAAAATCTCAAAATATTATTTTATATTAAGGTCAAATTCGGTTTATAATGGTTCCAAAGGGTCTTATATCGAAGATAAAGTGGGCATGGGTCTAAATCCTCTCATCCAGTAGGATTTATAAATGATTAGGTTATTATTTTAACCTTATCAATTAGATTTAACTCTAAGTTAAATAATTTAACTTTTACCGTGTCTTTTTGTTTTCTTACACTATATGGTTAATAATCATACCATAACAAGCCAGAAGAACCCCAAGTTGTCTATTATTAATATATATATCCTTACCTAAGTCATTTTTCTGAACCTAATAATTTTAAGAATTAAATAACAATTAATAATATAATATTTGTTTTAAAAAATAATTTATGTCACTTTTTACACTATTTGGTACATGATTTTTATTAAATTCATAAAATAATGATAAGTTATAAAAACATTACTTATATCAACAATAACATGTCATATTAACCTATAAAATTAATTTAAGTCATAAAAAGTCTCAAATTACATTTATTTTGGCATTTACAACATCAATTATGTCAATATTTCATTAATAAGACAATTACTGCATCATCTTTGTGTCATAATAAATTTTAATTATTTAATCTCTAGAAATTCTAAATAAATTCCTATGATGTATGTAATTGTATTATCTTTCTGGAGACTATACATGTTCGAAGTTTCATGAAGTTTATCACTAGATTAAAATTATTATACTTATAATATTTATGAAAGTGACATGTTGTCACATTCTTTGGTTTTAATAATAATTAAATTATTTTCATTGAAAAAATTTAATTAAATGAATCTAATCCGATCCTTAGGTGATATGGGTCGACTTTTAGTCATCCAATAGGATTTTGACATTTTTTAGGGTAATATGAAAATATTATATTTACCCTTAATTACCTGATTTACCTTTAACTATGGTAAATAAAATTTACCGTAGTTACTATTCATAATTCCCCAAAATAAAAAGTATCTTATTAACATAATTTTTATTCACTGATTACAAATATGGAATCCATTTTTCCAAATTCAATACACAAAATTTTCAGAAATTAAATTAAAATTAATCCTGTTGTCGAAAGAAAACGCGTTTTTCTTTAAAACATTGCGAAAGATTGAATTGATTTAACCTACGAATTCAAGGTAAAATCAATGATAATTACGTACATTATATTAAATGGTAAAAATATATTCTATTTATACTTTATAACCATTAAATATTATAATTTAACCACATAAGATATTACGATGAAAAAAGTTGTTTTTAATTAAAATATAGCGTGTTTTTACTATTCATTAAAATATGAAAGTTCTCGAAAAAATATCAAAACATTATCTAATGTAAATTTTTTTATCCTGATTCAAAAGAAGAATTTTATTTTGTCAAATTGAACTTATAAACATGTTAAAAACTAGATTTAATGTGGGTACGCCATCAAAAGGCGGCAAAACTGCATTTTTTTAAAAATACTTATTTTACCCGAAAAAATTATTTTGTTTTTATACCATGTTCTAGAAAATGTGTAAGATGAATAATAATGTTAAAAAATAAAAAATTTAGTTAATACTATTCATAACGGCTAGTTCATGACAATATTATAATAATATATCATTGTTTATTAGAACCCGGTATTGCGTACAACACACGCTATCGAGGAAGGTCGCGATTGCGTGTAATGCAAGCCAAGGTAGGGTTGCGTGTTGTGAAAGAATCCTTCGTTGTTTCGTATAACATAATCCAACCATATTTCATTTATACATTGAATATATATATATATATACTCAATGTTGCGTAGAATAACTATTATCAAAATTGTGTGTAATACGATCCAAGAATAGTATTGCGTATACTGCTAGCTAATACGGTGTTGCCTATAACGCAAGGTAATCTTGGTGTAGTACAAGACATTAATGAAATTAAAAGAATATTTTTCATAAAATCTTGGGGTGTTACATTCTACCCCCCTTAAGATGAATTTCTCCCACGAAATTCGTCAGGTTTATAAATGGTTTACTACTCGAATGTTTGTTTAATAGAAACCCACATCGTTAAAAGGAATACCAAAACATGGCTTTTAAAAACTAAAGTATGAAATGTAACGGTTAAACAAATTATCTCATCACGGGGTTTCCACGTAGGAGAACATAGGTGAAAATATGGATATGGAAGAAGAATCAAACAATCATGTTCTGATGAAGAGTGGTAGAGAACATGGCTATGAAAAAGACAAAAAAGCTATTGATTTGTGATGATCTAAGGTACCATCTGATTAATCAGATATAAGGGAACTAGGACAACATTTTTGGTTTTCAAGATCATTTCCCTAAAGTTGAAAATTATGAATTAGAAGAAATACTTACTTGATTTTGGTACAATCTCACTGTTGTTCGTGCTTTGAACAATTTCCACTTCATCTCTTAAAGAAATGAAGTTGAATTTGTTATCCGTGATGTGTTAGCAGATCATGTGATAGAATGATGGGTCATTCCATCTCTTTCAAACAAAAGGTTAGAAAAAGTTATAAGTCCATGTTATGGTATGATTAATTGTATATGGTTCCAAAAATGAACTTATACTTCATATATCATACCTCTTAATAAAATAAAACTAGTTTATACTAACCAGGGACTTCCTGTAGGCCAGTGGTAGGCGATAAAGGCCAGTCTCACTTCGGTTGTGGGTTCGATTCCCACAGCCTTGTCCGACGCTATAGACTATCGCCCGTCCTGCAGGTTGTCCTTTTTCTAAAACTACATTACTATATCATCCAATCAATAATATCAAAAAAGGTTCTATCTTTAAACAATACTAACTTATGTCCAATATAATCTATTCCAATCTTTATGCTTATCCAAAATACTCCAATCCAAGTTCATAGTATAGAGAAAATGATCACATGAATGCCATCATTTATCCCTCATATATCTTGTTCGTCACATTCCAGTCATGTGAATACCATAATCATGTAATCTCTTGAAAAATTAATACCCATTGAATCTTAGTAAAAACATGAGTGCTGTCAAAAGTTAACGCATTCCACATACCAAAAACCCAAAATTATTTATACTCAAACCATGATATAACTATTTCCTTATATCAGTCATGAGCTCATGAATACTATCAAACATTTATTTTTCTCCTTATCCTTTCATTATGCGCATATCATCTACATTCCAAAAATATCTGAATAATCTTTCATGTATACTGGTACCATTAATCATACACTTTCAAAACTCAAGGAAAGACAACAGTGTAACAATCCTTCGATGTCTCTTTATTCCATAGTACCATGAGATTACTTATACAACATCACAAATGATAAACATGTAATCATTCCACTACATTCTTAAACCATTGGTCGAGCTTCAACAATTCTTTCATCTCACATATCATTTGTAGTCTCATCATCATCATCAACATAAATACTACCCATACGACCATACTGATTCTCTTCATGAGACTTTACCTTAGGGAATTGGTTTGCATAATGCCTGTACATTCCACATTTATAACATTTAACCATTGATGATGTCGTAGCAATACCATTATCCTCATCCCCGGTGTTAATTGAACCTTTTCCTTTTCACTTACTGGCTTTGTGTCCTTCTTTTCCACAACCAATGCATCTTCTAGTTCCTTTGAAACATTCTCCTTGATGCCTCTTCCCACATGATTTACATAGGGGAAATTGAACTTTCTTTCCTCTATGATCATCATGAAACTCCATCTTTCTCTTATTAGCCAAGTCAGGATACTTACCAAATTTGAGTTTATTGATCATATTATGAGATTTCTGATTCGACATAATAATGATGGTTGGACTCCCAAATCCTATTTCATTTGGTTTCTCATTAAGAATATCATTCCATTGTCCATTATATTCTCCACTATCGTGAATCATCTTGTTTTCAACCATTTTCTAAAACCAAAAAAGAATAGTGTGAGAGGAAAAAATCATGATAGGGAAAGCAACATAGTAAAGGGGGAGTACCCTCAATATCTAACTTCTTAGGTTAAATTCTAAGACTGTTATCGTAGTTATAGGACCATATCCAATACGTATACTTATCCTTAGGGATATCCCTAGACATACATTAGAAATATCTCTAGGGATCTCACTAACGTTTTCGCATACAAGTTTCCAAAGGTTGACTAAACCTTTCCTCTGATACCAACTGTAGAGACCCGAAGCATGACGTACATTTACATTACATTACTTTTGTGGAATACTTAGTACATAACAAAAACACATACACAAGGATCGTAATAGTTTAGTGTCTTTGGAAACTCAGAATATAATCTTCAAATCCTGGTGAAAGATCTTCATCATCTCCCATAAAGATCTTCCTTTTTGTTTACCTAAAACCTTTCTTTATATCATGGGGAAAAGAAAACATAAAAGGGTGAGCTCAAATGCTCAGTAAGGGTAAAAAAAGATATATCAATCACATCATATACATAAGCACATAACTTTTGGAAATCATAACCTGTAAAAGAGATCATAATTTCATAACCTGGGATAACTCATTGAAGTGAAATGTAATCACAATAATCATAACATAAAACATTAAACTTTGTGGCATAAACACATAATCATAGAGAATCAATTATTATTAGTCAAGACTCATTGCCAAGACTATCTTAGTGGACAAAGTCCCTTTCTAAACCGAGTCACCCTCGTTTCAGTCATGTTTCACTGAACCGGTATAACCTACCATTCCAGCCGTGTCTATATCATGAGATATAAAATATTTACCCAATGCATTGGAGGGAGATATAGGTCCCACCCATCTACTAATGATACCATTCTTATGTGTGCCACAAAATCATAAACCATACATCGTAGCATAACCCATGTCATAAAAATGGTATTCTTAAACAACATGACATCATAAAAAAATTCATATAAGATCAAGGAATTCATAAAAATAATTCCATCACAAGATAATCAAATCAGTGTAATAATAGGGATATAAACAGAACCCTTTATTATCTTAGATGGAAAATAATTTTGATAAAACACTTGAACTCCATTCTCGAGGAAAATATCCTTTCTTCTTCAAAAACATTTATCCTTTCATAACATGTCATTCAATTTTAAACTAAAAGAAGTTGATTAAAAATAAACTTGAAATATTGTAAAGGAAGCTTCTTGGAAATAAGGTTTTAAAAATCCATTCATGCCGTATAAGTTAAAAAAACATTCTTCTCATACTTTTTTCGGAAAAGTCAAAAAAGTACCTCGTACGAAAAACGACAAAAGATTCCTTTCATATATTTTACTAAAAACTCACCAAAGGGTAAAATTGGATTTAAAAAATTGTAGGTGGATTGAAATAATATTACATATTGAGGAAACATGGACATGGATGATAAAATATTCCCTAGTAAATACCAAAGTATAAACAATCCCGGATAAAAATTAGATTGTGATATTTCCCTAACCTTAAGTCTGATTTGCATCGTAAGTGTCCGAACCTCCTGTATAATGATTTAAATAATGTCATTAACTTATTACAGAATCATATTCATTGTTATGATATCATATATGGTTCACTTATGACTTTATATTACCCGTTCTTTTGTAAATTCCATGTTAAAGAAGGGTTTTGGGTAAAATCGTTTCATTTATCATAGGTGTTTGCACTTGTTATTCTTGACATTATTATTACATATATCATGATTTAAATACTTCCATAATATAGAAAATTATTTATATATCATATATATTCAGTATATATATATATAATAGATAGCTAAATGAAATGAAACACACCGTTCATGGAGACGGTAGTCCGTACGTACACATGAACGCTGTTTTCCTTTCCTTATTGTCTTGAATGGAAGTAAGTAGATGACATACATATATATATATAAATAAATCCATTAGATTTACCATGTCATATATTTCATTATTATTCATTATATATACTTTATAATCATTCTGGAATGGTTAACATGGATAATGAATCTCATCGCGTCGTGGAGACGGTAGTCCGTACGTACGCACGAGCGATGATATCGTTCCCATGGTCGTGGAATTGTGTTGAAGTGTATGTATACTATTTCAGTATCAAAATCACTTTATAATAATCATATATAGTAACTCATTACACCATTATACCCATCCAATTAAGGTGGTGGCGGAAAATAGATTACACCACGGCGTGGAGACGGTATTCCGTACATACGCACGCGCAGTGATTTATTTTTATCCATAGGATAGATAGAAGGTTAATTAGAGTTGTTTCATATTTATAATAACATATCAGTATATAATAAATACTGATGTTATTACTTTATCATGACACAACTAAATAAGAATAAGTTGAAGAAGAAATAAATTGAAAAAGATCGGTAATGGATATTACCTCTTTTTGACGCGCCTTCTCTTAACCTCCACTTAATGAACTATGGATGGTCTTTGAAGAAGACCAGGACCTCTAGGATGATACTAGGGAAGTGGAGAAGATATTTTTGCGGGGTTTGGCTAAGCATGAATGCTCAAATTGGTGTGAGGAGGAGAGGGAGGAGGTGCCCTTTTATAAGGGAGGAGAGGGGCACCTTAGGAAAATCTCAAAATATTATTTTATATTAAGGTCAAATTCTGTTTATAATGGTTCCAAAGGGTCTTATTTCGAAGATAAATTGGGTATGGTTAAAAATACTCTCATCCAATAGGGTTTAGACAAGTTTAGGTTATTATTTTAACCTTATCAATTAGATTTAACTCTAAGTTAAATAATATAACTTTTACCGTGTCTTTGTGTTTTCTTACACTATATGGTTAATAAACATACCATAACAAGCCAGAAGAACCCCAAGTTGTTTATCATTAATATATCTATCCTTATCTATGTCATTTGGCCGAACCTTAGATTTTTAAGAATTAAATAACAATTAATAATATAATATTTATTTTAAAAACTAATTTATGTCAATTTTGACACTATTTGGTACATGATTTTTATGAAATTCATAACAGAATGATAAGTTCAAAAAAGTTACTTATATCAACAATAACATGTCATATTAACCTATAAAATTAATGTAAGTCATAAAAAGTCTCAAATTAAATTTATTTGGGCATTTATAACATCAATTATGTCAATATTTCATTAATAAGACAATTACTGCATCATCTTCGTGTCATAATAAATGATAATTATTTAATCCCTAAAAATAATAAATAAATTCATGTGATGTATATAATTGTATTTGATTTCTGGAGACAATTTATGTTCGAAGTTTCATGAATTTTATCACTATATTAAAATTATTATACTTATAATATTTAAGAAAGTGACATGTTGTCACATTCTTTGGTTTTAATAATAATTAAATTATTTTCATTGAAAAAATTTAATAAAATGAATCTAATCAGACCCTTAGGTGCTATGGGTATACTTTTAGTCATCCAATAATATTTTGACATTTGTTAGGGTAATTTTAAAATATTATATTTACCCTTAATTACCCGATTTACCTTTAACTACGGTAAATAAAATTTACCCTAGTTACTATTCATAATTCCCAAAAATAAAAAGTATCTTATTAACATAATTTGGATCCACTGATTCCAAATATGGAATCCATTTTTCAAAATTAAATACACAAAAGTTTCAGAAATTAAATTAAAATTAATCCTGTTGTCGAAAGAAAACGGGTTTTTCTTTAAAACATTGCAAAAGATTGAATTGATTTAACCTACGAATTCAAGTTAAAATCAATGCTAATGACATAAATTATATTAAATAGTAAAAATATATTCTATTTATACTTTAAAACCATTAGATATTATAATTTAACCCCATAAGAAATTACAATGAAAAAAGTTATTTTTAATTAAAATATAGCGTTTTTTTTTCTATTCATTAAAATATGAAAGTTATAGGAAAAATATCAAAACTTTATCTAATGTAAATTTTTATATCCTGATTCAAAAGAATAATTTTATTTTGTCAAATTAAACTTATAAACATGTCAAAAACTAGATTTAAAGTGGGTATGTCATCAAAAGGCGGCAAAACTGCATTTTTTGAAAAATACTTATTTTACCCGAAATATTTATTTTGTTCTTATACCATGTTCTAGAAAATTTGTATGATGAATAATAATGTTATAAAATTAAAAATTTAGTTTATACAATTCATAACGGCTAGTTCATGACAATATTATAATAATATATCATTGTTTATTAAAACCCGGTATTGCGTACAACACACGCTATCGAGGAAGGTCGTGATTGCGTGTAATGCAAGCCAAGGTAGGGTTGCGTGTTGTGAAAGAATCCTTCGTTGTTTCATATAACAGAATCCAACCATATTTCATTTATACATTGAATATATATATATATACTCATTGTTGCGTAGAATAACTATTATCAAAATTGTGTGTAACACGATCCAAGAATAGTATTGCGTACACTGCAAGATAATACGGTGTTGCGTATAACGCAAGGTAATCTTTGTGTAGTAAAAGACATTAATGAAATTAAAAGAATATTTTTCATAAAATCTCGGGGTGTTACATATCTTGTTAAAGAGATGTGTTTTTTATTAAAACATATTTTGGTTATAAATTTAAAATTTATATTTAAAGGGAAGTGTGGGATTAAAATACTTTAAGCATTCTTAAAATAAAATTCTCATCACTGATTTTGTAAGATAACACGCAAGATTTAGGTATATTGTGAGTTATTTGGACACAGAATATGGTTAATAAATTGTTCTAAAACCTACAGGATGTAGGACACATCCCATAGGAAATGGTGACAAGTCCAATCTATCTAGTGTCAAGAAGATGTATATGTACCCATTTTTCTGAGATAAATTAGATATTTCAGATTCATGTAGCCGAAAATAAAATCGTACCTATGTGTATGATGACTATGTACCTCTCTTTTTATTTATATTTTATATATAAATGTATATTATGGATTATATACTTCTTTACATGGTTTCAGAATTTTCTTAATCTATTTTTATGTAACTATTTTATTGAAGACATCTTTTTACAAATATTCAATTATTTATAAAGCCTTTTCTTATAGTTATTTTCCATCATTAAAACTATATTTCCTGATTTGATTAATTATTCTATAAAATTACAAAACTATTTATCTTAAAAAAATGAAATCATTCCTTTGTTTAATAAATTGTTGGAATCTATTACAGAATCTGTGGTGAGACCCTACTGGTATTTTTATCTCATACACTACTTGTGCCATTCGGTGTCTGTAGATCATCTACTTCTAGGTTAAAGAAAAGGGAAAGGATCACTTGGAGTTGGATCATTCTACAGATCTGTGGTATTGGTGGGTTGTGTCCTTATGGACATGGGATGTGATTTCTATTTTTTATTACTTTGGTTTTATTACATTGGGCATGTTTATGGCTTATTATATTTTGGTGCTTTAATTCCTGTGGAGTTTTGCTTTAATCTTCATACTGTCTTTATTCTTTTACTTCCTCATTATTAGTGGAAAAATCATTCCCACATAAATATTGTATGATTCGTGGTACTAGTTTCTAACCTATGGGGATCAGAAATTCTTTTTAGTTTCTGTTATGGTCGGCTCAGTTATCGAGTTACAAGGGTACCTAGACTGGTTCGTGACCCAACAGTTCCCACATCCATAACTACATAAAAACATTCTTTCCAAAAGCATCTGTTTTGTTGGGGTTTCAGACCTAATGGCCCTTGGGAACACACATTAGTCAAGAGAATGGAGGTCAGGCTCATCACAAACTTTTTGGGGAATTATTTCCTACTATAGGACTCTATTGTATATCTAATATATGTTCATGAATCTCATCCTAATTCCAATAAAGAACCATTTACCCTAATAAAATGATCGTAGGTTAAAACCTTTTATGTTTGAAGGGTAAACCATTATTGATGCTCTATGTATAAATATGTTGTTCTTCATCCATTTCATCTTAATGGTATGCTTCTCATACATTTGATCCATAAAACAAGGAACTTTTGAATTTATTTCCATGTTTATAGGTGATTAATATGTTAAGGAAGGGATTGATCCATTATGAGGAATCCTATATTTCATACTTATAATAGGAATCAAATACTATGTACTTTTTAAAGCCATTCAGATTTTCTTTATGTGGAATAAACATAAATGATGGAACATAGGCATTGGGTACTTGAGATTGAACCTCGAGGAGGGGTCCTATATATCATAGTAATTGCTGGAATCAGATTTCTTGTAGTTCATTCACCCATTGGACAAACCCTATGGTGGAATCCTGTATATTTGGTTTTTCAAATCATGATACACCTTTGGGATTACAAACAGCGGTCACCTTGCCTGGTGGAGATCCATAATGTTAATGATATGACCATTGCAACTCTGTAAGCTGCATGAGTCATGCATGGTGTGAGATGCATGTGATAGTAAGTAATCAGTCTCAGTACATATGGATGTGAGACTTATATATTAGGAGAGACCTTTAGATTTTTAATATAGAGATCGAGCCTTAGGAAGGTTTCCTACATATCCTAGTTATAGATTGAATCAATGTCACTATATTTCAATTAACTTCATGATCCACTGATGGATTATATATAATGATAATCTCAATGCAATAATTTGGTTAGGATGGTGGAAATTTTGGATGCATGGGGGGCATTTAATGATGCGGATTGTCATTTGATATCATACCTTAGGAGTTAATCCTTCATATACTGGTTATTTCATGAATCATAGTTCTCATAGATCAGTCTGAATAGGGGATTACAAATTGAGGCTTCCCTAATATGGGAGATATATCATATTATGCCACTAATAAGTGATTAAACAATGAGGATTCCCATATATGAATGGTGGAAAAGGATATCATGTCCTAGAATGCATGCTTGACATGGACTGGTGTTCTTCCTGACCCACTTGATTGTATGTCTGGAATGTATTGATTGTCTAAATTTTCATGTTGAATGATGTATAGACATGTCTGGTTGTATTTTGGAAATGTTCACAGGCAATCTCATGAACTAGATGGTTTTTTAAATTGATGTCACATAATCAAGAATTTATAGCATCATTAACAATGAATTATAGAGGAAATCACATGGCCTAGATGATATGTCCTAGAGGCCATCACAAGATCCCTATTGGCATGTTTGGGGGGCGTCGGATGATTTGTATCACATGTCTGGGGTAAATCACATGATCATTTAGACTTATCCTGGGGTCATCACAAAAATTGGATGAAAAGCTTGGAGGGAATCACATTATCCTGCTGAGATATATATGATACATTTTTCAGTCATTATGAATTGTTTTGGTCTCATTGAAAAATCTAGATGACATTCTTGGAGGCTTCCATGAGATATAGCTGGTATTCCTGGAAAGATTGTTGAGATCTAGATGATATACACTGGCATCACCGCATAATTTGGGTGACATGTCTAGAGTACATCACAATATAATGATGGAGAAAATGGAGGGTTTCACAAGTCATGGGTGGTATACTTGGAGTTAGTTCAGGATTTTGTTTCACAGGTCCATGAGATGCCGCATAATCCAAATTGTAGGTCAAGGAAGTGTATCAAATTATGGGTGACATGTTCTGGTGCTGTCACATGAACTGAGTGGTTCATGTTAAATGCATGATGATCAACATATATTTTCACCACATAAATCACCTATATTTTCAGTATTTGTTCCATCCTTTTACTTCATATTTTACTTATCTTTGTTTGGTGTTAGTTTTTTTAGGCCTCATGTGATTCCATAGTTATGCGGGATGTCCTTCACATAATCTGGACAACATGATATATGTCATTCGCATGATCTCATGTGATCATGTTGATTTCTTTTGCATTCCACGTGATCTCTTAGGTCATTACCCATGTCTTTAGCTCACAGACAACCTTATGTTCAAGAGATTGGCCACTCTAATAAGTCTTCTCTGATGCCTCGGTGTGCTGATGCATGAATCTAAAGATTTTTTTTTGTGATGAGGTGGAGGGATTTATATACCTTTCCACCTAGATAATATACTACCTTATGTGGTTTATATCTCACATATTCAGTCTAGAGATGGTGGAGGGATTTGGTGTTATGTGCTTCACATGATATAGCCAAAGGCTATTCAGGGGGTGACATGATTTTCAGCAACTACAAGACCATCCCATCTACTCCACATTGATTAGATTTTGGATAATAAATTTGTTTCTGACTAATCATGTAGACATTCCATTGGGATTTCAAATTGTTGGGTGACATATAAAAAGGAATAAGTGGTATTAGGATGCATGTTGAAATGATTTCACGTTATATGAGAATACTTTTTCGGTTCTTTTCGACAGAGAACAATGGATTACCAGGGAGTTATCATGGTATTATTATGAAATTTAGAGGGGTTCCATATAGAATAAATATTTATTTCCCAGGTTTCATAAACCATTACACATTATAATAAACATATCGTGTTTCTTATGAAGATCTCATCATTTCCCCTTTTATTTTTTTCTTTATTTTGAAAAGGGTTTGGTATCTCATAAATGTGTATGAGTGTTGTCAAAGACAATAACTTTTGACATATATGATGCATAATGTGACCAATAAAGGGTATTATACTGATGTGAGATCAATTTCAAGTACAAATCCATTGATATTCTATTGATCCAAAGGGGAAACACAAGACCACTTGGACATGTCTGAATCCATTTGTGTGATGAGGATGACATGCCATCGGGCTCTTGCATGATAAGGGGGGAATATCTTCAAGACTTATAGGGTGTCCTATGAGCCACTTGGGTGAGACTCATTAATATTTATGGCTACAAGAGGATCCCATATTTTTATTATTTTAATCCATAATTATATAATGATTTCTGGAGGGTTGTATGGAAACAGCCAGTTCACAGATCATGTGATCGAGAGAAACTCATCTTGCTGTCTTTGTGTGTTGATGAAATGTATCAGTCATTTTTGTGATAATAGTTCTTTTCTATGTGGATCCATGATATCTGAAACTAGCTATAAACTATGCATGGCCTATTCTCATGTCCTTCTGAAGGTCATGTAATCACATAGTTTTTAGAGGTTTAGGTGATCCCTGAATTTCGGCTGCCTTATTTTTCTTACATTATGGGGAAAATAACACACATTTTTCAGGTATTTATTCCATTATAGATTTTATGGTACTCAATAAGTTGTCATTAGAAAATGACCCCCCCATAAGAGAAACAACAATTGGGATAAGTGCCCGATTCGGAGAAATGTAAATACCTGCACGAATCCTTGGGGTGTCACCAATTGATATCTTAAGAAATTGTTGGCCCCTAGGTGATGTTTGGTGTTATGAAGAAGACCCTATAAAATATGGTAATTAAGGTAGGATGATTTGAAGACTACCATCTCTTTGAGAACATACAATCTACCTCCATCTCTTGACCCCTTTGCAAGATCATCCACCAGAATTAATCATGGGATCAGTCCGCAAGACTATTTTGTGAGAACCAATCCCAAGACATTATTTGGCCATCACTCATTCAAATAAACCATGAATATATCTTTTTTAATTGGTTTAACTTAACCATATGGAAATTTGGTTATCTATAAGCCTGTATAGGATCTACTGGTTTGTTCATGTGATCACTCAAAATTTATGTCGATCGTGTATTTTGGTCTGGGTTATGCGATCACAAGTCATTTGACTACTCATGCAGTCACATGATGTTATATGGGCTTATTTATTCTATGAGGTATTAATGAGTCATGTGATTCATGAGTCCTTGGTTCACTTTTTATTCTCTTAGTGGCTCATGCGATTCGCATGAGGCTACCTGAGTTATGTATTTCATTAGATGATTTTTCACTTTTCATACATATGTTTCTTGAGTTTGTGTATATGGATTCTAAATCTCATTAAACATACCAGAAAACCAAAAATAAATAGGATAAAGTCGTGATGGCTCATTTATATGCTATTATAATCATATTTTGGGTCAATTCAGATGATTTTTATAAACCTGATGGTAGTGAGCCATAAAGAATATCCCGTTTTAGAATATATATACCTCTCTATGGATTTGGTCTCATTTATGAGTCTCCCATCCCATCAATTGAGTCATCAATAAAACCTCGTTTTTAGATTATAATAACCCATAACACGTATAGAGAAACAATATCTTAAGTAGTAAACATTATTACTAAGGGGGAACACATAGACAAAAATATACTAAAATTCAGGCGTACATACATCAATGGGAACAATCACAAACATAATTCATATGTCCATATAAACCTTTCAATACTGCATTTTTCTGACCCCATCCATAGGTTTGGGTGGGTTCACAACTACGAATTTTGATTATGGGGTAGTTATGGATTGGATTAGAGTTTTCCCTTATGGGCATAACTTATTTATTTTTAGTTTTACTTGGAGCTAAATGGGATCGAGAAGTATGATATTGATTGTAATTAAAAAATGATTTCCTATTTTATCAAGGGCCTAATATCAGGACTATTCAGTCACTAGAGTACTGATACAAACACATTCCACTAAATGAATCCCAATGTGGGAATTAGTCTCTATGTCTTCTAGCAGATCTGTATTGCACCCATATTGGGAGGGATTTAGGATGATTCACCACCATGTTTGTGTAGGATAACATTGAGATGACTCTTCCTCTCAACCAATATTTGATCATGCAATCTAAAAAGTCCCTTATAATGGAGCCACTCCATGGGAATGATATACCATTTAATAAGTGGGAGAAATACTTTTTCAATAATGTCTATTTTGATCTAGAATCTATGAATCCAAAGGCCTATCCAATGAAGGACTCCCACAATGTAGAGTGAGATTATTAGCATATAGTTGATGAAGGGAGATTTAATGGATAGATATGGGAGGTTGTCTCCAGAGTTGACCTGACTGTTCATATGGATAGATTCTTTTCTATGTACATGAGAGAATTATTACACTTGACCAAGGAAAATGGTAGATTTAGGGTCTCTACTTTCATGATGGTGACATTAATGGGTTGAGGAAAATGTATTAGGCTAGCAATACCAATTTTGACCAAATGTTACAACCTACTACATCATATTTAATTGGGGAAATACCCTATATAATCTCGGGTCCCATTCAAGTGTTATAGGGTAGTATGTGGTCTCATATAGAATGATATTAATATCAAAATATCCAAGGAATCCATGACCTTCATGTCAAACCATTTTTGCAGTGTATTAGTAGAGTACACCCTCTTGGACCAATGGATATTTTGGTGAGGGCCTTCAGGAGATATTATGATTATTTATCATTCAGGACCTATAGTCCAGTTCCCATTGGTAATATGTTTTATAATTCTTAATAATCCATGAAGAATGTGATTATATGATGTTTCATTATGGGGGATTACTTTCCACCTACAATTAGGGGGACCTCCATTTTGAATGGTATTCCACGTGTCGGCATACATGTCAATTCATGTGTGTTAAATTGAGATTTTCTTCCCCTATTCAAATTTGATCAGAGGAAAATCTAATGGTGGGTCATTATTATTGGATAACGTTAACCGGGGAGGAGACTTAGACTGAGATAAACTTCCCTCCCAACAGATCAAATATTCGATTTTCTCTGGACTATGCTAATATTTGAATCCACTTGTACCCCAAAGGGAAATTATCCACATTGGTACATGATGCTACCCAACTGACACCAACTATTGAGGCCATTACTAGTCCTATAGAATTGTTGGTTCTGAATGTAATGACATCCCAAAAATCACCACATAATAAAGTGACCCATTTACCACTACCCTTATTGTTATTAGAAGCTCTAACTTGTACGACGTAGTGAGTGTGGAGTCAGTGAGTGAAGTTATTCAATCATTAGTTTTTCCTTATTAATTCTTGTAATTGGTGTCTTATAGATCATTGAACTCATAGGCTAATGTCTAGGGAATACTGTTCCCGGAATAATAAACTTAGGAAGGATTCAACCATGTTACTATTCCCCCAGGAATTACATTCAAAGGCCAACCAGACAAGTTGTGGATTTTCAATGAGACCTTGATGTGATGTTAGAATGTTTCCAGGGTTAGGTTTTTTATTCAATGTTTGTTCACTAAATGTGGGTTTGGGGAACACTGAATACTATTGTGGAAAAATAGGTTTATATTATTATCAATGTAGCATTAAGGCTAAACTAACTACTATATATTAAAGGGTCATGGTGTCATTGTAATCGTGTTGAAATACTTTGTATTTTTTTATTTGTACAGTGGGAGAATATAGTTGACTATACAATACTTACATTCCCCATATATTATACCCGGGGTGTAGCTATAGGATCTGATTTGTCTAGTGACTGAGGGATTGATGATGAGGGATACTCAAGCCAAATTCATCTAATGATGTCATCAATCGATGTTCCTAGAGTGGATCCTTAAGTATCATCATATTATAGGGGGTCCTTGCTTGACACTATTTTCATCGAAACCTTCTAGAGATCCTATCCCAATGGGGAAATGGGAAATGAATAATTTTCAATTATTAGATCCTATTATTCGGGAATCCCAAAGTCCAACATTCCACTCATTCCATGTTCTGAACTATTTTAGTAACACATTCTGATTTGTAAAAAATATATAAGTCACAATTGATCCTTCTTGGAAGAGAATTTATCAGCCCACAAAGATGTGGTTGAGTGGTTGGTTTGTTGAGTACAACCATAGTTGTCATGACCTACCCATCAAGAAGAAGATATGGTTGTTGTTATATCATGGTTGAGCTCATTTCCAACTATAGATGTTATAGTGGTCACGCCCCATGATTTTGTATAGGTGAATGTAAATTTGGTGGAGAGTAACATGGGTTGATATTCTTCCACTGTGTTAGCCTTCATGGAGCCATTTTTTAGAGAAGGTGAACACATCTTCAGGAACTGTAATCTATTTTTCACTATGTCCCTTATCTCCTAAAATTATATTTTGTTCTTATATCCCTCATGAGTGTAGGAAAACCACATATTTGGGGAAATCAATAGAGGATTCATGAATATTATCATTTCTAGAGGGTGTCAACTCTTCACCATAGGATGTGTTTATGGGAAAAGATATTAATAGAAACACAAATGAGAATTTTATTTTTCTAACATCGGTCAAATCCATTGGTTACATAGGTATATTATATCATTTATCATTTTACTAATAACTCTTTATTCCCCTTGTTATAGTTCCCACACCTCAGAGCATTGATGTCCAAATCAATGCCACCTTAGGTATTCTTCTTACTGAGTCTACTAATGTAGAGGCTATCTCCTTTCCTAATTCATCGAAGATTGTGACAACATCTCCATCACATATTTACCTACATATTTAATCTGTTCTCATTACTGAGATGAACGTAGTTCAAGACTAGTAGTATGTGTCATTTTACCAATCGATGCGGCAATAATTTGGGATGGTGGTCTAGACCATAGTTTTAGAGAGCCCTTTAAAAGGGTTAAAGGACATATTGGGTCACATATGATTTATGTTTACCACACATGGTTATAATATTTTTTAATATACCACCCTTAACGACTAAGTAATGGAGTTGATTTCACTGAGAGAACAGAAGAGGGACCTGGAATTAATTGTGGTAGTCATTTAGGATACCTATTCTATAAAGAATAGCTCGAATGAGGCTTTAAGAAAAATTTTGCAGTGTGTGGTGGATCCAGTGACTCACTAAGATTTATTAAATACTAGGATGGTTTAAATTGATCATATTTACTATATAATTGTTTATATTCCAGAATAGTTATCCCATTTTCATCATTCACTCCACATATCAATGAATAATGTATAGAGCAACATGGACTCTTTAACATGGTGGAGAGGGTCGGGAATGATGCCCTTACCCTAGTGGTAGAGTTGTAGCACATTGTGGAAGTGGAAACCGAATATATTGATCAACTACAAATTTTTTTTACCTCGTTAGAGAAGAGGTTTTCATATCTTATAAACTCCTTTGAGAACATATTGTGAAAAAGAATTAATTTTTCAACTTTTCTTTAGCTTGTGTATTCAGGGGAGAGAATATGATATGTAGAGAGTCATCTTCCGATATGAAATCAATTATTGGAAATAACAAAATTTATATATTGTTTCTAGTTTTTTTAAAATTCATTATGTGCATGATATTTTGTTGATCCAATGTCACATGAATCAAAAATGACACCCATCCTTTTCATAATATCCAATAATGCTAATATTATGGATCTAAATATTATTACAGATTCACATCGAGAAATGATCATGAATTCCCACAAACATCATAATCTTCACTGATGTATCTACTCTTGTATTTTTGAAATTACATTATTCACAAATGGGTAATATGGGTAGAATATATATCACTAAGGAACAGTGCCAATATTTTTCTGATGTTAACAGACTGAGTGATTATATATTGATTTTTATGAATACATATGGGGGGCCTTGTAACATCCCAAGTAAGTAATGAATAATAGATATTTTTATCTATGTCAATTAATGAACTATATAGTGTTTTAGAGGCTTAAAATGAAAATAAATCCAATCTTAAGCATGGAATACACTAATATTTTTAAAAGAATGTTTTACTGCCTTTTGATGGAAAACCATTTTTAAATCTATCTTTTGACAATTTTATAAGCTATTTTTGTCAAAATAAACTTATTATTTATTATTGGGACATCAAAATTTACTTTTTGTGAATTTTTGGTTTTTTTCTGACAATGTTCATTTTTTAATGAATAGTGAAAAATACTGCATTTTACATCAAAACTGCTTTTTAATCTAAATTATTTATATGATTATATTATCTTTTGAATTGGTCTTAAAGTGTAATCTGAATATATTTTTACAATTTAATCCAATGGTGGACATTGGAATTAATTTCAATTTGAAATCGGACTTAAACTAGTGTCAATCTTTTGATACTTATTGTTTCATAAAAACACGCTATTTACTCTGACAGCGGGAATTAATTATTAAATTAATTAATGTGACTCATATATTTTAAATTTTGTAAAATAGACTTCATTTTTGAATTCACAATATCAAATATATCTTAGGGTGAAGTTTTGGTATTTTTCTGAAAAACTTCAATTTTTTATGAATAGTGAAATCACTAAGTGGTAGTTAAAGACACTGATTTTTCCGTTTAATTGAAACTTTGTCACTTCAGTGATTTTATTTTCAAAAATCTGACATACTTGGTTGTAATTAAGAAATAAAATATGGTTCAATGAGATTAAAATAATTTTTTGGTGAATAGTAACTTATTAAGTTTTTAATCGCGATTTGTGGTAATTAAAGTAGTTTAAGGTAAAAATAATGCTTTAATAAAATGAAAAGACCTAGACACATGTCTTATTCTTATTGGTTGTGTCATGGCCGACGAAGAAAAGCCATGGGTCAACTTGGGGACCCCATGGAGCCACTTTTGTTGGGAAATTACATAAATAACTTTTTATTTAATGTTAAAATAAAAATGACACAAACATGAGTTATTTTACTAAAACAATTTTTACATGGGGTTATACAAGTCATATTTTTGACTATAAATATTTATTACAAATATAAAAGGATTTCCTACATCATAGTAGTTTTTTTATAATTTTTATACTTTAAATAAATTAAATTATTTATGACATCATGATGATGCAGCGATGACATCATTATTTAACGATTTAAATAAAATGGAATGATAATGTAAAATCTAAGACCTACACATGTCAAAAACCTATAGGATGGGTGGACTTAGAACCCTTAACATCTTATCCTCTAATTATATCAATGTGGGACCATTTAAATCCGAAACTCATTTTCAAATAAAGTAATATTTCTTTACTTTCCAAGAGTGCCACTCCTCTCCTCTTATAAAAGGCCCCCACCTCTACCTCTTTACCCACACTTCCTATGCTTTTGGCTCAGCCAAACCCGGACCATTTTGTCTCTCCACTTCCCTCTCTTACTCCTTGAAGCATCACATTGGGCCGAAGACTTCCCAAGGAAGCCTTTGAGCTCAAATCTAAGAGAGTTACCCGATTTTAAGGTAATGTCTTCACTTGTGTCCTTTTGTTTTATTTTTCTTCTCCAACCCCCTAAACTCTTTTTATTTATTTCTTTTGTAACAAATACAGTATCTTCAATATACTAGTATGTTGTTATAAGATTTATTCCAGCTACACTTACACACACCTACATCTAATGGTTAAAGAACTTACGGTTTCCGTGGATGGCGAATTTCTGCCTCCCGAAACGATGATTGTTCAACATTCTTTTAACACCTTCAAAGGTGGCCATTAAGATGTCACTATATTTATATATGATATATAATATGTTTATGTTTTCCTTTATCTTCTTTATATTTCATTTTGGGCATACCATTATGGTTTCCATTATGGGTAAACACGATATCCTCATTTAAAGAAGTGCGGACTATCGCCCCCTCAAAGTGATTTTATTCGTTAAATACCATATGTGGGACGTATAAAGGATGGAACTATGAGATTATATATGATATTATACATGAATTATAATATAACTTTATATCATTATGATTCCATTCTATAAAATACGAAATAGAAATGAAAGTAGTGTTCATGCGTACGTACGGCTTACTGTCTCCATGAACGGTGCATTTCATTTCTTACCTATAAATGATTATGTAATATTATAAATGCATGTATATACTGGATATATATGATATATACATAATTATTATAATTCTGGATATAATGGATACATGAACAACATGTAATTATAAAGGGTTTATTTTTGACTCAATTACCAATGATCGTTAAAACGACCGTTATTAACATAAATAATTACATAGTGTTCATGACATGGCGATAAGTGATATAAAAGAAATAATGACTTTGAAAAAGGTTCTTAAACAAGTAGAAATTAACTCAAGTTTATTATTCAGGAGATTAAAGAACGACTGAGTCATGTCGGACCCAAGTTATGGGACATCGTCTCAATCTCCTTTCATTGAGGAATATTTTTTTTATACACAACCCTTTTTATATGGTGTATAAACCCCTTTGACATTTACGTTTATTCAAAAGGAATCTTTTTTATACAAATTGTTTACTAAACTAAAAAAGGGAATGTTTTTGTCGTACATATGCAGCAACAACGACTTCTCCACCGTCGTGACCGTTATTTGAGTTTCAGCTTCCTCTACAAACCATACCTTTTTTTAAAAGAAAAATAAATACCATGTTTTACTTTTCTTTTATTTTGGTATTGAAAGTGGTTTTCATAATGTTATTATATCAATGTTTTGTATTGATATCTTGTGATTGAATGGTGGAAATGTTATGTATCCTTTATGCATGTTTTATGTGATACGATAATGTTACGGTTCTTGGGAATTATTAAGAAGACGGGTGGTTCCGTGTTAAACTAAGGGCGGGTGAGCCCGATATAGCTCTCCAATGAATTGGGTAACGCGAAGGAGTGAAACGTTAAGGTTTCTCCGAAGAGATTTAGGGAATATACTGTTATGGGTATTCCAAACGTAACCAAGAGGGTTACTCCCTACATAAGAATGTTATGAATGCCTCATGTTACCTTTATGGCTTATGATTTCTATGATTTATTCATGATTTGATGAGGTATTTTAAAGTGCTTATGTTTTATGGGTAAATTATGATCTCATTATTAGGTATATATGTACCAATGTTTCCTTTCCATATTTTTATATCCCTTACTGAGCTTTTTATGCTCATACCATGTTTTTTTGAAAATTTTTTCACAGGTCAAGGGAAAGGTACATGATATGATGATAGTGTTAAGGAAGTGTCAAGAAAGAATCCATGTTTTATTTTAAATATGTTTCCATTGATGGGAATGATGAATACTATCTTTATGTAACCACATTGTTTATATGTGGAATTAATGAAAGTTTTATGATCTAATTCTCCAAAACTCTAAAGCCGAAAATATCCTCAATGTATAATCTAGTAATAACTCACGATTTAGTAAGGTTTAAGGCCAGGGCCTTATAGTTGGTATCAGAGGTCGGTTTAGATAACTTTAGGAGTTAGAATTCTATTAAATGATTATCCAAATTTTTTTTTGACGTGGTATAGTATTTGAAGATTACCATGTTGCATCATCTAAGACATGTTTTTTCAGAATGGTTTTCCGCAGAGGAAACAGGGAAGCAGTGCTAGGAAGGCATACAGAAGGAAATGACCTTCCGAATCAGCATCCTGAGATGGTCGGAATTGGAACTGAACAGTTTTTTGTAGTGATGGCACAGTTGACTCAGGCTATAAATGGTAGTGGTATCCATGCACGAGATCAGCCAGACCAACCGCAGAGGAACATGTCAGTGGTAGAATATTTCATGAGGCAACACCCCCCATCATTCAGAGGATCATCTGACCCTGTGTTAGCTGAAGGGTGGATTAAAGAACTGGAGAAGATTTTCGATGTCATGGGGTGTTCAGACAATCAAAATGTTAGTCTTGTTATTTACCGTTTGGAAGGTGAGGCAGATCAGTGGTGGTCGATGGTTAAAAATATCAGGGACACTGATGAGATTGATGCTCTCTACTGGGATGAATTCAAAGGTATGTTTCTTGAGAAGTATTTTCCTATGGCTATTCGACTTAGGATGGAAAATCAATTCTTGGAATTGAGGCAAGAGGAAGACTCAGTGGCTACCTATGAAGAAAGGTTCACTCGATTGGCAAGGTATGCTCCAAATTTTATCCGAGACCTTGATAGTAAAATCAATCATTTTTACTCAGGATTAAAGCCAAAATATAGAAGGGCATTAGATTCTCGTGAGTATAAAAGTTATGAAAAGCTTGTTCGATGTGATGAGAAGGTGGAAACGGAGTTTGCCGATGACCAAGTGTTCTATAACAACCAGCAGAAGAAGAGACCGAGGTGGCAGGAGAAAGGTAAGAATTCTTCAAAAAAGTCTGATGGTAAGAAAACTAAGTTTCCATTTTGCGATAAATGTGGAAAAAGGCATGAGGGGGAATGTCTTCGGAATTCTGGAAAGTGATAACGATGTGTAATATGGGACATAAGGCTCGTGATTTCACTGAAAAGGATCAAGGTGAAGGTAAGACCAAATTTGATTTACAGTTAGTGAAATGTTATAAGTGCAATGAGATGGGTCACTATGCAAACGAGTGTCCGAAAAAGAGCTTGAGTTATGGGAAGCAGTTAGACTACAAGCAGAAAGGGGTGGTGAAATCTTTTGAAACTACTTCGGCAGACGTTGGGCCATCAAATGAAGTTCTATCAGGTACTTTGTTTGTTTTTTCAGATTATGCCAATGTGTTGTTTGATTCGGGGTCTACACATTCATTCATCTCTGAAACCTTTTCTAGTAAAATGGGAATACCATCTCAAGAAGTGACTCTTGAACTTGTGGTAAAAACACCTGGGTGAAATGATGAGGCAAAAACAATTTATAAGAATCTTCCTATCCTTATCTGTGGAAAGAACCTACCTGCAAACCTTATCGTTCTACCTCTAGTAGAGTTTGATGTTATCCTGGGTATAGATTGGCTCTCTATTTACCATGCTAAGATTGAATGTAGAGCTAAAGAAGTTTCTTTTCATAAAGACTTTCAGTTTGTTTACAAGTATGAACCCTTACTTTTGATAACATATCAAGAGGCCGAGGACATTTTAAAAGATGGAAATGAATGTTACCTTGCACACATTGTTAAAAATAAAGGAACTGTTCAGATTAATGATGTGCCAGTGGTAAATGAGTATCCTGAAGTTTTTCCTGATGAGTTTCCTAGAATAATACTAGACCAGGATGTTGAGTTTACTGTTGACTTAGTTCCTGATGCTAAGCCAATTTCAAAACCCCCTTATCGAATGGATCAAATTGAACTTTTAGAGTTGAAGGAGGAATTGCAAGATTTATTAGAGAAAGGTTTCATTCAACCTAGAACATCACCTTGGGGTGATCCTGTTTTATTTGTTAAAAAGAAAGATGGTTCTATGAGACTTTGCATTGATTATAGGGCCTTGAATAATATCACTGTTAAGAACAAATATCATTTGCCTCATATCGATGATTTGGTTGATCAGCTCCAGGGAGATCCGTTTTTTTCAAAGATTGACTTGAGATCGTGGTACCATCAGGTGAAGGTAAAGGAGGCAGTTATTCTGAAGACCGCGTTCCATACGAGATATGGCCATTATGAATTTGTAGTAATACCTTTTGAGATAACCAATGCACCTGCTGTATTCATAGACATAATGAATAGAATTTTCCATGAGTTCTTGGATAAGTTTGTGGTGGTTTTCATTGATGATATTTTGGTGTTTTCTAAAAGTAAAGAGGAGCATGAAAGACATTTAAGGTATATCTTGCAAACCTTAAAATAAAAGAAATTGTATGGAAAATTCAGCATGTTTGAGTTTTGGTTGCAACAAATTTCTTTCCTTGGTTATATTGTTTCTAAAGATGGGATAACTGTTGATCATGAAAAAACAAAGGTTGTTTGAGGAATGGCCAGGACCCACAAATGTAATCGAGATTCTTAGCTTCCTTGGTTTGGCCGGCTATTACTGAAGGTTTGTTATAAATTTTTCATGATTATCTAGTCCAATGACTAAGCTAACTCGGAAGGGTGTTAAGTTTATCTGGACAAAAGAGTGTGATGATTGTTTTCAGGAATTGAAAAGAAGGTTGGTGAATGCCTCAGTTTTGGCACTACTGTCTAGGAATAGTGATTTTGTTATATACAGTGATGCTTCATTGAAAGGACTTGGTTGCGTCCTAATTCAGAATGATCAGGTAATTGCTTATGCTTCACGAAAGTTGAAAACTCATTAGGTAAATTACCCTACACATGATTTGGAATTAGCTGCTATTTTTTTTGCTTTAAAAATTTGGTGGCATCATTTGTATGGAGTAAAGTGTGAAATATATACCGATCACAAAAGTTTAAAGTATATATTCACTCAGAAAGAATTGAACATGAGACAAATGAGATGGCTATAATTAATCAAAGATTATGATTTTACAATTCATTACCATCCGGGAAAAACAAATAAAATGGCTGATGCTTTGAGTCGAAAAAGTAATGCTTCATTAGCAATGTTGCATTTGGAACGTGATCCTTTGGTTAATTATTTGATGAACATTGGTATAAAAGTTGTGGGTGCAGGAAGTTATTTTATTTTGTTTCAGGTATCAGTGAGATCATCTCTATCAGATAGAATCAAGAAAGCACAGAAGCAAGATAGTGAGTTGCAGAAAATGGTAGAGCTGGTTTAGAAAGGTAAGTTGCCTGAATTCAACATTGATAATGATTGTGTTTTGAGATTTGGGAAGAGTTTGTGTGTGCCTTTTGATTCACAGTTGAAGAGAGAGTTGTTATGTGAAGCTCATAGTTCTCCGTTTTCAGTTCATCCAGGCAGTACTAACATGTATAGAGATCTACAGGAGTATTACTAGTGGGATGGAATGAAAAAAGATATTGCTGACTTTACAGTGAACTGTTTGACTTGTCAAAAGTTTAAAGAAGAGCGGCAGTTACCGAAAGGGATGCTTCATCCTCTACCAGTGCCAAAGTTGAAATGGGAGAATATATCCATGGAATTTGTTTTGGGATTACAGAATACATCTCGAGGTAATAATGAAATCTGGGTTATTGTTGATCGCTTGAACAAGTCTATTGATTTACATGATATACAAGATACTTTTTACCTGGATCAACTTTCCCGATTGTATCATAAAGAGTTAGTCAGGTTACATGGAGTTCCACTCTCCATTGTATCTAATCGTGATCCCAGGTTCACTTCTATCTTTTGGAAAGGCCTTCCAAAGTCGTTGGGTGCTGAATTAAATTTTAGTACAGCTTTTCATCCTCAATCAGATGGGCAGTCAGAACGAACAATTCAGACCTTGGAGGATATGCTACATTCTTGCTCTATGGATTATCAGGGAAGTTGGGACGAATATCTTTCTTTTGTTGAATTTTTCATATAATAACAGTTTTCATTCCAGTATACAGATGGCACCATTTGAGGAGTTATACGGGAAGCGGTGTCAAAATCCAGCTTTCTGGGATGAAGTGGGTCAAAGGAAGTTGATGGGAGTAGAATTGGTAGAAGAGTTGGCAGAAAAAGTTCAGCTGATTCAGAAGCACATGAGAACAGCTCAGAGTTGGCAGAAGAGTTATGCACACAACATGAGGAAGGATCTATCTTTTGAGGTAGGTGATCATGTTTTTCTCAAAGTATCACCATGGAAAAGTGTGATGCGATTTGGTAAAAAGGAAAGTTGAGTCCAAGGTACATTGGACCATATAAAATTCTGGATAGATTTGGATCAGTTGCTTACCGAGTGGCTTTACCTCCGAGTTTATCTCAGGTGAACAATGTTTTTAATGTTTCAATGTTAAGGAAGTATATGCCAGATCCATCCCATGTTTTGAGTCCAGAGGTAGTTCAGTTGGAAGAGAACCTATCTTATGAGGAACAACTGGTCCAGATTCTTGAGCACATGGAGCAAGTGTTATAGAATAAAGTGATTCACTAGGTAAAGGTTTTGTGTATAAACCACATGATTGAAGAGGCCACATGGAAATCTGAAAATGCAATGAGGGATAAGTACCCCCATTTATTCGATAAATAAATAAATTGCGGGGACGCAATTTTCTAAAGGTGGGAAGGATGTAACATCCCAAGTAAGTAATGAATAATAGATATTTTTATCTATGTCTATTAATGAACTAGATCGTGTTTTAAAGGCTTAAAATGAAAATAAATCCAATCTTAAGCATAGAATACACTAATATTTTTGAAAGATTGTTTTACTGCCTTTTGATAGAAAACCATTTTTAAATCTATATTTTGACAATTTTATAAGCTATTCATGTCAAAATAAACTTGTTCTTTATGATTGGTACATCAATATTTACTTTGTGTGAATTTTTGGTATTTTTCTGACAATGTTCATTTTTTTTAATGAATAGTGAAAAATACTGCATTTTACATCAAAACTGCTTTTTAATATAATTTATTTATATGATTAGATTACCTTTCGAATTGGTCTTAAAGTGTAATCTGAATATATTTTTACCATTTAATCCAATGGTTGACATTGTAATTAATTTCAATTTGAAATCGGACTTAAACTAGTGACAATCTTTTGATACTTGTTGTTTCATAAAAACACGCTATTTGCTCTGACAGCGGGAATTAATTATTAACTTAATTAATGTGACTTATATGTTTTGAATTTTTTAAAATAGACTTCATTTTTGAATTCAGAATATCAAATATAGCTTAGGGTGACGTTTTGGTATTTTTCTGAAAAACATTAATTTTTGATGAATAGTGAAATCACTAAGTGGTAGTTAAAGAAACTGATTTTTCCATTTAAATGAATCTTTGTCACTTCTGTGATTTGATTTTCAAAAATCCGACATACATGGTTGTCATTAAAAATTAAAATATGGTTCAATGTGATTAAAATAATTTTTTGGTGAATAGTAACTTATTAAATTTTTAATCGTGATTAGTGGAAATTAGTGTAGTTTAAGGTAAAAATAATGCTTTAATAACATGAAATGACCTAGACACATGTCCTAACCTTATTGGTTGTGCAAGGCCGACCAAGACAAGCCATGGGTCAACTTGGGGACCCCATGGAGCCACTTTGGTTGGGAAATGACATAAATAACTTCTTATTTAATGTTAAAGTTAAAATGACACAAACATGAGTTATTTTACTAGAACAATTTTTACATGTGGTTATACAAGTCATATTTTTGACTATAAATATTCCATAGAAAGATAAAATGATTTTCTACATCATAGTATTTTTTTTTATAATTTTTAGACTTTAAATAAATGAAATTATTTATCACATCATGATGATGCAGCGACGACCTCATTATTTAACGATTTAAATAAAATGGAATGATAATGTAAAATCTAACACCTAAACATGTCAAAAACCTATTGTATGGGTGGATTTAAAACCCTTATCACCTTATACTCTAATTATATCAATTTGGGACCATTTAAATCCGAAACGCATTTTCAAATAAAGTAATATTTTTTTACTTTCCAAGAGTGCCCCTCCTCTCCTCTTATAAAAGGCCCCCACCTCTACCTCCTTACCCACACTCCGAAAGCATTTGGCTCGGCCAAACCCTGCCCATTTTGTCTCTCCAATTCCATCTTTTACTCCTTGAAGCCTCGCATTTGGCAGAAGACTACCGAAGGAAGCCTTTGAGCTCAAATATAAGAGAGTTACCCGATTTTAAGGTATTGTCTTCACTTGAGTCCTTCTGTTTTATTTTGCTTCTCCAACCCCGTAAACTATTTTTATTTATTTCATTTGTAACAAATCCAGTATTTTAAATATACTAGGATGTTGTTATAATAAGTATTCTAGCTACACTTACACACACCTACATCTAATGGTAAAAGAACATACTGTTTCCGTGGATGGAGAATTTCTGCATCCCGAAACGATGATTGTTCAACATTCATTTAACACCATCAAAGGTGTCCATTATGATGTCACTATATTTATATATGATATAAAATATGTTTATCTTTTCCTTAAGCTTCTGTATTTTTCATTTTGGGAATTCCTTTATGGTTTCCATTATGGGTAAACGCGATATCTTCATTTAAGGAAGTGCGGACTACCGCCCCTCAAAGTGATTGGATTCGTTAAATACCCTATGTGGGACGTATAAAGGATGGAACTATGATATTATATATGATATTATACTGGAATTATAATATAAATTTATATCATTATGATTCCATTCTATAAAATACGAAATAGAAATGAAAGTAGCGTTCATGCGTACGTACAACTTACCGTCTCCATGAACGGTGCATTTCATTTCTTAACTCTAAATGATTATGTAATATTATAAAGGCATGTATATACTGGATATATATGATATATACATAATGATTATAAATCTGGATATAATGGATAAATTAACAACATGTAATTATAAAGGATTTATTTTTGACTCAAGTACCAATGATCGTTAAAACGACCGTTATTAACTTAAATAATTACATAGCGTTCATGACATGGCGATGAGTGATATGAAAGGAATAATTAACTTGAAAAAGGTTCTTAAAATGTTGAAATTAACTAAAGTTTATTATTCAGGAGATTAAAGAACGACCGAGTCATGTCGGACCCGAGGTATGGGACTTCGTCTCAATCTCCTTTCATTGAGGAAAATTTTGTTTTATACACAACCTTTTTTTATATGGTGTATAAACCCCTTTGAATTTTATGTTTATTCAAAAGGAATCTTTTTTAAACGAAGCATTTACTAATTGACAGAAAGGAATGTTTTTGTCGTACGTATGCGGTGACAACGACTTCTCCTCCGTCGTGACCGTTATTTGAGTTTCGGCTTCCTCTACAAGCCATACCTTTTTTTAAAAGGAAAATAAATACCATGTTTTACTTTTCTTTTATTTTGGTATTGAAAATGGTTTTCATAATGTATTTATATAAATGTTTTGTATTGATATCTTGTGATTGAAAGGTGGAAATGTTATGTTTCCTTTATGCATGTTTTATGTGATACGATTATGTTGAGGTTCATAGGAATTATTATGAAGATGGGTGGTTCTGTGATAAACTAAGGGTGGGTGAGCCCGATATAGCTCTCCAATGCATTGGGTAACGTGAAGGAGTGAAACGTTAAGGTTTCTCCGAAAATATTTAGGGAATATGTTGTGATGGGTATTCCAGACGTAACCAAGAGAGTTACTCCCTTCGTAAGAATGTTATGAATGCCTCAAGTTACCTTTATGTCTTATGATTTGTATGATTTATTCATGATTTGATGAGGTATGTTAAAGTGCTTATGTTTTATGGGTAATGTATGATCTCATTATTATGTATATATGTACCCATGTTTCCTTTCTATATTTTTATATCCCTTAATGATCTTTTTATGCTCATCCCATGTTTTTTTGAAATGTTTTTCACAGGTCAAGGGAAAGGTACATGATATTATGATAGTGTCAAGGAAGTGTCAAGAAAGAATCCATGTTTTATTTTAAATATGTTTCCATTGATGGGAATGAAGAATACTATCTTTATGTAACCACTTTGTTTATATGTGTAATGTAATGCAAGTTTTATGATCTAATTCTCTAAAACTCTAAACCCGAAAAGATCCTCAATGTAAAATCTTGTAATAACTCACGATTAATTAAGGTTTAAGGCCGGGGCCTTATAAGTGTCACTAGTTTTTTATATTTTTCTTCATTTCCCTAATTCATTCTTAAGAATAATATAGGGGAAGGATTAACAACCATGTACTTAGCATTTACCCAGGATTACATTATCGTGTTTTCAACCATTTAGGTTTTTCTGCCTTTTTATAATCTTATAAACTAAATCTGTGTTGTGTTTTAGTTTAGGGTATTTTATTTTGGACCTTATGTAGCTATAGTTCAGGGGTTTTTATCATGTAATTTAAATTAATTTATTTCAAGGTATTTTATATTGAAACTACAATCGATTTAGTATAGTTTCTTTTATCTAAGTCCATTTATCGTTGTATTTTATGGGGTTTTAGCTCAAACATTCTATTAAAATATTTTACTATCTTTTTCCTCACACCTTTTATTGTTGTATTTTAGGTTCTTCTATCTCTAACATTATACTGTATAATTCTAGTGTATTTATGCTCGATCATTGATATTATATTTAGTTTAATTCCTACTGCCAAGACATGATCAATGATTTTAGAATATGGGGAAGACATGTCAAGGATGACCCAAAACACCCTTGGATGCGACGTTCTTCTATGGTGTTTCTAAGTATCATGACGGTTAGAGCGCCTTTCCTATAAGGAGGAGATGACTTTGGTTGGTAATTACAATACCTTATGCATTGGTATCACTGTCAAATAGAGTTTTCTCTACTCTTTTACAAGGGTCATTGAGGATTTATCAGTGTTTCATTGACTGAGGGTGAAATATTAATGATGGGAGGTCAACCTGAACAGTAGGAATGTAGGATATGTAAGTCATAACTAAAAAGACGGATTTGAGGAATATGGAACGGCTTATACATTTCATGGATGACCCAAAACACCCTGATGTGTCGGGTTCCTCCACAATATTTCCAAGTCTCACAAGGATTGCGATTCTTTTCCTACAAGGAGTAGATGCCCTAATTAGGTAGGTAAAATCCCTTATGCATCAGTATCATAGTCACAAAAATATGATCTTAACTCCTTTCCAAGTGCCATAAGATATTTTAAATAGTCAAACATCTATGTTTTGAGGTTTGGTGTGTAATGAAGGGATATCAATGAAAGTTTATAGCACTCTAGAGAAATTTATATCTTATGTGAAGCTCATGACTTATTACATATGGTTTTTAATCATGGGGTGTGGGGCCTTAAAAGGTTCTGGAATGGAGTGTTTCATTCTAGATCAGAGAAAGGGTACACAACACAGTGAAATAACATTGAGGATGTCGAATCTTATTGAATAGTTTAGTTACAAGGATTTTAAATTTTGTCCCTAAAGTGTTTAGGTCATGAGGATAGTGAGGTAAAATCAGGTAGGGAATGGACTAAAACACACTAATGTGTTGAGTTCCACCATGGTGACATCAAGGGTCATAAGGATCATTATTCCATTTTTGCAGAGTGACTCATTTGTTTGATGGCCTTAGGTTCAAATGTAGGATCCATAGGCATACATGCATAGTCATACAAAGGGTCCCTTGAAGCTGGGTATCCCTTTATAAGGGTCATGGCTAATTTATAGTGACCTGATTCGCTCAAATTATGATGTGTGATTCATGGAAACTATAATATTCAATAAGGGTTAGTGCACCCTAACATTTTTGTTTACAACTAGTGAATTGATTATCATAGTGAGGATACATAACAAACCATTACTGTAACTCTTTCTTAGACCCTGGGGTCTAGGGAGTATGGCTTGGATTTCAATAGAAACACTAGGTGGACACTATGAGCTTTATGACACATTTATTTAATCCATGGTTTTTTTCTAAAATCTATAGATGAATTGTTTAGAAAGGGAAGAATTGACTTTTGATCAGACCTCCCATTGTGGGTTTTCATCCAAATAAGTTTTTTTCTCCTTTGCGGGTAGTTTACGGTCTTGAAATTTGGACCATCAATGAAATATTTTAATTTTGTACATCATTGAAGAATATTTATACAGTTTAAGGTCATGATATGCGTGGACTTAGTATAAGTGGAATGTGACACAAAACCCAATTATGAAACCCTGGGTCAAGGGTTCTCTAATATATTTCTATGAAGAAGATGAAAACATTACAAATCATAGCTTATGGTTCTTAAGTCATCAGTAGTGATATTTGAAAATCTTGTTAGGGATTTCCAATAAGACCTTCAAGTGTTGAGTCCTACCACTGTGATGTCGTGTTCACAAGGGTATGAAAACTCTTTATATAGGTCCAATATGTCTCTGGTTAGTTGGTATGATATTTTATACATCGACATCATGGTCAAACAGAGAAATCTATTTTCCATTCTCTAGGTGATGAATTGTTTATGTTGACCCAAGGAACTCAAAGAAATAATTTTGATAAATTAGATTCTAGGATTACAAGATTATAGAGGCACTCCTTATTTTAGTTAATCAGGGTAAGGTTCTTATGGTCCATTGATAAGGGATGATGATGGGTTATGGTCAGTACCATTCAATGTCTTATAGTAGGGACACAATTTTTGTATAGTTTTAATGTCATGTGGCCAGGACATTTTCTTAATAGATTAATGTTGGTCAACAAGGACATGTTTTTCCCTTGTAGGTTAATATCATGTTGTAAGGACATGGGAACGATCCTAAAAATTTGGGAAATAGGTTTTTTCTGTGTAATAAATACATACAAAAAACTGACTCATATGTAAGAAAAATGAGCTGGTATGATATGTCCCATATATATTGGTGGTTAATTTATTTTGGTTTTTGTAGCTACACTCGACATTGTAGATATTTGAATCACTATGTATCATGTAATCAGAAGAATCAATCCACATGTAGTCCTTGATAAACCATGAAATTTATCATCATATAACATGGCCTCAGAATCACTGACATGAAATGGGAATATTGTGACTGGGCCCAAGAAAGGAGGTCTAAGCGTCACTATATATCTAGTGATGACAGGGATAGTGTCTCATGTAGTTCTTCAATGAATTCTCCCTGCACAGGTCTAATCCATACATAGGGTGGGAAAGGCTCCCCGCCCATTTTTTCTAGTGAATAAGCTCTATTGTGATAGACCTTAGGTATATTTTAAGACCCTTCCCATTTGGGATCCATCCTTAGAGGGTTTTTGCATTGTATCATTAGGGATCTAATAGTTCACACTAGTTCTCCTTAGAAGAGAAAATAGAGGTGAAACTTTTTATTAAAGGCTCATGTGATCTGATTCTGATGAACATTGAGGTTGTGTGATGTATGAAACCTACTCTCATAATGCCCCCCTAGTTTATATAACCTTCTTTATTTATCATTATATATGAGTTGTACTAAAATAAATATTTAGATAGAAGGAAACCGGAATTCCCTGGTAAACAATACCTCATTCCCATACACCAATGAATATGTGGTTTCTTTTTTAGTAGTACTCTTTGTGGTATGATAGGACCATAATGTATAGAGGAGATTGTACGGACATGGCTTCTTATCCATATTCACCATCTTCTAGATTATAATGGATAATTTCATATTGAAATCCATTATCGTTCAATTATCCACTCAATGATAGAATGAAGAGTGATTAGACTCGATGTTGTACTCCCGGTATAATTTCTTCAACATTGTAGAATAGAATTAGGTGTCATTATCTTTTACCATTGTGTGAAAAAAATACAAACTCGTGGATGATATGGGACTATAAAAAATTGATGGCATTTTTATTATTGACTTCATTGAGGTGTATTTCCTCATCATATTTAGAGAATAAGTCAATAACATTAATGATGTAATTGAAATACTTATCTATTATTGGGGGATATAGCCCCCAAATATTCATTCCCCATATGAAATTAATGTCAAGGATTATTTTGATGTATGTATAAATTTTAGGGTTTTATGGATGAAATAATTACAAACTTGGCATGCATGACATTTCGTGGTGATTTTTGCATAGTCATGTATCATAGTTTTCCAGCATTATCCCAACCTCTTGATTTGGTGAGATATCCTATCCCAAACAAATGAGAATCATAGGAAACTATAATTACTTCTCATGTTATGGGAAAAAAATCTCATTATGTTATTCATATGAAGAGCATTACATCATATCCTTGCATGAAGATGGATACTCACCATCAAATCAGATCCCTTCCAACAAGATTTTTCAAGAGGATACTATTTTGGAGATAAAATATTACGGGATCCATACATATAGGGGTGGATATTTGTTCATCACCCTTTGTGGAAATGTTAACCTGGATTATTTCTCTCATATTTTGAATGATGATCATTGAGACTATCCTTCAGTGTGTGATACAGAAGATAACTTCCTCCAAGTTAGGGTCATCCAAGACTATAGATGCATTAGACAATGTTTATGCGTTAGTATTCCATGATCAGGGAACATGAATCAATGTTGGATCAAAATTCAACTCTTCCATTATACCCCTAACACTCCCAGTTATAGGGGAAATTTTTTTCTTTTTGATGCTATATTCGCCAATGATCTTCTTTATCACTAAATTTGAATCCCCTATAATGTTTAGGTAGGATAATTGAAGATATAAGTCTAATTACATGCCATTGATTGTGGATTGGTATTCAGCCTCATTATTCTTACATCCCTCAAATAGTGAGAAAGAGTAGGGAAAAATTTCATTTCCCATAAAAACAAACACTACCCAATTGAGTCTCAGTTTTTCCTATCTACTAAATATATGACTTCAAGAAGGCACCAATAAAATAAATCTCCCATATATAGGGACTAACATGGTAATATAATACCTCCTTCTATGGGGGTTCTTTTTCAAACATCATGTTATCTGGCATGGTGTGTTCTGTAAGTAAATCATCCAGGGCCTTCCCCTTCACCAACTTATGTGATACGAACTGAATGTTTTACTATTACTGAATGACCACCCATCAGGACAAAAAGTTAGTCAGTGTGGGATGACCATGGATTTAGTCTCTTAGATCAATATGAGAGACCATGTGGACTTTATTATACTACAAGTAATGCCTTTGATTTCACTAATAATATTACTGCATGTAATTTCTTCTCAACAACGGAATATCGAGTCTCAGTACCTAGCATCAGTCATCTTAGGTATTAAATATTGTTCTCACTCATTATATTAGTTTTATATGCAAGGATATCACCATGTGATATTTCATTGGAGTCCAAATACATGATGATTGGACTTCCTTCCCCCAACTGCATTAGAACTTGTGGGTGAAACAACTACTACTTGAGACTATCGAAGGCAGTTGGGTAGTTATCGTCTCAATGGTAGGTGATTAACTTATTCATTTGCATGACGAAGGGGAGATATTTCATGGAAAAGTTTTCCATGAAATTCCAAATAAAGTTGAGGTTCCCCTAGATCCCCATCAGTTCTACGAGATTCCTGGTGGGTGAAATTTCTAGAATAGTACTAGTCTTTTTTGATTTGACATCAATGCGACATTAGTGTTTCAAAAATAGAAATAACATTCATGATGATACCCTGAAAAAAAAAAGATATTGGATTCATCTTTAGAATGAGATCTCACTTCTTGTCAAACACTTTATGATGATCCATTAAATGATCACATCACTTTTTACGATTTGACTACTTGGTCATCGACATAACATTCATCTATTTGTACTAATAAAGACATAATGTTATGATAAATGGTGTATTGATATGTACCACCAGCATTTTCTAATCCAAACTGCTTGTCTTGATAGAAAAATATTCCCTTGGGTTCTCTGAAGGTAGTGGCTTTCTCATCTTTAAGGTCCATCCTTATTTTATTATACCATGAATACCCATCTATAAAAGAAAAAATACTGGAATCCAATAGTATAATTGATCAAGTGTTTGGTGATTGGAAATCATGAACAATGTGGGTGATTCATCTTGGGTAGTTCAATTCTCAGAATAATTTGAATTCGATCGATTTTTCATCTTCTACCTCCATATTTTTAGAATGATATGTGTGTATCCTCTTCGATTCCATCCTTAAACCTATATGGTCATCATGTAAGCTCATATGGTGCATATCCACATCTGGATTAGGTCTGGACATTTCTGTATAGTTCCACATGAACACATATTAGTGTTCCCTTAGAAATTTAATGTACATAACATTCTATTCAGTAGTTATGGTGTAAATTTTTACTGTAGGTCATAGATCATATGATGTTCCCATATTTACCTTTATTAGATCATCAATGGTTGTGGAGACACGTTTCTTAAATGTTGGAGGGGTGTTCTTCAGTCTGTGGAGTCATTTTCAATGGTTATCCTCCCCTTCTTCCACCTCTGAGTCTATGGAGGAATATTCAGATGATGTTGGTGATATTGAGGAATATATATCATTGTCAAGGATAGAGAGGCCATAAGAAAATAAATTATCATAATCTACTAACAGATTTATTACAGAGATATATTAGAGATGATTTTGTATTTGTACAATCAATGGGGATAGAAGGGTCTTGGACATCTCGAATTAGGTCAATTTCCTTAACTAGGTTTATGGAGAGCACATAGCCATTATCAAAAATATTCGAGGGATTTTTAGGGATGTTCCCCAAACCATTGGGGCCTCCAACCTTAATATTTTCATCCAACATTTGTTGTTTTTCTTCCCTTTAGTAGAAACATTCCTCATTATATGTCACTTTGTGGAACTATCATCATGTATTATGCTGACAATTCAATTTATGGTGTATTTTTAAACATTGATGGGAAGTTGATGGCACTAACACAATTTTCTGGAGTCAGTTACTGCTGAGAATAACATTGTTTGTAGTGCCATACTATATAACTATAAACTCAGTATTAGATGTGGGGTCCCTAAACTGTTCTCTGAGCTTGAACTTCCCAAGTGGTCTTTGATCACATATATCATACCCTTGAATGGACATATTTGTGGAATAAGAGTCTTATTCACTATATCCTAAATGAATAAGGTAAAAATTGTGATATGGTTGATTTATAAACGATTTTCAATTAGGTCCCTTCAGATGACGATGATATTGAGACCACTATAAACATATAGGGGCCTAATGGGTCCCTAGATTACCTCTTCATGATCGTTTCCCATGAATGAGATGGAATCATGGATGTTTTCTAGCATGGTCTCCATTCAATATACCATGGATATATAGAATTCTATCTCAAAATCCTATGGGCTTTATAGGTCATCAATGAGTGCATAACTAGGTTCTTTTGAAAGATAGTGTGAATAGAGGATTAAGAGCATGGCTAAATCAACAATTATGTGTTTCAAAATGTTATTCTTTTATAGCAGAGGTCAATGCTCCCTGAGGTGGGGTTTCTCCTTATTATGTGGTTTAGGAGATTAGTCATTTGTGTTATTTAGAAATGGGGAATTTTTCAAAGGTCTATTAAGCATCTTCTTCCAGTGTCATAGGTCACGTCAGCCTTCCCCGTAGACTGGGATAATCAGATAATCACACCCTCGCTAGGCAGTCATGTAAGACGAATGGTTACAAATCACTATTTAAGGGTTCTAGAACACAAATATGTCTGATGGGTTTATTTTAGAACTTGAACATGGGTATTAGCTACATATATGTCCTCTATGGGGATGTGATCAAAATATTTTGTCCGACCATGCCTGTGTTGTCCAATGTATCCTCATTTGCTAAGCATGTGACCTCTCATTCTAGGGTTAGGTGTGAGGAACTAATGCTTGGAGAAATATTCCTCATCATTGAAGGATTATTCCATGTTTTATTTTAACAAATCCAAATATGATATCTTTATCTGATGAGGATTCTATTTGGTGGAGCGGTGCCCATGCTTTAGATATTTTTGGGAAGAAATCTGCCAGAGTTAAATCTCGTGTCAGAGTAGAATATAAACCTTCCTATTTGGTCGATTACTATGTATAATGGTCATATTCACCATTGAGATAAAAATTATATGTATCCTAAATTGGTAATAAAATAGTTACGGGTCTGTGGAGTTATGCTCTCAGGGTAGAATGATCTTTGAAAACATTCTTTAAGGTCATCCAGTTGTCAGACTTCTTCTCATGCCTAGCCAGAACATTATTCCAATCAATTTATTCTTCTGACTGGTTAATGGAAATGTAAGTCACCTACTCGGGGTAGCTATCCAAAATCACCTATTTAGATCGAGTATGATTTGGTTGTTCTATTGGAAGATGAAGAAATCATAGATGTTGTGACTCAACCATCTATGGAAAGTGTGGTAGTCAGGATGATCATTGAGGTTTACCACATTGGGCTTCCTCAGTTAGGTCATCTTTATTAGGTTTTTATTCATAACTACAAGGTTATAACTAGGGACTTGATAGTTTCTAAATGGGTTTTTTTCATCCATTCCTCAAAACCTTTGTGACCCAAATCACTTTTTTCTTTTGGTCGAGAGAGATTTTGTTGTTACTGCCACTCGATATGAGGAATTGGGTGGTTCAAGACCATCATCGTTTCTTGAATGGGTCCTATTTCTATCATGAGGTTAACAATGGTAGTTTTTTCCTTAACGAGCCTTTTTCCACATGATTATGTAATGAGTCTAGATTTATCATGGGTCTACTGAATGGTGTCTTCTAGAATTGGTTCTATTCCAACAACCTCATGGAATATACCAAGACATTTCATTAAAATAATAGGTTTCCATAACTCATATTAGAGTATTTCATCACAATATTCTTGAAATTTTTCCTATAATAGAGGGATGGTGAGAGAATACGTTAAGCCTCTCCATCTAGCTATGAAGCCAGAAACCCTTTCACTTTCACATTTTGTACAGCTGGTCAGGTTTATAGTTTTTTTATGCTAAATCATGGACATGAACTGGTAATGGAATTGACTATGAATGTCTTCCCATATTGCAATAGATTCTTCTAGATGGCTGTTATACCAAATGAAGACTGGACCTACCAGATTCTATATAAAATTCCTCATCTTTGTCAAATTCTGTTGATCTAAAGGTCCCTTCATTAGATAACATCTGGGTATGAAGTATGTGACGTTTTGTTTTGGGTCTCCCACACCATCAAAGATAGAAATGCAGGATTTCTAAAACTGGTTAAAAGAATTATTCATCAACCCATTCAGGATATGGAATCTTCTTAAGCTCTAAATGTTCACATTACCCTTCGATGGAGTCCATTTGAGTATCTAGGGACTAATGGGAGTTTAGAAATTCCATAGGTACTACTGTTTAAGACACCTCTTGTATATATTGAGTGGGCGATTCCTGATGAGGTGTATTTATTTTCATCCCTTACTAATTCAAAATTCTGTCAAAGAAGGAATGATTACCCTAGAAATGGTGATTACATCACCACAATTGACGAAAATCATGGTCATCTTTTACTTTCTCATTTATGTAGGCCAGCTACATGGATCCAGATAATGTCTGATTCTTGGATGTTTCTCTTATAAGTGGATAATATTTGAGAGGAATAATATTCATCTAATCCTCAAGATGATACCCAGTGGATATATTTCCCCTAAATATCTCCATGATGAATTGTCTGAGATTTTTTATCTCACTTTCAAATCATGAAAATTATTTCTTTGTGGATGTACTTTCAATTCTTTTATGAAATGATTGGGTAGTAGCCACACCTCTCCCTTTATCTTTTGAAGTGTTATACCATTGTAGTGGCATCCTGATATTCATAGGATCCAGAATATAGAGTCTCCTCAAGTTCTAGGTGAATGCATCCATAGTGGGTGTTTCCAGATCCTCCTCTCAGGGGTATGATTTAAATATTATGTCTCTCTACATCTAAATCTTGATCCACATTATTTTTTGTGATGATGGTGATTATATAAACATTGGTGTATAGGGAAATGGTAGTTTTTTGATTACTTTAAACACAATAGGATGATTCTAAAAAACTAGCATTATGGTCCATTCCCTGAAATGTTGGCCATTTTGGTCCATTTTGCATTAAAACCTCAGTGGAGATTGATTTCCATCATCATATGCTCCACCAATTTTGGACTATGATTAGTGAACCCAAAGGGAGTTTATGATCATGATAGCTGAAAGGACCCCAAATAACTAAGGTTTAATCAATGGAGGGGGGAATATATGTGATTCCAACGATCGATATTTACTTCCCATCATAGAGAAGAATAATTTCTTTTATTGTGATGATTATGATGATGAAAATTCCCCATGCCTTGTGGGATAGGGATTATTCAGGGAGACAATTGGAATTGATTAATCCTAATGTTAAGGATCGAATGATTCAATTTAGGGATTTGATGACTCTCAGGACATACATTGTGGTAAAAATTCTCTCATCCCAACGTGATGTGGTTGATCGGGAATCACCAATGATTTCCCCAGCACACCCTTGGGGGATGATGAATTTGGCAGTGATGTTTGAGATATATATTCCCATATCCCTATCTTCTTGAGTTTTTTTGAAACTACTGTTGATATACCCTAAACCATCTTGGTAATTTATGATCAGAGGGGTAGAGGAGGTGGTATATATTCCCTCAAATTGATGGGATAGTTTTTATCCTGAATGGATTCTATGAGAACTACAACTATAGACAATTTTATGTGGTGAATATGTGATTGTGTAGTAGTAGGGTGTTATGGAATACCATTATGGGAGTTAGTTTCAATTGGAAGTTGTCAATTTGGTCACAAATTTGGCCTCTATGATTAAAATATGTTATCATTGTTTTGAGTGGCTTAGTTCCAAGATTTTTGGGTTGTTATCTCCCTCTATTAATTATATATTGTCACCATTGAAGTGGGGTCATTCTAATTTAGGGACGAACTGGATTTCCCATTACCTCATCCCTCTGATTTCATTGGCTTCTATTACATTACATGATATTGAATCTATGGGGGTTTTTTTGATCTAGGGATATAGTAAAACGAAATGATCTATACTTTTCACAACCTTGGATACATACATCTGGTGATGATTTGGAAATCAAATGGTAGAGTGTTTTATTGATGTACAGACAAACACAACATAGGTATTTTTCATGCTCCTCTATTCATGGGTTCTGGGATATAGAAATTTTGGTCATATCTAGCTGACGACGGAGTGTATTAATGTTCTTAAGGTGACACTCCTATTTTAGAAAAGGGATAGGTCTATCCTTTGTTCTTTGATGAGTTTCCCACATATCTTATCATACAAAAGGCATTAAATCATTTTCCATCTCAACTAGGATATGATAAAATGATCTTAAAAGGTGATAGAAAACGGTGGGGAGGTTGTTTCCAGGTAACTCTATTGATTTTTCAATATCATCTTCAACATCATAATACATACAAAACTTCATCAGATCAGACCATAGAAGGTGCTTCAGGGGGTCACCTGCTAACTGGAGTAGAGTGTTTTTGGTATTTAATGTGGAACTATAGGATGTTAAAGAAGAATTTTTTAGAACCACTGTATACCAAGGTAACTTAATTCAAAACACAACTATATACATTGGTGTCTTGGATATTGGATTTTTTCCTGGTCTATGAGATATATCCCCGTGGAGAAGTTAACCATTGCATATGAAAAGAGTAGAGTGACCACAATCCATATCCACACTACCACGAGGAGGAATATCATAGAAATGATCACCTTATGCTTCAGTTGAAGAGTCAAAATACACTTGAGGTGTTTAGAATGTATCTCAAACAACATCAAGGACACTCACATTGATTAGATTTGAGATATGGACCTCATTCTGTGTCGTGGCTAGAATATGTCAACCTAAAATTTTAAATTGTGTAGGGATAGGAATCTACCACTGATAAGATATTAGATTATTCTAATGGGCTTATTCATTACTGAAAAAATATTTGAATACCCTCATTCATGTGATTCTCTAACATGGTCGGCCATGGTCGGAATTTGGATATGATTATGATCATGAGAATTTGGAATATAATAAAGATCTTTTTTATATGAATATGAGCCTATCCCAAGGCATGTACTGCTCTCACATGGTGAGCCCTAGTTTGAGTAGGAATATGAGGTTAGTGTGAATATGCATTCCCCATCGGAATATGTCGATAGTCCTCTAGAATGGGTGAAGGAACAAGAGACTCCTTCTATATTGCCTCAGAAGGATACCAATATAGTTGTTAATTGGTCACAGGTGGGATATAATATTGGATTATGTAATCTATTGGAATATGAGTCTACCCTCATCCATGTTCCACTCTCACTTGGTGATCCCCGACCATTACAGAGATATGAGCATAATATTATGCCATAGGAGTATTTCAATGGATTTACTCGACAGGAATATTAGTCTATCCAATAGAATCCTCCACTCCCACTTGGTTATCTCAGCTACAATGGGGATACGAGTATTAATGAAAACTGGGAGGGTCGGGGCAGGTCATGCCAAAACCACGCGGGTTTGTCTGAAAAATCTAGAAATATATTGCAAACAATAAAATTTCAAACCCACCCTGCCCTGCATAAGGCTGCCGGTTGTCCACAATTATAAAAATATATACTACTTATAATCATTTAAATATTGTATTTTTCTAATTATTAATTGCTATTTTTGAGAGAATTATGGATTGACAATACATAGATTTTTACGGGATGTCATTAAACATTTTTGTATTTGTTAATGGTGTCAGGTGTAGAAGATGATGTAGTGGTGAACTGTTGCGATGGGTACTAGGTGAGTGATCGGTGAGGGGAGACGAATGATAATGTTGGTCATCTGGTGATTTGAATTACTAGAATGAACGATGACTTTCCAAACAACACCTGATTTAAAAGGAGGATATTATTGTTTTGATGAGATCCTTTCAAATTTTCTTAATAAAAAAATAAAATAAAATAATAAAACAATAAAACTGACACAGAATATATTATGATTATAATAACTCTTTTAGATTTGAAACCATGGGAAGGGGAGATATGTTCAATTTTTTGAGAGGATGGCTGAGACATCATGTTAATATGGTGAATAATTACAATAAAAATATTATAATATCATATTAAAACAATCAGTATAAACCTATTTAAAATTCAAATGTGAATGAATGTGGAATTAGTATGATAATTGAGGAGAGAAATCATATGTCATGGATTAATCAATATTATTTTTATTAAAAAACTAAAATATTAAAGAAACATATACTGTAAATAAATAAATATATATATTCAATTAGGACCACCAATAAGGCCGCACCCGCACAAGATCAACCCGCATTGGAATGAAATTTAAATGAACAAAATTTTTACGCCCAACATGCCCTGCATCCTCTCCATAACCGCGAATCCTGAAAGCTTCATGCCCATTTTTTATCACTAGATATGAGCCTGATCCTCGGCTTTTGGAATATGTCTTCTATCTTTTCTGACTATAATATGACCCAATCAGGAGGCTTGTTCCACTATCACATGGTGATCCCAGATTTGAATGGAAATATGAGCATGATCTGGTGACTATTCCTTTATAATAATATGACAATAATTCTCCAAAACAAGAGATATAATTTGATCATTCTATAGAGAAACCACCTGTTTGTACCGAATAGAGTGTTGTTATGCCCGAACGTTAGGTATAGGAATATATTATTTTCCCTATATTTGTACAAATATCAGAATCAGATGTTGGAGTTATTAAACTATTTTTATGATATAATGTTACCTTAGTAGAGAGTGTGTAGTAACATAATCCTACAAATTTTGGTCCCCACTATATAATTAATGTTGTCTTCAATTGAATAGAGAATATGATCCCTCTTTTGATATCCTTATACAAATGTAATATGTATATGTTATTTATACACAGTGGTAGAGATATGCACCTCCCCCATTCCTATAATAGGAATGTTCCCAAAACCATGTCTGGAGTGAGGAGGGATAAGATTATTCTCACTGATTAAATCCAAAAAATGACAGTTAACAGCATCAACGGGAGTGTGGATATGATCCCCCTCATGATTATCCATAACCAATCATGTCTGATGTGTCATCCTAGTTTCCCATGAATTGGTATAATAGGTTGTAGTATGTTGGGTGGTTCCCTCAACAGGAAACTGAAGGGAATCGATGGGATGGAATTGGTGGTGGAAGTTGGTAGGAAACATCCTAGATGAACCCTAAACCAGAAGGGAGTCTTATGTGACTCTTTTTTCAACCTACATCAACTACTAAAGGTGGTGATTTTAATTCTATGATGATAATATCCTGGATTGGTTGTCGTTGGTGATGATTGCCGTGGGATTTTCTATATATTTCTTTGGATGAAGTGGTCGTTTTGATTTTAGAACTTAATGACCCTCATGGGAAGCCTCACTGGTTGGGATTGTACCATGTCGATTTTATTCCTAAACCATTGAATTTTCTACCCTATGCTGATGATGTTGGGAATTTTTGGTCATCTTAAGACCTGTATGGGTTATAATCAAAGAAAATTTTCTAGAATCATTGTAGGATGAAGACATGTCTGATCATGATGTTTTTTTCATAAAATTATTTTATATAGACACACAATCAAAATTTAATTAGTTTTTCAATCAATTTATCATCATAGGCATGATATGTGCTCAATCATATATTAATGGGTGAAATAATTTTACTATCATGCGTAAAATTTCCATTCTACTAATGAGGAATTTTAAAAGCGAGGATGTACATATTTCATGAGATACCTGACTACATAGGATTAGTCGTAAGATTCATTTTAGGGTCTCAAATGGTCATAGGTTGTGAAAAAAACATATCCTAATGTATGTAAAACTGCTAATTTTTTTATTTGAGATATTCACATAGGGTTCACCATTTTTTTCAATGGGGAATTATCAAAATTGTGATGCATTCAGTTTTGAATAATGGTTGATTGGGGGGTTTAATGGATTGAAAAATCATTTACATCGTGTTTACTATCATTAATATTAATGTAAAATCCAAATATTTCACACATACATAACTCGGTATTTGCCTTTTTTCCAAAGGAAGGAGGACAATTTGGGTTTTAGACCCAATGGAACTATGGAAATCACATTAGTCTAGAAGAAGTGATGTCAGGATCATGACACCCTTTGGGTGGGATTTCTCCTACTATGGGAATCTCATATAGATTGAAGATATGTTTATAAAGATATTCCTAATTTCAATACAGAACAGGTCACCCTAAAAAATTATCATAGGTTAATCCCTTTTATATGTGAAGGGAAATCCTTCAGTGAGTCTATATGTATGTATATATGTTTATTCAACAATTTTTACTTAATGGGAATCTGATTATATATTGGATACAAATACTCAGGTACTTGGGAATTTTTCTTGCTTTTCGGAGGCAATTAATATGTAGATAACTGGATTGAGTAATTATGAGGCTTCCTACATATCCTGGTTGTAATAATAATAATAATCATAATAAAATCCTACATCATTTGTTAAACCATTATAGTTTATCATCATGTGGAATGAAAATATACAAGGGAATGTAGGAACTAGGTACTTGAGCTCGAGCCTCGTGGAAGCATCCTATGTATGTGTGTTATTGTAGGAATCAGAGTTCTCACATTTTAGTCTAACCTTTGGTACCTACCCTATAGTGGAAGCCTATATATAGGGGTATCCATATCATGACACTCATAAAATATTACACACTATGGTATCCCTGGCCAGTGATGATTCATAATGAAAAATATATGACCATTGAAACTCTCTAAGCACTTGTGAGTCATCCTCGGTGTGTGAAACAAAGGATAGAAAGTAATTAGTCTCACAACATAGAGATGCGAGACTTATGTACTGGGAATTCCCTTTGGATGTTCAATATGGATCATGTGCCTTGGGAAGTCTTATTGTGTATCCTCGATATAGCCGGAAACATAGCCATTATAGTTCATTTTACTTCTCTATCCATTGATATATGAGATAGAAATATCATTCCATGGGATTGATTGGGTTTTGATGGATGAAATATGAGAGGCATGGGGGACTTTCACCGAGGTGGATTCCCATTTGAGATCGCGCCTTAAGAAGGCGTCCTACATATATTGGTTATTTCAGGAATCAATGTTATCATAGTTAATTTTGATAGGGTCTTACGTGATGAGGTTTCAATAATATGTAGGAAATACAATATTATTCTACTGGTCAGGGATTACAAAATTAGGATCGCCTATTATTAGAGACATATAATATTATGTCACTAATCGGGGGTTACACTCTAAGGATACCCTTAAATGAAAGATGGATGAGGTAATCATGTCCTGAGATGCCTACATGACCAAGACTGGTTTTCTATCTTACCTACTTGATTTTCTATCTAAGAGGTGTTGATTTTTTGGCATGACATGTTAAAGGTTGTTTGGGTATGTCTGGTTATATTATGGACATGTAAAAATACAATATTATAATCCAATTGGATTTTCCAATGGATGTCGCATAATCTGGATGGTATTGCATGACCAAGGATGACTTTTCTCGAGGACATCACAACACCTTTCAGAATTTTCCTAGAGGCTATCTCAGGATCTTGAATAACATGCTTGGAGTGTGTTTCAAGATCCAGATGACATGTATGGGGGACTCTGCATGATCTATCTCACTTGTCCTGATGACATCATGAATGATTGATGACATGTTTATAGGGTGTCACATGTTCCTACAGACATGTCTAGGGGACATTTCATGTTCTTTCTGACTTGTCTTGGATTCATCATTAAAGCTATCTAACTTGCATGGAGGGTGTCGTGAGATCTTGTTTGTAAGTCCAAAGGGCTTCATGAGATATAGACGACATAAACTGGCATCACCTCATAATTTTTGCGACATGTTTGGAGGAATTATCATGGTCTGGATTACGAGCATAGAGAGTTTCACATGTCTTTGGTGGTATACACCTAGGGTATTTGCAACTTCCTTTTACATGTCTATGGGATGTTTCATGATAGAAATGGTATGTTAAGGGAGCGTCACATGATCTGGGAAACATGAATTGGTGTTGTTTCATGACCAGGGTGGTTCATGCGAAGTTCATGAGGATCAACATATATGTTATTCAAATAATTCTCAAGTCATTTTAGTCTCTATTCCAACATATTATGACATAATTTCCTTAGATTTGATCATTGTTAGTTTGTATAGATCTTGTGTAATTCATAAGATATGTGGTATTTATCTTGATTAATCTAGATGACATGACAAAAGTCTTTTTTGGAACCTAACATGATCACGCAAAGTGCTTATGCATGTCTACTGATTCTTTTATTCGTTCCTCATATATTTACATGATGGAAGACCTTGTGATTTTCAGATTGGACACTCCAAGAATTCCACTCTAATTACTGGGTGTACAAATGCATGGATCTGATGATTCGTTTTTTGTGATAAGGGGGGATTTATAGGCCATTCAACATAATTATATTAAACCTCATGTGGCATGTATCTCGTAGATTTAGGATGCATTCCGTGGAGGTACTGGTGTTACAAGCTTCACAAGATCTAGCAACCAGATATTCAATGATGTCACATGATTTAAAACGACCACGAGACAATCCTTCCAGCATCTTATTAATTAGATTTTGTCTAATAGAATTTATTTTTCTTAATATTTTGGACATACCAAGGGGATTTTACAAGGTTAGGTCGATATGTAAAAAGGCCTCTATGAGGTCACGATGCCTATTGAAAGGATTTCGTATGATCTGAGAATAATTGTCTGAGTCTTTTGGTGAGAAAACTGTGGATTTCAAGGGGGATTTCATGGGATTGTGTTTACATGATAAAGGGGGCCACATGGGATCAATGTTGATTTCCCAAGGTGCATAACCCCTTTCATTTAATTATCAACACATATTGTTCCAAAATAATATCTCATCATTTCCCCTTTTATTTCCTTATTTATTTAACAAGGATTGGGGATCTCATGAACATGTACGAGTGTTGTTAATGACAATTAGCCTCCACATTAGTGATGAATTTCATGTACAATAAAGGCTATTGTAGTGATGTGCAATAATTGTCATGGAAAAATCCTTTGATTATCTATATATCCAAAGGGGGAGTGCAGGACTACCTAGAGAAGTTTAAAACCCTTCGCATCATGAGGGTGACATGACAAAGGAATCTTGCATGATAAGGTGGGCCTGTCTATAGGACTTCAAAAGTGTCTTTTGAACCACATGGGCACATCACATGAATATTTACAACTATAAGATGCCTTCACGGGAAACGATGTGAATGTTAATGGGCTCTACAAGATTTGAAGTATTTCATATGCCTCAAATGACTCATTCTCATGAACTTTGTAAGGTCATGCGATCGCTTTTTCTTTAGTGGTTCATGTGATTCATGAATTTTGGTCACCTTCTTCTCCCATTACTTTATACGGTAGATAAAACCCATGTTTTGTGAATTTCCTTCCTTATATATTTCACAGATCTCAATTGGTGGCTATCAACAAATATTCTTCAATGTATTATAAAACATAGTATTTATATATTTATACACCAATATTTCTACACACACACACACTCATATAACACAAATATTTTTTTCATATCCATGTCTATATATATATATATATGTATTATAAAATTAGATTTATATATACCAATTTTATTTGTATGTATTTACCTATAAATTTATTATAAACCATAGTCTTCATATCCATTCTTTTTTATAATTTTTATATGTACTATTATTTTCCCTAGTGTAATTCCATGGGATTTGATGTGTTTTTTTAAACATTATGTGTTCATTATAAATTTTAAAAGAAAGTAAATGTGGAATGAAACCATGGGATTTTCATTAAACACTAATAAAACACTTCAAAATGAGTTATAAAATAATTATAAAAATATTGATGATCTAAATTATATAAATACTATTTTAAAAATTAGATTCTAACAATTTTATTCAAATTCTTTTTAATGGAAATTAAATAATAAAAATCATTCAACATTAATTTGGATTCATGAGAATCTAGTTTTAGGTGCATTTTAATTGTGATATTCTCACAATAGATTAATGTCATAAAAAAATTAAAATTTCATATGTAGATAAAAGATAATATTATTTAACATTTCATGATGTAAAATGATATAATCTAACAAAAAATTTTCCTTAATGTAATGGAAAATTAAAAGGGGATACTAATTGAACCTATAGAAAATAAAACAATACATGAAAATGGATTATATAGTATCAAGTACTACTAACTTATAACTATAACAAATGCTACAAAATATGTACATCATTTGATACATAATAAAAACTATGTATGTTTTTTGAAAGTGCAATTTAATAAAATTGATCCAAAAAAATAATAATAATATGTCGTACAAATAGTTTTATACAATAATAGGGTATTGAGTTCTCATAAACTGTAATGAAATAAAATAAATTAATTCTACAGATTGATACAATATATAATATGTGTATCATTAAAAGGATATGGAGTTTTCTATATAATTTGTAAAATGTATATCGTTGTGGGTTCAAGAGAATATCTTATAATACATGATATTTTAATGAGTAACAATTTTCAATCTAAAAGGATGTATTTAGTATGAAAATAAACTTAAAACAATTCTTTGAAAGTGTCTTACCTTCATGGGAAGATCAATTTTCCAAATGGTCTACCAAACCTGGTCCGAAAATGAAATACTAATGTCCATCAAAAAATGATAACCTGAAAAAACTGAATAAAAAAAATCATTTGTTAATATAAAATTTTTTCAATGAATGCATGTCTTATAAAATTATATTAAATTTTGACAAATAAAGATTACAGAGAAACAAAACATAAAAAATTGACAAATATGAGAAAAAAATACTCAAGAAAAAAAATCAACAAACCTTTTAGAATATGAAATTGTATCCCATTAAGCAACACACTACCAGATATTATCATTATAATAAATTAGCATGATCATAGTATAATAGTGGATTTTAGAGGACATTATCATGACCATAAGTAGTGGATGAATTAACAAAACATCATGCAATAATATCTTTTCTATGAGAAGTTAAGAAGAAATAACTTAAAATGGAGAACATGAATTCAATTGTTTCATTACAATAATGAATGTGTGTTCTCCATTGTATGTTATTTATTATAAACATCATAGAAAATATTTTATAATAATAATATCTTTATTAATAAGAATATCCTTATAAAATAATATTTATTATATAGAAAAATAAGGATAAATTGGTTTCATATTGTATTCATTATGAGAAGGAATATTGAGTTTTTATAGGGTTGTTATAAACGGATCTTCATAAAAAAAAGTTAGATACGAATATTTGATAATATTGAAGGAATGTTATAAATTTTTTGTATAACGTAGACCATTTATTTCCTTATATATTGTTTAGTTTTATATTTTAAATATAATAAAAAATGTCAATAGGAACATTCATTGATCTATAAAATTTGTTTCCTTAATTAGAAATCGAGTTTTTTTTATAATTTTTAAAATGTTTATTCTTACAGGTTGATTGGTTTCAGATTGCACTCATTATATAAAGAGAGTCAAAAATTTATTTTAAATAATATTTCGAAAATATTTTAATAAATATAGACAAAACATTTAAAGATGTGATGTTATAAAAAATCATAGATTTTAAATAATAATAAAAATGTTTTTTCAATCATGTTGAAAAATACAATCAACGAAAGAGAATGCGAAATTGAAATGTCACTTAATCATTTTTTTAGTCTTCATTTTATACATATTTAAATCCATACTCAAATAATTTGATTTTCTTTCCTAGTCAAAGATCAATGTCTAAAATCTATATTTCCTTTATCCAATTCTATAAAATTTCATCTAAAAATTATAGTATATTTCATTGAAAAGATTGCTATTAATATATAATATTAGTATCTGTTAATGAAAAGGGATTTTAAATGAAATAAAAATAGTGTTAATATGGTTAAATAATATGATGAAAAAAAATTTGGAAATAGAATTTGACATTTATGGTCCACCTCATACTTTAAATTAATGTAATATAAAATAATTTGAAGTTTGTATGAATATATTATTATGTGTATTGGTATATATTTTGATACTAAAGAGTAATGATTTTAATATATAAATAATTTATCTAATGAAGTGGAATTTTTTGTATACTAATAAGTGCCTAAACCAATTTGATTTTTTGTTTATAAAATTTTCCACACCTAGAAAATAAAAATTCATAACTTGTATCAAACACTATTATGCTAAAATTAATTGTTGTGTTTTCAATTAATGTTGAATATGAATTAATAAATAATAATCAAATAAGGGATGTTTTTTTTTCTTCTTTAAAATTTATCTACACCAAGTAATTAAAACTATAATCATTTCCATTGTGTATGTCCTTGTGGACCCTTTGTACTCATTATCAATAAAGAATGAATTTTTACCATCTCAAACTGACCTGATCAATTACTTGATGTCCATGTATTTTTTCTGTGCATGTAAGATATTTTTTTAGATATATATAAAAATATATCATAATAAATATATTTGAATATAAATCATAATTTGTATATACATATGAAAAAATAAATATATAATTAAGAATATATAAAAACACGTACAACATAACCTTTTATCTAGTAGAACAACTTATAGCCTCCTACTAAAATACCCTCAATATTGAATCTCTTTATAATGATGAATGTTTCAAAAAAATTCCTCTAAATAACATGAACAAAATAAGGATATACATAAATTCATATATATAGAATTCATAAATATGTAATATATACAATAAAAATGTATAAAAGTGTTTTACAAAAAAGTTAAAATGAACACATATAAAATATTCGGTAATGATAAAAATATATATACATCACCTATCATGAAATGGTTATATACCTATTTTATATATTTTTTGAATGAAATATAGTTATATAAAGTGATTTTTTTGTCAATAGTGTATAATATATAATGTATGTTGTGTTTAATAGAAATAGAGTTAGTAATTAATATTTACAGTATATTAAATTGAAAAATACGAAATGTTTATACTTTTCACATGATATCATGATATTGTTATATAACTATCAAATTTATTTGTTGAATTTAATACATATTATTGATATACAAAGTGTGATTGAATGCATAGTGTGTATTATTTAATATCGGTTTGGCATAACATAAATTGAATCAATAAATCATACTTATTGTATATTAAACTGCAGAATATATAATGCTTATACTATTCAAAAATCGTGGAAATAAAACAGTCTATCTACTTTCAGAAATGAATTCTAGAAAAAATATGTTGATTTAATAATTAACCTAATAGATAATTAATAAATATGAAATGAATATATAATTCATATAAAAACATAATTTTTGAACAAAATAATAAAAAATTTGGGTTGTGTTTACCACCATATTTTCTAATTCGTTCATTGAACCATAAATATACACCATAATACCTTCAAAGGATGGTGGGATCAGCAATATCTTATTAAACTATAATTTTTAATTAAGAAAATTAGTATATGTTGATGAAAAATTATGAGGTGTTGAAAAAAAATAAAACAATATTCAAATTTATTACACAATTAATATGAATGATTACTTGTGTATTCTCCATATACCACAATATGTGTGTTTCACAAGTCATTAACTGATTGTTCAAGTGGAAATTTGTATTATATTTCTATAGGTAGAAATTAATATTAGGTATAAAATTTATTGATATAACTCTTCGGTTCCTGATATATATAAATATAGATCATATTATATCCTCTATATTTACAAACTAGTATATTAGAAAAAACTAAAATAAAAAAATAAGAAAATATTTTTAACTAATATGAACCTATATGAACAAATATGAAACTATATATTTTAGTTAATATATGTGAATGGATATGAATAAACATTCATATGAATCTATATATGAAAAAATATAAACAAATATGAACATGTATATTAAAATGAAATCATTTTATTTTCTTAAAATATGAACCTATATGAAAATATATAAACATATATGGACCTGTACTGAAATTGGTTTGATCATAAAATCATTATTATTCAATAATGTAAAAATTTGAACCTATATATTTATGTGATATAGAATTCATATGGAAAAACAATACTGCATAATAATAATTAAATGTTTGAGTTGTGTCTACTACAATATTTTGTAATTCATTCAGCGAACAATAAATGCGAATGATAATATATTCATAGGTGGGTGGTTTCCCCAATATCTAAGTGAACTATAATTGACCAATAACAAAATAAATACATATTTATGTAAATTTATATGGATGTGGGAAATATTTAAAGTTGACTTGTAAGTATGACAAATAAAATTTGACTTATTACTCAATTATTATACATAGGCCAAAAATGTTCATTATTAATGTCATCAACAATTTATGAATGTAGAGATTAGTATTAGGAAAAAAATTAATTTTTTAAAAATTATTTTATAATTCATATAGGTAAAAAATATATCCAAACAAACATATTTATAGGAATGTAAACCAGAATAAATTACTGTTAATAAAAGAATGAATATTGTTATCAAATATGAACTAATATATTTTTGTTCTTGATACATATTAGTCAATAAATATATTTAAACCTACATATTTACATTCAAATACATTTGAGAAAAAAATTAAAAAAGTAATAGATATTATAACTGAATATTAACCAGTATATCGTAGTTTACAAATACGAATAGATATGAAAAAAGAAGTAGAATATTATTCTGAAAAACCAAATCAAATAGATCATTGAAAATGCATCAACATAATTATAGATATATTTAAAAAAAATCATTATTTCCCATATATATCTATTAAATATTTCCCAAATTTCATGAGATGAATATAGCATAACACAAATGAACACAATTTTAGCATCTCTAAATCAATAAATTATTGAATAAAATAAAAGTGGTGAAGAATATAGCATTGAATGAATTATAATATAAAAAATAATGAAATTCAAGAATGTACCACTATGTATCGTAGCAATACCTCATCTAATAAAGAAACTAATATAGATAACAATGATGTTCAATATAGGATCGTGAAATAAAATTCAAGAACAAAACTAAGAGGCATCTATAATCTCATAAATACTGTTATGTTTTTGAGGAGAGACATGGAATGTGGAAGATAATCGATAAAGGAAGAGAGGGTAAATATAGAAAATTTAAAATAGGGAATAAACTATTCCCAAATTTATGGTAATATCCAATGGAAATTATATGTATGAGAGAAATCAATACTATATTTTTGGGGAAGGCCTAGTGGTCAATGAGGAGGCGATGATATGATTAGGTAATATTCAAAAGTGAGGGAACATGTAAAAGGGAATAGATATATTTAAGAATCCATAATATATAGAGAGGTTATGGATCTGAAATTGGGAAAGGTGGTTATGTATCTTATGTTGAATAAACCCTACATAATGTGAGAAGTTAGACGCTTATGTGAGGAGATGTGATAGATAAATAAATGAATGAGGATTGATACCACTTTGTAACGTCCCGAACCTGGGTGCCACACAACGGGTGCCACGAACCCGGTTCTCCACGTGTCCTTAAGTGCATTTCCCCAATCGCCAGAGGCTATCGACTAGCAGCGAGGGCCCAGGTCTGATAGTGGGGAAACTATGCCTTCATTTGTCAAAGTGTAGTGTAGAGGATTTCAAGATAAAACATACAACGAACAGCAGAAGCAGTATACCATAACCAACTGAAACAAACAACAGCAGTGGATATAACCAACAATATATAAATAATGATTCTACATGTCTCAATTTCTAAGAAAACGTCCAAAACTAGTTATACATGAATACAGTACAACAAAGAGCTGAGTATAGTAAATGAAAGCAAAACTGCTGGCAGCGGCATCACGAGCCTAGGATGATCCCATTCCCTCCTACTCCACAACAACAGTCAAGTACCTATGTACGAACTCTTGCCCCTATCTACACCTGCAGAAACGTAATCTGTTTGGGCCGAAAAGCTTGACCCGAACAGGGTGTGAGAAATATATCTCACTTGGCACCCACCAAAGGCCCGTGCCCAACTGCTTGTAAGCATGCAATGATAGTGTGAAGTAGGAAAATTACTTAAAGTAAGTAGTACTCAAAAGTAACTAATTACCAGTTATATTTCCATTTTTTATTCTTTTAATCAATTAAATATTAGAAACCACCACAGTGAATTTCTAAGTAAACAGTCCACTTCCTCAGACAAGTCAACCACCACCCTCAGTTATGGAGCGTCCAACATAAGAATCTGCCCTCAAGCATAACAGAATTTTCCCTCAGGCATAGGTAGTGTCACCCTCAGGCACAGAGACTATTTCCCCCAGGAACGAAAGATGTTTCCCTCAGGCCGAAATAACTACACCCTTAGGCTTAACTGTGCAGTGCCCACAGGCTAATCACAACAACGCCCTTAGGATAAAAAGGTAACCGGGCCCTGTCCAACATATCAAGATACAGTAAACAAGCAATTCCTCCAATGGAAATTCTATAATTACTACATTAATGGAATACCATCAGGGTATCCTGGCCAAACGGATAAACAGTGGAACACACCACCTGGGGTGGTTCCGGATCCAAGTAACGATCCCAACTAGCATTTTATTATCACAATTTAATCACCTATGCAATTATATGCATTAAATATAGAAACGGCCTCATCCACAAGACACCCCAACTTGGGTTCGTGGCATGAAAACGCACAAAACACACAACAGTTAGAAAAACTAACACAAAGCCACCTACCTTATATGCCAACGAACGTTATACCCGAACGCCGACTCCAAAAACGCCCAAGAACGACATATATCTGACAAAGAACAGAACCCATTCAAACATAAATAACATCCCCTTGGGAAATAATTGGTAAGAACGGTACTAGGAGAGGAGAGGGCTTACTCGTTCGGTTCCAACGAGATCGTCTGAAGCCGAATCTGATTCCAAACCAACACCCAGCGGATCATCAAAGGTCTGTCCTCCACATTTGGCAAAGATGAGGGTGAGGAATGTAAGGGATTAAATCTCAATGTATCCACTATTATATAGGGGTGAATAATGAAGATGATGAGGTAGGGATGATGAGGTAGAGGGGATGAGAGATGGAGGATAGGACATTGAGAAGGTGAGTTGGAGATAGATTCTAGATGTGGGGGGGGGGGAATTGGGTAGAGTGATATGCGGATCAGGTTAGTGATGAATGTATAAATTATAGAGTTAAAACTGAGAGGGTGAAATTTGTATGGGGATTAGTTCATTTTTCTATGAATAATCAAACTATTATAATTCATAAATGTATTTTTTAAATATATAATTAATATAATTTACACAAGAAAAAATGGTGCATTAAATTTATAACATATATGTATGTATGTATTTATTATTAAATATAATTTTTTTAACCAAAGAGGATGAATACTAATTTTAAATGAATATAATTAAATGTTATGGAATAATAGTATGAGGATGGGGTTAAAATATTTATCAAGCTTGTAATATATCATGTAAATGACCATTTTCTAATAATTTTTCCATGATTATGTTGTTTCGATTCAAGAATATATTATGAAAAGGAGTTTTAAGACTCTTTATTTGTCACATAATGGATCTATATTATAAACTTTGTTCTAAACATTTTGAGGAAAATAATGTTTTTATCTATCGAGATAACACTATTATTTATGGATCATCTGATATGAGTACAGTTAAAAATGAGGATGCAGAAAATATTGAATAAATGACAATAATAGTTCAAAACAACCTTCATAATTTTACAAAAATAATTTAGAAAGTAATGGGTGGTGTAAAGATGTAATTATATACTAGTTATACTGAATATACAACATTTTCATCCATAAAGATGTTATATTATTTGAAATAAGGAAGTAGATAACAAATAACCTACTTTATAAAAATACATTCACTCTTGAATGGTATGATTATATAAGATAATAAGATTCCTTGTTGAATATAAAATGTTAAAAAATTCTAGGCTCAATGTGTATGATCATTGAAAGAATACATGTATGTGTAAATAACTGTATATTATTTTTCCTGTACTATGAATTAAATAAAAACTTCCTTAGTGTGATGCCTCTCGATAAATGAAATTTGATTCAAGTCCTTCAAAAATTGTATGACACATTCCAATTATTCTAATGTGTAGATGACTAAAATGATGTAAGGATACTATGGAAGAAATGGGTATAAAAAATAAATATGGGAAACTCCTTCTATCGTTATACCCCATCCACAGATACCCATATTGGCCTAGTAGTTAAGATAGGGATGATTAACCAAAAACCCTATCATGAATAGGCAAAGAGATGGAGACCATCACTAAGGTTATATAATCCACACATGTGGGAGTAATTTCCCTCTTTATTAAAATATAAATATAAGAATATAAAAATATATTCATCAATCAACACCATTAATAAAAAATAAGTAATCACAATACATGAAATATAATACCATATATAACTGAAACAAACTGATAAGTACCGAAATAAATCATAGGTAATGTCCATGAACCCCAATGGTTTCTAAATAACCACTCTATGTTGTTATAACTAAGAACAATACCAAACCAACTCCTAAAGAATTAAAAAACTATTTATATATACATAGGGTTACCGTAAAAGTATACTCATTCGAATCCTACTCGATCCTCTCATGAAAAATATAAAAGAAACATAGTAAATCATATTGAATAAGCAATGAAACCAACTCATTACCTAAGCAGGTAAAACTATATTGCATCCACATAATGGTTCACACACAAGTAATTAAACTATGTAATAAATAAATATATCAACACACACACAATATATATATATATATAAGAAAAGTACCCTGCTTCCACTTCCCCACTATTTAATCACTCTCACACCCTAACATCTCATGTACTATTCTCATCCCTCCCATATTTCATCCAACCCCCAATTAGGAAATCCTATCAGATTCATCTTTAATCCCATGCAGTTCTTCATAGCCCCATCAACAACTCATCCGATAACCAGGTAATGTTATGGAAGCCACTATAGCCCATGTATCATGAATTATACATCAAACCACTATAGGACTTGCATGTACACTTGTGAAAATTCATAGTTACCATGATCTAATAAATGTATGTGTTATAACATAAAGTCATTATATCTCAAAAATAAATGTATATTATGAATTAGATACGTCACAACCCATGTGTTTCCATGCCCTATACCTAATGTAATCACAACTCAAATATGACAACATAATACACTATAGCCAATGTGAGAGTGGGGAAGAAATAGGATCCAACCATTTTTTCTATCAAATTGAATGATTGGGAAAACACCCCCTCTTCCCAAAAAACAACTGGTGAGTAGTTTCCCCTATGAATTGGGTGGTGAAAAATATGAATCACAAAATATAAGAATATTATCATGAACACCCACACAAATAAAATCTACATAGCCTTATACTAAAATTAAATTATCATCCCATAAGACAAGCATATTTCACTACTATTGCCTAAGAGACTATTTCTAAAACATGAACACATTCATTAAGAACATTGTATTTAACCATTTATACTTGGTAATTAGAAATTATTATTAATTCATTAAATAATATTCCTATTTATTTATATTTCATTATACTATCGTTAAATATGGTTCAATCATTTTCTTTTATCCAGTAGAAATTATTTCAAAAACTATACTACAACTCAAGATTCAATACCAATAGATCATTGAGAATTTAATTAAAAAAATTCATGGATTCCCATTTAATTACATCATGCCAACACCACCAACAACAGAACCCTTCCCGTGGGTTTATTAACTAATCCTTTTATCATTCCATATCTTTTGGCCACTCTATTACTCATCCTATTACAACACATCAAAAGAATTTCTTTTTATGCCTTAATAAAATATATTTCATGTGGTTGTAAACCAAAACAAAAAACATAGGATAAAGCATAAATTTAAATGAAATCATCAGGAAAAAACCAGTGAGAAATCAAAACTCCTAACTCATCCTAACTACTATAGTCTCATCATTGAAACCATCACACACTACACAGTCCATATCATTGTCATTGGAATTATTAAAAAAATTGAACCCCAACCCATTATTCAACAAATTAACCAAACATATCCGGTTATCAATAGACCACATCAAGGTACACCATCCTAGATCATACATACTTAGAAAAAAGATCTTTCTCATGAAACACTCATAGGATAATTAAGGTCATAACCCCAAGTCATATATGCCCTTAACAAACTAGAACAATCTCACTAATCTCCAAACACCAATCATTAGATGATAATAATTTCATTACAATATTTTTTAACCAGTTCATTATAAATAGGGTTAATAATATTAATATTCATAGAATCAATTTATTTTCATAACTGGAATAAATCATAAAAATTATTTATGGGAAACATCCATTTTTCATCAATTTCATGATAGAATGATAATAAATTCACATGCCTCTTTAATTAATTACATTATTATTCAACATAAATATTGATTATAATTTTTTCGGGCATATAAATCATTCAAAACAATAAAAATTGTCACAAAAATTTGATAACATGCCATGTATAAAATATAGAGGTGATATCAATATGAAAAAACACATGCGATCCTAAAGAACGAATTCCACTTTTCCTTCTTGATTACTAATCATTATCATTATATGGTTAATTCTATAATTACCAAAGAAGTTAATGTATGTTAATCTCATACATTCAAATTAAACAAAAGGATAAATTACAAATACCCTGCCATGATTAGATGTTCATCATTATATGTGAAAGAATAGATGATCAGGGATTAACCAGAATATAATAGTAAACATAACCATAACATATCCACCATCATGATTTTCATGAAAACCAACCCATAATGGAGGAAAATATCCACACAAAAACAATAAAATGAATCTAAAAAAGGAAATCAAGGAGAAAATGAAAAGATATAGTACTTGATTCATGAGACTTTGATCGGGACAAAATAAAAGGGTTCGACCCTTAAAGAAGATGGGTGGATGGTTATGAGAGGGGTTAAGGTTATAGAGATTATAAGAGAGAAGATAAAAATCTAAACCAAGGGGAATTCGAACTTGTATTTATTTAGGAATTAAAAAATTACACGTATATGGTGAATTGGTCTGAAAAACACCTAAGGTGGCTCTAATCAATGAGATATCTGATTTGACTAAAATTTGAAATGCCACATCTTACTGAAACATGTGTGTTTTAAAACCCATGTTTAAAATCATTTATTGTCATCATGCCACAAAACAAAATATGGTTGAAAGAATTATGGATTGCATTTAATCCATTATGTCATCCCGCTATGAATTATCATAAGGAACCTAGTTGTTTCAACCTACCATATTGAGGTCCATGATTTGGAGGACTGAAGCATATTGTTTCCTCCTCCCCCATGATCTCATCCTTACTTGACATCACATGCCACTATGCCTAGATCTAAAATATGGTGGTCTCCTTGTATTATATAGGAATACATATTGAGTACCATGAAAACCCCATCTAGGCATTTCCATGGTTTTTTTCTAACACAGAAGATCCCCAACACTACTAGTAGGACAACAGACTACACTATGATGTGGTTCCCTTATTGTTTCCCACATGGGAAATGCTTTATGAAAATTTACCACCACCTTGAATTGTATAGGAATTTTAATCCTCAAATAATGTATCAATACTCAAAAACTACCTCACCCCACCCAATCCCTCAAAAACTCCCCCTTGTGTGCTATAGGTGAATTTGAGTGGTCCTTACATAGAAAGTATTCTTCCCTTATGCAACTGACCCTAATAAAATTACCCTCACATGAGTCTAGAAATCTCCCAATGAACCGGACGCAGCCAAGTTACCCTTATTCAAGATTGAAGTGACCATATGTATGTTCAAAATTAAATTTATGCAATGTATAAATGAACCGAATTTTAGTTTGGATACCTCTATATGAGATAGGTAAGATCTATACATAGTGAATTGAATCCATGTTTATCCTTTTGAAATGAAGGAAAATGGGGTTTATGTAAGGGTAAATGAGTTAACATCTTCATAGGGAAGGGTCCTAAGAATGGGTAAAATAAATTATGATAAATTAAATTATAAATTATCTAAATTTATAAATAGTGATTAATGGGATCTAAACACCTTCATGGAATAGAATGAATACAAAATAAACATTCAGTAAAATTCAAACTCTAAAATTAAATTCCTCTCAAATAATTGTCATCCATGAAGATCAAAATCAAACTCAAGAAGAAAATAAAAAGGAGAATGAACAACCACCTTGTGAGATAGTTATCAAGGAACAATCCACATAAAAAACACAACTAACAAAAAAGGAACATTTCACATAAAAATAGTCTTAGGGATGTGACCTCACAAACAAAAATATAGTCATCCATAAGCACCAAATAAAGAAAGAGAAAAAAAGTTATATATCAATATATGGTTAAACAAAACATCTTTAAAAAATATCAAACATTAAAAAAATGGGATGTTTATCATCCATAGAAAACTATTACTCCAATGTAAACTCATTTAAGCCACTTTCCTACTATTAGATGAAAACAAAAGAAATAACATGCTCACCTAAAACATTATTCAAATGGTTATAGATATTTATAGGTCATTAATTTAAGGTTTAAACATCATCAAAATCTATATCACCAAAATTTATGACAAGATAATCTTCATGAAAATATCAGTAATCCACTGACACATGAAAGAATTCATGTATCTAGATCATCTATGGGGGTAGTGTTACCTAATATGAAATAGCTTCAGTGTGCCAAAGACTTAAAGGTTCCAACAAATTATGGGGATATATTAATCCCAAGACGGAGAATTTACATCCAATGATAAGAAGACACATTTAATGAACACATTGTCTCTAGTGTCTATCTCTAGTGATCTCCTCCTATGATTAGTGAAGGACTTATGGTTATCGTTTTCTACCTTCATTCGCTCATGAATTGCATATATCTTCCCTATCATTCTTTGAACCAATTTCAATACAAGAATTCCGTATTCCCAAACCCTGTTCCAATATAACAATGATCTATAAGGTCATCCATATGATGGATTTATCCTTTTACAAATATTATTAAATGATTTTAAATATAATTAAACATCAAATTATATGCCAAGAATGGTAATTCTAGTGTATTTGGATGAATAGGTATATAAAATTGAAAACATGGAAATATAATAAAACATATTTATTTTAATCATCCTTAATTAGATCTAAAATTCCATTCAGATACTAAAACTAAATATTATAACATAGGGAATACAAGAATAAATGGGATGAGATAAAAGCCCAGTATGAGAATAAACCTTAGAATAATGATTAGAAATTGTGATAGAAGGCATAAAAAATAACATAAAATGCATAAAAATATGGTAAAAAAACATATATAACCTGAGATCATGTAATAATGGAATAATATTAATATGGTAGAAATATTAAACATTACATAATCATGAGCCATGTCTCATTTGACCTGAAGGGGTATGAGTTAAGGTTAACCAAAAAGACCATTTCACATGGAGCTTGAGTCAAGGTTAACCACCAAGACCATTGCACATGATGCCTCATGAGAATAAATATTACTGAATGCATTGGAGAAATATCTAACACACCCATCATAACATGTTCATGGGTATGTGTTCCACATAAAATAAATTAACATAAGGGTTACCCATGGAAATAAATGGTTATCATAATCATGTCATAAGAAATAGTAAATGATCTAATCATAAAGTTGTCCATAAAATGGATTTAAATTATACATGGGAATTAATAAGGTATAATAGCAATATTTTATGATAAGTTATTTAAAACTGAATTGAAAACATGTAAAATTATTTTTTAAGAAACATTAAAAAAATTAGTGAGTTTAAGGAAAATAATAAAGAGCATTTAATGTTAAAAAGGAATAATATTTTATATAAAACTAGAAACAAACCTATAATATTGTTAATAATAAATTTATTAAATTTATAAAAATAATAGTGTATAAAATTAATTAGGGAGTGCAATTTAAAATTGGTAAATATTTGAGAAGATCCCTTTAATAGAGTTTTCATATCAGCGAAAATTGATAAGGTAACTTTTTTAAAACATGTATTTACCCATCGAGTTAGAATGATATGATCCGGAATCATGATTTTATAACATATACACATAATTTTTTATAATTTCATAAAACTAAAAATAAAAATTACATTGGGGTAGAGATAGATAAAGTGTAACCTGAAGAAATAGTGGAAGTTTGGGTAGAATCCCTTAGATTATGTCTGAAAGTGTTATGCACATGATTTGAATATCTCAGATAATCAAATCAAATACATTAATTAACTATTTCAGATAATTTTATACATGTGAATTATTTCTTATAATTTTATTATGTTATTTTGTGTCCTTTTTTATCACTTAGAAGATTCAATTTTATTATTCGGGAGCATTCATTTCCTTGATTTTAATGATCGGTTTACTTGTATACATGTATGGAAGATCCTGTAAAATGGGAATGGATATTCAGAATTGAAATTATTTGTTATTAATGAACATATAGAATATTAAATGTTATTATATATCATTATTTTCATAAGTGAGTATGATTCCATAGATAAAACATTAATGACAATCGTTTAGATTAATTTGGAAATTTTTGATCATCACTAACTACATTTGATATATTATTTAATATCATGTATATATATATGTTACTGAACATTAAATAGGTTTTACAAAATATATTATATTCTATTTTAACCAAAAAAATGGATTTTTTACCTGGATTGAAGGCCAAATTGAATGTTCAAAACACGTCATCCTTTAAGGTGGTAAATCGACACCTCATAGATGATGTTTTCTTTTTTTGAATAAATGGGAGAGGATATGCTTCTTGATGATGAATTATTACATTACCATGATAAAATTATATTATATATATAATATAATGGAGTTTTCATTCCACTTGGATACATGTATGTGAGGAGAGAATAATAAAAGAAAATAACTTAAAAATAAATTAAAAGAAAAATAAAGAGGATTTTACCTCTTGAATACGTCTTCTTGAGAACCTCCTTAGGGGGGATTTGTTTTGGTATTTCATTAATAAAAAAGGCTAAAAGAGGTGTAGAAGGGACTTTTAAAGTTATTTGAGTATAATTAGGACAAGACTCGAATATTTAGAGTGGTGAGGAGAAGAGGTGGTGGGGGTGGTATTTATAGGGTAGGAGAACCGTGTTTTCTCATTATTTTATTCACTAGTATATTATTTTGGATCAAGACTATAAATAGATTGAGAATTATCACAAAATATGTTAAACTAATGGATGAATATCTAGGATTTTGAGCATACATTAGCCATACATCAACTATGAAGGCATAATTCATGTATTTATCTTTTATCATAAATTATCATATTTTACTATTCACTAAAAATTCTAGTATTTTAGAAAATTCACAAAAATTCCACCTTACCATTTTTCAACATATATAATTAATAAATGGTATCCATGATGATCTTAAATCATATTCACTAGCCCATATTATGTTCCTTATATTTGAATATATATTTTAGGATCTTTTGATTATTATATGTCTCACACTTCTCCCTATAATGGCAATTCCACCATATTTTCTATGGAAATATCATAGCACGCAACTCTAGATCATGCATAGGATAGTTCTCGTCATGAATTATCATATTCATTGAGGCATTGTATATCAATTTATAATTTTTCATCAGTACACATATTAATCAATTCTTCGATGTATCATTGTATATCGCAAATAATTCCTTATGCTTTGGGAGTGTGAGTACTAGAGTAGCGATAAGCCTCTTTTTCAACTCCATGAATTTGTATTCCCATTCACTGGTCCAGAAAAACATGACTCTTTTCTGATTCATCATGTTAGTGGGTATGAAAATTTTGAGAATTTCTTCACAAATCTTTGGTAATACTCCATTGGACAAAAAAACTATAGATCTATGTTATAGTTGTTTCTCGTGGCCACTCTTCTACGGAATTTTTTTTGGATGGGTCCAAATATATTCTTTTATTGGTGATAACATGTCCCAATAATGATACTTTCTCTATCCAAAACTCAAATTTACTATAAATTTAGTATATTCTATCCATTTCCAAAGTCTCCAACATAGTATTTAAAATTTTCTATATGTTCATCAAGGATATTGGAGTATATCATAATATCATCGATAAAGACTACAAAAAATTTGTCGATGTAGTCTCTAATGATTCTATTCATTTAATCCACGAAAATTGATGGAAAATTAATGAGTCTGATAGGAATCACTATGGAATCATTGTGTCCATACTTCGTTCAAAAGGCAGTCTCGGGAATATCATCATTATTCAACTTTAATTTTCGATATCTCAACTTAAAGTCATCCTTTTAGAAATAACAATCCCCACATAGCTGATTGAACAAGTCATATATACATGGAAGAGGATAGTTGTTCTTTATAATGATTTTATTTATTTGACAATAAATAATACATAGATGCATTTATCTATCCTTATTCATAACAAAGAGGAATGGAACACCCCATGGTGAACCACTCAGGTGTATAAAACCCCTATCCAAATTCCCCTGTAACTTCTTCATTAGTTCATCCAAGTCAATGGTGGCCATTCTATACGGTGTTTTTTATATAAAAATAGATCCAGGAATGAGTTCAATTGAGAATTCAAACTCTCTGTCATGAGGAATACCATGTAGCTCCTCTAGGAACACATCACTAAAATCCCGAAAAACTGGAATTTATTCAATAATGATTCTATCCAATGTATTAATCATTTGGGATACATATTCTTTCTCACAAAGAAATAATATACACACTTGATAAAATGATTCTAAAGGGAACTCATCTTCCTCTTTAGACTTGTATACAATTTTAGGATGCTACAATATGTAAATACAGTTCTCCCTTTCCGGATTGTTGATTTTGGATTTATATAATTATAGAAAATTCATGCCCAAAGTAACATCAAACTCCATTGATGTAAGGAATGACTTATATTGAGGTTCAGTCCAAAAACATTAATCAAGGAGGAGTATAAACATTGGATCAACAAATTTCCCCATTTTTTGTTATCACATACAACTCAACCTCCATATTTTGAGGTTAATTTGAATAGTCCTACTAAACATTCAAGATGTGAAAAAATTAATAGAACTAGAATCAAATAGTTCATTTGTTATCCTTGTATGAATAACCAGTGTACTTTTCAGCACATCATTGTAAGGATCCACCATAGCAGTATTGATAACATATTCCCTTCCTTGTTTTGTTGATGTTATTGTTTTTGATTTCCTCCAACAAACCTTGGCTTAGGTAAATGGTTTAAATAATTCTCATTTTTCTTACGATGGAAACACTACAATACAAGATTAATGTTGATCTAAACAATACATTATTCTTCCACATTGGTGGAATTCTTCATATACCTTTGAAATGTTTTAGACAGATGCCCCATTCGGCCACAATTAAAGCCTTTCCTGGTTCCCTTTAGATAGTTCTAATGAATCTTCTTCTCACAATTTTGGCATGTGAGATGTTGGGTTATCATTCAATCATGGGAATTATATTTATATCCACCCATATTAGACATTGTTTTTACCATTTATTAATAGTCCAATGAGAGTAATTATAGTCTTCTATCTCTATTTAAACATTGAGGGCACATCATACAATCTCCTCACAACATTAATTGTCTCAAATAAACTATGGTTTTTGTATACTTGGTTTTATCCTACTATTGAAGTGATCCACCATGATTTCATTGTTCATGAAACAGGTACAGTCATATCGTACAAGCCTTATAATTCTTTCTTCATAAACCCCAATGGACACTTCTACCTTTTTCTTCAGTATATTGAACACTCTATCCATCTTAATGTGGAGTGTTCGGGGAAAATATTTATTGAAAAATATTTACTTTATATCTTCCCATTACATTGAATTAATTTCTTCCATGGACATTTTGTTCTTGATCAGTGTCCACCACTGATCATTATCCCCATAAAAACGATAAACTACCAGCACAAAATTCTCTTCTTATAGGAACTGTAGGATATATAATATCTTATAAAGGGATTTAATCCAATATTCTATATGGGGGTATTGGAAGATACACTAAACATGGTAGGCCTTTATCACAAGAATTATTTAATGGATACTTTCTATTTCTTAATATAAAGAGGGGATTCCACGCAATTCATGTTATTATTCATAACTTCAGCGAGTTTATCATGTAATATAATGATGTTTTTGAGTTCCTGTTCCCATCATATTTGGATCTTAATTATGGAAATCATCAAATTTCGAATCACATTGATTGTTAGAACATGTTATTTTATCTCATTCAATTAACTAAGAAAAATTAATTTCAATTAGGGGTCTTTCATACATAGCTAATAAGCATGTAAAAAAGAAAAAATGAATATAATCGGATAAAATTATAAATGAAAAATATACCCTATGTTCGGATTCCTAGGATTCTATCTAGTTTATCCATGATCTATTTCTTAATATATATTATTATGGGTATTTCTGTTCCTATAATAAAGGTTCGTAATGAGCTTATGAATTTCCAAAGCATATCCCCCAGGAGTGTCAAACAAGGTAGGTAGTAAGTCATGTTGTTGTCCACTATTTTACCTTGACATAGCCATGGGACACCTTATTGGATTCGTTACCTATAGGTACATCTGTGTCAGAACAACATCCACTTGTATTATCATGATAGAGTTGTATTTTCTTGATAAACCAATTACTCTATACTTACCAATGTTTAGGAATGTTTTATTATACATAGTCTAATCCCCAAGGTTTTCACTAGAGTTTTCTAATCATAGTCCCAAAAAATAACAAAAATTTTCATCTGATGAAAACTATGATTGACCTATCCTTTTATACATATTATTATTTGATGTTATACAAAATTAAACATCAAATTACAATTAAAGGATCATAATACTGAGTGTCTTTGGATGATCAGTTATATAAAACTAAAAAAAATAAACATAATAAAAAAATTATTTTAATCATAAATAAGGATATTCTAAATTCCAATGAGATCCTACAACTACATAGGATAACCTGAGGAATACATGAACAATAGGTATTAGCTAAAATCCCTGTAAGAGAATAAGAATAAGAATAAAGCTTACCACATAAGTTAGAAGGAATAATATGATGATATAAAAAGTAATAATCATATGGAAACATAACATATAGAACATGAGTCCATGTAATCAGGGAATCATAGTAATGTTTTAGAAACAATTTACATTACATAATCATGATTCAAGGCACATTGCACATGAATGATCATGAGTCATGGTTATCCACCAAGATCGTTGCACATGGAGCATGGGTAATGGTTATCCTCCTAGACCATTGCCAATGATGGATCATTAGACTAAACAATACCCAATGAATTGGAGTGATATCTGGGTGCACCTATCTTAACACGTACATGAGTATGTGTGCCATATGAATAAATAAACATAAGGGTTACCCATGGAATGAATTGGGTATCATAATCATTCCATAATGAATAATAAATGATCATATTATTAGGATGTCCATGAAATAATGGATTTTAAAAATAAATGGAAATTATTAATTGAAAATCATATATAATCATATGTTATTTGAAACCAAATTTAAAACATGTAAAAAGAACGTTTAAAAAACATTAAAAATAAAACAATTTAGAATGGTATAAGAAAAATATTAAAGATCATTTGAAGAGGAAAAGATATAATTATTTATATAAAACCATAATGGATCCATGAATGTTTTCATAATAAAATTAGTAATTTTAGAAAAATATTAGTGGATTAAAATTGAATATGTTGTGCTCATGAAAATGGGTAAATATTTGGGAAGTTCCCTTAATTCGGTTTATATTATCAGAGAGAATTGATAAGGTAACCTTTTCAAAACATGTATTTCTCCATCATGGTAGGGTGATATGATCTGTATATATTATTTTGTAAGATATAAACATAATTAAGAATAATTACATATAAATAATAATTCTACTGGGATAAAGAAAGAGAAAGAGTAACCTAATTGAAAGAAATCGATGTTCAGGTAGAATACATTACCTAATGTCTTAAAGTGTCCTATAGTGGATTTTAATGTCTTAGATAATCAAATTAAATCCAAAAATTTAATAATTAACAACCTATAATACAACTATTTAATTTGGTATAATTTTATTATGTTCATTTATGGCATTTTTGATGATTATATGATTCAATTCTATTCTTTTGGAGTGTTCGTTTCCTTGGTTTTCATGATTGGTTTACATGTATAAATGTATGAAAGATCATGTCAAATGTTATTGGATATACATAATTGATGTTATATGTAATTAATGAACATAAAAATATTAAATGTTCTCATATATCATTTTTCCGGAATAGAGTACGATTTCTTAGATAAAACATTAATGAAAATCGTTTAGATTGATATGGGGTGTTTTCATCATCACAAACAAGTTTTCATACATGATTTAATATCATGTATATATAATTCATGAAGAAGATTAAATAGGTTTTGACACATATATTATACTTTTTTTAAAATTAAATGTGTTTTTATGACTCACCTTAAAGGCCTAATTGAAATATGAAAACACATATTCCATGAAGCTGGTAAAACGGCACCTCAAAGATGATGTTTTCATTTTTAGAATAAAAGGGAGAGGTGAAGAGGACTGATGATGAATTTTTACATTGACATGTTAAAATTAATGTATATATAATATAATAGAGTTTTAATTTAACTTTTATATTGTATGTTTAGTTGATAATAATAAAATAAAAAACATGAAAAGAAATTAAAAGAATAAAAGAAATAGGATTTTACCTCATTGATCCTTCTTCCTGAGAACGTTTTTAGGGGTATTGGTTTTGGTATTTTTCAAAACCAAATTATCCTACATATGGGTTAGTGGATTGGTATTATTTTTGAGTAGAACATGGATAAGTCTCAAATCTTAAGAGGTCCGTGGAGAAGAGGTGGTGAGGGTGGTATTTAAAGGGGAGGAGAAGGGTGTTTTATCATTATTTAATTCATTATATTATTATTTTGAGTCATAAAAATGAATAGTTTGAGAATTATCTACAAATTTATTAAAATAATTAATTATATTTCTGGATTTTGGTCTTATAAATCCATGAATCATCTATGAATGCATAATTCATGTATTTAACTTTTATAAAAAGTTAACGTATTTTACTGTTCACCAGAAATTCATATATTACAGAACGATCCCAAAAATTCACCATAACCATTTTTCGATATTTATAATTCAAAAATGAACTCTGATTTATGAAAAAAATTCCAAATATGATAAATTTAATATTTAATTAAAATAATCATTTACCTGAAAAATACCAATTTTAAAATTTTAATTGATTTTTTAACACTTTGAAAATTTAATTATGGTCTAATAAAGTTATCCTATTATTTTAAGAATAAAAATATTAATGTCTGAATATATTTTATGAAAATAAATTTCCTCTAAATAATTATTTTACTTAAAAAAATTTTGTAAATATTTATGACTTATAAAAACACAAACACTTTATTTATCATTTTTGAAACATTTATTTAAATATTCCATGATATAAATATATAATATTTTCATTTATAAGATACACAACATTTATTTTTACTCTAGTTGTTGAGGTAACTGTTATATTGTTTATATTACTATTCTTAATGGTCATGTAACTATACGAACAATCATGTTACTATTCTTTCGGTATATATTCCTTAACATCAAGAAATACCTATTATTTCATTCATTATTAATTTATAAAGATTGTATTGTGTTCTCTATATGATTTTATTTGATTTATACTACATGGTGAAATTATAGTAAGGGAATTCCCATTGATAAAATTATGGGATGTTACAGGCCATAGAACGCTTTTGAATGAATCAACATAAATAGTAATGTTATAATTTATATTATAAGAAAACTCTACCAAGGGTAGGTTCCTAACCAATGAACCTATAAAATATATAATTAACGTGCATAACATGTCCTCTAGAGTCTGGATTGTCCACTATGTTTGATCAACTATTTTCATATTATAAGTAGTGTTATGGAATAAATGATATCCAAATTCATGTGGGTGACCTCTCCAAACCTGTAAGGTGAACCCGGAATCATGATTCAAGATGATAAACTTTGGAACCCCATGGATAGTCACCACATCCTCAGAATACTTCCTCGATAAGAACTCTAATGATCTCGACATTTTAAACATTTAGATGTTATATAACATTATCAACTGGTCCATGATCACCAAAACAGCATTATAACCTCCCTGAGATTAGGTAAAAATGGCATGGATGTCCATCGATATGTCCTCCTACTTCAAATTGGAAAAATAAAGTGTCTAAATCAACCCACTAGGAACATGATAATATGAAAATTTCACCCTCTGGAAAACCAAACACCAAGAGACAAACCCTTCAATATATATCTTCATTCCAAACCACTAAAACTAAACTCTCATGTCATGATGCATCTTATCAAGACAAGGATGCGCCATCATGGGTAATATATGAAACTATTTGAGAACCCCTTCACAATTCATTGAAAGAATGAATGGCCTCCCCAAAAATAGACCCTAATGCAGACCATCCACAGACCATCCCTTAGGGAAATCACCATAAACAACTTGATATTTTAAAACAACCACCTCAAAATCCCCCAGATTGGAATTCTCTGTGTAAAACACCAAATATGAGTACACTATCATCTAATAAAGCCACCAGCTATGATCAATAACTCTCATATTAAGGTTCATCATGAAAAACTCTTACATCACTCTCTAAGAGTCTCCAAACTCATATAAAAAATGACATCACAACTTCATTATTAGGGAATATTCCAAAAAATTCATTTTTTCAAGTGTGAAAAAAATTGTAATTTCAATAACCTATAAGAATTTTATCCACCATTATTTTCATGAATTAAATTTATGTATGGAAAAAACATGACTTGAGATTATGTTATTTGTGAAGGAAACAATGATCTCACCAGTGATAATGTAACTTTTCTAATTATATGAAATCAAAACCATAATAAAATCATGTTCCTTCGTAGTATATTTACATTCATGAGGATATGACTATCGATACCCATAAGTGATAATTGCTCTCTGGTGAACCAGAACAGAACCTAAGTCAATATAAAAAGTGTCACAACAAACCAAAAACTCACTATTGTCCCCTAGTAATCAAATAATAAGAGAAATTACAAATATCTCATTAAAATACTCAAAATATGTCTATCATGGTTTATTCCATAAGAATTCCATATCCTTTATAATATATGATTTCATAGGAGTATCAATTTGAGATATGTTGGTTAGGAACATCATGTAGTATTCAACCAGACAAAGTAAACTCTACACCTCTACAATGTTTTTGGGGGATTCTTACGAAAAAACTACCTCAAACATCAAAGCTTCCACGGATTCCACATTATGAGTCACAATATTTCACAATAAATGAACCATAAGGTCCTAGATGTCACACTTTGATATATTCTATAATAGCTGTTGCTGATGAAGAACTCCCAAAAAAGCTCAACTATGCTATTTGTGCTCCTCTTGTGGCTTAGAGAACACAAGTATGTCTTTGATAAACACTGATATGAATTGATATAGATACTAATGGAACATTATATTCATTATTACAATGAACATGTCTGGATTTTATGACACATAAAATGACATCATTCCAAACTCATAATTCCCAGAATGATATCAGAATTCAGCATTTAGGACATCCTTATCATTCACTCACACCTGATTATACAAAAACCAAAAACCAATCTTCAAAATCCACCTCGATGCCTTAAAATAGTTGAATAAATCATCAATATATAGGATAGGTTAATGGTTCTTCAATACCACAATTTTTAAAAGATGATAATCGATACAAAAACACTGACCACCATCTTCCTTCTTTGAAAACAGAACTAGGGTACCCCCATAGAGTCATATTGAGCTGAATTAATCCTCTTTGTACGAGATCATAAAATTGAATCTCCATCTCACACATCTAAAAAAGTGACCATCCCATAAAATTAAATCGATATTGAGTAATTCTTTATTTTATCTATATCCTATATTTGATCTCCCACCAATTAGGTAGAATCTCATCCTTCTCTATAAAAAAGTTAGGGTACTCTTTGAAAACCCTCAGAAGCATCATTGATTATTCCTCTAATAATCTCAACATCAACCAAGGATAAAAAATTAGACAAATACTCAACATTCCTTTGACCCGTCTGATGGCCTCACTCTCAAATGAACATGGTGAGATCTCCAAAAATATCATAGAATATGATCCACTTCCTGAAGAAATCAAAAATAGTCATAACCAAATGTAGTTGATTCATGATGAGTACGATGTCATATTTTTGTGTCCATATTCATTTGAATTCTCTCCAAGAGAAATGTTTCCCTAGCATCTACTCATAGTCATTGCACACTTCATATAGGCTAGTTTGACCTCCAAAAGATGTAGTCAATAGTAAGGGTTATAGAAGTCACTACAATGTAAGACTCATAGCATGGACATGTGTGGGTGAAAAAACTATTACATAACTCCTAAATAAAATAAGGAATACACCCATGTAGAAAAATCAGTAAATAGTACCTTTCACAATGTCTAGGTCACCAGGTGCTGATAACTCTAAGGAATGAATCAGACCACAGTCTTCTCCATAACCTCTATAACCCTAATAAAGACCACCTCCACTATTACACTTTTCTCATTATCCCTAAGGAAATGTTCATCATAGGGTTATCATATCCCTTCCCAATCCCCACTTCACTAATGAGAGGCTAGAGATCCCTATCATTTTGTATGCCTTATAAAATACTTTTATAATCGGTAAGCTTGAAAAGGGAATCCATATACAATGTAACTGGTGAGTATGGTCAGATATTCTCACTTATGATATCCATGAACTCCAAATTCAGGACAAACCACAACTGATCCATTGGTAGGGATCTAAGAACTACAAGCTCTATTATAATGAGATTAAGAAGATTGGAACTAACTCCCTTTTATTTGAGTCTTCTTATTACTAGGAAACTAAAAACTCTATTTCTAATATCTAATCCATATATATAATTGAAGACTTCCATTATATAATTATTCATTCCAAATTATAATCCTCTAAACAACCATTGTCTTCCCTAGTAACTCGATTCATGTCTTCAACATAAAATTGATGAGCTAGAGCAAGATATATGGGTGAAAAGCCTCCTCAAAATTCCATACCCTACTATCCTCATCTAAAAGAAGTCCTAAATCATAATTTATGAAATTTTTATATTATATAATGAATGTTCATATAATTTAACATCGCTACCAATGTGTAATAATTTACTACCAACAATCCAACTTTATAGTAAAATAAATAAAATCATCTTTAAAATATTATAAAAGCTTACTCCATATAACAAATGACTCCAAAATATTTCTATGGAATAAGAATCACCATTGTCAATCCACCCCATATAGTATCATCAAGACCAATGAAACTTTGTTCATCTATCGAACAAGAATTGAACTGAAGTTAATATCAACCTATTTTGACCAATCCTTAATATAAAAACAAGAAATAGATCCATCCTACTTCAATAGACTATAAAATTGAAAATATTATATTGTACTATATGTTTTATCATCTTCTACATATACTCTATAATGATCTGATGAAACATTTTTTTGAATTTCTTTGACACAAAACTGACAGGGATGCTGACCGAGATATATTCCTATAAAATAATAAACAATAGGGGCTCCCTAATCCCAAAATATGGAATATTCATGTTTAATTAATTATCTAAATCTAAACATATTACTTATTTTCTATCCAATTCAAACATGGTCACATATTATAATGATGAAGGATGCTTACCTATGTATCTTCCTTATGAGAAACATCATGTGACAAATTCTTTGTAATAAACATGAAGGTCCTTATATTGGATCATAGGGGGGATAAAATATGATAGCATAACTAGTATTCCTTCTTTTCAATGCCTGTTGACTCTATTTTATATTGATTCACTACTGACCAATGAAATCCTCTTCAATTCCCATCTCCAAACTCCATCCAATCTCTCATCCATTAACTACGATATAACTCAATCAAGACCCGTCCAAATGTATCCTTACAAAGTCAGTATTGATGATAAGGATGATGAACCTTGAAACCCACCTTCAATAGGCCATATGTTTGTGTCTACAACCAAGGGTATATAAACCATACAAGTAATAGTAATTAACCTATTTGTGAACATTTAATGAATATTTGATAAGAAGAGATCCACTAATCAACACCATGTGTAAATAAATATGTAATCCTAATACATGAATGTAATGTCATATATAACTAAAAAAATTAATAATTCAGAAAATAATGATTATTTAGTGACCATGAACCCCAATATCTCTTGAATAACCACTCCAGGATAGTATCCCTCAAATTGAATACCAACCAGCTCCTATGGACGTCAAAAACATTATATATATATAGTATGAGAATTAAAGTATAATTAATAGGATCTTCTGCAAAAAGTATCATAAAAATGAGAAATACGCATACTAAATTCATGTGATTAAGTAGTGAAACCAACTCATTACTTGTATGGGTGAAACTATATGCCATACTCACCATGAATCACTCAATAAGTAATGCCTGGAAGGTATGAAATCCATATCAAAACACGCACACATATATATTTATATATAAAGGGTATCATACTTCTACATCCACATTGGATTTTCTATCTCACACACCAATATCTCACATCATGTTCTCATCCCTCCCATAAGTCATACTACCCAAATTCATGCGATCATATCAAAACCATCCTATATCTAATCCATCTCATCATAACCTTGTCATCATATCATATTGTAACAATATATAATTCTAGAAGACACTATAGATTATGTATCAATCATTATACCTTAATCAACTATATCCCATGCATGTACTCTTGTAGGTATCCATAACCTCAATGGCGTGGTGTAAGTATGTGTTATAACCTCAAGTTGTAATAAAACACACATAAATGTGTATTATGAATGAGATCCATCATAGAACAGGATAGTATATACCCTGTACATTAATTTTTTATAGCTTGAGTATTCCCAAATTATATACTATAGTTGAATAGAGAACATAGGATCGGGGGTGGTTAGTCATTTTTTCCCTCGCCAACATGGATGTTAGAGATAACACCCCTATAATATTTGGGTGTCAATATCCCTACCAACATGGGTGTTGAAGCATATGAAATCAGAAAAAATATAAGAACCGTATCCTGTCCAATCACACTAAGTGAAACTACCTAACCTTAGACTCAATCTATAGATATCATCCCACAATACACCCAACAGTCACCACAAAGTCTTATGAGGCTAATTATATCATTCATAAAATAATCAATATCATAATCGTTAACTGTTTCCAATTAGTAATTTGAAATTACTATTCATTCATTCAATAATCCATTAATCTATTCTTCATTTATTACCTCATAATTAAATTTGGTCCACCCATTTCATTTCATCACAACCAATATTCATTCATAAAACATATTAGAAATAGTGAATAAATACTCCTGACCTCTGTGAATTTAATTATTACCATCCAATTTTTTTTGTTTAATTACTTCATATCATCATTTATTAATCCATTTATCATTTCTTAACATTTGGGTATTCTAGGACACATCCTAAACCACCATATCCAAATATGAACTTGTCATGTATAGAGGTAAACCTTCTCAAGTAGTTAGAAACCATTACAAAAAATATCTAGAAAACCATCCACTTAAAATAAATCACAAAGAAATAACCAAGGAAAAATATTATCTTTAAACTCATTTCAACCACCCTAGTGTAATCCCTAACACTATTACGCACAATACATTCATGACACCACTAACATTAAGACTCCACTAGCACCCCGGGAAAACCTGCCCATTATTCGCTAAATTAACTAACAATATTGTGTTACAAACTAATAACATCCATTATTTTCTTTCTTATAACATGAATACATGAAACTATACATATTTTCATCATGATACACTCATAGGGAAACTAGTGAAAAGTAGAAATAAATAAAATTCTTAAAAAACAAGGATTAACTTGCTCACCCTAAAACATTATCCCCAGAAAACATATATTTCATTACTATATTGAATTAACCAGTTCATTATACATGGTTTTGATAGCAATAATCTACCTAAAATTAATAACTATTCATAGCTATGATTCAATAATAAATATTCTTTAATAATAACTTCTATATTTCATCAATTTGAACGAATAATGATAATCAATTTCCATGATTATTTCATTATTCACTTGATAATTTTTCACATTATTTGATAATAAAATTTTAAATCATATAAACAATGATAAATAATAAAAAACATAATGGTGAATAGATATAACACTTTCTAGGAAATCAAGAGGAAAAATTAATATAACAAAATCACATGCGATCACTATGACATAATTCCATAATTCATAATTGATTATTGGTTATTAACATTTTTATGTTGATTCCACTATTATTAGAAGAAGATAATGTATGATAATATCAAATATTCACATAATAAAGTATAATTAATGAATCCATTACCTCAATTAAAATTTCAACATTATCTACAACAGAATGTATAATCCGTAATCAACTTTCAAATCTATGAGAACACCACATGAAATTATACATATAAAGACACCATCAAGTCTTACATGAACCTCAACCCAAAATAATGGAACCTCTCCTCAATGAACATTAAAAAAGAAGAGCTCAATAAAAATAAAAATAATAGTAGAGAGATAATACCTTGATTCCTGTGACTTCGATCCAGACAAACCAAATGGTTTTGCCCGTCAAAGATGGTATATGTAGGGTGTTGAGAGTGTTAAGGACTAGATAAAATTTTATTTAAAAGATACATTCCATAACTATGTTGTATTGACCCTCAATTTATAGAGGAAGTCCAAAAGTCCTCCAATATGACGTAGCGGCATCAAAACCGCTTATTATGGATATGATAGAAAAATAATTTCATATATTTTATATTCTATTTTAAATATTTTAATTCCACCATTTTACCATTTTAGGGGTAATTACCACATATTAAGAAAAGATATTATTTTTTAACTCAATTGGAACAATGGATTAAATAATTATTTTTAATTATTTTCATTGATATTGGAAATTAATAGAATAAATATTACATTGAACATTGAGTCTTTTAATAACTATTTCGGTGGATGAGGATTTTAATTAGACAATATATGATTATTCATTGATTAATCTAGGAATTTTTTAATTGCTAAATGCTGAAAATGTGAAAAGGACCATGTGTAAGACTCTCCCATACATGCGAAAATCATTATCGCTAAGCATAAATCTTTGGCATGGGTCAAAATGCATCAGTGAAAATCATGATTCATTGAATCATAAGTCTTATGAGATAATAATATATCTTTAGATCTTTAGATTACATCTTTTAGATCCATCCTATGGCTTTGAATATAATGATTCTTCATTGTAAAAAATTTCTCCTTCGGTAGGATTAATTTCTTTATCAAAAATCAACTACTGAAAGATCCAAGGTACATTTTAGGAGATTCACATAGTAATTCAAGTGAAACATTAGGCCACAACATCATCCCTCATTAAACACTTCAATGGTCACCACATAGTTTAAAATAATTTATAAAATTTCAATCATGAAATGAAAAAATGGAAGCTATGAATTTTCAGGGAGAAAGAATCACATACAGATCAGAATTTGTGAAAAATGGAAACATTTAGAGGATTGAAAATTAAAAAGATCTGATGGGTTTTGATAGATTCATAATAGAGAGATACTCATATATTTAAATAAAACATGTGTTCTTGAGTGTGGGATAAGGATTGGCGATAAATAATCTATTACTACTAATTTCAATTATTATTCTATTTGCCTAGTTTTTTAATTTCTTACACTTATCCATTCATCTTTTTTTACATATACAATAGACATTTAAAAATTTTATGTTACTTCATGAGAGGTATGTATATATATTTTAATGCTTGAGTCTCAGTATTTAATTGAATACAATACCCTATTACTTACTAATTTAAATTAATATTTAGTTAAAAAATTTAATTTAGAATATGGTTGGGTTTGATTTATTTTTTTTATTATTTGTTACCTTGGTTAATGATTCATCATATCCCTCCACTTTGTTTTAAACCATATATAGTGGAATGGTCTCAGCTTAGTGGTTTGTTGTGATGTGGTTTCTAGCATGTGAGGATGGTCCAAGGGTTACTCCTATATTTCATATAATAACAAGACCAAGGTGGGTGTTGCCTAAGTGAACTAAGGGTGATCTATTATTTAACCTTCACAAATTAGAATAAGGATGGACATAATTCTTGGTTTTTATTCTAATCTCACCAATAACATTCAACTAGTTGTGAATTTATATGTGGTTGTATAACCTCTCACTTATCAGGTAATAAGATGAATAGATTGTTTGAGTTAGTGCCCTATAACCAACTTCTACGTACATTGGGATTACTTGTATTAATTGTTTTTGAATATTTATAATATTATTATAATATCATGATTATTCCTCTATGTGACATATTATTTGATAATATTATAAGCGTAACTGTATAACTAAATGATCACAATAATTCCCTACTGTGATGAGATCTCAAAAATTTCATAAAACAATTATTAAATATATGTTCTATAGCTAGATTATATCATTTTATGTGAAAACGATGATAGAGGCCATCAGGAATGATGTTTAATACACCCAATTTCATTTAAATTACCCTTATATTATGAATTTTGATGTTATATAATACTTGGGTTGAGTTTCAAGAGGTTCTAGAGGGTTTTGGAGTTTTTTGGAAGGGGTTTAAGGGAACATGGTTTGAGAAAATTTAGTGTAAATCATGTAATATGGGATTTTTTTGGATAGTAACTATTCATGGTTGGCATATGGATTGTCAAATCATGCATCAAAATCAAATGGGATCTGTGGTTAATGAATATTAAAAACACATGGATGGCACACGACATGGAAAACCATGTAAAAAAACCAAGAAACCCTCTATTTTGGAGATAGTTTCATGTGCACAGTTAGTGAACAGTTTATTAAATATTGTGGAATAACCCATATATGTGTAATTAATGCTTCAAATTTTTAAAACTCAACTTTACACTATAAAATCATTTTTTTACTTCCATTCTCTTATTCTATCTAACTCCTCTAAAATCATAGTAATCCTTGATCATTCCATTTGATCTGAAAGGTTCTTTTGATAATTGAAAGTGTGATGAATATTTGAAATCAATAATAAGTCTATGTTTATTATATTTATATTTATATATTCTCATATTCTCTCACTTGGGACATTATATCTAATTCTTTTTTGGATATATATATGTTCTATGATGTATTTTGATGAGATAATGATTATATATATTTAATAGAAGGTCTTGTAGTATAGGATCAAGAAGTTTTCCTATGTTATTCTTTATTGTCCCCAACAGTTGAGTGGTAGGTGTCTTATCTTTCATATCAACATGTTGTAGAACTTATGGACATAGTTTTGTTGTAATTTTTTAATCATTTTAATTGAGAGTATTAAATGGTTCTTTAAGGATACACTTTTGATTGATTAAATTAGAACATTATAATTTGGGTGGATTTTAGAAAACCTATTTCTTTATAATTTTATAAAATGTATTAGGTTTGATATAAGAAAAATGTTTGTTGAAAATTTTTAAAGGTAAGAAATATTTTATATTAAATGATTTAATTTGGAATATGGTCTTGGCATGCATGGTGGTATATTTTCATATTAAATTATATAATTCCTATTGAAAATGACCTTATTAATACCAATGGTTTAACAGGACATGGGATTTATCACCATGCGATGACATGGTGAAGGATGTGTGACTGATCATGAGTATGGAACTATCATTCAACATGCTTGTGTGAGTGTGATATAGATACATGTATGGGTATTCCACGAAGAAGGAATGAAATGAAAATTTTTTTTAGTTTAATTATTTTTCTTATTTTATTCATTTAGATAAATTAATCTAATTTAAATTTTATTTGTTTTAAATTGAATAACAATTTTTCTATTCTGATTTTAGATATTAATTATGTTTTAACTGTGAGCTAACTTATTAATTTCCTAGTGGGGTGTGTTAGGATGTTTTTTGGGGAATTCCACCTATTTTTTTTCACACCCCCTAATTGGGATCTTTGGTGTGTTTGTAGATGTTATTTACTAGTACACATAAAAGGGAATGGAATCATACTTATATAGTGAATAATCATGATCATAATTATATAGTTTGAGGTTTAGATATTGTAGTTCTCATAGCGTCATTGTATTGATTCAGCATTAGTGTTATTGATCATGGATTTCCTTTAGTTTCTTTGGGAAATAATTTATTCCTTTTTCATTGCTACTATGATGTTTTTATTTCAATTGAATTAAATATTTATTACTCATGAACCATATAGTTTGTTCTGGTTGTTATTATTTTATCATTTCATGTTATTTTTTATATTTAGGTAAAATTATCCCCCATACATTTACTAATCACATGGAATTTTTTATCGGCCTTTTGTGTCTTCGTAATGTAACCTATGGTTGGTTGCACATCTAGCCCAGCCCATGCTATTGGGTTTCTGTGGGATGTTTCATATAGTATCAGTCTTGGTTTGTTTGTTTTTATTTTGGGGATTGGAGAAAGTATATAGTAATGTCAGAACATGAAATGTATATCATAAAAAGACATAGATTATTTTAAAATTCTAGTTGAAAAGGTGATTTAATTAGAAAAGTTTTTAAGACACTTATAGGTTTGTTTTCATATCGTGGTTTATGTTTAACTAATGAGTATACCATATCATATTTTTGTACTGAGAATTCCCACAAGGACTTCATTGTTCAAAATGTGTTTGTAAATTTATAGATTATAGTTATAATGGTTGTTTATTTGATTATCCTAGAAAATGGTTGTTATGATTGTTTCTTTTGCAGAATTGAAATATACTACGCTTTCATTTTTTAGTGAGTGGGGACAAAATGATGTTTCGATCTGGTTATAAAGAATTAAACTGGGTATACATCATAGGAATTAGTAGGAAGATGGAATGGAAAATATTGATGCTACTGATCTATTGGTGAACCAATATCATGTACAGAGTATTTCTTAAAACAAACATGTTATTGATAAAGGAAATAAAAATGAAGAACCACGAAAAGAGGATAATTTCATAATGTTTTAGAAATATAATCTTCCAATCCTTTGATGGGATTCCAAATATAAAAAATTGAAATTGATGATTAAATGAATAAACTTAATTTTCAATTTCCTCTGTACATTGGTCAAGATAATGATCATGTTAGTAGCCTTTATGTTATAGGATAATACATGATAATAATGGAATTTACATCTCTATGATAAATTTGGCCAAGAAATTATATAGGGGGACTTTTGGGAATTTTTCTCAAAAACAATTCTATCCTAACACATTTATCATATAAAAATGATTAATTTTATAATATTGTAGTAATAAAACCTACTTGTGATAGAATATTTATCTATGTTTATGGATTTAGTTTGCTTTGTTGTAGAAGTAGTTGCTAGAGTATCCTTTAAGGAACACATATTTGTGTTTGGGATGAAACATAAAATTATCATTAAGTTTATTTTCCTTGATATTATTGATTAATGATTGTGGTTAATAAAGAGACAGTGTTAGAAATGAATATCATTAAAAATATAATTTGAAGAATGATATAATTCTACATATGAATAGCTGGGAAATCTAATTTTGTGAAAAATTATTAGAGGGGAACTTATTCCCAAGGTGCCGAACCATCTCAGAATACTATGACTCGATCAAATATTTTTCTTCATAACCCAATACAAGACCTGCATATTTTCAACGAGGCTTATTCGAGAATATGAATCTATATTGAAAAACCCAACATATTGAATGTTACAAATGTAATAAGAAATTATATTCCTAATGTTTTTTTAATATTTCTCTAAAGTTAGTTATTGGTAATGAATCTCCAGTCTCTTAGATATCTTATGCTTTAACTAAATGATCTCTTCAAAATTTTCATCCTCAAAACTATGTGAGACATGGTGATTCTAGTAACACCAATGATCCTAAGAAAATGCATTCTCATCAAGGATGAAAGGATCATGGAGGAACATTTAAGTAGTTATATGGTACTGAGTAGATGTTTATGGAGGATAATTTGTTCCTTTTACAGTATGAGGTATGATTCTCTTGAATTATAATCTAATGTAATATGTGTTTGATTCTGTTCCATCCCACTCAATATTTATTATTGTTTTGTGAATCATATGGTATTTCTTTTTGAAATGATCTATCATTTATTGAAACTTCAAACATCTCTCAAAAATTGAGAGTGTCGATCCTTTATGTGTGAAACATATTCTATAACTATCTATGATATTTAGTTTCATCGGTATTTATCATTTCATGAGATTGAAATCCATGGCATTATATTTTGAATGGATTGGTTGATATCTTTCAAGGACCAATTTTACTATTTTTCCATCATGTTAATTTCACATTATCAGGTGATATTTTTCTTCTATTTAGTGGATATTGGGATACAAATGCATGTAAATTATAACCTTTTGTACAATTTTTTAGGACTATATCTTACTATTTTTTAGTAGTTACTTTTTCCTCTACAGATGCGATAACATGTAGATATTTTCCATCTATAATTGATCAATTTTTCTATTTCTCTCTAGACAATATATATGGGTTGAAACATTAAATATAAGTTGAATTTATAATTAATCTCCTATTAGGGACCCATCATATTTCAATTCCATATTATAGGACGTAACTAATATAATTAATGGAATTGAAAGTTCTTCTATAATATTTGGAAGGAAAAGAGCTCATTAGAGTGAGAACGTCTCCTTGGGCAGCACCAATCCTTTTTGTAAAAAAAAGGCATATAAAAGTCGTCACCTTTGTGTGGATTATCATTAACTAATCTAGGTTGTGATAGATAACCAATATTCTCTTCCATGAATTTATTTTTTAATCAATTTATTGGGAACATGTGGTTTTATGATATTTATTTATGATCAGGGGACCATCGGATATTTGGATGAAATTTTTCAAAGACATTATGATCATTATGAATATGTGGTGATGCCATTTGGTCTTTTGAATGAACCAGTAGTATTTATAAAATTTGTGAATTTCATCTTTCTTAGGTTTCTATACTCTTTTTTGGTGGTTTTTGTTGATGATGTTTTTGTGTACTCTAGGACTAAATCAAATCATTAACAACACTTTTCCATATTTTTGGTTATCTTATGGGGACATCACAATTATTTTAAGTTTCATATGTGTAATTTATGGATATATTAGGTACATTTCCTTAGCCATGTCATTTATAAAATTGGAGTCTTTATATATTCTAAATAGGTAAAAGAATTCATATGTAACCAATGATGAATGACTTTGCGATATGTAGTTTCGTCGACATAACAAGATATTAATAACAATTTTTTATGATTTTTCATGAATTTCCATATCCATGGTAGCTTTGATGAGGAAAGGTGTTCCTTTCCAATGGAGTTACACATTCCAGAAATATTTTCATGAGTGTAAGGTTCAACTTACATCATCACATATCCTTATGTTTTTAAGTGAGGACAAGGCTATGTGGTGTATTATGACGCATCTAAATATGGTTTTTAATGTGTTATCATGAAGTTCGATCAAGTTATAGATTATGGATCCTTAATGTTATAGGTTCATGAAAATTGTTACCCAACACATGATTTGTAATTTTTTGTAGTATTCTATGCCTTGTAAACATGTCATCATTATATTTTTGGTTAGAAATTCTCAGTGTTCATAGATCATAAAAGATTAAAATTCATTTTCTTATAATGAATTTTAAACTTATGAAAATGATGTTGGATGTAATATCTTTAAATGTATTTCATTGATTTTATTTATACAGCATTTCAATAAAATTTTATAGTTGATTCGTTATGGAGGAATTCTTATAGTCAATTTGCTAAAGTGGCTTTCTATTAGTGGAATTTCATATATTTCATGGATGATATGTGAATAGACTATGTTAAGTTAAGTGTTAGTATGGTATACCTGAGTATGATATACTCTATAATATCAAACATAGGATCGAAATAGGAATGAGATTCTCAGATACAAGAGGGGTGATTTTTACCTTTTAAAAAATTCGTTGGAACTTTTAAAGATGGATATGTTTAACTATGTTTAATAAGTTAATTCACAAGACCTCTATATGTTCTAATCACTTACTAAATTATAGAAAAGTTATTTCGAAAATGGAACCTAAATGAAGATTACAAAGATGAACATTACACCTTAAAGCATGTAGAATCTATCTAAATCAGAGTACAAAAGTTAGGATGTACAAGATAGTTATAATTTCCTTAACAAAGCAAATTTAGTACAAAAATGAGTAGTAAAACTACAGGTAACACGTATGACCTCTTTTATCCCAAAGAGGATGGAATCCAACAACATTAGATAAAGGTCCCTTGAATTATACTTTCAAGAATGTCTATCATATCTACACTAGGGTAAGCTCTCGATATGAAGATCGGAGTCTGTCGTGATATCGCTGCAAGCCCTCAACTATCAGGTAGTCGGATCGTCTATCTTCCTTAGTAAGGAAACCCTAAAAATCAAGATGTTGGAACCACTATCTTCTTATACCTGAAATCCCTTGATTGTACCCAACAACAATCGGAGTCGCACGAAGAAAATGTTCACATGGAAAAGTTTGAACAAGCTATTCAAACTTTCTGCATGAAGCTTGAGAGTTAATAAGATCCTCTCTCTCTAGAAATCACTTCAGGATGTTCTGAGCATTAAAATTCAAAAAGAAACAAGCACGTTCAAATGATCTCTAATTTATAGGTGAATCGCCAACGGTCTTCTCCCTCCTCCAACAGTCATATTTTTCCTTGAATTTCGGAGGGACCTATACACGTGTCACTCAAACAACATTTTTTCAATAACTGAATGCACGACATGATTTTGTAATAGAACATGTGTATTCATAACCAAAAATTAGTATTCGGAATGATGGTAAATCAATTTTTGGAATGTAAAAAGTTAATGTTTTAAGTGTAGATAAAAAATGAATTCGGAGTCTTTAGTACTAAGATATTAAGATACTGTTTTGTAGAAATTCAGAACCTGAATTCTGTAGAATTTTGGATTCTGAATTTCAGGAAAATTCATAATCATTATTCACAAGAATTCATAACCAGAACATATAATATTCAGAGTCATAGTTCATGGAAATTTAGATTCAGAACTCATAAGAGTTCAGAGTCTGTATCTAGAGAACTCTGATTCAGAACTGTATAAATTCTCATAATCAGAATATGTAATGAGAATTAATAATCAGAATTCATCATCAGAATTCGTAATGAGAATTTGTAATCAGAATTCATCATCAGAATTCATAATGAGAAATCATAATCAGAATTCATCATCAGATTTTGTAATGAGAATTCTTATTCAAAATTCATCATCAGAATTCGTAATGAGAGCTTTATATAAGTTTATAATCAGAATTCATAGTTGAACTTCATAAAAGTTCGTAACAGGGAATTTGGATTAGAACTTCAGAGACTTTCGTATCAGGAATTCAGATTCTAAAATAGAATGCTTCATGTCTAAGTATTATACAATTATGAGGTTTTTGGTTTCAATCCGAGATTTATAGTCAGAAAAATTATGATATAAATAATGAAATCTAGGCAACGGTAAATTTCCATGGGGAAGGCAATTTTTTTTATAGATGTAATATAGGTGTAAAGTAATTTTTTCCTTAAAATAAGGTGTTTGTGATATTCAAAACAAGAGGAATGATAAATTCATAAAGAGAGCCTTGATGACATAACAATCTCCCCCTTGAATGATGGAATGTAAAAATTCATAAGGAAAACCTTATTAACTCAACAGTCTCCCCATTATTGGAATGTACAAACATCATTATGATGAATAATGTAATTTCATAGAATAAATTTCTAGACATTGAGAATTACACCTTATCTCCCTTTGTTTATGGAAAATGGTGTATACGACTAACTCCCCCTTATTCTTTGGAACTCTAAGGTTCGTATTATATATTTCCTGAATGTGAAATTTCATTTGAATATAGAAATCATCATAGTGATAAATCCCCCATACTTAAGGATAGTTCTTCATTACATATAAATTTTTCTTATCCCTTTTAGAATTATTTTTCCTTCTCCCACTTTGTGATTTTCAAAAACATTTTGAGGGAATGGAAAAATAATAAACTACCTGAATCATTAGTAAAGACATTCAAACAAAACAAGAACCCAATGTTTTCATTAAGATTGAAATGATTTTTATAAGAAAAGACATTACAACAATAGATCATATTGGTCTGTTAGTCTTCTTTTTCCTTGGAGATTACCTTCTTCAGAAGGATTTTTATATTCATTAACTCTTTCTGGTCCTCCTCATCTTTCTTTTCAATGGCTTTAATCTTATCATATTGATCCTTGAGAGCCTTAGACTGAGCCTTAAGAACATCATCCTGCATTAAAAGCTTCTCTTCTATCTCAATCTAGAGATTTATTTCCCGTTTCCAACTTTGAACAACAGAGTTATGCTTCCCATTCAGATCCTTCACCTGTTGATTCCGAGTCTTTTTCTCAAGGGTAAGATTCTCCTGAAGATTCTTCAACTTGGAATCCTCAGTATCAAAATATTCTTTAAATCATTCTAAAAGTGATCAAGCTCTGCCAAATCTACATCGATTTTCTTTGAACAAAGAGTCATTTTGTTGTAGGATTTTCTATAGACCTCATAGTTGATAAGAACATTTTAATGTTGTTCCTCAATATTCACACAGTTATCCATCACCATGGATACATATTATGAATTCTGATTCATGCTGTGCTGATGCATCTGGCATTTGGAGTCTATTGTTGGAAAGATCGGAATTGTATCTACCATCTTCTTCAAGGACTCAACAACAAAATCGTGTCCCAATGAAGATGACTCTGAATCAGACAACTTTATAGGAGATTGTTGTTCTTCTATTTTCACCAGTTTCCTTTTAGAAGAGCCTCCAAATTCCTTCTTCCTTATGATAGCTTTTGTTGGGGTGTCAATAAGAACTTTCTTACCCTTGATGTTTTTTAGAATGGCCCCTTCATCAGGGGATTCATGTTCACTCTCGGATAGCTATACAATATTGTATTCATCAGGTTTCTCATTCTATACCCCTTCCTCAATAAATTGAATATCATAGGTTTCTTCCTCAGATAAATCATTTACATTCTCGTGTTCCTTGTCTTCATCATTGTTTCCATCTTTCACTTCTTCCTTTCTCAGAGTGATAATTTTTTAGGACTCGGCCTCATATATTCACATTGGTAATTCCTCTAAGGGATTTTCTGTATCTTGATATTATTCAACTTGTTTAATCCGATCATATATATCACCAATTTCTTCTTCTTCTTCTTCTACTTCCTCTTCTTCTACTTCCTCTTCTTCTACTTCCTCTTCTTTTTATACATCTTTAACGACTTCTTTCTATTTAGATTTTTCGGGAGTGAAGAAATTCTTCCTCGAAGTATCAGGTAATGGTTTGACTAGGGAAGATTCTGGTACTAGAATATTCTAGGAAGTTAATTCTGTGGCATTCAAAAGAGATTGTAAAACATCAGCCTCAGACATTTTCTTCTTCATCTTATTCTCATTTGATTGCCTCTTGAGCTCTTCAGCAGCTGTTTCTTTTATGTCCATAGACTCAGCTGGGTCCAGGCCGAATCGTGTCTCCCCTTAATTCCTCATTTCCATAACTTACATCCATTTTAAAACCTCTTCATCCAGATATGCTTTCTGTTTCTTCGGTTTGGGAGGTGCGGATTGGGTTTCCTTAGCTTTAGGGGTTTTGTCTTCAGCTCTCACTTCTTTGAACTTCCTTTTCATTCATGCTCTCTTTGATGGTTGACTTATTCATCATTTTCCGAATTTACTAATCCCTCATATACAGGAAGATCATAGAAGTCCCCTCTCTCATTAGAATAGCTCATATTCATTCTTTTCAAGGATTCATCATTAACAAGAAAAACATTGCAATTCTAGACCATGGATTTGAATGCAATCTTGAATTATTTAAGACACTGAACTACTAGTTTTGAATGTAAGGTAGGATACATGATAATTTGAGCTCTTATATTTCCATTCTTGATGTTTGGAAATATAACAAGAACATGCCTCATCAAATTAATTTTCCTCAGATTTACAAGTAATTATATAAAATATATGTCACTTTTCTTGAGGTTATCTTTTTCACTTTTCTCGGTACTAATAAACCATGTACCCATAATTGAAGTATCTGGTTTTTAGAAGATAAGTGAGCAATTGTTTCTGTCTTGGCATCAGCAAGTCCACGACATTTCAAGGCTTTTACCGTGACCAAACTACCTTGATCATCTGGGGGTTTGTGAGGGAAAAATTCTACCTCCCCTTCATATGATAATCCCACCAGGCTGGCTACCTTGGTATAATAATGTTTTTAGGTTTTTTTATAAGACTTGAATGAAAATATTTCTCTATCATCTTCCTTACAGAATCAAAATGACTCATAAAATTTTATGAGTAAATCCGGATACACTGAGTCTTGGACACCTAGAATAGATATGTATACATCTTCCAATCCATTTAACTTGATATTATTAGAAATGATAGAATCGTACATGAAAAAGTTCGAATGAACCAACCTTCCATGTATATTTTCCATTTTGAGAATGGATTTAATGTAGACATTTCAGGAGAAGAGGCTTCTACAGACCTTAAGACACGAGGAACTCTGAGAGATTCCGAACAGTCTTCAGAACTGATGCAGAGCTTCGAGACATGAGATCTTGGAAACAAATGTGGGACACCATTGTGGGTCCCCTTTATATAATCGATGGAAGAGACCATTCAACTTCCAAAAACAATCTTATGGTTGAAATACTCTCTGATCTGATCTGACGGTTGAAAAAATGACTGTAATGAAATCATGAATCCGATCATTTGAGGTTTTAATAAAAACATTCGGATTATAAAAAATTAATCTGAAAATTTAAAATACACGTGAGAATACTAGCAAGTTAAAATAATTACGAAAACTGGAATAAAGAAATCATACCTTTTAAATTTTCTATAATTTTTATTTCTAATAAGTGATAATCTTCTTGAAGAAAATTTGACTATAAAAAACTCACTATGAAAAACCTAGTATAAAAACCATACCATGAGAAAATTACTACTAAAACTATATTACGACAATTATGAGTAAAAAAATTCCCATTACGAAAATTTACATTAAGAATAATTTCTACTATGAACATTTCCAGTACTAAAATTTCCAGAAAAAACATTTCTATTACGAAAATTTCTATTACGAAAATTTCCATTATGAAAATTTATGTTACGAAAATTTTTAGTACTAAAATTTGCAGTGCGAAAATTTCCATTACAAAAATTTCCATTACGAAAATTCACCTTATGAAAATTTAAAAAACAGACTATGAAAAATTTCATTACTAAAATTTTGAAAAACTGACTACGAAAAATTTCATTATGAAATTTTTGAAAAACCTTCAATAACAACTGTACTCCTCCTATGAAAAAGAGTCTGTTACTGTAAGTAGATTGATTCACCAGAAAGTTAATGAAGGATGATTACCTAATGATTATCATTCCTAACTTCTGTTTAATATATTCAAATATATCATTAGGTAATTATTTTGTGAAAATATCAGCATGTTGTTCTTGTGTTCTGATGAATTGAAGTACTATATCTCCATTTAGTCTGTGATCCCTTAGAATGTGATGCCTAATGTCTATGTGCATTACACGAGAGTGATTTTTAAGTTTTTTACTAAGGGAAATTGATCTTGTGTTATCAAACAAAATTTAAGTCTTATTAAAACTCAAGAGATAGTCTGTGAGTGTGTGTTGCATCAAAAATACTTGAGCACAACAACTTCTAGCTGCTATATATTCATCTTCAGTAGTGGAGAGTGCTACTGAGTGTTTATACATGAAAGACCATGAAACTAATGAATATCCTAAGAAATGAAATGTTCCAGATGTACTCTATCTATCAATTCTACATCCACCAAATTCAGCATCCGAAAAACTATATAAAAAAAATCATTTCCAGAAGTGTAAAATAATACTAAATCCATGGTTACCTTAAAGCATCAAAATATTCTTTTCACTCCCTTTAAATGATATTCCTTAGGAATGGATTGATATCATGCACATTAACATACTAAATACATTAGTTCTGGATGACTAGCTTTCATGTAAAGTAGAATTTCTATCATACCTCTAAAAGATGTTTGATCTACGGGTTTCCCAGCTTCATCAAGATCAAGTGTGTTTGAGGTACCGATAGGAGTACTTATACTCTTAGTGTTGTCATATACATAATTTTTAAGAAGATATTTAATATACTTATGTTGAGTTATGTAGATTACATCTGGTTTTGGAGAAATTTGAAAACCAAGGAAAAATGTTAACTCACCCATCATACACTTTTCAAAATCAAATTTCATCAGATTCGCAAAGGAATCAGTTAAGGATTTCATATTTGAACCAAATATAATTTCATCAACATAAATTTGAACAATCAAAAAAAATTTCTTGTCTTTTTTTAAAATAATGGTTGGATCTGCATTTCCCTTTACATAGTTATTTTGAAGAAAAAATCATGTAAGTCTATCATACGAATCTCTAGGTGCTATTTTAATTCCATACAAAGCATTGGTAAGTCCAAAAACATGATCATGATGTTTTTTATCTTCAATGATAGGAGGTTTTTCAACAAAAACTTCGTCTTGAACATAACCGTTAAGAAAAGTACATTTCACATCCACTGGAATAAGTTTGAAATTGAAGAATGATGCAAAAGAAATTTGAATATGAATAGATTCAAGTATAGCTACTAGGGAATAGGTTTCTTCATAGTTTATTCTTTCATGTTGATTGAAACCTTTAGCAACTAATCTAGCTTTATTTCTTACTATGATTCCATTTTTATCACACTTATTTTTGAAGACCCATTTTACTCCAATTACAGAAGTTTCTCTAAGTCTTTCAACTAAGGTCTAGACTTTATTCCTTTTGAATTCATTTAGTTCATCATGCATGGAATTAATCCAATCATCATCACATGAAGCTTCATCAGTGATTTTTGGTTCTATTTGGGAAAGGAATGCTAGAGGCTCTACTTCATTTTTTGAAGAACTTCTAGTTCGTACAAGTTGATTCTCATCACCAATGATACAATCCCTAGGATGATTCTTGAGAAATAAATGATTTGGGTTTTGTAATTCTTGTTCATAAACATATGGTAGGAATTCATCTGGGGTAAATGAAGTAGTAGTATATTCTTGAACATTTTCCTTATCTGAAGGAACTTCTATCATAGGTTGATAATGAGTTTTTGTAAACACATTAGAGGATGTAGGTTGGGGTTGTATAAAAATGAAAGGTTCAGTTTCATCAAATTTAACATGTAATGTCTCTTCAATAGTACAAGTGTTTTTATTGAAAACACTATAATCCTTAGAAGTTGTGGAGTAGAATAAGAAAATTCCTTCATCAGATTTTGATGTGCATTTGCGTAAATTATCTTTATTATTCCGGATGAATACCTTGCAACAAAAAACCGTAAAGTAGGAATGTCAGTTTTCTACCATTCCAAAGCTCATAATGAGTTTTATTAAGAAACGTTTTAATCAAAAATCGATTTATAGTATAACAAAAACTACATACAACTTTAGCACAAAAATGTTTTGCTATAGAATACTCACTCCATATGGTTCTAGTTATCTCTTGAAGATTTCATTTTCTTCTTTCAGCAACACCATTGTGTTGAATTATTCTAGGTGCTGAAATGTTATTAGTAATGCCTTTTCTATATCAAAAATGTTTCAAAATCATAATTTTGAAATTCACCCCCATGATCACTATGAATAGTTTTCAATGGAAGTTTTTTCTCATTTTTAACATGGGCTCAAAAACATTCGAAATAGAAAAAAGCTTCAGACTTCTTTGATAGAAAATATACCTACATAAATCTAGTGTAATAATCATCCAAGAAAAATAAATAATAATTTCCCACTATGATTCTAGTTTGTGTAGGACAAAAAAGATCCATATGAACTAGATGTAATGCATCAGTAGTTGAGACTTCACCAAATGATTTAAAACTTGATTTATGATTCTTGCAATATTGGCAAGGTTAACAAAATTTTGAAGAATCAGATCTATGCTCCGGTTGATCCTTAACTAATCCTTTATTATAATGTTTCCATAAGTTCCTAAGAACATAGTGTCATGTCCTTCTATGACACAACCATGACTGATCATCCATTTCACTAAGACAAGGTAATTCTGGGCTCTTAAGGACTTCTATGTTTACTATGTAAACATTCTGTTTCCTATGGGCAGAAATAATAAACTCTTCCTTGGAATTGTGTAAAATGCACTTATCATTCCTAAAATTCACAAGGTATCCTTCATCACATAATTGGATTATGCTGATGAGATTTTATTTAAGACCGTTAACAAATAAAACATTTGAAATCAAAGTATTTCCAAGAAGAATGATGTCACCTATACCAGTAGTTTCTCCCTGAGCATTATCTCCGAAAGTTAATTTTCCTTCATTAGTATTGATAATCTTTTAAAAATAGTTTTTATTAGCAATCATATTCCAAGAACATCCACTATCCATATACCATGTATTGCTATTGGTACATTCCTTATTTTCTGTAAAATAAGAAAAAATTTGGTTTTCAGAATCCAAACTTGCTTGGATATGGAAATCCCAGAAAATAAATTTTATTGAACCCACTTCTCTTATGAAAATAAGCTTTATGAAATTCTAATGATTGGGTTTTGTTTAGAGAAAAATTCTTTTCCCAGTGTCCACCACATTGACACTTAGTGTAGAATGGGGCACATTGAGGAACAATGTAATTGTTACTAAATGTCAGTTTATAACTTCTGTAACCAAAACCAGAAGTATTTCATCGATGTCGGATTTTTGAATAAATTTTATTAATATTTCCCGTGCCTATGGAAAAGTCTGACAAGCACATCCTCAAGGAGAATATTTCGGATTTGAGTTTTATCACTAAGTACTTGTCCTAAAAAACATTTGAACTAGATCATGTCTCAAAAACATTTTTCATAGAAATTACGTTTTCTGGATCATTAGAATGTTTTTTATTATCATAACTTACATCCTCAAGATGTTTTGAAATACTTTAAAAATTGGCATTTTACTTATCAATATCTTTAGAAAGATCTCATATTTCCTTAGAATTAATAGTATTCCTATAATATTCCTTATCATGTTTTTTTTAGTTTTGAATTCTCATTCTCAAGGAGTTTGAAAAACCTAGAAATTTCTTCATAGGTAGGTAATGTATTATCTTCATTAGAAGAAGATTATTCATCCGAAGAATTATAATATTTACTATCATTAGAATTTAAAAAAACACTAGTCATTGATTTAGCATTGCGTACCATAGCCATCAGGAAATGATTTTCAACAGGTAGCATAGCTAAAAGACCAATATTATTCTATCCAGATGATTCATAATCCGAAGATTCATATGAAGAATCTCCACCAATGGCACTCCATGTGTCATTGGATTTCAACACATTAATATATTTGGACATTTAATACTTCATTCTATTTTTCATTGAATTTATTTCCTTTATTTCTTTTATTTTGAGAATATGGTAGTCAGGTCTTATCTGTCCAGCTCTCTTGCATTCACAGCATGTAACATCATAATCTTTTTTTTTTTCTTTCCTTTCATTTGTCTTGTATTTGGATTTAATGTTCCTCTTCCCAGTTATCTTTTTCATCCTTCGATCAATATTTGGTAATTTGTTTTCTAAGGATTCACTTCCAGTGGATTCGGAATGGATACCAACTTTCGTATATCTGGATCTAGTAACTCTCTCAAGAGTCTTTGATTGAATATGATTAGAAATAGTTCTAAAAGCTACACTTCCATTTCCATTCCTCTTCTTCACAATATCAGCATCTCTCTTCATTCTAGTCTCATGTTGTAGAAGACTTCCAAACAGCCCATCAAGGGTAATCTGAGTAACCTTTCTATTCTAATCAATTGTAGTCCTTTTTGGATTCTCACTCATTTGGCATGATGTCGATGATTTTGTCAACAAGGGATTCATCATCCAATACTTTTTCACCTATTGATTGTTAACTATTTAGAATATTCATGAATCTATGTTGCACCATGCATATGGGTTCACCATAAGGAAAACTAAAACCATGATATTCAGCTCTAAGCATGGCTCCCCTAGTATAAATTACTTTAGAAATTCCAAAGTGATTAACTTCATGTTTATTCCATATAGAATTTGCTACTTCACAAGATGAAATATGTCTATATATATTTCTAGTCATTGAACAAAATAATTTATTGTGTACCTTATAGTGAAGTTTATAATCATGCTTTTCATTATTTGTAGAGGCCCATACTTCTTTATCAGTAATTTTGTATCCACAAGTAAGCATAACAAAATTTTCAACACCAGTATTGATAATGAAAGTCTTCATGCGATCTCTCCAATATTCGTAATCATTACCAAAAATGATAGGAATTCTGGTAGGATTGATATTATCTATGGAACCAACATTGATTCATTCCATATTTAAGAAAATTATTTCCACAAATAGTTGTTAGTTGACAAAAATAATTTAACAAGGAAAATATTCTATGCAAGAATATATAGTGTAATGGTATCATTACTAAAAAGTGAATCAGAAAATTGAGTCGGAAAAACAGATTCCAAAAAAAATATGAATCCAGAACTGTGAATCTGAATATGTAAATCTGAAAAATCTATTCCGATAACTAATTCTCTTCTGAATCTAATCGCGAGATTAATTCAGGTTGAACCAAGACCTTTGATACCAATTTTTAGGATTGTATATCTGAGTTTGATATACTCTATAATACCAAATGTAGGATCGAAATAGGAATGTGATTCTCAGATATAAGAGGGGGGAGAATTGTACCTTTTAAAAATTCCATTAAAACTTTTAAAGTTGGTTATTTTTAACTAGGTTAAAAAAGATAATTCAAAAGACCACTATAAGTTCTAATCACTTACTAAATTATGGAAAAGTGATTCCGAAAATGGAACATAACTAATGTTTACAGAGTTGAAGATTCTACCTTAAAATGTATAGAATCTAACTAAACCAGAGTACAAAATTAAGGAAGTACAAGATAGTTATTATTTCCTTAACAAAGAAAATGAAGCGGAAAAAGAGAGTAGTAAAACTACTGGTAACAAGTATAAAATCTTTTACCATAATGAGGAGGGTATCCAACTACCTTGGATAAAGGTCCCATGATTTATACTTTCAATAAAGTATGTCTTACCCACACCAGGTTAAGCCCTCGATACGAACACCATAGTCTGTCTTGCTATCCCCGAAAGCCCTCAACTATCAGGTACTCGGCACCACTGTCTTCCTCAGAAAGGAAGCCCTCAAAATCATGGTGTTGTAACCTCTATCTTCCTATCCCTAGAAGCCCTCGATTGTACACAACAACAATCAGAGTCACATGATGAAAATCTGCACAACGAAATTTTTGAACAAGTTGATCAAACATTCTGTACGAAGCTTGAGAGATGATAAGAGCCTCTATCTCAAGAAATCTCTTCAGGATGTTCTGAGCATCAAAATTCAAAAAGTATTGAGCATGTTCAAATGAGCTCATATTTATAGGTGAAGCTCCATAGTTCGGCTCCCTCCTTCAAAAGTCATATTTTTCCTTGAATTTCAGTGAGACTTGTACACGTGTCACTCAAACAACGGTTAGTCAATAACAGAAATCACGATATCTTTTTGTAATAGAACAACTGTAAGCACAAAAAAACTGATATTCGGAATAAAGGTAAATGAATTTTCGAAATGTAGAAAGTTAAATATTGTAGTGTAGAGAAAAAATGAATTCCTAGTCTATAATACTAAGATATTCAGATTCTGTTCTGTAGGAATCTGGAACATGACTTCTATATAATTTCAGAGCATGAATTTCAAGGAAATTTAGATTCTATATTCAAAAGAATTCAGAACCATAACGAACAATGTTAGGAGTCAGAGTTAATTAAAATTTAGAGTCTAAACTCAAAACAGTTTTGATTCTGTATATAGAGAGATCCGATATTGAACTTTATACATGTTCATAATCATAATTCATAATGAGAATTGAAAATCGGAATTCATCATCAGAATTCGAAATGAGAATTCAAAATCAGAATTCATCAATAGAATTAGTAATGAGAATTCGTAATCAGAATTCATCATCAGATTTTGTGATGAGAATTTGTATTCAGAATTACTCATCAAAATTCATAATGAGATCTTTATATAAGTTCGTAATCAGAATTCAGTGTTTAACTTCATAAAAGTTCATAACATGGAATTCAGATTAGAACTTCATTGACGTTCATATCAGGAATTCAGATACTAAAACATAATTCCTCATATATAAGTATTATATGATTCTGAGGTTTTTATTTTCAATCCGAGTTTTAAACTTATAAAATTTATGATATTAATAATGAAATCTAGGCAATGGTAAATTTCTGTGGGGAATGAAATTTTCCTTATAAAAGTAAAACAGGGTTAAAACAAGTTTTTCCTTAAAATAAGGTGTTTGTGATTTTCAAAACAAGAGGAATGATAAATTCATGAGGAAAGCCTTAATGGCTAAACAATCTCCTCCTTGAATGACAGAATGGAAAAGGTCATAAAGAAAACCTTATTGACTCAACATTAAGTGGTGTTGTGTTTTTTATGGATTCTTTTGTTGTTGATTTAGTTGATTAGGTAAAAGATGCTTAAAAATTTGTTCATGGATGTCTAACCATGATTTTAAAACTCAATGGTGGGGAAACCTATAAGATATGGTGGTTAGATAGGCAATCAATGTTCTGTTTCAGAGATTATATAATCATTCCCTCAACTTTTCAGGAACAAATTCATTATTCCTACTGCCACTCAAGATGGGTTTTTCATCCAGGAATTCATAAGATGTATGAGGTAATGAGAGAATTGTTTTTGTTGGATCACATGGAAAGTAATGTGATGGATTATAAATTGAGATGTCTCAAATGAAAACAAGTCACGGTGGAGCACCAACATCCATCTGGTATGTTATAATATGCACCTATAATTGTGTAGAAATAGGAGTATATAGCTTTATATTTTGTCACAGGTCTACCATGAATTGTTTGGAAACATGATTTCATATGGGTTAATGATGATTGGATTAAAAATTCGAGTCACTTCATTATTATTCAGGAATCAAATATGATGGATGATTTTTCAAAACACTAAATTTGGGAAGTTGTAATGTTTCATGTTGTCCGTTTTCAATTTTTTATGACTAGGAACCTAGGTTTGCATCTTAATTTTTTTAATCCTTATAGAAATCCATCAAAACCTAGTCGATCATTAGAACCACTAATCATTTTAAAATGGATAGGAAAACCCAATGCACAATCCAAATGTTATAAGACATGCTTAGAGCAATTTTTATGGATTTTAGTGTTTCATGGGAGGATCATATATCACTTGTTGATTTTTGATACCATAATAGTTACCAAGACTCGATACATACAGCGCCTTTCGAATCTTTATATGGTATTTCACTTCATTCTACTATTTTTTGGGTGCAAATAGTTTATACATCACATATCAGAACTAGCATTGTATATGATATGATAAACAATATATACATGAACAAAAATAGGACGGTGTTGTCTAAGAGTTTCCATAAATCATATGTGGATCATCATTGTCAGTTTTTTTCATTTTATTTGAGTGATCAGGTTTTATTAAGAATCTATCCAAGGTTATGAAATATAATTTTGGAAATAAAGGTAAACTATCTCCCTATTATATTAAATTTTTTTAGATTATTGGATGAATTACTCGATGTGGATTATTAGTTGTATTTTTTCTAAAATTTCGTTTTGTTCACAGCGTGTTTTATGTTTCTTAATTAAAGATGAACCAACCTGATCTTGACAATATGTTTCGACGAGACCATGTGGATCTTGATCCGGATTCTATATGGATTCATGTGCCAAAAAAGATTATCGATATACAAGAGAAGAAATTACATGGGAAAATTATTGTTTTGGTATAAGTAATATATAAAAATGGTCAGATTTTGGAAGAGACATGGGAATCTGAGAAGGATATTCGTGATCAGTGGGTCATGATCTTCCAAAGAAATTTTAGTCTCCCAAATTCCAAATATGGAAATATCAATGGTGTAGAAAATATAACAACATCAATTTCAGGTAATTTAACCTTTTATTATGTATTTCAGTGTTATATAATACTTTTCATGAGTTTTCAAGAGTTTTTGGAGGGTTTGGAGTGTTTCTGAAGGGTTTTTAAGGGTTCATAGTGTGAGTACAGTAAGGGGAACTGTGCACTTTTCTAGGTAAATTGTGTGAGATGGGGGTTTTTGGGACATTTGTTTAGCATTTTTGGTTCACAGTTTTTCAATCCATGTAGAAAAAATAAGTGAGGCCTATGGTTAATAGAGAGTATCTGCACATGGATTTTCCAAAACATGAATCACAGTCATGTGGCTCTCTATTTTAGAGATAGTATAATGCACAATGTTCACTCATGGTGTGTTTAATAATGTGTTCTAAACATACAACATATAATTAATTCATTCAAAATGAGTGTTTAACTTGATTTTATAGCCCAAAAGTCTCATTTTCATTCCATTCTCCCCAGATCTCATACTCTTATCATATTCTACGAATCCTTGATGTTTCACTTTAAATCATAAGGTGTTTTTGATATATCAAAGTACATTAGATATACTAAATCAATGGTAATTATATGTTTCTTCCCATTATATTTAGATCATCTCGTATTATCTCACATAAGATGTTAAATCTAAATATTAATGGATAAATATATAGTCTATGATGAGTTTTAATAAGATATTGATTGGATCTATTAAAGGGAGTGTATTGTCATCAAGGATCAAGATGTTTTCCTATATCGTTGATTGTTGTCACCAACCATTGAAATGTAGGTGTTATATAACTATCATCCACTTGTTCTAGAACATGGAGGATTAGTTTTATTATAAAAAAAAATCTTGGATTAGAATGAAAATATTGAATTGTTCATGATGTAAACTGTTTTTATTGATGAATTGAGAACATAGGAATTTGGATTGATTTTGGAAAACTCTTTTTGTTTATAATTTTAAATTATGGTTATAAAATTATGGTTTTTCTTTAATACAAGAATGGTTTTAGATGAAATCTTTTAAAAGGAGGAATAAAAATTAGGTTTAATGAATTTAATAGGAATATTGTCTTATAATACATAGTGGTATGTGTTTATAATGTATTATATTGGGCATTATTGAAATAGACATTGTGTTCTGTTCCAAAGGTGTAATAGAACATGGAATTTATATCCTTGTGATGACTTAGTGGAGGATGTCAACCTATTCATGAGTGTGGAATTATAATTTGTTATGCATGTGTATATGAGATAGTTACATGGATAGGTTTTCCAAGGGGATGGAAAGAAATGTCAAACTAATTTAGTTCATTTATTTTTCATAAAGTGATTTCTTATAGATAAATCATTATAATTTAATTATAATATACTTTAAATTGAATAACTATTTTGATATGTCTCCATTATATATAAATTCTGTTTTAAAAAATGACTTAATATGTTATTTTCCTATTAAAAGAGTTGGAATGTTCTTGGGGAAATCATACTAAGTGTTATACATGCCCCCTTATAGGGTAAATAAAAGGTCATAAAGATGTAATTAATAGAGACATAGGAAATAAAATGCTATCAAAATTCTCTAGTTTTAATCATGATACTTCATCCATGGGTTTATTTTTGAGTATATATTTCTCTTAGAGTCTTTGGAGTGATTTCACATCTGTGTTATCTTGTTTGGATTTCCATTGGATTCATTGTGTAATATTTTATTACATAGTCACTACTACTATGATGTCTCTATTTATATATTATTCATTGGAGTTGTATCATTATTACTCATGAATTTTATATTTGGTTTTGGTTATTTGTATTTAATATTTTAATTTTATGTTTGTTATTTAGTTAAAATTTTCCATTGTTGTTTGAATAAGCCCTGTGAATTTATTTTGAGGCATTTGTGTCTAGGGGATGCAACTTATGGTTAATAGAACCTCTGACCCTACACATGATAATGGGTTGGGGTGTGATGTTACATGGAATCTCATGATAATTTATTATAGTTTCGCATGGTATTCACCCTTGGTAATTTCTTTTTCATAACCCACTAGTAGTAAATTCACATTCATATGTGTCATTATATTGGTTGTAATAGTGGGTTCCCTAGACCCACCTTGAAAATTAATTTTCGATTACTATATCATGTATACAATGTGTTATGTGTGATATAAACTTATTATTGTAGTGTTGATTGTTATGATTCCTCTATTTATGTGGTGATTTCTATAGATTATTTTTATATCAAAATGTTATAAAAGATACTAGGCTGTAATGAGATCCCTGAGATACTATGAAATTAATCATAAAAAGATGTAATATGGTATAGATACATAATACGGACCGGACATAGTACATGTCTGACTATCAGGTTATGGAGGCTCATATGTATTGAGAATTCTTCTCATGAAGTTCTCACAAGGTGATCTATAGTCTGTGAGATTGTGAGAAAAAACAACTAATATGAATACCATATGTTTAGGATTCATTGGTTGTTCCTATCTATTAACATGTGTATAGGTCTCCTGACATGAGATCATTATTAACATTTAGCATTTGATCAAGTACTTTGATGAAATATAAATTCCATGACATTAATATTGTTGTGAGGTATCTTGTGATTGGTGTTATTTGGTGGTATAACATGGGTTGAATAGTCATGTCAGAATTAGTCACTTGGGAGTTAAGGAAGTGAAATTTCATGCATAGTTGATCAGGATGGTAGTACCTTCATAAATCCATGCCCATAGTATTCTAAGGTACAATTGTTTAGTTATATAAACAAATAATAAATCAATAATGTATGATGACACAAGATGTGCATCTTACAATATAAGGTATCATGAAAATAAAAGAAAATATTATTTAATGTGTGTTCATATGATAGGTTTTCATTACTATTAATTTTCTTATCTCCTTAAGGTCCTTGATGGGCTGTTATACTCCACTATTGGTCTATGAATTATATTCACTATTATCGATTTAAGGGCCTAGATGGTAACACACAATATCATATTCAAGAGTCTTCCCTATTATGGTGAATAAGATTATAGGAAATGGTGGGCCCCACCTTGTCGTATGAGAGTTTTCCAAGAATTAATGATCACTGATGAATAAACAAATTCATTTTTATTTTTGTATAGAATAATTGGGTTGAATTTATTTATTTGAAGTATACACAGGGTATTTAGTGAATACACAGGAAAAAATAGTATTCGAACGAATATTATTTTAATATTCAGGGTTCATTAAATATTTATTGGAATTATGAGTTGGTTAATGTCTTACATTTATCAAAAAATATATTTGTTATATTTACCGGTGAGTGATGAAAATATAAATGACATTATGATGCAGATAGTTTTTCATAATGTGTCATTTATTGCTGATTTAGTTGATGTAACTTATATGGAGGTTAATAACCCTTTTTAGGCAATTAAATCCCACTATATAAGTAGGGAGGAGTTCATATCAAGGTTATTATTTATACTAGTGAATTTCAGTGCTCCACTCTCCTCCTTCCTACATCCAAGGGAGGGAAATCATCCCTCAAAGATTTCGATCTTCAATCTCATTCAGGGGTCAAAGGGATGGGATCGTGGTGATCATCTTGTCATCGAAGGATTTGTTAGTGATATGATATAGCACCCAAAATTTTATGTTTTACATTCACATCGACTATTTATGTGTTTATGTATGATCTATAGGGATTTTAAATCAAATCCTTCTAGAAAAAGGCATTAGTTGTAAGAAAAAATTGAACACATATTTAATAAAAACAAGGTAATTTTTTATCATTATTTTTTTTCTCAATTAATTCACATGAAATCCTCATACCTCATTGGGGATTGGATTTCCAAATATTAAAATGTTTGTGGCTTCAGAGATAAATTTTTTTAAATCTCCAACCCACCAGCTTCTTCTGCCCACCCCAGTTTTGAAAATTGTTATTCGAGTGATCGTGTGAATTTTCAAATATTAGAAAGTTAAAATTGAATTAAATTTAAGTACAGGGATATAATTCATTCCCAAAATCATAGATGATGCATCAAACTAACATCAAATGGAAAAGATTCCATCCAACAAAGCATTATGTTTTGATCGAATTCACTGATTTGCAAGATGTAAATTTCAAGAACACACACATGTATGTTATTTATTACATGAAATTGGTCACTATTAATTTTTTTAGTGAACCCATCGTTTTGGTAAAATTTTATGACCCAAACATTATTTTATGGAATACAATTATTTCAACTAGTTATTATAAATTCATTTATTAATTTAACATTTATTTTAATTGTATCTAATACCTACCATAAATAGGATTGGAATATTTAAATGTAAATAAATAAATAAAATTTTATTGGTGGAGAAATACATGCTAAAAAAGGGAAAATAATTAGATCTCTATGGGGTCAACTGGGTGGAGGCAATCACACAAATAAAAAAAATAAATTTACTTTATTAAGTTAAAAATTTGGTGGAACAAATTTTAAATATATATATATATATATATATATATATACATTTGATGATCATATGAGACGCTTTCCTTAACCCTCATTGAAGCCTAGGTCATATTTTCATGTTTCTCTCACTCATCACCCCCGAGTACTTTACTTTGACCCTTCTATGTCATTGCCTCCTTACATCCCCCCGGTAATGGTATCCTACTCCCAAAAACATCCCCACCACAACACGTATTCATTATCTCTGACATCTAGTTAGAGTCGACCACTCTTCATCACAACCACTGATGGATTTGTTCCAAGCCTCTATTGGGGCCAGCCTCATTGAATTAAACTCTCAGGTTTCACCACACATTCATTTCATCTTTTTGAGCTCGACTGCCACCGAGGATGCTGCCTCGTGGATATTGGACATCTGCACCATCTCCATCAGCTCTCCATTGGTGATTATTCAACCAAAAAAACCCCTTGTCATGGTTCCCCTACCTATGTTATGCCCCCCTTAGTGTTCAATGTACCAAACCCCATCCCTAATTAGGAAACCAGTATCTTACTAGGTTAGTTCAACCAGTATAAATACGCCTGACCCAAAACAACCCAGCACAGGTCTACCCAACCTAGAATAGCCATGTACTGGGATGGAAAGCCCGAAACGAGTCTGGGCATTGATATGGGTCCGTAAAAATTTTAAAATATAATAAAAAAATAATTTATTAATTTTTTGATTAAAAATTAGTAATAATTTTTTTTAAATGTTTATTTTAATTTTGATATTTGATAAAATTATTTATTTATTTTAATTTTTGACTCAAAATTAAATTAATTCATTTACTAGATGTAATTAAATTATACGAATTTAAATAATTTATTTAATTTATATTAATTCCCTCATATTTATATTTATTACATTTTAATATTATAACACATTTATTTTGTCAACTGATTGGTCTTATTCAGTGATTGACCATTTTGTCTATGTTTATTTTAATTGAATTAAATTTAAAAACTACATGAAATGTTTATAGTATTTAAATAGTTTTAATTTTACTATCTGTGCATCATCCTTCTTAATTTTTTGTTCCAAAATATATGTTTCATGATAGATTTCAAGGAAGTAATGATCAGTTTGAAGAAAATACAAGCCAAAATGACTCAAAACCCCACATAATGGTCATTACTCATAAAGGTAAAAACCATCACAAATGGTGGTGGATCTCGAAACTCACAAGTCACATGGAGCATGTTGCGGAAACCTTCGTGTGTCATATGAACAGATCGAAAAAGTAACCTGGCCACATTGAGGTTATGTTGGTAGCCTCTACATAACCAATGTCCATTCGTGAAACCCCCTTCTTTTGAGAAGGTCATAAAATTTCATGATGGGCCTTATATTCTATGAAATCGATGCCCCTACCTTCATGGGCCTATAAATACCTCCCCATGTCTGCATTTTTGGGGGATGTGACCTATGATATTCTGGAAAAATAACTATATTCAAGGAAGTCTATCATTCGTGACCAAGGAGAAGATGGATTTTTGAAGGCATCCATCTTCTAGGATACCACCTCCCATTGGTTATTTAGAACCTCGACCCTTGGTGTAGATTCCTTTCATGAAGGTGTGTTGCCTTCATGTATGATGTTAGAACCAGTTTCTTATTCCTGTGGTATGGGTTTATTCTTTTCTTTTTTCCTTAAGTGTTTTTGAGAAAAAAAGGAAAATGGGGAAAAATCACAAATTTTATAGGTACATGCAATGTACATTTCCCCACGCTGTGTACTTTGGCCATGTAGGATGAGTACACAGGGTATGTAGGCTTGTCAGTGATGAAGGATGTAAAAACTGACTACACTCTGTGTACATTGTATTTACACACTGTGTAATCAGTCGGAATGTGAATAGTAATGTGGTGGAGGAAGCCGCCAATGGAGCGATAGTACACGCCGTGTAATTAGGAATGCACACTGGGTACTCATGTCGATGAATGAACAGTGTAGTAGTGGAAAGACGCCACCAGAGAAATAGTTTAAAAAATGGAATGTACATGCCATGTACTTAAGAGTTCACGCCGTGTGGTCTGTATTTTGTCATTAAAACAAGCAGTAGCCTCCTCATTCTATAGAGGAGGCAGAACCACCGTTTGGAGCTCCGGAGGACTACCGGAGCTTCAGAGATCTCCCAACCATACACTGGGATTATGAATCATTCTCTGACGGTCTCATTTAATTCGCACAGTTATTTCCTTCATTATCCTTATTTAGTTCTTGACAATTCTTTCTCCAGGGAAATTTTTTTGATTTTGAATGGGTGAATGTTTATCCCAGATCTATGTCCTTCTTGGATGATCTGGGAAGCATCATTCACGTATACCGATCAAATACGATCGAGGTAGGAGGTCTGATGTATATTTACAACTGTTGTGTTGAAATTTTGTACCGTTGTACAATGATCCCCTGGTTGGGGTGTCATATGGATGAGGCCTTTAATGAAAGGATATCTTGAAAAGCATAGATAATCTAATGATAAGTTTAAACTGCTATTTGGGATCAATGCTTGGATCCAGGTCCACCCCGATGGTGCGTTCTTCTGTTTAGCCATTAGTCCAAGATACCCTTGGGAATTCATTTATTATCTTGGGTATTACATTTTCTTGAGATAAAATTTATATAAATTTCATGTGTATGATTTGGGCTGGGCTAGGTTCTATTAGCATGAGGACAGTTTTGTATTTATCCTGAGGGCAGTGTTTTTTCTTAGCCTGTGGGAAGTGTTGGTTAGCCTGAGGGTAACTTTACTTATATCTGAGGACAATACTTCCATGCCTGGGAGTATTATCTCATATCCCTGAGGGAAATATTCATTTAGAATGAGAGAAATCATTTTAGGGTTTTGATTCTGATTACCAGAGGGTATGGTTTGGCATGTCTGAGGACAATGTCTATTTAGAATATCCAATGTGGTTAGTTTCTATGTTGTACATTCCAATATTTAGAACAAGCTTAGAGGTGATATTTAATAATTAAAATATAAATGAAACCAGTAGTGATAGTTACTTTTGAGTACCTACTAGTTCACTGTAATTACTTTTTCACGCTGTTGTGGCATATTTTCACTAACAGTTGGTCACATGCCTTTGGTGGGTGCCTACTGGGATTTATTTCTCACACCATGTTTGGGTAATGTCTTCATCCCAAACAGACTATATTTTTGTAGGTGTTGAAAGGAAAAAGAGTCCCAATATAGGTACATGATTATTGTAGTGGAGTAGGAGAGAATGGGACCGAGCTTAGGATTGTGATGCTACTGTGTTCTGTTTACTCTGCTTTGTTTTGTTTGCCTTTAACTTGTACATTGAGTTGTATTGTATTGAATTTTATTGTATCCTGTTCTAGATGCTTTCATAGAATAGTGACATGCTACATCTTTATATATATGACTGCTAGTTTTTTTTACATCAGTTGACCATTTCAGTTGTATATGGTCTATTGCTTCCGCTGTTGTATGTTTTTTATATTTTCTGAAGCGCTACACTTTGAAAAATGAGGGAATAATTTCCCCACTATCAGACCTGGGCCCTCGCTACTAGTTGGAAACCTCTGGAATTTGGGGAAATGTGCTTGAGGTCATGAGACCAACCAGGTTTTGGGAACCAGTTGAGTGGCTTCCGGATCCAGGGAGTTTCAAAGAGGTATCAAAGGGAGTTCTTTACATTGACATACTATTTGGTGCCTTAGTCCGTGATAGGAGGAAAATGGTTGTTGGTAATAATTTATTCCCAGGAGTAGCTAACATGTGTACAGGGAAAAGCTAGTCTACCTTATTTATTGCATTTTTTCTGATTTTTCAACTTTGACAGTTGACATGATTTTCACCATTTGGTGATGCACTTGTAGTGTTATGTTTATGTTTTATACATGGGTTCTATTTCATTTCAACCCAATGTGATGACGGTATTCCATCTCATGCATCATTTAGGAACATGAATGAAATCACATGTCATGAATTACATCAATTCCATGTATGGGCATTAGAAATTGCATGTTGTTGTGCTAGTTATTGTTCTAAGAAAATCATGTTGTTGTGATAGCTTCTTTGATAAATATCATCTATTTGATTGGGTATTTTTGTGTGAGTTTTGTTGATAGAATGAATGCCAAACATTGGTTTGTGGGGAGTATGGGCCATCAACGACTAGAATTGGGTGGGTTGTTGATGAGATTACTTTTTTATAACATGTGTATGATGCCATGCTTTGATTCATGGGGTGTATGGGACCTCACCAATCATAATTTTGCACCTAGGTCTTTGTTTCAACATTTAATAGGGTGTGGAGTAGTTTCTAAGGCTTACTGTCTGGAAAACCCAGGATATGCCATGTAGCTCTTTTGAAACATTCCATGTGTTCTTCTATTTGAGTAAAAAAGGATATTTTTTAAGTAGACGCCATGTAGTCTTTTACCATGTCATTTTCATTATGGGAAGAGACACGAGATATGGATGTATTGGGACGAACACACCATGTACCAATTGTACATTCCGTTTAGTATCAACCTGGTGTCCTCCCATGTAACTAACAACACAGACGGGGGAATCCTTAAGACATACACATCGTGTCTACCTTGAACATTCCATGTAGTCTGACCCAGGTACCCAACCATGTCACTAAAAACACGGGTTGGTGATATCTTTCCTAGTACACGCCGTGTAGTGCCAGTCAATCAGCAGGTCGTGTAGCGAGCAGCACGGGTTGGTCTAGGGCTTCTTTGAACATGTCGTGTCATTTTAAAACATGCCTTCCAGTGTGACCTGGGTACAGAGGTCGTGTCACGTACAACATGGGCTAGTGAAATCCTGTTGAGTACACGCCATGTTTCTGTGTGACACACCATGTAATATTGTTTTAGGAGAGTCATGTGCCATAGGCTTGTAGAAGGACTCCAGTAGGGAAGAAGGATTCAAGTACACGCAATGTGTTAATACAACATGCCGTGTAGTTGGGGTGATACATGACTAGTTCAGGCATAAGTACATGCCCATGTGGATGACTTAAGGGATCACGACGTGTAGTTAATATACACATCGTGTATCCTTGTTTTGTAAAACATTAATGCTTTTCCTCTCATATTCCCTTCTTGGCCTCCTCTATTTCAGTCTTTGAAAATCATGATCTAAGTTGTGCATTTGTCATTGTTGATTCATGTCACTGAGACGACCTACAGTTGTTCTCCAAGAGAGCAGAAACAAGAACACTCCAGATATGGTGGGACATGGGATACCAATGGATCCACTAGCAGAGCCAGATGTAGTTCCTACAATTTTTATGGACACATGCATGGAGGCGCAGTTTTGTCATGCCTTTAGGTGGTTCATGAATAATTTTCAAGGAGCACCACAGGCCGCCACATCTATAGCATAGCTGATAGGTATCTTCTTGCATCAGCATCCGCCTATATTTTTAGGGGAAGGAGGACCACTAGATGCAGTCTCTTGGCTGGATTTGATGAAGACTATCATCGAGCATCTAATGAAGCCTGCAGGGCGGAGGGTAAAGCTATCTATATACATGTTGTGTGATTCCTCCAAGAGATGGTGGGATGTTACCACCCAATCTGAGCATCACTGTGACATGGAATGGGTAGATTTTCATGATTCCTTCTATGAATTCTTATTCTCAAAGATGCTGAGGGAAGATCGAGCTACTGAGTTCATTAATTTGTAGTAGGATGCCATGTCAGTGAAGGATTATTCTTCCTGATTCACCAAGCTACAATTTTTTTTACCTATTCTGGTGGGTAATGGGACGTTGAGGGATAGACACCTTGAGGATGGTCTTCGATTGGACATTTGAGTATTGGTGAATGTTTTCAGGTTGCCTATATTGCATGCTATTGTGAACCAGGCATTGATTACTGAGAGGAACCTGGGGGAAGCTAATTATTTTGGCCAGGGTGGTTCGACACCAGTTTTTGGTACTATTATTACGGATAAGAGTATGATAAAGATGGAGTTCTCTCATGGTGGCAGTACTAAATAGATGATTACTTCAGGTCACCAGGTCATGTGCTTCCAGTGTGGTGGAGAGGGAAACAAGTGACTTAAGTGTCCCTGAAACCCAGTGGAGTGTCGAGCGTGCGGCAAGATGGGTCATCTGTAGTGATTTTACAGGGATTTTATACAATTGGCTAGTGAGAGGGGTTCTGTGCAGACTCTGCATGCTGGACCAGGACCAGCAACTTTTTACCAATCGGGAAACAAGATTACGTCAGGACCTGTAGGTAGAGATGGTTGTTATGGCCATGGTAGCCAGACACCAGCATCTAAAAGGTAGCCAGGCAGGACAACTCAGGGTAGCCAGGCTATGTCATAGACAAGATTACGTCAGGACCTGTAGGTAGAGAAGGTTGTCATGGCCATGGTAGCCAGACACCAGCATCTAAAAGGTAGCCAGGCATGACAACTCAGGGTAGCCAGGCTATGTCATAGGACCGCAGCACTGGCCAGGCATATGCAATGCAACATACCCAATAGGTGAAGGATCCCAGACTTTCTCTTATAATATTTACTCTTCTAGTAGATTCTGTTTTATCTTAAGTACTTTAATATATAGGTGATACACATAGATTTATATCTATGCCCATTGTGGAGACCCTTGGGCTCTTTGATTCATCTTCTTCTTATGTTATGACGCTATACACTCATTTGGGAAGTATAACGGCTGGTGTGCATCAATGTAGGAAGTTCCCCTTAGATGTTTGTGGGTGTCACTTTATATGGGACCTCTATGTCATAGAGATAACTAGATATGATGCCATTCTCGGGATGGACAAGTTGGTACCCTTTGGAGCCACTGTTGATTACTATCGTCGCAGGGTGAGTTTCACATCACCAGAGGGAAGATAGTTTCTATACAAGGGAGAATGGCATGTCCAGGCGTGAAAACATGGACCCGAGCATTGTGGGTGAGGTGGAGTGACATCACAAATTTAGTGTTTATATCTGGATGATCAGGGGACTTGTCAAGAATGATTTCCCTCTAGTAGTTGATAGTTTCAGGGATGTCTTCCCCAAAGACTTTTCAGGTATTCCTCCATAACTAGAGGTGGATTTTTCTATTGAACATGAGCCAAGAGTGGCACTGGTGTCCATTCCTCCTTATACGATGGCTACAACTGAGTTGCAATAGGTCAAGACGTAGTTATAGGAGTTAAAAGAAAAGGGATTTATCTAACCCAATACATCTCCTTGGGGTTTTCCCGTCCTCTTTCTGAAGAAGGCGCACTGTACCATTAGATTCTGTGTGGATTATCGGAAGATGAACCAGTTGATGGTAAAGAACTAATATCCCTTACCAAGTATGGATGATCTTTTTGATCAACATCTAGGATAATGAGTGTTCTCGAAGATTGGATTGAGATCCGGATATCATTAGTTACACGCTATACCATCAGACGTACCGCTAACATCTTTTCGGCGAAGATATGGTCTGTACGAGTACATGGTTATGCCATTCAGACTCACAGACACGCCACCTGTTTTCATGGACTTGATGAATCGTGTGTTCCACCCTTATCTGGTTTCTTTCATGGTAGTCATCGTGGACAATATCATCATGTACTGTCACACAGGACAAGACCATTTCACCCATATTTTAGATTGTATTGAGTACACTGAGTAAGCATCAGCTATATTCCATGATCTAAAAGTGCCACTTTTGGATGGACCAGATTCACTTCCTGGGTCTACAATCTCATAGGCAATAGTTGTAGTAGACCCAGATAAGGTTAGTATAGTAGTTTCCAAGAAGCATCATAATAACGTGTTTGAGATATGGAGTTTCATGTGGTTGGCTAGTTAATACATGCGTTTTATGCAGGACTTCTCTCACATAGAATCACCATTGAAGGGCTTGACTAGAAAGGGTGTAAGGTTTGTTTGGTCATTAGCTTGCGAGACAGCCTTTTAGGAGCTGATGGGATGGTTGACATTAGCACCAGCCCAGATACTTCCATAACAAGGGAATAGCTACACAGTTTACTATAATGAATCACTTATTGGGATGGGAGATGTGTCGATGCATGGAGATTGGGTAGTTGCGTACATGTATCGGTAGTTGAGGACACTTGATATGAATTAACTGATGCATGATCTCAAGTTGGCTGCAGTTGTTCATGTGTTACACTATTTGAGACACTATCTCTTGGGAGAAAATTTGTTGGTGTTCACACATCACAAAAGAATCAAATATATCTTTACCCAACATGACCTGAATTTGAGACAGCAAAGTTGGGTAAAGTACCTTCAGTCCTTAGACTTTTAGCATTCCTATACCCCTGGTTAGGGTAATAATTTTCATGATGTACTGAGCATGAAGACTCAAATACAAGCAGTTCTTGAGGCTAGTGGTGAGTGGTAGATTATGACAATGTTCTCTGAGATGAATTTAGAGGTGCATGATAGTCAGGGGAAAAACTATCATTCATCCTTACATGTGAATTATACCAACTTGGATAGAGTGTGGATGAGACAACTATCTGATTCAGAAGGCCTAGTTCAACAGGTGTCGATGGAAAGTGAGGACCCTCCTTCTTGATGGACAACATGTGATGATGATATACTACATTTCCATGGATTAATGTGGGTTCAGGGGACTTATGTTAGGAGCTGATGCGGGAGTTTCTTGCTTCAGGTTGGGAAGTACATCCCGGAGTTACTGAATAGTACGTTGACATGAGATGTCAATATTGGTGGCCAGGTATGAAAAGTGAAGTAGCTGGTTTTATTGAGAGATGTTCCACCGATCAGCATTAGAAGGTGGAGCATCAGAGGCCAGCCGGACTGTTACAGCATATACCAATTACGAAGTTGAAATGGGATGATGACGTGATGAATTTCGTGACAGGGTTATTGAGGTCACCTCGAGGTAGTGATGTCATGTGGGTTGTTGTAGGCAGACTTATGAAGGAAGCTCACTTTTTACCGATGAAGGAGAAATTTAGTGTTGATGAGCTCAAGAAGTTGTATATTAGATAGGTATTATGCCTTCATGGGGTATCTCGTTCTATCATCTCAGATTTGGATTCCCGCTTTATGTCTCATTTTTGGTAGAGTTTACAAAGGGCACTAGGTACATGGGGGATTCTGAGCACATCTTACCACCCTTAGACCAAATCCCAGTCAGAGCGTATGATACTAGTGATAGAGGACATGCTACGTGCGTGCGTCCTAGACGTTGCAGGCACTTGGGAGATGCATATAGCTCTACTATAGATTTCTTACAATAACATTTTTCCAGAAACTATTGAGAAGACACCTTACGAGGCATTATATGGTAGGCCATGCCGATCACCCTTGTGCTTGTTAGAGGAAGGGGAGGCAGCTGTACTGGGACCACGTCTCATGCATGAGACATTTCAGAAGGTCCAGTTAATATAGAAGCGAATAACTACTGCATAGTCTCTTCAAATATCTTATCCTGATCGCCACACATGACCCTTGGAATTCATGTTTGGGGACCAGGTGTTTTTTCATGTTTTGCCGAAGTTGGGACATAGGTGGATCAGGAGACAGGGTAAACTATCACAGAGGTATGTTGGGAAATTTGAGATTCCAGAGAGAGTTAGACCTATTTCCTATCAGTTGGAGTTACCACAGAGGTACTGAGCCATGCATGCCATCTTCCATGAATCTCAGTTGTGCCGTTATTATTCAGACTTTTCTCACGTCATTCAGCACGAGGAGGTTGAGCTTCAGGTCTAAGAACTCTTTGTGGAGAGTCTGATTTGTATTGTTGATAAGAGCACTAAGACTCTCTGAGGCCGGTCATTTCCTCTCGTACGGGTGCTATGGCAGCATGGCCTAGTCCAGGATGAACCCAGGGAGCAGGAGACCAACATACATGCTCAGTGGGCAGAGTTGTTCTCATCATATCATCACTACCCATGTGAGGGAAACTCGGGGAAGAATTTATTTAAGGTGGAGGTTTTTAAAAACATGATTCTTATTCATGAGGTAAGGGAATCTTATTTTCTTTTTTCCTTAAGTATTTTTGAGAAAATAACGAAATTGGGGAAAATACAAAATTTTATGGCTACACGCCATGTACATTTCCACACGTCGTGTACTTTGGTCGTGTGGGAAGTGTACATAGGGAGTGTAGGGTTGTCGGTGATGAAGGGTGTGAAAACCAACTACAAATCATGTACTTTGTATTTACACGCCAATTAATTAGTCGGCAGGTGAAAAGTAAGGTGGTGGTGGCAGCCTCCAGCAAAGAGATAGTGTATGACGTGTAGTCAAGAATACATGCCTTGTACTCATGATGATGGATGAACAGTGCCGTGGTTGAATGAAGCCACTATAGAAAATATAATAAATGGAAAGTACAGGTTGTCTACTTTAGAGTACATGCCATGTAGTCTTTTTTTTCGCTTAAAATAGGTTGTAGCCTCCTCGTTCGAGAGAGGAGGCAGAACCGCCATTTAGAGCTTTAGAAGACGTTCGGAGCTTCAAAGATCTCCCAATCACACACTGGGATTTTGAATCCTTCTCTATTGGTCTCGTTTAAATCACACGGGTATGTCCTTCATTCTCCATGAGTAGTTCTTACCAACTATTTCTTGAGAGAATGTTATTTAAGTTTGAATGGATGAACATTTATCTCAGATCTATGTTTTTCATGGACGATCTGGGAAGCATCGTTCACATATACTGATCAAAGATGATCGAGGTATGTGTTCTGATGTTTATTTCCAACTGTTGTGTTGAAATTGAGTTTCACTATGCAACGCGCCCATGGTTGGGGTGTCATATGGCTATGGCCTTTGCTAAACGAATTTCTAAAATACCATAGATAATCTAGTGATAAGATTAAACTGTTGTTTGGGATCATTACATGGATCAAGGATCACCCCAACAGTGTGTTCCTCTGTTTAGACATTTGGCGAGGATACCTTAGGTTATTCCATGATTATCATGTGTATTGAATTTTCTTGAGAGAAAATTTATATAAATTTTTTGTTTATTATTTGGGCTATGTCTGGTTCTATTAGCATGAGGGTAGTGATATATTTAGCCTGAGGGAAGTGTTTTTCTTATCCTATGTGTAGTGTTGGTTTTCCTAAGGGTAACTTTACTTATGTATGTGGATAGTAATTTTGTGCCTGAGGTTATTATCTAGTACGCCTAAGGTAAATAATCGTTTAGCCTAAGGGAAATCACATGAGGGTTTTGATTCTGATTACATAATGGTAAGGTTTGGCATGTCTGAGGACACTTTCTATTTAGAATATTCATTATAGTGATTTTCTATGTTATACCTTCCAATCCGATTCACATGCTTGGAGGTGATAAGTAATAATTAAAATGGAAATGAAAATGGTAGTGATAGTTACCTTTGAGTACTTATTAGTTCAATGCATTAACTTTTTCACGAATCTATTTCATATTTTCACTACCAGTTGGGAATAGGCATTTGGTGGGTTCCTATTGGGATTTATTTCTCAAACCCTATTTGGGACACGTATTCAGCCCAAATAGACAATAATTTTGCAGGTGTCTATAGGGGAAAGAGTCACTATACAAGTACATGATTGTTGCAGAGGAGTTGGAGAGCATGGGACCGAGCATAGGCTTTTGAGGCTGCCATGTTTTGATTACTCAGCGTTATTTTGTTTGGTTGTACCTTTTAAATTGAGTTGTATTGTATTTTATTACAGTTTATCCTATTCTAGCTTCTTTCATATAACAGTGACATGTTGCATGTTTATATATATGACTGTCATTTCTCTTTTACTTCAGTTGTCCATTTTAGTTGTATATTGTTTATTGCATCCATTTTTGTATGTTATTTATATTTTACGCTGTGCTACACCATGAAAAATTAGGGCATAGTTTCCCCACTGTCAGACCTGGGCCCTCGCTACTAGTCGGAAGCCTCCGGCATTTGGGGAACTGAGTTTGAGGTCATGTGACCAAACGGGTTTGGGGAACCCATTGAGTGGCGTCCGGATCCGGGGTGTTACATAATAATTAATCCATTTACAACTCTAAGGGTTTCATGAGATAATTAACCTGCATAAAACCATCCCTATGGTAAATAAGAATTCACTTTTAGGAAGGGCCACCATATTTCATAAAACACATGCTTACATGGCACCTTTTTACTTCGTGAATCCCTCGACTTTCATGAAACCATATCCTTCACAAAACCTATCCACCATGCCTCTATATGGTGCCAACATTCAGTCAACAGACATTTGTTAAAGTTGAGTGACCAAGGACCCCACATCCAACAAGAATCAATTCATCTACACCCTAAATTCCCATGCAATATGTATCACCAATCCTAATGCCCTTTCTCTCAATTTCATGAATGGACCAAACCATTACATTGTTTTTTCTACTAAGCATGGGAACCGTAATTATTATTTCTCTTAATTAAAGGGACCCAAACATTGGAACTCCTAATTACAACTCCTATATGGTTGTTTTTATTCCATTCCCCATCCATAGGCACATGATTAGTAGACACATAATCCCCATAGGTAGAAAAATAAATGGAAACTACCAACCTTTTTTGGTGGCTAAGACTTTTGTCAAATCTTCCCCTCCCACTTCTGAATCATTTCCCATGGTGAAAGTACCATTGAAGTTTGACTTATATGACTCACAACTACATATCCTAATGTCCTAGTCATATGATGTTAAACTCCAGGACAATTATCTTAACACAAGTCATTAAACTATAGCCTTTCCATGTGTGATGATCGTGGGATGCCCCATGTATTATCATCATTGGATGTCACCTTATCCCTATCTATGGGATAATACTCCCACATTAGGAATCCCACATGAGTAATCCCCAAACCATCCTTTCATTCCATGGGATGATCCTCTTTCTTCAATAACATCCATGCAACATCCCCTCACCATCCTTCATTAACACTCCTTCTGCAATGCGAGCGTCCTTACCACAAGATGTTAAGAAGAAAAGAAACATTCTATAAAATGACCTTATATTATGTTATCCAGCTATGTGGGTTTTGATCCCCATGCCTTAAATAAGTTGTGTTGGATGCCACTATGAGTTTCAATATCAACGTACTGACAAATACGAGATACCACACAAAGATGAAATCCCGACAACCCTAACATTACCACCAAATGTAATGTGTGAAATATTCTGTTATAGGACACACTTAGCCAAATCCCATGTGTGGAATATTCCCTTTTAGAAATGCATAAATACCAACATATCCCAACATGTCATTAAACATCTTAGCTACCTATCCACAGAAGACCATAAACCAATGATCCATATTTCCCCACAACAAGTTAATCCTCTGACCCATATTTCCTCACAAGATGTTGAACATGTGGCCCATATGATTATAATATATACCCTTTAAAATAAACATGGGATACATGTGGTACAAAGACTCATATTAATAGGACCCTAGCATCAACTAACCCATGGATGACATGACATTACTTTTCTTCCATACAAAATATTCATTACATATGATATTCCATCTAATAGGGGAAGACATTACATATTCCTAACAAGACCCACATCTTGAGATTCCCAAACATTCCCTATGTCATAATCTACTCTAATTGAAGGTTGCTACCATGTAGAGAAAGAATAAGAATAATTAACAGATGTCCACCTTGATATGTCACTATTAATTAGTTTCATGAATATGAGTAAAATCTTTGGGGGAATCATGGAGTAGGTAACAATATCTAAGGAGGAATACATATAAGGGGGAACTGACATCACATCATCATGTTTCAATCATGGAGTTGACATCACCAAACATGGTGGTAGAGGTTTCCCATCTTTGTAAAATGGGAATGTAAGGAAAAGCCACACATGATGCGTGGCCTTGGAAGAATGAATTAGTCACAAAAATGTTGAACCCAACATGAATATCTTCTCCTAAATCTATGAGGACTAGTGAAATTGGTGAACCATCAGATTTCCATGTCACCTGATCCATATATTCTACAACAAGTCCCGCCTAATGAGTTGTGGGATAACCATGAATCTTTCATGTGACTACGGGAAGATTTTGTTGGGCCACTGGGAATCTCTTTCACGAGATCTGTAGTGATAACTGATTCCATGTACTTCAACGGACTCATGGTATAGGAGATAGATGATCTAGTTCTAATATATGTAGGGGCTTGGGGAATGTTTTTGTTTCAATCCCACATGATTATGTTCCTACCATGTAATAATCACATCTTTATATATTGGGTGCCCACGTCCCATATCACCCTATGGGATCAACGGAAGTACGGTTATCAACACCCTTGTTCACTGATTCAAATAATAATAGGTCATAACCACTAGGGATATGTCCTATTAGGATCTCAATGTATTTATACCCTACAAACATATCTACCCTGGAGGGCCACAAAATAGAAAACAACCCTAATTCATTGCATACCCACAATAGGGGTCATTCCCTGATGAATTCATATAGATAACTCCCCTATATCAATGAGTTAGGGATGTTTGACTAATAACTATAGTGGTCACTACCTAGGAGGTTCCCAAGAGGGATCCCAGTTGGCCTCATTAGCACGAGCACACATCAGTCTCATGGGATGATGAGTAGATTAACCCCATCCTCACTCTGTCGTCCTAGATCCAGAACACTTGGTGATGATGCTGGGGGGTGGCCTAGAACATTTCCCAAAATTAGGCATCCTATGAATCTCTAGTGTTCCCATACACTAATAGTGTATCCCTTCATATTACAAAGTAATTTGAATGGGAATGTGTATTTACTTGTTTGTGACTGAGACCCCAGCCACCTATCATGATGGCTAGGTATACTCTCTCAGTTGATGGTGCCACGAGCAACCGTTATGGTTTATCCTGTGATAAAGAAATTGAGGTGTATGTTATCGTCGATCCACCACAAACCATTATGAATTCCTTCCGTCAACCATCACCAACTGATGTGGAGGTACTCCCCATGTTGATGATATTTCCTACACTGAGGATACATCCCAGGGCAATAGGGTGAACAACCATTGGGGGGGGGGGGTTGTTCATATGCCACAGGTCACAACATGTGTAGGGGAGACCCAATCAATGAAGGAACCTTCACTCCCACTGCTAGAGTTGGTGGAATAAGATGGTCTTATATGACTTATAATCCCGATTTCTTAGTTCAACAAAATATTAAAATCCCATTGTAGTTCCCTATAAAATAGAGGATGTATTTTCCTCCTTTTAAGGACTCATATGAAAACCATCTCTATTTCAATTAGTTTTCCTCCTCTCTACCTCCACACTAGAAGTTGGAGATATGTCGTGGTGTGGGTTTATACCCAAAAATTTTGGAGATCACTCCATTGATCCCCAAGGATATTTTTTTGATCTCATGCATGAGGAGGTAGTATGAACACTCTCTTATATAGATATAATCTTGAAGATGAATCCACCAATAAGATATATTCTAATATAAAGTAGATGTTTAAGAAGTTTTTCATGCCCTCTTCTACTAAATTGGAAGCAAAATAGATCCATTTCAATATAATCATCGATTTCTAGGCCAATGTTGATTGTGGATTAGACTGACCGAGAGTTGGATAACCCTCCTAGTGATTAAAAAGAGGACTTGTGGGGACTCTTGGGAAATGACCAGCTATTAGTCACATTTTTGACAACTTAAACCTATTTTTTTATCCTAGTGTACCTCACTGAGGAGCCTATTGTTTTTTTCAGAATATTTGGGAAATATTAAACAACCTCAAGGACTATCAGCTAATATAACATTGAATCCATGGGCAACTTGATTCCATTACCCAATAGTACAAGAGTGTCGATATTACAATGCTCCTCGTATTGTATCACCCTGAATCATTTTGTTACCAATAGAATATTCAGCATACCTATGTTAAGAACCTCACTATTCTCTTTCAAGTCAGGGAAGAAGATTCTGAAAAACTTATTTTGGATGATGGGGAAGTATACTGCCAAATATTTCATCCATATCCCACATAAATAACATGACCATCAATCTAGACTACCCATTGATAGTGAAGGTTAATATCTGACAAATTACATAGTTAACATAATCACTATTGACCCTCCTAGGGATCAGAGGATTTGGGATATAAACATGGGGCATTATGGGGAGAACCTACTCCAAGGTGTGTAATAGTAATAGGTAAATCCTTTGATAGGTTCTTTCACTCATCATAATATCTTGTAATTGGTCCTTCTTAGTCCCCCCAATGATACATTGTCACCTACCCACTGATATAGCACTAGTGACCAAAAATACTCACTGGGATGATGTGATAGATTCTCTCACCACCCTCCTTGAGGATATGAGGACAAAATAAGAGTCAATCCTCTTGAGGTAAAGTCGTATCTTACATGGTGTATGCTAGATGTACCCACCATTAGAATTTAGTAACCTGAGTTTCACTCTATTCAATTGTACATGTGATCTACTACAACACCTAGACCACTTTATAACGTTGTTTGGCCCCATGTTAAGGACTCCAGAACAAAAGGATTCTACCAAACACCAATTCCTATTCCAAACCCTCGATGGACCTACATTCACGTGGTATAAAAATATAGTTATAGGATCAATTTTGGGCTAAGAAGATCTCCACATACAGTTCCATTAATAGTTCAACTACACCTTACACAAGACATCATCACTAAATTATCAAAATTAAGAATGAGGCCCAATGAGTTATTTTTGGACTTCATTTCCCAATTTATGGGACTCACAAACTCGCTTGATGTAATGTCCTGGATCTAGGATGTCACAAAGTGGTATCAAATGATGTTTTATTTTCTTCATTGCCTTACTATTTTGAACCAATAGACTGGGATTGGAATAAAAAATTATTGGTAATTTGTTGTTATTTGGAGTATCTAACCTGTGTGTAGGGAAAGTCCATGTTACCTCAAATATTGCAATTTTTAGGTTTTGTAATTATTACTGTTTAAATAATTTCAACATTGGGAGATTCACTTTTTTTGTTATGATTAATATAATCATGGTTTTATTTATGTTTAAACATGATGAGATTAGGGTATTCCATCTCATGAATCATGTAGGTACTTTCTAGAGATCACATTTCATTCATTCTGGTCATTCCATTTAGGGAGCATTACTATTTTCATGATGTTGTGATGGATATTTTTCTAGATATGCATGTTGTTCTAATATATATCATGATATAAATATATTCTATTTTGATAGGGTATTGTTATATGAAATATTTTATTTGGATTGATGTTAATCTTTGGTCCATGATGTATTATGGGCTCTCTCGGATCGTACTTTGGTGGATCATGTTTGAACTTAATTGAATTATATCAAGGATTGATATGAATAATGATTCCAAACATTTATTAGCGGGGAGTATGGGCTCTCAAGATTTAGAAATTGGAATTACATGGCCAATATTTAAATATTATGGGGGTTTTGGAGAAGTTTCAGGGTCTTACTATCAAGAAACCTAAGCAACACGGCGTGTGAAGTTATGAACACACGACATGTGTTCTTCTGTTCTAGAATAAATGAATTTTCTTAAGTACACGCTATGTACCGTATGTACATGAAATGTAGTTGTAAACAATGTGACTAAATTTTTGAATTGAGACACATGGTTGGGAAACCATTGGTAAAACACACCACATATAGGGAGTCCATTCCCTACATTATTGGAATGTTTTCAGGTCGTGTCACTAATGACATGGGTGGATTGAACATTCATTGTACATGCAGTGTCTAGGGTGTGCACGCCATGTAATGTTAATCCCAATGATACATGTGGTTCTAGCTATGTAGAAGTATTTAGGTAAGAGAGAATATTCAAGTACATGTTATGTATCAGGATAATATGTCATGTGAATGGGGTGTTACACAACTAGGTTTCCATAGGTACACACCCATGATAAGGCATAAGGGGAACTTGTCATGTTGTGGTTCTACAGGCCATGTAACCCTCGTTTAAAAAAAATTCCTACTATTATTCCATTTTAGAACTTCTATGTTGAAGTCCTTGATAATATTAAAATGAGGTATGTGATTGACCTTGTCGAGTCATGCCACATAGATGTCCTCTGGTATTATGCCAGATGTAGAGAGATGATCAGACACCGGAAATAGTAGAACATGGACTACTAGAAAATACACTCATCGTGCCTATCATGGCCCCGGATATTATACCAGATCTAGGTGCCGACATACAGTTCCATAATGTCTTTATGAGGATGATTTAGGCTTTTCAGATAGCACCACATCCGTCCCTAACAATGGAAAATTTGACACTGGTGTTCAAAATGTAGAATCCTCCCACTAATTTAGGGAATGGAGGACCACATGATGAAGACTCATGGGTAGAGGGAAGAATTTATATAATCAATAATATAGGGACACCTAATGAGAGGATGTTTATGCTCATGACATACATGCTTTTTGAGGCCACCAAGAGATGGTGGGATGTTATCTCATTGGAGGGACATCATTGGGATATGGTTGGGGAAGTGTTCTAGAGGAAATTCTATGACTACTTCTATACCGAGACACTGAGGTATGATCCAGCCTGATATTTCTTGCATTTAGAGATGGTTTCTCTTTTAGTGATGAATTACTCTTCACGCTTCACAGAGCTTCAGCGCTTCACACCTGTTCTCGGGGGAGACGAGTAGTCACTGGCAAGGTAGTTTGATGATGATCTCAGGTACGGTATCTAATCATCAGTGAATGTTTTCATGATAACATCAGTGACTACTATATTAAATCATATGATGATTACTGATCAAAATATAATGGAGTTTGGATTTATGAGCTAGGGTGGTTCAAAATCCTATGTTGGTACTCTTTCGACAGATATTAAGAAGTTCTGCAAGAATATTTCATGCAATATTTCTTCATGTAGATGATTTCGACTGCTACTAGTGTGGAAAGATTGGGTACATGATACTTTAGTGCCCAAGGGATCTATTTGAGTGCTGATCCTATGGAAAGATAGGCCATATTCATCATTTTTACAGGAAGATCTCACCATTAGTTAGTGAGATGGGATCTTTTATGACTCCATGTATAGAACCAGGACCAAAAGATTTTCAGCAGTCTAGAAATGGGTGTCTTTCATGTTGAGAAGGTGGTCTTTCCCATGGTATCCAGAAAATAGGTTTTCAATGTTAACATGGTGGACAAGTTCATGGTAGCCAGGCAGGGTCATATAGTGGCAATACAAGTCAGACATTGGCGATGGAGTAGACCCAATATGAGTAGGACCACGAACCCTATACGGTTAAAAGTAAGATTCTAGTTCCTTATTTTTATCTTCTACACTTTTCGATATAGGGGATTACCATAGTTTTTTATATGTTATCATTAAAGAGAACCTTGGGATTTGTATCTTTACATATGATTATGATATGATTCTAGAAACCCTCTTGGGGATTATGACGGTTGGTGTACATTAGTGCAAGGAGTGCCATATAATGTTATTGGGTGTCACATATTGTGAGACCTCTATGTCATAGATATGAAAGGAGTTTATATCATTCTCATTATAGATTGGTTGGTCTCCTTTCATTCCTTTATTGCCTGCTATCGCCACAGGGTGATTTTCACATCACACAAGGGATGGTCTTTTTTACACAAGGGGGAATGAGATGTCTAGGCGAGTAGAGATGGACATGAGCATAATGGGATGGGAGAAGTTACAAAGCAGATTTCTAGTTATCTAGAAAACTAGTGGACATCACATATGGACTTTCCTCCGATGGTGGATAATTTCCATGATGTCTTTTCCGAGGAATGTTCACGTTTACCTCCAAAAAGAGAGATGTATATTTATATATTGAGCTTGTTCTAGGAGTGGCACTAGTGTCAATTCCTCCATATAGGATTGATAAACTATAGTTACAAGAGGTCACGAGGCAGTTTAAGGAGTTATAAGAAAAGGGTTTCATCCGACCCAGTACTTCTCCTTGGGGATCGCCTATTATTTTTACCAATAGGGTGGATGGTATCCTCAGACTGTGTGGGGATTATCGGAAGATGAACATGATTATGTTCAAGAACCAATATCCCTTTGGAAGGATTGATGATCTCTTTTATCAGCATAGAGGAGGCTGAGTGTTCTTTAATATAGACTTGATATTTTGTTATTTTCAGTTGTGTGTTATACCATCTGATATACTTGTTATAGCCTTTTAGATATGCTATGGTATAAATGGTTATTTGGTTATTCTATTCGCTGTCACAAACACGCAGACAATATTCATGGTAGGGATAAACCAAGTGTTCCATCCTTACATAATTATTTTGAGGTAGTAATCATGGAAAACATCTTGGTGTCCACTCACACTTGACATGACCATGTATTATATTGTGAGATTGTATTGGGTAAACTAAAAGATCATTAGTTATATGATAAGATCTCAAAATTCCACTTTTGGATTGACCACATTCACTTCTTAGGTCATGTTATCTCAGAGTCAATAGTATTATTAGTCCCATATAAAGTGAGAGTGGTAGTTTTTTGGGAGTACCCGAAGTATGTCTTTGAGTTATTGAAATTTCTAGGGCTGGCTGGTTACTGCAGATGCTTTATTCAAGGCATTTCACACTTATTAGCGCCATTGATGGTCCTGAATAAGAAGGTTTTAAATTACTTGTGGATAGATTCATATGATTCCTCTATCCAAGAGATGAATTTATGATTGACTTCAGCACCACTATTTATTTCTATTGAGCTGAGAAAGGGTTACATTGTTTACTGAGATGCATTAGGTATTGGGTTGGGAGTAGTACTTTTACATGGGGAAGGAGTTGTTGCAAACAAGTATCAGTAGTTGAGGCCACATGAGATGAATTACCCAATGAATGATCTCGATTAGGCTGTAGTTGTGAAAACATTACCATATTGAAGACACTATATTTTGGGATATCATTTTGTTTTATACCCTTACCTCAAAAGAATCAAGTATATCATTACTAAACGAGATCTAAATTTGAGACAACGAATGTGGGTTGAGTATTTCAATCCTTTAACTTTGAGAAATCATACACTCCTGGAAAAGGAAATACATTGGATGATTCATTGAGGAAGAGAACTCAAATACGTGCATTTTAGGAGGATATTAGTAAGTGTTTTCTTCTGGATCAGTTCTATGAGATGCATTTGGTGGTGCATGAAAGACAAGGGAAGATGTTTCTTTCTTCTATATTTTTTACCTCTACTCTAATGTATTGAGTGTGGATGAGGAAGCTATTATATTCCAAAGGCCTAGTCCTATGGGAGAGTGTGTTAGGTGAGGACCCTACTCATGGGTGGACCATAGGAGATGATGAGGTTTTTCATTTTCATGGACACACATGCATGTCAGCAGACATATGGGAGGATCTGTTGTAATATTTTCATGCCCCTGTATGGGATGTTCATCATGGTGTCACCAAGATGTATCAAGATCTACAATGTAGGTGTTAGTGGACATGCATGAAGAATGATGTAGATATTTTTTATGAGATTTTCAACCTGTCAGCAGGTGAAGGTGGAGTATCAGTGACTGGTAAGGCTATTACAGTAGTTACCCATCCTGAGTAGAAGTGTAATTATGTCACGATGGATTCCATGATGGTTTTACCAATTTCACCTAGAGTAAATGATGCTATATGGTTTGTTGTTGACAAAATAATGAAGGTTTCACATTTAATGTTGATCATGGAAACCTTCTACGTTGATGAGTTTGGAATGTTGTACATATAAAAAATAGTTATTTAGCATGTGGTTTTGCACTCTATCATTTCATATTGGGATGGTTGATCTAATTCTAATGTCTTGATGGGTCTACAAAGAGCTTTGGGTACACAGGTACATCTAAGTACAACAGACTATCCCCAAACATATGCCCAGTCCGAGTGCATGATTCATGTTTTGAAGGACATACTTCAAGCTTGTGTCATGGATTTTGGGGGCTCTTGGGGGTGTTACATACCTATATTGGAGTTTTCCTAGAATAATAGTTTTGAGTAAATGATTAATATGGAACCATTTAAGGCTTTGTATGGAACTCAAAGTCGATCACCCCTATATTGGCTGGTGGTAGGAGAGACAGGTATGATGGGACCACATCTTGTCCAGGAGACTACTGAGGAGGTGGAGTTGACTCAGAGTAAGATGGATACTCCACAGTATTGCCAAAAATCTTATGCAGATCAAAAAACAAAACCTCTGGAGTTTGAGTTTAGAGATGATGTTTTCTTATGTGTCACACAGAGGTTGGGACACAAGGGGATTATGATGTATTGGAAGATTTCACTGAGATACATCGGGCCATTTGAGTTTTTAGAGAGAGTTAGCCTAATTTACTATCAGTTTCAGTTAACATAGAGGTACAGGGATATGCATTATGTTGTTCATGTTTCTCTTCTATGGTGTTACTTTTCAAACTCATCTCATGTTTTTCATCCTGGGGAGGTTGAGTTGTAGGTGGATTCATCCTTCGATGAGCACCCTATTCGGATTGTGGATCACATCACGAAGGTTCTCTATAGACAATTTTTTCATCTCATATGGCTGATATGGAAGCACATGAGATTACCTGACAAGAAATTAATGAGGGAGTATGATGTACTATTATATTGGCCAGATTTGTATGATGTTTCTTCTCTACCACCCTATGAAAGGAAATTTGGGGACAAATTTCTTTAAGGGGGAAGTTTGTAAGAAACAGGATCATCACATCAGTTATGGATCTTGATTTCACATTGTTATTTAGAAAAAAGTATGAAATGGGTTTTTTTATGTACATGTCTTGTACTAATGAGTACACATCATGTACCCATTTTCAATGTAAATCTATATAATATACATGTAAGGGCTGAGTACATGGTCGTGTGATGACCTGGAAGACCTCTTAAGAAGGGGGATGGTCAAGGCTACTAAATATAGTGTACAATTAATGAACATGCTGTGTAATTTTCTTTTTATTTGATATATTTGAGAAGTGTCACATCTCATGTACAGAACTAACTTCTTATTCTCGTGTTTCATAGAAGAGCAATTGGGAATGATGAAAAAAGATCAAACACCCGTTTTTTCATCGGATATCCGATTGAGACACTATCAAGTGTTTTGGAATACCACAAGATATTTCTCAATTCCCCTCGATCCTTTCTTCTAGATTATTACTCTATCATAGGTTATTCATGGTTGGGAGTATTTTATCGTTTTGTAGATCTACATTTTTCTAAGCTGATTCAGGGTCCTGTGTTCAAGTGCATCAATCGTGAGATATCTAAGTATGTGGTTTCTACCTTTTGTTGTTCGTATTTCGATTATATGTGCTAAAAGTGCCTCATACTGACATTTGAATTACTGCTTGATTTTTAATTTAACCATGTTTATTAACTGCTATGGTTTGATTTATTAATTAAGGGGGTTTTCCTATGTGTAAGGCCAGATACCTTATTTATGGGACACCCCATGTGGGTGTTTCCCTTTTATTGTTTTTTATTTCCTTTTGGTCTAGGACACTAACAATTCATTCCTTTTTTCCATGCCTTGGTTGATTATGATAGTGTCTGATTGATTAATGGATATTCATGTGATATGCTTGTGAATTATTGACAATGTAGTAGTTATATATTAAATGATATTCTATGATATGTTATGTGCACCATTCATTTGAACAGGACCGTGAGAGCCTTGTTGTAGAGGTTGAGCCAGGGGTATTGACCATGAGAGCTACCCAGGAGGTCATTTATAATTTATTGATGAAATGTTAACCTTGTGGTATATACTGTGAGAGCAAACCAGGTGGTCATTTGTAAATGATTATTTCTATTTTAGTCCAAATGGGTTAGTCCATGAGTGTATCCCATAAGGCCTTTATTTAATACATTGGAATTTTGTTAAACAAAATTGGATAGACTGTGAGAGCTTACTGAGAAGGTTTTTTATGAATTATTGAATGATTTTGAGAGTCTTCCAAGTCGATGAACAATCATGGACTTGGTCTTACTTGACTGTTTAGATGGTCATCAGAGGATTTTTCTTTGATACATACATAGGGGATATATATTTAGGCTAGATGCCATGGTCGAATGAGTAATTGGATGACTAATAATGTTTTCAAAGTAATGTAATTTATAACTATAAGATTGTTTACTTTGGATTACTTCCTAGTTTATTTCATCATTTTTGCTTATTACGTTATATAGATTCAATGATAGTTATGAACAATTATTTTAGTGGTTTCATACTATGATTCATCACATAACCTCTTTGGGTCATGCTTTTGTGACCTACATATTATATTATTGATGGTATACATAATGGCATGCACCCTTCTTCATCTGGTACCTGACTACTATTTGAGTTGGAGCTCTTGGGGCCAAGGTGAGGATTGTGATGCTGTTGGAGTTTAATTTTTTTTATAATATGGGTTTTTATTGTATTTCCCTTATTGTGACTTGTTTGGCTACATTCCAAGACACATGTGATATACATCATTTATATATATTCTCCAGTTTTTTCTTATCATCAGACATTCACTGTTTGCTTTTTTGGTATGGTATTACTACTTCCACAATTGCTTACTATTTGTTTTCCACTATACATACTCTTCCAATGAGTGAATTTTCCCCAATATCACACTTTTTCGCTCAAATCTAGTTGGAAGACTCTATAATTTTGAGAAATGTGATTGATGTAATGTGACCAAATAGGTTTGGGAACCTTTTGGTTGCACCCAGATCTAGTCCTTTAAAGGATCCTCGAAACCGGTTGGTCACATAACCCCAAGTGCATTCCCACAAATGCCATTGGATGTCGACTATCAGTAATGTACAAGGTATTATATTGGGGAAACAATTCCATTATTGGCAGAGTTTACACAACCGAAGAAAATATTAATCAATAGTGGAAGCATTAACACCATACACCAAAAGTAAAAAATTAATGGTTGATAGTAATAAAAAAACTGTATAATATATATAAATTATGCATGTCACATGTGTCTAGGAATGTAGCCAAAAAAATTTAAAATGATGTAAGTAAAATAAAAAAACCAATGTATAGAAATTCAAGTAAACACAATGAGTATTGTAACCCTCATCTTGGTCTCAAGCTCTCTAGCTCCAAATCAATCAAGTACCAGGGGAAGAAGGGCACAAGCCCTTTTCTATAGCTAATCATATAATCTCTTTGGGTCTAAAATCATGACCTTAATAGGGTATGAGACGAATCATATTAGTAAACCACCAAAATAAATTTTCCTAACAGAGAGTGAATATATATAGTTGGTAATAAGTATAAATCAAGAAATAAACCTAGAAGTACTCAAGAGTTAAACATCCAACAATTTTCAATTACATTCTTTAACATTTATTATTCATCCGTTGATTCATGTAGCCCTAGGTTATAGAATAATACATGTATCCCCTCTGTATGAAAAAAATTAAAGTCTCATAATACCATCTAAACAATCCTATAATATAGAGTCCATGCTTGTGCTATGACTAGGAAGACTCATCACAATCATTCAATCATTGATAAACAACCCTCTGGGAATGTTATCATGGTCTAACCCCATTGATTTAACGTAGCGCCAAATCATTATATAATGAATATTTGAGAAGATCTCATGATCTGACACCATTGTTCTAATATAGTACTAATAATTTACAAATGAACACATAGGAATCTCTCAAGTTCAATACCACTTTGTCAACATGTCATCAATAAATTTTAATCAACCTCACATGTATCTTTCATGGTCAATACCTCTCAGTCAATATCAACACCAAGTCTCTCACAGTCTTGTGTAGATACATGGTGAACATAAAATCTCAAAGTATCTAAGGTAATATATAACTACTTCATGGCTAATCATTCACAATCATATCACATGCATTTCCTATAATCAATCAAACTCCATCCTAATCAACCAAGGCATGGAAAACAAGGAAAGCCTAACAGGAATCCTAGACCAAGCAGTCAAAAACAATCAAACAAGGGAAACAAACCCTTGTTTTGTCCCATAAAATAGGTATCTAACCTTACACATAGTAAACAACACATAATTAATCAATCAAACCATAGAATGAAATAAACAGTGTTAAATTCCAAATCAAGCAATACCCCAAACGTGGGTATGCATGACTTTTAGCAAATATAATCAAAATACGAACAACTGAAGGCACAAAACACCTACCTCAATGTCTCATAGTCAATATACTTGAACAATTTCTCTTGAATCGTCCTATAAGGTGTAGATCTAAAAAAGGATGGAAAACACCTGACCATGAATAAACCACGATAGAAGAATAATCATGAATAAATTCTCTAGGGGAATTGAGAACTCACTAGTAGAATTCTAATGCTCCTAACAAAGTCTCAATTTGAGATCAGAAGGGGAAGTAGGGGTTCAATCTATATTCATCATTTCTAATCACTTCATTATGAATCAATAGATGAAATATTCAGTTCTAGACATGATAAATGACCCCTCTATGATATATCAAATAAAAAGAAAAGCACATTTCTTGTTCTTTAAATGTACAGGCCGTGTAGTAGCGTTAAATGACACAAATATTAAGTGGTAATCTAGGTCATCACATGACCATGTACTGGGCCATTACAAGGATAGTACGTGGATATACGCAGACACTAGGTAAACATTGTGTGCTTAGAAGTACAAGAAATGTACTTATAAAAACCCCAATTCTCCCTTTTTCCACAAAACAACCTAAAATCAAAAGATCCATACCTGAAGTGAAAATATCAGTTCTTACACATTAAATACAACTTTATCAAGAATGGATTCTCATGATGTGTGTTGAGAATGTCAAATATGAGTTAATCCCTCCCATCATTTCACTAAAATATCCCGACAGATTTCAATAGTTATCCAAAAAGGATCAACATTTGGAAGATGCCTTGCAATGTGACAAGAAATAGTCCCACCCATTCCCCCGTCTAACTCCCATGAGACAACCCATAAATGTAGAGACAGTTGTTGATGTGAAAGAAGAGGCTCTTGAGCTAGTCCAATTACTGGCCCTTTTACTAGATAAGACCCACCAAGTGAATCCCCATCAAGAAAAACCTTTCCCAATGAAGCCTCATCAGGAACATGTATAGCCTCATAGAGAAAAAATTGCCTCATCCCTCATTAAGGACGAACACATAGAGCTCTATTTGTAAAAAGATGGAATAAGACATAATCCCTCAATGATACACAAGTACCAGGTTATTTCATTTGTGTCCTAGAAAAAATGGATTCTGATATTTATAGAATGAAATAGACCCCAATAGGTCAAACTCACCGATAACACGAGTCATTTTACAATTCATATGATCATTGTACACACAATTATAGAATGGTTTGTCTTTATGTATTGGCATTAGGACATAGTGGATCCTGGCATAGAAAAATCGGGTGATGTTTTAGAATAAGTGGAACCTATATTTGCTGAGCCTGATTGTCACAGAGAAGACTCTAGTGAGTGAAAGATGGATATATTCTAAGGAATGAAAATGTTTAGTGATCATTTGGATCAGATGACAGTCAGTCATGCCGATTGAATTGTTCATGATTTCTAGAGAAAACTAGTACCTCTTGTAGTTATTAAAACTATTCTAGAAACTATGTCCATGCATGTGTCATAGACATCTAATCATAGAAAGAGTATACATTGGAAACATAATAGGAATTAGATTCCACCACCAATATTGAAACAAACTTGTATCCTTCGAGACTGTATGCCACTTGATGTAGAATATGTGTCCAGAGCACATCCCTCCCTTGAATATCCCACTGATGAGTAGAATGAATATACCTCTATTAATGTTGTTGAACTAATGGGTCATTACAAAATTCTCGATCATGAAGAATACTATGAAAACACTTTAGTAACCTCTGGTCGATTCCATTAGAGGAGCGGTATAGGACACACCAGCTGATATAATGTCCAAGATAGTGTTTTAGGCCATAAAAATGCGTGTTCTGGTACTTTTAGTCAAGATATTCATGATACTACAGTCTCATGTATGGATTTCATGTAAATCCTTCTAAATTCGCTTCTTATATTGATCCTCCTGAGCTGAGTATATTAGTTGACCATCCGACTCAACTATGACAACACGGTGAGTAACAATGCCTATCTAGGGCCTAAGGCCAGCCTTCTAGGTACCCAAATGTTATATGTTCAGAGAAAACTAGGTAACCAATGGAACAATATTTTGAGTAAATGTCAATACATGTTTCATCATGAAACAGTTTCCTCTTTACTCCCTACTATGGAATGAACATATACTAGAAAAAAAATTCCCCTTATCTGATATATGTTGTGTTCAAGCACCTCATTGGCATACCGGTGTGACTTTTGATCCATGAGGATCTCTTCTTTTGAAAAGAAATCCCTATACCCCTCATCAGTGATTTGAAGATCCCCCTTCAGTTTTCAACTCAGGTATCTATCAGCAAGGCCAATTATGAAATGAAAGATGAGCATGAGTGGTGTCGGCAAATAATTTAATTTTTCAAAGAACATGAGGGTGATACAATTTAGGGGGACATACTCCCATTGTGTATTACTAGACTTTTAAATAGTACATATTACATTTGCTTTCATGTGGATACTGGATCTAGGATCAGTATCATAATGAAATAAATAATCAACATGTTGTGGATCAAATATGTGGATGTAATCTCCTCTAACAATATAATTTAGAGATTTGATAAGAGAAAGAAGAATCCTCATAAAAAGATGACATTGTATACTCAATTCAGTGGTCTGGTGGAAATCAATGAATTTATGGAGGTCTCATAGGATGCATCCTACAACAACCTATTGGTAAATCTATGGCTCCATTTTCATGAAGTGGACCCCTATTCATACCACTAGTGCCTCAAATACTCCATCGATGATCGACTAGGGGTACTCCAGGATGATTCTTGTCTCTTTGAATCTTTTTAGTCCTATTAAATGCATGTCGAGAATAAAAAAACAGAACCAAAACATCCCCAAATTGATGATGTTTATTGTATCAACCCCACCAATGATCGGAAAAACTATTAATAGATCCTTGCTTTTTCTTGAAACACATATTTTTCTTTCTAATCAATTAATTAGGACCCTTAACACTAGATCTAGGATATTTTTTTATATTCCCCAAGAAGAAGTGGTGCTTGTAGGTTAAATCATATGTCCAAACCAAACCAGGATGCCATCCAACCCAATAGTCTACCCATCTCGAGATAAGGCATGAAGGGTGTTGTCGATACCTGTGGTCTGGAAACTACTGTTTGACATCAAAATAATTAAATGGGACTGATTTAGCCCAATAAACACCCACAATAAAAATACCAAAACCGAACACATTGAAAACCCATAAAATGTCAATCAAAAAAATATAAAGATCAATCAAAATGCAACACCTGTTGAACATAAACAAACTAAATAAAAAATTAAATCCGAACCACGATGACATGATCTACACATGACCTCTTGGTCACCACCTTCTACAAGACCAACCTACTCTATAGGAAAACACACAAACAAGAAACTTGAATGAATAAAACAGCTCAGGTCTACTGAAATTGAGTGGATAATGTTGGGTGTGAGTTAAATAGGCCAGTAGACAATGACAACAGAATCCATGAATTTCCTTTCTTAAAATATTTCACAAACACTAATTTAAAATATATATAGAAAATGGGATTTTAATCATTTTATGCAACAAATCACATTTTGAAAAAATTATCTTTTTAAAATAATAAATGAAGCTTTCATTTTCAATAATGGTTTCACATTTTATAACCTAGTTCAAAACCTAATACTAAATACAAAATCCCTACAAACTGACCAAAAAGTGGATATGCATAATGTATAAGAAACAAAACATGTTGACACAAACTAGTATGGATAATATACACATGTGAATGAAATAAGTAGACATAAAATTAGTAGAACATGGGAATTTCATAAACATCTCTATATGAAATCTCTGGATGTACTATGTTTGGATGGCCCATCCGGCTTCTGGTGCAACTCCACTGTCAACAACCAACTATCTGTTAAAAACTATCCAATCCAGTGGCATGTTAGACCTAGACTATAAACAAATCCAAGGGTTACAACTCATCTTGTCAAGATAAACAAGAAACTACCACTATACGAAATAGATTAGCCCAAGAAATCCCATGATAATTGTACATGATGATTGGGATGGTCCACATATGTATGGCTCAACTGAACCCACTGCCAGCATGCTTGCCTATCCTAAACACTGAAACCAGATATGAAATATCCCTCTCCTTGGGGAATCCTCCATAGATGTTCCCATAACAAAATAATCTATTCACAAGTTCCAATCAATCCATCAAATCATTTGAGATTCAAAACACACTTTCCAAAACATTTTAAAATACCAATCAGACCTTCACACTACCCAAGGATTCAATCTATTTTCCAAACATGCCATGATGCCCACCAGTCCCATACATCGCATGAGTTCCAAAACCAATTTCAAAATCATCATAATGTTCCAATTAGAACTTCATACCATGTCACATCAATACTATCATTTCAGAGACAATTCAATGTGCCATCTAGGCCTCTGTCATTTCTGATTCCAATACATTTACAACAACATTTCCCGACAATTTCCAATTTCAATATGAAACACAATTTTCATGAGCACAATGCCAAACTATCCTTTACAATTTAAATCCAGAACCACTTTAAATCCAATTTGAATACATGCAACAACACAAACTGTTCAAAATGGGCCCTCATGCTAATTATTCACCAAGACATATTTCAAAAGGCTAAATGGGACTTTATGATAGTTATTCCACAAAACATACCACAAAGATTCAAAATGTTCCAAGATTTATAGAACACATTTTAATTCACGCTTAAATCTACTAGAAACACCAATACACCATATAGAAATAATGGAACATCTTTTTGATAAAGAAAGAGGGAAGGGATTAGAAGCCTTTGAAAAACCAATGTTCTAGGAAAACATCATTCTCAAAGACCATTATTATTTTTTTACATCCCTATGTGAACGCCATTTTCATATGTATGTGCCATCATCCAATGTCACACTTCACATATCCATGAAATCACCCAAAACCACTTTTTAAAGAAACATCAATTCCTTTACCACCAAACACAACAATCCATACATAAAAATCAAAACAAAAGAGTCACCAATTTTAAAATACAATAACCATATCACATCCCAACCATAATACCTAAACATAACCAAGGGAAAACACCACACAAATCACCCATTTTCACATTCAATGAACAATTGACATTTTATAAAATACCATGTGTGCATTTGCATAATGGAATTTTTAAAAAACCCCTTAGAAAACAATTTCACACCCATTTCCATCATGAGATTACCAAAACAATTTATACTAACACATCACAAGAATGATTTTAACATTTTGAGAACACTCAAGCTAATATCAATCATTAATAAAATGTGTTGGAAAAGAAATGGATGGATACACATACCACAACAATGTGTAAATGTGACAAAACTTTAGGATATGGATGAATACACCCCAAGAGACAATTTCCACACCCTAACATCAAAATAAATAAAAGAACACATAAACCCTAAAACATAGGGCTTCTCAAAGTGGAACCCACCAATAAAATACTTATAAAACATAAAGTAACAAATATTATAAAATGAAATCAACAATAAACTCAATGAAACATTCCTAATAACCTTCAGAGAGATTAAATTGAAGAAGGGGAACACTTAACAGGTTGTCCGCATGGTTTCCCAAAACATGCACTAATCATTAAATATTCAACTGTCAAAACAATAGAATCTCTAATAGTATTTCCAATTGGTTTCCTAAAACTGTAGATAGGTTGTGTGCCATACCCCAGACACCAACCCTCATGACACATGGTTTTCCATTAACAATGCATAGTTTGTCCAAATCTATGTTCAATCATTGAAACTCAACCCATGAAAGAAGAATTTAAACTAAAAACATCATCTACCTCAACGGATCGCATGATTAACACCCAAATTGTTCTCAATAAACATGTAAAAGCTAAAAATCATCTAAATCATACAAAACATAAAAATTAAAATTGAGAACTAAACCTGAACCTCATCCAAAAGAACCAAATCTATGAAAATAATAAAAAAAATGCCATGATCAGGGTGTGAAAATTCTCAACACTACAAACACTTTCTTCCCACTGAATTCCACTCAGCCACACGAAGAAAAAATCACAATCCAAAACTAGAATTAAGAAGAATGGAACAATAAATAATATAGCGACATTTCAATCGATGATTTTGAATCGATCAACTCTAAGTGAAACCAAAAAAAGAGCCACAAAAAGGAGGAGGGTTCTCCCCACTAAAAGAACCCGACTAGCATGACCCACATTGAAACTCTCATTAACACCATCACCAAATTGGCCAAAATATTCCCCCAAAACCCAAACTCACATACACAACACAAACTCAGCAAAACTTGTCATCACACGCTAAAACACTACAACTAGAACAGAGAGTTCTAAATAATGCCAACATGGGCCAACCAACACCGGAAATCTCAATGAATACTAAAAAACACCCACCCAAAAGGGGAACTCATGGAAGATATTCAATCCAAAAAAACAATTCATTATTTCCTCAAGATCTAAGAATATCCCAAAAAAGTTCAACTGAAATCCATAATCCATCCACCAAAAAGGTTAATAACACATTAGAGAGAAAAACTACTTAAAGACTCGCATTTAAAAGGAAAAACTATTCATATAAAAAAATAAAAAAACCACGAAGGCTCTTGAGATAATGAAGGCCATACTAATGAAAGGAGAACTATAACAAAGAACTTCACACATCTCCTCTCTATCATAGGAGATGAAAACTAGGCCACGATTTCATGCACCCCTAGTGATTTCCTTAATGTGTGAAAATGTTAACTCTAGGGCCTCGGGTTAGATCCCTTACATCTTGAATAATCTACCCCATAGTGAAAAGATGAAACCATCTATTAAAGGGTTTTTTTCATGGAAAATTCTCCTTATAAAACTTCTCTAGATGACCCAAATTGCCACAATTATGACACACCTTCTAAGGATTGTGACAGAATGACTTTGAGTACCCAAACCGACTACACTGAAAGCACACAAGCGAATGATCTGAAGAGCAAGAATAAAAAAATTATTAAAGAGGCTTTTCAAAAATATGTTCTTTTAGTACACACCTCTCTCTAAATGGGGAACCTTCACAGGTGTACTCAACCACCAACATAATTCATGAACCAACTCAGCTAGGAACGCCTCATCTACCAACTTCTCAAAATACAGATCCCTATAGTAGAGGGATGTCTCCATGATCTTGGAATGAAGACCCAAAGTAGAAATAATATATTTCAAATGATCATATGATGCTACCTATGGAGAAAAATAAACCATCTACATAAATTGGTCTACAAAAACTTTCACTATCGGTTGGCCTTACTAAACATCCAACAGATCTACAAATTTCTTCATCTTTAACTACTGTTGTATAAACCACTAGAAAAAATTGTATTAAACAACTTCCAAGACATCCCATATTATAATGTTTTTGGGATGATCACCTTCCACTAATACAAATATGGACCCTCCAATAAATGTAGAACAACATGGTATCTTACAGCTATAGGAGTTTTGAATGACCTAACAACATTCTCAACTTCTTCAATCCATTACACAACCTCTAGTGGACCTCGATCTCCATAGAAGACACAAAAAATTATGAAGAACTAGAAACAGGATATGACCCACAATAAACCATGAGGGGTCTTTCTAGGTGGCATAATCTGAACAGCATAAGGAAAAAAGTAGGATTCACATCAACTTGAAACTCAACCAAAAAACAACACCTCAGTTTAAAAAAAACCGGATAATAAGAAAAACATCATAGAACAAAACCAAGATCTAATTGGAAAAACCAACATTTCCATTCCAATTTAAAACATTTTTTATTTCATAGAATCATTCAAAATATCAAAAATCCATTTTCAAATCAAATTTCAAAATGCAAAATCCCACATTTAAAACAATATAAAACCACAATACATTTTTCTATTGAAAATAATTTCTCTATAATCCATCTTCCCTTTAAAAATATAATTTTAACACTACTTCTATAAAAACCATTTTCACTTTAAAATCACACTCACATGGATGAAGTCCAAATCAAAACCCAAATCATTCCAAAACACCCAGAATAGGGAAGTAGTATTTTTGCATCACCAGGTGACATGGTTAATGGGATATATCCCAGGAAAGAACCAACCACTAGGAATATCCTAATCCATGTGGTCAGGCTTCACATGGGTCACTACTGTATGTGGGACCATCACACCATACTATCTCACTTCTATTATTATCCCCAATCCACACTAACCAAAACACACACAAAAATACTCAAATCTCAGACTACCCATAGAAACTCAAGGATCAGAATGAGAAACCGACCATCACATACTTCATGTACCTGCTAATCAAGTTCGAATAGTCACAATCTCCAAACTACATGACACCCCAAATATCCAAGGTCTTCATTGATACCATTTTTTCTTAAACCAAATAGGTCTTCCATCCAAACCAACACCCAACCCAGCTTGAGGAAAATCCCAAAGGGTGTTCCCAGTCCCCAGGGGCTGAAAACTAGTGTCAAGCATCAAATTAAACCAATGGGAATGATTTCTTCCAATAAAAAACCAGGATCATAATACCAAAACTAAACATGTCACCATGAAATAAATTAGACATCAATAAATAAATAAATAAAATCCAAATAAAACATCATATGAACAGAACAAAACTGAATAAAAAACTAAATATAAAATATGTTTTCATGATCTCTATGTGACTTATTGGTATCCACCAACCAGAAGACCAAATGTCTCCATTGGAAAATACATGAAAAAGAAACGTGAACCCAAAAAACAGCCCAGTTCTATTGACACTGAGTGGCACAACTGAGGTATGAGATTAAATAGCTCCATAGGTAATCATGACAGAATCCTTCTATTTTCTTCCAAAAATATTCTAAAAATAGTAGCTTAAAAAACAAGAAGAAAATATAATTTCATCATTTTATGAAACCAAGCACAACTTTCCACAAATTTCTTTTTAAAACAACACTTCCATCATTCCTTTTCAAAAGATGTTACACTTTCCACAACCTACTTCTAATCCCAATCCCAAATATTAAATCCATACCAAGTGATGAAAAAGGGTCTACACAAAAATTAAAGGATAAAATCTAGTTAACATAAACTAAAAGTGTTAATATCCAAATGAAATAGAAATAAAATTAATATAAAGATAATATATCGTTGGAATTTTTAATACATATCTAGAGGATATCCCTAGATATACATAGTTCAGACTCACCTTTCGGAGTATTGTGTAACTCCACATTCAATAAACAAATAGATTCACTAAACTAAATAACCCAAGGGCATGTCCCACATGGCCTCTCTGTAAATCCAGGGAGTATAACCCATATAATAGAGGATTACAAGAAACCAACACTCAATCTTCTAGATGACTCTCGGAAATCCCATGATAATAGTACATGGGGAGTGTGGAGGTCCTCATATACATGGATCAACTAAACCCACTGCCACCTTTCTTGCCTATACCAAATTGTAACACCACTTATGTGCTTCCCCTATCCTTGGGGAATTATCCATTGAGGTTCCCATGTTGTAATAATCCATACAGAAGTTCCAATCGGGTTGTCAAGTCATTTGAGCTTGTAAAAACACATTCCAAATTTTTTTTAAAATATCAATCGAGCCTTCATGCTACCCAATATTTCAATATATTTTATAAAAATTACATGATATCTACTGGGCCCATATGTCACATTAGTTCCAATACCAATTTCTAAAACATTACATGGTACCATTCGGACCTCCACACCATGTTACATCAAAACCAACTTTTTTGAGACAACAGAAAGTGCCAACCGAGCCTTTAACATTTCCAATTCAAATAAATTTACAACACAATTTCTTGTACATTTAAAATGTAATTATCAAACACTGCCATCATATGCATAGTTCCAGATGGGAATTTACATTTTAAATCCAATACTACATCCAAACCAATGTGAAAACATGCAACAACATGAAAATTTCAAAATGTAACCTCATTCCAATTATTCACCCAGGAAAATTTCAAAATGAAAAATGGGCATTTATTCAAGTTTTTCAAGAAAACATATCTCAAAATTACAAATTTTAAAATATTTAGAGAACATATTTGAATTAACATTTAAATCCACTTGAAACACCGATACACTATTTATATATCAGGGAAAAATTTTATGAAAATAAAAGTGGGGAGGAAGGAGAAGCCTAGGAAATAACAAGTTTAAGGACTATTATCAATATTTTGAATCCCTATGTTCACCCCATGCCTAAATAGATGATGTAAAATCAAATTTCACACTTCACATATCCGTGAAATCACCCAAAAATCCATTTTAAAGAAACACTATTTTCATTACCACCATACAAAACAAGCCATACATAAATATCAAACCACAAAAGTCACCAATTTCGACATTAAATACCCATTTCACAACACTACCACAATACCAATAAATAACCAAGGAAAAACACCACCCAAATCACTTAATTTCCCTTTCAAAGATCAATTTAAATTTTAGAAAATAACCTCTATGCATTTACATAATGGAATATTTTATGAAGCCCTTTAAAACCCATTTCTCACCCATTTCCTTCATGAAGTTACCAATACAATTTATACTAACACATCACATGAAAGACTATAACATTTTGAAAATGCAAAAGGATGTCTCAAGCATCAATGGAATGTTTTGAAATGTAAATGGATATAATCAACTAACTCAATGATTTGTGAATGCAACAAAAAATTGGGAGAATAATGAATGCACCCCAAGGGATAATTCACACGCCCTAACATCAAAATAAATCAATCCGCACTTCAAACCTATCCCTTAGAGTGTTTCCAAGAGATAAACCACTATGAAATTTCCATGAAACCAGGAGTGAAGTAAGAGGAGAAGAGCAAATCAATCAGAAACTCAATGAGAATTACCTAATAAACTTTAATGAGATTAAATGGAAGAAGGGGGTTTGGGAGAAGGGTTTTTTGGTGCCCCCTGGTGTACTTAGGTCGAGAAAGGGAGGATAATATTGAATTGGGGTAAAAATAATGGAGGGGAAAAAGAGTAATTTAAAACATTTAATGTCCTCTAAAACCCATATGGTTTGGACGCATGGTTTAAAAAAACTATGTGCCAACCATGAACACCTTACCTGAGAGAAGGGGAACCCCACATATACTGACTACACAGCTTTCCAAACCGTCTGAAACTATCGGAAATATAATGTCCAAATTGTAGAACCCATCACATGCTTTCCACATTGTTTTCATTATCTATGAGTATGATATACACCATGACCAAAAATCTAACCCTCGAACCACACAATTTTACCTCATACATTAATGTTTATTCCCAATCCATGATCAAACAATTAAATAATAATTTGAATTCAAAACACCCTCTCTCATAATATACGTCACCGTTAACACCTAAAATGTCCACACTAACCATGCATATGATAATAAAAAGTCACTCAAAACCTTGAAAATATAAAAAATCAAACAAGGAACTCAGCCTAAACCACATGTAAAAGAACCAAAGATAATAAAATAAAAAATATATATTACGCAATTTGGGTGTGACATCGTGATCCTACAATGTATATGACCAACAAACACTGGATGATCCTACCCCTGTAAAGTATCATGAATTTTTTCAAATGCCCACCCATATATGACACTCATGTATAATTAAAAAGGGATTACTTGATAGAAGTCAACTCGTCATCATTGATTTGATATTAGGAGTGGAATTCATGGTGGTAAAACACATGATATTTGATTTTCATAATTTATTTCTATAGTCTTCATAGAGTTAGAGTTCCCAAATGAAAGGTGTTCTCCCAATATATCATGTTATGATTCCATTCCGAGGACTACACTATTAGGAGACATATTTCTTCCCACCAAATGTTGTATATCATCTAGTGTATAGGATATTGAAAACACCTCTCTTATATTTGAATAGGGTTTATCAACCACTATTGACAAGATTACTTAGATAAACCTTGTCACTAGAGATGATATGAGGTCGAAATTGATCCACACAACAATGTCTCGAGAGGACAAATAATAATATGTGGCCATTTAAAGTAGAACCATTATGTGTTAACATGGTGGTATAGTGATATTATATGCCTTGATCCCCTTATTTTTATCCATATCATTGGCCTCATACTCAGTCATTGCGAGTTTAAACAACCTCTATGAATGGTTCACCTATCTCACGGTACCATGGTTGAGGCCAATTTTAACATGATTTTTAATTTAAAAATATTTAAGAATTTCCAGCAACCCATGTGTTTATCCAATTTAGTCTAGTTGAGGAATAATAAACGACATATTATGTTATATATTGACTTATAGGACCTAAACAACCATTGTTCAAAAAACGACTTTCCCCTTCTAGGGATAGATAAATTGATTGATACTAAAGCTAGGTTCTGTGCCCTCATCATTATGGATGGATATTCCATGTATACTAATATATCGATGGGCCCAAAGGATGGGGTGCATACTATATTTAAGGAAACCTATGGAAAATTTTTTCTATGAGTGATTCATTTTGGTTTGAAGAATGATAAATCCCCTTACCAGTGTTCTATGAACTATATCATTAAACCGCTCCATAGGACACTGGTGGAATGTTATGTGAATGATTTTGTGGTAAAATATCACAACTAAAAGACTATCTCAAATATCATGAGAAAATATTTGGCTTTCTATATTCCCACCACTTGAATATAATCACTATAAAGTGTTCATTTGGGGTCACCTATGAAAAATTTATTAGCTTCATTGTTAGATATAGTGGCATCAAGATCGACTTAAATACAATTAAGGATATAAACCAAATTACACCTTCACATTACCTCCCAGACTTATGATGCCTCCAAGTCCACATAACCTATATTCATTTAGTTATTGATAATATGTTCATCAAGTGTAATACCTTATCACGTCTAATAAAAAATGGCACCATTTACCAATGGGATCAGGACTACTAGACTACCATTGATGATACTAAGTAGTATCTACTATAGCCTCCAGTTCAGATGCAACATGTATTAGGAAGTCCTATAGTCCACTATGTAAACACCATATAATGATACCTTTGTGCCCTTCTATACTATGAAAATAATTAGGGATGAGAGAACATCATATATTTTCTCAACAGCATGCTCCTCGACATGGAGGCTAGACACTCACCCGTTGAGAAGAGTAGTTTCACGTTAGACATTTTATTTAATAATTTGTAAATTTATTTGTGGCCCTAGGATTTACTGTCGGTGTCATAATTTGACATGTTATTGTACATCCTCAACTACCCCATGCTGACAAGGTAGTTGGGATGCTGGGAGGTAATCCTCCAATAGTTTTACATCATGTTTTTCCCACAAAAATTCATTAAGTTCCATGCACTGGAATACTTTTTGGACATGCACCTGACCCCTGAGGAACATCCCCTAGATATTGATTTCACAGATGAATACATTATCTTAGTGTATTAGGTTTTATCATGTTGGTGGATGCATTAGGATGGTGCCTCCAAAATTTTTACTAGTATAAGGATCAGCAACCCTAGATTCATTAGGGTATGCATGGGGATTGTCTTCATCAATCTTATATAGGGCATCCTACCATACACATTTTTTTGATAGAAATATTCACAAGATAAGAGGTAGGGTATCAAGATGATATTACTAGTCTTGTGTTATCCATCAAGAATTATTTCCCATGATTACATGTGAAGGGAAACACTATGTTTGTCTTCAAGTAGATAAATGGTGACTACATCATTAGACGGAAACAAGAATGGAAACCTTTGCTGATGGCACCGTTTTCTTCCTAGTCAATGGTGAAACATGTTCTAAAGTCATAAGACTGTATATCTGATGATCTATAAAGCCTAGTAACATCCATTGTAGAGCATTATCAATATAAACTTGTAATTCATATGGCCCGTTGGTGTGTCATCACCTCTGCCACTTCTGAAGATGACGACAATCAATAGGTATACCAGTTGGCTATCGACACTTCTGTGCTAGGACCCTCAAATTCCCCCATGATTGGGGAGATTCCTAGATGGATGAATCTAATCATCAAGTATCTTAAACATTGAATTCACTTAATATTATGGGTCAATCATGAGTGAATCTGCTGGTGTACAACACAGTTTACCTTCCAAATGGCCATATCCTTGAGAATTCACTATACATGAATAAGTGTGATGAAATTATCCATTGTTGAATTCAAGAAGATGATATAACATAGGTCAAATAAGTGGTCCATGTTTATTCATGTGGAGCTCACCTATCAGGATGTAATATCTCCCACAAAATTTAGAGGTTGGTTATTTCAAGCATATCGTGGTTCATGATTGCAATACCTTCAAAAAGATATGTCATGCATTATATATCCATTCCAATTTCATACACCAACAACTTGATATTCTCTACACCACCAATAATAATGTCCATTAAAAGTTTTTTGACTTAACATTGGTGGTCCCTATCCACTACCAATGTCTTGATATTGATGGTTTATTTTGACTACAACAAAATTCTTCTCAATGTGGGTAGATGTAGTTCCCTCAATGAGAATAAAATCCATTAAATGATTTAATTCATGAAATCTCACAACATTCATAAATATGGGATTCCTCAAACTATTATCATATACAAAAACACTAATTTCCAATCTACCAACCAAAATAAATTGTATGCCAAGTACAACATTTGGTCCAACGACACTTCCTGTTATCATACATAGGTGAATATATAGTTCAAGGAATTTTAAAAAACCCAGTTAAAAAATTTACAAAATATGGTGCAAAAAAATGATTTGTCCTAATAACCCTCTAATTCCCTATTTTCATATCAGAAGAAAACTAATAATTCCACCATGGTGACCATGTACTTCCTGGTGTATGGATAGAGGCAGATTTACTGATTGAGGATTAGTTTCCATCAATCTAAATGGTTTTTTATGACCATAATACACTAAAGATAATAATAGATGTTTGTCTTGATGAGTTGGAATATCTAAATTAAAAAAATATTCTACAATTACACAACATAGAGAGGAACCATAATAGTGTATCAATAGAATTTAAGAAGAATTTACACAGATGATCCTTCCATTATGGTGACATGGTAGTAGCTCTAAAATCAACGATGATACCCAAAAAAAGTTCCCAAAGCTGAAACCCAAATATTATGGACAATACATCATCCATAAGGTCTATTTTAATAAAGCGAAAACATTAATATCCATGGATTGATAGTGTATCACACCTCCCACCAATGCAAATTTTCACAAGAAATATTTTTCATGAGCCTAATGATCAAAGATCTTTGACTTTAAACTATTGAACATCATGGTGCATGATCTATGACCATAAACCAATAGTTTCTCCTATGGTTTGAGATCTATGATCATAATCTAGCTGAAACCTTAGTTTGAGTGGTTTGAATCTAAACTAAAAATCACAACATCGTCATCACATGATGTTAACAATAATATTACCCCTCATAAACCCATGATTCATCATATGAAAAATATGGTATAATGAAAATCAGTGTCCATAGAACACACCATTATAATATATCATTACCCAATGTAATGAACATAGAATTACACATATAAAAAGTATGATAAAAAACAATATCCTCATAACATAATGTTAAACTATAGAATTGCAACATATAAACCTAGGATTCCTCATTTGAAAAATATGGGATGGCCAAAATCAATATCTACATCAGATGATAGTAAACTGTAGTCTTAACACATAAAAATACATGATGCCTCACTTGAAAAATGTGGGATAAACTAAAATTAATTTCCTCATCACACAACACTAAAATGAAACCTTACGCTATGTGATGAACATAGGATGCCACATGTGATAAATATGAGATGATTTGATGTCCTATAAAGGGGGATGTCACCCCTTAGTTGTTGGTTTCCTAACACATTATTTTCTAAAACTGTGTATGAATTGATTCCCAGACTTGATGGGATACATTGGGATGCCTAGATCAAACATACTAAGACCAACCTCAACACCAACCTATTTTTGGGGGGACATTCCCCATTATTGGATTAATGAAACAAAACAGTGTGCAACTAGTTTATTATTTTTTTTGTTGCAAGAAATCCTTAGATCCTTCTCTATATCAGGTCATAACTCTTCTTCACCACCTGAATGTCCTAAATGTACATACTCACCTTTAGGTCTAAACATTATGACCATAAAACATGTGCATACATCCCAATTTCATATTTTTATTCATCATTGGTTTTTTATTTAACCAATTCCACTTATCATTTTCATCAGATCCTTTCACAAAAGGACACAACTATAACTATGTAAGTCTTCTATCATGCTGCAGTCAGATCTATATCTTTCCTGATTCTCATTCTCATGGGATACACAGTGACAATTGAATCTCATATATTGGCTGCTTCCCCCAATCATCAACTCATCATGAGGTTTTTCCTACATCAAAATCATGTCATAAACATTGGTGTTATTTTTCTTGAATGTTTATTGCGGTAAATGGTTTCTTTATCCCACTTATCATACCTTTTTAACACTCACTCATTCGACACAATTCACTATTGAACACCCACATACATTAGAATGAGTTCCAGGACCTTAAACAAGAATTAGCTTCAATCGAAGCTATGTTACTCTAAATTACAAATCCCAAAATCCTTAGAACATTACATAAAACTATAGACATACCCTGTATAATTTAGGGATGCCTTATATAACAAATAAGGGATGAAAAAAACCCAAAATCCTCATCACAAAACATTAAACTATAGCCTTACCTGATTTAATGAACATAGGATTCCTCATTTAATATGTATGAGATGAAATAAAATTATTCTGCACAATACATTAAACATTATCCTTACCCCAAAAAACATACGATTCTTCATATGGTGAATATGTGATGGAAAAAATCAATGCTTTTAGCACACAACATTAAAAAACAGCCTTACACCATAAAAATATTAGATTCCTCACATGAAAAACGTGAGATGAACCAAAATAAACATCCTCATTATATGATATTAAACTATGGTCTTACCCCATGTGATGGACATAGGATGACTCATATAAAAAATAGGAGAAGATTTTTTGTTATCTACTAAGAGGACCTCACCCCTTCAGCATCATTCTTCTACCAAGCCTTGTTCAAGAACTATGTGTGGCGTCATTCCCATTTCAATGGGATGTGTGGTGATTCCCGAATCATTTATCCTTGACCTGGACTCACCACTAAATCATTTTTAGATCTTTAACCTCATGGTCAATATTGAACCATTCCTATAGAGAGAACTATCCAACATGTTCATGAATTTGGTGGGATAGTTCCCAGTGCACTGAATCACCTCCTAGGACAATCCCCATTTTCATCTTCACAATTAATCATTCCATCAATTTGGATACTCATCATCACCTCAATTTAAATATCCCCCAAAATAAAATGGTTCCTAGCCACACTGGGATGCCTACAATCATGGGTACACACCTCAATGGATCCTTGGTAATAGATGGCAGTTCCCACATTTTGAAAAAGGTCAATGGTCGATCCAGTATTTTTTCTCCCCAAACATGACTAGTGGGGGTGTGGAACACCTGTTTCTAACATGTTCATTAGTTGTTCCCTAAACACCCATCACCCCCTTTTCACCATCTAAGCCATTGAATTCATGATTGAGCATCCATTCCATTTACATTTACTCTGGTGGGAATCCCTACACCATGTTAGTTATATTCCCATGAACATGTGTATGGTGGATTAATAGGATGACACCTTTAGGGACTTCCTCATGTTAGTAACTTTTTATCCATATTGTTTTCTCCCCTATAGATAATGCTAATTATGTAACACTTATTTTTTTCTCAAATCAAACTGGATAATGTAGGCTTGGGAGTTAGGGAGTAATTTCCTTAAATAATGTTGAGACGTGTGAGTGAACCTTAAATATATCATTCCCCCTTTCCCTAATCTCTAAACTCATAAACTAGGATCTTATGCCCATGAATCACGATCTTAAACTATGTGAAAGTTGTCTCATAAATGTTCTGTGTGGCATTGATCCTCTTTGTCCCTCAGTTCACATTGTGTTACCCCTCATCTAGGCCACATGAAATCCATTGAGACATTCCCCCTATTCCATGAATTATGACCTCAAACCATTGGTAACCCCTTAGTCTAAGCATTGTGACCTTAAACTATCCACAACCCATGTTCCATGAATCACGACAAATTCTTTTTGTAACCCCTTTTTCCAGGAATTATGATCTTAATCTATCTGCAACCCCTAGTACAAGCATAATGACATTAAACTATTTTAAGGAACATGGTCAAAGTGTTATAACATTAAATTATCTATATCCCATGGTCTATTCATTATTACCGTAAACTATTTTCAACCCCCTGGTCAAATAAATATGACCTAAAACTATTTGTAACTCCTTGTATATGTATTTTTACCTTAAACTATTTGAGACTCCATAGTCCAAATGGTATGGCCATAAAATTCCCTAGGTAGTAGGTTAATACATCCATCAAGTTGAAAAATCAAATGGGAAATGAAATCTAATGATAGAATCCTTCCCACCAGGTTTCACTTGTGACACGTGAAAAAATTAGGCTTTAAAAAATTACAAAGAAATAAGGACACTCCCTGAGCCTTGGTAAAAACCTGGTTGTGTTCGTTGAACCCGTTGGTTTAGGAAATATTTAGAGATAAATTTTTTCTCCATTTTCATCATGCGCTCTTATATGAGTTTCCACCCAGTGTGTTTCATGTTTTCACATCCCAATACCCAGAAAAAATATAATTTATTCATGTAGGTTCAAACATCATTGTCACAAGATTGTAAACTATGCTACAGAAATTATAAATCCCACAATGCTAAACTGTACGACGCATCATCCTCATTGTATGATGGTCAAATATGTGTTCAATGTCCTTACCTCAAGAGGTTAAACTACACTCCTTTCATTCTTATATAATGATTTAAAACTACAAAACCTTTTTATTCTTCACTTAGTAATACCATTAACTCCTTAGTGCTAGTCACCTACAATGTCAATCGATTTCATCAAATATTGCTCGTCATCTGAGAAAATGATCACTTTGAATGATTATTTTTCCCTCCATTAATACTGATATGAATCCTCATTTACATTATTTTCATGGTTCCACAAGGTGTGAGTTGTGATAAATTTTTGGTCCTTCATGATGTGACCTCTAATAGCCATGTGACATTGGTATTTCCCATGCATACTCATAAACCAATAAGTGGGTTTGCTTCGATTTGCACTGGGGATGAACACATCATCCCCCAACACAATCCCATTCAATAAAAAGATTTTATATAACATGTAATTTTATTGAGCCTCTATTAGTAGTGAAGTGGGTGTATCATGACTCAAATCACTCATAAATATCTCCCCAGTAATGAGGTTCTCATCCATCTCTCATTGTCGAGTAGCAAAATCATCTACACATTTAGTGGCTATAATTCAATTCTTTGATAGTTTTTTAATCAGAATTTTAGATTATATTTTTAATATGTCAGTTCCCAAAGGATGAGTTCATGAATGTGCACAAACTCATGAAATTTTATTTAGGATAATATTGTTCATAGAAGATGGATTTTTTATGAGTGGCGAGGATTGAAATCACAAAGAATATTCAAATTCTTAAGATTCACAAAATGAGAGCATTGTGCTACCTTTTATGAAAATATTTCGGTCCGCTCAGGGAAACCCACATCTATTTATAGGCATAAGTTCATACTGATATTTGTGAACTAGATGGAAAATTTCCACTTTTTAGGGGTTTTGCATCAAAATATGACCCTCATATCCCTCACCAGATTTAATTAAATGGGGGGGGGGGGGTTTATTGATTTTTAAATATATCTTTCATGAGATAAGTCAAGGAAGAAACGACTGGGTCAGAGAAAATATGGTTGAAACCAACCCAAAAACCCACTTACGGGGCTTTTCTCTTAATGTTCAAACACTTCAAAAATGGTGGTAGCTCAAGAAACTCACCATCCACAGGGAGCATGTGGTAATAACCTATATGTAGTGTATATCTATTTTGTAGAAGTAACCTTCCTGCAATGATGATTAAGACACAACCTTCGTGCAATCTATATTCATTCATGAAGCCCACATCTGTCGCCATGGTCAAATATTTCATGATAAACCCTATATTCTATGGAATCAATTCCCTTTCCTTCATTGGGACAATAAATACCTCCTCATATCTAGATTTTTTGGGGACGTGACCGTTGTAATTTAATCAATGATATGAATTCGCAAAAGCTGAACCTTTATGAACCAATGAGGTGATGTATTCCCCAAGGTATCCATATTTTGTGAAACTCCCTTGCATGTGTTGAGGGATTCATGAAGTAAAAGGGTCTCATGAAACAGTATGATTCATGAAATATGGTGGCCCTACCTCATGGTTTTTTTGAACCCCAACCCATGCTGGATATTTCATTCATGAGGGTCTAAGGACTTAACATAAGAAGAAATGCCATTGTAGCTCTTGGGGTTTTATGAAATAATTATCCTTCATGAAACCAACGCCAAGTGAACTAGGACTTCACTCTGAGGTAGGGCCACCCTATTTCATGAAAAAAATGCTATTTCATCAGACCCTTTTACTTAATGAAGCACTCATCTTTTTAAAAACCCCAAACATCGTGAATCCCATCCACCAAGCCTCTCTATGGTGCCTCCATTCATCCAACACCCTTTTGAAAATGTTGAGTTCCCCAGGCCACGGTACCCATGAAAAACTCTTCATCTGAACCCCAAATTCGACTGCGATCGGTATCCGCAACCCTCATGTCCACCCTTTAAATTTATATAATGTACTAGACCATTACCATTCCTCTTTATCCTATATATAGGAACCCTAATGCCTTTTTCTCCACGGAATAGACACAATAACATTGGAACCCATGATTATCACTCCTCCACAGCAGTTTTTATGCTATGTCCACACATAAGTTAATGATAGTAGACAAATAATCCTATAAAGGATTCTTCATCCATAGTTAGTGCACAGTTTGACAAATCATGTGATCCAACAATTCATAGTTAATTAGTAAAATCTTCTTATTTATAATTTCACTTGTTTTCTCTCCTAAGGACTCAAATTTTATTATTTTATAACTTAACATGATATATATTCCTTTCAAATGTTGTAGAGGCTTTTACCCTTCATTTGGAATCAATTTGAATGATTTTTTGTGGCTCTAAAGCCCGATTCCCTTGGTAGGTCTCTATTTTTTATGATTTACCTTGTTTTTACATATATCTACATTATTCCCTCACTCAGTTTCATTGATCTAGTCCACTATTGATAGATATATGGGTTTTTGTGCTAATCATGATAGGATTTAGCTGTGTTGATATTAGAGAATGAGATATAAGTTTGTTTTTTGAATATTCACCCAAGTTTTTTCTGTAGAATTTCTTTATTCTTCATTATCATCATAATTTCGAAGGTAGGTGGATTCACTCTAGACTAATCTATTTATAACATGAAGTCTTGATTTTATATTGATGTTTTCTTCAAATTAATTGTAATATTTGTGTGAAAATTATGGTAAAACCTAGAGAATTGGTTTCTTGATTATAAAATTTTGATTTTAAAATATATCTTTTTTGAATTTATAAAATTTCTTACATGAATGTTTTTTAATAAAAGTTATGTTTTATTGAAATGGTTTGAAATGGTTTTTTCACACATGGTTTTGTGTATTTTCATGATCAATGTGACCATAAATATGATGTGTGTACCATTAGGCTACAAAGGGATGTAACCATATATATGGGGCGTGTGTCATTCAGGAACATGGTGAGTGTACAAAAAACCAATCATGAGTATGGAAATTTCAATGAAACATGAATGTGTGGGTGTGTTGTGAATAATGGAAATGGGTATGCCAAAAAGGGATGTGAAATGTTTTAAATAATTGTTTGGTTTTTTTCCTTAGTAATTGCATTAGTATGAAATGATTTTCTTGGAATGAAATTTCATTGATTGTATATAAACTATTATAAATAGTTTCATATAAATTGTTTTATATAAATTTTATAATAAGTTCTATCCTAGTGGCATAAGTAGGGATGTCATTTTGGGAAAACCTACAGAGTTTTATTTCACACCCCCTACTATGGTGCATTGGGGCTTTTGTAGATATTGTTAATCGACACATAGGTAAATGTAAAGAATCACACTTCTCTAGTGGTGGTTTGTGATACATGGTCATCGAGAGGAGTTGTATCATGGAGTTATATCTTTAGAGTCATTGATATTTTTTATTTAATTTTTTATTTGGTACTCTGAAATTAGTAGTATTCCTCTATGTTTATCTATTTGTTGTATGGATTTGTGGTTATTAATTTAGTTTTACACATTTTTATCATGAATTATTTAGAAGTTCAATGGGTATGTTATGTTGGTTGTGTTGTTTTACATTCAAAGGTAAAATCATCCCCCATTTCACTGAATCCCTTGGAATTTATTACCATCATTTGGAATCTTGGAGATGTTAATTAAGTCCAAGTTGAATTTCAAACTCAACTCCAACCACTAAGGAGGTGTGTGATGTTAGATAGCCACACCCAATGTGATGATAATGGGATTCCCCATATTCGAACATCATCAGGTTCCACCTTCTCCCTCAAGATGGGATGATCCTCCTGCTTTGGGCATCCCACATGTATCATCCCACATGTGAAATATTTCCCCATAGGGACACACATAACTACCAAAAACTTCCCACAAGACATTAAACGTGTGACCTACCATTCCCCATAAGATGTTAAAAAAGTGAATCTCCTATCCCCGGAATAAATTAAAATGTGACCCAAAATTCCCCATAAGACATTAATCTTATGGATCACCCAAACATAAGCTCTACCTCATAAAATAAAAATGGGATGTATGTGGAAAAAATCATTAGATTCTTATGACCCTGACGTCAACTATATTGTGGTCGACACAGGATTCCTTGGGTTCCACACATAAGATGCCTTAAATATGAAATTCCTTCCAATATGAAAGGTATTTATAGATTCCAAACAAAACCACCATTCAGATATTCCCATACATGCCCAAAATTACTATATACACTAACTGATGTATGCTTCCCTGTCAAGAAATATTCAGCGTAATTAACCACCATCTGCATTGAGATGGAACAAGGAATGAGTTTAACATACATGACTCTAATCTATGAGGGAGAGATATACATGGAAATGAGACCCATGGAGGAATCCATTGAAGGAGGAACCATCATCCAGTTTAGATCAATGAGCTAACATCCCCAACCGTGGTTGTTGTGGCCCCCCAACTTTGTATAGTGGGGATTTTGTTAAAAACCATGTGCGATGTGCTAAATTGATGGAAAGCATCAGAAACATTAATTTAATATGTATGTTATTATTTTTTTCATTTTTCGGTTTATTTGTATGACTTTTCACTTACCAAGACCCCTAGATTACATATAACTACAATTTTACATTTAACTGTGATGTTGTAAGGTGGGTATCATACCAAGATGGGGTGGTTTCCCAGACGAGAAGTAACAATACTAGACCAAGGGTGATCTGTGAAACAAATCTATATCTGACACTGTTATTATGTCCCTATGTCATTGTTAATCCATTGAGTTTAAATAGAACAACAAATATTAGATGATCAAGACCAATTGGGTAATTTATTTCCGCATCATATTTTTTATTATTTTAGGCATATTCATGTAAGTGATAACACATAAAATAATAAAATAGATAATATTAATAAAAACATGATGAATGTATTGTATTAATTCATGTTTAGTTGTGAATGAAAAAACATAGTATTAACATTTTTAATTGAAGTGTATTACATTTTATAGAAATAATAAAACCCTCAATGTAGTATTATGTCATGAATGCCTCTATTCCTCAAATTTGAACAAATCCAAGTGTATGGGGTGATAGTCCAGATTATTTATGAGTTCCTACTACTAATAGGGAATTATTGTAAGAGGGGTAGGTAGACTTAACTAATGGTGGTAGCAAAGGAGTAGTCAGATCATGATTGCTACCACTTTAGAGGAAAATCAATGAGGGAATTATGGTCATGATTCCCAGAAGATGGGACTTCACTGAAAATATAAAGGTATCATGAGTTAATACGATTGACCAGTCAAACACCAACCGTGAAACTCTATTAGTAGTGTAGTAGATAAATCATAGACTATGATTATAGGTTTCAAGTATCCTTTCCATTAGAATACTCCAATGACAAACTATTATAATTCTAGATGTGAGTGCTATTTGGGTTTGATAAAAAATGTGGGAGAAGTTTTAATGATTTAATAAAAAATGACTAATAATTAATCAATTTTAAAGGTACTAATAAAATAGATTTTATTTTTGTTGAAAATGGTGTGCAATACCAGAATCATACTATGATTAATTCTATACAACGTATATGTCTTATCCATCATGAATTTCCAATTTTAGTATAGGTTCTTATGCATGGTAATATGATATAAAAAATTGAAGGTGTCCAAGTCCCAAATACCTATTGATCCACCTCAAGAAGGAAGCATGTTAATGATGCTTAAGAAGAATAAATAATGATGCATTTGATGCTTACATCATAATTATATCATCAAATTCCAGGGATTTTGGATACTTAACGAGGAAATTTATTATATTATATGTTTACTCTTTATTGAGAAGATAGTGAGGAGAAAGTGATGTTATATATGAATCAAAGGATGATCACACTGGATATGTGAAAATTGAAAGATGGATCGAGATCCTTCACAAAATACCATTCTTATATAATTTCACCAAATTACTGTAGTTTTGTTTTAGATTACAAAAAAAATAGTATGATGAAAATTATTTATTACCAATGGTTATAGTTCAACAAGTAAATAATAACTTAAATAATTTTTAATCTTTTGTTCTTATGGTGAATACCTTTAATAACAAGGAATAAGGGCCAATATCTTGTGTTACACTAACTTACCTTCACAAAATCCTTCAAAAATAGAGGATGTTCAAAATAAAGGATGTTATTTGATTCACAGATCTTGAAATAAGCCTATGAATACTTAAATAAAATGAACTAAACTAAAGAGCCATGAAATCACTTCTTCGTCTAGTATTTTCATCATTATATATAATTTTTACATTATAATACTTGGGTATTAATAAAATATTAATATCATATATGTTTATTTAAATAAACTAACCATGTATGAAAATAAACATTACAAAATATACGGTTTGTTCTCGAAGAAGCTCGGAAAGGGTGGATCCTAAGTCAGTGGTGAGAAGTACACAACCTATAATTTCCGAGTAAATTGATCTACTTGAATTTTTTTTGATTATACAAATAACATTTATCCCATGTGTTCATTGGATATAAGAAGACATTATTATAGATTTGGGATGAATGTTTTTATCGATGTATAGTATTCAAATAATAGTTCATTAATACTGAAATCATTGTTAATAACCAATGAATAAAAACATTTAAGCCACAATTTCACACAGTTGATGAAAGATAAGTCATTATTATATAAATATAAAAAGTTTTCATGAAAGTAACCCATATTATTTTTGACTATTGGGATTTAAAGACTTCATGTATTATTAGTAAATTTAGTTTTTTACAAAGGAACCTTTAGAAATATATTTTAGTCATAATGATTTCTGAATTAGTTAAGTTAGAGATCGTGGACTATTCCAAGGAGAATATAGAAAATATTCATATAATTCATGAAAATACAATAAGTGTAATAATAGATATAAATGTGAAGTAATGAATATGCATGGACAGAATATATGAGTTTCTTTGTGCCTGAATGACTAATAATATCATGGAAAACCATTCATCAATCATTATAATGTAGAGTGTTGTAATTCCAAAATTCACATTTTCTTATATGCATCAATGTAATGATTTGAATAATTAGGGTTGATGATGAGTATAACATGCACCAATTTACCAATTAAATTTCATGTAGAGTAATTCCAAAATTTACAATTTATTATACACATTATATTAATGACGTATATAGAAGAATAATCAATGTTGAGACACATATTCTTTGTAGAAACTTCCATTTATCAAGATATAAATTTCAAATAATGGAATTATCCCATAACCATGTTCCAACAAAGATGAATTACAGATATAATATAACTTATAGTTCAATATAAATCCTTTACTTCATAATAACATGTGTTTTATGTAATAACTTTTTTTAAATATAAATAAACATTCCTCAAGAAGAACATAAATTCCATAAAAAATGATAATCCAAAATTATTGAAAAAGATATTACAGAAATACCTATGTTATAGAAGTTAAAGTAATGTGATATAATATATTTATATAAATGGGTGTATATATCTATTTGAGATAATATGATAAAAATTGTCTTGGGTTTAGTCAATGTAGAAGATTCACAACTAGTTGATATATGAACAACTTTCTCAAGATATTTTCGAAAAAGATCATTCTAGAAACACACACCACAAAAGAAGAACAAAACCATGGTAATGGTTTTACATTCACTTTGGCCAGTGATATTTTTTCATTGAGAGTAATGAATCCTATAATTAAGAAGTAAATATAAATAATATATTATTGATGGTATTATTTAAAATTCAATAATACATCCCAGACATCAAAGTGAAAGGGCTTATTATTTTGAATACTATTGTGGGTATTCAAGTGATAGTATACATGGGTGGTACAAGTGTGGTATTAATAAGGATCATTTGGAAATAACATGTCGTAATTTATAAATCCATTATACTTTTATACTTGTAATAAATACTTTTTAAAATCATTATATTGGGAATTGAAATTTATAAACTCTAATTATGGAAGGAATCTATACTACACAACAAGAAAAGTTTGGTGACACCATAAAATGACAATAGTGTTTGAAGGTTACTGAGAACCAGTTTTGGCTTGAAGTGAGAGTAACAGATAATAGAATATTAATTAGGAATGAATTTTTTCCTATGTTAACAAGATGATTGTGTGAGGGACACTATTTTCATGTAAAATAAGATTGATAACATATGGAATCCAATTATTGGTCTTAAAATTAGTTTAGACTAAAATGAAAGTAACTCTCTAAAGATTGACTTTTGCAAGAAACCTATGTTCTAAGGAATGATATCCACATAGGTAGATATAATTGGTTGATTATGCTAATTCTAGTATACATATATAGACAAGGTATTCAGAAATTCAAGTTAGAACAATTTGATATAGAACATTTATGAATGTCACATGGAATAAATCACACTAATAAGACATGAATTGAGCATAGTTGGAGATTAAAGAGGTTAGTTGAATTACATATGTTAGAGAAAAATATATATCACACATTCCATGTTATTTAATTGTTAATATATACATAATGGGAGGAAAATATCAGCTATATCTAGGAGAACTACATGAGAAGAAGTTAGAACTATCAAATTGTACTTGAGAGAGTACAAAAGATTCATAACTATTCTGTGGAAAGGAAGGGATACTACTTATATAGGGAAACAAACTACTATTATTATAGATCAATATGATCTAACATCATATTTAGTCTATGTTAATTAGTATTTGAATCTCATTCAAGCTAGTGGTATTCATATCTACAAATATATAGTGTGTTGCGGCTTACAAGGTTGCTAAAGATGTAGTGTAAAATATGAAATGACTTATTCTAATACTTTTTATAACATCTAGTATTTAATGTTTTATCATAATATAAATTATGATAATTCTACTACTATTACTAGCCAAGATTTCATGTTTTGTTTTGGTAAAAAAGGATATAAATGAAGACCTAATTTCGTGAGATATCTTATTCAAGGAGTTAATGTAACATCCCAAGTAAGTAATGAATAATAGATATTTTTATCTATGTCTATTAATGATTAAGATAGTGTTATAGAGGCTTAAATGATAATAAATACAATCTTATGCATGGAATACACTAATATTCTTAAAAGATTGTTTTACTGCCTTATGACGAAAAACCCATTTTGAATCTATATTTTGACAATTTTATAAACTATGTTTGTCAAAATAGACTTATCCTTTATGATTGGGACCTCAAAATTTACAATGTGTGAATTTTTGGTATTTTTCTGACAATGTTCATTTTTTAATGAATAGTGAAAAATACTGCATTTTACATCAAAACTGCTTTTTAATCTAATTTATTTATATGATTAGATTATGTTTTTAATTGTTTTTGAAGTGAAATTAGAATATATTTTTACCATTTTATCCAATGGTGGTCATTGGAATCAATTTCACTTTGAAATTAGACTTAAACTGGTGTCAATCTTTTGATACTTATTATTTTGTAAAAACACGCTATTTGCTCTGGCAGCGGGAATTAATTATTAAATTAAATAATGTTACTTATATGATTTGAATTTAGTAAAATATACTTCATTTTTGAATTCGGAATGTCAAATATAGCTTAGGGTGAATTTTTGGTAATTTTCTGAAAAACTTCAATTTTTGATGAATAGTGAAACCACTAAGTGGTAATAAAGCAAACTGATTTTTCAGTTAAATGAAAGTTTACCACGAATGTGTATTGAATTTTGAAAATCCGACATACATGGTTGTCATTAAGAAGTAAAATGTGGTTCAATGAGATTATAATAATTTTTTTGGTGAATAGTAACTTATTAAGTTCTTAATCACGATTAGTGGTAATTAGGGTAGTTTAAGGTATAAATAATACTTTAATAAAATGAAATGACCTAGACACATGTCCAAACCTCATTGGTTGTGTCATGGCCGACCATGACATGCCATGTGTCATCTTTGGGACCCCATGGATCCACTTTTGTTGGGAAATGACATAAATTACTTTTTATTTAATGTAAAAGTGAAAATGACACAAACATAATATGTTTTACAAAAACAATTTTTAAGTGGGGTTATACAAGTCCAAATTTTGATTATAAATAGTCATTGAAAAGCTAAAAAGATTTCCTACATCATAGGAATTTTTTTATAATTTTTAGACATTAGATAAAGTAAATTATTTATGACATCATAATGATGCTGTGATGACATCATTATTTAACGATTAAAATAAAATGGAACTATAATGTAATATCTATGAACTACACATGTCAAAAACTTATTGGATTGGTGGATTTAGAACCCTTATCACCTTATCCACGAATTATATCATTGTGGGTCATTTTAAAACCGAAACAAATTTTCAAATAAAGAAATTTTTCTTTACTTTCCAAAAGTGCCCCTCCTCTCCTCTTATAAAAGGCCCCCACCTCTACCTCATTTCACACACTCTTCAAGCCTTTGGCTCGGCCAAACCCGTCCCATTTGCTCTCTCCACATCCCTCTCCTCATCCTAGAGGATTCCCTTTGGACAGAATCCTTTCAAAGGAAGCCTTTAGGCTCAAATCAAAAGGAGTTACACTTTTTAAGGTAATTCGTTCTCTCATGTTCATTTGTTTTATTTTGCTTCTCCACACCCCTAAACTCTTTTTATTTACATCTTTTGTAACAAAACCAGTATCTTCAATATACTAGGATGTTGTTATATGATTTATTTGAGCTACACTCTCACACAACTACATCAAATGGTTAAAGAACATACGGTTTCCGTGGATGGAAAAATTCTGCCTCCCGAAACGATGATTGTTCAACACTCATTTAACACCTTAAAAGGTGGCCATTATGATGTCACTATTTTTATATATGATATATAATATGTTTATGTTTTCCTTAAGCTTCTGTTTTTTTTCATTTTGGGCATACCTTTATGGTTTCCATTATGGTTAAACACGATATCTTCATTTTAGGAAGTGCGGACTACCGCCCCCTAAAAGTGATTTGATTCGTTAATACCATATGTGGGATGTGTAAAGGATAAAGTTAGTGATATTATATATGTTATTATACTGGAATTATAATATACTCTTATATAATTATGATTCCATTCCAGAAAATATGAAATAGAAATGGAAGTAGCGTTTATGCGTACGTACGGCTTACCGTCTCCATGAACGGTGCATTTCATTTCTTACCTCTAAATTATGTAATATTATAAATGCATGTATGTACTGGATATATATGAAATATATGATATCTACATCATGAATACCATTCTGGATATAATGAACCTTTGACCAAATTAACAACATGTAAGTGTAAGAAGTCTATTTTTGACTTAAGAACCAAATACCGACAAAATTAACATTATTAACTTAACTGATTACATGATGTTCATAACATGGTATAAAAGGAATAATGAACTTGAAAAAGATTCATAATCAAGTAGATATTAACTCAAGTTTATTATTTAGGAGATTAAATAATGGTCGAGTCAAGTCGGATACGAGGTATGGGACTTCGTCTCAATCTCCTTTCGTTGAGGCATATTTTATTTTATACACAACTTTCTCTTATACGGTGTATAAACCCCTTTGACTTTTACGTTTATTCAAAAGGAATCTTTTTTATAAGAGGCGTTTACTAAACGACAAAAGGGAATGTTTTTGTCGTACTTATGCGGCGACAACGACTTCTCCGCCGTCATGACCGTTATTTGAGTTTCGGCTTCCTCTACAAGCCATACCTTCTTTTTAAAAGAAAAATAAATACCATGTTTTACTTTTCTTTTATTTTGGTATTGAAAATGGTTTTCATAATATTTTTATATCAATGTTTGGTATTGATATCTTGTGATTGAATGGTGGAAATGTTATGTTTCCTTTATGCATGTTTTATGTGATACGTTTATGTTATGGTTCTTGGGGATTATTATGAAGACGGGTGGTTCCGTGACAAACTAAGAGCGGGTGAGCCCGTTATAGCTCTCCAATTCATTGGGTAACGCGAATGAGTAAAACGTTAAGGTTTCTCCGAAGAGATTTTAGGGAATATACTGTGATGGGTATTCCAAACGTAACCAAGAGGGTTACTCCCTACGTAAGAATGTTATGAATGCCTCAAGTTACCTTTATGTCTTATGATTTCTATGATTTATTCATGATTTTATGAGGTATGTTAATGTGCCTATGTTTTATGGGTATAGTATGATTTCATTCTTATGTATATATGAACTCATGTTTCCTTTCCATTTTTTTATAACCCATAATGAGTTTTAATGCTCATCCCAAGTTTTTGAAATGTTTTTCACAGGTCAAGGGAAAGGTACATGATAAGATGATAGAGTCAAGGATGTGTCAAGAAATAATCCATGTTTTATTTTAAATGTGTTTCCATTGATGGGAATGAAGAATACTATCATTATGTAACCACTTTGTTTATATGTGGAATGTAATGCATGTTTTATGATCAAATTTTCTAAAACTCTAAACCCGAAAAGATCCTCAATGTGTAATCTTGTAATAACTCAAGATTAAGTAAGGTTTAAGGCTGGGGCCTTATAGTTGGTATCAAAGGTCGGTTTAGATAACTTTAGGATTTAGAATTCTATTAAATGATTATCCCAAAATATATTTTTTCGAAATGATATAGCATTTAAAGATTACCATGTTGCTTCATCTAAGACATGTTTGTTCAGAATGGTTTTCCGTAGAGGAAACATGGAAGCAGTGCTAGGAAGGCATACAGAAGGAAATAACCTTCCGAATCAGCATCCAGAAATAGTCGGAATTGGAACTGAACAGTTTGTTGCAGTAATGGCGCAGTTGACTCAAGCGATAAATGGCGGTGGTATCCATGCATGAGATCAGCCAGAACAACCGCAGAGGAACATGTCAGTGGTGGAACATTTCATGAGGCAACATCCACCATCATTCAGAGGATCATCTGACCCTGTGCTAGCTGAAGGGTGGATTAAAGCACTGGAGAAGATTTTTGATGTCATGGGGTGTTCATAAAATCAAAAGTTTAGTCTTTCTATTTACCGTTTGGAGGGTGAAGCAGATCAGTGGTGGTATATGGTTAAAAATATCAGGGACGCTGATGAGATTGATGCTCTTGACTGGGATGAATTCAAAGGCATGTTCCTTGAGAAGTATTTTCCTAAGGCTGTTCGACTTAGGATAGAAAAGAAATTCTTGGAATTGAGGCAAGAGGAAGACTCAGTGGCTGCCTATAAAGAAAGGTTCACTCGATTGGCAAGGTATGCTCCAAATTTTATCTGGGACCTTGATAGTAAAATCAATCGTTTCTACATAGGATAAAAGCCAAAGTATCGAAGGGCATTAGCTTCTCGTGAGTTTAAAAGTTATGAAAAGCTTGTTCGATGTGCTAAGAAGGTGGAAATGGAGTTTTCCGATGACAAAGTTTTCTATAACAATCAGCAGAAGAAGAGACTGAGGTGGCAGGAGAAGGGTAAGAATTCTTCAAAAAAGTCTGATGGTAAGAGAACTAAGTTTCCAGTTTGCGATAAATGTGGCAAAAGGCATGCTGGGGAATGTCTTCTGAATTCTGGAAAGTGCTACCGATGTGGTAAGATGGGACATAAGGCTCGTGATTGCACTGAAAAGGATCAAGGTGAAGGTAAGAACAAATTTGATTTACAGTTAGTGAAGTGTTATAAGTGCAATGAGATGGGTCACTATGCAAACGAGTGTCCGACAAGGAGCTTGAGTGATGGGAAGCAGTTAGACTACAAGCAGAAAGGGGTGGTGAAATCCTTTGCAACTACTTCAGCAGATGTCGGGCCATCAAATGAAGTTGTATCAGGTACTTTGTTTGTTTTTTCAGATTATGCCAGTGTGTTGTTTGATTCGGGGTCTACACATTCTTTCATCTCTGAAACCTTTTCTAGTAAAATGGGAATACCATCTCAAGAAATGACTCCTGAACATTTGGTAAAAACACCTGGGGAAGTGTCAAGGCAAAAAGAATTTATAAGAATCTTCCTATCCTTATCTGTGGAAAGAACCTACTTGCAAACCTTATTGTTCTACCTCTAGTAGAGTTTGATGTTATCCTTGGTATGGATTGGCTCTCTATTTACCATGCTAAGATTGACTGTAGAGCTAAAGAAGTTTCTTTTCAGAAATACTTTCAGTTTGTTACAGGAATGAACCCTTACTTTTGATAACATATCAAGAGGCCGAGAAACTTGTAAAAGATGGAAATGAATGTTACCTTGCACACGTCGTTGAAAATAAAGGAACTGTTCAGATTAATGATGTGCTAGAGGTAAATCAGTATCCTGATGTTTTTCCTGATGAGTTGCCTGGAATAATACCAGATCGGGAAGTTGAGTTTACTGTTGACTTAGTTACTGATGCTAAGCCAATTTCAAAACCCCCTTATCGAATGGCACAAATTGAACTTTTAATGTTGAAGGAGCAATTGCAAGATTTATTAGAGAAAGGTTTCATTAGACCTAGCACATCACCATGGGGTGCTCCTGTTTTATTTGTTAAAAAGAAAGATGGTTCTATGAGACTTTGCATTGATTATAGAGCCTTGAACAATATCACTGTTAAGAACAAATATCCTTTGCCTCATATCGATGATTTGTTTGATCAGCTCCAGGGAGCTCAGTTTTTTTCAAAGATTGACTTGAGATCGGGGTACCATCAGCTGAAGGTTAAGGAGGCAGATATTCCGAAGACCGCGTTCCGTACGAGATATGGCCATTATGAATTTGTAGTAATGCCTTTTGGGCTAACCAATGCACCTTCTGTATTCATGGACTTAATGATTAGAATTTTCCATGAGTTCTTGGATAGGTTTGTGGTGGTTTTCATTGATGATATTTTGGTGTTTTCTAAAAGTAAAGAGGACCATGAAAAACATTTTAGGGTTATCTTGCAAACCTTAAAAGAAAAGAAACTGTATGGGAAATTCAGAAAGTGTGAGTTTTGGTTGCAACAAATTTCTTTCCTTGGTCACATTGTTTCTAAAGATGGAATAACTGTTGATCCTGCAAAAACAAAAGTTGTGGAAGAATGTCCAAGACCCACAAATGTAACCGAGATTCGTAGCTTCCATGGTTTCGCGGGCTATTACCGAAGGGTTGTTGGAAATTTTTCACGGTTATCTAGTCCAATGACTAAGCTAACTCAGAAGGGTGTTAAGTTTATCTGGACAAAAGAATGTGATGATTGTTTTCAGGAATTGAAAAACATAATGGTGAATGCTCCAGTTTTGGCACTACCTTCCAGGAATGGTGAGTTTGTTATATACAGTGATGCTTCATTGAAAGGACTTGGTTGCGTCCTAATGCAGAATGATCAGGTAATTGCTTATGCTTCACGACAGTTGAAAACTCATGAGGTAAATTACCCTACACATGATTTGGAATTAGGTGCTGTTGTTTTTGCTTTAAAAATTTGGAGGCATCATTTGTATGGAGTAAAGTGTGAAATATATACCGATCACAAAAGTTTAAAGTATATATTCACTCAAAAAGAGTTAAACATGAGACAAAGGAGATGGCTGGAATTAATCAAGGATTATGATTGTAAAATTCATTACCATCCGGGAAAAGAAAATAAAGTGGCTGATGCTTTGAGTCGAAAAAGTAATGCTTCATTAACAATTTTGCGTTTGGAACGTGATCCTTTGGTCAAGGATTTGATGAACTTTGGCATAGAAGTTGTTGGTGCAGGAAGTCCTTCTGTTTTGTTTCAGATATCAGTGAGATCTTCTCTATCAGATAGAATCAAGCAGGCACAGAAGCAAGATAGTGAGTTGCAGAAAAAGGTAGAGCTGGTTCAGAAAGGTAAGTTTCCTGAATTCAACATTGATAATGATTGCATTTTTAGATTTGGGAAGAGATTGTGTGTGCCTTGTGATTCATAGTTGAAGAGAGAGTTGTTATGTAAAGCTCATAGTTCTCCGTTTTCAGTTCATCCAGGCAGTACTAAGATGTATAGAGATCTGCTGGAGTTTTACTGGTGGGATGGAATGAAAAGAGATATTGTTGATTTTACTGTGAAGTGTTTGACATGTCAACAGGTTAAAGCAGAGCAGCTGTTACCGAAAGGGATGCTTCAGCCTTTACCAGTGCCAGAGTGGAAATGGGAGAATATATCCATGGACTTTGTTGTTGGATTACCGAAGACATCTTGAGGTAATAATGCAATCTGGGTTATTGTTGATCGCTTGACCAAATCTGCTCATTTCCTTGCTATACGAGATACTTTCTCTCATGATCACCTTTCCCGTTTGTATCTTAAAGAGATATTCAGGTTACATGGAGTTCCTCTCTCCATTGTATCGGATCATGATCCCAGGTTTACTTCTAACTTTTGGAAAGGCCTTCAGAAGTCGTTGGGTACTGAATTAAATTTTAGTACATCTTTTCATCCTCAATCAGATGGGCAGTCAGAACGAACAATTCAGACATTGGAGGATATGCTACAAGCTTGTTCTATGGATTATCAGGGAAGTTGGGACCAACATCTTTCTTTGGTTGATTTTTCATATAATAACAGTTTCCATTCCAGTATACAGATGGTACCATTTCAGGCATTATATGGGAAGCGGTGTCGAACACCAGATTTCTGGGATGAAGTGGGTGAAAGGAAGTTGATGGGACCAGAATTGGTAGAAGAGATGGCAGAAAAAGTTCAGCTGATACAGAAACACTTGAGAACAGCTCAGAGCAGGCAGAAGAGTTATGCGGATAACCGGAGGAAGGATCTATCTTTCGAGGTAGGTAATCATGTTTTTCTCAAGTTTTCTCCTTGGAAAAGTGTGATGAGATTTGGTAAGAAAGGAAAGTTGAGTCCAAGGATCGTTGGACCATACAAAATTCTAGAGAGAGTTGGATCAGTTGCATACCGAGTGGCTTTACCTCCGAGTTTATCTTAAGTACACAATGTTTTTCACGTTTCGATGTTGAGAAAGTATATGCCAGATCCATCTCATGTTGTGAGTCCAGAGGTAGTTCAGCTGGAAGAGAACCTATCTTATGAGGAAAAACCGGTCCAGATTCTTGACCATAGGGAGCAAGTGTTACGAAATAAGGTGATTCTCCAGGTAATGATTTTGTGGAAAAACCACATGATTGAAGAGGCAACATGGGAATCCGAAAATGCAATGAGGGATAAGTACCCTCATTTATTTGATAAGTAAATAAATTGCGGGGACGAAATTTTCTAAAGGGGGGAAGGATGTAACATCCCAAGTATGTAATTAATAATAGAAATTTTTATCTATGTCTATTAATGATTAAGATAGTGTTATAGAGGCTTAAAATGAAAATAAATACAATCTTATGCATGGAATACACTAATATTCTTAAAAGATTGTTTTACTGCCTTATGATGAAAAACCCATTTTGAATCTATATTTTGAAAATTTTATAAACTATGTTTGTCAAAATAAACTTATCCTTTATGATTGGGACATCAAAATTTACCTTGTGTGAATTTTTGGTATTTTTCTGACAATGTTCATTTTTTAATGAATAGTGAAAAATACTGCATTTTACATCAAAACTGCTTTTTAATCTAATTTATTTATATGATTAGATTATGTTTTGAATTGGTTTTGAAGTGAAATTAGAATATATTTTTACCATTTTATCCAATGGTGGTCATTGGAATCAATTTCACTTTGAAATTAGACTTAAACTGGTGTCAATCTTTTGATACTTATTGTTTTGTAAAAACACGCTATTTGCTCTGGCAGCGGAAATTAATTATTAAATTAATTAATGTGACTTATATGATTTTAATTTTGTAAAATAGACTTCATTTTTGAATTCGGAATGTAAAATATAGCTTAGGGTGAATTTTTGGTAATTTTCTGAAAAACTTCAATTTTTGATAAATAGTGAAACCACTAAGTGGTAATCAAGCAAACTGATTTTTCAGTTAAATGAAAGTTTACCACTAATGTGTATTTAATTTTGAAAATACGACATACATGGTTGTCATTAAGAAGTAAAATGTGGTTCAATTAGATTATAATAATTTTTTGGAGAATAGTAACTTATTAAGTTCTTAATCACGATTAGTGGTAATTAGGGTAGTTTAAGGTATAAATAATACATTAATAAAATTAAATGACCTAGAAACATGTCCCAACCTCATTGGTTGTGTCATGGCCGACCATGACATGCCATGGGTCAACTTGGGGACCCCATGGATCCACTTTTGTTGGGAAATGACATAAATTACTATTTATTTAATGGAAAAGTGAAAATGACACAAACATAATATGTTTTACAAAAACAATTTTTAAGTGGGGTTATACAAGTCCAAATTTTGATTATAAATAGTCATTGGATAGCTAAAACGATTTCCTACATCATAGTAATTGTTTTATAATTTTTAGACATTATATAAATTAAATTATTTATGACATCATAATGATGCAGTGATGACATCATTATTTAACGATTAAAATAAAATGGAACTATAATGTAATATCTATGAACTAAACATGTCAAAAACTTATTGAATGGGTGGATTTCGAACCCTTATCACCTTATCCACGAATTATATCAATGTTGGACCTTTTAAAACCGAAACACATTTTCAAATAAAGTAATGTTTCTTTACTTTCCAAAAGTGCCCCTCCTCTCCTCTTATAAAAGGCCCCCACCTCTACCTCATTTCACACACTCTTCAAGCCTTTGGCTCGGCCAACCCCTGCCCATTTTCTCTCTCCACATCCCTCTCCTCATACTAGAGGATTCCCTTTGGGAAGAATCCTTTCAAAGGAAGCCTTTAGGCTCAAATCAAAAGGAGTTACACTTTTTAAGGTAATTCGTTCTCTCATGTTCATTTGTATTATTTTGCTTCTCCAACCCCCTAAACTCTTTTTATTTACTTCTTTTGTAACAACAACAGTATCTTCAATATACTATGATGTTTTTATATGATTTATTTGAGCTACACTCTCACAAAACTAAATCAAATGGTTAAATAACATACGGTTTCCGTGGATGGCGAAATTCTGCCTCCCGAAACGATGATTGTTCAACACTCATTTAACACCTTCAAAGGTGGCCATTATGATGTCACTATTTTTATATATGATATATAATATGTTTATTTTTTACTTAAGATTCTGTTTGTTTTCATTTTGGGCATACCTTTATGGTTTCCATTATGGTTAAACACGATATCTTCATTTTAGGAAGTGCGGACTACCGCACCCTAAAAGTGATTTGATTCGTTAATACCATATGTGGGATGTGTAAAGGATAAAGTTAGTGATATTATATTTTTTTATTATACTGGAATTATTATATACGCTTATATCATTATGATTCCATTCCAGAAAATATGAAATAGAAATGGAAGTAGCGTTCATGCGTACGTACGGCTTACCGTCTCCATGAACGATGCATTTCATTTCTTATCTCTAAATTATGTAATATTATAAATTCATGTATGTACTGGATATATATGACATATATGATATCTATATCATGAATACCATTCTGTATATAATGAACCTTTGACCAAATTAACAACATGTAAGTGTAAGAAGTCTATTTTTGACTTAAGAACCAAATACCGACAAAATGAACATTATTAACTTAACTGATTACATGATGTTCATAACATGGTATAAAAGGAATAATGGACTTGAAAAAGATTCATAATAAAGTAGATATTAACTCAAGTTTATTATTCAGGAGATTAACGAACGGTCGAGTCAAGTCGGATACGAGGTATGGGACTTCGTCTCAATCTCCTTTCGTTGAGGAATATTTTATTTTATACACAACTTTCTTTTATACGGTGTATAAACCCCTTTGACTTTTACGTTTATTCAAAATGAATCTTTTTTATACGAAGCATTTACTAAACGACAAAAGGGAATGTTTTTGTCGTACGTATGCGGCGACAACGACTTCTCCGCCGTCATGACCGTTATTTGAGTTTCGGCTTCCTCTACAAGCCATACCTTCTTTTTAAAAGAAAAATAAATACCATGTTTTACTTTTCTTTTATTTTGGTATTGAAAATGGTTTTCATAATATTTTTATATCAATGTGTGGTATTGATATCTTGTGATTTAATGGTGGAAATGTTATGTTTCCTTTATGCATGTTTTATGTGATACGTTTATGTTATGGTTCTTGGGCATTATTATGAATACGGGTGGTTCCGTGATAAACTAAGGGAGGGTGAGCCCGTTATAGCTCACCAATGCATTGGGTAACGCGAAGGAGTGAAACATTAAGGTTTATCCGAAGATATTTTAGGGAATATACTGTGATGGGTATTCCAAACGTAACCAAGAGGGTTACTCCCTACGTAAGAATGTTATGAATGCCTCAAGTTACCTTTATGTCTTATGATTTCTATGATTTATTCATGATTTTATGAGGTATGTTAAAGTTCCTATGTTTTATGGGTAAAGTATGATTTCATTCTTATGTATATATGAACTCATGTTTCCTTTCCATATTTTTATAACCCATACTGAGTTTTTATGCTCATCCCAAGTTTTTGAAATGTTTTTCACAGGTCAAGGGAAAGGTACATGATAAGATGATAGAGTCAAGGATGTGTCATGAAATAATCCATGTTTTATTTTAAATGTGTTTCCATTGATGGGAATGAAGAATACTATCTTTATGTAACCACTTTGTTTATATGTGGAATGTAATGCATGTTTTATGATCTAATTGTCCAAAACTCTAAACCCGAAAAGATCCTCAATGTGTAATCTTGTAATAACTCAAGATAAGTACAGTTTAAGGCTGGGGCCTTATAGGTAATGTCACAAATAGAAAACTTTCTAGGTTATTTAAATGTAGCAGGCCCATGACTAAAGATATAAAGTAGCATAAACATTATTATATCATGTGAGAGCTAATAATTATCATTAAAATGATGTCTCTAGTGTATTTGGGAGTTTTGTTATAGTGGGTTCCCTAGACCCAACTTGAATGGTAATATTTGATTACAATATCATGTATACAATGAGTTATGCCTAATGTACACATACCATTATAGTGTTCATATTTATTCTTTCTATATTTATGTGGTAATTTCTAAGGATTATTTGATATATTAAATGGTTATAACAGTTCTCATCCTATAATTAGAACCTTGAGATATTATGGAATTAATATTAAACATGTATCCATTGTTCTAGATACATAATACTGACTGGACACAATTGATGTACGACTATCAAGTGTTGAGGGATCATAAGTATTGAGATTTATTTTCATATAGTTCCAACATGTCGATCTATAGTATGAGAGATTGGGAAGAAAATCTTTCCAATACAGACACCACATGTTTCATGTGTCCTTGGTTCTTCCTATCTATAAACATGGGTATTGGTCTCCTAACATGAGATCATTATCAATGTGAACCATTTTATCACATACATTGATCCATGGAGAAAACCATGACATTTAAGTCATGGTATGATAGCATATGTTGGTTGTTTCCTTGGTGGTATGACATTGATTAAATTGCCAATATAGAATTTGTCACTTCTAAGTTGAGGAAGTGATATCTCGGGGCTAGTTGATGGGGATGGTAGTGCCATTTTAAATCCATGTCCATGATAGTTGAAGGTATGTGTATCTAGTTGGATCAAAAAACAATAAAGAAAGAATGGATGATGACACAAGATGTGCGTCTCTCTTTTTGAGACATCATGAGATAAAGATATCATATTACAAGGTGTTTGTTCTTAACAATGGTTATCAATGATATGAATTTTACTTATCATCATATGGGCCTTTTTGGGTTACTAGACTCCTTTTCTAGTCTTTTATTAGTATTCACAGATATTGGTAAAAGGGTTTAGAGGTGCACACATAATAACACATTCTTGAGTATTTTCTACTCTGTTTAATAGGTGTATAGGAAATAGTGGTCCCCACTATGAGGTTTGAGTGTTTTTAAAATATTAATAATGACTAAAAAATAAATAAATTTATTATTATTTTAGTACAGAATAAGTGGGTTGAATTTATTTATTAATATTATTCACAAGGTACATAGTAAATACATGGAAAATATTATATGAATGAATATTATTTTAATATTCAGAGTCTCATTAATTTTTTCAAGAATTACAAGTTGAGTTAACAGATCATTTTTATCACATAATATATTTATTATATATTAAAATTATGTTAAAAAAATATAAATGTCATTATGATGCATTTAGTGCATCAAAGTGTTTCATTTATCTCTTATTTAGTGGGTGTTGCCTATACGGTGGATGGGGAACCATTTCTAGGTAATTAACTCCAACTATATAATCATATAAGAGCTCATTTCCATGGTATCATTCACACCCACGAATTTGAGAGATCCTCTCTCCTCCATCATATGTTTAATAGAGCGAAACATCTCATTAAATATTTCGATCTTCAATATCTTTCACGGATCAATGGGACAAGATCATGGTGATTTTCATGACATGGATGGACTCATCAAAGAACTATTCTACCACCTAGAATTCAATTATTGGAATTTTCAGACTCTTGGAGTATGTGTGGATGATTTAGAGAGGTTTATGCATTTATATTTCAAGAATATATCACTGAAGATAAGTGACAATTGAATAAATCTTCCATATGAATGAGGAATCATTCATGTTTATCCTTATGATCCGTGGACCTCACCAGGGATCGAATCATCAGAGATGATAATATTCCATCACTGTAGTGATGAATTTTTTTAAATATCTAGCCCATTGAGTTCTGGCGCACACCCGGATTCCAGTTGGATATTCATATCTGTAGACATATGTATAGATGTTTAGAATTTATGATTATTTAATTACTGGATATTATTAACCATGTACTATGATGTACTGATGAGAACCCTGATGACATGTTTCCAAGGAGAGGTAGGATATATTTGGTGATTCACTAGTAATATTGAATTAATGAATAATGCACGAATTATTTTGTCCCATTTATTATTTAATGGAAGTCGATTACTCATTCTTTTTTATGGAAATGAAATAGCATAAATAGATCTATGGCCATGGTTTTCTGTGATCAAGTTTATTTTTCCAAAATCAAAGAAAGAGACATTTAGCACATATGTTGAAAATGTCATCATGAAACCATCTTGATTTGAGATATCATGATAATGTCATTATATTTCACATTAAGTATTCATATGAAGTTGTATGTATTTGAAAATTTCACTTTTTTATTTATATATGTCGTGGTGTGTTTCTAGACACTAACCATAGAATTTGGGTTGCTCCACTTAATTTTACTAAGAGAGAGGCATAGAGGGTCACACACAAAGTGTATCCAGATACCGAGTTAAATAATATTATTATAATTTATCTAACACGTTGAATAAATATTATTCATGTATATGGTTTAATATTTATTCCTGATTTCTTTATCACATTTACATTTTTTCTAGTTATACGAGAGAATATTTTTTGAGAATAATATTTAATAAATAATTATTTTCTATTTATTGAATATAATTTTTTTTTAATTATTATTTAATAATGAAATGATATTTATTTATTAAATAAATAGACATTATTCAAGGATGGAGAAAAATTTTAGATGAATTTAAGACCAAGTTCACATGTCTAGTGATAAATATTATATATTAAATATTATATGAATAACTATTAAATAATTTATTTATGAAATAATATTTACTTACTTATTTGGTTTTGTTCTTGTCAAGAAATAATAATAATATTCTTACTATTATAGATATGTGGTTCCATAGAGATTATGTAAATAATAAGGGTGCATGTGCAATTATAATTTTCTAACCCTCACACTATTTAAACAGAATTATATTATTTCCAACCATAATGCTAACCATTTTGTTTGTTGTGAAGAACCTCTTTGGAGAATTCTCTCATGCTCTATAAATCACCTCACTAATTATGATTTTTAGTAATAGAGATTGATAATCCTCCACCAACCCTATTGATTATAGAGAGATTGAGGAGAATTGTTTTTGGATGCATTTCTCAAGGTGATCTAGGGCGAGCATCAAAAATATTAGGATCCATCGTGATAGAACTTGAATATTCCAATGTCGATGGTTGGATGTTCATGGTACTTGTGTGGATCACCGCTAGATGGAATCTATACTTTATTAATATAATTCAGCAACAATTCTATGTAGATATATTTTCACATACATCAATGCAGAAAGAATTCAATGCGAGGTAGTCCATTAATTAATTAAATTAATTATAAATTTATTATGTAATGATCATGTGTTTAGTTTCAGTGTTCATATGTAAATTTATGTTTGATTAAATTATGATTATCATAGTTAACTTCATTGATGTAAATTTCAAAATAATTCTTGATTATGAAAAAATGTTGTGTTGGGAATGCCTCACTGGTGCTTTCTCTACATTTATAACATTTAGATATCAACAATTGGAGACTAGGATAATGTTACAACAAGGCATCTGACCCTAACCCAATCACTTATCTTATCATCTTCTTTAAAAAAGTTTTTTCTTACTTTATTTATTTTCATAATCTAAAAACACATTTTTTAACCATTAAATTAAAAATGTATTTATTACACCACTATAGAGACATCCTAAGGTTTCCAATAATAATAAATTAATCTTGGAAATAAATAACTTTTTTCACACCCTAGGACAAATTTTTGAAAAAAATAGAGCATCATTTAATGGGAGGAAGTTTCAAATCCAACCTTTAGAATTTCTTGACTAATAATTATAATGATAATATTTTCCATTTAGATCCAAAAACAAGATTAAAGTATTAAATAGACTTGGGATCAGTAAATTATAATTATTTTGAATAAATAATCCTTGTAAAATCCAGTGAAAATTTAAGTGTTCACCCTAGGTCCACCAGAATGGAAATACACCCTAGCCAAACCCTAATAGAGTTATGTGCATGTTAACCAACAAAAATAATTCAATATTCCTTACATAAAATAATATTTCGATTTTAAAATTTTTTTAACATGATCATTTAATAAGTTTCATTGTATTGCATGTGAAGACCCTAATATACACATACAATCTTTAACACATGTCTACTCAACTTTTAAGCCTCAAGAAGTTGATGAAGAACAAGTCAAGTGGAGGAAATTATCCTTTTCATTGGATTTAACTAACAAAGAGTGGTCATATGACATAAAATTAGTAGAGATCCATAACTGGGAAGACATATATAAATGTATCATGAAAATTTTGAGCACTTTGTTTGGGTTTATTAGATATTCTGGGAATTAAACTTAAAATATGATCACATATAATTATACTTGAGGGATCCTCGTGATCAATTAGGCACCCAAATATTGGATTAATCCCACAATATCAGAGGTTGTAAAAATGGAAGTAAATTTTTTTTTGGAAAAAAACACTATTTAAATCATTTCTAACTTATAATGGTTCATCCCAATCCATGCAATTACCAAGAAAACAAGCTTAACCATTGTAAAGAAGATTTAAAATGAATTGATATCTATGAGAATTCAAAATAGATGGATTGGGTATTAATTATAGAATATTGAATCAGGTCACTAGAAAAGATCACTTTCCCATTCTATTCATTGACCAAATGCTATAATTGTTTTCTAGAAAAACAATTACTATTTATTATATAGTTTTAATGATAATTTCAATTACCCATTGCTCTAAAATAGCTTGAAAATACAACCTTCACATGTCCTTTTAGAACTTTTTACTACAAGAGGATGCATTTAAAACTATTTAATACAGTAGGTTCGTTACAAATGTTCATGATAAGTAGCAATTTACATTTCATTGAATACATCATGGAGGTATTATTACCTGAATTCGCTATTATTTGAGATTATTTTTATCAAAGTTTAATAAATATGGACAAAATGATGAAACCATGTATTGAGAAAAATCATATTTTAAATTTTGAAAAGTGTCATTTCAATGTTTAAAGTTGCAAATTATTTCGGTGCATTACTTCCCAAAAATTCACTATAAGAAAAATCTAATATTAAAGTAATAAATTCTATTCCCTACCCAATTTGTGGTAAACATGTTAGATATTTTTTATGCCATGCTATTTTCTATAAAATATTCATAAATAATTTTAATAAGAGTGGTATCCCTCTTCCCATCATTCTATTAAATAATTTGTTTTTATTTTAATGATGAATATATTGAATAATTTGTTGAATTTAATATGAGATCAATCACCCTACTAGTAATATAGCCACCAAATTCGAAATATTTATTCAAACTACTATGTGATATGTCAAACCAAGATATGGGAGTAATTATTTCCTAAAAAATTGATGGAAAAACACAAGTCATTTCATATAACCAAATAATCATATATGATACCAATATCAACTACACCACCACTTAAAATTATGTAATTTTGGTTGTTTTCGTTTTAAATATTTTTTGATTTGATTTTCATGGAAGTAAAGTCACTGTATATTTTAACCATGTATTTCAAAGGAACGTAATGAAAATGGAAGATTAAAAACCCAAGATGGTAAGATAGATACAAATTTTATAATACATTATCATAGAGATTAATGAATAAAAATGAGTTGAAAATAAGGTGGTGGTTCACCAATGAATACTACCCAAAAATACTAAAGTAGAAATTCTTAACTAAAACCCACTAAATGATTACACTCTATGAGAAAATGTTTATATAGTAGAAGGGTAAGTAAAATGGTGTTCATACATTGTAATTTATATTGTAACTTCATAGGTACCATATAATCAAAAATCCCATAAAAAAATAAAATCTAAATATAGATTTTATATTTGGGTGGATTCATTCCTTTGGAATACGTTCAATGATAAATTAATAAGGATATCTTTTCCTATAATTGAAATTGATTCCATTTTTTCATTTTTTTAGACAGTATCTTTTTGAGGCCATTTTGTAACTCAAATAACTACAAGAAAAGTTTTTTAATCTAGTATTTATTGGCAAAATATTTTATTATGAACAATAAGTCTATAAGAAGTGTTGAAAATTGAAATTTTTTAGAATTTTTTTAAAATCATAAGATATGTCACAAAAAAAACATTATATTTGGTGTAAATTTTAAATAATATGGAATAGAATTTATATAACCTTTTCCAATATCATTTAAAAATTCATATAATCTTCTTATTATGGATTATTTTTCAAAATAGGTGGAATCACAATCCCCCAAAAATAATGATACTAAAGTTGTGTGTTATTTTATCAAGATGAACTTATTTTATATGTTTGGAGTACAAAGATAAATCATCACTGACCAAGGGACACAATTTTATTGTAAAATAATTTAGTATCTACTAGGGAATTATGGATTACATCATAAGACATCAACACCCTACCATTCCCAAAAAATGGAAAATGTTATGTTTCTAATAGGAAAATAAAATATATTCCTTAAAATATTATAAAACTAAACATGAAGGATTAGAGATAAATGTTGGAGGAAACATTATGGGATTACAGGACAACCTATAAAACTATCATAAGAATTATCAGATATTAATTAATCTATTAAATTAGATACCACCTACCCATGAAGCTGGAGGACAAACCACACTGAGATATCATTTAAATAAATTTGAACTTAGAAGGAGCTGGAAAAAAGAAAAAATTATAACTGTAAGAAATGGAGAAAATTAGAAGGTAATATTTTGAAAATTCCATATTTTATAATGAAAGAACCCATGTGGACCCCAAAATTATGGTATAACCTAAAATCTCCCATCTGGGAAACCAAGTTTTAATTTTCAAATCTGGACTCGAGCTAATTTCTGGTAATACTTATTCTAAATGGTATTGTCCATTCATAGTCACTCGTATCTACCCTTTGGGTGTTGTGAAGATTATGAAGGGAGGATATGGAAACTAATTCACAATTAATTGGAATAGATTAAATATGTACCATGTGAATCTACTCTATGAACAAGTGGAAGATATCACACCCCTACAACATTTTTTCAATAATAACCCACCATATTGTACCTCTCTGGAACACTTGATTGCATATTGTTATTTTACACGAAATTTATTTGAATATTAATATATTTTAATTAATTGAGGAAACTATATAATTTATATATAGGGTATTGAATCGTTTAGTTTATGAACTTTAGTTTATCAATATACAATTTTCTCTTTCAATTTTTATCTTTTTTCCTTTTTAATCATTTTTTTGAAACACGTTATCTTAATCTGAATAACCCTACCTAAACTGGATTCATGAGAAGTTTGAGGGACTAATGTTACCATTTTTATAACCATAAATTAATACTAAAATAGGATATTTTTTCAATATTATAGATAATTTAAAATCATTCAAAACCATTTTTTTGAATCATATACCATGACATATTATCCATCATTTTTTTACTTACTAGTGAGGCTTCTGAAACAATTTTGAAATATTATTTATAATTAATTTTATCTTGGGTGAATCAGTTAATACATTAATATCTATATTTTATGAGTAATATAGTTAAATCTATAGAGAATTTGAGTATTCTATGTTATACATGATTGAGGAATTTTTTTATTTTAAATCTCCTTTGTTAAATAAAATTTGTTTTCATACCTAACGTTACATATAATAAATCTATCCATTATAAACCATAAATTATTTTTTTAGGAAGACACGTTAAAATAAAAAAATCTATCTCTACTAGATTCTACAATCCTTTCCATGATGTAGGATTAATTCAAGTGTGAGGGTGGGGGAAGACAATGTGTTTAGAAATTTTCTTGACAGAAGCTATGTGGAATATAAGGTGGAATTTCAAGAACATTTGAAATACTGTTTTCAGAAAAAATTAATGATAAAAATAATGTAATAATGAAATCTATATCATATATATCTATCCATAAATATCAGTCACTATTTGAATAAAAATACCCCTCTCTTTCCCTTAAAAATTAGATTCCTAATAGAAATCTAGATATGAAAAAGTTGAAAAAAGCATACTGGGAAATAGGGGATAAACAAATATTGATATTGCTTCTACTAAATTTTGTAGAGTATATCTTTCACATGGAGTTGATGAAGGTCCCACACCAACATATAAATTCCAAAGTACCATTATTCATTCAGGATAAGAAAAAATGTAAATAAAAATTATTGAAGTAACTTTCTTGATGAAGCTGGGAGAGGGATGTTAATTATATCAGAAGTGATAACAGGTATAGGTTGTCCATAGAAAATTCAAATTATCTATACTGAGTTATAGATGTGTGGGAGGAATTCATGATTTGAGTAAGATGAAAATCATTTATTGAGCCTTATATACTATATCCAAGCCTCCTCATTTTTCCTCAAAAGTTTCACATTCTGTCATAACCACCTTTAATCCTTAGAGACATTTGAACCCAATTCAAAATCCCTCATTATATGCATGAATAATTTAATAATTGGATGTAGATGAATAAGCTCATCATTCTCGTGGCATCACATGTATGAACATATAATGAGAAATCTTTGCATAGAAATCATATTCACTGTCAAGTTGAATTTTTTTGTGAAGGTGGGTATATGTGTGCGTGAGAGGATTAAAAAAGTGGTGTTTAATTGAATAAACATGATGAGAAAAATTAAATAGAGATCCATTAATATTAATTATAAGAGTTAGGACCATTGTGTTGAAAAGAGTAATTTACATTGACCAGTATTTCAATCATACTTTGGTATTCTTTTAAACTCACATACACAACGTCCATGGTTTAAGTGTGGGGAAATTGAAAAACTTGTATTTTAAAACATTTTTTTAAATGATTCAGTGAATTTAATCTCACAATTTTATCATTTCAGTGTTAATTATAATATACATAAAATATAGGATAATTTCAAATTTAATTGTAAAAATGGATAAAATATTTTTTTTCAATTTTTTTTTCTTTGATCTTTGGAAATTATTGGACCAATGTATAAATTTATCCTTGAATTTTTGAATTATTATTTTAGGTGGATGAGGTTGTTTCTAAGAGAAATAAATGTGATTCTATGATTAATCTAGGAATTTTGGAATTGCTACATGATGAAAAATTGGTAAAGGATTGAACATAATACATTCCCGATATAGCATAATGTTTTTTACTTGAGCATATTGATTTGGACCATATCATAAAGCTAAACTGGTGATCTTATGTATTTACATAATATGTATTGGAATCTAATCACAATTATTTTGGTCCTGAGCATAAATCCTAGACATCCATAAAAAATCTTTGAACATAAATATTCCTGATCACAATCCTTTACTATGTCATAATGTTTTCTTCTTTTATAAAAAATAAAAATCAAAATGATCAAAGGAAGGATTTGGGGGAATCACTTGGGAATTCAAGATAAATACTGGTCCACCACATCAATCTATATACAATCATTCATAGGATACCATGGGGATTAAAATCATGCATAATATTTAAATCAAAAAATTAATAAATGGGAAAGCTGTTGATATTCATGGAGAATGATTTGCATGCATATTAGAAGCCATGAAGAAAAAGTAAACATTCAAAGGATTTAATATGCATTACGATCATAAGTGGTTTGAATATATAAGTAATATATATATCCTAGGATCTTTATAGAAATCATTAATTCAAGATTATGGGAGAAATATTGACATTAGAGAATCTACTACTACAATTTTAATTTATTTTTTAATATTAATAGTTTTATAATGTATCCCACTCACATATTCATCTTGTTTAACTCTAAAATATAGGTGTAAAACATCTAATCGATTTGGTGAAGGGAATATATACCTTTTGAAATGCTTGAGTCTCAATAATTCAATGAATAAAATTCTCTCTTTCTTTTTGAATTATTTTAGTAGTTGGTAACATATTTTTATTTTGAACGTGGTTGTTTTCGATTCAATTATATTTATTAATTACTACCATGGTTAAGGATCCATAATAACCCTCAAATTATTTTTAGACCATATATGATTTAATGATTTGGGCTTAGTTGTGATGTGTTATTTGGATGATGGAAGTTGAGGAAGGTCAGTAGGTTATGCCTAGATAACATTTAATAATATGACCTAGTTGGGTGTTTCTTAAGAGAAGTGGGGGGCATTTTAAAATTTAACATTCAAGAATTTTAAAGAGGGTAAATTGGAGTAGAATTTTTTCATAGGTTAATATCACCAATATCATTACACTAGGGGTGAATGGGTAGGTATTTTAAAAAATACTCACTTTTTAGTTAATACGATGAAGGTCATAAAAATTAGATACCAATATATCATTGAAATAGGAAGGCTAAATCTATCTTGATAAATTTTCTCATCACCTTCTTTCAGATAATTTTTTCATAAATTATTTTTTTTCAAAACCAAAATTCCCATATTTATTATCCACAACTGATAAAGGGATTTAGTACACTAATCTCTAGATACAACCTTGGGTTAACACTACTTCTATATTGACCTAGAAAATAAATATCTTTTTACTCACCTCAAGACAATGTTAGGTTAGGCTTTGATAAAAGAGAGATGTGGTTAACCCGATGTTTTAAATTCCATATCACTTTGAATCTTATTAATATTAAAAATCAATTTTAAAAACATTGACTTACACTAGGAATTGCACAAAAAAAGCTACATGGCCTTTGAGATGCCTAGTATGCCACAATGAATACATTTGATGGCCTAACTCAAATACCCTAGTCATTTTGACCTACCTCACTAAGGACCATGTCATGGAGGACACTAGCTCACTGTTTCCTCAACCCTCTTTAACTTAGACTCAACCTGACCTCAAATAGCACCGCACTAAACTGTAATATGTGTTGGTCTCCCCATTTCAAATAGAAAAACTCGCAGAGCACCACACCAAACCAAATCTTCTATTTCCCTGGTGCTCGTTTCCAATAAAGAAACTCCCATGCACCAGACCCAACACTGAAACATGGTTCCATTCCATTTTACACAGGGGGAAATGATTCATGAATAACACCATCCACAATGACTTATATGGGCGTGTTAATCATTGTGGCATGCAACAGTACCCAACAACCACCTCACTACACCCAATGACTCAAAAAAATCACCCTTAACTAGGCTAGGTGATGTTAAGTGACCATTACATAGAAAAAAACAAGTAGAAAAATGATCTTTAACATCAATAATATGATGTCATTTTCTTATAAACCAATGCAAAATATGTTTAATGAGATTTGTTGGCTTCATTTTTTTAAAAAACTGACACAAAAAAACATCTTATTTTGGGTGAAATTTTTATAAAAATATAATTCCAATAATTTTTTTATAATTAATATGATTTATATTTTTTCTAGGTCTTTAAATTTTAATGTTCGTGGAGCTAAAACAAAGTCACGGATTAAAAGTTATAGATTTCAGAAGTTTATATTATATAAGAGAATTATTAAAGATGGCCATTATTTAAAGGCCATAACCTTTAATCTGTAAATCTATTTTAGCTCCACGACCATTAAAATATATTCTTAAGAAATTATTTAAAACATTGTAAAAAATAATAATTTTTATCAGGTGTTTTTATGAAAACTGAGACCAATAAATTTATTTTTGGTGATATTTTTTAAAAAATAGAAGTAAAAATTATTCGTTTGGAATTTTTGGTGTTGGTTTTTAAAAAAATGATGCCAAAAGACCAATTTGAGTCCCCTTTTTGTTGATTTTAAATGAAAACAATCTCAGGGAGTATTCTATAATTCAGAGGTTCAGTATTTCTATTGTTTGCACAAAACATTTTTATCTTTTTATAATCCCATCGACATTTTTATACAAAATGATTGAAAATATTTTTATTTAATATACCTAAATAAATTTAATCAATCATTCATCGTTTTCAACCTATTATATTCATTCAATTTTTCAATAAGTATTCAATCGTATATTGAACACAGTATATTTTCTTATAATTTATTTTCATTATTATTATTTTCATTCAATTATATTCAACTTGATTAGAATTCTAATAATGAAGATTTATTCTTATGATAAAGTTGAAAATATAAAACATCTAGATGGTATATACCAAATGATGCGTAAATTTCTTTATTGATCACTATTTTCATGGTCTCAAGATTTATAACCTAATTATAAGACAAATGATGATAAACAACATATCATTTTGTATGAAACTCCTAAAAACATTGAAATAGGTTCCAAATATTAGTTTTTTTTATTTCATCTGATGTTTTGGATTTTCATTCATGTTTCTCATGTTATATTTGAAGCGAGTAGTATCAATCTAAATATTGACAAGTTTATCTTCTGATGGCCATAAACTTTTGATTTGTAACTCTATTTTAGCTCCATCAACAATCTAATTAAAGTTCAATAAATGATCTAAAATATATAAGAAGAAAATTAAATTATTAGAATCTTTTTTTGTAATAAAAAATGAAATTTTTTATGTTTTTAGCTTTGGGATTTACGGATATTGACACCAAAAATAATACCGATGGGTTGTTTTGGCATCAGTTATTTACAAAACTGATGATAAAAAATAAATTTATTTTATTTTTGGCATCAAATTATGAAAACTAATATCAACAGTCATTTTAATTATGAAATTCAGTCTTATGAATTCATGAGTGGTATTTATGGATTTGATGAATAAGATATTTTAGAGATATCTGTATTATTTTATTATGCTTTTTTGAATGAAAAATTAGTGTATTCAAGGACAAGGGATGAGCATGATAATCACTTGGCGACAGTGTTGGGAATCTTAAGGGATCATACTCTATATGAAAAAATAATAAATAATGATTTTTAGATACAAAAGATATATTTTTTTGGCCATGTAATTTCTAGAAGTGGTGTTTCTATGGATCCAGAAATGATAGAGATAGTTACCTCTTGGAAATATTGGAATAATGTCTTCACGATACGAAGTTTCCATAGGCTGGATGGTTAATAATGATAATATTATCATGATTTTTCACCAATAGACTCACCAATAACAACATTAACAAATAATAATGATTCATTCTAATAGAACAATGATTTCAAGAAATATTTTCTAGAGATTAATCATCACCTTACATTATCACCAATCATGATATTTTAGTAATCGGGACTAAGGTATGTTGTGTATTGTGATGCTTCAAGATCAGGGTTGGAATGTGTTCTCATGAAAGGAATCCATGTTGTTGTATATGGATGAAGGCAGTTGATGTTACATGGGAAGAACTACCCAATGCATGATTTGGATTTTTTTTTCGTAGTCCATGCTTTGAAGACATAGAGCCATTATCTAATTATTGAGTAAATTACTATGTTTACATCTCATAGGAGCATGAATCATATTTTCTCACAATGCGGTTTAAAACTGAAAAAAATAATATGGATGGATTATATACACATGTTTGACATTCACATGATGTCTACACTAGGTAAGGGAAATTTTAAAGTGGTTGAATTAAGAACAAATCCATATTCTTAGTTAGGAAAAAAACATCATATGAGTTGTGGATGATGTCAGTAATAGAATACATGATCCTAGAATCTGATTACAGAGGTGTTGTTGTGTTTTTTTTGTATTGTCTCTCATTCTTTATTTTTTGGAGATTGTTAAAGAGGTAAAGACATCTGATTTTGAATGTGTGACTATAAGGCCTAAGATTAATGTTGGGGAGAACATTGAAGGATGGATGGTGGATAGTTTTTCAGGGTTTTGGTATATAAATAAAATGGACATACCTATAGATTTTCAAGAACAACTTCTTCATTCATACCACCATACGATATGGTCTTTCATCCTAGAATATAGAAAATATATAATGTGTTGAAAGAACAGTTTTGGTGGATTGGTATGAAATGAAAGGTGGTTGAGATTATTTCAAGATGATTAAATTTTCAGCAAGTTAATATAGAGCATTAGTGACCATCTGATATGTTTCAGTCCTTACATATATTTTTTTATTTGTTCTCCCAATAAAGGTTTTAAAACATAGTTTTATATGAGATATAGTGGATCAACTCACAAATTTATCCCATTTCATCCCTATTTGTTAATATCATATGGTGGAGGACTTATAAAAAATATATATCCAAGAATAGGTAAAGAGGTATGGTGTTCATGTTTCGATAGTATCTGATAGATATCTGAGGTTTACATCTCATTTATAGAAATCCTTACATAAAGACCTTGGGCATAGTTGACCATGGGTACATCTAATAATCCTCATACAAAGGGAAATCCTAAAGTACGATACAAAAATTTTATGAAATGTTGCGGGCTTATTTAATGGATTTTGGTGGCTCATGGAAAGAGAATGTTTCATTGGTGGGGTTATCTCATAACAACATTTATCAGGCCTCGATGAATATGGCTCTATTTGAAGCATTGTATGTGTGTTTTTTTCATTCTACATATTGTTGGTTGGAAACAGGAGAGACATCACTGGTTGGACCGACCCTTTCCAAGAATCAACAGAGAAGATCCACTTGATTAGGAATAGTTGGGAGATGACATAGAGTCGTCAAAAATCATATGTGGATCATCTTTGATGACCATTGGTGGTCGAGGTGAGTGATCATGTGTTATTGAAGATTTCCCAAAGGCTTGGGCATCGTCGTTTTGGGAACCGGGTCCAGTTATCATCTAGTTATACAGTCCATTTAAGGATATTGGAATGGGTTGGACAGGTGGCATATCGGTTGGCATTAACATCATGGTTTAGCAAAGTGCATAATGTTTCTCATGTATGTTAGTTGAAAAAGTATCAGTTTGATCTTGACCATTAGATTTGATGGATCATGTTGACCTAGAGTTGGATGCTTCTTTAGTGAACATGCCAATACAGATTGTGGATATACAAGAGAATTTATTGAATGAAAAAAATTTTCTAATGAGGGTTTTCTGGAAACATGGTCATATTTTAGAAGGGAATTGGGACTATGAGAAGGATGTGATCCAGTAATTACCCAAACCATTTGGTAATCCACTAGTTTTATATATTCTAGGGAATGAAATTTCAATGGTGTGGATTACGTAGAAACCCTATTTTTAATTATATAACCCTTCATTTATGTAATTTAAGTATATAAAGGGTATGGGCTATGTTTGGGATGGTTTTGAGACCATTTGGGATCTTTTTGTGGCTTTTTATATTGGCGAATGATTTGGGAAAATCATGAATATCCAACCTGAATCCATGGATAGTGATATATAAGCTATGGGGATGGTGCATGGGAAGATGAATGGTTTTTCCAAACCATGCGACCACCTAATAAAAACCACACTAAGTGGGGAAATGATGGAAATTGGGCTTTTTCATGGTTGGTGCATAGTTTATATAACCGTTTGGCCAACCATATGAGGGCCCCTGAGGCAATGACTACTTCGCGAGTAGCACACATTTAAAACAAGATTCTCCTAACCATATGACAGACCATGCATGGGTTAAAAGTAAGATCCTAAAATTGTAGATCTCATATGTTTTGAAATATTAGGACCTCTTTCTTCCTCCCATATAGCACTAACTATAGATTCTCTCTTCATAAAGGCTAAAGAATCTTTTCTCATCGATCTAAAGGTGATCCAAAGGCTTCTCCTGGTGTTTAGAAGATGCATTCTCACTGTAATTCATTTTTTTGGTTGTTTTTCTTGTATTTCATTAAGTCTACTTCTACTTCTCTCTCAGTTTCATAGATTTTCATCCATTGTGGCTAGATCAAAAGTTGTGGACACCAAATATGATTAGTTTTGGCAACATTATTTTTAGGGGAGGAGATAGAGGATAACTTTTTGAGATATGACATATTATTGTTTGTTTTTTAGTGTCATTATTTGTTTTCCCTGTAAAACATGATGAAGGAGAATTAACTCAAGAATCCTCTATTTAGAACATTAAGGATTGATTTAAAATTCATTATTTTGATTTCAATTGATTATATAGACGGTAGGTTGTATATACACTTGAACTCTCTTTTCATTTCATTTCCATATTAATGGAATGAAAAATTGAATGATACAATGTTATATTAGAATTAATGTATAATACCTATGTAATATATATTACATAAGTTTAATAATTCCATCCTTTATACATTCTATGTATGGAATGAATGAGTCATATCACTTTTAGAGGGCGGTAGTAAACACTTCCTCATATGAAATTATCGTAATTACATATTATGGAAAACCTAAAGGGGTGTTGTAAATGATAAATATAGAAGAATAGAGACAATATAAATATAATATATATCATATATAAAAACAGTTCCATCATATTATCCACCATGATAGGTGGTAGGATAAAATTTAACAATCATCATTTCATGACGTAGTAGATCACCGTATGCAAAAACAATGTGTACGTATCCCATTGATGGAAGTGTGTGTATGTATAGTTAGAATACATCTCATAATAACATCATACTATATTGAGGATACTGGTGTTGTTGTGTATTAAAAAAATTAAGAAAATAATAGGGAGTGATGAAGGAATATAATAGAAAAGAATCACGAGAGACTATATTACCTCTAAATCGAATAACTTCATTTTATTAGAGCCGAAAGACATCCCTGGATTTCCTTCTGCCCAATGTAAGGATTCTAGGAGGAATAGAGGGATTTAGTGATCTTATTTGGGTATAATTTGGATGGTACAAGGGGCTTGAGATGTTTTATTTATGTGGGTATATGTGGTGGCCTTTTATAAGAGGGTGGAGGGGCTCTTTAAAAATATATTAAAATATTAATTTATTATAAATTCATATTAAATTAAAAAGAGTCCAAAACACATTTTATTCAAATATTAGATAATTTTGGTTTGAACACCCATCAATAAATAATATTTAGATATGTTTTTAATATTTTCATATCCTTACCTTTATCTAACCATTATTTTATCCTTTTTATATTTCCATGATATCATGTTATTTACAAATTCCAGGTTAATATAATTACTATATCATGTCAAATGACCCAAAAAAAGCCACTTATGAAATATTTGTAATGTATTATCAATTTTTCATAATATTTTTTTTTGATATTTAATATCATTTAATAAACTATTTTTTTGTTTTATACTATGAATTATGTCAATTTTGGACACTATTCATACTTGACTTTTATACAAATTCATAAAAAACTAATTCCTTAATAACAATGAATTAAATAAATTATAATATGTCAATATAATCCATAAACATTATGGATGAATCAAAATAATAAAACTACATATATTTTAATATTTATAATATAATTTATATGAATCCATTATTAATGAATCAATCACTAAATCATCATTATTTCATAATTAAATTTATTTATTTAATGTCTAAAAATTATAAATAAAAAACAATGATTAAGGAAATAATTTTATATTTAAAATTATTATATATAGTTAAATATATCATGTATATAACCTCATTTAAAAATTTCTTTAGTAATAGAAACATGTTAATGTTTTATTTCTTTTTACTATAAATTAATTCTTGTAATATGTCATTTTCACAACCATGTGGATCCATGGTGTCCCAAAAGAGACCCAAAGATGCACATGGTCAAAAATATCTCATCCAATAGGATTAGGACACATTTAAGGAGACAGTTTATATTATTAAATTATTATTATTTTACCATTATTTACCATATTTACCCTTTAACCATGGTAAATAACGATAATTAAAGAAGTTACTAATCATAATGTCCATAAATTAAAGGTATATATTAAAAAAATTGGATTATTCTGATTCCAAATAAGGAATCCATTTTTTGAAATTTAAAACATTAATATTTTAGTAATTACTTAAATATTAATTCGTGCGGTCAATACGAAAAACTACTTTTTAAGAAGCAATAACCCTCAAAAGATTGACATGTGTTAATATCCAATTTTAATTGGAAATTACTTACAACGACCTAAATTGGATTAAATGATAACTACATAATCCAATTATACTTTAAAACCAATTAAAAGGATAATATATGCATAAAAATTAATTAGATTAAAAGGTGGTTTTGAATTAAAATACTGTATATTTCACTATTTAATAAAATAGGATTTTTATCAGAAAAATACCAAAAATTAAACAAAAAAAATTATTATGTGCAGATTCTAAATAAGAATTTTATTTTTTCAAATAGAATATAAAAAATTGTTAAAACTTTATTTAAAATGGGTATTCCATCAAAATGTGGAAAACATCTTTTTTTTGTAAACTAATACATTTATCTAAAAATAATGATTTTGTTCTTATATCATGTTCTTGACAATAAATAACATGAATTTTAATGTTATATATGTTTATAATTTTTTTAGTACTTTTCATAACAGATACTTTATATCCCATTAAATAAAAATATATTAATATTATATCATGGTTTATTGAATCATAGTATTTCATGCAACACACACCATCGTAGAAGGTCACTCTTATTTGTAACACTATGCATGTTAGTGTTACTTTTAGTTCAAGATCCATTTGGTGTTGCATATAACATAATCCAAACAAAGATATTTTATACATCGATCAGAATATATTCTCAATGTTGCGTGAAATGAATTCTGTCAAATGAACTTGAAAATTTGTATAACACTAGCCAATAATAGTGTTGCATATAATACATGCTAAAAAAGTGTTGGGTATAGTTAAAGATAATCATGGTGTAGTATAAAACACAAAAAATCATTGAAATTAAAAAATACATCTTATAAAATATTGGGGTGTTACATTATACCCCCCTTAAAAATGAAATTCGCCCTCAAAATTCATCAGGGTTATAAATGGTTTACTACTTGAATGTTTCTTTCATTCAAATCTACCTCATAAAAAGGGATACTAAAACATAATTTTAAAAATGAATGATAGTAACATAATGGTTATCCAATGTTACTCATCATTGTGTTTCCATAATACAGAACATAGGTGGCAACCAAAAATATGGATATTGAAGAGAAATCTAACTATCAAGTTCAGATAGATAGTGATAGAGAATAAGTTTTGGAGAAAGCTGACTACCAAAATGCCATAAATATTCAATTATTTAATGGAACATATAATTTATCTAATAATAAGGTACTTGGATAACCTTTTTGGTTTCACGATCCTATTCATATCATTAATTAAAATTTTCATTAGGAGAAATACTTACTTGATTTCAGTACAATATCGTCATTGGCTGTTCCCTGAACAATTTTCTCTTCATCTCTAATTTGATGAAATGATGTTTAAATTTTCATTCATTAAGTCTTACCATATCATGCAATAAAATGATAGGTAATTTCATATGCCTCAACAAAAAGGTAATAACATGTTATCACTTGTGCATAATTTCACCTATATTTAGATAATACATTAATCTAACAAACATCTATCAGAATATTACATATACTATCCATAATTGGATAATATTACAATCATTCAAAATTTTGGACACATAAAACTTCATAAAGACGTGAACTAAATCGAATTAACATTTGTATCCCATATCAAATTTGTCATTCGTTGGTAGTCACATTCCATAAATGTGAATACCTTAATCAGGTATTCTCTTAAAACAAGATAATAACATGAATTAACGTAGATCCTAAGTGAAAACATGATTTCTATCTATATTAACTCATTCCACACCCAAAATATACAAAACAATTCTATATACCCCAACCAATATATCACTTTGTCCTTATATTAGTCATGAGGTTATTAATACCCTCAGAAATCTTATTATCTCCTAATCCCTTCATTATGTGCATATCATGTGATTTACAAAAATATTTCAATCACTTTTTATAGTTATCAGTACCATATTATTTTTGAAAACCACAATGGAAAAATACATAGACATTCCAATATTCCATAACATTCTAAATGAGATTCCACAACACTATTTTGGAGCTCCAATACATAAAAAACATAATCCTTCAACCACTGTTGTCATACACAACAAATCCAACACTGACTGAATGTGATTTTCCTTTGTATTTGGCTTTAAGATGTTTATGACGTCGATCATTATCATTAACCCTTGGATTGTGGCACTGTTTAGCAAAATGACCCATTTACTTGTACTTGTAGCATTTAATTGTGGGTGGTGCGTTCTCTGTAATCTTTTAAATATTCACATTATTAGAAACCCTTTTTCCATTACAAGAGCACTAAAATTCTTGATGAACTTATTTTCCACACTTGAAAATGTTTCTACTCCCTTTAATAAAATCACCACCATGATTCTTTGCACACTTTGAGCATATAGAAACATTAATATTCTTTTCACCATTGTGGGATATTTTTCCTTGAACTCCTTGTTTCGGTTCTAGTAAAAACCATGAGATGTATATGTAACACCAACATCTAGTTCTACAATGATAGTGATACACACAATCAACACATAGCTAGTAAAGTCTCTTATATCTAATTCTATTCAAATAATTTCTTTTATGCCACTAAATAATTAGTTTCAAACACTGGCCTCCATAACATTCTAAATGATAAACTGCCAAAATTAATTTTTCATGTTGAGAATAGTGAATGATGGAAAATATCATTAACAATGGTACTGATCCACTTTTCAGCAACAAGTGGATCAGAATACCCTCTAAAATATGGTGTAAGTTTCCTCACGAAGGACTTAATATAATTTTGTTCCCTTCTCTACTTATTTGGATGTATAAAATTATTCATAGCTTGGGTATGTATAGATATTAAATTTTAATTTCCATATCCCGTGACAATTGGTTACTTCAAAAGAAAATTTGTTTCATTACCAAATGCATTGATCATTTACACGGTTCCTTCGGGTTTTAGCCAATGTCTAAAACCCTAAAATAATAGTGTCAAAAGAAAAAATCATACTGGGAAAAAAAACAATATCAAGGTGGATATAATTAAATATCCAACATCTTTGGTTTTATCCTACGTTATTCATGATAATTATCATAATTATAGGAATGCAACCTATACTTATACTTAACCGTAAGGAAATCCCTAGACATACCATAGAAATATCTCTTGGGATATCACTAGAGATTTTGCATCCTATTTTCCAATGTTTAAATAAACCTTTTCTCTGATACCAAAACTAACAACCTAAGAATGACGTACATGGATATTAAAATAATTTTGAGGAATACTTAATAAAATATAGTAACAGATGCCAAAATACCGTATTACTTTAGTGTCTTTGGTATCTTAGTACATAATCTTCTGAATTTGTGAATGATCTTCAGCATCTCTCATAAATATATTCCCTTTTGTTTTCCAACCTAAAAAAAATCGTTATATCATGTGGAAAAGAAAACATAAAATGGGTGAGCTCAATGTTTCAATAAGTGTATACATTGTGAACATAAAACAAACCATAATCATATGAATTAAGAAGGTGAACATAACGTTTAAACATCAAAATCTTGTGTCATGAATTAAAATCCTGGCAATATGTAAGGCATAGATCCTAAAGGAAAATTAACCATTATATAATAAAATTGGCATAAAACTTGTAATTTTGGAAAACTAATAATCACATAATATGATTTACATAGTAGCAAATACATTGTTGCGCAGACTATCATAGTGGACAACATCCATTATTGAGCAAAGTTTAATTAGTTGTTCCAGCCATGTATTACAGAACCAGATTTATTTGATGTTTCTGTCATGTCTATATAGTGTGATGGAAATAACTATGCAATACATTGGAGTTATATATAGGTCCCACCCATCTCATAAATAAATCATTCATACATGTTCCACAAAAACATAAACCATTCATCATAGCATGACCCATGAAATAAAATGAGTTTCTTAAGCCTCATTCCATCGTAACATAATCCATATAAAATATCATTACATAATATACAAAATATTATCATAGTAATAATAGGGATATTAATATACCCCTATTTAAGAGCGTCATTTTATATTTGAAATATGTTTGGTAAAACACTTGAACTTAATTCTTGAGAAAAATATCGCTTCATCTTCCAAAACTTTTTATTTTCTCAAAATTCCATGAAAGAATTTATGAAAATAATTTTATTAAAAATAAACATGAAACATTATAGACGAATATTCATGGAAATAAGGTATCATGAATTTGTAAAAAATTCATTCATGCTCTATATACTAAAGAAGATTCTCCTCGTACTTTTATTAGAAAAGTGAAAATGTACCTCACATGGTAATCAAAACAATGATTCCTTGAATACCATGTTGTAAAACAACAAAATGGTTAAAATGACATTAAACATAAATGAATTAATATTAAACATTTTATGAAAGAATTTTTAGATAACATGGACATGTATTATAAATATATCTCTAGTTAATATTTATGAATAAACTATCTCAGATAAAAACAATATTTCCAAATTATCCCTTAACATTGGTATGACAACCTTTGTATGTGTCTAAAACTCATATATAGTGGGTTTAAACATATTGTTAACTTGTAACATAAATATAATCATATTTATGGAATCATATATGATTTACATATGACTTTTTATTACCCTTTAATTTATCAATTCCATGTTAAAGAAACATTTTGGGTAATAATCATTTTTTTATCGTATATTTTTGTAGACTAGTTATTCTTGATATTATTAATTATATAATAATTTAAAAACATCCATATTTTTTAAAAAAGATTTATATATCATAAATATATATTATATAATTATATCTAATTGACAGATAAATGAAATGGGATACACCTGTCATGAAGATGGTTGGTCGTACGTACGCATGAATGCTACATTCATTTCATTATGACATTAAATGAATTAAAATTAAATGATAAATAGGTATATTATAATTCCAGTATAAAACATATGTTATATATGTTACATAAGTTCATTAATTTCATCCTTTATATGTTCAATGTATGGAATGAATGAGACGTATCACTCTTAGAGGGCGGTAGTCTGTACTTTCTTAAATGAAATTATAATATTTACGCATTATTGAAATCATAAAAGTATATTTTAAATGAAAAATACATAATAATAGATTATATATTAATATATTATATATCATATATAAATAAATTTCTATCATAATGGCCACCACGAGAGGTGGTAGGATAAAATTGAACAGTCATCGTTTCATGAGTTAGTAGTTCGCCGTACACAAAAACAATATAGTTGTATCCATTTGATGGAGGTGTGTGTAAGTGTAGTTCGAATACATCTCATAAAAATATCCTAATAAATTTGATATACGAGTTTTGTTATGTTTAAAAATAATAAGTGTATAATGGAGTGTGAAGATGGAAAATAAGAGAAAGGAACATGAGAGAAGATGTTACCTCTAAATCGGGTAACATTATTTTATTTGAGCAAAAAGTATTTCTAGAATTGTTTTATTCCCATTTTATGAATTCTAGAAGGATGTGAGGGATGTTTTAATTTTATTTGGTTATAAATTGGATGATCCAAGAGGCTTGATAAGTCTGAGTTATGTTGGTAGAAGTGGTCACCTTTTATAAGAGGGGGGAGGGGCACTTAACGAATGTCGTATTATATTAATTTATTATATTTTCAATTTCGATTATAAATGGTAAAAAACTCATTTAATTCAAATATAACATAATCTTTGTTCAAATACCCATCATCCAATAATTTTTAGATATGTATTCAATATTTTTTTATCATTATTATTTTGTTTTAACCCATATTTTAGCCTTTTTAATCTTATAATGATATCACGTTTTTTACACATTTTAGGTTAATGTAATTCCCATATTATTTCAATCGACCCAAAAAAAGTCATTTATGACATATTGTGACTAGTATTAACCACTTAAAATAATAATATATTTTTAGGAATTTAATATCATTTAATAAACTATTTTATGTTTTAAGTTATGAATTTTGTAGAATTTGGGCACTATTCAAAAGTGACTTGTTTTCAAATTCATAACAGCATAATTTCATAAAAAAGAATTAAATCAAAGATAATATGTCCATATAATCTATAAAATTAGTTTATTGCATGAAAATAATTAAATTAGTTTCACTTTAATATTTATAATATCATTTATTGGAATCCATTATTAATGAATCAATTACTACCTCATCTTTGTGTCGTAATTAAATTTATTTATATAGTAACTAAAAATTATAAATAAAATATAATGTTGTAGGAGATCATTTTATATTTATAATTATTATTATACATCTAATATATAACTTATATAACCCAATATAATTTTTCTAGTAAAATATACATGTATAGGTTGTATTTCTCTTTTTATTTAAATTAAATCTTAAAAAATATCATTTTCATATCCATGTGGATCCATGGGTTCCCAAAATCATCCAATGGATGCTCATGGTATGAAATATATAATCCAATAGGATTAGGTCACATTTTAGTGTAGATTTATGTTATTAAATTATTATTTTTTATCCTTTTTTAGCAGATTAAACTTATAACCATGTTAAACAAAAATAATTACTGATGTTAATTTTCATAATGTCCAAAAAACAGTAAATATTCACACAATTTTGATATTTTAATTTATATATGGAATCTATTTTTTAAAATTTCAATCAATTAATGTTAATTAATTAATATAAAAATAATTCCCCTTGTCAAAACCAAAATGTGGGATTTGAGGAAGTAATAACCATCCAATGATTGACATATGTTTATATCCAATATCTATGTTAAATTACATACAATGAACAACAATGGATTATATGATAAATAATCAACCAAATTAAACTATAAAACTAATTAAAAAAGATAATCTCACTATGAAAAAAAACTAGATGAAAAGTTAATTTTGAATTAAAATGAAGTATTATTCACTACTAATTAAAATATGAATTTTATCAGAAAATTATTAAAAATTCAACGTAAATAAATTTTTATGTCCCACATCCAAAGAAGAATTTTATTTTTTAAAATATAATATATAATATTGATAAAAACTAGATTTAAAATTTGTGCACCATGAAAAGGCGGGAAAACTTCTTTTTTTAAAAGTACTTATTTTATCTGAAAAAATTAATTTTGTTCTAATATCATGTTCTATAAAATATATAATATGAATTTTAATGTTCAAAATTTTTTATATTGGGGTTTATACAATAAATAAAGACAATTTTATATCATATTAAATAATAATATTTTATTAATAAATCGTTATTTAGTGAAACTCGATGTTGAGTACAACGCAAGTTGGCGAGGAAGGTTGCACTTGCATTAACGCAAGCCATGTCAGTGTTTCATGTAGTGAAATCTTCCTTTAGTGTTGTGTATTACATAATATAAACATATTTCTTTTATAAATCGAAAAAAATCTATAATCAATGTTAAATGAAATGAATTCCATCAAAAAACACATGATATTGTGTGTACCTGAAGGGAAGAATAGTGTTGCATATACAGAAAGATAATATGGTGTTGCGTATAGCACATGATAATCTTGGTGTAGCGTTCAACATTATACATCAAAGAAATTAAAAATAATATATCTCATAAAATCTTTCAGTGTGGAAATTTTGGATTTATCATAATCCTTATTTTTTAAAATTAATGTCATTTGACTTGGTTTATTGTAAGGGAAAAAAGAATTAATTGAGATATTATAGTTTAACTCTATGAGGGACAATTTGGATTGAACAAAAATAAAATAATAAAATATTTATTTTGTACATATGTGTGATAAGGTAGTCTGGATATTCTTGGATCACATGTTTTATAAATTGAATAGAAACCAATATAAATATGTAAGGTAGGGTTTTATAGAAGACTTATATTATTTTCAAGCAAGGTTATATAACTATGCCCATATTGGAAGGTATTTTTATAGGGTTATGTGAATAATAATTTAAAATAAAAAAAAATTGCACATCCTAGTAAATTTGGAAAACTTTAGGTATTAAAATTGTGGAATTACTGAATATGAAACATATTATTCTATAATGTGTAATTGGATAATCATAGTAACCATGATTTCCGTTCCATTTTTTTTCTTTATTTATCAAAAAAATACATGATCCACCAAAGACTATGATTTCTCTTAACAAGGCTGTGAATAGTATAGTGTATTTCATTGAATTCCAATTTTTCTTGAAAGCGATTCATTTATACCTTATTTATTAACATTATTATAGGATTTGGATTTTATACTCCTTAGATTGTAATCACATGATGATTCTCATCATGAAGATCATTTATATGATAAAGTAGGTGATTATTATAATATTCATTGAATATAAGTTATTTTGTGTTTGATAATGTTTCTATGAATGAAAATTTTGAAGTTGGTTACCTAAGAAAGAGTCATAGTTCTATTAATATTAAGGGTATGACTGATAGTGTACCATCCAGCCACTACCCATTGTCTTATGAAGGAAGATTGAATGTTACTTGGCCTTAAGTGACATCCCTATTGTTCCAAAGGCTGGTAAGGAATTCTGAGGGATTAATGAATGATTGGGGTTTGATTTCCCATTAATGTAAAACAACCAACCGAAAAATAAATTACCAAAAAACCCACAAAATGATGCATGATACAAATAAGGACAACTCAAACATTTCATTTATATTAAAATCAAAAAAATATAGTACCACAGTAGAAGAAAACAATACCACAGTATACAGTGGAAGACAAACTACAAAACTCGATGAAAATAACATAACACCAATGCTCCACATTCTCCATGCCCCAAATCCACCAAGAATTACAAGTATGATGAAGCAGTACTAAATATATGTGATACTTTAACTTTTATAGGTTCTCTATATATGAAATATACAAAAGAAAAAAAGTGCCAAAGCAGGAGTGAGTACTAAATGTCAATAGGTTTTCCACAATTACATCCCCAATCACACCACTAGAATTGAACATTCTAGAACATTTATATAAAAAATTTATCTAAAACACTTTAAAACAGATTCAAAATTTATGTCAAAGCCAAGCAGTTCACATCAAAAATATTTTCTAAGGATGTACAAAAACAATTCTTTAAAACATTTAACATTCTATTTTTTGCATACCCATTCCATGATTAAATAGACACCCACACATTCAGTGTTTTCTGATAGTTCCGTACTCATGGGTGCTTTCTAATCCATTCATATTAGGCCCAACAAGTACACAACCCCTTTTCAGTGCCACATCCCTTATACCCCAATGGTAAGCACCATTTATTCAAGGTTATGTCGACCATGGGCTCACACAAAACCATTTATTCCAAAACTATTTCAAAAATACCATTCTAAACAATTTCAATAAATCTTCTTTTTAATAAAATTTTTCTGAAAAGAATCTTCAAAAATAAAACCAAGCCATATTTGAAAATAATAATTTTAAAATCTAGAAACCAAGGAACTTTTCACATCCAAATCCATACTTTCACAAAAATAACAATCTGTTACTAAAGAAGGATCCTATCATTATTTTCACAACCAATTAAAAATAAATTTCATAAAATATATTCAAATTTAAACAATGAATTAATGTTTTAAATAATAGGAGTCGAGAGTGAAGCCACATAACTCATGATTTGTGGTTAAAATGAAGAACGACACTTTAAAATCAATTAAATTGGGTTAAATAATAAAAACCAACCTTATATCTCTTCCCCTATCATCAAAATAGAAATATATATTTATATTTTTTCTATACTATATTAGATATATCTAGAAAAGATGTATATCTATGAAACTGATAGAGATAGAGATGTAGTTCTAATAAAATTCACCATGAATGACAAAGAATGATAAATTATTGTGATGGTCTAGCTATAAAACGCCAATGGATTCCTTATGATCATCTCTGGATTGATGGGGGAATCTTATTTTACATTTTAAATGATATAATATTCAGGTAGGTATATATAGGAGGAAAAATGATGTAGTTAGAGGGGAAAACAAGTGAGATCCACAATTTTAGGATCTCACTTTAAATCCGTGCATAGTTAGTCTCAAGGTTAGTAAAACTGTGGTCTATCGATGCCCTATCAATACATAATAAATCACCATAGATACCATAAGTATCATGGATTATCATTAGCAGATGCACAGTTTGGGAAAATCATGCCCTTGTCGTGTGCCTTCTCTCTAGCCCCTGTCTCACTGTTCATGGTTTCCTGTAGTTGTTGCATTGTTTTCCCAAACTATGCAAAAACCATGTATCTATATAAAAGCCCCCAATATAGTCCAAAATTTATCTGAACTCTCCCAAACATCACCCATAAACATTATATACTTAAAAATCATAAATAAAGGGTTACTTACCACAAACCGGGGTTCTATAGATGGACCCTATATCATCTTTGGTGGACATTCCAACAATCCTTGATCAAAATTTTATTCTTTTGACAACCATTCAATTTTCAGTTCTATAGAGGGATATTTCATGAGGAATTTTATAGGGGTGTCCATGTTTACAGAAAATTGATAAGTGATTAACATGATCTCATCTGATCCTGATAGTTGATAATAAAGGGAAAGGCAAATTAAAAATCATTGATAATGTTAAGACATTAGTGAAATATAAAGTTAACTAAAGTAGATGGTAAAAAGACCTTATGTGAGATTAATTATGGTTAATATGAGTAACAAGATATTAAATGTTGGGATACACTTTCATGAGTTTTTAAGGGAAATATGACTAGGTATGGGAACTGAGGCTAATTTTAGAAGCATAGAAATGAGTCTGGGTAATTAATTTTCAAATTAATTAATTCATTTTCTTCCATTATAATGATATTATTTTATTTGTGAACTCAAATTTATAATTACAACCCAAAATTAATATATGATTATGTGAGTTTGGAAATTTTATGTGAGGTTATCCAAATGTTCTATTGAAAAAAATATGATGATTAACACCTTATTAATGGAAAAGTATGGTTATTGATGTATTATTTCTATATCAATGTACTATATATGAGAAGATTATGAGGAAGAACCTTGGATGATCATCCATGGATAAATCGGGATCAATTATCCTGAGTACCTTTGTTTTAGAATCAACAATCCGTACTAGATGCTTAGTTATGAACAAATAAAGATCAACCTCAAGATCAGTCCAGCTCAAAACATGAGATGGATCAGATAGATACATTCAGATATAAGATACATGAAACATGTTATGTATTGAATTCAGTTGCGGTGGAAGTGATAAATAATAAGAAACATCACCCACCTTCTAATAAACAATAAAAAGGTCCCAAAAATAGGATCTAGCTTCCCTTACCACCCAAGTCATTGATGAACCAAATGGGTTGAATCATTCATGAACACCTAGTCACCAACTGAATATTTCAATGTTCAATGATGGCGATCAACATAAGATATATTTATTATTTGTTCCGTAAACATCCTCTTATGAATCTACTGAACGTTTCTTATCATATCATAGATCAAGCATAGTCCAACCCTGGAACTTTCATCAATCTCTAACCAACATTGTAAATATTTACAAGTCTACCCATACAAGGCATCAAAAGCATCAATTTTGATTGTGGATTAGTAACTGTTGTTATGAAAAAACTCAACCAACCCTATGTGATCATTCAAAGCTCCTATAATGTTGAGAACACAAGATTGAAGCATATCTTCATGAATCTATTTATCTCTTTCTGTCTGAAAATCCAACTACATATTGTATTCCATGATCAAATGGACCAAAGATCCCAGTGCCTACTAAAGGCCTTTCCAAAACTAATAAGTGAACTAAGGATCTCTATCAATGACTATAGTAGAAGTATCTCAATACAAATGAACAATAACATTCAAATATATTTTCATGACTTTTCAACATTGGTTGTATAGTGAATGGGTATAAAGATTGGAAATTTATTCAATTGATTGATTAAAACCAATATTTTATTATTCATTCTCTGGGTATGTAGAAACCAAATGAAAAATTCAATATAAATCTTATACCACTTACAAGTCGGCACTACATGTGACATAAGAAAAACCAAAGGTTTATATTTCTCAACCGTAACATGTTGGCATGCATATCAATGATAGAAAAACATAACAATGTCCCATATAATAACAAGCCAGTAGAACTGCCATCACATGTCATTTAATATCATCATGGTTACTTAGTTCACTGCCCGCATGGAACTCTAACAATCCCCCAAACTAGTTTTCTTTAACACTAATAGTAAAACAAAGAGATTAAGATAGCACAAAATTCCCACGATAGAGAACAACCAATCAACAATGGTCTCCTCACCATAATTGGATTCTCTAATACTACAAAAATCATCATTAAACTGTTGTTCCTCAAGAATCATCTTGAGAAGAGTGGATTTCAACTAAACACTAGGAAAGGAAACCTATCCCCCTATTTCAGGGACTCAAATATGAAACTGTTAAAAAAGTACCATCAAATTACACTATTCTAATGATTCATTCACTACGTGGTTCATAGGTTTCATTATCATATAATCTGCTAAAAAATTAACTTTCCCCGAGGAATATGTGATGTTAATGTCAGAATATTGTAGGTATTCCACCAAATTTCTTTGGTAGTGATTCAAATATTTTTGAGATAAGATATAACAAAACCTCTAATGTTCAGAAAAAATGGTAAACCTTTCTCTATAAAGGTAATGATGCCAAATATAATGCACACACATCATGTCAATAAGTTCAAGGTCATGGGTTGGTTAGGTCTTCTATTGTGGCCTAAACAGAGATGATCCATAAGCAACAACCTGATCACCCTATATAAGAATGAAGCCCAAACCTGGACCCGATGCATCAAAAAAATTACATAGCCCTACTAGACCTCTGGAAGAGTCAACACAAAAATAGAAGTCAAAACACTTTTCATATCAACAAAAGAACTCATAAATATCTCATCCCTATAAAAAATTACACCCTCTCTATTTAACATTTTCATTGGAGAATCCCACATTGATAAGTACTTTACAAACTAGTGATAATAACCAACTAAGCCCAAGAAGCTCTGAATCTCAAAAACATTCTCTCATTGTTTCCATATAATAACAACCTTAAACTTTTCAAGATCAACTAAAATAAAATGTTCTGACACCACATGTCCTAAGAACAATACTTCTTGGATCCGAAAGTAAAATTTAGATAGATTGACATAAAGATGGTGGTTTCTTATCAAACTCATAGTGTAATCAATTTATGCACTTCATCCTCATCAGAAACAGAATAAAAGATGATTTCATCTACAAAGACTACAATAAATCTATCATGATACACATGTAAAATCCAATTCATTGAATCCATAAAAACTTAATTACAATTGGTTTGAACACAGGGCATGACAAGGTACTCATAATGTATGTACCTACTCTGAAAGACAGTTTTCTGATCATCAGATTCTACTATCCTCAACCAATGGTCTCGTGATCGAATATCAATATCTGAGAACCACATATCCCCATTAAACTGATGAAATAGATCATAATCCTATTTCATCATATATTTTTTCTTTACTGTAACTCTGATGAGATTTTGGTAATCTACAAAAAGGTAAAGTGAAAGATAAACATTATCAGTAAGGAGAACATGTGACACCCATGGTGACACACTCAGCCATATGAATCCATTCTCTAAAATACCATCAAACATGGACATAAAATAGTTCACTTAATCTAGATCCATGATGTAGAATAATGGATACTTGTTGAGTAAAATGCACTACATCAATAGAAAAATAAACCTCCCTTACTAGGGGAAAACTAGATAATTATAAAAGAAACACATTACGAAACTCGATGAAGATTGGAGGGAGATCACAGCTGAAATATTAACAGTCTAGGTGGAAGGAGAACATAGATATAATATTCTCTAAATATGAATAGGATGGTCTGACATTGATCAATTGTTGGTCCCATTATCTTTGAATGATATGACACACACCAACAGGTGTAGTGAAGGAGACCCATCAATGAAAATGATCAATATGGGTATTATGGAAAATGTGCCAATATATTCCAAAATTATTTCAATTAGTTTCATGTTGAGAACTAGAAAACTCAAAGAGGGATCAATATATAATAGATAGAAATCAAAATAAATACTATGAAGACCAATTATCTCTTCATACCAATGGGTTTATTAACATCCATTACACAAGATATAATCTCTATTTGAAGATTTAGAAGATTAAAAATATGGTTCAAAAGAAAAAAATGAGATGCCCCAATATAAAATAGAGCAGTCACAAATGAAAAATCTATAGTAATGGCGCATCTCATAGTTGTTGGACCCACATAAACATCCTCAAAATACTCTTCTATTATGTGGAGAATCTTCATTCTAGATTCTTGTGGACGGAATCCTTTTGTACATGAATTATATAATTGTTCCACAAATTTAGAAGTTGAAAATGATCCCACACCACAATTATGAGTGTAATAAATATTGAATAATCAATTAAGGTGACCTGATCATCCACATGAGTATCAATTGTTGGGTGCCTCACTAAAAACCCTCTTGAATTCCCTGGATTTTGAAAATGGTAAAATAACCAAAATAATTGTTCTAGGAATTTCCAGTGTTGTACAATGTCCTTGCTATTGAGAAACACAATGAGAATCATACTGATTCCTATTTACCTTAGAGGAATGCACACTACCACTAGGAGTGAAGGAAACACCTAATAACACTGACATTATATCCCTGTCCATCTCGACCAATAGTGCTCTATGGATTACCTCAAAATAAGAAGATAAATTTAATAAGAAATCATGAGAACCAATATCCTAATGAAGTCCCAACTTGAACCGTCAATCAATAATTTTCACATTCGATACTACCTCGGTTACAAATTGCACAGGCTCAGAAAAATGGTTTTCGTACTCTATCACGATCCTATCAGCCTTCTAAATTTTTAAGAAATCAATTAAAATGGAAAAAATATCAACTCTAGATATAACAAATCATTTAAAAGAACCATGATGTATTTTCACTATATGTCCTCATGCTTCTTCTCCTTCATCATCAGTTCCCACCATATCCTGCTTGGTCCTTCCATCATGAAGGAGGTACACTTTACTTTTATCTCATCCAGTGTGTTTAAGAACGCAAACATATGTTCCATCATGCTCAACCATTCCTAATCCTCTTGTTGATCATTTGATCCTCTAAATGGTGGAAGATTATATCAAAGTAACTATAGAGAACAAATATTTAGAAAGTCCCTCTATGGATCCATAGCCTGATCCTGAATTGAAACTGGAGGTGGTTCTTATCCTACAGTCTGGATATTGTGAGAAATCACCATAACTAGACTAATCTGCATAGGGATATTTTCTCTCAAAGGTTCAACAAAATCTTTCTCCTTGATCTTGTTCACACATTTTCTTAGAGGCATGATGCTACAAAACATCAAGAACAACATTGAATACATTATATTAATTTTCAAAAAAACCAACAAGTAAAAATCAATGAAAATAGATATAGAATCTATATTTGGATATCCACATATCCCAATCTCAGTCAGGTAAAAATATAGAACTAATCCTCAAGTCGTCATTCCCTACCCATGATTGGTGGCAAGAGGTTCATTGTTGTGAGATATATTCAGGAACACAATCGTAACTACCTCTTATGTCCTGATGATTTTACAAATATTCATACCAAATTTTATACTAAAAAAACACGGAGCTCTTATACAACTTTATCATGAACTAGCCCGGGTACCCTGGTAACTTTGTAACCGAGCCACCCCTAACATATCTCAAAGGGCATTCTCGGTCCCCATAGGTCTTAATATAGCACCTATAATCATACAAGAAGAATGTGGGAATTATTTTTCCACTATCATCATCAAAGTAAAACAAACAATTATGAATTAATACAAAAGAAACTCCACTAGGAGTAATGTTCCAGAAGTCAAATAGGTATAAAAACCAAAAGCGATACAACAATGTACCAAAAACAGGAAAAACTACCCTTGTCCCAATTAACAGAACTCACCAAATCCACATATCAATAACTATAATCACCTCCATGTAGTGCTTTACCCATGCTCCATCCTGGAAAGAGATAATCAATAAACACCTGAAGGCATAGGTCAGGTGTGAGCTAAAATCCTAGTAGTGTCTCACCAAGTATTCCGTAATATGACAACGACATTTAATAAACTAAAGAGACAATTCATTTTAAAACAAATATGTTTGGAATTTAATTATCATAATTAAAACAATTCTTGTTTTACATTTCATATGATGGAAATACTTTTAAACTAAATATTCACAATTCAATTGATCAAAATATTTCATAAACAATGGTACTTTTCACAAATGACATAAATAAAAATTATTATATAATACAATTTATATAAATTATAGGTCATGTAACACATTTTACAAAAATGGAATATATTCATTAAAAATATTAACCTGTGAGAAATATTTCCACATTCTTACGATGGTATGATAGGTCTAGGCTATATGGACTCAACACTTAAGGTGACACGATAATATGTATATACATCTATTTGAACTCATGCTAAAGGGAACCCATCACCATCACCTAAGGGATGTGATGAGCTAAATTTATGTTTTAGAATGTTTTAAAGCATAATTTTCCATCTAAATAACTCACTAACTACCTAAGGATTGTGTGTGATCTAGTAAAAAACATTGATGTGAATGTTATTTTAAGTCATATAAACATTAAATTAAATCACCTTCACCTTTTCAAATATTTCAATATTCCATTTAAAACCCAAATTGTTTTTTACTAAAAAATCATGCCTTCTCGCCAAGATAAATAATGATTCTGTCAATACCATTTTAATCCATTTCCATAGTATAATAATTTTTAAGCAATTCACAATTCAACTTCATATTTCACTTTCAAAAATTAAATTTTACATTTTATATTTTCACAAAATTCCATCAGTTTTTTGAATGATTCCATCAATTTTAAATAAACCCCCTTATTCAATGGAATTTAGGTTTTCCACAATATTATATCAAAACTATTTCAATTATTAAATCCAACAATTAAATTAATACAATTTCCAGGAAACACATTACAATTCAATTTAATTGGGTGTATTCCCAATTTCCTGCCAAAACAAATTTATAAAAATCCATATACAATTGAATTGGGTTTTAAATCAAACCAATGAAATCAGTTTCATTTTAAAAAAAGAAATTATATTTGAATAAAAAATTGAATTGAAATCATGAAATTTGGTTTTAATCAAATTGGACAACAAAAACAGAACCAACTACCTTTTTCATGGAAACAAATTGCCTGCAATGACTCCCTCCAACAACAACGAAGGCACATAAGATCTCGGATCTGAACATAGAAATATGATTCACGACACATAACATATATCAATCAAACTCAAGATGATTTATGAAACTCCAATGAAGGAATAATGAAAGAGACAGAGTGACATGGAGTCTAATTACTTAGAGAGTCACACCATGATGGAAATAATGACTAATCACAGAAAAAAAGTCCTGGAGGGGTTGGAAATTCCCAAAATAACATAGAGAAGGCTCCAGGCTGGGAACAAGGAATTCATAAGGAATAAAAACAAAAATTTTAGATGGGATGCCTATTTTAGAACCAACCTCACGACTATACATGTCGTGCAATCCGATTACACATCATATAATTGAAAAATATTAAAAAAAACATCGAACAACCAGTCCCTTTATGCTAAAACAAATTTTTTATTTTATTTTTTAATTTAAACATCATGTCACCACATTACATGGTATGTAAATCCAAAAATTGTAATAGAAACAACCTGTTTTATACTGAGTAAAAAATCGGTTACTTCACTATTACATGTATCCTCCCAATTACTTCTCGTTCATACCCTACCAATAAAAAGGTAAAACCACTTAAAATCATAATACATTCCTAGAAAAAATTAATGTGATGTTACACTTATAGATCTCCCCACCAAAAATTTCCACACATTGAGGTTGATTCTTAGACATAGTTCTCCACACCATAATAATTAACTATCAAAAATTTTCTTCTACTAGACCAGAAACACACTAACCACATCACATATAAAGATCCATAAATTTTTCCAAACACATTATGTCTAACCTCAAGGAAAATAGAAATTGGACCAACATTGGATGACTTTTCCAAAAACACTCAATCACACTCACTAACACATCATCAAAAGAAACACTTGACACAACTCATAATTTTCACTAATTACCTCTAAACGTAAGTTCCCAATTGTTCCCTAAGACACAAAAATATATTTACATTGAATTAAAATAATTTTTTTCTCTAAAAAATATTTACTATGTTTCATCACTAGATTCTCCCGTAAACCTCTTGAAAAAACTAGGTTCCAACCCCGAAATCACATGATGAATCTGGTTCACCCCTAAACCATGTGAAAAAATAGTTTTATCTCTTAACCATGTAAAGAACCATAATATTACCACCAAATATATCTATGAAACCAATTATCCCTAGAACTATGTTTTGAATAAATGGTTCTTCCCCTGAACCACATGATGAATATTGATTCGCCTCATTAATTGCATTCAGATAACATAAAACCCACCTGAGCCTAATGACAATGAAAAAAATCTACTAAAAACACTATCTAAATTTTAAATATCATATTTACCCATGGAACCATATATTAGATAATCCTAACACATGCTGGAAACATGATTCCACCTCGACCGTCCATCGACTGATCTCACCATACACATGACTCGTCCCACATAAAGGTCATCTAACTACTATCGATACATTTAACCCTCCCATAAGATCATCACCATCAAAATTAAAATGAAACCAATAATACATTCTCTATGTTCTATAATACATCCATTACAACACATAGTGACTAGATGTGGTCTTCCCTCTCATATCAGAGCACTAACATGGATACCAACCATCGTAGACCATTCCAAGATCACAGAGAATGATGTCATTTTCCTTCTAATGGCGTGATCCCCCCCACATGTACACCCACATACCATTACTCAATAATTGAACCCAATCTGGTCCCAACACCACATGCACATCACTCTTCCTAATCCATGATCAACTCCTAATAACCTTTGACACCATGCCTCCCAAACAGTCCATGTCAAGGTATCGATTTAGGTTGACCATACCATGGCACCCCAATCCTTCACTTATGTCATCTATTAGAATATGGACATATCAATTCTCATCCACATATCTGGGATGTCATCCCCCTGAACTTCCCACCAATTAACAACCATTGAACCTTCATTTGAGTTTGTCTATAACCCTAACAATTCTAAACCTACCTTCACATGACTTATATCATCGATTCATCACCCACAAAGGCATCATGCACATTCCCCATGAACCTACCTTCTAACGTATAGTCTTTTACTTAGAAAATAAATTCCAAAATATCACTCTCCTCCACAATGTATAGTGTCCCATTGAGAACCCTCTCTTAGGATCTTAATCATGGCCTTACTTGGACTCACCTGAACCCAACTATTGTACTCTATCATAAAACATAATTTCACTACACTGAACTCAAACTCCCACAATTCATGTAAATATAAACTTAGGACCACATGCCTACCCTGTGGACCATGCCACGGTACATTTCAGGCTTAACCCATATCATAAGGTATCTAAAGCACTAAGGATAACCACACATTCATCCATCACAAATGAATCAAAACCAAGCCATGAACATCTACCCTTTTCCCTTTTCATGAAACTAGCATCAATACTTGAAAATATTCCCGAAATTTGAATCCCAAATACTATGGAATTTCTCATAACATTATCCATAACCACTCTGATTTTTCTATAGAACCACTTGGTCTGGTAAAGTAGAGTGCCACTAAAAATCAATATGGGAAAACTCCACATATGTTTTTCACACTTTAAATAAATAATCCAATATCACATTGAAAAAAAAATTACATCATTTTTACGAAACTCATGTATATCCGAATATCACCTCTCAGGAATACCATTCCCTCGTTTATTCATCACCAAGATATCAATGCTTGTGCCAACCCACAATGGGTCTCCCTACATACCATTATTATGGGATTGTATTTCCATCACCAGAAACCATCACACCCTAATATTAATATGACCTACCTTCAAAAAGTGAAACACATGGTTCAACTGGGTATATTTACACCAAAAACATATATGTGAAAAAAACATATAACTATTTTTTGACATTTCAAATAGGTAATAATCTTTTCAGTAAACAACAACATGAAATTAACGCATATTTCATGTTATTATAATTTCCATATCATGAGTCCTAAACACAGTCTCTTTCCCATGAGACATAAACAAAAAATTGGCCAATTTCCATTATAAAAAGATCTAGACCACTATAAATCATAATACTCAAAATACATTTGTGTCAGCCTAGGTGAAATCGTATTATCATAATAGAAAAAAACATGAAGATAAATCTCATACACTATTAATATCTACTTAATAATATAAAAATTGTTTATTATACACTAGTTTGATATCCATATGAATCTCTAACACAATCCTAGATAAAATGTATACCATTCCACAAATCATAAAACAAAACAAATCTCTGATGCCATTTTTTACACCCCAACCCAAAATCCATCTATGTTTAGGTCCCATTTGGCCTCAAGAAAGCCTCCCCATACACCAGAGGCTTATAAATAGTGTAAAGGGACTAATACATAAAATATATATATTATTCTATGTAATTATAGCCAAATTCTTTTTTAAAAACAACAATTAATCATACATATCCATAACATCTAAGCACATAGAATAAAAAATAAATTTATCCAATATCATACATGATGTTTTCATACGAAAATATAAATGATCAACTACTAAGGATATTCCAAATAAAAATAACTAAAAATAAAACACATGAAAATTGGCCCTAGATCCATTATAAAGAAATAAACACTTTTTTCTTATACCCATCTGGCTACCCTAGCCTTATCTACTACATTTATCATGACTAACTGATGATATATATATATATAAGGTATGCCCATGAATCAATATGTTCATGTATGGTGTGAGAATATAACATAATATAGTCACACCACGAACCCATAATGATAGTTTTCCAATGCATGTGTATGCGTGAGTAAAATAAATCTAGAAATAAAAATTATTTTTGAGTATGCATGTGCTAACAAGGACTCCTGGAAACATGAATAATTATACACAACTATCAGGTAATTTGGTACTAACTAAGACCCCTTGATACCTAACAATACATTTTTTGATGCCATATCATAATCTACTCATATACTTGTTCCACTATACTAATTTACACCCCATAAAAGAATACTAATGTTAGGGTGGAGTAAAAAACCATGACCATATACCCATGGAAATGGTTCATGGTTATATGACCATAGGCCACTACGCATATGTAATTACTCTAGGAAGGTCCATCTGTCATGTATTTAGTGATACCAAATCCCATCCCTACCAAGTTAGTCCTAGAACCAATTCTACACATGTTAAGGTATAATTTCTGCATGCCTATCAAAACCTAATTCGGTAATTTCCTAAACCCCATACCTGAAGTGTCAGGGTTGAGTTATCAAATTGACCCATCCATATAAACTATGGAGAGGTCATGTCACACTAACTTTTCCCTACAAACTTTTGGGAGTTACAACCTCACATTAATCCATCTCTGAAGACTACATGGTAGTCCAAAAAGCACATAAAACACAAGTAGGTCTACATCCCATCCCAAAGATCACTGATTAATTTGAGTGTGCTAATCTCTCTAGACATACCCACATATGACAACATGTCTTGAATCACCTCTCAGGGTGGACTACGAGTTCACAAAAATCTTCCCAGTCTCTTCTAATAGATACCAACGCATTATCCTCACCCACTATTGATGCTAATTCCAGAAGGCTCCTCCAACCTAGGCCTCATGGTTTTGTCAACCTTACGAAACCCCTCATCCCTCATAGTCCCACCACCTATGGACTATCCAAAACCAGCATTCTCTATCTGACCCAAGACTCAACATGTGGGGTCCAAAACCAGACCCATACCCCCTTGGAATCTAAATTCTATATCCCAATGGACTCCTAACACTCTGGGTGTTCCTCAATACACACCATTAACTTCAGGATAGAGTTCCTCATTACTCGTGAGACATATGCCTATCTCACATAGTGTCACATGGCTCCAAGCCACTCATAGATGCCCATCAGCCCTAGAAACCAAACATAGGACATCCCACATCTCATAACACAACCCAAGACATCCTAGATGTCTCTCGTTGGCTCAACCAAAGACTTATCCCCTTGATGACATAGTCATTTACTGATATTAGTTTATCTATGTAAAAAAGTACTTATTCTAATCCTAAGAGGTAGAGATTCATCCTATATCAATTACCAGGTATAGCTTTAGTCACTAATCCTATTTCCCAACGCCATATAGTATATAGGCATACATGATCATAAATAATCATATATATGCTTTTGTATCGTAGGGGTCACCTGCTTATAACATTGATTTATACACCCAAGAAAAGATCCACATCACCTCATCCATGCCCATATGCATCTCAACCATGCTCGTACTACCACTTGAGATCCTATATCACATTTATGGACATATTAATAAATTATAAACATTTATAATAAATTATTTAAATTAAAAAATGGCATACCTAATAGAAAACTAACCATGTAATTGCCCGAGCCCAGTTTTCCAAAGGTGGAACCATATTTTATTATATTGGAATATTGAAATCTATGATGCATCCTAAAGGATAAAAAATTTAATTAGTTTTTGTAATCATGATACATTCATAAGTTCAACATTAAAAACTGAACTCAAATACAAAATAATAATACAATTGGAAACCTCCACAACTCCAAGATTATCCCTAGAATTCATTCATAATAATCCTCATTCCATAGTATATAAAAATAAAACATAATAATATGGTGATATCATATGCTTAATAAGGGTAATTAAAATAGAGAAAATATATATAATAAGGCATGATGAATAAATTAAAGTACAGAAGCCAATAAAACATAATCTTAAACATAATATGGTACAAATAGAACTTGATTAAATAATGAAAAAATAAAAAAAACCATGGATTTTATACAAGTCCAATAACTACACATACTATATATTACTAGTTTTATAGGGAGGTAATGCATAATTCGGGACTTCATAACCATTCTGTCAAGGCCTCGTTCCAAGACCATATATAAACTGGTAAAAACCCAAACTAGTTTGTCTCATTAGACCTACTAATGCCCCGAGGAGATATAGAAGGCCCCACCAATCAATTACTAAGTACAATTAATTATTAATATGATATGGGTGGAAAATAAACAACATATACATTCATATTGAAATGAACATATGAAATGTAAATCACTTTCCATAATCATTAAACATAACCACTAACAATTCAGAGTAATATGGTGAATGGTATCAAGATAGCATATCCAAATTCAAATTAATAATAAACCATTAAAAAAAATTTGTATATGATATCATAAACTATTTATCCTAGTTATTAATACGAATCAACAAGATTTTTGAAATAGATTATTATGCACTTATAAAATAATCGAGTAATTCCGGAGATAAATACTCTTTTACTTTCAAAGTAACCGTTCATTTGGAAAAAATATTTGTATAAAAAGATGAGTGAGTTAAGATAGTATTTTAATAATAAAATCAGTGACTTCAGAAAAAAAACAACATCTTAATACATATTAAATATTTCATTTGAAAATAGGTATGAATTTGAGATTTTCCATTGAAACATGCTTTTTTATGAGGAAATATTTTTGAATGACCCTTTTAAATCATGTAACTACCCATAAAATACAGAGGGATTTTTATTGTTAAATATATATAAAAAATTAAAACAAAATTTCTAAGTATTAAATAATAATAAATAATAATTTCATTGAACTATGTATAGAATAAGAATAACCTGAATGAAAATGGTGGTTCAGGTGAAAATCACTTACCTTATGTCAGAATGTATTCTCCTGATGACCTTAATTTCCTACATAATCAAATTAAATACATTAACTAACTAATTATGATACATTTAGACATTTAATTTATTTATTAAAATTTTATTCTGTTTATTTATGTTATTTTTATAAATTAAAAGATACATTTTTATTTCTTGGGAGAATTTATTTCAATTGTTTTCATGATCATACATGAGTATGGATGTTTATGTTGAATGGGTATAATTCTCTATAATTAATATTATAAGAAATTAATGAAATTACAAAATATTAAATTATTATATATTTCTATTTTGTATATGGTAGGATCATTAATATTTTGACAAAATATATGTGATATTAATTTTGATTTTTTGGTTGTATTTCGATTATTACGAATTATTTTTGTCATATGAATTAATATTACATATATATACTAGTTCCAGAACATTAATTAGGTTATAATACATATATTATATTCTTTTTTATCAATAGGAATTGTTTCATAACAATACAATAAAGAAAAATTGAATAAAAAATGGTTCGTCATCCCTAAAGGTTGTAAATTGGATCCTCGAGGGCGACGATTTCATTTATTAGATAAACAAAATAGAGTAAGGATATTAATGACGTATCAACCATTAAAATTATTTAATTATAGTATATATTTGATAATAGAGTTATAATGATCATTTTAAAATATAAATTGAGGATTTAATAATAAAATAATGAACATAAAAAAATTAAAAGTAAAAAGGAAGAGGATTTTACCAATTGAGCACTCCTCTGTGAGAACTTATTTAAGAAAAGGGGTTTTGGGATTTTAAAAACACCAAGTGCTCAAGGATGTTTGGAAAGACTTGGAAGTAGTATTTTGGTAAAACATCTATAATCTTCAAGGCCAAAATGAGTGCAGATAATAGTGAACTAGGTGTGGTTTTTATAGTGGAGGAGAGGGGTGATTTTGGAATATATTATTCATTATTTTATTATTTTTCTCAGGACAAGAAATAGTGTTGAATCTTCTGACCAAAAATAGTTATATGTGCATGTGATTTCAAACCATGTGTTCTTACATCAGACCTACATTACCTTTGACTCAATAAATCTTGTATTTTGCATTTATCATAAAATATCATATTTCACTATTCACCAAAATTCTTGTATTATAATACAATCCCAAAAACTCACCAAACCATTTTTCGACATTTATAATTAAAATAAAGACTCCATTTTTTTAAAATATGTTTCCAAATATTTTAGTTTCTTTTATATAAAATCATCATTTACTCGAAAAATATAATTTTTAAAACTAAAATTGATATTTATAATACCCTAAAATATTAACATAGGACTTATTAAATTATCCTAAATTATATGAAATGAATATTTTTTTGGATCACATTTTATGAAAATGAATTTTATTTTAAATAATCATATTAATTTTATATTTTTATTAAATATTTATTACTCACAAAAATACAGACACATAATTATTAATTTTTAAAATAATAATTCTCATTTATGAGATGTATTAATTTAATTTATACTTACTTGGCTATGATTAATATTAAAAAATTTCATATTACTAATCATAATGTTATACTACTTTTCACAAGGGTCAAGTTACTATTCAGAAAAAAATTTATGTCGATCTTAAATATATTACTGATCGCAACTGTGTATATCAGGTTTTCAAAATTCAAAACACAAAATTGGAAAAATTATTTTCAATGGCTAGGTTATAAATATTCAAATAAATAACAATGTTTTTGTTTCATGGAGACTCAATGTTTCGTGAATTCTATATCAAATATAATTATACATCCTTGGGGTGTTACATTCATCCCTTCTTACAAAAATTTCATCCTTGAAATTACCGGGAAGTTTCCCTATAAAATGTTTGGGGTAGTTCTTCATCATATGTTACTCAAGATCCCACATCACCTATTTAATTTTATGATTTTTCCAAATTACCTTTTCCATATGAGTCATCTAATTCGTCAACAAATTTTGTTAGTGTCTAGAATCCGAATAGGATCTTTAAAGTAACATAAGATAGGATCCAATTATATTCCTTGAACAGTGAGTACATGTGTTGGTTCTGGCATATTCTTTCTCAACAATGAGAGGTGGAACACACTGTGTACTTTAGAAATGCATGACAGCATCACCAAACAATATTCCAAATCACAAACTATCTCCAGAATTTCAAAGGGACCAATGTATATAGGGATATGTTTCCCTTTATCCCCAAATCATGGAACACCCTTCCAAGGAGTTGCATTCAATAAAATGTGATCTCCCTATTTAAATTCCAAATACATACTTAGATTATCACCATAGCTATTTTTACTAAATTGAGATGACTTGATATGAGTTTGAAATGTCTTTAGATTTAATGTTGTATCCTCCACAAGCTATGAGCCCATAAGTTTCCTTTCCCCAACTTCATCCCAACATTTTCGTGTACGACATCTGTTTATATAAAATGATTCATATGGTGCCAATTGAATACTAGAATATGAAATATTATTGTTTATGAAATAAAACAAAGGTAAATAATGATCCCACATACCTTGGATATCTAGTGAACAGTATCTAAACATGTCTTCTAAATTTTGGATCATCCATTCTAATTTTCTGTTCGTTTGAGGGTGATAAGTTGTTCTCAATCAAAGCTCAAAATATGATTATTTTTGAATAATTTTACAAAATTTAGATGTGAATCATGGATTATTATTAGGTAAAATTAAGAGTGGTGCTCCAAGAATTCTTACAACTTCATTAATATGGTGTTTTGCGAGGAAAGTCATTGTAAAATCATCACTTATAGCGAAGAAATGTGCATATTTGGTAAGTCGATAAAAAATTAAAGATATTGCATAATTCATTCATGGGTTTTTTGTAAATTATAGTGATGATATCCAAGTTGATTTCATCGCATTACTTGTAGGAATAGGAAAATGTTGCCAGAATCCTCTAGGAAGTTGGCTTTTATAATTCACTTGATGACAGACCAAATATATTGAGACATAATCTACAATTTTCCTCTTCATGTTATCCCACCATTAATGTTCATTCAAATATCTATACATTTTAGTGTTAAGAGAGTTCATAGGGAAATTAAAATTATGGGAATCATCCAGGAACTCCCTTTTTAGTTTTGGTATAGAGGGAACACAAAACCTCGTCCAAAATTTCAGAATTCCATCCTAACACACAATGTCAGGATACATCCCATCATTTAGATATTAAATTTTTTTATGGTTCTCATCATCAGACTGAGAAATTTTAATCCTTTATAAAAAATATGGTTATGAAAACAATAGAAAAATTAATTATGTTTCACATTCCATGATAATTACCATACCCATCTTTTCTAAAAACATATATAACACAACCGTAGAAATCCACATTTTTTTAGAACTCCATGATCCTTCTAGATCAAAGTATCATCTACCTTATTTGTCTTTCCAAGGTGATAGTTTATTGAAAAATAATAATCATTGAGTAGCTCGATCCATCGTATTTTCCTAATGTTGAGTTCTTTCTGTGAGAATATTTAATTCAATATCTTGTGATTTGAATATATGTTACAAATTTTTCCATAGAGATAATTTATCCATATCATCAGTGAAAATATTATAGCTTCTAACTCAATATCATGATTTGGATAGTTCTGTTCATGATTTTAAACTATCATGATGCATAATAAATAAGTATAATATTCGAAATATCAACACAACAAAGTCCCCTCTTTGATGTATCAATATAGATCACAAATAAACCATTCCTCGATGGTAGAGTCAACATCAAAGAATTCACTAATTTCCTCTCCAATTAATCAAAACATTATTCAAATTATTTTTAACATATAATCATAACCCCTTTATAAATAATATTGAATAATAGGTTTCCTACACATGGGACATTATGAATGAAATGTCATTAATAACCTGCTAAACCAATAAAACTACAAACCTTTGTTATAATTGTTGGAGTAGGCCATTACTGAATAGCCTTTGTCTTTATAGGTTCAACTGAGATTCCATCCATAGATACAATATGTCCATGAAATGAAACTGATTGAATCCAAAATTAAAACTTTATAAAAATCCCATATAATTCATTTAATCTAAGTGTCTTTAGAATAATCTGCAAAGTGATTCTCAATGCTTTCATAGAATTCGGAGTATACCTAGATATCATCAATAAATAAAACAAAAAGATTTCAAGATATTACTTGAAAACACTATTCATTAGTTCCATGAAAACATATGGTGCATTAGTCAGTCCAAAAGAATTACTGTAAACTCATATTGCACATACCTGGTTCGAAATTCGGTCTTTGGAAAATTTTCTTTCCTCATATGCAACTGTTGATATCTGATCGAAGGCCAATCATAAGAAAATATTGGGATCTATTAAGTTGATCAAATAAATCATCAATGAATGGAAGAGAATACTTGTTCTTTATCATAATAGATTCAATCTCAATGTATTCAATGGAGAACATCATATTTCAATCACTCTTATTAACAAATAGAACAGGGGGTCCCCCTAGAGAAACACTAAGGTAGATAAATGTATTATCACTCAATTCCACTAGTTTATTCTTTATCTATACTAATTCCATTGTGTCCATCTTATATATAGTCATTGATATAGGTCTCACACAAGGAATTAAGTAAACAGATAACTCAACTACGTTCTCTGTATTAAGTATATGTAAATCCTGTAGAAAAAAATCAACATATTCTTTCCCAATATGTACATCTTAAATTTGAACATATATTTCATCACATATAGATATTTTCTTTTCTTACTTACAAATAATTCAATTTAGTATATCTAATGGGGGTGGATCTAGATAAAAATCATATGGTGTGGTTTCTTCTCTATAGAAACTAGATTTTACATCATTCTCAATATTTGGATATTACTTATTCTTTTAAAAGAGCTTTTTATCATAATTTGAAATCCAATACATGCCATGAATTATATCAAAGTTAGTCATGGGTCTAATGATAAGATCAGTAACTAAATCATGTTTATGTGAAATAATGGGGGACTTATTGACACATATTTGTTGCAATGATAATTCTCTTATGTGTTTTTTATTGAAAACTCCATTAATAAATCAAATGGGAAATATCTAATTTTCTTGGGAAACTGATTAGATATAAAATAATGTGAGGATCCTGAATAAAATAAAACATTGGATATGTTTGAGTAAACTACTAAAGTACCTACCACCACATTATTTAAAACTTCACCTTCAGTTGTTTTGATCACCTAAACTTGGCCTTTTTTGAGAAAGTATCCTTGATTATTAGAAAATTCATGTGAATAATGCTCCATGTCATTAAAAATATAGAATTTAACACCATAAAAATCTTTCTTTCCATTTTAGTCATTAGAATGGTGGACTTTTTATCCACACTTGTAACAAACACCCATTCCCTTCATGAAAGTACCCGGGTATTTCTTCCTAAAATCACTAAAAAGTAGAAATTAAACTCATCCCTTCTACCCCATTATATTATTCCTTTTCTAGAGTTTTCAATAGCACTCTTCTTCTCTTACATTACTCTGAATTCGTATGAATTAGACAATTCATTCTCTATCTTGATATCACATGAGACTATATCATAATATCATGACATATTGTGCTAGACCAATACCATTCAAAGTAATTGTTTAAAACCACCAATGAATATATCAATCATTCTCCTTGGATTATGTATATATTCTACAACATCCCCTTTAAACCTTGTAATGTCGGATTCATACATTGAAAATTTTTCATCCACTTTCTATCTTAGACTAAGGAATTTCCTCACCATATCCGCTCAATGTTCGGGAGGTGAACATTTTTCTAGGAAAATTAACTTAAAATACATCCATTACATATTTTAAATATATTTCTCTTCCATAGTGTTTTAATCAATGACCTCCATTGATTATAATCTCCTCTAAGATAATACAGTGCCATGAAAACATAATCCCTTTCATTACATCCCAAAGTGGTAAATTTCATCAATAATGGTCATTTCCACTACTCTACTACAAGAGGGGTTGTAGTCCCATTAAATGATGGACGTTTTTTCGAATGAATTGGTCTAAAATTTATCTTCCACATTGTTTAACAAGATTCCCTATATGGGTAAGGTAATTTTTCAAAACCTAAGTTAGTTGTCCCAGTATAGTTATAGGTGCAAAGCACTAGTCGCAGATATAGGTGCAACATAATTATCTATTTTAGGAGGAAAATCCCTACATGGGTTAAACACATTCATACAGTTTGTATTCCTACCATTCGGAACCAATAATAAAAAATGGAATACACTAAATTTGGATTTGAATCATAATGTATAATGTAAACCTAAAAAATTCTTAACAAAAATTGAAATTTTATGTATGTATAATCTAACAATCATAAGCATGGTTTTTTGGTTGATATTTTAATATAAATAATTCATTATTTTTGTAAATAAAATGTGAATTATACTAATCATATACCCAGGGAGTTCCAAACTAGTTGTGTAGTAAGGCTTGTTGTCATGTACCAGGTTACCCCAAGTCAGGCCCAAAACACCTGGTCAGAGTTTTCACTCCTAGGTACATCTATGCCATAACCTTCCCCACTTCTAGTATCCAAAATGGTATCTCTTTTATAATAATATCTACATAATCTATAACATACCAAAATTATATGTTGTTCTTGTATGCGTATACCAAAAGTCCACCCTAATGTTTTTTAGCTAACCTACACTTTCTATATCTAGTTTCCAATGTTTCTATTAATCATCCTTTTATACCAACAATAATGGCCCTACCCTAGATAGATAATGTGGTTGACTTATTTTATTAAATTGAAATATTAAAACGATAGATGCATCCCAAAAGATTAAATAGTTTTTTAGTTTTGGAAAACATGATACATTCACAAGTTCAACATTAAAACTTGAAATGATATACAACATATAAATTTCATTGGAAACCTCCATAACTCCTAGATCAAAACTAAAAGTCATTAATAATAAACCTCTTCTCAAAATGGAGAAAAATAATACATATTAAATGGGTGTGATCAGATGATTAGTAAGGATAATTAAAACAATGTAATCATAAATAATATAGTATGGTGAATATAGAAAACTACAAATACCAATAAAACATAATCATGAACATCATATGGAAGAAATAGAAGCCGATTGAATAATTCTCTAATAAAGTATCACCATGGGTATTCAACTATTTGAATAACCACATGTAAAATCAATTAGTAGTTTTTTAATGATGGAATTCAAAACCCAAGATGTCATATCGATTTTATCAAGGCCTCATGCAATGACCATACTTATATGGGAAAACAAATACTAGTTTGTCTGAGGAGACATACTAATGCAATAAGGCGCTATAGCGGCCCTTTCCTGACATTTACTAATTCCAATGAATTAATTATATGAAAGGGGTACAACATAAATATAATAGTCATTAATATTAAAAGTAATACATGAAATGTAATTCACTTTCACCAATCATTAAGCATAAACACTAACTATTCAGAGTAATATGGTAAATGGTATCAAAATATCTGATACATAGAAAAAAAAATCACAAACCTTTCAGTAAAATATGGTAGATGGTATCATATAGTAATTATCCAAATTTATCATAATAATCAAATAGATTTTTTAAATATATGAGAATATTTCTATAAAATCATCGAGTAATTCTTGAGACAAATACACATTTACTTTGAAAAAAATAGTTATTTTGGAATAAATATTTATTTAAAACCACAAGCCAATTAAGTTTTTTTAAAAAATCATTGATTGTAGAAAAATTAAGGTGTCCTAAAACAGATTAAATAATCCATTAGATAATAGGTAAGAATTCAAGAAGTTCCATTGAAATATGCATGTTTATAAAAGAGAATTTTTGAATGATCATTTTAAAACATGTTAATCACTATAAAATAATTAAGGATTATTATTGGTAAATATATATAGAAAATTCACACATAATTTATGTTTAGTACATAATAATAAATAATAATTTCTTTTATCTAATGAGAGAATAAGTGTAAACTGAATTAAAATGGAGGTTCTGGTAGAAAACCCTTACCTTATGTCTGAATGTATTCTGAAAATTAATGTAATGCCCTGAATAATCAAATTAGATACATTAATTAACTATTTATGAACCATTTATACTTTTATTTTTTTTCTTATAATTTAATTAATATCACTTATGTCCTTTAGAAGAGTTATAAGATTCATTTTTATAGAGCAAAAGCGTTTATTTCATTGTTTTTCACTATCAGTATACTTGTATATGAGTATGGATGTTTATGTTCAATGAGTATAATTCTACATAATCTAATATATATGATAATAATTAACATATATAAAATTAAATTGTTATATAATTCATTTTGTTATAAATTATATGGTTTACTCCATTGTTAAGATCAATGTTTACTAAATCGATGTAATTAATTTTAATTACATTCATTAATATTTTTTTGTAAAAAACTATTTTGAGCTTATTAGAGTCTATAAATTTTTATGATTCAAAATATGGAATCAACTATTTCAAAATTTAATAACTGAATTATAATATATTAATTTAAATTTATTTTTATTGTCAAGTCAACAATGAAGGTTTTTAAAATAAAAACGTTTATACCTTTGCTATGTTTTTTATATTGAATTTCAAAGTGAAATTGACAACAAAGTGTCAAATTGGATTAATTGATAAAAATTTCATATATTTATAATTTAAAACCAATTTAAAATTTAATTTAACACTAAAAAAATTATACAAAAAATAAGTTTTGATTTAAAATTCATTATTTTACACTATTTAGTAGAAAATAAATCATTACATAAACATTCCAAAAAATCATCATAATATGATTTTTAAGTTTCAAATGTAAATAAGAATATAATTTTTACATATTCAATCTATAATAGTTATAAAAAATGGATTCAAAATGGGTTCCCCATTAATATGTTATAAAACTACATTTATAAAAATATAGGTTCTTATGCATAAAATTGGGTTTGTTCTTATCTTATGTCTATAAAATCCATTAGATGAATAAAAAAATAGTTTATTGAATATATAACAAATATATTACATTGATATCATTCACTAATTGTGACTAATTTAATTTATAGTTACAAAACACCTTTGAGAGAATAAAAAAATATATCCTTTATATTCAAATTGTTCTTATATTATCATTTACAATTAATTTAAAACATATAAATTCATCTTATATTTGTGTAAACCAAATATTTTCTTTATCTAGTTAATACTATTCATAATATCTAAATTAATAGATAGGTTATATCATATGATATAATAATATTTTAGTAATATATTTTTGTTTGGTAAAACGTGGACTTATGAGTTACACAATCCATTTAGTAAAGTCCTTACTAGCATGTAATGTCATATAAAATTGTTGTTTCATATAGGGAAGCTAAATTTTATATTAGGTGTACTGTATGATTAACATTTTGTTGTGTATAATGTCTTATAGGCATAGTGTTTTTATATAAATTATTATTTTTAGTATTGCATGAAATAAAAAATATCTAAAATATTAAAATAATTCAAAAAAATATTTCACAAAAAATTAGTGTGTTAAAACATTCATGTCACACATGTTTGTATAAATATTGATACACCACTAAAAATCATGTATGTGGATCCATTATGGAAATAAAATGCGTAAAATATTGCATCTCAAGTATATAACACATCCACTATCAAAATTTGTGGGTTGAACATCCCCACGAACCATAAGATACTCCCTATGGTGAAATTTGATGTAATTATGGGTTTGTAATGGATTTCATTATATAGAGCCAATATAAATTCACATGATAAGGAAATAACCCTTCATATCTTGAATATTACCCTAATTCAATACTTGTCATTGGGGTATGATAAATCTTTTTCAGCACCAATATCTCAAGCTGGGACATTATTTCCATATGAGAAAGAATTTCTAGATAAAATGATTGAGTCTATGGAAATGATCATCCATAAATACCTGGCCATTGTGAGAGAATATAAGGATTTGATTCCTAAAAAATATCATTGTCTTCTTACTACAATAGAGGTTGACTTTTCAATCAGGCGTAGACCTGAGGAGTTCCCATTATCATAGACCCCTTATAGAATAATAGATATAGAAAATGATGAGTTAAAGAAAAAAATAATGGAATCTAGATAAAGGGTTCATATGAAAAAGTGCTTCACCTTAGGGTGAACTATTAACCTTTATAAATAATAAGGATAGGTCAATACACCTTTTTTTGGATTATCATGATCTTTACAAGATCACACTAAGGAACTAGTATCCTCAAACGTTGATTTATGACATGTTCAACCATTGATGTGGAGCATAATTGTAACAACCCAGAATTCTATATGTGATATTTCCCTTATAGTGTTTGTTTCATATAGTATAGATCACATAAAGTCACTTAAAGAACACAATAAAACATTATAAATGATGAATGAATGAAATAAAATGTATTTATAGTGGTAAAAACATATACCGATGAATTATTAGCTTAACAATAGGAATAGTAATAGGACCCTTATGAATATTAAATTAGCCTTATGAATAGTAACCACCCCTATGAAATAATAAATAAAACGTAGTTAACTTATAAATGAAAGGATGATAAAATTATATCACAGTATAAGTAAATGGATATTTTAAAAATTATTATTTAAGTATTGGTATTTTTGTGAGTAATATTCATTTTATTACAATTTTAATATTAATAAAATTAGTTAAATGGAAAATAATTTTTATAAAATGTATTAGTAAATCAAAATTTTATTTTATTATAGTTTCAGGATAATTTTATGTGACCTTAGTAAATTATTCAGAGTGTTATTAAAATAGTTATAATTTTGAAAACTAATCTTTTTAAGTAATTAATAATTTTAGTTAAAAATTAAATTTAACATATTTAGGAAAATATTTTCATAAAACGAAGTTCATTTTTTAATTCTACACATTAAAAAATGTTTCAGGTGATTTTTTTATATGTTTATAAAATACATGAATTTTTAGTTAATATTAAAATATGATAATTAAAAGTAAATGATAAATACATGAATTATAGAGTCATGGATGATGTTTAGATGATGTAAGAACCATCGGTTGAAACTCACATTCACTCATTACTTTATTTATTCCAAATAATCAACAATATTTATTGTCTTCTTCAAAATAATAATAAAATTATATATTATCACTCTCCTCCACTATAAATACCACCCCTCATCCCATTTTATCCATACACCTCTAAACCAAGAAAATTTTAAAAATTCACCTAAATTAATATTACCTAGTCTATCCCCCACGTATAGAATATATTTTTCTTATCAAATGTCTAAAACCAATTTCCCTAAGGAGGTTATCAAGGGGAATAAAATAAGAGGTATATCATATTCCTTTTTCTTTAAAATTATTTTAAATTTATTTTGATTTATTATTCTATCCTCATCTCCCCTAATACAATTGGAATGATAAATTCAGAATCCTTTATATAGTATAATTATATCATTTTGATGGAATATCTACTATAATTATCTTTACTCTCTCCATCTATCTAATTTTAAAATATGAAATCATATTCCAGGAGGTACAGATTTAGAACCATCATGGACAACATACTTTCGTTCTTTAATTTCCCTTTAAAGGATTGTCATGATACCATTTTGATGCATAAAACCGAAAAAAAGATATATATATTATAACCTATTTAATGTTTTCTAACCATTATATATACTTAATATTAATTCATATGATTATACAAGTTTATGATGGTCGGGATATAGACAAAATAATAAAAATAAAAAACACTATTTTTTTACCTTATGATTCATGATCAAATCAAATAAAAAATTATATATATAACCATTTAAACAAATGGATTTTTATAAATAACATGTAATTTCAATTATGAATATTTATGTCCATTCTATAAGAAATTTCAAACACATCTTCAAGTGAACCGATCATGAAAAACAAGAAAATGAACATTCCCATGTGATGAAAAATTTTCTTATAACACATCAAGAAGGCCATAAATGACCTTAATAAAATTAAAATAAATCAAATACATGAATAAAATGTTACCAATTTGTTTATTAAGGACATTAATTTCGTATTCTATGACTTTATGGACCAGTGCATAACACATTCAGACATAATGTGAGGGTGTCTTCCCAAACCACAAATTTCATTCATGTTATGATTTATCACTCCATACATCTATGAATTTCTAAATTATATTTATATAATGATTATAAATTATATTCATACAATAATGTTTTATTTATACATATTTCTAAATCTTTTAATTATGTGAAATACATGTTTTACAAGGTACCATTTTCAATTTTCCATCAAACGCAAGCCCGATTTAAGGGAACAACTCGAATTATAATTTATTTTCATGTACACCATATAACCTGTTTTAAGAAAACATTATTTTTATAAAATAACTCATTCTATTATAAAAAAATATTCTCAGTTCAATTCCGGTTTCATACAATATTTTTCCAAAATAAATCTTCATTCCAAAGTAAAAGTGTATTTCTCTCCAGAATTATTCAATGATTTTACAATAGTAATTTCATCTACTTCAATACCCTTGTTTATTCTTATCATTAAAAGTGATTAATATGATATGATATCATATAAATAATTTTATTTAATGTTTTATTATTATTTTAGAGGTTTATGTGCTATCTTGGTATTATTCAGCATATTACTCCGAATGGTTAGTGATTATGTTTTCTAATTTGGTAAAGTTATTTACATTTCATATGTTAGTTTCAATACACTTGTATATGTATAATATGATTCACAAATTTAATATGAATAATTTATTAGACATAGTATGTTTTGGGTTGGTCCCTCTATAGACCCTCAGGGCATCAGTAGGTCTATTGAGAAAATCTACATTGGGTATGGGCTAATGTCTTACCATATTTTTTTACAGAGTATTAGTCAATGACTTGAACGAGTATTTATGATATAAAACATTATTCATTCCATAATTATGATATTTTTATTTGATATTCTATGTTATTAATCAACTAGTTTAATATCTATGGGTAAGTATCATTTTTATGTCATTATATAGTCATCTTTTATTCAAACCCTATTATGATCATGTTTTTTAGTTATTCACTTGGTATTATGGTTTATTTTTATCTCCTACTAAATTATTAAAATTCTTGAGAATAATAGCTCACCACATTATTATGTTTATTTTTCCATAGGAATCTAAGATGAATTTAATTACAAACATTCATGTAAAATATTGAAGAATAAGTGTTTCCCAAAAACATTTCTAGGATATATTTCATTTCAATTTGTAATGTTGAAATTATGTATGTATCTAGTTTTCAAAACATAATAAACTATTTGGTAATTTTGGACGCATATTCCTTGAATATATTCTAAAAAAATTAAGGCATCATCTTCAAGAATCTGGTTTAAGGTTCTTTACAACAATACTTCACTAAAGATAATCTTTTGGTTGGGTAGTTAACAAGTAAGGGTGATGAAAAAGAATATCCCTAAGAGATCCTCCCAATTAAGTTATAGTCAGTATGAGTTCACAGTAATTCTATTTGTACTCACTAATTCTCAAAAAATATTTGACGAATAGAGTGTTTAGAGATTATATCAAAAAAATTGTGTCAGCCATTACAGATGATATTCTAATCTTCTCCAAAAATAAGGAGAAGCATAATGAGAATTTAAGAACAATGATAATTATATTATGAATGGATAATCATTTGGAAAATTACATAAAATATTATTTATAGTTGGATAAAATTCTTGTATTTGGTAAAATTGTCACCTGTAATGGAATATCTATAGAACCATCAAGGACATATGAAATTGATGGATGGCCAAAGACAACATTTGTGATAGAAATCTCTAGTTTCGTGGATTATATTGGTATTATCATTAGTTTATGAGAATGTTCTCACAATGCCCAAAACCTCAAATAAATATAACTCAAAAGGGTGTCTTGTATGTTTCAAATAATGAAAGTGAAGAGAGATTCAAGTATTTGAAAAAGGGGTTTATCATTGCAGTTGTACATGAGCTACCCACAAGTGGAGATTTTTTTGTGGTATTCTTAAATGTTTCAAAAAATGTATTGGTATGTGTGTTAACACAAGATGAAAAAATGATATCATGCGCATCATAAAAATTTATGGTTCACAAACATAACTACCCAATGCACGATCTAGTGTTGGGTGTAGGGAACTTCTTATTGAAAATCCGGCGGAAATATTTCTTAGAGGAGAAGTGTGAAATATATATATGGTTAATAAAAGTCTCAACTATATATTCACATATAGTTATATGATAATGTTACATTATATATGGTAAGATATAATTAAATAATATGATTGGTCATTCCCCTTCAATACATAGAATGTGAAAAAATTGTAAGATTATCTAAGTACAAATGATCCATAAATATTATCATTTATGATAATTTAGAAGGATATCATATTTTTATAGAGGAAAATGATGGACTTGGGAATCATAATGGAAGGAAATTCATCATTCCATTGAGAAATTATTTTTTAATCATCCATAATTGAGAAAATTAAGGATGCTCAGCAAGATGATGGGGTAATTTAGATAAAAGTGGAAGATATAAGAAAATGTAAATCCTCAATGTTCAATGTTATAAATAATTTCTTATGATATTTTTTTAATGAATATGTGTACCATCCAATAATGGGTCAGGTTATTATCTATTTGATGATTCAAATATCTCAAATATCTCTATTCATCTAGGATTTACAATGATGTTATGATATTTCAGAGAGAACTATGGGTGGAAAAAATATGAAAAAGGGGATCATAGAATATACATCATGGTGTCTATTATTTCAACAAGTGAAGTATAAAAGGAGAAAATCTAAGGGGATGATGAAACAATTAACCATACCAGCATGGAAATAGAAAATCATTAATATAGAATTTGTCACTGATGATCTGAATAAATCAAGAGGAAATAATTCTACATGGGTTTTGGTGTATCATTCCAAACTGATTTCTCACATCATTACAATTCAATAGGACCTGTCACTCGGTTAAATTGGAAGGATATAAATTAGATAAGTGGTGAGGTTAAATGAATAACCACTATTACATATATCTGATTGAGATCCAATATTTACCTCCCTAATCTGGTGGAGTATTAAAAAATTATCTAAATAATGTGTTGAACATGAGGAGAGCCTTTCACCCAAAAACTAATGCGAAAAATGAGTAGACTATCTAGACAATCAATGACATGCATAAATAATTCTCAATTGAAATCAATGGATGTTGAGATCAACAGATTCCTATGGTCATGTTCTTATATAATAATACTTTCCACTCAATAATCTAAATGAATCATTATGAATCTTTTGTGGGATACAGTTTGGAACACTTGCATACTGAGATGGATTTGGGGAACACAAACTACTAGGTCCGAAGGTGGACGAGGAAATGGTGTAAATTGTCAAGACCATGGAATAACATGTCATGGATTCTCAGAGTCGAAAAAGTTATATCTTAGAAACCATTAAAATGACCTAGGGATTGAATTTAGAGATAATTTATTCTTACTCATAAATCCATGGAATAATGAAATGAGATTCTGTAAGAAATAAAATCTTAATAAAAGATAAATTGGTCCCTTTTTTAACCATAATCATGTTGGATAGGTGGTCTAACATCTAGGACTCCCACCAAACCTATATAATAAACATGATTTATTTTATGTATCCCTTTTTAATAATTACATAATAGACCCATCACATGTAATCAATAAAGTAGTGGTACCATTGGTGAATGATATCTTAAATGAGTAGCATTCGGTAAAAATATTAGTTAATAGATACAATGTTCTAGGAAATAATAAAATTCACAAGGGCAATGATCTGTGGGAAAACCACAAGTTTCAAGAGGAGACATGGGAACATGAAGAGGTGATGAAACACAGTTACCATCATTTTTTTAGTGTGAAATTAAAATTTCAAGGGTGATATATTGGAAGAAGAATCATTTAAACAACCATAACATTTAAAAATAAATGTTCCATTGTGGTTTAATTAAATGTATTATTATATTTTATAGATTTAGAAAACACATGAAATTGTATGGCTTTTTTGTATCCTAAAAAATTTAATATTCCATTAATAATAATTACCATTGATAATATAATAGTTGAAGGGTGACAATATGAATAATATTAATATATATTTTTAACTAATCCAATTGACACAATCAATGAAATTTATGGACTGAACCATTACAATCAAGGCCAATACAAATAATTTTTCATAGCATCCAAGGGGGATAACATCACATGGATTTTCCCTTAGAATAGAAAATAATTTAAACAACATATATTTGGTAGAAACAAAGGGAAACCATGGTAGGGTTTGTGGTTCTGATTTCATTATTATATAGAGTTCAAAACATTTGTGTGAGAAATAATAAAGAAATAATTTCTTTTTCCTTTATAAAAAATCCATAGAACCAAATTATATTCACTAAAAACCCATTTATCATGTAATCAATCCAATATACCATATATATAGTCCTACCAAGGTTCCCTAATCTATCTCGAATATATTTATAGGCATTTGGAATATCCATCTCAAGGAAAGGGATATTTTCCTTTTTTTATTATTGAAACATCATTATATTGTGTTTTTTATTCTACATACTAATGTTGGGATATTTTATCCCATATCCCCTTTACAATACTATTACTCTTAAATTTATATATATCCCATTAAATAATTTAATACCTCCCATTAACATTTATATTCCCTCATTTTTCGGCCGATATTTCACTAAGATTCTCCATGCCAAAAAATTGTATAGTGAATACCAATACAAATTTCCTATAATGGTTGTTCAACATTTTGATAATATAATAATTTAATTGGGGAAATACTTGTATTTATTCTATAATACATGATCATTGAATAAGATGTGATGTTAAATGATACAATATTTTATTATTAATGTGGCATACATATATAAGTGAATGAAATGAAAGTGATGAGTGTTCCAAGAATTATATAGCACTCTAATGTGTTGGGTAATGTTTTAGTCTCATGAGACATCATTCATGGTATTAGTGAGTAAACCTAATAAATCATGGGAGTTTTTTCATCATGATATCTTAGATGTTTTCACTGATCTATGTTTATGATTCCATGTTTAATGTTATTTCCACTTTTCCCATGTAGCCTTTATGTTATAATTATATATCATGCCCTATTGTTCATGTTTATGATTCACACCACTTTTAATCCCCCTTTGTATTAACATTGTAAAAAATATATTAATTTCTCGATGTTATTATATTTTTATTCCCAAAATGGTATTTAGAGTTCAACTCAGTCTTTTTTATGTTTTTGGTCATCCCATAATGTTATTAGTTCGATCGAATAATATGTGAATGTAAATGATGTTTTTAATAGAGATGATGTAATCCCTATTTTATGTCGTTATGTAATTTTCTTAATTATAATAGAATATAGACTTATCGATATTAAGTTGTGTATTATGTTTAATCACATTTAATAAATATTTAATTAATGTTTATAAAAGATCACTCGTGTCATATATTATAATTATTCATAAAATTAACGGTTGTTCAAGGAAGTGTGTATTTATGTTAAAGGATTTTATCAAAATATGTCTTCTTAAAGGAGACTATACATGATTAAATTTCCATGATATAATACATATGTTCTTTACATATAATTATTTATTATCATTTAGTTTTTTTGGGGATATAAATGTCTTTTTACCATTTTCCTTCTAATTTTTTCATAATTCCATGATTACAAAATTTTTAAGGAGAATTGTATTGATCAATTTTTTGATCCAAACATTTAACATTCATTATAAATTTCAATATTTTTTATATTTTTATTATTTAATTTAATTATATCTATTTTTATAATTTATTATATTCTATTAATAATTAGTTTGACTTTTTAGGATGGGAAAGATATATTTTTATCTCTCTCTTCCTTTATATTTCACACTCAGTCACTTTCTATCACTAATTTAATTATTAAAAAGTTTCCATTTAACATTTTCTTATTCCCTAACTCTTTAAAATTATTTTATTATATTTATCCTTCCCTTTTTAATGTAGTTATTCATATTCTAATTTTTAAAATGAAACTTATCAAAATGTTTCTTGTTAAATTTCAAGCCAACATTCTTCATCCTCTAATAGATTTTTCATCAATATAAATATCATTTAATGTTTCCTATATTTCAATATGTATGTACATTTATGGATTTATATTATTTATTTCTATAGATTATTTGTCTTTATAGCTCATTAAAAGATGTACGTGACCATATTTACTCACAATGTTTTATTAAGATATTTTTTATTGATATATGATTTGTTTAACGATCATTTGGAAGAAAAATGTATAGATATATCATTATTTGATAGGTGGGACTAGAATTATATATACCATTATGGAATTGGATAAAAAAATATATCTTATTAAATGATATTTTATGGGAATATGAATGTAATCATGGTACAATATGCTATTGGGAATGTTTGTACACAATGTCAAGATTGTCTTGGAAGAGATCCGTCACAATAGTTATTAATTTTAAATCCTTTTTATGTTCCACTTTCCTATGTTGTGAGATAAATTTATATTATGATTCTATTTATTTTACATTATTAATTTAACTTTTAGTTTGATTTTATTGTTATGTTTTCATAACTATATATCCGATTTATGATTTTTAACTTATGATATTCATTATGAATACCTATGAATATTTGATTGATATATCTTATATTTATCCCATTAATGAGAGGATAATGTTACACTTTTCTTATTTTTTTACTTACTAGTGTAATTTATATGAATAATTTATATGGTATGTTTACATGATAATATGTTTTTTAGAATTATTTAATAAACGTATGAGTGTTTATAATATATTATATATATATATCTCTAATCACTAAAGTCATTAAACATATGGGTCCTCTGGGATTCTTATTTATGTGAGGTGTAATTAAAAATAGTTTATATTATTTTATTATATATATATATATTACTTATTTCATCAAATTTCTAATTATAATGGGGTTTTGTTAATTTTATGAATTAGGATATAGATAATAAAAGGATATAACCTAGAGAAATCTATGTTAAACACGAATTTTAAAATTTTTAAAAGAAAATATCATAGGTTAGAATATCATAGGATTGATTTTCATTATGATATGGATTTTAAAATCAAGTTATAATTATTTAACACACATACTAACCTTTTTTGATTTAATCAATTCTTTGAACTATGTGGAACCATGTAAACAATGAATTTGATGAAAAATGCATTTATTGGCCCAATAAAAAACCAAACAAGATGGTCATTGGTGTGAAAAATGTAACAGATAAACTCACCTATACATCTCATGATATAAAAAATATTGTACACCCTATAATGATATCAAATGAATAAAATAAGAGAAAAAAACAATAGATGCTTTCATGTGACAACGACCATCATCCATTTTTGGGTCTTGTAATATAATAATTAATGTTAAATGGATAAAGACAATTGAAAATATATTTTAGGTTATTTAGTGGTCACAATATGAGATGTTTGTTTTAAGTTTTATTATTTGGGGTTGGATGTATATAAATTGTGTTCTATCATCAATAACATGATGTAAAATGATGATATCAAATCTGTGAAAATGTTGGAGTTGAATAAAATATTTATAATTTAATATTTTCTCTAAATTTATTTCATTATAATAGAGAGAAAAATAATTGATCTGAAAAAAGGACGATGAATCCATTGGTTTCTATGAAATAAAGTTTATGTGACTTTAATGGTATGCCTCTTGTTTTATCAATAACAATTAAGTAAATAATCCATCCATTTAGTATCATAAAACCAAATCATTGAAATTAAAATGAATTAGGAGACATTGGTTCATATGAAAATATTTTTCTGTGTGCTATCATGGTTTATATATAAAATATATTATCTTATTATAATCATGGTTTTTTTGGTAAATATGAGTAAAATAGAGTTTCATGTAAACTAAAATGATAAATATAATATAATAAATGATTTATAACATTGCACATATAGAAAATTTTAGAATAATAACACATGAAATTAGGTCAATGAAACTAGAAAATACTTCATGTTTTTTTTGAAAACGGTTACCAAATAGATGGATTCTAAAGAGTTATGTAAATTGTAATTAATTAAATGGAATATAATGTTCCACATAATTCACTACCAAAAATATATTATATAAATTATAAAAAATTTTATCATTACAAATACAAATGAAACATAATAAGGATTAAATAGGATAATTTACATCTATATCCTCAAATTTCAAAGGATAAAGGGAAGTCCTATATAATCATTATTTTCAAGGTTTATCATAAAAATAATTTTTTTGAATGTTTTACATTCTATATACTCTGGAACTACAAAATAATTTTTTTATTATAGTTCATCATACTTGTTTGTGTCCAAATATTATTAAAATCATTAACCAACTAACCCAATAAATTTATTTTCAATTATTAGTGAAAAACTAGAGTGGTGAAATAATTTTAAACCGTGTATTAAATTTTCCTCATGTTGATTTTTTTGGAATATAGTTCCTAAAAATATAGTTATTCTTCCTTTAGTGAAATTTCATATGGAATTTATCATGGATAAGATCCATGTATAAATACCATATCTATTTCTAGGATAAATAAATCAAACATGTAATCATAAATTAACCCATGACAATTTTTAATAAAATAATGATTATAATATTTCAATGAAATCTACATCCTTTATATGGTTCTTAATACCCAATAATGAGGGGTATATTCTCTCAAAAACATTGTTATACACTCAATATATATGATATGTGTCATAGATTAATGTGATAAATAATCTTTACTTCAGGAGTGGTGGATTATAGTTAACAAACATTACTCAATTTTCAACTATTTCGGTAGTGTCGGGTTATTGATGGTGTGAGATATGATAAATTTAATATATTAATGTAATAATATAATTCAAGATCCTTTTATTAACATAAAAAATACAATTATTAAATATAAAAAGAAATGATAATATAATAGGTGTAAAAATAAATAAAAAATATAAGTAGAATTAAATAATTCATGGAGTGTGATATTATAATTTAAAAATACAAAATGTATATATATAACCAATCACCCTTCAAATTTTGGGGTATTTTGTTTATCACAATGTGGAAAAAGGTCCGTGACTTTATAACTACAAAATGTTCTACCATGAAATCCCCAAATTCCCAAAAATTTTACACCTTTCAGAAATGTAATCCATCTTACAAGACATGGAATTTATTGATAAAAAAATATTATGAAAATTGCATATCTATATTTCCATAGAATTAATAATTAATAATATATTAAATTAATTTCCTCACACTATCTCTAATAGCCTTTGAAAATGTGGTAAGAAGCTATTTTTATCCTCCTATCTTCAAGAAAACGGGATTTGAGGGATTAGATATCAAACAATTACAATAATAAAGTGCATAGAGAATTAATTGTACAAAATTCATAATCAGGTGCTCTAAAAAACACAATAAGTCAAATCAAAAGTACAATAACATGACATTAGAAATTTATGTTCTTCAAAAGGACTATAAAAATTGATGGAATGTCATTATATAAATGATTAGTTCTTTTTCTTCAACCTTAATACCTTTGAAATATTTTTTTATAATGGTACAACAAACTTATAGTGGTAAAATTACTCGAATCTCAAAGGTGATTATAATTACACCAGTTGTACATGATCATCTTTTGGAATATATGAAGCATTCCAAGGAGTTGGATCCACAAGACTATAGTGATAAAAATATTTTATTGATTCCTGTATCATATTTTAAAATATTAGAGTTTTAGTTTTTTGAACTATTTTCTCCATAAATCAATATTTTGGGAGAATATTTTACACATCATGATAAATAGAAAAACAACTAAAATTAAATCAATTCATTATGAGGTTTAATTTTGTTTCCAAAATGAGGGTTGACTAATAATAAATGACTCAATAACCCTACCCACATTGAGTAGTGAATGATATATAAGAAAATATACCATATAATTAATTCTCAGTTGAAATTACTTCCATTAATTAACTCTATGATATTTCAAAGGATTATACCCCGTTATAAATTTTTATTAGAAAAATATTATATCTTTTATGAAACATTTTCTTTTTCTAAATTATAATCACCCATTATAATATCTTATAATTAATGAAATTCAATACTTCATCTAGTTTTTTTTTCAAAAATAAAATTTTTTGGTAAGAATATTAATCTTTCCAGTATAAAATTTTATATTTTCATTTAGATTTTTAAGAAACCAGATTGAAACAAAAATAATGATATAAGAAAAAAACTCATATTACAAAAAATAAGAAATCATTGAAAGGATAAGAATATAATTATAATTTAGAAATTTATTTTTTTATTAATTGTTGATAGTATCTTTAGGTTTCATTGGTATCTTATACAAATATATATCATTAGAAAATCCGTTTTTCATTGCCAAGTAATCAAATTTTTTTAAATTTATGATTTTTCTATCATGACTTCTTATATCATTAGATCTTACAATTTCATTATATCTTAGGTTAAACATCCTTCTATTAAGCATTGTTGTGGATATCATTACGATTACTCCCTTAACAGTAGCCAATATTTCATGATATAATATTATGAACATTATATTAGATTGTATTCCTTCAATTAAATAATCAATCGATTTTGGATGTGCTTGTTCTGATTTTCCTAAAAGTAATATTCTCTTGAAAGAAATGAATATCTTGAAAATCTATATCTGATGATATCACAATAGTTGTATATAGATATTCCAACATTGCAGTTGACCTTATTGGCTTCTTCTAATGAATTTTTAAGCCACATTTTGATTAAATTCATTTCAGGTAGAATGTGGAGATTAATTAATATAAAAATTCAATCAGAATATAGTCCATTTACAGTTGTATGAGGTCTCTATCATCCAATATATTGTATAGGTGGTCTAAATACATGATTATTCATTTTTTTAGTTTTTTATATAATCATGGGGGTTTTTTTGTTAATGTGAATGATCAAAAATAGTTGTTAACATAAAATATATAATATTAATTATTAAAAGAAAAAAATTGTAATTTTTAAAAATTATTTTACCTTGTAATTTTAAATAAGAGTTTTTAATTAGATAATAAAATACCTCTATTAAAACCATAACAGTTGATTTAAAAACATGAATGATATTTACTTCTAGAATATACTTCTATTTATTTAGAGTATATGTTCTTTAAAATGTTAATACATTCTTCAAAATTTGTTAATAAATAAAAATAAAAAAGATATGTGATCCACCTTATTCAATTTTTTTTTGCTATATAGATATAAGTGAGCTGAATGTGCCAAGCTGATCTCTTAAAATAAACCATTACAAATTTAATCTTAATGTATTCAGTTCTATCAGGATTAAGTGATTTTTTATGATTCTCACAAGATGATCATGTGTCCCGATAAATTTTTGAATTAAATCTCATTTTTTTGTGGAAATACAAAGGAAATGATTTGATACATATATTTTAATTACACATTTGTGATTTTTTAGGTTCATAGGAAATGAAATAGAATTAATTTAATCATAATAAACAATATTCTCAGTTAATGACCTTCCATCATCGATGAGTGTGTGCTACATCTAAATTACTTGAACACAACAAATCCCTGATGCTATATATTCAAATTATGGATGGAAGAGTGAAAAATGTATTATTTCTTATAGGATAGGGAAACTAAAGATTCTCCTAGGAATTGAAAAGTTCAAAAATTACTTTTTATATTTAATAATCATCTTCCAATGTTGGTATCAATATTTATTTTATCAATCATTTTAGATCCAATGTAATAAAATAATCCATTTTTAGAATTTCATTTTTATATTTTGAAAAAACCATTTTACAACATTAAGATGAGACTCCTTATAATTTTATTAAAACCACACACATAAAAAATGATAAATATTAATTCTATTGAATGAGTAGTAAGAGATTAAACATTCATTCATAACACAATAATTTTTTTGATCAACCGTTTTACTTATTTTTTCAAGGTCAAGTCCCACAATGGTTCTTATCGGCATATATATAAATGATGTATTGTTATAATTGAATATTTTAATTAAATAATTAATTTATATATATAAGGATTTACTATATTTCATTTTGGTTTCTATTATATTTGAAAACCAATAAAAAATTTAAGCTCACCCATCATGCTCATTCCCATTTAACTCTTAATAGGTTATAAGAAGAAATCATAAAATGATTTTTCAGTTGATAGAAAAATATTTTCATTAAAATATATTTGAAAGTAGATAGTTTCTTTGATGATTTTGTATATAATTTTTTTTTAATTTCATTTACCTTAAAAATTATTTTCACATAAAAAAATAAATAAGTTATTTATATCAAACTCACGGGGCATACTTGATTCTATATAATTCTTTAGTTAGTTCATGTAAAAGGTTAGAATCATTAGTACCTTAAAAAAATAAGGATGTTCAAAAAAACCTCGACTTGAACATATTTTTCAAGTATACTTATGTTCACATCCAATTTAAATAAATATTAATTTAGATTGGTTTTATAACCTTGGATAATTATAAAATATTTATTTCTAGAAGTATATGTAATATTAAAATGACAATATACACCTTATTCTAGAATATAAACTACAGAAATGTGTTTTAATTTATTTCAAATTATAATAACATTTTCATCATATTTGTTTTAGACAACCTATTTGAATCTAATTACAAAGATATATTTAGTATGTTCAACTAAATTATAATCATTATTCATATCAAATTGATTGACTTCATGTTGCATGGATCTTATACAGTTTTCTTGGCCTAAGGAAATATCTCCCTTTAGAAATAAAATTTTGATTAGAATGAATTATGTTCCGACTCATTCCGAAAGTAATGTCTACATTTTACTAGATGATTTACATTAGCAATGAAATTATCAGTGCGATAATTCCTCAAGATCTATGTGTTTCATAGATAAATTATACAACACTTATCAACTATACTTTGTTAATATTATAGTGATATAACAATAAAATATTGAAAATTTACATGTTTAAATTTTGTTTAATTATCTACCCTAGGTTTGTGTTTATATTCTAGAATAAAACATAATTTAAATAAAAATAATAATCTAAGCTGTTAATTTATGGACATTTCTGGAAATTAAAAAGGAAAATTTTCATCATATTTATCATATTATATTTTGTTAAAAGTGTTAGTCGTATTATTTAATAAAAAATATTCTTTAATTGTTTTTAAATAAAATATTAATATTCTATGAATTAATTTGGGGTCCTATTTATGTAGTTGATCATTATTATATAAGATGAACATATCATATCTAAAAAATTTGAACTGGGAATTTTTTTTATTCCCATAAAAAACACTTAATAGTTTTAATTATAAAGGTTTTATGTAAAAATAGATTTATATTATAGATAGAGAGACATATATCTTATTTCAAAAAAACATTTGAAATCAAATATTTACCCAATAAAGTTCTATTAAACTCTTGATGTATTTTATTATTTCATAAAATTACATCATGTTTTTGAGAATTTATCAGTTAATTAAAATTATTAGTATTATCCTTCTTACAATAATATTTTAAAAATTAAATATGTATAAATTAATCACAATGATCAATCTAGATAGTAATAAATTGTACATATTTTTATAAGGATTTAACCTTAAACATTAAATAATATTGAATTAAGTCAATAATTTGACATTAATTCACTTAGAGTACCTTTTCAGATTTAGAGTTTAAGGGAATTAGGCCATAAAACATATATATCAACTTGATTATTAAAATGTAGTCACTTCTGCTCACTATAAATTTTTTTTCGTAAAACAAAAACTTTTAAAGAAACATGATATTTTCATGTTTATATGTCATGAATTTTCTTTGATCCCATTCGTGACTGTATTCATATTTAAGTCCTATAAAAATCATTTCATATCATTTTATGAGCATAAAAATATCAGTAGAGGATACAAAAAGAAGAAAAACTATTTTCCTTGTGAAAACATTTAAACCCTGAATACATTATCATAATATAATACTTTTCACCTTTATGAATTAGAAAATATACAACACTGAATATAAGTTCATTTATTACCCTTTTGTAGTCAATATATTACCATAAATTCTATAGTAAGGGACATATAACATTTAATTGTTACTTTTGATATAAACATATATAAATAAAATAACCATGCTGTCGACTTCCAGACATATCACTATATGAAATAACTATACTGACGACTTTAATACCCAATGCATTGGAGGTTTTAACGTAACTACCCATACTTGTTTCATCACATAACCACCCATATTTAGTTTACCCCATAACAACTCTTCTTTTTTTAATCATGTGACCACCTATCAAATGTCCACGTACCATAATATAATCATAACACATAAAACAAGCATAATGGAAACATATCATTTCCACATTGCAGACACAAGAGATAATTTCAAGATATTGACATTATCAATCAATTATCAAAACCATTTTCAATACAAAATTACATGAAACTTGTATATGTTATTTATATTTTCATTAAAAAAATTATCACATTTAGTGGAATCCAAATATAAAATAATCATTACAGTAGTTGAGAAGTCGTTGTCTCCATATACGTAAAAAAATAATACTTTTTTCATGTAGTGAAATACATCATATAAAAAGATTCCCTTTTGAAAACCATTGAATTATATTTAATTTAAAAGTTTTTATTTTGCATCGTTTAAATGAAGGAGGTGTATATTTTCAAAACACGCCTCTATGATAGGATATTAAGGCAAAGTCCCTTACCATGAGTCTGAATCATCACAGGTAATCATTATGTTCCTAAATAATAATCATAGGATAATTTATACATTCTTTAGAAGGTTTTTATATTTTATTATTCCTTTTATATCACTTATAACAATGTTATAAAAATTAAATAATTATTTATGTTTGTATCAGTCGTCTGTTGATATTCGATACATGAGTCGAAAATGAACTTGTATTGATATAAATTTACCATGTAATAAAAATTCTACCATAACCAAAATATTATTCATGATTTAAATTTCATATATATCCCTTATATATGTATTTATAATATACATAATTTTTGGAGATAAGAAATGAACTGCATTGTTCATGGAGAAGGTACACCATACGTACGCATGAACGCTACATTCATTTAGTCAAATTAAAATATTAATAATAAAATTATATAAATGTATAATATAGTATAATTATTATATTAATTTCATGTATGTATCATTGGTTTAATGAAACCATACATTATACATAACATCTATAGTGGGAATGAGTTGCATGGCTTTGAGGAGGTGGTAGTCCATACTTCCACAAATCAATTTATTGTATTTAATCAACATGAAATGTGTAATGGCATATTATAAAAAAAATTATAGAAGAATAGGGATAGTATAAATATTATATGAATCATATATAAATATAGTTCCATTATAATGTCAACCATGATACGTGGTAAGATAAAACTTAACTATTATAATTTCGTGAGGTAGTAGATCTCCACAAACAGAAAGAATATGTTCTATATCAATTAGATGGAGGTGTGAGCAAGTGTAGGTATATAACATATCATAAAAACATCCAAGTATAATGTAGATACTGGTATTTTTATAAATGAATCTAATAATGAGAGGTTAGAGGGTTAGAGAAGGAATGCAATTGAAAGGATCTTGAGGGAAGATGTTACCTATAAATCGGGTAACTCCATTTGATTTGAGCCAAAAGGCATCCTGGATTTGTGTTATTTTCACATTAAGGATTCTAGGAGGAAGGTAGATATGTTGGGAGATAATTTTTGTATAATATGTATGATCCTTGGGGCTTTTACGGTGGGAGTATGTGGGTAGAGGTGGTTTCCTTTTATCTGAGGGAGGAGGGGAACATAAGGAATGTCTCCAAATATTATTTTATTATAAATTGATTTTAGAATTATAATATTTCAAAATGGAAAATTTCAACGATATTATGAGTATGGGTCTAAATACTCTCAATCATAAATGTTTTATACAAGTATATGTCATAAATTTAACCTTATCATTGGGATTTAACCCTTAGTTAAATATATGAACCCTTACCATGTATTCATGTTTTTACACTATATGGTTAATATAGATACTATAAAATGACAAGAGAACTTATGGGGGATTATTAATGACATATAAATAAATTATCTAATTTTGTTTCCCAAATCTAATAATTTTAGGACTAATATTTCCTTTAATAAATTTGTGAATGTTTTAATAACACATTTATGTCAATTTTGACACTATTTAATAATATATATTTTTTAAATTCATAACAACTTGACTAACTATAAAAAACTATATTAATGCAATTATAACATGTAATAATCTTCCATAAATGTGTGAATGGAATCAAAAATTTCAAATTACCTTTATTTTAATATTGATAATATCATTTATTTGAATATTTCATTAACAAGGTAATAATTGCATCATCATTTTGTCATAAATAAATATATTTATATAATGTATAAAAGTTATAAATAATATACCATGATATATGAAATAGTGTTTTCTTTATAATTACTATTTATATTCAAAGATATAATTTATATAATCCCATTATAAAATTTTTTTAGTAAAAAGATACATTTTTATGTTATATTTCACTTTATATTACATTAATTATTATAACATGTCATTATCACACCCATGTTTCTCAATGGGGTTCTAAAATAGACCCAATTATTCATATGGTAATACATATCATATAAAATTTGACTAATGAACATGTTAGTGTAGTTTTATATTACTATAATATTATTTTTACCCTTATTTACTTGATTTACCTTTTAACAACGGTAAATAAAAATAATTTATGAAGTTACAAATCATAATGTAGAAAAATAAAGGTACCTATTAACACAATTTGGACCTTATGATTAAAAATATGAAATCCATTTTTCCAAATTGGAAGCAAAAAGTTATAGCTATTAATTTAAAATTAAATTGTGTTGTTAAAACCAGAAAGAGTGGTTTTATGATGTAAAATCTATCAAAATATTGATATGTGATTATATTAAATTTAAATGTGAAGTTACCTATAATTACCAAAATTGGATTAAATGGTAAAATAATAATACAATTACAATTTAAAACCTAATTAAAATTAAATATAATTATAAAAATAAATAATATGTAATGGCAGTTTGGAATTAAAATTCAGTATTTCCCACTATTCATTAAAATATTAATTTTATAAGAAAAATACCTAAATTTAAACCAATGTAAATTCATATGTTCTTCAAGTAAATAATAAGATAATTTTTTCAAATAGAATATATAAAATTGAGAAAAATTATATTTAAAAAGGGTTCACTGTTAAAATGTTGTAAAATAATCTTTTAAAAATATTATATTATTTTATGCTTAAAATTGGATTCCTTCTCATTTTAAGCCTCAAGTTTTTATGGATATATAAAAATGCATTTAACAAACATGTGTGATATTATTTTAGTTAGTTTTTTTCATTCTCTCCAAAACAATAGGTAGGAGTTAACTACCATTTGAGATTATAAAATTATGTTTATATTAATTTTCACTATAATTCAATGTTGTGTGCAACTTATGAATTCAAAGAAACCTGTTATTGTGTGTTGAGTACACTATCGAAAAGATAATCCACTTTAATTTAAAATTAATATCTTATTCAAAAATATTAATATATATGAAATTGTATTATTCTATAAATACATGAGATGTTACATCCTTCCACTATTTTTGAAATTGTGTCCCTGCATTTTTATTTACTTATAAAATAAGTGTGTGGGGGTGGGGGGTATTTCTCCCCCTTAGAATTTTCTGGTTCCTAGGTTACCTCTTTAACCATATTATTTATCCAAAAAACATTTTCCCCTTGAATCACCATATTCTACAACACTTTCTCTCTAGAGTCAAGAATATGTACTAGTTGTTTATCATAAAAATGATTCTCTTCCAACTGAAATACCTCTAGACTGAAAACATAAGATTGATCTGACATGTAAATTATCAACATTGGAACATGAAAAACATTGTGTACATGGTATAAAAATGAATGTAAAGTAACCATGTATACAATTGACTTAACATTATCTAGGATTTTGTAGGGTCCATGGAACCACAGACCCAACTTTCTCTCATAACCAAAACACATGAAACTTTTCCATGGAAAAACATTGAGAAAGTCATGATCACCAACATTTAAATAAATTTATTTCTTCTAGCTATATGTAGAATTTTTATTCATAGTCAGAGTTGTACTCATGTGAATCTAGATAAACTGATCTTTTTTCCATATATTTTAACAATTCTAGTCCCATCGACTTCTTTTTACCAACTTCATCCCAAAAATCATGAGTTTGAAAGATCATTACATATAATGATTCAAATGGTTACATATTTATACTTGTATGAAAAATATTATTATAATAAATCTCAACCAAATACATATTTTGATCCCAAATTTATTGGTAATCCATTGATCAAGAACATTGAATGTCATCCAAGGTCTGAATTTTTCATTCATACTGCCCATCGGATTGATAATGAAAAGGTGAATTGAAATTTAATTTAGCTCCCAATGACTAATTAAGTCCTTTAAAAAATTTATAATTGATATTGGGATCATGTTTAGATACAATGGGGAGGGTAACACCATGTAAAAAAATATCTATTTAATATAATACCATTAAATTTTATTTATAGATAGAGTATATTGAATAGGAAAAATGAGCATATTTAGTCAATTTATTAATAATAACCCCTATGGAATTGTTACCTTGATAAGTATTACGTAATACCACTAATAAAACCATGGAAACCTTTTCCAATTTCCACTCTAGAACTGGAAAAGAATGAAGCATCCCTTTCGTTAACTGTGATCTCTTTAACCTGTTGACTTGTCAAACATTTCAGAGTAATGTCAACAATATCAATTTTCATTACATCCCAACGATAATAATTATGAAGATATCAAGACCTCTTAGTACATTCCAGATGAACTAAAAATAGTGAACTATGAGACTAACATAAAAATTCATTCTTCAATATTGAATTAGATGGAACAAATAATCACTTTACAAACCCCAAAAACGATTAATTATAATTGTTAAATTCAGGTAACCAACATTCTGAACGAACTCTACCTTTTTCGACAACTCAAATTATTCATTCTATTATTTCAAAATTCTAATTCATAGAGATGCTGTTACTTCAACCTTAAAAAATAAAGTAATTCCTTACAACAATAAATTCAAATTTGAAATTCATCAAATCAATTAACAAATGATCTCTTTCCAAATGTAGCATGGATAATGTCAAATTTTACTATAAAAGTAAAGCATCAACAATTTTATTTGCCTTTCCATGATGGTAATAAATTATTAAATCGTAATCCTTTACTAATTACAGCTATCTCATCTATCTAATGTTGAATATTTTCTGCGTGAATATATACTTCAAATTTTTGAGATCAGTATATATTTCAAACTTTATGCCATAAATATTATTCCTCTAAATTATTAATTCAAAAAAAACAGTGGCTAATTATAAATCAGGGGTAGGGTAATTCAACTCCTTAAACTTCAACTAATGTGCTGAATAATAAATTACCAGATCATTCTTAATTAGGAAACAATATAGTCCTTTCAATGATGTATCATTATTGACAAATAAATCACCATTCCAGGAAGGAAGGTCCAAAACTGGATCATTTACCAATATTCATTTCAGTTCATGAAAACAATAATCACATTATTTTTACCAAAAGAACAAAAATCCCTTATGTGTTAACTTAGTAAGTGGGATATATAAATTAGAAATTTTTTCATCAAACCTTTGTTATTAACCTTCTAATTCATGAAAACTATGAATCTTTGTGATATCTATAGGTCTAAGACACTCTTAAAATATTTTTATTTAGAAGGGTAAATAGTAATTCCATATTTAGAAACAATATGTCTAAGTAATGATGTTTTTTTCAACAAAAAATCACTCTTAATAAACATTCCATATAGTTTTTTTTCTTTAAGGGTTTTCAAAACAATCCATAAGTGACCTTCATTTTCCTCCTAGCTTTTAAAATATAACAAAATAACTTCTTTAAACACAACGACAATCAGATACATAAAATAATGAAATACCCCATTCATGAAATTCATAAATACAATAGGGGAATTAGATAACCCAAAGGGAATAACTAAAATCCAATAATGCCATAATCTCATTCATAATGTTCATATTTAAATGTTACTCTCCTTCACCATCAACTGATGGTACCTGCACCTCAAATAAATCATTGAAAAACACTGATCTATATATATCTAATAAAACATCATCAATATTAGGAAATATATACATATTCTTAATAGTGAGGTTATTAAAGGATTTGTAATCAATACATAGTCTCATAGAACCATATTTATTTTTAAAAATCAGACTAGAGAACCCCATAGTGAAGTGCTATATTGAATGAAACCTTTATCAAGTGATTCTTGGAACTATTTTTTTAATTCCAATAGTTCTAATTGATCCATTAGATAAAGGGGTTTTGAATTAATATATACAATAGGAACTAATTCAATAGTAAATTCAACCTCCCGATTGGGAACAATACCATGAAATTTAACAAGAAAAACATTTGTGAATTATTTCACTATTGAAATGTCACTAATCAAATTTGTTTCATTCTTTTCATCAACATGATCCATATAACTTTTAATTCCATATTTCATCAATAATTCATCTTCAAGGTATACTTTAAAAGTTATGAAATCATTGAATATAACATTATTTTCTTTGAAATATTTTATAGCATGATAAACTAAAAGCAAAGGCATGCCCAAAATGATATCAAATTCCACTATAGGACGATCAATAATAATTGTAAGAAAGAAGATCCCACTAATGATAATTGTATGATTCCTATAAATATTGATTCTATTAAAACTTTCAGATGTAGTCTTTACCAAATGTTTTATATCACATTTATGAGGTGTTATTTTTAATTTACTTATAATTCCCTCATAATTGAAATAATGTAAAGATATAGAGTAATATAGAGTATTGGATTATTTTGAAAAAAACTAATAAATAATCATATCCACTTAATTTTATGGTCCCCAATCAACTTTATTAGTAGAAAATGATTTTACCATTCCCTTATAAACTTGATCATGTTGGTTTCCATCCTAGTTAATAATATTTGGACACACATTGGCATAATTTCCAATCTCATTACAACTAAAACATCTTACCATTGGGTTTTCATTGCCTGCCTGATCATGTTACATAAAATTACAAGAAATATTACCATTCTTACAACATCAAAAGCACTTATTAGACATTGAGAGGAATTATATAGGATTATTTTTACAACACTTCTCACAAGTTGTAAATTCAGTTTTCTTATCTATAGACTTCTTTGTTGAATTCTTTCCCATTTCATACATATTGGATTTCTTATTTTGTTTGCTATCATAGAATACATGCCCAATAGAAGACTCTATTTATAGCTTAACATCACATCGAACAAGATTCTCATAGCTTTTGAACTCATGAAATCAAACACCCTTTAATATATCAGCTTCAATTTGGAGTAAAAATGGTTTATCTTACTATCAATATACCTCATAATATTTAGGACGTACCTTTGAAAATGGGTTAAATTTTATTTATATGCAGCAAGAAAATATTCTTAATGTTGCCGCATTTCAAAAAATATATTTTCTATCCCAAGAAGAAAAGCCATAGGAAAAATTTTATCAAGGATGATATTCATGAATTTATCAAATTACACGGAGTCAATCACTTCTCTTCATATGATATTTTTAATCGTTGTCCAGAACCGATCAAATTCACCTTCAAAAAAATAAACATTAAGTCTGACCATTTTATTTTTTGAACACAACATTACATAAAAAATCTTTTCTAGTGCTTTAATCCACCCTTCAACATGAATAGGGTAAGATGCAATTCAGAATGTTGGGGGATGTTCCCCATGAAATGCTCCATGATCGACATATTCCTCCTTGGTTATTCTGGTTGATCTTGTGCATGGACACCAACACCATTTATCTCCTATGTAAATTGTTCCATCACTGCAACGAACTGTTAATTTCTAATTCAGACCATACGAGGTTCTTGATTTCGAAGTCCATTCCTCGGTATTCCTTCCTAGTACATTTTCACTATTTTCTCTATAGAAAACCATTCTAAAAAATATATCTTAGATGAAGCAATGTGGTAATCTTCAAAATATATTTCAATTTTCCAAAAAAGTTTATTTTTCATGGATATTATATTTACAATATTCTTGCACCTAATGTTAACTACAAAAACCTCAGATACCAACTATTATACCCCACCCTTAAACGATAAATAATATTGAGTTATGTCAATATTATGACTATAATTCACTTTGAGTATCTTTTCTGGTATCAATCATTAGATAATTAGGACATAACACATAAATGTCAACTTGATTTTATCAAATTTGAGACTTCTACTCACTATCCCATTTATTCATAAAACAATAACTTTTTAAAAATAAACATGGTTTTTTTCATGTTTAAATAGAATAACATTCCATGATCCTATCCTTGATTCTATTTTTATTTTTGTATTTTGATAAAATTCTAAAAATATGTGATGAGCATAAAAATATTAGTAAAGAATACAAAAAGAGGTAAAACTATTAGCCATATGAAAACATGTAAACCATGAATACTTTATCATAATGTTGTACCTTTCACCTATAAGATGTAGTAAATATACTACACTGAATATAAACTCATTTCACATAATTTTTGTAATCAAAAGATTACGATAAATCCCATTGAAATCATCCTATATAATATAATTGTATCTTCGTACCTAAAAATAATTATATGGAATAACCACACAGTCGACTTCCACACATATCTCTTAATATAATAGCCATTCAATCAACTTATATATCCAATGAATTATAGATTATAACGTAACCACTCATCCTTGGATTATCACGAAACCAACTGTTTTTGGTTTATCACATAACCACCCATATTTTGTTTATCATGTAACCACCCTTCAAATTTCCATGTACCATAATATAATCCTAACACATAAAACATGCATAATGGAAAAATAAAATTTCCAAATTGCAATCACAAGAGATCATATCCTGATATAGAAATAATAAATCCATTGTAAAAACTATATTCAATACATAAATACATGAAAATTTTATTTGGTATTTATATTTCTCTTATAAAATTTATGGATTGTAGAGTAACGTAAATATCAAATAAAGGTTGCGGTGACAGAGAAGTCGTCGTCACTACATATGTAAAAAATAATTTCCTTTTGTTGTTTAGTGAAATAAATCATATAAAAAGATTCCTTTTTGAAAACCATTGATTAAAATTAAAATTAAAGGAGATAATTATACAGAATATATAATAAGGATGTGTATATTATCAAAACATGCATCCATGAATGGAAATTGAGACGAAGTCCCCTTCCATGAGTCTGACAAATCAAGTACAATCATTATGATCCTGAATATTAAACATAGTTTAATATTTAATTGTATGAGTTCTATTTTCTTGTATATTATTCCATTTACATCATGTATTACCATGTTATAAGAATTACATAACTATTTATGTTCAAATCAATCATTTTTTCGATATTCACCACTAGAGTCGAAAATGAAATTGTTTTGATGTAAATTGTCAATGTAGTGAAAACTACATCATCTCAAAAATATTTTTCATGATTTAAATATCATATATATAAAGTATATTTGTATTTTTTAAAATCCATAATTTTTTGAGATACGAAATTAAGTGCTCCATTCATTGAGTGGGTAGGCAGTACGTAGACATGAATGCTACTTTAATTTATTTCTAGTATAATAAGAATAATAACAAAGCGATATAAATATATATTATAATACTAGTTTTATATTAATTTCATTTATGTATCATAGATTTAATATAATCATCCATTATATGTTCTAGGTATTTTGGGAACGAGTCACATCACATTGAGGGGGTGGTAGTCCAAACTTCCTCGAAGAAAATTATCATATTTACACAACATGGAAAGAATAAAGGTATGATATAAACAATAATTATCGAAGAATATGGAAAATATAAATTTAATATTTATCATATAAGAATATATTTAAATAATAATGGTCACCATGAGAGGTGGTAGGAGGAAATTAAACAATCATCCTTTCATGATGATGTAATTTGAGGTATACATAAACAATGTGTTCCATATCCATTATATTGAGGTGTGTGCAATTGTAGGTAGAACCATTATAATTTAAAAATTCTATTATATTTAATATATAAATTTTATTTTAAATTAATATAATAAAGAGTGGTTAGGTGGTTGTAGAAGGTAAATAAATTAAAGGAGATTCAGAGATGACATTTCATCTAAATCAGGTAAATCATTTTTATTTGAGACAAAAGGATTACTTGAGTAGCCTACTACCCAATATAATGATTCAATGAGAATGATAGGGGTCTTTGTTGATTATTTGAGTAGAATTATTGTGAGTATAGGGTCTTGATAGGTATGAGTAGGTGGGTAATGTTGGTGGCCATTTTTAAAAGGGGGGGGGTGTACTTTATGAATGTCTTGAAATGTTTTATTTCTAAAAATTTATTTTGGAATTATAATCATTCCAAAGTGATAAATATCAATAATTATATGAGGATGGGTATAAATCCTCTCAAAAAATAGGTTTTAGAAAAGTTTATGTCATAAAATTTATATTTTTTTTGGCTTTAATCCATAGTTATATAAATTAACCCTTACCATGTCTTCTGGTATTTTTACACTATATAGTAAATATAGTTACTATAAAATTCCAAAAGAACCATAAGTTGTTATTTAATGACATTTTTAACATTATCTAGTTCAGTTATCTAAATTTAATATTTTTATGACTATTATATCATTTAATAAAATTTTATTTGTTTTAAAAACTTATTAAAGTCAATTTTGACACTATTTAGAAATTAATTTTATTAAATACATAAAAACATCATTCATTTGAAAAAAATATACTGAATCAAAGAGAAATTTTCATAATCATAATAAAAATTTATGGATGGCATCAAACATTTCATATTACATTTATCTTATCATTTATAATATAATTTTTGGAATTTTTTATTAATAAGGTAATCAATGCATCCTCAGTGTGTCATAAATCAATAAATTTATTTAATATCTAAAAATTTAAACTAAAATAAAATATTTATGAAAATGTTTTATATTTTAAATAAATATTAATACTCAAATATATCATTTATATAACCCCACAATAAAATAATTTTATTAAAAATATATTTTTTATCATATATTTATACTTACATTAAGTTAATTATTATTGCATGCCAATACAACACCCATGTGGCTCCATGGGGTCCTAAAAGGAACACCAGGATTCCCAAGGTCAGAATTATCTCATAAAATAGTATTAGGACATGTTTTAGGATAGTTTAATATTATTATAATATAATTTTTAAACTTATTTCCCTGATTTACCCTTTAACCATGATAAATTAAAATAATTACTAAGGTTATTATTCATAATGTCCAAAAATCAAAGGTCCCAATTTACATAATTTGGACCTTTTGATTCCGAATATGGAATAAATTATTACATATTCATAACAAATTATTTTTTCTAATTAATTGAAAATTAATTTTCATTTTCAGAACCAAAAATCAGGTTTTTATGATTTAAAAACTATCAAAAGATTTTCATGTGTTTATGTCCAATTAAAATGTGAAAATAATTATAATGACCAAAATTGGATTAAATTATAAAAACATAATCAAATTAACATTTAAATACTTCATAAAAAAAAATAAATATATAAATAAATGTGATGAGAAGGTAGTTTTGAATTGAAATACAGTATTTTTCACTATTCCTTAAAATATGATTTTTCTCTGAAAAATTCCAATACTTTTTTAAAAAGTAAATTTTTATGTTCCACATCTAAAGAAAGAAGTCTATTTTGAAAAATTTGACATAAAAAAGTAAAACAACTATATTTAAAAATTGTTCTCCATCAAAAGGCTGTAAAAGGAGCTTTTATTAATATCATAACATTTGATGATTAAAATTGGATTTATTATCATATTAAGACACTAAAATTTATTAGATAAATTTAAAAACATTTTAAAAAACATGTTTAATCAAATATTAACTATTTCTATTCATTACTTCCAATACAATGGAATGGTGTTAAATACCATATAGATTAATAATAACACTATTATATTATTTTGTGGTATAACTCAATGTTGTGTGCATCCTAAGATTTAAGAAAAACTCATTGTAACTTGTCAAGTACTCTATCAGAAATAGTTTCCACATTAATGTAAATTTAATATCATATTCATAAATATTAAATAATATCAAAATGAATTATTCTATAATTTTCTGAGATGTTAGATTTTTCTAATTGAAAAATATTATAGTCAAAATAATTTATAATGAGGGAGTACATCGGATTTTCCCAAAACAAAATATACCCATATAAATCTAGTGTAATCATAAATAGGTTATCAACAAAGTGTTTTCCTCTGATTCTCTTAGTTTTTATATGAAAAAAATGATACTTTTAAGATAACTATACAACTATAATATTTTAAATTACAATGATTGGTTTAAATATACACTTATAGTTCTTACCATATTGACAAGAATAACATTATTTAGTAGGGTTGAACTTATGATTTGTTTAATCCATCCTAAATCATTTTATATAATGTTAAAAAAAATTGAACATTACATCACTCAATCATTATATCAAAAAATATGGACTAATATTAATTTAACGTATTAAAAAATATATTAATTATTGTGGTCTTATAGGTAATGTATATAAACATTCTCATGCATATCGGCAGATAGAATGTATTTATCATCTAAGCATTGAACCGTACATTTATCAATCTCAAAGATCACAAGTTATCCTTCATTACATAATTGATTAGTTTTTATAAGGTTGGGCCTAATTCCTACAATATATTGAACATTATAAATAATAGTATTAATATGGCACAAGATATTTGATTTTTATTTAACAACAATAACTCGTCGGGTGACATCCTCTTTGATATTTAGCATATAATGTTTAACTTTTAGAAATAATGAAATTTGACCGAAAATGTGAATTTATAAAAGTAAACCCCAATTTTCTATAAGATATAGATGGTTTCAAAATATAAATATTTTATCGATTTTTTTACTATTCCTTGGTAAAATTAGATAAAATATTTTTTAAGCTACTAATTTAAAATAATAGTTTTATAACCGAACTCTAATTATGTTGATTTTAAATTCAATTGAATTTACATTATAATTCAAAAATAATTATTACAAAACATATAAGTTTGTATGGAAATTATATTATTTTCTTTCCAAAATATTTATTTATCCTAATCATAGATTTTCTCTACAATTTTATTTATCATTCCAAATATAGTCAGATATGTAGTCATTTCCAATAAATTAAGAATACCATCCTCTTCTTTTGATGATGTAAAATTTTCATACTCCAAGGAAGGTAAACATGAATTTTCATCCAAATAATTATTATTGAATAATTTTAATGATGAATTTTTAATTGTTTAGATCTTACTATACCCATGAAACATTAATACTGAATTTGAGTATTTTTTTAAAAAAACTATTTACTAGATGTTTTCATATTAATATCTAGAACAATTTGGTGGTTTCTCTCCTCTACTAGCACTTGAAGTGTCTAAATAATTCATATATTTTTAATAATGAATTTAGAATGTATTTAATAATTTATGTCTCTTTTTTTAATTTTAGACAATCAGATATTATATTACCATGTTTCATGAATTCAAAACAATAATTTTTAGAAATAAATTTCATTTCAAAATTATCCTTCCAATTATTTTTTGTAATCATAATAATAATAATTATTTACAACTATTTTTTTTCATTTTTCATGAATGATGATGATGTTAATTACTGTTTTCATAAAAACTACATTCATCCAATGTGTGATTACATTTCTTAATTTTATGATTAATTGTTGGAGTTCCAAATCTGATAGAAACAACTCAATATGTTAAATAAATATGAAATAAATTTTTTCATTTCTCTATTCTGTATCAATTGTTAATATACTCTTATAATTCATTCATTTTCCAGTTTAGTCAATAAGGCTTAATATATTCATATTCTTTATATAATATTCTTTTATTTATTTTTAAATTCATTCATAAATATATCAACTATTTTTCCCATTAATTAATCATAAAGGAACTCTTTATCCTATAATGATTATATACTATTCAAAATTTTCATAAAATGTTGATGCATCTAAAAATATAATTCTCTAGGTAGAAAATAAATAATATAATAATCATATCACAGCGTAGATCATAATAATTCTTGAACCCTTAGAGTTCTTAAATGTGAAACATTCAACTTCATCCAAATTTCATTTACTATTTTTTATGATGATATTTAACCATAAATTTTACATATAAATTAAAACAATTTTGTATTTTGTATTTTTTCATATAGTAGATATTATTATTTTTATTCTCCCATTAAGTTTGTAATTTACCATTCCAAAATTTTATAATTGATGGTAATCATTTTATAGTCACTCTATTATTGATTAGAAAATAATTATCATTCCTTCGTATTATTTATAATATGAACCATCATAAATAAGTAGTTTGTTGGGATTTATATTTCCAATTTTCTTATTGGTAGAACTTCTATCACATGAAAAATTTATTTTCCTTTAAAAAAAATACATGTTTAAGGAAATTGAGTTGAAAAATAGATAAAATGGTAGAAAAATAAATCAGATATATATTTATGCAGATTTAGGATGTGATAATAATGTTTCCCTCATTGAAAGTGATATAGAGGGTTTATAAAAAATAGGGGTGAAGTGTAGTTCAAAAGAAACATACAATATTCATCACATTATTTAGTGTTTGGTTATTATAGGTAAAAATTCTAATACTGTTACCATATAAATATAACAATATAAAAGTATTAATTTTATAAACATTGAATAAATAACATTCTTGAAAATCAAACAAATAAGAATAATGGAATCATAAAAACAAATATGCAACAACATGTTAGGAGTTTTTGTTAAAATAATAAAAGTATATTTGACACAAAACCCCCTCCAATTTTTGTGGTCTGCACATTAACCCCAAGATAAAATGAAATCTATAGGCTTCACATTAGGCATCCTTATTCCGAGATCGTGAATAAACTCAAATTTATACCTATCAGATAGTCTATTTTCCAATAACTAGAAGAACTCATCTTTTATGCATATCAGAAATTCTTTCTATCTTCTTCTCTCCCTTCTAAGCCTTGTAATCCCTCAATTAATGAATTATCAAAAAAATATTTCATTTCACTCTACTGTGAATCCCTTGGCATAGGGGTGAGAAAAAAATTATCCTCCATATCCTTGGGTTCCCACAACACAATCTTTATATATACCCATACTTAAAAATTATATAATTCTATGTTTTATCAAAGAATTAATTTTTTTTCTTTCCCAATGAACTTTTCAATATATATTTTTGGATAATTACTTCCATAATATTTATAAAAATACCATATATTACAAAGAGGGATCATATAATTAGTACCAATTTTTCCAAAAATGTATTTTTTTAATATAAAACATGATTTTTTTTCATAAGAAATCATTAAGACATTCAACTTGACATTTTATTTTCTCTTATATATCCATAAATCCAAATACAAATATTTTAAAATAATATATTATCCGAAAATGAAAAGTAATGGACATAAAAAAATTTATTTAGACAAATATGTTATTAAATGAATACATACAAAACGTTTCATTTTCCAAAACAACATTGGTGTTAAAAATAAACATTCTCATACCCAAGAAATCATCTACTCCCCAAAAGCTTCCTATAAAAAATTTCATTGGAAATAATGAAGTTAAAATAAAAAACATGAATGTTTCGTTGTATTCATAAAAGTCTAAAAAAAATCCCAATTTTATACCTTTCTCCCTTAAAAAGTAGAATATGCATTCTTTTAAACATAATATAATTATCTTACATTGATAAATAATAATATATTTGTATAAAACTATATAAAGCATTGATAAAACAAGTATGTAACAATGGAAATGATTTTCCATATCACACTTACAAATTTAATTACCATCATGGTTTAATTATATACCTAATATAGTAGAGGTATTTCATGGACTGACCCTTCCTTGAATTATAACGGAAATACCCATACATATTTTATAATGTAATATTCCATCCCATATTTATTAAATACCCACCAATACTTCATTTATATAAGAACCAACTATCATCATATGAAATTCCCATAAATAATAACTGTTGGTCGGAGTGGATACTCAAAAGGGGGGGGGGGTGAATTGAGTTCCAATTAAAATTTCTGCTTTAAAACTTTGTATTAAAAGCCCCCAAATAAAATACTAAATTAAACTTTAGTGAATTTATATCAAAGTAAGGGTTAGGTTGGGATCTCAAGGGATTAATTATTTCCCAGTTAATCAAAACAGAAATGTTGATTAACTTTTGAAACCAACTTACTGATTTACCACTAATATAAAAACATGGGAATTTTATTATCAAAGTGACTTTATAAAATAGTTTTGGTTTTAAATTAATTAGCAGTAGAATAAAAGAATAACTTTGAAAGATATAGCACATCAGATATAACCAAGAGGTTCAGTCTCAAGCCGACACTCAGTCCTCTCAAAACATTTATAAAAAGATGATCCACACCCTGGATCGGGGATTACAACAGTATAAAACTGTCCATGTCCAAGACCTCTACCACAGTTATCCATGGGAACAGAAACAACAGCAACCAGCTATCCAGGTCACATGACCTCTACCACTATCCTAGTGGGAAATAAAAGATGTAAGAGAGTTGAGTGAGTATTTACAAATCCTATAGTTAGAGTACAGGAGACAGTGTCTGTGTTAAATACAACATATAACACACACTGCTCAATATGTAAAAAGATAAATCACAGAACAAATATTTAGAGTTTTGAAAAACCTCTAGTTATTGTCGTGCAGTTCTAGATTCCTTTGATTTATCAGATTTCATTCTGAGTCCTCTTCTGGTTTTTTCTGGAAAACAGAGTATCATCTGTCTCCTTGACTTCCAGGTGTAAGGACAATTGAAGATGCTGTTAAGTGATGTTCTTGTTTTTGTTCTCAGCTCATCTCTGGTATGCAGAAGTGTACGAGTTCTTCGTGTAAGCTCAATCGTCTCTTTGCATCTACACCAGATCGGTTCAGCACTCGGCGTATTCGTCCTTATGTTCAACACTTTTTCTTGCAGCATACGCGCGCAGTTCAGCACGAAAGAAGCTCTTATTTAACGCACGATCTCTAGAAAAAGATATGATTTCTTTTTGCAGTTACGAGGTACGGTTTCCTAACAACCAACAACACACATTAAATAAATGACAGAGCATTAATGTATTCCTAATATGACTGTTGGTTAGATTAAATAAAGATAAAGAAATTCAAACAGCTTTTTATGACTATCAGTGAGTCAAGTGATCGGTAGGTCATCACCATCAGCATTGGTGAGACATCTTCGGTGACTGAGATGATTAGCATCAGTGAGACATCTTCGGTGACTGAGATGATCAGCATCGGTGAGACATTTGTCCTTTTATATTAATCGGTGCGACCGTTGCCCTTTGATATTGATCGGTGCGACCGTTGTCCTTTGATATGGATCGGTGTGACCGTTGTCCTTTGATATGGATCGGTGTGACCATTTTACTTTGATATGGATTGGTAGACCTGTGTTACAACAGGTGTTTGTAGGTCTGAGTATCGGTAGACATTTGTAACGGTAGACTTGTATGTCGGTAAACTTGATGTATCGGTAGCGGTGGACTTGTAATAGTAGTGGTGGATCTGCCATTACCAGTAGTGGTAACTCTCTATCAGTAGTTGTGGATCTTCCTTGTAACAGTAGCGATAGCTCTCTATCGGTAGCTGTGGCTCTTCCTTGTAATGGCAGCGGTAGCTCTCTATCGGTAGCTATGGCTCTGCCTTGTAACGGTAGGTGGAAAACTATTTGAGCATTCACTTGACAGAATGAGTTAAGTCACAGTAAACATATATATGATAATTCAAAAGACATAATTTAAGAATAATGAAGGTAACAACATATATTAATGTATATCTGGAATGTATTAAGAAAAATCAAGATATAAAGAAAGAATGGTTGGGATTATCAAAACATAATAAAGAAACTTAATTCCAGAGGGTTCAACAATCTCCCCATTTTTGATAATCACAACTTATGCCAAAATAAAGTAATATAAAAAAAATATATCAAAGTATGATATCAAAAGTATAGTATCAGAGAAAAAATGTGAAAACTGGAATATATCAATAAATAATGTAGTATCAGAGGAAAGCACAAGCAAGATTCTTTAGTTTGAAAAGATTCGCATATTCCTCCCCCTATCAATGTAACTACAGGATTCTCCTCCAAAGTAGTGATTTTCTCCCCCTTTGTCCCCTTAGGTGAAAAACATTCTCTTTCTCTCTCTTAGGGTACAGGTTTCCAATAATTTCTCCCCCTTTGTGATTAACAAAAAGGAGGGTATTAGAGAACAGAGAAGGACTAGGAAAGATAAGATATAGAGTAAAATATGCAGGGAAGAGAGGAATGAAGTATTGTATTGATAAGCAGAAGATACATTTGGGAAAAGTAGAAAAGAAAACAAATACAATGAATCCCATAAAAAATAGAGATATAAGTACTCAATAATCCTCTTGAACAGGTGTCTTTCCCTTGGGATCAGTAGAGGGTTCAGAGGTAGAGTCAGCATGATTGGGAATTCCTGAATGAACAACTGGTGGATCGGCAACTGATATAGTACCAGATCTGTAATATGCCTCTCTCTGAGGGATCAAAGGTGTCAAGCTCCTAATCGATTGAACTGGAGTCAGTTGAGGAGTACTCCCAGAGGCAGATGGTGGAAGGGTAGGTGGTACAATAACTGGCCAAGCATCCACATATAGGAATGGCAACATGAGATTCCTGAAATCCATGATGATTCTTCCACCTCTCTCCATAGCAGATACAAAATCATCTCTGTTTTCAATAAACTTATCTAAAGTAGGAGTAAGCTCCCAGAGCATACTAACCTATTCTCTGAAGGCTTGGGTAACTAGAGGTAACTTCATATTCTCAATCAAATTCTTGAAATGGTTTGTCATTTGGTTCTTGGTATAAACTTTTTCAAAATAAGCATCCACCTTATTTTTGATTGCCTGTTGAGAAGCAGTAGTTGCCCGCAGGTGATCACGAACAAAACTACTATCTTCCCTAGTGGTAGCAAGAATCTGAGTATCTAATGCACTACTGGGACTGGCCTTAGACAATTCTTCCTGAATAATAGTGTGGATCTGGTCAAGGTTCATACTTGTGCTGGATGAGGGAAGAGGTTTCATTGAGAAGGCCACTGTCTCCTTGAAAGAGTGAGTCAGACTACTAATCACCTTCTGAACAAGTGCATCCTGACTGTTCAGATGTTCTTTAACTAACTTATTAAAGGCCACAAAAACATCCACAAACTGTTTGACCACTTCTTTGATATATCGATTGTCAGTGTGCAATTTGGTTTGAGAACTGTTCAAAGCAGTAAAAGAAGCAATTGATTGTCTAAGAGCAATTACAGTTCCATTCCAACTCTCAATATGAGTGTGGAACACCTTAAGTTCATCCACCATTTCTTTCACAGGACTGGACACACTACATCCAATGGATAACTCAAGGGATTGATCCACGCTTTTCATCTCTTCAACCATACTTTTAATCATATCTTCCACTGATTCTCTTATTGCTTCTATCAATTAGTCTTTTAAAGACTTAAGGTCCTCCTTGGTTGCCACATTTTCAGCCACAGTAGGTAAGGTAACTGATTCCTTTTGGGGTTGGACTTCCTCATCAGAATTACCATAAGAATGGCCAAGAATCATATATACAGGATCTGATGTCTACCTTTCAATGTCATATCATACTGATACTAAGCCAAAATTCTCTCCCTTACTTGGAACATTTTCCTGAGGTATCTCCTCTAACTCTTCTTCCTGAGGTAATTCTACAATTTCCTCAACAATTATAGCAGATTCAATATCCATTTGTTATGAGTCATTAATGACTCTCTCATCAATAGGTGTTGCTGCTATATCTTCCTGATCAGGCACTATCCTGACAGTACTGACTATTAGAGGACTGAAACTGAGCTCTTTTTCAACATTTTCCTCATCACCTGCTTCATCATCAGCCTCCTTTTCTCTATGATTAGATTCGGTTATCTCATCCTCCTCAGAGGTTTCCTTGACAACATATTGGCATGATTCTTCTCCATCTTCTGTAGTCTCTGTATCATTGTCCTTCAAGATAGTTTCTCTCTAGGGTAGTTCTTTTAGAGGGGTAGCTGCTCCATAAGAAATAACTTGATGTTCAAGACTAGGGGGTAGGTCTGGGTCACCACCTTCCTCTACTGATGTCTCTTCCTCCTCAGCTTCATCATCACTATAGACCGGTTCTGGATCATCTAGTCCAAGACGAGGATCTCTCACATCCTTTTGTCTAGACGGATGATCCCCAGGAGTGAACTTGTCATAAATTTTTCCATCAACATTTACCCATGATTTCTTCCAAGGATTCTAGCTGACTTTCATGTATTTACAGATAGTTATTGTAATACAGAAGTTATCCTTAACAACTACCAGCTCATTCTGAGGTCCAGCTATCTCCTCCACATTCAGCTTCACAGAAATTAACTTTGAGAAAAACAAGGCATTTGATTTTGACTTCGGTGTAGTCATCTCTCCCACTTGAACCATAATCAAACTACATAGATTGATTCTCACACTGTTCTTAAGCAAATATAACAGATATATGTCTTGGAATCTTAAAGTGGAAAATCTCCTCTTCTCAGACTAACGACATGCTGAATAAATTTGAATAATAGCTTATCTTCTCCTGCCATCTCTACAGCAATCACCTTTCTAGGGGTTCCATTCCCTATGAGTTCCAGCAAAGCATCTTCATATTGAAACACATCACTGGTCGAATGTACAGACTTCGAATATTAAGTAAAATTGCCCTCATGAGTAACTCTTAGGTTCTCAACCCATTCTTCTGAAGTAAACAATACTTCCTGACCATTCACATATGAAACCATTCTACTTTCTTCTTCTGACTTTAGAAAATGAACGAATTCATAGAACTATTTCACCAGTCCTGGATAATAAGGTCTGTTGATGTTCGCGAAACATTCTAGCCAACCTTATTCTTCTAACACTCTAAGAACCAATAACTAAATTTCCAGAAGCCATTCTGCACACACAACTTTTTCAACAACAATTTCGTGCTTCGATAGGTGTGGGTTTACTGGGGTTCTCTGAGCTACACTTCCACTGCCACTTCCACTGGCATCAGTACTAGCTACTTTTTGTCTCTTCACTGCCGGCGCTTCACTTCCATCAGTCATCTGAGGTCTCTTGATGCAGGCCATTATGGATTTGATGCTAGGGTTCGGAAGGTCCATAGGTTTAGGTTTAGGAGAGTTCGAGCAGACAGGTTCGCGGTGAGATTGAGTGTGTCTAGTTCGTGTTTTAATATCATTTAGGATTCATCAATCACATAAATCATAAATAAAATAAAACGGTTCTATGACTCTGCTTTACAGAAAAATATAGCGTGCAAATGTACCGGTAAAGTCTTCTAACGGTATGGTCTCCCAAACGGCGAGGTATCCCTAACGGTGAGGTTTCTATAACGGTGAGGATTCTATAACGGTGAGGATTCTATAAGGGTGAGGTTTCTATAACGGTGAGGTTTCTATAACGGTGAGGATTCTATAACGGTGAGGTTTCTATAACGGTGAGGATTCTATAATGGGGAGGTTTCTATAATAGTGAGGATTCTATAACGGTTTCTAGGATAAGCTATCATTCCTAATTCATGTTTGATGAATGTTAATCATTCTGAACTGAAAGGATTAGTGAAAATATCAGCTAATTGAAGTTCAGTGCCTATGAAATCAAGTGTTATATCACCTCTTTGATAATGATCTCTTTGAAAATGGTGTCTAAAATTAATGTGTTTGGTTCTAGAGTGAGACACAACATTATTAGATATATTAATCGCACTAGTGTTATCACAGTTGATTGAAACATGTTTAAAGTCAAATCTATAATCCAGCAGTGTGTGTTTCATCCACAGAATCTGTGCACAGCAACTACCAGCAGCGATGTATTCTGCTTCAGCAGTAGACAACACAACTGAGTTCTGTTTCTTACTACACCATAATACTAGGGATTTTCCAAGTAAGTGACATGTTCCAGATGTTCTCTTCCTATCTAACTTAAATCCAACAAAATCATCATCTGAATAACTTGTTAAGTCAAATTATTGTCTTTTTTGATAAAACAAAACTAAATTTGTAGTATACTTAAGATATTTAAAAATCCTTTTAACAGCAAGAAAGTGTGATTCTTTAAGATTATCATGAAATCTAGCACACATTCATACATTGAAAATAATATCTGGTCGACTAGCAGTAAGATAAAGTAACTCCCAATCATGCCTCTGTAATTAGTTTGATCAACTGATTTCCCAGATTCATCAACATCAAATTTATAGGTGGTACTCATAGGTATATCACTTTCATTAATACTATCTAATCCAAAATGTTTTAACGAATCATTAGTATATTTAATTTGATTTAAAATAATACCATCTTTAGTTTGAAAGATTTAAAAACCAAGAAAATACATAATATCTCCCATTAAGCTCATTTCAAATTCATTTTGCATAACCTTTGAAAAATCAGTACATAAAGAATTTTTAGAAGATCCAAAAATAATATCATCAACATAGATTTGTATTATTAATACATCTTTTGAAATCCTTTTTATAAACAGAGTGGGATCATCTATTCCTTTTGTAAATCCTTTTGAAATAATAATTTTTGAAAGCCTTTCATACCAAGATCTTGGAGATTGTTTTAAAACATATAAAGATTTAGAATGTTTAAAAACATGATTTTGAAAATGAGGATTTGAAAAACCCGGCGATTGTTCTACAAAAAAAATATTCAACAATAAAACCATTTAAAAGAGTTCATTTCACATCCATTTGATATAACTTGAAATTCAGATGTGATGCATAGTAAAGTAAGATCCTAATCGCCTCTAATCTAGCTACAGGTGAAAAGGTCTCCTCATAGTCAATTCCTTCTTCATGATTGAAACATTGTGAAACTAGCCTAGATTTGATTCTAATGATGTTTCCAGATTCATCAACCTTGTTTCTAAACACCCATTTTGTGCCTATGGTGATAGTGTCATTAGGTCTTTCTACTAACTTCAAGACATTGTTTCTTTCAAATTGATTTAGTTCTTCTTGCATATCCATTACCCAAAATTCATCATTGATAGGATCATTGATATTTTTAGGTTCTAGCTATGGCAAGAAGGCTTGATGTTCAACCTTATTTCTTAGAGAAGCTCCAATCTGTGTTCCTCTATCTAGGATTCCTACAACAACATCTAAAGGATGGTTCTTTAAAATCCTAGTTGGTCTTGAAAAGGTAGGGCTAGAGATTTGAGGTTCATCAACAGGTTGGGGTTCAACAGGAGCAGGTTCTGGAAAATTTCCAGAACTAGATGCTTTAACTGTAGGTCCACTGTCTTTATCCTTAGGGTTCAAAATAGAGAGATCATCATCAATATTTTCACGAGAGGTCTTAGGTTCATGTAGATCAGTTTCATCAAATTTGATGTGAACAGATTCTCCCACACATTTGGTTCTCTTATTAAACACTCTATAGGGTTTACTAGAAATAGAGTATCCAAGGAAAATTCCATCATCACTCTTAGATGCAAACTTATCAAGATTATATTTAGTATTAAGAATAAAGACTTTGCAGCCAAAAACATTGATGTAGTTAACCTTAGGTTTCCTATGAGTCTACAGCTCATAAGGGGTCTTCTTTAGAACAGGTCTGATCAAGAATCTATTGATAACATAACAAGCTGTATTCACAGCTTGAGACCAAATGTAAACAGGTATATTATACTCATTAAGCATAGTTCTAGTAACTTCTTGCAGGGTTCTATTCCTCCTTTCTACTACACCATTCTGTTGAGGTGTCTTAGGGGAAGAGAAATTGTGACTATAGACACTGTGTGAGTAGTAAGATTCAAACTCCTCATTTTCAAACTCAAGGACATGATCACTTCTCAGTGTTTGAATCTTAAATCCACTATGATTTTCTACAAACTTGGAGTTTTTTACAAAGAAAGAAAAAGCTTCACTTTTTTGAGCTAGAAAACATACCCAAGTATATCTAGAAAAGTCATCTACAAGAACATAGACATAATGATTCCCATTTAAACTATAAATTATAGAAGGTCCAAATAAATCCATGTGAACCAACTTGAGAGGTTGAGAAGTCGACACTTATTTCTTTGATTTAAAAGAAACATTATGTTGCTTTCCCTTTTGACAGTGATTGCAAACTTTGTCTGCTGGAAATTCAAGTTTGCGTAGGTCTCTAACTAAGTTCTTCCTAGCAAGTTTTCTAAGTGAATGTACATTTCAGTGTCCTAATCTTCTATGCCAAAGCCATGACTCTTTATGAAAAGAATTTAAACAAGTAATATTTTGCTTAGCTAATGAATTTAAATCAACATCATAAACATTTTAATTTCTCAAAGCAAAAAACATTAAAACATTTTTAGAATTAAAAACATTGAAAGAATCATTTTCAAATTTAACATAAAAACCATCATCACATAACTGAGAAATACATAAAAAATTGTATTTAAGTCCATCAACAAATATAACATTAGAAATCAATACTGATTCAGTGTTACCAATCTGGGCTAAGCCGATGATTTTCCCCTTAGAATTATCACCAAAAGTGAAAAAACCTCCATCAACTCTGACTATGATTTTAAAGTATGAGAAGTCTCCAAACATATTTCTTGAACATCCACTATCCAAATACCAGGTCTTTTTACAGGATATCTTTAAGCAGGTTTCCTACAAAACAGATTTAAACAAGAAATGATTTTAGTACCCAGATTTTCTTGGGTCCAGACAGGTTATCCAATAAAACATTAGGTACCCATATTTTTCTAATGGGTCTCAAAAAATTTCTCGAATCAACAGATTTTGAAATATAATACTTATTAGATCCATAACTATGAATATAACTAGTTGAATAATTTGAAGTTCCAGAGCTAGCTACATTCTGTCCAGATTTTGGAATGAATGTAGTTTTGTTAATTTTCCTTTGTCCAGGTTGGTATCCTATACCAGTAGTGTATCTAGGTGCTATTTGCTTACCCAGCATCTGAGTAAGAGTATCTTTACCATTGGTAAATTTTTCTAAGTCTTTCATGAGTTTCTCATTAGATAATTTTAGTTTAGTATTCCCTTTAAGAAACTGAGCATTCTTTTCTACTTCAATATGAAGATCAGATTTATGTTTAACAGTTAAAGCATACTGTTTCTTTAAACATTTGTATTTTCCATTAAACTAATTATAGGTTTCTTCTAACATATAACAATATTCAAACAGTTCAGGTTTAGACATGTTATCACATTCAAAATCATCTAGAGAATAATATGAATTAGAAGCAGCAGTTTCAGATTTTACCTCAAAAGTGTTTGCTATAAAACAAATGTTATCCTTGTTTCTGTGTTCAGTTTCAGAAACTTCAGATTCACTAGAACTGTCCTCAGAAGCACTCCATGTAGCCTTCATGACATTCTTATACTTGTTATCCTTGTATTCATACTTCTTCTTGTATTTCAGCTTTGGACAGTCTGCTTTTTATGTGTCCTTTCCTTTTTCACTCATAACAAACAACTTCATCTGATTTATCAGGATTCTTCCAATTCTAATGTCCTTTGTTGTCATACTTACCTTTATAGTTTGACTTTCTGAAAAACTTCTTCATCCTATAAAATTTTTTAATCCTTCTAGCAATGTGAGCCATCTCATCATCACTATCATAATCACTCTCACTGTCTTCACAGCTTGAACTTTTATTGATATCTTGAAGCTTTTCCTTATCCTTATTCTTTGAGGTTTTAGTTTTGAAGGAAACAGACTTCCTTCTAGGTTCATCATCTTCTTCTTTGTTAACTATGAGTTCCTCTTCATACTTCATCAGTATGCCAATTAGTTCTTTGACTGGAAGTTCTCCAATGTCACATGATTCTCTAATGGAGACAGAGGTTCCTCTCCATCATTCAGGTAGACATCTCAAAATTATCATGATTTGTTCCTTTGCTGGAACTTCCTTTCGCAGATAAGTCATTCTGTTGACAATATCATTGAACCTGAGATACATATCAGAAATGGGTTCATTAGGCATTATCTTAAAATTATCATACTGAATAGTATAGGTTTTCAATCTCATCTCCTTAACATTAGTTGTTCCTTCATGAGAAACAGCTAAGGTATCCCAAATTTCATACGCAGTTTTACAGGCAGAATTCTATTAAATTCCTCATCTCATAAAGCATAGTAAAAAGCATTCATAGATTTACTATTATTATTGTAGGCTATCTTAGTAGCTTCATTCCATATAGATCTAGAAGTTGTAGGAATTTTATATTCTAACTCTATAGCAGTCCAAATATCAAAACCCATGCTCTTTAAATGAATTTTCATCTTGATTTTCCACTGAGCATAGTTGGTTCCATTGAAAAGGGTGGTCTATTGGTAGCAACACTTTCAAATCTATTTTCCATGATAACTAAATTAAAGAAATGAATTTAAAGAGATAAAAATGTATAAATAACAGAAAATTTAAGAACATTAAAATACAACTAAAATCACAATGAAAAACAGAGTACTTTTAGAAAATATTTTAACAACCTCTGATACAAAAATGTTGGTCGGAGTGGATACTCAAGAGGGGGGGGGGGGGTGAATTGAGTTCCAATTAAAATTTTTGTTTTAAAACATTGTCTTAAAATCCCCCAAATAAAATACTAAATTAAACTGTAGTGAATTTTTATCAAAGTAAGGTTTCGGTTGGGTTCTCAAGGGATTGATTATTTCCTAGTTAATCAAAACAGAAAGGTTTATTAACTTTTGAAACCAACTTACTGATTTACAACTAATATAAACACTTGCGATTTTAATTATCAAAGATACTTTAAAACAGTTTTGGTTTTAATGTAATTACCAGTGGAATAAAAGAATAACTTTGAAAGATATAGCACATCAGATATAACCAAGAGGTTCAGTCTCAAGCCAAGACATAGTCCTCTCAAAAGTTTTTATAAAAAGATGATCCACACCCTGGATCGGGGATTACAATAGTATACAACTGTCCAGGTCCAAGAACTCTACCACTGTTATCTGTGGGAATAGAAACAACAAAAAACAGCTGTCCAAGTCACACGACCTCTACCACTATCCCAGTGGGAAATAAAATATGTAAGAGAGTTGAGTGAGGATTTACAAATCCTCCAGTTAGAGTACAGGAAACAGTGTGTGTGTTAAATAAAGTATATAACACACACTACTCAATATGTAAAAAGATAGATCACAGAACAAATATTTAGAGTTTAGAGAGGGATCTAGTGATTGTCGTGCAGTTCTGGACTCCTTTGATTGATCAGAATTCGTTCTGAGTCCTCTTTTGGTTTTTTTCTGGAAATTAGAGTATCATCTGTTTCCTTGACTTCTAGGTGTAATGATAGTTGAATAAGATGTTAAGTGATGTTCTTGTTTCTGTTCTCAGTTCTTCTCTATTATGTAGAAGTGTACGAGTTCTTCTTGTAAGATCAGTCATCTCTTTGCATGTACACCAGCTCGGTTCAGTAGTCAGCGTATTCGTCCTTGTGTTCAACACTTTTTCTTGCAGCACATGCGCATGGTTCAGCACAAAAGAAGCTCTTATTTAAGGCACGAGCTCCGGAAAAAGATGTGATTTCTTTTTCCAGTTACGAGGTATAGATTTATGACAACCAACAACACACATTAAATAAATGACAGAGCATTAAAGTATTCCTAATATGACCGTTGGTTAGATTAAATAAAGATAAAGAAATTCAAACAGCTGTTTATAACTATCAGTGAGTCAAGTGATCAGTAGGACATCAGCATCAGCATTGGTGAGACATCTTCGGTGACTGAGATGATCAGCATTAGTGATACATCTTCTGTGACTGAGATGATCAGCATCGGGGAGACATTTTTCCATTGATATGAATCGGTGCGACTGTTGTCCTTTGATATGGATCAGTGCGACCGTTGTCCTTTGATAGGGATCGGTGCGACCGTTGTCCTTTGATGTGGATCGGTGCGACCATTGTCCTTTGATATGGATCGGTAGACTTGTGTTACCGCAGGTGTCTGTAGGTCTGAGTATTGGTAGACATTTGTAACGGTAGACTTGTCTGTCGGTAGACTTGATGTATTAGTAGCGGTGGACTTGAAACAGTAGTGGTGGCTCTTCCATTACCAGTAGCGGTAACTCTCTATCGGTAGTTGTGGCTCTACCTTGTAACGGTAGCGGTAGCTCTCTATCGGTAGCTGTGGCTCTGCCTTGTAATGGTAGCGGTAGCTCTCTATCGGTAGTTGTGGCTCTGCCTTGTATCAGTAGGTGGAAAACTATTTGATCTTTCACTTGACAGAATGAGTTAAGTCATAGAAAAGATATATCTGATAATTCAAAAGACTTAATTTAAGCATAATGAAGGTAACGACATATATTAACGTATATTTGGAATGTATTAATCATAATCAATATATAAGAAAGACTGGTTGGGATTATCAAAACACAATAAAGCAACGTAATTCCCAAGGGTTCAACAATAACAAAATCATAAAACATGGAATCTTTCATTCTCAACATTATACTCTTAAAAATATTCATTTCACCCGTAAGATAAAAATTATGAATATTGAAATATCCTTATCATTTTATAGCCCTTTTTGAAAATAACAAAAAATATGGAAGGGTGTGTTCTCTCTGAAATAATCATGGAATAATCTAATGTATTTCAAACATATAATAGTTGTTATGGAAGTGGGAAAATTTATTTTCCCCATATACAATAATATATATTATTCATTTTTAATTTTCAAAATAATTAAAAATATTCTGTATAAAATATAGTTGAGGATATATTTTGAATAACATTGAATAAAAGTATAAAATTTACATAAAATTACTTTTAAAATTATTTTTTATCCACATAAATAAATAAAAAAAAATATTCTGAAAGAGATAATGACATTGAATAATAATAGATGAAGGGGAACATTAAAAGAATATTTTTAAAAGAAGTTCCATTACATTAAGCTGGACTCATCACATACATTCTTTAAAATCCTGAATAATAAAATTATATTAATTATTTAATTTATTTATAATCATTTAAAAGTTTATTATTCATTTAATTTTATCTATTTAAATGATATCTTGAATCACTATCGTAATTAAATTCACATTATACATTTTGGTGATATTTAGATCATATGTCCAAAATGAATTAGGTATGTTGACTATGGTCAAATAGGTCATTATTTCATCATCAAAAGAACATTAATCATGATATTAATTTCATTTTTACTCATCAATTATAATTTCAATACAATCCATTAAATCTTGTAGTGAAAAATTAATTATTTTACCACAATGGTGATCATAGGTCATACCTACGTATGAATAACGCTTAAATTTTTCGATGATAATTATGAAAATAAGGTATGAGGTATTTTATATATCAAAATGAAAATATTTTCATAAATAATATGTTATTTTATTAAATATATATATATATATGTCATAAATTTAATTTCGTGAAGAAAAAAAATCATTTCTCCTTGTAGAGGTTGTAGTCCACACGTACACACATGTGATGTTATCAATTTCAAGTAAATGAATAGGTAAAAAATTAATTTGTATATTTTAATTTAATAATGATAAATATTTCATAAATATAATATATATATATAATATAAATTATTAATTATATCTATCCATTATAGGTGATGATTGAGGATTAATTAAATCGATTCATACGACAGTTCTCTATTGTAAACAAAAATGACGATTTTACCCATTTTATGGAAGATGAGGTCGATGTTGGTTATTCCATTAACATTATAAAATTTAATTTTATGGGATACTCAAATTTTATTATATTATAATGGATCATTATTATTTTAAATAATTTGAATAATAAATAAAACAAAATACATGGTTAGGAACTATACCTCTTCTACAGACACCCTATTAAGGTCTACACTAAACACTTTCCTATTTTGCATTTTTGATAAAAAAAAGTACTCTATGATTTGATTTGGGATATAAGTAAAGTATTTGGATAATTATTTTATATACCAAAATAATTTTAAATCATGATGAAATGTGAATAGGATGTTCCCTTTTATAAGAGGAGAGATTAGAACTTTCAGAATTTCCTAACATAATAAAATAATATAAATTAATTTTCATGTTAAAATGAATCAAATTGATGATATTAGAATATAAGATTTGGTTGATGATAATTTCTTCCTAAAATAAAATTATATCAGTTATATATAATGGTTTTATGCATATCATTTGGTTTTAGCACCTCTTAACACTTTTCACATAGGCAATAATAAAAATGGTTTATTACTCTTTGAGGGTCTATATAGTGACAATAAATGAATAATATCTCATATATGGGAAAAAAATATATATTTTATACCCTATCCAAAAAACTGTGATAAATATAGTGTTTTCAATAATTCTGAATCATTTAGTAAAATAATATTTACTATAATATATCTTTAATGTCAATTTTTGAAAAATTTATTTAATTTCACATTTAAAACTATAATAAAACTATGGAATTTCACTATAATTACTTTAAAACTCTATAATAATTCATTTTTAAAAAAAAATTGGATCTTATTCATTCTTTCATAGTAAATTAATTTTAATATTTGTTATATCATTTATTTTATTTTGTTATTAATTGAATGATTATTACATCATCATTTCATATGATTTTAAGGTAAATATTATAGCACCAAAAATTAAATGAAATTACCAATAAAAATATAAATAATTTAAATAGAAATGTATAACCAAAAATATCCTCTATTTATCCCTATGTCTAAAATTAAAATATTATAAAAAAAGATATTGATATTTTTAATTTTTCGTAATATAAAATTATATAATGATTATGATCATGCAAAAACGGAAAAAGGTCATATATTCAATATTTTTATGATTCTGTATGATATATAATCATAAAATAAAATTAATTCAAGTGTTATGGTCATTTTTTAGATCATATGAATTTAATATTAACCATAATTACTAGATTTAACCTTTACTAGGGTCATATTAAATTTATAAAGTAACCCTTAATAATGAGAAAAAAATTAGATTTATTAAAAAATTTGAACCATTTGATTATATATATGAATTTATTTTTTAATATTAATAATAATTAAATGATAGAAAATAATTTAATATTAATCAAGGAAAATGTGATGAAAAATTTTTTGTCAGAAAAATGCTTTTTTCTGTATAAATTATTTCTATACTGACCTCAAATATTAAATCTATTTAAAACCCAAAATTGGACAATTTAAAATAAATATGAACTAATTAAATTTAAAACAAATCCAAAATATAAATTTTCTTTTAAAATAATTGAAATTAATATACAATTGTCAGTATAAAATAGTATTTTAACTATTAAATTAAAAAACAATATTTTAAAAAATATCTTCAAATAATATTGAGAATATAAATTAAAAAATTGTGTTCATTTTCTAAAATTAAATAATATAATATGCAAATAATTATTTTAAATTAAACATTATAATGAATGATAATTCCAATTTGTATAGAGGACAATCTTTTATTTTTTGACTAAAAAATCATATAACATTATTATAATGAATAGAAATATATAAAATATATGTGATGAATATTAATAAGACATGAATTGATTTTATCTAACATTACATTGGTTGGTATATTCTTCCCCAATTTAATAAATTTCATCCTCAAATTTATATTCATTTATTAATCATTTGGGTATATTATTCCCTCATAGAGTCTTTAGATTCCCATGTTACATTTTCATCTGTATTATTTAAAAAAATGATAACATGGTCAATTACCTAGTTCAACAACAAATTATATCTTTTTTTAGGAACATAAAATGGTTTTTCCACATAATAAATGTTGTCTTATAACTGAACTTCTTTAAATATCAAAACATGAGATGAATCTAGATAATATTTCAATCACCGAAAAACATTAAATTGGATATGTAGCTAGGATAAATTTGGAAGCATTTCCACTCGATAATCACCTGATCCAATTTTTTTTATGATTTCATATGGTCCCATGAAATAATAACTTAAGGTCCCTTTTTGAAAAAAATTAATACCGAATTTCCATAGAAATATATTAAAAAAACATGTTCACCTACCATAGACGAATAACATTTCCTCCCGATATTAATGTAACATTTTGTCCTTATCTCACCTATACTCATATGTTTCTAAATTATCTTTACATTTGCAGTAATTTCCACTACCATCTTTTGCCCTATTAACATCGTTTCCCCAAATGTTATAAAAGGAAAAGATTTCAGGTCCAAATTCTAAATAATGCTTCAAATGGATGCATTTTTATACTGGAATGAAAAAAATTATTATAAGATAACTCCAAAAATGAATTAATTTTGTCAAAACATTATTGGTAATCCATTAAATATGTTTGAAGAATGTCTTCCAAATTTTGAATTATTTACTCAGACTATAAATCATATTTTGAATAAAATGTTTTAGAAAAGTTTAATTTAGTAAAAATTTAATTATGAACTTCATTCCAATAATTATAACACGAACATGGGATCAAATTTAAATGAAATAGTGATAGGAAATCGATGTACAACCTATATCATTTATTTGAAATTAAAAAATATGATCTAAATACATTGTGTGTTACATGGGTATAAAATTTTTATAATTAGTTAAACAATCAACAATAACCCAGATCATATTAATTCCTTGATATTTCATTGTAAATCCAACCACAAAATCCATGGATACATTTCCCCATTTACACATTATTACAAGTACTGGCTGAATTATCCCCTTTAGGAATTGTCTTCCTAATATTACTCATTGATAATTAAAACATTTCATGGTCAATCTATCTATATTTCTTTTAATTTCATCCCTCTCATGAAACTATTGAAATTATATTCCCATATTAGTGTTTCTATGATGAATGGAAGTTGTGGAACAATGAGATTCACCCAAAAAATATATCTTCAACATGGAATCACAAGGACCACAAAATATAATTCAAAATATGATTAAACAATATTTTACACCATTAAATTCTATAAACATACCCTTATTATCCTATTATACCTTTTCTTGAAACTCAAAATCCTCTTTTAACGCTTGTTTAATAATATCTAATTGGGATTAATTTAATAACACCTAAAACAAAACCTAGGATGTTCTTGCATGAATAATTTCTTGGAAAAAATAAATAAGATCACTATCCAAATGTTAATGTTCGAAATTTATCATGGTAAATGATGCATGTTATTTTTGACACAAATAATTGAATACATTGTTTAATTTTCCAGGATGATACTAAATCATGAAAAAAAATCCTTAATTAGTTCCATTTATTCTCTTTATCTCATGGTCGACTATTTATATGTTAATATATATTTCAAACATTTATGATCAACATATATTTCACTTTTTAGTCCATATAAATCATTCCTCGCTAATTTTACAGTCGAAACCGAAATATTTAATTCCAGATCATGGGATGAATAGTTAGACTCATTAGGTTTCATGTTTCATGAAGTATGTGAAAACACCTGATTATTTAGCATTCAAAATATACCATGGTTTTTCAAATAAGCATCACTATAGATGATTGATACACTGTTTCTTGAGTGAATGTACCAAACATGAACATTCACAAATATTATTTTTAGTTCCTATAATGAATAATCCGGTTATTTTAGCAAGATTAGTTTTACTATTATTAAATTTGTCTTAGACTGTGGGCTAGAAAACAGATAGAAATATTCAAAAAAACACTAATAGTAACTTGCTAAACTGATAAAAATATGAATCTATATTATGTTTATTTTTCCTTCTATTCCTTAAAAATATAATTTTTGGTAGTTCTAACTGATGTCCCATATTTAGAATCCTAATTCTAGAGGAAAAAAATTTCTTCCAACCAAAATTCACACTTAATTGATTTTCATTAGAGTTTATTTCCATTAAATATTTGAAAAATAGCACATATATTTTTTCCATGATACTGATAACATTTTGAATAAATAAATATATTAAAAATGAAAAAACTAAAATATATCCAAATATTCATGGGAGAATCTATTCATAAGATCAATAAATATAGTTATGGAATTTTTCACCCAATGAGTATAACTAAAAAATCATATTTTTAATATACAGAATACAAAACTATTTTTGGGATTTTATCCTTCTCCACCTTTAATTAATGGTACCTGGACAATAATTCAATCAGTGAAAAATTATAATCTCCCTATAGATAATAAAAAAATTCATTTATATGAAGAAAAATATATTTATTATTGATTGTAAAAATTTTGAAGGACATATAATAAATGCAATGAATCATAGAACCATATTTATTTTTAACAAAAAACACATGAGCACCACATATTGAGGTGTTAGGATGAATGAAACCATTATCAAGAAACTCATGTAACTGATTTTTCCATTCCAAAATTTCCAGTTGATTAATTTAATATGGTGGTTTTGAAATTGGCATAAGATTATGAACTAATTAAATTTAAAACATATCCTCCCGGTCAAGAATAACTTGAATAAATTCATTTGAAAGAATCCATATATTCATTCACTACATAGATATCACTAATCTAAAAACGTTCACCCTCTTCAACAATATGAGTTATGTAACATTCACTTCCATTAATAGTAAATTTCCTAACATCTTTTTATGTTATCAATGGTTTGAAATCATGGAATAAATGTTTCCTAACTTTTAAATTTAACATAGCATGATAAATTGAAAACTAATATATATGAAAAATAATATCAAACAATTCTATGGGTAGTGTGACGACATTTTTAGGAAACACAATTCCCCATACAATAATAATAATACACCTATAAATATTATTCTCTTTAATATTCTCACCCACAGTTTTCAACAAAATTATTATATTCTTTTTAGGTGGTCATATTCCAAATTTACTTGAAAATTTATCAAAAAATAAATAATGAAAATATCCAAAGTCAAAAATAGTAATTTCACAATTCAAATAAATAAGTAACATACCAATCAATACATCCTATGATGTCCCAACAACTACCATAGTAGTGGAAAAATATTTTTCCAAACCTTTCTACTTTTGATTATTTTTATTTCCACATTGTATATCTAACATTTAACACCCATTATAATAATGTACTAACTCATTATATTTTAATAGTATGTCCATTGTAACTTCATTATTTTTATTTATCTACCATAATCCTTTTTTAATCATGATCACTATACCAAAACATATGATGCCGTAGTCATTTCCAAAATTTTGTAAGGCATTCCTTGTGATGATTTTTACCACACATATCACAATATAAGAATTTATTTTTATTTCATCCAGATTATTTGTTTGGTTTCATCCCATTGCCTTCAAACTATAAATTTTATTCAATTATTTTTTCATAATATACATGATAATTGGAAAATATATTTCATTCTTCTCATCACATTGAACAAGTTACTCATATATTTTAATTTCACATACAGTTAATGGCATTTAAAATCATGGATTTAATAATGATTAAAACCAAATAATTTCTTATAATGATCCTATATAAAATATTGTATACAGCTTACTAATTAGAGGATGTTTACTTTGTATGTGGCCACTAAATATACAACCATTCTCAATTCTAATATTTTTTCCAACCTAATTTATAAGTCCATGGGATGATAGTTCCCCAAGAAAATATAATTAAATATATCCTATTATATGGAATAAAACTCTTCTATTTCATCAATATTCATAACCATTAACACCCACTATTCTGCTTCAAATTCAATCTAATAAATAGAGATAGTTACTATTTTATGATTGAAATATTCCATGACCTTGAATATCATTTCAGAAGCACTAATATATCCCTCATCTATATCTGAGCTAGAAGATCCATGGCATTTTAGATGATATTGTCTCATAAAATGCTATACTCTGATAATTTTCTTATATGATAGATCTAGATTCACTATAAGATGGATACCACCACCATTTTTATCCTGATTAAATGGATCCATCAAAGAAAAAATCATCTTAGTTCATATTCCAATCCTTTTAGGCTTTTGGATTCAAAGGATGTTATCCACTTGGTTCCTTCCTATTAACGATTCTCTCTTTAATTATGGGAAAACCATTCCGAATAATGATATTTTTTACAAGGTAACATGGTAATATTAAATTGATATAACATGATAACCATAACAATAAATATATTAAGGTTATTTATTATATCAATCTCATTAAATTTCTAAAACATTTCTCAATTTCCATCTATATGGACTCGTCCATAATCAATACATAATCTTGAGTTTTTGTCAACATCAATTCTTTCTTTCATGAAGATATTTTTCAGTTTTTAATTTTTTTTAAAAAATTTCATAACATTTAGAAAACAACACCATATATTATAATGGACACGTCTACTGAATATACATTTTTAAATAACATTAAAATTTATAAATAAAAAATTATTTTTTTCATGAAAAATATTCATGACATTAAATTTGAAATTATCATTTCATTTGTATATTGATATACCCTTTGAAAATATTTTTAAATGGGGATGTGCATAAAAATATATATATGTTATTTTAAAATAATGAATGAATGAAACTCGTTATTATGTTAACACATACAAAAAATTTCATTTAAAAAAAATTATTTTAAAAAATAAAAATATTCATACATAATAAATCAACTTATCTACATATATATTTCAAAAAAATCATAACAAATATAAAAGGAAAAAAATAAAATTCCCAAGTATTTCTTTTCAATTATGAAATAGTCATAAAAAATATTTCACAAAGCTATACTTTTCACCCTCAAAAATTAGAATAAACATCCATTTAAACATAATATCACTTCATTACCTTGAGAATTCATATGATTTACATAAACCCCATATAAAGCATATAAAAAAATTAAGTAACTTGGGAAATCATATTAATATCACTTTAACAAGTGAAATAATCAATATGGCTGAATTCTATACCCAATTCATTGGAGGACTATCAAAGACCAACATGTCCTTAGTTTATAACAGAACTACCCATCCTTGGTTAATAACATAACCGCATGTCATTTGATTATAATTGAACAACCTGTACATTTTTAATAATGGAACCACTAGCCATCATATATTATTCCAAAAACTATAACAAAATTATTAATCATGAACACCTAATTTTTAATCATTACATACATAAAATTATTCATTTCACTTATAAGAAAACATTTCCAATTATTAAAATATATATTCCATCTATAACCTTTTAAAAATATGAAGAATATAGGGAATGGTTGGTTTTCTTTAAATAAAACATTGTAGATTATAAAGGAAGTTATATATAAAATAATTTTTATGGAAACAAGTAAATGTTTCACTGTTGTATAAGTTAAAATTGAACATTTCTTTTGTCTTTTGAAATAAAAGTCAACAAATTATTTATAATATACTTAAAAATATTACTATTTAAATAAACTGAATGTACACCAAAATATAAATAAATTTTACTTTAATATTATATTATTTCCATATAAATACATTAATATTATATTATAAAATCAATATAGATATCGATTAAAAATTGTTTATGGGGACATTAAATGCGGATTTTTGAAATAGAGTCCCTTACCTTGACTCAGACCCATCACATATTATGTTTATCAAAAAGAAGAATAAAATTATTAAAATTATTTAATTTTTTAAGAACATTTTTTATGTTTATTATTAATTTTCACTAACCTCTTACCCTAATATAATTAATTATTTAATCAATTAAATTCACATCAGATGTTTTGACAATATTAAGTTCAAATGTCTAAAATGAGTATGGTATGTTGAATATTATTAAATTTGTATTATTTCATCTTCGACAAAATTTTCACGACCAGTCCCCCATGGACCTTATCATGGCTACCCCCAGCCTTCCTTCCATAGGCCAGGGTTTGGTGACTAGTATCAGAGACGTGTATCCATGAAACAGGAAGTAATTACATTTAAACATGTACAAAAACATAATCCATGAACACAACCAGATTCCACCAAGAAGTAAAACTAAAGTATTAAAGGTGTGTAATGAATTTAAAGGGGCTGGAATACAAGCCCTATAACATCTTGGCTCTGGGTGACACACAGAGGCACCCCGTAACAGGTTGGTCACATGGCCTAAAGCGAATTTACCTAAATTCCAGAGGATTCCAACTACAAGTGTGGGTCATGAGTGTGATATTGGGGAAACTATGGCCTCATTGGCAGAGTAATGTAGCGGTAATAAATAGACATCCAATAGTGGAAGTAGTAATATTCTACAATATATAATCAATGGAAGACTGAAGTAATATGAAACTGGAACACATATGTATATAAATGTTTCATGATACATATGTATAAGAAAGCATCCAAAACAAGTCACAATGATGGAATAGATTAATAGATCAATGTAAAAAAGAAAACAGCTAAACTCATGCATCATCGCAAGCCTCACTTTGATCTCATGCTCTCGAGATCCTCAGAAATTAGTAAACTAAAGAAGAAGGGGTATTTTCCATATATATATATATATACCTACAACAATATAATCTGTTTTGGCCCAAAAGGATGACCCAAACATGGTGTGAGACTAATCCATGTTGGAAATAACCCAATGATTTTTTCATAACAATAAATGAATATAAATGGCAGGAAATGATAAAATGAATTAGTAAACAAGGATGTAATCAAACGTAATCAATTTTACAGTTTGAATTTCATTAAATTTCTTATATATATATATATATCAATTAAAAGATAATTACAAACTGGTAACCCACATGGAAGTACTCATAGCCTAACCCCTTTGGTTTAACCAAACAAACACAAGAAACACTTTGGGAAGTACTCACAATCTAACCCCTTTGGTTCAGCATAAGGAAAGACTCTCTGAAAAAGTAGTCAATTTTAATTCCCCTTGTAGTCTCGTATCAGTAACTAATCAGTACTCCAAGGAAGAACTAAACATCCAATTCCCCCTGTGGCCCATATCAATGAACTATATACACTCTAAGGGAGCACTTATGTCCATCCCCTATATGGTCTCACAATGTAAAAGTAAAGAGGCACTCTAGAGAATCTCTCAACGCCCATTCTCCCTATGGTCTACTACACCAGGTTCTCACACCCCTGTGTAAGTCAATCGTGCACAAATGTTGTATGAATGTAATGTAAACCTCAAGAACTTCCTTGCTATGAAGTCTACAATATTTCACAACATGTCAGATAAAATCACTCCATCCTACAATACTAGGCATGGAACACAAAGATGACCAACATGCAATCTATACCAAATGGTCAAAACCAGAAAACATGGGGAAAAATACATATCATGGAAAAGATAACCCTATTCAAAAATAATTAACCTCTATCCAAAAAAACAAGTCATAATATGGAATAACGGGGCTAAAGAACTTTAACACACAATACACCGAACAAGGTTATTTGGAACTTTTGCACATATAAATTCAATACATACTACAAAAATGCCCAAAAAACCTACCACAACATTGTGAGATCAGTATATGTGAACCAAAAGCCTTGAATCACCGTACAATTCTGATGATGTAAAAAAAATCAAAAAAAGCTAAAATGAAGATAACATGTGAAAGAGGAGGAATCTGGAGATGATGTTCATGATTAAGGGAGAACTCACCGATGTGATTCCAGCGCAATAGAAGGAGTTTGAATCAGAGGACAGAAAACAAGTCGAGGGCTCAGAAAAGATCCATGGTCGTACAGACGCTCCTAGATTAGACAAACCAAGAATAAGTATGCAATGTCCATTAGACGTGACCACGACCCGTATAATTAAATTAAAATTAATTACACTGCTTGTTTTTTCCTTTACTAGGTCTTACTTAAGGTAGCCTCCAGGTCACCCCACAAAGCCATGTACTTGGCCCTTACACATCCAGTACACAGTCACCTGCGAAAACTGAGTACATTGTGTGTACTTATATGTACACAATGCATACTCCCGTAATTTCTAGAAACTCCCCCTTTTTTAAAGAACAACCGAAAAAGAAAAACATACCTGAAAAGAAGATGTGGGTTCTTACAAACGTCACACCCTTAAATAAATTCATCCCCGTATATCCCTAGTAAGTCACCGTAGAAGAAGAATCACTAAAAATCTATGGCCATTGTGATCGTAAATCCTCCCTCCACAACCAAGTCTCATCCTGTACTCTCTTATACTGCCATAGCACTAGTACAAGAGGAAGAGACTAGCCACGGTTACATTCTAACTTCAATCAAATGTCTAGATAGGATGCTCCTCGGATGAGGCATCCACCTCTCACTCAACCTCCGTAGGTTAGAAAATAGGAGAAGAGTCTGAGATGTAACATCGAAGCTGAGAAGCGTGGAATACATAATGCATATCCCGGTACCACTGAGGTAACTACATCCAATAGGAATCTATCCTAACATTCTCCAACACATAAAACTATATGATGTTAAACAAAGAAATATTATCATGTAACCCAATTCTTAGGTGTCCCAACCATGTTGTGACACCAAGGAAAACCTAATCTCCAACCTCTAACTCCATAGGTCGTCTCCATCGATTATAATAAGACTAATGTGGAGACTGTTCAGTAGCCATCCTCTTCCAAATCAACTCTATCTGCTATGTAGTCTCTTCGAAAAGACGATGTCTCGGCATAGATGCCTCTTGTTACTCCATCCAACATAAGGGTGATAGGAATAGCCTACTGTACAAGGCCTCATAAGGTGCAACCTAAATAATTATTTGAAAAATAATATTGTCGGAAAACTCCACAAGAGGTATGTATATCTCCCAGGAACCTCCAAAATCCAGGAAGCATGCTCGAAGTATGTTATCGAGCACTAAAAGCGTACACTCGGAATGGACATCTGTCTGGAGATGGTATGTTTTACTCAAAATTATCTATGTAAACAAAGACTTATATAGCTCCTACTATACCCACGAACAAAAACGTTATTCTTTGTCTGAAATAATGGATTTTGTAACCCCATATAAATTTATAATCTCTCGGATTTGCATCCTTCCCATCACATCAACATTAAATATCTCCTTGATTGACAAAAAGTGATAAAACTTCGTGAGTCTGTCAATGACTACCCAAACTGCATCATTCCCTGGAGGTGACCTCAATACTCCAATTAAAGAATTCATTGAGACATAATTCCACTTGAACTCGGGAATGAGTAAATGTTGGAAAATTTATACTGGTCGCTGATTCCCCACCTTTATCTATCGATAGGTGGAACACCTCATGATGAATCCACCAACATCTCCCTTCATACCTGGCCACCAATACTAATGATGCAAATCTGGATATAGTTTGGTGACACTGGGATGAACTACCCAAACCGAGGAATGAATGTCCCACATCAACTCCTCATGTATGTCTACTAGCACCCATACGTGTAATTGAATACTCAAGATCTCATCATTTCCTATGGTTCATCCAGGAATAAGGTCCACTCTTGACACACTTTCCTATAGGACTTGGCCTTTAGAATCTGATTGCTACCTCATTCACACTCGATCAAGATGAGTATAGGTAATAGATATAGAAGAAAGAAACAACTTCCCCGGTCTTTTGAGCACATCCAAATGCGTCTCAGATAACATAGCCATTAGTTTCCACTAACTAATGGCCTCCTGAACAGTCTATATCTTGAGTCCTCCTTGTCAGTGCATATGCCAAAGTGTTTCCCTTCCCAGGTGTACATGCAAGCTCTAATCAAAGGTCTTATGGTACACAACCAACTTTCGATATCTAAAATTCAGGTCACGGTGAGTGAAGATACGCATGAGACTTTTGTTGTTGGTGAAAACCAAGAAATTCAATCCCAGAAGATAATATCTCCAATAGTGTAAAGCATGATCTACTGCACCCAACAAATGGTCATGTGTCATGTAATTCCTATCATGTGGCCTCAATTTTTGAGACCCATACACAATAACTCCTTCCCCCATAATAAGAAGAACTCATATCCCAACACATGAAGCATCACAATAAACTGTATAAATCTTGGGTGGCTTTGGAAAAAATAGTATCGGTGCTAAATTCAACCTCCCTTTTCGATCCTAAAAGGCTGACTCAAAAGAATCAGACCATAAGAACATCGCACAATTCATAGTAAGACCTGTCCATGGCGCTGATAAATGTGAAAAGTCCTGTATGAAACGTCTGTAGTATCAAAAAAGCCCTAGAAAATTTCTTACCTCAATGATGTTATTCAGTTGCTCCTAGGATACTACTTCTCTCACTTTCTCTGGGTCTACTGATAAACTCATCTCTAAGATAACATCACCAAAGAAGTGAATCTGGTCCATCCACACGTGTAGCATATAACTGATGCTCTATCATTGTACTGAAAATGATCTAAATATGTGTGGCGTGGTCGTGATGAGTGCGATAGTTCATCAAGATATTATCAACAAAGACTACCATGAATTAATAAAGGTATGGATGGAACACTTGGTTCATTGGTTCCACGAAGACATCATGTGATTTCTTAAGACCGAATGACATAACCACACACTCGTATAGACCATACCTACTCTAGAAGGATGTAAGAGGTATATAAGATGGTCGAACGTGCAACTAATGGTAACTGGATCAGAATTAAATCTTTACGATCACAAGGGTTCCTCAATGTTGATCAAATAGATCATCAATCCTTGGAAAGGGATATCAGTTCATTACCGTCAACTGGTTGAACTTATTATAACCCACACAAAGTATGAGGGTACCATCTGCCTTTTTACAAACAGTAGAGCTAACCCCTAAAGAGATGTTCTAGGTCGGTTGAAACCCCATAATTTCATTTCCTCCATCTACTAATTCATATCCAATAACTCAGGTGTAGCTATCCTATTAAGAAGAACGAACACCAATGCCACTTCTTGCACAAGATCAACATAAATGTCCACCTATCACACTAGAGGCAAACTTGAAAATTCCTCTGGAAAGACATCCCTGAAATGGTCCACCATTGGAGGAAATTCCATCTATGAAGTCCCCTGGTTATCTAGATATAGACTAGAAATCTGGCCTGTAACTCCTCCCAACACATGATGATCATGTCATGCTCTGCTCGCCTGGACAACTCATTTGACCTTATAGAGAAAACGATCCTCCCTTTGGAGATGTGAAACACAACATATGATGATAGCAGTCAACAACATCCTAGAGGGGAACAAACTACTCCATTATTAGAATTACGTCATAGCCTGTCATCTCTATGAAATAGTGGTCCTATAAGAAGTGACATCCACAAACCTCTAGAGGGAACTTCTTGCACTGATGTAAAGTAGTAGTTCTTGTCCCCAACAGAGTGTCTAGAATCAAGATATTGACAAGAGAAAAGATACAGAGCCCAATGCCCTCGACAACAACAATATATATAATACTATGAGAAGGCCCTGTATCAAATAGCGAAGAATCTAAAAATGATCCAACTAGGATTGTTCATTGAACTGTAAAGGGTCTGGGATCCTACTCTTTCTTGGCCTACTCTACTAAAAACTTTGGCATGTACCATAGCCTTGTGATCCTACCTGAACACTCTGAGATGATAAACCCAACTTTCACTAATGGCCTAGTGACTAAATACCATGGATGTGATCTCCACCTTGGTCTAAATGGATGGAAGAACTCTAGTTCCTTGACTGATGAGAAACTACTGGTGTTTATCATATACGAGGAGTCAATGAAGAACCCCTTTCACCAGCTTCTGGTGATTTGATGTGAAAAAAGTGCTGATGATCGGGACACCACTGGATCTCTCAGGAAATGTGGCCTCTTATACTCACTCTTCACGCACTATTTGAACACCACCTAGCCATCCGAAGTTGTCTCTTGCCTCCTTTTTCCCCATTTATAGGCTCCCTACAGTGCTTCCTCCTGTCGGTAGGAGGGATATAAACATCGGATGTCGAACCTCCCTTGATCACAACACCAAAATCCCTCATATTTCAGTCTATGATCAGAACCGATTCGATTATATAAGTGATGTAAGACAACCTAATGATATTCCCCTGAATTCAGATGTCATGCATAAGACCATCCACAAACTAAATTGCTAGTAATAACTTATCACCTCTTGGATTGGGTGTGAAGCATTACAGCTCTGTATAGAAAGAAGAATACTCCATAATAGAAAGAGTACCATGTTCTAGACTCATGATCTCAAGTGATCAGTCAGACCTACAATTCTATGGATAGGGTTGTCATAGAAGGAAAAGTGGAACTCATCCCAAGCCAAAACCTGCTAGAGATCTGCCTGCGAAATCACTTCCCACTATCTCTTGGAATCTTCCCATAGAATATACGTATAATGTTTCACCCTCATCTCTGGAGGCATCTCCATATTCTCAAAGATAGAATGCATGGCTTCTATCCATGACTCTGTAGCCTAAGGTCTTACTTCCCTCGAGAATGTTGAAGGACCCTATTGCTGGAAATCCCACGTCAACTCTACCATAGATGGGACATGATGCAGTTCATCTTTAAAGGTCTGCATAAAACTTTTAAAACACTATAGGAAATGTGCTTCAGAACCTTTGTCTTGAATGATGGCTGGTTCCAAGACCATAACTATAGGTGGATCTGTTGGTAGTCTATGCTCGGCCATGTTCAGTGTCTGATCACTACCCTATAACTAGCATACGACTGGATGATGTCTCAGTGGCCTGACTCTGCAATGTCAAGAGCACACCTTAGATCTGGATTATCATGGTCAAAAAACTAAAAGTGTAAGAAGGGATCATGTGGAATAATTAATTTATTTTTTCCAAAAAATGGATACACAACATGTATAATTCCTACCTAGAATATTCTTTAAATACATCACATGAGCGTGTATTGTTTCCAACCCAAGTCATGTAACAATCCAAACACATTGTGTGTTGTCCTAACACATGACATGTAGTCAGATCATCTTCCCTTGCTCGAGTCCCCTTACACGGCTAAGCCACACGGTTCACCTAAAAAAATACAACATGATGTGTTAGTGTCAAACACGACATGTACTAGACGAACATCATTGACCCGTGTTGTTATTTACATGGATGATTACAAGGAAGACTCTACACAGCTTGTTTTTTAAAAATACCATGTGTACTAGAAGTGATTCAATAAATCGTGTAGTTAGATACCTAACCAGATACTCGAGTTACACTACAAAAAATGTTCAATCATTACATGACATGAATAACTTATGTTTTTATCCATATGTGTTGTTAATCACATAGGAGAACTAATGGACACCACAACACGATGTGTATGTTTGGAACACATCATGTTCCACAAGGATTTTCCCTACCCTGTGTCTCTACCCAGATAGCTTATGACATGGTTTGAGACTTCACGGTGTGTACTTATAGTCAACAACAAGTAATTAAGAAAAATAGTTCCTTCCCAAACAGAACGACACACGGTCTGTATTCATCATTACACACCATGTATTTTTGGTTTTCCATATAGTAAGCCATAAAAAATACTTATGAAGCCCATAAAACAATGAAATGAACATTAATGTTCCAAATTACAATCATTGAGGACCCATACACCCCATGAATCATTTCATGGAATCTTATACATGTCATAAAAAAGGATAATTGTGTAATGATCCACCAAAACCCCCTTCTTGAGGGCCTATAACACATCAAGAACCATGTTTGACTTTCATTCAATCAAAACCATACCCAAAACAACACCCTATCTGAAGGCAAGTATTCTATCAAGAAATATATCAAAACAGCATGCATATCCAACAGAACATCTATCACAACAAACTTGCAATCACTAACGCACCCTAAATGGAAAGGAAAATATGCTTGGCATGTGATTTATAGCAAGTGCTTATATGATGCATGAGATGGAATACCCTCATCTCATTAGGTTTCAATAGAAATAAAACCTCAATAATATCTAAAATAATTGATTAATACATGAGAATCACCCAATGGTGAAAATAAAATCAACTGTAAAATTGAAAATCCAGAGGAATCACAATAAATGAGGTAAGTCGCCTTTTACCTATTCATGGGTCAGCTAATCCCACTAACAACTCATTAACAATAACCATTTCTATTTTATCCAAAGATATAGGCTCCAAATAGTAATCCAAGAAGAATAGAACCTGCCTCTGATACCACTTTTTAAAGTCTCGGCTCCGGGTAACACTCAGAGGTGCACAATACCCAATTGGTCACATGGAATCAAGAGAATTTTCCCAAATGTGAGAGGATGATGACTTTAATTGAGGGCCTTCTGTGTGATAGTGTGGAAATAATTCCCTCATTATGGTAGTAACACATATAATGTAAATATATATGCAATAACAGAAGCAGTAATACCATAAAATAAGTATACATCAGATTATTGATGTAATAATCCAGAAGAGAACATATGCATATAAATGATGCTTGATACATATATCTAGGAAACCAGAGAAACAAGTCCCAATTCTGGAATACAGTAAACGAAAGAAGTAACAAAGAAAATAGAATAACTCTTACAGCACCGGAAGCCTCTGCTAGGTCCCATTATCTCCATCTCCTCAGCAATCATGTACCTAATGTAGAATGGTGCTTTCCCTTATATATATCTGCAACAATATATTCTATTTGGGACCAAAAGAATGACCCAAACAGGGTGGGAGACTAATCCCAGTTGAAAACCACCTAATGATTAGTTCCTAATAATCTGTTAATATATATGGCTGGAAATAAGAAAAAAAGCAGTAAACAAGGAAGTACTCAAAAATAAACAATCCAACAGTTTGAATTGCATTAAATTTAATATATATATCAAGTAACAGATAATACCAAATAGTTAACCCTCTAGCAAGTACTCATATCCTAAACCCTCTGAATCAACCAAAAAACACAATCAACCCTCTGGACAGAACTCATAGTCTAACCTCTCTATTTCAGATGAAGAAAAGGCTCTCTGAGCAATCACTCACCGTCAATTACCCATGTAGTCTCACGTCGGTAACTAATAGGAAATAAGAGGAAGAACTAAACATCCAATTCCCCTTGTAACCCATATTGAGTACCTATAGACACTCTGAATAATAACATATGTACATCCCACCTATGATCTCACAAAAAAAGTAAACAAACACTCTAGAGAATCCCTCAACATCCACTCTCCCTATAGTCTACAACAACAGGTTCTAACGGCCCTGAGTAAGTCAATCATGCACAAACAATGAATAAAAGCCAATTTAAAACTCCGGATATACTTGGATAAATAGTATATGTCATATCAAAGCATGTTAGATAAAATCACTCCATCCTACAAAACTAGGCTTAGAATGCAAAGAAGACTAATATTAAAGTTACACAAAATAGTCAAAATAAGATAACATTGAAAAAACATCAATAGCATGGAAAATTGACCGTTTTAAGAAATAATTAACCTTTATCCAAACAAAAAAGGCATGGTAGGAAATAACAGGGCCCAAGACCATTAACACACAATACCCCAAACAAGGGTATTGGGAACTTTTTCTCATATAACTCAAATACTAACTACGGAGAGGCACAAACCACCTACCTTAAGTCGTTAGATCGATATACATGAACATAAACCCTTGAATATCTCTATAACACTGTAGATCTAAAAATATTCTATATATGATCAACCAAAGATAAGTCACGAAAGAGTAGAAATCGGGAGGTGTTGTTCAAGAAGAAAGGAGAACTCACTGATGCGACTCCAATGCAACCAACATAGTACGAATCAGATGACGAACCGTGAGTCGAGGGGTTGGAGAAGACCTACAGATATACAGATGCTCCTAGATAAGACATACAAAGAAGAATTACATTCATTCCATTATACGTGACCTTGGTACGTTTAGTGAAATAAAATGAAAGTAAACAACATGTACTTTAAATTTACATGACATGTAGATTTATTTACCAAGCCCCACATAAGGTGGCCTCATGGTCACCCCACATGACCATGTACTCAGAAATTACATGACTAGTACGCGGTAACCCTCTAAAACAGAGTACATGGTGTCTACTTTTAAGTACACGGAGTGTACACCATAAATTTCCAGAAACTCCTCTTTTTCTCAAAAACAACCAGAAAAGTAAAACATACATGAACAGAAGATCCAGGTTCATACAAGCCAAACTGAATAAGAACAACTACTATTGGAAATGGAAAACATCACTTTCAATCATCCACAAAGGATCATACTAGAAGGGTAGGTAAAACACATATCCATTACTCTCCACTACTATCAATGTAAACTGTTACCACTGTCCACCATTAGGCCCATGCTCCCCGAGCCTGAGTCAAGGCTTCCCGACATCTTCACAAGACACAACAAGGTGTGGGAGATATCCATGCAAGAGTGAGTAAAAAAATACTTAGTAGGGACCCTGAGACCCATGAGGGTCTCTCACAATTCCATAGAGTAATAAAACAAGCCTGATCTCAAAAAAATAATAGGCCAATAGACACAGCTCAAACTTGGTATACTCATCTCATCCATAAAGAAACATAATCCCCCAACCTAAATCCATTTCCAGGATTTCCAAAGAATGGTCAATGGGTAACTCAAGGATCAAGAGTACACACTCTATGAACTGGCCATCCCTGATGGCACTCGTTTGAGAGATGTAATCCATCGGGTACCACTCAACCATTAATAATGGAACATCTAAGACGATGTTCTCCATTGGTAATGTTCATATAGAACTACCTATAGTGCCCGACACTAGAGTTTGTGTAGTCAAAGTCTTGTACCCGAGGCAAGACCAAGGGAAACTAAGTGAAAGGGCCCACTCATGGACAATGTGTCCTGCAGCCAAGGGAGCTCCAAATCCCCTAAAGGACCCATTTATCGTCACTATATGGAGAAGGGGGAGTACTAATCCATATTTGAGTACAATCACCATACAGGTTAGTGTAGTACAACTCTTGTAGTTTGTTTGATGTTGGGGACTCGCGACCTAGTACATCAGTGGAGTACCAACCCTATGCTAAAGGACTCGCACCCTAGCATGATAGGGGAGTAATGAATTAATATGTGAGGACCCACAAACTTCCCGGTAGGGGAGAAAAACTATCATAGTTTGTTCACTATAGGGGACCCACACCCTAGTATGTAAGGGGTGTATAGAACCAATGCTAGATGACCCGAACCCTGAAACGATATGGGAGTACCAACTATATATGTGAGGACCTGCACCCTACCAGGTAGGTGAGTATAACTCTGAAAGTTAGTTCGTTGTGGGGGACCTGCGCCCTAGTACGTCACGGGAGTACTGACCCTAGACTAGAGGACCTACACCCTAACATGACAGGGGAGTACCGACTCTATATGTGAGGACCCGTACCCTACCCAGAAGGGGAGTACTGCTCTGGTAGATTGTTTAATGTGGTGGACCTGTCTCTACCGGATCATAGGAGTAAGGGATACCCGCTCCTTGAGTCAACAAAGGAGTATCCATCCTAACTGTCTCTACAAGAAAAACCTGTTTTCTAATCCTCCAGGTATCGGCCATACCACAACCACCATGAAAATATACAAGGAAGTAACTTGATGATCCATAATGTTATAAGGGTTGCAACGCAACATATAGTGTGTAAACTGGACTCCAATTCTCCATGCTATAGACATGTTAGTGTCGAGGGCCCTGTTGGATTTGGGTATGATCCAACCCGGAAAAATTTGAACATTTTCAAAATTCACGTGGAGTATCTCAAAAGTATCATCTCTCTCCATGTATTATAATTCCATAGATGGTCCTTCAAACAGACTTCTAGTTCAGAAGAACATCCTTTTAATTGTATCTGGGCCTGAATGTCTCTAGGTCCTGAATGACCTGACCTGGTCCGACACGACCAAATTCAAATCGCTCAATCTTCTCTAGTTGGGCGAGGCCGCGGCAGGCTATGCCCACTGGACCGCAGACCGAACTGACCCCCAGACTAGGCACGACCCATCTGGTGATGTGGCCCGGTGCGCTAGAGCGACTCCCTAGTCGGGCGGCTGCCAGCTCCCCAAACGACTAAAGAAAAGTTGTTTAGAAAATCAATTAGCAGGGCCATGTGTCATGTCCAAGGGTCTGTGGGACCCATGTTTCACTATTCCCCCTCTGGTCACGACTTCATTATGGAAACCCCTTCAACGCGGCATGTGACGGCGCGCCGACTCGCCAACACAGCCAGCCGGTTATCGGATTCCCCTTCGAGTCCATTGTGGCACCAAGTGTAACCTCCCTCTTCAGCTTCAGGTGACCTCCATCGCCGCCTCCTCTACTGGTTCTAGTCATCGATGCCACGCTATTGGATACTTTGAAGGCCACCTAGTGAGCTTTGGTTGTCTGTTCTTCCTTCCGGATGCGACTGCGGTCCTCTCGGGATATCACCTTCATTGTGGCCCATCCGGTTTCAAGGTTTTTCCATGTTGGAGAAACTTGTTTGTAAAGAACGGAATGAAAATCAAGCAGTGGAGGGTTTGGATATTATTCTCTTGGCCCTCTCCCTCCGCTTATATCACTATAACTAGCGAATGTAATTTATAAATAAAATTAAAAAGAATGATCAAGCCCATTAAATTACCTCACAACAACCACCCGCAAAATCAATAACATGTAGATGATTTGTTGTAATTTCATAATTTAAAAGAAAACCCCTACCTCATGAATCGTTGGAGTTGTTGCGATGGTGGACGGAGAATCTATGATTTGATGAAGTTGTCGACATTCATCACTCCTAGCTCATTGCCACCAAATATTCTATATCTATCGGTGGACGGTGTCACTTCACTTACCCAGAGGTTCCTAGCTTGGTGAATCAATGTCAACACTACATACCAAGGATCATTTAAATAAAGTGGTAAAAATAGTGGGTAATGCAGGAGGAATTAATGAGGTTAATTAATTGATGTAATTAATTTCTCTCATTAATTAAATGAGGGGTGGTTACACAACCAAATTGTAACAGAGCGTTTAATATCCCATATTAAATGACTGACTGTCTATATTGTCACCGACACTACCGCTCAACAAAATGTAGGAAAAAAATAATAAAATAACAACCTCTGTGTTATTTTATTATTTCTTTAAAATGTCTAAAAAACTATCTTTTTCACCCATCCATATACGGTTGAAGTGAAGCTTCCCATAAGAAAATCATAGTGCTGCGAATTCAACAATGCCCTCGGATTTCGATTCTTATCATTAGTTCAAAAGTTAGAATATTTCGCCCACATGTTTATTGGATTTACCATTAAAAAACTCGAAGATTTATTAACAGTCACCCTCGACCATCACTATTTGAGGTTGTGCTCCATATAAGTGGAAAAAGCACTCAGGAGGTCAACAATACTCTTCGTTTTTCAATATGAGTGACCATTTAGATGTTAAGAATTTTTCAAAAAAATAATTTCAACTTAATTATTTTATATATTGCAAAAAACTAACATTCCCTAGTGGCCCATGCTGAACAATGTTAGTATCTGCCTAAGGATAGCATACCCTCACGAGTTTAGTGGTGGTCTCAGATTTTTAATTTGAGTCACCATTCAGGAGTAATAAGTATTTAAAAAATAAAGTAATTTTATTAAATAATTGTATTTACAGTTATTCCATAATTGGGTTTTCCCACTTGATACTTGCGCCGACTAAAATTAAGTCACTCCTTGGGTAAACCAACTATCATAAACACAATGGTGTCCTCATATTTATTATCCAGGCATCCATTTAAGAGTTATTCCACTGTTTTACGAAAACATCTCATGAACGATATTTAATGCTCTACAATTTTTGATGGACCATTTCAGGAAATCATGGCCATAGAATAAGGTGCCCTCAAATTTTGTGGTCTAAAAATATTTCCATATAATAAAAAAAATTATGGAAATTTTGGGACATTACATTCTCCCCAGCATAGGGTTTTACATCCCCAAAATCCAGAAAAATGGAAAATCAAACATATGGGGGTACTGCTCAGGAATATGAACATCTCACTCCATTGAGATATCTTGGATATTCTCTTGCTACCAATGAACATGCACCAGAGGAATCGACTACCCATGAAGGACCCACACCTGTCGATCCTCTGTCTCCACCTAGAAGTCCATAGAAGTCTCCCCATATTCAAATTCCATCTCTCCCTAGTCGATAATGTGTGATTAATCATGAATGTATATGGTCATCTATCACACATGGGAAACATTATACAACTATTGCATCTGTAGAGGAAGAGTTAGGCAGTACTCCTCCTCGCCAACTTTTCTAATAATATGGGACGGTTCGATGAACCACGTAGAAAGTTTACCGCCCTGAAGAAACCTCCACAATCATTGTCGTGGTGAGACCCGTATAAATACATAGTCTCCCTCCTAAATATATATGGGTCTCTATCTCATGTTGGTATAACAAATCTTCCAGATCTGCGCAGTCTTCATCCCTGGCCACTGGTTTTAACGCTAGAGGCCCTGATACTACATTTCCACACCAAGAAATTATGTAAAAGGGAATGTGTGGAACTCCCTAAACACCTCCTCTTATACTGTCACTCGTACCATGGTAGATCATCTAAATATGAAGATATGCTCCCCACCTTTATAAAATAATTTAGGGGCCTATCATGCGGATATCTGAGAACGGCAGGCCTCACAGTCCACATCCCTAAGCTGTGTGTACAGAATTCCTTGAAGTAGTGGGGAAGTGACAGTCATAGAATAGAGGTAATCTAGTCCTTAACCATCCAAGAAGGAAAAATATAACTCAACTAACAACTCTACCACCTCACTCAGTAGCTAGAAACCAGACCTCTTACTGAGTGCGTCTGCCACCACATCCCCTTTCTAAACTCTCAGCTCTCGAAGATCTGTGGGAGCCATCCTATATGAAATTATAGATAATGGTGTTGTCACTAGTTAGAATCCAATTAAAAAGTACCAATATCTTCAAGGAGGTAATCATGAAAATTTTTTTGATAAGTTTTTCACACATTCTGCCACTACTTTTGGGAAGTGAAAACAAAAAACATTCGGTACCACGAAGTTAATGTTAGACAAATCAAGAGTGATCGCCTGCACCCTCATCTGGATGAGTTTATCTGATGTTGTCTTGGTTTCCTTTTTTTAACCATGAAAATTCCTATTCGAACGATGTAGATATACCACATCCTTTTTCCTAACTCAGTCAATATAAGTATGTATTATGGATGTGCATTCCATACCCAAACTAATGTTGTAAGGCCTCAATGCTTCCACCAAGAGGTTCCTACCGAAACTCTCTCCTCAAGGGCCAGATAACACTATCGACATTAGTGTGATTATCATGAATCCTCCCAAAGGTATCTATAAAAATAAGGTTCAAGTCAACATTTTAACAAGATACTCTAGGTCTTGATCAATATTCATTGGAAGAAGGAATGATTAGAACCTATTTCTAATAACACAGAAGCAATTAGTAGTCACATATCATAACATGAACCATTCCTGGAGGCCTTGGGTCACACTCCTGGACCACATGCAACTACTTCATTCTCCTTTCCTCCAGCTCCCTAAGCATGGTGGGGCCACATTTGGGTACTGGCTGTAACATATCGAAATGTAGTCCACCATCTACTCCTCTCCCATATCCTCTTCTATGTATGATGCCTGATAGATTCATTTGTCGTTAACACTTCCTCTCCATGATACATTTTACAAATCTATGTCTCAGAGACTGACATCAGTTTCCTCCGTACCCACTGCTAACATTCACTCGTAGTATCTGATCATCCAATGAATATTCAACCAGAAAGGTTCATTCTAATAACCTAACATAAGTAGGAATGTACAGAGGAATAGTACCGACTAGAACGTCCCTAAACTCATATCGCCCAGAGGTCTAGTACTTGAATCAAATTTTGTATCATATTCATCTAGTACCTTGAATGGTGGGTATTCCTCGATGACTACTCAGTTACTGACATGTCATCCTTCTAAATCTGTAGAAGCTCTTGGGAAGACGTACCCATTATCTTTTTATGGAAAGAGACCCCTTCCATGAGAAAGGATCTCAAGCATGAACACAATAAAGCCTCCTCATCATAAGATAGTGTTAATATGAACTCTTCCATCACCCTACTGAGCCATGTAGAATGCTCACTTCTAGGTCCTCTATCTAATCATATGGTGCCCTGGCTAGGTGAAAACATTGTCACCACCTTATGCCAGTCCTTAGCCACTAATTAGTCAGGCTCTACTTTAAAATTGAGGGGTTTCTTCCACTAAAACTCATGTAAGGAACTAATCCTAAAATTTTCCTATATCGGTAGAAACTACTTACCATTGAAATGTGGTATCACTAGGACACCGCTTGAAGGTACCATCTCAGGAAAAGCTCATTGTACTAAAGCCTCGTCACATTGTAGATTGTCCTCATGGCTACACATTGGAATCCCGGCTGGATGTCTGTGTGAAGACATCTTGAAATATAATCAAGATGATCCACATTCAAGAAGTTATGTCTGTAGATATGACCTAAAAAGGATCAAAGTAGAACATTTCCAAATCACATGAAATCAGGGTTTTCATGCACTAATTAGGAAATCTGAATTCAGGGTCCTGGTGTATGGATATGTCAGCCGCCACACCAACACTAGACTGCCTGAACTAAAAAAAATGCACAAAACAGTCAATAATATTTCTCCAATGGAATGATCAGAGTCATAGTTCTTTAGTAGTACCAACACCTCTAATAACACTTTGTCACAACCAGTCCCCATGGGCCAATGTTGTGGCTACCTCAAGACCACCATCAATATGAAAAGGGTTGAAAACTAGGAATAGAATGGCATATCCCTGAAATGAGAAGGAATATTATTTTAAACCTGAAAAAACACACAATCCAATAATGAAACTATATGAAAACACAAAATACAACTGTAGTAGTAAAGGTTTGAACTAAAATTAAACGGTCTAGAGTACATGTACAACTAAAAATGTTCAACTACAACAGAAACTAGGAAATAGATCCTACTATCATACACCAAGGATCCTACCTGAAGGTAAGGTACTACTACTCTCCACAGCTTTCTATTTTACCTTTCACCACCATCCACTATCATGTACAAGATTCGAGAGCCTCTGTCAAGGATCTCCGTCTTCTACACAAGACACAAAATGGTTCAGGTGAAGCCCATGTAGGTTTGATAATAAAAATAAGCAATAGTGACCCTGAAACCCCCAACAAAATCTTAGAATTCCACAGAGGAATAAAATAAGCAAGATATTAAGCACAAAGAACAAGAAAATAGACACAGATCAAACTAGGTATACTCATCTCATTCACAAAGAAACATAAGGCCCCGACCTCATGCCATTTCATTTATTTCAAAATAAGGCTCAAAGCGTAACTCAAGGATCGGGATTACACGCTCCATGAACTTGCCATCCTGGATGGAACCCATCTAAGAGACATAATATATCATGTACTAAACAACCATTCCTAATGGAGCGACTAAGTGGGTGTGCTCTAGTGTAAAATTTCTTCTATAATTGCTTCTAGTTCCCGACACTAGAGGTCTCGCAGTCAATGTCTTGCGCCCGAGGAACGACTGAGGGAAACCAAGTGATGAGGACCACTCCTCGAAACTGTGTTCTACATACAAGGGAACAACAATTCCCTTGATGTAACTGCTCCGTATCACTACTCGGAGATGAGGGATTACTACTCTATATGTGAGGAGCTACACCCTACCCAGTAGGGGAGTACAACTATATTAGTTTACTAGCTTTAGGGGACCTGTTCCCAAGTACGTTTGGGGAGTACCAACCCCAGGATAGAGGACCATCACCATGGAACAATAAGGGAGTACCAACTCTATATGTGAGGAACCACACCCTAACTGGTAGGGGGTACAACTCTGGTATTTTGTTCGCTTTGGGGGACCTGTTCCCCAGTATGATAGGGGAGTAATGACCCCGGGATAGAGGACCCACAGTCTAGCACAGAATGGGAGTCCCGAATATATATGTGAGGTCACGCACCCTCACATTTAGGGGAGTACAATTCTGGTAGTTTTTTCACTGTGGTGGACCTGTATATACTAGAGTAGAGGAGTAAGGAATACCCACAACATGAGTCACCAAAGTAGTATCCATCTTATATTTCACAACAAGAAACACCCTAGCTCTACTCCATTGGGTATCGGCCATACCTCAAACACCATGATGTTCCAAAAGTATGCCACCCAATGATCCAACAAGTCATAAGGGTTCCAACGCAATAGACAATGCGTCAACTGGACACCCGATCAGTAAGCTATATGAATTTTAATATTGAGGGACTAGTTGGATTTCGGTATGATACAACCCATAAAAACACAATAATTCTCTGAAATCCCTGTTGATTATCTCAAAAGTTCCATCTCTCTAATAGGTTTCAATTGCAACAGATGGTTCGTCAAATGGATGTCTGGTTCGTAAGGTACGACATTTGAAGCGTACTTGGTCCCGAATGGGTTTAGGTCCGGTCCTACCCGGTTAGACTGACCCAACCAGACCCATCATGGGTTGACCCGACAGAGTCTAGTTGGGATAGGCCAAAGTGGGCTGGGCCGCAGCAAGCTGAGCCCGCTAAACCATGGAATGGTTTGGCCCACCGGCTAGGCGATGCCCGCCAGGCGACGCGAACCAGTGCACTGGTGTGAATCACTAGTCGGGTGGCCAGTATCTCCACAAACAGCTCATGAAGATCCATTGGGATCTTAATTAGTCATGCCACACGGTCTGAGGGACCCCATGGGTGTGGTTCCCCCTCTTTCCACAACATTAATGTCATGACCCCTTCATTTTGATGTGTGATAGCGTGCTGCCTCGCCAACGTGGACGACTGGTTGTCGGCACCCCTTCGTTCTGCCACGTCCGGCGAGTGTCGGTCGCTGATTCCCCCACGCTGGTGCTTCACCGGTAGTTCCTCTGTGGGCCACTAGGTGTGCTCTAGTGGTCCATTATTCTAGCTAGATGTTCCTGTGGTCCTCCTGGATTACCGCCGTCATAGTGCGCATTTCGGTTTCAAGGTTCCGTCAAGTTTAAGAAAGTCGTCTCCAATGAACACAATGAAAATCAAGAGTCAGAGGGTCTGGGAATTTTTTTTACCTAATTCATTCACATTTTTATTATAAAATGTGAGAGTAATTTATACACACATTTAAAATAATTATAAACCCCTTTTAAATCCCCCGTAACAACCAGCCACAAAAACAATAACAAGGAGATGATGCCACAAAAATTTCTTCATTTAAAAAAAACCCCAACGTCGTGAATCGTTGGAGTCGTCACGGGGGTGGTAGGAGAATCCAAACATTGATGAAGCCACTGGCATTCATCACTCTCAGTTCACTTCCACCTGATGTTCCTTCTCCATTGATGGAAGATGTCGCGTCACTTCACCAGATGCTTCATGCTTGGTGAGATCGTGTCAAAACATCATCTTGATTCCTTCTTAAATAGAGTTGGAAAAGATTTATTAACACAAGAGAATTAATGAAGTTCAATAATTGACATAACTAATGTGCCTAATTTATTACAACAGGTGTGGTTACACAACTAAAGTGTATCCAAGCATTTAATATCCCATATTAAATGTCTCCCAACCTCTGCGGTCCCTGTCACCACCTCTCAATAGGTGGTAGGGAAAAAAAATAACCACCTCCATATTATTTTATTATTTAATTAAAAAGTCACAAAAAATTCCTTTTTTACCCAACCAAATATGGTCGATGTGATTCTTCCCTTACATGAATCTCGATGATGTGAATTGAACTATTTCTTAATATTCCAATTCTGAGAACTGGTTTATAATTTATATAATATTTTCTGCACATTTATTGAACAAATGCTAAAAAATGATCAAAAATTTATTAACAGTCAACCTCAACTCATGCTGATCAAGGATAGGATTTGAATATAGGGAAAACGCACTCAGGAGGTCAATGGTACTCTCGGATTTTCAATTTCTGTTACTATTTATAAGTTATGTATTTTATAATAAATTATTTTCCAGTTAATTATTTTATATACGATCAAAAATTAACTTCAACTAATGGCCTGCACCGACCAATGTTATTATCTACCTAAGGAAATCATACCCTCGTGAGTTTATCAGTGGTCTCATATTTTTAATTAGAGTCACTGCTTGCGAGTTATAAGAATTTTAAATATAAAACAATTTTACTTAATAATTTTATTTACAATTTTTCCACTTTTGGTTTTTCCTAAAAGATTCCTGAACTGACTAAACATAAATCACACCTTGGGAAAACCCGCCATCTTGAATGCAATGGTGTCCTCAATATTATGATCTGGGCACCTATTTATGAGTTATCATAGTATTTTAGGAAAACTACTCATGTGCATTATGTAATGTTCAACAATTTTTGATGAACCATTCTGGGCACTCCGGGCCTTGGAATCACATGCCATTAGAATTCAAAGTCTCAATATAATTCCATATAAAAAACCATTATACGGATATTCTGGGATCTTACAAAACTAATAATTGTTATATTATTCTAATTATTATATAAAAATATATCTTTTTAATCCATCGAAGAATTTTAGTTATGAAAATTTAACTATGTTTCCAGCTTGGAGATGGTGGACAATATGTCTGCATGAGTAACATTTCAATTTTTCTAATATCATTACAGAAAGAAGGTAAGTATTATTTTATATTTATAAAATTCTATTTATATAATAAAAACCATTTTATTACTTTAAATATATATATATATATATATATATATTACATCCATATGATATGGTGATGAAAACATAATCGCAAAGCTTCATTGAGGTGGTAATCCAAACATACACACGAATGAAGTTATAATTTTTTAATGAATGGAATGTTATTAAATAAAATTATATATTATATTTTAATAAAAATAAATATTTAATGAATAATATATATATAGATATATATATATATATTAAATCCATAATTATAACCATTAACGAGAGTAAATGATGGAAAACAAATACCATTAGTTTGTGAGGTGGTAGTCCACCGTACCGATGAGCGATGGTTTTATTTCTTATTTGATGGAAGAGGATATTGATGTATGTTATAAATTAACATAATAACATCTAAAGATATGTTAAATAATTATAGTATTATATCATTGTGCTTCTAAAATTATATTTAAGAGGTGGAAGAAGAAATAAAACACAACACTGGGATGAGAACTACCCCTCTTGTTTAGACACCCTCTTCTGGTATACACCAATAGCTCAACTAGGTTGGTTTTATGGTCAAAAATATTAATCTAGGATATGAGTAGGGATGTGAGGGAGGGAATTTGGTATTTAAATTACAATTAATAATTATTTTTATGTGTGAATATAATAGAATACTGGTAGTCCTTTTTTAATTGAGGGAAGGGGACATTTTGGAATTTCATAACATATTAAATTAATATAAATTATTTATAATATTAAAATGGATACAAATTGGTAATATTTAAGGATATGATTATTATGAGTAAAAATAATCCCATTAAATAAAATTATTACAATTTTAGAATTTTTTTTACCCATATCTTATGGTTTTAATACCATGTTAAATATTTTCACACCTATTGGGATGACATAGTTTTTTACTCATTGAAGATCAAATTATTTACTATAAATAGAAAAAAAACCATTGAATAAATCTTATTTTTTATTTTTAAAAAATATCCATATCAATTGGTTTAATAATTTTTTTTTGTAATTTCAAATAATTTAAATAATTATTTTTTATTGTAAAACATCATTAATGAATTTTTTTGAACAATTCAATTAATTCAACATTTAAAATTCCCAACTAAATTAATAATAATATATTTAATTTTATCTTATATAATATGTTGATTTTGTTTAAAAAAACATGGAATGTATAAATTTATTCAAAATATTTTAATTTTTAAATTTTTAAAATCATATATTTTATTTTCCTATTAATTGAATAAGTACAACATCAACATTGTGTACTCTTTTAAATTAAATATTTCATCACTAAATATACAAAATATAAATCCATCAGAAAATTGTATTTAATATTTATAATTCCCAATTATAAACAGAAATATCTTCTATTAACCCATATGATAAAAATTTATAGTTTATAAAATAAAGATAATTCCATTTTCAACATTTCACTATATAAAATAATATAAAAGTCAAAATAATGAAAAAATTGAAGAAGAAGGTAGTATATTTAAACTATAGATGATTATTGATGTTATATAATCAACCAATAAATTTAATTCAACTATTACTGTAATTATTTTGACTATATCATATTATTTGTAATCTTAATTACTAGATTTACCCTTAATGATGGCCATAAATATTAATAATGTTACACTTTAGAATGACCAAAAATAACAGTGGACTATTTACCAAATTTGAATCTATAGATTATAAATATGGAATTCATTATTAATGAAAAAAATAGAAGTGTAAGAACATAATCAGTAAATAATCTTTCAAAATGAAATGGAAAAAAAATTCCAAAAAATTTAATTTTTAATATAAAATTTATTTATACTAAATTCATGTATAAAATACATGAAAAAACACAATTGGATTATTATTAATAAAAATTAAAAAAATAATTTGTTTAAAAAAATTACAAAATGGAATTTTTCTTTTTATATAATTTTAAATAAAACACAATTTGCAATAAAAATCTGTAATTTTCAATAATCATTGAAAAATCAATCATTTTTGAAAATTCTCAAATATAAAACCTCAAATAATCATGAAATAATTAATTCAAAAATTATATTAATTTTTGTTAAATTATAATTATATAATTTGAAAGTCAATAGTTTAAAAAAATCATATAATGCATGATAATCCAATTTTGTTTCAATAAAAATCATCCTTTTTGAAATAAAAATTAGATATTCAGAATTTAACTAGGTTGTTACAATGATCAGAAGCAATTTATGTGTCCCTCTATCAATGATCCATATATTATATGTATGGTCCGCAACAAAATTATAGAAAATATGGCTTAGATATTTCGAAATGAAATAATAATAATGAGATTATCTAGGACTAGACACTCAATAAATACAATTTTATGTCCTCTCAAATGAAATGAGATATTAATAGGATTAAAATATATTAAAATCATTAATAATTTATAAATATAAATATATTTGATTTCATGTTATCCCACCTCAGGATTTTAGCTCAATTTATATATAATTGTTAAAGAAACTCCAAAAAAATAATATTCATTAAATATTTGAGGACATTGTAACTACATAGGTTATATATGATCATATAATGGTCTAAAAACAACTTCCAGTTATTTGGTTTATAGTCTCTAAAATTCATTGAATCTTTCTAGAAATAATATATCATATTCCTTTAAATTATCATATGAACAAATGATTTTAACAAAGTTATCATGAAATTTAGATTCTAAAAGTATATTTTTCACAACATGAAACATAGAAATATAGATAAAAGTAATATCAATTAATTATAAAGTGTATTGTGATATTGAACAAATAGGTTTTATCTAGATTATTTGACTCAAATTGATATGCCAATTATGAGGGAACTTATTTACATAATTCTTATATAGTTATTTATTCCACTATGAGATCATGATGCTATGATTCTAGTTGAACATATCTGGTTCCATGACTATATAAAAGTGAGTTTTTGGAATACACCATATTGAGTTAGATAAATAGAAGAATAAACAATAGTTAAATACATAAGGGGATTTTATTTTCACAATTGTTTCACTAAGGGGTGAACCAATCCATTTTATTAAGGAATATAACGTATGAACGAATATTTTCAATGATAATTAGGAGTTCAACAAAATCATACTTAAGAAATAGAATCTTCTACCAAATATTAATGATGATTATATCAATTTAATGGCGATCAATATTTTTTTTATGGTGAATATTTGATTTATATTTAATTAGTTATGGGTGAAAAGGTATAATATACCTAATACAACCATCTATGAAAACAATACACAAATTGAATTTATACTAATACATTTTTATATTAAAATTCCTTCCATTATCTTCATATATCATATTATTATTATATTTATATATTTCCTTGACAAAATTGTGACAATATTTATAGATTATATACTCATATTTTCCATTATCAACGATGAAGAAGAAGTTTATTTCAGAATTATGACGAATATTATAATAAAGTATTAACTATACATAAAATTTATTTTCTCAAATACTTTCAACTAAAGGTATATATATGGATACATCAAAGATAGTTGTTAATGAATAATGGAAAAAATAATTATAATTACATAGATGTATATTATTATTAGATTATCTATATACTACCGACACATTATGAGATATCACTAAGTATTTTCAAAGTCATAAACCATGTTAACATAGATGGGAGTATTGTTTATCAAGATAATAGAATATGATTATAGACATAAGGATTTAAATTTAATTTTGGTGATTATAATTTTACTGACACTGAAATTTATTCGACAAGTTATTGTGATATAAATTTAAATATCAATGAAGGATTTGGAACCTATCCTTAAAAATAATGAAACTGTTGAAATTTATGCATCTTTTCGATTAATGTTCCATACTAAAAATTACTTTATACATGATTTAGAGTTAATAGTGGTGGATTTTATAATTAAGTATAAAATGAATTAAATATATATAAATAATTGTGTCATAAATTATATTTAACCAGGCCTTTTATGAATATTATTCCATTATTTTTAAAATAAAAATCTTATAAATTAAAACAAACGATATAAACTCCTAGGGACATTGGAAGACAAGGTTCATAAAATATAAAAAATAAACTAAAAAATAACATATTTATTTTATTCTCATTTATGAATCCATATATCACTCTTATATCCTAAAAAAATATAGGTTATCCTATGAAAAACTAAATATTGCTAAAAAATTCCCATTAATGAATAAATATGGAAATGAATGTAACAGCCCGAGATTTTATGAAAAATATTCTTTTTAATTTCATTAATGTTTTGTTTTATACGCTACACAAAAAGGAGCTTTCTCAACACACATCCTTGACTTGCCTTTCATTACACGCAATCGTGACCTTCCTCGATTGCGTGTGTAGTACGCAATACCGAGTTTCACTAAAAAACGATATGCTATTAAAATATTATTAAAACTAGCCGTTATGAATAGTAATAGCCACTTTTTGAAATTTTGTAAATTTTATTTTTCAAAATGGACTTCATTTTTGGATTAGGAATATCGAAATTAGCTTAGGGTGAAATTTTGGTACTTTTCAGATAACTTTCATATTCTGATGAATAGTGAAAATTACTAAATTTTTATTAAAAAAAACTTTTTTAATAGAAATAATTAATAGTGATAAATTATTAATTTGAGTGGTTATATAGTATATTTAGAATATATTTTTACAATTTAATACAATTTTGGTCATTGGATGTAATTCTACATTTAAACCAGACAAAAACAAGTGTCAATCTTTTGATGGTTATTATCTCTTAAAAACACGCTATTTGGTTTGACGACAGGAATTAAATTTTAAATTAATTAATGCAACTAATATGTTTTGAATTTGGTAAAATAGACATCATTTTTGATTTAATAATATAAAATATAGATTAGGCCTAATTTTTGGTATTTTTCTGGAAACTTTCATTTTTTGATGAATAGTGAAACCACTAAGTGGTAGTTAAAAAAACTGAATATTTCATAAAACTTAATTTTACCGCTTCTATGAGTGGAATTTCGAAAATCCGAGAGACACGGTTGATGTTAGTAAGTAAAATGTGGTTCAATGAGATTAAAATATTTTTTTGGTGAATAGTAACTTTTTACTTTTTTTTACCACCGTTTAAAGTAAATAGGGTAATTAAGGGTAAAAATGATATTATTATTACCCTAACACATGTCCTAATTCTATTGGACAAATTTAATTCGACCAAACACAACCTTAGGAATAACATATGACCATTTAGGCCCACTTGGATTAGATTAGGACTTTTATTATTAATTTATTTAAAGAAGGGTTAAAATAGTTAAAATCAAAGTTTAATAAGTATATCATTTTTAATATGGGGTTATACATAACATAAATTCGACTATAAATATTCATTAGAAATATAAAAAGATTTCCTACATAATGGTATTTTATTTGTAATTTTTAGACATTAAATAATTTAATTTATTTATGACACAACGATGATGTAGTAATTATCTTATTAATGAAATATTGACATAATTGATGTTATAAATACCCAAATAAATATAATTTGAGACTTTTTATGAACTAAATAATTTTTCTAGGTTAATAGGACTTGTTAAATTTGATATAAGTAACTTGGTTAGAACTTATCATTCTGTTATGAATTTAATAAAATTCATGTACCAAATATTGTCAAAATTGACATAAATTAGTTTTTAAAACAAATATTATATTATTAATTGTTATTTAATTCCTAAAAATCTAAGGTTCGGCCAAATGACTTATATAAGGATTTATATATTAATTATTAACAACTTGGGGATCTTTTGGCTTGTTATGTAACGTTTATTTACCATATAGTGTAAGAATACAAAAAGACACGGTAAAAGTTAAATTATTTAACTTAGAGTTAAATCTAATTGATAAGGTAAAAATAATAACCTAAACTTGTCTAAATCCTATTGTATGAGAGGATTTAGACCCATCCCCACTTTATCATAGAAATAAGACCCTTTGGAACCATTACTAACCGAATTTGACCTTAATATAAAATAATATTTTGAGATTTTCCTAAGGTGCCCCTCTCCTCCGTTATAAAAGGGCACCTCCACCCTCTCCTCCTCACACCAATTTGAGCATTCAAGCTCGGAAAAACCCTGCCAAAATCTCTTATCCAATTCCCTAGTATCATCCTAGAGGTACTGGTCTTCTTCAAATACCATCCTTAGTGCTTTATGTGGAGGTTAAGTAAAGGCGCGTCAAAAAGAGGTAATATCCATTACTGATCATTTTCAATTTCTTTCTTCTTCAACTTCTTCTTATTTAGTTGATTCATGATAAATTAATAACATCAGTATTTCTTATATACTTATATGTTATTAAAAATATGAAAAAACTCTAGTTAATCTTCTATCCATCCTACGGAAAAAGGAAATCACCAAGCGTGTGTACATACGGAATACCGTCTCCACGCAGTGGTGTAATCTATTTTCTGCCACCACCTTAATTGGATGGGTATAATGGTGTAATGAGTAATTATATATGATTATTATAAAGTTATATTGATACTGAGATAGTATACATAAACTTCAACACAATTCCACGACCATTGGAAAGATATCATCGCTCGTGCGTACGTACGGACTATCGTCTCCACGACGCGATGAGATTCATGGTCCATGTTAACCATTCCAGAATGATTATAAAGTATATATAATGAATAATAATGAAATATATGGCATGGTAAATCTACTGGATTTATGTATATATATATATATGTCATCTACTTACTTCCATTCAAGACAATAAGGAAAGGAAAACAATGTTCATGCGTACGTACGAACTACCGTCTCCATGAACGGTGTGTTTCATTTCATTTATCTATCTATAATATATATATATATATATACTGAATATATATCATATATAAATCGTATTTTATATTCTGGAAGTAATTAAATCATGATATTAGTAACAATAATGTCAAGAACAACAAGTCCAAACACCTGCGATAAATGAAACGATTTTACCCAAAACGCTTCTTTAACATGGAATTTACAAAAGAACGGGTAATATAAAGTCTTAAGTGAATCATATATGATATCATAACAATGAATATGATTCTTTAATAAGTTAATGACATTATTTAAATAATTATACAGGAGGTTTGGATACATACAAAGCATATCAGACATAAGGTAAGGGAAATATCACAATCTCATTTTTATCTGAGATTGTTTGTACTTTGGTATTTACTGGGGTGTATTTTATCATCCACATCCATGCTTCCTAAATATGTAATATTTATATCCTTATAAAATAGTGTATATCCAATTTTACCCTTCGGTGAGTTTTTAGTAAAAGATATGAAAGGAATCTTTTGTCGTTTTTCGTACGAGGTACTTTTTCACTTTTTCGACAAAAGTACGAGAAGAATGTTATTTTAACTTATACGGCATGAATGGATTTTTAAAAACAATATTTACAATAATCTTCCTTTACAAGTTTTCAAGTTTATTTTTAATCAACTTATTTTAGTTTAAAATTGTATGACATGTTAAGAAAGGAAAAATATTTTTGATGTAGAAAGGATATTTTCCTCAAGAATGGAGTTCAAGTGTTTAATCAAAATTATTTTCCATCTAAGATAATATAGGGTTCTGTTTCTATCCCTATTATTACATGGATTTGATTATGTTTTGATGGAAATATTTTTTATGAATTCTTTTATCTTATATGAATTTTTTTATGATGTCTTGTTCTTTAAGAATCCCATTTTTACAACATGGGTTATGCAATGATGTATGATTTATGATTTTGTGGCACACATAAAAATGGTATCATTATGAGATGGGTGGTACCTATATATCCCTCCAATGCATTGGGTAAAGATTTTATATCTCTTGAGATAGACATGGCTGGAACGGTAGGTTATACCGGTTCATTGAAACAGGACTAAAATGAGGGTGACTCGGTTCAGAAATGGACTTTTTCCATTAAGATAGTCTTGGCAATGTGTCTGGACTAATAAGAAATGATTCTCGATGATTATGTGTGTATGCTAAAATGTTTCATGTTTTATTTTATGATTATTGGGATTTCATTTCACTACTATGATTTATCCCATGATATGAAATTATGCTCTATTTTTCAGGTTAGTATTTCCAAAATGTTATGTTCTTATGAAAATGATGTGATTGATATTTCTTTTGTTTACCCTTACTGAGAATTTGAGCTCACCCTTTTATGTTTTCTTTTCCCTAGGATAAAAAGTAAGGTTTTAGGTAAAAAAAGAAAATTTTTATGGGAGATGTTGAAGATCTCTCTCCATGATTAGAAGATTATATTCCGAGTTTCCAAAGATACTAAACTATTACGATCATTGTGTGTGTGTTTTTGTTATGTACTAAGTATTCCGCAAAAGTAATGTAATGTCTATGTACTTTATGCTTTGGGTCTCTATAGTTGGTATCATAGGAAAGGTTTAGTCAACCTTTGGAAACTAGGATGTGAAAATGTTAGTGAGATCCCTAGAGATATTTCTAAGGTATGTCTAGGGATGTCCCTAAGGATAAGTATACGTATAGGATACAGTCCTAGAACTATGGTAACGATCATAGAATTTAACCTAAGATGTTAGATATTGAGGATACTCCCCCTTTATAATGTTGTTTTCCCTAGCATGTTTTTTTCCTCTCACACTATTTTTTTTGGGTTTTAGATGATGGCTGGAACCCGAAGGAACCATGTTGATCAATGCAATGGACAATGCAATGATTGTCCTCCTGAACAAACACATGTTATGGGAGATAGAGTGCAAAATATTATTTCTATACTTACACAATATATGAATCATTCTGGACTTCCAAATGAGCAGATAAGGGAACAATATTCTACTGAGTCCTTCATGAGGGAACGTCCACCTTCTTTCAGTGGGTCTTCCGATCCACTTGTTGCTGAACGATGGATCACTACCACTGAAAAGATATTTTCAGTTCTTCAATGTTCTGAACATGATAAATTCATCTTATAAGTATATCGTTTGGAAGGTAAAGTTGATCAATGGTGGAATCTTATCAAGAATACGAGGCCAAGAGATGAAATTAAGTCCATGGAATGGGACGACTTCAAGAACTTGTTTTTCAGTAAGTACTTCCCTCGTATTCATTGAACAAAGATGGAAAAGGAGTTTCTTGAGCAGAAGCAGAAGGATGATGAATCTGTTGGTATATACGAAGCGAATTTTACAAGACTTTCAAGGTATGCATCTAGCATTATCATCCAGCCTGAAAGTAAAGTTGATTGATTTTTCAGTGGCTTAAAACCAAGCCTTCTAAGGGAATTAGATATATGAGACTTCAGTAGATATGTAGAAATTGTGCATTGTGCTATCAAGGTAGAAATGGAAGTTGGTATTACATATCCATCTCATGGTTTTGACAAGAAACGAAAGATGGTGTTCAAGGAGAAATCTCAAAATAATGGTTAAAAGAAGATAAATGTTTCCTTATGCACAAATTGTGGAAAGAAGCATGGTGGAGATTGTCTTAAAGGGACAAGAAAATGTTTTAAGTGTGGAAAAGAAGGTCATCGAGCAGCTAAGTGTCGAAGTAATGGAAAAAGCGTTTCTAATGATGTGAATAAAGCAAACACTGCAGAGAACGCACCACCAACACTTCAATGATTCAAGTGAAAGGAAATGGGGCATTATGCTAATAAATTCCCTAATCAAAGGGTTAGTGATGATCGACATGAGCAACCGCTTAAGGCAATGGAAAAAGGGATGTCACATGCGATCACTATTGGCGATGTTGAATATGAAAACGATGTAGTGGAATGATTAAGTGTTTATGTAATGGGATTCCAAAATAATGTTGTATCATGGAGTATTGGAATATTTATGTATTGGTCTAATGTGGTATTCATTGTGATTGAGATATTTTTGAAAATAAGATGATATGAGTATAATGAAGGGAAATCGAGAAAATGAAATGTTTAACAGTATTCATGAGTTCATGATTGATATAAGGACTAAGTGATATTATGGTTTGAGTATATAGAATTTTGAGGATTTTGGTATGTGGAAAGTGTTAACTTTTAACTACATTCATGTTTTCACTATGGTTCAATGGGTATTCATTTTTTTCAAGAGAATACATGATTAAGGTATTCACATGATTGGAATGTGTCCAACAATATATATATATGGGGTATAAATAATGGTATCCACATGCTTGGTTGATGACATTTCAAGTAATCGTTTTCTTTATACTATGAGTGTGGACCGAAATATTTTAGATAAGCCTAAATATTTGAATGGATTATGTTGGACCTATTCTAAGTATTGTTTAAGGATAGATCTTTTTTGGATATTACTGATGGGATTTTATAGTAATGTAGTTTTAGAAAAAGGACAACCTGCAGGACGGGAGACAACCCATCACATCGGACAAGGCTGTGGGAGTCGAACCCACAATCGAAGTGCGATTGGCCCTTATCCCCTACCACTGGCCTACATGAAGTTCCTGTTTTGTAGAAACTAGTTTTATTATATTAAGAAGTATGATATATGAAGTATAAGTCCATTTTAGGAACCATATATGATTACTCTCACTATCGATGGACTTATGTATTTTTTGATAACTTTTCTAACCTTTTGTTTGAGACAGATGGAATGACCCATCATTCTATCACATGATCTGCTAACACATCACGGATGAAAAATTCAACTTCATTTCTTTAAGAGATGAAGTTGAAATTTTCCAATGAACGACCAATGGTGAGACTATACCAATAACACGAAAGTATTTCTTCTAATTCCTATTTCATCAACTTTAGGGAAATGATCTTGAAAACCAAAAATGTTGTCCCAGTTCTCTTATATCTAATGAATCAGATGGTACCTTAGATCGTCACAAATTTATGGCTTTGTGATTTCTGGCTTTTCTATAGCCATGTTCTCTACCACTCTCCATCAGAACATGATGGTTAGATTTCTCTTCCATATCCATATTTTCACCTATGTGGAAACCAATTGATTAGTTTATTTGGGTAATCATTACATTTCATACATTAGTATTTATAGCCAAGATTTGGTATTTCTTTTTACGATGTGGGTTTCTATTAAAGAAACTTTCTTGTAGTAAACCATTTATAACCCCGATGAATTTCGAGGGCGAAATTCATTTTAAGGGGGGTAGATTGTAACAGCCCGAGATTTTATGAAAAATATTCTTATTAATTTCATTAATGTTTTCTGTTGTACGCTACACCAAAATTATCTTGCTCAACACGCATCCTTGACATGCCTTTCATTACACGTAATCGCGACCTTCCTCGATAGCATGTGTAGTACGCAATACCGAGTTTCACTAAACAACGATATGCTATTAAAATATTATTAAAACTAGCCGATATGAATAGTAATAACCGATTTTTAAAATTTTGTAAATTTTATTTTTCAAAACGGACTTTAGTTTTGGATTCGGAATATCGAAATTAGCTTCAGGTGAAATTTTTGTACTTTTTGGATAACTTTCATATTCTAATGAATAGTGAAAATTACTAAATTTTAATTAAAAAGAACATTTTTAATATAAATAATTAATGGTGATAAATTATTAATTTTAGTGGTTTAAAAGTATATTTAGAATATGTTTTTACAATTTAATACAATTTTGGTCATTGGATGTAATTCTACATATAAACCAGACAAAAACAAGTGTCAATCTTTTGATGGTTATTATCTCTTAAAAACACGCTATTTGTTTTGACGATAGGAATTAATTTTTTAATAAATTAATGAAACTAATATGTTTTGAATTTGGTAAAATAGACATCATTTTTTGAGTTAATAATATCAAATATAGCTTAGGCCTAATTTTTGGTATTTTTCTGGAAACATTCATTTTTTGATGAATAGTGAAACCACTAAGTGGTAGTTAAAAAAACTGAATTTTTCAAAAAACATAATTTTACCACTTCTGTGAGTTCAATTTCGAAAATCCGAGAGACACGATTGATGTTAGTAAGTAAAATGTGGTTCAATGAGATGAAAATAAATTTTTGGTGAATAATAACTTTTTACTTTTTTTACCATGGTTAAAAGTAAATAGGGTAATTAAGGGTAAAAAAGAAATTATTATTACCCTAAAACATGTCCTAATTCTATTGGACAAGTTCAATTCGACCAAACACAACCTTAGGAATACAATATGACCATTTAGGCCCATTTGGATTAGATTAGGACATTTATTATTAATTTATTTAAAGAAGGGTTAAAATAGTAAAAATCAAAGATTAATAAGTAAATAATTTTTAATAATGGTTTATACATAAGACAAATTAAACTATAAATATTAATTAGAAATATAAAAAGATTTTCTACATAATGGTATTTTATTTGTAATTTTTAGACATTAAATAATTTAATTTATTTACGACACAACGATGATGCAGTAATTATCTTATTAATGAAATACTGACATAATGGATGTTATAAATACCGAAATAAATATAATTTGAGACTTTTTATGAACTAAATTAATTTAATAGGTTCATATTAAATGTTATTGTTGATATAAGTAACTTGGTTAGAACTTATAATTCTGTTATGAATTTCATAAAAATCATGTACCAAATAGTGTCAAAACTGACATAAATTAGTTTTTAAAACAAATATTATATTATTAATTGTTATTTAATTCCTAAAATCTAAGTTTCGTCCAAATGACTTATATAAGTATATATATATTTATAATAAACAACTTGGGGTTCTTTTGGCTTGTTATGGTATGTTTATTAACCATATAGTGTAAGAAAACAAAAAGAAACAGTAAAAGTTAAATTATTTAAGTTAGAGTTAAATCTATTTGATAAGGTTAAAATAATAACCTAAACTTGTCTAAATCCTATTGGATGAATGTATTTCCACCCATCACCACTTTATCTTCGAAATAAGACCCTTTGGAACCATTATAAACCGAATTTGACCATAATATAAAATAATATTTTTAGATTTTCCCAAGGTGCCCCTCTCCTCCCTTATAAAAGGGCACCTCCTCCCTCTCCTCCTCACCCCAATTTTATCATTCCAGCTCGGCCAAACCCTACCAAAATCTCTTCTCCACTTCCCTAGTATCATCCTAGAGGTCCTGGTCTTCTTCAAATACCATCCTTAGTTCTTTAAGTGTAGGTTAAGTAAAGGCGCGTCAAAAAGAGGTAATATCCATTATCGATCTTTTTCAATTTCTTTCTTCTTCAAATTCTTCATATTTAGTTGTTTCATTATAAACTAATAACATAATTATTTTTTATATAATTATATGTTATTATAAATATTAAACAATTGTAATTAACCTTCTATCCATCCTACGGAAAATGGAAATCACCAAGCGTGCGTACGTACAAAATACCGTCTCCACGCCGTGGTGTAATCTATTTTCCGCCACCACCATAATTGGATGGGTATAATGGTGTAATTAGTAACTATATATGATTATTATAAAGTGATATTGATACTTAAATATTATACATACACTTCAACACAATTCCACGACCATGGGAATGATATCATCACTCGTGCGTACGTACGGACTACCGTCTCCACGACGCGATGAGATTCATTATCCATGTTAACCATTCCAGAATGATTATAAAGTATATATAATGAATAATAATGAAATATATGATATGGTAAATATACTGGATTTATGTATATATATATATTTCATCTACATACTTCCATTCAAGACAATAATGAAAGGAAAACAGCGTTCATGCGTACGTACGGACTACCGTATCTATGAACGGTGTATTTCATTTCATTTATCTATCTATTATATATATATACTGAATATATATGATATAAAAATCATATTTTATGTTCTAGAAGTAATTAAATCATGATATAAGTAATAATAATGTCAAGAACAACTAGTCTAAACACCTACAATAAATGAAACGATTTTACCCAAAACGCTCCTTTAACATGGAATTAACAAATGAACGGGTGATATGAAGTCTTAAGTGAACCATATATGATATCATAACAATGAATATGATTCTGTAATAAGTTAATTACATTATTTAAATCATTTTACAGGAGGTTCGGATACGTACAAAGCATATCGGACATAAGGTAAGGGAAATATCACAATCTCATTTTTATCCGAGATTGTTTGTACTTTGGTATTTACTGGGGTGTATTTTATAATACACATCCATGTTTCCTAAATATGTAATATTTATATACTTATAAAATATTTTATATCAAATTTTACCGTTCGGTGAGTTTTTAGTAAAAGATATGAAAGGAATATTTTGTCGTTTTTCGTACGAGGTACTTTTTGACTTTTCTGACAAAAGTACGAGAAGAATGTTTTTTTAACTTATATGGAATGAATGGATTTTTAAAACATTATTTCCAAGAATAATTATTTACATGTTTTCAAGTTTATTTTTAATCAACTTCTTTTAGTTTAAAATTGTATGAAATGTTAAGAAAGGAAAAATGTTTTTGACATAAAAAGGATATTTTCCTCAAGAATGGAGTTCACATGTTTTATCAAAATTATCTTCCATCTAAGATAATATAGGGTTCTGTTTCTATCCCTATTAATACATGGATTTTATTATGTTGTGATGGAAATATTTTTTATGAATTCCTTTATTTATATGAATTCTTTTATGAAGTCATGTTGTTTTAGAATCCCATTTTTACAACATGGGTTATGCAATGATGTATGATTTATGATTTTGTGGCACACATAATAATGGTATCATTATGAGATGGGTGGGACCTATATCTCCATCCAATGAATTGGGTAAAGATTTTATATCTCATGAGATAGACATGGCTGGAACGGTAGGTTATACCGGTTCAGTGAAACAGGACTGAAACGAGGTTGACTTGGTTCAGAAATGGACTTTGTCCACTAAGATAGTCTTGGAAATGAGTCTTGACTAATAAGAAATGATTTTCAATGATTATGTGTGTATGCCACAAAGTTTCATGTTTTAAGTTATAATTATTGGGATTTTTCATTTCACTACTATGATTTATCCCATGTTAGGAAATTATGCTCTCTTTTGCAGGTTAAGATTTCCAAAATGTTATGTTCTTATGAAAATGATGTGATTGATATTTCATTTGTTTAACCTTACTGAGCATTTGAGATCACCCTTTTATGCTTTCTTTTCCCCAGGATATAAAGAAAAGTTTTAGGTAAAAAAATATGATCTTTATGGGAGATGTTGAAGATCTTTCTCCACAATTAGAAGATTATATTCCGAGTTTCCAAAGACACTAAACTATTACGGTCCTTGTGTGTGTGTTTTTGTTATATACTAAGTATTCCGCAAAAGTAATGTAATGTCTATGTACGTTAAGCTTCGGGTCTCTACAATGAAGGATAATGTGTGAGTCAAATGAAAAAATGTGACATAATAAATGGTTATTCCCATGAATAATTAAATGGTAGAATGAAATAAAGAACATCGTATCATTAGATCATTTAGAATAAGAATTTTTAGGAATTTAAATCATGAAATAAGTATAAGTCAAGGATAACTATTGATACAACATCACGTGGTGGATAGAATCTCATCATGGATTTGGTTTACTCCATAATCCCATAAATACCATATCCTGAGAAAAAACACTACCTAATTAATTGGAACATAATTCGGATTCACATATCATAATATTTATATGATTATGCATGAAAAAAAATGTAATCAATAATTAAGCATGAATATAAGAATTACCCAGTGAAGGAAATGGGTCTCATAACCATGTCATCAAGAAAAACTTGATGGAACATATTATGGGTTTTATAAAAGAATAATTTATTAACTCTTAGATGTTCATAAGCATAATTCATGATAAATGGATTCCAAGTGTAATGAATACTTCAAAATGAAATAGAAAATATCTCTTAGGAAAAGTACCTCTAAAGAAGTGATTTAAGAAAAATTGGTTGTGAGCCTTTGAAAAGGGTAAGGGAATAATAAATTCAATAAAACAATAAATGGACTAAAATTTTACCCCATGATAATTTTACTAATTTTATCAAACATTTCAAGGAAATATACTTTAAATGTGCTAAGAATCCAATAAATTCGATTTAATCAAGGATAGTTATCCAGAGAAATTAACAATGGGTCCACATAAAACATGTATATCCACATTAAGGAATGAATAATTAAGGAATGTATTTATGTTTAGTACATACATGCATGAAATTTATGAATTAAACATGAATGATAGAGTGATAATGTGATGTAAGAGGAATAAAATTTAAAACCCAATGAAAAAATGGTGGTTCATAGAGATCCCTTACTCGATGTTCTGAAATTGTTTTACACTTGTAATTAAAATCATATAGAATAAAATTAACATTTTTAATTACTAAATGTTGAAACATTTTCTTATAAATTTGATTTATTATAATTTTATTATATTTATTTATATCCAATTAAATGAGAATAAATTGTTAATTTCTTGGTTCTGAGGGTTCTAAGGTGAGATCACTTGTGAAAACATAAATATTTTCTTCAAAAATGTGAATAAATCTATTGAAATTAAATAAAATTGTATTAATTTATATAATAATGAAAAGTACACAAATGCAACTACGTTTTACAACATATGTATGATTCATTTATTAAGAAAGATACAATTTCTTGGTCAGTTCACTAAGGTATTTTCACCAACCATCGTGAACTATAGTTTTTATATCTAATTATATGATTATTAAAACATTACATAACATGAATTAAGTTGTTATGTAATTATTATAATAATTTTTAATCATAATTATATTTTAATTTCAATTATTGAATGTAGTGTAGAAAAAAATTGTGCATTGTTCATGGAGGGGTGACCCAACCATATTCTAAACAGTACGTTTGTTTTAGAATGTAATAAAGGGAGGGTAGAAGATGAATATATCATTTACACAATAATAAAATAATATATTTATGATAATAGTTCCACAATGTTGTGTTGGATGACTGGGGTAAGGAGAATGTAGAAGAATAAAATAATTAAAATGTGAACATTTTATATTGTTACCATCTGGATGTGGTACCATGAATTACATCTTAAGGAGATTTGGGGTCTATATATTTAGAACAAGCCAGTATGTACATGGGGAGATATTTATAGAGATAGTTGGATAGATATTTGGAAATATAGAAGGTTTAGACGGTGTGAGGAGAATATGTAGTGACAGTTTTATTTATCTATATAGGGAGGTGTAATATAATTAATTTTTCATGATAATAAAAAAAATATTAATGATTTATGACTTTTTTTGAAATATTAAGTTTAAATAAAAATATATTAATAGAAGATTTAAAGAAATTTTAAGGATAAAATCCCATTTAACACCTTGGGATAATTTATGTAATATTTTCTGTGTTTGTAACCAAGATAGTTTGGTATTTTGAGTCCCATAACATCTTATTATATTCGAATTAATTATAATAAACATATTATATTATGCACTTGTTTTTTTCAAAATAAAATAATATCTCCTAAGATGTGTATTTTATGAAAAATCTGAGACCATGAATTGATCCTTGATGAGGGGTTTACCCAAGGAATGATATATCATTATTGTGTGTCAGAATATTGTTAATATCACATGTTACAGCAACTTGTTTAATATTTTTATTTATATATTTCAGGAAATAGTTTAATTTATTCGTAATGGTGTCTCATATGAGAAATATGTGACCACCGTTAGGTTTAGGTTGATGGATTTACTATATAAATTATATAAAATATTTGTGTGTTATGTGTTTGGTAAAGAAATTATGTGAATATAAACTATATAATATTTTTATTAAATATTTTTGTGGATAAAATTTCATATCTCCCTAACGGTGTGTCATATGATAAACCGGAGACCACCATTACGTTTGGGATGTGGGGTCTACCCAAGGAGGGATATAAAATTTGTTCACATTAGGAATTGTGTTTGATCTCATGTAAGGATATTTTATTTATTTTTCTATTATTGTGTTATTAGTAAATTAATTATAAAAAATTGGATTTTTTAATTCATTTTATTCTCAAATTCTTTAACCCTCCATTTTTCAGGTAGGGATGATATAAATATATCTAATACAACTTTTTTGACCTTTTAAATTAGAATAGCCTTAATGATTTTGAATTAATATCTCCATATTGATGATTAGTGTTGGAAAACATGCATACGCATTTGAGATCTTAAAATATTAGAACCACTCAACATCCCATTTTGGTCGATATGGTTGAGTATGGATGATTCAAATACTCCCATACAAGAAATTAGGAGTCTTTTACATTCACCATTCTTGGTTACAAGAATGAATTTTTGGTTCTCCTCCATAGCATTGCTATGCTAGGCGCCTGGAGGGGTTATCCTAGTTTCATAATTATTTTTTTTAATATTATTTCCATTTGTTCACTTATTCTAAAATTAAAATAAATATGTTTTTTAAATAAATAAATATAAACTAAACATATCGTTACATTATAAAAATATTGAAATATAATATATGTTATTTTTTGGGACATTATAATTAGTAAAATAATAAAAATATAATTGAACTGAATTGTCACAGATAAATATAGATTTTTATCGAATGATGATTATGTTATATTCTCATTGATATTTTCTATATGATAATAAAAGAGATTTTATAAAATTACCAAATTATTATTTTAAAAAATTATTTAAATTTTAATTAAATCAAATTATAATTTATTAGTAATTATCAAATTATAATTTAATAAATTAATTTATTATCAAATGTTAAAATTTTGAAATTATCAATGATAATTTTAAAGAATTAGCAAGTAGTAATTACATCATATTATCTTTGGAAATATAATTATATTTTTTCATTAATATTTATATGGCATGGCACATGTGTTTTCTAATTAATTTATAGATATAAATAATCAAATGTTATTTTATAATTATTCTTGAGGATAATTTTTTTTCGAGCACGACATTGAGCTAAAATGATAATTATGAAATTATATTGTTGAAAAATAGATAAATAATATTTTTGAAATAAAAATTAATTATAATAGATTGATAAAGTGAGGAAATATGGATAAATTTCATAACCTAAATGAAAAGTGTTTTTTGAAGAGATACATCACCTAATGATCCAGAATTGTCCCACACTTGCACATAAAATCATGGATAATGAATTTATAATTAGTAATTACTTTATTCAAGGATTTTTCAATAACTATTTGAAATATTATAATTTTATTTTTATATATATAACCATGTTAATTATAAGAAATTGTAAATTTCCTTTTTTAAAGGGTGTTTGTTTCATTATTTCAACCTCAGATTGCTTTTTGATAGTTAAATAATTTCTAGTCAACTAGGAATAGAACTAAAAAAGTTAAATGAAGTGGTATTAATTTACATTTATTAACTAAAATGATTGCAAATACTCGGATGTGTTCTGACATAGGGATGATTCACTAAGTAAAAATGCGTCCATTTTATATTTAGTTCATTTAGGTATTTTTGCTTCCCGTCACAATGTAGATTTGTTTTATTTAATTGAATTATTATTATAAAATAAATAACCATTAATTAAATCATAATATTTTAATTATAATATTTTTCTATCATAATTATATTTTTATGACCAGCCTAGAAATTGGTGGAGAAAAATGAAGTGCATTGTTCATTGGGAAAGTGAAACAATCATATCATAAACAATACATTCATTTATGAAATAAGAAAAATAGATGGTAGAAAGTGAATATACAAAAAATAATATAATATGTTAACGATTCAGTTTTTATTATTTAATATTGGATGAGGGAGGTGAGGAGAATGTTGAATATGAAAATAATTTAAAGGATAAAATTTTAGAACATTACCTCTTGAATGTTGACTCTAGAAAGATATCTTAATAAATTCGGGATAGTAATTTTTAGGTGAAAAGACAACGGTATGTGTGGTGATAGAAGTGAGTGGATATTTGAATAGTGATTTGGAAATATTCAAGGCTTATATGTTGTGGGAATAATGTCTGGTCAGGGGTAGTATTTATACAGGGGTGAGGGGTGGTTTTGAATATTATATTCATTTGTTTATTATTTTTGGTATTTATTATAAAGAGTATAAATTATTGTGATATTTGTAGTAAATGATTCTTGTCATTTCAAAAGAATGGTTTCATACATTATCCTTGAATAAAAAATCCAGATGTTTATCTTATATTGATAAATACAGTATTTTGTTGTACTTCAATATTCACAAAAAATTCCACTATTTTAAATACATACCAAAAAATCAACTAATCCTTTTATCAAATTTATATTCCGAAAATAAAATAAATTTTATTAAAATTTCCTTATAAATCTGAGACATTTAATTTTTAATAGAAAATCCTCATTTATTTGAAAAATACAAATTTTAATATTAAGATATATTTTATGAGCCTTTGAAAAGGTACAAAATGTATAATAAAATTATCTTATAATAATTATAAAATTTATTAATAATTTAAAAACCCATATTATGAAAATTAATATTATTTTGATTTATTATATTTTTCTAAAAATTAAAAGAAAACATATATTTTTTTTATAAAAATATGAATACATAATTTATCATTTATAAAACATTTATTTACAGGGATCATTATATAATACATCATATTATTAATTTATAAGTAAACTAAATATAATTTTACACTTCCATGGATTAATATACTATTCCAATTGTCATGTTGTTATTCCATTAGATAACTATTCCAAAATACTGTATTTTAATAGTCATATTTCCCCCCACCATTATATAAATACTTAATATTTCATTCATTATTTGTTCAATTATATTTAATGTCATGGTAATATATTTTTATATTAAAAATTCATATTTCATTACTAATTTTATTCTTTATTTCTACATTCGTGGGTATGATTATTTTGGGTGATTGAGCACATCTAAATTTTCTTGTTAATATTGTCTTATTTTATATTTTTCCCCATTATAATACATTAAATTATAATGGTCATTTTTTTATTTAAATATATTTTTCAAATTAATATAATAAAAAGAAATTGGTTTTATCTTGTGGTTTGTGTGATATATTTCTAAAAAAATATAATAATGTAAATTAAATTAATAAAATTCTAGGTCATTATATAAATACACATCATAAATCATAAAGTATAAATTTATATATAAGTATATGAATATGTACTAATTGAGATTATTGAAATTGTTCAAGGATTAATACTCCTTATTATATTACCACCCTTGAAGGGACAACATGGTGGTTGATGCTATGAACATAAATTATCATGCTACTGTATCCATGAAAAGGATCTAAAGATTCCAAATATTTATGGATATATGACCTATTGACATAGAAATAACAAGGTACTAGATTAACTCATACCTTGGATAATTTTTTATTCAATCCTAAAATTATGTGATAACGAGGGAAGTATAAAATGATGATATAAATCTTCAAAATATGGATCAAAATGCTCCAAAATTAACCCATTAAAATGATACTATTATATGATATTGAAAAAATATATGTATCTAAACAATATAACTTATAAATAAGTATATTTTGGATGATGAACATTCTACATCATCTATTATTCAGTATGGTAACATAAATATGAATAGATATATCAAATAGAACTAATGGAGGTAAAAATGAAGAGGGATATTATACTATATAAATCATGTCTGATGATCTACAAGTATGTTAATTATTGACGAAAAATTCCTTAATAGAATATTCAAATATCAACTATACCCATATGGATATCAAAAAACATGACTATTGATTTTGTGTTTGGTCTTCCAAAGAGCCCAATTCTTATAATGTTATTAGGGTTGTAGAAAACTATTAGATGAATTTAACACATGTTATTATTATTTTTGGGGGTTATAACACTCTATAATAATTAAATGATAATTATAAAGTATATGGTAAGGATAAATATATTATGACATTTATATAATATATTATCCTGATCTGATGTGCACCATGATGTTTTGGAGAATTATTTTACCAACATAGGATAAAAAATATATCATTATCATAAGGGAACTGTTTTAGGATTGGGTTGGGATGATTATTAGAACTCATATATTAATGGAGATAATTTTATAGAGAATGATATTAAGGCTATATATATATCATATAATTACTAATATGATTAAAAAAATTAAATGTCACATTGAAGAAGTTAATTTCAACAAAGCACTAAGTTTATAATCATCAATGGGATTAGGAATTTGAGGTTAAGGAATTGGTATTTTTTTAATATAATTATGGAATATGGTTATGATTTTTTTGAATAAGCGAGATTTTTTCCCTAAATATATCCCACCTCTAAATATATTTGAATGTGTGGGAATTATTTCTTATTTGTTAATGATTGTATTGAACCAATCACAAGTGTATGATGAGTTCATTATAATATTATCAAAGAAGTTGATTCAAAATCCATGAAATATAATAAAATAAATGAAGGTGTACTAGACTCATTTTCTATATTATAAATAATCAATATAGATCATGGATCATATGTACAAATTTATATGAAAATCAATAGCCACCTAGTGATTATTCAATAGTGAAATGATATGATTGAATATGAAATGAGGGAACCCATATATGTTATATGATAGAATTACCCTCGATCATTTTAATATAAAAAATGAAATCTTGTAGGGGAAAAAATTAATGATGGAGAATATTACAAAATATATTTTTTGTGTGAAATTCAATAAATTTTTTTTATTGGTTGGATATCTTGTTTTACCCGAAACACGGAGCTAATATATTCTATGACCTATTTCATTAAGGTATAATATTACAATTTAAAATGAAATAAAATGAAATATCTTACAATATAACTAATTGAAATGTAGTTATGAAATTTATAAATTGAGTAAAACAAATATTTATTAAAGATATTGTAATATTTATATATTCATTATGATGATCTCCAAGGAAGATTATATAACCAATGATACTATAAAAAGAATGAAAAATTAAAAATATGATAAATATTTTTTGAAATAAATGGATGAATATGATGAATGGGTCATTGAGAAATGTGTATGGTTATATAACGGAATAAAAAAGTAATAATGTGGTAGTTTAAAATACAATTTTAAGACATATTATTACTGTATATATGGTCATTGGATAAATAACCATTACGTATAACAAGCATATTTATGAAATTACTATAATCCTTTAAATACTATTTTTAGAAATGAATAATTTATTATAAATCATATATTAGAAATTAATAATATATAATTAATATCCATTAAATAAAGAAGGAATGATAATAAATACAAATATAATCATACCTTATATAATATATTGTTTTAATTGAAGGAAAATAATTTTTTATAAATTATTATGCTTTATTATTTTAATGTTATATTTAAACTACTTATAGAATATATTTGATAAAATAAATTTCATATTTGGAATATATTAATTAATATTAGGTAAAATTTTTGATTTAATATTTTGGGAAAAAATTACTGAGGTGAATCGTGAGTGAGATCAATAAGTAGTGAAAATAGTAAAATGTCATATGTGGTTAAAATAAGGTATAAATTTAGTGAAATGAAATAAATTTATGTAATGGATTTAATCTATAAAATATTTTTATCCACTTATGGGTAACATTCCATGTCACAGACTAACACATGATACCCATTACCTAAACACTAGAGCTATTTCTGGAAAGGATAAAAATTAATTACTAATCCCTTTATGATAGAAACATTATACTGGGAATTATTAACACAAATTTTGAATTTTTTTAATAATAAATCCATCAAGTGGATCCCATTAGAGAACTCAAAATTATCATAACATTGATTTTTGAATCATATATCTAAATATTTAAAACAATAAAAATATCTCACCATCAATATAATATAAATAAATGTTCATGAATAAACATAACTATTTTTACAACACATCATTTTAGTGTATATTTTATCTTTTAATTGAGTCAATTTTTTATATCTTATAAAGAAATAAATTTTAAAATTAAATGATAAATTCCCATAAATTATAATATGAAACACATTTTAATGTATTTAAATTGTTCAATAATGAATTATAAATCTCATTTCAAATATAATTTATTTTAGAACAATTATATTTCATTAATTGGGAATTTTTTTTTAAATATAGTATTTTTAAGAATTTATAAAAATATAAGTTATCTATAAAATTAACGTAAATAAAAAAAATTAACATGGTAGAATTGATGAAATAATCTTCTAACTATAAAGTGTCATAAATTTTTATTTAGGTCTATAGATAAATATATTTTAAAAATAATTAATTTTTAAAGATAAAAATGGTTTATTTGAAGTATAAAATTTATAAAATATCATTTATTATACATGACAAAAATTAATAATCATTCCTGAAATTATTGTATATTCGTTAAAAATGATGACAAAATCATTTGACAATAACACGAAATATTTTATAGAGAATTAGTTTTTATGTGTGTGATTTGTAAAAATTAAATTGATCAACATTAAATAATTATTTTAATTAAGATTATTTATAATATTTTAAAAAAGTACTTTACCAGTAATTTAATGGTATTTACTAGTCATGGAATGATTGTATGTTCATTTTTATATGTTAGTGGATATATTAAAAAATAAATAGTTTTCTTGGCATTTTGTGTGATTAATTTAATATAAATTTTTAACATTAGAAATTAAATATTTAAAATTTGATTACAAATTTGGAATTAGGATGTTAAAATAAGGTAATTAGATAAATTTTTTTGTTCCTTGATAAATAATTATCGTGGTAAAAATTTTATCACTGAGGTAATTATTAAAATGTATAACGAGGTGTTAAAAAAGAGATGATGATTAAATTATCATAAAACATTTATAAATTTGATTCATTTAAATAATTTAACCATGTATTATATTATCCTATAGAATGGTAAAGTCACAAAAAAGACTTATTTTAATAATATTTTTTTCCATTTAATTTCCAATGTTTCCTTTTTTCTATTATCCCATACATTTTTGGAGGAACATGTGAGTTTTAATGATTCAGGCAAAACCATGGGCCCATTTCCAGATTTAAAAACCAATTTTGATTATTTTATAAATAATTAATTTTTCAAAAATTTACACCCAATCCACTTTCTGATTGACATCTCTTAGTATATTAAAACCACAATATCCATTATGAACTCATTGTAATCTATAATCATGATGGATTTGTTGTTTTTATTAAGGTATTGGGCCAACCCGGAATCCCATTTCCTGTATTAATCTTCTTTAATTATTTATTAAATCATTTAATTTATATGTTTTTTAGTGATTTCAACTCTTACCCAAACCCACTTACCCAAGGCGCTCTGCCATGCTCTCCCCCCCCCCCTCTTTGGAGCTCGTATTCACCACGAATATGGGACAAACCTCTCTGGATTTCTCAAAATCACCCAGATTTGAAGAGGTAAATTTTTTCATTAATAACAACTTTATTTTTTACACTTTTCCCCCATTTTAGCTTCTAGAAGACCTCTTTATACTTATTTGAACCTAACATTCATATTTGGTTGTTTTTATATTCAACAACTAGTTTTTTGGGTCGTTTTATTCAATATTATCTCAAGTAAGTTTTTCTCTCTTCATTTCATTCCTTCCCCTTGGAGTTTCATCCATCTTTAATTAAGTTATAAAATGTCCAGAAGATATGATTCATAACTAGGGTTTGATTTGGTGTCTTTTTGGTTAAATATTTTTTTAGTATGGATTTTACTCAGACATTGTGAGATAGTGATGCAGTTGAAGTTTCGCATAACGAATAGGTGTTTTGAAACAAAAGGTAGGTGATTCCATGTGTAAGAATCCTATTATGAGTTATATTTTCTTCATTCATATTTTTATCAAGATCTAATTATATAATGTTTGGTTCGGGAACCATTTTTTGTAGTATTGATTAAGTGTTTACTTTCAAAGTTGCATATTTGTTTGAAAATATGTGTATTCCACGTGTATTGTTTGTTTTATCATTTGAGGTAATTTAATAACAATTTAAAGTGGATTAAAAACTGATTATAGGGCTGAAAATATATTTTGTATTTGTATTGGGGTGATTTTGTCCTTGAATAATGATTTTGAAATGATTTTTGTGAGAAAAAAATTGTTATACCCCTTGAGATTGTTTTATGAAAATTGAAAGTGATTTATTGAGTTAAAAAAAGTAGTAAATTAAATTACATGTACTATTTTGGTGAGTGTGTTCACTTTATATGGGGTTTTTAAGGGTAAAATAGTGATTTTAGGTGTTAATCATTTTTCAATTATTTTATAATTTTACAAAATTATTTATCAATTTGCAAAAAGGTGTGAAATGCGTTTGGGCGCTGTTTTGTGTGAGTATGATATGAAAAATGAAATTTTTTTGTGAAATGAGTATTATAAAACATGTGTTTGTGGTGTTTGGTGTGTGTGTGACTTGGAACTAGAATTTTCATTTTCAAATTCTAATTCTTGTCTTGTGGAACACGTTTTAGCAGAAGTGGAAAAACCAAGGTATCTAGGTGGGTAGACGTGTACTTGTACGTAAGTGATCATGTGGGGTTTGGCCCCAGTTTCAAATAGCATGTTTGACGATGAAAAAACTAACTAATATATGATGTTGATAATGATGATTAGGTTTGGTGACAACTAAGTTATGGTTATGATCATTACTAGTGGATTGTGTTCACGAGAACAAATATTGGTATGTCTACATTCACCAAGATACAATGTACTTGGGACCCACAACAAGCTAGTGACTAGGGGTTATTTACCTTTGATTGTTCTCATTAGGTACATTATTCTAACCATTATCATTAGATATATTTTACTAGTTAATTCAAGATATTTGGAATTTGATATAAATGTGTGGATTATTTAATGTAACCCACTTGAAAACTATTTTCATTTAATGTTTAATCTCTTTAAAAATCTTATTAGCATTTCATGTTTATGAATCCTTGCATGATTTCTATCCTTGAATGATTTCCACATATAATATTTTAGTGGTTTAATCCTACTGGTATTTGTCTCACACCCTAATTACAACCTTTTTTGTAACTATACATGGTAATTTTTCCACAGGTTTAGGTAATGCTTTTAGTTCTAGTGGTTTGGGTTTCTAGCGGTTCTTCTCATCACAATGTCATGGAGATTTCATGAGGGTGGTTACCATTGCCATGAAATGGTTCTGGGTATTCACATTTTGGGTTTCATCAATTATTATAGTCTTTGAGAATTGTTTTAAATTAGGTAATTCAATTATGAATTTTTTGTACAAGATGGTTTATTTTGAAATTTCAAGATTTGTTATATTGAATTTTTTGGGTTTTCTATTTATAAACTCAGATAAATCATTTTAAAATATCATTTTGTGATACCCTATAACTTTTTCTAGACTATGGGGATCGGGAACGGCCCTCGGACCTTTCCCAAGGCTAGGTCGGGTTCCAGTTTCGATGGAAACCAGATCTAGTTTGTGAAAAAGTTGTATCATTGGAGTTTATGTTTACTCTTTGGATCACTTTATTTTAGGATGAGTTGGCATTTTCTGGATCTATGGTTATTAGGATGTGACATTCCAATTAAATGTATGGTTCTTGGATAGATTACCTCGTGATGGGATTTAAGTCTCTAGGTGTGGTCAGGTTTTATCTGATTCATTTTGAATTCATGGGTCATTGATTGTTGGGGAAATTAAATGAGATTTGGGTCAATGGTTTTAGTGGTCTCGCATGTCCTGGTAAGCCATGTGGAGCTAGGTATATTATCCTAGAACACTCTCTATGATGGTGATGTGATTGTAATATGTCAGTCAACTATATATTATACGTCACCCTTAACAACAAGTTTCCTCTCACATTGTCTTCTATCCTTTTGTTATGGAATCTTTGAATCTTTGTTTTAAAATTATAAATATGACATGAATTAGGAAATGTGAACTTTTAAGCAATGATTTTTTAGGTAATGAGGAAGTTGATTGATTTCATAAATAGAGGAAATGAATTTTTTTTAATCTATTTTTAAATAGTAAATGGTTTGTTTAGACCTATTTTAAAATTATTAATAATGTTAGAGTGGGTTTTGAAATTCTATTAAAAAAGACCTTACTGAATTATTGACAAGTATTTAGAGTTGAATGATTTTTTTTGGGAATTTATGTTTGGGGTTTTAATTTAAATTTTAATTTGGTAATTAGAAAACATTTGAAATGTTTTCTAAATAGTTGGAATATTTTTTATATAAGAAGAGATGGGTTTTTAAATAGAGGGGTGTTGATGAAAGGGCGCTTTTATTCATAAAACTGGGAGTGTTTTGTAATGGGCTGAAATGTATCCAAATTAAGGTATTAATTGAATATGAGTTTTTATTTCAATGATTGTGGCTTTTAAAATGTTTATAAGATGTAAATTAGGTGTTTATTATATGGATTTCAGTTTTGAGAAAATGGATGTGTCAGTTTAATGTTTGGTTTTGAAAAGTGGAATGATTTTTTGTTTAAACCTTATATATTTACATCAGAGACAACATACATATGGTTATATGGGATGATGGATGGTTAATGAAACGGATGAATGAGTTTTGGGATGGATATGAGTGGGGTTCCATGTGTGGTATGTAAATATGCATGTGTGAGGCCCATATGATATCATTGGGGGGTACGCTAACCACCAACCTCTTTATATACATCGATGTGGTTTTTTTAAGGAAAACATGATAACTTGATGACTGGTTTGGGATGGTGTGTATTATTTGTTTTTGGAAATGTTTTCGCTGTTCGATGTTTTTATTCGAATTACCCCTCTTGTTTTAAAGGTTTTTTAGGTTTGTGTTTGGTCGGTAATCTTGGTGGAAGGGGTGGTTAGTGGTCTCTTCTAAGAAAAGGTTTGGAATATTTTATGGTGGTTCCAGTCATCTATTCGGTTCTAGTTTGTGGTACATTTTGACCAATAGAATATCTTTATTGTGTTATTGGGATCACTCATTGGATAAATTATTCCTCTATCAAGGGTTAATTCATGATTAAAGTGAATCCCAGATTGGTTCGCCATTGGAAAATCCACTAGTTGATCAACATAAGGAATTTCATCTTGAGTTTTGGAGATTGAGTATACCCCCTTTACCTTTATATGTTTTGAGGATCCTCTTGTGGTGGGTGAGTTCTCGTCAATGTTTGAAAGAGGCCTTGGTTAATTATGTTAACTAATTCGTCGAAGGTGAAAGTAGTCAAGGGTTGTCAGTGTGGATGGTGTAAAAGATGGCCTCTAGGTCCTTCTTAGTCTATTCAAAGCATGGTATTATGTAAAACTACAAGAATAGCAAATATTGTCATGAGAGTCTGTTATGGACTCTTTCTAGAATTCTCTGATGTTTGGGGACATTGTATAAGATCCCCCTCTATGTATTTTTTCTACCAGTCGTGATTTTCATGTTTGGTGATGCCTTGTGGTGTTTTCTTCTCATTTTACTATAAATGTGAATGTTGTGAAATTTTATTGGGTTATCTGTTTTTTATTAAGTGTGTCTCCCTTCAGAAAATCTCAAAATCCTATGTTTATCAGAAGGTGATTCTATATATCCTTTCCGCTTTATGTTTCTTATCCAATGAAACAAGGGGTCACGTGTGAGCATCTTCAAAGAACCTGTTTTAGTGAAATTTTTTGTTAGGGTAATGTGATTTTTGAATGTGTTATGTCTTGGCAAACCAATATAGGATCATGGTACAGTTTTTATGTCACTAAATTGTGATATTATGTTCAGGGGGTTTCTAAAGACTAACTGTGAGGCCAAAGATGCTTCAATCATTTATGTACCATCCATAGTTCCCGGAGTGATGTTGGCACATAGTCAGGGGAAATCCCCGGGTTGTTTAAAACCTTATACAACACCATATCCTCAGTATAAAATATGGTAATAGTTTAAAGCCATGGTGTTTCCATATTTCTTTTTTTGTTCCCGTTCGATGGGAATGGTTGGGAGGAACTCGTTCCCATGTTATCGTCTAATTTGATTCCACCCCCATTTGGTTTCCATTGATTTTTTGAAAATGATTGCATATTTGGCACTATAGGTTTAGCACATAGTTAGTAGTAACCATTCTTCATAAAAAATGAAGATAATAGGATCCCCACAGTTTGTGCATGGTTTCCCAAAATGTGTGGACTAACCATGTGGATTTCCTAACACTTTAAATGTTTGGGTCTTTTTGTGTCATCCTATGTGGGTAAGTTATGATGGATGGTTCTAATGGTGGGGAGACCCACTATTTGTCTTATGTTTGTTCTACATGAAATTTCTAATAGAAGTATACCCATTTTATTGGGGATTCCATTCGGACCTCCCCTTATTAGTGTCTTGATTTTGACTCGAGAAAAATTAAGGTTCTCTCTGATGGTGGGGAGCCCATTGGTGTCCACCCTCCTTACTAGTAACTCAGATGTGTCCTTTGAAATGTATTGGATGTAGGTATTCTCATTAAGAGATATCTAACTAATGACATCATCCATGGGTATATGATGGGATTGGAGAGAGCCTAACAGTCTAGTTAAGGTAAGGTAAATGTAACCTTATTCGATGTTGTTGTTCATTTGGGTAAATTTCTTGAGTCTTGTTTGGATAGTGTTTGAGTAGTTTTATTTTAGGATAAATTCTCAACGTGATTGAATGTTTCAGGAATGTGGTGTTTGTTTTGGTTTGTGTGAGTATTCCTACTTTAATTGATCACTGGAGGTGTTTGACCTTTGGGGGCAAAGCTTGGTATATAAGTCCATTTATATATTTCAGATGGGTTATGTTTTTTTCTTTTGGCATTGTTGTTGCCTTATGAGCGTGGAAAGATTTATTGGGGGTATAATTGTCACATACATGAGTTAATTTAATGTAATATTTCATTTAATTTACATTCTTACTTTTTTGTGGGGATTTCCCATTCATTTTTTCTAGAAAGGTTGAGTTTTCATGATTTGGGCCAAACCGTGAGCCCATTTTCAGATTTCAATTCCAATTTTTTTTATTTTATATCCATTTAATTTTTTAAAATTTAAAACCCATCAATCATTGAAATTGGAATCCAATTTTATATTAAAGCCACCATATCCATATGGACCTCATATGAATCCATAATCATGATTGATTTGGGTTTTTTATTAAGGTATTTGGCTAAACTGAATGCCCATTTACTGCATTAATTGTTTTTTTAATTCATTAATATATCATTAATTTTTTTTGTTTTTTTTGTAATTCAAACTATTACATGAGGCCACTTACCCATGAAGCAACCCAATACTCTTCTCTCCCTCTTTGGAGCTCATATTCATTGAGAATATGGGAGAAAATTCTCGGTATTTCTCAAAACACCCTAATTTGAAGAGGTAAATTGTTTTATTCATAACTCATTCAATTTTTAATATTTTCCTCCCATTACAATTCATACGTGACATATTATCCCTTTTTAGAACTTCACTCTCATTTTTGGATTTTTTGAAATTCCTATACTGGTGTATTTTTGAATTTTTATTAAATACTTCTTCAAGTAAGTTTTTCTCTCTTCATTTCCTTCCTTCCCCTTAGGGATTGCTCTCTCTTAAATGAAGTAGTAAAATTACCTGAAGTTAGGGTTATTAACTAGGGTTATATTTGGTATATTTTTGGTCAAATATTGGGGTTTTATGTTGGATATCACTCCCTCATGGTTCAGTGGTGATGTAGATGTTGTTTCGAACAATGAATTGGTGTTTTAACACAAAAGTTTGGTGGTTCCAGGTGTAAGAATCCAAAGATGAGATAACTTTGAATCATTCATATTTTAATCATAATTTACATACATTTATTTTGGATTGGGTACCATTGTTGGTAGTATTGATTAAGTTTTTAGTTAAAAAAATCATATTTGTTTGAAAATGTGTGCTTTCCATGTGAATATTTTGTTGTATCATTTGAGGTAATTTGATAAAATTTTAATGTGATTTAATAAATGTTTCTAGGGATTTAAACTCTATTTTACTGGTATTTGGGTGATTTTGTCCTTGAATGATGGTTTTGAAATGTGTTTTGTGAGAAAAACATTTCAATACCCCATGGGATTGTTTTTATGGAAATTGTAAGTGATTTATTATGTTATAAAAAATTGTAAGAGGATGTGCATGTACTATTTTGGTGAGTTTGTTTACTTAATATGTGTTTTTGAAAGGTAATGTGGTGATTTATGATGTATAAATTTTTTATTATGTATTATAATTTTCTGAAATGATTTTACAAATTTCCCGGAAGGCGGAAAACATGTTTGTGTGCTGTCATCCGTGAGTATTCTGTGAAAATTGAATATATGTTATTGAAAGGTGTATTATGCAATAGTTTTCTGGGCTATTTTTTATGTGCGTTACTTGGAACTAGTATTTTCATGATGAACTTTTTTTAGAACAAGAGGGAAAACATAAGTAGTATATGTGGGTGGACGTGTTCTTGTATGATAGTTATCCCTTGGGGTTTGGCCCTAGTTTCAGGTAGAAAGTTAGACGATGACAAAAATAACTAATATTTTATGATGATGTTGAAGATTATGATGATGATAATGTGGGTACACTAGGTTATGATTACAATCCATACTAGTGGATCGTGTACTGAAGAACAGATATTGGTATGTTTACTTTCACTGAGATACGAGGTACCTGGGACCCACAATAAGCTAGTCCCTTGGGGTTATTTCCCGTTTCATGTGCACATTAGATACATTATGATAACCATTGCATATGATATGTTTGGATGGAAAATTCAGTAGCTTGGGAATTCTATTTTAATGTGTTGATTCATTAAAGTACCCCACTTGTAAACTATTTTTATTTATAGTTGCGTCTCATTAAAATTATGATAATCATTTCATGTTTTTGAAAACATGCAAGATTTTAATCATTTATTGATTATCAAATGGAAAAATTTAGTTGATGAATCCAAAGGGATTTGGATCACACCCTTATTACATCCTTGGGTGTAAGTAGTCTTCGTTATTTTTTCATAGGTTTGGGTAAAACATTTAGTTCTAGTGGATCTTGTTTCTAGCGGTCCTTCTTAGCGTATTGTCATGGAGATGGCATAAGGGTGGTTCCCCTTTGCATGAGGAAGTACATGGACTGTCAATTTTTAGTTTATTATTTTTTTATAGACATTGATAATTGTTTTAAATTATATAATTCAATTCGGTATTTTGGTAAAATATTTTTTCTTTAAAAAATCATTATTTATTATATTGTATTTATTTGTTGTTTTATGTTAATAAACTCTGGTAACCCAATCCCAAATTCCATTTTGTGATACCTGGGATCTTGTGAGAGACCAATGTGATTTGGAATGACCTTCGGTTCCTGCCACGATCTAGGTCAATTGTTGTTTTTGATGGCGACCAGAACATTTTTGTGACATGTAATACTTATATATGTTTGTCACTGAATATGACTTTATATTATTTTATTGAATATAATATTGATAAGTATTCCACTCTTATATCTTATAAAATGGAATCTCCTCCCCTTAGTTATTCGCAAAATCTGGGAACTCTAGCCCTTCCAATCATTACCCAATTCACTTTATAACTTCCTTAACCCTTTTTATAGGTTCTTCACCCCATAAAATACAAATCTAAAAAATAAATAAACTATAATCCAAGTTAGGATTCATGAATAATAATTAATCATATTAACCAGAAATATTAAAATTTATTCCAACTTCTACATCCATATAGACTATTATATTTAATAAATAATAAAATCATTATATTATTTATACGTCAGTTTTTGTATATATATGAAATAACTATTATATGTTGTAAATTTGACAATAATAGATGTTTTATTGATCATAAACACAATTTATTATTCTAAAAACTTAAAATAATTTAACTGTAGATATTATTACCTAAATATAATATGAAGAAGTTGGTCAGTCAATCATTAAGTTAAATAGGAATTTGGAGACAATTTTGAAGGCCCACACTATATTAAATCACTTGAAAACAAGAGGAAATCCACCAACCACAGAATGGTAAAAAAGAATCTCCTAGGCTCTACTAAATACTGCCAGCTAACTGCTAGGAGAACACCATAAACCTAGTGTGAAAAATGATAACTATTACACATATTCTAGTCCCACAGGATAGTTGATGAATGTTGGACATCCCATCGGTTGGCTAGTGGAGTTTAACATCCTAGTGGTGTCCCATATCTAGAACAAGAATCTAGTCATTTTAGATTGACTACTACATCCTCTATCAAATCCCAATGACTATTTTGGACTCCCAAAACCTCAAAAACAACCATGTGACCACTTTAGGATATAAATAAACTCTAATGAATTATTATCAAATACCTATTGATATTTTTAGTTCAGTTTCACTCTAATTTTTCAGAACATATTATATTATCTTTCTCACTCATTCATTCAAATTTTTTCTCTCTTTTTTCTATTTCAGTATTTTTATCAAAATATATGGTGTATTGTTAATGGTTTTCTAGAAAATATCACTTTTTCTACTTCATCATTATGAGTTCTCACTACGACCGATGTGAGAGGTTTTTACATTCTTTTTTAACACCATACAAAAGCATGTGTATTGGGATTACATTCATTCCTCATTTTAAAGAAATTATTTTCCTTTTAAATTAGATATCCTTGATACTATTAAAGACAATGGATTATAGAAAACCATAACCTTTTGAGGTAGGATACATAAGAACTCAAATTGAGTAATTTAAAAACACATTTATCATCATGAATTTTCCTTTTATTAATTCATCATTCCATTTAATTTAATTTTGGATGCACTTAATCATTAATTTTATATATCTCATAATTTTATCACTATATTTATTTTAAGATTTTAAATGATATTCACACACATATTTCCATTCTGAAATAAAAAAATATGATTTTCAAATATATATTTTTCCTATAAATGTTAACCAATTATAAAGAATGTTTATAAAGGATGGGGACTTACTTGGACCCCCACATTATCTGGATGGAGAAACCAAGGGTCGATATCTATTCATTGATAGCTTAGTTTATAATTATTAGAAGAAATGTTGGATTACATTTCTTATAATAATTAGTTATTCCATTTTTAAAATCTAAATGAATTATTACACACCCACTAAGGAACCAGAGGTCAAATGGATACTAATGATATGTTGGCATTTGAATGTAATGAAAAATCGATAAATTCCTTTCACATTGGGATAGAAAATAGTGAATTGAATAATATTTTAACATGAAAAAATCTCAAGAAAATTGGAATATTATTGAAGTCACCAGATAAGGACACTAAGAAGTTCAAAGAAATGATACTTGACAAGTATAATCAAGACATAAAATGTGTTATAATCCATATAAATGAATCTATTACTATAATATTTAATAAATTTACTAATATTATTAATGGTTTAAATTATCTTGGTGATGTTCTTACTACATATAATTTTGTTATGAAGTAACTTTTTTTATTTCTATATTCATTGTCAAACATAGTAATGGTAATTAATTAAATAAAATATATCATGTCTAGTTTTGTATATGAACGTAATATATCACTTATAAAATATGGTATTTACCTGATGTGTTGTGATTAGAAGAATTTAATGTAATCCAATAAGTCTGTTAGAATAATTAGGATTAATGCCACGACAGAGCAGGGTGAATCTGGGTATGATTGATTAAAACAAACACACCTTCAGATCCTATTTCAGCATTAAATTAAACAAACATCTCTAACTTTAGTGTAACAATATATAAATACATTTTAAATCATGCAAGAGACATAAAAATATTAAATATTTCTCCCTGACTCAGATACATCCAAGGATTATACAAAGGTGATGTTCTGATGTATTAAATCCCCTAAACCACACATCTAAAATACTTGGTTTGGTCTGGATCACTTATATTATTAGGGTCACATCCTTTATAATGTTTAGGGCCTCGTCACTACTTTCACATGGATCACTCTAAATCTTTCTCCTTTAGATCACTACCAGTAGAATTGATCACCTTCTTCATCTTTTGTTTCTCACTTCTCATGGATGGAATTCACCAATACTATGGACATGTAGGTCCCCTTATTAACAATATTTAATGAATCCTATATTGTAGATAGATGATTTATTATGTTCTATTTTTACAAACAGATGATATCAAAATTTCCATATAAGATTTTCTTTCAGAAATTACTTTTTCAAACTATTACTTTCCCTTAACAAACATCATTTAATCCTCGACAAACATTTTTTACATATTTGATGAAATTTATCTTCTTCAAGGATGCTTGATGTCTCTTTTGAAAATTTCGTATACACTATGGACACTTGGTGGCTCATAGAATACTAATGATTCATAGATCACCTTTCCATCATGAACCCTTTACTTTTTGTGCTAAATATCACCAAAAAATACCTTATATCAAACACCTTCACAAACTACCATATTAAAATAATTTCTTCCTTGCAAAATTTATTTTTTCATAGAGTCATTTAATCAATTACTCTTCTACTTTGTGTAATCTCCCTCATAATCAACTTACATTTAAGGAATCCTACATTGCGTAATTATTTAATACATACCCAAATTCATCTATAAATTATTTTCTCTAAAGAAATTCCTTCTCCTAAATTATCCGATTATAGGTCCTTATATAAGAAAATAAATCCCCAACAACCATTAATACTTATTACATGAAACATTGATGCAGTAAATCCTTCAATGTGAACTAATAAGTAATCTTAGTAGCTCCTAGATCCTTTATGGTAGCCGACATATTAAAAAAACAAAAAACCTTTGAGGAATCCATAATCAACGTCTCAATATAAAAATGGAATTCCTCCCATGAATTTATTTTTCTACGCAGTCCACATAACTCATTTATCATTTGTGGTATCTGAAAATAGCACTAGCATCTGTCAAACATAACAAACATCATGGTTCCAAAATCCCCTTTTCTCGTATGGTAAATCCACACATAGTAGACCACTGACTTTTTTTCAATCCATGAAAACCAGGATTTGTAGTTCACAAAATATTTTTAATGAAATAATTTTTAGAAAACCATCATTTTCCATAAAATGAAATTTGGATTTTGAGGCCCAAAAAATTGGAAAACACATAGAATCTAAACCATAATAAACATCTAGTTCACCAACTCCAACCATACTAACAGGTGGTCATTTGTATATTTAAGAAAACATAATTATCCCAAACACATCTATATGATCGTTGATGAATTTATCCCATAAAATCCAATTAAAATAATATATTTTCATATATAGTAATTGATAATTACTCATCTAATAGTGATGATGAAATTTCTCACATATACGGGACAATGAAGAAATTTGTGAATGAGAGGCATTATTTTCATTATTCCAAAAAATGAATAAATTTGGATAAGTACAGGTAACAATTTATAGATGAAAAATAAGCTATTTATCAAAATAGAGTGTCCCATATTAAAAAATAATGTAAAATAAATTAATAATGTCTAAGAACCCTTCAATGTTTCTACATAGATTATTAGTTTTGAATCCCACACTTTAACTAAGTAATGTTATGATAGTATAAAATGTCTCACAGACCAAATTGAGGAAAAGGTTGAGGTAAATTATTCTAATTCCTCTAGATATTCAAGGAATTTAAATTTTAAAAATCATAAATATTCTAGTGATCTACATGATTATGAAATTCATGAACTTTCAAAAAAAATTCAATGAGCATAAAATGAAATAAATTCATGTATTTAATTATAAGGATCTATTCTCTAATTAAATTTTACAATTATCCAAATAATTAAAATAAAAAAAATGTATAAATATAATAATACCGTATTAACGAACATAAAATTTTTATTTCTATGTTCACTCACGATGAAAAGCATTTAATTTAATTTTTATGTTCCAAAAAACATGAGAAAATTTATTTTGGGATTACCATTTCAAATATAGATAACACATAAAAATTTTACTTATTTTAAATAAGATTTTCTCAAAATAAATTCTTAAATTATTATCCCAAAACTGGGGATCTTCTTTATAAATTTTATTGTAAAAATTCCTGATATGTTGGAAAGAAAATGGTATAACAACCTTCATATATTAAAAAAAACACATTCAAAAAATATAGATCCATTGATTATTTTTTCTCAAATTATTTGTCCCAAATATATTTGGGATCCAAAGGTTTTTGAATTTTGATTATTTAATATGAAATATTTCATAAGAGAAATTCCCAAGGAACAATATGGTACATGGACAATGGATGTTCAAGATAAATGTCTTGTGACTAGTTAGTGTTCAAACATCCTGAAAATCTTGAGGAAGTACATTTCACCTTTGGTGATAAGTCAATGAGTTTTATAATTGGTATATTTCAATTACATTCCTAAATTATACCTTTGTTAAATATTTTTTATATTTTAATTGTGTGTGAAAAATTTTCTTAACTATTATTAAATTGTGTGATAATGGTTTATGACATTATTTTTAAAATGAATTTTGAAATTTATTTTAATACAAAGAAAATATTTTATCTTCACCATCATTATACAAAAATTATTATGTTATTGGTTTAAAATATCTCTCTAGAAAACATGCTAAAAGTCTATGTGCATAGGATAGTGATTCATGGTTATAGATTTCGAGCCTTGGTCAATTTAGAATATATATACTATTGAAACATAATCAAAATCCATTGGTATGATATTTTCCAATTTTCCTTAACAAAAGTTACATTTATTTTGAGATGATCAAACATAGAAAAAATATATATTTAAATGTAAAAAGGAATTCTCCACCTCAAAGGATCGTCATCATGTGCACATTGATTTATTTTGATCAACCAAGGTTACAAATATAGATGGTAAATCATATACTTTTATAATTATCGATGATTATAAAAAATTAACTTGGTTTAATTACTTGAATCATAAAAATGAGGTCTGTGAAGTATATATTAAATAATCTAGAAGGAATGAATATTAAAAAAGTGTATAATAATATCATATCCATTAATAGTAATCATGGGGTGAGTTTGAGTATAAAGATTTTGATGTATTTTTAAATTCAAAATTTTATAATAATTTTTCCCACTCCTAGGAAACCCCAAAACATGAGGTTATTGAAATATGAAATTGAACTTTATAAGATATTAAAATAACTCACTTGAATGAATTATAAATCTCTAAAAAATTATGGTTTGAGGTAGTCAATACCACTTTTTATACCATAATCTACGTGATTGTAAGAATAATCTTGATGAATACCCACTATGGGCTTTTGATATTCAAAAAAAATATATTTTATGGTGTTTGGGTGTATAAGATATATTCTAACCAACTAATAAAACCTACGAAAATTTGACCCCAAATCCAATGATGTTATTTTTCTTCGGTTCTATAACTCAAATATTGAATAAAAAATATTTAAAAAAAGGAATTAGACCATAGAAGAATCATTTCACATCACATTTTAAGAGGATTCTCATAATCATTATCCCTAATTTAATTGTTTTGAGGTTCACCTAGTCAATTTAACATTGAATGAATCACATCCTTCTAATGAAATTGATGTTGATGAAGAAGAAACATTTATAATTTTACCAAGGAAATGAAAAAAAAACTAAAACCCACAATTTATAGGTAGCTAAAATAAGGATATTTATATTGATATCTATAAAATAGAGTACTTCATTTAGCCAGTAACTCATCATTATATATGAAGTCATTATTGGTCAGACACATATTAGTACTATCTATAAACACTTTTCCGTTTATTTCATCTATAACCAGAATTTATGACATAAAATTGAACTTAAGAATACAAAAAATATTTAGATTGATATGGTATATGGGGTTTAGGAACATTACATAACATAGTAAAATATGAAATACACATATTTATTGAGAACTTCTTTTACATGACCACAACATTACATAGTACACAGCATTGTATGTGATAATACGATGTCATGTATAAGAACAGAGATAGGTATAAATATCAGTAAGGGATTGTACAATGAATAAACTGAGTATTATAGTAATCGTTATGAAATATTTATATCAATTGGTCATAAGATAAACATGACCACAAATACTTGATTTTGTATGATTATCATGACATGGAAATGTCGAAGAATTATAAAACACTACATCATTAACAAAACTGAATTAGGTAAACTCATATCCCATCAATGTGGAAAAAATACCTATAAAAGAATCATGTAAACCCCAATCCCAACAAGGTTTATCAATATACTAAACATTACCCAATGGATTGGAACGATATCAGGGCGCACCATTCATAATCATTTCAATGTCATGCATAAGTGTGTCACATATATCTTATAAAATGAATTCATTCAACATTATAATTTATTAGATGATCAACTAATGATGAATAAATAAATTTAATTCCACAATATCTATTAATATTTTCATAATGGTTAATACACTTGATAGAGGAATGAGTATGGTATTCACTACACAATGATTTTGGCATGGAAAATCATAGTGCAATTTCGACAGCATAATGAAGTCATATGAAAATTCCTAAAATGGTATAATGATAGATAAATGTGTATCCAATCAATTATAATAGAAATGGAATGTTAAGGGATCATGTAAAATAATATCACATCACATGAAATGGAATTTATGGTGCATAATACAAATGAAGTGCTTTAAATGGAATTGAGAAGAGAGAATCCTCTTACAATTTTTTTTATATTAATGGTGTTGGTAAGGGTATAAAAGGGGGAAGGTTAAATGATCCCTAATTAAAATAACATCAAATAGAAATTAGTGAATTTATTATAAAAGGATGATAGTATAACCAATTGAAATTAAAATGACTAATTTCAAACAATGTTATTAAATTGATAGGAAGAGAGAAATGTGAGGATAACTTACTAGGATATGTCATAGCCAAGGATTTTGATACGATTATTTAAATATTTGGGGTGTAATGGGAGGACTATACAGAGTTTGGGGCATATGTTGTCCGAGATTCAATGATCTTGAGTGAAGAGTAATGGTTTTTTAGGTGGGTTTATATAGGAAATCAGGGGGAATTATTTATTATTTTGGATTGAGACACTACAAAATAAAATATTCAAAACCAAAAACCATAACATGGTATCTAAAATGTGGGAGTTGTATAAATTATATTAAAAGGATAATTTTGGATGATTTTAAAATATTCCCTTTGCTTATGCAGAGGTGAGTCACACATTCAAGAAATGATTGTTAAATCATGAAATATTTTATATATCTTGGAGGATTCAGTAAGGATTTATTAAATAAATCAAGTAAAACTAAAATGATATTATTTTAATGGAAAAAATTATTTTTCCTATAATAGAATTTATAGTATATTATTACAAAACTATTGGTCATTATGTTTTCATAAAACACATTATATATTAATACAGTATTTAATTTTTACCCAAAAATTTGACTGACTTAGAAAATTTAAAATAATTCACCATTGGATAATTTCAGCATCCTTATCACTAATATCATATTCCTTTTATATAAATAATTTTTTAAATAAGTGAATTTTCACTTTTATAATAAAAACCAACAGTTATTAAAAATAGTCATGTTTTTATAAAAATATTTTTCATAACTTAATAAAAATTACAATTGAGTTCAAAAAATATATGATACATTATATAAAATAAATGTTATTTTATATTAATATTTTATTAAAATATTATTTATTTTAAATATTCATTAATTCACTAAAATATATTTTTTTAATAAAATTTGAATATTTACCAAAAATACTATTTTTCCATTACAAAATATACAATGTACCAATAATTGAATGAAAGTATATTCATTATTATATAAAAAATAATGCAAATAATCATAAATATATGGCCTTGATAAATATCCCTTTATTACACTAGCATACACCATAATAATATGGTGTGTGATGATAGGTCATTCTTGGGGACGTTCAGTGAACATTTTTTTGGTCGTGATCTCAATGAGATTGAAATTCTCCCATTAACAGTTTGACTCATGCTTATGTTGTTGGATCTCATATTGGGATTGGTCAATGGAAAAGACTAGATATTATATCTCCCTGGTTATATCTGATAAATGTGATTCCTAGGGTAGGATCCACATGGTTTATGCAATCACTTTGTCTATGTCAAAAGGATTTCTTAAAACCCTATATTTATACTAGTCATGTGACCACTATTAAACTATTATATTTTCAATGGTATGTATACTAAATAGTCATTTAAATATAATTGGATATTATAAAACAGAAGCAGTTCATGTGTTTCTATATCCATAAGACATTTAATTAAAAATAATGTAATTTTATTCAAAAAAAATTTGATTGATACAACGTTCACCCTTAAGTAAATTTTCCATTGAAATTTCCTTTTCACAAACATAAATAGAATAGGGTAACTTTTCTTCATCACTTCTTACTACTCCCAGATCACTTGTTCAAACATGTGGACTCTACACAAAACATTCATGAGGGGTGTTGTCTTATTTCATAGAACATTGTCCCTATGATCTAATAACATCACTGGATTCTCCTCATATGAGTTGTTATTCTCCAATGTTACAACCTATGTATTGTGTACATGTGATGGGTAGGGTATGTAATTCATTAATATTGATTCATAGAATACATCATGTACCTAGGACATGTTTAGTCGGACTACAAGTCAATAGGCCCTACCACAATGAGATCAAGTATCTCAAAAGGGATGATGTACCTTGAACTAAGATTTACCTTCATCACAAATCTAATAACTCTATTACATGGAGATATTTTGAGGAATACCATGTGTCCAACATCAAAATCTAGGTCTTGTCGATGATTTCATTCACAACACTTGTGTCGACTATGATCAGCTTTGATGTGCTACTGGATGGTCCTATCCTTTTCTAGCATTTTTCGACCATTTATGGACATAATATTTTTCCTTCCACATCATCATCCAATTATGTATATGTTTTTCACCACTTCCAATAAATTTCTTCTTAAGGAACCATTTTGTTGCTTGTGTGGAAATAATTTTTAAAATAACTCCATCAAAGAAAGATTTTGGTCCCATCCACCTTTGAAGTCCTTTGAGAAATAACTCAACATATCCTCAAGTTTCTTGATAGTCTACTCAGATTAGCCATTAGTTTGAGGGTGACATGTCGTGATAAATATAAAATCAGCGTTTAGTGCTTATTAGAGACTCTACTAGAACATAGAGGTGAATCTTGGATCTCGATTTGACATAACCAATAGTAGCCTTACCACTACTCTGATGTATATGTATTCTAGTTAATATAGTGATAAATCCTCACGAATTTCAATAAAGTGTGAAGTCTTTTTAAGATGAAAAAAAACCCAGATAATAGTGATTCCTTTGGATGTCTAGTGAAAAAGTCTATGGTGATGTTTCCCCATTTGAATGTTTGTATGGGTAATGGTTGCATAATCCCCTTAGACTCCTACCTCTCAAACATTACATGTTGAAATTATAATCGCATTGATGTATATTTTGTGATCTTCTTTTTCATATTATCCAAAAAATATATATCCAAGAGATCTCAATACATATTTTAGTTTCATGGGTGAATGGAGAAATTCAAACTATATGCCTCATCCAAAAGTTAATTCTTTTACTCTAGATTTTATGGAACACCAAGTATTAACCCGAATCACAAAATTCATTCTTCTTTAACATTGAACTCAAAGGTTTTCTCATTTTGGATAGTTTCAACTTTCCTCTAAATTCCCACATCATATTTTAAGCATCCTTTAACCATTCCAAAAAAAACTGTTTAGAAATGATTTTTGAAAAGATTGATAATGTTCTCTTATTTATGATTCCCATGTCCATCTTTATCAAATCTATAAAGATTGGATCCTTTTCAGTTATCATAAATGATATAATTTACGAGTCCCTTCAACTTAGAGCATCTTCCTTCTTTTTATCATTCCCATGGTGGTAATGGATTGAGCAGTTGTAATACTCGATGATCTCTAACCATTTTCATTGGAACATATTCATATCTTTATGTATGTATATATATTTGATATTTTTTAGATATATATATATATTTCACACTCCCCCCCCCCAAAGAGATAATACTACTCTATTTTCTATGAAAGAATCATTGATTCCACCTATAGATCGTGCATGTGATTTTTTTTCACATGAATATACAACTACCTTGAGGAATAGGTCCTGATTTTTTCATTCTGTATCATCACACAGCCCATTCCCATATTCAAATCATCGATGAAGATTAACAAAATCTCCCCACTTGAGGGTAGTGTGAGCAAAGGTGTGGTGATACACCTCTTCTTCATCACTATTAATCTTTCTTCACATTAATCATTACATGAAAACATGAATCCCTATTTAATTATCTTGGTAAGAGGGTTTGACAATCATGGTAAATTTATCAAAAATTAGTGATAATATCAAGGTAACCCCAGGATGCTACAGATATCCATCGTAGATGTCAAAATCAACCATACCTCGATTTATATTGTTTTGTATGTATCTATGGAGACCCCATTTATTATGATGATATTCCCCAAGAACGATTCATCCTTCAACCAGAACTCACTCTTTCTTTACATTCCATCGAACCTCTCCATTCTCAAGGTATCAAGCACATTTTTTTATGTTTCACATGATCCTAATTTATTTTGGAGTATATTATAATATAATCTATAAATACTACCAAAAAATTGTTGAGGTAATCTCTAAATACTATATTCATCAAGCCCATGATGATTGATGGAGAATTGATGAGTCCAAAAGGGATTACTATTAATTCATATTGCCCATACCATGAACGAAAATTTGTCTTGGGGATATCCACCTTCTTATCCTTTACATGGTAATATCCCTACTATTGTTCAACCAAGGAGAAGTATTGTGCATTACATAAGTTATTGAACATGTAATGAATTCATGGAAAATGATACTTGTTATTTATCGTGAATTTTTTGAGCTCACGATAATCAATGCAACGGTGCATTGACCCATCCTTCTTATTGACGAAGAGGACTAGTGCACCCCATGGTGATGGACATGGGAATATAAATCCATCATCAAGATTATCCTATAGTTGTTTTATTATCTCTTCATTTTCCAAATCATATATTCTCTGTGGATTATTGTATATTGGCAACCCCCCAAGTATAAGATCAATCTGGAATTCTTCATCTCTTTTAGGAGGAATACTGAGAATTTCTTTAGGAAACACATCCTTGAATTCCCTCACAATAGGAATGTATTTGATGATTGTTCCATCCTTAGACTCAAACCTCTATGAAATATATGTGTGCTAATAGAGAAATAATATTCATATTTGAGATGATGGTGCTATATAAGATTCATCCTCCCCCTTGAACATGTATATAATCTATTTTCGATTCTCCATAATGGGAAGATCTACATCTTTCAAGAATTTATGTGGGATCTATATAGGGAAAGCCATTATGTGCTAATAATTTCAAAAAAAAATTACCAAGGGAAGTATTATGTGGTTCCCTGAGAATTTAAATCCCCAAATTGAGATAATGGATGAGTTATATTCCTAGGGTAAAATAATTTAGCCATTTTTTATTTTCACCAACATCTATACATCAATCATTGGGATGATGTGTAGATTTATCTACTAAAAATCAGGATATAAAAGAATGTCTAGAACCATAATAGAATATTATGTTCTCAAATAATTAATGAATAACTAGTGTACCTATCAACACTTCATTGTTGGGATTCACTTAGTTGGTTGTGATAATAAAAAATATCCCTTTCTGCCTTGGAGGTTGTTGGTTTCATCAATAAACAATTGGATTAGGGCACTACTTTATAAATTTCCCTAGTTATATTATGTTTTTATAATGAAAAATTTGTTGATGATCAAAAAGAGTGTTCTGATCCTCTATCATAGTAGAAAGTTTTTCATGCCATAAAGCGCTTTCTAGGTTCCTTGCTTCCTGCACCTAAAGAATATCATCTCCCCCTACAGGCCATTCATAGGGTGCTTCATTCCAGACATTTTAATAGATGGGTCATGGTATATTTTAATCACCAATGTTTTTATCCATCATAATTCCAAAATTTATGTCCACTTTCTGGTTCTTTTCCCCATTATTTCCTTGAGATTCGTTGATCTCAATCTCAACATTGAGGGCACATTGGACAATATCCTAATATCTATCACAGTTCAGGATCACTAGGTATTTCCATAGGCTAGGTTTTAGCCAACCAAAGAAGCGATCAACGTTAAATTTAGGGGTAATGACAAAACTAGAGGCATATCATGCATGTCTTGTGATGTTTTCCTCATACACCTGAAAAAATTCAAGGTTATTTTTCAAGATTTCATGGAACTCTAATTCAATCATAAGACGAATGTTGTGGAGAAAATATTCATCAGATCCTTCCTTCTAATCACACCAATATCTTCCTAATGATTTTTATTTTTTATCAATGTCCACCATTGATCATCTTCACCCTCTACAAAATAAACAACCAGAAGATTACTTATCTTATTTGTTATATTTATAGATGGTGAAGATATTCTCAATGAAGTTGATCCACTTATTAATGATTAATGGATCATATTATACATTGAGAGTATGATGATTTTATCTTATATATCTCTTGATTAAAACATTTGAATTCTTAGGTGGGGTAGGACATTGTTCTGGACCCATGTTTTTATTCAATGCAAAAATTAGTTGAGAGATTATCATGATAATGTATTTGATTCCTGATCCAATTAGACATGGAATCTCATTATACCAGTCATCACATTTATCATCGCATTGCTTGTTAGCATTATTCCTCCTATTACCTGCCATTGGGTAGAATAAAAGGGAAAATTATGGGTAGATATATTTTACTATTTAAAACATAAAGTGGAATCCATTGAACAAAAGGGATAACATATAAATTCAATTTATTTCCTTAACATTTGAATTTTAAAATCTTTGATTTATGTTATCCCGGATCTACTTCATAACATATATTTTTAGGGTAATTTTTCCCTTATTAATATTCCATATGATGATTATGAATGTACTGAAACATACACATCAAGAGTGTGAACCAATAGTGCAAAAAGTCATGTTGTCATGCCCAAGCTCCCATTCGAGTCTAGCGAAATGCGATTTTTTCATGATTTCCCCCAAGATACATCGGTGCTAGAGGCACCTCTACATTTTCATATCTAGATATGGATGTATTTTCATGATAGACCAGTTAATCTATACTCACAAAAATCAGTTATTCTTTTCATATAAATAGTATTATCACTAATAATTTCACTAGAGTTTTATAATCCCAATCACTAAAATAACTAAATTCATCCATTGATACAAATTATAATAACCATGTTATTTATTTTATATTTAAACATGACTTATTTTATAAAATTTCACCTATGAAAACACAGAAGATCGAGAGGACTAGTGTCTTCGAGGATTTACAAAATTACATAACAACATATAACATTAAATACACATCATTATTGAAAACTTATTTTACATGACCATAACATCCCTTCATACTTATTCTTTCATGGGATAACCTGATGGCATACATTAGAATATAGTGAGCTATAAATCCCCTTATGGGTGTAAAGAAGCCATAAAATGTATAACACAATATGTGTTAATCATTAGTCATATCAATGGATCATAAAATAAAAAAGAACATAAAGGCATGATATAGAATGATTATCATAACATGGAAACGTGGAAACAATAAAAAACATTGCATCATTAACATAGTGGAATCAGGTAAACCCATGTCCCAACATGGTGGAAAAAATCATATAATGGAATCTGGTAACCCCAATCCCAACATGATGTATCATGAAAATAAAAATTACACAATGCATCGGATCACTATTAGGGAGCACCCTTAAGAATCATTTGAATCTCATTATTATGTGTGCCATATAGATCATATTACATGGATTCATTAAGCATAATGATTTATTCCATGATATAATAATGATGAATAAATACATATAATTACACAATAAATAATTATATTTTTATAATGGATAATACACTTGATAGAGGAATTGGTATGGTATTCATAATATGAAGATTTTGGAATTGAAAATCATGGTGCAATTTCGAAAGCATAACGATGTTATATGGAAATTCATAACATGGCTAACTGAGAGAAAAATGGGTATCCCATAATTTAAAAAATTTCAAAGTGAGGGGATCATGGAACATAATATATTAACATACTAAGTGGAATTTATGATTCTTATTACAAATTATGTTCTTGAAAAGGAAATGAGATGAGAGAAATCTCTTATGGAATTTCAGCATAGTAACGTCGTAGGTAAGGGTATAAATGGGAGAAGGATAAATGAACCCTAATTGAAATAAAATAAAATGGAAGATAGGGAATAGATTATAATATGATGATAATATAACCAATCGAAATTAAAAATAGTAATATCAAAAAAGGTTCATGAATTGAATGGATGAGTGAACGGTGAGGATCCCTTACTTGGATGTGTGATCCCAAAGGCTTTGGAGAAGCATCTTGGGAGATTATGGGTTCCTTTTGATGACTCTAGGGGGTATGATGAAGATGTTTTTCAATCTTAAAAAATATTTAGTGAAGATGAATGGGTGGATGGGTGGGTTTATATTGGAATGATGGGGGAATTCATTATTATTTTGGTTTTAGACACTATATACTGAAATATTCAAAACCACATACCATCCCATGGTTTATGACAATGTTTTTTTGGGAGAAGGTAATAGGTATAAATAATTTTAAAAGTAAAAGAGACGAGTATATTAAAATATTTCTCTTACTTATGTGGAGGTGAGTCGCCGTTTCAAGGAAATTACTTTAAAATCTTAAAGTATTTCATATGTCATGGAGGATTCACTAAGGCATTATAAAATAAATAAAATAACTCTAAAATAATATTATTTTAAAGTAAAACATATATTTGGATGAATATTATTTTATAGTATTTTATGAAATCAATATTTTTTAATGATGATGTAATAAAACACATTATATATTTATACGATATTTAATTTTTACTCAAAAATTCATCTATATCAGAAAATTATGAAAATATCACCATTGGATTATTTCAAAATAATGATTCCAAATATAATATTCATTTTATATAAATAATTTTCTAAATATGTTAATATTTAATTTTAAAATAAAAACTGATATTTATTTATAAATGATGGGTTTGATAAAAAGATTTTCAAACATTAGTAAATATTACAATTGACTTCATAAAAATTATATGATAATTTATATTTGATAAAATTAATTTAATAATAATAATTTCTTAAAAAATATTTAATTCAAAAAACCATTAATTCGTGAAATTAGATTTCTTAATTAAATTTGAATATTAACAAAAAATAATATTTGTGCTTTAAAAATCATTTACAAAGTAAAAATAATCGAATGAAAGTATTTTCATTATTCTATATAAAAATAATACACATAATCATAATGAAATGGTCTTGTTACATATCGATTTATTACACATCCATATTCCTTAAGAGTAAGGTGTGCAATGTTGGGGCTTTCATGGGTCCATTCAGTGAACATAGATTGGGTCGTGATCATGATGAGCTCGAAATTCTCTCGTAAACGATTTCACTCTTGATTATCTTATTAGATCTCAGATTGGGCATTGTCAAGGGAAAATCCCAAAAAAATGTTATCCCCTTAGGAAGCTATGATAATTGGGCTTTATAGGGTACGATCCAATTGGTTGAGGCCATCACATAAATTCACTTTTTCAGAAGGATTTGTTAAAACCGTATTTTTATACTACTCATTTGATCAATATTCAATGGCTATATTATCAACGGTAAGGATAATTAATGGAAATTTAAATATAATTCGATATAATAAAACAAAAGGAGTTCTTGTGTTTTCTATATCCATAATAAATTTGATAAAATAAAACAGAATTTTATTCATAATAGTTTCAGTTGTTACAAGTTCATACACTAAAGGATTGACCCATTGGAATGTATGCATGTATTATGATGATTGAGTAAGTGGAGAGTAATTATTGTATATAATTAACTGAACATTTATAATCCAATAGGGGTTCAAGGAAATAATAATTATTTCTAGGAAAACTGTGGTGGAGTCACATTCTAACCAAATATTAGACCAACCATACATTTCTACAAGTTCCACTACATTTATATTTCTTGGAACCTAAACCTTAATGGATGATTTTACACAATATGTACACATAAAAAGACCTTGAATTTATCGTGATGGTTTACAAAAAAAATGAAATCTTGATATCCCAATAATCCTTATCGAGGCTCTATAAATGTTGACCATAATCCACCATGAAAAATGAGAATTTTTAATATATTAATATGTACCCGAAATGGGAGTAAAATTTACAACAACATAAGGGTGATTTAAAATTAAAAAATCATGAATCAATACTTATTAGTAACTGGTTTGGAGTGTACTACAATCTCTAGAAGAAATAATTATTCAATCAATAGATTCAGAATTGCTGAAGGTGGAATGAACATGAATGAGCACATTATTAGAATTACAATCAATAAAAAACAACCCAAAAACCACTATAAAGAACATATGGAGGAGTTGGGACACTTGTTAAAAAATTGTACGGTCATCCCATTATTTGTAAAAAAATGGGTTTTTCAGAACATGGTAGATGATAAACGTAATATCACATATCATAAATCTAGAAGCATATAAAATGGTAATTAATAATAATATGGAATTGATTATGGAAGAAATTTTCAACCATTTCCTATATTTAGTCCATTAGAATCATATTTTCATTCCCCATAGACATAAAATTAAATCTTTTTCAAATGGATATTTAAAGTTCCGTTCTGAGTGGTCTTTATACTGAAAAGGATATTATTGAATAACATCCTATTATTGACGATTTTAAATATCCGAGTAATGTTTTTAAGTTGACTAAGAAACTTTTTTGTTTCAAACAATCCTTATGGGCATGGTATATGTTGTTAATAAATACCTATTAGAAATTGATTTGAAAATTGAATAAGTTTATTATATATTTTTATCAACATATTTCAAATGATTGATAAATTTTTGAAATATAGTTTTATGATTTTAATTGTGGTTTTAAAAAATAATCTCATTATAATATATTTTATTATTTATTGATAAAATAAATTGAAATGTTTTTAATGGAAGACAGAAATTTTTTTCCTTGGATTTAATTTTTTATTAAATTATGTATGCTATATTTATAATCCAAAAAATATAATAATGGAAGACTAAAGTGTTTTGGAATATTTGAATTACAATATATAATTACAATAATGAGTACTTCTTGTAATCTATCACTGGTTGAAACATGTAAATTGTTTGAAAATATGAATTATAGAGGCATGATTAGGAGACTTATTTACCTTACTGAGCTATTTTTAGTCATTAATTTTATTTTTAATCATTGAACCTACATTTGATATAATCCAAAAAATTAAAATTAAAATTTAATTAAATGAATTTATGTTATATTTAAATGTTTCAGAAAAATTACTTCATTAACAAAAAGATACTTCTTCTAGTCTTACTAGATATTATAATGATGATTTTGGAGGATTCTAATTATATGTGAAAATCATAGGTGGGACTTTTCACCTACATGTAAAATACATAGTTTATAGGATTTTTGAGAAACAATATATTGATTCTCAATATATTATTGAATCAGAATATATATACACTGGGATTTGTGGCTCCAAAATAATTTGGACGGAAAAATATATTTTAGATTATGTGTTATCTTTTGATAATGTTAATATTATGTGTGATGAATAAAGTACTATTAGTATTTAATTAAATTACATTAAACAATAATTCAGTAAGGAAATTGACCTTCAGAAACACCTTTTGTGAAATAATTTTTCAAAAGGTAGATAACTTTTTATAATTTATTTTCATAAATATTTACAAAGATGATATTTGTTTAAAAAAATCACATTTTTTTAAAATGTTTTGATTTTATTAAGGGGGATTTAGGTATGTCATGCTTGTGACCCTCACATTTTTAGAAAGGAATGCTTAATGTTTTAATTCATTAGAAATATATTTATCATTCTCTGAAAACACTTTTATAATATTCTTTTATCTTAATTTTTTAAGATTTGTACAAAAGGGGGGGCTTCTATAGTTATTTTTTAGCATTTGTAATTCATTATTTCTCACTATAAAATATTGAAATTATTATATGTATGGATTTAATTTTATTCTATATACTATATTTATTATCTATATAAAAATATTAATGTGTTTTTCATTATCAATTATTTGGGAAATGATATCAATGTTTGTTTCTCTATATATTATTGTGTATCGTTTGTAAATCCATTATTAAAACTATTTTGAATTTCAAAAAATTTATATATATTAAAAGGATTTTATATCATTTATAGTGACCTTTTTATTAATTTTCTATTTATCACAATGATATAGAATGATATCAATGCATTGATTTAATTTTATGTTTGATGGTTTTGGGATTATTTTATTAAATAAAAAACTTTTTAATTTTTAATTTTCATAAGTCATTATAATTATCCTTTTTCGATGTTTATATTCAATTTTAAACATCAATTATTTTGATATCATTTTAAATATTTAATCATTGAAAATGAATTCAAAATATAATTTAAACATTCAATATTAAATTTTGATATTGATATTTAATTTATCATTAATATATATATTTAAAAATAATCTTTTTATTTTATATTAAATACATTGTTATCTTTTTATTTCTATTATTTTAAATCATCAAATAGAGGATCACATTGTATATATCACTCTATTTAATGTATAAATAATAAAAAACACCATTTATTGATCAAAACTATTTAGATAATATCTTTTCAATTATTAATATTTAGTTATCATATTTGGAATTTGGATGGTCGATCAATACGTTTCACTGGAATTTGGAGAACATTTTAAAGGCCCCAACGAGTAAAAACCACCAAATACCCAAAGGAAAACCACTGGATAATATATAAGAAAAATGAAAACAATGGAAATATTACAAATCCCACTAAATATCCAGTGGAACCTACATATTTTATAACCCCACTGAACATTATGTAATTTTTGAACAACTTACCAGCTAGTTGGTGGAGTCTGGTGTCTAGATGATTTTTATTTTTGAGAAAGTCACAGTAGCCCTTATGGATTGACACGTATAGCCTCAATCACCACCCAATGGATATTTGGATCTATGAAATCCTCAAAAAAAGATTTGGAACCTTTATAGGATATAAACACACCAATATTAAGGCTTTAACCTTAATATTTACTATTTTGGATTAAAATGAGCTCTATTTATGTTTCCATGGTCTAATCCTATTCTACCTCATTTTTTCATCTATTTCTCTAAAATTTATATTTCCTGATTTTTATGATTATTTACGGGGTTTTTTTAATTTTATTGTTCTAAATAAACATTTCCTTTTAATAATTCATCTTCATGGGTGCTCACTACCACTAATGTGTTATTTTTTGATTTCTTTCTTTCATCATCATAATGAAAGTGTATTGAGTTTTCTATCTTTATACGTTCAAAAGAATGTGATTTAATTTATTTTTTTATATCATGGAAACCATTAGAGTCAAAGGATTATTAAAAACATCTAATAATTTAAGGATAAGATATATAGGTATTCATATTTATTATGCGATGAAAAAATTTATCCTATTTTATTGACATTTTATTCATTCATCATTCTATGTTATTTAATTTATGTTTCTCTTACTCTATAATTATATATTTAAGAATATTTTATCATTTTTTAAATTTTGACAATTAAATTCTCCCACTCTTACATTCTAATTTGAAGAAACCTATCTTTCTATTTTCATCTGATCATAAATAAATCTATCCCTTGTGTATATGTGCAGACTACCGCCTCAATGTAGCAATACATTTTATTTTCCAACACCATCTTATATGGATGATTATAAAATTGGAATTAATGATTATATCTATTATATTTATTATATAATAATTATTCTATAATGGTATAATATTATCTATATTATTTTACATTTTTTGATTTGAAAATGAATTTACCATTCCTGTGTATGTACAGACTACCCTCTCATAGAATTATTTATTTTATTTTCATATCACTAACTTAATTTATTGTTATAAATATTAATATAATATATAAATATTATATATATTATATTACCAATGTAATAGATATTATAGAACCATGAAAATGTTGACTAGGTTTGATTCACAGAAAAAAATGCATGAAAAACTGAATAATTAACACTCATAATGTATATTTTGTGGATAGATTAATAATAGATGGGTAATCATAAATAATATTGGAATAATATATTTTTTGATAAATATTAATATTTATTTGGTGTATATTTTTAAAAAATTCAAAATTATCATATATGAGTTTAAATTACATACGATGTAATTTAGGATGTAAGGTAAGTATTTATGTAATAATATCTCATTTTACAGAGAATTTTTATTATTATATTTCCATTGATGGAATAATATAATATCACCCCATTTTATAAACCTGAAATTTAATAATCATCTCTTTATTTACATGTTTTATGTGTCTTCCTTTCATTTTCTTCTTTTTGGTACATGAATAGACCCAAAACACCATTTTATGAAAATCCGACCTTATTTCTCATTCCGGTTGAGAATATTTATATTTTAAATCTATATTCATTATAAAATTTTTATAAATATTATTTTTATACTCAATTGTATAATAAAATCCATATTTCAATTAGATCTAAATATATTTTTAAAATTTTATATGTAAATTTACCTTTCTAATGTTTTTTATATGAATTTATATAACATTTTATAAAATTGTGAATGAAAATTTATTTTTAAATGTGTATTTAATGAATATATTTTCACACCATAATGGACATTAATTAAATTAAATATTAATATATATTTTTCTGTGGCTCTTCATAAAGAATTCTTGTTTCCAATTGATTTAGTAAATATTATGTTTTTTAGTAAATGATATTGAAAGGAAAAGATATTTTCTCTACATTTCATAATAATGTTCCACTGTTATTTTAAAGGTATTTTATACCTATAACTCACTATAAATATACTTAAATGATTACATCCATTTTCGTTTTCTAGATGGCTTCTTATGATGTTGTAGTGTTTTTTCTTCAACCTTGTTTATTTTTCCCATGTTAATTAATCCTAAAAGTAATGGTGAATTATATATCTTCCTTGAGGAAGTAATATGAATTTGTAATGAATAAGTGATAGTCCAGTCTATAATATAACTATAATACTATGGGTAATTATTTATATACAATGATCATATAGCATGGATCAGTGGTTATCCTAATCCCAATAGGGAACTCAAATGGTTTTCCTAAGGAAAAGAAGGATTACAGATGGACCTCTTATGTCTATTATGTAATGTGTATCTTAGTGTGTTGCCATGAAAAATGATTCATATGATTATATATATGTTAAAGTATGGTAAATTTGTAATATTATTATGATATTCTATAATGGAACAGAAGTTAGTAATGATGGCTCTACACTGTTATGACTCATTCCTTTTGAAATTTAAAATCCTTATTCCATGATTAATTATTTATGATCTATGGAATGTTGGATATTATATTTTATTAGTTATGATAACATTAAAATACCTTTATTCTTATCTTATTATCAATTATATTTGATTGATATCTCCCATGTATACCCATACTAATTGTTGGATCTCCATAATTATTATGTTTTAATTTTCACAAGATATATAAAATGGTATTAAATATGATATGTATATAAGGTAAATATATGTAAATAATGATTTTTTAAATATTTTATATTATAATCAAATAATTTTTTTATGTATCTAATCTCTAAATAGACTATAATTTTATAGCTATTTGGAATTTTTTATTGTTAGATAAATTAAATATTCTTTTCGAATGATATAATATTAATGAATGTTATGTTATGGACTCATCCAGTGGTATTGATGTAGGTTATAGTTGTATTAAATATTACTTTCTGAGAAATATGAACACAAAACCTAATGAAAAATTTGATAAACTAAATGAGATATTTGAAAAACATTATGTGTCAGGGGTCGAAATAATGATTCATTATTTCAGAAACAATAATAATTATTTCCATGATGATATGATTTCTTTTTCTGAATAATATTACTCATGCTAAGATTTTTTGTTTTATTAAATGTTTGGAACTTGGAATAATCATATTCATAATGAATGTGGTGGGAAATGATAATATTTTTGTCATGTTTAACAGAATGTAATTGGAGATCAAATAAATATTCTTAACATTATGATAATGTAACTATCTATTGGGATGTGTCATGACGAGATTATAAAGGATAAAAAAGGGAACAATAAAGCATTGAGTATTTTTTAAATAAATATGTACCTTATTTTATTGTTTCCTTTTATCCACTAATTTCTGATAAGTGGATCATTACCATATAAAATATATTTTATACTCTCTAGAGCCATGATCATGTAGATTTTGTTATAGAATTTTAGTATTTTTATGGTGAATAAGATCAATGATTTTATGTTATGATAATATGAGGCAATAAATAAAATTTTAAACCATATAACTAGAGGAGTTCTGTAGAGACCCGAATCTTGACGTACATTGACATTATATTACATTTGCGGAAAACTTAGTACATAACAAAAACACACACACAAGGACTGTAATAGTTTAGTGGTTTTGGAAACTCGGAACGTAATCTTCTAATCATGGTGAAAGATCTTCAACATCTCCCATAAATATATTCTCTTTTTTTTCTTACCTAAATCCTTTCTTTATATCCTGGGGAAAAGAAAACATAAAAGGGTGATCTCAAATGCTCAGTAAGTGTAAACAAAAGAAATATCAATCACATCATATTCATAAGAACATATCTTTAGGAAATCATAACCTGCAAAAGAGATCATAATTTCATAAAATGGGATAAATCATAGTAGTTAAATGTAATCCCAATAATCATAACATAATACATGAAACATTGTGGCATACACACATAATCATAGATAATCATATCTTATTAGTCAAGACTCATTTCCAAGACTATTTTAGTGGACAAAGTCCCTTTCTGAACCGAGTCACCCTCGTTTCAGTCCTGTTTCACTGAACTGGTATAACCTACCATTCCAGCCATGTCTATCTCATGAGATATAAAATCATTACCCAATGCATTAGAGGGAGATATAGGTCCCACCCATCTCATAATTATACCATTCTTATGTGTGCCACAAAATCATAAATCATACATCATTGCACAACCCATGTAATAAAAATGGGAATCTTAAACATTGTGACGTCATAAAACAATCCATATAAGATAAAGGAATTCATAAAAATATAATTCCATCACAACATAATCAAATAAATAGGGATAAAAAAACAGAACCCTTTAGTATCTTAGATGGAAAATAATCGTGATAAAACACTTGAACTTCATTCTTGAGGAAAATATCCTTTCTACTTCAAAAACACTTTTCCTTTCTTAACATGTCTTACAATTTTAAACTAAAATAAGTCGATTAACAATAAACATGAAAACTTGTAAAGGAACCTTATTTGAAATAATGTTTTAAAAATACATTCATGCTGTATAAGTTAAAAAAACATTCTTTGTACTTTTGTCGGAAATGTCAAAAAGTACCTCGTACGAAAAACGACAAAATATTCCTTTCATATCTTTTACTAAAAACTCACCGAAGGGTAAAATAGGATTTAAAAAATTATAGTAGAATGTGAATAAAATTACATATTTAGGAAACATGGATGTTCATGATAAAATACACCCCAGTAAATACCAAAGTATAAACAATCTCGGATAAAAACGACATTGTGATATTTCCCTTACCTTAGGTCCGATTTGCTTTGTAAGTGTCCGAACCTCCTGTATAATGATTTAAATAATTTCATTGACTTATTACAGAATCATATTAATTGTTATGATATCATATATGGTTCACTTATGACTTTATATTACCCGTTCTTTTGTAAATTCCATGTTAAAGAGCGTTTTGGGTAAAATTGTTTCATTTGTCATCCGTGTTTTGACTTGTAATTATTCATATGATTACTTATATCATGATTACTTAATTACAGAATATAAAACATTATTTATATTTACATATATTCAGAATATACATATATATAATAAATCATCAAATGGAAATAAATACACCGTTCATGGAGACGGTAGGTCGTACGTACACATGAACGCTATTTTCGTTTCCTTATTGAGTTGAACGGAATTAAGTAGATGACATTCATATATATAAACATAAATAAAGTATCATTATTATGTCATATATTTCATGATTACTTATTATATATACTTTATATTCATTCATGAGTGGTTTAAAGTTGAGAATGAATCTCATCGCGTCGTGGTGACGGTAGTCCGTACGTACGCACGAGCGATGATATCGTTCTCATGATCATGGGAATGTATTGGAGTGTATGTATACTATATTAGAATCAATATCACTTTATAATAATAATATATAGTTATTATTTACACCATAATAACCATCCAAGTAAGGTGGTGGTGGAAAATAGATTTCACCACGGCATGGAGACGGTATTCCGTACGTACGCACGCGCGGTGATTTCGTTTTCCGTAGGATGTGTTGGAATCACCTGTTTTGATAATCCCAAATCATGATTAAACATTGATTATGATGTATTAAACCTTTGCATTAATCTTATTATTCTATGCTTAAACGTATTTTATTCTAAACAGTTCATATTCTTACTCTCATATCTTTACTGTAACAGCTTACATTAGCATTTACATAAGTTTGGTATTGTTAGCTACCAGTCAGATTTTTATTTTCAAAGTCACAGATACAGTTAACTGTCACCTTAAGTTACTGTTGCAAGAAGTTCACAGTTACAAGGTTACAGTCGAAGACTAATACAAGCTTACAGTTACAAGTCTACTGCTATCTATTGTCAAAGCTCACAGACGAAGGTCAGAGTTACAAGACTTCTGTTCAAAGTTATCTCTGCTCAAGTTCACAGTCGAACAAGTCTACAGTTGAAACAAGTTCGCAGACGAACTAGTCTACAATTATAAGTCTACAGTCAAGGTTACAGTTAGACAGCTTCTGTCTACTAAGTCTACAGATGATCGAAGTCTACAGTTAGAAGCTACTATTGCAAGCCTACAAACAGCAAGCCCTTTGTTGAAGTCCACAGTTGGAAGTCCACAGTTGGAAGTCCACAGTTGGAAGACCACAGTTGAAGTCAACAGTGACATACATTCTCGACTCACTGTTTTAATTTATTTATTTCCTACATTTAATTTATTTAATTTATCTAACGGTCATATCATACATTTTGATGATTTGTCAAATATCTGATAAAGGTTGTCGGATGTCAGGAACCCGTACCTCGTACCTGCTGAAAAGAAATCTTTTCTGTCCCCTGTCGGGAGATAAATACGAGAAGACTACGCTGCCCAAAAAAATGCGAATGCAAACCAGAGAAGTGCGTGGTGGACAAAATATACTAGAAACACAAGAAGATAAAAACGAGCTCCATCAAGAACAGAGAAGCATATAGACAATCAAGTATACTCGAGGAGTGTTCTGTGCATACAAGAAGAACCCTGAAGAACTTCATCGACTACATTCACACTACCTGTGAACCTGAAGCATACGACACTCTGTTTCTCAAACAAGAATGAGAAGAGGACTCAAACTCTCTTCTAATCGAATACAAGAGCTACACTGAGATCACCAGAACCACTTATAAACTCTACATCTCTTGTTCTGTGATTTATTCTACATTTTGAGCAGTGTGTGATATCTGCTGTATTAAACACACACACTGACTCCTGTACTTTCACTGGAGGATCTGTAAATCCTCAGCAAATCTTTCTGCACTCCATTTCCCACTGTGGATAGTGGTAGAGGTCTTGTGACCTGGACAGCCTGCTGCTGTTGTTTGTTTTCCCACGAAGAACTGTGGTAGAGGTCTTGTGACCTGGACAGTGTGTTCACTGTTGTTAACCCCGATCCAGGGTGTGGATCATTCTTATATAAAATTTTGAGAGGACTAAGTCTCGGCTTGAGACTGAACCTCTTGGTTAATTTTCTGTGCTTATAGTTATACTCTATATCCATACTATACATATTTATTTCATATTCCGCTGCTACTACTTTGAAATATAATCTATCTTCAAAGCTACTTTGATAATTAAATTCGCAAGTGTTTATATTTGTTATAAATCAGTAAGTTAGTTTCAAAAGTTAATTTAATCATAAGATTAAGTTAACTGAGAATTAATCAATCTTTGAGAAACTAATTGAACCTTTATAATCTATATAAATTCACTACAGTTTAATTTGTTTTTGAAATTGGGGGATTTTAAAAGAAATTGTTTTTAACAGAAATTTTAATTGGAACTCAATTCACCCCCCTCTTGAGTGTCCACTCCGACCAACATTTGGTATCAGAGGTTGTGTTTATCTCTGTTATACTTGCTCAAAGTTTTATTTTAACTCTCTGTTTTTACACAGTGATTGTGGTTTTATCTAAAAGATCTTAAATTTCTGTTAGATCTAAATTTTATCTCTTTAAAATATTTTCTAGAATTTCCTTATGGATAATAGACTAGAAGGTGCTGCTACTAACAGGCCACCCTTCTTTAATGGTGTGAATTATGCCCAATGGAAGCTCAAAATGAAAATTCATTTGGAAAGTATGGGTTTTGATATTTAGACTGCTATAGAGTCTCAATACAAGATTCCAGAAACTGAAAGAATAACTTGGGATGAACCTACTAAAGTAGCTTACAATAATAATTGTAAGGCTGTGAATGCTCTCTACTGTGCTCTAGGAGATGAGGAGTTCAATAGAATTTCTGCTTGTAAAACTGCTTTTGAAATCTGGGACACCTTAGCTGTTTCTCATGAAGGAACAACTAATGTCAAGGAAATGCGGTTAAACACTTATACTATCAAATATGATAACTTTAAGATGAAAGATGAAGAACCTATTTCTGATATGTATCTCAGGTTTAATGAGATAGTCAACACAATGAGCTCACTCGGGAAGATTGTTCCAGCAAAGGAGCAAATCATGAGATTATTGAGATGTCTGCCTGACAGATGGAGAGGCACATCCGTTTCAATTAGAGAATCCTGTGATATTGGAACTTTGCCTGTCAAGGAGCTAATTGGTAAGCTGATGATGTACGAAGAAGAGCTAAAGGTAAATAAAGAGGAGGATGAGGAACCAAAACGAAAATCTGTAGCTTTTAAGTCTACTGCATCAAAAAGCAAAGACAAGGAGAAAGTGCATATACCAACTGAAAGCTCATCCAGTGAAGACTTAGATTCTGACAGTGATGCCGAGATGGCACAAATAGCAAGGAGATTCAAGAAGTTCTATAGGAAGAAGAAGTTCTTCAGAAAACCGAACTACAAGGGTAAGTATGATAGACAAGGTAAGTGGAAGAAAGATTGGAAGAAAACTGATAAAGAAGAAGACATAGTTTGCTATGAATGTAAAAGGAAAGGACACATCAAAGCTGACTGTCCTAAGCTAAAATTCAAGAAGAAATATGAGTACAAGGACAAGAATTATAAGAAAGCTATGAAGGCCACCTGGAGTGCTTCAGAAGACAGCACAAGTGAATCAGAGTCCAGTGATTCTGAAAGAAATCGTGCTAATATGTGTTTCATGACAAACACATCTGAGGTAACCCTAGACACTCCCACTCTAAACTCTTATTATTCTGAAGGTGAAGCAGAATCTGGTTCTGATTCTGAAAATATGTCTAAAGATGAATTGACTGAATACTGTAATATGCTGGAAGAAACGTGTAATGAACTAAAGGATAAATATAAGTCTTTAAAGAAACAGCATGCTCTTACTGCAAGTGTCAAGTCTGCACTTGATGTAGAAAAAGAGAAAAATGTTCAATTATTAAAGGAGAATACAGAACTGAAACTATCTAATGAACAACTTAGAAAGGACTTAGAAACATTCACAAATGGAAAAGATACTCTAACCCAACTGCTAGGAAAGCAAGTTGCACCTAAGTATGCTACTGGCTTGGGATACCAACCTGGACAAAGACAGTTTGCTAAAACCCGATTTATTAAGTCTGGAAAAAATCCTGCTAGTTCTAGTTTTGGAAATTCGTATGTCTCAACTGGTTACTTAAATAGTTGTAGATCAAATAAAGTATATCTCTCTAAATCTGTTGCATCTATTAATTGTATGGGACCCATAAAACAAATCTGGGTACCTAAATCCTTGATTGCTAACATATCTGGACCCAAGAAAATCTGGGTACCAAAGTCATTTCTTGTCTAATCTGTTTTGTAGGAAATCTGTTTGAAAAGCAATTACAAGAAGGTATGGTACTTAGACAGTGGATGTTCAAGACACATGTCTGGGGACTATTCGTGCTTCAAAAGCTTAATAAAGGTTGATGGAGGATATGTCACTTTTGGTGATAACTCAAAAGGAAAAATCATCGGCCTAGGCCAGATTGGTAACTCTGACTCAGTATTAATTTCCAAAGTTTTATTTGTTGATGGACTTAAGTACAACCTACTTAGCATTTCTCAACTGTGTGATGATGGCTTTAATGTCAAGTTTGAAAACAATTCTTGTGATGTTTATAATTCCAAAAATGCTTTAATATTTTCTGCCTTAAGAAATGAAAATGTTTATGCTGTTGACTTAAACACTTTAGCTAAACATAATGTTACTTGCTTAAATGCTTTTCATAAAGAGTCTTGGCTGTGGCATAGGAGATTAGGACACTGCAACATTCACTCACTTAGAAAACTCTCTAAGAAACACCTAGTTAGAGACTTACCTAAGCTTGAATTCCCAAATGAAAAAGTGTGTAATCCCTGTCAAAAGGGAAAACAACACAAAGTTTCTTTTAAACCAAAGAAAGAAGTTTCAACTTCTCAACCACTTGAACTGGTTCACATGGATTTGTTTGGACCATCAAGAATTTCAAGTCTAAAAGGGAAGCACTATGTCTATGTTCTTGTAGATGACTTTTCTAGATATACTTGGGTATATTTTCTAGCTCACAAAAGTGAAGCCTGCTCTTCCTTTGTTAAATACTCTAAGTCTGTAGAAAATATTAGTGGACTTAAGATTAAGACCTTGAGGAGTGATCATGGCCGTGAGTTTGAGAATCGAGAATTTGAATCTTACTGCTCACTCAATGGCTATTCTCATAACTTTTCTGCCCCTAGGACACCCCAACAGAATGGTGTAGTGGAAAGAAGAAACTGAACCCTGCAAGAAATTGCAAGGACTATGCTTAATGAATATGACCTGCCTGTTTACTTTTGGGCTGAAGCTGTAAATACACCTTGTTATGTCATTAATAGAGTCTTGATCAGACCGGTTCTTAAGAAAACCCCTTATGAGTTGTGGAATAATAGGAAGCCTAAGGTTAATTACTTTAGAGTTTTTGGTTGCAAAGTCTTTATTCTGAATACTAAAGATAACCTTGATAAATTTGCTCCAAAAAGTGATGAAGGAATTTTCCTAGGTTACTCTATGTCTAGTAAAGCCTATAGAGTGTTCAATAAGAAAACCAAATGTGTGGAAGAATCTGTTCACATCAAGTTTGATGAGACTGATCCACATGAGTCTAAAACTTCTCTTGAAGATGTTGAAGAAGACTTATCTGTTCTGGACCTAAATGTCAAATCTAAAGAACCTGTAATAAAAACATCCAGTTCTGGACTTTTTCTAGAATCTTTCTCTGTGGAACCCGAACCTATAAATGAACCTGAAATCTCTAGTCCAACCTTTACCAAATCAACTAGGATTCTAAAGAATCATCCTTTAGATGCTGTTGTTGGTAATCTTGATAGAGGAACACAAACTAGAGCTTCTCTAAGAAATCAGGTTGAATATCAAGCTTTTCTTTCACAGCTTGAACCCAAAAATGTCAATGATGCTATCAGTGATGAATTCTGGGTAATGGCTATGCAAGAAGAACTAAATCAGTTTGAAAGAAACAAAGTTTGGGAATTAGTGGAAAGACCTAAAGACACTCTTACCATAGGCACTAAATGGGTGTTTAGAAACAAAGTTGATGAGTTTGGTAATATAATCAGAAACAAAGCCAGGCTAGTTGCACAAGGGTATAGTCAGGAAGAAGGAATAGACTATGAGGAAACCTTTGCACCCGTGGCTAGACTAGAGGCCATTAGGATATTACTTGCTTATGCTGCTCATCTGAATTTCAAACTATATCAAATGGATGTTAAAAGTGCTTTTCTAAATGGATATATAATTGAGGATGTATTTGTGGAACAACCTCCTGGTTTTACAAATCCCCATTTTTCTAATCATGTTTTTAAACTATCTAAAGCTTTATATGGTTTAAAGCAAGCTCCAAGAGCTTGGTATGATAGGCTCAGCTCTTTTCTTATTTCAAAAGGATTTACTAAAGGGATAGCTGATCCTACTCTTTTTATTAAATGGATTTCTAAAGATGTCTTAATAGTACAAATCTATGTGGATGATATTATTTTTGGATCTTCTAAAAATTCTTTATGTGTGGATTTTTCAAAAATAATGCAAAATGAGTTTGAAATGAGTTTAATGGGAGAACTCAAATTTTTCCGTGGATTTCAGATCTTTCAAAATAAAAATGGTATTATTTTGAACCAAAGTAAATATATTAAAGATCTTCTAAAACGTTTTTCTTTGGATGGCACCAAAGGCAGTGACACACCTATGAGCACCACTTGCAAGTTGGACAGTGATGAAACTGGTGAACCAGTGGATCAAACCAATTACAGAGGTATGATAGGTAGTCTACTGTACCTTACTGCCAGTAGACCTGAAATCATGTTCAGTGTATGCATGTGTGCTCGGTTTCAAGCCAATCCAAAAGAGTCTCATTTGGCTGCTGTTAAAAGGATTTTCAAATATCTAAAACATACTCCCAATTTGGGATTATTTTATCCAAAAGGACAATCATTTGATTTATTAAGTTATTCTGATGCTGATTTTGCTGGCTGCAAGTTTGATAGAAAGAGCACCTCTGGAACATGTCACATTTTAGGCAAGTCACTAGTATCTTGGTGTAGTAAGAAGCAGAATTCTGTTGCATTGTCTACTGCCGAAGCTGAGTATATAGCTGCTGGTAGCTGTTGTGCACAAATCTTGTGGATGAAACACACTTTACTAGACTATGGATATCAATTCAAACATGTCTCTATAAGGTGTGACAATACAAGTGCTATTAACATTTCTAAAAATCCAGTATCTCATGCTAGGACAAAACATATTGATGTGAGACATCACTTTCTGAGGGATCATTATCAAAAAGGTGATATCACTCTTGAGTTCATTGGCACTGAACATCAGTTAGCTGATATTTTTACAAAGCCTTTGAATTCTGAGAGACTAAGTTACATCAAACATGAGTTAGGTATGATTAATTGTAGCATAGTTGAAACCTCACAGTTGAAACCTCACAGTTGAAACCTCACAGTTAGACCTCACAGTTAAACCTCACAGTTGAAGCCTCACAGTTAGACCTCACCGGTGTACCTCACTGTTACATCTCTCTGTAGGCTGTTTCGCTGTTTAATCTTATTTTATTTTTGCGGGAATTCGAACCGTTTCTTTTCTTTATACTTTTATTTCTAAATCCCTAAATGATAAAATTGAGAACATCGAACATATCTCAATCCACTCATCTCGACCCTTGCTCTCTCAAGTCCTAAACCCTAAACCTTCAACCGAACCTCGAAACCTCATTCAGTTCCAATGGCCAGAACAAAGCGACCCCCAACTGTCAACGAAGATGCACCAATGCCGAAGAGGACTCAAGTCGAATCCAGTGGCACCGGGAACGCCTCGATGAGACCTATTAATCCACATCTGACTAAGAGAGAAATAGTTGCTGAGAAGGAGCTAAGTGAAGAGTGGATTTTATCGAGCAGATCATTAGTACTGGCAGTGCTTAATGATCAAGGATGGACCGAATGCTTCGCAAACAATAATGGACCATACTACCCGAAGCTGGTGAAGGAGTTCTATGAATATCTACAGTTCGAGGAAGAGGATGATCTGCATAGACTAGTATCCAGAGTAAACGGCAATGAAGTCAGTTTTTCATCCGCTGAATGGGCTGCTTGTTTAAGAGTTCCTCATGAGGGTATTTACAACTACTATTCTGGAGCGGCTCCTCCAAACAGTAGAATCTTTGATCATGAGACGGCTCTGGAAGAATTGACAGGAAATGGCACAGTGAGAAAGGTTATTGCTACTGAAATGAATGGAGAGGACAGGCTTCTGTTTAAGTTTATCCAGCATGTGCTGAGTCCTAGAAGAGGAGATTTTGCAACTTTAAAGCATCAGGATATTTACTTGATGTACTTATTAAAGCATGGAAGGAAGGTCAACCTTTGTAGGTTGCTGATGGCTCAGATGGAGGACATGATAAAGGCAAGCTCAAAATCAAGTGCCTTGTTTCATGCTAAACTCATTTCGGTTATGTTGAAAGTGAAAGGTGCAGCTGGAAGTCAGGAAGAGTTGATAGTGGCAAAGAACAGTGTATGTATCTCGAAAGTAATCTGCAAATTCATGAAGATCAGTTGGAATCCCTGGAAGAATTCATGGGTGAATGATGAGGAGAGAATTTATGAGAATTTTAGCCCTTCTACTCATCCCTCTAGACCGAGAGATAGGAGAGATCCAGGCTTAAAGCCTGATGAGCCTGAACCTGTATACTCAGATGATGAACAGACTGCAGTAGTTGGTAACTCTGCAAGAGAGAACACCCCAATTGATGAAGGAAGTGATCCTGATACTACTCACAGTCCGGTCAGGACAGTGACGTTTGGAGCAGCAATCCCTCCAAAAGAACTACCTAGTAGAGAACCTGTTCTAAGAGACAGTGAGACTGAGACTACAGAAGAAGAAGAAGAATCTCAATATTTTGTCAAGGACACCTCTGACGAGGATGATACAGTTGAAGCAAAAGAGGCTGGAACTTCAAATGAAAATCAAGAAACTGTTGCAGGAGAACTTAGTATGAGCCCTCTGATAGGGTATACAGACAAGTCAGTGTCTGACCAGGAAGCAGGAGTGGTCTCTACTACTGTTGTCATGGAAGTGGTTGATGACCCAACAGAGAAGGAGGCTAACCTCACTGCTGAACCTACAGAGAAAGCAAATATGGAACCTGCTAGAGCTACAGAAGAGCACTTAGAGTTACCCAGAGTTGAGCAGATGGTAGAAAGTGTTCAGGAAGGACCTCCAAGTGAGGGGGAGCGTGTTGGTTCAGTCTCTGTACTGTATGATATAGAAGGATGGACCTCAGATCCAGGATACATGGTGCTAGGACTCAATTATGAGGATTCAGATGAGGAAAACCAACCACCAAGAAATCCAGTCATCCTACCTAACAGCTCTCCAGTGTTAGAAACTGAGAAATTGGCCACCAAGGAAGACCTTGAATCCTTAAAGATTGAAATGAAGGAGATCATCAGACAGTCTGTTGCTGAATTGAAAACCAGTCTTTTTGATGAGCTGAAAAATGTAGAACAATCCTTAGAACTTTCTCTAGGATGTGTTGTGGGAAGTCCAATCAAAGAAGTGATGGATGAAATGAAAGTGTGCCACACCCAAATTGAAAGCTGGACTGGAGCAGTAGTGGCCCTCAGACAATCAGTTGCTTCTTTAACTGCCCTGAGCAGCTCTCAGACACAAGTGGCCAGTGAGATTCGATACATCAAAGAAGTGGTCAAGCAATTTGTGGAAGTATTTGAGACTTTCAAAAAATCAGTAAAAGAACACTTTAGCAATCAGGATGCTGTCATTCAGAAAGTGATTGGCAATCTGACTCAGTCCTTCAAGGAGACAGTGGCATTCTCAGTCAAGTCCCTTCCTTCATCTAGCTCTCCTGTGGACCTTGAGCAGTTTAGAAGCCTGCTCAGAGAAGAGCTTACTCAGGCCCGTGCAAATGACACATCAGACCTACAGATCCTTGCTACTACAAGAGAAGTCAGTGGCTTTGTTCGTGAGCATCTACAGGCTGCTACTGCTTCTCAGGAGGCCATCAAAAGTAAAGTGGATTATTACTTTGATCGGATTTTCACCAAGCATCAGTTGACCAACCACTTCAAGCTCATGCTAGAAACTATGAAGCTGCCTCCTGTAACTCAAGCCTTCAAAGAACAAGTTAGCAAGCTATGAGAGTTGACCCCGGCTTTGGATAAATTCTTGGAAAACAAAGATGACTTCTTATCTGCCATGGACAGAGGAGGAAACATTATCATGGATTTCAGGAATCTGCTCCTACCTTTTCTTCATGTGGATTGCACACCTGTTATAGTTCCTCCGGCCCTACCTGTCTCCAACCCCGGTGGTTCTTCCATAATGTCTCCTGCTGAAGCCCTCAGAAGCCTTAGACCACTGATCCCTCGGCAAGCTACTCACTACCGGCCTTCAGGAGCCTCTGTTGCTGCCCCTCCAGACATTCCTGCTGCCATTCCTCAGCCTGTTGATCCTTCACTTCCTGCTCCATCTTCTTCCTCCAAAGGAAAAGATCCCTTACCTCCAGATGAAGAGGATTGAGTCTGTTTATGTTTTTTTTTTGATAGGGATCATGTATTCACATTTTGGGTCATGTATTGTACTCCTTATTAATACAATGTTTCTTTTCTCTCTCTCTGTCTTTCTTTTTGTTAATCACAAAGGGGGAGAAATAAAGAGAACTAGATAGGGGGAGAAATGGGGAGAAATAGGGAAACTCAAGGGAGAAATGAAACTATACAGAGAGGAGAAATCCTTGCGGATTATACCTAATTTTTGTGCTCATATTGCCAATACTGTGTTTTGCACACTTCTCTCTGATACTTCTATATTTCATACTGACATAATTTGTGATTATCAAAAAGGGGGAGATTGTTGGAATCACCTGTTTTGATAATCCCAAATCATGCTTAAACATTGATTATGATGTATTAAACCTTTGCATTAATCTTATTATTCTATGCTTAAACGTATTTTATTCTAAACAGTTCATATTCTTACTCTCATAACTTTACTGTAACAGCTTACATTAGCATTTACATAAGTTTGGTATTGTTAGCTACCAGTCAGATTTTTATTTTCAAAGTCACAGATACAGTTAACTGTCACCTTAAGTTACTGTTGCAAGAAGTTCACAGTTACAAGGTTACAGTCGAAGACTAATACAAGCTTACAGTTACAAGTCTACTGCTATCTATTGTCAAAGCTCACAGACGAAGGTCACAGTTACAAGACTTCTGTTCAAAGTTATCTCTGCTCAAGTTCACAGTCGAACAAGTCTACAGTTGAAACAAGTTCGCAGACGAACTAGTCTACAGTTATAAGTCTACAGTCAAGGTTACAGTTAGACAGCTTCTGTCTACTAAGTCTACAGATGATCGAAGTCTACAGTTAGAAGCTACTATTGCAAGCCTACAAACAGCAAGCCCTTTGTTGAAGTCCACAGTTGGAAGTCCACAGTTGGAAGTCCACAGTTGGAAGACCACAGTTGAAGTCAACAGTGACATACATTCTCGACTCACTGTTTTAATTTCTTTATTTCCTACATTTAATTTATTTAATTTATCTAACGGTCATATCATACATTTTGATGATTTGTCAAATATCTGATAAAGGTTGTCGGATGTCAGGAACCCGTACCTCGTACCTGCTGAAAAGAAATCTTTTCTGTCCCCTGTCGGGAGATAAATACGAGAAGACTACGCTGCCCAAAAAAATGCGAATGCGAACCAGAGAAGTGCGTGGTGGACAAAATATACTAGAAACACAAGAAGATAAAAACGAGCTCCATCAAGAACAGAGAAGCATATAGACAATCAAGTATACTCGAGGAGTGTTCTGTGCATACAAGAAGAACCCTGAAGAACTTCATCGACTACATTCACACTACCTGTGAACCTGAAGCATACGACACTCTGTTTCTCAAACAAGAACGAGAAGAGGACTCAAACTCTCTTCTGATCGAATACAAGAGCTACACTGAGATCACCAGAACCACTTCTAAACTCTACATCTCTTGTTCTGTGATTTATTCTACATTTTGAGCAGTGTGTGATATCTGCTGTATTAAACACACACACTGACTCCTGTACTTTCACTGGAGGATCTGTAAATCCTCAGCAAATCTTTCTGCACTCCATTTCCCACTGTGGATAGTGGTAGAGGTCTTGTGACCTAGACAGCCTGCTGCTGCTGTTTGTTTTCCCACGAAGAACTGTGGTAGAGGTCTTGTGACCTGGACAGTGTGTTCACTGTTGTTAACCCCGATCCAGGGTGTGGATCATTCTTATATAAAATTTTGAGAGGACTAAGTCTCGGCTTGAGACTGAACCTCTTGGTTAATTTTCTGTGCTTATAGTTATACTCTATATCCATACTATACATATTTATTTCATATTCCGCTGCTACTACTTTGAAATATAATCTATCTTCAAAGCTACTTTGATAATTAAATTCGCAAGTGTTTATATTTGTTATAAATCAGTAAGTTAGTTTCAAAAGTTAATTTAATCATAAGATTAAGTTAACTGAGAATTAATCAATCTTTGAGAAACTAATTGAACCTTTATAATCTATATAAATTCACTACAGTTTAATTTGTTTTTGAAATTGGGGGATTTTAAAAGAAATTGTTTTTAACAGAAATTTTAATTGGAACTCAATTCACCCCCCTCTTGAGTGTCCACTCCGACCAACAGGATGGATAGATGGTGAAATAGGATTGTTTCATACTTATAATAAAATATCCATATATGAGTGATACTGATGTTATTACTTTATAATGAAACAACCTAATAAGAAGAAGTGGAAGAAGAAATAAAGGTGAAAGAATCGATAACGGAAATTACCTCTTCTTTGAAGCGCCTTTTTGAGACCTCCTTTAGGGCACTACAATTAGTCAATGAAGAAGACCATAACCTCTATAATGTTTCTAGGGAAGTGGGGAAGAGAATTTGGAAGGGTTTGGACGAGCTTGAAGGATCAATGTTGTGTGAGGAAGAGAGGGAGGAGGTGCCCTTTTATAAGGGAGGAGAGGGGCTCCTTTGGAAAAACTAAAAATATTATTTTATTATAAAGTCATGTTCGGTTTTAAATAGCTCCAAATTCATTTATTTCGAGGCTAAGGTGGGTATGGGTCGAAATACTCTCATCCAATAGAATTTAAACAAGTTTAAGTTCCTATTTTAACCTTATTATTTAGGTTTAACATTAAGTTAAATAATTTTAATTTTACCGTGTCTTCTTGTGTTCTTACACTATAAGGTTAATAAACATATTATAAGAATCCAAACGAACCCCAAATTGTTTATTAATAATATATATAATCTTATATAAGTCATTTGGCCTATCCTTAGATTTTTAGGAATAGAATAACAATTAATAATATAATATTTGTTTTAAAAACTATTTTATGTCAATTTTGACACTATTTAGTAATTGATTTTTGTGAAAATTATAAAAGAATGATAAGTTCGAACAAAGTTAATTAAATCCATAAATACATGTCATATTAACCTATAAAATTAGTGTAATTCATAAAAAGTCTCAAATTATATTTATTTGGGTATATATAACATCAATTATGTCAATATTTCATTAATAAGATAATTACTACATCATCGTTGTGTCATAAATAAATTAAATTATCTAATGTATAAAAATTAAAAATAAAATACCATTACATAGGAAATCTATTTATATTTCTAATGAATATTAATAGTCGAATTTATCTTATGTATAACCCCATATTAAAAATGTTTTAGTAAATGAACTTTGATTTTAACTCTTTTAACCCTTCTTTAAATAAATTAATAATAAATGTCCTAATCTAATCCAAGTGGGCCTAAATGGTCATATTTTATTCCTAATCTTGTTTTTGGTCGAATTACACTTATCCAATAGAATTTGGACATGTGTTAGGGTAATAATAATATCATTTTTACCCTTAATTACCCTATTTACTTTTAACCGTGGTAAATTAAAGTAAAAAGTTACTATTCACCAAAAATTATTTTCATCTCATTGAACCATATTTTACTTACTGACCTCAACTGTGTCTCTCTGATTTTTTAAATTCCACTCACAGAAGTGGTAAAATTAAGTTTCATGAAAAATTCAGTTTTTTAAATACCACTTAGTGGTTTCACTATTCATCAAAAATTGAATGTTTTCAGAAAAATACCAAAAATTAGGCCTAAGATATATTTGATATAATGAACACAAAAATTATTTCTATTTTACCAATTTTAAAACATATCAGTTGCATTAATTAATTTAAAAATTAATTCCTGTCATCAAAACTAAAGGCGTGTTTTTAAGAGATAATAACTATCAAAAGATTGACACTTGTTTATAACTGGTTTAAATGTGAAATTACATCCAACGACCAAAATTGTATTATATTGTAAAAATATATTATAAATATACTTTAAAACCACTGAAATTAATAATTTATCACTATTAATTATTTCGATTGAAAAATTTGTTTTTAATTAAAATTTAGTAATTTTCCATATTCATCAAAATCTGAAAGTTATCCGAATATCACCAAAATATCACCCTAATCTAATTTCGATATTCCGAATCCAAAAAATGAAGTCCATTTTGAAAAATAAAAATTTCAAAATTTCAAAAAGTGGTTATTACTATTCATAACAGCTAGTTTTAATAATATTTTAATAGCATATCGTTGTTTAGTGAAACTCAGTATTGCGTACTACACACGCTATCAAGGAAGGTCACGATTGAGTGTAATGAAAGGAAAGTCAAAGTTGCGTGTTGTGCAAGCTCCTTTTGGTGTAGCGTACAACAGAAGACATTAATGAAATTAAAAAAAATATTTTTCATAAAATCTCGGGGTGTTACATTCTACCCCCCTTAAAATGAATTTCGCCCTCGAAATTCGTCGAGGTTATAAATGGTTTACTACTCGAAAGTTTTTTTAATAGAAACCCACATTGTAAAAAGGAATACCACAACCAATCTTTAAAAAAAAAAGTATGAAACGTAACGGTTACCTAAATAAACTAATCACTGGGTTTCCACATAGGTGAAAATATGGATATGGAAGAAAAATCTAACCATCATGTTCTGATGGAGAGTGGTAGAGAACATGGCTATGGAAAAGCCAACAATCACAAATCCATAAATTTGTGACGATCTAAGTTACCATCTGATTACTCATATATAAGAGAACTAGGAAAACATTTTTGGTTTTCAAGATCATTTCCCTAAAGTTGAAGAATTTGAATTAAAATAAATACTTAATTTATTTTGGTACAATCTCACTGTTTCTTGTGCCTTGAAGAATTTCCACTTCATCTCTTAAATAAATGAAGTTGAATTTGTTATTCGTGAAGTATTAGCAGATCATGTGATAGAATGACAGGTCATTCCATTTGTCTCAAACAAAAGGTTAGAAAAAGTTATTAAATATACATAAGTCATTATATAGTGAGATTAATCATATATGGTTCCTAAAATGGACTTATAATTCATATATCATACTTCTTAATATAATAAAACTAGTTTCTACTAACCAGGGACTTCCTATAGGCCAGTGGTAGGCGATAAATGCCAGTCGCACTTCGGTTGTTGGTTCGATTCCCACAGCCTTGTCCGATGCGATGGGTTGTCGCCCATCCTGCAGGTTGTCCTTTTTCTAAAGCTATATTACTATAACATCCCATCAATAATATCGAAAAACGTTTTATCCTAACTTATGTCCAACATAATCCATTCTAATATTTAGGATTATCTAAAATAATTCGGTCCAAGCTCATAGTATAAAGAAAATGATTACTTGATATGTCACAGAACAATCACGTGAATGCCATCATTTATCCCCCATATATCATAAGATATATCTTGTTGGTCAAATTACAAACATGTGAATACCTTAATCATGTATTCTCTTGAAGAATGAATACCCATTGAACCATAGTGAAAACATGAATTCAGTTAAAAGTTAACACTTTCCCCATACCAAAATCCTCAAAATTCTATATACTCAAACCATGATATCACTTGGTCCTTATATCAATCATGATCTCATGAATACTGTTAAACATTTCATTTTCTCGTTTTCCCTTCATTTTGCGCATATCATCTTATTTCCAAAAATATCTCAATCACTTTGAATACCACATTAGACCAATACATAAATATTCCAATACTCCATGATACCACATTATTTTGGAATCACATTACATAAACACTTAATCATTCCACCACATTGTTGTCATATTCAACATCGCCAATAGTGATCGCATGTGACTTCCCTTTGTCCTTTGCCTTATGTGGTTGCTCATGTCGATCATCACTAACCCTTGCATTAGGGTATTTATTAGCATAATCCCCATTTCCTTTCACTTGAGGCATTGAAGTGTTGGTGGTGCATTCTATGTAGTGTTTGCTTTATTCACATCATTAGAAACCCTTTTTACATTACTTAGATATTCAACTGCTCGATGTCCTTCTTTTCCACACTTAAAACATTTTATAGTCCCTTTAATACAATCTCCACCATGCTTCTTTCCACACTTTGTGCATAAGGAAACATTCATCTTCTTTTCACCATTAGTCTGAGATTTCTCCTTGAACTCCATCTTTCGTTTCTTGTCAAAACCATGATATGGATATGTAACACCAACTTCCATTTCTACCTTGATAGCACAACGAACAATTTCTTCATAGCTACTGAAGTCTCTTATAGCTAATTCCCTTCGAAGACTTGGTTTTAAGCCACTGTATAATCGATCAACTTTACATTCAGGTTGGATGAAAATGCCAGATGCATACCTTGAAAGTCTTGTAAAATTCGCATCGTATATACCAACAAGTTCATCATCCATCTGCTTCAGCTCAATAAACTCCATTTCCATCTTTTTTCGAAGAATACGAGGGAAGTACTTATTGAAAAACAAGTTCTTGAACTCGTCCCATTCCATGGACTCAATTTCATCTCTTGTCCTCGTATTCTTGATAAGATTCCACCATTGATCAGCTTCACCTTCCAAACGATATACTTCTAAGAAGACTTTATCATGTTCCGAACATTGAAGAACTGAAAATATCTTTTCAGTGGTACTGATCCATTGTTCAGCAACAAGTGGATCGGAAGTCCCACTGAAAGAAGGTGGACGTTGCCTCATGAAGGACTCAATAGAATATTGTTCCCTTCTCTGCTCATTTGGAAGTCCAGAATGATTCATAGCTTGTGTATGTATAGAAATAATATTTTTCACTCCATCTCCCATAACATTTGTTTGTTCAGGATGACAATCATTGCATTGTCTATTGCATTGATCAACACGGTTCCTTCGGGTTCCAGCCATCGTCTAAAACCCAAAAAGAATAGTGTGAGAGGCAAAAATCATGCTAGGGAAAACAACATAATAAAGGGGGAGTACCTTCAATATCTAACATCTTAGGTTTAATTCTATGATCTTTAGCGTAATTCTACTACTATAACCTATACGTATACTTAACCTTAGGGACATCCCTAGACATACCTTAGAAATATCTCTAGGGATCTCACTAACGTTTTCGCATCCTAGTTTCCAAAGGTTGACTAAACCTTTTTTCTGATACCAACTATAGATACCTGAAGCTTGACGTAGATTGACATTATATTAAATTTGAGGAATACTTAGTACATAACAAAAACACACACACAAGGACCGTAATAGTTTAGTGTCTTTGGAAACTCGGAACGTAATCTTCTAATCATGGTGAAAGATCTTCAACATCTCCCATAAAGATCTTCTCTTCTTTTTTCTTACCTAAAACCTTTCTTTATATCCCAGGGAAAAGAAAACATAAAATGGTGAGCTCAAATGCTCAGTAAAGGTAAACAAAAGAAAAATCAATCACATCATATTCATAAGAACATATCTTTAGGAAATCTTAACCTGCAAAAGAGATCATAATTTCATAACATGGGATAAATCATAATAGTGAAATGTAATCCCAATAATCATAACATAAAACATGAAACATTGTGGCATACACACATAATCATAGAGAATCATATCTTATTAGTCAAGACTCATTGCCAATACTATCTTAGTGGACAAAGTCCCTTTCTGAACCGAGTCACCTTCGTTTCAGTCATGTTTCACTGAACCGGTATAACCTACCATTCCAGCCATGTCTATCTCATGAGATATAAAATCTTTACCCAATGCATTGGAGGGAGATATAGGTCCCACCCATCTCATAATTATACCATTCTTATGTGTGCCACAAAATCATAACTCATACATCATTGCATAACCCATGTAATAAAAATGGGAATCTTAATCATTGTGACATCATAAAACAATTCATATAAGATAAAGGAATTCATAAAAATATAATTCCATTTCAACATAATAAAATCAATAGGGATAAAATAATAGAACCCTTTATTATCATAGATGGAAAATAATCTTGATAAAACACTTGAGCTTCATTCTTGAGGAAAATATCCTTTCTACATCAAAAAAACTTTTCCTTTCTTAACATGACTTAACATTTTAAAATAAATAAGTTGATTAAAAATAAACTTGAAAACTTTTAAAGGAACTTTCTTGGAAATAATGTTTTAAAAATCCATGCATGCCGTATAAGTTAAATAAACATTCTTTGTACTTTTTTCGGAAAAGTCAAAAAGTACCTCGTACGAAAAACGACAAAAGATTCCTTTCATATCTTTTACTAAAAACTCACCGAAGGGTAAAATATGATTTAAACAATTGTAGTAGAATGGAAATAATATTACATATTTAGGAAACATAGATGTGGATGATAAAATACACCCTAGTAAATACCAAAGTATAAACAATCTCGGATAAAAATGAGATTGCGGTATTTCCCTTAACTTAGGTCCGATATGCTTCGTAAGTGTCCGAACCTCCTGTATAATGATTTAAATAATGTCATTGACTTATTACAGAATCATATTCATTGTAATGATATCATATTTGGTTCACTTATGACTTTATATTACCTGTTCTTTTGTAAATTCCATGTTAAAGAGCATTTTGGGTATAATTGTTTCATTTGTCGTCCGTGTTTTGACTTGTAATTATTCCTATGATTACTTAGATCAAGATTACATAATTCCAGAATATAAAAAATTATTTATATATACATATAATCAGAATATACATATATATAATAAATCAGCAAATGGAAAGAAATACACCGTTCAAAGAGACGGTAGGTCGTACGTACACATGAACGCTGTTTTCGTTTCCTTATTGAGTTGAATGGAATTAAGTAGATGACATTCATATATATACAAGTAAATCCAGTATCATTATTATGTCATATATTTCATTATTACTTATTATATATACTTTATAATCTTTCATGAATGGTTTAAAGTGGAGAATGAATCTCATCGCGTCGTGCAGACGGTAGTCCGTACGTACGCACGAGCGATGATATCATTCTCATGATCATGGGAATGTATTGGAGTGTATGTATACTATTTCAGAATCAATATCACTTTAAAATAATAATATATAGTCATTATTTACACCATTATACCCATCCATGTAAGGTGGTGGTGGAAAATAGATTTCACCACGGCATGGAGACGGTATTCCGTACGTACGCATGCGCGGTGATTTCGTTTTCCGTAGGATGGATAGATGGTGAAATAGGATTGTTTAATACTTATAATAAAATATCATTATATGAGTGATACTGATGTTATTACTTCATAATGAAACAACCGAAGAAGAAGAAGTGGAAGAAGAAATAAAGGTGAAAGAATCGGTAACGGAAATTAACTCTTCTTTGAAGCGCCTCTTTGAGACCTCCATTAGGGCACTAAAATTGGTCTTTGAGGAAGACCAGAACCTCTAGGATGTTTCTAGGGAAGTGTAGAAGAGAATTTGGCAGGGTTTGGCCGAGATTTAAGGCTCAATATTGTGATAGGAAGAGAAGGAGATGGTGCCCTTTTATAAGGGAGGAGAGGGGCTCCTTTGGAAAAACTAAATATATTATTTTATTATAAAGTCATATTCGCTTTTAAATAGCTCCAAATTGATTTATTTAGAGGATAAGGTGGGTATGGGTCGAAATACTCTCATCCAATAGAATTTAGACAAGTTTAGGTTCCAATTTTAACCTTATTATTCAGATTTAACATTAAGTTAAATAATTTTACTTTTACCGTGTCTTCTTGTGTTCTTACACTATAAGGTTAATTAACATACTATAAGAAGCCAAAATAAGCCCAAATTGTTTATTATTAATATATACAATCTTATCTAAGTCATTTGGCCGAACCTTATATTTTTAGAAATAAAATAACAATTAATAATATAATATTTGTTTTAAAAACTATTTTATGTCAATTTTGACACTATTTAGTAATTGTTTTTTGTGAAAATTATAACAGAATGATAAGTTCTAAAAAAGTAAATTAAATCCATAATAACATGTCATATTAACCTAGAAAATTAGTGTAATTCATAAAAAGTCTCAAGTTTTATTTATTTGGGTATTTATAACATCAATTATGTCAATATTTCATTAATAAGATAATTACTGCATCATTGTTGTGTCATAAATAAATTATATTATTTAAGGTCTAAAAATTACAAATAAAATACCATTATGTAGGAAATATTTTTAGATTTCTAATGAATATTTATAGTCGAATTTATCTTATGTATAACCCCATATTAAAAATGTCTTAGTAAATAAACATTGATTTTAACTCTTTTAACCCTTCTTTAAATAAATTATTAATAAATGTCCTAATCTAATCCAAGTGGGTCTAAATGGTCATATTTTATTCCTAAGCTTGTTTTTGGTCGAATTAAACTTATCCAATAGAATTTGGACATGTGATAGGGTAATAATAATATCATTTTTACACTTAATTACCCTATTTACTTTTAACCGTGGTAAATAAAAGTAAAAAGTTACTATTCACCAAAAATTATTTTCATCTCACTAAACCACATTTTACTTACTGAAATCAACCGTGTCTCTCAGATATTTGAAATTCCACTCACAGAAGCGGTAAAATTAAGTTTTATGAAAAATTCAGTTTTTTAACTACCACTTAGTGGTTTCACTATTCATCAAAAATTGAAAGTTTTTAGAAAAATACCAAAAATAAGGCCTAATCTATATTTGATATTATTAACTCAAAAATGATTTCTATTTTACCAAATTCAAAACATATCAGTTGCATTAATTAATTTAAAAATTAATTCCCGTCGTCAAAACAAAAGGCGTGTTTTTAAGAGATAATAACTATAAAAACATTGACACTTGTTTATAACTTGTTTAAATGTGAAATTACATCCAATGACCAAAATTGTATTAAATTGTAAAAATATATTCAAAATATACATTAAACCCACTAAAATTAATAATTTGTCACTATTAATTATTTCGATTGAAAAAGTTGTTTTTAATTAAAATTTAGTAATTTTCAATATTAATCAAAATATGAAAGTTATCCGAAAATCCCCAAAATTTCACCCTAATCTAATTTCGATATTCCGAATCCAAAAATGAAGTCCATTTTGAAAAATAAAAATTACAAAATTTCAAAAAGTGGTTATTACTATTCATAACGGCTAGTTTTAATAATATTTTAATAGCATATCGTTGTTTAGTGAAAATCAGTATTGCGTACAACACGCGCTATCAAGGAAGGTAGCAATTGCTTGTAATGAAAGGAAAGTCAAGGATGAATGTTTTTCAAGCTCCTTTTGGTGTAGCGTACAACGCAAGACATTAATGAAATTAAAAAGAATATTTTTCATAAAATCATGGGGTGTTACACGTTCAACATGGTATTTATTTTATATGTATATTCCCTAAAAATAATTATACATAAAAGGAAATTGAATTCTACTAAGTTATGAATAAGGATGATGAATAAATTTTGACCCATGGAGATGATTTAATAACACAAAAATGGTATTCTTATGGTTATATTATTGACCATAAATTAAAAATTGATCAATTATTTATTTGTTTAAAACCATGTCCCTGAAGAAAATTATCCATAAGTAACTTCATTATCAATGAAGAAATCATTCTATGTTGCTTCAACATAGAAATAGATATTAGAGATTCATATTATCCTCATGATTTTCATAAGAGTACAATGATAAAATTTCAAGGAAATTTGAATAATAAAACACATGTAGGAAAAAAAATTAAACATCCTTCATTAAAAAAAGTAAGAAAATAATATTAGGGTATATTTTCTAATGTATAAATAAATTATTCAAGTGTGTATGAGAGGGTAATGAAGAAAATGAATGTTAAAAAGATATAGGTGGAAAAAATGCTCAAAATGATTCATCATACATTAATACATAAATAATAAGGATTAAGGGAATTATTATCAAAAAATTTCAAAATTAAGAGTTAATGTTAGACAATGAGCATAAATAACCTCCTATTCCAAGAGATAATGGAAATTTTCAGGTGATCACATACATAAAAGTGGGTCAGGAGAATTAGGTGCTAAAAATTACTGTTATCGTACCCTCTATATCAAAAAATTCATATTTTATTCTAGTTCTACCAATAGATTTATATCTAAATAATTTTATAAGGGTATCATAGAACCACCTCAATTATTAAATTTTAAATTTTCAGTGAAAACACCTAATGGTATAATGGTCACATAACATGATTATAATTATTCTCTAGTAATTTTTTTCCTGGAATATTCTTCATGAAAATAATTTTTTTCTCCCTCTAGTTGAATTTGATATGATTTTGGGATTATATATTCTCTCTATATGTAGATATCATATTAATTTCATAGAAAAAAAAATTCATATTCTATATTACAAATGATCCTACAATCATCTATCTGTGTAAATATAACTATAAAATTTCAATGCAAATTGCATACATTATATGGTCTTTAATACCTGATTATGAGTTGTATATTTTATAAATAGATATGGAGAAACTCAACATAATATATATGAAAATTTGGTTGGAATATATTGATGTGTTTCAAAAAAAATTATTAAATTCAACAAAAAAAGTTTAGTTTTTAATATAACTCATTCATGGTGTTATGAAGACTTCAAAGACTCCTTATAAAATAAACCATATTGAGTTGTGGTAATTGAATAAGAAAAATCCTAATATTATAATGAAAACATTGATACATCCTAGTGCTTCACCATATAGAGATAAAATTAATTATTTTAAGAATAATGAGGGATTATTTCATCTATGCATTGACAATTGAGAACTTAACATGATCAAAATCAAGAATAATTATCCACTCTTACATAGAATTTATTTTTAAGAACAAATAAAATATGTACTATAATTATTGAAGATTTACTATAATGACCACAGGTTTTTGCAATTTTAAATTAATATTATCTTCAATATGTTGTGTAACACAAATTACTAAACTAATGAAATTTCTTAATAAAAAAACACAATAATTAAAATTAAAAAATAATATTTTTACCATTAGTAAATAAAAAGGTAATAATCAATTAAACAATTGACATATTATTATTTACATTGTGTAATTTTGTTTCAAATGATTCCCTTTGAAGATCCATTTTAAAAAGGAGTTATGATATTTTAATGTAATAATTATAATTGATTATAGTGACACATTTATTATAATAAATAATATATATAATTAAACTATTATTTCATCATTCAATTTTTTTTAAATTATTAATAAATAATATTATAGACACATTATGATTAAATTGACATTTTTAATAAATAGTTGTTATTTAATTTAATATTTACACTTAAATTAAAAACTATATAACCTTGGTAGTTTTAATTTGATCAAAATAAAATCAATTTTGTAATTTATAATTTCATAACAATCATAGGTATAACATTTTAACATTAATCTGAAATTATTGTTTTTTATGTGACTCGTTTAAAATATCGATTTAGTAAAAATGTAGCATTTAAAACTATATCAAGAATTAAGTAAAATATGAAAGTATATATTAAAATTCATGATAAAATATATATTTAATGAGAAAATTATAAATTTAAAAATGCTATTTTGAATTTAGAAAACAAATGTTTAACCACAAAATTAATATTTTCCAATCAAAATGGTTGTTGGTCTGTTGTTTTAATTAAATTTTATTTTGTTAAAATTATGTTTTGGATTTATTTTAAATACACATAAATTTTATCTTTATTTTAATAAAATAATTTCTTTCGTGAACGTAATATAAATTTTTATTTTAATGCTACATATAAATTTTAATAATAAAATAAACTTTTTCTAAAAAAGTGTTTTAACACGTTAGCTGATATAATGTTAACAATTATTTTTCTTATAAATTGATATTTTATATAATAAAATAGATTTATTATTTTGAATTAATATGTAAAAATTATATAATAAGTTCAATTTTATTTTTATGATTTACATGTAATTTACATTGGTATAAATTAGTGATCATGGTAAAAAAAATGTTTAATGTGATAATTATTAGACTAAAGAACAAAAAAACATGTTTAAAACATTTTATAAAAGGAATTATTGAGGGTGTATTGAACTTTTATCTTCCCCCGCACTATTATATTCTTTTTTGGGTATTTTAAATGATTACCATTTTCTCCCATTATATAATGATGAAATATTTACAAAAATGTCATTCTCAACACATAATAATGGGGCCTCTAACCACCCATTAACGAAAAATTAATGATTTATTTTATTAATATAACATATTCCATTTTAACATCACATTTAATAATTTTACTTTTAATTTAGAATTTAGTCATGATATATTGGATTAAGAACTCTATTTCTAATGAATCATTCAATGGAAACCCAATTAATTCAACATAACTGGTTATTTTTTCTTACTTCTTTTTCATTATATTTTAATTATATAATTGTAATTCTATATTTCATATATAATTAAATCATTATTTTTTATACTAAATTTTAATATTCTAATTGAATAACTATTAAGTACATTTCAAAATTTCATATAATAAAACGAACCCATGTGTTTTGAGGATTACTTTCTCCACCAAGCGATGACTTTTGTTTTTTTCACAAAATATTATCTTCACCCATTATAAAAGTGCATTTGAGAAATAAATTTGAAATAAATAATATAATAATTATTATTAAGAGTAAAATTTTAATCCAACATTTAGTCTCTCATTCTTAAAGAAATGAAAATTCCAATCATGTGTTTTATGGAATAGCCCCTCCATAAAGTAATGTATCACAATTTTGTGTAATCATTAGGATACTAAAAAAACCAATAATTGCATTGTCCCGCTTCCATTCCAGAATGGGCACGTATATTTTAAACCACCATGTCATTGATTCTTGGACTTCACTAGTTAACAAGTGTATCATCATGTCACAATCCCTAGAATGTCCTTTTTCATTCTCATCCACCAATACTGTCAACATAGCTCATGGTACACTTTTGTCACAGCTTTATACAATCCAAATTTGAGGCTTGAAATTGATGCATCTACCCCTCCTTTGTTCCCATTGTCACAAAAACACAGGTTCTGACATAGATGATCTCTTCAACATCCAGGGTCTAATTAGATGTTGAATACCCAAATTCATGTATTTACCTCAAGGACAATCATTCCATATATTGATACAACATTTCCATAACTGGATGAAAATGTGTAAACTCCACTGAAACTAATACAAGAGTCAATTCCTCTAGTATATCCTAAACCAAAACACACATCTCAGCCAGTAATTCCATCATCATCCACTCAGATCAAGAATCCAGAGCATCCTAATTCAATGTTATCCATCTAGATCCCCCAGTAGCACTATTTAGATTTTTGGGTGTATATTCTAGAACCAAATCAAATGTATGCATATAATCAACCCATATCCACTGATTGAGATTAAAATATCATTATGAAACGATATAATTTAATCTATTGTTATCAATATACTGAGTAAAACATTATTTCGTTATATAATGATTCTAACACATTAATTAATAAAAACTATATCCAATTTTTGTCCATGAATAGGGTGTTTCATTTTATATGGCCTCAAATACCATGACCCATACACCACAACTCAATATACCAACATCAACAATACTCCAAGCACTATACTATAAGAACCAAAAAATCCCATATACTCTTCTCTATCTCAGGTAGGATCAATATTGGTGCATTTTCAAGGGTTAATTCAACTTCATGATGGAATTATCAATAGATCATGTTCATTCACTCTTTAAACCTTTCTTTTTCAATCCATTAATTAGGGATTCCATACATGAGAAGTCCTGGATGAACTTGTAGTAATAATATTCTAATCCTGGAAAGCTATAAATATCAAAAGCATTCCTTTGATGATCCCAAGAAACCCCTCCCTAAAAATTCCCTAGATCTGTTAACACACCTTCCTCTAATATGATGTGTACCACATAATATAAATGATCAATCCAAAAATTTCACTTACAAATATTGGTATATAGTCAATGATATCTCATTTTACTCAGGATTATGTGATGATTTTGGGCATGATTTCCATGAGTCTCGAAGTACACCATGATATCATCCGCAAACACAACCAATAACTAATCCCAGTATGGGTGGAAGATATTTTTAAACAAGTCCATAATCATATCATGATAATTCTTTATCCCAAACTATATTAGGATGAACTAATATATTCTATACCTACTTCTGAAATTTTTATGAGGTATATTAGAAAGATGAACTCTCAACTGATGATACCCTGATCTAAATTCAATCTTTGAGAATACATAATATCCCATCAACTTGAAAATAAATCATTAATACATGTTGTAGGATACTAGTTCTTCATATTCACCTGGTTTATCATCCATTTACCGACATATAAGCACAGACTCTCATCATCTTTCATTTAAAATAAAACAAGAGAACCACAAGGTGACGTATCTAGTTGGATAAACCCATTATCCATTAACTCTTTGGGTTGATTATTTTACTCTTCATTCTCTATTGGTTCCATTTTGTATGGTGTAATAGAATGTATATCATACCCATGAATGATCTTAATTGTAATGTCCACAACTCTCTTAGGTGGAATACCTAAGAATTACTTTGTAATAAGGTCTTGAAACCTATAAAATATATGTGGAAGGATGTCATTATTTACATCTCCATCATCCAACAATAGATTAGAATCATGGGTGGTATGATCTTATAGTCATAGATGAACTAGACCCACACTTCTAAGAATTATATCCCACTCTCCATGATGAATATAATTTTCACTAGAATGAGATATTAAAGTCACTCTCATGCAGTAACAATCTATGTGGGATCAACATGCTACTTTCCACTCCATACCCACAATTAGGTCAAATCATGAAATATCAATAATGTAAAATTCCCACCTCAAACGATACTCCAAAAGCTCAGGATATCACCCCTTTCACAAAAAAATGTCTCTCAATCATACTCTCAATGGTGTATATAAAGACATAACCCTAGTAAAAAAATACACCACCATGCTCAAACAAATAGCAAGTTTCATATATATAATATAATTGGAGTTTCAAGTATAAAATATGAAACTAGAAAGAATCAATGCTATAAGAATAGTACCTCTAACTATCGATCATCCAACCTCTCCATCACCAAGTGTTAGATGGAAGGTATGAAACATTCATACACCTATTCCAGGTGATATAGTTTAGGTACCATGATCTACACCACTCTTATGATACATTTTCTCTTTAATAGATGTGCATCATCCACTGTCTCGACCACCATGGCTAGAAGAACTCCTACTACAAAAATTTTACATTCTAGGAGATCCCATTTCCGTACTATGGTTTTTCGTAGCTCTTTAATCATTACCCTTCAATTGTGAGTTCTTATAGAACATATGAATATGTACCATCCCATCACCAGATAGGAAATCTACCCGTGGTCAGGGATAATGCCAACAAATGTGACCCGCCCAACCACACTGGATATAGATCACTTCGGTAAGATCCCAAGTAACTGATACTTCCAACTAGCTACTCTACTTCCCACTTCCCTAGTAAAAATTATCATATATATGTTTCCTACACTTATAATTAATACACCTTGACCATACAACAATAATTAGATGTCCTACATCGTATTCCTCCTTCATGTTACCCTCAGAAATTAGACATTGATTTAGAAATTCTAAAAACATATTCCACCTAAATATGTTAAACATGGACACAATTACACATTTAAGCCCACCCTGAAATCAATTTTCTATAATATTCTAATACTTGGACAATGTTGAAACAAAGTGCTACAAATCCATAAATCATTCAGCATAATCCATCATTGACATGCTCCCCAGAGTCATCCTTATAAAATTAGTTGCTCCCTCCTTCATAGGTGCCTTCAGGTAAACGTGCTCTATGAAAATTTCCAAAAATTTCTTCACAATCCATATTCTCTGGCATCCCATCCTAATTCTACATGTCCCACCAATGCTTTTACTATCCATGTAACATATGAGATACTATTTTTTCTCTTTTCTCAATAAGAGTCTAAATGTGGTCATTGATAGTATGGATTAACTAAATAAAGAACTCAGATGCCTCAGGTCCACCATATTTGGTGAAATCCAGATGGTGTTGTAAAAGGAACTATGTTTTCTCCCAACCCGTGGATCTCTATATAGATTGTATAATGTAAGAAATGTTCCCATGAAACTACCCTCAGAATTCCTCTCCCAGAAATATCGGTGCCTCAGGTTCCACTACTGGTGGATCATTCCCATCCATAACCTCTTTTCTTCCCCTAAAATACATCATCATAGAGGAATATATTTCTTATTGAAATCACATGTCTTGTGGAAAATAATATAAATTATTATATTTAAAAATAGGATTCAAAATATTCCATAATACTACATTCCTCCAAACCCCTCCACACAGTCATAATCGGGGTGTTGTCACTACCCATAACCATCGCTCATCATGGTCTACGTTATCAAAGGGTAAAAACATTCTCAATATTCCATTTTCTCATTAGACATCGATAAATCCATTTTGAACATTTTGTATCTTTTACAATATTCATATTAATAATAGGAACCTTTTTTATTTCAATTTCACAATCGTGGGAAGAAAACATAAAAATCAACAACTTACCCACAAACCTGTTATTCCTTATGGGTTCGTAAAATGATGCATGTCGCATAATAATAATTAGTTCTTATAATGATTTAGTCATACTCAAATCTCATGTAATACATATACATGAGTCATATCCTATAAAAGTATAGAAATAATAATAACACCAGACAACAAGTTGATCAATCGAGGTGAAATAGAATACAATTGTAACAACACACACTAATAAAAACAACCACACCCTTGGTACATGGATCTCACCCATGCACATTGGATAGATACTCTAATCAATGAGCTCATAACCATGGAAAAACTCAGGAAATTATTCTATCTGAATTTTCCAAATATTAATAAAAACTAAAAGAAAAGAAAACCTCATTTGATACCACATTATAAAGTCCCGACCCATGCTTCACATAGTAGTGCCCCATGACATTTGGCTACATGACCTGAGATGAACATACCCATATTAAAAATTATTTTGTCTAGTAGGGAGGGTATAATATCAGTAATGTACAAACTAAACCCTCTTTATATAAGGAGTACCAAAGATGATATAAACAAATAACAACCAAAAGATAAAAAACACAAAAAAAAAGAAATAACAATATTTAACTTATGGTGTGCGTAAACCTCAGTAGGCCACCACCAACAATATCTAGAACAATATAAATTCAATTATAGTGTATGAATTTGTACAATGAATATTGTAAATCTAAATGGAAAATATTTTACATATTCAAATATATTTTGTTTAACCAAATAAACCCCCATGTTAATAAAGACACCCACACCCTAATTACTTGCATTGGAACATTCCATATACTAAACCATTAAACATATTCATCACAAAATTTTTATCAAATGATCTTTCTTTAACTAACTCATTTTAGTTCATATTACATCCCATTGGAACCACAATCTAATGCCAACATTTTAGGACTGGAATTTCAATTTTTCACCCCACGAATATTTAGAGAAACAATCCATTCATACACAACGTTTATCAGTCAATAAAATTGGGGTATTTTGAGTATTAGTCTATTCACACACTCAAATATTAGTTAATCACATATGGGTATTTGGAGAATCAATATGTTTACAACACTTTTATATAAATAAATCACACGCTAGAATTTGGAGCATCAGTACTTGTTCCACATTTGTATATCATGAAGTCACAAATATATCATATATATCATATGAATCATGGATAATAAACATTAACCATTTTTTATCATTATTTTTATATTGGTATACCATAAAAAAATTTCAGAACAACATGATTCTTTAATTTAATCACATGGAATAATATGAACAACTCCCAATTGAATAATGGCTCGATTATATGAATCACATAACCCATTAACCCATTAATTTTAAGACAATAATTTCATAATTTTCATTAATAATTAATTCACAATGAAATTAATTAACCAATTACACAATCCAATTATTCCATCAATTCCTCAATCATAGAATTCCATTAATTAGTTATCCAATTAATTAATCCATAATCAACCAATACCATGTCCCCTAATGTCAACACAATTCTTTATCACATGACTATGATATTATATTAATTCTATCTCTATTGTAATTTACCAATCATTGAAATTTATTTTTTACAAATATATACATGTAATTAAATCATTAATATGGGATTTTAAATTTGGACCACCAACCTCAAGATCATTGATGAGTGGTCGCCCAATTGAAATTATCCAAATTTAAAATTAATTAGCAAGATCATGATAAAGAATAATATCTAGAATCAATTCCTATAAACAAGATCAAACTAAATAAATCCCTGAAAACATCGATATAGATCCATTACCAACAGAGAAAAAATTCCATTCTAGAGTTGAGAGAATGATGGAATGAATAAGGGAAACTAATCATGATAATAATATATTACTAGGAGAGGTTTAGATATTCAATTTGGGAATTGATTCCTCAATAATGAAGGTTTTAAAGCCTAAAAAATAATCTTAAAGCCCTATACAATCAGAGGAATCATTTAGAGATTAGTTGGGTCAACCTAGGGTGAAGTCAGGGGGTTTCATGAATTTGTAATATAACTATTAGTGTTTAATTTTTTTCATGAATGATTTTCTATAAAGGGCTCACAAAATTTCCTAACCATGCCCCTAACTGTTTTGCTCCTCTCCGGGAATCCCATGGTTATTAATATAATGAAACATGTTATGAAAAATATTATGTTATTCATGATGTTACCATGTATTTGGTTTCACACTATTTTATACCATGGGAAAATGGTTCGGGAAAACCATGTTCCAATCATGCGCTACCCCACATCCCTCCTAAAGATCTCCACTTTCTTACAAAAACTCCCAATTTTAAAACCCAAACAATATATACTCAAAACATGGAAAACAAATTCTTGTAAATGATATCGATATATCTTAAGAAATGGTTGGGATAATAAATGATACATAATTTATATATGTTTTTTATAAATATATTACATAACCATATATACATCAAACCATATTTTCTTTCCTTATGAATTTTTATTTTCAGTTTATTATAAATACAATTTTAACGTCATGTTTTAGCAAATAACTACATTATTATTCATGTATGTTTTGATTTGATATTTTTTACTCATTCTAAGATCATTTGTTCACCATATCCAGAAAGTTAAACATGATATAAATATAATATATATTCATTATATATATATTTACTTTAGTCCATAAAATTCAGGGATAAAAAATTAAATACACCATTCATAGAGATGGAATGTCATACGTATTCACGAGATTTGTTTCCATTCAATTTTAAAATATACATAAAATAGTTCAATGATATATTATAATTCCAGAATAAATTTTATTTCATATTAATCACATTTATCATTAAAATCACTTTTATATCCTTCCACGAAAAGCGTGAACAAATCTTATCGCTTTGCGAGGTGCCATTCCGCAATACACTCTAGCAACCGTATAATATTATCATAAAATTGAAATCATGAAGGTATGTGTGATGTAATTATTTAAAAATAATAATAATATCATAAATATCATATATAAACAATAAAATATCATTAATTAAAACCTTTATAAGTGTTAAAAGAAAAATGAATGACAACGGTTTGCAAGGTTCTAGTCCGCCATACACACAAATGATTATTTATGAACACATTTGATGTAAGTGGAGATGCTTTTAGGTCATTACCATGTCATATAAAAATATAATTATTTGGATGATACTGAGGTTATTATATCATTATGGAATAATAATTTTTTAAGGGGTGGAGTAATAAATAAAACAAAATTACTTGTTGATGTTCGAAGCCTGTTTTTGAGTATCCTCCTTCAGTTTTCCCCAAATCTTGCCTAGGATGGATTAATGTAAAAAATAAGGATTCTAGGAAATGAAGAGTAAATCTATGAAGTGAGTTTTTTAGTTATTTTCATATTCCAGTGGTTTTTAATGTGTGAGTAATAGAGGATATGGTGTTTCCATTTATAATTTAGGTGAGTGGAACAATTGTAATTTTTAAAAAGAAAGAATTCCACTAACATATTTTCATGTCACAAGGATACCATAATGTAAAATTATAGATAATAGAAGAGATAGAATAAAAAAATATCCATAACTATGTGTTAAAAAAATTGGGTTATTTCAACCCTTATCTTCTTAGTTTAACCCCATATAAACCCATTTGTAACATAACCACGTTATGTATATTAGACTGTTATGAATTTTAATTTTGGTAAAAAATTAATTTTATATTATTAGATAATATAAATGATTCTAATTAGAAATATGGAATCCATTTTTTAAAATTCCATTCTTATAACTGGAATATTTTAATTTAAAATTAATCCCTCAGACATGATGAGAAAACATGTTTTCAAAAAGAAAATTCTCAAAAGTGTAAAAAGATTTTATAATAAAATTTAATATGAAATATATTAAATTAACAAGAATTTAATTAATATATATATAATTTTACTAATTTTTATTTAAAAATAATTTAAAAAATAACTTATCTTAAAAAATAATTTAATCTAATAGGTATTTTAAAATAACAAATTTTATTTTTCATTATTCATAAAAACATTAATCTATTCATAAAATTATAATAACATCATTATAATATAATTTTGAAATCATGATTTTAAAAAATATTGTTTATTTTTTAATATAATTTTTCTAAACATGGATAAACTTAAATTTAAAATAAAACATGCAGTCATGATGAAAAATCGAGTTTTTGAGAAGTGTTTTTTTTAGTAGAAGATGATTTTTTTAACTAAATGTATAATAATAATAATTTTATCGATATATTTTAATATGTATTTATATAAAATATCTTTATATATTTTAAAATTTTATTCTTTATGGATTATTTTAAATAATTTAAAGGGAGAAACATTATGCTCTTTAATACTATTTTCATAAAATCTATTTTTGAACTTAAAAATAAACATATAATAAAATAAAATATAATGTCGATTAAAAAGAAATTAAGTATAATATATATAATTAAATAATATTTTAGTTAATTTTAAACATAATGGGGAATTTAATTTAATTAATTGAATGGAAATAAATTATATTTTAATAAAATCTGCATTTTTCACTATTCACAAAAAAATAAATATATCCCAAAAAATATAAAAATTTACCTATAAGTTAATTTCAATATAGTGATTTCAAAAATAATATAACTTTATCAAATAAATATTCATATTTCTCTATAGTATTATCACATAAAATGGAATAAAAATAATTTTTTTAAAGAAAACATAATTGTAATGAATTTAACAAAATTACTAAAGGTTTATTGATTTTTTTTGTAATTATTTAAAAATAAATTTATATTGAGTATCAAATTAATATTTATATTTCATATAGTAGTCCGTACATTTTATATCTACCTATTTAATGGGTAATTTATAACGGATATATTTAAAATAATATTATCTGACGGTTCCCTGAATCTTGGTGTCGTGTGTCAGGAATGCCTTCATGGAAACTAATTGTTTCATTTATCACAAGCCAAACTCAATGTATCTTATAACACAATCTATAATCAATGTTATGTTTAAATAAAACATATAAAATATTATATTCATCTGAATAAAATCATAAAATCATGAGTTGAAAGATTCTACCCCCTTAAAATGAATTTCACCCTTGAAATTAATCATGGACATAAAATGTTTAACAATGGAAAATTACATCATAAGAACTCACATAATAAAAATGAATAACAAAATATCCCTAAAATGGGGAAATTTGAAAAAATTATGGTTACCTGAAGTAACATATATCTATTTTTTCACATTTAATAGTATTAGTGGGAAGTGAAAGGATGGAGATAGAAAAGAAAACTAACACTCAAATACTGATATAGAGTAATAGAGAAAATTAATTACAAGAATGTTGGTGATCTAAATAAGTTGAATGACCAAAAAAACATAAACTAAAGTGGAATTAAAATTGACATTGATGTCATAAAAAATGATGATAACAGAACTACATTTTATTTCGAAATACTATTCCCAATGTTGTGGAATTCCTCTTCCATCTAGACTGAGAACATATGAAAATATATATACATGATATTTATTAAAATCATAGGTATAATTCCAACTTCATTTTCCTTATCTATTTCCAATTCATTTCGTACACTAGGAGGCAATTTTTTATATCCAAATATCAATATAAAATCAATTAAATAATTATATGTCATTCCTTCTATATCTTAATATGAAAAGTTTACAATGCTTATCCAAAAAGGATAAATCATCATATGGTTAAGTAATAAATTAATCTCTATAACATCTTCTAATGTTTAACAAAAACCATTCCATAAATATTAAACCATACAAATATTACATAATTTATAATTTATAAATCAGATCACCAAATTTCTCAAAAATCAACATAACATTATTTACCAAAATATCAATAAGAAAATCATACTAGTCACATGCCAAATTTGTTAACTCTATGGTCATATATCCTCTTGAAACATTGTAGTAACCTAAATTAGCATAAATATTTATTAAAAAATTACATGATTACTCATTCCTTACATAAAATACATATTATTGGATATATTTATTAAATCCAAAAATGTTGTAAATCCCATTAATGATTTCATAAACAACTATTCCAACAAATAATTAATCAGTTCCATGGTAGTCAGTACTATACAATTTACTTATTCATATCTAACATATATTTATGGCAATATCATTATCTAAACATCCAAATCATATTAAGGGTTATGAACCCTTAGTCAAAATATTACCTTGAAATGAATTATTTTTTTAGTCAATCAGTATCTTTTAATATATAATTGTAAACCGTTAATGATAAAAGTATACTAATAAATCCTTATATTCTTCATTATTCATATAACACAATCCATTAATTCATGTACATAAAAAATTCAGTACTTAATCATTAATGATTGATTTGGAATAGGTCCTTACATTATCTAAAATAAAAATCGTGTGTCAAGAAATTATGTTACATAATTATAATGTTACCCACACATATGACATTGGACACGTTGACATATTTTCACTATATAACCAATTTTTCAAAAAATATAAAATTTTACACTCAATTTGATATATTTTTATAGTTTATTCTTCCATCCTTATTTACAAGTTGTAAGACGAATATTCATTCCTCTCTATTCAATACCACATGAACATTCATAATGTTTCTTCTTAATCTTATTTTATGATTTTGGAATCTTGACAATGTTCATGTAATTAGACATATATCATGATATATTCTTATTAATAATAAGTATATCTATCACTTTGGTCATTTCATTATTTTTTTTGTCGTTGTCATAGAATTGTTCATACGATTTAGTGTTTACATGATTCCTTCTAGATTCATCTATTTATTAAAACCAAAATTCATTAGTGAAAAACAGTAGTCATAGTGTAAAACCATATTGTCAGGAAAAACCATTTTATTAAATGTATAAATAAATAAAAATTATTCTTAATATTTTAAACCTTTTGTATTTCGTTGTTATTAATATTTTTCATCTAGTAAAATATTTTATGATTGTTTGTAAGGATATTTTGAATTTACTAAGCATATATCCATGGAGGGTCAAAAAAGGTGAGCAACAAGGCCCATTTTCATGAACCAATTAATGATCGAGTCTAGATGAATCGTTCATTTTCAGATTCTTTACATCGAAGTACCTCTATTCAATAGGCACATATAGTTGAAGTATCCAGATAGGGATGCAATTTCATTGAAACCATTCACTCAATCAATTACCAAAATTCAAGGACATTTTTTCATACATATACTCATCCTTATACATATCCATCGACATGTCCATAGAGATATCACTATGGCTTTATCATCTTATATTTCAATGTATAACAAATCATAATCTCTAATACCAACTATAATGACCCAGTCTTATCATACATTGATATTAAATCATGTTTTATGAATATTCATTACATTTCACAAACAAACTCCTAATATTCATAATATTTTAGTGTCTTTGTAATCTTTGAAACATAAAAAACATTTCCATTGGTTAAATACATCAACTCACACTATTATATTCACTAACATAACCCTTCATAGACATATCATACAAAATACATTTCTTCAAATCCTGGGAAAATGAAACATAAGAAAATGTGTGATCAAATACTCAGTAATGGTTAGAAAGGAGATATTTAAGCCTAACAAGAATGTAATTATATGACAACATGAGAATATAATTTGAAAACCATCCCGAGCATATACTATATCATAATCACGATTCATATAACAGCGAAAAGATGTTCATAAGGCATGAATCAAAATGGAATCAATAATCATGATCCTTGAGTGCATGAAATTATCATAAGACATATATTTGATTCATATACATAAACATGTCAAATAAATTTCATATATTAAATGGATTATTTACAGGTATATAATAGTGTAATGGGTTTACTTCCCAAACAGTCATAATTGTACTGTTTCAATTTTAAGCCCATTTGAGTGAAAAAGGACCCTTATTAAATCATGTTCACTCCCAATTATAGTCTTGTCTACCTCATCTGATATATATCACTAACCAATGTATTGAAGATAAATATAATTACCACACACACAATAATGAAAAACATATTTATTTTCAAGAAAATATCCTATTACAATCACCAGATCATATCCCTTGAAATGAAATCAGTTTTATATGAATTTTATCATATCATAACCAATAGTAATGACGCATGTTTCATAATAATTTCATTATTTAATCGTAGAAAAACTAATGGAAAAAAGGAGTGATATTCATTAGTATTTCATCATTACATAAATAGTGTATGTTAAATAAATTTCACAAACATAATTAAATCATAATTGTAGTCCTTTTAGAAGAATAATATGTATGGTATCCTTAGATCATATCCCCAGTAAAGTATAACTAACATAAAATGATGTCATATTTTGTGGAAAATGATTTCTAATGAGAATTTAAACTATTTCATAGGTAAAATAAACATTCCGCATGGAAAAAAAATATTTAAAAAAATATTTTTTTGAAATATTTTTTATTTTAAAATAACCATGAAAACATATAATGTATTAATCAATGAATAAAATCATCATGATGGTGGTAAATTTAATTCATGCTATACACATCAAAACAAATAATCGTTTCACATTTTTGGAAAAATCAAAATGGTAATTGATTAGAAAATTAGAGGAATATTCCATTATTTTTTTATTAAAAGTAAAAAATGGGAAAAAATATCATTTAAAAATAATAGGATAACTATAAAATATTATTGAAAACATTCTTATAAGACTTGGTTTTGGATGAAATTTTTTTTCTACTAAAGGATAATTTTCCTTAACAAGATTATTTATGAACTGTTGAGTAAATAAATAATTTAAAATGATTGAAAACACTAACTTTATTGATATAAAAATAGGATAAAAAAATTTATGAGTTTTTTAGATATGTATAAAAAGATTATATAATCGAAAAGATGATCTAAAATAATCCTGATAAACGATTAGATCATAACATAAATTCATTATCACCTTTCTTATCATTAAATATTTAGAAACATGAAGTAATATCAATATATGAAAATTAATATTTCAAAGTGTGTTGACACCGAAAAAGGTCTGTAACTCTCGGAGGATGTTTCGAAATGACAAAGAAAAGTCATATTCGGAGTCAGAGGCCCGAACCGGAGGCCCGGGATGTGGTGCGTGAAATAAAGGAGAATCTGCGAGAAAAAATGTTTTGTGCACGAAGCACTCCCGGGATTCACGAAATCAGCCCGGTGAGGCGCGCAATAATTGCGCGCCCCGGATCTCTGCGGCCTGATATTGTGCGCAAATGGTTTCCGAGCGCGGAAAATTTCGTGCGCCACCTGGATTCTGCGCCGGAGGTCGCCTATAAATATAAGGTGACCCCGAATGGTTTAGGGGTTGAGGAATATGAAGCGTCTCTTGTGCGCGCAATTCGGCTCCCCCCGCGTGAAATATGGCATCCAGGTAATCCCTCATTTCACGCAATCTTGCCCCAGAGATCACCTTTGCGCGCAACTCCACCGGCTTTGGTGAATTGGCCCCTTCCCCTATTTCCAGCCTTGTGCGCAATTCGTGGTCCGTGCGCAGAATACCCTTCCTTGCACGCAAAACCTTGCGCGTAATTCCCTCTTCGCGCGCAATTCCAATTGCATGTCGTCCTAGTGTTTTGCGTGCAAACATGCCCTTTTGCGCGCAAAGCCTAGGACCACTCACCTTGATTCCCTTGGCTGCCCCCTGTACCGGCACCTGATGTCTCCCCTGCCGGGCATGCGCGCCATGTGTTGTTTTCCCGTACCGCCTTCCAGGCTCATATAAAGTAACCTCAAGGTCCCATGGGCCGTGTTTCCCATTGCGTTGCTTTGCCTTATGCTTCTCCGCATAGGCACACTAACGGCTTTTGATTCTTCGCATAGACACGCTAACGTGGACCCCCCAATGGTTTTCCATGTGTCCCCCCTTCAACATGGCCTTGCCGATGCCTTCCCTCCCACAAGGGTTAGAGGGCGTTGGGCATGTATGCCCTAGGGGTGTGGTGCAAACCCACCCCGTCCAAGCTGTAAGACGTTAAACTGCTAAGCGCCTCTTCCTTAACACAAGACGTTAAACGGTGGTCTGACCCTGTGCTTCGCACGCAGGGTCCCCCCAGCTAGGACATTTTTTACGCCACTCATCTCCAAGGGAATGGACTCTTCCTCACATGGAATGAGATCCTCCTTTTCGGAGTGGCGTTTGTCCATGGGGGAAGGGCTGCCTCAGAGCGTAAGCCCCTACCCTTTATTACGGATGACTGCACCCATGAATCTATGTACTTCCCCCTGCCAAGGCCAGTGGAATCCTTTTCCCACTGCGCTTTGTCACACCACGGGATTCCACCTTGGAGTAAGCCCCGACAACAAGGGCTACTAACCACGCGTAAGCAACTATTTTCTCTTTGGGCTGCTCAACACGTAAGCCCCATTCTGCTTCCCACGGACACACCCTTCGCGACGTGATCGTCGGGTCCCTGCTGCCTCTTGTTTCTCACACCGAGCATGACTAACATGGGCTTAGAGCATGCACCGACCATGACATGCTCCATGGGCCGCCCCAGAGCGTAATCCCCATCCCAGTGAACTATGTGGTCTTTGATCCGTGCTAACACATGGTACGTATGAATCCTCCCTGAGGTTCAAGCCCAACAATCGTGGGCCCAAACTGTCTCCTTATCAGTGTGCCAATCCCCCATGTTCTCTCGAACTATGAGGACATTGATCCATGTCAAGGCATGGTACGTAGGAAGCCTCCGTGAGGTTCAAGCCCACCACCCAATTATTCTGACCTCTTCACGTCGGTTCACTACCCACCATGGGCCACCCCAGAGCGTAAGCCCCATACCAACAATGGGCCGCCTCAGAGTGTAAGCCACATACACACCACTAGCCGCCTCAGAGTGTAAGCCCCATACCAACCATGGGCCGCCTCAGAGCATAAGCCCCACATTCCATCGTCCCGCGTGACTTTAAACTGTGTGCCCTCGTCCCGCATGACGTTAAACTGTATTCCATCATCCTGCATGACGTAAAACAGTATTCCTCCTCTTGGGACACCCCAAAGCATAATCCCCATGTCTCACTCCACCATCCATCATAATCCTTACACGGGCTGCCACATCCCGGTGTGATCATGCCACCCCATTACATTCCATAGAATCCAGGAAGCCGCCCACGTGCTGGCCCCAACATCGGTGTTCCCCCTTGGGGCCCTTCAACCTGATCCGTCTACGCAAGATGTTAAACTCGCAGCATACACCATGTTAAACATGGGAAGCTGAGGGAAACCTCAGATGGTACACATTCCCCACGTTCGATGTGGGATTCCTCGGGCATCCGCGCCCTAGAGAAGCCCTGTGATGAGGGACCGAAGACAGGCATGCCGACGATGACCCAACGTGACCATTCTTCTAACCGAAGGTTGCTGCCCCGACCAGACCCCTTGGAACATCTTGACGGAAGCGGCGTAATAAACCGGCGTCCATGTAGATATGGCACTGGGAATGAGCTTCACGAACCCGTCATAAATCTACGAGGGAGGCTTGGACTAGGTGATGTGCTCCGAGGAGGAATCCATGGAAGGAAGAACTGCCATCCCATCATCCCGGTTTTGATCAAGGAGTAGACGTCCCTGAACAAGGAACGGATGTCGCCCGCCTTTGGAAAGCGGGAATGCAGGGCAACAAGCAGCACGTCCTCCCCGCAGACAGATGCGTGCACCCCGGTGAAAGTGTCGGAAACCAAAAATGGTGAACCCGACGTGAAGATCTCCTCCTCAACACAGGTAATGGTATCCGTCGGGGCATCAGAAGAATAGCATGTCACCAGGTCCGGGTCACTCTCACCGGGACGTGAACCCACCAAGGGTCGAGGCCGTCAGGACGTTGACTACTCTGTTCTGCGATGCCATCTGCATGGATCCCTCTCGCCGACCATGGAAGACAGAATGATGTTGGGCCTTGGTCGTTGATCTCTTTTCCTGTTGATACTAATGGGTTCATATCCCTTATTCTAGGAATCTGATCACTGCATTCGGAGCTCGATCGCCACCTACCCACCGGTGCAGGGGCAGGGGCAGGCGCAGTACCGACGTGGCTACCCCACGCGGTCCTGCCCATTTCATGGCCGCTACAACTTCGACCGCCATAGCAGCTAGGCGCTTGCGCCACATCTCCCCGTCGGAAATCATCCAGCGGAGGGTGATCAATGACCTAGTTCGTAGGTATGACGAGGAAGGCGTCATCCAAACAAGGGGCATGGCCCGTTTGTATCTAAAGGCGGCTGCGCCTCACCACCATCACCGCCCTCGAGGTCCGCGCAGGGAGCCGCCGCTCCCCACCCCAACGTTCAACTGCTTAGAGAGTCTATCCCCGGAGTGCCTTGAAACATCCCTCCCCTACGCCAATGAGGTGGGGGATGTCCGGGTCCACCCGATCGGAGATCCATCCCAGGGGTTAATGGCAAGAACCCCTGCCAGACTGCGTCGACACCGCCGCCCGACTCCCCGAGCCGAGGAGCATGCATTATTCATGCCTGCACCGCAGGTTATGTCCCTTCTAACGCGACGCCAGCGTCGGGTGCGATCAAGAGAGAATGCCCGTTCTGGGGAATCAACATCAACAACCACTATGGCCCGAGCCACTACTGACTCCTGTTACCAGATCCCTGCACACGTTGAGTTGGGGCAGCCATGTGCCTGACTGGGATCGAAACACTGACCACCCTGCAGGCAAGTTGGGTCGAATCTCCCGGCCATGGACACTGGCAATGGCCACTATGGACTTACCCACGGTAGTGCCGCTCACCCTGAAGGCTCATCTTGTGCCTCCAATATGGAAATCCGAAACCTTCTTCGCGGCAGCTATGCTCCGGGTATGACACCTTCCAGCGCCTGTTGCATGGGGTATGAGGTCACTCCCCCTACTGTTGGCCGTGAGCATGGAGCCGTTGTGTATCCAGTCAACCACTCACATGGAGGTCCTCCCCATGTCCCTTTCGACATATGTCCCGGTGCTTCTCGCACCCTGTCCCTCTATCCCCTCTGCCCCAGCTCAATTGCGGCCGGGGGACCCTATGATGGAAATCGTCCCTACCCTGAGGAGCTACCCAGGGGCTGGAAGGCCGGGCGTCGTCACCGTGGGAGGAATGTCAGGGGAGTCTGGACGGAAATTAGGCCAGTCCGTTTCTCGGATTCTGAGGTAGAGTACGACTCGACGATGGAACCTTCCCCCGAACCCTTCGAGTTGAGGGCATGGATGGGGACGCGACGCGTCAGTCTCGTACTCCCTGAATGCGACATCCATATGATTCCCTCCTGTCGTCAAAGGTTTATCTAGGAGGACGAGGACTTGGCGTACCATTGAGGGTCAGGCCTGCAGTTGCCAATGGCCTCCGCTGAAGTACGTCCCGCCCCTATTAGGGAGGGTAAGGAGCTTTTCTGGGGACCGACAGAAGAATCGCGAGGCGATACACCCTTTGCGAGCACCGATGCTGTGATAGGAGGCCCATTAGCCGACCCATCCTATCGCAATGTGGCAGCCAGGGCACTGCAACCCCGGGAGGATGACACAGGGCTCGGCGGCCAATCAGCCTGTTCGCCGTATTCCCCGCCGGCCAGCCCAACGTCCCGACGGCCTACCTTGGCACCATTGACAATTACCCTATTTTCCTCGGTGGACGAGCAGGGGCGGTAGATTCCGGACCCTGAACCAGAGCCGCGGAGCTTCTATACCATTCTTGGAGCGGGCGACTTCCCTGAGAAGTTTTGGCCGGTCGCAGAATCATACATTGATGTGCTGGAGTCACTCACCCTGGGAGAGTATGAATGCTTCCGCCAGAATATCCAGGTGACTGACTCCTACCTCTGCTATCAGCTAGTGCCTTATCCCACGGGGCGAGCGCATCTCGAGGAGATCGGTGAGCAGTGCTGCTGGGTCAACCTAGCAGCACTCCCCGCGGTCCGGCATCCCGAGTCGCTGGACCACCACGAGGCCCTCCATCAACAATGCATCCAGAGTTTTGAAGTACTCCGCAGAGCTATTGATGAATCCAACCCCCACGCGCACGTCCGTGGATGGGGGCATTACGCAGCTCTCCTCTTCTGTGTGATCCGCTGATAGACCGATCCACTAGGAGACCCTAAGGGAACGTCTCTAAGGTTAGTTGTGGTCAACATGGATGACCTTTCAGATGAGGGAAACATTGTGGAGCCCCTTTAAGGGGACTCACCCCCCGAGGACAGGCCGCTACTGGACCCATCTGGGAGGATTACATGCCAATAGAGGATCCTCCTAGGTCTTCCTGTACCCACAGAGGCACCGACACTAGGCCGAAACATCAGCAAGGGTAAAGAGCCCGTTGGGTCTGTCAAAATTGCCGACCCATCTGTCTCAATGCAGCAGGTAGAGGAAGATCATGAAATGGCCACGCTGCGCTAGTAGCTAGATGAGAAAAAGAGGATTGTTGATGATCTCTTGGCCGAACGCATTGCAGAGCGGTGGCTGGACTATGGTGCTCCTAGACCGGGATAGAAGGGGTAGGAGAATCTACCCCTTGTTGAGATTCCCCCGAGCAATCGTGACCGTGTCTTTTTTGCTGACAAGGGAGAGGTTGGAACCCATGGCAAGAGGGCACGATATGTTTCGCTGAAACCTCCCGAGCAGTGTGACAACCTTGGGGACCCTTCTTAGTTTCCTCCCACCACTCCGAGAGTCACTCCGCCAGCTGCCCCGCGAGCCACTGAGCGCGACTACCAAATCGAAGAGCCTGGAAACGCGCTTGTGATTAGAGATCCCCTTTAGGATATGAATCCGCACCCGGATGATCTGATGGAAGTACTCATCGCTCATTTGGAGGCCCTGGAAACTTGGCATGTGGCAATCCCGCCAGATGGAAAGCCATACCCAGCATGGGTGGATGACATGCCGGCTCCTCTAGGATTCAGGAACCCCACTTTTTCCCCATTTAACGGGACCGAAGACCAGCCTCAACACTTGGCCCACTTCAACTCGAGGTGCGGGCCTATGTTAGGGACTCCGACGTAGCAGGAGGCTTCCATGCTCCGGTGCTTTGTTCAGACACTGGATGGACCATCATTCGTCTGGTACAGCCAGCTCCCTGTTGGATCAGTGACTAGCTGGGAGGATCTTTTCCGGCAATTCCTCTACCAGTTCAGTTCCACAACCTGGAAGAAGAACATTTCATATCTCTTAAGGTACAAGCAAAGGCCCGATGATGAGGAATTGGTATTTCTCGTTTGGCGAGGCCCAGATCCCCAGTTATTTCTGTAGCGCCTTGGTGAAGAGGATCATGCGGCTGCCTGAGTGCCGGAAGCCCGAAGAGGCATGTATCACTGATCACCCCAACTACTTCCCTTACCACCGGATCCTGGGACACACCATCCGACAGTGCTATGTGTTCAAGGACTGGATCCAAGACCAAATTGACAACAACATAGTCAGGTTGGGCCCATCCCCAGCATAGGTGGCAGGTGTCTTCATGGGATCAGGTGGCATCAGCGACGACGGGGATGGGTGGGAACATGTTTCCGACCGTGGGTCCCAGAAGTATAATGTCTGGATGGCCCGCAGGACGGTCGCCCGTGCCCATGGAATTATCCATGCCCGCCTGTGTCAGCCAGATCCCTCGGAGTCTGCGAGCGCCGTTTTGGATTCGTCGTCCCAGCCTACTTCTTCCCAAAAGAGTAGGCGACAACGCAAGAAGAAATAATGCGCCCTTCCGTTGCCGGCATCTTCTCGCACTCTTGGCGATTTCATTCCCCCGGAGATGGGGATCCCTCTGAGACCCCGTCCGATAGTGGATGACTCCTCAAGAGAGAGCTAGGGGTACGCTTCGGTTAACACCGTAGATTTGGTAATCCCTTTTTGGCTCCCGACGATGAGGAGCGCCAGGTGGACCTCCCAGATAGCCCGGGGTATGCTTCGGTTAACACCGTAGAGTTGGTAAATCCCATTTTGGCTCCCAACGATGAGGAGCGCCAGGTGGACCTCCCAGAGAGCCCGGGGTATGCTTCGGTTAACACTATAGAGTTGTTAAATCCATTTTTGGCTCCCGATGATCAGGAGCACCAGGTGGACCTCCCCAATGTCTCGAGCTGTCGCCAATGTCGACAGAGCCGTGGCTACATGAATCGCCGGGGGCCGGGAGTCATCACCTCCAGTTAGTCCGTGCAGGCTACCGAGACGATGCAACAAGCCTGATACAGAGAGCAGCACTCGCGGCTCCCTCACTCAGTGATAGTAGTTTCTCTTCCACCACTGTTTGTGTTTATGGATCTGGAGGAACCGCCTTGCTCGCATCGTGACCTGCCCAGCCCTACCACTGGCTGAATACGGCCCTCCGGTCTTGGCATGACAGCCACCTCCCGGGCTTCAGCTAGTGAATAGTGGGACGTTTCTAGTACCAGTCAGTCACCGGTCCTGCCAGCAGGGCCTTTCATGCCCCCAATCGAAGAGCGACCTCCTGTAAGCAGAAGCTCGCGTTTGGTGTGAATGTATGATGTCCTGAAGCACCTGGCTATAATTCCGGTATGGCTTTCCATCCTTGAGGCCCTGCAGATGTCGTCTGAAATGCGTGAGGCGCTCGCTGAGGCTCTATGGAGCCCCCTCCAGTTTGGAAACGGAGGTAGCAGCCACAGAAGCCTTCCAAATCGAGGTGATTGGGGATGCCGAATGTCAGGCGGTTATCTCATTTTCTGGTGAAGATGAAGACCTTCCCATACAGGGGCACATCTTCCTGTTGTACATCACCGGACAGTTCAACGGCGTGGATGTCTGTCACTGTCTTGTAGACACAGGTTCTGGGATTAACTTGATCCCAACTTGGACACTACGAAAACTGGGGTTGTCCGAGGACGATTTAACTCCGTTTGACCTCAGAATCCAGGGGTATGATAGGACCGAGCAAACTCCACTTAGCAAGATTCGTCTGAAGGCCCAGTTCGGTGGCTTAATTTCCAATACTGAATTCATGGTTTTCTCTCAGGACACTGACTACAACGCATTGATGGGCAGGCCGTGGCTCCATCTTCACGTAGCGGTTCACTCATCATACCACCAGTGCCTCAAATACTCCCTTAAGGGTCGAGTGGGTGTGTTCCATGGAGATGCGTCTCCATTTGCCTCTTGTGAATCCCATTACCTGGACGCTGACTATTACAAGAGCAAGGACAAGCAAATCCTGGTAGGTGAGGTTGAGCCCGCCGCTGTCTCAAGTGATCCCTAGGCTGGTCTGGATGACGCATATGTCTTCCCAATACATCAGTTGGAAACTAAGACTCCCGATATGGGATAGTGCTATGTTGTCTTGAGTACCATAGGAAGGCATATTTCTGGGTCTAAGCGACGATGCGAAATCACCTCGTACTCTTATACCAACTAGGATCAAGTGGTCCCCAAGCCTCCTACCCCTGTGCGATATCGGGAAGTTGGGCTCATGGCAACAACAGTACGTCATACGTGTCTATTTCACCAAGCTGGAATCGACCGGCTCAAGCCAACGCATCACCAATGCTTTGATTTCATAAAGCGTGGCCCCTTGGGCCGAAGGCCTGATGGGATTGGATCGACCGCCTTCGTCGCCTTGATCTCCGCGATGCATGAGTCTCCCGTCGGGATGACCTCCGCCGCCCAAGCCAGTGCCAGCTCCCCATCAGGGTTGAGCAGCCCCGTAACGGCTCCCCCCATGGACGATCTTTCCTCAGGCAGAGAAGAAGACATGGAAGATGCTCCTCCCGCCTTTGAGGAGGGCGTCTCCACCATGGTCGATGAGCTAGTACAGGTGAAACTCGGTATTGAGGCGGACCGGAGACCCACATTGGTCAGCGCCACTATGCCTCCCGAGGAACGACAACAGTATATAGACTTCCTCATACAGCACCGCGATGTGTTTTCCTGGAGTTATGACGAGATGCCGGGACTAGATCCCCAGGTAGCTGTCCACCGCCATGGCCTCCCAGTAAACCATCGCGGGTTCAAGCAGCCTCCCAAGAAAATGCACCCTTTTCATGGTGCCATGGTTGAGGCTGAAGTTGATAAGCTCATTAAGGACAAAATCGTCATGGAAGTCTAGTACCCCAGGTGGCTAGACAAAATTGTGCCCGTTAGGAAGAATAATAGGCAGATCAGGGTCTGCATCGACTTCCGCGATCTTAATCACCACTGTCCGAAGGATGACTTTCCCCTTCCCGTGACAGATCTGTTGATTGATGTGACTGTCGGGTTCCAAGCCCTCTCCATCATGGATGGGTACTCCAGGTACAACGAGATCCAGATGGCCCCTGAGGATGAATAGTTCACTGCCTTCAGGGCCCCCCAGGGCACTTTTCGATATCGGGTTATGCCCATCGGCCTGAAGAATGCGGGTTCCACCTATCAACGGGCTACGCACCACATATTCAAGCCGATCGTCGGGACACTGGTGGAATGATACGTAGATGACCTGGTATTTAAATCTCGTTAGTTCCAAGACCAACTCAAGGTCATTGAGAAAGTGTTCGGTTTCCTCCGTTCTCGCCACTTGAAGATGAACCTGTTCAAGTGTGCCTTCGGGGTCACCTCCGGAAAGTTTCATGGCTTCATTGTGAGGTATCGAGGTATCGAGATCGACCCCAAGAAGATCATGTCCATTAGGTAGATGCCTCCCCTGAGTAATATTCGGGAGCTTCGAGGCCTCTAAGGCCACTTAGCCTACATACACTGATTCATTGAGAATCTGGCCAGCAAGTGTAAGCCCTTCTCCTGACTCATGAAGAATGGCGCCGCCTATGGGTGGGATGAAGAGTGTTAGACCACTTTTGAGGAAATCAAGCAGTATCTCCTTCAACCTCTGGTCTTGATGCCACCTGTTCCTGGAAGGCCGCTGGTCCTTTATGTGACCTCCCTGGAGTGATCCCTCAACACCCTTCTCGCCCAGAAGAACAACAAGGGAACAGAGAATAGCCTCTACTACCTCAGCCGCATGCTCCACGACACGGAAATTAGATATTCTCTCATCGAGAAGAGCTGCATGGAGCTCATATTCGCCGTAAAGAAATTGTGACACTAATTGCAGCACCACGAGGTACATCTGGTATCTCGGGTAGACCCATTGCAATACATCCATAGCTGGCCTATGTTGACTGGCCAATTGGCATGCTGGGCAGTGATCCTCCATCAATTCGACATTTAGTTTGTACCTCAGAAGGCCGTCAAAGGGAAGGCATTGGCGTACTTCTTCACCGCACACCCAACCTCTGCGGACCAGCCACTGGATTCAGGCTTTCCTAATGAGGCAATCCTTTCAGTCGATCACGCCACCCCATGCTGGCAGATGCACTTTGACGGCTCCTCCTGAAGCCCTACTGGTAGAAGGCTCAATGATCTTAGGCTTAACAGAGTAGGATTTGGTATCGTCTTCGTCACCCCCGAGCAAGCCGTTCTGCCATATTATTTCTTATTGTTAGAAGGCTACACCAACAATGAGGCAGAATATCATGCTCTCATTACTAGCCTCGAGTTGGCTCTGGAGGTTAACATACCCCACCTGTATGTAAAAGGGGACTCTGAGCTAGTCATCAAGCAATTTAACGGTGACTATGATGTCAGGAATCCAGAACTCATGTCGTTGCTGGAGTGCACCCTCCATCTAATGGCTAGGTTCCCCTCCCGACCTGATTTCGTTCACGTTCCCCGGTCGTAGAACAGTCGAGAAGATTCTTTTTCCAGCTTGGCCGCATCACTCGCAGAGCCCAGATAAGATGACCTAATCATCCATGTGGCGCACCGGAGAGTCATTGCTCCTGTTATCCCAGAGGGTGATCATGGCCTGCGAGTGAACCATCTCACCGCTGGTGCCCCTGAGTCAGGCCCCTCCGGGGCTTCGGGCGTGGTGATCAAGACAGTTCCTGATTGGAGGACATCTTTAGTTGAATATCTCTAGCACGGCCATCTTCCGGTGGACCGAGTAGAGAGAGAACGAATCTGGCGCCCCACACCACAGTTCACCCTTCAAAGCGGTCCCAGCCGTGAGCAGCTTCTTTATAGGCGTGGGTTTGACGGTGTTCTCCCCCGTTGTCTTCAAGGAGTTGAGATCCCACAGTTCATGCAGGAAGTGCACGCTGGTTCCTGTGGTGCCCACCAGGCCGGGTCGAAGTTGTCCCACCATATTCGGAGGTTGGGATACTTCTTGCCCTCCATGATCCATGACTGCATCGAGTACGCCAAGAGGTGTCATGCATGCCAAGTTGATGCTATCTTTGTTCATCGGCCACCAGAGCCTCTCCATACTAATATGTATTATTGGCCCTTTGCAGTCTGGGGGTTGGATGTTGTAGGGCCTTAACCGCCGGAGATGGCCCGCCAGTGCCGGTTCATCTTGACCGCTATGGAATTCTTCTCAAAGTGGGCAGAGGAAGCCCCGCTCAGGGAAGTCAAGGCTGGTTCTATCGATGACTTCGTAAGCTCCAATATCATCCACCGATTTGGAATACCTCATGCTATCCTCACGGATAACGGAACCAACTTCCGAGAGGCCGAGATGAAACGATTGTACGCCAAGTATAACATTCTCTCTTACCACACCTCCCAATATCATGCGCAAGAAAATGGACAGATTGTGGCATTTAAAAAACCATCTCTAACATTTTGCATTAAATGGTGGGTTAGAACAAGAAAAGTTGGCCGGAAAATCTCCCCAACACCCTCTGGGCTTATAGGACGACGACTTGCAATTCCTACCAGGTGACTCTGTATTCCCTGGTATACGGACCTGAGGTCATCCTACCCATCGAGGTCCAGCTGCCCTCATTGGGCACATCAGTCTACGACCATCAAGCACCGGATAGAGCTGCCGAGATCCGTCTAGCAGAGTTGGAGGCGCTGGACGGAAGTAGGCTTTGCGCTTTACATAACGTAGAGAGGCATCAGAGCAGGATGGCTCGAGCTTTCGATATGAAGGTTCGCCTCTGCTCCTTCCTGCAAGGTGACATGGTGCTGGCTCTCAAAGCGCCAATGATTCCTGACAGGAAACCACCCAAGATGGAGCCCATGTGGGAGGGGACTTTTATTGTCCACAAGGACTATCCCAATGGCGCGTATTCCCTAGTAACCATGGATGGTGAGCGCATCACTCCTCCCACCAACGTCAGGTTCCTCAAGAAGTACTTTTCCTAGTCTCTAGGGTCTAGCATAACCTTAAACTGAATTTGTCCCTACATTTGTGCTCTAGGGTCTAGAATGACCTTAAACTGCATTGTTCCCTACACTTGGGCTCTAGGGTCCAGCATGACCTTAAACTGCATTTGTCCCTACACTTGGGCTCTAGGGTCTAGCATGATCGTAAACTGCATTTGGCCCTACATTTGGGCTCTAGGGTCCAGCATGACCTTAAACTGCATTTGGCCCTACATTTCGGCTCTAGGGTCCAACATGACCTTAAACTGCATTTGGACCTACATTTGGGATCTAGGGTCTAGCATGACCTTAAACTGCATTGTGCCCTACACATGGGTTCTATGGTCAAGCATGACCTTAAACTGTGTGGTCCCGCACAACCCTAAACTGCACCTTGGTCCGTGTTCTAAGACCTAAAACTAAGATCACCTTGGTCCGATCTCTAAGACCTAAAACTAAGATCCATATTTCGTCCAAAATGATGATAAACTGTATTTTAAGAACTAAGTATGGATTGATTCTCATCCTAATGAGATACGTAGGAATGCCAGGACATTTCGTCTTGGATCCAGCCCCAGGAGTTACCAAACTCTGCCCTTTCAACTTGGTCCGAGCTCTATGACCTAAAACTAAGATTCATATTTCGTCCAACATGACATTAAACTGTATTTCCATAACTACGTCTCGCTTGATTCCCATCTTAATGGAATACGTAGGAACACCTCGACCTTTTGTCTTTGGGTCCAGCTTGAGGTCCGCTTTCACGTCTGTTTCGCCTTTGGGACCTTGACCACAGGATCACATGGTGTGGTGTGGGATTATGTCCCCATTCTCGTCGGGTTTGCAATAGTTGCACTACGCGCACCCTGTCCTTTGGATTTAGCCCTCCTATGTACAATGGAATTAGAAGACGCTTTCCAAAACTATGTATGGATTGATTCCCATCCTTATGGGATACGTAGGACATCATGAACACCTAGACTTCAGGTCCAGCCCCATATCTTAGGAGATCCCATGATCTCCCGGTTCCCAGGGTATTTGGCAGTACGCCCCCCCTTTTGCCCGGGGATCCGCCATCTTTTGGCCGCTCTCGGACTGTGCCCTCTGACCCTTTCCAGTGGTCTGCTGATGTGCTCAGGGTAATCTGGTCTAGGACTTGGAGTTCCAGATCCGACTTAGGCAAGTTCCATCCACTTTCCAAGCATCATGTTCCCCTTCATTTGGTCCCCCCTGTCATCCTTCACATCCAGAGGGACCCCCAAGAACGGCTTGGATACAACGCCCAAGGGCTCTCCTACCATCATGGGCCAATTCCCCCGAGGGTTTCAGACAACAAATTGATATGAATCCCACGTTGCGAACATGGTCAGTGGTTGATGCTCGTTAGTTTTTCCTCATGGATAATACGACAGGATGCTGCGTTGCGAACGTCGTCACCAGTAATCCTCAGTCGTCACGCCGGCTTCCACGGGCCCTGAATGTTGGTGGCATGGTTCATGTCACGTTCCGCCCCACTGTGTTAAGGTGGAATCTCGACACTCCTTGTACTAACCCTCAGTACACCCCCGCGCATCAGATAGACTGAGCTGCTTAACGGTCTCTCAAGGCTCCTGCGATCTGAGCGCTACAGTATGTGCTTGGGTCTCTTCTTTATGGGTTGCGTGCAGCTTGACCCTCATCCCCATGGGAAATGAGAAGTCACCCGAACATTGCGTTTTGGGCCCAGCACAGCTGGGAGCAAGAATATCCTTCCCCTCCTTGATTGTTGAACCCTCGTAGGCCTCTTTGGACCGAGGTTCCTCTCTCGGCTGGTCCAAACCATTCGACCTTAAACTGTGTGTTGGTCCAAACCATAGGACCTTAAAATGTGTGTTGGTCCAAACCATACAACCTTAAAATGTTTGTTGGTCCAAACCATATGATCTTAAACTATGTTGTTGGTCCAAACCATACGACATTAAACTGTGTTGATGGTCCAAACCATACGACCTTAAACTGTGTTGTTGGTCCAAACCATACGACCTTAAACTGTGTGTCGTTCCAAACCAAAGGACCTTAAACTGTGTTTTTGGTCCAAACCATACGACCTTAAACTGTGTGTAGGTCCAAACCATACGACCTTAAATTGTGTTGTCTGTCCAAACCATACGACCTTAAACTGTGTTGTCGGTCCAAACCATACGACCTTAAACAGTGTTGTTGGTCCAAACCATACGACCTTAAACTGTGCTTTTTGTCCAAACCATATGACCATAAACTGTGTGTTGGTCCAAACCATACTACCTTAAACTGTGTGGTTGGTGCAAACCATACGACCTTAAACGGTGTTTCGGTCAAAACCATATGACCTTAAACTGTGTTGTTGGTCCAAACCATACGGACTTAAATTGTGTGTTGGTCCAAACCATATGACCATAAACTGTTTTGTTGGTCTATACCATACGACCATAAACCGTGTGTTAGTCCAAACCATACGACCTTAAACTGTGTTGTCGGTCCAAACCATACGACCTTAAACTGTGTTGTTGGTCCAAACCATATGACCTTAAACTGTGTTGTTGGTCCTATCACATGACCCTAAACTGTGACATTATCATCCTGGCCGCAAGGAAAAAAAGGGCGTTGCATTGTGATGACCTCGTTGTAGAGGAAACCACGTTGGGTATTGTTCACGTGCCATGCCATCTGTCTATCATACATACTAACACTATTCTTGAGAATTTTGTATTAAACAATTATAACCATGTTACTGTAAATTGTTATTTCATGGCTTTTATTGAGGATATATTTTTTATTAGAAATATCCTCTCTGTATTCTTATAAATTATTTATAGAACAATTCACTATATTATCTGGAATCATATTCCCCTATATTTCTAAAAAATATACAAAAAATAATATAAAATTAAAATAATTGAGTAAGATTAATTCAATTTTTTCTTTTAATATAATAAATATTATAAATGTATTAGGATGTCTAAACAATATAATGGTAATTGATTGGGAGACATTAAATTTATATTCTCACATTTACATTATGAAAAGTTCTTTAAATGTTAATTCATCCTATTTTTTCCTTTTTTAATCTCAACCGTACGCCTTTAACCATATAAAAACCCATGTCAAACCCTCATTATTGACACACTCTCATTAGTGTATAATCTATAATAACTATATAACAATATAAATAATGCATTTACATTATAATGAGGAAACCCTTTTTAAAAATTCCCAATTGAAGAGATACACAATTCTAGGAATGTTGTTAAAAAAATTTCTTGTGTATAATAATAGATTAAATTTATTTTTAAGAAAAATAAAATTTGGGATATAGGATTAATAATGTAATAATGATTTATACAAGTATTTAAAAACGGAAAATTCCTCCCTTTTTCCCATGAGAAGTCTAACTAAACATTAATGATGATTACATTCCCTAGAATGAAAAAAGTTAAGCGTGGCGAGTGATTAAATATAATTTTTTCTTAATTTGTTGTATCGTTGATATTATTCCCAACCAAATTTACAACACATGTGAATTTGAATATTATTCATTAGTTTTATATATATAATACTTTATTGTGAAAATAACATAAATAATTTATTTTAATGGTTAATTTTACATTCTGTGATTTATTGTTATGGTTATAGTTTGAATCTTTTTTTTGGTGATTTTAAAGAGAAAAATCTATGATAAGGGACGAGAAGATAAATGTTTTTATGGAATAAAAAATAATTTTTTTAAACAATATAGATAGTATTCGAGCCCTATTTTTTCTTATATCAAAAAAAAATTATGTTCCCAAAAACGTCTTGCATAACCACTTTAGGAGAATTAATGTTATAATGTCACCCTATAAAGGCATTCAAGTCCATTCAATGGTATTTACATATAATCATGTTCGGACTATACAAGGCATCATCTCACGAATTTCGTTTCATTATTTTTCATAGTGTATATTAGGATCTATAATATGTTTTTTTTCTTGCATAGCATCACACCTCAACAATGTTAGAACAAAACCATGAGGAAGCACTTCCATTTTAATGTCTCCCCACTAAAATCAATCGTACAATTTACCATAAGCAATAGAACCTCAAAATACTAATTTATATTACTTAATTTCCCTAATGTAGCCACAAGATCCAATTCTAAGATATTAACTCAATCTCGAATAACAACTATTGTGGACTCAATTATATTGGAAGAAAGGATTCGATAAAAATAAAATATCCAGCATCTCTATATATTGTATGATGACACTTATTCAATTTCCAATATCCATAAAACACTTTTCCATATCACAATTCATCATTTTTCTACACATTAATAAATTTTCTAGCCCAAGATTGTGACTATGATATCACCTTAACAAAACATCACGAGCCAACACAAGACCGCATTGTGGTGGTTTTTTTTCTTCATCCTCAATTTCTCTAGAAGATACCACAATTTATTCTCAAAAGAGATGAAAACCAAGAATAAATGTTCCATTTATGAATACGATGAGAAAAATAGTTGACATAAATGAACTAAAGAAACTATTAGGGTTCATTATATAAAATTTCTATTAATAATGGAAGAATTAATTAATAAAAAACTATATAGAACTTGATTTACAGTAGTGGGACTATAATGATCAACGGTATATAAATCCATGAAATATTATTTATCTGGATTTATGAAATAGAACATTTTTATGAATATAATACCCATGAGGAAAAAGAATAAACAATTAATCATGGAACTATACCTTGAATAAATTCATTCTTGCGTTCCTTATTTTTGGAGTTAGTAGTAGTTTTACCTTAAATATATTACTAGATATTTTTTCATCACTTTTTTTAAATCATGTTCTTCCCCTTTAAATCATATTACATAAAGGGATACCATTAAATTTTAATCTTAGTATAATATTTTTAAGGTAATCTCATTATTTTTGAAATAAATATTTTTATTCTACTACTTTATTAGCTTTGAATATTTTCAATGGGGATTCATCATGAAATATGGGGATATTGTCACTATAAAGCTCTTATTGACCACTATTTCTACTTCCCATGGTTCTTTAACAACGATTTTCCCTCTTTGGTTATCTAACATATGACGGATAGGGACATACATAGAGGGATATTGTTGGAGATAAATTTCAATGAGTAATGGGATTAATTATACTCATTTGGATGAATTGGTGTTGGTTCAATGATCTATTCACTCAATTTAAGGATGTATCATAAAATAATAAAAAGGATGGTAAAAATTTTATTTTACATGTTGTTTTAATTTACTATTTTCTTCTATTGTAAATACAATGAGGGTTGATCACATAAATTATATTGATTATGGTTGCAAACTGAAAATAAGTTTTTAGTTTTCAATTAGAATCACTATAGGGTTAATTCTAGGGCTTCATATAAAGATCATAACTGTTCCTTATTTACCCATTTTTATTTCAATTTTATTTTTAAAAAAATACCCATTTATGTCATATAAACATAAAATACTATAACATAAATAATGTGATAAGGATATTGGGAGATATTATGGATCCTCATGAGGTAACCAATTGTCATCCTACAAGGCTTCACATTAGTAACATAGTTCAAAAGAATAACCAAGACCTCAATAATTTTTGGGAACAACAATGATGAACCTAATAACTATCATTATGACATTAAATATTATCATTATATGAAATGGTTTGAGGCCCTAACTTGTATGATGATGTACATATACACTAATCGGGTTTCGAACATGGTTCATGTACCTAGTGGATAAAATCCATAGGGTTAATGTGGAGGTAGTATTAGAAAAATTCCATTGATGATAGAGTTTATATCTATAAAATTCTTTTTTTATCTCAAGGATATGAAAAAATCAAGGTAATTAATATGATGAGACATTTTATCTAATATTTTTGTTAACATCCTTTTAGGTATCTCTATTAATATTAACTCATTATAATTAGGAGATAAAAAAATGGGTATGAGAAGTTATTTCATTCATCAGGACGTAGATGATTATATATATATGATATAACCTAATGGTTTTGCAGTATCACTCGAGAGATTTAAGTTTTAAAAATTATTATAGACCATTAATGGATTGATGGAATTTTATTAAGGTTGGAACATTTTATTTGAAAATGAAATCAAATACTTTACTTTCATAAGAAAATATATGTTTTATCTATATAGAACGAGATTAGTGGTAGTGTTGTTCTATTTCTAGTGATTTATGTGGTTTGCATACTACCCATATAAAAGGATATACTGACTTTAGATTAAGTAAATGTATGGTTGTGAATGTGTAAATCAGTGAATGACATTGGTGATCCAACCAATATAATAGGTACAAATATCTGAAAATATATTCACAATATTTCATAGACAACGTTAAAAATATATATAAGTAAATAACAATAGAGGTTTCACATAGAAAACTCAAATATTAGGTATTTACTAGTCTTTAATGCATGAATCATAGATACATTCATGATAATTATATATATTTAAATATGATAGATAAAATTACATATGAATCTTTTATTGGAGTAATCATGTATTCCATGTTATATTAATGACCAAATGACGCTTAATATTTTTTTAAAAAAGTAGATACTAATCTATTTTTGGTGAGAGTCTTTTGAATTTTTTTATTATGTAGTAAAGATATATTTAGGGTCTTTAATGGTAGATATAAATTATTTATAAATTGTTAAATCGATGTTTGATTAAAAAAACATAATAATGGTATGAGTTCTAATTCTGGTTTCATGCTTCCTGTCAATGATTGATATATCATTAAGAAATGTTCAAAACAAGCCAAAATTGAGGATTAAAAAAATTGAAAAAAGTACACCACTACATCAAATACTACAAAGGAAACTAATTGAATTAATAATTTCATCTGTAAAATTAGAATATACCCTTGAATTTAGCAGGAAATTATAATTTATTGTGATAACAATAGATTTCATTCTTAGTCAGAGGAACCTAAGACTCACAAATAGACGAAATATATACTTCACGAATTATAACGACCCACACTTTACATACATTGTTAATACTTCAAAATTGAAGCACACTTATTACAACATATGACAAAACCACAAAGGACCGTATAGGTATAGTGTCTTTAGAAACTGGGAAACATAAACAACTGGTTCATAAATCTTCTACAGTGTCTCCCATTTATTTCATCATATCTAGGGTCCCTTTTAGCATATTCTACTTAATATCCATCTTCCTGACCTGGGGAAAAGAAAACATAAAAGGGTGAGCTCAAATGCTCAGCAAGGGCAAATAAAGGAAATAAAAATCATATCATATCTTTATGAAAATCAAAACCTGCAAAAGAGATCATAATATCTTAACATGGAATATATCATAGAAGTGAAAATGAGATCCCCAAAATCATAACATAAAACTTGAAACTTTGTGGCATGCACACATAATCATGGAGATCATTTCTTGTTAGTCATGACTCATTGCCAAGACTATCTTAGTGGACAAAGTCCCTTTCTGAACCGAGTTCACTCCTCGTTTCAGTCCTGTATCACTGAACCGAAATAACCTTCCGTTCCAGCCATGTCTATCTCATGAGATATAAAATCTTTACCCAATGAATTGGAGGGAGATATAGGTCCCACCCATCTTATAATGAATCCTTTCTTATGTGTGCCACATAATCATACATCATCGCATAACACATGTAACAAAAATGGGATTCTTGAAACATCATGACATCATAAATCAATTCATATATGATAAAGGAATTCATAAACATAATTCCATCACAACATAGTCGAACCAATGTAAAAATATGGATAGAAACAGAACCCTTTATTATCTTAGATGGAAAATAATTTTGATAAAACACTTGAATTGAATTCTTGAGGAAAATATCCTTTCTTCTTCAAAAACATTTTTCCTTTCATAACATGTCATACAAATTTAAAATAAAAGAAGTTGATTAAAAATAAACTTGAAAACTTGCAAAGGAAGATTCTTTGAAGTAATGTTTTAAAAATCCATTCATGCCGTATAAGTTAAAAAAAACATTCTTCGTACTTTTGTCGGAAAAGTCAAAAAGTACCTCGTACGGAAAAACGACAAAAGATTCCTTTCATATTATTTACTAAAAACTCACCTAAGGGTAAATTTCGATTTAAACTATTTCAAGTGGATGGAAACAATATTACATATTGAGGGAACATGGATGTGGATGATAAAATACACCCCAGTAAATACTTATGAATAAACAATCTCGGATAAAAATGAGATTGTGATATTTCCCTTACCTTAGGTCCGATTAGCTTTGTACGTGTCCGAAGCTCCTGTATAATGGTTTAAATAATGTTATTGACTTATTCCAGAATCATACATATTGATATGAGATCATATATGGTCATATTATTAGCTTCTTGTTAGTAATATTTCATTGTTACTTGTTACTCGGGTCTTTATAACTTTTTGTTCTTATGCGTGTTTTGTCGAATAAATTCTTATTCTTATATTTAGGTTATAGATAATTCATTTCCAGAATGGTATTAGTGTAGTATATACCATATTCATTCATTTAATTCATTTATACAATCATTATGAAATGAAGATCATGTAGAACGAGTCGCATCACATCGTGGAGACGGTATTCCGTACGTACGCAGGAGTGATGATATCGTTCCTATGATCGTGGAATTGTATTGGAGTTTATATATATATTATTTCAGTATCAATATTACTTAATAATAATCATATATAGTTACTCATTACACCATTATACCCATCCTTGTAAGGTGATGGTGGAAAATAGATTACACCACGGCGTGGAGACGGTATTCCGTACGTACGCACGCGCAGTGATTTCATTTTTTCCGTAGGATGGATAGAAGGTGAATTAGGGTTGTTTCATATTTATAATAACATATCAGTATGTAAGTAATACTGATGTTATTACTTTATCATGAAACAACTAAAGAAGAAGAAGTTGAAGAAGAAAGAAATTGAAAAGATCGGTAATGGATATTACCTCTTCTTTGGAACGCCTTTTTGAATCCTCCACTTAAGGAACTAAGATTGGTCTTTGGAGAAGACCAGGACCTCTAGGATTATTCTAGGGAAGTGGAGAATGGAAAATGGCAGGGGTTGGCCGAGCTTGAGTGCTCAAATTGGTGTGAGGAGGAGGGGGAGGAGGTGCCCTTTTATAAGGGAGGAGAGGGGCACCTTAGGAATATCTCAAAATATTATTTTATATTAAAGTTAAAATCGGTTTATAATGGTTCCAAAGGGTCTTATTTCGAAGCTAAAGTGGGGATGGGTCTAAATCCTATCAACCAATAGAATTTAGACAAGTTTAGGATATTATTTTAACCTTATCAATTAAATTTAACTCTAAGTTAAATAATTTAACTTTTACCATGTCTTTTTGTTTTCTTTCACTATATGGTTAATACACTTACTATAACATGCCAAACGAACCCCAAATTGTTAATTATTAATATATATATCCTTATCTAAGTCATTTGGCCGAACCTTAGATTTTTAGGAATAAAATAACAATTAATAATATAATATTTGATTTAAAAACTATTTTGTGTCAATTTTGACACTATTTGATATATGATTTGTTTGAAAGTCATAACAGAATTATATGTTCGAACCAAGTTGATTAAATAAATACTAATATATCATAGTAACCTAGAAAATTAGTGGAATTCATAAAAAGTCTCAAATTATATTTATTTTGGTGTTTATAACATCAATTATGTCAATATTTCATTAATAAGATAATTACTGCATCATCGTTGTGTCATAAATAAATTAAATTATTTGATGTCTAAAAATTACAAATAAAATACCATCATGTAGGAAATCTTTTTAGCTTTCTAATGAATATTTAAAATTGAATTTATCTTATGTATAACCCTATATTAAAAATGATTTACTTATTAAACTTTGATTTTAACTATTTTAACCCTTCTTTAAATAAATTAATAATAAATGTCCTAATTTAATCCAAGTGGGCCTAAATGGTCATATTTTATTCCTAAGTTTGTTTTTGGTCGAATTACACTTGTCCAATAGAATTAGGACATGTGTTAGGGTAATATTAATATCATATTTACCCTTAGTTACCCTATTTACTATTAACCGCGGTAAAATAGTAAAAAGTTACTATTCACCAAAAAATTATTTTCATCTCATTGAACCACATTTTAGTCCTTGATATTAACCGTGTCTCTCGGATTTTTGAAATTCCATTCACAGAAGCGGTAAAATTAAGTTTTATGCAAAATTCAGTTTTTAACCTACCACTTAGTGGTTTCACTATTCATCAAAAATTGAAAGTTTTCAGAAAAATACCAAAATTTCACCCTAGGCTAATTTCGATATTCTGAGTCCAAAAATGAAGTCCATTTTGAAAAATAAAATTTATAAAATTTCAAAAAGTGGTTATTACTATTCATAACGGCTAGTTTTAATAGCATATTGTTGTTTAGTGAAACTCGGTATTGCGTACGACGCAAGCTATCGAGGAAGGTCGCGATTGCGTGTAAAGCAAGCCAAGCAAGTGTTGTGTAGAAAAAGATTCCTTTGATGATTTATATAACATAAAAGTCTCGGGTGTTACATTCTACCCCCCTTAAAAAGAATTTCGCCCTCGAAATTCGTCACTTTGCAACAAACAAATGAGGATACTTCTCCCTCATCATATCCTCAAGCTCCCATGTAGCTTCTTCAAGTTGGTGGTTTCTCCATAGAACTTTCACCAAGCGAGTGGTCTTGTTTCGTAGGACTTTTTCGCTACGATCCAGAATCTCTATCGGCTGTTCTTCATAAGAAAGATCTTGCTCCAGCGGTACAACTTCTGAGCTGAGTACATGTGAAGGATCTGGTATGTACTTTCTCAGGAGAGATACATGGAACACATCGTGAACTTGAGAGAGATTCGGTGGAAGCGCCAATCGGTAAGCTACCTTCCCAACACGATCCAGTATTTCAAAAGGACCGATATATCTAGGGCTCAACTTCCCCTTCTTTCCAAATCTCATAACCCTCTTCCAGGGAGATATTCGTAAGAACACTTTATCACCCACTTCAAACTCTAGGTCTTTTCTTCGGTTGTCGGCATAACTTTTCTGTCGACTCTGAGCTGCTCTTATGTGTTGTTGAATAGATCTGACCTTTTCTGCCATTTCATCAACGAGATCAGGTCCTAATAGCTTTCTTTCCCCAACTTCATCCCAGCAAGTTGGAGTCCTGCATTTCTTTCCATAGAGAGCTTCATAAGGAGCCATCTGAATACTGGAGTGAAAGCTATTATTATAAGAAAATTCTACCAAAGGTAGGTGTTGATCCCAACCTCCTTTGAAATCCATAGAGCAAGCTCTCAACATATCTTCTAGGGTTTGAATTGTTCTCTCAGACTGACCGTCTGTCTGGGGATGATAAGCAGTGCTGAAACTCAACTCTGTATCCAGAGTATGCTGAAGACTTCGCCAGAACTTCGAGGTAAATCTCGGATCCCGATCAGATATAATAGAAAGTGGTACTCCATGCAATCTTACCACTTCCTTTACATATATCCTGGCAAGCTGATCTAGAGAGAAATCCTCTCTAATAGCAATGAAGTGTGCAGACTTTGTAAGACGATCAACTATGACCCAGATAGCATTATTGCCTTTGGATGTTTTAGGAAGTCCTGTGACAAAGTCCATAGTGATGTTTTCCCATTTCCATTCGGGTATGGGTAATGGTTGTAACATCCCCTTAGACTTCTGTCTCTCAGCTTTAACTTGTTGACAAACCAAGCATCGAGAGACATATTCAGCAACATCTCTTTTCATGCCATCCCACCAGAAGTACTCTTTCAGGTCCCTATACATCTTCGTGCTTCTAGGATGAATAGAGAATGAAGAACTATGAGCCTCATCCAGCAGCTCTTTCTTTAATTCGGGGATGGGAGGAACACAAACCCGATTCCTGAACTTTATTATCCCATCACAATCAAGGTTGAATTCAGGAACATTTCTCACCTTCTTTTGTAACTCGACATCTTCTTTCTGTGCCTCTTTAATCTTCACATGTATAGATGGTTGACCATTCATTTGAGAAAGATAAGATTTTTCCCCTTCCATTATAATTCCAAGATCCATCCTTTGTAAATCCATAAATATTGGATCTTTTTTGATCCTCATCATGGATAAACTAGCATGGTCTTGTCGACTTAATGCATCTGCCACCTTGTTTGCTTTCCCAGGGTGGTAATGGATTGAGCAGTCATAATCCTTAATCAGCTACAACCATCTTCTTTGACGCATATTCAACTCCTTTTGTGTGAAAATATACTTTAAACTTTTATGATCAGTATAAATATCACACCTTTCACCATAAAGGTAATGCCTCCAAATCTTTAATGCAAAGATTACCGCAGCCAACTCCAAATCATGTGTTGGGTAATTTTGCTCATGGATTTTCAACTGTCGTGAGGCATAAGCTATCACCATATCATTTTGCATAAGAACACACCCCAATCCCTTCTTGGATGCATCACTGTAGATCACAAACCTTTCTCCACTACAAGGCAGTGTGAGCACAGGTGCACTGGATAACCTTCTTTTCAACTCCTTGAAATTCTCTTCACATTCCTCTGTCCAGACAAACTTAACTCCTTTCCGAGTCCACTTGGTGAGTGGATTAGATAATCGTGAAAAATCTTTTACAAAACGTCGATAATATCCAGCCAAACCAAGAAAACTTCGGATCTCAGTTACTGTGGTTGGTCTCGACCATCTTTCGATAACCTCTGTTTTTGCTGGATCCACAGATATCCCCTCTTTTGAGATTATATGACCCAAAAATGCAACTTTTTGAAGCCAAAATTCACACTTGGTAAATTTGGCATAAAGCTTCTCTTTTCTCAGGGTCTTCAATATAATTCTCAAGTGATCTTCATGCTCTTCCTTGCTCTTTGAATAGACAAGAATATCGTCTATAAAGACTACCACAAATTGATCAAGATAGTCTCTAAAGACTCTATTCATTAGATCCATGAAGATAGCAGGGGCATTAGTAAGACCAAATGGCATCACTATAAATTCATAGTGTCCATACCTTGTACGGAAAGCCGTCTTTTGTATATCCTCCCTTTTGACCCTTAATTGATGATACCCTGAACGAAGATCAATCTTGGAAAAGTATTGAGCTCCGCGTAGTTGGTCAAATAAGTCATCAATGCGTGGGAGATGATATTTGTTCTTGATAGTGATCTTGTTAAGTTCTCGATAATCAATGCAGAGTCTCATTGATCCATCTTTCTTCTTAACAAATAGAACAGGTGCTCCCCAAGGTGACGCACTAGGGCGTATGAATCCCTTATCAAGATTCTCTTGGAGTTGCTTCTTCAATTCCTGCAACTCAATTGGGGCCATTCTATAAGGTGTCTTTGAAATAGGCAAAGCACCCGGTACGAGTTCTATTGAAAACTCAACTTCACGATTTGGTGGAAGACCCGGCAATTCCTCCGGAAAGACATCATCAAACTCCCGTACAATGGGCATATTCTTAATCGTGAGTTTCTCACCAACCATTTGAGATAAATAACCTTCATTTAGTGGAATCAATACCCATAAGATGGAAGAAATTTCCACTGGAAGGTTATGTTCATCCTTGCATTGATAGACGATCGTAGATTGATCTGGAATATGAAATGTGACTTCCCTTCTTTGGCAATTGATATGAGCTCCATGTAGAGAAAGCCAATCCATACCAAGAATCACATCAAATTCCACTAAAGGAAGGATCACAAGATTTGCAGGAAGCACTTTCCCACAAACTTCGATCGGAGAAGAATTATAAACTTTTGATGCGATTGATGTGCCATTAGGTGTTGTCACGGCTAACTCAACATCTAATTGTTGAGGTAATACGGTGATACCCTTAGAAAAGTCTTCAGAAATAAAAGAGTGGGTGGATCCAGAATCAAATAAAACATTTGCTACTTTAGAATGGATGGTAAGTGTACCTTTCACCACATCGTTATCGTACTCCACATCGCTGATAGAAATTGCATGTGACTTTCCTTTGTCTTTAGCCTTAAGATTTTGTTGACGTCGACCATCATCATCAACCCTTGGATTTGGGCATTGATTGGCATAATGCCCCATCTCCTTGCACTTGAAACATTGAAGTGTAGTAGGTTTATTCTGTGTATCCCTTCCTTTGTTTGCATCATTAGACATCTTCTTCCCATTATCACGGCATTCAAATGCCCGATGACCTTCCTTTCCACATTTAAAACATTTACTTGTCCCTTTAAGACAACTCCCTCCATGTTTCTTTCCACACTTTGAGCATAAGGGAAAGTTCATCTTCTCTTCCGTGTGCTCTTTAGATTTTTCTTTGAATTCCATCTTCCTCTTCTTATCAAACCCATGTGACTGATGGGTTACTCCAATCTCCATCTCGACTTTGAGAGCACATCGAACGATTTCCTCGTAGCTATTGAAGTCCCTTATGGCTAACGCCCTTCGAAGACTTGGTTTTAAGCCACTAAAGAATCGATCGATCTTACTCTCAGGTTGGATAATAATACCAGAAGCGTACCTTGCAAGTCTTGTAAAATTTGCTTCATAGGTACTAACAGATTCATCATCCCTTTGCTTCAGTTCAAGGAACTCTTTCTCCATCTTTGTTCGGAGAATACGAGGGAAGTACTTATTGAAAAATAAGTTCTTGAACTCGTCCCATTCCATAGACTCAATTTCATCCCTTTGCCTCGTATTCTTAACAAGATTCCACCATTGATCCGCATCTCCTTCCAAACGATACACTGCTAGGACGACTTTATCATGCTCAGAACATTGAAGAACTGAAAATATCTTTTCAGTAGTACTAATCCATTGTTCAGCAACTAATGGATCAGTAGACCCGCTGAAAGATGGTGGACGCTGCCTCATGAAGGATTCAACAGAATGTTGCTCCCTCCTTTGTTCGTTTGGAAATCCTGCATGATTCATAGCTTGAGAAAGTTGTGTGAGCATGGCTACAAGATTTTGCATTCCAGCTCCCATATCGTTTGGTTGCTCAGGGGGACAATCATTGCATTGCCCATTGCATTCCGCATTAACACGGTTCCTTCGGGTTCCAGCCATTGACTAAAACCAAGAAGAATAGTGTGAGCAACACTAATTATAATAGGAAACCACATAATTCAAGAATAAAATTTTCATGCCTATGGTCTTATCCTAGGTTATTCAAGGCCATTTCTAAAACACTAAGATTGTGTTCTATGCTTAGACTTATCCTTAGGGTTCTTACTAAGGCTTTCACATCCTAGTTTCCAAAGGTTGACTATACCTTTCCTCTGATACCAACTATAACGACCCACACTTTACATACATTGTTAATACTTCAAAATTGAAGCACACTTATTACAACATATGACAAAACCACAAAGGACCGTATAGGTATAGTGTCTTTAGAAACTGGGAAACATAAACAACTGGTTCATAAATCTTCTACAGTGTCTCCCATTTATTTCATCATATCTAGGGTCCCTTTTAGCATATTCTAATTAATATCCATCTTCCTGACCTGGGGAAAAGAAAACATAAAAGGGTGAGCTCAAATGCTCAGCAAGGGCAAATAAAGGAAATAAAAATCATATCATATCTTTATGAAAATCAAAACCTGCAAAAGAGATCATAATATCTTAACATGGAATATATCATAGAAGTGAAAATGAGATCCCCAAAATCATAACATAAAACTTGAAACTTTGTGGCATGCACACATAATCATGGAGATCATTTCTTGTTAGTCATGACTCATTGCCAAGACTATCTTAGTGGACAAAGTCCCTTTCTGAACCGAGTTCACTCCTCGTTTCAGTCCTGTATCACTGAACCGAAATAACCTTCCGTTCCAGCCATGTCTATCTCATGAGATATAAAATCTTTACCCAATGCATTGGAGGGAGATATAGGTCCCACCCATCTTATAATGAATCCTTTCTTATGTGTGCCACATAATCATACATCATCGCATAACACATGTAACAAAAATGGGATTCTTGAAACATCATGACATCATAAATCAATTCATATATGATAAAGGAATTCATAAACATAATTCCATCACAACATAGTCAAACCAATGTAAAAATATGGATAGAAACAGAACCCTTTATTATCTTAGATGGAAAATAATTTTGATAAAACACTTGAATTGAATTCTTGAGGAAAATATCCTTTCTTCTTCAAAAACATTTTTCCTTTCATAACATGTCATACAACTTTAAAATAAAAGAAGTTGATTAAAAATAAACTTGAAAACTTGTAAAGGAAGCTTCTTTGAAGTAATGTTTTAAAAATCCATTCATGCCGTATAAGTTAAAAAAAACATTCTTCGTACTTTTGTCGGAAAAGTCAAAAAGTACCTCGTACGGAAAAACGACAAAAGATTCCTTTCATATTCTTTACTAAAAACTCACCTAAGGGTAAAATTCGATTTAAACTATTTCAAGTGGATGGAAACAATATTACATATTGAGGGAACATGGATGTGGATGATAAAATACACCCCAGTAAATACTTACGAATAAACAATCTCGGATAAAAATGAGATTGTGATATTTCCCTTACCTTAGGTCCGATTAGCTTTGTACGTGTCCGAAGCTCCTGTATAATGGTTTAAATAATGTTATTGACTTATTCCAGAATCATACATATTGATATGAGATCATATATGGTCATATTATTAGCTTCTTGTTAGTAATATTGCATTGTTACTTGTTACTCGGGTCTTTATAACTTTTTGTTCTTATGCGTGTTTTGTCGAATAAATTCTTATTCTTATATTTAGGTTATAGATAATTCATTTCCAGAATGGTATTAGTGTAGTATATACCATATTCATTCATTCAATTCATTTATACAATCATTATGAAATGAAGATCATGTAGAACGAGTCGCATCACATCGTGGAGACGGTATTCCGTACGTACGCACGAGTGATGATATCGTTCCTATGATTGTGGAATTGTATTGGAGTTTATATATATATTATTTCAGTGTCAATATTACTTAATAATAAACATATATAGTTACTCATTACACCATTATACCCATCCTTGTATGGTGATGGTGGAAAATAGATTACACCACGGCGTGGAGACGGTATTCCGTACGTACGCACGCGCGGTGATTTCATTTTTTCCGAAGGATGGATAGAAGGTTAATTAGGGTTGTTTCATATTTATAATAACATATCAGTATGTAAGTAATACTGATGTTATTACTTTATCATGAAACAACTAAAGAAGAAGAAGTTGAAGAAGAAAGAAATTGAAAAGATCGGTAATGGATATTACCTCTTCTTTGGAATGCCTTTTTAAATCCTCCACTTAAGGAACTAAGATTGGTCTTTGGAGAAGACCAGGACCTCTAGGATTATTCTAGGGAAGTGGAGAATGGAAAATGGCAGGGGTTGGACGAGCTTGAGTGCTCAAATTGGTGTGAGGAGGAGGGGGAGGAGGTGCCCTTTTATAAGGGAGGAGAGGGGCACCTTAGGAATATCTCAAAATATTATTTTATATTAAAGTTAAAATCGGTTTATAATGGTTCCAAAGGGTCTTATTTCGAAGCTAAAGTGGGGATGGGTCTAAATCCTATCAACCAATAGAATTTAGACAAGTTTAGGATATTATTTTAACCTTATCAATTAAATTTAACTCTAAGTTAAATAATTTAACTTTTACCATGTCTTTTTTGTTTTCTTTCACTATATGGTTAATACACTTACTATAACATGCCAAACGAACCCCAAATTGTTTATTATTAATATATATATCCTTATCTAAGTCATTTGGCCGAACCTTAGATTTTTAGGAATAAAATAACAATTAATAATATAATATTTGATTTAAAAACTATTTTGTGTCAATTTTGACACTATTTGATATATGATTTGTTTGAAAGTCATAACAGAATTATATGTTCGAACCAAGTTTATTAAATCAATACTAATATATCATAGTAACCTAGAAAATTAGTGGAATTCATAAAAAGTCTCAAATTATATTTATTTTCGTGTTTATAACATCAATTATGTCAATATTTCATTAATAAGATAATTACTGCATCATCTTTGTGTCATAAATAAATTAAATTATTTGATGTCTAAAAATTACAAATAAAATACCATCATGTAGGAAATCTTTTTAGCTTTCTAATGAATATTTAAAATTGAATTTATCTTATGTATAACCCTATATTAAAAATGATTTACTTATTAAACTTTGATTTTAACTATTTTAACCCTTCTTTAAATAAATTAATAATAAATGTCCTAATTTAATCCAAGTGGGCCTAAATGGTCATATTTTATTCCTAAGTTTGTTTTTGGTCGAATTACACTTGTCTAATAGAATTAGGACATGTGTTAGGGTAATATTAATATCATATTTACCCTTAGTTACCCTATTTACTATTAACCGCGGTAAAATAGTAAAAAGTTACTATTCACCAAAAAATTATTTTCATCTCATTGAACCACATTTTAGTCCTTGATATTAACCGTGTCTCTCGGATTTTTGAAATTCCATTCACAGAAGCGGTAAAATTAAGTTTTATGCAAAATTCAGTTTTTAACCTACCACTTAGTGGTTTCACTATTCATCAAAAATTGAAAGTTTTCAGAAAAATACCAAAATTTCACCCTAGGCTAATTTCGATATTCTGAGTCCAAAAATGAAGTCCATTTTGAAAAATAAAATTTATAAAATTTCAAAAAGTGGTTATTACTATTCATAACGGCTAGTTTTAATAGCATATTGTTGTTTAGTGAAACTCGGTATTGCGTACGACGCAAGCTATCGAGGAAGGCCGCGATTGCGTGTAAAGCAAGCCAAGCAAGTGTTGTGTAGAAAAAGATTCCTTTTATGATTTATATAACATAAAAGTCTCGGGTGTTACACGAATACCATCTCATTATGTTGATATCATATATGTCAATATTTTTTAGTATTCTATAAAGTATTAATTAACATAATTATTAATAAAATCATTAATGAAACACATGAAATAGGGTTAGGTGATGTATCTACGTATTAGATACATGAGACACTGGATGTAATGGTTATTATCAATGGGAATTTATCATTGTTTTTCACTAAAGGAAATATCAATTTAAAATCCATTCATGTGTGATACATATTTTAATAAATAATTTAATTATAAAACCATAAAAAAGTATGATTTTGAGGTATACCTAGTTTATTATCAACAAGGAAATTCTTATTTTCTGATAAAATGTTAATATTAATGTGAGTAGTTGACTTGAATATGATTTACTGTATACATTGGATATAATACTTGGAATATAATTTTTTGGATTATCCCATGAATGTGTATCATATAGAGTATAATATGTTTTATGCTACACTTAGGGGTCTACGATTAACATAGACCCATATAGTCCATAATAGAAAAAATTTATAGCATGTGAATTGATGACTTTTTTATGAGGCATATGAAAAAAAATTGAAATCATACATGTACATTAGAATAAAATCCATTGGTTTGTCTCTCAAGGAGATAGGACTATAGTACTCACTATTCTTTTTCTTATTTTTCTTTAAATTTTTTTATATTTAATTTTAAATAATGAAAATAACTAAAAACATTTTTTGGTTTTTTATTTTTAAAAATTAAACATGAATAAATAGAAAATGTATAAATTTTAATAAGGAAAGAAAATGTCCCTATTAAGAATTCCAACGGGTTATATCATAATTTAAATTTTTTTGTCACTTAATTAAATAATGATACTCAAAAAAATTCTTTAATTTATCCCCCAGTAATTACTTATCTATGAATATACCTACTTTATAAAAGACCCTCAAATAGACTAGGAATTCATTTTTTCTCCTTGTTTATTGGGATTCAACACTTCTAATTTGAGATAATAACTATCTCACACACTTGGCTAAAACTACACAACATTTCTCCTCTCAATAATCATAAATCCAATCATATAATGTGTTATTTGAGTGGAAGGAGACATAAAATATAAACATGGTTATAATAATTTAACGTTATTGATTGAAAATAGATTTTTAATCAACTCCACCCACTCCCCAACTTCAGTGTCACATTGAATAAATGAAATATATTGCGATTTGAAAATAAAAAAATAATGGTTCCAACTATAAATCATCTATCACCACAAAAATTTGTATAATACTTAATAACCATTAAGTATGATGTCATGGTTCATTCAAAGTGGTTTAGAAGCATAATTGAGTGGGGGAGAAGAGAATAAAACAACATATTAATAGAATATTAAATAATAAATTATTAATAAATAATATAGAAATTATGATAGACTTTTCAAAATCAACATAAGGTAGAATCCAGGTCTCAAAATGCATGTTGGGATTTTTAAAATTAATATGGATGGAAATTTTTTAGGATGTTCCTAGTATAATGCTTAAATATTAGGATTCATCCCCATTATAGTCACCTCACTACATAATCTCTACATATACAACCTAAAGATATATATGTCATTAGTAGAAATTTTCTTTAATCTTATCCTTATTTATAAATTGTCACATGGTCACCTTATTCTTCCATTATTGGATAACATCCATTTCTATTATTTTAAGGATATTATTTTGATTTGATTGAAGCAGAGAAATTGTTTTTTAGGTTAATTATTTTACATTTTGTTAAAATTTGGTTTTAATTACATTTTCCATATTTAAGAAATGTTCAATGTCTAATGTGAATGATAAAATACTAATGCTTTCCTAAAGAACATTATTTTATAATAATTAAATGAAATACAAGGTCATAACTCACTAGTAATTATTACAAAATTGATAGAGCCTTATAAAAGTATTTTATGTTTTTTGAATCCATGAAAAAACTTATTAATCAAAGGTAACAACTACTGAATTTAGAAAAAAAATCAATGTGATAAAAAGCCATGCGTTTTGGGGAAATGTTTTTTGATGTAATCAAAAATTTATAAACACTAGGAGAATGATTTATGATCATAATCCAATTAATATAGGCTCTTTTTATGGTATTTGAAATCCATGCAGAGTTATGTGAATTCTCTGGAAGGCCTTACACACATCATAGAGTTTTTTGAAATCATCATCACTTTGGTATTTTCAGACTCATACTTGTAATCATTGAAAACAAAAACATAGTGTATTATTTTTATAGATTATATGAGGATGAAATTAAAATAATGAATGTCTGAATTTAAATCATGTTAATATGTTTCTTCCTGGAATTAAAAAATAAATTTATGGCCATTATTTTAATTAAAATATTAAATGAACAATCTATAAATAACCAAATCAATCTTTTTGGAAATAAATTTCAATATTTGTAAATGTAACAAAAAAAAGTAAATTAACCATATTTTAAATAAATTTTGAGCATAGTTATCATTAAAATCATATATATATATTTTAAATGTTGACTCTCATTAATAGACTTTATACATTCACACATTTCTTATGCATGCATCGATGCTAAAATAAATAGGGTGTTGTTGGAAATATTTTTCATCACATAATTGGTTAAATTTAAAATAGATATACTAATTCTTTTTTATGTAAAATATTACATCTTCATATGTGATTGAATCAATCTATGGAAATAAAAAACCATGAATTTTTTTGTGACATTTCATCTGTTCAACTACATATAAGAATAAAATGATATTTATTACTTAAAACTACTTATTTTATTTCTACAACTAACAACCCTAATAAGGACTCAACATGAGACAAAAAATGAGTTAGTGCGTGGCCCCTAAATTACTCCATCAATATATCATGGGTTGGATAACATCACTATGTTTATAATATCTCACGTATTTGGATATAATTACCCTATATTATAAAAACTCTACAACACCAAGATCAATATTAAAAAACCCTTCATTCAGATAGAAATATATTTGTTAGTGTGTGTATTTATTTTATTAATTATAATATATTTAAATTAATTTATTTTCTTATAATAAAAAAAATAAAAAAAATAAAAATTTATCATCTCACATATACCATAGGCTTCGTATGGTGAAATATGTAACAACCCATGATTTTACTTTAAATTTCCCTATTGATATAAAATAATTTTTTTTGTATCTTATGATGAATTTAATAGTAATAATAACTGAATAATTAATTCGTACAGAATAAAATAAAATATATTATAATATATATAAAAAACATAATTTTTAGAAATGAAAACAAATTAACTTTGTAAATTTCATGAATTTTAAATATAATATTTTTATGAATTGATATGTTTTTAAAATTTATTAATTATAATTAATTAAATCATTATAATATATTGATAAATTCTACAAAATGGTTGTAGAAATAATTTAAAAATAAATGAAATAATTATGTAATTATAATGTTTATTAAATTTAGTATTTATGAATAATTTTTTTTTATTTTACAACAATAATTATTATTTAAAAGGGAAAATTTATTTTATTTTATGTATTAAATATTCGGAAAATTATTTTTTATATATAATAGTCATTCATATTTTTTTTAAATTGGTTATAAATAAAGATAATATCCTTTTATGGGAAAAGATATAATTATCAAATAAATCATGTAATGTATTTTTATGATAATAAATTAAATTTATAATAATGAAATTGATATGAGAGTTAAAAAAATTTATATTATATTAATTAAACAAAGTTATTATAAACATAATGGTTTTTATTATAAATGTAATGATAATAAATAATATTTTTTCTTAAATGTCAATTTTTGAGAAAAAATGTTTTAGTTTGGTTTTGAAGACTTAATTTTAAATAAATTTTTACTACCTAAATAATTGAGTCTTGAATGGTAGATTTAAAATTTAAAATTATAATGTAAACATCTTTAATAATTTCAATTTCTATTTTTCAATAAAAATATGTTACCTTAGAAAACAAATTATCACTGTGATTAAGGTTAATATGGGTTAAAAGGGTTAAAAATAAAGGATAAGGCTTAAAATTTATACCAAATTATCTATATTTTGTTGGATTTTTATATTTTAATATAACATGAATTATATAAAAAAATTTTTTTTTTAAAGTTTAATAAACTAACACCTTTTCAATCTATTATGAAATCACGTATTATTCAGAATGACACCCCTCTCACTAATTAATAGACTTATCTTATTCTCAGTTCTCCATACACATTGGATATCATATATGTTACAATATAAAAACAATAACATTCCAATACCATTATCCACATTATATAGTTTTTGGTGTCCTAAAAATTCCATCCTAATAATTCTTAAGGTGTAATCCCAAGGAGGAAATCCATAGAAATTGTTATTGTCTTAAACATGCTCTTACAAATTTATTAATTCTTACACCTCTTTAAAATGTATTTTATCCATCATAAAATAACTTAATATTTATATTAAATATATTTAAATTTTAATATTTTTATTTAACGACCATAATCTAATATCTATTCATCCAATGGGAAATAGAAAATATCAACTATGCATACTAGCCGACTACTACCTCCATGAAGTAAGATATTTTATTTTTTATCACCAACACACATGGATGGATATAATGAATAATTTAACGAATAAATATCATAATGTATATGTAATTATGATTATATAATTATAATTAATCATATATATATCATCCCATATTCCCATTATAAAATGAAAGTATTATTTGTGTGCACGTGTGAAATACAGCCTCCAAAAATGATGTATTTTATTTTCTATCACCACCATTAATGTATTATTATAAAAATATATTAAAAAAATATAAATATTATCTTTATGGAAATATTAATTCTATGTAATGTTTATATTATCATTATACAATATAATTTTATTACTCATTCAATCATTATAAAATGCACATAATTCAGTCAACTTTACCAACTACAAGAATGATCTTATAATATTTATTTCTATAATGATAAAATAATGTTATGTAATGGTAATATTATTTAATAATAATATATTTTATATATGTTAGAGATTATTACTGGTTATATACATATTTTTATTCAATAATAAAATTCATTTCATTTTGCAGAATTCAAATTTTTTAGGAAAATTATATTTTTAAACATTCCATGAGAATATTTACCATTGGTTCCATGAAATTTCAATTAGACTCCATAAATATATAAAATATTATTGAATAATTAATAAAATTCTGTAGATTATGAATGCATGATCATGGTGTATGGATCGAAACTACTGAACCCAATCATGTATGAAAAATGTAATAGTATACACACAAAATATTAATTTTAATGAAGATATATTAATAAATAAGTAATAAGAATACAAAAGTGATTAAAATATAATAATATTAGTATGGTTATTGGTTTTTTATTTATGTATAATGAATTTAAATTTAGTATATATGATTTTATATCACATCCAACCAACTAGAAATCTAATTTAATGATTTATGTTAGAATTTCACATCTTTTTCAGATTATCTATGTTAAATTTACAGTGGGGGAAATTGTTTGATAATTACCTATTAAACCACAAATAATTTATTCTCATGTATTTATTTATGCTTTATACATTTTTTCCATACATTTTCATTTCTTTGGTATTTAAAGCGACTAAGAAATTATTTTTAATAAAATATCACCTTATTTATTCTATTTGTACAAGAATATATTGCTCCAACAATGTTCATTAATATACTCTAATTATTATTTAAGTTAACTGTAAAAAATAATTATTATGTTTTCAAATTTTATAAAATAATTATTTGAATTATTGTTTATATATGTTATTTTTTAATTTTTTCAAAAGTGTGAAATAATATTTTTAATAATTAACACAAAAATAATTTTCCCTACAGTCATGATAGTAAATATCCTTAAAGATTCCTTAACATGTATAAGGTTTTTTAAATAAAATTACTTCACTATTTCTTATGAAATTTATATTTTTTTGATAAATGGTTTGAAAAGATAAACATATTACTCTATTGTTTTCAAAAAAAATTCTAACTCTCATTTATATTTATTTCTCAACTATGTAAATATATATTTTTATTTATTATGATTCAATCAGAATATGATTTAATGATATTTTAATAACCCATCCTATCAGGTCCTCAGACTTTCTACCTCAATCCCACATCTATTAGTATTCGGTTCAATGACCATCATCGTGTAGGCATATAAGAAATGGGAGGCCTTAACACATCGTACATATACACACATACAAAAAAAAGTCACCATGATACAGTGTAGAGATAATAAAACTACTGATACAAAAATTTATACATCTATCAAAAAATAGAGTAAAACATTTGTACAAGAATTTTAAAGGGGTCAAATAAAATCCCACCAAAAACTAAAAAATAATCCAACCTACTCAAATGGATGGTAATTTTGTTTAATGAATGTTCCAGTGCACATCCCAGTAAATAATTGGTAAACACCTCGGTATGTCAATATCATTATGACCCAACTATTCTAGGTCCTCCTAGGTCTATATTCAAAAGCCTATCATGAGCACAAGACACGACATGTGAAGGAGAATCCCATATATGGGTGAGTAGAAAAATACATATTAGGAAGCACAAATACCAAAAATAAATTGGTGGAATTGAATGGAAATAAACCAATTAACCACAATCTATAGGATGAAACCCAAACAAGAGAGAATAAGAAACTCCATCATGACCACTTCCTGGTTTTACATTAATAGTCAGCTCATGTCCATATTGTGTTTCAATCAATATATCTGAAATAAAGAAACTAATCCTAGAATATCATAGATATTCTCATCTCAGACTCAATTTCTCATGAGGTCACATCCTCATTGTCAACCATAACACTCAATTTTTAGCTCATAGGCAATTCTCATACAAGAGGACACACTCCACAATCCCTAAAATTCAATATGGATCTCACATTTGGGATCGTACTAAATGGGAATAACTATTACATCCCTAAAGGAACTCATTTAAAAGATCATACTCTATTTGGTCTTCTTATGGTGATGAAACATCCTCCCCATCTCTGATAGGGTATATCTAAGAGAACTCAATTGTCATGTCTCACCATTAATAAAGTCAAGCTGTCACTAAGCGGATCTCGAAACTTTGATTGGGTATCGTAATAATCCTTTATGGGGGACTCTATTAACACTACCAAAAACAATAAAAAAATCATCTCACATATAGTGGATCATACCCATGATGGTTCGGGGACACCACAAACCCAATTTAGAATTACAAAGATCATATCTCTCATATAGGGGATCACACCAAGAACTGCATGGGGACTACCCAATCATTAATGAGTCTCAAATCCATTATACATAGACTTGGGTTCATTTCCAAGACCATTAAGAGATACAACAAACCCAGATTTGGATCCATCCTCAATATATGGTATCATACTCTCAACAATACAGTGAACTACAACAAAATCAAATACAGAGTAGGGGATCTTACTTATGATGATATCAAAAACCCAAATTAAACCCTCCCTATAAGTAGGGTATTTTATATCCAAAATTAGAGTAACACAAATTTGATACCATGTGAGATATAGCATTTCCTCCCTATACATGATGGTCATGATGATGCCATGAACCCCACCTATTGATGTGACTATGATATAGGATACCACCCAGAACTCATTGAGAGATATAAAAAGCCTATCATATATCTTACTATGAAAGGGATTGGAGTCATGTGTTAAGGATTCCATGCCAAATTTTACCATCATGTGTAAAAACTATGGGAATCCACTCAACTGATACCAGTGTATATGTCCTTATCAGGAGACCCACTACCCTCACCTCATGTCACATCTTGAATTCCAAAAGCATGATCACTATTGTGTTCCATGTGGAAAACTAATAATAATAGGCTACTCACATTCCTCCATAAAAATCCAATAGATGAAGATGTGTGAGGGGGAAATATTCATGGTGAGTGTATAGTGTGTACCCACAGTATACAGCATGTATCTATAAATCAGTCCATTGTTGTGTCACCTCCAGAAACTTCGCATGTATTTGGGAATATACATGTTTTTTACCTCATTTATCATGGTTTTTTTCCTAGTCTAATCTCATGTGCATTTCCATAGCCACTCATGGCTAGCTGGCCATGTCTCACACCATGTCGCATACCCCTGGTACGTGTTTTGTCATCGTTATCCATCTACTTTCACTGGTCCTCATCATGTTCCTTTGTACCCGATTGTGTACTCCCACATGGTTGTGTACATTGATATGTTTTATCCTTCCATGCCCCTTAGATACAAAATGTAGTCTCATTAAAATGAATTTTCCCCCAAACATGTTTTGTGTTCCCCAATGTTCATCTTCCATGAATTCTAAGAACACATGGCTTGTGATCCTCTATACTAAAAATTGTGTTATCAGGAATTATGAATGGGATTACCATAATTTCCACAGAAGACTCCAAAATTCATCCTAAAACATACAGATCTACCCCTGGTGGATCTCTGGCAGTTGTGATAGGGATATAAAACAATAAAAAGATTTATAAATGGGGATTAATATGTAAATATCCTAAATCTTCTTACCTCATGGAGAATTGTTCAATATTTGAGTCCAATACAATGCTTTTATCTTATTACACCTAAATCAATTATGATTTTCATCAATGTTATAGATCACTAGACCCTCCTACCCTGAATTTGACATCAGGTCATCCATTGTGCAAGGGAGGATCTTCATATCAACATTCACATATTAGAACACAAAAGTTATATGGTATATTAATTTTATTTTAATAAATTAATAACCCACCATTTAACACCCCACCAACATTACCTCAATTGTGCACCCAACATAGAATAATGATAGGTCATGACTTTGGTAAACCCCATGTTTGAAACATTACATTAAAACTATATTTCTGATCTATGACCCCAATAATATGTTATTGAACATTTTTTTGAATAAATACACACACATGATAAAATATATTAACAATATTAAATATCATGACATTATGGATATATGGGACCAAAAATCATATGATGACTCAATGCCTATCTTCAGAAATGTTCATAGAAATAATCCAAAGTACTATTGGGAAAAACCAAAGTCTCTATACTCTACCAAGATTTTGGTTTTTGATCATCAAATGAAAATGACCAGGCATAAGGGAAAAGAATCAAAGCTCGCAACTGTGTCTCCAACAACACACCAGTGTGCTCATTAGTGGGTTCATGTTTGTTCTTCAAACACAAACTCAGGGAACCAAAAAAGGCATTCCATGACCAATGTATAGCTAAACCATGGTATAAATCATTAAACAAAGTGTTCTCATGTCTCTTAAGTTGTGGAAGATTAAAGACACCAATTATCTAGTCTAACTACAGTTACAATGTCTAGTTTCACACCACCATGCAATCCTGATGAAGATACAGATGCAACCGGACAGACCTCATCCTCCCATGGATGAACAAAACCCTCAAATCCCTTCACTAGCACCAAATATAGTCCCAAAAAATAGTTTTTTAAAATATTTGACTACTATTATAGTGTCTTATAGGGACACTCAATCAAGGACTCAAATACTCCTACAATGATGGTGAAGATAAAACATCACCACATTAATATTAAAACTAGAAGAATATTCTCCAGAACCCAAATGGTTTTCTATACTTTTCAAAACCACCTCATTCATAGGTTTACTACTAAGTGAAATCAACCTCGTCATCACGCAACCACATAGTGTTACACTGTTACTTCATAAATCCTTGTAGTGATGACTTGATACCCTCCTTTGAGAAACCCATCATGAATATGTCCAATGGATGTCCATCATACAAGTCCTCTTGAATACAATGTCAAATATGTGCCACCCTTCCTCACTAAAAAAGTGGAGGGGAAACCAAAATAAATGAGAAATATTTCATTCCATCCTAATGTTTATCACACGTACCTATGATATAGAGCCAATGAACATAATAATGAATAACATTGGGCTACACAATTGATACATCGTGTCTTACCATGCCTTTCAACTAAAAAATCCAAATTTCATCACAACTCACATATCTCCATAGGATTCAACCATTATAAAAAATAAATATGGTGTAATTCAATGAGTTAAAATCTATGTAGACGTCAACTCTAAAATGAGAGGTAAACTAGTAACATCCACAAGTAGACATCCCCATATCCACCACCATATAATGAAACCAAAATCTATTAGCACTACTAGTACATGTTTCAACCCAACCTTCAGATAGAAGATAGGTGTATCATCCTACACAAGATATCACCCGTCACGACCTGGCATCACTCCTCTTTAAAATAGGGATTTTTTTTCCAATAACCTAGAATCATCTCTACTCCCATCAGTGGAAACCATCTAACCATAGATGTTATGAAAACATTTTATTATAATGAAGGCTATCGTAGGGTCTCCCTACCACTATGGAAATATTATACATAGGGAACATGCATAACAAAGTTAGGTCACACTATCAAGAAATGTTTTTAGACACTGATCCCATTTTTAGGTCCCACCAACATACGGTTCAAGCAAAAAGTATCCATAATTATTTATAGGGCCTTCTACAAGACAACAAAACACACCCTTCCTTGAACACTCATCCACCATACCTCGACACAATCCTCTTTGGTATGAACTTATTCACCCATATGGGTTTGTATCATTATATTGGAACACATATTGGGGTTTAATATTTCCCTCATCTTCATGAGTATAATTATATGTCAAACGTCATCATCATGGTGATCTACCAACACCCCACCTGACCTTGGATATTCCTTGATCAAGATGTGTAATGAAGAGTTTGCCTCACTATAGTGACAATATGTACTACCCTGAAAACATAATGAACAAAGAACATACCTATAATAATACACATAGCCAATAAATTAATGGCCTCTACAAATTTACAACTATCCTTTCCCTCTCCCTTTAGCTCCAAAAGTCAAGTGTCGACCACCTGAGGGTGGGGGTGATAACATATCAAACCATCTTCCACCACCTTCTACTCTCTCTACTCATATACCATGTTTTTCGTCAATAAAAACTCCATTATCCTTTAAATGAACCTATTTTGGTTGTCCATCTACAGTCTCCCACTCACCATCAGTATAGGTTAGACAATCTTGTGAAAGATGCCCCCATCCATCACAAGTGAAACACCGCCTCTCTCATGGATAACTATATCTGACCTATGATACCATATCCATAGTCCATATGCCTTAGGATCATCTCCTAAAGTGCATCACATTCCTAGATCCCTAACCCTTATATCAATTACCGGCTACCGATGTCTCATCACATATGTTCCCAACACCAATAATTAGAGTCTTTTAGGAAAAAAATCGGTCCACCATCAAGGCCCACCCATGAACACCATCATATATAAGAATTCAAGGTGATATCATTGAATCTATTATATCCCCTAATATTCCCTACTCAAAGTTCAACGCTTTGAAAATTAGATATCAACCCAAATCTAGGGTGTATCATGATTTGACTTTGAAAATAACAAAACACTATTCCACATTCATGAAATCATGCTGAAGCTGTTGATGATCTTAGATACACACCGATCACAACATGCGTGTATAAAAATAATCCTTGAAATTAATCTCATAATCATTCCATTTGAGTTTCATATCATTGTGGTTCTGTATCACCAGACTCCCCCATCACTCATTTTTGAACTGAAGAGTACTCATAGCTAGGACATCCATCTGATCAAGATATGTTCTCACAAGGCAAAAAAAAACATTTGTGACAACCTCAAGAAAATAATCAGCTACACAGTTTTTTGGATAACCCTAATACCTCATAGGTTATTTACTATAGAACTCATGTTTTCCGCTCAACATACATGCATCCACATCTTGAACAATCAACACATAATGCTTCTCAAAAGGTGGTGGAATGACTAGAGGACCACCCTGAGGTACCACATCAGGATGGTGCCCTATATGGAAGCCTCATCACTAGGTACAACTTCTTCACAATCCCATAGTGGGATCCTATTTGATTTTCATCCTGATGGAATACTAGAATCGGATAAATATGTTCCATTTTCAAAGATTATATCTACAGTACTGACTCAAGAATGACATGGAACCCACAACCGAGTCTTATATGATGCATGTAACGAAATTTACCTAAAAGTAGTACCTAAATGTTCAATGCAAAAAATATGGTTATTAGTGTATTGGTAAATGGATATTTTGGTCACTACCATAACACTGTATTCCCTAGCCTGAAATCCATACTCTAGAAACACCAACCCTGTCACCATAAATCCAAAACCAAGCTCCTATAACTATTTCTCTATAAATTAAAAATACCTCCTCTAATACAAATCTTTCACATCGCAACCCATTAGGGTCTGACCAACATCTACCCCTATCCCACCTCCAATAGGATATGGGTTTGTATCCAACACCGATTCGGAATATCACATTCATGGGTGAATATTTCCTATGGAAACTATATGCATTTGAACACATACATTTCCATGTAACATTATAGAGATTATAAATCTGCTGATACAAAATGCATGTATACATCAGTACCACAGATAGATTATTAAAAAATTACTAAAAATGTAAAATGGAAAAATTGAAACCAACAAAAATCTGCAAATGAAACCAACTTACACAGAATAAGGGGGATGATGTTAAATGAAACCACTGGAACAAACCTTTATCTTGTAATCGTAAACACCACAATCAATCTAGCATAGGTTGATATTCCAGCTTCAGGTTCCCTATGTCTCCTTCTAATTAAATTTCATCTACTGAATACACTTCATGTGTAGTGAAATACCATACAGTGGTCTGTTTATCAACACCCAATAGGTTACCCCAAAAAATTAAAATAAAATGGAGAAAATGATAGGCTATAGTATTCCTAACCCCAATACCGAGGAGGAAACCGATTTGATATAGAATAGGAAACACCATATCAACCACTCCCCAGCTATTCATGACTAGTTTCTCATTCCACATGGTGTGTCAATCAATATATGTTATATCACCAAAATGGATCATAGAATAACCCATATATACTCATATCAAACACGAAGTCTCATGATGTCCCTACCTCTTAGCCAGACACAAGAACATACTCGAGTCTCATAGGTAACACCCATCTAAGAGTACATATTCCATGAGCCATATTATCCTAGATGACACTCGACAAAGAGATATCACTAATCAGGAATAACTCTTCCATCCATGATTCCACTCATCTGATTGATCACACACTATTTAGTTTTTATAAGCTGATGGAACATCCTCTCCATCTTTGATTTTGTACATTTGATATAAAATGATATTCAAGTCTCCCAAAAAAAATCATGTTGTAACTTAGAGGATATCAATACTCAAAAAGGGTATCACACCCATTCATGATGAGTAACTCCATGACCCCTAATAGAAACAATTAAGATCTCATCTCATAGATTTGTAATAACACCTAAGAACATTGGGGGTCATAATGAACCAAATTTGAAACTCCGTAGATCATATCCCACCAATAGGGGATCAAACCCAAAACAATTGGGTGTCACCACACTCGATAATTATCCTTAATAACATGATCCATAGATAAGGGATCATTCCTGGGAATTTTGTGAGATACCACAAACCCAAAACTGGATCCAACCAAGGTGTAGTGTATTGTGCTCTCGACGATACCATGATCCCCAATGGAAACATCCACTGAGTTGAGGATTATACTCATGAAGATACTACAACCCATAATGAAACTGACCCACTAATTAGGGGAACATTTATGCAATGATCCAACAAGACCTATTGGCATATCCATCAAGATATTGGATCGCCTCCCTATGTTTGAAATTCGTGACAATACCATGAACCCCACCTAGGTAATTTAACATGTTGGAGGATCCAAACACAGCCTCCCAGAGGGATAAAACAACTCTATCTGAGCTCATACATTCAACGATATCATAGTTATATTATAAGGATGTGATTCCGCATTTTACCATCATCGGCATTAAACAAAAGAATCCACTCAACCATTATTGGTTTATATGTTGCTATCATGTGACCCACTTAACTCACCTCAAGTCACATTTCACAGGCCAAAATAATGGCCATAGTCTCATTCCATATCAGAAACTGCTCATTATAGCCTCCTCATGGGTCTCCATCTATGCCCTAAATATTGAGATGTGTGAGGGTGAAATATCCCATGGGTGTACATGGTGTGTACCCATGGTACATTTAATGACCCGAACTGTTATAAATGAATTTACCTTTTTGATTTAATTAATTGTATTAATTTGTAATATGGTTATAGAAAACACAATCACTTCCTTTTTTATATATTTTGGATTCCAAATACCAATAATAATAATTTTTTTGATAATATACCGACTAAATAGTGATAGTAGGATAAGAATAAATATAGGGCTTTAAAGAACCCAATTGAAATTGAAAAAGGATTTCATGGCCTCCACTAGTAGGATCATACCCCATGAATCCCATTTATCTGAGTATCCAAATGTGATAAAATAATTGGTAATTTCCCATGACCAATCCCAAAATAAGATCCAATATAATAAGCATGAGAGAAACCTTTTACGAGTAAATTTCAAGCTCATTGATATAAAGACCCAAACCAGGTATGCCAAAACACCACATAACTGTTTCCACATCACGCACCTTACTCTTTGAGAATATGCAACTATGTTAATGGGAAATGTATAAATACCATTAATATATTATTATATAAATTAATTTTTCAAATATTAATTAATATATCTTCATCATAATATTATTACTTTTAAAATGATTTCATATAATAATAAAAATTATATTTTTGTGAAACATTCATATTTAATTAAATAAATAAATTTAATGAATACAAAAATTATTTAAAAAAATAATATTTTCATAATATGTTGTTTTAAAATTATTTTTATTAGATATTAATTATCATAATTTTATTATGAAGTCTAATATATTTTTTTATAATGATTAAAAAATTGTTATTGTTAATATTCAAAGAATTTATGAATATATACCAATTATTAATATAAAAGTTAAAATTCATATATTAAGAAAAAAATTAGCTAAAATGAATATTATTTTTTGAATGAGATCATTGAAATTATCTAATGGTGAATTTTTCATAATTTTTTGAGATACTCGAATTTTCACGTAAAAATTATATACCCTATTAATATAAGAGGTGTTTTATGAAATCATAAAGAACAAAAAAATATTTAATCATTTAAATAATGGGTATATTATGATAGATATATATTTCCCATTAATTTGTTTTGATTATTATTATTAATCCAATTTTAATCCTCCAAATCCAATATTATATTTTATCATTCAAAATTCATTTATTAAAATTTTTGACTCACCTAAAAATTATAAAGGGAATTATTTTAATAATTTATAACCATTGACTAAAAAAATAATGAAAAACTGCCCATTTTCATAGAAACCATTGGAAGCTTTTCTATTTTGAATATTTTATTTTGTATGGTCCAAATCCCAAATATTAAATAAATACCTATATTTTCATATATAAAACCACGTAGTATCCCATTTTACTCCACAATAAATTTGTATAACATATAATTAATCTTCCATTCTCTTTATAATCCCCCCAAAAATCACAATCTCTTAGGAATCACATTTTCTATCTTTTGGAGTCACACACTCATGTACGAGTTCATTCCTTTCTTCTCATTATTCATGTTTTTTTATTATGTTATGCCATATATTTCCCTTTATTAATTTTTGGATATTTATTTCCATGTACATATGAATAAAAATTTTATTTTCAAATTATTATAGACCCCTATTGTTACCATCATCCTATTTTATAAATTTTTATGTTATGTCATTAGGCTACCTAAAATTCGTAAAGTAACATATCTTTCTCACCTTAATTCAAGAATCTTATTCGTTTTATGACCATTAATATTCAATTATTAATGATCTGGTATATTTTCCATCAATACCCATAAATTAATTATGTTTTCTATGTTATTATATACCCATTTTTCTCTCATTAATCCCACCCATGAATATTTACAGTCCCCCGTTATTCGTCTAAAATTTCACCGTAGGAATCCATGCAAAAACAATTGTGTATTGAATACAATACATAATTTATACAATGGGTGTTCACTTTAATGAAATTATATTCATTCTTACTGGGGCTTATCGTGTATTTATTTCACACTCAGTGTTCAGGAAATACAATATTATTATGGACGAATCCATGTTGTATGTTCTATGTGGAACACATAGAATGAGAAATCAATGAATGTGATGGGTGTTCTTTAAATTATATAGTGATCACATGAATTGGGTAATTTTTAGTATCATGATATGTCTTTTTGGTTTAGGTAGTTAACATTATTAATTTATGCGATTTTTTCCACCATGATTTCATGGTTGTTTAACCTTGACCTATTTTTATGTTGTATTTTTTTAAGTTGTTTCCAAATTTCCTATGTTACCTTTTTATGATTATCATTATTTATCATGACTCATTATTCGTGTTTATTATTCATATTCTATTTATTCTCTATATAAATTCCTATATTCTAACAATTATTAACTTATGAAATATTTATTCCCTTACTTGGATTTATATCTAACCCCTTTCATATGTTTGTCCCCAGGTTATCCAATGAAATTTTATGTTCAGGCTTGTTAAAGAAGTTTTCAATAATAACGTTGTATTCCATGTTATATGTTGTTATTTAATATAGAAATTTACAATATAAACTAAAAATATTGATCTTTAATGTTATATAATGTGTAATTTCATGTAAGAAATTTTTATATATTTTATATAAATATATGGGTTGTCATAGTTGGTATCACATGAAATGATTAGTTATTTTTTGGATTAAAATTAGAAAAATCAAGAAAAATACATAGAGACTAGACATTGAATAAGAAAACATCTCTATGTTTTTTTCAAAAATATATTAAGAGGATTATCAATAATATAAATCCTTATCATGATACTACTAGTGGATGTGGTTAATGAAAATTTGTACCTATGGATAACAACTCTGACAAGGTGTCTCAGTCCTAAATTAGGTCAACTATGTACACAAAAATATGCTTTACTGTGCAACTAGTTTGAAACATCTTGGTTATATGCTTTGGAAAATTCATAATCTCATTATGAACCATTTTTAAGGGAACAAAAAAATCCCATAGGTATGTATTTTAAGAAATAGATCATGGATTAAATATATTTATGGTTAGAAAATCATATGATAAGAAAATATAAGTAATTTATTTGTTATCATATTAATTACATTATGTTCCATTTTATGTGAATAAATGTATAAATATTATCATCGCCAATTTTCTTTTTTTCAATCCAATTGACGAAATGGGGGGAATTATTTAATCAATCAATGTGAAGAGTAATGTGATGGCTTACCCTAGTGAGTTGCCCAACAAAAATAGAGTAGGAATCGGGTACTTTATGAAAATTATCTATCAGCTAACTCAAGTTCTAAATAGAAACCAAGATTAAGAAGAGAATCTAAATCCCCTTAAGAGTGAACAAGACTAAATTGAGAGATTTAGGTGTCAAAGGGCTCTATATTTCAATGGTTCATATGATCCCCTAATTGTGGAATAGTTGATTTACTCCATTGAAATGATCTTCTATGTCCTTCAATTTTTCAATCATGATATGGATTTATGTTCTATTTATCATATAAAAGATGAATCTGGTCATAAATGGAAATTGATCAAAAATAATATGCCAGTGGATGCGATCAATGCAATTAGATGTAATTAATTATGGAATATTTCTTTTGATAATCATTTTCCCCACACACTCAATCTTATAATGGATAGAGATTTCCATTCTCTCCTAAAAAATGATAACAAATCTATTTGGGGGTATTAGGAAAATGTAACAATACTTTCATGATATGCCTATGGATTTTTTATTATAACCAAATACATGGTTTAACTCTTTTTTGGTGGGATAAAGCTTAGTGTACATAATGTCCTGGTGATCTGAGCCTTTGATAGCTATGTTGAAACGTTCTGATGTTCCCTCAAAGTTGAAATGGAGTTCAACAAATCTGAGAGTTATCATGTGAATAATAAGTGGAATGTGGAGTTTAATTCTAGTGGTCTAATGGAGAAATATAATGGTTCCATGAAATTTCAATACCCCACTTGTCAAAAAATTTGAATGATGCACCCTGTAAATTTCATAATAAGGATGAGGAAATGCTTTTGTTGTGGGAAGGAGGAACAACTAGCCAGCAATTACTGAAAGGAGAAACATCATACTATGACAAAAGAAATAATTTCTCTGGTTAAACCTCTTCACATTTTTCATAACTTCTACTACAAGGAACCATGAAATTTTACAAACTAATGCAATATGGAATTGTTTTTCAGAGACAACCAAAATCCTACAATGTATAAAGTGATGGATTTTTTCAATCACAACTGCTGAGGTGGATCCTGACAATGCAGTGGTGATTGGTATGATAGTTATTCATTCACAAAGTTCGAACGTAACTTTTCTTATGGTTTTATGCATTTCTTTCATATCAGGAATGTTTAGTTGAAACTTTCAACACCACCTAAAATAATTGAATTATATATGTTCGTGGAAATGGAAAAGGTGACAATTATTTCATCTTAAATATATAAATCCTCCCCTATCAATGTTTGTAGAGTTAATTTCCCAGTCACATTTTCATACTCCCTTTGTTTTATTTCAATGAAATTATAAAGGTGGATTGGATTTCCCTTTATAGAGATTACATAAATTGTTATGAGAAGGAAATCACTCTCTAGATTGAGAATAATCCTCAGATTCATTACAAATGTTTGGAGAAGGATGAATCATATTTTTCACCATATTCTCAAGTATGGATATAATTTCCCTTTGAGAAATCATATCTAGCCAAAAAAAATTATTATATGGAAAGTATTATCCTAGTAGAAATGCCCATTATGAGGGAGTAAACTGATGTGTTTCCTAAAAAAAATTTCCAATCTTCCTCCAAGCCGATCGTTTGAATTTTTAATCGATTCGTTACCTAGGGTGTTACCATTACCAAACACTTAATATAGAATTGGAATTGTAAAAGTTGATATGATAATGTAATAACTAAAATATAATCTATATAATATTTTCATATGACCAAGTGCTTTACCATGGGGTAGACCAATTATCTTTATCATGAAATAGGATTGATCAATTCATCATTATAATTTTTACTGTGAGCTCAACAAGATAACTACAAATAAAAATTACCCTCTTCATCATATTTATTACTTGTTTGATTAGATATGTGGATCGAAATAGTTTTCTAATGTGGATCTATGGTCAGGATTTTACCACGATAGTGTGAAAAATGAGGATATTCCCATGATTGAATTTTTTTCAAGGTTTGGGCACTATGAGTTCATATTAATGCCATTTAGACTCACGAATGATACAAATAACTTCATGCAATTTATGGATATAATATTTACAGATTACCGTAATAAATTGTGGTAGTATTTATTGATTATTTTCTAATATACTTTAAATGAAAGATTGAGAATGTGGTGAATTTGAGTAATGTTCTGAAGACCTTACAAAAGGTGATTCTTTTTCGTATATAGAAAAGGTGACAGTGATCTTATATTTGAAATTGAAGGATGGAGGTGGCCAACTTCTATGATAGATATTCAAATCTTCCATGGATTATCTGGTTATTATCATAGATTTTTAAGAACGAAATTGAGTTTTATATTTAATATTAATGTAAAAGTGATAGCATATAATTCATGGTAGTTGAAATATTGTGAGAAAACAAACCAACACATGATCAAGAGTTGGCTACAGTGATCTTATATTTGAAATTATGGCATAATTATCTCCTTGGGAAGAGGTGTGAAATATATACAGATAAAAAAATACATAAGTACATATTAACACATAAAGGGATGAATATGCACCCACAATTATGGTTAGACCTGATATAAGTATATGGCTACCCAATTGAATAAAATATTGTCAATGTAAATAAGATGGATGACACTTTAGGTAGAAAGGATCCAATAATTCTAAAATTAATGATAATTGAGAAGTATATAATCTTTATAGATGTGAAGAGGATGGACATGGTAATCATAAAAGAAGGAACATCATCAATCATTTTACAAATAATTCAACAACTGCCTCGTATATATAAGATATAGGATGATCAAAGAGTTGATGTGGGAATTGAGTAGAATTTTGAAGCTACAAGGAAAGATTAATACTCATTTTTTAATTTAAATGAAGAAGGTGATGTGAGATTTGGGTGAAACCTATGTGCACCATGAAATCCTTTGTTATTGAAGGGGGTATTGGATGATGTAAATATTTCAACCTCCTCCATCCAGTTAATAAGAACAATGATGTATCAAGATATCTAAGAACATGATTGGTTGGAAATTATGAAGAATTTGAATTTCAAGAATACATCAAGATGTCATGCATATCAGTACTTGAAAGAGGAATGGAAAAAATTAGTGGGGATGATAAATACATTACCCATACCTATATAGAAATGGTAAAACATCACAATAGAAATTTTCAATAGATTTATGAAGAAATTAGGATAAAATAATGCTATATGGGTTATGATGGATCATCTTATAAAGACTGGAGAAGTAATTTTATATGATAGACTTATAACAAGATCTATATACACATATATACATCAAATAAGTGGTAATGATGAATGGAGTTCCAGTATTGATTATATATGACCGAGATCCAAGACATACATCATTTTTTGGGAATGGAATCCAAAAATGAACTAAACACTGAGTTGAACTTCACCACATCTTATTATCCTCAAACTAATGGCCAATCTAATAATACTATCCAAAAACAAGAGGAAATGTTGATAGCTCACTCAATTGATGTCAATGAAGGATGGGATCAATATTATTCTCTGGTTGATTTCTATTACAACAACAGTTTCCACTCAATCATCAAAATGGCTCCCCATGAATCCCTTTATGGGAAGAGGTGAATAACACCTACATGCAAGGATGATGTTGGGGAATGATAAGTAGTAGGTTCTAGAATGGTTGAGGATATTTTGGAATAGGTTAAGACAATTCAATAACACATCAAAGATGCTCATAGTTAATAAATGATCTATGATGGAAATCGTCGATCATACCTACAGTTTGAAGATGGAAACATGTTACTCATACACATATCTATATGGATGACAGTGGTGAGATTATTGAAGAAGTGCAAAAATATTCCAAGATACATCAACCCCTTTGAGATCCTTGATCGCATCATAGTGGTGGCCTACTGACATTCACTCAAACCTAACCTATCTCAAATACACAATTTATTCCATGAATCACTCTTGAGGATGTACATACGTAACCCCTGGCACGTACTCGATCAATAGTTAGTACCGTTGGAGAATGATATCTCATATGAGTAGAATCTGGTGAAGATCATAGGTCATATATATAAAGTTCTATGAAATAAGATAATGAACCACGTTAAAGTGTTATTGAGAAACCAAAAGATTACAGAATCAAAATGGGAATCAGATTAAGGGATTAAACAAAATTAACCTTAATTGTTTTAATGTCTGAAATGAAAATTTTGAGGGATAACTTTATTATGGGGGGAGATTATACTAACCCAAAAATTTATAAATGAAATTTAAATTTTTCATTTAATTAAATGACTTATTTTTTGATATGGTAACAGAAAATACATGCACTTCATTAGTTATATAGTTTTTATTTAAAATACAATTGATAGTATTTAAAAATGATAATGTAGACATTGAAAAGTCATCATATGATTATTATTAATATAATGTTTTAACAAAACCATTTGAAATAAAAAAAGGAAGAGATAACCTAAACAAATTTGACCATAACCTATGAATCCCACTAATCAAAGAATCTAAGGAAGATAACATCACTGGACGTTCCCATTTACTTATGCCAAGCATAGATCCAACCACTAAAGCATGATAGAAATTTTATACAATAGAATATCAATCTCATCAAGATCAAGGCCCAAACCATTTATGTCGAACCACATACAAATATTCTCAACATCGTGCACCATAATCTTAGGGCATATCCTAGTGTATTAATGGAATATATATTAATACACTAGTAATAGGAGTATATAAAAAATTATTAATAGATTAATCAATATATTATCATTCTATTATAATTACATTATAAATGAATTTTTATAATAAACAATGAATATTACTTTTAGTCAATATTCAAATTAATTTAAAGATTTTATTTGGATGAATTAATTTATATTCAAAAAAAAATAATATTTTTCTAAAATATTTTTTTATAATTTTTATTGAATATGAATTAACATATAATTTTTATTATTTCAAATGATGTTTTTTATAATGATTCAAAAATTGTTGTTGTCCAAAATCCTATAATTTTTCTATAAATATAAATTGTTATTTTAAAATATAAAATAAAAATATTTAAAAAAATATTTAGATAAAATGGATATTATTTTTGGAATCAAAATGTTAATATTATCCAAGAGACAATTTTTCGTAATTTTCGAAGGCTTCCAAAATTTCAGGTAAAAATTATATATTATAAAAATTTAAAGGGTGTTTTTAGACATCATAATGACCCAAAAATGATGTAATAAATAATTTAATGGTTATCTTCAGACACATATTGGATTAAAATTTAATACAATATGATTTTAGGTTTATTTGATTATTTTTCTTAATCCTTTAAGAAGCCTCAAAAAAAATAATATATTTTATTGTTTGAAATTAATTTATTTAAAAGTATTACTCACCTACCCATAATAAGGGGACATATTTTTATATGCACCGGAAATTTCCTTGTAAAATAAATATTAACAATCCCCTTTAGAAAATCCAAGGCCAAAAACCATTGTAAGGCTTTTAGTTTTGAATATCCTATTTTGTGAAGTACAAAACTTAAATATTAAATAAATCCAAAACATTTCCTATATAAAACAACTCAATATCCCATTTCTATTCACTAAAAATCCTTGGTGTATATATTTATTCTTCTATACCCTCAATATAATTCTCCCAAGCCACCTGAAACTCTCATGAATCCCATTTTCATGCATTTGGAGTCACACAATCATGTAAGGGCTCTTTCCATTCTTCACATTATTCAAGTTACTTTATTATGTCATGCCTTATAAATACATTTACTAATGTTGGGATATGATGTTACATGTCCATATTACTTCCCATTTTATTTCTGATTTATTATATAATCCTTCACCTCTCAGCAGCCGATTTTATGATATTTTAGGTGGTTCTATTAAGCTGCTGAAAGTTTGTAAGGGAACCTCTATTTCCCTAATTTATTCAAGTTTGTTATTCATTTTCTGACCTTTAATTTTTTGTTCATAATTATGGGGAATGATTTATTTAATTCCCCATACTTTCCTATTGAATTTTATATTATTAGATACCCATTTAAATCTCATTAATCCCTCCCATTAATATATTCACTCTGCTATTATGCTATTGAAATTTCACTACTGGTGTTCATGTGAAAACAATTGTGTAGTGAATACCATACAAAATTTCTATCAGGGGTGTTCACATTTATGAACTTATTCTCATTATTATTGGATATTTACATGAATTTATTCCACACTCAATTTTTTTTAATAAAATATGATTATGAATGAATCATTATTCTATGATCTATGTCGAACACTTAATCATGAGAAATAAATCAATGTGATGATTTAACCCAAAATTAAATAGAACTCTACTTCATTGTGTAATTTTTATTATCATCATATGTAAATTTGTGATAGATATTGAAACTAATTACTTTATGTATCTTTTTCCATTGTGATGTCTTGATGGTTTATCCTTGGAACATGTTTATAATGTGGTGTTTTTATCTGTTGCCACATTTCCCATGTTGCACTTTTTATTAGTATCATTATTTATCATGTCTCCATGTTCATGGTTATAATTCCTAATCTTTTTATTACCCATTGATATGCTTATTTTATGACATATATTACCTTATTCTATATTAATTCCCTTACTCATCTTTAGAACCCACCACTTTCTTATGTTTGTCCCCAGGTTATCTAATGAAATTTTATGTGTGAGAATGTTAATGATGTTTTCTGTATTGATGTTGTATTCCATGTTATATGTTGTTTTTTAATATACCTAATTCCCAATGATACTAGACTTATCAATATTTTGGTTTTTATTAAATGTAATTTGATGTAATAAATTATGTATTTATGTTAAATAAAACAAAGGGTTCTTATAGTGAACTATGTGTCTCAATAATCTCCCTATGGTCATGTTCCCTCTGGGAAATGAACATGTATTTGCTAATATAGGGGCAAGTACCTCATGTCACTTGGTGTGCGACCTATTTCGGTATCTTGTGTAAGTCCTAACCCATAAATGGAAATATTTTCATGTCAATCCACGTGGAATGTACCCCTTGTACATGGTGAATCATGGTTATCCATCCACTTGGTCATGTCCTTATCTCATTCCCATGGTTGTCACACCATGACCTTGTACAAGGCCATTTAATCCCACTTGTCCATGTCCTTTGAAATGGCATGTCTAGCCATGTCCCTCATCCGTATGACTTTGGATAAATATTTTGAATATACTCCCAAATAACTTGAATGTATTCCCCGAAATTAATTTTCATTGAATGGTAATAACACAAGGTGTGTCCACCTCTGCCCTATCAATCATGTGATCATATATTCTTAAGGGAATCCCTTCTAAAACACCTGAAACACTTAATTTAACCTATACAAATAAATGTACTCTCAGGGGATATTAAAAAGTCAAAATTTAGCTATAAAACAAAAAAAAATGTGTAAAGTGGTATCAATAATTAAATATCACAAATACACATACTTCATGGTGAAAACATGGTGCTTTGGATTGATAATAATGCATGGAACTTGCTACACCTATATCTGGTGAGGCTTGGCATCAAAAATGGAGATCAATGAAACATCATAACCTTGGTTTGTACATTGGCCATCATCATTATATGAGGGATTCCTCTATCTTATTCAGCACATTGGAACCCAAAGGGGGTGTAATTAATTTTATTTATTAAATCAATAACCCTCTTTTTAACACCCATCCAACATGTCCTCAATCAAGCCCCTAATGTTGGAAAACAATATGACATTCCTTGGGTAAACACCCTGTTACATACACAACTATGATTTCATATTTCTAACTATGACTCTAATATGGATTCATTCCACTTTTACTGAAAAATTGCACATGTGTGACCAAATATATTCAAAATTTTAAATATCAACACACTAAGGCTCTCCAGGTCATGAAATTCCCAATTGAATCATTCCATGGATTCATAGTTTTTCATAGATTTATTTCAAATTAATATAGTGAATACCCATTATATCTTTAGATACTATATATATTCATTATATGGATGGATTTTGATTAGGTTATGGAAATATTTCTTGAAAAGGATTAGATAACTCATCAATCCAACCTCCAAACCAGACCATAAAAATACTTAAGGATGTTCCTGATCACCATGGTAAGGATACTACACCATGGAATCAAATTAATAATATAAGGATTGATTTTCCTCTCATTAAATAATATCATTACATAAATATAAGAAAAAATAACAAAAAATGAAAATTACAGTGACAAATATCATCAACAGTTTTTATAAAATCAAGGTAGCAATATGAAACCATGGTGCATGTTAGAGAACAAACAAAAATCAACCCAAATATTAATTTATAATTTCTGTGATACATGGGGAAATCTCTCCATCTCACCACCATCTACCCATGCTCTACTAACATGAAGACTCCCAACCACATTGTGGTGCCGTTACCATTCCTACATCTGAAATAACAATGTCTACACAACCCCATGGGATTGTTCATGTGGTGAGAAAAATAAACCAAATAGGTTCCCACACACGTGTCCTATAAATATTATTCGACAATAAAAATACCAATATGCTTAATATATGAAAAACATATCATCATAAAATTGTCTTCACATTTATATCAAAGGAATGATGAAACATTTCCCATCTTCCATAGTTCTACAGTAGATGTCCAAAAATATTGGTCAATGAAAATTTTCAAATATACCATTTATAATATCATACATGATTTATCCATAAAAAATATATATAATAATAAACCAAATAAAAAATTAAATCAGCCATATGATGACATTGGTCAGGTCTAGTTAATTCACTCCTTCCATAATAATCCGGTTAATAATTAGTGTGAAAAATTAAATCCCATGAAAAATAGGTCTTAGGTAATAAAATAACACACCCTAGATAAACCCCATATAGTGTTAGATAAAATAATCTAGAACAATCGGTCCTAGAGAATATTGGAAAACCCTAGGAATGAAACCCCTATATAAACAATAACAATTCCCAATACTAAAACCCCCTCCAAGGTACCCCATAGATCTTATGTGATACATATATAAAACATATTAAAACACTTTAAATATTTTCATAAAGACATTTCCAAAAACAATTTTAACATCATATAATTCTTTGAAAACCAATACCACAAACCATTTCATAATAATTTGGGCAATGAACCAAACATTCCTTAATAAATATTTATCTTGATCTCAATAAATATCTTATTATTTCAAATGGATTTATATAATGATAACTTCATTGTTTTTATGTTTTTTTATTTCAAAATACAGTTATGAATTGTGATCATTATAATATATTCATTAAATGGTGACCACATGATTAGTGTAAATATAGGGATTTAACAAATCCAATTTACTCAGAAAAAGGAAGTGATGGCCTCATCTAGTAGACTTTCCCCATACGAATACCATCTGACAAATCTTGGAATGGTAGTGGAATCGTTGGGCTTCACTCATGACCAAGCCCAACCTGAGATTGAACACATTAAGCTTGAGCGGAACTGACTATGGGAGAAGTGGAAGATAATAGAAATTACCACCCGTGAGAAGTTATACAAGACACCCTAAGATTATGTCACCATCAAACACCTTAAACATCAGTATTATGTGGGAGTTATAAGGGTTTATCTAACAAGACCCTAGCACTATGATTATTTACATTATTCTTGTATAGAGAATATACATTCATTTCGTTATTGTTACTTTGTAAATAGTTTTTAAAGAGCTAATATTATTTTTATTTAATATTCAACAAATAAATATATTTTAATTAATTAATTAATTTTTGAATTAAATAATATTTTAATAAAATATTATTATTATTATTAAATTACATTTTATTAAATATAAGTGATTGTACAATTTTTATGAATAAAATTGTAATTTTTATTATGGTTTGAAAGTTGTTTTTGTCAAAACCCATGAATTTTCGATAACTGTTTGTTTTTATTATAAAAATTAAAAAGTCGCGTATTTTGAAAATTATTTAGATAAAATGAGTAATAATTTTGGAATCCTTATTTCAAAAATATCAAATAGTTAATTTTTCATAATTTTTTGAGACAGTCGAATTTTTGGATAAAAATTAACTATCTTTTAAATATATAAATATTTTTATGACAACATAATGACCCAATATTGATGTAATAAAATACTATAAACATTCTTTTCAGAAAATATATGTTTTACCAATAATATAATTTTACTTTAGAAAATTAAATTTATTTTACAATGATTTAGTGGACCGTCTAGGACTAATAAAACCTCATGTGTGTTTAAATTGTTTTCCTTGATAGTGTGACTCACCTACACATAAGAAACACTATTATTTTAAGAAGATAGGCCATTGGAATCATTAAATATTCTTTTCCAATACCCTTTATAAAAAACAATGGGATGTTATCTGGTTTTGATTTGTTTAATGTGTGGTGTCCCAAAACTAAATAATAATGAATTTCCTCCCATTTCATATGTAAACCCACCCAGGCTCCCACATCCTACTCAGTCAAAACCTTTATAGTTATTCCTACCCCTGCCCTGATCTCTATATAATCCCCCCAAGGGTCCCCAATCTTCCATGAATCAACTCTCAATCCCCTACCAAGCCTTTGGGGTCACACTTCCATATAAGGAATTTACTTCCTTTCTCATTTTATTCATGTTTCCTAATATTCTTATTCCATTTTATTTTCTATTTTAATGTTGTGTTATGATTCTCAACTACCCTATACTGTCAAATTTATTTTTTAATTATTTTATACCCCTTTATCTATCATTAATTCCTTCCATGTACACTCGTTACCAGTCAGAAATTCGGTAAGAAATTCCTCTCTCCTCATTTAAATTCAAGTAATTATTTATTATTATGAATCAAAATTCCATTAATTTTACTGGGACATGTATCCATAAGACCCACATACATTATATTTCATGTAAATATGATGATACACCCCTTTCCCTCTAATTAATGACATATATGGGCTATTATTCCACACTATATTACAACAGAAATTGCATCACGATGTTCCAAGTCAATGTCATTGTCTAGTAAATAAAATGACCATTTTTCTATCAAGAATATTCACCATAATTCACATTTACTTATTGTTTAAAGAGTTTAAATTATGAATTCCACATTCCTTTATCAGGGATTAAATGATGATATTTAATGAATCCATTTTATGTGATCTATGTGAAACTCATATGCATGAAATGAAATGTTTAAAAACATTGCTCTCGGATATCACTCCAATGCATTTCGAAAAGTATATAATCATGGTAATTCATGTGAAATGAGTGTTGAATAATGATAATTAAAGTACCATGAGGGTTTACTCTTGCTACATGTACAATGAGGGTTTACTCTTGCTTCATGTGCAATGAGCCATGGCTCATGAGAATTCCATGTTATGTGTTGTTTCCACATTTCCATGTTATGATTTTCATACTTCATCATGCCTTTAGGTTCATGTTTCTATTTTACTCCATTAAAATTGCTAATTTCTAACATGTATTGTATTAATCATTTAATTCCATGTTTATTCCCTTACTGGGCATTATAGCTCGCCGGTTTCTTATTCATGTCTGCATGTTATCCAATGTAATGGTATGTATGAAGGAATAATATGGTCATATAAAGGATATTTTGATTAATAATGTTTTTTCCGTGTTTTATGTTTTTATGTAATATTCCTATGCCCCAAATACACAATATCTCTCTATCGTTCATGTTTTATCAAGTTAATGTTTTATATAATAAATCTTGTTTATATATGAAAAAACGATCAGGGTTGTTATATATGATTTCAGAAGATAGGATTAGTTAATTTAGGGATGTGGATTAGAAAAACCTAGTGAATCCTTAGAGAATAGACAATGTAAAAAAACATCCCTTTTTTGGGGAGTATTGTGTATGTGCTTTATCATGAAAATATATTCTTTTCTGGATAAGAGAAGGTAAAGGAGGCTCTAGAAATGATGTACCTAGGTATGAAAACCTTGAAAAAGTATTTTGGGCACGAACCATGGTATCCTAGTACACAACAACGGGCCTTGCATCACACTTGTTTACAACACTCCCGACAGACATGCTTTGGTAAATTCATAATCATATTATGAACCATTATTGAGGGAATGAAAAAATACCCCTAAGAATTTATTTTAGCAGGTAGATCATATATAACATTGATGGAATATTATAGATGCATATGTTATGGAATAAACGTAATTTACAAGACATGTGTTTTTATCATTGGATTATCAACTATTTTTTACCACTATCATTCCTTTTATTCTAGCCAATGGCCGGGAATAGGAGGAATCGAGCTAGAAATCGATTTGAAGATCAATGTGATGATTGTGCTAATGTGATGCCCAATTAGATAGGAGCGATAATGGAAATAATTATCACAATTTATTCTCAGTTAACTCACGAAATGAATAAAAAATTGGTACAATATTAATTTTATACCCTCAATAATAAAGAACAAGTCACTAATAGGAGCATCAAGAGACAATGCCCTCTAACTTTTAATGGTTCATATGATCCCTAAATCATCGAAAAATTGATCAAATCCATTGAAAAGATCCTCTCCATCCTTAAATGTTGCGAAGAAGAGAATGATCTCTTTCCAGATTATCATATTGAGGGTGAAGATGATCAGTGGTGTACATTGATAAAAAACGTGATTCTTGAGGAGGATATCGAGGATTTGGAATGAATGTATTCCCAGAAGATCTTGTTTGATAAATATTTTATGTGAACCCACCAACATAAAATGAAAAGGGACTTCCTTTCCCACAAGAAAAATGATGATGAACCTGTCGCAATGTATGTGGAATAATTCACAAGGATTGCATGATACTCCCACTGCTTCGTCGTTACCTCTGAATTCAAGGTTAATCGCTTCATTGGTGGTCTGAAACCTAGCCTACAAAAATCCCTTGTTATCCATGACATCAATAATTATGAGGAAATTTTCTGATGTTCCCTTAAGGTTGAAATAGAGATCGAATAATCTCAGGGGTATGATAGGGATGTGAAGGATAATGTGGACTTCAATTATTGTGGACCGATGTATAAATCCTATGGTGATATGAAAATCCAGAACCCCACATTCCAAAGGTGTGGAATGAAGCACCATGAAAATTTCCTTAAGGGGATGATTAATTGCTTTATGTATGGAATAGAACTGCAACTAGTCGTTAACTACTGACAAGAAAAACTTGCTGCTGCAATATTTGAGAGGAACAATCTGTTCAATCCTCAACACTTTGTTCATTAATACAACTATAATGAAGTAGGGTAGCTTACAAATATTTTCCCTAAGCCAATGGTTTTAAGAGGCAACTATCATCCTCCTAGGAAGCTAGGGTGAGATTTTTCCATCACTACCACCAAAGTGAACCCCAACAACAAAGTGGTTAAATATACACTAGTTAATCATTAAAGAATACTAAACATAATTTTTTATTATGGTTCAACACATTCAATTACATTCAGAATGTTTAGTAGAGAAATCAGAAACCACCAAAACTCATGGAAGTAATGAATTCGGTGAGTAAGGGAATTGGGAAAATCATTGCATACCATGAAGATAACTCCTCCCCTATCATAATCAGTGGATTGAACATCACATTAAAACTCTTTATTCTCCCTATCGTATAATTTGATGTAAGTCATGGAATGGATTTACTTTCTTTATATAGTACCAACATAAATTTCGATGATAGGGAAATCACTCTTCATATAGAGAATCAACCCCCAATTATGTAAAAATGAACGTAGGAAGATGAATCTTATTTACCTCCATCATCTAAAGCATGGATATAACAACCCTCTGATCATGCGTATCTGGATCCTATGATTGATTCCAAGGAAGCAACCATGATTGAAGACATTCCTCTTGTGAGGCAATTCACTAATGTGTTCCCAAAGAAATTTCTTGGTCATTCTCCTAGAAGAGATGTTGAATTCTCAATTGATCTTATACCTGGGTCATTTCCAATATCCAAGACATCGTATTGAATGGATTTTGTAGAGCATGAGGATCTGAAGAAACAACAACATGAGAATCTGGATAAAGGGTTTATAGGCCCACAGTCTTTTTCAATGGGTTCTCTAGTATGCTTCTCCAATATGAAAGATGTGTCAACATGGCTCTGCATCTATTATCATGAGCTTATCAAAATTAGGATAAAGAACATGTATCCCCTCCCACAAATTGATGAGTTGTTCAATTAGTTGTGTGGAGTGAAATACTTCTCGAAGGAAGATTTTTGTTTAGGATATTATCAATTATGTTTGAAGAAGGAAGATATCACCAAGACAGCCTTTCTTACAAGATACAAGTAATACAAATTCATAGTAATTCATTTCAAACTCACTAATACTCTATCAATCATCATTGAACTGTTAAATAGATTATTTAGAGATCAACATGACAAATTTTTGGTAGTCTTTATAGATGATATTCTAATATATATAAATGCAATGGAGGATTATGAGGAGCATATTAGAATTTTACTATAGACATTGGGAAATAAGATTCTCTATGAAAATTATATAAAGTTTGAGTTTTGGTTGAAGGGGGTCTCATTCATTGGTCATATCATCGCCAGAAATGTTATATATGTGGATCCTTCCAAGACAACTGCAATAGAAGGATGGACGAGTCCAACATCGGTAAAAATTTTCCATAGCTTCTTGTGGTTAGCTGTATATTATTGATAATTTTTGCGAAATATCACATGATTATACAGCACTCATACCAAGCTATCATGGATGGTTGTAATGTTTTCACTGTGTGATAAATTCTAAGAAAGAATCAAGGAGTCAAAAAAGAAGATTATAACTATGATCATGCTCACATTACCCACAAGTGGAGAACTTTTTGGGGTATTTAGTGATTCATAAAAAAATTGCATGGGATGTCTGTTGATGAAAAATGACAAATTCAATTCCTATGATTCAGGTCAATTGAATTTTTATGAGTAGAATTATCTAATAAAAGATCTGGAGTTGGCTACAGTGATCATCGCTATAAAAATTTGGTGGAATTATATCTTTGTAGTTAACTATGAAACATATAAAAACCACAAAAGCCTCAAGTATATATTCACACAGAAAGAGTTGAACATTCATCAATGAAGATGGTTAGAGCTGAACAAATACTACGACAGCTCAATCCATTACGACCTTGAGAAAGTGAATAAGGTGGAGGACGCTCTAAGTAGAATGGACCCAACGATTCAATCATTGTCGAGAATTGCAAAGGATCAAATCTTATTATATATGATAAAGATGGAAATAAGAATCATAAATAAGGGAACATCATCAATCCTTTCCGAAATTATTTCTCAACTCTCTCTTTTGAAAATTTTGAAGTATTTTCAAAAGGATGATGTTGGAATTTAGAAGAATGTGTAAGCTATCAGAAAATGGAAATCCATGGAGTTCAATGTTAAAGAATAAAGAATTTTGAGATTTGGAAAATACTATGTGTCTATCAAGTCCAGATATGAAGAAGGAACATTTGGATGATGCACATAGTTAAAATTTTTCTATTCACCCATGAAACACAACGATTTATCAAGATCTACAAGTGCATTGATGATTGGATAATATGAAAAATGTGATCATTGAGTATTCATCGATGTGCATGGTGTGTCATCATGTGAAGTCAGAGAGAAAAAAGTCTAAGTAGATGATGTAGCCATTTCCCATAACAGCATAGAAATGGTAGAACATCACCTTGGAAATTGTCACCGGACATCCAATGACATCCAAAGGAAATAATGAAATCTGGGTTGTTGTGGAAAATCTTCCAAAGGCTGCACACATCATTGATATTTCAAGGGATTTCACATTGGATCAATAGGCACAGATATATATCATGGAAGTGTTGGGGCTTCATGGAGTACCACTATCTATTTTATCCGATAGAGATCCATGATTCACCTCAATGTTATGGAAATGTCTCCAACATGAGCTAAGCAGTGAACTAAACATCAGTGTATCTTATCATCCTCAAAACGATGGCCAGTCTGAGTGGACTATCCAAAAAATTGAGGTCATGTTGAGAGCATGCTCAACTGACATAAAAGGTGGATGAGATCAACATCTTCCTCCAGTTGAGTTCTCTTATAATAACAATTTCTACTAAATCATCTGAATGGATCCATATGAAGCCCTGAATGGGAAGAGGTGAAGAAAACTACCATGATGGGATGAAGTCGGTGAGTTTAAGATTCTAAGACCAGAAATGGTCATTTAAATGGTGGATATGGTGAAAACCATTCAACATCATATCATGGCAGCCCATAGTCTACATGAGAGTTATGCAGATAACTGTCAATGAGACCTTGAGTTTTATGTTAGTGACATGATATTTCTATGCATATCTCTGTGGAATACGGTCATGTGGTTTGGAACGAAAGGGATGTTAAGTCCTATGTACATCGACCCCTTTTAGATTAATGATCATGTTGAGGGTGTGGATTATCAGCTAGCACTTCCACCTACCAATGCCGAAGTACACGATGTCTTTCATGTATCCATTTTAATGATGTACATACCAAAACCATCACATGTAATCTCTTCAGAGGTTGTACAGTTAGTGGTTTACCTTTCATATGAGGAGGAACAGGTAAAGATCTTAAATCAAAGGGAAAAAGTTCTAAAAAATAAGGAAACTCCCCTCAAGAAAGTGTTGTGGAGAAGCCACATGTTTGAATAAACAGTGTGGGAATCAGAGGAAGTGATGAAGCAGTGTTACCCGCATTCGTTTTAGTGTGGGAAAATGAAATTTCAATGATGAAATTTTTTAAGGGGGGAAATTTTAACAACCCAATCATTCATTATTGAAAATTACTCTTGATATAATTAAATGTATTATTATGTAAAATGAATATATAAAATGTGATATTATATGGTTTTATGCTTTTTTATTTTAAAATTCAATTATTAATTGTGACCATTGATAATATAGCAATTGAACGATGATCAAATGATTAGAATAAATATAGTTCATCAATAAAAAGAATTTACTAAGAAAAAAGAAGAGATGGCCTCATCGAGTTGACATTCCCAATATGAGTCCCATTTGTAAGAGATCAGAAAGGAGGTCGCATTGTTGAGATTCTATCTTAACCAATCACATGCCATGCGTGAAGATTTTAACATTGAGTGGAACTGAGTACGAGAGAAGTGGAAGTTAATAGAGAATACCACTTGAGAGATGTTATTAGAGCCAATCCAAGAGTCTATCACCATTGCAAACATTACCCTTCGGTCATATGCTAGTGTTTTAAAGGGTTATGTAACAAGACCCTAGCACCATGAATAGGTACATCATTCTTCGATAGAGAATATACAAGCATTTTATTTTTATTATACTGTTAATAGTTTTTAAAGCGCACATAGTATTTTTAGTTAATATCCAACTAAGATATATATTTTGATGAATTAATGGATTTTTTAATTAATTAATATATTAAAAAAATATTATTATTATTATTATATTAAATTGTATAAAATATAAATTTTCGTACAATTTTTATTAACACAGTTATAAATTTTATTATTTTTTGAAAGATGTTTTTTTCAAAACCCGTTAATTTTCAAAAAATGACAGTTTTAATTTTAATGTAAAAATTCCCATATTTATAAATTTATTTAGATAAAATGAATATTATTTTTGGAATCCAGGCTTTGATATTATCCAATGGTGAATTTTTCATAATTTCCTGAGACAGTTGAATTTTTTGATAAAAAATAAATATTGTTCAAATATATAATGTGTTTTATGACACCATAATGAACCAATAGTGATGTAATATGAAACAATAAACATTATGTTCATCCAATAAATGTTTCAAAAATAAAATAATTAATTTTTATATTTGTTTTATTTAATTTACCAAGCTTTAGTGGACCCTACACTAATTATAAAACATTTTTTCTTTTTAAATTTGTTTCCTTGAGACTGTGACTCACCTCCACATAAGGAACACTATTATTTTAATAAGTTCTTCCATTGGCCTCATAAACTTTTTTCGTCCAGTACCCTTCCAAAAAAACCATTGGAATATGCCATGGGATGGTTAATGGTTTTGATTAGTTTAATGTGTGGTGTCCCAAACATAATTAATGAAGAATTCCCTACCCTTTCCTACATAAACCCTCCCAAGCTCCCACATCATATTCACTAAATTCCTTTTTTGTTTGTCAAAAATCATAGCTCCTCTCTCTATAATCCACCCATATATCTCCAATATACCAATAACCCTCTCTAAATCCCCTCCCAAGCCTTTGGTATCTCACTTCCATCTACGGGGTTTCCTTCCTTTCTTATTTTATCCTAGTTTCATAATATTATTATGCCATTTTATTTTCAATAATAAATGTCGGGGTATGATTTCTCACCACCCCTATACTATAATATTTATGTTTTAATGAGGAGTGACATATTTCTCTCTCACTAATTCTTTCCATTTACACCTGTTACCAAGCCGAAATTCCTTAAGGAATTTCCCTGTCCACATTTACATTCAAGCAGTTATTTTGTTTTATGAATCCAAATTCCATTACATTTTTTTGGACATGTACCTATATGACTAACTTACTTTCCATTTCATGTAAATATGATGAGACACCCCTTTATCAATAATCATCGATTATTATGAGTTCTTTTGTCACACTGTAATGCTTGTGAAATTGTAGCGTGATGTTCCAAATCAATGTCATTGTGTAGGGAATACCATCTACATTTCTCTATCAACAATATTCAATGTTATGCATGTTTACATATTTATTAAGGAGTTTCAATTATAAATTACACAATAAATTTTCATGGTACAAATGGTTATGTTTAATTAATCCATGTTATATGATCCATGTGACACATATATGCATGAAAGGAAATGTTTAAAAAGGGTGCCCTTGATAGCTCTCCAATGAATTAGGTAATTTATAGTTTCATGATATGACATGTGAAATAAGTGTTTAATCATTATAAATAATGAAAAAGTAGTATTTACTCTTGATTCAGGTTCAATTAGGGTTTACTCATTATCAACTTGAAATTAGCCTTGGATCATGCTAGTTCCATGTTAAGTGTTTTGGTCACATTTCCATGTTATGATTATCATCCTTAATCATGACTTTACGTTCAAGTTCCTCTTGTTCTCCATTGATATTCCTTTTTTCTAACATTTAATTTATTACTCATGTTATTCCATATTTATTACCTTAGTAGGATTTATTTCTCACCCTTTTCTTATGCTTGTCCTCAGGTTATCCCATCCATTGTTAAGTATGATGGAATGATGTGTCATGTAAAAGCAGTTTTCAATAAAGATGTTGTGTTCTATGTTTTAAGCTGTTATGTAATTTTCCATATCCTAAAAGACACGACACATCTAGATCATACATGTTGTATCAAGTGAAGGGTTTATATAATAAATCGTGTTTATGTATGAAATAAATATCAGAGTTTTTATTCGTTCAAGTTATATTTAATTGACCTAATCATGGGGTAATCCGTCTATAACCGAAATAAATATATGTATGCATAAAAAATGTTTTAGGATCATACCAATTTTCATTTTGAATAATATTTAGATAAAACATGTTAATTTCACCTATCAAAGCCTAGTTTTAGAACCACATATCTAAATCATGGTTTCACATGAGAACAGTAATGAGATCCATACCCTTTAAGTAATGGGGATACACTTATGATTTTATAGTTGGCCCTACACATCAATTACCACATCATAGAATTAGATTTTTGAAATAAAATATAATCATAGAATATAGTGGATCAAATACGTTCCTATAATACACGATCCTTCCTTAAAAAATTAGTTTTCCTCCAAGAACATATGTATTATAATAACATAATGAATAGATTGAGGGAACCCAATCACCCAAAGTTGAACAGATTCCAATGATCTTCTCAAAATTACCTAATTCAAAAACCTGGACTGCAAATAAAAAATGGAAGCCTTATAGAGGTGAAAAATGAGTCTATGACACATTAAAAGAACCATTATTAATATCCCTAAAATTCAACACAACCAAGAGTCCCCAGGGAAGGGAAGGGGTTCCCCACCCCCATGGTGGACATGGTGGAACCTCTCCATGTAACCCAACACACCCTACAGACACACCCAAACACCAATTTTCTAGGAATTTTATTGTAGACATAGCTTCCACAACACATAAGGTGGCACATATTTGAAATTGCATATATGGTACTCACATCTAATTGTGTTTGTATCCACGCCCATCTATAGGAATGGTGGATATTTTAATGGAACATAGAAGAGACTCAATGGAGAAACATTTTGGACCACACTATAGTTCATCCCATTTTAACCTCAAAAATTCCCAAAAACCTTTTTAGAAGCCACAAAAAAACCAAAACACCCTAAATCCACATGGAACCACCAGAATGCTCATAATGGAATATAACTCATGTCAGGATATTACAACATCCCCACCATAGCAATTATCCACTATAAAATTCTCTTAAAAAATAATGATACTTGAAGAGAATATTTTAGTTATCCCCCACCAATGACTCACACTGATGTGTCTCATGAGATTATAATCTAGGTCACCATAAACCATTGACCAATAGAATTGACTTACTATGTTGAAATGCCATCTGATAGAAAACAACCATCACTAGATGGTGTATAAATGAAACATATGGACCCAATTCAACTTCCTACAATTTTAGAACATGGGAAGTGTGTGGATGATACTTATTGAGATGAGATATATGAAAAAAATCATAGATACCTAATTTACAAGACTAACGATCTCCATGATATCAAACAGACCATTATATCTCATAGTGAATCACCTCTACCTCTCGAGATGATAGTGATCTAATTGATGGGGAACATTCACGAAGTCTGAAATACTAACAAAAGACAATAAATGATGCGATCAATAATCAGTATAATATTTATGCTGACTCTATAGTATAACAAAGTCTTATTATATATCTTTGATCCTTGTTGATGTCTCATGAATGATGTAAAGTCCCCTAATAAAGGTTTCTCCCACATCTACCCAATAAATTGGTTAACTAAATGGGTTGACATTAAAGTCCACAAAAGGATATATTATCAAATATAACTAATATATTCTATTATAAGTGAAAAAACTTTTCTTAGACAGTTATCTTAAGATTCGCTGAAATCCAGACTCATGCACAATGTATATCCCCTTGAATGTAAATAACACAACCCATCTGGCCATAAATATATGGATGGTATGTTGTTCTCACCCAGAACTATGTCCCCATATCCTCTTGGAAACCATTCTAGAATCAGGAAGTAAAACTATGCTCCTTGTAAGGGATAATAGAAGAGATAAATAAATATAAACACACAATTTCATTTATAGACAGCATTCCGAGATATTCATACATGTTGGTGTCTCTAATTAAAAAGAAATAAGATGAGTTCATCATGTAATAAATTACCAAAAAGATATAATTATTTCATTATGGAATATCTGGAAATACCACATTTAGGCCCATGGATACTTCATCCTATATCCACACCATTACTAAAAGTTGGTGAATAAAAATGAAGGCTATTAGAATTTGATTTCTCAAATCACAATGTTAGCAGACAAGATTGATCATCACATACCTTCATAGAACAATGGATCCACACCCAACACATCAACATTAATACTCTATGAAATAACACACATCATGATTAAAATTAATGGATCCAGGGATCAAGGTCAACCAAAAAGGAATTAATTCCAATACTCATCCCTAAATCATATAATTTAAATCCCTAGATGGAGAATGATAATGGAAATATTACTAGAGGCTAAAACCAGGTCAAACCCGCAATAAAACACCCTTTATTATATACCCCCATATTTTATTCAACAATTCTAATGTTTTCCTATAAAAATAATTATATAAGTTGGAATTTATAATTTTCCAAAATAACTGATAGTATGGTTCGGTCGTGGTTCACTATTCTTGTGATGTCTTTGGTGGAACCTAATCATGGCACCTAACATGACCCGGAGCCAAATACCATAGAGTTGTATAATGGTCATGGCCTCCACCCCACCCATAAGAAGTCCAATTAGTAATTGTGTATAGGGAAACCCCTATCAGACTATTCTTGGGACTATTCCCAGCTTTTAGTGAGGTATATATACCTGTGGCATATAGATGAAACCCAAGGGTGAAAGTACATTGACCAATCCATGGTCCAGTCTGCTTTTTCCAATAAAAATCCCAACCAACACTACCAAAACACTCTAAAATTATAGAGAACCACTGAAATTTTAACAAAAGAACATACGGCAATACCAGATATTATAGGAAATATTTATGAAACCTATTTATTTTTCATCTGTTATGTTATGATAAAATGAAGAATATTATTTGTTATTGTGGGGCACAAAAGTATTATTCTCATTATTTTATGGGTTTAATAAGAATAATATATCACTAAAATTCATTGGGTAGTGATTTATAAATTGTGAGTCAACATTATAGGTAGTTTGGAGTAAAATCAAACCCATAAGGTACATTTTCCACCAAAAATGAGAAATGAATGGTTTGTGAACCCAATCTGTTTTGGGAATATATTTACAATGGGATGATGATATTTGTTCTGATACTTAAAAAATGAAATGTTTTTTAATTCATATGTTTATTATAATTTCATATGACATGAACTTATTCCTATTTTATTCTATGATGGATCATGATTTTTTATTCTCTTATGACTCTTATATTATGTATTGTTGAGGCCTTACATCATGAATCATGATTTATAATCTATGAATCATTTGGTATGATTTTTGAATGTTATGATAATATAAGTTCATTATACTATCATTCCCGAATTTTATATTTATTTTCACATATGATCATTGATTGATATCTCTCATATTTACCCTTAATGAGCATATGATCTCACCGTTATATTTCCACATCCCCAGGAAAAGTGTAAAGGTATTAGTTATGATGTTCCCAATATGGGTTCCAAGTGTAAAGTATATTATGGGATATATTTAGGGTCATTCATTAAATTTGTTGATTATGTCTTTAGTTTCTATATACAAAGAACCTTTATAGTTCCATGGTATGTATTATTGAAAAATGTAATGAATAATCAACTAAAATGATGGTATATTCATATATATATTATTAAGGTCACCTAAATTGGTATCAGAGTAGGGTTTAGTTATTTTTGGGTATTAGGTTATGAATAATATTAGGATATGACCTAAAAACCTTTGATAATACAGAAGTGATTTTTAATGAACATAATGTTTTTTTGATTGAAATAAGGTGTCATAAATTATGGATTTATAGGGATTTTTACATTACCATGTGATTAATTAAACTAATTATGATTTCTTTATACTCATGATAATCTTTTGGTGAAAGTAAAAAATATGAAAAAAATTATATAATGAAAGGTATGATTATTATTAATTAATTTAATTTAAAATAATAATTTTACGGAGATTTATCCAATCTTTTATATTAAAATAATTTTATAATGGGATCACATCATCACTGCAAAAATAATATGTTCTGTTTTCATTAAAAATATAATATTGGTATAATGACTACATATCTATTTTATATCTCCTCTCCAATTAATGTTTCTGAAAATTTGATACCTAAAAAATCAAGTTATTATCCCTAAAATCATGTATAATATGACTTTATACTTGGATTATATATATATATAGGTCCCATGTAAATTTTTTAGGATGGTATGTCACATTTCATATTTCAAATGAACCAATGATCATTTATCAGTGTGAATATAACCATGAACATCTAATAAGAAATTATTTATATTTTATTAGTGTTACAACCTTGAAATTATGGTTATTTATCTTAAATGGTTAGGGATAGGTCGATATTAATGGAATTTCTATTATATGGGAGTTTTTAGTTGTATTTTTTATAGAGTGTATTGTCTTCCTGACAATACTTAGGTTTAGTTTTCTATATATATCATACTTAGTAAATGAAATATTTTGAAGGCTCTTTGCATAATATCCTTAATGATCCAATATAAAGAGAATATAGATAAAGAATGCATAATCCATAGTTCATAACTATAGGGTTCACTAGTAATTTTATTTATGAAAAAAGATATATTAATCTGTCTATAAATTAATTATTTATAACATAACAAGATAACAAAATAATAATATGAATACTATAAAATTTATTGTTTATTTTTTTTTCAAAATTAAGGATATAAATACTTAATCAAAATTGAACATTATTTCAGATATCATCATTTAGTGATCAAAAGAGTTGACATGTCTTATATAGCATTATATTAGAATTATGGGAACTATGGATTTATAGTGATTCAATTTAGAATTATTAATTATCCTTTAATTTCATGGATCTCATAAATGGATTCATTAGATATTACCTTCATTAATTTTTGTAAATATTTATAGATGATATTATAATATCATACAAAATCATAGAAGTGCATTAAGATCTTTTGAGGATTATGTTAATGGCCTTTAAGAAGGAGAAATTGTATTTAAAATTTAACAATTTTGAGTTATTACTATATAATTTATCATTCTTGTAACACCGAAATATTTTAATATAACATTATGTTTGTCAGAGTATACAACATGAAACCCTAAGTTAAAAAAACCATTAAATATTTTTATTTAAATAAAATAATTACATCCTATTAGTTAAATTGGATGGTATGGATATGAAAAAATTAATTATGAAATATATTTTCAGATCCTACTAAAAAAATATTTATCAGTTAATTCTTATGAAATAAAAACTCAATTTTTTGTAAACCCAATTTATTCATCTAAGATATGTTTTCATAAAAAATAGATTTTTTTATTTTTGTTTAAACAATATAATTGTTTTATAAAAAATTTAAAAATTTTATTTCACAAAATGAACATTATTTTTTAAATCATCATTTCAAAATTATCATAGGTTTAATTTTTGGGGTTATCTAATTAGATTATATTTTTAATGAATATTAAAAAAACCATTTCTATTTTCTTTTTGTAAAACAATCATTTATTATCATTTAAATAGCCCATTTTTTATTTTTAGTTTAACATAAACTAAAATAGGTAACATTTATCTAAAAATAATCTAATTTTTTACATATGATTCATCATTATATTTGATTTTGGTATAAGTTAATTTTTGGGATTTAATTTTTTTTCAAAATAGGTGTTTTTATTGTGTGTTAAGAGTTTATATTAAAATAATTTATTTTACATATGTGAATTATATTCTACAAAATTATATTTACTTAGGATTCATCATGTCAAATTTATCCTATAAAAAATATCATTTATTTTTCTAATGAAGTTATTATTTTTAAGGAATTGTAAAATATAAATATTTTATGAAATGCAGTAGTGTTTATGATATATCCAGAACATAAACATTACATATTAATTAATTAAATATAATGAAAGTCTAATTTATGATATTATAATAATATATACTGAAAATATTATTTCCATACATGTAAATTATAATTTATTCCTTGATAAATATGAAAATCATTTTCAAAATAGATGAAGTTCTTGAGAACACTTGAAAAGTAAAATTATGTGTTCTAAATAAATTTTTTTAAAAATATATTTTAATTTATGAAATTAGATACTAAATATTATTTAATATTGATTGTTTATTATAAATATAATTTTTGGATCAATATGACAAGTGACCTATCTAAATTCTTATGCAATGCTTTCTCAAGGATGGAAATGTAAAAATAACATATTAAACAAGATTTCATGACATAGATGTGAGTAAAAATACTTATTAAATAAAAATAGATTTTTATTTGGATCATAATGTATTTATTTTTATTATCAATTTTTTTTAAAAAAAATTAGTGATCTAATAAATTCCTTAAATTCTTATGAATCACTAAAATAGTTTTTGTGCAAGCTGTATAAAAATCATTTATGTTATATCAAATACAATAAAAATAATTTTTTTAATTATTTATAGTGTCCATTTAATTTTCATGAAATATGTACTATATTAGGGATGGTATAAGATATTATATTTTAGTTAGATATTGTTATTAGTGACTTTATGTCAATATGGAATGAGTAGTTTCAAAAAAGAAATTAATAATATTTTTTGGAAATAATATTTTTTTAAACAACATAAAACATATAAAAAATTTAAAAATGAATTTTTTTAATATAAGGTCAAAATTTCATCCCATGACCATTCATTAGTCAATTTTCACTTTATAATTAAAATTTTATCACTTTAAGAGTGAAAAGTTCATTACCACTACCAAGAATAAAATTGGTTCACAAAGGGATCAATAAAAATATAAGGTTAAATATAAAACAAAACCTATATAAATTGTATTGGTCGATGATATTGTATCCTTATACTAATTTTACTCTTATATATATTTATTTAGTTTAATCTTTTATTGAGAATGACTAAATTATATTATTAATCTATTAAACAATTCAAAGAGTTCCATTCTCCTCACTTATAAAAGGGAACCCATTTTCTCTATTATTTAAACCAGTTTTAACAACCTATATAGACCAGTACCTAAATATTTATTTAAAAAAATAATTATACATGTTATACTAGGTAATTTATTCACAAAAAATTCTAACACTACGATACATTATAAGAGATCTAAATGATGTCTAATGAAAAAAATCCGATCATCATTACTGACACTTTATAAATTATTTTTATTAAAATACCCCAAAATTTATTTTAACCATTATAAATAATGAATTTAGAATCATAAATTAATTGAAAGGTTATTATTATTATTATTGGATAACCATTTCATACCACTTTTCTATTATATGTAAAATGAAAAAATTTCTCTTATGTTTTTATAAATTACTACTTCCACATAGTGGTGTAATTAATTTTTCATCACTATCTTTCACTAATTTTTATTATGATGGATTTAAATTTTATATATGGTATTTTTAAGATAAATTTTTTTTCGGAATTTTAATATCATAGATACCATTTTACCTTCTATTCCATTAGAAAATGACATTGTTTCTCATGAGTACGTGTGAAATACCACCTCGACGAAGCAATGTGATTCATTTTTCATTTTTTCATTGATTGTCAAAGAGATATATTTAATAATTATATATAATATATATGATATTTTAATGATATTATAATGTTTAATTATTATTTACCGTAATTTCAGTCCATCCATTGAAATGTGAAAATATCTTTCATGCATAGATTTTTCCTACCATTTCCATGAATAATGAAATTAATTTTCCTACATAAATACATTACAGATGAATATAATTATATATATAAGTAATATATATATATATTTTAATAATTATTAACATTTTGGAGATTGTTTAATTATAATCAAAGTAAAAGGATTGAATGTATTGAACTAAAACATTCATGGAAAAAGCAACTTGAATATCCATTTTAATGTAGAATTGTTAAAAAGTGGATAATAGAAAATTATAAAAGTGATCATTAATGGTAATTTTTAATATGAGATGGTTATGTAATTTAATAATTATAAATATCTATTTATTATATGATATTATTTAATTCATATGAAATTGGAAAAGACTAGATGTAAGGGTTTTCTAGTCTCACTTTTATTTGTAGGAGAGAACATTTTGTGGGATGTATATAATCACCCATTGAAATTTTATATCATTAATATCCTTATTTTAATGATATTTATTTTGACATTTGATTTTATTTTTTATGGTGTCTTATGATTCAAAATTCTCCCTTGTTATAAGGTTTTTATGATAAAATCTCTCTCCTTGCAAGAATTTTTTATGATTATGTATCATATGAAGAAATTTCATGATATAACTTAAAATTATCAACAATTTTATTTACAATATTAATTTATATAGATTACATTTTTCAATTAATTATCCTATCATTAAGAACACATGATACTGAAAGAATTTTTTTAAGTAAAACTAACATTATTTAACTATTTGATCAATCTAGTTCCTCCATAACCATGTTTTTTAAAAGGAATTTCAAGAATTATATTAAAATTATCCTTTAATAGTTTGAATTAATTTGTAACAATTTTTTATTTTTTTTAAAATTGTCAAAATGAATCTTATTTTCATTTAACGAATGAGGTTTTTTTACTTTTTATCAAAAATGTGAACGGAATATTTCATTTAATGGGCTCAGTAAAAATGGATCATCCCACCATCCATACTAATCATGGTTTAGAATATTCATTGAAATGCTTCGATCATTTTTTTATTGAAATAAATTTCCTCTATATTTTGGAAATTTTTATAATTTTAAAAACTAATTCCAAACTAAAGAAGGTATTTTTCTCATGAAATATTCCATGTAATATTTTAGTGGATTTATGATTTATGATAAAATCATTTTTTGTTACTATGATATTATAAAGATGTCAACCAATGATACCATCATTATAATTTCTATATATTTTTTTATAAAATAATCACATGTTTTTAATTAAACCCATTTATTTTCCACAGTTTAAAATATGATGAAATGCTGATATGTTTTTGAATTCTATTTATTTTCCATGGGATATCCTATGAAGAAATATTTTTTAAACCCATTTAATTTTTATGGATTATGAAATGATGAATTCTTTATGATATTATGGTATTCCCATATGTGGTGTTTGTTAATTTAATTAAATATCCCTGTAATTTAATGGGTAAATATGTATAAATCATTAGATAAACTAGACTAGGATGAGGAGTGAACCCAGTTCTATAAATGGATTCTTCCACTATGATAGTCTTGTGAGTGAAATGTAAATAATACAATGGAATATATAGTTAACCCAATCCATTATGATTGTTTGAGAAGTGATCCTATAGTACTATGAAAATTATTTTCTATTCTTATTTTTAGTTTATTAACTTATGTATTATGAAAATGTTCCGGTCTCATGTATCATGTAGTTTCATTACAATATGTTCCATGTCTTATCATATTACAAGATGTGTTCCATGACTCATGCTTTTTATATTTCAAATGTTAGTTATGGTTTTAAAATGTTATGTTCATGTAATCATTATCTTATTATCATGTTATGTTTATGGGATCAATGAATTATTCCTTATTTACCATTACTAAGAATCTAATGTCACTTTTTATTATGTTTCCATTCATCAGGTTATGAATAAATGAATTATGTATCATGTGTCTAAAAATGGTTATTGTTGTGAAGAACTAAGTGGGATATGATGTAGATCTTTTATGATCAAGTTTTTTATGTTTCAATGTTTCTAAATATAATAATACTATATGACTCTTTCATGGACTATTATTTTTTATAATGATTATTAATCTATTGAGTAGTAATAAATATGTATGAAATGAATGTGTTGTTATAGTTGCTATTATATTATTGGTTAGTTACATTTTGAAAGTAATATGTGAAAAATTTAATTATACCCCTTAATATAATTCTATTTATATTGTAACATTATACTTTATTATAAATAAATGAGATTGGATTTCTTATAATAACATCCATGTGTAGATATATATTTTGACACGGTTTTGGAATAGTAGCTGCAAGGGTTAATAATGTTGAAATGAGTATGTGGATTATATCCCAAGCATTATTTTAGTTTAGGATGAGTGTTCCTTGCTACAGACCTATTTTGACACTCATTGGGGGTATTCTTGGGTTAATTCACATTTTCATTACAAACTATAATAAAGGATTTTAGTAGATGATAAGTAAGGATGGCCCATATTAAACCTAATTTTTCATAGAATCAAAATAATTTTTCATGATTTAGACATCTTATGACTGGTTTTTCTGGATTATATGATTCAACCATAAGCCCATTGTTACTCACACTATAATTTTTGGTTTCGGTCAATGACTTGGACAAGGAGAAATTGTTTGGACGCTGAATGTGAGAGACATTAGAATTTTTGTTCATCTGAGTAACCAAGAGAAATTGGAACTGAACTGAAAAACCATTTGATTATTCCAAAAAAGATATCTGATTATATGATTAATAATACAAATATGGGTAAGTCTTTTGATGCACCTAATAAAGAAAATTGATTTTCATCATGAAAATAGCGAGAAGAATATTTTTCCCATATGTCTATTATGAGGAATAAAAACATAGTAAAATATTGCAAAAGAACAATATGTAAATTTTTGAGTTGAAGATAAGGGCATTGAGTAAGTAATTTATGATGGAAATTGAATACTTGGATGCATGGATATGATTCTCATCCAAAGTAACCATTTATTGTTCAATTTCGTATGGGTGTGGGACATAGGAATTACCTAATTCAATAACATAATCAATGTGATTCACTTTAGAACAAGGTTGATATATTGTTATATCTATCATTGATGTTGATGATTAAAGTTTTTATGTAAATTAGTTCAAGAATAATTTTTTTCATAAAATTTATCAGTCGTATTCTGGTTTTAGAGTCATTAAAAATATAGTGATTTTTTTATTTGTTTTTCTATATGGATTTTAAGGAATATGTATATTTTTATTGATGAACTAGATAAATAATTACATTAAATGGTGAAATTTTATGGGAAAATGCTTGATTAACAAAAAGGTAACCGATAATAGGTTTTTGACATTAAGATAATAATGTTTAGTTCAGATAAAGAGATGATTGGTGTCGATAAACTAAATGAGATAGTATTAATGACTTTGTAACTGAGTAGTGAAATTATGAAAAACTGGTTTATGATGTAATTTATAGTATTTTAGGTTATAGGGAATATATTCTATATTCTGTGTTTTTATTTTTACTGTAAGTATTATAATAATTTATAGAATCATATATTTTTCATTGATGTTATCTGGTGAATCATGTTATTATCATGTGTTAAGAGAATTTGTGTATTCAAAAATCTATTAGGTGACATTAAGACATAGTACATTTTTTGGTTGAGTAATGATAAGTTTATTTTGGATATTTAATGAATTTATTTTTAAAAATTGATTTTCTATTCGGTAATAAATATTTTAGATGTTTATTAAGGTTTACTATTTATGGAATGGTTTGAGTGGAATTTTGGATGTTATTGTTAATGATTTATAGATTAATATATGATGGTGAGAATAGTTTTATTTTATGTAAATTTATATATATAAGAGGAATGTCATTTCAAATTTTTTTGGATCATATGATCCATAAAAATTGAATTTCATTCCTCCATTAATGAAAGAATCATCATGAATATTCATCTTTAAGAGTTATATATAAAGTGGAAATTGATTAAAGCCAAGAAAAAGCTGAAATTGTGCTTATGAAATGAAATAAATCATGTATGTTTATTTTATGGTGCTATATATATTGATAGTAATATAATCCATAAATATTGAGAAAATGATGTTGAAAAAAATATTATTTTAGCTTCATTTTTTATGAATAGATGGTATTTTCTCCCCTCATTGATTTATGGGTTTTTGTTTGTCAACTTTATCATATCAATGTTCTTCGTTACACTCTATTTGTCCTTAGACACTAGTTTTGTCTATAGATTTTAACTTCCCTTGAATGTTCTCTTTATATAGGAACCATATTATTTTTTATTTATAGTAATTTTTATGTTTCCCACTATGCCTTTTTAAATTAATTTTTATCATCCCCTTTGTATTATTTTGGTTTCAACATAGACATTTATAAATATTGAACTATTGATATGGAAACCTTTATCTTTAAAAAATATTATTTATTGCTTTATTACATATTGATGCACATAAAATAACACCATAATATGGTGAGAACTTGTTTTTTTGGGTAATTATTAAAGTGGAATACTAACTAAAAATAGGTTCACATATAAATTTTTGAATACTCCTTAACATGGTCTTAAAATTACACCATTCTTTTAAAATTGTAGGGGAAAACTTATGGACATGTATAAAAAAATTGTGATATATAAATCCTAGTAAGGGAATAATCATATAATATAATATGTAAATGTAGAAAATGTGAGTCTATAGGAATATTAAGGTTACATAATATGTGTGCTTATCATAAACATGAACCTCAAATCATGATATATGATGGTAGTACAAATCCAACATAGGTATGTGGTGGAAAAAAAGATATTATAAAAATAATTCAATAATTAAAACCTATAAATAATGACATTATATGATTAGGATAAACTCCAATGCACCACACAAGGTATCTCATGGGGAACCAACATTACCCAATGCGTTGGAGGTATATATACTTTTGATCCCGACAATCACATTCATATCATTTACATGCATAAGTGTGATAAATAGATCATACAACATATGGATGTCATTCATCAATATTAATAACATGATTAAGGAGTATGTGTTATATACAATGACATCCCAAATAAATAAATCTTGAGTACATCTGGGTAAAAATATTTATATGGAAATGGTAATGGGTATTCACTACCAAAATGTTTGGCATAGAAAATCACATGATAAATTTCAGCAGCATAACAAGAGTACAAAATGATCCATGGAATAGTTTTATCAATCTGAATGGGTTATATAATTACATGGAAATAAATATAATAGTAATATGTATATCTAAAATATATCCCAAGATGCTAAATTTGAAATTAAAATGTTATAATATAAATAATGTTCTTGAATAAATATGATGTGATGATCCCTTACTTTGAGAGAGCGCTTATAAATACTTGAGAATAGATTATAATGATCTTGGGAACAAATTGTGAAGTATTTAAGGAGGGAATTGTAGATTAAATTCATGATTAATTGGTTTTATGTGAATAATAATGGTATTTTTGGTGGGGTTATATGATAAAATTGGGGATAATTCATGAGTAATTTATAAACCAATGTTTAAGAATTTTTATTTAAAAATAATACAAACCTCAACCAATAACATTTTTTTTGTAATGCCCCAAACCTAGTCACCAAGAGTTGGTTCATTATTACATAACATTGTATAATCTCAAGAGTTCATGTCTCGAAAGACCGATTAGTTTAGTAGCCTTATAAGTAATAGATACAAACATATGTTTTACCTTACATCATGAAATAAAAAACAACAACAACAATATGTCCCGTATTAAACATACTCATATCCCTTAGCCTATCCCAATAGGTCAATCATTATATACATCTTCACATCCTAGTAAAAACAAAAAATAAGAAAGGGGTGACCTCATAAGCATAGTAAGGATAACAATATAGTAGAAACTATCATAAATATGAATAAACATTTAAGGTAGTGTGTAAAACTAAAACAAAAGCCTTTTAAACTTAAAAAACATCATGATATTGAAAAGATAATTCAAATAAATCCAATTAATTATTCACATATATATTCTACAAGTCAAATAATCATATGTAATATTAATAGCTAATTACATAATGATTAAATGCATAATGTCAGAAATCATAACAACATAGTCCGTGCCTCCTGCCAATACATAAAATAAATTTTTGTCAAGGCCTTGTGCCAAGACACTAATTTGTCTCATGAGACACACCAATGCATCAAGGAGATTTATAGGGCTCCACCATCACTTACTATGTCTAATAATTTTCTCATATGAAAATGTTGAAACATGATATAAATTTTCTTATTAGAACTAGCATACACAATTTCAATACATTAACCATAAACCATGAATGGTATATAAATAGCCCACCCACAGTGAAACATATCTAATTAAATACAATATTCATGATTTTATTTTAATAAATCAACCTAAATATTTAATAAAATACAATTAAGGATATTTAAATTGATGATAATAATAAGTAGAACTATTTGAGAGAAATATCCCCTTTTTATTGAAAACATATAAAGTCACACTATTTATCAAAGAAGTCATTTAGATGATATTTTTTTATTAATTGAAACTCATATCACTTTGAAACCATTGAAAGGTATTTAAATTTCAAAAAAATAATGTCCATATAAGTATACCCTTGAAACCATTTATAAAACATGGGAATTAATGAGAATGATTTATAAGAATAAATCTTTTAAAAGATATTTTAGTTAAATAGTTCCTAACCAGACGAGAGACACATAAATACAATTAAATGAGAATTAAAATTTATTCAAAACATTATAATATATTCATAAAAAGGGATTATTGATACAAAATGTGAAACAATATTATATAAACCATTTAAAAATTGAATTAATTCAAAACAAAAAATTAGTCTCAATGGAATGTAAATTGTGATGAAAATCCCTTATAAAGATAGTTTCCATAGATTAGAAATAAATAAATGAAATAATGATGTGTGAAAAATATATATACAGTCTATATGATTGTATATTCTGTGTAAATTAATTAGGGGACATTTAGACATGGTATTTAAAAAAACAAAACCAATGACTTTGATGTTAAACTCAATGAATGGAAGAATGATTTAGAATTTCCCTTATCAAGTTCATATTAATGACATGAGAATTTATAAATGGATTTTTTATGTGTATAAAAAGTATATCCAAACAAATGGGATTTTAAATTACTGTATAAATAAATATATAGTGATTCCACACAAAATCATGGAGTAAAATAATCAATGAAGTATCCATAAAACCCAATGAGAGGAAATTAAAAATTGAAATTACCTTAAAAATTTGGTAACATAAGAAACATACTACCCATGAAATAAGGGTCATACAATGAAAGTGTAAATACCCATTAATTAATTTATATTACAAAAAGAATACATTCATTGGAACATCATACACCACACAAAAGTACATAGTGGCAAATATAGCATGATTCTCACGAGAATAAAAGTGAGATAAAAACCCATTAACCTGTACATTTACATAGTTTAGGGAACATTAACCTCCTATAAAATCGATTTATAGTTTTCATTATATTATACTAGAACTTCATAGCTAAATATGATATCATATATGATATTCTGATATTGCATTCTTAATAATATTTCAGTAGTATAATTGTTTCAGGTGTTAACTGGTATGTTTTCCATAATATGATTTGTTAATTATGTCATGTTTATACTGGATCAGATGTATTTTATTAATATCAATAATGATATTATGTTCATAAAATTATTTTTAATCATAAAATGAAAATTATTCTTGAATTGATACAATGGAGAATGAATCTCACTGCATTCATGGAGATGGTAATCCATAAGTACGCACGACCGACAATATCATTATATTTTTGGTGAAATAGAAAGTAATTTGATGTTATATTATATATAATGATTCATTAAAATGTTATATTAATTATTCTTATCATTATTACTCATTTTTATACCCATCCAAACAATGAATTGTTCAATAACAAACTACACTCAAACAGTGAGATGGTAAGCCTGACTTATGAAAGTATGGTGACATTGTCATTCATAAGATGGATATAATAATGAATATGTTAGTACAATATTTATAATAACATTAAAGTATGTATACGGTACTGGGGTTGTAATTTTTTAAGCAAACATCGACGAATGAGGTAGTGGGAAAATAAAAGAACTTTGAAGGATGTGATAAAATTATTACATCTTTTTCGCATGCTTCCTTTTGATTTGATCAAAAGGGATCCATAGATTGGATGTATTCTCAAAGTAAGGCATCTAAGTAGATGTTAGGGAATTTGGGAGGATATTCGAGTAGTGGTTGGATAACCCAAATGGAATTGCAGGTGTGAAATTAACTTATGTTGAACGACCCTTTTATAAGAGAGGTGAGGGTAACATTAGGAAAAGTTTAAAATATTATTTTATTCTAAAAATCATTTAATGATTATACTGGAATCAAATAGATTTATTTCTAGGATAAGGTTGGAATTGGTATAAATATTCTAAACCAAAAGGTTTTATACTATATTAATTCACCATATAAACCTTATCTTTTAGAATTATTTCATAGTTAAATAAATTAACTATTACAATGTCTTCTGGTATTTTTATATTTCATGGTTAATAAACTTACTATAAAATACATTAAATCAACACTAAAATGTCATATTAACCAATAAAATTAGAGTAATTAATAAAAATTATTAATTTACATTTATTTATATATATATATAATATCTATTATTTTAATGTTTCATTAATAAGTTAATTAGAGCATCATCATTGTGTAATAAATAAATTTAATGATTTAATGTCAAAAAATAATAAATAAAATTACTTGATGTCCAAAATATTTTTATATTTAAAATTCATATTTTTAGTAAAATTTATCTTATGTATAACCCTATATTAAAATGGGGTTAGCTATTAATATAAGACCCTAGCTTTAAACATTACTTAATCTTGAGATATTACAAGATTACAAATTTGAGGATCTTTTCAGGTTTAGTGTTTTAGAGAATTAGATCATGAAACATGAATTACATTCCACATTTTAAACAAAGTGGCTACATAAAAGACAGTATTCATTCTTCCCATCAATGGAATCATATTGAAAATAAAACATGGATTCTTTCTTGACACATCCTTGACACTATCATCACATCATGTACCTTTCCCTTGACCTGTGAAAAACATTTCAAAAACTTGGGATGAGCATAAAAATATCAGTAAGGGTTATAAAAATATGGAAAGGAAACATGAGTTCATATATACATAAGAATGAAATCATACTTTACCCATAAAACATAGGCACTTTAACACACCTAATCAAACCATGAATAAATCATAGAAATCATAAGACATAAAGGTAACTTGAGGCATTCATAACATTATTATGTAGGGAGTAACCCACTTGGTTACGTTTGGAATAGCCATCACAGTATATTCCCTAAATCTCTTCGGAAAAACCTTAACGTTTCACTACTTCGCATTACCCAATGCATTGGAGAGCTATATCGGGCTCACCTGCCCTTAGTTTATCACGGAACCACCCGTTTTCATAACAATGCCCAAGAACCATAACATAAATGTATCACATAAATCATGCATAAAGGAAACATAACATTTCCACATTTCAATCACAATATAACATTTTAGTATATTGAAATAATGAATCCATTCAAAAAGAAACCATTTCCAAAACCATTTAAAACATTTAATAAAGAGATTTTTGAATCAAAGTGTCTCATACCACCTTGAATCATAAAATTTTAAACCATTAATATCCATATAAATAAATCATTAAAACCATTTTGAAAACATGGATATTAATAAGAACAAATAATTAAAACATTTAAAACGATATTTTGGTTAAAGGGGTTTTACCAAAATTATAGACACTTGAATACAATAATTGAGGAATAAAATTTAGTCAGAAATTTATAATATCATGAGAATAAATGGATTCATGATATAATACTCCAAAGGACAGTATATACACCATATAAGAGTGAATTGGTGGATAACAACAATGAACCCTCAATAGAAATGTCAAATGTGATGAAATCCCTTACAAAGAAGGTATCCTTAAATTAAGGACAAATCAATCTCAAAAATATGTGTGAAAAATATAAATACACCCAATATTAGTGGATATTAAGTGTAAAACAATAAAAGGTAATTCACACATATTCAATGGATGACATATTCAATGACTACATGTTGAACCCAAAGAAATCGAAATTGGGTTAAAAAGTTCCCTTGACTGCCTAACGGCATCACATCAAAATGAGTTGATGAGAGATAAAAAGTGTATCTCATCACTTGGACATAAAATTTACATCAATAAGGATATATGAGAACATATCCCAACATAAAAATATGTAAATTAAAAGACCCAACAAAAGAAGTCTTTTTAAAAAAAAGAGGAGGGTGAAAGTTTCCCTTACCGACTTGGGTATCTTTCAAAACAAACACCCCATGAAAGAAGGACAATAGATCATTGATGTAAATACTAATAAACGAAATTATATTATGCAAAGAGTAGAATAATGGGAAGTACATACACCACTCAATGGAATTTGTGGCAAATGTAGCATAAATCTCACGGGAATAAAAGTGAGATGAAAAATCCCTTACGAAAACTCGGCAGCCTAACGGCGCCACATAAAACTTCCGAATATGGATTGATGAGATCAAATAGGGTATCTCATCACATTACAATAAAATTTACAGAAATAGTAATATAACAGAACATCCCCCAACATTACAAAGAGGAGCTTAAAAGAAGTGACATAAAGGAGAGTTCTTAAAAATATAGAGAGAGGTCAGATCTCTTACGAAAGTTCGGCAGCCTAACGGCACCACACAAAACTTCCAAAATGGATTGATGAAAGGGAATGGGGTCTCTCATCACATTAACATGAAAATTACAGTATGTTTAATATAAAAGATCATCCCAATAACAAGAAATATGAGCTTTAAAAGGAATGACATAAAAGTGTGTACTTAAAAAGAAAGAGAGGAGTAGGATCCCTTACCTCGGGTCCGACTTGACTCGATCGTTCTTTAATCTCCTGAATAATAAACTTGAGTTAATTTCTACTAACTTAAGAACCATTTTCAAGTTCATTATTCCTTTTATATCACTTATTACCATGTCATAAACATTATGTAATCATTTAAGTTAATAATATTTGTTTTGCCGATATTTGGTTCTTAAGTCGAAGGTGGACTTCTTACAATTACATGTTGTTCATGTGGCCAAATGTTTTTTATATCCAGAATTGTATTCATGATGTAGATATCATATATGTCATATATATCCTGTACATGCATGCATTTATAACATTACATAATCATTTAGAGGTAAGAAATGAAATGCACCGTTCATGGAGACGGTAAGCCGTACGTACGCATGAACGCTACTTTCACTTCTATTTCGTATTTTATAGAATTTAATAATAATGATATAAAGTTATATTATAATTATAGTAAAATATATTATATAATATCATAGTTCCATCCTTTATACGTCCCACATATGGTATTTAAGGAATCAAATCACTTTGAGGGGGCATTAGTCCGCACTTCCTTAAATGAAGATATCGCGTTTACCCATAATGGAAACCATAAAGGTATGCCCAAAATGAAAAAAAACAGAAGATTAAGGAAACAATAAACACATTAAATATCATATATAAAAATAGTGACATCAAAATGTCCACCATTGAAGGTGTTAAATGAGTATTGAACAATCATCGTTTCGGGAGGCAGAATTTCTCCATCCACGAAAACCGTATGTTCTTTAACCATTTTATGTAGTTGTGTGAGATTTTAGTTAGAATAAATCTTATAACAACATCCTAGTATACTTAAGATACTTGTTTTGTAACAAAATAAGTAAATAAAAAGAGCTTATGGGGTTGGAGAAGCAAAATAAAACAAATGAACATGAGAGAATGAATTACCTTTAAAACTGTAACTCCTTTTGATTTGAGCCTAAAGGCTTACTTTGAAAGCGTTATGCACAAAGGGAATCCTCTAGGATGAGGAGAGGGATGTGGAGAGATTAATTGGGCAGGGGTTGGCCGAGCCAAAGGCTTGAGGAGTGTGTGAAATGAGGTAGAGGTGTGGGCCTTTTATAAGAGGAGAGGAGGGGTACTTTTGGAAAGTAAGAAATATTACTTTATTTGAAAATGTGTTTCGGTTTTAAAAGGTCCCACGTTGATATAATTCGTGTATTAGGTGATAAGGGTTCTAAATCCACCCATCCAATAATTTTTGGACATGTGTAGGTCATAGAGTTTACATTATCTTCTCATTTTATTTAAATCGTCAGATAATGATGTCATCGCTACATCATTATGATGTTATACATAATTTAATTTATATAATGTCTAAAAATTATAAAACAATTACTCTGATGTAGGAAATCTTTTTAGCTTTCCAAGGACTATTTATAATAAAATATCAGACTTTTATAACCCCACTTAAAAATTGTTTTTGTAAAACATATCATGTTTGTGTCATTTTTACTTTTACATTAAATACAAAGTTATTTATGTCATTTCCCAACCAAACTGGCTCCATGGGGTCCCCAAGTTTACCCATCCCTTTTATTGGTCGGAAATTACACATAAAATGAGGTTAGGACATTGTCAAGTTCATTTAATATTATTAAAACTTTATTTTTACCTTAAACTACACTAATTACCTCTAATCGCGATTAAAAACTTAATAAGTTACTATTCACCAAGAAATTACTTTTATCCCATTGAAACAAATTTTACTTCTTAATGAAAACCATGTATGTCGGGTTTTTGAAATTCAAAACACAAAGATGGCAAAATTTCATTTAAACAGAAAAATCAGTTTTTATAAGTACCACTTAGTGGTTTCACTATTCATCAAAAATTGAAGTTTTTCAGACAAATCCAAAAAAATCACCATAAGCTATATTTGATATTCCAAATTCAAAAATGAAGTCTAATTTACAAAATTTAAAACATATAAGTCGCATTATTTAATTTGATAATTAATTCTCGCTGTCAGAGCAAATAGTGTGTTTTTATGAAACAATAAGTATCAAAAGATTGACACTAGTTTAAGTCCGATTTCAAAGTGAAATTAATTCCAACAACCACTATTGTATTTAATTGAAAAAATATATTCTAATTTCACATTTAAACCAATTAAAAAGATAATCAAATCATATAAAAAAATTAGATTAAAACGTGGTTTTGAATTAAAATACAACATTTTACACTATTCATTTAAAAAATGAACTTTAACGGAAAGATACAAAAAATTTACCCAAAGTAAATTTTGATGTCCCGATTCTTAATAAGAGTTTTATTTGGTCCAAAAAATTTTTTAAGAGTGAACAAAACTATATTTAATGACGGTTCTCCATCAAAAGGGGATAAGTGAACCTTTAGTGAAAACTAGGGCATATAAACCTAAAATTGAATTCTTTCCGTATTTTATGCCTTTATCTTTTATTGGATAAATTTAAAGACATTTAAAAACATATATAATCATATTTTAGTTATTTCTATCCATTCCTACCATTACAAGGGCTACATGTTAACTACCATTTAAAATAATATTATTTTATTATTAGAGTGCAACGTAAGATTCCCAAGAAACTCGTTGTTGCGTGTTGGGTACGCCATCGAGCATAGCATCCCCTTTAAAGTCATATCCATATTTTAAACGGTGTTGGGTTCCCCAGTAAGAAAGGTTAATAGACAAAATTTTTGTTTTAAGTTTCTTTTTATTGTGGAATTTATTCATAAGTAAACATAATCACTTATCATGTTGACTTTCAACTTTTACTAGATTCCTTAATCAAACTCATATTTTTTCCAAAAGACGAGTATTTAGGGAGACTTGTTCGCATTAAGAGTACTATAATAAACTTCTAGAAAATCACCTAATCCACCAAAGAGAACTATATACATCCCATATCTTTAGACCTTAACCAAAACCGAAAATGTTAGTACATGGTCAGATAATCCAGAAAAGGATAACCCTTTAAAAAGAAAATCTATGCTTAATCTCCAAAATTTGTCCAACAAAACCCAAAATTCAACGAGGATCGTCCGATAAACAATTTTTCCATAAAATTCTTCAATGTAAACCAATATAAGATTTAAACCCAAATATTTGAAGGATTTAGTCACATAGTCTTCCAAGTTAAATCGTAACATTTATCTCCAAACAACATCAGTTGCTCCTAAAGTCTCGTTTTGAAAAGTAATTAACCTAGTCACATATCCTCTATGATAGGTTAATCATTTTTATAAATAACCCAAAATCAACTTACTCTTAAAAAAAGAATCAGTCAAACTAACCAGGGACTTCACATAGTCCATTGGTAGGCGATAAATACCAGTTGCACTTTGATTGTGGGTTCGATTCCCGCAGCTTTGTCTGACGCGACAGGTAGTCACACGGTCTACGTGTTGTCCTTTTTCCAAAACTATATAATTCTCAAATCATTCCGCAAAAAGGGATAAAATCATCAAAAAATGATCATAACATATTTTAACCTCAAGTTTACCTCATTACTTTCATTTTCTATCATTTCATAGAGTAACCCATAATTACCTAAAAAGTAAGGATCATATATACCCTAATGGTTACCTTAATAATTATTAACTGAACTTCCATATCGATTGGTCATATTGTACATGATCCATTACAGAACATACCAAGGTTCAAGTGGTTGATCATGACTCCTTGATAGTTTTTTTAGAACAACCATGAGATTCCTCATTGAATCCCCCATCTCATTCAGTTTCTTAATCAGATAACCACCATAGTTCCCTTCAAACCCATTGTCACTTTGGTGCCTGCTAGATCCAGCCATTTACTAAAACCAAAAAGGTCAGTGTGAGTATATCAACATAAACATCATGTACTAATGAGGAAAATAAACACTAAGATATACTTACTCATTCACTTTATCTAAAACTAGGACTCTTTCTGAAATCCTAACCATTATGGTAATGTCACTTATGCTTAGAGAATCACTAGTGCAGAAAACGTTTTTTACGTCACCATTTTTTACGTCGGTTATATAAAACCGACGTCATAATATGTAAAACGAGGTTTTTTACGACGGTTATTTCTTAACCGACGTAAAAACCTCTGTTCGGTACACATTTAACGTCGGTTATTTTTATAACCGACGTTATTAATCGCGCGGCTTCGTTTTTTACGTCGGTTATTTTTATAACCGACGTAACAAACGCGGTTTTCGAAGGCCCTTTGACGTCGGTTATTGAATAACCGACGTAACAAACGCGGTTTTTGAAGGATTTTTTACGTCGGTTATAAAATAACCGACGTAAAAAAAGAATCCGCAGATGTTTTTGACGTCGGTTATTCCATAACCGACGTAAAAAAACGCGGATTTTGAGCCATTTGTTACGTCGGTTATATAATAACCGCCGTAAAAAATGAATCGGAGGAAGGTTTTTACGTCGGTTATTGAAATAACCGACGTTATAAATGTTTTTAAAACAATTATCACGTCGGTTATTGAATAACCGACGTGATAACTCATTTAAAAATTTACCCAGACCTGTGGATTGTCATTCGCGAGTTTACCTTCGACAGTCGCGACTCGTCTCTCTCGCGCGTAAACCCGAATCGGCTCGTCCATTTCGTTGGTTTAGATTCGTTTTGCGATCATCGTTTCTCATATTTAATCTCCTCGGATCAATCATCTAAACTCGCAGCACTCAGGTAATCCTCCCACTCGTTCGTTTTTTTTCACGGATAGTAAATATATATGTGTTGTGATTTTTTTGTTGAAACTAGCTAAGATTCTTCGATTGCGAACCCTTTTAACTCGTTTTGGCACCATAATCTTATTTATCATCCCTAGATCTATTTGTTCGACTTGCAATATTGAGTAATTTTATGATTTCACTAACTTTTCATCGTTTTCTATAAATCCCCGAGAGGGTTGGGGCGTGTCCATTTGGATGGGTTGCCCTTTTACAGTGTTGGATGATGCCTTTTTGTGAGAGGTATGAAACACATCCCTCTCAAAGAGTTAATTATCTTTTAACATAAAAAACCACTAACGTTAAATTTCCTTTTCTCAGGGATCATTGGATGTTAGGGGTTTTTTGCCCTAGGGAGAAAACACTTTATTGGATATGCTCTCTCCATGATGATGTGCGAGAAAGTTTTAAGAATATATAGGAAACGTAAGTTTCAATTTCACAATAGTTTTATATATTATAATGAATTTTAAATTTACCCCATTCGTATTATTTTCTAACAGGGCATGGGTCCACTTTCGAAAAAGCGCAAAGAAAAGGAATTACAAGATCAAATATGTACATGCGAAGGTAAATATCCATTTATAATTTGTACATTTTGATTTATTACATAAAAATAATATATTGAATTTACACTCATTCAAACAGAAATGTCATGAGCAACAAGGCATCATCGAATGCAGATATTACATGTTAAGATTTATGTATGAAATAATAACAACTGGGACAGTTCTGAGTTTTGACCTGGTAAGATTTCCTTTTTCTAATAATATTTCAATTTGATTTATTCATTATACACGTTGACTACTATCCTTTTCCTTTGTAGCTTTTTGATGACCCTCAACCCTTTACTGCTGAAGATATCAAACACTTACAAGTGGAGTGGTCAAATTATTTTACAGGTTTGATTGACTTTTAGTTGTTTGTAATGTAAAATGTAATTTTGAATATTGTCAATGTAATTGTGTATTTCGTAGTCGTTTAGGTTGGATTTAGTTTTTTTTGAAGTTGACATTGTATGTTTTGAATGTTATATAAGTGAATGTTTAATTTTTCTCTACTTCTTGTTTTGGTCTACTGTTGATGGTTTTTCTGGTCTGGATTTTGGTATGGGGGGAGAGGTTCCAAGGGGGTGGGTGGGTGTTTGGGGGGTGTCCAAGGGACATGGGAGGGGTGTCCAAGGTGTGTTTGGGGCTGTCCTAGGGGTCGGGGGGGGGGGGGGTGTAAATGAGGGTGGGGGGTGTCCAAGGGGCGGGGGGTGTCCAAGGGATATGGGAGGGGTGTCCAAGGTGTGTTTGGGGCTGTCCAAGGAGTCGGTTGGGTGTAAATGAGGGTGGGGGGGGGGATGTCCAAGGGGTGGGGGGGTGTCCAAGTGGTGGGGGGGTGTCCAAGGGATATAGGAGGGGTGTCCAAGGGGTGTTTGGGGCTGTCCAAGGGGATGGGGGGGTTTCCAAGGGGTAGGGGGGTTTCCAAGGGGTCGGGGGGGTGTCCAAGCGATATGGGAGGGGTGTCCAAGGGGTGTTTGGGGTTGTCCTAGTGTTCGGGGGGTGTAAATGAGGGTGGGGGGGCTGTCGAAGGGGTGGGGGGGGTGTCCAAGGGGCAGGTTGGGTGTAAATGAGGGGGGGGGGTGTCCAAGGGGTCTGGGAGGGCTGTCAAGGTGTGGGGGGGTGTCCAATGGGTGTTTGAGGCTGTACTAGGGGTCTTGGGGGTGTAAATGAGGGTGGGGGTGTCCAAGGGGTGGAGGTTTTCCAAGGGATATGGGAGGGGTGTCCAAGGGTTGTGGTGGGGGAGGGCTGGCCAGGTTGTTAGGTGGGTATAGATGAGGGTGGGGTTCAGTTGGGGCTTGGGGGAGGGCTGGCATGGCTATTTTTGTTTGGTTTCTGGTTGCTTTTTGGTGAGAGCAGTGCAATTATTTAAAAAATAATAATTTCTTTCACGTCGGTAATTTTTATAACCGACGTGGTAAATAAATCGGTAGGGGTTTATCACGTCGGTTTTTTCTAGAACCGACGTGATAAACCGTTCCCGGGGATTTTAGCACGTCGGTTCTTAATATAACCGACGTGATAAAAGGCCTGGGAATCGATTTACCACGTCGGTTATTCAATAACCGACGTGCTAAAACGTTTCCCAGGCCTTTTTATCACGTCGGTTTCCTAAATAACCGACGTTATAATAGGCCAGGGGAAGGGTTTATCACGTCGGTTATGACATAACCGACGTGATAAACGATATCCCAGGCATTTTATCACGTCGGTTTAGGTAATAACCGACGTGGTAAAGCCCCCCGCGCATATTTATCACGTCGGTTATTATATGAACCGAAGTGATAACCACCGTGATGTTAGGGATATTACGTCGGTTTTAAATAACTGACGTAAAAACGTTATTTATAACGTCGTCCGTATTAACGTCGCCTAAAAACCGACATAAATAATAAAAAATAACCGACGTAAAAAACGTTTTCTGCACTAGTGAATACCCAAACCTCTAAAGTTATCTAAACCGACCTTTGATACCAACTATAAGGCCCCAGCCTTAAACCTTACTTAATCTTGAGTTATTACAAGATTACACATTGAGGATCTTTTCAGGTTTAGAGTTTTAGAGAATTAGATCATGAAACCTGCATTGCATTCCACATTTTAAACAAAGTGGCTACATAAAATACAGTATTCATTCTTCCCATCAATGGAATCATATTGAAAATAAATCATGGATTCTTTCTTGACACATCCTTGACACTATCATCACATCATGTAACTTTCCCTTGAACTATGAAAAACATTTCAAAAAAATGGTATGAGCATAAAAAGCTCAGTAAGGGTTATAAAAATATGGAAAGGAAACATGAGTTCATATATACATAAGAATGAAATCAAACATTACCCATAAAACATAAGCACATTAACACACATCATCAAACCATGAATAAATCAGAGAAATCATAACCCATAAAGGTAACTTGAGGCATTCATAACATTCTTACGTAGGGAGTAACCCTCTTGGTTACGTTTGGAATACCCATCAAAGTATATTCCCTAAATCTCTTCAAAGAAACCTTAACGTTTCACTCCTTCGCGTTACCCAATGCATTGGAGAGCTATATCGGGCTCACCCGCCCTTAGTTTATCACGGAACCACCCATTTTCATAACAATGCCCAAGAACCAGAACATAAATGTATCTCATAAAACATGCATAAAGGAAGCATAACATTTCCACATTTCAATCACAATATAACATTTTAGTATATTGAAATAATGAATCCATTCAAAAAGAAACCACTTCCAAAACCATTTAAAACATTTAATAAAAAGATTTTTGAATCAAACTGTCCCATACCACCTTGAATCTTAAAATTTTAAACCATTAATATCCATATAAATAAATCCTTAAAACCATTTTGAAAACATGGATATTAATAAGAACAAATAATTAAAACATTTAAAACGATATTTTGGTTAAAGGGGTTTTACCAAAATTATAGACACTTGAATACAATAAATGAGGAATAACATTTAGTCAGAACTTTATAATATAATGAGAATAAATGGATTCATGATATAATACTCCAAAGGTCAGTATATAGACCATATAAGAGTGAATTTGTGCATAACGACAATGAACCCTCAATAGAAATGTCCAATGTGATGAAATCCCTTACAAAGAAGGTATCCTTAAATTAAGAACAAATCAATCTCAAAAATATGTGTGAAAAATATAAATACACCCAATATAAGTTTATATTAAGTGTAAAACAATAAAAGGTCATTCACACATATTCAATGGATGACATATTCAATGACTACATGTTGAACCCAAAGAAATCGAAATTGGGTTAAAAAGTTCTCCTGACAGCCTAACGGCATCACATCAAAATGAGTTGATGAGAGATAAAAAGTGTATCTCATCACTTGGACATAAAATTTACATCAATAAGGATATATGAGAACTTATCCCAACATAACAATATTTAAATTAAAAGGCCCAACAAAAGATGTCTTTTTTTACAAAAAATAGGAGGGTGAAAGGTTCCCTTACCGACTTGGGTATCTTTCAAAACAAACACCCCATGAAAGAAGGACAATAGATCATTGATGTAAATACTCATAAATGAAAGTATATTATACAAAGAGTAGAATAATGGGCAGTACCTACACCACTCAATGGAATTTGGGGCAAATGTAGCATAAATCTCACAGGAATAAAAGTGAGATGAAAAATCCCTTACGAAAACTCGGCAGCCTAACGGCGCCACATAAAACTTCCGAATATGGATTGATGAGATCATATAGGGTATCTAATCACATTAAAATAAAATTTACAGAAATAGTAATATAACAGAAAATCCCACAACATTAGAAAGAGGAGCTTAAAAGAAGTGACATAAAGGAGAGTTCTTAAAAATAAAGAGTGAGGTTAGATCTCTTACGAAAGTTCGGCAGCCTAACGACACCACTCAAAACTTCCAAAATGGATTGATGAGAGAGAATAGGGTCTCTCATCACATGAACATAAAAATTACAGTAAGTGTAATATAAAATATCATCCCAATAACAAGAAAGATGAGCTTTAAAAGGAATGACATAAAAGTGTGTACTTAAAAAGAAAGAGAGGAGTAGGATCCCTTACCTCGGGTCTGACTTGACTCGATCGTTCTTAATCTCCTGAATAATAAACTTGAGTTAATTTATACTTCCTTAAGAACCTTTTTCAAGTTCATTATTTCTTTTATATAACTTATTACCATGTCATAAACATTATGTAATCATTTAAGTTAATAATATATGTTTTGCTGATATTTAGTTCTTAAGTTTAAAGTGGACTTCTTACAATTACATGTTGTTCGTGTGGCAAAATGTTTTTTATATCCAGAATTGTATTCATGATTTAGATATCATATATTTCATATATATCCAGTACATTCATTCATTTATAACATTACATAATCATTTAGAGGTAAGAAATGAAATGAATCGTTCATGGAGACGGTAAGCCGTACGTACGCATGAACGCTACATTCATTTCTATTTCATATTTTATAGAATGTAATAATAATTATATAAAGGTATTTTATAAATATTTTATAATATAATATATAATATCATAGTCCCATCCTTTATACGTCCCACATATGGTATTTAATGAATCAAATCACTTTGAGGGGGCGGTAGTCCGCACTTCCTTAAATGAAGATATCGCGTTTACCCATAATGGAAACCATTAAGGTATGCACAAAATGAAAAAAAACAGAAGCTTAAGGAAAAAATAAACACATTATATATCATATATAAAAATAGTGAAATCATAATGTCCACCTTTGAATGTGTTAAATGAGTATTGAACAATCATCGCTTCGGGAGGCAGAAATTTTCCATCCACGGAAACCGTATGTTCTTTAACCATTTGATGTAGTTGTTTGAGAGTTTAGCTTGAATAAATATTATAACAACATCCTATTATATTTAAGATACTGGTTTTGTTACAAAAGAAGTAAATAAAAATAGTTTAGGGGGTTTGAGAAGAAAAATAAAACAAATGAACATGAGAGAATGAATTACCTTTAAAAGTGTAACTCCTTTTGATTTGATCCTAAAGGCTTCTTTTGAAAGGAATCTGCCCAAAGTGAATCCTCTAGGATGAGGAGAGGGATGTGGAGAGAGTAAATGGGAAGGGTTAGGCCGAGACAAAGGCTTGAGGAGTGTGTGAAATGAGGTAGAGTTGGGGGGCCTTTTATAAGAGGAGAGGAGGGGCACTTTTGGAAAGTAAGAAATATTACTTTATTTGAAAATGTGTTTCGGTTTTAAAAGGTCCCACGTTGATATAATTCGTGTATAAGGTGATAATGGTTCTAAATCCACCCATACAATAAGTTTTGTACATGTGTAGGTCATAGAGTTTACATTATCTTCTCATTTTATTTAAATCATCAGATAATGATGTCATCGCTGCATCATTATGATGTCATCAATAATTTAATTTATTTAATGTCTAAAAATTATAAAAAAATTACTATAATGTAGTAAATCGTTTTAGCTTTCCAATTACAATTTATAATAAAATATCTTACTTGTATAACCCCACATAAAAATTGTTTTAGTAAAACATATCATGTTTGTGTCATTTTTACCTTTACATTAAATAAAAAGTTATTTATGTCATTTCCCAACCAAAGTGGCTCCATGGGGTCCCCAAGTTGACCCATGGCTTGTCTTGGTCGGAAATTACACAAACAATGAGGTTATTACATGTGTCATGTTCATTTCATATTATTAAAACATTATTTTTACCATAAACTACACTAATTACCTCTAATCGCGATTAAAAACTTAATAAGTTACTATTCACCAAAAAATTACTTTTATCCCATTGAACCACATTTTACTTCATAATGAAAACCATGTATGTCTGATTTTTGAAATTAAAAACACAAATATGGAAAAATTTCATTTAAACGGAAAAATCAGTTTTTATAAGTACCACTTAGTGGTTTCACTATTCATCAAAAATTGAAGTTTTTCAGAAAAATCAAAAAAATTCAAGATAAGCTATATTTGATATTCCGAATTCATAAATGAAGTCTAATTTACATATTTCAAAACATACAATTCACATTAATTAATTTGATAATTAATTCCTGCTCTCAGAGCAAATAGCGTGTTTTTATGAAATAATAAGTATCAAAAGATTGACACTAGTTTAAGTCCGATTTCAAAGTGAAATTAATTCCAACGACCACTATTGGATTTAATGGTAAAAATATATTCTAATTTCACTTTAAAACAAATTAAAAAGATAATATAATCATATAAATAAATTAGATTAAAAAGAGGTTTTGAATTAAAATACAACATTTTACACTATTCATTAAAAAAATGAACTTTATCGGAAAGATACCAAAAATTTACACAAAGTAAATTTTGATGTCCCTATTCTTAATAAGTGTTTTATTTAGTCCAAAATAATGTTTAAGAGTTAACAAAACTATATTTAATGACGGTTCGCCATCAAAAGGGGATAAGTGAACCTTTAGTGAAAATTAGGGCATATACACCTAAAATTGAATTCTTTCCGTATTTTAAGCCTTTATCTTTTATTGGATAAATGTAAAGACATTTAAAAACATATATAATCATATTTTAGTTATTTCTATCCATTCCTGCCATTACAACGGCTACATGTTAACTACCATTTAAAATAATATTATTTTATTATTAGAGTGCAACGTAAGATTCCCAAGAAACTCGTTGTTGCGTGTTGGGTACGCCATCGAGCATAGCATCCCCTTTAAAGTCATATCAATATTTTATTAACAAATATGGATAAATATGAAAATGTCATATTCTTTATTTACCTGGGGTGTTACAATTAAACATTGAATATTACATATTTAACTCTTCTTTTAATAAAATAATAAGAAATGTCCTAATCTAATCCTAGATGGTCAAAGAGGATCATAATTTATTACAAAGGTGGATTTTGGTCTAAAAAATATTATCCAATAGAATTAGGAAATGTTTTAGGGTAATTATAAAATCATTTTTACCTTTAATTACACTATTTACTTTTAATCGTTGGTAAATAAAAATAAAAAGTTACTATTCACCAAATATTATTTTCATCCTATTGAACCAAATGTTACTTACTGATGTATAACATGTATCTCAAATTTTTAAATTTCAATTACAGAAGCAATAAAATTACATTTTGTGAAAATTTACAAATGTTCATAGAAGGTGGTTTAAAGACATTAAAACGCTAAATAAATACTAATATTATTATAAAATGAATCCAACGTATTAAATTTAATGGATATATGTATTATGTATCTATTTTGACTATAAAATAAGTTTATATCAAAATAATGATTATTTAAATAAAATTATGTTTTTAATACTAACATTCTATTTTTATGTATTCATCAAAAATTTAATGTTTTCAGAAAAATACCAAAACTTCACCCAAATATAATTTTGATGTACCAAATGAAAAAATTATTTATATTTTAAAAAATAAAAAATTATATGTTGTATTATTTAGTTTAGAAAATATTTCCATTGTCAAAACCAGAAATTACGTTTTGAAGATGTAAAAACTATCAAATGATTCACATGTATTTATATCCAATTTAAATGTGAAATTACATCCAATGACCGAAATTATATAAAATAAAACAAATATAATATATATATACTGTAAAACTAATAATTATGATAATCTAACAATATAAATAAATTTGGGGAAAAGGCAGTTTTGAATTAAAACAAAGTTTTTTCACTATTCATTAAAAATTTAAACTTCTCACAAAACTACAAAACATTCACGCTATCCTAAAATTGGTATTATAAATTCCAAAATTATCTCAATTTTACCACATTTAATTTAAAATAGTTTGTAAAATTTATTTTATTATTGTTCACAAAAGTATATAAGATGTAGTTCCTTTATCAAAACAATACTTTTATTTTAATGAAACTTATATATTTTATTATAAATATGGTTTAATTAAGTCATAGATTTATAAATGACATTTAAAATTTATTTTTTTCTATTCTTATTAAAATATTAAATTTTTATGTTATAAATATATCATTTGAATAATTAAAGTTTGGTTTATCAGAAACTCTATCCTCTATATTATGTAAGCCAAGTCAGTGATTTGTGAAATATAAGCTATTAAAACAATTTAATTATATACCTTACTATGAAATCTTATGGTGTTACATTATCCCCTCATTAAAATAATTTCGTCTTTGAAATTTAAATTCATAAACGTAAAATAGGGGTTTGACATTTGGAAACATCTTTGTTGAAATCCCACATCAAAAAAAGAGTCAATAAAATTATCACTTTAGAGAAAGAATGATAAGTACAAAGGTCACCTGATATAACCCATAATAGGATTCCATGTATAAAACATAGATAGGCAATAGAATACAAACCATCCAATTTTGATGGAGAGTGATTTAATTAAGGAGAAGGATAAATTTTATTACTAGAAAACCATAAACTTGTGATGGGATAACCTGTATTTGATTACCTAGTAGGAAGAGTAAATAGAAAATGTTTTTGTTCTATGTGACTTTAAATAATATTTTGGAATTTATTTATGAGGTTGACTAAGAACATAAAAAAAATATTTAATTTCTAGTATAGTTTCATCTTTTAACAAATTTCTACCACAAACTCTTGTTCTCTCTATATGATGGGTTTTCAAGATGACATGGTCACTCCTGAAGGGCAATAATCAACTACTAGAGTATCACATAATCCCCCCAAAAAATAACTATATATTTCCCTTGTATTTATACATTAACAAAAACCAAAATTCCCCGTACAAAATCAAATGATCCCCAAAATGGATAATACGCTATATAATGAAATACTACTCTTAATCACCAAAATCATACAATCAATACCCAAAGTTCAACAAAGATGATCCAAAAACAATTATCATTAAAATTATTCCAAATAATCCAAACTATGTTTGAAACCCTAAATTTAGATGGATTTGATCACATAATATTCCACAATAAATCATAACTTATATCTCCAACTAACATCGACTACCCTTAAAGTCACATAATTAAAAGTAATTAACCTATTCACATATTTTCTATGAAAGGTAAATCATTTCAATAAATAACCAAAATATTTATAATTAAATAATAAAAACATACATTTTTTCAAATTTAAAATCCACCATTAATCATTAAATGAAATACCATATAATTTTATTTTCTATAGGCACACATTGATCCTAAAAAAGAAAACATTAACCAAAATAAAATGTCTCACATAATCACCAAATATTTTTCCTATACTAATGATAAATCATAAGTTCAAAAAATCAATATATTCTGGACCCATAAAATCATTTAACTAAAAATAATTAGTCACACGAACCCTGGACTTTACATAGTCCACTTCTAGGAAATAAATCCCAGTCACACATTGGTTTTGGGTTCGATTCCCATAGCTTTGTCCAACGTGACGGGTTGTCACATAGTTTGTGTTTTTCCTTTTTAAAAATCAATATAATTTTATAACATTCCAAAAAATGTGATAAATTACTCAAAAGTAAGAATAACATATTGTAGCCCCAAAAGTTATCTCATAACTTGCATTTTATTCCCAAAAAGTAATAACATATAATTAACTCAAATTCAAGTATCATATAAACCCAAATGGTTCTTCATTACTATATCCGCAATAGAAAATATAATTATTCCTCAAATAGCTTTTTAACATAACAAACAACAGGGCTACACACACAAGATAAATTTCTTCTAACGTAATCCCATTAACAAAGAGTATTAATACTTTTAAACATTTCTTCATCCATTAAATTCAACAAAGGTTCTTCATTGACATAAATATTATCTTATAGAATAAGACACTTATTCAAATAATTAACATTTCATCTACATGTATAGAAAATGACTATAAATTGATTCTTATGATAATTTTTATTTTAATCCCCAATACTCTCCTTTTTTACATAACAATTCATTACATTATGCCTTTATTTCCCACACATAATGAATTTCTATGTTCCATTGAGACACATTCATAGCTGTATCTTTCGACATTTCCTATATGATGAAAATGATCATTCATTACTCTATGGTCTCCACTGCTAGAGCTCTTATAATTCACTAATATTATATTAAGATTTATGTTCAATAGTTGTTTAATGTATATTATGACGATCATATTTTTGGAAAATTGATTATGCATGATGATGATATCTTTTATGCCTATCAAAATTCCATTTCATTTCTAATTTCCACCATTTTCCCCTCCTTAAACATCATTTTCAATGTCACTATAACTTCATTAGAATCCATCAATTGACTAAAAACATAAATTAGGGTGTGAGTAAAAATAGTCATAAATTTATTTAGAGAATATGATGACATCTTATTTTCAATCTAAATAACCTTAGTATTAAAAAATGTCATTTATTGTGGAATTATATTAAAATACGTCAAATTGGATTGTAATGTACATGTGAATTTTCATAATCATATCCCACAGGAGTGTCAACACAAAGAGTGCAGCAAGGCATGTTGTCGTGTACTAGGATACCCTGGGTCAATGCCGAAACTCCTTGTTAGTGTTTTCACTAATAGGTACATCTGTACCAGAGCCACCTCTACCTATATCTATCTAGAGAGGGATGTACATTCTTGGGAAAACCACATAATATTTACACTTAATTTTTTTGGATGTTATTCTACACTAATCCTGAAAGCCTATCTTAGGGTAATGTTCATTAATTAGAGTTTATATAAACTTGGTTTCCATGGTTATTACTAAAATTCCTCTGATACAAAATATAACTACCTGAATCTAGATACCCAGAGTCGGTGCATTATTAAATGACATTTTAATGATCTTAAGAGATCATTTTTCAAAAATCCTATTAGTTTAGTAGCCTCGTAAGTACTAGACACATACATAAGTTTTAAATTATATTATAAATTTAAAAAAACACAACAACATTGGGTCCCCATTTAAATACAAATATATCCCTTAGCCGATCACTGCAGGTAAATCATAATATACTTCTTAACTTCATGGAAAAAAGAAAAACTAATAAAGTGGTGAGATCAGATGCTCAGAAATCATAACAATATATAGGATACTATCATAAATAAGCACAAACATTTAAGCTAATGTGTAAGACTAAAACACAATTCTGTTAAACTTAATCATCAGCCGGATATGGAAATGATAAATCAAATAATTACATTTACATATTCACATGGATATTCTACTAGTTGAGTAATCACATTTAATATTAATATCAAATTTCATAATGATGGAATTCATAATGGCAGAACTCATAACCACATATTCAAGGCCTTGTGCCCAGAATACAAATAAAATTTTGTCAAGTCCTTTTCCAAGACCCTATTTTTTCTCATGATATCTATCGATGCATCGAGGATCTATAGTGGTCTACACCTGTCAATTTATATTTCCAATGCAGTCCTCATATGAATCTTTTGAAATATAATATAAACATTATTATTAAAACTATCATTCACGATGTCAATACTCTAACCATAAACAATGAATGTTATAAAAATAGCACATCCATAGTAAAACATAACTCAATCAATACAATAAGAATGATTGTATTATAATAAAAAAACCACAATCAAGAATAAAAGACAATGAAGGATATTGAAATAGGTTAAAGTAATCATTAAAACTATTTGAGAGAAATATCACCTTTTTCTTGAAAACATTTATAAGTCGCACTATTTATCAAATAAGTAATTTAGAAAAGATGTATTGAATAAAAGATTCTAATACCACTATGAAACTATTGATGAGAAATTTAGTTTCAATACATTAATGTCCATTAACGTAAGCCTTTAAAACAATTTTTAAATCATGGACATTATTGAGAAATATTTAAATGAATAAATATTTAAAATTATATTTTAGATAGAGATTTACTATCCAAATGAGAGACAATTGAATACAAATAAAGCAGGAATAAAATTTAAGTAATAAATTATAAAATCATTAAAATATAGGGATTCCTGATATAATACATCACATGACAATATATATTCTATATAAAAGTGAATTGGTGCATAATAACAATGGAGTCTTAATAGAATGTAAATTGAGATTGAAATATTGTATAATGATAGTATCCTTATATTAAGGATAAATCAAAGACATAATCATGTGTGAAAAATATAACTACACTTTAATATGATTGGATCTTCAATGAAAATAAATTTTATGTCATTCACACATGTTCATGAAAAAAACAAAACCAACGACTTGGATGTTTAACTCAATGAATGGAAAATTAAGTTATGATTACCCTTATCATGTTCATATTAATGACTTGAGAATTTATCAATGGAGTTATTATGTGTATCAAAAGTATATACACAAAAATTGGAGTGTAAATTACTACATAAATAATTTAATAGTGATTCCACACACAATGTTGGGGTAAAATAATCAATGAAGCATGCGTAAAACCAAATGAGTGGAAATTAAAATTTGAAATTCCCATTCTGATTTGTTAACTAACGAAACATAAAACAGATGAAATAAGGATCATACAAAAAAGTTTTAACTACCCATATATTAAATTATATTAAACAAGGAATACAATCATTGGTATTATAGAAACCAAAATAAGGATATAGTGTCACATATTGCATGAATCTCACTAGAATAAAATTCAGATGAAAACCCCTTACCTTGTATATTTCCTTAGTCGAGGTGACTTTAACCTTGTATATAATTTTTAAATCATGTTTATTAAATTATACAACAAATACATACCTAAATATGATATCATATATGTTCTTATAATATATCTTTGTTAATAAAATTTCAGTAGTATCATTGTTTTAGGTGTTAATTGGTTAGTTTTTCTTTACATGTTATCTTACATAAGTCATGTTTTTATGGATAGGAAGTATTTAACTCATATATATAATGACATTAAGGTGTTAAAAATTATTTTTAATCGTAAAAAGAAGATTATTCGTGAATGGTTATGATGGAGAATGAATGTCATCGCGTTCGTGGAGATGGTAATCCAAACATTTGAACGAGCGACTATATCATTATATTGATGTTTAAATCCTTTATAATTGGATAGTATATAATATATACATAATCATTACTATGTTATATTTATTAATTTCATCAATTATTCTCATTATTATTCCCATCCATATAATGAAGTGTTGAATAAAAAACTACATCATGATGTGCAGACGGAAAGTCGTATATACGCATGTATAGTGACTGCGTCATTCAAAAGATGGATAGAATAATAGATACGGTTGTACCATATTTCTAATAACATCACATTATGTTGGTGTTACTAGAGTTATTATTTTTTTATGGAAACAATAAAGAAACAGGATGTGGAATAAGAAAATAACTTTGAAATATGTGATGAAATTATTACCACTTCTTCTGGTGCTCCCTTTTGATTTGATCAAAAAGGCCCTTTAAGATGGATTTCTGATAAAAATAAGGACTTTATGCTGAATTTAGAGTAGTTGGGAGGATATTTGAGCATGTATTGGATGATCCAAATAGCGTTGGAAGGATCAAATTAAGAGAAGGGGGGCTACCTTTTTATAAGAGAGGTGCGGGCCACTTTTGGAAAATCCAGAAATGTTAATTTATTATAAACACGTATTTATTTTATAATGGCTCAAAATGGATTTTTTTAGAGGATAAGGTGGGGCTGAGTCGAAATGTTTTCCAACATTTGGTTTTAGACAAGTTTAGTTCACCATATTAACCTTATCTTTTAGATTCAATTCTTAGTTAAATAGTTAGACTTTTTCCATGACTACTTTTATTTTTATATTAATTGGTTAATAATCTAACTATAAAATGACATGAAAACCTCAAGTTTTTCATTAAGGACATATATATAATTAGATATTTCCTTTATCTGAACCATATATTTTTAGGAATATTATATTATTTAAAAATGATTTATTATTTTTTAAAACACAATTATGTCAATTTTGAAATTTTTTATTATTTTGTTTTTTTGAAAGTGAAAAAATCGTATTAACTCAAAAAAAATATTAAATACACCCTAACATTTCATATTAACCTATAAAATTAGTGTAACACATCAAAATTCATATGTTACATTTATTATGAAATTTTTAATTTCGATTATTTTAATATTTCCTTATAAATGTAATTACTGAATCATCATTGTGTCGTAAACAAATTAAATTATTTAATGTATAAATGTTTTTAAATAAAATACCATGATTTATGAAAGCTTATTATCTTTATAATGAATAACTATAATAAAATTTATCTTATTTATAACCCTATATTAAAATTTGTTTAGTTATTAAACATTGAATTTTACACTTTTTATCGTAATTTAAATTAATTAATAATAAATGTCCTAATCTAAGCCATGTGAATCAAATAGGATCATAATTTTTTCCTAAGGATGATATTGGTCGATAAAAACTTATCCAATAGAATTATGACATGTGTTAGGGTAAATATAATATCATTTTAATATTTAATTTCCCTATTAACTTTTAATCACGGTAAATAAAATTCCACTGTTTCTATTGAACAAAAATTATTTTAATCCTATCGAAGAAAATTTTACATAAAAAAGTCAACTGTGTCTCAGAATTTTGAATATCAAATGACAGAAGTTGTAAAATTACGTTTTATGCAAATTTATAAATTTACCTAAAAGGTGGTTTAAAGACATTAAATTGTTCTATAAAATTTTATACATCTAATCTTATTGAAATATGAATCCAATGAACTAAATTGAATTACTATATTTATTATGTATCTATTTTTACATTTAAATATATCTAAATATAAATAATTTTTATTCATATAAAACTTAGTTTTAAACAATAACTTAGCGTTTTCATTATTTATAAAAAATTGAATGTTTTCAGAAAAATACCCCAAATTAACCCAAAGATAATTTTGATATTCCAAAATTAAAAAATGATGTATATTTTAACAAATTAAAAAAATAAAATTTGTTTTCATTAATTAAAATAATATTTCCGTTGTCAAAACCAGAAAGTGGGTTTTTAAAAGTAAATATTATCAAAATATTGACAGGTGTTTATATCCAATTTAAATTTGGAATTACATCCAATTTCCATAATTATGTAAAATGGAAAAAATATTATCTATATTTACTCTAAATCCAATTAATAGGATAATATATCAATATAAATAAATTTTCTGAAAATGCATTTTTGAGTTAAAACACATTATTTTAAACTATTCATTAAAAATAATGAAACTTATCATATAATTAACATCCATTCACCCTAATATAATATTTGTATAATAAATTACCAAATTAACTACAATTTTCCAAATTGAATTTATAAAATTTTCTAAACATTATTTTATTATTCTTCACAAAATTACATTAGATGTAGTTCCTTTTTCAAAATAGTACTTATATTATAATGAAACATATACATTTCATTATAAATATTGTTTATTTCAGTGATAGAATTATAAATGACATTTAAATTTTATTTTCCAATATTTTTATTACTATTTTTTTTAAGGTGATAAATATATCATTTGAACAATTAAAGTGTTGTTTCGCAGAGACTCAATCTTCTATATAATATATGCCAAGTCAGTTTTTCATGCAGTATAAGATATTGAATTACGTTAATGATAAAAATTACTATGAAATCATGGGGTGCTATAGTTTCATCCCATGTATTTTTCTAAATATGGTAATAATTAAATAATTTATAAGTCTATTAACCTAAACAATTAAAATAATACACTTATTGATGTAGAAGTGGGTCATGCCCATAAAGAATATCTTTTAAAAACTAAAAATGTAGCATATATTTTGGTGGATTCATTAAGGGATTAAAAAATTAATAAAATAAAATTAAAAATATATTATTTTAAATGATAAACAATTTTTCATCATGGATACTCTTTATAGTATTTATTACATCATTTTTTAATTTTATTATTTCATAATGCGTACTATATATTTATACTGCATTTAATTTTTACCTAAAAAATTGACTTTATCAATAAGTATGGAAAAGATAATGATTGGATAATTTTGATATTCTGATTTTGAAAACAATATATATTTTATCAAATTAGTTTATAAATTTAAGAATTTAAACTTATAAATCACAAACCTCGTTTATTTAAAAGTACTTTTTTTTGAAAAAATCAGTTTTATGACCCTTATAAAAATTACATTTGTCTTCATAAAAATATCATAAAATTTATATTTAAATAAATATTATTTTATAATATTATTTTTTTTAAATAAGATTTATTTAAAAATTTCTAGATATTTTTTAAAAAAATTCTTCTTTGAATCTATATATTTCAAAAAAATCATTGTGGTTCATTATATCAAAATCCAATTTTTATAAAATTCATTATATTATCATTTATAATGTAATTATATAAAGGGGAATATATAATCATTAATTTAATAAAAATAAATTTGTAAAAATTCATATTTTTATGTTCTAGATACATAACCCCTTATTTTACCTATATACACAATAATAGTAATGTGTGTGTTGTTGGGGATTTCTAGGGGCGGTTCGGTGAACATGATTTGGGTATTGAACTCAATAAAATTTAACTACTCCCATAAATGATGTCGTTCATTTTTTTAGATGGTAAAGTCCTGGTCAGATACCAAGATTCCTTTTATTAAAAAAAGGAGAGAATAATTACATGAAGCATAATGATGGTATCTTATTACATTCTCTTTCAAAGTGAGGTAAAAGGTAAACCGATAAAGTATCACACAATGAAATAGCTTGGTTGACTCATTTGATGAAATTCCATCCACCACTATGTTTGCTTCGTGATACGTGTGGGTGGAAATGTATCTGATTTCAAGAACATAATTGAGGCACTCTAACCAGCGTTCAGTAAGAGGCCCGACAATGTGAATCACCCCATTCCAAATAACATAAACAATGGTGGTGGAGTCACTTTCAATCCATATGTTGTTCCATTCTTTAAGCATGAAAAATATAATAGCCCGAATCATGGCCATCATTTCTGCATCAAGAGTAGAGGCATTGCCACAGCTCCCGAAGAAGCATTCATGACATCATCCAAGAATGTCTCTGAAAATGGCCCCACATACCGTAGGACTCTTGTTACCTTTGGAAGCTCCACATATGTTGATCTTGTTCCATCCAGGGTTCGGAGCATTCCAAAATACCTCAAGAAATTGCTTTGTCTTACTATATATTTCATCAAATATGATCCATCTAAGAATAACAAAGTCCCAAACCGAATTATCACAGTGGGAATTCGGAAGCATAGCTGCATCCCTAATGGCAGTAAGATTCCTCCTCCAACCTACATTAAAATTAAATGAGTAATTATTGTGAAAAATTGTGTTTCTATCATACAAGATCACATGTAGGAGCTCAAAAACAATGTAATGAAAGAGGTTATTGATTGTCTATGAAGATTCATGTTCCACACAATGTTTTAGCTGAGAAAAAAAAGATTCATACGACAACCATGTGTAGTTAAAGATCTCAGTAACATAATTCCAAAGAGCAGAGGATGTAGCACCAGACAAAAAAAAGAAGGTAGGTGTCCTCCCTATGCTGATGGAATAATTTACATTTAATGCATAGATTGACACCAAAGAACTAAAGACAAACCTCTGTAGGAATATTTTTATGGGAATTCACTAAAAAGGTTAATCCATGATTTTTTAAGACTAGATAAATGGTCTTCTTTGTGTATGATCCGACTAGTCAAGGCCATCACTCATTCCTTTTGTGTCAATTTTAATTTATCATAAACCATAATATAATAATATTAATGTTCACCATATAATGACAATATTACCAAGGTTTATTATTCTTAATGCACTTTTATATCATTACGACTATATAAAGGTATAAAAACCAAAATATTTTCATATTTTATATAACTACATTTCATAATTTGATAATTATTATTCCACAATAGGAATTTTATTTATAAAATTTTTGGTCATTAAATTATTCTGCAATTTTGAAATTTACCCCATGAAATTTCATTATTTATAATAAAATAAATGATGGTACTTCTATTTCATTACATAATTTGTACGTTCTCAAATGGGATACTTGAATCTTATAATATACTTCAGATATGTTTTATGGGAGTGCTTATTGATAGGCCAAATTTCGATTGTGATCGAGGATCTAAAAAGGGATGATGTATCTAGGACAATTATTTACCTTATTCCCAATCCTAATGAATTTATTCCATGGTTATATTTGAAGTAACACCACATAACCGACTTCCAAATATAGGTCTCTTCCATGATTTTCTCTATAAATTTTTAACTGAATATTCATAGATTGTATATAAAACTGAATGGTTTGATCATTATCTATCATTAAATAAATAATATCATCTCCCATAATCATCAACTCACTAAATTTATCCCATTATGTTTATGAATGAATCCTCTACTAATAAAAATACTCTTAAGGATCCATTTTAATTTATAAAAGAAACTATTTTTATATAATAACTGTACAATGATAAGTTATTGATTATAATATCCTTGGATATCAAATGAACACGATCTCCACATATCCTCCAAAGTTTGAATGGTTCTCTAAAACTTACAAACTGTATCAGTGTGATAAGTGGAAAAAAACTCAGTGATGTATCCAATTCATATAGAAGTCTTCTGGAGAATGTAACACCCCAAGATTTCATAGTGTGTTAGTTCTTCAAAATAATTCAATAACTTTCACTACATGCAACACCAAGTTCAAGCACACCATGACTTACCAAACAAGCCATTCAAAAGAGGTTATGAATAGTATTAGATAAATTTTAATGTTTATATAATCCTTATAATTTTAGAATCCCTATTATGAGTTTCTTAGCCATAATGCAAGAACAGATTCATTTTCAGTATTTCACTTTTATCAACTTCTAATAGTGAAACCTTTTTAATTAAAATATTTTAAACTTTTTGACTAAATGGGGACATCAAAAATTTAAAATGAAACACCCCAAGCTTCCACGGTACGTTTCCCTTTGAATAATGTGATAGCGTGTGTTGTACGCAACACCGAGTTCTAACACACCGTAACCAATCAAACTAGCCGTTATAAATAGTAATACCTACTTTTTGAAAATATATATATTTTATATTTCAAAATGGACTTCATTTTTGGATTCGGAATATCGAATTTAGCCTAAGGTGAAATTTTGGTACTTTTCGGATAACTTTCATATTTTGATGAATAGTGAAAATTACTAAATTTTAATTAAAAACAACTTTATTAATCAAAATAATTAATAGTGATAAATTATGAATTTGAGTGGTTTTAAAGTATATTTAGAATATATTTTTAAAATTTAATATAATGTTGGTCATTAGACATAATTTTACAATTAAACCGAACATAAACAAGTGTCAATCTTTTGATAGTTATTATCTCTTAAAAACACGCTTTTTGTTTTGACAGCGGGAATTAATTTTAAATTAATTTCTGCCACTTCTGTGTTTTGAATTTAGAAAAATGGATTCCATATTTGGAATCAGGATGTTCAAATTGTGTAAATAGGTAACTTTTATTTTTAGACATTTTGAATAATTACTGCGGTAAATATTTTATTTACCATGGTTAAAGGGTAAATCCGGTAAATAAGGGTTAAAAAAATAATATTATAATAATACTAAATTAACCTAAAACGTGTCTTAACCCTATTGGTTGATACATGGTCGACCATGGGCATCTTTGGGTCTATTTTGGGACCCCATGGATCCACTTGTAAGTGATAATGACACTTTATTTTAATTAATTCAAAATGAATACAAAAATGACACAAGCATATATCTTTTAGAGAAACAATTGTTACATAGTGTTATATATGTTGGATTTTAGATTATAAATATTCATTAGAAAGATAAAAAGATTTCCTACATAATGATATTTTATTTATAATTTTTAGACATTAAATAATTTATTTTATTTATGACACAATGATGATGCAGTAATTACTATAATAGTGAAACATTAAAATAATTGATATTATAAATACCCAAATATATATAATATGAAACTTTTAATGAATTAAAATAATTTTCTAGGATAATATGATATATTAGGATTGATTTAATTTACTTTTTTCGAAGTAATCAATCTGTTATGAGTTTCACAAAAATCAACTATTGAATAGTGTCAAAATTGACATAAAAGAGTTCTTAAAACAAATATTATATTATTAATTGATATTAAATTCATAAAAAATCTAAGGTTCGGCCAAGAGACTTATATTATGATAGGTTAATCATTAATGGACCACTTGGGGGTCGCTTGGATGTATATAGTAAGTTTATTAACCATATTATATAAAAATACAAAGAGACATTGTAAAAGTGAAACTAATTAACTTAGAGTTAATACTTAAAGATAAGATTAATATAAGTACCCAAACCTGTCTAAATTCTATTGGATGAGTTGTTTTCGACCTATCCCCACCTCATACTTTGAATAGTCAACTTTGGAGCCTTTGGAACCCGAATATGAATTTATTATAAATTAATATTTCTAGTTTTTCCAAAGGTGCCCCTCACCCCTCTTATAAAAGGGCACTCCTCCTTCTCTTTTCCTCACACCTCTCAAGCCACTTGGCTCGTCCAAAATCTGCCCAACTAATCTCCCCCACATCCCTCTCCTCCTCCTTGAAGCTTCCCCTTAGGCAGAAAGAATTTCAAGAAGTCCTTTGGTTCCAACCAAAGTGAGTTACCTAAATTAAAGGTAACAATTTCTCTTAAAGTATCTTCATTTATTTTGCTTCTCCAACCCCCAAAATATTTTTATTTCCTTTCTTTTGTAACAAAACCAGTATCCTAAATATACTAGGATGTTGTTATAAGAAGGATTAAAACTACACATACACACAACTCCATCTAATGGATGATGAACATAATGTTTCTGTGGATGGCAAACTAACGCCTCACGAAACGATGATTGTTCAAATACATCTTACCACCTCTCATGGTGGCCATTATGATGGCACTGTAATTAAATATGATATTAATGATATATATTTTATATATAAGCTTCTGTAATTCCATTTTATTTCATACCATTATTCGTTTCATGTTGTATATACATACGATAATTTCATTTGAGGAAGTGCGGACTACCGCCCCCTTAAAATGATATGACTCGTTCATACCACACATGGAACGTATAAAGGATGGTGTTAATGAACTTAAGTAACATATATAAAATACTATACTGGATAGTAATATACCTATGTATCATTTGGATTAGATTCTTTTAAAATAAAAAATTAAATGGAAGTAGCGTTCGTGCGCACGTACGGACTACCGTCTCCACGAACGCGATAAGATTCATTCTCCATCATACCCATTCAAGTCTTATTCTCATTTTGGGGTTAAAAATAATGTTAATATCATTCTTATTATGAATAAGATATAATCTATCCATTACAAACATGTCTTACGTAACCAAACATTTAAGAAGAACGAATCGATTATCACCCGAAACGACGATAATACTAAGATATTATTAATAAAACAATGTTAAAAGATCATATATGATATCATATTAATGTATATGATTCTTGTATAATTTAATAACAATTATTTCACCATTATACAGGAGGTTAACCTACCCCAACCAAGGAAAAGTACAAGGTAAGGGTTATTTCACAATCTCTTCATTATCCGAGGTTGTTTATACGTAATAATCTACTGGGATTTCTTTATCATCCACATCCATGTTTCTTCGAAATGTATTTCAAAACATATTTATTATTTACAAGAATATGGGTTAAATTCATTTATACCCTTGTTTGACTTGTTGTAAGAGGTTTATAAAGGAATCATTCCGTCGTTTTCAAAACAAGGTCCTTTTTGACCTTTTCGACAGAATTAAGATAAGAATGTTTTTTTTACTTATACGGCGGGTGCGGTTATTTTCCGCCGTTCGTCAAAGCTTTCATTACAAGCTTACAAGAATATTTTCAAGAAAATGTTTTATTTTATATGGCTCTTAAATGATTTCAAAAATAGAAAGAGATATTTCTCTAAAAAGTGTTTTGATTTCATCTATGTCAACATCCTTTAATGGATTTTACGCTTATTTGAAGTTGATTTATTATAATACAAAACTTCTATATTGTATTGAAGGTTTTGTGATATGTTTGACTGTGGGTGTGCTATTTTATACCATTCATAGTTTATGGTGAAACTATTGACATTTCGTATGCTAGTTTTAATCCGAATGTTTATGTTATATTTCAAACTTTTCTTCAGATGAATGTGCTAAACAAGTATGTTCCGGGTTGGGGACCGGTAAAAGTAAGCCCTCCAGGTTGGGGACTGGTTAAAGTAAGCCCTCCAGGTTAGGGACTGGTAAAAGTATGCCCTCCGGGTTGGTGTCCGGTTATTAGAGGCACTCCGGGTTGGTGTCCGGTTATTAGAGGCACTCCGGGTTGGTGTCCGGTTATTAGAGGCACTCCGGGTTGGGTTCCGGTTAGAAGTAACCCCTAGGTCTTGGGATGAGGCCTAGACAAAGAAATTAATGTTTAGCATTATGCATTCCAACATTATGAAAGTGGTTATTGATTTTTGCATGTGATTATTTGATTAGTAGAATATCCATGTGAATAAGTAAATGGAGTTATTTCATTTTATTTATGTCATACCATGTTGAAAGTTCATGTTTGAAAGGCTTTTGTTTTAGTTATACATTGCCTTAAAAGTTTATTCTTATTTATGAATGTTTCCGCTATATTATTATCCTTACTGGGCATTTGAGCTCACCCCTTTTCTATGTTTCATTTTTCCCAGGAAGTGAAGAAGTAAGTTATGAATGACCTGCAGGGATATTATGTGGGGATATGAGTGTGGATTATGGAGACATTATGTTGTTGTAGTAGTTTTTCATTTTATGATGTAATGTAAAACTTATGAATATATCTAGTGTTTCCAAGGCTACTAAACCAATCGGTCTTTCGAGATTTGATCTTTCTTGTGATCATGCCAATGTTATGTAATTAATGCACCGACTCTGGGTAGCTGGGGTCGGGGCGTTACAGTTGGTATCAGAGGAAGTTTAGTACAATCCTTGGAAGCTAGATTTAGATAAACTCTGATTAGAGCACATAGACCTAAGATGAACTTTGAGGATTAGTATAGAAGAACTTCTTAGAATTTTGGTATTGTAGAGATTTTGTGAGTCTTCCGAGCAATACATCCCTGTCTGGATACGAGCTGGTAGAGGCGGCTCTGGCACAGATGTACCTAGGGGTAAAACCCGAAAACACCGCTTTGAGCTAGACTCGAACGGGAACTGGTGCACGACAACGGGCCTTGCTGCACTCTTGGTTACGACACTCCCGGGGGATATGCTTAGGATAACTCTCATTTTCTTTACAAATCATTGTGAAGGGTTTATGAGTATATACTTCCTCAAAGAAAACATTTTTATGATTATGGATTATATCCATAAATAGTTCAATTTATGTTAAGTGTTTTATAAGTATGGGATTATGTGTTTTGATTCATAAACTGATCTAGTTTATGCCATGGTATAGAAATGGTGCCCAGTAGAAGGAATGAGAACTCTAGAAATACACATGATCCAAAGAGAAAGAAGGATCATATCTTTCATGGTCTTAAGCCAGAATTTATAAGAGAAATAGTCTCCCATGTATTATCATTATATGAAGAAATAATATCATGTGTTGATAAGATAAGTAAAGATTTTACTGAGTCCTATGGATTTGAAGGGAAGCAAGAGAAGAAAAGGATGGAAGAGAGAAAGATGGATAAAGGGAAGAGGGAAAAGAAGAATTTTCCCATATGTGGTAACTGTGGAAAGAAACACCCTGGAACTTGCCTGAAAGGAATGGGAGTTTGTTATAAGTGTGGAGAAAAAGGGCACAAAGTACGTGACTGCAAGGGTAAGAAAATGGTTTCAAATGTACAATGCTTCATTTGCAAGGAGTTTGGACACTACGCGAACCTATGTCCCAGTCATCAAACTATGCCGCAAATGATGTTATTGGATAATAATCAAGTTATGATACTACCACAGATGAAGAGGAATGATTAGATTTCTTATGTTGATTATGTCAATTGAGTGTGTATCAACAATTTACTTGTTATAATAATTATGGAGTATGTAAGGATTGTACTGCAGTACTATTTCATTAAGGACTTGAGATTTTGTGGAACAAAGAAAAGTGACTCAATAGCAGGATAAATTTTTGGAAAATATATGGTTGAGAGAATGATAAACCATAATATAGTTCTGATACCGAGGTAGTGATTTTGGAATAATACATGATTGTTTTGGATAAATTATATTGGATATTCTTGACTACCTTGGAACTGATTAATGATGTGTATATTCCATCATTGTTGGGGTTTAAAACATTTTTGGATTAATGAAGTATATCCAGCATTCTATATGGAATAAGGGAGCATGAATGTAATCAATAAGGAATATGGTAATTCAAGATGTTTCAGTGTATTAAAAGAATACATGATGAAGGTATTCATATGCTGTTACGGGGTAAAAAGAATCTACATTATGCTTACCTTCCTTATAAATGTTGGACTATGAGTTTGGAAAGAAGTATTTTGGATAGTTCTAGTTTGGATTATTTTGGATTGCCATAAAAGGACAACCCGGAGGTCGGGCGGCAACCCGTCGCGTCCGGCAAGGCCGCGAGACTTGAACCCGCAACCGAAGGGCGACAAGGGTGTATCACCTACCACTGGCCCATGAGATGTCCTGGATTAAATAATGTAGTTTTTATTAAAAGATCTTTTAGATGAATTATAAATTCGTTTATTTTGGAACCCTATACGAATAGTGTAAATAGAATTTTTATACATTCTATTATCTTTTAGAGTGAAAGATGAGTATGTGGTAGAAATTTATTAATGGATAAAACTATAATTATAAAGTAAGTATATCTCCTTATGATCTTAGCCAATCTCATAAATAAATTCCTCAACATTAATAAAAGGAACTTAGAACAAAAATGTTGTCCTAGATGGTACCTTAAGTCATCACTAATTTATGGCTTTGGGATTGTTGGCCTTTTCATAGCCATGTTCTCTACCACTCTCCATCAGATAATTGATGGTTAGATTTTTCTTCCATATCCATATTTTCCTACATGGAACCCTAGTATGTGTTATATTCGGTAATCTTCAAACTTTCGACTATTTATTTTAGATAGAGGCCTCATTAATTCATTTTTCGATGTGGGATTTCAACTAGGATATTTTGAAACATCAAAAATGTGTTATCCTAATACCCTATGTTTTGTTGAACCGATGGTATTTCAAATCATCATAGATTGATGAATTTAAGGACCTCAATTTTATACTTGTTTGTGATTGATGACCTCAATCACTACCTATAAATATTTACGTTTTTCCTCCAATTATATGTCTCTAAATGCCACCAATGTTCTCCTAATCGAGATCATAATTTGGTGGTGACCCTTTAATTTCTCTTTTCCTCATATTAAGACTAAATTTTAGTAACCCAATTTCCGATGTGGGGTTTCCCACAAATATATTATCTATTTTCCACCTTTTATTTTCGAAGAACAATTTCAAATTGCGAGGATGCAATTTATTGAAGGAGGGGAGAATGTAACACCCCAAGATTTCATAGTGTGTTAGTTCTTCAAAATAATTCAATAACTTTCACTACATGCAACACCAAGTTCAAGCACACCATGACTTACCAAACAAGCCATTCAAAAGAGGTTATGAATAGTATTAGATAAATTTTAATGTTTATATAATCCTTATAATTTTAGAATCCCTATTATGAGTTTCTTAGTCATAATGCAAGAACAGATTCATTTTCAGTATTTCACTTTTATCAACTTCTAATAGTGAAACCTTTTTAATTAAAATATTTTAAACTTTTTGACTAAATGGGGACATCAAAAATTTAAAATGAAACACCCCAAGCTTCCACGGTACGTTTCCCTTTGAATAATGTGATAGCGTGTGTTGTACGCAACACCGAGTTCTAACACACCGTAACCAATCAAACTAGCCGTTATAAATAGTAATACCTAATTTTTGAAAATATATATATTTTATATTTCAAAATGGACTTCATTTTTGGATTCGTAATATCGAATTTAGCCTAAGGTGAAATTTTGGTACTTTTCGGATAACTTTCATATTTTGATGAATAGTGAAAATTACTAAATTTTAATTAAAAACAACTTTTTTAATCAAAATAATTAATAGTGATAAATTATGAATTTGAGTGGTTTTAAAGTATATTTAGAATATATTTTTACAATTTAATATAATGTTGGTCATTAGACATAATTTTACAATTAAACCGAACATAAACAAGTGTCAATCTTTTGATAGTTATTATCTCTTAAAAACACGCTTTTTGTTTTGACAGCGGGAATTAATTTTAAATTAATTTCTGCCACTTCTGTGTTTTGAATTTATAAAAATGGATTCCATATTTGGAATCAGGATGTTCAAATTGTGTAAATAGGTAACTTTTATTTTTAGACATTTTGAATAATTACTGCGGTAAATATTTTATTTACCATGGTTAAAGGGTAAATCCGGTAAATAAGGGTTAAAAAAATAATATTATAATAATACTAAATTACCCTAAAACGTGTCTTAACCCTATTGGTTGATACATGGTCGACCATGGGCATCTTTGGGTCTATTTTGGGACCCCATGGATCCACTTGTAAGTGATAATGACACTTTATTTTAATTAAGTCAAAATGAATACAAAAATGACACAAGCATATATCTTTTAGAGAAACAATTGTTACATAGTGTTATATATGTTGGATTTTAGATTATAAATATTCATTAGAAAGATAAAAAGATTTCCTACATAATGATATTTTATTTATAATTTTTAGACATTAAATAATTTATTTTATTTATGACACAATGATGATGCAGTAATTACTATAATAGTGAAACATTAAAATAATTGATATTATAAATACCCAAATAAATATAATATGAAACTTTTAATGAATTAAAATAATTTTCTAGGATAATATGATATATTAGGATTGATTTAATTTACTTTTTTCGAAGTAATCAATCTGTTATGAGTTTCACAAAAATCAACTATTGATTGTGTCAAAATTGACATAAAAGAGTTCTTAAAACAAATATTATATTATTAATTGATATTAAATTCCTAAAAAATCTAAGGTTCGGCCAAGAGACTTATATTATGATAGGTTAATCATTAATGGACCACTTGGGGGTCGCTTGGATGTATATAGTAAGTTTATTAACCATATTATATAAAAATACAAAGAGACATTGTAAAAGTGAAACTAATTAACTTAGAGTTAATACTTAAAGATACGATTAATATAAGTACCCAAACCTGTCTAAATTCTATTGGATGAGTTGTTTTCGACCTATCCCCACCTCATACTTTGAATAGTCAACTTTGGAGCCTTTGGAAACCGAATATGAATTTATTATAAATTAATATTTCTAGCTTTTCCAAAGGTGCCCCTCACCCCTCTTATAAAAGGGCACTCCTCCTTCTCTTTTCCTCACACCTCTCAAGCCACTTGGCTCGTCCAAACTCTGCCCAACTAATCTCCCCACATCCCTCTCCTCCTCCTTGAAGCTTCCCCTTAGGCAGAAAGCATTTCAAGAAGTCCTTTGGTTCCAACCAAAGTGAGTTACCTAAATTAAAGGTAACAATTTCTCTTAAAGTATCTTCATTTATTTTGCTTCTCCAACCCCCAAAATCTTTTTATTTCCTTTCTTTTGTAACAACAACAGTATCCTAAATATACTAGGATGTTGTTATAAGAAGGATTCAAACTACACATACACACAACTCCATCTAATGGATGATGAACATAATGTTTCTGTGGATGGCAAACTAACGCCTCACGAAACGATGATTGTTCAAATACATCTTACCACCTCTCATGGTGGCGATTATGATGGAACTGTAATTAAATATGATATTAATGATATATATTTTATATATAAGCTTCTGTAATTCCATTTTATTTCATACCATTATTCGTTTCATGTTGTATATACATACGATAATTTCATTTGAGGAAGTGCGGACTACCGCCCCCTTAAAATGATATGACTCGTTCATACCACACATGGAACGTATAAAGGATGGTGTTAATGAACTTAAGTAACATATATAAAATACTATACTGGATAGTAATATACCTATGTATCATTTGGATTAGATTATTTTAAAATAAAAAATTAAATGGAAGTAGCATTCGTGCGCACGTACGGACTACCGTCTCCACGAACGCGATAAGATTCATTCTCCATCATACCCATTCAAGTCTTATTCTAATTTTGGGGTTAAAAATAATGTTAATATCATTCTTATTATGAATAAGATATAATCTATCCATTACAAACATGTCTTACGTAACCAAACATTTAAGAAGAACGAATCGATTATCACCCGAAACGACGATAATACTAAGATATTATTAATAAAACAATGTTAAAAGATCATATATGATATCATATTAATGTATATGATTCTTGTATAATTTAATAACAATTATTTCACCATTATACAGGAGGTTAACCTACCCCAACCAAGGAAAAGTACAAGGTAAGGGTTATTTCACAATCTCTTCATTATCCGAGGTTGTTTATACGTAATAATCTACTGGGATTTCTTTATCATCCACATCCATGTTTCTTCGAAATGTATTTCAAAACATATTTATTATTTACAAGAATATGGGTTAAATTAATTTATACCCTTGTTTGACTTGTTGTAAGAGGTTTATAAAGGAATCATTCCGTCGTTTTCAAAACAAGGTCCTTTTTGACCTTTTCGACAGAATTAAGATAAGAATGTTTTTTTTACTTATACGGCGGGTGCGGTTATTTTCCGCCGTTCGTCAAAGCTTTCATTACAAGCTTACAAGAATATTTTCAAGAAAATGTTTTATTTTATATGGCTCTTAAATGATTTCAAAAATAGAAAGAGATATTTCTCTAAAAAGTGTTTTGATTTCATCTATGTCAACATCCTTTAATGGATTTTACGCTTATTTGAAGTTGATTTATTATAATACAAAACTTCTATATTGTATTGAAGGTTTTGTGATATGTTTGACTGTGGGTGTGCTATTTTATACCATTCATAGTTTATGGTGAAACTATTGACATTTCGTATGCTAGTTTTAATCCGAATGTTTATGTTATATTTCAAACTTTTCTTCAGATGAATGTGCTAAACAAGTATGTTCCGGGTTGGGGACCGGTAAAAGTAAGCCCTCCAGGTTGGGGACTGGTTAAAGTAAGCCCTCCAGGTTAGGGACTGGTAAAAGTATGCCCTCCGGGTTGGTGTCCGGTTATTAGAGGCACTCCGGGTTGGTGTCCGGTTATTAGAGGCACTCCGGGTTGGTGTCCGGTTATTAGAGGCACTCCGGGTTGGGTTCCGGTTAGAAGTAACCCCTAGGTCTTGGGATGAGGCCTAGACAAAGAAATTAATGTTTAGCATTATGCATTCCAACATTATGAAAGTGGTTATTTATTTTTGCATGTGATTATTTGATTAGTAGAATATCCATGTGAATAAGTAAATGGAATTATTTCATTTTATTTATGTCATACCATGTTGAAAGTTCATGTTTGAAATGCTTTTGTTTTAGTTATACATTGCCTTAAAAGTTTATTCTTATTTATGAATGTTTCCGCTATATTGTTATCCTTACTGGGCATTTGAGCTCACCCCTTTTCTATGTTTCATTTTTCCCAGGAAGTGAAGAAGTAAGTTATGAATGACCTGCAGGGATATTATGTGGGGATATGAGTGTGGATTATGGAGACATTATGTTGTTGTAGTAGTTTTTCATTTTATGATGTAATGTAAAACTTATGAATATATCTAGTGTTTCCAAGGCTACTAAACCAATCGGTCTTTCGAGATTTGATCTTTCTTGTGATCATGCCAATGTTATGTAATTAATGCACCGACTCTGGGTAGCTGGGGTCGGGGCGTTACAGAGAACCTCTAGGTAAAACATGGATCTTGAACTAATATACTGGAGAGGTTTAATCCATGTAGTCTTAGCACTACCCTTATGTATATCATATAAATTTGTTCAAGATAGAAATCAACCATGATATAAATGAAATATTCTTACTCTATAAGGTAAAAAACTACTACTTATATGGTGTTATTTTCTTTTGTTTTCATTGGTATTTCTATAAAAAAATCTCTGTTAATGTTTTCCAATTTCCATATTATCATGGGAAATTGTAGCATCATGCCCTTTGACTGCATTCATTCATCCTTGACGTTTTGGAATCCTATGAAATAGTTTATGAATTTCACAATCTCCCTCTCCATGTTAACCGATCATAATTTATTCTTAAAATCTCAATAAATTATAGTGCTTCATGTATTAACAAATAAGGATAAGTTATTTACAACATCTACTTGTTATCTTTTCAGTTATAGATATTATGGGAGACACATCTGGGATCCAAACTATATATCATTATCTTTGTAAAAGTTTAACTTCAAAATATTCACTACCATTTTCTGTTGCACCTCATCATCATTTCTCACCAATTTCATCACCATAGGAATGAATGGTATATAATTTATTTGATAAAGGTGGGATAAATATGTTGTTATGGTTCACATGTATGTCCTTTTCATGTATAATAAGATTGGATTCATTTCAATATTCATCATGTATAGGGTTGCAGGATCCTTTTTACATATAGAATTTCCACGTTTTTTTCTTCTCATGGTGGTAATGGATTGAAAATTTGTAATACTTGATAACCCCTAACCACCTTCTTTTGATTATATTGATCACATTTTGTGTGAATATATGTTTGAGTATAATATGATCAATATGTAAGACCCACATCTCCCCATAAAGATAATGTCACAAATTATTAATCGAAAAGATCACTACATCAACTTCAAGATCAGGTGTTGGGTTTTTCTCCTTATTTATCATTGATTATTGATATGAATATGCTATCACTTATTCATCATTCAATACTACACAACCCATTCCATTTCTAGATGCATCAATACAAATTCCAAATCCATCCCCACTTGTGGGTAATGTGAGTATAGGTGTAGTTATTATACAATTATTTAACTATATAATTATCTCATTATATTTGTCAATATAGATAAAAATGACTACTTTATATGTTATATGGTTTATGGGGTTGGAAAATTATGATAAGTTTCTCACAAATTTATTATAGTACCTAGATAATATATGTAAAATGTATATTTTAATTACGGTTTTTATCGTGTTCAATCCTTTAATTGACTATATTTTTTAAAATACATAGATATTCTAATTCTAGTGATAAATTGACCCATAAATGAAACATAATCTATCAAAACAAAAATTTGATTTACATCACATAATATATTTTCTTTTGAGTTGTATTCAATACAAAATTCATATTAACAACATGTTCCTCCTTTTTTGGAGTAAATTAAAATTTCATATATAATGACTACAATAAAATTTATTATGGTAGTCCCTGATGACTCTATCAAAAAATTCCAAGATGATATATAGAGAATTAATGAGTCAAAATGGAATCACTATAAACACGTATTGTCTGTAACTTGTAAGAAAGTAGTTTTGGGGACAACATCCTCCTTCTCCCTTACTTGATAACAACTCAACTATATATCTACCTTAGAGAAATAATGAGATCCTTGAATCTAATCAAACATGTCATAAATCTATGGAAGAATATAATTTTTCATTATCATGATCTTATTTAGCTCATGACAATCAATGCAGAGGTGCATTGACCCATCCTTATCCTTGATGAACTTGGGAATATAAATCCTCTTTAACGATTCTCCTATGGTTTCTTATTTATCTCCAATATTTTAAAAATGAACATTATATATGGGTTCTAGATATTTTGAAAGCTCTGGATATATTATTGGTTGATATATCATCCAATAATATAGGATGGAGACAACGAAATTATGTGGAAACACTTCATAATGTTCCCTCACATTGGGATTGTCATTAAGGATTATTATATTATTAGTTTCAATAATTTATATAAGATATTCTTAAAAATAATTAAATTAAATCCATTCATAAGATAATTATAACAAAGGATATTAATTCTCCACCTTACACTTGTATAGAATCGGGGGAAGATTCACATTACAAAGGGTGATTTTCTTATAATGGTATTTCATCCCACATATATGGATAATGTATGTGTTAAATACATGTAATATAATTAATTTTCCCTTTTTTATTTTCATATATAGCTCCACATCCATGTTCTGAGGTGGTGATTGAATAGTTCTACTAATTTTTTTTTGGTAAAAAATGATTATATCCCTAACAAAATAGTATATCATATTTAACTAATTGAATAACTGTTTTGCCTATCACCACTCCATTATTGGGATCCACCTCATCAATTGTAATGGAATATGTTTTCCCTACCTCACTAGGCCATGGTGTTTTTTCTCTTTATTTTTAATCAATAAAACTTGGATTTGGGAAATTCATTTTACAGTGTCATTGTTTCTTTTAGTTAATTTTTTTTATTATTGGATGAGGGCTGAAAGGAGGATTACATTCATCAATCATATTGTTGTGTTTCTCCTTTTATAAATCATTAAAATGGTTCCCTTCCTGCACATAAATAATTTCCATGTCCCCTTGATGTAATTTTTGGGATACTTCTTTTAATTATTTATAAAATTTGGATGTTGTAATTTCATCCCCATACGATCCCTCTTCATCATACAACTATAATTAAATTCCATTACACAATTCTTATCTCCATAATTTTGTGTCCCTTGAGATTTTATGATCAACATTTTCAATTTGATGGTGAATCAAATAATTTTATCATATCATTAAAAGTCCATATTTGAAAAAAAAATTGTATACTTGTCTTTTTCCAACTAAATAATCGTTAAAAATTATTTTGAGGTTCATAATAGAACATGAGGTGTATCTTTTTTTTCCTTTGATGTTATCCTAACATGTCTTGATGGGATAATATTAATTTTTATTGATGGAAATGAAATCCCTGTACATTTTTTCAAATATGTTAATCAATTTCATTATTAAATATAGTTTTCTAGACATATTTCAAGAACATCTCTTCAATACCTTCCTCAAAATTATTATTTATTATCAACTAATACATATGAAAACCCTTCCCTTTATTTCACATTAATACATGATTTATTACATGAAATTATACTTAATGCATCCTGGAAGATCAAGAAGCCTAGGGTATTTTTGAAACAGGTACATTACATGAGATCGTATAAAGAGGGATATAAATAAATTATTTAAAAATTCATTGACAAAATCAAATTTTTTCATCAAACATAAAATTTCATGGGATAACCTGGGTAAATACATAATAAATGTGAGATATAAATCCCAGTAAGTGAATAATAATGATATAACATGAAGAGAATAATAAATTTTATAAAATATGAATATAAATGGAGATTAATAGAACACGAATAATAAGGCATGATAATTATAACATGAGAAATGTTTTGACAACAAAAAACACCCCATCATAATCATAAATTAATTCTATGCTACCAATACTTCATTGTGGACAATGTATCAGAATGTAATTATGTTCACTCCCTCTCCAAACATGATGTATCATGATAATAAACATTACCCAATGAATTGGATTGACATATAATTCTAGGCGCACCTACCACATTCATATCATTCTCATACTAATGTGTGCCACATAGATCAAGAAACATGTATTCATTTTTCATCACATTTTTTCCAAACAAGGAGTATGGAATTAATATATTGAATATTGAAATAAAATAAGTATATTTTAACAAAATTTAACACACTTGATAGAAATTAGGTATGGGTATTCACTACATATTTGTTTGCCATGGAGTCTCAATGAAATTTTGGCAGCATAATGGCATGTAATAAAAATTATTAAACTCTGTTGATGGGTGAGAATGTTTTCTATCATCATTTTTTAATAATAAATTAATTATGGGTTAGTTGTGAAATTATACCCAATCAATTTTATTTGATAATAAATGGCATAAAAAATAAACATGAATAATGATGAGAAAAGAGACTTCTTTAATAAATGAATAGAAAAGATAATTCTATAATATTTCAAAAATATTGGTATTGGACTCTATATGAAAAATTAAAAACAACTAAAAACATTACCATGGTTTTTGACCATGTTTTTTCCAAATAGGGATGTTTTAATTATTTTATTAGAAAAATTGATCAAAAAATTATAATAATTCCACTTCATATTTGGAGGTTAGTCAAACTCTTATATAAATGAATTTAAAAGATTAAAATATTTTATATGTATTGGAGGATTCATAAAGGCTTTATAATATTAAGAAAATAAACTTAAAATATCATTATTTAAAGTGTGGAACATATATTTTGACTAGGATAACCTTTATTTTATTTATTACTTCATTTTATGGGTCATTATGATGAAAAATACACACCATATATTTTATAGGGTATTAAATTGTTACAAAAAAATCTGACTATCTCTAAAAATTATGAAAACATCACATTTTTATAATTTCAACATTTTGATTCCAAAAATAATATTAATTTTATATAAATAAATTTTTATATATGTTCATTTTTACTATTAAATTAATATTTTTAATTTATTGACAATTGCTATGTTTTTTGACAATAATAGTTTTGATCACTTTTAGAAAATTATAGTTGAAATTTTTAAAATTATATGAGATTTTATATTTTAAAAAAATAATTTAATAATAATATTTATTTAAAATAATATTATTTAAAAAATAAATTAAATCTTCAAAATAAATGCGTTAATTGAGTATGAATATTACCCAAAAATATTATGTATGTCATATAAAATGTAAAAATTGATAATGTGTAAAAAATACATTTATTAATATATAAAAACTAATTTACATAATCCATTTGGTAGAGTATTTATACATATCCATTTAATACAATATAATACTCCCTAAGAGTATGGTGTGTAATGGTGATATATTCATGGGATGGTTCTATAATGATTGATAATTTTGTTAATGAAAATCCCTCTTGATCTAATTAAATGTATTAATATGTGAAATTGTTATACAAAATATGAATTTCTTTTTTTATGTTTTTGGATTTTAAAATATCGTTAAAATTTGTGATCACTATTAAAATTTTTGTTGAACAATGATTTCATGATTAGTATAAATTTAGGACTTTAAGAAATCCATTTTACTCAGACAAAGGAAGTGATGGCCTCATCCAGTAGACTTTCCCCATATATAGCTCATTTATCAGATATGAGAATGTAGGTTGCATCTGTGGGCTTCACTCAGGACCAAGCCCATGGTGAGATTGAATAAGTTATGCTTTAGCGGAACAACCTACATGATAAGTAGATGTTGATAGAGATTACCACTCGAGTGTTGTTATCCAAGCCACCCCAATATTCTTTCACCATCACAAACCATACCCTAAGGTCTTATGTGGGTGTTTTATGGGGTTATGTAACTAGACTCTTGTACTATGATTATGTACATTATTGTTTTATATAATAATTAATGTACTTTCATTTTATTATAATATCATTGTAAATAGTTTTTAATGAAAAAATAGTATTTTTAGTTAAAAATTCTACTAAGAAATCTATTTTGATGAATTAATGGATTTTTGAATTGATTAATATTTAAATAAAATATTATTATTATTGAATTAATTTTTATTATATATAAATGATCGTATAATTTTATGAATGCAATTGTAATTTTTATTTAGGTTAGAAATCCATTTTTTTTAAAACCGATAACTTTTATATAAATATCGGTTTTTATTTAAGAAGTAAAAAAATTGAAATATTTATAAAATTATTTAGATAAAATGAATATTATTTTGAGAATCGGGATTTCAAAATTATCGATGGGTGAGTTTTTCATAATTTTTTGGTATAGACAAATTTTTGCGTATAAATTATATATTGTTTAAATATATAATGTGTTTTTTGACATCATAATTACCCAATAGTGACGTAATAAAAAACTATAAACATTATGTTTGGCCAATATATGTTTTACCATTAAAATAATGTGATTTTTGTTTTATTTGATTTATTTTAAAAAGAATTAGTATACCCTCAAAGTCTTATATAACATTTTTCCTTTTTAAATTGTTTTCCTTGAGAGTGTGACTCACATAAACATAGGTAACCCTATTATTTTTAGACGTATGTCTATTTAACTTATAAACTGTTTTCGTCCAATTCCATTTGTAATAAACCATGGGAAAAATAATTTATTGGTTTGAGGTTGGGTTTAGTTTAATATGAGGTGTCTCAACCCTAATTAATAAACAATTCCCTCTACTCTCCTATTTGAACCCACCCATGCCCCCACTTCCTCTTCACTCAAATCATTTTAAGATTGTCTAAACATTGTCATCATCTATCTAGAACCCTATTAAGATTCCCTCGAGTCTCCCATGGTCCCGAACATGAATCTTCCGAATTTACTCTTCAATGTAATAGATCCTTTCATCCACCTCTTTTAAGTCATGACTTATTTTATGTTATGTCGTCTAGATTCAATTTTATTATATCGGTGAATGTTATTCAATATCATTATTACTGTCCATTTCATGTCTGAATTATGAGAGACCATTTATTCTCTCATCAATGTATTTTTCTCAATTGTATTGTGAGACGTTAGACTGCAGAAGTTTTGTAAAAAATAGAATATTCTATTCTCCTTCGAGTTTCATTTTCATATGGTATTTCATTCCAATAACAATAAATATATATTATATAATTCTATTCATTATTCCAACTGTATAATGAGTTATTTATAGGTGGGTTAACTATCTCTAATATCTTTTTATTTTTTTTAAACCATGTTATATAGTCGTTATACTGTACAAATTCAATCTCAAATATCTCTCTCTTTCTCTGATGAAATTTTATTATTTTATTTATGTGAATAACCAGACCTATTTAGTTTTTATGGGTGTTCATAAATACAAAAAATATATATATTAATATGGAATTGACATACATATAACCCTTACACCCTTTTGATTGGTTATAAATTACATAACTATCTTATTTTTAATGAACTTTTATAACATCACAAATTTGAAATGAAACCCATTTCATTTATTGTATATGGGTTATTTATAAAATGTTTTATTTTGATCTATGTGGATCACATGGAAATAAAGATATCTTTATGGTGATCCCTCATAGTACACCAATTCATTGGGTAAAGAATTTATCTCTAGAGACGACAAGTTTCACGATACCTTTGTAAATAACCTTGGTGATTTTTATGACACATAGGGGTTGAACCTTGGTGATATGTAATTGAATCTATAGATGAAATTTTTTAACCACATATTCATGTTATGTTTCAATTTATTTTCATTATGATATTCCTCTACTTCAATTTCTCAATACAATATGGTTTTTATCATGTTCTTGTTGATATCACAAGTAAATTGATTCACTTTCCTTCCTTATATGGATTTTTGCTCACCCTTTCCTTTTATGAATGACTCCAATTTATAAGATGAAGTAATTTTACTTAGGATGAACCTATTATGAAGAATTACAATTGGATTAGAATAATTTTTATGTTATTTTCATGTATTATGTTCCAGAATTCCATTACTCTAGACATTAAAGATCCTATAATTGTAAAATGTAATGAAATGTAATGTAATAAATAATAGGGATGCCACAACATGAATCAAAGAATAGTTTTGTTATTTATGGAATTAGTCTATGAAAAAATTAGTAATAACCCTTTAGAAAATTTTAAATATAAGAAAACATCCTGGTATTTTGGTGAGTAATGAGTAAGTGTTTTATCAATAACATATATCTATGTCTGTATATTATCATGTGGAGGCAGATCTAGAACATATGTACATAGGGTTAAAACCCAAAAACAGCACTGTGAGATTGACTCGAACAGGAACAGGTGCACGAAAATGGGCTTTGTTGCACTCTTGGTTCTGACACTCCTTGGCGAAATGTTTGGTTAATCGAAAACATTTTTAAGAATCATTATGAAGGAATCATATAAAAATTTAATTGTTTAAGCATGAAATTTTAAGGGGAAAAAATTTTATAGTAAAAGGATTTGTAAATAAAAAAATTTTCTAACTAAGGTTTTATTATTTTTGAAATTGGAAGGAAATAGGATGAACCGTGAATATGGTGACCGCAATGGACCATGTGCTAAATGCCCTCCAATTGAATCCAAAATTGAAACATTCTTGAAAATGTTTTACCAACTGACTCATGTTATGTGGAATAACATGAATCATGGTACGATAGAAATATCACCATGAATGGAGAAAATTTTTGTTGAATCATTTATTTGTCGACGACCCCCATCCTTTAGTGGATCGACCGACCCATTGATTTCTCATCTGTGGATCTGCTCTATCGAGAGGATCCTTTATGTGCTTCACTATTCTGAACAAGAGAATGTTTTCCTGCCTGACTATCATATAGAAGGTAAAGTTGATCTATGGTGGGAACTGATTAAAAACACAAGGGCAATAGTTAATGTTGAATATATGGAGTGGGAATAGTTCATAAAGATATTCTTTAACAAGTATTTCCCTAGATCGATGAGAACATAAATGAAGATGGAGTTTTTTAAGCTGAAGCAGAATGAAAATGATTATATTGGAAGCTATGAGATGAACAACAAAAGGATTTCACGTTAGACCTCTAGATTTATCATGGATCACAATTTCAAGGATGATAGATTATTAGGAGGATTGAGACATCATCTATAGAATAATCTAGCCAATCGATACTATAATAGGTATGAGAAGATCGTGAAGAATGCGATGAATGTCATGCTGGAGTTTGGTGAGACATAGTGGTCTCATAAATCAAATGAAAAGAAGAGATATGTAGAGCCCATCATAGGTAGGACCATTGATCAGGGAAGAGTATGCAGGATAGTGCAACATCACACGTGTAATAACTGTGTGAAGAAGCATTTGGAGAACTGCCTGCTATGGAGCAGGAAATGCTATAAGTGTGGAAGAGACGACCATATTGCGAGGAATTGTAATAGTATGGTGAAACCTAAATATACAGACAATAATGTAAATGGGAAGACATTGATGGCCCAACCTATTGTCTAGTAATTTATGTGTGGAAAACATTATCACTGTTCAAATCACTGTAAAATCTGAGGGCAGTGGGGGGGGGGAACCACCATCAGCCTCAGCAAAGGACTAGGGGGCATGGTCATGCATTTTCTACATGACAGCTGAAGTTGAATCTCCAAATGATGTTGTAGTAGGCACTGTTCTTGTTTTCTCAATGCTATCATGTACTTTGTTTGATTCTAGTTTTATGCATTCTATTATTTTTTACAGGATTGCCAAAAAATTTGAATCAACCCCTGATTTGCTAAAAGTGGAGTTATTTGTCAATACTACTGGTGGAATTATCCAACAATCGTAGGTTTTTGGAAACTGTATTGTTTTATTTGGTGAGAAAAATCTTATCTCAAATCGAGTATTCATTCCCATGCTGGAATTCGACATTATACTAGGGATGAACTAGCCCTCAAAGTATAATGCTAACATCAAATGATGAGGTGAGGAAGTCTCAGTAGTCTTGAATGGAAGACCTAAAATTATCTTACAAGGAGAGATATCTCAACCTGATCATTTTCTAGAAGAAACCCCTATATCGTTATTTATAGAGTTGATCAGCGAAGAAGAAGGAGGAGAAGAGTGTTTAAGGATAGAAAATGTTCCCATCGTCTCAGAATATGTTGATGTATTTAAAGAGGAGTTACCCGGACCTCCCCCAGAAAGAGAGGCAGAGTTCCCCATTGAGCTCATACGTGGATCTCATTCGATATAAAACCCACATATAGGATGTATAATGTGGAGTTTGAGTAATTAAAGAATGAGCTACAAGATCTGTTGGAGAAGGGGTTTATCCGATGGAGTGTGTCTCCTTGGGGATAACTAGTTCCCCTTATTAAAAAGAAGGATAGATCAATGCAGAAATGCATTTATTATAGATAAATGAATGGGATTACAGTAATGAAAAAATACCACCTTCCATTAATTGATGGCTTATTTGAAAAACATCAAGGCACTCAATTATGCTCTAAGATTGATCTTTATTATGGAAATCATTAATTAATGGGGAATAAAGAAGATATTCTAAAAACATCCTTCCAATCACGATACGGGCATTATGATTTTGTTGTTCTGCCCTTAAGACTGACTAATGCACCTGAAATTTTTATGTATTTGAGGAATAGACTCATTAAGGAATACCATGATAAATTTGTGGTAGTTTTTTTTGAAGATATTCATTTATATTAAAAAATTATTGGGAAGTAAGAATATCATCTATGGTTTATTTTGAAAACTCTACAGAAGAAGAGGCTTTTTGGAATGTTCATCAAATGAGAATTATATTTACAAGAATTTTCATTCTTGGGGCACATTGATACCAATGAAGGAATCATAGTTGACCCTGCAAAGACAAAAGTTCTAGAGGAATGGAATCAGAATACAACAACAACTGATATTCATAGTTTCCATGGTTTAGTGGGATATTATACTAGATTTGTGAAAAACATATCACGACTATCTAATCCATTAACCAAGTTAACTCGAAAAGGGGTCAAGTTCATCTGGACAAAGGAGTGTGAGGAATGTTCCCAATAGTTGAAGAAGAGATTGGTTTCTGCACCCGTGTTAACTCTTCCCTCATGTGGAGAAGAATCATATATTTTTAGAAATGAATATCAGAATGAACTTGAGAACATCCCCATGAAAAATGATAAATTCATTGCTTATTAATCACAACAATTGAGGACTCATTAGAAGAATTATCCTACGCATGATCTAGAGCTAGTTGTAGTTGTTTTTTCTCTAAGGATATGGTGGCACTATCTTTTTGCGAATAAATGTGATATATACACAGAATAGCAAAGTTTAAAGAATATATTCATGCAAAAGGAATTGAACTTCATACAAAGGATATGGTTGGAACTTTCTAAAGACTATGATTGTTCAATTAATTATCCTCCCAGAAGAGAAACAAAGTTGTTGATACATTAACCAAGAAAGACGCAGTTGTTCATTCCAAGATATGGATTCCAAAATATCCTTGATCAATGAAATATTAAAGTTGGAAATGGGAATTAGAAGGGAAGATAAATCATCAACCCTAATGCAAAAGATTTATAAACTGTCATTACTAGGGAAGATCAAGAATTCTCAAAAAAAAGTTCCTTTATTTCTGATGAATATTGAGGTTTTGAAGGATGGGATGTTTCCTGAGTTCAATATTGATCATGAAGGTGTACTTATATTTCATACTATACTACGTATTACATTTATTCTGGAAATATAGAAGGATATGATGGATGAATCTCATAGCTCTTCATTATATATACATCCCAGGAGCACAAAAATGTATAGGGACATTCTTGGTCATTATTGGTGGGATAATATGAAAAAGGATATTGCTGACTACACTTAAAGGTGTCTGGAATGTCAGCAAGTGAAGCCAAAGCATCAACTTCCTAAATGGGTATTGCAACCACTACCCATACCATCATGGAAGTGGGACAATATCACTATCTATTTCATCACAGGTCTCCCAAGATCATCCATAGGAAACAATGTGATATGGGTTATTGCGGACCGTTTAACCATGACTTCCCATTTTATCAACATTTTGGAAGACATCTATATTGATCAACTTTCTAGTATTTACCTGAATAATGTGGTAAGGCTGTATGGATTTCCACTTTCAATCATATCTGATCATGATCCAAGGTTTACATAATAATTTTGGAGAAGTCTTAAAAATGATATAAGAACTGAATCAAATTTCAGTATGGCCTATCATCCCCATACATGATGTACAATATGAACCGACTATTAAAACACTCAGGAACATGCTGAGAACATGATCAAAGAAATTTAAAGTTGGATGGGATCAACAACTCATATTATTTGAGTTCTCTTACAACAACAACATCCACTCAAGCATTCAAATGGAACCCTATGAAGCTGTATAATGGAAGAAATTTAGAACTCCGACTTGTTGGGATGAGGCTGGTGAGAGAATACTTCTTGGACGTGATATTGTACAAGAGATGGCATAAAAAGTACACACCATCCAACAACACATTAAGGCTGCTAATAGTCGAAAAAAGAGATATGCCGAAAACCATTGAAGGGACTTGGAGTTTGATATTGGTGATGAAGTATTTCATCAAATTTCACCTTGGAATAGAGTCAGGGGGTTTTGGAAGAAAGGGAATATCAGACCTAGGTAGGTTGACAACATTGATTTCATTGATCGTGTGGGTACATTGGCATATCAGCTTTCCCTTCCTTCAAATCTAGCACAAGTTCATGATGTTTTCCAAGTATCCATCTTTAGTAAGTATATACCTTACTCTTCACAGGTACTAAACCCAGAGGTGGTACAACTGGAACATGACCTCTCTTATGGGGAGCAACCGGTGGAGATCTTGGATCATAGAGACAAGCCTCTACCCAACAAGACTACCAACAATGTTAAGGTGTTATGGAGGAACCACCAATGCGAAGAAGTCATGTGGGAGTAGGAGGAGTATATGGGGTAGAAGTACCCGCACCTTTTCTCTTGTTAGGGTATGAGTTAAAATTTTGTGGACGGAATTTCTTATGGGGGGAAGATTTAATGACCCAAACATTTGTTAATTAAAATACCCCTTGATTTAATTATATTATTTAATATGTGAAATTGTTATAAAACATATGCACTTATATTGTTTTTTGTTTTAGGATTTCCAAATACAGCTATGAATTGTGATGTATTCCAATATAGTTGTTGAATAGTGATCACATGATTAGTACAAATTTATGGGGTTAATCATTCTTTTTTTCTTAGAAAATGGAAGCAATGACCTCATCTAGTAGACTTTCCCCGTATGAAGCCCATTTATCAGAGCTCAGATAGGAGGTTTCATCACTGGTGTTTTCTCTAGACCAAGCCAAATCTATACTTTACTATTTGTATCTCATGTGGAACCACCTATGGGAGAAGTGAAAGTTGATAGATATTATCACTGAAGAGATGTTATTCAAGACACCCCACGAGTCAGTTACCATCGCGCACCTTACCCTAAGGTCCTATTTGGGTGTTTTAAGGGGTTATGTAACAAGACATTAATAATATGATATTGTACATTATTTTTTTATATAGTAATGAATGTACATTCATTTTATAATTGTTACATAGTAAAACTTTTTTGAAGAACAAATAGTAATTTTCGTTAAATATTCAATTATGAAATTTATTTTGATGAATTAAATGATTTTTGAAATTAATAATATTAAAATGTAATATTATTTCTATTAAATTAATTTGTATTAAATATAAATGATCGTAAAATAATATGAATGCAATTTTAAATTTTTTTATGGTTTAGAAGCCATTTTTTTCAAAACCAATGAATTTTCGATAAACATCGATTTTTATTTTAAAAGTAAAAAATTTCATATTTAAAAAAAATTTTAGATAAAAAGAATATTATTTCATGAATCTGGATGTTGAAAATATCCATTGGTTAATTTTTAATAATTTTTTGAGACAGTCAAATTTTTGGGTACAAATTAAATTCCATTTAAATATATAATGTGTTTTATGACATCATAATGACACAAAAATGATTTAATAAAATACAATAAACATTATGTTCAGCCAATATATATTTTACCATTAAAATAATTTAATTTTGGGTTTGTGTGATTTATTTAAAATGCATTAGTGGACCCTCCAAGACTTATATATCATTTTGCATATTAAAATTGTTTTTCTTGAGGGTGTGACTCACCTCCACATAAGAAACCCTAATATTTTAAGAAGTTAAGCCATTGAACTTATAATATATTTTTTTCCACTCCCATTTGTCTGATACCATGAGAAAAACCATTGGATGGTTTGTGGTTCAATTTAGTTTAATGTGACGTGTCCCAAGCCTAAATAATAAACAATTCCCTCTTCTTTCTTATATAAACCCACCCAACTACCGCTTCCTCTTCACTATATTCCATATAAGATCGTCCAAACTCTTCCCTCCTCTAAATAGAATCTTCTTGAGGATCTCTCAAGTCTCCCAATGTCTTGACCATGAATCATCTATAGTTACACTTCAAAGTTAGGGATTCTTTCACCCACCTCTTTTATGTCAGGATTTCATTTATGTCATGTCTTCTAGTTTCAATTTTATTATATGGGAGTATGTTATTCTATATCATTATTACGTTCCATTTAATATCCAAATTATGAGAGACTATCTATTCTCTCATCAATTTATTTTTCAGAACTGTTATGTGATGTCGTTAGGCTGCTGATTTTTTGTAAAAATAAATGCATTTTCTCTTCTCCTTCGAGTTTTATTTTAACATGGTATTTCCTTAATATAATAATACAATAATATTATTTCATTTTATTCCATATATCTACAGTGTAATGAGGGATTTAGGAGTGGTTTACCCTTGTCCCCTGTATTGTTATTTTTTAAAACCATGTTATATATCTGTTATGTTTCATAAATTTCATCTCAAACTTCTCTCTCTTTCCCTCATGAAATTCTATTATTTTATGTATGTGAATACCCATAACTATTTATTTTTTATGGTTTATAATAAATACAATAATTATATAAATTTTATACTATAAATGACAAACAAATAACCCTCACACCCATTCCATGGGTTATATATGACATAACGATCTTATTTTTAAAGCACTTTTAAAAAGTCACTATTTTGAAATGAAAACCATCTATTTTATTCTATATGGGTTATTTTTGAAATGTTTGATTATGATCTATGTGGAGAACATGAAAATAACTACATATTAAGTTTACACCCTGATAGTTCTCCAATGCATTGGGTAAGGAATTTATTTTTAGAGATTACATGTTTCACAATACCTTGGTGATTAACATTTGTAATTTTTATTACCCCTTAGGGATGAACTATTTTGATATGTTCATGAATGTCTAAATGAATTTGTGTAGCCATATATTCAAGTCATGTTTCATGTTATTTTTATTATGATATTACTATACCTCAATTTCTCATGTATTTATGTTTTTTATTATCTTCATATTGATATCACAAGTAAACAGATTCCCTTGCTTTCTTTTCTAGGCCTTCTGCTCACCCTTTCCTTTGATGTATGTCTCTAGTATATAAGATGCGGTAATATTACTTAGTATGAACCTATGATGAAGCATTTCATGTGGATTAAAATAATTTTTTATGTTATTTTCATGTATTATGTTCCTGATTTCCAAGACACTAGACTTTAGAGGTCTTATTTTTGTAAAAATGTAATGCAAAGTTTTGTAATAAAATGGTGGAATGCCACAGGTTTGTTGAAAAATGTTTAGGTTGGGATCATGATAGTCTTTAACTTCATCCGTAAGCAGTTTCAATCATTATTATGCTTTTGGATATCAGATTGGGCATGGTCATGAGAATATGCCATAGATGATATCATTCATGGACACTTCGATAAATGGGCTTCATAAGGCACGATCCTACTGGTTAAGGTCCTTCATTTTTTTATCGATTGTATTTGCTAAAACTCTATATTTAAAATACTCATATTATCAATGCTCAAAGGCTATATCATAAATAGTTAATATTCATAATGAAATTTTAATGTAGATAGGATCAAACAAATTAAGTGAATGTCTCTTTTTATTAATATATAAAATAATATTATATTTATTAAATAAAAAGATTAATTTTATTTCTTATGGTTCAGGTTGTTAAAATTTCCCCCCCTTTAGAAATTTTACCCACAAAATTTTCATTTCCAAAATTTTTTTTATTTCCCACACTAAATTAGATGATGGCATGGTTATTTCATCACCTCCTCTAGATCCTACACTAATTTTTAAACCTGTTGTTTCTCTCTATCACATTGACAAGGTGCATTGTCTTATTTTGCATAACTTTGTCTCTATAACATATATCTTCATCGGCTACTCCCCATATGAGATAAAATTCTCAAATGATACCACCTATGGATTTAGTACATGTGAGGGTCCATTTATATACTTCCTAAAAACTGATATATGGAATACATCATGCACATCCGAAAGGTTAGGTAGGATTTCAAGTCAGTAAGATAGCACTCTAATGAGATAAAGGATCTCAAAAGTGCATATGAATCTTGGGATAATCATTCCATTAATCCCAGATATCATCTATTTATCCCATGTATATATACATAATAATACCATGTCTCGATTAAAAAACTCTAGGTCTCATTGATGATTTTCATCGTAGCTCTTTTTTCAACTCTGAGAATCCTTGATTTGATTATAAATGGTCATAACCTTTTCTAACATTTCCTTGACAATTTCCAAACCTAGAAGATTTTGTTCCCCAACTTCATCCCAACATGTAGGTATTTTCACCTCTTGCCTTAAAGAAATTCACAGTGAAAAATTTTGATTTTCTGGTGGAAACTATTGTTGTAAGAGAACTCAACTAGAGTAATATGCTGATCCCATGATCCTTTTAAGTAAATTTACAATTATCTAAACATTTTTACAAATGTATAGACTGTCCACTTAGATTTTCCATCAGTTTGGGGGTGAAAATTCATGCTAATGTTTTGCATAGTATTTAGAGAATATTATATACTTTTCCAAACCATGGGGGTGAATATTAGATATCAATTAGGTATAATTTATATTGTAACACTATTTATGATCCCAAATTCCATGTTGTAAATCTGTGCATGCTGATCCAGTGATACATTTTATTGAATCATGGGGAAGTTTGTAGTGTTTTTTTGGAAATCCACCAAAACCTAGAGAGAATTGTTTCTATAAGATGTCTTTGGAAGTCTAGTGACAATTAATATAGTGTTGTTTTCAAATTTCCATATAGTTATGGGAAATGGTTGCATCATCCCCTTATACTTTTAAATTTCATCATTCACTTGATTTCATACGATGAACATGGATGTATATTCTACAATCTCATTCATATTCCCTCGAAATGGTGTTCTAGGACATCTCAATACTTATTTCTACTTCTTCAGTTAATAGAGAAGGTTGAACTATTGGAATCATCCATCATCTTCTTCTTTGTCTCTGAATATTATGGTACACATAGTCTTGACAAAAATCACACAAACACTACTTCATTAATATCAGACAATGATCTTACATTTCATTATATTCTCTAGTTTCTTCAAAATTCTCACATCAACACTTTATGTATCCACTAACCTCTGATGATGAGATGCTTGATAAATCATTTTTGAAAGGACTTTTGACATTCATTCATTAATTATTCTCATTTACATCCTCTTCACGCCTAAGAATATCAGATCAATCTCAATTATCATCAATGATAGAGTTGTTGGATCCTTTTTAAATAGATTGTATTCCACATTATTTTCCTTCCAAATAGGGTAGAGAATACAACATTCATTGTATTTGACAAACTATTATCATCATAATTAGTGAATATTTAGTTCTTTATGTTTTAATATATAGTTGAGGCTTTTGAGATCAATTTATTTTTCAATATTTTCCACAAAGAGATAATACCACCATATTTTCAAACAGAAGATCACTTCAGCCAACTCCAGAGTACATTGTGTGTAGTTATGTTAAAGAACATTATAATTCCATGAGTCATTGGCTATGAATTTTTAATTTTTCAATAACACACAACCTATAAATTTCATAGAATCATCTCTAAATACCACAAAAATCTATCTACATGTGTGTAGTGTTAGCACATGAGTAGCGATAAACCTCCTTTCCAACTACATGAAGATCTCTTCACATTCATCATTCCATGAATGCTTAAATAACTTCTAATTTGTCTTGGTAAGAGGTATTTAAAATCATTGTAAATTTTTCACAATTTTACAACAATACCCATCTAACCTAAGGAGACTACGAATATCTATCACAAATTATCACATTATCCATCCTTAAATTGCTTCTATCTTTGAAGTAACCCTAGATATCCCATTTCTTATGAGTATATACCCAGTGAATGATACATCCTTCAAATATAACTCACATTTTCTATACAATGAAAAAAACATCGTCTTTTTCAGGTTTCATAGCATAGTACTCAGATGCTCCTCCTTGCTTTTGGAGTGTATTTGAATATTGTGTATAATGACAACCAGAAATTTACCGAGGTAAAATATAAATACTCAATTCATAAAATTCAGGATGATTTTTGGATCAGTAGTGAGTCCAAATTGAATTACTATGATCTAATAGTCCACATACCATGTATGAAAATCAATTTTTGGGATATCTTCCTTCTTCATCCATACATGATAATATCTCATCCAATGATCCAACTTGGGGAGGAATTTTTATTAATGTAGATGTTTGAACAAGACATCAATATATGGAAGAGTATTCATGTTCTTTATCATGATATTTTTTATCTTGTGATAATCAATGAAAAGGCACATTGACCCATCTTTCTTCTTGACAAAGAGGACTTCTGCACCCCATGGTGAAGCAATTGGGTGTATGAACCATAATTTTAGATTCTCCAATATTTGTTTCTTTAGCTACTTAGGTTCCCACCATCTAATTTATATGGAGCCATGGATAATGGAAATGTCCCTAGTATAATCTCGATTGAAAATTCTACATCTTATCTAGGGGGAAGACCTGCAAATTCATTAGGAAACACATCATTATAATCCCTAATAATAATAATGTATTCAAGGATGGTTCATGAAATAAAATCCATCATTAGATCTAGATATTATTTCTCATTGGGAAATAATATCAATTCTTGAGATGATGGTTCTAATGAAGATTCATCTACTTCCATGTACATGTACATAATTAGGGGTGATTCAATATATAGAGGATGATTACCTTCTCATGGAATTTTATGTTGGATCAATATAGGGAAATCCAATACAAACATAGATTTTCATCAAATTACACAAATGGTAGTATGAAAATATTTGATGGGACGTTCATCACACAATAATTAAAATGTTTGTGGTTATAAAAATGTTATACAATAATAGCCTTCTTTACTATTTTTCATGACATCTCTACATCCATGCACTGCTATGGTTTATGAATAGTTCTACTAATATTTTTTGATAAGAAGGAATGTTTAGAACCAGAATTAAAAAGGTAAATTCACTACTCATGAATGAATATGTAGCATAATTTCCACCACATCATTGTCGGGATCCACCTCGGTGGTTGTGATGTATTAATATCGCTATTTCTATCATGGAGTTCTTTGGTCATCTTCAAAATCTATTTGTTTACCACATTGGTTTATTATGTGAAATCGTTCATTGTAGATGTAGCAGTGAACAATGCATTGAGTGTGGAACAGGTAACCTATTTCTTCTGTTATAATATCTATTTTCTTTTTTTTGATATCATTGGGTAGGTGACCTCCCATTCAGAACATAAATAATTTCTTCACCCCCTTAAGACAATTACCAAGGGGATTCTTTCTACACTTTAGACAAGTAAGGTTTTGAAGTTTCTTGGAACCATTGGATTTATTCATCGGATTTCTATAATTAAACTCCACCTTTTTCTTCTTATGATCATGACAACCTTGATATTGATCTATCTCGATTTAAAATTTTAGGTAACATCAGACAATTTCCTCATATATATAAATGTCACATATCGACAAATATTTTTATTGATTGGGTTTTATCCCATAGAAGAAGCAGTTAACCTTTCACTCAGGGTTAATGAAAAAGGCTAAGGCATATCATTCTATTATGTTTATGTTTTCCTCTTACTCCTCGTTATATTTTTCATATTTTTTTTCTTGAGGTCATGGAAATCCCTTTTCATTTAATGATAGAGTCTAAGGGGAAAATACTTATCAAAAATATTCTAGAAATCCTTCTACACCATAACATTCATGTCTTCCTCATGATTTATATATTTTTTTTCAATGTCCACCCCTGATCAAAATCGCCCACTATATGATAAATATCCAAATGAACTGTCTATTTTTCATAGAATTGATGGATGGAGAAGAGATTCTCAATAGAGTTGATCCATTTTTCTTTATTGAGGGATAAAATTGTAAATTGAAAGTAGGAGGCCTTTTTCACAATAGGATATCAATTTCAAATTGTTATCACTTAGAGATATTTGTATGATATTTTGATCAAGAATTATATTCAGAAATATAGTCATCCAACAAATTATCATCATGAAGTTCATGATTCTAACTCCGATGGGGCAGGGTATCTCATTGAGGTTGACATCACATTGCCCTTCAGGATTATTTTTACCTAAATCGTAATATTTCCATTCATTGTATAGAATAAAAGTAAAATTAGTAGTGAGAATTTTTATACTATTAAAAATAGAAAGGTTAATTTAAATTCAGTAATGTGATAACCTATAAATTAATTGTATAAACTTTACAAATGAATTTATAATATTCATTCTATGTTATCCACGATATATTTGCCAAAAAATATTCTTATGATCCTTTTTTATTCCCTTAAAAATGGTTCATAATTAGAATATGAATTTACTGAATCATATCCTCTATAAGTGTAAAACTAGGTTCATAGTTAGGCTTTTTGTAATGTACCACCTTACACTATGTCATGCTCATAACACCGTATCAAAGTTTTTACACATTGGTACATTTGTCGAAGAACCACATCCCCCCATGTAGTATCCAGCCAAGTATTTATTTTCTTTAATAATGACTCACTCTATTACTACCAAAATTTATGAGTTTTTTAATATACATAATCTTGTACACAAGGCATTATCTAGTGTTTTCTAATCCAAATCAACAAAAAAATTACTAAGTATTTCCTTTGATACCAACATTAACTACCCTTCACTTTGTTTCACATTAATATATGATTTATTACATGAAATTACACATAATAAATCCTAAATGATCGATATGTCTAGTGTGTCTGGGAAATATGTACGTTAAATGGAAACATATTCCATGGGATACAAAAAATATTTTTGAAATGTTCCATGTTATGATCAAATTTATCCATCGTACTTAAAATTATATTGGATAACATGGGAATATACAAAAGAAAGTGGTGAGATATAAATACTAGTAATGAAATAAGCATGAAATCACATGATGAGAACAATACTTGTTATAAAATAGGATTAACAATTTATAATAATGGAACATCAATGATAAGGCATGATAAAGCATGATAATCATAACATGGGAAATGTTGAAACAACATAAAATACGGCATCATATACATATTTCAAGGATAATATGCCAAGATGTAATGGTGTAAAAAGTACCATAAAGGAATTGGGTTCACTCCCAATACCAAAATTATATATCGTGATAGTAGACAATACCCAATTCATTGGATCCATATAAAATTCTGGTCTCATCTCTCACTTTGGTTTCATTCTCATGCTTAAGTAAGCCACATAGATCATAAAACATGGATTATTTTTTGTCAAATTTTATTATGTAAACAAGGATTGTCGAAAAAACATTTAATTTACCAATACAATAATTATAATTGAGTAATGGTGAACACCCTAGATTGAAATTGGGTAGTAGTATTCACTAAAAAAATTTGGCATTGAATCTCGCTGTGAAATTACAACAGCGTAACAGTGTCACATAGAAATTCATCAAATTGGTTGATGAGAGATAAAGTGGTATATCTTTATTTATAAATATTGAGGATATTGTGGGGAATATTTTAAAAAATAACCCACCAATAGAAATTAAATATAAAATGTATAAGAATATAAAGTAGCTTGAATAAATAAGTGAATAGAAAGAACCATTACCTTTACTGTATGAATCTAAAAACATGAAAGGGGGTTATTGAGATCTTAGGGGCAGCATGGGAAGATTATAGAGAGATTTGGATAGAGTAATTATGTTCTCTAAAGATTTTTAGTGTATTGAAATGGTATCTTTGGTTGGATTATATATTAAAAGAGAGGTTAATTCTTTAACATTTCATAAACAAGGAATTTGGATTCTATATAATAAAATAACAAAAACCAAAATTCATCCAATATTTTTTTCCATGTTTTTTTCTAAATAGGGAGGTTCTAATTATTTTATTATCCAATGGTCTAAACATATTAAAATAATTCCATTTCATAGGTGGAGATGATCCACACTATTAAATAAATGAATTTATAATATTAAAATATATTATATGTTTTGGAGGATTCGTAAAGGATTTATATACATATGAAAATAAAATTAAATAAAATTATTTTATGAGGTAAATATATATTTCACCTATGGTACCTACATATTATATATTACCTCATTTTTTGGTCATTATGATGTCATAATACAGAAGGTTTATTTATACATTATTTAATTTTTACCAGAATATTCTACTATCTAAAAAAATTAAGAAAAATTCACCATTGGTTAATTTTGAAATTATTATTTCAAAAATAATTTTTATTTTATATAAATAAATTTCTAAATATTTTCATTTTCACATATAAAATAATATTCCACATTAATTTATAAAATATGTGTTTTTACAATAAATTTTTTTGAACCCTTATTTAAAATTACATTTGACATCATTAAAATTATATCATATTTTATATATTATAAAAATAATTTAATAATAATATTAAATAAAAATATTAATTATTAAAAATATACATTAATTAAAAAAATAAATTCTATAATTTAATATGAATACTACCAAACAATACTCAACATGTTTTATAGAAAAAAATAATATTTATATAATGATGAAAATATATTCAATAAACAGTTATAAATAATGGACATGATTAATTTTATAGGGTGTTGATACATATCCATTTAATAAAAGTTAAAATACCCTGAGAGTATGGTGTCTATGAGTGATATTTTCATGGTATGGTTCGACAATGATTGTTTGTTTCATGATCTAAAATATCTTGAACTTCTTTTGTAAAAGAGTCTTCTCATTCTTATGTTACTGGATTGTAGTTTTTTTCTTAACTATGTGAAAATCCTAGAAATGAAATCTCCCATGGAAGCACTAATAAATTGGCTTTATTGGGCATTATCATACTGGATGAGGGTGTTATATCCAATTTTATTGTATCAATTATATTACATACAACCCTATATTTAAACAATTCATTTTATCACTGCTCAATGGATATATCATAAATAATTATGATTATTAATGGTCGTTTAAATATTATACGATAAAACCAATTTAGTGTAATCATTTTTTTCTAACCATGTAACATAATAAGAATATTAATTAATTTATAAAAAATATTCTATAATATTTTGGGTTATTACATTACTATTTGTTAAAATCTTCATCTATATGATAAATCGACATCACAACATTATATATTTTTGAGAATTGATTTATGGTGAGATCTTCCAGATGGACATGAGCCATTATTTCATGATTATGGATTAAAAGAACTATTTGAATTCATAGGCCTTTGTTGTATAAATTTCTCAATTGTTACTTGATCATTCTTAGGGGGTGTGGGGTTTTCCACATATTAATTTTTCTATTAAAAACTTGAATTAATTAATAAATTATAGTTATAATTTTTAAAAATTCCTTCTACCATGAGATTGAGAATCTCATTTGAGTATTCATCACATTTCCCTTCATATTTGGTGTTGACCTGGTTTCTCCTATTTATAGATTTATCTCTAAAAATGGAAAATAATGGATGATAATTTGTGAACAATTAACACATAAATGGGAAACCATTAACATTAAAGGAAAAATCTTAAATTTCATGTATTCCTTAACAAATAAATTTATAATTTTTTATCAAAGATAACCAATATCAACATTTTAACACAAATTATTATGGGAATTTTTGTTCCCTTTGATATGTTTCATAATGAGATTTGGAATTTTCCAAATCATATCCCATCAGAGTGTCAAACTAGGTGTTTCAAAAGATTCACTAGGTGATTATCAAGAAAAAACACATGAATCATGTTTCTATTTAATTGAACCTAGGTGTATCTGCTCCAGATCTGAATCCAATTTTAGTTCACATGTAGGGATTTTATTTGTTGAAATCATTTTACCCTATACAGTACTATATATTTTGGATTTTTTCCTTTACATTGACTCATCTCTAAGTATTATAAAATTGTTTTCTAATATTAATGCCAAAATTAACTAGACCATTATTTAATAAAAAAATCACAAACCATATATTTAATATACATTATATCATGATTTATTATATAAGGATAAAATTAAGAAAACACCATAATATGATAATATTTTTCTTATTTGTGTAATTTGGTTTACATAATAATATCCTAAAATAGGGGTACACTGATATTAATGAATACCCGTTAATATTCTCAAAAATTTTATTTTCTCCAAAAACTACAGGGGATAACTTACTAACGTACATGAGAATGGGGTGAGCTATAAATACCAGTAAGAAAATAATAAAATAATAGAATAAGGTAAATCAATACATTTAATTGAAGAGTCATACCAAGATATCATTAGTGGGGTGAAATTTATAAACATGCAAATTAAATCATAATATATGATAATAGCAAGAAGAAAATATAAGAGTGTATAAACAATATAAAACATGGCATCATAAACATAATTCATGGATAACCTACATGAATTAAAAACATAGTTTTCAATGGATAGCCTATAATTCCGAACACAAGCTATCTTATGAGATAAAAACATTACATGATTCATTGGAGGGATATATTATTATAGGCCCTCCCATCACATTCATATCATGTATGTGCATAAGTGTTCCCCACAGATGATTGAACATAAGGATTTATTTTAACACAATTAATACCATTATTAAGAAGTGTTGGTTAAATACATGGAATTTAAAAATCAATTATGAATTGGAATATCTATGTGAATACCCTTGAGTGTAAATTGGGATGGGTATTCACTACCCAATTGATTGGATTGGAAAATCATAGAATAAATTTCGGTAGTATATCAGGGGTGCATAATCTTTTTGGGAAGGGTTTAATGATAGTCAAAGGGGTATCTAATGACATGGAAATCATAAAAACAATAATGAGTATGTTCAAAAACATATACTAAAATGAAAATTTTGAAATCAAAACATATAATATAAACATTGTTCCTAAATAAATAGGAGAAGGATATGATCTATTGACTTTTGAAGGCACATCTAAATGCTTGGGAATAGATTCCTAAGAGAATGTGAATACCATCATATGGATCTATTGATGTAATTTTCGAGTAAATTCATGATCAATGGGTTTTACATGATGATTAATGAAATTTTGGGTGGTTTTACATATCAAAACAGAGGGGAATTCAATATTACTTTTTTAACATAGGTTCTGGACTCTATATAATAAATTAATCCAAACCACAAACCATCCCATGGGTTTTCTCATATTTTTTCTCAAAGAGGGGTGTATTTAATTATTTAATAAGTACATGATACTAAATCATTAAAATAATTAACATGGTGATGTGGAAGTGAGTCATGTTTAAATAGAATTAATTTATGAACATTAAAAAGTAATACAGGTTTTGGAGGATTCCTTATGGAATTACAAAATTAATCAAAATAAATAATTAACACATTATTTTAAATGGGAAACATAATTTTTTTTATAATCATTATAGTGTCTATTACTATACTTTTTGTCTTTTAGGAAGTTATAATACATACCGTATTTGTATACCATACTTATTTTTTACCTAAAATTTCTATTTTCTCAAAAAAATTATTAAAAATTCATTATTAAATAATTTAGAAATGATTATTTTGAAATTCATATTAATTTTATCAATATAATTCACTAAACTTTAAAATTTACACTTTGTTATCACAACCCTCAATTACTAAAAAAATTTAGGTTATCTGTAATAATTTTTTTGGACCTTATAAAATTACATTGGACTTCATAAACATATATTATAATATATTTTTAAATAAATAATTATTTAATAATAAAATTTTATTAAAAAAATATATATTAAAAAAATATTAAAATAATGAAAAATATTCTATTTATTGAAAATATATATTTCCCAAAAACAAAATTTCTCTTTCATCATAACAAAATTCATTTATTATCGAACTCTTTATTTATTAATTTATAAAGTAATAAAAAATGGATAAATATAATATTTATTTTATCAATATTAAAATTGAAAACTAAATTATATTAGTATATTCTAGATTCATAACTCCTTATTACACAAGTGTATGACCTATTGGTAAGGAGTGAAATGGTGGGGCATTCATGGGGTGGTTCGGTGAACATGGTTTGGCTCATGATATCAATAAGATTGAAATTCTCTCATAAACTATTTTTTTCTTGATTTACATTTTGAATCTTGTATTGGTTCCTTTCAAGGGTAGAGACTACCAATTAATATCCCATGGTATATCTAATTGATGGACTTTATATGGTACGATCCTACCGGAGGAGGTCATCTCTCCTTCATTCTGTGTCAATTAGAGATTATCATAATCCTTAAAATAATAATATTAATTTCCAATGTATGATGAATATATTATCAATTTTTATGATCCATAATGGTCTTTTAAATATATAATATTCCAAAATAACCAATCATTTACATTTTTTTCTATAATTACATTACATAATAAGATATTTATTCATTCACAATTGGGATTTCGTTTATAAAATATTAGGTCTTTAAATTTGATTTGAGAAACTAAATTATGAGGGAAAGATTTATTTAAGGGTGTGAGAATATATCACCCTGATATTTCAAAAGAACATTGTGTCTGAGTGAGTATACAACAATAATCTCCTAGTTAAAATGACAATAAAATGTTATTATTAAAGTGCTATAGTTATAACCTACACGTTAAATTGGAATTTTTGAATAGGAATAACCCTATTATGAAATAAAAAAAATTCTATGAAAAAAAATTTTATTTATTAATTATTTTTAAATAAACATTGTGTTTTTGGAAAAGTTTATTTATTCTTAAAAAATTGGTTTTCATCAAAAATGTTTTTATTACTTTTTGTAAGAAAATATTATAATCAATTTTTAGAAATTTTAAAAATATATTGGTTAAAATGAACAGAATTTTTGAAATCATCATATAAAAATATCTTAGGTTGTTATTTTTGGGTTTTTATGAATGTATAGAGTTTTTAGTAAATAGTGAAAATAATTGTTTTCTAATTTTTTTAAAACAATAATTTATTCTCATTTAAATTTCCCAATAATATTTTAATTTTAAAATAAATTAAAATAATACAAATTTATTTAAAAAATATATAATTATTTACAAATGAGACATAATTATACTTTATTTTGGAATAAGTTTAATTTTTTAGCAAAAAAATGTTTTTTTTCTAAAATATGATTTCCATTATGTTTTTCTAATTTAGATTAAAAGTAATTTATTCCACATATACAAATATATTTTGGTAAAATAATATTTATTTATGGGGTTATTATTTAAAATTTAACCATTAATTAATTTTTTATATATTTCTGATGATGTTTCATTATTACTAAAGAGTAAGAAATATATATTTTTTGAAATGTGATATCATTTATGATATCTTGAAGGAAAAAATATTAAAAAAAATTATTAAATATATATAAATAGAATTTATTAGAAACAAAATAAAAATATCATCCAAAAATATTTCAAAACATAATAATTATATTTTTTTGATCAATATGAAAATCATTTTTATTTTTGACATAGTGCTTATGCATGACATGAAAAGTACAATTTGGTTTCCTAAATTTTAATTTTTGGAAGTAATAAGTTCATTATTGATTTATTTTTTACATATTAAGTGTCATTTAGGATTATTTTTGATATATATATGTTTTTTTAGTTATTTAAAAAGAGAAATATCGAAATTCTGGACCAATAATAATGTAACGTCGAAAAATACAAAATAACATATTAAATAAATTTCCATGAAATATATTTGAATAAATATAAATATTGAATGAATATAAAATCATATATTAAACATTAAACATCAATGATAGAGTGATAATGTGATGTAAGAGGAAGAAAATTTAAAACCCAATGAAAAAATGTTGGTTCATAGAGATCCCTTACTCGATGCTCTGAAATTGTTTTAAACTTGAAATTAAAATCATATAGAATAAAATTAACATTTTTAATTATTAAATATTGAAATTTTTTCTTATAAATTTGATTTATTATAATTTTCTTATATTTTTTATAGCCAATTAAATGAGAATTAATTGTTAATTTCTTGGTTCTGAGGGTTCTAAGGTGAGATCACTTGTGAAAACATATATATTTTCTTCTAAAATGTGAATAAATCTATTGAAATTAAATAAAATTTTATTAATTTATATAATAATTAAAAGTACACAAATACAAATATGTTTTACAACATATGTATGATTCCTTTATTAAGAAAGATACAATTTCTTGGTCAGTTCACTTAGGTATTTTCACCGACCATCGTGAACTATAGTTTTTATATCTAATTATATGATTAGTAAAACATTACATAACATGAATTAAGTTGTTATGTAATTATTATAATAATTTTTAATCATAATTATATTTTAATTTCAATCATTGAATGTGGTGTAGAAAAAAATTGTGCATTGTTCATGGAGGGGTGACCCAACTATATTTTAAACAGTACTTTTGTTTTAGAATGTAATAAAGGGAGGGTAGAAGATGAATATATCATTAACACAATAATAAAATAATATATTTATGATAATAGTTCCACAATGTTGTGTTGGATGACTGAGGTAAAGAGAATGTAGAAGAATAAAATAATTTAAATGTGAACATTTTATATTGTTACCACCTGGATGTGGTACCATGAAATACATCTTAAGGAGATTTTGGGACTATATATTTAGAACAAGGCCAGTATGTACATGGGGATAGATTTATAGAGATAGTTGGATAGATATTTGGAAATATAGAAGTTTTAGATGGTGTGAGGAGAATATGTAGTGACAATGGTATTTTTCAATGTAGGGAGGTGTAATATAATTAATTTTTCATGATAATAAAAAAATAATAATAATGATTTATGCCTTTTTTTGAAATATTAATTTTATATAAAAATATATTAATAGAATATTTAAAGAAATTTAAAGGCTAAAATCCCATTTAACACCATGGGATAATATATTTAATATTTTCAGTGTTTGTAACCATGATAGTTTGGTATTTTGAGTCCCATAACATCTTATTATATTCTAATTAATTATAATAATCATACTATATTATGAACTTGTTTTTTTCAAAATAAAATAATATATCCTAAGAAGTGTATTTTATGAAAAATCTGAGACCATGAATTGATCCTTGATGAGGGGTTTACCCAAGGAATGATATATCATTATTGTGTGTTGGAATATTGTTAATATCACATGTTACGACTACTTGTTTAATATTTTTATTTATATATTTCAGGAAATAGTTTAATTTCTTCCTAATGGTGTCTCATATGAGAAATATGTGGCCACCGTTAGGTTTAGGATGATGGATTTACTATATAAATTATATAAAATATTTGTGTGTTATGTCTTTGGTCAAGATATTATGTGAATATAAACTATATAATATTTTTATTAAATATTTGTGTGGATAAAATTTCATATCTCCCTAATGGTGCGTCATATGATTAACCAGAGACCACCACTACGATTGGGATGTGGGGTCTACCCAAGGAGGGACATAAAATTTGTACACATTAGGAATTGTGTTTGATCTCATGTAAGGATATTTTATTTATTTTTCTATTATTGTGTTATTAGTAAATTAATTATAAAAAATTGGATTTTTACTATTCATTTTATTTTTAAATTCCTTAACCCACCATTTTTCAGGCAGGGATGATATAAATATATCTAATACAACTTTTTTGACCATTTAAATTAGAATAGATTTAATGATTTGGAATTAATTTCTCCATATTGATGATTAGGGATGGAAAACATGCATGCACATTTGAGATCATAAAATATTATAACCACTCAGCATCCCATTTTGGTCGATATGGTTGAGTATGGATGATTCAAATACTCCCATACAAGAAATTAGAAGTCTTTTACATTCACCATTCTTGGTTACAAGAATGAATTTTTGGTTCTCCTCCATAGAATTACTATGCTAGGCGCCTGAAGGGGTTATCCTAGTTTCATAATTTTTTTGTTTAATTTTATCTCCAATTGTTCACTTATTCTAAAATTAAAATAAATATGTTTTTTTAAATAAATAAATATAAACTAAATATATCGATACATTATAAAAATATTGAAATATAATATATGTTATTTTTTTGGGGAATTATAATTAGTAAAATAATATAAATATAATTGAACTGAATTGTCATAGATAAATATAGATTTTTATCGAATGATGATTATGTTATATTCTCATTGATATTTTAAATAAGTTAATAGAAGAGATTTTTTAAAATTACCAAATTATTATTTTAAAAAATTATTTAAATGTTAATTACATCAAATTATAATTTATAAGTAATTAACAAATAAAAATTTAATAAATTAATTTATTATCAAATTTTAAAATCTTGAAATTATCAATGATAATTTTAAAGAATTAGCAAGTAGTAATTACATAATTTTATCTTTGGAAATATAATTATATTTTTTCATTAATATTTATATGGCATGACTCATGTGTTTTCTAATTAATTTATATATATAAATAATCAAATGTTATTTTATAATTATTCTTGAGGATAATTTTTTTCGAGCACGACATTGAGCTAAAATGATAATAATGAAATTATATTGTTGAAAAATAGATAAATAATATTTTTGAAATAAAAATTAATTATAATAGATTGATAATGTGAGGAAATATGGATAAATTTCATAACCTAAAGGAAAAGTGTTTTTTGAAGAGATACATCACCTAATGTTCCAGAATTGTCCCACACTTTCACATAAAATCATGGATAATGAATTTATAATTAGTAATTACTTTATTCAAGGATTTTTCAATAACTATTTGAAATATTATAATTTTATTTTTATATATATAACCATTTTAATTACAAGAAATTGTAAATTTCATTTTTTAAAGGGTGTTTGTTCCATTGTTTCAACCTCAGATTGCTTTTTGATAGTCAAATAATTTCTAGTCAACTAGTAATAGAACTAAAAAAGTTAAATGAAGTGGTATTAATTTACATTTATTAACTAAAATGATTGCAAATACTCGGATGTGTTCTGATATAGGGATGATTCACTAAGTAAAAATGCTTCCATTTTATATTTAGTTCATTTAGGTCGTTTTGCTGCCCGTCACAATGTAGATTTGTTTTATTTAATTGAATGATTATTATAAAATTAATAAATGTTAATTAAATCAAAATATTTTAATTATAATAATTTTCTACCATATTTATATTTTTATGATCAGCCTAAAAATTGGTGGAGAAAAATGAACTGTATTGTTCATTGGGAAAGTGAACCAATCATATCATAAACAATACATTCATTTATGAAATAAGAAAAATAGATGGTAGAAAGTGAATATACAAAAAATAATATAATATATTAACGATTCGGGATTTTTATTTAATATTGGATGAGGGAGGTGAGGAGAATGTGGAATATGAAAATAATTTAAAGGAGAAAATTTTAGAACATTTCCTCTTTAATGTTGACTCTAGAAATATATCTTAATAAATTCGGGATAATAATTTTTAGGTGAAAAGACAACTGTATATGTGGTGATAGAAGTCAGTGGATATTTGAATAGTGATTTGGAAATATTCAAGGCTTATATGTTGTGGGAATAATGTCAGGTGAGGGGTAGTATTTATACGGGGGTGAGGGGTGGTTTTGAATATTATATTCATTTGTTTATTATTTTTGGTAATGATTTTAAAGAGTATAAATTATTGTGATATGTGTAGTAAATGTTTCTTGTCATTTCAAAATAATGGTTTCTTACATTATACATGAATAAAAAATCCTGGTGTTTATCTTATATTGATAAATACCGTATTTTACTGTACTTCAATATTCACAAAAAATTCCACTATTTTAAATACATACCAAAAAATCAACATATTCTTTTATCAAATTTATATTCCGAAAATAAAATAAATTTTATTAAAATTTCTTTATAAATATGAGACATTTAATTTATAATAGAAAATCCTCATTTATTTGAAAAATACAAATTTTAATATTAAGATATATTTTATGAGCCTTTGAAAAGGCACAAAAGGTATAATAAAATCATCTTATAATAATTATAATATTTATTAATAATTTAAAAACCCATATTATGAAAATTACTATTATTTTGATTCATTATATTTTTCTAAAAATTAAAAAAAATAAATTTTTTTATAAAAATCTGAATACATAATTTATCATTTATAAAACATTTATTTACCAGGATCATTATATAATACATCATATTATTAATTTATATGTAAACTAAATATAATTTTACACTTCCATGGATAAATATACTATTCCAATTGTCATGTTGTTATTCCATTAGATAACTATTCCAAATTACTGTATTTTAATAGTCATATTTCCCCCCACCATTATATAAATACCTAATATTTCATTCATTATTTGTTCAATTATATTTAATGTCATGGTAATATATTTTTATTTTAAAAATTCATATTTCATTACTAATTTTATGCTTTATTTCTACATTGTTTTTCGTGGGTATGATTATTTTGGGTGATTGAGGACATCTAAATTTTCGTGTTAATATTGTCTTATTTTATATTTTTTCCCATTATAATACATTCAATTATAATCGTCATTTTTTTATTTAAAAATACTTTTCAAATTAATATAATAAACTGAAATTGGTTTTATCTTTTGGTTTGTGTAATATAATTCTAAAAAATTATAATAATGTAAATTAAATTAATAAAATTCTAGGTCATTATATAAATACACATCAGAAATCATAAAGTATAAATTTATATATAATTATATGAATATGTACTAATGGAGATTATTGAAATTTTTCAAGGATTAAGACTCCTCATTATATTACCACCCTTGAAGGGACAACATGGTGGCTGATGCTCTGAACATAAATTATCATGCTATTGTATCCATGAAAAGGATCGAAAGATTCCAAATATTTATGGATATATGACCTATTGACATCGAAATAATAAGGTACTAGATTAACTCATACCTTGGATAAATTGTTATTCAATCCTAAAATTATGTGATAACCAGGGAAGTATAAAATGATGATATAAATCTTCCAAATAAGGATCAAAATGCTCCAAAATTAACCCATTAAAATGATACTATTATATGATATTGAAAAAATATATGTATCTAAACAATATAACATATAAATAAGTATATTTTGGATGATGAACATTCTACATCATCTATTATTCAGTATGGTAACATAAATATGAATAGATATATCAAATAGAACTAATGGAGGTAAAAATGAAGAGGGATATTATACTATATAAATCATGTCTGATGATCTACAAGTATGATAATTATTGATGATAAATTCCTAAAGAGAATATTCAAATATCACCTATACCCATATGGATATCAAAAAACATCACTATTGATTTTGTGGTTGGTCTTCCAAAGAGCCCAATGCTTATAATGTTATTAGGGTTTTAGAAAACTATTAGATGAATTTAACATATGTTATTATTATTTTTGGGGGTTATAACACTCTATAATAATTAAATGATAATTATAAAGTATATGGTAAGGATAAATATTTTATGACATTCATATAATATATTATCATGATCTGATGTGCACTATGATGTTTTGGAGAATTATTTTACCAACATAGGATAAAAAATATATCATTATCATAAGGGAACTGTTTTAGGATTTGGTTGGTATGATTATTAGAACTCATATATTAATGGATATAGTTTTATATAGAATGATATTAAGGCTAAATATATATCATATAATTACTAATATGATTCAAAAAATTAAATGTCACATTGAAGAAGTTAATTTCAAAAAAAGCACTACGTTTATAATCATCAATGGGAATAGGAATTTGAGGTTAAGGAATTGGTATTTTTTTTAATATAATTATGGAATATGGTTATGATTTTTTTGAATAAGAGAGATTTTTTGTTAATGATTGTATTGAACCAATCACAAGTGTATGATGAGTTCATTATAATTTTATCAAAGATGTTGATTCAAAATCCATGAAATATAATAAAATCAATAACGGTGTACTAGACTCATTTTCTATATTATAAATAATCAATATAGATCTTGGATCATAGGGATAAATTTATATGAAAATCAATAGTCACCTAGTGATAGTTCTATAGAGAAATCATATGATTGAATATGAAATGAGGGAACCCAAATATGTTATATGATAGAATTACCCTCGATCATTTTAATATAAAAAATGAAATCTTGTAGGGAAAAAAATTAATGATGGAGAATATTTCAAAATATATTATTTGTGTGAAATTCAATAAAATATTTTTTATTGGTTGGATATCTTGTTTTACACGAAACTCTGAGCTAATATATTCTATGACCTATTTCATTAAGGTATAATATTACAATTTAAAATGAAATAAAATGAAATATTTTATAATATAACTAATTGAAATGTAGTTATGAAATTTATAAATGGAATAAAACCAATATATATTAAAGATATTGTAATATTTATATATTCATTATGATGATCTCCAAGGAAGATTATATAACCAATGATACTATAAAAAGAATGAAATATTAAAAATATGATAAACATTTTTTGAAATAAATGGATGAATATGATGAATGGATCATTGAGAAATGTGTATGGTTATATAACGGAATAAAAAGTAATAATGTGGTAGTTTAAAATACAATTTTAAGACATATTATTACTGGGTATATGGTCATTGGATAAATAACCATTACATATAACAAGCAGATTTATGAAATTACTATAATCCTATTAATACTATTTTTAGAAATGAATAATTTATTATAAATCATATATTATAAATTAATAATAAATAATTAATATCCATTAAATAAATAAGGAATGATAATAAATACAAATATAATCATACCTTATATAAGATATTGTTTTTATTGAAGGAAAATCAATTTTTATAAATTATTATGATTTATTATTTTAATGTTATATTTAAACTAATTATTGAATATATTTGATAAAATAAATTTCATATTTGGAATCTATTAATTAATATTAGGTAAAATTGTTGATTTAATATTTTGGGAAAAATTACTGAGGTGAATCGTGAGTGAGATCAATAAGTAGTGAAAATAGTAAAATGTCATATGTGGTTAAAATAAGGTATAAATTTAGTGAAATGAAATAAATTTATGTAATGGATTTAATCTATAAAATATTTTTATCCACTTATGGGTAACATTACATGTCACATACTAACACATGATACCCATTACCAAAACACTAGAGCTATCTTTGGAAAGGATAAAAATTAATTACTAATCCCTTTATGATAGAAACATTATACTAGTTATTATTAAAACAAATTTTGAATTATTTTACAAATAAATCCATCAAGTGGATCCCATTAGAGAACTCAAAATTATCATAACATAGATTTTTGAATCATATATCTAAATATTTAAAACAATAAAAATAACTCACCATCAATATAATATAAATAAATGTTCATGAATAAACTTAAATATTTTTACAACACATCATTTTAGTGTATATTTTCTCTTTTAATTGAGTAAATTTTTTATATCTTATAAAGAATTAAATTTTAAAATTAAATTATAAATTCTCATAAATTATAATATGAAACACAGTTTAATGTAGTTAAATTGTTCAATAATGAATTATAATTCTCATTTCAAATATAATTTATTTTAGAACAATTATATTTCATTAATTGGGAATTTTTTTTAAATATAGTATTTTTAAGAATTTATAAAAATAAAATTTATCTATAAAATTAACGTAAATAAATAAACAATTAAGATGGTAGAATTGATGAAATAATCTTGTAACTATAAAGTGTTATAAATTTTTATTTAGGTCTAAAGATAAATTTATTTTAAAAAGAATTATTTTTTATAGATAAATATGGTTTATTTGAAGTATAAAATTTATAAAATATCATTTATTATACATGATAAAAATTAATAATCATTCCTGAAATTATTGTCTATTCGTTAAAAATGATGATAAAATCATTTGATGATAACAAGAAATATTTTATAGAGAATTAGTTTTTATGTGTGTGATTTTTATAAATTAAATTGATCAACATTAAATAATTATTTTAATTAAGAGTATTTATAATATTTTAAAAAAGTACTTTACGAGTAATTTAATGTTATTTACTAGTCATGGAATGATTGTATGTTCATTTTTATATGTTAGTGGATATATTCCAAAATAAATAGTTATCGTGGCATTTTGTGTGATTAATTTAATATTAATTTTTAACATTAGAAATTATATATTTAATATTTGATTACAAATTTGGAATTAGGATGTTAAAATAAGGTAATTAGATAAATTTTTTTGTTCCTTGATGAATAATTATCGTGGTAAAAATTTTATCACTGAGGTAATTATTAAAATGTATAAAGAGGTGTTAAAAAAGAGATGATGATTAAATTATCATAAAACATTTATAAATTTGATTCATTTAAATAATTTAACAATGTATTATATTATCCTATAGAATGGTAATGTCACAACAAAGACTTATTTTAAAGATATTTTTTTTCATTTAATTTACAATGTTTCCTTTTTTCTGTTATCCCATACATTTTTGGAGGAACAGGTGAGTTTTAATGATTCAGGGAAAACCATGGGCCCATTTACAGATTTAAAAACCAATTTTGATTATTTTATTAATAATTAATTTTTCAAAAATTTACACCCATTCCACTTTCCGATTGACATCTCTTAGTATATTAAAACCACAATATCCATTATGAACTCATTGTAATCTATAATCATGATGGATTTGTTGTTTTTATTAAGGTATTGGGCCAACCCGAAATCCCATTTCTTGTATTAATCTTCATTAATTATTTATTAAATCATTTAATTTATATGTTTTTTTGTGATTCCAACTCTTACCCAAACCCACTTACCCAAGGTGCTCTGCCATGCTCTCCCCCCCCTCTTTTGAGCTCATATTCACCACGAATATTGGGCAAACCTCTCCGAATTTCTCAAAATCACCCAAATTTGAAGAGGTAAATTTTTTCATTAAAACAGCTTTATTTTTTACACTTTTCCCCCATTTTAGTTTCTAGATGACCTCTTTATACTTATTTGAACCTAACATTCATTGTTGGTTGTTTTTATATTCAACAACTAGTTTTTTGGGTCGTTTTATTCAATATTATCTCAAGTAAGTTTTTCTCTCTTCATTTCATTCCTTCCCCTTGGAGTTTCATCCATCTTTAATTAAGTTATAAAATGTCCAGAAGATAGGATTCATAATTAGGGTTTGATTAGGTGTCTTTTTGGTTAAATATTTAGTATGGATTTTACTCAGACATGGTGAGATAGTGATGCATTTGAAGTTTCACATGACGAATAGGTGTTTTGAAACAAAAGGTAGGTGATTCCATGTGTAAGAATCCTATTATGAGTTATATTTTCTTCATTCATATTTTTATCATGATCTAATTATATAATGTTTGGTTTGGGAACCATTTTTTGTAGTATTGATTAAGTATTTACTTTCAAAGTTGCATATTTGTTTGAAAATATGTGTATTTCATGTCTATCGTTTGTTTTATCATTTGAGGTAATTTGATAACAATTTAAAGTGGATTAAAAACTGATTCTAGGGCTGAAAAATATATTTTGTATTGGTATTGGGGTGATTTTGTCCTTGAATAATGATTTTGAAATGATATTTGTGAGAAAAAAATGGTTATACCCCGTGATATTGTTTTATGAAAATTGAAAGTGATTTATTGAGTTAAAAAGGTAGTAAATGAAATTACATGTACTATTTTGGTGAGTGTGTTTACTTTATATGGGATTTTGGAGGGTAAAATAGTGATTTTAGGTATTAATCATTTTTAAATTGTTTTATAATTTTACGAAATGATTTTTCAATTTGCAAAAATGTGTGAAACACGTTTGGGCGCTATTTTGTGTGAGTATGATATGAAAAATGAATTTTTTTTGTGAAATGAGTATTATAAAACATGTGTGTGTGGTGTTTGTTGTGTGTGTGACTTGGAACTAGAATTTTAATTTTCAAATTCTAATTCATGCCTTGTGGAACATGTTTTAGCACAAGTGGAAAAACCAAGGAATCTAGGTGGGTGGACGTTTACTTGTACGTAAGTGATCATGTGCGGTTTGGCCCCAGTTTCAAATAGCAAGTTTGAAGATGAAAAAACTAACTAATATATGATTTTGATAATGATGATTAGGTTTGGTGACCACTAGGTTATGGTTATGATCATTACTAGTTGATTGTGTTCACGAGAACAAATATTGGTATGGCCACGTTCACCAAGATACAATGTACTTGGGACCCACAACAAGCTAGTGACTAGGGGTTATTTCCCTTTGATTGTTCTCATTAGGTACATTACTCTAACCATTATCATTAGATATATTTTCCTAGTTAATTCAAGATATTTGGAATTCGATATAAATGTGTGGATTATTTAAAGTAACCCACTTGAAAACTATTTTCATTTAATGTTTAATCTCTTTAAAATACTTATTAGCATTTCATGTTAATGAATCCATGCATGATTTATATCCTTGAATGATTGCCACATATAATATTTTAGTGGTGTAATCCTACTGGTATTTGTCTCACACCCTAATTGCAACCTTTTTTGTAACTATACATGGTAATTTTTCCACAGGTTTAGGTAATGCTTTTAGTTCTAGTGGTTTGGGTTTCTAGCGGTCCTTCTCATCACAATATGGAGATTGCATGAGGTTGGTTACCATTGACATGAAATGGTTTTGGGTATTCGCATTTTCGGTTTCTTCATTTGTTATAGTCTCTGAGAATTGTTTTAAATTATGTAATTCAATTATGAATTTTTTGTATAAGATGGTTTATTTTGAAATTTCTAGATTTGTTATATTGATTTTTTTTGTTTTCTATTTATAAACTCAGATAAATCATTTTAAAATTTCATTTTGTGAAACCCTATAACCTTTTCTAGACCATGGGGATCGGGAACGCCCCTCGGGCCTTTCCGAAGGCTAGGCCGGGTGCCAGTTTCGATGGAAACCAGATCTGGTTTGTGACAAAATTGTATCAGGAGAGTTTATGTTTACTCTTTGGATCATTTTATTTTCGGATGAGTTGGCATTTTCTAGATCTAGGGTTATTAGGATGTGACATTACAATTAAATGTATGGTTCTTGGATAGATTACCTTGTGATGGGATTTAAGTCTCTAGGGGAGGTCAGGTTTTATCTGATTCATTTTGAATTCATGGGTCATTGATTGTTGGGGAAATTAAATGAGAGTTGGTTTAATGGTTTTAGTGGTCTCGCATGTCCTGGTAAGCCATGTAGAGCTAGGGATATTATCCTAGAACACTTTCTATGATAGTGATGTGATTGTAATATGGCCGTCAACTATATATTATATGTCACCCTTAACAACAAGTTTCCTCTCACATTGTCTTCTATCCTTTTGTTATGGAATCTTGGAATCTTGGTTTTAAAATTATAAATATGATGTGAATTAGGAAATGTGAACTTTTAAGAAATGATTTTTTATGTAATGAGGAAGTGGATTGATTTCATAAATAGGGGAAATGGATTTTTTTAATCTATTTTTAAATAGTAAATGGTTTGTTTACACCTATTTTAAAATTATTAATAATGTTAGAGTGGGTTTTGAAAATCTATTAAAAAAGACCTTACTGAATTATTGACAAGTATTTAGAGTTGAATGATTTTTTTTTGGAATTTATGTTTGGGGTTGTAATATAAATTTTTATTTTGTAATTAGACAACATTTTAAATGTTTTCAGAATAGTTAGAATATTGTTTATATAAGAAGAGATGGGTTCTTAAATAGAGGGGTGTTGATGAAAGGGTGCTTATATTCATAAAACTGGGAGTGTTTTGTAATGGGATGAAATGTATCCAAATTAAGGTATTAAATGAATATGAGTTTTTATTTCAATGATTGTGGCTTTGAAAATTTTTATAAGATGTAAATTAGGTGTTTATTATATGGACATCAGTTTTGAGAAAATGGATGTGTCAGTTTAAAGTTTGGTTTTGAAAAGTGGAAGGATTTTTTGTTTCAACCTTATATATTTACATCTGAGACAACATAAATATGGTTATATGGGATGATGGATGGTTAATGAAACAGATGAATGAGTTTTGGGATGGATATGAGTAGGGTGCCATGTGTGGTATGGAAATATGCATGTGTGAGGCCCATATGATATCATTGGTGGGTACGCTAACCACCAACCTCTTTATATACATCGATGTGGTTTTTTAAGGAAAACATGATAATGTGATGACTAGTTTGGGATGGTGTTTATTATTTGTTTTTGTAAATGTTTTCATTGTTCGATGTTTTTATTCCAATTACCCCTCTTGTTTTTACGGTGTTTTAGGTTTGTGTTTGGTCGGTAAACTAGGTGAAAGGGGTGGTTAGTGGTCTCTTCTAAGAAAAGGTTTGGAATCTTTTATGGTGGTTCCAGTCAACTATTCGGTTCTTCTTTGTGGTACATTTTGACCAATAGAACAACTTTATTGTGTTCTTGGGTTCACTCATTGGATAAAGTATTCTTCTATCAAGGGTTAATTCATGATTATTGTGAATCCCAGATTGGTTCGCCATTGGAAAATCCACTAGTTGATCAACATAAGGAATTTCATCTTGAGTTTTGGAGATTGAGTATACCCCCTTTACCTTTATATGTTTTGAGGATCCTCTTGAGGTGGGTGAGTTCTCGTCAATGTTTGAAAGAGGCCTTGGTTAATTATGTTAACTAATTCGTCGAAGGTGAAGGTAGTCAAGGGTTGTCAGTGTGGATGGTGTAAAAGATGGCCTCTAGGTCCTTCTTAGTCTATTCAAAGCATGGTATTATGTAAAACTACAAGAATAGAAAATATTGTCACGAGAGTCTGTTATGGAATCTTTCTATAATTCTATGATGTTTGGGGACATTGTATAAGATCCCCCTCTATGTATTTTTTCTATCAGTCGCAATTTTCATGTTTGGTGATGCCTTGTGGTGTTTTGTTCTCATTTTACTATAAATGTGAATGTTGTGAAATTTTATTGGGTTATCTGTTTTTTATTAAATATGTCTCCCTTCAGAAATTCTCAAAATCCTATGTTTATGGGAAGGTGTTTCTATATATCCTTTCCTCTTTTTGTTTCTTACCCAATGAAACAAGGGGTCACGTGTGAGCATCTTCAAAGAACCTGTTTTAGTGAAATTTTTTGTTAGGGTAATGTGAGTTTTTAATGTGTTATGTCTTGGAAAACCAATATAGGATCATGGTATAGTTTTTATGTCACTGAATTCTGATATTATTTTTGGGGGGTTTCTAAAGACTAACTGTGAGGCCAAAGATGCTTCAATCATTTATGTACCATCCATGGTTCCCGGAGTGATGTTGGCACATAGTCAGGGGAAATCCCCGGGTTATTTAAAACCTTATACAACATCATATCCTCATTATGAAATATGGTAATAGTTTAAACCCATGGTTTTTTCATCTTTCTTTTTTTGTTCCCGTTCGATGGAAAGGGTTGGGAGGAACTCGTTCCCATGTTATTGTCTAATTGGATTCCTCCCCCATTTGGTTTCCATTGAGTTTTTGAAAATGATTTCATATTTGGCTCTATAGGTTTAGCACACAGTTAGTAGTAACCATTCTTCATAAAAAATGAAGATAATAGGATCCCCACAGTTTGTGCATGGTTTCCCAAAACGTGTGGACTAACCATTTGGATTTCCCAACACTTTAAATGTTTGGGTCTTTTTGTGTCATCCTATGAGGGTAAGTTATGATGGATGGTTCTTATGGTGGGGAGACCCACTATTTGTCTTATGTGTGTTCTATATGAAATTTCTAATGGATGTCTACCCATTGTATTGGGGATTCCATTCGGACCTCCCCTTATTAGTGTCTTGATTTTCACTCGAGAAAAATTAAGGTTCTCTCTGATGGTGGGGAGCCCATTGGTGTCCACCCTCCTAACTAGTAACTCAAATGTGTCCTTTAAAATGTATTGTATGTAGGTATTCTCATTAAGAGCTATCTAACTACCGACATCATCCATGGGTATATGATGGGATTGGAGAGATCTTAACAGTCTAGTTAAGGTAAGGTAAGTGTAACCTTGTTCTATGTAGTTGTTCATTTGGATAAATTTCTTGAGTCTTGTTTGGATAGTGTTTGAGTAGTTTTATTTTAGGATAAAGTCTCAATGAGATTGAATGTTTCAGGAATGTGGTGTATGTTTTGGTTTGTGTGAGTATTCCTTCTTTAATTGATCACTGGAGGTGTTTGACCTTTGGGGGCGAAGCTTGGTATAGAAGTCCATTTATATATTTCTGATGGGTTAGGTTTTTTTCATTTGGCATTGTTGTTGCCTTATGAGCGTGGAAAGATTCATTGAGGGTATAATTGTCACATACATGAGTTAATTTAATGTAATATTTCATTTAATTTACATTCTTACTTTGTTGTGGGGATTTCCGATACATTTTTTCTAGAAAGGTTGTGTTTTCATGATTTGGGCCAAACTGTGAGCCCATTTTCAGATTTAAATTCCAATTTTTTTTATTTTATATCCATTTCATTTTCTAATATTTAAAACCCATTAATCATTGAAATTGGATTCCAATTGTATATTAAAACCACCATATCCATTTGGACCTCATATGAATCCATAATCATGATTGATTTGGGTTTTTTATTAAGGTATTTGGCTAAACTGAATGCCCATTTCCTGCATTATTTTTTTTTTAATTCTTTAATATATCATTAATTTTTTTTTTGTAATTAAAACTATTACATGAGGCCACTTGCCCATGAAGAAACCCAATACTCTTCTCCCACTCTTTGGAGCTCATATTCATTTAGAATATGGGAGAAAATTCTCTCTATTTCTCAAAACACCCTAATTTGAAGAGGTAAATTGTTTTATTCATAACTCCTTCAATTTTTAATATTTTCCTCCCATTCCAATTCCTACGTGACCTATTATCCCTTATTAGAACTTCACTCTCAATTTTGGATGTTTGGAAATTCTTATACTAGTGTATTTTTGTATTTTTATTAAAGACTTTTTCATGTAAGTCTTTCTCTCTTCATTTCCTTCCTTCCCCTTAGGGATTCCTCTCTCTTAAATGAAGTAGTAAAATTACCTGAAGTTAGGGTTATTAACTAGGGTTATATTTGGTATATTGTTGGTCAAATATTGGGGTTTTATGATGGATATCACTCCCTCATGGTTCAATGGTGATGTAAATGATGTTTCGAACAATGAATTGGTGTTTTAACACAAAAGGTTGGTGGTTCCATGTGTAAGAATCCAAAGATGATATAGCTTTGAATCATTCATATTTTAATCATCATTTAGATACATTTATTTTGGTTTGGGTACCATTGTTGTTACTATTGATTAAGTGTTTAGTTAAAAAAATTCATATTTGTTTGAAAATGTGTGTTTCCCATGTGAATATTTTGTTGTATCATTTGAGGTAATTTGATAACATTTTAATGTGGTTTAATAAACTTTTCTAGGGATTTAAACTCTATTTTACTGGTATTTGGGTGATTTTGGCCTTGAATGATGGTTTTGAAATGTGTTTTGTGAGCAAAACATTTCAATACCCCATGGGATTGTTTTTATGAAAATTGTAAGTGATTTATTATGTTATACAAAATTGGAAAAGGATGTACATGTACTATTTTGGTGAGTGTGTTCACTTAATATGGGTTTTTGAATGGTAATGTGGTGATTTATGATGCATAAATTTTTTATTATGTTTTATAATTTTCTGAAATGATTTTTCAAATTTCCCGGAAGGCGCAAAACATGTTTGTGTGCTGTCATCAGTGAGTATTATGTGAAAAATGAATATATGTTTTTGAAAGGTGTATTATGCAACAGTTGTCTGGGCTATTTTTTATGTGTGTTACTTGGAACTAGTATTTTCATGAGGAATTTTTTTAGAACAATAGGGAAAACTATAGTATCTATGTGGGTGGACGTGTTCTTGTATGATAGCTATCCCTTGGGGTTCGGACCTAGTTTCATGTAGAATGTTTGACGATGACAAAAATAACTAATATTTGATGATGATGTTGATGATTATGATGATGATAATGTGGGTACACTAGGTTATGATTACAATCCATACTAGTGGATCGTGTACTGAAGAACAGATATTTGTATGTTTACTTTCACTGAGATACGAGGTACCTGGGACCCACAATAAGCTAGTCCCTTGGGGTTATTTCCCCTTTCATGTGCACATTAGAAACTTTATGAAAACCATTTCATATGATATATTTGGATGGAAAATTCAGTACCTTGGGAATTCTATTTTAATGTGTTGATTCATTAAAGTACCCCACTTGTAAACTATTTTTATTTATAGTTGCGTCTCATCAAAATTATGATAATCATTTCATGTTTTTGAAAACATGCAAGATTTTAATCATTTAATGATTATCAAATGGAATAATTTAGTTGATGAATCCAAAAGGATTTGGATCACACCCTTATTAAAACCTTGGGTGTAAGTAGTCTTCGTTATTTTTTTTACAGGTTTGGGTAAACAATTTACTGCCAGTGGATCTTGTTTCTAGCAGGCCTTCTTAGCGTATTGTCGCGGAGATTTCTTAAGGGTGGTTCCCCCTTGCATGAGGAGGTTCATGGACTGTCAATTTTTAGTTTCTTCTTTTTTTATAGACATTTATAATTGTTTTAAATTATATTATTCAATTCGGTATTTTGGTAAAAGATTTGTTGCTTTAAAAAATCATTATTTATTATATTGTATTTATTTGTTGTTTTATGTTAATAAACTCTGGTAACCCAATCCCCAATTCCATTTTGTGATTCTTGGGAACTTGTGAGAGACCAATGGGATTTGGAATGCCCTTCGGTTCCTGCCACGATCTTGGACAATTGTTGTTTTTGATGGCGACCGAAACATTTTTGTGACATGTAATACTTATATATGTTTGGCACTGAATATGACTCTATATTACTTTATTGAATATAATATTGATAAGTATTCCACTCTTATCTCTTATAAAATGGAATCTCATCCCCTTAGTTATTCGCAAAATCTGGGAACTCTAACCCTTCCAATCATTACCCAATTCACATTATAACTTCCTTAATCCTTTTTATAGGTTCTTCACTCCATAAAATACAAATATAAAAAATAAATAAACTATAATCCAAGTTAGGATTCATGAATAATAATTAATCATATTAACCAAGAATATTAAAATTTATTCCAACTTCTACATCCATATAGACTATTATATTTAATAAATAATAAAATCATTATATTATTTATACGTCAGTTTTTGTATTTAGATGCAATAATTATTATATGTTGTACCTCTAACAATAATAGATGTTTTAATGATCATAAACACAATTTATTATTCTAAAAAATTAAATTGATTTAATTGTATATATTATTACCTAAATATAATATGAAGAAGTTGGTCAGTCAATCATTATGTTAAATAAGAATTTGGAGACAATTTTTAAGGCCCACACTATATTAAATCACTTGAAAACAAGAGGAAATCGACCAACCACAGAATGGTAAAAAAGAATCTCCAAGGCTCTACTAAATACTACCAGTTAACTGCTAGGATAACACGATCAAGCTAGTGTGAAAAATGATAACTATTACACATATTCTAGTCCCACAGGATAGTTGATGAAGGTTGGACATTCCCATCGGTTGGCTAGTGGAGTTTAACATCCTAGTGGTGTCCCATATCTAGAACATGAATCTAGTCATTTTAGATCGACTCCTACATCCTCTATCAAATCCCATTGACTATTTTGGACTCCCAAAACCTCAAAAACAACCATGTGACCACTTTAGGATATAAATAAACTATAATGAATTATTATCAAATACCTATTGATATTTTTAGTTCAGTTTCACTCTAATTTTTCAGAACATGTTATATTCTCTTCCTCACACATTCATTCAAATTTTTTCTATCTTTTTTCTATTTCATTATTTTTTAAAAAATATATGTTGTATTGTTAATGGTTTTCTAGAAAATATCACTTTTTCTACTTCATCATTAAGAGTGCTCACTACGACCGATGTGAGCGGTTTTTACATTCTTTTTTAACACTATACAAAAGCATGTGTATTGGGATTAAATTCATTCCTCATTTTAAAGAAATTATTTTCCTTTTAAATTAGATATCCTTGATACTATTAAATACAATGGATTATATAAAACCATATACTTTTGTGGTAGGATACATTAGAACTCAAATTGAGTAATTTTAAAACACATTTATCATCATGAATTTTCCTTTTATTAATTCATCATTCCATTTAATTTAATTTTTGATGCACTTAATCTTTAATTTTATATATCTCATAATTTTATCACTATATTTATTATAATATTTTAAATGATATTAACACACATATTTCGGTTCTAAAATAAATAAATATGATTTTCAAGTATATATTTTTCCTATAAATGTTAACCAATTATAAACAATGTTTATAAAGGATGGCGACTTACTTGGACCCCCCACATTATCTGGATGGAGAAACCAAGGGTCGATATCTATTCATTGATATCTTAGTTTATAATTATTAGAAAAATTTTTGGATTACATTTCGTATAATCATTAGTTATTCCTTTTTTAAAATTTTAATAAATTATTACACACCCACTAAGGAACCAGAGGTCAAATGGATACTAATGATATGTTGGCATTTGAATGTAATGAAAAATCAATAAATTCCTTTCACAGTGGGATAGAAAATAGTGAATTGAATAATATTTTAACATGAAAAAATCTCATGAAAATTGGAATATTATTGAAGTCACCTGAGAAGGACACTTAGAAGTTTAAAGAAATGATACTTGACAAGTATAATCAAGACCAAAAATGTGTTATAATCCATACTAATGAATCTATTACTATAATATTTAATTAATTTAATAATATTATTAATGGTTGAAATTATCTTGGTGATGTTCTTAGTACATATAATTTTGTTGTGAAGTAACTTTTGTTATTTCTATATTCATTGTCAATCATAGTAATGCTAATTAATGAAATAAAAGATATCATGTCTATTTTTGTATATGAACTTAATATATCAGTAATGAAATATGGTATTTCCCTGATGTGTTGTGATTAGAAGAATTTAATGTAATCCATGTAAGTCTATTAGAATAATTAGGATAAATGCCACGACAGAGCAGGGTGAATCTGGGTATGGTAGATTAAACCAAACACACCTTCAGATCCTATTTCATCATTAAATTAAACAAACATCTCTAACTTTAGTGTAACAATATATAAACACATTTTAAATCATGAAAGAGACATAAAAATATTAAATATTTCTCCCTGACTCAGATACATCCAAGGATTATACAAAGGTGATGTTCTGATGTACTAAATCCCCTAAACCACACATCTAAAATACTTGGTTTGGTCTAGATCACTGATATTATTAGGCTCACTTCCTTTATAATGTTTAGGGCCTGGCCACTGCTTTCACATGGATCACTCTAAATCTTTCTCCTTTAGATCACTACTAGAAGAATTGATCACCTTCTTCATCTTTTTTTTCTCACTTCTCATGGATGGAATTCACCCATACTATGGACATGTAGGTCCCCTTATTAACAATATTTAATGAATCCTATTTTGTAGATAGATGATTTATTATGTTCTATTTTTACAAACAGATGATATCAAAATTTCCATATAATATTTTCTTTCATAAATTACTTTTTCAAACTATTACATTCCCTTAACAAACATCCTTTAATCCTCAACAATCATTTTTTACATATTTGATGAAATTTATCTTCTTCAAAGAAGATTGATGTATCTTTTGAAAATTACGTATACACTATGGACACTTGGTGGCTCATAGAAAACTAATGCTTCACAGATCACCTTTCCTTCAAGAACCCTTTAATTTTTGTGCTAAATATCACCAATAAATACCTTATATAAAACACCTTCAAAAACTACCTTTTTAAAATAATTTCATCCTTGAAAAATTTATTTTTTCATAGAGTCATTTAATCAATTACTCTTCTACTTTGTGTATTCTCCCTCATAATCTACTTACATTTAAGGAATCCTACATTGTGTAATTATTTAATACATTCCCAAATTCATCTATAAATTATTTTCTCTAATGAAATTCCTTCTTCTAAATTATCCGATTAGAGGTCCTTATATAAGAAAATAAATCCCCAACAACCATTAATACTTATTACATGAAACATTGATGCAGTACATCCTTCAATGTGAACTAATAAGTAATCTGAGAAGCTCCTAGATCCTTTATGGTAGCCGACATATTGAAAAAACAAAAAACCTTTAAGGAATCCATAATCAACATCTCAATATAAAAATGGAATGCCTCCCATGAAGTTATTTTTCTACGCAGTCCACATAACACATTTATCATTTGTGGTATCTGAAAATAGCACCAGCATCTGTCAAACATAACATACATCATGGTTCCAAAATCCCCTTTTCTCGTATGGTAAATCCACACATAGTAGACCACTGACTTTTTTGCAATCCATGAAAACCAGGATTTGTGGATCACAAAATAATTTTAATGAAATATTTTTTGAAAACCATCATTTCCCATAAAATGAAATTTGGATTTTGAGGCCCAAAAAATTGGAAAACACATAGAATCTACATCACAATAAACATCTAGTTCGGCAATACCAACCATACTAACAGGTGGTCATTTGTATTTTTATGAAATTCTAATTATCCCAAACACATCGATATGATCGTTGATGAATTTTCCCATAAAATCCAAATAAAAGAAAATATTTTCATATATAGTAATTGATAATTACTCATATAATAGTGATGCTGAAATTTCTCACATATTCGGGACAATGAAGAAATTTGTGAATGAGGGGCATTATTATCATTATTCCAAAAAATTAATAAATGTGGATAAGTAGAGGTAACAATTTATAGATGAAAAATAAGTGATTTATCAAATTAGAGTGACCCATATTAAAATATAATGTAAAATAAATGAATAATTTCTAAGAACCCTTCAATGTTTCTACATAGATTATTAGTTTTGAATCCCTTACTTTAACTATGTTATGTTATTATAGTATCAAAGGTCTCACAGACCAAATTGAGGAAAAGGTTGAGGTAAATTATTCTAATTCCTATAATTATTCAAGGAATTTAAATTTTAAAAATCATAAATATTCTAGTGATCTACATGAGTATGAAATTCAAGAACTTTCGAAAAAAATTCAATGAGCATAAAATGAAATAAAATAATGTATTTAATTATAAGGATCTATTCTCCAATTAAATTTAACAATTATCCAAATAATTAAAATAAAAAAATGTATAAATATAATAATACCTTATTAACGAACATAAAATTCTTATTTCTATGTTCACTCCCGATGAAAAAAGTTTAATTAAATTTTTATGTTCCAAAAAACATGAGAAAATTTATTTTGGGATTACCATTTGAAACATAGATAACACATAAAAATTTTACTTATTTTAAAGAAGATTTTATCAAAATAATTTCTTAAATTATTATCCCAAAACTGGGGATCTTCTTTATTAATTTTATTGTAAAAATTCCTGATATGTTGGAAAGAAAATGGTATAACAACCTTCATATATTAAAAATAAAAAACAGATTCAAAAAATATAGATCCAATGTTTATTTTATCTCAAATTAGTTGTCCCAAATATATTTTGGTTCCAATGGTTTTAGAATTTTGATTATTTAATATGAAATATTTCATAAGAGAAATTCCCAAGGATCAATATGGTACATGGACAATGGATGTTCAAGATAAATGTCTTGTTACTGGTTAGTGTTCAAACATCCTGAAAATCTTGAGCAAGTATATTTCACCTTTGGTGATAAGTCAAGGAGTTTTATAATTTGTATATTTCAATTACATTCCTAAATTATACCTTTGTTAAATATTTTTTATATTTAAATTGTGTGTGAAAAATGTTCTTAACTATTAGAAAATTGTGTGATAATGGTTTATGACATTATTTTGAAAATGAATTTTGAAATTTATTTAAATACAAAGAAAATATTTTATCTTCACCATCATTATACAAAAATTATTATGTTATTGTTTTAAATTATCTCTCTAGAAAACATGCTAAATGTCTATGTGCATAGGATAGTGATTCATGGTTTTAGATTTCGAGCCTTTGTCAATTTAGAATATTTATACTATTGAAACATAATCAAAATCCATTGGTATGATATTTTCCAATATTATTTAACAAAAATTACATTTATTTTGAGATGATCAAACATAGAAAAAATATATATTTAAATATAAAAAGGAATTCTCCACCTCAAAGGATCGTCATCATGTGCACATTGATTTATTTTGATCAACCAAGGTTACAAATATAAATTGTAAATCATATACTTTTATAATTATCGATGATTATAAAAAATTAACTTGGTGTAATTTCATGAATCATAAAAATGAGGTCTGTGAAGTATATATTAAATAAACTAGAAAGAATGAAAATTAAAAAAGTGTATAATAATATCATATCCATTCATAGTAATCATGGGGAGAGTTTGAGTATAAGGATTTTGATGTATTTTTAAATTCAAAATGTTATAATATTTTTTCCCACTCCTAGGGAACCCCAAAACATGAGGGTATTGAAATATGAAATTTATCCTTATAAGAGATTAAAATAACGCACTTGAATGAATTATAAATCTCTCAAAAATTATGGTTTGAGGTAGTCAATACCACTTTTTATACCATAATCTATGTGATTGTAAGAATAATCTTGAGGATTACACACTATGGGCTTTTGAAATTTTTTAAAAAATATTTTATGGTGTTTGGGTGTATAAGATATATTCTAACCAACCAACAAAACTTAGGAATATTTGACCCCAAATCCAATGATGTTATTTTTCTTCGGTTCTATAACTCAAATATTGAATAAAAAATATTTAATAAAAGGAATTAGACCATAGAAGAATCATTTCACATCACATTTTAAGAGGATTCTCATAATCATCATCCCTAATTTAATTGTTTTAAGGTTCACCTAGTCAATTTAACATTGAATGAATCATATCCTTCTAATGAAATTGATGTTGATGAGGAAGAAACATTTATAATTTTACCAAGGGAATGAAAAAAAACTAAAACCCACAATTTATAGGTAGCTAAAACAAGGATATTTATATTGATATTTATTAAATAGAGTACTTCATTTAGCTAGTAACTCATTATTATATATGAAGTCATTATTGGTCAAACACATATTAGTACTATCTATAAACACTTTTCCATTTATTTCATCTATAACCAGAATTTATGACATAAAATTGAACTTAAGAATACAAAAAATATTTAGATTAATATGGTATATTGGGATTAGTAACATTACATAACATAGTAAAATATGAAATACACATCTTTATTGAGAACTTCTTTTACATGACAACAACATTACATAGTACACAGCATTGTATGTGATAACATGATGTCATATATAAGAATAGGGATAGGTATAAATATCAGTAAGGGATTGTACAATGAATAAACTGAGTATTATAATATTTGTTATGAAATATTTATATCAATTGGTCATAAGATAAACATGACCACAAATGCTTGATTTAGTATGATTATCATGACATGTAAATGTCGAAGCAACATAAAACACTACATCATTAACATAACTGAATTAAGTAAACTCATATCCCATCAAGGTGGAAAAAATACTGATAAAGGAATCATGTAAACCCCAATCTCAACAAGGTTTATCAATATACTGAACATTACCCAATGCATTGGAATGATATCAGGGTGCACCATTCACAATCATTTCAATCTCATGCATAAGTGTGTTACATATATCTTATAAAATGAATTCATTCAACATTATAATTTATTAGATGATCAACTAATGATGAATAAATAAATTTAATTCCACAATATATATTAATATTTTCATAATGGTTAATACACTTGATAGAGGAATGATTATGGTTTTCACTACATAATGATTTTGGCATGGAAAATCATAGTGCAATTTCGACAGCATAATGAAGTCATATGGAAATTCCTAAAATGGGAGGATGATAGATAAATGTGTATCCAATCAATTATAATCAAAATGTAATGTTAAGGGATCATGTAAAATAATATCACATCATATGAAATGGAATTTATTGTGCATAATACAAATGAAGTGCATTAAATGGAATTGAGAAGAGAGAATCCTCTTACAAATTTTTTTTATATTAATTGTGTTTGTAAGGGTATAAAAGGTGGAAGGTTAAATGATCCCTAATTAAAATAACATCAAATAGAAATTAGTGAATTTATTATAAAAGGATGATAATATAACCAATTGAAATTAAAATGACTAATTTGAAACAATGTTATTAAATTGACAGGAAGAGAGAAATGTGAGTATCACTTACTTGGATGTGTCATAGCCAAGGATTTTGATACGATTATTTAAATATTTGGGGTGTAATGGGAGGACTATATGGAGTTTGGGGAATATGTTGTCCGATATTCAATGATCATGAGTGAAGAGGAATGGTTCTTTAGGTGGGTTTATATAGGAAATAAGGGGGAATTATTTATTATTTTGGTTTAAGACACTACAAGAATAAAATATTCCTAACCAAAACCCAAAACATGGTATCTAGAATGTGGGAGCTGTATAAATTATATTAAAAGGATAATTTTGGATGATATTAAAATATTTCCCTTGCTTATGCAGAGGTGAGTCACACATTCCAGAAATGATTATTAAATCATAAAATATTTTATATATCTTGGAGGATTCAGTAAGGATTTATTAAATAAATCAAGTAAAACTAAAATGATATTATTTTAATGGAAAAAAATATTTTTCCTATGATACAATTTATAGTATTTTATTACAACACTATTGGTCATTATGTTTTCATAAAACACATTATATATTAATACAGTATTTAATTTTTACCCAAAATTTTGACCGACTCAGAAAATTTAAAATAATTCACCATTGGATAATATTAGAATCCTTATCAGTCATATCATATTCCTTTTATATAAATAATTTTCTAAATAAGTGAATTTTCACTTTTATAATAAAAACCAACAGTTATTAAAAATAATCATGTTTTTATAAAAATATTTTTCAAAACTAAATAAAAATTTCAATTGACTTCAAAAAATATATGATAAATTATATTTCATAATTGTTATTTTATATTAATATTTTATTAAAATATTATTTATTTTAAATATTAATTAATTCATCAATATAGATTTTTTAATAAAATTTGAAAATTTACCAAAAATACTATTTTTCCATTACAAAATATACAATGTACCAATAATTGAATGAAAGTATATTCATTATTATATAAAAAATAATTCAAATAATCATAAAGTTATGGCCTTGATAAATATCCCTTTATTAAAATAGCATTCACCATAATAGTATGGTGTGTGATGATAGGTCATTCTTGGGGACGTTCAGTGAACATTTTTTTGGTCGTGATCTCAATGAGATTGAAATTCTCCCATTAAAATTTTGACTCACGCTTATGTTCTTGGATCTTATATTGGGATTGGTCAATGGAAAAAAATATAAATTCTATCTCCCTGGTTATATCTGATAAATGTGATTCCTAGGGTATGATCCAGATGGTTTAGGCAATCAGTTTGTCTATGTCAAAATGATTTCTTAAAACCCTATATTTATACTAGTCATGTGACCACTATTAAACTATTATATTTTCAATGGTATGTATACTAAATAGTCATTTAAATATAATTGGATATTATAAAACAGAAGCAGTTCATGTGTTTCTATATCCATAAGACATTTAATTAAAATTAATGTAATTTTATTCAAAAAAAATTTGATTGTTACAACCTTCACCCTTAAGTAAATTTTCCATTGAAATTTCCTTTTCACAAACAAAAATAGAATTGGGTAACTTTTATTCATCACTTCTTACTACTCCCAGATCACTTGTTCAAACATGTGGATTCTCCACAAAACATTCATGAGGGGTGTTGTCTTATTTCATAGAACATTGTCCTTATGATCTAATAACATCACTGGATTCTCCTCATATGGGTTGTTATTCTCCAATGTTACAACCTATGGATTGTGTACATGTGATGGGTAGGGTATGTAATTCTTTAATATTGATACATAGAATACATCATGTACCTAGGACATGTTTAGTCGGAGTACAAGTCAATAGGCCACTGCCACAATGAGATCAAGTATCTCAAAAGGGATGATGTATCTTGAACTAAGATTTAGCTTCATCACAAATCCAATAACTCTATTCCATGGAGATATGTGGAGGAATACCGTGTGTCCAACATCAAACTCTAGGTCTTGTCGATGATTTCATTCACAACACTTGTGTCGACTGTGATCAGCTTTGATGTGCTACTAGATGGTCCTATCCTTTTCTAGCATTTTTCGACCATTTCTGGACATAATATTTTTCCTTCCCCATCATCATCCAATTATGTATATGTTTTTCACCACTTACAATAAATTTCTTCTTAATGAACCATTTTGTTTCTTGTGTGGAAATAATTTTTAAAAGAACTCCATCAAAGAAAGATTTTGGTCCCATCCACCTTTGAAGTCCTTTGACAAATAACTCAACATATCCTCATGTTTCTTGATAGTCTACTCAGATTAGCCATTAGTTTGAGGGTGACATGTCGTGATAAATATAAAATCAGTGTTTAGTTCTTATTGGAGACTCTACCAAAACATAGAGGTGAATCTTGGATCTCGATTTCACATAACCAATAGTATCCTTACCACTACTCTAATGTATATGTATTCTAGTAAATCTAGTGATAAATCCTCAGGAATTTCATTAAAGTGTGAAGAATTTTTAAGATGATAAAAAAAACCCAGATAATAGTGTTTCCTTTGTATGTAGAGTGAAAAAGTATATGGTGATGTTTCCCCATTTGAATGTTTGTATGGGTAATGGTTGGATAATCCCCTTAGACTCCGACCTCTCAAACTTTACATGTTGACATTATAATCACATTGATGAATATTTTGTGATCTTCTTTTTCATATTACCCCAAAAATATATATACAAGAGATCTCAATACATATTTTAGTTTTATGGGTGAATGGAGAAATTCAAACTATATGCCTCATCCAAAAGTTCATTATTTTACTCTAGATTTTATGGAACACATAGTATTAACCCGAATCACAAAATTCATTCTTCTTTAACATTGAAATCCAAGGTTTTCTCATTTTGGATTGTTTGAAATTTCCTCTAAATTCCCACATCATATTTTAAGCATCCTTTAACCATTCCAAAAAACACTGTTGAGAAATAATTTGTGAAAAGATTGATAATGTTCTCTTATTTATGATTCCCATGTCCATCTTTATCAAATCTATAAAGATTGGATCCTTTTAAGTTATCATAAATGATATAATTTACGAGTCCTTTCAACTTAGATCATCTTCCTTCATTTTATCACTCCCATGGTGGTAATGGATTGAGCAGTTGTAATACTCGATTATCTCTAACCATTTTCATTGGAACATATTCATATCTTTATGTATGTATATATATTTGATAGTTTTTAGATATATATATATATTTCACACTCCCCCCCCAAAGATATAATAATGCTCTATTTTCTATGAAAGAATCATTGATTCCACCTATAGATCGTGCATGGGATTTTTTTCACATGAATATACAACTACCTTGAGGAATAGGTCATGATGTTTTCATTATGTATCATCACACAACCCATTCCAATATTCAAATCATCGTTGAAGATTAACAAAATCTCCCCACTTGAGGGTAGTGTGAGCAAAGGGGTGGTGATACACCTCTTCTTCATCACTATGAATCATTCTTCACATTAATAATTACATGAAAACATGAATCCCTATTTAATTATCTTGGTAAGAGGGTTTGACAGTCGTGGTAAATTTATCAAAAATTAGTGATAATATAAAGGTAACCCCAGGATGCTACAGATATCCATCATAGATGTCAAAATCAACCATACCTCGATTTATATTGTTTTGTATGTATCTATGGAGACCCCATTTATTACGATGATATTCCCCAAGAACGATTCTTCCTTCAACCAGAACTCACTCTTTCTGTACATTCCATAGAACTTCTCCATTCTCAAGGTATCAAGCACATTTTTTTATGTTTCTCATGATCCAAATTTATTTTGTAGTATATTATAATATCATCTATAAATACTACAAAAAAATTGTTGAGGTAATCTCAAAATAGAATATTCATCACGCCCATGATGATTGATGGAGAATTGATGAGTCCAAAAGGGATTACTATTAATTCATAATGCCCATACCATGAACGAAATTAGTCTTGGGGATATCCACCTTCTTATCCCTTACATGGTAATATCCCTACTATTGTTCAATCAAGTAGAAGTATTGTGAATTACATAAGTGATTGAACATGTAATCAATTCCTGGAAAATGATACTTGTTATTTATCGTGAATTTTTTGACCTCACGATAAACAATGTAATGGTGCATTGACCCATCCTTCTTCTTGACAAAGAGAACTAGTGAACCCCTTGGTGATGTACATGGGAATATAAATCCATTATCAAGATTCTCCTATAGTTGTTTCATTATCTCTTCCTTTTCCAAATCATAGATTCTCTATTGATTATTGTATATTGGCAACACCACAAGTATAAGATCAATATGGAATTCTCCATCTCTTTTAGGAGGAATACTGAGAATTTCTTTAGGAAACACATCCTTGAATTCCCTCACAATAGGAATGTATTTGATGATTGTCCCATCCTTAGACTCAATCCTCTATGAAATATATGTGTGCTAATAGAGAAATAATATTCATATTTGAGATTATGGTGCTATATAAGATTCATCCTCCCCATTGAACATATATATAATCTATTTTCGATTCTCCACAATGTGATGATCTACATCTTTCAAGAATTTATGTGGGATCTATATAGGGAAAGCCAATATGTGCTAATAATTTCAAAAAAATATACCAAGGGAAGTATTATGAGGTTCCCTGGGAATTTAAATCCCCAAATTGAGATAATGGATGAGTTATATTCCTAGGGTAAAATAATTTAGCCATTTTTTATTTTCACCAACATCTATACTTCAATCATTGGGGTGATGTGTTGATTTATCTACTAAAAATCAAGATATAAAAGAATGTGTAGAACCATCATAGAATATTATGTTCTCAAATAATTAATGAATAACTAGTGTACCTATCAACACTTCATTGTTGGGATTCACTTAGTTGGTTGTGATAATAAAATATATCACTTTCTACCTTGGAGGTTGTTGGTTTCATCAATAAACAATTGGATTAGGGAACTAGTTTGTAAAATTCCCTAGTTATTTGATGTTTTTATAATGAACAATTTTTTGATGATCAGAAAGAGTGTTCTGATCCTCTATCATTGTAGCATGTTTTTCATTCCATAAAGCGCTTTCTAGGTGCCTTACTTCCTACACCTAATGAATATCCTCTCCCCCTACAGGCAATTAATAGGGTGCTTCTTTCCAAACATTTTAATAGATCGGTCATGGAATATTTTAATCCCCTATGTTTTTATCCATCATAATTCCAAAATTTATGTCCACTTTCTGGTTCTTTTCCCCATTATTTCATTGAGATTCGTTGATCTCAATCTCAACATTGAGGGCACATTAGACAATATCCTAATATCTATCAGAGTTCAGGATCACTAGGTATTTTCATAGGCTAGGTTTTATCCCACCAAAGAAGCGATCAACGTTAAATTTAGGGGAAATGACCAAACTAGAGGCATATCATGCATGTCTTGTGATGTTTTCCTCATACACCCGAAAAAATTCAAGGTTATTTTTCATGATTTCATGGAACTCTAATTCAATCATAAGACAAATGTTGCGGAGAAAATATTTATCAGATCCTTCCTTCTAATCACACCAATATCTTCCTAATGATTTTTATTTTTTATCAATGTCCACCATTGATCATCTTCACCCTCTATACAATAAACAACTAGAAGTTTATTTATCTTATTTGTTACATTTATAGATGGTGAAGATATTCTCAATGAAGTTGATCCACTTATTAATGATTAAGGGATCAGATTATACATTGAGAGTATGATGATTTTTTCTTATAAATCTCTTGATTAAAATTTTTTAATTCTTAGGTGGGGTAGGACATTGTTCTGGACCCATGTTTTTATTCAAAGAAAAAATTAGTTGAGAGATTATCATGATAATGTATTTGATTCCTGGTCCAATCAGACATGGAATCTCATTATACTAGTCATCACATTGATCATCGCATTGATTGTTAGCATTATTCCTCCTATTACCGGCCATTGGCTAGAATAAAATGGAAAATTATGGGTAAATATATTTTACTATTATACACATAAAGTGGAATCCATTGAACAAAAGGGATAACTTATAAATTAAATTTATTTCATTAACATTTGAATTTTAAAATCATCGATTTATGTTATCCCTGATCTACTTCTTAACATATATTTGTAGGGTAATTTTTCCCTTATTAATATTCTGTATGATGACTATGAATTTACTGAAACATATACCCCAATAGTGTGAACCAATAGTGAAAAAAGTCATGTTGTCATGCCCAAGCTCCCATTCGAGTCTAGAGAAATGCGATGTTTTCAGGTTTTCTCCCAAGATACATCGGTGCTAGAACCGCCTCTACTTTTTGTATCTAGATATGGATGTATTTTCATGATAGACCAGTTAATATATACTCACAAAAATCAGTTATTATTTTTTTATAAATAGTATTATCACTATTAATTTCACTAGAGTTTTATAATCCTAATCACTAAAATAATTAAAATCATCCATTGATACAAATTATAATAACCATGTTATTTATTTCATATTTAAATGTGACTTATTTTATAAAATTTCACCTATGAAAACACAGAAGATCGAGAGGAAAAGTGTATTTGGGGATTTACAAAATTACATAACAATATATAACATTAAATACACATCATTATTGAAAACTTATTTTACATGACCATAACATCCCTTCATACTTATCATTTCATGGGATAACCTGATGGCATACATTAGAACATAGTGAGCTATAAATCCCATTATGGGTGTAAAGAAGGCATAAAATGTATAACACAATATGTGTTAATCATTAGTCATATTAATGGATCATAAAAGAAAAAATAACATAATGGCATGATATAACAAGATTATCATAACATGGAAATGTGGAAACAATAAAAAACATTGCATCATTAACATAGTGGAATCAGGTAAACCCATGTCCCAACATGGTGAAAAAATTCATATAAAGGAATCTGGTAACCCCTATCCCAACATGATGTATCATGAAAATAAAAATTACACAATGCATTGGATCACTATAAGGGAGAACCCATAAGAATCATTTCAATCTCATTATTCTGTGTGCCACATAGATCATATTAGATGGATTCATTAAGAATCATAATTTATTCCATGATACAAGAATGATGAATAAATACATATAATTACACAATCAATAATTATATTTTTATAATGGAAAATACACTTGATAGTTGTATGGTATTCATTATATGATGATTTTGGAATTGAAAATCATGGTGCAATTTCGAAAGCATAACGATGTTATAAGGAAATTCATAACATGGCTAACTGAGAGAAAAAGGGGTATCCCATAATTTAAAAAATTGCAAAGTGAGGGGATCATGGAACATAATATATTAACATACTAAGTGGAATTTATGATTCTTATTACAAATTATGTTCCTGAAAAGGAAATGAGAAGAGAGAAATCTCTAATGGAATTTCAGCATAGTAACGTCGTAGGTAAGGGTATAAATGGGAGAAGGATAAATGAACCCTAATTGAAATAAAATAAAATGGAAGATGGGGAATAGATTATAAAATGATGATAATATAACCAATCGAAATTAAAAATAGTAATTTCAAAAAAGGTTCATGAATTGAATGGAAGAGTGAACGGTGAGGATCCCTTACTTGGATGTGTGATCCCAAAGGCTTTGGAGAAGCATCTTGGGAGCTTATGGGTGCCTTTTGATGACTCTAGGGGGTATGATGGAGATGTTTTTCAATCTTAAAACATATTTAGTGAAGATGAATGGGTGGATGGGTGGGTTTATATTGGAATGATGGGGGAATTCATTATTATTTTGGTTTTAGACCCTATATACTGAAATATTCAAAACCACAAACCATCCCATGGTTTATGGAAATGTTTTTTCGGGAGAAGGTAATAGGTATAAATTATTTTAAAATTAAAAGAGACGAGTATATTAAAATATTTCACTTTCTTATGTGGAGGTGAGTCGTCGTTTCAAGGAAATTACTTTAAAATCTTAAAGTATTTGATATGTCATGGAGGATTCACTAAGGCATTATGAAATAAATAAAATAACACTAAAATAATATTATTTTAAAGTAAAACATATATTTGGACGAATATTATTTTATAGTATTTTATGAAATCAATATTTTTTAATGATGATGTAATAAAACACATTATATATTTATACGATATTTAATTTTTACTCAAAAATTCATCTATATCAGAAAATTATGAAAATATCACCATTGGATTATTTCAAAATAATGATTCCAAATATAATATTCATTTTATATAAATAATTTTCTAAATATGTTAATTTTTAATTTTAAAATAGAAACTGATATTTTTTATAAATGATGGGTTTGATAAGAAAGGTTTTCAAACATTAATAAATATTACAATTGACTTCATAAAAATTATATGATAATTTATATTTGATAAAATTAATTTAATAATAATATTTTCTTAAAAAATATTTAATTCAGAAAACCATTAATTCGTGAAATTAGATTTCTTAATTAAATTTGAATATTAACCAAAAATAATATTTGTGCTTTAAAAATCATTTACAAAGTAACAATAATCGAATGAAAGTATATTCATTATTCTATATAAAAATAATACACATAATCATAATGAAATGGTCTTGTTACATATCCATTTATTACACATCCATATTCCATAAGAGTAAGGTGTGCAATGATGGGGCTTTCATGGGTCCATTTAGTGAACATAGATTGGGTCGTGATCATGATGAGCTGGAAATTCTCTCATAAAAGATTTCACTCTTGATTATGTTATTAGCTCTCATATTGGGAATGGTCATGGGAAAATCCCAAAAATGTTATCTCCTTAGGAAGCTATGATAATTGGGCTTTATAGGGTACGATCCAATTGGTTGAGGACATCACATAAATTCTTTTTTTCAGAAGGATTTGTTAAAACCGTATATTTATACTAGTCATTTGATCAATATTAAATGGATATATTATCAACGGTAAGGATAAGTAATGGAAATTTAAATATAATTTGATATAATAAAACAAAAGGAGTTCTTGTGTTTTCTATATCCATAATAAATTTGATAAAATAAAACAGAATTTTATTCATAATAGTTTCAGTTGTTACAAGTTCATACACTAAAGGATTGGCCCATAGGAATGTATGCATGTATTATGATGATTGAATAAGTGGAGAGTAATTATTGTATATAATTAACAGAACATTTATAATCCAAGAGGGTTTCAAGGAAATAATAATTATTTCTTTGAAAACTGTGGTGGAGTCACATTCTAACCAAATATTAGACCAACCATACATTTCTTCAAGTTCCACTACATTTATATTTCTTGGAACATAAACCTTAATGGATGATTTTACATAATATGTTCCACATAAAAAGACATTGAATTTAACGTGATGGTTTACAAAAAATGACATCTTGATATCCCAATAATCCTTATCGAGGCTCCATAAATGTTGACCATAATCCACCATGAAAAATGAGAATTTTTAATATATTAATATGTACCCAAAATGGGAGTAAAATTTACAACAACATAAGGGAGATTTAAAATTAAAAAATCATCAATCAATACTTATTAGTGACTGGTTTGGAGTGTACTAGGATCTTTAAAAGAAATAATTATTCAATCAATAGATTTAGAATTGTTGAAGGTGGAATGAACATGAATGAGCACATTATTAGAATTACAATCAATAAAAAACAACCCAAAAACCACTATAAAGAACATTGTAGGAGTAGGGACACTTGTTAAAAAATTGTACGGTCATCCCATTATTGGTAAAAAATAGGTTTTTCACAACATGGTAGATGATAAAGGTAACATCACATATCATAAATCTAGAATCATAGAAAATGGTAATAATTAATAATATGGAATTGATTATGGAAGAAATTTTCAACCATTTCCTATATTTAGTCCATTAGAATCATATTTTCTTTCCCCATAGACATAAAATTAAATATTTTTCAAATGGATATTTAAAGTTCCGTTCTGAGTGGTCTTTATTCTGAAAAGGTTATTGTTGAATAACATCCTATTATTGATGATTTAAAATATCCGAGTAATGTTTTTATGTTGACTAAGAATCTTTTTTGTTTCAAACAATCCTTATGGGCATGGTATATGTTGTTAATAAATACCTATTAGAAATTGATTTGAAAATTGAATAAGTTTATTATATATTTTTATCAACATATTTCAAATGATTTATAAATTTTTGAAATATAGTTTTATGATTTTAATTTTGGTTTTAAAAAATAATCTCATTATAATATATTTTATTATTTATTGATAAAATAAATTTAAATGTGTTCAATGGAAGGCAGAAATTTTATTCCTTGGATTTAATTTTTTTTAAATTATGTATGCTATATTTATAATCCAAAAAATATAATAATGGAAGACTAAAGTGTTTTGGAATATATGAATTACAATACATAATTACACTAATGAGTACTTCTTGTAATCTATCACTGGTTGAAACATGTAAATTGTTTGAAAATATGAATTATAGAGGCATGATTAGGAGTCTTATTTACCTTACTGAGATATTTTTCGTCATTAATTTTATTTTTAATCATTGAACCTACATTTGATATAATCCAAAAAATTAAAATTTATATTTAATTAAATTAATTTATGTTATATTTAAATGTGTCTGAAAAATTACTTCATTATCAAAAAGATACTTCTTCTAGTCTTACTAGATGATAGAATGATGATTTTGGAGGATTCTAATTATATGTGAAAATCATAGGTGGTACTTTTCACCTACATGTAAAATACATAGATTCTAGGATTTTTGATAAACAATACATTGATTCTCAATATATTATGGAATCATAATATATATACATTGGGATTTGTTGGTCCAAAATAATTTGGATGGAAAAATATATTTTATATTATGTGATATCTATTGATAATGTTAATATTATGTGTGATGAATAAAGTACTATTAGTATTTAATTAAATTACATTAATCAATAATTCAGTAAGGACATTGACCTTCAGAAACACCTTTTTTGAAATAATTTTTCAAAAGGTAGATAACTTTTTATAATTTATTTTCATAAATATTTACATAGCTGATATTTGTTTAAAAAAATCCCATTTTTTTAGAATGTTTTGATTTTATTAAGGGGGATTTAGGTATTTCATTCTTGTGACCCTCACATTTTTACAAAGGAATGCTTAATGTTTTAATTCATTATAAATATATTTATCATTCTCTGAAAACACTTTTATAATTTTCTTTTATCTTAATTTTTTAACATTTGTACAAAAGGGGGGGCTTCTATAGTTATTTTTTATCATTTGTAATTCATTATTTTTCACTATAAAATATTGAAATTATTATATGTATGGATATAATTTTATTCTATATACTATATTTATTATCTATATAAAAATATTAATGTGTTTTTCATTATCAATTATATGGGAAATGATATCAATGTTTGTTTCTTAATATCTTATTGTGTATCGTTTGTAAATCCATTATTAAAACTATTTTGAATTTCAAAAAATTTATATATATTAAAATGATTTTATATCATTTATAGTGACCTTTTTATTGATTTTCTATTTATCACAATGATAGAGAACGGTATCAATGCATTGATTTAATTTTATGTTTGATTGTTTTGGGATTATTTTATTAAATAAAAAACTTTTAAATTTTTAATTTTCATAAGTCATTATAATTATCCTTTTTCGATGTTTATATTCAATTTTAAACATCAATTATTTTTATATCATTTTAAATATTTAATCATTGAAAATGATTTCAAAATATAATTTAAACATTCAATATTAAATATTCATATTGATATTTAATTTATCATTAATATATATATTTAAAAATAATATTTTTATTTTATATTAAATACATTATTAACTTTTTATTTCTATTATTTTAAATCATCAAATAGAGGATCATATTGTATATCTCACTCTATTTAATGTATAAATAATAAAAAACACCATTTATTGATCAAAACTATTCAGATAATATCATTTAAATTATTAAAATTGAGTTATCTTATTTGGAATTTGGATGGTCGATCAATACATTTCACTGGATTTTGGAGAACATTTTAAAGGCCCCTACGAGTAAAAACCACTAAATACCCAAAGGAAAACCACTGGATAATATATAAGAAAAATGAAAACAATGGAAATATTAAAAATCCCGCTAAATATCCAGTGGAACCGACATATTTTATTACCCCACAGAACATTATGTGATTTTTGAACAACTTACCAGCTAGTTGGTGGAGTCTGGTGTCCAGCTGATTTTCATTTTTGAGAAAGTCAATCTAGCCCTTATGGATTGACACTTATAGCCTCAATCACCACCCAATGGATATTTGGATCTATAAAATGCTCAAAAAAAGATTTCGAACCTTTATAGGATATAAATACACCAATATTATGGCTTTAACCTTAACATTTACTATTTTGGATTAAAATGAGCTCTATTTCTGCTTCCGTGGTTCTAATCCTATTCTACCTCATTTTTGCCTCTATTTCTCTAAAATTTATATTTCATGATTTTTAAGATTATTTACGGTGTTTTTTAATTTTATTGTGCTAAATAAACATTTCCTTTTAATAATTCATATTCATGGGTGCTCACTACCACTAATGTGTGAGTTTTTGATTTCATTCTTTCATCATCAAAATGAAAGTGTATTGAGTTTTCTATCTTTATATGTTCAAAAGAATGTGATTTAATTTATATTTTGCTATCATGGAAACCATTAGAGTCAAAGGATTATTAAAAACATCTAATAATTTTAGGATACGATATATAGGTATTCATATTTATTGTTGGATGAAAAAATTTATCCTATTTTATTGAAATTTTATTCATTCATCATTCTATGTTATTTATTTTATGTTTCTCTTACACTATAATTTTACATTTAATAATATTTTATCAATGTTTTAATTTTGAAAATTAAATTCTCCCACTATTACATTCTAATTTGAAAAAAAACTATCTTTCTATTTTCATCTGATCAGAAATAAATCTATCCCTTGTGTATACGTGCAGACTACCACCTCAATGTAGCAATGCATTTTATTTTCCAACACCATCTTATATGGATGATTATAAAAATGGAATTAATGATTATATCTATTATATTTATTATATAATAATTATTCTATAATGGTAAAATATTATCTATATTATTTTACGTTTTTTGATTTGAAAATGAATTTACCATTCTTGTGTACGTACAGACTACCCTCTCATAGAATTATTTATTTTATTTTCATATCACTAACTTAATGTATTGTTATAAATGTTAATATTATATATAAATATTATATATTTTATATTACTAATGTTATAGATATTATAGAACCATGAAAATGTTGACTAGGTTTGATTCACAGAAAAAAATGCATGAAAAACTGAACAATTAACACTCATAATGTATATTTTGTGGATGGATTAATAATAGATGGGTAATCATAAATAATATTGGAATAATATATTTTTTGATAAATATTAATATTTATTTGGTATATATTTTTAATAAATTCAAAATTATCATATACGAGTTTAAATTGCATACGATGTAATTTAGGATGTAAGGTAAGTATTTATGTAATAATATAGCATTTTACAGAGACTTTTTATTATTATATTTCCATTGATGGAATAATATAATATCTCCCCATATTATAAACCTTAAATTTAATTATCATCTCTTTATTTACATGTTTTACATGTCTTCCTTTCATTTTCTTCTTTTTGGTACTTGAATAGACACAAAACACCATTTTAAGAAAATCCGACCTTATTTCTCATTCCGGTTGAGAATATTTCTATTTTAAATCTATATTCATTATAAAATTTTTATAAATATAATTTTCATACTCAATTGTTTAATAAAATTCATATTTTAATTATATCTAAATATATTTTTAAATTTTTTTTTTGTAAATTTACCTTTATAATGTTTTTTATATGAATTTATATAACATTTTATAAAATTGTGAATGAAAATTTATTTTTAAATTTGTATTTAATGAATATATTTTCACACCATAATGGACATTAATTAAATTAAATATTAATATATTTTTTTTTGTGGATCTTCATAATGAATTCTTGTTTCCAATTGATTTAGTAAATATTATGTTTTTTAGTAAATGATATTGAAAGGAAAATATATTTTATCTAATTTTCATAAAAATGTTCCAATGTTATTTTAAAGGTATTTTATACCTATAACTCACTATAAATATACTAAAATGATTCCATCCATTTTCTTTTTCTAGATGGCTTTTTATGATGTTGTAGTGTTTTTTCTTCAACCTTATTTATTTTTCCCATGTTAATTAATCCTAAAAGGAATGGTGAATTATGTTTCTTCCTTGAGGAATTAATATGAATTTGTAATGAATAAGTGATAGTCCGGTCTATAATAGAACTATAATACTATGGGTAATTATTTATATACAATGATCATATAGCATGGATGAGTGGTTATCCTAATCTGAATAGGGAACTCAAATGGTTTTCCTAAGGAAAAGAAGGATTACAGATGGACCTCCCATGTCTATTATGTAATGTGTATCTTAGTGTGTTGCCATGAAAAATGATTTATATGATTATATATATGTTGAATAATGGTAAAATTGTAATATTATTATGATATTTTATAGTGGAACATAAGTTAATAATGATGGCTCTACACTGTTATGACTCATTCCTTTTGAAATTTAAAATCCTTATTCCATGATTAATTATTTATGATCTATGGAATGTTGGATATTATATTTTATTAGTTATGATAATATTAAAATACCTTTATTCTTATCTTATTATCACTTATTTTTTGTTGATATCTCCCATGTATACCCATACTAATTGTTGGATCTCCATAATTATTATGTTTTAATTTTCACAAGATATATAAAATGGTATTAAATATGATATGTATATAAGGGAAATATATGTAAATAATGTTTTTTTAAATATTTTATATTATACTCAAATAATTTTTTTATGTATCTAATCTCTAAATAGACTATAATTTTATAGCTATTTGGAATTTTTTATTGTTAGATAAATTTAATATTCTTTTCGAATGATATAATATTAATGATTGTTATGTTATGGACTCATCCAATGGTATTGATGTAGGTTATAGTGGTATTAAATATTACTTTCTGAGAAATATGAACACAAAACCTAATGAATCATTTGATAAACTAAATGAGATATTTGAAAAACCTTATGTGTCAGGGGTCGAAATAATGATTCATTATTTCAGAAACATTAATAATTATTTCATGATGATATGATTTCTTTTTCTGAATAATATTACTCATGCTAAGATTTTTGTTTTATTAAATGTTTGGAACTTGGAATAATCATATTCATAATGAATGTGGTGGGAAATGATAATATTTTAGTCATGTTTAACAGAATGTAATTGGAGATCGAATAAATATTCTTAACATTATGATAATGTGACTATCTATTGGGATGTGTCATGACGAGACTATAAAGGATAAAAAAGGGAACAATTCAGCATTGAGTATTTTTTAAATATATATTGTACCTTATTTTATTGTTTCCTTTGATCCACTAATTTCTGATAAGTGGATCATTACCATTTAAAATATCTTATATACTCTCTAGAGCCCAGATCATGTAGATTTTGTTATAGAATTTTATTATTTTGAAGGTGAATAAGATCAATGATGTTATGTTATGATAATATGAGGCAATAAATAAAATTTTAAACCATATAACTAGAGGAGTTCTGTAGAGACCCAAATCTTGATGTACATTGAAATTATATTACATTTGTGGAATACTTAGTACATAACAAAAACACACACACAAGGACCGTAATACTTTAGTGTCTTTGGATACTCGGAACATAATCTTCCAATCATGGTGAAAGATCTTCAACATCTCCCATAAAGATCTTCGCTTTTTTTTCCTTACCTAAAACCTTTCTTTATATCCTGGGGAAAATAAAACATAAAAGGGTGATCTCAAATTTTCAGTAAGGGTAAACAAAAGAAATATCAATCACATCATATTCATAAGAACATATCTTTAGGAAATCTTAACCTGCAAAAGAGATCATAATTTCATAACATGGGATAAATCATAGTAGTGAAATGTAATCCCAATAATCATAACTTAAAACATGAAACATTGTGGCATACACACATAATCATAGATAATATTATCTTATTAGTCAAGACTCATTGCCAAGACTATCTTAGTGGACAAAGTCCCTTTCTGAACCGAGTCACCCTCGTTTCAGTCCTGTTTCACTGAACCGGTATAACCTACAATTCCATCCATGTCCATCTCATGAGATATAAAATCTTTACCCAATGCATTGGAGGGAGATATAGGTCCCAACCATCTCATAATTATACCATTCTTATGTGTTCCACAAAGTCATAAATCATACATCATTGCATAACCCATGTAATAAAAATGGGAATCTTAAACATCGTGACATCATAAAACAATTCATTTAAGATAAAGGAATTCATAAAAATATAATTCCATCACAACATAATCAAATCAATAGAGATAAAAAATAGAACCCTTTATTATCTTAGATGGAAAATAATCTTGATAAAACACTTGAACTTCATTCTTGAGGAAAATATCCTTTCTATTTCAAAAACACGTTTCCTTTCTTAACATGTCTTACAATTTTAAACTAAAATAAGTTGATTAAAAATAAACATGAAAAAATGTAAAGGAACCTTCTTGGAAATACTGTTTTAAAAATCCATTCATGCCGTATAAGTTAAAAAAACATTATTTGTACTTTTGTCGGAAAAGTCAAAAAGTACCTCGTACGAAAAAACCACAAAAGATTCATTTCATATAGTTTAATAAAAACTCACCGAAGGGTAATATAGGATTTAGACAATTGTAGTGGAATGGAAATAATATTACATATTTAGGAAACATGGAAGTGGATGATAAAATACACCCCAGTAAATACCAATGTATAAACAAACTCGGATAAAAATGAGATTGTGATATTTCCCTTACCTTAGGTCCGATTTGCTTCGTATGTGTCCGAACCTCCTCTATAATGATTTAAATAATTTCATTGACTTATTAAAGAATCATATTCATTGTTATTATATCATATATGGTTCACTTAAGACTTTATATTACCCGTTCTTTTGTAAATTCCATGTTAAAGAGCGTTTTGGGTAAAATTGTTTCATTTGTTGTCCGTGTTTTGACTTGTAATTATTCATATGATTACTTAGATCATGATTACATAATTCCAGAATATAAAACATTATTTATATATACAGATATTCAGAATATACATATATATAATAAATCAGCAAATGGAAAGAAATAAACCATTCATTGAGACGGTAGGCCGTACGTATACATGAACGCTGTTTTCGTTTCCTTATTGAGTTGAACGGAATTAAGTAGATGATATTCATATATATACAAATAAATCCAGTATCATTATTATGTCATATATTTCATGATTACTTATTATATATACTTTATAATCATTCATTAATGGTTTAAAGTGGATAATGAATCTCATCGCGTCGTGGAGACTGTAGTCCGTACGTACGCACGAGCGATGATATCGTTCTCATGATCGTGGGAATGTATTGGAGTGTATGTATACTATTTCAGAATCAATATCACTTTAAAATAATAATATATAGTTATTATTTAAACCATTATACCCATCCAAGTAAGGTGGTGGTGGAAAATATATTTCACCACGGCGTGGAGACGATATTTCGTACGTACGCACGCGCGGTGATTTCTTTTTCCGTAGGATGGATAGATGATGAAACAGGATTGTTTCATACTTATAATAACATATCAGTATTTTATTGATACTGATATTATTACTTCATAATGAAACAACCTAAGAATAAGAAGTGGAAGAAGAAATAAAGGTGAAAGAATCGGTAACGTAAATTACCTCTTCTTTGAAGCGCCTCTTTGAGACCTCCTTTAGGGCAATAAAATTGGTCTTTGAGGAAGTCCAGAACCTCTAGGATGTTTCTATTGAAGTGGAGAAAAGAATTTTTCAGGGTTTGGCCGAGCATGAAGGCTCAAAGTTGTGTGAGTAAGAGAGGGAGGAGGTGCCCTTTTATAAGGGAGGAGAGGGGCTGCTTTGGAAAAACTAAAAAGATTATTTTATTATAAACTCAAGTTCGGTTTTAAAAAGCTCCATATTGATTTATTTCGAGGATAAGGTGGGGATGGGTCTAAAGCCTCTCATCCAATAGAATTTAGACAAATTTCGGTTCGTATTGTAACCTTATTATTTATATTTAACATTAAGATAAATAATTTCACTTTTACTGTGTCTTCATGTGTTCTTACAATATAAGGTTAATAAACATACTATACGAAGCCAAACGAACCCCAAATTGTTTATTATTAATATTTATAACCTTATCTAAGTCATATTTCCAAACCTTAGATTTTTAGGAATAAAATAACAATTAATAATATAACATTTGTTTTCAAAACTATTTTATGTCAATTTTGACACTATTTACTAATTGATTTTTGTGAAAATTATAACAGAATGATAAGTTAAGAAAATGGTTAATTAAATTTATAATAACATGTCATATTAACATATAAAATTATTGTAATTCATAAAAAGTCTCAAATTATATTTATTTGGGTATTTATAACATCAATTATGTCGATATATCATTAATAAGATAATTACTGCATCATCGTTGTGTCATAAATAAAATAAATTATTTAATGTCTAAAAATTACAAATAAAATACCATTATGTAGGAAATCATTTTATCTTTCTAATGAATATTTATAGTTGAATTTATCATATGTATATCCCCATATTAAAAATGTTTTAGTAAATAAACTTTGATTTTAACTCTTTTAACCCTTCTTTAAATAAATTAATAATAAATGTCCTAATCTAATCCAAGTGGGCCTAAATGTTCATATTTTATTACTAAGCTTGTTTTTGGTCGAATTACACTTATCCAATAGAATTTGGAAATGTGTTAGTATAATAATAATTTCATTTTTACCCTTAATTACCCTATTTACTTTCAACCGTGGTAAATAAAAGTAAACAGTTACTATTCACCAAAAATTATTTTCATCTCATTGAACCACATTTTACTTACTGACATCAACCGTGTATCTTGGATTTTTGAAATTCCACTCACAGAAGCGGTAAAATTAAGTTTTATGAAAAATTCAGTTTTTTAACTATCACTTAGTGGTTTCACTATTCATCAAAAATTGAAAGTTTTCAGAAAAATACCAAAAATTAGGCCTAAGCTATATTTGATATTATGAACTCAAAAATGATTTCTATTTTACCAAATTCAAAACATATCAGTTGCATTAATTAATTTAAAAATTAATTCTCGTCTTCAAAACAAAAGGCGTGTTTTTAAGAGATAATAACTATCAAAAGATTGACACATGTTTATAACTGGTTTAAATGTGAAATTACATCCAATGACCAACATTGTATTAAATTGTAAAAATATATTCTAAATACACTTTAAAACAACAAAAATTAATAATTTATCACTATTAATTATTTCGATTGAAAAAGTTGTTTTTAATTAAAATTTAGTAATTTTCACTATTCATCAAAATATGAAAGTTATCCAAAAATCACCAAAATTTCACCCTAATCTAATTTTGATATTCTGAATCCAAAAATGAAGTCCATTTTGAAAAAGAAAAATTATAAAATTTCAAAAATTGATTATTACTATTCATAACGGCAAGTTTTAATAATATTTTAATAGCATATCGTTGTTTAGTGAAACTCAGTATTGCGTACTACACACGCTATCAAGGAAGGTCGCAATTGCGTGTAATGATAGGAAAGTCAAGGATGCGTGTTGTTCAAGCTCCTTTTGGTGTAGCGTACGACACAAGACATTAATGAAATTAAAAAGAATATTTTTCATAAAATCTCGGGGTGTTACATTCTACCCCCCTTAAAATGAATTTCGCCCTCGAAATTCGTCGGAGTTATAAATGGTTTACTACTCGAAAGTTTATTTAATTGAAACCCACATCGTAAAAAGGAATACCAAAACCAATCTATAAAAACAAAAGTATGAAACGTAACAGTTACTTAAATAAACTAATCATTGGGTTTCCACATAGGTGAAAATATGGATATGGAAGAAAAATCTAACCATCTTGTTCTGATGGAGAGTGGTAGAGAACATGGCTATGGAAAATCCAACAATCACAAATCCATAAATTGGTGATGACCTAAGGTACCATCTGATTAATCAGATATAAGAGCACTAGGACAACATTTTTTGTTTTCAAGATCGTTTCCCTAAAGTTGACGAATTTGAATTAGAATAAATACTTACTTTATTTTGGTACAATCTCACTGTTGTTTGCACCTTGAACAATTTCCACTTCATCTCTTAAATAAATGAAGTTGAATTTGATATTTGTGAAGTATTAGAAGATCATGTGATAGAATGACGGGTCATTCCATCTGTCTCAAAAAAAAAAGGTTAGAAAAAGTTATTAAATATACATAAGTCATTCTATAGTGAGATTAATCATATATGGTTCCTAAAATGGACTTATACTTCATATATCATACTTCATAATCTAATAAAACTAGTTTCTACTAACCTGGGACTTCCTGTAGGCCAGTGGTAGGTGATAAAGGCCAGTCGCACTTCAGTTGTGGGTTCGATTCCCACAGCCTTGTCCGATGCGATGGGTTGTCGCCCGTCCTGCAGGTTTTCCTTTTTCTAAAGCTATATTACTATATCATCCCATCAATAATATCGAAAAACGTTTTATCCTAACTTATGCCCAACATAATTCATTTTAATATTTAGTCTTATCTAAAATACTTCGGTCCAAGCTCATAGTATAAAGAAAATGATTACTTGAAATGTCACAGAACAATCACGTGAATGCCATCATTTATCCCCCATATATCATATGATATATCTTGTTAGTAAAATTACAAACATTTGAATACCTTAATCATGTATTCTCTTGAAGAATGAATACCCGTTGAACCTTATTGAAAACATGAATGCAGTTAAAATTTAACACTTTCCACATACCAAAATCCTCAAAATTCTATATACTCAAACCATGATATCACTTAGTCCTTATATCAATCATGAGTTCATGAATACTGTTAAACATTTAATTTTCTCGTTTTCCCTTCATTATGCGCATATCATCTTATTTCCAAAAATATCTCAATCACTTTGAATACCACATTAGAGCAATACATAAATATTCCAATACTCCATGATACAACATTATTTTGTAATCCCATTACATAAACACTTAATCATTCGACCACATCGTTGTCATATTCAACATCGCCAATAGAGATCGCATGTGACTTCCCTTTGTCCTTTTCCTTAAGTGGTTGCTCATGTCGATAATCACTAACCCTTGGATTAGGGCATTTATTAGCATAATTCACCATTTCCTTGCACTTGAAGCATTGAAGTGTTGGTGGTGCGTTCTCTGCAGTGTTTGCTTTATTCACATCAATAGAAACCTTTTTTCCATTACTTCGACACTCAGCTGCACGATGACCTTCTTTTTCACACTTAAAACATTTTCTAGTCCCTTTAAGACAATCTCCACCACGCCTATTTCCACACATTGTGCATAAGGAAACATTCATCTTCTTTTCACCATTATTCTGAGATTTCTCTTGAAATCAATCTTTCGTTTCTTGTCAAAACCATGAGATGGATATGTAACACCAACTTCCATTTCTACCTTGATAGCACAATGAACAATTTCTTCATAGCTACTGAAGTCTCTTATAGCTAATGCCCTTCGAAGAATTGGTTTTAAGCCACAGAAAAATCGATCAACATTAATTTCAGGTTGGATGATAATGCCAGATTCATACCTTGCAAGTCTTGTAAAATTCGCTTCGTATATACCAACAGATTCATCATCCTTCTGCTTCAGCTCAAGAAACTCCTTTTCCATCTTTTTTCGAAGAATACGAGGGAAGTACTTACTGAAAAACATGTTCTTGAACTCATCCCATTCCATGGACTCAATTTCACCTCTTGGCCTCGTATTTTTGATATGATTCCACCATTGATCAGCTTCACCTTCCAAACGATATACTGCTAAGATGACTTTATCATGTTTAGAACATTGAAGAACTGAAAATCTCTTTTCATTGGTACTGATCCTCTGTTCAGCAACAAGTGGATCGAAAGTCCCACTGAAAGAAGGTGGACGTTGCCTCATGAAGGACTCAATAGAATATTGTTCCCTTCTCTGCTCATTTGGAAGTCCAGAATGATTCATAGCTTGTGTAAGTATAACAATAAGATTTTTCACTCCATCTCCCATAACATTTATTTGTTCAGGAGGACAATCATTGCATTGTCCATTGCATTGATCAACATGGTTCCTTCGGGTTCCATCCATCTTCTAAAACCCAAAAAGAATAGTGTGAGAGGCAAAAATCATGCTAGGGAAAACAACATAATAAAGGGGGAGTACCTTCAATATCTAACATCTTAGGATTAATTATATGATCGTTAGCGTAGTTCTACTATTATAACCTATACGTATACTTAACCTTAGGGACATCCCTAGACATACCTTAGAAATATCTATAGGATTCTCACTAACGTTTTCGCCTCCTAGTTTCCAAAGGTTGACTAAACCTTTGCTCTGATACCAACTTTAGAGACCCGAAGCTTGATGTACATTGACATTATATTACATTTGCGGAATACTTAGTACATAACAAAAACACAAACACAAGGACCGTAATAGTTTAGTGTCTTTGGAAACTCGGAACGTAATCTTCTAATCATGGTGAACAATCTTCAACATCTACCATAAATATCTTCTCTTTTTTTTCTTACCTAAAACCTTTCTTTATATCCCGGGGAAAAGAAAACATAGAAGGGTGAGCTCAAATGCTTAGTAAGGGTAAACAAAAGAAATATCAATCACATCATATTCATAAGAACATATCATTAGGAAATCTTAACCTTCCAAAGAGATCATAATTTCATAACATGGGATAAATCATTGTAGTGAAATGTAATCCCAATAATCATAACATAAAACATTAAACATTGTGGAATACACATATAATCATAGAGAATCATATCTTATTAGTCAAGACTCATTGCCAAGACTATCTTAGTGGACAAAGTACCTTTCTGAACCGAGTCACCCTCGTTTCAGTCCTATTTCACTGAACCGGTATAACCTACCATTGCATCCATGTCTATCTCATGAGATATAAAATCTTTACCCAATGCATTAGAGGGAGATATAGGTCCCACCCATCTCATAATTATACCATTCTTATGTGTGCCACAAAATCATAAATCATACATCATTGCATAACCCATGTAATAAAAATGGGAATCTTAAACATCGTGACATCATAAAACAATTCATATAAGATAAAGGAATTCATAAAAATATAATTCCATCACAACATAATCAAATCAATAGGGATAAAAAACAGAACCCTTTATTATCTTAGATGGAAAATAATCTTGATAAAACACTTGAACTTCATTCTTGAGGAAAATATCCTTTCTACGTCAAAAACACTTTTCCTTTCTTAACATGTATTAAAATTTTAAACTAAAATAAGTTTATTAAAATTAAACTTGAAAACTTGTAAAGGAACCTTCTTGGAAATACTGTTTTAAAATCCATTCATGCCGTATAAGTTAAAAAAACATTCTTTGTACTTTTTTTGGAAAAGTCAAAAAGTACCTCGTACGAAAAACGACAAAAGATTCCTTTCATATCTTTTACTAAAAACTCACCGAAGGGTAAAATAGGATTTAAAAAATTTTAGTAGAATGGAAATAATATTACATATTTAGGAAACATGGATGTGGATGATAAAATACACCCCAGTAAATACCAAAGTATAAATAATCTCGGATGAAAATGAGATTGTGATATTTTCCTTACCTTAGGTCCGATTTTCCTCCTTTATAATGATTTAAATAATGAAATTTACTTATTACAGTTTCATATTCATTGTTATGATATCATATATTGTTCACTTATGACTTTATATTACCCGTTCATTTGTAAATTCCATGTTAAAGAGCGTTTTGGGTAAAATTGTTTCATTTGTCGTCCGTGTTTTGACTTCTAATTATTCATATGATTACATAGATCAAGATTACTTAATTCCAGAATATAAAACATTATTTATAGATACATATATTCAGAATATACATATATGTAATAAATCAGAAAATGGAATGAAATACACCGTTCATGGAGACAGTAGGCCGTACGTAAACATGAACGCTGTTTTCGTTTCCTTATTGAGTTGAACAAAATTAAGTAGATGACATTAATATATATACACATAAATCCAGTATCATTATTATGTCATATATTTAATTATTACTTATTATATATACTTTATAATCATTCATTAATGGTTTAATGTGGAGAATAAATCACATCGCGTTGTGGAGACGGTAGTCCGTACGTATGAACGAGCGATGGTATCGTTCGCATGATTGTGGGAATGTATTGGAGTGTATGTATACTATTTCAGAATCAATATCACTTTAAAATAATAATATATAGTTATTATTTACACCATTATACCCAACCAAGTAAGGTGGTGGTGGAAAATAGATTTCACCACAGCGTGGAGACGGTATTCCGTACGTACGAACGCGTGGTGATTTCGTTTTCCGAAGGATGGATAGATGGTGAAATAGAATTATTTCATACTTATATTAACATATCAGTATATGAGTGATACTGATGTTATTACTTCATAATGAAACAACCTAAGAAGAAGAAGTGGAAAAAGAAATAAAGGTGAAAGAATCGGTAACGGAAATTACCTCTTCTTTGAAGCGCCCCTTTGAGACCTCCTTTAGGGCACTAAAATTGGTCTTTGAGGAAGACCAGAACCTATAGGATGTTTATAGGGAAGTGGAGAAGAGAATTTGGTAGGGTTTGGCCGAGCTTGAAGGCTAAAAGTTGTGTGAGGATGAGAGGGAGGAGGTGCCCTTTTAAAAGGGAGGAGAGAGGCTCCTTTGGAAAATCTAAAAATATTATTTTATTATAAAGTCAAGTTCGGTTTTAAAAAGCTCCAAATTGATTTATTTCTAGGCTAAGGTGGGGATGGGTCTAAATCCTCTCATCCAATAGAATTTAGACATGTTTAGGTTCCTGTATTAACCTTATTATTTAGATTTAACATTAAGTTAAATAATTTTACTTTTATCGTGTCTTCTTGTGTTCTTACACAATAAGGTTAATAAACTTACTATAAGAAGCCAATCGAACCCGAATTTGTTTATTATTAATATATATAACCTTATCTAAGTCATTTGGCCGAACCTTCGATTTTTAGGAATAATATAACAATTAATAATATAATAGTTGTTTTAAAAACTATTTTATGTCAATTTTGACATTATTTAGTAATTGATTTTAGTGAAAATTATAACAGAATGATAAGTTCTAACAAAGTTAATTAAATCAATACTAACATGTCATATTAACCTAGAAAATTAGTGGAATTCATAAAAAGTCAAAATTATATTTATTTGGGTATTTATAACATCAATTATGTCAATATTTCATTAATAAGATAATTACTGCATCATCATTGTGTCATAAATAAATTAAATTATTTAATGTCTAAAAATTAAAATAAAATACCATTTTTTAGGAAATAACTTTAGCTTTCTAATTAATATTTAATGTCTAATTTATCTTATGTATAACCCCATATAAAAAATGTTTTAGTAAATAAACATTGATTTTAACTCTTTTAATCCTTCTTTAAATAAATTAATAATAAATGTCCTAATCTAATCCAAGTGGGCCTAAATGGTCATATTTTATTCCTAAGCTTGTTTTTGGTCGAATTACATGTATCCAATAGAATTTGGATATGTGTTAGGATAATAATAATATCATTTTTACCCTTAATTACCCTATTTACTTTTAACCGTGGTAAATAAAAGAAAAAAGTTACTAATCACCAAAAATTATTTTCATCTCATTGAACCAAATTTTACTTACTGACATCAACCGTGTCTCTCGGATTTTGGAAATTACACTCACAGAAGCGGTAAAATTATGTTTTATGAAAAATTCAGTTTTTGAACTACCACTTAGTGGTTTCCCTATTCATCAAAAATTGAAAGTTTTCAGAAAAATACCAAAAATTAGGCCTAAGCTATATTTGATAATATGAACTAAAAAATGATTTCTATTTTACCCAATTCAAAACATATCAGTTGCATTAATTAATTTAAAAATTAATTCCTGTCGTCAAAACAAAAGGCGTGTTTTTAAGAGATAATAACTATCAAAAGATTGACACTTGTTTATAACTGGTTTAAATATGAAATTACATCCAATGACCAACATTGTATTCAATTGTAAAAATATATTCTAAATATTCATTAAAACCACTCAAATTAATAATTTTTCACTATTATTTATTTCGATTGAAAAAGTTTTTTTTAATTAAAATTTAGTAATTTTCACTATTCATCAAAATATGAAAGTTATCCGAAAATCACCAAAATTTCGCCGTAATCTAATTTCGATATTCCGAATCCAAAAATGAAGTCCATTTTGAAAAATAAAAATTACAAAATTTCAAAAAGTGGTTATTACTATTCATAACGGCTAGTTTTAATAATATTTTAATAGCATATCGTTGTTTAGTGAAATGCAGTACTGCGTACTACACACGCTATCAAGGAAGGTCTCGATTGCGTGTAATGAAAGGCAAGTCAAGGATGCGTGTTGTGCAATCTCCTTTTGGTTTAGCGTACAACACAAGACATTAATGAAATTAAAAAGAATAGTTTTCATAAAATCTCGGGGTGTTACAAGTTCAACAGGGTATTTATTTTATAAGTATATTCCCCAAAATCATTGTACATAAAAGGAAATTGAATTCTACTAAGTTATGAATAAGGATGATGAATTAATTTTGACCAATGGAGATGATTTAATAACACAAAAATGGTATTCTTATGGTTTTATTATTGACCGTAAATTAAAAATTGATCAATTATTTATTTGTTTAAAAACATGTCCCTGAAGAAAATTATCCATAAGTAACTTCCTTATCAATTAATAAATCATTCTATGTTGCTTCAAAATAGAAATGGATATTAGAGATTCATATTATCCTCATAATTTTCATAATAGTACAATGATAAAATTTCAAGGAAATTTGAATAATAAAACGCATGTAGGGAAAAAAATTAAACATCCTTCATTAAAAAAATTAAGAAAATAATATTTGGGTATATTTTCTAATGTATAAATAAATTATTCAACTGTGTGTATGAGTGGGTAATAAAGAACATGAATGTTAAAAAGATATAGGTGAAAAAAATGCTCAAAATGATTCATTATACATTAATACATAAATAATAAGGATTAAGGGAATTATTATCAAAAAAATTCAAAATTAAGAGTTAATGTTAGACAAATAGCATAAATAACCTCTTATTCCAAGAGATAATGGAAATTTTCAGGTGATCACATACATAGAAGTGGGTCAGGATAATTAAGTGCTAAAAATTACAGTTATCGTACCCTCTATATCAAAAAATTCATATTTTATTCTAGTTCTACCAAAAGCTTTATATCTAAAGAATTTTATAAGGGTATCATAGAACCACCTAAATTATTAAATTTTAAATTTTCAGTGAAAACACGTAATGGTATAATGGTCACATAACATGATTATAATTATTCTCTGGTAATTTTTTTCCCGGAATATTCTTCATGAAAATAATTTTTTCTCCCTCTAGATAAATTTGATATGATTTTGGGATTATATTTTCTCTCTATATGTAGATATCATATTAATTACAGAGGAAAAAAATTCATATTCTATATTACAAATGATCCTACAATCATCTATCTGTGTAAATATAACTATAAAATTTCAATGCAAATTGCATACATTATATGGTCTTTAATACCTGATTATGAGTTGCATATTTTATAAATATTTATGGTGAAACTCAACATAATATATATAAAAATTTGGTAGGAATATATTGATATGTTTCATAAAAAATCATTAAATTCAACAAAAAAGTCTAGTTTTTAATATAACTCATTCATGGTGTTATGAAGACTTCAAAGACTCCTTATAAAATAATCCGTATTGAGTTGTGGAATTGATTAAGAAAAATCCTGATATTCTAATGAAAACATTGATATATCCTAGTGCTTCACCATATGGAGATAAAATTAATTGTTTTCAAAATAATGAGGGATTAATTCATCTATGCATTGACAATTGAGAACATAACATGATCAAAATCAAGAATAATTATCCACTCTAACATAGAATTTATTTTTAAGGCAAACTAAAATTAGTACAATAATTATTGAAGATTTACTATAATGACCATAGGTTTTTGCAATTTTAAATTAATATTATCTTCAATATGTTGTGTGACACAAACTACTAAACTAATAAAATTACTTAATAAAAAAACAATAATTAAAATTAAAAAATCATATTTTTCTCATTAGTAAATAAAAAGGTAATAATCAATTAAACAATTGACATGTTATTATTTACATTGAGTAATTTATTTTCAAATGATTCCCATTGAAGATCCATTTTAAAAAGGGGTTATGATATTTTAATGTAATAATTTTAAATGATTATAGTGAAATATTTATTATAATAAATAATATATATAATTAAACTATTATTTCATCATCCAATTTTTTTTAATTATTAATAAATAATATTATAGACACATTATGATTAAATTGATATTTTTAATAAATAGTTTTTATTTAATTTTTTATTTACACTTAAATTATAAACTATATAACCTTGATAGTTTTAATTTGATCAAAATAACTTCAATTTTGAAATTTATAATTTCATAACAATCACAGGGATAACATTTTAACATTAATCTGAAATTATTGTTTTTTATGTGACTCGTTTAAAATATCAATTTAGTAAAAATGTAGCATTTAAAACTATATCATGAATTAAGTATAATATGAAAGTATATATTAAAATTCATGATAAAATATATATTTAATGAGAAAATTATAAATTTAAAAATTCAATTATGAATTTAGAAAACCTATTTTTTACCAAAAAATTAATATTTTCCAATCAAAATGTTTGTTGGTATTTTGTTTTAATTAAATATTATTTTGTTAAAATTAGGTTTTGGTATTATTTTAAATACACATAAATTTTATCTTTATTTTAATAAAATAATTTCTATCATGAACGCAATATAAATTGTTATTTTAATTCTACATATAAACTTTAATCATAAAACAAACTTTTTCTAAAAAAGTTTTTTAACACGTTAGCTGATATGATGTTAACAATTATTTTTCTTATAAATTGATATTTTATATAATAAAATAGATTTATTATTTTGAATTAATATGTAAAAATTATATAATAAGTTCAATTTTATTTTTATGATTTACATGTAATTTACATTGGTATAAATTACTGATCATGGTAAAACAAAAAATGTTTAAAGTGATAATTATTAGACTAAAGAACAAAAAAACATGTTTAAAACATTTTATAAAATGAATTATTGACGGTGTATTGAACTTTTATCTTCCCCACACTATTATATTCTTTGTTTGGGTATTTTAAATGATTACCATGTTCTCCCATTATATAATGATGAAATATTTACAGAAATGTCATTCTCACCACATAATAATGGGGCCTCTAACCACCCATTAACGAAAAATTAATGAATTATTTTATTAATATAACATATTCCATTTTAACATCACATTTAATAATTTTACTTTTAATTTAGAATTTAGTCATGATATATTGGATTAAGAACTCTATTTCTAATGAATCATTCAATGGAAACCCAATTAATTCAACATAACTGCTTATTTTTTCTTACTTCTTTTTCATTATATTTTAATTATATATTTGTAATTCTATATTTAATATATAATTAAATCGTTATTTTTTTATACTAAATTTTAATATTCTAATTGAATAACTATTAAGTAAATTTCAAAATTTCATATAATAAAATGAACCCATGTGTTTTGAGGATTACTTCCTCCACGAAGCGATGACTTTTGTTTTTTTCACAAAATATTATCTTCACCCATTATAAAAGTGCATTTGAGAAATAAATTTGAAATAATTAATATAATAATTATTATTAAGATTAAAATTTTAATCCAACTATTAGTCACTCATTCATAAAGAAATGAAAATTCCAATCATGTGTTTTATGGAATAGCCCCTACATAAAGTAATGTATCACAATTTTGTGTAATCCTTAGGATACTAAAAAAATCATTAATTGCATTGTCCCGCTTCCATTCTAGAATGGGAATGTATATTTTAAACCACCAGGTCATTGATTCTTGGACTTCACTAGTTGACAGGTGTAGCATTATGTCACAATCCCTAGAATGTCCTTTTTCATTCTCATCCACCAATACTGTCAACATAGCTCATGGTACAGTTTTGTCACAGCTTTATACAATCCAAATTTGAGGCTTGAAATTGATGCATCTGCCCCTCCTTTGTTCCCATTGTCAAAAAAACACAGGTTCTGACATAGATTATCTCTTCAACATCCAGGTTCTAATTAGATGTTGAATACCCAAATTCATGTATTTACCTCAAGGCCAATCATTCCTTATATTGATACAACATTTCCATGATTGGATGAAAATGTGTAAACTCCACTGAAACTAATACAAGAGTCAATTCCTCTAGGATATCCTAAACCAAAACACACATCTCAGCCAGTAATGCCATCATCATCCACTCAGAACAAGAATCCAGAGCATCCTAATTCTATGTTTTCCATCTAGAGCCCCCAGTATCACTATTTAGATTTTTGGGTGTATATTCTAGAACCAAATCAAATGCATGCATATACTCAACCCATATCCACTGATTGAGATTAGAATATCATTATGAACCGATATAATTTAATCTATTGGGATCAATATGCCGAGTAAACCATTATTTCGATATATAATGTTCTAACACATCAATTAATAAAAACTATATCCAATTTTTGTCCATGAATAGGGTGGTTCATTTTATATGGCCTCAAATACCATGACCCATACACCACAACTCAATATACCAACATCAACAATACTCCATGCACTATACCATAAGCACAAAAAAATCCCATATACTCTTCTCTATCTCAGGTAGGATCAATATTGGTGCATTTTCAAGGGTTAATTCAACTTCATGATGGAATTATCAATAGATCATGGTCATTCACTCTTTAAACCTTTATTTTTAAATCCATTAATTAGGGATTCCATACATGAGAAGTCCTGGACGAACTTGTAGTAATAATATTCTACAACTGGAAAGCTATAAATATCGAAAGCATTCCTTTGATGATCCCTAGAAACCCCTCCCTAAAAATTACCTAGATCTATTAACACACCATCCTCTGATATGATGTGTACCACATAATATAAATGATCAATCCAAAATTTTCACTTACAGATATTGGTATATAGTCAATGATATCTCATTTTACTTAGGATTATGTGATGATTTTGGGCATGATTTCCATGAGTCTCGAAGTACACCATGATATCATCCACAAACACAACCAATAACTAATCCCAGTATGGGTGGAAGATATTTTTAAACAAGTCCATAATCATAGCACGATAATTCTTTAACCCAAACTATATTAGGATGAACTAATATATGCTATACCTACTTCTGAATGTTTTATGAGGTATATTAGAAAGATGAACTCTCAACTGATGATACCCTGATCTAAATTCAATCTTTGAAAATACATAATATCCCATCAACTTGTAAAATAAATCAGTAATACATGTTTTAGGATACTAGTTCTTCATATTCACATGGTTTATCATCCATTTACCGACACATAAGCACAGACTCTCATCATCCTTCATTTAAAATAAAACTGGAGAACCACAAGGTGACGTATCTAGTTGGATAAACCCCTTATCCATTAACTCTTTGGGTTGATTATTTTACTCTTCATTCTCTATTGGTTTCATTTTGTATGGTGTAATAGAATGTATATCATACCCATGAATGATCTCAATTGTAATGTCCACAACTCTCTTAGGTGGAATACCTAAGAATTCCTTTGTAAAATGTCTTGAAACCTATAAGATATAAGAGGAAGGATGTCATTATTTACATCTCCATCATCCAACAATAGATTAGAATCATGGGTGGTATGATCATATAGTCATTGATGAACTGGACCCACACGTCTAAGAATTATATCCCACTCTCCATGATGAATATAATTTTCACTAGAATGAGATATTAAAGTCACTCTCATGCAGTAACAATCACTGTGGGATCAGTATGCTACTTTCCACTCCATACCCACAATTAGGTCAAATCATGAAATATCAATAATGTAAATTTCCCAACTCAAACGATACTCCAAAAGCTCAGGATATCATCCCTTTCACAAAAAAAATGTCTCTCAATCATACTCTCAATGGTGTATATAAAGACATAACCCTAGTAAAAAATCCACCACCATTCTCAAACAAATCACAAGTTTCGTAGATATAATATAATTGGAGTTTCAGGTATAAAATATGAAACTAGCAAGAATCAATGCTATTAGAATAGTACCTCTAACTATAGATCATCGAACCTCTCCATCACCAAGTGTTGGATGGAAGGTATGAAACATTCATACACCTATTCCAGGTGATATAGTCTAGGTACCATGAGCTACACCACTCTTATGATACATTTTCACTTTAATAGATGTTCCTCATCCACTGTCTCGACCACCATGGCTAGAAGAACTCCTACTACAAAAATTTTACATTCTAGAAGATCCAATTTCCATACTATGGTTTTTCATATCTCTTTAATCATTACCCTTCAAATGTGAGATTCTATAGAACATATGAATATATACCATCCCATCAACAGATAGGAAATCTACCTGTGGTCAGGGATAATGCCAACAAATGTGACCCGACCAACCACACTGGATATAGATCACTTCGGTAAGATCCAAAGTAACTGATACTTCCAACTAGCTACTCTACATCCCACTTCCCTAGTCAAAATTATCATATATATGTTTCCTACACTTATAATTAATACACCATGACCATCCAGCAATAATTAGATGTCCTACATCGTATTCCTCCTTCATGGTACCCTCAGAAATTAGATATTGATTTAGCACTTCTGAAAACATATTCCACCTAAATATGTTAAACATGGACACAATTACAAATTTAATCCCACCCTGAAATCAATTTTCTACAATATGCTAATACTTTGACAATGTTGAAAAAAAGTGCTACAAATCAATAAATCATTCAGCATAATCCATCATAGACATGCTCCCCAGAGTCAACCATATAAAATTAGTTGCTCCCTCCTTCGTAGGTGTCTTCAGGTAAACGTGCTACATGAAAATTTCTAAAAATTTCATCACAATACATATTCTCTGGCATCCCATCCTAATTCTACATGTCCCACCAATGCTTTTACTATCCATGTAACATATAATCTACTATTTTTTCACTTTTCTAAATAAGAGTCTAAATGTGGTCATGTATAGTATGGATTAACTAAATAAAGAACTCAGATGCCTCAAGTCCACCATATTTGGTGAAATCCAGATGGTGTTGTAAAAGGAACTATGTTTTCTCCCAACCCGTGGCTCTCTATATAGATTGTATAATGTAAGAAATGTTCCCATGAAACTACCCTCAGAATTCCTCTCCTTGAAATATCTGTGCCTCAGGTTCCACTACTGGTGGATCATTCCCATCCATAACCTCTTTTCTTCCCCTAAAATATATCATCATAGAGGAATATATTTCTTATTGAAATCACATGTCTTGTGGAAAATAATATAAATTATTATATTTAAAAACAGGATTCAAAATATTCCATAATACAACATTCCTCCAAACCCCTCCACACAGTCATAATCGGGGTGTTGTCACTACCCATAACCATCGCTCATCATGGTCTACGTTATCGAAGGGTAAAACATTCTCATTATTCCATTTTCTCATTAGACATCGATAAATCCATTTTGAAAATTTTGTTTCTTTTACAATATTCATATTAATAATAGGAACCTTTTTATTTCAATTTCACAATCATGGGGAGAAAACATAAAAATCAACAACTTACCCATATTAAAAATTCTTTTCTCTAGTAGGGAGGGTATAATATCATTAATGTACAAACTAAACCCTCTTTATATAAGGAGTACCAATGTTGATGTAATGAAATAACAACCAAAAGATAAAAAACACAAAAAAAAAGTAATAACAATATTTACCTTATGGTGTGCGTAAACCTCAGTAGGCCACCACCAACAATATCTAGAAAAATATAAATTCAATTATAGTGTTTTCATTTGTACAATGAATATTGTAAATCTAAATGGAAAATATTTTACATATTCAATTATTTTTTGTTTAACCAAATAAACCCCCATGTTAATAAAGACACCCACACCCTAATTACTTGCATTGGAACATTCCATATACTAAACCATTTCACATATTCATCACAAAATTTTTATCACATGATCTTTCTTTAACTAACTCATTTTAGTTCATATTACATCCCATTGGAACGACAATCTAATGCCAACATTTTAGGCCTGGAATTTCATTTTTTTCACCCCATGAATATTTAGAGAAAAAATCCATTCATACACAACGTTTATCAGTCAATAAAATTGGGGTATTTTGAGTATTAGTCTATTCAACACACTCAAATATTAGTTAATCACATATGGGTATTTGGAGAATCAATATGTTTACAACACTATTATATCAAGAAATCACACGCTAGAATTTGGAGCATCAGTACATGTTCCACATTTGTATATCATGAAGTCACAAATATATCATATATATTATATGAATCATGGATAATAAACATTAACCCTTTTTTATCATTATTTTTATAATGGTATACCATAAAAAAAATTTAGAACAACATGATTCTTCAATTTATTCACATGGAATAATATGAACAACTCCCAATTGAATAATGGCTCAATTATATGAATCACAGAACCCATTAATCCATTAATTTTAAGACAATAATTTCTTAATTTTAATTAATAATTAATTCATAATGAAATTAATTAACCAATTACACAATCAAATTATTCCATCAATTCCTCAATAATTGAATTCCATTAATTAGTTATCCAATTAATTAATCCAAAATCAACCAATTCCAGGTTCCCTAATTTCAACACAATTCATTATCACATGACTATGATATTATATTAATTCTATCTCTATTTTAATTTACCAATCATTGACATTTATATTTTACAAATATATACATGTAATTAAATCATGAATATGGGATTTTAAATTTAGACCACCATACTCAAGATCATTGATGAGTGGTCACCCAATTGAAATTATCCAAATTTAAAATTAATTACCAAGATCATGATGAAGAATGATATCTAGAATAAATTCCTATAAACAAGATCAAACTAAATAAATCCCTGAAAACATAGATATAGAACCATTACCAACAGATAAAAAATTCCATTGTAGAGTTGAGATAATGATGGAATGAATAAGGGAAACTAATCATGATAATAATATATTACTAGGAGAGGTTTAGATATTCAATTTGGGAATTGATTCCTCAATAATGAAGGTTTTAATGCCTAAAAAATAAACTTAAATCCCTATACAATCAGAGGAATCATTTAGTGATTAGTTGGGTCAACCTTGGGTGAAGTCAGGGGGTTTAAAGAATTTGTAATATAACTATTAGTGTTTAATTTTTTTCATGAATGATTTTCTATACAGGGCTCACAGAATTTCCTAACCATGCCCCTAACTGTTTTTCTCCTCTCCAGGCATCCCATGGTTACTAATAGAATGAAACATGTTATGAAAAATATTTTGTTATTCATGATGTTCCCATGTATTTGGTTTCACACTATTTTATACCATGGGAAAATGGTTCCAGAAAACCATGTTCCAATCATGCGCTACCCCACATCCCTCCAAAAGTTCTCCGATTTCATACAAAAACTACCAATTTTAAAACCCAAACAATATATACTCAAAACAAGGAAAACAAATTCTTGTAAATGATATAGATATATCTTTAGAAATGGTTGGGATAATAAATGATACATAATTTATATATGTTTTTTATTAATATATTACATAACCATATATACATCAAACCATATTTTATTTCCTTTTGAATTTTCTTTTTCAGTTTATTATAAATACAATTTTAACGTCATGTTTTAGGAAATAACTGCATTATTATTCGTGTTTGTTTTGATTTGATATTTTTTACTCATTCTAATATCATTTTTTCACCATATCCAGAAAGTTAAACATGATATAAATATAATATATATTCATTATATATATATTTACTGTAGTCCATAAAATTTAGGGATAAAAAATTAAATACACCATTCATAGAGATGGAATGTCATACGTATTCACGAGAGTTGTTTCCATTTAATTTTATAATATACATAAAATAGTTCAATGATATATTATAATTCAAGAATAAATTTTATTTCATATTAATCACATTTATCATTAAAATCATCTGTATATCCTTCCACGAAAAGCGTGAACAAATCTTATCGCTTTGCGAGGTGCCATTCCGAAATACACTCTAGCAACCCTATAATATTATCATAAAATTGAAATCATGAAGGTATGTGTGATTTAATTATTTAAAAATAATAATAATATCATAAATATCATATATAAACAATAAAATATCATTAATTAAAACCTTTATAAGTGTTAAAAGAAAAATGAATGACATCGGTTTGCAAGGTTCTAGTCCGCCATACACACAAATGATTATTTATGAACACATTTGATGTAAGTGGAGATGCTTTTAGGTCATTACAATGTCATATAAAAATATAATTATTTGGATGACACTGAGTTTATTATATCATTATGGAATAATAATTATTTAAGGGGTGGAGTAATGAATAAAACAAAAAAACTTGTTGATGTTCGACGCCTGTTCTTTGAGTATCCTCCTTCAATTTTCCCCAATTCTTGCCTAGGATGGATTAATGTCAAAAATAAGGATTCTTGGAAATGAAGAGGAAATCTATGAAGTGAATTTTTTAGTTATTTTCATATTCCAATGGTTTTTAATGTGTGAGTAAGAGAGGATATGGTGTTTCCATTTATAAGTTAGGTGAGTGGCACAATTGTAATTTTTAAAAAGAAATAATTCCACCAACATATTTTCATGTCAAAAGGATACCATAATGTAAAATTATAGATAATAGAAGAGATAGAATAAAAAAATATCCATAAATATGTGTTAAAAAAATTCGGTTATTTCAACCCTTATCTTCTTAGTTTAACCCCATATAAACCCATTTGTAACATAACCACGTTAAGTATATTAGACTGTTATTAATTTTAATTTTGGTAAAAAATTAAGTTTATATTATTAGATAATATAAATGATTCTAATTAGAAATATGGAATCCATTTTTTAAAATTCTATTCTTATAACTGGAATATTTTAATTTAAAATTAATCCCTCAGACATGATGAGAAAACATGTTTTCAAAAAGAATATTCTCAAAAGTGTAAAAAGTTTTTATAATAAATTTAATATGAAATTTATTAAATTAAAAAGAATTTAATTAACAGATATATAATTTTACTAATTTTTATTTAAAACTAATTTAAAAAATAACTTATCTTGAAAAATAATTTAAACAAATAGGTTGTTTAAAATAACAAATTTTATTTTTCATTATTCATAAAATTATAATAACATCATTATAATATAATTTTGAAATCATGATTTTAAAAAATATAGTTTATTTTTTTAAATAATATTTCTAAACATGGATAAACTTAAATTTAAAATAAAACATGCAGTCATGATGAAAAATCGAGTTTTTGAGAAGTGTTTTTTTAGTAGGAGATGATTTTTTAACTAAATGTATAATAATAATAATTTTATAGATATATTTTAATATGTATTTATATAAAAAATATTTATTTATTTTAAAATGTTATTCTTTATGGATTATTTTAAATAATTTAAAGGGAGAAAATTATGCTCTTTAATACTATTTTCATAAAATCTATTTTTGAACTTAAAAATAAACATATAATAAAATAAAATATAATGTTGATTAAAAAGAAATTAAGTATATTATATATAACTAAATAATATTTTAGTTAATTTTAAACATAATGGGGAATGTAATTTAATTAATTGAATGGAAATAAATTATATTTTAATAAAATCTGTATTTTTCACTATTCACAAAAAAATAAATATATCCCAAAAAATATAAAAATTTCCCTATAAGTTAATTTCAATATAGTGATTTCAAAAATAAGATAATTTTATCAAATAAATTTTCATATTTCTCTATAGTATTATCACATAAAATGGAATAAAAATTATTTTTTTATAGAAAACATAATTATAACGAATTTATCAAAATTACTAAAGGTTTATTGATTTTTTTTGTAATTATTTAAAAATAAATTTATATTGAGTATCAAATTAATATTTATATTTCATATAGTAGTCCGTACATTTTATATCTACCTATTTAATGGGTAATTTATAACGGATATATTTAAAATAATATTATCTAACAGTTCCCTGAATCGTGGTGTCGCGTGTCAGGAATGCCTTCATGGAAACTAATTGTTTCATTTATCACAAGCCAAACTCAATGTATCTTATAAAACAATCTATAATCCATGTTCTGTTTAAATAAAACATATAAAATATTATATTCATTTGAATAAAATCCGAAAATCATGAGTTGAAAGATTCTACCCCCTTAAAATGAATTTCACCCTTGAAATTAATCATGGACATCAAATGTTTAACAGTTGAAAATTACATCATAAGAACCCACATCATAAAAATGAATAACAAAATATCCCTAAAATGGGGAAATTTGAAAAAATAAAGGTTACCTGAAGTAACTTATATCTATTTTTTCACATATAATAGTATTAATGGGAAGTGAAAGGATATAGATAGAAAAGAAAACTAACACTCAAATACTGATATAGAGTAATATGGAAAATTATTTACAAGAATGTTGGTGATCTAAAGAAGTTGAATGACCAAAAAAAACATAAACTAATGTGTATTTAAAATTGACATTGATATCATAATAAATGATGATAACAGAACTACATTTTATTTCACAATACTTATCCCAATGTTGTGGAATTCTTCTTCCATCTAGACTGAGAACATATGAAAATATATATACATGATATTGATTAAAATCATAGGTATAATTCCAACTTCATTTTTCTTGATCTATTTCCAATTCATTTCGTACACTAAGAGGTAATTTTTTATATCCAAATATCAATATAAAATCAACTAAATAATTATAAGTCATTCCTTCTATATATTATTATGAAAAGTTTACAATGCTTATCCAAAAAGGATAAATCATCATATGGTTAAGTAATAAATTAATCTATATAAAATCTTCTAATGTTTAACAAAAACCATTCCATAAATATTAAATCATACAAATATTACATAATTTATAATTTATAAATAAGATCACCAAATTTCTGATAAATCAACATAACATTATATTCTAAAATATCAATAAGAAAATCATACTAGTCACATGCAATATATGTTAACTATATGGTCATATATCCTTTTGAAACATTGTAGTAACCTAAATTAGAATAAAAATTTATTAAAAAATTACATGATTACTCATTCCTTAAATAAAATACATATTATTGGATATATTTATTAAATCCAAAAATGTTGTAAATCCCATTAATGATTTCATAAACAACTATTCCAACAAATAATTAATCAGTTCCAAGTAGTCAGTACTATACAATTTACTTATTCATATCCAACAAATATTTATCGCAATATCATTATCTAAACATCCAAATCATATTAAGGGTTATCAACCCTTACTCAAAATATTACCTTGAAATGAATTATTTTTTAAGTCAATCAGTAACTTTTAATATATAATTATAAACCGTTTATGATAAAATTATACTAATAAATCCTTATATTCTTCATTATTCATATAACACAATCTATTAATTCATGTACATAAAAAATTCAGTACTTAAACATTAATGATTGATTTGGGATAGGTACTTACATTATCTAAAATAAAACTCTTGTGTCAAGAAATTATGTTACATAATTATAACGTTACCCACACATATGACATTGAACATGTTGACATATTTTCACTATATAACCAATTTTTCCAAAAATATAAAATTTTACACTCAATTTGATATATTTTTATAGTTTATTCTTCCATCCTTATTTTCAAGTTGTAAGACGAATATTCATTCCTATCTATTCAATACAACATGAACTTTCATAATGTTTCTTCTTAATCATATTTTATGATTTTGGAATCATGACAATGTTCATGTTATTAGACATATATCATGATATATTCTTATTAATAATAAGTATATCTATCACTTTGGTCATTTCATAATTTTTTTATCATTGTCGCAGAATTGTTCATAAGATATAGTGTTTACATGATTCCTTCTAGATTCATCTATTTATTAAAACCAAAATTCATTAGTGAAAAACAGTATTCATAGTTTAAAACCATATTGCCATGAAAAAACATTTTATTCAATGTATAAATAATTAAAAATTATTCTTAATATTTCAAACCTTTTGTATTTCGTTGTTATTATTATTTTTCATCTAGTAAAATATTTTATGATTGTTTGTAAGGATTTTGTGAATTTACTAAGCATATATCCATGGAGGGTCAAAAAAGGTGAAAAGAAAGGCCCATTTTCATGAACCAATTAACGATTGAGTCTAGATCAATCATTCATTTTCAGATACATTACATCAATGTACCTCTATTCAATAGGCACATCTAGTTTAAGTATCCAGATAGGGATGCAATTTCATTGAAACCATTCACTCTATCAATTACCAAAATTCTAGGACATTTTTTCATACATATACTCATCCTTATACATATCCATCGACAAGTCCATAGAGATATGACTATGGCTTTATCATCTTATATTTCAATGTATAACAAATCATAATCTCTAATACCAATTATAATGACCCAGTCTTATCATACATTGATATTAAATCATGTTTTATGAATATTCATTACATTTCACAAACACACTCCTAATATTCATAATATTTTAGTGTCTTTGTAAACTTTGAAACATAAAAAACATTTCCATTGGATAAATACATCAAATCACACTATTATATTCAATAACATAACCCTTCATAGACATATCATACATAATACATTTCTTCAAATCCTGGGAAAATGAAACATAAGAAAATGTGTGATCAAATGCTCAGTAATGGTTAGAAAGGAGATATTTAAGAATAAAAAGAATGTTATTATATGAGAACATGAGAATAGAATTTGAAAACCATACCGAGCATATACAATATCATAATCACGATTCATATAACAACGAAAAGATGTTCATAAGGAATGAATCAAAATGAAATCAATAATCATGATCCATGAGTGCATGAAATTATCATAAGACATAGATTTGATCCATATACATAAACATATAAAATAAATTTCATATTATAAATGGATTATTTACAGGGATATAATAGTGTAATGGGTTTACTTCCCAAACAATCATTATTGTACTGTTTCACTTTTAAGCCCATTAGAGTGAAAAAGGACCCTTATTCAATCAGGTTAACTCCCAATTCTAGTCTTGTATACCTCATCTGATATATATCACTAACCAATGTATTGAAGATAAATATAATTACCATGAACACAATAATGAAAAAAATATTTATTTTCAAGAAAATAACCTATTACAATCACCAAATCATATCCCCTGAAATGAAATCAGTTTTATATGTAATTTATCATATCATAACCAATAGTAATGAGGCATGTTTCATAATAATTTCATTATTTAATCATAGAAAAACTAATGGAAAAAAGGAGTGATATTCATTAGTATTTCATCATTACATAAATAGTGTATGTTAAATAAATTTCACAAACATTATTAAATCATAATTGTAGTCCTTTTAGAAGAATAATATGTATGGTATCCTTAGATCATATCCCCAGAAAAGTATAACTAACATAAAATGATGTCATATTTTGCGGAAAATGATTTCTAATGAGAATTTAAACTATTTCATAGGTAAAATATACATTCTGCATGGAAAAAAATATTTTAAAAAAATATTTTTGAAATATTTTTTATTTTAAAATAACCATGAAAACATATAATGTAATAATTAATGAATAAAATCATCATGTTGGTGGTAAATTTAATTCATGCTATACACATCAAAACAAATAATCCTTTCAAATTTTTGGAAAAATTCAAATGGGAATTGATTAGAAAATAAGAGGAATATTCCATTATTTTTTTCTTAAAAGTAAAAAATGGGAGAAAATGTCATTTAAAAATAATAGGATAACTATAAAAGATTATTGAAAACATTTTCATAAGACTTGGTTTTGGATGAAATTTTTTTTCTACTAAAGGATAATTTTCCTTAACAAGATTATTTATGAACTGTTGAGTAAATAAATAATTTAAAATGAATGAAAACTCTAAGTTTAATGATATAAAAATAGGATAACAAAATTTATTAGTTTTTTAGATATGTATAAAAATATTATATAATCGGAAAGATGATCTAAAATAATCCTGATAAACGATTAGATCATAATATAAAATCATTATCACTTTTCTTATCATTAAATATTTAGAAACATGAAGTAATATCAATATATGAAAATTAATATTTCAAAGTGTGTTGACGATGAAAAAGGGTCGTAACTCTCGGAGGAAGTTTCGAAATGACGAAGCAAAGTCATATTCGGAGTCAGAGGGCCGAACCGGAGGCCCGAGAAGTGGTGCGCGAAATAAAGGTGGATTCGCGCGAAATAAAGGTGGATTCGCGCGAAAAAATGTTATGAGCACGAAGCACTCCTGGGATTCGCGGAATCAGGCCGGTGAGGCACGCAATAATTGCGTGCCCCGGATCTCCGCGGCCTGATATTGCGCGCAAGCGGTTCCCGGCGCGGAAAATATCGTGCGCCGCCTGGATTCTGCGCCGGAGGTCGCCTATAAATATAAGGTGACCTCGAATGGTTTAGGGGTTGAGGAATCCGAAGCGTCTCTCGTGCGCACAATTCGGCTCCCCCCGCGTGAAAGATGGCATCCAGGTAATCCATCAATTCACGCAATCTTGCCCCAGAGATCACCTTTGCCTGCAACTCCACCGGCTTTAGTGAATTGGCCCCTTCCCCTGCTTCCAGCCTTGCGCGCAATTCATGGTCCGTGCGCACAATACCCTGCCTTGCGCGCAAAACCTTGCGTGTAATTCCCTCTTCGCGCACAATTCCAATTGCACGCCGTCCTGGTGTTTTGCACGCAAACATGCCCTTTTCCGCGCAAAGCCTAGGACCCCTCACCTTGACACCCTTGGCTACCCCCTGTACCAGCACCTAATGTCCCCCCTGCCGAGCATGCGTGCCATGTATTGTTTTCCCGTACGGCCTTCCAGGATCGTATAAAGTAACCTCAAGGTCCCATGGGCCGTGTTTCCCATTGCATTTCTTTGCCTTATGCTTCTCCGCATAGGCACACTAACGGCTATTGATTCTTCACATAGACACGCTAACGTGGACCCCCCAATGGTTTTCCCTACATCTCCCCTTCAACATGGCCTTGCCAATGCCTTCCCTCCCACATGGGGTAGAGGGCATTGGGCATGTAAACCCTAGGGGTGTGGAGCAAACCCACCCCGTCCAAGCTGTAGGAAGTTAAACTGCTAAGCACCTCTTCTTTAACACAAGACGTTAATCTATGGTCTGACCTTGTGCATCGCACGCAGGGTCCCCCCTGCTAGGACATTTTTTACACCACTCGTCTCCACGGGAATGGACTCTTCCTCACATGGAATGAGATCCTCCTTTTCGGAGCGGCGTTTGTCCATGAGGGAAGGGCTGCCTCAGAGCGTAAGCCCCTACCCTTTATTACGGATGATTGCACCCATTCATCTCCGTACTTCCCCCCTGCCAAGGCCAGTGGAATCCTTTTCCCACTGCTCTTTGTCACACCATGGGCCTCCACCTTGGAATAATCCTCGGCACCAAGGGCTGCTAACCACGCGTAAGCCCCTATTTTCTCTTTGGGCCGCTCAACGCGTAAGCCCCATTCTACTTCTCACGGACGCACCCTTCGCGACGTGATCGTCTGGTCCCTGCTGCCTCTTGTTTCCCACACCAAGCATGACTCACGTGGGCTTAGAGAACGCACCGACCATGACATCCTCCATAGGCCGCCCCGGAGCATAATCCCTATCCCAGTGAACTATGTGGAATTTGATCCGTGCTAATGCATGGTACGTATGAATCCTCCCTGAGGATAAAGCCCAACAATCATGGGCCCAAACTATCTCCTTGTCAGTGTGCCAAGCCCCCATGTTCTCTCGAACTACGAGGACTTTGATCCATGTCAAGGCATGGTATGTAGGAATCCTCCGCGAGGTTCAAGCCCACCACCCAGTTGTTCCAACCTCTTTACGTCGGTTCACTACCCACCATGGGCCACCCCAGAGCCTAAGCACCATACCAACCATGGGCCGCCTCAGAGCGTAAGCCACATACACACCATGGTCCGCCTCAGTGCGTAAGCCCCATACCGGCCATGGGTCGCCTCAGAGCGTAAGCCCCACATTACATTGTCTCGCATGACGTTAAACTGTGTTCCCTCATCCCGCATGACGTTAAACTGTATTCCCTCATCCCGCATGACGTAAAACTGTATTCCTCCTCTTGGGCCACCCCAGAGCGTAATCCTCATGTCTCACTCCACCATCCATCCTAATCCTTACCCGTGCTGCCACATCCCGATGTGATCTTGCTACCCCATTCCACTCCATAGAATCCAGGAAGCCGCCCACGTGCTGGCCCCAACATCGGTGTTCCCCCCAAGGGCCCTTCAACCCGATCCGTCTACGCAAGACGTTAAAATCACGGCATACACCGTGTTAAACATGGGAAGCTGAGGGAAACCTCAGATGGTAGACATTCCCCGCGTTCGATGTGGGATTCCTGGGGCTTCTGTGTCCTAGAGAAGCCCTGTGATGAGGGACCGAAGATAGACATGTCGACGACGCCCCAACATGACCATTCGTCTAACCGAAGGTTGCTGCACCGACAAGACCCCTTGGAGCTTCTTGACGTAATCGGTGTAACTAACCGGCATCCATGCAGATATGCCACTGGGAATGAGCTTCACGAACCCATCATAAATCTATGAGGGATACCTGGACTAGGTGATGTGCTCCGAGGAGGAATCCACGGAAGGAAGAACCGCCATCCCATCATCTCGGTTTTGATCAAGGAGCAGACGTCCCGGAACAAGGAACGGATGCCTCACGCCTTTGGAAAGAGGGAATGCGGGGCAACAAGAAGCGCCTCCTCCCCGCAGACGGATGCGTTCACCCCGGCGAAAGCGTCGGAAACAAAAAATGGTGAACCCGACATGAAGATCTCCTCCTCAACACATGGAATGGTATCCGTCGGGGAATCAGAAGAATAGCATGACACCAGGTCCAGGTCGCCCTCACCGGGACGTGAACCCACAAGGGTCGAGGCCGTCTGGACGTTGACTACTCCGTTCTGCGACGCCGTCAGCATGGATCCCTCTCGCCGACCATGGAAGACAGAATGATGCTGGGCCTTGGTCGTTGATCTCTTTTCCTGTTGATGCTAATGGGTTCATCTCCCTTCTTCTAGGAATCTGATCACTGCATTCAGAGCTCTATCGCCACCTACCCACCGGCGAAGGGGTAGGGGCAGTACCGACGTGGCTACCCCACGCGGTCCCGCCCATTTTATGGCCGCTCCGACTTCGACCTCCGTAGCAGTCAGGCGCTTAAGCCCCATCTCCCCGTCGGAAATCATCTAGCGGAGGGTGATCAATGACCTGGTTCGTAGGTATGACGAGGAAGGCGTCATCCCCACCAGGGGCATGGCCCGTTTGGATCTAAAGGCGGCTGTGCCTCACCACCATCACCGCCCTCGAGGGCCGCACTGGGAGCTGCCGCTCCCCACACCAACGTTCAACTGCTTCGAGAGTCTATCCTCGGAGTGCCTTGACACATCCCTCCCCTACTCCAATGAGGTGGGGGTCGTCTGGGTCCAGCCGATCGGAGATCCATCCCAGTGGTTAATGGCAAGAACCCCCGCTAGACTGCGTCGACACCGCCGCCTGACTCCCCGAGCCGAGGAGCAGGCATTCTTCATGCATGCACCGCAGGTTCCGGCCCTTCTGACTCAACGCCAGCATCGGGTGCGATCAAGAGAGAATTCCCGTCCTGGGGCATCAACATCAGCAACCACTATGGCCCGAGCCACTACTGACTCCTGTTAGCAGATCCCCGCACACGTTGAGTTGGGGCAGCCATATGCCCGACTGGGATCGAAACACTTACCGCCCTGTATGAATGTTGGGTCGAATCTCCCGATCGTGGACACTGGCAATGGCCACTGTGGACCAACCCACGGTAGTGCCGCTCACCCTGAAGGCTCATCTTGTGCCTCCAATCTGGAAAGACGAAAGCTTCTTCACGGTAGCTATGCTCCAGGTATGAATCCTTCCAGAGCCTGCTTCATGGGGTATGATGTCACTCCCCCTACTACTGGCCGTGAGCATGGAGCCGTTGTGTATCCAGTCACCCACTAACATGGAGGTCCTCCCCATGTCCCTTTCGACATTTGTCCCGGTGCTTCTCGCCCCCTGGCCCTCGGTCCCCTCTGCCCCAGCTCAATTGTGGTCGGGGAACCCTATGATGGAAATCGTCCCTACCCTGAGGAGCTACCCAGGGGTAGGAAGGCCGGGCGTCGTCACCGTGGGAGGAATGTCAAGGGAGTCCGGACGGAAATTAGGCCAGTCCATTTCTCAGATTCTGAGGTAGAGTACGACTCGACGATGGAACCTCCCCCCTAACCCTTCGAGTTGAGGGCAGGGATGGGGACGTGGCGCGTCAGTCTCGTACTCCCTGAATGCGAGATCCGTATGATTCCATCCTGACTTCAAGGGTTTATCTAGGATGAAGAGGACATGGCGTACTGCTGAGGGTCAAGCCCGAAGTTGCCAATGGCCTCCACTGAAGAACCTTCCTCCCCTATTAGGGAGGGTAAGGATCTTTTCTGGGGACTGATAGAAGAATCGCGAGGCGATACACCCTTTGTGAGAACCAACGCTGTGACAGGAGGCCCATTAGCCGGCCCATCCTATCGCGACGAGGCAGCCAGGGCACTACAACCCCGGGAGGATGACACAGGGCTCGGCGGCCAATTGTCCTGTACGCTGTATTCCCCGCCGGCCAGCCCACCGCCCCGGCGGCCTGCCTCGTCACCATTGCCAATTACCCGACTTTCCTTGGTGGACGAGCAAGGGCGGCAGATTCCGGACCCCGAACCGGAGCCGCGGAGCTTCTAGACTCTTCGTGGGGTGGGCGACTTCCCTGAGAAGTTTTGGCCAGTCACAGAATCAGACATTGATGTGCCGGAGTCACTCACCCCAGGAGAGTTTGAATGCTTCCGCCAGAATCTCCAGGTGACTCACTCCTGCCTCCGCCATCAGCTAGCGCCTTATCCCAAGAGCCAAGCGCATCTTGAGGAGATCGGTGAGCAGTGCCGCTGGGTCAACCTAGCAGCACTCCCCGCGGTCTGACACCCCGAGTCGCTGGACCACCACGAGGCCCTCCATCAACAATACATCCAGATTTTTGAAGTAATCCACAAAGTTATTGATGAAGCCACCCCCCACGCGCACGTCCGCGGATGGGGGCATTACGCAGATCTCCTCTTCTGTGTGATCCGCCGACAGCCCGATCCACTAGGTGACTCTGAGGGAACATCGCTAAGGGTAGTTTTGGTGAACATGGATGACCTTTCAGATGAGGGAATCATTGTGGAGCCACTTGACGGCGACTCACCACCAGAGGACAGGCCGCTACTGGACCCATCTGGGAGGATTACTTGCCAACAAAGGAGCCTCCTAAGTCTTCCTGTACCCACGGAGGCACTGACACTAGGCCGAAACATCGGCAAGGGTAAAGATCTCGTTGGGTCTGTCAAACTTGCTGACCCATCTGTCTCAATGTAGAAGGTAGAGGAAGATACTGAGAAGGCCGCGTTGCGCCAGCATCTAGATGAGAAAAAGAGGATTGTTGATGAGCTCTTGGCTGAATGCATTGTAGAGAGGTGGCCTGACTATGGTGCTCCTAGACTGGGACAGTAGGGGCAGGAGCATATACCCCTTGTTGAGATTCCCCCGGGAAACCGTGACCGGGTCGTTTTTGCTGACAGGGGAGAGGTTGGAACCCATGGAAAGAGGGCACGATATGTTTTGCCGAAACCTCCCGAGCGGTTTGACAACCATGGGGACCCTGCTCGGTTTCCTCCCGCCGCTCCGAGAGTCGCTCCGCCAGCTGCCACGCCAGCCACTGAGTGCGACTACCAAATCGAAGAGCCTGGAAACATGAATGTGATTATAGATCCCCGTCAGGATATGAATCTGCACCCGGATGATCAGATGGAAGTACTCATCGCTCGCTTGGAGGCCCTGGAAACTCGGCAGGTGGCAATCCCGCCTGATGGAAAGCCGTACCCAGCATGGGTGGATGACATGCCGGCTCTGCCAGGATTTGGGAACCCCACTTTTCCCCCCTTTAACGGGACCGGAGACACGTCTCAACACTTGTCCCACTTCAACTCGAGCTGCGGGCCTATGTTAGGGACTCTGACGTAGCAGGAGGCTGCCAAGCTCCGGTGCTTCGTTCAGACACTGGAAGGACCAGCATTCGTCTGGTACAACTAGCTCCCTATTGGATAGGTGACTAGCTGGGAGGATCTTCGTCGGCAATTCCTCTACCAGTTCAGTTCCACAACCTAGAAGAAGAACATTGCAGATCTCTTCAGGTGCAAGCAAAGGCCCGACGAGCGAGTCACGGACTTCGTCGCCCGGTGGAAGGGGCTCACGTACTCCCTTGACATCCCACTGACTTAGGAGAAAGTACTGATGATGTGTGTAGGGAACGTCAAGGAAAAATTGGTTCCTTCTCTGAGCACACAGAATTACCCTGGGTGGTTCCAGGATTTCTTGGATAAGGTTCAACGCCTCGAAGAAGCCCTGTAATAGGCTAGTAGGGCACGCCCACTACATCCTGTAATCTCTGCAAGAAGAGCCTCCAGAGCCGAGCCCGCTGTTGTGGCCCAGATAGAGGCCCCCAGACAGCTAGAGTTACTGCCAGTGAGGCTAGCTCAGCAGGCTTATAGGGGTCCACCCCCACGGGCACAGCCTCCGGCCCAGCAGTGACCTCCTCAAAATCAGTAGGTGCCTCTTGTACGCACTACCACCACCTGGGTGAGGTAATCCGATTCCACCTCCTCGGCCTGCTCCTCCATCCCCTGGTCATGGTCAGCCCCTATGTGTCCCCTTTCCAAACAGAAGGAATTGGGATTTCTCGTTTGGAGAGGCCCAGATCCCCAGTTATTTCCGTAGCGCCTTGGTGAAGAGGATCATGCGGCTGCCTGAGTGCCGGAAGCCAGAAAAGGTGTGTCTCACTGATCACCCCAACTACTGCCCTTACCACCGGATCCTGGGACACACCATCCGACAATGCTATGTGTTCAAGGACTGGCTCCAATATCAAATTGAAAACAACATAGTCAAGTTGGGCCCAGCCCCGGCATAGGTGGTAGGTTTCTTCATGGGATCAGGTGGCAGCAATGACGACAGGGATGGGTGGGAACATGTTTCTGACCATGGGTCCCAGATGTATAATGACTGGATGGCCCGCAGGACGGTCACCCGTGCCCATGGAATTATTCGTGCCCGCCTGTGTCAGCCAGATCCCTCGGAGTCTGCGAGCGCCATTTTGGCTTCGTCGTCCCAGCCTACTTCTTCCCAAAAGAGCAGGCGGCAACACAAGAAGATATAATGCGCCATGCCATTGTAGGCATCTTCTCGCACGCTTGGCGATTTCATTCCCCCGGATATGGGGATACCTCCGAGACCCCGTCTGATAGTGGATGACTCCTCAAGCGAGAGCTAGGGGTACACTTCGGTTAACACCGTAGAGTTGGTAAATCCCTTTTTGGCTCCCGACGATGAGGAGCGCCAGGTGGACCTCCCAGATAGCCCGAGGTATGCTTCAGTTAACACCGTAGAGTTAGTAAATCCTATTATGGCTCCCAACGATGAGGAGCGCCAGGTGGACCTCTTAGAGAGCCTGGGGTATGCTTCGGTTAACACCGTAGAGTTGGTAAATCCATTATTGGCTCCCGATGATCAGGAGCACCAGGTGGACCTCCCCAATGTCCCCAGCCGTCGCCAATGTCGACGGATCCATGCCTACGTGAATCGCTGGGGCCCGTCAGTCGTCACCTCCAGTCAGGCTTTGCACGCTACTGAGACGAGGTAGCAAGCCCGGTATAGAGAGCAGCACTCGCGGCTCCCTCACTCGGTGATAGTAGGTTCGCTTCGACCACCGTTTGTGTTTCTGGATCAGGCGGAACCGCCTTGCTCACATCGCGACCAGCCCAGCCCTGCCACTGGCCGACTACGACCCTCTGGTCATGGCATGACAGCCACCTCCCGGGCTTCAGCTAGTGAATAGTGGGACGTGCCTAGTACCAGTCAGTCACCGGTCCTGCCAGCAGGGCCTATCATGCCCCCAATCGCAGAGCGACCTCCTGTAAGCAGAAGCTCGCGTTTGGTGTGAAAGTATGATGTCCTGAAGCACCTGGCTAGAATTCCGGAAAGGATTTCCATCCTTGAGGCCCTGCGCCTGTCGTCTGAAATGTGTGAGGCACTCGCCGAGGCTCTATGGAGCCCCCTCCAGTTTAGAAATAGAGGTAGCGGCCGCCGAACCCTTCCACATCGAGGTGATTGGGGATGCCGAATGTCAGGCGGTTATCTCATTTTCTGATGAAGATGAAGACCATCCCATATAGGGGCACATCCGCCTATTGTACATCATCGTCCAGTTCAACGGCGTGGATGTCTGTCGTTGTCTTGTCGACACGGGTTCTGGGATTAACATGATCCCAACATGGACACTGCGAAAACTGGGGTTGTCCGAGGATGATTTAACTCCCTCTGACCTCAGAATATAGGGGTATGATAGGACTGAGAAAACTCCACTCGGCACGATTCGTCTGAAGACCCAGTTCGGTGGCTTAATTTCCAATACTGAATTCATGGTTGTCTCTCAGGACACTGCCTACAACGCATTGATGGGCAGGCCGTGGCTCCATCTTCACGTAACGGTTCACTCATCATACCACCAGTGCCTAAAATACTTCCTTAAGGGTCGAGTGGGTGTGCTCCATGGAGATGCGTCTCCATTTGCCTCTTGTGAATCCCATTACCTGGATGCTGACTATTACAAGAGCAAGGACAAGCAAATCCTGGCAGGTGAGTTTGAGCCCGCAGCTATCTCAAGTGATCCCTGGGCTGGTCTGGATGACGCATATGTCTTCCCAATCCATCAGTTGGAAACTATGACTCCCGATATGGGATAGTGCTTTGTTGTCTTGAGTACCAGAGGAAGGCATATTTTCGGGTCTAAGCGACGATGGGAAATCACCACGTACTCTTATACCAACCAAGATCAGGTGGTCCCCGAGCCTCCTACCCCTGTGCGATATCGGGACGTTGGGCTCATGGAAACAGCAGTACGTCATACATGTCTGTGTCGCCAAGACGGAATCGACCGGCTTAAGGAAACGCATCACCAATGATTTGATTTCGTAAAGCGTGGCCCCTTGGGCCGAAGGCCTGATGGGATTGGATCGACCACCTTCGTCGCCTTGATCTCCGCGATGCATGAGTCTCCCGTCGGGATGACCTCCGCCGCCCAAGCCGGTGCCAGCTCCCCATCAGGGTCGATCAGCCCCGTAACGGCTCCCCCATGGACGATCATTCCTCAGACAGAGAAGAAGACATGGAAGATGCTCCTCCCGCCTTTGAGGAGGGCGTCTCCACCAAGGTCGATGAGCTAGTACAGGTGAACCTCGGTAGTGAGGCGGACCCGAGACCCACATTGGTCAGTGCCGTTATGCCTCCCGAGGAACGAAAAAAGTACATAGACTTCCTCAGACAGCACCGTGATGTGTTTTCCTGGAGTTATGACGAGATGGCGGGACTAGATCCCCAGGTAGTCGTCCACCGCCATGGCCGACTAGTAAACCATCGCGGGTTCAAGCAGCCTCCCAGGAAAATGCACCCTTTTCATTGTGCCATGGTTGAGACTGAAGTTGATAAGCTCATTAAGGCCAAAATCGTCAATGAAGTCCAGTACCCCAGGTGGCTAGCCAACATTGTGCCCGTCAGGAAGAAGAACAGGTAGATCAGGGTCTGCATCGACTTTCGCGATCTTAATCACCACTGTCTGAAGGATGACTTTCCCCTTCCCGTGACAGAGCTGTTGATTGATGTGACAGCCGGGTTCCAAGCCCTCTCCATCATGGATGGGTACTCCGGGTACATCCAGATCCGGATGGCCCCTGAGGATGAATAGTTCACTGCCTTCAGGGCCCCCCATGGCACTTTCTGCTACCGAGTTATGCCCTTCAGCCTAAAGAATGCGGGTTCCACCTATCAACGGGCTATGCACAACATATTCAAGCCGATCGTCGGGACACTGGTGGAATGATACGTAGATGACCTGGTAGTTAAATCTCGTTAGTGCCAGGACCATATCAAGGAACTTGAGAAAGTGTTCGGTTTCCTCCGTTCTCGCCACTTGAAGATGAACCTGTTGAAGTGTGCCTTCGGGGTCACCTCCGGAATGTTTCTTGGCCTCATTGTGAGAAATAGAGGTATCGAGATCGACCCCAAGAAGATCAAGGCCATCAGTCAGATGCCTCCCCCGAGTACTATTCGGGAGCTTCGAGGCCTCTAAGGCCAATTAGCCTACAAACACTGATTCATTGAGAATCTGGCCGGAAAGTGTAAGCCCTTCTCCCGACTCATGAAGAATGGCACCTCCTATGGGTGGGATGAAGAGTGTCAGACGGCTTTTGAGGAAATCAAGCAGTATCTATTTCAACCTCTGGTCTTGATGCCACCTGTTCCTGGAAGGCCGTTGGTCCTTTACATGACCGCCCTGGAGCGATCCCTCAACACCCTTCTCGCCCAGAAGAACAATAAGGGAACAAAGAATAGCCTCTACTACCTCAGCCGCATGCTCCACGACGCGGAAATTAGAAATTATCCCATCGAGAAGATCTGAATGGCACTCGTATTCACCGTACAAAAATTGAGACACTACTTGTAGCACCATGAGGTACATCTGGTATCTCGGGTAGACCTGTAGCAATACATCCTGAGTTGGCCTATGTTGACAGGCCGATTGACATGCTGGGTGGTGATCCTCCAGCAATTCAACATTTGGTTCGTACCTCAGAAGGCTGTCAAAGGGAAGGCGTTGGCAGACTTCTTCGCCGCCCACCCAACCACTACGAACCAGCCATGGATTCAGGCTCTCTTAACGAGGAAATCCATTTAGTCGATCACGCCACCCCATGCTGGTAGATGCACTTTGATGGCTCCTCCCGAAGCCCTAATAGTAGAATGCTCAATGATCCTAGGCTTAACAGAGTAGGATTTGGTATCATCTTCATCACCCCGGAGTAAGCCGTTCTGCCATATTATTTCTTATTGTTAGAAGGCTGCACCAACAATGAGGCAGAATGTCATGCTCTCATCACTGTCATCGAGTTGGCTCTGGAGGTTAACATACCCCACCTGTATGTAAAAGGAGACTCTGAGCTAGTCATCAAGCAGGTTAACGGTGACTATGCTATTAGGAATCCAGAACACATGCCATTGCTGGAGTGCACCCTCTATCTAATGGCTAAGTTCCCCTCCCGACCTAATGTCGTTTACGTTCCCCGGTCGCAGAACAGTCGAGAAGATTCTTTGGCCATCCTGGCCACATCACTCGCGGAGCCCGGACAGGATGACCTAATCATCCATGTGGCGAACCGGAGAGTCATTTCTCATGTTATACCAGAGGGTGATCATGGCCCGCGAGTGAACCATCTCACCGCTGGTGCCCCTGAGTCAGGTCCCTCCGGGTCTTCGGGCGTGGTGATCGAGACAGTTCCTGATTGGAGGACATCTTTGGTTGAATATCTCTAGAACGGCCATCTTCCGGTGGACCGAGCAGAGAGATAACGAATCTGGCGCCACACGCCACAGTTCACCCTTCAAAGTGGTCCCAGCCGTGAGAATCTCCTTTACAAGCATGGGTTTGACGATGTTCTCCCCTGTTGTCTTCAAGGAGTTGAGATCCCACAGGTCATGCAAGAAGAGCACACGGGTTCCTGTGGTGCCCACCAGGCCGGGTCGAAGTTGTCCCACCATATTCAGAGGTTGGGATACTTCTGGCCCTCCATGATCCACGACTGCATTGAGTACGCCAAGAGGTGTCATGCATGCCAAGTTCATGCTAACTTTGTTCATCGGCCACCAGAGTCGGTTCATCTTGACTGCTATAGAATTCTTCTCAAAGTGGGCAGAGGCATCCCCGCTCAGGGAAGTCAAGGCTGGTTCTATCGCTGACTTCGTAAGCTCCAATATCATCCACCGATTTGGAATACCTCACGCTTTCCTCACGGATAACGGAACCAACTTCCGAGCGGCTGAGCTGAAAAGATTGTACGCCAAGTATAACATTCTCTCTTACCACACCTCCCAATATCATGCGCAGAAAAATGGACAGATTGAGGTGTTTAAAAAACCCTCTCTAAAATTTGGCATAAAATAGTGGGTTAGAACAAGAAAAGTTGGCCGGACAATCTCTCCAACTCCCTCTGGGCTTATAGGACGGCGACTCCCAATTCCACCCAGGTGACTCCATATTCCCTGGTATACGGATCTGAGGTCGTCCTACCCATCGATGTCCATCTTCCCTCATTGGGCACGGCGGTCTACGGCCAGAAAGCGCCGGATAGAGCTTGCGAGATCCGTCAAGCAGAGTTGGAGGCGCTGGACAGAAGTAGGCTTCGCGCTTTACATAACTTGGAGAGGCATCAGAGCAGGATGGCTCGAGCTTTCGATATGAAGGTTCACCTCCGCTCCTTCCTACAAGGTGACATGGTGATGGCTCTCAAAGCACCAATGATTCCCGGCAGGAAACCACCCAAGTTGGAGCCCAAGTGGGAGGGGCCTTTTATTGTCCACAAGGTCTATCCCAATGGCGCATATTCCCTGGTAACCATGGATGGTGAGCGCATCACTCCTCCCACCAACTCCAGGTTCCTCAAGAAGTACTTTTCCTAGTCTCCAGGGTCCAACATGACCTTAAACTGCATTTGGCCCTACATTTGGGCTCTAGGGTCCAGCATGACCTTAAACTGCATTGTGCCCTACACTTGGGCTCTAGGGTCCAGCATGAACATAAACTGCATTTGGCCCTAAACTTGGGATCTAGGGTCCAGCATGACCGTAAACTGCATTTGGCCATACATTTGGGCTCTAGGGTCCAGCATGACCTTAAACTGCATTTGGCCCTACATTTGGGCTCTAGGGTCCAGCATGACCTTAAACTGCATTTGGCCCTACATTTGGGCCCTAGGGTCTAGCATGAACTTAAACTGCATTGTGCCCTACACTTGGGCTCTATGGTCCAACATGACCTTAAACTGTGTGGTCCCGCACGACCCTAAACTGCACCTTGGTCTGAGTTCTAAGACCTAAAACTAAGATCTCCTTGGTCTGAGCTATAAGACCTAAAACTAAGATCCATATTTCATCCAACATGATGATAAACTGTATTTTAAGAACGAAGTATGGCTTGATTCTCATACTAAGGAGATACGTAGGAATGCCCGGACATTTCGTCTTGGGTCCAGCCCCATGAGTTACCAAAATCCTCCCTTTCAACTTGGTCCGAGCTCTATGACCTAAAACTCAGATTCATATTTCATCGAACATGACATTAAATTGTATTTCCATAACTACGTCTAGCTTGATTCCCATCTTAATGGAATACGTAGGAACACCCAGACCTTTTGTCTTTGGGTCCAGCTTGAGGTCCGCTTTCGCGTCTGTTTCGCCTTTGGGACCATGACCCCAGGATCACGTGGTGTGGTGTGGGATTATGTCCCCATTCTTGCCGGGTTTGCAATATCTACACTACGCGCACCCTGTCCTCAGGATTTAGCCCTCCTATTTACAATGGAATTAGAAGACGCTTTCCAGAACTATGTATGGCTTGATTCCCATCCTTATGGGATACGTAGGGCAACATGAACACCTAGACTTCAGGTCTAGCCCCATCTCTTAGGATATCCCACGATCTCCTGGTTCCCAGGGTATTTGAAAGTACGCCCCCCCTTTTGCCCGGGGATCCGCCATCTTTTGGCCGCTCTCGGACTGTGCCCTCTGACCCTTTCCAGTGGTCTGCTGATGTGATTAGTGTAATCTGGTATAGGACTTGGAGTGCCAGATCCGACTTAGACAAGTTCCATCCACATTCCAAGTTTCATGTTCCCCTTTATTTGGGCCCCCATCATCCTTAACATCTGGAGGGACCCCCAAGAACGGCCTGGATACAACGCCTAAGGGCTCTCCTACCATCATGGGCCAATGCCCCCGAGGGTTTCAGACAACAAATTGATATGAATCCCACGTTGCGAACATGGTCAGTGGTTGATGCTCATTTTTTTCCCCATGGCTAATACGACAGGATGTTGCGTTGCGAACGAGGTCACCAGTAATCCTCAGTCGTCACGCCGGCTTCCACGGGCCCTGAATGTTGGTGGCATGGTTCATGTCATGTTTCACCCCACTGTGTCAAGGTGGAATCTTGACACTCCTTGTACTAACCCTCAGTACAACCCCGCGCATCAGACAGACCGATCTGCTTAACGGTCTCTCAAGGCTCCTGCGATCTGAGCGCTAGAGTATGTGCTTGGGTCTCTTCTTTACGGGTTGCGTGCAGCTTGACCCTCATCCCCATGGGAAATGAGGAGTCACCCGGACATTGCGTTTTGGGCCCAGCACAGCTTGGAGCTAGCATCTTCTGCCCCTCCCTGATTGTTGAACCCTCGTAGGCCACTTTGGCCCGAGGCTCCTCTCTCGGCTGGTCCAAACCATTCGTCCTTAAACTGTGTGTTGCTCCAAACCATAGGACCTTAAATTGTGTGTTGGTCCAAACCATACAACCTTAAACAGTTTGTTGGTCCAAACCATAAGATCTTAAACTGTGTTGTTGGTCCAAACCGTACGACCTTAAACTGTGTTGTTGGTCCAAACCATACGACCTTAAACTGTGTTGTTGGTCCAAACCATACGACCTTAAATTGTGTGTCGTTCCAAACCATATGAACTTAAACTGTGTTGTTGGTCCAAACCATACGACCTTAAACTGTGTGTAGGTCCAAACCATATGACCTTAAACTGTGTTGTCTGTCCAAACCATATGACCTTAAACTGTGTTGTCGGTCCAAACCATAAGACCTTAAACCGTGTTGTTGTTCCAAACCATACGACCTTAAACTGTGTTTTTTGTCCAAACCATATGACCATAAACTATGTTTTGGTCCAAACCATACTACCTTAAACTGTGTTGTTGGTCTAAACCATACGACCTTAAACTGTGTGTCGGCCGAAACCATATGAACTTAAACTGTGTTGTTGGTCCAAACCATACGACCATAAACTGTGTGTTGGTCCAAACCATATAACCTTAAACTGTTTTGTTGGTCCAAACCATACGACCTTAAACTGTGTGTTAGTCCAAACCATACGACCTTAAACTGTGTTGTTGGTCCAAACCATACGACCTTAAACTGTGTTGTTGGTCCAAACCATATGACCTTAAAATGTGTTGTTGGTCCTATCACATGACCCTAAACTGTGACATTATCGTCCTGACCGCAAGACAAAAAAAGGGCGCTGCATTGTGATGACCTCGTTGTAGAGGATACCACGTTGGGTATTGTTCACGTGCCATGCCATCTGTCTATCATACATACTAACATTGTTCTTGAGAATTTTGTATTAAACAATTATAACCATGTTACTCGTAATTGTTATTTCATGGCTTTTATTGAGGATATATTTTTTATTAGAAATATCCTTTCTGGATTCTTATAAATTATTGATAGAACAATTCACTATATTATCTGGAATCATATTCCCCTATATTTCTAAAAAAATATACAAAAAATAATGTAAAATTAAAATTATTGAGTTAGATTCATTCAATTTTTTCTTTTAATATAATAAATATTATAAATCTATTAGGATGTATGAATCATATAATGGTAATTGATAGGGAGACATTAAATTTATATTCTCACATTTACATTATGAAAATTTCTTTAAATGTTAATTCATCCTATTTTTACCTTTTTTAATCTCAACCGTATGCCTTTAACCATATAAAAACCCATGTCAAACCCTCATTATTGACACACTCTCATTAGTGTATAATCTATAATAACTATATAACTATATAAATAATGCATGTACATTAGAATGAGGAAACCCTTTTAAAAAAATCCCGATTGAAGAGATACACAATTCTAGGAATGTAGTTAAAAAAATTTCTTGTGTATAATAATATATTGAATTTATTTTTATGAAAAATAAAATTTGGGATATAGGATTAATAATGTAAAAATGATTTATCCAAGTATTTAAAAATTGAAAATTACTCCCTTTTTCCCATGAGAAGTCTAACTAAACATTAATGATTATTACATTCCCTACAATGAAAAAAGTTAAGCGTGGCGAGTGATTAAATATAATTTTTTTCTTAATTCGTTATGTCGTTGATATTATTCCCAACCAAATTTACAACACATTTGAATTTAAAAATTATTCATTAGTTTTATATATAAATATTACTTTATTGTGAAAATAACATAAATAATTTATTTTAATGATTAATTTTACATTCTGTGATTTATTGTTATGGTTATAGTTTGAATCTTTTTTTTGGTGATTTTAAAGAGAAAAATCTATGATAAGGGAAGAGAAGATAAATGTTTTTATGGAATAAAAAATAATTTTTTTAAACAATATAGATAGTATTCGAGCCCTATTTTTTCTAATATCAAAAAAAAATTATGTTCCCAAAAACGTCTTACATAACCACTTCAGGGGAATTAATGTTCTAATGTCACCCTATAAAGGCATTCAAGTCCATACAATGGTATTTACATATAATCATGTTCGGACTATACAGGGCATCATCTCACGAATTTCGTTTCATTATTTTTCATAGTGTATATTAGGATCTAACATATGTTTTTTTCTTGCATAGCATCACACCTCAACAATGTTAGAATAAAACCATGAGGAAGCACTTCCATTGTAATGTATCCCCATAAAAATAAATCATACAATTTAACAGATGCAATAGAACCTCAGAATCATAATGTATATTACTTAATTTCCCTAATGTACCCGCAAGATCCAAGTCTATGATATTAACACAATCTCGAATAACAACTATTGTGGACTCAATTATATTGGAAGAATGGATTCGATAAAAATAAAATATCCAGCATCTCTATATATTGTATCATGACACCTATTCAATTTCCAATATCCATTAAACACTTTTCCATATCACAATTCATCATTTTTCTACCCATTAATAAATTTTCAAGCCCAAGATTGTGACTATGATATCACCTTAATAAAAAATCACGAGCCAACATAAGACCGCATTGTGGTGGTTTTTTTCTTCATCCTGAATTTCTCTAGAAGATACCACAATTTATTCTCAAAAGAGATGAAAACCAAGCATAAATGTTCCATTTATGAATACGATGAGAAACATAGTTGACATGAATGAAGTAAAGAAACTATTTGGGTTCATTATATAAAATTTCTATTAATAATGGAATAATTTATTAATAAAAAACTATATAGAACTTGATTTACAGTAGTGGGACTATAATGATCAACGGTATATAAATCCATGAAATATTATTTATCTGGATTTATGAAATAGAACATTTGTATGAATATAATACCCATGAGGAAAAAGAATAAACAATTAATCATGGAACTATACCTTGAATAAATTAATTCTTTCATTCCTTATTTTTGGAGTTAGTAGTAGTTTTACCTTCAATATATTACTAGATATTTTTTCTTCTCTTTTTTCACTCATTTTATTCCCCTTTAAATCATATTACATGAAGGTATACCATTAAATTTTAATCTTAGTATAATATTTTTATGGTAATCTCATCGTTTTTTAAATAAATATTTTTATTCTACTACTTTATTAGCTTTGAATATTTTCAATGGGGATTCATAGTGAAATATGGGGATATTGTCACTATAAAGCTCTTATTGACCACTATTTGTACTTCCCATGTTTCTTTAACAATGATTTTCCCTCTTTGGTTATCTAACAAATGACGGATATGGACATACATAGAGGGATATTGTTGGAGATAAATTTCAATGAGTAATGGGATTCATTATACTCATTTGTATGAATGGGTGTTGGTTCAATGATCTATTCACTCAATTTAAGGATGTATCATAAAATAATAAAAAGGATGGTAAAAATTTTATTTTACATGTTGTTTTAATTTACTATTTTCTTATATTGTAAATACAATGAGGGTTGATCACATAAATTATATTGATTATGGTTGCAAACTGAAAATAAGTTTTTAGTTTTCAATTGGAATCACAATAGGGTTAATTCTAGGGCTTCATATAAACATCATAACTGTTCCTTATTTACCCATTTTTATTTCGATTTTATTTTTAAAAAAATACCCATTTGTGTCATATAAACATAAAATACTATAACATAAATAATGTGATAAGGATATTGGGAAATATTATGGATCCTCATGAGGTAACCAATTGTCATCCTACAAGGCTTCACATTAGTAACATAATTCAAAAGAACAACCAAGACCTCAATAATTTTTGGGAACAACAATGATGAACCTAATAACTAACATGAGGCCATTAAATATTATCATTATATGAAATGGTTTGAGGCCCTAACATGTAAGATGATCTACATATACACTAATCGGGTTTCGAACATGGTTCATGTACCTAGTGGATAAAATCCATAGGGTTAATGTGGGGGTTTTATTAGAAAAATTACATTGATGATAGAGTTTATATCTATAAAATTTATTTTTTCTCTCAAGGATATAAAAAATCAAGGTAATTACTATGAAGAGACATTTTATCTAATAGTGTTGTTAACATCCTTTTAGGTATCTCTTTTAATATTACCTCATTATAATTAGGATATAAAAAAATGGGTGTAAGAAGTTATTTCATTAATCGGGATGTAGATGATTATATATATACGACATAACCTAATGGTTTTTCAGTATCACTCGAGAGATTTAAGTTTTAAAAATTATAATAGACCATTAATGGATTGATGGAATTTTATTAAGGTTGGAACATTTGATTTGAAAATGAAATCAAATACTTTACTTTCATAAGAAAATATATGTTTTATCTATATAGAACTATATTAGTGGTATTGTTGTTCTATTTCTAGTGATTTATGTGGTTTCCATACTACCCAAATAAAAGGATATACTGACTTTAGATTATATAAATGTATGGTTGTGAATGTGTAAATCAGTGAATGACATTGGTGATCCATCCAATATAATAGGTACAAATATCTGAAAATATATTCACAATATTTCATAGACAACGTTACAAAATATATATATGTAAATTACAATAGATTTTTAGCATAGAAAACTAAAAAATTGGGTATTTACTAGTCTTTAATGCATGAATCATAGATACATTCATGATAATTATATTTATTTAAATATGATAGATAAAATTACTTATGAATCTTTTATTGGAGTAATCATGTATTCCATGTTATATTAATGACCAAATTATGCTTAATTTTTTTATAAAAAAAGTAGATACTAATCTATTTTTGGTGAGAGTCTTTTGAATTTTTTTATTATGTAGTAAGGATATATTTAGGGTATTTAGAGGTGGATATAAATTATTTATAAATTGTTAAATCGATGTTTAATTCAAAAATAATAATAATGGTATGAGTTCTAATTCTGGTTTCATGCTTCCTGTCAATGATTAAGATATCATTAAGAAATGTTTAAAACAAGCCAAAATTGAGGATTAAAAAAATTGAAAAAAACTACACCACTACATCGAATACTACAAATGACACTAATTGAATTAATAATTTCATTTGTAAAATTAGAATACACCGTTGAATTTAGCAGGAAATTATAATTTATTCTGATAACAATAGATTTCTTTCTTAGTCAAAGGAACCTAAGACTCACAAATAGACGAAATATATCATTCTTGAATACCATCTACTTATGTTGAGATCATATATGTCAATATTTTGTAGTATTCTATAAAGTATTAATTAACATAATAATTAATAAAATCATTAATGAAACACAGGAAATAGGGTTATGTGATGTATCTACGTATTAGATACAAGAGACACTGGATGTAATGGTTATTATCAATGGGAATTTATCATTGTTTTTCACTAAATAAAATATCAATTTAAAATACATTTATGTGTGATACATATTTTAATAAATATTTGAATTATAAAACCATAAAAAAGTTTGATTTTGAGTTATACCTAGTTTATTATCAACAAGGAAATTCTTATTTTCTGATAAAATGTTAATATTAATGTGATTAGTTGACTTGAATATGATTTACTGTATACATTGGATATAATACTTGGAAAATTATTTTTTGAATTAGCCCATGAATGTGTATCATATAGAGTATAATAAGTATTATGCTACACTTAGGGGTCTAAGATTAACATAGACCCATATAGTCCATAATAGAAAAAATTTATAGCATGGGAATTGATGACATTTTTATGAGGCATATGAAAAAAAATTGAATTCATAAATGTACATTAGAATAAAATACATTGGTTTGTCTCTCAAGGAGATAGGATTATAGTACTCACTATTCTTATACTTATTTTTCTTTAAATTTTTCTATATTTGATTTTAAATAATGAAAATAACTAAAAACATTTTTTGGTTTTTTATTTTTAAATATTAAACATGAATAAATAGAAAATGTAGAAATTTTAATAAGGAAAGAAAATGTCCCTATTAAGAATTCCAACGGGTTTTATCATAATTTAAATTTTGTTGTCACTTAATTAAATAATGATACTCAAAAAAATTATTCAATTTATCCCCCAGTAATTACTTATGTATGAATATACCTACTTTATAAAAGAACCTCAAATAGACTAGGAAATCATTTTTTTTTCTCCTTGGTTAGTGGGATTTAACACTTCTAATTTGAGATAATAACTATCTCACACACTTGGCTAAAACTACACAACATTTGTCCTCTCAATAATCGTAAATCCAAACATATAATGTGTTATTTGAGTGGAAGGAGACATAAAAGATAAAAATGGTGATAATAATTTAACCTTATTGATTTAAAATAGATAAATAATCAACTCCCCCCACTCCTCAACTTCAGTGTCACATTGAATAAATGAAATATATTGCAATTTGAAAATCAAAAAATAATGGCTCCGACTACAAATCATCTATCACCACAAAAATTTGTATAATAATTAATAATCATTAAGTATGATGTCATGGTTCATTCAAAGTGGTTTAGAAACATAATTGAGTGGGGGAGAAGAGAATAACACAACATATTAATAGAATATTAAATAATAAATTATTAATAAATAATATAGAAATTATGATAGACTTTTCAAAATCAACATAAGGTAGAATCCAGGTCTCAAAATTCATGTTGGGATTTTTAAAATTAATAAGGATGGAAATTTTTTAGGAAGTTCCTAGTATAATACTTAAATATTAGGATTCATCCCCATTATAGTCACCTCACTACATAATCTCTATATATACAACCTAAAGAAATATATGTCATTAGTGGAAATTTTCTTTAATATTCTCCTTGTTTATAAATTCTCACATGGTCACCTTATTCTTCCATTATTGGATAACATCCATTTCTGTTATTTTAAGGATATTATTTTGATTGGATTGAAGTAGAGAAATTGTTTTCTAGGTTAATTTTTTTACATTTTGTTAAAATTTGATTTTTATTACATTTTCCATATTTAAGAAATGTTCAATGTCTAATGTGAATGATAAAATACTAATGCTTTCGTAAAGAATATTATTTTATAATAATTAAATGAAATACAAGGTCATAACTCACTAGTAATTATTACACCCTTGATAGAGCCTTATAAAAGTATTTTATGTTTTTTGAATCCATGTAAAAACTTATTAATCCAAGGTAACAACTACTGATTTTAGGAAAAAATCAATGTGATAAAAAGCCATGCGATTTGGGGAAATGTTTTTTGAAGTAATAAAAAATTTATAAACACTAGGAAAATGATCTATGATCATCATCCAATTAATATACGCTGTTTTTATGGCATTTGACATCCATGCAGAGTTATGTGACTTCTCTGGAAGGCCTTACACACATCAAAGAGTTTTTTGAAATCTTCAACACTTTTCCATTTTCAGACTCATACTTATAATCATTGAAAACAAAAACATAGTATAGTATTTCTATAGATTATATAAGGATGAAATTAAAATAATGAATGTCTGAATTTAAATCATGTTAATATGTTTCTTCCAAGACTTAAAAAATAAATTTATGCCCATTAATTTAATTAAAATATTGAATGAACAATCTATAAATAACAAAATCAATCTATTTGGAAATAAATTTCAATATTTATAAATGTAACAAAAAACAATTAAATTAACCATATTTTAAATAAATTTTGAGCATAGTTATCATTAAAATCATATATATATATTTTAAATGTTGACTCTCATTAATAGCCTTTATACATTCACACATTTCTTATGAAAGCATTGATGCTAAAATAAATAGGGTGTTGTTGGAAATATTTTTCATCACATAATTGGTTAAATTTAAAATAGATATACTAATTATTTTTTTTATGAAAAATATTACATCTTCATATATGATTGAATCAATCTAAGGAAATAAAAAACCATGAATTTTTTTGTGACATTTCTTCTGTTCAACTACATATAAGAATAAAATGATATGTATTCCTTAAAACTACTTATTTTATTTCTACCACTAACTACCCTAATAGGGACTCAACATGAGACAAAAAATGAGTTAGTGTGTGGCCCCTAAATTACTCAATCAATATATCATGGGTTGGATAACATCACTATGTTTATAATATCTCACGTATTTGGATATAATTACCCTATATTAATAAAACTCTACAACACCAATATCAATATAAAAAACCCTTCCTTTGGATAGAAATATATGTGTTAGTGTGTGTATTTATTTTATTAATTATAATATATTTAAATTAATTTAATTTCTTATAATAACAAAAATAACAAAAATTTATCATCTCACATATACCATAGGCTTGGTATGGTGAAATATGTAACAACCCATGATTTTAATTTAAATTTCCCTATTGACATAAAATAATTTTTTTTGTATCTTATGATGAATTTATTAGTAATATTAACTGAATAATTAATTTGTACAGAATAAAATAAAATTCATTATAATATATATAAAAAACATAATTTTTAGAAATGAAAACAAATTAACTTTGTAAATTTCATGAATTTTAAATATAATATTTTTATGAATTGATATGTTTTTAAAATTTATTAATTATAATTAATTAAATCATTATAATATATTGATAAATTCTAGGAAATGGTTATAGAAATAATTTAAAAAGAAATGGAATATTTATGTAATTATAATGTTTATTAAATTTAGTATTTACGAATAATTTTTTTTATTTTACAATAATAATTATTATTTAAAAGGGAAAATTTATTTTATTTATGTATTAAATATTCGGAAAATTATTTTTTATATATAAAAATCATTCATAATTTTTTTTAATTGGTTATAAATAAAGATATTATCCTTTGATGGGAAAAGATATAATTATCAAATAAATCATGTAATGTATTTTTATGATAATAAATTAAATTTATAATAATGAGATTTATATGAGAGTTAACAAAATTTATATTATATTAATTAAACAAAGTTATTATAAACCTAATTGTTTTTATTATAAATGTAATTAGAATAAATATTTTTTTTTCTTAAAAGTAAATTTTTGAGAAAAAATGTTTTAGTTTGGTTTTGAAGACTTAATTTTAAATAACTTTTTACTACCTAAATAATTGAGTCTTGAATGGTAGATTTAAAATTTATAATTATAATGTTAACATCTTTAATAATTTCAATTTCTATTTTTCAATAAAAATATGTTACCTTAGAAAACAAATTATCACTGTAATTAAGGTTAATATGGGTTAAAAGGGTTTAAAATAAAGGATAAGGCTTAAAATTTATACCAAATTATCTATAAATTGTTGGATTTTTATATTTTAATATAACATGAATTATATAAAAAAATATTTCTTTTCATGTTTAATAAACAAACACCTTTTCAATCTATTATGAAATAACGTATTATTCAGAATGACACCCCTCTCACTAATTAAGAGACTTATCTTATTATCAGTTCTACATACACATTGGATAATATATATGTTACAATATAAAAACAATAACATTCCAATACCATTATCCACTTTATATAGTTTTTGGTGTCCTAAAAATTCCATCCTAATAATTCTTAAGTTGTAATCCAAAGGAGGAAATCCATAGAAATTGATATTGTCTTAAACATGCTCTTACAAATTTATTAATTCTTACACCTCTTTAAAATGTATTTTATCCATCATAAAATAACATAATATTTATATTAAATATATTTAAATTTTAATATTTTTATTTAACGACCATAATCTAATATATATTCATCCAATGGGAAATAAAAAATATCACCTATGCAAACTAGCAGACTACTACCTCCATGAAGTAAGATATTTTATTTTTTTTCACCAACACACATGGATAGATATAATGAATAATTTAATGAATAAATATCATAATATATATTTAATTATGATTATATAATTATAATTAATAATATATATTTCATCCCATATTCCCATTATAAAATGAAAGTATTATTTGTGTGCACTTGTGAAATACAGCCTCCAAAAACAATGTATTTTATTTTCTATCACCACCATTTATGTATTATTATAAAAATATATTAAAAGAATATATATTATATTTATGGAAATATTAATTCTATGTAATGTTTATATTATCATTATACAATATAATTTTCTTACTCATTCGATCATTATAAAATGCACATAATTCAGTCAACTTTACCAACTACAAGAATGATCTTATAATATTTATTTCTATAATGATAAAATAATTTTATGTAATGGTAATATTATTTAATAATAATATTTTTAATATAATTTAGAGATTATTACTCGTTATATACATATTTTTATTCAATAATAAAATTCATTTCATTTTGCTGAATTCAAATTTTTTAGGAAAATTATATTTTTAAACATTCCATGAGAATAGTTACCATTGGTTCCATGAAATTTCAATTAGACTCTATAAATATATAAAATATTATTAAATAATTATTAAATTCGGTAGATTATGAATGCATGATCATGGTGTATGGATCGAAACTACTGAACCCAATCATGTATGAAAAATGTAATAATATACACACAAAATATTAATTTTAATGAAGATATATTAATAAATAAGTAATAAGAACATAAAAGTGATTAAAATATAATAATATTAGTATGGTTATTGGTTTGTTATTTATGTATAATGAATTTAAATTAAGTATATATTATTTTATATCACATCCAACCAACTAGAAATCTAATTTAATGATTTATGCTATAATTTCACATCTTTTTCGGATTCTCTATGTTAAATTTACATTGGGGGGAATTGTTTGAAAATTACCTATTAAACCACAAATAATTTATTCTAATTTATTTATTTATTCTTTATACATTTTTTCCATACATTTTCATCTCTTTGGTATTTAAAGCGACTAAGAAGTTATTTTTAATAAAATATCACCTTATTTATTTTATTTGGACAAGAATATATTGCTCCAACAATGTTCATTTATATACTCTAATTATTATTTATGTTAACTATAAAAAATAATTATTATGTTTTCAAATTTTATAAAATAATTCTTTGCATTATTGTTTATATATGTTATTTTTTAATTTTTACAAAAGTGTGAAATAATATTTTTAATAATTAACACACAAATAATTTTCCCTACAGTCATGATAGTAAATTTCCTTAAAGCTTCCTTAACATGTATTATGTTTTTAATTAAAATTACTTCACTATTTCTGATGAAATTTATATTTTTTTTGATAAATGGTTTGAAAAGATAAATATATTACTCTATTGTTTTCAAAAAAATTATAACTCTCATTTATATTCATTTCTCAACTATGTAAATATATATTTTTATTTATTATGATTCAATCAGAATATGATTTAATGATATTTTAATAACCCATCCTATCAGGTCCTCAGTCTTTCTACCTCAATCCCACATCTATTAGTATTCAGTTCAATGACCATCATTGTGTAGGCATATAAGAAATCGGAGGCCTTAACCCATCGTACATATACACCCATACACAAAAAAGTCACCATGATACTGTGTAGAGATAATAAAACTACTGATACAAAAATTTATACATCTATCCAAAAATAGAGTAAAACATTTGTACAAGAATTGTAAAGGGGTCAAATAAAATCCCACCAAAAACTAAAAAACAATCCAACCTACTCAAAAGGATGGTAATTTTGTTTAATGAATGTTCCAGTACACACCCTAGTAAATAATTGGTAAACACCTCGGTAAGTCAATATCATTATGACCCAACTATTCTAGGTCCTCCTAGGTCTATATTCAAAAGCCTATCATGAGCACAAGACACGACATGTAAAGGAGAATTCCATATATGGGTGAGTAGAAAAATACCTATTAGGAAGCACAAATACCAAAAATAAATTGGAGGAATTGAATGGAAATAAACCAATTAACCCCAATCTATAGGATGAAACCCAAACAAGAGAGAATAAGAAACTCCATCATGACCACTTCATGGTTTTACATTAATAGACAGCTCATATCCATATTGTGTTTCAATCAATATATCTGAAATCAAGAAACTAATCCTAGAATATCATAGATATACTCATCTCATACTCAATTTCTCATGAGGTCACATCCTCATTGTCATCCATAACACTCAATTTTTGGCTCATAGGTAATTCTCATACAAGAGGACACACTCCACAATCCCTAAAATTCAATATGGATCTTACATTTGGGATCGTACTCAATGGGAATAACTATTACATCCCTAAAGGAACTCATTTAAAAGATCATACTCTATTTGGTCTTCTTATAGTGATGAAACATCCTCCCCATCTATGATAGGGTACATCTAAGAGAACTCAATAGTCATGTCTCACCATTAATAAAGTCAAGTTGTCACTATGTGGATCTCAAAACTTTGATTGGGTATCTTAATAATCCTTTATGGGGGACTCTATTAACACTACCAAAAACAATAAACAAATCATCTCACATATTGTGGATCATACCCATGATGGGTTGGGGACTACCAAATCATTAATGAGTCTCAAATCCATTATACATAGACATGGGTTCATTTCAAAGACCATTAAGAGATACCACAAACCCAGATTTGGATCCATCCTCAATATATGGTATCATACTCTCAACAATACAATGAACTACAACAAAATCAACTACAGAGTAGGGGATCTTACTTATGATGATATCAAAAACCCTAATTTAACCCACCCTATAAGTAGGGTATTTTATATCCAAAATTAGAGAAAAACTAATTTGATACCATGCGAGATATTTTATTTCCTCCCTATACATGACGGTCATGATGATGCCATGAACCCCACCTATTGATGTGACTATGATATAGGATACCACCCAGAAATCATTAAGAGATATAAAAATCGTATCATAGATCTTACTATGAAAGGGATTGGAGTCATGTGTTAAGGATTCCATGCCACATTTTACCATCATATGTAAAAACTATGGGATCCACTCAACTGATACCAGTGTATATGTCCTTATCAGGAGACCCAATACCCTCACCTCATGTCACATCATGAATTCCAAAAACATGATCACTATTGTGTTCCACGTGGAAAACTAATAATGATAGGCTACTCACATTCCTCCATAAAAATGCAATAGATGAAGATGTGTGAGGGGGAAATATTCATGGTGAGTGTATAGTGTGTACCCACAGTATACGAAATGTATCTATAAATCAGTCCATGGTTGTGTCACCTCCGAAAACATTGCATGTATTTGGGAATATACATGTTTTTTACCTCATTTATCATGGTTTTTACCTCATCTAATCTCATGTGCATTTCCTTATCCATTCATGGCTAGCTGGCCATGTCTCACACCATGTCGCATACCCCTGATACGTGTTTTGTCATCATTATCCATCTACATTCACTGGTCCTCATCATGTTCCTTTGTACCCGGTTGTGTACTCCCACATGGTTGTGTACATTGATATGATTTATCCTTCCATGTCCATTAGACACAAAATGTAGTCTCATTAAAATGAATTTTCCCCCAAACATGTTTTGTGTTCCCCAAAGTTCATCTTCCATGAATTCTAAGAACACATGGCTTGTGATCCTCTATACTAAAAATTGTGTTATCAGGAATTATGAATGGGATTACCATAATTGCCGCACAAAACTCCAAAATTCATCCTAAAACATACAGATCTACCCCTGGTGGATCTCTGGCAGTTGTAATAGGGATATAAAACAATAAAAATATTTATAAATCGGGATTAATATGTAAATATCCTAAATCTTATTACCTCATGGAGAATTGTTCAATATTTGAGTCCAATACAATGCTTTTATCCTATTAAACCTCAATCAGTTATGATTTGCATCAATGTTATAGATCACTAGACCCTCCTACCCTAAATTTGACATCAGGTCATCCATTGTGCAAGGGAGGATCTTCATATAAACATTCACATATTAGAACAAAAAAGTTATTGGGTTTATTAATTATATTTTAATAAATTTATAACCCTCCATTTAACACCCCACCAACATTCCCTCAATTGTGCACCCGACATAGAATAATGTTAAGTCATGAATTTGGTAAACCCCATGTTTGAAACATTACATTAAAACTATATTTCTTATCTATGACCCCAATAATATGTTATTCAACATTTTTTCTAATAAATTCACACACATGATAAAATATATTAACAATATCAAATATCATGACATTATGGATATATGGGACCAAAAATCATATCATGACTCAATGCCTATCTTCAGAAATGATCATAGAAATAATCAAAAGTACTATTGGGAAAAACCAAAGTCTCTATACTCTACCAAGATTTTGGTTTTTCATCATCAAAAGAAAATGACCAGGCATAAGGGAAAAGAATCAAAGCTCGCAACTGGGTCTCCAACAACACACCCGTGAGCTCTTTAGTGGGTGCATGTTTGGTCTTCAAACACAGACTTAGGGAGCCAAAAAAGGCATTCCATGACCAATGTATAGCTAAACCGTGGTATAAATAATTAAACAAAGTGTTCTCATGTCTCGTAAGCTGTGGAAGATTAAAGACACCAATTATCTAGTCTAACTAAAGTTACAATGTCTAGTTTCACACCACCATGCAATCCTGATGAAGATACAGATGCAACCGGACAGACCTCATCCTCCCATGGATGAATAGAAAACTCAACACCCTTCACTAGCACCAAATATAGTCCCCAAAAAATAGTTTTTTAAATGATTTTACTAGTACTATAGTGTCTTATTGGGACTCTCAATCGTGGACTCAAATACTCCTACAATGATGGTGAAGAGAAAACTTCACCACATTAATATGAAAACTAGAAGAATATTCTCCTGAACCCAAATGGTTTTCTATACTTTTCACAACTACCTCATTCATAGGTATACTACTATGTGAAATCAACCTCATCATCATGCAACCACATAGTGTTACACTGTTACATAATAAATCCTTGTAGTGATGACTTGATACCCTCCTTTGAGAAACCCATCATTAATATGTCCAATGGATGTCCATCATACAAGTCCTCTTGAATACAATTTCCAATATGTGCCACCCTTCCTCACTAAAAAAGTGGAGGGGAAACCATAATAAATGAGAAATATTTCATTCGATCCTAATGTTTATCGCGTGTACCTATGATATAGAGCCAATGAACATACTAATGAATAACATTGGGCTACACAATTGATACATCGTGTCTTACCAAGCCTTTCAACTAAAAAATCCAAATTTCACCACAACTCACAATTCTCCATAGGATTATAAAAAATAAATATTGTGGAATTCAATGAGATAAAATCTATGTTGAAGTCAACTCTAAAATGAGAGGTAAACTAGTAACATCCACAAGTAGACATCCCCATATCCACCATCATATAATGAAACCAAAATCTATTAGCACTACTAGTACATGTTTCAACCCAACCATCAGATAAAAGATAGGTGTATCGTCCTACACAAGATATCACCCTTCACGACCTGGAATCACTCCTCTTTAAAATAGGGAATTTTTTTCCAACAACCTAGAATCATCTCTACTCCCATCAGTGGAAACCATCTAACCATAGATGTTATGAAAACATTCTATTATAATGAAGACTATCGTAGGGTCTCCCTACCACTATGGAAATATTATACATGGGGAACATGCATAACAAAGTTAGGTCACACTATAAAGAAATCATTTTAGACACTGATCCTATTTGTAGGTGCCACCAAGATACGGGTCAATGAAAAAGTATCCATTATTATTTATAGGGAATTCTACAAGACAACAAAACACACCCTTCCTTGAACACTCGTCCACCATACCTAGACACAATCCTCTTTGGTATGAACTGACTCACCCATATGGGTTTGTATCATTATATTGGAAAACATATTGGTGTTTAATTTTTCCCTCGTCTTCATGAGTATAATTATATGTCAAACATCATCCTCATGGTGATCTACCAACACCCCCACCTGTCCTTGGATATTCCTTGATCAAGAAGTTTAATGAAGAGTGTACCTCACTATAGTGACATAATGTACTACCCTGAAAACATAATGAACATAGATCATACCTATAATAATACACATAGCCAATAAATTAATGGCCTATACAAATCTACAACTATCCTTTCCCTCACCCTTTAGCTCCAAAAGTCTAGTGTCGACCACCTGAGGGTGGGGTGATAACATATCAAACCATCTTCCACCACCTTCTACTCTCTCTACTCATATACCATGTTGTTCGTCAAGAAAAACTCCATTATCCTTTAAATGAACCTATTTTGGTTGTCCATCTACAGTCTCCCACTCACCATCAGTATAGTTTAGACAATCTTGTGAAAGATGCCCCCATCCTTCACAAGTGAAACACCGCCTCTCTCATGGATAACTATATCTAACCTATGATACCAGATCCATATTCCATATGCCTTGGGATCATCTCCTGAAGTGCATCACATTCCTAGATCCCTAACCCTTATATCAACTACCAGCTTCCGATGTCTCATCACATATGTTCCCAACACCAATAATTAGAGTCTTTTAGGAAAAAATTCGGTCCACCATCAAGGCCCACCCATGAACACCATCATATATAAGAATTCACGGTGATATAATTGAATCTATTATATCCCTTCATATGCCCTACTCAAAGTTCAATGCTTTGCAAATTAGATATCAACCCAAATCTAGGGTGTATCATGATTTGGATTTGAATATAACAAAACACTATTCCACATTCATGAAATCATGTTGAGGCTGTTGATGCTCTTAGATACACACCAATCACAACATGCGTGTATAAAAATAATCCTTGAAAGTAATCTCATAATCATTCCATGTGAGTTTCATATCATTGTGGTTCTATATCACCAGACTCCCCCATCACTCATTTATGAACTGAAGAGTACTCATAGCTAGGACATCCATCTGATCAAGATACATTCTTACAAGGAAAAAAACAATTGTGACAACCTCAAGAAAATAATCAGCTACACAGTTTTCTGGATAACCCTAATACCTCGTAGGTTATTTACTATAGAAATCATGTTTTCCACTCAACATACGTGCATCCTCATCTTGAACAATCAACACATAATGCTTCTCAAATGGTGGTGGAATGACTATAGGACCACCCTGAGGTACCACATCAGGATGGTTCCCTATATGGAAGCCTCATCACTAGGTACAACTTCTTCATAATCCCATAGTAGGATCCTATTTAATTTTCATCCTAATGGAATACTAGAATCGGATAAATATGTTCCATGTTCAAAGATTATATCTACAGTACTAGCTCAAGAATGACATGGAACCCATAACCTAGTCTTATATGATTCATGTAACGAAATTTCCCTAAAAGTAGTACCTAAATGTTCAATGCAAAAAATATGGTTATTATTGTATTGGTAAATGGATATTTTGGTCACTACCATAACACTATATTCCCTAGCCTGAAATCCATACTCTAGAAACACAAACCCTGTCACCATAAATCCAAAACCATGCTCCTAGAATTATAACTCTGTAAATTAAAAATACCTCCTCTGATACAAATATTTCACATCCCAACCCATCAGGGTCTGATCAACATCTACCCCTATCCCACCTCCAATAGGATAGGGGTTTGTATCCAACACCGATGGGGAATATCGCATTCATGGGTGAATATTTCCTATGGAAACTATATGCATTTGAACACATACATTTCCATGTAACATTATAGAGATTATAAAAATGCTGATAAAAAATGCATGTATACACCAGTACCACAAATAGAGTATAAAAAAATTACTAAAAATGTAAAATGGAAAAATAAAAACCAAAAAAAATCTGCAAAAGAAACCAACTTACTCAGAATAAGGGGGATGATGTTAAATGAAACCACTGGAACAAAACATTATCCTGTAATCGTAAACACCGCAATCAATATAGCACACTTTGATATTCCTGCTTCAGGTTCCCTATGTCTCCTTCTAATTAAATTTCATCTACTGAATACACTTCATGTGTAGTGAAATACAATACAGTGGTCTGTTTATCAATACCCAATAGGTTACCCCAAAAAATTAAAATAAAATGGAGAAAATGATAGTCAATAGTATTCCCAACCCCAATACCAAGGAGGAAACCGATTTGATATAGAATAGGAAACACCATATCAACCAATCCCCAGCTATTCATGACTAGTTTTCTCATTCCACATGGTGTGTCAATCAATATATGTTATATCACCAAAATGGATCATAGAATAACCCATATATACTCATCTCAAACAGGATGTCTCATGATGTCCCTGCCTCTTAGCCAGACACAAGACCATACTCGAGTCTCATAGGTAACACCCATCTAAGAGTACATGTTACATGAGACATATTATCCTAGATGACACTCGACAAAGAGATATCACTAATCAGAAATAACTCTTCCATCCATGATTCCACTCATCTGATAGATCACACACTATTTAGTTTTTATAAGATGATGGAACATGCTCTCCATCTTTGATTTTGTACATTTGATATAAAATGATATTCAAGTCTCCCAAAAAAATCATGTTGTAACTTTGAGGATCTCAATACTCAAAAAGGGGATTACACCCATTCTTGATGAGTAACTCCATGACCCCTAATAGAAAAAATTAAGATCTCTTCTCAAAGATTTTTAATCACACCTAGGAACATTGGGGGTCATAATGAACCAAATTTGAAACTCCATAGATCATATCTCACTAATAGGGGATCAAACCCAAAACAATTGGGTGTAACCACACCCGATAACTATCCTTAAAGACATGATCCATAGATAAGGGATCATTCCTGGGAATTTTGTGAGATACCACAAACCCAAAACTGGATCCAACCAAGATGTAGTGTATTGTGCTCTCGACGATACCATGATCCCCAATGGAAAAATCCACTGAGTTGGGTATTATACTCATGAAGATACCACAACCCATACTGAAACTGACCCACTAATTAGGGGATAATATATACAATGATCCAAAAAGACCTATTGGCACATCCATCAAGATATTGGATCGCCTCCCTATGTTTGAAGGTCGTGACAATACCATGAACCCCACCTAGGTAATTTAACATGTTGGAGGATCCCAACACAGCCTCCCAGAGGGATAAAACAACTCTATCCAAGCTCATACATTCAACGAGATCATAGTTCTATTAAAAGGATGTGATTCCGCATTTTACCATCATCGGTATTGACCAAAAGAATCCACTCAACCAATATTGGTTTATATGTTGATATCATGTGACCCACTTAACTCACCTCAAGTCACATCTCACAGGCCAAAATAATGGCCATAGTCTCATTCCATATCAGAAACTGCTCATTATAGCCTCCTCATGGGTCTCCATCTACGCCCTAAATATTGAGATGTGTGAGGGGGAAATATCCCATGGGTGTACATGGTGGGTACCCATGGTACATTTAATGACCCTAACTGTTATAAAAGAATTTACCTTTTTGATTTAATTAATTGTATTAATTTGTATTATGGTTATAGACAACACAATCACTTCCTTTTTTATATATTTTGGATTCCAAATACCAATAAGAATATTTTTTTGATAATATAGCGACTAAATAGTGATAATAGGATAAGAATAAATATAGGGCTTTAAGGAACCCAATTGAAATTGAAAAAGGATTTCATGGCCTCCACTAGTAGGATCATACCCCGTGAATCCCATTTATCTGAGTATCCAAATGTGATAAAATAATTAGTAATTTCCCATGACAAAGCCCAAAATAAGATCCAATGAAATAAGCATGAGAGAAACCTTTTACGAGAAAATTTCAAGCTCATCGATATAAAGACCCAAACCAGGTATGCCAAAACACCACATAACTGTTTCCACATCACGCACCTTACTCTTTGGGAATATTCAACTATGTTAATGGAAAATGTATGAATACCATTAATATATTATTATATAAATTAATTTTTCAAATATTAATTAATATATCGTCATCATAATATTATTACTTTTAAAATGGTTTCATATAATAAAACAAAAATTATATTTTTGTGTAACATTCATAGTTAATTAAATAAATTAATTTAATGAATAAAAAAATTATTTAAAAAAATAATATTTTAATAATATATTGTTTTAAAATTATTTTTATTAGATATGAATTATCATAATTTTATTATGAAGTCTAATATAGTTTTTTATAATGATTAAAAAATTGTTATTGTTAATATACAAAGAATTTATGAATATATACCTATTATTAATATAAAAGATAAAATTCATATATTTAGAAAAAAAATTAGCTAAAATGAATATTATTTTTTGATTGAGATCATTGAAATTATCTAATGGTGAATTTTTCAAAAAATTTTGAGATACTCAAATTTTCACATAAAAAATAGATACCCTATTAATATAAGAGGTGTTTTATGAAATCATAATGAACAAAAAAATATTTAATCATTTCAATAATGGGTATATTATGATAGATATATATTTTCCATTAATATTTTTTGATTATTATTATTAATCCAATTTTAATCCTCCAAAACTAATATTATATTTTATCATTTAAAATTCATTTATTAAAATTTTTGACTCACCTGAAAATTATAAAGGGAACTATTTTAATAATTTATAACCATTGACTAAAAAAATAATGAAAAACTACCCACTTTCATAGAAACAAATGGAAGGTTTTCTGTTTTGAATATTTTATTTTGTAAGGTCCAAATCCTAAATATTAAATAAATACCTATATTTTCCTATATAAAACCATGTAGTATCCCATTTCTATCCACAATAAATATGTATATCATATAATTAATCTTCCATTCTCTTTATAATCCCCCCAAAAATCACAATCTCTTAGGAATCACATTTTATATCTTTTGGAGTCACACACTCATGTACGAGTTCATTCCATTCTTCTCATTATTCATGTTTTTTTATTATGTTATGCCATATATTTCCCTTTATTAATGTTTGGATATGTATTTCCATGTACATATGAAGAATAATTTTATTTTCAAATTATTATAGACCCATATTGTTACCATCATCCTATTTTATAAATTTTTATGTTATGTCGTTAGGCTACCTAAAATTCGTAAGGTAACATCTCTTTCTCACATTAATTCAAGAATCTTATTCATGTTATGACCATTAATAATCAATTATTAATGATCTGGTATATTTTCCATCCATACCCATAAATTAATTATGATTTCTAGGTTATTATATACCCATTTTTCTCTCATTAATCCCACCCATGATTATTTACACTCCTTCGTTATTCGTCTAAAATTTCACCATAGGAATCCATGCAAAAACAATTGTGTATTGAATACCATACATAATTTATATAATGGGTGTTCACTTTAATGAACTTATACTCATTCTTACTGGGGCTTTTCGTGTATTTATTTCACACTCAGTGTTCAGGAAATAAAATATTATTATGGATGAATCCATGTTGTATGGTGTATGTGGAACACATAGAATGAGAAATAAATGAATGTGATGGGTGTTCTTTAAATTATATAGTGATCACATGCATTGGGTAATGTTTAGTATCATGATATGCCTTTTTGGTTTAGGTAGTTAACATTATTAATTTATGCGATTTTTTCCACCATGATTTCATGGTTGTTTAACCTTGACCGATTTTTATGATGTATTGTTTTAAGTTGTTTCCAAATTTCCTATGTTACCTTTTTATGATTATCATTCGTTATCATGACTCATTATTCGTGTTTATTATTCATATTCTATTTATTCTCTATATAAATTCCTATATTCTAACAATTATTAACTTATGAAATATTTATTCCCTTACTTGGATTTATATCTAACCCCTTTCGTATGTTTGTCCCCAGGTTATCCAATGAAATTTTATGTTCAGGCTTGTTAAAGAAGTTTTCAATAATGACGTTGTATTCAATGTTATATGTTGTTATTTAATATAGAAATTTCCAATATAAACTAAAAATCTTGATCTTTAATGTTATATTATGTGTAATTTCATTTAATAAATTTTTATATATTTTATATAAATATATGGGTTGTCATAGTTGGAATCAAGAAAAATACATAGAGACTAGACATTGAATAAGAAAACATCTCTATGTTTTTTTCAAATATATATTAAGAGGATTATCAATAATATAAATCCTTATCATGATACTACTAGTGGATGTGGTTAATTAAAATTTGTACCTATGGATAACAACTCTGACAAGGTGACTCAGTCCTAAATTAGGTCAACTATGTACACAAAAATATGATTTACTGTGCACCTAGTTTGAAGCATCTAGGGTATATGCGTTGGAAAATTCATAATCTCATTATGAACCATTTTTAAGGGAACAAAAAAATCCCATAGGTATGTATTTTAAGAAATAGATCATGGATAAAATATATTTAAGGTTAGAAAATCATAAGATAAGAAAATATAAGTAATTTATTTGTTATCATATTAATTACATTATGTTCCATTTTATGTGAATAAATGTTTAAAAATAATCATCTCCGATTTTCATTTTTTCAATCCAATTGATGAAATGGGGGGAATTATTTAATAAATCAAGGTGAAGAGTAATGTGATGGCTTACCCTAGTGAGTTTCCCAATAAAAATAGAGTAGGAATCGTGTAGTTTATGGAAATAATCTATCATCTAACTCAAGTTCTAAATCGAAACCAATATTAAGAAGAGAATCTAAATCCCCTTAAGAGTGAACAAGACTAAATTGAGAGTTTTAGGTGTCAAAGGCCTCTATATTTCAATGGTTCATATGATCCCCTAATTGTGGGATAGTTGATTTACTCCATTGAAATGATCTTCTATGTCCTCCAATTTTTCAATCATGATATGGATTTATGTTCTATTTATCATATAAAAGATGAATCTGGTCATAAATAGAAATTGATCAAAAATAATATGCCAGTGGATGTGAACTATTCAATTAGATGTAATTATTTATGGATTATTTCTTTTGACAATCATTTTCCCCAGAAACTCTATATTAAAATGGATAGAGATTTCCATTCTCTCCTAAAAATGTTAACAAATCTATTTGGGAGTTTTAGGAAAATGTAACAATACTTTCTTGATATGCCTATGGATTTGTTATTATAACCAAATACATGGTTTAACACTTTTTTGGTGGGATAAAGCTCAGTGTACATAATGTCCTGGTGATCCGAGCCTTTGATAGCTATGTTGAAATGTTCTGATGTTCACTCAAAGTTGAAATGGAGTTCAACAAATCTGAGAAGTATCATGTGGATAAGAAGTGGAATGTGGAGTTTAATTCTAGTGGTCTAATGGAGAAATATAATGGTTCCATGAAATTTCAATACCCCGCTTGTCAAAAATTTTGAATGATGCACCCTGTAAATTTCATAATAAGGATGAGGAAATGCTTTTGTTGTGGGAAGGAGGAACAACTAGCCATCAATTAATGAAAGGAGAAACATCATACTATGACAAAGGAATGAAATTCTCTGGTTAAACCTCTTCACATTTTTCATAACTTCTACTACAAGGAACCATGAAATTTTACAAACTAATGCAATATGGAATTTTTTTTCAGAGACAACCAAAATCCTACAATGTATAAAGTGTTGGATTTTTTCCATCACAACTATTGAGGTGGATCCTGACAATGAAGTGGTGATTGGTATGATAGTTATTCATTCAAGAAGTTCGAACGTAACTTTTCTTCTGGTTTTATTCATTTCTTTCATATCAGGAATGTTTAGTTGAAATTTTCAACACCACCTAAAATAATGGAATTATAGATGTTTGTGAAAATGGAAAAGGTGACAATTATTTCATCTTAAATATATAAATCCTCCCCTATCAATGTTTGTAGAGTTAATTTCCCAGTCACATTTTCATACTCCCTTTGGTGTATTTCAATGAAATTATAAAAGTGGATTGGATTTCCCTGTATAGAGATTACATAAATTGTTATGAGAAGTAAATCACTCTCTAGATTGAGAATAATCCTCAAATTCTTTACAAATGTTAGGAGAATGATGAATCATATTTTTCACCATATTCTCAAGTATGGATATTATTTCCCTTTAAGAAATCATATCTAGCCAAAAAAATTAGTATATGGAAAGTTTTATCCTAGAAGAAATGCCCATTATGAGGGAATACACTGATGTGTTTCCTAAAAACAATTTCCAGTCTTCCTCCAAGCCGATCGTTTGAATTTTCAATCGATTCGTTACCTAGGGTGTTACCATTACCAAACACTTAATATAGAATTGGAATTGTAAATGTTGATATGCTAATGTAATAACTAAAATATAATCTATATAATATTTTCATATGACCAAGTGCTTCTCCATGGGGTACACCTATTATCTTTATCATGAAATAGGATGGATCAATGCACCTTTATAATTTTTATAGTGAGCTCAGCAAGATAAATACAAATAAAAATTACCCTCTTCATCATATTAATTACTTGTTTGATTAGATATGTGGATCGAAATAGTTTTCTAATGTGGATCTATGGTCAGTATTTTAACACGATACTGTGAAAAAGGAGGATATCCCCATGATTGAATTTTGTTCAAGGTTTGGGCACTATGAGTTCATAGTAATGCAATTTAGACTCACGAATGATACAAATATCTTCATGCAATTGATGAATATAATATTTAGAGATTACCATAATAAATTGTGGTAGTATTTATTGATTATTTTCTAATATACTTGAAATGAAATAATGAGAATGAGGTGAAATTGAGTAATGTTATGAAGACCTTACAAAAGGTGATTCCTTTTCGCATATAGAAAAGGTGACTTTTGGTTGAATTATGTCTCTTTATTGGATAATATCATCACAAAAAATAAGATATATTGGAACCCTTCAAAGATAGAATCAATTGAAATATGGAGGTGGCCAACTACTATGATAGATATTCAAATCTTCCATGGATTATCTGGTTATCATCATTGATTTTTAAGAATGAAATTGGGTTTTATATTATAGATGAATGTAAAAGTGATATCATATAATTCATGGTAGTAGAAATATTGTGAGCAAAACAAACCAACACATGATCAAGAGTTGGATACAGTGATCTTATATTTGAAATTATGGCATAATTATCTCCTTGGGAAGAGGTGTGAAATATATACAGATAAAAAAATACATAAGTACATATTAACACATAAAGGGATGAAGATGCACCCACAATGATGGTTAGACCTGATCTATGTATATGGCTACCCAATTGAATAAAATATTGTGAATTTAAATAAGATGGAAGACACTTTAGGTAGAATGGATCAAATAATTCTAAAATTAACGAGGATTGAGAAGTATATAATCTTTATAGATGTGAAGTGGATGGGCATGGTAATCATAAAAGAAGGAACATCATCAATCATTTTACAAATAATTCAACAATTGTCTCGTATATATAAGATATAGGATGATCAAAGAGTTGATGTGGGAATTGAGAAGAATTTTGAAGCTACAAGGAAAGATTAATACTCATTTTTAAATTTAAATGAAGAAGGTGATGTGATATTTGGGTGAAACCTATGTGCACCATGAAATCCTTTGTTATTTAAGGGGATATTGGATGGTGTAAATATTTCAACCTCCTCCATCCAGTTAATAAGAACAATGATGTATCAAGATATCTAAGAACATGATTGGTTTGAAATTATGAAGAATTTGAATTTCAAGTATACATCAAGATGTCATGCATATCAGTAATTGAAAGATGAATAGAAAAAATTAGGGGGGATGATAAATACATTACCCATACCTATATAGAAATGGTAAAAAATCACTATAGAAATTTTCAATAGATTTATGAAGAAATTAGGATAGAATAATGCTATATGGGTTGTGATGGATCATCTTATAAAGACTGGAGACGTAATATTATATGATAGACTTATAACAAGTTCTATATACAAATATATACATCAAATAAGTGTTAATGATGAATCGAGTTCCAGTATTGATTATATATGACCGAGATGCAAGACATACATCATTATTTGGGAATGGAATCCAAAAAATGAACTAAACACTGAGTTGAACATCACCACATCTTATTATCCTCAAACTAATGTCCAATCTAATAATACTATCCAAAAAAATGAGGAAATGTTGAGAGCTCACTCAATTGATTTCAAATGAGGATGGAATCAATATTATTCTCTGGTTGATTTCTATTACAACAACAGTTTCCACTCAATCATGAAAATGGCTCCCCATGAATCCCTTTATGGGAAGAGGTGAATAACACCAACATGCAAGGATGATTTTGGGGAATGATAAGTATTAGGTTCTAAAATGGTTGAGGATATTTTGGAATAGGTTAAGAAAATTCAATAACACATCAAGGATGCTCATAGTTAATAAATGGTCTATGATGGCAATCGTCGATCATACCTACAGTTTGAAGATGGAGACATGTTATTCATCCACATATCTATATGGAGGACAGTGGTGAGATTATTAAAGAAGTGCAACAATATTCCAAGATACATCAACCCCTTTGATATCCATGATCGCATCATAGTGGTGGCCTACTGACATTCACTCAAACCTAACCTATCTCAAATACACAATTTATTCCGTGAATCACTCTTGAGGATGTACATACGTAACCCCTCACAAGTACTCAATAAATTGTTAGTACCGTTGGAGAATGATATCTCATATGAGTAGAATCTGGTGAAGATCATAGGTCATATATATACAGTTCTATGAAATATGAAAATGAACCATGTTAAAGTGTTATTGAGAAACCAAAAGATTATAGAATCAAAATGGGAATCAGATTAAGGGATTAAACAGAATTAACCTTATTTGTTTTAATGTTTGAAATGAAAATTTTGAGGGATAACTTTCTTATGGGGGGAGATTATACTAACCCAAAAATTTATAAATGAAATTTAAATTTTTCATTTAATTAAATGTCTTATTTTGTGGTATGGTAACAGAAAATACATGCACTTCATTAGTTATATATTTTTTATTTAAAATAAAATTAATAGTATTTAAAAATGATAATATAGACATTGAAAAGTCATCATGTGATTATTATTAATATAATGTTTTAACAAAACCATTTGAAATAAAAAAAAGGAAGAGATAACCTAAACAAATTGGACCATAACCTATGAATCCCACTAATCAAAGAATCTAAGGAAGATAACATCACTGGGCGTTCCCATTTACTAATACCAAGCATAGATTCAACCACTAAAGCATGATAGAAATTTTATACAATAAAATATCAATCTCATCAAGATCAGGGCCCAAACCATTTACGTCGAACCACATACAAATATTCTCAACATCGTGCACCAAAATCTTAGGGCATATCCTAGTGTATTAATGGAATATATATTAATACACTAGTAATATGAGTATATAAAAAATTATTAATAGATTAATCAATATATTATCATTCTATTATTATTACATTATAAATGACTTTTTATAATAAACAATGAATAGTACTTTTAGTTAATATTCAAATTAATTTAAAGATTCTATTTGGATGAATTAATTTATATTAAAAAAAAATAATAATATTTTTCTATAATATTTTTTTTATAATTTTTATTAAATATGAATTAACATATAATTTTTATAATTTCAAATGATGTTTTTTTATAATGATTCAAAAAATTTTGTTGTCCGAAATCCTATAATTATTCTATAAATATAAATTATTATTTTAAAATATAAAATAAAAATATTTAAAAAAATATTTAGATAAAATGGATATTATTTTTGGAATCAAAATGTTAATATTATCGAAGAGAAAATTTTTCGTAATTTTCGAAGGCTTCCAAAATTTCAGCTAAAAATTATATATTATACAAATATAAATGGTGTTTTTAGACATCATAATGACCCAAAAATGATGTAATAAATAATTTAATGGTTGTCTTCAGACACATATTGGATTAAAATTTAATACAATATGATTTTAGGTTTATTTGATTATTTTTCATAATCCTTTTAGAAGCCTCCAAAAAAATAATATATTTTAATATTTTAAATTCATTTATTTAAAAGTATTACTCACCTACCCATAATAAGGGGACATATTTTTATATGCACCGGAAATTTCCAAGTAAAATAAATAAAAACAATCCCCTTTAGAAAATCCAAGGCCAAAAACCATTGTAAGGCTTTTAGTTTTGAATATTCTATTTTGTGAAGTACAAAACCTAAATATTAAATAAATCCAAAACATTTACTATATTAAACAACTCAATATCCCATTTCTATTCACTAAAAATCCTTGGTGTATATATTTATTCTTCTATACCCTCAATATAATTCTCCCAAGCCACCTGAAACTCTAATGAATCCCATTTTCAAGCATTTGGAGTCACCCAATCATGTAAGGGCTCTTTCCATTCTTCAGATTATTCGAGTTACTTTATTATGTCATGCCTTATAAATACGTTTACTAATTTTGGGATATGATGTTACATGTCCATATTACTTCACATTTTATTTTCGATTTATTATATAATCCTTCACCTCTCAGCGGCCCATTTTATGATATTTTAGGTGGTTCTATTAAGCTGCTGAAATTTTGTTAGGGAACTTCTATTTACCTAATTTATTCAAGTTTTTTATTCATTTTATGACCTTTAATTTTATGTTCATAATTATGGGGAATTATTTATTTAATTCCCCATACTTTCCTATTGAATTTTATATTATTAGATACCCATTTCAATCTCATTAATCCCTCCCATTAATATATTCACTCTGCTGTTCTGCTGTTGAAATTTCACTACTGGAGTTCATGTGAAAACAATTGTGTAGTGAATACCATACAAAATTTCTATCAGTGGTGTTCACATTTATGAACTTATTCTCATTATTATTGGATATTTACATGAATTTATTCCACACTCAATTTTTTTTTTAATAAAATATGATTATGAATGAATCATTATTATATGATCTATGTGGAACAATTAAGCATGATAAATAAATCAATGTGATGATTTAACCCAAAATTATATAGAACTCTACAACATTGTGAAATTTTTATTTTCATCATATGTCAATTTGTGATAGATATTGAAACTAATTACTTTATGGATCTTCTTCCATTGTGATGTCTTGATGTTTTATCCTTGGCACATGTTTATAATGTGGTGTTTTTATTTGTTGCCACATTTCCCATGTTGCACTCTTTATTAGTATCATTATTTATCATGTCTCCATGTTCATGGTTATAATTAATGATCTTTTTATTACCCATTGATATGCTTATTTTATGACATATACTACCTTATTCTATATTAATTCCCTTACTCGTCTTTAGAACGAACCACTTTCTTAGGTTTGTCCCCAGGTTATCTAATGAAATTTTAAGTGTAAGAATGTTAATGATGTTTTCTGTATTGATGTTGTATTCCATGTTATATGTTGTTTTGTATTATACTTAATTCCCAAAGATACTAGACGTATCAATCTTTTGGTTTTTATTAAATGTAATTTGATGTAATAAATTGTGTATTTATGTTAAATAAAAAAAATGGTTCTTATAGTGCACTATGTGTCTCAATAATCACCCCATGGTCTTGTTCCCTCTGGGAAATCAACATGTATTTTCTAATATAGGGGAATGTACCTCATGTCACTTGGTGTGCGACCTATTTCGGTATCTTGTGTATGTCCTAACCCATAAATGGAAATATTTTCATGTCAATCCACGTGGAATGTACCCCTTGTACATGGTGAATCATGGCTATCCATCCACTTGGTCATGTCCTTATCTCATTCCCATGTTCATCACACCATGACCTTTTACAAGGCCATATAATCCCACTTGTCCATGTACTTTGATATGGCATGTCTAGCCTTGTCCATCATCCGTATGACTTAGGATAAATATTTTGAATATACTCCCAAATCACTTGAATGTATACCCCGAAATTAATTTTCATTGAATGGTAATAACACAAGGTGTGTCCACCACTGCACTATCCATCATGTGATCATATATTCTTTAGGGAATCCCTTCTAAAACACCTGAAACACTTAATTTCACCTAAACAAATAAATGTACTCTCAGGGGATATTAAAAAGTCATAATTTAGCTATAAAACAATAAAAAACGTGTAAAGTGGTATCGAGAATTAAATATCACAAATACACCTACTTCATGGTGAATAATTGGGGCTTTGGATTGATAATAATGAATGGAACTTTCTACACCTATATCTGGTGATGCTTGGCATCAAAAATGGAGATCGACGAAACATCATAACCTTGGTTTGTACATTGGCCATCATCATTCTATGAGGGATTCCTCTATCTTATTCAGCACATTGGAACCCAAAGGGGGAGTAATTAATTTTATTTATTAAATCAATAACCCTCATTTTAACACCCATCCAACATGACCTCAATCAAGCCCATAATGTTGGAAAACAATATGACATTCCTTGTGTAAACATGCTGTTACATACACAACTATGATTTCATATTTCTAACTATGACTCTAATATGGAGTCATTCCACTTTTACTGAAAAATTGCACATGTGTGACGAAATATATTCAAAATTTTAAATATCAACACACTAAGGCTCTCCAGGTGCTGAAATTCCCAATTGAATCATTCCATGGATTCATAATTATTCATATATTTATTTCAAATTAATATAGTGAAAAACCATTGTATCTTTAGATACTATATATATACATTCTCTGGATGGATTTTGATTAGGTTATGGAGATATTTCTTGAAAAGGATTAGATAACTCATCAATAGCCTCCAAACCAGACCATAAAAATACTTAAAGATGTTCCTGATCACCATGGTAAGGATACTACACCCTGGAATCAAATTAATAATAGAAGGATTGATTTTCCTCTCATAAAATAATATCATTTCATAAATATAAGGAAAAATAACAAAAAATGAAAAATAAAATAACAAATATCATCAACAGTAGTTATTAAACCAATGTAGCAATCTGAAACCATGGTGCATGTTAGAGAACAAACAAAAATCAACCCAAATATATATTTATAATTTCTGTGATACATGGGTAAATCTCACCATCTCACCACCATCTACCCATGCTCTACTAACATGAAGACTCCCAACCACATTGTGGTGCCGTTCCCATTCCTACATCTGAAATAACAATGTCTACACACCCCCATGGGATTGTTCATGTTGTGAGAAAAATAAACCAAATAGGTTCCCACACAAGTGTCCTATAAAAATTATTTGACAAAAAAATACCAATATGCTCAATATATGGAAAACATATCATCATAATATAGTCTTCACATTTATATCAATGGAATGATGAAACATTTCCCATCATCCATAGTTCTACAATTTATGTCCAAAAATATTGGTCAATGAAAATTTTCAAATATACCATTTATAATATCATACATGATTTATCCATAAAAAAATATATATAATAATAAACCAAATAAAAAAGTAAATCATCCATATGATGACATTGGCCAGGGCTAGTTAATTCACTCCTTCCATAATAATCCGGTTAATAATTAGTGTGAAAAATTAAATCTCATGAAAAATAGGTCTTAGGTAATAAAATAACACACCCTAGATAAACCCCATATAGTGTTAGATAAAATAATCTAGAACAATCGGGCCTAGAGAATATTGGAAAACCCTTGGAATGAAACCCCTATATAAACAATAACAATTCCCAATACTAAAACCCCCTCCAAGGTACCCCATAGCTCTTATGTGATACATATATAAAACATATTAAAATTGATTAAATATTTTCATAAAGCCATTTCCAAAAACAATTTTAACATCATATAATTCTTTGAAAACCAATACCACAAACCATTTCATAATAATTTGGGCAATGAACCAAACATTCCTTAATAAATATTTATCTTGATCTAAATAAATATCTTATTATTTCAAATGGATTTATATAATGATAACTTCATTGGTTTCATGTTTTTTTATTTCAAAATACAGTTATGAATTGTGATCATTATAATATATTCATTAAATGGTGATCACATGATTAGTGTAAATATAGGGATTTAACAAATTCAATTTACTCAGAAAAAGGAAGTGATGGCCTCATCCAGTAGACTTTCCCTATACGAAGACCATTTAAAAAATCTTGGAATGGTAGTGGAATCATTGGGCTTCACTCATGACCAAGCCCAACCTGAGATTGAACACATTGAGCTTGAGCGGAACTGACTATGGGAGAAGTGGACGTTAATAGAAATTCCCACCCGTGAGAAGTTATACAAGACACCCTAAGATTATGTCACCATCAAACACCTTAAACATCATTATTATGTGGGAGTTATAATGGTTTATATAACAATACCATAGCAATATGATTATTAACATTATTCTTGAATAGAGAATATACATTCATTTCGTTATTGTTACTTTGTAAATAGTTTTTAAAGAGAGAATATTATTTTTAGTTAATATTCAACAAAGAAATATATTTTAATTAATTGATTAATTTTTTAATTAAATAATATTTCAATAAAATATTATTATTATTAATAAATTACATTTTATTAAATATAAGTGATTGTACAATTTTTATGAATAAAAATGTAATTTTTATTATGGTTTGAAAGCTGTTTTTGTCAAAACCCATGATTTTTCGATAAATGTGTGTTTTTATTATAAAAATTAAAAAGTCACGTATTTAGAAAAATCTTTAGATAAAATGAGTAATAATTTTGGAATCCATATTTTAAAAATATCAAATAGTTAAATTTTCATAATTTTTTGAGACAGTCGAATTTTTGGAAAAAAAATAACTATCGTTTAAATATATAAATTGTTTTATGACAACATAATGACCCAATATTGATGTAATAAAATACTATAAAAATTCTTTTTTGATAATATATGTTTTACCAATAAAATAATTTTATTCTAGAAAATTAAATTTATTTTACAATGATTTAGTGGACCCTCTAGGACTTATAAAACCTCAAGTGTGTTTAAATTGTTTTCCATGATAGTGTGACTCACCTCCACATAATAAAAACTATTATTTTAAGAAGATAGGTCATTGGAATAATTAAATATTATTTTCCAATACCCTTTAGAAAAAACAATGGGATGTTATTTGGTTTTGATTTGTTAAATGTGTGGTGTCCCAAAACTAAATAATAATGAATTTCCTCTCATTTCATATGTAAACCCACCCAGGCTCCCACATCCTACTCACTCAAAACCTTTATAGTTCTTCCTACCCCTGCCCTGATATCTATATAATCCCCCAAGGGTCCACAATATCCCTTGAAGCAACTCTCAATCCCCTACGAAGCCTTTGAGGACACATTTCCATGTAAGGAATTTACTTCTATTCTCATTTTATTCAAGTTCCCTAATATTCTTATTCCCTTTTATTTTCGATTTTAATGTTGTGTTATGATTCTCAACTACCCTATACTATCTAATTTATTTTTTAATTATTTTAGACCCCTTTATCTATCATTAATTCCTTCCATGTACACTCGTTACCATTCATAAATTCGATAAGAAATTTCTCTCTCCTCATTTAAATTAAAGAAATTATTTATTATTATGAATCAAAATTCAATTAATTTTACTGGGACATGTATCAATTAGACCCACATACATTAAATTTCATGTAAATATGATGATACACCACTTCCCCTCCAATTAACAACATATATGAGCTATTATTCCACACTATTATACAACCGAAATTGCATCATGATGTTCCAAGTCAAAGTCATTGTCTAGTAAATAAAATGCCCATTTTTCTATCGTGGATATTCACCATAATACACATTAACTTATTGTTTAAAGAGTTTAATTTATGAATTCCACATTCCTTTATCGGGGATTAAATGATGATATTTAATGAATCCATGTTATGTGATCTATGTGACACTCATATGCATGAAATGAAATGTTTAAAAGCAGTGCGCCCGGATATCACTCCAATGCATTTCTAAAAGTATATAATCATGATAATTCATGTTAAATGAGTGTTGAATAATGATAATTAAAATACCATGAGGGTTTACTCTTGCTACATGTGCAATGAGGGTTTACTCTTGCTTCATGTGCAATGAGCCCTGGCTCATGATAATTCCATGTTATGTGTTGTTTCCACATTTCCATGTTATGATTATCATACTTCATCATGCCATTAGTTTCATGTTTCTATTTTACTCCATTAATGTTGCTAATTTCTAACATGTATTGTATTAATCATTTTATTCCATGTTTATTCCCTTACTGGGAATTATCGCTCACCGGTTTCTTATTCATGTCCACAGGTTATCCAATGTGATGGTATGTACGAAAGAATGATGTGGTCATATAAAGGATGTTTTGATTAATAATGTTTTGTTCTGTGTTTTATGTTTTTATGTAATGTTCTTATGCCCCAAATACATTATATCTCTTCATCGTTCATGTTTTATCAAGTTAATGTTTTATATAATAAATCATGTTTATATATGAAATAACGACCATGGTTGTTATATATGGTTTCAGAAGATAGGTTTAGTTAATTTAGGGATTTGGATTAGAAAAACCTTGTGTATCCTTAGAGAATAGACAATGTAAAAAAACATCCCTTTTTTTGGTGAGTATTGCGTATGTTCTTTATCATGAAAATATATTCTTTTCTGGATAAGAGAAGGTAAAGGAGGCTCTAGAAATGATGTACCTAGGTGTGAAAACCCTGAAAAAGTGTTTTGGGCACGAACCATGGTATCCTAGTACACAACAACGGGCCTTGCATCACACTTGGTTACAACACTCTCGACAGACATGCTTTGGTAAATTCATAATCATATTATGAACCATTATTGAGGGAATGAAAAAATACCCCTAAGAACTTATTTTAGCAGGTAGGTCATATATAACATTGATGGAATATTATAGATGCATATGTTAAGGAATAAACGTAATTTATAAGACATGTGTTTTTATCATTGGATTATCAACTATTTTTTACCACTATCATTCCTTTTATTCTAGCCAATGGCCGGGAATAGGAGGAATCGAACTAGAAATCGATTTGATGATCAATGTGATGATTGTGTTAATGTGATGCCCAATTAGATAGGAGAGATAATGGAAATCATTATCACAATTTATTCTCAGTTAACTCGCGAAATGAATAGAAAATTTGTACAATATTAATTTTATACCCTCAATATTAAAGAACAAGTCACTAATAGGTTCTTTAAGAGACAATGACCTCTAACTTTTAATGGATCATATAATCCCTAAATCAAAGAAAAATTGATCAAATACATTGACAAGATCCTCTACATCCTTAAATGTTGCGAAGAAGAGAATGATCTCTTTCCAGATTATCATATTGAGGGTGAAGATGATCAGTGGTGTACATTGACAAAAAATGTGATTCTTGAGGAGGATATCGAGGATTTGGAATGAATGGATTCCTAGAAGATCTTGTTTGATAAATATTTTATGTTAACCGACCATCTTAAAATGAAAAGGGACATCCTTTCCCATAAGAAAAATGATGCTGGACCTGTCACAACGTATGTGGAATACTTCATAAGGATTGCATGATACTCCCACTGCTTCGTCGTTACCTCCGAATTCAAGGTTAATTTCTTCATTAGTGGTCTTAAACCTAGCCTACGGAAATCCCTAGTATTCCATGACATCAATAATTATGAGGAAATTTTCTGATGTTCCCTTAAGGTTGAAATAGAGATCGAATAATCTCAGGGGTATCATAGGGATGTGAAGGATAATGTGGACTTCAATTATTGTGGACCGATGTATAAATCCTATGGTGATATGAAAATCCAGATCCCCACATTCCAAAGGTGTGGAATGAAACACCATTGAAATTGCATTAAGGGGATGAGTAATTTCTTTAGGTATGGAATAGAAGTGCAGCTAGTCGTTAACTACTGACAAGAAAAACTCACTGCTGCAATATTTGAGAGGAACAATCTGTTCAAACCTCAACACTTTGTTCATTAATACAACTACAATGAAGTAGTGTAGCTTACAAATATTTTCCCTAAGCAAATGGTTTTAAGAGGCAACTATCAACCTCCTAGGAAGCAAGGGTGAGCTTTTTCCATCACTACCACCGAAGTGAACCCCAACAACAAGGTGGTTAAATATACACTAGTTAATCATTAAAGAATACCAAACATAATTTTTTTTTATGGTTCAACACATTCAATTATATTCAGAATGTTTAGTAGAGAAATCAGACACCACCAAAACTCATGGAAGTAAAGAATTCGGTGAGTAAGGGAATTGGGAAAATCATTGCATACCATGAAGATAACTCCTCCCCTATCATAATCAGTAGATTGAACATCACAGTAAAACTCTTTATTCAGCCTATCTTATAATTTGATGTATGTTATGGCATGGATTTACTTTCTTTATATAGTGCCAACATAAATTTCCATGATAGGGAAATCACTCTTCATATAGAGAATCAACCCCCAATTATGTAAAAATGAAAGGAGGAAGATGAATCTTCTTTAGCTCCATCATTTAATCATGGAAATAACAACCCTATGATCATGCGTATCTGGATCATATGATTGTGTACAAGGAAGCAACCATGATTGAATACATTCCTGTTGTGAGGCAATTCACTAATGTGTTCCCAAAGTAATTTCCTGGTCATTCTCCTAGAAGAGATGTTGAATTCTCAATTGATCTTATACCAGGGTCATTTCCAATATCCAAGACATCGTATTGAATGGATTTTGTAGAGCATGAGGAACTGAAGAAACAACAATATGAGAATCTCAATAAATGGTTTATAGGCCCACAATCTTTTTCAATGGGTTCTCTAGTACGCTTCTCCAATATGAAAGATGTGTCAACATGGATCTGCATCTATTATCATGAGATTATCAAAATTAGGATAAAGAACATGTATCCTCTCCCACAAATTGATGAGTTGTTCAATCAGCTGTGTGGAGTGCAATACTTCTCAAAGAATGATTTTTGTTTAGGATATTATCAATTATGTGTGAAGAAGGAAGATATCACCAAGACATCTTTTATTACAAGATACAAGTAATAAAAATTCATATTAATTCATTTGAAACTCACTAATACTCTATCAATCATCATTGAACTGTAAAATAGAGTATTTAGAGATCACCACGACAAATTTTTGGTAGTTTTATAGATGATATTCTATTATATATAAATACCAAGGAGGATTATGAGGAGAACATTAGAATTTTACTATAGACATTGGTAAAGGAGATGATCTATGAAAATTATATAATGTTCGAGTTTTGGTTGAAGGGGGTCTCATTCATTGCTCATATCATCGCCAGAAATGTTATATCTATGGATCCTTCCAAGACAACTGCAATAGAAGGATGGACGTGTCCAACATCGGTAACAGTTTTCCATAGCTTCGTGTGGTTAGCTGTATATTATTGATAATTTTTGCGAAATATCACATGATTATACAACACTCATACCAAGCTATCATGGATTGTTGTAATGTTTTCATTGTGTGATAAATTCTAAGAAAGCATCAAGGAGTTAAAAAAGAATATTATCACTATGATCATGCTCACATTACCCACAAGTGGAGATCTTTTTGGGGAATTTAGTGATTCTTAAAAAAATGGAATGGGATGTCTTTTGATGAAAAATGACAAATTCATTTCCTATGATTCAGGGCAATTTAATTTTTATGAGTAGAATTATCTAATACAAGATCTGGAGTTGGCTGCAGTGATCATCGCTATAAAAATTTGGTGGAATTATATCTTTGCAGTGAACTATGAAATATATACGAACCACAAAAGCCTCAAGTATATATTCACACAAAAAGAGTTTAACATGCATCAATGAAGATGGTTAGAGCTGAACAAATACTATTACAGCTCAATCCATTATGACCTTGAGAAAGTGAATAAGGTGGAGGACGCTCTAAGTAGAATGGACCCAACGATTCAATCATTGTGGAGAACTGCAAAGGATGAAATCTTATTATATATGATAAATATTGAAATAAGAATCATAAATAAGGGAACATCATCAATCCTTTCCGAAATTATTTCTCAACTCTCTCTTTTGTAAATTTTGAAGTATTCTCAAAAGGATGATGTTGGAATTTAGAAGAAATTGTAAGCTATCAGAAAATGGAAATCCATGGAGTTCAATGTTAATGAATAAAGAATTTTGAGATTTGGAAAATACTATGTGTCTATCAAGTCCAGATATGAATAAGGAACATTTGGATGATTCACATAGTTCAAATTTTTCTATTCACCCATGAAACACAAAGATTTATCGATATCTACAAGAGCATTGATGATTGGATAATATGAAAAATGCGATCATTGAGTATTCATCGATGTTCTTGGTGTGTCATGAAGTCAGAGAGAAAAAAGTCTATGTAGATGATGTAACCATTTCCCATAATAGCATAGAAATGGGAGAACATCACCTTGGACATTGTCACCAGACATCTAATGACATCCAAAGGAAATAATGAAATCTGGGTTGTTGTGGAAAATCTTCCAAAGGCTGCACACATCATTGATATTTCAAGGGATTTTGCATTGGATCAATAGGCACAGATATATATCAGGGAAGTGTTGGGGCTTCATGGAGTACCACTATCTATTTTATCCGATAGAGATCCATGATTCACCTCAATGTTATGGAAATGTCTCCAACATGAGCTAAGCATTGAACTAAACATCAGTGTATACTATCATCCTCAAAATGATGGCCAGTCTGAGCAAACTATCCAAAAAATTGAGGTCATGTTCAGAGCATGCTCAACTGACATAAAAGGTGGATGATATCGACATCTTCCTCCAGTTGAGTTCACTTATAATAACAATTCCCACTAAATCATTTGAATGGATCCATCTGAAGCCCTGAATGGGATGAGGTGAAGAACACTACCATTATGGGATGAAGTCGGTGAGTGTAAGCTTCTAAGACCAGAAATGGTCATTTAAATGGTGGATATGGTGAAAACCATTCAATATCATATCAAGGAATCCCATAGCCGACAAGAGAGTTATGCAGATAACTGTCAACGAGACCTTGAGTTTTATGTTAGTGACATGATATTTCTATGCATATCTCTTTGGAATACGGTCATGTGGTTTGGAACGAAAGGGAAGTTAAGTCATATGTACATCGACCCCTTTTAGATTAATGATCGTGTCGAGGGTGTGGATTATCAGCTAGCACTTCCACCTACCAATGTCGAAGTACACGATGTCTTTAATGTATCCATTTTAATGATGTACATACCATAACCATCACATGTAATCTCTTCAGAGGTTGTACAGTTAGAGGTTTACCTTTCTTATGAGGAGGAACGAGTGGAGATCTTAAATCAAAGGGAAAAAGTTCTAAAAAATAAGGATACTCCCCTCAAGAAAGTGTTGTGGAGAAGCCACAAGTTTGAATAAATATTGTGGGAATCAGAGGAAGTGATGAAGCAGTGTTACCCGCATTCGTTCGAGTGTGGGAAAATGATATTTCATTGATGAAATTTTTTAAGGGGGGAAATTTTAACAACCCAAGCATTCATTAACGAAAATTACTCTTTATATAATTAAATGTATTATTATGTAAAATGAATATATAAAATGTAATATTATATGGTTTTATGTTTTTTATTTTAAAATTCAATTATAAATTGTGACCATTGATAATATTGCTATTGAACGATGATCAAATGATTAGTATAAATATAGGTCATCCATAAAAACAAATTACTAAGACAAAAGAAGCGATGGCCTCATCTAGTTGACATTCCCAATATGAGTCCCATTTGTAGGATATTATAAAGGAGGTCGAATTATTGAGATTCTATCTTAACCAATCACATGCCATGCGTGAACATTTTAACATTGAGTGGAACTGAGTATGAGAGAAGTGGAAGTTAATAGAGAATACCACTCGAGAGATGTTATTAGAGCCACCCCAAGAGTTTATCACCATTGCAAACCTTACCCTTCGGTCATATTCTAGTGTTTTAAAGGGTTATGAAACAAGACCCTAGCACCATGAATAGGTACATCATTCTTCGATATAAAATATACAAGCATTTTATTTTTATTATATTGTAAATAGTTTTTAAAGCGCACATAGTATTTATAGTTAATATTCAACTAAGAAATATATTTTGATGAATTAATGGATTTTTTAATTAATTAATATTTAAAAAAAATTATTACTATTATTAAATTACATTGTATAAAATATAAATATTGGTACAATTTTTATTAACACAGTTATAATTTTTATTATTTTTTGAAAGATGTTTTTTTCAAAACCCATTAATTTTCAAAAAATGACAGTTTTAATTTTAATGTAAAAATTCCCATATTTATAAATTCATTTAGATAAAATGAATATTATTTTTGGAATCCAGGCTTTGATATTATCCTATGGTGAATTTTTTATAATTTCCTAAGACAGTTGAATTTTTTGATAAAAAATAAACATTGTTCAAATATATAATGTGTTTTATGACACCATAATGAACCAATAGTGATGTAATATGAAACAATAAACATTATGTTCAGCCAATAAATGTTTCAAAATTAAAATAATTAATTTTTATATTTGTTTGATTTAATTTACCAAGCTTTAGTGGACCCTACACTAATTATAAAACATTTTGTCTTTTTAAATTTTTTTCCTTGAGAGTGTGACTCACCTCCACATAAGGAACACTATTATTTTAATAAGTTCTTCCATTGGCCTCATAAACTTTTTTCTTCCAGTACCCTTCCAAAAAAACAATTGGAAAATTCCAAGGGATGGCTAATGGTTTTTATTAGTTTAATGTGTGGTGTCCCAATCATAATTAATGAAGAATTCCCTACCCTTTCCTACATAAACCCTCCCAAGCTCCCACATCATATTCACTAAATTCATTTTGGTTTGTCCAAAATCATCCCTCCTCTCTCTATAATACACCCATATATCTCCAATATAACAATAACCCTCTCTAAATCCCCTCCCAAGCCTTTGGGATCTCACTTCCATCTACGGGGTTTCCTTCCTTTCTTATTTTATCCCTGTTTCATAATATTATTATGCCATTTTATTTTCAGTGATAAATTTTGGGGTATGATTTCTCACCACCCCTATACTATAATATTTATGTTTTAATGAGTAGTGACCTCTTTCTCCCTCACTAATTCTTTCCATTTACACCTGTTACCATGCCGAAATTCCTTAAGGAATTTCCCTGTCCACATTTACAATCAAGCAGTTTTTTTGTTTTATGAATCCAAATTCCATTACATTTATTTGGACATGTATCTATATGACTACCTTACTTTACATTTCATGTAAATATGATGAGACACCCCTTTCTAAATAATCATCCATTATTATGAGTTCTTTTGTCACACTGTGATGCTTGCGAAATTGCAGCGTGATGTTGCAAATCAATGTCATTGTGTAGGGAATACCATCTACATTTCTCTATCAACAATATTCAATGTTATGCATCATTACTTATTTTTTAAAGAGTATCAATTATAAATTACACAATCAATTTTCATGGTACAAATGGTTATGTTTAATTAATCCATGTTATATGATCCATGTGACACATATATGCATGAAAGGAAATGTTTAAAAAGGGTGCCCTTGATAGCTCTCCAATGAATTAGGTAATGTATAGTTTTATGATACGACATGTGAAATAAGTGTTTAATAATTATAAATAATGTAAAAGTAGGATTTACTCTTGATTCAGGTGCAATGAGGGTTTACTCATTCTCAACTTGAAATTAGCCTTGGATCATGCTAGTTCCATGTTAAGTGTTTTGGTCACATTTCCATGTTATGATTATCATCCTTAATCATGCCTTTATGTTCATGTTTCTCTTGTTCTCCATTGATATTACTTTTTTATAACAATTAATGTATTAATCGTGTTATTCCATATTTATTACCTTACTAGGATTTATTTCTCACCCTTTTCTTATGCTTGTCCTCAGGTTATCCCATCCATTGTTAAGTATGATGGAATGATGTGGTCATGTAAAAGATGTTTTCAATAAAGATGTTGTGTTCTATGTTTTAAGCTGTTATGCAATTTTCCATATCCTAAAAGACACGAGACCTCTAGATCATACATGTTGTATCAAGTGAAGGGTTTATGTAATAAATCGTGTTTATGTATGAAATAAATATCAGAGTTTTTATTCATTCAAGTTATATCTAATTGACCAAATCATGGGGTAAGCCGTCTATAACCGAAATAAATATATGTATGAATACAGAAATGTTTTAGGATCATACCAATTTTTATTTTGAATAATATTTAGATAAAACATATTTATTTCTACTATCAAAGCCTAGTTTTAGAACCACATATCTAAAACTTGGTTTCACATGAGAACAGTAATTAGATCCATTACCTTTAAGTAAAGGGGATACACTTATCATTTTATAGTTGGCCCTACCCATAAATTACCACATCATAGAATTTGATTTTGGAAATAAAATATAATCATAGAATATAGTGGATCAAATACGTTCCTAGAATACATGATCCTTCCTTAAAAAATTAGTTTGCCTCCAAGAACATATGTATTGTATTAACATAATGAATAGATTGAGGGAACCCAATCACCAAAAGTTGAATAGATTCCAAAGATCTTCTCAAAATTACCTAATTCAAAAACCTGGACTGCAACTAAAAAATGGAAGCCTTATAGAGGTGAAAAATGAGTCTATGACACATTAAAAGCACCATTATTAATATCCCGAAAATTCAACGCAACCAAGAGACCCTAGGGAAGGGAAGGGGTTCCCCACCCCCATGGTGGACATGGTGGAACCTCTCCATGTAACCGAACACAGCCTACAAACACACCCAAACACCAATTGTCTAGGAATTTTATTGTAGCCATAGCTTCCACAACACATAAGGTTGAACCTATTTGACATTGTATATATGGGACTCACATCTAATTGTGTTTGTATCCACACCCATCTATAGGAATGATGGATATTTTAATGGAACATAGAAGAGACTCAATGGTGAAATAGTTTGGACCACACTATTGTTCATCACATTTTTACCTCAAAAATTGCCAAAAACCTTTATAGAAGCCACAAAAAAACCAAAACACCCCAAATCCACACGGAACCACAAGAATGCTCATAATGGAATAAAACTCATATCATGATATTAAAACATCCCAAACATAGCAATTATCCACTATAAAATTCTCTTAAAAAATAATGATACATGAAGAGAATATTTTAGTTATCCTCCCCAATGACTCACACTGATGTGTCTCATGAGATTATAATCCAGGATACCATAATCCATTGACCAATAGAATTGACTTACAATGTTGAAATTCCATCTGATAGAATTCAACCATCACTATATGGTGTTTAAATGAAACATATGGACCCAATTCAACTTCCTTCAATTTTAGAACATGGGAAGTGTGTGGATGATACTTATTGAGATGAGATATATGAAAAAAATCATAGATACCTAATTTACAAGACTAACGCTCTCCATGATATCAAACAGACCATTATATCTCAGAGTGAATCACCTCTACCTCTCGAGATGATAGTGATCCAATTGATGGGGAACATTCACGAAGTCTGAAATACTAACAAAAGACAATAAATGATGGGATCAATTATCAGTATAATATTTATGCTGACTCTATAGTATAACCAAGTCTTATTATATATCTTTGATCCTTGTTGATGTCTCATGAATTGTAGGGACCCGAAGCATGACGTACATGGACATTACATTACTTTTATGGAATACTTAGTACATAACAAAAACACACACACAAGGATCGTAATAGTTTAGTGTCTTTGGAAACTCGGAACGTAATCTTCTAATCGTGGTCAAAGATCTTCAATATCTCCCATAAAGATCTTCCCATTTTTTTTACCTAAAACCTTTCTTTATATCCTGGGGAAAATAAAACATAAAAGGGTGAGCTCAAATGCTCAGCAAGGGAAAATAAAGGAAATAAAAATCATATCATATCTTTTTGAAAATCATAACTTGCAAAAGAGATCATAATATCTTAACATGGAATAAATCATAGAAGTGAAAATGAGATCCCCATAATCATAACATGAAACATGAAACATTGTGTCATGCATACATAATCATGGAAAATCATTTCTTTATAGTCATGACTCATTTCCTAGACTATCTTAGTGGACAAAGTCCCTTTCTGAACCGAGTCACCCTTGTTCCAGTCCTGTTTCACTGAACTGGTATAACCTACCGTTCCTGCCATGTCTATCTCATGAGATATAAATCTTTACCCAATGCATTGGAGGGAGATATAGGTCCCACCCATCTTATAATGAATCCTTTATTATGTGTTCCACATAATCATAAATCATACATCATCGCATAACACATGTAACAAAATTGGGATTCTTGAAACATCATGACATCATAAGACAAATCATATAAGGCAAATGACTTCATAAAAATAATTTCCTCAAAACATAATCAAATCAATGTAATAATAGGGATAAAAAAAGAACACTATATTATCTTAGATGGATAATAATTTTGACAAAGCATTTGAACTCCCTTCTTGAGTAAAATATCTTTTCAACTTCAAAAACACTTTTCTTTTCATAACATGTCATACAATTATAAACTAAAAGAAGTTGATTAAAAATAAACTGAAAACTTTTAAAGGAAGATTCTTGGAAATAATGTTTTAAAAATTCAATCATGCCATATAAGTTAAAAAAACATTCTTTGTACTTTTGTCGGAAAAGTCAAAAAGTACCTCATACGAAAAACGACAAAAGATTCCTTTCATTTATTTAACTAAAAACTCACCAAAGGGTAAAAATGGATTTAAAAAATTGTAGTTGGATGGAAATAATATTACGTATTTATGAAACATGGATGTGGATGATAAAATACACCCCAGTAAATACTTTTGAATAAACAATCTCTGATAAAAATGAGATTGTGATATTTCCCTTACCTTAGGTCCGACTTGCTCTGTATGTCTCCGAACCTCCTGTATAATGATTTAAATCATGTTATTAACTTATTACAGAATCATATTCATTGTTATTATATCATATATGGTCCACTTATGACTTTATATTACCTGTTCTTTTGTAAATTAATGTTAAAAGAGCATTTTGGGTAAAATCGTCTCATTTGTCGTTCGTGTTTTTAACTTGTAATTATTAATATGATTACTTGGATCATGATTACTTATATCCAGAATTTAAAACATGATTTATATATAATATATATTCATAATATATATATATATATATATCGATAAATGGAATGAAATACACAGTTCATGGAGACGGTAGTCCGTACGTACGCATGAACGCTGTTTTCGTTTCCTTATTGAAGTGAATGGAATTAAGTAGATGACATACATATAAATTTACATAAATCCAGTATCATTATTATGTCATATATTTCATTAGTACTTATTATATATACTTTTTAATCATTCATGAATGGTTAATCATTGAGAATGAATCTCATCGCGTCGTGGAGACGGTAGTCCGTACGTACACACGAGCGATGATATCATTCCCATGGTCGTGGAATTGTGTTGAAGTGTATGACGAATATTTCAGTATCAATATCAATTTATAATAATCATATATAGTTACTCATTACACCATTTTACCCATCCTATGAAGGTGGTGGTGGAAAATAGATTACACCACGGCGTGGAGATGATATTCCGTACGTACGCACGCGCGGTGATTTCATTTTTCCGTAGGATGGATAGAAGGTGAATTAGGGTTGTTCCATATTTATAATAACATATCAGTATGTAAGTAATACTGATGTTATTACTTTTTCATGAAACAACTAAAGAAGATGAAGTTGAAGAAGAAAGAAATTGAAAAGATCGGTAATTGATATTACCTCTTCTTTGAAACACCTCTTTGAATCCTCCAATTAGGGAACTAAGATTGGTCATTGAAGAAGACCAGGACCTCTAGGATTATTCTAGGGAAGTGGAGAAGAGATTTTTGCATGGGTTGGCCGAGCTTGAGTGCTCAAATTGGTGTGAGGAGGAGGGGGAGGAGGAGTCCTTTTATAAGGGAGGAGAGGGGCACCTTAGGAATATCTCAAAATATTATTTTATATTAAAGTAAAAATCGGTTTATAATGGTTCCAAAGGGTCTTATTTCGAAGATAAAGTAGGTATGGGTCGAAATACTATCAAAAAATAAGATTTAGACAAGTTTAGGGTATTATTTTCACCTTATAAATTAGATTTAACTCTAAGATAAATAATTTAACTTTTACCGTGTCTTTTTGTTTTCTTTAACTATATGGTTAATACACTTACTATAACATGCCAAAAGAACCCCAAATTGTTTATTATTAATATATATATCTTTTTCTAAGTCATTTGTCCGAACATTAGATTTTTAGGAATAAAATAACAATTAATAATATAATATTTGATTTAAAAACTATTTTCTGTCAATTTTGACACTATTTGATATATGATTTTTGTAAAAGTCATAAGAGAATTATATGTTCAAACAAAGTTGATTAAATCAACACTAATATATCATAGTAACATATAAAATTAGTGGAATTCAGAAAAAGTCTCAAATTCCATTAATTTTGGTGTTTATAACATCAATTATGTCAATATTTCATTAATTAGATAATTACTGCATCATCATTGTGTCATAAATAAATTAAATTATTTAATGTATAAAATTAAAAATAAAATAACATTATGTAGGAAATCTTTTTAGCTTTCTAATGAATATTTAAAATCTAATTTATCGTATGTAAAACCCTATATTAAAAATGTTTTAGTAAATAAACATAAATTTTAACTCTTTTAACACTTCTTTGAATTAAAAATTAATAAATGACCGAATCTAAACCAAGTGGGCCTAAATGATAATATTTTACACTTAAGGTTGTTTGTGGTCTAAATAAACTTGTCCAATAGAATTAGTACATGTGTTAGGGTAATATTAATATCATTCTTACCCATTAATTACCCTATTTACTTTTAACCGTGGTAAATAAAAGTAAAAAGTTACTATTCACCAAAAATTATTTTAATCTCATTGAACCACATTTTACATACTGAAATCAACCGTGTCTCTCGGATTTTTGAAATTCCATTCACAGAAGTGGTAAAATTAAGTTTTATGAAAAATTCAGTTTTTTAACTACCACTTTGTAGTTTCAGTATTCATCAAAAATTGATGTTTTTCAGAACAATGCCAAAATTTCATCCTAAGCTATATTTCATATTCCGAATTAAAAAATGAAGTCTATTTTACCAAATTTATAACATACAAGTTTCATTAATTAATTTTATAATTAAATCCCGCTGTTAAAACAAATAGCATGTTTTTAAGAAACAATATCTATTAAAAGATTGACACTTGATTATGTCTGTTTTAAATGTGAAATTACATTCAATGACCAACAATGTATTAAATTGTAAAAATATATATTCTAAATATACATTAAAACCACTCAAATTAATAATTTATCACTATAAATTATTTCGATTCAAAAAGTTGTTTTTAATTATAATTTAGTAATTTTCACTATTCATCAGAATATGAAAGTTATCCGAAAAGTACCAAAATTTCACCTTAGGCTAAATTCGATACTCCGAATCTAAAAATGAAGTCCATTTTGAAAGAAAAAATTTCTAAAATTTTAAAAGGTGGTTATTACTATTCATAACGGCTAGTTATAATAATATTTTAATAGCATATCGTTGTTTAGTGAAACTCGGTATTGCGTACTACACACGCTATCGAGGAAGGTCGCGATTGCGTGTAATTAAAGGCAAGTCAAGGATGTGTGTTGTGCAAGATCCTTTTGGTGTAGCGTACAACAAAAGACATTAATAAAATTAAAAAGAATATTATTCATAAAATCTCGGGCTGTTACATTCTAACCCCCTTAAAATGAATTTCGCCCTCGAAATTCTTTGGGGTTATAAATGGTTTACTATTATAAAGTTTCTTTAATAGAAACCCACATCGTAAAAAGGAATATCAAAACCAATCTTTAAAAAAAAAGTATGAAATGTAACGGTTACCCAAATAAACTAATCACTGGGTTTCCACATAGGTGAAAATATGGATATGGAAGAGAAATCTAACCATCATGTTCTGATGGAGAGTGGTAGAGGACATGGCTATGGAAACGCCATCAATCACAAAGCCATAAATTTGTGACGATCTAAGGTACCATCTGATTCATCAGATATAAGATCACTAGGACAACATTTTTGGTTTTCAAGATAGTTTCCCTAAAGTTAAAGAATTTTAATTATAATAAATACTTACTTTATTTTGGTACAATCTCACTGTTGTTCGTGCCTTTAACAGTTTCCACTTCATCTCTTAAATAAATGAAGTTGAATTTGTTATTCGTGAAGTGTTAGCAGATCATGTGATAGAATGACGGGTCATTCCATCTGTCTCAAACAAAAGGTTATCAAAAATTATATACATAAGTCGATCTATAGTGAGATTAATCATATATGGTTCTAAAATGGACTTTATAATTCATATATCATACTGCTTAATATAATAAAACTAGTTTCTAATAAACAGGGACTTCCTGTAGGCCAGTGGTAGGCGATAAAGGCCAGTCACACTTCGGTTGTGGGTTCGATTCCCACATCCTTGTCCGACGTGATGGGCTATCGCCCGTCCTGCAGATTGTTCTTTTTCTAAAACTATATTACTATAACATCCCATCAATAATATCAAGAAAACTTCTATCCTTAAACAATACTAACTTATGTCCAACATAATCCATTCCAATCTTTAGGCTTATCCATAATACTGCAGTCCACTCTCATAACAAAGTGAAAACGATTACCAGAGATTTAACACCATCGTCGATCCCCATATATCATAAGATATGTTTTGTTGGTCACATTCCAAACATTAAAAGTCCTTAATCATGTATTCTCTTGAATACCTTAGTGAAAACATGAATGCAGTTAAAATTTAACACTTTCCACATACCAAAATTCTCAAAATTATATATACTCAAACCATGATATCACATAGTCCTTATATCAATCATGAGCTCATGAATACTGTTAAACATTTAATTTTCTCATTTTCCCTTCATTATGCGCATATCATCTTATTTCCAAAAATATATCAATCACTTTGAATACCAAATTAGACCAATACATAAATATTCCAATACTCCATGATACAATATTATTTTGGAATCCCATTACATAAACACTTAATCATTCCACCACATCGTTGTCATATTCAACATCGCCAATAGTGATCGCATGTGACTTCCCTTTGTCCTTTGCCTTCAGTGGTTTCTCATGTTGATCATCACTAACCCTTGGATTAGGGAATTTATTAGCATAATTCCCCATTTACTTTCACTTGAAGCATTGAATTGTTGGTGGTACGTTCTCTGCATTGTTTGCTTTATTCACATCATTAGAAAACCTTTTTCTATTACTTTGACACTCAGCTGCTCGATGACCTTCTTTTCCACACTTAAAACATTTTTTAGTCCCTTTAAGATAATCTCCACCATGCTTTTTTCCACACTTTGTGCATAAGGAAACATTCATCTTCTTTTGACAATTATTCTGAGATTTCTCCTTGAACTCCATCTTTCGTTTCTTGTCCAAACCATGAGATGGATTTGTAACACCAAATTCCATTTCTACCTTGATAGCACAACTCACAATTTCTTCATAGAAACTGAAGTCTCTTATAGCTAATGCCCTTCTAAGACTTGGTTTTAACCCACTGAATAATCGGTCAACTTTACTTTCAGGTTGGATGATAATACCAGAAGCGTACCTTGCAAGTCTTGTAAAATTTTCTTCGTATATACCAACAGATTCATCATCCTTCTGCTTCATCTCAAGAATCTCCTTTTCCATCTTTGGTCGAAGAATACGAGGGAAGTACTTACTGAAAAACAAGTTCTTGAACTCGCCCAATTCCATGGACTCAATTTCATCTCTTTGCCTCGTATTCTTGATAAGATTCCACCATTGATCAGCTTCACCTTCCAACCGATATACTACTAAGATGACTTTATCATGCTCAGAACATTGAAGAACTCAAAATATCTTTTCAGTGGTACTGATCAATTGTTCAGCAACAAGTGGATCAGAAGACCCACTGAAAGAAGGTGGACGTTGCCTCATGAAGGACTCAATAGAATATTGTTCCCTTCTCTGCTCATTTGGAAGTCCAGAATGATTCATAGCTTCTGTAAGTATAACAATAAGATTTTTCACTCCATCTCCTATAACATTTGTTTGTTCAGGAGGAATATCATTGCATTGTCCATTGTATTGATCAACATGGTTCCTTCGGGTTCCAGCCATCGTCTAAAACCCAAAAAGAATAGTGTGAGAGGCAAAAATCATGCTAGGGAAAACAACATAATAAAGGGGGAGTACCTTCAATATCTAACATCTTAGGTTTAATTCTAGGATCGTTAGCGTAATTCTAGTACTATAACCTATACGTATACTTAACCTTAGGGACATCCCTAGACATACCTTAGAAATATCTCTAGGATCTCACTAACGTTTTCACATCCTAGTTTCCAAAGGTTGACTAAACCTTTCCCTTGATACCAACTGTAGAGACCTGAAGCTTGACGTACATGGACATTACATTACTTTTGCGAAATACCTGGTACATAACAAAAAATACACACACAAGGATCGTAATAGTTTAGTGTCTTTGGAAACTAGGAATAAAATCTTCTAATCGTGGTGAAAGATCTTCAATATCTCCCATAGAGATCGTCTTCTTTTTTTTCTAAAACCTTTCATTATATCCTGGGGAAAAGAAAACATAAAAGGGTGATCTCAAATGCTCAGTAAGGGTAAACAAAAGAAATATCAATCACATCATATACATAAGAATATAGCTTTTGGAAACCTTAACCTGTAAAAGAGCTCATAATATCATAACACGGGATAAATCATAGAAGTGAAAATGAGATCCCCATAATCATAACATGAAACTTGAAACTTTGTGTCATGAATACATAATCATGTAAAATCATTTCTTGTTAGTCATTACTCATTTACAAGACTATCTTAGTGGACAAAGTCCCTTTCTGAACCGAGTCAACCTCGTTCCAGTCCTGTTTCACTGAACCGGTATAACCTACCGTTCCAGCCATGTCTATCTCATGAGATATAAATAATTACCCAATGCATGGGAGGGATATATAGTTCCCACCCATCTTATAATGAATCCTTTCTTATGTGTGCCACATAATCATAAATCATACATCATCGCATAACACATGTAACAAAAATGGGATTCTTGATACATTATGACATCATCAGACAAATCATATAAGGTAAATGAATTCATAAAAATAATTTCCTCAAAACATAATAAAATCAATGTAATAATAGGGATAAAAATAGAACCCTATATTATCTTAGATGGATAATAATTTTGATAAAACATTTGAACTCCATTCTTGAGGAAAATATCATTTCTACTTCAAAAACACTTTTCTTTTCTTAACATGTCATACAATTATAAACTAAAAGAAGTTGATTAAAAATAAACTTGAAAACTTGTAAAAGAAGCTTCTTGGAAATAATGTTTTAAAAATCCATTCATGCCGTATAAGTTAAAAAAACATTCTTCGTACTTTTGTCGGAAAAGTCAAAAAGTACCTCGTACGAAAAACGACAAAAGATTCCTTTCATTTCTTTTACTAAAAACTCACCGATGGGTAAAAAGGGATTTAAAAAATTGTAGGTGGATGGAAATAATATTACATATTTATGAAACATGGATGTGGATGATAAAATACACCCCAGTAAATACTTACGAATAAACAATCTCAGATAAAAATGAGATTGTGATATTTCCCTTACCTTAGGTCTGACTTGCTCTGTAAGTGTCCGAACCTCCTGTATAATGATTTTAATCATGTTATTAACTTATTCCAGAATCATATTAATTGTTATTATATCATATATTGTCCACTTATGACTTTATATTACCCGTTCTTTTGTAAATTAATGTTAAAGTAGCGTTTTGGGTAAAATCGTCTCATTGGTCGTTCGTGTTTTTAACTTGTAATTATTAATATGATTACATGGATCATGATTACTTATATCCAGAATGTAAAACATGATTTATATATAATATATATTCATAATATATATATATAATATATTGATTAATGGAATGAAATACACCGTTCATGGAGACGGTAGTCCGTACATACGCATGAACGTTGTTTTCGTTTCCTTATTGAAGTGAATGGAATTAAGTAGATGAAATACATATAAATTTACATAAATCCAGTATCATTATTATTTCATATATTTAATTATTACTTATTATATATACTTTATAATCATTCATGAATGGTTAATCATTGAGAATGAATCTCATCGCGTCGGGGAGACGGTAGTCCGTACGTACGCACGAGCGATGATATTGTTCCCTTGGTCGTGGAATTGTGTTGAAGTGTATGTAGACTATTTCAGTATCAATATCACTTTATAATAATCATATATAGTTACTCATTACACCATTATACCCATCCTATTATGGTGGTGGTTGAAAATAGATTACACCACGGCGTGGAGATGGTATTCCGTACGTACGCACGCGCGGTGATTTCATTTTTCCGTAGGATGGATAGAAGGTGAATTAGGGTTGTTTCATATTTATAATAACATATCAGTATGTAAGTAATACTGATGTTATTACTTTGTCATGAGAAAACTAAAGAAGAAGAAGTTTAAGAAGAAAGAAATTGAAAAGATCGGTAATGGATATTACCTCTTCTTTGAAACGCCTCTTTGAATCCTCCACTTAGGGAACTAAGATTGGTCTTTTAAGAAGACCAGGACCTCTAGGATTATTCTAGGGAAGAGGAGAAGGGATTTTGGCAGGGTTTGGCTGAGCATGAGTGCTCAAATTGGTGTGAGGAGGAGGGGGAGGAGGTGTCCTTTTATAAGGGAGGAGAGGGGCACCTTAGGAATATCTAAAAATATTATTTTATATTAAAGTAAAAATAGGTTTATAATGGTTCCAAAGGGTCTTATTTCGAAGATAAAGTGGGGATGGGTCGAAATACTATCAACCAATAGGATTTAGACAATTTTAGGGTATTATTTTAACCATATCAATTAGATTTAACTCTAAGTTAAATAATTTACCTTTTACCGTGTCTTTTTGTTTTCTTTCACTATATGGTTAATACACTTACTATAACATGCCAAACGAACCCCAAATTGTTTATTATTAATATATATATCCTTATATAAGTCATTTGGCCGAACCTTAGATTTTTAGGAATAAAATAACAATTAATAATATAATATTTCATTTAAAAACTATTTTGTGTCAATTTTGACACTATTTGATATATGATTTTTGTGAAATTCATAAAAGAATTATATGTTAAAACCAGGATGATTAAATCAACACTAATATATCATAGTAACCTATAATATTAGTGTAATTCATAAAAAGTCTCAAATTACATTTATTTTGGTGTTTATAACATCAATTATGTCAATATTTTATTAATAAGATAATTACTGCGTCATCATTGTGTCATAAATAAATTAAATTATTTAATATCTAAAAATTAAAAATAAAATACAATTATGTAGGAAATCTTTTTAGCTTTCTAATGAATATTTACAGTCGAATTTATCTTATGTACAACCCTATATTAAAAATGATTTAATAAATAAACATTGATTTTAACTCTTTTAACTCTTCTTTGATGTAAAAAATAATAAATGTCCTAATCTAATCCAAGTGGGCCTAAATGATAATATTTTACAATTAAGGTTGTTTTTGGTAGAGATACACTTGTCCAATAGAATTAGGACATGTGTTAGGGTAATATTAATATCATTCTTAGCCTTGATTACCCTATTTACTTTTAACTGTGGTAAATAAAAGAAAAAAGATACTATTCACCAAAAATTATTTTCATCTCGTTGAACCACATTTTACTTACTGACATCAACCGTGTCTCTCAGATTTTTGAAATTCCATTCACAGAAGCGGTAAAATTAAGTTTTATGAAAAATTCAGTTTTTTAACTACCACTTAGTAGTTTTACTATTCATCAAAAATTGATGTTTTTCAGAACAATGCCAAAATTTAATCCTAAACTATATTTCATATTCCGAATTCAAAAATGAAGTCTATTTTACCAAATTCATAACATTGAAGTTTCATTAATTAATTTTATAATTAAATCCCGCTGTTAAAACAAATAGCGTGTGTTTAAGAAACAATATCTATCAAAAGATTGACACTTGATTATGTCTGGTTTAAATGTGAAATTACATTCAATTACCAACATTGTATTAAATTGTAAAAATATATTCTAAATATACTTTAAAACCACTCAAATTAATAATTTATCACTAACAATTATTTTTATTAAAAAAGTTGTTTTTAATTATAATTTAGTAATTTTCACTATTCATCAGAATATGAATGTTATACGAAAAGTACCAAAATTTTACCTTAGGCTAAATTCGATACTCTGAATCCAAAAATGAAGTCCATTTTGAGATCTAAAATTTCTAAAATTTTAAATGGTGGTTATTACTATTCATAACGGCTAGTTATAATAATATTTTAATGGCATATCGTTGTTTAGTGAAACTCGGTATTGCGTACTACACACGCTATCGAGGAAGGTCGCGATTGCGTGTAATGAATGGCAAGTCAAGGATGTGTGTTGTGCAAGCTCCTTTTGGTGTATCGTACAACACAAGACGTTAATAAAATTAAAAAGAATATTTTTCATAAAATCTCGGGCTGTTACATGAATGATGTAAAGTCCCCTAATAATGGTTTCTCCCACATCTACCCAATAAATTGGTTACCTAAATGGGTTGACATAAAAGTCCACAAAAGGATATATTCTCAAATATAACTCATATATTCTATTATAAGTGAAAAAACTTTTCTTAGACAGTTATCTTAAGATTCGCTGAAATCTAGTCTCATGCACAATGTATATCCCCTTGAATGTAAATAACACAACCCATCTTGCCATAAATATATGGATGGTATGTTGTGCTCACCCAGAACTAAATCCCCATATCCTCTTGGAAACCATTCTAGAACCAGGAAGTAAACCTATGCTCCTTGTAAGGGATAATAGAAGAGATAAATCAATATAAACACACAATTTCATGTATAGACATCATACCAAGATCTTCATACATGTTGGTGTCTCTAATTATAAAGAAATAAGATGAGTTCATCATGTAATAAATTACCAGAAAGATATAATTATTTCATTATGGAATATCTGGAAATACCACATCTAGGACCATGGATACCTCATCCTATATCCACACCATTACTAAAAGTTGGTGAATAAAAATGAAGGCTATTAGGATCAGTACATTAATAAATTGGAAGGAGTAACAAAAAATATACATAATCTTTATTTTTTATCTTTATACCCTACCACTAAGAATCACCATCTATTGTCATAATACATATTCAAATATTCAATATTGACATACCATAAATGACTATGATAGTTATAAATCCCGAAATTTCGGGAATAAACATGGATGATGAACCAATATCCATTGAAAATTTTTCTATAAGAGGGTATATACCAACATGAAAAGTTCTCCCCAACATATGAACATTCATAAATTCCAATGAAGATTTAATTATGTTTTTTTAATAATAAATCCACTCAAGGTGAGATTATGAAAAGTGTGAATCAATCATAACCATTCCTAAATCATCCTCAGGTTAATCAAAATGAAACAGAATAAAAATCAATAAAATGTTTCACTCCTCTTTCACTTCCAATATGGTATATGAAAAAAAATTTCCAACTTATAGTATCATAATCAAAATTCTATTTAACATGGGTGTATGGAATTTTAATGATATATTTCATTATATACTCCACCCATTTCCTTTACCCAAGGTGTAGGTCATTATGAATGAATATATAAATTATTCTCTTGTTATCATAATATATTATGAACATCTCCTAGAAAATATTGTATCTCCCAAAAGTAATAACATGAATAACAACAGAAATATCTGATTCACGAGTTAGAAAATTCATCTAATGTAGAATAAGCTAAAAACAATTTACACACCAACATGATCCTCATAAATTATCATCCATCCCTTTCCAGCACCGGAAAAAAATAATAAACCTCATAGATTAAACTAGTTTCTATAAATTTCAAGATAGTAGTTGATGACAGATGTTTATTAAACTCATAAAAAGGGGAAGGAAAATTAGTTTCTTTTTCTATTTTTACCCTTTTGTGTAATAGTATTCATTGGTGATTCCATATTTGTGAAAAAATTTATGAACCATTGATAATACCCAACTGTCCTAGGATGCACCCTATATCAAATAAACTCCATTATTATTCTCATGATAAAATATCATTCACATTTTCAAGATCAACTAAGAGTCCATATTAGAAAATTTAATTTTCTATAAACATCGCCACACATATCTGGAAACATAATTTCAACTGATTCACATAAATGTAGTGATTACACAAGAATCAAAAAAACTATATTCTTATGGTACTCATTATCATTCATAGTTCTTGAATAAAATAGGATATCATCCCTGAATACTGAAATGAATCTGTAAATATACTATTGGAATATTTATTTAATTAATGAAATAATCCCTGCATTAGTGTTAGTAAGGAAAAAATACATCATGATATATTAATAGTGTATATACCTTCTCCTAAAATAAGTATTCTGGTTATTCAAAACATTAACTCTAAGATGATGATAACTTGACCAAATATTGTTTTCGAAATACTATCTCTCACAATTTAAAAGATCAAATAGGTTATAAAAATAGTCTAAATGATACATATTCTAAAATTTAATATTATTTTATGTCTACTAATCTATGTAGGGATCAAGTTAATCATCAACCTAATTGGAAAAAAGAATAAGGGACACCCAAATATAATCACTATGTTGAATAAATACATTCTATAAAGAGATTCCAAACTGGATCTTAATCTCTTTTAATTCTATAGGTGCCACGAGATATAAGGGTATAGAAATTAGTTAACCACTAGGTCCAGGATTGGGGGAGAACTCTACCACCCTTTCTGGATGATAAATGGGGATTTTTTCTAGGAAAAACTAAGGAAAATGTTAAAAAACCAATAAAATATCAACGTGTGATGGTATATCATTTGGATCAACCATATTAACAGAAAAAAAACTCTTTATATCTAGGTGAAAAGATCATGTATAACATAGAATCCGATCCCACTCTCATTGAAACAACTTGGAGCACCCATTATTATTATTGAATGAAACATTCCAATCATAAAAATAAATATTTAATCCGTGAAAAACCAACAAATCCACCACAATGATAATGTTTAAAATATTTATATCAGTAACTAGAATGTACGACTACCTTAATATCATTTATAAAAGTGAACATGAAAGACAAAAAAATTCATGTTCCTTCCTCTTTCGAAGAGGCCCCACCAGCCAAATAACATAGGGCCTGAGCTCTGTTACAAGTATCTACATATCCCGAAAATGGTCATATATAAAAGAGTCTCAAGACGTAATAAAAAAAATTATTTTCCATATTTTTTGAAATAGATATGTTTTCTCCCACTATTGATAATCCTAAATCAATATCCACAAGAAACTCCACCAATATTTATAACTAATTCACACCATTATGCATTTGGTGAGATCCCTATTGAAATTAAAGATTCTTAATATGATATAGTTCAATTTGGATCTAATGATCGGTAACCATGTATAGGGGTCGACAAATCCTAGAAGAACTTGATAGAGGACCTCATAGACTGCATGCATTGAATGTATTTAGAGATATGCGGTGATATCTTCATGTGTTCCATTCCATTCCAAACTAATAGGCCTAAGGTTGCACTACTCGACACTACAGATAGATTAAAAAATTCTATTATAGAGATCCACCAACAAAACCTTTCTGATTATCATTCCACTTCCTCTTATTCCCACGTAATCCACTTGAATTTTCATTAGGTGGAGGGGAAACCCCAAACAAGATTGAAATTCCAATAAAATCAATTTATTTCACCATAGTTATATTGAACATCTCAGAATATGTTGGTAGCATTATGTTATATAACTATGATCGAATATTGGGTCATAATCCATGAATTTATTTATAATCCTTTAGCACATCATTCTTCACCGCCAATGGATAAAAATGAGTCAACCCAAAAAATTGGGAAGTGAACTCTATCATTGAATGATCTGGTCAATCAATGGAAATGAAAGATATAAACATATCTATCATCATGGATACAATAAAATAATGTTTGAAAGAAAATATTCTTGAAGCCCATTGAGTCCAATCCTACATACATTTTTTCTTGAGCTATAGGGTCCCACCACCTCTATTTCGGACCCTCAAGGATAAATATCAGGCACATCACCTTTATAGACTTTTTTTCTCTCTAGGAAATTGAATCCCTAGTCAAAATTATTCATCAAGTCCTCCACCTCATGGGTTTCATTATTACCCTTAATTGTTGGGGACCTCTAGTGTAATTACTATTATGCTCAATCCTTGTCTTCTGTGGCTCATGGTTGCACATCAATAGGTTATTTATGATTAGGAAGTATATTTGGACCCATGGCATGAACTAAAAAAATGATATCATCAATGATATTACATTCGATATGATGACTCATGTGAGGATAATTTCACATTTTACCCTCTGAATTAATCCATGTAAGGCATCATAGAGGGATGATCTTACATAAAAAATAATGAATATTTGTCTAGCCAATGAATAAATATCATTTTACAATAAAAGGATATAAGAAGAAACCGAGATCATGATCAAAAACCAAATTTGTAGACACACATACAAATATCTCATTATAATTTAATGCTCATTATGATGGGTGATGTGAAGGAACTTGTTCATTACATGCCCATTTAATCCAAAAAAATATTATGCTCTTTCTTCCAAACATCCCCAGACAAAGACACTTGTGGAAAGATGTTCACACACATAAAAAATATCGATGGCCTCATAAAGGAAACCTATCAAATTTGTCACTGAAACAAACTATAATAATACCTATAGAAATTTTCAAATCACCAAGGGCTAGAAACCATCAAAATATAATTCATCAAATAATAAAGAGAACATTTTTATCGTATTAATCAAGGGAATGGTGTAAATATAAGTAAATATAAACAATAACGAAAATATCACATAACAAATAAACAAAAAAATAGATATTCAACCAATGTACATTCCCAATAAAAATTTAAAACCAAACATGGGTTTTCAGAGTATTAAAAATTGTATATTCCTTCCATAAGGATGGAGATACAACAAATAATTATTAATAGGACCTAAACATCAATTATAAAATATTAGAATTTGATTTCCCAAATCGCAATGTTAGCAGACAAGATTGATCATCGCATACCTTCATAGAACAATGGATCCACACCCATCACATCAACATTAATACTCTAAGAAATAACACACATCATGATAAAAAATAATGGATCCATGGATCAAGGTCAACAAAAATGGAATTAATTCCAATACTCATCCCTAAATCATATAATTTAAATCCCTAGATGGAGAATGATAATGGAAATATTTATAGAGGCTAAAACCAGGTCAAACCCACAATAAAACCCCCTTTATTATATACCCCCATATTTTGTTCAACAAGTATAATGTTTTCCACTTAAAATAATTATATAAGTTGGAATTTATAATTTTCCAAAATAAGTGACAGTATGGTTTGGTCGGGGTTCACTATTCTTGTGATGTCTTTGGTGGAACCAAATCATGGCACCTAACATGACCCGGAGCAAAATACCATAGAGTTGTATAATGGTCATGACCTATACCCCACCCATAAGAAGTCCAATTACTAATTGTGTATAGGGAAACCCCTATCAGACTATGCTTGTGACTATGCCCATCTTTTAGTGAGGTATATATACTCGTGGCATATAGGTGAAACCCAAGGGTAAAAGTACATTGACCAATCCATGGTCCAGTCTGCTTTTTCCAATAAAAATCCCAACCAACACCACCAAAACACTGTAAAATAATAGAGACCCACTGAAAATTTAACAAAAGAACCTACCTCAATAACAGATATTATAGGAAATATTTATGAAACCTATTTATTTTTCATCTGTTATGTTATGATAAAATGAAGAATTTTATTTGTTATTGTGGGGCACAAAAGTATTATTATCATTATTTTATGGGTTTAATAAGAATAATATATCACTAAAATTCATTAGGTAGTGATTTATAACTTGCGAGTCAACATTATAGGTAGTTTGGAGTGAACTCAAACCCATAAGGTACATTTTCCACCAAAAATGGGAAAGGAATGGTTTGTGAACCCAATCTGTTGTGGGAATATATTTACAATGTGATGATGATATTTGTTGTGATACTTAAAAAATGCAATGTTTTTTAATTCATATGTTTATTATAAATTAATATGACATGAACTTATTCCTATTTTATTCGATGATGGATCATGATTTTTTATTCTCTTATGACTCTTATATTATGTATTGTTGAGGCCTTATGTCATGAATCATGATTTATAATATATGAATCATTTGGTATGATTTTTGAATGTTATGATAATGTAAGTTCATTATATTATCATTACCTTATACTGTATTTATTGTCACATATGATCATTTATTGATAACTCTCATATTTACCCTTAATGAGAATATGATCTCACCATTATATTTCCACATCCACAGGAAAAGAATATAGGTATTAGTTATGATGTTCCCAATATGGGTTCCAAGTGTAAAGTATATTATGGGATATATTTATGGTCATTCATTAAATTAGTTGATTATGTCTTTAGTTTCTATATACAAAGAACCTTTATAGTTCCATGGTTTGTATTATTGAAAAATGTAATGAATAATCATCTAAAATGATGGTATATTCATATATATATTATTGAGGTCACAAAAATAGGTATCAAAGTAGGGTTTAGTTATTTTTGGGTATTAGGTTATGAATAATATTATGATATGACCTAAAACCCATTGATAATATAGAAGTGATTTTTAATGAACATAATGTTTTTTTGATTGAAATAAGGTTTCATAAATTATGGATTTATATGGATTTTTTACATTACCATGTGATTAATTACACTAATTATGATTTCTTTATACTCATGATAATCTTTTTGGTGAAAGTAAATAATATGAAAAAAAAATTATATAATGAAAGGTATGATTATTATTAATTAATTTAATTTAAAATAATAATTTTACATGGATTTATCCAATCTTTTATATTAAAATAATTTTATAAGGGGATCACATCATCACTGCAAAATTAATATTTTCTATTTTCATTAAAAAAATAATATTGGTATAATGACTACATCTCAATTTTATATCTCCTCTCCAATTAATGTTTCTGAAAATTTGATACCTAAAAAATCAAGTTATTCTCCCTAAAATCATGTTTAATATGACATTAGACTTGGATTATTTATCTATATGTTGGTCCCATGTAAATTTTTTAGGAAGATAAGTCACACTTCATATTTCAAATGAACCAATGATCATTTATCAGTGTGAATATAACCATGAACATCTAATAGAAATTATTTATATTTTATTAGTGTTACAACCTTTAAATTAAGGTTATTTATCTCAAATGGTTAGGGAGAAGCACAATATTAATTGTATTTATATTATGTGGGAGTTTTTAGATGTATTTTTTATAGAGTGTATTGTCTTCCTGACAATCATTAAGTTGAGTTTTCTTTATATATCATACCTAGTGAATGAAATATTTTGAAGGCTCTTTGCATAATATCCTTAATTAAGTTGTTGGAATTAATGATCCAATATAAAGAGAATATAGATAAAGAATGCATAATCCGTAATTCATAACTATAGGGTTCACTGGTAATTTTATTTATGAAAAAAGATATATTAATCTGTCTATAAATTAATTATTTATAACATAACAAGATAACAAAAAAATAATATGAATACTATAAAATTTATTGTTTGTTTTTATTCAAAATTATGGATATAAATACTTAATCAAAATTGAACATTATTTCAGATATCATCATTTAGTGATCAAAAGTGTTGACATGTCTTATATAGCATTATATTAGAATTATGGGAACTATGGATTTATAGAGATTAAATTTAGAATTATTAATTATCCTTTTATTTCATGGATATCATAAATGTATTCATTAGATATTACCTTCATTATTTTTTGTAAATATTTATAGATGATTTTATAATATCATACAAAATCATGGAAGTGCATTATGATCTTTTGAGGATTATGTTAATGACCTTTAAGAAGGAGAAATTGTATTTAAAATTTTACAATTTTGAGTTATTACTATATAATGTATCATCCTTGTAACACCGAAATATTTTAATATAACATTATGTTTGTCAGTGTATACAACATTAAACCCTAAGTTAAAAAAACCATTAAATATTTTTATTTAAATGTAATAATTTCAACCTATTAGTTAAATTGGATGGTATGGATATGAAAAAATTAATTATGAAATATATTTTCAGATCCTACTAAAAAAATATTTATCAGTTAATTCTAATGAAATAAACACTCAATTTTTTGTAAACCGAATTTATTCATCTAAGATATGCTTTCATCAAAAATAGATTTTTTTGATTATTGTTTAAACAATATAATTGTTTTATAAAAAATTTAAAAATTTTATTTCACAAAATGAACATTATTTTTTAAATCATCATTTCAAAATTATCATAGGTTTAATTTTTCCGGTTATCTAATTAGATTATATTTTTAATGAATATTAAAAATACAATTTCTAATCTATTTTTGTAAAACAATCATTTATTATCATTTAAATAACCCATTTTTTATTTTTATTTTATCTTTAATTAAAATAGGTAACATTTATCTAAAAATAATCTAATTTTTTACATATGATTCATCATTATATTTCATTTTGGTATAAGTTAATTTTTGGGATTTAATTTTTTTTCCAAAATAGGTGTTTTTATTGTGTGTTAAGAATTTATATTAAAATAATTTATTTTATATATGTGAATTATATTCTACAAAATTATATTTACTTAGGGATTCATCATGTCAAATTTATCCTATAATAAATATCATTTATTTTTCTAATGAAGTTATTATTTTTAAGGAATTGTAAAATATAAATATTTTATGAAATGCAGTAGTGTTTATGATATATCCAGAACATAAACATTACATATTAATTAATTAAATATAATGAAAGACTATTTTATGATATTATAATAATATATACTAAAAATATTATTTCCATACATGTAAATTATAATTTGTACCTTGATAAATATGAAAATCATTTTCAAAATAGATGAAGTTCTTGAGAACACTTGAAAAGTAAAATTATGTGTTCTAAATAAATTTTTTAAAAATATATTTTAATTTACGAAATTAGATACTAAATATTATTTAATATTGATTGTTTATTATAAATATAATTTTTTGATCAATATGACAAGTGACCTATCTAAATTCTTATGCAATGCTTGCTCGAGGATGGAAATGTAAAAATAACATATTAAACAAGATTTCATGACATAGATGTGAGTAAAAATACATATTAAATAAAAATAGAATTTTATTTGGAACATATTGTATTTATTTTTATTATCAAATTTTTTTTAAAAAAATTTAGTGATCAAATAAATTCCTTAAATTCTTAAGAATCACTAACATAGTTTTTGTGGAAGCTGTATAAAAATCATTTATGTTATATCAAATACTATAAAAATAATTTTTTTAATGATTCATAGTGTCCATTTAATTTTCATGAAATATATACTATATTAGGGATGGTATAACATATTATATTTTAGTTAGATATTGTTATTAGTGAAATTATGTCAATATTTAATGAGTAATTTCAAAGAAGATATTAATAATATTTTTTGGAAATAATATTTTGTTAAAAAACATAAAACATATAAAAAATTTAAAAATGAATTTTTTTAATATAAGGTCCAAATTTCATCCCATGACCATTCATTAGTCAATTTTAAAATTATAATTAAAATTTTATCACTTAAAGAGTGAAAAGGTCATTACCACTACCAAGAATAAAATTGGTTCACAAAGGGATCAATCAAAATATAAGGTTAAATATAAAACAAAACCTATATAAATTGTATTGGTTGATGATATTGTATCCTTATAATAATTTTACTCTTATATATAGTTATTTAGTTTAATCTTTTATTGAGAATGACTAAATTATATTATTAATCTATTAAACAATTCAAAGAGTTCCATTCTCCTCACTTATAAAAAGAGAACACATTTTCTCTATTATTTAAACCAGTTTTAGCAACCTATATAGACCAATACCTAAATATTTATTTTAAAAAATAATTATACATGTTATACTAGGTCATTTCTTCAAAAAAAAATTCTAACACTAGGATACATTATAAGAGATCTAAATGATGTCTAATGAAAAAAATCTGATCATCATTACTGACACTTTATAATTTATTTTTATTATAATACCCCAAAATTTATTTTAACCATTATAAATAATGAATTTAGAATCATAATTTAATTGGGAGGTTATTTTTATTATTGGATAACCATTTCATACCACTTTTCTATTATATGTAAAATGAAAAAATCGCTCTTATGTTTTTATAAATTACTACCTCCACATAGTGGTGTAATTAATTTTTCATCACTATCTTTCACTAATTTTTATTATGATGGATTTAAATTTTATATATTGTATTTTTAAGATAATTATTTTTTCGGAATTTTAGTATGATAGCTACCATTTTACCTTCTATTCCATTAGAAAATGATATTGTTTCTCATGAGTACGTGTGAAATACCACCTCAACGAAGCAATGTGATTCATTTTTCATTTTTTTCATGGATTTTCAAAGAGATATATTTAATAATAATATATAATATATATGATATTTTAATGATATTATAATGTTTAATTATTATTTACCGTAATTTCAATCCATCCATTGAAATGTGAAAATAGATTTCATGTATAGATTTTTCTTACCATTTCCATTAATAATGAAATTAATTTTTCTACATAAATACATTACGGATGAATATAATTATATATATAATGAATATATATATATATTTTAATAATTTTTAACATTTTTGAGATTGTTTAATTATAATCAATGTAAAAGTATAGAATGTATTGAACTAAAACATTCATGGAAAAAGCCACTTGAATATGCATTTTAATGTATAATTGTTAAAAAGTGGATAATAGAAAATTATAAAAGTGATCATTAATGGTAATTTTTAATATAATATGGTTATTTAATTGAATAATTATAAATATCTATTTATTATATGATATTATTTAATTCATATGAAATTGGAAAAGACTAGATGTAAGGGTTTTCCAGTCTCACTTTTATTTGTAGGAGAGAACATTTTGTGGGATGTATATAATCACCCATTGAAATTATATGTCATTAATATCCCTGTTTTAATGATATTTATTTTTACATATGATTTTATTTTTTATGGTGTCTTATGATTCAAAATTCTCCCTTGTTATAAAGTATTTATGATAAAATCTCTCTCCTTGCAAGAATTTTTTATGATTATGGACCATATGAAGAAATTTCATGATATAACTAAAAATTCTCAATAATTTTATTTACAATATTTATTTATATAGATTACATTTTTCAATTAATTATCCGATAATTAAGAACAAATGATACTGAATGAATGTTTTTAAGTAAAACTATCATTATTTAACTATTTGATCAATCTAGTTCCTCCATAACGATGTTTTATAAAAGTAATTTCAATAATTATATTAATATTATCCTTTAATAGTTTGTATTAATTTGTAAATTTTTTTATTTTTTTAAAACTGTCAAAATGAATCTTATTTTCATTTAACAAATGAGGTTTTTTTACTTTTTATCGAAAATGTGAACGGAATATTTCATTTAATGGGCTCAGTTAAAATGGATCATCCCACCATCCAGACTAATCAAGGTTTAGAATATTCATTGAAATGTTTCGAACATTTTTTTATTGAAATAAATTTCCTCTATATTTTAAAAATTTTTATAATTTAAAAAAATAATTCCAAACTAAAGAAGGTATTTTTCTCATGAAATATTCCATGTAATATTTTAGTGGATTTTTGATTTTTGATAAAATAATTTTTTGTTACTATTATATTATAAAGATGTCAACAAATGATACCATCATTATAATTTCTATATATTATTTTATATAATAATCACATGTTGTTTATTAAACCCATTTATTTTCCACAGTTTACAATATGATGAAATGATGATATGTTTTTGAATCCTATTTATTTTCCATGGGATATCCTATGAAGAAATATTTTTTAAACCCATTTAATTTTTATGGATTATGAAATGATGAATTCTTTATGATATTATGGTATTCTCATATGTGGTGTTTGCTAATTTAATTAAAAATCCCTGTAATTTAATGGGTAAATATGGATAAATCATTAGATAAACCAGACTAGGATGAGGAGTGAACCCAGTTCTATAAGGGGCTTCTTCAACTATGATAGTCTTGTGAGTGAAATGTAAATAATACAATGGAATATAGAGTTAACCCAATCCATTATGATTGTTTGGGAAGTGATCCTATAGTACTATGAAAATTATTTTCTATTCTTATTTTTTGTTTATTAACTTATGTATTATGAAAATGTTCTGGTCTCATGTATCATGTAGTTTCATTAAAATATGTTCCATGTCTTATCATATTACAAGATGTATTCCATGACTCATGCTTTTTATATTTCAAATGTTAGTTATGGTTTTAAAATGTTATGTTCATGTAATCATTATCTTATTATCATGTTATGTTTATGGGATCAATGAATTATTCCTTATTTACCATTACTAAGAATCTAATGTCACTTTTTATTATGTTTCCATTCATCAGGTTATGAATAAATGAATTATGTATCATGTGTCTAAAAATGGTTATTGTTGTGAAGAACTAAGTGGGATATGATGTAGATCTTTTATGATCAAGTTGTTTATGTTTCAATGTTTCTAAATATATTAATACTATATGACTCTTTCATGGATTTTTATTTTTTGTAATGATTATTCATCTATTGAGTAGTAATATATATGTATGAAATGTATGTGTTGTTATAGTTTCTATTATATTATTGGTTAGTTACACATTGAAAGTAATATGTGAAAACATTAGTTAGACCCCTTAATATAATTCTATTTATATTGTAACATTATACTTTATTATAAATAAATGAGAGTTGATTTATTATAATAACATCCATGTGTAGATATATATTTCGACATGGTTTTGGAATAGTAGCTCCAAGGGTTAATAATGTTGAAATGAGTATGTGGATTATATCACAAGCATCATTTTAGTTTAGAATGAGTGTTCCTTGCTACAGACCTATTTTGACACTCATTGGGGGTATTCTTGGGTTAATTCACATTTTCATTACAAACTATAATAGAGGATTTTAGTAGATGATAAGTAAGGATGGACCATAATAAACCTAATTTTTCATAGATTAATAATAATTTTTCATGATTTAGACATCTTATGACTGGTTTGTCTGGATTATATGATTCAACCATAATCCAATTGTTACTCCAACTATAATTTTTGGTTTCGGTCAATGACTTGGACAAGGAGAAATTGTTTGGACGCTGAATGTGAGAGACATTAGAATTTTTGTTCATATGAGTAACCAAGGGAAATTGGAACTTAACGGAAAAACCATGTGATTATTCCAAAAAAGATATCTGATTATATGATTAATAATACAAATATGTGTATGTCTTCTGATGCACCTAATAAAGTAAATTGATTTTCATCATGAAAATAGCGGGAAGAATATTTTTTCCCATATGTCTATTATGAGGAATAAAAACATAGTAAAATATTGTAAAAGAACAATATGTAAATTTTTGAGTTGAAGATAATGGAATTGAGTGATTAATTTTTGATGGAAATTGAATACTTGGATGCATGGATATGATTTTCATCCAAAGTAACCATTTATTGTTCAATTTCGTATGGGTATGGGACATATGAATTACCTAATTCAATAACATAATCAAAGTGATTCACTTTAGAATAAGGATGATATATTGTTATATCAATCATTGAAGTTCATGATTAAAGTTTTTATGTAAATTAGATCAAGAATAATTTTTTTCATAAAATTTATCAGTCGTATTCTGGTTTTAGAGTAATTAAAAATCTAGTGATTTTTTTATTTGATTTTCTATATGGATTTTAAGGAATGTTTATATTTTTATGGATTGACTAGATAAATAATTAAATTAAATGGTGAAATTTTATGGGAAATGCTTGATTAACCAAAAGGTAACCAATAATAGGTTTTTGACAATAAGATAATAATGTTTACTTCAGATAAAGAGATGATTGGTGTCGATAAACTAAATGAGATAGTATTAATGACTTTGTAACTGAGTAGTGAATTTATGAAAAAGTGGTTTATGATGTAATTTATAGTATTTTAGGTTATAGGGAATATATTCTATATTCTATGTTTTTATTTTTACTGTAAGTATTATAATAATTTATATAATCATATATTTTTCATTGATGTTATCTGGTGAATCATGTTATTATCATGTGTTAAGAGAATTTGTGTATTCAAAAATTTATTAGGTGACATTAAGACATAATCCATTTTTTGGTTGAGTAATGATAAGTTGATTTCGAAATTTAATGGATTTATTTTAAAAAAATTGATTTTCTATTCGGTAATAAATATTTTAGATGTTTATTAAGGTTTACTATATATGGAATGGTTTGAGTGGAATTTTGGATGTTATTGTTAATGATTTATAGATTAATATATGATGGTGAGAATAATTTTATTTTATGTAAATTTATATATATAAGAGGAATGTCATTTCAAATTTTTTGGATCATATGATCCATAAAAATTTAATTTCATTCCTCCATTAATGAAAGAATCATCATGAATATTCATCTTTAAGAGTTATATATAAAGTGGAAATTTATTAAAGCCCAGAAAAAGCTGAAATTGTGCTTATGAAATGAAAAAATCAAGTATGTTTATTTTATGGTGCTATATATATTGATAGTAATATAATCCAAAAATATTGAGAAAATGATGTTGAAAAAAATATAATTTTAGCTTTATTTTTTATGAATAGATTGTATTTTCTCCCCTCATTGATTTTTGGGTTTTTGTTTGTCAACTTTATCATATCAATGTTCTTTGTTACACTCTATTTTCCCTTAGACACTAGTTTTGTCTATAGATTTTAACTTCCCTTGAATGTTCTATTTATCTAGGAACCATATTATGTTTTATTTCTAGTAATTTTTATATTTCCCACTATGCCTTTTTAAATTAATTTTTATCATCCCCTTTGTATAATTTTGGTTTCAACATAGGCATTTTTAAATATGGATCTATTGATATGGAATCCTTTATCTTTAAAAAATATTATTTATTGACTTATTACATATTGATGCACATAAAATAACACCATATTATGGTGATAAATTGTTTGTTTAGGTAATTAGTTAAGTGGAATAATAACTAAAAATAGGTTCACATATAAATTTTTGAATACTCCTTAACATGATCTTAAAATTACATCACTCTTTTAAAATTGTAGGGGAAAACCTATGGACATGTATAAAAAAATTGTGATATATAAATCCTGGTAAGTGAATAATCATTTAATATAATATATAAATGTAGAAAATGTGAGTCTATAGGAATATTAAGGTTACATAATATGTGTGATTATCATAAACATGGACCTCAAATCATGATATATGATGGTAGTACAAAGCCAACATAGGTATGTGGTGGAAAAAAAGATATTATAAAAATAATTCCATAATTAGAACCTATAAATAATGACATAATATGATTAGGATAAACTCCAATGCACCACACAAGGTATCTCATGGGGAAACAACATTACCCAATGCGTTGGAGGTATATATACTTTTGATCCCGACAATCACATTCATATCATTTACATGCATAAGTGTGATAAATAGATCATACAACATATGGATGTCATTCGTCAATATTAATAACATGATTAAGGAGTATGTGTTATATACAATGACATCCCAAATAAATAAATCATGAGTACATCTGGGTAAAAATCTTTATATAGAAATGGTTATGGGTATTCACTACCAAAATGTTTGGCATAGAAAATCACATGATAAATTTCAGCAGCATAACGAGGGTACAAAATGATCCATGGAATAGTTTTATCAATGTGAATGGGTTATATAATTACATGGAAATAAATATAATAGTAATATGTATATCTAAAATATATCCCAAGATGCTAAATTTGAAATTAAAATGTTATAATTTAAATAATGTTCTTGAATAAAGATGACGTGATGATCCCTTACTTTGAGAGAGCGCTTCTAAATACTTGAGAATAGATTATAAAGATCATGGGAACAAATTGTGAGGTATTTAATGAGGGAATGGTATATTGAATTCATGATTAATGGTTTTTATGTGAATAATAATGGTATTTTTGGTGGGGATATATGATAAAATAGAGGATAATTCATGAGTAATTTATAAACCAATGTTTAAGAAATGTTTTTTAAAAATAATGCAAACCTCAACCAATAACATTTTTTTTGTAACGCCCCAAACCTAGTCACCAAGAGTTGGTTCATTATTACATAACATTGTATAGTCACAAGATGTCATGTCTCGAAAGACCGATTAGTTTAGTAGCCTTATAAGTAATAGATACAAACATATGTTTTACATTACATCATGAAATAAAAAAACAACAACAACATTATGTCCCATATTAAACACACTCGTATCCCTTAGAATATCCTAATAGGTCAATAATTATATACTTATTCACATCCTAGTAAAAACAAAACATAAGAAAGGGGTGACCTCAGATTCATAGTAAGGATAACAATATAGTAGAAACTACCATAAATATGAATAATCATTTAAGGTAGTGTGTAAAACTAAAACAAAAGCCTTTTAAACTTAAACAACATCATGATATTGAAAAGATAATTCAAATAAATCAAATTAATTATTCACATATATATTCTACAAGAAAATAATTATATGTAATATTAATATATAATTACATAATGATTAAATGCATAATGTCAGAAATCATAACAACATAGTCCAGGCCTCGTGCCAATACAAAAAATAAATTTTTGTCAAGGCCTTGTGCCAAGACACTAGTTTGTCTCATGAGACACACCAATACATCAAGGAGATATATAGGGCTCCACCATCACTTACTATGTCTAATGATTTTCTCATATGAAAATGTTGAAACATGATATAAATATTCTTATTAAAACTAGAATATGCAATTTCAATACATTAACCATAAACCATGAATGGTATATAAATAGCCCACCCATAGTGAAACATATCTAATTAAATACAATATTCATGATTTTATTATAATAAATAAACCTAAATATTGAATAAAATACAATGAAGGATACTGAAATTTATTATAATAATAAGTAACACTATTTGAGATAAATATCGCATTTTTATTGAAAACATTTAAAGTCTCACTATTTATCAAAGAAGTCATTTAGAAGATATTTTTTTATTAATTGAAACTCATACCACTTTGAATCCATTGAAAGGTATTTAAATTTCAAAAAAATAATGTCCATATAAGTATACCCTTCAAACCATTTATAAAACATGGGCATTAATAAGAATGATTTAGAAGAATAAATCTTTTAAAAGATATTTTAGTTAAAGAGTTCCTTACCAAATGAGAGACACTTAAATACAATTAAATGAGAAGTAAAATTTATTCAAAACATTATACTATATTCATAAAAAGGGATTATTGATACAAAATGTGAAACAATATTATATAAACAATTTAATAATTGAATTAATTCAAAATAAAAAATTAGTCTCAATAGAATGTAAATTGTGATGAAAATCCCTTATAAAGATAGTTTCCATAGATTTGAAATAAATAAATGAAATAATGATGTGTGAAAAATATATATACAGTCTATATTATTGAATATTCTGTGTAAATTAATTGGGGGTCATTTAGACATGGTATTTAAAAAAACAAAACCAATGACATTGATGTTAAACTCAATGAATGGAAGAATGATTTAGAATTACCCTTATCAAGTTCATATTAATGACATGAGAATTTATAAATGGATTTTTTATGTGTATAAAAAGTATATCCACACAAATGGGATTTTAAATTACTGTATAAATAAATATATAGTGATTCCACACAAAATCATGGAGTAAAATAATCAATGAAGTATGCATAAAACCCAATGAGAGGAAATTGAAAATTGAAATTACCTTAAAAATTTGGTAACATAAGAAACATACAACCCATGAAATAAGTGTCATACAATGAAAGTGTAAATACCCATTAATTAATTTATATTACAAAAAGAATACATTCATTGGAACATCATACACCACACAAAAGTAAATAGTGTAAAATATAGCATGATTCTCACGATAATAAAAGTGAGATGAAAACCCATTAACCTGTACATTTACATAATTGAGGGTCCTTTAACCTCCTAAAAAATAGATATATAATTGTCATTATATTATACTAGAACGTCATAGCTAAATATGATATCATATATGATATTCTAATATTGCATTGTTAATAATATTTCAGTAGTATAATTGTTTCAGGTGTTAACTGGTATGTTTTCCATAATATGTTTTGTTAATTAAGTCATGTTTATACTGGATCAGATGTATTTTATTAATATCAAGAATGATATTATCTTCATAAATTTTTTTTATCATAAAATGAAAATTTATTCTTGAATTGATATAATGGAGAATGAATCTCACTGCATTCATGGAGATGGTAATCCATACGTATGCACGACCAACAATATCCTTATATTTTTGGTGAAATAATATGTAATTGGATGTTATATTATATATAAAGAATAATTAAAATGTTATATTAATTATTCATATCAATTTTACTCGTTTTTATACGCATCCAAATAATGAATTTTTCAATAACAAACTACACTCAAACAGTGAGATGGTAAGCCTGGCTTACGAAAGTATGGTGACATTGTCATTCATAAGATGGATATAATAATGAATAAGTTAGTACAATATTTATAATAACATTAAAGTATGTATAAGGTACTGGGGTTGTAATTTTTTATGGAAAAAAACGACGAATGAGGTAGTGGTAAAATAAAAGAACATTGAACGAGGTGATAAAATTATTACATCTTTTTCGCATGCTTCCTTTTGATTTGATCAAAAGGGATCCATAGATTGGATTTATTCTCAAATTAAGGCATCTAAGTAGATGTTAGGGAATTTGGGAGGATATTCGAGTAGGGGTTGGATAACCCAAATGGCATTGCAGGTGTGAAATTAAGTTATGTTGAACGACCCTTTTATAAGAGAGGTGAGGGTAACTTTAGGAAAAGATTAAAATATTATTTTATTCTAAAAACATTTAATGTTTATACTGGATCCAAATGGATTTATTTCTAGGATAAGGTTGTAATTGGTATAAATATTCTAAACCAAAAGGTTTTAGACTATATTAATTCACCATATAAACCTTATCTTTTAGAATTACTTCTTAGTTAAATAAATTAACTATTACAATGTCTTTTGGTATTTTTATATTTCATGGTTAATAAACTTACTATAAAATACATTAAATCAACACTAAAATGTCATATTAACCAATAAAATTAGAAGAATTAATAAAAATTCTTATTTTAAATTTATTTATATATATATAATATCTATTATTTTAATGTTTCATTAATAAGTTAATTAGAGCATCATCGTTGTGTAATAAATAAATTTAATGATGTAATTTCAAAAAATAATAAATAAAATTACTTGATGTCTGAAATATTTTTATATTTAAAATTAATATTTTTTGTAAAATATATCTTTTGTATAACCCCATATTAAAATAGGTTTAGCTATTAAACATTGAATATTACATATTTAACTCTTCTTTTAATAAAATAATAAGAAATGTCCTAATCTAATCCAAGTTGGTCAAAGAGGATCATAATTTATTACAAAGGGTGATTTTGGTCTAAAAAATTTTATCCAATAGAATTAGGAAATGTTTTAGGGTAATTATAAAATCATTTTTACCTTTAATTACACTATTTACTTTTAATCGTTGGTAAATAAAAATAAAAATTTACTATTCAGCCAAAATTATTTTCATCCTATTGAACCAAATGTTACTTACTGATATATAACATGTATCTCAAATTTTTAAAATTCAATTACAGAAGCAATAAAATTACATTTTAAGAAAATTTACAAATGTTCCTAGAAGGTGGTTAAAAGACATTAAAACGCTCAATAAATACTAATATTATTATAAAATGAATCCAACGAATTAAATTTAATGCATATATGTATTATGTATCTATTTTGACTATAAAATATGTTTATATCAAAATAATGATTATTTAAATAAAATAATGTTTTTAATAATAACATTCTATTTTTAAGTATTCATCAAAAATTGAATGTTTTCAGAAAAATACCAAAAATTCACCCAAATATAATTTTGATGTACAAAATGAAAAAATTATTTCTATTTTATAAAATAAAAAATTAGATTTTGTATGATTTAGTTTAAAAAATATTTCCATTGTCAAAACCAGAAATTATGTTTTCAAGATGTAAAAACTAACAAAAGATTCACATGTATTTATATCCAATTTAAATGTGAAATTACATCAAATGACCGAAATTATATAAAATAAAATAATATATAATATATATATACTCTAAAACTAATAATAATGATAATCTATCAATATAAATAAATTTGGTGAAAAGGCAGTTTTGAATTAAAACGCAGTTTTTTCACTATTCATTAAAAATTGAAACTTCTCATAAAATTACAAAACATTCACGCTAACCTAAAATTGGTATTATAAATTCAAAAATTATCTCAATTTCACCACATATAATTTAAAATAGTTTCTAAAATTTATTTTATTATTGTTCACAAAAGGATATAAGAAGTAGTTCCTTTATCAAAACAGTACTTTTATTTTAATGAAACTTATATATTTTATTATAAATATGGTTTAATTATGTCATAGATTTATAATTGAAATTTAAAATTTATTTTTTTCTATTATTATTAAAATATTAAATTTTTATGTTATAAAAATATCATTTGAATAATTAAAGTTTGGTTTATCAGAAAATCTATCCTCTATATTATGTAAGCCAAGTCAGTGATTTGTGAAATATAAGTTATTAAAACAATTTAATGATATAACTTACTATGAAATCTTGTAGTGTTACATTATCCCCTCCTTAAAATAATTTCTTCTTTGAAATTTAAATTCGTAAACGTAAACTAGCGGTTTGACATTTGAAAACATCATTGTTGAAATCCCACATCAAAAAAAGAGTCAATAAATTTATCACTTTAGAGAAAGAATGATAAGTACAATGGTCACCTGATATAACCCATACTAGGATTCCATGTAGAAAACATAGATAGGCAAGAGAAAACAAACCATCCAATTTTGATGGAGAGTGATAGAATTAAGGAGCAGGATAAATTATATTACTAGAAAACCATAAACTTCTGATGGGCTAACCTGTATTTGATTACCTAGTAGGAAGAGTAAATAGAAAATGTTTTTGTTCTATGTGACTTTAAATAATTTTTTGGAATTTATTTATGAGGTTGACAAAGAACATAAGAAAAATATTGAATTTCTAGTATAGTTTCATCTTTTAACAAATTTCTACCACAAACTCGTGTTCTCTCTATATGATGGGTTTTCAAGATGACATGGTCACTCCTGAAGGGCAATAATCAACTACTAGAGAATCACATAATCCCCCCCAAAAAAAACTATATATTTCCCTTGTATTTATACATTAAAAAAATCCAAAATTCCCCATACAAAATCAAATGATCCCCAAAATGGATAATACACTATATAATGAAATGCTACTCTTAATCACCAAAATCATACAATAAATACCCAATGTTCAACAAAGAAGATTCAAAAACAAATATCATTAAAATTATTCAAAATAATCCAAACTATGTTTGAAACCCTAAATTCAGATGTATTTGATCACATAATCTTCCACAATAAATAATAACTTATATCTCCAACTAACATCGACTACCCTTAAAGTCACATAATTAAAAGTAATTAACATATTCAGATATTGTCTATGAAAGGTAAATCATTTCAATAAATAACCAAAATCTCTATATTTAAATAATAAAAACATACATTTTTCCCAAATTAAAATCCACCATTAATCCTTAAATGAAATACCATATAATTTTATTTTCTATAGGCACACATTGATCCTAAAAGAGAAAACATTAACCAAAATAAAATGTCTCACCTAATCACCAAATATTTTTCCTATACTAATGATAAATCATAAGTTCAAAAAATCAATATATTCTGGAGCCATAAAATCATTTAACTAAAAAAAATTAGTCACACGAACCCTGGACTTCACATAGTCCACTGTTAGGATATAAATCCCAGTCGCATATTGGTTTTGGGTTCGATTCCCATAGCTTTGTACAACGTGATGATTTGTCACACAGTTTTTGTTTTTCCTTTTTAAAAATCAATATAATTTTATAACATTCCAAAAAATGTGATTAATTACTCAAAAATAAGCATAACATATTTTAACCCGAAAAGTTATCTCATAACTTGCATTTTATTCCCAGAAATTAATGACCTATAATTAACTCAAATTCAAGTATCATATAAACCCAAATGGTTCTTAATTACTGTATCCACAATAGAAAATATAATTATTCCTCATATAGCTTTTTAACATAACAAACAACAGGGCTACACACACAAGATAAATGTCTTCTAACGTAATCCCATTAACAAAGAGTATAAATACTTTTAAACATTTCTTCATCCATTTAATTCAACAAAGGATCTTCATTGACATAGAGATTATCCTATATAATAAGAAACTTATTCAAGTAATTAACATTTCATCTACATGAATAGAAAAGGACTATAAATTGATTCTTATGATCATTTTTACTTTAATCCCCAATACTCTTCTTTTTTACACAACAATTCATTACATTATGTCTTTATTTCCCACACATAATGAATTTCTATGTTCCATTGAGACACATTCATAGCTGTATCATTCCAGATTTCCTATAAAATGAAAATGATCATTCATTACTCTATGGTCTCCACTGCTAGAGCTCTTATAATTCACTAACATTATATTAATTTTTGTGTTCAATAGCTGTTTAATGTATATGTTGACGCTCATATTTTTGGAAAATTGATTATGCATGATGATGATATATTTTATGCCTATCAAAATTCCATTTCATTTCTCCTTTCCACCATTTTCCCCTCCTTAAACATCATTTTCAATGTCACTATAACTTCATTAGAATCCATCAATTGACTAAAAACATAAAAAAGGGTGTGAGTAAAAATAGTCATAAATTCATTTAGAGAATATCATGACATCTTATTTCCAATCTAAATAACCTTAGTATTAAAAAATGTTATTTATTGTGGAATTATATTAAAATACATCAAATTGGATTTTAATGTACATGTGAATTTTCATAATCATATCCTCCAGGAGTGTCAATACAAAGAGTGCAGCAAGGAATGTTGTCGTGTACTAGGATACCCTGGGTCAATGCCGAAACTCCTTGTTAGAGTTTTCACTAATAGGTACATCTGTACTAGAGCCACCTCTACCTATATCTATCTAGAGAGGGATGTACTTTCATGGAAAAACAGCATAATATTTACACTTAATTTTTTTTAATGTTATTCTACACTAATCCTGAGATCCTATCTTAGTGTAATGTTCATTAATTATAGTTTATATAAACTTTCTTTCCATGGTTTTTACTAACCTTCCTCTGATACAAAATATAACTACCTGAATCTAGATACCCTGAGTCGGTGCATTATTAAATGACATTTGAATGATCTTAAGAGATCATTTCTCAAAAATCCTATTAGTTTAGTAGCCTCGTAAGTACTAGACACATTAAGAAGTTTTAAATTATATTATAAATGTAAAAAACCACTACAACATTGGGTCCCCATTTAAATACAAATATATCCTTTAGCCGATCACTGCAGGTAAATCATAATATACTTCTTAACTTCAGGGAAAAATGAAAAAATAATAACGTGGTGAGATTAGATGCTCAGAAATCATAACAATATATAGGATACTATCATAAATAAGCATAAACATTTAAGCTAATGCGTAAGACTAAAACACAATTTATATTTCCAATGCAGTCCACATATTCAAGGCCTGGTGCTCAGAATACAAATAAAATTTTGTCAAGTCCTTTTCCAAGACCCTATTTTCTCTTATGATATCTATCGATGCATCGATGATCTATAGTGGTCTCCACCTGTCAATTTATATTTCCAATGCAGTCCACATATGAATCTTTTGAAATATAATATAAACATTATTATTAAATAATTCATTCACGATGTCAATACTCTAACCATAAACAATGAATGTTATAAAAATAGCACATCCATAGTAAAACATAACTAAATCAATACAATATGAATGATTGTATTATAATAAATAAACCACAATCAAGAATAAAAGACAATGAAGGATATTGAAATAGGTTAAAATAATCATTAAAACTATTTGAGAGAAATATCACCTTTTTCTTGAAAACATTTATAAGTCGCACTATTTATCAAATAAGTAATTTAGAAAAGATGTATTGAATAAAAGTTTCTAATACCACTATGAAACTATTGATGGGAAATTTAGTTTCAATACATTAATGTCCATTAACGTAAGCCTTTAAAACAATTTTTAAATCATGGAAATTATTGAGAAATATTTAAATGAATAAATATTTTAAATTATATTTTAGATAGAGATTTACTATCCAAATGAGAGACAATTGAATACAAATAAAGAAGGAATAAAATTTAAGTAATAAATTATAAAATCATTAAAATATAGGGAATCATGATATAATACATCACATGACAATATATAATCCATATAAAAGTGAATTGGGCATAATAACAATGGAGTCTTAATAGAATGTAAATTGAGATTGAAATATTGTATAATGATAGTATCATTATATTAAGGATAAATCAAAGATATAATCATGTGTGAAAAATATAACTACACTTTAATATTATTGGATATTCAATGAAAATAAATTATAGGTCATTCACACATGTTCATGAAAAAAACAAAACCAACAACTTGGATGTTTAAATCAATGAATGGAAAATTGAGTTATGATTACCCTTATCATGTTCATATTAATGACTTGAGAATTTTTCAATGGAGTTATTATGTGTATCAAAAGTATCTCCACAAAAATGGGAGAGTAAATTACTACATAAATAATTTAATAGTGATTCCACACAAAATGTTGAGGTAAAATAATCAATGATGCATGCGTAAAACCAAATGAGTGGAAATTAAAATTTGAAATTCTCATTCTGATTTTTTAACTAACGAAACATAAAACATATGAAATAAGGATCATACAACAATGTTTTAACTACCCATATATTAAATTATATTAAAAGATTAATACAATCATTGGTATTATATAAACCACAATAAGGATATATTGTCACATATAGCATGAATCTCACTAGAATAAAATTGAGATGAAAACCTCTTACCTTGTACATTTCCTTAGTCGATGTGACTTTAACATTATATATAACTGTTAAATCATGTTTATTAAATTATAATACAAATACATACCTAAATATGATATCATATACGTTCTAATAATATATCTTTGTTAATAAAATTTCAGTCGTATTATTGTTTTAGGTGTTAATTGGTTAGTTTTTCTTTACATGTTATCTTACATAAGTCATGTTTTTATGCATAGGAAGTATTTAATTCATATAAATAATGACATTAAGGTGTTAAAAATTATTTTTAATCGTAAAATAAAGATTATTCGTGAATTGTTATGATGGGGAATGAATGTCATCGCGTTCGTGGAGATGGTAATCCATACATTTGAATGAGCGACTATATCATTATATTGATGTTTAAATCCTTTATAATTGGATGGTATATCATATATACATAATCATTACTATGTTATATTTATTTATTTCATCAATTATTCTCATTATTATTCCCATCCATATAATGAAGTGTTGAATAAAAAACTACATCATGATGTGCAGACGGAAAGTCGTATATACGCATGTATAGTGACTACGTCATTCAAAAGATGGATAGAATAATAAATACGGTTGTACAATATTTCTAATGACATCATATTATGTTGGTGTTACTGGAGTTATTAATTTTTTATGGAAACAATAAAGAAACATGATGTGGAATAAGAAAATAACTTTGAAATAGGTGATGAAATTATTACCACTTCTTCGGGTGCTCCCTTATGATTTGATCAAAAAGGCCCTTTAAGATGGATTTCTGTTAAAAATATGGACTTTATACTGAATTGAGAGTAGTTGGGAGGATATTTGATCATGTATTGGATGATCCAAATAGCATTGGAAGGATCAAATTAAGAGAAGGGGGACTACCTTTTTATAAGAGAGGTGTGGGTCACTTTAGGAAAAACATGAAATTTTTATTTATTATAAACACATATTCATTTTATAATGGCTCAAAATGGATTTATTTAGAGGATAAGGTGAGGATGAGTCGAAATTTTTTCCAACATTAGGTTTTAGACAAGTTTAGTTCACCATATTAACCTTATCTTTTAGATTCAATTCTTAGTTAAATAGTTAGACTTTTTCCATGACTTCTTTTATTTTTTTATTAATAGGTTAATAATCTAACTATAAAATGACATGAAAACCTCAAGTTTTTCATTAAAGACATATATATAATTAGATATTTCCTTTATCTGAACCATATATTTTTAGGAATATTATATTATTTAATAATGTTTTATTATTTTTAAAAACATATTTATGTCAATTTTGAAATTTTTTATTATTGTGTATTTTTGAAAGTAAAAAACCGGATTAATTCAAAAAAAAAATTAAATACACCCTAACATTTCATATTCACCTATAAAATTAGTGTAAAACATCAAAATTATTATGTTACATTTATTATGAAATTTATAATTTTGATTATTTTAATATTTCATTATAAATGTAATTACTGAATCATCATTATGTCATAAAAAAATTAAATTATTTAATGTATAAATGTTTTTAAATAAAATACCATGATTTATGAAAGCTTATTATCTTTATAATGAATAATTATAATAAAATTTATCTTATATATAACCCTATATTAAAATTTGTTTAGTTATTAAACATTGAATTTTACACATTTTATAGTAATTTAAATAAATTAATAATAAATGTCCTAATCTAAGCCATGTGAATCAAATAGGATCATAATTTTTTCCTAAGGCTGATATTGGTCGATAAACACTTATCCAATAGAATTATGACAAGTGTTCCGGTAAATATAATATCATTTTAATATTTAATTTCCCTATTAACTTTTAATCACGGTAAATAAAATTCCACTGTTACTATTGACCAAAAATTATTTTAATCCTATCGAAGGAAATTTTACATACAAATGTCAAGTGTGTCTCAGAATTTTGAATTTCAATTGATAGAAGTTGTAAAATTACGTTTTATGCAAATTTATAAATGTACCTATAAGGTGGTTTAAAGACATTAAATTGTTCTATAAAATTTTATACATCTAATCTTATTGAAATATGAATCCAATGAATTTAATTGAATTAGTATATTTATTATGTATCTATTTTTACATTTAAATATATTTAAATATAAATAATTTTTATTCATATAAAACTCAGTTTTAAACAATAACTTAGTGTTTTCATTATTTATAAAAAATTGAATGTTTTCAGAAAAATACCCCAAATTAACCCAAAGATAATTTTGATATTCCAAAATTCAAAAATTATGTCTATTTTACCAAATTAAAAACATAAAATTTGTTTTCATTAATTAAAAAAATATTTCCGTTGTCAAAAACAGAAAGTGGGTTTTTAAAAGAAAATATTATCAAAAGATTGACATGTGTTTATATCCAATTTAAATGTGGAATTACATCCAATTACCATAATTATGTAAGATGGAAAAAATATTATCTATATTTACTCTAAATACAATTAATTGGATAATATAACAACATAAATAAATTTTCCGAAAATGCATTTTTGAGTTAAAACACATCATTTTAAACTATTCATTAAAAATAATGAAACTTATCATATAATTAACAGCCATTCACCCAAATATAATATTTGTATAATAAATTACCAAATTAACTAAATTTTTCCAAATTGAATTTATAAAATTTTCAAAACATTATTATATTATTTTTCACAAAATTACATTAGATGTAGTTCCTTTTTCAAAATAGTACTTATATTATAATGAAACATATAGATTTCATTCTAAATATTGTTTATTTCAGTGATAGAATTATAAATGACATTTACATTTTATTTTCCAATAATTTTATTACTATTTTTTTAATGTGATAAATATATCATTTGAACATTTAAATTGTTGTTTCGTAGAGACTCAATCTTCTATATAATGTAAGCCAAGTCAGTTTTTCATGTAGTATAATTTATTGAATTACGTTAATGATATAAATTACAATGAAATCATGGGGTTATATAGTTTCATCCCATGTATTTTTCTAAATATGGTAAAAATTAAATAATTTATAAGTCTATTAACCTAAACAATAAAAATAATACACTTATTGATGTAAAAGTGGGTCATGCCCATAATGAATATCTTTTAAAAACTAAAAATGTAGAATAGATTTTTATGGATTCATTAAGGGATTAAAAAATTAATAAAATAAAATAAAAAATATATTATTTTAAATGATAAACAATTTTAAATCATGGATACTCTTTATAGTATTTATTAAATCATTTTTTAATTTTATTATTTCATAATGCATAATATATATTTATACTGCATTTAATTTTTACCTAAAAAATTGACTTTCTCAATAAGTATGGAAAAGATAATGATTTGATAATTTTGATATTCTGATTTTGAAAACAATATATATTTTATCAAATTAGTTTATAAATTTAAGATTTTGAACTTATAAATCATAACCCTCATTTATTTAAAAGTACTTTTTTTTTGAAAAAATTAGTTTTATGACCCTTATAAAAATTACATTTGTCTTCATAAAAATATCATATAATTTATATTTAAATAAATATTATTTTATAATATTATTTTTTAAAAATAAAATTGATTTAAAAATGTCTTGATTTTTTAAAAAAAATTCTTCTATGAATCTATATATTTCAAAAAAACATTGTGGTTCATTATATCAAAATATTATTTTTATAAAATTCATTATATCATCATTTATAATGTTATTATATAAAGGGGAAAATATAATCATTAATTTAATAAAAATAAATCTGTAAAAATTCATATTTTTATGTTCTAGATACATAACCCCTTATTTTACCTATATTCACAATTATAGTAATGTGTGTGCTGTTGGGGATTTCTAGGGGCGGTTCGGTGAACATGATTTGGGTATTGAACTCAATAAAATTGAACTACTCCCATAAATGATGTCGTTCATTTTTTTCAGACGGTAATGTCCTGGTCAGATAACAAGATTCCTTTTATTAAAAAAAGGAGAGAAGAATTGCATGAAGCAGAATGATGGTATCTTATTACATTCTCTTTCAAAGTGAGGTAAAAGGTAAACCGACATAGTATCACCCCATGAAATAGCTTGTTTGACTCATTTGATGGCAATGCCATCCACCACCACGTTTGCTTCGTGATACGTGTGGGTGGAAATCTATCTGATTTCAAGAAGATAATTGAGGCAGTCTAACCAGCGTTCAGTAAGAGGCTCGACAATGTGAATCACCCCATTCCAAATAACATAAACAATGGTGGTGGTGTCACTTTCGAACCATATGATGTTCCATTCTTTAAGCATGACAAATAAAATAGCCCGACTCATGGAAATCATTTCTGCATCAAGAGTAGAGGCATTGCCCCAACTCCCAAAGAAGCATTCATGACATCGTCCATGAATGTCTCTGAAAATGGACCCACATACCGTAGGACTCGTGTTACCTTTGGAAGATCCACATATGTTGATCTTGTTCAATCCAAGGTTCGGAGCATTCCAAAATACCTCAAGAGATTGCTTTGGCTTACTATATATTTCATCGACTATGATCCATCTAAGAATAACAAAGTCCCCAACCAAATTATCACAGTGGGAATTATGAAGCATAGCTGCGTCCCTAATGGCAGTAAGATTCCTCCTCCAACCTGCATAAAAATTAAATGAGTAATTATTGTGAAAAATTGTGTTTCTATCATACAAGATCACATGTAGGAGCTCAGAAACAATGTAAAGGAAGAGGTTCTTGATTGTCTATGAAGAGTCATGTTCCACAAAATGTTTTAGCTGAGAAAAAAAATATTCATATGACAACCATATGTAGTTAAATAGCACAGTAACATAATTCCAAAGAGGAGAGGATGTAGCACCAGACAAAAAAAAAGGTAGGTGTCCTCCCTATGCTGATGGAATAATTTACATTTAATGCATTGATTGACACCAAAGAACTAAAGAAAAACCTATGTAGGAATATGTTTATGGGAATTCACTAAAAAAGGTTAATCCTTGATTTTTTAAGCCTAGATAAATGGTCTTCTTAGTGTATGATCCGACTAGTCAAGGCCATCAATCATTCCTTTTGTGGCAATTTTAATTTATCATAAACCATAATATATTAATATTAATGTTCACCATATAATGACAATATTACCAAGGTTTATTATGCTTAATGCTCTTTTATATCATTATGACTATATAATGGTATAAAAACCCAAATATGTTCATATTTTATATAACTACATTACATAATTTGATAATTATTATTTCACAATGGGGATTTTATTTATAAATGTTTTGGTCATTAAATTATTCTGCAATTTTGAAATTTACCCCATGAAATTTCATTATGTATACTAAAATAAATGATGGTACTTCTATTTCATCACCTCTTTTAGTTCCCATGTCACTTCCTCAACCTTTTTTTCTACCACATTACATTAACCTAGTGGGGTTTATTATTTCTCATAACATTATAACAATGATCTAAGATCATTACAATATTGTTTTTAAATGAATAATCATTATCTAATTGTAAAAACTTTTTATTTAATACATGTGATGGGCCTAATATGTAGGCTCTCAAATGGGATACATGAATCTTATAATATACTTCTTATATGTTTTATGGGAGTGCTTATTTATAGGCCAAATCTCCATTGTGATCGAGGATCTAAAAAGGGATGATGTATCTAGGACAATTATTTACCTTATTCCCAATCCTAATGAATTTATTCCATGGTTATATTTGAAGGAACACCACATAACAGACATCCAAATATAGGTCTCTTCCATGATTTTCTCTATAAGTTTTTAACTGAATATTCATAGATTGTATATAAAACTGAATGGTTTGATCATTATTTATCATTAAATAGATAATATCATCTCCCATAATCATCAACTCACTAAATTTATCCCATTATGTTTATGAATGAATCCTCTACTAATAAAAATACTCTTAAGGATCCATTTGAATTTATAAAAGAATCTATTTTTATATAATAACTGTACAATGAGAAGTTATTGATTCTAATATCCTTGGATATCAAATGAACACAATCTCCACATATCCTCCAAATTTTGAATGGTTCTCTAGAACTGAAAAACTGTATCAGTGTGATAAGTGGAACAAAAACTCAGTGATGTATCCAATTCATATAGAAGTCTTCTGCAGAACCTCTAGGTAAAACATGGATCATGAACTGATATACTGGAGAGGTTTAATCCATGCAGTCTTAGCACTTCCCTTACGTATATCATATAAATTTGTTCAAGATAGAAAACAACCATGATATAAATAAAATAGTCTTACTCTATAAGGTGAACAAATACCACTTATATGGTGTTATTTCCTTTTTCTTTCATTGGTATTTGTATAAAAAATCTCTGTTAATGTTTTCCAATTTCCATATTATCATGGGAAATGGTTGAATCATTCCCTTTGACTGCATTCATTCATCCTTGACGTTTTGGAATTCTATGAAACAGTTTATGAATTTCACAATCTCCCTCTTCATGTTAACCCATCATAATTTATTCTTAAATCTCAATTAATTATAGTGCTTCATGTATTAACAAATAAGGATAAGTTATTTACAACATCTACTTGTTCTCTTTTAAGTTATAGATATTATGGGAGACACATCTGGGATCCAAACCATATATCATTATCTTTGTAAAAGTATAACTTAAAAATATTCCTTACAATTTTCTGTTTCACCTCATCATCATTTTTCACCAATTGCATCACCATAGGAATGAATGGTGTATAATTTATTTGATAAAGGTGGGATAAATATGTTGTTATAGTTCACATGTATGTCCTTTTGTGTATAATAATATTGGATTCATTTCAATATTCATCATGTATAGGGTTGCAGGATCGTTTCTACATATAGAATTTCCACGTTTATTTCTTCTCATAGTGGTAATGGATTGAAAATTTGTAATACATGATAACCCCTAACCACCTTCTTTTGATTATATTGATCACATTTTGTGTGAATATATATTTGAGTATAATATGATCAATATGTAAGACCCACTTCTCCCCATAAATATAATGTCACAAATTATTCATGGAAAAGATCACTACTTCAAATTCAAGATCAGGTGTTGTGTTTTTCTCCTTATTTATCATTGATTATTGATATGAATATGCTATCACTTATTCATCTTTCAATACTACACAACCCATTCCATTTCTAGATGCATCAATACAAATTCCAAATCTATCCCCACTTGTGGGTAATGTGAGTATAGGTGTAGTTATTATAATATTATTTAACTATATAATTATCTCATTATATTTATCAATATAGATAAAAATGACTACTTTATATGTTATATTGTTTATGGGGTTGGAAAATTATGATAAGTTTCTCACAAATTTATTATAGTACCTAGATAATATATGTAAAATGTATATTTCCATTAGGGTTTTTATCCTGTTCAATCCTTTAATTGACTATATTTTTTGTAGATACATAGATATTCTAATTCTAGTGACAAATTGACCCAAAAATGAAACATAATATATCAAAACAAAAATTTGATTTACATCACATAATATATTTTCTTTTGAGTTGTATTCAATAAAACATTCATATTCACAACATGTTCCTCCTTTTTTGGAGTAAATTAAAATTTCATATATTAAGAATACAATAAAATTTATTATGGTAGTCCCTGACGACTCTATCAACAAATTCCAAGATGATATATAGAGAATTAATGAGTCAAAATGGAATCACTATAAACATGTAGTGTCTGTAACTTGTAAGAAAGTAGTTTTGGGGACAACATCCTCCTTCTCCCTTACTTGATAACATCTCAACTATATATCTACCTTAGTGAAATAATGAGATCCTTGAATCTAATCAAACAAGTCATAAATCTATGGAAGAATATAATTTTTCATTATCATGATCTTATTTATCTCATGACAATCAATGCAGAGGTGCATTGACCCATCCTTATCCTTAATGAACATTATAGGTTCACCCCATGGTGATGAACTTTGGAATATAATTCCTCTTTACAGATTCTGCTATGGTTTCTTATTTATCTCCAATATTTCAAAAATGGACATTATATATGGTTTCTAGATATTTTGAAAGCTCTGGATATAATATTGGTTGATATATCATCCAATAATCTAGGATGGAGACAACGAAATTATGTGGGAAACACTTCATAAGGTTCCCTCACATTGGGATTGTCATTAAGGATGATTATATTAGTAGTTTCAATAATTTATGTAAGATATTCTTAAAAATAATTAAATTAAATACATTCATAAGATAATTATAACAAAGGATATTAATTCTCCACCTTACACTTGTATAGAATCGGGGGAAGATTCACATTACAAATGGTTATTTTCTTATAATGGTATTTCATCCCACATATATTGATAATGTATGTGTTAAATACATGTAATATAATTAATTTTCCCTTTTTTATTTTCATATATAGCTCCACTTCCATGTTCTGAGGTGGTGATTGAATAGTTCTACTAATTTTTTTTGATAAAAAAATGAATATATCCTTAAAAAAATAGTATGTCATATTTAACTAATTGAATAACTGTTTTACCTATCACCACTCCATTATTGGGATCCACCTCATCAATTGTAATGGAATATGTTTCCCAACCTCACTAGGCCATGGTGTTTTTTCTCTTTATTTTTAATCAATAAATATAGGATTAGGGAAATTCATTTTACAGTGTCATTGTTTCTTTTAGTTGAAAATTTTTATTATTGGATGAGGGTTGAAAGGAGGATTACATTCATCAATCATATTGTTGTGTTTCTCCTTTCAGAAATCATTAAAATGGATCCCTTCCTACACATAAATAATTTCCATGTCCCCTTGATGTAATTTTTGGGATGCTTCTTTTAATTATTTATAAAATTTGGATGTTGTAATTTCATCCCCATATGATCCCTCTTCATCATACAAATATAATTAAATTCCATTACATAATTCTTATCACCATAATTTTGTGTCCCTTGAGATTTTATGATCAACATTTTCAATTTGATGGTGAATCAAATAATTTCATCATATCATTAGAAGTCCATATTTGAAAAAAAACATTTTGTATACTTGTCTTTTTCCAACTAAATAATCGTTAAAAATTATTTTTGAGGTTCATAATAGAACATGAGGTGTATCTTGTTTTTCCTTTGATGTTCTCCTAACATGACTTGATGGGATAATATTAATTTTTATTGATAGAAATGAAATCCCTCTACATTTTTTCAATTATGTTAATCAATTTCATTATTAAATATAGTTTTCTAGACATATTTCAAGAACATCTCTTCAATCCCTTCCTCAAAATTAGTATTTATTATCAACTTATACATATGAAAACTCTTCCCTTTATTTCTAATTAATACATGATTTATTACATGTAATTACACTTAATGCATCCTGGAAGATCAAGAAGCCTAAGGTATTTTTGAAACAGGCACATTACATGAGATCTTATAAAGAGGGGTATAAATAAATTATTTAAAAATTCATTGACGAAATCAAATTTTTTAATCAAACATAAAATTTCATTGGATAACCTGGGTAAATACATAATAAATGTGAGATATAAATCCTAGTAAGTGAATAATAATGATATAACATGAAGAGAATAATAAATTTTATAAAATATGAATATTAATGGAGAATAATAGAAAATGAATAATAAGGCATGATAATTATAACATGAGAAATGTTTTGACAACAAAAAACACCCCATCATAATCATAAATTAATTCTATGCTACCAATACTTCATTGTGGACAAAGTATCAGAAATTAATTATGCTCACTCCCTCTCCAAACATGATGTATCATGATAATAATAATCACCCAATGAATTGAATTGACATATAATTCTAGGCGCACCTACCAAATTCATATCATTCTCATACTAATGTGTGCCACATAGATCAAGCAACATTTATTCATTTTTCATCACATTTTTTCCAAACAAGGAGTATGGAATTAATATATTTAATATTGAAATAAAATAAGTATATTTTAACAATTTTTAACACACTTGATAGAAATTTGGTATGGGTATTCACTACAGATTTGTTTGGCATGGAGTCTCAATGAAATTTTGGCAGCATAATGGCATGTAATAAAAGTTATTAAACTCTGTTGATGGGTGAGAATGTTTTCTATCATCATTTATAAATAATAAATTAATTATGGATTAGTTGTGAAATTATACCCAATCATTTTTATTTGAAAATAAATGGCATAAAAAATAAACATGAATAATGATGAGAAAATAGACTTCTTTAATAAATGAATAGAAAAGATAATTCTTTAATATTTCAAAAATATTGGTATTGGACTCTATATGAAAAATTAAAAACAACTAAAAACATTACCATGGGTTTTGACCATGTTTTTTTCATATAGGGATGTTTTAATTATTTTATTAGAAAAATTGATCAAAAAATTATAATAATTCCACTTCATATTTGGAGGTTAGTCACAATCTTATATAAATGAATTTAAAAGATTAAAATATTTTATATGTATTGTAGGATTCATAAAGTGTGATGACCCAGACCCCCCTTGGTCCCTTACTTTGCCAAAATCCGGATCCTTAAGGGGTGCCGATCGGTGTGATCGATCGGTGAGGCCGATCGATGCGACCGATCGGTGCGACCAAACGGTGAGACCGATCGGTGTGACCGATCGGCGGAACCGGCCGACGTTACCCGGCCTTGCCAAGTTGTTCCAGTAATGCTCCTTTTTTCGCAAGTAGGGTTTTAAACCCTATTCTGCCTCATTTAAAAAAATATCTTAAAGACCCGAAACGTGCACAAAAGTTTTAATTAAATGCTGAATCAACTCATGAGTCGGTTTAAACCACCCAACACCTTTAATGATGAGTCAAGCCGCGTGGTCAACCCACGACTTCCACGTCTTATGCGGTTCAGCGTTTTTATCTCAACCGTCCCCGGCTCTTATAAATTAAGGGTTAGGCCGTGGTTTCTCCCTTCCTCGATCGTGGCTCTTCTGGGGCATCGGGCGCGCCGCGTCGTTATCTGTGAGGTTCCGCCTCCCCCCTGACCTAAGCGTTGGTCGTCTATCAGCATGTAGGGAATTTCTCTCGCCTCTCACTTTTGTGTATCGTGCGGGGTGGGCGTTATTTTGTTCCTATGGAATTGGTTGAACCGAACCATAATGAAGATAATAAACGAAGTTCTAAAGAAAGAAGGGGAAGGGGTTGTGATCGTTGTTTATGATTTATCTTGTGATTATCCTTTTTAGTTGTGCTGGTTTATGTTTTTCTGAAATTGAGGCCATTGGTGGTCGTTGTATGTGCACTGATGACTCCCCTCGTGATGTTTTAAATGGGCTGTTGAAATTGTGAACTCCTGCTGTGAAATTGGTTAATCACGTATACCTGGATGAATAAGTTGGAAGCGCCAGGATAAACCCTACCTTGTTAACTCTAGGTTAGAACACACAGGTTTGAAATCACGGAGTGTGTTAAGTCTTTTAAATCTGTAATTACTCGGTGGTTGTTTGCATTTGGGGATGGGATTCATTGTTGGTATGGTTTCAGTGGTTGTGAGTTTGAGACCGGGTGGGTACTCGTTTATATCACAAATTGGGGAGAGATCCTCTGTTGACAGAACCGGGTGTGAGTGTTTTGGTTGATCCTTGCTTTTGATGCTTCCTTGGTTATGCTTATGGTAGTTTCCCAGTAGTGCTTAAAATTAATTGAACATTTTGACTGAACGTGAATCAAAGAATGAGACAAATGGTTTTTGTGGGCAAGTGTCGTGAACTGTGACTCGGACGCTGTGGGGTTGTGTTCTGTAGGTTGGCTAGGAAAACCTAAGCTTTGGGTGAGTGTTTGTTACCTATATCTATACTTGTAGCTTTGTGTTTCTTATTCATTCCCCACCCAAGTTGAGCACTCAGTGCCGAACACCCCCATTTATGGAGGAAGGGTTTTTTTTCCAACACTACTCTTAGTGGCTGGTTATTAGCTCCTTTTCTGCTCCCTTTTCCGAATAGCCCAAGTATCTTCGGGCAGGCTATGATGGCCTGAGGTCCATTATTAGCCCAAGAACCTTCGGGAAGGATAATACTGTAGTTGTCCAGGTGTGTGCGGCAGGTGGTTTCCCAAGCGTCTTCGGGATGAGGCCCAGGTGTTTTCGGGCGTGACAGTTGATCTTCTAGCCCAGGTGTCTTCGGGCGTGGTTACGTGAGACAGTTGAGGCCCAGGTGTGTGCGGGCAGGATTTCAGCAGTGGGACTGCGTGCGGTTGAGGCCCAGGTCTGTGTGCGGGCGGGATTTCGGCAGTGGGATTGCGAGTGGTTGTGGCCCAGGTGTGTGCGGGCGGGTGTGGCAGTGGGATTGCGGTGAGAATGGCGGGATTTGTCCGATGCGTAGGATGTCTCAATAACCAGTGGAAAAGTGGCGCGGGGTACCCAAACATCGATGTGCTCTGATTATATATATTACATGACTTGCGTTATTTGGGGAGCGTGCCTTGGTGAGGCCTGGGGTGGTTAGTTTACCTTGAATAGGTGTTTGGTTTGCTCCTTTCTCACGAGACTTTAGCACGTTCCCCCACTTGTGCACGAGAGTCTTGGTTCTCCCTACTGAGTGTACTTGTATTCTCACCCTACGTTTACTTTCAGGTTTCCAGGAGGATTACCAGGGTTGTGCGGGACCCTACTAGTCGGAGAGTTGGAGTTGTTGCTGTTGTCGTACCTTTGTTTTCTTTTGGTATTGTACTTTGAGCTTTCATTTTTGTACATTCACCTTGTTGTAAACTGTTTAAACATGCATGGGGGCTCTGTTTGGGTTTATTTATATATGCTTGTTTCTTTTCCTTTATTTGGGTGGTTGACTTGTCCTATTTCCCGATCCTAAATAATAATAAGGGTAATGCCTCCCATATTAGTGAAAACTCTTACCCTTGGTGCTAGTCGCCACCCCGGGGCCTACTGGTGGCGGGACTCGGGAGTCATTATCTATCCTACAACTTAAAGAAGGAAGGGCCTGAAAATCTACTAACCCTTCCCTCCTTTTGATGAAGGCGGGTCGTGACAGAATGGTATCAGAGGAAGGTTTGAGAGGTAGGATGGAGTCTGGAGTTAGGCACAGTGAGGATTACATGGGATGGTAAGGCAACAGCGTTGGGTGACCTTGGTGCGTGAATTAGGCCAGGGAAGACCGGCTAGGACACGGGATTTTAGGGCCCCCCATGATCCGATGCAAGGACTTTGGGCCTACGGAACGACCAAGTGAGACCACACTGATTGCAGGTTAGAGACCCTAGGAAAGTTACATGAATCATAAATGACTTGTGTTCTTATGTTTCTGGGATATTTTGGTAATTAAGAATAAATTTAAAATTTTAAGAAGTTTTTCTTTTTATTATGCTCTACTTGGGCTTAGGCATTCCTTGTTTACCTTGTAGCTATGGCACCTGGGAGGCGACAACGTGTGGTACAGGCGATCGAGGTCCCGGAGACTACTTTAGCCGATCCGCAGAGAGCTGATCGAGAGGAAGAGGGCGACCAGTGGCAAAAGACTCTTCGGGCCTTCCAGCGACAGGCCCTCAAGAAGTATGAGGGAATCACCTCCGATATGAAGATGGAAGGCTGGCTAGAGGAGCTAGTTATAGCCTTCGGCCTGATTCGGGCCCCGACCGAGTACTGGGTTCCTCTGGCTGATAGCCTGATACGAGGAGCGGCACGTCAGTGGTGGATGCTTCACCTGGGGAATAAGAAAGAGTCTGAGGTTGCTTGGGGGGATTTCAAGAAGGAGTTCCGGGAAGATTTCCTCTCCTCGACAATGAAGGTGGAGAAGAGGCAGGAGCTACTCTCCCTCCAGCAGGAGAGCATCTCCTTGAGGGAACTTGGAATCAAGTTCAAGGACCTCCTATGTTTTTCTCCGGACCTCTTTCCCGATGAGAAGTCCCGGGCAAGGCGTTCGGAGGAGGCGCTCTGACCCTCCCTCCAGTATGCTGTTACCCCCTTTACCCTTCCGACATACTTAGAGGTCCAGAAGAAGGCCGAAGTGGTGGAAAGGATGCATGCTCTGGGCGGAGTGTCACGAGAAGGGATCCAGCTGGGACCATCGAAGGGGAAGGTCGTCAGCACCAGGCCTCCAGCATCGGGACCCTCCAGGTTCCGACCCACAGGGAGCAGACCGCATCAGTTTCAGTTTCGATCCCCTAGCCCACGTTCTCTCCCTTCAGGCTCGGGACCACGGTGCTTCATCTGTGGGAGCCGTGGACATCTTCAGAGTCAGTGCCCCAATCGGGTGCAGTACAGCAGTGGCAGTCATCCCCAGCATCCGCCGCAGCAGCAGTTTCCAGCCAGACCCTACCAGCAGCAGCAGCAGGGACAACGAGCTCCCGCTCCTCCACAGGCAGACATAGGAGGAGGAGGCCGACCTCAGGGTTCTCCCCAGGGACCTCGACCAGGGCGTGGTCGGGGAGGTGGCAGACAGCTAAGGGGCAGGGGAGCTAGGTGTGGACAGTTACACGCCGCATAGGCAACAGTTCCAACAGGGCCAGAGGTTGTTCGAGGTACGATCAATGTGTTTAGCACTCTTGCTTATGACTTGTTCGATACCGGAGCTTCGCACTCCTTTTTTGCACCCAGTCTAGCCCGTGCCTTGGGTCTAGATGCGGAGAGACTTCCAGTTCCCCTGGTGTTGAGCACACCAGTTGGAGGTCAGACCGACTTGCTGTTCATTTTTCGGGGATGTAGACTAATGTTAGGGCCACATCATTCGGTTAGGGATCTCCTTCTTCTACAGATTCAGCCGTACGATGTCATCCTAGGCATCGACTGGCTGTTTTCTGTATGTTCCGTCATTGACTGTTTCCAAAGGAGGGTGGTGTTCTCAGGTCTGGACGGCCAGCGTGTTACCTTCACCGGTGAGCGGAGCAGTCCGAAGGGAAACAGGAGGGGGGAACCTCTCCTCTCCTTGTTGACCGAGTAGACAGTGGAATCAGTAGATGCTGAGATGGTAGAAGTTCCAGAGATTGTCCGTGAGTTTATGTACATCTTTCCTGAGGAGGTGACGACTCTACCCCCTCGACGCGATATCGAGTTCGGGATAGACCTACAACCCGACACTCATCCGATCTCGATGGCTCCTTATCGGATGGCACATTCAGAGCTACGAGAGTTGCGAATACAGATTGATGATCTGATGAAGAGGGGGTATGTCCATCCGAGTGCATCACCATGGGGCACTCCAGTCTTGTTCGCAAGGAAGGTGGATGGTGGCCTCAGGTTGTGCATCGACTACAGGAGGCTGAATCAGGTAACGATCAAGAATCGCTACCCTCTTCCGAGGATAGATGATCTTTTTGACCAACTGAAGGGGGAAGGATGGTTCTCGAAGATCGACCTGCGGTCCGGATACCACCAGCTGATGTTGAAGGATAGCGACGTCCCGAAGACGGCATTCAGGTTCAGGTATGGGCACTTCGAGTTCGTGGTCATGCCCTTTCGTTTTACGAACGCCCCGGCCATGTTCATGGGGCTTATGAACTCCATCTTCCGGGAGTACCTGGATCGGTTTGTGGTGGTATTCATTGATGATATCTAGATCTATTCAAGGTCAGAAGAGGACCATGCAGAGCACCTGAGGATAGTTTTGGAATTCCTCCGACAGCACCAGCTCTATGGGAATTTGTCAAAGTGCAAGTTCTGGACACGAGAAGTGCACTTCCTCGGGCACGTAGTGTCTGAGCAGGGGGTAGCAGTCGACCCATCAAAGGATGAGGCAGTTTTTTCTTGGGCAGCACCCAAGAATGTGGCGGAATTCCGGAGTTTCCTCGGACTGGCAGGTTACTACCGGAGATTCGTACCCCAACTTCTCCCGAGTAGCAGCCCCTTTGACGGCTTTGACCAAGAAGGACCGGGTTTTCGTGTGGAGAGAGCAATGTGAGTCATCCTTCAGCTACCTAAAAGAAAAGCTGGTTAGTGCCCCAGTGTTGAGATTACCAGAAGAAGGGATGGCCTATGAGGTATTTTGTGATGCTTCAGGGCAGGGCCTGGGATGCGTGTTGATGCAGCAACAAGGGGTGATCTCTTACGGGTCCAGGAAGCTACGCCCCCATGAGCGTAACTACGCCACCCATGACCTGGAGCTTGTAGCGGTCGTTTTTGCGCTAAATTTATGGCGGCACTACCTCATCGGGGAATGCTTTGTGGTCTTCACAGATCACAAAAGCTTAAAGTATATCTTCTCCCAGCAGGACTTGAACATGCGACAGCGGAGATGGGTGGAGTTCCTCCAGGACTATGACATTGAAATCTCTTATACTGAGGGCAAGGGAAATGTGGTGGCCGATGCCTTGAGCAGGAGGAAGCAGAAGGATGCGGTCAGAGAGTCGACAAATGCCTGGAAGGCAATGGAGGAGTTGGCTGCCTTACGCCTGGATGCGAATATGGATAGTGGCCGAGGCTGCCTATATCATATGATAGTGCAGTCATCTCTGTTTTGACAAGTGGAGGAGTCTCAGTGGGGAGACCCCAAGTGAGAAGTGATGCGTGATCGGGTTGACCAGGGCGATGCTCCAAGTGAATGGACAGATGATGGTCAGCACCAGATGCCTTTCCAGAAAAGGTTGTTTGTTCCAAGAGTGATGTGTGGCAAGGTTCTCAGTGAGTTCCACAACTCACCCCTGTCGGTGCACCCAGGAGTTACCAAAATGTTCCAGTGGCTGAAAATGTAGTTCTGGTGGCCCGGAGTTAAGCGAGCGGTGGCAGAATTTGTTGCTAAATACATAGTATGTCAGTAAGTGAAGGCTGAACACCGGGTTCCAGGCGGCCTACTGCAGCCTTTAGCTGTTCCCGAGTGGATGTGGGACGACATCTCGATGGATTTCATCACGGGACTACCCAAGGTCCAAGGAGGGTGAGATGCCATTTGGGTGGTGGTGGACAGGTTGACGAAATCGGCTCACTTTCTGGAAATCAGGGAGTCAAGTACTTTGGATTCTTTGGCACAAAAGTACCTGAATGAGGTGGTGCGGTTGCATGGAGTTCCGAGGTCTATAGTCTCGGATAGGGATGCACGGTTTACCTCGCGAATCTGGAGAGGATTGCAGCATTCGTTTGGCACCCAGTTACGCCTTAGAACTGCTTTCCATCCCCAGACAGATGGACAAACAGAGCACACCATCCAGACCTTGGAGGATATGCTACGGGCATGTGTTCTGGACTCAGGAGAGTCATGGGTGCGATACTTGCCTCTAGTGGAGTTTTCCTACAATAATAGCTACCACTCTACCATCGGTATGGCCCCGTTTGAGGCTTTGTACGGGAGGCCATGTCGTTCACCTGTGTGTTGGACCGAAGTAGGAGAGGTAGGCATCCTCATCCCGGATGTGGTGTAGAACACGACAGAGAAGATTCATCTCATACGGGAAAGGATGAAGGCGGACCAGGACCGACAGAAGTCGTGTGCTGATACCAGGAGAAGGCCCTTGGAGTTTGAGGTTGGGGACCACGTGTTCTTGAAGGTTTCCCCGCGGCGTGGGAAATAGAGGTTCAGCAAAGGGGGTAAGCTTTCCCCTAGATTCGTCGGACCCTTCGAAGTGTTGCGGCGGGTCGGCGAAGTGGCTTATCAGCTAGCGTTACCTCCGCCGCTGCTAAGGATACATGATATCTTTCATGTATCCCAGCTCCGTCGTTATCTGCATGATGATTCACAGGTCCTTGATTGGGGTGAACTGGACATCAAGGATGACGTAACCTTTGTGGAAAACCCAGTGTTGATCGAGGATCGCAAGGAGATGGTGCTTCGTGGGCGAGCCATTCCCTTGGTTCGTGTGTTGTGGAGACATGGCGGGCTCGAAGAGAGTACATGGGAGAGGGAAGCACAGATGCGTGCCCAATACCCCGGGTTGTTTTGAGCTTTGTTCCTATTGTACCTGTTGTGGTAGAACGTTTGACTTTTGGCTATGAAATGTACTAGTTTATTTCCTATGTTGTGTGTGAAAAGCCCCGGCTAAAGGGAAGAGGGAACCCGACCCCTAATCAAGACGCATTAAGGTGGATGCGATTAAACCCGTGCGGGTGAGTCAGTTCCGTCCAAAGCGGATAATATCTTGACATGGGGGAGGGGAAACTCCCCAAACCCACATGACCAGGCAGTTTGGTGTGGTATGTTTCTTGGTTCTTGACAGGGGAGTGTTTTTAGTTAGTAGAGGTTCACTCCTAATAGGTATCTTTCGAAGATGGTTGTACGGACCCTCTCTTTCCTTCTGGTTTGTTGTGATTCTCGAGGACGAGAATCGTTTAAGAGGTATCTGATCTGATGACCCAGACCCCCCTTGGTCCCTTCCTTTGCCAAAATCCGGATCCTTAAGGGGTGCTGATCGGTGCGACCGATCTGTGCGACCGATCGGTGAGACCGGTCGGTGCGACCGATCGGCGGAACCGGCCGACATCACCCGTCCTTGCCAAGTTGTTCCAGTAACGCTCCTTTTTTCACAAGTAGGGTTTTAAACCCTATTCTTCCTCATTTAAAAAAATGTCTTAAAGACCCGAAACGCGCACAAAAGTTTAAATTAAATGCTGAATCAACTCATGAGTCGGTTTAAACCACCCAGCACCTTTAATGACGAGTCAAGCCGCGTGGTCAACCCACAACTTCCACGTCTTACGCGGTTCAGCATTTTTATATCAACCGTCCCCGGCTCTTATAAATTAAGGGTTAGGCCGTGGTTTCTCCCTTCCTCAATAGTGGCTCTTCTGGTGCATCGGGTGCGCCACGTCGTTATCCGTGAAGTTACGCCTCCCCCCTGACCTAAGCGTTGGTCGTCTATCAGCAAGTAGGGAATTTCTCTCGCCTCTCACTTTTGTGTATCATGCGGGGTGGGTGTTATTTTGTTCCTATGGAATTGGTTGAACCGAACCTTAATGAAGATAATAAAAGAAGTTCTAAAGAAAGAAGGGGAAGGGGTTGTGATCGTTGTTTAGGATTTATCTTGTGATTATCCTTTTTAGTTGTTCTGGTTTATGTTTTTCTGAAATTGAGGCCGTTGGTGGTCGTTGTATGTGCACTGATGAATCCCCTCGTGATGTTTTAAATGGGCTGTTGAAATTGTGAACTCCTGCTGTGAAATTGGTTAATCACATATACCCGGCTGAATAAGTTGGAAGCACCAGGATAAACCCTACCATGTTAACTCTAGGTTAGAACACACAGGTTTGAAATCACGGAGTGTGTTAAGTCTTTTAAATCTGAAATTACCCGGTGGTTGTGTGAATTTGGGGATGGGATTCCCTGTTGGTATGGTTTCGGTGGTTGTGAGTTTGAGACCGGGTGGGTACTCATTTATATCACAAATTGGGGAGAGATCCTCTGTTGACAGAACCGGGTGTGAGTGTTTTGGTTGATCCTTGCTTTTGATGCTTCCTTGGTTATGCTTATGGTAGCTGCCCAGTAGTGCTTAAAATTATTTGAACATATTGACTGAACGTGAAACAAAGAATGGGACAAATGGTTTTTGTGGGCAAGGGTCGTGAACTGTGACTCGGACGCTGTGGGGTTGTGTTCTGTAGGTTGTCTAGGAAAACCTAAGCTTTGGGTGAGTGTATGTTACCTATATCTATACTTGTAGATTTGTGTTTCTTATTCGTGCCCCACCCAAGTTGAGCACTCAGTGCCGAACACCCCCATTTATGGAGGAAGGGTGTTTTTCACAACACTATTCTTAGTGGCTGGTTATTAGCTCCTTTTCTGCTCCCTTTCCCGGATAGCCCAAGTATCTTCGGGCAGGCTATGATGGCCTGAGGTCCATTATTAGCCCAAGAACCTTCGGACAGGGTAGTACTGTGGTTGCCCAGGTGTGTGCGGCAGGTTGTTTCCCAAGCGTCTTCGGGATGAGGCCCAGGTGTTTTCGGGCGTGACAGTTGATCTTCTTGCCCAGGTGTCTTTGGGCGTCGTTACGTGAGATAGTTGTGGCCCATGTGTGTGCGGGCGGGATTTCAGCAGTGGGAATGCGTGCGGTTGAGGCCCAGGTGTTTGTGCGGGTGGGATTTCGGCAGTGGGACTGTGTGTGGTTGTGGCCCAAGTGTGTGCAGGCGGGTGTGGCAGTGGGACTGCGGTGAGAATGGCGGGATTGGTCCGATGCATGGGATGTCTCAATAACCAGTGGGAAAGTGGCGCGGGTACCCAAACATCGATGTGCTCTGATTATATATATTACTTGACTTGCGTTATTTGGGAAGCGTGCCTTGGTGAGGCCTGGGGTGGTTCGTTTAACTTGAATAGGAGTTTGGTTTGATCCTTTCTCACGGGACTTTAGCATGTTCCCCCACTTGTGCAAGAGAGTCTTGGTTCTCCCTACTGAGTGTACTTGTATGCTCACCCTACATTTACTTTCAGGTTTCCAGGAGGATTACCAGGGCTGTGCGGGACCCTACTAGTCGGACAGTTGGAGTTGTTGCTGTTGTCGTACCTTTGTTTTCTTTTGGTATTGTACTTTGAGCTTTCCTTTTTTTTACATGCACCTTGTTGTAAACTGTTTAAACATGCATGGGGGATCTGTTTGTGTTTATTTATATACGCTCGTTTCTTTTCCTTTTTTTGGGTGGTTGACATGTCCTATTTCCCGATCCTAAATAATAAAAAGGGTAATGCCTCCCATATTAGTGAAAACTCTTACCCTTGGTGCTAGTCGCCACCCCGGGGCCTACTGGAGGCGGGACTCGGGGGTCATTATCTCTCCTACAACTTAAAAAAGGAAGGGCCTGGCAATCTGCTGACCCTTCCCTCCTTTTAGTGAAGGTGGCTCGTGACATAAAGGCTTTATAATATTAAGAAAATAAACTTAAAATATCATTATTTAAAGTGTAGAACATATATTTTGACTAGGATAACCTTTATTTTATTTATTACTTCATTTTATGGGTCATTATGATGAAAGATACACACCATATATTTTATAGGGTATTAAATTGTTACTAAAAATCTGACTATCTCTTAAAATTTTGAAAACATCACAATTGTATAATTTCAACATTTTGATTCCAAAAATAATATTAATTTTATATAAATATGTTTTTATATATGTTCATTTTTACTATTAAATTAATATTTTTAATTTATTGACAATTGCTATGTTTTTTTGACAATAATAGTTTTGATCACTTTTAAAAAATTATAGTTGACCTTATTAAAATTATATGAGATTTTATATTGTAAAAAAAATTAATAGTAATATTTATTTAAAATAATATTATTTAAAAAATAAATTAATTCTTCAAAATAAATGCGTTAATTGAGTATGAATATTACCCAAAAATATTATTTATGTCATATAAAATGAAAAAATTGATAATGTGTAAAAAATACATTTATTAATATATAAAAACTAACTTACATAATCAATTTGGTAGAGTATTTATACATATCCATTTAATACAATCTAATACTCCCTAAGAGTATGGTGTGTAATGGTGATATATTCATGGTATGGTTCTATAATGACTGAAAATTTTGTTAATGAAAATCCCTCTTGATCTAATTAAATGTATTAATATGTGAAATTGTTATACAAAATATGAAAAAAAATTATGTTTTTGGATTTTAAAATATCGTTAAAAATTGTGATCACTATTAATATCTTTGTTGAACAATGATTTATAGATTAGTATAAATTTAGGAATTTAAGAAATCCATTTTACACAGACAAAGGAAGTGATGGCCTCATCCAGTAGACTTTCCCCATATATAGCCCATTTATCAGATATGAGAAAGTAGGTTGCATCTGTGGGATTCACTCAGGACCAAGCCCATGGTGAGCATGAATAAGTTATGCTTTAGCGGAACAACCTACATGATAAGTAGATGTTGATAGAGATTACCACTCGGGTGATGTTATCAGAGCTGCCCCAATATTCTTTCACCATCACTAACCATACCCTAAGGTCTTATGTGGGTGTTTTATGGGGTTATGTAACTAGACTCTTGTACTATGATTATGTACATTATTGTTTTATATAATAATTAATGTACTTTCATTTTACTATAATATCATTGTAAATAGTTTTTAATGAAAAAATAGTATTTTTAGTTAAACATTCTACTAAGAAATCTATTTTGATGAATTAATGGATTTTTGAATTGATTAATATTTAAATAAAATATTATTATCATTGAATTAATTTTTATTATATATAAATGATCGTATAATTTTATGAATGCAATTGTAATTTTTATTTAGGTTAGAAATCCATTTTTTTCTAAACCGATATCTTTTCGATAAATATCGGTTTTTATTTTAGAAGTAAAAAAATTGAAATATTTAGAAAATTATTTAGATAAAATGAATATTATTTCTAGAATAGGGATTTCAAAATTATCCATTGGTGAGTTTTTCATAATTTTCTGGTATAGACAAATTTTTGGGTATAAATTATATATTGTTTAAATATATAATGTTGTTTTTGACATCATAATTACCCAATACTGACGTAATAAAAAACTATAAACATTATGTTCAGCCAATATATGTTTTACCATTAAAATAATGTGATTTTGGTTTTATTTTATTTATTTTAAAAACCAATAGTATATCCTCAAAGACTTATATAACATTTTTCCTTTTTAAATTGTTTTCCTTGAGAGTGTGACTCACATCAGCATAGGTAACCCTATTATTTTTAGATGTTCTTCCATTTAACTTATAAAATATTTTCTTCCAATACCATTTGTAATAAACCATGGGAATAATAATTTATTGGTTTGAGGTTGGGTTTAATTTAATATGAGGTGTCTCAACCCTAATTAATAAACAATTCCCTCAACTCTCCAATTTGAACCCACCCATGCCCCCACTTCCTCTTCACTCAAATCCTTTTAAGTTAGTCTAAACTCTGTCATCATCTATCTAGAACCCTCTTAAGATTCCCTCATGTCTCCCATGGTCCCGAACTTGAATCTTCCGAATTTACTCGACAATGTAATAGATCCTTTCAGCCACCTCTTTTAAGTCATGACTTATTTTATGTTATGTCGTCTCGATTCCATTTTATTATATCGGTGAATGTTATTCAATATCATTATTACTGTCCATTTCATGTCTGAATTATGAGATACCATTTATTCTCTCGTCAATGTATTTTTCTAAATTGTATTGTGAGACGTTAGGCTGCAGAAAGTTTGTAAAAGATAGAATATTCTCTTCTCCTTCGAGTTTCATTTTCATATGGTATTTCATTCAAATAACAATAAATTTATATTATTTAATTCTATTCATTATTCCAACTGTATAATGAGTTATTTATAGGTGGGTGACCTATCTCTAATATCTTTTTAGTGTTTTTTAAAACCATGTTATATAGCTGTTATACTGTACAAATTCCATCTCAAATTTCTCTCTCTTTCTCTCATGAAATTTTATTCTTTTATTTATGTGAATAACCAGACCTATTTAGTTTTTATGGGTGTTCATAAATACAAAATATATATATATATATATATATTATTATGGAATTGACATACATATAACCCTTACTCCCTTTTGATTGGTTATAAATTACATAACTATCTTATTTTTAATGGACTTTTATAACATCACAAATTTGAAATGAAACTCATTTCATTTATTGTATAAGGGTTATTTATAAAATGTTTTATTTTGATCTATGTGGATAACATGGAAATAAATATAACTTTATGGTGATCCCTTATAGTACACCAATTCATTGGGTAAAGAATTAATATCTAGAGACGAAAAGTTTCACGATACCTTGGTATATAACCTTGGTAATTTTTATGACACATAGGGGTTGAACCTTGGTGATATGTTAATGAATCTATAGATGAAATTTTTTAGCCACATATTCATGTTATGTTTCAATTTATTTTCGTTATGATATTCCTATACTTCAATTTCTCAATAAAATATGGTTTTTATCATGTTCTTGTTGATATCACAAGTAAATTGATTCACTTTCCTTCCTTACATGGATTTTTTCTCACCCTTTCCTTTTATGAATGACTCTAATTTATAAGATGAAGTAATTTTACTTAGGATGAACCTATTATGAAGAATTACAATTGGATTAGAATAATTTTTATTTTATTTTCATGTATTATGTCCTTGAATTCAATTACTCTAGACTTTAAAGATCCTATAATTGTAAAATGTAATGAAAAGTAATGTAATAAATAAGACGGATTCCACAACATGAATAAAAGAATAGTTTTGTTATTTATGGAATTAGTCTATGAAAAAATTAGTAATAACCCTTTAGAAAATTTTAAATATAAGAAAACATCCTGGTATTTTGGTGAGTAATGAGTAAGTGTTTTATCAATAACATAAATCTTTGTCTGTATATTAGCATGTAGAGGCAGATCTAGAACATATGTACATAGGGTTAAAACCCAAAAATAGCAATTTGAGATTGACTCGAACCGAAACTCGTGCACGAAAATGGGCTTTGTTGCACTCTTGTTTCAGACACTCATGGGGGAAATGTTTGGTTAATCGAAATCATTTTTATGAATCATTATGATGGAATCATATAAAAATTTAATTTTTTAAGCATGATGTTTTAAGGGGAAAAATTTTTATAGTAAAAGGATTTGTAAATAAAAATATATTCTAACTAAGGTTTTATTATTTTTGAAATTGGAAGGATATAGGATGAACTGTGAATATGGTGACCGCAATGGACCATGTGGTAAATGCCCTCCAATTGAATCCAAAATTGAAACATTATTGTGAATGTTTTACCAACTGACTCATGTTATGTGGAATAACATGAATCATGGTATGATAGAAATATCACCATGAATGGAGAAAATTTTTGTTGAATCATTTATTCGTCGACGGCCCCCATCCTTCAGTTGATCGACCGGCCCATCGATATCTAATCTGTGGATCTGCTATATCGAGAGGATCTTTTATGTGCTTCAGTATTCTGAACAAGAGAATGTTTTCCTGCCTGACTATCATATAGAAGGTAAAGTTGATCTATGTTGGGAACTGATTAAAAACACAAGGCCAAGAGTTAATGTTGAATCTATGGAGTGGGAATAGTTCATAAAGATATTCTTTAACAAGTATTTCCCTAGATCGATGAGAACATAAATGAAGAAGGAGTTTTTTAAGCTGAAGGAGAATGAAAATGATTATGTTGGAAGCTATGAGATGAAAAACATAAGGATTTCAAGTTACACCTCTAGATTTATCATGGATCCCAATTTCAAGGTTGATAGATTATTAGGTGGATTGAGACATCATCTATAGAATAATCTAGCCAATCGATACTATGATAGGTATGAGAAGATCATGCAGAATGTGATGAATGTCATGTTGGAGTTTGGTGAGACATAGTGGTCTCATAAATCAAATGAAAAGAAGAGATATGTGGAGCCCAGCATAGGTAGGACAATTGATCGGGGAAGAGTATGCATGATAGTGCAACATCACACGTGTAATAACTGTGTGAAGAAGCATTTGGAAAACTGCCTGCTCTGGAGCAGGAAATGCTATAAGTGTGGAAGAGATGACCATATTGTGAGGAATTGTAATAGTATGGTGAAACCTAAACATACATATAGTAATGTCAATGGGAAGATGTTGACAGACCAACCTATTGTCCAGTACTTTATGTGTGGAAAACATTATCACAATTAAAATCACTGTAAAATCTGAGGTCTGTGGGGGGGGGGGAACCACCATCAGCCTCAACAAAGGACTAGGGAGCAAGTTCATGCATTTTCTACATGACAGCTGAAGTTTAATCTCTGAATAATGTTGTAGTAGGCACTGTTCTTGTTTTCTCAATGCTAGCATGTACTTTGTTTGATTCTAGTTATATGCATTCTATTATTTTTTACAGGATTTCCAAAAAATTTGAATCAACCCCTGATTTTCTAAAAGTAGAGTTATTTGTCAAGATTATTGGTGGAATTATCCAAGAATTGTAGGTTTTTGGAAACTGTATTGTTTTATTTGGTGAGAAAAATCTTATCGCAAATCAAGTATTCATCCCCATGATGGAATTCGACATTATACTAGGGATGAACTATCCCTCAAAGTATAATGCTAACATAAAATGATGATGTGAGGAAGTCTCAATAGTCTTGAATGGAAGACCTACAATTATCTTACAAGGAGAGATATATCAACCTGATCATTGTCTAGAAGAAACCCCTATATCATTATTTATAGAGTTGATCAGTGAAGAAGAAGGTGGAGAAGAGTGTTTAAGGATAGAAAATGTTCCCATCGTCTCAGAATATGTTGATGTATTTAAAGAGGAGTTACCCGGACCTCCCCCAGAAAGAGAGTTAGAGTTCTCCATTGAGCTCATACGTGGATCTCATTCGATATAAAACGCACATATAGGATGGAAAATGTGGATTTTGAGTAATTAAATAATGATCTACAAGATCTGTTGGAGAAGGGGTTTATCCGATGGAGTGTGTCTCCTTGGGGAGCACTAGTTCCCCTTATTAAAAAGAAGGATAGATCAATGCGGAAATGCATTGATTATAGATAACTGAATGGGATTACAGTAATGAAAAATACCACCTTCCATGAATTGATGACTTATTTGACAAACATCAAGGCACTAAATTATGCTCTATGATTTATCATCATTATGGAAATCATTAATTAATGGTTAATAAAGAATATATTCTAAAATCATCCTTCCAATCACGATATGGGCATTATGATTTTGTTGTTATGCCCTTCAAACTGACTAATGCACCTGAAATTTTTATGTATTTGATGAATAGACTCATTAAGGAATACCTTGATAAATTTGTGGTAGTATTTGTTGAAGATATTAATATATATTAAAAAATTAATGGGAAGTAAGAATATCATCTAAGGTTTATTTTGAAAACTCTACAGAAGATGAGGCTTTTTGGAATGTTCATCAAATGAGAATTATATTTACAAGAATTTTCTTTCTTGGGGCACATTGATACCAATGAAGGAATCATAGTTGACCATAAAAAGACAAATGTTCTAGAGGAATGGAATCAGAATACAACAACAACTGATATTCATAGTTTCCTTGGTTTAGTGGGATATTAAACTAGATTTTTGAAAAACATATCACGACTATCAAATCCATTAACCAAGTTTACTCGAAAAGGGGTCAAGTTCATCTGGACAAAGGAGTGTGAGGAATGTTCCCAACAGCTGAAGAAGAGATTGGTTTCTGCACCCGTGTTAACTCTTCCCTCATGTGGAGAAGAATCATATATTTTTAGCAATGAATATCAGAATGAGCTTGAGCGAATACCCATGAAAATTGATAAATTCATTGCTTATTAATCTCAACAATTGAGGACTCATTAGAAGAACTATCCTATGCATGATCTAGAGAAAGTTGCAGTTGTTTTTTCTCTAAGGATATGGTGGTACTATCTTTATGGGAATAAATGTGATATATACACAGAATAGAAAAGTTTAAATAATATATTCATGGAAAAGGAATTGAACTTCATACAAATGATATGGTTGGAACTTTCTAAAGACTATGATTGTTCAATTCATTATCCTCCGAGAAGAGAAAAAATTTTATGATACATTAACCAAGAAAGACCCAGTTGTTCATTCAAAGATGTGGATTCCAAAAGATCCTTGATCAATGAACTAGTAATGTTGGAAATGGGAATTATAAGGGAAGAGAAATCATCAACCCTAACGCAAAAGATTTATAAACTGTCATTACTAGGGAAGATCAAGAATTCTAAAAAAAAGTTCCTTTATTTCTGATGAAGATTGAGGTTTTGAAGGATGGGATGTTTCCTAAGTTCAATATTGATTATGAAGGTGTACTTATATTTCATATTATACTACGTATTCCATTTATTCTGGAAATATAGAAGGATATGATGGATGAATCTCATAGCTCTTCATTATATATACATCCTAGGAGCACAAAAATGTATAGGGACATTCTTGGTCATTATTGGTGGGATAATATGAAAAAGGATATTGCTGACTACACTTAAAGGTGTCTGGAATGTTAGCAAGTGAAGGCAAAGCATCAACTTCCTAAATGGGTATTGTAACCACTACCCATACCATCATGGAAGTGGGAAAATATCACTATCTATTTCATCACAGGTCTCCCAAGATCATCCATAGGAAACAATGTGATATGGGTTATTGCGGACCGTTTAACCATGACTTACCATTTTATGTACATTTTGGAAGACTTCTATATTGATCAACTTGCCAGGATTTACCTGAATAATGTGGTAAGGCTGTATGGATTTCCACATTCAATCATATCTGATCATGATCCAAGGTTAACATAATAATTTTGGAGAAGTCTTAAAAATGATCTATGAACTGAATCGAATTTCAGTATGGCCTATCATCCCCATACATGATGTACAATATGAATGGACTATTAAAACACTCAAGCACATGCTAAGAACATTATCAAAGAAATTTAAAGTTGGATGGGATCAACAACTCATATTAGTTGAGTTCTCATACAACAACAGCATCCACCCAAGCATTCAAATGGAACCCTATGAAGCTATATAAGGGAAGAAATTTAGAACTCTGACTTGTTGGGATGAGGCTGGTGAGAGAATACTTCTTGGATGTGATATTGTACAAGAGATGGCAAAAAAAGTACACACCATCCAGCAACACATTAAGGCTGCTAATAGTCGGAAAAAGAGATATTCCGAAAACCATTTAAGGGACATGGAGTCGATATTGGTGATGAAGTATTTCATCAAATTTCACCTTGGAATAGAGTCAGGGGGTTTTGGAAGAAAGGGAATCTCAGACCTAGGTACGTTGACAACTTTGATTTCATTGGTCGTGTGGATACATTGGCATATCATCTTTCCCTTCCTTCAAATCTAGCACAAGTTCATGATGTTTTCCAAGTATCCATATTTAGTAAGTATATACCTAACTCTTCACAGGTACTAAACCCAAAGGTGGTACAACTGGAACATGACCTCTCTTATGGGGAGAAACCGGTGGAGATCTTGGATCATAGAGACAAGCCTCTATGCAACAAGACTACCAACAATGTTAAGGTGTTATGGAGGAAACACCAATGCGAAGAAGTCGTGTGGGAGTAGGAGGAGTATATGGGGTAGATGTACCCGAACCTTTTCTCTTGTTAGGGTATGAGTTAAAATTTTGTGAACAAAATTTCTTATGGGGGAATATTTAATTACCCAAAAATTTGATAATTAAAATACCCCTTGATTTAATTAAATTCTTTAATATGTGAAATTGTTATACAACATATGCACTTATATTGTTTTTTGTTTTAGGATTTCCAAATACAGTTATTAATTGTGATGTATTCCAATAGAGTTGTTGAATAGTGATCACATGATTAGTAAAAATTTATGGGGTTAATCATTCTTTTTTTCTTAGACAATGGAAGCAATGACCTCATCTAGTATATTTTCCCCGTATGTAGCCCATTTATCAGAGCTCAGATAGGAGGTTTCATCACTGGTCATTTCTCTAGACCAAGCCCAAGCCATACTTTACTATTTGTATCTCATGTGGAACCACCTATGGGATATGTGAAAGTTGATAGATATTATCACTGAAGAGATGTTATTCAAGCCACCCCACGAGTCAGTCACCATCGCGCACCTTACCCTAAGGTCCTATTTGGGTATTTTAAGGGGTTATGTAACAAGACATTAATATTATGATATTGTACATTATTTTTTTATATAGTAATGGATGTGCATTCATTTTATAATTGTTACATAGTAAAATGTTTTTAAAGAACAAATAGTAATTTTCGTTAGATATTCAACTATGAAATTTATTTTGATGAATTAATTGATTTTTGAAATTAATAATATTAAAATGTAATATTATTATTATTAAATTAATTTTTATTAAATATAAATGATCGTAAAATAATATGAATGCAATTTTAAATTTTTTTATGGTTTAGAAACCATTTTTTTCAAAACCAATGAATTTTTGATAAACATCGATTTTTATTTTAAAAGTAAAAAATTTCATATTTAAAAAATTGTTTAGATAAAATGAATATTATTTCATGAATCGGGATTTTGAAAATATCCATTGGTTAATTTTTAATAATTATTTTAGACAGTCAAATTTTTGGGTACAAATTAAATTCCATTTAAATATATAATGTGTTTTATGACATTATAATGACACACCAATGATTTAATAAAATACAATAAACATTATGTTCAGCCAATATATGTTTTTCCATTAAAATAATTTAATTTTGGGTTTGTGTGATTTATTTAAATTGCATTAGTGGACCCTCCAAAACATATATATCATTTTGCATATTAAAATTGTTTTTCTTGAGAGTGTGACTCACCTCCACATAAGAAACCCTACTATTTTAAGAAGTTAAGCCATTGAACATATAATATATTGTATTCCACTCCCATTTGTCAGTAACGATGGGAAAAACCATTAGATGGTTTGTTGTTCAATTTAGTTTAATGTGACGTGTCCCATGCCAAAATAATAAACAATTCCCTCTTCTTTCTTATATAAACCCACCCAACTACCGCTTCCTCTTCACTAAATTCCATATAAGATCCTCCACACTCTTCCTTCCTCTCAATAGAATATTCTTGAGGATCTCTCAAGTCTCCCAATGTCTTGACCATGAATCATCTATAGTAACACTTCAAAGTTATAGATTCTTTCACCCACCTCTTTTATGTCAGGATTTCATTTATGTTATGTCTTCTAGTTTCAATTTTATTATATGGGAGTATGTTATTCTATATCATTATTACGTTCCATTTAATATCCAAATTATGAGAGACTTTCTATTCTCTCATCAATTTATTTTTCAGAACTGTTATGTGACGCCGTTAGGCTGCTGATTTCTTGTAAAAATAAATTCATTTTCTCTTCTCCTTCGAGTTTTATTTTCATATGGTATTTCCTTAATATAATAATACAATGATATTATTTCATTTTATTCCATATATCTACAGTATAATGAGGGATTTATGATTGGTTTACCTTTGTCCCCTCTATTGTTATTTTTTTAAACCATGTTATATATCCGTTATGTTTAGGAAATTTCATCTCAAACTTCTCTCTCTTTCTCTCATGAAATTCAATTATTTTATTTATGTGAATACCCATAACTATTTCATTTTTATGGGTTATAATAAATACGAAAATTATATATATTTTATACTATAAATGACATACAAATAACCCTCACACACATTCCATGGGTTATATATGACATACCGATCTTATTTTTAAAGCACTTTTAAAAAGTCGCTATTTTGAAATGAAAACCATTTATTTTATTCTATATGGGTTATTTTTGAAATTTTTGATTATGATATATGTGGAGCACATGAAAATAACTACATATTAAGTGTGCACCCTGATAGTTCTCCAATGCATTGGGTAAGGAATTTATTTTTAGAGATTACATGTTTCACAATACCTTGGTGATTAACATTTGTAATTTTTATTACCCCTTAGGGATGAACCATGTTGATATGTTCATGAATGTATAAATTAATTTTTGTAGCCACATATTCAAGTTATGTTTCGAGTTATTTTTATTATGATATAACTATACCTCAATTTCTCATGTATTTATGTTTTTTATCATCTTCTTATTGATATCACAAGGAAACAAATTCCCTTGCTTTCTTTTCTGGGCCTTCTGCTCACCCTTTCCTATGATTTATGTCTCTAGGATATAAGATGCAGTAATATTACTTAGTATGAACCTATGATGAAGCATTTCATGTGGATAAAAATAATTGTTTCATATTATTTTCATGTATTATGTTCCTGATTTCCAAGACACTAGACTTTAGAGATCTTATTTTCGTAAAAATGTAATGAAACGTTTTGTAATAAAATGGTAGGATGCCACATGTTTGTTGAAAAAATTTTAGGTTGGGATCAAGATAGTCTTGAAGTTCATCCGTAAGAAGTTTCAATCATTATTATGCTTTTGGATATCAGATTGGGCATGGTCATGAGAATATACCATAGATGATATCTTCCTTGGACACTTCGATAAATGGGCTTCATAAGGCACGATCCTACTGGTTAAGGTCCTTCATTTTTTTATCGATTGGATTTGATAAAATGCTATATTTAAAATACTCATATTATCAATGCTCAAAGGATATATCATAAACAGTTAATATTCATAATGGAATTTTAATGTTGTTAGGATCAAACAAATTAAGTGAATGTCTCTTTTTATTAATATATAAAATAATATTATATTTAATTAAGTAAAAAAGAATAATTTTATTTCTTATGGTTCAGGTTGTTAAAATTTCCCCCCTTTTATAAATTTTACCCACAAAATATTCATTTCCCACAAAATTTTTATGTCCCACACTAAATTAGATGATGGAATGGTTATTTCATCACCTCCTCCAGATCCTACACTACATTTTAAACCTGTTGTTTCTCTTTATCACATTGACAAGGTGCATTGTATTATTTTGTATAACATTGTCTATATATTCTATATCTTAATCGGCTACTCCCCATATGAGATAAAATTCTTGAATGATACCACCTATGGATTTAGTACATGTGAGGTTCCATTTATATACTGCCTAAAAACTGATATATGGAATACATCATGCACATCTGAAAGGTTAGGTATGATTTCAAGTCAGTAAGATACCCCTCTAATGAGATAAAGGATCTCAAAAGTGCATATGAATCTTGGGATTATCATTCCATTAATCCCAGACATCATCTATTTCCCCCATGTATATATACATAATAATACTATGTCTCCATTAAAAAACTCTAGGTCTCCTTGATGATTTTCATCATAGCTCTTTTGTCAACACTGAGAAGCCTTGACGTGATTATAAATGGTCATAACCTTTTCTAACATTTCCTCTAAAATTTCCAATCCTAGAAGATTTTGTTCCCCAACTTCATCCCAACATGTAGGGATTTTCACCTCTTGCCTTAAAGGAATTCAAAGTGAATTTTTTTGATGTTCTGGTGGAAACTATTGTTGTAAGAGAACTCAACTAGAGTAATATGCTGATCCCATGATCCTTTTACGTAAATTTATAATTAGCTAAACATTTTTACAAATGTATTGAAAGTCCACTTAGATTGTCCATCTGTTTGGGGGTGAAAAGTCATGCTAATGTTTTGCATAGTATTTAGAGAATATTGTATACTTTTCCAAACCATGGTGGTGTATATTAGATATCAATTAGGTATAATTTATATTGTAACACTATGTATGCTCCCAAAGTCCATGTTGTAAATCTGTGCATGTTGATCCAGTGATACATTTTATTGAATCATGGGGAAGTATGTAGTGTTTGTTTGGAAATCCACAAAAACCTAGAGAGAATTGTTTCTACAAGATGTCTTTGGATGTCTAGTGACAATTAATATAGTGTTGTTTTCACATTTCCATATAGTTATGGGAAATGGTTGCATCATCCCCTTATACTTTTAAATTTCATCATTCACTTGATTTCGTACGAAGAACATGGATGTATATTCTACAATCTCATTCATATTCCCTCCAAATGGTGTTCTAGGACATCTCAATACTTATTTCTACGTCTTCGGTTAATAGAGAAGGTTGAACTATTGGAATCATCCATCATCTTCTTATTTGTCTCCGAATATTATGGTACACATAGTCTTGACCAAAATCACACAAATACTACTTCATTAATATCAGACATGGAGAATTTACATTTCATTATATTCTCTAGTTTCTTCAGAATTCTCACATCAACACTTTAAGTATCCACTAACCTCTGATGATGAGATTATTGATAAATCATTTGTGAAAGGATTTATGACGTTCATTCATTAATTATTCTCATTTACATCCTCTTCACGCCTTATAATATCAGATCAATCTCAATTATCATCAATGACAGAGTTGTTGGATCCTTTTTAAATAGATTGTATTCCACATTATTTTCAGTCCAAAGAGGGTAGAGAATTCAACATTCATTGTATTTGACAAGCTCTTATCATCATAATTATTTAATATTTAGTTCTTTATGTATTAATATATAGTTTAGGCTTTTGAGATCAATTTATTTTTCAATATTTTCCACAAAGAGATAATACCACCATATTTTCAAACAGAAGATCACTACAGCCAACTCCAGAGTACATTGTGTGTAGTTATGTTAAAGAAAATTATAATTCCATGAGTCATTGGCTATGAATTTTTAATTTTTCAATAACACACAACTTATACATTTCATAGAATCATCTCTAAATACCACAAAAATCTATCTACATATGTGTAGTGTTAGCACATGAGTAGCGATAAGCCTCCTTTACAACTACATGAAGATCACTTCACATTCATCATTCCATGAATGCTTAAATCACTTCTAATTTGTCTTGGTAAAAGGTATTTAAAATCATTGTAAATTTATCAAAATTTGGCAACAATACCTATCTAACCTAAAGAGACTACGAATATCTATCACAAATAATGGCATTATCCATCCTAAAATTGCTTCTATCTTTGAAGGAACCCTTGATATCCCATTTTTTATGAGTATATCTTTGCATAGTACTCAGATGCTCCTCTTTCTTTTGGAGTGTATTTGAATATTATGTATAATGACAACCATAAATTTACCGAGGTAAAATATAAATACTCAATTCATAAAATTCATGATGTTTTTTGGATCATTAGTGAGTCCAAATTGAATTACTATGATCTAATAGTCCACATACCATGTATGGTAATCAATTTTTGGGATATCTTCCTTCTTCATCCATACTTGATAATATCTCATCCAATGATCCACCTTGGGGACAAATTTTTATTAATGTAGATGTTTGAAGAAGCCATCAATATATGGAAGAGTATTCATGTTCTTTATCATGATTTTTTTATCTTGTGATAATCAATGAAAAGGAATATTAACCCATCTTTCTTCTTGATAAAGAGGACTTCTACACCCCATGGTGAAGCAATTGGGTGTATGAACCATAATTTTAGATTCTCCAATATTTTTTCTTTAGATACTTAGGTTCCCACCATCCATTTTAAATGGAGCCATGGATAATGGAAATGTCCCTAGTATAATCTCGATTTAAAATTCAACATCTTATCTAGGGGGAAGACCTGAAAATTCATTAGGAAACACATAATTATAATCCCTAATAATAATAATGTATTCAAGGATGGTTCATGAAATAAAATCCATAATTAGATCTAGATATTATTTCTCATTGGGAAATAATATCAATTCTTGAGATGATGGTTCTAATGAAGAATCATCTACTTCCATGTACTTGTACATAATTAGGGGTGATTCAATATATAGAGGATGATTACCTTCTCATGGTATTTTATGTTGGATCAATATAGGGAAATCCAATACAAACATAGATTTTCATCAAATTACACAAACGGTAGTCTGAAAATATTTGATGGGACGTTCATACCACAATAATTAACATGTTTGGAGTTATATAAATGTTATACAATAATAGATGTCTTTACTATTTTCCATGACAGCTCTACATCCATGCACAGATATGGTTTATGAATAGTTCTACTAATATTTTGTGATAAGAAGGAATGTTTAGAACCATAATTAAAAAGGTAAATTCACTACTCATGAATGAATATGTAGCATATTTTCCACCACATCATTGTCAGGATCCACCTCGGTGGTTGTGATGTAATAATATCGCTATTTCTATCATGGAGTTATTTGGTCATCTTCAAAATCTATTTGTTTACCACATTGGTTTATTATGTGGCATGGTTCATTGTAGATGTAGCAGTGAAAAATGCATTGAGTGTTGAATAGGTAACCTATTTCTTCTATTATAATATCTATTTTCTCCTTTTTGATATCATCGGCTAGGTGACCTCCCATTCGGAACATAAATAATTTATTCACCCCCTTAAGACAATTATTATGGGGATTTTTTCTACACTTTAGACAAGTAAGGTGTTGAAGTTTCTTGGAACCATTGGATTTATTCATCGGATTTCTAGAATTAAACTCCACCTTTTTCTTCTTATGATCATGATAACCTTGATATTGATCTATCTCTATTTCAACATTGTGGTAACATCAGACAATTTCCTAATATATATAAATGTCACAGATCGACAAAGATTTTTATTGATTGGGTTTTATCCCATAGAAGAAGCAGTTTAGGGTTAATGAAAAAGTCTAAGGCATATCGTTCTATTATGTTTATGTTTTCCTCTTACTCCTCGTTATATTTTTCATATTTTGTTTCTTGAGGTCGTGGAAATCCATTTCCATTTAATGATGGATTCTAAGGGGAAAATATTTACCAAAAATATTCTAGAAATCCTTCTACACCATAACATTCATGTCTACTTCATGCTTTATATTTTTTTGTCAATGTCCACCCCTGATCAAAATCACCCACTATATGATAAATATCCAAATGAACTGTCTATTTTTCATAGAATTTATGGATGGAGAAGATATTATCAATAGAGTTGATCCATATTTCTTTATTGAGGGATAAAATTGTAAATTGAAAGTAGGAGGACTTTTTACACATCAGCATCTCAATTTCAAATTGTTATAACTTAGAGATATTTGTATGATCATTTTGATCAAGAATTCTATTCAGAAATATAGTCATCTAACAAATTATCATCATGAAGTTAATGATTCCAACTCCCATGGGGTAGGGTATCTCATTGAGGTCGACATCACATTGCCCTTCAGGATTATTTTTACCTAATTCGTAATATTTCCATTCATTGTCTAGAATAAAAGTAAAATTAGTAGTGAGAATTTTTAAACTATTAAAAATAGAAAGGTTAATTTAAATTCAATAACGTGATAACCTATAAATTACTTGTATTAATTTTACTAATGAATTTATAATATTCATTCTATGTTATCCACGATATATTTGCCACAAAATATTCTTATGATCCTTTTTTCCCTTAATAATGGTTCATAATGAGAATATGAATTTACTGAATCATATCCCCTATAAGTGTAAAACTAGGTTCATAGTTAGGCTTTTTGTTATGTACCAGCTTACACTATGTCATGCTCATAACACTGTATCAATGTTTTTACTCATTCGTACATTTGTCGAGGAACCACATCCCCCCGTGTAGTATCCAGACAAGGATTTATTTTCTTTTAAAATGACTCACTCTATTACTATCAAAATTTATGAGTTTTTTAATATACATAATCTTGTACACAAGGCATTATCTAGTGTTTTCTAATAAAAATCAACAAAAAAATAAATAACTATTTCCTTTGATAGCAACATTAACAACCCTTCACTTTCTTTCACATTAATATATGATTTATTACATGAAATTACACATAATACATCCTAAATGATCGATATGTCTAGTGTGTCTGGGAAATAGGTACGTTAAATGGAAACATATTCCATGGGATACAAAAAATATTTTTGAAATGTTTCTTGTTATGATCAAATTTATCCATCGTACTTAAAACAATATTGGATAACATGGGAATATACAAAAGAAATGGGTGAGATATAAATACTAGTAATGAAATAAGCATGAAATCACATGATGAGAACAATACTTGTTAGAAAATAGGAATAACAATTTATAATAATGGAACATGAATGATAAGGCATGATAAAGCAAGATAATCATAACATGGGAAATGTGGAAACAACATAAAATACGGCATCATATACATAGTTCAAGGATAAGATGCCAAGATGTAATGGTGTAAAAAGTCCCATAAAGGAATTGGGTTCCCTCCCAATACCAAAATTAAATATCTTGATAGTAGACAATACCCAATTCATTGGATCCATATAAAATTATGGTCTCAACTTTCACTTTGGTTTCATTCTCATGCTTAAGTAAGCCACATAGATCATAAAACATGGATTATTTTTTGTCAAATTTTATTATGTAAACAAGGATTGTCGAAAAAAAATTTAATTTACCAATAAAATAATTATAATTGAGTAATGGTGAACACCCTAGATTGAAATTGGGTAGTAGTATTCACTAAAAAAATTTTGGCATTGAATCTCGCTGTGAAATTACAACAGCGTAACAGTGTCACATAGAAATTCATAAAATTGGTTGATGAGAGATAAAGTGGTATATCTTCATTTATAAATAATGAGGATATTATGGGGAATCTTCAAAACATAACCCACCAATAGTAATTAAATATAAAATTTATAAAGATATAAAGTTGCTTGAATTAAGAAGTGAATAGAAAGAACCATTACCTTTTCTTTATGAATCCAAAAACATGAAAGGGGGTTATTGAGATCTTAGGAGCGGCATGGGAAGATTATAGAGAGATTTAGATAGAGTAATTATGTGCTCTAAAGATTTTTAGTGTATTGAAATGGTATCTTTGGTTGGATTATATATTAAAAGAGAGGTTAATTCTTTAACATTTCATAAACAAGGATTTTGGACTCTATATAATAAAATAACAAAAACCAAAATCCATCCAATATTTTTTCCATGTGTTTTTTTCTAAATAGAGAGGTTCTAATTATTTTATTATCCAATGGTATAAACATATTATAATAATTCCATTTCATAGGTGGAGTTGATCCACACTATTAAATAAATGAATTTATAATATCGAAATATATTATATGTTTTGGAGGATTCGTAAAGGATTTATATACATATGAAAATAAAAATAAAATAAAATTATTTTAAGAGGTAAATATTTATTTCACCTATGGTACCTATATATTATATATTACCTCATTTTTTGGTCATTATGATGTCATAATACAAGCAGTTTATTTATACATTATTTAATTTTTACCATAATATTCTACTATCTAAAAAAATTAAGAAAAATTCACCATTGGTTAATTTTGAAATTATTATTTCAAAAATAATTTTTATTTTATATAAATAAATATCTAAATATTTTCATTTTCACATATAAAATAATATTCCACATTAATTTATAAAATATGTTTTTTTACAATAACAGTTTTTGAACCCTTATTTAAAATTACATTTGACATCATTAAAATTATATCATATTTTATATATTATAAAAATAATTAAATAATAATATTAAATAAAAATATTAATTATTAAAAATATACATTAATTCAAAAAATAAATTCCATAATTTAATATGAATATTACCAAAAAATACTCAACATGTTTTATAGAAAAAATATTATTTATAATATGATGAAAATATATTCAATAAACAGTTATAAATAATGGACCTGGTTAATTTTATAGGGTGTTGATACATATCCATTTAATAAAACATAAAATACCCTGAGAGTATGGTATCTATGAGTGAGATTTTCATGGTATGGTTCGACAATCATTGTTTGTTTCATGATCTAAAATATCTTGAACTTCTTCAATAAAAGATTCTTCTCATTCTTATGTTACTGGATTGTAGTTTTTTGCATAACCATATGAAAATCCAAGAAATTAAATCTCCCATGGAAGCTCTAATAAATTGGATTTATTGGGCATTATCATACTGGATGAGGGTGTTATATCCAATTTTATTGTATCGATTATATTTAATACAACCCTATATTTAAACTGATCATTTTATCACTGCTCAATGGATATATCATAAATAATTATGATTCTTAATGGTCGTTTAAATATGATATGATAAAACCAATTAAGTGTAATCATTTTTTTCTAACCATGTAACATAATAAGAATATTAATTAATTTATAAAAAATATTCTATACTATTTTGGGTTATTACATTAGTATTTGTTAAAACTTCATCTATATGATAAATAGACATCACAACATTATATTTTTTTGAGAATTGATTTATGGTGACATCTTCCAGATGGACAGGAGCTATTATTTCATTATTATGGATTAAAAGAACCATTGGAATTCAGAGGCCTTTGTCGTATAAATTTCTCAATTGTTACTTGATCATTCTTAGGGGGTGTGGGGTTTTTCACATATTAATTTTTCTATTAAAAACTTGAATTAATTGAGAAATTATTGTTATAATTTTTAACAATTCCTTCTACCATTAGATTGATAATCTCATTTGAGTATTCTTCACATTTCCCTTCATATTTGGTGTTGACCTGGTTTCTCCTATTTATAGATTTATCTCTAAAAATGCAAAATTATGGATGATAATTTGTGAACAATTAACACATAAATTGGAAACCATTAACATTAAAGGAAAAATTTTAAATTTCATGTATTCCTTAACCAATAAATATATATTTTTCTATCAAAGATAACCAATATCCACATCTTAAAACAAATTATTATGGGAATTTTTGTTCCCTTTGAAATGTTTCATAATGAGATTTGGAATTTTCTATATCATATCCCATCAGAGTGTCAATCTAGGTGTTTTAAATGTTTCACTAGGTGATTATCAAGAAAAAACTCATGAATCGTGTTTCAATTTAATTTCACCTAGGTGTAGCTGCTCCAGATCTGAATCCACTTTTTGTTCACATGTAGGGATTTTATTTGTTGAAATCATTTTACCCTATACATTACTATAATTTATTGATTTTTTCCTTTACATTGACTCATCTTTAAGGATTATACAATTGTTTTCTAATATTAATGCCAAAAATTAACTAGACCATTATTTAATAAAAAAATCACAAACCATATATTTAATATACATTATATCATGATCTATTATATAAAGATAAAATTAATAAAACACCATAATATGATAATATTTTCATTATTTGTGTAATTTGGTTTACATTATAATATCCTAAATTAGGGGTACACTGATATTAATGAATACCCATTAATATGCTAAAAAAATTTATTTTCTCCTAAAACTACAGAGAATAACTTACTAACGCACAAAAAAATGGGGTGTGCTATAAAGACCAGTAAGAAAATAATAAATGAATAGAATAAGGTAAATCAATACATGTAATTCAAGAGGAATACCACGATATCATTAGTGGGGTGAAATTTATAATCATGAAAATTAAATCATAATATTGATAATAGCAAGAAGAAAATATAAGAGTGTGGAAACAATATAAAACATGAAATCATAAACATAATTCAGGGATAACCTACAAGAATTGATAACATAGTTTTCAATTGATAGCCTATAATTCCTAACACAAGATATCTTATGAGATAAAAACCTTACGCGATTCATTGGAGGGATATATTATTATAGGCCCTCCCTGCACATTCATATCATGTATGTGCATAAGTGTTCCCCACAGATGATTGAACGTAAGGATTAATTTTATCAAAATTAATACCATTATTAAGAAGTGTGGGTTAAATACATGGAATTTAAAAATAAATCATGAATTGCAATATCTATGTGAATACCCTTGAGTGTAAATGGGGATGGGTATTCAATACCCAATTGATTGGATTGGAAATTCACAGAATAAATTTTGGTAGTATATCGGGGGTGCATAATCGTTCTCGGAAGGGTTTAATGATAGTCAAAGGGGTATCTAATGACATGGAAATCATAAAAAAATAATGAGTATGTTCAAAAACATATCCTAAAATGAACATTTTGAAATCAAAACATATAATATAATCATTGTTCCTAAATAAATAGGAGAAGGAGATGATCTATTGCCTTTTGAAGGCACATCTAAATGCTTGGGAATAGATTCATAAGTGAATGCGAATACCATCATATGGATCTATAGATGAAATTTTCGAGTAAATTCATGCTCAATGGGTTTTACATGATGATTAATGAAATTTTGGGTGGTTTTACAAATCAAAACAGAGGGGAATTAATTATTACTTTTTTAACATTGGTTCTGGACTCTATATAATAAATTAATCCAAACCACAAACCATCCCATGGTTTTTCTCACAGTTTTTCTCAAAGAGGGGTATATTTAATTATTTTATAAGTACATGATACTAAATCATTAAAATAATTAACATGGTGATGTGGAAGTGAGTCATGTTTAAATTGAATTAATTTATGAACATTAAAAAGTAATACAGGTTTTGGAGGATTCCTTATGGGTTTACAAAATTAATACAAATAAATAATTAACACATTATTTTAAATGGGAAACATAATTTTGTTTCATATATAATCTTTATAGTGTCTATTACTATATTTTTTGTATTTTAGGATGTTATAATACGTACCGTATTTGTATACCATACTTATTTTTTACCTAAAATTTATATTTTCTCAAACAAATTATTAAAAATTCATTATTAAATAATTTAGACATGATTATTTGGAAATTCATATTAATTTTATCAAAATAATTCACTAAATTTTAGAATTTACACTTTGTTATCACAACCCTCAATTACTAAAAAATATTAGGTTATTAGTAATAATTTTTTTGGACCTTATAAAATTACATTGGACTTCATAAACATATATTATAATATATTTTTAAATAAATAATTATTTAATAATAAAATTTTATTAAAATAATATATATTAAAAAAATCTTAAAATAATGAAAAATATTCTATTTATTGAAAATATATATTTCCCAAAATCAAAATTTCTGTTTCATCATAACAAAATTCATTTTTTATCGAACTATTTATTTAATAATATATAAAGTAATAAAAAAATGGATAAATATAATATTTATTTTATCAATAGTAAAATTGAAAACTAAATTATATTAGTATATTCTAGTTTCATAACTGCTTATTACACCAGTGTATGACCTATTGGTAAGGAGTGCAATGGTGGGGCATTCATGGGGTGGTTCGGTGAACATGGTTTGACTCATGATATCAATAAGATTGAAATTCTCTCATAAATGATTTTTTTCATGATTTACTTTTTGAATAATGTATTGGTTCCTTTCAAGGGTAGAGACTACCAATTAATATCCCATGGTATCTCTAATTGATGGACTTTATATGGTACAATCCTACTGGAGGAGGTCATCTCTCCTTCATTCTGTCTCAATTAGAGATTATCATAATCCTTAAAATAATAATATTAATTTCCAATGTATGATGAATATATTATCAATTTTTATGATCCATAATGGTCTTTTAAATATATAATAGTGCAAAATAACCAAACATGTACATTTTTTTTCTATAATTACATTACATAATAAGATATTTATTTATTCACAATAGGGATTTCGTTTATAAAAGATTAGGTCTTTAAATTTGATTTGAGAAACTAAATTATGAGGGAAAGATTTATTTAAGGGTGTGAGAATATATCACCCTGATATTTCAAAAGAACATTGTGTCTGAGAGAGTATACAACATTAATCTCCTAGTTAAAAAGACAATAAAATGTTATTATTAAAGTGCTATAGTTATAACCTACACATTAAATTGGAATTTTTGAATAAGAATAACCCTATTATGAAATAAAAAAATTTCTATGAAATAAAATTTTATTTGTTAATTATTTTTAAATAAACATTGGGTATTTGGAAAATTTTATTTATTCTTAAAAAATAGGTTTTCATCAAAAATGATTTTATTACTTTTTGTAAGAAAATTTTATAATCAATTTTTAGAAATTTTAAAAATATATAGGTTAAAATGAAAAGAATTTTTGAAATCATCATATAAAAATATCTTAGGTTGTTATTTTGGGTTTTTATGAATGGATAGAGTTTTTAGTAAATAGTGAAAATAAAATTTTTTATTATTTTTTTAAAACATTAATTTATTCTCATTTAAATTTCCCAATAATATTTTAATTTTAAAATAAATTAAAATAATAAAAAGTTATTTAAAAATTATATAATTATTTATATATGAGACAGAATTATACATGATTTTGGAATAAGTTTAATTTTTTGGCTAAAAAATGTTTTTTTCTAAAATCTGATTTCCATTATGTTTTTCTATTTTAGATTAAATGTAACTTATTCCACATATACAAATCTATTTTGGTAAAATAATATTTATTTATGGGGTTATTATTTAAAATTTAACCATTAATTAATTTTTTATACATTTCTGATGATGTTTCATTATTACTAAAGAGTAAGAAATATATATTTTTTGAAATGTGATATCATTTATGATATCTTGAAGGATGAAATATTAAAAAAAATTATTAAATGTATAAAAATAGAATTTATTATAAACAAAATTAAAATGTCATCCAAAAATATTTCAAAACATAATAATTAGATTTTTTTGATCAATATGAAAATCATTTTTATTGTTGACGTAGTGCTTATGCATGACATGAAAAGTACAATTTGGTTCCTAAATTTTAATTTTTGGAAGTAATAAGATCATTATTGATTTATGTTTTACATATTAAGTGTCATTTAGGATTATTTTTGATATATATATGTTTTATTGGTTATTTAAAAATAGAAATATCGAAATTCTGGACCAATTATAATGTAACGTCGAAAAATACAAAATAACATATTAAATAAATTTCCATGACATATATTTGAATAAATATAAATATTGAATGAATATAAAATCAGATATTAAACATTAATTTATTTATTTTTAGGATAATATATTTTTTATTTTTAGTGATGAAATCATTCCTTAAATTGGTTATATAGAGCTGACACAATTCCTGTGCAAGTAGAAGAAAAATAATTTAAATTATTTTTAATTCACTAATTTTTTTAAATTTTTATAGATTCTAATAATCTTTAATGATAAATATATAATTTTATGGATTTTTATGGGAATGTATTTTCATTGGTTTCCTTATAGTCAAATTAAATAAATAGTGTAAAAAATAGCATTCATGATATAATATGAAAATAATATTTCATTACATTATTTAAAAAATATTAATATCAAAAAATAATACAAGATTAATAAGAAATGGTTGAAAATTAATTCCATTGACCATTTATGAACCAATTTTCACATTATAAGAAAAATTATAAACCATAAAAGTTAAATAGACATTACCATATGCAAGGTTTAAAATTGATAATATATGGGAGTTTTTAAAAAAGCTAAGGATTTAAATGACACAAAATACAATATAAATTTCATCAAATGATGCCATTTAAAAATTATAAAATTTTAATTTCAATATATTTCCATTTTAAATCATTTTTCTTGATAATTAATTAACTATATTTTCAATATGTTATGAAATTCCTAGAGTATGCTTCCCCTCGCTTATAAAAAGGAACCCCTTTTCTATTTTCTTTAATACAATTTTATCCATATAAATTAATAAGCCCATGAAATTTTAGGTTATAAGTATCCTTATCCGAGTTATAGTCAATATTTTATTCCCATAATACACACCCTGAGTCCCTTAAGAGGACATCTAATGAATTTATACTGAAAGGAAGGTAATATCCATTGCAGACTCTTTGAAATTTATTTATTCCACTTTTTTTGTAAATATATTGTAACCATTATAAAGTAATGAATATATTATCATAAATATAATTATATTTCATTATAATTGTTTTATAAACATTTTACACACCCTTTCAATCCAACAGAAATAAAAAACATCACTCATGTGTATATATGGATTATTGTCTCAATGTGACGATGTAATTTTTTTTATAACCATCATTCATGTATCATTATTATGATGGGTTTAATGTTCATACATTGTATTTATGAAATTATTATTATTATTTTATTACAATATAATATCTACCTTATTACCATCCAATCCATTTGAAAATAATAATGTCACTCAGGCGTACGTGTGAAGTAACTCTCCATGAAGCAGTGTGATTCGTTTTACTTTTATGTTTAACTTTGATTGTTATATTTAAGTATTTATTGAATATATATGATATACGTGATAAAATAATTACTCTAGAAAAATGATGTATAATTTTTATTTATTTCTTTACAACATTCGAAATGTAAAAACATCGTTCATGCGTACGTATAACCTACAATCTCTACGAAAGGATTAATTTATTTTTTATATCTATCATTTATTGATAAATATATATATATATATACATACATATAATGAATATATATTATATTTATATAATTATTAAAAATATATATATTATTAAATAAAAATCTATTTAAAAGTATTTGAATAACATAACTAAATCATTCATTGAAAACAGACTAGTTTGCACCCAATAGTCCATTTTAAGGGAGAATTGATTATAAAATGTTAATTATAAATTATAAAATGTATGTTAAGTTATTTATTGTCTCATTTTTTTTTCTGGGAATCATATACCATTTTCACCACTCATTTATTTTATATGCTATATATATGGACAGTTTTACATATTAAATAATTAATATTATTATTTTCATGACATTTAATGTTTAATTTGATCTAATTACTTATTTTGTATTACAATTTAAAAGAAACCAATGTGGTAAGGTTTCTATATTACAATCACATTATTTACCAGGATTATTTATGATTTAGTTTTTATTGGTGAAATTTCAATATCTATAGAAATAATTCTAATGTTTTTTATTCTCTTATATTTATTTATATAGATTACTTATTTTCCATTCATTTTCTTCTATTTATGAACATGATTTAGTAAAATAAGTTTTATTTATGAGAACCATCATTATTTATAACTTCGGTCAAAAAATCTTTTTTCTTGTATCACCATGTTGTCAAAATATATTTTCTAGAATGTATTTAGGTAAAATGTTCTCATTGATTGAAAACCTTAAATTTATAAAGGATGATTGAAAAAATTGAGATTTAATAATGGATAGAAATTCTATTCATGTAGAGTATGTTCATTATGAGTGTAATGATAACATGTTTATGAAACAAATTTATTTTATATAGGTTATGAAATGATGAATGTTTTATGATCTTGTGTCACACAGATGTATGATTTTCATTACCTGTTGGATGGGATCAAATTTATATACCCCTTAATATTATTTGGGAAATGGAGGATATAATAGAAGATAAATAATAAATATATGGGGAGTAAACCAGGTTCAGTATAGTACTATTCCTGCAATGAAACTCTTGGGAGGAAACCATGAATTATGTGATTGAATTCAGAGTGAACCCAATTCACTATGATATCCTTGGAAGTGATCATTCACTACAAAGAAAATTTTTTTCTAAAAAAATATGTATTAAAAATATTATAACTTATGATATTGTCAGATTAACATGGATCATGTGTCATGATTATTTTTTGATTCATGTTTTATGAGATTTGATGATTTAGGCTATGAAACGTGATTATGATATTTGATATGATTGTAATGGTTCATATGTTAATATAATTTTCTCATACCCTTATTAACATATTATTTTTAAGTGATCATGGATATATTTCTTTTCTACCCTTACATAGAATCCGAGATCTCCCATTCTTTGGTATCTTTTCCCCATATTATGAAGAAGGTTTATAAGTGTCATATGTATGATAAGGGATCTAGTTGTGAATAACTACATTAAAGACGATGTAGATACTTTAAATAATATGTTATTAATGTATTTGGGTTTCCAAATATTCTAAATCTATATAAATTTTTCATGGATGGTTATGTTATGTAATTAATATTCAACTATTCATATATAATATCAATTTATAAAAATACTTGTCTCTATAGTTATTAGTTCATGTTATCATACGTGAAGGTATATATATGGATCCTTCTAAGATTTAAGTTGTTAAAAATTGTTCTAAACCAACTTTTATGACCCTTATCCATAGTTTTATTTGATTATATGGATATTAATGATTATTTTGAGAACTTTTTTATGACAAACAAATACACTCACTACGTTAACATGGAAGGGGGTTATATTCCATTGAATAGATTAATGTGAAGAAAATTTCATGGAAAGGAATATATGTATGGTTATTTCACCTAATCCCAAACTACACTAAAGAAGAGAAGGGTTTTTGATTTATAGTATTCCATAAAATAATGGAGTTGGATGTGTAAATAGATTGAATGAAATTATGTGGCTTATTATTTATTTTAATTGATGTTTCATGAAAAAAATAACATGATTCATGACATGGTGATAAAAATGATAATATTTAAATTAAAAATATGGTTCCCTTATCTATAGGTTTAAATGTGTGAGATAGATAATAATCATAGAAATTTAATGTAAATATTCAAATAGAAATATTTGAACATATCCCAGATGAGATGCTTTGAGTTGATAAAATACTATTATTAATCAACACATTTCCACATAATTTAATTGAACAAGGTTGATGATTCTATGGGTAGAAAATATTATTCTGCTATTTCTGTGGTAACTGTTTAATAATTTCAAATAGTTGTGTATTTTCAAAATATGGACCTTGAAATCCTAATGTATGGGGAAAATTCCTATATTTATCAAATGTGTGTTCAACCATCTATTCCATTGAAAAATAAATAAGCACATAATGTGGATAAGAAAATGAAAAATGAGTTATGGAATTTTCTAGAGTTCAACCATGATAGTGAAAGATTGATAAGGTTCATGAATATATTATGTGTCTAATCAATACCATACTTAAGGAAGGATATTATGGATAAATTTAATAGATCATAATTCTTTATCAATACTATATTCATGGACATGTATAGATGTCTTAAAACGAATTTTTTTGTGGGACAACATTAATATGGGTATTTTAGACTATGTATATATTTTCTTGATATACTAGAATGTTACAGATGAACAAAAAAAGTCTAACGGGATGCTGTAACCATCACCCTTACCTATATAGAAATTGGAAAACATCACAAATAGATTTTTTCTTTGAACTCCCGAATTTTTGTAAAGTGCATAATCTCATTTGGGTTATATTTTATAGCTTTATGATGTCATTGAATTTTCTTTCTAAAAAAGATAATTTCTTATTTGATCATTCTTACATGATATATATTATGGTTTTGCTATGATTTCATGGAGGGGTGAATTTTACTGTAACTTGTTGGAATATAAGGTTTAATTAAAATTTCAATTGAATAATTCCCCATGAGATAAATTCAACATTTTTTTACTACCTATCATACTCAAATTGATGGTTTATTTAATTGTACCATTAAACCCTTTAAGTATATGTTGACAAGAGGTTCAACATTTTCCAATGGTTTTTTTGGATCAACACCTTCTATTGGTAGAGTTATTTTATATAAACCATATTTATTCTAGTTTTCAAATAGAATCATATGAGGCTCTTCTCAAAGTAGCACCTTTCCAATTTAATTAGTTTATTTTTTGATTATAAAAAAATACAATATTTCATAATTTCAATTTTTAGATAAATATAACAAAATTTTATTTTATTTTATATTACTATTATTTATTCTATTTCATTTTTTTACACTATTTTATTTTATGTTAATTTATTTAATTTTATTTAACATTATTTTACTTCATTTCTATTTACATTGTTTTATTTTAACATTATATTATATTAATTTTTTATTTTATTCTACCTTATGTGTCTTATTATTTTATAATATATTATTATTATTATTATTATTATTAATTTTATAAGTATTTTTAATCCATGCATATTAAAAATTAATTTTCCCTAGTTATTTTTTAACTTTAGAGTTACTCCCCTGCATTTTAATAAAAAAAAGAAACCTTTTTTGATAGTGTGTACAATACGCAACACCGAGCCTAAACGAACAAATAAGTATTATTATTTTTAAAAAATAATTATAACATAGTTGTTAAATCAATGGGAATGAATAGTTTTAGCTAATTCATGATATATATAATTTTCAAACTAAATAAAAATTTATTGATAAATCCATAGTTAATAAACATTAAATGTTTAGTATAACCAATACATTCATAAAAATTATGTTGTCTTTATTGATTTGTAATTTTTTTGAGAAAATATAAAAATTAAACTATTTATCTCTTAGAGAATATATTTCATCAAATAAAATAATTTTTTTAATAATCATATATAAATTAACATAGGGTGAAATTATGGATTTTTGGGAAAATTTTTATTTTTCAGTGAATATTGGAAAATACTGATTTTTGTTAAACGGTCATTTCATATCAATAATTCATGTCATTTAAATGTACCATTTTTATTTTATTTTTATTTAAATTAATTTATGATTATTTTATATATTTTACCCAATTAATTTAATTTTAATCATCATTATACGATATTTTATTACAACTATGTTTTGGGTATAAAGAGGCATTTTTCATAAAAATGTTTAAAAGTGCGTAATGTTTCTCCATTTTATTTTACTAATATTAACCCTAATTAGATTTATATAGATGAAATATTTATATTATATAAATATTATATTATTTTAAATTTATATAATTCTGAAAACTAGTTATAGAGTTAATATAAAAATGTATTATGCTTGAAAAATATATTTCTTGAAAACCCAATTTTCACACATTTTTTAAAATAATTTTTATGTTAAATTATACAACTATTAATAATTAAATTTTTTAAAATAGATTCAATATTTTTCTCATAATAAATTATAGTATTCAATATGTTCAACATAATTTTTGGTCATAATGAATAATGAAATAGTACAAAAATAACTACAGTATGGTTAAAATAGGTTTAATAGGGTTCAACATATGAGATAAGGGTTAAAATGACCAAAAATATTTTCAAATTAGTATTCTTATGGAAATATTTAAAACATATATCATATGAGTTTTTATAATTTTCCACTTTTGATCCTTTTTGGTTGTGTAAATCAAGTGTATATCTTTTTCTATTCAAAAATTAAAAGTGTGTCCTCTTCCCAAATTTTATAAGGACACCCATCTCCTGCTCACGTCACACATACAATGACTTTTGGGTCAGAAAATACCTCCCCAAATCCCCTCCTTAACTCCTTACCCATTTCATAGAATCTATTTTTTATTATAAAACCATTCAAGGAAATATTTTGTTAAAAACCTAAATAGGTTGTCTGAAGAACACATATTATTCTTAACAGATCATTTTTTTTACTTATTCTTCAACATCATTAAAATATTATTAATCCATGTTGATATAATTATATTTTTATTTCTCATATATTTACACTTTATTATGTTAATTTCATAACCTATATAAATCTTCTCTTCCATTTAATGGGAAATGAAACCATTATTTGTGTATATAGTGGACTACCCCCTTGCAAACTAATGTAATTTTTTTACCATCATAACATTTCACAAATATTCATGTTAATGGATTTAATGATTACATATTATATTGATTATATATTAATAATTATATAAAATTAATATATCATGTAATTTTACATTACCATCTAATGAAATATGATAACATCATTCGTGTGTATGGCAGATGATCATCTATCGAAGTGATGTGATTCATTTTTTATTATGAAATCGCATGAATTTTATACTTAAGTATTTGTAAAGAAATAATATGATATTTATTAAATAATGATTATTATTAAAATATAAAATAACACATATATTCTTTCCATCACGATTGTTGGAAAATGGAAAAATTGCTCAAGCATACGTACGACCTGCCATCTCCATGATTGTAACTTGTTTAATTATTCATAAACATATTTCATGATTGATTTTAATATTATAATTAATGAATAAAAATGATTTTTTTACTGATTATATAAATGTGATCAAATTAAAAATACCAAAACTACTGAACCAAAACATACATGTAAATTGAAGCAGTTATGGCAAGGAATAATGTTTTTTTTTAAAAAAAAATTTCATAAAAATTTTATAGAAGACTATAATTAAATAATATATGTTATGATATATATGGTTATGATACTTTAATATCTATAAAATAAACCTATATTCATTATACTGTACGTTCGAACACATATAATGGAATTCAGTCATAATGCAAGGGTTTCGCATATCACATTCATTTGTATGATAAAAATTCTATATTTACCACTTCTTTATATTTTGTGGTGTATATAATGACCTTTAATTTAATATATAATTATTTTAATTAAAGTCATTGGTATTTAAAAATTTATCTGTGGATCTCTATTTCACGAGGTTTTAATCTAAATATAAACTAAGAGGTAAAGTATTTTGTCTCAATTTACATCTATTTAGGAATGTTTTATTGTTATAAATTTAAATTATATTATAAGGTGTATATAAAAATAAATTTTAGATATTATATCATAAATACTTAATATTTTATGTTATTATATGTTTCAATTATAATTATTTGGTCTAATGTGGTTTGACATAAAATTCACCATCTGGTAAAGGGTTTCTTAACTCACATTCCCTTCATTGGGTTATAACTCTTCCACATTAAATCTTTCATGAAATGATTATATATATATATATATATATATTGTTTTATTATATATATTTTCTTTTTTTTTGGATTTAATTTTTTTATACATAATGTATCCATTGATTAACTATCAATTCAACGATATGATCTTCATAATGGCTATTCATCTCAAATTTATTTTCCCTGGGATAAACGTTTTTTATATGAATATATCTTATTTTATATGGTTCATAAATTGGTACATTGATAGTTTTTATCATGAATATATTTATTATCCTTATATTTAATGTTTTAATTTAGTTATTATTTTATTGGGATTTCAATTTAAAATTCAAAAATGTAGAAAAATATTAATGTTGCAATCTCTTTTCTTCTCAATATTGTTTATGTTCAAGGTTAATATGGAGGAAATTATATTCTCTTATTTTTTGGAATCATATATATTTTATTAATTTAAATTTATGAATATATTTTTTATGTTTAATATAAATTTCCTAAATATTTTTAAATAAACAATGATAATTCCATTTATAATTGATACTGATCTTTTATCTTCTTCTAAATCGTGTATCATTCTCTTCCATATCCATTTTTTCAAAAATGTTCTCAAATGATGTTAATTTATTAATATAAATAATTTCATGGATATATTTTACAATAAAATTTACCTTAATTTAAATGTTTTTTAAAAATAATTTCTTCATCATTTTCCAAATTATTCACTTTTGACTCTTTTTACAAAATGTTTTGAATGGAATGATTAATTTTTACATTTACAACATTAATGGATTTTCCCACATAAATAAACATTATTTTATTTTAAGAATGAATTATTATTTTCCGTGTTTATTTTCAATGAAATGAAATTTAACAATTTTTTGTGATTTTTTTTGAAATTGATTTTCCAAATTATGAGTTTATATTCATCCCGAATGTATTTTATAGTCTATTAATTGTATTTCCATTAATCAATGACAATAATGCTTATTGTGAGTTATTGCCCCTTGGGGGTATTTTATAATGATTCTATCCTTTTTCTTTCGCTGGATGGGTTATGATTATTTCAACATTCTTATTTTACATAGGTTAGCACACTTGTGAAATGAATAATGGTTGTTTCTATGAGTTTTATTTTGAAATTATTGATCTATATAATTTATAAATTATATATTTATTGGGAATTATTTATGATTAAGGGATTCTCCTTTGTAAAATAAGGATTCATGGATTCATTATTATCCATGGATGGGTGGTTACGTTATAAACCAAGGAAGGATAGAACTGTTATAGTCCATCCATTCACTGTTTTCTCCAAAGATGGTAATTGACCATATTGGTAATTACATTTGTATGAGTGATATTAAGATGATATCCCAAGATACCAAAATTTTCCATCTATGAATTTTATCTGTTATAAATGCTTACCTTGATTGATATTGGCATTACATGGATCATAATTATTTATTCCTATGACTCCATCCTTTATTAAGGAGCTATTTCATGCCACATGTTTATTGATCCAGGTTTAATGGTATGGAGTAATTTTATGTTATTATCATTAACTGTAATTATGTATATATACCCTTATTATAACATACCCAAATGATAAAGTTATGAATGAATAAATGATATGACTCATGTCAACAAGATGCACCTTCCTTTTTCGGGAGCCTGTCTGATTAGTTTTCCACAGCTAAGCGTGCTTGGCCTGGAGTAGAGATTAGGATGGATGACCTTCTGGGAACTTTCCCAAGGATGGTGTGAGTGAGGAAAAAGCACAATTGAAAGGACATGTGTTGTCCTGTGGGGACTATCATTAGTCAAATGACCCGTTCAGGCACGTGGAGGAACCCAACCTTAAGTGCGGTGCACTACCTGTGTTGAGATGTAGGTCCCACAACGCGGGAGTTGTGCTCTAAAGGGGGGGGGGTGATTGTAACATCCCCAAATGATAATGGGTTAAAAGACTAAATGATATGACTCATGTCAACAAGGTGGGCCTTACTTTTCAAGAGCCCGTATGATTATAACTCCACAGTTAAGCGTGCATGGCCTGGAGTAGTGATCAGGATGGGTTACCTTCATGGAATTTTCCCAAGGTGTGTGTGGGTGAGGAAAAAGCACACTGGAAAGGACATGTGTTGGCCTATGGAGACTATCATTAGTCATATGACCCGTTCAGGAATGTGGGTGGTCCCTAGGGTGGGCCCCACTTGTATGGGGGCAAGTGGTGGTACCTGATGGGCCAGGACCTGACGACCATGTTAAGGCGGGGTGGTTGTTCTGTCACCAGGACCTAGTTGTCACACTTATGGTCTTACCATGCTCACTAATGACATTTGATGGTTAATTATTAGGTTTACCATTTATGGTCATTTTATTTCACTCTGCTTATGTTTCAATTTCACCAAGATATCAAGAATGATGTCAAATGATTTATTTCAAGAATTGTTTCATATGGATGATGATGATGACTTAATAAAAAAAATGAAATGTTGTGATTATTTGGATAAATATTCACTTGTAAACATTGGTATTGATTATATAAGTGTTTGTCCTATTATACATAAACATTTAATCTATATGGTCGATGTATTTTTCGTTGATCCAAAATTTTTGATTTTTTAATTTTCTATAGAAAAATCTGGTCATTTTTACCAATATAAATCAATAAATGTATTGATTATGATTTTTGAATCAGATCCATGAGTGCAAGTTTGGAGAAATTATTGTTGGTGTTAGAGAAGGGTTTAAATAACTTTGTATATTATGATACATTCATGAGAGTTTATCATAACTATTTTGGATACCATCATATTGAAATAATATTAATGGTGATATTATGTTCATATTCATAGATTCCCATTTTTAGGTTTTACTAACTAATATATTAAAGTGTTTAATGAAATTTTCTGATAATTTTTTTTGGTTGAAGTACATGTAAAAATATGGATTAACATGAAGTATGACATTAAATTCTGTTGAAATGATTTTAAGGAATATATAACCATTACGGTATATATGATCTTGAATGAACATTTAATTATTAGAACATTAGTTTTATCATATATAGAACCATGAGATTCCAAAAGTTATTTGGTGACTATGTTATTAATGTTTTTATAATAATATCACTATATATTATGGAATTTATTATGAAAGGAATGATATAAAATTTAATGTTATAACACTCTTTAATTTTTATGTAATTGAGGGTATTAGAGATATAGAGTTACTTTTTATTGAATGTTTTATTTTGATCTTGGGGTATTATTGTTAATCATTAGAGATTAATTGTATTATTTCATCATGTGAAGGTTTATTCATTTGAGAATTACCCTATATAATTGTAACTACTTACGTTTTTGTTAATGATTGACGATATGAGGAATAGATTATTCTACCTTTTAGGATTATTTGATCCTTTAAAAGGTGATTTTTGTTCTTCAATAATTAAAATTTATCTTGAATACTCATAATTTTGGAGAAATGAATGATATTGTGGTGGAAATTGATAAAAGGATGAAATTATAGTTATCAAGTAATCATATTTCATGATGTTATTTTACTATATTTTAAGGAACACATAAAATATTGGAAAAGGATATTGAATATGAAAATTTGATCATATTACGTTTAAATTTATATGAATCTATTGTCTTTTTCAAACCAATTTGATTTGTGGTTGGAAATTTTATTCATGATCATTCACTTTATTATGTTCAATGATTTATGAATCTATATATCATTATGTGGGAATTATGATTTCCATAAATGTCCATAATTTTAATTCCTTATAATTTTATTATATTTCTAAACATTTTAATTTGTTATTATTTATGACCTTCATATTTCCCTTATCCCTTTTCAAGAAGATGTTTTTTTAATCATTTTTATGATGCAGCTTTAAAAATGTAAATGTGAAATGTCAAAACATTAACTACTGAGATAAATTAAATATTTTGGGGATTTAATAAGGGTTTAAAATGTATCCCCCCAAGATTTTATAAACTAAAAAAATAAAAACTATGTTTCACAGCGTATAAAACACAAAACTGTGAGCCTAATAAAACAAAAAATATATAATTATTTAAAAGCAACCATTATAAAAATGGAAATAAAGTAGAAGAATGTAAAATTAATAAAATATTAATAATATATATATATATATTTCACTCAATATAAATTTATTGATTAATTCATTGTAAATAATCACTCATTTTTTAGTAAAGGCATTTTATTCTTCAAAAAAAAAATTTCCTAAAAAATTATTTTTATTGACTTTTATAAGAAACTGTTATAATTATTATATAGAAATTAAAATAAAAATTTAATAAAATGAAATTAAATTGTCAAGTCATAATATCAAAATTAACATTGGGTTAAATTTTTATGATTTTTCAAAAACTTTTGACTTTTGGTTGAATAGTGAAAATTTCTGATCATTGAAAAACTATCATTTCAATAAATTAACTAATTTAAATATTACATTATGATTTGAATTTTTTTAATTTATCAGGATTATTATTTATTTATTTTTAATATAATTAATTAAATTTTAATTATTTTATACTATATTTTAGTATATGTTTATTTTTGGTCTTAAAAACTCATTTTTCCGAAATTTTTTTTAAATTGAATAGTGCTTCTAAATTTTAATTAATAAAAATAAACCTTAAGGATAAATGATTTAAATTAATTATGTATTCATTATATATCTATAAATATTAATTTTAATTAATATAATAATTAATATTGGTTATATAGTTAATATAAAATAATCTTATGCTGGAAAAATAACTTTATTGAAAACCATTTTTCGATGAATTTTGTGGATTCAATTTTAATTTAAATTCTGAAAATTATGTGAATTAAATTTTATAAAATGTATTTCATATTAATAATAATATTAATTTATATTATATGTTAAGGGTAACTTAATTTTCTAATAATCAATAGTGGAAAAAGTAAAAAAAATGTTGAGGTGAAGGTTAAGATAGGTTTACCAGAGGGTAAAACAAAAGATATAATGGTTAAAATGACCTAAATTGTTTCAAATTTCTTATCTTATGGACATGTTGCGACATTATATCATATAAGGATATATTATTATACATTTTTATGCATTTTTTGTATGTAAAACGAGGGTATATTTTTTTATTCCAAAATTCAAATTATGTCATCTCCGACACATTTAAAAGGGAACCTCATATCCTTGACAAATAACACATCTAAAGCCTCTTGGTTCATATTTCCATGAACAAATCCTTTGCTTATATTCCACCCCATGTCCTAGAATACATGGTTTTTTTATAAAACCATTCAATTATGTGTTTTGATCAAAACGTAAACTGATTATCCGATGAAGAGGTATCATTCTTAACCGAGCAATATGCTTTACTTATTATTACAAGAAATTAAAATCTTATTCCAACATGACGATATAATAACATCAGTATCTCTCATATAATTTGAGGAAAACAAATACATTTTTAACTTTTTTTTCATTTATTTTTATAAAACCACATGATATCCCAATGGTTTATAGTTTTAGAGGGTTAGAATACATAATGAAATTTTAATTAAAAACCCTAAAAATCAAAGAAAATTAAAATTTTCATCATATTTATAATTAGTTAACATAGTATGGAGGGGTTGAGCACTAAATATCTTTTACAATTCCTTATAACCTATAAAAATAGGGTTTGAAAACATAATTTGAGTTACAATGGATTAGTAAGGGGATTCAAAATCATGGGTAAAACAAACAAGGTTTTCTATTTTTAATAATAGTACACAATTACATAAATCTTTAATGTTCATACATTATATATATATATCATGAGAGATTATGTAATAAATATAAATTTTCTATAATAAATTTTAATACATTGATTCCATGAAAAATTCATTTAATTATTTCAAAAATTCATAATGGTTTCATTTAAAAACATCATATGTATTCATAAATAATTTTTGAATGTTGTTTGAATCATAGTATAAATGAGTGGTTTAATATAGAGAAAAAATAACATGGTAGATATACTCTCATGGAGGATTTGGTTTAGTCATTAATCCATTAGTGTTCTTAGGATAACACCATGTGCACCATAAATGACATATGATGAGATTAAAACATTACTCAATGCATTGAAGGAATATATAATTATGGGTCCAACTATAATATAGTAGAAAAAATGTCATTTAAGTGTTTGGGATTACTCCTCATCCCATGCCTTCATTCATATAATATCTGAATATAATTCATTTGAATTAAAATATTGTATTTTTCGTCTTTCACTATATAAACCAAAATCATCCTTTAAACCATGAGAACAGATAACCGATTCATTAAAAGAAAATTACATGGATGCATGGAGATATTTAATTTATTATGAATAATATATGGGTTATAGTTTAAAAATAAAACTAAAAATCCTATAATTTATAACATATAAATATTGTTTTGGAGATGAAGAATACTTCGTTGAAATATCTATATTTTTTATCATTATTTCATATTGAGATATGTTAGGGATAAAATTGTTTCACTAGAAATGATATATATATATATAATTCCATAAAATGATACATATAAACATATTATTATTTTTATATATATTTTTATTGATATCAAAATAAATATAGGTCTACATAAATGGTTACATTTATATATATATGTATAGACAAAAAATATAAAAGTATTTATATAAAATGATATGTATATAAAAATACATTTATATAGATATATATTAGAAATAATGCAATTTTACATAAATTGATAAATATGTAAAAGCATTATTATACATATATCAATAGATATCAGAATTAAATCAGTGTTACATAAAATTATAAATATATATATAAATAGATATATACATTTCTGAATAATAAAGTTTTCCATTAAAATATATATATATAAACGATAATATATATTTCATATTCATCAATATTTCATAGGAAATGATATATTTATAAATATATGTATATATATACACATGTTTGAAAATTAAAAAAATTAACATAAATAATAATTATAAAAATTCACTAATCTCCTTAAATTAATGGAGAGTGGCTCAAGATTCATTAAAAATAAAAAATATAAATTTATATAATAATTTTCATATGTTGAAAAAATTATTGTGTCAGAAATAGATGAATTCAAATTAAATTATATATATATATATCTATGTTTTTGTGCATATATATATATGTGTGTGTGTGTGTGTGTGTGTGTGTGGGTGTGTGAATGAAAATGGTTTCCATGGAAAAATATATGTATATATATATATGTCAGAGTTAAATATTTTTACATGGTATGATATATACATATTTTTTTCTTAGAAATGTGTTGTGTCCCATGTTTAGGAGTCATGGTTCCCAATACCCACAATGATTCTGCTGTCCTATAATTATGTGCCTTCACATTGGGTTTACCATTTTTGTTTCATTATGAGGAATGGTTGTGGGGTTAAAAAAATTCTTTCATATAAATTTTCACATTGTTCACCATTTTTATATCTTAGAAGCTACCAACAGCAACCACATCCATAACATGGAATATAACTACATTCCAAAGGCTGATGTTCAATTAGGGTTTAGTCCCAATGGAACTTAGGAACTCACATTGGTCAAGAGGATGGGAGGATGCACTCATCAATCACTTTTGGGGGTAATTAATTCATATTTCTATACTCTCATTCAGATTTTGGATTTGTTCATGAATCTCTTGCCAATACTGATAAGAATCTAGTTACCCTAACAAAATTACTAGAAGTTAAATCATACTTTCTATAAATAGGAGATATCATAATGAGTTCATTTGTATGTATCTGTGATTCTTCATTTGTTTCCTATTATTTCATAGATAAGTGTAGTTTTTTATATTTTTAATCTAGATAACTAGTCACTTCTAAGATTACAATCATTCATGGAGTGATTGATATCTCATGGATGGGATTGAGCCTTTATATGGAATCATGTGTATCCCATTAATAATAGGAATAAAAACCCATTAAGTTTGTTTGAGTTTGAATAATGAAGTTTAACATAATATATAAAAACATATATTTGGAAACATATGAAACAAATGTCGTTCTTGGGTCTTATTAAGGTTTCAAGTATATCCTCTTTATAATAGAAATCTGATTCATCGTAGTTGGATCATGCTTTAAATACATACTCCAATGTAGATTCCCTTGTTTGAGAAAAGTAATATTATAAAACTAAATTGGGATTACAAATTGAGGTTTCAATGAATGGGGGAAATTTATGATGTGAATTATATGATCATTAAAAATCCCAAAGCCCATGATGTCCATGATTTGTGTGAGAAACAAGGGATATAATGTGATCAATCTCATGACATATGGACTCGGGACATAGTGAATGGGGTAGCCGTTATGGGATGTTCAATATAGAGCTATCCCTTATGATGGATTCTTATGTGGACTACCTATAGTAAGAATCTGAGTCATCACTGCTAATTCATTTCGTAATATTTTTATGGATGAGGAAGAATGATGAACCCATATGAGAGTTTCCATCACATGGATTAGAGGGTTTGAGACATGGATTGACATACACTAAGATGGATTCCCATTAGTGTTCGAGCCTTAGGATGGAGATCTTGGAATATTGTTTTGATATGAATCATATTTTCTATATTTCAGTTCAATATATATCAGAATATGTATATTAGAAAAAGTTATCATGCCTTTAAGTGAATAACTATCATGTGTTTAGTGTCTTTTAGATAAGTCCGACAGGTCTCACATATCATTATAACATTAAAGTAGTCAAGTTTGAGTTATTTTGCAAGATATAGCTATCATGGTTAGTGTAATTTCGAATGACTCTGTTGAAATATCCAGAGGAATTTTTATGATTGACCCATACATGACCAAGGGTTTCACATGATCAAGGATGACATGTACAGAGGACTTCACATGACATGGTTGAGAAGTCTAGATGAATTCCCAAATCATGGGAGATTTTTTTAGTGGACATATGAGTACATGGTTGGAATTTATATGGGACTTCACACCACTTGGGATACATGTCGAGATAGCTCCGTATGACTTTGGGGACATATCCTCAGAAATTTACAAGATATGAGTGAAATTTATATAGGACATCACATTACATAGGTGACATGTCATGTAACTGTTGCATAATCATGGTAGGTCTTGCAAAGAGGATGATTACTTTTCTTGAAATTTAGTATATACAAATTCACACAATTAATTCATGTTTCTAATTTTTTTATTCATATATACATCATGTTTTTTCAACCAATATATTTTTTAGATTTAGTGCGACCATGTTGATATAAGAAAACTACTTCAAATAATTTGGCATGCCTGATTAAAGTCCATTGTTTGGTTAATAGATAGATCTTGTTAAATTCATATTCATTTCATGTGATCTCTTATTTCATTACCATGATTTTATTTAGTAGAAGTCACATTTGATGACATTGATTTCTATTATTATAAATCTTCTATTTTGTTGTCCCTAAGGTATTATTAATGTTTCTTTTGTTATATCAAGGGTGGAGTAAATTATAGGCATCTCTACCCAAGTAATATACCTTCTTGAACAATACATATATTTTGTATATGACATGCAGTCGTTGGAGGGAGTGTCACATATTTATCTTTGAATGATCTTGTTGTGGGGTTTCACTTGATAAACTGAAAACCGTGATAATACTATATTATCAAAATTATCATTAGAACCAAGACTATCAAATTGGTTTTTCATGGTCATGTTGATATGTCAAATGATCATTTCATCATTGATCTATCACATCTGGTAGTCTTTCAAACATCTAGTCACCAATGGATGGTCTTCCACGCAATCTAATAAGACATTTTTGGGGTCCATTGTGAGATTAATATAGCTTATTAGAGGCCTTTCGTGAGATCATGTTGTATTTGCATATGACTCTCACGTGATCATGGTATGTTTTTTGGGGAGTCACATGAGATCCATGATGATCACATTAGGTTCATAACCACATTCACATGAAAATTAATGTATATTCTCTTCGTTAGAGACTTATTCCTTTTTCAATATTTTATTCATAATTTTTTTAAAAAAAATGGCCATTTCCCATTGGTTTTCTAGTAGGGTTCCACATGAGCATTATGGGGTCCTTAGAAGGATGCAAAAACGGTCCTAGATAATTAGTCTTCTTATTTTTGGTATGTAATGTGATCAATGGTGGATCTTTGGATGATTTTTCATAATATTCAAGGATAATCACTACACATTTATATAGAGCCTAAGGGGAATCACAAGATTGAATATACATGTTTGAGGACCATAGAATTATTAATGTGACACTCCAACATGCACTCATGTGATAATCTCGACATCTCACAATATGGTGTCCACGGTCCTTGAAATGGCATAAGAACATCCCCTGAAAATCATTGTAACTATCCATTAAATTAAGATTATAATTTTTCCAACATTATTTTATAAAATAATTTGTGTGATTTTCATGAATTTATTTATTAAAAAGTGTTATGGTCATAGGAACTCATCTGGATTTCTTCGCATGACCATAAGTTTTTGTCTGGATACATTCACATGAAAAAAGGGTTTGATAGAGGAGATTCATGTGAACAAAAATAGAACATTCACTATGAGTAAATTATTCACATTTCCTTCTCATGGTTATGCAATAATGTTTCTTTCGGTAGGTTATGCAATCCCCATAATTCATACACCATGACATCATGTAGTCAAGCTACTCCTTCACTGGTTTTTAGAGTGAATTATTCCCATTCTATGGAAATTAGACCAATTCCCAAATTTTTTTGTTCTCATTTTGTGGGTGCCAACAAACACCCAAAGAGATTGGACTGTAGAGATAATGACAAAGTTAAGATGAGTGTAAATACCTGCCTGAATCTTTGGGGATTCCATTGTTTAGTGTCTCAGACACCATTTGTTCCTCCATTTGACCTTCTTTATTCCTCATAATATCTTATAAATAAATGATTGAGTGGTAGATCTTTCAACTGGTGACTTAAAACACTATAGATCTTGTGATTTTTCCTATCTTGTGACACCTTAAGAAGACCTCATCGCATTATCTGTTTTGAAATAACTATGTAAAAGAGAATATTTGCGAGATAGCTATGTCTTCTATCATAGTGTGATATCCCGCATCTAATAGAGTTTATCAAACATTATGTGAATTAAATCATGATAATCTTATTGAACAATGACCCATGTCATCAACATCATGTCTATATTACATGCTTCACCTGATTTGTTGGCTTAGTCGCATGATAGCTTAATCATCATGAAAATTGTGTGAAAATCTCAGGGTCACGTTATCATATGTCTTGTAACAGATCATTTGGTCACAAGATTTTTTATGGGTCATGGGATTCATTATATTATCCATGTGTTGTGTGATTTGAAAGACTTGTATTTGGTCAAGCGATAGAGAGACCTATATCCAGTCATCTAATTATGAATCCTTTTATGTTTCATATGATTTTAATGACACTGATTGACTTATAAATTTTTTAGGGTTCCTTTATAATCTAACATAAACTAATTTTTTTTCATACATATGGATTCTAATTCCCAATCATATTCCAATGGAGCTAGTTAGAGGGATATAATTACTAGGAATCAAAACATCGATCCTCAGTATCATGTGTTCTGAAAAGAGAAGAATTTGAAGGGGATTATACCACTTAAACTTCAGAGCTATCCCCAGTCACACTAGGTTCCTTTGTATGGACTTGATCTATAATATTATAATGTAATTCTTTATCCTAATGATAATGTTCCATATTTTTGGGCGTCTTCTTCCCTTTAATGTGTTCAAACTATAATTTTTGAATCTATTAAATTGGTTATAGCATTGTTGTAGGGTATTTCCTATATTTTGGTGAACTCCCCTCACCTTCTACTTGGTTGTGATCTTTCCCACCAACCAATTGATCAATAGTTTTGAGAATACTCATCTCCTCCTTTAAAAAATTGATAAATGGTTGGATCTCTAATTGGAACATAAAAATTGGTGGTATCTTTTTTAATTAATTGGCTTGTATATTCTGGTTCAAGAAGAGAATCTCCTAATTCTTCGACCAGATACGTTCTATTATCTTTATGAGGGATCATAGATATCTCAACTTGTCCTAAATTATCATTCATAACATCTCAAAAAGTTTATTATCCATTGTTTTATCATCACTAATTACTTTTATAAATCCCATGTAGATGTAGCGATTAGCCATTAGGATATTTACTAAATGGGAGAAATATCTATTCTTGGGTAGGTGTATGAAAAATTTCATCCTACCAAGGAAATTTAGAATAACCATTCTCAAAATATGACCTAGAAAAGAAATATTATCACCATTGATAAGGAGAACATAATAGAGATAAATCTATGCTCACTAATTTCATTCAAATACTTGATCAATAAATTTATCAATCATAGTGGGACTAAACAAACATCAACATACCATGTTTGATGCCATTTTGGTTATTCTCGTGGTAGTATGAGATATTATTTGTCCATCCATGATGCTTGGGAATATACCATATGGGGTTACTGAGATATAATTAATGTATCCCTAAGTCTTCAAGTAATGGGGTTTTTATCCAAATTTTTTAACAGATATATTTTCCCAAATGAGGATAAATATCTTGGAATTCATGTGGTAACATTGGTGATTGTAGTGTGATTTGAATAGGGGGAATTTTATCCCAAATTTATCAACCCCCAAAAACATCTATAATCTCCTTTTCCATATATAATAAAGGCATCATTCCTTATAGGATCGGTGTGCCCTTCTAGTTCTCATTCTATATTATAGGAGAAAACTTATGATACTAAAAATATGATAATAGTACTAGAATACCTAATGATTTGTTCTTCCTATTCATTTGAATATCTTTGTTGTTTTGGTGATGCCATAAGTGTCCAATGAGTTCATTGGCTTATTGATAGGGCATGATTCATTCAACTACAAGACTTAACGATAACCAACTAGGATAATTATTGATAATGGTAGTGTCTCTCTCAAGGAGTGTTAATATAAAATATATCCCTATGATGGGGTTCTTTTTGAAAATGTATATGTGTTTATTATTTTTTATCCATATACCCTATATTGGTTTCCAATAAAATTTGGATCTATTCAAATTGAATCTCCTCTATCTTCAGCTATAGTTTGAGGAGAGAAACGTCTCGATATTATCCTCTAATTTTGGATTATATTAGAATGTGATGAAAAAATGAAAAAATTATTCTTCCACATACTGGTGCAACTATATTACTATATTATGAATATTACTAGGCTTGGTTGGAAGCCTACATGAGCAGTGTAATTAATAGATTGGTCAATTAGGTGAAAACCCCATATGCTTCCCCAAGCATGTTATCAGTAGAAACAATATAGTTGATTCAAGAAAGTGTTGATCCTCGAAGGAAGTGTTATCAACCAATTGATGGAAATATCATAAGCTAGATAAATGTTTTGAGGAAAATGGTTCTTTGATATCAATAAAGTTCATTGCGTCTTTTGGGAGAGGAACACATGAAATTTCTTCTCTTTCTTCTTCATCAGCTCATCCAACTATTCCTCCTTCTGACGTGCCAATATTATTGGTTATATAGAAAAATGTTCCACACTATAAACTTTGTAAAAAGAACATGACCTAATTACCAAGACTAATATATAAGAGTTTCAGGGAAAAATGGAATGCCTTCTATTTCTATTCTATGATTTGGGGATATGTGGATTTGACTTCCAGCAATTGAATGATATCATACGAAAAACATTCATGATAAAAAAATTATGTTTTATCGAGGGGTAATTACACATTTTAAGATAGAAATAACATTCTATAATTATTAAGGAAATAATTAGTGGTTATAAAATAGAGGCATAAGATAATATCTCAGCTTCACTCTCAGATGGATGAATTTACATTGTAGATAGTGAAACATGAAGATATCTTATCTTTCTCAATGTCCGGTAATTCGATATCATCATACATATTGGTGATTATTAATAAATTTGTTGAGAAGTTTTAATATTTTATCAAAACTAATTATCCTTGGGACGTAGAAAAAAATGAAGGGTGGTTGGTGCTTCAGAACTCAATGAACACCTCTCCCCAAAAATTTATTGATTTGGAAAATTCAGCCAGTCAAATTTTATTGTTTTGTGATCTCAGATTTTACTTTTATTTGAAAAAAAATACTTAGAGATGATAAATATTGATTATATTCCACTTTTTTATAGACCTTATGAATGTGTAAATCATCTGATCATTACAAGTCTTTTTCCATCATTATTTCATTTATGATGATCATGAAATTTTACTGATCTGATATCACATGGATGATCTATGATACCAATATTTTTTATAATAATAATTAATATCAAACACCATGATTATAATTCCTAAACAAAAATATATTTATCAATAGAATTTCCCTGGAATGCAATCCAACATGAGATTCCTCATTGATTTACCAGCTTTAGTTGTCTTGTGATCACCTATTTTAATAAGATGATTTAGGTATGATATAGATCATGGAGGGAGAATTTTATAATTTTTTTCTTAATTCAATCGATATAGATAACATTGAATTATTTATTCTAGGGATGAGTAATGATCCTTACGAGCTATTAAAAATTTTATTTATATTTCCCTAACATTTCCCTATGATTAATATATGGTAATTCATAGTAGGCATGGACTTGGATATTTCTTAGGTTTCCCTCTTAGTTTTTTGACCAATGTGGTTTTATGCCATTTAAATTTTTTGAGTTCTAAATAGTTCATGGATCACAAAACGTATATGTCTAGTAAGTAGAGACATGAATTTTTCATAAGTATCCCTTTTTTGTTTTCATCCTGTAGAGAAATGTGTCTCTTTCAGTTGGCTATTTTAATAACATTATTACTAGAACGTTGATATAATGTATTATACGTTATTATAGTTTAGAACTTCTATTTATGTAGTTTATTCTCTTTTATATCAATCCTTTAAGGACGAGTGAAATTCCATTTTTATGTAATGTTTTAATTTCATTTTAATGTCTTCTAGTATAGAAATCTTCAATGAAGTTTAATGTATTTTGGTAAAGGATCCATTCATTAAATTTATCATAATGTGGTAAGGATGGAGATGAATATTTAGTTTAATGTCATGCTGCAACGAATTATTTTCATAGAAATAAAGGTTGGATATTAATGATTTGTTCAAGGACCATACATCCTAAGTAATGAATAATCATGAAGGGTCCCGAGACCCGACATTATAAATTGATATTTTGATTAAAAAATGTTCATGAATGATTAAAACCGCTTATGTTATTATAGAAAATATGTAGGATGAATTTGCATTATGGTTTGTGGTACTCTGTATCATTTACATATTTTTCATTATTGTAAATTGAAATATTAGGTATTTGAAGTCCACATGGATAGTTGGAAAATGTGTTTTTTAATTTATAACACAAAAGTTTTAACTAATAAATATGGAATGGGGTGGACATACTATAGTTGAACCATAAAATCCTATGGTGTCAGGATGTTCCATGGTGTCATTAGTGTCTCACAAGTATTAAAGTTAATTACTTGTAAGGATGATATTCCTCTCATTGGTAGTATAGATTTATTAATGCATCATCCCATAGGGAAATCATTCAAAGTCATGTAGAGGAGATCCCTAATCTATTCTAGGGTCCTTAAGTGATTTTTTATTTCTCAAACATCTATACTATGAAGTGGGTTATGGATAAAATCACAATCCAATAATGGTTTTGGAACCATAGGTAAATTTATCCCTAGGTTCGGAGGTTCTAAACCACCTCCATTGGTTTTATTGTCATATGGTGTTGGATATAAAATTGTTCGGGAATGTAGTTTCACACTCCTACCATGAGAAAGGGTTTAATATTCCATGATGTAACATCAAGCATGTAGAATCTTCTTGAATAGTCTCTTTGTGGAGATTGAAAATCATGATCCTGAATATCTATGTTAGATATGTGTGGGAACCGGTGGGTACATATAAACAATTGGTAATGGTGGGATCCTATCATATTCCACGCGGTCGGGACAATAACTCTTGGAATTAAGGGTGTCCTTCCTAGGATCAAAGGGTCAGTTTGGATGAACCTATCCTTGTTACATCTTTTTTATAAGGGAGATCCAATAGAAAAATATACCAAGGCCCATGTGGTTTTAATAGACGTATTTAAACTCAAAGAACTTGTTTTTTTAGCTCAAACCTCAAAGGAATAAAGGAGTTCTATAAAAAGTGTAATATTAGGGAAGGGAACAAGCACACAAAAAGTTGTGTCACTGCCTAGTGAGCATTTTTTCATGTTGACGTGATGTAAAAAAAATTACTATAACATTTTCCTAGACCAATTCTTAAAATGTACATGTCTTGGATTTTACTAGGTCTATAAAGTGGTCCCTATGTGTTTTTTTCTTGTTTATTTATGCTATATCTTATTCCTAAACACTTGAGATGAAGAGATTAGTGACAAGAGACTTGAAATTTTCTTTGGATTCATGTTGTGTGTTTTCACCCTGAACATTTTTATGTCTCTTTAACTAGTAGTGTAGTGCCTTGTTATTTGTACCATCAAAGGATTAAGTTTAAGGTTTAACAGTTTTGACCAAGGTGCATAATCATTATAGTCATGATGAACATAGACCTAATATCAAGGGATTTTTATAAAATATCCTAAAAAAGGATACCATTATTCAAGTGTATTGTAACATAGGTTTGAGAAAAAGATGAATATTTTTTAAATCATGGCTTGAGGTCCTTGATTCATGATTAATGGTATGGGAAAATAATTCCAAGGATAGCCCAAAACACCATACTGTGTGGAGTTCTTCCACAGTGAATTCCGGATAACAAGGATCATAAAGACCATCCTATAGGGCCAGGGTTCCTCATGATCGTGGGTTAGATCCCTTTTGAAGATCCACCTATAGCAAGGTCAAATAGAGAGTTCTATTTTTTTCTATGGGTTGTGAAATGATTACAGCACAATGAGGAATTCAATACGTGATGTGTGATTTCTGGGTTGGGGTTTTTTAAAGATAAAATAATCACCTCATACTATGATTGACTAGGGTCTAGTTCTTGTGGTCCTCTGATAAGGAATTATTATGGGTGATGGCCTACACATTTTTATTTCATGAAGGGGTACTTATCTTCATGCATTTTAACTTCATTAAATAATGATATTTGCAATGAAATCTAATGTCATTCATTAATTATGTCGGATCTAATGTGAAATTATTCAAGATATTGTTTGGGGAAAATTTAATTGGGCGATAGAATTTAAATGTAGGGAACACCTTTTATGCATGCATAGTATTATTTATGGGTAGCAATATATCAGAGAACATTCAATCATATATTTCTCAAGGAAAAAAGTAATCCATACATATATCTAATTCATTTTTATTCAAATAGATTATTCAAGATGCAACAATATTTAAAAAATGGTATATTCAAATTTTATTGATGGTATTCCCTAATTATAATTATGAATATTGTAAAGGATAGGTTCATCCCATATCATATCCTTTAAGGATATACCTCTATGTAGATATGAATTGAATGTTGAGGATATGATCATGAGTGATAGTGACCCATGGATGGGATTATGATTGGAGGATCTAGGTGTCACTATATATCCTATGATGGATGCAATATGTCTACATGTCGTTATCAATATCTCTTTGCATTGGTCGGACCCATATATAGGAGGGGTTCCTTTTCACCATCAATATTAATAACAGACACATTATTAGATATTTTGGAATCACATTGTATCTTGTTATGTAAGAGTGAACCCACACATACTTCTTGACTGAGAAACATTTCATGTAGGTCTGACCCATTCATAGAGGGGGGAATTGATCCGAATGATTATTATGGACGGAACTAGGATTTGATATTCATGAATCAATACAACTATCATGATGATAGAAATCAAGACACATATAGTTCTTGAATGAGAATGTAACCGCACAATTCATACCTAAACATAGAGAGGGGAATTGTCCTAATTTATTATTACAGTTGGATGCAACATAAGAGATATGAGAATCACAACATATCATATGATGATATTAATCAATGAACACATAGTTCATTTACAGTAAATTCTACACAAAGTTATTCCATATATATAGAGGAAGTATTATTCTTATTGATTATTGCAAAAAGACCTAGGATTAGAGAGATGGGAATTATAACACCCGAAACTTTTATAAGAAATATTTTGTTTTATATAAATCATCAAAGTAATCTTTCACTACACACAACACTAGCTTGGCTTTCTTTACACGCAATCATGACCTTCCTTGATTGCTTTCATCGTATGCAATACCGAGTTTCACTAAACAATGATATGCTATTAAATTATTATTAAAACTAGCCGTTATAAATAGTAATAACCACTTTTTAAAATTTTTTAAATTTTATTTTTTAAAATGGACTTTATTTTTGGATTCGGAATATCGAGAATAGCATAGGGTGAAATTTTGGTATTTTTCTGAAAACTTTCAATTTTTGATGAATAGTGAAAACACTAGGTTAATATTTAAAAACCGACTTTTTATTTAAATAATTATTTATTTTATTAAAATTTATTTTAGGTAAAAATTGATACATCATACCTATATAATATCAATTCAATTACTTGGAGTAATTTTATAAGATTTTTAGATATATAAAATTTTATTGAACTTTTCACCGTCTTTTACCCACCTCCTAGGAGAATTTGAAAATTTACATAAAACATAATTTTACCGCTGCATTGAGTGGAATTTCACAAATCTAAGAGACACTGTTGATTTCAGTATGTAAAATGTGGTTCAATGAGATGAAAATAATTTTTGGTGAGTAGTAACTTTTTACTTTTATTTACCACGGTTAAAAGTAAATACGGTAATTAAGGGTAAAAATGATATTATTATTACCCTAACACATGTCCTAATTCTATTGGATAAGTGTAATTCGGACAAAAACAGCCTTAGGAATAAAATATGACCATTTAGGCCCACATGGGTTAGATTAGGACATTTATTATTAATTTATTTAAAGAAGGGTTAAAATAGTTAAAATCAATGTTTAATAAGTAAATAATTTTTAATATAGGGTTATCCATATGATAAATTCGAAAATAAATATTCATTAGAAAGCTAATAATATTTCCTACATAATGGTTTATTATGTGTAAATTTTAGAAATTAAATAATTTAATTTATTTACTACACAAAGATGATGTAGTAAATATATTATTAATGAAATATTGACATAATTGATGTTATAAATACCCAAATTAATGTAATTTAAGACTTTTTATGAATTAAACTACTTTTATAGGTTAATATGACATGTTATTATGGATTTAATTAACTGTTTTCGAACTAATCATTCTGTTTTGAATATCACAAAAATAAATTACTAAATAGTGTCAAAATTGACAAAAAATAGTTTTTAAAACAACTATTATATTATTAATTGTTATTTTATTCCTAAAAATATAGGGTTTGGAAAAATTACATATATAAGGTTATATATATTAATAATAAACAACTTGGGGTTATTTTGGCTTGTTATAGTATGATTATTAACCTTATAGTGTAAGAACACAAAAAGACACGGTAAAAGTAAAATTATCTAACTTAAAGTTAATTCTAAATGATAAGGTGAAAATAGTTAAATAAACTTGTCCAAATTCTATTGGATGAGATTATTTCGACCCATACCCACCTTATATTCTATTTAAATCAATTTGGAGCTATTTAAAACCGAATATGACATTATAATAAAATATATTTTTAGTTTTTTCAAAGGTGCGCCTCTCGTCCCTTATAAAAGGGAACCTCCTCCCTCTCCTCGTCACACCAATTTGAGCCTTCATTCTCGGCCAAACCCTGCCAATTTCACTTTCCCATTTCCCAAGAATCATCCTAGAGGTCATGGTATTCTTCAAAGACCAATTTTAGTGCCCTAAAAGGGGTCTCAAGAGGCGCTTCAAAGAAGAGGTTATGTCCATTACCGATTCTTTAAACTTTATTTCTTCTTCCACTTATTCATCATTCGTTGTTTCATTATAAATTAATAACATCAGTATCAATAATATACAGATATGTTATTATAAATATGAAACGACCCTATTTCACCATCTATCCATCCTACGGAAAACAAAATCACCGCGCGTGCATACGTACAGAATACCGTCTCCACGCGGTGGTGTAATCGATTTTCCACCACCACCATACTTGGATGGGTATAATGGTGTATAGAATGAATATATATGATTATTGTAAAGTGACAATGATTCTGAAATAGTACACATACACTCCAATACAATTCCACGATCATGGAAACGTTATCATCACTCGTGCATACGTACGGAATACTGTCTCCACGATGTGATGTGACTCGTTCTACTTGAATTTCATTGCATAATGATTACATAAATGAATTTATTGAATAAATATAATATATATTACAATAATAAAATTCAGGAAATGATGTATCTATAACCTAAAAATAATAATAAGAATTTATTCGACAAAACACGCATAAAAACAAAATGTAATAACCACGCGAATAACAAGTAGCAACGAAATATTACTAATAATAAGATAAGAAGATGACCATATATTATATAATAACAATGAGTATGATTCTGGAATAAGTCAATGACCTTATTTAAATCATTATACAAGAGGTTCGGAACTTAAAAAGCAAATCGGACATAATGTAAGGGAAAATCTCGCAATCTCAATTGTTATCTGAGATTGTTTATACATCAGAATTCACAGGGGAATATTTATCATCCATATCCATGTTTCCTCAATATGTAAGGTTATTTATGTCCTCCTAAAATTTTTTAAATCCAATTTTACTATTCAGTGAATTTTTAGTAAAATATATGAAAGTAATCTTTTGTCGTTATTTGTACGAGGTACTTTTTGACTTTTCCAACAAAAGTACGAGAAGAATGTTTTTTTAACTTATACGGCATGAATGGATTATTAAATATTATTTCCAAGAATCATACTTTAAATGTTTTCATGTTTATTTTAAATCAAATTCTTTTATTTTAAAATTGTATGACATGTTAAGAAAGGAAAAAAGATTTTGAAGTAGAAAGGATATTTTCCTCAAGAATGGCGTTCAAGTGTTTTATCAAAATTATTTTCCATCTAAGATAATATAGGGTTCTGTTTCTATGACTATTATTACATTTATTTTATTATGTTGTGATGGAAATATTTTTATGAATTCCTTTATCTTATATGAATTATTTTATGATGTCACAATGTTTAAGATTCCCATTTTTATTACATGGGTTATGCTATGATATATGGTTTTTGATTTTGTGGCACACATGAGAATGGTATAATTATGAGATTGGTGGGACCAATATCTCCCTCCAATGCATTGGGTAAAGATTTTATATCTCATGAGATAGACACGACTGGAATGGCATGTTAAACCGGTTCAGTGAAACAGGACTGAAACGCGGAATGAACTCGATTCCGAAATAGACATTATCCACTAAGATTGTCTTGGCAATGAGTCTTGACTAATAAGAAATGATTCTATATAATTATGTGTGTATGACACAAATAATCATGTTTTATGTTATGATTATTGTGATTACATTTCACTACCATGATTTATCCCATGTTATGAAATATTAATATCTTTTTTAGGGTAATATTTCCAAAATGTTATGTTCTTATGAATATGATGTGATTGATATTTCATTTGGTTACCCTTACTGGTCATTTGAGCTCAACCTTTTGTATGTTTTCTTTCCCTAGGCCATGAAGAAGTTAATTATGTAATATATGCCAAAATGGACTATAGATATGATGAAATAAATGGGAGACAGTGTAGAAGCTTTATGAACCAGTTGTTTATGTTTCCCAGTTTCTAAAGACACTATACCTATATGGACCTTTCCTAGTTTTGTTATATGTTGTAATAAGTGTGCTTTAATTTTGAAGTAATAACCATCTATCTAATGTATGGGTCATTATAGTTGGTATCAGAGGAAAGGTATAGTTATCCTTTGGAAACTAGGATGTGAAAGCCTTAGTAAGAACCCTACGGATAAGTCTAAGCATAGAACACAATCTTACTATTTTTGAAATGCACATGAATAACCTACGATAAGACCTTAAGTGTGAAATTTTATTCTTGATTATTTGGTTTTCCTAATATAATTAGTGTTTTTCACACTATTATTCTTGGTTTTAGTCAATGGATGGAACCCGACGGAACAATGTTAATGTGGAATGCGACGGGAAATGCAATGATTGTACCCCTGAGCAACAAAACATTATGGGAGATGGAATGAAAAATCGTGTATCCATGCTCACACAAATTTCTCAAGCTATGAATTATGCAGGACATACAAACGAGCAAAGTAAGGAGCAACATTTTATTGAATCCTTCATGAGACAGCGTCCACCGTCATTCAGCGGGTCTACTGATCCATTTGTTGATGAACAATGGATCAGTACTACTGAAATGATATTTTCAGTTCCTCAATGTTATGAACATGATAATGTCATCATAGCAGTTTATCGCTTCGAAGGTGAAGCTGATCAATGGTGGAATCTTATCAAGAATACAAGGCCAAGAGATGAAATTGAGTCCATGGAATGGGAAGAGTTAAAGAACTTATTTTTCAATAAGTACATCCCTAGTATTATCCGAACTAAGATGGAGAAGGAGTTTCTTGAACTAAAGGAAAAGGATGATGAATCTGTTGGTACCTATGAATCAAATTTTACAAGACGTCCAAGGTACGCTTGTGGTATTATTATCCTACCTGAGAGTAAGATTGATAGATTCTTTAGTGGTTTAAAACCAAGTCTTCGAAGGGAATTATCCATAACGGACATCAATATCTACGAGGAAATCATTCGATGTGGTCTCAAAGATGATATGGAGATTGGAGTAACCCATCAGTCATATGGGTTTGATAAGAAGAGAAAAATTGAATTCAATGGAAAATCTGAAGACCACACTAAAAAGAAGATTAGTTTTACCTTATGCTCAAAGTGTGGAATGAAACATGGAGGAAATTGTCTTAAGGGTACAAAGAAATGTTATAAGTGTGGAAAAGAAGGTCATCGGGCAATTGAATGTCGAAATAATGGGAAGAAGATGTTTAATGATGCAAACAATGGAAGGAATACACAGAATGAACCAACTAAACTTCAATGTTTCATGGGCAAGGATATGGGGCATTATGCCAATAAATGACCAAATCCAAGAGTTGATGATGATGATCGATGTCAATAAACTCTTAAGGCCAATGAAAAAGGAAATTCGCATGCAATTACTATCGGTGATGTGGAGTATGACAATGATGGGGTGAGAGGTACACTTACCATCCACTCTAAAGTAGGAAATTTTTTATTTGATTCTGGATCCACCCACTCTTTTATTTCTAATGAATTTTCTAAGGGTATCGCTGTATTACCTCAACAATTAGATGTTGAGTTGGTTTTGACAACTCCTAATTGCACAACAATCGCATCAAAAGTATACAATTCTTCTCCGATTGAAGTTTATGGGAATGTGCTTCCTGCAAATTTTGTGATCCTTCCTATAGTGTAATTTGATGTGATTCTTGGCATGGATTGGTTTTCTTTATATGGATCTCATATCAATTCCCAAAGAAGGGAAGTCACATTTCATATTCCAGATCAATCTATGATCGTCTATCGATGCAAGAATGAGAATAACCTTCCATTGGAAATTTCTTCCATCTTATGGGTCTTGATTCCACTAAATGAAGGTTATTTATCTCAAATGGTTGGAGAGAAACTCATGATTAATAATATTCCCATTGTACGGGAGTTTGATGATGTCTTTCTAGAGGAATTTCCAGTTCTTCGACCAAATCGTGATGTTGAGTTTTCAATAGAACTCGTACCAGGTTCTTTGCCTATTCCAAATACACCTTATAGAATGGCCCCAATTGAGTTGTAAGAATTTAAGGAGAAACTCCAAGAGAATTTTGATAAATTATTCATACGCCCTCGTGCGTCACCTTGGGGAGCACATGTTCTGTTTGTTAAGAAGAAAGATGTATTAATGAGACTCTGCATTGATTATCGAGAACTTAACATGATCACTATCTAGAAAAAATATCCTCTCCCACACATTGATGACTTATTTGACAAACTACGCGGAGATCAACACTTTTCCAAGATTGATCTTTGTTTAGGTTATCATGAATTAATGGTCAAAAGGGAGGATATACTAAATACGGATTTCCGTACAAGGTATGGATAGTATGAATTTATAGTGATGCCATTTGGTCTTTCTAATTCCCCTGTTATCTTCATGGATCTAATGAATAGAGTATTTAGAGACTATCTTGATCAGTTTGTGGTAGTCTTTATAGATGATATTCTTTTCTATTCAATGTTCAAGGAAGAACATGAATATCACTTGATAATTGTATTAAAGGCCCTATGAAAGGAGAAGCTTTATGCCAAATTTACTAAGTGTGAATTTTGGATCAAAAAAGTTTCATTTTTGGTTCACGTAATCTCAAAAGAGGGGATATCTGTGGATCCAGCAAAAACAGAGGTTATCGAAAGATGGTCAAGACCAACAACAGTAACTGATATCCGAAGTCTTCATAGTTTGGCTGGATATTACCAACGTTTTGTGAAAGATTATTCAAGGTTATCTAACCCACTCTCCAAGTTGACTCGAAAAGGAATTATGTTTGTTTGGATAGATGAATGTAAAGAGAATGTCAAAGATCTAAAAAGAAGGTTAGCTAGTGCACCTGTGCTCACACTACCTTGCAGGGGAGAAAGGTTTGTGATCTATAGTGATGAATCCAAGAAGTGACTGGGGTGTGTTGTAACACCCTGAGATTTTATGAAAAGTATTATTTTTAATTAATGTCTTGTGTTGTACGCTACACCAAATGGAGCTTTCACAACACGCATCCCTAACATGACTTTCATTACACGCAATCGCGACCTTCCTTGATAGTGTTTGTTGTACGCAATACCGTGTTTTACTAAACAACGATATATTAATATAATATTATTATGAACTAGCAGTTATGAATAGTATTAACTAAAATATTAATTTTATAACATTATTATTTATCTTACACATTTTCTAGAACATGGTATAAGAACAAAATAATTTTTTCGGGTAAAATAAGTATTTTTTAAAAAATACAGTTTTGCCGCTTTTTGATAGCACACCCACATTAAATCAAGTTTTTGACATGTTTATAAGTTAAATTTGAGAAAATAAAATTTTTCTTTGGAATCAGGAAATAAAAATTTACTTTGGATAAATTTTTCATATTATTCTGATAACTTTCAAATTTTAATGAATAGAAAAAACACGCTATATTTTAATTAAAAACAAATTTTTTCATCACAATAATTTATATGGTAACATTATAATATTTAATGGTTTTAAAGTATAAATAGAATATATTATTACAATTTAAAATAATGTATGTCATAAGCATTGATTTTACATTAAATTCGTAGGTTAAATCAATTCAATCTTTTACAATGTTTTAAAGAAAAAACTGGTTTCTTTCAAAAACGAGATTAATTTTGATTTAATTTCTGCAACTTTTGTGTATTGAATTTGGAAAAATGGATTATATATTTGGAATCAGTGGGTCCAAATTATGTTAATAAGATACTTTTTATTTTTGGACATTATGAATAGTAACTACGGTAAATTTTATTTACCATACTTAAAGGTAAATTAGTTAATTAAGGGTAAATATAATATTATAAAATTACCCTAAAACATGCCAAAATTCTATTGGATGGATATCTGTAGACCCATATAACCTAAGGGTTGGATTAGATTCATTTTATGGACTTTTTACCATTAAAAATAATTTAATTATTATTAAAACCAAAGAAAGTTACAACATGTCACTCTCTTAAATCTTATAAGTATAATAATTTTAATTTATTGATAGACATCATAAAACTTAGAAAATGAATAGTATACAGAAATCTAATAAAATTATCTACATCATGTTAATTTATTTAGAATTTTTAGGGATTATGTAATTGTCATTAATGGTTATACATTAATGATACAGAAATTATTTATTAAGTGGGAAATAAGTAATATAGATTTTATTGAAATAATAATACCCATTAAAAGGCCCACAAACCTGACAAAAACGTATTTTTAGTGTATATATACACCCTAATCATCCAATGACCTAATATATAACCGTTAGGAGCCTTATAAAAGTGATTATGACACTTATATTATTTTATTTTAAATGATTCCAAAGATGTCACATTCATAATTTAATAAATATAACAATTTAAATATTGTGATTTTTAGATGATAAATTCGAGTAAAACTATGATTGTGAACGGTAATATATTTATCTTCATCATAGGATTTTATTTTTAATTTTTATCCAACAAATAAATATATTAAATAATTATACAAAAATGATGTAGTAATTATTTTAGTAAGAGATAAACCAAATAAATGGTTTTAAAAATAAAAAAAATAAATATTATATGAACTATTTAATGTGATCCACTAATTTTATAGAATCCTATGACCTTTTATGAATCTATTAATGCTTTTAGTTATAACATATCTTCTGTATATATTTTCTTTAAATTCAAATAAATGAACAGTGTCAAAATTGACACTATTGTTATTTTATAAAAAAACATATGATAAAATTGTTTAAAAATCACAACAATTTTTAAAAATTATAAATTTAAATTTATATTGTCTATAATGTTATAAAGAAAACAATTATTGAAAATTCACAACAAATAAGTAATTAATTATTACAATTTAAAATTTAGAATTTTATTACCACAAATAAACATAAATAGATTAAATAAGGATAAATAAAAATAATAAGGACTAAAATAAGATCCAAACATGTATAAATTTGATTGGATGATGCGCTTATAACCCTATATCATCTAATATTAGAATATGATTCATTTTTGGAGGTTTTTAATGGGGGTAATATTTATTATAAATTAATATTTTTAAAAATTCCAAAGGTGCCCCTCTCCTCCCTTATAAAAGGGAACATCCTCCCTCTCTTCCACACAGCACTTTGAGCCTTCAAGCTCGGCCAAACCCTGCCCAATTATCTTCTCCACTTCCCTAGAAACATCCTAGAGTTCTTGGACTTCTTTAAATACCAAGTTTAGTGACCTAAGAGGAGGTCTCAAAGAGGCGCTTCAAAGAAGAGGTAATTTCCGTTACCGATTCTTTCACATTTATTTCTTCTTCCACTTATTCTTCATAGGTTGTTTAATTATGAAGTAATAACATCAGTATCACTCATATACTAATATGTTATTTTAAGTATGAAACAATCCAATTTCACCATCTATCCATCCTACAGAAAATGAAATCATCGCGAGTGTGTAATTACGGAATACCGTCACCACGTCGTGGTGTAATCTATTTTCCACCACCACCTTACTTGGATGGGTATAATGGTGTAAATAATAACTATATATGATTATTTTAAAATGATATTGATTCTGTAATAGTATTAATAAACTCCAACAAAATTCCACAATCATGGGAACGATATCATCGCTCGTGCGTATGTACGGAATACCGTCTCCACGACGCGATGAGATTCATTCTCAATGATTAACCATTTGTAAATGATTATAAACTATATATAATAATTAAGCATGAAATATATGACATAATAATGATACTGGATTTATGTATATATATATATGTATGTCATCCAATTAATTCCATTCAATTCAATGAGGAAACGAAAACAGCGTTCCTGCGTACGTACGGCCTACCGTCTCCATGAATAGTGTATTTCGTTCAATTTATCAAACTATTATATATATGTATATTCTGAATATATATTATATATAAATCATGTTTTACATTCTGGATGTAAGTAATCATGATCTAAGTAATCATATGAATAATTACATGTCAAAACACGGACGACAAATGAAACGATTTTACCCAAAACGCTATTTAACATGGAATTTACTAAAGAACGGGTAATATAATGTCAAAAGTCAAAACTATATGATATCATAACAATTAATATGATTCTGTAATAAGTCAATAACATTATTTATATCATTATACAGGAGGTTTGGATACGTATGATGCATATCGGACCAATGGTAATGGATAATTTTGCAAATCTCATTTTTTTTATCTGAGATTGCTTATATGTAAGTATTTACTGGGGTTCTTGTTATCATCCATGACCATGTTTTCTAAAAGTTTTTATATGTATTTTTAATTTCATATTTACCAATTTTTGACTTTTACTACTTGGTATGTATGGAATCTTTCTTTTACGAGTTACTTTTTCACTTTTCGGACAAAAGTACGAGAAGATTGTTTTTTTAACTTATATAGCACGAACGGATTTTTACTATTTTATAAAGCCTTATTTTCATGAAGCTTCCTCCAAAATATTTCATGAATATTTTCAATATAATTCTTTTCTTTTAAAATTGCATGACATTTTGTGAAAAAAAATGATTTTGAAGAAGAAGGGATATTTTCCTCAAGAATTCATTTCAAATGTTTTATCAAAACCATTTTTCCATCTAAGATGACATTATTTCATATGTGTATGTTTCAAGTATAATGTCACTATGATTTAAATGGTTTCACTTTATTATTATGAAATGATATCCATTTCTTTTATATGGATTATGTGATGATGGGATGATGTTTATGAAACCCATTTTATTCGTTGGGTTATTATGAATGATGTATGTTTATTTTGTTGCACAAGTAAGAATGATTTCATTATGAGATGGGTGGGACCTATATCTCCCTCCAATGTATTGGATAAAGATTTATATCTCATGAGATAGAAATGGATGGAACGAAAAGTTAAACCGGTTCAGTAATACAGGACTGGAACGAGGAGTGAACTCGATTCAGAAAGGGACTTTGTCCACTAAAATGGTCTTGGAAGCAATGCCTTGGCTACTATGGAAATCATATCATGTTATTAATGGTTTCTAAAATTACATGTTTTATTCCCATGATATTTTATCATTCTAAATGTAACTTTACGATCTATGCCTTACGTAATTCCATGTTTTATGTCATTTCTCAAGCTTTTGATGTTTAAACATTATGTTAATGTTTTTAATTTTAAATGTATATGGTATGTTTTATTTTATCCATGATTACCATTACTGAGCATTTGACCGCACCATTTTTATTTTTTCTTTTCCCCTGGATATAAAGAACGGTTTTAGGTAAGAAAAAAAGGGGATGATCTTTATGGGAGATGTTGAAGATCATTCACCACGATTAGAAGATTAGTTTCAATGTTTCCAAAGACACTAAACTATTACAGTCCTTGTGTGTCTGTTTTTGTTATGTATTAAGTATTCCGATAATGTAATGTAATGTCCTTGTACGTCTAGCTTCAGGTCTCTACAGTTGGTAGCAGAGGAAATGTTTATTCAACCTTTGGAAAGTAGGATGCGAAAACTTTAGTGAAATACCTAGAGATATTTCTTAGGTATGTCTAGGGATGTCCCTAAGTATTAGTATACGTATAGGTTATAGTCCTAGAATTATAGTAACGATATTAGAATTAAACCTAAGTTGGTAGGTATTTAAGGTACTCCCCCTTTATTATGTTGTTTTCCCTAGAATGATTTTTCCTCTCACACTATTCATTTTGGGTTTTAGACGATGGATGGAACCCAAAGGAACCGTGTTGATCAATGCAATGGACAATGCAATGATTGTCCTCATAAAATTACAAATGTTATGGGATATGGAGGGAAAAATCTTAATGCTATACTTACACGAGCTCTGAATCATTTTGGACATCCAAATGAGCAGAGAAGGGAACAATATTCTATTAAGTCCTTCATGAGGAAACATTCACCTTCTTTCAATGGGTCTTTTGATCCACTTGTTACTGAACAATGGATTAGTTCCAGTGAAAAGATATTTTCAGTTCTTCAATGTTCTGAACATGATAAATTCATCTTAGCAGTATATCGTTTGGAAGGTGAAGCTGATCAAAGGTGGAATCTTATCAAGCATACGAGGCCTAGAGTTGAAATTGATTCCATGGAATGGGACGATTTCAAGAACGTATTTTTCAATAAGTACTTCCCTCATATTTTTCGAACAAAGATGGAGAAGGAGTTTATTAAACTAAAGCAAAAGGGTGATGAATCTGTTGGTGTATATGAAGCAAATTTTACAAGGCTTGCAAGGTATGCATATGTCTTTATCATTCAACCTGAAAGTAAAGTTGATCGATTATTCAGTGGCTTAAAACCAAATCATTGAAGGAAATTAGCTACAAGAGACTTCAGTAGCTATGAAGAAATTGTGCATTGTGCTATCAGGGTAGAAATGGAAGTTGGTGTTACTTATGCTTCTCCTAGTTTTGACAAGAAAAGAAAGATGGATTTCAAGGAGAAATCTCAGAATAATGGTGAAAAGAAGATGAATGTTTGCTTATGTTCAAAGTGTGGAAAGAATCATGGAGGAGATTATCTTAACGAGACTAGAAAATGTCTTAAGTGTGGAAAAGAAGGTCATCGGGCAGCTGAGTGTCAAAGTAATGGAAAAAGGGTTTCTAATGATGTGAATAAAGAAAATACTGCACCACCAACACTTCAATACTTCAAGTGAAAGGAAATGGGGCATTATGCTAATAAATTCCCTAATCCAGGGGTTAGTGATGATCGACATGAGAAACCACTTAAGGAAAAGGACAAAGGGAAGTCACATACAATCACTCATGGAGATGTTGAATATGGCAACGATGTGGTGGAATGATAAAGTGTTTATGTAATGGGATTCAAAAATAATGTTGTATATTGTATCGTGGAATATTGGAATATTTATGTATTGGTATATTGTGGTTTTCAATAATTTTATGGTACTGGTATCCTTGGAATGTGATTGATATATTTTTGGAATAAAAGATGATATGCACATAATGAAGGGAAAATGAGAAAATGAAATGTTTGACAGTATTCATGAGCTCATGACTGATATAAGGAGAAGGTTATATCATGGTTTGAGTATATAGAATTTTTGGATTTTGGTATGTGGAAAGAGTTATTTTTTTACAGCATTCATGTTTTCACTAATGTTTAATGGGTATTGATTTTTCAAGAGAAATCATGATTAATGTATTCACATGATTGGAATTTGACCAACAAGATATATGGGGGATAAATGATGTTATTCACGTGCTTGGTTGGTGACATTTCAAGTAATCGTTTTTTTATACCATGAGCTTGGACCGAAGTATTTTAGATAATCTTAAAGATTGGAATGTATTATTATGGACATAAGTTAGTATTGTTTAATGAAAGATTTTTTTTTGATATTATTGATGGGATGTTATAGTAATATAGTTTTAAAAAAAGGACAACCTGCAGGATGGGCCACAACCCATCACATCGGACAAGGCTGTGGGAATCCAACCCACAACCGAAGTGCGACTGGCCTTTATCGCCTACCACTGGCCTACAGGAAGTCCCTGGTTAGTAGAAAATAGTTTTATTTTATTAAGCTGTATGATATATTATGTATAAGTTCATTTTTGGAACCATATATGATTAATGTAAACATAAGATGGACTTATAACTTTTACTAACCTTTAGTTTGAAAGAGATGGAATGACCCATCATTCTATCACATGATCTGCTAACACCTCACGAATAACAAATTCAACTTCATTTCTTTAAGGGATGAAGTGTAATTTGTTCAATTCACGAACAACTATGAGATTGTACCAAAATCATGCATGTATTTATTTTAATTCATCAACTTTAGGGAAATGATCTTGAAAACCAAAAAAATGTTGTCCTAGTGCTCTTATATCCAATGAATCATATGGTACCTTAGGTCATCGCAAATTTATGGGTTTGTGATTGTTGGCTTTTTCATAGCCATGTTCTCTACCACTCTTTATCATAACATGATATTTAGATTTTTCTTCCATATCCATATTTTCACCTAAGTTCTCCTACGTGGAAACCCAGTGATGAGTTAATTTTGGTAACCGTTACATTTCATTCTTTATTTATTAAAGAAAAACTTTGGTATTCCTTTTTATGATGTGGGTTTGTATTTTAAAAAAACTTCTGAGTAGTAAACCATTTATAACCCCGACGAATTTCGAGGGTGGAATTCATTTTAAGGGGGGTAGAATGTAACACCCTGAGATTTTATGAAAAGTATTATTTTTTACTAATGTCTTGTGTTGTATTATATACCAAAATAATCTTTCACAACACTCATCCCTGACTTTCCTTGCATTACACGCAATCGCGACCTTCCTCGATAGTGTGTGTTGTACGCAATTCTGGGTTTTACTAAACAACGATATATTATTATAATATTATTATGAACTAGCCGTTATAAATATTATTGACTATATTTTGAATTTTATAACATTTCTATTCATCTTACACATTTTCTAGATCATTGTATAAGAACAAAATTAATTTTTCGGGTAAATTAAGTATTTTTCAAAAAATCCAGTTTTGCTGCCTTTTGATGGCGCACCCACTATAAATCTAGTTTTGACATGATTATAAGTTCAATTTGACAAAATTATATTCTTCTTTGGAATCAATAAATAAAAATTTACTTTGGATAAATTTTTCATATTATTCTGGTAACTTTCATATTTTGATAAATAGTAAAAACATGCTATATTTTAATAAAAAAAACTTTTTTCATCGCAATAATTAATATGGTTAAATTATAATAAAAAATGGTTTTACAGTATAAATAGAATATATTTTTACCAGTTAAAATAATTTATGTCATTAGCATTTATTTTACATTAAATTCGTAGGTTAAATCAATTCAATCTTTTGCAATGTTTTAAAGAAAAACCCGTTTTCTTTCGACAACAAGATCAATTTTGATTTAATTTCTGCAAGTTTTGTGTGTTGATTTTCGAAAAATGGATTCCATATTTGGAATCAGTGGGTCCAAATTTTGTTAATAAGCTACTTTTTATTTTTGGAAATTATGAATAGTAACTACGGTAAATTTTATTTACTATAGTTAAAGGTAAATCGTTTAATTGAAGGTCAATATAATATTATAAAATTACCATAAAACATGCCTAAATTCTATTGGATGGCTTAAAGTAGACACATATAACCTAAGGGTCAGATTAGATTCATTTTATGGACTTTTGACCATGAAAATAATTTAATTATTATTAAAACCAAAGAAAGTGACAATATGTCACTCTCTTAAATATTATAAGTATAATAATGTTAATTTAGTGATAAACATCATAAAACATAGAAAATGAATAGTCTCCAGAAATATAATAAAATTATCTACATCATGATAATTTATTTATAATTTTTAGGGATTAAATAATTGTCATTAATTGTGATACATTAATGATACAGAAATTATTTATTAAGTGGGAAATAAGTAATATATTTTTTATTGAAATAATAATACACATTAAAAGGCCCTAAAACCTGACCAAAACATAATTTTAGTGTATATATACACCTTAATCATCCAAGTACCTAGTTTATAACCGTTTGGAGTCTTATAAAAGTGATTATGACACTTATATTATTTTATTTTAAATGATGCCAAAGTCGTCACCTTCATAATTTAATAAATATAACAATTTAAATATTGTGATTTTGAGATGATAAATTAGAGTGAAATTATTATTGAGAAAGTTAATAGATTTATCTTCATCATAGGATTTTATTAGTAATATTTATCCAACAAATCATTATATTAAATAATTATACAAAAATGTTGTAGTAATTTTTTTATTAACAGATAAACCAAATAAATGGTTTTAAAAATAATAAAATAAATATTATATGAACTATTTAATGTGATCCACTAATTTTATAGATACATATGACCTTTTACGAATCTATTAAAGCTTTTAGTTCGAACATTTCTTCTCTATATATTTTATTTAAATTCAAATAAATGAATAGTGTCAAAATTGACACTATTGTTATTTTATAAAAATAACATATTATAAAATTGTTTAAAAATCACAAAAATATTTAAAAATTATAAGTTTAAATATATATGGTCTATAATGTTATAAAGTAAAAAAGTATTCAAAATTCACAAAAAAATAAGTAATTATTTGTTATAATTTAAAATTTACAATTTTATTACCACAAATAAACGTAAATAGATTAAATAAGGATAAATCAAAATGATAAGTTTTAAAATAAGATCCAAACATGTCTAAATTTTATTGTTTAATGATATTAAAACCCTATCTCATCTAATCATCGAATATGAGTAATTTTTTGAGGTTTTTAAGGGTGGTTAGATTTATTATAAATTAATATTTTTATGAATTCCAAAGGTGCCCCTCTCCTCCTTTAAAAAAGGGCACCTCCTCCCTCTCTTCCACACACCACTTTGAGCCTTCAAGCTCGTAAAACCCCTTCCCAATTCTCTTATCCACTACCATAGAAACATCCTATAGGTCCTGGCCTTATTTAAAGACCAATTTTAGTGCCCTAAGAGGAGGTCTCAAAGAGGCGCTTCAAAGAAGAGGTAATTTCCGTTTCCGATTCTTTCACCTTTATTTCTTCTTCCACTTCTTATTCATAGGGGTTTTCATTATAAAGTAATAACATCAGTTTCACTCATATACTGATATGTTATTATATGTTTGAAATAACCCTATTTCACCATCTCTCCATCCTACGGAAAATGAAATCACTGCGCGTGCGTACGTACGAAATACCATCTCCACGCCTTGGTGTATTCTAATTTCCACCACCACCTTACTTGGATGGGTATAATGGTGTAAATAATAACTATATATGATTATTATAATGTGATATTGATGCTGTAATAGTATACATACACTCCAACAAAATTCCACAATCATGGGAATGATATCATCGCTCATGCGTATGTATGGAATACCTTCTCCACGACGTGATGAGATTCATTCTCAATGATTAACCATTCATAAATGATTATAAAGTATATATAATAATCAATCATGAAATATATGAAATAATAATGATACTATATTTATGTATATATATATGTATGTCATCTAATTAATTCCATTCAATTCAATGAGGAAACGAAAACAACGTTCATGCGTACGTACGGCCTACTGTCTCCATGAACGGTGTATTTCTTTCCATTTATCGATCTATTATATATAAGTATATTCTAAATATATACTATATATAAATCATGTTTTACATTTTGGATGTAAGTAATCATGATCTAAGTAATCATATGAATAATTACAACTCAAAACACAGACGACAAATGAAACGATTTTACCCAAAACGCTCTTTAACATGAAATTTACAAAATAACGGGTAACATAAAGCCATAAGTCAACCCTATATGATATCATATCAATTAATATGATTCTGTAATAATTCAATAACATTATTTAAATCATTATACAGGAGGTTCGGATACGTACAAAGTATATCAGACCTAAGTTAAGGGATAATTTTGCAAATCTCATTTTTTTATCCGAGATTGCTTATACATAAGTATTTACTGGGGTTATTGTTATCATAAATTTCCATGTTTTCTAAACGTGTTTATATTTATTTTTAATGTCCTTTTTACCTATTTTTCACTTTTACTACATGGTATGTATGGAATCATTCTATTACGAGGTACTTTTTGACTTTTCCGACAAAAGTACGAGAAGAATGTTTTTTAAAATAATACGACACGAACAGATTTTTACGGTTTTATAAAGCCTTTTTTCATGAAGGTTCCTCCAAAATATTTCATGACTATTTTCAATAAAATCCTTTTCTTTTATAATAGTATGACATTTTGTGAAAAGAAAATTATTTTGAATAAGAAATGATATTTTCCTCAATAATTCATTTCAAATGTTTTATCAAAACCATTTTTCGATCTAAGATGACAATATTTCATATGTGTATGTTTCAAGTATAATTTCTCTATGATTTAAATCGTTTCACTTTATTATTATAAAATGATATCCATTTCTTTTATATAGATTATGTGATGGTGGGATAATGTTTATGAAACCCATTTTATCCGTTGGGTTATTAAGAATGATGTATGTTTATTTTGTGGAACAAGTAAGAATGATTTCATTATGAGATGGGTGGGACCTATATCTCCCTCCAATGAATTGGGTAATGATTTATATCTCATGAGATAGACATGGCTGGAACAAAAAGTTAAACCGGTTCAGTAATACAGGACTGGAACGAGGATTGCACTCGATTCAGAAATGGACTTTGTCCACTAAGATGGTCTTGGAAGCAATGCGTTGGCTACTATGGAAATCATATCATGTGCTTAATGGTTTCCACAATTACATTTTTTATTTCCAAGCTATTTTATCATTTTAAATGTTTCATTATGATCTATTACTTATGTACTTCCAGGTTTTATGTCATTTCTCAAGATTTTTATGTTTAAACATTATGTTCATGTTTTTAAGTTCAAATGTATATGGTATGTTTTATTCTATCCATGATTACCCTTACTGAGCATTTGAGCTCACCCTTTTTATTTTTTCTTTTCCCCAGGATATAAATAAAGGTTTTAGGTAAGAAAAAAAAGGGGAAGATCTTTATAGGAGATGTTGAAGATCTTTCACCACGATTAGAATATTATGTTCTATGTTTCCAATGAAACTAAATTATTACGGTCCTTGTGTGTATGTTTTTGTTAGGTATTAAGTATTCCTCTAATGTAATGTAATGTCCATGTACGTCAAGCTTCGGGTCTCTACTTGTGTTCTCATGAAAAATTATATGGTGATAGATTATTCTTCATGATAGTTGAAAATCAATGATAAAAATTACCCAACTCATGATTTGGAGTTACCTACGGTAAAATTTTCATTAAATATTTGGAGGCATTATGATTATGGAGAAAGGTGTGATATTTATACTGATCATTAAAGTTTAAAGTATATTTTCACACAAAAGGAGCTGAATATGCGTCAAAGAATATTGTTGGAGCTGATTAAGGATTATGACTGCTCAATTCATTACCACCCTGGGAATGAAAACAAGGTTGAAGACGCATTAAGTCGACAAGACCATGCTAGCTTATCCATGATGAGGATCACAAAAGATCCAATATTTATGGATTTACAATGGATGGATCTTGGAATTATAATGGTAGGGTTAAAATCTTACCTTTATCAAATGAATTTTCAACCATTTATACATGTGAAGATTAAAGTGGAACAAAAAGAAGATGTAGAGTTAAAAAAGAAGGTGGGAAATGTCCCTGAATTCAACCTTGATTGTGATGGGATAATAAGGTTCAGGAATCGAGTTTGTGTTCCAACCATCCCAGAAGTAAAGAAGGAGCTGCTGGATGAGGACCATAGTTCTTCATTTTCTAATCATCCAGGAAGCACGAAGATGTATTGGGACCTGAAAGAGTACTTCTGGTGGGATGACATGAAAAGAGATGTTGTTGAATTGGTCTCTCAATTCTTGGTTTTTCATCATGTTAAAGATGAGAGACAGAAGTCTAAGGGGATGTTACAACCATTACCCATACCCGAATAGAAATGGGAAAACATCACTATGGACTTTGTCACATGACATCCCAAAACATCCAAAGGAAATAATTCTATATGGGTCATAGTTGATCGTCTTACAAATTTTACACAATTCATTGCTATTAGAGAGGATTTCTCTCTGGATCATCTTGCCAGGATATATGTAAAGGAAGTGGTAAGATTGCATGGAGTACCACTTTCTATTATATCTGATCGGGATCTGAGGATTACCTCAATGTTCTGGAGAAGTCTTCAGCATACTCTGGATACATAGTTGAGTTCCATCACTGCTTATCATCCTCAGACAGACGGTCAGTCTAAGAGGACAATTAAAACTCTAGAAGATATATTGAGAGGTTGCTCTATAGATTTCAAAGGTTGTTGGGATCAACACCTACCTTTGGTGGAATTTTCTTATAATAATAGATTTCACTCTAGTATTCAGATGGCTCCTTATGAAGCTCTCTATGGAAAGAAATGCAGGACTCCAACTTGCTGGGATGATGTTGGGGAAATAAATCTATTAGGACCTGATCTTGTTGATGAGATGGTAGAAAAGGTCTGATCTATTCAACAACACATAAGAGCAGCTCAGAGTTGTCAAAAAATTTATGCCGACAACCGAAGAAAATGATTCAAGTTTTATTTGGGTGATAAAGTGTTCTTATGAAAATCTCCTTGGAAGAGAGTAATGAGATTTGGAAAGAAGGGAAAGTTGAACCCTAGGTATATCTGCCCTTTCAAAATATTGGATCGTGTTGGGAAGGTAGCATACTGATTGGCACTTCCACCGAATCTCTCTCAAGTTCACGATGTGTTCCATGTATCTCTCTTGAGAATGTACATTCTTGATCCTTCACAAGTACTCAGCTCAGAAGATGTACCACTGGAACATGCTCTTTCTTATGAAGAACATCCGATAGAGATTCTAGATCATAGCGAAAAAGTCCTACGACACAAGACCACTCTCTTGGTGAACGTTTTATAGAGGAACCACCAATTAGAAGAAGCTACATGGGAGCTTGAGGATATGATGAGGGAGAGGTATCCTCATTTGTTTGTTACAAGTGACAAATTTCGAGGGAGAAATTCAATTTAAGGGGGGTAGAATGTAACACCCGAGACTTTTATAAGAAATATTTTGTTTTATATAAATCATCAAAGGAATGTTTCACTACACACAACAATATCTTGGCTTGCTTTACACGCAATCGTGACCTTCCTTGATAGATTGCATCGTACGCAATACCGAGTTTCACTAAACAACGATTTGTTATTAAAATATTATTAAAACTAGCTGTTATGAATAGTAATAACCACTTTTTGAAATTTTTTAAATTTTATTTTTCAAAATGGACTTAATTTTAGGATTCGGAATATCGAAATTTCCATAGGGTGAAATTTTGGTATTTTTCTGAAAAAAAATCAATTTTTGATGAATAGTGAAAACACTAGGTTACTATTTAAAAACCAACTTTTTATTTAAATAATTATTTATTTTATTTAAATTTATTTTAGGTAAAAATTGACACATCATACATATATATGTTCAATTCAATTCATTGGAGTCATTTTATAATAATTTTAGATATATAATCTTTTATTGAACTTTTCACCCTCTTTTACCCACCTCCTAGGAGAATTTGCAAATTTACATAAAGCATAATTTTACCGCATCTGTGAGTGGAATTTCAAAAATACGAGAGACATGGTTGATTTCAGTAAGTAAAATGTGGTTCAATGAGATGAAAATAATTTTTGGTGAATAGTAACTTTTTACTTTTATTTTACACGGTTAAAAGTAAATAGGGTAATTAAAGGTATAAATGATATTATTATTACCCTAAAACATGTCCTAATTCTATTGGATATGTTAAATTCGACCAAAAACATCCTTCAGAATAATATATGACCATTTAAGCCCACTTTTATTATATTAGGACATTTATTATTAATTTCTTTAAAGAAGGGTTAAAATAGTTAAAATCAAAGTTTAATAAGTAAATAATTTTTAATATAGGGTCATACATTAGATAAATTCGACTATAAATACTCATTAGAAAGATAAAAATATTTCCTACATAATCGTATTTTATTTGTAATTAGTAGACATTAAATAATTTAATTTATTTATGACACAATGATGATTCATTAATTATCTTATTAATGAAATATTGAAATAATCGATGTTATAAATACCCAAATAAATGTAATATAATACTTTTTATGAATTAAACTAATTTTATAGGTTAATATAACATGTTATTATTGATTTAATTAACTATTTTCGAACTAATAATTCTGTTATGATTTTCAGAAAAATCAATTACTAAATATTGTCAAAATTGACATAAAATAGTTTATAAAAAATATATTATATTATTAATTGTTATTTTATTCATAAAAATCTAAGAATCGTCCAAATGACTTATATATGGTTATATATATTAATAATAAACAACTTGGGGTTTGTTTGGTTGTTATAGTATGTTTATTAACCTTATAGTGTAAGAACACAAAAAGACACGTTAAAAGTAAAATTATCTAACATAAAGTTAAATCTAAATGATAAGGTTACAATAGTAAATTAAACTTGTCCAAATTCTATTAGATGAGAGGATTTCTACCCATCCCTACCTTATCTTCGAAATAAATCAATTTGTAGCTATTTAAAACCGAATATGACTTTATAATTAAATAATAGTTTTAGTTTTTTAAAAGGTGCCCCTCTCCTCCCTTATAAAAGGGCACCTCCTCCCTCTCCTCCTCACACCAATTTGAGCATTCTTTCTATACCAAACCCTGACCATTTCACTTTTACATTTCCATAGAATCATCCTAGAGGTCCTGGTATTCTTCAATGTCCAATTTTAGTGCCCTAAAAGGAGGTCTCAAACAGGCTCCTCAAAGAAGAGGTTATGTCCGTTACCGATTCATTCATCTTTATTTCTTCTTCCACTTCTTCTTATTTAGTTGTTTCATTATGATTTAATAAAATAAGTATAACTCATATACTGATACGTTATTATAAGTAAGAAACTACCCTATTTCACCATCTATCCATCCTATGGAAAATGAAATCACCACACGTGCGTACGTACGGATTATCATCTCCACGCCGTGGTGTAATCTATTTTCAACCAAAACATTACTTGGAAGGGTATAATAGTGTTAAGAATGAATATATTTGATTATTTTAAATTGATATTGATTATGAAATAGTACACATACACAACAATACAATTCCACGATCATTGGAACGATATCATCGCTCATGCATACGTACGGAATACTGTCTCCACAATGTGATGTGACTCTTTCTACTTGATTTTCATTGCATAATGATTACATAAATTAATTGAGTGAATAAATATGATATATATTACACTAATAACATTATGTAAATTAGGTTTCTATAACCTAAAAATAATAATAAGAATTTATTTGACAAAACACGCATAAAAAGAAAATGTAATAAACACCCGAATAAAAAGTAGCACTGAAATATTACTAATAATAAGCTAAGAAGATGACCATAAATGATATCATAACAATTTTTATGATTCTTAAATATGTCAATGACATTATTTAAATTTTTATACAGTTGGTGGGGACACTTACGAAGCAAATTGGACCTAAGGTAAGGGAAAATCTCACAATCTCAAGTTTTATCTGAGATTGTTTATACTTCAGAATTCACAGGGGAATATTTATCATCCACATCCATGTTTCCTCAATATGTAATGTTATTCATGTCCTCCTAAAATTGTTTAAATCCAATTTTACCCTTTGGTGAATTTTTAGTAAATGATATGAAAGGAATCTTTTGTCGTTATTCATACGAGGTACTTTTTGTCATTTCCAGCAAATGTATAAGAAGAATGTTTTTTTAACATATACAGCATGAATGGATTTTTAAACATTATTTCCACAAATCATCCTTTACATGTTTTCAAATTTATTTTTAATCAACTTCTTTTAGTTTAAAATTGTATGACATGTTACGAAAGGAAAAATTTATTTGATGTAGAAAGGATATTTTCCTCAAGAATGGAGTTCAAGTGTTTTATCAAAATTATTTTCCATCTAAGATAATACAGGGTTCTATTTCTATCCCTATCATTACATTGTTTAGATTATGTTGTGATGGAAATATTTTTATGAATTTATTTATCTTATATGAATTGTTTTATGATGTCATGAGGTTTATGATTCCCATTTTTATTACATGGGTTATGCTATGATATATGGTTTATGATTGTGTGGAACACATAAGAATGAAATCATTATGAGATTGGTGGGACCTATATCTCCCTCCTATGAGTTGAGTAAAGATTTTATATCTTTTAAGATAGACATGGCTGGAACGACATGTTAAACCTGTTCAGTGAAACAGGAATGAAACGAGGAATGAACTCGGTTCAAAAATGGACTTTGTCCACTAAGATAGTCTTGGAAATGAGTATTTAATAATAAGAAATGATTCTCTATGATTATGTGTGTATGACACAACGCTTCATGTTTTATGTTAGTGATTACATTTCACTACCATGATTTATCCCATGTTATAAAATTCTGATCTCTTTTGCAGGGTAAGATTTCCAAAATGATATTTTCTTATTAATATGATGTGATTGATATTTATTTTGTTTACCCTTACTGAGAATTTGAGCTCACCCTTTTGATTGTTTTCTTTCCCCAGGTTAGGAAGAAGTTTATTAAGTAAGATATGCCAAAAGGGACTATAGATATGATGAAATAAATGGGAGATAGTGTAGATTCTTTATGAACCATTTGATTATGTTTCCCAGTTTCTAATGACACTATACCTATATAGTCCTTTCCTGGTTTTTTTATATGTTGTAATAAGTGTGCTTAAATTTTGAAGTAATAACCATTTATTTGAAGTATGAGTCGTCATAGTTGGTATCAGAGGAATGGTATAGTCAACCTTTGGAAACTAGGTTGTGAAAGCCTTAGTAAGAACCCTAAGGATAAGTCTAAGCATAGAACAAAATCATAGTGTTTTAGAAATGGCCATGAATAACCTATGATAATACCATAAGTGTGAAATTTTATTATTGATTATGTGGTTTTCCAGTTATAATTAGTGTTGCTCACACTATTCTTCTTGGTTTTAGACAATGTCTTGAACCCGAAGGAACCGTGTTAATGCGGAATGTGACGGGCAATGCAATGATTGTCCCCCTGAGCAACCAGACGTTATGGGATATGGAAGGAAAAATCTTGTAGCCATGCTCACAAAACATTCCCAAGATATGAATTATGCAGGACATACAAACAAGCAAAGGAACGAGCAACATTCTATTGAATCATTCATGAGACAGCGTCCACCTTCATTCAGCGGTTCTCCTGATCCATTAGTTGCTGAACAATGGATCAGTACCGCTGATAATATATTTTCAGTTCTTTAATGTTCTGAACATGATAAAGTCATCTTAGCAGTTTATTGCTTGGAAAGTGAATCTTATCAATGGTGGAATATTATCAAGAATATGAGTCCAAGAGATGAAATTGAGTCCATGGAATGGGATGAGTTCAATAACTTATTTTTAAATAAGTAATTCCCTTGTATTCTCTGAAAAAAGATGGAGAAGGAGTTTCTTGAACTAAAGAAAAATGATGATGAATTTGTCGGTACCTATGAGGAAAATTTTACAGGACTTGCAAGGTACGCTTATGGTATTATTATCCAACATGAGAGTAAGATCGATCAATTCATTAGTGGTTTAAAACCATGCCTTCGAAGGGCGTTATCCATAAGGGACTTCAATATCTATGAGGAAGTCGTTCGATGTGCTCTCAAAGTTGAGATAGAGATTGGAGTAACCCATCATTCATATGGGTTTGATAAGAAGAGGAAAATGGAATTGAATGAAAAATCTAAAGACTACACTGAATAGAAGATGAGTTTTCCCTTATGCTCAAAGTGTGGAATGAAACATGGAGGAAATTTTCTTAAGGGGAGAAGAAAATGTTATAATAGTGGAAAAGAAGGTCATTGGGCAATTGAATTCCAAAATAATGGGAAGAAGATGTTTAATGATGCAAATAAAGGAAGCGATACACAGAATGAACCTACTATACTTCAATGTTTCAAGTGCAAGGAGATGGGGCATTATGCCAATCAACGCCCAAATCCAATAGTTGATGATGATGATTGAATTCAACAAACTCTTAAGGCCAATGACAAAGGAATGTCACAGGAAATTACTATCGGTGATGTGGAGTATGACAAAGAAGAGGTGATAGGTACATTTACCATACACTCTAAAGTAATAAATGTTAAATTTGATTCTAGATGCACCCACACTTTTATTTCTGAATAATTTTCTAAGGGTATCTCCATATTACCTCAAAAATTTGATGTTGAGTTGGTTGTGACAACTCCTAATTGCACAATAGTCGCATCAAAAGTTTACAATTCTTCTCTGATTGAAGATTGTGGGAATGTGCATCTTGAAAATCTTGTGATCCTTCTTATAGTTGAATTTGATGTGATTCTTTGCATGGATTGGCTTTCTTTATATGGATCTAATATCAATTGGGAATGATGGGAAGTCACATTTCATATTCTAGATAAATCTATGATCGCCTATCGATACAAGGATGAACATAACCTTCTAGTGGATATTTCATCCATCTGATGGGTCTTGATTCCACTAAATGAAGGTTATTTATCTCAAATGCTTGGATAGAAACTCACAATTAATAATATGACCATTTTACGGGAGTTTGATGATGTCTTGCCTGAGGAATTTCTTGGTTTTCCATCAAATCGTGAAGTTGAGTTATCAATAGAACTCGTACCGGGTGATTTTCCTATTTCAAAGACACCATATAGAATGGCCCCAATTGAGTTGCAGGAATTGAAGAAGCAACTCCAAGAGAATCTTGATAAAGGATTCAAACGCCCTGGTGTGTCACCTTGGGGAGCACCTATTCTGTTTATTAAGAAGAAATATGGATCAATGAGACTCTGCATTGATTATCGAGAACGTTACAAGATCACTATCAAGAACTAATATCCTCTCACGTGCATTGATGAATTATTTGACTAACTACGCAGAGCTCAATACTTTTCCAATATTGATCTTTCTTCAGGGTATTATAAATTATGGGTAAAATGGAGGATATACCAAAGACAGCTTTCCGTACAAGGTATGGACACTATTAATTTATAGTGATGCCATTTGGTCTTACTAATTTCCCTCCTATATTCCTAGATCTGATGAATACAGTCTTCAGAGACTATATTGATCAGTTTGTGGTAGTCTTTATAGATTATATTCTTGTATATTCAATGAGAAAGGAAGAACACAATGATCACTTGAGAATAGTATTAAAGACCCTATGAAAGGTGAATCTTTATTCCAAATTTACCAATTGTGAATTTTGTCTTCAAAAAGATTCATTTTTGGGTCACATAATCTCAAAAGAGGGGATATCTATGGATCTAGAAAAAACAGAGGTTATCGAAAAATGGTCGAGACCAACAACAGTAGCTGAGATCCGAATATTCTTTGTTTGGCTGAATATTACTGATGTTTTATGAAATATTTTTAAAGGTTATCTAATCCACTAACCAAGTAGACTCGAAATGGAGTTATGTTTTTTTGGAAGGAGGAATGTGAAGAGAATTTCAAAGAGCTAAAAAGATGGTTATCCGGTGCACCTGTGCTCACACTACCTTGTAGTGGAGAAGGGATTGTGATCTACAATGATGCATCCAAGAAGGGAATGGGGTGATTTCTCAAGAAAAATGATACAGTGATAGCTTATTCTTCACGATAGTTGAAAATCCATGAGCAAAATTACCCAACTCATGATTTGGAGTTAGCTGCGGTAATCTTTGCATTAAAGATTTGGAGGAATTATCTTTATGGAGAAAGGTGTGATATTTATACTGATCATAAAAGTTTAAAGTATATTTTCAAAAAAATGGAGTTGAATATTATTTATTGAAGATGGATGGAGCTGATTAAGGATTACGACTGCTCAATTCATTACCACCCTGGGAATGCAAACAAGGTGACAGACGCATTAAGTCGACAAGACCATGCTAGCTTATCTATGATGAGGATCACAAAAGATCCAATATTTCTGGATTTACAAAGGATGGAGCTTGGAATTATAATAGAAGGGGGAAAATCTTATCTTTATTAAATAAAAGTTCAACCATATATACATGTGAAGATTAAAGAGGCATAAAAAAGATATAGAGTTACAAAAGAAGGTGAGAAATGTCCCTGAATTCAACCTTGGTTGTGATGGGATAATAAGGTTCAGGAATCGAGTTTCTGTTCCTCCCATCCCAGAATTAAAGAAGGAGCTGCTGGATGAGGCTCATAGTTCTTCATTCTCTAATCATCCTGGAATCACGAAGATGTATAGGGACCTGAAAGATTACTTCTGGTGGGATGGCATGAAAAGATATTTTTCTAAATATGTCTCGTGATGCTTGGTTTGTCCGCAAGTTAAAGCTGAGAGATAGAACTCTAAGGGGATGTTACAACCATTACGCATACGAGAATGGAAAAGGGAAAACATCACTATGGACTTTGTCATAGGACTTCCTAAAACATCCAAAGGCAATAATGCTATCTGGGTCATAGTTGATCATCTTACAAAGGCTGCACACTTCATTTCTATTAGAGAGGATTTCTCTCTGGATCATCTTTCCATGATATACGTAAATGAAGTGGTAATATTGCATGAAGTACCACTTTCTATTATATCTGATCGGGATCTGAGGTTTACCTCAACGTTCTGGTGAATTCTTCAGCATACTCTATATACAAAGTTGAGTTTCAGCACTGCTTATCATCCTCAGATAGACGATCAGTCTGAGAGGACAATTGAAACACTAGAAGATATGTTGAGAGCTTGCTCTATGGATTTCAAATGTGGTTGGGATAAACAACTACCATTGGTGGAATTTTCTTATAATAATAGCTTTCACTATAGTATTCAGATGGCTCCTCATGAAGCTCTCTATGGAAAGAAATGCAAGACACCAACTTGCTAGGGTGAATTTGGGGAAAGAAATCTATTAGGACCTGATCTTGTTGATGAGATGGTAGAAAAGGTCTGATCTATTAAACAAAACATAAGAGCATCTCAGAGTCGAAAAAAAAGTTATGCCGACAACTGATTAAAAGACTTAGAGTTTTAATTGGGTGACAAAGAGTTCTAACGTATATCTCATTCGAAGAGAGTAATCAGATTTGGAAAGAAGGGAAAACCGAGCCCTAGGTATATCGGCCCTTTCGAAATATTGGATGTGTTGGGAAGGTAGATTACCGATTGGTGCTTCCACAGAATCTCTCTCAAGTTCACGATGTGTTCCATGTATCTCTCATGAGAAAGTACCTACCTGATCCTTCACATGTACTCAGCTCAGAAGTTATATCACTGGAAAACGATATTTCTTATGAAGAATAGCCGATAGAGATTCTGGATCATACTGAAAATTTCCTACTGAACAAGACCACTCGATTGGTGAAAGTTTTATGGAGGAACCACCAATTAGAAGATGCTACATTGGAGCTTGAGGATATTATGATGGATAGATATCCTCATTTGTTTGTTACAAGTGACGAATTTTGAGGGAGAAATTCATTTTATGGGGGGTAGAATGTAACACCCGAGACTTTTATAAGAAATATTTTGTTTTATATAAATCATCAAAGGAATCTTTCACTACACACAACACTAGCTTAGCTTTATTTACACGCAATCGCGACGTTCCTTGATAGCTTGCGTCGTACGCAATACTGAATTTCACTAAACAACGATACGCTATTAAAATATTAATAAAACTTGCCGTTATGAATAGTAATATCCACTTTTTGAAATTTTGAAAATTTTATTTTTAAAAATGGACTTCATTTTTGGATTATGAATATCGAAATTAGCATAGGGTGAAATTTTGGTATTTTTCTGAAAACTTTCAATTTTTGATGAATAGTGAAAACACTGGGTTACTATTTAAAAACCGACTTTTTTTAAATAATTATTTATTTTATTTAAATTAATTTTAGGTCAAAATTGATTCATCATACCTATAAAGTTCAAATCAATCCATTGGAGTCATTTTATAATAATTTTAGATATATAAAATTTTATTGAACTTTTCACCGTCTTTTACCCACCTCCTTGGTGAATTTGCAAATTTACATAAAAATTAATTTTACCGCATCTGTGAGTGGAATTTCAAAAATCCGAGAGACATGGTTGATGTCAGTAATTAAAATGTGATTCAATGAGATGAAAATAATTTTTGGTGAATAGTAACTTTTTTCTTTTATTTACCACGGTTAAAAGTAAATAGGGTAATTTAGGGTAAATATGATATTATTATTATCTAACACATGTCCTAATTCTATTGGATAAGTGTAATTAGACCAAAAAACAACCTTTGAAATAAAATATTACCATTTAGGCCCACTTGGATTAGATTAGGACATTTATTATTAATTTACTTAAAGAAGGGTTAAAATAGTTAAAATCAATGTTTATTAAGTAAATAATTTTTAATATAGGGTTATAAATACCCAAATAAAGGTAATTTTAGACTTTTTATGAATTAAACTAATTTTATAGGTTAATATGACATGTTAATATTGATTTAATTAAATTTTGTCGAACTAATCATTCTGTTATGATTTTCAAAAAAATCAATTACTAAATAGTGTCAAAATTGACATAAAATAGTTTTTAAAACAACTATTATAGTATTAATTGTTATTTTATTCCTAAAAATCTTACATTCGACCAAATGACATAGATAAGGTTATATATATTAATAATAAAAAACTTGGGGTTCGTTTGGCTTGTTATAGTAAGTTTATTAACAATATAGTGTAAGAACACAAAAAGACACGGTAAAAGTAAAATTATCAAACTTAAAGTTAAATCTAAATGATAAGGTTAAAATAGTAAACTAAACTTTTCCAAATTATATTGGATGAGAGGATTTAGACCCATCCCCACATTCGCTTCGAAATAAATCAATTTGGAGATATTTAGAACTGAATATGTCTTTATAATAAAATAATATTTTTATTTTTTCCAAAGGTGCCCCTCTCCTCCCTTATAAAAGGGCACCTCCTCCCTCTCCTCCTCAGACCAATTTGAGACTTCAAGCTCAAACAAAATCTTCCAATTTCACTTTCCCATTTCCCTAGAATCATCCTAGTGGTCCTGGTCTTCTTCAAAGAAAATTTTAGTGCCCTAAAAGGAGGTCTCAAAGAGGCGCTTCAAAGAAGAGGTAATGTCCGTTACCGATTCATTCAACTTTATTTCTTCTTCCACTTATTCTTATTTAGTTGTTTCATTATGAATTATTAACATCAGTATAACTCATATAATTATGTGTTATTATATGTATGAAACAACCCTATTTAACCATCTATCCATCCTATGGAAAACGAAATCACCGCGCGTGTGTACGTACGGAATACCGTCTCCACGCCGTGGTGTAATCTATTTTCCACCACCAACTTACTTGGATGGGTATAATGGTGTAATTAATGAATATATATGATTATTGTAAAGTGATATTTATTCTAAAATAGTTCACATACACTCCAATACAATTTGACAATCATGGGAATGATATCATCGCTCGTGCGTACGTACAGAATACCGTCTCCATGATGTGATGTGACTTGTTCTACTTGATTTTCATTGCATAATGATTAAATAAATGAATTTAGTGAATAAATATGATATATATAACACTAATAACATTCTGGAAACGAGGTATCAATAACCTAAAAAGAAGAATAAGAATTTATTCGACAAAACACGCATAAAAACAAAATGCAATAAACACCTGAATAACAAGTAACAATGATATATTACTAATAATAAGCTAAGAAGATGACCATATATGATATCATAACAATGATTATGATTCTGGAATATGTCAATGACATTATTTAAATCATTATACAGGAGTTTCAGACACTTACGAAGAAAATTGGACCTAAGGTAAGGGAAAATCTTGCAATCTCAATTTTTATCCGAGATTGTTAATACATCAGAATTCACATGGGAATATTTATCATCCACATCCATGTTTCCTCAATATGTAATGTTATTTATGTCCTCATAAAATTTTTTAAATCCAATTTTTCCATTCGGTGAATTTTTAGTAAAAGATATGAAAGGAGTCTTTTGTCGTTATTCATACAAGGTACTTTTTGTCTTTTCCGACAAAAGTACAAGAAGAATGTTTTTCTAACTTGTACAGCATGAATGGATTTTTAAACATTATTTCCAATAGTAATCCTTTAAAAGTTTTCAAGTTTGTTTTTAATAAACTTATTTTAGTATAAAATTGTATGGCATGTTATGAAAGGAAAAATATTTTTGAAGTAGAAAGGATATTTTCCTCAAGAATGGAGTTCAATTGTTTTATCAAAATGATTTTCCATCTAAGATAATATTGGGTTCTGTTTATATCCCTATTATTATATTGATTTGATTATGTTGTGATGAAATTATTTTTATGAATTCCTTTATCTTATATGAATTGTTTTATGATGTCCCGAGGTTTAAGATTCCCATTTTTATTACTTGGGTTATGTTGTGATATATGGTTTATGATTTTGTGGAACACCTAATAATGGTATCATTATGAGATGGTTGGGACCTATATCTCCCTCCAATGCATTGGGTAATGATTTTATATCTCATGATATATAAAAGGCTGGAACAGCATGTTAAACGTGTTCAGTGAAACAGGACTGAAACGAGGAATGAACTCAGTTCAAAAATGGACTTTTTCCACTAAGATAGTTTTGTAAATGAGTCTTGACTAATAAGAAAAGATTATCTATGATTATGTGTGTATACCAAAAAGCTTCATGTTTTATGTTATGATTATTGTGATTACATTTTACTACCATGATTTATCCCATGTTATGAAATTTTGATCTCTTTTGCAGGGTAAGATTTCCAAAATGTTATGTTCTTATTTATATGATGTGATTGATATTTCTTTTGTTTACCCTTACTGTGCATTTGAGCTCACCCTTTTGTATGATTTCTTTCCCCAGGTCAGGAAGAAGGTTATTAAGTAAGAAATGCCAAAAGAGACTATATATATGATGAAATAAATTGGAGATAGTGTAGATGCTTTATGAACCAGTTTTTTATGTTTCCCAGTTTCTAAAGACATTATACCTATACGGTCCTTTCCTGGTTTTGTTATATGTTGTAACAAGTGTGCTTCAATTTTTAAGTAATAACCACGTATCTAAAGTATGGGTCGTTATAGGAATCAATACATATCATGTTGTAACATGAATCAAGACGCATATAGTCCTTGAATGAATGTGTGGTGGGAGACCAACACCAAGGATTCTGGTCCTTTAGGGAGAGGTACACAGTAATGCATAGTTTTATGTCATGTCTGTGACATAAACCATATATTTTAAAATCATGTGGTATGGACTTATGGTGTACCTTTCATAGACATTCATTTAGGATCATTCTATCCCAAACATGAAATAATATGACCTCATCATGCATGGAATCCCTTAACACAAATGAGAAACTTACATGATTAAAAATCAATTTGAGAAACAATAAATTGATACGAATTATTTCATTGCATAGATGTGATTAAATGCAATGATACCGGATTTTGGAATCTTGTGCTACCTAGTCTATGATTTATGGTCTATGATTATTTATGCATCTAATTGAAATAAAAAACAATTCATACATAGTTGTAGGGATCCATGTAGTTTAACATCATATGGAAATGAAAAAGTATACCCAATGTGAAAAAAGAAGGTTTATTGCCCCATAAATGATGGAAAGGTATTCAAAAAAACATCTCATCTGAGGAATCACCATTTTTTTAATATGAGGCTTCTTGAGGAAGCTTCTCGTGGAATCTTATGCTTAGTATATATGGTAAGACTACATTTTAGAATTATGTGATGAAGACATTTTTCCAAAGTCTGTTGTATTGTGATCAAGATGGATATATTGTATCATGACCTAGGATTTTAGATATTTTCATAACTACATATCATGTAATCAAAGGAATCATTCCATGCATAGTTCTTCTTCATCATCTAATTATATATTTTTTATGAAAGAGATATCCCCATCAAGGGAAAAATCACAACAAACTATGGAGATCTATAGCAGTACAACCAAATATGATCTCTTATGATCATATTAACCCCTTTTGCTATCAAAATCTATGTGGTTGAGAAGAATGTAACACTGGAACCCTGGTCTGCAACTGGTATAGTAGAAATATAATTTACTACCCTATTTATTTTACACCACGTATGGACTACACCAAAATTGTTGTTGCTGAGGATGTCTCCTCATTTTCTAAGGATGTTGGCTTTTGACCAAGGAGAAGGGATTTTGTTGTGAATTGAATTAGGTATGATAAATGAGTAAGTTTCTACCTATTTATGATATATATGATTTTTCACAAAAAACATATCACTGTGTATATAGACCAGGCCTCCGATTGGATAAAACCCTCTAGCCCAAAGAAAGTCGTAAAAGAAAGGAGAACACACACCCTGATGTCATGCACCACCCCTCCACCATTCATGACCCCTTAAACAAATGTACCATAAAAAATCATTTTTAATCCCTTGATAGGTGAATCCACCTCACCCAATTACCTATCATCCCATGCATAGTAGGATGATGTTTTACGACATTCTTCTTTATAGACCACAAAGATGGAACACCACACCTATTTTTAATACTGTTATCAACCTAAATAATCAAGGATCATGTTTTTGTGATGATGGATCTCCTAATGGATGTTATCCCCTTGAATATGTCCTTTTTTCAAGTCTACCATATACACCAACAAACCTCACTTAATATGTAGTATCTTTCCATTTGTTATGGAATAGGAATCTTTGATCAAACTATCCACCATTCCTAAAATGAACCCCTGGAAGATAAGAAGAGAATATGGAAATGAACAGGCCAAAAAAAATTCAATGTGGTAGGGCCCATTACCATTTAAAGAAGAGGTGATTCAAGGACTCCTCCTTGTGATTATTTCAGTAATTGAATATAGATACCTGGTTTATTACACATTTTCACATTCTCATCGGTGGGAAAAGCGTGGTTCCTTATCCTCCATATAAAAAAACAAATTTTTTTTTGGATCTTTAATGCACTAGACCTTAAAATTCTAGATATCCTCCTACCCTGATGTATTGTAATCTGGAAAACGTATTTCTATGATAAGCTCCGTGAATTGAAATCAGTGAAGATTTACTTTTTAGCTTTAGTTTTTAGGGTAATGAGTCAAAAAACATCTTGTTTTTCTTTATTGAGAGTATCCTAGATAAATCTAAGGTGTTTGATCGCCTAAAAAATGGAATTTATAAAAGCTGGACACACCGGGAAGCTTGTCACCAAGACCAAATAGTTGTAATGCTAGAATAATATTTCAACATTTCTTTCAATCCATCGTGAGTGTGGATGGAGTGCTGGAATAATGGTTAGATTGATTACCATATGGGGGATGAATGGGAACTACCATCCTCTATGTGTGAAATGCTTTTATCGAACATAATTCTCCACTATAAGGTTCTATCTTCTATAATTTCCTAGGCCATCACTGTGTGTATGCAATGAATATTATCTTCTAAGCTCCTTACATTGATCCTTCCATCCTAAATCAGATTCTCCAACCAACCACATGAAGTCTAATGATGTTTTCTATTCAAAAGAGCAGCCTATATGAGAATAGATAACACATTATCAATTTTCATGATGAACCCATTTGGTACCTAGATATACTATAGCACATGGATAGGGATTTTCCAAATGATGTTGTTCACTATGGTTATCTATCCCCCAAATGATAGTTAGAAGTTTTTCCAATAGAGCACGTGGCTTGCGATTTTATTCACAATTCAATAAATATATCGATTACGCGTTTGGATTCGGTAGAGAGGATAACCCCTGTAATGTATTGTAAATGTGCCTCTATGTATGTCCAACTCATTGAAAAATGGGATAACCTATCGATTTATACATCTATTTGAAATATATAAAAAAAATTAGATCATTTGACAACCTGTCTACTCTAGCAACAGTGTTCATCTAGGACATTGTTGAGGTCATGTGCTGGTCTTTGGCCTACACCGATGAATATGATAGAGCCATGTACAAACATCATATGGGAGATTGAGAAATGATTTATTTTCCTATGTTATGGGATTTTAACCTACATGGATTGTCTTCTAGTAAAAATCCTGGTGATAGTGTCTTGTATCAGGATAAAGATGGTCAGGGATATAGGGTCTCCTTGTCTAATAGCACAGGATGTCTTGAAAAATCATGAGTATTTCCCATGAAATAAACCACTGTCCAAGATGGTCTAATGAATCGAAAATAAGATATGTAGCTTCAAATGAATGGCCTATACCCATGAGCACACTTTTGATGAACTCCCATTCCATCAGATCATAATCCATATTCATATCCAGAATTAAGGCCATGATTGATCCATGGGATTTAATGTTCATATGTCTAATAATTTATTGGGATAGACAAATAGAAACCTGTATAGATTTATTACTATCAATGACTTGCTACTCTAAATAATTCCACTGAGGAAACTGCATGGATAGATATGAGTTGATGATTTTGGAAATGATTTTTTAGAGGAAATTAGACATGTTTACTACACTGTAATAAAAGATGGATGGAATTTTTTTATCATTGGTAAGAGAATAAGAGTCGTAGAACCTTCCACATGAGGGATTAATTCGTCCCGAAAAAAATTCATTGGTGGCCCCAATAATATCATCTTTAACCACATCCCATGTCCACCTATAAAATGTTCCTGGAAATCCATCAGGCATAGAATCCATCTATAGATTGAGATTTTAAATATCTTCATGAATCTTCTTCTCAACATGAATCGCATCTATAAAATCATTGTCCTAGTTAGACATCTGGATGGGTATTTCTTCCACCAACTCCACATTCCAACTTGGATACCTAGTTGACGTCTTTTGTTAAGGACCTATAAGATGATTCTTGAAAAAAAGTTTTTTCCATACCCCCAATGACATCCCCACCACTCGAGTATGATCCATCTTCTAACACAATATTTGGTTTCAATGGATTCCTTCATTATCTACAGCATGGTTTGAAAAAGGGTGAGTTTATCCTCTTCATGGTTCTATTTATCAAATGAAATATCACTAGTTGTTCACTCCTCTTTCACAATTTAATCTTCCATGTTTTTCTTTTTAATTATGGTTACCAAAAAAACTACGTCTTCCCATTCGCCCACAAGGCTATGTTCCAAATTATCAACCCCCATTTTATATCATCCATGTCTTGATCAATGTTAGTATGGGTCTTCACCCAGGTTTTTAATTATTGTTTTTACCACCTCAACATGTTATGCATGGCCACCCAAGAGTAACCATGAATAGGTTCCCTGCATGACTCACTAATATACTATTGATTCCATTGGAGCTGACCCAATGTGCATGAAAATGGAAAACATTCACAACCATACTATCTGGAGGACAAGGTTACCAGTAAAAAGGACTGACGTGAAATTCCTTGTATAGGGTTATCCACCTTTCCATTGGGAAATAACACTATGGTGTAGAGATTAGCTAAGCTTCAGTCAAACCATCTCCAACATCGTCAGCTCTATTTAATATTATTTCACCATGTGATGTGGTCTCCATAGTATACTGTGTTAAGAATGCCTTTACCTTCCATGAATTTTTCAAAACTCATTCTATCCATATTTGGAAAACCTCTTATATATTTATTTTCATAAAAATATTTTTTGATATTGAAGTCCCCACATACGGTCTGTGGGAAACCCCCTTTATCAATGTCATGTGCAGTGAATCAACAATGAAGTGATGTTCTCCATGAAGTTTAGCTTTGTGTGTTAAGGAAGTGTCTATAATGCAGTTTTCCATCACTAGACAAGGGTTTTTTATTTATAGTTTAATGTCATTTAGTCAGGATAACTTCTTTTAATTTAAATGTCATGCGGTTAGGAATTAGAATTCTTATGAATATATAGAAGAATTATTTCTTGAGAAATATCACATTGGATAGGGAATATCTTGTTAACTGTATATTGTGTAGAATGATTAAGCTCCATTATAATAGAACTAATGTATTATTTAAGTTTATTCCCATTTGGGTTCCGATATGTGAGGTTTCATTCATATTGTAATTGCATTTTTTGAGAGCCAATACTAATTCTCCTTGGAGGTGTTAAATAAGGTGAACCATTTTTTTGAAGGATTGTGAAATCTAATTCAGATTAAAATTGGTGCTTTTTAGTGTATGTGAAGATTTATCATCGATATATTCTAGCTCATCTAGTCACTTTTGTGATAGGAATTCATTATGGAATTTTCTTCAAATAGATAATCAAAAATGGCGGAAACTAGAATATTATGGGAAACATTGCATCAAATCTATATACCAATGATTATGGGGAATCATTCATGGTGGTGCGTGTTGTGCTATGGAAGACACACAAATCATGAAGGGGATGGAATAGAAATAACTTCTTGATTTTTTCCACCATATTCTATAGTATATTTGATAGATTATTTTTAAAAGGCCTCTATTTTTAAAATTTTCACCACATTATAGTGGGATGAATGGTTGGGCATGATTTTGAACTCTTTGTATAGTCACATTAATTTATTGGAATAAATGATTGAATCATTGTTCATTAGTATAATTTGGGGGTCTCTAAATCTGGTGATTATTTTAGGCTTCATGAAGTAAAAGATAATCTTCATCCCGACATACCTGAGGAGTATTTCCTTAAACCAATTGGAAAATGACTCCCTTCTTCAATGACATAATGTTGGGGGTGTCTTTTTAGCTCGTTTAGCTATGAGAAACTGAATTTAAGAGAGGTACCGTTAGATCCCCTCTCTTCATAGAGACTCTAAGGAGGTAAAATTTCCATAATTTCATTTTTGAGTCAATATTTTTGCGATGGTGGAGTACCAAAAAGAAAATAAAATTATGTTACCCCAATATCAAACATTAAAGGATTCTTATTCAAAAGGTGTTTACTCAACTTGTTCAAGATTATTTGATATTCTGTTACATGATCACATCACTGTTAATATTTGACAGCCAGGTCAATGACATAACATTTTACTATTCATCATAATATGGTCCTAATGAATTGATGCATTGACAACTGATAAGTAGTATCAATGTTCATTAATACAAAGGGAATGAAATGATAGAAATAAGACCCTCTGAGGTTCTTTGAAGGTGTTATCTTCCTCATCTACTAGGGAAATATTTATTTGATTGATCTTTATATAAAAATTCATAAAGTAAATGGAATAGAAGCTTGATGTTTCATCAATCAAAATATATGTGATTAGAAATGGGAAATCATCTTTCAAGAACTGTTGATTAAGGTCTCTTAAATTTACATAGACCAGTATCATAATATTATAATTCATGAAAATGATGACATTGTAAATCCATCTTGGTTATTGTTATTCCCAAAAAAAGTTAACTTTAATCAGTTATTCAACATCTGATTCTACAGTAGTGGAATTATATGGGTGCATCCTCCTAGTTTCTATCTTTAAAACTTGATGATCATTGGGTAATACTAGGTGATATAATACCACATCAGGGATGAGCCTTATCATTTCCATATAATTCCAATTGAACATTTTTCTATGTTTCTTTAGAAATACAATATGGATCTCTTTCTCCTGGAGAGAAATGGTGGAAGTAATTAATTTCGGTTGTAGGTTTTCCTATGTTCCTAAATTCACCTACATGAGTTCATTGATGGTGGTGCATAATATTTCATCAATTATGGGTGGAATGTTGCTAAACTCATACACTTTTTCATCCACATATGAGTACATGGAGGATTTTCTAAACATGGTATATAATCGGTGGTTATCTCAATCATTGTAAAGTTGAGAGAGGCCATGAGAATAAACATTATCACCCTGAACTTTTAGAGTCTTCATAGATAGATTTTTTAGAAATTTTTATCCTTTATACTAAAATTATGGTGAGGAAGATCATAGACAAATGGGATTATGTCTACTAAATCAATCAGGTTTATGGGTTGTACATAATCATTTTGAAGCTTACTATAAGGATTCATAGGGGTGTTCCCCAAATTATTGGGTGTTTCAACCAAGATATTTTCATCCATCGTTGATCATTTTCCTTATGTTTTATAGAAATATGACTTGGAATATATGGATTTGAATTATTAGAAGGATGAATATCACCATGTATTATGTTGATCATCCCATCGAAGTGGTTTTTCAATCATTGATTTAATGATAAAGGTATCACCACACGGATGTGAATCCATGATCTTCCAAGAAATACATTAAATGATGTATCTTAATGGATAACCATAAAATCAGTGTTTTATGTGAGATCCCCCAACTATAATTTTATCTTGATCTTCCTGAGAGGCCTTTGATCACTCTTTTCATAACCTCGAATGGTTACCTTTGTCAAATATATATCTCCATTTCTATATCGAAATCATTGAAGTTTCCGAAATAGGATGAGGATAATAAAAAAATCAATTTCTAATAGATCCATTTGGATATCAATATTTATACATTTACATGAAACTTGAATGGGTCTAATATGTCGTTATATAACTTCATCTTAATTCTACTTTGTAAACAAGATAACGACATGGAATTCATATGGAATAGTCTCCAATCAATAAACCACGACTATAGTAGCATATTTTTTAAACTTTTATGAGATCTAGAGGGCCTCAATATGTGTGTCCCTAATTTATTTTAAAATATTAATAGAATCCATGTTTAATAGTTTACCTGCAATTACCACTATCTCTTTCATAATATCATAATTTTATTTTAATTTTATATTCTTCCCAATGTGGGGTTGAACCCTATTTTGTGGCTCATGAGTTAAGGTGTTCATGGAGGATAGACCTAGTTCTCAGGATGATGTTTAAAGAGAATTTTTTTAAGTGGTTTAGGTCATTATATACTTCCATTTTGTCTAGGATGATCATATATCCCCCCACTAGCTTGTTATTCAAGAAAACTAGTATTTGATTACCACTAGATGGATTTTGGACACCTCCATGGTTCTATTGGGATTGGTGTAATGCTCACCCATGGGTCTTAATACAATACATATTCTCTGTGGAGTTTTGAAAACATTATTGGGGTTGATCAGGCACTTTTTATCCATTATATCCTTAGATTCGGACTACATGGCCACCAGCTACCCAGTCAGGTATGGGGAACTCGTACTCAGATGTATATTCATAAATACAGTAGCGATCTATTAAATATACTTCATTAAAATAAAAAAACGGTCTTTCATATGATTATGGATTTATTTCATGGGGTAGTTCCCATTATATGTAAATTGAATGAATGAATTATTAAAGAGTTAGAGGTTCCAAATGACTGGAATAAGACTCATCATCTTCTATCATTTCCAACATCTAATGATTACATATACCATTAAAAGTTGTATTTGATGTTAGATCCTTCGGTAGTGGGATAATTATGTGTTTCTAAAGATGTTGTCATGTGGTGGAATGAGCTTGATCAATTGTATGTCATGTCATCTACTTACCATGCATACATCCAAAACTAGTGGATGTATGAATAGAAAATCATATTATACATAGTGCTTAAACTATGTAAGAAGCCTAATTGTGTAAATGTATGAATAGAAAATCATATGTTACATAGTGCTTAAACATTCAATTCTACATTTCTATAACATTTCCACTACCTTTACATAAATAAATTATGACCCTTAGATGACACATTTAAAATGTTTATTACACTTGCATAGCATACTCACCTACCCATATACAACATATGATTTTCTATTCATACAGTTACACAGTTATGCTTCTTACCTTTATGTAATGAATTTACCATTATGTAGGCATGGTTTGCAGGTTATCTTTATGTTTCTTTTACGATTTATACATTAAATGTACCCATGTTTTGGAATTCTATGTATAATTATATGTCAGACGTAATGTTACCCTTATGTGAACTTGTATTCAATGGGTTTACTCTTTTTTATGATTTCTTTTATATATTCACTTTATATATGTGTATAATGATTGTTTAATTTTATTAATCAATTTATAAATTAATATAAATTTTAAATAATCAATGAAAATTATTTATTCATTATATTAAGAACAATTTTATTAATATAATCATTGTTCTTGAAATAATGATGTATATGTTGGAAATATTCATAATATTTCAAATTTTTTATTTGGGGTTTATTTCATTTATTGTAATGTTTTAGAAATAATTTTAGGAAAAATGAATTTATTCAAACATGATAAATATATTTATATGTGATATATTTAAGGTTTGATATAGATATTTTATAAATAAATTTTGAATATCATAGAATAACTCTAATACAAATTTAAATGTTATAGTTAACATCTAAATATATATTCCATTAAAATTTATAATTAGTTATTAACAAATTAGTTTAAATTTATAAAATGATTTTATATTTAAATGATATTATTATTGATAAAGTGGATTAATCTTTTAAAAGCATAAAATAATATTATAAATTTGTTTTGAATTATTTAATTATTGCCTTGGTCTTGTGGAATTATTTACCCATTAAAAGGTTCAGGGCTTGTATAGAAATTTTTTTATCAAGATTCATTGAATGTGGACATCAATGACATAAAGAACTCAATTATTCCAAAAAAATTATAAATAAGTGAATCCTATAAATATCGTTCTTTGGAGGCTTGTAAAAACAAAAATTCATCTATAATAGTTTCTACATTCTCTCTACCAACAATAATAAAATATATTTAGGCTCTTAAAGAAATGACTTTTTGAAAACGACTTCTTTTATCAAATTGCGTGTTTCAATATTATAATATCATTCCCACTATACTATTTTTCTAATTCACCTGTTATTTATTTTATCTGTTGGTGAACATTGACATTAAAGTAAGGAAATACATATTAATTGTCTTTTGTCCTTCCAAAATACAAGGGACTATATTTTTGATTCTCCATTATTCAATATTAATGGTATAGTGTATTAAAACATATAGTTTCATGTTATAACCTAAAAAAAAGTAGGGAATGATTATGTATCTTGAATACGATTAAATAAAATGGACACATTAAATATTCCATAGGTCGAAGTAGTATACGTAGGGCTACCATTGGGTATAATTTTTGAGCTATGTTACCAAATAATGTGTCCCATTTACTATTATATTTTTTTTATTGTTTCCAATTTTTTATCTCTTGTTTATTTAATTTATAAAAAATGATCATTCAATTTATTCTCAAAATAAATATTTGTTTTATTTTACAATATTATTATTTTATTTTTATATAATTTTTTATTTTCAATACATTGATTCTATAAGTATTTTTTAAATAATAATTAAGAAATTCGTTTTTTTCTCATTATATTTTTAAAGATAAATTAGCCTCCCCACACCACTGAAACTGTCTGGACATTTTATTCTCTTATTTACAACATTCATTGGGTATCAAAAGATTTTATATATCATTAATTTATTTTTTAAAAAATTTATTCAATGTTTTCAAAATATAAAAGTAATTTACATTGGTTAAATCTATCACATTTATCGAAAAATTAATTTAATGTTTTTATTTTCAAAATCAATAACATATATTTTGAAATAAGGATCCATTTTAAAAATGAATTTTTCAAACACCCAAAGGGGAATTGACGGAAAATCACTAGGCCATGCTCCATTTATTAAAGAACTAATTAAGATTAATCGAAATATAGATTTTAAAATTTTCATAGATCTATTATCTTTCCTATTTATAGTGTTGTTATGCATGAGTATTCTGTTTCAATAGATAATGATGAAATATATACCCTTGCTCATTTTTCTTATTTTTTATTAGATAGTAAATTTATCAATTAATTAAATGGTGTCTATGATGTCAATGATTTAAATGGAGTTTCATTATGTACAAAAAAACATGAAATACTGAAATTATTATAGGACACACATGTGGGAACAAATAATGTTAATGATTTAAGTGTTGACATGTATATTCTTGATTTTGAGTGTTTCTATATGAATTAAAATGAATCGATTACCAAAATATTTAGTAGATTTAATATATTTTTTAGTGGATAAAATATCTTGGTGGCTCTTTTTCTATAAAAAAAATTATTCATGAAAATCCCTTAATTTTTACCAAGAAGTTGGTACCAAAAAATCACCACAATCCATTAAGGTAATGATATTAATAAACTTTCAATCGAGGAACTCATACGTTATCTCCTAAAATATGAGATAATAAAGATGGGAATAATTAAAAAGGATGATAACGAGGTAATGGAAAATAAAATAATAATTTATTTCAATGAATACAATTAAGAATCATTTGGGAGTGATTCTAGAATCACCATATAAACTAAGATGATAGATTTATATAAGATAAATAAGATATCCACTAAAAACATCAAAATGAAAAATCAAGAATTCGAGGTGATAGGTTTTCATTATAAAAAGACGAGACACATCAAACAAGACTGTAACTCTAAAAACTAAAAGTATAAATACAAGGAAAAATGTATGGAATATCTAAAATTTTCAACTTTTAGTTCAATATATGATTCAATTTCAATATATGAATCAAGAAATGAATGTCCCAAATCTTAAAGGGAACATGTTGAGGATGAAATTTAGGTTTCATATAAAATATTTGTCTCTACTTTTCATTCCTAATATTAATATTCTACTTCATCAGTGACTTCATTAAATTATTAATATCTTCCCAAACATAAAAAGAACATGGTATTGTTTTTTATAATATTATTTAAAAATGTTATGATTATAAAATGAAATGAAATATTGTTGTCTCTGAAAAATATCATCATTTTAAGGAAAAAACGTCTTCATATTTTGAAATTATTGATTCAAACTAGTGTTGATGTTTAAAAAATAAAATCAACGATCTCAATTGATCTATTTAAAAATTCACCCAAGATGAACAATATCTTATCATATATCTTAGTTCTCAATGAATTAAAAAATAATAATTGTGGTTTTGGATTTTCAGAAGATAATTTGTCTTATTAAAAAAAACTACATTTGTAATGGTAATTTGTAAAAATACAATTTCAAATTATTTCACGTATGTTGTTAATATTATTTATGAATGAAATCATAAAAATTATAGATATTGTAGAATAAAAGGAATTCATCTTTCTTTTCAATTTTATAAAAAATATCATTCTAAAAAAATATGAGTTTCAAAATATGTGTCATCCAATCTTAGTGAACCCAAAATTGTTTCTCTATTTCATATGTTATATTATCACACTACTGAACTCAAACTCTATGCACAAAAAGGATCATAAAAATGATTTATTATAGGGATTTGACACTGAACATCATTGATATATCTTATGGTGGATTCTAAATAAATGTGTTATGTTCACTAGTTGAAGTGATTGATCAAATCTTTTCCACCATGAGCTTAATTTTTAGGCACCACATGAGGGGGAGCATAGATCAATCATTTGGATAATATTTGAACATTAACCTTGATATTCATGTGAAAAAGGTTCTTTATTATTATTTTTATTTCTCTATTTAATCCTTTTTAAAAATCTGTTCATTAAAATTTTATTTCATTCTCTAAAGTGGAGAGAATATAATTTTGATTTTATATTTGTTTTCATATTTTTCTTTTAATTTTATTTTTAAATTTCTTTTCAAATTTACATTAAAATTATATTAAAATTATATTTCAATTTAATTTAATTTGTTTTTTAAATTTCCTTTATAAATTATTATAGATTTTATTTATATATTTCTTGTTAAATTTTTTAAATTTATTTTTGAAAGTTATTTTTAATTTTTTCTAATTTTAGTTTTAAAATATATTTTTTCCAACCTATTTTCTAAAATGGATTTCAAATTAATAAAATGATTTTCAAAAAATTTCATAATTTTCGAAAAGTGAAGTGAGTATGATACATCATGTTGAATAATATTGTTTGTTTTCAAACACGATGATGTGGTCCAAGTGTTTATGTTCATAGACAATTATCTTGAAAATAAATGATTTTTTATTATCATCCTTTCATTTTCCCAGGGATAGCGGTTTGTCCATTACTGCATACTAGGTTTGACACTCATAATAATTTCATATTGTTTATTAATACAATATTTAATGATCATTACAAATTAAAATGATTTTATAAAATATTTATTTTTTATGTGTTATAATTATTTATCTATTCATGAAGTATCATATTTTTTAACAATTTTTTTATATATTTTTAAAGTGTTTAATTTAAGGGGGAGTTATCTTTTTTATATTACTCATCATTACATTTTTTCGGGATGTATTTTATTTATAATTTGATCATTTTAATTTTACTAAGGTAGATTTTTTTTAAATTAAATCTTTTTGATTAATTACAAAATGAAGAGTTTTTTTGATATTAATAACATTTTTTGTAATTAACAAAATATTGGATTTTTGGTGTGACTCCGTCCAACTTTAGTTATGTTATTTTTTCATCATTAAAAAAATAACACATTTCATTATTTTCTTTTTTAGATTATTATTACTATATTTTATTTTATCTTACAATAATTTATTTTATTTTAGTATACATTATTATATTATATTTTAAATTTTTTTTAATTTACATTATGTAATTTTAATTAAATTTATTTTATTTTATTTTAATTAAAATTAAATTTTTTTATTAAATTTTTTTATAATGTATTTTTATTTAATTTATTATATTTTATTTTATTTTAATTTTAGTGTAATTTTATAATTTTATCTCTTTTTTTATGTATTTTTTATAATTTTTTGTAAAAATTTACTAAATTTATTTTTTCCCGTTACACAATCCATAGATTATTCCTATTAAAATTAAGTGGATTTTTATTCTTATTTATTATTTGTGACTTTGTTATTACCCTTGCATAATTCCTCTTATACTATTACTCCTTTTGTGTTAAGTTTTCTCTACCCATACATGAGCAATTTAAAGTTCAATATACTTTTGTGTATATATTTTGATACCTATACCCTACTATTTTATATCACTACGTAGCTTTATGAAAACACTTACACATGTTGTCAAATTTGTTTTACCAGTAAACAATTTTGACTGTACCCATATGCATATTATGTAATTCTTTGTTTACATTTACACATGTCTAGCTACCCATACATAGTGCATGAACTTTCTTGTGTACAACTACATAGCTTTGTCACTACATTTACGAAACTTCATGATTTCCCTTACATGAATCCGTTAAAATTTATATTACTTTTACATAGTGTACTCTCTTACCCTTACACAACATATGATTTTTCGTACATAACTTTACAAATATATGCTTCATACCTTTACACAATGAGTTTAACTTTACACAGTTCAACGTTTTCAAGTTAATTTTACATATTTTTCAATTTTACGTGTATGTATGGTTAGGAATTTGTTTTATATCATTATGCATCATCTAATTCTACCCATATGTGAAGGTGATTTTCTCTAGTCTAAAAAATTTTATGATTTCAATGATATATTAATATTTTTCGTGTGTATGAAATTTATATGAATTGTTTTTATCACATTATAAATTAATATTAATGTTCTCGATCCTATGTGAAGTATTTTTATCTTTATTTTAAAAACATTATTATGAGTATTATTAACATCCATCAGTTATTCATCATATCTTTGTAAATGTTACAAAAATATTTATTTTATTATATTCAGTTGATTCCTTTGATGTAAATATTTTTTTAATCATATTGCGGATAAATGAACTTATTCAGACTTGTTTAAATATTTTTAATATAGTATTATTAATTTATAATTATGATATTTGATGTTAATAATTTTTAATATTATATGATAACTCTATTTAACATTTTTTTTATTATCAATAATATATCATTATAGGCTACTTTAAAATTTATAATTTCTTTGTTCAAATTAATTTTAATTTCTCTAATGTTTTAAATTCAAATGATAGTAGTTTTTATAATATAACCCACTCTTTGATAATTATAGAATAATATTATTTTTATTTATATTTTAATTTGAATTGATTAAATATTACCATGGTCTTGTGGAGTTACTTCATCATTAAAGGGGTTTATTCTTATATAATGTAATTATGATGAACATTCATTGAATGTGGAATTCAGAAACATTAATACCTGAATGATTCTAGAACATTTATAAAAGAATTGAGTCCTATAAATAATGTCCTTTATAGGATTATCAAATGAAAACTCCTCTAAAACAGGTTGCCTATTCTTTCTCCAATGATCTCCAAATCCCATCAAGCCATCAAAGATCACTCTTTTCTAAATTATCTTCTTCCATAAATGACTGTGTTCCCATATTATAATATCTTTCTCACCATCTCTATTTTATTATTCTCCCCTTCTATTCATCTTGTTCCATAGGATAATTGACACTAATCTAAAAATATCATATTACTCCTATTTCATCTATTTCATGATTCTCACTACCATTTAAGCGAGGGACTAAGGATTACATATATTTTTCCTCTAAAAATTTAATTCACTATCACTTTGAGGTTTTTAACATCTCCATTTAATATCTATAATCTGTATATTTCAAATTTCTTCCTATACCAAAAAATAAAATGAATGTTTTGTTATCGTGGCTACCCTTAAATCCAAATATCAAATACATTATATCCACATGGGATTGTGTTAGTGGACCTAGAGGTACCTTTAGGTAATATTTGAGATCTTCCATACCAAATATTGTGTCCCATTTAATTTATTATTTTTATTTATTTCATTCATTTAATTTATCTTTTCATACTTCTCTTAATACATCTAATATGTGTAAAATTTCTATTCTCAAATATCTATTTATTTTATCGATTAAATTTTTTAATTATATAATATTATATTATCATTCCTTCAATACATTGATTTTTTATTCGTTTTAAAATAACATTGTACAGATTAAATTATTTCCCTTTAAATATTTATAGGTAAATTCACCCCTCTACCTCTTTCCATTTTTTTCTCCTATCTCTAACCTACATATTTTTATTGGAAGAGGTTAAAAATACAATATAGTTGGATGTAGTTAGAGATCATAAGTCTCCTAGACCAAATCGTTATGTAGAGATTCTTATGATGATTAAAACCATTCAATGAAGAAATAAAACTATACAGAATCAATAGATGATTTATATCAATAATTGTCGATGGGATATGGTGTTTTAGTTTTAGAGGAGGTAATTTTTTAATAAATTTTTTGGATAACTCATTTTTATTTAGAAATAAGGAAAATATAATCCCAATATATATTGGTCCTTCCAATAGTCATATACAAGTAGAAAATATATCTCATCACTTTGAACTTCAATAGAAGCTCTTATATGTATATAACGTGTTCGATGTAGTTATTTTGAGGAAGTACATACCTACCCCTTCATATATACTAAACTCATATGTCATAACGTAATATCTCCTATGAGGACCAACTTGTAAAAATCACGGATTCTAGAGATAAAGTGTTATAGAATAAAACCCCTCAATTGGTTATTGATTCCTAGATTAATAATAAATTTGATGAAGAAACAAGGGTACTGAGGTATACAATGAAGTATATGTGCATTCAACTACTTTAATCAGAGTAACAAAATTTTGAGGAAAAATTCTAATAAGGGGAAGAATGTAACACCCCATTATTTTATAAAAGATTACCCATTTAAATAAAATTAATGGTTTCGATAGTTTTTGGACCATGAAATAATAATATTAGGTGAATAATTATTTATACATTAAAAATAAAACACACTATAAGATATTTAAATATAATAGAAATATTAAAAATAAAATATAATTTACTTTGGGAATATCACAAATTTTAATGATTTTTTTTATGAATTATTTATTTTAGTTAAATTTATTAATTTTTGAAAATTATATTAATTTAATTTGTTGATAAAATTATATGAAATTGTTGTTTTATAATTTAACATTCCATAATTGTAAAAAAATAAAATTTAATTTGATAGAGTTTGCGACATAAGACACTTAGATTAAAAGACAACATAACATCCTATGAATTTTCAACACATTTACTATTTTTAGAAAATTAAATATGTTATATTGATTTAAAAGAACTCAATACGGATTTATCATGGTTTCACACAATATTGAATTTCTTCGATCACATTTATTACATGAAATACCTTGTTTTATAGAATATTATTAATATTATATTTCACAAATAACAATTATATCATAGACGTTAAATTAGTAGTTATGAAGATGATTAGATAAGATAATTTTTTTAAAAAAAATATATAAAATTAATTCACTGGTTATCAATCAATTATAAATGAATATAATACCCAAATATATATAATGAAAATTTTTTAATAAAAATCTATTATTATGCATCAAAGGTGTTTTATCATAATAAATTAAATTTATCCCTCTTAGTTCATGATATTAAATATATTTTAATATTATATACTCAATAAATTTATTTGACATTACTAAAATATATTTGATAGGAATATGATATGAACAAATTCAATTTTATAAAAAAAATTCAATATTTTTTATACATGATTTTCCTTCCTTTTGATGGCGCACTAATTTAAAAAATTAAATTTGAAACATTATTAAATTTTAAATAAAATAATCAACATTATTTATGAAATATTAATATAAAAATTATCTTAGGGTAAATTTTTAGTATTTTTCTGAGAAGGTTCATTTTTCGATGAATATTACAGAATTGTGAGTTTTAATTGAAAAATAACATTTAGTTTAAATAATTTATAATGTTCAATTATATTATTATTTTTTAGTCAAAAATAGTTCTATTATACATATATGAACAAAATTTAGGTCATTGTAATTATTTTTATATTTAATTATGATATAAATACATGTTAAAATTCTAAACATTCTCACTATTAAAACACACTTTCTCTTTCTTTCTACATGATAAAATTACAATTAATTTCAACCAATTAATTTATGTATATATTTTTTAAAAATTGACTCAATATTTTTGTAAATAATAATTTCTAATTTATAATAACTTAAAATATTTTTTACCAATGTTATTAGTGAAAATGATTAAAATTAATCACAATCATTAATTTAAATATGACCTCAAAAATGAAAATATACATTAAATTTATCGGGATAAATGAACATGAAACATGTTAAAACATATTTTCTATAAATATTTTGAACATATAACCTATTTTATATTACATGGTTAATTATTTTATGCACATGAATTAATTGAGTCTTCCCAATATTATTTACTTTTTGGTAATTACAGGAATTCCACTCCAACGTTATAAAAATTCACACTCAACTCACTTATTCACACCTTTGAATCCATTTTGATCATATAATATCTAAATAATTCACTTAAAAACATCTCTAATATCCTCATAGAAGCCTTATATTGTGATTAAATCCAATATAGAAAGGCCTTCGGTACAAACTAAACGTTGACACCCAAAGAAGAGGTAATGTGATCTAAAAGCATTTTTATTTTATTTCCTTATACACCTACCTAAATAAGAATTCTATCATGATTATATAGTAACCAATGTATCATAAATATAGTGATATTTTAATTTTTTTATGGTTACTATCTAAAGCTACACACACTTTAATCAAATGGGATACAGAGTCATTGATCGTATTTACAATAGGCCACCGACTTACGAACCACTGTCGTTCGTTATTCCATTAACAACATTCAATATTTTAAATAATGATGTATTTTTAGTTTATATATGATACATATGATATTTATAAACTATTTATTCTTATTTAATTATTATATTATGTATAACTTCATGATTTCTTTTTTGTGGGAATATGATAATGTTGTTTATGTGTACGAAATAATATTTCCTCACGAAGCAAAGTGATTCATCCACACGTTACATGGAATGTGTTGAGTATGGGTTCAATAAATATTATATATATATAACATAAAAATGATACATTAATGATAATATAAAAATAGATCATTTAGTTTTCTTTATTTTAATATTTTTAAAAAATGGAAGCAACGTCCATGTGTACGTACTACCTTCAGTCTCCATGAATAGTTATTTTTATTTAATATCCCCAAATTCTTTATATGAATCTAATTTTATTTATAGTTAATATATATTATATTTATAAAATGGTCTAAATTATGAAGATGATTAAATAATAAGAAAATTTAGAGGAAAAAAATATAATAATTCAAACCATTATTTAAAAACAAAGGAGTTATTAACTGAAATGATGAAAATAATGAAAAATTATCAATGAATGAGTAATAATGTCTTATAAAAGGAGCAAATATGACATAATAAATTTTAATATGTTTCATGTTTTAATTAATAACATGTTTCAAACCACTATAAATGTTGTTAAGTCATATACATCCAAAAGGAACGTGCGAGCGAATGGATTTTCTCTCAATTTCATTTCATTACAGAATATTGTAATTTGATGCACCTGGAATATTTTATATGGTGTATATAAATAAACATTGACATTAAATGTCATTAATACTTATTTCAAAATGTTATTTTGGGTTTCAATATAAATCATTATATCTTAGTGGATTTGAACTTTTACAAAACTAGTGGTAATGAAATTACACAACTCAATTACTTTACATTGGGTTATATTACTTCTTAGTTTTCATTAATAATTTATTATTATGATTATAATTACCTTGAATGTATATTGATGTATTTACATAGGTTTTATATTTATTCATACTTGATACAACAAATTCATTCATTTAATAATTCTTACATCAAACTTTATAGAATTTTATGGTTTATTTTTCAATCTCATTTTAATCAATAATGTTTATTAATGATTTTAAATAATTTTAAATTATATTATCATTGTTTAATAAAACATTTCATTTAATTATCCTATCGTAATTCCAAATCTTTTCCATGTGATAGCATAATATTCCACTCTTCGGTATTTAAAATTATTTAATTTTTTTTTAATAAAATCGAACTGTAGTTCTCTCTTCAGTCATAAATCTATTTTATTAAAAACATTATTTTATAAAAAATATTCAAAATACATTCTTGATACTTTTTAATATTATTTTATAAAATAAAATTTTACCCATATTATCTTTTATATATTTTTTCAACGTAATATTTTTTTCTCCTTGCAAACATGGAAATTTTATAATTTTTTTCAATAAAAAATGAATGTTCATTTTAACTTGTATAGAATTACCCACATTTGTTTCTTGGATACATCCTTTTCAATTTTTAAAAAAAAATAAAAAAAATGTTTTAAAAAAATTATTTTCAGAAAATTGGATCTTCAAAATGTTTTTCAAAATGAAAATTATATTTTCCTCATGAATGTTTTAAGAATCTTTTTATTATATGTCTATTCATAAATGAAAAACACTTTTTCTTAATACAATGGAAAGATTCCATATGGATACAATCCTGATTCTTCCTTTATATGAATTATGATTATTTTAACAATGGATATTGTTGGAATTCACTTCCATAAATTATTTTTTTAGTCATTAACATAACCATGAGTTATTCAGTTTTCATAAACTATTTAATGTTAAATCTCCCAAAAATATTAACATTATTTTTCATGGATCTGAATATTTTCCAATATATATACAAATTTTACATATAGTGTTCATTTTTACAATTATTTTATTATCTAGTGAAATAATGATAAATATTTATTATTTAGTCGATACTGATATTTTATATGGAAAATTGTTTATAAATTAAATTGATTATTGGATATATATGGAATTATTTTGATTGGTAGTGATGGGTGGGGCCCATACATCATATATCCCTTTAATGCATCAATATATTCTCAAGAGAAAAATTTGCTGGAAAATTAAATAAGTATCTAAATTTAGTTCTAAAATGCCTTGTGAAAGGTATTTACAATATAGGTTTTCATGTGCCTCATACATAAAGTCCAATAATTAATCATTACCATCCGTTATATTTCAGTCATTATTATTTTACCATGATATTTTATCATTATCATCATCTATAGATGCATTTTATTCTCGATTGATTGATTAAATGGCATATGTTTTAACAATCACCATTTTTGTATTCATTATTACTTATCCAGTTATTTCAATGGAATGTGTTCTCCATTATTTACCTTTCCATCTTGATTATTCTTACTAATTATTTATTGATTACTTTATTCATAACTGATACAGAGAATTTTAGATCAATCTTATTTGGTTTCCATTCCCCAGGGTTTAATGAATTGGACATAGAAATATATTCAAGGATAAGATATATAATAAAAATTACTTTTGATGGAATAAAATAGTATTAATTTTTTTAATTATAATGAAAGACTCCTGTATATATATAATATAAAAAACACTAATATACTATTTGGTCATTTGGGGAATGTATTCATTTTATATTATACCAATATAATTATAGTAGCCATTGGCATCAGGAAACATGGGATTGGTTTCAATAGCTGGTATGAGATAAAGTTTAGAAAAAACCATGAAAAATATATTTATAAAAACATCGATTAGGGAATATAACCCTGTGATAGAATTTGAGAATAAAATTAGAATCCCATTTTAATGGTTTGGAAAATTAGATATTATGTTGGTATTCCTATAAATACATCAATTTCTTGATTTTAGAAGTGAACAAGGTTATAGAAAAAATGTACCTTGGTGTAAAAACTTCATAAAGTGAACATCAAGATTGACTCGAGTGTAACCTAATATAGAAAAATAGTGCATACCACACATCTGGTTTGAAACACTCAAGGGGGATATTCTTGGGATAATTCAAATTTCATTTACATTACATTATGAAGTATTTAAATAGATGATGAAAATGAATGACCACGGTTTATCCATAAAACAAGGAAGGACATATATGGAAATAAATTGTATGTTATATTTATATATTGGGATTCAAAAATTAAATTGTAGAAGTGTTTTTACTAATAGTATTTTGGTTATAGGAATATTGAAACATCCATGTATTATATTGATATTTTTTAAAAAATTGTGTATTAATTTATGATTGATCATTTTTTCAAATTATTATAATTTTTTTTGTTTTTATGTGATGGGATTCTATAATAATTAAGGAAATCATGGTACAAATTATTTGAAAGTATATATTTTAGTGGAAATTTTATTTGAGGAGTAATAAATTTACATTTTTTAATGATGTGTTTAGTGGTATTGATAAACTTTTGTGTTAATATGTCCATTCATAAAATTTTAGTAATAATAAAATAAGATAATGAGACTTTGAAAATAATAGTTTGTATTGAAAATCATAGTGAAGTGGTTATTTAATTAGTAAATTTCAATGATTTCCTTCATTTTATTGGAAATGTTATAGGAAATTTTTTAATATAGTCTTAAAAAAGGACAACCCTATTATTAGGTGTCAAACCATCACATCTAGAAAATTGGTGGGGCATGAAACCCTGACCGAAGAAAGATAATTTTTTTATGCCTTCCATTTCCTTATGTGATGTACTAGATAATATGAAATTGTTCTTAGTTATACAATTTTATGGATAAATATTACTGATAAACCATTATTTTTATTTTTGAGGATTAGAGATTAATGTATGATCCATTTTAGTTTTGAAAAATATATTGAAATATTATTAAAGATTTATCCTATTTCATATATATGATGACTAATTTTAATTAAATATTAATGCTTCAGGAATAAAAAATAATTTTCTGGAATTCATTTCATGGATTAAAGAGATAAATTAGAATTGATTGATGAAAAACCATAGGATGAAAATTTTCTTCTGAAATTGAAATATATCAAGTAAGTGAATATCATTATATTCTTGGGTAGTAAAATAATTCCTTAAAATTAGATTATGGATCCTCAAATAAATTTTTATCTTATTACTATCATTTATGATGATATCAATGAAATATATACACCTGTAAGATTTATGGTTATTTTCACCAAAAAATTTACGTTTATGATTCACTTATTTGTTATCAATTTTCTTGGTTTCTCACTCTATATGTTTATTCATTTCCTCCATTTCCATATATTCACATTCCTTCAATGTTCTCCTACTTAGAAACCCAGTTATATTTTATTCTATATGACTGTCATACATCATTTAACTTCTTTTTAAGAATATATTTTATTAATTATTTTAAAATATAGTTTTGTCAACATTGTTATTTCAAAATTTCAACATGTTTATTTCCATGAAGAAGTTAAATTTGTGGGGAAACAATTTATTTAAAGTGTCGGTAAATTTACTTCTTGAAATTTTAAAAAATGAAATTTCATTTGATAATATGTAACCTGAAACACCAAGATTAGAAGAAAATATAACATCCAAATAAATTATTATATATTTAAAAATTTCAATAAATTTAGTCTATTCCATAGTTTTAAATGAATATGATAATAATTTATCTTGTGTTGCATGCAATAATTACAATATTCGATGGCTTGTGTTCCATGAAGGACTGAGTTTTACCAAGTACTATTAATATGATTTTTTAAAATGACCATTATCTTCTAGCCTTAGAATTTAAGGTTATGATTATGATTAACTAATTAATTACAATATATTGTTTACTCAAATATATGATTATTTAAATATTATATAAGAATTATAATATAAATATAAAACACTTACGTTTCTTATTAATACGATAAAAAATGGGAGTAATGATCATATGCATGTATGACCTACCTTCTCTATGAACTGTGCATTTCATTTCGAATATCAAAATTTTATGGATTAATATATTATAAATTTATGTTATATTTATATCATTTTATAAATTCTTGATATTATTAAATATTGAACATTTTAATAGTATAAAAATTAATAATTCAAATAATGTATTAAAAACAATACAATTATTACCTAAAAATATATAAATAATGAATGATTATTAACGAATGAGTAAAACTATTTAATATATGGATAATATATTATTTCAAAAATATTAATATCATTCTTATATATGTAAATAAATTTTTAAAAACTTTAATATAGGAGATTAATGTAAGTAAGATTAAATGTAAATCATGAGGTAAGGGATTACGTCACAATTTTATTTCATTGATTTATATTGTAATGTTATACACATAGTTTCTTTTATATGGTGTACATATTAAACCTTTTAACTTTTATGTCTAGACTAATTAACTATTTATGGTATTTTTTTATTCAATTTGAATCATTACATCTTTGGTTATTTGAATATATATTTACCAAGCGGTAGAGAAATTTCATAACTCAATTCCTTTTAATAGTGTCATATTACATACTTATTATTGTTAATATTATATAATTATGTGTATAATTGAATTTAATATATTTTGTTTCATTTACAGTTTTTATGTAAATTTACATTTTATTCACACAATTGATATATTTATTTATTTCCACTTGAAAGTTATGATCACTTTAAGTGTTTAATTAACAATATCATGAAAATTGTGATTAATTATTCTTGATTTAAAAGTTAATGAAATAATGAGATAATTTTTTTATAAATACTTTAATTTTATTCCCTTTTCTCTATTCGTGATCTTTTTCAAGTGATATTACAATATTTTCTCTCTTTGGCGCTTAAAATTATTGAGGAAATGTTTTAATAAAATCATAATTCATTTCACTCTTTGGTTAGAAATATATTTTCTTAAAAAATCATGTTATATAAAAATGTTTTCAAAATGATTTCATTACCCTTTTAAAAATAAATTATTAATATAAAATTTCACCCATATTTTCTTTTATATATTTTTTCAAAGGAATTGTATTATCGGTTTCCAAACAATCCTTTTTTAATCTTTTCTCAATGCAAAAAATGGTATTTTACCTTATACATAATTACCCACAATCATTTATTTGAATAATCCTTAAAAAATTTACAAATATTATTTTAATGAATATATTTTAAATAGTTATTTACAAATAAATGGGTTTTCAAGACGTTTTTCAAAATGAAAATTATATTTTCCCCAAATATGTTTTTATATATATTTTTATTGAATTTATATTCATCAATGAAAAAAACACTTTTTATTAGTCCAATGGGTATAATTCATATATATACCATCAGTATTCTCCATATATGTGGATTCTGAGTATTTTTTACAATGATAGTATTAATATTCACTTCATTGAATCATTTTTATAGTCATTAACTTCTCCATGAGTTATTCAAATTCAATAAACCTTTGAATGTAAAATTTACCATAAATATACCTATTATTTATCTTGGATATGATTATTTACAAAACATTATACAACTTTAACAGATAATTTTTTCATAAAAATGGTTCCTTCCCCAAAAAATAATGTGAAATTATTTTAAAAAATTCTTACATGATTCTAAAATATTGGATCATAATAGAGTATGTCGTATGAAGGTGGACTAAATCATTAGTTAGATCATCCATATAAGTAATATTATGATTTAATCCTTTATTGGTGAGGTCATCCGCAACCATATTCTCTTTTGGATAGATATGTATGGTAATATTGTTGATTTCATAGAACAAACGGTGAAAATGCATATAATATGTAGTTGCTAACCAAGATATATGAATCAAACCATTACAAATTAAATTTACTATTGTAGTAGAATCACATTCAATGTATATTTTTTTCATCTGTAGGAATTATAGAAATAATTAGCATAAATCAAACTCATCATTTTAGCCTCCAGTGATGAGGAAATCCCACAAATTGCAATGAAGAACCTGGGGATTTGACCATAATGATCCCTGAATATGGTGGCACATCCCATAGGGCATACATTGACATTATAAGTGATTTTGACATTAACTTTTATACAGCTAAATAATGGAGGTTTCCAGAAAACATTAAAAGTGCATCGTGGTTGGAAAAAAATTAAATGAACTCGTAGTCACTGTAGAATAATAAATCCATTCACTGTATTGTTATAGAATCCTTTCTAAATCAAATTAGCTTCACGAATAGAAATGCTGATCCTCATATGTCATGCATTAATGTTTAGTGAGCAAATCAATATATTTTCCCTTGATGGAGTGATATGTTCTCATAAGACAAATCGGTTTTCCAAATTAAATGAGTTTCTACCTATATTTTTAAACCATCTTGGGAAATTTATTGACAGTATAGGATTTCAGGTGCATTAGATGTGACATCCAATAATTATGAATTGTCTTCATTGAGAATTTAGTAATTATTATTATTTATCCATGATATTTTCACTTTGACATTATATATGAATGCATTTAATTCTAGTTAATAAAAAGAAATATCATGCATTTAAATTATTTATATTTATATTTTGATTATGCCTTATACTATTATTTAAAGGGAATGCGTGCTCAATTATTTACCTACCCATATTGATTATGATGATTGATTCATTATTTCTTCAGTTGTATTTAAATTTTACTATGCACTGGTTCTCAACCATATATTGTTTCTTTCCCAAGGATTCTATAAGGTTTATTTAAAAATATATTCAAGGATATGATAAATGGGATGATGTTATTCTCGAATGATAAATAAGAAAATTAGTTCTAATTTTTGCATTCAACAGTTATTCAACACTCATGTATGTATCAAGATTAAAAAAACTACTAAAATATTTGGTCCTTTTGAACATGTTTTCATAAATTTGTATGCCAATGTATTAGTAGGTGGTACCGGATCCAAACAATTTTAGTTGGGTCACTAAAAATAAATTAATAACATCTATGAACGAATATGTAACTTTAAGTTATATAAATTTGTGTATTTATCATTTACAAATAATATCATTTCAATAGATTTTTTTAATTTCAAAATATAAATCTATTTTCTTGGACATATTAAATATACTAATTTTTTTTAATAAAACTAAAATTTTAATTATTTTTTGTATATTTATTAAATTTTTTACAAATAAATATATATTCTTTTGAGGAGAATAAGTGATATTTTTCAGAAATAGATAATTTTTTATAAAGGCTTATCAAAATTATCGACATTAGTAAAAACAATTCATAACAAATAAGGTTAAAATAGATAATTTAATGAATAAACGTCATATTTTTTAAATAATTAGGAATCTAGAAAGACCAAATAATTATATACCTATATCATCCTATATTTATAATAAATATTCATTCATAAAATATATTTTTAAATTACAATGGTGTTTTATTTTTTAAAATGTTTTATCAAAATTGGAAGCTTTTATATCGACAAAAAATATGTCATGTCTAACAAAGCCACTAGGATAAGAACCATGACCAAAGGGAAATATGGGCGAAACACCTACCATTATACTATGCGTTATATTAATTCCATATTCCATCCTATATAAATATATTTATTCATTTATTTCCATAAAGGAATTGGTAAAATTAAAAAATATAGTCATTATAAATTTAATATTATTATGTTTACTTCTTGGAAGAAAATATGTTATATTTAAAGGTCATATATATCCACATACCATTATTTTTATTTTGAAATATTTAATGAAATATTTATTTATTTTATGTTATATAAATTAAAAATTATATTAAATAAATTTATTTTGATTTATATTTAATGTTATGATGTCTTATAAATAATTTTATGAAGATATGAACAAGAAAATGGTTTTTCATTTGAGAGAAGAAAAACACTTTTATTATTAATAATTTTTTTAAATACTATATCATTTTATATAAATTTAAAATTTAAAATTTATGGAATTTTAGTTTTGTAAAATCGAATTAATTTTTTATAAAGGCTTATCAAAATTATCTTAGGATTATTTGTTGTTTTTTTCTAAGAATGATTATATTCAAAACAATATTAAAAATTATTTTTTTTATAAATTTTTTCAATTTTATGTCTTCATTATGATATACGAAAATATTGAAGTATAATTAAATCTATTTTATAGAACCAATATATTATTATCAATTAATATTACTAATTTAAACATATTTTTATAGTGTGAAATTTATATTTTACAGTTCAAAAATATATTTATTATTTTATTTAATAATAATTATTTTTGTTGTTTAATATTAAACAAGTAATCACAATATTAAATATTATTATAGATTATTTATAAATTACCATAAGTGTATTTCCATTATAAATAAACTAATTTATTTCATTTTATTTAATATTATCCTTTATGTTTTGTAAATACAATTTTATGCTTCAAAAATTCATTTATCCAGAAGACCGTTTTTCATTGCATTTTGCATACTTATATAATATCTATTTTTCCCAATTCATGGTAATTAATCATTTAAATTGGATTCCATATTTTGCATTAAATTTTTTATTATTTTAAATGATTTCAATTTCATTTTTTACATAAAAATTATTTATTGTGTTAAATATATAAGCAATTACATTAAAGGTGTGTTAAGGTAAGAAGATAAATTAAGTAGAAAAAACAAAAAAATAATATCAAAAAACAATAATAATTATGTATATGAATGAGGATTTAAATCCACTCATGTGACCAGGGATCAAATCTAGGAGGAGGTATAATTTTCGGGTTAAAGTAGTAGGACTGTACCACTACTATAGTAGGTACTGTAGCAGGTACTATAGCAGATACTGTTTGATACTATAGAAATAGAAACTATTCCCCCTTTTGGGCCTTCAGGACACAGATTTGGTCCCTAATTCATTCATGTCTTTTGGTCCATTAAGGCCTTTTGGTGATTAAGTCCTTCGAGTGACCTTAAGGCCTTCAGGTGACCTTATGTGAAGATGTAAACCCGAAAAACTACAAGGAACAAGCTCTAGACAGAGGATGATCATGGATAATTCACCATAGAAGAAGCTAAATGGATTGAAAGATTGGGAGGGTATGGAACATGTGATCAGGACAAGCCTGTGCATGCACGGGAATGCCTAGTTGGACAGCCATGAAAATTTAGAGAGTAGATATCACGAGGAAGTTGTTTTGGAGGAGTAGTTCCAAGTTTTTAGTAACAGTTTTATGTAACTTTTGAATGCTTAGGGCAATGAATTTCTATAAGTCCTATGAGTGATGTGATAAATACAACTAAGGGCCTTGTATGGGTTCCACCTCACCCCATGAATAGTGGATTAACAAAAATCAATAAAAAAAATTAAGGCCTTTGATCCATTAGAGGAGAGTTTTATGTATAAATTGTCTATCCTAGAAAATTTTGGATGGCTTCCATTAAAATAATTGTTGGAATTTATGATAAGGAAACAATATATTAAAAAATTGTAACTTTTACTCAATTAAAATTATAAAAAATGTTTCCATAATAATGATACGGGAAAATAAAAACTACGCTTCAATCCATATTATCATAATTATGTATATTTAATTAATTTATAGTTAAAACATTATTTAAAATTTTAATAAATATCATGATTATCAAAAATTCTTCTGTACCATTTATATTATGCTTGTACAACCATAAGAAAATTTTAATAAATGGTTTAAAAATAATAAAAATGAAATGTTTTATACTGTTTATATATTATATTAATTATATATATAATTATAAATTATATGAGGTTAATTAATTATTTTAATTATTACTCCATTTTGAACTTTATATGTTTAATGTAAAATAATGTGAACACTCCTAAATTGGCTATAAATGAAATTTAATATTTAAGAATTATTTTTAAATAATTATAAACTAATAAGAATACTATACTATGACAAATTTATAGTAAATAGATAACCAATCAATAATTTTTAATGCATTTTTACTCAGAAATTTTCAAATTACATTCATGAACCTTAATTATTGAAAATTTAAGAAAATTAAATTGAGTTTTCCAATAAAAATAGTTTCATTCTATGATTTCCAAAAAAACATATGATTTTCGTTATCTCTAAAAAATATATAATAGTTCATCTCCATATATTCCTTACCACATTCCCTAGCCTATATTGTGTCTATAATCCTCTCATCCATGTCCTTAAGGTTAATAAAAAAAATGATACCTAATGAAGAGGTAATCATCTTTACCATCTCAATTCATGTTTATTTCATCTAATACATAATATAATATATTATATACATCCTAAAATAATTAAATAACTATTTTAAATTTATTTAAATGTTATTATGGTTGTTATATAACCATAATATACCTCTGTTCCATCTAATTGAAAATTAAAGTGTTGTTCATGTGTGCGTGCATATTACCTCCTCCGTGGAGTGATATGGTTAATTTTTAATCAGCACCATAAATTACTAGTTATAAAATTTGGATATAATTAATTAATATTTTATTTATGATATTAATATGATTCTCTATATATTAATCATTATCTTCTTTATTTCCCTTCCATCCATTAAAAAAATTATAATTTCACCCATATGTGTTTGAGGACTACTGCATTTACGAATGAATTTTTTAATAGTCTAATAATAACTCACACGGATGGCTCCAAAAAATAATTTAATGAACACAATTGAAATTTTTTACATAAATAAACTCTATAAAAGTTATATTTTCATTATGATATTTAAATGTCTTACTCAATCAGTCGTTATAACACATTAGTGTTGGGGTAAGTTTTTCTACCTATGTGAATGATGTTATAATATTTATGTCTTCAATGATTAATGAATGTTATATAATGAATATATTATTTCATTATGTTATATTTAATATGTATTTATTTTTATCAACAAGTTATATATATATACTTTTATTCACTAATAAAATCAATTATTTTTAAGGAATTAAAATTTATAAAAAATGTGGTATTTATGATTTCCATGAAACTTTTCTACATAAGTTCCATGAACATAACATGGTACTCTATATTTATATAAATTATATGTATTAAATAATTATTAAAATTATGCAAATGATATAACCATGATCATTATGCAATAATAATAAGATATGAATTGAATCATGCATGCAAAACGGAAAAGATAAAACATGAAATTTTAATATTAATGAAGAATTACGAATCAATGTATAAAAATAGATTATAAATCAGTTTTATAAATAAATATAAAAAAATATGGATCTAAAATATTTATTTATATAAATATATATTTATTATACAGTATATCAGATCGCGTAAAAATCATGTTGCGATTTATGGTTAGGGTATTTTTAACTCAATTCCATTTCATTGGGTTATATCATATCAACATTGACTATGTTATGCCAAGATTATGTGTTTTGTTCCTTATTATTATTTTATGTTTTATTAATCAGTTTTAATGAATATTTTTATTTTTTAAACAAAGAAATTCTTTTATTTAAAAATATATCCAATGTCTCAAACTTTGTAATGGCTTTTTTATCTCAATTTCATTTCCTTGAGATATGATTCATATTATGCACCTATTTTTATATATGGGGTATATATAATTAATATTTAACATTTTATAAAATAATTATCCCTTTTCTTGAAATATCCTAATATTTTAATATAGAAACATTATTTTCGATAGAATATAAGATATTCCACATCATGTTTAAACGAACAACTAAATATTATTAATTAAATGTTTCTGTTATAAACAAGCCCTTATAATGGTGGGTATGAACAAGAGTAAATTATTTATAAAAACATAGTTTATAGACCTATATATAATGAATTAATTCGTGAATAATTTGATATAAATGAAAAATTAAACCATTTTTAAAATAAAAGGAATCTGTTTACGGAAAATCTATTTAAATGGTAAAAAGTGTTTTTTATAACAACAAATAAACAAACCACTATTATTATATGAAAATTATTATATATTAAAATAATATATTCAATATAATTTTTAACGTTCATCCAATGTGTTTTCTTTAGATTATATAAAATTAAATCCAATTTTACACAAAAATGATATATTTTTATATAAAGGATGTATTATAATAATTTAATGGAAGACTTGTTTTAAAACTAAATATCTACACATTAATAAATTTTTTGTTTTTTTAAAACTTCATTTTTGAAATTATAGTATAAAAATTTACATTCTTTTAATATTTTATATTTTTCATAATGTTTTAGTTTTTTGATTATTTGTGAAAAAATTGTATTTTAATTGAAAAATAACTTTTCATCTAAATAATTGATAATGTTAAATTATATTATAAATAGGTTTTATAGTTTTATTATAGAAAATATACATATATTAATCCAATTTATTTAATTTTTATTATATCATGATGAATTTGGATATAAAAACTTATAAATCATTGGAACATTTTCACTTTGAATGTAGAGACCCGAAGCTTATCGTACATGGACATTACATTAATTTTGCGGAATACTTAGTACATAACAAAAACACACACTAAAGGATCGTAATAGTTTAGTGTCTTTGGAAACTCGGAACGTAATCTTCTAATCGTGGTGAAAGATCTTCAATATCTCCCATAAATATCTTCCCTTTTTTAACCTAAAACCTTTATTTATATCCTGGGGAAAAGAAAACATAAAAGGGTGAGCTCAAATGCTCAGTAAGGGTATACAAAAGAAATAAAAATCAAATCATATCTTTTTGAAAATCATAACCTGCAAAAGAGATCATAATATCTTAACATGGAACAAATCATAGAAGTGAAAATGAGATCACCATAATCATAACATGAAACTTGAAACTTTGTGGCATGCACACATAATCATGGAAAATCATTTCTTGTTAGTCATGACTCATTGCCAAGACTATCTTAGTGGACAAAGTCCCTTTCTGAACCGAGTTCACTCCTCGTTTCAGTCCTGTATCACTGAACCGAAATAATCTTCCGTTCCAGTCATGTCTATCTCATGAGATATAAAATCTTTACCCAATGCATTGGAGGGAGATATAGGTCCCACCCATCTCATAATGATACCATTCTTATGTGTGCCACAAAATCATAAATCATACATCATTTCATAACCCATAAAAATGGGATTCTTAAAACAACATGACATCATAAAATCATTCATATAAGATAAAAGAATTCATAAACATAATTCCATCACAACATAGTCAAATCAATGTAAAAATATCGATAGAAACAGAACCCTTTATTATCTTAGATGGAAAATAATTTTGATAAAACACTTGAATTGAATTCTTGAGGAAAATATCCTTTCTTCTTAAAAAACATTTTTCCTTTCATAACATGTCATACAACTTTAAAATAAAAGAAGTTGATTAAAAATAAACTTGAAAACTTGTAAAGGAAGCTTCTTTGAAGTAATGTTTTAAAAATCCATTCATGCCGTATAAGTTAAAAAAAACATTCTTCGTACTTTTGTCGGAAAAGTCAAAAAGTACCTCGTACGGAAAAACGACAAAAGATTCCTTTCATATTCTTTACTAAAAACTCACCTAAGGGTAAAATTGGATTTAAACTATTTCAAGTGGATGGAAACAATATTACATATTGAGGGAACATGGATGTGGATGATAAAATACACCCCAGTAAATACTTACGAATAAACAATCTCGGATAAAAATGAGATTGTGATATTTCCCTTACCTTAGGTCCAATTTGCTTCGTATGTGTCCGAACCTCCTGTATAATGATTTAAATAATGTCATTGACTTATTACAGAATCATATTCATTGTTATGATATCATATATGGTTCACTTATGACATTATATTACCCGTTCTTTTGTAAATTCCATGTTAAAGAAGCGTTTTGGGTAAAATCGTTTCATTTATCGTAGGTGTTTTGACTTGTTGTTCTTGACATCATTATTACTTATATCATGATTTACTTACTTCCAGAATATAAAATATGATTTATATATCATATATATTCAGTATATATATATATATATATATAATAGATAGATAAATAAAATGAAAAACACCGTTCATGGAGACGGTAATCCGTACGTACGCATGAACGCTGTTTTTCTTTCCTTATTGTCTTGAAATGGAAGTAAGTAGATGACATACATATGTATATATATACATAAATCCAGTAGCTTTATAATGTCATATATTTCATTAATATTTCTTATATATACATTATAATCATTCTTAAATGGTTAACATGGAGAATGAATCTCATCGCGTCGTGGAGACGGTAGTCCGTACGTACGCACGAGCGATGATATCATTTCTATAAATATTGAATTGAATTGTAGTGGATTATACAATATATTAGAATCAATATGATGTTGTAATAACTATGTATAGTTATTCTTTACACCATTATACCCATCCATGTAAGGTGGTGGTGGAAAATAGATTACACCACGGCGTGGAGACGGTATTCCGTACGTACGCACGCGCGGTGATTTCTTTTTCCGTAGGATGGATAGATGGTGAAATAGGGTTGTTTCATACTTATAATAACATATCAGTATATGAGTGATACTGATGTTATTACTTCATAATGAAACAACCTAAGAAGAAGAAGTGGAAGAAGAAATAAAGATGAAAGAATTGGTAACGGTAATTACCTCTTCTTTGAAGTGCCTCTTTGAGACCTCCTCTTAGGGCACTAGAATTGGTCTTTGAGGAAGACCAGAACCTCTAGGATGTTTCTAGGGAAGTGGAGAAGAGATTTTGGCAGGGGTTGGCCGAGCTTGAGTGCTCAAATTGGTGTGAGGAGGAGGGGGAGGAGGTGTCCTTTTATAAGGGAGGAGAGGGGCACCTTAGGAATATCTCAAAATATTATTTTATATTAAAGTCAAAATCGGTTTATAATGGTTCCAAAGGGTCTTATTTCGAAGCTAAGGTGGGGATGGGTCGATATCCTATCAACCAATAGAATTTAGACAAGTTTAGGATATTATTTTAACCTTATCAATTAGATTTAACTCTAAGTTAAATAATTTAACGTTTACCATGTCTTTTTGTTTTCTTTCACTATATGGTTAATAAACTTACTATAACATGCCAAACGAACCCCAAATTGTTTATTATTAATATATATATCCTTATCTAAGTCATTTGGCCGAACCATAGATTTTTAGGAATACAATAACAATTAATAATATAATATTTGTTTTAAAAACTATTTTGTGTCAATTTTGACACTATTTGATATATGATTTTTTTGAAAGTCATAACAGAATTAAATGTTCGAACCAAGTTGATTAAATAAACATTAATATATCATAGTAACCTAGAAAATTAGTGGAATTCATAAAAAATCTCAAATTACATTTATTTTGGTGTTTATAACATCAATTATGTCAATATTTCATTAATAAGATAATTACTGCATCATCGTTGTGTCATAAATAAATTAAATTATCTTATGTCTAAAAATTACAAATAAAATACCATCATGTAGTAAATCTTTTTAGCTTTCTAATGAATATTTACAATCGAATATATCTTATGTATAACCCCATATTAAAAATGATTTACTTATTAAACTTTGATTTTAACTATTTTAACCTTTCTTTAAATAAATTAATAATAAATGTCCTAATCTAATCCAAGTGGGCCTAAATGGTCATATTTTATTCCTAAGTTTGTTTTTGGTCGAATTACACTTGTCCAATAGAATTTGGACATGTGTTAGGGTAATAGTAATATCATATTTACCCTTAGTTACCCTATTTACTATTAACCGCGGTAAAAAAAAGTAAAAAGTTACTATTCACCAAAAAATTATTTTCATCTCATTGAACCACATTTTAGTCCTTGATATTAACCGTGTCTCTCGGATTTTCAAAATTCCATTCACAGAAGCGGCAAAATTAAGTTTTATGAAAAATTCAGTTTTTTTAACTACCACTTAGTAGTTTCACTATTCATCAAAAATTGATGTTTTTCAGAACAATGCCAAAATTTCATCCTAAGCTATATTTCATATTCTGAATTCAAAAATGAAATCTATTTTACCAAATTCATAACATAGAAGTTGCATTAATTAATTTTATAATTAAATCCTGCTGTTAAAATAAATAGCGTGTTTTTAGGAAACAATATATATCAAAAGATTGACACTTGATTATGTCTGGTTTAAATGTGAAATTACAACCAATGACCAACATTGTATTAAATTGTAAAAATATATTCTAAATATACTTTAAAACCACTCAAATTAATAATTTATCACTATTAATTATTTCGATTAAAAAAATTGTTTTTAATTATAATTTAGTAATTTTCACTATTCATCAGAATATGAAAGTTATCCGAAAAGTACCAAAATTTCACCTTAGGCTAAAATCGATACTCCGAATCCAAGAATGAAGTTCATTTTGAAAAATAAGATTTACAGAATTTTAAAAAGTGGTTATTACTATTCATAACGGCTAGTTTTAATAATATTTTAATAGCACATCGTTGTTTAATGAAACTCGGTATTGCGTATTACACACGCTATCGAGGAAGGTCGTGATTGCGTGTAATGCAAGGTAAGACAAGGATGCGTGTTGTGAAAGCTCCTTTTGGTGTAGCGTACAATACAAGACATTAATAAAATTAAAAAGAATATTTTTTTTATAAAATCTTGGGCTGTTACATTCTACCCCCCTTAAAATGAATTTCGCCCTCGAAATTCGTCGGGGTTATAAATGGTTTACTATTAGAAAGTTTCTTTAATAGAAACCCACATCGTAAAAAGGAATATCAAAACCAATCTTTAAAAACAAAAGTATGAAACGTAACGGTTACCCAAATAAACTAATCATTGGGTTTCCACATAGGTGAAAATATGGATATGGAAGAGAAATCTAACCATCATGTTCTGATGGAGAGTGGTAGAGAACATGGCTATGGAAAATCCAGTAATCACAAATCCATAGATTTGTGATGATATAAGGTACCATCTGATTCATCAGGTATAAGATCACTAGGACAACATTTTTGGTTTTCAAGATCATTTCCCCTAAAGTTGAAAATTTGAATTAGAATAAATACTTACTTTATTTTGGTACAATCTCACTGTTGTTCGTGCCTTGAACAATTTCCACTTCATCTCTTAAATAAATGAAGTTGAATTTGTTATTCGTGAAGTGTTAGCAGATCATGTGATAGAATGACGGGTCATTCCATCTATCTCAAACAAAAGGTTAGCAAAAATTATATGCATAAATCGAAGATTAATCATATATGGTTCCTAAAATGGACTTATACTTCATATATCATACTGCTTAATATAATAAAACTAGTTTCTACTAAACAGGGACTTCCTGTAGGTCAGTGGTAGGCGATAAAGGCCAGTCGCACATCGGTTGTGGGTTCGATTCCTACAGCCTTGTCCGAAGCGATGGGCTGTCGCCCGTCCTGCAGGTTGTCCTTTTTCTAAAACTACATTACTATAACATCCCATCAATAATATCGAAAATCTTCTATCCTTAAACAATACTAACTTATGTCCAACATAATCCAGTCTAATCTTTAGGCTTATACATAATACTGCAGTCCACTCTCATAATATAGTGACAACGATTACCAGAGATTTAATACTGTCGTTGATCCCCACATATCATAAGATATGTCTTGTTGGTCACATTCCAAACATTCAAAGTCCTTAATTGTGTATTCTCTTGAATACCTTAGTGAAAACATGAGTGCAGTTAAAAGTTAACACTTTCCACATACCAAAATCCTCAAAATTCTATATACTCAAACCATGATATCACTTAGTCCTTATATCAATCATGAGCTCATGAATACTATTAAACATCTCATTTTCTCGTCTTCATTATGCGCATATCATCTTATTTCCAAAAAAAATATCTCAATCACTTTGAATACCACATCAATAAATATTGCAATACTCAATGATACAACATTATTTTGGAATCCCATTACATAAACGCTTAATCATTCCACCACATCGTTATCATATTCAACATCGCCAATAGTGATCGCATGTGACTTCCCTTTGTCCTTTGCCTTCAGTGGTTGCTCATGTTGATCATCACTAACCCTTGGATTAGGGCAATTATTAGCATAATGCCCCATTTCCTTGCACTTGAAGCATTGAAGTGTTGGTGGTGCGTTCTCTGCAGTGTTTGCTTTATTCACATCATTAGAAACCCTTTTTCCATTACTTCGACACTCAGCTGCTCGATGACCTTCTTTTCCACACTTAAAACATTTTCTAGTTCCTTTAAGACAATCTCCACCATGCTTCTTTCCACACTTTGTGCATAAGGAAACATTCATCTTCTTTTCACCATTATTATGAGATTTCTCCTTGATCTCTATCTTTCGTTTCTTGTCAAAACCATGAGATGGATATGTAACACCAACTTCCATTTCTACCTTGATAGCACAACGCACAATTTCTTCATAGCTACTGAAGTCTCTTATAGCTAATGCCCTTCGAAGACTTGGTTTTAAGCCACTGAAAAATCGATCAACTTTACTTTCAGGTTGGATGATAATACCAGAAGCATACCTTGCAAGTCTTGTAAAATTTGCTTCATAGGTACCAACAGATTCATCGTCCCTTTGCTTCAGTTCAAGAAACTCTTTCTCCATCTTTGTTCGAAGAATACGAGGGAAGTACTTATTGAAAAACAAGTTCTTGAACTCGTCCCATTCCATGGACTCAATTTCATCCCTTGGCCTCGTATTCTTGATAAGATTCCACCATTGATCAGCTTCACCTTCCAAACGATATACTGCTAAGATGACTTTATCATGTTCAGAACATTGAAGAACTGAAAATATCTTTTCAGTGGTACTGATCCATTGTTCAGCAACAAGTGGATCGGAAGTCCCACTGAAAGAAGGTGGACGTTGCCTCATGAAGGACTCAATAGAATATTGTTCCCTTCTCTGCTCATTTAGAAGTCCAGAATGATTCATAGCTTGTGTAAGTATAGCAATAAGATTTTGCACTCCATCTCCCATAACATTTGTTTGTTCAGGAGGGCAATCATTGCATTGTCCATTGCATTGATCAACACGGTTCCTTCGGGTTCCAGCCATCGTCTAAAACCCAAAAAGAATTGTGTGAGAGGCAAAAATCATGCTAGGGAAAACAACATAATAAAGGGGGAGTACCTTCAATATCCAACATCTTAGGTTTAATTCTATGATCGTTAGCGTAATTCTATTACTATAACCTATACGTATACTTATCCCTAGGGACATCCCTAGACATACCTTAGAAATATCTCTAGGGATCTCACTAACGTTTTCGCATCCTAGTTTCCAAAGGTTGGCTAAACCTTTCCTCTGATACCAACTGTAGAGACCCGAAGCTTATCGTACATGGACATTACATTAATTTTGCGGAATACTTAGTACATAACAAAAACACACACTAAAGGATCGTAATAGTTTAGTGTCTTTGGAAACTCGGAACGTAATCTTCTAATCGTGGTGAAAGATCTTCAATATCTCCCATAAATATCTTCCCTTTTTTTACCTAAAACCTTTATTTATATCCTGGGGAAAAGAAAACATAAAAGGGTGAGCTCAAATGCTCAGTAAGGGTATACAAAAGAAATAAAAATCAAATCATATCTTTTTGAAAATCATAACCTGCAAAAGAGATCATAATATCTTAACATGGAACAAATCATAGAAGTGAAAATGAGATCACCATAATCATAACATGAAACTTGAAACTTTGTGGCATGCACACATAATCATGGAAAATCATTTCTTGTTAGTCATGACTCATTGCCAAGACTATCTTAGTGGACAAAGTCCCTTTCTGAACCGAGTTCACTCCTCGTTTCAGTCCTGTATCACTGAACCGAAATAATCTTCTATTCCAGTCATGTCTATCTCATGAGATATAAAATCTTTACCCAATGCATTGGAGGGAGATATAGGTCCCACCCATCTCATAATGATACCATTCTTATGTGTGCCACAAAATCATAAATCATACATCATTTCATAACCCATAAAAATGGGATTCTTAAAACAACATGACATCATAAAATCATTCATATAAGATAAAAGAATTCATAAACATAATTCCATCACAACATAGTCAAATCAATGTAAAAATATGGATAGAAACAGAACCCTTTATTATCTTAGATGGAAAATAATTTTGATAAAACACTTGAATTGAATTCTTGAGGAAAATATCCTTTCTTCTTAAAAAACATTTTTCCTTTCATAACATGTCATACAACTTTAAAATAAAAGAAGTTGATTAAAAATAAACTTGAAAACTTGTAAAGGAAGCTTCTTTGAAGTAATGTTTTAAAAATCCATTCATGCCGTATATGTTAAAAAAAACATTCTTCGTACTTTTGTCGGAAAAGTCAAAAAGTACCTCGTACGGAAAAACGACAAAAGATTCCTTTCATATTCTTTACTAAAAACTCACCTAAGGGTAAAATTGGATTTAAACTATTTCAAGTGGATGGAAACAATATTACATATTGAGGGAACATGGATGTGGATGATAAAATACACCCCAGTAAATACTTACGAATAAACAATCTCGGATAAAAATGAGATTGTGATATTTCCCTTACCTTAGGTCCAATTTGCTTCGTATGTGTCCGAACCTCCTGTATAATGATTTAAATAATGTCATTGACTTATTACAGAATCATATTCATTGTTATGATATCATATATGGTTCACTTATGACATTATATTACCCGTTCTTTTGTAAATTCCATGTTAAAGAAGCGTTTTGGGTAAAATCGTTTCATTTATCGTAGGTGTTTTGACTTGTTGTTCTTGACATCATTATTACTTATATCATGATTTACTTACTTCCAGAATATAAAATATGATTTATATATCATATATATTCAGTATATATATATATATAATAGATAGATAAATAAAATGAAAAACACCATTCATGGAGACGGTAATCCGTACGTACGCATGAACGCTGTTTTTCTTTCCTTATTGTCTTGAAATGGAAGTAAGTAGATGACATACATATGTATATATATACATAAATCCAGTAGCTTTATAATGTCATATATTTCATTAATATTTCTTATATATACATTATAATCATTCTTAAATGGTTAACATGGAGAATGAATCTCATCGCGTCGTGGAGACGGTAGTCCGTACGTACGCACGAGCGATGATATCATTTCTATAAATATTGAATTGAATTGTAGTGGATTATACAATATATTAGAATCAATATGATGTTGTAATAACTATGTATAGTTATTCTTTACACCATTATACCCATCCATGTAAGGTGGTGGTGGAAAATAGATTACACCACGGCGTGGAGACGGTATTCCGTACGTACGCACGCGCGGTGATTTCTTTTTCCATAGGATGGATAGATGGTGAAATAGGGTTGTTTCATACTTATAATAACATATCAGTATATGAGTGATACTGATGTTATTACTTCATAATGAAACAACCTAAGAAGAAGAAGTGGAAGAAGAAATAAAGATGAAAGAATTGGTAACGGTAATTACCTCTTCTTTGAAGTGCCTCTTTGAGACCTCCTCTTAGGGCACTAGAATTGGTCTTTGAGGAAGACCAGAACCTCTAGGATGTTTCTAGGGAAGTGTAGAAGAGATTTTGGAAGGGGTTGGCCGAGCCTGAGTGCTCAAATTGGTGTGAGGAGGAGGGGGAGGAGGTGTCCTTTTATAAGGGAGGAGAGGGGCACCTTAGGAATATCTCAAAATATTATTTTATATTAAAGTCAAAATCGGTTTATAATGGTTCCAAAGGGTCTTATTTCGAAGCTAAGGTGGGGATGGGTCGATATCCTATCAACCAATAGAATTTAGACAAGTTTAGGATATTATTTTAACCTTATCAATTAGATTTAACTCTAAGTTAAATAATTTAACGTTTACCATGTCTTTTTGTTTTCTTTCACTATATGGTTAATAAACTTACTATAACATGTCAAACGAACCCCAAATTGTTTATTATTAATATATATATCCTTATCTAAGTCATTTGGCCGAACCATAGATTTTTAGGAATACAATAACAATTAATAATATAATATTTGTTTTAAAAACTATTTTGTGTCAATTTTGACACTATTTGATATATGATTTTTTTGAAAGTCATAACAGAATTAAATGTTCGAACCAAGTTGATTAAATCAACATTAATATATCATAGTAACCTAGAAAATTAGTGGAATTCATAAAAAATCTCAAATTACATTTATTTTGGTGTTTATAACATCAATTATGTCAATATTTCATTAATAAGATAATTACTGCATCATCGTTGTGTCATAAATAAATTAAATTATCTTATGTCTAAAAATTACAAATAAAATACCATAATGTAGTAAATCTTTTTAGCTTTCTAATGAATATTTACAATCGAATATATCTTATGTATAACCCCATATTAAAAATGATTTACTTATTAAACTTTGATTTTAACTATTTTAACCTTTTTTTAAATAAATTAATAATAAATGTCCTAATCTAATCCAAGTGGGCCTAAATGGTCATATTTTATTCCTAAGTTTGTTTTTGGTCGAATTACACTTGTCCAATAGAATTTGGACATGTGTTAGGGTAATAGTAATATCATATTTACCCTTAGTTACCCTATTTACTATTAACTGCGGTAAAAAAAAGTAAAAAGTTACTATTCACCAAAAAATTATTTTCATCTCATTGAACCACATTTTAGTCCTTGATATTAACCGTGTCTCTCGGATTTTCAAAATTCCATTCACAGAAGCGGCAAAATTAAGTTTTATGAAAAATTCAGTTTTTTTAACTACCACTTAGTAGTTTCACTATTCATCAAAAATTGATGTTTTTCAGAACAATGCCAAAATTTCATCCTAAGCTATATTTCATATTCTGAATTCAAAAGTGAAATCTATTTTACCAAATTCATAACATAGAAGTTGCATTAATTAATTTTATAATTAAATCCTGCTGTTAAAATAAATTGCGTGTTTTTAGGAAACAATATATATCAAAAGATTGACACTTGATTATGTCTGGTTTAAATGTGAAATTACAACCAATGACCAACATTGTATTAAATTGTAAAAATATATTCTAAATATACTTTAAAACCACTCAAATTAATAATTATCACTATTAATTATTTCGATTAAAAAAATTGTTTTTAATTATAATTTAGTAATTTTCACTATTCATCAGAATATGAAAGTTATCTGAAAAGTACCAAAATTTCACCTTAGGCTAAAATCGATACTCCGAATCCAAGAATGAAGTTCATTTTGAAAAATAAGATTTACAGAATTTTAAAAAGTGGTTATTACTATTCATAACGGCTAGTTTTAATAATATTTTAATAGCACATCGTTGTTTAGTGAAACTCGGTATTGCGTATTACACACGCTATCGAGGAAGGTCGCGATTGCGTGTAATGCAAGGTAAGACAAGGATGCGTGTTGTGCAAGCTCCTTTTGGTGTAGCGTACAATACAAGACATTAATAAAATTAAAAAGAATATTTTTTTTATAAAATCTTGGGCTGTTACATTGAAATCATGTTTTCTCACCATATATATGGGATTAATTTGAAAATAATTTTAGTCACTTCTGTGTTTTGAATTTTAAAAAATTAATTTAATATATGGAATCAAGAATTTTATATTTTTTAAATATCTCAACTTTATTTTTGGACAATATGAATAGAAAACATAATAATTTTATTACAACAGTTATGGGTGAATTTGGTATTTAAGTGAAAAAATAATATTATAAATATTCACAAATTGTACTAACAGTTTTTATAACATTATTTTATGACTTATTTTAGACGAAAATAATCAATGTAAATAATTTAAGACCTTATAGATCCACTTGGATGAATTTAATACCTTAATGATATTTTATTTAAAAACAAGTAAATATGTCATTCTCATGATTTTAAAAACATTATCATTTATATTATAATCTTATTTTGAATATATATTTGAATAGTAATATTCATTGGAAATATAAATTATTTATATTCATAATTATAATTTATTTTTTATATTTTGGGAATAGATAATTACATTAAATTCATGCACAACAATGATTTTGTAATTGATTAATTAATAAAAAATCAAATAAATGTTTTTAAAAATATTACAATTAATAAAATTTATGGTTATTATTATCAACTAATAATTTTATAGATTAATTTTACATTTAATTGATGCGTTAGAAGATTTATCTATAATTTATAATATTTTATTTATTTTTTTAAATGTCAATGTAATGAATTGTGTCAAAGTTTACATTAATGATATTTTAAAAGAAATAAAATATTATTAAATGATTTTAAAGTAAAAAATATTATATTCAGCCAAATTATTGGGATAAGGAAGAAAATTATATCAATGATTCATTTATTGTTCTTTTATCACTTTATTGTAAATTTATTAACCCTTAAAGTGTAAATAATCTAAGTGACCATGATTAAAACTAAATGTGTTAAATAAGGGATAAATACAAATTATAAGGATTAAAAAAAGTAAAACTATATAAATATTTAATTGGATGAATATATTTTTACCCCCAGTTAAAATATATTAAAAATAAATTATTTTTTATTCACATGTAGTAAAAAATTAATTTATATTAATTTAACAATTTGATAAATTCAAAGAGTGCACCTCCCCTATCTTAAAAAAAGTTACATCTTCTTCCCATTTCATCACACATAAAACCCTATTTTTACAGATAATATCTACCCACATACCTTCTAGAAATCCCTCCCCACATTATAGATCTATTAAATTAATAATAACACAACCCTTATTGGTATTATGGTGTTAGGAAAAAATATTGTCTAATGAAAAGGTATCATTTTTATTGAAGTGTTTTTTTTCATTCTTTTTATGCCTCCTTAAAGTCATGTTAAACCATTATGAATTAATAAATAAATTTTAGTCTATAAAATTGTAGGTTTTTATGTAAATTTCATCATGTAAATTCATCTCCACTTCAATCAAATGGTTAAATAATTCATCATCAGTGTGTACGATGGATTACGGACTCACGAACTGATGTAATTCTTTCTCCATAATTATATATCTTCAATTGATATAATGATTGAAATAATATTTAGAATTTATTTTAATTAAATATATATAATTATTTAAAGATATCCTCTCATTTATTTTATAACATTTCCTTGAAAATACAATTGATAATGTTGTTCCTGCGTACGTGTGAATTTCCTCCTCCACAAAGCGATGTGATTCATTTTTCATCTCCACATCACGTGGATGAAATATATAACTATTTATAAATGATTAACATGATATTAATTATGTTATTATAATTAACTAATGATAGAATTATACTCTCCACCTTTCCACTATGATCACATTCGTACATATCTCTTGTTATCCCCATGATTGTAATGTAGTTCGTTTTTAATATCCATATTTAACAGATTAAATTTAATGCACAACTTATGAACAAAAATTATAATAATATGACTACTATTATTATTTATATGATGTAACAATTTCATTTTTTACAATATAAATAATACCAAAGTCATTATGGACTCTTTTATCGAATATCATCAAAAAAATTCAACGCGAACATAAAAAATTCTGTAAAGTTATAACATAGAAATATGTGATATAATGGAATAATAAACCTGAAAAACCATCTCAATAAAGTATATATTTTCATATGTTTTTTATTCCTGATTATAAATATGGTATGTGATGACTTAGACTTAATATAAAAGATTTCATCTCAATTTTCCTTCATTGGGGCATATTTTGATGTTATAAGCCCAAATTATTTTTTGAGCTATATATAACTATCCTTTGACATATCATATGATTAATTTATTTATTCTCGAGATATTTAATGTTTTTTTAAATTTCACTATTTCATGTAGCATATGTTTCGACGAATTACCAAGTAGTAGGTATTTTATAACACAATTTTTATTCATTATGTTAAACTATTACTTCATTTATTATTTCGTGGTATTATTATGTGTGAAATTAGTTTTGATTATCATATGTTATATTTAATACTTTTTCAATGGAAACATTGTGAATACATGTAATCTATTGATTTTATTAATTCTCCCTTAAAATATATTATAATTTAAAGGACTCATTATCTAAAACATCATTTTAAATGCTTTAATGATTTATTATTCAAGACCATTCTATTTCATTTCTATGATTTAAAAATTGTTTTTAAGAATGTATTTATATGGATATTATTTTATAAAAAAAATTATGTTTAATTCCTCTAAATTTTTTTCAAAAAGGGATCTGTCTAGGTTTTAATTGAGGTATATTTTATAAAAACGCTCTGTTAAATTTACCCTTTCAACTTTTTTAATAAAATTCAAAATGAATTTTTTTTTATTATACATTATGAAAGTATTTTTTAGATTTCATTATTAAATAATTTTTTGAAACTTCCATTATATGTTTACAATTCTATTTTAAAATAAAATTTTATAATTTATTATTGTCTGGAATTTTAAAAATGAAAAGTGATTACAAAATGGAAAAGTTATTTCCTTGAATAATTTTATTTCATGAATTCTTTATGCATTGTTATTATATTGTGTTTCATGGGATTTTTTTATGATTATATGTGGTTAAATGAAAAACATATAGTGGTAAGGGCAGTTATAACTCACCAGTGAATTGGTTAATGAGGCAGATTAAACTAATTAGGATTCTCTTAAGAGATTCTATGATGGTTTTTCTCTATGTAGCTGAGATAAATATAGTATTTATAAGAGTGATGTGTAAAATGATATCCCATGTCACATAATTATCTTTTAAATTCTTTCTTATGAGTTATCATAAAAATATTTTTATTTTTAAAAGGTGAGATAATGGTATTTTGGAAATTATTATTCTATTTTTGGGATAAAAATTGTATGTTTTTAAGAAACTTTTTATGGGTTTTCACTGGAATAATGATTTCCTTTCTTTTATTTCCCTTAATGATCATTTTATTCTCATACTACGTTTTGAAATTATTTTCAAAGATAATAAATATTGTTAAGGACATATTATATTTCTTAACGGATATATTGAAGGTGTTTCATGAAAATAGAAAATGTTTTATTTTTAAAATGATTTCCTCTGGTTGAAAAAATTGATAATGCATATAATTTTCCACTTGAAATGTATGAGTTTTCAACGTAATTATTTGTTAAAGATTTCTAAAACTCTAATACTAAAATATATTATTGGAATAAAGTAATATAATTATATTATAAAATCATAATAATGTGAGATGTTTAAGGATAGATTATTATAGTTATAATGGTATTTAAAGTTTCATTTTGGGTTCAAAAATTTAAAGAGTTTTTATTATAATGATCGCAAGGTGGAAAAGGGGTTTTCTCATCTCAATTTCCCTTGTTGTAAATATGTTATATATTCTCCAATTTAATTGTATTATGTGTTTTATATACCACAATGTATTTATATATTGACATTTGTATAAAAATAATATGTATTTATAAATATATTTGAGGTTTTAATTCGAGGTTATTTTTTTTAAAACACACATCGGATTTTCATTGAAATATTTTATTTACGCTATAAATTATTTTACCAACACTATTTTCTATAAATATATGTTCTTTAAAAATTTAAAAAAATATTCTTTATAAATAAAGAACATATGTTTAAATTAATTATAAACATTGTTTATAAAGGTTTAAAAATGTTTCATTTTATGGATTTCCATATGGGGTATTATGACATTCTTTACAAAAGTATGAAAAGAATGTTTTTTTAATATTTACCAATTTATCCCTTTTTTTCAAAACAATATCCTTGATTAATTTTTAATATTTCATTTAAAATATCATCATAATTCAATAATAAAATTGTTCCCATTCTTCTAGGATATTTTCCACATATGATAATTTTCAATGGAAGATGGTATTTCTACATATTTTCATTGAATAACTGAAAGTGTTATTAAAATTTAATCAAAAAGTATATTTTTATGAGTTTTATGATTAAATGTCAATTATTATAATGATTTTGTGAAAATTTTGGTTCTTGTACTTTGCTCATGATGATGGTTTGGTCCAATATAACCCTCTATCGAATTGGATATTGATTTCTTTCTTCGAAGTACATATTTCATAATTAAATAAATAGGTTGTTTCATATGTAAAGGGTCTTGTAAATGTGATTATAAGAATGATATAAATATGGTTCCCTATGATGCCTATATTGTTTTTTTATATGCTTGATTATTGTATTTAAAATTTAAATCATTAGATTTCATAAGGTGAGAAGTTTATTTTACAAAAAAGTGGTTTTTTATCAACTAAAAGTTAAAGATTATGTTCATAAATTATAATTATTCATATATTCTATTCTCCTGTTTTATAAATTTTATAACTTGTTTAAATACATTTTTATATCATGTACTATTCCAAAACCACTTTCCATTACTCGGGAATTATGATCTATGATTTGATAGATATGAATATTTTATGTCATGCATATGAATATTGATTCTGTTCTCATACCAAAACACTCATATTATGACCACTAGTGATCCTAAATCTTTATCTCATTGGTTTAACTTTGTTGGGTTTTTCTTCCCACCCCAGTTATGTTTTCATTTCCTAGGGTAATAATGATGATAAATTATGAATGAAATATAAATAATGGTACAATGAGTGTGGAATATTATTTAGGATGTAGAAGAATTATTCTTAAATAATGATCCTTTGATATAGTGAGAAATATTTTTATTTGGTGAGAATGAAATAGTATTTTTTTATATAATAAGATTTTTATAATTTTGTCAATATTTAATCCTAAAAGACTTTTTTAATGTGAGTGGATCATTATTTTATGTTGATGTTTTAATTGTGTAAGGTATAAATTGGGCTGCATTATTTAGTGTCTTAGAAAGTGTGTCAAGAATACACTGTTAGTAATTTATTTAATACTATTTTTCTATGTTATTATAATACCTTCCCATTTTACAATTAGAATATGAAAGTAACATCCATGTGTTTATGCATTCTACCGCTTCCCTAAATGACATAAATCATTTTTCATCACTTGCGTTCATGAATGGTCCAAAAAACATATTTAATGAATATATATGATAGTTATGACATGATTAATACCATGAAAAAAATTATATTATCCTTATACAATATCATTTTATCCCTCATTCAGTTGTTATAACACACTCTTGTTTGGGTTAGTTTTACCACTTATAGGAATAGTGTTATAATATTTATTTCACTATTTGTTAAATAATTTTATGTAATAATAATATTATGTAATAATGATATAATAAATATAGTTTATAATTTAATAAATTATCATATATATTTCATATTATCTAATCAAAATCAATTCTTAATACTGAATTCAAATTTTTAAAAAATGAAGTAGATAACCATTAAATGAATATTATCACCTTGGGCTCGATGAAATGATCATGGGACTCTAGAACTATATGAAATATACATATTAAATAATTATTAACATTAAATAGAGTATTAAACCATGATCAAGGTGTATGGATCAGAATCCACAAACCCAAATATGCATGAAGAACTAAACAATTAATGCCTCAAATATTGATTTTACTGATGAAATATTGATAAATTGGTAAAAAGAAGTTATATTTGAATCTTATATTATAATATAAATATTATTATTATTTGTGTATTGACATAAATTCAGTAAAAATTTATTAATTATTAGGATATTGTGTGTCTTACCATGTGGAATTCTAAGGTAAGGGTTTATGTTACAATCTCTCTTCTTTTAAGGGTTGTCTATGTTAAATTTATATTCAGTAAAATTGTATTCCAATTACTTCTTAAAACCAATATATTTTCATAACCTCATTCTTTTTATGGTTATTGTGCATTTTTATTTAATTTTCATCTCTTTGGTCCTTAATTCTGTTGAGAAAATGTTTTTATGACAATATGACCTTATTTCTCCTTTTTTCATAGGGATCATTCTCTCCAACGTCAAAATATACTATATATTTTATAGAATATTCTTCTATATACTCAAATTATTGTGTAATATCATTTCCACTATATTTTTCTATATTTTATTTTTTAAAATAATTATACATTTTAATATTTTCTAAATGTGTTATTTTTTACATTTCTTAAATGTGTTGAAGGGATCTTTTTTTAAACATTTTTTTCATGAATATATTTTCACATCATCATGACCATAATTTTCTATAAATAATCCTCTATAATTTTCCTTGTGGTTTCTAATAAAAACATTTTCACATTGGAAAAGGAAGTTTGTGTTTTTGAAATAAATTATTATCATGTTTTTTATGAAATGTTCCAATTTTATTTTATATGTATTTTTACCTATATTAATATCATTTTCTACTTCTAATAATTAACTAATAATAAGATTTACCAATACATTCGTAATATTTCTATGGATGGATTATGATCATGTGATGATGAAATCTTTTTATAACCCATTTCCTCTATTTCGGTTCCAATATTATCAAATGATATGTGTTTTTATGTTATTGGGGAACACATATGTAATTATTTTTATTATGTGTTTTGTGGGATTGAAATTATGTAGCCCTTTAATGAATTGAAAAATTATTTATGTTTTATGGGAAAACATAAAATTAAATGTGGATTAATCCTAATACAATTATAGAATCTATGCTACAAATAATTAAAATGGTAAGGGATTGATCCAAATCCATTATAAGATTACATCAACTATGTAATGATGGTCTTGGTTGTGATCCATGAAAAATAATATTGTTTTCTATACTTATTTGTATTCCAAGTTATTATTACATGATCTCAAATTTATTTTATGCTCTCAAGGATCAATATTATTTAATTTCATATGAATCATATATCATGTTATGTTGAGTCCTTATGCCATAAATCAAGATTTATGATCTTTGAATTATTGTGTATGACTTTGGAATTTCAAGTTCATGTAAATTGACTATTTTATTATATTAATATTCTCATTTTATACTCACTTATGATAATTGATTGATATATCCCACATTTTCTCATTCTGATAATCTGAGCGCACTATTTCTTATGCTCCCACACACCTAGGTTATGAAGAACTGTTTAAAATATAAGGTGTGTAGTAAGGGTTATAAGGGTGAATATTGTTATAAGAGATATTGAATACTTTTATAAAATAAATTTAATAAATATAAATTCTATAAATAAAGTAAAAATATATATTTTTTAGGTTTGTATTATTAATAAAATTAAGGAATAATCATCTAAAATAATGGAATATAAAAGAATATATTTCTATGTAATATCAAAATATTCCTCTATAAACAAGTCTCATATGTAATATGCTAGAATTTATAAATACCACCACCAAATAGATCAAATTAATCTAAAAAAATTATAAAGCATGATTAAGAATATAAATATACTCAATAGGTTCTTTCCTGTAAGTCCCAGGTTTCCAGGAGAATAAACCATATTTATTCATCCATATATGTAATAAATTAAAAACAATAAAACAACCAAATATAGTTTACCAAGATCCATTCTTTCAACATTTTCCAATTCATGCCATATATAAGAAACAAATCCCAAACCACAAAATTACCCTTATCATAGTTCATCACATAAAATAATATACGTAAAAATCAACCCATACTATCATAGAACATACAATATTCAATAATAATTGACATTATTGTAATATAATTAAATGTTTTTCCACTAATAGTGACCTCACTAATACTACATAGCCAACAAGTAGGTATCCACTATAGGAAATTATTTAAATATCCACATCACTATGTATTTATCCACCTTTAGATAACTCACTATATTCTAAACACTTCTATGTAACTATCTATATATAGGAAACTCATAAATATATCATTCACATATATTGGTTTGGTTTTTCTCCACTTCTGGGGACCGACACTATTATTTGGGTATCCTACCTCAAGGACACTCCCAACTATGACTAGTATTATTTTGTTAAATTCCCTCTCTTTTAGACATTTACTATATTTTTAGGTGTCCTCTTTTATGTAATCTCCCATCCGTAATATGCATTATCACCACCACCCATAATGTATGACAAATGTAGTCCAATTAAGAAGATTTCTCCCCTTGGAGACTCTAAAAATATTATTGGGAGTTCACCATCAGAAAATATCTTCTCATTAACCTATTTCATCATAATCACAACATATATCTTCTTCTGATATCCATATAATCATCCCCAAAATCATTATAATGTATCAGATAATTGTTTTGGATGCTAGAGAATAGCCAATTAAGATAATGGCTTGCTCATATTTTGTTGAATATGATCGATTATTCACAGTCAATAAGATAAATAAGTTAGGACCATTAAAATAATTCAAAATAAAAATAAAAAATAAAATTATATAACCAAGAGAAGATATCTTCAGATCCGTTAATTAAATTAATCATTTGGAAAATGTTTACCATGTTCCTGATATCTTCTTCATTTAGAATATTGATCATTATAACCATGTTTATGTAGCATCGCTATGTTGTTAGGACCCACAGTAGATCCCCTTTAGTGGTGATCCACAAATACACCTTCAGTCATCAAACAATAATAATGAATCATCAGATGGAAGCAAGTCAAATTCATTGTATTTTATTATTCTCCTTTGATCATTTTAAAAACCTTCATGCTTAATAAAATTTATCATTTTCGTCATTCTTGAGTGGATTAAAGGAGGAGGTAGATCTTTAGGGGAATCCATTGTGAAAAAATTTCCTTACCAAGAATGTGATAAAAATTTATTTATAGATATATTTTTAGATTTTAATATTAAATCTATTACATATGTTTACTAAAAAATTTATTAAACCTGTCTGACACCCCATTCTATGACATAAAGTAATAATAATTATTTTAATATGTTATCTAACTGGTTCAATGAAAAATATTATTTTACCATCTTCCAAAATATTATTTATCATCGAACCTAATATTAGACTATTTTACTCATATCTATTTTTCAAATACCTCAATAAATATTTATTTAATTATTTATTCATTCAATAAATAAATAAATATTGTATTCACTATCAATAAAATAAATATTTATATAATATTAAAATAACCAAAAAAATTATTTATTTCATATATAAATTATTATTTATTATATTGTGAATAATAAGAGAAAAATAAATATTATATATATATATATCTATTTATATTCATTTATTTAAACAATTACCATAAGAATAAATATTTATTTAATATTTTTGAACATTTACAAAATATTTAATAGATTTTAAATCTCAGTCTAGTGAATTAAATATACTTAAATTTTTAAATTTAGAAATATTTTACTATGATTAGAGGAAATATATTTTTTGTGACCCTCTAGGACTCCTCCTTAGAGTTATTATGTGATCATTTCAAAATACCAAGATTAATATCAAGTAAATGGGTTAAGGTACCCTCAATCAAAAAATATATGTCACAATAAAAAAATCACTTATGATAGCTCAATATGTAATATAATCCTTTCTTCAAGATATATCGCCAACAAGGATACATACCTAATTCATCAACTAGAATTCATGACATATAATTTATTAATTATTCAAAATGCAAAAGTCTACATCATCATGGTCTTGGAATTTATTTTAATTTTCCATTCAATTAAAATGTTTGATCTGCCAACTTTGAAATATATATAATGTAATAACCCTTCTTCGAATTATCCTTTAATAACATATCATTCATGACTCTCCCAACATAGCCAACATTTCTATGATCATATTTCATCTTGTTTGAAAAATTTAAATCAATGTGTGTGAGTCATGATAGAAATTAATAATAATAATAATCTCTAAATATAATTACACATTCTAATATACATGAATATTAAATGAAACTTAATGATGAGAAATTTCTATAGAAAATTTTATTCTCATAATCTCAAGTTATGTGAATAACCATGTTTGAACTCCCTAACATAAATTCTGATCTACTTAAGAGTTATTTAAGATGATAGTCAACATATAATGTACCCCCTCATAAAATATTATCCATATATAGAACATTTTTATTGAATATACCTATAGGGTTACATGGTTCTCATCATAGTGGGGAACTGATATCACCATTTGAATTTTATAGATACTATAGAAAAATATTACAATAATTAATGAAAAATATGAATGATATCAAATAATATATTTCAATTAATATTATATTTATCAAATATATATGATATATAAATTATAAAATGTTGGTTCTAGGAAACCAATAACAAAAAACGCCAATATTTACTAGAGGAAACTACCACTAAATTTCCATCATATTGATCTCACATTATGATCATGTTTCTGTTGATTTAAGGTTTTATTTATGGTTCTACATTATTTTATTCAATCGTTTATCTTCTCATATTGATATTACATCTATTAGAAAATTCCATCAAGAGATGATATTTCCAATGTATGTTATTTATCCACTAATTTGTCCTTTGATCCTTTATAAGATCCACTCTAGTACAATATTCACAATATAGGGTGATAGAATCTTTATTTCTAGTCACTACATCAATCTCATGAATGAATTTATGAATCACAACTATTTCATTAGCTACCTTAGAAGATGCAATACACTAAGACTTTACTATGGAATTAGGGATCACTACTTTTTTAGCTCTTATGGGTTATAACACAATTATTAAGAGTTAATATGCAACTTAACTATTATTTAAAGTCATTCTAGACCTCATATATCCTCATATTACTAGTACCTTATATTATATTTAGAATAGGAACATATCCTTCGAAATTTCCCAGAATTTTTCCTTGTATTATTTTTAAATATTATATAGCAAAATTATGAGACCAAACGCATAGACGACACATCATTGCAAGGCCTGGTCATCTCGTAAAGGGGGTTGGAAATTTTTTATGTTATGCGAGTCGACATATATTTGTGGTTGTGGAAGTTTCAAAAAGGATTACCAGATTAAAAATATGAGTGCACCATTGCATCTAGGATGACAACATTACCTTTGAAAAAGTCAAACCTTTTCCAGTGACGGTCGACAGAAAAAGATAATTTTCAAACGTTTTTAGTAAGATAAAATATAAAAAAAATTAAATTAATATTTTATTATATTTTCAAACATACAGATCAATGTAGTGACGTGTAAGTTGTTTCTTTAATAAATTCCACATCATAATAACTCTAAAACAGAAACACTAACTCATTAATGTCTCAACACGATGGATTTATGAAACATGTTCCCATGGTTTATGGGTTAATCGAATGTTGGTCGTTGACAAAAAATAGTGAGAAATCTCTAGAGAATCCATGCAGCTTTGGAGAAAACTATAGGCGATGAACCACCATCCAAGATGGTCTAAAGAATTGAAAATAAGATATGTAGCTTTGGATGAATGGCCAATACCCATAAGTACCCTTTTGATGAACTCTCATTCCATCATATCATAATCGATATTCATATCCAGAATTATGGCCAAGCTTGATCCATGGGTTTTTGTGTTTATATGTCGAATCGTTTATTGGGATAGACAAATAGAAACATGTATATATTGATTCCTGACAATGACATGTTTCTCTAATGAATTCCACTGAGGAATCTTCATGGAGAGATATGAGTTGATTATTTTGGGAATGATTTTTTTGAAAAAATTACACATGTTTACTATTCTGTAATAAAGTATGGATGGAAATTTTTTATCATTGGTTAGAGAATAAGATTCGTAGTACCTGGGTCATGAGGGATTGATTCGTCCTGAAAAAATTCATGGGTGGCCACAACAATATCATCGTTAACCACATCCAATGTCCCCCTATAAAAAGATCCTATAAAGCCATCAGGAATGGAATCCATCAATAGATTGAGGTTTAAAATATCATCATGAATCTCCTTCTCCACATGAATCTCATCTTGAAAATAATTGTCCGGGTTAGACATCTGGATGGGTATCACTTCGACCAACTCCACATCCCCTCTTGGATACCTAGTTGATATCTTCAGATAAGGATATGTAAGAAGATTCTTGAAAAAAGGTTTAGTACATACACCCAATGACATCCCCATTACTCGAGTATGATCCATCTTCTAACACTCTATTTAGTTTCAATGACTTCCTTCTTTCTCAACATCATGGTTTGAAAAAGGTTGAGATTTCCCCTTCATGGTTCTATTTATCTCATGAAATATCACTAGTAGTTCACTCATATTTCACAATTTAATCTTCCATGTTTCTCTCATTAATTGTGATTTCCAAAAAAAACTAGGTCGTCCCATTCTCCCACAAGGATATGATCCAAATTCTCAACCCCCTTTTTAGATCATCCATGAATTTATCAAGGTTATTCTGAGTCTTCACCTAGGTTTGTAATCATTTTTTACCTCCTAAACATGTTATGCATGGCCACCCAGGAGTAACCATGAATAGGTTACCTACATGACTCGCTAATATACAGTTGATATCCACTAGAGCGGACAAAATGTGCAAGAAAATGGAAACATTCACAACCATAATATATGGAGGACAAGGTAACTAGTAAAAAGGACTGATCTGAAATTCCTTTAATAGTGTTATCCACCTGTGTATTGGGAAACAACACTATAGCATGGAGATTAGCTAAGCATCAGTCCAATCATCTCCAACATCGTCAGCTCTATTTAAGATTATTGCACCATGTGAAGTGGTCTCCTGAGTATACCAAGTTAAGAAGTCCTTTAACTTCCATGAATTGTTAAAAAATAATTCTATCCATATGGTGAAAACCTCACATATCTTTGTTTTCATAAGAATTTGTTATGATATTAAAGACAACAAATATGGTCTATGGGAAACCCTCGTTATCAATGTCATGTGTAGTGAATCAACAATGAAGTGATGTTCTCCATGTAGTTTAACATAGTGTGTTAAGGAAGTATCTATCATGTTGTTTTCCATCATGAGAAAATGATGTTTTATTTATTGTTTAGTTTCATTCAGTCAAGATAAATTCCTTGAATTTTAAAGTCATGCGGTTATTAATTTGATGTCTTGAGAATATATTTGAGAAGAATTTCTTGAGAAATAACACATTAGATGAGGAATAACATGTTACCCATAAATTGTGTCAAATTATTAAGATCCATTATAATAGAACATATGTATTATTTATGTTTATTCCCATTTGGATTATGATATTTGAGGTTTCATTCTTGGTATCATTGCATTTTTTGAGAGCCAATACTAATTTACATTGGAGGAGTTAAATAAGGTGAACCATTTTATTGATGGATTGAGAACTCTAATTCAGATTGACATTGGTGTTTTTTAGTGTATGTGAACATTTATCATCGATATATTCTAGCTTATTCAGCCACTTTTTCGATTGGAATTCATTATAGAATTTTCTCTAAATAGATATTCAGAGTGACGAAAAAATAGAATTCTTGGGGAAACATAGCATCCAATATATATACCAATGATTATGGGGAAACGTTCATGGTGGTGCATGTGGTGCTATGGAAGACCCATAAATCATGAAGGTGGATTGTATTGAAATAACTTATTGATTGTTTCCACAATATTCAAGTGTATATTTGATTGATTATTTTTAAAAGGCCTCTATTATTAAATTTTCCCCACATTATAGTGGGATGAATAGTTGGAAATGATTTTGATCTCTTGGTATAGTCACATTAATTTATTGGAATAAAAGTTGGAATCATTGTTCGTTAGTATGATGTGATGTACTCTAAATCTGGTTATTATATTAGGCTCCCTGAAGTTAAATATAATCATCATCCTAACATACATGAGGAGTATTTCCTTATCCCAGTTGGAATTGAATTTAGTGTTAGTAAGGATTTATATAAACTACATAGCCATGGATATGATATATTTTCTTATAACATTCATCCCCTATAAGAAAAATGACTAAGAACATTTATTTTTATGAAACAATTTTATGATATGATGGGTTAAGTTTCCATGAAATTTTCATGTATGACATTTCTTGGTGAATTACACAAAAACATATATCATATTTTATCAATATTAACCACGACTCTCAATTTTCTAGGTGAGTTTGGTCCCATATTGAGGAGATGTGTAGCATTCATTGTTGAATTTGTTTCTATTACGGCATTAACATATATTTCTCCTATGCATATGTGGAGGATTCCATAAATGAATCAATTTTTTTGGGGATTGTTTCTAATGTTGCAAATCCTAAAAGGTAATGATCACATCTCAAAATCCATATTTCTCCCTTTCGACTCAGACTAATGATAGGGCCACTTTTTGGACGTAATAAACTTTGGGTTCCAACCTTCATGGGGTGGAAATCGGTTAATCCTAATTTGTGGTGGTGCTAACCTGATTGATCTCCTCTGTGCCATAGACAATGAATGATGATACCATCATTTGTTGTGTGATGTAGAAGACCTCCTCTTCCGGATAGATATTAGAATGGACTATGATTTCATTAGACAGTGGGATGGCACAATCATTTTTTTGATCTATGGACATGATGGATTATTGGTTCAAAAGGAGACTCAATCATTAGTACTCATACCTAACCAATCAATTGGTCCAAATATCCCATTATGATATAATATTCAATACTAATTTGTTCCATCACTAGAACTGAATAACCATTTTTCTAGGTAGGATATCTATAGATGTAAGGATCGTTTCATGATAGTGATGAGGGATTAGTATTTTTCCATATTATTATTGAATCCTTCATAAAGTGAGGAGTATAGAAAAACTATTTTTTATATTGAAATAAATTAATTCCCCATACCAACTTGATTAGAATTTGGGATTTCCATCCTCCTTCGAATATGACATTTCGAACTTCCATCAAAAAACGTCTCCAATGTTTAGGGAATATCATGTGTATAGAAAACATATTCTTTAAGAAGGACAGTGTCCAATGATGTGGTTTATGTGGTAGGATGTTCTCCAATGAAATCAACCAAGGACAAACATTTGAATATGTTTTGAGACATTAATTGGATCATTTATTTATATAGAATGAAATCCCATTAGGCCAAACATTCAGTCATTATTGGAATACCAATGATGTAATTTATATAATAAATATGATAGACCATGTGTACATCCTGATGCCTCAGGTAATGTATCTTTTTTTTACACCAACAATGAGTGTGAGTAAGTTATTGATAACATTAGAATACTAGGTCTTAGTACCTAGCATCTTCTGAATCAGTTTGTGGACACCTTTTTCATTCCTTTCATCTTTTATCTGTGTGATCAGATCAACAAGAGAGCTCTCCATGGAGACCTCATATAAGATCAGTGTATTTTATTCTAACATCAATATCAATACTAGTGTGTCCTGGAAGTACTACTTGATATTATCAAAGACCTCTTGGAAGTCCATATCCCATTGGTATATGACTCGCTTCTTTATTAACCTAGTGTAGGGGAGTGTTTTTATAGCTAGGTTAGCTATGAAACACCGAATATAAGAGAGGTACCCTTGGATTCCCTCTGTTCATAGAGACTATAGAAAGGTAACATTTCCATAACTTCACATTTTATTTTTGAGTCGATCTTTATGCCAGGGTGGAGTACCATAAATAATTAAAAATAATGTTACCCCAAAATCACACATTAAAGGATTCTTCTTCAAAAGTTGTTGATCCAACTTGTTCAAGGTTATTTGATGTTCCGTTAAGTGATCACATCACTGTTAATATTTGACAGCCAAGTCAATGACATAACATTTTACTATTCATCCTAATTTGGGCCTAATGATATAATGCATAGAAAACTGATAAGTAGTTTCAATGTTCTTTAATACAAAGGGAATGACATGGTAAAAATTAGACCCCCTGAGGTTCTTTGATGGTTGTAGCTTCCTCATATAATCGGGAAATATTTATTTTATTTCTCATTAAATACAAATTCATAAAGGAAAGGGATTAGTATCTTATTGTATCATCAATCAAAATATATGTGATTGGAAATGGGAAATCATCTTTCAAGCAGTGATGATTAAGGTCCCTTAAATTTATATAGTCCATGATCTTAACATTCTTATTCTTGTAAAGGATGACATTGGAAATCCATCTTCGTTATTGTTATTCCCATAAGAAGTTAACATTGATCCATTATTCAACCTCTGATTCTACATTAATGGCATGAGATGGGTGCACCCTTCTAGTTTCCTTCTTGAAAACATGATGTTCATCGGGTAAGACGAGGTGATATAATACCACATCAGGGATCAGCCTTAGTATTTCCATATAATTCCAATTGAACATTTGTCTATGTTTCTTTAGAAATAAAATATAAATCTCGTTCTCCTATATAGGAATGGTGGAACTAGTCAATTTATGTTGTAGTTTTTCCAATATTCCTAGATTCACCTGCCTGATTTCATTGATGGTGGTGGATAATCGTTCATCAATTATGGGTGGAATGTTCATATGGTCATACACTTTTTCTTCCACACATGAGTCCATGGAGGCTTTTTTAAACATAATAGATAATCTGTGGTTATCTCTATCTTTGTGGAGGTGATAGTGGCCATGAGAAGAAACATTATCATCTTGAACTTCCATAGTCATCATAGACAAATTTTGGTTCTTTTTTTCCTTTATAGTAACATTTGGAATATGAGGATCTTGGAAAAAAAGGATTATGTATACTTAATAAATCAGGTTTATGGGTTGTACATAATCATTTTCATGAATACTATAAGGATTAATAGGGGCGTTCTCCAAATGATTGGGTGTTTCAACCAAAATATTTTCATCCACTGTTGTTCGTTTTCCTTATCTTTTATAGAAATACAACATAGTATATATGGATTTGAATTATTAGAAGGAGGATTATCACTATTTAGTATGTTGATCTTCCCATTGAAGGGGGTTTTCAATCAATGATTTAATGATAAAGGTATCATCACATTGATGTGAATCCATGATATTCAATGAAATAAAATAAATGATATATCTTGATGGATATCCATAAACTCGATGTTTTATGTGAGATCCCCCAACTATAATTTGATTTTGATATTCTAGAGAGGCCTTTGATAACTCTTTTCATAACCTAGAATGGTTATCTTTGTCAAATATATATCTCCCATGCTATATCCCAATCATTTAATTTCCTAAAATAGGATGAGGTTAATCCCAAAACCAATTTCAAATAGATACATTTGGATATCAATATTTTTACATTTACATGAAACATATTGGGGTCTTATATGTCGTTATATAACTTCATCCAGATTCTGCTTTATAAACAAGATAGAGACATGGAATTCTGATGGAATACTCTCTAATCAATAAACCACAACTATTGTGGCAGATTTTTCAATCATTTATGGGATCTAGAGGGCCTCAATATGTGTCTCCCAAACTTATTTTAAAATATGGATATAATCCATGTTTAATAGTTTAGCTGTAATGAATACTATCTTTTTCATAATATCATACTTTTAATGTAATGTCATATTCTTTCCAATGTTGGGTTGAACCCTATTTTGTGGCTCATGAGTTAAGGTGTTCAAGTAAGTTGGACCTAATTCTCAGGAATAAGTTTAAGGATCATTTTTAAGTGGTTTAGGTCAATATATCCTTCCCATTTGTCTAGGATGATCATATATCCCCCCACTAGCGAGTTATTCAAGAAAACTGGGCTTGGATTACCAATAGACAGATTTTGAACACCTCCATGGTTCTATTGGGATTGGTGGAATGCTCACTCTTGGGTCTTAATACACACAAATTCTCTGTGGAGATTTGACAAAAATATTGGGGTTGACCATGTACTTTCCATCCCTTATATCCTAAGCATCTGAGTACATGGCCACCACCTTCCCAATTAGGTATGGGGAACTCATACTCAGAAGTGTATTCATATCTACAGAAGGGATTTGTAAAATTTACTTCGTTAAAATAAAAAAATATATGATCTTCGATATGATGATGGATTTATTTGGTGGGCTAGTTCCCATTATATGTAAATTGAATTAATGTATTCTGGAAAAGTGAGATCTTCCAAATGAGTGGAATAGGACTCATCCTATTCTATCATTTCCCACTTATAATGATTACATATACCGTTAAGAGGTGTATTTGATGTTAGATCCTTGGGTAGTTGGATAATTATGGGTTTCTAAAGATGTTATACTACGGTGGAATGAGCTCGATTAACTATATGTCATGTCATCCACTTACCAAGCATACATCCACAACTAGTTTATGTATGAATAGAAAATCATATTATATATAATGATTAAACTATATACGAAGCATAATTGTCTAACTGTATGAATAGAAAATAATATATTACATAGTTCTTAAACATTCAAGTGTAACATTTACACTACCTTTATATAACTATTTTATTACCCTTACATGAGACTTTTAAAATGTTTATTACCCTTGCGTAGCATACTCTCCTACACATACAAAACATATGATTTTCCATTGATATAGTTACACAATTATGCTTCTTTCCTTTTGGTAATGAATTTACCTTTATGCAGGCATGGTTTTCAGGCTATCATTATGTTTCTTTTAGGATTTATACATTAAATGTACACATGATTTGGAATTTTTTGTATAATTTTATGTCAGACGTAATGTTACTCTTATGTGAACTTGAATTTAACGGGTTTACTCTTTTTTATGGATTCCATTATATATTCACTTTCATTTTTTGTATAATGATTTTTTAGATTTTTTTAATCAATTTATAATTTAATATTATTTTTAAAGAATCAATGAAAAGTATTTATTCATTATATTAAACACTTCTTTTTAATATCATTATTTTTCTTAAAATAAGGATGTATATATAAGAAATGTTCAAAATATTTCAAATTGTTTATTTGGGGTTTATTTCATTTATTATAATGGTTTTAAAATAATTTTGTAGAAAAATTAATTTATTCAAACATGATACAAATATTTTCATGATATATATTAATGGGTTGATAGAGATATTTTAAATATAAATTTTGAATATCAAAGATTAACTCTAATATTAATATAAATGTTATAGTTCACATCTAAATATAGATTCTATTAAAATTTATAATTAGTTATTTTCAAATTAGTATAAATTTATAAAATGATTTTAAATTTAAATGATATTATTTTCGATAATCTGGATCACTCATTTATAATCCTAAAATAATATTATTAATTTTTTTTTGAATTATTTAAGGATTGCCTTGGTCATGTAGAGTTATTTACTATTTAAATGTTTCATGGATTGTATAGAAAAACGATGGTCAAGATTAATAGAATGTGGACATAAATGACAAAAAGAACTCAATTATTCAAAAAAAAATTATAAGTAAATGAATCCTGTAAATATAGTCTTTTCATAGCTTGTAAAAAGAAAAACTCATCTATAATAGTTTCCATATTCTTTCTGCCAATGATAATAAAATATCTTTAGGCTTCCAAAGCACTGTCTTTTTGAAAACCACTTCTTGTAACAAATTGTGTGTTTCAATATTATAATATATTTCCCACTATAACATTTTTCTAATTCACCCCTTGTGTTCATTAAGATAATTGAGAGAATTAAAATTTGGCTAAAAATATTATCTTACCCTTATTTATTTTATCTGTTGGTGCACACTAACATTAATGTAAGGAAATATAGATTAATTTTACTTATATATATCCAAAATACAATGGACTATATTTTTTAGTTTTCATTTTTCAATATTAAAGGTATAGTGTGCTTAAACTTCTAGTTTCATGTTGTAACCTAAAAAATGTAGGGAATGTTTTGGTATCACCAATACTATTAAATATAATGGACACATTAAATCTTCCATAGATTAAGGTATTATACGTAGGGCTACCTTTGGGTATAATTTTTGAGCTACGTTACCAAATAATGTGTCCCATTTACTTTTATATTTTTATTTATTTATTGTTTTAAGTTTTTTACCTCATGTTTATTTACTCTATCAAAAATGATTAATCAATTTATTTTCAATATCATTATTTGTTTATTTTTAATCTATTGTTATTATAATTTTTTATAATTTTTTATTTTCAGTACATTAATTCCCTAATTATTTTTTAAATAATAATTTATAAATTGGTTTTTTGTCATTATATTTTTAATGATAAATTAGCCTCCCCACACCAGTACAACGGTCTGGCCATTTCTTTCTCCTATTTACAACCTACATTAGGTATCAAAAGATTTTATATATCTTTAATTTTTTTGTTTTAAAATTTATTCAATGTTTTCAAAATATAATAGAAATTTAAATTGGTTAAATCTTTCACATTTATCTAAAAATTATTTTATTTTTTTTCAAAATAAGTAACATATATTTCTAAATAAGGATCCCTTTTAAAATTGAAAATTTCAAACACCCAATGTCGAATCAAATGAAAATCACTGGACTATGCTCCATTTTTTATGGAAGTAATTATGATTAATAGAAATATTGATTGTATAATTTTTTTATATCTATTGTATTTCCTATTTATAGAGATGTTATGCATGAATATTCTCTTTCAACAGATAATGAAGTAAAATATACCCTTGGTAATTCTTATTATTTTTTATTAGAAGTTAAATTTATCAATTAATAAAATGATGTCTATGATGTCAGTGATTTCAATAGAGTTTCATTAAGTACAAATAAACACGAAATACTGAAATTATTATATGAACCAAATGTGGGAACAAATTAAGATAATGTTATAAGTCTTGACATATAAAGGCATGATTTGGAGTGTTTCTATATGCAAGAAAATGAATCAATTAACAGAATGTTTAGAAATTCTACAATAATTTTTAGTGAATAAAAATATCTGGGAGACCTTTTTCTATAAAAACATTATTCATGAAGATCCATTAATTTTGACAGAGAATTTGGGAACAAAAATTCACCACAATCCATGAAGATAATGATATTAAGAAAATTTCAATTGAGGAACGCATACGTTATCTCCTAATTTATGAGATAACCAAGTGGGGACAAATTAAAAAGGATGATAATTAGGTAAAGGAAAATAAAAGAACAATTTATTTCAACGAATACAATTAAGAATCATTTCGGAGTGATTCTAGAATCACCTTATCAACCAAGACGATATATTTCTACAATATAAATAAGAGATCCACTTAAAACATCAAAATATAATATCAAGAATTTGAGGTGAAAAGTTTTTTTTATAAAAAGATGATCCACATCAAACAAAATTATACCTCTAACAACTAAAAGTATAAATATAAGGAAAAATGTATGGAATATCTAAAATTTTCAATTTGTAGTTCAATATATGATTCAATTACAATATATGAAACAAGAAATGAATGTACCAAATTTCACATGGAACATGTTAAGGATAAAATTTTGGTTTTTTATAAAATATTTGTCTCTCCTTTTCATTCTTAATATTACTCTTCTACTTCTTTAGTGACTTCTTTAAATTATTATTATCTTCTCAATTATTAAAAATAACGTGAAATTGTATTTTATAATATTATTTCAAAATGATATGATTGTAAAATGAAATGAAATATTGTTGTTTCTGAAAAAAATCATCATTTTAAGGAAAACTAGACCTTATATTTTGAAATTATTTAATCAAATCAGTGTTGATGTTTTAAAAAATGAAATCAGTGATCTCATTAGATCTATTTCAAAATTCACCCAAGATGAACAATATCTTATCTTATATCATGGTTCTCAATGAATTAAAATAAATAATCATGGTTTTGGATTTTCAGAAGATAATGTAAGTTATTAAGAAATAGATACATTTGTAATGGTAATTTGTAAAAATAAAATTTCAAATTATTTTAAGTAGGTTGTTAATATAATTTATGAATGAAATTGTAAAAATTAATGATATTATAGAATAAAAGGAATTCATCATTCTTATAAATTTTAAAAAACATATCATTCTAAACAAATTTGGGTTCCAAAATATGTGTCATCAAATCTTAGTGAACCCAAAACTATTTCTCTATCTCATATGTTATATTCTAACAGAACTGAACTCAAACTCTACGCACTAAAAGACTCATAAAAAAGATTTATTATAGGGATATGACACATAACCTCATTGAAATATCTTATGGTTGCTTCTAAATAGTTGTGTTATGTTCATTAATTAAAGTGATTGATCAAATATTTTCCACCATGAGCTTAATTTTGAGGCACCATATGAGGGGGAGCATAGATCAATCATTTTTGGATAATATTTGAACATCAACCTTGATATTCATGAGGATAAGGTTCTTTATTATTATTTTTATTTCTCTCTTTAATCCATCTTCAAAATTTCTTCATTCAAATTTTATTACATTCTCCAAATTGGAGAGGATATAATTTTGATTTTATATTTGTTTTCTTATTTTCCTTTTAATTTAATTTTTATAATTCTTTTCAAATTTATATTAAATTTATATTAAATTTATATTTCAATTTAATTTAATTATTTTTATTAAATATCATTAAAATTTCGCTTATAATTTATTATAGATTTTATTTATATATTTCATATTAAATTTTTTAATTGTATTTCTGAAATATCTTTTTAATGTTTTCTAATTTTAGTTTTAAAATATATTTTTTCCAAACTATTTTCTAAAATGGATTTCAAATTAATAAAATGGTGTTAAAAAAATTTCATAATTTTGGAATAATGAAGTAAGTATGATACATCATTAAGAATTATATTGTTTGTATACAAACATGATTATGTGGTCCTAGTGTATATGTTCTTAGACAATTATCTTGAAAATAAATGATTGTGTTTGATAATCCTTTCATTTTCTTGGGGACAATGGTTGGGCCATTACTACATACCAGGTTTGACACTCATAATAATTGTTTATTGTTTATTAATATAATATTTACTGATCGTTACAAATTAAAATGATTTTATAAAACATTTACTTTCTTTTTTTTATAATTATCTATCTATTCAGGAAGTATTATATTTTTTATCGATTTTTTTAAATATTTTTAAAGGGAATAATTTAATAGGGAGTTAACTTTTTTATATTACTCATCATTACAATTTTTTGTGGATATATTTTTTTTATAATTTGATCATGTTAATTTTACAAATGAATTTTTTTTAATTAGATATTTTTGATTAATTAGAAAATGGGGATTCTTTATGATATTAATAACATTTTTTGTAATTAACTAATGATTGGATTCTTGGTGTGACTCCTTCCCAATTTAGTTATGTTATTTTTTTATAATAAACAATAACACATTTCGTTATTTTCTTTTTTAGATTATTATTACTATATTTTATTTTATGTTACCTTACTTTATTTTTTTACATTTTTATATTATATTTTAATTTATATTATTTTATTTTACTTTACACAATGTAATTTTAATTAAATATTTTTTTAATTTATTTTTTTTACATTAAATTTTATTATTGTATTATACATGATGGTATTTTAAATTACATTATTTCAATTTATTTTATTTTAATTTTAGTTTAACTTTTTAATTTTACCTCTTTTTTTAATTTTTAATGTATTTTTTTTATTATGTATTTTTAATAATTTCTTGTAAAAATTTTATAAAGTTATTTTTTACCATTACACAATCCATAGATTTTTCCTATTGCAATTATGTGTATTGTTATTCTTATTTGTTCTCCGTGGCTATGTTATTACACTTGCGTAATTCTTCTTGTACCCTTAATCCATATGTTTTATGTTTTCTCTACCCATACATGAGCTATTTAATTTTCTATATACCTTTTTCTATCTATTTTGATACCTCTACCCTAATGTTTTATATCATTACGTAGCTTTATGAAAACACTTACACATGTTGTCTAAATTTTTTTACCAGTACAATATTTTGACTGTATCCATATTCACATTATGTAATTCTTTGTTTTCCTTTACACGTGTCCAGCTACCCATACATAGTGCATAAACTTTCTTGTGTACCCCTACACAGCTTTGTCCCTACCTTTACGCAACTGCATGACTACCCTTACATGAATCCTATAAAATTTTAATTACAGTTACATAGTGTACTTTCATAACCTTAAACAACATATTAATTTTCATACTTAACATTACAAATATATTCTTCTTACCTTTACATAATGATCTTACCATTACACGGTTAAAGGTTTTCAAGTAAATTTTATATTTTTTTCAATATTACATTTATGTAGGGTTAGGTATTTGTTTTTTATCTTTAAGCATCATCTAATTATACCCATATGTGAAGATGATTTTCACTAGTTTATTATATTTTATGATTTCATTGATATATTAAACTTTTTCATGTGTATAAAAATTATTCAATTTGTTTTAATCACATTATAAAAACATATTAATGTTATAGATCCTTTGTGAAGTATTTTTATAATTATTTTAAAAACATTATTATTAATATTATTATTATTCATCAGTTATAAATGATCTCTTTGTAAATGTTACAAAAATAATTATTTTCTTATATTTAGTTGATTTCATTGATGTCAATATTTCTAAAATCATGTTTTGGATAAATGAACTTATTCACACTTGTTTCAATATTTTAAATAGAGTATTATTAATTTTTGACTATGATATTTTATATTAATATTTTTAATATTATAGAATAACTCTATTTAAATTATTTTATTATCATTAACAAATCATTTTGGAATTTTTTAAAATTTATAATTTTTTTATTCAAATTAGTCTGAATTTCTCTAATGTTTTAAATTGAAATAATAGTATTTTTTATAATATAACCCACTCTTTGATAATAATAGAATATTTTTATTTTTATTTTTACTTTTATTTGAATTTTTTAATGATTAACATGGTCTTTTGGAGTTACTTCATCTTTAAAGGGGTTAATTATTATATAAAGTAATTATGATCAACATTGTTTTAATGTGGAATTCAAAAACATTAATACCTGAATGATTCCAGAACATTTGTAACACCCCAGGTAAATAAAGTATATGGAATTTTTATATTTATCAATTTTTGTGATGAAAATATTAACATTACTTTAAAGGGAACGCTATGCTCGATGGCGTACCCAATACGTGACAACGATTTCCTTTGAAATCTTACGTTGCACTCTAATAATAAAATAGTATTATTTTAAATGGTAGTTAGCACGTAGTCATTGTATTGGAAGGAATGAATAGAAATAACTAAAATATGATTTTATATGTTTTTTAAATGTCTTTATATTTATCCATTAAAATATAAAGGCTTAAAATAAGAAAAGAATTCAAGTTTAGGCATATATACTCTAGTTTTCACTAAAAGGATGAACTATCACCTTTTGATGGAGAACCCTCATTAAATTTAGTTTTGTTCAATCATTTATATTCTATTGTACAAAATAAAACTCTTCTTTAGAATCGGGACATCAAAGATTACTTTGTGTAAATTTTTGGCATTTTTCCGATAAAGTTCATTTTTTAATGAATAGTGAAAAATGTTGTATTTTAATTCAAAACCTCTTTTTAATCTAATTTATTAATATGATTAGATAATCTTTTGAATTGGTTTTAATGTAAAATTAAAATATATTTTTACCATTTAATAAAATAGTGGTCATTGAAATTAATTTCACTTTGAAATTGGACTTAAACTAGTGTCAATCTTTTGATACTTTTTGTTTCATAAAAACACGCTATATGTTTTTACAGCGGGAATTAATTATTAAATTATTTAATTCAAGTTATATGTTTTGAATTTTTTAAAATTGACATAATTTTTTAATTCAGAATATCAAATATATATTAGGGTGTAGTTTTGGTATTTTTCTAAAAAACATCATTTTTTTATGTATGGTGAAACCACTAAGTGGTACTAAAAAAAAACAGATTTTTCGTTTAAATGAAATTTTACCAACTCTATGTTTTGAATTTCAAAAATATGACATATATGGTTGTCATTATGAAGTAAAATGTCGATCAATGGGATTAAAATAATTTTATGGTGAATAGTAACTTTTATCTTATTAATCGTGATTATAGGTAATTTGTGTAATTTAAGGTAAAAATAATTTTTTAATAATATGAAATGAACTTGACACATGTACTAACCTTATTGTATGTGTCATGGCAGACCAAGATAAACCATGGGTCATCTTGGGGACCCCATGGAGAAACTTTGTTAGGAAAATGACACTAATAACTTTTTATTTAAAGTTAAAATAAAAATGTCACAAACATGAGTTGTTTTACTAAAAAAAATTTACATGGGGTTATAAAAGTCATATTTTTGACTATAAATAGTCATTGAAAATATAAAACGATTTCCTAAATCATCATATTTTTTTATAATTTTTAGACCTTAAATAAATTAAATTATTTTTGACATCATGATGATGCAGCGATTACCTCATTATTTAACTATTTAAATAAAATATAATGATAATGTAAAATCTACGACCTAAACAAGTCAAAAACCTATTTGATGGGTGGATTTAGAACTATTATCACCTTATCCTCGAAATATATTATTGTGGGACCCTTTTTATTCGAAAATCATTTTGTAATAAAGTATCTTTTCTTAACATTCCAAGAGTTCCCCTCCTCTCCTCTTATAAAAGGTCTCCACCTCTACCACCTTACCCACACCTCTCAAGCCTTTGGTTCGGCCATACCCTGCCCATTTTGTCTCTCTACATCCCTCTCGTACTCCTATATGCCTCACGTTGGGTAGAAGTATTACCAAGGAAGCCTTCGAGCTCAAATCAAAAGGAGTTACCAGTTTAAAAGGATGTGTCTTCTCTTGTGTTCTTATGTTTTGTTTTGCTTCTCCATCCCCCTAAACTATTTTTATTCATTTATTTTGTAACAAAAACAGTATCCAAAATATAATAGGATGTTTTTATAATAAGGATTCGAGATACACTTACACACACCTTCATTTAATGGTTAAAAACATATTGTTTCTGTGGATGGAGAATTTCTGCCTCACGAAACGATGATTGTTCAACACTCATATAACACCTTCAAAGGTAGACATTAAGATGACACTATATTTATATATGATATATAATATGTTTATGTTTTACTTATTCTTCTGTATTTTTCATTTGTGTCATACCTTTATGGTATCCATTCTAGGTAATCACGATAATTTCATTTTAGAAAATGCAGACTACTGCCCCCTCAAAGTGATTTGATTCGTTAATTCCAAACGTGGGACATATAAAGGATGGATTTAATGATATTATATATGATATTATACTAGAATTATAGTATAACTTTATATAATTATGATTTCACTCCATTAATGTATGAGATAGAAATAAATGTAGTGTTCATGCGTACGTATGGCTTACCGTATCCATGAACGGTGCATTTCATTTGTTATACCCAAATGTAATGTACTTTTATAAGTACATATATATAATATATATATATTATCTATGTTACGTATAAGAGATAAATATAATTCTGGAATTAAAATACACATACCTCTCATTTAGTATTAATTCCACTAAAATGACATAGAAATGAAAGTAGCGTTCATGCGTACGTACGGCTTACCGTCTCCATGAACGATGCATTTCATTTCTTAACTCTAAATGATTATGTAATATTATAAATGCAAGTATATACTGGATATATATGATATAAGTTATATCTAAATCAGGAATATAATTGTTGATATAATGGATATTTTACCACATGAACAACTTGTAATTATAAAGAGTTTATTTTTGACTCAAGTACTAGGGATCGACAAAACGACAATTATTAACATAAATAATTAAATAATGTTAATAACTTGGTAATAATTGATATAAAAGAAATAATGAACTTGAAAAAGGGTATTAATCATGTAAAAGTTAACTCAAGTTTATTATTTAGGACATTAGTAAATGATCGAGTCATGTCGGACCCAAGGTAAGGGTACCTACCCCTCTTATTCTTTTTAATTACCCTCTTTTATGTCATCAGTTTTAAGCTCATCTTTCTTATGATTGGGTTGTTATTTTATATTACTCTATCTGTGCATTTTATGTTAATATTATGAGAGATCCTATTTGATCTCATCAATCCTTTTTTTGATGTATTATGTGGCACCATTAGGCTGCCGAGTTTTCATAAGAGATTTATCATCTCACATTTATTCCCGAGAGATTTGTGCTACATTTTCCACCATTTTCATTTAGTGGTATATGTACTACCCATTATTATACTCTTTGTGTAATATACGTTCATTTATGAGTATTTACATCAATGTTGTATGACCCATCTTCCAGGTGGAGTACATTTCGAATGTTACCCATGTCGGTAAGGGAACCTTTCACCCTCTTGTTTTTAAAAGACTTCCTTTTGTTCGGTCATTAAATTTACATATTGTTATGTTGGGATATGTTATTATATATCATTATTGATTTAAATTTGACATTAATGAGATGAGATACCATTATCTCTCTCATCGGATAATTTTCTGAATTTTGAAGTGACACCGTTTGGCTATCGAATATTTACAAGAGAACGTCTTAACCCAATTTCAGTTTCTTTGGGTTCAACTTTTACTTCATGAACATGTCATACTATGAATATGTGTGAATGACCTCTGATTATTTCACACATAATATCCACTTATATTGGGTGTATTTATATTTCTCACACATAATTATGTGATAGATTTATCCTTAATTTAAGGATACTATCTTTATAATGGATTTCATGTCAATTTACATTTCCATTGAGACTTCATTGTTGTTACACACCAGTTCACTCTTATATGGTGTGTATACTATCCTTTGACAAATTATATCATGAATCCATTTATTCTCATGATATTATAATGTTTTTATAAAATGTTATTCCGCAATTATTTTTTATTTAAGAGTCTCTCATTTTGTTAAAAACTCTTTAACAAAAATATCATTTTAAATGATTTAAAGATTTATTATTCTAAATCATTATATTTAATGTCCATGTTTTCAAAATAGTATTTAGTATTCATTTATATGGACATTAATGTTTTAAAATTATAATTCTATTAAAAGATTCAATGTGGTCTGGGACACTTTGATTCAAAAATCTCTTTTAAATGGTTTTTGAAAATGGATTGATTAATTCAATATCTGGGAATTACTTATTGTGATTGCAAATGAAATGTTGTTATTGAAATGTTTATATTTTCAATATTTTATGTGTAATGATGGTACTTAGACATTTTACGTGTGGTTATGTGATATACCATATGACAGGCGGTGTCGTGAATACCAGGACGGGTGGTTACGTTATAACCTCCAATGCATTGGGTATGGAAGTCGGACGTATGGCTATTCCATTAAGTGATATATATGGAAGTCAACCGTAGGGTTATTCCACTTAAGTATGTTTATGACCCAAGATTCCTTTATATGGTATGTCTTATTTATATGGGTTTTTATGATAATATTTTGGTTACAAAAGGGTAAGTAATGGTCTTTTGTTCAGTGAAGAGTTTTAACTGCTTCATAATGGTGAAAATTATTAGTTTGGTAAAGTACTCATGGTTTACTTGTTGTTTTGAAAATCTAACAGTTTTCCTTATTTGTGTATCCTTTACTGAGATTTTTATGCTCATCCCATGTTTTTGAAATGTTTTTTCATAGGTCAAGGGAATGGTGCATGATATGATGATAGTGTCAAAGAAGTTTCAAGAAAGAATCCATGTTTTGTTTTAAATATGATTTCTTTGATGGGAAAAAAACAAATACTATATCTCATGTAACCACTTTCTTTAAATGTGGATTGTAATTCATGATTTATAATATAATTCTCTAAAACGTTAAACCTAAAAAGATCCTCAATGTGAATTATTCATTTAATTTAATATTAATTATGTTTTAAGGCAAGGGCCTTATAGTTTGTATCAAAGGTCGGTTTAGATAACGTTAGAGGTTAGGGTATTCTCTAAGCATAAGTGACATTACCATAATGGTTTGGATTTTAGAAAGAGTATTAGTTTTAGATAAAGTGAATGAGTAAGTATATATTATTGTTTATCTTCCTCGTTAGTACACAATGGTTTTGTTGATATACTCACACTGACCTTTTTGGTTTTAGTAAATGGATGGATCTAGCAGGCACCCAAGTAATGGTGGATGTGAAGGAAACTGTGAAAGTTTTCTGAGCGAGCAACTGAATGATATGGGAGCTTCAATGACAACACTTTTGTTTTCCTCAACCAACTATCTGGAGTCATGATTGACCACCTAAACCATGGTGATTTCTGTAAGGCATCATATATGCGAGAAACAAATCCTTAATGAACTACAGGTAATAATCCTAAAGGTAAGTGTGTTCAAAAACTTATGTGTCAAAGATGTGTAAAGAAACACAAGGAAAATATTTTAATGGGGCAGAAATATGCTATAGATGTGGAAATGAAGGTCAAAAACAAAGAACCTGCCATAGAAAAAGAAAGCATCCAGTTGAATCGAGGAAAGGGAATGAAGTTCATTCTATGGGATCAATTGAATGATTTAAATGTAGTGTGCATGGACATTATGCAAACACATGTCTTATAAAGAAGTTTCGGGAATGCGATCACCAATATCGTACAAATATTCATTTACCAATACATAATGCCATTCCGATTGAGGATGAAGAAACTGACAATGACCAATCAAAGGTATGGATTATTTCATAACTTTTGTTTTCCTATTTTGGAATCTTAGGATATGATTCATGATTTTGTTTGTAGGAAAGAAGTATTTCAGAATAAGTTGGAAAGAAATGGTTAATGGAACATGAAGAATGTTGAATGAGTAAGAAGTCAACATATAAGGGCTTCAAGAGTTATGGTGAAATTCTTAAGATTATTAAGTCACTTTAGATGATGGGGTTACATTAGAAGACTTTTTATAGTATGTGTAACCCTGATGTTTTATATATGAAAATATTATTCAAAGAATAGTAATCTGTTCATTTGTGGACATAGTTATAAAGAACAATTTGGGTTTATATGATCCTTACTTTTGAGGCAATTATGGGTTACTATGTGTTATAATAGAAAGTGAAAGTCATGAGATAAAATTGAGGTTAAAATATGTTATGGTTATTTTTGAATATTTTATATCGTTCATAGGGAATGTTTTAAGAATTATGTATTTTTGGAAAAAGGACAACACGTAGACCATGTGACAACCCGTCGCGTCGGACAAAGCTGCGAGAATCGAACCCACAACCAAAGTGAAATGGGTATTTATCACCTACCACTAGACTACGTGAAGTCCCAGGTTAGTTTGACTAATTCTATATAGTTAGATGATTTTATAAATTAAGAGTAAGTTGATTTTGGGTTATCTATGGAAATTTATTAACCTATCATGGAGGATATGTGATTAGGTTAATTACTTTTCAATACGAGACTTTAAGAGAAACTGATGTTGTTTGGAGATTAATGTTACGATTTAACAAGGAATACTATGTGATTAAATCCTTGAAATATTTGGGTTTCAATCTTAGTTCGGTTTACATTGAATAATTTTATGGACAATTGTTTATCGAATGGTCTTCATTGAACTTTTGGTTTTTTGGACAAATTTTGGAGATTTAGAGTACGTTTTCTTTTTATAAAGGATTATACTTTTGGGGATTATGTGATATCATACTAACAATTTTTGTTTTGGTTTTTGTCTAATGACATGGGAAATATATAGTTCTCTTTTTTGGATTAGTTTATTCTCAAGGAGTTTATTATAGCTCTCTTAATTTAAACAAGCCATCCTAAATACTCATCTTTTGGAGAAAATATGAGTTCGATTAAGAAATCTAGTAAAAGTTGAAAGTCATCATAGAAATTAAGTATGTTTCTTTATGTTTTAGTTAAGCTCAAAAATAAATTCCTCAATGAAATATAACATGAAACAAAAATTTTTTATGTTAACTTTTCCTACTGAGGAATCGAATACCATTTAACCCATCACAAGTTTGTGATTTTCTTATGGTTAACATTATCCTAGACATGTTTACTATCACTATCCCTCAGAACATGACCCTTCGTTTTTTCATCCATATCAATGTTTTCATACATGTAATCCTTGTATGGGTTAACTCTGGTGACCTTTGTACTTCCCTTTCTTTCTTTTAAAGTTATAGTTTAATTTACTCCTTTAACGATGTGGGGCTTTCAATGACGTTTCTGAGCCCAATTTTAAAATTGTGAGGATGAAAATCCCAAAAGGGGGGAAGGATGTAACACACCAGATAAATAAAGAATATGAAATTTTTATATTTATCCATTTTTGTGAATAAAATATTAACATTACTTTAATGGTAACACTATGCTCGATGGCGTACCCAATACGCGACAACATTTTCCTTTGAAATCTTATGTTGCACTCTAATAAAATACTAATATTATTTTAAATGGTAGTTAGCACGTAGCTATTGTATTTGCTGGAATTAATAGAAATAACTAAAATATGATTATATATGTTTTTTAAATATCTTTATATTTATCCAATAAAAGATAAAGGCTTAAAATAAGAAAAAAAATTCAATTTTAGGCATATATACTCTAGTTTTCACTAAAAGGTCAAACTATCTCCTTTTAATGGCAAACCGTCATTAAATATAGTTTTGGTAACTCTTATACATTCTATTAGACCAAATAAAACTCTACTTTATAATCTGGACATTAATGTTTACTTTTTGTAAATATTTGGAATTTTTTTGATAAAGTTCATTTTTTAATGAATAGTGAAAAATGTTGTATTTTAATTCAAAACCACTTTTTAATCTAATTTATTAATATTATTAGATAATCTTTTGATTTTTTTTTAATGTGAAATTTGAATATATTTTTACCATTTAATCCAATAGTGGTCATTGAAATTAATTTCACTTTGTAATTGGACTTAAACTAGTGTCAATCTTTTGACACTTTTTGTTTCATAAAAACACCCTATTTGTTTTGACAGCGAGAATTAATAATTAAATTAATTAATGCAACTTATATGTTTTTAATTTTTTAAAATAGACATAATTTTTTAATTTAGAATATCATATATCGCTTAGAGTGATGTTTTGGTATTTTTCTGAAAAACTTCAATTTTTGATGAATAGTGAAACCACTATGTGGTACTTAAAAAACGCATTTTTCGTTTAAATGAAATTTTACCACCTCTGTGTTTTGAATTTAATAAATCCGACATAAATGGTTTTAAATATGAGTTAAATTTGGTTCAATGGGATTAAAATAATTTTTTGATGAATAGTAACTTTTATTTTCTTAATCGCAATTATAGGTAATTAGTGTAATTTAAGGTAAAAATAATGTTTTAATAATATGAAATGAACTTGACACATGTCCTACCATTACTATATGTGTCATGGCTGACAAATAAAATCCATGGGTCCACATGGGGACCCCATGGAGCCACTTTGGTATGAAAATGACATAAATAACTTTTTATTTATAGTTAAAATAAATATGTCACAAACATGAGTTATTTTACTAAAACAATTTTTAAATGGGGTTACAAGTCAAATATTTGACTATAAATAGTCATTGTAATTATAAAAAGATTTCATACATCATAGTATTTTTTTTATAATTTTTAGACATTAAATAGATTAAATTATTTATGACATCATTATGGTGCAACGATTACCTCATTATTTAATGATTTTAAAAAAATAAAAAGATAATGTAAAATCTAAGACCTACACATGTAAAAAACCTATTTGATGTGAGGATTTAGAACTATTATCACCTTATCCTAGAAATATTTTACTGTGGGACCCTTTTTATCTGAAAATAAGTTTGTAATAAAATATCTTTTCTTAACTTTCCAAGAGTGCTCTTCCTCTCCTCTTATGAAAGGCCCCCACCTCTACCACCTTACCCACACCTCTCAAGCCATTGGATCGGCCAAACCCTACCTATTTTGTCTCTCCACATCCCTCTCTTACTCCTAGAAGCCTAAATATGGGCACAAGTATTCCCAAGGAATCCTTCGAGCTCAAATCAAAAGGAGTTACCCGTTTAAAAGGTAGTGTCTTCTCTTGTGTTCTTATGTTTTATTTTGCTTCTCCAACCCCCTAAACTATTTTTATTAATTTATTTTGTAACAAAAAAAGTATCCTCAATATACTTGGATGTTTATATAAGAAGTATTCGAATTACACTTACACAAACCTTCATCTAATGGTTAAAGAACTTACTGTTTCTCTGGATGGAGAATTTCTCCCTCACAAAACGATGATTGTTCAACACTCACATAACACCTTAAAAGGTGGCCATTAAGATGAAACTATATTTATATATGATATATAATATGTTTTTGTTTTTGTTACGCTTCTTTATTTTTCATTTTTGGCATTCCTTTATGGTTTCCATTGTGGGTGAACACGATAATTTCATTTTAGGAAGTGTGGACTACCACCCCCTCAAAGTGATTTGATTCGTTAATGCCTTACGTGGGACGTATAAAGGATGTATTTAATGATATTATATATTATATTATACTGGAATTATAATATACCTTTATATTATTATTATTTCTTGCCATTAATGTATGATATAGAAATCAATGTACCATTCATGCGTACGTACGGCATACCGTCTCCATGAACGGTGCATTTCATTTGTTATACCCAAATGTAATGTACTATTATAAGTACATATATATAATGGATATATATGATTTATGTTAAATCTATGTGATGAATATAATTCTAGAATTAAAATACACATAGCTCTCATTTAGTTTTAATTCCATTAATATGACATAGAAATGAATGTAGCGTTCATGCGTACGTACAGCTTACCGTCTCCAAGAACGGTCCATTTCATTTCATACCTCTAAATGATTATCTAATATTATAAAATCATGTATATACTGGACATATATGATATATATTATTCCTACATCATAAATATAATTCTTGATATAATGGATATTTTACCACATGAACAACTTGTAATTATAAAGAGTTTATTTTTGACTGAAGTACCAAGGATCAACAAAACGACCATTGTTAACTTAAATAATTACATAGTGTTCGTAACATGGTTATAAGTGATATAAAAGAAATAATAAACTTCACAAAGGTTCTTAAGAATGTAGAAGTTAACATAAGTTTATTTTTTAGGACGTTAAAGAATGATCGAGTCATGTCGGACCTAAGACAAGCGAACCTACCCCTATCTTTCTTTTTAAGTACCCTCTTTTATGTCATTATTTTTAAGCTCATCTTTCTTTTGATTGGGATGTTCATTTATATTACCCTTTTTGTGAATTTTATTTTAATATGATGAGAGACCCTATTTGATCTCATCAATCCATTTTTGGATGTTTTAAGTGGTGCTGTTAGGCTGCCGAGTTTTCGTAAGAGATTTTTCATCTCACTTTTATTCCTGTGAGATTTATGCTACATTTTCTACTATTTCCTTTGAGTGGAGTATGTACTACCCATTATTCTACTCATTGTGTAATATAAATTCAATTAATAGTATTTACATCAATGTTTTATGACCCTTCTTCCATGGGGTGTACGTTTCGAAAGTTACCCAAGTCGGTAAAGGAACCTTTCACCCTCCTCTTTTTAAAAGACTTCCTTTTGTTGGGTCTTTAAATTTACATATTGTTATGTTGGGATATGTTCTGCTTTATGATTATTAATATAAATTTGACATCCAGGTGATGAGATACCATTCTCTCTCTCATCGACTAATTTTCTGAATTTTGAAGTGACACTGTTAGGCTATCAAATTTTTACAAGAGAACGTCATAACCCAATTTCGGTTTCTTTGGGTTCAACTTGTACTTCTTGAACATGTCAACCTATGAATATGTGTGAATGGCCTCTTATTATTTCACACTTAATATACACTTATATTGTGTGTATTTATATTTCTCACGCATAATTATGTGATAGATATATCCTTAATTTAAGGATACCATCTTTATAATGGATTTCTTCTCAATTTACTTTTTCATTGAGACTTCATTATTGTTACGCACCAATTCACTCTTATATGGTTTGTATAATATCCTTTGACATATTATATCATGAATCAATTTATTCTCATGATATTATAAAGTTCTTATTAAATTTTATTCCGCACTTATTTTTTATTTAAGAGTCTCTCATTTTGTTAAAAACTCTTTAACAAAAATATCATTTTAAATGTTTTAAAATTTTTATTATTCTAAATATTTATCTTTAATGTCCATGTTTTAAAAATAGTTATAATTATTCATTTATATGGACATTAATTTTTTAAAATTATAATTCCATTAAAATCATCAAAGTGGTATGGGACACTTTGAATCAAAAATATCTTTTAAATGGTTTTTAAAAATGGATTGATTAATTTAATATCTGGGAATTTCTGATTCTGATTGCAAATGAAATGTTGTTATTGAAATGTTTATATTTTCAATATTTTATGTGAAATAATGGTAATTTGACATTTTACGTAAGGTTACATGACAAACCATATGACGGGTGGTGCTGTGAATACCAGGACGGGTGGTTACGTTATTACCTCCAATGCATTGGGTATGGAAGTCAGCCGTATGGCTATTCCATTAAGTTATATGTATGGAAGTCAACCGTAGGGTTATTCAACATAAGTATGATTATGTCCCAAGATACATTTATATGTTATGTGTTCTTTATATTGGGTTTTATGGTAAAATTTTGGTTACAAAAGGGCATGTAATGGTCTTTTATTTAGGGAAGATATTTAACTGCTTCATAAAGGTGAAAAGTATTACTTTGGTAAAGTACTCATGGTTTACTAGTTGTTTTGAAAATATAACAGTTTTCCTTCTTTGTGTATCCTTTACTGGGCTTTTGTGCTCATCCCATGTATTTGAAATGTTTTTCATAGGTCAAGGGAAAGGTGCATGATATGATGATAGTGTCAAGGAAGTGTTATGAATGAATCCATGTTTTCTTTTAAATATGTTTCTGTTGATGGGAAAAACGAATATTATAACTTATATAACCACTTTTTTTAAATTTGGAATTTAACTCACGATTTATGATCTAATTCTCTAAAACTCTAAACTTGAAAAGATCCTCAATGTGAATTATTCATTTAATTCAATATTAATTAAGGTTTAAGACATGAGCCTTACAACATTTATAATGGAATTGAAGCCATTAAATAATGGCCTTTGGAGGATTACCAAATGAAAACTCATCTACAATACCTTGCATATTGTTTCTTATAATGATCATCAAATCTCTTCAAGCCATCAGAGAACGCTCATTTTGGAATTCTCTTCCTCCATAAATGAGTGTGTTCACATATTATAATATCTTTCTCAACATCTCTATTTTCTTATTCTCCCATTCTGTTGATCATGTTACTTAGGAGAATTGACACTAATATAAAAAGATAATATTCCTCTTATTTCTTCTATTTCATTCTACTCAATACCATTTAAGTGAGGGACTAAGGTTTACTTATATTTTTCCTCTAAAAAGGTAATTCACTTTCTCTTTGAGGTTTTTAACATCCCCATTAAATATCCAGTATCTATATATTTCAAGTTTCTTCCTACACCAAAAAATAAAATTAATGTTTTGTCATTGTGGCTACAAATAAATCCAAATAAAAAATACATTAAATCCAATGGGATTGAGTTAGTGGACATATAGGTACCTTCAGATAATATTTATGATCTTCCTTACCAAATATTATGTATCATTTAATTTCTTATTTTTATTTATTTCATTATTTTAATTTATCATTTCATACATCACTTAATCCATATAACATGTGTAATAGGTTTATTCTCAAAAATCTATTTATTTTATTCTTTCAATTTTATTATTATATAATATTATATTATCATTCCTTCAATACAATGATTTTTTTATTCTTTTTAAATTAACATTATGTAGTTTGGTTTATTGCCCTTTAAATATTTATAGGTAAATTCACCCCTCCACCTATTTCTATTTTTTTCTCCTATCTATGACCTACATATTTTAATTGGTAGAAGTTAAAAATAAAATATACTCGGATGATGTTAGGGATCATTAGTCTCCTAGACCAAATCGTTTTGTAGAGATTCATATAATGATTGAATCCTTTCAATGAAAAAATAAAACTATACAGAATCAATAAAAGAGTTATATCAATAATTGTCAATAGGATATGGAGTATTAGTTGTAGAGGAAGTATTTTATTTAATAAATATTTGGAATAACACTTTTCTTTAGAAATAAGAAAAATATAATCCCAATATATATAGGTCCTTCCAATAGTCATAAATGAGTAGAAAATATATCTCATCTCTTTGAACATCAATGTAAGCTCTTCTGATTATATAATGTGTTCCATGTAGTTATTTTGAAGATATACATACATACCCCTTAATATATACTAAACTCAAAGGTCATAACGTAATCTCTCTTATGAGGACCAACTTGTAAAATTCTTGGACTCTAGAGATAACGTTTTAGAGAATAAGACCACTCAATTGGTTATTGTTCTATAGATTAATCATAAATTTGATGAAGAAACATAGGAACTGAGGTATACAATGAGGTATATGTGTCCTCGACTACTTTAATCAGTGTAAAAAAATTTTGAGGGAAAATTCTTATACTGGGAAGAATGTAACATCCCATTATTTTATTGTTTATTACCCATTTAAATAAAATTGATGGTTTCGATAGTTTTTGAACCATGAAATACTAGTCTGAGGTGAATAATTATTTATACATTAAAAATGTAACACACTATAAGATATTTAAATTAAACAGAATTATTAAAAATGAAATATAATTTACTTTTGGAATATCACAAATTTTAATGATTTTTTTATGGATTATGCATTTCAGTTAAATTTACTAATTTTTTAAAATTATTTCAATTTAATTTGTTAAAAATATTTTAATAAATTGATGTTTTAAAATTTAACATTCAATAATTTAAAAACAATATAATTTTATTTGTTATAGTTTGTGACACAAGACACTATGATTAGAAGACAAGATAACATCCTAAGAATTTACAACACATTTAATATTGTTTAAAAATCAAATATGTTATATTGAATTAAAATAACTCAATACTGATTTATCTTGGTTTCACACAATAATGAATTTCTTTGATCACATTTATTACTTGAAATACCATGTTTTACAGAATAATATTAATATTATTTTTTTAAAAATAACAATTTTATCCTAGATGTTAAATTAGTGGTTACGAAGATGATTAAATAAAATATAATTTTTTTAATATATATATATATATATAACTAATTCATTGGTTATAAATAAATTAGATATGAATATAAACCCCAAATATAAATAAAGGAATTTTTTTAATAAAAATCTATTATTATGCCTCAAAGGTGTTTTATCTTCATAAAGTAAATTTATCACTCTTAGTTGATGATCTTAAATATATTTATATATTATATACTCAATAAATTTTTATGACATTAGTAAAATATATTTTATAGGAATATGATATTGAAAAATTCAATTTTATAAATAAAAGGGTATTTTTTTATACGCTATTTTGCTGACTTTTGATGGCGCACTGATTTAAAAAATTAAATTTTAAACATTATTAAATTTATAATGAAAAATCATCATTATTTCTGAAGTATTAATTTAAAAATTATCTTAGGGTAAATTTTTAGTATTTTTCTGAGAAGATTCATTTTTTGATGAATATTGAAAAATAGTGATTTTGAATTGAAAAATAACTTTTCATTTAAATAATTTATAATTTTCAATTATATTATAATTTTTTTATTAAAAAATAGTTCCATTATATATATATATATTAACCAAATTAAGGTCATTTTAATCAATTTTATATTAAATTATGATATAAATAGATTTTATACTTCTGAACATTCTCACTATTATAACACGCTTTCTCTTTCTTTCTACATAATTAAATTAAAATTCATTTCTACCAATTATTTTATGTAAATATTTTTTTAAAAATGACTCAATATTTTTTTCAAATAATAATTTATATGTTATAATAATTTCAAAATATTTTTTACCGATGTTAATAGTGAAAATGATTAAAATTAATCACAATAAGTAATAGAAATATGATCTCACAAACGAAAATATACATTAAATTTAGGGAGATAAATGAACATGAAACAGGTAAAAACCAATTTTACCTAAATATTTTGATCATATAACCTAGTTTATATAACATGGTTAATTATTTTATGCACATGATTTAATTGAGTCTTCCCAATATTATTTACTTTTTGGTAATTACATGAATGCCACTCCAACACTATAAAAATGCACTCACTCAACTCACTTATTCACACATTTTAATCCATTTTGATCATATAATATCTTAATAATTCATTTAAAAACGTCCCTAATATCATCCTAGAAGCCTTATACTATGATTAAATCCAATATAGTAAGGCCTTTGGTACAAACTAAAAGGAGATACCCAAAGAAGGTGTAATGTTTTCTTAAAGCATTTTTATTTTCTTTCCTTTTCCACCTACCTAAATTAGAATTCTATCATGATTATATAATAACCATTGTATCATTAATTTAGTGATATTTTAATTTTTTATGGTTACTATCTAAAACTACACACACTTCCATCAAATGGGGTACACAGTCATTGATTGTCTTTACGATAGACCACCGCCTTGCGAACCAATGTCGTTCGTTCTTCCATTAACACCATTCAATTTTGGAATAATGATTTTTTTTTAATTTATTTATGATACATATGATATTTATAATGTAATTATTATTATTTAATTATGATTCAATATATAACATCATGATTTCTATTTTTTGGGAATATGATAATGTTGTTTATGTGTACGAAAGACTATTTCCTCAAAAAGCATAGTGATTCATCCACAAGTTACATGGAATGTGTTGAGAATGGGTTCAATAAATAATATATATATATATATAACATAAAAAAGTTAAATTAAGGATAATATAAAAATATATCACTTAGTTTTCTTTATTTTATTACTATATGAAAATGGAAGCAGCGTCCATGTGTACGTATGACCTACATTCTCCATTAACAATTATTTTTTTAAAATCCCAAAATTTTATATATTACAATAATTATATATATATATATATAATATATATATTATATTTATAAAATTGTTTAAATTATGTAGATGATTAAAAAATAAAAAAAAATTATATGAAAAAAATATAATAATTCAAACTATTATTAAAAAACAAACGAGTTATTAACAGAAACGATGCAAATAATGAAACATTATCAATGAATTAGTAATAATGTGTTATAAAAGGATCAAATATGATATAATAAAAATAAATATGTATCTATTTTAAATTAATATCATGTTTAAAACCAATATAAATGTTTTAAATTCATAAAAACCAAAAAGGAATGTGTGAGTTAATGGATTTTATCTCAATTTCATTTCATTACTGAATATTGTAATTTTATGCACCTGGTTTCTTTTATATGGTGTATATACCTAACCATTGACATTAAATTTCATTAATACATAATTCATAATGGTATTTTGAGTTTCATTATTAATTATTATATATTAGTGGATTTGAACATTTACATACCATGTGGTAATGAAATTTCACAACTCAATTACTTTTTATTAGGTTTTATTACTTCTTCATTTTAATTAATAATATATGATTATGTGTATAATGACCATGAATGTATATTGATGTATTTACATAGGTTTTATATTTATTCATACATGATACAACTAATTCAAACTTTTATTAATTCTCACTTCAAACATAATATCATTTTACGATTTGTTTTTCAATCTCATTTTAATAATTAATGTTTATAAATGAATTTACATAAATAGAAATTATATTATCATTGATTACTAGATAATTTTATTTAATTATCCCTTAGTTATTCAAAATATTTTCCATTTGATAGTTCATTTTTTCCACTCTTCAGTATATAAAATTACTTAAAAAAATATTTTAGTAATATCCAACTAAAGTTCTCTCTTCAGTCATAAATCTGTTTTATTAAAAAACATTATTTTATTAAAAATATTCAAAATACATTATTGATACGTTTTAATATGAATTTTTTAAAATAACATTTTACCCATTTTATCTTTTTCAAACATTTTTAACGGAATATTTTTGTCTCCTTGCAATCAAGGAACTTATATAACCTTTTATAAATATAGAATGAATGTTCTTTTTACCTTGTATAGAATTACCCAAATTAATTTCTCGGATACTTCCTTTGAATTTTTTTAAACAAATTTAAAAAATGATTTAAAAAAATTATTTTCAGAAAATGGGAATTTCAAAAAAAAATTCAAAATGAAAATTATATTTTCCACACGAATGTTTTAAGGATATTTTTATAATATTTCTATTCATAAAAAAACCCTTATTTTTAATACAATGGATATATGTCATATGGAAACAATCCCTATTCATCATTTATATGAAATAGGATTCTTTTTACAATGGATAGTGTTAGCATTCACTTCCATGAATTATTTTTTTAGTTATTAACATACCCTTGAGTTATTCAGTTTCCATAAACCATTGAAGTTTAAATCTCACCAAAATATTATCATTATTTATCATGGATATGAATATTTCTCAATATATATACCAATTTTACATATAGTGTTCACTTTAACAATTATTTATTATCAAGAGAAATACTGATAATTATTTATTATTTACACAATAATGATATTTTATATAGAACATTTTTTATAAAATAAATTGATTATTCGATATATGTGGAATGGTTTTTATTGGTAGTGATGGGTGGGTCCCATACCTAATATATCCCATGAATGAATCAGTAGATTCTCAAGAAAAAAAATATGCTGGAAATAATAAATAGGTATCTACATGTAGTTCTACATTGTCTTTTGAAAGGTATTTGTTGGGAAAAAATACCTCAAGGTATCATTGAAGCATTATTTAGGTGATTGTGTTTGTTTACAAAGTGGACATCTGAGTAGTGATTGTTGAAAAAGCAAAACAATGACATACAAATTTGTTGACAAAGAGAATTTCATGGTGGAATGTCGAGTTCAAGAGCTGAGGTCAACGATCCATGTTTGATTCAAAAAAGTCGATAAAAGGAATGGATGATCAGGAGGCGATCCAAAAGAACAGATACAAGGTGGCACCGTTTTCTAGTGTGTGCCAAATTTTAGGGCCTGAAAATCGGCAAAAGAAGAAAAGTGTTTTTGGCAAAAGGACTTGCACGCCGAGGACTTGTAGTATATGAAACTTGTGCGCCATATGTTTTTCAAGATCAGAAGATCAAAATATGGCTAAGGAAAAATGTTCGTGAAAGTTTGGGAGTTAGTCGCACAAGTGTCTAAAAAGACAGGGTACTTGCGCGCCGAAACTGGGTCGCGCAGGTGACTTGCGCGCCATCGCGCAAGGTGGTCAGATTGCTTATAAATAATGGAACACCCCTCATCATTCTTAATGGGGTTCAAAACATTGAGAAATCAGAGCTCCCGTCGCGTAGGTGTGGTGGTTGCGCAAGTGGTGAGTGAGGGTCGCGCAGGTGAAGTTGTGCGCCCGTGGTTGAAGTTGTGCGCTGGTGTTAGAAGTTGTGTGCCGATTGGCAGTTGCACACCAATGTTGGTTTGGGAGTAAAAGGAAGAGAGTCACACATGTTTTGAGTTGAGGAAACTTGAGTCGCGCAAGTGTCTAAGGTGAACTTGCGTGCCCGTTGGGACTTGCGCGCCGATACTTGCGCGCTGAGTTTGACTTGGGCGCCAAGTAAGGATTTGTTCCAGCAGTGATTTTTGGACTGCGTGGAAGCTGGTAAGTTGTCTGATACCTTCGGTGCAAAAAGATATTCATCTTCGGGTGAAAGTTGTACTTCAACAGAGCATCTACATATAGAGAAAGATGCATTCATTCATGAAAATGAAGAGACCTACAGGTCTATAAACTGTGAGTGAATTCCTTCCAAGAGCAGTGAGCTTAGGAAGAGGAAGAAGGTGATCCTCTCCACCGGTAGTGAGCCAGAGAGAGAGAAACAGGGAGGGACCCTCAGGAAAGCAGTGAGCTGACTTTAAACATTGTAAAGGCAGTGAGCCTGGGAATAGAAGTGATCTAGCCTGAACATTGTAATCCACAGCTAGTGAAGTTTAGTGGAATTGGTACGACCGACAACTTGTCGGCGTATGCTCCCTGGACGTAGCCCTTTGCGGTGAACTAAGTAAAATTGGTGTGTCATGTTCATGCTTTACTTTCTGTTTACCTTGTGCAATAGGAAAGAGAGAGAAGAGTGTTTTGCTTAACAGCGAAACAAGATCAGAACGGGAATTTAATTTAAATTAGTTATACCCTTATTCACCACCCCTCTCAGGGTATTCAGCCTTATGGACCTAAAAATTTGTATCTGAGGGAAAGGATTAGAGTTGTTCTTCTCTCAAATGGAGGTCACCAATCATAGAGGCATTCCGATCTTCGACGGATATAATTTTCCGATATGGAAGAATCGAATGTAACATTATTTCCGATCTTTGGGAATGTATGTGTTTTCACAAGCTATGCATGGTATCACAGCTGATATTACTAGTGGTGCATTATCATAAGCTGAGCATAAAGAGTTGGATTCTGATTCCAAAGCAATCAATGCCTTAGGGGGAGCCTTTTCCAATCCCATATATACGAAGTTGATTTCATGAAAAACATCCCATGCCATGTGGGAAAAGCTTTTGAATATTTATGAAGGGGATACAATAGTTAGAGAGGCAAAGCTGCAAGTGTTGTGGAACAAGTATGATGATCTGAGAATGAACCCGAATGAGTCTGTTGATGCATTCTTTGACAGGGTTAATGCGGTGGTAGAAGACATGCAGGGTATTGGTGAGATTATCGAAGACATTAAAATTGTAAAGATCATCTTGAGAATGATTCCACCTCGGTTCAATCCAAAAGTTTCTGTTTTGGAAGATAATGATCCTAAAGAGCTGACATTGGATAACCTACACAGCACTCTTGTTGCTTCTGAAATGAGAAATGATGAAAATGATGCTGTGGGTAAGGGGAAATCCAAAGAAGTGGCATTTAAGGCCATGAAGAGGCTCACTATTGAAGATTATCAGGAGGAAGAAGAGTTATATGAGGTGATGTCGTTCCTTTCTTCAAATCTGCAAATAGGAAAATGAATGTTTAAAGGGAAAATTCCACTAGCATGCTTCTGATGTGGAATGATTGGTCATCTTGATGCAAGGTACCCCAAAAAGTTTCAAGAAGAAAGCGATAAAGATGATGTTGAGATTCCCATGAAAAAATCATCAGCCTATGTGAAAGGGAAGAAGAAGTTCAAGAGAAACTTCTTTAAGAAGAAGAAACTTCTTTTACTAGAAATAGATAGTTCAGCTGAGTATGATGGTGAAGAAGTTGAAGTGATAGAAAACTGCAACGATCATGGACAAATTGTGATGGTGGCTATTGCTAGTAGTGCTCTAGAAATAAAAGAAACCGAAACTGAAGAAGAAGAAGAAGAAATTGAAGGGAGAGTTGACATGGAAGCTGAATTAGAAGATGCTCTTGAAGAGATAGATGTTTGGAGAGCAAAAACAAAGAAAGCCAACAAGATAGTACGTGATGCCAAACTCTACATGAAAAAACAAGAATAAGAGAAGTCTGAGCATGAGAAAGTATTAAAAATCTTCAGTCTTCCAGGCCAGAGCGCACAGAAAAGGTTGATGAGCATAAGCTCAAGATTGAAGAGAAGAAAAGGGAGATCGATTGCTTGATTCAAAAAGTGAAAGATCACGTCAAGCGTATTGAAGATCTTGAAGAGGATGTTTTAGGTCTGCGGAGAAAAGTTAAAGACCAAAAAAACCTTTGAATCCCAACACATTCTTGGGAAATCAGGTCGTTACGAAGACTAAAAAGAAGAAATAATAGCCTAGTAGTTTAGAAGGAAAGAAGCATCAATTGAACTCAGAAGTTAAGGCTGATTCATGTCTTAATTGGAAACAAAATTCTGTGGCAGTTGAAGTTAGACTGCAAGCACCTGTCCCGAGATTGAATGTTGATTTGAGCACAAAGCAGAATTAGAATACTCAGAGATCCCAAGGGGAAACTAGTAGTGCTTAAGTAACACGAAGGAATGTACCTTGTATCAGGTGTTATTGTTGTGGAAAGATGGGACATTCATATTATGTGTGTTCCATAGCCAATAGATATCGAATGGAACAGGAACAGAGATGGCAGCCAAACAGAGAACGGTTTTCCAGAACATATTTTGAAGGACACTGTTTTTGGTGCGGAGGATTTGGACACATGTCTAGGTACTACACTTTGACCATTCAGAGAAATGTGCCAAAGCAGAATCAAAATGTTCGTAAGCAACAGATCAGTAAACCGACAAGTGAGTTAAAAGTTCAGAACAGATTTGCAGTTTTGCAATATGAAGCTGATCCATCATACTCTGAGAAAGAACTGAAGCCGCAATCCATGCCGATTATGAAAGAAAAAGTATGGACTAGGAAAAATAAAATTGAAAAGGCTGCAGTTGTTGAAATTTCACTTAAAGCATCAGATCGTTCTGGTGTGTGGATCCTTGATAGTGGTTGCACATCCCACATGACAGGCAACAAGGATCTGGTTACAGGAATAAAATACAACAAAGAAGGATTTGTCAAATTTTGAAATGATGAAGGCCTGAATATTGTTGGCTCAGGAAAAGACATGTTTGGGGGAAAAGAAATGAGACATGCTGATGTCTTGGTGGTAGAGGGTCACAGTCATAATTTTCTTAGCGTCAGTCAACTATGTGACTCTGGGCACTCTATCCTATTTACCACGAAGATGGGTATTGTTAAAGGAAACGATGGAATAGTCATTATACAAGGAAAACGAACAAATGGGAATCGTTACCTGGTAGGTGGGGAAGAATATTCATGCCTTTTATCCAGAGAAGAAGAAAATCAGCTGTGGAATAAGCGACTTGGTCATCTATGTCAACCATATATGGAAGATCTGGTAATGTTTGATACTTCTAGAGACCTTCCCAAACTATCACGTGATCGCACTCATACGTGTGATTCTTGTCAACAAGGGACGATCATCAGGAATACATACATGACAAAGAAACAAAAAGAAACTGGAGTGCTCGAATTGGTGCATGCTGATGTATGTGGACCTATCTCACCATGAGTTATAGATGGGCAAAGGTATTATGTTCATTTCATTGATGAATATATCAGAATGGCCTGGGTATTCATCATTACCCATAAGACAGAGGTGTTCAGTTGCATAAAGTAGTACAGGAGGGAATCAGAAAAGATGCCTGGGCAGAAAATTCTAATGTTTCGTACTGATAACGGTATGGAATTTACAAACAGTCCGGTTGAAAACTATCTCGAGAAACATGGGATAAGGCATCAAGTTTCATCAGTAAGAACTCCCCAACAGAATGGAGTGGTTGAAAAGAGAAATCAGATCATCAACAACATGGCCAGAACAATGCTTATTGATAAGGACCTACCGTAGAATTTTTGGAAGGAAGCAGTTTTGACATCGGTCTATGTTTCAAACAGGTCCCTGTTATGTCCGAAGCAAGGGAGGACTCCATATAAACTATGGTACGGAAAGAAGAAAACATTGAAAAACATTCAAATCATTGGAAGTATGTTTTTCATTCACAACAAAGAACACAATAGGAAGTTTGAGGCATGAGGAGATGAAGGGATATTCCTTGGCTATTCAGGGAAATGAAAAGCATATAAATGCTTAAACAAGAGGCTGGGAAAAATTGTTGAGAGCAATGATGTCACTATAGTCGAAAATGAACAGACAGCTCAACGACCTAGTGAATAAGTTCTGGATGAAAGAGATGATGAGGTAAGAAAAACATGGGGGTAGAAGTGGTAGAGGCTGACTCAGAAGAAGATACTGATGATGAACAAGAAAGTGTCAAGTCTGTATCTGAAAGGAAGCCAAAGAGTCGAGTTGAAATTGATAGGAAAAATATCATTGGTGATCAGACAGCTCCAGTTCAGACTCGAAGAATGAAATCATTATAGTAAACACCGTTTTTATCTCAGGTGGAGCCAAAATGTTTTTCCGATGCAGCTGAAGATGAAAACTGGGTTTAGGCTATGAATGAAGAGCTTGATCAAATTGAGAAGAACCAGACATGGGAGATTGTTTCGAGGCCAGCAGACAAGAATTTCATTAGGACCAAATGGGTCTATCACAACAAGATGAATGAAGATGGCACAGTGATTCATAACAAAGCACATCTAGTGTGCAAGGGGTACTCCTAGATTTAAGGAATATATGTTGATGAGACATTTTCACCGGTTGCAAGGCTGGAGACAATAAGATTATTCCTAGCCATCGCCATGCAAAGGAATTTCAAAGTGTTCCAGATGGATGTCAAATCTGCATTCTTAAATGGTGTTTTAGAAGAGAAAGTGTATATTGAGTAGCCAGATGTTTTTATCATTTATGAGGATGAGAACAAATTTTTCAGGCTGAAGAAGGCGTTGTATGGGCTGAAACAAGCACCAAGGGCATGGTACTCAAGGCTTGGTCAGTACTTGAAGAATCTTGGTTTTCAGTGTGGAGGAGTTGATTACAATCTCTATTTCAGTAATGACAGTAATAAAAGGATGGTGGTGTTGGTTTATGTAGATGACATAATATTTGGAGGATCAGATAAAGCTCAGTGGAGACAGTTTTCCGAATTCATGAAAAATGAGATCGAAATGTCAATGATTGGTGAGATAACGTTTTTCCTTGGTCTACAGGTGACACAAGGAAGGAATGGAACATTTATTTCTCAATATAAATATTCCAAGGAGGTCCTGAGAAGGTTTGGAATGGAAAATTCCAAGGAGATGAAGACTCTGGTTTCCACCCAGATGAAATTATCGCATGATGAAGATGGAAAGGCAGTTAATATCACAGAATACAGGCAAATTATTGGAAGTTTGTTGTACTTGACTGCAACAGGGCCTGATATTGTTTTCGCCACATTCCAAGCAGCGAGATATTAGAGAAATCTCAAGGAATTCCACATGTTTGCAGTGAAAAGAATACTTCGGTATATCCAAGGCACAATGGATTTCGGCTTGACATATACTGATAAATCCCAGAAAGTGTTATTGGGTTATACTGATGCAGACTGAGCCGGTTCAGTGGATGATAGAAAATCAACGTCAGGTGGTGCTTTATATCTTGGTGGATTGTGTATTTCTTGGCTAAGCAAGAAGCAAGATTGCATTTCATTGAGCACCGCAGAAGCTGAGTATATTTCGGCCACTCAGGCATGCACACAGTTATTGTGGATGAAGCAGCAGCTTGAAGATATGGGAGTTGAAGTGAATTCTCTGATCAGAATCCAGTGTGATAACTCAAGTGCTATCAATCTTATAAAAAATATAGTTCATCACTCAAGGACAAATCACATTGAGATAAAGTATCATTCTATCAAGGAGAAGGTTGAGTAGAGAATCTTGAAGTTGGAGTACGTGCCGACAGAGTTACAGTTTGCAGATATTCTGACAAAGGCCTTACCCGAGGAAGCTTTTGAGAGGCATCGACTGGCTCTGGGAGTTCAGTCAATTTCCCGTAATTGAAATAGTGGGGATGTGAAACCCCCCCCCCCCCTCTCCCCGAGGTATGATTTGTTTTCCCTAATGTGCTGATATGTGTTCTCTACTATGTTATAGACAACAAATGAGTGACCTTTGGGTTCATTGAAAAACGGGGAGAAAATAGTGATTGTTCAAGGGGGAGACAATGTGGCTTTATGAGAAATCATGGTAGATACGGGGAGAAGCTGTCCAGTGGAGCAGCCATATAGGGGGAGAAATTAGAAAGGGGGAGTGTATTAAATCTAACGATGCTAGAAGTGATCGATCAAATAATAGATATCACGACAGTTGAGGATCGTGATAAAAGCAGAAGAGTGGTGTTGGAAAGTGATAAGATTATTTCCAAACCAAACATTGGTCTTCCAACAAGCCCATCAACAATTGGTATCAGTTTAGTACAAATTTGTATCAGTTTGTTGTCAATAGTGGATGTCAGAGATAATGTGATTCATTGATGAATTTTTCATTTACTCTTGTTTCTCACGCCGAACATTGCTCATGTGGGCTTAGAGTATGTGTTGAGTAAATCCTTTATCGCTATCAGAATCGCAATAAGGCGAATGGAGGCTGAAGAATCAATGACGTATCTTTGTTTTGGAAGAGTTGTTAAAAAACCCAAAGGGGGAGATTGTTGGGCAAAAATCCCTCAAGAAATCATTGAAGCATTTTTGAGGTGATTGTGTTTGTTGACAAAGTGGACATCTGAGTAGTGATTGTTGACAAAGCAAAACAATGACATACAAATTTTTTGACAAAGAGGATTTCATGGTGGAATGTCGAGTTCAAGATCTGAGGCCAATGATCCATGTTTGATTCATGAACGTCGATAAAAGGAATGGATGATCTGGAGGCGGTACAAAAGAACAGATACAAGGTGGCACCGTTTTCTAGTGTGTGCCAAATTTTAGGGCCTGAAAATCGGCAAAAGAAGAAACGTGTTTTTGGAAAAAGGACTTGCGTGCCGAGGACTTGGAGTATAGTAAACTTGCGCGCCATATGTTTTTCAAGATCAGAAGATCAAAATATCCCTAAGGAAAAATGTTCGCGCATGTTTGGGAGTTAGTCACGCAAGTGTCTAAAAAGACAGGGGACTTGCGTGGCGAAACTGGGTCGTACAGGTGACTTGCGCGCCATCGCGCAGGGTGGTCAAATTACCTATAAATACTGGAACACCCCTCATCATTCTTAACGGAGTTCAACACTTTGAAAATTCAGAGCTCCCATCGCATAGGTGTGGTGGTCGCTCACGTGGTGAGTGTGGGTCGTGCAGGTGAAGTTGCGCGCATGTGGTTGATGTTGTGCGATGGTGTTAGAAGTTGCACGCTGATTGGCAGTTGTGCTCCAATGTTGGTTTGGGCATAAAAGGAAGTGAGTCACGCATGTTTGAAGTTGAGGAAGCTTCAGTCGTGCAAGTGTCTGAGGTGAAGTTGCGCGCCCATTGGGACTTGCACGCCGATACTTGCGCGCCGAGTTGGACTTGGGCTCCATGTAAGGTTTTGTTCCAGAAGTGATTTTTGGACTGCGTGGAAGGTGGTACGTTGCCCAATAGCTTCGGTGCAAAGAGATATTCATCTACGGGTGAATGTTGTAATTCAACAGAGTATCTACATATAGAGAAAGATGCATTCATTCATGAAAATGAAGAGACCTATAGGTCTATAAACTGTGAGTGAATTCCTTCCAAAAGCAGTGAGCTTAGGAAGAGGAAGAAGGTGATCCTCTCCACCGGCAGTGAGCCAGAGAGAGAGAAACAGGGGGTGACCCTTGGGAAAGCAGTGACCTGACCCTAAACATTGTAAAGGCAGTGAGCCTGGGCATAGAAGTGATCTAGCCCGAACATTGTAATCCACATCTAGTGAAGTTTAGTGGAATTGGTACGACCAAAAACTTATCGGCGTATGCTCCTTGGACGTAGCCCTTTGCGGTGAACCAAGTAAAATTGGTGTTTCATGAGCATGCTTTACTTTTTGTTTACCTTATGCAACAGGAAAGAGAGAGAAGAGTGTTTTTCTTAACAGCAAAAGAAGATCAGAATGGGCATTTATTTTAAATTAGTCATACCCTGATTCACCCCCCCCCCCCCCTCTCAGGGTATTCAGCCTTGTGGACCTAACTGTATTTACAATATGTGTTTTCATGTCTCTCATACATGATGTCCAATAATTAAGCATTACCATCAGTTATAATTCTGTTATTATTATTTTACAATGATATTTTATCTTTATAATCATCTATAGAAGCATTTTATTATTGATTTATTGTTTTTATGGCATATGTTTTAATAATCGGCCTTTCTGTATTCATTATTACTTATCCTGTTATTTAAATGGAATGTGTTCTCAATTATTTACCTTTCCATCTTGATTATTGTTACTGATTTTTTATTGATTCATTTATTCATAAATTCTACAACGAGTTTGAGATCACCCATATGTGGTTTCCATTCCCCAGGGTTCAATGAATTTTACATGGTAATACATTAAAGGATATGATATAAAAAATTATTTTTGATGGAAAAAAATAGTTTCAATTTTTTTATTTAATTGTAATAAAAGACTATTGTATATATCTAATTTAACAAGAATAATATACTATTTGGTAATTTGTGGCATGTATTCATTTTAAATTATACCAATATAATTATAGTATCCATTGGATTCTGGAAACATGGGATTGGTTTCTATAGCTTGTATCAATTAATGTTTTGTAAAAACACTAAAACATAGATTTATAAAAACATAGATTAGGAAATATAACCCTATAATAGAATTTGATAATAAATTAAAAAAACATTTTAATGGTTAGTAAAAGTAGATATAATGTGGGTATTCTTATAAATACATCATTTTCTAGATGCTACAAGAGAACATGGTTAGGGCACAAATTTACATAGGGGTAAATACACCATAAAGTGAACATCAAGATTGACTCCAGTGTAACCTAGTGTAGAATAATGGGCCATACCACACACCTGGTTTGAAACACACAAGGGGTATATTCTTAGGATAATTCATATTTCATTTACAATCCTTTATGAAGTATTTAAATTGATGATGAAAATGAATGACCGTGGTTTATCCCTAGAACAAGGAATGACCTATTTTGAAATAGAATGTATGAAGTATTTATATATTGAGATTTAAAAACTAAATTGTAGAAGTGTTTTTAACAATGGTATTTTGGTTATAGAAATATAGAAACATCTATGTATTATGTTAATTGTTTTGTTTAATTGTGTATTAATTTATGATTCATCATTTTTTCAAATACTTATAAAAAACATTTTTGGTTTTATTGGTGGGATTGAACAATGTTTAACTAAATCAATGTACAAATTATTTGAAATTATATATATTATTTAGGATTAATTAATTTACATTTTATAATGATATGTTTAGAGGTATTTATAATCTTTTTGGTTAATATGTCCATTCATAAAATTGTAGTAATAATAAAATATGATTATGAGACTTTGAAAATAATAGTTTGTATTGAAAATCATAGAGAAGTGGTTATTTAATTAGTAAATTTCAATGATTTCCATCATTTTATTGGAAAAGTTATAAGTAATGTGTTAATATAGTATAGAAAAAGGGGAAACCTATTATTGGGTGACAAATAATCACATCTAGAAAAGTGGTGGGGCATGAACCCCTAACCAGAGGAAGATAATTATTTTAGGCCTACCATTGGATTATGTGATGTACTTTATTATATGTCATTGTTCTTAGATAAAAAATTGGATGGATAAATATTAGTGATAACCCACTATTATTACATTTGAGGTTTATAGATTAGTGTATGATCCATTTTAGTTTTGAAAAATGGATTGAAATATTAGTAAATATTTTTCACTATTTCATAGATATAAAGACTAAATATAATTAAATATTATTGCTTCAGGCAAAAAAATCATTTTCTGGTACTCATTTCATGGATTAAAGAGATAAATTTGAAATTTATCCATGAAAAACCATAGGATGAACGTTTTCTTATGAAATTAAAATATATCAAGTAAGTGTGTATCATTATATTCTTAGGTATTAAAATAACACTTTAATATTAGATAATAGATCCTCAAATAAATTGATATATTATTACTATCATTTATGATGATATCAATGAAATTTACACACCTATTAGATTTATGGTTATGGTCCCCTTAAAATTTACATTGATGATTCACTTAATTGTTTTCAATTTTCTTAGTTTCACACTATATATATTTATTCATTTTCTACATTTCCATATATTCACATTCCACCAATGTTCTTCTATTTAAAATCTTTGTTATATTTTATTCTAGATTACTATCATACATTATAGGACTTCTTTTTAAGAATATATTTTATTAAATATTTTAAAATATGTTTTTATCAAAATTGGTATTTCCAAATTTCAACCTGTTTATTTCCATGATGAAATTATAATTTTGGGGAAAAATTTTATTTAATGTGTGGGTATAATTACTCCCTAAAATTTTAAAAGAATAAAACTTCATTTGATAATATGTATCATGAAACACCAAGATTAGAATAAAATATGACATCTAAATACATTAGTATAGATTTAATATTTTCAATAAATTCATTCTATTTTATAGTTGTAAATGAATTTGATAATAATTTATCTTATGTTGCATGAAATAATTACAATCATCGATGGATTGTGTTCTATGAAAGACTGAGTTTTACCAAGTATTAATAAATATGATTATTTAAAATGACAGTTTTCTTCTAGCCGTAGAATTTAAGGTTATGATTATGATTAACTAATTTATTAAAATATAATTTTTACACAAACATATACCTAATTTATTGGTTATTAATTAGTACAATTGAATATGAAAACTAATTGAATATAAATATATTGTTTTTATAAATTATAATATTATTACGCAGCAAAAGAATTTTATCATAATAAATTAAATTAATTACTTTTATTTTATGACAATATAAAAATTTATATATTATATATTCAAATAAAATTTTTTCTATTTATCCAATATATATTATTTGTATAATATAAAAACAAATACAAATTTATACATATAAGGTTGTATTTTTATAAAGGAAGTTTTATCATCTTTTGATAGTGAAATTGTTTTGAAACTTATTTTTCAGTGATTTTATTAATTTTATATGATAAAAAAATTAATTTGTAAAATTTTAATTTCCAAATTATCTTACTGTTAATTTTTTTTTATTTTTCTGAAAATTTTAATTTTTTAATGAATAGTGAGAAATACTCTATTTTAATTGAAAACTGGATTTTCATTTATATAATTTATAATGTTAAATTACATTTTGAATTTTTTTTAATGTCAATAATTTTCCCTTATACATATACAAATCCAATTTAAGTCATAATTATATTATTTATATTGAAATTAGATATTAAAATAGTAAATTTTTTAATATTTTCAGTTTTATAACCCACTTTCTCGGTCCATCTTTGGTTTTAAATTTATTTTTATTTCTTCCAATTACATGTTAAAAAATTTTAAAATGGATTCCATAATAAGAATAATAATTTTTTTTTATTGATAATAATTTAAACTTTATTTTTTATCACTGTCACTAGTGAATGTAATTAAAATGATTCACATCGATTAATAGAAAAGCGTGATTTTTAGGGGACTAGACTTTAAACGTATAGGGATAAATAACCTATACATATTTATAATAGCCATTTTATGGAAATATATCGACCATATAGATTATTTTAAAGTTAATTGTTCATTATTTTAGTCACATGATTTAAGGTAGTCCTCCTAATAAAGTTTACATTTTGGTATTTTCACGAATTTCACTCCTCCACTATAAAAAGGCAATCCCTCCACCACATATTCACACATCACAATCCATTTGGGTCATAAAAACTCTAAATAATTCGTTTAAAAATACACAAACCTCATCCTTTAATCATTTACTTGTGTATGAATCTAACATAAGAAGGATTGTCGTGCCAACCAAAAGAAGGTAGCCAAAGTAGTGGTAATGTTTTTCTAAAATAATTTTTATTTTATTTCTTTATCAACCTTTATAAATTATTATTATATAATTCTTATAAAATAACCTCAGTATATTAAATATACTTATTTTTTTATTTTCTAACCTAAAACCACACAAACATCCATCAAATGGGATAATAAATCATCGTTTGTTTGTACTGTGGACTATCACCTTGCAAACCAAGGTCATTTTTATTCCATTATCACCTTTAAAGGTTTGGAATAATTCTGGATTTATAGTTTATATATGATATATGTTATATTTATTTTTATTTATTTTGATCAATTTATTATTTGACACATAACATCATGCTTTCTATTTTTTGGGAATAAGATACATCGTTCGCGTGTACAACAAACAACCACCTTGTGAAGCGATGTGATTTGTTCACATGTTACATAAAATGTTTTGAGTATGGGTTTAATTAAAATATTATATACATATATATATATAAAATATTATATAATAATTATAAAATAAATATAAAACACTTATGTTTCTTATTAATACGAAAAAAATGGAAGCAATTATCATATACATGTACGACCTACCGTCTCTATGAACTGTGGACTAAATTTCGAATCTCAAAATTTTATGGATACATATATAATAAATATGTGTTATATTTATATCATGTTTTATATTATTGATATTATTAAATAATGTACTATTAAAGAGTATAAAAATTAAAAATTCAAATCATACATTAAAAACAATATAGTTATTACCCAAAAAGATGAAAATAATGAATGATTATTAACGAATGAGTAAAAATATTTAATATAAGGTTCATATATTATATCATAAATATTAATATCATTCTTATATAAGTAAATAATTTTTTTAAACATTTATATCTGAGGTTAATATATTTAAGAATAAATGTAAATCATGAGGTAAGGGATTATGTCACGATTTTATTTCATTGATGTATAATGTAATGTTATGTAGATAGTTTATTCTATATGTTATATATAGTAAACATTTAAAATTTTATTTCCTGAATAATTAATTATTTATGGTATTGTTTGCTTCAATTTGAATCATTACATATATGGTTATTTGAATATATATTTACCATCTAGTAGAGAAATTTCATAACTCAATTCATTTTAATTGTGTCATATTACTTACTTATTATTGTTTATATTACATGATTATGTGTATAATTGAATTTAATAAATTTTTTTCATTTACACATCTGTTAATTTACATTTGATTCACATAATAGATATATTTATTTATTTCCTCTTCAATGTTATGATCATTTTAAGTGTTTAATTCACAATATCATTCAAATTGAGATTAATTATTCTTGATTTTAAAGTTATGGAAGTAATGTGATAATTTTTTAATAAATCCTTAAATTTTATTCTCCTTTTTCTATTCATGATTTTTTCAAGTGATTGTACAATATTTCCTCTCTTTTTCGCTTAAAATTATTGATAAAATGTTTTATTTAATTCTTAATTCACGTATCTCTTCGGTTAGAAATCTATTTTCTCACAAAACCATGTTTTATAAAAAAAATCAAAATGATTTCATTATCCTTTTAAAAATAATTTATTTAAATAAAATGTTTCCCATTTTCAATTTTATTTATTATTTCAATGGAATTGTATTATCAGTTTCCAAAAAATCCTTTTTTAACCATTTCACAATGAAAAAAATTGGTATTTGTACCTTATACAGAATTACCCACCATCATTTATTTGAATCATCATTTAAAAATTTACAAATATCATTTCAAATGTCATTTTAAAGAAAATATTTTAAAAATTTATTTCTAAATAATATGGTTGTCAAGACGTTTTCCAAAATGAAAATTATATTTTCTCCCAATATTTTTTTATATATATTTTTATTTTATTTATATTCATAAATGAAAAAAACACTTTTTATTAGTCCAATGGGTATAATTCATATTTATACCATCATTAGTCCCCATATATATGGATTATGAATATTTTTTACAATGATAGTATTAATATTCACTTCATTTAATCAATTTTGTAGTCATTAACTTCTCCATGAGTTATTCAAATTCCATAAACCGTTGAATGTTAAATTTACCATAAATATACATATTATTTGTCTTGGATATGATTATTTACAAAACATTATATAGATACTACATATTTTTTTCAATAAACTATTTCCTTCCCCAAAAAATAATGAGAAATTATTATCAAAATGGTTACATGAGTCTAAAATATGGGATCATAATACAATATTTCGCATGAAGGTGGAGTAAATCATTAGTTAGATCATACAGATAAGAAATATTCTGATATACTCTTTTATTAGTGAGGTCAACCACAACCATATTGTCTTTTGGATAGATATGTGTGGTAATATGGTTGATGTCACAGAACAAACAATGACAATCCATCGAACATGTAGTAGCTAAATAAGAAAAATGAATCAAACCATTCCAAATTACTTTAAATAGGGTAGTAAAATCACATTCAATCTATATTTTTTCCATCTATAGGGATTATGGAAATAAAAAGTATGAATCAAACTCATCATTTCAGCCTCCAGAGATGAGAAAATACCACAAATTCTTGTGAAGCACCTGAGGATTTTACCATGATTATCCCTGAATATGGTAGAACATCCCATAGTGCCTACGGTGACATTATTGGTTCTTTCAAAATTAAATTTTATCCAGCCTTAGAATGGATGTTTATAGGAAACATTAAAAGTGTGTTGTGGTTGGAAAAAAAATACAATCATCTCATTGTCACTATAGAATAATAAAGTCATTCACTCTATTGTTACAGAATACTTTCTGAATCAAATTATATTCACAAATAGCAGTGATGATCCTCATTTGTCTTATATTGATGTTTAGTAAGGAAATCAGTATATTTCCCCTTGATGTAGTGATATGTTCACATGACACAAATCAATTTACAAAATTTAAGGAGTTTCTACCAGTAGTTTTAAACCATCTTGGGAAATGTCTAGACAATATAGGATTTTAGGTGCATTAGATGTGACATAAAATAATTATGCATTGTCTTCCTTGAGAATTTAGTTATTAATATTATTTATCCATGATATTTTCCATTTGACATTATTTAAGAATGCATTTAATTCTAGTTATAAAAATGAAATATCATGCTTTTTGGTTATTTATATTTTCATATTGATTAAGCCTTATACAATAATTTAAAGGGACAATGTGATCTTTTATTTACCTACCCATATTGATTATGATGATTGATTCATTATTGCTTCAGTTGTATTTAAATATTACTAAGAAATTGATCTCACCATTATTTTGTTTCTTTCCCAAGGATTCTATGATGTTTATATAAAAATATATTAAAGGATATGATAAATGGGATAATTTTATTCTTGAGGGATAAATATGAAAATTAGTTAAATTTTTTTTCATTCAACAGTTATTCAATACTCATGTATGTATCACGATTAAAGAAACTACTAAACTATTTGGTCCTTTTTTAATAGTTTTCCCAAAATCATATGGCAATGTATTAGTAAGTGGTACTGGATCCGGACAATTGTGGCTGGGTCACTAAAAATAAATTATTAACATCCATGAAAGAATATGTAACTATAAATTATATAAATTCACGTATTTATCATTTAAAAATTACATTATTTCAAAAAAAAAGTTAATTTAAAAATATAAATCAATTTTATTTAAAGTATTAAATTTACTAATATTTTTTTAATATAAATAAAATTTTAATTATTATTTTATATTTAATTAAATTGATTACAAATAAATATGTATTCCTTTAATGGGAATATGTGATATTTTTCATAAAATTGGTTCTTATGCATGTAATGTTATTTTAGTTAAATATATTAAATTTACCAATATTAAATAAATATATTAAATTGTTTTTTTAAAATATTCATTAAAATCAGGTATTATTCATAAATTAATTTTTTAAATTCAATGAATGAAAATAAATTCATTTATAAAATGAATTTCAAAAAATTATTTTCATTGCATTTTATGCACCTATTTTAAAATTATTTATTATTGCCTAAGTATGTTGATTATTTTTTAATAAATTTGAAATTTGGAATCATCAATTTCAAATTTTTTTAATAAGTGCATTTTTTTGTTATAAAAATTATCGACATTGGTAAAAAATCATCACAAATAAGGTTAAAATGGATAATTTAATGAATAAATGTCATATTTTTCAAATAATTATGATTCTAGAAAGACAAAATAATTATATACATATATCATCCTATATTATCAATTAATATTATTTAATAGAATATATTTTTCAATTTTAATAGAGTTTTATTTTTTAAAATGTTTTATCAAAATTGGAAGCTTTTATAAAGAGAAACATTTTTTCTTGTCTAATAAGGCCACTAGGCTAAAAACCATGATCAAAGTAAAATATGGTGGAAACACCTACCATTAGACATTGTGTTAACATAATAACATATTCCTTCCCATATAAATATATTTATTCATTTGTTGTCACAATGTATTTGAAAAAATTAAAATATATATTCATTATACATTTAATATTATTATGTTTACTTCATGGAATAAAATATGTTCCATTTAAAGGTCAAATATTTCCACATACCATTATTTGTAATTTGAAATATTTAATAAATTATTTAATTATTTTATGTTATATAAAAGAAAAATTATATTTAATAAACGTATTTTGATTAATATTTACTGTTATGATATTTTATAAATAATTTTATGAAGATATGAACATGAAAATGCGTTTTCATTTGAGAGAAGAAAAAGAATTTAATTATTAATATTTTTTTCATTTTATATAAATGTAAAATGTAAAATTTATAGAATTTTAATTTGGTAATAGGGAAATAATTTTTTATAATGGCTTATCAAAATATTCTTAGGGTTATTTGTTGTGTTTTTCTAAGAAAGATTATATTCAATAAAATAATGAAAATTATTTTTTTTATAAATTTTGTCAATTTTATGACATCATTAGGATATAAAAAAATATTGAATGGTAATGAAATCTATTTTATAGAACCAATATATAATTATTAAATAATATTATTAATATAAATATTTTTTTTATACAATGAAATTTATATTTGACATTTCAAAAATATATGTATTGTTTTTTCTAATAAAAAATTTTATTTTGGTTTAATTTTAAACAATAAATCACAGTATTAAATATTATAATGGATTAGTATTAAATTACCATAATTCTATTTTCATTAGAAATAATCCAATTTATTCCAATTTATTTAATATTATCCTTTATTTTTTATAAATTCAATTTTATGCTTCAAAAACTCATTTTTCAAGAAGGCCATTTTTCATTGCGTTTTGCGTACTTATATTAATATTTTTTTCCCAATTATGGAGAATTAATAATTTAAATTGGATTCCATATTTTGCATTAAATTTTATCATATTTTAATGATTTTAATATCATTATTTACATAATTTTTTTTATTTTGATAAATATATATGTAATTGCATTTAAGGTAAATTAAGGTAATAAGATAAATTAAGTGGAAAAAGAAAAAAAATATAATCGGAAAACATTATCCATTATGTATATGAATGAGGATTTTAAGTCCATCCTAGTGATTGGGGATCAAATCCAGGCAGAGGTATAAATTCTAGGTTACAGTAGTAGGACTGTACCACTACTATAGCAGGTACTGTAGCACGTATTGTAGCAGGTGCTGCTTGGCACTGTAGAAATAAGAACTATTCCCCCTTTTAGGCCTTCATAACACCAATTTGGTCCCTAAGTCCTTCAAGTCATTTGTGTAACATCCCAGGTAAATAAAGAATAAATAATTTTCATATTTATTAATATTTACGAATTAAATATTAATTTTATTTTAAAGGGGTTGCTATGTTCGATAGCATACCCGATACGCAACGATGAGTTTCTTTGAAACTTACGTAGCACACTAGTAATAAAATAATATTATTTTAAATGTTAGTTAACAAGTAGCCGTTGTACTGGCGGGAATGGATGGAAATAACTAAAATATGATTAGATATGTTTTTAAATGTTTATACATATACCCAATAAAAGATAAAGGCTTAAAATACGGAAAGAGTTCAATTTTAGGGCATATATACTCTAATTTTCACTAAAGGTTCACTTATCACCTTTTAATGGTGAACCGTCATTAAATATAGTTTTGATCACTCTTATAATTTATTTTGGACCAAATATAACTCTTCTTTAGAATCGGGACATCAAAATTTACTTTGTGTAAATTTTTGGTACCTTTCTGATAAAGTTCATTTTTTTATGAATAGTGTAAAATGTTGTATTTTAATTCAAAACCTCTTTTTAATCTAAATTATTTATATGACTAGATTATTATTTTAATTGGTTTTAAAGTGAAATTAGAAAATATTTTTACCAGTTAATCCAATGGTGGTCATTGGAATCAATTTCACTTTGAAATTGAACTTAATCTGGTGTCAATCTTTTGATACTTATTGTTTTACAAAAACACGCTATTTGTCTTGACAGCGGGAATTAATTATTAAATTAATTAATTTGACTTATATGTTTTGAATTTTGTAAAATGTACTTCATTTTTGAATTCAGAATATCAAATATAGCTTAGGGTGAATTTTTGGTAATTTTCTGAAAAACCTCAATTTTTGATGAATAGTGAAACCACTAAGTGGTAATCAAGCAAACTTATTTTTCAGTTAAATGAAAGTTTACCACTAATGTGTATTGAATTTTGAAAATCTGACATACATGGTTGTCATTAAGAAGAAAAATGTGGTTCAATGAGATTAAAATAATTTTGTGGTGAATAGTAACTTTTTTTCATTAATCGCGATTAGAGGTAATTAGTGTAGTTTAAGGTAAAAATGGTATTATAAGAATGTGAAAACGCCATGAAACTTGTCCTACACCTATTGGGTGAGTCATGGCCGACCAAAACAAGCCAGGGTCCATATTTGGGACCCCATGTCGCCGCTTTAGTTGGAAAATGACATTAATATATTTTTATTTAATGTTAAAGTGAAAATGACACTAACATAAATTGTTTTACGAAAATAATGTTTGAGTGGGGTTATACAAGTCCACATTTTGATTATAAATAGTCATTGGAAATATAAAAATATTTCCTACATCATAGTATTTTTTTTATAATTTTTAGACATTAAATAATTTAAATTATATATGACATAATAATGATGCAGCGATGACATCATTATTTGACGATTTAAATAAAATGGAAAGATAATGAAAAATATAAAACCTACACATGTCCAAAACAAATTGTATGAGTGGATTTCGAACCCTTATCACCTTATCCACGAATTATATCAATGTGGGACCTTTTAAAACCGAAACACATTTTCAAATAAACTAATATTTCTTTACTTTCCAAAAGTGCCCCTCCTCTCCTCTTATAAAAGGCCCCCAACTCTACCTCATTTCACACACTTCTCAAGCCTTTGTCTCGGCCAACCCCTGCCCAATTACTCTCTCCACATTACTCTCATCATCCTAGAGGATTCCCTTTGGGAAGAATCCTTTCAAAGGAAGCCTTTAGGCTCAAATCAAAAGGGAGTTACACTTTTAAAGATAATTCATTCTCTCTTGTTCATTTGTTTTATTTTGCTTCTCCAACCCTCTAAACTCTTTTTATTTACTTCTTTTGTAACAACACCTGTATCTTCAATATACTAGGATGTTGTTATAAGATTTATTCGAGCTACACTCTCACACAACTACATCAAATAGTTAAAGAACATACGGTTTCTGTGGATGGTGAAATTCTGCCTCCCGAAATGATGATTGTTCAATACTCATTTAACACCTTCAAGGGTGGCCATTATGATGTCACTATTTTTAAATATGATATATAATATGTTTATGTTTTATTTAAGCTTCTGTATTCTTCATTTTTGGAATACCATTATGGTTTCCATTATGGGTAAACACGATATCATCATTTAAGGAAGTGCGGACTACCGCCCCCTAAAAGTGATGTGATTCGTTAATGCCATATGTGGGACATGTAAAGGATGGATATAAAGTTATTATATATGATGTTATACTGGAATTATAATATACCTCTATATCATTATTATTTCTTTCCATTAAAGTATGAGATAGAAATGAAAGTAGCGTTCATGCGTACGTACGGCTTACCGTCTCCATGAACGATGCATTTCATTTCTTATCCCCAAATGTAATGTACTATTAAAATTACATGTATATAATGTATATATATAATTAATGATATATATAAATGATGAATATAATTCTGTAATTAAAATATACATACCTCTCATTTAGTTTTAATTCCACTAATATGACAAAGAAATGAAAGTAGCGTTCATGCGTACGTACGACTTACCGTCTCAATGAACGATGCATTTCATTTCTTACCTCTAAATGATTATGTAATATTATAAATACATGTATATTCTGGATATATATGATATATATGATATCCAAATCAGTAATTTCATTCTGGATATAAAGAACTTTTGACCCCACGAACAACATGTAATTGTAAGAAGTCAACTTTCGACTTAAGAACCAAATATTGACAAAACAAAAATTATGAACATAAATGGTTAAATAATGTTTATAACATGGCAATAAGTGATATAAAAGGAATAATAAACTTTAAAAAAGGTTCTTAATCAATTATAAATTAACTCAAGTTTATTATTCAGGACGTTAAAGAACGATCGAGTCAAGTTGGACCCAAGGTAAGGGACTTCCTCTCAATCTCCTTTCTTTGAGGCATATTTCGTTTTATACACAAATTTCTTTTATACGGTGTATAAACCCTTTGACTTTTACTTTTATACAAAAGGAATCTTTTTCTACGAAGCGTTTTACTAAAAGACAAAAAGGAATGTTTTTTTAACGTACGCGGTGACAACGACTTTTTCCGCCGCCGCGAGTATTATTTGGTCTTAGGCTTCCTCCACAAGCCGTATTGTTTTTATAATAAAATAAATACCATATACTCTTTTATGTATTTTGCTATTGAAAATGGTTTTGATAAAGGATTCTATTATGTCAATATATTTATGTTATATCATGATTGAAATGTGGAAATGTTATCATTCCTTTATATTGGTTTTATGTTTTATGATTTTATATTGGTACTTGGACATTTTAACGGGTGGTTACGTTATAAACCATATGACGGGTGGTGCCGTGAATACCAGGACGGGTGGTTACGTTATAACCTCCAATGCATTGGGTATGGAAGTCGGCCGTATGGCTATTCCATTAAGTATGTACGGAAATTGGCCGTATGGATATTCCATTAAGTGGTATGTGTGGAAGTCGACCGTATGGTTACTCCACTTAAGTATGTTTATGTCCCAAATTACCTTTATATATGTTATGTGTTCTTTATATGGGTTTTATGGTAATCCTTTGGTTACAAAAAGGTAAGTAATGATAATTTATTCAGTGAAGAGTTTTTATTACTTCATAAAGGTGAAAAGTATTACTTTGATAAAGTATACATGGTTTACTTGTTGTTTTGATAAACTAACAATTTTCATTCTTTGTGTATCCCTTACTGAGCTTCTTATGCTCACCCTAAGTTTTTTTTGAAATGTTTTTCACAGGACTTAATGTGGAATAGTGTCAATGATGGGATCAAGGGAATGTCATGCTATATAAAACATGGAACTAGATAAGTTCTTTTAAGAGTTTTTTTTATTATGAAAACTTAGTAGAAGTGACTACTTTGTAATCTTTTGAGATGTAATAGTTATGTTCTAATTCTCTAAAACTCTAAACCTAAAAAGATCCTCGACGTGAATTATTCATTTAATTCAATATTAAGTAAGGATTAAGGTCGGGGCCTTATAGTTGGTATCAGAGGGAGGTTTAGACAACTTTAGGAGTTAGAAAAGTGTTAAATTATAATATGATTGAAATGATATAGCATTTACGGATTACCATGATGCTTCACCTAAGATATTTTTGTGTTCATAATGGTTTTCCGCAGAGGAAACAAAGCAGTTATGTTGGGACAACATCAGGAGGAAGACAACCTTCCAAATCAGCAACCTGAGATGGTCGGAATCGGAACTGAACAGTTTGTTGCAGTGATGGCACAGTTGACTCAGGCTATAAATGGTGGTGGTATCCATGCACGAGATCAGCCAGATCAACTGCAGAGGAACATGTCAGTGGTGGAACATTTCATGAGGCAACATCCCCCATCATTCAGAGGATCATCTGACCATGTGCAAGCTGAAGGGTGGATTAAAGCACTGGAGAAGATTTTTGATGTCATGGGGTGTTCAGAACATCAAAAGGTTAGTCTTGCTGTTTACCGTTTTGAAGGTGAAGCTGATCAGTGGTGGTCGATGGTGAAAAATATAAGGGATAGTGATGAGATTGAGGATCTTCACTGGGACGAATTCAAAGGTATGTTTCTTGAGAAATATTTTCCTAAGGTGGTTCGTCTTAGGATGGAAAAACAGTTCCTAGAATTGAGGCAGGAGGATGATTCAGTGGCTACTTATGAAGAAAAGTTCACTCGATTGGCAAGGTATGCTCCAAACTTCATACGAGATCTTGATAGTAAAATAAACCGTTTTTACTTAGGGTTAAAGCCAAATTATCGAAGGGCTTTATCTTCTCGTGAGTTCAAAAGTTATGAAAAACTTGTTCGATGTGCGGAGAAGGTAGAAATGGAGTTTTTCGATGATCAGGTGTTCTATGACAAACAACAGAATAAGAGGTCTTATTGGCAGGAAAAGGGGAAGAATTCATCAAAGAAGCAAGGAGGTAAGAAAACAAAATATCCATCCTGTGAGAAGTGTGGTAAAATGCATCCTGGAGAATGTTTATCCAAGTCTGGTAAGTGCTTTCGGTGTGGTAAGTCTAGTCATATTGCTCGTAACTGTAAGGAAGATGATCAAGCAGGAAATGAAAAGCCAACGGTAAGATGTTTTATGTGTAATGAAATGGGTCATTATGCAAACGAGTGTCCAAAGAAGAGCTCAACTGGGGGAAAGCAGTTAGACTACAAGCAGAAAGGGGTGGTAAAATCCTTTGCAACAACTTCAGCAGATGTTGGGCCATCGAATGAAGTGGTATCAGCTCCAGGGAGCTCAGTATTTTTCGAAGATTGACTTGAGGTCGGGGTACCATCAGTTGAAAGTAAAAGAAGCAGACGTTCCGAAGACTGCGTTCCATACTAGATATGGCCATTATGAATTTGTAGTTATGCCTTTTGGGTTAACCAATGCACCTGCTGTATTCATGGACCTTATGAATAATATTTTCCATGAGTTATTGGATAAGTTTGTGTTTGTGTTTTGAGGTTTGTGAAGAGCTTATGTGTTCCTTGTGATTCACAGTTGAAGAATGAGTTTTTTTTTCATCCTGGCAGTACTAAGATGTACAGAGGTCTGCGGGAGTATTACTGGTGGGATGGAATGAAAAGAGACATTGCTGATTTTACTGTGAAGTGTTTGACATGTCAACAGGTTAAAGCAGAGCAGCAGTTACTGAAAGGGATGCTTCAGCCTTTACCAGTGCCAGAGTGGAAATGGGAAAACATATCCATGGACTTTGTTGTGGGATTACCGAGGACATCTCGAGGTAATAATGCAATCTGGGTTATTGTTGATCGCTTGACCAAATCTGCTCATTTCCTTTCTATACGAGATACTTTCTCTCTTGATCAACTTTCCCGTTTGTATCTTAAAGAGATAGTCAGGTTACATGGAGTTCCTCTATCCATTGTATCGGATTGTGATCCCAAGTTTACTTCTAACTTTTGGAAAGGCCTTCAGAAGTCGTTGGGTACTGAATTAAATTTTAGTACAGCTTTTCATCCTCAATCAGATGGGCAGTCAGAACAAACAATCCAGGCATTGGAGTATATGCTACGAGCTTGTTCTATGGATTATCAGGGAAGTTGGGACCAACATCTTTCTTTGGTTGAATTTTCTTATAATAACAGTTTTCATTCCAGTATACAGATGGCACCATTTGAGGCATTATATGGGAAGTGGTGTCGAACTCCAGCATTTTGGGATGAAGTGGGTGAAAGGAAACTGATGGGACCAAAAATGGTAGAAGAGATGGCAGAAAAAGTTCAGCTGATTCAGAAACACATGAGAACAGCTCAGAGCAGGCAGAAGAGTTATGTGGATAACCGGAGGAAAGATCTATCTTTCGAGGTAGGTGATCATGTTTTTCTCAAGGTTTCTCATTGTAAAAGTGTGATGAGATTTGGTAAGAAAGGAAAGATGAGTCCAAGGTTTATTGGACCATATGAAATTCTAGAGAGAGTTGGATCAGTTGCATACCGGGTGGCTTTACCTCCGAGTTTATCTCAGGTACACAATGTTTTTCACGTTTCGATGTTGAGAAAGTATATGCCAGATCCATCTCATGTTTTGAGCCCAGAGGTAGTTCAGCTGGAAGAGAACCTATCTTATGAGGAACAACCGGTCCAGATTCTTGACCACAGGGAGCAAGTGTTACAGAATAAGGTGATTCATCAGGTAAAGATTTTGTGGAAAAACCATGTGATTGAAGAGGCAACGTGGGAATCTAAAAATGCTATGAGAGATAAATACCCCCACTTATTTTGATAAGTGAATAAAATTGCGAGGATGCAATTCCAAAAAGGGGGGAAGGATGTAACATCCCAGGTAAATAAAGAATAAATAATTTTCATATTTATTAATATTTACGAATTAAATATTAATTTTATTTTAAAGGGGTTGCTATGTTCGATAGTGTACCCGATATGCAACGATGAGTTTCTTTGAAACTTACGTAGCACAATAGTAATAAAATAATATTATTTTAAATGTTTGTTAACAAGTAGCCGTTGTACTGGCGGGAATGGATGGAAATAACTAAAATATGATTAGATATGTTTTTAAATGTTTATACATTTACCCAATAAAAGATAAAGGCTTAAAATACGGAAAGAGTTCAATTTTAGGGCATATATAATCTAATTTTCACTAAAGGTTCACTTATCACCTTTTAATGGTGAACCGTCATTAAATATAGTTTTGATCACTCTTATACTTTATTTTTGACCAAATATAACTCTTCTTTAGAATCGGGACATCAAAATTTACTTTGTGTAAATTTTTGGTACCTTTCTGATAAAGTTCATTTTTTTATGAATAGTGTAAAATGTTGTATTTTAATTCAAAACCACTTTTTAATCTAAATTATTTATATGATTAGATTACTATTTTAATTGGTTTTAAAGTGAAATTAGAAAATATTTTTACCAGTTAATCCAATGGTGGTCATTTGAATCAATTTCACTTTGAAATTGAACTTAAACTGGTGTCAATCTTTTGATACTTATTGTTTCACAAAAACACGATATTTGTCATGACAGCGGGAATTAATTATTAAATTAATTAATTTGACTTATATGTTTTGAATTTTTTAAAATGGACTTCATTATTGAATTCTGAATATCAAATATAGCTTAGGGTGAATTTTTGGTAATTTTCTGAAAAACGTCAATTTTTGATGAATAGTGAAACCACTAAGTGGTAATCAAGCAAACTGATTTTTCAGTTAAAGAAAGTTTACCACTAATGTGTATTGAATTTTGAAAATCCGACATACATGGTTGTCATTAAGAAGTAAAATGTGGTTCAATGAGATTAAAATAATTTTTTGGTGAATAGTAACTTTTTTTCATTAATCGCGATTAGAGGTAATTAGTGTAGTTTAAGGTAAAAATGGTATTATAAGAATGTGAAAACACCATTAAACTTGTCCTTCACCTATTGGGTGAGTCATGGACGACCAAGACAAGCCATGGGCCAACTTGGGGACCCCATGGAGCCGCTTTAGTTGGAAAATGACATTAATATATTTTTATTTAATGTTAAAGTGAACATGACACTAACATAAATTGTTTTACTAAAATAATGTTTGAGTGGGGTTATACAAGTAAAAATTTTGATTATAAATAGTAATTGGAAATATAAAAAGATTTCCTACATCATAGTATTTTTTTATAATTTTTAGACATTAAATAAATTCAATTATATATGACATAATAATGATGCAGTGATGACATCATTATTTGACGATTTAAATAAAATGGAAAGATAATGAAAAATATAAAACCTACACATGGCAAAAACCAATTGGATGAGTGGATTTCGAACCCTTATCACCTTATCCACGAATTATATCAAGGTGGGACCTTTTAAAACCGAAACACATTTTCAAATAAAGTAATATTTCTTTACTTTCCAAAAGTGCCCCTCCTCTCCTCTTATAAAAGGCCCCCACCTCTACCTCATTTCACACACTTCTCAAGCCTTTGGCTCGGCCAACACCTGCCCAATTACTCTCTCCACATCCCTCTCCTCATCCTAGAGGATTCCCTTTGGGAAGAATCCTTTCAAAGGTAGCCTTTAGGCTCAAATCAAAAGGGAGTTACACCTTTAAAGGTAATTCATTCTCTCTTGTTCATTTGTTTTATTTTGCTTCTCAAACCCTCTAAACTCTTTTTATTTACTTATTTTGTAACAACACCTGTATCTTCCATATACTAGTATGTTGTTATAAGATTTATTCGAGCTACACTCTCACACAACTACTTCAAATAGTTAAATAACATATGGTTTCCGTGGATGGCGAAATTCTGCCTCCCGAAACGATGATTGTTCAATACTCATTTAACACCTTCAAGGGTGGCCATTATGATGTCACTATTTTTATATATGATATATAATATGTTTATGTTTTCTTTAAGCTTCTGTATTCTTCATTTTTGGCATACCTTTATGGTTTCCATTATGGGTAAACACGATATCTTCATTTAAGGAAGTGCGGACTACCGCCCCCTAAAAGTGATGTGATTCGTTAATTCCATATGTGGGACATGTAAATGATGGATTTAAAGTTATTATATATGATGTTATACTGGAATTATAATATACCTCTATATCATTATTATTTCTTTCCATTAAAGTATGAGATAGAAATGAAAGTAGCGTTCTTGCGTACGTACGGCTTACCGTCTCCATGAACGGTGCATTTCATTTCTTATCCCCAAATGTAATGTACTATTAAAATTACATGTATATAATGTATATATATAATTAATGATATATCTAAATGATGAATATAATTCTGGAATTAATATATACATACCTCTCATTTAGTTTTAATTCAACTAATATGACAAAGAAATGAAAGTAGCGTTCATGCGTACGTACGGCTTACCGTCTCCATGAACGGTGCATTTCATTTCTTACTTCTAAATGATTATGTAATATTATAAATACATGTATATGATGGATATATATGATATATATGATATCCAAATCAGTAATTTCATTCTGGATATAAGGAAATTTTGACCACACGAACAACATGTAATTGTAAGAAGTCAACTTTCGACTTAAGAACCAAATATTGACAAAACAAAAATTATTAACTTAAATGGTTACAAAATGTTTATAACATGGCAGTAAGTGATATAAAAGGAATAATAAACTTTAAAAAAGGTTCTTAATCAATTATAAATTAACTCATGTTTATTATTCAGGACGTTAAAGAACGATCGAGTCAAGTCGGACCCAAGGTAAGGGACTTCATCTCAATCTCCTTTCATTGAGGCATATTTCGTTTTATACACAACTTTCTTTTATACGGTGTATAAACCCTTTGACTTTTACTTTTATACAAAAGGAATCTTTTTCTATGAAGAGTTTTACTAAACGACAAAAAGGAATGTTTTTTTAACGTACGCGGTGACAACGACTTTTTCCGCCGCCACGAGTATTATTTGGTCTTTAGCTTCCTCAACAAGCCGTATTGTTTTTAGAATAAAATAAATACCATATACTCTTTTATGTATTTTTGTATTGAAAATGGATTTGATAAAGGATTATATTATGTCAATATATTTATGTTATATCATGATTGAAATGTGGAAATGTTATCATTCCTTTATATTGGTTTTATGTTTTATGATTTTATACTGGTACTTGGACATTTTAACGGGTGGTTACGTTATAAACCATATGACGGGTGGTGCCGTGAATACCAGGATGGGTGGTTACGTTATAACCTCCAATGCATTGGGTATGGAAGTCGGCTGTATGGCTATTCCATTATGTATGTATGGAAATTGGCCGTATGGCTATTCCATTATGTGATATGTGTGGAAGTCGACCATATGGTTACTCCACTTAAGTATGTTTATGTCCCAAGTTACCTTTATATATGTTATGTGTTCTTTATATGGGTTTTATGGTAATACTTTGGTTACAAAAAGGTAAGTAATGATACTTTATTCAGTGAAGAGTCTTTATTACTTCATAAAGGTGAAAAGTATTACATTGATAAAGTATACATGGTTTACTTGTTGTTTTGATAAACTAACAATTTTCATTCTTTGTGTATCCCTTACTGAGCTTCTTATGCTCACCCCAAGTTTTTTTTGAAATGTTTTTCACAGGACATAATGTGGAATAGGGTCAAGGATGGGATCAAAGGAATTTCATGCTATATAAAACATGGAACTAGACATGTTTCTTTTAAGATTTTTTTTATTATGAAAACTTAGTAGAAGTGACTACTTTGTAATCTTTTGAGATGTAATGTTATGTTCTAATTCTCAAAAACTCTAAACCTGAAAAGATCCTCGACGTGAATTTTTCATTTAATTCAATATTAAGTAAGGTTTAAGGCCGGGGCCTTATAATTTGAGGAAATATGGTCTTTGGGTTAGTAAGGCCTTCGAGAAACCTCAAGGCCTTCAGGCGACCTTAAGTGAAGATGTAAACTCGACAACCTATAAGGAAGAAGCTCTAGAAAAAGGATGAGCAAGGATCTTTCACCATATAAGAAGCTAAAATGATTTAAATAATGAGAGGGTGTGTAACCTGTGATTAGAAAAATCTTGTGCATGCATGAGAACGCCTAGTTGGATAGCATGAGAATTTAGAGAGCAGATATCACGATGATGATGTTGTGGAGGAGTAGTTCAAAGTTTTTAGTCTCGGTTTTATGTAATTTTTTAATCCTTCAGGAAATGAATTTCTCTAAGGCCTATGAGTGATGTAATATATACAACTAAGGGCCTTTTATGGGTTCCACCTCACCCCTCGAATAGTGGATTATCAAAAATCAATAATAAAAATGAAGGCATTCGAGCCATTGTAGGAGAGTTTTATGTAGAAATTCTTTATCCTATAAAATTTTGGAGGGCTTCCATTAAAATCATTGTTGGATTTCATGATAATAAAAAAATATTTTAAAAAAATTTAACTTTTACTCAATTAATTCTATAAAATATGTTTCTATAATAATAATAAGGGAAAATAAATACTATGATTGAATCCATATTATCATAACTACGTATAATTAATTAATTTAAAGTTAATTATTTATTTTAAATTTTAATAAATTTCATGATTATCTAAAACTCTTATGCAACAATAATATTATGCTTGTACAAACATAAGAAAAATCTAAAAAATGGTTTAAAAATGATAAAAATGAAAATATTTATACTATTTATATATTATATGAATTATATAAATAAATATTAATTATAGGAGAATAATTAATTATTTTCTTTATTACTCTATTTTTGGATTTGTATGTTTAATGTCAAATAATGTGAAAACTCTTAAATTGGCTGTAAATGAAATTTTATATTGAAGACTTATTTTTAAATTATTATAAAATAATAAAAATACTATATTAACACAAATAGATCATAAATAGAGAACCAATCAATAATTTTTAATGTATTTTTTGCTTAGAAATTTTAAAATTGAATTCAAGAACCTTAATTATTGAAAATTTGTGAAAATGCCGTTGAGTTTTCCCAATATAAATGGTCTCGGTCTAAGATTTCCAAACAAACATAAAAATTTTTTTCTCTAAAAAAATATAACAGTTCATCTACATTCATTTCTTACCACATTCCCTATCCTCGATGGTCTCTATAATCCTCTCATCCAATGGCCTTAAGATTAATCAAAAAAATGATACCTAGTGAAGAGGTAATCATATTTACCAACTCAATTCAAGTTTATTTCATCTTATACATTATATAATATATTATATACTTTCTAAAATAATTAAATAATTTTTCTAAATTTATTTAAATGTTATTATGGTTATTATATAACCATAATCTACCTTTGTTCAATCTAATTGAAAATGAATTTGTTTTTCATGTGTACGTGCATATTACCACCTCTATGGAGTGATATGGTTAATTTTTAATCACCACATTATATTTCTATTTATAAAATATCGATATAATTAATTAATATTATATTTATGATATAAGTATGATTCAATATATATCAATCATTATCATCTTTATTTCTCTTCCATCCATTAAAAAATTACAACTCCACTCATATGTGTTTGACGACTACAATATTTATTAATGACATTTTTAATAGTCTATTAATAACTCACATGGATGGCTCCAAAAAATAATTTAATGAACATTTATGAAATTTATGACAAAAATAAACTCTATAATAGTTTTATTTTCATTATGATATTTAAATTTCTTACTCGTTCAGTCATTATTATATATTAGTGTTTGGGTATGTTTTACAACCTATGAGACTTATGTTATAATATTTATGTCTTGAATGATTAATGAATGTTATATAATGAATATATTATTTAATTATGTTACATTAAATATGTATTCATTTTTACCCACTAGTTATATATATACTTTCATTCATTAATAAAATCTATTCTTTTTACGAAATTATAATTTATAAACAATGTGGTATTTAATATTTCCATGAATCATTTCTACATAAGTTCAATGAACTTAACATGGTACTCTATATTTATATAAATTATATGTATTAAATAATTATTAAAATTATGCATATGGTAAAACCATGATCATTATGTAATAACATTAACATATGAATTGAAACATGCATGTAAAATGGAAAAGTTAAAACTTGCAATGTTAATTTTAACGAAGAATTATGAATCAATGTATAAATATAGATTATAAATGAATTTTATAAATTAATATAAATAAAAATATGGATCTAAAAAATATATTTATATAAATATATATTTATTATACATTTTATCAGATCGTGTAAATATCATGTTGTGATTTTTGCTTAGGGTATTTTTTAACTAAATTCCATTTCATTGGGTTATATCATATCAAAATTGACTATGTGATGCCAATATTATGTGTTTTATTCCTTATGATTGGTATATGTTTTATTTATCATTTTAATGAATATTTATATTTTTTCAAAAAATAAATTCATTTATTTAATCATACATCTAATGTTTCGAACATTTTAATGGGTTTTTTGTCTCAATTTCATTTCCTCGAGATTTGATACATATTATGCACCTATTTATATATAAGTAGTATATATAATTAATAATTAACATGTTATAAAATGATTGTCTGTTTTCCTGAAATAACCTAATATTTTAATATAGAAACATTATTTTCGATAGCGTATAAGATATGCCACCTTGAGTTTAAACTAACAACTAAATATTATTAATTAAATGTCACCAATATAAACAAGCCATTATAATGGTGGGTATGAACAAGAGTAAATTAATTATAAAAATATGGTTTACAGATGTGTATATAATGAATTATTTCGTGAAGAGTTAGTTATAAATGAAAATTAAACCATTTTTAAAATAAAAGTAATTAGTTTACAGAAAATATATTTAAATGATTAAAAGTGTTCTTTATAGAAATAAATAAACAAACCACTATTATATTATTATAATTTTTAAAAGCTAAGATAATATATTCAATGTAATTTTTAACATTCATCCAATGTGGTTTCTATAGATTATATAAAATTAAATCCAATTTTACACAAAAATGATATATTTTTATAAAAATGATGTTTTATAACATTTTAAAAGAAGAATTGTATTAAAAATAAATATCTACACATTCCTAATTTTTTTTATAAAAAAAACTTCATTTTTTAAATTATAGTATAAAAATTTACTTTGGTTTAATTTTTTATATTTTTCATAAATGTTTTTTTATTAATTCTGAAAAATACTGTATTTTAATTGAAAACTAACTTTTCATCTAAATAATTTATAATGTTAAATTATATTATAAATAGGTTTTATAGTTTTATTATAGAAATTATACATATATTAGTCGAATTCAAATAATTTTTTCTAATTTCATGTCGAATTTGGATATAAAAACAAATCAAACATTTGAACATTTTCACTTTGAAAACATCCCTTCTCGCCCTATATATGGGATTAATTTGAAAATAATTTTAGTCACTTCTATATTTTGTATTTATAAAAATTAATTTCAAATATGGAATCAATAGTATCATATTTTTTAATTATCTCAACTTTATTTTTGGACAATATGAATAGTAAACATAATAATTTTATTACCACAGTTATGGGAAAATCCGGTATTTAAGGGAAAAAATAATATTATAAATATTCACAAATTTTACTAAAAAATTTCAGAATTTTATTTTACGAGTTATTTTAGACCAAAGTAATCATTGTGAATAATTTATGACCTTATAGAGCCACTTGGATGAATATAATCTATTAATGATATTTTATTTAAAAATAAGTTAAAGATGTCATACTCATGATTTTAATAAAATTATCATTTATATTATAGGATTGTTTAGAATATAAATTTGAATAATAATATTCATTGTAAATATAAAATATTTATATTCATAATTTTAATTTATTTTATATTTTTGGGAATAGATAATTACAGTAAATTCATGCACAACGATGATGTTGTAATTGATTAATTAATAAAAAAATAAAATAAATGTTTTTATAAATATTAAAATTAATAAAATTTAAGTTTATTATTATCATCCAGGAATTAAATAGATTAATTTTAGATGTTATTGATGTGTTATAAGATTGTTCTATTATTTATTATATTTTATTTATTTTTGTAAATTTCAATGTTATGAATTGTGTCAAAGTTGACATTATTGATATTTTAAAAGAAATAATATATTATTAAATGTTATTAAATTAATAAATATTAAATTCTTCCAAATTATTGAGATAAGGATTAAAAATTATTCAATGATTCATTTATTGATATTTAATCAATTTATTGTAAATATATTGACCCTTAATGTGTAAATAATCCAAGTGACCATGATTAAAATTAAATGTGTTATATAGGGGATAAATCCAAAATATAAGGAATAAAACAAAGTAAAAACATGTATAAATTTAATTGGATGAATTTATTTTTACCCTAAGTCAAAATATATTAAAAATAATTTTTTTATCCACTTGTAGTAGAAAATTATTTTATATTAATTTAACATTTCGATATATTCTAAGAGTGGACCTCCCCTCTCTTAAAAAAAGATACATCTTCTTCCCTTTTCATCATACTTAAAACCCTATTTTTTAGTTAATATATACCTGCATACCTTCCAAAAATCCCTCCCCACATTCTAGATCTATTAAATTAATAATAACACAACCCTTATTGGTATTTTTTTGTTAGGAAAGGATATTTTCTAGATGAATAGGTATCGTTTTTATTGAAGTGTTTTTTTCATTATTTTTGCGCCTCCTTAAATACATATTAAACCATTATGGATTAATAAATAAATTTTAATTTATAAAATTATATGTTTTTATTTTATTTCATCATGTAAATTCATCTCAACTTCAATCAAATGGTTAAATAATTCATCATCTGTGTGTACGATGGATTACAGACTCACGAACTGATGTAATTATTTTTCCATAATTATATATCATGAATTGATATAATTATGGAAATAATATTAATATTTTATTTTAATTAAATTTATATCATTATTTAAAGATAACATGTCATTTATTTTATAACATTTCCTTTCACAGAAAAATGATAATGTCGTTCGTGAGTACGTGTGAATTTCCTCCTCCATAAAGTGATGTGATTCTTTTTTCATCACCACATCACATGGATGAAATATATAACTATATTTAAATTATTTATATGATATTAATTATATTATTATATTTAATTAATGATAGAATGTTACTTACCACCTTTCCATGATGATCACATTCGTATATATCTGTTATTATCTCCATGATTGTAATGTAGTTCATTTTTAATATCCATATTTAATAGATGAATTTTAATGCATAATTTTTGAATAAAAATATTAATAATAACACTATTATTATTACTTTGATTAAGTAACAATGTAATTTTTTACTATAGAGATCATACCAATGTCATTTAGGACTCAAATATCAAATATCATCTAAAAATCCGACGTGAACATAAAAAAATTTGTAATGTTATTACATATAAATAAGTTATATTATGAAATAATAAACCTAAAAAACCATCTCAATAATGTATATATTTTCATATGTTTTTTATTGAGGATTATAAATATGGTATGTGATGACTAAAACTCAATGTAAGGGACTTCATCTCAATTTTCTTTCATTGAGGCATATTTTGATGTTGTGAGCATAAATTATTTTTTGAGCTATATATAACTATCGTTTGACTTATCATATGAGTAATTTATTTATTCTCATGATAGTTGATGTTTTTTTGAATTTCACTATTTCATGTGGAATATGATTCGACTAATTACAATGTATTAGGTATTTCTTAACATAATTTTCATTGATTCGGATAAAATTTTACTTAATTTATTATTTCATGGTATTATTTTTTGTGAAATTAGTTTTGATAATCTGATGTTATATTTACTCATTTTTCTATGGAAACACATTGAATACATGTAATTTATTCATTTTATAAATTCTCACTTCAAATATATTATATTTTAAATGACTCTTTATCTAAAACATCATTTTAATTGTTGTAAAGATTTATTATTCTATACCTTTCTATTTCATTTCTATGATTTCAAAATGGTTTTTAGGAATGTATTAATATGTAAATAATTTTATAAACAAATATATGCTCAATTACTCTAAAATTGTATCAAAAAGGGACTCTATCATGTTTTAATTGTGTTATTTCTTTTAAAAATGCTCTTTTAAATTTATCCTTTCAACTATTTTAAAAAAATTCAATAGGAATGTTTTTTAATTATACTTTATGAAAGTATTTTTCGGATTTTATGATTACATAATGCTTTGAAACGTCCATTATAAGTTAAATTTTTAAATTTAAAAAAGATTATTTCACTTATGATTTTGGGGAATTTTAAAAATGAAAAGTGATTTGAAAATGGAAAAGTTATTTTCTAAAAAAATGTTACTTTATTCATGCTTTATGCATTGTTATTATATTGTGTTCCATGGGATTTTTTTATGATTATGTGTTGTTAAATGACAAACATATGGTGGTAAGGCCCGTTATAACTCTCCAATTAATTGGTTTATGGGACAGATTAAACTAATTAGAATTCTCTTATGAGATTCTATGATGGCTACTCTCTATGTTGCCGAGATAGACATATTATTTATAAAAGTGATGTGTAAAATGATATCCATTGTCACATAATTATCATTTAAATTCCTTCTTAGGAGATTTCATGAAAATAGTTTTATTTTTAAAAGGTGATATAGTGGTATTTTTGAAATGATTATTCTATTTTTGGGTTAAAAATGTATGTTTTTAAGAAAATTTTTATAGGTTTTCACTGGAATAATGATTTCCTTTATTTTATTTCCTTTATTGATGATTTTATTACAATAAAATGTTTTGAAATGTTTTTCTTAGGTAATAAATATTATTAAGGACATATAATATTTCTTGATGAAAATATTCAAGATGTTTCAATAAAATAAAACATGTTTTATTTTTAAAAAGATTTCTTTTGGTTGGAAAAATTGATAATGATTATAAGTTTCCACTTGTAATGTTTGAGTTTTCAACATAAGAATTGGTTATATATTTCTAAAACTCTAATCCTAAAATATATTTTTGAAATAAATAAATAAAATTATATTATAAATTCATTAGAATTTGAGATGTTTAATGCTATATTATTATACTTATTGTGGTATTTAAATATCTATTTTTTGTTCAGAAATTTATAGAGTTTTTATTATAATGATAGCATGGTGGAAAAAGGGTTTTATGATCTCAATTTCCTTTATTAGAAATATGTTATATATTCACCAATTTTATTATATTATGTGTTTTATATACCACTATGGATTTATTTGATGATATTTTTATAAAAATAATATGGATTTATAAATACATTTGAGGTTTTAATTCCATGTTATTTTGTTTTAAAACACACATGGGATTTTCTTTGAAATATTTTATTTATGTTATAAATTATTTTTCAAACTATTATTTCTATAAATATATGTTCATTAAAATTTTTAAATATTATTTGTATTATAGAAAAAATATATGTTTAAATTAATTATAAACACTCTTTATAGAGGTTTTAAAATGATTCATTTATATGTTTTCCATATGCGGTATTTTGACATTCTTTACAAAAGTATGGAAAGATTGTTTTTTAACATTTACCACTTGATCCCTTTTTCTCAAAACAATATCCTTGATTAATTATTAATATTTTTTAAAAAATATCATGGTCTTTAAAAAATAAAAAAGTTCCCATTCATCTAAGATTTTTTACACACTTGATAATCGCCAATGGAAGATGGTATTTTTAGATATTTTCATATAGAAACTGAAATTGTAATTAAATTTTCATCCAAAAGTATATTTTTATGAGTTTTATGATGAAATTTCAATTAATATAATGATTCTGTGAAAATATTGGTTCTTGAACATTGATCATGATGATGGTTTGGTCAAATATAACCCTCTATTAAATTGGATATCAATTTTTTTCTTCGAAGTACATATTTTTTAATTAAATAGGTAGGTTTTTCCATTTGTAAGGGGTCATATAAATGTGATTATAAGAATTATATAAATATGGTCCTCTATGATACCTACATTGTTTTTTTATATGCTTGATTATGGTATTTAAAATTTAAATCATTAGATTTTAAAAGTTGAGAAGTTGATTTTACAAAATAATGGTTTTTTATCAACTAAATGTTAAAGAATATGTTGATAAATTATAATTATTCCTATGTTCTATTTTGTTGTATTTTATTTTTTATAACATTTTTAGATACTATTTTATATCTGGTAATATTCCAAAAACCACTTTCAATTACTCAAGAATTATGATCTATTATTTGATAAATAAGAATATATCATGTCATTAACATGAATATTGATTCCGTTCTCATACCAAAACACTCATATTATGACAACTGGTGATCCTAAATATTTATCTCTTTGGTTTACCGTTACTGGGTTTTTCTTTCCACCACTGTTATGTTTTCATTTCCCAGGGTAATAATGATGAATAATTATAAATGATATATAAATAAGGGTGCAATGACTGTGGAATATTATTAAAGATTTATTAGAATTATTCATAAATAATGATCCTTTGATATAGTGAGAAATATTTCTATTTGATGATAATGAAATTTTATTTTTTAAATAACACAAATTTTCTAATTTTATGAATATTTAATCCTAAAAGGCTTTGGGAATGTGAGTGGCCCATTATTTTATGTTGATCTTTAAAGTGTGTAAGGTATAAAATGGGATGCATTTATTTTTGTCTTAGAAAGTGTGTAAATAATAAAATGTTAGTAATTGAACTGATAGTATGGTTTTATGATATTATAATAACATCCCATTTTACAATTAGACAATGAAAGCAACATCTATGTGTTTATGCAGTCTACGGCTTCCCTAAATGACATATTTCATTTTTCATCACCTGCATTCATGAGTGGTCCAAAATACATAATTAATGAATATATATGATATTTATAACATTATTAATACTATGAAAAGTTTATACTACATGTATACAATATCATGTTATCACTCATTCAGTGGTTATAACACACTCTTGTTTCAGTTAGTTTTACCACTTAAATGAACAATGTTATAATATTTCTTTCATAAATTGTTAATTAATTTTATGTAATAATAATATTCTGTAATAATGATATGAATAATATATTTTATAGTTTAATTAATTATCATATATATTTCCACTTCTCTAATCAAAATCAATTCTTATTACTAAATTCAAATTTCTAAAAAATTAAGTAGTTAACCATTCAATGAAAATTATCACCTTGGGCTCGATAAAATGATCATGGGACTCTAGAAATATATGAAATATACATATTAAATAATTATTAACAATAAATAGAGTATTAAAACATTATCAGGGAGTATGGATCAGAATCCTCAAACCCAAATATGCATGAAAAACAAAACAATTAACACCTCCAATATTGATTTTAAGGATGAAATATGGATAAATTGGTAAAAATAAGTTATATTTGAATCTTATCTTGTAATATAAATATTATTATTATTTTTGTATTGATTCATATTAAGTAAAAATTTATTAATTATTAGGATAGAGTGTGTTTGACAAAGTGGAATTCTAAGGTAAGGGTTTATGTTACAATCTCTCTTCTTTTAGTGGTTGCCTATGATTAATTTATATTCGGTAAAATTTTCTTCCAATTCCTTCTTAAACCCAATATTTTTTCTTCACATCATGTTTTTTATTGGTATTATACATTTTTATTTTATTTTCATCCATTTGGTCTTTAATTCAGCTGAGAAAATGTTTTTAAGACAATATGACATTATTTCACCTTTTTTCATAGGAATCATTCACTCCAACATCCAAACATACTATATATATTCTAAAACATTCCCTAATATAATCAGATTATTGTGTAATATCATTTCCACTATATTTTTCTATATTATAATTTTTTATAAATAATACATTTTAATATTTTCAAAATGTGTTATTTTTTACATTTCATCAATGTTTGGAAGGGATCTTTTTTTAAACATTTTCTGCATGAATATATTTTCAAATCAACATGACCATTATTTTCTATAATGAATCCTATATAATTTTCCATGTGGTATCAAATAAACTCATTTTCCAATTGGGCAAGGAATTATTTTTTATTGAAATAAATGATATTAAAAAAGATTGATTTTTCATGTTTTTTATGAAATGTTCCAATTTTATTTTAAATGTATTTTACACTATATAAATAACATTTTCTAATTCTATTCATTAACAAATAATATGATTTACCAATACATTCATATTCTTTCAAGGATGGATCATGATCATGTGATGAGGAAGTCTTTTTATAACCGATTTCCTCTATTTGGGTTCTGATATTATCAAATGATATGTGTTTTTATGTTCGTAGAGAACACATAAGTAATTTTTTTAAATATGTGTTTTGTGGGCATGAAATTTTATAGCCCTCTAATAAATTGAGATAATATTTATGTCTTCTGCGATAATATAAAATGAAATGTGGAGTAATCCTAATCCAACTTGGGAATCAATACTAAAAATAATGAAAATGGTATGGGATTGATCGAAATCCATTATGGGATTATGTCAACTATGTAATTATGGTGTTCGTAGTGATCTATGTAAAATAATCTTTATCCTATACTTATTTTTATTCCAAATTGTTATTACATGATCTCACAATTATTTTATTCTCTCAATGATCAATATTATTTGTTTTCATATGAATCATATATCATGTTATGTTGAGTCCTTATGACATACATCCAGATTTATGATCTTTGAATTATTGTGCATGACTGTGGAATTTTATGTTCTTGTAAATCGACTATTTTTTATATAAATATTCTCATTTTATACTCACTTGTGATCATTGATTGTTATATCCCAAATTTTCTCTTTCTGAGCATCTGAGCTCACTATTTCCTATGCTCCCACATACCTAGGTTATGAAGAACGGTATAAAATATATGGTCTGTAGTAAGGGTTATAAGTGTGAATAATGTTATACGAGATATTGAATACCTTTTATAAAATATCTTTAATAAATATTAATTCTATAGATATAGTAAAAATTTATATTTTTTAGGTTTGTATTATTTATAAAAGTAATGGATAATCATATAAAATAATGGATTATTGAGGAATTTATTTCAATGTAATATCAAAATATACCTCTATAAATAAGTATCATATGTAATATTATAGAATTTTCTAATAGCACCACCATCTAGATCCAATTAATCTAAAAAATTTATAAAGCTTGATTAAGAATATAAATATACTTAGTAGGTTCCTTCCTATAAGTACCAGTTTTCCATGACAATAAACCATATTAATTTATGGATATATGTAATAAATTAAAAACAATCAAACAACTAAATATAGTTTACCAAGATCCATCCTTTCAACATTTCCCAAATCATACCATATATATGAAACAAATCCCAAACCACAAAATTACCCTTATCATAGTTCATCACATAAATTAATATACATAAAAATACACCCATAATATCATAGAACCTACAATATTCAACATGAAAGGACACTGTTGTAATATCATTAAATGGTTTTCCACCTATAGAGACCTCACTAATACTACATGTCTAAAAAGTAGGTATCTAATATAGGGAATTATTTAAATATCCACATCACTATGTATTTATCCACCATTAGAGAGCTCTCTGTATTCAAAAAACTTCTATGTAACTATCTATATATAGAAAACTCATAAATATATCCTTCACATCTATTGGTTGGGTTGTTCTCCACTCATGAGGACCCACACTATTTTTTTGGGTATCCTACCTCAAGTACTCTCCCAACCATGACAAGTATTATTTTGTTAAATTCCCACTCTTTAGGACATTTTTTATATTTTTAGGTGTCCTCCCTTAGGTTCTCTCCCATATGGAATATGCATTATCACTACCACACATCATGTATCACAAAATTACTCCAATTAAGAAGTTTACTACCCTTGTGGAATCTAAAAATATTATTGGGTGTTCACTATCAGAAAATATATTCCCATTAACCTATTTCATCATAATCACAACATATATATATTTTTGGATATCCATATAATCATCGCCATGATCACTGTAATGTATCACATAATGGTTCTAGATGCTAGAGAATAACCAATTAAGCTAATTTCCAACTCATATTTTGTTGGATATTATTGACTATTCAAAATCGATAAGATAAATAAGTTATGACCATTAAAATAATTCAAAATAATAATAACAAATGAAATCATATAACCATGAGAATATATTTTCAAATCATTTAATTAAATTAATCATATGGAAATTGATTACAATGGTCCTGATATCTTTCTTCATTTAAGATATTGATCATTCTAACCATGTTTATGTAGCATTGCAATGTTCTTAGGACCCATAGTAGACCCCCTTTAGTGGTGATCCATCAATACACCTTCAGACATCAAACAATACTAATGGCTCATCAGATGGAAGCAAGCCAAATTAATTGTATTTTATTATTATCCTTTGATAATTTAAAAAACCGTCATGCTTAATGAAATTTATAATTTTTGTCATTTTGATTGGATGAGAGGAGGAGGTAGATCTTTAGGGGAATCCATTGTCAAAAAATAGCCTTACCATGAATGTGATAGAAATCTATTTATAGATATATGGTTTGATTTTAATATTTAATTAATTACATAAGCTTCCTAAAAAATTTATTAAACCTGTCTGACACCCCACTCTATGCCATAAAATAATAATTATTATATTAATGTCTTATCTAATCGGTTCAATGAAAAATATTATTTTACAATCTTCCAAAATAATATTTATCATCGAACCTAATATTGTATATTTTCTTCAGAGTTATTTATGAAATACACCAATAAATACTGTAATTAATTATTTATTCATTCAAGAAAAAATTAAATAGTGTATTCACTATAAATAAAATAAATATTTATATAATATTTACATAACCTAACAAACTATTTATTTCACATATAAATAATTATTTATTATAGTGTGAATAATAAGAGATAAATAAATCTTATATATATATATATATTCATTTATTTAAACAATTACCATGAGATTAAATATTTATTTAATATTTGAGAACATTTAATGAAGATTGAAAAAATTTTAACTCTCAGCCTAGTGAATTATATATACTTAAATTTTTAAAGTTAGAAATATTTTACTGAGATTAAAGGAAATACAATGTGTGTGACCCTCTAGGACTCATCCTCAGTTGTATTAGTTGATCATTCCAAAATACAAAGATTAATATCTATTAAATGGGTCAAAGTTCCCTCAGTCAAAGAATATTTGTCATAATAAAAAAATAACATATGTTAGATCACTATGTAATATAATCCTTTCCTCAAGATATCTCGCCAAGAAGGATACATACTTACTTCATCAACATTAATTCTTGACATATAATTTATTAATTATACAAAATGAACTAGTCGACATCATCATGGTCCTAGAATTTAATTTAATTTATCCTTATATTAAAAGGTTTGATCTACCAACTTTGAAAAATATGTAAGCGAATAATCCTTCTTCGAATTATCATTTAATAACATATCATTCATGACTCTCCCAACATACCCGACATTTCTACGATCATATTTCATCATGTTTGATAAATTTAAATCAATTTATATGAGTCATGATAGAAATTAATAATATTATTAATTTCTAAATACAATTACACATTGTAATATACATTAATATAAAATGACACTTAATGATGTGAAATTTCAACAGAAAGTTTTTTTCTCATAATCTCATGTCATATGAATAACCATGTGTGAACTTCCTGAGATGAAGTCTGATCTACTTATGATTAATTTAAACTGATAGTCAACATACTATGTACCCAATCATATAATATTACCCATTTATAGAACAAGTTTATATAATATCTCTATATGGTTACAAGGTTCTCATTAGAGTGGGGAACTGATATCACCTTTTGAATGCTATCGATAATAGAGAAAAATAATACATTAAAATAATGAAAAAATATGAATGATATCTAATAAGATATTTCAATTAATATTCTATTTATTAAATATACATGATATATAAATTAGAAAATGTTTTTTCTAGGAATTGAAGAACAAAAAACACCATCATTTACTAGATCCATCTACCACTAAATTTCAATCATATAGATCCCACATTATGATCTTGTTTCCGTTGATTGAAGGTTTTATTTATGGTTATACATTATTTTATTCAATGGTTTCTTTTCTCATATTGATATTACATCTATGGGAAAATTCCATCAAGAGATGATATTTCCAATATATGTTCTTTATCCACTAATGTGACCTTGGATCCATTATAAGATCTATTGTTGTACTATTTTCACAATAGAGGGTGATATGGTCTTTATTTCTAGCCACCACATCAATCTCATTGATGAATTTATGAATCACAACTACTTCATTAGCTACCTTAGAAGCTGCAATATGCTATGACTTTATTTAATTGAATCAGTGATCACTACTTTTTTTAGCTCTTATGGGTTACAACACTTTTATTAAGAGTAAATATTCAACTTAACTACTATTTAATGTCATTCTAGACCTCATATATCCTCATATTACTTTTACCTTATATTATATTTATAATAGGAACATATCCTTTGTAATTTCTCATATTTTTCCTTGTATTATTTTTAAATTTTATATAGAAAAATTACAAGACCAGGCATAGAGACGAAACATCATTCTGTGTCCCAGTGATCCTATAATGGGGGATGGATATTTTTTATGTTATGTGAGTCGGCAAATGTTTGTGGTTGTGGCTGTTTCCAAAAAGATTACTAGATTAAAAATCTAAGTGCACCGTTGTGTTTGGGATGACAGCTTTACCACTGAACGAGTCTAACATTGACCTATGAGGGTCGAGGGAAAAAGATAATTTTAAATCACTTTTATTAAGATAAAATATAATAAATTTGATATGAATATTTTTTTATATTTTGAAACATCCACCGCAATGCAGTGATGTGAAGGTTGTTTCTTTAATAAATTCCAAGTCATAATCACTTTGAAATAGCAACGCTGACTCATTAATGTCTGAACATGATAGAGTTCTGAAATGTGTTCCCATTGTTTATAGGTTAATCGATAGTTGGTCATTGACAGAAAATTGTGAGAAATATTTTGAGAGTCCATGGAGCATTGGAGAAAACTACAGGCGCTGAACGATGATTGATCAATGTCATGAATCGATGCACCAACATAGTTGAAGGATCACGACAACAACGAGAGTGCACCCCTTTCATCATCAATTGATCCCTTCATGAGGTAGTAGTTGTTGTTTTGATTCTCCTTTCCCCATTATGATATTTAAGTGACAAACACAGATCAACCATGAACATGTTGATCCATGGATTCGTATGTTCATGATGGAGGGTTTAATTGGGATGATTTTGTGGAATTTATCCATGTTGTTTTATTGATGATTTCTGCTCCGTTTAAGACTACTAACAGGAGAAGATCAACACCATGATGAACGACGGTGGAGGTTTGTTCCTCAATTCTCTTATTGGGTTTCTTCCTGGTTTATTTTCTCCACGGGTTTTCCATGTTCTATGCGGGGTGTGGAAAAATGGAACGTTGTGCACCAATTTTGTGACTCTACGATCGAAAAATGAAGATCTGATTCCACAATGACCTTGTGGGGTTGTGACGACGATAGCGGATGGCGAATCTGACTAGATCGGGAAGGGTAGTTCATCAAGTGTTCTTCATGCGGGAGGATCGTTCTACATTGTTGGAGCCAATCGTAGGTACGAAAACAAAAGAATCAACTTCTCGGTGTTGGGACAACCAAAACCCAGAAGTTTCATGGGGATCTAAAGGCTATATTGACAAACAGGACATCACGGAAGGTGTGATGGCAGATGTTCGTGTTTTTAGAAATTTCAAGAATACACGTCATGTATCTCTGAAAAATAAACTGTGTAGATTGGCTCAGTGGCATCTAGGGTTTTGGAAATTAGACGGTTATCCCACGGCGTGTGACCCCAGTCACACTGCATATTGGACCTTCCATAAATATAGATGTGTATTTTGGGATGTACATGGACATGGGATGGACTAAATGACTTCAAAACACAACATGTATATCATACATGACATGGTAGAGGCAAATATGCAAGAATCGTCATGTTTTCAAGGGATACATGGAACTTGGATGAATTCCACGGCCTTGTACTCCACCACACTTCGTGTCAAGGCCAGTATCAAGGGTCACATCGTGTACCGATTACACTGGATGGCGTACATGGGTTGAAGCTGTGTACGGGAACACGACCGCATACACGGGGCCAACCCCGGATGATTCGGACACAACATGTACACCATACCACAAGCTGTGTACTGACATTTTCTACATGACCATCCTTACGACATGGTCCATTTTACATGGGTAGTACCAAGGTCTGATGAAATGACGTGTTACATTTTCACACGTCGTGTACTTTCTGGAAAATGGCTTGATCTTCTTGTGCAACTTATCGTTGAAAAGTTTTGTTTGGGTTAGTTCCCATTATTCACATTCCCATAAAGGTCAGGTATCATTTCATTCTACAATAGTATGATCACATTCAATAGGGCATTCTGTGATAGAGTCAGGAATCCCTCTGAGAGGCCCATAGCTAGTTCCTCTGTCCATTATTGTCCCATGGTAGAGTCAGTCATCGATGTGACCAACTCCACTAGGCATCGATCCTCTACCTAAATGGTGAATTCTGGATGATTCGAGGTATTTACCACGGCCTTGACAGTGATCCTCATCTGTGTATCGTGATCTTTCCACACTCATGACTGTGTCTCCCGAAATTACTGTATCTATCTATCATGATCTTTCCACTCACTAGTGTGTCTCCCGTAATGACTGTACTTATCTATCATGGATTTTCCATAAGAATAGTACTTCTCGGATGGATGTCATCATAGATATCAGACTTGTGGAGTGAGATCTCCTAGAATGAGTGATACGTTGAATCATCAAATTGAATCCCTACATGGGAGTATGTGGTTTTGTGAGTTTTCCTTAGACCGCGAGTCTGGGTTTTGAGTATATCTGAATTATGTTATAATATTTTATGATTAGTTGAAATATAATGTTTAGATCATAATATGTAATTATTTTGTGTATTACTTTATGGATTTTGGGGTCCTCTAGTGAGTATTCTTAAAGTCACCCCTACACGGGCTTTGCATGCATGTGTCATGTCTTGTGTTGATGAGTAACCATTTGATAGTTTCTAGGGAGAACAAGGATAAGACCAAGCATTCTGAGTTCCTCACAGGCTGAGGTGTTCCTAAAACCATGAGCAGTAGTCCTAGTACCTCGTTGAGTTTACAGGTTGGACTTCGTAGTTTTCATACTCTTGTTTTTGGTGGGCTTGTATTCCGAACCAGTTTTCATTCATCACATTCCTTTCGGATGTAATCTGGTGGTGGGGTTTAGTTATATGAATGCATTTGTTCCTTGGTGGTTTTTACATTTCAGCATTTTGGTCATGGAGATTTTTGTGTGTGTACAGGTACTTAGGTAATGCCTTCCATGTTAGTTATATGCCAACTCGGTCCTAGCCACCAGTACCTGGCCTATTCGAGGTGGGCTGAGGGAGTTGTGGCGTGGTCCCCTCTTGGATGGGTCATGACAAAGTGGTATCAGAGGTGGTCGGTTATACCTTAAGACCAATAGTCTATGGGAATGGTTCCAGGAAATAGTGTTATGTGTTTTTATCTCGGATTTCGGGCCATAGACTTCAGTGTTGGGGCAGGCGGCCAACGTATCCATACACCCGGACTCTGATAACTTGATTTTTGACTCGGTACATGAAAACACTAGTTTTTTTGAAATTATAGAATGGTACATGCATCATTTTGGAATGGGTTGTGTTTTCCTTGTCCTTTGTGTCAGCTATCCTGATATACTCATTGCCCATGGTACATCTTGTTTTCATACAGGATTCCTCCGCGACGCATACCCACTAGGATTCAAGAGCGTGATCACGATGATGTCCCCTGCAATGAAGAGGCTTTGATATAAGGACCAGTTCCCTAGGTGGTTCCACTAGGTTTTTCACTAGTTATTCCCCCACCAGTGGAGCAGCTCATGGTACAAGCAGTATTGACTGGTGAGGGGTGCAGGCTGAGCGCGCTCCATGAGTTTCAGAGATAGAGACCCCTCGGTTTTCGAGGTGAGCCTAGTCCTCAAGAAACAGAGGACTAGATTGAGGTAGTAACTGGAGTTTTCCATCTAATGAGGACACCAGTAGATTAGATGGTGATACTAGGAGTGAGCCTTCTTCAGGGTTCAACAGGACGATGGTGGAGTCTTACCATGTAGACTCACGATGAAGAGACTCTTTTGTGGAAGGAGTTTTAGAGGCTCTTTAGGGAGGATTTTTCTTAGGTTACGCTGAGAAAAGTGCTTATCCATGAGATTCTCCAGCTATAGTAATGCAGTATTACGGTAGCTGACTATTCATCGAGGTTCACCAACCTCACCAGGTACTCAATGGATCTGGTCAGGGATTAGTAAATCAGAGCTCAGACCTTTGAGTGAGGGCTACGACGAGACATATGAGCTAGTTTCATGACACTATGCATTTTGACATATGCTTCTGTGCTTGAGAGGGCCTTGGTGATCGAGTGATTTTTGGTGGAGCAGAGAGAGTGCCTGCAGTTAGCAACGGACAGACAGGTTCATAGACCTCGACATCGGGGTGCCAATGTCGGACATAGGGATCAAGATGTGGGGGATGTCAGAGGAGGACCCAGGATTGGGAGTCGATAGTCTAGGTCTCTCTGGTTGGATACAGTCATCATAAGAGAAGTGGTGATATGCGTGAGACAGTATTGGACATCTCGCTAGAGATTGTCCGACCCATCGAGCTACTAACTGGGAAGTGGTGGATAGACCACCGAGGCAGAGGAAGACAATGGAGCAGACGAACCCGCCCACTGGTGGATGTGGTAGAGGAGCAGGGAGAGCTACAGGTGGTGGCAGACGCTTTGACTTACTTCCACCACCACCCCTGGGATGTCCGCACCAGGATCAGAGAGTGAGAGGATAGGGGCGGGGACAACTGTATGCTGTCGGGGCACACGACCCAGGGGCTCCAGGGATGATGCAAGGTACAATCTATGCCTTCTATACCTTATCTTCAATAATCATTACACACATGCCTGTCATTCCTTCATCACCACATGTTTTGTGCCAAAATCATGAAATTCCGGTAGAGAAGTTGACTCGATCCTTATGTTTGGAGACACCTATGGGAGGGGACTCGACGATCAGACACCAATTTAGGCAGTGTGATCTTACCCTTGGTGGTAAGAGATATGGTTGGATCCTCCTGGTGATATCGTTGATGCCTAACAGCGTCATTATCGGTATGGATTTGTTATCTTTGGTCCATACCCAGATTTACTGTTTTAGGCGAAGAGTGCAGTGTGCCAGCAGTGATGGGATGAGGTATTCCTTTATCGAAGAAATGTAGATGGATGCTGTAACAACCCAAGATTTTATAAGATACATTCTTTTTAATTTCATTCATATCTTCTATTGTACGACACAATAAGATTATCTTGCGCTATACGCAACACTGTATTAGCTTGCAGTATACGCAATCACAACCTTCCTCGGTAGCGTGTCTTGTATGCAATACCAGGTTTTACTAAACAACAATATATTATTATGATATTGTTATGAACTAGCAGTTATGAATAGTGTTAACTAAATTTTGAATTTTATAACATTATTATTCATCTTAAACATTTCTAGAACATGGTATAAGAACAAAATAAATTTTTCGGGTAAAATAAGTATTTTTAAAAAAATTCAGTTTTGCCGCCTTTTGATGGAACACCCACTTTAAGTCTAGTTTTTGAAATTTTTATAAGTTCAATTTGACAAAATAAAATTATTCTTTTGAATCAGGATATAAAAATTTACATTAGATAATGTTTTGATATTTTTCCGATAACTTTCATATTTTAATGAATAGTAAAAACACACTATATTTTAATTAAAAACAACTTTTTTCATCGTAATATCTTATGTGGTTAAATTATAATATTGAATTGTTTTAAAGTATAAATAGAATATATTTTTACCATTTAATATAATGTATGTCATTAGCATTGATTTTACTTTGAATTCGCAGGTTAAATCAATTCAATCTTTTGCAATGTTTTAAAGAAAAACCCATTTTCTTTCGACAACGGGATTAATTTAAATTTAATTTCTGCATCTTTTGTGTATTGAATTTGGAAAAATTTATTCCATATTTGGAATCAGTGGGTCCAAATTATGTTAATAAGCTACTTTTTATTATTGGGCATTGTGATTAGTAACTATGGTAATTTTATTTACTATAGTTAAAGGTAAATCGGGTAATTAAGGGTAAATATAAGATTATAAAATTACGCTAAAACTAGGAAAAATCCTATTGTATGGATAAAAGTAGACCCATATAACCTAATGGTCGGATTAGATTCATTTTATGGACTTTTTCCATGAAAATAATTTAATTATTATTAAAACCAACGAATGTGACAACATGTCACTTTCTTTAATCTTATAAGTATAATAATTTTAATTCAGTGATAAACATCATGAAACTTAGAACATGAATAGTCAACAAAAATCTAATACAAGTATCTACATCATAGGAATTTATTTAGAATTTTTAGGGATTAAATAATAATCATTTATTATGACACAATGATGATGCAGTAATTGTCTTATTAATGAAATATTGACATAATTGATGTTATAAATGCCCAAATTAATGTAATTTGAGACTTTTTATGACTTAAACTAATTTGGTAGGTTAATATGACATGTTATTGTTGATATAAGTAACTTGTATAGAACTTATCATTCTGTTATAAATTTCATAAAAACCATGTACCAAATAGTGTCAAAATTGACATTTATTAGTTTTTAAATCAAATATTATATTATTAATTGTTTTGTAATTCCTAAAAATCAATGGTTCGGCCAAATTACTTAGATAAGGATATATATATTAATTATAAACAACTTGGGGTTCGTTTGGCTTGTTATGGTAAGTTTATTAAACATATAGTGTAAGAAAACAAAAAGACACGGTTAAAGTTAAATTATTTAACTTAAAGTTAAATCTAGTTGATAAGGTTAAAATAATAACCTAAACATGTCTAAATCTTATTAGATGAGAGTCTTTCTACCCATCCCCAATTTATCTTCGAAATAAGACCCTTTGGAACCATTATAAACCAAATTTGACCTTAATATAAAATAATATTTTGAGATTTGCCTAAGGTGCCCCATTCCTCCCTTATAAAAGGGCACCTCATCCCTCTTCTCCTCACACCAATTTGAGCATTCAATCTCGGACAACCCCTGCCAAAATCCCTTCTCCACTTACCTGGTATTATCCTAGAGGTCCTGGTCTTTTCAAAGACCATCCTTAGTTCTTTAAGTGGAGGTTAACTGAAGGCACGTCAAAAAGAGGTAATATCCATTATCACCGTGCGTGCGTACGTACGGAATACCGTCTCCACGCCGTGGTGTAAACTATTTTCCGCCACCACCTTAATTAGATGGGTATAATGGTATAATGAGTAAATATATATTATTATTATAAAGTGATATTGATACTTAAATAGTATACATACACTTCAACACAATTCCACTACAATGGGAACGATATCATCGCTCGTGCGTACGTACGAACTACCGTCTCCACGACGCGATGAGATTCATTATCCATGTTAACCATTCCATAATGATTATAAATTATATATAATTAATAATAATGAAATATATGACATGGTAAATCTACTGGATTTATATATATATATATATATTTCATCTACTTACTTCCATTCAAGACAATAAGGAAAGGAAAACAGCTTTCATGCGTACGTACGGACTATCGTCTTCATGAACGGTGTGTTTCATTTCATTTATCTATCTATTATATATATATATATATATAATGAATATATATGATATATAAATCATATTTTATATTCAGGAAGTAATTAAATCATGATATAAGTAATAATAATATCAAGAACAACAAGTCCAAACACCTACGATAAATGAAACGATTTTACCCAAAATGCTTCTTTAACATGGAATTTACAAAAGAACGGGTAATATAAAGTCATAATTGAACCATATATGATATCATAACAATGAATATGATTCTTTAATAAGTTAATGACATTATTTAAATCATTATAAAGGAGGTTCGGATACGTACAATGCATATCGGGCATAAGGTAAGGGAAATATCACAATCTCATTTTTATCCGAGATTGTTTATACTTTGAAATTTAATTGGGTGTATTTTATCATACACATCCATGTTTCCTCAATATTTAATATTATTTCCATACACCTAATATTTTTTAAATCCAATTTTACCCTTCGGTGAGTTTTTAGTAAAGGATATGAATGGAATCTTTTGTCGTTTTTCGTACGAGGTACTTTTTGACTTTTCCGACAAAAGTACGAAGAATGTTTTTTTAACTGATACGGAATGAATGGATTTTTAAAAAAATATTTCCAAGAATCATCCTTTACAAGTTTTCAAATTTATTTTTAATCAACTTCTTTTAGTTTAAAATTGTATGACATGTTATGAAATGAAAAATGTTTTTGAAGTAGAAAGGATATTTTCCTCAAGAATGGAGTTCAAGTGTTTTATCAAAAATATTTTCCATCTAAGATTATATAGGGTTCTGTTTCTATCCCTATTATTACATGTATTTGATTATGTTGTGATGAAAATATTTTTTATGAATTCCTTTATCTTAAATGAATTGTTTTATGATGTCATGTTGTTTAAGAATCCCATTTTTACTACATGGGTTATGCAATAATGTATGATTTATGATTTTGTGGCACACATAAGAATGGTATCATTATGAGATGGGTGGGACCTATATCTCCCTCCAATGCATTGGGTAAAGATTTTATTTCTCATGAGATAGACATGGCTGAAATGGTAGGTTATACCGGTTCAGTGAAACAGGACTGAAACGAGGGTGACTCAGTTCAGAAATGGACATTGTCCACTAAGATAGTCTTGGCAATGAGTCTTGACTAATAAGAAATGATTCTCTATGATTATGTGTGTATAACACAATGTTTCATGTTTTAAGTTATGATTATTGGGATTACATTTCACTACTATGATTTATCCCATGTAATGATATTATGATCTCTTTTGCAGGTTAATATTTACAAAATGTTATGTTCTTATGAATATGATGTGATTGATATTTCTTTTGTTTACCCTTACTGAGCATTTGATCTCACCCTTTTATGTTTTATTTTCCCCAGGATAAAAAAGAAAGGTTTTAGGTATAAAAAAGGAAGATCTTTATGGGAGATGTTGAAGATCTTTCACCATGATTAGAAGATTATATTCCGAGCTTCCAGAGACATTAACTATTACGGTCCTTGCGTGTGTGTTTTTGTTATGTACTAAGTATTCCGCCAATGTAATGTAATGTCCATGTAAGTCAGGCTTTGGGTCCCTACAGTTGGTATCAGAGGAAAGGTTTTGTCAACCTTTGGAAACTAGGATGCGAAAATTCTAGTGAGATCCCTAGAGATATTTCTAAGGTATGTCTAGGGATGTCCCTAAGGATTAGTATATGTATAGGATATAGTTCTAGAACTATGGTAAAGATCTTAGAATTTAACCTAAGATGTTAGATATTGATGTTACTTCCCCTTTATTATGATTTTTTCCTCTAACACTATTCTTTTTGGGTTTTAGAAAATGGCTGGAAACAAGATGATTCACGATAATATAGGATATTATGGACAATGGAATGATATTATTCATGAGAAACCAAATGAAATGGGATTTGGAAGTCCAACCATCATTATTATGCTGAATCATCAATCTCATAATATGATCAATAAACTCAAATTTGGTAAGTTTCCTGACTCGACTAATTTGAGAATGATGGAGTTTCATGATGATCATAGAGGAAAGAAAGTTCAATTTCCCCTATGTAAATCATGTTGGAAGAGGCATCAAGGAAAATGTTTCAAAGGAACTGAAAGATGCTTTGGGTATGGAAAAGAAGGACATAAAGCCAGTAAGTGCAAAGGAAAGGGTTCATTTAACACCATGGATGTGGATAATGGTATTGCTACGACATCAACAATGGTTAAATGTTTTAAATTTGGAATGTATGGGAATTATGCAAACCAATTCCATAAGGTAAAGCCTAATAAAGAGAATCAGTATGGTCATATGGGTAATATTTATGTTGATGATGATGAAAAGACTACAAATGATATGTGAGATGAAATAATTGTTGAAGCTCGGTAAACGAATTAAGAAGGTAGTGGAATGATTACATGTCTATCAATTATAATGTTGTATAAGTAATCTCATGGTACTATGGAATAACGAGACATCTAAGGATTTTTACACTGTTGTCTTTCCTTATGTTTTGAAGGTGTATGATTAATAGTACCAGTAACCATGAAAGGTTATTCGGATATTTTTGGAAAGTAGATGATAAGCGCATAATGAAGGGATAAGGATAAAATTAAATGTTTGATAGTATTCATGAGCTTATGACTGATATAAGGAGAAGGTTATGTAATGGATTGAGTATATAGAATTTTTGGATTTTGGTATGTGGAAAGAGTTAAATTTTGACAGCATTCATGTTTTCACTAAGGTTTAATGGGTATTCAGTTTTCAAGAGAATAAATGATTAAGGTATTCACATGATTGGAATGTGACCAACAACATATATGGGGATAAATGATGGTATTCACATTCTTGGTTGATGACATTTCAAGTAATAATTTTCTTTATATTATGAGCATGGAACGAAATATTTTAGATAATCCTAAAGATTGGAATGGATTATGTTGGACATAAGTTAGTATTGTTTAAGGATATAACTTTTGATATTATTTATGTGATGTTATGGTAATGTAGTTTTAGAAAAAGGACAACCTGCAGGATGGGCGACAGCCCATCGCGTCGGACAAGGCCGTGGGAATTGAACCCACAACCAAAGTGCGACTGGCCTTTATCGCCTACCACTGGAAAACATGAAGTCCCTGTTTAGTAGAAACTAGTTTTATTATATTAAGAATTATGATATAGAAAGTATAAGTCCATTTTAGGAACCATATATCATTAATCTCACTGTAGATGGAATTATGTATTTTTTGATAACATTTCTAACCTTTTGTTTGAGACAGATGGAATGACCCATCATTCTATGACAAGATCTATTAACACATCACGAATGATAAATTCAACTTCATTTCTTTAAGAGACGAAGTGGAAATTTTCCAAATAATGACAAACGGTGAGACTATACCAAAATCATGAAAGAATTTCTTCTAATTCCAATTTCATCAACTTTAGGGAAATGATCTTGAAAAACCAAAAATGTTGTCCTACTGCCCTTATATCCGATGAATCTGATGGTACCTTAGATCACCACAAATCAATAGCTTTGTTATTGTTGGCTTTTTCATAGACATGTTCTAAACCACTCTCCATCATAACATGACGGTTATATTTTTCTTCCATGTCCATATTTTCTCCTATATGGAAACCCAGTGATTAGTTCATTTGGGTAACCGTTATATTTCATACATTAGTTTTTAATGTTCAGTTTTGGTATTCCTTTTTACGATGTGGGTTTCTATTAAAGAAACTTCCGAATAGTAAACCATTTATAACCCCGGCGAATTTCGAGGGCAAAATTCATTTTAAGGGGGAAAGAATGTAACAACCCGGGATTTTATAAGATACATTCTTTTTAATTTCATTCATATCTTCTATTTTAATACACACCAAGATTATCTTGCTCTATACACAACACTGTATTAGCTTGCAGTATACGCAATCGCGACCTTCCTCGGTAACGTGTCTTGTACGCAATATAAGGTTTTACTAAACAACGATATATTATTATAATATTGTTATGAACTAGACGTTATGAATAGTGTTAACTAAATTTTTAATTTTATAACATTATTATTCATCTTACACATTTCTTGAACATGGTATAAGAAAAAAATAAATTTTTCGTGTAAAATAAATATTTTTAAAAAAATGCAGTTTTGCCGCCTTTTGATGGCGCACCCACATTATATCTAGTTTTTGACATGTTTATAAGTTCAATTTGACAAAATAAAATTCTTATTTTGAATCAGGATAGAAAAATTTACATTAGATAATGTTTTGATATTTTTCCGATAACTTTCATATTTTAATGAATAGTAAAAACACGCTATATTTTAATTAAAAACAGCTTTTTTCATCATAATATCTTATGTGGTTAAATTATAATATTTAATGGTTTTAAATTATAAATAGAATAAATTTTTACCATTTAATATAATTAATGTCAATAGCATTGATTTTACCTTGAATTTGTAGGTTAAATAAATTCAATCTTTTGCAATGTTTTAAAGAAAACCCTATTTTCTTTCGACAACGAGATTAATTTTAATTTAATTTCTGCATATTTTGTGTATTGAATTTGGAAAAATGGATTCCATATTTGGAATCAGTGGGTCCAAATTATGTTAATAAGATACTTTTTATTTTTGGGCATTGTGAATAGTAACTATGGTAAATTTTATTTACTATAGTTAAAGGTAAATCGGGTAATTAAAGATAAATATAAAATTATAAAATTATCCTAACACTTGGAAAAATCATATTGGATGGCTAAAAGTAGACCCATATAACATAAGGGTCGTATTAGATTCATTTTATGGACTTTTGTCCATGAAAATAATTTAATTATTATTAAAACCAAAGAATGTGACAACATGTCACTTTCTTAAATCTTATAAGTATAATAATTTTAATTTAGTGATAAACATAATTATACTTCGATCATGAATAGTCTCAAGAAAGATAATACAATTTTCTACATCATAGGAATTTATTTTGAATTTTTAGGGATTAAATAATTATCATTTATTATTACACAAAGATGATGCAGTAATTGTCTTATTAGTGAAATATTGACATAATTGATGTTATAAATGCCCAAATAAATGTAATTTTAGACTTTTTATGACTTAAACTAATTTTCTAGATTAATATGACATGTTATTGTTGATATAAGAAACGTGGTTCGAACTTATCATTCTGTTATGAGTTTCATAAAAATCATGTACCAAATAGTGTCAAAATTGACATAAATTAGTTTTTAAAACAAATATTATATTATTAATTGTTATTTAATTCCTAAAAATCTAAGGTTCGAAAAAATGACTTATATAAGGATAGATATATTAATAGTAAAAAACTTGGGGTTCTTTTGGCTTGTTATTGTATGTTTATTAACCATATAGTATAAGAAAACAAAAAGACACCGTAAAAGATAAATTATTTAACTTAGAGTTAAATCTAATTGATAAGGTTAAAATAATAACCTAAACTTGTCTAAATCCATTTGGATGAAATTAGTTAGACCCATAACCACCTTAGCTTCGAAATAAGACCCTTCGGAACCATTATAATCCGAATTTTACCTTAATATAAAATAATATTTTGAGATTTTCCTAAGTTGCCCCTCTCCACCCTTATAAAAGGGCACCTCCTCCCTCTCCTCCTCACACCAATTTGAGAATTCAAGCTCGGCCAAACCCTACCAAAATATCTTCTCCACTTCCCTAGTATCATCCTAGAGGTCCTGGTCTTCTTCAAAGACCATTCTTAGTTCTTTAAGTGGAGGTTATGTGAAGGCACGTCAAAAAGAGGTAATATCCATTGCCGATCATTTTCAATTTCTTTCTTCTCCAACATCTTCTTATTTAGTTGTTTAATGATAATGTAATAACATCAGTATTTATTATATACTGATATGTTATTATAAATATGAAAAAAACTCTAATTATCCTTCTATCCATCCTACGGAAAAAGGAAATCACCGCGCGTGCGTACGTATGGAATACCGTCTCCACGCCGTGGTGTAATCTATTTTCCGCCACCACCTTAATTGGAGGGGTATAATGGTGTAATAAGTAACTATATATGATTATTATAAAGTGATATTGATACTGAAATAGTATACATACACTTCAACACAATTCCACGACCATGGGAACGATATCATCGCTCCTGCGTACGTACGGACTACCGTCTCCACGATGCGATGAGATTCCTTATCCATGTTAACCATTCCAAAATGATTATAAAGTATATATAATGAATAATAATTAAATATATGACATGGTAAATCTAATGGATTTATGTATATATATATATTTCATCTACTTACTTCCATTCAAGACAATAAGGAAAGGAAAATAGCGTTCATGCGTACGTACGGACTACCGTCTCCATGAACAGTGTGTTTCATTTCATTTATCTATCCATAATATATATATATATACTGAATATATATGATATATAAATCATATTTTATATTCTGGATGTAAGTAAATCATTATATAAGTAATAATAATGTCAATAACAACAAGTCCAATCACCTATGATAAATGAAACGATTTTACCCAAAACGCTTCTTTAACATGGAATTTACAAAAGAACGGGTAATATAAATTCATAAGTGAACCGTATATGATATCATAACAATGAATATGATTCTGTAATAAGTTAATGACATTATTTAAATCATTATACAGGAGGTTTGGATATGTACAAATCATATCGGACATAAGGTATGGGAAATATCACAATCTCATTTTTATCTGAGATTGTTTATACTTTGAAATTTACTGGGGTGTATTTTATCATCCACATCCATGTTTCCTCAATATTTAATATTATTTCCATACACCTATATTTTTTTTAAATCCAATTTTACCCTTCGGTGAGTTTTTAGTAAAGGATATAAAAGGAATCTTTTGTCGTTTTTCGTACGAGGTACTTTTTGACTTTTCCGACAAAAGTACGAAGAATGTTTTTTTTAACTTACACGGCATGAATGGATTTTTAAAACAATATTTCCAAGAATCATCCATTACAATTTTTCATGTTTATTTTTAATAAACTTCTTTTAGTTTAAAATTGTATGACATGTTAAGAAAGGAAAAATGTTTTTGAAGTAGAAAGGATATTTTCCTCAAGAATGGAGTTCAAGTGTTTTATCAAAATTATTTTCCATATAAGATAATATAGGTTTCTGTTTCTATCCCTATTATTACATGGATTTGATTATGTTGTGATGGAAATATTTTTTATGAATTCCTTTATCTTATATGAATTGTTTTATGATGTCATGTTGTTTAAGAATCACATTTTTACTACATGGGTTATGCAATGATGTATGATTTATTATTATGTGGAACACATAAGAATGGTATCATTATGAGATGGGTGGGACCTATATCTCCCTCCAATTCATTGGGAAAATATTTTATATTTCATGAGATAGACATGGCTGAAATGGTAGGTTATACCGGTTCAGTGAAACAGGACTGAAACGAGGGTGACTCGGTTCAGAAATGGACTTTGTCCACTAAGATAGTCCTGGCAATGAGTCTTGACTAATAAGAAATGATTCTCTATGATTATGTGTGTATGCCAAAAAGTTTCATGTTTTATGTTATCATTATTGGGATTACATTTCACTACTATGATTTATCCCATGTTATGATATAATGATCTCTTTTGCAGGTTAGGATTTTCAAAATGTTATCTTCTTATGAATATGATGTGATTGATATTTCTTTGGTTTACCCTTACTGAGCATTTGAGCTCACCCTTTTATGTTTTATTTTCCCCAGGATATAAAGAAAGGTTTTAGGTATAAAAAAAGGATGATCTTTATGCGAGATGTTGAAGATCTTTCACCATGATTAGAAGATTATATTCCGAGTTTCCAAAGACACTAAACTATTACGGTACTTGCGTGTGTGTGTTTGTTACGAACTAAGTATTATGCAAATGTAATGTAATGTCCATGTACGTCAGGCTTTGGGTCTCTGCAGTTGGTATCAGAGTAAAGGTTTAGTCAACCTTTGGAAACTAGGATGTGAAAACGTTAGTGAGATCCCTAGAGATATTTTTAAGGTATGTCTAGGGATGTCCCTAAAGATAAGTATACGTATAGGATATAGTCCTATAACTATGGTAATGATCATATAATTTAACCTAAGATGTTAGATATTGAAGTTACTCCCCCATTATTTTGATTTTTGACTCTAACACTGTACTTTTTGTGTTTTAAAAAATGGCTGGAGACAAGATGATCCACAATAATGGAGGATATTATGGAAAATGGAATGATATTCATCATGATAACCCAAATGAAATTGGATTTGGAAGTCCAACCATCATTATTACGCCGAATCAGCAATCTCATAATATGATCAATAAACTCAAATTTGGTATGTTTCCTGACTCGACTAATAAAAGAAATATGGAGTATCATGATGATCATAGAGGAAAGAAAGTTCAATTTCCCCTTTGTAAATTATGTGGGAAGAGGCATCAAGGAGAATGTTTCAAAGGAACTGAAAGATTCTTTGGGTATGGAAAAGAAGGACATAAAACCAGTAAGTTCAAAGGAAAGGGTTCATTTAACACCATGGATGAGGATAATGGTATTTCTATGACTTCAACAATGGTTAAATGTTTTAAATGTGGAATGTATGGTAATTATGCAAACCAATTCCATAAGGTAAAGCCTAATGAAGAGAATCAGTATGGTCATATGGGTAATATTTATGTTGATGATGATGAAGAGACTACAAATGATATGTGAGATAAAAAACTGCTGAAGTTCAGTCAACGGATTACGAAGGTAGTGGAATGATTACATGTTTATCAAGTGTAATGTTGTATAAGTAATCTAATGGTACTGTGGAATAAAGAGACATCTAAGGATTTTTACACTGTTGTCTTTCCTTATGTTTTGAAAGTGTACGATTAATGGTACCAGTATCCATGAAAGGTTATTCAGATATTTTTGGAAAGTAGATGATATGCGCATAATGAAGGGATAATGAGAAAATTAAATGTTTTATAGTATTCATGAGCTCATGACTGATATAAGGAGAATGTTATGTAATGGATTGAGTATATATAATTTTTGGATTTTGGTATGTGGAAAGAGGTAAATTTTGACAGCATTCATGTTTTCACTAAGGATTAATGGGTATTCATTTTTCAAGAGAATACATGATTAAGGTATTCACATGATTGGAATGTGACCAACAAGATATATGGGGGATAAATGATGGTATTCACATGCTTGGTTGATGACATTTCAAGTAATAATTTTCTTTATATTATGAGCATTGATCAAAATATTTTAGATAAGCCTAAAGATTGGAATGGATTGTGTTGGACATAAGTTAGTATTGTTTAAGGATATAACTTTTGATATTATTTATGTGATGTTATAGTAATTTAGTTTTAGAAAAAGGAAAACTTGCAGGACGGGTGACAACCCATCGCGTCGGACAAGGCCGTGGGAATCTAACCCACAACCGAAGTGCGACTGGCCTTTATCACCTACCACTGGCCTACAGGAAGTCCCTGTTTATTAGAAACTAGTTTTATTATATTAAGCAATATGATATATGAAGTATAAGTCCATTTTAGGAACCATATATCATTAATCTCACTATAGATGGAATTATGTATTTTTTGATAACTTTTCAAACCTTTTGTTTGAGACAGATGGAATGACCCATCATTATATCACAAGATCTTATAACACATCACGAATGATAAATTCAACTTCATTTATTTAAGAGATGAAGTTGAAATTGTCCAAAGATTGACAAATGGTGAGACTATACCAAAATCACGAAAGTATTTCTTCTAATTCCAGTTTCATCAACACTAGGGAAATGATCTTGAAAAACTAAAAATGTTGTCCTACTGCCCTTAAATCTGATGAATCAGATGGTACCTTATATCACCACAAATCAATAGCTTTGTGATTGTTGTCTTTTTCATAGCCATGTTCTCTACCACTCTCCATCAGAACATGACGGTTATATTTCTCTTCCATGTCTATATTTTCTCCTATATGGAAACCCAGTGATGAGTTCATTTGGGTAACCGTTATATTTCATACTTTAGTTTTTAAAGATCAGTTTTGGTATTCCTTTTTATGATGTGGGTTTCTATTAAAGAAACTTTCGAATAGTAAACCATTTATTACCCCGACGAATTTCGAGGGAGAAATTCCTTTTAAGGGGGAAAGAATGTAACAACCCGAGATTTTATAAGATACATTCATTTTAATTTCATTCATATATTATATTGTATGACACACCAAGATTATCTTGTGCTATACGCAACACTGTATTAGCATGCAGTATACGCAATCGCGACCTTCCTCGGTAGCTTGTCTTGTACGTAATACCGGGTTTTACTAAACAACGATATATTATTATAATATTGTTATGAATTAGAATTTATGAATATTGTTAACTAAATTTTTAATTTTATAACAATATTATTCATCTTACACATTTGTTGAACATGGTATAAGAACAAAATAAAATTTTTGGGTAAAATAAGTATTTTTTAAAAAAACACAGTTTTGCCGTCTTTTAATGGTGCACCCACATTAAATCTAGTTTTTGACATTTTTTTAAGTTCAATTTGACAAAATAAAATTCTTCTTTTGAATAAGGATATAAAAATTTACATTAGATAATGTTTTGATATTTTTCCGATAACTTTCATATTTTATTGAATAGTAAAAACACGCTATATTTTAATTAAAAACAACTTTTTTCATCGTAATATCTTATGTGGATAAATTTCAATATTGAATGGTTTTATAGTATAAATAGAATATATTTTTACCATTTAATATAATGTATGTAATTAGCATTGATTTTACCTTGAATTCGTAGGTTAAATCAATTCAATCTTTTGCAATGTTTTAAAGAAAAACTCGTTTTCTTTCGACAACGAGATTAATTTTAATTTAATTTCTTCATCTTTTGTGTATTGAATTTGGAAAAATGGATTCCATATTTGGAATCAGTGGGTCAAAATTATGTTAATATGCTACTTTTTATTTTTGAGCATTGTGAATAGTAACTATGGTAAATTTTATTTACTATAGTTAAAGTTAAATCGGGTAATTAAGGGTAAATATAAGATTATAAAATTATCCTAAAACTTGGAAAAATACTATTGGATGGCTAAAAGTAGACCCATATAACCTAAGGGTCGTCTTAGATTCATTTTATGGACTATTTTCCATGAAAATAATTTAATTATTTTTAAAACCAAAGAATGTGACAACATGCCACTTTCTGAAATCCTATAAGTATAATAATTTCAATTTACTGCTAAACTTCAGGAAACTTCGAACCTGAATAGTCTCCAGAAAGCTAATACAATTATCTACATCATAGGAATTTATTTAGTATTTTTATGGATTAAATAATTATCATTTATTATGACACAAAGATGATGCAGTAATTGTCTTATTAATGAAATATTGACATAAGTGATGTTATAAATGCCCAAATAAATGTAATTTGAGACTTATTATGACCTACAATAATTTTATAGGTTAATATGACATGTTATTGTTGATATAAGTAACTTGGATATAACTTAGCATTCTGTTATGAATTTCATAAAAATCATGTACCAAATAGTGTCAAAATTGACATAAATTAGTTTTTAAAACAAATATTTTATTATTAATTGTTATTTAATTCCTATAAATCTGGGGTTCGGCCAAATTACTTATATAAGGATAGATATATAAATAATAAACAACTTGGAGTTCGTTTGTCTTGTTATGGTATGTTTATTAACCATATAGTGTAAGAAAACAAAAAGACACGGTAAAAGTTAAATTATTTAACTTAGAGTTAAATCTAATTGATAAGGTAACAATAATAATCTAAACTTGTCTAAATCCTATTGGATGAGAGGATTCCGACCCATCCCCACTTTATCTCCGAAATAATACCCTTTGGAACCATTATAAACCGAATTTGACCTTAATATAAAATAATATTTTGAGATTTTCCTAAGAGGCCCCCCTCCTCCCTTATAATGGGGAACCTCCTCCCTCTCCTCCTCACACCAATTTGAGCATTCATGCTCGTCCAACCCCTGCCAAAATATCTTCTCCACTTCTCTATTATCATCTTAGAGGTCCTGGTCTTCTTCAAAGTCCATCCTTAGTTCTTTAAGTGGAGGTTATGTGAAGGCACGTCAAAAAGAGGTAATATCCATTACCGATCTTTTTCAATTTCATTCTTCTACAACATCTTCTTATTTAGTTGTTTCATGATAAAGTAATAACATAATTATTTATTATATACTGACATGTTATTATAAATATGATAAAACTATAATTGAACTTCTATCCATCCTACGGAAAAAGGAAATCACAGCACGTGCGTACGTACGGAATAACGTCTCCAGGCCGTGGTGTAATCTATTTTCTGCCACCACCATAATTGGATGGGTATAATGGTGTAATGAGTAACTATATATGATTATTATAAAGTGATTTGATACTGAAATAGTATACATACACTTCAACATAATTCCACGACCATGGGAACGATATCATCGCTCGTGTGTACGTACGGACTACCGTCTCCACGATGCGTTGAGATTCATTATCCATGTTAACCATTAAAAAATGATTATAAATTATATATAATGAATAATAATGAAATATATTACATGGAAAATCTAATGGATATATATATATATATATATGTCATCTACTTACTTCCATTCAAGACAATAAAGAAAGGAAAACAGCATTCATGCGTACGTACGGACTACCATCTCCATGAAAGGTGTGTTTCATTTCATTTATCTATCTATAATATATATATATATACTGAATATATATGATATATAAATAATATTATATATTTTGGAAGTAAGTAAATCATGATATAAGTAATAATAATGTCAAGAACAACAAGTCCAAACACCTACGATAAATGAAATGATTTTACCCAAAACACTTCTTTAACATCGAATTTACAAAAGAACGGGTAATATAAAGTAATAAGTGAACCATATATGATATCATAACAATGAATTTGATTCTGTAATAAGTTAATGACATTATTTAAATCATTATACAGGAGGTTCGGATACGTAAAAAGCATATCAGACATAAGGTAAGAGAAATATCACAATCTCATTTTTATCCGACATTGTTTATACTTTGAAATTTACTGGGGTGTATTTTATCATCCACATCCATGTTTCCTCAATATGTAATATTATTTCCATACACCTAAAAATTTTTAAATCCAAATTTACCCTTTGGTGAGTTTTTAGTAAAGGATATGAAAGGAATCTTCTGTCATTTTTCATACGAGGTACTTTTTGACTTTTCCGACAAAAGTACGAAGAATGTTTTTTTAACTTATACGGCATGAATGGATTTTTAAAACAATATTTCCAAAAATCTTCCTTTACATGTTTTCAAATTTATTTTTAATCAACTTATTTTAGTTTAAAATTGTATGACATCTTAAGAAAGGAAAAATGTTTTTGAAGTAGAAAGGATATTTTCCTCAAGAATGGAGTTCAAGTGTTTTATCAAAATTATTTTCCATCTAAGATAATATAGGGTTCTGTTTATATCCCTATTATTACATGGATTTGATTATGTTGTGATGGAAATAATTTTTATGAATTCATTTATCTTATATGAATTGTTTTATGATTTCATGTTGTTTAAGAATCCCATTTTTACTACATGGGTTATGCAATGATGTATGATTTATGATTCTGTGGCACACATAAGAATGGTATCATTATGAGATGGGTGGAACCTATATCTCTGTCCAATGAATTGGGTAAAGATTTTATATCTCATTAGATAGACATGGCTAAAATGGTAGGTTATACCGGTTCAGTGAAACAGGACTGAAACGAGGGTGACTCGGTTCTGAAATGGACTTTGTCCACTAAGATAGTCTTGGCAATGAGTCTTGACTAATAAGAAATGATTCTCTATGATTATGTGTGTATGCCAAAAAGTTTCATGTTTTAAGTTATGATTATTGGGATTACATTTCACTACTATGATTTATCCCATGTTATGATATTATGATCTCTTTTGCAGGTTAAGATTTCCAAAATGTTATGTTCTTATGTATATGATGTGATTGATATTGCTTTTTTTTACCCTTACTGAGCATTTGAGCTCACCCTTTTATGTTCTCTTTTCCCCAGGATATAAAGAGAGGTTTTAGGTATAAAAAAAGGATGATCTTTATTGGAGACGTTGAAGATCATTCACCATGATTAGAAGATTATATTCCGAGTTTCTAAAGACACTAAACTATTACATTACTTGCGTGTGTGTTTTTGTTATGTACTAAGTATTCCGCAAAAGTAATGTAATGTCCATGTACATCAGGCTTTGGGTCTCTACAGTTGGTATTAGTGGAAAGGTTTAGTCAACCATTGGAAACTAGGATGCAAAAGCGTTAGTGAGATCCCTAGAGATATTTCTAAGGCATGTCTAGGGATGTCCCTAAGGATAAGTATACGTATAGGATATAGTCCTAGAACTATGGTAACGATCATAGAATTTAAACCTAAGATGTTAGATATTGAAGTTACTCCCCTTTTATTATGATTTTTTTCTCTAACACTATTCTTTTTGGGTTATAGAAAATGGATGGAAACAAGATGATTCACGATAATGGAGGATATTATGGACAATGGAATGATATTCATCATGAGAAACCAAATGAAAATGGATTTGGAAGTCCAACCATCATTATTATGCTGAATCATCAATCTCATAATATGATCAATAAACTCAAATTTGGTAAGTTTCCTCACTCGACTAATAAAAGAAAGATTGTGTTTCATGATGATCATAGAGGAAAGAAAGTTAAATTTCCCCTATGTAAATCATGTGGGAAGGGGCATCAACGAGAATGTTTCAATGGAACTGAAATATGCTTTGGGTATGGAAAAGAAGGACATAAAGCCAGTAAGTGCAAAGGAAATGGTTCATTTAACACCATGGATGAGGATAATGGTATTTCTATGACATCAACAATGGTTACATGTTTTAAATGTGGAATGTATGGTCATTATGCAAACCAATTCCATAAGGTAAAGTCTAATGAAGAGAATCAGTATGGTCATATGGGAAATATTTATGTTGATGATGATGAAGAGACTAAAAATGATATGTGAGATGAAAGAATTTCTGAAGCTCGGTCTGCGGATTACGAAGGTAGTGGAATGATTACATGTTTATCAAGTGTAATGTTGTATAAGTAATCTCATGGTACTCTGGAATAAAGAGACATCTATGGATTTTTACACTGTTGTCTTTCCTTATGTTTTGAAAGTGTATGATTAATGGTACCAGTAACCATGAAATGTTATATAGATATTTTTGGAAAGTAGATGATATGCGCATAATGAAGGGATAATGAGAAAATTAAATGTTTGATAGTATTCATGAGCTCATGATTGATATAAGGAGAATGTTATGTAATGGATTGAGTATAGAGAATTTTTGGTTTTTGGTATGTGGAAAGAGTTAAATTTTGACAGCATTCATGTTTTCACTAAGGTTTAATGGGTATTCATTTTTCAAGAGAATACATGATTAAGGTATTCACATGATTGGAATGTGACAAACAAGATATATGACGGATAAATGATGGTATTCACATGCTTGGTTGATGACATTTCAAGTAATAATTTTCTTTATATTATGAGCATGGACCGAAATATTTTAGATAAGCGTAAGGATTGGAATGGATTATGTTGGACATAAGTTAGTATTTTTTATGGATAGAACTTTTGATATTATTTATGTGATGTTATAGTAATGTAGTTTTAGAAAAAGGACAACATGTAGGACGGGCGACAACCCATCGCCTCGGACAAGGCCGTGGGAATCGAAACCACAACCGAAGTGCGACTGGCCTTTATCACCTACCACTGGCCTATAAGAAGTCCCTGTTTAGTAGAAACTAGTTTTATTATATTAAGCAGTATGATATATTAAGTATAAGTCCATTTTAGGAACCATATATCATTAATCTCACTATAGATGGACTTATGTATTTTTTGATAACTTTTCTAACCTTTTGTTTGAGATTGATGGAATGACCCATCATTATATCACAATATCTTCTAACACATCACGAATGATAAATTCAACTTCAATTATTTAAGAGATGAAGTGGAAATTGTCCATAGAATGACAAACGGTGAGACTATACCAAAATCACGAAAGTATTTCCTCTAATTCCAATTTCATCAACTTTAGGGAAATGATCTTGAAAAAAAAAATGTTGTCCTACTGCCCTTATATCTGATGAATAATATGGTACCTTAGATCACCACAAATCAATAGCTTTGTTATTGTTGGCTTTTTCATAGCCATGTTCTCTACCACTCTCCATCAGAACATGACAGTTAGATTTCTCTTCCATGTCCATATTTTCTCCTATATGGAATCCCAGTGATGAGTTCATTTGGGTAACCGTTATATTTCATACTTTAGTTTTTAAAGTTCAGTTTTGGTATTCCTTTATACGATGTGGGTTTCTATTAAAGAAACTTTCGAATAGTAAACCATTTATAACCCCGACGAATTTCGAGGGCGAAATTCATTTTAAGGGGGAAAGAATGTACCAACCCAAGATTTTATAAGATACATTCTTTTTAATTTCATTCATATATTCTATTGTACGACACACCAAGATTATCTTGCGTTGTACGCAACACTTTATTAGCTTGCAGTATACGCAATCGTGACCTTCCTCGGTAGCTTGTCTTGTACGCAATACCGGGTTTTACTAAACAACGATATATTATTATAATATTGTTATGAACTAGACGTTATGAATAGTGTTAAATAAATTTTGAATTTTATAACATTATTATTCATCTTACACATTTCTAGAACATGGTATAAGAACAAAATAAATTTTTCGGGTAAAATAACTATTTTTCAAAAAAATGCAGTTTTGTCGTCTTTTGATGGTGCACCCACATTAAATCTAGTTTTTGACATGTTTATATGTTCAATTTGACAAAATAAAATTCTTCTTTTGAATCAGGAAATAAAAATTTACATTAGATAAAGTTTTGATATTTTTCTGATAAATTTCATATTTTAATGAATATTAAAACACGCTATATTTTAATTAAAAACAACTATTTTCATCATAATATCTTATGTGGATAAATTATAATATTTTATGGTTATATAGTATAAATAGAATATATTTTTACCATTTAATATAATGTATGTCATTATCATTGATTTTACCTTGAATTCGTAGGTTAAATCAATTCAATCTTTTGCAATGTTTTAAAGAAAACATGTTTTCTTTCGACAACGGGATTAATTTTAATTTAATTTCTGCATCTTTTGTGTATTGAATTTGGAAAAATGGATTCCATATTTGGAATCAGTGGGTCCAAATTATGTTAATAAGATACTTTTTATTTTTGGGCATTGTGAATAGTAACTATGGTAAATTTTATTTAGTATAGTTAAAGGTAAATCGGGTAATTAATGGTAAATATAAGATTATAAAATTATCATAAAACTTAGAAAAATACTATTGGATGGCTAACAGTAGACCCATAGAACCTAAGGGTCGCATTATATTCATTTTATGGACTTTTGTCCATGAAAATAATTTAATTATTATTAAAACCAATGAATGTGACAACATGTCACTTTCTTAAATCTTATAAGTATAATAATTTCAATTTAGTGATAAACTTCATGAATCTTAGAAACTGAATAGTCTCGAGAAATCTAATACAATTATCTACATCATAGGAATTTATTTATAATTTTTAGGGATTAAATAATTATCATTTATTATGACACAAAGATGATGCAGTAATTGTCTTATTAATGAAATATTGACATAATTGATGTTATAAATGCCCAAATAAATGTAATTTGAGACTTTTTATGACTTAAACTAATTTTATAGGTTAATATGACATGTTATTTCAGATATAAGTAACTTGGTTATAACTTAGTATTCTGTAATGAATTTCATAAAAATCATGTACCAAATAGTGTAAAAATTGACATAAATTAGTTTTTAAAACAAATATTATATTATTAATTGTTATTTAATTCATAAAAATCTAAGGATCGGCCAAATGACATAGATAAGGATATCTATATTAATAATAAACAACTTGGGGTTCGTTTGGCTTGTTATGGTAAGTTTATTAACCATATAGTGTAAGAAAACAAAAAGACACAGTAAAAGTTAAATTATTTAACTTAGAGTTAAATCTAATTGATAAGGTTACAATAATAACCTAAACTTGTCTAAATCCTATTGGGTGAGAGGATTTCGACCCATCCCCACTTTATCTTCTAAATAATACCCTTTGGAACCATTATTAACCGAATTTGACCTTAATATAAAATAATATTTTGAGATTTTCCTAAGGTGCCACTCTCCTCCCTTATAAAAGGGCACCTCCTCCCTCTACTCCTCACACCAATTTGAGCATTCAAGATCGTCCAAACCCTACCAAAATATCTTCTACGCTTCCCTAGTATCATCCTAGAGGTCCTGGTCTTCTTCAAAAACCATCCTTAGTTCTTTAAGTGGAGGTTATGTGAAGGCACGTCAAAAAGAGGTAATATCCATTACCGATCTTTTTCAATTTCTTTCTTCTCCAACTTCTTCTTATTTAGTTGTTAATTATAAAGTAATAACATCAGTATTTATTATATAGTTATATGTTATTATAAATATGATAAAACTATAAATAAACTTCTATCCATCCTACGAAAAAAGGAAATCACCGCACGTGCGTACGTACGGAATACCGTCTCCACGCCGTGGTGTAATCTATTTTCCGCCACCACCTTAATTGGATGGGTATAATGGTGTAATTATTAACTATATATTATTATTATAAAGTGAGTTGATACTGAAATAGTATACATACACTTCAACACAATTCCACGACAATGGGAACGATATCATCGCTCGTGCGTACGTACGGACTATCATCTCCACGATGCGATGAGATTCATTATCCATGTTAACCATTCCAAAATGATTATAAAGTATATATAATGAATAATAATGAAATATATGACATGGTAAATCTACTGGATTTATGTATATATATATTTAATCTACTTACTTCCATTCAAGACAATAAGGAAATGAAAACGGCGTTCATGCGTACGTACAGACTACCATCTCCATGAACGGTGTGTTTCATTACATTTATCTATCTATAATATATATATATACTGAATATATATGATATATAAATCATATTTTATATTTTGGAAGTAAGTAAATCATGATATAAGTAATAATAATGTCAAAAACAACAAGTCCAAACACCTACGATAAATGAAATGATATTACCCAAAATGCTTCTTTAACATGGAATTTACAAAAGAACGGGTAATATAAAGTAATAAGTTAACCGTATATGATATCATAACAATGAATATGATTATATAATAAGTTAATGACATTATTTAAATCATTATACAGGAGGTTCGGATACGTACAAAGCATATCGGACATAAGGTAAGGGAAATATCACAATCTCATTTTTATCCGAGATTGTTTATACTTTGAAATTTACTGGGGTGTATTTTATCATCCACTTCCATGTTTCCTCAATATGTAATATTATTTCCATACACATAATAATTTTTAAAATCCAATTTTACCCTACGGTGAGTTTTTAGTAAAGGATATGAATGGAATCTTTTGTCGTTTTTCGTACGAGGTACTTTTTGACTTCTCCGACAAAAGTACGAAGAATGTTTTTTTAACTTATACAGCATGAATTGATTTTTAAAACAATATTTCCAAGAATCTTCCTTTACAAGTTTTAATGTTTATTTTTAATCAACTTCTTTTAGATTAAAATTGTATGACATCTTAAGAAAGGAAAAATGTTTTTGAAGTAGAAAGGATATTTTCCTCAAGAATGGAGTTCAAGTGTTTTATCAAAATTATTTTCCATCTAAGATAATATAGGGTTCTGTTTCTATCCCTATTATTACGTGGATTTGATTATGTTGTGATGGAAATATTTTTTATGAATTCTTTTGTCTTATATGAATTGTTTTATGATGTCATGTTGTTTAAGAATCCCAATTTTACTACAGGGGTTATGCAATGATGTATGATTTATGATTTTGTGGGACACAAAATAATGGTATCATTTTGAGATGGGTGGGACCTATATCTCCCTCCAATGCATTGGGTAAAGATTTTATATCTCATGAGATAGACATGGATGAAATGGTAGGTTATACCGGTTCAGTGAAACAGGACTGAAACGAGGGTGACTCGGTTCAGAAATGGACTTTGTCCACTAAGATAGTCTTGGCAATGAGTCTTGAATAATAAGATATGATTCTCTATGATTATTTGTGTATGCCAAAAAGTTTCATGTTTAATGTTATGATTATTGGGATTGCATTTCACTACTATGATTTATCCCATGTTATGATATTATGATCTCTTTTGCAGGTTAAGATTTCCAAAATGTTATGTTCTTATGAATATGATGTGATTGATATTTCTTTTTTTTACCCTTACTAAGCATTTGAACTCACACTTTTATGTTATCTTTTCCCCAGGAAATAAAGAAAGGTTTTAGGTATAAAAAAAGGAAGATCTTTATGGGAGATGTTGAAGATATTTCACCATGATTAGAAGTTTATATTCCGAGTTTCCAAAGACACTAAACTATTATGGTCCTTGCGTGTGTGTTTTTGTTATGTACTAAGTATTCCGCAAAAGTAATGTAATTTCCATGTATGTCAGGCTTCGGGTATCTAAAAATACATCATATAATGGGCTCATTCATAGTAGGGTGCAGCCGATCACCCATAATTTGGCTATCCTTTCCCTCAAAGCAGTAGATGTGATGAGTTCCCAGTTCCCAGCAGTAGTGGTGGATTACAAGGACTTCTTTCCCAAAGATGTTCCAGGACTATCTCCCCACCAGTAAATCGACATCTGGATTGACTAACACCCCAGGAAGTGATCGATTTACTCACCAGCATATCAGATGGCTCTCACCGAGCTTCGCGAGCCGAGGGTGTAGTTGGAGTATTTTCTAAGAATGGTTTTCATGAGACCCAACAACTCAACATAGGGGTCCTCAGTCTTGTTTTCCAGGAAGGTAGATGGGAGTTTGAGGTTTTGAGTCGACTACCAGCACCTGAAATAGGTGACAGTGAAGAATAAGTATCTAAAGCCACAGATATATAACCTCTTCGGCCAGCTGAGAGTGGCATAATGGTTCTCTAAGGTTGACCTTTGATCATGTTATCACCAGTTACGAGTACGAGATGAGGATATATTGAATACAACTTTTAGATGTTGCTATGATCATTATGAGTACTTGGTAATGCCTTTCGGCCTGAAAATCTCCCCCACAGTGTTAATGGGTCTGATGAACAACATCTTCCAGCCGTACATGGACTGGTTCATAGTGGTCTTCAAAGATGACAACCTTGTGTACTCGGTGTCAGAGGAGGAGCACGTGAGACACCTGTGGATGGTTCTAGACATACTCCTGGAGCACCAGCTTCATGGGAAGATCTTAAAGTGATAGTATTGGATTCAGGAGGTTCACATTTAGGGACATGTCAACTCAGTATAGGGAGTAGATTTGTACCCATCCAAGGTGGAGACAATGTTAGCATGGGAGCCACCTCGGAGTGTGATGGAGGTGTAAATTTTTATTGGTTTGGAAGGATATTCCCAGAGAGTCATTCATGATTTCTCCCGAATATCAGCACTAAAGACATCCTTGACCAAAAAGGGGAATCACTTTATATGGACAGAGAAGTTCAAGTTGGATTTCAAGCAGTTGAGATAGTGTTTATGTGGCACCTCAATCATGAGATTTCCAGAGGACGTTATATAGTAGGTATTTTTCTACGACATATTAGGGACCAGGCATTGATGTGTCCTGATGTAGAGGTAGGCAGTGATTTCTTATGGTTCGTTCCAGCTTAGTCCACATGAGAAGAACTATGCAACCCATGATCTAGAGTTGGAAGTAGTATACTTCGCATTGAATTTGTGGTGACACTACCTTATGGGTGATCGGTTTGTCTACTATGACCACAGGATCCTCAAGTACATATTTTTTCCTAAGGATATGAATCCGACATAAATGAATTGAATAGAATTCATATAGGAATATGATTTTGAGATCATCTAAACTAATGAGAAGGGGAACAAGTTGTCAGATTCTCTTACCAGAAGGTCGAGATCACAGGTATTGAGTGAGGAGACAAAATAGTTATCCACATTGTAGTTGTCTTCCGTGGATAGAGAGGATACAGCTTACCTATATTCGATGGTTGTCTCCCCTCCACTCTTACATCTTGTTTTGGAGGATTAGCTAGGGGATGTCGATAGTGAGGCTTTACTTGCTCAGTTATCCGGAGGATATGGTCCGAATGGATATTCTCAAGGTGGGGAGCACATACTTCTATTCAGAGGATGCACTGTTGTACAAGTGTTGATACATGAATAGATCCTTAGAGAGTTTCATGTATCCCCATTGGTGGTAAATATAGGAGTGTAGAAGAATCACTATGATAATCGATGATAGTTCTGGTTTTCAGGAATGAAGAATGTAGTGGTAGAGTTTGTTTCTCGATACCTTACATGCTAGCAAGTGAAGGATGAGCATGAGGTCCCAGTGGGATTACATCACCTCCTAGAAGTTACAGAGTAGAAGTGGGATGGAATATCAATGGAATTCATAACATGCTTACCACGGATGTCCAAGGGGCATGATTCCATCTGCATGATCGTTGACTGACCCGCCAAGCCGGCCCATTTTTTAGCTGTTAGGGTGCAGAGTTCTGTATAGAGCATGTTACTCTTCTACATGTAGTAGATAGTTCGTCTACATGGAGTCCCCTAGACAATAAGCTCAGACTGAGACTACCTTTTCACATCTCGTTTGTGTAATTTATTGATGGAGGCTTTCGGGAATTAGCTATGCTTGAGAGTATCATTCCATCTTTAGACAGATAGTCAGATGGAGAGGACCATTCAGGTTTTAGAGGATATGTTGGGGGCCTGCATCATGGAAATCGGTTGTAGTTGGGAGGAAAACCTACCACTGGTGGAGTATTCCTATAATAATAGAAACCAATCCACCATTTGTATGGCTATGTTCGAGACCTTGAATGAGAGACCGTTCCGGTCATCGCTTTGCCAGACAGACCCCGGAGAGTCAGTACTCGTGGGTCCATAGTTGGTACGAGCTACTACCGAGAAGGTGCATACCATCCCGGTGTGGATGAAGATTGAACAAAGCCATAAAAACTCTTACTCATACATATGAGGGAGGTCCCTAGAGTTTGAGGAGTGGGACCATGTATTTCTTCAGGTCTCAACTCGATGAGGGTTACTGATGCTTTCCCGAGGCAGCAAGCTATCTATGAGGTTCATCAGACCTTTTCAGATACTACACTGAGTTAGAGAGTTGGCGTACTACCTACCTCTACCACCGATGTTACATCACGTACAAGATGTCATCTATGTGTCGCAGCTGAGGAGGTACGTGCATGACCCATCGCAGGCCATCGACTGGGGAGAGCTGGACATAGAAGATGGAGTGACCATGGATGGGTACCTGATGGGGATCGAGGATCAACATGATATGATCCTTCGTGTTCGATAAAGTCCCTTGTTGCATATCCAGTGGCACCACAGGAATCTCCCTGGGAGTATGTGGGTGCGAGAGGTACAGATATGTGCCTAGTACCCACAACTTTTTGAGTATCCTTGTTTTGGAATTTTAGGGACATAAAGCCCCGCAGAGGGAAGAATGCAATGCCTATGATTTTTTCATTTATTATTATTAAACTTATATAGAAATATTACGAGCCCATGCACTGATATGAAACATCATTATGAGGCCCGGTGATCCCAGAGTGGAGGTTGGGTCTTTGTTATGTTTATTTAGTAGGCATATGTGCACATTTGTGGTAGTTTCAAAAAAGATACCTAGATTAAAAATATGAGGGTGTTGTTGCGCCCGAGACGACGACTTTACCAAAGAAAGAGTCCAACCTCGACCGGCCTAGGTCGAGGGATAAAGTTAATTATTAGACATTTTTAGTAATATAAAATAAAACAAATTCTAAATGTTTTTTTTTATTTGGAAACATCCATTGCGGCATGATGATGGGGCAGCTAATTTATTAATAAATGCCACGTCATAATGACTCTAAAACCACAACATAAACTCATTAATGCCTAAGTGCGAAAGAGTTCTGAAACACATTCCCCTTTTTAGGGATTAATAGAATGTTGGTTGTTGAAATAAAATTGAGAGACAACTCTAGAAAATATGTGGATCATTGGAGCAAACTCTCAGTGACGAACAATGACGGATCAAAGCCGTAAATCAATGTTCCAAAAAACTTAAAGGATCTCGATGATGATGGAAGTGTGACCCTTTTGTCAGTGGTCGATCCCATCTTATGTTTGGGGTTGTTATTTCGATTCTCTTATCCCGGTTATGAGATTTAAACTATAAACGTGGATCAACTACAAACATGTTGATTTGCGGATTCATTTATTCTTGTGACAGGGTTTTATTGGGATGATTTCAGGGAATTGATACATGTTTCTTTTTTTATTTCTTCTATGATTATCCATACTAATGAGATCATATCAACACCGTGATGAACGATGACATAGGTTTGTTCCCCGATTTTCTTATTGGATTTCTTCCCCCTTTCTTGTATTCGCGTGTTTGTTGCGTTCTTTGTAGGGTGGGGAACAAAGGAATGATGCACACTTGTTTTACGATGCAATGATCCCAAAATGAAGATATGACACCAAAAAAAAACCTTTCAGAGGTGCGACGAAGAAAGAGGATGACAAATCCGACTAGATCGGGAATGTCCGTTCTTCGAGAGTTTTTCATGTGGGAGGATTGTTGCACATTTTCAGAGCCGATTGGATTTCAGAAAATAAGTGAATCAGATTCTTGGTGTCGGGGTTACCAAAACCCAAGATCCTGATGCTGATTGGATGGCCGAATCGACGAATGGGACATCACGGAATGTGTGACGGAATAGGTTTTTATTTCATGAAATGCCAATGAAACACGACATGTGTCTCTGAAGAACGTACCATATGGATTGACACTGTGGTGACTAGGGTTTTGGGTGACAGACAGGTATCAGACGCCATGTGACCTCGATCATAGAACATGTTTGACCATTCCCCAAGCTTGACTTGTATTTTGGGAAGTACACGGACAAGGGATAGACAACACGGATTTAGAACACGGTGTGTAGATCCTATGTGACATGGAAGTGGAAACAACGTGGGACTCAACATGTATCCTTGGGACACAAAGACATGGGATGGAGTACATGGTGTTTTCCTCCACCACCCGACCATGCAATGCCAGCAACACGGCTCACCCCATGTACTGATTACAAAGGATGGTGTACATGGGTTGAAGCTATGTACGGGCATACGAAAACATACATGGAGTCGTCCCTGGATGACACGTAAATGGCATGTACTCCATATCACGATTTGTGTACAAGCTTTTTCTACACGACCAACCATAAGACACGAGTCGTTGTAAATGGGCAGTACCCGGGGTCTGGAGACACGGTGTGTGACATTTCTACACAATGTGTACTTTTTGGAAAATGGATTGATCTTCTTGTCCAATGTATCTTGGACATGTTTCCTATGGGTTAGTTCCCCTTTTTCTCATTCCCCTAAGGGTCAGGTATCATTTCCTTCTATATGTGTATGAACCCTTCAATAGGAAATTCTAGGATAGAGTTAGGCATCCCTCCGAGAGGCCTAGAGTGAGATCCTCCATCCATTATTGACCCTAGGTAGAGTCAGGCATCGACGTGACCAACTCCACCAGGCGTCGATACTCTACCTAGTAGGTGAATTCCAAATGAGTCATGATATCCACCATTTCCCTGGAAGTGATCCTCATATGTGTATCATGATATTTCCCCACTCAAGTGTGTGTCTCCCAAAATGACTGTATATATCTATTGTGATCATTCCTCGCAGGAGTGTGTCTCCCATAATGGGTGTACCATTCTCTCAAGGATTTTTCCGATGAACAGTGTTTCTAGATCGTACGTCATCAGAGCTATCCCACTTGTGGAGGGTTTTCTCCCAAAACTAGTTATTTGTGAAATCGTCAAATTGATTCCTTAGAAGGGGGTATGTGGTTGTGCGACTTGTCTCTAGACTGCTGGCATGGGTTTTGAGTATATCTAGATTGTGTTATCCTATTTTATATTTAGTAGACATATAATGTGTAGAGATGACTATGCCTTTCATTTGTGTATTTCTTCTTTGTTTTGGGGTCCTCTATATAGTATTGTTATACGTAACCCTGACCATACTTTTCCCACACATGGCGTGTCTTTTGAAGACGAGCTGCCTTTTGACATAGTCCAGGGTGGACCAAGACAGGACTGAGCATTCTGAGTTCATCACATGCCGAGGTGTTCCTACAAACATGAGGAGCAGTCCCAGTACTTCTTTGGGAATACAGGTTAGACAATGCAGTTTTCAGACTCTTGTTTTTGGTAGTCTTGTATTTTGTCTCAGTTTTCATTCAGCACATTACATTCAATTGTACTCATTTGGTGGGGTATGGTTGTATTCATGCATATGTTCCTTAATGGTTTTTTCATTTCATCATTTTGGGAATGGAAATGTGTTCATGTTTACAGGTACAGAGGAAATGCCTCCCATGTTAGTAATATGCCTACTCGGTCCTAGTCACCAGCCCCTGGCCTATTAGTGGTGGGCTTGGGGAGTCGTGGAGCGTGCCCCACTAGGACGAATCATGATATCCTTAGTACACATTATATAATTAAGGATATTCTTGTCATCTATCCATTGAAATTCACCTAGATAATATTTATATAATCCAACCAAGATTATGGATTTGAAAAAATCAAGCCTTATATATAGCATAACGTACATGAATTCCCCAGTTTCTAATGAGTATGGATTTCATTCCATCCTTTATCATTGATCATGTGTCTAATGGAACATTTGGTTGGAATGATAAATTTCATGTGACAGCAAAAGCAATCCCTTATGGGATTCTTCCATTTTTAATCTCTTTAGTAACATGCCAATGAATGTAATTAACTAAGTCAATGTTTTCTATCAGATCTTTCCAAATGGATCCTTATACCATGAATAGATGTTTTTTCAATTAATTACTTCATAGAGAATCATTTATTTTACCATGATATATTGGAAAATAATATTTTTTCTACTAATTAGCCTTATATAATGGATATAAAATATTTGAAAAATGACCACACTCCTACAAAACTACCTTTAGACACAAGGGTTATATTCATTCTTTATGAGACCAAATCCCATTATTGATTCACTAAACCAAATGTTCATGACTAGGATTTTTTATTTTATCCATAAATGGATCTCTGAAACATGAATACTTGGTGGGTAGCCTTTTGAATCACAAACCCTTCAGGATGTGTTATATAGACATATTCCAAAATGATTTAATTATGGAAATGTTTTTTCATTTACATATTATAAATATCATAGTCATGGTAATATTATATCTAATGTATAACTATGATTTATTTTATTATGATAATTTTTGAAATGGTTTGATTATATTTTATTCCTTTATGATGTTAAACCATTTTGAAAATAAATTTTCATTATGGGTACTAATGTGTCCATAAATTTATAGTTACTTCTTAAATACCCATTTACAACTAATGAGTTTTACATTCACTACAATATTTACTAAAACAAATACTTTGTTATAGTACCTGAAATTTATTTCATAATTCATAGATTGTTTCCATTTTCAAGATTTAATTCCACATATTTCTTCCTTTTAGGATAAAATATCATTATTATAACCTAATATTGAGTCCACATCATCGATGACCAGAAACTAAAATAATTATAGTTCTTTAAACATGCTTGTACTATTATACAGTACTTTCGTCTCCATAATTTTTACTTCAATAGTTATTAGTGGAATTTTTTCTTTTGAAAAAAACTATTTGTCATATGTATATAATTCGTCGAAGACAATCTTACCCCCAATATCAATTTTTGAGATTTAGTCCCTTTCATGAAATGGGGGACATTTGTAAACCCCAAAATGTTAATTTAAAAGATAATAGAGTTAAAAAAAATTTGTTTCTTCATAAAACATAATAAAGACACAATTATGGCCTTTGGGGGGAAGTTTTTTACAATAAACATCCTTAGAATACGCTTCACAACCCTACACTCCTATTTTAAAAATATGGGATTATTTCCATAACAATGTTTATATTTTATACCAGTTGTATCTTTAGCTATAACGTGTTTTATTATATATTCTAATGTCTAAAATTTATATCCCCAAAAGAATAATGGAAGACCCAGATGACTCATCATTGATCTGACCATGTGTAATAGTGTACAAATACTCTTTCCTCTTACACCATTCCATTGTGTCATATAAGGAAGAGTGAGTCGATTTAAAATAAAAAAATCTTGTAAATAATCAATGTATTCGGATTAAGACATTATTGGACAATGTTGGCGCTGGGTTTCTTAATCTTCTGACCAAGATAGTTCACAACTACATTTTTATGGTTAATCAATATATCAATATAATCTAACTTATTCCTGATTATGTATACAAATTCATATATACTAAAATAACAAGTAAAAGTAATGATGTATGAGTACTCACCCCTAGACCCAACTAAAAATGTTCTACACAGATTGATGTGAACCTACTTAAGAATATCAATGGGTATTTATCCTTTTAAAAAAATTGGATTTTGTCATTTTTTTCTTACAATCTTGTGTTAAAAACACAAAGTGTTTTTAGATTAAATGAATCCCAATATCCATCATGGGGAAATATAGTCAAATGATTTTATTTTACATTATTTAGATGGTGATTTTATTATTGGGTGTGTTATGATTCTTCTGATCTATCTTTTCTATTGATTTTCATTATTTTGTTTCTATAATCTAACATGTAACTACCTTTTTTTAATTAATCCTTACAATAAACAATTCATACTTTATAAAATAAGAAACAATTATTTCCAAATTTTAAAATTAATCCTTTTGTATCAACTATAGATACATAATTAATTTTTTGTTAACTAATGGTGAATATTAATAATACATGAAAACCATGGTCATTTGATTTAGAAATGTGAAGTGGTAGTCCACATTAGTCACAAAAATAGGTCTCATCCCATTATATTCATATATATATCTTACTTACCTAGGTAATATTCTTGAATACACATGGTTCATGTATTTGAAAACATACATGAGAACCACATAATGTATCTAATAAAACAATTATAGGAATATATGTATTACTCATGACAATGAAAACTCGTGAAAATTTCCATTTATTATTGGTGTGGGTTTTTTTCCTTCTAGTGGACCATTCTGCAATATAATAAATATATTGCACCATATTACCTTACATTCCCCTAGAATATAATATTTTTATAAGGGTGGTATATTGAATATTGAAACATGGAGTTTTTAATATAAATATTTTCCAAGCATTTAATTTTATTCATAATAAGGAATTAAGTATTTTCATACATTATATGTTTTATTCATGGAAAATTAGAGATAGAAGATCGGGGTGAGACATCATTATGTAGAGAATATTGAAATTGAAAAAATATTATATATTCATTGAGAGAGTTATAAAATAATGTGGGTAGTAAGAATTTATTTAGGTACCTTAAACCCAAGAAACCACTAGGATCTAAATATATATAATATATTTTACTATGTGAGGGTGATCTAGTGCACCTTATCTATGATTACTCATGAATAATTCCTTTTAGATATCATATAATTCTTGTATTTCTCTCTCCTTATATACATCACAAATATGTTATAGAATGTTATATTCATCCATGTTTTAATAAGACTCCACGAGTTCTCTAGAAATATATGAAAACATTAAAAACTAAACATATAACATGCCATTCAATGGATTTCAATATATAGTGAACTCTTCACTACTCAACTCCTTTGAAATAAGATAAGAGATTTGGGATTCAAAAACATATAATTTTTGTTAATGGAGAAACTCAACCCAAAACTGTCTAAACAATTCTTGGAATTTACTACTAGTTATTACAAGGAATTTCTCTAAAATTAATCATAGAGATAATTAATTTGGTTTTCTTTTCATTGTTATATATTAATAGAGTATATTATTAGTACTTATCTTGATTACATCTTAAGTGATACATAATAATAAATGATTTTCATTAATTCTACCAATATTTTATTATGTCAAAATGACCCTCACCATTGAACTCAGAATATACCATTACATTATACATTCTAGTCAAAAGGATCGATTTTTCATCCTTGTGATCCAAACCATGTCCCTGAATACAATTAGATGTTGTTTAAGATGGAATATTTCCAACTGTGGGCTTACAACTCCATGTTCTATTGAGTAGACTCCCCAATCATGAAATCCCGACTCATATTTCCTAAACACTATATAAATTTTTTTTTTGAGAAAACAATGGACATTATATTCAATAAAGACATGGTTAATTCAACACATCGTCTAAGTTAATACCTTTAATAATTAAGAGATCCCCTAACTATGGCCTGAACTGACACTTTAAGAATGGTTTGTCTTAATTTAGACTATAGAAGGCATAATGACATAGTATTTAATTATGAGATTTTGTTTATTATGGATTAATTTTCCAAATTTATCTTTTACATGTCTTATTAATATTAAGGTGATTTTAAATAAGTTATTAACCATGTATTAGTAAAACATTTACACATAAACCCTTTATTTTCATTCCACCATTATCTATCAATAAATTAAAATGTAATAGTGGTCTTTTATTCATAAAATATATCATGAATACACATAATTAAAACAGATATATAAATGATATTTTCAGTAGATTACCCAATTGTTGATTTATTAACTAGACAATAAATCAACCTATGGCCCAAGGGGAAAGATGCATCTGTTGTTCGTGGAACAATTTTATACAATAAAACTATCTAATAATGTATCACTCAGGTTGGTTTCATCATAGTTTCTCCTTTAACTACATCTACCTCATATCCACCTTTAACTGACTTAGTAAAACATCATATAATCTTTTTATTACATAGGTTTTATTACTTTACCACAGGTGAGGGGAACCAAATTATTGGTTTTGTAGAATTAAATAAAACAACCATGGACATGCAATTACTACAAAATAAAATAGGGAGGGATGACTTATATACCATCAAATTTAATTTAATAACATACAATTATAGATCCATGTGATGAATTAAATTAAATAAAACTAGAAAAATCAATGTTCTAGTCAAATATCTTGATTAGTATACATATGCAATAAATTTAATTTAAAAACATCTTTCAACAATTCATTTCTGTTATTTCTTCAACAATATAAAATTCGCATAAATTAATCCCATTAATTATCTTATTAATTCGTGATTTCTGTTTATCTTATACAATACAATTTTCTAGGATAATCTCATCTAATGTTATTTAAATGAAACTTTATGTATTTTATTTTATTTTAAATATATTAAAATAGTACACAACTTTTAATCTAGGAAGAAACACAATGTCTACTTGTCCAAAATACTCATTATTGTCCTTGATGTATACAATTCAGTCTTATGAAAATTTCATACATGGAATGTGTTGTAATTTAATAGAATATACTATTAAATTAATCACACACAGAAAACATAAAAATTATATTTCATGTTTGATTTAATGAAAATAGATTATATACTATGAAATTATAGTACATGACCTATAGTTTAAAATATTATGCAAAATTAATTTTTAATTTCATATATTATAAAACCTATTGAGTGACATGTACGATTAATTTAATTACTCATGAAAATTTATTGAATTAGTTATGATAGGGAAATTAATTAAATTTAATATTTCCATGTAAACATGTAATGTTCACGACATGTGCAATCTAGACACATGACATATATCTTTCTTCACTAACTGATCAAAGTTCACACCTATGGACTTAGAGTTTTCTTCTCATTGGTATTAATGTGGTATAAAATGTGCATAAAGGATACACAGTGTGTAATTCAAGTTGCATTTTTTTTAACCTATATAAATAGTGTATTAAATATATATGGTGTATTAATCACATGATGAGTCATAACCTAATGTAAAACCCCTATAACGGTGATCCACACTTTCTCCATTGAACTTTTAAGACCACTGAAGAACGATCGAGTGCTAAAATAGCTAATTAATCACCATTCATTATTTTACATTGAACACTTATCATTCCTTGGGAAAAAAGGCACCTATCTCATCTTTCTAATTCTTGAGAGGATTAGAGGATGATGTGGATCATTATATAAATATGTTGTGAAGAATGGTTATCCTTCTCTAGAATTAGATATAAGTCTATTTATATATCTAGTGTTAGTATTTAATATTTAATTAATTTTACAAGGCCCCTTAAAAATTTATTAAACCCATATCAAACCCCATGCCATGTAATAAAATTATAATATTATTTTATTTATAGTGCGCACTAACTGAAAAAATGTTAAATATTATTTTACCATCTTGATAATTAATATTAATCATCAATCCTAATCTCGGTTCAGTCGTCATAATTTAATGTTATTGAATACGCAAATAAATATTATCGTAATGTATTAAATAAATAAATAAATAAATAAATATTCTAATGACTATCGGGTGAATAAATATTTATTTAGTAACCATATAAATAAATAATTAATTAATTTAATAAGTAAATATTTATTTATTAGGATGTGAAGAACATGTGATGAATAATTATATATATTTATATGTGTGGGTGTAATTGAATAATTATCATGAAAATAAATATTTATTTACTATTGATGATCATTTAATAAATCATTAATAAATATAATCTCTAGGCCTAGAGAATAATATTTATATCAATTTTTAAATATGACTAATATTTAGTTGATATAAAAAATAATAATTTCTGTGTGACCAGGTAGGCCTCTTCCTCAATGGAAATAGGTAGGGTTTCCTAAATTCCATGATTATAATCTAGAATAAAATCATGGGACACATAGAGGAAAGTGATATTTCATAATGGAAAGCCCACATTTGAACACTCAAAATGTAATATAATTTTTTTTTTAATATTTCATCATGATGTTTCCATACATATGTCATATACCTTAATGCTTGAAAAGTCATTATGGAAATTACTATTTCTTCACCAGAATGATAATAGAATTTATTTCTATATTTCCATTATAATTAATGGGTTAGGATATCAACCTAATAAAAATATGAGCGAAAAATTCTACCCTAACTTAATCATTAATAACATATCAATCATGATAGACCCAACGTACCCAACAACTTTTTTATCACATGATATCACAATTTATAGAAATACATCAATGCGCATTAGTCCTGACATGAATTAATAAAAATATTACAATATATGAATTATAAAAAATTCTTATAGATAAAAATATCCTATGAATCCTAAACACGTGGGATTCCTATAAGTGATTTGATTCTCACTATCTCGTATATTGGAGATTTCCATGTGATAACTTCATGAGATGGAGTCTCATGTACTTGAAAGTACTCACACATGATATTAAATATAAAATTTTCCCCATCATAGAATGTTATAAAATCATAGAACATATTTTATGAATATATTCATAGCATTTCATGGTTTTCATCATTTTGGGGAACAATTTTTCCATTCTCAATGTGAATGATACATTAGATCATTATTAGATTAAAGCCACACAATGTTATGGGTGATAAAAAATAATACATTTTAATTAATATTCACTTCTTTGAATATAAATTGAATATGAATTACAAACAGTTTGTTCTAGGACACTAAATCCAACATCAAAACCACTTCTGTTTTAGTAGCCACAAAATATATATAACTAATTTGTATGTTAATGGATTTAAACTCCCACTATATATTTATTCACCCATCTAGGGTATATTAAAGACAATTACCATGGATATATTAAAACACCGTATAGATATTTCATGGTCCCTACATGGTCTTCTAGAATTACTATCTTAGGGAGTATAAAAAATCATTTCACTAAAATTCCTCATATATTGAGCATACAATATTACCATATCCTTATCAAAAATACAATATAATTGAATTGAACCTAACTAATAACACTATAACATATACTGCACCATTAAATATTCATACCTTTATATATTCAAGTTATTGATTTTATCTAGGGGTTCCTACTGGATCCATTTTTCATCACCAATGTTAATTCATACATATATTATGATGTATGAAATTTGTTATGATGTATAGCCAAAACAATAATTGGCTTGGACCTAGTCCTAGTTTGTTATGATGTATAGCCAAAACAATAATTGGCTTGGACCTAGTCCTAGTTCGTGTGTCCCTTATTGATTTAAAACCACCAAATGTAAATATCTAAGAAAAAGGTACCATAATTAGAAATTGTTTCATAACCACATTAATATATGGCATGGAACTTTGAAAATCACATTCACTTCATCACCCATGGCTTAACATCACTGTAACAGAAATTTTAAAAAAATTAATGGAATCCATTCTTAATTGTCATTGTAAAAGGAAGTGTACATAAATTTCATCCTCCCACCTCAAAATTTTATTCTATTTAGTTTCACTATTTTTTCTATATGTTTAAATTGTAGACTTTAAAAAATATCTTATAAAAATTCAACAACTACTATAAATAACATTTCCACCATAATTGAGTCACAAAATAATTTATCTATGAATTATAAATATTAATATTCATGAAATATCTAATTTTACATATCATGATATTTTCTATATCATTAAATATATTAAAAAAATTTATCATGATATAATTTTCTATTATTCTACCCTAACAAAGGTAATTAAATTTCCATCATCAAATAATAATTTTTCTCTATCATCTATCAATTTTAATTCCTATATTCACTAATTCTATAAACATTCATCATCCCCAAATCTGAAAATTTTAATTATTCATTGAAGTTAATAAGTTCTAAAAAAATTTTTTCGACCCGTCATTCCCAATTCAACCATTCACCATTTAAATTCGTTAAAAATTTCAATATTAATTAACAATTTCTTATCTATACTCATTTAAACTATTCAATATGAATTATTATCTTATCAGTTTCATATTTATTAATCAGCTTCAAATTGATCATGTTAATGGAATCTAATTATTTAATCATTTAATTCATAACCCTAATTCCAATTTATTTTCATCATCTCTTATGAGGATATTATGATTCATTTTTCCTACACAAATAATCTGATAATGATAAATCCGCATTTATAATTGAGATGATGATAATTATCATTCACTTTCCATTATTCATTGATGAACAATATTCATCAGTCCTATAATGAGCACCACTATTCATTTGTCCATAATCTCTCTCTGTAACATTTCATGTAAGTACTGAATAATATATATTTTTATCTATGTCTATTTATGAATTAAATAGTGTTTTAGATGCATAAAATGAGAATTAATCCAATCTTAAGCATAGAATACACTATTATTTTTAAAAGATTGTTTTACTACCTTTTGATGGAAAACCATTTTTAAATCGAAATTTTGACAATATTATAAGATGTATTTTTCTAAATAAACACATTATTTATGATTGAGACATTGAAATTTACATTGGATAATTTTTTTGTTATTTTTCTGACAATGTTCATTTTTTAATGAATAGTGAAAAATACTGCATTTTACAACAAAACTGCATTTTCTCCTAATTTAATTATATGGATAGATGATCTTTTTAATTGGTTTTAAAGTGTAAATAGAATATATTTTTACCATTTAATCCAATAGTGGTCATTATAATTAATTTCACTTTGGAATTGGGCATTAACTTATGCCAAACTTTTCAAAGATATTTTTTCCAAAAAAACCGGTATTTGTTTTGACAACTGGAATTATTTTTAAATTATTTATTAAATTTCGGTTTTTTGAATTTGTTAAAATTAATTAAATATTTTTAATCAGACAGTCTAAATTATTTAATCAAGACTCTTTTGTTTTTTGGACTTTGTGAGTAGTAACGACGGTTATTATCGGTAATTATCATGATTAATTAGTAATCAGGTTGTTAAGGATAATAAAATAATATAATAATAATAATAAATGACACCAAAATGTGTCCTAATTCTATTGTCTGTGTCATGTACAACCATGAGATTCCTTGTGCCAAACATGGGGACCCCATGGAATCACTTTTATGTGATAATGACTTCTTATATTTGTATTTTTAAAGAAAGTTAAATATAACAATGAATGTATCACCTAAGTAAAAAAATTTTAATTTTGTCTAAATAAATGATATATTGGACTATAAATAGTAATTTTAAATACTAAGAAAAATTCCTACATCATAGTATTTTTTATATAATTTTTAGACATTAAATAAATTAAATTATTTATGACATCATAATGATGCAGCAATTATGTCATTAATGAACGATTTACATAAAATGAAACTATAATGTAAAATATAAGACTTACACTTGTCATAGACCTATTTTATGAGTATATTTAGAACCCTTATCACCTAATCCTCTAAATACATCAATGTGAGACCTTTAAAATCCAAAACTCATTTTAAAATAAAGTAACATTTTGTACCTTTCCAAGATTGTCCCTCCTCTCCTCTTATAAAAGGACCCCACCTCTACATCTTTACCCACACTTCTCAAGCCTTTGGCTTGGCCAATCCCTTCTCATTTTATCTCTCCACATCCCTCTCTTCATACTAGAAGCCTTACCTTAGTCAGAAATCTCTTCAAGAAACCATTCTGGTTCAAACCAAGAAGAGTTAACCGATTTAAAGGTAAAGTCTTCTCTAATGTTCTTTTGTTTTATTTTGATTCTCCAACCCCCTAAACTCATTTTATTCATTACTATTGTAACAAAACCAGTATCTTCAATATACTAGGATTTTTTTATAATAATTATTCGATTTACACTTTCACACACCTTCATCTAATGGTTAAAGAGAATACTGTTTCCGTGGATGGTGAATTTCTACCTCACGAAACGATGATTGTTCAATATTCTTCTAACACCTAAAAAGGTGGCCATTAAGATGAAAATATTTTTATATATGATATATAATATATTTATGTTTTTCTTAAGATTCTGTATTTTTCATTTTTGGTATAACTTTATGGTTACTATTATGGGTAAACGTGATATCTTCATTTTTGGATGTGCGGACTACCGCCCCCTCTAAGTGATTGGATTCATTAATGCCATATGTGGGACTTATAAATGATGGATTTTAAGATATTATATATGATATTATATCGAAATTATAATATACCTTTATATCATTATGATTACATTCTATAAAATACGAAATCGAAATGAACGTAGCGTTCATGCGTACGTACGGCTTACCGTCTCCTTGAATGGTTCATTTCATTTCATACCTCTAAATGTTATATAATATTGTAAATGCATGTATATACTGGATATATATGAAATATATGATATATAAATCATGAATATAATTATGGATATAATGGATATTTTACCACATGAAAAACTTGTAATTATAAAGAGTATTTTTGGCTCAAGTACCAATGATCAACGAAACGACCATTATTAACATAAATAATTACATAGTGTTCATAACATGGTAATAAGTGATATAAAAGGAATAATGATCTTTAAAAAGCTTCTTATGCAAATAGAAGTTAACTCAAGTTTATTATTCAGGATATTAAAGAACGATCGAGTCAAGTCAGTTACGAGGTAAGGGACTTCGTCTCAATCTCCTTTCATTGAGACATATTTTGTTTTATACACAACTTTCTTTTATACGGTGTATAAACCCCTTTGAATTTTATGTTTATTCAAAAGGAATATTTTTTTATATGATACCTTTACTAAACGACAAAAGGGAATGTTTTTTTTGTCATACGTATGTGGTGAAAATGACTTCTCCACCACCGTGACCATTATTTGAGTTTCGGCTTCCTCTTCAAGCCATAACTTTTTTAAAAAATGATAAATAAATACCATGTTTTACTTTTCATTTATTTTGGTATTGAAAATGGTTATCATAATGTTTTTATTATATCAATGTGTTGTATTGATATATTGTGATTGAAATGTGGGAATGTTATGTTACCTTTATGCATGTTTTATGTGATACGATTATGTTATGGTTCTTGGGCATTGTTATGAAGATGGGTGGTTCTGTGATAATCTAAGGGCGGGTGAGCCCGATATATCTCTCCAATGCATTGGGTAACGCAAAGGGGTTAAATATTAAGGTTTCTCTGATGAGAATTAGGGAATATACTGTGATGGGTATTCCAAACGTAACCATGAGGGTTACTCCCTATGTAAGAATGTTATGAATGCCTCGTGTTACCTTTATGTATTATGATTTCTATGATTTATTCATGATTTGATGATTTATTTTAAAATTCTTATGTTTTTTGAGTAAAGTATGATTTCATACATGGACTAATGTTTTCATTTCATAGTTTTAAATCCCTTACTGAGCTTTTTATGCTCATCCAAAGTTTTTGAAATGTTTTTCATAGGTCAAGGGAAAGGTATATGATGTGATGATAGGGTCAAGGAAGTGTCATGAAATAATCCATGTTTTGTTTTAAATATGTTTCTTTTGATTTAAAAAAAATGAATACTATCTTTTATGTAACCTCTTTGTTTAAATGTGGAATTTAATGCATGATTTATGATCTAATTATCTAAAACTCTAAACCTTTAAAGATCCTCAATGTGTAATCTTGTAATAACTCAAGATTAAGTAGTGTTTAATTCTGGGGCCGTATTGTTGGTATCAGAGGTCAGTTTAGATAAATTTACGAGCTAGAATTATATTAAATGGTTATCCAAAAATATTTTATTTATGGTCAAATTGAAATGATATAGCATTTGAAGATTAACATGTTTCTTTATCTAAGACATGTTTGTTTAGAATGATTTTCCATAGTAGAAACATGGAAGGAGTGCTAGGAAGGCATACAGAAGGAAATAACCTTTCGAAGGAGCATCCTAAGATGGTCGGAATTAGAACTGAACAGTTTGTTGGAGTAATGGCGTAGTTGACTCAGGCGATAAATGTTGGTGGTATCCATGCACGAGATCATCCAGATTAACTGCAGAGAGACATGTCAGTGGTGAAATATTTCATGACGCAACATCCCCCATCATTTAGAGGATCATCTGACCCTGTGCTAGCTGAAGGGTTGATTAAAGCACATGAGAAGATTTTCAATGTCATGTGGTGTTCAAAAAAACAAACGGTTAGTCTTGTTATTTACCGTTTGGAGGGTGATGTAGATCTGTGGTGGTCGATGGATAAAAATATCAGGGATGCTGATGAGATTTATGCTCTCGACTGGGATGAATTCAATGGTATGTTTCTTGAGAAGTAATTTCCTAAGGCTGTTTGACTTAGGATGGAAAAACAATTATTGTAATTGAGGCAAGAGGGAGACTCATTGGCTGCCTATGAAGAAAGGTTCACTCGATTGGAAAGGTATGCTTTTGATTTTATCCGAGACCTTGATAGTAAAATCTATCGTTTTACTCAGAATTGAAGCCAAAATATTAAAGGGATTTAACGTCTCGTGAGTTCAAGAGTTACGAAAAGCTTGGTCAATGTTCTGAAAAGGAGGAAATGGAATCTGACAATGATCAAGTGTTCTATAACAACCAACAGAATAAGAGACCGAGGTGGCAGGAGAAACGAAAGGATTCTTCCAAAAGATCTGATGGTAAGAAAACTAAGTTTCCAGTTTGTGATAAATGTGGTAAAAGCATGCTGGGGAATGTCTTCTGAATTATAGAAAGTGCTACCGATGTGGTAATATGGGACATAAGGCTCGTGATTGCACTAAAAAAGATCAGGGTGATGGTAAGACAAAATTTTATTTATAGATAGTGAAATGTTTAAAGTGCAATGAGATGGGTCATTATACAAATGAGTGTCCGACAAAGAGCTCGAGTAACGGGAAGCAGTTAGACTACAAGAAGAAAGGGTTGGTGATATCCATTGCAACTACTTCAGCAGATGTTGGCCCATAATATGAAGTGGTATCAGGTAGTTTGATTGTTTTATCTGATTATGCCAGTGTGTTGTTTGATTCAGGGTCTACACATTCTTTCATCTCTGAAAACTTTTCAAGTAAAATGGGAATACCATCTCAAGAAATGACTACAAAACTTGTAGTAAAAACATCTGGGGTAAATGTTGAGGAAAAAAGAATATTTACGAATTTTCCTATCCATATCCGTGGAAATAACCTACTTGGAAGCCTTATTGATTTACCTCTAGTAGATTTTGATGTTATCCTGGGTATGGATTGGCTATCTATTTACCATTCTAAGTTTGACTATTGAGAAAAAGAAGTTTCTTTTAAGAAATACTTTCAGTTTTTGTACAAGAATGAACCCTTATTGTTGATAACATATCAAGAGACCGAGAAACCTGTAAAATATGGAAATAAATGTCACCTTAAACATATTGTTAAAAACAAAGGAACGGTTCAGATTAATGATGTGCCAGTGGTAAATGAGTATCCAGATGTTTTTCCTGATGAATTTCCTAGAATAATACTAGATCGGGAAGTTATGTTTAATGTTGACGTAGTTCCTGATGCAAAGCCAATTTCAAATCCCTCCTTATCGAATTGCTCAAATTGATCTTTTATAGTTGAAAGAGAAATTGTAAGATATCTTAGAGAAAGGTTTCATTCGACATAGCACAACACCATGGGGTGCTCATTTTTTATTTGTTAAAAATAATGTTGGTTCATTGACACTTTTCATTGATTATAGAGCCTTGAATAACATCACTGTTAAGAATAAATATCCTTTTCCTCATATCGATGATTTGTTTGGTAAGCTCTAGGGAGCTCAGTTTTTTTCAATGTTTGACCTGAGATCGGGGTACCATCAGTTAAAGGTAATGTAAGAAGATATTCCATAGACCGCGTTTCGTACAAGATTTGGCCATTATGATTTTGTAGTAATGCCTTTTGGGCTAACCAATTCACCTGCTGTATTCATGGACCTTATGAATATAATTTTCAATGAGTTCTTGGATAGGTTTGTGGTTGTTTTCATTGATGATATTTTGTTGTTTTCTAAAATAATAGAGCTGCATGAAAGACATTTAAGGGTTATTTTTGAAAACATTAAAAGAAAAGAAATTGTATGGCATATTCGGCAAGTGTGAGTTTTGGTTGCAACAAATTTCTTTCCTTGGTCAAAATGTTTCTAATGATGGGATAACTGTTGATCCTTAAAAAAAGGTTTTTGAAAAATGGCGAAGACCCAAAAATGTAACTGATATTCGTAGCTTCCTTGGTTTGGCAGGATATTACTGAAGGTTTTTTAGAAATTTTTCACGGTTATCTAGTCCACGAACTAAGCTAACTCGGAAGGGTGTTAAGATTATCTGGACAAATGAATGTGGTGATTATTTTCAGGAATTAAAAATAAGATTGGTGAATGCTCCAATTTTGGCACTACTTTCCAGGAATGGTGAGTTTGTTATCCACAGTGACGCTTCATTGAAAGGACTTGGTTGCGTCCTAATTCAGAATGATCAGTTAATTGCTTATGCTTCACGACGGTTGAAAACACATGAGGTAAATTACCTACACATGATTTGGAATTAGCTGATGTTGTTTTTTATTTAAAAATTTTGAGGAATCATTTGTATTGAGAAAAGTGTGAAATATATACCGATCAAAAAAGTTTAAAGTATATATTCACTAAGAATGAATTGAACATGAGACATAGGAGATGGATGGAATTAATCGAGGATTATGATTTTACAATTCATTACCATCTGGAATAAAAAAACTAATAAAGTGGATGATGCTTTGAGTCGAAAAAGTAATGCTTCATAAACAATGTAATGTTTGGGACGTGACGCTTTGGTTAAGGATTTGATGAACTTTGTCATGAATTTTTTTGGTATAGGATGTCCTTCTATTTTGATTCAGGTATCAGTGAAATCTTTACTATTAGACAGAATTAAGCAAGCACAGAAGCAGGAGAATGAGTTGCAGAAAAAGGTAGAGCTGGTTCAGAATGGTAAGTTTCCTGAATTAAACATTGATAATGATTGTGTTTTGAGATTTGGGAAGATATTATGTGTGTCGTGTGATTCATAGTTGAAGAGATAGTTGTTATGTGAAGCTCATAGTTCTCCATTTTCAGTTCATCCTGTCATAACTAAGATGTATAGAGATCTTCAGGAGTATTACTGGTGGGACAGAATGAAAAGAGACACTACTGATTTTACTGTGAAGATTTTGACTTGTCAACAGGTTATAGCCAAGTGGCAGTAACCGAAAGGGATTCTTCAGCCTTTACCAGTTCCATAGTGGAAATGGGAGAATATATCCATAGACTTCGTTGTGGGATTTCCGAAGACACATCGAGGTAATAATTCAATCTGGGTTATTATTGATCGTTTGACTAAATCATCTCATTTCCTTGCTATACGAGATAATTTTTCCCAAGATCAACTTTCCCATTTGTATCTTAAGTAGATAGTTAGGCTACATAGAGTTCCTCTATCCATTGTATCTGACCGTGATCTCAGGTTCACTTATATCTTTTGGAAACTCCTTCAGAAGTCATTAGGTAATGAATTAAATTTTAGTACGGATTTTCATCCTCAATCAGATGGGCAGTCAGAACGAACAATTCATACTTTGGAGGATATGCTATGTGATTTTTCAATGGACTATCAGGGAAGTTGGGACAAATATCTTTTTTTGGTTGAGTTTTCTTATAATAATAGTTTTCATTCCAGTATACAGATGGCACCATTTGCGGTATTATATGGGAAGCGGTGTCGAACTCTAGATTTTTGGGATGAAGTAGGTGAATTAAAGTTGATGGGACCATAATTGGTATAATAGATGGTAGATAAAGTTCAGCTGATACCGAAACACATGAGAACAGACCAGAGTAGGCAGAAGAGTTTTGCAGTCAACAGGAGGAAGGATATCTCTTTTGAGGTAGGGGATCATGTTTTCACAAAGTTTCACCATGGAAAAGTGTGATGCGATTTGGTAAGAAAGGAAAGCGGAGTCCAATGTTCATTGGACCATATGAAATTCTGGGGGAGAGTTGGATCAGTGTCATACTGAGTGGCATTACCTCTGAGTTTATCTTAGGTACACAATGTTTTTCATGTTCCAATGTTAAGAAAGTACATGCCAGATCCATCTCATGTTTTGAGTCCAGAGATAGTTTAGCTGGAAGAGAATATATCTTTTGAGGAATGACCGGTCTAGATTCTTGACCATAGGGAGGAAGTGTTGCGGAATAAGGTGATTCATCAGGTAATGGTTTTGTGGAAAACCACATGATTGAAGATGCAACATGGGAATCTGAAAATGCAATGAGGGATAAATACCCCCACTTATTCGATAAGTAAATAAATTATAAGATGCAATTTTCTAACTGGGGGAAGGATGTAACATCCCAAGTAAGTACTGAATAATAGATATTTTTATCTATGTCAATTTATGAATTAGATAGTGTTTTAGAGGCTTAATATGAGAATAAATGTAATCTTAAACATAGAATACACTAATATTTTTATAAGATTGTTTTACTTCCTTTTGATGGAAAAACATTTTTAAATAAACTTTTTGACAATTTTATAAGCTCTTTTTGTCAAAATAAACATATTATTTGTTATTGGGACATTGAAATTTACATTGGATACTTTTTTGGTATTTTTCTTACAATGTTCATTTTTTAATGAATACTGAAAAATACAGTATTTTACATCAAAAATGCATTTTCATCTAATTTAATTATATCGATATATTACCTTTTTAATTGGTTTTAATGTTTAAATAGATAATATTTTTTCATTTAATCCAATAGTGGTCATTAAAATTAATTTCACTTTGAAATTGGGCATAAACTAATGCCAAACTTATCATAGATATTGTTTCCAAAAAAACAGCTATTTGTTTTGACAATGAGAATTATATTTAAATTAATTATTGAAATTTCAATGTTTTGAATTTGGTAAAATGGATTTCATATTTATTATCATAAGGTCCAAATTATGTAATCAATACTATTTTGATTTTGGGCATTGTTAATAGTAATGATGGTAATTATCGTTAATTGTCTTGATTAATTAGTAATCGGGTACTTAGGGATAAAATATTATATCATAATAATAAAAAATAACCCCAAAATGTGTCCTAATACTACTGGTTGTGTCATTTCTGACCATGGGATTCCTGGTACCAAACATGGGGACCCCATGGAATCACTTTTGTGTGATAATGACTTTTTATCTTTTTATTTTTAAGGAAAGTTAAATATAACAAAGAATGTATCACCTGAGTAAAACATTTTTAATTTTTTCTACATAAATGATCTATTCGAATATAAATAGTAATTGGAAATCTAAAATGATTTTCCACATAATAGTATTTTTTTATAATTTTTAGGCATTATATAAATTAAATTATTTATGACATCATGATGATGAAGCGATTACCTCATTAATGAACGATTTAAATAAAATGAAAATAAAATGTAAAATCTAAGACATAAAATTGTCAAAGACCTATTGGATGAGTATATTTAGAATCCTTATCACCTTATCCTATAAATACATCAATGTGGGACCTTTAAAATCTGAAACTCATTTGAAAATAAAGTAACATTTTATACCTTCCCAAGAGTGCCCCTCATCTTCTCTTATAAAAGGCCCCCATCTCTACCTCCTTACCCACACATCTCAAGCCTTTGGCTCAGCCAATACATGATCATTTTATCTCTCCATATCCCTCTCTTCATCCTAGAAGCCCTACATTATCCAGAAAGCACTTCATGAAACCATTTTGGTTCAAACCAAGAAGAGTTACCTGGTTTAAAGGTATAGTCTTCTCTAATGTTCTTTTGTTTTATTTTGCTTCTCCAGCGCCATAAAATATTTTTAATAATTTAATATAAAACAAAACAAGTATATTAAATATACTATGATGTTGTTATACGAAGTATTAAAGTTACACTTACACACACCTTCATCTAATGGTTAAAGAGCATAATGTTTCCTTGGATGGTGAATTTCTGCCTCACGAAACGATGATTGTTCAATATTTTTCTAACACCTTAAAAGGTGGCCATTAAGATGACACTATATTTAAATATGATATATTATATTTTCATGTTTTCCTTATGCTTCTGTATTTTTTATTTTTGGCATACATTTATGGTTCACATTATGGGTAAAAGTGATATCTTCATTTTAGGATGTGCGGACTACCACCCCCTCAATGTGATTTTATTCGTTAATGCCATATGTGGGACTTATAAAGGATGGAGTTAATGATATTATATATGATATTATACTGGAATTATAATACACCTTTATATTATTATGATTCCATTCCATAAAATACTAAATAGAAATGAATGTAGCGTTCATGCGTACGTACGGCTTACCGTCTCCATGAACGGTGAATTTCATTTCTTATCTCTAAATGTTATGTAATATTGTAAATGAATCTATATACTGGATATATATAACATAAATGATATATAAATCTTGAATATAATTCTGTATATAATGGATATTTTACCACATCAACAACTTGTAATTATAAAGAGTTTATTTTTGACTCAAGTACCAATGATCGACAAAACGACCATTATTAACTTAAATAATTACATAGTGTTAATAACATGGTAATAGTGATATAAAAGGAATAAAGAAATTGAAAAAGGTTCTTAATCAAGTATAAATTAACTCATGTTTATTATTCAGGAGATTAAAGAATGATCGAGTCATGTCAGATACAAGGTAAGGGACTTCGTGTCAATCCCCTTTCATTGAGGCATATTTTTTTTGTACACAAATTTATTTTATACGATGTATAAACCCCTTTTAATTTTACATTTATTCAAAATAGATCTTTTTTTATATGATGGCTTTACTAAACAACAAAATGGAATGTTTTTTTTGTCGTACGTATGCGGTGAAAATGACTTCTCCGCCGCCGTGACCATTATTTGAGTTTAGACTTCCTCTACAAGCCATAACTTTTTTAAAAAATTATAAATAAATACCATGTTTTAATTTTCTTTTATTTTGGTATTTAAAATGTTTTTCATAATTTTTTTATTATATCAATGTGTTGTATTGATATCTTGTCATTGAAATGGGGGAATGTTATGTTTCCTTTATGCATGTTTTATGTGATACGATTATGTTATGGTTATTGGGAATTGTTATGAAGACGGGTAGTTCTGTGATAAACTAAGGGTAGGTGAGCCCTATATATCTCTCCAATTCATTGGGTAACGTGAACGTGTTAATCATTAAGGTTTCTCCGAAGAGATTTAGTGAATATACTGTGATGGGCAATCCAAACGTAACCATGAGAGTTACTCCATACGTAAGAATGTTATTAATGCCTCGCGTTACCTTTATTTCTTATGATTTCTATGATTTATTCATTAATAGATGAGGTATGTTAAAATTCTTATGTTTTATGAGTTAATTATGATTTCATACATGGACTACTATTTTCATTTCGTACTTTTATATCCCTTACTGATCTTTTTATGCTCATCCCATGTTTTTGAAATGATTTTCACAGGTCAAGGGAAAGGTACATAATTTGATGATAGGGTCAAGGAAGTGTCATGAAAGAATCCATGTTTTGTTTTTAATATGTTTTTGTTGATGGGAAAAAATGAATACTATCTTTTATGTAACCACTTTGTTTAAATGTGGAATGTAATTCATGATTTATGATCTAATTCTCTAAAACTCAAAACCTGTAAAACTCCTCAATGTGTAATCTTGTAAAAACTCTAGATTAAGTAGTTTTTAAGGCTATGGCCTTATAATTTCTTTATTTATCCTTCTACCATCCACCACAAGACTAACACTCAAGTATTGGTCCTTTTCTTAAGGGAATAGAGAGTATTGATAATTCCCAATAAACATCCAATGATTACAAATTATTTATACACACTTGACACATCTAATTTCATCCATCAATTAAACCATATATGTAGTTCCATAACACAAAATCCCGGAGCCAGTGCATTATTTTAATAAATTTTCATTATTACTAGGAATCAATTCCCAAAATCCCGATCAATTTAGCAGCCTTGAAAAATAGATTACATACATGAACGTTTCATTACAAATTAAAAAATATAACACAAAATGAATTGTCCATTGAGAACTCCATTAATCACCTAGCTTAACCCTGCACAGAAATCATAATACACTTCTTGGAATATTTAGAAAATAAAATATTAGAAAGGGGTGAGCTCTGATTCTCAGTAAGTGTAAGGAATACAGAGGAAGATAACATAATCATTAGGCATAGTGAATAAATGAAAACACATGCCTTTACATATAATAAACAAGAACGCATTATGGCAGGAATATGAGATGAGTAAATGATGCCACAATAAAATATAGTCATGTGTATTATAATAGTCGGAAAACCACATGAAATATCCATAGCTAATCTCATAATGATGGAATTCATAATTCTGAACATCATAACAATATAGTCAAGGCCTTGTGCCAAGACTACAAATATGATTTTTCCAAGGCCTTCTGCCAAGACACTAATTTGTTTAATGTGACCTACTGATGGATCTAGGAATAATAGAGGGATCCACCCATAACTTACTAAGTCCATTTAATTTCTTATATGAAATGTTTTAATCATAACATAAACATTAGTATTAAAATTATCATACAAAATGTCAATACTTTAACCACAAACCTTGAATTTTATAAAAATAGAACATCCATAGTCAAACATAACTCATTAAATATGGAATGGAATACTGTATTATAATAAATTAACCTCAATCATTAATAAATAATTATATTTACATAGATGAAAATAATCATCAAAACTAATAGAGAGAAATATCCCCCTTTTTCATGAAATCATTTAAAAGTCTCACTATTTATCAAGAAGCCATTTAAAATAGATTTTTGATTCAAAGTGTCCAATACCACATTGATCTTTTAAAAGTAATTTGATGTTTAAAAAATTAATGTCCATATATATAAATCCACAAAACTCTTCATAAAAAATAGACATTAATGAGAATGATATAGAAGAATATCTTTTAAATCATTAAAAATGATATTTTAGTTAGAGTTCCTAACCAAATGAGAGATTCTTGAATAAAAATAATTTATTTAAAAAAAAAATTATAATATATTAAGAATAAATCGATTCATGATATACTATGTCAATTTAAAATATATGCACCATATAAAATTGAATTGTTTCCTTACAACAAATAAGCCTCAAAGGATTCTAAATGGAGATTCAATCTCTTATAAAGATCATATTGTTAGGTTAAGGATAATTAAATGACATAATTATGTGTGAAAAATAAAAATACACTAAATGTGATTGGATATTCATTGTAAATCAATCATAAGACATTCACATGTATTATTGTGAAAACAACACAAACGACTAGGATGTTTAACTCGATGAATAGAAATAGAGTTAAAATAACTCTTATCAATTTCATATAGATGACTTAAGAAATTTATCAATGGTGTTACTGTGTGTATAAAAAGTATATCCAAATAGAGGGGTGAGGAAATTACTAAATATATAAATAAATAGAGATTCCACACATAATCATGGATTAAAATAATCAATGAGTTATAAGTGAAACCCAATGAGTGGAAATTGAAATTTTGAATTCCCTTACCGATTTGGAACCTTATTAAACATACACCCCATGAAATAAGGATAATAAAATTAAGATATAAATAGCCATAAATTAATTTATATTAAAAAAGTAATAAAAGCGTGGTCATTACATACACAATAATAATGGAAATAATGGCAATTATAGGATGGATCCAATGGGAATAAAATGTCAGATGAAAACCCCTTAACTTATGTCCGACATAACCCGTTCATTCTTTAATATGAAGAATAAAAAACTAATGTTAATTTATACTTTCTTTAGAACATTTTTATAATTTATCAATTCTATTTTTTCATGTATTATCACGTTATAATCATTACGTACTTATTTAAGTTAATAATGGCCATTTTGTTGGTATTTTGTTCTCGAGTCAAAAGTAAACATCTTATAATTATACGATGTCCACGTGGTCAATAGTACTTTATCTACAGAATGATATTTATGATTTATATATCATATATATCATATATATCCATTATATATATGTATTTATAATAGTAAATAACATTTAGAGATAACAAATGAAATGCACCGTTCCTGGAGACGGTAAGTCGTACGTTTGCATAAACACTACATTCATGTCAAGTATGTATTTTAATTGAATTGATACATAATTATAAATAGGTATATAATAATTCCAGTATAATATCATATATAATTTTAATAACTTAATCTTTTATATGTTCCACGTGTGGCATAAACGAGTCATATCACTCTGAGGGGGTCGTAGTCCGCACTTCCTCAAATGAAATTATCGCATTTACCCATTATTGAATCCAAAAGGGAATGATATAAATGAAAAACTCAGAAGAATAGAAAAAATATAAATTTAATATATATCACATATAAATACAATTATATTTTAATTTACACCATAATATGTGGTAGCAGATAATTAAACAATCATCGTTTTGTGAGGCAGTACTTTACCGTCCAAAAAAACAGTATGTTCTTTTTCCATTAGATGAAGGTTACTGTGTAATTTAAGCTCGATTCCTTATAAAAAAACATATTATATTTAAGATACTGGATTTTTTATATATTAATGTAATAAAATTTGTTTATGGGGTTGGATAGGTAAAATAAAAAAAGATAACTTTAAGGGAATACGTCACCATAAAATTGGGAAACTCCCTTTGGATTGAACCAAAAAAATATCTTGAAGTGAATTATGCCTATGGTATGTAATAGAGGGATCTTGAATGATTATTTGGCCAGTTTTTGGATGATCCACAGGGATTGATAGGTATGAGTAATGGGTTGTATGTGAGGTATTTTTATAAGGTGGAGGATGGGATCTTTAAGAAACATTAAAAATAATATTTTATTATATAATGATATTTGGTTTCTAATGGTACAAAACACATTAATGATAAATATAAGACAAATCATATTCTATATAAATCCATCCATTAAGAATTTGACTGTTTTTGGATATTTTTCTAATATTCATAATCTTCTTTATTTTAATCATTTATTAATGAGGTAAAAACTGCATCATTATTATGTCATAAATAATTTTATTTATTTGATTTATAAATATTATAAAAAAATAAAAAGATCTAAGAAATACATTAATAATTCAAAATAAAATTTATAGTAGAAATGATAACATATATAAACCAATGAAAAAATTAATTTTCTGAAAGATATTTGTTTATGTCATTTTTTCCTTTAAATTTAGTTAATTAAAATAATGTGTCATTGTAAATCTTATGTGGCTCCAGGGGGTACCAATACAGACCCATAGATTCCCATTGTCAGCCACGACTCATCCAATAATTTTAGGACAAGTGTTAAGGTAATTTTTTATTATTATAATATTATTTTTACCTTGAATTAATATATTTACCTTTAACTACGTATAATAAAAGTCAAAAGTTACTATTCAGAAAAAAATGATTTTAATCTTATTGAAAAATATTTTACATAAAAATAACAACCATGTATATCGTATTTTAGAAATTAAATTCATTGAAGTCGTAAAATTTCATTTATATGAAAAAGTCGGATTTTTAACTACTTGTTAGTTGTTTCTCTATTCATAAAAAAAATTAGAAAAATACCAAAAATTCATCCCAATCTATATTAGATATTTTGAATTAAAAAATGTTTTATATCTTATAAAATTCAAAAAATTCATGTTTTATTAATTAATTTAAAATTAATTCCTTTTGTCAAAACAAAAAATGTGTTTTTATGAAATTTTAACTATCAAAAGATTGAAACTTTTTTATGTTCATTTTCAAAGTGAATTTACTTGAAATCACCACCATTAGATTAAAAGGTAAAAATATAATAAAAATACAAATAAAAAATAGTTAAAAATATATTCTTACAATATAAATAATTTAGATTGAAAGGACGTTTTGAGTTATAATAATGTATATCTCACTATTCCGAAAAAATGAACATTATTGGAACAATACTAAAATTTTATCCAATGTAAATTTTGATATCCCGATTCTAAATAATAATTTAATTTTTCCAAATTGAATATGTAATAGTGTCAAATATTGGATTTAAGAATGGTTCTCTATTAAAAGGTGTTTAAATTGATTTTTTTTGAAAATAAATCTTTTATCTGAAAATTTGAATTTGTTCGTAGAATATGTCTATGAAACAACTAACACATTAGATAAAATTATATAGAGGATAAAAAAATTTCAAAATATAGTTAATAAGATTTATAAATGTTTTCTTGAATGGTTAGTTTGTTATGTAGTCGTACTCTTGAACTTAGTGTTGTGTGTGGTTCAAGTTATTGAATTTCATTAAAGAGATAATATAATGTGAAATAAATGGTTGTTACACTATAAATTTCTTTTATATATTTTCATTAAATCAACCTATTTGATTCATATTTATATTATATCCACAAAATATATACTTAAATTAATTTAACCTAAAATGCCACTACATTGATAATTGGATCCACTCATTAAAATATTTCATATCATAAAACCACAAAAAAATTATCTTTTTCCACATTTAATATTTAATTAGAAATAATAAATAATATATGAATTAGTAGAATAAATAAATAATAATGGATTTTCACCACCACCCAACACTTCAAGAATAAATATCATCAACTGAGAAAAATAATTAACCACCACCACAGGGTTGTCATTATGTCACAAATTCAATGTTTTATTCAAAATTCCAATTCTAAATTACCATTTTATAATCTATTCTCAAATAACCAATAAATTCATGAGAATTTGAAAAAAAAAATTCAAGAAATATAGGTCTCTAAATTATATTCCCCTTTAAAAAATTTCATCCCAAAAAATCATCAACCATAAATAATGCAGAAAACATGAACCAATACATTACTTAAATTTTCATCAATACATAAAAATTCAACACTTAGAACAATAAGAAAAATTCAAAACCATTTAGGATATTTTACCCATGTTTATAATTCGCTATCTCTAAAGATCTCATCCATATTAACATGTCTCAAAGGGACTCATACTAAGGGAATAATTTTTCCTCTTAGAAATATCCCTTTTGATCATAAATTTACATCATATTATCCACGAAGGTCATATCATCCTTAGTATCCACATCATTCAAACCAATCACATTTGAATTTTAAGGATAATACATTCAAAACCAAGTCAGACAAGACTTGTCATAACCCATTTTCAAATTTGGAGTTAACTCCACGTAACAAGATACCTATCTATGCAACACATTAAATTGACCAATTAATCTCAATGTAAATCTACTTCTCATATCAATACATCATTTTCCATATTGAGGAGAAACTCTCAAGATCACCCGATCTCCACCCACAATTTCTAATGATCATATACTCCAAACAATATTGGTTATTTGTTTACATTATGTTGTCCTCATAAATTTCAAAATAATATTTTCATAATTTTTCATATCCTATACCATATTAGGATTAGCTACATTAGATTATTTAATCCTTATCAAAACCTAGTGGATAATGACTTGAACATAAAAATAATTTTTCTTGAGGTTCCACACCAATAATGAGAAGAAAGTTTTTATCATAATAAAATTCCACCAATGATGAATGATATTACCATGATCATATAGATTTCAAGATATATACACAATATATATCCTTTAAAGGATATAATAACTATTCCTAAAATTAAATTCTTTTAATTTACCTATTTGTATTTAATATATCAAGATACATACTCAGCTATCACCTTTTCTGTCTCAATCTATGAGATCTACTTCTCCAAAGCGTGGTGTATCATTGCAACACCTATTTTTAGTACCAAAGATGAACTTTATCTTTCAAACATAATTGTTTCAAATAAACTATAGGTATTAGATAACTCCTTTTTCAATAATTCGTGATATTTCTAATCCATATACATTTCATCTAATGCATCGCCATTAATATGTCTATCTCTTAATAATTCTACATTAGAATTTCTCTAACTGAAAATTTTTCTATTATTCATACCAATGAAAAACATACCATCTCATAAAAAATATATACCCCCTCATTTATCTACTCATAACCAATATGAAATTATTCAATCTACTCCCATAACATCCCATTCCATTATTTCATATTTATATATCTCAGAAAAAGTCTTCTATAACAAAATTTCAACCAAAAAATTATTTCATCACCCATCATTACTTCTCTAAAATGATGTATCACAAAAAATGTACTTCACATGTCCAAAATAAACACTTAGATATTTTCCATTTCAACTGGTATTCCCCGGGAAAGTCCAACACATTATTGACATGCTCTCAATGATCCTCGTATACATTATATAAACAATAATTTCATCATCTAAGGAAACAATAAATCCTTAAGTTATGGTTTAATGTAATTATTAATCTTCCAAAAAATACAACCGGTCCATTCACAACCACCAAATAGCATCATCATAAACTCAAAATTCTCACGATGACACTGTAGTAATGATTATTGGATGTATTGATCCCTAACCATCATCTGATTATATCCAGATTAGAAATTTATTATTAAAAAAACTAATTATCCACTTGAAACTAATAAAAAAGTCAACTATAATAGGAATATTATAGTGATTATTTATTGGCATTTAATTCATATCACTAGTAATTTAGAAAAAAACTCATTATTCCATACACATTCATTGTAACTATAACTAGAGAAGAACGTGTTGATACACTATATCAAGTAAAACTTCTATATCGTAACTCATCAATTTGGATTCATAATTCTATTTTATCTTCATGTGTTTTTTGATAAGGATCTAAATTAATATTAAAAACACCAAGATACATCATAATTTGAAGCTAAATTTATTTCTTTAGAAGTAAACTCATAACCTACTCCAAAAACACATCAATATAATTCTTCATATCTAAAAGAAATTATCCCTATATTACATTAGATACACTAAGAATTAAACATACTAATTGATATTTAATACTCTATTAATCAATCCACCTATATCCCAAATGGAAAATTCATACCCTATAAAACATCATATTGTATCCATATAAACTAGATAAATTCATTATATGCTTCTTTATCTTTCATAGCTTGTATATATCCTCTTATAACCCCTCTATCTCATCATCCCTATAGTCTACTATTTCCACATCATTGGGAAACTCTCTACCTAGCCTGAACATGATATAATATTCCAAAAAAACCCTATATAGGTGGTCCCATTGGTTGTATATCCCAATAATTCTATTGAAAATTATAATAAATAATCTATTAGGGTGGTCCTTTAGTAGTCTCACTTTACTCACACCTCCTATACGTTCCATGAAAATATGGTCAAACAGAATGGTGATGTCCCACTCCTCTGTAAGAGAAACCTAAAAAGGAATATGTCCCTCAATATGGTTGTCCACTAACCGAACCATATAAATGAGATTATGGTTGAAAATGAATCCCATAGCCTCATGTGAACTTTGACTGATTTAAAATTTGATAATTTTTACCTCTCGTTCCACCCTGTGATATACCATGTGGGTGACTCCCCAGACAATATTTTTTCTTGATCATCAAACCATTTACCTTCTTAAAAATTTCAAATATCATTTTTATGGAACATTAAATTCTTATTCTTATCTTTATATAAATCTCAAGACTCAATGAATTCTTGAAATAACGTTCACTAAACTTCTATTTATTCAAAAAAATTATATAATATCCCATTAACTCGACAAACATCGAACCAAACTCCAATATAATTAATTACCTTATTATACAACAAATCTCTCTTACAACCTCTCAGTCATTTTATTTTACAATGAAAATATTTCCTGAAAACATTTGAAGCCAATTTTATCTAATTATACCCACATCATATCTTCTATGAATAATATTCATCACTCAAATTTCAATCCATGTAACAAACACGCCACTAAAGAAACATAGTGCTTACATTTTATTTGGATCAGCATAAAATCTATATCAAACCACTCTAACCAATTATCGGTTCTAAAATTGGAACTCATGGAATTTTTAAATATGCTACAACATAAACAATGTATCTAATGTCTTATTCAGATAATTCACATCTCACATGGACAATTTCCTTGATCATAACACAAACATAATCATCATGACCCGTAACTACATGATACATGAATTCACATATACAAATATTCCCTATACATTGTAACCCATTACCTAAGTATTTATTAATAGGATATGGATACATCCCTTGGATTATAATGTCCATTATACTTCAAGTTTTTTCCTTTTGTCAACTTCACATAAATTTATTAAGTAATTTGGTTACCACACCATCCAAGAAATCAGCACCTTTGCCTACTCAAAACTCAGTCATAAAAACACTAACACTAATATATTTCTATAATTTCTCACTCATATTGGTACTCTACTTGAGTTGGAAATGTATTAAAAAGTCACCCAGGAAGCCAACCATCAACAATCCATGAGTTAGAGACTCGAACCAAGGGAATAATATAACACATATATTGATGGAATTAACATTTTTTTTAAAATCTATTAAACACTAGGGAAAATATAAATGAAAACAAATCCTCAATATATATATATAATTAATGTATTATAATGGATTTGTTGTCTTACAAGGTAAAATATAGATGAAAAAATAAATACAATCAATCATCCCACAAATAGCTTATGCAATGTACACTAAAATATGCCTCCAACAAAATGATTTTCATGGCCATATATAAGGTCACGCGAAAGCTACCCAAACTCTATTAAAGTAATATTAAAATATTATAATGAAAGGTTTAGAATATAAATGTACTCAGTACGTATCTTCTAAAAACACCCATGATTCTAGTGAATGATGTATAATAATGCATCTTTTTATGGGATAAATAAAATAAAAATAGAACGTTAACCCATAAGAATCATCTAAGATCAAACCATCCAAACATTCATAATTCACATAATATAAATAATTACTATACCAACCACCACATTATAGTCATCATAGATTACATTACAACCATAACTATATATTATACAACAGAAAAAATATCCATGAACCATGACATTGTCCATCTATAGAGACTTTACTATAATATCCTCATATATTTTTCCACCAGAAGAAAATATACGAATACGACAATACCACCAAATAGTTATCCAGCTACAGGATACTCATTGTATATCCACATCAACATCCACATAACTAGGTAGTTATCCTCCCTTGTAAAACTAATTATTATCATATCAATATAAATTATATATTCACTAGAATGAAACTATGAATGATATCATCCACATTTATTGGTTTTACCAATGTCGACCCATAAGGACTCTCTCTAGTTTTTAGTTTCCCACAATCAAGCACTTTCCCCACCAAAACCGTTATTCATCGAGATGTTTTCTACCTGCAATGAAACTCACTATATTACATGGTGTACACACTTGATTAATCCACCTTAACATATATTCTCACTAACATACATGATATATCTTCAATGTACATTGGTTTTGTGTTTTTTCACCCTCCATCACTCTTATAATGTCACTTATTGTACACCCTCATATATATTTTTCTCATTAACCTATTTTATTATCATCGAAAATAATAACAATTATATCATATCATATCATCATCATCATGTATCATAAACATTTCCACATAAATATTTACAACATAAACATCATTATTAACCACCTATATATTTTTTAAAATAAATCATGTATTTTTTTATAGTTTCTCTATGTCAACTTCTAAGTAGAAATTTAATAACAGATTTGGGGAACCAACAACAAAATTTGTAGAGATTTAATTTAGAGAGGTTTGTGTATAACAACTTTAAGTAACTAGTTATAATATTGTTTTTTGGGTACTATTTATCTCTATGTATAAAAATTACCGTAGATTATTGGGTTCTTATAATTGTGGAGTACATGGACATTTATTCTAAGGATGTACTAGCTAGTACTACCCTTTTAGCCACCCAAGAGTGTATTCTATGTGCATATATTCCTTATTTATGAAAAGTGATACCTAAATTCATTCTAGAATAATCCATTAATATATCCCCCATGAAATAAATTAAATGAAATTGGTATCCATTTTTTTGGATTGAATGAACATATAGGAATTTGAGGAGCGGAAGTGAAGGTTTACAAGTGATCATTTTCCATGTTTTAAAAAAAGTGTGATTTGAGTGTGTAGTTTTATAATATTATTAATGCATTGGCCTTAGTTGTATGTTAATATAGAGGAAAGTGATTATTTCTTATTGTTTTAGATATTTTATACCTCATGAGAATACCTAAATTATACATGATTTGGAGTAGGAAGAATTAATGTTTTCATTATAAATGTAGAGGTGCAACCTACTTGGTTAGATGTTTTTATTCTATATGGACCATAAGAGTCTCAATTAAATTTATAATCATAGGATTATTAAACTGAGGAATATTTATTTGTGGTTATTTTTATAATATTACAAATTTAGGATTTTATATATTCCAGGTAATGGAAACAAGTTTATTGATTACCTTTCTTGGAATTCTTATACTTGGTTATTGGAGGGTACCTAAGTAGTTGGTATCATTGTAGTTATCCTTTCAAGATAGAGGATACATTTATTATCATTAATAAATAGTAGTGGAAACTCTAGTTTTCTAGCATGAGAAATAGTCCCATATTGGGGAAATCAATTTTGAGCTTTTGTGTGACCTAATATAATCAGTTGATGTAACATATACATATTATAAATTTGGAGAACATGGCACACACTTTTAGGAAAAAATTATGGAAATAGTATCATTACACATGGAGGTGTTTATGGAGTTCCACACATTACCCTTGGAATTTAATTGTAATGTAAAAAAATATATAATAAGAGTATAGGTCGTAGTTTTGTTAGTTAGGTATAGATTATAGTATTATTGTGTTTATCTTCAAATACTTCACAAGAAAATAGGTCAATTTGTGAAATGGTTATCAATGGGTTTGGCCCTAACCCATGAGGTTCAACAGTGGATGTGGGATGTAATATATATGTAATTAAGGATAGGTCTCCATCATTTAGTGAAATATCAAAATGATATATAGGTAATCCTTGAATTACTAAAAAAAATTATCCAACTTCATTATTTTTAAATATCATATTTAAGGGGAGTGGTTGGGGAGCTTGTAATAGGAGGGTATCAGATGGATATATTGGATACCATAGATTAATTTTTGTATCAAAATCACTCAATTTACACCCAAATTATAATGGGTCATTTAGCATGAATTCAGGACCCATTTTTTTAGAGTACTATGTCCCGCCCTTACATTGATGACCAATTATGTGATCTATCTATATTGATATATTGAATTATAGTGTGTTTTATGGAGATGGGGGATCAATTTACTGTATTATAGTTCATGTGTGACAATTAATACCACACCAAAATTAGTATGGAACCTTTTGAGGCCATTAATTGTTGACCATGCATGTCACCCCATTGTTTAATTAAGGTATGAGAAAAAACCATTATGGGGCCATGATTAGTGAGAGTGATAATATAGAATGTTCATGTCATCTAGGAAAGGATGAGGATTACTAAAAGATGTTTAAAGTCTACATATACAGAATATGGAGGCCTTTTTTATTTGAGAAGGAATATCATGTATTCCTAATGTTCTTACCATGGCATAGTATATTATTATTTGGTAGGCGATGTCAGTTATCTAAATGTTCATTGGACCACTCCAAATCATAATTAGAGTGGGAGATGTTTTTTACCTCAAATAATTTACGATGTAGTTGAACTAGGTGCAAAAAATATTCTACGTATTGTTGAGGATATATGTTCATGACCCATCACACATCATTGAGTGTTGTGGGCTAGGATTCAAGGATGGTACCACATTCTCATAGTACCCTACGATAATATAGGACATGTATGAGAGGAATATTAAAATATGAGCTATTCTATTAGCGTATATTAATTGGTAGTATGGGAACCACTATAAAATCTCATTGGAATATCATATCGTGATATAAGATTAGTAACCATACCTTTTTTTGGCGGTTATTCATATTAGGACAAAGTAATTAAAGGTGGGGAGGGTGTAATAACCCTGGTTTTTTATATTTTAACACATATGAAATTTTAAATAATATTTTATGGGTTTTGACTAATATATTTACATTAGGAAATAATTTTTTATATTTAATGAAAATAAATTCAATATAATATATTATTTTTATTGCACATATGCACAATCATATGGGAATGTCATTTTCAAAAAATTAAATCCATAGATAGGACATTTAACACCATAGATGCTTCTTGGTTAAGGGTTTTCCCTAAGTGTAAAATAATCATTACCCTAACAAAGATCCTTGGGATCTATCCATCATGGGTGGATTCAATTAAATTAATTCATTGATTTAATTCATTGATTTATTTATTTATCACTAGGCATAAAATTACAATTTTTAATAAATGTAATCCTTTCTCTCTAGGGTTAGTCACTATAAACCATATCTTAAGATAGAGGGTGAGATGTGAATACCATTTTGAGAATCATGAAATGGAGATATGCCAAATTTTTTAATCATGGAAATTTAATTGATTCACAATATGAACATGATATTTACCATTTAATAATCCTTGGGCATTGTTATTTTCCCTTTATTTGTTCATTATTATTTTTTAGTATGGAAATTCATTCTTGGATTACATCCCAACATTATTTCATTATAATTTATCTTCTATTTCCTTTGGCCTAAAATTCATGGTTATGTTATTTTTTCTATACATATATCAGTGTTTAAAAATACACACATGAATAATGATTCTTAGGCCTTAGCATTAGACACAAACTATTTAATTATGTGTTATTATTCAATATTATCCCAGTATTTTATATTTTCTCTCCATAAAACATTTTTATTGATAGATGATCCATGATTCAAGCCCATATTGATGAAATATTTAAAATTCAGTTAACAAATTTAGATTTGATATAAAATATTGAGGCATTCATTATAAAAAATTTGTGTTGAGGGATCTAGGCAAGGTGAAATGTCATATGATCTCCTAAGAGATCATTTATGGAGGTATTAAGGTTCATTATAAAGAATGTCTAGGTTAATTTCGCAATGAGGCACAGATATAAATCAACTATTGGGGGAACTAAAATGACAGATGAGGCTTTTGGTGAGTTTTAGGGATTGATATGAGGAATGAAATGTGATAACATGTAAATTCTAGATATTCTATAGATACCAAGAATGAATATATAATCAGAAAACATGTGATCTAGTGACATATGATATGTATTTTCTAGGAAATTATGACTCGGGTTTCAAAATATTTATGGAACACAAGATGTGAGAACACAAGGAAGACTTCATGTTCCGTAGTACTAAACAACATGGTGTTTGAAAGGGAGTACATGATCATGTAGATATTTTGAATCACATGCCATGTGGGTTATGACTATAAATTGTGTTACCTTGGACTTATATGAAATAACGTCCCTAGAAGTGCATGTTGAGTGCTCCTTCTATGTCCAAAAATCATGTACCCATCTTCTATCATGTTCTGTATTTAGCACCTTGCACACTATGTAACAAGGGAATACACTACCAGATTACTACGGAGGGGATAAACACCCAACACCACTATAGTTCATTTCATTTACTATTATATAATTAATGAATTTTTCATATCTCCTTTTTTGGGAATTGGATTTTGTCATGTGAGTAGCCTATCTTGGTAATTTTTCATCAATAAAATGCTAGTATGATTCTATAAGGAATCGGATGTGTGACATGAGGTGATGAATGCATTTTAGCCACCTTAGATCCATAATGTTGGTAATGCATATTGGAGTGTTCTTAGGGTAGGTACTCCCCTAAAAGTGTGTTTATTTTAGGTATATGGTCTATTTTATCACAGATATGGTTTGGTTATCCCACACATACTCAATTCATGGGTTCATAATAAATAGAATTTGGGTACACCATTACATATGACATCATAAATTGCGTGGGTGTAGGAATTGTTACCCTAGAAACATCTACATTGTAATCTATGGTCCATTATCATTTTTGAAGCTTCTAAAATCCAAACCAACGATATTGAGAATGGAGAAAGCTTGATTATATTATGGTGTTTGATGATCGTTGATTAATTTAACGAGATCATAATTAAAATAGGTTGATGAATAATATCATAGTTGTGAACTACGACTTATTAAATTTAATGAGACCAACATTGTAGAGATTTCAAACGATATATTGGGAGAAATTATAGAATGAAATATTTCAAAAAAATTAATGATTGATGAACTGGTAGAATCAATAGGGAAATCCAGTAATCTAATTATAAATTTTCTCTCATTTTATTAACTATTTCCCAATCATTGAACTATTTTAATAACAGTTAGTTTAGAAATTAAATTAGTTCATTTTATATCATAAAAATTCCCCATTTAGAAAATGAATAGTTCAAAATTCGTAATAACCAAAATCATGACAAATAAGCTCATTAAATTATATCCCATTGGGAGACAACTCTTGTTGCATTTATATTATAGTAGTTACGAGAAAAAAAATTATATTTGGAGAAAATAAGGATAAAAACATCTTAAATTTCAAAAAATTAATAAAAAAAATTAGCAAATTAAATCTTTAAAGGAAATAAATAAAAACATTAAAAGATAGAAATAATTAAATATAATAACAATTTACATTTAATTCAAAAAGAATAATGTAGAATATTTATAAATATGAAAAATAATAAATTAAAATAATATTTAAAAAATAGTAATTTAATTTTTACCAAAAACAAATAAAAAATCTATATAACAGTAATAAAAAAAATTATTAAAATAAAATAAATAATAATAATTTTTTTTAAATATTAAAAATTTAAATTATATTTAAAATATTTATTAATTCATTCATTCATTAACAAAATGAATAAATAAAAAAAATTTAAATAGCTAAATAAAATTTCTAAATCACATTTATTAAATTATTTAATGAAAAAAAGCTAGAATCTATACATGAATTATTTAATTCAAGAAAAAATAATCTAAAATATTAATTAAATTAAAAAAAATATGTATTAAATAAAAACAATAAAATTGATGTTCTAAAATAATATTCAAAATTAAATAATAAAATAAAATATGGAACAAAATTTATAACTAAAACATAATATAAAAGTTAATGAACCATAAACTCATTAATTTTAAATTAAATTACACTTATGGGATTAAATATACTTACAAATATTTATCAATAAATGTAAATTACTCATTTCAAAAATAATTTTATCATGTAAAATATACATAAAATAAAAAATATTTGTGGAAAAAATTTATAAAAATAATGCCTTATCGATCTCCAATCAAGATAAAAAAATATTTTCATTCAAATTTTAAAATAGAAGTTTTTTCGGCTGGTGGGTCAGAAATGGGTCTTTTGCTAATGTTTTCCATGATGTTTTTTTACATTTGGACATTTCAGACCATGTTTGGACTTTCAGTTCAGTTTCCTATGGATTTTTTTCTTTTATGCTATGGGTTCCATCTCCACCCATTTTTTTAATAGAGGTTTATTTATTTTCTATCAATAAAGAGGGAATGAAGATCATCCTTTTAAAAGTTGAAATTGAACATATTAATAATGGTATTTATATTTTTGAATCCAAAAAACCAAGTGTGTGAAGTCAATGATTAATCTCATACATAAGACCCATATAACACCCAATTGTGGTATCAATATCTATGTTATGTAAATTAGAAGAATCTAAAAAGGATCTATCAAGAGGATAATTTATATTATTTGGAACTCAAAAGCACATGACATATTTCATGTTCGTTTTTAAGTTAAAATGAAAAAAATAACCTTTTGGAGGGATAGTTTAAAGGACAATAAGTCTTCATAAATTGGTGCAGTCATATGTTTGTGAAACATTTATAGTTATATCTAGAGGTTGATTCTAAAATTTAATTAATTTTAATAATGATTTTAGTAGTCATTGACATAAATACAAAATGATGATAAACGTTGAAGACATTTCAAAATTTTATTACATCAAAAATGATTTAGAGAATCGGATTTCTAACAAGATAAGGGGATATTTATTGGATTAAGGTGGAGAGTATCATAAAAATGATTTCATTGATTATAAATGGGACATTGGGGTGTTAAACCAACTCAATACTGCATATACACCATAGTGTAATTTTGTTATTGAAATGAGGAACTGCGTCCTGTATGACATGGTGAGGTTGATGAAGGGTCTTAATGATATTTTATCATATTTTTGAAGATATACACTACAAATTGTGATACATATATTAAATTTAATAAATAATAAAGTGGAAAAAAATATCATATGAGTTAATGTATATAAGGAAAAATAATTTTTCCTAAACTAATGTAAGGGGTTGTGAGGAGCTTGTTAAGGCCAATTCTAGAATAAAATAATAACCTAGGGTATGCAGTGTATCGTTAAATGATATCACAAGGAAATGATGTTATATAATCTATACAAAATCTAATATAAAAAACAAATTGTGGTAAGACAATTTATATTCCTTGAACGGGATAGAATCTCCAAAATACATAGTGAGAGAAAGAATAAATTCAATGATGTTGATGTTCAAGATATATATGATTTTTTCACGGGAACAAATTCCACAAGACCCCATAAATGACAATATTCTAGAGACATGTTGAATTAATATGAGAAGAAAATAAGTTAGAGAACCTGATAGATAGTGTTTTAAATTCATTGAGGATTATAGGATATTATTAGTTGATAATAATGAACCTTCTTCTTTCACAGTGGTAATAAAGATCGTAGAATTTACAATATAGAAAGAATAATTCAATTATAAGATAGATTTCATGTTTCAATATCATGTACAGGATCTGGTAAATCCTCCAATAAATGACAATAATATTGGATGGAAATTTTTATGCAAGAATAAACTGGTCATATAAGGTATATTGGCTACCTATAAGTCATAGCTAGTGGCTAAATAATTTATATCATTTACTTTATATAATATGTTGAAACTTGTTCACTAGTTATATTATTGAAATCAGTCATAAATATGAATTCCATAGAAACATACCATGATTATGTGATTTGGTGAATGGATGTCAATATAGCCTTCTTTAATGATAACATAATGTAAAATGACTATTTGATATAACCAAAAGGTATTGGGACTCCATAGAATTCTAAAAAGGTATGAACTTTTTAGAGATCCATTTATGGGTTGAAGCAATCATCAAATTCATGGAACATTAATTTTGATGATTCGATAAGAAAATGTGTTTTTCAACAAGAATTAATTCATCCAATATTTCTATAATAGTTTTGGTGGGATTACAATCATTTTCCTTGAATTATATTTTGATGAAATATTACATATTATAAATCGGATATCAGTCTTATCGAAAGTTATGAAATTTTTATCTAATGATTCTCCATGATGTAATTAGGTTAATAAGACTACATTTTTGGGATTATTATCATTCATGATAAATCTATGAGGCTTGTCAGACAACGTCATACTATATATGTTGACTAAGTACTTAATATATATGGTATGATAAAGTATAAGAAGGGATTTCTGCCAGAATCACATGGTATAATTCCTTTTATGAAAATATTTCTTTAGACTCATGAGGAGAGTAAGAGAATAAGTAGATTATCATAAACATTTATCATAGGATCTAATATGTATGTTATGTTATGTTCCAGGAATAATTATTCCTACTCTTTTATCATAGTAGGAAGATATAATTCATATCGTAGAGACTATCATTGTATTGTAGTAAATACAATCTAAAATCATCAAAGGAATCCTAAGGAAGTGATCCATGTTTATATAAGAGATGAGGAATGTCTCATTATAGGATATTCAGATTGTAGTTGATCGAATCATAATTCACATCTTTATTTCTCACGTACATCACTCTTTTAAACATTATTTTTATTAAAAATAAAAAATATTATATTAAATTTTTCTTCCCATTTGATTCAATTAATAAATTTTGATCACTGTTAAAATGGTATGTTATACATTTTTGTGATTTCATTGTAGGAAAAGGTTATTTAGAGGGTCAACGATGATCTAGAAGGTAGAAAGACAATAACTACTTGTATTCCAATGGAAATATGTCCAATTTTTTGAACATTATAAGAAATCCATACATCCAATTGGGATGAAATTTTGTGGTTTGATCCATAAATTAGTGGGAAAAATATTTTTTTAGGAAAAAAATACCAATTCAGCCATATGTGGGCCCATCCAAATTGATCTATCTCGGAGACCGAATCTGCACAATGTCAAAGATTTGATTTGGTTTTTTGGCCTTATTGTATGCTATAATCCTCCATTGGACTCCATCATTCATATAAAGAATGCCAATATTCCTGGATAAAACTATTCACTTTTTTTAAAGTCTATATAGGTCCATTTACTAACCCAAAACCAAGAAACAGTTGGTATTTCAAAATCTTTGTGCCCAAAACCACTTCCCATTTTGGCTACAAATTGGTACCTTTGTAACATCATTTCAAAGTTAGAATTAGGAGTGACGTTCGGATATTTTTTAGATACATAGGATTCCTATCATCACCTTTATTGTTTTATAACTTCCTATACTCAATGTGGTAGCTCTTAAACCAAGGATCCCTTCATCGAAGCCTTCATGTCCTTCTCGTGTTGTAATATTTGTCTTCATATAATAAACATATTAGTTAATATTTTATTTATTTTGTTGTATTATAATTTTTTAATTTGTCTTATTCATTACTATTAAACTTTGTGATGGAAATATATAGTATATATTTTAGTGTGTTATACCCATTCAAAACCACTTCGGATTCAATTTTTTTCTCTGATGACTACACTGCCCATGGAAGAATATTTTTTTAGTAATCGACATACCTATTACCTTATTCATTAATATATTTTGAATCAATGTGAGACTATAATTAAATTAATATGTTCTTTAAATTTATTTTTTAACAATAGAGTAAACTCCAAAATAAATTTATCAATTAATACTAAATAACGTGAGGTTGAGATTTTTGTAAATTGTATTAGCATAACCAGAATTGGAAAAATAAAACAACACAATATAATTATGTAGAGTTAAATGAAATAACTAAACACAATTAATACTTATTTATTGAGTGTGTATGTTCCCTGATTTTCCACTGACCATAATCTATCCTTATAAAAAACAAATTATGGTTCTACGATTTCATGTACTATATCTAGAATAGGGTTTAATTTACTTCATCTTCTTGTAATAGTTAATTTCTGTTGGGTTGAGGGTATTAAAAAGTTAAGTGATCATAATTAAGATGATTTTAATTTAAATAATAATGATAAAAAATTGAGGGAAGTGGTAGATGTAGATCAATTAGGTATTCTAAAAATATTTTTAAAAAAACATCTTCTCGTTTCCTTATATTAATAAAATTTCATTTAAAAAATAAAAACAATAAAAATGAAATAATCTTCTAGCATACTTTTTCTATCGTTATAAATGGAAACCCCCTCATTCTTTTAAATAGTTTATTTCTTCCATTTTATTTTATTTTCAAAATAAAATTAATTTGTTTTTCATTTAATTTCTCCTTTGAGAAAAAACATATGTCATCCACTCTACTGCACCTATGTACCAAAAATCACACATCATATGAGAGCTCCCATGATATCACCTTCAAAATTTTCTCCATTATGATGAAAGAAAGTAATTATATCAACAAATTAGTGGTATTTCTATAATTTTTTATTTTATTATCTTCTTCTATAATTTACTACTTCTTTACACAATATGATTTTTTTTCTTCTTCCTATTTTTTCATCTTCTTCCTATTTTTGAACCATCAACCAAAACTTCTTATCTTTTTATTATAGTTCACTTTTCAAAATATCATATCTATTTTATTTAATTAATGAACTAAATCCTAATAACTCTTTGATCTTGACCCTTATATTAAGTGAAAACTTAGGACTCGATTCAGACATTCTCATTCTATTGAAAGATTCAACATTAAACTTGTTAGAGTATTCCTCCATTCTGGTAACATTGAGATTGAAGGAAATTATAATTAAAACATAAAAGAAGAATAAATGGATGAAAAAACTAAAAATAATCTTAATATAATCATCCTATAATTTGATATAAAATATATTAACTATAAACCATTATTGACTGCAAACCCAAACATCAATTCAAACATTGAAGTGAAATCAGGGATAATACACCTTCTTCCAAAATGCTACAGATTATTTCCTGAAGATCCAAAAAAATTGAAAAAATATAATTAGGTTTTTTCAATACATAATCCATGAAATGTCTTTTAATATCAAATAAAAATAAAAGAATTCCTATTTTCACTTAATGGGGATTCAAAGTATTGGTTGTATTTTTTATAACTCGAAGAAGTATCTTATTGGAATGATTTGAAATTTAATATTTTTCTTGTGATTTTTTCCAAGAATAGAGGGAATATTACATTTTTTAAGAGATCTTCAGGATCACGTAAGAACAATGGTATTCAATTTATGAGTACTAGGAGTGAATCAAGAAGTTTTGTGCAAGTAATCCACATCACCGAATTAGTGAGAAACTCCATATCCAATATTTCTATGAAGGAATCACTCATATGGAGAGGATCATGGTTTATGTCGTGGTTGGAGGAGCATTGGTGGAAATGACAATATGATAGAACCAATTGGGATTTTTAATCCATAGAATGCTAATAAAGTATAAATGTTTTGGTGATCTATTTATGGGTTGAAGAAATCATCTAATTAATGGAACAGTAATTTTGATGAGTCCATAAGGGAATGTGTTTTTCATGATGAATTAATTCATCCAATATTTAAATTATAGGTTTTGTGGGGTTACAATCATTTTCATGGTAGTATATTTTTCTGACATATTACATATTAGAAATGATATATTTGTCTTATATAATGGTATGAAATTGTTATCAAATGATTCTCCATGAAATAATTTGGTTAATAAGCATAAATTTTTGGGATTATGATCATTAATGATAAATATAAGAGGCTTTTTAGACAATGTCAAACTATGTACATTGACTAAACACTAAATATATTTTGTATGAAATAATATAATAATATATTTTTTCTACAATATCATGCTATAGGTAATTTTTAGAAAATATTTCCTTACACACATGAGGAGAGTGTGAGTATAAGTTTATTCTCATAAACTTCTATCGTAGGATCTATTATGTATGTTGTGTTATGTTCTAGGAATAATGATTCCTACGCTTTTATCATAGTAGGAAGATATCATGGATATATTGGAGACTATCATTTTATTGTATTAAATACTATCCAAATTCATCAAAAGAATACTAAGGATGTGATCCTTGTTTATAGAGGAGATGAGGAACATGTCATTAGAGGATATTCAGATAGTAGTTGATAGCATCAAAGCTCACGTGTTTATTTTACCATTACATCACTCTTTTAAACATCGTTTTTATTAATAATTAAAAATATTATATCAAATTTAGAATCACATTTGATTCAATTAATAAATTTTGATCACGGTTATAAAGAGAAATTATACTATTTTTGGTGATTTTAGTGTAGGAAAAGATGATTTGGAGGGTCAATGTTGATCTCGAATGAAGAAGAGCCCAACTACATGGAATCCCAATGAAATATGTCCACTGTTTTGAACATAATATGAAATCCATGCATCCAATTGGGCTGAAATTTTGTGGTTTGATCCATACATTAATAGGATAAAAATTGTCTCAGGATAAACAATACCAATTCAGACATAAGTTGGCCCATCCAAACTGTTATATCTAGGAGACAAAATCTGCACAAAGTCAAATATTTAATTCTTTATTTTGTCCCTATCGCATGATATAATCCTCCATTGGCCTCCAACATTCAAAAAGAGACAGCCAATATGCCTGGATACCACTATTAAATTTTTTTAATGTCGATATAGGTACATTTACTGACCCAAAACCGAGACAAAATTGGTATTTTGAAATCATGGATCCCAAAACCACATCCCATTTTTGCTATAAATTAGTACCTTGGGAACCAAATTTTAAAGTTCGAATAAGTCCTGAAGTGAAGAAATTTTGTAGTTCCATAGGATTCCTCTTATCGCCTTTTAGGTTTTATAACCTCCTATACTCAGAGGGGTAGCTCTTGAAGAATGGATCCCTTCATCTAAGCCTTCCTCTCCTTCTCGTGTTGTAATATTTGTCTTTGTGTAATAAACACCTAAGTAACTCTTCTACTTATTTTGTTATCTTATATTTTTTTAAGTTGTCATATTCATTAATATTACCCATTGTGATGGAAATAAATAATATATATTCTATGGGGTTATGCCCATTCAAAACCTCTTCTAATGCAATGGTTTCTATGATGGCTACGCTTCCAATCGAAGAATATTATTTTAGTAATCAACGTACCTCTTATATTCTAAATTCATTTATTTTGAATCCATGTTTGACTATAAATAAAATAATATGTTCTTTTAATTTTTTTTAAAATCAAAATAAACTATGAATTAAATTTATAAATTAATACAAAAACACGTCAGTTTGAGATTTTTGTAAATTGTAAGAGCATAAAACTAATCGGTAAAACCAAACAACGCAATAAAATTTTGTACAGTGAAAATAAAATCCCTAAACTCAATTAATCTTGATTAAAAGAGTGGGTATGTTCCCTAAATTACCACTGACAAAAATAAATCCATATAACGTCAAACAAATTATGGTACTACAGTTTCATATACTAAGTCTTGAATTGGTTTTAATTCATTTAAGTTTCTTGGTATAATTTATTCTTGTCGGTTTCACGGGGTAAAAATTTAGGGGATCTTAATTATGATTATTTTAATTTAAATAATAATGATAAATAATTGAGGGAAGTAGTAGATTTAGAACAATTACACATTCTAAAAGTATTTTCTAAAAGAACATCTTCTCGTTTCCTCTTATTAATCAAATTTCATTTAAAAAATAAAAACTATAAAAATGAAATCTTCTTCTGGAATAATACATCTATCATCATAAATGGAAACCCCCTCTTCCATTTAAATAGATTATTTCTTCAATTTTAATATATTTTCAAAATACCATTAATTTTTTTTAAATTACTTCCACCTTTGAGACACGACCTTGGTTTTCCACTCTAATGAACCAATGTTCCCAAAAATCACACATCATTTTTCAGTTCACAAGATAGAACATTTAAATTGTTCCCATTGTGAGGATGAAAAGTAATTATTTCTACAAATTATTGATATTTCATTTATTTTTCATTTTATTCTCTTATTCTATAATTTATTCCTTCTTTACCCAATCTGATTTTTTTTCTTCTTCCATTTTTTATTCTTCTTCCTATTTTTGAACCATCAAACAAAACTTATTATCTTTTTATTATGGTTCACATTTTATAATTTCATATATAATTGATTTATTACATTAACTAAAACCTAATAAATTTTTATCTTGTCCCTGATATTGAGTGCAACCTTAGGGCTCAAATCAGACATTTTCATTCTATGAGAAGATTCAACATTCAACCTGTTGGAGAATACCTCCATTATGGTAACATTGAGATTGAATGAAATTTTAATTAAAACATAAAAGATGAATAAATGGGTTGAAAAAATAAAAATAAATTTAATATAACTATTTGAGAATTGGATACATCAGATATTAACTATCAACCAAATTTTACTATAATACCAATCCTCAAATCAGACTTTGAATTGGAATTTGGGATAATAAATCTTCTTCCAAATTTTCACAGATTATCTGATAAAGATCCAAACAAAAATTTGAAAGAATATAATGTGGTTTTTTCAATACAAAATCCTTGAAATGTCTTTGAATATCATTTAAAAATTAGATCATTCCAATTTTTACTTGATTGAGATTCAATAGATTTCTTTTATTATATACAACATGAAAAAGTAACTTATAGGAATGATTTGAAATGTATTTTATGGAATGGATATTTCTATCATAGAGGAAACACTAAATTCATTAGGAGATGTTTGGGATCACACAATAAGAATTGGAGTCAATATATGAGTACTAGGAGAGATTCATGAATTGGTGTGCAAGCTGTCCACATCATCGAATTAGTGAGAAAATACTCATCCAATACTTCTATGAAGGACTAAAATCTAGGGAGAGTATCATGGTGGATGTCATGGTTGGAGGATCATTGGTGGATATGACTATATGATACAACCAAAAGTGAATTTGAATCTATAGAATGCTAATAATGTATAAATGTTTTAGAGATCCATTTACGGGTTGAAGAAATCAACCAATTCATGGAACATTAATTTTGATGTGTCCATAATAGAATGTGTTTTTCATTAAGAAGTAATTCAACAAATATTCATATAATAGGTTTAGTGGGACTACAATAATTTTCCTAGTAGTATATTTTTATGACAAATTACTTATTTAAAATTGGATATCATCCTTATAGTATGTTTTGTATTGGTTATCTTATTATTCTCCATGGTGTAATTATGTTAATAAGCATATATTTTTGAGATTATGATCATTAATAATAAATCATAGAGGCTGGTTAGACAACATCAAACTATATACATTCACTAAGTACTAATGATATTTTTTATAAAAAATTATAATAATAGATTTCTTCTAGCATCACATGGTATAAATCATGGTAAGAAAATATTTCCTTAGAAACACGAGGAGAGTGTGAGAATATGTTTATTCTCATAAAAATCTCTCATAGGATCAATTATGTATGTCATGTTATGTTCATGGTATAATGATTACTACACTTTAATCATAGTAGGAAGATATCATATATATCTTTGAGACCATCATTGTATGGTAGTAAATACAATCCAAAATCATCAAAGGAATACTAAACATGTAATTCATATTTATTGAGGATATTAGGAACGTTTAGTTAGAGGATATTAATATGTTAGTTGATTGCATCACAATTCACAACTTTATTTCACCCTTACATCACTCTATAAAACTTTATTTGTTTTAAAAAATAAAAAAATTGTATCAAATATCGTATCCCATTTGATTTAATTAAGAAATTTTGATCACTGTTAAAAAGGGAAATTATACATGTTTTTGTTGATTTCATTGTAGGAAAATGTGATTTGGAGGGACAATGATGATCTAGAAGAAAACAAAAGCCAAACTACATGGAAACCCAATGAAATATGTCCACTATTTTGATCATTATATGAAATCCATGAATCTAGTTGGTTTGAAATATTGTTCTTTGATCCAAAAATTTGTGGGATAAAACATGTTTAAGGAAAACCAATCCCAATTTATGCATATGTTGGCCCATCCAAACTAATCTATATAGGAGACCGAATCTGCAAAAAGTCAAAAATTTGATTCTATAGTTTTCATATATCGCATGCTATAATCCATTATTTTCCTCCCACGTTCACATAAAGATAACCAATATGCCAGTCTACAACTATTCACTTTAGTTAAAGTCGATATAGGTCCATTTCCCAGCCCACAACCGAGACAAAACTACTATCTCAAAATCTTGGTGCCCGAAACAACTTCCTATTTTGGCTATAAATTGGAACCATGGGAACCACATTTCAAATATTAAATATGGAGTGAAGTGTGAAAATTTTTGAGTTCCATAGGATTCCCCTAATCACATTTTAGGTTCTATAACTTCTTATACTCAAAGAGGGATCTCTTTGAGAACAAATCCCTTCATCAAAGCCTTCGTCTCATTCTCATGTGGTAATATTTGTAATTGTGTAATAATCATCTTATATAATCTTTTATTTTTTTTTACTATATTTCTTTCACTTATCTTATTCATTAATGATCCCCATTATATGAGCATAAACCAAATTAGTAAAAACAAACAACAGAATATAATTATGTAGATTAAAAATAAAATCCAAAAACTCTAATATTTCTCATTTTCAGAGTTAGTGTGCTCCCTACATTACCACTGACCATAATCTATCCGTATAACATCAAAAAATTATGGTGCTACAGTTTAATGTAATAAATATAGAATAGGGTTTATTTCATTTCATCTTCATGCTTTAATTAATTCATGTTGGATTCAGGGGGTCAAAAATTTAGCGGATCATAATTAAGATGATTTTAATTTAAATATTAATGATAAATAATTGAGGGAAGAGGTAGATTAATACTAATTACGCATTCAAAAATGGTATTCTAAAAGAAACATCTTCTCATTTCTACTTATTAATTAAATTTCATTTCAAAAATAAAAACAAAAAAAATGAAATATTCTTCTTGAATAATAATTATAATGTAAAAAAATGAAAACCCCCATGTCAATTTAAATAGTGTGTTTCTTCCATTAAATTTTATTTTTAAAATTCCATTAATATTTTTTTAAAGTACTTCCTCCATTAAGAGACGACCTTGGTTAGCTACGATGTTGCACCTTTGTACCAAAAAATCAAACATAATTTGAGAGCTCCCATGATATCACATATAAAATTTTCTCCATTGTGAAGATGTAATGAAATTATTTAAAAAATTCAAGGTGTTTCATTTATTTTTCATTTAATTATTTTCTTCTATAATTTATTACTTTTATACCCAATTTTAATTTTTATCGTCTTTTTTTTCATCTTCTAATTTTGGATCCATCAACTCAAACTTCTTATCATTTTATAATGGTTCACTTTTCAACATTACATTATTAACTGATTTATGAAATGAACTAAAACCTAATAACTCTTAGATCATGACCATGATATTGAGCGCAACCTTAGGGCTCGAATCACACATTCTTATTCTATGGGCAGTTTCAATATTTGACATGTTGAATAATTACTCCATTGTGGTAAAATGGATATTGAATGAAACTATAGTTAATAAATAGAAGAAGAATAAATGGACGATAATAATAAAAATAAACTAAATAGAACTATTCGAGAATTTCCTACACCAGATATTAACTGTTAACAAAATTTTACTATAATCCCAAACCATGAATCAGACGTTGAATTGGAATCTGGTTTAATAAACCTTCTTTCAAAATTTCAAAGATTATTGGCTAAAGATCCAATTTTTCATTAAATGAATTAAATGTGGTTTTATCAATAAAAAATCCATGAAATTTCATTGAAGATAAAATAATAATAAGATAATTCCCATTTCCACATGATGGAGATTCAAAGGATTGGTTGTATTATTTACATCCCAATGAAGTAACTTATTGTAATGATTTGAAATATTTTTTTTTGCAGGGATTTTTTCTAGAATATAAGAAATTATCCATTAATTAAGAGATCATCATAATCAAGAAAAAACAATGAGAGTCAATGTATGTGTTATAGGATAGATTCGAGAAGATGTGTGCAGGCTGTCCACATCACTGAATTAGAGAGAAATTTCTTATCCAATACTTCTATGAAGAACTCACACCTTTGGAGAGGATCATGGTGGATGTCGTGGATGGAGGAGCATCAGTGGAAAAAACATCAGTATCTGCACATTTAGTGATTGGAATGATGGAAGAAAAATCCCAACAATTTTGGCGATTGAGGTACCCCAAACATCAGGGGAGTAAACCTAGAAAGTTAATCATATATTGAATGTCGTTTAATTGATACCATGTTGGAATAATTCACCACTATGGTGAGGCATATTTTTTTGATCAAAATACAACCCAACCCACTCATATGAGACCTTGTGGAATTTTCATATAAATATAACACCTGAATGATTGTTTCCCCCAGTTATAAAAGACAGAGGATTGTGCATCAGTAATACATGGTAGACCATATTAATAGAAACCAAAACCACATCCCCAAAATAATTTTTATTCTATTACTCTAACATAAAACCAAGGGTTCAAGGATAAATCGAACATGAGGTATAGCTCTGGAGAAAAACCAATCACACCATTTCAATAGAAGTCCCAAATTGATTCACCTTACCAACATAGATTCCAAAAACACTAAAGTATATATTGCAACCCAGGATCAACAAGACAAAAAAATGGGATATCTCAACAAAATATAGATTCTAATACTGATGATATTTTGAATGTAATTGTTTTAATCAATATAATGAACTGAAGAGTCATGGTTTAGAGTTGAGGTAGTTGAAGAACCAAATGAGAGAGATTACCACTACCCTCCATGAAATGGTAAGTATGTAATCTAGTAATCCCCTTCCCATCATACTCAAATCCCATGGATAATGTTAGTGCCATAACACTGAGAAGTAGGATATAAACAACTGATACTTATGTACCAACCATTCAACTAGGATTCACCTCAAATTCAAAGATCCCCAATTCAAGAACCACAGAAGAGTAGCCCATAGAGAAATAAAAAGGTGTGAAACATATTTATTATGTTCATCACAAACCCCTTCAATTTCCAAATTTGGTTGTGAAAACCATGAGTATAGATAAAGAGGCAATGAAAAAATTGGTTTTGGATACATTTAATCATGTTGAGATCAACATCCCTCTACTTGAAGACATCATGAAAATCCAATGATATGGTAAATTCATAAAAGATATTTTTAGTAGTCGAAGTGGGATAAAGGGAAATGAGAGAATCAATCATGAAAGGAATGTGTTATCACTCACTAAACTAAATCCAGCAATGACAAAAATGTTCAAGGATCTGGGATATTCACTATCTCATGTACTATATGGGAGATACACTTTTATGATAATTTAAGTGATTTATGAGCTTCCATAAAAGTGATTCATCATTATGTATTCTCTTCTCTACAGGTTGGTGAGATGAATCTAATGAGAGTAGTGGTGCTGTTAGCAAGTAGAGTTATGTAATACCTAGTGGTATTCCTTTAGGATGTAATTATTTGGGTAGGAGACAAGATCTTTCTAGCAGATTTGAATGTGCAAAAGAAAAAGGATGAAAATGTAAGTTCTCATTATACCATTATCTCAGGTAAGACCTTCATCAAAACTACAAAAATAGTCAAAAATTTAAATTAGGGCACACATTCCAATGATTTAGGAGATTATGTTGTGATATTTAATGTTATGGACTCTATGTAGTACCCCTTAGATGAAAATTAGGAATTTTTATCTCCCATTTTAAACCCCCAAATAAAAACCACATCAAAATTTATTTTCCTATTCATTGGGAGATTATGAATATTGGTCCTATTTTGATGTCCAAGAGAAATTATACATCTATTTAAAATGCTTAAAACTCTATAGATATTATTTTTATAAGTATTCATATTATGATTTTGATCATTCAAATTATGATTATTACATGGATGTTGAGTATGCTGATGGATTTGATGCATTATTCTCATATTTTGATGATGTCTTTTTCGATAATTAGGTTCATTGTGCACATATTTCAACTACTTCAATGTATCCATCCATACATGACACTCTACACTAGAAATCATGTCACTGCCACCAAATCTCAAATACACGTACTGATTGAGAGATGATATATTACCTATTATAGTAACTAACAATATCACTTTTTAACATAAAGAAACACTTTTAAATAATATAAAGGAGAAAAATAAAGAATTCAGTTGGATCTTGGCTGACATATCAGGTCTTTTCCCCACCATTTACATGAATATGATTTTATTGGGAGGATCAGGATAAAATGGTGAGGCATCCAATAAAAATACTCAATCCAATCCTTCTTAAAAGATGTTAAAAATGAATTTGAAAATTTTCATAAGGTTCCTATAGATCTAGAGGATCAAGATAAGACAAAATTCACTTCTCCATTTGGTCTGAAGCATGTCATTTATATTATGAAATTCCCATGGTACCTCCCAGCAATGTATGGGGAGTATTTTTTTCATATTTCATTGAGACCTTAATGGAGGAATTTATGGATGATTTTACACTGTATGGATCTGCATTTGATGAATTAAAATTTAGGTTGGGAAATGTGTTCAATAATTTTATTGAGAAGAATATAATTTTAAACATTAAAAAGTATCTTCTCATGGTATATCACAGTATTTTATTAGGTAATGTAGTGTAAAAAATTGGTATAGAGGTTGGTGGATCAAAAGTTGATATTATTTCATTCTAACATATCTATCATGTCTATAAACTGTTAAATCATTCATTGGGAATGCAATATTTTTTCAACCATTCATTAGAGATTTTAGTATGACAGATCTACCATTATTTCTATAGCTTTAAAATGATATTTACATCATTTTCCATGAATCAATCATTGTATCATTTGATGAGATGATGAAGTGTCTTACCACTCCACCGATCATATAGCTCCCATGCTGGGACATATTATTAGAGATTCTGTGTGACATGTCTAGCTTTGCAATTGGTGGAATCTTATCACAATGGGTGGAGAGACATTGACATGATATTTCATTTTCTTCAAGGACATTGGATTTAGAATAACAAAACTACAAAACCACATAAATGAAGTTACATTCCATTATATTTTCTTTAGATAAATTCCATTCTTATTTATTGGGCTCTAATGAAAGTTTTTTTGACCATTCAACTGTGAGGTACCTATTGAACAAGAAAAATTCAAATCCCAATATTATATGATTGATTATCATTTTTTGGGAATTTGATGATTAGATAAAGTACAACAATGGGTAATATATCTTGGTAGTAGACCACATAAGTAGTATTACTCACACATTAGAGGCTGACACCTTGGACATGGTACTGCTTCGGGAAACTTTCCTTGATGAGAATATTTATTCAATCATAGGTACACATCCTCGTTATATTATATTAGTTAACTAATTTTATCCCTCTGAAATTATTGTAAATATAAAGAAAAATCATGTCCAAAAGATAAAATGTGGGTCATGATTTTATGTTTGGGATGATCCATACCATTGGTGCATGTGTACTAATCATATTATTATGAGGTGTGTTCCTAATTATGAGTTTCAGTCTATTCTACTTTTCTACCATACACTATCATACGGAAGACACATTGGAAACCAATGAATATCTAATAATTTTTTATATTTTTTAATATATTGGCCTAGATTATACCATGATTCTCATGTGTATTGAAATTTGTGCTCATGTTTCTAAAAAACTTTGAATATTTTTAGTATTCATGAGATGCCCCAACAACCCATATTATTATGTGAGATTTTTAATGTATGGGGAATCAATTTTGTGGTTCATTTTCTGATTTCATTAGGGTTTTTGTATATTTTGGTTACTATTGATTTGTGAGTAATTTTGTGGAGGACAAGGACACCAAGACTGATGAATCTCATGTTGTAGTTGAATTTGACATGGATCAATTTTTTTGTATGTATAGAGTACCAAAGGCAATCATGAGTGACCAAGGGACACGTTTTTGCAATCAGATTTTGCATTCCCTCCTACATAAGTATGGATTGATGTGAATAGGAAGGATTAGAGAATTCACTTGGATGATGCGTTGCGGTCTTATAGGACATCATACAAGACACCCATCAGTACGATCCCATTACATATTTTTTTGGGGAAATCATGTAATCTCCTAGTGGATTTTCAGCATCTAGCATATTAGGTTATAAATAAATGTAACATAGATTTCCCCAAGTTAGAATTTAATGGAATATGAAAATTAAATAGATATACGAGATTCAATTGTCACCAAATGATAACTCTAAGCTATTCAAGAAATTATTAAAATAATATCATGAAATAATGATCCAACAAAAAAAGTTTCATGTTGGAGAGATTGTATTACTCTATAGTTCATGACTAAAGATGATTCCTTGTACGATTAATTCTACATGGTTAGGTACTTTTATTTTATATGATTTTCTTAAGTATGGTGTCTCGGATATCACAAAAGAGGACACTAAAAGGATGATTACACTAAATATGAAACATTTGAAGAAATAAACTGTGGTAATTTCTACTCATGCAGTGGATTTCATCACACTTCATATCCCCATCACATCACCAGAATATGAGGCTATTACAAACACTATCACATTTATATTATTTTTCCTATTTAAAACCATACATTTCATGTTCACATATCATCTCATAGGTTCATATATCTTCTCATAATATCAATGGTGGATCCATATGTTAATTTGTCTTCAAATAAGTTTCATTACTGTTCTGAATTGACCTATGTGTGTGCATCTTTTATCATACTTTTGTACACACTAAAAACAGAAAAAAACCCATAAATCTGTGTTGTGGATTAGGCAAGTCAAAACCCACACTACCTTAACCTTTGATCTTGTTATAAATATTACAATTATTGTTATGAAGAGATCAAACATGGGTTGAGAAATGAGTGTGAGATTTTCTCCAAGTGAAACATAAAATAAATTAGGGCAGTGATGAAATTTACAATATATGGGGATATATATGTTGAGAGATTAAGGTTTTACTTTCACGAATTCTTAAGTGAGTGGGTATTGAAATTGAATTACAACGAAATGTAGAATATGATCAGTGAATTAAACCAGTTAAGAAAAAATATATTATATAACCTGAATATATAGATTATAGGGTGTAGAGATAAGCATGAAATTGTGGCCACACACACATGTGGGGAATTAGTTGTATACTCGACCCAAGAATTTTTTCTCTGTGACTACTGTAATTAATCACATTAGATTTTTTTATATAATATATGAGACAATGACATTAAAATTTATTGATGTATCTAGTTTATGGGATTGTTAAGTTTGCTATATTTACACTATGTATTTAGGAATATTAACACTAATACCTTGTCCAAATGTTTTGGAATACATGATATGAGGTTTTTCCCATGAGTGAAAAACGGTAAGTGTGGTGGTGTGATTGCATAATGATTCACTGCTTTATTTCACCCTGGCATCATAGTTTTAAACATATTTTATAATTATAATTAAAAATATTATCTCAAATTTAAAATTCCATTCGAATCAATTAATAATTGTTTATCACTGTTAAATAGGGAAATAATAATATTTTTGGTGATTTTATTGTGGGAGGATGTGATTTGTAATGTCATAGATGATCCAGAAGGGAAATGGTCCAAACTACAGGGAATATGAAGGACATATTTCTATTATTTTGAAAATTTATAAAATTATGTGCATCCTAATGGGAATAAATTTTCTTTGAGGATCAAAAATTTTGTGGGATACAACTCAGCTCAAGAAACCCCTGATTAATACGGCCATCTTTTGGTCTATATGAACTAATCTGTCCAAGGGACCGAATCTGCAAGAAGTCAAATATTTTATTTTATATTTTGGAAATATCTCATCCTATAATCCATAATATGCTGCTAAATTTAACATGGAGATATTAAAGATGCCTTCATGGAACATTTAACTTTTTTCCAAGTTGCAATAATTCCATTTACCAACACAAAACTGATACACAAGTGATATATATAAATATGGGTGCCAAAAACACTTCCAATATTGTGTAAAATTTCGCAACAAGGGAACCCCATTTTCATGATAGACCAAGGGGAGAAGTTGTGGCATTTTGGAATTTCATAAGAGATTTATACTCCCCTTGGAGGTTTCGAAACTTCTTATACTCGTAGGGGGAGATCTTGAAGTAATGACCCCTTCATCGAAGCCTTCATCTCCTTCTCATGTTTTAATATTTTTCTTTGTGTAATAAACATCTTAGTTTATATTTCATTTCTTCCGGATTTCTAAATTTTTTTCACTTCCCTTCTTCATTAATAATCGTATTTGGGATATAAATAAAAAGTATAAAATAAATTGGGTTTTACCCATTCTAAACCACTGCTGATACAATTTCTTTATATGATGACTACACCACTCATGGAAGAGTAGTTTTTTAGTAATCGATCTACCTCTTACCCTATTCATTTATTTATTTTGGATAAATTATATACTTATTTCACATAATATGATCTATGAATATTGTTTTTAAAATATAATGAACTAATAAATAAATTTTACAATTAACAAAAATACACATGAGGTCGGGATATGTGTAAATTGTGAGAGCATAATCTTCATTGATTAAACCACAAAAAAATTGAATAAATTTGTAGGGTTAAAATATAGTCCATAAATACAATTCATCCTCATTTATATAGTGGTTATGTTCCCTAATTTACCACTGCTCGTAATCTATCCATGTAACATCATTCAATTTTAGCTGTTATGGTTTCATGTATTAAATCTAGCCTAGGGATTAATTCATTTCATATTTGTGGTATAGTTAATTATCATAGGGTTAGGGGGTTAAAAAATTAGGCGATAGAAAATAAGTAGATGTTACATTAAATAATAATGATAAATAATTGATTGAATAGTTTGAGTTATATTAATTATTCCATTTAAAATAGTTTAGAAAATATATATTCTCATTACATCTTATTAACTAAATTTTATCTCAAAAATAAAAAAAAATTAAATATTATCATGCATACTTCTTCTAAATATATAAATGGAACCCCACCCTTTTAAGTAGTTATTTTCTTCCTTTTTACTTTATTTTCAAAATACCATTAATAATACTTTAAACTACTTCCTCCTTTCAGAGACGACTTTGGTCAGCCACTCTGCTACACCTTTGTCCTCTAAAATCACACATAATTTCAGAGTTCACATGACATCACCTTTTATTAGTTTCTAGATAGATAAGGACGATTGGAAATTATAATTAAAATAATTCATCTATATTATTGGAGGATCTTTGATATATTGAAGATAAATTTAACTAGTCTTCATTGATTCTATAGCATATTCATATTATATTATGACTCATTATAAATCTAACTAATTTGTATAGATTTGTAAATTTTTCTAGGATTGTGATGTGGTTCCTAGATGTAAAGAACCTATCACAATGTATTTTTTGTAATACTATAATATTGTCTCTTCATAAGGACCCAATTTTACAAAAATTGATGAATCATATACTTCAAAAGTATCGACTATTAAGGGTTTTCTTTTAAAGAGGTGAGATCATTGTAAGAAAATTTTACTCGGAGAAGAATGTGGAGGACCTATTCACCAATAACTTTTTTTAGTTTAAGAATAAACATTTTATGATAGATTGTAGATTGAATGTAATTAATAGTTGGATTTTCTGAATGTGGGATTCTGTATGATTTGGTACACTATAAATAACAAATTTATTCCTCATTATTACCTATATATTGATATTATTAAATATTAATAGATATTTTATTACATGATGGTTTTTCTTATTCACTCAATTTAGCGTTATGAAGTAAAAACAGTATTTTATACATCGAAAATTCATATAAATTTCTCACTATGAAGAGAACTTTTAGATTTTATGATGTTATAATTTAATATATGTTTTTCAGGTCAAATAATATATGATATTTGGTTTAGGATACCCATAATACATTAATAATTTTTCTAATGAATTTCTCCATTGGTAATCATTGTGATAGAAGGTTATATGAAGAGGCCCAACCATATGAATTCACCATGAAATATATGTCATTAGAAATTTTTATCTATGGTTATATGTATTAGTATTTATACATTAAATAATTATTAATTCATTTCATGAGGAACTAAATTTGATTTATTAATGGAACCATTGATGACTTGTTCACATGAAAAGGAAGGATATGTTAGGGTTTTTAGTAGGAATATGGGATTAATTAATTATTCAGAAAATGATTTTTTCACTTCTAATTTAACTGAATTTGATATATTATGACCTTTTCTGGGAATTGAACTATTTTTTAAGACTATAGTCATATAAAAGTATTAGTGAGTTAATTATTGAGAATTCAAAGAAACATATTTTGAACATGTCTGTTGATGACTTAAGTATGAAAACCTCATGATTATATATATCAAAACAAATGGATTATATTATAATGTGATAATTTAGGGGAGGTTGTTTTTATTGCAATATTAACATAATTCTCCACGAGTTCCATGACATGTTTCTAGATTATAATCTTACACCATCATATATTTCTACAAAATACCACTATGAATGGGTCTTGGAGGTCACACAACGATTTTTTCTAGAAACATTGTTAAATTATACCAGAGTTTAATATTAAAATATAAATTCTTATCAAAATATATGAAATAATATTATTCATGTTATATTGATCACATAATATATTTATTTATTGAATGAATAATTCAGTGATATTTATTTATTAAAAAAATTTACAATATTCTAGGTTGTTTCAATGAGGAGGATTAATGGTCCATGATAAAGGATTGGGTGAAAAGGATATATTAAATATAATTGAATTTAATATTAATATATTTAAAAAATTATATTTATATTATTCATTTGTGTTGTGTACATCATGTAAATTATAATATTATTATAATTATTATTTTTTGTGGGGTTAGATAAAGATTTAGAGGATAATAAAGGGCTTATGTAAAAGTATTTATCCTATAATCTATCGACATAAATCCATTTAATTCATTTCTATGGTTAGTTAATTACTGTATATATCATTATTTAGTTAGATTATTCTCAAAAGTTTAGAGAGGAAATTCTCTAGAACTCTCACAAGAATAGAGATCATTGATTATCCTCCTCCTATTAAATACCTTAATAGACTAGGAATAATTATTTAAACATCAAAGGCATTCATGTTACAATTAATAGTGCATCATGAAGGTGGTTAGAATCAATAACACTATCACGTGATGATACAATAGTGACATCCTAGAGTTCATAAAGAATGGGTGGATCACCTGTAGTAGGATTCCACATATGGATACTGCAAAAAAGGATGGTATGAATAAAAGAGGAAATCTGATTCAGTAGTTAATAAATAATTTCAAGAGTAAGTGATTTAAAAATAATTATAAATTATATGTGAAAATATACCTCTCTCTAATATTCCATGTGATTAATCAATTAATAAGTATTTATCTAATGAAACTAAGGGAAAAAATTAGTATTCAATAGATCAACAACTAATGTTCTTACTTGGAACCATTTTTAGTTCCTCCTTGATTTTTGGTTTCTCCCTTGAATGATACTTAATCTTAGGAATTGCAGGGGGGCCCCATATTAGACCATGGGAAGGGATATGTATTTATACTTTGGAAGTGTGGATTCTTGGATATGCATTTTATTTCACATATAACTAAGAAATGTTGTGCAACACATTTTCTTTTATATCAGGTTCTCACTTTTAATTAATATCATGTTTTTTATTTCTTTTATAGATCTTCCTATTCTTTTTTGTTTTTACCTAACTAGTCATCTTGTTATTTTCATATAGTATTCAAGGTGTTATACTTGGTATGTATATACTGACAAATGTATTGGAATATTTCCTTACATGTGTCATTATTTTTTTAAAATATATATAGTATAGTAGTATCCTTAGTGGACTAGATATTGGTAGACCTTAATGGTCCCTATTGGTGATAATAGTAGATGGCATTCATGTCTAGTGTTTGTACACTATGGGGACCTCTTCATCTCAATTGATTATGATGGTTTCTATTTTGGTTTATTGGATGTGTATCCTTTCACATTTTCATATGATTTATGTGATGGTTCTAATTTATGGATCATAGAATTAGTTACATTCATTACATATTATTGTTCACATTATTTTTATATTATTCATTATTATATCCTTGTTTGTGGTTAATGTTGTTTATTTTTGGATTAGGATAAATCCTCTAATCATTTTTATATGTCTACTATTTATTATTCATTACAACATTTTCTATGTATGATATGATTGGGGTGTAACCATAATATTTTTACCGCATAGGAGGGTTCCTAGTGGTCAAGGTCAGGTCATACATGGTGAAAATATACATACTATATCCAATGTCTTATCATAATCATTTTTATCATGTTGTGACAACCGAATGGAATTATATTTCTTTTCATTAAGTTGAATCTTATAATTTTATTATCATGTTTATTTTGGATTACAACACAACATATGATATTCTGTAGTTTAAATGGATCTTAAAATGGGTTTCTAAAATTTATTTATTCAATGTGGAGGAATGCTAAAATGAATGTTATTTTTGTAATGTTTGAAATGTTATAACTCCAAGAGGTTACATCATTCAATGAGGGAGATCTATTAATTTTGGTATCATAAAATACATTTAGAGTGTCACCTGAGGTTATTCATTATTGGTAGAATCACTCTATGATTTACTTTTCCCTATTCTTCTTATTGGAAGAGGTGATAGAATATTTTTTTAGGAGAAGATAGGCAACCAATGTTTTTAGTCATTCCTGTGGATGATAGAAACCATTGGAGGTAATAAACTATGGTTTATTTTTTGGGATTTTGATCAAACTTGTTTAAAATGAAGACTAATATCATGGAATGAGAGTTATTATTTTAGGATTTTATTATTTAATTTTTTATTCCACACCCAATAGATAATGGCATGGGAATTTTGTTTCATTATCTACTTAGGGGAATATATATGTCCCATTAAAGTCTATTCACCAAAATGGGATAATTTTCAATCATTAAAATACTTGATAATAACCCTATCTCTCCTCATATGTACAAACATTATTAGTGGTGGTTCCTCATTTATTCAAAAATAACAATGAATAAAGTCATGTGATGATCACTGATGAAAAACACATAAGACAATAAATTGGTATGTTTTAGTTTGACATTTCTCACCAATTTTATTCTGATGAATATTTCATCCCAAAAAATAATAAATTAATTCATTATAAACTAATTATATTAAAAATAATAAAATATCAAGTCATAATGAAACATAATGATAAATATTAATAAATTATACTTTCAAAGAAATATTGAATACTATATTAGAGGATATTAAAATCCTCTTTGATATACATTATTTATCCTCTCTTTAATAATAGTGTCAAAAATTCGAAAAACTTAGTAGAAAAACCTATTTCTATGAAAATTTGAGAAATAGACATGGGTATTTAATGGAGCTTGATTCCCCCATTGTGTTAAAATTAAAAGGAAAAATGTGTACCAAGAATCATGGAACTAACCATATTATGATTTTAACTACAGATTGAGAGATAAATAAATAAACAAATCATGTTAAAATTAATTAATTAATTTAATGGATTTATTGATTTGATAAAATAAATAAAATCAAGATGCTCTAAATCACACCAAACATTAAAAATAATATTAACCATATTACAAAATCAACAGTGTGGTTAGAAAACATTTCCACAGTTTCCTTACAAGTGGAATATTTATTTTTCTTCTAAAATTAAAAAAAGTGTGTATCCTTTTTAAGAACTAAATATTTAAATTTATTAATGTTTCATAGCTCAAAAATAAATGGATACATTCTAAACATTAACTGAAAAGTAAAAAAATTATTTTTGACTCAATAACACATTTTAAAAACTCCAAGGTATTTTCGTAGATTAAATTATCATTTCACTTATTTAAATTTTAAATTACCAAAATAATATTTAATTTTCTCAGTAAAACACCCATGTTTCTGAGTTATTTAATGAAGCTGATTTTTTACCTCAATTTATTTTTTAAAGTATTTTTTACTTGTATTTCTGATAAAAATATTCTTTTTTTATTTATAAAATTCTATTTTAAATATGTGATTATGCGATTCAAATAGTTAATTCAAATTAATTATTTAGGATAACATATTTGATATGTAAAATTGAAATTGGAGATATTATGGAATTAATACTAACATGAGTTTTATAATTCATGGTCATCATTTAGTTGGAGAAAACAAATTTGTGGTGCCGACTAGGATTTATATTTATTGTTTTGTAGGAATTAATTATATTTTTGATCATTATACTTGACAATTTTCATATGATTATGAAAAATAAAAAAAGTTAGTGTTTTAAATTATTTAATTTAAATTGGTGTAATTTATAAGGTGTGTTACATATGATTTAGAAAATATAATGAAGATATATTGAATCATTGAAAATATTTACATGGCTGTTCAATGATAAGTCATATGAATAGGATTATAATTAGGATGTTTGTTTATTCAATTCTTATGTTTTGAGGGACCTCTCATAAGATTGTGATAATGGTGGAATTTTCATGGAATTTTATAAAAAAGTTGATTAGTGAGTGTTATTTTTAAATGAAAATCATTTATATTGTGGGATTTTTTCTATAGATTTTATTAAATTATTTAATATAACCAAAGCTGTGTATATGAAATTAAAATCATACTTTTAAAGCTATTTCAAAAAATTTGTTAAAATGAGGGTTTGGACATTTGAAAGAAGTCATTACAAATAGGAAATAAGGCCCACCCACACACCTAAACATTTTATTTTTGACTCTCCTCAATTAACACTAAAATTCATAGAGTTACATATGTCCATTATTAATGGTATAGAGTTAATGTGACATACTAAGACGTATTCACTCTTAAACAAATACATTCATGGGGTCATTACAATAAGGCATGAGTAGTTTTGAATTTCATGAAAGTGTAAATTTTTAGCATTTTAATTTTGAATTTGGATTTTTAAATGATTCATATGATAGGACCTATAGGTTTACCATGATAGTTCAATAAATTTTTGTAATTTTATATAAAAATTTACATATCATCTAAATAGGTGTCTTTAATACATTATATTAGTTGGTTGGTCCATTTAAATTTTATTGATCGATTATAATCATGAAATATTATTTCTATATAGGATTTTATGATATACGATGATTTTATGAAAATTAATATTTTCTATAAACTAGTTTATAAAAATACTATGTGAAGAGATTCTTTTTGTTAAAATATTTAATTATATTTTATTTGACATTCATTGGAAAATTTCATTTGTGTGTGGTTTGAAATTATTATAGTGAGACTTATTTTGATAACGTTTATTCTTTATCCATGTTAAAGAGGGGAACTAATATATCATTGTTTGTCTTTAAGGATATTCATAATGTTATAAGTCATTACTTGTCCAGGTAAATTAGATGTTTTATAGTTAAATGTGTGATTCAGTATGATTTTACTTACAAGATAGAACTCCAGATAGAAAATATCTTCATATATATTATTTATTCCCTTTGTGACATTACTGATGTAATTTTTTTGAAGATTGGGTGTTGCAATTGATTTTTAAAAACTAGGGTGTTTCTAATGATTTTATGTAAATTACGATTTTCAAATTTTTTGGGTAATTCTAGTAGTTTTCGAGTAGGGATTTTAATAATGAAATGTGATTTTTAGTGAATTAAAAATCAAGGATTATTTTATGTTTTTTCCATGAAATGTGGATTTTTAACCAATTGATTTGATATTATTAATATTTGATATCGTGTATATATAATTATTTTTAGTTAATAAATTTATGAGATAATATTTTTTAATTTATAATTATTATTTAACATTTCAATTATTGAATTTTCTCATGCATGGATATTCATTTGCAACTTATGGAAATCCTATTCATTTTATACTCACCCATTAAAAGGCATGCATGTAGACATTATTAGTCATGATGTCGGTGAATGAACAGTCTCATACATTTTTAGTGGAGAGTTTAAAATCCACTATAAAGACATTGGAGGAGGACTCAAAGCCTTGGAAACTAATTATATTTATCTAATTTCAGTTATCATTCTCATGTGAATTGTTACTCATTATGGTTTATGAATTATGAGGGAAAAATCATTCCCTACCAATTTATTTTATCACAAGATACTACTTTTCGTCTTTTAGTTTTCTGGGGGATACACATGAGGCTATGCAGTGATCTAATTCAGATCTTAGGATTTCGATCCTGGGGTCAGGTCATTGTAGTAAAACATCAAAACTAGAATTTGAAGACCATATCATTTATTAGTTTTACTTAATCAATGCTCTTGCTGATATTCCTATAAAACAAAAGTGTAAATATACAATTTGTCAAAAAATACATCATAAATGTTTTAGAATATGGTAATAATATTTTTAAACCACACACAAGAATAATGGATAACATTAAATATATAATTTTCACGTACGGATCAATATTTATATGAGGATAAATATATAAATATTCTTATTAATTTAAATGTATTACTTATTTTAATTTATTTTATTAGGTCATAGTATATATTTTTTAAAAAATATAAAATTAAAAAAACTAAATTATGGGTAAAAAGAAATTAACATATGTACCTAAAAACATTACAATTTTGAAAAGGGAATTTTTTATGAACATGGTTTACCAAATAAATAAATTTATCCAATTATATTATCATATTTAGAAATATAATATTATTTTAATTTAATTATGAAAATGATATTTTCACTTATTATTATCAAGGCACAAAATTTGAATTTTTAATAAAAATAATTAAAGTCACTAAATTAAAAGAAAAAATATATAAATATATCATTATATCATTATATGTTGAAAATTGATAAATAAAAAATATCATGCACCTTTTTTAACGATCTTTTATTGTACATTACTATTCATTTTTTGATAATAAATTTGAAATATTTTAAAATATACTAAATAATAAAAACAAACTTAAATGATGTGTTTTCTCAATGTTTTTTTATTATTAATACACCAAACATGTGTTTTATGATAAAAATAATGAAGAAAAATTATAACTTATAAATAAAAAATTCATCATAAAATGGTAAGGAAAAAAATATCATATCTTTCTCCTTTACTTTTCTTATTTTTAACCAACAATAAAATAGAAAACATGTTTTATATGATGAAAAACAATGTAATAAATGAAAACAAAATGTTTTATATCAATTATTTTTGGATTTATATATTATTATTATTATTATTATTATTATTATTAAAAACCACCACAAGTGGTGCATGAATGTTTTAGAGTGTGCAATGAAAGTGGTTCAGGCCCAAGACCACAAATTTATGTCAGTTCCCTCTTAATTATATATATCTATTAAAAAATAATACTAGAATGACTATAAGGAAGACATTTTCATACATTATTTATAATTTATTTATTGGAATTGATAATTACCTAAAAATATAAATCATTCTTCATTGTCGATTCAAGTAACCATTTATTGGTGTATGATAATATCAATGAAGAGTCCAATATCGAAATCCTCTAGTAGTGATCCAAACATGCTGTAAAACAATTAGATGCCACTATTGAATTGTAATGTTCTAGAACTATCGATCCAAAGAGATTATAATGCCTACCAAAATCAGGGAAATAAATTCTTCATGAATTGAAGGATTCTTCGATTCTCACAAAAGATAATAAATACAGGAATGATGGATATAGGAACATGATAGTGTTCATTGGAGAATCTCACTACAATTATTGAGAGAATTTTTTATAGAGATATTTTTTTCAAACTAATGACTCCAATGTATATTCCTAGAAAATTAAATAATCATTTATATATTCATAAGGGTTGAAATAATACAATCACATAGGACATTAATTATATTTTTAATCTATCGCACACCCCATTTCTATTAATATTATAAAAATTATTATTATTTAATTTATGTCTAGATAAATTTTGGATAACAAATATCACATAATAAATAATTTAATTTCAATTTTTTTATATGATATTTGATATATAATTCATATTCATACCATAACATGGGATGTTTCTCATCGATATTTATTGGACCTCCGTTAATGAAAATTTATTTATTAAATAAATATCAGTATATTATTTACTAATAGATAAATTTTGTGATCAAAATAAAAAAAATTATTTCTAAACATTAAATATAATTCCATAATTAAATTAATTTCAAATAGAATTTAATTAAGAAATTTAGATGAATATTGTGTGTGAGTCTCAAGGCCCCTTTCCCAATAGCATTCGGGCAATCATTCCTAAATGACTAGATTGACTAAAAATTTATTATTTACTAACATAGACCCCCCATTAAATGGAAGTGGGAACCCAACATGACTTCATATCTAAAAAGAAAAAACAATCCCCATGATCCATAGGCACATGTCCAAAAACTGGATATATCAAATATGTAAGGAAATGATCTTACCCATCACCAAGAACATTAATAATAGCTTCCACCAACTCATTAGTACCTGAATTGTTATCCCATGTAGGAATTCATTGTCTTGGTACCGATGAAAAATGCCATATCCTCTCAAAAATCCAATTCGAAATAACAATGTTCGGGTGAACACTCTCTAAAAGTGATCTTCTTCTGGAGTAGTCCCTTGAAATAGAACATGTTTACTTTTCCCAAATCTAAGAGCATAGATCCACCATGAAAAATCACAAAAACCATTACACAAAATTAAACATTAAATTAAAATACACTTAATAATCTTCATAGAACATTCACAAAAAACATTAATCTTTGTTACTCTTCTGGATCAACACCCCAGTCACCGGATGATGCGAGAAACCCTTCCTCCAGCTAACATCGGAAGAAACCAATGACAAGAAGTTGGGTAACTCTAATAACCATTACACTATAAAAACACATTCATACCATCAAAAATCAATGCATCAAAAGATCACCTTATGTTGTGAAGACCACTGAATGCCAAGAAAGCCCCACCGAAATCCATTTCTGCAAATTTGGTCACCGCTATAAAGACTACTCATGAGGACCACAATAAACCACCACACACACTCCCAACTAACACTAAAAGAATGAAATAATCCCTTATACCATATTAGAAATATCTATACCATTTTACCTCTCCTCACAAACAAAATAAACCATATCCATTGAAGGAGGATCATGAATCATGACAACAAGTGATGGGAATCATCATGAGGGTTGAGCCATCAATTTCATCGACACCGCCACAGAAAAATGAATCGCACACAATAGGATCCCCAAGAAGAAGTTACTAGGAGAGGAGCTGAGCCGACCCAAGAGTGATGAAGTATGATAGTGATAGGGGAAAACCAAAAAAGGTGGTTACCCTTACGGGCTCATCCATCCAAGATTGGCATCTAGCTCCTTGTTAAGGATTATATAGTGCAACTAATTAATGTAGTAATGAATATAGACTCCCTTAAAATGTATTTGGTGTAATATAATACCTTTGAAATTATTTATCATCACGCATATCATATTATTATGTATCATTATATGCGCCTGATATATTTTTCTTTGACATTATTGATAAGTTCACTCTAATATTACATCAATGGAAATGGATATTTATATAATTTCCATTTCCATTAAATGAATGAGATATAATGTTATATAACGTGGAAGTGAAAACCCCTATCCTGACATATTCATTAACGCCACATCATGCATGATGCACCAAACATGTATTACTTCATTAATAGTATACAAATTTTTAGTTTTAATACATATATCAATGTTCATAACTCATGATATGAATTAATAATAATCTCAGTTATAATAATCATTACACACATTTGAGGATATGAATATGACTTGGAACATAAGACGTAGAATACCTAAGGGTGATTAAGGTTCTTGTAATGTTCTCTCTTGGAGATTAATAAGGATAAATTCCATTAGAAGGTGTCTTAATGTCTTATGTGTGACTTACCCTTGATAGTATGTATCATGTGTGTCCCCTAACACGATATCATCCATCTGCAGAACATGTATTGAAGAATTATGTCATGGAATCTCATGGATTTCATTATTGTGGGTAACTACAATGCCCTTTCAATATTAAATTATTCTAATGATATTATCACATTCAATGTCAAACTGAATAATGGTCATAATGTTATTAGATATTTATTAGTATTTATAAAATGAAAATATGAGTAATAAAAATCAATATATGATGTTGGTTATAGGGAACCAACTCCAATAGACTCCCACTTACACTATATCCAACTACTAAAAATCCATAACTCACCAGGTCTCACATAATGTTCATAATTCTGTTAGGATATGGATTTATTCAAGCTGTATACAACATTTTCATTAGTAGAAACTATTCTCTCTATGACATCACCTATTTGTTCAAACACCCTCATGAGATAATAGTTCTAAAGTAATTATTTCTTTATTGATGTGAACATATATCCTTTGATAGATCCACTGCTATAGTATTATAAATGTACACCATTGTAGTGTCTCTAATATTTGGCACCACATCAAGAGTTTATATAAAGATTCATATCCATAAAACATTTTTATCTACATCAAAGGATGTAATATACTCAAAATACAATATAGAATCAACTATAATAGGATTCTATGATATCCTCTAGTTCATCTCTCCTTCATTTAGATAAATTTCTTATCTGGTCTGCACTTTCAGATCACATTGTTCTACTACTGAAATTGCATATTTATATTCCCTGATAACTAGATCTTTATCTTCTCCGTAAACTAGAAACATATCCTTAGTATTCCATGGATTCTTTTGGTAAGTCTTTACATCCACACAATTAATGTATTATATATCTATTTGATATCTTCCTATCATGATCAAGGTGTAGGAAACATCAAGTATATTACATTACATGGAATACATGATAGATCATATCACTAATGAGTATGGTAATATTTCCCCCTTTGTATCTCTAATTATTTATAAGGAAACATTTTCCTTGAGAGGTGTATATCAAGACAAAATTGGACTAATCCCATGTTGGATTGTTTTATACTGAATCAATTTAGTATCTAACCATTATATATACAGAAATGTATTTCAAAAAACTACTTTGATCTATCATGAATGACACTGATATAGGGTATACAAGATGCATTGCCTAATTCCATCAGTGTGAATCACCAACTCCCCAAACTCTATGGTTGTTTCACCCTTTCCACCAAAAGGTGTATTGTTCATTTTAACTATTAAAAATTTGAGTCATATTTCAAGTGTTTTACGTAAAAAATTGTCTAAATATCAATCTTGATATATCCTTTTCAGGTTATTCTCATTTACATGACAATGACAGTGATGCCAAAACTAGGTGTGATATTTTTCTTGATAACAAGATTTTTTTCTATTTACAACACTTGGTATTAATAATTTAATACATAAAGACCTTTTTTAAGGTATTTCATGCCATAAAAAATGTTATCCTTGTAAATTTTTTTGTTTTTATTACAATATTTGAATGTAAAGGGATCTTGTTATAGATATGAAATAGATATGATATTCATGGCAGTAATGGGAGAATAATAACAGTTCTTTAGAACCAAGATCATCCCCATCAACAATTTATGGTGTCAATTTAAAATTTATAAAGTGAAAAATCATGACTCACTAGAATATCATAATTCCACTTCATGTCACACAACCATCCTCAATCTGTTTAGTTCCTATATTTGGATAAAAATGTGATATCCTCAAGTATTATCAAATTTCCAATTCGATGAAATATAATTGTTTAACTCGATAACAAAAACACATGAATCCTCCCATTCATCCTTCTTATTGTAGTATATTTTATTCCAGTGGCCTAACTTGTCATAAGAAAAATAGATTCCATGTTGTTCCTTACCCTACCATAGGATCCTCCTCTTCTTTTAGAGGTTCATGAGATTAGTAGACCAGGATGAGGTATTTTCCACCTTTTTCATTATTTTCCACTTCCTCACCATAATGTCCATAGGTTATTTGCACCTCATGTCCTCATCTACCAAGATAATTTAAGTCACGATTTCCATGAGAGTATTCTCAGTTTTTATCATATTATAATTCACAATAAAATTAGAGAATATTTTAAGAAGTAAGGATAGTATGATATCGACACAAAACACTTCTGGTACAATAAAGCCTAAGAAATACAATCTCTCAATTTACTCAATCATCCAAACCAAATGAGGCCAATATGGAAATAAATCTCCATTATTTCAGTTGAATGATTCCTTGAAAATCTCATATCACTCTTTTCTCACCTTCTCCTAATAGGGATCATGAAGATGTGAAAACATTGAGAATTCATCCATGTGTTCATGATGATTTTAGAGATCTATTTATATAAATGAAAACATCAAAACATTAACATATAACACATCATCCAAGTGTATATTACAAATAGATAATACCACCTCACATTAATCATTAGAAACAAATGAATTAATATGGTATTATAACATATAAATCTTCAACTCCTGGATTCAGACAATGAAAAATCACCAATACCACTCCAAAACTGTTGGGCCTGGGAGAACATTATCCTTATCTATTATGGATCATAGAGATAATTAAATTTTCAAATTAATTTCCACATTATAAAAAAATAAAATTGAAGTTTTATTTGTTTATATTACTTACAAATGATATATGATAGAATATAATTATTTTTCACTCACTATTTTATCATTTACCTATATCCCTCACCATTGAACTCAGAATATCCTGTCACATTAATATTCATATAGAATGGAAACATGTTTCCCTTCTCATATCCAATAAGTAAGACTAATAATTCATTCAAAGGTATTTAGGTAGGTGTATCTTTCCAACAAAATCATCATGCAGCTCCTTCATCAATTGAGTTGGATCCACAATCCTGAAATTCTAGACATGTATTCCATCAACACTTACCTATATGTTATTCCATGTCCTGCTATGATAGTAACCCCTTGATTTAAATACAGTTCATTCTACCAAAAATCTAATTTATAACTCCTTGATAATTATTTAAACCTGTATATTGTACAAAATATTATGTTGAACTAGGGTTCCATTCAGAAAATAAGTAATTTAAAGACATACTATGTTAATATATTCTTTGATGTATGTTTTCATTATGGATATATATTACTTTTTCTATATTTCACATTATTTTAAATATTTTATAAATTTTATATATGTGATTAAATGAAAAAGAACAATTTTATTAAATAATATACTAATAATAAATTAAATAATTTTCTCACATTGCATTAAATATTTTAATGTATAAAATATTTGGTATTAGATCATTCATTGGAAAATTTGATGAAAATTCTAGTTTTACCCTTTGAAAATCATTATAGAATTTCATACATAAACATTTTTATTTGAATTATTTAAACTAAAAAAAATTTCAACCCTATTCTTGAATTAATGGATCCAAATTGTAATCAAGACAAGTGATCTAAATCATGAATTTCTTGGGACTAAATGGCCCATGATGTCCAAGGTGATCTGGACTCACTTGATTGGACATCATTTCAGTATTTGGGAAAGAACTTCTATATATGTTCTAAAATTTTTCGTAATGTTGTAGAGAATTTTGAGGACACATTTTATCACAAAATCCTATTTTAAGGACATACGGTTCAAGAATTTTGGAGGTCAAATAGGCATTGAATGTTTGATTAAAATACTTCTCCAAATTACCGCATTCACACTTGAAAACTATTTTATCCTAACATCCCCTACACACTATAAATTATAATTTTTCTCATTTGTAGGAGGGTGGACGTGCCCTAGATAGTTTGGAGGAGATGTGAAGTGGTTCTTTTTAATTTGAATTCACAATTAGATGAGAGAATCTATCAATATATGGTCTCCTACAAAATTCTCTTCTTTTCCACTTGTTTGTTGTAATTTTTTTTGTTAATATAAAAAACATATATGTTTATCCACTATATAATATATTTAATTAAATTATCTTTTTATCTACAAAAAATTTTAGCCCTGTAAATCTAGAGTAGAAGAATGATTGGTTAATATCCATTCAACGACCATTGAAATTGTAAAATGTTTCTATAATGACTACACAACCAATGAATGATTAGTTGTTTTTAATTATCAATATACCTATTACCTTCTTTAATTATTTATTTTGAATCACTTATATAGTATAATCAACATACTATTATATATTTATTGAATTTTTAATTTAAATGAAACTAGGAAAGAAATTGAACAATTAACACAAAACATGCAATGTTTAGAATTGAATGAATTGTGAGAGGGTGATCATAATCAGTAATACAAAACCACATAGGATCAATTTGTAGAGTTTGAATATAATCCATAAACTCAATTAATACTCATTTATAGAGTTTATATGCTCCCAAATTTAGTATTTACTATAATATATCCTTACAACATCAATCAAAGTAGGGTGTTGCGATTTCATGTTCCAAAGCTAGCTTAGGGTTTAATTAATTTCATCATAGGGGTCATGTTAATTATAATAAGCTTCAATGGATCAAAATTAGAGGATCATAATTATGTGGAAATTAATTTAAATGATAATGATTTATAATCAACTTAATAGGTATATTTAGATTTATTAAACCTTCTAAATATATTTAAAAAACACCTCATTGTGTCTTGTTGGCCATATTTCATTTCAAAATTAAAACAAAAAAATGTAATATTCTAAAAACATACATATTATTAATTTATAAATTATAGAAAATCCCATATGATTATTTAGTTTAGTTACATTATATTATATTGTTTTTAAAATACCTTTCATAAGTTTTTTTATTTACTGCCTCTTTGAGAGATGATGTTTGTCATACACTTTGATGCACCAATATACCAAAAAACCACACTTTATTTGAAAGAACACATGACAATGCCTTTAAAATCAGCATCATTTCTACGGTGGAAGTAATTTATTCTACCAAATATAGGTAATGTTTTATTTTATTCATATTATTTTGTTTAATTCATTCTTTATTCTTTCCATTTTTGACTTATTATTTTCTTTTTTTCTTCTTTTATTTCACTTTCTCTTTCATTGACTATCAACTCAAACTTATTATTTATTCATGGTCAATATTTCATCATTTAACTTTTTTTATGACATGAACTAATACCAAGGATATCTTGTATATTGGACTTGATATTGAATGTAGAATTCGATCATGAAAAAGACAATCTCAGTCTACGAGAAGATTTAACATTCAACCAATTGTACAATTTCTCAATTCTTGTAACCGTGAATTTGGAATAAATTATAATTCAAAAAATAATAATAAATAATGTCTGCAAATAAAAAAAATTAACTTAATAAAACAATTCTAGAATTTTTTTTAATTAAAATTAACTATAAACCAAATTGTATTTCATATCCAAACATTGAATCAGACTTCAATCGAAAATATGGATTGATATATTAGCTTCCAAAATTTCATGGGATTTATTGAGAGGTTCCCAAAAATATTATAAAAGTTATTAATATAATTTTCTCAACCCTTAACCTAATAAATGTCATTAAATATCAAATAAAACCAAGAGAATTATCATTATCACATGATAAAATAGAAAAATATTGGATGTATTAATTACAACCTAAAGATGTAACTTGTTGGAATGATTTGAAATGACTTTTCTTGCAAACATTTTTTCTAGGAACAAGGACTAAAACCATTGAAAAATTGATCTTATGAATCACGAAATCCTAAGGGGAGTTAATGTATGATTCCTCAGAATGATTCACGAAGTTTTGTTCAAGATGTCGGCACCACCAAATTAGTGAACAACTTCTCATAAAATTCATCTATGAAACTCTCATTCCTATGGAAATAGAGTGGTGGTTGATACGATTGGAGGGGAATTGGTGGAAAAAAAACAGTATCCACACATTCATTATCCCACAAGATGGCCCAAAACACTCAAAAATTTGGAAATTAAGGTACATAACATGTTTGGGGAGTACATTAGGTTTGTCCATCATCTATTGAAAGTAATTTAATTGATTCCATGTTGCAATAATTTACCTCCATGGTGAGTCAGATTAATTTATCTCAAAATATATCCCAACCAACTCCTACGATTCCTTGTGGAATTTTCACTAAAATCGACCACCCAATTGATTATTTTCCCCAACTACAAGATTTGAAGGATTGTATAACTACTTTTTTAGGATCTCGTATCTGTAGAAACAGCAACCACATCAATAGAATTAGTATGATTCCTTTTCTACCACATACAACTAAGGGTTGAATAATAAATTAGAAATGTGGTATGGTTCTGGACAACTACAAAGGTCCATTATGAAAAAAAATCCAGTAGACTTTGCCTTACCAACAACGTTTCCAACAACCCCAAAGGATATTGTAGTGGTGCGAATCTTGACATACATGGTCATTACATTAATTTTTCGGAATACTTAATACATAACAAAAATAGACACACAAGGACCGTAATAGTTTAGTGTCTTTGGAAACTCAGAATATAAACTTCTAATAATGTTGAATTATCTTCAACAACTAACATAATGATCTTCCACTTTTTGTTTCCTTACCTTTCTTTATTTCTTGTGGAAAATAAAACATAAAAATGGTGAGATCAAATGCTCAGTAAGGGAAAACATAGATAACATAAAACAATCCATAAACATTTGGAAGCAAAAACTTGAACATTAAAATTTAAACATCAAAATCTTGAGAAAAGACATAAATCGTGGAAGTACATAAGGCATATATCATAATGTAACATCAACCATGATAAAATATCATGGGAATAAAACATGTAATTGTGGCAACCATTCAGCACATGTAATGATTTCCATAGTAGCCAAGGCATTTCTGCCAAGACCATCTTAGTGGACAGAGTCCCTTTATGAATCGAGTTAACTCCTCGTTTTATTCCTGTAACACTAAACTAGATTAACTTACCGTTCCAGCCATGTCTATCTCATGAGATATAAATCTTTACCCAATTAATTGGAGGGAGATATAGGACCCACCCATCTCATAATGAAATCATTCTTAATTGTGCCACAAAATAAACATACACCATTCATAATAACATAATAAATAATATTGAGTTTTATAAACAAAATCCCATCATCACATAATCCATATAAAAGAATTGGATATCATTTCAACATAACAAAAGTGAAACCATGTAAATAATAGAGACATTATACTTGAAACATACACATATGAAATAATTTCATCTTAGATGGAAATTGGTTTTGATAAAGAACTTGAAATGAATTCTTGAGGAAAATATCATTTCTTCTTGAAAATCATTTTCTTTTCACAAAATGCCATGAAATTTTGAATGAAGCAGATATTTTTGTAAATATTCATGAAATATTTTGGAGGAAGCATTATGAAAATAATGCTTTATAAAACCGTAAAAATCCATTCGTGCCGTATAAGTTTAAAAAAATATTCTCCTCGTACTTTTGTCGGAAAAGTCAAAAAGCACCTCGTAACATAAAGAAAAGAAAGATTCCTTACATACCATGTAGTAAAAGTCAAAAATGGGTAAAAAGGAATTTGAACATACATGAAAACACTTTTATAAAACATGGACATGGATGATAGAAATAACCCCAGTAAATACTTATGAATAAGAAATCTCGTATAAAAATGAGATTTGCAAAATTATCCCATACCTTATGTCTGATATGCGTCGTACGGATCCGAAACTCTTTTATAATGATTTAAATAATGTCATTGACTTATTACATAATAATATTCATTGTTATGATATCATATATGTTTCACTTATGACTTTATATTACACGTTCTTTTGTAAATTCAATGTTAAAGTAGCGTTTTGGGTATAATCATTTCATTTATCGTATGTTTTTTGACGTTTCGTTCTTGATATAATTACTTATATCCTGATTTACATAATTTCAAAATGTAAAACATGATTTATATATAATATATATTAATCATATACATATATATTATAGATCGATAAAATGAATGAAATACACCGTTCATGGAGACGGTAGGTCGTACGTACGCATGAACGCTGTTTTCATTTCCTTTTTGAATTGAATGAAACTAAATGGATGACATACTTATATATATACATAAATCCAGTATAATTATTATTTTATATATTACATTATTATTCATTATATAATCATTATGATCATTCATGTATGGTTAACATGGAGAATGAATCTCATCGCGTCGTGGAGACGGTAGTCCATACGTACGCACGAGCGATGATATTGTTACCATAATTATTATGTAGAATTGGAGTGGATGGTATAATATATCAGAATCAGTATGATGTTATAATAACCATATATTGTTATTATTTACACCATTATACCCATCCATGTAAGGTGTTGGTGGAAAAAGAGATGACACCACTATGTGGAGACGGTATTCCGTATGTACGCACTCGCGGTGATTTTGATTTCTATAGGATGGATATATGGTGAAATAGTGTTGTTTCATTCATATAATAACATATCAGTATATGATTGATACTGATGATATTACTTCATAATGAAACAACTAATGAAGAAGAAGTGGAAGAAGAAATAAAGTTGAAAAAATCAGTAACGGACATTACCTATTCTTTGAAGCGCCTCTTTGAGAGCTCCACTTAGGGCACTACAATTGGTCTTTGAAGAAGAACAGGACCACTAGGATGTTTCTAGGAAAGTTTAGAAGAGAATTTGGAAGGTTTTGGCCGAGCTTGAAGGCTCAAAGTGGTGTGAGGAAGAGAGGGAGAAGGTTCCCTTTTATAAGGGAGGAGAGGGGCATCTTTGGAAAGACTAAAAATATTATTTTATTATAAAGTCATATTCTGTTTTAAATAGCTCCAAATTGATTTATTTCAAAGCTAAAGTGGGAATGGGTCGCGAACTCTCATCCAATAGAATTTTTATAGGTTTAGGTAAATATTTTAACCTTATCATTTAGATTTAACTTTAAGATAAATAATTTCAATTTTACCGTGTCTTCTTGTTTTCTTACACTATAAGGTTATGAAACGTACTATAACAAGACAAACGAACCCCAAGTTGTTTATAATTAATATATATAACCTTATCTAAGTCCTTAGGATGAACCATATATTTTTGGGAATAAAAGAACAATTAATAATATAATATTTGTTTTAAAAACTATTTTATGACAATTTTGACACTATTTGATAATTAATTTTTGTGAAACTCATAATAGAATTATTAGTTCTAAAAAAGTTAATTAAATCAATAATAACATGTCATAGTAACCTATAAAAACTCTGTAATTCCTAAAAAGTCTCAAATTACATTTAGTTTGGTATTTATAACATCAATTATGTCAATATTTCATTAATAAGATAATTACTGCATCATCATTGTATCATAAATAAATTAAATTATTTAAATACTAAAAATTATAAATAAAATACCACTATGTAGGAAATTTTTTTATCTTTCTAATGAATATTTATAGTCGAATTTATCTTATGTATAACCCTATATTAAAAATTATCTACTTATTAAATGTTGATTTTAAATATTTTAACCCTTCTTTAAATAAATTAATAATAAATGTCCTAATCTAATCCATGTGGGCCTAAATGGTCATATTGTATTCCTAAGGTTTTTTTTGGTAGATTTACACTTATCCAATAGAATTAGGACATGTTTTTGGTTAATAATAATATCATGTTTACCCTTAATTACCCTATTTACTTTTAACTGTGGTAAAAAAAGTAAAAAGTTACTATACACCAAAAATTCTTTTCATCTCATTGTACCACATTTAACTTACTGACATCAACCGTGTCTCTTGGATTTTTTAAATTCCATTCACAGAAGTGGTAAAATTATGTATTATGTGAATTTGGAAATTCTCCTAGGAGGTGGGTAAAAGACGGTTAAAAGTTCAATAAAATTTTTATATATCTAAAATTATTATAAAATGACTCCAATGAATTACATTGAAATTATATAGGCATTATATATCAATTTTTAACTAATGTAAATTTAAATAAAATAAAAAATTATTTAAATAAAAAGTAAGTATTTAAATAGTATCCCAGTGTTTTCATTATTCATCAAAAATTGAAAGTTTTCAGAAAAATACCAAAATTTCACCCTAGGCTAATTTCTATATTCCGAATCCAAAAATGAAGTCCATTTTCAAAAATAAAATTTATAAAATTTAAAAAAGTGGGTATTACTATTCATAACGGCTGGTTTTAATAATATTTTAATAGCATATCATTGTTTAGTGAAACTCGGTGTTGCGTACAACACACGCTATCGAGGAAGGTCGTGATTGCGTGTAATGCAATCCAAGTTAGGGTTTCATTTTTTGCAAGACTCTTTTGTTGTTTAGTTATAATAGAATCCAACCATTTTCATTTATACATTGAATATATATATATATACCCTCAATGTTGCGTAGAATGACTATTATCCAACGAACGTGAAATTGTGAGTAACACAATCTAAGAATAGTGTTGCGTATACTGCAAGCTAATACAGTGTTGCGTATAGAACAAGATATTCTTGTTGTAGCATAAATCAAATAAATTAAAAAGAATACTTATCATAAAATATCGAGTTGTTACATTCTACCCCCCTTAAAATGAATTTCTCCCTCGAAATTCTTCGGGGTTATAAATGGTTTTCTACTTGAAAGTTACATTAATTGAAACCCACATTGTAAAATGAAATACCAATACATAACTTTAAAAACTAAAGTATGAAACGTAACAGTTACCCAAATTAACTAATCACTGGGTTTCCACATAAAAGAACATAGGTGAAAATATCGATATGGAAGAAAAATCTAACCATCATGTTCTGATGGAGAGTGGTAGAGAACATGGCTATGAAAAATACAACAATCACAAAGCCATAGATTTGTGATGATCTAAGGTACTATCTGATTCGTCAGATATAAGAGCACTAGGACAACATTTTTGGTTTTCAAGATCATTTCTCTAAAGATGATAAATTAAAAGAAATACTTACATTAATTTTTTACAATATCACTATTGTTCGGGAATTGAAAAATTTCCACTTCATATCTTAATGAAATGAAGTTGAATTTGTTATTCGTGAAGCGTTAGCAGATCATGTGATAGAATGATGGGTCATTACATCTATTTCAAAAAAAAGTTTAGAAAAAGTTATAAGTCCATCTTATGGGGAGATTAATTGTATTTGGTTCAAATATTGGACTTATACTTTATTTATCATACTGATTAATAAAATAAAACTACTTTCCACTAACCAGGGACTTCCTGTAGGCCAGTGGTAGGCGATAAAGGCCAGTCGCACTTCAGTTGTGGGTTCGATTCCCACAGCCTTGTCCGACGCGATGGGTTGTCGCTCGTCCTGCAGGTTGTCCTTTTTATAAAACTACATTACTATAATATACCATTAATAATATCAAAAAATAGTTCTATCCTTAAACAATACTAACTTATGTCTAACATAATTCATTCCAATCATTAGGCTTATCTAAAATACTTCGGTCCAATCTCATAGTATAAAGAAAATGATTATTTGAAATGTCACATAACAATCACATGAATACAATAATTTATCCCCCATATATCATAAGATATATCTTGTTGGTCAAATTACAACCATGTGAATAACTTAATCATGTATTCTATTGAATAATGAATACCCATTTAACCTTAGTAAAAACATGAATTCATTTAAAATTTAACACTTTCCACATACCAAAATTCTCAAAATTCTATTTACTCAAACCATGATATCACATAGTATTTATAACAGTCACGAGCTCATGAATACAATCAAATATCTCATTATCTTCTTATCCCATCATTATTCGCATATCATCTGCTTTCCAATATATTTGAATCTCTTTTCATGGTTAAAAATTCCATATAATTATTGAAAACCAATACATATATATTTCAAAATTCCACAATACCATAAATGAGATTCCATAATACTATTTTGAAATCTCATTACATAAACACTCAACATCACAAATAGTGATCTCTTGAGACTTCCCTTTATCCTTTTCGTTAATAGATTTCTCAGGGTGATCATCATTAACCCGTGGATTAGGGCATTTATTAGTATAATGACCCATTTCCTTTCACATGAAGCATTGAAGTGTTGGTGGTGCGTTCTCGGCAGTCTTTTCCTTATTCAAATCATTAGAAATCCTTTTTCCATTACTTTGACACTCAGCTGCTCGATGACCTTATTTTCCACACTTAAAACATTTTCTAGTCCCTTTAAGACAATCTCCACCTTGCTTCTTTCCACACATTGAGCATAAAGAAAAAATCATCTTCTTTTCACCATTGTTCTGAGATTTCTCCTTGAACACCATCTTTTGTTTCCTGTCAAAACCTTGATACGGATATGTTACACCAACTTCTAGTTCTACATTTATAGCACAATTCACAATTTCTTTATAGCTATTGAAGTCTCTTATATGTAATTCCCTTCGATGACTTGGTTTTAAGCCACTGAAAAATCGATTAACTTTACATTCAGGTTGGATGATAATGCCAGATTCATACCTTGAAATTCTTGTAAAATTCACTTCATATATACCAACAGATTCAACATCCTTCTAATTATGCTCAAGAAACTCCTTTTCCATCATTGTTCAATGAATATGAGGGAAGTAGTTACTGAAAAACAAGTTCTTGAACTCGTCCCATTCCATGGACTCAATTTCATCTCTTTCAATCGTATTCTTGATACGATTCCACCATTGATCAGCATCACCTTCCAAACAATACACTGCTAAGATGACTTTGTCATGTGCAGAATAGTGAAGGACTGAAAATATCTTTTCAGTTGTACTGATCCATTTTTCCACAACTAATGGATCAGTAGACCCACTGAATGAGGGTGGACGCTACCTCATGAAGGACTCAATAGAATATTGTTCCCTTCTCTGCTCATTTGGTAGTCCAGAATGATTCATAGCCTGTGTAAGTATAGAAACCAGATTTTGAACTCCATATCCCATAACATTTGTTTGTTCGTGAGGACAATCATTGCATTGTCCATTACATTGATCAACACATTTCCTTTGGGTTCTAACCATTGTCTAAAACTGAAAAAGAATTGTGTGAGAGGCAAAAATCATGCTAAGAAAACAACATAGTAAAAGGGGGAGTACCCTCAATATCTAACATCTTGGGTTAAATTATAAGGTTGTTACCATAGTTCTAGGGCTATATACTATACGTCTACTTATCCTTAGGGACATCCCTAGACATACCTTAGAAATATCTCAAGGGATCTCACTAACGTTTTCGCATCCTAGTTTCAAAAGGATGACTAAACCTATCCACTGATACCAACTGTAGAGACATGAAACTTGACGTACGTGGACATTAAATTACTTTTTTGGAATACTTAATACATAAAAAAACAGACACACAAGGACCGTAATAGTTTAGTGTCTTTGGAAACTCGGAATATAAACTTCTAATCATGTTGAAATATCTTCCACGACTCCCATAACGATCTTCCCCTTTAGTTTTCCTTACCTAAAACCTTTCGTTATTTCCTGGGGAAAATAAAACATTAAAAGGGTGAGATAAAATGCTCAGTAAGGTCAAACATGGAAAACATAAAACAATCCATAAACATTTGGAAGCAAAAACCTTAACATGAAATTTAGACATCAAAATCTTGAGCAAAGACATAAATCGTGGAAGTACATAAGGCATATATCATAATGGAACATCAACCATGATAAAATATATTGGGAATAAAACATGTAATTGGGGAAATCATTTAGCACATGTCATGATTTCGATAGTATCGAAGGCGTTACTGCTAAGACCATCTTAGTGGACAAAGTTCCTTTCTGAATCGAGTTCACTCCTCGTTTCAATCCTGCAACACTGAACTAGATTAACTTACCGTTCCAGCCGTGTCTATCACATGAGATATAAATCGTTACCCAATTCATTGTAGGGAGATATAGGTCCCACCCATCTCATAATGAAATCATTCGTACTTGTGCCACAAAATAAACATACATCATTCATAATAGCCCAATAAATAAAATGGGTTTCATAAACATCATCCATTTATCACTTAATCCATATAAAAAAATGGATATAATTTCATCATAAGAAATGTGAAACCATGTAAATAATAGATACATTATACTTGAAAAATACACATATGAAATAATTTCATCTTAGATGGAAAATGGTTTTGATAAAGCACATGAAATGAATTCTTGAGGAAAAGATCATTTCTTCTTGAAAATCATATTCTTTTCAAAAAATACCATGCAATTTTAAAAGAAGGATATTTTTTAGTAAATATTAATGAAATCTTTTGGATGAATCTACATGAAAATAAGGCTTTATAAAACCGTAAAAATCCATTCGTTCCATATAAGTTAAAAAAAACATTCTCCTCGTACTTTTGTCGGAAAAGTCAAAGAGTACCTCGTAACATAAAGAATGGAAAGATTCCTTACATACCATGTAGTAAAATTCAAAAATGGGTAAAAAGTACTTTAAACATACATGAAAACACTTTTATAAAACATGGACATGGATGATAGAAATAACCCAAGTAAATACTTACGAATAAGAAATCTCGGATAAAAATGAGATTTGCAAAATTGTCCCTTAACTTAGATCCGATATGAATCATATGGATCCAAACCTCATGTATAATGATTAAAATATTCTCATTGACTTATTACATAATCATATTCATTGTTATGATATCATATATGTATCACTTATGACTTTATATTACCCGTTCTTTTGTAAATTCCATGTTAAAGTAGCGTTTTGGGTAAAATCATTTCATTTATCATATGTGTTTCGACTTGTTGTTCTTGATATTATTACATATATCCTGATTTAAATAATTCCAGAATTTATAACATTATTTATATATAATATATATTCATCATATACATATATATTATAGATCGATAAAATGAATGAAATACCCCGTTCATGGAGATGGTAGGTTGTACGTACGCATTAACGTTGTTTTCGTTTCCTTATTGAATTGAATAAAACTAAATAGATGACATACATATATATATACATCAATAAATTAGAATTATTATTTCATATATTTCATTATTATTCATTATATAATCTTTATGATCATTCATGTATGGTTAACATGGAGAATGAATCTCATTGCGTTGTGGAGACGATAGTCCGTACGTATGCACGAGCGATAATATCATTCCCATAATTATTGTGTATAATTGGTGTGGATGGTATAATATATCAGAATCCCTATGATGTTATAATAACCATATATAGTTATTCTTTAAACCATTATACCCATCCCTGTATGTTGTTGGTGGAAAAACAGATTACACCACTGCGTGGAGACGGTATTCCGTATGTATGCACGCACAGTGATTTCGTTTTCCGTAGGATGGATAGATAGTGAAATAGGGTTGTTTAATACATATAATAACATATCAGTATATTATTTATACTGATTTTGTTACTTCATAATGAAACAAATAATTAAGAAGAAGTGGAAGATGAAATAAAGTTGAAAGAATCGGTACAGACATTACCTCTTATTTGAAGCGCCTCTTTGAGACCTCCTCTTAGGGAACTAAAATTGGTCTTTGAAGAAGTCCAGGACATATATGATGTTTCTAGGGAAGTGGATAAGATAATTTGGCATGCTTTTACCGAGCTTGAAGGCTCCAATTGGTGTGAGGAAGAGAGGGAGGAGGTGCCCTTTTATAAGGGAGGAGAGGGGCACCTTTGGAAAAACTAAAAATATTATTTTATTATAAAGTCATATTCGGTTTTAGATAGCTCCAAATTGATTTATTTCAAATCTACGGTAGGTATGGGTCGAAATAATCTCATCCAATAGAATTTGGACAAGTTTAGGTATTTATTTTATCCTTATCATTTAGATTTAACTTTAAGTTAAATAATTTCACTTTTACCGTGTCTTCTTGTTTTCTTAAACTATAAGGTTATGAAACTTACTATAACAAGCCAAACGAACCCCATGTTGTTTAGTATTAATATTTATAACCTTATATAAGTCACTTGACCGAACCATAGATTTTTAGGAATAAATTAACAATTAATAATATAATATTTGTTTTAAAAACTATTTTATGTCAATTTTGACACTATTTGGTAATTAATTTTGTGAAACTCATAAAAGAATTATTAGTTCAAAATAAGTTAATTAAATCAATACTAACATGTCATATTAACCTATAAAATTGTGTTAATTCATAAAAAGTCTCAAATTACAATTATTCGGGTATTTATAACTTCAATTATGTCAATATTTCATTAATAAGATAATTACTGCATCATCATTGTGTCATCAATAAATTAAATTATTTAATGTCTAAAAATAATAAATTAAATTAAATTATGTATTAAATCTCTTTATCTTTCTAATGAATATTTATAGTCGAATTTATCTTATGTATATCCCTATATTAAAAATTATCTACTTATTAAACTTTGATTTTAACTATTTTAACCCTTCTTTAAATAAATTAATAATAAATGTCCTAATCTAATCCAAGTGGGCCTAAATGGTCATATTTTATTCGAAAGGTTGTTTCTGGTCGAACTACACTTATCCAATAGAAATATTACATGTGTTAGGTTAATAATAATATGATTTCTACCCTTAATTACCCTATTTACTTTTAACCGTGGTAAAAAACACGTAAAAATTACAATTGACCAAAAATTATTTTCATCTCATTAAACCACATTTTACATACTGACATCAACCATGTCTCTCGGATTTTTGGAATTCCATTCACAGAAGCGGTAAAATTATGTTTTATGTGAATTTGGAAATTCTCCTAGGAGGTGGGTAAAAGACGGTCAAAAGATGAATAAAATTTTTATATATCTTTAATTATTATAAAATGACTCAAATGAATCACATTAAACTTATATAGGCATTATATATCAATTTTGACCTATAGTAAATTTAAATAAAATAAATAATTAAATAAATAAAAAGACGGTTTTTAAATAGTTACCCAGTGTTTTCACTATTCATCAAAAATTTAATGTTTTCAGAAAAATACCAAAATTTCACCCCAGGCTAATTTCAATATTCTGAATCCAAAAATGAAGTCCATTTTCAAAAATAAAATTTAAAATTTCTTAAAAAGTGTGTATTACTATTCATAACGGCTTGTTTTAATAATATTTTAATAGCATATCATTGTTTAGTGAAACTCGGTATTGCATACAACACACGCTATCGAGGAAGGTCATGATTGTTTGTAATGCTAGACAAGTCAGGGTTGCGTGTTGTGCAAGACTCCTTTTTTGTTTCGTTATAATATAATCCAACAATTATTCATTTATACATTGAATATATATATATATACTCAATGTTGCGTAGAATGCCTATTATCCAACGAACTTGAAATTGTGTGTAACACAATCTAAGAATCGTGTTGCGTATACTGCAAACTAATACAGTGTTGCGTATAGCACAAGATAGTCTTATTGTAGCATAAATCAAATAAATTAAAAGGAATAATTATCATAAAATATCGGGTTGTTACAGATATTTTCTACTCAATCATTAAAATGTATACATTCAGGCAATTCTCAATTATTGTAATATTCTAATACAAATTATCTTTTGAAACAAATTGTTTTAAATCAACAGAATATGTTGAAGAGTCAATGTTTGGAGTTGAGGAAGTTGAAAACACAGATATACTAGATTTCCACTACCCTCTATGAACTAGTCAATAAGAGAAGTGTTAATATTCCTTCCTAACCTACTTTGAATGCCAAGGTGAATGTTAGTTTTATCACATTGAGAAGTGGGAAGTAAAAAACAAATATATCGACACCCATCATTCCACAGGGATTCATGTCACCCATAAGGTATCCCCATTCCAGACTAACTACTAAGAAAACAAAGGATAAAGGAAAATGTATGAATAAAATTGATGATATTACTCTTAATTTAATTGCATTTAAAAATAGTGTTTTTCAATAAAAATAATGGATAAATAATCAATGAAAATTGTAGTTTTGGACATATTCTTGTTTTTGGAGATCAATATCACTCTACATGAATCCATTATGAAAATCCAAAGGTATTCCAAATTTTTAAAAGAACATTATTCCATTAAAAGAGATATCATGATAAATTAGTGGATAAATCCTGGAAGGAAAGTGTATGACCTCATTAAACAAACTCATATAATGACAACTAAGTGAACGGATCCATGTATATTCACCATCACTCACACCACTTGGGAGTTCCACTTTTCTAAAGCTCTTTTTAATTTGGGAGCTCCCATAAATGTGATGTCTAACTATGTATTATCTTAATTATAGTATGGCCAATTGATTCAAATGAAAGTAGTGGTGTAGTTGGCGAATAGAGATACAATATATCAAGAATGTTTCCTTAAGTATGTACTTGTTCAAGTGAGAGAAAAAATATTTCTAGCATATTTCTATGTTATTAACATGGATTACGATTAGGTAAGTTCTCAAACACCCATTATCTTGGTATTTCCTTCCACATAACTAAAAAAATATCATAAATGTCCATGATGGGACAATTTCCATGGAGTTTGAAGATGATGTTGTGATATTTAATGTCATGGACTCCATGAAATTTTCCTAATAAGACCATTCTTATTTTTAATCTCCCATTCTGAACCACCAAATTAAAACCTCATGGATTTTAATTGTCATATTCCTAGAGATATTATGAAGAAAAATTGTTTTATGACTTATAACACTTACACACATGTTTATAAACAACAACCCTACCTTTGATGTAATTTTCATGTGGATTCATAATATTATTTGTTCATGCTCACTTTGATTATGACTTGGCTATTGATTCATGAGATACAACCTATTATCATTTCTAACAACATCCCTTTTAAAAATTACTATTTTTTAATCTTTTGTGGGAGAAAATTTGGTTAATCAAGTTGACCATGGCCGACATATCAGTTATTAGCCCCAACATTTTTATGTATTTGATTATTTTGGAGGATGAAGTTAAACCGGTACGTAGCTACAAAATAAATTTAATCCAACTGTTCTGGAAGATGATAAAAAAAGTGGATTTTTTTTGAGTTAGGTAAAATTTATCTCATTTTATATTCATAGTGTGTGTGTCCTATTCCAGTTTTACCTACAAAATTTGGTGAAAATATTGTATGAAATGAGGGAGATGAGTTAGTTCCAAAGAGGGTACAAAACTGTTGTCATGTGTGTATTGATTATAAGAAACTATTAAATCCACATTGAAAGACCATTTACCCTCCAATATATTGACCAAATTCTTGATATACATGATGGGAAAAACCACTATTGTTTCATTGAAGGATTTTTTGATATTTTCATGTTCCTATAGCTCCATAAGATTAAGAGATTCCAACATTTACTTTTCCATTCATTAAATTTTACTCCCAAATGATTCTATTTGAACTTTTCAAGTCCCCAAGTTCCTTTTAGTGATGCATGGTGAGTAATTTTTGAGATTTTAATGAGACATTCATGGAGGTATTTAGGGATTTTTTCAAAATTTATGGATCATCATTTGATGAATGTATCATTAGTTTGGGAAAGGTAATGAATCCCTCTATTGAGAAGAAATTGTTCTTCATGTTTGAAAACTGTCACATCAGGGTAGATCATGGCATTGTACTATGTAATATAGTGTCAAAACATTGAATAATGGTGGATAAATATAAGGTAGAAATTATTTCATCCTTACCATATCCATTATTTGTGCGCGATGTTAGATATTTACTAGGGCATGTATGATTTTATCAGAACATCATCAAATATTTTAGTATGATTTCTCTTTCTATGTTGACATTAATTTAAAAGGATCATGATTTTTTGTTAGATGATTTCGACTGGACTTCCTTTTATGAGCTAAATAATCCTATGACCACTCAACCAATCATACATCCCCCATTGACGGACATTCAATTTGAGATTATGTGTGATGGTTTAAACTTCGTAGTTGGTGTTTTCTTATCAGAGAGAGATGATGGAAATTATATTGTGATATATTATGCATGGTGGACATTGGGTTCACCATATCTAACTACACATCCATAAAAAATGAGTTTTTTTCATCATATTTTCATTAGTTAAACTCCGTTCATATTTATTAGCCAGTAAATTAGTTTTTTTGACCATGTAACTATTAGGTACCTCTTGAGAATCCAGGTGGAAAGCACATACTCATTCTACAGATTCTCCTTCTTTAAGAATTCAATAATGAGATAAAGGCCATGAATGAATTGTAAAACCATGTGTTGGGTTACATGAGTGGGATTACTCATATACTAGAGGTGGACACAATGGACCAAGAACCACTTTGAGACACTTTTTCCACTAATAATTTTAATTCACTATCTGTTACACATTCTTGGTATACTGATTAATTTACCTATATCGTTTACTATAAAATACATGAAAATTTCAAAAAACATCATGTCCTATAATTAAAGAGTGAGTCAAGATTTTATGTGTGGTATGATCCCGGACTATGTTTCCAATGTAGTGATCAAGATATTTTGAGGTCTGTTTCTAATCATGAATTTGATTCTATTATTTATTTTTTCCATACACATTCATGTGGACGAAACATTAGACCCTAATTAACAGCTAGTAATGTCTTATAGTTTGACTTATATTGGCCTAGATTATTCTATGATTCTCATGTGTTTTGTATGTCATTCTCATGTACCCAATAGAATAGAAATATTTATTAGAGACTCATGATGTAATGCCCCGACCCCAGCTACCCAGAGTCGGTGCATTACTTCGAAACATTGGCATGATCACAAATGATCAAGTCTCGAAATACCGATTAGTTTAGTAGCCTTGGAAACACTAGATACATTCATAAACGTTACATTACATCATAAAGTGAAAAACTAATAACAAAGTCTTCATAGTCCACACTCATATCCCCTTCTGACTATCCCTGCAGGTCATTCATAAAATACCTCTTCACATCCTGGAAAATATTAAAACATTGAAAGGGGTGAGCTCAGATGCTCAGTAAGGATAACAATATTTCGGAAGCTTTCATAAATAAACATTAACATTTAAGGCAATGTACAACTAAAACAAAATCCTTTTAAACTTGAACATCATCATAACATGGAAAAAGTAAAATGAGATAATGCCATTCACTTCTTCACATGGATATTCTACTGGTCGAATAATCACATGAAATATCAATAACCACTTTCATAATGAGGGAATGTATAATGCCGGACATTCTGAAACATTTTGTCAAGGCCTCGGCCAAGACGTCTAAAATGATTAAGGCCTCGGCCAAAACCATAAATCAAATTGGGAAAGGGCCTCGGCCAATTCCACGTCTAGTTGTCTCATGAGACCTACCGATGCATCGAGGAGCTATAGCGGGCTCCACCCGTCACTTATTAAGTCCAATACATTCCTCATATGAATAGGTTTAAACATATCATAAACCATAACATAATCGTATCACATAAAACATGGATAAAGGAAACATAACATTTCCACATTTCGATCACAAGATATCAATACAACACATTGATATAATAAAAATGCTTTCAAAACCATTTTCAATACCAAAATAAAATAAAAGTATAACATGGTATTTATTTTTCATTAAAAAGGTATGGCTTGAAGAGGAAGCCGAAACTCAAATAGTGGTCACGGCGGCGGAGAAGTCATTTTCTCCGCATACGTACAACCAAAACATTCCATTTTTTTGTTTAGTAAATGCTTCGTATCAAAAGATTCCTTTTGAATAAACATAAAAGTCAAAGGGGTTTATACACCATATAAAATAAATTTGTGTATAAAACAAAGTATGCCTCAATGAAAAGAGATTGAGACGAAGTCCTTAAAAAGATCATTTTTAAAATGAAATAGCTCTGTTATGTGTATTCACTATATGTACACATAAAGAAAGTACAAATAAAATATAGGACATAATAATATCATGACATAATTTGAAAGTAGGAGATTAACCCAGAGATTGGAAATTGGGTTATGAAATTCCCTTACCTTGTGTCCGACTTGACTCAACCGTTCTTTAACCTCCTGAATAATAAACTAGATTTAATATCTACCTTATTAAGAACAATTTTCAATTTAATTATCCTTTTTATATCACTTATTACAATGTTATGAACATTATGTAATTATTTAAGTTAATAACGGTCGTTTTGTCGATCTTTGGTAACGTGAGTCAACAATAAACTTCTTATAATTACAAGTTGTTCATGTGGTAGAATATCCATTATATCCAGAATTATATTCATGATTCAGATGTCATATATATCTTATATATCCAGTATATACATTCATTTATAATATTACGTAACATTTAGAGGTAGGAAATGAAATGCACCGTTCATGGAAACGGTAAGCCGTACGTACGCATGAACGCTACTTTCATTTCAATTTCATATTTAATGGAACTAAATCATAATGATATAAATGTATAATATAATTCCATTATAATATAGTGTATAATACCATTTACTCCATCCTTTATACATCCCACATATGGCATTAACGATTCAAATCACTTTGAGGGGGCGGTAGTCCGCACTTCCTAAAATGAAATTATCGCGTTTTACCCATAATGGAAATCATAACGTATGACATAAATGAGAAATAAAGAATGATAAGGAAAACATGAAAATAATATATATATCATATATGAAAATAGTGTCATCAAAATGGCCACCATTATAGGTGTTAAAAGAATTTGAACAATCATCGTTTCATGAGGCAGAAATTCGCCATCCACATAAACAGTATGTTCTTTAACCATTAGATGTAGGTGTCTGTAAGTGTAGCTCGAATCCATATTATAAAAACATCCTAGTATATTGAGGATACTGGTGTTGTTACAAATGAAATGAATAAAAAGAGTTTAGGGGGTTGGAGAAGAAAAACAAAACAAAACAACATTAGAGAAGACATTACCTCAAAATCGGGTAACTCTTTTTGATTTGAGCCAAAGGCTTCCTTGGGAAGAGTTTTGCCCAATGGGAGGCTTCTAGGAGTAAGAGGGGAAGTTGGTAGAGTATTTGGGCAGAGGTTGGCCGATCCAAATGGCTTGAAAGTGTGAATGTTGTGGTAGAGGTGGGGGCCTTTTATAAGTGGAGAGGAGGGGCACTTTTGGAAAGATTGAAATGTTACATTATTTCACAATGCTTTTCGGATTCTAAAGGTCCCAAACTTATATAATTCGAGGCTAAGGTGATAAGGTTTCTAAATCTCCTCATCCAATAGGCTTTGGACAAGTGTAGGCCTTGGATTTTGCATTATCTTCTCATTTTATTTAAATCGTTAAATAATGAGGTCATCGCTGCATCACAATGATGTCATAAATAATTTATTTTATTTAATGTCTAAAAATTATAAAAAAACTACTATGATGTAGGAAATCTTTTTATCTTTCTAATGAATATTTATAGTCAAAATTTGGACTTGTGTAACCCCACTTAAAAACTGTTTTAGTAAAATAACTCATGTTTGTGTCAATTTAATTTTAACATTAAATAAATATATATTAATGTCATTTTCCAACTAAAGTGGCTCCATGGGGTCCCCAAGTTGACCCATGGGTTGTCTTGGTCGGCCATTACTCATCCAATAGTAGTAGGACAAGTTTCATTCTCATCTCATATTATTAAAACATTATTTGTACCTTAAACTACACTAATTACCTCTAATCGCGATTAAGAACTTAAAAGTAACTATTCACCAAAAAAATTATTTTAATCTCATTGAACCACATTTTACTTCTTAATGACAACCATGAATGTCGGATTTTTGAAAATCAAATCACAGAAGTGGTAATATTTCATTTAAACGAAAAATCAGTTATTTAACTACCACTTAGTGGTATCACTATTCATCAAAAATTGAAGTTTTTCAGAACAAGACCAAACTTTCACCCTAAGCTAATTTCGATATTCCGAATCCAAAAATGAAGTCCATTTTGAAATATAAAATTTCTATAATTTTAGAAAGTGGTTATTACTATTCATAACGGCTACTTTGATTAGTCGCGGTGTCTTAGAACTCAAAGTTGCGTACAATGCAAGCTATTGCATTATTGAATGAGAAGCGTATCGTGGAAGCTCGGGGTGTTACATTCTCCCCTCCTTCAATAAATTGCGTCCTCGGAATTTGAAATTTTTCTTTGAAAATAAAAGGTTGAAAATAGAAAATACCTTTGAGGAAAACCCACATCGGAAATAAGGTTAATAAATATATAACATTAAAAGAAAGCAGGATAAGTACAAAGGTCACCCGATATAGCCCAATCTAGGATTATATGAAAATATGGATATGGAGGAGAAACAAACCATCAAGGTCTGATGGAGAGTTATAGAAAACAGGATTAGGAGAAAGCTTAACCACAAGAAAATCACAAACTTGTGATTGGTTAAACGGTCATTGAATCCCCAGTTGGAAAAGTTAACCGACAACATTTTTGTTTTAAGTTACCTTTTATAATGTTGAGGAATTTATTTAGGAGATTTACTAAGAACGTAAGGGAATATAAATACTTGTTATGTATACTTTCATTCGTTAATAAATTTTTACCACAAACCCATCTTTTACTCCATATGGTAACGGAACTCAAAAATATTGTTTTTATCCTAATTGTATAAGGTTCCACATACCATTTAGATTAGTAAAACTATTTTGTAATAACTAGGGACTTCCTGTAGGCTAGTGGTAGGTAATAAAGGCATGTCGCCCTACGGTTGTGGGTTCGATTCCTGCAGCTTTGTTCGACGCGACGAGTTATTCCCCAACCTGCAGGTTGTCCTTTTCCTAAAACTATAGTATCATAATATTCCAAAAATAATCTTCATAAATTTTTTTAACCTTAAACAATACTATCCAAATAACAACTTAATCAACTCCAACCTTAATAGTTATCCAAAATACCTCCATCCAGACTTTCTCTAAAAGGTCTCTAAATTCCAAAATCAATTGTAACTTCAGATTCCCCAAACAAAGAAAAGTTTCTCTTATTGTCACATACTAAAAATATGATTACCTTAATCATATCAAAACCTTACTGAAATAAACAAGTACTGCAGTACAATCCATATATATATATATCACATTATTCTTATAAATAGAATATAATCCTTGAGTCCAAAAGCACCAATACATTAATTATTCCGCTTCAACTGTAGTCACAGCATAAGATTGGCCTTGATCCCTTGGCCTTTTCTGAGGTAAGTTTTTTTGACTCTTAGGACATTCATTTGCATAATGCGCTGTTTCCCTACAATTGTAGCATTCAACTTTGACAGCCTCTTTCTTTCCCTTGCAATCACGAGCCTGGTGACCCTTTTCTCCACATTTATAACAAACTCCCATTCCTTTTAGACACGTACCAGGGTGATTATTCCCACAATTATCACATAATGGAAAATCCTTCCTTCCCTTTTTCCCTTTATCTATCTCTTGTTCCACCGTTCTCTTCTTCTCTTGCTTTACTTTGTTTTCATAAGACTTAGAGAATTCTTTTTCCGTCTTGATAGCACATGAGACAATATCTTCGTATGATGAGAATGATTGTGATACTAAAGCTCGACGGAGAAATGGTTTTAACCCATCAAAGAAACGATCAATCTTACTTCATGGGTTACGTATATAATCTGCAGCATGCCTCGCTAACCTTGTAAAGTTGGCCTCATACTTTGCGACATTCTCATCCTCCTTCTGCCTCAGACTCAGAAATTGCCTTTCCATATCTTCTCAATGGTCACGAGGAAAGTATTTTTCTAAGAAAAGCTCTTTGAACTCCCTCCATTCCATATTCGATACGTCATCATCTTCCTTTGTGTTTTGAATCAGCGACCACCACTGATCGGCATCTCCAGTGAGGCGGTAAACTTCCATGACAACCTTCTCCCTTTCGCTACTCCCCAAGGCATGGAATATTTTCTCTAAGGAGTATATCCATTGCTCGGCTACTAACGGATTTGTACCCCCATTAAATGTTGGCGGTTGTTGCCTCATGAAATGGTCTAACATTGATCCTCCACGTTGCGGATCAGGCTGCTCCATACGAGTAAGGATATTATTCATAACCTGAGAGAGTTGTCCCAGTATGGTAATAAGTTGATCAGCACCAGTTGTATCTCCAGATCCACAATAATTCTCTTGAGCAGGAGGGAAATCCCTTAACGGAGTGCGTGTATTGATACGGTTTCCATTCCTTCCACTAGGCGCCATTTCTAAACAATGGCATAAACTAGATTAGTTTATGAATCAAAATACATAATTCCATACTTGTAAAATACTTAACATAAATTGAACTCTTTATGGATATAATCCATAATCATAAAAAGGTTTCATTTAAGGAAGTGTATACTCACAATCGTTCATAGTGGTTTGTAAAGAAAATGAGAGTTATCCTAAGCATGTCCCCCGGGAGTGTCGTAAACAAGAGTGCAGTAAGGCCCGTTGTCATGCACCAGTTCCCGTTCGAGTCTAGCTCAAAGCAGTGTTTTCGGGTTTTACCCCTAGGTACATCTGTGCCAGAGCCGCCTCTACTTTCTCGTATCCAGACAGGGATGTATTGCTCGGAAAACTCACAACATCTCTACAATACCAAAATTCTAGGAAGTTCTTCTATACTAATCCTCAAAGTCTATCATTGGGCTATGTGCTCTAATCAGAGTTAATCTAAATCTAGATTCAAGGTTAGAACTAAACTGCCTCTGATACCAACTGTAACGCCCAGACCCCAGCTACCCAGAGCCGGTGCGTTACTTCGTAACATTGGCATGATCACAAAAGATCAAGTCTCGAAAGACCGATTAGTTTAGTAGCCTTGGAAACACTAGATACATTCATAAACGTTACATTACATCATAAAGTGAAAAACTAATAACAAAGTCTTCATAGTCCACACTCATATCCCCTTCTGACTATCCCTGCAGGTCATTCATAAAATACTTCTTCACATCCTGGAAAATATTAAAACATTGAAAGGGGTGAGCTCAGATGCTCAGTAAGGATAAAAATATTGCGAAAGCTTTCATAAATAAACATTAACATTTAAGGCAATGTACAACTAAAACAAAAGCCTTTTAAACTTGAACATCAACATAACATGGCAAAAGTAAAATGAGATAATGCCATTCACTTCTTCACATGGATATTCTACTGGTCGAATAATCACATGAAATATCAATAACCACTTTCATAATGAGGGAATGTATAATGCCGGACATTCTGAAACATTTTTTCAAGGCCTCGGCCAAGACGTATAAAATGATTAAGGCCTCGGCCAAAACCATAAATCAAATTGGGAAAGGGCCTTGGCCAATTCCACGTCTAGTTGTCTCATGAGACCTACCGATGCATCGAGGAGCTATAGCGGGCTCCACCCGTCACTTATTAAGTCCAATACATTCCTCATATGAATAGGTTTAAACATATCATAAACCATAACATAATCGTATCACATAAAACATGGATAAAGGAAACATAACATTTCCACATTTCAATCACAAGATATCAATATAACACATTGATATAATAAAAATTCTTACAAAACCATTTTCAATACCAAAATAAAATAAAAGTATAACATGGTATTTATTTTTCATTAAAAAAGGTATTGCTTGAAGAGGAAGCCGAAACTCAAATAGTGGTCACGGCGGCGGAGAAGTCATTGTCGCCGCATACGTACAACCAAAACATTCCATTTTGTCGTTTAGTAAACGCTTCGTATAAAAAGATTCCTTTTTAATAAACATAAAAGTCAAAGGGGTTTATACACCATATAAAATAAATTTGTGTATAAAACAATGTATGCCTCAATGAAAGGAGATTGAGACGAAGTCCTTAAAAAGATCATTTTTAAAATGAAATAACTCTGTTATGTGTATTCACTATATGTACAAATAAATAAAGTACAAATACAATATAGGTCATAATAATATAATTACATTATTTGAAAGTAGGAGATTAACCCAGAGATTGGAAATTGGGTTAAGAAATTCCCTTACCTTGTGTCTGACTTGACTCAACCGTTCTTTAACCTCCTAAATAATAAACTAGATTTAATATCTACCTTATTAAGAACCATTTTCAATTTCATTATCCTTTTTATATCACTTATTACAATGTTATGAACATTATGTAATTATTTAAGTTAATAACGGTCGTTTTGTCGATCTTTGGTAACTTGAGTCAACAATAAACTTCTTATAATTACAAGTTGTTCATGTGGTAGAATATCCATTATATCCAGAATTATATTCATGATTTAGATGTCATATATATCTTATATATCCAGTATATACATTCATTTATAATATTACGTAACATTTAGAGGTAAGAAATGAAATGCACCGTTCATGGAAACGGTAAGCCGTACGTACGCATGAACGCTACTTTCATTTCAATTTCATATTTAATGGAACTAAATAATATTGATATAAATGTATAATATAATTCCATTATAATATATTGTATAATACCATTTACTCCATCCTTTATACATCCCACATATGGCATTAACGATTCAAATCACTTTGAGGGGGCGGTAGTCCGCACTTCCTAAAATGAAATTATCGCGTTTTACCCATAATGGAAATCATAAAGTATGACATAAATGAGAAATACAGAAGGATAATTAAAACATAAAAATAATATATATATCATATATGAAAATAGTTTCATCAAAATGGCCACCATTATAGGTGTTAAAAGAATTTGAACAATCATCGTTTCGTGAGGCAGAAATTCTCCATCCACAGAAACAGTATGTTCTTTAACCATTAGATGTAGGTGTGTGTAAGTGTAGCTTGAATCCATCTTATAACAACATACTAGTATATTGAGGATACTGGTGTTGTTACAAAATAAATTAATAAAAAGAGTTTAGGGGGTTGGAGAAGAAAAACAAAACAAAACAACATTAGAGAAGACATTACCTCAAAATCGGGTAACTCTTTTTGATTTGAGCCAAAGGCTTCCTTGGGAAGAGTTCTGCCCAAAGGGAGGCTTCTAGGAGTAAGAGGGGGAAGTTGGGAGTGTATTTGGGCCGAGGTTGGCCGAGACAAATGGCTTGAAAGTGTGAATGTGGTGGTAGAGGTGGGGGCCTTTTATAAGTGGAGAGGAGGGGCACTTTTGGAAAGATTGAAATGTTACATTATTTCACAATGCTTTTCGGATTCTAAAGGTCCCAAACTTATATAATTCGAGGCTAAGGTGATAAGGTTTGTAAATCTCCTCATCCAATAGGCTTTGTACAAGTGTAATCATTGGATTTTTCATTATCTTCTCATTTTATTTAAATCGTTAAATAATGAGGTCATCGCTGAATCACAATGATGTCATAAATAATTTATTTTATTTATTGTATAAAAATTATAAAAAAAATACTATGATGTAGGAAATCTTTTTAGCTTTCTAATTAATATTTATAGTCAAAATTTGGACTTGTGTAACCCCACTTAAAAACTGTTTTAGTAAAATAACTCATGTTTGTGTCAATTTAATTTTAACATTAAATAAATATATATTAATGTCATTTTCCAACTAATGTGGCTCCATGGGGTCCCCAAGTTGACCCATGGGTTGTCTTGGTCGGCCATGACTCATCCAATAGGAGTAGGACAAGTTTCATTCTCATCTCATATTATTAAAACATTATTTGTACCTTAAACTACACTAATTACCTCTAATCGCGATTAAGAACTTAAAAGTTACTATTCACCAAAAAAATTATTTTAATCTCATTGAAGCACATTTTACTTCTTAATGACAACCATGTATGTCGGATTTTTGAAAATCAAATCATAGAAGTGGTAATATTTCATTTCAGCGAAAAATCAGTTATTTAACTACCACTTAGTGGTTTCACTATTCATCAAAAATTGATGTTTTTCAGAACAAGGCCAAAATTTCACCCTAAGCTAATTTTGATATTCTGAATCCAAAAATGAAGTCCATTTTGAAATATAAAATTTCTATAATTTTAGAATGTGGTTATTACTATTCATAACGGCTACTTTGATTAGTCGCTGTGTTTTAGAACTCGAAGTTGCGTACAATGCAAGCTATTGCATTATTGAATGAGAAGCGTATCGTGGAAGCTCGGGGTGTTACACATTATGCCCAAAAAACCAATACTATTCTATTATATTTTTTGTATAGGCAATTAATTTTATGTGTCCTTTGACGATAGCAGTTGGTTTTGGTATATTTTGGTTTATATTGATTTTGTTTTTGTATGGGTGGAGGCCACGGGCACCAGGACTGATGAATCTAATGTCATAGTGTACATTGACAATGATCAAAATTTATTACCGGTTTGGAGCTCTAATGGTTATCATTAGTGGCCAAGGGACACACTTTTGCAATCATAATTTGGATTACCTCTTACAAAAGTGTGGATTGACACTCCCAACATCAACACCATACCACACCCAATCAAATTTCAAGGATTAGGTTTCAAATTGGGAGTTGAAACAAATTTTGGAGAATATATAAATCTAAATAGGAATGATTGGAGAAAGATAATGGATGATTCATTGTAGGATTATAGGATAGAATTAAAGACAATATAATTATGTCCCAATTTAATTTTTTTAAAATATTTACATATCTATGTAGAAGTAATGCATCAAGCTTATTGGGATATAAATAAATGCAACATGTATTTGGGGAAAGATTGAAATCAATGTAAGATACAAATTCCACAGCATGATGATATTAAATAATCATCATATGATTACTCAATTCTCTACAAGTAAATATCAAAATTATATCCTGATAGAATTATCCCAATAATGGAGCTTCATGTTAGAGAGAAAGTATTTCTCTATAGTTATTAACAGAAGACAATTCCTATTATGTTTCCTTCCATATTGTTAGGTCCATATGTTGTGTCCAATGTTTTTTCTTATGGTTCAGTGGAGATAATGAAACAGGACCAAGATAGATATTAACTCTCAATGGAAAACGATTGTAGTATTACAATGAGGGGCTTCCTACTGATGTAGATGATTTCTTCACACTACCTGAACACATTGTCACTTGACAATATCATGATATTACTCACCCATTTACTTTTAAATTAGTCTTCCTCCTTAAAAATATGCATTTCATGTCAACATATCATCTCATGGGATCATATTGAGTAAAATTAAATATTATAATTATGGGGTGGGGGAAATCATTTTGTAGTATCTATTTACGATTTTTTTATGTTTATTGTGTGAGTTTTCTTATCATTTTTCTAGTAAATTTAAAAAAAAATTAATAATTATAAAAAATAAAAATCATATCATTTAACATGATCCTTTACTTGTTTAACATATGGAAAACGTTTTTTTTTAAAATTCATTGGTAGCTTGATAATAATGAGTAAAATTTCAATGGCAATGGTTGATTTTTGTAAAAATGGAATCATTGATGATATGATAGGTTGTGTCATTATAAAACATTTTAGATATTGACATCATTATTTATGATATTAGTTAATATTAAATTATGTCATTGATTTCTCCACACAAATTTTCACACAACCATGACTTGTGAAATATTTCCTAGTCAATTGAAGGTATACCAATGTTATGAATATATTAAAAATATACAAATTGGTGGTCCATACATTATTTTATCTTATGGAAAATTTAATTACTATATCAATTTGAACTGATCATTTATTCATGTTATTCAACTTTTTTACATGGTACCAAACAAAAAACAATAAAAAATTCTAAAATAAAAACAAATATATATGGGTTGTGTCTTGGGAAGGTGAACAACCACTCTTCTTCAACCTTTGATCTAGTTATAACTCTTATAATTAATGTCATGTAGAGATAAAACATGAGTTGATAGATGAGTTTGAACTTTTTTCCATGTGAATATTAAAAAAACAATAAAAATATTAAACGAGGGGAGTGATGAAATGTACTACAGTTGGGGATATCTAGGTCGAAAGTTTATGGTTTGAATTTTTGGAGTGCGTGAGTTAGTGGGTCTTGAAATATTATTTTCAAGAATGTAGAATATGTTTGTTGATTTAAACTACGTATTAATATATGTTTTACTTTACATTAATATCCTAAATAAATGTTGGATTTATAATATTGAAATTGTTGGATCACACAAACATTGGAAATTTATGGCATGATATTCCCATAACTAGTTTTTTATGATTAGTATCATTAATCTCACTGGATTTTTTCTTAAATTTTAAGATAAAATAACATTAAAATTTATTTATATTGACTCTTTCATAGATTTTAATTATCCTATATTGGAACTATGGATTGATGAATATGAATATTTATATCTTGTCGGAATTGTTTTTTGTAATACATCATATGAGACTTTGCCCTGGAGGGAAAAGGGTATATTTGGGGGAATCTATAAAATAGAATTTTATTAAATAATTTATTGATAATAAATGACATAATTTTCTCATATTATGTTAAAAAAGATTATTTATACAATATTGGTCATCAGATCATTCATTAGAAAATTTGATGAAAATTCCATTTTTACCAATAAAAATAACAATAGCATTTCAGACATAAATTTTTTTTATGTGAATTATACGAAATTAAAATTATTCAACCATGTTCAAGATGTAATGGGTGACATATTTTATTCATGAAAAGTGAGATAAATAGTGCATTTTATTGGACTAAATGGGACATTAAGTCAATGATGGGATGGATTCACCATATTAGACACCACTTGAGTATATGGGTCATAAATTATGTATACATGATATGATTTGGACTAAATTTGGATAGAAGCATGAGGAACCATTTTCTAAATAATAATCCTACTGAAATTATTAATGGTCTATGCATTTTATAAGTCAAACAGCTGGTTCAAATTGGATTAAAATATTTTGCAGAATTTCACCATTCACACTTGTAATCTCCTTTATCCTACCCCTCCCTCCACACTATAAATTGGTTTTTTATCATTTGGATGGGGTTGAAAATTCCTTATAGGGTGTGTAGAAGTGGTGATGTTTTGAATTTCAATTTAAATTCACAATTAGATAAGGGTATCTATCAAGAATGGATCTTCTCCAAAATGATCTTCTTTTCATATTCTTTGTTGTAATGTTATTATTATTATAATAATGTTCATAGTTTCTCATGAATATCAAATATTTTATTCAATTTTACTATTATCTACACATTCTATTTTTTCTATAAGTAAATATTATAAATTTTGTTGGGTTACCCCCATTCTAACACCTTTGAGAATAAAATGTGTTTCTATAGTGACTACATACCCCCCAAAGAGTAGTTCTTTTTAATAATTGATCTAATTCATATATTATTTATTAATTTATTTAAAATAGATTATGTAATTTAATTAAATTAATATAATCTATTAATTTTGTTTTAAATTTTAATGAAACTACGATATCAATTGAACAATTAAAACAAAACAAGTGTGGTCAAGAATTATGTGAATTGTGAAAGAGCAATCATAATCGGTAACTCAAAACCACACATTATCAATTTGTAGTGCTATAATATAACTCTTAAACTCAATTAATACTCATTAATAGAGTTTATATGGGTTTTAATTTAGCATTGACCATAATATATCTTTAGATCATCAATCAAAGAAGGGCACTGTGATTTCATGTTCCAAAGCTGGACAAAGGTTTAATTAATTTCATCGTGGTGGGAAAGTTAATTCTTGTATGGATTGGGGGTTAGAAAACAGAGGGGATAAAAATTAATTAAATATTAATTCAAACGATAATTATTAATAGGTAATATAAGAAGTATAATTAGATCAATTATTACTTCGAAAAATATTTTCTAAAAAACATCATTTCATTTTGTCTTATTAATCAAATTTCAATTAAAAAATGAAAAAAATTGTAATCTTCTATCAACTGAATTATTTTTCTATTATAAATGATAAACGATCCCATTAATTTTATATAGTGTGATTATATTACTTTATTTTATTTTCAAAATACTTTTAATAAGTTTTGTAAATTATTTCATCATTGAGAGATGACCTTGGACAACCACTCTTCTGCCCCTACGTCAGAAAAAACACATATCATTTGAAAGGATCCATGATAGTACCTTTAATTAACCATGTTTGATAATATTATTTATAAAAAAACTGCTTTTATTTTAATTCCATCATTCATGTATGTTATTTAATTCATTTTATGTGATTATGTAAAAATACATCCATATAAATAAATAATCATTTGTTATGAAAAAAATAAATCAAAGAAAGTATAATGATCACATAATTTTACTACTGGTTTTCTTATAATGGTTTTTATTTTATCATCAAATGAATAATGGTATTGAGAAAAAACCGAAACACAAGATGATATTTCGTCATGAAACTAAAAATATAATATTATCAAAAGACATATCTGATCAATCCACACATATAATTCATCTAGAGTTATTTACATATTCATCCTCATATGGAGAGTGTTATAATCTAATCCCAGAATCACAAAAAATAGATCATTCTATCTTTACGTTGATACATCAGACAAAGGATAATTGTTCATATCAAGAGAATAATTGATCTCTTGAATGGGTGATAGTGCCTTCTTAGTGATATATAAATGCTCTGGGAGAAGAGAGTTTCTCTAGAAATCATTTCATGAAATTGATGACCATATCATCTTCGATCATCCTCAATAATGAGAACTATTATCCTTATGTATGATTAGCCTGATGCACCTGGAAATTATAACTCATCATAAATGTTACACCCAATTTAGTATAATGAATTGAACCCATTTTAATGAATAAATTAAAGGATTTTAAAGAACCAACTCATTTGTTCTAAACTAATGAAACCATTCAAGGGACATATATTGTATAACATGCAACATATAGTATATGAATGTCACACACATATATAAAATATATAGCATTTATATATATATATCATATACATTATTCATGCATCATATGAATGATAATATCAATGCACCATATGCATGTATTTTATATGTAAACTATATATATTGTCATATATATTATTTATATACACATCATGAATCATATTCATTTGTAAATTAATATTACTCATGTAAACATTAGTTTGTATTAATCAATCTCCCACTTGCACAAAAAAATCATGAGGAATTTCAGTAGAACATTACAACTATTTATGGAAGTATTCAAAATCTTTGGTTTTGGTTTCATAAAACTCTATTCATATTAAAAAAACTACTTGACCTAAATATTATTCGTAAACAAGGACCTAACTATAAGGCCCCAGCCTTAAACCTTACTTAATCTTGATTTATTACAAGATTACACATTGAGGTTCTTTTTAGGTTTAGAGTTTTAGAGAATTAGATCATGAAACTTGCATTACATTCCACATTTAAAGAAAGTGGTTACATAAAAGACAATATTCATTCTTCCTATCAACGGAAACATATTTAAAATAAAACATGGATTCTTTCTTGACACATCCTTGACACTATCATCACATCATGTACCTTTCCCTTGACCTGTGAAAAACATTTCAAAAACTTGGGATGAACATAAAAAAGCTCAGTAAGGGTTATAAAAATATGTAAAGGAAACATGAGTACATGTATACATAAGAATGAAATCATACTTTACCCATAAAACATAGGCATATCAAATCATGAATAAATCATAGAAAACATAATACATAAAGGTAACTTGAGGCATTCATAACATTCTTACGTAGGGAGTAACCCTCTTGGTTACGTTTGGAATACCCATTACAGTATATTCCCTAAATCTCTTCGGAGAAACCTTAACGTTTCACTCCTTCGTGTTACCCAATGCATTGGAGAGCTATAACAGGTTCACCCGCCCTTAGTTTATCACGAAACCACCCGTTCTTCATAACAATGCCCAAGGACCATAACATAATCATATCACATAAAACATGCATAAAAGAAAACATATAATTTCCACATTTCAATCACAATATAACATTTTAGTATATTGAAATAATGAATCCATTCAAAAAGAAACCATTTCCAAATCCATTTAAAACATTTAATAAAGAGATTTTTGAATCAAAGTGTCCCATACCACCTTGAAGCATAAAACTTTAAACCATTAATATCCATATAAATAATTCCTTAAAACCATTTTGAAAACATGGATATTAATAATATCAAATAATTAAAACATTTAAAACGATATTTTGGTTATAGTGGTTTTACCAAAATTAGAGACACTTGAATACAGTAATTGAGGAATAACATTTAGTCAGAACTTTATAATATCATGAGAATAAATGGATTCATGATATAATACTCCAAAGGACAGTATATACACCATATAATAGTGAATTGGTGCATAACAACAATGAACCCTCAATAGAAATGTCAAATGTGATGAAATCCCTTATAAAGAAGGTATCCTTAAATTAAGGATAAATCAATCTCAAAAATATGTGTGACAAATATATATACACCCAATATAAGTGGATATTAAGTGTAATACAATAAAAGGTCATTCACACATATTCAATGGATGACATATTCAATGACTACATGTTGAACCCAAAGAAATCGAAATTGGGTTAAAAGTTCCCTTGACAGCCTAACGGCATCACATCAAAAAGAGTTGATGAGAGACAAAAAGAGTATCTCATCACTTGGACATAAAATTTACATCAATAAGGATGTATGAGAACATATCCCAACATAAAAATATGTAAATTAAAAGACCCAATAAAAGAAGTCTTTTAAAAAAGAGGAGGGTGAAAGGTTCCCTTACCGACTTGGGTATCTTTCAAAACATATACCCCATGAAAGGAAGACAATAGGTCATTGATGTAAATGCTCATAAACGAAAGTATATTACACAAAGAGTAGAATAATGGGCAGTACATACACCACTAAACGGAATTTGTGGCAAATGTAGCATAAATCTCACAGGAATAAAAGTGAGATGAAAAATCCCTTACGAAAACTCGGCAGCCTAACGGCGCCACATAAAACTTCCGAATATGGATCGATGAGATCAAATAGAGTATCCCATCATATTACAATAGAATTTATAGAAAGTGGAATATAAAAGAAAATCCCCCAACATTGCCAGGAGGAGTTTAAAAGAAGTGACATAAAAGAGAGTACTTAAAAAGAAAGAGAGAGGTTAGAACTCTTACGAAAGTTCGGCAGCCTAACGACGCCACTCAAAACTTCCAAAATGGATTGATGAGAGAGAATAGGGTCTCTCATCACATGAACATAAAAATTACATTAAATTTAATATAAAAGATCATCCCAATAACAAGAAAGGTGAGCTTTAAAAGGAATGACATAAAAGAGTGTACTTAAAAAGAAAGAGAGGTGTAAGATCCCTTACCTCGTGTCCGACTTGACTCGATCGTTCTTTAATCTCCTGAATAATAAACTTGAGTTAATTTATACTTCATTAAGAACCATTTTCAAGTTCATTATTCCTTTTATATCACTTATTACCATGTCATAAACATTATGTAATCATTTAAGATAACAATATTTGTTTTGCCGATATTTGGTTCTTAAGTCGAAAGTGGACTTCTTACAATTACATGTTGTTCATGTGGCCAAATGTTTATTATATCCAGAATTTTATTCATGATGTAGATATAATATATGTCATATATATCCAGTACATGCATGCATTTATAACATTACATAATCATTTAGAGGTAAGAAATGAAATGCACCGTTCATGGAGACGGTAAGCCGTACGTACGCATGAACGCTACTTTCATTTCTATTTCATATTTTATAGAATGGAATAATAATGATATAAAGGTATATTATAATTCCAGTATAATATCATATATAATATCATAGTTCCATCTTTTATACGTCCCACATATGGTATTTAACGAATCAAATCACTTTTGAGGGGGCGGTAGTCCGCACTTCCTTAAATGAAGATATCGTGTTTACCCATAATGGAAACCATAAAGGTATGCCAAAAATGAAAAAAACAGAAGCTTAAGGAAAACATAAACATATTATATATCATATATAAAAATAGTGACATCATAATGGCCACCATTGAAGGTGTTAAATGATTATTGAACAATCATCGTTTCGGGAGGCAGAATTTCGCCATCCACGGAAACCATATGTTCTTTAACCATTTGATGTAGTTTTGTGAGAGTGTAGCTCGAATAAATCTTATAACAACATCATAGTATATTGAAGATACTGGTGTTGTTACAAAAGAAATAAATAAAAAGAGTTTAGGGGGTTGGAGAAGAAAAATAAAACAAATGAACATGAGAGAATGAATTACCTTTAAAAGTGTAACTCCTTTTGATTTGAGCCTAAAAGATTTCTTTGAAAGGATTCTGCCCAATGGGAATCCTCTAGGATGTGGAGAGGGATGTGGAGAGAGTAAATGGGCAGGGTTTGTCCGCGCAAAAGGCTTTAGGAGTGTGTGAAATGAGGTAGAGGTGGGGGCATTTTATAAGAGGCGAGGAGGGGTACTTTTGGAAAGTAAAGAAATATTACTTTATTTGAAAATTTGTTTCGGTTTTAAAAGGTCCCACATTTATATAATTTGTGGATAAGGTGATAAGGTTTCGAAATCCACTCATCCAATTGGTTTTGGCCATGTGTAGTTCATAGATTTTACATTATCTTTCCATTTTATTTAAATCGTCAAATAAGGATGTCATCGCTGCATCATTATTATGTCATAAATAATTTAATTTATTTAATGTCTAGAAATTCTAAAAAAAATACTATGATGTAGGAAATCTTTTTAGCTTACCAATGACTATTTATAATAAAAAATATGACTTGTATAACCCCACTTAAAAATTATTTAAATAAAACATATCATGTTTGTGTCATTTTTACTTTTACATTAAATAAAAAGTTATTTATGTCATTTCCCAACCAAAATTTCTCCATGGGGTCCCCAAGTTGACCCATGGCTTGTCTTGGTCGGCCATGACACAACCAATAAGGTTGGTACATGTGTCTAGGTCATTTCATATTATTAAAGCATTATTTATACCTTAAACTACACTAATTACCACTAATCGCGATTAAAAACTTAATAAGTTACTATTCACCAAAAAATTATTTTTATCCCATTGAACCACATTTTACTTCTTAATGACAACCATGTATGTCGGATTTTTGAAATTCAAAACACATAAGTGGTAAAATTTTGTTTAAACGAAAAATCAGCTTTTATAAGTACCACTTAGTGGTTTCACTATTCATCAAAAATTGAAGTTTTTCAGAAAAATCCCAAAAATTCACACTAAGCTATATTTGATATTCCAAATTCAAAAATGAAGTCCGTTTTACAAAATTCAAAACATATTAGTCACATTAATTAATTTAATAATTAATTCCCGCTGTCAGATCAAATAGCGTGTTTTTATAAAACAATAAGTATCAAAAGATTGACACTAGTTTAAGTCTGATTTCAAAGTGAAATTAATTCCAACGACCACTATTGGATTTAATGGTAAAAATATTTTCTAGTTTCACTTTAAAACAAATTGAAAATATAATCTAATCATATAAATAAATTAGATTAAAAAGAGGTTTTGAATTAAAATACAACTTTTTACACTATTCATTAAAAAATGAACTTTATCGGAAAAATACCAAAAAATTACACAAAGTAAAATTTGATGTCCCGATTCTTAATAAGAGTTTTATTTGGTCCAAAAGAATGTTTAAGAGTGATCAAAACTATATTTAATGACAGTTCTCCATTAATAGGCGATAAGTGAACCTTTAGTGAAAACTAGGGCATATACGCTTAAAATTGAATTCTTTCCGTATTTTAAGCCTTTAGCTTTATTGGATAAATGTAAAAACATTTAAAAAAACATATATAATCATATTTTAGTTATTTATATCCATTCCCTCCAATACAACGGCTACATGTTAACTACCATGTGAAATAATATTATTTTATTATTAGAGTGCAATGTAAGATTCTCAAGAAACTCGTTGTTGCGTGTCGGGTACGCCATCGAGCATAGCGCCCCCTTTAAAGTCATATTAATATTTTATTCAAAAATATGGATAAATATGAAAATTTCATATTCATTATTTACCTGGGGTGTTACATCCTTTCCCCCTTTTCGGAATTGCGTCCTCGAAATTTTAAAATTGCGCTTGGAAACATCCTTGAAAGTCCCACATCGGAACAAAAGTCAGTAAAACAAACACTTTAAAATAAAGAAAGATAAGTAAAAAGGTCACCCGAGATAACCCATAATAGGATTCCAAGTATGAAAATATGGACATGGAGGAAAAAACAAAGGGTCATGTTCTGATGGAGAGTGATAGAAAACATGTTTAGGAGAAAGTTAACCACGAGAAAATCACAAACTTGTGATGGGTTAAATGGTCTTCGATTCCCCAGTTGGAAAAGTTAATAGACAAAATTTTTGTTTTAAGATAATTTTTATTGAGGAATTTATTCATAAGTAAACATAATCACTTATCATTTTGACTTTCAACTTTTATTAGATTCCTTACACAAACTCATATTTTCTCCAAAAGAAGAGTATTTAGGAAGACTTGTTCACATTAAGAGTACTATAATCAACTTCTAGAGAATCACCTAATACACAAAATAGAACTATATACTTCCCATGTCTTTAGACTTTAACCAAAACCAAACCCAAAAAGGCTAGTACAAGATCAGATAATCCAGAAAAGGATAACCCTTTATAAAAAGAAAATCTATCCTTAATCTCCAAAATTTGTCCAACAAAACCCAAAGTTCAACGACGACCATTCTATAATCAATTTGTCCATAAAATTCTTCAAAGTAAACCAATATAATATTGAAACCCAAATATTTAAAGGATTTAGTCGCATAGTCTTCCAAGATAAATCGTAACATTTATCTCCAAACAATATCAGTTGCTCCTAAAGTCTCGTTTTGAAAAGTAATTAACCTAATCACATATCCTCCGTGATAGGTTAATCATTTTCATAAATAACCCAAAATCAACATACTCTTAATTCATAAAATCATATAACTAGAATGAATCAGCCAAACTAACCAGGGACTTCACATAGTCCAGTGGTAGGCGATAAATACCAGTCGCACATTGGTTGTGGGTTCGATTCCCGCAGCTTTGTCCGACGCGACGGGATGTCACACGCTCTACGTGTTGTCCTTTTTCCAAAACTATATAATTCATAAAACATTCCCCAAAATGAGATAAAATCTTCAAGAATAATCATAACATATTTTAACCTCAAGTTTATCTCATTCCTTTCATTTTCCATCATATCATAGAGTAACCCATAATTACCTAAAAATTAAGTATCATATAAACCCTAATGGTTACCTTAATAATTATTACCTGAATTTCCACATCGAGTTGGCCATCTCGTACATGATGCATTAGAGAACTCACCAAGGTTGAAGTGGTTGATCATGACTCCTTGATATTTGGTTTAGAACAACCACGAGTTTCCACATTGAATCCTCCATTTTATATAGTATCTTAAACAGAGAACCACCACAGTTTCCTTCAAACCTGTTGTCTCTTTAGTGCCTTCTAGATCCATCCATTCACTAAAAATAGAAATGACAGTGTGAGTATATCAACAAAACCATCATGTACTAATGAGGAAGGTAAACACTAAGATACACTTACTCATTCACTTTATCTAAAACTTGGACTCTTTCTGAAATCCTAACCATTATGGTAATGTCACTTATGCTTAAAGAATATCCTAACCTCAATAGTTATCTAAACTGACCTTTGATACCAACTATAAGGCCCCAGCCTTAAACCTTACTTAATCTTGATTTATTACAAGATTAAACATTGAGGATCTTTTTAGGTTTAGAGTTTTAGAGAATTAGATCATGAAACTTGCATTACATTCCACATTTAAACAAAGTGGTTACATAAAAGACAGTATTCATTCTTCCTATCAACGGAAACATATTTAAAATAAAACATGGATTCTTTCTTGACACATCCTTGACACAATCATCACATCATGTACCTTTCCCTTGACCTGTGAAAAACATTTCAAAACCTTGGGATGAGCATAAAAAGCTCAGTAAGGGTTATAAAAATATGGAAAGGAAACATGAGTACAGGTATACATAAGAATGAAATCATACTTTACCCATAAAACATAGGCATATCAAATCATGAATAAATCATAGGAAACATAAGACATAAAGGTAACTTGAGGCATTCATAACATTCTTACGTAGGGAGTAACCCTCTTGGTTACGTTTGGAATACCCATCACAGTATATTCCCTAAATCGCTTCGGAGAAACCTTAACGTTTCACTCCTTCGCGTTACCCAATGCATTGGAGAGCTATAACGGGCTCACCCGCCCTTAGTTTATCACGAAACCACCCGTTCTTCATAACAATGCCCAAGGACCATAACATAATCATATCACATAAAACATGCATAAAGGAAACATAGCATTTCCACATTTCAATCACAATATAACATTTTAGTATATTGAAATAATGAATCCATTCAAAAAGAAACCATTTCCAAATCCATTTAAAACATTTAATAAAGAGATTTTTGAATCAAAGTGTCCTATACCACCTTGAAGCTTAAAACATTAAACCATTAATATCCATATAAATAATTCCTTAAAACCATTTTGCAAACATGGATATTAATAAGAACAAATAATTAAAACATTTAAAATGATATTTTGGTTAAAGTGGTTTTACCAAAATTAGAGACACTTGAATACAGTAATTGAGGAATAACATTTAGTCAGAACTTTATAATATCATGAGAATAAATGGATTCATGATATAATACTTCAAAGGATAGTATATACACCATATAAGAGTGAATTGGTGCATAACAACAATGAACCCTCAATAGAAATGTCAAATGTGATGAAATCCCTTATAAAGAAGGTATCCTTAAATTAAGGACAAATCAATCTCAAAAATATGTGTGACAAATATATATACACCCAATATAAGTGGATATTAAGTGTAAAACAATAAGAGGTCATTCACACATATTCAATGGATGACATATTCAATGACTACATGTTGAACCCAAAGAAATCGAAATTGGGTTAAAAGTTCCCTTGACAGCCTAACAGCATCACATCAAAAAGAGTTGATGAGAGATAAAAAGAGTATCTCATCACTTGGACATAAAATTTACATCAATAAGGATGTATGAGAACATATCCCAACATAAAAATATGTAAATTAAAAGACCCAATAAAAGAAGTCTTTTAAAAAAGAGGAGGGTGAAAGGTTCCCTTACCGACTTGGGTATCTTTCAAAACATACACCCCATGAAAGAAAGACAATAGGTCATTGATGTAAATACTCATAAACTAAATTATATTACACAAAGAGTAGAATAATGGGCAGTACATACACCACTCAATGGAATTTTTGGCAAATGTAGCATAAATCTCACGGGAATAAAAGTGAGATAAAAAATCCCTTACAAAAACTCGGCAGCCTAACGGCGCCACATAAAACATCTGAATATGGATCGATGAGATCAAATAGAGTATCCCATTATATTACAATAGAATTTACAGAAAGTGGAATATAAAAGAAAATCCCCCAACATTGCAAGGAGGAGTTTAAAAGAAGTGACATAAAGGAGAGTACTTAAAAAGAAAGAGAGAGGTTAGATCTCTTACGAAAGTTCGGCAGCCTAACGGCGCCACTCAAAACTTCCAAAATGGATTGATGAGAGAGAATAGGGTCTCTCATCACATGAACATAAAAATTACAGTAAATGTAATATAAAATATCATCACAATAACAATAAAGGTGAGCTTTAAAAGGAATGACATAAAAGAGTGTACTTAAAAAGAAAGAGAGGTGTAAGATCCCTTACCTCGGGTCCGACTTGACTCGATCGTTCTTTAATCTCCTGAATAATAAACTTGAGTTAATTTCTACTTCATTAAGAACCCTTTTCAAGTACATTATTCCTTTTATATCACTTATTACCATGTCATAAACATTATGTAATCATTTAAGTTAACAATATTTGTTTTTCCGATATTTGGTTCTTAAGTCGAAAGTGGACTTCTTACAATTACATGTTGTTCATGTGGCCAAATGTTTATTATATCCATAATTTTATTCATGATGTAGATATAATATATGTCATATATATCCAGTACATGCAGGCATTTATAACATTACATAATCATTTAGAGGTAAGAAATGAAATGCACCGTTCATGGAGACGGTAAGCCGTACGTACGCATGAACGCTACTTTCATTTCTATTTCGTATTTTATAGAATATAATAATAATGATATAAAGGTATATTATAATTCCAGTATAATATCATATATAATATCACAGTTCCATCCTTTATACGTCCCACATATGGTATTTAACGAATCAAATCACTTTTGAGGGGCCGGTAGTCCGCACTTCCTTAAATGAAGATATCGTGTTTACCCATAATGGAAACCATAAAGGTATGCCAAAAATGAAAAAAAAACAGAAGCTTAAGGAAAACATAAACATATTATATATCATATATAAAAATAGTGACATCATAATGGCCACCTTTGAAGGTGTTAAATGAGTATTGAACAATCATCGTTTCGGGAGGCAGAATTTCGCCATCCACGGAAACCATATGTTCTTTAACCATTTGATGTAGTTGTGTGAGAGTGTAGCTCGAATAAATATTATAAAAACATCATAGTATATTTAAGATACTGGTTTTGTTACAAAATAAATAAATAAAAAGAGTTTAGGGGGTTGGAGACGAAAAATAAAACAAATGAACATGAGAGAATGAATTACCTTTAAAAGTGTAACTCCTTTTGATTTGAGCCTAAAGGTTTCCTTTGAAAGGATTCTGGCCAAAGGGAATCCTCTAGGATGTGGAGAGGGATGTGGAGAGAGTAAATGGGAAGGGGTTGGCCGAGAAAAAGGCTTGAGGAGTGTGTGAAATGAGGTAGAGGTGGGGGCCTTTTATAAGAGGGGAGGAGGGGTACTTTTGGAAAGTAAAGAAATATTACTTTATTTGAAAATTTGTTTCGGTTTTAAAAGGTCCCACATTTATATAATTTGTGGATAAGGTGATAAGGTTTCTAAATCCACTCATCCAATTGGTTTTGGCCATGTGTAGTTCATAGATTTTACATTATCTTTCCATTTTATTTAAATCGTCAAATAAGGATGTCATCGCTGCATCATTATTATGTCAAAAATAATTTAATTTATTTAATGTCTAAAAATTATAAAAAAATACTATGATGTAGGAAATATTTTTATCTTTCCAATTAATATTTATAATAAAAAATATGACTTGTATAACCCCACTTAAGAAATTTTTAAGTAAAACATATCATGTTTGTGTCATTTTTACTTTTACATTAAATAAAAAGTTATTTATGTCATTTCCCAACCAAAATTTCTTCATGGGGTCCCCAAGTTGACCCATGGCTTCACTTGGTCGGCCATGACACAAAAAATAAGGTTGGGACATGTTTCTAGGTCATTTCATATTATTAAAGCATTATTTATACCTTAAACTACACTAATTACCACTAATCGCGATTAAAAACTTAATAAGTTACTATTCACCAAAAAATTATTTTTATCCCATTGAACCACATTTTACTTCTTAATGACAACCATTTATGTCGGATTTTTGAAATTCAAAACACATAAGTGGTAAAATTTCGTTTAAACGAAAAATCAGCTTTTATAAGTACCACTTAGTGGTTTCACTATTCATCAAAAATTGAAGTTTTTCAGAAAAATCCCAAAAATTCACCCTAAGCTATATTTGATATTCCGAATTCAAAAATGAAGTCTGTTTTAAAAAATTCAAAACATATTAGTCACATTAATTAATTTAATAATTAATTCCCGCTATCAGAGCAAATAGCGTGTTTTTATAAAACAATATGTATCAAAAGATTGACACTAGTTTAAGTTTGATTTCAAAGTGAAATTAATTCCAACGACCACTATTGGATTTAATGGTAAAAATATTTTCTAGTTTCACTTTAAAACCAATTGAAAATATAATCTAATCTTATAAATAAATTAGATTAAAAAGAGGTTTTGAATTAAAATACAACATTTTACACTATTCATTAAAAAATGAACTTTATCGGAAAAATACCAAAAAATTACACAAAGTAAAATTTGATGTCCCGATTCTTTATAAGAGTTTTATTTGGTCCAAAAGAATGTTTAAGAGTGAACAAAACTATATTTAATGACAGTTCTCCATTAAAAGGCGATAAGTGAACCTTTAGTGAAAACTAGGGCATATGCGCTTAAAATTGAATTCTTTCCGTATTTTAAGCCTTTAGCTTTATTGGATAAATGTAAAAACATTTCAAAAAACATATATAATCATATTTTAGTTATTTATATCCATTCCCGCCAATACAACGGCTACATGTTAACTACCATGTGAAATAATATTATTTTATTATCAGAGTGCAACATAAGATTCTCAAGAAACTCGTTGTTGCGTGTTGGGTACGCCATCGAGCATAGCGCCCCCATTAAAGTCATATTAATATTTTATTCAAAAATATGGATAAATATGAAAATTTCATATTCATTATTTACCTGGGGGGTTACACTAACCATGTATCTTTACTGGCCTTATAATCATTTACAAAATGATATATATCTATTTCAAATATTTAATAAAAGAGTGACCAATAAGAATGAATAGGTACTACTTAATATATTATGGTGTATGGTGTGATCTATATAAAACCTAATCATGTATCTAAAAAAATGAAATCTATAATATGAATCATAAACATCATATTTATTCCTATATAATCCATTACCACAAGATATTGAGTGACCACTAGACATAGAAGATGTTGATCTTGTATAGCCCACTCATCATTCCCTATTTATATGACTCAATTGAACAAGGTGATGAATACATCACAATTCATTCATCAATCAAATGAGTGCTTCATAAGAAACACTTATAAGTAGATAAAAACATCATATGTGACTCAAGAAATCATTTACATGAATTTCCTTAGCCTAATTCATTAATGGACTAGATTTATTTTATTTTCATAAAGTGGATACATCACATCTTTACTGATCTCCAACCGATGACATGATCACTAACATACCCAACCACCATCGTATTAGCTAATTTATTTTAAAACATTCATGTGTAGGGTATCAAAATATAAAGGTTCTCATATTGTTTTTCATTCAATCCTCATGTAATAAGGATTGATAATAATCATACTCCACTAATTATATCGAAGATTGTACAATGTTCCATGAGATATACATCTGTTGATAAATTCATGTAATATACCTCATGAATCCATTCTTAATATTTGATATACAAATTATAATAATGATTATAATAATATTTTCAATATTATCTTAATATTTCATCACAACCCATAATTCTCCATGGTGATCATCACTTAGGGAAAACTAAAATTCATTGTTTTAGGGGATATTATCATTTGACCACTCATGTATAAAAAATTGTATCACACTTGAATGAATGATAAATGAATATTTCTTTTATTTTAATAATGTTATAAATTTTAGAACCATTACAACTAATATATAATTAGTCTAACACCCAAATATTATACATGAACCTCATGTTGTTGTTGCAGTAATGGTTTCATTGATTCATCTACAACATTATCATTTTTAGAATCAGAACTGATATTTAAATCCCCCCTCTCAATGATCACCCATATGATAAGGTATTTTTAGGGATCTGTTTGGTCCTTTGGTGATATTGAGGTTCATTGGATTGATAAACAGTACAATTGTTGTCACAATATAGATTGATTCCCCCTTGATTCCTATAACCACCCCATGTATTGTAATGGAATTCTTAACACCAAAAAATCATTCAAAGAATATCATCCAATGATGTATTTTGACTCTATTATTGGGAACACTAAGGTGGTTTTATTTGCAACCACCTAGATTATAGTTCCACTATTTTTTCAAAACAGAATCCATAATTTATTTCTTACATCATTATTCTTTAATTAGAATCTAGAATTTATGTAACCCTTTACATAGAGTTCATCCACTTCAATAAATACCAAGAACAAATCCTTAGTAATTATTTTGTACCAAAATTCATTCTAAACATAAATCCAATGGATCTCACTGTGTTTCTATTAGTATCTACTTATTATTATTAAATCATATGATACATCAAGTTTAGTATATAATGTGGAATTCATGATAGATCCTATATAAGATGTAAAAGGAATCATTTGTGCCCATTCTGACTTATTAGAAGGACATTGAATCATCCTAGGATTAATTCCATGAAGAACAAGTAAATATCCCTACATGGAGTTATCTATATAAAACATCATTATCATTTTTCCAATATGTTTGTTTTTTCATAGTACATGTAACCTCATAAATTTATCTTTATAGATATTCTTACCCAGTATAATCATTTTATCACGAGTTTATTTCATTGAGAAACATTTACTCAGCCACATATTCATGGAGTAAAGTGTATGTATATCATTTTTGACAATTAATATAACATCTACATAGATTATCATAAATACTGAAATAATCACAAATAAACAAATTTAAATATATTTAAATCAACCATGTTTTTTATTAAGATATTTTTTTGATTGCATCATCAATCTTGATATTCAAACATCCTGAAGGATTATTAAATCCATGAATGGAATATTGAAACATTTATTCCTGGGTAGACAGATTTGGAATATCAAAACATTCAGTTTGTAAAATATACATGTTATTGAGTAAATTCACATAAGGTAAAGTGTTGTTTGGACCCTATAATATATATCAATATCAAAATGATTTCTTTCATGCAATATATGAATTGAATTTATCACCACTATAGGTAAAAAAGTATCTTAATAGTCAATAATATATACTATTATATAACCATTTACCATTAGTCACTCATTATAGGTAGAAACTCTACCATCCATATCACTTTTCTTAAAGAAAATCCACTTTGGTCCTATTGGTCTATCCTTTTAAGGGGCATCCAGAATGTTATAAGTAGTCCTACATCATGTATTACACCTGAATAAGAGAGTGAATCATGCTATAAAAGTTAAAAATAATTCATCCATAATGATGGATGTGGTTATATCACTTTAGAAACACGTCGATTTCAATGTCTCTCTTCCCTCCAATGAGTTATGAAAATAGTAAATTGGAAAAGGTATTTTACTTGGATCACCCACACTAAGATACATAGAAGTATCATTCATTAAAATTATATTATGACTCATAATTACTTTAAGATCACTACATTAAAATTACATGTTTAAAGCGTTCTCACTAGCCCTCCTAGTTCACTACCAAGAGTTTTTGTACTGATCAATTCCAAAGTGTTGGAATCTAAAAAAATAGTGTTTCTCTTTAGAATTTGAAATTTCGAACTACCAGTGAGAGAATGTGGCTCATGGAATAACACATTCATAAACCATCATTATTTTTTATTTAATTTGGGATAACCCTATAATGATATTTTATTTGGATTCCTCAATGTAATTCTCTATATTTCATTCCCCTTGAGTTTTTCTCATCTTGAAAATAAATTATCTCTATAACATGAATTAATGACTTATAACCTACAAGAAATGACAAAACCAATCCATAAATTATATTTCATAACATACATAAAATCCAAATGGATATCAAAATTCAATTTTATATATTTAATGACTTGAGGTCCAAAACATTTTTCACCATAGCATTGTACATAAACTTTTGTAATTTTTCCTCTAATACAGTGATTACCATGTGTGTAGTAACCTACCATTTCTCATTTTTTATCACTTCTCCTATCAAACATAGATTTTTCACCCTGGGTGTGGTCCTCAACTGTAGAAATTTATTCGTTACTACTCATCATGAAAACCATGGCCTCTTTCATACCCTACCACTCCCATTTTGGGAATCCGGATGTTTTATAAGTAGAAACTCACCCTATCATGCCATTAATCTTGGGAATTATATATCCCATTTTGGTCATTTTTCAATTCATTTATTCCAAAAAGAATAAGTGATATACCAATTTAATAAAAACAACCATATATAATGTGTAAATTTATGAAAAGTGCACTAGAGATCTACCATGGAGACAACTTAGTTGTGTTCCATATCGTGTTTTTCTGTTTTTGGTAGTTCCACCTTAATAGGCTTTATTCCATGAGTTTGGTCCCACCTAGTAATTCTCTACCGTCACCAAAACCACTTTCCAGGGTGTAATCATTCTTGTGTTGGGAAACATCAACACACCATGCCTTAATCTAAGGCATTTTCCTCCTCTTCTTTCTCAATGATTCCTACTCTCTTATTTTTCCCTTCTATAGACCTTAAAGTATCCTTACAGAATACCTTCAAACGTCCATATTTCCATTTTAGATCCTTCAATATTTTATTTGGAAAATTTATCCAATAAAATATCCTTCAAGATCATTCCGCTTATTGTCAGTGTCTATATTTTCAGCAAACATATTATCAAGAAATCCAAAAAAACTTTTTGGATTTCTAAAAATAACCCCCGTCATATTTTATTTAAAATATCCTCTTTAAAATTAAAATAATATTTAACCTTCTTATTGGAAAAGAAATATAAATGTGATTTATTATTCCATAAATTGTGGGGATATTCCACTGAATCTCAAACTCCCATTTAAATGTGATCCTTCTCATATTATCTTCAATCATTTTAAAACACAACATTCATGTTGTGTATCAATGCTCCAATAATCATAAATTATATGCACATGTGACCCATGATATTCCTATAAAAAAATAATAGTATAAAAAATTTCAAGGCAACATAACTTTAATTATATTAGAGACCACACATTTGTATCCTTGAATTTTTAATGGACATACTATCAAAATTATCTTATCTTCCCCTTACCACATCTCCCACATTCAAGAACACATGTAAGTTTTTCACCATTTTGAAATGAAACCAAAGAGTTCAAACTTCTTAAAATTTCATAAGAGAGGTTTATATGTCCAATAATTATATGTGAGAAAATATGCCTTACTCATGAGATCAAACACATGGTGTGGAGATTCCATACAAGAACCTATTAAGTGGTTGGAAGTAGCATGACTCCAATGTCTATATGATTCTTCTCATACAACACATTGTGTGGTGACTTCATTATGATGTCTTCTACTTGATCTTGATTTGACATATATTCCAATATCATAATTCTTTGATCCACCATCATTAGCTTATAAGTCTTTTGAATAATATTCACTTATTGACATGAATGACACAAGTGTTAGTTATCATATGTGATATCGGGAATTTCATGTGACAAACCAATTATTTTCAAATTATCCAAGGATGTTTGGATAAAATGGAAATGATTCATATTCCATAACCCATTATAATTCTCTTTTGACCATATAATAAAATTTATTCTACAACAAGGTATATATTTCACATGGTTCTTATTTCATGTATAATGAGTCAATCAACTTTAACATTAACAATACATACTATTTTTGAACTCCTCCACATATATGAAGTCACACAATTGGATAATAATGATATTATTTTTACATATCCTATCAACGAAGAGAAAATTACCAGTCCAGAGTTCATTCCCTATAATTTTTGCCTATCAAAAACCAGCAATATTATGACCCTCATCATTTAGGAAATGGGTAAACCATATTTTGTGTGCTTGATGTTCACAAAAAGGTGTTTATTTATGTGCATATTCATTGAAAAAATGATATACAATATCCATGAAAAAAAAATTTCCATTGACCATAAGGAAATTTTCATAAGATTATCCTGATGTGAACATCCTTTATTCAACCATTATTGTGATGAATATGCACCCTCAACATGTAGCTCCATGAACTCTTTTTATTAATAAAATACATAAATACATTTTCTGTTTTTATAATTTTTGAGGAGGATTCCATAATTTTCGTTCTTCCACACCGAGGAATTCATTTTGACAATTTATTATCCTTTATGTTAAATTTAGTTTTTATGTATGAATCCTTCACAAAAATAAAATATCCATTAAAAATATAACTATTTTATATTATAATACTTGTTTAGATTAGTGTTGTGCCTAGAAATACATCATATCAATAGTTAGCACGTAGTAATTGTGTCTTAACATCCCAAAGAAGAAAATAATCTTGAAGAATTTTAATTTTACTTAGCTACATGATTTGTCTTCATTATGGTTTAGAAAATATCTTACATATTTTAGGGATTTGATGCATGTTATATTTCAATACCCGCATTTAACATCTTCTCGTCAACAGCATTCACTATAGATTTTCCTTTATCTATAATCAACTAAACATTAAGAATAGGTATATGATCTTATTTAGAAATTCATTTATCTTGACATGATTATTCTACCATTTAATTAATTTTCATCATGTCATGTGTCAATAATAATTCTTTATCTCCACACATCTAACAACTATTTATAACTTATTCTTCAAGAACCTCAATTATTCTAAATCTATCCTTAAATTTTTTATCCAAAACATAAATTATTTTGGTTTGTTCATCAAATTTATGTTTTAGATCAACATAATTTTATGAATGTAACAACCCAATATTTCATAATATGTTATATCATGAAAGTAAATCAAAATCATATACTTCATGCCACAATGACATAGATTACAATATATGGAAGATTGAGTTTCTACAAAACAACACTTTAATTATTAAAATGATATATTTATAACATAAAAATTAAATATAGTAATATAAAAAGTAAAAATTAATTTTTAGTTTTCTTTTAAAATTATATCACATAAATAAACCATATTTATATCTAAATCTATAAGTTTCATTAAAAATTAAGTACTATTTTGATAAATGATCTACTTCTTAGGTACTTTTTTGAAAAATAATAAAATTAATTTTAGACACTATTATAATTTTAATTTTGTGAGATTGAGTAAATTTTTTAATTTATAATACCAATATTAGATTTGGGTCATAGTTTGGTAATTTTATGAGAAGTTTCATTTCTTAATGAGTAGTGAAAAATATTGTGTTTTAATTCAAAACTCCTTTTTCACCCAATTTATCTATATTAATAATAATTTTAATTGGTTTTATTGTATATTTAGATTATATTATTATCATTTTATATAATTTGTTTTAAATGATTAAAATTTCACATTTAACTTGGATATAAACACATGTCAATCATTTGATAGATTTTTCTTCACAAAAACCTACTTTCTGATTTTGACAACAGGAATATTTTTTAAATTTAATTAATTCAAAATATAAGATTTTAATTTGGAAATATAGATATCATTTCTGAATTTATAATAACAAAATTTTCATTGGGTGAATTTTTTGTATTATTCTGAAAACTTCCAATTTTGTTGAATAGATAAAAACACTAAGTTATTGTTTAAATATGACTTTAATTTTAATGATAATTTTTTTATTTTAATTTATTTTAATTTTAAAATCAATAAGTAATACTCATATTAGTTCTACTTAATTCATTGGGGTTTTTTTATAATATTATTTGATGTATAAAATTTTATTGAATTTTGTAACGTCTATTACCCACCTTCTAGGCACATTAGTAAATTTTCATTAAACATAATATTACTCATTCTATGAATTGAATTTAAAATATCCAAGAAAAATGGTCGACATCTACAAGTAAAATGTGGTTTAATAAGATTAAAATAATTTCTGGTGTATAGTAACTTTAGCATTTTATTTACCATAATTAAAAGAATGTTGGGTAACTAAATGTAAAAATATTTTTATAATTAACCTAACAAATGTCCTAATTTTATTGGATAAGTTTTTTTCAACAAAAATAAACATTATGAGTTAATTGTGATCCTTTTTTATCAACATGTATTATATTAGAACATTTATTATTATTTTAATTACTGAAAAGTTAAAAGTGTGAAATTAAAAGTTTAATAATTAAACCATTTTTCATAAAGGGTTATAAATAATTGATATTTGACAATAAATATTAATTAGAAATATTAAAAATTTTCCTACATCAAGGTATTTTATTTATAAATTTTATACATTAAATAACTAAATTCATTTATGACACAGTGACGATGCAGTAATTACCATATTAATGAATGATTAAAATAATCCATATTATAAATATCAAAATAAATTTATATTAAGAATTTTGATGAATTACTATAATTTTATTGGTTAATATGACATTTTAGTGTTGATTTAATTTTGTTTTTTTTCAAATTAATAAGGTATTTTTGCCTTTCAAAAAAACCAAGTAAAAAATAGTGTCAAAACTGACATAAATTTGTTTTTAAAACAAATAATATATTATTAAATGATATAATATTCCGAAAAATATACGTTTCAAACAATGGACATATATAATTATATATATGTAATTAAAGAACCACTTTAGGGTCTCTTAGAATTTTATAGTATGTATATTAACCATATAATATAAAAATAAAAGAAGATATGGTAAAAGATAATCTATTTAAGTAAGAATTAAATATAAAAGATAATGATAATATGGTGACCTAAACTGCTCTTAAACCTATTGGTTGAAAATATTTAGATCCATACCCACCATATCCTTAAAATGAATCCATTTTTATCAATTAAAAATAGAAAATGATTTTAAAATAAAATAATATTTCATGCTTTTCCTATAGTGACCATCACCTATCTTATAAAATGTAACTTCTCCTTCTCATAATATGACACCTCCATTTCCATTTGGCTTAGAAAAACCATGCTCGAATATCCTCCCAAATACCATAAAATCATCCTATAAGCCATACATTTATCAAAAATCCTACTGAAGGAGTCGTTTTGATCAAATCAAAATAAACCACCCATAAAAGAGGTAATAATTTCATCACCTATTTCAAAGTTCATTTCATCATCCACATCATCTTTCATTTTTTTTCAGACCAAAATAATAACTCCAATACCTTATAAATACTTTAATGTTAGTATAAATATGGTACAAACATATTCATTATTCAATACACCTTATGTAATACAATGTCATTCTACTTTGGATGGCTTCTCCTTCCGGCGATCGAGCTTCTGCTTTTCTTCCATCCTCTCCCGCAAGGGGGTGGGCACCTCCGTCGGTGGCCACTGTTCCGATGTACTGCGTCTGTATGGTGGATGGAATTTCTTCTCGTGTTGCGGTCAAGGTAAAGTGTTTTTCCTTCATGTATGTTCTATGTGTTCCATCGCTGGCTGCTTCTAGTGGTGCGGCCCCCCTCACGGCTTCCTCCTCAATGTGCATTCCTCCTCAATGCACATTCCTCTGATCTCATTGGGGACTAGGGTTTCTGCAAGGGTAGATGGTGTTCCATTTGTGGAGTTCTCAGCTCAGGAACTCCAAGAGGATACCTCCTTCCCCATCATCACCTTTGTGGTTCGGTTTTGGCTACAACAAGCTTCCCCTCAGTTTTTCAGGAAATTTGTCGAGTCATGGGGTATGAGCCTTCAAGCTGTGGTTTCGGAGCTATCTAGGGTGGGATTATGCATCCACCAGTACATAAAAGAGGGCATCATGAAGGCTTAGGTTCGGGAGGTATGGTGGTGTGGTTCGTGGTGGTTCACTCTGTCCCGATAGTCGTGGGACTTCAATTTCGGTATGGATTCTCCATCAGCGGCTGTGTGGGTCTCCGTGCTAGGACTATCATTGCCATTCCAAAACATATCAATTTTGAAGTTGATCGGAGACTCCTTGGGCTACATCCACTATTCTGATGACCCCAAAATGTTCTTTTTTTCTGATGTGAATCCTCAAATATGCATGGAACTCGATCTTTTGCTGTATTTTCCTTCCCGTGTGTTGCTACGCTCTGGGGATGGTATTTCCTGGTGGCAGAGGCTTCACTTCAAAGGCTCCCCTATTATTGTGTGGAATGTGGCATTCATGGTCATTCGGAGGTATTTTTTCATAGGGGGAAGGCAGGGATCCTGAAATCCATCTCTTGACTTCGGGGTCCTCTAACGACCAGATCATTTGTACCAGCCTCCGAGACGACAATAGTAGTCGTTGGGGGATCATTTTCAAATTCAAATTGCAGGGGGGTACCCTCACATTTCCTGACATCTCTGACATCTCCGACATGTTTGAGGTGGGGGTCTGCCCCCTGGGGCCCCAGTTTCCTTCCGTGGACCTAGTTTCATTATCACATATCCCCCTTGGGGTCGACAAGGGCTTATCCCTCGATATCCCTACTCTGATGGTTTCATCAGATCCATGGGAGAATTGTGGTATCTCGTTCATGGATCTTTGAGTGACTCACCGTTCTCTTTATCCTCCCTCTTCGGTGCTTCAAATTTCTACCATGCTCTTCCTAGACTTTTTTCAGCATTCTTTGAGTACCGGTCTAGCTTCTACAGCAAAGGCACCCATTACGGGGGGGTCTCGATGTATGTGGGTATGCTCAAGGAGTTTGAGGCTTCTTATATCTCTACGCAGTGTTTGGTTCTAGTTTCCCTCATACAAGGGGACCTAAATCCCTATGTCTCACATCATCATTCTCGGGTTAGATTTTCCTTGTTGGAGGAGTCTGTTGGCCTTTTGTGGAGAATCGTTTTCTATCATTATTCTGAGGTGATGTTGCCGGTCCGGTCACTCGCTCAAGGTCCAAGAGGAAGGTTTTTGGATTTCTCCTATACCTGACATTATGCTCATCCAAAAATCCAAGATGGATGGTTCCTGATGTTCTCTGTGATTTTTTGGAATTCCCGTTGATTGGAGGTTTAAGATAAAAGTTCCTTCATGGCCTCATAGTCAAGGATGTATCACGCTTCTATCGTGGTTATTTTGGATCCTATACATAACACTAGTAAGATTCATGTTGTCACTAGGAAAACCAGATGATGCATTTCATAGCATGGTGGTCTTGATAACCCCCATATTTGGATATTTTGGAAGAAGAATATGCATTTGAAGGTGCTAACTCTTATGATCCATTGCATCAGTGCGAAGATTTTGGGTGGGGGAGTGTGGCGTTTTTTTCTTTTGTTTATACCAGTACCAAGATGGCAAAGAGGATCGATCTATAATTCTTTTTATACTCCACTCATATGGGCATCCTTCCCTAGTTCATTCGGGGTGACTTCAACTCCATTTTTTACCTCACTGAAAAATGGCGTGGTCTATCGTACGTTTCCAATGGCATGCAGGACTTCCAAGTCTTCCTAGCAGCTACGGGACTGCTAGACCTGGGATTCAGCGGAAAAAAATATACATCGTGCAATAACCACAGCGGCACTAACTGCTTTTGGAGTTTGCTGGACATGTGTCTTCCTAATAATCATGGAATTTATTCCTTCCCATAGGCCTCAGTCACCTACTTATTCTGCTCTACCTCTGATCATGCCCCTCTTTTGGTGGTGTTTCTAAGGGAGCTTGCTAGAGGTATGACTTTCCATAATGATAGTAACTAGCATGGGCTGGAGGGTTTCTTATGGATGGTGAAGAGCTTGTGGGATAATGAGGAAACTGGGAGGTCATGGTGTTGTCTCACTAACTACATGTAGAGGTTAAGGATGGATATCCAAACATGGTTTGTCGAGAGACCTCAGGACAACAAGGGGGTGGATAGAATTCAGTTTGATATCGAGATGCTAGAGGAAGAGTAGCAGTCCAAATGGAATTAGAACATGTTTACTATGATATGAAACAAACTTATCTTTGTTGATGAGAAACTGGTTGAGAACAAAAGGCCTTATAGGAAAAGGTATCAGGTTCAATGGATAAATGAGGGGGACATGAATAATGCATTTATTCATTCATTTCTAAAGGAAAATAGTATCATGAAACTCATCCTCAACCTTAGTAATGGGGTGTTCACCTTTGACATTGGGGTTGCTTTGCATATATCCCTGGATCACATTGAAGTTGTTGTGAGTGGTGGACAGTGATTTAGGTCGGAACAATATGTTGAGGAGGGGTTTGGTGACTTCTTGGGTCGCATTACACAGTTGGTGGAGGGGCCTAACAATTCGGGGCTGATGGAGATAACTTCTATAGTGGAGATTAAGGATGTTGCCCTGGGGATGTCACTGGATAGTGCCCCTAGAGTAGACGGGTTCCCAGGGAAATTTTATATGGGTGAGTGGGTGATCGTGGGGCCTCAGGTGGTGGAGTTCGTCCCAGATTTCTTCTAAAGTGGAGACCTTAACAGAAGGAGTTGCACCTCCAGAGATTTCCTTATTTCGAAAGTCAAGGATACTTCTATCCTCAATCACTATAGACCCATTTCTTTGTAACATGTAAAATATGATTCTGGTTGGCCTTATATTTTCATGGCTCAGCTGTGTGATTTTATGTTTTATCTCTAGGGAACATCATAGTTTTATCAAATGTTGGAGAATACAAGGGGCGGCGGGCATCACAACTGAAATGGTCAGGGATATAAAATAGAAGGTGGTAGGGTCAAATGTAATTTTTTGGTTGATATGTATATGGCTTATGATAATATGGAATGTAGTTTTCTGATTCAGGTGATGAGGAAGATGGGCTTTGAAAAAAAAATTTGTGATATTTTCTTCTGATTCTACTCCTCCCCTTGGCTATCCATTTCCATTATTGGGATGGAAATTGGTTTCATCAAGACGATGTGTGGGGTTCGGCAAGGTGTTCCCCTATCTCCAAGCTTCTTTGTCCTTGTAGAGGATTCCCTCTCTCGAAACCTTAATAGAGGGTTGGCAGAGGGTAGGTTGGATCCTTTTGTCTTCTGTGGTGGTTTGGAGGGGGTTTCCCACCACATGTTTGCCAATGAAATCTTGGTGTTTCTAAATGGGAGGAGGCGATCATTGTAGGGTTTTAGGGAGAACATGAACACTTATGATTCCATGTTTTAAAAAAGGTTTTAAGGGTTTTATTATATGGATATTATTGTTTTGAAATTGAAATTCCTTTCAAAAGTTTCAATGTGGTATGGGACACTTTGATACAAAAATTATCTTCTAAATTTCCTCTTTGATAAATAGTGAGACTATTAAATGTTTTCATGAAAAATGGGATATTTCACTCAAATAGTTTTAATGGTTGTTTTCACCTATGTCAAACTCCATCATTTTATTTTATTCCTGACTGAGGTTGATTTATTATAATGAAATCATCCATATTGTATTGAATGAGTTATGGTTGACTGTGGATGTGTTATTTTTATACCATTCATGTTTTATTATTAACATATTGACTTTTAGTATGCTAGTTTTAATATGAATGATTATATTATGTTTCATCCTTTTCATATCCGGAATGAATTGGATATAGTATGTTATTGGTCGAGCCCGCTGTAGCTCCTCGATGCATCAATAGGTCTCATGATAAAAACTAGTATCTTGGCACAAGGCCTTGTCAAAATATTATTTTTAGTCCGGGATAAAGTCATTGAAAATGTGGTTATGATGTCCGACATTATCCATTCATTCATTATGAAATTATCTATTGATATTACAAATTATTATTCTAATAGTAGAATGTTCATGTGAATAAGTAAATTAAATTATTATATTTATCTTTTCTATATCAAGCTAATGTTTCTGATTAAAGGCTTGTGTTTCAGTCATACACAATGTAATAAATGTTTATGATTATCTATGATAGTGTATTCTATATTGTTATCTTTACTATGAATTTGAGCTCACCCATTTCTTATCTTTTCTTTTTCCTATGATTTGAAGAATTATATTATGATTGACCTACAGGGATATGCAAAGGGATATGAGTGTTTTTAAAAAGGGACACAGTGTTGTTTTTTTATATAATGATGTAATGTAAAACTTATGTATGTATCTAGTACTTATGAGGTTACTAAACTAATCTCCATTCAAGACTTTCTCTATTTTTATCATTCCAATGATTTGAAATAATGCATCGACTCTGGTGACTAGGGTTGGGAGTTACGCAGAAATTACCTTTTTGAGTTTTTCAATCCCATACTTCATATCTAAATTTTTGGTTGTTGTTATTCCATTTAGATAATAGAATCATAAACCAATAAATTTTCTACTTAGTATTTACTCTCAATACATCATTTTATTTAAGGGATACCTCAAGTTCTTCATTTTGATCAATATTTCCAAAAACCCCTATAATTATAAATATAATTATCAACATCACATTGATTATTTTCAAAAGTAAACTATGTAGATATATTCTTGTAAACTTTAAGTAACTCTCCTAATAGATACATAAACACAAAATTTTTAAATAATAACATGATTATTAAATAAACACTTATGATTATCATAACATTAAATTGAGAATTAATCAATTAAGTGATTCTGTGTATCAAATTTAAATCTACATAAACATAGTGTAATTATATTATATTAAAATAATTATTAATTTAACTCATAATTATATTATAATATATTCAATGAAGCTTAAGTAAAACCTAATGGATGGAAATTGACATAAGAAACCCCTTATCACATAGTAACATTCAATTCAAATCCCCTTAGATGAAATAATTTGAATTGATGCTTAAATGAACATGGATTTTCAATTATTCATCATATATCTTTCAAAATGGTATGTATAATGACTATATGAAATAAATTATGTGTATCACATTTAAATATTACTCAATGAAAGTAAATTGAGATGAAATCTCTTACCTCACGGTCTGACATTTTCATACATGCTTTAATATTATGTATAATCATTTTTAACTTGTTATTAATTTTTAATATAACCATATTCATATTTATAAAATCATATGAGATCCAATTAAAACATTTCAAAACCCTTTTATTAATTGATTTTTTATTAAAATCATCATTTCCAAGTGTTACCTATTATGTTTTTCATGAAATATTCGGTTCCATTGTTTTGGTTATTTTTTATTTTTAAAAATTACATTATCTCAAAAAATTTAATAATGATTTATATAAAATATATATTCATTAAATATTTATATAATCAACTATTAATGGTATAAAATGAAAAATAAATTACATTGTTCATAGATATGGTAGGACATACATACAAATGAATGATTTTTCCCCTTTTCACGGATTGAATGAAATAAAGGTAAATAATAATTTCAAATTATAATATAATTAATTAATCATATATATAATATATATTAATCAAATATTTCCTTGTTACCGACCATGTAAATATGTAATGAAAAACATATCTCATCACTTCATGGAGGATATAGTCCACATCAAAGCACAAGCGGTGATATCATTTTCGAACAGATTGAAATTTAAGAATTAAAATATGATATTATAATTAAAGATGCATAATTATATCATATATATCATATGTATTAATTATTATATATTTTTTACCACCCAATTAAAATGGTGATGAAAAAAAATTACTCCATAATGTAGAGACAGTAAGTCATATGTATGCAAGAGAAATGTTTTTACTTTTCATTGGACAAAACAATAGATAGAAAATGGTAGTACCATAATCTTAGTAACATATAAATATTTTATGATATTTTATTTATTAATTTAGTATGTTTAAAAAATATTTATAGGAAATATAAGAAGAAATAATATTGAATGTGTTGTAAAAATTATTAACTTATCTTAGAGAAACATCCTTTGAATATCTTGTTAAGGACCCTAGAGTTGGTATTTTCAGAAGAAAATTACCTCTATAATGTGTCTATGGATTTTTTGAAAATAATTTTTTTTGGATTTTTTGAGATATAAAGCTCAATGTGGTGTGAAAAATAGAGATAAAGGGGTTTCCTTTTATATGGGTGGGAAATGACACACTTAAAATTTCCAAAAATGTTGAAATAAAATTAATCCATTATAAAGAAGAATGATTTAAGATGGATATAGATTTGAATTAAAAAAGTATAAGGTGAAAATAACCTTATACAATGAAATTAATATAGGTTTTGGATTCATTTTAAATCTTTAATTTTGTATTAACCCATTAGTTAAAAAAATTAAAGTTAATTAATGATACAACTTTTTAAATCTTAAATGGTTTTAATTTTACATATATGGTAATATTTTACTCATAAATAGGATAGTGTTGAAATTTTAGACCATATCTTATCTCCCTTTTCCAATTTAACTTTTTTTATTATTTTTAAATAATTTAATAAAATATTATTTTCCTAAAATATCAATATTGTCATTTGTGAAACAATTAAATTACCATGACATTAATTAGATCATGATAAGTATGTAATTCACATATAGAATTTTATTACAAAACAATGATTATATATATAAATACATAATGGGGCATAGTAACCCATCCAAATGATTCTGCTTTTGATATTTTTGAAATCTATTTTTTTTATTTTTCTACTTACTGAACAAATACTTTATCGGCGTGGCATTAGAATTTAATATAATTACACTAGTACTAAAAATTTAAAATAAATTAAAATGATAAAAAATAAGTCATATTTACAATAACCAATTTTAAAAAAAAAATTTATATTTGTCCTTATAAAAAATATTATAGATATTAAAATCATGAGAGTTACATTTTTGACATCTTCTATTACTTAAATATTAATAAGTCAAAATCAAGTACATACAACCCGAAGTTCCATATTATAGAACAATATAAGTGAATGGAATATATAAACTCAAGCAATAAGATAATTTCATGTGTTAGGGTCATATTGTTTCCTTATCATATTATTTGTAACCTTAATTACCTAATTTACTGTTACTTTGTGGTCAATTATTTACTACGATTACTATTCAAAATGAAAAAAATAAAAGGGACATATGTAATTAATTTGTAAATATTTATTCAAAATATTCAATCCATTTTTAAATACATAATTTATATAATTAGAAGATTATAAATTATTATAAAACAAAAAAATCACTGAAAAACAATTTTGCAGAGAAATACATTATTATGTATAAAAATGTTTTATAACAAAATCAAAAATAAATTTAATTCTATTTAAGAAAATAAGATTATAAGTAATATATGAGAAGTAGTTTTATTTTTAAATAATTATAAAGTGAATCTAACTTTTTAAATCCCTAAAACAAAAATACATTTTCAATGAAAATTATTATTTTTCACTATTCATTTAAAAACATTCTTTTCAGAAAAATCCTAAAAATTCACTATAAGATAATTTTTTCAAGATGATTTAAAATTTTATATTTTTTTCACATGAATATCGTAAATTTTTTAGAATGTAATTATAATATTTGGTTATTAAAATAAATAAAAACCAATTTAGAGGAAAATAATTTTTGATGAATAAATTATCTTTATTAAAAATATAGTATTTATTTTAGGAATATTAATAAACTAATTACTATTGTTTAAGACTTAAATATAAATTTCCAAATTTTTTATATTATTCATACATTCCAATTAAAATGCGTGTTTATAACCAACATATTTAAATAATAATTTATAATTAGTTTTTGTTCAATGTTGTGCGTTGTACATGCTTTCAAAAATAGTGTTCATATAAAATATAAGAATGTTACATTATAACCCCATTAAATAAATTATTCCGTGAAATTTTATTTTAGACGTCAATGTTTCAATATTATCAAATAGATTTTTTGAAAACACATTTGAAATAGAGGGATAATAAAACTTTTTTAACAGGGAAAGTCAGAAGTATAAAGGTTACATGAAATATCACATCATAGAGTTCCCATAGATAAAAAATATTTTGGGGATGTAAAATTATATAAATTGAGTAAAGTAATAAAATAAAATGACTAAAATATGGATAAATATAACATGCACTGTAGAAAGTTAACAACCAAAAAACCATACATCCGTCGGGGGTGAAAATACCACCGATTCATTGGATATTAATGTAATATGATAACATTTCTATTTCATGATCCTATTATATGAGTTGGGGAATTCCATTTCTATCTAAAAATATAATATGAGGATATATACTTAATTAAAATGTATAATTTTATATTTTAATCAATTTCCACAAGAATCTCCTCTTTTTCTCTGAATAATTAGTATTTAAGATTAGTTTTTAGTTCCTAAAGAAATAAAAAAAACTTATAAAAAAACATATAATCCACAAAATGATAATAATTTGTTCTTCCTATATTAAAATATTTGTCAAAACTAAAATGTTTAACACTAGTTAATATGATATCCAAATCTTATAATCCAACCTAAGAAGAAAAAATTCATTTTACATCAAACTTTACCCAATAAAACAAAATATTAAACATAAATTATTCAACATATAAATAACCTCAAATACTATTTTACCTCAATAACATCAACATTAATGTTTTTTTAATATAAAAACATAATCTCATGACTATCACATTATATACCAAAACATTCATTTTCATTCTTCTTAAACAATCCTTTACTTTAAATATAAAGGTTTCATATACATCAACCCAACAAATGATACTGAAATATAAATAATCACCTAAAAATACACAAAAATAATTAATTTTTGATACTATAATATTCTTCAAAAAATAAAATTATTTTTTACCCGTAAAAAAATTTTGATAAAAAATTATTATATACCAGGACATCATGTAGACCAGTGGAAGGCATTTCACCTTTTTCATCGTTCAGTTGTGGCTTCAATACTCATGGCCTTGTTAAATATGATAGGTTTTTTTTATCTAGTGTGGTGTTGTTTAAAAATACTATATTAATATAATTCATATAGCATTCCCTATCATATTATGAACATCCTAAAAATAAAATTAATTACTAAATAACTTTTTAACAACTAAGATTTTATATACAAATTTTTTTCAATTTTAATTAATATTAATTGAATATTATTTCCATGAAATAAATGATCCTATTAAACCTAAATGTTTTCAACAACTTTGAACATATTTCCAAAAAATATTAATAATTGTTTCTTCAAATAATCATTTCAATAAAACATATATGAAATCAATAGTTTTTATTCTCATAAATCTCTCTGAATTTTTTAATCACATTATACATCCATAACATAAAAATTCTAAAGGGGTATCAATTACTTTAAACATATGATCAACCATAGTATTATCATCCAAATACACATTATGTTTATCATATGTCACGACTGAATATAATAGATCTTTATATATTTTACTCTCAAATTCATCATTATAGTTCATATAGAAAATGTGAAGTTACCCAATAATTTCCCCAGGGGGTGTAGAATAATGATTTCCATTATGGGAGTACTCACTGTGTACCAAAATAGTGTTCAAAATATACCCACCCATCACTTTTCAAAGTTATTACCCCAAGATGCATCCATTCTAAAACAACATCCAATTGTAGTATCTTGATTGAGATCAATTTCTAGGAAATCCACATTGAATCTAACTTACCAAAACATTATGATTTTATTATTTACTTAGACTAATACCCAATTTTATTCATATGGTAATGCTCTTTAGTCTACAATTTCTTAAATCTAGCTCCTATGGTTTCTATGAAACACTCTTAGATACAAAATCTAACTAATATGACTTATGTAACCCAGATAGGATGTTAACTTTATTATATTATCAATAAATACAAGTGATAACATCCCAAAGTAATGAATATTTTATAATTATTAGGTAACTAGCCAAATACATGATCTTATTTTTACATTTCTAATGATGTATAGAATTTATTAATAAAATACATTATACATCCTTGAACCCATTCAAAAAATTGTTCTTCATATCATGGGGAAAGGAAACAATATAAGGATGATCTAAAATGATAGATATAGTTTTATTATAGTGGAAGCTAATAGGAGTGATTGATGAGTAATAAATATGGTATGGAAAATAAATGATAATATGAGAAATTTAATCAATAAATTGAACATGAATAATATAACGATTTGAATAAATGATGTTCATTAAATTCCATATAAATAATTATATGATCTTAACAATTAGCCATGGATATCATAACTGTTCAAATAATCACATTTAAATCAATAAATGAATTAATATTTATAGAATATATAATTATAAACCTATAAAACATACTATCAATGCCTTATTCCAATAAACATTAAATTATGGGAAGGCATAAAACGAATATCTATTAGTGTCTATCCAACTAATTTTTCTCATGGGATATACCAATGCATCACTAACTATATAATTTTGGTACCCAAACAACACTTTATAATTCCAATGAATTCATCATATGAATAAAATATATAAATTAATCAACATTCCTTACTCTAAAATTTTTCTATATTGGAGAAACCAGTATAGAGAAATTCAAAACATTACCTAGCCAAACTAATTATAAACCATCCAAAGAAATAATATGGATAGTATCATTACAACATATCCCTAGTAGATAATAAAAGGGTTTTTCAATAATTAATATAAAAACCATAAAAATATCAATAGAAAAATTATGGAGTAAAATAACAATTTCCTCATGAAATTGACTTTGTAAAACTAAAAATTCAACAATAAAAGGGAAAATATATATATATATAATTTATTGAAATTTTTTTAGGAACCATAAATCATTGAGTGGTAATAAATTTTGGAAATTTTTTCAATATTAGATAAGTTAACTGAAAATATTACAATCACACTTTTTTAAAAATTCCAAAAAAATACCTTGTTTTGTAAATGAAAAAATTATTCAATCTAAACAATTTTTTTTAATAATAAAACATGGGTTATATTTTAAAAAAAACTAATTGTATAATAAGAAAAAAAATTAAATGTTTATGTATAATATGAACATTGAAGCAAAAAACTCTTGACCGCATAGAAAATGATAGTTTTTTCTTAAAAGATTATTTTAGTATATAGAGTACATAAAAGAGGAAAATAAAATTAAAAACTTTAATTCATATAAATATCTAGTATCGAATAAATTTTATTGGGTTTAATATATATATATGAAATCATTCCACTTAAAAATACTTAAACACCAATCATATAATTGATGTAATAATTAATCAATGTATTGATTATGTGTAGAAAATTTAAATCTACTTAAAACAAATAGAATAAAAACATAATACAATTAGAGGTAATTTCACAAATAATCATAGAATAAAATTTTCAATTATGTATATTTGTAAGTATTCAACCATAATCATTACATATTCTAGTGACTTTTGACTATAATTCACATTCTTTTCAAAAAGGCCTTTGATGTTTAAGGCTTTATAAAATTAGGTCATAATCATTTACATAAGGAACCCATAAATTAAAAGGTGCACATTTCTACTCAATATGCATTTTTATATAATATAAAACATTAAACTAATATCTTTGTTAGGAAAAATATTCACAATATTCATTTTGGATTATTTTTTTCCAATCACATTCATAAACCCTAGGAACAAACATTTTAAAATTTTCATTGAGCACAAAAATTTTTGTATGTTTAGTTAAAATAGAAATACTATTGGTCTAATGGAAAACATGAAAACCCTAGAAAAAAATTCCATTAAAACAAACCATTACCCAAAAAAAATATTTATCTTTCCCAAGAAGATCAACATAATACATTTTAAAAAAAATTGATGAAAAAAAATAAATCATAGAAAAGTTATTTAGGGAAAATGGGAAATCATTTTCCCTATCACTCAGACAAATGGAATAAAAAAGGTCGCATTCATTCTCTAGAGTACCCAAGGCCTTGGGTGACTATCAGAGACCCTATTGTCATGGGTTAATAACTGACCAACCCATCCTTTGTTAATAAAGTAACCTCACATACTTGTTATATAATTGAAATTCCAAAAAATATTATATTTTAACCAACATTCATTATATATAAATTCCCATGATCACTAACATTATAAAAAACACATAAAATATTTCAGTTTTCAACATAAAATATTCTTTTTACCCATATGAAAATATTTTGGGATATTAAAATATCCCATTCATTTTAAACCCCAATTTAAAAAAAATCTCCATATAAACAGATGGATTTTTTTTCTATAAATAAAACACAAAATATTATAAAGGAGTCATAACATCAAATAACAGTTACAGTAGTGGAAAAATTCATTTTTTCAGTATATGTATGAATAGAAAATTATTTTTATCATTTATAAATAAATTTAATACATTAAATAAAAAGATTCATTTGAAAACCATTGAAATAAATTTAAAATAAATAATATTTTTTCTTAATTATTCGTTTTTCCCATATTAATTCATTCATCATACTATTATCAAAATATGGATATGGATGAAAAAATAGTTGAAAGGGTATATTTAGAAAGGATTTTTAAGAGATTGTATCTTACCATGACTATGAATACTCATGTATATTCTTTATATTCCTGAAAAAAATTATTTTATTTATATATTTTATTAATAGTATGTTTTAATTTCATCATTCATTTTATTTTATAATATTCAATGGTGTAAAAAATTAATTAAAAAATTATGTTCACCTTATAAGGATTAATAAAATTTGGTTTATATGCCCAAAATGACTTTGATAGGTTGACTATGGTCAAAGTGGTAATTATTTCACTATATTTGGAATAATAATAATGAAATAATTATACTTTTTATAAATAATTTTTACTTTTAAATATAATCATGAAATGTGTTTTTGAAAAATGATCTACATTACAATCATGGAGATGGTATGTCGTACATATGCATGGGTAAGTATTCCATATTTCATGGATTACTATGAGTAGAAGGTAATTAATATTTTATAATTTAATGGAAATCATAATATAATTTATATAATATTATTTTTTAAATATACTTATATCTATCATCCATGTTATGTAGTGGTGAAAAATGAATCACATCGCTTCATGGAGGTGGTAGTGCACATGTACGCACGAATGACTATATCATTTTTCAGTGATGGGGATGGTATGAAAAGGTGTCTTATACATTAAAATTGATAAATATGTAATTAATATAATATATAAACATTAATTTCATCATTATTATTATCCATTAGAGGTGATGATCGAAATGAATTATATCAGTCAGTGGGGTTTTAGTCTGTCGTACACAGCAATGGTGGATTCCTTTTCCATTTGATGGAGGTTAGATATGAATATAGTTTATTACATTACCATAATTACATATCAGTATTTTTAAGATAATTATGTTATAATATCATTATATTTATGGAATATTGGATGGAGAGTGATAAAGAAATAAAACAGAAAAGCTCGATTTAGAATGATACGTCTTCTTTGGAAAATTTATTTTGATTTACACCTCAAGACTTATAAGATTGGTATTATTCCAAAAATAATCCCTCTATAAGGTGGCCAGGGATGTTATTATTTGATTTTTTATATAATATCCTAAAAATGTGCTTTGAAGTGTGAATAATTGAGAAAAATGGGTTACATTTTATAAGATAGGGGAGGGCACTATTAGAATTTACTAGAATATTAAATTAATGTAAATTAATATTAAATTAAAAATTATTAAGAATAATTTATTCATAATATAAGATTATTATTGGTCTAAATACTATCATAAAATAAAATTTATACAGGTTTATACTATATTTATACCATTATCTATTGGATTTAACCCCTCATTAACCCCTTTAACACTTTTCTTCACAACAAGGATTCTTACACTATGTAGAGAAATATATTTAATATAAAGGAAAAAAACACCCCTAGAAGTATTTTGGTTGATATTATAAAAAATATAATGATCACATGGCCATATATAAAATTTAATTGAATTTTAAATCATTTGATAAAATGTTATTTATTTTAAAAAATCGTTAAACTCAATTTTTAGAATTATTCATTACAATGACTTTAATAACATAAATAAATTAAATTAAATAAATAAATAAATTCTTATACATCCATAATATTTAATTTTAAAATATAAATTTATTTAATCACATTATTTTTCTAAAATTATATTACATGAAATATTTCTTATATCATTTATTTGATTTTTCCATTAATTGAGTAATTATTGTGCCACTGTTGTGTACGTATTTTAGGTAATTATTTCTTCACTAAAACAAAAATGAATTACCATGATTAAGGTAAAAATTTTATATTTAAAATTATTATTTATATTTAATAATATCGTCAATTTTTTCACCTGATAAAAATATTAAATTTATTAAAAACAAAAGTGCGACATTATTGTCTTTTCTTTACAAAAATAGTTGTAATGTTATTAATCACAAATACATGGAAAAAGGACATATAACTTATTATATGAAGTTTATGGATGAAATAAAATAATTAAAAAATGTTATATTATGTTTTAAGGTCATTTTATAGTATTTATCATTTTGTTTTTTAACCTATAAATAAAATATTTGCCTTTAACCAAGGTAACAAAAATTATTAATATTACTATTCAATTTTACTAAAATTAAAATGGAACAATCCAAAAAATTATAGAATTTTTATTCTAAATATTCAATACATTTTTAAAAATTTATAATATATTAGTTTCAAATTTTAACTAAAAATTAAACTAGAAAATGAGATAAAAAATAATTTTTAAGAAAAACTCCCTTTTAATGTAAAAAGGATTTTACACTAAATTCAAACAAAAAATCCATTTCACAAATACTATTATTAATTTAAATTAAGAATAAATAATTAAATTTTCAAACTAATAAAAAATATTAATAGATATTATAAATAAATTTGAATAACATATTATTCATTGGAAAAGTCCGTATTTTTCACTATATATTGAAAAATATGATTTTCAGAAAATTCTCAAAAATTCATCTTAAGTTATTTTTCAAATTTTTAACTAAAAATTGAAATCCATTTTTTTATATTAATTTTCTAAAATTTCCAAAAAGAAATTATAATATTAACACCTAAAAAGAAAGAAAAACTATTTTTGAAGATATTGTATTTTAAAAAATAAAAATGAAATCACATAAAATAGAGTGATTATTAAAAAAGAATTAATTAATACATTATAAATGATTAGGAACATTATATATTTAATAATTTGGTTAATAATATTCATTCTCTATAATTTAATATATTTATTATAATGTTTATATTTAAATAATAATATTCAGTTTTCTGTTTAATCTTATTGTTGTTTATCTTTTTCACTATAAAATACAGATATTCCTATTAAAATATCATCGTATTACATTAATTTCCCTCCACCTCCATTAAGAAATTTCATACTTCCAATTTAAACTTGACCTCTATAATCAAAGTCTATAATTTAAAAATACCTTTTTTGAAATCCCACATTATTAAAGGGGTTAATAAAACTATCAATTGAAATGTGATAAAGAATATAATGAAGGTCATATGGAATAACACATAAAAGGTTTCCAAATATGATAAAATTACTGGGATGTTAAAACATGGTTGTGGAAGAAAAACAAAACTCTCAAGGACATATGGAGAGTGATATACAACATGGTCTTGAGATAATTAAACATCCCAAAACCATAAATATGTGATAGGTTAAAAGGAAATTGTTTTATAGAAAATAAATTCAAAATAATGAAAATAATAAAAATAATTTTCATATTTTTGAGGAATTATTTTATTTCCTAGAATAATAACTTAAGAATATATACTTACATTACATGTAGAGTTTCATCTTTTAATCAATTTCTACAACAATCTCAACTTTTTCTGTAAATGATGAGTATTTAAGATGCAATTTTCATGCCCAGAGCAGTAGAATCAACATCTAATAGATCACATAATCCCCAGAAAGGAAAATAATCTACCCATATAGTATTTAGACATTAAATTCATCAAAAATGTTAATCACATGGTTAGATAATTCCCAAAATGAATAAAACATCAAATAATTTAAAACTACTAAAATATTAAATATTCACCTGTAATACCGAAAGAATAACATATGTCATTCCATAAATAATGATCCTTTAAATTCCACAAAATTATACTAGTCAAAGATTGATCCCCAATAATTAGAATGATTTTATCACATATCCTTACAAAAAAAAATTAATATTTATCACCAAATAAAATCTATCACTTTTAATGACTCATACAAGAATTGTAATTTCCCTAAATGAATAATATCTAAGATTTTAGAATAATTTTTATAAATAACTTTAATCATTATATATCCACATTAAAATCATATATTCATCATAGAGATAATTTATCCTTTATTATTTAAATAAAATCATGTATTATCTATTTACCTTAATCACAAAAGAATCCAAAAATAGTTAAATTATTCTAATATAAAATCAGTCACATAATCACGATAACAATTACCAATCCCATGGTTATCAATATTATAAAACATTAGTTAGCAAAATATGATGATCAACCTCAAATTTATCATTAATTACAAAAACCGTAAATAATGTTTTAAGCGTTAAGGTTATATAATACATTATAGCTGACAAAACCCAAAATATAATAACCCATAATTTTCTTAACATAACATATCATATAAACCCTAAATGTTATAAATTCCATTAAACTATGTTCAAGAAAAGTTAATTCATTCTTCCTCAAAATGTTTCTCCCATATGTTGAAATAAACCATTACAAATACCTCAATGATTAATCAAAACTCAATAAGTGTAATCTTTTTTCTACACTGATTTTTAAATGTATCATTTCCTCCTAATATATACTTTAAAATTTTAAGAAAACCTTCAATAGAATAATCTTTAAGTGTTTCATATTTCTCATAATATTTATAAAATACCACTATATAATAATTCTGAAAAATATATACATAGAAAGATACTTTAAACATTAACAATGATTCTTATTTTTCATCCTTAATACATTATTCCTATAAATCAAGTTATGAAACTTGTCCTTATTATTTTTCAAAATAAATTCATTAATTATTTATAATTATAACTCAAGATAATAATTCATATCTTAAATACATACATCATCATATTCTATTATGTTGTTGATATACCCATTATATTCCAACATGAAATCTATCTCTCCTAAAAAATAGTTGAGTCCTTGGTGTTATTTGACTCTTAAAATGTGATGAAAAATTTGAAATTTTTGGATCACATAAAAGAGACACCAAGATCCAATGAATTTTTTTATAAATTAAATGTTATTGTATAGATACAATTGTTTCATTCAGGTGGTTTTTATGTTCTAAAATAATTCAAAATTATTTTAACATGTTTCTTTATTGATTATTCAATCATATATATGGGATTCAAAGAATTTTAAAGATTTATTTCCATCCATTCTGATAAACAGTTCCTTATCTATGGAAAAGAACATTAACAAAACCTGAAATGAATTATTGAATGTAATAATAATTATTCCTATAAATAAAATACCTTTATATATTTCATTATACATTATCCTAAGAATCTATTATACCTAATTATATTACCCTTCTAAATCCAACATCAAAAAATATCTTTTATCACCTAAAAAGATATCACCTAAAACAAAAAACTGGTGTATGGGAAATTGAAAATATATTCAATGTTATAAGGGTAATCATATGATTGTATTAGTAATTTATAAGAAAAAATAACAAGAAAATATCCTAATCTCCAAATTTGTCTAAAACATACTCTGTTACCAATTGTAAGGATCGAGTCATAAACATTACATATTCTAGTGACATTTGACTAGAATTTTATTCATATTAGCAAATATTTTTTGATGACTACATTTTTAGTGAATCAGGTAATAATATCATACATGAAAAAACCATAAACTACAATTCAATCACTTCTACTAAATATCCATTTTTTATAATATAAAACATTAATGTAAAACAAGATTTCATTTTATTAAAAAACTTCATAACCTTCAACTTGTCTTCTTCTATTCCCTTACACGTACATAGACCAAGTGAAAATAATTTTAAAACATGTTATGGGAATAATATATCAGTAAGACACATATAAATAAGAAAACCATAAGTATAGAGAAAAACATGAAAACTCATGAAAGAAATTTATTTAAAATATGAATTTCTAACAAACAAATTACATTATCTTTTCAAAAAAATATATTACCATTAGAAAACAATATTATATCAATGAAAAATCATTATTAAGTATATATAAATTATGTATATAACATCGAATTTTATTTTTTCTATCACTCTTATAAATGTAATAACCAATATTATCAACATCCATCTCCAGATTACCCAATGCATTAGATGGCTATCACGAACCCACCCATCCTTGGATTATCATGGAACCACCCATCCTTGGTTAATAATGTTACCATAATTAATTTGTTTATAAATTAAACACCCTTAATTGGATTATAATTGAACAAACTATCATTTTAAACAACACCAAAGAATAATAAAATAATCAAACACACATAAAATATTATAGTTTCTAGCAGAAAATATTCTTTTCAACCAATAGAAAACATTTTCCGATATTGATATATCGCCATCAATTAAAAAAAATAAAACTAAAATCCCCAAATTTAAAAGAATGAGGTTATTTAGATTAATAAAACATGAAATTATATAAAAGAATAAAATTATCAAATAACTGTTATAATGGTGGGAAAAGTCATTTATGTCCTTGTATATGTTATAATGGAATCTTTAAAGAGTTGAAATGGAATCGTTAAAATACTAATTTTAAAAGAAATCACATTACCTCAAGTCTAACTAGACATTTATATAATTTATATTCATCAATAAAAAATTTATTTTTATTATTTACTTTCATAATATCCTTTTTAAAGTTTGTTATTCCTTTTATTTTACATATTATCGTGTTTTCTATTATTACTTAATCAATTAAGTTTTCATTATAAGATTTTTTTATGTTTGGTTCGTCTGTCTATTATGAATTCAGCAGGTTGAATATGGTCAAAGAGGTCTTTATTCCACCATATATAGAATAATAATCATAAAATATATATTATTTCTATACATAAATTATAGTTTTAATATAAATAAATAAATATTGTCATGAAAAATTAAATAGTTTAAAATCATGGAGATGGTTGGTCGTACATATAAATGTCTAATGTTTCCATCATTCAATGATCATAATGAAAATAAGGTAAATACTATTTAACCATTCTATAATTATCACCATGCCATATATATAATATTAGTTATATAAATATAATTATATATGTCATTCATGTGTAGTGGAGATGAAAGATAATCACATCACATCATAGAGATGTTAGTATACATGAACACAAGAACAATGATATAATTTTTTCATGAATGTATTGGTGAGAAAATATATGATATGTTATTATTTTATAATGATAAATATGTAATTAATTTCATATGTAATCCTTATTTACATCATTATAATCATCCATTAGTGTGAGTGATGGATAACTATTTTCATCAGTCTGTGAAGTTGTAGTTCGCCATACTAATGAATAATGGATTTCATTCCCATTTGATGGAGGTTGGATTTGGATATTGGTTATTCCATTCAATATAATGATCCAACCCATGTTGGCGATCGATTTTTAAATACCTCAAGCACACTTCCATAGGCTAGGGGTGACAAAAAGCTCTGTAGTCACAACTAACTTTGGGAGGCCTTTCCATTAGTACATGTACACACACACAACCAACTCAATGAAATAGTGTAGAGGGAAAGGAATAAAAGATTCAACAATACTATAAACAATATAGAAATTAATGTATCACTGAAAAATACAAGTACGGTTAAGTAAAATAAAATGAATAGGGGAAAAACACATGCCCAACCAAAATAGTGTCCCAACCTAAAAAGACCGGAAATGTAAGATAGCTGAGAGAGCCTGAGTCCTGGATCCCATGCTACAACCACCATACGCAATCCAATTACCCTGGATCCCTGAGATCCTCAAAATTCAAAATCAAACTATCTATTATATACAAATTCCATGACATGTGAATGGAAATCCCAAGCATGATAGAGTATAAAAATATATAGTAGGTTGCCCTGAAAAAGAGAATGGGGGCGGTAAGAGATACGACAGAGAGGAAAGTAGTAGATAATACATGGTACACTAATAGATTACAGATTAAACTAATAAAATAGTGATTTAAACTTATCCAAACACAAGGATATAGAAACGGTAAGAATGTGAACTTCTCATCGACTATTCGCTACCTATAGTAGGGGAGGAGGCTCATCCAACCATGAGAATCTAGACAAGGAAAGAATGTGATGTACCCCATGCGTCTTTTACTCTCCAAGAACAAGAGTAAAAAAACCCAATGTGGTGGTACTGAAACATCATATATTTATATATTTATATATATCATTTTTTTTGTGAGGGCACTTAGTTTAATAATTCAAAATGAGAGAGTATGGGTATCTTCATCTCACAGCTCATCCTTAGAAAAGAGTCTCCCAAATTTCTAGAAGGATTCAGCAAAAATGCCCAGCATCCCACACGTCTACCCTGATAATGCACGTCAAACATAATCAATCACCACACCATGATATTATCCACTTTGGGTGGCACGAACATTTCTATACTATTTTATGTTTCATCACAAGGACACATCTCAGTTGGGAAAGAGTCCCTCTTTCTAATGGATCTAAAGGTACTTCAAACCACATCTCATCACTATGATGCATAGTCAAGAAACAAAATTTCATAATACAGGACTCTCACCCTATTGAATCAGGGGGGGTTTCTCTTATGTCACAGGTACCCAAGGAATGGTATGAGAGGGGGTTCCACCATGGTCCTCAAGGATCATTTCCCTAATGCTTTAGGGGGGTACCACTATGCAGGTAGAGGACCGGCACCCATGTCAGTGGGCGGGGCCACTTTAATATCGGCAAGGACCCATGCCCTATTGTTTCTAGGGGTTCCACTCAAAATGTAGTGGATCCTCACCCTAGTTTCATAGGGGGTTCCACTCTGACATCATCGAGGACCCGTACCATAGTGCATCATGTGGGTTCACACGGAAGGTAGAGGACATGTGACTTAGTATCACAAGGGGGTTCCACTCTAACATTGTTGAGGACCTGTTACCCAGTTCATCGGGGGAATTCCACTTTTATGTTAGAGTAAATTCCCTATTTTATCACAAGTTGGTTACACTATAGGCCATCGAGGACTCACAACCTACCTAAAAGGGGGGTTCTACTAAGAAGTGTCTTTAGAGGACCAGTGAATATGCTGATTTGGGCTTCCACTATATAATAAGATCATACTGATTATACCTAATCATAGTTGACATTGATAATTTACTTAGATAGGAATCATGCTGAGAACATCTGACATCATACCTCAGAATTCACTAAAAGGGGACTATCAGGTTATATGTGGAAAAACACTTAGAATATGTCACTGACAAACCAAAATTGGAGTCTAAAAGAAGAGGATATGAGAGGAAAGCGTTTAGTTAAGAGGTACAAAGGGAATAAGGTGTCCACATGATGTGTGACCCCACCTTGATTCTTGGATTTGTACCTAGACATAATTGGTTTCAAAACAATGAACATGTACCCCTAGTCATACCAGTGTACTACTAGAGTACATTGAACATCTGGCCAAAAGGCTGATAAGCACACGATGCTCGTCGTTTGTCTGAAGGGGGAGAACCATAAAATTTCTAACATGTGTTCCCAAAAGGCCATATATAACCAAATGGATCACAATGTTACGGTCCTCATATAAATACAAATAGTATGGAATGTTCATTCACCCGAATTGCAGACCTAGTGATGATGTTGAAACTAACCGCAACAAGCTTGAATCGGGCTTTGTGGGGCCCACATATCGATCCAAATTATTATATTTCCAAACATACGTAATTATGTCTATCTAAAAGATGGGATCATGTTTATATGGATGAAATATCATATGAACATTTTGTTTAGAAGATATTGTAGTTAGAAGCCATTGCACAAAGTCTAACTAGGGCCCGCGACTGACCAGATGGGTACGTAGCTTTGTTGTCGGTCCAACTACAGTAGCAATCGACTACATAGTACTAGCCATGGTCATTGGCCACGCAGCCATGCCTCACATAGGTCCACCCTAGTCTAACCTGCATCCATCCTGGTCTGGCCCACATGGATGGGCCCAACATTCTTGGCCCTAATTAGCCCGACCCACAGTTGACACCTCGGCCAACCCTACTGCTCACAACACGGTTGTCTGTCATGTTCTGCAGTACCTCTCTCCACCTTAGGTAGCAATCTCACAGTTCTTTCATGCTCTATTCACACCCCTTAGTTCCTCTACACCCTGCACATCAGCCGCATCCTATGACTCCCAGCAACCATGCACGGTGCCCCCACAATCCACCACACACACCCCAAACACATGCTGGCCACCAAGCATATCCTGACCACCATCTTTCCACACAGTCTCCACCATTCACCGCCTCCATCCTATGTCGTCTTCCACCTCACCAATGATCCCTTCCATGGACCACCAAGCCTCCTCCAATTACATGAAAATTGAGAAAAAAAATTTTGGATTCCATCATTTGAGATATACACATATCTACACCCGGATCAATGATCCATTGATGATTTGGATTATCGATAAATAAATGAATATTTCATGAAAATTTTATGAAGAATGTGAAAAAATGATTCAGATATAAATCAGTCGATGGTCTTATTAGTTGGGCCATCAATGTTTTTATTCAAAGCAACGAAATCGACAGAAAAACTATTATATTTCAATAATTTAAACCTGGGATGCAGAATCCAAAAGAAGATTCACAACAAATTGGATCTATTTATCATCAATGAGCATGTCCTCCAATTTCCATTATGATCCATCAAATCATCATCGTTGAATCATTCAATGAATTAGAGGGGAGATCCTCAGAATGAGGAGGGTTATAAGGAAACCCTATAAAATCCTCATAACCCCAGATTTATAATAGTTCAAATAACCACTTAACTACACTGGCCAACAGTCGCAAGATCTAAACATCCCTTTACCTCTCAATTTATGTCACACCTAGGTAAAATACTGCATTTCAAACTCAACAATGGTCTCAAATTTTCAATTTGAGTCCTCATTTAAGAGTTATTTGAAATAAGATCGAAAATAAAAAAAAATCATTTACTTATTTAATTTACTGTTACATCCTCGGTGAATTTTTCTATAGAAGTCCCACACTGAGTGAATTTATGTTTCACCTAGGGTATACTCCATTATCCGGACTCAACCGTGCCCTTGAATTTCTGATTTGACCTACCGTTTAAGAGATACCACATTTCATTCACATGAATATAATTAAATATACTTAATACTTTTAAAAAATTACTTTTGAGAACACTGGGGCTCATAATGACACCCCATCTCCATTCCTAGATTTGGAAATATATATAGAAATATTTAAACGTCTTATAAAGTGACAACTGATTCACTACATCATTCCTTTATTCAAATAGTCTCCTCCCTGAAACTGAAAAACTATGAAAAACGCTAGGGACACTCATCCTACACCAGGTTCTTCCTTGCACCAGGATGAATGGCAAAAATGAGGAGTGTGACACTCCCTCATCACCTCCTCTCGCATCATGGCTAGAATCTAAAATATTCCTTAAAAAAGGATTAAATGATTCCATTATTCATAAAATCCATTGTCTAAAACTCTTAAGGATATTTGGTCACCCAAGATCTCATAGTCTATGTCTCCCAACTGAGACTCTACCACAAACTCGAGAAGTGAAGGAGTCAACCCCATCAACTGAAGAAAAAATATACCTGATTCTCCAACCGGGTCAACTATAGAGAAGCTAACTACACAGATAATTCCCGCAATAGGTGAGCCAGGGACTTCCTGCTAAGGAAATCTACTGCAACATTTCCCTTTCCCAATGTATAGACTATCTAAAAGTCATAGTCCTCCTGGAATTTCAACGATTTCCATTGTCTTAGGTTTAGGTGTCTCCGAGTGAAGACAAACATGAGACTGTTTTGGTAAGTGTAAACCTCAAATATATCTCTTATAAAGTAGTGTCTCCATATTCTCAGGGCGAAGACTACCACTTTCATCACCAGGTAGTGAGCCACACAGAACTATTCATGGGATCTCAACTACCTCGATCCGTATTGGATAACATCTTGTTATTGTAATAAGGTTGATGTTGAGCATAATGTGGAACCAAGTAACAAGGTAGGTGATCAATCTCATTCGACCATGAGATGTTATACAGTTTAAGCACATGGCATACCCCACACATCTTCACCCACCATTGAAGGAGAGTAGCCCCAATATAGTTACTCCACCACACCAACTAGAAGCTTTCAAAAAAAAAGTGTCAAGTAGGGAAAAATCCAACAACATTCACAAGACCTACTCAGAATCACTATCTCACAACCTCACCCGGAACACTCAAGTTAGAGTGACGCATCCACCACACCTTGATATTTTTAGCATTGGGTGGCACTGACTCAACCTCATGGGTTTTCCTACATCAAAAAAATGTTTCATAGTGGGGGAAGAACTCCTATTCCTCAAGTATTCATAGGTAACTCAAACAACACCAACACAAGGTTACATTGACACCACACGTCACCCCGATAAGACATTCAGAAAGAATTAGGGAGAAAAGAGTGCCTCATAGTGTCTAATAAATTATTCTAAAAATTTATAACAGCCACAGAGAATACCTCTTATCATCGTGGGTGTTGCAAGATCATAGAAATCCATAGCATACACATGCATGTGGTTCCAACTTCCAGTTCCATCAGCCTATCCATGGAATCCTAGTGATGGTGGTGGAAGGATCTCATATAATTTCCAACCACCTGATGCCTCTCCAGCTCCACTTATAGTGACACCTCCTTGGGGATCACCCTATCCATACCTGCGGGACCCCTGATCATGGTTTAGTCTCTATCGTGGAGGTCCATCTACTATCTTCCGGGGATTCTCAGCATGTTTGGTCAGGTACTCTCATGCCATGTGACCACCCCCATAACAATAATATCAACTTCCCTCCTCAATAATTGCTAGTACTTTGGGATATCCTAGAATATGTGCCTATGTTTGGTCTTGTGTAGGACTCCAGTGTTGAGATCCTTTCAATTAATGTCTGCATGCTCTGTTAGAAATTTTAGCTTTTTCGTATCCACTTCCAAAATAAGTTATCTAGTGTCCCTCTAAAAGAAAAATATATGTCACCAATGCCTTCTCAAGTACTTCAGCATAGGTGGGGATGCACAATGGTACTATACTATCATGGATATCTATATGGAGTTCCCACTCAATCTTCCACACTCGAAATTAGCTATCGCAGATCATGTCCAGAGAGTACCGAGTCAGGTCTGTAAACCAAGCTGAGTATTCAACCAATATAATCCCTCCCTAATAAATCTCTAGAGGATCCTGATTATGAATAGAGCATAAGTAGGATAGGTATTACTCTTTAGGGAATAGCTTCTAGATATCACAACATGTGAGTGTCGACTCATTACGCATCTGAGTAACCAAGATCTACAAATATCTAGTTATTCCATTTAAAAGACTGGCTACCACATCACCATCTAATCAATCAGTGTCTTAACAAGAATGATGATTTGGTCTACTGACTTCATCCAATCCTCTACTACGTAAGGATATAGCTCACCAAGAAACTCTATTAGTCTTTAGTGCTAGAACTCGCAGTGTGCCCTCATCCTGCACACATCCTCTTCCTACTATTCTAAGAAAATATATGGATCAACAGGTCTAGGTTGTTGATACCTATCCACCTTGATAAATGGGATCACATAATGGCCCCTAAACTGAAACTTCATCTCTCACATGGTTTTCATCATGAACCAGAGCTTGCATGAGGGATGGCTGTTTTCGCAGAGGCATACTGAATGTTATCAAGGAGTAGCACAGTCAAATGATCCTATAAATTTATCAATAAAATTGGGCATTAGACACAAGGACAGTCAAATAGTCCATCCAATAAGATTCATGTATACTTGATCCCTAAAAAAATGTCTCATCATGCCGAGTTGACAAGATGTTAATCAGGGTCCTCGTGAATGGGTACGTTTACTATTGCACCATAACAAGACACCCTGGGGTGATTGACACAATCGAGACTTGTTGACATTATTTCCCTCAACCCAACCTATTCTCTTAAGGAGAAACATTTGAACAAAATCTTTAGAAATGAACATGACCTGATACCACTTTTTCATGATACAAACCTTGTTGGGGCGTGATCCAAAACTACCCCAATCCCAAATCCATAGGACATTGGGTGGTGACAAGCATCAAAGGAAGAACAAAACTTATTAGGCCTTTTCCTATGTTCCTATACACACAAAAACATAACCAAATCAATGAAAATTTGTATAGGTAAAGGACTAAAAGATGAAACATTGTTATAAATAAATGAAGCATGCATGGAAATATCAATATTAGAAGTATATTAAAGTAATCTGAGAAGGTAAGGGATAAAATACACACCCAATTAGAAAAGTATTCCAAATAGGCAGAAACTAAAAATGTAAAATAGATCTAAGATCCTGACTGTTGGATCCCAAGCTAAAACCATTGTACATGGTCCAATCACCTTGTATCCCTAAGCTGCTCTGAAGTCATGATCACCCTATCCATTATCATTATAAGGCATGAAATGAATGGGGAAATACCCTGAACGAGTGATTATGAAAATAGTTGTTAGGATGCCTAAAAATTGTGAAGGAGGATAAGTAAGAGATTAATTAACGAGGAAAGCAGTAGATATAAAAACGTATAGTAATAGAGTAAAACTAATCCCCACCAGAGAGTGAAGTAAACCCATTCAATCCAAAGGATATAGAAATGGTGATAAGATGAACATCTCTTCATGTCTTCCCAACCTATAGTATGATATTAGACTCTTCCAACCAAGATAATATACACATGGAAATCAAGTGGCATAACTCATACGTCTTTTCCACTCCACGAAGGAGAGTAATAAAAACCCATGGAGTAGGTACGGAAATTATATATATATTAGTATATATTCTCAGTCCAAGAATCCTGATCAAGAGCATAAAGGGATCTCCATCTGAAATATCATCCCAAGAAACTAGTTTTCTACAGTTATTGATGTATCCACCAATAATGTCTAGGATCCCACACATATACTCTAAGCACAAAAGTAAAAGGGTTCCGATCACCAAACTGTGATACTATCCATTTTTTGGGGAATTGACTCGACCACATAGTATTTTCTCATTTCAAAAGGATGCATCTCGATGGAGAAAACATCCCTCATTTTGGTGTGTCCAAAGGTACATTAGACAACATCTCGTCACTCTTTCTCATAGTAACAGATATAAAAAATTTATAGTAGAAAAACCATTTAGTAATGAGTTAGTTAGGTTCAAATCTAGTGTCATAAGGACCCACTCCCAAGTATGATAGGGGGTTCCACCATTGTTATCTAGGACATGTACCCTAATATGTCAGGTGGTGTCCACTCAGAACGTAGAATACTCACTCCCTATTGCATTATGGGGGTTCCACTATGATGTTGTCAAGTACCCACACCATAGAGTTTCAGGGGGATTCAATCAAGAGGTAGAGGACTCACTCCTTGGAATCAAAAGGGGCTTCCACTCTAACATCATCAAGGACATGACCCTAGCATGTCAGGTGTGTTCCACACCAATGATAGGGGACCCATAAATTGGAATAACATGGGGGTTCCACTCTGACATCACGGAGGACCCACACCCTATTGTGTTAGTGGGGTTCCACTCAGAATGTAGATGACTTGCGCCTTGGTATCACAAGGTTGTTACACTCTAGGAAATCGAGGACCCCCACCCCACCTGGTAGGGGGTTCCACCCTAAATTAACTATAGTGGAAGAATGCCCATTCTAATGGGGGTGGTTCCACTCTAGAAAAAGATCCTAGTGATTCTTCATGATCATATACTTCATCAACCCTAACCTTAGATAAATGTCACACCTATAGCATCTAACATCATATATGAGATGAATATCTAGATGGAACCATCATTTTCTACATGTAAACACACTCCAGATAGACTTCACACGGTTCAAAATTCAAGTCCAAAAGAAGGAGATACGAGAGGTCGAAAATTCGTGAGGAGGTAAACAATGTGTTTGGGGACCACGTGATTTCTGACCCTACCATGAAATATGGTCATGTACCTAGCCATACCTGGGTACTAATCAATTAAAAATTACCCCTACCTATGCTAGTGTACTCCCAAAGTACATGGAAGATCTGAACAAAATTCTGATGACTGCATGATGCTCAACGTTCGTCTAATGGGAAAAATTATATAAATTCTTCCTCAAATGGCCCTAGATAAACAAAAAATATTAATTCCATTGAAATCCTTGTGAAATAACCCATAGTATTGACCATTCATTCAGCATAATCGGACACCCGGTGAAGAAGTTTCATTTCACCACAACACACATAAATGTGGATTCGTGGGACCCATATCTCCATCCGGATTATTATATTTATATATTGACCTAAAAACTTCCCTCTCAAATAGAGGATCACATTGTTTCATATGGAACATTAAAAATAAATTCTATTTAGATGATATGGATGTTTGAAGCTGCTGCACGAAGACCATATGGGGCCCACAACTGACCGGTAAAGGAAAAACTATTCTGGTCGACCACACACATATTTGATATTTGTGGACTGACTACTACAGTTAGTCCACTGGTCATGATGAAAAAGATCCATGGTCTAGTATCATGGTATACTGACACAGTTGACCACCCGGGACCGACCGCAGTCATTGGCCCCACGACACCTCAACATATCACTGCTTTGTGGTCAGTCATAGTTGTTCCCTGCCCTAGTCAGCCTAGACCCGACTATGGTTTTTCCCAGTCTATCCCAATTATTTAATGATCCACATTTTGGGATGGATGAAAATGTGGAGGTTTTGGAACCTTTTCAATTACAGAATGGGTCATTTTAAAAACCAAGCATCATAATGGAATTCTGAGAGTTGGTACACTTAGAAATTATATTCTTTTCTTGGATGAAGGCCCTTTATGTTTCTCAAGTGGATATAAATGTTGTTAGAGCACCGGACCTAGATATACTGGTTTTTTAAAACTACAATGGGCACACGATTTGTGTGAAACTGTGAGGACCACTATAGGAAACAGTGTGGGATAATTCAAATGGGAAGAGGCTATCACATGATCTACTCATGGTCAATCTAATCGTTTGGTGTAGACTATGACAACCATACTCTATATTACATAGTTAAAAATGATTCATTACATAAACATTAAATTAAGACAACACCGAGGATCATTAGTATTGGGAATATAAACCCTTTATCCAAATTATATTGTAGTTGTTCCTTTATCTCCTAAAGCTTCACAAAATCCATTCTATATGGAGTCTTGGATGTTAGAAAAACCCCAGGTATATTATCATTCAAATAAATCAACATCTCTTCTAGGAGGTAGATGATGCAATTCCTTAAGAAACACTTCATCAAATTCCCTCACAATAGGAATGTCATCAAGGATGTTTGGTTCCATAGACTCAATCATTTGAGCAAGATACACGTTCTGATAGGGAAGTAATATCCACAATAAATATGACAGTTCTTAAGAATATTTATCCCCCTCCTTTCAATTTTATAGAATCAGTGGTCGATTCTCCATATGAAGAGTTATTTTCCTCTCACAAATTTTTTTTGGCTCTATATAAGTAAATACAGTCCATGCTAAGAATTCAATCAAAATCCACGAGGGGGTGTATGACTAGGTTTGTTGGGATGTTCAATCCAAAAATAGTGACAGGGGAGGAGTTATATTCATGGGTAGAAAATATTTCCCCATTTTCTATTATAATAGATATCATTACTACAATGATTTTTGTTCGTGTTGGGATTGTTCAACTAAACATTCGAGATATAAAATAATGTGTTAAACTAGAATAAAAAAGTAATTTCACTATTGTTGAATGAATAACTAGCATACTAGTCACCACTTCGGTTTTGGGGTTTTCATTAGTAGTAGTGTTGGAAAAATCTCAACCCTTATACCTTGGAGGTTGTTTGATGCCTCCAAAAATCATTGGATTAGGGAAATGGTTTGCAAATTGCTCTGTTTCTTTGAAGTTGAAGAATTGAACAGTCTATTCTATCTCGAACAAAGAATTCCTCTCCTCTATTGCAGTAGCTGGTATTACATGCCGATAATTAAGGTCAAGGTGACCTTCTCTTCTACACCTAAAGCATTTCCTCTTTCAATTGATATTATTTCCAGAGTGCTTCTTTCGGCACACATTGCAATTGGGGTGCTATAATTTTTTAACACTATTGGATTCATCAAATGGACTACCAAAATTAAATTCCACCTTACTCTTAGTATCCCCATGATACCCTTGAGATTCTTCAATCTCCATTTCAACATTGAGGGCACATTACAGAATTTACACATGGTTATTAATGTCTCTAACCACTTGGTATTTCTGTTGGATAGGTTTTATCCCACCAAAGAAGCAGTGAAAATTGAATTTGGGGGTAACAACAATACCGAATTCATATCCTACAAGCCTTGTGATTTTTTCCTCATGTGATTCAATGTATTCACTATCTTTTTTCATGAGGTAAAAAATGTCTCTTTCCTTCTTATTTCAGAGGGTGCACGGAAAATATTTATCAAAAAACATTTTCTGAAAATAATTCCATTCCAACGCCTCGATCTCCTCCTCAGGATTCGTATTTTTTATCAATGTCCACCATTGATCAGCTTCACCCTCTATACGATAAGTATCCAGAAGAACTGTATGTTTCTAAGAACATTGAATGATAGAGAAGATCCTCAAAATGGAGTTGATCCATTGTTCGGTGATTAAGGGATCATATGATCCATAAAAAGTATGTGGTCTTTGTCCCATGAACCACTTGATTGAAACATGTTCATTCTTAGGGGGATTGATCATTCCTCTTGACACATGTTTCAATTAAAAATGTAAGTTAAATATAAGAGTATCATAAAAAAATTTGTGATTACCACCCCCATTGGATTGGGAATATCAATATAATAGTTATTCCATTGATCTTCACATTGGTTGTTATCTCAAGTTCTCCTATTACACGCCATTGTATGGAATAAAAGGAAATATAAGGGTAAAAAATAAAGAGTAATCCAATGATAAAATTGATAACTTATAAATTATATTTATTTCCTTAACTTATCTATATTGTCCATATCTACATCCCGACATATATTCTTAGGGGGATTTCCTTTTTTTTAATTCCCTTAATAATGGTTCATACTATGATTTTGAATTTACCAAAGCATATCCCATGGGAGTTTCATAACCATGAGTTCATCAAGGTCATTGTCATGCACCAGTTCTTGTTTGAGTCTATCTTAAAGCGGTATTTTCTGGTTTTTCCCCAAGATACATCTATGACAGTTCCGCCTCTACTTGCTCATATCTAGGAATGGATGTATTTTTTTCGCTACTGGAAATGAAGCTTATACCAATGGTTCTAAAACGTTGGTAAAGGGCTAAAAACCGTTGGTATATAGTATAAAAACGGTTCCCTAAACCGTGGCCATGTAAGTCGTGACAATAGGAATATTCCAATGATTTATATCGAACCGTTGGTATAGGGTAGAAGGAGTCTAAAATTACAAACGGTTTTAATGAAACTGTTGGTATATCTTTACCACAATGGTTATGAAACAGTTGGGAGCATGCATTTATTGGTTATACCAACGGTTATAAACTATTGTAACAGGGTTTTTACCAACGGTTCAAGAGAACCGTTTGTATACATAATAAAACAACACTTTACCAACGTTTTTGAATCTTTTGTATAGTGTTTTTACCAACGGTTCAACAAAACCATTGGTATACATGTATTTAACAACACATTACCAATGTTTTTGAACTGTTGGTATAGTGTTTTACGAACAGTTCCAGAGAACCGTTTGTATACATTGAAGATTAAACACTATACCAACGGTTTTAAATAGTTGGTATTTTGTATTTCCAGAACCATTGCACAGTAGCCCCTCCAGTACACACCTGCACAAAAAATAGCAAAACTATTGTACATTATTAAAACAGCATAAATAACCTGTAATTACACAACAAAACATATAAAACCATCAAACTCCTCCAACCATGTGGTGTACTACAATTCCATCTTTCAAACTTCATATGACAACAATCATCCAGTGGAGTTAAATAACATTTTCAACAACTAAAAATGGGGAATGGAAACTTACGCATGCTTCCATGGTGGTTATGAAACTAAATTTGAAAATGGGGTTTGGAAACATACCCACGGTTCCTTGGTGGTTTCAAAAGGAGTAATGTATGGAACTCTTTAATTGATTTAAAATTCATGAAATTGTCATAAGTTCAACATGTGATGGTCTAGAAGAATGGAACTGAAATAATCACAAATTCCACTTGTGATTGTCTAGAATAATGGAACTGTAAGTTTATTGACCTTAGTGAGAATAATATTAACGTTATTATGGAAATGAAAAATAAATGATACAAATATGAGGCGATCTATTGATCAAAGTAGGATTCCACCACATCGTGCCTCATAAACGGCCAAAACAGGCGTCTAACGGTCAAATTCAGAGCAGACGACATCAGATTGACCAGAAATCATAGGGAAACAATCTAATTATTATTTGTGACATGTACGCATATATGGAATGTCAATCGATCGTGCGGTTTGCACGGTATGGCTCAGTATACGTTCTGTAAGTACTGCACGAGCTTTATAAACGTGCGTGGGGGGTCCAAACAGGCCGAACAAAGTCTAAAAGGCTTGAAATCAGACGACATAAAAGGATGAGTGAATTTTGATGTGGTCGAGCGGAAGTCATGTCAATCGGATGTGCCGTGTGCCCGCGGTGACCGGGAACGTCGTTCTAGTGTCAGAAACGGTCAAAACGGGCGTCTAACAGTCAAATTCATAGAGGATGACATCCAATTGACCCGGAATCACACGTCAACAATATAATTATTATTCTTGATGTATACATATGGACATCACGTCAATCGGACGTGTGGTTTGCGCGGTATGGCTCAGTATGCATTCTTTAAGTGTTGCACGCGCTTCATAAACGCGCGTGGGGGGTCCAAATGGGCCGAACAAAGTCCAAATGGACTGAAATCAGATTATATCAAAGGGTGAGTGAATTGTGATGTGGTCGAGCAGACAACATATCAATCAGGAATGATGTGTGCCTGCGGTGACAGGGAACGTCGGTCTGGTGTCATAAATGGCCAAAATGGGAGTCTAATGGTCAATTTCATAGAGGACGACATCAGATTAATCTGATATCATAGTGAAAAAATCTAATTATTATTCGTGATGTGTACGCATAGACAACACGTCAATCGGACGTGCGGTTTTCATGGTACGGTTCATTATGCATTCTTTAAGTGTTGCGCGCGCTTCATAAATGTGTGTGGGGGGTCCAAACGGGCCGAACGAAGTCCGAATGGCCTGCAATCAGACGACATCAAAGGATGGGTGAATTGTGATGTGGTCGAGCAGAAGACATGTCGATCGGACGTGCCGTGTGCTTGCGGTGACCAGGAAAGCCGTTCTGGTGTCACAAACGGCCAAAATGGGCATCTAACGGTCAAATTCAAAACGGACGAAATCGGATTTACCTGAAATCACACGTCAACAATCTAATTATTATTTTTGACGTGTACGTGAAGACGACACGTCAATCGGACATGTGGTTTGCGCGGTAAGGCTCAGTATGCGTTCTTTAAGTGTTGTGTGCTCTTTATTAACGCGTGTGGGGGTCCAAATTGATTGAATGAAGTTTGAATGGCCTGAAATCAGACAAAATCATAGGGTGCGTGAATTGTGATGTGGTCGAGCATACAGAACGTCAATCAGGAATGTCATCTGCCCGTGGTGACCAATAACGCCGTTCTGGTGTCACAAATGGCCAAAACGGGTGTCTAATGGTCAAATTCATAGAGGACGACATCAGATTGACCTGAAATTATAGGTCAACAATCTAATTATTATTTTTTATGTGTACTCGTAGACGGAACGTCAATCGGATGTGCGTTTTTCGCGGTACGGCTCAGTTTTCATTTTTAAGTGTTGTGCGCACTTCATAAACGCGCGTGGGGGGGGGGTCAAAACAGGCCGAACAAAGTACAAATGTCCTGAAATCAGACGAAATCAAAGGGTGATTGAATTGTGATGTGGTTGATTAGACGACACATCAATCGGAAGTGTCGTGTGCCCGCGGTGACAGGGAACGCCGTTCGGGTGTCAAAAACGGCCAAAACGGGCGTCTAACGGTCAAATTCATAGTGGATGACATCGGATTGACCTGAATTCATAGGGAAATAGTATTATTATTATTAGTGATGTGTAAGAGTAGAGTTAATGTCAATCGGACATGCGGTTTGCGTGGTACGGCTCAGAATGTGTTCTTTATGTGTTGTGTGCGCTTCAAAAACGCACGAGGGGGGGGGGGGTCCAAAAGGGTCGAATGAAGTCTGAATATCCTGTAATCAGATGACATAAAAGGATGAGTGAATTGTGATGTGTTAGAGTAGACAACAAATCAATCGGATGTGCGGTGTGCCCGTGGTGACCAGGAAAGCCGTTCTGGTGTCATAAACGGCCAAAACGGACGTCTAACGGTCAAATTCATAGTGGACGACATCGAATTGACCTCAAATCACATGGAAACAATCTAATTGTTATTTTTTATGTGTACGCATATAAAAAATTTCAATCGGACGTGCGGTTTGTGCGGTAAGTGATAGTATGTGTTCGTTAAGTGTTGTACGCGCTTCATAAACGCGCGTGGGGGGGGGGGGGTGTCACGAACCAAATATGGTCACCATTGAAACCAGTGCCAAACCTGGACCGTGACAAGGCCCGAATGGCGTTCCCAATCCCCACGGGCTGGAACAAGTGCCCGGGTATCATAAAATGAAAATTGGGAATGATTTACCCGAGTTTATAAACTTAAAACAACAAAAGAATACAATAAAACGAATCTGGATTTTTCAAACCAAACAATCTTTTACCAAAAATCAGAACCGAATTACTTAGCTTAAAACAACTAAAAAGGTCTATACCAAAGGTACAAAACGAAATAAGGATAGCCCAAGAACTATCATGGCAAGTGGCTCTGCCCTCAAGCCACCTCCACAAGACTTCACCACCAAGGACCTGCTAGAAACCCAAACCACTGGAACAAAAAAACGATACCCAACCCGCGACAACAAAAATAACCAAGTCTACTTACACCCAAGGGTGTAAGTAGGGTGTGATCCAATTCATAGTAGGATACCACCACTAAGAGATTCCATGTGATAAACATTTAATGATGGAAAGCATATATGTTTTCAAAAACATGAATAGCTAGTTACAATTTCTAAAAGATGAAACTTTGAATAAAAACAATTTTCAAGTGGGCTATCATTAAGAGTCAACACTTTTAAAAAATAATTTCAATCACTAGTGAATTTTCAAGCCAACTATACTGTATGCCGATGGTAAGTACAAAGTAAATAATGAGCACAATAAATAAGAAATAACACATAGGCACTAGCTAGCTGTGGGTCCCAGGTACCTCGTATCTTAGTGAGAGTAACCATCACAAATATCCATTCTCGTGCACGAGCCACTAGTAGGGAACATACCCATAACCTAGTGGTCCCCATTCATCATCATCAAACTTTAGTTAGATTTGTAAGCATCAATATTGCTAAGTGAAACTAAGGCCAAACCCCATGGATTCACTAGCATACTAGTACACGTCCACCCACCTAGATACCCGGGTTTTCCCATTGTGCTCAAAAACGTTCAACAAGTCCATGAATACAATATTCACAAGAAAATAATATTTCCATATCATAAATTCACCAAACATCCCACATGTATAAAACACAAGTCACAAAAGTCCACTTTACATTCAAATTGATTTTGAAATCCGACTCACACCAAAATAGCCCACAACACTTTTCACATTTCTTTAACACATCCAAAAATTCATTAAACAATTTTATAAAACCAATCCAATACATTAAAAATCTCATAACAGCCCACTCACTTGTTACATAACACCCCTTTTACCTTCAAAATCATTTTATCATTAAACATACATGAAAGATCCCACAAACATGTTTCACTCTAGCATCACAATTTACTAAAACATTACAGAAATTTACAAAACATTCTAAAAATATATCAAATATTAAAACATCACTTCACTTTTCAAAAAACTATAATATGTCAACACATATACCAAACAGTACATATTCCCCCTTTTCCCACTTTGTTTAACCAACTAAAACATTTACAATTTTCAGAAAAAGAACCCAAGTGGTGGAAATATGTCATGTACAAAAAAATCATTTCAAAAACCTATTTTTAAGCCAAAATCAGAACAATATCTTACCAAAACAAAATTGGCATCCCAATCAACATGTAATAATCCACATTCAAATGTTATATAATCACCTGAACAATATCGCAAAAGATACTCATGAGAACACACAAATCCCTAAAACACTTTCAAAGAGTATAACAAGGTTACACATATAAATCCCATTAAAAAACCCTCATTTTTAGGCCCACATGATACTATATTATTACCCAACCAAAATTGGAAGCCCCGTTCAACAACTAAGAAACCACTTCCACGTTTTACACAACTACTACAAGAGATAACTCAAGAAATACACTTGAAAAATACATTCTTCAAACAAAAATGTAACATTAATGCCAAATGCTTTACCATTGCTACCAAAAATGGTTTTTGAATAATAATCAGTATATAAGGAATATGAAAAATTATTTATTCAAGAAAACTAACTCATCATTAAATGGTTACCCCTAGAATCATCTACTGAATGTGTCGAAACCCTCAAATATTGGGGCGAAACATCAACCACACGAACGCCAAACCTCAATGAAGTTAAAAGAAACCTAAAACCTCAATATTTCACCCAATATACATTAATTTAGAACCTAGGCACGAACCCTAACTTCTGGAATTTTTATAATTCATGAATTAGGGAAGAAACCCTAAGCAATTTGAAAGAGGAAAGAAATAGACTCACCTATTTGAAGTATACTGAATTAATCACTCCAAAAACAATAGTTTCTGAAATTGAAAACATCTAAAATTCAGGTATTCTTCAAACAATATTTAGGAGGTAATTTTGGAACTATAATGGAGGGAAAATAGTAAGAATTGAGAGAGTTAAGAAGGGATGAATTTACCTCTTCAATTCTGGCCGATTTGAGACACACTATGTAGATCAGCCCTAATTCGTGATTTCAAAGAGCTCCAAGGAGGGGGTAAAGGAAATGGGAGCGCGCCTGGGTTTCTTTGGGTCGAGAGGGAGGTCGAATCACTGAATAAACGCCAATAGTGAAGGAGATATAAAAAAATTAAAAATTATTTTTAATGCAGGAAATGGGCCTTCGGGCAGGCCCAATATCTTAAATAAAAACTCATATTCACCATGAATATGGATTTCTAAAGGCTCCAAATTTATATTTTTGTGTTAATAGGTCAGAGGAGACCATTTATGAATTGGAATGATTGAAAAATATTAAAAAATGAAAAAGTTATAAAGGAAACCAAATTTATTTTTAAATCTGAAATTGGGCTCACGGTTTGGCACAATTCATGAAAACTCATCTATTTCTCCATAAAACCTTTGGAAACCATCCAAAACAACGAATGAAAGGAAAATAAATGAAATTTACCATCAAAATAAGTTATGTATGTGAAAATTATCCCCACCATGAAAACATTCCATCCCTGAAAAGCTACAGAAAGGCCAGATACGAAAGCCAAACCCAACTGAAAAACCAAGATGTACTCCCTTTCTAGGTTTCACCCCCAAAGGCCAAAACACCTCAATTGATCAATTAAGGAAGGAATAATTCACAAAAAATCATACAACACATTCCAAAAACAATCATTCACATTCAGCATTTATCCTAAAGGAAAACTCCTCAAACATTATCCGAACAAGACTCAAGAAATTCAATCAAACAAACAACAACATTGAACAAGGTTACACATACCTTGCTAAAACTAGACCATTGGGCACTCTACAACCTCAATGGTTACCCATGGAAGATTCAGGAAGCTTGATAGATCCAAATCATACTACCTACAACCAATCCTTGACCATTGATAAGTCTACGTTATTGGTACGGGGGAAAAAATAGGCTCCCCACCATAAGAACCAACAATCATAATTGACCAGCATGGGTCGGTATAGAAAGTCCCCAAAATATAATGTGTTGGGATGACCACATGGTTAGTCTGCACGGTTTGGGAAACCATGAACTAACAGTGGAGATTCTGATATCTACATGGTTTTTTTGGGGCATGGTCACTACTAACCAAGTGCAAACCGTGTGGTCAACCTGTCTAGCCAAACTTCATACCTTTCTCTGAAGACTCAATGGAAACCAAAGGGGGAGGGAATAACATTGGGAGATGACATGTGTACAAGGACCAACACCTATTTCTATCAAACATTAACAGTAGAAGAAATATGATGACACCATAGGCTTAAACTCTTCATATATTTCATATTGAGGATAGGACTTTGCACAAGGGTTTAAATGACCCTCGGATTTCCCCTGACTGTGCGCCAGCTTCTCTCCGGGACCTATTGCTGGAGCTCAAAATATTGAAGCATCTTCAGCCTCGCAGTTAGGCTTTGGAAACCACCTAAATGAGAATTCTTCTTTCATTGCAAACAACAACTACACTGCAATCCATGATAAGTTTTTCCAAGACTGACCACATTCCAAAATCACTTTACCCTAAATCGATATTTCACTGAAACAAGGGATTAGAAGATGTACACACATCACACCTTGTTTGTTCGAGTGAGAAACAATAGAAGTAAAGAACACTTATACTCATCTTCCTCTAAAATGGAATATTTTTTTATGTTTTTTTCAAGGGAGACATTCTCCCAACATAATAGAGACTCTCAGATAATTGCCCAACTTTCACCTTTACAGTCAATCGAGCTCATGACATCACAAGGAATCACCGAAGATGACCATTGCGACTGAAATAAACAATGAATAGAGAGGGAACTTGTACAACATCCCAAAACAACACACAATTCTAGAAAGTGGCCATAATTTCTTCTCATGACCAGATTTCCCACACTAGTAGTTTAACATGAACTCCTTCTTCGAAGATACTATGAAGGACCAAGAGTTCCTCTTAGACACTATCCAAATACTCATCCATGATAACAACCCCAGAACACTTCCACATTTGAAAAATTGGGAAACTTAAGAGGCTAAGGGCACTTTCAACCATCCATAATCAATCTACCACTACAAGAGGATACAAAAAACCAATAAAGGAATGGTTTTATACTCAATCTAAAAATCTCAAGAAATAGATTCCTTATATTGATCAAATCGACGATTTTCCAATGGGGAAACAATCTGGGTTGCGCTTCAGTAATGCATTAAACTTTAATGGGGGCGTACCTTATCCAATGAGAGAACCCAAGGACCCAACCAATCTGGTCTATTGGTCAAAACAAACCATAAACCATCTCCAAACACATGAAGGGAACTATCTTAAAGGCATCCCAAAACATTTTTCAAAAGGTACCACTAACCGTCCCTACAACACAGCTTACCAACCAAACACAAACCCAAAACACAGTTCAAACTGAAGTGGTTCTTAGAATCAAAACATCCCACAACATCAACATTTTCAAAAACCCATAATACAAACCATAAAAAAATATTCTTCTAGACATCATGTTTTTCCTTAAAAGTAATTCTTTGAGAACAAAAATTTTAGCAGTAAGCGTATCCAACAATGGTACTCCATGGGCCTCACACATGCATGTTTTTTTGCCACAACAGACACCCTCAACATATCCATCCCAGCACTCATCCAGTCGTGCCATCAACCATACATCATCCCATATAACCCCATGCATGTGGTCCCTAATGGAAATACCAAAGTTTAAAACAAAAATTCTTTCCACTTTTCAAAACCAAAACGGTCAACCGACACATCCTTTTTTCTCATAACTGCTAACCATGTGATCAAAATCCCAACTCACATCTTATAAAAATTTTCAGAAAGTCACAACCATTTAGAAAATAACTCACTTTCAAGATATTCACATCAATTTCAAAACATCTCATCCCATTAAAACACACTCTGATTATTTAGAAAACCTTATTGGAAACACTTTTCAAAACCAACTTCAATATAGTTCTTGCATTCAAAGAGGTGTAAGCAGACCATTTTACATTTCAAAACAATTCTGAAAATTATGTTCCGCCATTTCATAAACCAACCCATTCCCTCTTTATTTGAAAATAATTTCACAAAAACTATACACTTCTCAAAACCAATTCACTTTAAAAGCAAACTTCCAATATTTCAAAACTAAAGAACGGAAGACATTGCTAGAGGAAACTAGTTTCAGTGGGTGACTTGGACATATGGTTGGCGGCCATATTCCAATCACTTCACTATCACAGAGAGTGTTCTTGGGAATATCCTCAGCTCCACATGGCTTTCCAGGCCCTGTGAGTTTACTGAGACCATTAACCCAACTCTCTTTTCATTTCCCCAAATCATCATTAATCCAAGAAAACCAAAGGAATCCGAAAGGTCCCGACATACCATGGATATTTGAATCCTGTCATGAGGTGTGGTGATCAGCCACACTACTCATAACTGAAATTCAAAGACCTAGAAATCCTAACTCTATATTATCCTGATTGTTCCCCAAATAACATGACCCAAAGAGAGAAAACCTCCCTTTGATACCATTTTGTCATGAACCAAATCCGATCACCCCTGAAACCAGTGCCAATCCTGGCCCGTGACAAGGCCTGAAGGGTGTTCCCAATCCCCACGGGCTGGCACAAGTGCCCGGGTATCATAAAATGAAAATTGGGAACGATCTACCCGAGTTTATAAACTTAAAACAACTAAAGAATCCAATAAAACAAATATGGATTTTTCAAACCAAACAATCTTTTACAAAAATTTAGAACTGAATTACATAGCTTAAAACAACTAAAAAGGTCTATACCAAAGGTAAAAAACCAAATAAGGACATCCCAAGAACCCTCATGGCATGGGGCGCCGCCCTCAAGCCACCTCCACAAGACTTCACCACCAAGGACCTGCAAGAAACCCGAACCACTGGAACAAAAAAACGGTACCCAACCTGCGATAACAAAAATAACCAAGTCTACTTACACCAAAGGGTGTAAGTAGGGTGTGATGCAATGCCAAGTAGGATACCACCACGAAGAGATTCCATGTGATAAACATTTAATGATTAAAAGCATGCATGTTTTCAAAAACATGAAAATCTAGTTACAATTTCTAAAAGATGCAACTTTGAATAAAAACAATTTTCAAGTTGGATATCATTAAGAGTCAACACTTTTAAAAAATAATTTCAATCACTAGTGAATTTTCCAGCCAACTATACCATATGGAGACGGTAAGTACAAAGTAAATAATGAGCACAAGAAATATGAAATAACCCCTAGGCACTAGCTAGCTGTGGGACCCAGGTACCTCGTATCTCAGTGAGAGTAACCATCACAAATATCCATCCTCGTGCACGAACCACTAGTAGGGAACATACCCATAACCTAGTGGTCCCCAATCATCATAACCATACTTTAGTTAGATTTGTAAGCATCAATATTTCTAAGTGAAACTGAGGCCAAACCCCACGGGTTCACTAGCATACTAGTACACGTCCACCCACCTAGATACCCGGGTTTTCCCTTTGTGCTCAAACAAGTTCGACAAGTCAATGAATACAATATTCAAAAGAAAATAATATTTCCATATCATAAATTCACCAAACAGCCCACATGTATACAACCCAACTCACAAAATTCCACTTTACATTCAAATTGATTTTGAAATCCGACTCATTCCAAAATAGCCCACAACACTTTTCACATTTCTTTAACACTTCCAAAAATTCATAAACAATTTTATAAAACCAATCCAATATATTACAAATCTAATAACAGACCACTAATTTCTTACATAACACCCCTTTTACCTTCAAAATCATTATATCATTAAACATACATGAAAGATCCCACAAACATGTTTCTCTCCAACATCACAATTTACTAAAACATTACAGAAATTTACAAAACATTCTAAAAATATTTGAAATCTTAAAACATCACTTCACTTTTCAAAACACTATAATACGTGAACACATATACCAAACAGTACATATTCACCCTTTTCCCAATTTTTTTAACCAACTAAAACATTTACAATTTTCATAAAAATAACCCAAGTGGTGCAAATATGTCACGCACAAAAAAACTCATTTCAAAAACCAATTTTAAAGAAAAAATCACACCAATATCTTACAAAAACGGAATTGGCATCCCAATAAACATGTAATAATCCACATTCAAATGTTATATAATCACCTTGAAAAATATCGCAAAAGATACCCATGGGAACACACAAATCCATAAAACACTTTCAAATAGTATAACAAAGTTACACATATAAAACCCATTAAAAGACCCTTGTTTTTAGGCCCACATGACACTATATTATTACCCAACCAAAATTGCCAGCCCCGTTCAACAACTAATAAATCACTTCCATGTTTTACAAAACTACTACAAGAGATAACTCAAGAAATACATTTGAAAAATACATAATTCAAAAAAATTGTAACTTTAATACCAAATGAATTACTATTGCTACCAAAAATGGTATTCTCATAATAAAAAGAATATAAGGAATATGAAAAATTATTTAATCAAGCAAACTAACTCATCATTAAATGGTTACCCATGGAATCACCTATCGAATGTGTCGAAACCCTCAAATATTGGGGCGAAACATCAACCGCACGATCACCGCACCCCAAGAAGGTTAAAAGAAACCTAAAACTTCAATATTTCACCCAAAATAAAGTAATTTAGAACCCAGGAACGAACCCTAACTTCTGTAATTTTATAATTCAAGAATTAGGGAAGAAACCCTAAGCAATTTTAAAGAGGAAAGAAATAGAATCACCTATTTGAAGTATCCTGAATTAATCACTCCAAAAACAATAGTTGGTGATATTGAAAACATCCAAAATTCAGGGATTCTTTGAACAAGATTTAGGAGGTAATTTTTGAATAGGAATGGAGGGAAACGAGTAAGAATTGAGAGAGTTAAGAAGGGATGAAGTTACCTCTTCAATTCTGGCCGATTTGAGACACCCTATGAAGATCATCCCTAATTAGCGATTTCAAAGATATCCAAGGACGGGGTAAAGGAAATGGGAGCGCTCCTGGGTTTCTTAGGGTCAAGAGGGAGGTGGAATCACCGAAAAAACGGAAATAGTGAAGGATATATAAAAAAATTAAAAATTATTTTTAATGTAGGAAATGGGCCTTCGGGCAGGCCCAATATCTTAAATAAAAACCCATATCCACCATGATTATGGATTTATAAAGGCTCCAAATTTATATTTTGGTGTTAATAGGTTAGAGAAGACTATTTAGGAATTGGAATGAGGGAAAATATTAAAAAATGAAAAATTTAGGAAACCAATTTTATTTTTAAATATGGAATTGGGCTCACGGTCTGACCGAATTCATGAAAACTCATCTATTTCTCCATAAAACCTTTTGAAACCATCCAAAACAAAGAATTAAAGGAAAATAAATGAAATTTAACTTTAAAATAAGTCATTTATTTGATAGGGGGGTCCAAATGGGCCGAATGAAGTCTGAATGCCCTGAAATGAGATGACATCAAAGGATGAGTGAAGTTTGATGTGGTTGAGCAGACGACACGTCAATCGGGCATGTTGTGTGCCTGTGGTGACCGGGAACGCCGTTCTGGTGTCATAAACGGCCAAAACAGGTATCTAACGGTCATATTCATAGTGGATGACATCATATAGACCTGAAATCACACGTCAAGAATCTAATTATTATTCGTGATGTGTACGCGCAGACGGCAGGTCAATCGGGCGTGCAGTTTGCGCGGTACGGCTCAGTATGCGTTCTTTAAGTGTTGCGTGCGCTTCATAAACACGCGTGGGGGGTCCAAACAGGCCATACAAAGTCTGAATGGCCGGAAATCAGACGACATCAAAGGGTGAGTAAATTTTGATGTGGTCAAGTAGACAACATGTCAATCGGACGCGCGGTGTGCCCGCGATGACTGGGAACGCCGTTCTGGTGTCATAAACGGCCAAAACGGGCGTCTAACGGTCAAATTCATAGCGGAAGACATCAGATTGACCTGAAATCACAGGAAAACAATCTAATTATTATTTTTGACATGAATGTGCATACTGCACATCCATCGTATTTGCGGTTTGCATGGTACGGCTCAGTATGCGTTCTTTAAGTGTTGTGCGCGCTTCATAAACGTGCGTGGGGAGGTCCAAACGGGTTGAACGAAGTCCAAATGGCCTGAAATCCGATGACATCAAAGGGTGAGTGAATTAAAATGTGGTTGAGAAGACGGAGAATCAATCGGACATGTCGTGTGCCCGTGGTGACCGGGAACGCCGTTCTGGTGTCATAAACGGCCAAAACGGGCGTCTAACTTTCAAATTCATATCGGACGACATCGAATTGACCGGAAATCAAATTGAAACAATCTAATTATTATTTTTGATGTGTACGCACACACGGGACTTCAATACGATGTTCATTTTGTGTGGTATGGCTCAGTATGTGTTCTTTAAGTGTTGTGCACGCTTCATAAACGCGTGTGGGGGTGGGGGTGTCCAAACCGGCCGAACATAGTCCGAATTTCCTGAAATCAGATGACATCAAAGGGTGAGTGAATTGTGATATTGTTGAGTAGACGGAACGTCAATTGGATGTTCCGTGTGCCCGCGGTGACCGGGAACGCCGTTCCGGTGTCATAAATGGCAAAAACGGGTGTCTAACGGTCAAATTCATATCAGACGACATAGGATTGACATGAAATCATAGGGAAACAATGTAATTCTTAATTTTGATGTATACTCATAGACGGCATGTCAATAAGATGTGCGGTTTGTGTGGTACGGATCAGTAAGTGTTCTTTAAGTGTTGTGCACGCTTCAAAAATGTGCGTGGGGGGGGGGGGTCCAAACGGGCCGAACGAAGTCCGAATGACCTGAAATCAGACGACATAAAAGGATGAGTGAATTGTGATGTGGTCGACCAGAGGGCAAGTCATTCGGACGTGCCGTGTTCCCGCGGTTACTAGGAATGTCGTTCTGGTGTTATAAACGGCCAAAACATGTGTCTAACGGTCAAATTCATATCATACGACATCAGATTGACCTGATATCACACGTAAACAATATAATTATTATTCTTGACGTGTACGTGCAGACGTAACGTCAATCGGACGTGCGGTTTGCACGGTACTGATCAATATGTGTTCTTTATGTGTTGCGCGCGCTTCATAAATGCTCGTGGGGGGTCCAAACGGGACGAACGAAGTTCGAATGGCCTGAAATCAGACGACATCAAAGGGTGAGTGAATTGTGATGTGTTTGAGAAGACGACATGTAAATCGGACGTTTCGTGTGCCAGTGGTGACTGGGAACGCCGTTCTGGTGTCATAAACGGCCAAAACGGGTGTCTAACAATCATATTCAAATCAGACGACATCATATTGAACTAAAATCACAGTGAAACAATCTAATTATTAATTTTTATGTGTATGCGTAGACAACACGTCAATCAGATGTGCGTTTTGCACGGTACGTCTCAGTATGCATTCTTTAAGTGTTGCGTGCACTTCATAAACGCGCGTGGGGGGGGGGGGGTCCAAACGGGCCAAATGAAGTCCTAATGGCCTAAAATCAGACGACATCAAAGGATGAGTGAATTGTGATGTGGTCGAATAGATAGCACGTCAATTGGATGTTCCGTGTGCCCGTGGGGACCGGGAATGCCGTTCTCGTGTCAAAAACTGCCAAAACGGGCGTCTAACGGTCAAATTCATAGTGGACGACATCAGATTGACCTGAAATCCCACATTAACAATCTAATTATTATTTTTGACGTGTACACATAGATTTCACGTCAATCTGACATGTAGTTTGCGTGGTACGGATCTGTATGCGTTCTTTAAGTGCATGTGCACGCTTCATAAACACGGGTGGGGGGGTCCAAACGGGCCGAATGAAGTCTGAATGTCCTGAAATCAGACGACATCAAAGGGTGAGTGATTTGTGATGTGGTCAAGCATACAACGCGTCAATCATAAATTTTGTGTGCTCTCAGTGACAGGGAACGCCATTCTGGTGTCATAAACGGCCAAAACGGGCGTCTAACTGTCAAATTCATAGCGGACGTCATCAGATTGACATTAAATCACAAGGAAACAATCTAATTATTATTCTTGATGTGTACGCACAGACGACACATCAATTGGACTTGCGGTTTGCGCAGTATGGCTTAGTATGTGTTCTTTAAGTGTTGTGCGCGCTTCATAAACGCGTGTGGGGGTCCAAACGGGCCGAACGAAATCTGAATGACCTGAAATCATACGACATAAAAGGGTGAGTGAATTGTGATGTGGTTGAGCATCCCACTCACCCTGGACAACCCCCACTCACCCCGGACAACCCCCAACCCTCGGATATCCCCCTCCCGGACAGCCCCCACCAGTACCCCACCCTCAGACAGCTTCCCACTCACCCCGGACAGCCCTCACCCCTCAGACATCCCCCACTCACCCCGGAGAGCCCCCCACACCTCGGATATCCCACAATCACCCCTAACATCCACCACACCTCGGACACCTCCCCACTCACCCCGGACAACCCCCCCCCCCCCCCCCCCTCACACATCCCCTCACTCACCCCGGACAGCCCCACACCCCTCGAACAGCCCCCCACTCACCCAGGAAAGCCCCCCCCCCCCTCGAATAGCCCCCCACTCATCCAGGATAGACCCCCACCCGTCGAACAGCCCCCGACTCACCCCAGACAGCCCCCACCCCTCAAACAGCCCCCCACTCTCCCCAGACAGCCCCACACCACTCGGACAACCACCTGGACAGCCCCCACCACCTGGACACCCCATCCCTCCCCCACCTGAACATCCCCCACCCCACCCCATCCCCCACCACACTTCCTAGTCCCCCTATCTACCCTGAAAACATGATACATAAATTAAAAATACATTAAATATTATTTTATTCTTGAAACAAATGAAAATATTATGCCTCTACTCCAAATGCTAAAAATGATGACATGTCTTTTGGAATTCCATTATCTTTCATGACCTCCAAGGATGAATAAAATCAAGTTCTCTAGTGTAATGAAACTCTTTAAGGTGCTCTAAAATTAAATAGGTGGGTTTAAAGGATAAAATTGAAGTGTTAGAAGTAGGATTTTTGTAGAGAGTTTTGAAATTTCTAATTAAACAGCTCCAACTCATATTGAAGATAAAGATTTAAGATTATCCTATAACCAACATGTAACGCCCAGACCGCAGTTACCAAGAGTCGGTGCATTATTACATAAAATTTTCATGATCACAAGAAAGATCAAATATCGAAAGACCGATTGGTTTAGTAGCCTTGTAAACACTAGATATATTCATAAGTCTTACATTAAATCATAAAAATTAAAACTACAACTACATCTTTTCTTCATAGTCCACACTCGTATCCCCATATACTATCCCTATAGGTCATTCATAATTTACTTCTTCACATCCTGGAAAAAATAAAACATAAAAAAGGTGTGAGGTCAAATGCCCAGTAAGGATAACAATAGAGCGGAAACTTGTATAAATAAGAATAAACATTTAAGGCAATGTATAACTAAAACAAATGCCTTTTAAACTTGAACTCCAACATAGTATAGAAAAATAAACTGAAATAATTCCATTTACTTATTCACATGGATATTCTACTAATTGAATAATCACATGAAATATCAATAACCACTTTTATAGTGATGGAATGCATAATGCTAGACTATCATAACAACATAGCCAAGGCCTCATGGCAAGACTACAAATAAGATTTTTCCAAGGCCTTGTTCCAAGACACTAGTTTGTCTCATGAGACCTACAGATGCATCGAGGAGCTATAGCGGGCTCCACCGATCACATATTAAGTCCAATGCATTCCCATATGAAAAGGTTTAAACATAACATAAACATCCATATTGAAACTAGCATACGAAATGTCAATACTTTATCCATAAACCATGAATGGTATAAAAATAACACATCCATAGTCGAACATATCACAAATCCTTGAATACAATATAGAAGTTTTGTATCATAATAAATCAACTACAAATAAGCTTAAAATCCATCAAAGGATGTTGACATAGATGATATCAAAACTCTTTTTAGAGAAATATCTCTTTATATTTTGAAATCATTTAAGTGTCATATATCTATAAAATAAAAAATTATCTTTGAAAATATTCTTATAATCTTGTAAGGGAAGCTTTGACAATTTTATAATGGCGGAAAATAGCCGCACCCGACGTATAAGTTAAAAAAACATTCTTACCTTAATTCTGTCGAAAAGGTTAAAGAGCAACTTGTTTGGAAAACGACAGAAATATTCCTTTGTGTACCTCTTAAAAAAAGTCAAACAAGGGTATAAATGACTTTAACCCATATTCTTGTAAATAGTAAAAAAAATGTGAAATACATTTTGAAGAAACATGGACGTGGATGATAATGAAATCCCAGTAGATTGTTATGTATAAACAACCTCAGATAATGAAGAGATTGAAAAATAATCCCTTACCTTGTAATTTTCCTTTCTAGGGGGTAGGTTAACCTCTTTTATAATGGTGAAATAATTTTTATTAAATTATAAAAGAATCATATACAATCATATGATATCATATATAATATTTTAATATTGATTTGTTAATAATATCTTATAATTATTTTTGTTTTGGGTGTTAACTTACTCGTTTTCTTTTATTTGTTTTGTTACGTAAGTCATGTTTTTCATGGATAGGTTGTATAATATTAATATCCAGAATTATATCTAGTCCTTAAACATTATTTTTGAATCATAAAATTATAATTATTCTTAAATAGATACGATGGAGAATTAATCTCATCGCATTCGTGGAGACGGTTGTCTGTACCTACGCACGAGCGACAATATCATTCTTTTGATAGTAAAATAATATATAATTGGATGTTATATTATATATACATAATAATTATCATGTTATATTTATTATATACATGAATTACACATCATTATTATACCCATACAAATAATAATATATTGAATAACAATTACACCACGACGTGGAGACGGTAAGCCGTACGTACGCAAGTATGGTGTCATGTTATTCAAAGGGTGGATAGAATACCGAATATGGCTGTACCATATTTATAATAACATCAAAGTATATATAAGATACTGGATTTATTATTTTAGAATGGAAATAACAAAGAAAAAAGAAGTTGATGAAGAAATAAATTTGAAAAAGGGTGGTGAAAACATTACCTCTTCTTCGAGTTCTTCCTGTTGATTTCATCAAAAGGGCACCTTAGGTGAGATTTCTGATCAAACTAAGGAATCTATGTTGTATTGAGGGAAGTTGGGAGAGTATTTGGGTAGATTTTGGCCGAACAAAAAGGCTTTGATGGTGTGAAGTAATGAGAAGTAGGATTTCCCTTTTATAAGAGGGGTGAGGGGCACCTTTGGAAAAGCTAAAAATATTAATTTATAATAAATTCATATTAGGTTTATAATGGCTCCAAAGTTTATTATTTAATTTTTAAGGTGGGTATGGGTCGAAAAAAACTCAACCAAAAGAATTTAGATAGGTTTGGGTTACTATATTAACCTTATCTTTAAGTATTAACTCTAAGTTAATTAGTTTCACTTTTACAATGTCTCTTGGTATTTTTATTTTATATGGTTAATAAACATACTATATACATCCAAAAGACCCCCAAGTGGTCCATTAATGATATACCTATCATGATATAAGTCTCTTGGATGATCCATAGATTTTTAAGAATTTAATATCAATTAATAATCTAATATTTGTTTTAAAAACTCCTTTATGTAAATTTTCACACTATTCAATAGTTGGTTATTTGTAAAACTCATAACATAATGATTACTTCAAAAAAGTCAATTAAATAAATCCTAATATGTCATATTATCCTAGAAAATTAGTGTAATTCATTAAAAGTTTCAAATTATATTTATTTGGGTATTTATAAAATCAATTATTTTAATTTTTTCACTATTATGGTAATTACAGTATCATCATTTTGTCAAAAATAAATTAAATTATTTAATGTCTAAAAATTATAAATAAATTATAATTATGTAGGAAATATTTTTAGATTTATTATGAATATTTAAAATCGAAATTATATTATGTATATCCCTATATTAAAAATGTTTTAGTAAATAAACTTTGATTTTAACTCTTTTAACTCTTCTTTGAATTAAATAATAATAAATGTCCTAATCTAATCCAAGTGGATCTAAATTATAATATTTTATTCCTAAGGTTGTTTTTGGTCAAGATACACTTGTCCAATAGAATTATTACACGTGTTAGGGTAATATTAATATCATTTTAACCCTTAATTACCCTATTAATTTTTAAATGTGGTAAATAAAAGTAAAAAGTTACTATTCACCAAAAATTATTTTCAACTCATTGAACCAAATTTTACTTAATATGAAAATAATTTAAATTGTATTTTTGAAATTCAAATCATAGAAGTGTTAATGTCCCATTTTAACGAAAAATCATTTTTTGTAACCACCACTTTGTTGTTTCATTATTCATCAAAAATTGATGTTTTTCAGAAAAATACCAAAACTTCACCCAAAGCTATATTTGATATTCCGAATTCAAAAATGATGTCTATTTTACTAAATTAAAAACATATAAGTCACATTAATTAATTTTATAATAAAATCCCGCTATCACAACAAATAGCGTGTTTTTAAGAAACAATATATATCAAATGATTGACAATTGTTTATGTCAAATTTCAATGTGAAATTAATTCTAATGAACACAATTGGATAAAATGGTAAAAATATATTCTAATTATAATTTAAAATCACTCAATAATATAATTTATCACTATAAATTATTTTTATTAAAAAAGTTGTTTTTAAGTATTTTTCACTATTCATAAAAAATGGATGTTCTCAGAAAAATACTAAAAATTCAACTTAGGATAATTTTGATATTCAGAATCAAAAAATGAAGTCAATTTTTAAATATAAAATATATATATAATTTCAAAAAGTAGGTATTACTATTCATAAAGACTAGTTTGATTGGTTGTGGTGTGTTAGAACTCGATGTTGCGTACAACACACACTATCGCATTATTTAAAGAGAAGTGTATCGTAGAAGCTTGGGGTGACAAATTCTCCCCTCCTTAAAATAATTTCGTCCTCAAAATTTGTAGAATACTACCGCATGAAAATAATCGGGTGGTTCTTCATCATAAGTTCCTTGGGTTCCCACGTTGCCTCTTCCATCTTATGGTTTCTCCACAAAACTTTTACCAGACGCGTCGTCCGATTTCTCAGTAATTGTTTTCTCGTATCAAGAATCATGATGGCTCTTCTCAATAAGACAGATCAGGTTCCAGTTCTAAATCCTCATAGGTGAGTACATGCGTTGGGTCAGGCATGTATTTCCTCAACAGAGATACGTGGAACACATCGTGAACTTTGGAGAGACTTGGCGGCATTGCCCATCGGTAAGCTACAACTCCAATTCGATCTAGAATTTCGAAAGATCCGATGTACCTGGGACTCAATTTACCTTTCTTACCAAAATGTATAACTCCCTTCCATGGAGATACTTTCAGAAAAACATGATCACCGACATGAAATTCCAAATCATTTCTTCGATTATCGGCATATCTCTTCTGCCTACTTTGAGCTGCTTTGATATGGTTTTGGATTACCTTCACCTTGTCCATCGTTTCCTCCACCAGTTCTGGACCTACAAGTTTTCTTTCACCAACGTCATCCCAACAGGTTGGTGAGTGACATCTTTTTCCATATAACGCTTTATATGGTGCCATCTGAATACTCTAATGGAAGCTATTATTATAGGAAAATTATACCAGAGGTAAATATCTATCCCACATACCCTGTAAGTCAAGTGAGCTAGATCTCAACATGTCTTCTAATGTTTGAATAGTCCATTCTGATTGTCCGTTTGTCTGAGGGTGGTAGGCAGTGCTCAAATGATGTTTAATATCCAGGGATTTCTGAAGACTTTTCCAGAATCTTGATGTAAAACGGGTATCACAATCAGAAAAAATCGATAGGGGTACTTCATAAAGTCTCATAACTTCATTAATATATAGTCTTTCTAGACATTCCTGTGGTATATCTTCTCTTATAGCAAGAAAATGTGCTGACTTGGTAAGACGATCAACAATAACCCATATTGCATCATTCCTTCTAGGAGTCTTTGGTAGTCCCATGACAAAGTCCATCGTAATGTTGTCCCGTTTCCACTCCGATATGGGAAGAGGATTCATTACTCCACCAGGATGTTGCCTTCCAGCTTTCACTTGTTGACAAACCATACATATTGACACAAAATCGGCAATCTCCCTCTTCATGTTGTCCCACCAGAAATGTTCCTTCAAATCTCAATACATTTTGGTGATCCTAGGGTGTATAGAGTATTTGGAACTATGAGCATCATCCAGCAATTCCCTTTTTAGATCAGGTATATCGGGAACACAAAGCCTCTTCCCAAATTTCAAAATTCCATCTTCATACCCAAAGACTCTCAATCTCCCATCATTCACAGCTTTAATCTTCTTTTGAAATTCTTCATCACCTGTCTGAGAACTCTTAATCCTTTCTAGTAAAGATGGTTTGGAAACCATTTGAAAATGCATTTATGTTTCACCTTGCCTGGTTATTCTCATGTCCATGTTCACTAGATCCATGAAAATTAGATCCCTTTCAATTATCATAATGTTCAAAACTCCATGGTCTTTTCTGCTCAATGCATCTGCCACCTTGTTTGCTTTCCCCGAGTGGTAGTGTATCGTAAAATCTTAATCCTTGAGTAATTCATGCCATCTCCTTTGCCTCATGTTGAGTTCCTTTTGTGAGAAAATATAATTCAAACTCTTGTGATCTGTATAAATATCACACTTTTCACCATAGAGGTAGTGCCTCCATATCTTCAAATCAAAGATCACAGCTGCTAACTTAAGATCATGAGTATGATAGTTTTTTTCAAGAATTTTCAACTGTCGTGATGCATAGGCAACAACCCTATCATTCTGCATAAGGTCACAACCAAGTCCTTTCTTCGATGCATCTCTATAAATAACAAACCCATCATTCCCTGATGGTAGAGTCAATATAGGTGAATTGAATAATATTCTCTCCAGTTCTTCGAAACATTCTTCACACACTTTTGTCCAAACAAATTTAACCCCTTTACGTGTGAGCTTTGTTAATGGGTTAGCCAAACGGGAAAAATTTTGGATGAAACGTCGATAATAAACTGCTAAACCAATATAACTATGTACCTCTGTTATACTCGTAGGTGCGGGCCATTCTTGGATTGCCTTGGTCTTAGAAGGATCAACAGAGATTCCATCTTTAGAGACAATATGGCCCAGAAAAGAAATCTCCTGAATCCAGAATTCACACTTGCTAAACGTCCCATATAATTCATGTTTCTCAGAGTCATCAGGATAATGCACAAGTGATTTTCATGATATTCATAGCTTTTGAAGTATACCAAGATATAACCAATAAATACCACCACAAATTCATCGAGATATTACTTGAAAACTCTATTCATCAGATCCATGAATAAAGAGGGTGCATTAGTCAATCCAAAAGGAATTACTGTAAACTCGTAATGTGTGTACCTGGTACGAAATGTTGTCTTCGGATGGTCTTCCTTATTTACACACAACTGATGGTATCCAGATCGAAGGTCATCTTTGAAAAGTATTGATCTCAATGCAGTTGGTCAAATAAATCATCAATGCGAGGTAGGGGATACTTGTTCGTTATTTTTATAGCAATGATCTCCCTGTAGTCGATACATATCCTCATAGATCCATCTTTCTTTTTACCAAAAAAATAGGGGCGACCCATGGAGAAACACTAGATCAAATAAATCCCTTATTACTCAATTCCTCTAGTTTTTTCTTTAGTTCGACTAATTCCACAGTGGACGTTCTATAAGGGGTCTTTGATATAGGCCTTAATCCTGGAATTAAATCAATGGAAAACTCAACTTCTAGTTCTGGAGGATGTCCAAGTAAATCTTCTGGAAACACATCTACATATTATTTCACAACAGGTACATCCTCTATTTGAACATTCTTTTCCTCACCCACTGTAATATCATCCTCTTCCTCCCCAAAAATTGAATTTAGTTGACCTACTGGGGGTGGATCTAGATAAGAATTAGGTGGTGTAGATTCTTCTCTAAAGATAAGGTGTTCCTTATCATCATCATCAAGAATCATAACCTCTTTCTTCTTACAATAAATCTTCACATCATAGTCTGAAAGCCAGTCCATACTGAGGATTATATCAAACTCAATCATAGGTATGACGATGAGATCCGCAGATAAAGAACATTTATGTGCTCTAATGGGGAGTGATTCATAAAACATTGTTGTAATGATACTTCCCTTAGGAGTATTAACTGACAACTCCCTTGTTAAATCAAATTGGAAATATCTAATTTTTTTAGCAAACTGGGAAGATATGAAACAATGCAATGATCCAGAATCAAATAATTCATTTCCTAAACGTGAGGAAACCATTAAATTACCTGCCACCACATCTTTCGGAGCTTCTACCTCAGCAGTAGTGATAGCATAATCTTGGCCTTGATCCCTTGGTCTTTTCTGAGTTACGTTCCTCTAACGCTTAGGAAATTCATTTGCATAATGTCCCATCTCCCTACCATTATAGCACTGAACATTGGTAGCTTCCTTCTTCCCATTGCAATCATGAGCTTGGTGGCCTTTTTCACCACACTTGTAACAGACACCCATTCCCTTCAAGCAAGTACTGGGGTGTTTCTTCCCACATTTACCACAACATGGATATTCAACCTTTCTCATCTTCACCTTATTTCCATTCCCAGATTGATCAGTAGATCTCTTCTTCTCTTGCTTTGATTTAATGTCATAATACTTAGAGAATTCATTTTCGGTCTTGATAGCACATGAGACAATGTCTTCGTACAACGATAAGGATTGTGAGACTAGTGCTTGATGGAGAAATGGTTTTAACCCATCAAAGAACCGATAAATCTCACTTATTGGTTTACGTATATAATCTCCAGCATACCTTTCTATCCGTGTTAAGTTAGCCTCATACTTTGTGACATTCTATTCCTCCTTTTGTCTCAAACTCAGAAATTTCCTTTCCACATCTTCTCGATGGTCGCAAGGAAAGTATTTTTCTAAAAACAGATCATTGAACTACCTCCATTCCATATTTGATACTTCTTCATTTTCCTTTGTAATTTGAATCAATGGCCACCATTGATCAGCATCTCCAGTGAGCTGGTAAACTGCCATGATAACTTTTTCCCTTTCACTACTCCTAAAGCCTGAAATATTTTCTCTAGGGAATTTATCCATTGCTTAGATATTAAGGGATATTTATTCCCATTGAAAGTTGGCGGTTGTTGCCTCATGAAGAGATCTATCATTGATCCTCCACGCTATGGATCATGGTGCTCCATACGGGTAAAGTTATTATTCATAACCTGAGTGAGTTGTCCCAGTATTGTGATTAGCTGATCGGCACCAGTTGCATCACCAGCTCCACTATAATTATCTTGAGCAGTAGGGAAGTCCCTACATGGAGTGAATGCATTGATACGGTTTCTATTCCTTCTAAAAGGAGCCATTTATAAACAATGGCATAAACTATATCAGTTTATGAATCAAAAGACATAATCCCATACTTATAAAACACTTAACATAAATTCAACTATTTATGGATATAATCCATAATCATAAGAATGTTTTCTTTGAGCGAGTATATACTCATAAACCCTTCATAATGATTTCTAAATAAAATAAGAATTATCCTAAGCATATCCCCCGGGAGTGTCGTAACCAAGAGTGCAGCAAGGCCCGTTGTCGTGCACCAGTTCCCGTTCGAGTCCACCTCAAAGCGGTGTTTTTGGGTTTTACCCCTAGTTATATCTGCACCCGAGCCGCCTCTACCTGCTCGTATCCAGACAAGGATGTATTTCTCAGAAAACTCAAAAAATCTCAAAAAATACCAAAATTCTAGGATGTTATTCTATACTAATCCTCAAATTCAATCTTAAATATATGTGCTCTAATCAGAGTTTATTTAAATCTAGCTTCCAAGGTTTGTACTAAACATCCTATGATACCAACTGTAATGTCACGACCCCAGTTACCTAGAGTCGGTGAATTATTACATAACATTGGCATGATCACAAGAAAGATCAAATCTCAAATGACCGACCGGTTTAGTAACCTTGGAAACACTAGATATATTCATAAGTCTTACTTTACATCATAAAAATTAAAACTACAACAATATCTTTTCTTCATAGTCCACACTCATATCCCCATATACTATCCTTGCAGATCATTCATAATTTACTTCTTCACATCCTGGGAAAAATAAAACATAGAAAAGGTGTGAGCTCAAATGCCCAATAAGATAACAATATAGCAAAAACTTGCATAAATAAGAATAAACATTTAAGGCAATGTATAACTAAAACAAAAGCCTTTTAAACATGAACGTCAACATAGTATGGAAAAATAAAATGAAATATTTCCATTTACTTATTCACATGGATATTATACTAATCAAATAATCACATGCAATATCAATAACCACTTTCATAGTTAGGGAATGCATAATTTCAGACTATCATAACCACATAGCCAAGGCCTCGTGCCAAGACTACAAATAAGATTTTCCCATGTCCTTGTTCCAAGACACTAGTTTGTCTCATGAGACCCACCGATGCATCGAGGAGCTATAGTGGGCTCCACCAGTCACATATTAAGTTCAATGCATTCTCATATGAAAAGGTTTAAACATAACATAAACATTCATTTTGAAACTAGCAGACGAAATGTCAATACTTTCTCCATAAACCATGAATGGTATAAAAATAACACATACACAGTCAAACATATCACAAAACCTTCAATACAATATAGAAGTTTTGTATCATAATAAATCAACTACAAATAAGCATAAAATCTATCAAATGATGTTGACATAGATGAAATCAAAACTCTTTTTAGAGAAATATCTCATTATATTTTGAAATCATTTAATAGTCATATATCTATAAAATAAAACATCTTCTTTTAAAATATTCATATAATTTTGTAAGGGAAACTTTGACAATTTTATAATGGTGGAATATAGCCGCACCCGCTGTATAAGTTAAAAAATACATTCTTACCTTAATTCTATCGAAAAGGTTAAAAAGCACCTTGTTTGGAAAACGATGGAAAGATTCCTTTATAAACCTCTTATAAAATGTCAAACAAGGGTATAAATGAATTTAACCCATATTCTTGTAAATATTAAAAAAAATTGAAATTCATTTTGAAGAAACATGGACGTGGATGATAAAGAAATCCCAGTATATTATTATCTATAAACAACCTCGGATAATGAAGAGATTGCGAAATAAACCATTACCTTGTACATTTCCATGTTTGGGGGTAGCTTAACCTCTTGTATAATGGTGAAATAATTTTTATTAACTTATACAAGAATCATATAAATTCATATGATATCATATATGATCTTTTAATATTTCTTTGTTAATAATATCGTAGAATTATCATTGTTTTGGGTGATAACTTACCGGTTTTCTTTGATATGTATTGTTACGTAAGTCGTGTTTTTCAGGGATAGGATGTATATTATTCATATCCAGAACGATATCAAGTCCTTAAACATTATTTTTAAATCATAAAATGATAATTATACTTAAATGGATACGTTGGAGAATGAATCTCATCGCGTTCGTGGAGACAGTAGTCCGTACATACGCACGAGCGACAATATCATTCTTTTGATATTAAGACAATATATAATTGGATGGTATATTATATATACAGAATCATTATCATTTTATATTTATTATTTACATGAATTAATCATCATTATTATAACAATCCAAATAATAATATATTGAATAACAATTAGACCACGACGTGGAGACGGTAAGCCGTACATACACACGTATGGTGTCATGTTATTCAAAGGGTGGATAGAATACTGAATATGGTTGTACCATATTTATAATAACATCATAGTATATATAACATACTGGAGTTGTTATTTTAGAATGGTAATAAGAAAGAAATAATATTTTGAAGAAGAAATGAATTTGAAAAATGGTGGTGAAAACATTACCTCGTTTTCAGGTTCTTCCTTTTGATTTGATCAAAAGGGCTTCTTAGGATAGCTTTTTGATCAAACTAAGGCCTCTAGTTTGTATTGAGGGATGTTGGGAGAGCATTTGGAAAGATTTTGTCCGAACCAAAAGGCTTTTATGGTGTGAAGTAATGAGAAGGAGGAGTCCCCTTTTATAAGAGGGGTGAGGGGCACCTTTGGAAAAGATAAAAATATTAATTTATAATAAATTCATATTCGGTTTATAATGGCTAAAAAGTTGATTATTTAAAGGCTATGGTGGGGAGGGGTCAAAAAAACTCAACCAATAGAATTTATACAGGTTTGGGTTACTATATTAACCTTATTCTTAAATATTAACTCTAAGTTAATTAGTTTCACTTTTACAATGTCTCATTTTATTTTTATATTATATGGTTAATAAACATAATATATACATCCAAGATACCCCCAAGTGGTCCGTCAATGATATACCTATCATTATATAAGTCTCTTGGACTATCCTTAGATTTTTAGGAATTTAATATCAATTAATAATATAATATTTGTTTTAAGAACTCTTTTATGTCAATTTTGACATTATTCAATAGTTGATTTTTAGTGAAACACATAAAAGAATGATTACTTCGAAAAAAGTCAATTACATAAATCATAATATGTCATATTATCCTATAAAATTAGTTTAATTCATTAAAAGTCTCAAATTATATATATTTGGGTATTTATAATATCAATTATTTTACTTTTTCACTGTTATTGTAATTACTGCATCCTCATTGTGTCATAAATAAATTAAATTCTTGTATGTCTAAAAATTATAAATAAAATATCATTATGTATTAAATCTTTTTATATTTATAATTTATATTTACAATCGAAATTATCTTACGTATAACCCTATATTAAAAATGTTTTAGTAAATAAACATTGATTTTAACTCTTTTAACTCTTCTTTGACTTAAATAATAATAAATGTCCTAATCTAATCCAAGTGGATCTAAATGATAAAATTTTATTCCTAAGGTTTTTTTTGGTCGAGATAAACTTGTCCAATTACATTAGGACTTGTGTTAGGATAATATTAATAACATTTTTACCCTTAATTACCCTATTTATTTTTAACTATGGTAAATAAAAGTAAAAATTTACTATTCACCAAAAATTATTTTCATCTCATTAAACCACATTATACTTAATAACGAAAATAATTTAAATTGTATTTTTGAAATTCAAATCACATAATTGGTAAAGTCCCATTTAAAAAAAAATCAATTTTTGTAACCACCACTTTGTGGTTTCACTATTCATCAAAAATTGAAGTTTTTCAGAAAAATACCAAAACATCACTCAAAGCTATATTTGATATTCTAAATTCAAAAATGAGTTCTATTTTACAAAATTAAAAAAATATAAGTCGCATTAATTAATTTTATTATTAATTCCCGTTGTCACAACAAATAGCAAGTTTTTAAGAAACAATATATATCAAAATATTGACAATTATTTATGTCCAATTTTGAAGTAAAATTAATTCTAATGAACACCATTGGATAAAATGGTAAAAATATATTCTAATTATAAATTAAAATCGCATAATAATATAATTTATCACTATAAATTATTTTTATTAAAAAAGTTGTTTTTAAGTATTTTTCACTATTCATAAAAATTGTAAATTTTCAGAAAAATACCAAAAATTCAAATTAGGATAATTTCGATATTCTTAATCCAAAAATGAAGTCCATTTAGAAATATAAAATATATATAATTTCAAAAATTAATTATAACTATTCATAACGGCTGGTTTGATTGGTTGAGATGTGTTAGAACTCGATGTTGCGTACAACACACGCTATCACATTATTCAAAGAGAAGTGTACCGTAGAAGCTTGGGGTGTTACACAACTCATAATTTTAAATGAAGTGATGCCACAAATTGGTGTTAAACGAGGATAATTGAATTTGAAATCCAACAAGGGAGGTATCAGGAGAACACCCTAATGGATTAAGAATTCCTAAGGAAATCGATTAATGATAATGATATGACTAACCATTTATATCTTAACATTAGTTTTATTGATGGATAATGATTTTCTTTTTCATGTGCAGAGTTGGGTGGAGGTAAAAATAGTAAATGGTGTTCCACTCTATATTTCTGAGAATATATTATCTAAATCTATAAATCTTCCACCAGTCAACATGATAGCTTTAAATTAGTGCCTACTGGAATTTCATGAAATTTAAGGGATATGTGTTTTTTGAAATGCATATGCATTACAGGGATGTTCATGAATGATGGGTTTTTATCCATATGTGTATGTAATTTAGTTATGAATATGGTTGATTCTATTTAACCAATGTTATAGTGTATGTTTAGGATGAGTTCACTACTAGAAAATATGGTTTTGGAGGCGGGGCACCTATAGCGGCCGCCATTTGGAGGCCGCTAATACTATCAACAGTAGCCGCCAAATGGTGGCCACTGCAATTTTTCCTAAAAACCCCTATTCCCCCCTCCCCTCCCTCCCCTCCCCGACCCCGCGACCCACCCTTCCCCGACCCCGCGACCACGACCCCGACCCTCAGCGACCCTCCCCGACCCAGACCCCCGGCGACCCTCCCCGACCCCCGGCGACCCCTCCCCAACCCTCGGCGACCCCGACCCCACCGGAGACCCCGACCCCCGTCGACCTCGACCGGCAACCCCCGACCTCTCGGCGACCCCGGCAACCCGACCCCCGGTGACCTGACCCCCTGCGTCCCCGACGCCCAGTGATCCCCACCCCCTTGCCTCCATGCTGCGCCACCGGCAACCCCGGCAACCCACACTGCCTTGCCTCCACACTGCGCCCCCGTGACCCTGACACCCCCTGCCCGCACTACACCCCAGCGACCCCCACCGCCATGCCTCCACGATGCGCCCCCGTGACCCCGAAACACCCGCGACCCGGCAACCCCCACCCCTGCTCGCACTACACCTTTGGAAAGCCCCGCTGTCGTACCCTCGCGGCCCTGTTGCATCCCTTCGGGAAGTCCTCCTACCTCCGTTGGACTCTTCCGGTCCATTGTGCCCCGCCGTGTAGAACCCTCCACGCTTCGTCCAACGGTTCCACTCCATTCAAGTCCGTCCATCGAACCTCTGTCGTTAATTCACTTCACCATCATGGATCTGCAATCGAGTCAGACCCCGTTACCCGTGGTCGAGTCCTCCACAGGTAATGTTTTTTATCCAAATTTTGTTTTTAAATTTTAATGAGTTATATATGTATAAAAAATATTTATTAGTTATATATTTATAAAAATTTCTTGATTTAACTATAATTTCTTTTTATGAAGGTATGTCATAGGGTGGTCACAGTGGTTAAACTGATGTTGTTGGTACGTATGTTTTCATTTTTCAAAATTAATTGATTTCAATTTTATGTTTATATTTCCCACACTGTTTCTAATAATTAATTTATATTGTAATTGAATTATGAATTTATGTTTATCTAGATCTACTACTTCTTCCAGCAGACATAGGGGTCCTGGTAGAGGGGTTCGATCCTGGAACTCTGGAGCCCGATTGGATGTGTTATTTGATGACACATTTCATCCAGTTGGAGATGGTGCTACTGCATTGAGTCGTCAGTTTGGGCAGATGATACAAGACTCACACAGATTCCCTCTAACGACTCGTTACTGGAGTTCTTTCCCTCAGGATACGATGGAATGATTATGGAGGGATGTTCATGTAAATTCAATGTTTAATTTTTCATGATATTGTTATTATTATTGTCCCATTTGCTGACAATATTTTTTACAGGATAATTTGACATCCTGTCCTGATGTGTTTCAGGCTGTTTGTATGTCCAAATGCAGAAAATTATGGAAGGATTACAAGTCAAGGGTGAAGAGAGATCACTGGACATCATTTGTAGGTGTTCCAAACATTCTACAGCGAGTCCCTCCGGGCATTCATCCTGCGCAGTTGCAGGATTTGGATGTGTTTTGGTCGAGTGAGGCAGCGATGGTAAGATATATTACATTTAATCTATAAATGACTAATTTTTCAAATGTCTATTAACTAAATACGTTGAATGTAGACTGAGTCTGCTCGTCATTCACATAATTGGGCGATGCAGGCAACGCCTTCCAGACTTGGAATTCGACATGTGTCACAGCTCAGACATGATGTATGTTCAGAATTCACTATTTCATTCATATTTTAAATATATTGTAGTATAACATGGTGAAACCCTTTATTATAGTTACACCAACGTGTTGAGCCAATCGATCAGATGTCCATAAGGATGAGGACTCGTAGGGCGGGTGATCTTGATGTTGCCGGTGTTATAGTAAGAAAATTATTTACTAATTAATAAATGTATTTTTTATTTTATATTAATTATTCATATATGTTCATTGATTCATTATATGCTACAGGCTCAATTTGATGCTCAGTTAGCAGAGTTTCTAGAGGAGCAACATCGTAGTATTATGCGTAGAGATGAAATATTTCACCGTGTCGTGGGGCGGGACGGTCATGGTTATTCTTTGACATATGTTGGTGGTGTACCACGACATGAAGTTGTTAGAGCATATGTGATGGGTGCATGCATAGAGTCAGGGATGCGCACACAGGCTGAGATAGATTCTTCCATGCAGGATATGCAGTGCAATTTTGATTCACAGTTTCAGCAGTTACGTGCAGAGTATGAGGAGAGGTTGTCAAAGATGTCATCACGTATCGATGAAATGAAGACGCAACAAGTGGCGCCACAGGTAAACAATAAAACAAACCATACTCAGATTGAATTTTATTGATATGTTTAAGATATATAATATTGATATATATTGCATGCTCTAAATACATCTGGTGGAAATCACAATGATATTGGTGATCCAGATGAGAATGAACCCCATGCATGAGGTAATTTCATTTGTCTTGATGAATTCTTTAGAATTTTTTATATCCTTGACGAATATAATTTTTATTTTTAACCTAGATTAGTTTGTTTTAATATTTGTGGATGACATCTTCGTGCACTCCATGAGTGATTATGATCATACCCAACATCTTGACATCATACAGATTACACTTATTGACTATACTTCAAGTAATATATATGTCAGTTTTGTATTGATTATATAGGTATAGTTATTGGGTCAAATAATTTCAGAGGAAGGTGTGTCAGTGAATTAAGAGAACTCCAGACAGCTATTTCTTGGGAGAAGCCCAAGAACTCATTCAATATTTGTATCTTTTTAGGGTGAGTGAATTGTGACGTGCACGCACAGATGTCACGTCAATCAGACATGTGGTCTGCGCCGTAGTGCTCATTATGCGTTCATTAAGTGTTGCATGTGCTTGATAAACACGTGTGGTGGGGTCCAAATGGCGCAAACAAAGTCCGAATGGCCTTAAATCGGATGACATCAAAGGGTGAGTGAATTGTGATGTGGTCGAGTAGACGGCACGTCAATCGGACGTGTCGTGTGCCCGCGGTGACTGGGAACACCGTTCTGGTGTCATAAACGGCCAAAACGGGTGTCTAACGGTCAAAATCATAGAGGACGACATCATATTGACCTGAAATCCCAAGACAAAAATTAAATTATTATTTTCGATGTGCACGTGTAGACAGCACGTTAATCGGACATGTGGTCTGCGCGGTAGGGCTCATTATGTGTTTTTTAAGTGTAGCGCGCCATTGATAAACGCACGTGGGGGGTCCAAATGGTCCGAACGAAGTCTGAATGGCCTGAAATCGGACGACATAAAAAGGTGAGTGATTTGTGATGTGGTCGAGTAGACGGCACATCAATCGGACGTGCCGTGTGCCCACGATGACCGGGAATGCCATTCCGGTCTCATAAATGGCCAAAACGGGTGTCTAACAGTCAAAATCATAGCGGACGACATTAGATTGACCTGAAATCACAGGAAAACAATTAAATTATTATTCGCGACATGCACACGTAGAGGGAACATCAATCGGACGTGCAGTCTGCGCCGTAGGGCTCATTATGTGTTCTTTAAGTGTTGTGTGTGCTTGATAAACGTGCCTGTGGGGGACTAAATGGGCCGAACAAAGTCCGAATGGCCTAAAATTGAACGACATCAAAGGGTGAGTGAATTTTGATGTGGTTGAGCTGACGGCATGTCAATCGGACATGCCGTGTACCCGTAGTGACCGGGAACGCTGTTCTGGTGTCATAAACGGCCAAAACGGGCGTCTAACAGTAAAACTAAAAGCGGACGACATCGGATTGACAAGAAATACCAGGACAACAATCCAATTATTATTCGCGATGTGCAGGTGCAGACGGCACGTCAATCGGACGTGCGGTCTGCGCGGTAGGGTTCATTATGCGTTCTTTAAGTGTTGTGCGCCCTTAATAAACGCGCGTGGGGGGTCCAAATGGGCCGAACGAAGTCTGAATGGCCTAAAATCAGAAGAAATCCAAGGTTGAGTGAATTCTGATGTGTTCAAGTAGACGGCATGTCAATCAGACGTGTCGTGTGCCCGCGGTGACCGGGAACGCCATTCCGGTGTCATAAACAGCCAAAACGGGCGTCTAACGGTCAAACTCATAGCAGAAGACATCGGATTGAACTGAAATCACAAGATAACAATCCAATTATTATTCGGGACGTGCACGTGAAGACGGCACGTCAATAGGATGTGTGGTCTATGCCGTGGGGCTCATTATGCGTTCATTAAGTGTTGTGTGCGCTTGATAAATGCGTGTGGGGGGTCCAAACGGGCCAACCGAAGTCCGAATGGCCTGAAATCAGACGACATAAAAGGGTGAGTGAATTGTGATGTGGTCGAGCAGATGACATGTCAATCGGACGTGCCATGTGCCCGCGGTGACTGGGAACGTCGTTCTGGTGTCATAAACGGCCAAAACGTGCGTTTAACAGTCAAACTCATAGCAGACAACATCGGATTGACCTGAAATCACAGGACAACAATCCAATTATTATTCGCGACGTGCACGTGTAGACGACATGTCAATCGGACGTGAGGTCTACGTCGTAGGGCTCATTATGTGTTCTTTATGTTTTGCGGGCCCATGATAAACGCGCGTGGGGGGGTGGTCCAAATGGGCTGAACGAAGTCCGAATGGCCTGAAATCAGACGACATCAAAGGGTGAGTGAATGGTGATGTGGTCGAGCAGACGAAACGTCAATCAGAGGTGTCGTGTGCCCGCGGTGACCGGGAATGCTGTTCTGGTGTCATAAACGGCCAAAACGAGCATCTAATGGTCAAACTCATAACAGACGACATCAAATTCACCTGAAATCACAAGACAACAATACAATTATTATTCTCAACGTGCACGCACAGACAGAACGTCAATCGGATGTGCAGTCTGTGTGGTAGGGTTCATTATGCGTTCTTTAAGTGTTGTGCGCGATGATAAATGTGTGTGGGGGGTCCAAATGGGCCGAACTAAGTCCGAATGGCCTAAAATCGGATGAAATCAAGGGGTGAGTGAATTGTGATGTGGTTGAGAAGACGACACGTCAATCGGATGTGATGTGAGCCCGCGGTGTCCGGGAACGCCGTTCTGGTGTCAAAAACGGCCAAAATGGGCGTCTAATGGTCAAAATCATAGCGGACAACATCAAATGGACCTGAAATCCCAGGAAAAAAATAAAATTATTTTTCTTGATGTGCATGCATAGACGAAACATCAATCGGATGTGCGGTCTGCATGGTAGGTCTCATTATGAGTACTTTAAATGTTGCACGCCATTGATAAACGTGTGTGTGGGGGGGGGGGGTCCAAACGGGATGAACGATGTCTGAATGGCCATAAATCGGAAGACATAAAAGGGTGAGTGAATTTTGATGTGTTAGAGCAAACGGAATGTCAATCGGATGTGCCGTGTGCCCGCGGTGACCGGGAACGCCGTTTTGGTGTCACAAACGGCCAAAACGGGCGTCTAACGGTCAAACGCATAGCGGACGACATCGGATTGACCTGAAATCATAGGATAACAATCCAATTATTATTTGAGACATGCACACGCAGACAACATGTCAATCAGACGTGAGGTCTGTGTCGTAGGTCTCATTATGCATTCTTTAAATGTTGCGCGCATTTGATAAACGCGTGTGGGGGGGTCCAAACGGGCCGAACGAAGTCCGAATGGCCTGAAATCGGATGAAATCAAAGGGTGAATGAATTGTGATGTGTTCGAGCAGACGACACGTCAATCGGACGTGCTGTGTGCCCACCGTGACCAGGAACGCCGTTCTGGTGTCAAAAACGGCCAAAACGGGCGTCTAACGGTCAAACTCATAGCGGAAGACATCAGATTGATCTGAAATCCCATGACAACAATCCAATTATTATTCGCGACGTGCACGCATAGACTTCACGTTTATTGGATGTGTGGTCTGCGCGGTAGGGCTCATTATACATTCATTAAGGGTTGTGCGCCCTTGATAAACGCGCGTGGGGGGGGGGGTCCAAACGGGCCGAAGGAAGTACGAATGGCCTGAAATCAAAAAAATCAAAGGGTGAGTGAATTGTGATGTGGCTGAGTAGACAACATGTCAATCGGACGTCCCGTGTGCCAGCGGTGACCGGGAACGCCGTTATGGTGTCAAAAACCGCCAAAACGGACATCAAATGGTCAAACCCATAGCGTACGACATCGGATTGACCTGAAATCATAGTACATCAATCCAATTATTATTCGTGACGTGAACGCGTAGACGGAACATCAATCGGATGTGCGTTCTGCACCGTACGACTCATTATATGTTCTTTAAGTGTTGCGCGCGCTTGATAAACGCGCGTGGGCGGGTCCAAACGGGCCGAACGAAGTCCGAATGGCCTGAAATCGGATGAAATCAAAGGGTGAGTGAATTGTAAATTGGTCGAGAAGAAGACATGTAAATCGGACTTGTCGTGTGCCCGCGGTGACTGGGAATGCCGTTCTAGTGTCACAAACGGCCAAAACGGGGGTCTAACGGTCAAAATCATAGCGGACGACAACAGATTGACCTGAAATCAAAGGAAAACAATCCAATTATTATTCGAGACATGCATGTGTAGACATCATGTCAATCGGACATGCGGTCTGCTCCGTAGGGCTCATTATGAGTTCTTTCAGTGTTGCGCGCCCTTGATAAACACGCGTGGGGGTTCCAAACGGGCCGAACGAAGTCCAAATGGCCTAAAATCGGACGACATCAAAGGGTGAGTGAATTATGATGTGATCGAGTAGAAGGCACGTCAATCGGATGTGTCGTGTGCCCGAGGTGACCAGGAATGCCGTTCTGGTGTCATAAATAGCCAAAACGGACGTCTAACAGTCAAACTCATAGCAGAAGACATCAGATTTACCTGAAATCACAGGACAACAATCCAATAATTATACGCGAGATGCACGCATAGACGGAATGTCAATCGGACGTGCGTTCTGCGTGGTAGGGCTCATTATGCGTTCTTTAAGTGTTGCGCGCCCTTGATAAACGCGCGTGGGGGTGTCCAAACGGGCCGAACGAAGTCCGAATGGCCTAAAATCAGACGAAATAAAAGGGTGATTAAATTGTGATGTTGTCGAGCAGATGGAACGTCAATCGAACATGCCGTGTGCCTGCAGTGACCGGGAACGCCGTTCTGGTGTCATAAACGGCCAAAACAGGCGTCTAACGGTCAAACTCAAAGAGGACGACATCGGATTGACCTGAAATCCTAGGAAAACAATCCAATTATTAATCGCGATTTGCACGCGTAGACAACACATCAATCGGACGTCCGGTCTGCGTCGTAGGGCTCATTATGTGTTCTTTAAGTGTTGTATGCTCTTGATAAATGCGCGTGGGGGGGGGGGGGGTCCAAATGGACCGAACGAAGTCCAAATGGCCTGAAATCATAAAACATCAAGGGTGATTGAATTGTGATGTGGTCGAGAAGAGGACACGTCAATCGGACGTTCCATGTGCCCGCAGTGACTGGGAACGCCGTTCTGGTGTCAAAAACGGCCAAAACGGGCGTCTAACGGTCAAAATCATAGCGGAAGACATCGGATTGACCTGAAATAATAGGAAAACAATTCAATTATTATTCAGGATGTGCACGCGCAGACGACACATCAATCGGACGTGCGGTCTGTGCGGTAGGCCTCATTATGCAATCTTCAAGTGTTTTGCGCCCTTGATAAACGTGCGTGGGGGTCCAAATGTGTCGAACGGAGTCCGAATTGCCTGAAATCGGACGACATAAAAGTTTGAGTGAATTGTGATGTGTTCGAGAAAACGGCATGTCAATCGGACGTGCCGTGTGCCCGCGGTGACCGGGAACGCCGTTCTGGTGTCATAAACGGCCAAAACGGGCGTCTAACTGTCAATCTCATAGCGGACGACATCGGATTGACCTGAAATCACAGGACAACAATAAAATTAGAACAATAGAATTATTGAATTTAAAATTTTAAAACGGTAATCAAAATTATGAATATTATTTTGAAAATCAAATACTTTAGATATGTTACATTAAGATTGAAGTTAAATATTTGTTTTCTAGGTTTTATTCGGTACTAAGTTTTTTATTAAATTTTGTTTTGCAGTTATATGTGATGATGGATGCGGAGCTTGGAAGATGACAGCCGGGATTTATTTGGGTATATTAATGTATAATTGAATTTATTTTAAAAAAATTAAAATTTAATAGCGGCCGCCAAATGCTGGCAGCTATAGGTGTCTCCATGGACACCTTTAGCGTCCGTTAAATCCCATCCCGGCTTACCTACAACGGCCTCCAAATGGCGGTCGCTGATAGTAACAGCGTCCGGAAAAAGCGGCCATCATTTGGCGTATTCTAGGCGGCCGCTATAGGCCTTTAGCGACGGCTTTTGGCGGCCGCTAAAGGTCATTCTTGTACTAGTGGTTCTTGCATTTAACAAGTGTTCTTGTTTATGTTTTGGTGAGGTGAGTTAGAAACCATGTTAGGCATGTCATTAGAACATGTGTTCTACCATTTAACCCTGTAGTATTGTATTTAAGGGATAAAAGTGTTTTGGCTAAGCTATTACTACCCACTTTATAGTATGGCCAACACATCATGTGGGCATATCCATGAAATAAAGGCATGTGTAAATGGGACATATTCAGCACCCCATTTGGATAAACATTCTTTTCACCATATGGTATTGGCCATGTATATTTACATGTCTATCCGTGTCATGTACTTTGTGTACATTCCCAGGACCCTAGATTATCGTAGACACCATGTGTACCCTTATACCATATCGTCATTATTACAACCATTAATAACAACTTATTAAACAACATCATTTGTCAAAGATAATCAAATTGAACATCAATCAATAATACTATTGGATATATCAAGTAAAATGAAGTCACACTATCTTACATCCTAAATGACCATTCAAAACCAAGATTAATGACCACAAAGCTCCCTTTTTGGAAAAATCATAACAGAAAACATAGTTGCAGAACAAAAAAACAAAGGTATCACTTATAGATTTGAAGTGTAGAAGAAACAATTCCCTTGATTGAAGATGGATTGATCGGTGGAAGAGGTTTTGCAGAGGGGGATTCGATTTAGGGCACCAATCGAGCAGAGGGGGACTAAAATCAAGTGGAGGGGATAATGGACACATGAACTGGATTTAGGGGAAAACATTCCCAACGGTTTTTAAAAACTGTTGGGAATGTATGTTTACCTAGTCCTATACCAACGTTTTCTTTAAAACGTTCGTAAAAGGTGGCCAAACAGGTCCAATACCATTGGTTTTTGTAAACCGTTGTTATAGATTCCAACATATACCAACGGTTAGTGTATAACCATTGGTAAAAGTGTCTTAATTGAGGCCTATACCCACTGTTTTACAAACCATTGGTAAAATTATTCAAAAAAGCTTCTATACCAATGGTTTTCATAAAACAGTTGGTATACATAACCATTCCCAATGGTTTATCAAACCATTGGGATATAAGCGTTGGTAAAAATGGGATTTCCAGTAGTGTTTGATAAACAACTTACACAATACTCATCAAAATTAAGGGATGTTTTTATTATAAAAAATATTATCCCGAAAGATTTTAGTAGGGTTTTCTAATCCTAATCACAAAATTAACAAATCTTATCCTATGATACCAACTATAACAACCAATCTATTTATTACACACATAATCATGATTTACTACATAAAATTCACTTAAGGACACATTGAGGATTGAAAGGTAAAGTGTATTGGGAAATTAGGTACATTACATAACAACATCAAACACAATATACAACATATTTATTGGAAACATAATTTACATGACAACAATATTCCTTCGTACATAGCATTGTGTGGGATAACATGATGACATGCATAAAAAAGGGTGAGAAATAAAGCCCAGTAAGGGAGTAAACAAGGTATAAAATTAATAATATAGTACATTATAAGAAATAGGAATTTCAATTTAGTGGAATAGACACATGAACATAAATTCATGCTATATCCAGACTATCCCAACATGGAAATGTGGCAATAACATTTAACTTGATATTAACATGAGCCAAGGATCATTGCACATGGAGCATCAGTAAACCCTCATTGCACATGAATTTTCATGATCAAACTATTATTTCACTTGATGTATCATGATACTAATCATTACCCAATGCATTGAAGTAGTAATAGGGTGAACCATTCTTAATCATTTCATTTCATGCATATGTGTGCAACATAGATCATACAACATAGATTCATTAAACATCATAATTAATTCCACGAATAAGAGATGTAGAATTCATAAATTTATTTCCTCAATCAACATGTACATGTGAATAATGTTGAATACATTTTATAGATAAATGGTTATGGTATTCACTTACACGATGATTTTGTAATCGAATGTTTTTGTTTAACTTCATCAGCATAATTATGTCAAACTGAAATCGTAAAATCTTTTGATGAGATAGAAATGGTTATCTGATCATTTATATGATAAATATACATATAGGGGTCATGGAATATAATATCCCAACATGTGTAATGGAATTTATATGAATAACATAAATTAATTTCTTAAATGTAAACGAGGAGGTAGAAAACAATTACGAATTTCCGCATAGTAACAGGTGTTCATGGGAGGTATTAATGAGAGATAATGAGGTTTCTCATTACTCAAACATAATTAAGATAGTATGGGGAGGTGGGAAATCATACCCCAACATTTTTAGTTCAAAATAAAATGGCATAACAACTTAAATATATTTGGTCAAAATGAGAAAGGAAGAAATCCTGAACTTGGAAGTCTGATCCCAAAGGATTGGGAGAGGCTTTAGAGAGGATTCATTAGAGCTCAGTGTGACTTGGTAGGATTATAGAGAGATGAGGTCAGATATTTGTCAAGATAAAAATAGTTTGACTGAATATAATTGGGATATTTATTGGGTTTATGTATGAAAGGATAGAGAATTCATTATTATTTGGGTTTTGGACCCTACACATTAAACTAATCAAAACCACAATCCATTCCATGGATTTTGACCATGGTTTTTGCCATAGGGGAGTAGAAAAAATTATTTTATATGTTCAATGGACAAAAATATTAAATTATTAGGCTTTATTACGTGTAGATGAGTCACACCCCCAAGAAAATCATTTTAAAATGTTAAAATGTTTTAGAAGTCTTGGATGGTACACTAAGGCTTTGTAAAATAAATCAAACAAATCTAAAATCTCATTATTTTCAATTTAAAACATATACTGGTCAAAAAAAATTTATTCTATTTTATTACATCACTCTTAGGTCATTATAATGACATAAAAGATTATATATTTAAATGGTATTTAATTTTCTCCCAAAAATTCAGTGGTCTCAAAAAATTATGAAATATTCTCCATTAGGTAATTTTGATATCCAGATACCAAAAATTATATTCATTTTATATAAATAATTTTCCAAATAAGTGATTTTTACATTTAAAATAGAAATAATCATTTATTGAAAATTCATGGGTTTTGAAAAAAACAGCGTTAAAACCATAAATAAAATTATATTTAAATTCATAAAAATTATTAGATCATTTATATTTAATAAAAAGTGATTCAGTAAGATTTTTTATAAAAATATTATTTAATTTCAAAAAATACATCAATTCATAGATTTAAAATTAACTAATAATATTTTTTTTAAAACCATTTAAAAGTAACAATAAATTAAATGTATATTATTTATTCAAATAAAAATAAGTCACACACTCATGGAGATAGAGTCATGTTACATATCCACATATAACACCAGTATAACACCTATGTGTAAGGTTTGATAAAATGATAGACTCTTGGGGTGTCTTAGATAACATCGCTTAGGTGGTAATATCTATTAACATCCACTTATCTCATAGGCAGTTTCGTTCAAGCTTATCGTGTTGACGCTCAGCACGAGATTGGTCATGAACAAAGACCCTTGAAACAAATTCCTTTCTAGGATCCAACAAATGGTCTTTGTATTGAGAAATTATATTGGATGAGGCCATATCTTCCTTCTTCTGAGTAAATTGGATTTTTTAAAGCCTTATATGTATAGTAATAATGTGGTCATTATTCAATGACTATATTAAAAAAGATAACAATTCTAAATGGTATTTTAAAATCCAGAAACATAAAATCAAGGAAGTGAATATGTTTTATTTAAGCAATTTACATAATAATAAATTTAAATAGATGATGTGGAATTTTCATTAATAAAAGTATTGGTCGTTTCACAAACTGTGTGAATGGAGGTTCTTAAACAGAGGGTGTCACACAGTTAGCACATTGTTTTAAAAAGATTTGTTTTACAAAGATTATGGTTTAATCTGTGCAGACTAGTTTGTTTGAAGATTTAAATTAATTGAAAATTAATTAAAAAAACATAAACAAACTCTCCCTCGTCCCACTCAGCAGATCTGACTTTGTGACACCATAATGGAGGTTCCTATTCGACGCATGTTCGGCCCCTCTCCCTTCCCACTCCCTAGTTTCTGTTTCCACCCCTTCCCTTGATGATAATCCCTCAATTTAGTGAGGTAGGATCTCCCCTCTCCTCTCCTTCCATCCTTTCTTGATTCTCAACCTCCCTTTTTCCCTATTTTAAATTTTCCAAACACTAGTTTAAGTGTTCTCTAGATTTTGATTCATCCTTTTGTTGTTAGGGTTTTCAACGGCTTCTTTGGGTCTTATTATTGCATGTTACGATAATCTCCACTTAAGGTGAAGAATATGCGGTTGTCTTAGTTATAGACCAATGGTTTTAGGTAAGTGTTTCCTCTATTATCCATTGTTTATTAGTTTATATTTTGGGATTGTGCAGTTTATGAGTCCATGTTATTCTATTTGAGGTTTTTTAGTCCTCATATATTTATTTTTGAAACCCGAGTTTTTTTTGTAGTTTGTTGGATCATCAGTGAAGTAGGTTCAAGTCACTGGAGTCTATGGTGACTCACCAGTATGTGCAATATGTATGTATATATATATATATATGTAGGTTCCCCCATTACATGAATATTCATCCATGGAAGTGAATATACATGTATTAGGGTAGTTGTTCATATGAATATATATTTAAATTCATGTGTAGGTGAGTAGTGAAGGGTATATACATTTAAAAATATATGTAAGGTTACCCTTGCACATGTTCATGAACATGATGGATGGTTAATAGAAGTTATGTGTCATTTCATGTCTGTGAAGGTTCATATACCCATTGGGGAAGCAATAACTTTTATCTAGAATGTTCCATGCTCCAAAGTGGACAGCTTGGTTCTACTTTGAAGTAGGGTCCCCCTCTTAGATGATTTAAATCAAGAATTCTTTGTGGTTATTTCATATTCTGTCATAATGTTTCTTGTTTATATTGAATTTTATTTCTTGAATAAGTTCTTCATTATGATAAATGTTTCGATTGATATAGAATTCATGGGATTCCAATATAAACCCTCTAATGGAGGTGCGTTGAATTCGAAAACACACAATAGTATTTTCTATCATTTAGCATTCATGGAATTATTGTGCTGATGTTTAATATATGTTGTTTCCAGGGTTGGTAATGACTAAGTGAGAGATTTGGCATTTTTTTATAAACATAAAGTTTTTTCTCTTCAAATGAAACAACTCTTGCCTCATGGGTCTTTAAATGATCCTAGAACACCCCATGGGTGTGTGTTCTGCATAGACATGGAATTACCCAAGTGGGTAATCATATTGTATTCCATTAACTCCCTTCCATAACATGGACTATAGGTTTATACATGTTATTTCTATGCCTTTTTTGAGTAAATGATTTGATTAAGGTGATTGAATTTGGTTAGGACATCCTCAATGAGTTAGTTCCACCCTCTTTATGGAATAACCTCTGTACATGACCCTGAAGCCAATTTTCCATGTTTATCAAAATTGGTTGAGATGATCTTGAGTAGGGTGACTCAAAAAAATGGAATGTTTTAAATAAATGGTTTTCCGCAAATTATATGATTCCTTTATTTATAGGTCTAACATCAAATGGTTACCATGGAATGGAATTATGTACTGCTAAGGTTATACATGAGAAGTCGTTACAACATGGTATGATTTGGATTTGAATAATGACTATGTTAATTATTTGATTGATATGATTAAGAAGGTTTTCCGTATGTATAAATGTGAATGAAGTTGTTATATTTAATTTGGTTAGTCAATGTGAAATGCAGATGATGTAATTCCATATGCAATATTTTTAAAAAAATGTAATTGTATGTAAATGACCATGGATTGGAGGTAGGTTACCTCTGGAGTACATGGAGAAATGCATGAGGCTATGCGTTGACTGATATGGCTATCGATTCAATGGAAAGTCATTTCATGACGTTATATGGTGGAATCAAAGGGAACATTTTATATTGAATTTCTATTTTGAGTTGGTGTATAGGAGAATAGAAATGTGTCGGTGCATGGTTAATAGACAATCATTGGAATAAACCACTCACATATGGTAAATTACCAATTAACTTGTTATGGGATTGATGTTATGTTTTTTTATATTACATTTCATATGATTTCACCTACAGGGACTGATTTAATTTTAAAAACTTGTTGATATATAGAATTTATATCATTTTACCCTTGTCCTGATATGGAAAGGATGATGCATCACATGCTCCAGTATTGGCACATAGGAAATTAACATGACATGCATAGTGACATTCCTTGTAGATGAATTTAAATGTTTCCTATTGATTGGGTTTTGTTACTTGATTTATATTCAATGCTTATTTTTTATATTCTATGCTAGGTTATTAAATAACATGCTTAGTTCTACCTGCTTTGGTAGCCTTTAATCATCACTTCTTTTATTAATAATTATTATATAATATTTTCATTGTATATATGGGTTTTGAATGACCAGGAACAAATTTTCAATTATAAGGTGTATTGGCACTATACAACCAAGAAATGTTAACCCATATATTTAAACTGTTTTTAGCATAATATTAATGCACTTTAATGTTGTTAGTAAACTTTAAGGGTTTCTAATGTTTAAATACGTGCGTGATTTTATCTTGATTAAATGGGATCCAAAATCCAAACTATAAGGTGTATGGGATCTTTATAGATGGGTATATCACCACCGATTATCGCCCAAATTTATCCAAGTTCTATGGTTAAAGCACTCACTTGCAGTGCATCTTGGGTTGTCAAATCCTCAAAGTCCTAAGAAGAACCTTTATAAAATCAATGAAAAGAGTTGGATTTTTGGATAGGAATTGGCCAACTAGGGTTGATTTTATATGGTTTTAAAAGATCACTAAAATATCTATGTGAATACAAATTATGAAGAAATTAGTTGATCCTAGGTTATTTCTCATGGTGGATTGCATGAATAATCGTTTTCTTTTACAATTTCAATTTCATTAACATGAGAAGAATTCATGAAATGAATTCAAACTACCCACATAACATACTAATTAAACACCACCACAAACACATACTAATCAACTATACACTTGTAGGATCATTTTCATGAGCACTCCAAGGTAAATAATCTAATTACCACATTAAAGTGGGGCGAATAATTTCAATAAGGATGAGGGAGTGAGAAAATCATTTAATAAAAGAAACTCAAATAAAAGAAATTAATAACATTTAGAGGGTGATAAATAACATCAAATCCATCCCCTTTCTACCCACTTGGATCAATCCATAAAATATCTAGCCCTCCATTGATAACATGTTCTCAACGGAAGCGAGAAATAGACTTAAGAGGGTGAAATTGAAGAAGTAAAAACTGAAAAATAAAGATCACTCCACCATTGTGTGAACAAAATAACAAGGATTGGTGTGAAAAAATTCACACCTTAAGGAAATGATATCAATGTGATATGAATAAGAACATAACAAGAGAGGTAGAAGAACTTTTATTGAAAATTAATGTGATTCGAACAACATACATGAGAAGGAAAAATGCTACGAAGACAATTTGGCATAATAACATTACCATAAAAAAAGCACCAAGATCCATCAAATCCACCAATACTACCTTAAAAATGCATTTTGGAAGTCTTTGGTTGTGTCCCCATCATTCCATGTGCCTTTAATTAATTTTTTTGTTGAATGGTGGGTGGAAAATTAATGGAGATGTGACTTTTCCACTAATTCTTTGTAGTGGGATCCATCATGCAACCACCAAACAGAAGTGCTGAAATAAAAATCTAGAAGGCCGAATTGGAGTAGGAAATAATAAATAAAAGAATCCCCAGATATCTCCTAATATCCAATAAAATTTATTAATATACTACTCTATGTTTTTCGATATATGATTTAAATGGTGGGTTGTTTTTCTGGGTCGTGGAATCTGTCCCAGAATTGCAACTTCAAATTGGGATGCCTAACACTCCATTAATACATTAAAATTATATTAGCTCACTATTGAATGTAATATTCCCCATCATGACTTCTAACTCCAGTTAAAATTTGGGACTCATTGGGATGGAATCATGGACACTATATTACTTTTATTGGGCTATTGTCCCGCTCACATCACCCAGAATGTTGTTGGTTCAAGTCCCATTTTGGTCATCTTCCAATTTGAATCTTCTAGAGCTCCAAAATCATGAATTATTTTTTATAGCATGGTAGAACTTAAAATAAAATATGAAAATAAAATCAAGATCATTTTTTATGATATGTTCATTAATGTACCATGTAATAGTACATTTTAAGAAAGAATTACAATCATGATGTGAAATGATGTTCAAAGTGTATAGTTCACTAAAACAGTATTTATGAATAACAAATCACATAAAAAATATAAAAATTAACAATGAATATTAGCCTCTTATAGTGGCTAATCACACCCCCAACTTTAGTTTTCCTAGTCCCGAACAAAATATATCTCACAAACATGAAATTCGAATGATGTTTTCCAAAAACATTTTAATACATATTGCTCACCCAAAGACCTCATACCAAAAAATTATGGAAACCATCAAAATCATTTAAAATAATCTATGTATAGAGTCATAAACCAATCCCAATCCCATTCCTTTTTTCAAATTCATCGATATATTTCATCCAATTTCAATTATGCATGCTGAAGTGTTGTGCGTCACAATAGAAAATGGGGTTCATTTTCATTGGATGGAGAAAATATTGAAGCACTAGGAGAAATAAAATTTTAATATTAAGATGAGTACTCTTTTTTTGAAATTTTTCAATGGTAATTAAAACTGAACATAATCATGTAAACCCATGTAGAAAGACTTTTCTGATGACTCCTAGGCTCAAAGACCTTATATAAGGCCCCATCCTTAAACCTTACATAATATTGAGTTATTACAAGATTACACATTGAGGATAATTTCAGGTTTAGATTTTTAGATAATTAGATTGTAAAACATGCATTACATCCCAAATTTAATCAAAGTGGTTACATAAAAGATATTATTTATTTTCCCCATCAACGGAAACATATTTAAAATAAAACATGGATTCTTTCCTGACACTTCCTTGACATTATCATCATATCCTGTACCATTCCCTTGACCTGTGAAAAACATTTCAAAAACATGGGATGAGCATAAAAAATCACAGTATGGCATATAAAAATATGGAAAGGAAACAAGAGTACATATATACATAAGAATTAAATCATACTTTTCCCATAAAACATTGTCACTTTAACATACCTCATAAAATCATGAATAAATCATAGAAATCATAAGACATAAAGGTAACTTGAGGCATTCATAACATTCTTATGTAGGGAGTAACCCTCTTGGTTAAATTTGGAATACCCATCACAGTATATTCCCTAAATCTTTTCGTAGAAACCTTAACATTTTACCCATTCGCATTACAAAATGCATTGACGAGCTATATCAGGATCACCCGCCCTTATTTTATCACGGAACCACCCGTCTTCATAAACAATGCCCAAGAAACATAACATATTCGTATCACATAAAACAGGCATAAAGGAAACATAACATTTCCATATTTCAATCACAAGAGATCACGTCATGATATTATCATAAATAAAAACATCTAATAAAACCATTAAAACTCTATGAGAGAAAATTCAATTTATACTTTGAAAATATTAAAAGAAGACATTTAAAATAGATTTTAGAATCAAAGTATCCCATACCACTTTGAAACTTTTGAATGGGATTTAAAATATTCATTTCCATATAAGTAAATCCTTAAAATATTTTTTAAAACATGGACATGGATGATAAATGTTTAAAATAATAAATCTTTAAAACCATTTAAAATAATGTTTTAATAAAAGAGTCCTTTTCCATTTCGAACCTTTATGTTATAAGAAAATTAAAAGTAGACCATTTTCAAATCATATAAATGACTTGAGTATATAAATAATATGGATATGTAATGTCAAAGGTGCTGTATCTAAACTTTAAAAATAATAAAAGTACAGATCATCAAGAAGTGACTCAAGGAAGAGAAATTGAGACGTAACCCCATTCATAGATCATGTCATTAGTGAAAGGATAAATCAATGACATAATTTTTTGTGAAAATTATAAATACACCCAATATAAGTGGATATTAAGTGTAAGACAACCAGAGGTCATTAACACATATTCATAGGATGACATATTCAATAACTACAAGTTGAACCCAAAGAAATCGAAATTGGGTTAAGAAGTTCCCTTGGTAAAATTCTACAGCCTAACGACGTCACTTTAAAAATTTATAAAATTAGTTGATGAGAGATAAAATGGTATGTCATCACTTGGAAATAAAATTTACATCAATAAGGATATAAAATAAAATATCCCAAAAAAAATGTGTAAATGAAAAGTCATATCAAAATAAGTCATTTTAAAAGAGTAGTGTGAAAGGTTCCCTTACCGATTTGGACAACTTTCGAAATGTACACAACACGAAAGAAGGGTCATACAATTAAGATGTAACTACCCATAAATGAGTTTATATAATACTAATAGTAAAATAATGGGCAGTAAATACACCACACAAAAGAAAATAGTGTCCAATGTAGAATGAATCTCATAGGAATGAAAATTGAGAAGAAAACCCCCTTATGAAAATTCGACTGCCTAACGGCGCCAAATAAAACATCCAAAAATGGATTGAAGAGATAAAATAGGGTCTATAATCATATGAACATGAAAATTATAGTAAGAGTAATATAAAAGAACATCACAATCATAAGAAATAAGAGCATAAAATAAAGGACATAAAAGAGAGTAATTAAAAGAACGAGAGAGGTTGGATCCCTTACATCGTGTCCGACATGACTCAATCGTTCTTTAATCTCGGAATAATAAAATTTGGTCAATTTATAATTTTTTAATGAAATAATTTGAATATTTTTATTCAGTTCATATCACATATTATAATGTTATAATAATTGGTTAAAAAAGTTAATTCATATCAGATGTTTTTGTCGATGTTCGGCACATGAGTAATAATTGAACTTGTTGGAAAAGAATTTTCCATGTAGTTATAGGTACATCATATCCATAATAGTATTGATGTTTTAAATATCATTTATATCCAGTATATATTCATTTTATACTATTCCATAGCATTCGGAGATAAAAAAAATTAAAAGCACCGTTCACGGAGACATTAGGGCATACGTACGCATGAACGCTACTTTCATTTTTTTCCATATTAATGGAATTAAAACAAAAAGATATATATATATATATATATATTATAATTCCATAATTATATTCATAATTTATATGTAATATATTACATATATATACATTATATATATGTACATATAATAGTACATAACATTTGGAGATAAGAAAGGAAATGTACCGTTCATGGAGACGGTAAGCCGTACGTACGGATGAACCCTACATTCATTTATTTTTTTTCTTTTATTAAATGATATGAAATAATAATGATATAAAGGTATATTATAATTCTAGTATTATATCATATTTAATACCATTAATTAAATCCTTTATACATCCCACATATGGCATTAACGAATCAAATCACTTTGAGGGGTTCGTAGTCTGCACTTCCTAAAATGAAGATATCGCGTTTACCCATAATGGAAACCATAAAGGTATGCCATAAATGAAAAATATAGAAGCTTAAGGAAAACATAAACATATTATATATCATATATAAATATCGTTACATCTTAATGTCCACCTTTTAATGTGTTAAAAGAATATTGAACAATCATCATTTCGTGAGGTAGAAATTCACCATCCACAGAAACAGTATGTTCTTTACATATTACATGTAGGTGTGTGTAATTGTAGCTCGAATAATTCTTATAAAAACATCCTAGTATATTTAATATACTGGTTTTGTTACATAATAATTTAATGAAAAGAGTTTAGGGGGTTGGATAAGCAAAATAAAACATAAGAACACAAGAGAAGACATTACCTTAAATTCGGGTAACTCTTCTTGGTTTGAGCTCAAAGGCTTCCTTGGAAAGGATTCTTCCCACAGTGAGGCTTCAATGATGAATATAGGGATGTGGAGAGATGAAATTGGCAGGGTTTGGCCTAGCCAATGGCTTGAGAGGTGTGGGTAAGGTGGTAGAGGTGGGGGCCTTTTATAAGAGGAGAGGAGGGGAACTCTTGGAAAGGTTTAAAATATTACTTTATTATAAAATGAATTTAAGTTTTAAAAGGTCCCACATAGATAAAATTCGAGAATAAGGTTATAAGGGTTTGAAATATATCCATCCAATAGGATTTTGACAAGTTTAGGTCTTAGATTTTACATTATCTTTTCATTTTATTTAAATCGTTAAATAAAGAGGTAATCGCTGCATTATCATGATGTCATAAATATATTAATTTATATAATGTCTAAAAATTATAAAAAAAATACTATGATGTAGGAAATCTTTTTATCATTCCAATTCCTATTTATAGTAAGAAATATGACTTGTATAACCCCATGTAAAAATTGTTTTATTAAAACAATTCATGTTTGTGTCATTTTAACTTTTACTTTAAATAAAATGCATTAATGTCATTATCTTACCCAAGTGGCAGCATGGGGTCCAAAAAATCGACCCATGGGTTTTCATGGTCGTCCATGACTCATCCAATAGGGTTAGGACAAGTGTCAAGTCATTTTCATTTTATTATAATATCATTTTTACCTTAAATCAAGCCAATTACCTCTAATCGCGATTAACAACTTAAAAGTTACTATTCACAAAAAAATTATTTTAATCTCATTGAACCACATTTTAAATATTAATGAAAAACATGTATGTCAGATTTTTTAAAATCAATACACAGAAGCAGAAAAGTTTCATTTAAACGAAAAATCAGTTTCTTTAACTACCACTTAGTGGTTTCACTATTCATCTAAAAATTGAAGTTTTTCCGAAAAATACCAAAAATTCACCCTAAGCTATATTTGATATTATGAATTCAAAAATGATGTCCATTTTAGAAAATTCAAAAAATTTCTGTTGCATTAATTAATTTAATAATTAATTCCCACTGTCAAAACAAATAACGTGTTTTTAAGAAACAATATCTATTAAAAGATTGACACAAGTTTAAGTCCAATTTCAAAGTGAAATTAATTACAATGACCACTATTGGATTAAATGGTAAAAATATATTCTAATTTCACTTTAAAAACAATTCAAATGATAATCTGATCATATAAATAAATTTAGATTAAAAAGTTGTTTTGAATTAAAATACAACATCTTTCACTATTCATTAAAAAAATGAACTTTATCGGAAAAATACCAAAATTTTACACAATGTAAATTTTTTTGTCCCGATTCTAAAGAAGAATTTTATTTTGTTAAATATAACACATAAAATTTTCAAAATGTGGATTTAAAAGAGGTTCTCCATCAAAAGGTAGTTAATCGACAATTTAATGAATATTAGAATGTTTATGCTTAAAATTTGGATTCATTCTAATTTTTAATCCTCTAACATTTTTTGTAAAAAGTAAAAATATTTGACAAACATATATAATCATTTTGTAGTTAGTTCTGTTCATTCCCACCATTACAATGGCTAGGCGTTAACTACCATTTAAAATAATATTATTTTATTTTTAGAGTGCAACGTATGATTTCAATGAAACTCATTGTTACGTATTGGGTACGCCTTCGAGAATAGAATTCCCTTTAAAGTAATATTAATATTCTATTCACAAATATGGGTAAATATAAAAATGTCATATTATTTATTTACCTGGGGTGTTATATCATTCCCCCTTTTGGGAATTGCGTCCTCGCAATTTTAAAATTGGGCTCGGAAACTTAATTGAAAGCCCCACATAGGAAAAGGAGTAAATTAAACCATCACTTTAAAAGAAAGAAAGGGAAGTACAATGGTCACCAAAGTTAACCCATACTAGGATTCCATTTATGAAAATATGTATATGGAAGAAAAAACAAAGGGTCATGTTATGAGGGAGAGTGATAGAAAACATGTTTAGGAAAAAGTTAACCATAAGAAAATCACCAATCATGTGATGGGTTAAATGGTATTCGATTCCCCAGTAGGAAAAGTTAACAGACTAAATTTTTGTTTTAAGTTACTCTTCATTGAGGAATTTAATTTTGAGCTTCAATAAAACGTAAGGAAACATAGTTACTTGTCATGTAGACTTTATATCTTACTAGATTTCTAACACTAACTCATATTTCCTCCAAACGATGAGTATTTCAGGATGTCTTGTTCGTATTAAGAGCTCTATAATCAACTTCTAGAGAATCACCTAATCCACAAAAGATAACTATTAATTTCCAATGTCTTCAAACCTTAACCAAAACCAATAAGGTTATTACAAGGTTAGATAATGCGCAAAAGGATAGTCCTTGATAAAAAGAAATGCTACTCTTAATCACTATAATTTGACCAACAATACCCAAAGTTCAACAAATACTATTCAATAAATAGCTATCCCTAAAATTATTCAATGTAATCCAAACTATGATTGAAAACCAAATCTCTGAAGGATTTAATCACATAGGCTTCCAAGGTAAATCTAAACCTTTATCCCCAAATAACATCAATTACTCTTAAAGTATCATATTAAAAAGCAATTAACCTAATCACATATCCTCCATGATAGGTTAATCATTTCTATAGATAACCCCAAAATCAACTTACTCTTAATTAATAAAAGCATATAACTAAAAAGAATCAATCAAACTAACCAGGGACATCACGTAGTCCAGTGGTAGGTGATAAATACTAGTTGCACAATGGTTGTGGGTTCGATTCCCGCAGCTTCGTCCGACGCGACAGGTTGTCACATGGTCTATGTGTTTTCCATTTTACAAAACTACATGATTCTTATAACATTCCCCAAGAGCAATAAAATATTAAAAAATAACAAAAAAATAGTTTAACCTCACGTTTATCTCATGCCTTCCATCAAAACATATAATAACAGAAAATTACCTCAAAAGTAAGGATCATATAAACTCTAAGGGATACCTTTATAACTATTACCTGAACTTCCACATCGATTGGTCATCTCGTACATGATGAATTATAGAACATACCAAGGTTTACGTGGTTGATCATGAATCCTTGATAGTTGGGTTAGAACAACCACAAGTTTCCTCATTGAATCCCCCATTTCATCCAGTCTCTTAATCAGAGATCCACCCCAGTTTCCATCAAACCCATTGTCACTTTGGTTCTTGCTAAATCCATCCATTTACTAAAAACCGAAATGTCAGTGTGCATATATCAACAAAATCATTATGTACTAATGAGGAGGATTACACTAAGATATACATACTCATTCACTTTATCTAAAACTATGACTCTTTCTGAAATCCGAGCCATTATGGTAATGTCACTTATGCTTAGAGAATACCCTAACCTCTAAATTTATCTAAACCTACCTCTGATACCAACTATAGGGCCCCATCCTTAAACCTTACTTAATCTTGAGTTATTACAAGATTACACATTGAGGATCTTTTCAGGTTTAGAGTTTTAGAGAATTAGATCATAAAACATGCATTACATCCCACATTTAAACAAAGTGGTTACATAAAAGATAGTATTTATTTTTTACCATCAACGGAAACATATTTAAAATAAAACATGGATTCTTTCATGACACTTCCTTGACACTATCATCATATCCTATACCATTCCCATGACCTGTGAAAAAAATTTCAAAAACATGGGATGAGCATAAAAAAGCTTAGTATAAATTATAAAAATATGGAAAGGAAACATTAGTACATATATACATAAGAATTAAATCATACTTTACCCATAAAACATAGGCACTTTAACATACCTCATCAAATCATGAATAAATCATAGAAATCATAAGACATAAAGGTAACATGAGGCATTAAAAACATTCTTACGTAGGGAGTAACCCTCTTGGTTACGTTTGGAATACCCATCATAGTATATTCACGAAATCTCTTGGGTGAAACCTTAATGTTTAACCCCTACACGTTACCCAATTCATTAGAGAGCTATATTAGGCTCACACGCCCTTAGTTTATCACGGGACCACCCATCTTCATAAACAATTCCCAAGAAACATAACATATTCGTATCACATAAAATATGCATAAAGGAAACAGAACCTTTCCATATTTCAATCAAAAGAGATCACATCATGATATTATCATAAATAAAAACATCTAATAAATCCATTAAAAATTTATGAGAGAAAAATCCATTTATACTTTGAAAATATTAAAAGAATACATTTAAAATAGATTTTAGAATCAAAGTATCCCATACCACATCGAAACTTTTGAATGGGGTTTAAAACATTAATGTCCATATAAATAAATCCTTAAAACCATTTTTAAAACATGTACATGGATGATAATTTTTTAAAATAATAAATCATTAAAACCATTTAAAACAAAGTTTTAATAAAAGAGTCCTTTTCCATTTCGAACCTTTAAGTTATAAGAAACATGAATGTAGACAATTTTCAAATCATATAAATGACATTAGTATAGACATAATATGGATATTGAATGTAAAAGGTGCTGTATATACACTTTAAAAAGAATAAAAGTGCATATCATCAAGAAGTGTCTCAAGGAAGAGTAATTCAGATGTAACCCCATTCAAAGATCAGGTCATTAGTGCGAGGATAAATCAATGACATAATTATTTGTGACAAGTATAAAAACACCCAATATAAGTGGATATATAGTGTAAAACAACCAGAGGTCATTCAAACATATTCACAGTATGACATATTCAATAACTACAAGTTTAACCCAATGAAATCGAAATTGGGTTAAGATGTTCCCTTGGTAAAATTCTACAGCCTAACAACGTCACTTTTAAAATTTATAAAATTAGTTGATGAGAGAGAAAATGGTATCTCATCACATGGAAATAAAATTTACATCAATAAGGATATATAAGAACATATCCCAATAAAAAGATGTAAATCAAAAGACATAACAGAATATGTCTTTTTAATAGAGTACTGTGAAAGGTTCCCTTACCGATTTGGACAACTTTCGAAATATACACCACATGAAAGAAGGGTCATACAAGGAAGATGTAACTACCCATAAATGAGTTTATATCATACTAATAGTAAAATAATGGGCACTAAATAAACCACCCAAAAGGAAATAGTGGCCAATGTAGCATGAATCTCATAGGAATGAAAATTGAGATGAAAACCCACATATTAAAATTTGGCAACCTAACGACACTACATAAAACATCCAAAAATGGATTTAAGAGATCAAATAGGGTCTCTCATCATATGAACATAAAATTTACAGTATTAGTAATATAAAAGAACATACCAATGATAAGAAATATGAGCTTAAAAGAAATGACTTAAAAGAGAGTACTTAAAAGAACGAGAGAGGTTGGATCCCTTACCTCGTGTCCGACATGACTCAATCGTTCTTTAAACTCCTGAATAATAAAATTTGTTCAATTTATAATTTTTAAGGACCTAATTTAATGATTATTATTTATTTCATATCAAATATTATAATTTTATAATAATTGATTAATAAAGTGAGTTCATATCAGACGTTTTTGTCGATGTTCGGCACATGAGTAAAAATTGATCTTGTTGGAAAATAATTTTCCATGTAGTTATAGGTACAACATATCCAGAATAGTATGGATGTTTTAAATATCATTTATATCCATTATATATTCATTTTATACTATTCCATAGCATTTGCAGAAAAAAAAATTAAAAGCACCGTTCATGGAGACGTTAGGTCGTACGTACGCATGAACGCTACTTTCATTTTTTGCCATATTAGTGGAATTAAAACAAAATGAGAGTAATATATATTATAATTATAGAATGATATTCATAATTTATATGTAATATATTACATATATATATATATTATATATATGTATTAATAATAGTATATAACATTTGGAGATAAGAAATGAAATGTACCGGTCATGGAGACGGTAAGCCGTACGTACGCATGAACGCTACTTTCATTTCGTTTTTTGTCTTGTATTAAATGATATTAAATAATAATGATATAATGGTATATTATAATTCCAGTAGGATATCATATGTAATACAATTAATTACATCCTTTATACATCCTACATATGGCATTAACGAATCAAATCACTTTGAGGGGGCGGTAGTCCGCACTTCCTAAAATGAAGATATCGCGTTTACCCATATTGGAAACCATAATGGTATTCCATAAATGAAAAATACATAAGATTAAGGAAAACCTAATAATATTATATATCATATATAAATATAGTTACATCTTAATGGCCACCATTTTTTGGTGTTAAAAGAATATTGAAAAATCATCGTTTCGTGAGGCAGAAATTCACCATCCACAGAAACAGTATGTTCATTAACCATTAGATGTAGGTGTGTGTATGTGAAGCTATAATCCTTATTATAACAACATACTAGTATATTTAAGATACTGTTTTTGTTAAAAAATAAAGGAATGAAAAGATTTTAGAATGTTGGAGAAGCAAAATAAAACATAAGAACACAAGAGAAGACATTAACTTAATATCGGGTAACTCTTCTTGGTATGAGCTCAAAGGCTTCCTTGGAAATGATTATGCCCATAGTGAGGCTTCAATGATGAAGGTAGGGATGTGGAGAGATGAAATGGGAAGGTGTTGGCCGAGACAATGGCTTCAGTGGTGTGCGTAAGGTGGTAGAGGTGGGGGCCTTTTATAAGAGAAAAGGAGGAGCACTCATGGAAAGGTATAAAATATTACTTTATTATAAACTGATTTTCGGATTTTAAAGGTCCCACATTGATAAAATTAGAGGATAAGATTATAAGGGTTTTAAATAAACCCATACAATAGGTTTTTGACAAGTGTATGTCTTATATTTTACATTATCTTTTCATTTTATTTAAATCATTAAATAATGAGGTAATCACTGCATCATGATGATGTCATAAATAATTTAATTTATTTAATGTCTAAAAATTAAAAAAAATACTATGATGTAGGAAATCATTTTAGCTTTCCATTAACTATTTATAGTAAAAAATATAACTTGTATAACCCCATGTAAAAATTTGTTTTTGTAAAACAAAACATGTTTGTGTCATTTTAACTTTTACTTTAAATAAAACGTATTAATGTCATTATATTACCCATGTGGATCCATGGGGTCCCAAAAATCATCCCATGGGTTTTATTGGTCGTCTGTGACTCATCCAATAGGTTTAGGACAACTTTCAAGTCATTTTCATTTTATTATAATATCATTTTTACCTTAAATCACACTAATTATCTCTAATCGCGATTTAAAACATAAAAATTACTATTCACCAAAAAATTATTTTAATCCCATTGAACAAAATTTTAATTCATAATGAAAACCATGTATGTTGGATTTTTTAAAATCAAAACACAGATGTGGAAATGTTTCATTTAAACGAAAAATCAGTTTCTTTAGCTACCACTTAGTGGTTTTACTATTCATCAAAAATTGATGTTTTTCAGAAAAATACCAAAAATTCCCCCTAAGATATATTTGATATTCTGAATTAAAAAATGATGTCCATTTTAAAAAATTAAAAACATATAAGTTGCATTAATTAATTTAATAATTAATTCCCACTGTGAAAACAAATAACGTGTTTTTAAGAAACAATATAAATTAAAAGATTGACACTAGTGTAAGTCCAATTTCAAAGTGAAATTAATTACAATGACCACTATTGGATTAAATGGTAAGAAAATATATTCTAATTTCACTTTAAAAAAAATTAAAAATATCATATAATAATATAAATAAATTAGATTAAAAAGAATTTTTGAATTAAAGTACAACATCTTTCACTATTCATTAAAAAAATGAACTTTATCCGAAAAATAGAAAAAAATTACACAATGTAAATTTGATGTCCCGATTCTAAAGAATAATTTTATTTTGTTAAATATAACACATTAAATTTTGAAAAAGTGGATTTAAAAGAGGTTCTCCATCAAAAGGTAGTTAATCGACCATTTAAATAATATTAGAATGTTTAGGCTTAAAAATTGGATTCATTCTCATTTTTCATCCTCTAACTTTTATTGTAAAAAGTAAAAATATCTGACAAACATTTATAATCATTTTGTAGTTAGTTCTGTTCATTCCCTCAATTACAATGACTAAGCGTCAACTACCATTTAAAATAATATTATTTTATTTTTAGAGTGCAATGTATGATTTCAAAGAAACTTATTGTTTCATATTGGGTACGCCATCGAGCATAGCGTTCCATTTAAGGTAATATTAATATTTTATTCACAAATATGTATAACTATAAAAGTGTCATATTCTTTATTTACCTGGGATTTTACACATTAGGGCACCAAGTGAAGATCGCATACTCATGCATCATCTCAAGTTTACCCAATCAAAAACAAATTCAAATTACCAAAAATAGAGATAACATGACCAACACTGAGCCAGACAACTATGTATTCATGATTTAATGAATGGTATTAACCTATGCCCATTGAAATTGAGAACATGACCACTTTTGGGATCCTGAATCTCTATTGACCAATGAGGGTACACATGATGCACTAGGTAAGGACCAGACCATCTAGACCTTAGATTTCCCTGGTGTAGATGAATTTTTTAACTATATAATAGCATGAATTTTACCGGTTAAATTTTTTTGACTTTGATATTCCTAGATTGGTAGGCTTAAACATTAGATTTATTGATCCTTGAGTTTTCATGAGCCTCTATCCTATGTTTCTCGAGTTCATTAAGATCTAATTTACTTTTTTTCAGCAAATGAATGTAAAAGTTCATTTTTTATTGCCCAAAAGGCTTTATGCTCAATTTAAATATGTAAATGACATGATTTTCCATACACCAATCTATACGGTGACATGTCAAGGATAGTTTTTAAAGTAGCTCGATATGCCCAAAGGGATTCTAAGAGTTTCTTAGAACAATAATTCATAGAGGGATTGATAGTTTTTTCCAAATTTTCTTAATTTCTCTATTTTACAACTCAGCTTGACCGTTGGATTGAGGATTGTATGAAATGGAATCTTTATGAGTAATATCATACTTAGACATGAGTTAAGAGAATGGACGGTTGTAGAAATGGGTTCCATGATCACTGATTATAGCCCTCAGAAGTCAAAATCTAGAAAATATATGCTCTTTTAGGAATCATATCACAACATGATGGTCATTAGTCTTGGTGGGAATGACCTCAACCCATTTGGAGACATAATAAACAGCTAATAGGATGTAGAGGTATCTCATAGAGTTTGGAAAGGGTCCCATGAAATCAATTCCCCAACAATCAATGATTTCAATGACCAGAATAGGATTGTGGGGAATTTGATTCCTTTTGGTAATGGATCCTAATTGCTGACACTGAGGATACATTTTGAAGAATTGGATGGAATCCTTAGTGAGTTTAGGATATTAGAAACCACTTTGGAGGACCATTGTGGTTGTTTTCTTTGTAGAAAAGTGTCCTCCACATGCCTCACCATGACAAAATTTTAGAATGGACTCTTCCTCAGACTCGGAAATGCATATCCTGATGATTTGATTAGGACATAACATGAAGAGGTAAGGATCATCAAAAACATAGTGTTTGACATCAAAAATGAATTTCCACTTATATTGGGTCCCCTAGAATTTTGGAATCTCACCTGTCACCAAATGGGTTGTTATGTCAGTATACCAAGGGCAATCACTCAATGAATAATGGTGCTCATCGGAAAATGAATCAGTCACAGAGAGTTGGTGTGAGATGTCATTGAATTCCATCCTAGATAGGTGAGCAAATAATACATTTTCAACATCCTTTTTATCCTTAATGGTTAAATTAAACTCTTGAAGAAGAAGGACCCACCTAATTAATCTATCCTTGGCATCTTGTTTTTGGAAAATGTATTTTAGGGCTGAATGGTCGGTGAAGACAATTATTGGTGATCCAAAGAGATAAGACCTGAATTTCACAAAGGAAAAGAAAACAGAAAGAAAATCTTTCTCAGTGATGGTTTAGTTAATTTCTGCATCATTTATTTGTTTTCTTTCATAAGCATTTAGACATGGAGTTTTCTTACACTGTAGTCCTAAGACTGCTCCTACAGTGAAGCCACTTGCAACACACATGTTCTCGAACGAAAGTTTTCAATTTGGCGATTTTATTATAGGTGGAGATATAATAGTTCAATTGAGTGTATATAATGATTCCTCATAGCTTTCCGTCCATAAAAATGGAGCATCTTTTACCAATAGAGCACAAAGAGGTTGAGAAATAGAGCTGAACTTCGTAATGAAAATTCTATAAAAATCAGAATATCCTAAGAAGAACCTCAAGTACTTAATAGTTTTGGAGAGTGAAGGTGATGAATGATTTCAACCTTAGTTTTATCAACATCAATCCCTCTAATAGTTACCAGATGACCTAGAACATGTCATTCCCTTACCATGAAATGGATTTTTTCCCAATCCTTATTGGTTATTAATGTGATTCCACCCTTCTCTAGAACCACATGGATTTAGCTACCCCACTCACACTTAGCTATAGGATAGATTATTCCAGATTTTAACAATTTCAAATGTTTTTTTCCGACTACTTCCATGTGATTAGGAATGATTCTCCACTGAGGTTGACAAAATGGTTTTGAATCGGATCCTATAACAATTCTATGAGTCTCGATAAGTGGTCTAATCCCAGGAATATCAGATAGGGTCCATCCAATTTCTTTCATGTTTCTCATAAGGACATCTAGATGCATCCTCTCATGATCGGCTTCAAGAGAGGAAGAAATGACAACAATAAAGGATTGATTTTCACCCAAGAAGGCTTACTTGAGTGATGAAGGAAAAATCATAAATTCATGATCAAAGTGGTTATCAATTTATAAGAAAGGATGAGACTTTGTATTGACCTTAGTTTCATTGATTAGATTTTTTGACAAAATTGGTTCCTTGTGAAAAGAATTTTCATCCACTAAATTAGCTATAGTAGTGTCATGAATGGGTATGGACTCGATGTTATTGATTTCACCCATGGTATAATTGACTAGTGATTCTAGAAAATCACCAATAGAGCTATCTGAATGAGATTGAATCCATGGAGACAAATTTCCCTCATGTGAACAAAGAAAATCACTCTCTTCTTGACATAAACATACTTAAGTAATTCCTTGATGTTCCTTGAGTTCACTATCAACACTACCTATCCAATTAACCTCATGCATCTCTTCGTCATCCCAAATTTGAGGGTTTTCATTATAGATTATCAAGTATAGACTCATGTTTCCAAATGTGGTGGTCATGTTCCCATTTCAGACTCGGATAATAGAGTTGATTGTTGCAAGGAAGGGACGACCAATGATGATTGGGGTTTTCTCAATAGGATGGAATCTTGGGTGATTGTCAAGAACAATGAAGTAAGCTGGGTAAATTAAATTTTCAACTTTCACCAAAACATCCTTTAAGAACCCCTTTGATACCCTAATACTATGATCAACAAGTTTAAGTGTGACAGATGCTGGTTGGAGCTCTTCTAGGCCCTATTGGTAGTATACAACATAGGGGATTAAATTGACACTAACAATTAGGAAACATAAGGCCTTGAAAACTTTTCTCTCTCCTAGTCCAACATTGACGTAAGGGAAACCCGATACTTTCATCTTTGGAGGAATTGTCTCTTGAATGGTGGTAATCACATTATCAGCCAAAAGGACTTGGTTTATTTGTGATTTTTTAATGTGCACAAGTCCTTAAAGTACATTGAGTATCTCGGAATGGTTTGAATATCATTGAGTAGTGGAATGTTCAACTTGGCTTGTGTGAATATTTCCCTCAATGTTTCACTCAAATAGGGCTTGGTTTTCCCCCTCATGCGTTGACTAAATGGTGCAGGTTGTGGGGTTGTTTTTTTATGGGTTATGTCATAAACAATTTTATCATGTTTTTCAGTTTGATAATGTGGTTAATTTTAATTTTCATTAGTGTTTTAAGCTTCATCTGGTTTTTAATTATTTGTTTAGTTTTCTCAACTCATTTCCAACTTCTTAGAACAGTCACAAACTTTAGTTGTTCGTGAGTTGTTTGAGTGCAACATGACTCTCCCCTTATTGTTTATTGTGGAATGGCTACTGTAGGCATGGTTTCCTTTCCAGTTTTGATGTTTTGAAGTTCTTATATCCGTGAAGATACTTCTAAGTTCATCCTTTCCATTTGATTGCATAGTTGTTCAAGGATTGGGAGAGGGACAGATTGGGAATGGGCTTGTGTTGGTTGGGTTATCCTCGGAAGGTACTTTGGTTTTTGGATGGGTTGTTGGTATTGGACTGGAGGATGTTGGTATTGGACTAGTTGTGGTTGTCATTGGTTATGGTTTTGAAAATTTTGTGTAGGGTTGGGGTTTGGTCCTTGTGGTTGGATAAGTTATTGGTTATCATTCCATCAGAAGCCTGGGTTGTCATTATACCTTGGGTTGAATGTGTTTGGGTATTGGAGCTTTTGAAAGTTTAGAGCATTGACTTAAGTAGGTGCTCCTCCTAAAAGTAAATCCTTGATGGATGAAATGGTTGGGAAGATGTGTTTTTGTGTTCATACTTGTCCCAGATTTCGAAAACAGGGTTTATAGTTTGGATTTCATGGATTTTCTTATGGTATATCTCTTCATCCTTCCTAGAGAGTGCTGCATGTTTCGCCCTAAGGCATTTCTCTTCTCTTAGTTTATGCATTCCAGTAGTTCGTTGTGGATTTTCAGAATAAGGTGATGTTCCCCATGTTTGGTTTTGTCCAGCAAGGATTTCAAGATACTCATAAGCATCATTTGGAGATTTCTTTTTAAAGGTCCCATTACACATCATGTCAATCAATTTTTTATTCAACGATCCCAACCCTTCATAGTAAATTATCACTTGTTCATGAATAGGAAATCCATGGTGTGGAACCATGTTTAGGTTGTCATTGAATCTCTCCCATGTTTCAAAGAATAACTCTCCCTATTTTTCAAAAATGTTTTTCATGCTCTTTTTAAGTGCTATTGTTTGGTGGGGAAATTATTTTTTGTAGAATTACATTTTTTATTCGTCCAATGAGTGGATTGATGAAGGTCTCATATTATTTAACTACTAATTTTCTCGATCCTTAATTGATAATGTAATGATCCTCATCTTAGCAGACTCATGTAAATGTGGTGAGCACATGGTTTCAACAATGTCATTGAACTCCTTTACATGAAGGAAAAAAATTTCTGACTCCATCCCATTGAAGGATTGAAGGTGGTTTAGGACATGAGGTTTAAAGACATAATGGGCAAATTTTAGGGAGGCATGCCTAATGAAAGAGGGTTAATTGGTCCAGGTAGGTGTAAGGTATTCATTCGTGGTTTGATCGACTACATTCCCCAAATTTGGGGCGGCCTCATTTGGATTTCCATTTTGGTTCCAACTTGGGTTTATGAGTTGGTTTCTTTTAAGACCCCCCATTGAAATTGACTCAATCTTTGACTCTGGGGTATTAGGATGATTAGGATCCAATGGAGTACTTGAATCCCGTATCCTTGGACTTTCCACCCTAACAAGTCTGTTTGAGTTATTGCGAGTGTTGGAGGACATGCACCAAATTAAAAAAAACAATGAAGGGAAAAGATAAGAGATATTGGGTGAGAATAGAATAATTGGGGTGAGGATTGATAGTTTTTCTCTAATGATCTTACTTGGTCCTGGAAAACAGTGTCAAAATTTTGTGTGGCCCAAATTTACCCAAGTTCTAAGGTTAAAGTGGTCGCTTGCAGTGCAACTTGGGTTGTCGAATCCTTAGAGACCTAAGAAGAACCTTTAAGCACTCAATGAAAGTATATGGATTTTTGGCTATGAAGTGGCCAAATAGGGTTTATTTTAGATGGTTTTAAAAGAGAACCAAAATATCTATGTGAATTCAAATTATGAGAAAATTAGTTGATCCTAGGTTATTGCTCGGGGTGGATTGGATGAATTATCATTTTCTTTTACAATTTCATTTTCATTAACTTGAGAAGAACTCATGATATGAATAAAAACTACCATAATAACATTATTATTAAACACTCCAAAACCCATACTAATCACCTATACACAGGTAGTATCATTTTCATGGGAACTCCAATTTAAAGAATCTAATTAGCACATAAAAGTGGGGCGAATAAATTCAATAAGGAAGATGAATGGAGAAAATCACTTAATGAAAGAAACTCAAATAAAAGAAATTAATAACATTTAGAGAGTGATAAATAACAACCAATCCATCCCCTCTCTACATCCTTTAATCAACCCATTAAGGAGCTATCCCTCCATTGATAACATGTTCTTAACGAAAGCGGGATGTAGACTTATGAGGGTGGAATTGAAGAAGTAAAAAACTCAAAAATAAAGATCACTCCACCATTGTGTGATCAAAATCACAATGATTTGTGTGAATAAGTTCAAACCATAAGGAAACAGTGTCAAGGTCATATGATTAATAATTAAACAAGGGAATAATAAGAACGTTTATTGAAAACTATTGTGATTCAAACAACTTACATGAGAAGGAAAAATGCTACAAAGACAATTTGGCATACTAACATTACAATCAAAACAAAGCTCCAAGATCCTTCAAATCTTCCAACACTACTACATTAAATAGTAATTTTGGAAGTCTTTGGATGCACCCCATCATCCCATGTTCCTTTAACTTATATTTTCATTGAATGGTGGGTGTACAATTATTGGAGATGTGACTTTTCAACTCATTCCTTGAAGTGGGAGCCAACTTGCATCCACTGAACCAAAGCGCCGAAATATACTTCTATAAGGCATAATTGGTGTGGTCCATAGAAGACTTAAATTAATCCCCAGTTGTCTCTTAATAGTATGTAATATTTAAGCAACGAATATTTGGTGGTTTGCAAGCTTGGATTTAAATGGTTGGTTGTTTTTCTGGGCCGCAGAATCTGGCCCAGAATTGCATCATCAAATTGGGCCACCTAGAAATTCATTTAAACATTCAAATTTTCTTGAGTGACTGTGTAATTTAATGTTTCCCGTGATTTCTTCTAACTCCATTTAAAATTTGGGACTCATTGGACTTGAATCATGGCCTCTACAGTACTTTTATTGGGCTATTAGCCAGCTCACTTCGCCCAGAATGTTTTTGGTTCAAGTCCCATTTTGGTGGTCTTCCAAATTGAATCTTCAAGAGCTCCAAAAGATTGAATTCTTATTTATAGAATGGGAGACCTGAATATAAATTATGAAAATAAAATCAAGACCATTTTTTATTTTATGAGATGTTCAAAAATTTACCATGTAATAGTGCATTTTAAGAAGTAATTACAACCATGATGTGAAATGATTTTCAAAGTGTAAAATTCACTAAAACGATATTTATGAATAGAAAATCACATGAAAACTATATAAAATAGACAATGAATAATAGCAACTTATAGTGGATAATCACCACTCATCTGTATACACAATATTGTGTGTGTGTGTGTGTTTTTGTGTGTGTGTGTGAGAGAAGGATAAAATTCAAATGTGATTTTGGTTTTGATAAATGGAAGCCAAATTTTAATCCCTGATATGTATGGGTGCTTCATTGTAACACCCCATCCCTACCTCATTGTCTTGAGGAGGCAGTGAGGGTTACTTGTCCTTAAGCGATGTTCACAAGGCCATAAAGGTTTTGAATAAATGCTGAGGGCTCTGAGATCAATTGGGGAACGATTTTACCTTGAGAAAAAACCAAGTAAACAATAACAACTAAATGATGCATGTCAACAAAACCGAACTCATACATTACCAGAGACAACCAGACATACCATAATCTCACATACCAACACAACATCATAGTACAATATGGAAGACTCAACAAGAACACCATGATCCATGACACCACCACAGCTCCAACCCAAGCTCCAAGCTCCAATTTCCACCAGGACATCACAACACACCACTAAAGGAGGCTGATGCCTTACCATTGACCATGTCACGGTACACAACATCTGCAATGACACCAATGTGCCAAAGAAGGGGGTGAGTATTAAAACTCAGTAGGTTTTCCCTAAATGACTTCCCTACACATGCCACTAGGATAAAAACGTTAGCACATTTATATAAAACAGTTTATATAAAATAAATCAGAAGTGCAACCATTTTCATTAGATAAACGTGCCCTTACCTGGCCATCACATCCAAACCAAGAAAACAATAGAAATCGAACCAAACATTCCAAAAACCATTCAATCATTTATATGTTAATAGAACAACTTCCATCTTGCAAAGAAATAAAAAAAACAATCAAAACGGTTGGACTTCTGCCCAACCCGTTCACCCATTCACAACAAAGAAGTACTTCCTGATCACTATTGATATGGTGGTTCTTCCTACCACTATCCACCCTCATTTTCATAGTGAGACATCCCGCCCACATCAACACAATATTTCAATCAATCCAACCAAGCATAAACCCACCAAGGTCACAACAACATGCAATCAACCAGGTTCCATTGCATATCAATCCACTTCAATAAATCACCCATTTATTGAAAACAATTTTCCATGCCAAACCATATTTCAATAAAACAACACTTTTATTGAAAACCATTTCTACGAATCATTTTCACAAATCAACCATACCATTCCAATTTAAAATCTCCATTTTAAAATTCACAACAAAAGCATTTCACCATAAAACCATCTTTTTCCCAAAAATTCCCAAAACATCACCCAAGGGATTTTCCACCAATTTCGCACATCAAAACACAATTAATTTCAAGAAAAAAAAATTAATTTTAACAAGGAACCACTAGTTCTAACCAAGTGGATTCAAGAAGAAGCCGCCTACCTTTAGGGTTTCGATGAACCAAGCCCACAATCAACCGCACCTCCAATCCGGAAAACGCATCACCGACACCTCTCTAGACCACTTTCCCTAAAATCCACAAGACTTAATATTAACATCTAAGAAAACCCCAACACTATATCTACGCACAACAAGTCTAGATATAGAAACCCAATAAATAGAGGGATGTAGATCTAGAGGAAAACACAAGAGAAACAAGAGGACAGACTTACCCTGGAGAAATCACCTTGAATCCACTTGAAACCCCTTCAAAAACCTTCCAAAATGAGTGGTAGAGCACCCTTAAACCCTAAGAAACCAAAAAAACCGAGTGAGGATCGAGTGAGAGGAAGAGAGGAGTGAAATGAGGAAATCTCGAGTGAGCTCAGGTTTTAAAACCCTAACATTAAGTGGCCGCAGGGTTAGCCTGCACGGTTTGGAAAACTGTGCGCTAACCGTGCCCATGCCACAGCCTCGAGAGCCAGAGTCCACACAGTTTCCTCGCACGGTTTGGAAAACTGTGCGCAGGCTATGCGGATCCTACTGTATCCCCTTGCACGGTTTCCGAGAGCATCTGCACGGTTTACACTAACCATGCTCAAACCGTGCACAACTTTATAAGCCACCAAACTCATCCAAAACCATTTCAAACTCTCCCAACCTCTTTCAAACTCATTCCATGAACATTATATACAAAAAAATTCATAAATAAAGGCCACATACCTCAATCCAGGGGTGCTACATTCTCCCCAACAAAGGACTTTCAATCCTCAGAAAGTTGTGAACCCACCCTTTGCCGAAATTTCTCGGGCCACTGCTCGACCTTATCATTCTCCTACTCCCAAGTCTCTTATTGAATCTAAAAATGTTTCCACAAAACATGAACTAAAATAATTCATTAACCATGCAAGACATTCTCTTGCATATCCATAACCCGCACTATATCGTGTACCAACAAAACATCCGGTTCTAGCTCAACATGATCCCATCAAATTAAATGGTCACGATCCAGCTGATACATTTTAAACTGTGGAACATGAAAACATTGTGCACCGCAATGAACCGTGGTGCCAAAGCCAAAGATAATCCACCTCACAAAACCGATCAAGAATCTCAAAAGGTCTAATATACCATGGAGATAACATTCCCTGCATTCCAAACCGACGATGTCCCAACCTAGGAGAGATCCTCAAGAACACATGATCACTCACCTCGAATGACAACGGTCGTCGATGATGATCCACATATGATTTCTGACAACTCTGAGCCGTCTGCATTCTTTTCCTGATCAAATTGATCTTCTCCGTAGTCTCCTGTACAAGACTCGGTCCAACCATCGGAGACTCACCCGTTTCCACCCAACATAGAGGAGAATGACACAGTCTCCCATACAATGTGTAAAAAGGAGCCATCTGTATGGATTCCAGATAACCGTTATTGTATGAGAACTCAACCAGCGATATGTGCTCCTACCATGAGTAACTAAAATCTATAACATAAGAAAGAAATATATCCTCCAGAGCTTCTATCATTATCTCGGATTGACCATCTGTCTGAGGGTGATACGCCGTACTCATCGTCAACTGCATTCCAAGGGCTTGTTGTAAGGATTTCATGAAACAAGATGAAAAAATCGGATCTCTAACTGATACAATCGAAACAAGAAGACCATGCCTCTTTACCACCTCCCGGGTATAGATTTTGGATATGTCCTCCACCATATAAGATTCAAAAATCAGGATGAAATGGGCCGACTTCATTAGCCGATCCACTATCACCCAAATGGTATCGTGCGTCCTAACCATTCTTGGGAGACCTATGACAAAATCCATCGATATCTTCTCCCACTTCCAAAAATGGATTGGTAAAGACTGCAACATTCATTCTGGCCACTGATGTTGTACCTTGACCTGCTGACAAGTCAAGCATCTCGAAACAAACTCAGTCTCACTTCTCTTCATACCAACCCAATAAAACTGTGCTTTCAATGATTTATACATCTTATGAATTCCAGGATGAACAGAACACCTGGAATGATGATACACCATGAGAAGATCCTCCTGACAAGCAACTGGTACAACCATCAGATTCTGAAAACACAAAACTGAATCTCCATTCAGTTTCCAACCCTAAATGGTCTCCCCACCATTGAGTCTCAACCCCATGGGCACACACACAGAATCAGATATCTGTGCCTCTCTAACCAGGCCAACCACGTTAGGAATAAATGATACTGAAAAGAAGAATGCTATATCACCCTGGTCCTCACATTCCAACCACATATCAGTTATAACCGACAACAACTGCCACTAGTCTGATGCCTGTTTCACCATTTAATCATATGATTTTCTACTAAATGATTCCGCCACCAAATTTCCCTTACATGGTGTGTACATCAAGTAAAAATCAAACATGTGGAGATATTACATCCATCTCATTTGCCTCACGTTCAAATCCCATTGCGAGAAAATATGTTTCATGCTCTTATGATCGGTATATAACATGAATTTCTCATCGAAGAAATAATGACGCCAAACATTCAAAGCATGGACCACTGCTTCCAACTCCAAATCATGAGTTTGGTAGTTCTTCTCATTCACTCTAAACTATCATGATCCATACACAACCACATGATTCCCTTGCATGATAACTCACCCCAATCCTGATCATGATGCATAACCATGCACAATACACCCTTTTCCTAATTTTGGAAAAACAATGATTGGTGGTGATGTAAGACCACTCTTTAGCTCTTTGAAACACTGTTGAAACTTTTCATTCCACTGTAATGGAACATTATTTCTTGTCAATGATGTCATTGGAGAAGCCAAACGTGAGAAATCAAAAACAAAACGTTGATAATACCCAGCTGGACCAAGAAAACTGCATATCTCAAACACATTATTGGGCGGTTGCAATGAGAAAACATCCTCTATCTTTTCTGGATCCACTAAAACACCTTTTTCAGAAATTACATGGCCATGAAAATGAACTTCCTGTATCCAAAATTCACACTTTGAAAACATTCCATACAATTGATGATCCCTCAAGATCCCCAACACTTTAACCAAGTGCTGCTCATGCTCCACCCATGTCTTTGAATACACCAGAATATCTTCGACAAACACCACCATGAATGAATCCAGATATCTTTGAATTATCTGATTCATCAAAGACATAAACACAACTGGAGCATTCATTAGACCACAGGTCATAACCACATGTTTATAATGTCCATATATACTTCTGAAAGTTTTTTTATAAATATCCTCCTTCCTCACCCGCAATTGATGATATCCCAACCTCACGTCAATCATGGAGAACCACTGGGATCCCCTAAACTAGTCGAAAAAATCATCAATTTGTGGAAATGAATATTTATTCTTTATCGTAACTTGGTTAAGTCTATGATAATCAAAACAAAGAATTAAGTTTGCATCCTCATTTTTTACAAACAACATTGGTGATACCTACAGAGACGTGTTAGTTCAGATAAACCCTTTGTTTTCTAACTCTTCCAACTGGATTTTCAATTCCCAAAACTCAACTCGTGTCGTCTGATAAGACAGAAGGGAGATAAAACTGGTCCCCGGAAGGAGATCAATCTTAATATCCACTTCTCTTACGGGAGGTAACCCAACGAATTAATCAGGAAAATCGTCCATGAACTGACCCACCACTATCGGAGGAACACTCTGCTGAACACCCTCTACCGATTCCAATGACAACATCGCCAACTGATACAATAATGTACCCACTACGGGTGGCAACAAACCCATTGTACCCCTGTCTTTCGTGCCTCTCTCCTCTAAAGAGATGGCTAACAACATCGTGTGTCGTAAAAGCCAATGTTCATGCATCACAGTCGATGTGGGACTTAAAGCCACCAGCCAATCCATTCCCATGATTACATCATACCCATCCATCTCAAGCATTGAGAAATTCCACACTATCTAAACCTCGACCACAATGATACAACATTCTCTACACAAGACGGCTCGACACTCTCTTTGACCCAGAAGAGTTTGATGTTTTAAAATTGAAAGAATCATTTCTACCTTTAATCCTAGAAAATTAACCACATGTGTATCAATAAAAGAGTGTGAAGAACCCATCTCAAAAAACACATGCATCAAGGTATAATTTAAAAGAATATTACCTCACACCATGGATGGTCCGGATTGATCATCCACCACAACATTCTCAGCTTCAAACACATGTTTCTTTCCACACTCTCCTCTTTATTGTTTTTTTGAAGAATCGTGGTATTCTGAGAATCACCATGACCCACATTACTCTGTTGTCAAGGGGTATGTTGTTGCCCCCGTCCTGTCGAAGAATACGATGTTTGTGATCCCTGAGTAGTGTCACATGCACCCGACCATGGAGTATTCTAACAATAACGCTGCATATGCCCCATCTGCTTACAATTATGACACGCTCGAGTTTGTTCTGTACAATCCCGCTTGATGTGGCTCATATAACCACACTGAAAACATCCAGGCTTGCTTTGGGGATTTGGAGGAAGATTTATCGATCCTGCCATTGGATTATAAGTCATATTCCCACCCTGAGAATAAGTGTCCCTCCATCTCTTGAACCCAGTGTTAGATTTCCCACTATTCCCAATGGATACCACCATGCTTCCCCTACCCAGAGATCCCAAAAAGATCCCGCTCAGCCATTGAGGCTCTATTCACCATCTTTATATAATCATCTATACACTGCAATGATATCTTTGAATGAATTTTTGCCACATCCTCGCTTCAAAGATCCTTTCCTTCAATGACATGCTACCCGCCACCACGGGTGCAAACCACACTAAGTTCGTAAACATTGCTGCATACTCCATCACAAACATTAGCTCTTGATACAAACTGAATAATTAATTCATATGATAAATTATAAACATATGTAGGTATAATTGTTTGTTAAAAAATTCCTCAATTCCTTCCCATGTCTTACCCTGGTCTGTCCTAACTTGGACTACAAACTCCAACCACTGAAGGGCAAGATATTCTAACATGTACAAGCCAACTTCAATTTCAGCTCTACTAGTGTTCCCATGAACTCAATGATCTTGTTCATTCTATTCAACGATGCTTATTCCCTTTCTGGCTCTGAATCACCCCTGAAGATGGGTGGATTCTGCCTTTGAAACTGAACTTCATGATCTATAGGCCTTGGTTCATCTGTTTTTTTCCCACTTCCCACAACTTGGAATGCTTTCACTATAATTTTCACTAGATGCTAGTTTCACCTGAGGCTCATGTGCAACCACGTTCTCAGCATCCTCCTGTAATTGGTCTCTACGAAACCTACCTGTATCCATTTCTATAAACAAGAAACAAAAAACCATGATTCTCACTTCAGTAGACAACACGCAATCCTATTTCAAATATCATTACACAAAACTATCACAATAAGGCATTCAACCAGTTCATATTTTTCCACATGTTCAATGTTTCACCATTTTGAAAACCAAACCATTTTCAAAATACAAATTTATTCACATTAAAATTTCACATATTCTTATCACATCATAAATCGTTATACCCCCAATAAAAAATGTATCCTAGAGGGAAGTAATTTATACCATGCATGTCATGCTCATCTCATTGGCTACACCCACAACAATGAGAAATCCAATGCCTATAAGTGTCTTCAAAACACTTATGTACCCAACTCCCTGGGAACATGAATTTTAGCATAAAAGGGATAGCTACGTCCTTTATTGCTATAAATTCCATGTTCCGACATTCCTACACCGTGCTACCATCTCGACTAAAGGAATGTACCACAACGAATGTCAACACCAAATATGAGAATCAACTCCAAAGGACAAAAAAACCACTTGTAACACCCTGCCCCAACCTCATTGGCTTGAGAAGGCGGTGAGGGTTACATGGCCTTATGTGACGTTCCTAAGGCTCTAAAGGATGGAAATAAATGTCTAGGGCCTCGAGAAAAATTGGATAACGATTTTCCCTTGAGACAAAACAATCAAAACAATCACAACTAAATGATGAATGTGAAGAAAACCAAACTCATACATTACCAAAGACAACTGAACATTCCATAATCCCACATGCCAGCACAACATAATTCAACATCATAGTACAATGCAGAAGACTCAACAAGAACACCACAAGCCATGACACCACCACAGCTCCACACCATGCTCCAAGCTCAAAGTTCCACAAGGACATCACAACACACCACTAAATGAGGTTTATGCCTTACCTTTTCCCATGTCACAATACACAACATCTACAAAGACACCAACATGCCAAAGCAGGGGGGTGAGTACTAAAACTCCATAGGTTTTCCCCAAATGAATTCCCTATACACTCCACTAGGATAAAACCGTTAGCACATTTATATAAAACAATTTATATAAAATAAATAACAAGTGCAACCATTTTCATAAGACAAAGATTCCCTTACCTGGCCATCACATCCAAACCATGAAAAAAAAGTAAATCCAACCAAACATCCGACAATCCATTTCATCATTTAAATGTTAGCACAACAACGTCCATCTTGCAAAGCAATGCACAACAAACAATCAAAATGGTGGGACTTCCTCCCAAATAGTTCACCCATTCAAAACAAAGCAGTACTTCCCGACCACTACTAATATGGTGGTTCTTCCAACCACTATCCATACCCCTTTTAATAGTGGTACTTCCCACCCACTTCAACACATCATTTCAATCAATCCAACCAAGCATAAACCCACCAAGGTCACAACAACATGCAATCAACCAAGTTCCATTGTATATCAATCAACATCAATAAATCACCCATTTATTAAAAACCATTTTCCACGCCAAAACCCATTTCAATAAAATAACCCTTTTATTGAAAACCATTTCTATCAATAATTTTCAAAAATCAACCATATCATCCCATTTTAAAATATCCATTTTAAAATCAACAACAAAAGCATTTCACCACAAAACCATCTTTTTCCCAAAAATCCTAAAAACATAACCCAAGGGAATTTCCACCAATTTCGCACATATAAACGCAACTAATTTAAAGAACAACAAATTAATTGTTACAAGGAACCACTAGTTCTAACCAAGTGGAGTCGAGAGAGAAGCCACCTACCATTAGGGTTTTAGTGAACTTGGCCCACTACCAACCGCACCTCCAATCCGTCAAACGCACCACCGACACCTCTCTAGATCACATTCCCTAACATCCACATTCCATAATATTAACATCCAAGGCAAACCCAACCCAAGATCTATACACAAAAAGTGTAGATCTAGAAAACCAAGAAAGAGAGGGATGTAGATCTGGAGGAAAACACAATAGAAACAAGTAGAGAGACTTAACCAGGAGAAATAACATTGAATCCACCTTGAATCCCCTTAGAAAACCTTCCAAAATGAGTGGGAGAGCACCCTTAACCTCTGAGAACCCAAAATATCGAGTGAGGCTCGAGTGGGAGGAAGAGAGGAATGAAATGAGGCAATCCTGAGTGAGCCCGGTTTTAAAACCCTAACATTAAGTGGTAGCACGGTTAGCCCTTACGGTTTGGAAAACCGTGCGATGACCGTGCGCACGCCACTGCCTAAAGATCCAGAGTCTGCATGGTTTCCTTGCACTGTTTGGAAAACCATGCGCAGGCTGTGCATAGCCTACTGTCTCCCCCCTGCACGATTTCCTGGAGCATCTGCATGGTTTACACAAATCGTACAACCCTTTAAAAGCCTCCAAACTCATCAAAAACCATTTCAAACTCTCCCACCCTCTTCCCAATTCATTCCATGCACATTAAGTACATAAAAATGCGTAAAAAAGGCCACAAACCTTAAACTAGGGGTGCTACGCTTGTGAATTGGGAAATAGAAACCCATGCAAAATTTAATTGCATGATTCTTTCTGAAATACTTATTTTTGTGAAATCTATTAAATATTTATCTGAAGTGAATTGGAATAATGAGACCCTTTTAGGATTCCTTAATTTTGATAAATGGATATTGATGGTAAATTTCCTATCATGGTCAGACATCAAATGTTGTTAAATGTTTTAAATGGAATCTTGATATAAATTTCCTATTTTATCATTGGGGAGTTAGTTAAAAAAAGTACCTTGAATTTTTAATTTGAAAAATTTTACATTAAGTTAGATTAATGATTTCAATTTATAAAGATTAAATTTGAATAAATATAAATTGTTTTGAAATGGAACAATAAGTTCTGACCTTGGTTAAACCCTCATGTACATGTAGCTTGAGATTTTACCTTTTAGATGCCTTGAAATGGGACCATAGGTTGTTTCCATAGGTTTATTTTTGCTTTTACAAATTTATTAGGTTTTTGGCTTCAATCTTATAACTTTTTATTATGGGACCAAATGATTGGGTTAAAGCATGTTCTTCGTAAGGGGCTATCCTATGGTAGGTAGAACCCTTAGAACATAATTCCTTATTTTTACATTGAGCTTTCTAATGTTTGGTGCCATTTAGGTGACATTTTCTGAAGTAGGTATTTCAGTTTTTAAATGACACCCTTGTTCGAATGGGTGTTCATGTTTTCCTTGAATTTTTTTATAGTTGTGATCATTGGGAAATGCTCGGATCCAAAAGGTTAGACATTCCTCAGTCATGGTTTGTGGATTAGTAAGTAATTTGACCATTTACTTTTCCATGGGTAGTACACATTTATATAAGGCGTACTGTCCATTTTTAAATGTTCTAATGAACAGAATGATATTAGTTGAATCATTGATCCTTGAGTTGTTGAGTGCAGTCTTGGGTCATCTCAATGTACAGTGACATGATTGTTATAGTACTGTGTTCATCCCAATGCTTGGGATGATGTTTCAAGACATGGGGTTTAGACATGCAGGCTGGTCTTTGTAGAGACCCGAAGCATAACGTACATGGACATTACATTACATTTGCGGAATACTTAGTACATAACAAAAAACACACACACAAGGATCGTAATAGTTTAGTGTCTTTGGAAACTCGGAATATAATCTTCTAATCGTGGTGAAAGATCTTCAAAATCTCCCATAAAGATCTTCCTTTTTTTTTACCTAAAACCTTTATTTATATCATGGGGAAAAGAAAACATAAAAGGGTGAGCTCAAATGCTCAGTAAGGGTAAACAAAAGAAATATCAATCACATCATATACAAAAGCACATAACTTTTGGAAATCTTAACCTGCAAAAGAGATCATAATTTCATAACATGGGGTAAATCATGGCAGTGAAATGTAATCACAATAATCATAACCTCAAACATGAAACTTTGTGTCATTCACACATAATCATAGAGAATCATTTCTTTTTAGTCAAGACTCATTGCCAAGACTATCTTAGTGGACAAAGTCCCTTTCTGAATCGAGTAACCCTCGTTTCAGTCCTGTTTCACTGAACCGGTATAACCTACCATTCCAGACCTGTCTATCTCATGAGATATAAAATCTTTACCCAATGCATTGGAGGGAGATATAGGTCCCACCCATCTTATAATGAATCCTTTCTTATGTGTGCCACATAATCATAAATCATACATCATCGCATAACCCATGTAATAAAAATGGGATTCTTAAACAACATGACATCATCAAACAATTCATATAAGATAAAAGAATTCATAACAATGTTTCCATCACAACATAATAAAATCCATGTAATAATAGGGATAAAAACAGCACCCTTTTATTATCATAGATGGAAAATAATTTTGATAAAATACTTGAACTTCATTCTTGAGAAAAAATATCCTTTCTACTTCAAAAAAACTTTTCCTTTCTTAACATTTCATACAATTTTAAACTAAAAGAAGTTGATTAAAAATAAACTTGAATACTTTTAAAGGAAGCTTCTTGGAAATAATTTTTTAGAAATCCATTCATTCCTTATAAGTTAAAAAAAACATTCTTCGTACTTTTGTCGGAAAAGTCAAAAAGCACCTCGTATGAAAAACGTCAAAAGATTCCTTTCATATTTTTTACTAAAAACCCACCAAATGGTAAAATTGGATTTAAACAATTGTATTTGGATGGAAATAATATTACATATTGAGGAAACATGGATGTGGATGATAAAATACACCCCAGTAATTACCAAAGTAAAAACAATCTCAGATAAAAGTGAGATTGTGATATTTCCCTTACCTTAGGTCCGATTTGCTTCGTATGTGTCTGAACCTCCTGTATAATGATTTAAATAATGTGATTGACTTATTACAGAATCATATTCATTGTTATTATATCATATATGGTTCACTTATGACATTATATTACCCGTTCTTTTGTAAATTCCATGTTAAAGAAGCGTTTTGGGTAAAATCGTTTCATTTATCGTAGGTGTTTTAACTTGTTGTTCTTGACATTATTATTACTTATATCATGATTTAATTACTTCCAGAATATAAAATATGATTTATATATCATATATATTCAGTATATATATATATAATAGATAGAAAAATGAAATGAAAAACACCGTTCATGGAGACGGTAGTCCGTACATACGCATGAACGCTGTTTTCCTTTCCTTATTGTCTTGAATGGAAGTAAGTAGATGACATACATATATATATATACATAAATACAGTAGCTTTATAATGTCATATATTTCATTATTATTTCTTATATATACTTTATAATCATTCTTAAATGGTTAACATGGAGAATGAATCTCATCGCGTCGTGGAGACGGTAGTCCGTACGTACGCACGAGCGATGATATCATTTCCATATATATTGAATTGAATTGGAGTGGATTATACAATATATCATAATCAATATGATGTTTTAATAACTATGTATAGTTATTCTTTACACCATTATACTCATCCATGTAAGGTGGTGGTGGAAAATAGATTACACCACGGCGTGGAGACGGTATTCCGTACGTACGCACGCGCGGTGATTTCTTTTTCCGTAGGATGGATAGATGGTGAAATAGGGTTGTTTCATACTTATAATAACATATCAGTATATGAGTGATACTGATGTTATTACTTAATAATGAAACAACCTAAGAAGAAGAAGTGGAAGAAGAAATAAAGATGAAAGAATTGGTAACGGTAATTACCTCTTCTTTGAAGCGCCTCTTTGAGACCTCCTCTTAGGGCACTAAAATTGGTCTTTGAAGAAGATAAGAACATCTAGGATTTTCTAGGGAAGTGGAGAAGAGATTTTGGCAGGGGTTGGCCGAGATTGAGTGCTCAAATTGGTGTGAGGAGGAGGGGGAGGAGGTGTCCTTTTATAAGGGAAGAGAGGGGCACCTTAGGAATATCTCAAAATATTATTTTATATTAAAGTCAAAATCGGTTTATAATGGTTCCAAAGGGTCTTATTTCGAAGATAAAGTGGGGATGGGTCGAAATCCTATCAACCAATAGGATTTAGACAAGTTTAGGTTATTATTTTAACCTTATCAATTAGATTTAACTTTAAGTTAAATAATTTAACTTTTACCGTGTCTTTTGGTTTTCTTACACTGTATGGTTAATACACTTACTATAACATGCCAAACGAACCCCAAATTGTTTATTATTAATATATATATCCTTATCTAAGTCATTTGGCCGAACCTTATATTTTTAGGAATAAAATGACAATTAATAATATAATATTTGATTTAAAAAATATTTTGTGTCAATTTTGACACTATTTGATATATGATTTTTGTTAAAGTCATAACAGAATTATATGTTCGACAAATGTTGATTAAATCAACACTAATATATCATAGTAACCTAGAAAATTAGTGGAATTCATAAAAAGTCTTAAATTACATTTATTTTGGTATTTATAACATCAATTATGTCAATATTTCATTAATAAGATAATTAATGCATCATCTTTGTGTCATAAATAAATTAAATTATTTGATGTATAAAAATTACAAATAAAATACAATTATGTAGGAAAGCTTTTTAGATTTCTAATTAATATTTACAATCGAATTTATCTTATGTAAAACCCTATATTAAAAATGTTTTAATAAATAAACTTTGATTTTGACTCTTTTAACTCTTCTTTGAATTAAATAATAATAAATGTCCTAATCTAATCCAAGTGGGTCTAAATGGTAGTATTTTATTCCTAAGCTTGTTTTTGGTCGAATTACACTTGTACAATAGAATTAGGACATGTGTTAGGGTAATAATAATATCATTTTTACCCTTAATTACCCTATTTACTTTTAACCGTGGTAAATAAAAGTAAAAAGTTACTATTCACCAAAAATTATTTTCATCTCATTGAACCACATTTTACTTACTGACATCAACCGTGTCTCTCGGATTTTTGAAATTCCATTCACAGAAGCGTTAAAATTAAGATTTATGAAGAAATTAATTTTTTTAACTACCACTTAGTAGTTTCACTATTCATAAAAAATTGATGTTTTTCAGAACAATGCCAAAATTTCATCCTAAGCTATATTTCATATTCCTAATTCAAAAATGAAGTCTATTTTAACAAATTCATATCATAGAAGTTGCATTAATTAATTTTATAATTAAATCCCGCTGTTAAAACAAAGAGCGTGTTTTTAAGAAACAATATCTATCAAAAGATTGACACTTGTTTATGTCTAGTTTAAATGTGAAATTACATCCAATGACCAACATTGTATTAAATTGTAAAAATATATTCTAAATATACTTTAAAACCACTAAAAATAATAATTTATCACTATTAATTATTTCTATTGAAAAAGTTGTTTTTAACCAAAATTTAGTAATTTTCACTATTCATCAAAATATGAAAGTTATCCGAAATCACCAAAATTTCACCTTAGGCTAAATTCGATACTCTGAATCCAAAAATAAAGTCCATTTTGAGAGCTAAAATTTCTAAAATTTTAAAAGGTGGTTATTACTATTCATAACGGCTAGTTTTAATAATATTTTAATAGCATATCGTTGTTTAGTGAAACTCAGTATTACGTACTACACACGCTATCGAGGAAGGTCGCGATTGCGTGTAATGCAAGGCAAGTCAAGGATGCGTGTTGTGCAAGCTCCTTTTGGTGCAGCGTACAACACAAGACATTAGTGAAATTAAAAAGAATATTTTTCATAAAATCTCGGGGTGTTACATTCTACCCCCCTTGAAATGAATTTCGCCCTCAAAATTCGTCGGGGTTATAAATGGTTTACTATTCAAAAGTTTCTTTAATAGAAACCCACATCGTAAAAAGGAATACCAAAACCAATCATTAATAACGAAAGTATGAAACGTAACAGTTACCCAAATAAACTAATCGCTGGGTTTCCACATAGGTAAAAATATGGATATGGAATAGAAATCTAACCATCATGTTCTGATGGAGAGTTGTAGTGAACATGGCTATGGAAAATCACGTAATCACAAATCCATAGATTTGTGATGAATAAGGTACCATCTGATTCATCAGGTATAAGATCACCAGGACAAAATTTTTGGTTTTCAAGATCATTTCCCTAAAGTTGAAAATTTGAATTAGAATAAATACTTACTTTATTTTGGTACAATCTCACTGTTGTTCGTTCCTTGAACAATTTCCACTTCATATCTTAAATAAATGAATTTGAGTTTGTTATTCGTGATGTGTTATTAGATCATGTAATAGAATGATGGGTCATTCCATCTGTCTCAAAAAAAGGTTTGAAAAGTTATAAGTTCATCTTATGGTTAGATTAATCGTATATGGTTCCAAAAATGAACTTATACTTCATATATCATACCGCTTAATAAAATAAAACTAGTTTCTACTAAACAGGGACTTCCTGTAGGCCAGTGGTAGGTGATAAAGGCCAGTCGCATTTCGGTTGTGGGTTCGATTCCCACAGCCTTGTCCGACGCGATGGGCTGTCGCCCGTCCTGCAGGATGTCCTTTTTCTAAAAAAACTTCTATCCTTAAACAATACTAACTTATGTCCAACATAATCCATTCCAATCTTTAGGCTTACCCATAATACTGCAGTCCACTCTCATAATATAGTGAAAACAATTACCAGAGATTTAATACCATCGTTGAACCCCATATATCATAAGATATGTCTTATTGGTCACATTCTAAACATTCAAAGTCCTTAATCATGTATTCTCTTGAATACCCATTGAACCTTAGTGAAAACATGAATGCAGTTAAACGTTAACACTTTCCACATACCAAAATCCTAAAAATTCTTTATAATCAAACCATGATATCACTTAGTCCTTATATCAATCATGAGCTCATGAATACTGTCAAATATTTTATTTTCTCATTTTCCCTTCATTATGCGCATATCATTCTTTTTCCAAAAATATCTCAATCACTTTCCATGGTTACTGGTACCATAAAATTATTGAAAACCACAATAGACCAATACATAAATATTCCAATATTCCACGATACTATATACAACACTATTTTGGAATCCCATTACATAAACACTTAATCATTCCACCACATCGTTGTCATAATCAACATCGCCAATAGTGATCACATGTTACTTCCCTTTGTCCTTTGCCTTAAGTGGTTGCTCATGTTGATCATCACTAACCCTTGGATTAGGGCATTTATTGGCATAATTTCCCATCTCCTTGAACTTGAAACATTGAAGTGTTGGTGGTGTGTTCTCTGCAGTGTTTGCTTTGTTCACATCATTAGAAACCCTTTTTCCATTACTTCGACACTCAGCTACTCGATGACCTTCTTTTCCACACTTAAAAAATTTTCTAGTCCCTTTAAGACAATCTCCACCATGCTTCTTTCCACACTTTGAGCATAAGGAAAAATTCATCTTCTTTTCACCATTATTCTGAGATTTCTCCTTGAACTCCATCATTCGTTTCTTGTCAAAACCATGAGATGGATATGTAACACCAACTTCCATTTCTACCTTGATAGCACAACGCACAATTTCTTCATAAATACTGATGTCTCTTATAGCTAATTCCCTTCGAAGACTTGGTTTTAAGCCACTGAAAAATCAATCAACTTTACATTCAGGTTGGATGATAATGCCAGATGCATACCTTGCAAGTCTTGTAAAATTTGCTTCGTATATACCAACAGATTCATCATCCTTTTGCTTTAGTTCAAGAAACTCCTTCTCCATCTTTGTTCGAAGAATATGAGGGAATTACTTATTGAAAAATAAGTTCTTTAACTCGTCCCATTCCATGGAATCAATTTCATCTCTTGGACTTTTATTCTTGATAAGATTCCACCATTGATCAGCTTCACCTTCCAAACGATATACTGCTAAGATGACTTTATCTTGTTCAGAACATTGAAGAACTGAAAATATCATTTCAGTAGTACTGATCCATTGTTCAGCAACAAGTGGATCGGAAGACCCACTAAAAGAAGGTGGACGTTGCCTCATGAAGGACTCAATAGAATATTGTTCCCTTCTCTACTCATTTGGAAGTCCAGAATGATTCATAGCTTGTGTAAGTATAGAAATAAGATTTTTCACTCCATCTCCCATAACATTTGTTTGTTTATGAGGACAATAATTGCATTGTCCATTGCATTGATCAACATGGTTCCTTCGGGTTCCAGTCATCGTCTAAAACCCAAAAAGAATAGTGTGAGATGCAAAAATCATGCTAGGGAAAACAACATAATAAAGGGGGAGTACCTAAAATATCTAACATCTTAGGTTTAATTCAATGATCGTTAGCGTAGTTCTAGTACTATAACTTATACGTATACTTAACCTTAGGTACATCCCTAGACATACTGTACAAATATCTATAGGGATCTCACTAATGTTTTCGCATCCTAGTTTCCAAAGGTTGACTAAAACTTTCCTCTGATACCAACTGTAGAGACCCGAAGCTTAACGTACATGGACATTACATTACATTTGCGGAATACTTAGTACATAACAAAAAACACACACACAAGGATCGTAATAGTTTCGTGTCTTTGGAAACTCGGAATATATTCTTCTAATCATGGTGAAAGATCTTCAAAATCTCCCATAAAGATCTTCCTTTTTTTACCTAAAACATTTCTTTATATACTGGGGAAAAGAAAACATAAAATGGTGAGCTCAAATGCTCAGTAAGGGTAAACAAAAGAAATATCAATCACATCATATACAAAAGCACATAACTTTTGGAAATCTTAACCTGCAAAAGAGATCATAATTTCATAACATGGGGTAAATCATGGCAGTGAAATGTAATTAATATAATCATAACATAAAACATGAAACTTTGTGGCATTCACACATAATCATAGAGAATCATTTCTTGTTAGTCACGACTCATTTCCAATACTCTCTTAGTGGACAAAGTCCCTTTCTGAATCGAGTAACCCTTGTTTCAGTCCTCTTTCACTGAACCGGTATAACCTACCGTTCCAGCACTGTCTATCTCATGAGATATATAATCTTTACCCAATGCATTGGAGGGAGATATAGGTCCCACCCATCTGATAATGAATCCTTTCTTATGTGTTCCACATAATTATAAATCATACATCATCGCATAACCCATGTAATAAAAATGGGATTCTTAAACAACATGACATCATAAAACAATTCATATAAGATAAAGGAATTCATAAATATGTTTCCATCACAACATAATCAAATCCATGTAATAATAGGGATAAAAACAGAACCCTTTTATTATCTTAGATGGAAAATAATTTTGATAAAATACTTGAACTTCATTCTTGAGGAAAATATCCTTTCTACTTCAAAAACACTTTTCCTTTATTAACATGTCATACAATTTTAAACTAAAAGAAGTTGATTAAAAATAAACTTGAATACATGTAAAGGAAGCTTCTTGGAAATAATTTTTTAGAAATCCATTCATGCCGTATAAGTTAATAAAACATTCTTCGTACTTTTGTCGGAAAAGTCAAAAAGCACCTCGTATGAAAAACGTCAAAAGATTCCTTTCATATTTTTTTACTAAAAACTCACCGAAGGGTAAAATTGGATTTAAACAATTATACTTGGATGGAGATAATATTACATATTGAGGAAACATGGATGTGGATGATAAAATACACCCCAGTAATTACCAAAGTAAAAACAATCTCAGATAAAAGTGAGATTGTGATATTTCCCTTATCGTAGGTCCGATTTGCTTCGTATGTGTCTGAACCTCCTGTATAATGATTTAAATAATGTCATTTACTTATTACAGAATCATATTCATTGTTATGATATCATATATGGTTCACTTATGACATTATATTTCCCGTTCTTTTGTAAATTCCATGTTAAAGAAGCGTTTTGTGTAAAATCGTTTCATTTATCGTAGGTGTTTTGACTTGTTGTTCTTGACATTATTATTACTTAAATCATGATTTACTTACTTACAGAATATAAAATATGATTTATATATCATATATATTCAGTATATATATATATATAATAGATATATAAATGAAATGAAAAACACCGTTCATGGAGACGGTAGTCCGTACGTACGCATGAACGCTGTTTTCCTTTCCTTATTGTCTTGAATGGAAGTAAGTAGATGCCATACATATATATATATACATAAATCCAGTAGCTTTATAATGTCATATATTTCATTATTATTTCTTATATATACTTTATAATCATTCTTAAATGGTTAACATGGAGAATGAATCTCATCGCGTCGTGGAGACGGTAGTCCGTACGTACGCACGAGCGATGATATCATTTCCATAAATATTGAATTGAATTGGAGTGGATTATACAATATATCAGAATCAATATGATGTTTTAATAACTATGTATAGTTATTCTTTACACCATTATAACCATCCATGTAAGGTGGTGGTGGAAAATAGATTACACCACGGCGTGGAGACGGTATTCCGTACGTACGCACGCGCGGTGATTTCTTTTTCCGTAGGATGGATAGATGGTGAAATAGGGTTGTTTCATACTTATAATAACATATCAGTATATGAGTGATACTGATGTTATTACTTCATAATGAAAGAACATAAGAATAAGAAGTGGAAGAAGAAATATAGATGAAAGAATTGGTAACGGTAATTACCTCTTCTTTGAAGCGCCTCTTTGAGACCTCCTATTAGGGCACTAAATTGGTCTTTGAGGAAGATCATAACCTCTAGGATGTTTCTAGGGAAGTGGAAAAGAGATTTTGGCAGGGGTTGGCCGAGCTTGAGTGCTCAAATTGGTGTGATGAGGAGGGGGAGGAGGTGTCCTTTTATAAGGGAGGAGAGGGGCACCTTAGGAATATCATAAAATATTATTTTATATTAAAGTCAAAATCGGTTTATAATGGTTCCAAAGGGTCTTATTTCGAAGCTAACGTGGGGATGGGTCTAAATCCTCTCAACCAATAGTATTTAGACAAGTTTAGGTTATTATTTTAACCATATCAATTAGATTTAATTCTAAGTTAAATAATTTAACTTTTACCGTGTCTTTTTGTTTTCTTACACTATATGGTTAATACACTTACTATAACATGCCAAACGAACCCCAAATTGTTTATTAATAATATATATATCCTTATCTAAGTCATTTGGGCGAACCATATATTTTTAGGAATAAAATAACAATTAATAATATAATATTTGATTTAAAAACTATTTTGTGTCAATTTTGACACTATTTGATATATGATTTTTGTGAAAGTCATAACAGAATTATATATTCGAACCAAGTTTCTTAAATCAACACTAATATATCATAGTAACCTATAAAATTAGTGGAATTCATAAAAAGTCTTAAATTACATTTAATTTGGTATTTATAATATCAATTATGTCAATATTTCATTAATAAGATAATTAATGCATCATCTTTGTGTCATAAATAAATTAAATTATTTGTTGTCTAAAAATTAAAAATAAAATACCATTATGTAGGAAATCTTTTTATATTTATAATGAATATTTACAATCGAATTTATCTTATGTACAACCCTATATTAAAAATGTTTTAGTAAATAAACTTTGATTTTGACTCTTTTAACTCTTCTTTGAATTAAATAATAATAAATGTCCTAATCTAATGAAAGTGGGCCTAAATGGTCATATGTTATTCCTAAGCTTGTTTTTGGTCGAATTAAACTTGTCCAATAGAATTAAGACATGTTTTAGGGTAATAATAATATCATTTTTACCCTTAATTACCCTATTTACTTTTAACCGTGGTAAATAAAAGTAAAAAGTTACTATTCACCAAAAATTATTTTCATCTCATTGAACCACATTTTACTTACTGACATCAACCGTGTCTCTCGGATTTTTGAAATTCCATTCACAGATGCGGTAAAATTATGATTTATGAAGAAATTAATTTTTTTAACTACCACTTAGTAGTTTCACTATTCATCAAAAATTGATGTTTTTCAGAACAATGCCAAAATTTCATCCTAAGCTATATTTCATATTCCGAATTCAAAAATGAAGTCTATTTTACCAAATTCATATCATAGAAGTTGCATTAATTAATTTTATAATTAAATCCCGCTGTTAAAACAAAGAGCGTGTTTTTAAGAAACAATATCTATCAAAAGATTGACACTTGTTTATGTCTAGTTTAATAGTGAAATTACATCCAATGACCAACATTGTATTAAATTGTAAAAATATATTCTAAATATACTTTAAAACCACTCAAATTAATAATTTATCACTATTAATTATTTCGATTGAAAAAGTTGTTTTTAACCAAAATTTAGTAATTTTCACTATTCATCAAAATATGAAAGTTATTCAAAAATCACCAAAATTTCACCTTAGGCTAAATTCGATACTCCGAATCCAAAAATAAAGTCCATTTTGAGGGCTAAAATTTCAAAAAATTTAAAAGGTGGTTATTGCTATTCATAATGGCTAGTTTTAATAATATTTTAATAGCATATCGTTGTTTAGTGAAACTCAGTATTACGTACTACACATGCTATCGAGGAAGGTCGCGATTGCGTGTAATGCAAGGCAAGTCAAGGATGCGTGTTGTGCAAGCTCCTTTTGGTGCAGTGTACTACACAAGACATTAGTGAAATTAAAAAGAATATTTTTCATAAAATCTCGGGGTGTTACAGTCTTGTTTGTGTTTCTTTAAATATTTTGACATTGTGATAGTGGATTAAAAGGGAATCACACGTTCATTTATGATGGTTTTGTACTAGTGAATTGTGATATGATAGATTAACATCATTCCATTTGGATTCTAGGAGACTCCTAAGGTTGGGAGAGTCATGTCGGTTCTGGTAATTACCCATCCATCCTAACATATGGCTTAAAAAAAGTGAACCATTGGGGAATGGTCAGTTTACGATTGAATTCCTTTGAGGGCTTAATGTCTTAAAATTTTCGTCATTGGTTGCTCGAAAACCAAACGTTCTTATGTTTTGTGGTGTTTCCAACCCTTAAAAAACAACATTGTATTGGGATGTGCTTCAATGGTATAGTTTAAACAATCATTAAATGTCCTCGGGAGGTATAGACTTTGTGATAGGTTGGAATTGAAGTTTGTCAGCAGGTCAAGCTGAGTCCATTCCTAGTAGTCAATAACTTTGTACATGACCTTTCCCTTTCTAGTTGTTTTGTATGAATGAATAGAATCCATCATAAATACTCTTAGTGTATTTTAATAAATGATGAACATGTCCCATATCTAGTCAACATCCTAGATATAGTAAATGAGATTCGGTCTTACATCGTGGAAATTCATTAAAGCTATCTGGATTGTTTGGGGGGTTCCATTTCGGTTTGTCACACGTGATACAAGGGTATTTCCATGGATATTCCATAGAGATGTCATCAGAAGTCAGTTGTAGGCTTCGATGAACTTGTTTATGCTAAAAGTGAGCTACTTGAGAAGATGGAATCATTGAATAAATTTTTAAAACAACGGATTTCTATGTATGGTTCCTTCTATATTAGTTGAACATAGTGTCTTGATAGTTTCCTTTTTTTATAAATGGTTACGGTCAGTGATGGACTATTTTCAAGCACATAGTCAGGTGAAGATGGTAGTGGTTGGTGTCATCTGGGGGTTATCTTGAAAATATGGCTTCACCTGGGCTTTGAGGTCGACGAGAAATCAATTATTTATTTATTTTAAAAATACCACTAGTTGTGTTGTGGGAATGCTTGGATCATTCCTTGAAGGGAGATTGAAATGATAGAAGATATGTGGTTTGATTTTAGCTGCTTAACATCAAAACCTATGGTGGGGAGTACCTTTCAAAGGATTCTTAGCGGGATGATGATAGTTTCATGTATTTGGTATAATGGGATTGGTTAAATTTCATTTTGGTGACTTGGTTGGAATTAGAGTGTTGGAATGTGTTTAAATGACTTACTTTCCATGTCATTATTGCATTCTTAAGAGTGCGTTGGACATTTGAAAATGTAACGCAACCATTTGAAAAAATATTCATGAACCATGTAGATCATGTGATGTGTACATTTTTCTCAAAGTTTATTCAAGGAAGAAATTTTCTAAGGTGGGAAGGATATTAAAATATACATTTTGGACTGGACTAAAAAATTGGGAGTTTTGAACCTTATCAATTATTGAATGGGTCATTTTAAAAAAAAATCCTTAGATATAAATTTCATGAGTTGGGACACAAAAAAGTAATTTTTTTGGACGTGGGTGAAGGCCCATTAAGTTTCCTAGATGGATATAAGAGTTTTAGGAGCACCAGACCTAATGAACAGGGTTTTTGGAAAATTATAGAGGGCACACAGTTTATCTAAATCATTATGGCCCGCTAAAAGAGACTATGTGGTCTAATATTGTATGAGGGAATTTTCTGAAACTTAGGATTTCACATGGTTATCACATCGTTTTCCAAACTATGTGGGTCAATCAGTGCCTACTGGAATATTTAAAGAATGAAATTAATTTAAAATTAAAATAAAATTTATACAAAAACTAACTCTACCTAACCCCTCTCGCCAGACTTTATCATGAAACACCACAAAGGGGGTACCCCTACAATGCATGCTCGACCCCTCTCCCATGTCCCTCTCTAGTTGTCGTTTCCACCATCTTCCTTGATGATTCATCTTTGATCTAGCGAGGTAGGCTATCTCATATCCTCTACTACCTTCCATGGATGATTTTTGGCATCCCCTTTTACTAAATATAAATTGGGAAAACCTAGGCCATAGGTTATTGGATTTGGATTCATTATTTTGGTGGTAGGTTATGCAATGACTTCATTAGGTCTTTTTTTTCCGTGATCCGACAACCGCCGCCAATGGTGAAGCGGTTCGGGTTGTCTCATTTATCCCCAAAGAGTTTGAGGTAAGGGTTTCCTACAATATCCATTATTTCTTAGTTTATATTTTTATATTTTTAGTTTTATGAGCCCATGTTTTTCTACATGAGTTTAGTTGGTCCTTAATACTTTATTTTTGAGACCCTTGTGTTTTTTTGTAGTTTTTTGGATCATCCTTAAGGTGGGATTGAGTCGCTGGTGTCTAAGGTGACTAGCCTGCATGGGGATAATGTATGTATATATATGTTGGTTCCCCTACTACACATATATTCATCCATGATAGTAAACATATATATATAGGGATTGGAGTACCTATTTATATATATGAAAATGCATGCGTATGTGAGTAAAGATAGATGTATGCAAGTAATAATATATATAAGGTCCCCTTGCCAAGTTTATGGAAATTAATATATTTGAATAGGGTATAGGTGTACATACACGTCTGCGAAGGTGCATATACCCATTTGGGGAGAAACAACATTTAGTTAGAATGTTCCAAGAGCTGGAGTGGAGGGCTTGGTTCTACTTTGAGTTAGGGTCCCTCTAATATCATATTTAAATACAGAAAAATTTATGTTTCTTTCAGGCACCTTCTTAAGTCCATTTGATTAAATTGAATTTAATTTCTTGAATAGGTGGATAGTTATTATAAATGTTTTTATTGATAAATAATTCAAGTTTTTCTAATAAAACCCCTCCAATAGAGGTGTGTTTTCTGCAAAAAACCATAGTGGAAGTTATGATAATTGTTCATTCTAGGAATTATTACATTAATGTTTAATTTATGCAGTTTCCTTGGATGGTAATGAATTTTTTAGTGCTTGAGAATTTCTTTTTATAAACTAAATATTTTTCTTCTTCAAATGAAATAAACCTTTCCTCATGTGTCATTAAATGAGCCCAAGACACCAAATGGGTGTGTGGTCTTCTTAGACATGGTATTAATTATGTAGGTGACAGTGTTATTTTCCATGACCTCCCTTCCGTGAAATTGGACCTCAGGTTTATGAATGGTATTTACTTTCCTTATTTGAGTCCTTGATTTGATTAAAGTGGTTGAATTTGGTTAGGATGGTTTAAATGAGTTAGTTCCACCCTCATTATGGAATGACCTTGGCACTTGACCCAGAAAACCAATTTTCCATGTTTAGGAATATCGGATGAGATGACCCTGAGTGGGGTGACTCACACCATATGGAATGATTTAATATATGTTTTAACGTAAATGAAATTATTTCCTTATTTTAATGTTTTTAAATGAAATGGTTCCCTAGGATCGTATATTTTTACTTCAAAGGGTATATGTGATAATTCTTTACCACATGGAATGATTTGGATGTGACTAATCACCATGTTAATGTTTTGATTCAAATTTATAGGATGGTTTTCCATAAGTCCAAATTTGAATAAATTTGTTATATGTAATATGGTTTGCCTATGTGAAATGCATATGAGGTAATTCCATGTGAATTATTTTTCACGACTATGTAACATTATTTAAAAATGATGGATGTGAGGCAGTTTACCCCATGCTATTATCTTAAATCACTATTGATGGGAAGAACTTTTACCCCATGATGTATTAGAATTGTGCGCCTGATGAGTCCACTTATTGATCATTATTCAATGTTTTCACATGCTGAGGCCACATCATAAACTATATAAATAGTTATTACATGTTGAGGACACTTATTGTACTCTATGAAAAGTGTGCACATGTTGAGGAAATTTATTGAACTATATTAAAAGTGTGAACATAATGAGGTTACTTATTGAGATCTATTAAAAAATTTCACATAGTGAGCCCACTTATTGAACTATATTAAATGTGTGTTGATGTTTAGGACACTTATTGAAATATATTTAAATTGGGAACATGCTAAGGCCCCTTATTGAAATATATTAAATGTGTTTACATAATGAAGACAATTAATGATATATAAATGTATGGATAAGAGGCATGATGACCCATTTGACAGTTATATATATAAAATAATACACATAATTACTTGACTAGAATAATATCTCGACAATGATACAATAATAGTATAACCATCAGGTATCCCTTAGGAACATTGATGAGTGTTATTATTTATGTTTTTCACTTTATTAAATTCTCCAAACCTATAGTTTCTAATTTATATTACATTGGATTAGTATTGAAACCAGTGGTTGCTGGTCCACTTATTTTTCATCTAACACCATTCTTGGGTACCCGTGGTACCTATGTAGACATTATAATTGAAGGTAGAAGTTTTATTGTTATATGATTATACCTCAGGAGTTGGGAGAAAAGGACCAAGTTGGACATTGGGATTCTCATGGAGATCACCATTATGGATTTTGTATCTTTTCCTTTTTTAGTATTGTATTGAGAAGAATTTTTTATGATTTAATATTATCAAATATGTAAAATTTCAATGATATGAATTCATCTATTATAAAATTACATTGGCCGCTTTTATAAATGATTATTAATTTTATTCTATTGCTACCTTTTTTACCTACTTCTTCCTCTATTGTGATATTGCCTACTATTTGAACTATGATATGAGGGTATAGTCTCCCAATTATCACCTCCTAATACCATTATTGCTATATGGAAGCCTCTGGTGTATGAGGATAGGCACATGAGTCCATGTAGCAACTGGTCCATATTCTGGTTTGATGGGATGCATAGTCAAGATGTGACAACTTGGCTAGGCCTGGCCCACTTGGTCGGCCTTGGCTCGACCCGCTTTACCCACCTCATCCTTGTCCGCTACTGACACCTCAGTCGGGCCCACTACTAATAATGCAATTTCCTGAGATGTTACATTGTGAATGTCACTTCCTTGGGTTACACTTCGTGGTTTGGCCACACTCCACCTGCACCTTGCTGTTCCTGGAGGCCTTACATGGGAACCACTCCGGCTGCCTCGCACACCCCATCCACTCCCTGGCCACATTGCACAGCCCAACTATCATCGTTCAATGAATCCATTGGTGTCGACCACTACTTAACTAGTGATCCATTTGATGGACCACCTAGCCTCCTCATATTGACCAAAAATTAAGATGAAGGATGATCTGGAATATTTGGACAGAGATCTACACCAATCTAAGCCTTTTCATGACTATCAATTGATGATTGGACGTGTCTAAAAGTAAATGACTATTCCACAAACAATGGATGAAGAATGAGACAAAAAAAGATTCAAATATAGACCATTCGTTGTCCATGTTAGTTGGGATATCGACATTGGTATTCAAATTATAATAATAATATAAAATGAAACAGTTATATTTCATTAATTTAAATTATGTATGTGGAATCCAAAAGGAGAATCCTACCTATTTGGATCAGTTAGTCATCGATGAGCATGTCCACCAACGATCGTTGTTATCCATGAAAGCTTATTGATGGAATCATCAACGGGAGGAGAGGAGAGAGCCTCTCCATCACGAGTGTTATAAGGAAACCCTAGAAAATTCTTATAACCACCTATTTATAATTGTTCTAGGAAATTCATAACCGCAGCCAATAACGGTTGGGAGATCCAAATATCATGTGCCATTTTTCTTTAGGTCGCTCTTAGGTAAAACACCACATTATGAATCCAATGGTGGTCTTCGATTTGCAATCTGAGTCCCCATTCAAGATTTATTCAAAACAATGTCTAAAATAAGATAATATAAGTTAATTATTTTATTTACAATTACATACATGGTGAATTTTTCTATAGAAGACTCTCACCAGCAATAGTTATGTCCCACCTAGGGTAAAGGACATGCTCTAGACTCAACCATGACCTCAGATTTATGATCTAAGCACCCATTTAAGATATATATTTTTCCATTATCGTGTATAGTGTAAATATACTTAATATTTTTAGAAAATAAATTCTGGGCACATCGGGAATTGGAATCACATGTCGTCTTAGTGCCTAACTATGGAAATATATATATAATATTTTAAAGGTCTTACATGGAAAAAATGGGCCTCTACATTATCATTATAACATATTGGTATTTTGGTGATTCTTTTGTTATTATATAACAATTTATTAATAATATTTGAAGGAAGTAGAAGAATAAATAATACAAAATCACTCTTTTAAGAACGATACCTGTTAATTAGACAATCTCATTTTATTATAACCTTATGACCTCATATATTTTTTTTATGTCCAATATAATGAATCATGAAAATGAGTAGAAAATTTAGGAAGGAATTTGGGAAGATTTTGGTAGAACTAAATTATTTTTTATGTGTGAGTAAATGTGAAGAATAAGGGAACTTTTATAAGATAGGGCAGGTGAACTCTTGGAATGTATTGAAATATTAAATTAATATAAATTAATTTTAAATTAAAAATGTTTTTAATATTATTTATCTAGAAAATAATATAATTACTGATATAAATTCCCTAAAAAATAATTATTATAGTTTAGACTATTTTTTCACTTGTCTTTTGGTTTTAACCCATAGTTGCATATTTCACACTTACAGTCACAACAAGGAATCTTACCCTATGAGCGACAATATAGTTAGTAAAAATGGGAAAAAATCCCATAATTAGACCATGTTTTATATTATCAACAAAATCGTAATCAATTTTCTAAATATTATATTTTTATGAATTTTATATCATTTTATAAAATATTATTTATTTTAAAATATCGTAAATTTCAATTTTTAGTACTATTCATTACAATGGATTTAATAAGAATAATAGAATAAATAAATTTTTTAAAAAATATATTAATAAAACCCTAAAATTTAATGTTAATAATTAAAATTATTTTATCACATTAATTATCTCTAATTATATTACATTTAATAATTTTAATAACATTTATTTTATTTTTTCACTAATTGAATAGATATTATTTAAATATTGTGTAAGCATTAAAAGAAATTATTTCTTCACTATAAATTAAATTTAAATTACCATTATTAAGGTAAATAATTTATATATCTAATTAATATTTATAAAAAACATATCCTCTATTTTATCCATGTTAAAAATAAGATATTTATCAGAAAAAAATGTTTTACATTATTTTCTATTCATTATATAAATTGATATAAAGGTCATGATAACATCAAAATGGAAACTAAATGTTATATAATATATTATGAGATGATTATGAAATAAATGGAATCATAAAATAATATTTAGGTATGTCTTAAGGTCATTTTATAGTTATTATCATTTTATGATTAACCTTTAATTAATCACTTTACACAAAACTAACGTAAAAAAATGATTATGGTTACAATTAAATTTGACAAAAAATAAAACGGACAAATATAAAACATTTAAACCATATAACTAAAAAAATTGAATACAATTTGGTAAATTTAACACTCAGAAGTGTGTAGATTATGATTAAAATTAAAATTGAAAGACGCTAAGAAAATATTCTTTCAGAAAAATGCTTTTTTAATGTAAAAATGTTTTTATAATAAATTAAATTATAAAACCCATTTAAAAAATTGATTTATTTTAAATAAAAATGAATTATTGAAATTTTAAAACTAATCCCAAATATTATTTTCCTTTATAAATAACTAAAAATAAGATATATTTTTCAACAGTAATTAGTACAGTAACTATTAATTGAAAAATAAAATAGTTTAGAAAATTCTAAAAAATTCATCTTAATGTAATTTAAAAATTCTAAATTTAGAAATTAAATTCATCTTATCAAATAATTTTCCTTACATTTTCTAAAATTAATTATAATATTCACATAGAAAAAGAAAGAAACCCATTTTTGGAGAAAACCTATTTTTTTTTTAAAACAAAATGAATCTACTAATAATTGAGTGCTTATTTATAAATCAGTAAATAATAAATTATTAATGATTATGATCATTAATATTTAATAATGTGGTTTAATATATCATTATTTATAATTTAATTTCTAAGTTATAATGGTCACATTTAAATAATAATTTTTTATCCGTTAAGCTCAATGTTTTGTTTTTTTGTAAACTATCAATAACTTTCTTTCCTTTAAAAAAATTTTATTTCAAGATAAATAACTCAATTAATGGAAATTTATTTAATAAAACTCTTACAATTGTGTAACTTTTGAAGTAAAATACCATTAGATCAAAAAAAATTCAATTAAAACATAAAATAACATGAATTAAGAAGTATTCATCTTATAACATGTAAATTGGATGATATATACACCATATAATATAAATTTCATGTATAACATTATTATATTATTCAATGAAATGAAATTGAGACAAAATATCTTACATCATGCTCCCATGGTTTTAAAAATTCATTAGAATGATTTATAAGTTTTTTAAAAAAAATAATATTTTATACTAAAAGAATATTAATGTTTGTAATATAATATATTATACACATGTAATATTTCAGTCCCAAATTTATTAATTAATTATTTTATAAACTTTTAATTTCCACGTGATAATTATCTTATTTATCATGTAAGTTTTAGTTCATTAATTACAATTATTTTGTATTAATCATTGTTAGATAATCATTAGAATGATATTAATGTAATAACTATCATATATATTTGTTATATACATATTTTTACCAACTGTGAAAGGTAGAGATATAAAAATTATTTTCACCATTAATAAAGACAAAAAGTCATGTGTACACATGAACATTGTTTTTACTTTTTGATGGATGGAATGAAAAAATGGTAAAAAATAATTAAAATTTATAGAATAATAATTATATGAGAGATATATATATATATTATATATATATTAATTAAATATATCCTTATTAACATCCATGTAAATTAGAAATGTAAACCAAGTCTCATCACTTTGTGGAGGTGGTAGTCCACACGTATGAACTAGCAACGTTGCTGTTTTACAACAAATTGAATGGTAAGAAGGAATATATGATATTCGATTTATTGAATAATAATTATATAATAAATATCATATATATTTATCATTTCCATATTTATAACCATCTTATTTAAATGTCTATGAAAAACAACATACACAACTATATAGAGAAGGTAATCCATGCGTACACACAAGTGATGTTTTAGATATCCAAAGAGTATAAATGACATGGATAATGGTTTTTCTAGAATAATAATAACATATTAGTATATTGGTGAAAATGGATTTTTGATTTTATCATGGGTATTACAAATTTAGAGAAGTAGAATAAGAAATAAATTTTAAATAGTTATAAAAATGATTACATTATCTTAGAGAAACCACATTTGGATCTATTTTTATGGAACCTTGGTTTGGACCTTTTGGAAGACCAGAACCTCCATTATGTGGATAAGTATTTTTATCAATAAAAAGGATATAGTTTATTTTAGATATATTGTTCAATGTGGTTTGAAAATTTTTGATCATGGGGTGTCCTTTTATATGGGAGGGAAAAGGTACACTTAAAATTTCTAAAACCATTAACATATAATTAAGTCATTATTAAGAAAAATACTTTCACATGGATATATATTTGAATAAATAATTTATTTGGACGAAATAATCTCATAAAATGAGATAAATATATGTTTTGGTGTCATTTTTAGCTATATATTTTGGTTTAACCCCTCTGTGAACTGATTTTATGTTTAATCATTGTAATGACATTTAAATATTAATGTGTTTTAATTTTACTTATAAGGTATTAATTTGTTCATAAATTTAAAAGGGATGAAATTATAAACCATATATAATACCCCTATACAACATTCACTATTTTTATGGGTTTTAAATAATTTAATAACATATTTTTTAATTAAATATCAAAAATTCAATTTCATAAACTATTCATTTATTTTGACATTGAAAACATGAAGATAAATACATAATTAAAATATATAATTTTAACATCACTCCAATATTTTATATCTATATATAAAATTATAATGACAATAGAGCACTTCAAAATTCTATTAGTTTTATTATTTTTGAAGTCATTTATTTTATATTTCTGTTAATTGAATAAATATTATATTTTCATTGCGTAATCATTTATGAAAATTATTCTATAGAAAAAATTATAAATTAAATTAACATAATAAAAAAATCTTATTTATAATAGCAAATATTTTTTTAAAAATAAGCTCTATTTGCCCTTATAAATAATATCACATATACTAAATGTCAGAAACTATGATTTTTAGTATTTTCCTTTTATGTAAATGTTATAAAGAGAAGAATAAAATAAATATGGAAAAAAAAATTCCATGTTTAAAAAAATTGGACATTAATTTCCAAAATAAACTCATAAAATAACATTTACAAGATTATTAGGGTCATTTTAAGGAATCAACATATGATTTTCAACCTTAATTACCTGATTTATAATTACAATGTTGATAATTAGTTACTATGGTCACAATTTATAATGAAAATAATATAAGGTTCATATTAAAAAAATATTAACATATAGATTCCAAAAATGGAATCCATTTTTAAATATCCAATTAATTTACATGTTATAAATTTATTTATGATTAAAATGCAAAAGGATACCAAAAAAAGTTTTTCCAAAAAAATAATTTTTTGTAAAAAAAATTAGATAATATTTAGGAATAAATATTATTCAATGAACATAATTGGATAATTCATAATATATTAGAAATAATTTTAATTTAAAATATTTAAAAATTAATTAATTTCTCAAAATATTTTTTTATTAAATTTAGTATTTTTTAATATCCATTGAAAATTTAATCATTTAATAAAAAAATATCTTTTAGATAATTTTGACATGATGATTTCAGGTTTCATATCATTTTTATAAAATATAATTTCTTGATTTTCTAGAAATTAACTATAATATTTACTCATAAGAAACAATATAATCATTTTTGAGGAAAATATATTTTAAAGAATAAAATATCTATATTACAAATTTAGAACTTATTTAATAAACATTAATCCATAAATTTTTATTAATTGGTTCCTTTATATACATTTCATAATGTGGATAATCCAAATCATACTCTCTAATGTCATGTCTAGTTTATAACCATCATATTTAAATAATAATACTATTTTGTTTATTTAAGCTTGATGTTGTGTGTTGTATAAGAAATCTAATATAGAGTTATTTTAAAATATTATCGTGTTACATGAATAAAGATAGTGGAAGATTTACCTTAGACATTCATGTTCCTATCTTAAAATTAATGGACATTAAGGATATAACCTGATCAACTTTTTCAACTTCTAGATTCTCCTTGATTGAGGTATTCATCATGGAATTAATGGTGACCTCTTGGGTACTCTATTTTTTTCATAATTTTTTTTTCATTATTTATCATCTTATAATCCACATTAGTGATATTAAAATTATGAAGTGAACTATTTTTTGGATCATTTTCTTCTAAAACTGATAAATTATTTTTGAAATGAGGATGTAGCCTTCACATGATCCTCATTATAATCATTTTATCTCTGAGATCTTTAGTGAGGCCTCACATATCTTCAATAAGAACATTTGATAATAGAAAAGTGCAATAGACATATAATTTTAATTCAATCCATATAGTTTAATTTGGTTCATAGAATAGACAAATTTATTTGTTAGAACTTCAAATATCCTTAATAAATAATTATATGATTTTCCCACATAACATTAGAATTTTTATATAGGATTTCCACTTAGTAAATTGAATTTGAAAGATGACATCACAAGGCATTTATAGATCTATAATTATTATCCAATTACTAATGATCTTTCTCCACATATGAATCACAATCCATATAAAATGTGATTCCCTAAATGGTTTTATTATAAAATCCATGGATAAAAACATGAAATAGTTAGGCATCTAGTTTTTCTTCACCTAAAAATTACTACCATCAAATTTAGGAATGCATTTGTGGTATAAAATGGTATCTATGATTCCATGAGAGAGAAATATTAAACACCACTTTTAAACATCTTAAGTGTCCTATATTGATGATTACACCTTTATGGAATGAATCTGGGTTTATAGGTTTAAAATAATTCTTCCATGATTAAGGATCATTTTTTACTACCATGATGAACATTTAAATTTATCTATCTTCCCTCACATTTAGTGATAAAAACTATAATTGACATAATGTGTTTTAAATGATTCACAATTACCACATTAAACCCGATAAGCATGAATTATAATCTTGTTATACACAAGAATCACTAAAAGTGAATTCCAATGATTACATGTTTGGAGTGTTCCCACAAACCCTCCTTGTTAAATACCATGAAAATTTGGAAATATAAAATCTTTGTCACATCATGGATGCCATTTCCCCACTTGATGACATCATTCTTCAACAACTGATGATATATTAATTCTACCCTAAAAATGGTTCTACTCTTCAAAACATGAAATATAGAACTCCCATTGATATAATGGTTATCCTATAATAACACATTCATTATTCACAAACCTTACATATGTTATCTATAATAACCCTATAATTTTATATACTTTGTATTATTGAAATTATTTATGTGTATCTCATTCCCCTTGATTATTTCTACTCTTTTTAAATTTCATATTAGAAATTAATTCCTTCCATGCCATCAATGCATGAATTAAGTCCTTGAAAAAATGACCACAATTGTCCATCAATAGATAGTTTAAACATCCATAAAGTCCAAAGGTATTTTAAAATAAATTTTTTCTAATATTATGAATCGACTAATGAAATACGTTGCACCATGGATTGGTGGAAAAACATGGCCATTTTTCCTCTAAAACATTGAGCACTACGAGTGTGGTAACCTACCATTTCCCATTTTTTCATAATGGTTTTCCTATTAATAAATTATTCTTCCCCATAGTGAGTGTACTTTTATGTTATCCATTTTAGTGTTTTTGTATCTCATTATGACCATTCCTACGTTTAAACACCACTACATCTATTTTATGAATCCCCAAATTTAACAGGGGTATATTAAAAGCATAACTTCATTCACTATTGGTGTTGTACAACATGAGTTGGCCATTTTACACTAATGTTCTTCAAATAAATACAAATGTTTGACCATGTCCATGAAAATTCCTATTTTAAACATGGGAGTTTCCTATATGTGCACTAGACATCCACCACGATGACCTCAATGGTGTAGCCCCTATCCTGTTTTCCTATTTTGGGATGTTCCGCCTCAACACACCTTCTATTATAAAGATTGTCTCACCTAACTATTATACACCTTAACCATACCTACTATCTAGTGCATGGTATTTATTGAATTGAGAAAAATCATCCCAACATTTCTTATTCTTATGATCGGTTTTTATCTTACTTCTCTACGATTCATTTTCACTTCATTGGCCCTACTTTTGATCATCTAGTCCCCTTAAATAATACCTTCACACATCTGTATTTCCCCCAAAATTATTTTAATCCATTTGTGTGGAAAATGTATCTTTCACAAAAAAAAATTAATTAAATTCTATATTTTATAAATATTTCTATTTTATAAAATCATATTTTCAAAAAAAAATATCAATAGAATTCATTGGGATTCCTAACACATTCTCTGGTTTTTCCCATTTCTATGAATCATAACTCTCAGTAGACTCCTCTTAGGATGCAATTTCAGAAATTATGAATATTAATTCTTCATCATTATCCATGATAAATCCATATATATTAGTTTCATGATGAATCAAACATTAAATTCATGTTTTTTGTGTAACATGTGTGGAATATCCTTCTAAAACATTTTATTGAATATATGAAACTTCTATCTCAAGAAGGATTCCCATTTTTTGGTATTAAACATCTCCCATTTTAACATTCCTACCACTCAATATGTAATCAATGTGTTCTATTTATAATAAAAATCAATCTTTATCAACAAACAATTTATGTGTGTTATTGTTATCAAAATAATACCCCTTTGTTTCCTTAGGATATCCAATAAATAACCATTTTTTATTTAATAATAGAATATCAAAGAAATTCATCGTATGAATTCATTGAATCCTAAAATCCTCATAAATGAAATAATGGGATTTTTAATTTTCTATTTCTATTATATTATCTTCATGACTAATTTATATGGAATTTGATTAAGTATAAATTATTTAGTTTTTAGATCATATCCCCATAATTAAATTGGAAGTCACACTAACTCATAATAGATCAAACCATGTTTAATAAGGTACGATCCCTCCATTAAGACACATAATTCCATTATGGTGTTCAAGGATGAGTGACCCATGTAATTAGTTCATAATTCCTATGATTAGAAATGAATTTTTAGCACATGTATTCACCACCTTGATCCAATTAAAGAATATTAATACTTTTCACAAGTTCACTTTCTTATTAATTCTGAAACCTTATGAAGTCTTTAAAATATACATACTTATGTTTCATTAGAAATAGATATCTGTATGACTAAATCCAAAGGTAAAAGTAATGTAATACCTAAAACCACAAATTTCTTGAGTACTCTTTGATTGACATACATTACTGTGTATGGAATCCATTATTCCACTTGCCCTTTCAACTTTTCTCCTGAAAAGTGACATTCTTTTTTTTCCAATAAAACAATTCACATGTATAAAATTATTTATAATCCAATGATTCAAAATATATATATTTATATAGTATTTTTAAAAGTTTTTCATTTATTTTTCTATGTAGATCCTTCCAATGGTATGTGGGGTTAGAATCCACTATACCATTTTTATTCTAATTGTTATTAATATGATCATACATATCGTGACTATATAAAGAATTCATAATATTACCAATAAAATAAATAATATCATTATTATATAGTTATTCTATTTTATAACTAAACCACTATGTAGATTTATGTTAGAAGTGTAGACTTCTAATGAAAAAACTCTTATTATATTACATACATGATGATTAAATTCTCCCATTATTAGTTCTCTATTATCATTAGGTTTGTGTTTACCAACAAATTTTTTAAATGAAAACATGATATCTAATACCCATGAGTCAGATTTTTTTGGAATTAATTTCAATAACATTAACATTTTGGTTCTCAAATTTTTTCTCCTTTAAAACACTTCTCAGCCTTATTTAGCACTATTTAAGTATTTTATAAGTCATATCTATGAGAGATATCACCATGAGAAGTGTATTATATATCATGGTCTACAATAAATATAATTTAGTGGGTGAGTATAATTTATTATGTATTTTCATTAAAGGCCCTAAATGAATGTGCTTCCACTAAAATAAAATCCCCATAAATAATATTCATTTAGTGATACAAAATCCATATTTTCACTAAGAAATGATCTGACATTGACATGAAACTTCTATGTTTAGTTATTAAGGTAAAAATTAATCCTAATAAAAATAGGTCTTAGATATTTTATTGTATAAAAATTATTCTAAATCCATTCTATGGATAATAATTAACATTATTTCATTGGGATATCAACCATTAGGTTTTCCCTGTTAAGTGTATCCCAGATAAAGTTCTTAAAAAGATAATGATGGATAATCTAGTGGAAACCCACCTTGGAATGAAACATCCCAATATAAAAATCTTGTGTTACTTATTATTTTCATTCCATAAAAAAGATAATATAGGGGAACCCTACTTTGGCATGAAACTACTTGGTTGGATGATCAAGGTCTTAACAAGTGCTTCTATGTAATGAATCTAACAATTAGTATTTCTGGGTTTTTCTTTTAGTGTCACAAATTTCATTTGCATCATATACATATTATATACATAAATATTTCACCCTATAAAATCTTTATCCACTAATGTTTTTTTTGTTTTTTTGTATACATTATTTTAATGACATAGTTTTGGAATCACTATCACAACCACCAAATTAATGTCTTTACACCACATTAATGTGTAACTCTTTTCACAATCCACAATATTTGGTTCCTCACCCAATTATAGAATCTAAAAATATCATATATATCTAAATCCATATTTTGGGTAATGTATAGGAACTCTTAATGTAAAATTTTATAACTATATAATATTGAGAATATACATTGGTGTAATAATAGAGAAATATATAGCTAGCCCCATTCACTTTTCTAGATGTTGCATAAGCCTTCTGATTAGTATATTCTTGAACCCCTAGTCCCCCTATCCCTAGAGAAAATTTAATCAATATATAAATAAATTAATCATAATTATAATACCAAATATGAAAAATCTATGTCCAAATACAAAAAATCTGGTTACTAACATCAATTACACAATAAGGTCAAGGTTGATGAAAACTAAATTTTATAGATTAGTTCCTATAATTTAATGAAGGTATCTAATTAAAATAATCAGTTTAAGAATAAAACTAAAACATGCGAAATATTTAAAATCTATAAAAAATATAAAAATATGTATAAGTAAATGAATAAAATATAAGTTAATAAAAAATGAAATATTTTTCAGTAATGTTTCATGGAATGTGTAGACCACTGAAAAGTTGTGGTTCAATTGTTGGTTTTCTTTTATAATTTATTTTTCCCTAAAATTAAACTATATAAATTGTTAGAGTATCCATCAATTAAACATTATAAATGAATTTTAACCATATGAATATATAATAATAAAATAATCCACATATTTTTTTACATGGATCACCCCCAATGTGGATGACTACATCCTTATCATGTTGACTCTGATCGGTCCATGGATGTCCACAATATAATGAGTTTAATTAAATTGGGAAACTATTATCCAGATCCATACATTCCTTCATTGGTAATTATGTTGTCTTCCACCGGTTATAAAATATTTCTTATACATTCAATACAATGAACAATAAAACATGAAATACACACAAAAAAATTCCAAAGAAACACTATATGGTATAATATTTTTTTGACACATATATCTAATAATCCACAGACTATATTTGGAACAATTTTATCTATCAAACAATAATTTAGTGTGCCTTTGTGTAGTGTATATGTCTGAAGAATCATTTTTTATTTAATTTGTGTCTTGTACACTTCTGTCTAGTTCAATTTCTTCAACCAAGTGATTCATTGTATAAATGATCATGATACAAAAACAACATCACATATTTTTTCTCACAATAGGCCCTTATCTCTGTCCTCATCTCCTTTATATAGGAACTCTTACATTGAATATCATGGAGGATATTCAGGCTTCCATTTTAATTTTCCCACTAAACTCAACTATCATTTGAATTCCTTAAAAACATCCATGAACTTTTGAGTAAACATGAATTTTAAATGATTCCTAAAATCATGACATCATTGATCTCAATGATCATTATTAAATATCAACTTGATTTATTAACATTAAAATAATATATCAATGTCGTCCAGGTAAAATCATCGAAAAAATTATTCAAGGTTTCTCAAGGATCCGTTTGATGCAATTATAATGAAAACAACATTATTTTCTACTCTATATGGTTTCCATTTGTCAGCTCTACAATCATAGTTTCACATAGGCTCCATAAATTCGTTTCTCATAACAAGTTTCCTCAGTCTTGTAGATTCACAGAATTTCGTTCATCTTGATATATTTGATGAAATGATATATCTCAGTCTGCTCATTTTCTTTATATTGAATTCTATCTAATGATCTATCAGAAGTATTTTTTTTTCAAAATTCACAATATTTTCATCCAATAAACATAATTTTCCCACTTAATAATTATATTTTATTGATTATATAGGCTCTAAAAACATATCTACGCATTTTAATCAAATCATTACTATGCCTATTTGTATTATGAAAACTCCTTCTATTAGAGATACAATCCTTTTTCTGATATACATGTTACGTTGATAATCACACTCCACAATCTAATTGATATTCACATATTCAACCACATCAATGCATGAAATTTATATAGACTCAACCAAAACTATATAACATCAATTTTTTTTTTAATTTAACTTTGTAACATGAACTACATACAAACAATCCCTATCTAGGAACAACATTATTAATCTTTGAAAACCTTTTAGTAGGCATGATGTTAGGAACATTGAGGTTCGGTAAAGAATGGTTGGACTAGTAAAGAAAAGTAAACCAAATTTCATCAAAAACTAAATTTTAACTGAAATGAAAAATACAATCATGACTGAAATGATGAAAACACAAACAAGAAAATAAAAAAATCAACCCAAACTATTTTCAATGTCCTCCTTTGGAATTGTTGGCAATATTTTTAACAACCCTTTTTAGAAATTTAATCAAACCATATCATTTTTTATAAAGAATGTAATTAAATCACACAACCTAATTAATATTTTTTTAATAAATTACATAACTCAAAGTCTTGAAATTTATGGACCTAATATTGATGAACTCCCCCTCAAGCATTCTTTCTAAAAATTTTACTCCCCCTTTTTATGACATAACCATCTCAATATTCATAAAATAATGAAAATAGAGTTGAATTTTCTCCGGAATTTTAAAATCAAAATCCAAATCAATATCAGGATCCCTTAACAACATTCTTATATTATTGTCGGAGTTTGAAAAATTAATTTCTCCCTAATTTATTCAAATCATTCACTTGCCATAGTTTTAGCAATAATTTTAGCCATTTGATATTTTATTGAAACATGCTCAAGAATTACATCTATACCAGTAACTTTTTCATTAATGAAATGATATTAAATATAAAATTTCTTTAATATATAATATTTCTATGATGTATTTAAATAGATAAAAGGAACCTTTATTTTCACAATATATATTTATCGGTTTTTCATCCTTGACAATTGAATCTTCCATCTGATCCTTCATCGACATTATTTGTTTATATTCCAAGGTGGTGGAAACATATTCTCACTAGTTAGAAAACACCTATAATAGTGGGTTTTTTAGCTATCATCATTTTTTAATACTAAGGATTATATAGAAGACATTGAAAGTGGAACATTCCATGTTGTTTTTTATAGACCAAAGTTTAAATTCTCTTAATATGAAGAATTATATAGAAATTTCTATTTCAATTTTATAAAAAACTAACATGGAAATAATGTTGATATCCAAATGGATTTCAAACTCATTTTTTTACAAAAACCATCATTGAAAGTTAAAAAATAAAATAATAATGAAAATTACATATTTTCACATATACATACTCATTGGATGTATGTGAAGAAATATTTTTAAAAACCTTCAAAAAAAAGTTATAAATTTTAAAAAAACATATATATTTAAATTACATGTTATATAATGAAACTAGAATTTTTAAAATATTTTTTTTCATGGTCGTGATTATATTATAAATGAGCTATAAAACATAATATCCACATTCAAAATTCACAATTTGGTGATGTCACTAAATTTATAAAACAATATTAAAAAAATTAAAAAATTACATATATAATAAAAACTAAGAATTCATTTATATAAAAGTAAATCACCTAAATAATCACCCAATAAATTTCTATTATTGGATAGGGAGACGTGTTATACCAAATCCCAGACGTGTTTCATTTTTGAATATTAAATATCAAAACTAATGTAAGATGAAAATATTTTGATTAATGAACAAAAATCATGAAGCAAAACACACTTCATTAATATTTTTCTAAATATTCTTTAAAGTCCATCTAATAAAGAACATAAACAATATTATATACATTATTTCTGAAAAATATACATAACATCTAATTTACACTAAAATATATAATATCTAACATTAATATTAGAATACTTAATAGTGGTCTATAATTAGATATTTTTTCATTCTTATCAAGGGATGGGAAAAAACAACAGTTGATCTCCATGTTTTTTTGTCTTTTAGGTATATATTAAATTATGGATTCTTGTTTCTAATATTTCATTTATATTAAAATGTATTCTAGTTCAATAATATCCATATATATATATATCTAAAATCATATTAGATTCACGAATTGTGGGGATACCAGATTAAAAATGTAATTAATTATGTCAATATAAAATATGTTTACTTAATTACAATAAATTATAAATTGAAATGTATTAAAATACAAAAAACTATAATAAAGGAACACTAAGATGATCACACATTACAACATACATGATATTAGTTTTAAAAGTATTTATTGAATAATGTAGCACCCCAACTTTTTATGAATTGTTTTCTTCAAATAAATTAAAATTCTATAACGTATTGAATTACATGCTACCCCAAGTTAATATTTCATTATAATAATCTTCAAATTAGGATTCCACTACAAGAAACCCTACGATTTTTTGTACACATAACACTATGTTTTCTATATGTCACACACAATACTGTGTTCCTCATATTGCTTTATTTACATGAAAGGCATAGTTCTATCAAAATAAAATATTATATTAATATTATCATTTAATATTATAGTTATCTCGTAGCCATTGAAATTTCCCGAATAAATAGGATTAACAAAATTATAAAAATATATATTTTCACATTTTTATTACTTATTGATTGATTAAAAATAGAGTAAGAATTATTTATAATAAAAGTTAATGTTTTCTACAAAATATATTTTTTCTAAAAGAAGTAGTAATCTTTTTTGGCGCATATAATTTAAAATTAAATTTGATTACTTTTAGGAAATTTATTTTTTAAAAATAAAAATAATTTTTTAAATAATAATTTCAAAATTAGCCTAGTGTATCTTTTGTTATTTTTCTGAAATTTATTTTTTATGAATAGTGAAAAATACTCAATTTTAATTGAAAACATTTTTTTGATTAACAAATTTATAATGATAAACAATATCATTAAGCTTTCTAAAACTAATGATGATTTAATATATATATATATATATATATTAATACAATTTTGGTTATCATAATCTATTTCAAATTAAAAATGAATATAATTTTTTTAAACATTTGACCATTATTCCACTTTAAAACCCCGCATTCTGATCACGTCTATGAGATTAATTTTGAATTAATATATTCAATTTATGAGAGTTGAATTTGAAAAATTGGATTCGATATTTAAAATTAAAATAGATTATAATTTTTAATAAGGTATACATAATTTTTTGACCATAATGATTATTAAAAATAGTTAAAATTAATAATAATTATTAGGGAAAAAATTTGTTTACATAGTGGTTAAACATAAAATATAAGGTGTAAAATGACCTATGGTTTTCCAAAGAACCCATTTTATTTCCATATTTTTACGCTTATAATCATAGGATCTAATTTTAGGACTTTTTGCAATATATGGTCATGATAGATACCTATATAATAAGTCATTTCATGAAAAATACAAAAAATATACCTTCCATGATTTTAATATCATTAAATATTTATTATAAATTAAAATACAACATAGGGTTGGTTTTAAAAATTATTTTGAATTTTAATTCTGTTTTTTTATCATGATAATTTACGATAAATTTTTTGATATTAAACAACATCTTAAAATATGTAAGAAACCCTAACACAATAATTATTTAGTTAAAGAAAATATAAAATAAATAATAAAGATAATAGTTAAAGGAATAAATATGAATGAATTATTGTGTAAAATTAATTTTATAGATGAATATATTCTATAACACATGTTTTAACATAATATATCAAAATTCCATCATTTTAATGATATTTTTAAATTCAAATTAAATAAAGTGATTATTAAAAATTAATATATATCAAATATTCTCCTATAATGGACCAATTTTTCTATTTTAATGACTATATTAAGCATTAAATAATATAAACTCAATTCATGAGGTTAAAGCAAAAGTAGTGTTTTTCGCACATTACAAACCCTTTTGTTATATTTAGTTTACAAATCAAGTTGTATTTTTATTTTATAAATTTTAATAGTAATAAATTATAAGTGGAACTAAGATATCTAGAATGTATCATTTTATTTTATTCTGAAATGTCCAACAACTGAGATTATAAAACTAGTTAACATTATGAAAAACATAAATGGTAAAATAATGAAACAATAGATTTATGGAATGAAATATTCAAAAAACTGTACGAATGATAAATTCATGTTTTAATCAGCAATAAAAATCATAAAAACCTGTAATCATACGTTTTGAATACACTTTTGAAAATGTTGTCCTCACAACAGTGAATAATGTTGAGTAGTTTCAATAATGTCGCCACTCTTCAACTATAAAAAAGAACTCTCCCTACCTACTTCTTCACACCTATCAATGCATTTATAATGTTGAATACCTACCAATATAACAACTAAAATTACCTCCTCTCATCCTATATTCCTTATATTGGCATTAAAGACAACCAACGAAGGCCTTTGGTGCAAACCAGAAAGTGATAGTTGAAGAAGAGGTAACATTCATCTACGAATGATTCTCTTTACTTCTTCGCCAAACCACATACATTATTTTTATTTCATGATTGTATAATTAAATATTTATATTAATTACATGGAGATTTTATCCTATTAATTGTATTACTTACAACCACACAAAATTCCCTCAAATGGGTTATGAAATCATTATTCGTGTGTACAGAGGACTTCTTCCTTGCGAACCAATGTCATTCATTTTTCAATTAATACCTTTTATGGGTTTTCATAATGATATAAATACAGATAATATTTTATATTTATGATATTTATGATTTAATTATGATTCTATAATTTTTATTTCACAGATTCCTTCATGATTTAAATTTTTTGGTAATACTATAATGTCATTCGTGTGTACGGAAAACTACAGCCTCACAAAGAGATGTGTTTCATTAATGCCTTATATAGAATAATTTATGGATTTTTTTAATAAAAATAAGAAATGTATACGGCATAAAAATTATTCTGGAATTATTATATATAATATAATTTTATTTCATTCGATAAAACAAAAAAATGGAAATAGTGAACATGCGTGCGTACGACCTATCGTCTTCATGAATGATGTATTTAATTTCATGATTCCATCTTTTATAGATTATTATATATACATATATATACGATATATATGATATTTATATCATATTAATCATTATAGAAATTATTAAACCATTATTGATTTATGTGAAAAAACAATCTAATTAATCAACACATTTATGAAAAACAAAGTTGTTATTACCTAAAACATAACTTTAACTAGAATCATTAATAAATTGTAAAAATATTTCATAATAAAATAATATATTATCTGAAATATTATAATATTATTATTTAATTTTTTTATAATAATCATATATTAATTTTATATGAAGTTTTAATGAGTATGATGGAAGACAATACTTATAGTAATTGATTTTTTCTCACATTTTTCTTTTTTGAGACACATACTATATTAACCACCTCTTTTTCCTATGTGGTATATATAATACCCACAAATTTAATTAATAATTATTATACATAAAATTATTTTTATTTACATATACGTTTAATGATCTCCCTTTATTGGGGTTGTTGTTCCAAGGTTACCAAAGCAGTATGGGAATTTTATCTCAATTTTCCATCTTTGAGACACATGTTATTTTACGGACCTATATTAATTTATGAGGTGTATATACTGACCGTTTCACATGTTATCTAATTAATATCATTATTTACATGATATTTTATGATTAATTTAATTTTATCCTTTCTTGGTAATTATGATTCAATGTTACCAAAGTGGAAAAAATTTATGGCAATAATCCCATCGTTTATCATGATTGATTATGATTATGCATAAATTGATTAAATATTATTAAAAATATCTCAATTATTATCAATTATTTTATTATAATTTATTTATTAATGATATCATTATTTAATGTCTCCTATTTTCCACTCCAAGGTACATAAGATAATTTATAAAATAATTTCATGGGAATTTGACTTATTTCCATCTTTTGTCGGAAATCTGTTTTCTTCCAAACCATGTTTTCTAAAAATGTGCTCAAAAATATTCTAATATTATTATATTAATTTTTAAACATATTTGTACATATTTTTTCTCTTTTATAAATTTTTCGAAAGGGAATATTCATTTCATTTTATAATCAAGGATCTTTTGAATTCTATAGATAATAAGAAAGAAATTTTTTTATCTAAGTTTACATCATATATGTTATTCTCTATAATCATGATCACTCAAATTTTTAATATTACTTTATAAATATTGAAGAATATTTTCAAATAAAATGGTTTTCTTAAATTTTTTTGAATTATTTTTATTTTTAATTTATCTTTAGGGAAACGTATTTCAATTTTTTTATGTTTAAATGAAATTTCAAATGGTTTTAATACCATATTTTGTGTGTTTTCAATGTTATAATTATATAATTTTTTAAAGGTTTTGCATTTTAAATTTTTTTTCTTAAAGTGGAAAGGATATTTTATTTATTAAATTTTTTATATAAATTTTAATTGATTTGTTTGTTGCTTTCTGTCTTTATTTCCAATGAAAACGATTTGAAAATGTTTTATCAAGAGATTATTAATGAGACGTTATTTTCTTTAAGAAATTACCTAAATGATATTTTCAAATACATATCCATATGAGATGAAATCCTTTTGATATAGTGTATTATTTATTGGGGATGTTATACAAGGACACAATTTCTTTTCCTTTTTATAAATGGTTTATGATTATGATGAAATGTTTATTGTGAAACCAGTTTCTCTTCCCTGGGTTATACAATGATTAAATGATTATGAAACCAACTTATATTAGTGGGTTATTATATGATGAAATGACTATAAAAAATATCTCATTTCCACATGTTATTATATGATGACATGTTTATGATACCCATTTCATTTCATTGGTTACAATATAATGATTTTTTATGATATGATGGAACACATTCTTATAATTTCATTATGTTATGGGTGGGACCTATATCACCCCTTAATGAATTGGGTAAGGATATATGTCTCGTGAGATAAACAAGGTTAGAATTGGGAGTGAACCTCATACAGTACCGAACATTGTCTTTTGTGATGGTTTGTGGAGTAAACTCATTCCTCTATATGTAATTGAATATAACGGGGGATGGTGGTGTGTCTTTCCCAGTAGTTGTAGCCCCATGAAGTTCCATAATAATTTTTTGAAATAATATTTGACTTATAAGGAATGATTTTACATACCTATATGAATGAAACAAATTCTATGTATTATGATAATATTAAGCTCCCATTTATCATGTTCTATAATTATCATATGATACATGTATTATGAACTACCAATATATGTTCCTTGAATCATGATTACGATATTTAATACAAAGGGTATGGTATTGAAATTTTATTATCATGTTATTATATTCCCATGTTTATTTTATTCTTTTCTATCTCTTATGATTACGCCTATTGAGCATCTAGATCACCGTTTATTATGTTTCAATTCCTTGGGTTATGAAAAAAGGTTTTATGTTGGGAATGTGTGTGATGAATAATAAATAGGAATAACTTTATGTTATACCTTTAATATATTTTACTATATTATAATATATTGTTCCAAGATTCCAGTGGAACTAAACTATTATGGACCTCGAGAGTATACTTATGTCATGTAAGTAATTTTCATATAAAAAGTTAAATTATCCATGTATGAACTTATTTGGTCACTTTATATAATCACTTCCAAATATATCAATAATATCCAAAAAAGAATAATAATTATCTAATATAATAATAACATGTGATAACATTGTTACCCAATCAATATCCTAAGGAATATCTAATGATAGTGAATCCCAAAATTTTAGTATCCTCTATAGTGATTCCTTCAATATCAAATACTCATATATGAAGTAAGTGTAATAAAATATTATATGTAATTATATATTTAATGATATATAATAAATGAAAATATACTCAAACCACACGTGTTAACTAACTGCATGGATTAGATGGAGAAAGTAAAAAATAGTCAATAATTTGTCCAACTATAGACACTTCCTTAGTAGGCTGAGAAACTGAAGCAGTTGAATCCATAAAATCATAAACCATTACTCTTACCTAACCTTACTACACAACATTATAACATACATAATCCCCCAGATGATGCACAATCTAATATTCTACAATACAAACATGGGGATCACTAACATGAAACTCATAGTACACGATCCTGTCTAAATGAGGAGATGGTGGATCTGGGTAGGAAGGTTTTATAGGTTGTGTATATCTCTTCTCTTCTATAAACATAGGCAATAAAAAGGATTTAATCATAGAATCTATTCAATCCTTTCAGTTCTGTAGAACTTACTTTAATGAATCTATTTCTAAATAATATTATTCCCCTATCTATGTCCCACTTGGGGCACTACCAAAAACAATTTAAAATATGATACCCTCTTTATACACTATAACGTTGATATGGTGTTCCAGATTTACCATATAAAAATTAATAATATCCTTCAAAACATAAAGGATAAGGGTCAATTATGTCATTTTAACCAAATGAACATCTTGAAGTAATATTTTAAAATATAATATTAGTGATATAAATTTAATAGTTATTAATAATAAGGAAAAATATAAATCATTTACTTACAATCTTATTAGCTACTTGCATTGTTAGATCATTGATATACATTCCATTTTTTTTCTTTATCACCCTCTTCCATTTTTCATGATGATGGAGAGGAGATGGAGGATTGAGTGGAACCTCTTTAAATCCACAATATAACTTAGATCTTAATTCACTAGGTTTTTCAGTAATAATTTTTTCCTCTAATAATAAATACCCTCATATTTATAATGTATGTGGGTATAAATTATGATAATATATATCTTGGGGATTTCTCCAGGAGTCCTATTATATAAGAAAAAATAAATATGTTATATTAAGTAAAAAAAAATTAATTAAGATAATAAATTCTACAAATAACAAAAACATACAATAAAGGATTCATCATATAGAATAGTGACCAACATCTACCATGTCTCTCTATCAAGAAAAACATAATTATTAAATTAATATTTATCCATTTCACTCATAAAAATAAAAATTGAATTCAAATTTTCATAAATTCTATCCATCTTGTTTCTACTAAGGATATAATTTTTTTTTATTTACTTATGTCCCTTGAAAGAAAATTGTCATCTATAATTGAATAAAGAAAATATTAAGAAATATAAAATATTTAAACCATGGAAAAATGAAATAAATATGTTTATAAATTTTAATATTAAAGACACTGATGAAATATATTTCACAGATAGGACAGAACTCCAACAATTAAGATATAAAATACTTATATTAATATTAACGAATATAGATTGGTGAGTCCTAAATTGTTGGTAATTTGTCCTTGTTTGAAAGTTATTCTCATCAAAGTGAATTGTCACTCTTTTCACTCCATGTGAAAGTGTATGTTTTGATAAATGTGTAATTCTACTCCTGACATCATTATGTATTATCATATATGGAGAAGGAGATGTTAGAAATAATAATAATAATAAAATTAATCTTAATGTAATTGAATAATTTAGTAACTATAGATATATATTTATATAAAAAACATATATAATATGGTTCCTTATACATAGTTTTTACCATTTTGAATGATGTATACTCCCACAAAAAAATTATGTGTAAAAAATTAAAATATGTAATGAATCTAAATATTATTTATTATAATAGATAGCCAATTAAATTTTATATGAAAAAAAATAAAATATTGTATCATGAACAAACATATTAAAACAATAAAAAATTATGTAAATACAAAAAATTATAAAAAAAATTATAAATATAAATGGTTACAACCTAAAACAAATTATATTCACAAACAATTTATATTAATTAAAATATATAACATGAAATAAAATTTGACAAATAATTTTATAATTGATAATATATATATATATATATATATAACCAAATGATTAAATTTATAAAATTTATTACTAAATGATTATTAGTTTTCATAAAAAAATAACATCATTAATTAAAAAATTGTGACATCAATAGTTCCTGAATGTGGATGAACTCACTCGAAGGTGGTGGAAAAAGGGAAAACAATATAGGTTTGAAGAGAAACATATCAACACCTATAAAATCATCTAATATTAATGTGCATAAAATTTTAACAAATATTATAAACAATTTACATTGAAAAACAAGTCTCAAAAAAATAACAATTAATTATAACAAATAAAATTATTAACGAAAAAAATAATGAATGAAAAAAAGAACAAAATTAGATTTTAATAATGAAAAATATATTTTAAATATTTTCATGAATAAATAGGGGAGTGATTTAGTGTTTTCCCAAATCTCTTTTGCATTATCATTTTATACAGTATGGTATATGTATGAATTATATTCATTGTTCTCATGTAGAAATATCATAATATAAAAACAAACCTCATATTAATATTTAACATCATAATCATCCTAATCAACTAGGAGGTTAATTTTCACTTGAAAAATAATGGGTAAATAATAACACTATGCATCAATAACATAAAATATTTGAATTATATGTGTTGGAATGATAAATTATTAGACTTTTCAACAAAATAATTTCGAATCAACAACTGTAAATCTATAATAATCATGTTTCACACCACTATTACTATAATCCCAGTAACACACAAACACAATAACTTAATATTTAGTATAATAAGTTTCCCATATATCCTTAAGAACTCTAAAATATGATGTTTATGTTTAAATTTTGGTTTTATATTTGCCACATAAAAAATGAAGTTCTTTAGTGTTGACTATTACCCTAATATTTTGAATAGTACACTTGTCATTTTTATGTTTTGTGAAAAATATGTAACCATTAATTTAAAAACCAGGCCATGTGATCATATTAGGAAAAATACCACCTACTAACCTTTTCAATGTTTCTGATATTGATAAATTAGTGATTTTTTTCTCTTTAAACCATGAAAAAAATGAATTTTTTAGATCAATCAAAAACCAATTATCATTTATGTTCATATATAATACCATTTATCCATCAATATGTTTTGATATATATAGTTGAACGTCATCTACATTGTTTAAAATGTATAAATGTTCATGAATCACATATCACATGGAATGAACTTTACCTTTATGCCATTAATCCCTAAATCATTACTATCAACTATAAAATTTTGAGATATATGGAGACCAATATGATACAAATCATACAAATAATCAATATATAAATTAGTAAAATCATTTTATACATATTTTTGAATAATATAGGTTTCTAATTGATGATTATTTATAACATATCCCTTCAATATTATCATATGTATTTCAAAACAATACATCCGCCATATATAAATAGGCTCGTATATTCTTAACTCTTGCACCATATGAATCAACAGATGATCCATTATATCAAAAAACATAGGAGAGAAATAAATTTTTAGTTGAAAAAGTATGAGTGTAACTTCATTCTCCAACACATGTTACAAATTAGAATTAATGAACTTACTAAAAATTTATTTAAAAAATGGCATAGTCATATGATTTTATTTTTGAAAGGTGTCAACAATATATAACATCATGAAACTAGTACCATTTTTTTAAAAATACATGATAGTTAGAAGATCTCAAACAAATTAATTTAAAATTCTATAATATTAATACATCCTTTACATTTGAATAATATCCATTGGGAATATTTTTACCCTAAAGACACTAAAAAATATTATCTTTTCTGTCTTTCATAATGTGTGACAATATGGAGGTAAATATTTTTTGTTTCCATTCATTGTGGGAACTAACTCTAAATGTTTTCCCGTGGATATCAAGTCTAATCTTTTGTGAAATCCATCTATTTTTATCCCATTTTATCTCTAAATATGTTCCAATAAAAATGGAAAATTTTTTATAAACATTTATAATGTTAATGTTATGTTTTATTTCTAAAAATATCTAATAAGGTAGTTTGAATACGATTGATTACATCTTGTAGATATTTTTTTCATGACCAAAAAATCTTTTCATTCAAAATGTAAAATTAATAATTTTCACCTTATGGTAATATTATTCTACACAAAATCATTGTGGGGTGAGATTTTTTTCCTATAAACCCTTAAATGATATTTTAAAATTACTAAACAGGTTGTCCATTCACAAAAATATATGATTTCCCTTGAAGAATTTCATTATTCTATTCATTAATTTATTATATAAAGTTTCTTCATCACAAATTTTATATTCTGTTATGTCCCTTAACATTGTATCCAAATAAGATTCTATACGAAGTAAATTAATTTTTATTTAACATTATAATTTCATGAAAAACAAAATAATCTTTATTGTAGGTATAATTTTTTTTTAAAACATGACTCTTATAAAAGATTTAAATCGTCAATTAATGAATAATGATAAACATCAATATTGCTTCTGTGCTTTTTTGTTTATGAAATCATCAATCCTGTCATAAAATATTTTTTCATCATATATATCAATGGGGATAAGTTTTAAACTAGAAAAATAATAAACCATGAATTATATTAGATAACGAGGCTCTAATATAAATTCATATCATCTTTACACAATAAAATTCTATGAATTCTACCTACAATTATTATATCATGAAATTTTTTATCAAATCTCATACACTATGGTGAATCAGTATGGTAACAAAAGATTCCATCAAATATGCACTCATTTATATTCCATCTTAATCTTTTTGATCATTTGAATTTGAAAACAGGTGAACCAAATGTTGAACTATTGGATGGTAACTAATTTCATTATAAAGTGGTTTGAAGACGGTACTCCATAATGATTCAGTGTTTATTTTCATTTATATTATATCATGATATAACACAATGACGACTTATTGATAAAAATTTATATTCATTCCAATAAAACAATCATTTAATACTTATCTAGGATAAATTATTGTTAAATGAGAGAATTGAAAAATCCTAAATTGTTTTAAAAGATAATAAAAACACTTTTTTAATAATTTATTTGTATTTCTATGTGAAAATTTAATTTTTTTTAAAAATAACTTAAGTGATGTTTTCATTTATTTAAATAACGGTAAAAACCCAGTTAGTATCTCGGAATATTCTACAGAATATTTTTGGAGTCAGGAATTATGTAACTAAGATATTCCAAGCTCTGTATAGCATATAAATTGATGGGATAAAATTATTAAATATACTAAATTAGGCACACAATATTTATCCAAAAAATGTATATCTCAAATGATGTGACATTTGAGCAATATGATATCACTGTTGGGTCTGGATGTAGGGTTTACCCTATGGGGGTTAAAAAATTTATTTTCATAGTTCATTTGGAAACACCACATGTGAAAAATCACTTTTTTCATTTAATTATTTATTTATTACATTTTTAAAATAATAAATAATAAATATTTCTCAAAAGCTAAATCATATGAGAAAGATAAAACCAATGTTAGGTCTGGAATGCAGATTTTACCCAAGGTGGTTCATTATGTTTTATGACCAATGGGTGATTCAGGTTATATAATATTTATATAAATTAATTAATTTCATTGATTTAATTTTAAAAACATGTATTCTTAATCATATCCCAATAACGTTTGAAGGTTGTTTTTATGTATAAATCTTAATAAAAAATTTACTTATCAATCATTTGGGATAAAAAAATTATAAATAACTTAATGATGAAAAACTAATTACCTTTTAATTAATTTTTTGTAAAATGATAACTAAATCAATGATTTAACATTTGGTTTTTTCATAGAATGATGAACTATTAATATTGGTGTTCATAAATCGACAAACTATGTTTCCTTCATTTCAGTCAACTCTAATAACCTTTGACATTTTTTATAATTGATTGTAGAAGCTTCGATCATCAGATTTGATCCTCTTAACAAATTCATGGTGTGCCTGGTGGATTCATTCTATGTCTGTGTGAGCATAATTAATTTCTTTTTGATTAATTTTTTTACATCTCTTTTTTACTATAAAATTAAATATAAAATGGATGATTTTAATAATGGAAAAAATGGTTTATTTTAAACAAGGAAAAAAATTATTGATTAAATATACAACTATAAAATGGAAAATAATAAATGAATTATTTATCTAAATTATTAAAGGATAATCAATAAAAATTATCAATTTATTACTTCATATAACTATCAAGATTTTAATTACACTGATTATTTATTATGATGATATAATATATAAAATTAAAAAAATGTACTTTTTTGGAATAATAATCACATCGATTTATCAAATAACAATTTCAACCAATTATCGAAGCATAATTCCATGATTCTATTTAAGATAATTTTATACAGTTATCTAATGATAATTAATATTAAAATGATTTATGTTTATAATTAATGGGTAATTTATAGAATTGATGAAATAATTTTTTTGTCATTAGAAAATTTTGCATCAAAGGAAAATTGCAAAATAAATTATTAATATATAATTGTGAAAAATTATCTTCGATAATTATTGGAATTTATAGACGATAATTATGAGTACCTTAACGAATACTTATTTTAATTATAAAAAGAAAATTGTGGAATTATAAAAGGTTAATTATTAAAATTTTCTAACTATATATTATATTGGATATTTTATAATAAATTGTCAAAATAAAATTATAAAATGATAAATATGAGGGATTATCAAAATATAATTATAAAATGATAAATTACAAGAATTAATCAAAACATAATTATAAAAATATATTTTATAACAAATTATGAAAATATAAATATTATTTCGAGATTATAATGACTGCATGTGTTGACCAAAAAGATGATATAAAAATTATTCAGGAAGAAGAGAATGTCATCACATATGATGTTCTAGGATAACTTGGAAATTATCCACTAGAGAGAAAGTATTATCGCTAGTGATATTTTATTTATTTATTAAATCGAATATTTGTTTTGATTTTTGAAATACTTGGCAAGTGATCTTATTTTCTAGTTGGTGTGCGAACATGGTTTAGGTGATGAATCCTTCGACGGACCTGCTGTTGACAATGATTACTTTTGAGGTAGGAGGTTCCTTTCCATTTTGAATCAATAGTATATACATATATGTATATATGATCTTATCATGATATGATTTTTATGTTGGACTAACTCATTTTTGAGTTTTTTATTTCATGTGAGTGCATGTGCAGCCGTACACTTTTTTTATGACATGTGATTATGTGTGGTTGTTGATATTGATCATGATGTTCCCAATTGTCCCTTTTCATGAAATGTATTGTTTTGTGTGACTCATAGCCTGTGTACTTTTATTACAGGTACTGAGATATATATTTAGAGCATTGTGGTTGGAAGTAATGTGTTTCTAACATCCTTAACGGTGGGTGTTGAAACCCTTATAGAGGGGAATTCATCAGTATCCAATTACCCATCTTCACATAGTCTTAATGATCATAAAGGTTTTTGTGGATACCCATGTTGAGGGGAGAGTGATTTGGATAGGTAGAAGGTACCATGATTCATAGGTGGAGCCTTGAGGTTTGTACATATGCATCTCAGTGGATGGTTACCCAAGCATCATAGTCCTAATTTCTATAAAGGTGTGAATGGATACCCCTATATAGGGGAAATCATAGTGGATAGTTGGTAGATACTAGTCAAGGATTCCTATATACTTGAGTCATTAGTGATTAAAAATATATGTGGGTTGGGAATTGACATGATAGAACCTACAACATTCCTGTCACAACCACCAAAAGGGATGGTTGAGTTATTTCCATGGAGTAATGTGAATCATTCCTACGATGACCACCAATGGAGTGAGGTGTGTTATGAGACATAGATGAGGTACACGTGTTCTGTAAATTCATAGAAGCAACGAACTGAAGTAGGTGGGAACAATATTTCAAGTGACATGGTTAGTGCATGATGACTCAGTACATGTATTGTTACTAAGAATTTATTTATGTAATGATATACACATTTATATATATATTTAACTTTTGGTATGGATGTATTGGTGGTGTCATATTGAGTATTGTACTCACACCCTACTCAGGAATTTCTGTGTTCCTGTATATTTCATGACCAGAGATCTAGTGAATGGAAAGAGCCCTTTGTTGGATGGTTGATTAGTGGATCATAGAGCTAGATCGGACTACGACAGGCACCAAAGTACCTAGCTTATGTTTGTCTTTTTACATGTCGGGTATTACATTTTACTTACACTCTGGATTTGATTAATACTTTGGGATCTACTTTTATATGTATGTCATAATTCAGTTTCGGCACATTACCCAAATTATTTATTCAATATTTTATAATTATTCATTATTTTCCTACTCAATGAAATTACACAACGGGTATATTCTATCCATGGTTCCACTTGATTCCACCAATACATGTTGGAATCCTATAGTTTATGGGGTGCTGCACCTGATCCCATGTGCAATTCTAGCTCAAACCATGTGGTACGGTTCAGGATGTAATAAAATTGTATCATAGGTAGGGTGTCACTAACTTGTTCTTCTCTTATTGTTGGGATGGAACTGGATTTAAAAGATATATAATAGTTCAGACTTGGGAAGGGGAACTGTGATAGTGGTTAGTGGACACTACATAATGGACCTCTGAGTTACCAAAAAATGGCATAATCATATATTGTTGTTACCATTGATTGGATTCATCTTGAATGATGAACATGATGTTGATATGTGATTTATGGTAGTTCAAATGAATTCATGCATCATGATAAGGTATGTAGATTCATTATTTTCCTACTCAATGAAATTACACAACGGGTATATTCTATCCATGGTTCCACTTGATTCCACCAATACATGTTGGAATCCTATAGTTTATGGGGTGCTGCACCTGATCCCATGTGCAATTCTAGCTCAAACCATGTGGTACGGTTCAGGATGTAATAAAATTGTATCATAGGTAGGGTGTCACTAACTTGTTCTTCTCTTATTGTTGGGATGGAACTGGATTTAAAAGATATATAATAGTTCAGACTTGGGAAGGGGAACTGTGATAGTGGTTAGTGGACACTACATAATGGACCTCTGAGTTACCAAAAAATGGCATAATCATATATTGTTGTTACCATTGATTGGATTCATCTTGAATGATGAACATGATGTTGATATGTGATTTATGGTAGTTCAAATGAATTCATGCATCATGATAAGGTATGTAGATTCACATTTTATATATATAACTATTATTTTTCTACATAATTATTTTTTAATTATATTCCTTGTTTTACAGTATCTATTAAGGATGGTTTTCTTTTGTGATATATCATATAGACATTAATTAGTAAAACTGAGTATGATTTTCTATTAGTATATATGTATACATATATATGAATACTGTTATAAATGTGGTGGGTAGGTGGCTAGGGATACCATTTGAAGGGTCATACTTTGGGATAATGGTAGACACCACCTATGGTATAGGGGGTATACACTAGTATGAACCAATACTAGAATATAAAATTCAAACTATAAATCCAATTCATCTAGATATTTCATGGTTAGTTCTCATCTAGGGTGGACCCTCACAAGGAATCATGACAACACATTCATTATATTTCAATCTCCAAAACAATAGGACATTCCTGGGAACTAGAAGGGCCACATGATTCAAAGGACTGGCTATACTTTATTAATATCATATTTGAGTTGGTCAAGACTATTTATTAGGGGGACGTGATCTTAGCTAAATTCATATTCTAGGGATCTTCTAAGAGATTGTGTAATACCATGAGTTACTGTGCGAGACGAGAGGGTATTAATTGGATAACCTCCATGGACATGTTTCTGGAGTAGTATTTTCCAAAACTGATTAAGTTGGACCATTCTTAGGAGTTCATGAAGTTATGGTAAGGTTATTTGACTTTATCTATATACTCTAAACATTTTATGGAGTTGATTTTCTTTTCTACATTATTGGATAGAAATGAGGAATATATGTCTGTATTTATTGATGTAGGCCATTTACTATTGCTCATATGTCAAGATAGAGGATTTTAATTGATGACATACTCATAGGTTCTTCGTATGGCCCTATCATTTGATAGGGGGTGGAGGATGATAAGGTAGTGGTCTTTCTTCTGACTCTCAAAGGGACAATGGATGAGTTTTCCCGTACTAGTATTTGAGCCAATTTGGGTAGTTGAAATAGAAAGGTAGAACAAGAGAAGTTAGAGATAGAAAGTTGATTCAGAGTAGACCTTCATGAATGCCCTCTATGGGACACAATTTTTACAATTGTGGGTTAGAGGGGAATTATTGAAGCTATTTCAGGAAGCCAAAAGTGGTCTCCACCATTGGGGAAAGGCTAGTCTATTTGATGATTTTTGTTGAAGTTATCCAAGATTAGTTCTATGAGGTTGTTTAGGCTGGGAGTGGAGAACCCCTCTAAAAGATAAATACTATCTACACGATGATGACATTAGAAATTCCTGGACATGATCATAGAGCTATGGAAGCCCATGTTTATGTAGTGGATCAAGAACTAATAGATAATGAACTTGTTATTGTACGAGTTATGTTCTTGAACATGTTTATTTATCTTATACCTTATTTAATAATGGGGTTTTCCTTATTTTTTCTAGGATCTATGTCTGTTCTTAACATAAATATATGGTTATGTTTCCATAACGTACCTTTCTCTAATACATTATTGGAGGATATATTTAAAACATGCATGAAAGACGTTGATTGAGTTTGGAGTGATCACAAATCCTTGAAATATATCTCATCCAAAAATAGTGGACATGATTTTATTTAGATGACACATTAAATGTCTCTTTATGGGAGAGCATGTCGATCACCACTTCATGGAATAAGGTAGGTGAGGTAGTGTTTTTGGGCCTAGTTGGTTTCATGAGGCCTCTGAGAGAGTGTATTGAAGTAAAAAAATATTTATCTATAGTTATAGAATAAATATTTAATAATTAAACCATATGAGGAATCCATTGGAGTTAATAATGGGGGAATAGGTCATCTTGAGAGTGACACCTCTCTTACATCGCCGACATCTGAAGAAACATGGAAATCTAGACCCATTGTTTGATGTACCAATTGAGATCACTGAATCAAGGGGGTGGTAGGGTATCATCTATAAATTACTTCATGATATCATGGAAATTATTATTTGTTCCAAGTTTCTCATCATCAAAGGACCTGACCCTATCCTATGCATGTTATAGAATTCATGGAATTTGAGTTGGAACCTGATGCATCTTTAGAGGAGGAACTGTTGTGGATTATGGATCGATGCTAGAATGTAATACAATGAATGATTGTACAACTCATCCAATATTTGGTGGCATAATAGATAGATACAAGAGGAAACATAAGGATGTGAGTCTAATGTTTGATATTATTGGCCTGAGTTGTTTGAGAAATAATTCTAGAGACACTTTTGGGGATGATATGTCGATATAGGGGGGATTGTAATATAATGAATTTTTTTATATGATAATAAAAACCCATTGTTAATAGATTATATGTATTATTATGTGAAAATGCAATATTTCAAAAAAATCATTTAAAAATGTTTTCAATTCTTTGAGTAACGGTAAAATACCAGTTAAAAATTTGGAATATTCTATAGAATATTATCTGAGTCAGGATCATTGTAAGTGAGATATTTTGCGGCCGATAATGGCTTCACAAAGATAGAATAAAATGGTTCTTCAAATAAAGGATGATATAATAGATAATAACAAAAGGATAAATTATCAAAATTATTAATGTATAATATCGAACAATTATTTAATGATAGATTCATAAAATTATAAAATTGATAATTACACCAATAATTTATTGTGAGGATATAATCTATAATATTATCAAATGATAATTTTGTTTTATTTAATGGAAATCCCATCAATTTATCAAAAGATAATTTCATCCAATTATCAAAGGATAATTGCATGATTCTATTGATGATAATAACACACAATTATCGAATGGTAATTTATGTTAAAAATATATAAGTAGGTTATAAATGGGTAATTTATGGAATTGATCAATGTATAATTTTTTTCAATTTCTAATTGTGAAATTTATCAATGATTATTATTGGAATTTATAGACTATATATATGAGTTTATAAATAGATAATTTTTGAATTATCAATAAATAATTTTTAAATTATCAAAGGATGATTGTTTAAATTGTTAAATGATAAAATTTAGAGGGTATTTTTTAATAACAATCAAAATACAAATATGAATGTATAATTTTGAGGATTAATTAAAATATAATTATAAAAGGATAATTTAACAAAAACTATCCAAATATAAGTATAAAATGAAAATTTAGAATAAATTATCAAATTAAAAATATTCTTGAGGAGAATATTATGAGCACATTTGTTAAGCTAAAAAATATTTTGGAAATTATTCCTAAAAGGGTGAATATCATCTCATGTGATGTTTTAATGATAAATAGGAAATTATCCATGAGGGAAAAACTATTATCACATGTTATATTTTATTTATATTTTAAATTAAATAAATGTTTTTGGGATTTGGAATCCTTGGTATGTGATCATATATTCAGTTTTGTTTGAAAATATGGTTCAGGTGAAGACAACATCAACAAACCTACCATTGACATCGTTGAATTTTAAGGTAGGATGTTCCTTTCCATTTTAGTCCATATATATAAATATATATTGTTAAAATGATATGAGTTTTATATTAGACTAACCCATTCTTGAGTTTATGATTTCATGTGGGTGTGTCTGTATCTGTATTGTTATTTTTTTATGACGTGTGATTTTATGTAGATCATGATATTTATCTTTGTGTGACTTATTGTTCAATGATATTATATGTATTGTTTTCTATGTTTCATAGCCTGATTAATTGTGCTACAGGTACCAAGATACATAGTTTATGTCTTGAAATTGGGTGTTATGTGGTTCTATTTTCCTATTAGGTGGGTGTGGCTACCCCTATAGAGGGGAAAGTGTCAGTAGTCGGTTACCCAAACTGATGAAGTCCTAATTCCCCTTAAGGATGGTGTTTCTGCCTATATATAGGGTAAAGAATAGTGTCTTGTTATAAAGTACTAAGATACATATGTTGATCCTGGAGATATTGAGTTATACAGCTCAGTGGCAGGTTAGCGAACCTAATGTTGTCCTAACATCATTAAAGGAAGGTGTGTCTATCCCTATAGAGTGGATATAATATTTTCTAGCTATAATATACTGGTCATGGATTCCTATGAACAAAATTCATGTGTGATTAAATGTTTATGTGGGTTGGGAATCGACTTGATGAAACATGTTGCTTTCTTATGAAATCAATAAGAAGTGTGGGGTGATATATTGACAAGTAGGAACGTTTGACATTCCTACGAAGACCGCTAGTGGGGTGGGGTGTATTATGAGACCTATATTGAAACATATCATGATTTTATGGTACATTCTATTCAATAGTTTTTGTTTCACACAACATTGAGTTCGAGCGCACCATGATATATTAAACTAGGAATTTAAAAAGAGGATATGAATAATATTTACCACATTAGGAAATTTATAATTTTTTTTGAGAATAGACATAATTTTTAAATTTTAAATTTCAAAATAAAATTAGGGATAATGTTGGATATTTTTTTGAAATTTTTTAATTATGGAAAATAGTGAAAATAATACATTATTGTTAAAAACCAATTTTTTCATTTAAATAATTATATTTATTTAAATTTATCTTAAATTCACAATACATATATAATACACATATTATCCCAATTTATTTTATTGTAATTTGTCTTATAATACAATTTGTTATCAAAATTTATTGATGTTTTGAATGTCTCTTCAACCCGCCTTCTAGCCACATCTAAATGATATGAATTAAATATGATTTTACCACTTATGTGAATTAAATTTCAAAAATTTGACAACATGGTTGTAATATGTATGAAAAATTTAGTCTAATAGTATGATTTTTTTGGTGAATATTAACTTTTGTATTTTACTTACCACAATTAAAGGTGAATAAGGTAATTTAAGGTAAAAATAATATTATAATAACATAAAATCGCCTTAACAGTTGTCCTAATTTCATTGTATAAGTGTGTTTCGACCTAAATCATCATTAGATGTAAAATATAATCCTTTCTAATGCACTTATGTTATATTAATACATTTATTATATTTTATTAAAATAAGATTTTAAAATGTCATTTTCAAATTTCAATAACTATATCAATTTTTTATATGTGGTTATATGAGTTATATTAACAAATATAAACAGTAATTATAATCACTAAATATTATATACATCATGGAAATTTATTTATTATATTATAAAGAATATAATTATGTTAAATGGGGACATAACAATGATGAAGTAATTGATTTATTAAAGGAAGAATCAAATAAATAATATTATTATTATTAAAATAAATATCATTTGAAATATTAAATTCAATTAAGAATTTTATTCTTATTACAAAATTTTAGGTAGTAGTTAATGTAGTTTTTTAAAAATGATCACGTTTTTTTGGGTATTTAAAATTCAAAAAATAAATATTGTCAAAATTGACAATAATGTGATTTTAAAATAAATAATATTTTATTAAATTTTATAAAATTAATAAAAATATATATATCATAAAACTAACAATGATATGTTAAATATTTAATAAAAGATCCAAATAGGGTTCTTTTGGCATTTTAATGTAACTATATTAACTCTATAGTGTAAAAATGAAAATTGGTCATGGTAAGAGTTAAATTGTTTAGCTATGGGTTATAATCACGTGACAAGGATAATTTTGTGACCTAAACATGTCTTAAATTTCATTTCAGAGATAATTTATACCCATACTAATCATAGTCACAATATTACTCACTATGGAGCTATGTTAAATCTCAAATAAATTTATCGTATATTAATATTTTTGGATTTTTCAAAAGTTCCCCTCACCTCTCTTATAAAAAGGCACATATCCTTCCGTTTTATTCACACCAATAAATCCATTTGGCTTGGACATCCCCTTCCCATTTCCTCTCCCAAATGTCATATATTCCTCATATTGTACATTACAGGGGAAGAAATCCAAACTAAGGAGTCCTTTTGTGCAAATCAATGGGAGATACTCGAAGAAGAGGTAATTATATTACCCATTCAATTCAATTTATATTCTTCATCTATATCCTATTACTATGTTTTTTCCATAATAATTTAATAAACCCATTATTATATACATACATATATGTTTTTATAATTATGATACATCCATATTTCTCCATTAAATCATCCTACGATTAACAATATCACCATGCGTGTGTACGTACAACTTACCGTCTCCACGATGTGGTGTAATTATTTATTAAACATTACATTGTTTTTATGGGTATAATGATGATTATAATTTATATAAATAATTAATATAAAATTATAATTATTAATTACAGTTAAAATACCATCCAATTCTATACCATTTAACCATCAAGTGAATGATAATATCACTCGTCCGTTCGTACGGCCTACTGTCTCCACGACGCAGGAAGATTAATTCTCCACATTAACCATTCATGAATGACTATAAAAATATAATTAAAATGATAAAGTATGAAATATTCAACATAGAAATTCTACTGGTATATTATACACACACACACACACACACACATTTCATTTAATTTCTTCAATTCAAAGTGAAAAGAAAACCTGAACAACATTTATGCATACACATGACCTAAATTCACCTTGAATGGTGTTTTAATTTCATATATCTATATTGGATTTAAATATATATTTAAAATATAGGATATATAAATCATCTTATGAATTCTATAATTATGTAAATTATGATTTTATTAATTTGATCGAGAATAACATGTAAAAACTTCTACGATAAACAGAGTGATTATTATCCAAAATGTTTCATTAACATGAAATTGTTAATAAAAGAGTAATAATAAACCAAAAATTAAACATATATGATTTCATAAATATTATTAAAATTTTTGTATAATTTAAAAATATGTTTAGAAACCATATATATGAGTTTTGGACATGTATTGAGAGTATCATACCAAAGGTAAGGGAATTCAATCTCACTATTAATTTTCAACAGATATAAGCAATGTTAACCACCTATTTCATGTGTGTGGTGTCTGTATTTCCCCTATTATATTTAATATCTGAAATAAATTTTTCATCATATAATTTTAATAATAAATTTTATATATCAAGCTTTTGAATTAAATGTTCAATGTGGTATGGGACCCTTTGAATGTTTTAAGTTTTAATCCTTTCTCCATTTAGTATTCCTGATATTATTTTACAAAACTATTTATTTTGACATAAAATGATTATAAAAGAAATTTTATGTTTATTTGTTTGTTGATTAAAATGATTTCACAAATTAATATTTTTATGGCCTTATGGAAGGATTAATTTAACCATATCGATATTATACCTGGTTGTATCATCTAGGACATCTTTATCATTGAAATTCATGTTTCCTAAAATGTATTTCAAATAATTATTAAATTCTATAATGAATTTTTACCCATGTTTGATTTTTTATAAAATTTTTTTAAAGGAATATTTCCATCATTTTCAAAATAAGGTACTTTAGGAAATTTTCAATAAATTATGGAAATATTGATTTTCAGCATTTATGGTGTAAGCGGTTATTTATGTCTTCAGGAAGCCTTATATTTTTAAATATTTCTATAAAATCATAAAATGTTATTCTTCCAATAAATGATTTTTCCAATTAAATGATTTTTTCAAAATTAAAAAAGTGATATATCTCTAAATGTGTTTTAATTAATTTTTTTGATTATTTTCATCTATGTCAACATTCTTTGTTTGATTGTAAAATAAATTTAGGTTTATCTATTATGATAAAATATTCCATATTGTATTTGAAGGGATTATGATATGTCAGACTATGTATGTTTAATTTTGATACCATAAATGGTTTATGGAAAATGAATTAACATTTCGTATGCTAGTTTTAATAAGAATGTTAATGTTGTTTATGTTTTTCCCTTTTCAAATGAGAAATTCATTGGATATACTATGTGAAGGGTTGGGGACTCATTAATTAATAAACTATGTGTAGGGGACTAGTTAATTAAAGCCCCTTGAGCTACAATAATTCTCATGAGACCAACAAGTTTTAGTTTTTACCAATTTATGTATGATCGTGGCACAAGGCCTTGACATTATAGTTAGGAGGTCTATAATTATACACTCCCTCATTATGTGATTTTTTATTGATATTACATGTGATTATTAAACTATAAGAATATCTACGTGAATGTTTAAAAGAAATTATTTGGTTTATTCATATGTTCAAGTTCATGTTTTAATGGATTGTGTTTCGGTCATAAACATTCATAAATAATTGGGGTTATTTATATATGCTTTTGTTGTATTTTTTAACCGTACTAAGTAATTGATCTCACCCCTTTATTATGTTTTATTTTTATAGGATGATATGATGAGTATTGTGATATATATATACGCTAAATGAATGAAAATTATGGCGTTCTCAAAAAATTATCAAGGTGTTATTTGATGTTTTTAATTGTATTGTTATGTTCCGGTATTTATTCTACTTTCCAAGATTTATCAACTGATTGGTACTTTGGGATTTGATTCTGTATAATCATTCCAATGTATTAAAATAGTGCACCTAATCTGGGCATCTAGGGTCAGACATTTGGCATCAAAGGAAGTTTAGCAACAACCATGGAGATTATATTTAGAAAACATAGATTTGGGATCATATCCCTATGATATTATTGGAGGATAAGTATATATGAACATAATAAAATTTTGGTAATTTACATATTATTTTGGTATTACTAGAAAATACCTCCCTATATGTTTACTATAAGTCGATGTAGTTCAGGAACTGATGTTCCTAAGAGTAACAACTCCGACAAGGTGTTCCAAGATGGACTTGGGATAACCTAGATGTAACACCTCAGGTAAATAAAGAATATGAAATTTCTATATTTATCCATATTTGTGAATAAAATATTAATATTACTTTAAAGGGAATGCTATGCTCGATGGCGTACCCAATACCCAACAACGTGTTTCCTTGAAATCATACGTTGCACTCTATTAATAAAATAGTATTATTTTAAATGGTAGTTAGAACGTAGTCGTAGTATTGGTGGGAATGAATAGAAATAAGTAAAATATGATTATATATGTTTGTTAAATGTTTTACATTTATCCAATAAAGGATAAAGGCTCAAAATACGAAAAGAAGTCTATTTTAGACATATATACTCTAATATCACCAAAAAGGTCGATTTATTGCCTTTAGATGGTGAACACTCTTTAAAAATAGCTTTGGTCACACTTATACATACTCTTGGACCGAATAAAATCTTTCTTTAGAATCGGGACATTAAAATTTACTTTGTGTAACTTTTTGGTATTTATCTCATAAAGATCAAATTTTAATGAATAAGGAAAAATGCTGTATTTTAATTCAAAACCTCTTTTTAATCTAATATATTTATATGATTAGATTATATTTTGAATTGGTTTTAATGTGAAATTAGAATATATTTTTACCATTTAATCCAATAGTGTTAGTTGGAATTTATTTCACTTTGAAATTGGACTTAAACTAGTGTCAATCTTTTGATACTTTTTGTTTCATAAAAACACGCTCTTTGTTTTGACAGCAGGAATTAATTATTAAATTAATTAATGCAACATATATGTTTTGAATTTTTTAAAATAGACATCATTTTTGAATTCAGAATATCAAATATATCTTAGGGTGAATTTTTGTTATTTTTCTGAAAAACATCAATTTTTGAATAATAGTGAAACCACTAAGTGGTAGTTAATGAAACTAATTTTTCGTTTAAATGAATCTTTGCCACTTCTATGATTTGATTTTCAAAAATCTGACATACATGGTTGTCATTAGGATGTAAAATTTGGTTCAATGGGATTAAAATAATTTTTTGGTGAATAGTAACTTTTATGTTCTTAATCGCGATTAGAGGTAATTAGGGTAATTAAAGGTAAAAATAATGTATAAATAATATGAAATGAACATGAAACATGTTCTAACCTTATTCGATGTGTCATGGCCGACCAAGAAAATCCATGGGTCAACTTGGGGACCCCATGGAGCCACTTTGGTAGGAAAATGACATAAATAACTTTTTATTTAAAGTTAAAATAAAAATATCACAAACCTGAGTTGTTTTACTAAAACAATTTTTACATGGGGTTATACAAGTAAGAATTTTGACTATAAATAGTAATTGGTAAGCAAAAAATATTTCCTACATCATAGTATTTTTTTATAATTTTTAGACATTAAATAAATTAAATTATTTATGACATCATCATGATGCAACGATTACCTTATTATTTAACGATTTAAATAAAATAAAATGATAATGTAAAATGTAAGACCTAAACAAGTCAATAACCTATTGGATTAGTGTATTTAGATCTCTTATCACCTTATCCTCAAAATATATAATTGTGGGACACTTTTTATCAGAAAATAATTTTGTAATAAAGTATCTTTTCTTAACTTTTCAAGAGTGCCCCTCCTCTCCTCTTATAAAAGGTCCCCACCTATACCACCATACCCACACTTCTCAAGACTTTAGATCGGAAAACCCCTGCCCATTTGGTCTCTCCACATCCCTCTCTTACTCCTAGAAGCCTCAATTTGGGAAAAAGTATTCCCAAGGAATCCTTTGAGCTCAAATCAAAAAGAGTTACCCATTTTAAAGGTAGTGTCTTCTCTTGTGTTCTTATGTTTTATTTTGCTTATCCGACCCACTAAACATTTTTTATTCATTCTTTAGTAACAACACCAGTATCCTCAGTATACTAGGATGTTTTTATAAGAAGTATTCGAGCTACACTTACACACAACTTCATCTAATGGTTAATAAACATACTGTTTCTGTGGATGGCGAATTTCTGCCTCACGAAATGATGACTGTTCAACACTCATATAACACCTTAAAAGGTGGCCATTATGATGAATTTATATTTATATATGATATATAATATTTTTATATTTTACTTAATCTTCTGTATTTTTCATTTTTGGCATACCTTTTTGGTTTCCATTATGGGTAAACAGGATAATTTCATTTTAGGAAGTGCGGACTACCGCCCCCTCAAAGTGATTTGATTCGTTAATGCCATACATGGGACGTATAAAGTATGGAAATAATGATATTATACTGGAATTATAATATACCTTTATATCATTATGATTTCACTCCTTTAAATTATGAGATAGAAATGAAAGTAGCGTTCATGCATACGTACGGCTTACCGTCTCCATGAACGGTGCATTTCATTTCTTATACCCAAATGTAATGTACTATTATAAGTACATATATATAATTAGATATATATGATGTATGTTACATCTATGTTATAAATATAATTCAGGAATTAAAATATACATACATCACATTTAGTTTTAATTCCATTAATATGACCTAGAAATGAAAGTAGCGTTCATGCGTACGTACGGCTTACCGTCTCCATGAATAGTGCATTTCATTTCTTACCTCTAAATGATTATGTAATATTATAAATGCATCTATATACTGGATATATATTATATATATGATATCTACATCATGAATATAATTCTTGATATAATAGATATTTTACCACATGAACAACTTGTAATTATAAAAAGGTTATTTTTGACTCATGTACCAAGGATCGACAAAGCGACCATTATTAACTAAAATAATTACATTGTGTTCATAACATGGTAATAAGTGATATAAAAGGAATAATGAAGTTGAAAAAGGTTCTTAAGAAAGTATAAATTAACTCAATTTTATTATTCAGGACATAACAGAACGATCAAGTCATGTAGGACCCGAGGTAAGGGATCCAACCTCCCTTGTTCTTTTTAAGCACTCTCTTTTATGTCATTTATTTTAAGCTCATATTTCTTATGATTGGGATGTTCTTTTTTATTACTATTATGGTAATTTTTATGTTCATATAATGAAATACCCTATTCTCTATCATCAATCCATTTTTGGATGTTTTGAGTGGCGCTGTTAGGCTGCCAAATTTTCAAAAGGGATCCAATCTCTATCTTTTTAAGTACTCTCTTTTATGTCACTTCTTTTAAGCTCCTCTTTGATATATTGGGGGATGTTATTCTATCTTCCTCTTTCTGTTCATTTTATTTTAATATGATGACTGACCCTATTTGATCTCATCATTACATTTTTTTGGATGTTTTATGTGGCGCCTTTAGGCTGCCGAGTTTTGGTAAGGGATTTTTCATCTCACTTTTATTCCCATGCGATTTATGCTACATTTGCCACAATTTTCTTTGAGTGGTACATGTACTGCCCATTATTCTAATCTTTGAGTAATATATTTTTTTATGAGTATTTACATCAAAGATGTATTGTCCTGCTTTCATGGGGTGTATGTTTCGCAAACTAACCAAGTCGGTAAGGGAAACTTTCACCCTCCTCTTTTTAAAAGACTTCCTTTTGTTGGGTATTTTAATTTACATATTGTTATGTTGGTATATGTTATTATATTTCCTTATTTATGCAAATTTTATATCCAAGTGATGAGATACCATTCTCTCTCTCATCGACTAATTTTATGAATTTTGAAGTGACGTTGTTAGGCTGTCGAATTTTTACAAGGGAACGTCTTAACCCAATTTCGATTCAACTTGTACTTCTTGAACATGTCATCCTATGAATATGTGTGAATGAACTATGATTTTTTCACACTTAATATCCACTTATATTGGATGTATTTATACTTCTCACGTATAATTATGTGATAGATTTATCATTAATTTAAGGATACCATCTTACATTTCTATTGAGACTTTATTGTTGTTATGCACCAATTCACTCTTATATGGTGTGTATACTGTCCTTTGACATATTATATCATGAATACCATTATTCTCATGATATTATAAAGTTCTGATTAAATGTTATTCTGCAATTATTTGGTATTTAATAGTCTCTCATTTTATTAAAAACACTTTAACAAAAATATAAATTTAAATGTTTCAAAGATTTATTATTCTAAATCATTATCTTTAATGTCCATGTTTTCAAAATGGTTTTTAGTATTCATTTATATGGACATTAATGTTATAAAATTATAATTCCATTAAAAGCTTCAAATTGGTATGGGACACTTTGATTCAAACATCTCTTTTAAATGGTTTTTCAAAATGGATTGGTTAATTCAATATCTGGGAATTACTTTTTGTGATTGAAAATGAAATGTTGTTATTGAAATGTCTTTATTTTCAATATTTTATGTGTAATGATGGTACTTGTACATTTTACGGGTGGTTACATGATAAAATATATGATGGGTGGTGCCGTGAATACCAGGACGCGTGGTTACGTTATAACCTCCAATGCATTGGGTATAGAAGTCGGCCATATGGCTATTCCATTAATTGATAAGTGTGGAAGTCGACCGTAGGTTTATTCCACTTAAGTATGTTTATGTCCCAAGTTACATTTATATGTTATGTGTTCTTTATATGGGTTTTTATAGTAATCTTTTGGTTACAAAAGGGTAAGTAATGGTATTTTATTCAGTGAAGAGTTGTAACTACTCCATAAAGGTGAAAAGTATTGCTTTGGTAAAGTACTCCTGGTTTACTTGTTGTTTTGAAAATCTAACAGTTTTCCTTCTTTGTGTATCCTTTACTGGGCTTTTTATGCTCATCCCAAGTTTTTTAACTGTTTTTCATAGGTCAAGGGAATGGTGAATGATATTATGATAGTGTCAATGATGTGTCAAGAAAGAATCAATTATTTGTTTAAAATATGTTTCCGTTAATGGGAAAAAACAAATACTATATTTTATGTAACCACTTAGTTTAAATGTGGAATGTAATTCATGTTTTATGATCTATGTCTCTAAAACTCTAAACCTGAAAAGATCCTAAATGTTAAATCTTGTAATAACTAAAGATTAAGTAAGGTTTAATGCTGGGGACTTATACTAAAACATAACAACATGACATACTGTGCATCTTGATTGAAACTATTTGGGGATTAGAGTAGGATAATTCACATTATATTTACGACCATTATTAATGATTGAAAAGTAAATATTCTACCAATGTAACCAAAGTTTACGATTATCAGATTTAATATATATAAATATATATTATATTCTATAAAAAATATTATTTATACAAATTACATAACATTATATGCTAATCCTTTAGATGAAATCTTATAGAAATGGAGCCTAGTAGAATAAATGAGAACTCCACCCACACACATGATCAAAATAGTACGAACAATCATATATTTCATTGACTAAGGCCTAAATTTTTAAGGGAATTATTCTCCAATTTATTCTAATCATATAAAGAAATGGTATCATGTGTTAAAAATCTATGTAAATAACTCCTCGAATCCTATGGATTTAAAGGGATGCAAGAGAAGAAGAGGATGGAATAGAAAAATATCGATAAAGGGAAGAAGGAAAAGAAGTATTTCCCACATCTGATAACTACTGAACGAATCTCCCTATTAAATGCTTGAACATATTGGGGGTTTGGAATAATTTTTGAAGAAAGGACACTAAATTCAGGATGTAAAGGGCCAATAAAACCTTTTCCAATTTACAATTAATCAACATCAAGTAGATTGGACAACATTGAAAATAATGTCACAATCCTCAAAAGAATAAACCAGAGATGATGCTATTGGATAATGATCAAGTCATGATACTACTATAGGTAAAGAGGAATGATTAATATTCATATTCAACCAATATTTTATTTGAATATTTTATAATAAAAGTACTATTTATAATAATTATGGGCTACATAAGGATTTTACAATAATACAATTTCATTAAGGATTTGATATTGAATGGTAGCAAGTAAATAGACAAATGTGTGATTCAAACTTTTTGGAAAATATGTGGTTGAGGGAAATATAACCCTTACTATGTTTCTAATATTGAGATAATGATGTTGGAATAAAAATAATATTTATTTGTATAAAATATATTGGATATTATTGAATACCTTGGAAATGATTAATGATTTGTTTATTCTATCATTATTGGAGTTCACACCATTATTGGATTTAATGAGTATATCAAATATTCTATTTTTAATATTAAGAGTAATGGATAATTAAAGTATTCAATATTTTATTATAGTAATTCAGGGTATTAAAATATTTTAATATAAATATGATGAAGTAATTCACATGTCTGGTATGTGACAGAAAAACATATGCATTTTGTTATGTGACCTTCCTTGCAAATTTTTCGACAGTGAGTATGGTAAGAAGTATTTTTGATAATTATAAAGGATGGAATGGATTATGTTTAATGTTGGATATTATTTTTTAAGGTTAAAAAATTTATTAATATCATATTTGGAATGTTGTAATAATATAGTTTTATGAAAAGGAAAACTTGTAGGTCGGGCGACAAGCCCTTGTGTTCAAAAAGCTCATGAGTCATGAAACTGCAATTGAATGCCGACAAGGATGTATCACTAACCACTGGCCTACATTCTATTCTAGTTTTTATAATGTAGTTATTTTATTTAAATATTCTGATAGATTTAGAATAAGTTGATTTTTGGAACCCTATACGTTTAAAATAAATAAAATATTTTTGAATTTTATTATCTTTCTGAGAGAAAGATGAGTTTGTGGAAGAAATTAGTTGATGGATGGATCTCTACATGTAAAGTAAGTATGCCTCCTTGTGTTCTGATTCTATGATGTAAATTAATTCTTAATCTCTAGGTAAAGGAACTTAAATCCCAAAACAAATCATAGAACTTTATTTTGATGAATAAAATGGTCCTATAGATCATTATCGAATTCTAGCTTTGTGATTGTTAACATTCTCATGACCATGTTCTCTATCACTCTCCATCATAACATGATGATTATATTATTCGTTTATGTCCATGTTTTCCTACATGGAACCCCTTAATGTGTTATCTCTGTTAACTTTCATACTTCCATTTATTTAATGTAATAAAATACCTTTTATTAAACTTATTTTTCATTTGGGTTTTCCACAATGATATTTTTAGATCAAATTTTTATTTTCAATGTGAATTTTAAAATTGGGAAGAAAAATTTTATTTAAGGAGTGGAGAATATAACACCCCTATATTTCACGATACGCTATCTTTAATAACTTGTGTTGCATGCAACACCGAGTTCGAGTGCCCCATGATCTATCAAACATGCAATTTAAAAAAAGGGTAATGAATATTATTAAGAATAGTCTGATATTTATAAAAAAAAATTGTAAATAGAATTAATTTTGGAATTCAGAACATCAAAATTATATTATGGTGAATTTTTGGTATTTTTTGGAAATGTTACATCTTTTCATGAATTGTGAAAAATGCTATATTATTGATAAAATCCATCTTTTTCATGTAAAATAATTATGTTAATTTAAATTTATTTGAATGTCAAAATATATAAATAATACACATATTAATGCAATAATGTTCATTTTAATCTTTTTTATAACATTATTAGTTATAAACATTTGTTGAATTTTTTAACATCTCTTTTACCCGCCTTCTAGAAACATCTACGGGGTTAAAATTAAATGTAATTTTATTGGTTCTGTGAATTGAATATTGAAAAAAGGACATATATGTTGTTTATTAGAATAAAAAATGTCTCTTAATAAGATGATAATAATTTTTTTATGGATAATATCGTTTTATTTTTATTTACCATAGTTAAAGGTGAATAGTGTAATTAAAGGTGAAGATAACACTATTATAATATAAAATTGTCCTAACACATTTAATAATATAATTATATAAGTGTATTTAAATTAAAATAAATAAATGGGTCAATATATGATACTTTTTATGCAACTTTGGTTAGATTATGACTTTTAATATATTTTATTTAGAGAAGAGTTAAAAATAACATAGTCACATTTTAATAATTTTATAATTATTAATATGAGGTTATATATTTGATATTTATGAATATAAATAGTAATTATAAAGATAAAATATTTATCTACATCAAGTTAATTTATTTATAATTATATAAAATATATTATTATATTAAATAGGGACACAATAATGATGCAGTAATTTATTTTTAAAGGAAGAATAAAATAAAAGATATTAATATTATTAAAATCAATATCATTTTAATCATTTTGTGCCATAAACGAATTTTTTTGATTACTATGACATGTTATGTATGAGTTAATGTATTTTTATATAAGGGAACAAGTTTTTATGAGTTTATAAAAAGACAAATAAAAATAGTTTCAAAATAGGCATTAATGAGATTATAAAATAAATAATATTTTATTAAATGATATTAAAATCATAAAAATATAGAATTTATCCAAATTACTAGTTTAATGTTATATATTTCCTAAATGATCCAATTAGGATTCGTTTGATATTTTATAGAATCTATATCTTCCCTATAGTGTAAAAAGTCAAGTTGTCACTGTAAGAATTAAATTTTTAACTAAGGGTTAACAGAAAAATATAATTCTAATTTTGTTAACTAAAAATGTCTAAAATTCATAGTTTGAGATTATTTCGAACCATCCTAATATTATTCTATAAAATGAATCACTTTGGATCTATTTTAAATGAAAAATAATTTTATAATATATTAATAGTTTTGAAGTGTCCAAAAGTGACCCACACCTCTCTTATAAATGGGCGTCTCTCATTCTCTTTTATTAACACCTCCAAATGAATTTGGATTAGACAAACCCCACACAATTACTCTCACAAAATCCATAATTTCATCCCAGAGGCCAGTATATTAGGTGAAATCTGAAGAAGGTGTCCATTCGTGCAAATTGAAAGGAATCACTCGAAGAAGAGGTAATTATTTTTCCAATTAAATTCAATTTATTTTGTACTTCGACATCCCATTACTATGTTATTTCCATAATAATTTCATTAATTAAGTAAAATAGTAATTGTGAGATGTTATTATAATTATGATACAACCATATTCCCCGTTTTATACATCCTACAAATAACAATATCACCATGTGTGTGTGCATACGGCTGACAGTCTCCATGTCGTGGTGTAATTTATTATTCAACATTACATTGTATGGATATGTATAATGATAGGTATAATGTATATAAATAATGAATATAACATTATAATTAGTCTGTGAAATTAATATTTATTCCAATTATGTACCGTTTAACTATAAAGTGAATGATATCATTGCTCGTGCATACATACGACCTACCATCTCCACGACGCAGTAAGATTCATTCTCCACATTAACCATTCAAGAATGATTTTAAAAAATAAATATAAAGAATAATTATGATTAATATTACATATTAAAACTAATATTATAATATATATATACATATAAGTCATTTAATTTCTTACATTCTATACTATAAGAAAATTGAAACAGTGTTCATGCGTACGTACAACCTAATGTTTCCATAAACGGTGTATTCAATTTCATATATCTACATTATATATATATATATATAATTATACTAAATATATATAATATATATATATATATCATGTTATACATTCTATAATTTATTAAATCAATATATATGTAATATGATCAAGAATAACAGGTCAATACATGTCTGAAAAACAAAGCGATTATTACTTGAAACATTGCTTTAGCATGGAATTGATAATAAATGAGTGATATTATGCCATAAATGAGTCATAAATGAATTCATAAATAATATTATTATTTTCTTATAAGTTAATAATATGTTTATAGACATTATACAAGAACATTGGACACGTAAAAATAGTATATGACCTATAGTAAATTAAATTTGTGTCACTTTTAATTTTCGTGAGATATAAGTAATGTTCACCACCTATTTATTTTGTGTTGTGTATGTACATCACCTATTAAATTTCAAATCAGTAATACAATTAAATTCAAGATATATATATATTTAATTGAATATATATGGCTTATGATTTAAATGTTGAAAGTTATATGGGATGCTTTGAATGATTAGAAAATTAAACCATTCCCCATTTCAAAATTCTTGATATTTTTTAAAATAACTATTTATATGGATATAAAAGGATTATTAATTATATATTATGAATATATCGTTGATATTTAAAAAAATTCAAAAGTAAATATTTTAAATGTTTCATTTAAGGGTTAATTTTACAATATCGTTATTATCATCAGTTGTATCTACTAGGACATATTTATCATCCATATCATTGTTTCTAAACATATATTTCAAAATATTATCACAAAATGATTATAGACATGTTTACCAATTTTTTATTTTTTTTAAATGGTTTGAAAGATATAATTCCGTTTATTTCCATGATATTTACATTATGAAATTTTCAACAAATTAATGAATTAATTTCTTTAATCATATAAATTTAAAGAATCTATTTCTCTCATGATAATGCCTTGATGTTTTGTAGCTTCCCATACAATCATACAAGTATATCATTAAATAAAATATTTTATTTTATAATATCATGTCATTTTCAATGTAAAATTTATATTTCTCTCAAATAATATAAATCATTTTATTGGGTTATTTCCATCTATGTAAACATCTTTTTTGGATTGTATGCTTAATTTTGGACTATTTATTATAATAAAATCATCCATATTTTATTAAAGGGATTCTAATAAGTTTGACTATGGATATGCTATTTTTATACCATTCATAGTTTTTAGATAATGTATTTACATTTCATATTTTAGTTTTAATATGAATATTTATGTTGGTTATGTTTCACCCTTTTTACATGTGGAATAAATTGAAATTAGTATGTGAAGGGTTGGGAATTATTTAATGAAAGTCCTACAGGTTCGGGACTGATTAACGAAAGACAATGGGTTGGGGATCAGATAATGAAATCCACTCGATGCATCAAAAGTTATAATGAGACAAACTAGTATGGATTTTTACCTATTTATGTATAGTCTTGGTATGAAGCCTTCAAATTACTGTTATGATGTCTGATAATATGAATTCCCACATTAGGAATTATTTATTTATATTAAATGTTAATATTAAACTAGTATAATATAAATATTAATGTTTAAATTGAATTATAAAATTTATTATTTCCAAAATAGGTTCAAGTTCATTTTTAAAAGGATTGTGTTTCAGTTTTATACATTCCTTAATGATTATTGTTATTTATGAATTCTTCTATTGTATTTTTTAAAAATATCAAGCATCTTACATCACCCATTTCTTATGTTTTATTCTCCCATGATGCCAATTAATGTATTGTGATTTATATGCAGGGTTATGCTAGGGGAGTAATGGACTTCTTAAAGGATTATCTATGTTTTAATTTTTGTTTTTAATTGTAATTTGATGTTCATATATTTAATCTATTTTACAAGACATTTAAACTGATCAGTACTTCAGAATTTTATTACTTGTAATCATGCCAATGTGTTAAAATAATTAACTATCTATGGGAATCATGGGTTGGGGAATTACATAGATGAGGTATAAGTTGTGTGGACATTTTACTCAAAATGAGATAATGATGTTAGGGTCAGGATTCGTGGAAGAATGGTTAATTCACAATGACTCAGCACATGTATTGTTTTTATCATTAATAGAGGTCATAAATAAACAGACATATATTGTGCAATTATGGTAAAGGTGCATTGAGGGTGACCTACAAATTCTTTTACTCACACACTACTCAGGCATTTTCGTGCACTTATAGATTTTAGGATAAGAGATCATGTTTGTGGAAAGGTACCTATAGGGGAGAGTTAAGTGGTGCATCATGGAGCTAGAGAAGACCTAGATAGGTATCATAGTAACCCACTTAATTATTTATTTGTCTTGTATTACCTACCACTAACACATTGTACATGCTTACTAATTTGTGTTATACTTTTATATGTTTGTCATTATTCAGTTTCCAAACATTACACTAATTATTTATTCGTTGTTTTATTATTGTTCATTATTTTCTAAATTGATAACATGATACATAGGGTATAGTCTCCCAATAGTCCCACTTGATATCCTCACTACTAGCCATCGAATAATAGAATTTGGGGAGGTGTGAATTATATCATCTGTCATTCTAGATCAGACCATATGGTTTAGATCAGTAAATTAATTTTTTCCCCAATACTATTAATGATAATATTTTATTTTCATCATAATTTGATTATGGAATCATGATCCTTCTTAAAGTTACTCTTTCATAATTTCAATCAATTTTACGGAAAATTTATCACTTTACCCATTTATATATTTCAGGTTATGTAGTCTTATAATTTATGATAACACTATAAATTTTTAACAACTTGAGAATAGTTGTTTCTAAAATTCTCCATATAATCATTCAATAGTTGTTGTTTTTTGAATTATTTAAACACCAAAATCATAAATTAATTCTTCAATACATTCTTCTTTCACATTCCTAATATTTTCATCAACATTATATGTCTATTTTTTTATCATTTCTCTATACCATATCCAACATGAATAATTATGGATAAAAGAATATCAAATGATATGATCCTTAATTTCCCTGAAAATTTAATTTCTAATACTCAAACACTTCATCAATGGGAAGAAAATAAAATCATTTTTAAGATTTAGTTTATAAAAATGAATGAAATTAGAAAAACCTTTTTTATATTCATCAATAGTTCTTCCTAATTATATCTTACTATAATCCATTAATTACCTAATTTTTAAAATATAAAAAAGAGAGTACATTAAAACAAATATACATTTACAAATATATATAAATAGATGAATTTTATACATAAACACATATAATCATAAATATCTATTAAGGATAACTATTTTATCATAATAAAGAATTATACATAATTATTGAAACATATCATTGAAAATTTTAGACGCAGTTGATTATGCATATATAGAAAAAGATAATTCATAACATGTAAAAAATTAATAAATAATTTTTTCATAAATATAATTTTAAAATATAAAAAAGGTTAGAATAGAATAATTAATCAAAATTTATCGTATCAACAAAAAATTTATAAATAAGAAAATAAAAATAAAATGACTGATTTCAACCAAATACAAATTATAATGATTAAAAATTTATAAATATAAAACATTATAAATATTAATAGTTCCAGGAATAAAATTACCTTAACATTCCATTTATAGTAAAAAATATATAATATTAATCAAATTGATGAAAAAAATTATATTTGGTAATTTAATGGATAAAAGTAATTAGTTGATGAATCAAATTAATAACAAAATGACATTAATTTATCATCCATAAATAAAGAATAAATTAAAAAACATAGAGGTCGATAATACAAAATAGTATAGTAATTCCAAAAAAATGACTTCTATCTGGTTCCATTTCATAGAATTATATAATTTTGAAGATTTTATTTTGAAAAAATGATGTAGAAACATGAACCATCAAACACCTTAAACCGTGGTTTCTAGTCTACCAGAATAGGGATTCCATAAGCTAAATAATATCAAGGATCATTAAAGAATGATGATGGATTGATGATTGAACTAAAATTACAAAGACAAATCACTTAAAATATAATATTTAACGTCATTGTGGGTAATCATGTGATATCAGGTTCCATTAATGGTCAAGGGGTATAGGGATTCAAACAAAAAAAATTCGGGGTTTCATGTGAAAGTAAATTTTTTTGACAAACATTCAATGTTATTTTTATTTGAAATATACTTTAAAATTATTTTTTAATTAAAATTAAAATCATATTTATATAAATTACAAGTTAAACGATATTCAGAAAACAAATTAAGATCAATTTTTTGGAAACCCCAACATTAAAAGATCACTACTACACTATTAATGTTTGTTTCAGAGAAACTATTGTTAAAACCCCAAACATTGTTTCTAAATTTCTTTTATTTTTTGCTTAATCTATACATTATGTACCATAGAATTATTTCTTACTATTATATATCACGCATATTTAATGCTTGAATAGAGTTCCTCCATATATTAAATTCTCATCATCGTAATTTCAGTCATAATCGGGACCAGTAAAGCCGAGAATGGTCATCCAAATACTAATTCTAAACATTAGGATATAATTTTATTTTCCATTAATACAGATGAGTATTATTTTGGATTCTATCATATGTGATTAATTTTCATCTTTATGATATCTTGCTTACAAATTTAAATCATATGTAATGTCTAGTCTTAAAGTAGTAACAAAGAGTAAATTTCTAATCATCTTCTAGAAGTAGTTATGACTACTGATTTTCATAGATTAATATTTACTCACATTTATGATAATATATTTAGGTGTATAAAAAACCTTTGAATAATCCATTCAATGGTTTTTTAAAAAAAGATTTTAATTTGTTTCTTGGTGGAGGAAGTATTATCTTCCTTTTTTCTAAACTTGTAATCCCAGAAATAAATACAACACTCCAAGTATTGAAATAAAAAAATTAATCCTTATTTTAAAATAAAATTTTCACCAAATTTATCCATGTCAAATAAAAAAATATATAAACAATGAAATTATTGAAAATTATGGTACTTGTGCTCATATATATCTCATGAATGTTCTTATCAACTCGTCATTTAGAAAATTTCAACTACTCCAAGAAATGATCATTTTTTAAATACCAGGCACAAGAAGCATGTTCATACCCATAAAATGTTTTCATCAACTGGGAAAACATGGTTCTATATTTATAAATTATGCACTAAATATGTTTCTCAATATTAACTTATTCCATAATTTCTCTATTTAAGATTGTTGAATAGGCATCTAAATGGTATACTGTTTAATTTTAATCTGATGAATGATTCGAAAAAATTATGATAGTTTCAATTCTTACAACATGGGTAAATTTTAATTCAAACTAAACGTCTTCTAACTATTAGTAACCTTTTAAAATAAGTCATTGTTAATTTTGTTAAATTTTTACATTTTTATTGAGCTTCTTTTAAAGCACCCATTTTGTTCCTATCACAGTATTTCTTTTCATTAATGGAACAAGTTCCCATGTTTTATTCTTCTCAATTTGATCCAAATATTCATAAATCTCATTTAACTATTATTTATAATCAACTATTTCTTAAATATATTGTTTTTTAAGCAATGATATTTATAATGATTGATTCTAAAACCTTAGTTTTTTTCAATACCAAACTAATAATTCTTGGTTTTTGATAATGTTATCTGGATCACCATATTTTATTAAAGATTAAAATTTCTATAGTTTTCTTATGATACAACTTTATTAAAATGGTTCATACTAGAGGTTGTAACGGTGATGAAAGTGGAAGAGTTATTGGGTGACCAGTAAGGCCAATAGTTGGAGAAGTCTTGTGTTGAGCAATTAAAAGATTGGGTTTATTTATCTCTATTGATAGTGTTATATGATAAAATGAGGGAACCTAAATACATTTGTGGTATTTGACAAAACATAATGTAGATATTCTTCTAATATGGTGATGTATGTTTTGAGATATTGGTGGATAAATCATTCTTATCTGAGTTGGTTTTAGGAGAGAATGAGGTGGAAGTTGATGATATGAAGGTTCCCCATATGGGAAGATATTTTTACCAAAGGAATATATTTCTAAATATCCTCTTTCATTGGTTTCAGATTTCTTCTCATCAATTTTTTTTCTACTGTGCATTCAGGGTAGTTAGTTCATGAACATGAAGTCATTTTTTAACTATCTTATAAAGGTTTTTCATTGATGTGGAAATGTGGGTCTTCGAGAAAAATTTTGTAAGAAGGATGGTCAAATGTGGTGGTCATGACCGGAGGGTGTAATCTCTTTACTATGAGGAAATAGATACATTAACACATTAGAGATCCAACCATATGCCCTAGAGTTGGGATTTTTACATAGTAAAAAAATCATGGATGTGGTGAGGTAGTTGTCCCATCTGTTGTCACCAATTTTGGAGACGATATGGATGTTGTTTCTTGTTATTGTTTTCCAAGATGTTTTATGTTCCCCATTGATACAAGAGGATTGGATGTTTTTTCTTTCATGATCCAAATAGATATTCCTTTTCAAATGTGATTATTTGATTATTTTTCTATTTTTGTGTGTCCTTAGATCATTTTTTATTGATTTTAGTTCTTAATCATTCTCATTATGTTGTATTCATGATTGTGAAAATAAAATCATTGTGGATTTTTTCACTATTTGGTTTGGATATCTTTTATGTGTTTCCCCTTTTTTGTTTGATGTTCTCATTGGTCCACATGGGGATTTATCATTTGGTATTCCCATGGTGAAATTGTTTAGAATTTTGGGACCTGATGGGGGTGTGGTTTGGCCTATGTAGTAAATTTGGGTTATTTTGTGCTAGGAGTTCTTGTGTTGGTCGACCAAGGGTGGTGTTATTGGGAGTCCCAATGTTGATCATGCTAGTTGGATTCTTATGGTGGGTAGAACCCCTCTTTTTAACATTTATGTTTGTTATGTTTTTTTCAGGGTTGAACATGTGTGACCTGTAGAGATAAAAGTCACCCCATGGTTCATGGTTTCATTCAATCTTTGGATTGAGATTTATTCCTCATGTGGATGGGTGAACTTCAAAGGGAAGAATGTTTTTTTGTTGGGGGGAATTATCACACCAAATTTTTTGAATATCTTTGTTTTATTCTTATAATTGCATTGGTTTTTGTTGGATTGGGTAAAGTTGAGTTCCAGGTTTTAGTTTTTGAGTTTACAAGGTTTCTAATGATTTTTAACATGTTCATGGTTTGTGTGCACAGTTTGGCTATCACCCAACTATCATGTTAAGGAATAAGGTGTTTTCAGTTAATTTTATTCCTTCACCGTTTGAATTTTATTGATTGATAATAGATTAAGACAATCCATGAATGTTCAGGGTAACACCGTGTGACATGAGTGTTGGTTCCTGGGGCATGGCGCTTAGCCTATGCATGGTTAGATAAAATCCTACAACACGCGTGTGGGGTGTTTTTTAGTTTCATCAATGACATTTTTTACTATTGGTTCACAGTTTGAAAAACCATGCAACCTTCCCATGTGAGGTTCCCTTATCTCTAGTAGGGTGAGCATGGTTGGCACATGGATTTTCACACTATTTGGCCAAACCGGGCATGTTTCCCCGGTCATTAAAAGTGTGATATTATAATCTACCCCCACCCAACTATTTTAACATATTTTCTATATTCCCTCCCCTTGTATTACCAAGGAACACTTGTGAGCTCTCCTACACCATCCTCCCTTTATACCCATCCTAAATTGAAGCTCTTTTAAGGTTTCAAGGTTTGTTTCTTTGATATTTGTTTGATTTCATGCTCTCATCTTCCCCTAAGTTTATTTACTGGTTTCTCATGGTTGGGATTAACTTTTTCTAAAACATACGGGTTATCATTGATGTGTAGGATGTTTTTATTTTGATTCTAGGGTGTGTGGGGTGTCTATTTGGTTTTTTTCTTACTTACCTTATAGTTTTATTGCATTCACACATCATTGAGGTAGGTTTTTCCATTGATTTCCGTTACAAAAGTCAATTTTTATGCTCGATCTTTTCTTTAATGGTTTAAACATGTTATAATTCTACATTTGGTGTGTTATTATAGTTTTTTTGCAAACATTTTTCATTAAAAATTTGTTCAATGTAGTTTTCAAATGGTTTTTGAAATTATCCCTTTGTTTAAATGAATACAAGGTGTTTGATAAGATGTCACATAATCATTTAATGTGAAATTGGGTGTTTTTTGTGTTGTTTTCCCTTGTTTAATTTTTTGAAATGTGGATGGTCTATGAATTACATGTTGTATGTTTCATTTAGTGACTTTTATGGTGTGGTGATTATGTTTGGTTTTTCGTGTTTGGGGTAAAGCAAGTGATGTTCCTTAAAAATGGTTTTGGGTGATTTCATGGATACATGAAGAGTATCATTGTATACAGAAACATCCATATGTACATGGGGTTCACATAGTGATGGGAAAAAAAATAAATATGGTCCTTGAGAATGATGTTCTATTTGAACTATTGGTTTTCAAAGGCTTCTCCTCCCTTCCCTCCCTATTTTTCCCAAAATGGATTTTTTGGTTCTATGTTCTTAATGTGACATTAAATAAGACCTCAAATGTGTTCTTCAATTATTTTCCAAATTGGATTTTTGAAAAGAATTATTAATAATAATTTTTATGAAGGCTAATTTTGTTTCATGAGATAAAATTGGTAAATAAGTGGTGTAAAAGGCCCATTTGTCACTTTTCCATTAATTCCATTTTTTCAGTTTATCCTGGAAATAATATTTTTTTAGAAATTTTGAGGCCCATTTGTAAAAATTTTTATGTTTAAGAGGTGTTTCATATTGAACTTGTAAATGGATTGTAAATTCATTTGTATTTGGAATTGTCAATATAAAATGATCAATTAGTACTTTTTATTTCCTTGGGAAATTTGGTTTGATCTGATGTGATTTTATGGCTTGTTTTTTGATTCATAATGATCATAATTTTTTTTAAGCTTTTGTGAGGAAATGTCCCGTTTGGAATCTTAGTGTGTTTTGGAAAAATGGTTGAAATTTGAAGGGGTGTTAAGGCCCCATTGGCATTTAGTGATGTTTGGAAAAGTGTTTTTTGAAACTCGAATGATGTGATGTGCTAGTTTGAATTTTTTAATTTATTTTTATGGGATTGTAGCCTATATAGGGGATCCCCAAGGATAGGGTAAATTCATAGGTAGTGTCGGTGATTTTTCCCTGAATTCATGGTAGTAGTGAGTTCGGTTGAGACATGAATTTGAGGACCTTACAACTCACTATAAACTATTATCATTGGATTATTAGTAATCATCAAGATGGTCGAGTAATGTGTTATTATCAACCATTATTAAATGGGTTGTACCCATGGATTTTTTGAGAGGCCAGGTGGTACGTTCTACTAGATTGGTTATTTTACAGTGGCTACATAGTTATCGACTATCGAGATTCACCATATGTAGTTATGTGAATCTGAACATAAGACATTCAGGTACTGCCTATGGATATATTTAGGAAATTCTCATGATTATCTACCTATATTTTCTATTTAATCCTTTGGCATGTTGATATTATACCTACAATTTTATGTTTTCTTTGTTGTTTCCTTTACAGTCTGCAAAGCCACTTTTTGTTCACTTCTTAGGGATTATTATTTCGACTTTGGTTTTGAACTTTTCTATGGAAAGTGAAACTATTTTTCATAATAGAAGCTACATATGATTTTTTATTAGGGAGCTTATAGAATGTTATTTTTTGTTTTTCAAATTGATTAATACCTACTTTTAGAATTTATTGAAAACTAGTGTTTGTGGACCGTTTTAGGAAATGAAATACATGGATTCTATGGTGATTTCCAACTGAGTTATTGTGTTCTCATAGATTACTTATTCCACATGATTTATATAGACCCAAGTTATTTTTTATGTTCATGATTCTCGTTTGTGTGTTTACTTTTTGGGAGTGTTGTTTTTTGGTCAATGGTGACCAATATTCTATGTGGAGATCATGTTAGCATGGTTTAGATTTAGTTTTTTATTTTGTTTTGGTTTGTTCATTAGTAGTGGAATATTTATTTCTTTGTATACTTATTGATTTTCATATTTTGTTTTTTTACCAATTCTGGTTGGTATTTGGGTCCTGGTTATTTATTGTGTTAAATCATTCCAATTTGATTTTTTGATTCCGAGCAGTAGTTTCCAAAATATGGGGGTTGAGAATGCCCTTCAGACCCTATCTCAAGCTGGTTCGGGTGTCAGGTTGGATGAAATCCCAACACGATTCATAAGAATCTGAAAGTGGCATGATGTGGCCATAATTTCAAAGATAACCTTCAACCACATCATTGACATAATTTTATTAGATCAAAATCCACTCACAAAACTCCAAAAGAATGGAGATAAAAAAAAGATCATAGGGGTCTAAAATATTGAAGCACAAGGGAATCCCCTACTAACTAGGTCAACTACTTTAGTGGGAATGCTTAAATCCATTAAACCAATAAAATTTTGAGAATTTTAATTTGTATTTTAACCTTATATTTTGTTTTAACCCCTTGGTAAAAACAATTTTAACCTCAAATGGAATAACTTTATTTCCTATCTTAAAGGGTTAAAATTTTACTTATCAGTTAACAATTATATCAAAAATTTAAAAAGGATTAACATTTTGACAATTTATAATTGTACATATCCTCTTAAAATATTTTTATTATTTTTAAATATTATAATAAAATATTCTATTTCATAAAATATAATTAATATCACTTTTGAAACTATTCATTTAATTTGACTTTAAAAAATTCATGACAATAAAAGAATTTGAATTTAAAATTTTAAAACATTAATAATATTTTATATTTATCCAAATATTAATGTATCTCAATAATTCATCCAAATTGATTATTAAATTTATTATATTTAATATCATTTAATTTTTTTTCTATTAATTTACCAAATATACGATCAACGAGGCATAACAATTTAATTTCATTATTCAATCACTAATAATTAATAATAAATTAACATGATAAAAAATTCATTTCATATTTCAAATAGATATTTAAAAGTGAACATGTCATCCTTTTATCCTTATATAAGTAGTCTATAGATATTACAGTTAAGACAGCGATATTTTGAATTTTTCTTCACTTAATATAAAATAAATTTAATTATCCAATGAAAATGGCACCAAAATTCCATATACTTTATGTTAGGAATGTTATGTTCGAATTCCTATAATATAATGATATAAATTAAAATGTTGGATTTATTTTTAATACCTTATCACATAAATTTTAAAATTAATAACCCAATTTACCATTTAACGAGGTGATATTTTTTACCATAGTTACTGTTCATAATTCCTAAAAATAAAAGAAGCTTACTTATTGTTTTTGGACCTACTAATTCCAAATATGGATTTAAAATTACAAGATTAATTTTACATTAGTGGTAAAATTAATTCTATATAAAAATTTCTACTTTAATGAAAAATAATTTTCCAGAAAAAATTCATTTTTAGGTAAAAAAATATTTTATACCAAATTCAGCCATGAAATATATTCTAATAAACTTAATATGATGATTAATATTATTATAAAAATAATTTTATTTAAAATATTTTAAATATAAAATGGAACATTTTAGATTCATTGTAGTGACATGGTTTTTCCTCATCAAACATTGTAATATTTCTAAGAATATTTTTAATATCGGGCACCGAGTCAGCACATGTATCTGAGGTACGATGACCGATGGCATGGTGATTATTTAAATATTAAATATTTTAAAACCTATGAAAAATTTCTCTTGAAAACATGATTAAATATTGATAAGGTTAATGGATCGGATTTTAATGATTGTAGTTGATTATTAAATGTTGTGCTTACCCATGGTGAGAAATAAACATTGCTAGAAACTGGTGATGGGTCGATGGTGAGTTGCACCATGGTGTTAAGTGGATATTGTGTTAATAAAAATTAAAAAAATATCCCCTCCCCCTTCCTCCCTTTGGTTTGCATACCAATGGCCAAGACCCCTCTACCCCTCTTCCACTCCCATCAATTGACGGACATACCAAGGTGATGTGGTGTTGCTGAATCCCATTTTTAAAACTGATCCTCGCTAGATTGAGAATCTGTGCTTCTCGGGCATTTTTCTACACCCGAAACATCTATGTTTCACCCTCGTGGTAGGATGTTTTGTGATTAACCATGATCCCCCATTAATGCATCTTTATATGATTTTGGGACCCATAAATGATTTCTTGAGCCCCTTCGAGGGTCGATCTATGTGATTTTTATTGAATGGGAATGATATGTGCCATTTGTAGGCAATTTTCAATGTACTTTCCCATCAATACGGTGTGTAATGTAATATTATATGTTGTTTGTTCTAACCATTCGGGGAAGATGATGTTTTAGTGTCTATAGGCTTTGTACCATGGGGAACACGCCATATAGGGTACCTCCACTATTGTAAAATAGTATAATTGAAATAGGTTATTTGCGTTAGGTTCTCATCAAAAATATTACCTGTTGCGATGGTCTATCACAAAATGATATTATATTTGACAGGATACGGCACCGTCGCAAAAAGTGATGGAGAAATTTTTTTAAACCACTATTGCGATGGGCCGACCACTCATAGCAAATAGATTCCCAATGTTAACCTTTTGTGATGGACCTTCATAATTAGTATTTGCGATGGACCGTCGTAATTAGTATTTGCGATAAGACAGTCGCAAATAGTTTAGAAAAAAATAAAAAAAATAAAAAAATATTAATAATAAAAAAGTATTAATATAAAATAAATCATTATATTAATATTATTACAATTGAATTTTTTATATAATAATAATAATAATCTATTGATATTAATAAAGTAATAATATTATTATTTATAAAAAAGTTTATTATAAAGGTAAATAAATAATTAAATAATAATATTATTAATATTAATGAAATAATAATATTCATTTTATTAATATAATAAAAATCTGAGTATTCTAAAAAATATAAAAATATATTAATTAATAAAATAATTAATATAATAGAAAATTAAATAAATAAATAAATTTGTTACACTCAAGATAATATAAAAATCAAAATATAGATATCATTAAAATGTAAATATTACCAAAAAAATACATTCAAATGTTTCATTATAAAAAAAATTAATCATGGATGGGTAAAATTGTCTTGAGATGATGAAGGAGATAGTGGAGTGAACTTCATCCCCAAACTTCATGTCAGGGGTCGCATGTACTCATGCTCCCTTCGCATAGTCTCTATAATCTCAATCTAGGCTCATTGATGATCCACATACTATTCCTGAAATGAGGATTACTCTCTATGAACTCCTCTTGTGCTAGTTGCCGACATCATAGAGGATCCATAAAAACGGGAAGGGGTTAATCGAGAGCATATAACAATAACTCATCCTTTCTGAAAGGTATATTTGGTCGTCTTCATCTATGCTACCTCAATAAATCGGGGGGCAGTAGTCATACCATTGGTCTTGGCATGAATCTCACCATGTGTATGAGACATCACGACCTCATATTACTCCATTAATTAGTTTTTAATATTAATATATTTGAAATATTATTTGTAATTAAATTTTAAACTCCAAAAAAATATACTGACCATAACTCACTGCCACGCCATCTAAATAGAATTCACATGCTCTTAGCAAGGAGATACTGTAAACCCTACAAATAATTTATTATATCATGTTTTTAACAAAATTAATTTCAAAATAAATATTATTTATTTACATACAATCCACAGCTCGAACATGCAATGTTGTACATCAACGGTAATCTGATCCCATGAAACCCATGCATCAGAAAAATATTTTTTCAATATAGCGCTACCTTATCCAATAGTTATATGCATGAATTTGTGAAAAAAAAATTAATTATAAAATTAGAATATAAAAAAATTAATGAAAACAGACTAAAATACACAGGTAAACATACCTATGCATGTGTGGATTGAAACCAAGATGTGGACATTGCTCAGGGTTGGGAACATGGGATTAGGAAAACCACACAACCATATGCCCGTATAACCCAAACATGATGAGTAGTATGGGATGAATGTCATGTAAGGGACATATCTGCTCTGGCCATGTGAAGGATAAAAATGGCAGTGCCAGGGTGAAGTAGGACATGGCATGTACCTTCATTACACTTTATGTACTCCTACTTGGGATGGAAAACCAGGTAGGTGGGATACACGACCATGTTTTTTGGTGCTTTTACAAACAATGTTTAACCCACTGAACATCATCAATTACTTGAAGATATTCTTGACATCTTCTGCCTCCCATAACTCCTCGTTCGTAGCTCGGATTTAGGCCCACGAGTAGCCTATCCTGAGTAGTTCTCCTCGTAGAATGCAATAATGGCCTTAGTTTGGACACAAAAGTTATGGTGTGTATGTAGGGTTTTGTGGGACACATTGGTTAGAAACACCGAATGGAAGGGTTTAGTGGGTACCCTGGTCTATATTATTGATGTATAGACTAGCATGGTTGAGTGCATCCCCCTAGTCCATTCCCTATGAGGGTTTTTGTTATTACATCCCATATGCTAGACTGTGACCCCTATTTGGCTACTTTTCATATGTGAAGGAAGGGTGTTTCACACATTTTGGAGTGATTCATCTAAATTCTCATTGATAGTAGACTCAGAGTATTTGGAGAATGTGTTCCCCCAAGAGGCTCAGTGTTATCCTCATGGCCTTTCATGTTTCACTGGTATGGTTCTTAGGATCGATGTGATTAATATACACCCAGGCATTGATCCTCTACCCTAGATGATTTTCTAGTTGGGAAGGATCCCCCAGTGACCCATGTGAACATGCCCTCTATCTATGTTTCATGATCTGATTCTTTCTTCTGTGATCTATTACGACGTTTTCTTCAATGGATTTATTGGAATCATCATGACAAAGACTACATGAGCATTGATTCTATTCTAATTGAGTTGCTCTATATTTTGGGTTATCACATGATACCCCTTTCATTTTTCATTATTTAAATATAGTGTTTTTGTGTCACCCAATGGACCCTAGGATCCATCCTCTTCCTAAGGAGTTGGAGTTGGTTTAGTCATTAGGGGACTACATTTGTGACACTGACTATTGATCATGCGCTCACGAACAGGTACCACGATTGTTTAATGGGTTTTTTCGTTATTTTAATCAATAAAGTGAAATATTGTGGTTGATTTCTCTTTATGATTTCATGATTGATAATTTAAAATATATTTTTGATGCTTGAACACTTTAATTCTATATTCCATCAAGGATATATAGCCTCTTGGTTTGTGTTCTTTGAGGCATGATTCTAACTTTGGGACTTGAGTAGGAGGTTGTTTATTTATATTTGGTTGGTACCTCATGAGACAATTTTCAGTGTTGCGATGGACCTTTTAGTTGGTTTCTTTTGATGGTTTATGGTCGGAACCATGGGACATGGAGTCATAGCTATGTTAATCTAGGTTTTTCTTGGATTCACCATGGTATGTGTCATTTCAATGAAATGACTTATTCATCAAGATAAATATTTATTTTAGCAAATGAAGGTATTGGGATGGTATTTCTATTTCTTTTGGGAACCCTATGACAAGGTTGAGTTAATTGATTTCTATCTGTTAGTCCATTTTTGTTTGGGTTTTTAGGGTGCTTACTTAGTATTATTCTACTCAACCCTACAAGTGATTTACCTGCATGTGTTTTGTCTTTTGAATACCATAGGACATTCAATGGACTCTTTGTATGACCTATACTAGGAAGAACATAGTAGTTGGACTGACTACGATTTTCACCAGTGGAAGGACACAAAGCGTACCAATAAGTTTTCTGAAAGCAATCCCCTAATTTAAAGAATGTTGGACACTTTATCAGTGTTCTTTTTGTTTGGAGCTTTACTTTACCTTTTTTACATCTTTTGTACTATGTTTGGTGAGAGAATAATACATTCACTTCTTTTCAGTTTTTATATATCTATTCACTAATGTATGTAGGTGTATGTGGGTTTGGGCACACATGTACCTTATGCTAGGGTCTCCCATGTGTGTGATGGCCTTCTCGGAACTAGTCACCAACCCATGGCATATAACAGGTGGGCTTGGAGAGTCTCAACTTGAGCCATGTTCGGTTAAGTTATGATAAAGTGGTATCATAGTGGGTTCCAATTTGGGTCTATATTCATGAACTTGCATTGGGTTACATTGTGTTACTGTTAGGATGTTTCCAATTCAACTTTTAGGAAAGGGGATCTAGTGTTGGTGTTGGAAACCAATGTATCCATGCTCTAGGACTCTGATAACATACCTTTTTAATTGGTACATTAGGACATTGGTAATATAGAAATAATGGTACAAATATCATATTGAACTATTTATTGGGTTTTTCTTATCGTTATTGAGTAAACTGCCCAGATATACTCTATGACCATGGTGCATCATTGAATTATTTTAGGATGTTTTCACGATGAAAAACATAGTGGATTCCACATATCAGTTTGGTGTACAACCCAATGTGTGATGAGGTCACCTTGTAGGGGCCTATTCATAGGTAGATTATCCTTCACATTTATAGTTAGTGGATGCACCACTATTCGATCATTGCATAGACCCACCTCCAAGGTTTTCGGTGGATGAAACATATCAAAATAATCCATAGATGTCTCTGTTACTATTTCATGCCAATGTGATGGAGTCTCACACATACTAAAGACCTAGATATATAATGTTCCCCTTAGTTCCAGGTCAAGTAGGATCTTTAGTTAGCACATGTGAAATGCTAGAGGCACCATATTTTTCAGATTCATACCCATGCCTAAGGTCATGATCTATGCCAGGATTCAGGGAAGTAGAAAAATAGGTACTACTATGCTTGTGACGACCATGGAAATCTTGAGAGAGATTGTCCAACCTATCATGATGGGCCGGTTGATAAGTTATCTTAGAAGTGGTGGTAGTTTTTGCAATGTTAGTCTAGTAGAGGATGAGATGTTGGAGATGAAGCTTTAGGATTTGGATGGATCCTTCTATTACCACCACCACAACACATTGGTGGTCTAAGATAGGCTATTGGAGCTGGTGTATTGGGACATGGGAGTTTCAAGATCTTTATGGTGTTGACGTAGAGGATCCAGATTAATAGAGATACTCTCTCTGTCCTTTCTAATTTCAATAGTAGGATTTTTGGACACTGTTCTAAGGTACCCTTTCCTTTTTGTTTCTTTATTGTGAGTTTTATTTGGGAACAAACAGGGAGTTATTGGAACCCTGCATCAATGTGTCTCCTTTTCACTTCGAATGCTCAAGGATGAATGATTATTCCACCACTAAGAATCATTTTTGAGATGTGATGAAAACTGTGTGGACGATTTATTGCCACCCAATGTGGATATGATCAATTTGTGGTGGAAAACACCCTTAGACTAGTGGATTAAAATCATTTTTGTCAGGGATTTTTGTAGCCATAGGGCCTAGTAAGACCCAATGTGGGCATATGGGTAGCCATTTGTTGTTCATTAGTACCCTCGAATTCTTGGTGTTAGCTTGTATGTGTGATATTCAGACAGGTTGTGGTGTGGTTCATCATGTATTTGAATTCATATGAAGGAAGCACACTTCCCTCACCAAGAATCATCCTTGAGGCATGTTACAAAATCTATCGGGTGAGTTAGTTAAACCAAAAGACTATATTGCTGAGGTGTGGTGAATGGTTTCCTTTGTCTGTTGAGTTTGAGGATGGTTTCATTTTTTGACCTTGAATTCGTAGTCGCTAATAATACCAAGTGTGTACACATGGGATCCCCAATTTGTACTCTTGGTAGAGGATTCTTTTCCTTAGCGTGTGGAGGTGTCATGTTGTGAGGCCCTCTCATAATCATGTGGTAAGAGTTGGGTGCCTTACAACTATAACATGTAAGGAAAAACGATCCATTGGTTACCTGATGTTAACATGGTGGTAGCTGGATGGTGTGTTGTCATTCTTGGAGGTTCCCCTAAATGAGTTATTGTTGGTATCAGAAGAACCCTTTGTTCAGATTTTTTATAAAACAAGAACATCGGGTTAGATCATTAGTGTGGGAGTCCCAATGTAGAGCTCATGTTATTTCTTATGTTCCTAGGATTTTTCATTTTGAGGAAGAAATTCATTATGGTTGGAAGGATATAGAAACTCACAATTTTACTGGTAAGAGTTTAGAATATTTCTAATAATATTTCTAATTCCAGACATTATGTTTGCATATGAATATAATATTCGATGATCCATGGAATAGTGATTTTTAAAATATTTAATATTTTTTCATACATGAGTAATTTCACTTGAAATGCACATAACTTTTAAGAGGGGTCACTGAGAATATTTTTATAGAACGAATTTGAACCTGGATTTTTTTTTTACCCTAGGAGTGACATAAAAATTATCGTAGTCATGTGATGGTTCAGAGGCGTGTTGGGTCTAGGTATTAAGTGGATATTATTGTAATAAATATTAAATCAAATATACCCTCCCCCTTCCTTCCTTTTGTGTGAGAAAAATAGGATGATCCCCCTCTCCCACTATTCCCCTCTTTTTGAACGATGAATGATAAAATGTGAGGAGGTTCCACCAGATCCAATTTTTATGGTGATCATCACTAGAAAGATAATCAATGCATCCCTGACATCATTCTAATCCCAATGAATTAGTGTTTCTCCTAATAGATAGGTGGTTATTTCTTTTAGACTTGATCCATAATTTTATGTATCATTCTGAGATTATTTCAAGGGACCCTTCTAGGGTCTATCTGTGTGTTATGGGGTTTACAAGGGTGATTTAAGAAATTTGTAGGGAATTAACGATGGCCTTTTCCCATCCACACACTGTGTAAACTAGACATAAACACCATTTGTCCATCCCATTTAGGGAAGAAATAGTTTTAGGTTCTACACAATGTGTGCCTGAGGGAACATACCATACAGTGTCCCTCATCGTGTGGCTGGGGGAAATAGCCAGGGTAGCCATGTAACAGTACAATTTCATGTAAAAGAATGCAACCAATGTACACGAACATAGTGTATGGTAAACAAGCTCAGGAAAACCACATGGCTAGGTAGACATATAACCTGAACATTTCTTATAGTATGGGATGCATGGTGTGTAAGGGACACTGCTTTCCTGGATGTGTTATGGATAAACACAGCCAGGGGATAGGTGAAACGGGACATAGTGTGTACCTTCATTACACAACATGTACTCCACATGGGTCAGAAACCTATGTACGAGGGATACATGGGTAGGTGCATGAGTGGGTTCACATGTCGTGTGTACCGCTTTTCAGGTCATGTATTTCATGAGGATCTTCTTGAGATATTTTTCCTTTCGTAACATTTCCTTCAAAGCATATATTTAGGCCCACAAGATACCTATCCTATGTAGTATTCCATGTAGAACACAACGGTGTAATCTATTTGGGAATAGGGTTTAAGGTGTGTATAGAGTATATTGTGGGTAGATTGGTTTAGCGACGTCGACTAGAAGGATTGACTGGATCCTACTGGTCTTTGTTAGTGATGTTTAGACTATAAGGGTTGAGTTGGTCCCCCCACCCGAGTCATTTCCCTATGATGATATTTGGGGTCACATCCCCTTCATTGGATAGCGAACCCTCATTACCTACATTGTGTACATGTGGCGTGGGTGTTTCCCACTTTCTGAAGTGAGTTTTCTCAATCTTCAACAACCACAAACCAATTGGATTTGGAGGATGTGTCACCCCTAGTGGACCAAAATTATCCACGCATCCTTTCATGTTCCCTTGTTAGGGATTTCAGGATTTGTGTGGCCAATATTTTCCCAAGCATCTATCCTATATGCAATATTTTTATCCAGTAAGGGAATGATCCCCAAGTGAGCCCTAGAACCAAACCCTCTATCTATGTATCAAGATCGTATTCTTATTTATGTGTCTATAATTCTGTTTCCCTTAGTGGAGTTATCCGAATCAGCAAATCGATGATGCACAGGCATTGATCCTCTACTAGGTGAGTTGTTCCATATTCGGGTAATTGTGTGATACCCCAGGATGTGTACGGTGTTTTTGGCTAGGGTTTTATTACCCCCATAGAAACCTTGGTGGGATCTCCTACCTTGGGAGTTTGATTTGGTTTATCCATTGGGTGACTACATCCATGGTGTTTTCTATTGAGCATTTCATCACGAATAGGTACCAATAGAGTAGGTCGGGTTATGTTGTTAGTTCTCTTTACTGAAAAAGTTACATCACTCGGTTGTGTTCCATCTGGGATATTGAGGTGGGAACCTCAAATATGAGTTCTTGAGGATTTACCCCTCTCATTTTACTGTCATCCGTGATGTCTTGGCTATTAGTGTGTATGATTGGAGGCATGATTCTACATTCAAGACGTTAGTAGGAGCATGTTTTTTTATTCAGTCGGTACCTCATGATATTGTTTTGAGTTTTTCGTTCGATCTTATATATTGTTGCTTTTAACAGTCTATGGTTAGAACCATATGACATGGAGTTGAAGCTGAGTATATCTGGGTTTTTTGTGGGAGTCCCTTTCGTATTTTCCATTTCATTGAAATTCTAGGGATGTTGACCTAACTAGTCATTTTAGCTGATGATGGTCTCAAGATTGAGTTTATCTCTATTTTTGGGTTCCCTCTAGATGGGTTAAGTTATCTAATTCTTATCGGTTATTCCATTTCTTTTGTGTATTTGGGGTGCCTATTGAATATTCTTATACACAACCGTAAATGGGCTTTAACTACATGTGTTGTTTCTTTTTCAGACCACGTGTCCTTCAACAGAGACCAAGTAGGACCAAGAGTAGGTAGAGCATAGTATCCAGACAGACCAGGTTTTTCACCGGTTCTTGGTTGCTGAGCTTACCAGAATGTGTATTTATAGAGATAAACTCTTTCATAGAAGGTTGGATGCTTTGGAAATTATCTTTTGGTGTGTAACGCACCGACCCCAGTTACCTAGAGTCGGTGCATTATTACATAACATTGGCATGATCACAAAAAATATCAAATCACTAATGTCTGATTTGATTAAAAGCCTTGGAAACACTAGATATATTCATATGTCTTACATTACATCATAAAAATAAAAACTACAACAACATCTTTTCTTTATAGTCCACACTCATATCCCCATATACTATCCCTGAAGGTCATTCATAATTTACTATTTCACATCCTGGGAAAAATAAAACATAGAAAAGGGGTGAGCTCAAATGCCCAGTAAGGATAACAATATAGCGGAATCCTTCATAAACAAGAATAAACATTTCAGGCAATGTATAACTAAAAAAAACCCTTTTAAACTTGAACTTCGACATAAATTGGAAAAATAAACTGAAATAATGAAATTTACTTATTCACATGGATATTCTACTAATCGAATAATCACATGGAATATCAAAAACCACTTTCATAGTGATGGAATGCATAATGTCAGACTATCATAACCACATTAACAAGGCCTCGTGCCAAGACTACAAATAATATTTTTCCAAGGCCTTGTGCCAAAACACTAGTTTGTCTCATCAGACCTACCGATGCATCGAGGAGCTATAGCGGGCTCCACCGGTTACATATTAAGTCCAATGAATTCCCATATGAAAAGGATTAAACATAACATAAAAATTCGTATTGAAACTAGCATACGAAATGTCAATAATTTCTCCATAAACCATGAATGGTATAAAAATAACACATCTACAGTCAAAAATATCACAAAACCTTCAATAAAATATAGAAGTTTTGTATCATAATAAACCAACTACAAATAAGCATAAAATCCATCAAAGGATGTTGACATAGATGAAATCAAAACTCTTTTTAGAGAAATATCTATTTCTATTTTGAAATCATTTAAGAGTCATATATATATAAAATAATAAAATTTCTTTGAAAATATTCGTATAAGCTTGTATGGAATGATTTGACAATTTTATAATGGCATAAAATAGCCGCACCCGCCGTATAAGTTAAAAAAACATTCTTACGTTAATTCTGTCGAAAAGGTTAAACATCACCTTGTTTGGAAAACGACGGAATGATTCCTTTATAAAACTCTTATAAATAGTTAATCAAGGGTATAAATGACTTTAACCCATATTCTTGTAAATAGTAAAAAATGATTTGAGAGACATTTTGAAAAAACATGGACGTGGATGATAAAGAAATCCCAGTAGATTATTATGTACAAACAATCTCGGATAATGAAGAGATTGCGAAATAAACCCTTAACTTGTACTTTTCCATGTTTGGGGGGAGGTTAATCTCATGTATAATTGTGAAATAATTTTTATTCAATTATACAAGAATCATATACATTCATCTGATATCATATATGATCTTTTAATATTGCTTTGTTATTAAAATCTTATAATTATCGTTGTTTTGGGTGTTAACTTACTCATTTTCTTTTATATTTTTTGTTACGTAAGTCGTGTTTTTCCTGGATAGGTTGTATCTTATTCATATCCAGAATGATATCAAGTCCTTAAACATTATTTTTAAATCATCAAATGATAATTATTCTTAAATGGATATGATGAAGAATGAATCTCATCGCATTCGTGGAGAGGGTAGTCCGTACGTATGCACGAGCGACAATATCATTCTATTGATATTAAAATAATATATAATTGGATGGTATATTATATATAAATAATAATTATCATGTTATATTTATTATTTACATGAATTACACCTCATTATTATACCCATCCAAATAATAATACATTGAAAAACAATTACACCACGACGTGGAGACGGTAAGCCGTACGTATGCACGTATGGTGTCATGTTATTCAAAGGGTGGATAGAATACTGAATATGGTTGTACCATATTTATAATGACCTCACAGTGTATATAATATACTGGAGTTATTATTTTATAATGGTAATAATAAAGAAAGAAGAATTTGATGTAGAAATGAATTTGAAAATGGGTGGTGAAAACATTACCTCTTCTTCGGGTTCTTCCATTTGATTTGATCAAAACGGCTCCTTGGGTTAGCATTATGATCAAACTAAGGCCAATAGGTTTTGTTGAAGGAAGTTGGGAGAGTATTTGGGCAGAATATGGCCGAACCAAAAGGCTTTGAATGTGTAAAGTAATGAGAAGGAGGAGTGCCCTTTTATAAGAGGGGTGAGGGGTACCTTTGGAAAAGCTAAAAATATTAATTTATAATAAATTCATATTCGGTTTCTAATGGCTCAAAAGTTTATTATTTAAAGGTTAAGGTGGGGATGGGTCGATAACAACTCAACCAATATAATTTAGACAGGTTTGGGTTACTATATTAACCTAATCATTAAGTAATAACTCTATGTTAACTAGTTTCACTTTTACAATGTCTCTTTGTATTTTTATATTATATGGTTAATAAACTTACTATATACATACAAGAGACCCCCATGTGGTCCATTAATGTTATACCTATCATTATATTAGTCTCTTGGCCGATCCTTATATTTTTATGAATTTAATATCAATTAATAATATAATATTTGTTCTAAAAACTCTTTTATGTCAATTTTGACACTATTCAATAGTTGATTTTTTGTGAAACCCGTAACAGAATGATTACTTCAATAAAAGTCAATTAAATAAATACTAATATGTCATATTATCCTAAAAAATTATTTTAATTCATTAAAAGTATCAAATTATATTTATTTGGGTATTTATAATATCAATTATGTTAATTTGTCACTATTATGGTAATTACTTCATCATCATTGTGTCATAAATAAATTAAATTATTTAATGCCTAAAAATTATAAATAAAATATAATTATGTAGGAAAAAGTTTTATATTTATAATGAATATTTAAAATCGAAATTATCTTATGTATAACCCAATATTAAAAATGTTTTAGTAAATAAACTTTGATTTTAACTCTTTTAACTCTTCTTTGAATTAAATAATAATAAATGTCCTAATTTAACCCAAGTGGATCTAAATGATAATATTTTATTCCTAAGGTTGTTTTTGGTCGAGATACACTTTTATAATAGAATTTGGACATGTGTTAGGGTAATATTAATATCATATTTACCTTTAATTACCCTAATTATTTTTAACCGTGTTAAATAAAAGTAAAAAGTTAGTATTCACCAAAAAAAAATTCATCTCATTGAACCAAATTTTACTTAATAATGAAAATCATTTAAATTGGATTTTTGAAATTAAAATAACAGAACTTTTAATGACCCATTTAAATGAAAAATCAATTTTTGTAACCACCACTTTGTGGTATCACTATTCATCAATAATTGATGTTTTCAGAAAAATACCTAAACTTCACCCAAAGCTATATTCGATATTCCGAATTCAAAAATGAAGTCTATTTTACAAAATTCAAAACATATAAGTTGCATTAATTAATTTTATAATTAATTACCATTGTCACAACAAATAGCGTGTTTTTAGGAAACAATATATATCAAAAGATTAACAACTGTTTATGTCCAATTTCAAAGTGAAATTAATTCTAACGAACACCATTGGATAAAATGGTAAAAACATAATCTAATTATACATTAAAATCACTCAATAAAATAATTTATTACTATAAATTATTTGTAACACCCCAAGATTACATAGTGTGTTATTTCTTCAAAATAATTCAATAACTTGCACTACACCAAACAACGAGTTAAAGCGCACCATGACTTACCAAACTAGCCGTTATGAATAGTAATACCTACTTTTTAAAATTTTATAAATTCTATCTGTCAAAATGGACTTCATTATTGGATTCCTAATATCAAAATTATCCTAGGGTGAAATTTTGGTACTTTTTGGATAACATAAATATTTTGATGAACAGTGAAAATTACTAAATTTTAAAGAAAAACAACTTTTTTAATCAAAATAATTAATGATGATAAATTATGATTTTGAGTGGTTTTAAAGTATAATTAGAATATATTTTTACCATTTTATCCAATGGTGTTCAATAGAATTAATTTCACTTCGAAATTGGACCTAAACAATTGTCAATCTTTTCATATATATTGTTTCTTAAAAACACGCTATTTGTTGTGACAGTGAAAATTAATTATAAAATTAATTAATGAAACGTATATGTTTGGAATTTTTTAAAATAGATATCATTTTTGAATTTGGAATATCAATTATAGCTTAGGGTGAAATTTTGGCATTGTTTTGAAAAACTTCAATTGTTTATGAATAGTGAAACTACTAAGTGGTAGTTAAAAAAACTGAATGTTTCATAAAACATAATTTTACCGCTTCTGTGAATGGAATTTCAAAAATACGAGAGACACGGTTAATGTCAAAAAGTAAAATGTGGTTCAATAAGATGAAAATAATTTTTGGTGAATAGTATGTTTTTACTTTTATTTACCGCGGTTAAAAGTAAATAGGGTAATTAAGGGTAAAAATGATATTAATATTACCCTAACAAAGGTCCTAATTCTATTAGAAAAGTTTATCTCGACTGAAAGCAACCATAGGAATAAAATATTATCATTTAGATCCACATGGATTAGATTAAGACATTTATTATTATTTAATTCAAAGAAGAGTAAGAAGAGTTAAAATAAAAGTTTATTTACTAAAACATTTTTAATATAGGGTTATACATACGATAAATTTGATTTTAAATATTCATTAGAAAGATAAAAAGAGTTCCTACGTAATGATATTTTATTTATAATTTTTAGACATTAAAACATTTAATTTATTTATGACACAATGATGATGCAGTAGTTATATAATTATTGCAAAATTGGAATAACTGATATTATAAATACCCAATTAAATATAATTTGAGGCTTTTAATGAATTACACTAATTTTCAAGGTTACAATGACATGTTAGTATTGATTTAATTAACTTTGGTCAAATTAATCTTTCTTTTATGAGTTTCAAAAAAATCAACTATTGACTAGTGTCAAAATTGACATAAAAGAGTTTTTAAAACAAATATTATATTATTAATTGATATTAAATTTGTAAAAATCTAAGGTTCGGCCAATAGACTTATATCATGATAGGTGTATCATTAATGGAACACTTGGGGATCTCTTGGATGTATATAGTATGTTTATTAACTATATAATATAAAAATACAAAGTGACATGGTAAATGTCAAACTAATTAACTAAGAGTTATAACTAAAAGATAATGTTAATATGGTAACCCAAACATGTCTAAATTCTATTGGTTGAATGGTTTTCGACCTATCCCCACCTTGATTTTTGAATAATCTACTTTGGAGCTATTAGAATCCGAATATGAATTAATTATACATTAATATTTCTAGCTTTTCCAAAGGTGCCTCTCACCCCTCTTATAAAAGGGAACTCACCCTTCTCATTACTTCACAGCTTCATATCCTTTTGGTTCGGCTAACCCCTGCCCAAATACTCTCTCAAATTCCCTCACTACATCCTAGAGGGATTTGTTTGATCATAAATCCATCCTAAGGAGCCCTTTTGATCAAATAAAAAGGAAGAACCCGAAGAAGAGGTAATGTTTTCACCACCTATTTTCAAATTCATTTCTTGTTCAACATCTTCATTATTTTTTTACCATTATAAATTAATTAATACAGTATATCCTATATAATTTAATATTATTATAAATATGTTACAACCACATTCAGTAATCTATCCACCCTTTTAATAACATGTCACCATACGTGCGTACGTACGACTTACCATCTCCACGTCGTGGTGTAATTGTTATTCAATAAATTAATATTTGGACGGGTATAATAATGAAGTGTAATTCATTTAAATAATAAATATAACATTATAATTATTCTGTATATATGATATACCATCGAATCATATATTATTTTAATATCAAAAGAATGATATTGTCGCTCGTGCGTACGTACGGACTACCGTCTCCACGAACGCGATGAGATTCATTCTCTATCATATCCATTCAAGTATAATTGTCATTTGATGACTTAAAAATAATTTTTAAGGACGTGATATCATTCTGGATATGATTAATATAAAACCTATCCTTGAAAAACATGGCTTACGTAACAGAACATATAAAAGAAAATGAGTATGTTAACACCTGAAATGACATTAATTCTAAGATATTATTAACAAAGCAATGTTAAAATATCATATATGATATCATATTATTGTATATTATTATTGAATTATTTAATAACAATTATTTCAACATTATAAAAGAGGTTAACCTACCCCCAACCAATTAAAAGTACAAGGTAAGGGTTTATTTCGCAATCTCTTCATTATCCGAGTTTGTTTATACGTAATAATCTAATGGGATTTCTTTATCTTCCACATCCATGTTTCTTCGAAATGTATTTCAAATAATTTTTACTATTTAAAAAGATTTGGGTTAATGTCATTTATACATTTATGTGTTTTTAAATGAATATTTCCGTCATTTTCCAAACAAGGCACTTTTACCCTTTCGACAAATTTAAGGTAAGAATGTTTTTTTAACTTATACGGCGGGTGCGGCTATTTACCGCCATTATAAAATAGTCAAAGCTTCCCTTACAAGCTTATAAGAATATTTTCAATGTAAATGTTTTATTTTATAATTATGTGACTTTTAAATGATTTCAAAATGTATATTTTAAGAATTTGTGAAAGGTACTCTTTATTAAGATCTTAATTTTAAATGTTTTAGTGATTTATCTTTCTAAATCTTTTTAATTAATGTACATGTTTTCAAAATGATTTTAATGATTTATTTATATGGAAATGAAGTCATTGAAATGATTTTTCTTTTCAAAAGTTTCAATGTGGTATGTGACACTTTGATTAAAAAATATCTTTTAAATTACTTCCCTTATAAATGTGTGACTTTTCAATGATTTCGAGAAAAGAGATATTTCTCTCAAATAGTTTTGATTTCATCTATGTCAACATCCTTTGATGGATTTTGAGCTTATTTAATGTTGATTTATTATGATACAAAACTTTTGTATTGTATTAAAGGTTTTGTGGTATGTTATACTGTGGATGTGTTATTTTTATACCATTCATGGTTTATGGAAAAAGTGTTGACATTTCGTATGCTAGTTTTAATACGAATGTTTATGTTATGTTTAAAACATTTCATATGGGAATGCATTGGACTTATTAAGTGATGGGTGGAGCCCTCTATAGCTCCTCGATGCATTGGTAGGTCTCATGAGACAAACTAGTGTCTTGGCACAAGGCCTTGGCAAAATCTTATTGGTAATCTTGGCACGAGGCCTTGGCTATGTGGTTATGATAGTCTGGCATTATGCATTCCATCATTATGAATGTGGTTATTGATATTGCATGAGATTATTCGATTAGTATAATATCGATGTGAATAAGTAAATAGAATTATTTCATTTTATTTTTCCATACTATGTTGAAGTTCAAGTTTAAAAGGCTTTTGTTTTAGATATATATTTCCTTTAATGTTTATGCTTATTTATGAAAGTTTCCGCTGTATTGCTTACCATTACGGAGCGTTTGAGCTCACCTCTTTTCTATGTTTTATTTTTCCCAGGATTCCAAGAAGTATATTGTGATTGATAAGAAGGGTTAAGACAAGGGAATAATGGCATTCAAAAAGGATTATTTATGTTGTTTTGTATGTTATGAAATTTAATGTAACATTCATGAATGTAATCTATTTTCCAAGACTGCTAAACTTATCGGTCCTTTGGGACTTGATTCCTTGTAATCATGCCAATGTATTAAAATAATGCACCGACTCTGGGTAACTGGGTTCGGGGCGTTACAGTTGGTATTAGAGGATGTTTAGCAATACCCTTGGAAACTAGATTTAGATAAACTCTGATTAGATCACATAGCCCTATGATAGACTTTGAGGATTAGAATAGAAGAACTTCCTAGAATTTTTCTATTGTAGGGCTTTTGTGAGTTTTCCGAGCAATACATCCCTGTCTGGATACGAGCAAGTAGAGGCGGCTCTGGCACAAATATACCTAGGGGTAAAACCCAAAAACACCGCTTTGAGCTAGACTAGAACGGGTACTGGTGCACGACAACGGGCCTTGCTGCACTCTTGGTTATGACACTCCCGGGGACATGCTTAGGATAATTCTCATTTTTTACAAACCATTATGAAGGGTTTATGAATATATACTTCCTCAAAGGAGAAATTTTTATGATTATGGATTATATCCATAAACTATTTAATTTATGTTATGTGTATTACATGTTTGGGATTAGGTATTGTTATTCATAAACTAATCTAGTGTATGCCATTGTTTAGAAATGGTGCCCAGTAGAAGGAATGAGAACTCCAGCAATGCACATGATCCAAAGAGAATGAAGGATCATATCTTTCATGGTCTTAAGACAGAATTTATAAGAGAAATAGTCTCCCATGTATTATCAACATATGAAGAAATAATATCATGTGTTGATAAGATAAGTAAAGAGTTTACTTAGTCCTATGGATTTGAAGGGAAGAAAGAGAAGAAAAGTATGGAAGAGAGAAAGATGGATAAAGGGAAGAGGGAAAAGAATAATTTTCCCATATGTGATAACTGTGGGAAGAAACACCATGGTACTTTCCTGAAAGGAATGGGAGTTTGTTATATGTGTGGAGGAAAATGGCACAATGTACGTGACTGCAAGGGTAAGAAAATGGTTCAAATGTACAGTGATTCATTTGCAAGGAGTTTGGACACTACGCGAACCTATGTCCCAGTCATCAGACTGTGCCGCAAATGATGCTATTGAATAATAATCATGTTATGATACTACCACAGATGAACAGTAATGATTAGAGTTCTTATGTTGATTATGGCATTTGAGTGTTGTATCAACAATGTACTTGTTATAATAATTATGGAGTATATTAGGATTGTACTGAAGTAATATTTCATTAAGGACTTGAGATTGTATGGAAAAAAGAAAAGTGACTCAATAGCAGGATAAAGTTTTGGAAAATATATGGTTGAGAGCATGATAAACCATAATATAGTTCTGATACCGAGGTAGTGATCTTGGAATAATACATGATTGATTTGGATAAATTATATTGGATATTCTTAACTACCTTGAAACTGATTAATGATTCGTATATATTCCATCATTGTTGGGGTTTAAAACATTTTTGAATTGAAGTAGTATATCTATTATTCTTTAAGGAATAAGGGATCATGAATGTAATCAATAAGGTTTTATGGTAATTCAGGATGTTTCAGTGTTTTAAATGAATATGTGATGATGGTGTTCACATGTTATTACGCGGGAAAATGGATCTTTATTGTGTTTGAATTCCATTTAAATTTTGGACTCAAGTATTTTGGATAGTTCTAGTTTGGATTATTTTTGATTTCTATAAAAGGACAACCCGGATGTCGGGCGGCAACCCGTCGCATCCGGCAAGGTCGCGAGACTTGAACCCACAATCGAAGGGCGACAAGGGTGTATCACCTACCACTGACCCATGTGATGTCTGGGATTAAATAATGAAGTTTTTTTAAATGATCTGGTAGAGGAATTATAAATTCGTTTTTTTGAACCCTATTCGAATAGGATAAATAGATTATTTTTTACGTTCTATTATCTTTTAGAGTGAAAGATGAGTTTGTGGCAGAAATAAGTTAAAGGATAGAACTCTACTTGTCAAGAATATAATTTTCTTCTTCTCTTATTCTTTGAAGAAATTAATTTTTATACCTTATTTAAGGAATCCTAAAACCAAAAATGTGTTATCCTAATACCTTATGTTTTGTTAAATCGATGATAATTTAAATCATCATAGATTGATGAATTTAAGGACCTCAATTTTAAACTTGTTTGTGATTGATGACCTCAATCACTACCTATAAATATTAACATTTTTCCTCCAATTATATGTCCTTAATTGCCACCAATTTTCTCCTAATCAAGATCATAATTTGGTGGAAAACCTTTCATTTCTTTTTTCTACATATTAAGACTAAATTTTAGTAACCCAATTTCCGATGTGGGTTTTCCCAAAAACATATTTTATTATTTTCAACCTTTTATTTTCAAAGAAAAGTTTCAAATTTCGAGGATGAAATTTATTGAAGGAGGGGAGAATGTAACATCCCAAGATTACATTGTGTGTCATTTCTTCAAAATAATTCAATAACTTGCACGACACGCAACACCGAGTTAAAGCGCACCATGACTTACCAAACTAGCCGTTATGAATAGTAATACCTACTGTTTAAAATTTTATAAATTCTATCTCTCTAAATGGACTTCATAATTGGATTTGGAATATCAAAATTATCCTAGGGTGATATTTTTGTACTTTTCAGAAAACTTTAATATTTTGATGAATAGTGAAAATTACTAAATTTTAATTAAAAACAAATTTTTTAATCAAAATAATAAATTTTGATAAATTATGAATTTGAGTGGTTTTAAAGTATAATTAGAATATATTTTTACCATTTTATCCAATGGTGTTCATTATAATTAATTTCACTTCGAAATTGGACATAAACAATTGTCAATCTTTTGATATATATTATTTCTTAAAAACACGCTATTTGTTTTGACAGCCGGAATTAATTATAAATTTAATTAAAAAGACATATCTATTTGGAATTTTGTAAAATAGATATCATTTTTTTATTTTTAATAAGAATTATAACTTAGGGTTAAATTTTTTCATTGTTCTGAAAAACATCAATTTTTTATAAATAGTGAAACTACTAAGTGGTAGTTAAAAAAACTGAATTTTTCATAAAACATAATTTTACCGCTTCTGTGAATGGACTTTCGAAAATCCGAGAGACACGGCTAATATCAAAAAGTAATATGTGGTTCAATGAGATGAAAATAATTTTTGGTGAATAGTAACTTTTTACTTTTATTTTTCACGGTTTAAAGTAAATAGGGTAATTAAGGGTAAAAATGATATTAATATTACCCTAACACATGTTGTAATTCTATTGGACAAGTTTATCTCGACAAAAAACAACCTTAGGAATAAAATAATATCATTTAGGTCCATTTGGATTAGATTAGGACATTTATTATTGTTTAATTCAAAGAAGAGTTAAAAGAGTTAAAATCAATGTTTATTAATAAAACATTTTTAATATAGGGTTATACAAAAGATAAATTAGATTGTAAATATTAATTAGAAAGATAAAAAAATTTCATACATAATGATATTTTATTTATAATTTTTAGACATTAAAACATTTAATTTATTTATGACACAATGATGATGCAGTAATTACATAATTAATGAAAAATTGGAAAAATTGATATTATAAATACCCAAATAAATATATTTTGAGGCTTTTTATGAATTACACTAATTTTATAGGTAAATAAGACATATTAGGATTTATTTAATTAACATTGGTCGAAGTAATCATTTTGTTATGAGTTTCACAAAAATCAACTATTGAATAGTGTCAAAATTGACATAAAAGAGTTTTTAAAACAAATATTATATTATTAATTGATATTAAATTCTTAAAAATATTAGGATCGTCCAAGAGACTTATATCATGATATATGTATCATTAATGGACCACTTGGGGTCTCTTGTATGTATATAGTATTTATATTAACTATATAATATTAAAATACAAAGTGACATGGTTAATGTCAAACTAATTAACTAAGAGTTAAATCAAAAAGTTAAGGTTAATATAGTGATGAAAACCTGTCTAAATTATATTGGTTTAATGGTTTTAGACCTATCCCCACCTTGACCTTTGAATAATCAACTTTGGATCCATTAGAAACCGAATATGAATTTATTATAAATTAATATTTCTAGCTTTTCCGAAGGTTCCCCTCACCCCTCTTATAAAAGGGCACTTCTCCTTCTCATTACGTTACACGTTCATAGCCTTTTGGTTCGGCTAACCCCTGACCAAATACTCTCTCAACTTCCCTCACTACATCCTAGAGGCATTAGTTTGATCAGAAATCCATCTTAAGGAGCCCTTTTGATCAAATAAAAAGGAAGAACCCGAAGAAGAGGTAATGTTTTCACCACCCTTTTTCAAATTCAATTCTTCTTCTACTTCACCTTTCTTTGTTTTTACAGTTATAAAATAATTAATCCAGTATCTCCTATATATTTTAATATTATTATAAATATGGTACAACCATATTCAGTATTCTATCCAACCTTTGAATAACATGTCACCACACGTGTGTACGTACGGCTTACCGTCTCCACATCGTGGTGTAGTTGTTATTCAATAAATTATTATTTGGATGGGTATAATAATGATGTGGAATTCATGTAAATAATAAATATAAAATGATAATTATTCTGTATATATGATATACCATCCAATTATATATTATTTTAATATCAATAGAATGATATTGTCTCTTGTGCGTACGTACGGACTACCGTCTCCATGAACGCGATGAGATTCATTCTCTATCATATCTGTTCAAGTATAATTATCATCTGATGATTTAAAAATAATGTTTCAGGACTTGATATCATTCTGGATATGAGTTATATACAACCTATTCATGACAAACATGTCTTACGCAACAAAACATATACAAGAAAATGAGTAAGTTAACACCCGAAACGATGATAATTCTAAGATATTATTAACAAAGAAATGTTAAAAGATCATATATGATATCATATTAATGTATATGATTATTTAATATTTTAATAAAAATTATTTCACCATTATAGAGGAAGTTAACCTACCCCCAACCATGGAAAAGTACAAGGTAAGGGTTTATTTCGCAATCTCTTCATTATCCGAGGTTGTTTATACGTAATAATCTAATGGGATTTCTTTACCATCCACATTCATGTTTCTTCGAAATGTATTTCAAAACATTTTTAAAATTTAAAAAGAATATGTGTTAAAGTCATTTATACCCTTATGTGTTTTTAAAGGAATATTTCCATCGTTTTCCAAAGAAGGCACTTTTAACCTTTCGACAAATTTAAGGTAAGAATTTTTTTTAACTTATACGACGGGTGCGGCTATTTACCGCCGTTATAAAATATTCAAAGATTCCCCTACAAGCTTATAAGAATATTTCCAATGTAAATGTTTTATTTTATAATTATGTGACTTTTAAATGATTTCAAAAAGAAATATTTTATGAATTTGTGAAAGGTACTCCTTATCAAGATCATAATTTTAAATGTTTTAATGATTTATCTTTCTAAATCTTTTTAATTAATGTCCATGATTTCAAAATGATTTTAAGGATTTATTTATATGGACATGAAGTCTTTGAAATTATATTTATTTTCAAAAGTTTCAAAGTGGTATGGGACACTTTGATTCAAAAATCTATCTTTAATTACTTCCTTAATAAATGTGTGAATTTTAAATGATTTCGAGAAAAGATATATTTCTCTCAAATAGTTTTTATTTCATCTATTTCAACATCCTTTGAGGGATTTTAAGATTATTTGAAGTTGAATTATTATGATACAAAACTTTTTTATTTTATTGATGGTTTTGTGATATGTTTTACTGTGGATGTGTTATTTTTATACCATTCATGGTTTATAGAGAAGGTGTTGACATTTAATATGCTAGTTTTAATATAAATGTTTATGTTATGTTTAAAACTTTTCATATGGGAATGCATTGGACATTTTAAGTGACGGGTGGAGCCCTCTATAGCTTCTCGATGCATCAGTAGGTCTCATGAGACAAACTAGTGTCTTGACACAAGGCCTTGGAAAAATCTTATTTGTAGTCTTGGCATGAGGCCTTGTATATGTGGTTATGATATTCTGGCATTATTCATTACATCATTATGAAAGTGTTTATTGATATTGCATGTGATTATTCGATTAGTAGAATATCCATGTGAATAAGTAAATGGATCTATTTCATTTTATTTATCCATTATATGTTGAAGTTCATGTTTAAAAGGATTTTGTTTTAGTTATACATTGCCTTAAATGTTTATGCTTATTTATGAAAGTTTCCGTTGTATTGCTTTCCCTTACGGAGCATTTGAGATCACCCCTTTTCTATGTTTTATTTTTCCCAGGATTCTAAGAAGTATATTGTGTTTGATAATAAGGGTTAAGAAAAGGGAATAATGGCATTCATAAAGGATTATTTATGTTGTTTTGTATGTTATGAAGTGTAATGTAACATTCATGTATGTAATCTATTTTCCAAGACTGCTAAACTAATCGGTCCTTCAAGACTTGATTCCTTGTAATCATGCCAATGTATTATAATAATGCACCGACTCTGGGTAACTGGGGTTGGGGAATTACATTATTTTTATTAAAAAAGATGTTTTTATGTATTTTTCACTATTTATAAAAATTGGAAGTTCTCATAAAAATACCAAAAATTGAACTTAGGATAATTACAATATTCAGAATCCAAAAATGAAGTCCATTTTGAAATATAAAATATATATAATTTCAAAAAGTAGGTATTACTATTCATAACAGCTATTTAGATTTGTTGTGGTGTGTTAGAACTCGATGTTGCGTACAACACACGCTATCGAATTATTCAAAGAGAAGCGTACCATAGAAGCTTGGGGTGTTACATTCTCCCCTCCTTCAAATAATTTCGTCCTCGAAATTTCTAAAATACTACCGCATGAAAAGACTCGGGTGGTTCTTCATCATAATTTCAACAGGTTCCCACGTTTACTCTTCCATCTTATGGTTTCTCCACAAAAAGTTTACCAGATGCGTCTTCCGGTTTCTTAGTACTTATTCTATCGTATCAAGAATTCTGATGGGCTCTTCGCAATAATACTGATCAGGTTCCAGTTATAATTCTTCATAGATGAGTACATGCGTTGGGTCATGCATGTATTTCCTCAACATAGATACGTGGAACACATCGTGAACTTTGGAGAGACTTGGCGGCATTGCTAATCGGTAAGCTACAGCCCCAATTCGTTCTAGAATTTCGAAAGTTCAAATGTACCTGAGACTCAATTTACCTTTCATACCAAAACGTATAACTCTCTTCCATGGAGATACCTTTAGGAAAACATGATCACCGAATTGAAATTCCAAATCCTTTCATAGATTATCGGCATAGCTCTTCTGCCTACTTTGAGCTGCTTTGATATGGTTTTGGATTACCTTCACCTTTTCCATTGTTTCCTCCACCATTTCTGGGTCTAAAAGTTTTATTTCACCAACCTCATCCCAATAGGTTGGTGTGCGACATATCTTTCCGTATAACGTTTCATATGGTGCCATCTGAATACTCGAATGGAAGGTATTATTATAGTAAAATTCTACCATAGGTAAATATTCATCAGACATACCTTGAAAGTCATGTGAGAAAGATCTCAATATGTCTTATAATGTTTGAATAGTCCGTTCTGATTGTCCGTCTGTCTGATGGTTGTAGGAAGTGCTCAAATGAAGTTCAGTATCCAGGGATTTCTGAAGACTTTTCCAGAATCTTGAAGTAAAACAGGGATCACGATTAGAAACAATCGATAAGAGTACTCCATGAAGTCTCACAACTTCATTAATATATAGTCTTTCTCGACGTTCCAATGTTAGATATTTTCTTATAGAAATAAAATTTTATGACTTGGTATAAAGATCAATAATAACACATATTGCATCATTCCTTCTAGGAGTCTTTGGTATTCCCGTGACAAAGTCCATCATAATATTGTCCCATTTCCACTCTGGTATGGGAAGAGGTTGTAATACTCCACCAGGCTGTTGCATTCCAGCTTTCACTTGTTGACAAACCATACATCTTGACACAAAATCGGCAATCTCCCTCATCATGTTGTCCAACAAAAAATGTTCCTTCAAATATGTATACATTTTGGTGCTCCTAGGGTGTATAGAGAAATTGGAACTATGAGTATCATCCAGCAATTCCCTTTTTTGATCAGGTATATCGGGAACACAAAGCCTCTTCCCGAATTTCAAAATTCCATCTTAATACACAAAGTCTCTCAATCTCACAACATTCATAGCCTTAATCTTCTTTTGAAATTATCCATCATCGATATGAGAACTCTTAATACTTTCTAATAAAGATGGTTTGGAAACCATTTGAAAAGGCATTGATGTTTCACCTTCCCAGGTTATTCCCATGTTCATCTTCACTAGATCAATGAAAATTGGATCCCTTTCAATTCTCATCACGTTCAAAACTACATGACCTTTTCTTCTCAAAGCATATGCCACCTTCTTTAATTTACCCAGGTGGTAGTGTATCGTACAATCATAATCCTTGAGTAATTCAACACATCTCTTTTGCCACATGCTGAGTTCCTTTTGTGAGAAAATATACATCAAACTCTTGTGATCAGTATAAATATCACATTTTTCACCATAGAGGTAGTGCCTCTATATCTTCAAAGAAAAGATCAAATCTGCTAACTCGGGATCATGAGTAGGAGAGTTTAGTTCATGAATTTTCTACTGTCGTGATGCATAGGCAATAACCCTATCATTCTGCATAAGGACACAACCAAGTCCTTTCTTCAATGCATCGCTATAAATAATGAACCCATCATTCCCCGATGGTAGAGTCAATATAGGAGCATTGACTAATCATCTCTTCAGTTCTTTGAAACATTATACACACTCTTTTGTCCAAACAAATTTAACCCCTTTACGTGTGATCTTCGTTAATGGGTTAGCCAAATGGGAAAAATTATGGATGAAACTTCGATAATAACCTACTAAACCAATAAAACTACATACCTCAGTTATAATCATAGGTGCTGGACATTCGTGGATTGCCTTGGTATTAGAAGGATCATCATAGATTCCATCTTTAGAGACAATATGGCCAAGATAAGAAATCTCCTGAAGCCAGAATTCACACTTTCTAAACATCCCATATAATTCATGTCTTCTCAGAGTCTTTAGGATAATACGCAAGTGATTTTCATGATCTTCATATCTTTTGGGGTATACCAAGATATCATCCATAAATACCACCACAAATTCATCGAGATATTCCTTGAAAACGCTATTCAACATATCCATAAATACAGAGGGTGCATTAGTCAATCCAAAAGGCATTACTGTAAACTCGTATAGCCCTTACCTGGTTCGAAATGCTATATTCAGAATGTCTTCCTTCTTCACACACAAATGATGGTATCCAGATCTAAGGTCAATCTTTGAAATGTATTGAGCTCCATGAAGTTGGTCAAATAAATCATCAATGTGAGGTAAGGGATACTTGTTCTTTATTGTTATAGCATTGATCTCCCTATAGTCGATCCATAACCTCATAGATCTGTGTTTCTTTTTAACAAAAAGAACAGGGGATCCCCATAGAGAAACACTAGGTTGAATAAATCCCTTATTACTAAATTCCTCTAGTTGTTTCTTTAGTTCGACTAATTCCATAGTGGAAATTCTATAAGGGGTCTTTGATATAGGCCTTGATCCAATAATTAAATAAATAGAAAACTCAACTTCTCATTCTGGAGGATGTCCAGGTAAATATTCCGAAAACAAATCTACATATTCTTTCACAACAGGTACATCCTCTATTTGAACATTATTTTCCTCACCCACTGTAATTTCATCCTCTTCCTCCCCAATAAATGAATTTAGTTGAGCTACTGGTGGTGGATCTAGATAATAATTAGGTGGTGACGATTCTGCTCTAAAGATAAGGTGTTCCTTATCATCATCATCATGAATCGTAACTTCTTTCTTCTTATAATAAATCTTCGCATCATAGTCCGAAATCAAATACATACTGAGGATTATATCAATCTCAATCATAGGTATGATGATGAGATCAGCAGATAAAAAACATATATGTGCTCTAATAGGGACTGGTTCACAAAACTTTATTGCAATGATAATTCCCTTAGGAGTTTTAACTGACAACTCCCTTGTTAAATCAAATTGGAAATATCTAATTTTCTTAGCAAACTTGGAAGATATGAAACAATGCGATGATCCAAAATCAAATAATGCATTTTCAAAACATGAGGAAACATTTAAATTACCTTCCACCACATCTTTCGGACCTTCTACTTTAGCAGTAGTTATAGAATAATCTTGGTCTTGATCCCTTGGCCTTTTCTGAGGTACGTTCCCCTGACGCTTAGGACATTCATTTGCATAATGACCCACCTCCCTGCAATTGTAGCACTAAAAATTGGTTGCTTCCTTCTTCCCTTTGCAATCACGAGCTTGGTGGCCTTTTTCACCACACTTGTAACAGAACCCCATTACCTCCAAGAAAGTACCGAGGTGTTACTAACCACATTTAACACAGGATGGATATTCAACCTTTCCCTTCTTACCCTTATTTCCATTCCCAGATTGATCAGTAGTTCTCATCTTCTCTTGCTTTTCTTTAAAGTCATAAGACTTATAGAATTCCATTTCGGTCTTGATAGCACATGAGACAATGTCTTCGTACGACGAGAAGGATTGTGAGACTAATGCTCGACAGAGAAATTATTTTAACCCATCAGAGAAATGATCAATCATACTTATTGGGTTACGTATATAATCTCCAGCATACCTTGCTAACATTGTAATGTTAGGCTCATACTTTGTGACATAATCATCCTCCTTTTGTCTCAAACTCAGAAATTTCTTTTCCATATCTTCTCGATGGTCGCGAGGAAATAATTCTTCTAAAAAAAGATCTGTGAACACCCTCCATTCCATATTTGATACTTCATCATCTCCATTTGTATTTTGAATCAATGACCACCATTGATCAGCATCTCCAGTGAGGTGGTAAACTGCCATGATAACTTTTTCCCTTTCACTACTCCGCAAAGCCTGAAATATTTTCTCTAGGGAATTTATCCATTGCTCAGATACTAAGGGATTTTTACTCCCATTGAATATTGGTGGTTGTTTCCTCATGAAGCTATCTAACATTGATCCTCCATGCTGTGGATTAGGGTGCTCCACATGGGTATGGTTATTATTCATAACCTGAGTGAGTTTTCCCAGTATGGTGATTAGCTGATCGATACTAGTTGCATCACCGGCTCCACTATAATTATCTTGACCAGGAGGGAAATCCCTACATGGAGTGCGTGCATTGATATGGTTTCCATTTCTTCCACTAGGATCCATTTCTAAACAATGTCATAAACTAGATCATTTTATGAATCAAAATACATAATCCCATACGTATAAAACACTTAACATAAATTGAACTATTTATGGATATAATCCATAATCATAAGAATGTTTTCATTGAGGAAGTATATACTCATAAACCCTTCATAATGATTTGTAAATAAAATGAGAGTTATCCTAAGAATATCCCCCGGGAGTGTCGTAACCTAGAGTGCATCAAGGCCCATTGTCGGGCACCAGTTCCTGTTCGAGTCCAGCTTAAAGCGGTGTTTTCGGGTTTTACCCCTAGGTACATCTGTGCCAGAGCTGCCTCTACATGCTCGTATCCAGACAGGGATGTATTGCTCGGAAAACTCACAAAATCTCTACAATACCAAAATTATAGGAAGTTCTTCTATACTAATCCTCAAATTCCATATTAAATATATGTGCTCTAATCAGAGTTTATCTAAATCTAGCTTCCATGGTTTGTACTAATCATCCTATGATACCAACTATAACACCCCTACCCCAGTTACCAAGAGTTGGTACATTATTACAAAACAATGGAATGATCACAATAATGATCAAATCTCAAAAGACCTATTGGTTTAGTAGCCTTGGAAACAGTAGATATATTCATAAGTCTTACATTACATCATAAAAATTAACACTACAACAACATCTTTTCTTCATAGTCCACACTCATATCCCCATATATTATCCCTGCAGGTCATTCAAAATTTATATCTTCACATCCTAGAAAAAATAAAACATAGAAAAGGGGTGAGTTCAAATGCCCAGTATGGATAAAAATACAGCGGTAACTTGCATAAACAAGAATAAACATTTAATACAATGTATAACTAAAACAAAAGCCTTTTAAACTTGAACATAAACATAGTATGGAAAAATAAAATGAAATAATTCCATTTACTTATTCACATGGATATTATACTAATCGAATAATCACATGAAATATCAATAACCACTTTCATAGTGATGGATTGCATAATGCCAGACAATCATAACCACATAGCCTCGACATCGTTCCAAGACTACAAATAAGATTTTTCCAAGGCCTTGTGCCAAGACACTAGTTTGTCTCATGAGACCTACCAATGCATCGAGGAGCTATAGCGGGATCCCCCCGTCACATATTAAGTTTAATTCATTCCCATATGAAAAGGTTTAAACATAACATAATCATTCGTATTGAAAGTAGCATAAAAAATGTCAATACATTCTCCATAAACCATGAATGGTATAAAAATAACACATCCAGAGTCAAACATATCACCAAACCTCCAATACAATATAGAAGTTTTGTATCATAAAAAATCAACTACAAATAACCTTAAAATCCATCAAAGGATGTTGACATTGATGAAATCAAAACTCTTTTTAGAGAAATATCTCTTTTTTTTAAATCATTTAAGAGTCATTTATCTATAAAATAAAACATTTTCTTTGAAAATATTCTTATAAGCTTGTATGGGAAGCTTTGGAAATTTTATAATGGCAGAAAATAGACGCACTCGCCATATAATTTAAAAATACATTCTTACCTTAATTCTTTCGAAAAGGTTAAAAAACACCTTGTTTGGAAAATGACAGAAAGATTCCTTTATAAACCTTTTATAAAAAGTCAAACATGGGTATAAATGACATTAACCCATATTCTAGTAAATATTAAAAAAATTTTGAAATACATTTTGAACAAACATGGGCGTGGATGATAAATAAATCCCAGTAGATTATTATGTATAAACAAACTCGGATAATGAAGAGATGGCGAAATAAACCCTTACCTTGTACTTTTCCTGGTTTGGGGGTAGGTTAACCACCTGTATAAGGGTGAAATAATTGTTATTAAATTATAAAAGAATCATATACATTCATATGATATCATATACGATCTTTTAATATTTCTTTGTTAATAATATCATAGAATTATCGTTGTTTTTGGTGTTACCTTACTCATTTTCTTTTATGTGTTTTGTCACGTAAGTCAGGTTTTCCATTGATAGGATGTATGTTAGTCATATTCAGAATGATATAAAGTCCTTAAACATTATTTTTATATCATAAAATGATAGTTATACTTAAATGGATACGATGGAGTATGAATCTCCTCGCGTTCGTGGAGACGGTAGTCTGTACGTACGCACGAGCGACAATATCATTCTTTTGATATTAAAATAATATATAATTGGATGGTATATTATATATACAGAATTATTATCATGTTATATTTATTATTTAAATTAATTAAACATCATTATTATACCCATCCAAATAATAATATAGTTAATAACAATTACACCACGACGTGGAGACGGTAAGTCGTACGTACGCACGTATGGTGTCATGTTATTCAAAGGGTGGATAGAATACTGAATATGGTTGTACCATATTTATAATAACATAACAGTATATATAAGATACTGTAGGTAATATTTTAGAATGGTAATAACAAAGAAAGAAGTTGTTGAAGAAGAAATGAATTTGAAAAAGGGTGGTGAAAACATTACCTGTTCTCCAGGTTCTTCCTTTGTATTTGATCAAAAGGGATCCATAAGATATCATTATGATCAAACTAAGGACTCTAGGATGTGTTGAGGGAGGTTTTTAGAGTATTTGGGAAGAGTTTGGCTGAACCAAAATTCTTTGAAGGTGTGAAGTAATGAGAAGGAGGAGTTCCCTTTTATAAGAGTGGTGAGGGGCACCTTTGGAAATGCTCAAAATATTAATTTATAATAAATTTATATTCGGTTTATAATGGCTAAAAAGATTATTATTTAAATTTTAATTTGGTGATGGGTCGAAAACCATTCAACCAATAGAATTTAGACAGGTTTGGGTTACAATATTAACCTTATCTTTAAGTATTAACACTATGTTAATTAGTTTCACTTTTACAATGTCTCTTTGTATTTTTATATTATATGGTTAATAAACTTAATATATACATCCAAGCGACCCCAAGTGGTCCATTAATGATATACCTATCATTATATAAGTATCTTGGCCGAGCCTTATATTTTTATTAATTTAATATAAATTAAAAATATAATATTTGTTTTAAAAACTCTTTTATGTCAATTTTGACACTATTCAATAGTTGTTTTTTTGTGAAACTCATAATATAATGATTACTTCAAAAAAGGTCAATTAAATCAATCCTAATTTGTCATATTATCATATATAATTAGTTTAATTCATTAAAAGTCTCAAATTATATTTATTAGGGTATTAATAATATCAATTATTTAAATTTTTCACTATTATGGTAATTACTACATCATAATTGTGTCATAAAAAAATTAAATTATTTAATGTCTAAAAATTATAAATAAAATATCATTATGTACAAAATCTTTTAGTCTTTCTAATTAATATTTACAATATAAATTATCTTATGTATAACCCTATATTGAAAATGTATTATTAAATAAACTTTGATTTTAACTCTTTTAACACTTCTTTGAATTAAATAATAATAAATTTCCTAATCGAATCCAAGTGGATATAAATGATAATATTTTATTCCTAAGGTTGTTTTTGGTCGAGATACACTTTTCCAATAGAATTAGGACATACGTTAGGTTAATATTATTTTATTTTTACCAGTAATTACACTATTTATTTTTAACCGTGGTAAATAAAAGTAAAAAGTTACTATTCACCAAAAATTATTTTCATCTCATTGAACCACATTTTACATAATAATGAAAATAATTTAAAATGGATTTTTGAAATTCAAATCACAGAAGTGGTGAAGTTCCATTTAAACGAAAAATGAATTTTTGTAACCACCACTTTGTGGTTTCACTATTCATCAAAAATTGACGTTTTTCAGAAAAATACCAAAACATCACTAAAAGCTATATTTGATATTCTGAATTCAAAAATGATGTCTATTTTACAAAATTCAAAACATATAAGTCGCATTAATTTCCGTTGTCACAAAAAATAGCATGTTTTTAAGAAACAATATATATCAAAAGATTGACAATTGATTATGCCCAATTTCAAAGTGAAATTAATTCGAATGAACACCATTGGATAAAATGTTAAAAATATATTCTAATTATACATTAAAATCACTCAATAATATAATTTATCACTATAAATTATTTTTATTAAAAAATTTGTTATTAAGTATTTATCACTATTCATAAAATTTTGAAGTTCTCAGAAAAATACAAAAAATTCATCTTAGGATAATTTCGATATTCAGAATCCAAAAATGAAGTCCATTTTGAAGTATAAAATATATATAATTTCAAAAAGTAGGTTACTATTCATAATGGCTTGTTTGATTGGTTGTGGTGTGTTAGAACTCGATGTTGTGTACAACACACGCTATCGCATTATTCAAAGAGAAGTGTACCATAGAAGCTGGGGGTGTTACACTATGGGCCTTGTATTTTCCTTTTTTCTACCTCTGTTTTAATTTGTTTTGGGATATATGTATATATTCATTTTATTTCAGTTTATATATTTCTCTTACAAATTGTATGGAGGTTTATGTGGGTGAATGTCTGTATATACCTTAGGCTAAGGCCTTCCATGTGTGTGATAGCCTACTTGTTGCCAGTCTCCAACCCTCACCGATTAAAGGCAGGCGTGGGTAGTCATGGATCGAGCCCTATTGGATCTGGTTGTGAGATTATTTAAAAAAATAAAAATTTCAATAAAAATATTTACATTTACTATTCATAGGAAAATCAATCATATTAGAAAAAAAATATCACCCTAAGTTATATTTGAATTATAGTTACAAATATAATATCATTTATAAAAAATCTATGTAATTCTCTTAAATAAATTATAATATTCCCTCATATAAATCGATAACAACATTTTTTGAATAAAATTTATTTTAGAAGAATAAATTTATTTAACTAAATGTTGAGTTCCTATTTCCTAAACATGAATAAATTTTGGTCATGCAGGTCCTTTATATATATTTTACCATTCAGTTGTTATTATTTATTCCCACTAATTGAACTGGTAGGTTATAAAGATAATATTTAATTGATAATATTTTTTCATTCACTAAAACTCAGTGGTTTGTGTTGAATAAACTATAAAACATAATGTTACATTAAAATATCAGGTTGTTGCAGCCCCCCCGACAAATAAATTGCACCCACATAATTTGAAATTGTTATTTTTAATCAAGGAATTGATCTTTCAAAATACCTTTTTCGAAAATCCACATTGTAATAATGTTTAATTAAACTTCCACATAAAATTTAAATTGGGGAATATGAATATCATATTGAAAAAAATGCACAACTAGGTTTTCAATTATAATAAATTTATTGGTAAGTGATTTTGTGGACAGAGAGTAAATATTAAATTTCAAAATAACGATAGATAGTTAAAAAAGAATATTGATCACAAGAATGTAAACAGACATGAGAAAGATAACAACCACAAAATTGTAAATCAATGAGTTGTGAAAAAACTGTTGATTCATCAGAAATGAAGGTAATATGACCAAATTTTTTATTCAATTTATTTTTTTCTAGAGTTGAGTAATTTTTATACTAAATATAATATGAAAAAAAGGAAATTAAATTACTTCAAAATTATTGTTTCATACATTAATAAATTTCTATAACAATCACATAGGTTTCTAATAATTATGAGTATTCTAGATGAATTATTCATGTATAAAGAACTAAAATCAACATCTAATAAATAATATAATTCCAAAAAGGATCACTAGTTATTCCTCCTATCGGTAGTAACTAACCAAAATGGTTAGTATATGATAATTTCTAAAATGAATAAGCCTTAATATTTATATATTCATCAATAATCACCAAAGCCACAACAATAACGTAAAAAGATAAAATTAGATCATTAAATGAATATGTATACATAAAATTCGTAAAATATTTCCAAAGAAGTTCAAATCCTTAAAAATCATAAGCATTTTTCACATATTCATTTGATATTATTTTAACATTTATACTCATTTTGAATTGGTCTCTTGTAAGGTCATATAGCCAAAATTTCTATGCCCAAATTATTAAATATCCTAAATATACCCATTATTTCCATAAATAAATTGAATCACCATAAAGACAGTTTAAAATCACATATTCTTCAAAAATATAATTTATCATTTATTCCATCAATAAAAATACACCCTTATCCATAAGTATTTATATTTACCATAACCATATAATTTTCCCAAAATAGTGAACTTAAAAAATTACATTAATAACATAGTCACCCAATAAATATTTAATCCAAATGGTTATTTATGTGGTAAATAATATAATATTAATAGATATGAATACTTTTACCTTGATTAACCATAATTACATCAACATCAAATATCCTATTAACCCCATATTTTATCAATACATTTCATCCTATATCCAGTGAAAATATAATCATTATTCCTCAAAGAACATTTTCTCTAAAATGTATACCCAGACTAATGGTACTATTACCATAAATTTATACCAAAATATCATAAATCATTAAATCTAAAAAGGGGTATCTGTGAATTTAAACATATGATCAATCTTATATCATTCAACACATAAATCATTTGGTTTATCCTGATATCACTACAGAATATCCTATGATTCCATTGGTTATATCCTCTCAATCATCATAACGATTCACAAAGAAAATCTGAACTAACCTACGAATGTCTTCAGAGCCTATAATATTAGGTGTTCTGTATGTAAACACTCACCATGCACTAGAATAATGACCAATATATACTCAACCAATTTTTTTTGTGGTTATTACACCTAGATGTATATGAATCAAAACCGCATCAACTTGATGCTCCAAGATAAGGATGTTTTGTTTTCAAAACCACACATTCTCTACCTTAAAAATAAAATAAATTTTTTTATCCTAAAATTATGAATATCATTATATTTTTTATTGGGTTAGGTTCTTTAATATGTGTTTTCCAAAATCTAACTCCCAAGGTTTCAAAAAAAATTATTTAATTCAGTTGTAAAGGCCCTAACTCTACTATTGTAGAATTGGTGGTTATTTTATTACATTAGAATAAGAAATATGTAATCAAATCCGACAGCATATAATTGTTTATTACAATTGGTAAAATAGATACATACTTGAATATCATATTATATATGAATACATATATTATATAATAGTAATAAAAAAATTTACGCATCCATCAACTCATTTAATGATTTCTTCTATCTATTTTGGCGAAAAGAAACTATAAATGGTGACCTATAATTCTCAATAAAGGATATTTATAATAAATATATATTTAGTAAATTATTCATAGTAAATTTGTAATGGTAAATAATTTAAAACACATTCCATTTAATCAATAACTTATTTTTGAATAATAATGTTGTAGGAATAAATTATGATCATATAATTCAATTTAATAAACAAATTATATTGAAACATATCCATTAATATTATAACTATTAAAATAATCATATGAACATAAATAACATATTTAATTATAATCAAATTCATTATTTAATACATTATTAACATATCATCAATGCATTTTTGCAAGACATAATACATAAATCAGTATGGCATACACCAAATACTCAAAATAGATTGTCTTATGAGACCTACTGATGCATCAATTGGATATAATGGTCCATGAAAAACACATAATAAGTCTAATGAATTCATCATATGAATAAATAATACAAATTTATCAACATTCCATAATTATAAAAATTAATTTATATAGGAATAACTAGTATATGGAATTTTTACACATTCCCACACCAAATTATCATAAACCAACCAATAAAAGAATAAGGATTGTATAATTACAATATATCCATAGTGTAGAATATGTAAAATAATGGTTTTATCTCATTAATGACTATATATACCATAAAAATATCCTTAAAAACATTCTTAAGAGAAATAACCTTTTCACATTGAATAAATAATTTAAAAGAAAAAAATATTGACGAATATTAGGAAACACATTTGTCATTAAATGAAACATAGAAACATGTAATGTATATTTCAAATAATTGATTGCTCATGACAGTTGAAAATTTCTTTCAGATCAATTATGTTAAAACATAGATTCCTTTCACATTTCCAGTAAAAAGTAAAGAAGTACATCATTCGGAATACAAAAATAATATTCATTTAAAACCATTTAATAGAAATTTTAAATGGAAATAAATTACCTACAATATAATATTATAATGGGAAAACATTTTTGAAAACAATTTAATGAAAATATGGACGTGGATGAAAATTATTCACAACTCCATAGAAAATACATTTTTTTTCATTTAAAACATTCATTCAATCTTTTGAGTAATTATTAGAGTAAAATGAATGGGGAACTTATAATTAAAAAAACCATATTATAGTAAAAATACATTAGGATTACTATAGAAATATAATATAAATCACCCATTATATACTTAAAAATAATCAATATCAAATAATGATGAGATTGTGAAATAAACCCTTACCGATTTTGTAATATTGAAATCATAACACCAAATAAATAAATAAATAAATTTGAAATATTAAAAACCAATAATAAAATTGAATAATTATATATTAGATAAAATGGTTGTTATATGCACCACTGGAATGAATCAATTTGATGAATCTGGAATATGTCTCATGAAAACCAAAGTGAGATGGGAAACCCTTATGAAGATCATATCATTTATGTGAGAAATGTTTAATGAAGTGAAAATGTGTAAAATAATTATATACATCAAAAAAATGTAAAAAAACATAATAAAATTAGAGTTATTTTCAGAAATAATCATCGCATTTCATAGTCAATAAAGTAAAGGTATACCCAATGAATGAAAATTGAGTTAAAAAATCCTTACCACTTAGTAACTTTCAAGAAAAATATCTTTTAAGAAAATATTTGAATTGAAACTAAAAACAACAAAAAGAATTTTGGATTCATTATAATATCTGTAATGAACATTATATGCATCATATAAAAGAAATTAGTTTTACAACAATATAATATCCCTCAAGAAAAAAGAAATTGGGTTGAAATCATTTACATAACGCTCTAACATAATTAAAAATGATTTAAACACATATATAATGGTTTTAGACTTGTTATTATTATAAAATAGTACCATATTCGTATTTATATATCATATATGGTCCAATTATAAAATTACAAAAATCATTTATTAATAATAATTTATTAAAATTTCCATTTCATTGTGTTAATTGACTTTTTTTCATGTATGGTTTGGTTCAATAATTTCATTCATTAGATAATAATCATGGTAAGATAATCTAAAGAATTATATTAATGTTATATGTATAATATATATTCATTATAATAATTTTTATAATAATTATTTAATGTTAGAGATAGAAAAATGAATTACACCATCAATAGAGATGGTTGGTCACATTTATGCATTAATATTAATTTAATTTTCGAGAGATGGAAAAAAATTAAATAATGGCTAAAAGTTAAATTATAATTATTATATCACACATGTCACATATATTAATTAAATATATCTTAATCACCATCCATGTAATGAAGACATGAAAAATGGATCACATCGCTTCCTATAGTTGGTAATCAACACGTACGCATGAGCGACATTATAATTTTGTAATGGATTAGAATGTAAGAAGGAAGTTATGATATTATAATATATAAATCATATTAACGTCATAAATATAATTTATATTCATCAGTTTTATCTTTATAAACATCAATTTATAATGTTGATGAAAAACAAATTACACCCCTATGAGGAGATGATAAATCATATGTAAGCCTAAGCAATGTTTTCCATTTCATAGAATGGAAAAGAGGTGTATAATGGGTGTAAAATAATCATATTAACATCAATTTAAATTTATGATACTGGATTTATTTATTTATTTATTTATTTGCATTAGATTTAGAGGAATCAGAAGAAGACATAATTTTGAAATAATCAATAAATACAATTACCTTTAGTTTGGTATACTTCTTTTATATTTTATTATAATGAACCTAGGGATGGTTTATATGGTATAACAAAACCTATATAACATGGATAAGTACGTTTTTAAATGTTTTTTACATATTTTTGTTTGTGTGAACTTCTCTATATGGTGTATAGAAGAGAGGATATGTGTTTCCTTTTTATTTTCAACGAGAGGACTGACATGAAATTAATAAAATTCTTTAAATATACTAAATTACTTATCATTTAAAAGATGAATAATGTGCCCATAAATTCTAAGATAATATATTATATGAGTAAAATACCTTCAACTAAAAAAATATTGATAGGTTTAAGAGGTGTTTTAAACTTTATATTCCGATTAAACTCTATTATTAATCAAATTTAAGCTTAATGGTCGAAAAAAACATTTTCCATATTAAATGTTAGTAATTTTACTTATAAGTTAAAAATTATTTATTAAATACATAAATGATGAAATGAATGATAATTTTTAATCCTAATTTTCCACTTTTAATTTTTGTATGATTTTGAATAATTTAATAAAATATTTTTTTTATTAAATATCATTAATGTCATTCTTCACACTATTCAATTAATTTATATTTAATTAATTCAAGAAAAATGGATTTTGAATATAAACATTAAAAAAATCAATAATATGTTATATTTTTTAAAGAATTCATTGAACTCAATAATTTATCCAAATATTATAGCTTCTAATATTTTTAAAATCATTTAATTTATTTTTCTATTAATTGAATTAATATTGTGATAGCATTGTGTAAATATTTATGGTCAGTATTCAATCACTAAAAATCTAAAATAAATTAACATGATAAGAAAATAATCCAAATTTCAAATATATATTTATAATTTTACATATCATTTTTTTATCGTTATGTGAATATTTCAGAGTTATTAAGTCAAAAGAGTGGCATTTTCAAATCTTTTTTACATAAGATAATATAAATTTTATTATTTAAGGAAAATAGAAAATATTGTCATATATTAAAATTTAGGATTGATGGGGTCGATATCCTCTCATAAATTTAGATAAAATCATGTTTTGGATATTTTTTTAATGCCTTATCACATAAAATTTAACATTTATTACATAATTTACCCTTTACCAAGGTGATAAATTATACCAAAATTGCTATTAATAATGCCTAAAATTAAAATTGAAATATTTAATAAATCTAGACCTCTTGATTCAAAATATTGAATAAATTTTTCATGATTAAAATTATTTATGTTTCATAAAAAAGTTAAGATAAAAACATATAACGCAAAGAAAAATAGTTTTTCATAAAAATCCATTTAGTTTTGAAAATATTTGAATTCCAAATTCAACAGTAAAATTGATAATAATGAACTTAATTTGATTATTAATAATATAATAGAACTAATTTTACATTTAAATAATTTTAATATAAAATTTAACCTTTTAAATTCATGAATCAAAAATTAATTTTTCAATAAAAATTATTTTTTTCACAATACATTGAAAAGTAAGTATTTTTATAAAAAAAATCAGTCTAAGATAACATTGATATTTTAATTAATATAAATTATAATGAGAAAAATTCTAAAATTTCTAAAAATTTATTATTATATGAAATCATAAAAAACAATAATAACCACCTTTAAGGAATTTTTTTAAAGAATAAAATGACTTTACTAAAAATAGAATCTTTATTTTGTAATAAATAATAAATTTTGGTTCAATTATTCCTTAAAAAATAATTCACAAATTGTATAAACCTATTCATTTCATCCAATTCAATCTGTAGATTATAATTATCATATTTAAATAATAATTTTTTTTGTTCACATAAACATTGTGTTCTGTATTGTATATGCTATCGATTATAGTTTTTTATTAAAGCACAAGCTGTTATATTTTCCTTATTTCACACATTAGATGATGTATGAATATTTTTTGATAATAAAATCATTATTATAATTCAAATTTGGCTAAAAATCATTATGTTTAGCTTATTCACATCAATAAAAAGAACATCCTTTGACATTATCTTTCAAGATTCAATCTTGGTCATTTAAATTCCTCTTATTCTTAAGGATGACTCATTTATTAATTTTAATACTCCTCCATTATGTTCATTCATATTTTTCAATATTATCATATAACCTTTCATATGGGAGGTATAACCACTCTCAATAATCCATGGATTAATCTTTTTTCTAAATTTTAGAATAGCCTAAACAACAAAAACATTGTCTTCAATTAATTATTACTAGATTACTTTTCCTTTTTGAAACAAGTAATTTATATCAGATGCATCATCATACAATATTTAGGAATGTTACTTATTTGGGAACACATTAAAAAACGTTATCTATGTAGTCAAATCATATTTTATTTAATATCCTCTTAACTTTTGATGATTTTTTTGTTTCTTCCTACAACATTTGATAATTACCTCCTTTAATTCCATTATTTCTCCCAGAGGTTCATGCCTACATCATGATAAATTAATATTTTTGGAAAAAAATATATTCCATATTCCTATATATCCCACAAAACTCGAAATATATATTTAACATTGATATTCTATGAAAGATTGTTTTTTCACTAGGATACAGTTGTTGATATCCCTCAAATTTTATGGAATATGATTTTCCTCAGTGTGGGGAATCATTACTATAGATGTTATTTTTAAATTCCATCAATGCGATTTGATTCAAACATGATTTCTAAACCCAATATCTCCCATTTTTTATTCTTACACACTCATTTATAGTAAATTTAGAAGATCCTTTATGTTAAGTGGGATTACATTTAACCCAAAACTTGGGATGAGTTCTTAATATGGATTGAGCATTTTAATATTTTATTAATAAGTCATTATTGAAATTATCCTAAATATTATTCATGGTGTGCTGATCATAAAGTCATCTTGATTGAATCATTTATTGTTCTTCTTCCTTAGAAATATGTTTTTGATTAACATGTTTCAACATTTTCTCTTGTACTAGAACTCTTAACTTATGTTTCTTAAAATCCTCTTTGTAGTTATCTTCGATTTTGAGTAATTCATCATTTACTTCAGAATTATTCTCAAATTCCCTCTTTAATACTCTAGGATATTTCTTGAGTTTTTTTTATTTTTCTTAAGACATTCCATATGTTTTGATCTTAATTGATATCCCCTATAGGTTTCTGCACCTTATTTTCTCCACCACATAAAGCATCCTCCATTCTATCAAAATGTACAAATAATGGTTCTAAAATTCACCGATTTTTCATATTTTCATTATCCAATGTTATTATATATATAATCTTCCATTTTATCATCAGAATTCTTTTGTTTCTTCCTGTTAACTTTTTTGTACTTAGAATTGATTATTTTTCTTACATTTTTATCCACTTATAACTTTGAGATATTTCATCAGAATAATCATCATCATATTACACATATTTTTTCATTGGAAAGTTTATTTAAAAATTTATCATTCCACTGTTGTCAAAAAATGTTATGTGTTACTTTTACTTTTCACTTTCCTCTACCATTGTGATAATTATTAGTGATAAGGGACACAATTATATCATTCACTTCAGCATCATTTTCAAATATCATATAATTCAATGAGGCCCATTACCTCATGTTATAGATCATGTATTTTTAGATTCCTCATAGCATTGAAATATATTTCTTATTTAATATTCTTTTTGAATATAGGATATTTCCTCATTTCATATGCAATAAGAAAATTATGAAATTCATCAAGGGATAATTCAACATTATCTTCTAAAGTATACATAATAGGTTCAAAAATATCTGGGAAATCCCCAATCAATTTTTTAACAATATTTGAATCATACAAGACATCCATAAATCCAATGAATTTGTTGAGTATCTCATTCAAAATTTTAATGTATTCATCAATATTTTCATGTTCCAATATTATGATGTCTTTGAACATGCATCTCTAGATTTGAAGATTTTCTTTGTTTTCTTGTACATGTCCCTAAAATATGATTTCATGTTTCTAAAAATTTCCCTTTATAGTCTTTAGACACATATTTTTCTTCTAAAGTTTTCAGAAAATGATATATGAATTCAATTTCTGTAATTTACATCATCCTCAAGATTTATTTTATCAATAAAATGTCATAGAAACATCATTATCAATGGGTTTAATCCCCATTGTAGCAACATCAATCACCACCATGAAAAGAAACAGAAGATAGTGTATCATTATATTTTTATATCCATTATAATTTTTTTCATCAAATATATGAATACCTCAACTATTAACTGGTTTGAGATATTCTATGATAACGAAAAAATGGATCTTATATAGGGAACCTTCTTGCCCAAAAATAGCATGATGATCCTAGGATTGTGTAGACCAAAGAGAAGGGGTGGTTAATATAGTTGGGTTATTTAATAGTTTTATTTCTCTTGTAATTTAAATATTTAAATTATTAGATTATTAATCCAATAAAATATATAGCTCGATAATACATATATGAAAATATAAGAAAGTAAATTAAGGAACATATGTTTTACAAGGTTTTATCCCAATGTGGGTGACTATATCCTGGTCATGTTGAATCTAGATAGTACATGGATATCCAATATATAATGAATTGAGTCTAATGAGACAAGTCCCATTAATATTATTTCATGTCCCTGTAAATAAATATGTAGGATCCCACCAATTGAAAAAATTTTACTATACTTGTGAGCCAAAGACAAATAAAACATGAAATATTCATAGAAAAATTTGTTTAGAAAAAAAATATTTTTATAAACTAAGTCATATACACATATATATAGTGTGACTCAGAATCTATACAATATGATTTCATATGGTGCACCTCAGTTCAGTGTTCCATAGTTTTATGTCTATTTGTGATGATTCTGAATTTGTTATACATGTGTTTTGGTGCACTTTTTTCTAGGGACTGTTCTTTAACCAAGTGATTCCTTGTCTGGATAATAACTATCCCAAAACAATATCCTTACATTTCTCTCACAACATACCCTTATCAAAGTGTATACACAACATTTTTCTATGAACACTTCCTTAAAAAATCTAGGAGGTCATGTGGGCTTCCATTTGAGCATTCCTTCTCAAATCAATTGTCATTTGACTACATTATAAACGTCATAGATCATCAGAGTGAAAATTATTTATCAAAGATTCCAAGCATCTATAAATAATTTCTCTATTAAATATTCCTATATTCCCATCTATAGTTATAAACATTGAAATAACATGTCATCATTTTCACAATAAGTAAATAAGAAATTGTATGAGAGGTTTCTCAAGGATCAGTCTGATTCCATCGTAAGGAAACAATTAGCTTGTTCTAATCTTTCTTGATTCCCTCTATATAATCAACTTAGTATGGGACAATTAGGATTCCTTATTTTGTTGATTATTACCTTTCTGCACTATAAGTTAAATTCAGAGAAGTTCATCTCTCTTGAACTATCTGATAAAATAGTATATCTCTATCTGATCATTCTGTGACAACATAAAATCCATACATATCATCTTCCTCCAATATCAAAACATAAAATAATCATATAGAAATTTATTTTATTATCCCTATAATGTATGTCTAGTAAAACATAAAAAAACCATCCAACAAACCTAAACATCAGACTATTTGATCATATTTGTACGATCATCTTATTTTGAAAAACTCATCAACATCCTAGCATCAAAACAACCTTTTTTATGTATTTTAATGAACTATTATTTTGTATGAGTGGAAATAATACTACTAATATACATGTTTAATTAAAATAATTAATCCTCCATATAATAAATAAATACATCTTCACCACATCTTATCTTAATCATCATATAATCATAAGCCCATCATTATAACATTTAGCTTTGTACAGTTCAAAACTTCAACATTCTAACATAATCTTCAAAAAACTGGCTCTTTCCAGATCATCATTATTGAACCATGAGATCCTTTTATTAATAATATTGTTTGGAAAATTGACAATCAGAAAAGAATCATCTGAATAGTTGAACAAAGTAACTCAACATTCTTCAGCAACACATTTTTACCTAAAACATAAAAACAATCACAAATAAAATATTAGCAACAAAAATTAACAATCATTAAAAAATCAACCAAAAGGATATTCAATCTTGTGATATAAATTTAAGAAACATTCATAAATGAAATCTCAAACAAATATTAAATAAATTAGATAAATATTATGTACATTTTATAAATTTTAATATAAATCATTTATTAAGAACTCTTTAATATAAAATATTTTATGGAATTTTTATTTTATATTTCATGAATTATAAACATGTTATAATTCATATTATTTTATACAAACATTTTATATAATCTAAATATAACATATTTTTTATTTTAACTTTCTGAAAAAATCAATGCTCAAAACATTTTACATTTTTTATTTAATATATTAATAAAGACAAATTAAATTTGAACAATTTCAAATTTAATTAATTAGGAAAATTTTGTAAAAATAATAAAAATTTAATATTTGCGCCCTATTTTGAAATTTATAAATTATCATTATAAATTATAAATATGATTTTACTTCAATATGATAAATCAATCCTTATAATTTAAAAAAAATTAAATATTAAAATTCAATATTTTGAAGTAAAATATATCATGATCATTAATTTAATAAATTACAAACATTTGATAACTACTTTATTTATTTATTAATCCTTAAAAATAAAATATTCTTAAATATATTTTATTATTATTTATGATCATCACATAGACCATTTAAATGTATAAAAATTGATAAATACAATCATTACATGGCATTTGTATCTGAAGATAAAAAACTATACCTTTTAGTAACACATACTGAACCCTTTCTTAAATATAATATAATATTTTACTTTTACACAACATTCCTGTATAATGGTTACTTAATGGTTTCCATTACATATCTTCCTCTCCTAATTCTAAACCATATTTACCTTTAAATAAATCTAGTTCTATAATAGGGATTCAAGGATTACCTTTACACAGCGTGATTGTTTTATGATATTTTGGAACTCTCATTACAGTTTTGTTATTCATCAAAACAAGTTTTCAAAACAAATTTTAATTTTGTATAAACTTTCCATAATACCTTGAATGTGCTTAGTTTAATCATTAAATGTTGAATAGAAGTGAAAAACTACCCAAATATTGGATGTTTTTATTTAATAAACCAAAGATAAAATATTATCAAAAAAATAGATCTGAATAGACATTAACAAAAATTCATCTAGAGTTATTTGAATCTTCTTCCTCATATATAGTATGACAGATTTTGATCTTAGAGGTAATAAAAAATGATTCATAACATCAATATAATACAACATAAAATGGATCATGGATTGTATCAAGAGGACACTCGAACTCTAGAAGCGATTCTAGAACATTCTCGTTGAGATAATTGAGGCTCAGGAAGAAGATATTTTCTTTAGAAACCTTTTCATGAAACTGTTGATCATGTCACATTTGATCATACTAAAAAAATAAGAATATTATTAATATATAAGAGTATCCTGATGCACCTATAAAATGAAATTCATCATAGTTTTTACACCATGTTGAGTATAATTTATTGGACTCATTTCAATAAATAAATATAACACTTTTAAATGATTCAACTCATTGGTACTAAACTGATGAAACAATTTGGGATAGATTTGATGCATCAAAAGCACTGAATATTATATGCATCTCAAATATATATAATATACATATCATTTAAATTATAAATTATGCATGCATCATATTCATGATAATATACATTCATCGTATGAATGTATTTTATAATGACAGTATATATAAATAATATTATATATTAAATATATATACATTATGCATCGTATTCATGTCTACCTAAATCTTATGCATATACATATTAGTTAACATATAATACTTTACTGATATAAAAATAATCAAACCTTTGACTCAAGGTTGAATAATTCCTTGAACCGTGTACTTTTATTGATTTTCATCATTCTTTCTGGGTTCATATGTGCCTACTTGGTTGATTTCACGTCAACACGATCATGAACCACCTCCACTAACCTAAGATACCCATACTTATATATGTAATACTCACACAAATGTGGGAGGAACATAAGGATGGGTTAAAGATATACATAAAATAAATCACTAACTTTGAGGTCCATACAATGTAAAATATGGGGGGATGACACATGTGAAATAATATTATTTTAACAATTATAATTGAAAACCCAATGAAAAAAATTAAATTAAAAGAAGTACTACACATATATAGATTAGTCTAAGATCATGATAATCTACAACATGCAATAAAATCAACATTTGAATAATATTTTGTAATCATTTCAAATCAATCATATTTATTAAATTAAAATTACACAAATTAATTTTATTATTTATCATTTTAATTAATTCTTTTATCATAATAATCTATATGAATTATCCTAAAAAACCAATTGATTTTATAATGTACCCAACATGTTCTTTGATATAACATGACATGTAACTTCCATCAATTTATTGAGTATTTTATGGTTTCATATGATATAACTACAAAATTTAAGATATAAATGATCTGAGATGCATTTACATTGCATCTAGTGTCTCAAGCAAAGTCTACAACACTATATATTTAAGACACGCATACATGAATTAATCTAAAAAGTGTGCTAAATATTTAATTTCAAAAAGTGAGTGAAGTGTACAAATATTTATTGCATTATATGTATTTATTATTCTGAATTGTTTAGATATTTAATAATTTGAAACCATACCACTCATTGTCTAATAAATTACATGATGTGTGGTTTGGTTTAACATAATAATATATTTTTTGTCTATGTAATTATTATGCATGGTTTCAGCCAAGCCAAGAATGAATACCACATGAATGGGTATGAGATATAGAGTTTATACAATCCTGTTAAACATCATCTATTCCATGTTACACAACTTTTAGTCTCATTCTTCATTATATAACAACATGAAGTGTATTTGATAACTTGGATTTAGTGATTTGTGTAGTGAAATTTAGTAGGTTACATGACATGTATTTGGGTTAAATTTTCTGTAATCTGGAATGTTTTGTGTTATCTATCCTATCAATATAATGACCGAAGATTCTCATAAATAGACATTACATAAATTTTTCAGAATAGAAAATACATTACATATAATCAATCCTTATAACCATAATAGTTTAGTGCCTTTGGAAATAGAAACAAATAGGACTATAATAATGCTACATAATCTCCCTATTCATACTTCATAACTAGTACCCTTCATTGACATATCATATATATTACATATCTTCATATCATGGGGAAAGGAAACATAAGAAATGTTGAGATCAGATGCTTAGTATGGGTAAACAAGGGAGATATATAAGAATAACATGAACATAAGGTTTTGAGAACATCAATATAACATTTGAAAACCATTCCATGAATATTAAAGATCAAATTCATGGGTCATTGAATAAATATTGGCATTTCATAAGACATGATTCATGAGATAATCAATGAAAATGATACATGAGAGCATAAGACATAAATTTGTTTGAATTAAAATAAGCATAGAATTTTTTTTCATATTTGTCAAGGATCTCTGCCAAGACCATAATAATGGAAAATTACCTTTACCGAACTGGGTTCACTCTTCATTCCATCCCTATATTACTAAACTGGGTTCACATCTCCTTCTAGTCTTGTATTACTAATCTAAGTTAACATACCATTCTAGCTCTATAATAATGAATCAAATTCACTCCCCATTATAACCCTATATTATTGAACTGAGATCACTCCCCATTCTAGTCCTATATATATCATAATATATAAATATTTACCCCATGCATTGGAGGGAAATATATGTTCCACTATTCAAATAATGAAAAACATATTTATATGTTCTAAAAGATCATATACATTCGTCATATCATAACCAATAGAATGAAATGGGTATCATAAAAATTCAATGATATAAAAAATTTTAAATAATAGATAGGTTTTATAATCATTTCATCATATAATAACCCTTGAAAAGTGTAGTTTTAATAAACATATAACCCTTGGAAGAAAAACAGGTTTCGTAAGCACATAACCCGTAGAAGAGAAATGGGTTTCATAAACATCATTCCATCAAAACATAAAACATTATAATAAATAGTATGAATTTTAAACTTTCATCATATCCCTAGTAAGTCATGAGTAACAAAAATCGATTTCATATTATATGGAAAATAATTATAAAAGATCATTCAAAGCATTTATTTAGTAAAATTTCATTTCTGGTTTGAAAAAAAAATTCTGAAATGTGAAACATTTTCAAAAAAATTTCCTTGAAAATAACTTTTAAAACATATAAATTTATCAGTAATGTAGATATTTGTTATATGGTGGATTATTCTTTCAATGTCATGCATTTTTATCAAATATTCATTTCACATTTCGGTAAAATACAAACGAATAGTATTCTAGAAGACAACACAAAGGTTTATTTAAAAAAATTATAAATTAAAAAATGAGTAATAATCTCTTTAAAAATTACCCTATTATATTCAATCATATATGAAAAATTTATAAAACATTATTTTTAAAGAAAACATATTTCTGAATGAAGAGATAAATAATGTAATATTTTCATAAAAACATTTCCTTAATTCTCGTAAGTACCAAAGAGTGCATAAATGGTTCCATTACATGAAGATATAATAAATAAACAACGTAGAAGAAAATCCATTAGAATTATTGAGTGATGGATCATAATATTTCATCAGCAGAATCATAATAATAAATAGTATCGATAAATGATTAGATTTTATCAATAACCTTATAAAAAATTGGTAACGTTGAATAATAATACACATGAAATTATAAAATTAAATTTAGAATAAAATAGCATAAAAATAAGTAAATTTTGGATATAATATGTAAATTGGTATGAATATAAGACTTTTAATGAAATATAGCTGCATTAAATAACATGTGTCTCAAAGAAGGCAAATTGAGACATAATTCATTGACCGATTTGGTAACTCATGAACCATAAACTGGATGAAAGATATTTACTCAAATGGATATTAAAATAAAAATTAACATTATTATAATAATCAAAAAATAATCTCATGGGTAATACATTCTCAAAAAATAACAATGTAGTGGTGAATATAGCATGTATCTCCCAAAAGTAAACAGTGAGACATAAATCCCTTACCTTACCAGAAGACTTGAATTCTGCCATACTCATTGAATCCTCAAGTAAAATACATATATGTCTATTATAATTATATCGAATATTATTATTCATATATGATTCTATTATGACCTTTTATCATCCATTTATTAATGAGTCTTGTTAATGTTATGATTCGGGTAAAAATTACATTATTTTTTTAATGTTTTGATTCATTATATTTTTGGTTATCATACCAAAATAATGATTAAATATTCTATATAATGAAAAAATGATATAAATATCATATATATTAAGTATATATGTATTTATTACAATAAATAAATGATTTAAATTGGAAATGAAATACACCATTAATAGAAACGGTAGGTCATATGAAATCATGAACGTTGTTTCTATTTTAATGTTAGAGTGAAAGAAAAAAAGTAACATGATATTTTACAATTAAAGAATATTTTCTATTTAATATATATAATATGTTTTTATTAAAACCATCCGTAATACATTTCATGTTCAGCATAAAAAAATCACATCGCTTTGTGAGGCGGTTGTACGTTGTACACATAAATGATGTTATTATATTCCCAAAAAATTTAATGTATGAAGGTATGTGTGATATAACAATTAAAAAACATAATAAAATTATAAAAATAATAAATATAATATATAAATGTTATTTACATAATTATTCCCAACCATGAAATTTGGTAATTGAATAAGGAACATCATCAGTTCATGGGGTGGCAGTCTTCCATACACACGGATAATGATTTTGTAACACTTTGGATGGAAGTGTGTGTATTTTTAGGTAATGAACATGAAATAAAATAGTATAATTATATTTAATATAATTATGGTTTTATATAATAGTAATATAAAAAATAATTTAATTACATTAAGGAATAAATAAAAAAACATTCGTTGATAGGCATTACCTCTTCTTGGGGTACCTCCTTTTGGTCTTCATCAATGGACTTATTTGGTAGAATTTTTTTACCAAATTAAGGATTCTAAAATAATGGTAGGTAATTTTTAATGATATTTGGTTAAGTATTTTCTATGACTGAGGGATTTATAGGTGTAAATATAAAGGTGGAGTCTGTATGGCAGGTGAGTAGAAAACCTGTAAATTTTTAAAAAAGAGAATTCCAATACATTTTTCATATGGATAAAAGTGACTAAATTGGATAACTTTAAAACTTTTGACATTATAAAGATTAAATATGGCCAAAAAATGGGGTTTTGACATGTTTTGGTTAATTTTTACACATTATTTTTTATGTTTTGCCACTAGGTAACCTTGTTTTTACCTTGTCCGTTATAAATAATATTAACTTCATTCACAAATAAGTTTGGTCCAAAATTATGTTATAAATATTGGAAATTATATATTATTATGATTATAACTTTATATTCAATTTTTTTCAAATTCACTTCATAAAAGTGGTAGAAATTGATTTCAAATTAATCCTTCAAACATGGAAGGAAAGTGAGTTTTTATTGAAACAAATATCAAAATATTTCAATGTTTTAATATACAATTTCAATTTGAAATAAGGTAAAATAACCTAATTGGAATAATAGATTTTAATTAAATTATTTATAATTTAAAACCAATTTAAAATATAATTTATCTTAAGAAATAAATTAATCTAAAATGTTTTTTTAATTAAAATACAATATCTTTCACTCTTCATCAAGATAATCCTGTAAGAAAAATACAAAAAATTTACCCTAGGATAATTTTGACATTCTAAATTCCAAAATGAGGTTCATTTTATCAGATTAAAGTTCAGAAATTTTAAAAAAATTATTTTTTTTTTATTTTTCTAAAAATGATATAAAAAGAAGGTTTTTTAGAAAATTGTATTTTCAATCATAAGGAGACATTAAAAAATATATATATTTTATTCCACAAATGATTACTTTTTATATAAACATAATAATTAATATCTAAAAGTTAGTTATTACAATTCATTTTTTATGTCTAACATCTTGGTTATAATAGTCATGTTTAAATAAATATTTTAATATTATATCGTGGATTTGTTAAAACGTAGTGTCGTGTGTCCCACAAGCTTAACAAGTGTTCAATGTAGTTAATAATAACCCTGGGTTTCATGTAATGAAATAATAAATTGGTACATTGTTTCACCATATTCATAAATGAAATATATTTTATATGAAAAAATAATCATAAAAACTCAAGGATTTACATTTTATAACTCATAAAATGAGTCTGCCCTCAAAATTTATCACTCTAATAAAAATAAATAATGATACTTATACATCATCAAATCTTCATATACCCACATATCTTCCTCAAACAAGTTATTTCACTATAAAACATTGAACAGGTGAGTGGTTGTGTTTCATATAACTTTCAATGTATGTTCCCGAATATCCACTGATTATTCCTCATAGGAATTATCCTACTATAGGGGTATGACATCAGAGTTCAGTACATGTGAAGGTTCAACTATGTACTTCTTAAAGATATATATATATATATATATAACAAATCATGGATTTTAGAGAGGTTTCATGGAATCTACATGCAATATGATACCATGCTAATATGATCTTTAATTTCAAATGTACAGATCTACCTAGGGCGTAGATTTCATTTCTTCTAGAGACTCATAACCTTCTTCCATGGAGGGATTTTTATAAACAACTTATCCCCAATAAAAAATTCAAGATTATGTCGATGACTATAAGAATAACTTTTCCACTCAATCTATGCTACCTTGATATGATTATAAATAACTCTACCCTTCTCATCCATTTATTTATCTATCTCAGGTCCCAATTTCTTTCTTTTACTAATTTCATTCTATAATGTTGGTGCTTTAAATTTCTTTTCATATAAGGTTTCATAAGGTTCCATATAAATTATTTAGTTAATGAAATTGTGTTATGAAAAATCATCTATGGTAAGGTGTTTATCCCAAACCCCATTGAAATACCAAAGAAAAATAACACAATTGGTCCTATAAGTATTGAATTGTTCTTTTGGAGTGACTGTATTTCTATGTATCGTATGTAGTGTTGAAATTCAATTCAGTATGATGGTATTAATGAAGTCATCGCCAGAACTTTAAGTAATCCTCAGATCCTAATCAGATAATATCAAATTATTTACTCCATGAAACTGTACCACATTCTTAATTTATATCATGGAAAGATGATCCAAAAAGAATTATTATCTAATAACGATGAATTGTGAAAACTTTGTAAGGCGATTGAATACAATCTATATTGAATTGGTCAATTAAGAGTTTTTGGGGAGTCCGGTGAGAAAATCTATGGTGATGTTCTATAATTTTCATCCTGGCATTGGTAATGGGTGAAACATCCCCTTATAATTTTTTCAATCATTTTTAACATGTTGTAATAGGAAGCACCGAGATACAAACTCTCAGACAACTATCTTCATTCCATCACACTAGTAGTATTCTTTCAAATATCTATACATCATCCAATATTTCGTAAGAATATAAATTGTGGAAATATGAGCTTTCTTTAATATCTCGTTTAATTATAGTATGGATGGAACACATACATGGTTCTTGATCCTTATCATTGCATTTTTTTCAGGTTCAAACTTCAGAACGTTTCTAACTATCTCTTGTCAATCAATATATTTCTTCAGAACAACTTTAATATTCACAAAGATATATTGTAAAAATTTCAATTGAAAAATTTACTATTTTTCCCTTCCTTCAATATTTCTAGATCCATCCTCTAAAAATTTATAAATATTAGATCTTTTTTGATCCTCATCATGGATACACTAGAATGAAAATTCAACTCCAATCATCAACCACCTTGTTTGTTTTCTAAGGGTGGTAATATATTGATCATTCATAATCCTCTATTAGCTCTACCAATATTCTATATCACATGTTAAACTCCTTTTGGGATAATATATAATTTAAAAGTTTTTGATTGGTATATATATCACACTTTTCTCCATTAAGATAATGCCTCCATATCTTTAATGAGAAAATTACCACAACTAACTCCAAATAATGTGTTTTTTAATTTTTCTTATTAACCATTAGTTTTCATTAAACATAATATATAACTACCACTATTAAAAAAACAATGCTCTAACAACAATGTATTTTATTAGTGCTTGATGAAAATTGTGATAATGGGACCTCTTATCAGCGAATATTTTTCGTGGTGATAAAAGAAAACCTTTACCATTACATTTTTTTAGCACTGATAAAGTGTATCCTTTATTAATGCATTATTTTTAGCACCCATAAAGAAATACCTTATCAGTGCTTCTTTAGCACTGATAAATGTCTGCAAAAAATGAAATAATTAAAAATTAAAAATTAACATTGTTTTACTAAAATATTATTTAAATTTTATTTGAATAATTAAATAATTATAAATATAAAAAACTTTACTATATTATATATGAATTTTAAATATTATATATCAAATACATAAATATATGTAAAATAAAATTTAAACAAATAACAAATTCAAATAAGTAAAATGACAAAAATATTAAACATTTTATAAATTAAACGATTATTCATAATATTAATAAATAGTATATTATATATATATATATTTGAATGTATATAAATAAAATATATATATAATATAAAATATTTAGGCTTAACTTTATACAGTAAGTTAAAAATTGTTTATACTTAAAAATTAATATGATTTAAAAATAATTATTAATTACATTGAGTAATGGACATAATTGATTGTCATTTGATTTTTCAAATTAAAGTAGATGAAATGTATTATATTGAATTCACATATATCTATTTATTGATTATTTAGATACACACGCACACAGAAATTTTTTTGTGTGAATTTAATCAATTTATATTATTTATTTTATAAATATTTATGTACTATGTATTATTTTTTTCAATATTTATTAATAATTATTTCAATATATATCCATTTTATAAGGATTTATATTAATAAAAAACTTATTCAAATTTTCAATATTGTACTCATTTTTAATTAATCAATGTTAATCATTTATAACATGCATGCAAATAATATTAATTTATCATTAATAATGTTAATAATATATTTATAAAAATATAATTATAAAAATATTTTTATAAATATATATTTTTATAAAAATATATTTACTAATTATATATATATATATATAATTTTTCTTTTAAAAAGTATTCATGTAATGATAAATAAATTATTTTATGTTTATTTAAATATTGAATGTATTTACTATATTTACTATATTTATATATATAATTATATAAATATTTAAAATGATGGAAATATTAATTTTTAAAAAATTATTTATAAATTTTATATAAATAATTTTATATTTTAAAAAAAATTAAAAAATTATTTCATAAAAATTATTATTATATTTATTATAATTATATATAATAATTATAATTTTTTTAAAATATATTATTTTTTTAAAAAAAGTATTATATGTATTTATCAGTGCTAAAAAAGAATTGATTAAGCTTCATTTTATCATTAATTATTAACTTAGCACTGCTAAAAGTTATCTATATCTCCTCTTTTTTAGAAGCACTAATAAAATTTTCATGATCTATTTTAGGAAACTAAATCATCTTAAAACATTTCATGATATCCAAAACTATCTATGGAAGCAACCTGCTACTGGTGCTCCTTATAGTTGAATCTAGGTTTAATTTAGGCTAGAATCATGGCATTAACTATTCCAAGGCTTAAATCCAATTCTCAAGCGATTCAAGGGTTTAATGAAACCACCACTCGACTAATATCCAGTTTTTTCAATATCTCTAATTTCCCTTATTTATCCATCTAACCTTCTCAAACTACACCATTTTATCCCAACAAGTCTAGCTGCACTGTCCAATAATAAATCAACCCAAAATATATTATTTTTTAGATATATTTAAGTATCGTCTTCCCCGATAGAACGTGCTCTACTTGGGACAACATTGTTATTACATGACTTGAATTATATCAATACTAATGATGGTTCATGAATTGATAAGGTATAATAGGATCCAAATACCTATATTCCATGGCATCTACCTCTTAAAAATCATAAAATTATAAAAAATTCATCAATTTAGCAGTCATTGTTTTCATTGGATAGGAATATTATATTGTAATTTACATAGATGATGTAATATCTGACCTCATTGGAGTCCTATATTTTGTCATGTAGAAACTATCCATGAGTGGGTAGAGTGATAATGAACTGAAATATCGATTTATCAACTTATATTTGGATGTTAATTCTACAAGATGTTTTAAAAAAATGGATGATGAAATATCTGACACATGGGAACAACTATATAATGATATTTTGATGAAAGTTTTTCCCCAAATTATGACCAATAAAATATAATGTAAAATTAATGAATTTATTTAGGATGACTATAAACTATTTAATGCGACATAAGATTGATTAATGGTTCACTTATGAAATTTATCAATAAAATGATTCAGATGAATCTGAAAAATCAGATGAGATAAAACACTATACATGTTTAATTTTTTGCCTTATTTATTAATATAATTTTGGAAAAATATAATGTTTTTTATTTTTATTATTAAAATTTGTCAATTTGAATTTATATAATATGAATTGAATGACATTAAAAAAAAGTATTACGGAACTATATTTATTGGACTATATTTTACAAGAAGAACAAATATTGAGATAAACTTTTATTCATATTTTCATTTTGGTTGTTGAAATATAGTAAAAAAATAAATAATTTTAATGAGTCGTTTTCTAGGAAAAAGCACAACATAAACATGTTTTACGAAAAAAATATTGTTTCATTATGTGTTGTAGAAGAAGAGTACATGTTTTATTGTATTTATTATTCTCAATCCTTTAGGATTGGTCAAAATTTATCTAAATTTTATTTTTCTTTGAAAAATAACTTATTTAATGAGTAAATGAATATATTGTTTAAATTTTCAATAATATTTTAAATAATTAAATATTAAATTTTATACCACTAGATTTAACTAATTTTTATAAAATAAAATATTAATAGTGATTGATGTAAATTTAATAAAAAAATTAATAGAAGATATTTTTTGGAAATAAAAATTATTTTTATGGATAAATTCATTATATCTTTATAATCACACCTCAAGTTATCTTTATTATATTATATTTAATAATTTAATGACATGTTATGTTCACTATGGATTCTTTATTATATTGAATTTGATGGTATGAAAACATAAACATAAAACAATTTTTTATGCCCTTCTAGTGGTAATATGAATCCCCAAATATGTGACCATCTCAATTACATGAGATAAAAAATTAATTACATTAATTTATAATGATATTTTATGTTAATAGTTTTATAAAATTATGAAAAAAAAGTTAACTAAAAATGATATCTTTTTTAATATAATGGACATTTTTTTGGAAGAATATAAATAAACACATATTCTATAAAAATCCATCATTGTTATTATTTGAATCAGGCTCCTCTTGTCAAATTATTCTTTTTGGCTCAAGCTCCTCATGAATAGATTTTATCCAACTATCATCCTTGTCAGCCTTTTTGAAATGACATAGCTCTACTCGGGAAACAATTATGTTCTTTGTAGAGTCTTACGTCTTAGAGTTTTCATCAAAAAATTTTGATCACCAATGAAATTTTATTCATTGACATTGTATTTTCATGTATTTATTGTAGTTGATAAAAATATAGCCATCAATGAAAGGATAACCCACTCATTAATACTTCTTAAAAATCACTTCATTTCATTCATCACACATCTAATAAACACTATATATGTTTTACTTTAATCCATCTAAAAACATATCATTCTTTAACAATGCCATTTTCTTCCACCATTAAGAATCTCTTAATAACATCCATTAACTTCCTAAAAATCTGAGGAATTACCAATTTTTGTTCCTACAATGGAGATAATGACAATAAGGAAATGCATCATGAATGCATACAATAATTGGGAACATTTGAATTCCTACTACATATTTTTTTAATGAATTTATCTACTATTTGTTAGTTATTTTCCAATATCATTTATTTCTAAAAAATACATAGTTTTTTCCCAAAATATTTTGGGAACATGTAGTTTTTCAACATTCTCTAACAAACAATAAAATAGAGAAAATCCTTATTTCTGACAATGTAACCACATTTTCCATTTTCAGGTCATTTCATTGTCAAACAACTAAAACATTATATTTATTCAATGTTATTAACTAATAAATAATTCTAATTATTGAAATCTGTAAGAGTTGTGGAGGCTCATGTGCCCATTGTGGTGACTTCATGTTATATAATGAGCACATGATCTTCGTATAATAATTTGAATTTTAAAAACAAGAATGGTTTTTGGGAAAGAACATCAGGTCAATATACAGTGTGGGATGGTCAATATATAAAAATAATGGAAATTTGGTAACAATGGATGTTAGGATTTTTTATATACTTTGGGATATTTCAGAATCAACTAAACTATAATCTGACACACGATGTGGACTGTATGACACTATGTGATTATTTTTTATTTAAAATTAAAATTAATTTTAGTAAACATGAAAACTGAAATATTCAAATAGGAAAATATCTTCCTGTTATATTTATACATTATTGAGATGATCTATATGTAATTTTTTATGTATATGAATAAACCACATGTTAATTCGATGTACGATGTAACCGCTATGACTCAATGTGTCTGTTATTAATTTAAAATTGACATTTTAGTTCAACGAATTCTACTTATTGAAAACAAAAAAATTCCGTATTATTTTATTGATAATTTTTTATATTGATTCATAAGTCAACATTAATTTGTATGAATAATTATCACATCAAACCGATACATGATGTGATCGGAATGGGTCAAAGAGCGTGTTTCTAGTTTAAAATGTCATTATAGTAAAAGAACTAGTGACCTACTCAAAATCAAGAAAATGCATCCATATAGTTTTGACACATTACTAAATGAATGATATGTCATTTTTGATTTGTAGGAATCAACCTCACCACAATCTAATGCATGGTGTGATTAGTAGTACTCTTAGTGAATGTTTTTATTTAAAATTGACATCAATTTTTGTAAAAATGGATACTAACCTACTCAAAACAAATAAAATCAATTTGGATTATTTTAATACATTATTAAAATTATACATAAGTCATTTGGGACATGTATGATTTAGATTCACCTAAATATGATTCAAGGTGTTAATGATATAACTCCAAGATTTTATTTATATTTAAAATTGAAATCAATTTTTGTATCAATTTAAACTGACCAACTCAAAACCACGAAAAAAAATTCATGTTATTTTATACTTTAGAAAAATGTTCTATAATTCATTTATTATCATTTGGAATTATCTTAAACTCAACAATAATCATAGTGTTCCTAGTATGACTCCAAGTGTGTCTTTTAATTTTAAATTAACATAAATTTTAGTAAAAAGGAAAATGAAAAACTAAAACTGAGAAAATACATTTTGATTTTTTTATAATTTATTAAAATGATCCACAAATAAATTTTGACATGTAGGAATCATCCTCACCTTAATCTGGTGCATGGTGTGTCCAATATGACTCAATGTGATCAATATCAGTTTAAAATCGATATTAGAGTTTAAAAACATTCAGTCACTAAAAAACAAGAAAACATGTATTTATTTAAATTATAATTTAATAAAATTATTCATAAGTCATTTGTGACATGTAAGAATCAGTCTCACGTCAAACCGCTACATGATATGATCGATACAAGTCAATGTGTGTGTTTCTAGTTGAAACTGACATTTTAGTAAAAAAAATAAAATTGATGTACTCAAAAATTAGTAAAAACATTTGAGTTGTTTTCATACAATATTATAATGATCCAGAATAGATTTTGGATGTTTTAAAATTAGATGTATCTCAATCTGATGCTCGGTATGACTGATATGACTCAATTTATATCTTTGTATTCAAAATTATCATCAATTTTAGTACAAATGATAACATACCTTCTCAAAACCATGAAAACACATTTATATTGTTTTGATAATTTAGTAAAATGATCCATAATTTATTTTTGACATGCAGGAACCAGTCTTTCCTGAATCTGATACACGATGTGTCTGGTATGACTCAATATGATTGTTATCTTTTCAAAATCAAAAATTTAGATTAAAATGAGTCACTCATTGATAACAAAAAATACACATTTATTGAATTTTTAATTTTGGAAAATCATTCATAATTCATTTTTAATGGTTCAGAATCAATGTCACATAAAACCGACTCATGATGTGACCAGTATGAGTCAAAGTGCATGTTTCCAATTGAAAATTATATTTTTTTAAATAGACATGTGACGTACTCAAAACCAAGAAAACACATTCATATTGTTTCGATACATTCAAAAAATTATCCAAAAGTCATTTGAGATGTCTAATAATCAGTTTCACTTAAATCATACTCATGGTGTGATCGATATTACTATATGTTCTTCTTTTCAAAATATTAATCCAATTTTAGTTTAACACGGGCATAACATCTCCAAAACAAAGAAAATGAGACTATATTGTTTTATCATCCTATCTGCTAATAAATAATTAAATTATTTATCAATTTATATCTAATATATATTTTGTTATTTTTCATAGAGTTAATTCATGAAGATGAATAAAAAATGGTGTGACAATCAAGAATCAACCAAAACTCAATATAATACAAAAAGTATCTTATATGACTCAATTATTACTTTAAAATTAATACTTTCTTTTAATTTATTTCTTTATATTTTTAGCACAATAATAATTTATTTCTTATTTTTTTTATTTTGGATGTGGTTTCGATCAAAATACAAGGTAAGTCTATTTTTTTGAAAGTAGCGTAATTTTTTTTTCTTATTTAATAATTTAAACCATTGTTTAAAATTTGTATAATATAGTGGTTATATTATTTTATTTATGTTTCATATTTTATTTCATTTAAATTCTATATTCCAACAAGATTTTTATGATTTAATGATGTTTTAGATGTGGTAGGGTGTTGTTACAACACAATGCATTTGTGTTGCAATGTGCTACTACATCACACTGTAGTACTCGCCTTTATAAATCCTTTTAAAAGCACTGATAAAAAACCAATGATTTTAATCTCACTCATGTAGTTATCACATCTCTAGCACTGATAGAGGCCATTTTTAGCAATATTAAAGGCCTATTTATTAGTAGTGCATTCCATTTTTCACAATAACACATCACAACCCCTTATTGTATGAATCATTATGGATTTAAAACCCTTCTACAATATATGGTAATGTATGCATGAGTGGAATGACTAACCTTCTATTCAGTTCCTTGAAATTTTACTCGGATTCATCTTCCCATAGGAAGATGGATCCCTTTTGAGTCAAGAATGTCAGAGTATTAGATAGTCATGATAAAATCTCCAAAAATAGTCAATAATATCCAAATAATCCAAGAAAACTAAGATCTCAATCATTGTCGCATGTATGGTCCAACATTAAATAGCCTTTGTCTTTAATGGATCTATTGGTATACCCTCTCTTGATATTATGCGATCCAAAAATAAATCTATTTGCAGCTAAAACTCAATTATTTTAAATTTGTCATATATTTTTTCATTTCTTATGGAATTTTGTACAATTATTATGTGGTCTTGATCCTCTTCATTTACCTTTACGTTTATAAGAATATCATATGTAAATACTACCACAAACTGATCAAGATAATATCTAAAGACTCTATTAATTAAATCCATGAAGAAAAAATAATAATTAGAAACTATGAATGTTTTAACTAAGTATTCATAGTGTCCATAGCTTTTATGGATTTCCTTTTGGGTATATCCACATTCTTGGCCCTCAATTGATGATATATAGAATGAATTTCAATCCATGAAAAGTAATGAGTTTTGTATAGTTGATCAAAAGAGTCATCAAAATGGGGTAGAAGATACTTGTTCATACTTGTGATCTGGTTCACCTCATGATAATCAATTCTTTTTTTAGTAGATCCTATTTTTTCAAATAAATAATAGGTGCTTCCCAGGGTGGAAAACGTGGCCAAATGAATCATTTATAAAGGATTTCTTGGTGTTTCTTATTCAATAACTATAACTAAATTAGATCCATTATATAAATATTATTTGAATATGGTGTGGCACCATGTATAAGTTCTATTGAGAACTCATCATCAAATTTCAGTGGATGATTAGAAAACTCTTCTGTAAATACATCCACTAAATCATAAAAATAAACATATCTATGATATCATGTTTCTCCCTAACAATTTCACATATAACCCCATTTTGATTGGGAATTTAGACAAATATAATGGATGTAAATTCTATAATATGTTTATAATTTTCAATAAATTGATAGAATATAATAATTTGGAATGAGACATAAAATGTTACATCTCTTCCTCAACAATTGATGTGGTATTTAAGAAGTTAATTCCAATCAATTATAAGGATGACATCAACTTCAACCATAGGAATAAAAATAAGATATTTTGGAAGAAAATTTCCACCAATGTCAACTACATAGGAATCATTGTCTTTAGATTTGATCATCATACCATTAGGGGTTTTACTTTTAATTCTACAACTAATCATTGGATGGAATCTTTATAGCCTTAAAAATTCGTTTGATATGAAATAATTAATATATACATAGTCAAATAAGACATTATCAGCTCTAGAGTGGGTGGTAAGTGTGACATTCACTATCTAATTATTTAAAACCATATTATAAATAGTGACCTCATGAGATTTCCTTTTGTCCTTAAGAATGAGATGTTTCTAATGTTCATTATATTCATTAATTTTCCAATTTTGGCATTGGTATGAATAATTCCACTCTCCTTTCACATGAAGCACATTATTGTTGGAGGTGTATTATATGTATCTTTCTCTCTATTTTTATCATTAACCAACTTAATTCCTTTAAATTATACGTAAATTTCTTAATGACCTTACCTTCGACACCGAAATCATTTACTAGTCCCCATAAGGAAATTTCCTCAATGCTTCATCCCACACATAGAGAAAAAATGAAATCTCATCTCTTTCCCTCCATATTTCATATATTTTTCTTCGAACTCAATTTTCATTTCTTCACAAAACCATGAGATTGATTCATAAATCCAAATATCATTTCCCCCATGATTTAACATTAAATAATCTATTCATATTTATTGAAGTATCTTAAGGCTAACACTCTTCAGATAATTTATTATAATCCATTGAATAATAGTTCAACCTTAATTTCAGGTTGGGTGGTAAAACAATATGTTTTCCTTACTATTATTGTTAAAATATCATCATAGGTACCATTGGATTCATCAAAATTTTCCATATATTGGGGAAATATTTCTCTATCTTTGTATGGATAATATATGGAATGTTATTAATGATAAAAAAATTAAACTTGTTACAATCCATGAGTCATTTTTTCTTGTTTTCTAGTATTCTTAATTAGAGTCCAACATTGCACTGCATCAACCTCGTAATGGTAGATATCCAAGATGAACTTTTCATATTCTGAACACTGGAGAGTAGAAAATATATTTTTATTTTTATTGATCCATTGTTCAAAAACTAGAAGATCAATAGACCCACTAAATAATGTTGTTTTTTTCCTCCTGAAGGACTCGATAGAATGTTGGTTCATCATTTGTTCATTTTTATGTCCATCATGATTCATATCTTAATAAATTTTTGTGTTAATATAAATTATATTTTTAATTAAAATTCCCAATAAATTTGGTTTCTTTGTAGGACAATCAATACATTGACTTTCTTACTCAGCATTAATGTTGTTACTTCAGGTTCTATCGATAGAGGAAAACCAAAATCCATGAAATGTGAAACAATAATAAGATTGGGAAAACAAATAATCATGAAAATAACTAATAAGTTTTAAAAATTAAGAAACCTTATCTAATATATGTAATATTTGGTTTATCCTAGTTGATTCATATTAAATTTATATCCTTTATGTTAGTTCATAAAGTATTTTAGAATTTCCAATGATTAACCACCAGGAGTGTCAAACTAGGAAAATAGGAAGTCATATTTTTGTGTACTAGTTTCTGATTGATTCTATCTCAATACAGTGATTTCAATGTCGGTTCCATGAGTTATATTCTGGATAAATCCATTTCCACTATTATTATCTAGATATGCATTTAATTATATGAAACCACTCTCTCTATCCTTTAACAAAATTACATGAAATTTTCCTTTAATATGAATCATGTTTTAATTATCCTTAGAAATGTCCTTAGGGATACCACTATGGTTTTCTAATCATATTTTTAAAATTATAACTAATCCTTCACTCTAATTCCCACTATAATGACCTATACATCTCATAAATATCCATTACATCCATTTTTAGAATACACATTAAATTTTATAAAATCATGCCTAAGAACCATAATAGTTCATTACCTTTAGACACATAGAAACATAATAACTAGATCCTAAGTTAGCTACATATTCTCCCACCATGTTATTAATAAAAACAAAACATCTTATACGTATCATATATAATACGTTTCATCTTATCCTAGGAAAAGGAAACATAAGAATGGGTGAGATCATGTTCCTAGTAATGGTAAACAAGGGAGATATGTTTATATAACATGAACATGATGGTATGATAAAACAAAAATAATATTTGAAAACCATAACATTTATAAAACATATCATAGTCATGCGTCATGGCATAAATATTGTAATTTCACAAGACATGGGTTAGAATAGAATCAACGAACATGATCCATGAGAGATTAAGACAAGTAATTTTTAGCAGACACATAACCATTGGAAAAAAATTATATATTAGTCAAGGATTACAACCTAGAAAATCATAATAAAAAAGAGTCATTTACTATTATAATTTCACTCCCATTTCTAGCCCTGTATTACTAAACCGATTTCAATTATCATTCCAGTTTAGTATTATTATATAAATTTCACTTCTTATTATTGCAATATATTACTAAACAGATTTCACTCCACATTCTATCTATGTACAATTGAAACCCTTTCAATCCCCATTCTAGTCTTATTTATCTCATGAGATATAAAATATTACTCCATGCATTGGAGGATGATATAGTTCTTAATTGTCACATATTGAAAACCATATTTATGTCTTCTAGAAAATTAAAAAAATTATTCATATAAAAACCCATAAAATGGAATTTGTATAAAAAATTCATCAAATATTAACCTATGGAAAATAGATAGGTTCCATAATCATTTCATCATTTAATAACCCATGAAAAGAAGAAGGTTTCATTATAATATAACCCGTCGAACAGACATGGAATTCCAAATCATATAACCCATAAAAGTGAAACGTGTTACATAAAAATAATTCAACAAAAACATAAAACATTCAGATAAATAATATGAATGGTTCCCTTGGATCATATCCCTAATATTGCATGAGAACACTAACATATTTCTTCTTATATAGAAATTAATTTTGAAAGGTCATTTAAAAAATTCTATTAAGGATAACATCCTTTCCGCTCTGAAAAAAACATTTTAATACATAAATCCATTGGAAAATTTTTTATTTTAAATAAAATGTGAACTCTTTTAAAATAAAATTTTATGTATTGATAGGTCATGTAGGTGGAGAGTTAGGTCCATGCCATACACTTTAATATGATGTTCGTTTCACATTTTGGTAAAAGACAAATAGGTATTGTTTTGGAAAATGACAAAAATATTCCATAAAATTTATAAAAAAAGTTAAACATGGGTAAAAATGTCTTTAAAATCATTATAATATATTAAATAATTTTTGAAAAATATATTTATAAAACATGTTTTTGATAGAAAATAAAACTCCGATCGAAGAGATAAAGAAAGTCATATTTTCATTAAAACATTTTTTAAATTATATTAAATAGAAAATTGTGGGGAAATGGAAAAATTACATGAAGATATCTTTAATAACTATAGATAAACAAAATTAATTAGAGTTATTGATATATGTAAAATAATATTTCCTCAATGGAAGTATACTCATAAACAATCCGGACTAATAATGAGATTGTAGTAGTAATTATTTATGGGATTGGTAACATTGAATCATAAAACCAATGGTAGTATAACATTAAATAAATATTAAAATATCATTAAAATAATAATATTCATGATATAACTTGTCAATGTGGTATTATTTACACATAATTGGGTATATAGGTACATACCATAACTTTTGTCTCAATGAAGTAAAATTGAGACAAAATTCCCTTAACAATTCAGAAACTCTTGAACTGAAATCCCTTTGAAATATATATCCTCAAATCTATATAATATTATCGGTTAAAATTATTAGAATAATAAAATTCATAAATCATGGGAATTACATTAACTTCATAGAATAAATATGTGGTGAATATAACTTGGGTCTCTTATAATTGAGGCAAAAATCCATTACAATAAGACTTGAGTTCCAGCGTACTCTTTGAAACCTCACGTATAATAAATATAAGATTATTATAAATATATTAAAGAATAATATTAATATATCTCATATAATATTTTTTTTAATATGACCTTTTATTAAATATTTATTAACGATTCTTGTTATTATTTCTTTTTGGGTAATAACCTCTTCGCTTTTTATAAATATTTTGATTCGATATATTTTTGGTTATATTAATTTAATAATGTTTTCATCATCTCAAGAAATATAAACATTATATTAATATAATTTATATTCATTACATATTTATTTATAATATATTATAAAAGATAAAAATAGCAAATGAAATACACCATTTATGAAGATATAATGTTATACGTACGCGTGATCATTGTCCCATTTTCTACTCAGAATGAAAGAATGAAAATTATAAGATATATTATAATTAAATAATATTTGGTCAAATATATCACAAAATTTTATTAATACCATCGTTAATATATAATTTCTAAATCATGAACAAATTTTATCACTTCATGAGGTGGTAGTCTGTCGTACACACGAACGATGTTATCATATTCCTATAAAATGGAAAGCATGAAGGTATGTGGGATATAAAAACTATAAAATCAAAATATAATTAAAAAAATAATTAATATAATATATAAATGATTTTTATATATTTTTTCACAACCATGAATGGTGGTAATGGAAAAAAATGAAACTGGTTCTCGAGGTTGTAGTCCATCATACATATGAATGGCAATTTCATAAACCATTGGATGGAAGTTAGTGTGGTTTTAGGTCATAAATGATATATAGAAACATATTACTATATTAAATAAAACTATTTTATTAGATAATCTAGATATAAAAATAGTTTAATGGTTTTGAGAAAGAAATAATACAAAAACATTTATTAATGAATGTTACCTCCACTTCGAGTATGTTATTTTGGTTATCACCAATGGACATGAATAGTTATTAGTTGAGAAAATTGTATTGAGATGTCTATATAAAAGGGGAGAGGGTTTGCCTTTTTTAAGGGAGGTGAGTGTAAATCATGTTAATTTTTGAAAGAGAGAATTACACCAATGTTTTTCATATGTAAAAAGTGTAAAAATTGACTAATTTAGAAAATTTAGCATTATGAGGTCTAATTATTTCCATAAAATTATTTATTAACAAGTTCTGAGTCATTTTTGGACCATATTTTCTTTTCTTGACAACAATGTAATCTTGTCTTTTCCATTATCATTGTAATTAATATTAATATCTTTCACTAATCACATTGGTGAAAAATTATATTCTACTTATTATAAATTTTAAATTATTATGACAAAGATATTTAATCAATTTTTCCAAATTCAATTCATAAAAGTGGAATATGATAATTTATAAATAACCCCACTAACATGTCTTGATAGCTGGTTTCTAAAGAAAACAAGATCAAAAGGTTACAATGTTTTTATATCAAATTTCAATGTGAAATTGGATCCAATGAAAAAAATTATATTAATAAATGTATAATTTTACTTATTTTACATTAAAAACAACTTAAAATATAATTTAAATATGTATATAAATTAAATGAAAATTTAGTTGATTAAAATTCAGTTTTTTATTATTCACTGATAAATAAAAAATTTAAGAAAAATTCTAAAACATCGCCCTAATATAATTGTGAAATTTTGAATTCAAAAATAAGTTTTATTTTGTTAAATTTAATTTTCTTAACATTCAAACCATAATTTTATTATTGCTCAATAAAATACATAAATAGTAGTTTTTTTAGAAAATATTATTTCCAAACATATAAATACTTCATCAAAAAATATAAATTTTGTTATCAATAAGATTCATTTCTATAGAACCATTATAATTAATATATAATTTTTTTTATAAAAACATTTTTTTGGGGTTTTGATAAAAATCAGTGTCATGTGTCATTCTAGATAACTAATTTTTAAATGTATTGAATGATAAACAAAGGTTTCATATAATTCATTCATTACATGGTTTACCATGAAACACTATACATCAATGAAATTTAATTTATTCAAAAAAAACATTAAAACAATAGGTGTTATGATCAAGATGTGATGTGTATTAATGGATCCACATGTGACAACAATTTGTTGACCTACATATCCCACATACCCTTCTTACGTGGTGAACTTGACCAGATAATGTTTAGTTTAAATACACATCATTTCATCCATCTCATCTAGATAAAATCATTAGTTCTGCCTAAAGGATTTTGTCAACTTGTTCTTTATAAAACCTTAACATTATCTTGGTTTCAGGATGGTGATTGATAGAAATATACATATTTGTATTAATAATGAATAAAAAATGAAACTAATATCAAATTCATTTAGATAAAAAAATTATAAATAAGTATATTATTTCCTTAATACCACATTAATGTTTATGAGTGCTCAGTGGATGTGGGTCAAGCCTATGACTAAAAATGTGTTGTAAGTTCCCTCAAAATAATCCTTATGTCTAGAAAAATGAAAATCATAAAATCCATGGATGGTATATTTTCATGATTCATTTACAAGTAATTTATACAAATTTATATTTACCTAGACTTGTAATTATTTCTTCATTATTTATTAGGTTGACCTTTTTTTAGTTTTTTGTTATTGTGATTGGGAGTACAACATAGAAATACACTAGTGGCTATATAAAATATCTCTAAAACCTTGGGATTTCATTATTTCATTGGGTTCTAGAGCAGTTGATCAAAATTGATTGTGGTGTGCCAATTGATCATAGTAATAAATCATTCATGACATGAAGGATTCTTCAATATTAATGAAACATAGGGATAGTTGGAGGATTGTCTATTGTAACATGTGATTGTTCTTGAGAGAATATCACTCAATGGATTGAGAGAATTTTCTATAGATATAGTTTTACACAGCGGATATCTACAATTACAAACCAATGGTAAATGGTGTATTGCAAATCATTTTTTTATATTTTCCAAAGCCGGTTTAAGGAAAACCGGTAACCATGATTACAACCACAAACCACCATCCGGAAATTTAAATTTCAAATTCAAACCAGAAAACCATCATGAGTCTCGATTACCGGGCTGTCTCGAGCAGGTCGCCACCTCGATCCATGCACCATCAGCACATCAGACAGCATCGCCGGCGAACAAACCCGACGCGCCGCCGCAGACTTTAACACCGGAGGACAGAAAATCCTCGCCGGTGAGCATCCCCGGTGACAGACCACCACCGCCCATGCTACGCCATTCATCACGCCCACTAGAAAACAGCAGGAGAACCAAGATATCTAGTACGAAGATGAGCTGCACCAACGTCCGCAACCCCATAACCCTTGGTCTAGAGCAGACCACTGCGGAAGACACCGACGCATACCAGGAAGGATCCAGAGCGCTCCGTAGAGTATGCCATAGATTAATATAGTAATTACACATAAGCTGATAATTATTCTATTAATATATCACACCCACGACATCTAATAATCTTATTATTTACGTAACATGAACATAATTTTTAGATAAATAATTATCATATATTAGATTAATAAATTAATATTTAACTAAATAGAATTTAGTATTTCCTTAAATTGGCAGAATGTAACATATCATGCTTTTCCTATATGATATTCATCAGACATTGGATAATGACTATTTATTTAATAAAAAATATCACTTTTTTATTCACTAATGATTAAATAATATGATCAAAATTATGAAAATAAATATTATTTTCAATTATGAAATAATATTCTATTGTAATAATAAATTCGTTTAGAATTTAATTGATACTTTTGTATAAACTTATACAATGACCCTTGAAGACCCTTTCTGAATAGAAATTGGTTTAACATGTCCTATTTTAGTGTCTAGCAATATATATTTGATTCTATAGGGAAATGTGTTAATGTATTAATGGAAACAACCTCCCTAAAAATTCTTGTTGTTTAGTATAATCTTTTTTTCTAAATATCTCATCCAGTAAGTTATATACTCATGTCACTGACATATGTATTTTATGCTTCATTGTTTGTTTTTTTAAAATCGAGACCACTAATATTACACAATTGACATAAACGTATCAGGAATGTTCATTTTCATCAATGGGTTGATATATCAACTTCTTTAACATGGAAGGGACAAATATTATCTTGATTTATTCATTAATTTCAAATCACTAGTGACGCTCCCAATGTACCCCACTTCACCAAGAATATATAGTTCCATTGTGTTCATAATACATCAAATTATAAAAACCATGATATGAGTTGATAATAATCTAATGTCTGAGGATCATTAAACATTATTATATATATAAATATGCAATGACACACAAGATGTGGGATTTCTACAGGTGGTTTATGTTCTCATAACCTCCCCTAGGATAATTACCAAGGGAAAACTATATAATAAGGTTCCATGATTTCTTATGAACCCTTTACCCCTAATAGAATATATATCATGTCTACCCCACTCATGATATCATTTAGCCATACTGAAAAGATTTTACATGAGTCTAATTAAAACTATCATAAGCTACATAAACAATTCATAACTATGTATTGAGGATCTTCAATTAAATATAAAGAATTCTATTTTTAATGACAGTACCATACACTAAATAGAATCTAATACTTATAGAAAATATATCAAATGGGTTTAATAAATATCACTAAGGGAATACAACAGAAATCCCCTCTCTATAGTGTAACTAAAGGTTGTGTGGAATCATCCAACATTCAGATGGGATCCATCCTTCCTCCTTGGAATGCTATTTCCTCATTTGTAAGGGAAAATAATAATGAGGTGTATATGTTCTTGGGAGTTTCAACCAAGCATCATAAAATCACCACACACAACCATCATAAAGATATATTATTTATAAGCCTCAAGGAAACTCCATGGGTTGTTGAATTTAATCATGCATTATAACATTTGAGTAAATGGTTTTACCATATCCTGCCACTCTTTCATGATAAAAAACAGTCCATCATGTTTTATAAAAGGAGATGTTTATTTAAATGATTGCTTTTGTGGAGAATAGTTTTATTTTCCAAAAAGAATAGAAAAATATACTCAATTCATGAATGTAAAAACATTCAGGAAAGACGATATATAGATTATATATATATCATATATATATATATATATTATCTTTTATATATCATATTTATATAAATCATTATGGAATATTTCCATCAATCTCCCACTTGAACGAAATCCTAAATTACTATGTGTCATTTCAACATCTATATTATGTCATATATAATAACTTATGAAACAATATCCAATACTCATATGGATGTCATTAAAAACACCATTTTAGATATATAATTAACAATAAATTCTATTAAATAATATGTCATACCCTATGAATACTAATACAAAACAGTATTGGGTTAACTCTAAAACACTTTTTGAATAGCTATCTATGAAAAAAACAATCCCCATTTAGTCAACCTCAATGTGTAACTGCACAAAACATTATATAGTTGAAAATAAATATTAATCTAAATATTCATATATGTAAGCATAGATTGGCTACAGAAAAGAGGAAATACTATAAAAGATATAAATGGATAAAGCATGATCTTTTTAAAATACATATATATATATATAAGGGTAATCAATAGTCTGTAACATATACAAACATATGTTCATATAATTTCCCATTAGTAGTTAAATAAAGTTACCATGGGATGCAGATCATGTCAATCCCATATAGCCAACTCATATGTTATTTATTCTTAGAGTGTGGACTAACCTGATCTATTAATACATATTTTTTCTTTTTTACTTATATATAACCACATAATTTTTACATTATCAAGATAGATATATTATATCTTGGCGTGGACACACAGTTCCACAATCTATCTCTATCATGGCCCCGTATTTCATACTCATCATATGAACGGAAAAATTTCATCGTAGTTAAGATACAACTGATGACATGATCAGAAACATACCCAACCACCCCCATATTAGATTAGTCAATATGTAAACTACAATATGTACATTATAAAATTATAATGTTTCTCATGATAGGTAACTTTCTAACCTCCTGTAATGGATACTAAAATATAATCCATTCACCCCTAGTATACCAAATACATTTGTAAAATACTTCATGTGTTATAAATATTAAGTAAACCAATGAAAAATAAATATTCTTCTACTATATTTCATGCCTCATGTGCATATTCATTATCTCTATACATAAATCTTATAGATGATAACCTTAAATTTTTTTCATAACCTATAGTACTCTATTATGTACATCAGTTAGGGATAAACTCAAATTCATACTTTGAGAGGTCAATTATTATTACAAATTATGAAATGTATATCAATATATAGATTTATGAAACCAACATGATATAATGATAAAGTGGAGACTGACTTAAATAAGATATATTTTGTACTATTAATCCTTTTTTAAGAATATTTCGCAAACCCAACACCTGAACAAATTTTTCATATCATATATAAAACAATGTCAGATCTGCCTTATATTTTGTTTGACTTTATGAGTTTTTTTAAATCATTACATCATATATAATACCTTTTCCACCTATAGGTGACCTTGTAATAAAACTCTCTAACTAAAAATTTTAGTGATAAATATATATGATGTAATTTTTTTAAAATAATAGTGTTCCATAGAAATCATATTCCTAATTTATCAACTACTTGAACATATTCAATATTCTTATCTTCACTACATCAAATGTTACCATGTTTAATTATGTTTTGTAATCAGAAAATTTTATAAGCTAATCATCATCATCCTTGGAAGCTTATCCCATCAAATTTTTTCCATGAAATAGTTTAATGACTTATATTATTGTTTACTACAACATCCTAAACCCATTTAATATAAAGTGGAAATCACATCAATATACTAAATAAATGTAACCCATACATTTCTCTTTACCTACATACCATAAATTATTTTAGTATATCAAGTGTAATTCACATTCTATATTGTTTGGTATATTCTTTCAATAAATAGTATCTTTAACATTTCTTGATTAATATTTTAACTCTTTACAAATTAATTTGTCAATACATCACCAAAATAGCTTAGGTTATTATGTAGAAAACCATTCTAGTTTTAGACCAGTGTAATCATTTAAGACATAGTGATAGTCACTTTATTAATGGTAAATAAAAGAAACATTTTCCTTTACTATCATATATCCCAAATAGTTTTGGTTATTAAGTGGAAATAAAATTAACTTAAGATTAGTGTAATCCTTTATTGGTTAACTTTTAACTTATTTAAGTCCAACTTTACTACCACTATCCTCTTAGAAATTATATTCATTTTAAAATAACATACTACAATAGAAAATGCATTTTTTGTTAAGAAATCAAAATTATCAATTTTTTAATAGGAATATTTAAAAAATTATTATTTCAATATGTGATATTTTATGTGTTAAGATCATTTTTACTTTGATATGAATCATTTAATAAAACATAATATTTATGGGTGGTGGATACACATGCCTTTGTATTTTAACAAAATAGATAAACAATTTATACCTATACTATATAAAAACTCATATAAATATAATCTTATAAAAACATGCTATTGATATTGATGAATCATAAATCACATGTATGAACTAAATCATCTCATACGTTCTCACATAAATTCTTTTTTATCAAAAAAATCTGTTATAATACATGATAAATCAGATGATGATACACATCATTGAATTTGATTCATTCGAGTTTAAGAAAATACTTTATTGTTAAATCCCTGAAGTTGAAACTATTAACTCAATCTCATGAATATAAACTTAATGATCAATAAATTATTCCCTATATTTTGAACACCTTTATATTTAAAATTCTTGTAAAATATATATTTTGTATCACATAAATTTCCAAATCAAAGAATTAATTTTTAAATTATTCATCCATGAAATTGAAATTCTATTTAGTTTCACAAAATCCTTCAGGTATATCTTGGATAATCAAATCAAATTTAATTATAAATCATCATTTATAACAACTTTTAATGACATTATTTAGGTTGGATTATCCCTTTGAATATTTCTATTCATATATCTAGATTTTCATGGAAGTTGTAATGGTGTTTGGGTGTCTCGGGACCTCGAAATTAATTTACTAAAAATATTAATTTATTTTAATGCATGTGCATGAATCATTTTAGTTTAAATTTTTTTCCCATTGTTTTGAACCTTATATGGAAAATCTATGATTTGGATGATTTTTGAATATAGTTTTACCATAGGTATATAATATAGCCGGTCGGTATTAGATTTTCATAAGGAGGTGACCGTTGGGAAGTTTGTTTAATAAAAAAATAGTTTATTTATTTTATTTTATTATAAATGACCTAACCAAAATCCTCCCCTATAAATTCAAAATTATTAAATATCATTAGTTCTAGACACATAAACCTATAATTATTTAAGTGCTGGAGAGGCGTTCATAATTGGTGGATTAGGATCAGAGAATGATTATGAATAGATCAAGGTGAATCGAGAGGAAAACATCAAGCATAATATATCTTCTTCATAAGTGGAAATCACATTCTTCACCCATGATCGATCATAAATAGAGGTAATAATTATTATTTTATTGATTTCCACCCTTGTATGAATTGAAAATAATGGTTTTAAGTACCTACTTTTCTATTTCTATAATTTTCATTCATTATATGATCCCTGTTGTTCTTTGATTTTTTTTAATAAATCGTGGATGCACCTTCATTTAACCTCTGGTTTTCGTGTCTTGTAATTTTTGGTTGAGGTCACATTGAATAATGGTTCATTTAGTTTTTATGTTAATTTCTACCCATTTATATTCATGTTCTTTTATATTGGCTCATGAGGTTGGGGTTTGACATTATCAGGGAAGGTTCGAGTGCGATTGAACCCCTATATTTATGGATGATGCATGAAGGATGCATGTGATTGTTATTTGAGGATATATCATGGTTCTTTGTGGAATTTTGGTGTTGACTATATGGATTTGGGATCTAGATCAGTGATAATAGGTGTTCTGGGAGACATATAGTGTGATGGGGTGTGAATATAAGGGTACGTATGTCCGAAATCCGTCCATCTGTGGTAGAATGAGTGAATTTGGACATAGATCCACACCCCCTAGTGCGTTATGAGGTAGGAACAGTGGTACCCGATGTGTGGGTTAGACACATGAAGAAAATGAATGTTTCTAAATAAGACTTCACTACATGTAATTGAATCTATAATAACACACATAATGTAGTCCCCTGGATATGGTGGATAGGTTTTTAGGTAGAGATAAAGGTCACATGATATGTATGTCCCATACAGGCCATGTGGTCCAACGGTGGCAACTCAACATGTACTCCATGAGTACACGGGCATGGGAATGGCCAGACACATGGATAAAGCCAGAGTACACAGGCATGAAAAAGTACTCAAATATGAACCAGATACATAGACACATCCAATGTGCATGGTTATGGGTCGATGTATAAGGGAATAAGATATATGGACATGGGCCAGCCCCGAGTGGTTGAGACATGTCTTGTACCAACATTAAACACCATTTAGTATAATATGTATTTCAAATCCATGTAATGGGGAGAACACTCTCTTGTGATGAGGTGAGGTCACATACCATGTGGACCCATGTAAAAATTATGTACTTCTATTAGGAACTTCTACCTCTTGTGTTTTCTTCCTTAAGACTCATTTTTTCCGTAATAATTCTATCCAGAGTAGTTTTCTGTGTAGTGAAAATGGTGGCCTTTATAGAGGTATGTGAGATACGATGTGTGGAACTCTGAGCATGTTGATTATTTAGGTTATGCTTGATGGGTGGATCTGACTGAGAAGGATATTCAAAGATATTTCTAGGTAGGTACTCTAATATTTCAATAGGACATGGGTCCCCAATAATGTCAACATAGTTAGAGTCGGAACTCCCCTATATTATAGATTGTGTGGGTCCTCACTCTAAATGAGTGGTACTCCCCTACCTTTAAGCTTTAAAGTTGAGTGATTCCTCAATGGGATTGAGTTGTCCCTTGGTAGTGGAGTGCATCGGTGAGGATTGGTCCCCTCTGTACAAATTGTTGCGAGGATTCATGAGATATTTGGACAAATGATTGTGATCCATCAACACTGGATAATAATAGTAAAGAGTGGGTCTCTCTTCTTGGTTTCTTCTATGAATATGTGATATGTTTGGAATTAATGATACACCTTTGGATTCGTACGAAGACTCATCAAACATGGATTTTATGTCGAGATGGATATCCACTTTTTCTCTCTTCTGGGATTATTTTGTATTATATATATATATATTGGTTTTAGTTTCCCTCTTATTATGGGTTGATACAACCTCTGTTATATCTTTCTATTTTTTCCTATGTGTATTTTGAGGAATCCTATTTGGTATGTATATACTGAAACATTCATGGAATTTTCCTACACTTGTCGTGTATTATACAAAAAATAGGTAGTAAGATAATGAAATCAATAGATCATATTAGTACCTTAGGTACATTGGCTGCAATCAGTTGTCGGACATAGAGATTAGAAGTCGATGCCGATTTATTTTCTCGTTTTCCATAGTTTTAGTCTTCTTGGAACTTCATTTCCTATTGGAAATGTATTTTACCCCCTTTAATATTAGGTTTATATTGTTATAATTTGATGTATTCCCATGTTCATGAATGGTTTTACTCTATATGTTACAGTTAATTAATATTCATGTGCACCTTCCACGGTGATGGTTGTATGTGTGCATGATGGTCCTAGCATATAACACACATTCCTGCAGTGTTACACATAACTTGTAATCAGTCAGATGGGCCCCGATGGGTCGGGTTGTGACAGAGCAGTATCAATGTTGACTCTTCCTCGGGATGGAAATAGAGTTGGACTAGTGGTGATGATTAGTTTCTAAACATCATGAATCAATGTTGGTATGACTCAGGTGAATCATTAGGACAAGGAACCAGTGATGGTGTTGTGGATGATGTATCCATTCAATAGAACTCTAACTAACTATTTGTCAACTCATTATACTGATACATCATTTTCTAGGAATAATTGGTACATGTATCATATAGGATTGAGTCCTTTGACTATGATTCATGAGTAATCTCCCAAGATATATATGCTCATCTAATCATGGTATGTCGTTATAAATTTTTTGATGCCTTCATAAAGAAAACCATCCAGGTTCTCGATACAGGATCCTGATGATGATTAGTTGAGTAATGAAACCTCAGTTCCAGGTCCATCTCATGAGGTGCTTCCACTAGGTGGATAGAGAGTAGTTCCACTACCAATTATGTATTGGATAGTGTAATATAATCATGATGATAATTCACATACGATTAACACGCTACATGAGTTCTCTAATTAGAGAATGTTTAGGTTCTTCGGTGAGAAAGATCCTCAGGTAGAGGATGATTGGCTTGAGTTAGTAATCTATGCCTTTAGTCTTCTGTATACCCCAACTCATGATATAGTTACATTAGAAGATAGTAATTTCCATGGAACAATAGCGTACTGGTGGGGTCTTGTCATGAAAAACCATGATGATGTGATTCTCTAATGTAAATACTTCTAATAGCTATTTTGAGATAAGTATTACACTTATTGATTATGCTCAATGCAGGTTCAAGAGATTATTGATCAACAGTATAGTTATATTCTGATAATAAATAATATATTAAGGTTTACTGGACTCTTATGATTAAACCTTATAAGGTTCTTTATGGATTATTCTAGGTGTTGTAGTCTTAGTAGCGTCTTTATAGAGAAGTTTGTGTTTGTGTATCCTATTTATGCCTACCTACCTATGCTAGAGTATTGCAGTGGGATCTAGTTATATATATTATACAGATAGAGTGATTTAGTGCTACTAGAGATGGTAGTAGAAATAATGTGTATTATTCATTGGTAGTATCTATAAAGCATGAGATTTTGAGGTCATAACATAGGAGGCATACTCTTACCCATTCTTAGACAGGTAGGTTGGCGGCCCAAGGAACGCACAGAGGATCAAGTCATGTTAGAGTGTGTTTATGCTATACGTGTGTTAGCCAATTTCACTTTGCTCATGATTTCTGGAACTATAATATATAGTATAATATAATTTATGTGGAAGGGCCACAATGAAAGAGGCAATGTTGTGACCCGAGATCTCCAAGGAGATGTCAAAGAAGGCTACAATGAGGAAGTGCTAAAAATGTCTATGTTAGACACCTAGAGGAGGTATTGATGGTAGAGAGTGATGTTATGAGGTACATTCAACACCACTTAGTGGACCTATCCTTGCCTAAAAATATGATGTTTAGGGCCATTTGTAGTTTCAGGCTACGAAGTGATATCACTCAAGAACTCACTAGATGATTCAGGGAACCATTTTTGACTTTTCTACTCTTACCTAAGTACTTGTAGACATAGGAATGAGTTATTCCTTCATATTTGTATCTCTTAAGTGAGATATAGGGATACCATATGAGACATTATCTAAAAAATTGTGTCTATAAGTTTTTATTGGTAGGGATTCTTTGATATCACAAAACTATTGGTAGTGCAAGTTGGTGCTCGATAAAGACAGTTTCTTGTGGGAACAATAAACTATTACAATGAATTCATATGAAATCATCTTGGGTGTGATATTGTTTTCCATTGTTCGGAACCATAATTACTATCATCGTTGATGAGTAAGATGTCATTGGATATATTATATGAGATTCTTCTTTATGGGTGAGAGAGATATCATGGATGAGTTAGTGGGATTTGAAAGTATGAATTTTACACCAATAACCCATTAGTTTGAGAGTTTATCCCTCGTTATATGTGGATCATAAAGAAGTTTGATTCCGTTAATATTGTTGGATTGCATACTCCTATTCCCGGATGAAGACCCAAGACTACCACGGATGTGTAAGATGGATGTCAACATCGAATTTTATCTCAAAATCATATATATATATATATATATATATATTCTGGCATATCAGATAAACCTTATAAACCACTGAGAGCATAGGGTGAAGTGAGAAGATCTCTAAGAAAAGTTTTTTTATCCAAAATATTGTATCCCTCTACGAAGCTCTAATATTGTTTGTGAAAAAAATGTATGAGATCATGATGGTTGTCATGGATTATAATCACACGAATCTGGTGATGTTAAAGAATATGTACCCCTTTCTGTGGATAAATGATCAATTTTACTTGTTGATAGGTGTTAAATGATTCTCCAATATCAATATTAGGTATTGATAACACCTTTTAGGGGTCCAAGAGGATGATATTAAAAAGATGGAATTATGTTGTCACTACAGACACTACGAATTCATGGTGATTTCATTTAGGGTGAAAAATTCTACCACAATGTTTATGGATCTAATTAACCATACCATCTAGGAATACATGGACTGATGCATGGTTATCTTCATTGATGACATACTTATATACTCTGTATTAGAGAAGGATAAGTCAAATCATTTGATACTAGTCCTAGACTTACTCTAAGAGCAAAATATTTATGGTAAAGACTCAAAGTTCTAGTTTTTGGACCCATTAGGTTCACTTTATAGGAAATTTAATATTTAAATATGATTTATATATGGTCCCAGTGAAGATTGATACAATTATTTATTGGGATAAACCGAAAATTATGATTGTGGAATGGTGTTGTACTGGCCTAGTGGTGTACCACACGAGTTTTTTGGATGCATTTTCAAAAGTATAACCCACATTAATAGCCTTAATGTGTAAAGGGAAGACATTTACATACAACTGGGGGTGATAGAAAGATTTTGTAGAGTTTAGGCTATGTTTAATCAATTATCTTGTTTTGAGACTGCTAAAAGAGGTTATAGAGTACGTAGTGTTTTTAATGACTTTAGAATTTGGATCAACTGTCTATTGATGTAGAAGTAGGTAGTGATTTCAGATAGATTGAGGCAGTTTAGATCCCACCAGAAAAACTATGTGACTCATGACCTAGAATTAGCAGCACTGGTCGTAGATATGTGTAGAGACCCGAAGCTTGACGTACATGTACATTACATTACTTTTGCGGAATACTTAGTACATAACAAAAACACACACACAAGGATCATAATAGTTTAGTGTCTTTGGAAACTTGGAACGTAATCATCTAATCGTGGTGAAAGATCTTCAATATCTCCCATAGAGATCTTCTTTTTTTTCCTAAAACCTTTCTTTATATCCTGGGCAAAAGAAAACATAAAAGTGTGAGCTCAAATGCTTAGTAAGGGTAAACAAAAGAAATATCAATCACATCATATACATAAGAATATAGCTTTTGGAAACCTTAACCTGTAAAAGAGCTCATAATATCATAACATGGGATAAATCATAGAAGTGAAATGTAATCCCAATAATCATAACATAAAACATGAAACTTTGTGGCATACACACATAATCATAGAGAATAATTTCTTGTTAGTCAAGACTCATTGCCAAGACTATCTTAGTGGACAAAGTCCCTTTCTGAACCGAGTCACCCACGTTTCAGTCATGTTTCACTGAACCGGTATAACCTACCATTCCAGCCATGTCTATCTCATGAGATATAAAATCTTTACCCAATGCATTGGAGGGAGATATAGGTCCCATCCATCTCATAATGATACCATTCTTATGTGAGCCACAAAATCATAAACCATACATCATAGCATAACCCATGTAACAAAAATGGGAATCTTAAACATCGTGACATCATAAAACAATTCATATAAGAAAAAGGAATTCATAAAAATATTTCCATCACAACATAATCCAACCAATGTAATAATAGGGATAAAAACAGAACCCTTTTATTATCTTAGATGGAAAATAATTTTGATAAAATACTTGAACTCCATTCTTGAGGAAAATATCCTTTCTACTTCAAAAACATTTTTCCTTCCATAACATGTTATACGACTTTAAAATAAAAGAAGTTGATTAAAAATAAACATGAAAACTTGTAAAGGAAGTTTCTTGGAAATAATGTTTTAAAAATCCATTCATGTCGTATAAGTTAAAAAAAACATTCTTCGTACTTTTGTCGGAAAAGTCAAAAAGTTCCTCGTACGAAAAAACGACAAAAGATTCCTTTAATATTCTTTACTAAAAACTCACCTAATGGTAAAATTGGATTTAAACTACTGTATGTGGATGGAAACAATATTACATATTGAGGTAACATGGATGTGGATGATAAAATACACCCCAATAAATACTTACGAATAAACAATCTTGGAAAAAAATGAGATTGTGATATTTCCCTTACCTTAGGTCTCATTTGCTTTGTATGTGTCCAAAGCTCCTGTATAATGGTTTAAATAATGTTATTGACTTATTCCAGAATCATACATATTGATATGATTTCATATATGGTCATATTCTTAGCTTCTTGTTAGTAATATTTCATTGTTACTTGTTACTCGGGTCTTTATTGCCTTTTGTTCTTATGCGTGTTTTGCCGAATAAATTATTATTCTTCTTTTAAGGTTAAAGATACGTTATATCAAGAATGGTATTATTGTAACATATATCATATTTATTCATTCAATTCATTTATATAATTACTATGCAATGATGATCATGTAGAACGAGTCGCATCACATCGTGGAGACGGTATTCCGTACGTACACACGAGTGATGATATCGTTCCTATGATTGTGGAATTGTATTGGAGTATATGTATATTATTTCAGTATCAATAATACATTATAATAATCATAAATAGTTACTCATTACACCATTATACCCATCCTTGTAAGGTGATGGTCGAAAATAGATTACACCACGGCGTGGAGACGGTATTCAGTACGTACGCACGCGCGGTGATTTCATTTTTCCGTAGGATGGATAGAAGGTGAATTAGGGTTGTTTCATATTTATAATAATATATCAGTATATATGTAATACTGATGTTATTACTTTATCATGAAACAACTAATTAAGATGAAGTTGAAGAAGAAAGAAATTGAAAAGATCGGTAATGGATATTACCTCTTCTTTGGAACGCCTCTTTGAATCTTACACTTAGGGAACTATGATTGGTCTTTGAAGAAAACCAGGACCTCTAGGATTATTCTAGGGAAGTGGAGAGGAGAAAATGGCAGGGGTTGGCCGAGCTTGAGTGCTCAAATTGTTGTGAGGAGGAGGGGGAGGAGGTGCCCTTTTATAAGGGAGGAGAGGGGCACCATAGGAATATCTCAAAATATTATTTTATATTAAAGTCAAAATCGGTTTATAATGGTTCCAAAGGGTCTTATTTCGATGCTAAAGTGGGTATGGGTCGAAACCATATCATCCAATAGGATTTAGACAAGTTTAGGATATTATTTTAACCTTATCAATTAGATTTAACTCTAAGTTAAATAATTTAACTTTTACCGTGTCTTTTTGTTTTCTTTCACTATATGGTTAATACACATACTATAACATTCCAAAATAACCCCAAATTGTATATTATTAATAAATATATCCTTATATTAGTAATTTGTCCGAACCTTAGATTTTTAGGAATAAAATAACAATTAATAATATAATATTTGTTTTAAAAACTATTTTGTGTCAATTTTGACACTATTTGATATATGATTGTTGTGAAAGTCATAACAGAATTATATGTTCGAAACAAGTTGATTAAATCAAAACTAATATATCATAGTAACCTAGAAAATTAGTTTAATTCATTAAAAGTCTTAAATTACATTTATTTTGGTATTTATAATATCAATTATGTGAATATTTCATTAATAAGATAATTACTGCATCATCTTTGTGTCATAAATAAATTAAATTATTTGATGTCTAAAAATTACAAATAAAATCCCATAATGTAGGAAATCTTTTGAGATTTATAATGAATATTTACAATCGAATTTATATTATGTACAACCCAATATTAAAAATGTTTTAGTAAATATACTTCGATTTTAACTCTTTTAACTCTTCTTTGAAATAAAAAATAATAAATGTCCTAATCTAATCCAAGTGGGCCTAAATGATAATATTTTACACTTAAGGTTGTTTTTGGTCGAGATACACTTGTCCAATAAAATTAGGACATGTGTTAGGGTAATATTAATATCATTCTTACCCTTAATTACCCTATTTACTTTTAACCGTGGTAAATAAAAGTAAAAAGTTACTATTCACCAAAAATTATTTTCATCTCATTGAACCACATTTTACTTACTGACATCAACAGTGTCTCTCGGATTTTTGAAATTCCATTCACAGAAGCGGTAAAATTAAGTTTTATGAAAAATTCAGTTTTTTAACTACAACTTAGTAGTTTCACTATTAATCAAAAATTGATGTTTTTCAGAACAATGAAAAAATTTCATCCTAAGCTATATTTCATATTCCGAATTCAAAAATGAAGTCTATTTTACCAAATTCATAACATAGAAGTTTCATTAATTAATTATATAATTAAATCCCGCTGTTAAAACAAATAGCGTGTTTTTAAGAAACAATATCTATCAAAAGATTAACATATGATTATGTCTGCTTTAAATGTGAAATTACAACCAATGACCAACATTGGATTAAATTGTAAAAATATATTCTAAATATACTTTAAAACCACTAAAATTAATAATTTATCACTATTAATTATTTTGATTAAAAAAGTTGTTTTTAATTATAATTTAGTAATTTTCACTATTCATCAGAATATGAAAGTTATCCGAAAAGTACCAAAATTTCACCATAGGCTAAATTCGATACTCCGAATCCAAAAATGAAGTCCATTTTGAGAGCTAAAATTTCTAAAATTTTAAAAGGTGGTTATTACTATTCATAATAGCTAATTATAATAATATTTTAATAGCATATCGTTGTTTAGTGAAACTCGGTATTGCGTACTACACACGCTATCGAGGAAGGTCGTGATTGCGTGTAATGAAAGGCAAGTCAAGGATGTGTGTTGTGCATGCTCCTTTTGGTGTAGCGTACAACAAAAGACATTTATAAAATTAAAAAGAATATTTTTCATAAAATCTCGGGTTGTTACATTCTACCCCCCTTAAAATGAATTTCTCCCTCGAAATTCGTCGGGGTTATAAATGGTTTACTATTCGAAAGTTTCTTCAATAGAAAGCCACATCGTAAAAAGGTATATCAAAACCAATCTTTAAAAACAAAAGTATGAAACGTAACGGTTACCCAAATAAACTAATCACTGGGTTTCCACATAGGTGAAAATATGGATATGGGAGAGAAATCTAACCATCATGTTCTGATGGAGAGTGGTAGAGAACATGGATATGGAAAAGCCAGCAATCACAAAGCCATAAATTTGTGACGATCTAAGGTACCATCTGATTCATCAGATATAAGATCACTAGGACAACATTTTTGGTTTACAAGATCGTTTCCCTAAAGTTAAATAATTTGAATTGGAATAAATACTTACTTTATTTTGGTAAAATCTCAATGTTGTTCATGCCTTTAACAATTTCCACTTCATCTCTTAAATACATGAATTTTAATTTGTTATTCGTAAAGTGTTAGCAGATCATGTGATAGAATGACGGGTCATTCCATCTGTCTCAAACAAAAGGTTAGCAAAAAATTATATACATAAGTCGATCTATAGTGAGATTAATCATATATGGTTCCTAAAATGGACTTAATACTTCATATATCATACTGATTAATATAATAAAACTAGTTTCTAATAAACAGGGACTTCCTGTAGGCCAGTGGTAGGCGATAAAGGCCAGTCGCACTTCAGTTGTGGGTTCGATTCCCACATCCTTGTCCGACGCGATGGGCTGTCGCCCGTCCTGTAGGTTGTCCTTTTTCTAAAACTATATTACTATAACATCCCATCAATAATATCGAGAAAACTTCTATCCTTAAACAATACTAACTTATGTCCAAAATAATCCATTCCAATCTTTAGGCTTATCCATAATACTGCAGTGCACTCTCATAACATAGTGAAAATGATTACCAGAGATTTAACACCATCGTCGATCCCCATATATCATAAATATGTTTTGTTGGTCACATTCCAAACATTAAAAGTCCTTAATCATGTATGCTCTTGAATACCTTAGTGAAAACATGAATGCAGTTAAAATTTAACACTTTCCACATACCAAAATCCTCAAAATTATATATACTCAAACCATGATATCACTTAGTCCTTATATCAATCATGAGCTCCTGAATACTGTTAAACATTTCGTTTTCTTGTATTCCCTTCATTATGCTCATATCATCTTATTTCCAAAAATATCTCAATTACTTTGAATACCACATTAGACCAATACATAAATATTCCAATACTACATGATTCAATATTATTTTGGAATCCCATTACATAAACACTTAATCATTCCACCACATCGTTATCATATTCAACATCGCCAATGGTGATCGCATGTGACTTCCCTTTGTCCTTTTCCTTAAGCGGTTTCTCATGTCGATCATCACTAACCCTTGGATTAGGGCATTTATTAGCATAATTCCCCATTTCCTTGCACTTGAAGCATTGAAGTGTTGGTGGTGCGTTCTCGGCAGTGTTTGCTTTATTTACATCATTAGAATCCCTTTTTCCATTACTTTGACACTCAGCTGCTCGATGACCTTCTTTTCCACACTTAAAACATTTTCTAGTCCCTTTAAGACAATCTCCACCATGCTTCTTTCCACACTTTGTGCATAAGGAAACATTCATCTTCTTTTCACCATTATTCTGAGATTTCTCCTTGAACTTCATATTTCGTTTCTTGTCAAAACCATGAGGTGGATATGTAACACCATCTTCCATTTCTACCTTGATAGCACAACGCACAATTTCTTCATAGCTACTAAATTCTCTTATAGCTAATGCCCTTCGAAGACTTGGTTTTAAGCTACTGAAAAATCGATCAACTTTACTTTCAGGTTGGATGATAATACCAGAAGCGTACTTTGCAAGTCTTGTAAAATTTTCTTCGTATATACCAACAGATTCATCATCCTTCTGCTTCAGCTCAAGAAACTCCTTTTCAATCTTTGTTCGAAGAATACGAGGGAAGTACTTACTGAAAAACAAGTTCTTGAACTCGTCCCATTCCATGGACTCAATTTCATCTCTTTGCCTCGTATTCTTGATAAGATTCCACCATTGATCAGCTTCACCTTCCAAACGATATACTGCTAAGATGACTTTATCATGCTCAGAACATTGAAGAACAGAAAATATCTTTTCAGTGGTACTGATCCATTGTTCAGCAACAAGTGGATCAGAAGACCCACTGAAAGACGGTGGACGTTGCCTCATGAAGGACTCAATAGAATATTGTTCCCTTCTCTGCTCATTTGGAAGTCCAGAATGATTCATAGCTTGTGTAAGTATAGCAATAAGATTTTTCACTCCATCTCCCATAACATTTGTTTGTTCATGAGGGTATTCATTGCATTGTCCATTGCATTGACCAACACGGTTCCTTCGTGTTCCAGCCATCGTCTAAAACCCAAAAAGAATAGTGTGAGAGGCAAAAATCATGCTAGGGAAAACTACATAATAAAGGGGGAGTACCCTTAATATCTAACATCTTAGGTTTAATTCTATGATCGTTAGCGTAGTTCTAGTACTATAACCTATACATATACTTAACCTTAGGGACATCCCTAGACATACCGTAGAAATATCTCTAGGGATATCACTAACGTTTTCGCATCCTAGTTTCCAAAGGTTGACTAAACCATTCCTCTGATACCAACTGTAGAGACCCGAAGCTTGACGTACATGGACATTACATTACTTTTGTGGAATACTTAGTACATAACAAAAAAACACACACAAGGATCGTAATAGTTTAGTGTCTTTGGAAACTCGGAACGTAATCTTCTAATCGTGGTGAAAGATCTTCAATATCTCCCATAGAGATCTTTTTTTTTCTAAAACCTTTCTTTATATCCCGGGGAAAAGAAAACATAAAAGGGTGAGCTCAAATGCTCAGTAAGGGTAAACAAAAGAAATATCAATCACATCATATACATAAGAATATAGCTTTTGGAAACCTTAACCTGTAAAAGAGCTCATAATATCATAACATGGGATAAATCATAGAAGTGAAATGTAATCCCAATAATCATAACTTAAAACATGAAACATTGTGGCATACACACATAATCATAGAGAATCATTTCTTGTTAGTCAAGACTCATTGCCAAGACTATCTTAGTGGACAAAGTCCCTTTCTGAACCGAGTCACCCTCGTTTCAGTCCTGTTTCACTGAACCGGTATAACCTACCATTCAAGACATGTCAATCTCATGAGATATAAAATCTTTACCCAATGCATTGGAGGGAGATATAGGTCCCACCCATCTCATAATGATACCATTCTTATGTGAGCCACAAAATCATAAACCATACATCATAGCATAACCCATTTAACAAAAACGGGAATCTTAAACATCGTGACATCATAAAACAATTCATATAAGAAAAAGGAATTCATTAAAATATTTCCATCACAACATAATCAGACAAATGTAATAATAGGGATAAAAACAGAACCCTTTTATTATCTTAGATGGAAAATAATTTTGATAAAATACTTGAACTCCATTCTTGAGGAAAATATCCTTTCTAATTCAAAAACATTTTTCCTTTCATAACATTTCATACGACTTTAAAAAAAAGAATTTGATTAAAAATAAACTTGAAAACTTTTAAAGGGAGTTTCTTGGAAATAATTTTTTAAAAATCCATTCATTCCGTATAAGTTAAAAAAAACATTCTTCGTACTTTTGTCGGAAAAGTCAAAAAGTACCTCATACGAAAAAACGGCAAAAGATTCATTTCATATTCTTTACTAAAAACTCACTGAATGGTAAAATTGGATTTAAACTTCTGTAAGTGGATGGAAAAAATATTACATATTGAGGGAACATAGATGTGGATGATAAAATACACCCCAATAAATACTTACGAATAAACAATCTCGGATAAAAATGAGATTGTGATATTTCCCTTACCATAGGTCTGATTTTCGTTGTATGTGTCCGAAGATCCTGTATAATGGTTTAAATAATGTTATTGACTTATTCCAGAATCATAAATATTGATATGATATCATATATGGTCATATTCTTAGCTTCTTGTTAGAAATATTTCATTGTTACTTGTTACTCGGGTCTTTATTGCCTTTTGTTCTTATTCGTGTTTTGCCGAATAAATTCTTATTCTTCTTTTAAGGTTATATATACTTTATATCCAGAATGGTATTAGTGTCACATATATCATATTTATTCATTCAATTCATTTATATAATTACTATGTAATGATGATCATGTAGAACAAGTCGCATCACATCGTGGAGACGGTATTCCGTACGTACGCACGAGTGATGATATCGTTCCTATGATCATGGAATTGTATTGGAGTATATGTATATTATTTAAGTATCAATATTAATTTATAATATTCATAAATAGTTACTCATTACACCATTATACCCATCCTTGTAAGGTGATGGTGGAAAATAGATTACACCACGGCGTGGAGATGGTATTCCGTACGTACGCACACGCGGTGATTTCATTTTTCCGTAGGATGGATAGAAGGTGAATTAGGGTTGTTTCATATTTATAATAACATATCATTATGTAAGTAATACTGATGTTATTACTTTATCATGAAACAACTAAAGAAGAAGAAGTTGAAGAAGAAAGAAATTGAAAAGATCGGTAATGGATATTACCTCTTCTTTGGAACGCCTCTTTGAATCCTCCACTTAGGGAACTAGGATTGGTATTTGAAGAGAACCAGGACCTCTAGGATTATTCTAGTGAAGTGGAGAGGAGAAAATGGAAGTGGATTGCCGAGCTTGAGTTCTCAAATTGGTGTGAGGAGGAGGAGGAAGAGGTTCCCTTTTATAAGGGAGGAGAGGGGCACCTTAGGATTATCTCAAAATATTATTTTATATTAAAGTCAAAATTGGTTTATAATGGTTCCAAAGGGTCTTATTTCGAATCTAAAGTGGGGATGGGTCGAAATCCTATCATCCAATAGGATTTAGACAAGTTTAGGGTATTATTTTAACCTTATCAATTAGATTTAACTCTATGTTAAATAATTTAACTTTTACCGTGTTTTTTTGTTTTCTTTCACTATATAGTTAATACACTTACAATAACATGCCAAAAGAACCCCAAATTGTATATTATTAATACATATATACTTATCTAAGTCATTTGGCAGAACCTTATATTTTTAGGAATAAAATAACAATTAATAATATAATATTTGATTTAAAAACTATTTTGTGTCAATTTTGAGACTATTTGATATATGATTTTTGTGAAAGTCATAACAGATTTATATGTTCGAAAAAAGTTGATTAAATCAACACTAATATATCATATTAACCTAGAAAATTATTGTAATTCATAAAAAGTCCTAAATTACAGTTAGTTTGTTATTTATAATATCAATTATGTCAATATTTCATTAATAAGATAATTACAACATCATCTTTGTGTCATAAATAAATTAAATTATTTGATGTCTAAAAATTACAAAAAAATACCATCATGTAGAAAATCTTTTTATCTTTCTAATTAATATTTACAATCGAATTTATCTTATGTACAACCCTATATGAAAAATGTTTCAGTAAATATACTTTGATTTTAACTCTTTTAACTCTTCTTTGAATTAAAAAATAATAAATGTCCTAATCTAATCCAGGTGGGCCTAAATGATAATATTTTACACATAAGGTTGTTTTTGGTCTAGATAAACTTGTCCAATAGAATTAGGACATGTGTTAGGGTAATATTAATATCATTCTTACCCTTAATTACCATATTTACTTTTAACCGTGGTAAATAAAAGTAAAAAGTTACTATTCACCAAAAATTATTTTCATCTCATTGAACCACATTTTACATACTGACATAAACCGTGTCTCTCGGATTTTTGAAATTCCATTCACAGAAGTGATAAAATTATGTTTTATGAAAAATTCTGTTTTTTAACTACCACTTAGTAGTTTCACTATTCATCAAAAATTGATGTTTTTCAGAACAATGCCCAAATTTCATCCTAAGATATATTTCATATTCCGAATTCAAAAATGAAGTCTATTTTACAAAATTCATAACATATAAGTTGCATTAATTAATTTTATAATTAAATCCCGCTGTTAAAACAAATAGCGTGTTTTTAAGAAACAATATCTATCAAAAGATTGACACTTGATTATGTCTGGTTTAAATGTGAAATTACAACCAATGACCAAAATTTTATTAAATTGTAAAAATATATTCTTAATATACTTTAAAACCACTCAAATTAATAATTTATCACTATTAATTATTTCTATTATAAAAGTTGTTTTTAATTATAATTTAATAATTTTCACTATTCACCAGAATATGAAAGTTATTCGAAAAGTACAAAATTTCACCTTAGGCTAAATTCGATACTCCGAATCCAAAAATGAAGTCCATTTTGAGAGCTAAAATTTCTAAAATTTTAAAAGGTGGTTATTACTATTCATAAATGCTAGTTATAATAATATTTTAATAACATATCGTTGTTTAGTGAAACTCGGTATTGCGTACTACACACGCTACCGAGGAAGGTCGCGATTGCTTGTAATGAAAGGAAATTCAAGGATGTGTGTTGTGCAAGCTCCTTTTGGTGTAGCGTACAACACAAGTCATTAATAAAATTAAAAAGAATATTTTTCATAAAATCTCGGGCTGTTACAATATGAATATGTAGAGGAACTATCTTCTGGGTGAGAATTTTGTTTTTTATAGAGATCATAAGAGTCTAAAGTACATATTCACTCATACAAATCTTAACCTAAGACAAAGTTGTTTCTTGGTGTCACTATGAAAATATTAGTTAAATAAATTCTATAATTATGTGATTTTAAATGTTGTAGAAGATTCTCTTAACTAGATATATCATTCATGCATGATGGAGGAGGCTTCTAAGCAATTGGATTTTTTACAACTAAACCAAGTGGATGTGGGTGGTTCAATTTTCCTTCAATCGATGTTATTCACTCATATTCTATTTCAGCATGTGAGATTTTCTGAGTTGGGAGATATCAATTATGAGATCCTACGTAACTAGATATCATCTGGAGATGCACCATATAGATTCATATAATTATTTGATCAAGTCGAAATTTTTTAGGGACTGATGGTGGTTCTTGTCATGATGAGAAATAAGATTAGGAGGGGACTTCACACTTACCATTTAGTTATACATCTATGTGTGTAATTGATGTAAAAGGAACTAAACTGGTAGAATTTATGGACTGGAATGAGGAGGAGTGTGGCTATTTTCGTCTCTTGATGCCTCACTTGTCAGTATGTAAAGTCATGAATTAGGTTTTGGTAGGTGTGACACAACCATTGGAGTTCCTATAGAGGAAGTTTGGTGTCATATACATTAAATTTTTTATGAGGCTTCAATGGATAGATAGAGTCCATGATGCTATCTAGGTGATTATTGACTGAATCACTAAGTTAGTGCACTTAATTTTCATCAAATAGTTGTTCTTAGTTGAGTGTGTTGGGTTGTTATATATGATTTATATTGTTATAATTCATGGTGTAACCATGTATATTGATTTTGATCATGTTTTTTATATCATATTTGTAGAGGGGCCTATGATAGGCTTTTGGGACCTAGTTGTCAATGATCCTGGCATTTCACCCCTATACAAATGGGAAGACTGAAAGGAATATCTTATTATTGGAGGATATAATGAGGGCCTACGTTTTAAAGTTTTTCTAGATCTTTATGGATCACATTACCTTGGTATATTTTTCTTATAATAATATATATCACTCAAAAATTGGCATGAAACCTTTCAATTCCCTGTATGGGAGACCCTTCATGTCACACTTATGATGGATTAATATTGGTGTGAAATCTCTTTTTGGGCCATATATGGTGCATGAAATCATGAAGAAGGCTTAGGTGATATATTAGTGCATGATGATAACCTAGAGAAAATATAAATTGTACACAAATTTACATCATAGGACCATGGGGTTTGAGGAGGGAGACCCTGATTTCCTAAGAGTTTCCCCACAATGGGGTTTTTGGGGGTTTGGATAGGGAAGAATGAAATCCCAAAGGTTAGTCAGGATATTTTAGATCATATGGAGGGTTAGTGAAGTTTCTTATCAATTGTTCATTCCACCACGGTTAAACAGGGTGCTTGTCGTCTTCCATATGTCACAATTGAAGAAATATGTGCACAACCCAAAAAACATTATTGACGAGGTCTATTTGTACATTATCGATGGATACACCTTCATGGAGTAATTTTTGGTGATCAATGATTCGAATTAGAGGATCTTGTGTAGAGGGAGAAATCCTATTTTTTTCATATATTTTGGAATCATGGTAGAATGTAGGATAGATCCTGGGAGTGTTAAAGTTAGATGAAAACTTGGTACCCCCACCATTTTGTGTAGCTTATGTTTTTTGGGGTGAAAATCCTGGAATTGTGAGAGATTTTAACAACACTATTTTTCATTGATTAGTACTTTGAATATTTTTCTGTATATATTTGTATTTTTTTGGATCCATTTCATTGACTAACAGTCTCAACACCACCTATTTAATGTATTAAAAATATTAATATATTTTAATGGAAGATCATGAATAATTTTGGATTAAATGGTTATCCCATTATTAAAATTGACAAATGTAAATTATGAGACCATGGATTAATAAAAAATTTGGTGTTTACCATAGACGTGACATAAGGTTGGTGGGAATCAAACATCTTGAGTGAGGTGATCATTAGAGGGTGTATTTAATAAAATTTTTTATTTATTTATTTATTTTAATGTATATTATCAAATTATTGGAGCCTCTTTTTTTTATGATCACAAATCATGACTAGTTTGTTTCTAATAACATTAATTTTCTATAATATTACATCTTTTTGGGAATAAATTTTCCTACGTACTAATCTATCGTTAGTTATGAATATCTAAAACTAAGCCTATGCTACCACCATAGTTCTACTACTACTGGAGTTATGATACCTCCAAACCTATTATAACAATAAACTTGTGCAATCACCAGACATATTCTACAATCATACATAGGATACATTTATACATGTGCTACCTCTAGTTCTGGGCTACTGTTAGGCTTCTACTATAGCTAGATATGATACCACTAGATGTGGTTACAATGAATTTTTGTTTCTCTAGATTTCTTATAATCTCTACATCTCTACCACTAGACCATTATACTACTAGATTAATCTAACATTAGTTAATACTACAGTTATAGTTGATCCACCACCATTATGATAGCATTGTAGTTTTTTATACAGATTATGTGTGAATTGTAAAAAAAATTCACACTTCAAAAAATTTATTAAAACATAAAAAGGATTATAATTTTTGATCAAGGTGAAATCGGATTTCACCAACCTCAAATTAACTAAAAAAACTAAAATGAGAATATAGCAAAGAATATCAAAAGTAAACTACAGCACTGAAAGTCTATTCAATTTCAATACTAGTTGTTTAAAAGAAATGAAAATCTTCAATGAATTTTGTTATAAAATATTTTTTTATCAATTCATTAAATAAAAATTTAAATTTTGGAACACTTTTATTAGTATGAAGATATATGATTCCTTTAGAAAAATATATCATTTGACTAAGAGGTCCAAAATTCGGTGCGAAAGAATCAATTTGAAAATCTTGAATCTACTACTCCCAGAGATGAGATGAATTGATAATGCTTAATGTAGTCAAAAGGTCCAAAAAAAGTCCTCAAGAGTAACAGGGGACATACATAAAAAACAAGTAGTTTAATATCCTAAACAAATACATCAAAACCAAACTCACACAACATCAAAAATTCATAATCATCAAAAAGTATAGGCCACTTAGTCTCTAAATGAAAATACATAATGATCATATTTCCTATAGAATAGGGAGGAAAAAAAATACAAAAATAATGATCAATTCAGAAATAAACCATCTTAAGAAAAATGTAAATAAATTATATTCATTACCATATAATTTCTATGATGTTGAAATTCAGATTTATATTAAATTCATCCACCACATTGATTAAAATTCTCTTTTTTGGTTTGAATGTAGATCTTGGCAGATATTTCACTATTTGATTATTGTAAAAATAAACTGTATATTTATCTTACACACATGATTCATGTTCCAACTAGATTTCCAAGATATCCTCCATTTGATAATAATTTTTTATAGTAGGGTAATCATCATCATCATTGTTATTGTCTTATGAGTTTTTGTCTTCAGAAGATGAAGTCAAATGTTCAATAGCCATTGTCAATGGGGGGTATTTATCTATTAATTCATAGAGACTATTAGCGATATCATGACAATAGTTCTTTTAATGATAGATTAGTCCCTACATTGTTTAGTATTTTTATGAATTATTATCGATTAAACAATTTGAATCAACATTTTTTTTACCATTTTTAGTACTTGATATTAAGAAAACATCCTCAATATGAATGGATTTTTCATAATCTTCATGTAGAGACTCACAAAAATTATAATTTTTTCTCTTGTATTATCCATGAACCATTTCTGTTTCCTCAATAGTAGATTTGTTACACTTAATAAGAATATAACTCTCCTCACTATTAGACTGAGCGATATGCTACCAATTCTATTTTGAGTCTAATTAAAATTTAATTCTTCTAGAGACTAGTTTAAGTAATTAAATGAATATAGTATCACTTGAATTTATTATTGATTATTCCTAAAACTCTAAATGGATTCATTGAATAAATTTTTAGTGGTTTTCTAATATATTCTTTTTATAGTAGGATCCAATATATCATTGTTATTATTATTTAATGGATAACTTGGATCTTTATGGAATTATATTCAGAAGATCATCCTCATGCACATGGTTGCTTATATGTTGGATACATAATGATATTTTTTGTAGTATAATTGTTGAATATATATATAGAAAAATTAAAACATTCTTTCACTAAATCTAAAGATCTATGTTTGGAGACATATTGAAGATCAATATACTAAAAAATAAGAATATTTTGTAACCGTACGATACTCTTTTCCTTCACTTTTGTAAGAACTTGTTTGAGTTCATTTATAAGACATATTAAAGTACCTATGAACTATGGAATCATCCTAGATCAACAGGAATCATATTTTCGCATCTTTAATTATTTTCTTACAAGGTTTTCTACTTTACATTTGAATAGTGTGTGTATTATTATGTTTATCTATACATTCTGACTCTTATTCGTAAACTCGAGATTACATAATATTCTATCAAACAATTTTTATATGTTTACCCAAGGAAACAACGGAAGAGGTCATGAATGGACTATATTGTGTTATTCCCACATATAACAATGGAAAAGGAGATGAATATTGATATCATATTTATAATAAAAAACTAGATCTATGTTTTATATTTTATTATTTTTATAATCATCTACAATATATAAAGTGATTTAAAAGTGGAGTGGATTATACATTGGCTTGATACTAAACCCCTTGTTTTATTCAACTGTGTTATTTAGTATTTTTTATATTTGATAGTTAAAATTTCATTTGTTTTTTTTTAATTTTAAAAAATCATTACTATGATACTTATTCTTAACTTATATTTATATAAAGTGTTTGATTTTTTAATTTAATTTTTAATGTTAAAGTAATTTCAAATACTTTTTAAATAATATCTAATCAAGCATTGAGAAACATTATGAAATATCAATCTAATATAATTACAATCTATTGATTAACTAGTAAATTTTTATTTAATTAGGGGATTTCATTTTAAATTTTTTTTAAATGAAATATTTAGTTGGTACTCTATATACCTATTCTTTAGTTACTCACTCCAAAAAAATTTGGTATCAATGGAATTCAAATATCATTTAAAATATAATTTAGTTGTATTTTGAAGATCATAAATTTCTATTGTTTATAAATTTAGTTCTTTATGGAAAACAATAGAGAAGAAGGATCTACTAAATATAGGCCTCCTTATTATAATGGATCAAACTATGCTTAGTGTAAGATTAAAATGAAGATATATAATGAAGTCATATGTTTTGAAATCTAGACTATTATTTATGAAAAATAAGAATTTCCCAGAACTGATAGAGGTTCTTGGAGTGATCCAACTAAACTAGATTTTAATAATAATTTTAAAGAAAAGGATTCTTTATATTGTGCATTAGGAGATGTTGAATTTCATAGAATTTATTCTTGTACTACCACATTTTGAATTTGGGATAATTTTAGATGATAATTAATTAATATAATTTTGATATGTGTCTTATGTTAAATGAGATCATGAAAATAATACATTCACTAAAGAAACCTATTTTTCACAAATATCGATAGATGTTCCTATTAAGGTGCTTACTATATAGATGGAGTGGAACATCAGTGTTAATACAAGTGTCATGTAATGCAATCAAGATACCTATTAAAGGACTGATAATAAATCACATAATGAACAAGGATAAACTCAAAGTAAACATATATGAAGTGCGTGAATCAAAGATGAAATCTAAATCTAGAAAACCCACTTCCTAAAAATTGAAGGAAAAGATCAAAGATAATAGTTCAAGTGATGGAGAATCTGCTACTGATAGTGATGAAGGAATGTCTCACTTGTCCAAAAGATTCAAAATGTTCTAAAATGTAATAAATTATTTTGGAAACTAAGGTATAAAGTAAAATATGAAAATATAGGTAATTGGTGACTGGAATCGAAGATGGATAGTACTATGAATGAGATTTATTACTATGATTGAAATAGGAAAGGTTTTGTTAATGATGAATTCTGTAAGTTATGATTAAAGAGGATGTATGATGATAATGATATTAAATATAAGAAATCTATGAAATAAACCTAGAGTACTTCAGAGGATATCAAAAATTAATCTAATTCAATAAGATGATAAAAATATGATAAATCTAACATGTGTTTCACGGAAAACACATATGCGGTATATAATGTTTTTTAAACATCTCCTTTTCATATTTCTATCATATTTGCATATGAATAAAATGATGAAAAAATGTATTCTAAATAAATTTTTGAATACTATAATATTCTATAAGATTCTTTAAATAAAAATAAATATAGATATAATATTTTAAAGAAACTTTATGCCTTGACTGCTATTTTTAAAACTAACCTTTGTATTGAAAAATATAAAAATGATCATGTTTTAAAAGTGAAAAATGAGTTAATATTATATATTGATAAATTAAGGAAATGTTTAGAAATATTAAAAATTGGATAAATACTATTACATAGATGCATTGAAAAAAAACTACTCCCAAATATACCACTAGGATAGGCTATTAACCTAGAAAAAGAAGGTTCATTAAAAATGATTTTATTCATATCCTTGGTTCGTCTACAACTAATTTTTATTATTATGTAACTAACATAGTTATTATACATAAAAGTATAAAATCAGATTATAGGAATCCAATTTTAAAAATATGGATTCATAAGGCTTTTATTACTGACATTTATATACCCAAAGAGATTTGGGTACCACTTTCAGTTGTGGTTGAAAATTTACTTTTTAGGAAACCCGATTGAAAGTATCCAATGAGAACATATGTTATCTAAATTTTTTTTTCGAGACACATGACTAGGTATTATTAAATTTATAAGAATTTGATCGAGGTGGATAGCGGATATGTCACATTTGGTGACAATTCCAAAGGAAAAATTATTGGTCTTCGAAAAATCATTAACTATTACAGTATTTTAATTTATAAATATTTATTTATATATGGGTTAAAGAATTATATTCTTATAATCTCATAGATATGTGTTGATTTTTTTCATGTTATATTTTAAAGAAATTCCTATAAACATTTTTATTCTAAAAATGATTTATCTTTTATTTCATTAGGAAATGATAATATTTATACTTTTAATATATATTCATTATTTCCAAAAAAAATATCCAAGTACATTTCACAATGAATAATTAATTTGGAATTGGAGACTAGGCCCTTAAAATATTCATTCACTTATATAGCCATAAATGAAAGTGTTCATAAAGGATCTACCTAATTATAATTCACAAATGATAATGTCGGTAACCCATGTCAAATTGGTAAAAAACCCAAAATATATTTCAAATCAAAGAATGAAGTTTTAACTTCTCAACCACAAAATTTGGTGCACATAGACTTGTATAGACATTCTATAATTTCTATTTTAAATGAGAATAACTATGTTTATGTTCTAATAGATGGTTTTTCAAGCTAAACATCGGTATTCTTTTTAGATCAATATATTAAAGCATGTTCCTATTTTACCAATTATGCTAAATCTCTAGAAAATTTTTAATGGAATTAGAATTAAAACTATTTTGGAGTGATCATGGTCGTGAGTTTTAAATTAATTAATTTTAATAATGTTTTCCAAAAAATTGATATAATCATTAATTATCTACTCTTAGGACTCCCCAAAAGAAATTTGGGGGAGAAAATAAGAAATAGAACCAATTATGAAATTTTTGAGACCATGCTTAGTGAGTATTACTTATAATTTCACTTTTGGGAAGAATTGGTAAATACAACTTGTTACATAAAAAATAGAATTCTAGTTTTACCTTTCATAAATAAAACTCCTTATGAGTTATTGAATGGTATAAAACCAATGGGTAATTACATTAGAGTTTTTATGTGGGAAATTATTTATTCATAATGCTATGGATAATCATGAAAAATTTTCTTTCAAAAGTGATGAAGGAATTTTCCTTGGATTTATATCATACAATATATCTTTTGGGGAGAGTAATAAGGGAAAAATGATTATGTTGGAATATATTCATTTCAAATTTAATGAAATAGATCCACATGAGCTGAAAATACCTTTAGAAAACCTTATGAATGATATGTAAAATTTGAACATAAATTCCAAACCTTATGACAATACTGTGAAACAAGAAGAAAAATCGTCCAATCCTGAGGAAAAACCTGAACCAAAACCTATAGATGAAAATGAGATATCCAACACTTATTTTCCTATAACAGTTAGGTCTCATAGATACTATCCTATAAATTTTTAATTTTGAGACCTATATAGGAGAACAAAAACCATAGATTATATTAGAAATTAGTTTTAACATAAAGAATTCTTGTCACAGGTTGAACCAAAGTATATCAATGATGCAATTCAAGGGGAGTTTTGGGTGATGGAAATTAAAGATGAACATAATCAATTTGAAAGGAATGGAGTGTGGGAATTATTTGATACACCAAAACACAATATAACTATTGGATCTAAGTTGGTATTTGTAAATAAAGTTGATAAGTCATGGAATATAGTTATAAATGATGATATATTGGTTCTACAAGGATATTTCTAGAAGGGGGTATTGACTATGAGGAATCATCTACACTAGTGGTGATACATGAATGCATTTGAATATTTCATGCCTATAAAGCACATTAGGAACACAAACTGTATCACATGGATGTATGGAGTGCGTTATTAAAAAGGTAATATTATTGAGGATGTATCTTTTGAACTAGCACCTAGATTTTAAAATCATCAAGTTCCAAAACATGTTTTAAACATAAAAAATATTTATGGTGTAGAACTAGATCCTAGAGATGTGTTTGATAGGCTCAACACTTTTCTAATTTTTTATGGTTTTTAAAGGTATTGTTGATAATACTCAATTTATAAGGGAATATAAAAAGATGTTTTATTAGATCATATTAATGTTGAAGACATTATTCTTCTTACTTTTAAATATTCCATATGTACTAATTTTTCAAATACGATGCAATTGATTTTGAAATGAGTTTAATAGAAGAAATTTAATTATTTCTTATGTTTAACATTTTTCAAAATAAATATTGAATTATTTTAAATAAAATAAATTACACAATATACATTCTACAATGTTTTGGTTTCACGAACACTAAGAGTACTGATAAACCCATTCGTATAACTTTTAAGCTGGATGATGGTGAAACATGAATGAGAGTAGATCAAACTAGTTATAGAGGTATGATTGTAATCCTTCTAGACCTAACATATATTTGAACATGTATTATATTTATTGTGTGTATGTGTACATATTTTCAATATAATCCAAATCTGTATCATTTACTTATTGTTAAAATAATTTTCATATTCCTTAAATTAGAATGGTTCTATCCTAGGGGGAATAATTTGAATTAATATGTAATTTGGATGATGAATTTTTAAGATGTATTATATATATAAAAATATTATCTAGAACATGCCACATTTTTGGGAAGTCTATAGTATCTTGGTGTTGAAAAGATAATTTTTCTTCATTGTCTACTACTATGGAGTAATACATAGCTACATGATGTTTTTGTGCAAAGATTTTGTGGATAAGAGACACATTTCTGGATTATGGATATCAATATTGAAATGTACAAATATGTTTGAAAAAAAACTATGATAAATATTTCCAATAATTTTATATATAAATCAGGACAAAACATATTGATGTAAGATGTCACATTTTAAGGGATCATTTCTAAAAAGGTGAAATAACTCTTGAATTCATAGGAACTGAACATCAGCTCGCTGATATTTTTTAAAATCTATTTAATTATGAGAGATTAAAATATATAAAACATGAAATAAGAATGATAAATCTCTATTAATCAATTATCTTGAAATATCAACCATTGGTGATCCAAAATTTGAAAATCCACAGTTGGTGATCCACCACATCTGATCCAAAATTGGGTGATAAACTAGTCGAGTCTCTATTTTTATTTTTCTATAGGTCATATTTCATGTGTTAATATTTTATTTTATATTTTTATATATTATTATACTTTAAAATATCAAATATCTATTTAATAAAATTCATTTTAAATCAAATTTTGGAACAATCTCGATCAATCCTCCCTCTTGAACCATTCTACTTCTCTTATCTCTCAAAATTCAACCTTTCACATGCTATTAATTCACATTTTTAATTAGTTTAATGGAGAGAATGACGCACATGTTATTTTCATCTTTATAAGGATCAAATCTTATGAAGAAAATTCATGGTTAATATAGTCGTGTTGTAGTCGAACTAAATAATCCTTATCTTGTGACACATGTGATTTTTGTAAAGAAATTAAATGATATAAAATTGTTGATATAATGAAATTCAATAGTTCCAAATGAGATTCATGACTAGGGATGGTTATAATGGATTTCAAGGAATGATAGACCATTAATACCTATGTTTTATACAAAATTTTTCCACTATGAAGAGTATACATTTTGTGATATGAAAGATATGACAATTAGTATGGTTTATAGAAAATATGTTATTTTTTTCAAATTAATTGGATCGATGAATATATGTGTGTCACTAAGGTGTCTGTAATGATTATCAAGGATATATAACAAGTGATCATGATATGATTGTATATGGGGAGGCATTTTAGTAACTTTGTGGAAATGGTGTAGTGAGAAGAAATGTTACTACAAAACATGATAGTGAGAGTAGACTCATGTTCATGTTTACTCAAAACGCGTTTTTTCCTAGAAAAGGGGACATTAGCGTGACGAGGAATCAGGATTTCAATTTTTATTTCTTAATAAAAATACTATTAAATTAATATATATATATATATATATATTATTGTTCTTATGATGGAGATGATCAATAACTCATCCAAGTCAAGCTCTGTGATTTATCTTAAGATGATCACATATATTCTTGGATCTAAGGACATTGTTGATGATAATGAAGAAGAATAGGTAAAATGTGGTGGTTTTTGTTTAAGAAAAAATAACTATAAAAGAATTGAAGTAAATTGGAATCAATGGATGAAGAAATGGGTGGAATATACTTTCAATCTTTACGAGGATTCTAATCTTGTGGAACACCCTATCATGTCAATGAATATCGTGGACCATCATATAGAGCCAAATGATGTTCTGTTTTATTCATATAAAGAAGTGGAAGAAGAATTAGGTAAAGCTAAAAAGATATATTTTATATTTTAGTTGGATTAGAGATTGGCCCACATGTGGTAAAGATTCTTTGGGTTTCTTTTATTGTTTATAGTCTTTTTATATCTCTCTATACTAGAGATATAATGATGAGTGAAGGGGAATAAGAGGAGACCTATGTCTTGATAGAATTAAAATTTTAGAGTTCTTCTAAAACATCAAAAGAAGTAGTAAAAAAGACTAATGGTTATGAATATGGAAATTTTGATGGACCTCACGAATCATAAGGTCATGATAATGATTATGATGGTGCTGTTAAAATGCATCTATCTAATTTTATTTTTATGCCTCAGCTTTAGCTAGGTCTGTGTTTATACTAGTTTTTATTCAACCTGTGGGTGGTGATAACTCTGGCATTGGTGATCTGAGAGCATATGTTTAATGTGATGAATCCTAAGGTTCTACAATACATAAGCTAATTCATAGAGATGAACCATCTTCCTCAATAGTGGACGATGCACCATTAAAGGGGGATTCATCTCCTCATTCCATGATTCTATGTGTTTTTTTTCAGAATTGGATGATAAGGATGATAATGATGATGATAAAAGTAGTACACCATAGTATGGGGGACTAAATATCTTGTTTCATATAATATATTCAAAGGGAAATCTAGTAGAGAATATTGATTAAACTGGAATGTTGTATACTTGTAGTTTTGATGCTACAACAGCTTTTTATGAACATGCCAAGGTTGTCTTTACTAGTTTAGATAGAATTTCATAACCTATATCAACTTCTCCTTAAATTCCTCCATAATATGTGTCTAATGATGATTTATAATCTGTCAAATGGAAAATGAAGTTTGATTTTATTGATGTTCTTAGATCCCAATCTCCATGAGTTAACAAGATCAGAAAAGCTGATACAAGGAACATCATTGAAATAGACATATTCCATATTCAACCCAAATTATTTTTTAAGATTCTTGAGGTAGATACTGAATATATAAGGTCATAAAATGATATTTAAGCTATGGATTCTATAATAGATGATATGAGTTCCAATTTTTCTACATTCGAGGCATCTATATTGGAGATGTTGGTGACTGTACCACCAATTGTTGCTTCAACATCCTCTTCTCTAAATCCTATTTCTTTTGTAGATCTTGAGGTCATAAGATCTATTGTTAGAGTGTATTTTCATGAAATCATTGGTGATGATAATAACCCTCATCATGAGGACCTTCAAAAAATCAATAATCATGGTGAGTATATATATAAACTGGTAATGGCGTTTTTGAACAAAGCTAGAAGTGATAGAGATACTTTCAGGAACCAGATATGGTCTCCATCAAAACCGGAACCTACCCCATTCTGTGGCATGTTCAGAAGGGAATTCGATATCCCCATGGGATAGAAATAGTTTATGGGTATATTATACAATTGTATGGGAATTATTTAACCAAGTTATGATACTTAAAACAACCATTGACGAAGAATAAACCGAATCTGAAAATACTGGGAAAACAATCCTTAATTTAAATTAAGATCTAAATACAAGGTTTTATACAATATAGAAGAAGTCCAAAAATATTAAATGTAGAATAAAAATATCCCACATACCACCACATGACAAGGGGTTATCACCCACGAGATGAATCATCAACGTTGCACCACAGAAGAAACCAACGAACAGAACTGGCATCTCCAATGTCCATTCCCTTACGCGTGTCAAACACAATACAATATACTTAAACACATAAGTTTATGTAATGTGTGATCCTAATCCAAATAGTACACCACCAAAAAATATTCCTTTTATAAACCTGATAAGATATAAATCTTGCATGTTTTTGTAAAAGGAATTGGAAGAAACAATTTCTATAGATTGTGACCTTTAAATGAAAATAGTTTTCAAGGGGTAACATTAAATAATGAACAATATTAAATAAAAAAATTAAATCTACTAAATTTTCCAGGCAAACACACCATAGTCCAAAGGTAAATACCACGTAGTCAATAGACAGTAAACACGATAACACCCATAGGCACTAGTTCATTATGAGCCCAAGGTACCTCGTATCTGTATGTGAAAATAACCATATCAATAACTATTCTCTTTCACAACCCACTAGTATAGAACATACCCATAACCTAGTGTTTGACAATCATAACCATTATAGTTTTTTTGTCTTTGTCAAACATGCTATGTGAAACTGGGAAAAAATACTCCGGATCACTAGCGTACAAGTACACGTCCACCCCCAAGATACTCATGTTTCCCACATTGTGATCAATCAAGTAAAACATTATATCAAATTTAATTTTCACATAAAACGCAATATATGGTCATAGAGACTAAAAATTATATCTAGATATTCTTTTCTCCCTTTCTGTAATTCAATAATCGCTCTAACATTTTCATAAAACAATTTAAAGAAGTACAACCATTATTTTCAAATAAAATCCATTTAAAAAACCATAATTTGAAACCAGAATCACTCCAAAATTACCCAAAACCAGAATTTAAATCCCTAAAACAATTTAATAGAATCATTTCATGAACCATAAAACAAACCCTATTGATACAACAAGGAACACACACAAAAAAAAACTCATTTTTTAAAAACAATTCACTTCAAAATAAACAGAAAAACCAATGATACCAACAAAGATTTTTTACACAACAAAAATTGAAGGGGAAAATGCTAAAATATTAATCAAGCTAAGATAGCTCATCAATAAATTGATTCACATCAAATTACCTACCATGTTTGTTAAAACCCTCAAATCCTTGTGTGAAACATCAATCACATAACCTCCACCCCTCAATTGTGTGAAAATGAATCAAAACCAACAATATTGGACCAAGAGACTCAGAAACATACCCTTAGTATGAATCCCTATCTTCTGGAAATTTAGAGATTTATGAAAAGTGGGCAAAAACTTAAGGAAATGGAAGGAACTTATAAGGAAACTCACTTACTTAAGAAACATTGAATAAATCACCCCAAATACACCAATAGTTGAATCTCCAAGCCTCCAAAATTGAACGGTATGTTCTAATAAGGCTGATTAGGTCGAGTGGAGACTAAAATGGGGGGAAAGTGTAAATAATGAAGGATTTATGGAAACAAATCCATTTGAAAATATGGAGGATTTGAGAAACCTTGAGGAACATCACCCTAATCTGCAATTATGATGAGATTCAAAGGTGAAAAATTGAACATTGGGGTGAGCCTATAGTTCATGGGATCCATTGAGATGTAAAATAACTAAAATATGTTAAAATATGAATGATATATAAAAGAAATAAATAATTTCTTTAAATATAGAATTGGTATAATGGTTTGGCCCAACGCCAGAATAAATCACCCAAATCCACCATTATTATCAGTTCTTAACGGGACCAAATAGATATAGTGGGTTAAATAGGTTAGGTTAGGACAATTGATATGTCTATTGGGAGGATTTTTTTGAATATCTATGGTGTTATAAAAGAAATAGATTTTGTTGTTAATTCTAGAGATGGGATCATGGTTTGGCCCAAATCATGATGAAACCACCCTTTATCCAAAAATTACTAGGAAACCCCCACAAAAAAAGATAGAATTCAATGTATATGAATACTAACATTAAAATCCGTCATTTATGTCACAATTCTACCCACTATAAAAATATTATACCCTAAAAAATTCATCTTTATTCCTGATAAGGTAAGATAAATGTAAACTTCTATTTGAGCCAATTCTTCTTCTCCCATGTCTCATGCTCATTAGTCCCTTGCTGCTAACAGACTCAAACCATAGTAGTAGAATTCCATTGAGGAATTATTTCATGGGAGTCCACAATATGCAATTTTCTCTCAACCACAAATAGAATAGGTTCCAACTCCATCCCTTCCCAACATCCAACATGGGATGGGTAAGGATTGTTTTTATTTAGTTGGGAGATGTGAAACACATCATGGATCGATGAAAAATGGGAGGGAAATCTAATAAGTATTCCACATTACCAATACTACAAATTATATAAAAAGTTCCCACATACATTGGTGTTAGCATCCATTGCATACCAAGATGGCGAAGACCCAAGTGAGGTGACAGTTTCAGGAATACCCAGTTCCCCATGGAAAACTTGAAAGCTTGATGCCTCTTATTAGCATAAGACTTGTGTCGACTATGGGATTTAAAAAACCATTGTATAATCAATTGATCATTTTCTAACATCTCATGTACAATACTCAATCCTAGTAGAGAGGTATCACTAACCACCACTGATCATAAAAGTGATCTACACAGGTGACCATAAAGCACAATGAATGGTTCCATCTTGATTGAGGATTGATAGCTATTGTTATAAGAAATCTCTACCAATCCCAAATGTAAATCCCATGAACCATCAAAATACAACACACATGACAAAAGCATGTCTTCTAGAATCTGACTATCCCACATGGTCTAACCATCCATTTGAGGTTGGTATATCGTACACAAGTTAAATGTCGACTCCAATGCCTTCGGAAGGTCATTACAAAAAATGAGAGCTTAAAGGAGGGTCTCTATCTGAAACGATTGATTATGGAACACCATGGATCCTCACATTTTCATTCACAAACAACCATCCTAATTCCTCCACATTGGTGGAATCATTGATTGGAATGAAATATTCCAATCTGGTGAGATGATCAATCACCACCTATATAGTTTTATTTCCCCGCGGTGTACTAAGATATCCAACTATGAAATACATAGAATCATTATCAAACATCTAGGTAGGAATGGGTAACGACTGAATAAAACTAGAGGGAATTTTATTCTCTGATTTCACCTGTGGGCATTATTATCATCTTGATACAAAGTTATCTATGTATCCTCACATGCCTAGCCACCATAACCAGCGTCAAGCGTCATAATACATTTTGGTGGAACCATGATCGATCCCCCCCCGATACTGTTTGCTATCCTGCATTACCACCTTCCATAAAGACAAATTCACCTCTAAGAAGCCTTTGAATCAAAAGATACACTCCGGAGATGAAGACCAATTAGAATAAATATCCGCATAATGAAGAAACTACCTTTACCACCAACTTAGCTCATAACTGGGCTTCCCCCACTAAATCAACTCCAAAATAGAAGGGTTCAATTGAACGCTCTCCAATAATGCACCTCAAATATAATCCTTGGTCTCCACATGAATCTAAGAATGGTGAACCATTAGAGTCCCCTCATCACTTGAAATCCTCAAAGCCTTCATTGATACTATTTTCCTCAAGGATTAATCCACCACATTACCCTTCCTCATGGTGGAGACTATATCGATGTAGAACCCCTACAAGTACTCGATCCAACACATCTTCTTTAGGTTATAATACTTATGTGAGAAGATATAGGCTCAAATATTGTTATCAGAATAGACTAAAAACATCTCCCCAAATATGTAATAATGCAAAGTCTTTAAAAAATTCATCAGATTGGCAAGATCCATGTCATGGGTCTGTGAATTCTTTTCGTGTGGTCATGGTTGGTAAGAACCACAGACCACCACATGATAATCCTTCAAAAGAACAAACTGGTGACCCAGTCCTGAAGCATCACAATAAAAAACAAAGCCCTATCCATATTCTAGAAATATCCGCACAGGGGTGGTATTCAACCGCCACATAATCTCCTCAAAGTTTTCCTTACATTCTAGGCCCCAAACAAACTCCACCCCCTTCCAAGTGAGAGTGGTCATGGGAAAATTAATTCGATAGAAATTCCAAACAAAATGGCCATAGTATCCTTCCAACATGAGGAATCATCTAATATAAAACACATTCTTTGGTTGTTCCCATGAAATCACTACACTGATCTTCTCATGATACACCAAAACACCCTTCTCCGAGATCACATTCCCTGGAAACATTACCACCCTAATCCAAAAGTCTCACTTGAATATCATTGAATAAAAGAGGTTGTCCCACAATGTTCCCAACATGATTCATAAATGATGATCATGCTCCTACTTTGATCTAGATTAATCCTAGAAATTTTCAACGAATACCGCGACAAAAGAGTCAGGATACTATAGGAACACACTATTGATGAGTTCCATAAAGACCGTAGGAGTGTTGGTCAACCGTAAAGGCCCGAACAAGTACTCAAAGAGGTTGTACATGATTTGGGATGTTGTCTTAGAGGTATCATACTCCTTAACCCTATGTTTATGGTATCCAGAATGAAATTATATCTTAGAAATCCACTTATCGCAATTAAACTGATCCAACAAGACATCTATTCAACGAAAAGGATATTTTTCCTTCATGGATACATTATGCAGCTTCGGGTAGTCAATACACACCTAGAGGGATCCATCCATCATCATTGAAGAATGAAAAATGAGACCCAAGGAGAGATGCTTGGGAGAATAAATCCATTAGATTACTAGTCTTATAGCTATATCTTTAATTCCCTCAGCTTAGTGGGGGCCATATGATATGAGGGAAGTGATGCCATCTGTTTTCCCAAACGCCAAATTGATCGAGAACTCCAAGTATTTATTAAGGGGAAATCTTCAAAAGTCATCTAGGAATACATCTGGAAACTCATCCACTATAGAAGGTTTCCCACCCTCAGAAGAATTGCCATTTTCCTCTAGTACAAGCAATGATTACAAGAAGACAATATTTCCCAACTCTGGGAGTGTAGGTCATTCATGACCCAACTAAGGATCTCAGTCCCCATAAAAAACACGAGGACCACAAAAGATATATATCCAAAACCAATAGGTCCCACTCCATATCTTTCCCAGATATTGTACATGGACCCGAAGGGCACCTAAGACCCAACTCCATTTTCATACATAGTGACGTCACCAACTCCACCATAATAGATAAAAACTAAGTTTGAAAATATAGGGTCCTCATAAAATGGGCAGAGATAAATTATATAGATGCACCAGTATCGAATAGAGAAGCAACTATAAAAGATGCAATCAAGATGGAACCTCAAACTGTTGAAGGCCCTGCAACTAATCTCATTGGTTCCTGCTTCACTAAATGATGATACCTACTCTCTTCCTGAGAATGGTTTCTTGCATTTGGATCTAACCTAAAATGGATCTTCCGAGAAGATGATCTGGCCCAGCTACAATGGACGCCAAATCGAGATCCCCCTATCCTTCCCAGGTCTAACTAAACCATCACTCCCTAGAATCCATTAATACTACCCCACTCTAGAGTTTATGTTCCATCCTGCAAAATTGATTCAAGTGTCCCATACCTCCACCCTACTATAAGGGATTAATAGGATATGTGCATGTTGGTCAGGTGTGCCATAGACTCCCAAACTGGTGGCACACAATGGAATTTACATCATAATCCACTAAAAAACTACATAGAAGGTTGGCCTGAACTACCACCCCCCACCTTCATACCCTACTCCTCTTTTCATCCATTTCATCCCAGAAGCGTTACCACTTCCCATCACAGACACTTCTCCATAGAATCCAAACCTCCCCTTGCAGCCATTATCTACTATACAGGCGTGATCAACCACCTCGACATAAGTCTTAAACTTGAACAATAAGACCATGGAATAGATCCCTCACTGCAAGCCCCTCTCAAACTTCTGAGCCTTCATCTACTAATTGGAGTCCATTTTCCGAGCATACCGCACAATCTCAGACAAATGGTTAGAATAATCCATCATGGAATGATCCCCATGAAACATCTCTATAAACACCGAGTATGTAGCATATTCCAAAACATCCGGGTTGTTATAGTCATTGAAGGTATCATTGAAGTCCTTAAATCTCATTTTTTCATGCTTATTGTCATTAATAAAATATTCCCACTATAAGGCCCCAGCCTTAAACCTTAATTAATCTTGAGTTATTACAAGATTACACATTGAGGATCTTTTTAGGTTTAGAGTTTTAGAGAATTAGATCATGAAACTTGCATTACATTCCACATTTAAACAAAGTGGTTACATAAAAGACAGTATTCATTCTTCCCATAAACGGAAACATATTTAAAATAAAACATGGATTCTTTCTTGACACATCCTTGACACTATCATCACATCATGTACCCTTCCCTTGACCTGTGAAAAACATTTCAAAAACTTGGGATAAGCATAAAAAGCTCAGTAAGGGATATATAGATATGGAAAGGAAACATGAGTACATATATACATAAGAATGAAATCATACTTTACCCATAAAACATAGGCATATCAAATCATGAATAAATCATAGAAATCATAAGACACAAAAGGTAACTTGAGGCATTCATAACATTCTTACATAGGGAGTAACCCTCTTGGTTATGTTTTGGAATACCCATCACAGTATATTCCCTAAATCTCTTCGGAGAAACCTCAATGTTTCACTCCTTCGTATTACCCAATGCATTGGAGAGCTATATCGGGCTCACCCGCACTTAGTTTATCATGGAACCACCCGTTTTCATAACAATTCCCAAGAACCATAACATAAATGTATCACATAAAACATGCATAAAGGAAACATAACATTTCCACATTTCAATCACAATATAACATTTTTGTATATTGAAATAATGAATCCATTCAAAAAGAAACCATTTCCAAAACCATTTAAAACATTTAATAAAGAGATTTTTGAATCAAAGTGTCCCATACCACCTTGAAGCTTAAAATTTTAAACCATTAATATCCATATAAATAAATCCTTAAAACAAGTTTTAAAACATGGATATTAATAAGAACAAATAATTAAAACATTTAAAATGATATTTTGGTTAAAGGGGTTTTACCAAAATTAGAGACACTTTAATACAATAATTGAGGAATAAAATTTAGTCAGAACTTTATAATATAATGAGAATAAATGGATTCGTGATATAATACTCCAAAGGACAGTATATACACCATATAATAGTGAATTGGTGCATAACAACAATTAACCCTCAATAGAAATGTCAAATGTGATGAAATCCCTTATAAAGAAAGTATCCTTAAATTAAGGACAAATCAACCTCAAAAATATGTGTGAAAAATATAAATACACCCAATATAAGTGGATATTAAGTGTAAAACAATAAAAGGTCATTCACACATATTCAATGGATGACATATTCAATGACTACATGTTGAACCCAAAGAAATCGAAATTGGGTTAAAAAGTTCCCTTGACAGCCTAACGGCATCACATCAAAATGAGTTGATGAGAGATAAAAAGTGTATCTCATCACTTGGACATAAAATTTACATAAATAAGGATATATGAGAACATATCCCAAAATAACAATTTGTAATTTAAAATACCCAACAAAAGAAGTCATTATAAAAAAGGGGAGGGAGAAAGGTTCCCTTACCGACATGGGTATCTTTCAAAACACACACCCCATGAAAGAAGGACAATAGATAATTGATGTAAATACTCATAAACGAATGTATATTACACAAAGAGTAGAATAATGGGCAGTACATACACCACTCATTGGAATTTGTTGCAAATGTATCATAAATCTCACGGGAATAAAAGTGAGATGAAAAATCCCTTACGAAAACTCGGCAGCCTAACGGAGCTACATAAAACTTCCGAATATGGATTGATGAGATAAAATAGGGTATCTCATCACATTACAATGAAATGTATATAAATAGGAATATAAAATAACATACCCCAACATTACAAAGAGGATCTTAAAAGAAGTGACATAAAGAAGAGTACTTAAAAAGAATGAGAGAGGTTAGATCTCTTACGAAAGTTCGGCAGCCTAACAGCGCCACTCAAAACTCCCAAATTGATTGATGAGAGAGAATAGGGTCTCTAATAACATGAACATAAAAATTACAGTAAGTTTAATATAAAAGATCATCCCAATAACAAGAAATATGAGCTTTAAAAGGGATGACATAAAAGTGTGTACTTAAAAAGAAAGAGAGGAGTAGGATCCCTTACCTCGGGTCCGACTTGACTCGATCGTTCTTTAATATCCTGAAAAATAAACTTGAGTTAATTTCAACTTCCTTAAGAACCTTTTTCAAGTTCATTATTCCTCTTATATCACTTATTACCATGTCATAAACATTATGTAATCATTTAAGTTAATAATATTTGTTTTGCCGATATTTGGTTCCTAAGTCGAAAGTGGACTTCTTACAATTACATGTTGTTCGTGTGGACAAATGTTTATTATATCAAGAATTTTATTCATGATTTAGATATCATATATTTCATATATATCCAGTACATTCATGAATTTATAACGTTACATAATCATTTAGAGGTAAGAAATGAAATGCACCGTTCATGGAGACGGTAAGCTGTACGTACGCATGAACGCTACTTTCATTTCTATTTCGTATTTTATAGAAAGGAATAATAATGATATAAAGGTATATTATAATTCCAGTATAATATCATATATAATATCATAGTTCCATCCTTTATACGTCCCACATATGGTATTTAACGAATCAAATCACTTTGAGGGGGCGGTAGTCCGCACTTCCTAAAATGAAGATATCGCGTATACCCATAATGGATGCCATAAAGGTAAGACACAAATGAAAAATACAGAAGCATAAGTAAAACATAAACATATTATATATCATATATAAAAATAGTGACATCATAATGGCCACCTTTGAAGGTGTTAAATGAGTATTGAACAATCATCGTTTCGGGAGGCAGAATTTCGCCATCCACAGAAACCGTATGTTCATTAACCATTTGATGTAGTTGTGTGAGAGTTTAGCTCGAATAAATATTATAACAACATCATTGTATATTTAATATACTGGTTTTGTTACAAAAGTAGTAAATAAAAAGAGTTTAGGGTATTGGAGAAGAAAAATGAAACAAATGAACATGAGGGAATGAATTACCATTAAAAGTGTAAATCCTTTTGATTTGAGCCAAAAGGCTTCCTTTGAACGGATTATGCCCAAAAGGAATCCTCTAGGATGAGGCGAAGGATGTGGAGAGAGTAAATGGGCAGGGGTTGGCCGAGCCAAAGGCTTTAGGAGTGTGTGAAATGAGGTAGAGGTGGGGGCCTTTTATAATAGGAGAGGAGGGGCACTTTTGGAAAGTAAGAAATATTACTTTATTTGAAAATGTTTTTCGGTTTTAAAAGTTCCCAAATTGATATAATTAGTGGATAAGGTGATAATGGTTCGAAATCCACCCATCCAATAAGTTTAGGACATGTTTAGGTCATAGAGTCTACATTATCTTCTCATTTTATTTAAATCGTCAGATAATGATGTCATCGCTGCATCATTATGATGTCATAAATAATTTAATTTATTTAATGTCTAAAAATTGTAAATAAATTACTATGATGTAGGAAATCTTTTTATCTTTCCAATTACTATTTATAAAAAAAATCTGACTTGTATAACCCCACTTAAAAATTGTTTTAGTAAAACCTATCATGTTTGTGTCATTTTTACTTTTACATTAAATAAAAAGTTATTTATGTCATTTCCCAACCAAAGTGGCTCCATGGGGTCCCCAAGTTTACCCATGGATTGTCTTGGTCGGCCATTACTCATCCAATAAGGTTAGGACAAGTTTCATGGTGTTTTCACATTTTTATAATATCATTTTTACATTAAATTACACTAATTACCTCTAATCGCGATTAATGAAAAAAAGTTACTATTCACCAAAAAATTATTTTCATCCCATTGAACCACATTTTACATAATAATTACAACCATGTATGTCTGATTTTCAAAATTCAATACACATTAGTGGTAAAATTTCATTTAACTGAAAATCAGTTTGCTTGTTTACCACTTAGTGGTTTCACTATTCATCAAAAATTGGATTTTTTCAGAAAAATAACAAAACTTCACCCTAAGCTATATTTGATATTCCGAATTCAAAAATGAAGTCATTTTTACAAAATTCAAAAAATACTAGTCACATTAATTAATTTAATAATTAATTCCCACTGTCATAGCAAATTGCGTGTTTTTATAAAACAATAAGTATCAAAAGATTGACTCTAGTTTAAGTCTGATTTCAAAGTGAAATTAATTCCAACGACCACTATTGGATGTAATGGTAAAAATATTTTCTAATTTAACTTTAAAACCAATTCAAAATATTATCTAATGATATAAATAAATTAGATTAAAAAGATGTTTTGAATTAAAACACAACATTATACACTATTCATTAAAAAATGAACTTTATCGGAAAAATACCAAAAAATTACAGAAAGTAAAATTTGATGTCCCGATTCTTAATAAGAGTATTATTTGGTCCAAAAGAATGTATAAGAGTGATCAAAACTATATTTAATGACAATTCTCCATTAAAAGGCGATAAGTGAACCTTTAGTGAAAACTAGGGAATATACGCCTAAAATTGAATTTTTTCTGTATTTTAAGCCTTTAACTTTTATTGGATAAATGTAAAAAACATTAAAAAACATATATAATCATATTTTAGTTATTTATATCCATTCCCGCCAATACAACGACTACATGTTAACTACCATTTGAAATAATATTATTTTATTATTAGAGTGCAACGTAAGATTCCCAAGAAACTCGTTGTTGCGTGTTGGGTACGCCATCGAGCATAGCGTCCCCTTTTAAGTCATATTAATATTTTATTCAAAAAAATGGATAAATATGAAAATGTAATATTCTTTATTTACCTGGGGTGTTACATCCTTCCCCCCTTTTGGGAATTGCGTCCTCGCAATTTTTAAAATTGAGCTTGGAAACATCCTTGAAAGTCCCACATCAGAACAAAAGTCGGTAAAACAAACACTTTAAAATAAAGAAAGATAATTACAAAGGTCACCCGAGTTAACCCATACTATGATTCCAAGTATGAAAATATGGACATGGAGGAAAAAACAAAGGGTCATGTTGTAATGGAGAGTGATAGAAAACATGTTTAGGAGAAAGTTAACCACGAGAAAATCACAAACTTGTGATGGGTTAAACGGTATTTGATTCCCCAGTAGGAAAAGTTAATAGACAAAATTTTTGTTTTAAGTTACATTTTATTGAGGAATTTATTCATAAGGAAACATAATCACTTATCATATTGACTTTCAACTTTTATTAGATTCCTTACACAAACTCATATTTTCTCCAAAAGACGAGTATTTAGGAAGACTTCTTCACATTAAGAGTACTATAATCAACTTCTAGATAATCACCTAATCGAAAAAATAGAACTATATACTTCCCATGTCTTTAGACTTTAACCAAAACCAAAAAGGTTATTACAAGATCAGATAATCCAGAAATGGATAACCCTTTATTAAAAGAAAATCTATTCTTAACCTCCAAAATTTGTCCAACAAAACCCAAAGTTCAACGAGGACCATTCTATAATCAATTTTTCCATAAAATTATTCAAATTAAACCAAACTAAGATTGAAACCCAAATATTTGAAGGATTTAGTCACATATTCTTCCAAGTTAAATCGTAACATTTATCTCCAAACAACATCAGTTGCTCCTAAAGTCTTGTATTGAAAAGTAATTAACCTAATCACATATCCTCCATGATAGGTTAATCATTTTCATAAATAACCCAAAATAAAGTTACTCTTAATTCATAAAATCATATAACTAGAATGAATCGGTCAAACTAACCAGGGACTTCACGTAGTCCAGTGGTAGGCGATAAATACCAATCGCACTTTGGTTGTGGGTTCGATTCCCGCAGCTTTGTCCGACGTGATGGGATGTCACACGGTCTGCGTGTTGTCCTTTTTCCAAAACTATATAATTCTTAAAACATTCCCCAAAAAGAGATAAAATCTTCAAGAATAATCATAACATATTTTAACCTCAAGTTTATCTCATGCCCTTCATTTTCCATCATATCATATAATAACCCATAATTACCTCAAATGTAAGGATCATATAAACCCTAATGGTTACCTTAATAATTATTACCTGAATTTCCACATCGAGTTGGCCATCTCGTACATGATTCATTAGAGAACTCACCAATGTTGAAGTGATTGATCATGACTCCTTGATAGTTGGTTTAGAACAACTATGAGATTCCTCATTGAATCCCCCATCTCATCCAGTATCTTAATCAGAGAACCACCACAGTTTCCTTCAAACCCATTGTCACTTTGGTGCCTGCTAGATCCAGCCATTTACTAAAACCAAAAAGTTCAGAGTGAGTATATCAACCAAACCATCATGTACTAATGAGGAAGGTAAACACTAAGATATACTTACTCATTCACTTTATCTAAAATTAGGACTCTTTCTGAAATCCTAACCATTATGGTAATTTCACTTATGCTTATAGAATTACCTAACCTCTAAAGTTATCTAAACCGACCTTTGATACCAACTATAAGGCCCCAGCCTTAAACCTTACTTAATCTTGAGTTATTAAAAGATTACACATTGAGGATCTTTTCAGGTTTAGAGTTTTAGAGAATTAGATCATGAAACTTTCATTACATTCCACATTTAAGCAAAGTGGATACATAAAAGACAGTATTCTTTCCTCCCATAAACGGAAACATATTTAAAATAAAACATGGATTCTTTCTTGACACATCCTTGAAAATATCATCACATCATGTACCCTTCCCTTGACCTGTGAGACACATTTCAAAAACTTGGGATGAGCATAAAAAGATCAGTAAGGGATATATAGATATGGAAAGGAAACATGAGTACATGTATACATAAGAATGAAATCATACTTTACCCATAAAACATAGGCATATCAAATCATGAATAAATCATAGAAATAATAATACACAAAAGGTAACTTGAGGCATTCATAACATTCTTACGTAGGGAGTAACCCTCTTGGTTATGTTTTGGAATAACCATCACAGTATATTCCCTAAATCTCTTCGGAGAAACCTCAATGTTTCACTCCTTCGCGTTACCCAATGCATTGGAGAGCTATATCGGGCTCACCCGCCCTTAGTTTATCACGGAACCACCCATTTTCATAACAATGCCCAAGAACCATAACATAAATGTATCACATAAAACATGCATAAAGGAAACATAACATTTCCACATTTCAATCACAATATAAAATTTTAGTATATTGAAATAATGAATCCATTCAAAAAGAAACCATTTCCAAAACCATTTAAAACATTTAATAAAGAGATTTTTGAATCAAAGTGTCCAATACCACCTTGAATCTTAAAATTTTAAACCATTAATATCCATATAAATAAATCCTTAAAACCATTTTGAAAACATGGATATTAATAAGAACAAATAATTAAAACATTTAAAACGATATTTTGGTTAAAGGGGTTTTACCAAAATTAGAGACACTTGAATACAATAATTGAGGAATAACATTTAGTCAGAACTTTATAATATAATGAGAATAAATGGATTCATGATATAATACTCCAAAGGACAGTATATACACCATATAAGAGTGAATTGGTGCATTACAACAATTAACCCTCAATAGAAATGTCAAATGTGATGAAATCCCTTATAAAGAAAGTATCCTTAAATTAAGGACAAATCAACCTCAAAAATATGTGTGAAAAATATAAATACACCCAATATAAGTGGAAATTAAGTTTAAAACAATAAAAGGTCATTCACACATATTCAATGGATGACATATTCAATGACTACATGTTGAAACCAAAGAAATCGAAATTGGGTTAAAAAGTTCCCTTGACAGCCTAACGGCATCACATCAAAATGAGTTGATGAGAGATAAAAAGTGTATCTCATCACTTGGACATAAAATTTACATAAATAAGGATATATGAGAACATATCCCAAAATAACAATATGTAAATTAAAATACCCAACAAAAGAAGTCTTATAAAAAAGAGGAGGGTGAAAGGTTCCCTTACCGACTTGGGTATCTTTCAAAACATACACCCCATGAAAGAAGGACAATATATCATTGATGTAAATACTCATAAACGAAATTATATTACACAAAGAGTAGAATAATTTGCAGTACATACACCACTCATTGGAATTTGTTGCAAATTTATCATAAATCTCACAGGAATAAAAGTGAGATGAAAAATCCCTTACGAAAACTCGGCAGCCTAACGGCGCTACATAAAACTTCCGAATATGGATTGATGAGATCAAATAGGGTATCTCTTCATATTAAAATAAAATGTATATAAAGAGGAATATAAAAGAACATCCCCCAACATTAGAAAGAGGAGATTAAAAGAAGTGACATAAAGAAGAGTACTTAAAAAGAAAGAGAGAGGTTAGATCTCTTACGAAAGTTCGGCAGCCTAACGGCGCCACTCAAAACTCCCAAATTGATTGATGAGAGAGAATAGGGACTCTCATAACATGAACATAAAAATTAATGCAAGTTTAATATAAAAGATCATCCCAATAACAAGAAATATGAGCTTTAAAAGGAATGACATAAAAGTGTGTACTTAAAAAGAAAGAGAGGAGTAGGATCCCTTACATCGGGTCCGACTTGACTCAATCGTTCTTTAATATCCTGAAAAATAAACTTGAGTTAATTTCTACTTCCTTAAGAACCTTTTTCAAGTTCATTATTCCTTTTATATCACTTATTACCATGTCATAAACATTATGTAATCATTTAAGTTAATAATATTTGTTTTGCCGATATTTGGTTCCTAAGTCGAAAGTGGACTTCTTACAATTACATGTTGTTCGTGTGGACAAATGTTTATTATATCCAGAATTTTATTCATGATTTAGATATCATATATGTCATATATATCCAGTACATTCATGAATTTATAACGTTACATAATCATTTAGAGGTAAGAAATGAAATGCACCGTTAATAGAGACGGTAAGCCGTACGTACGCATGAACGCTACTTTCATTTCTATTTCGTATTTTATAGAATGGAATAATAATGATATAAAGGTATATTATAATTCCAGTATAATATCATATATAATATCATAGTTCCATCCTTTATTCGTCCCACATATGGTATTTAATGAATCAAATCACTTTGAGGGGGCGGTAGTCCGCACTTCCTAAAATGAAGATATCGCGTATACCCATAATGGATGCCATAAAGGTAAGACACAAATGAAAAATACAGAAGAATAAGTAAAACATAAACATATTATATATCATATATAAAAATAGTGACATCATAATGGCCACCTTTTAAGGTGTTAAATGAGTATTGAACAATCATCGTTTCGGGAGGCAGAATTTCGCCATCCACGGAAACCGTATGTTCATTAACTATTTAATGTAGTTGTGTGAGAGTGTAGCTCGAATAAATCTTATAACTACATCATAGTATATTTAAGATACTGGTTTTGTTACAAAAGTAGTCAATAAAAAGAGTTTAGGGGGTTGGAGAAGCAAAATAAAACAAATGAACATGAGGGAATTAATTACCTTTAAAAGTGTAAATCCTTTTTATTTGAGCCTAAAGGCTTCCTTTGAAAGGATTCTTCCCAAACGGAATCCTCTAGGATGAGTATAAGGATGTGGAGAGAGTAACTGGGCAGTGGTTGGCCGAGCCAAAGGCTTTAAGAGTGTGTGAAATGAGGTAGAGGTGGGGTCCTTTTATAAGAGGAGAGGAGGGGCACTTTTGGAAAGTAAGAAATATTACTTTATTTGAAAATGTGTTTCGGTTTTAAAAGGTCCCACATTGATATAATTAGTGGATAAGGTGATAATGGTTCGAAATCCACACATCCAATAAGTTTTGGACATGTTTAGGTCATTAAGTCTACATTATCTTCTCAATTTATTTAAATCGTCAGATAATGATGTCATCGCTGCATCATTATGATGTCATAAATAATTTAATTTATTTAATGTCTAAAAATTATAAAAAAATTACTATGATGTAGGAAATATTTTTATCTTTCCAATGACTATTTATAAAAAAATCTGAGTTGTATAACCCCACTTAAAAATTGTTTTAGTAAAACCTATCATGTTTGTGTCTTTTTTACTTTTACATTAAATAAAAAGTTATTTATGTCATTTCCCAACCAAAGTGGCTCCATGGGGTCCCCAAGTTGACCCATGGCTTGTCTTGGTCGTCCATTACTCATCCAATAAGGTTAGGACAAGTGTCATGGTGTTTTCACATTTTTATAATATCATTTTTACATTAAATTACACTAATTACCTATAATCGCGATTAATGAAAAAAAGTTACTATTCACCAAAAAATTATTTTCATCCCATTGAACCACATTTTACATAATAATTAAAACCATGTATGTCTGATTTTAAAATTTCAATACACATTAGTGGTAAACATTCATTTAACTGAAAATCAGTTTTCTTGATTACCACTTAGTGGTTTCACTATTCATCAAAAATTGGAGTTTTTCAGAAAAATAACAAAACTTCACCCTAAGCTATATTTGATATTCCGAATTCAAAAATGATGTCATTTTTAAAAAATTCAAAAAATACTAGTCACATTAATTAATTTAATAATTAATTCCCGATGTCATAGAAAATTGCGTGTTTTTATAAAACAATAAGTATCAAAAGATTGACTCTAGTTTAAGTCTGATTTCAAAGTGAAATTAATTCCAACAACCACTATTGGATGTAATGGTAAAAATATTTTCTAATTTAACTTTAAAACCAATTCAAAATATTATCTAATAATATAAATAAATTAGATTAAAAAGAGGTTTTGAATTAAAACACAACATTTTACACTATTCATTAAAAAATGAACTTTATCGGAAAAATACCAAAAAATTACACAAAGTAAAATTTGATGTCCCGATTCTTAATAAGAGTATTATTTGGTCCAAAAGAATGTATAAGAGTGATCAAAACTATATTTAATGACAATTCTCCATTAAAAGGCGATAAGTGAACCTTTAGTGAAAACTAGGGCATATACGCCTAAAATTGAATTTTTTCTGTATTTTAAGCCTTTAGCTTTTATTGGATAAATGTAAAAACATTAAAAAACATATATAATAATATTTTAGTTATTTCTATCCATTCCGGCCAATACAACGGCTACATGTTAACTACCATTTTAAATAATATTATTTTATTATTAGAGTGCAACGTAAGATTCCCAAGAAACTCGTTGTTGCGTGTTGGGTACGCCATCGAGCATAGCATCCCCTTTAAAGTCATATTAATATTTTATTCACAAATATGGATAAATATGAAAATGTAATATTCTTTATTTACCTAGGGTGTTACATCCTTCCCCCCTTTTGGGAATTGCGTCCTCGCAATTTTTAAAATTGAGCTTGGAAACATCCTTGAAAGTCCCACATCAGAACAAAAGTCGGTAAAACAAACACTTTAAAATAAAGAATGATAATTACAAAGGTCACCCGAGTTAACCCATACTAGGATTCCATGTATGGAAATATGGACATGGAGGAAAAAAAAGGGTCATGTTGTAATGGAGAGTGATAGAAAACATGTTTAGGAGAAAGTTAACAACGAGAAAACCACAAACTTGTGATGGGTTAAACGGTATTTGATTCCCCAGTAGGAAAAGTTAACAGACAACATTTTTGTTTTAAGTTACTTTTTATTGAGGAATTTATTCATAAGGAAACATAATCACTTATCATATTGACTTTCAACTTTTATTAGATTCCTTACACAAACTCATATTTTCTCCAAAAGACGAGTATTTAGGAAGACTTGTTCACATTAAGAGTACTATAATCAACTTATAGATAATCACCTAATCGAAAAAATAGAACTATATACTTCCCATGTCTTTATACTTTAACCAAAACCAAAAAGGTTATTACAAGATTAGATAATCCAGAAAAGGATAACCCTTTATAAAAAGAAAATCTATTCTTAACCTCCAAAACTTGTCCAACAAAACCCAAAGTTCAACGAGGACCATTCTATAATCAATTTTTCCATAAAATTATTCAAAGTAAACCAAACTAAGATCGAAACCCAAATATTTGAAGGATTTATCCACATATTCTTCCAAGTTAAATCGTAACCTTTATCTCCAAACTACATCAGTTGCTCCTAAAGTCTTGTATTGAAAAGTAATTAACCTAATCACATATCCTCCATGATAGGTTAATCATTTTCATAAATAACCCAAAATCAACTTACTCTTAATTCATAAAATCATATAACTAGAAAGGATCGGTCAAACTAACCAGGGACTTCACGTAGTCCAGTGGTAGGCGATAAATACCAGTCGCACTTTGGTTGTGGGTTCGATTCCCGCTGCTTTGTCTGACGCGCAGGGATGTGACACGGTCTGCGTGTTGTCCTTTTTCCAAAACTATATAATTCTTAAAACATTCCCCAAAAAGAGATAAAATCTTCAAGAATAATCATAACATATTTTAACCTCAAGTTTATCTCATGCCCTTCATTTTCCATCATATCATATAATAACCCATAATTACCTCAAAAGTAAGGATCATATAAACCCTAATGGTTACCTTAATAATTATTACCTGAATTTCCACATCGAGTTGGCCATCTCGTACATGATTCATTAGAGAACTCACCAAGGTTGAAGTGATTGATCATGACTCCTTGATATTTGGTTTAGAACAAAAATGAGATTCCTCATTGAATCCCCCATCTCATCCAGTATCTTAATCAGAGAACCACCACAGTTTCCTTTAAACCCATTGTCACTTTGGTGCCTGCTAGATCCAGCCATTTACTAAAACCAAAAAGTTCAGTGTGAGTATATCAACAAAACCATCATGTACTAATGAAGAAGGTAAACACTAAGATATACTTACTCATTCACTTTATCTAAAATTAGGACTCTTTCTGAAATCCTAACCATTATGGTAATGTCACTTATGCTTAAAGAATACCCTAACCTCTAAAGTTATCTAAACCGACCTTTGATACCAACTATAAGGCCCCAGCCTTAAACCTTACTTAATCTTGAGTTATTACAAGATTACACATTGAGGATCTTTTCAGGTTTAGAGTTTTAGAGAATTAGATCATGAACTTGCATTACATTCCACATTTAAACAAAGTGGTTACATAAAAGACAGTATTCATTCTTCCCATAAACGGAAACATATTTAAAATAAAACATGGATTCTTTCTTGACACATCCTTGACACTATCATCACATCATGTACCCTTCCCTTGACCTGTGAAAAAGATTTCAAAAACTTGGGATGAGCATAAAAAGCTCAGTAAGGGATATATAGATATGGCAAGGAAACATGAGTACATGTATACATAAGAATGAAATCATACTTTACCCATAAAACATAGGCATATCAAATCATGAATAAATCATAGAAATCATAAGACACAAAAGGTAACATGAGGCATTCATAACATTCTTATGTAGGGAGTAACCCTCTTGGTTATGTGTTGGAATACCCATCACAGTATATTCCCTAAATCTCTTCAGAGAAACCTCAATGTTTCACTCCTTCGCGTTACCCAATGCATTGGAGAGCTATATCGGGCTCACCCGCCCTTAGTTTATCACGGAACCACCTGTTTTCATAACAATGCCCAAGAACCATAACATAAATGTATCACATAAAAAATGCATAAAGGAAACATAACATTTCCACATTTCAATCACAATATAACATTTTAGTATATTTAAATAATGAATCCCTTCAAAAAGAAACCATTTCCAAAACCATTTAAAACATTTAATAAAGAGATTTTTGAATCAAAGTGTCCCATACCACCTTGAAGCTTAAAATTTTAAACCATTAATATCCATATAAATAAATGCTTAAAACCATTTTGAAAACATGTATATTAATAAGAACAAATAATTAAAACATTTAAAACGATATTTTGGTTAAAGGGGTTTTACCAAAATTAGAGACACTTGAATACAATAATTGAGGAATAAAATTTAGTCAGAACTTTATAATATAATGAGAATAAATGGATTCGTGATATAATACTCCAAAGGACAGTAAATACACCATATAAGAGTGAATTGGTGCATAACAACAATTAACCCTCAATAGAAATGTCAAATGTGATGAAATCCCTTATAAAGAAGGTATCCTTAAATTAAGGACAAATCAACCTCAAAAATATGTGTGAAAAATATAAATACACCCAATATAAGTGGATATTATGTGTAAAAAAATAAAAGGCCATTCACACATATTCAATGGATGATATATTCAATGACTACATGTTGAACCCAAAGAAATTGAAATTGGGTTAAAAAGTTCCCTTGACAGCCTAACGGCATCACATCAAAATGAGTTGATGAGAGATAAAAAGTGTATCTCATCACTTGGACATAAAATTTACATAAATAAGGATATATGATAACATATCCCAAAATAACAATATGTAAATTAGAAGACCCAACAAAAGATGTCTTATAAAAAAGTGGAGGGTGAAAGGTTCCCTTACCGACTTGGGTATCTTTCAAAACATACACCCCATGAAAGAAGGACAATAGATCATTGATGTAAATACTCATAAACGAAATTATATTAAACAAAGAGTAGAATAATGGGCATTACATACACCAATAAATGGAATTTGTTGCAAATGTATCATAAATCTCACGTGAATAAAAGTGAGATGAAAAATCCCTTACGAAAACTCGGCAGCCTAACGGCGCTACATAAAACTTCCGAATATGGATTGATGAGATCAAATAGGGTATCTCATAAAATTAAAATAAAATGTATATAAAGATGAATATAAAAGAACATCCCCCAACATTACAAAGAGGAGCTTAAAAGAAGTGACATAAAGAAGAGTACTTAAAAAGAAAGAGAGAGGTTAGATCTCTTACGAAAGTTCGGCAGCCTAACAGCGCCACTCAAAACTCCAAAATTGATTGATGAGAGAGAATAGGGTCTCTCATCACATGAACATAAAAATTACAGTAAGTTTAATATAAAAGATCATCCCAATAACATGAAATGTGAGTTTTAAAAGGAATGACATAAAAGTGTGTACTTAAAAAGAAAGAGAGGAGTAGGATCCCTTACCTCGGGTCCGACTTGACTCGATCGTTCTTTAATCTCCTGAATAATAAACTTGAGTTAATTTCTACTTCCTTAAGAACCTTTTTCAAGTTCATTATTCCTTTTATATCACTTATTACCATGTCATAAACATTATGTAATCATTTAAGTTAATAATATTTGTTTTGCCGATATTTGGTTCCTAAGTCGAAAGTGGACTTCTTACAATTACATGTTGTTCGTGTGGCCAAATTTTTATTATATCCAGAATTGTATTAATGATTTAGATATCATATATGTCATATATATCCAGTACATTCATGAATTTATAACGTTACATAACCATTTAGAGGTAAGAAATGAAATGCACCGTTCATGGAGACGGTAAGCCGTACATACGCATGAATGCTACTTTCATTTCTATTTCGTATTTTATAGAATGGAATAATAATGATATAAAGGTATATTATAATTACAGTATAATATCATATATAATATCATAGTTCCATCCTTTATACATCCCATATATGGTATTTAACGAATCAAATCACTTTGAGGGGCGGTAGTCCGCACTTCCTAAAATGAAGATATCGCGTATACCCATAATGGATGCCATAATGTTAAGACACAAATGAAAAATACAGAATCATAAGTAAAACATAAACATATTATATATCATATATAAAAATAGTGACATCATAATGGCCACCTTTTAAGGTGTTAAATGAGTATTGAACAATCATCGTTTCGGGAGACAGAATTTCTCCATCCACGGAAACCGTATGTTCATTAACCATTTGATGTAGTTGTGTGAGAGTGTAGCTCGAATAAATCTTATAACAACATAATATTATATTTAAGATACTGTTTTTGTTACAAAAGTAGTAAATAAAAAGAGTTTAGGGGGTTGGAGAAGCAAAATAAAATAAATGAACATGAGGGAATGAATTACCTTTAAAAGTGTAACTCCTTTTGATTTGAGCCTAAAGGCTTCCTTTGAAAGGATTCTTCCCAAAAGGAATCCTCTAGGATGAGGAGAAGGATATTGAGAGAGTAAATGGGCAGGGTTTGGCCGAGCCAAAGGCTTTAGGAGTGTGTGAAATGAGGTAGAGTTGGGGGCCTTTTATAAGAGGAGAGGAGGGGCACTTTTGGAAAGTAAGAAATATTACTTTATTTGAAAATGTGTTTCGGTTTTAAAATGTACCCCATTGATAGAATTAGTGGATAAAGTGATAATGGTTCGAAATCCACCCATACAATATGTTTTGTACATGTGTAGGTCATAGAGTCTACATTATCTTCTCATTTTATTTAAATCGTCAGATAATGATGTCATCGCTGCATCATTATGATGTCATAAATAATTTAATTTATTTAATGTCTAACAATTATAAAACAATTACTATGATGTAGAAAATATTTTTATCTTTCCAATGACTATTTATAATAAAAAATCTGACTTGTATAACCCCACTTAAAAATTGTTTTAGTAAAACCTATCATGTTTGGGTCATTTTTACTTTTACATTAAATAAAAAGTTATTTATGTCATTTCCCAACCAAAGTGGCTCCATGGGGTCCCCAAGTTGACCCATGGCTTGTCTTGGTCGGCCATTACTCATCCAATAAGGTTAGGACAATTGTCATGGTGTTTTCACATTTTTATAATATCATTTTTACATTAAATTACACTAATTACCTCTAATAGCGATTAATGAAAAAACGTTACTATTCAGCAAAAAATTATTTTCATCCCATTGAACCACATTTTACATACTAATTACAACCATTTATGTCTTATTTTCAAAATTCAATACACATTAGTGGTAAACTTTCATTTAACTGAAAATCAGTTTGCTTGATTACCACTTAGTGGTTTCACTATTCATAAAAAATTGGTGTTTTTCAGAAAAATATCAAAACTTCACCCTAAGATATATTTGATATTCCGAATTCAAAAATGATGTCATTTTTACAAAATTCAAAACATAATAGTCACATTAATTAATTTAATAATTAATTCCCGTTGTCATAGCAAATAGCGTGTTTTTATAAAACAATAAGTATCAAAAGATTGACTGTAGTTTAAGTCTGATTTCAAAGTGAAATTAATTCCAACGACCACTATTGGATTTAATGGTAAAAATATTTTCTAATTTAACTTTAAAACCAATTCAAAATATTATCTAATCATATAAATAAATTATATTAAAAAGTGGTTTTGAATTAAAACACAACATTTTACACTATTCATTAAAAAATGAACTTTATCGGAAAAATACCAAAACATTAGACAAAGTAAAATTTGATGTCCCGATTCTTAATAAGAGTATTATTTGGTCCAAAATAATGTATAAGAGTGATCAAAACTATATTTAATGACAATTATCCATTAAAAGGTGATAAGTGAACCTTTAGTGAAAACTAGGGCATATACGCCTAAAATTGAATTTTTTCTGTATTTTAAGCCTTTAGCTTTTATTGGATAAATGTAAAAACATTAAAAAACATATATAATCATATTTTAGTTATTTATATCCATTCCCGCCAATACAACGGCTACATGTTAACTACCATTTGAAATAATATTATTTTATTATTAGAGTGCAACGTAAGATTCCCAAGAAACTCGTCGGTGCGTGTTGGGTACGCCATCGAGCATAGAGTCCCCTTTAAAGTCATATTAATATTTTATTCAAAAATATGGATAAATATGAAAATGTAATATTCCTTATTTACCTGGGGTGTTACACCCACCACCTATGGTTTGGACACTCTAACATAAAATAGAAAAAATTCACCCTAACCACCTCATGATTGTAAAGAAACTCGAACATCCACTCGATTTTCTTGAGCCACTCATCTACTTCTTGGTGTTATGTGCTACCTCGTAATGTATGAGGCTTGTTCTTTAGGAACTCCTGGTATTTTTTCTTACTAGGACTAAACTTATATTCCCTATTAGGAGTTGGAGTGGGAGCTACTCCGTGTCCTAGTTATTGGAAAACCTTGAGAATATCTTCTAACATCATTTGATCAATCGGTGAGGGATAACTCTCTCCAGCATCTTCTCCCTCGTGCATGGGATCATACCAAGGAGGCATGTTTCAATGGAAGGCTACTCTCATAAGATAATTCATCACTACAAATATTCTGAAAATTTTAAGCAATTACACCAAATATAAAAATTTAGAGACATCACAATAGTGAAATAATCAACCACTTCACCCCCACAAGTTATCTCTGCGCAGTCTGCAGCCCGCACGTCCCACCTTGAAGTGAAGTCAAAAAAAAATCCCAAAATCCCATGTGTACTCAATGTTTCTCACAAATGGTAATATCCAGAAACTCTAATCGTAACGGAATATCTAATCCCTGAAAATCATAGCTCTTGTATAAAAAGTGTCATCCTAAAATAATAATATGACCCAAAGAGATAATCCTTCTCCGATACCATTTTATAACAAACCAGATCTCGTCTCCTTCAAATTTGACACCTGTCCTAGTCCATGGTATGTCCCGAAGGGAATTCCTTATCCACATGGGTTGGAACAAGTTCCCGGTATCATAGAAATGGTTTGGGAATGATTTACCTGAGTTAGGATACATAAAAGTACAAATAATGAATAAGAAACCCAATCTAAATATTCATGAAAAACATGCCTTAATTAAAATTCATAACTGAATACAAGGTATTAAAAAAGAAACATGATGTACAAAAATATAAAATGTAGTATTAAAAATAACCCAAGGACGACCACATGACAAGGGGCCATCAACCATGAACTGCCTCCACAATACCGCATCGTGGAAGCAAATAACAACCCAAAACACAATCTCCAAAGGCAATTCCCTTACCTATATCAAACATAATCAATTACAATGACACCCAAATGTGTATTTAGGGTGTAAGAATAATACCCATCGTATACCACTGAAATAGATTCTAGGTTATAAACATAATAAGATAAAAAATTTCATGTTTTTATTGTAATAAATGGTAGAAACTATTTCTAATGAAAATAACCATTAAATGAAAATATTTTTCAAGGGGTGACATTAAATAATGAAAAATTTTAAATAAAACATCATAGCTACTGAAAGTTTCAGCCAAACAAACCAGATTTTGAAGATAAATAGCATGTAGACAATGAGCACTACACATTGGAACACCACTAGAAACTAGTTTGTTGTGTGCTCCATGAACCTCTTATTTTTGTGTGAATTTAACCATACCAATATTTTTTCTCAAGTGCGAGAAACTAGTAAGGAACATACCCATAACCTAGTGGTCCTTAATCATCACAATTATTGTTTTATTAATTTTTTCAATGTCAAACTTTCTATGTGAAATAGGGAGAAAGCACTCCAGATCAATAGTGTACTAGTACACATCTTCCCACATAGATAACCACATTTCTGTCATTGTGATCAAACAAGTTCTACATGATATCAAATATAATTTTTACATAAAACAATAGTTATGGTCATACACACTCAAAACAATTTCAAGAAGTACAACCATGCATTGCAAATAAATTTTATCTAAAAACCCTATTTTGAAACAAAATTCATACCAACATCACACCAAACCAGCATTTTCATCCCTAAAACCATTTAATATAATCATTTCATGTACCCAAAAATAAACCCAATTGATAAAACATGGAATACAAAAAAGCACTAATTTTTTCACAAAAATATTACACTTTAAAATCAACCACTTAACCAATTCTTCCAAAAATAGAATTCAAACACAAAAAAATGGAAGAGGAATATGCTACAAATATTATCCAAAAAAATATAACTCATAAATGGATTCTTATACATTGAATAACCTATTAATGTGTCAAAACACCCAAATAATTGTGAATAAATTTAATCACACCACCTTTTAACCACATGGGAGTGAAAAAAACCCAAAAAAACAAGATTTGACCATGAAACAAAAAACCCTAGGTATGAAGCCCTAGATTTCCAACTTTTGGAGATATAAGAATAGATTGAGAAATCATAAGTAAATGGATGGAACTAAAATGGAAGCTCACTTACTTGAGAAACATTGAAGAAATCACCCCAAATAAACCAATAATTGAATCTCCAAGCAACTAAATTTGAATGGGAGGTTCAAATAAGGCAGAGTAAGTTGAGGGGGGATTGAAATGGGAGAAAAGAGTAATAATTTATGATTTATGAAATAAAAAAAATCCCTTTTCAAATATAGATGATTGGAGAATCCTGGATAAAATTCACCATATTTGGAAATGGATATGACATCCAAAGAGGTAAATGAAACATAGTGTGTGCCTAGGGGTTTGGGGATCTATTGAGATGTCTAATTATTGAAAAATGTTAAAAAATGGAAGAGATATAAAAGAAATATTTTTTTAATCATTAAATGTGCTCATGGGTTTGCCTAATGTGTGAATAAATTAGTAAAATCCATCCAAATTGTGTGTTTCTAAGTGGTACAAATGGATATTGAGGTTTTCATAGTGTATGGGAGTCTAATGTGGATGTGTAATGGGTGAGAGTTTTTGAAAAATTAATGTGTTATAAATGTAATTATTTTTTTTAATATTTATATGGGATCATGGTTTGGCCCAAATCATGAAGAAACCAAACATTCTCACAATATTAATTAGAAACCACTGAAAACAAATAGTTAAAAAAATTACAAAAAAATATTTAAAATAAGTCATGGATGAGATATATACAATCACTAATATTATAAAATACTATATTTCAGGATTTTATATCAATCATGTTCTAAATTTGAATTTAAAATTTCTTGTCCAGAGCATAACGATGCTTCATATTACTAAGTCCTTCAAGGAACAAGTAGACAACATTAATGTCTTAGATCATCTACTCAATCTATTTATATAATAAATGACGGACTTTTATTCTATGTTGGGGAGAAGTGGAAACATCATAATGGATTTTGGTAATTTGATGAAGCCTTTTTGGTATGTTTTTAGAATTGTAGTGGTGGAACCAAAATCCATTCCTATGTATACTCTTACCTATGATCCATATTCTAAACCTCTACATCCTCAATTTTAGACTATCAGAATGACACCAGCTAAAGTAGTTCATCATCTAATGCCAGTGGTTATTCAGGATCTTCCTACCTCTACCATTACTGCCAACGATTTTAGCTTAATTCATCATACCTCTGGAGAAGGAAAATTCATTGTTGATCATAAATCCCATATAAATGATAATTATTCTGACTAGAATTAGTTCTTTATAATGAATTTTTTTCCTTTGTATTTTTTTGGTAAATAATATTTTTATTTATATAATTATTCATGTATTTATTTTATTCAATCTCATCTTTTCATGAGTTTTCTATAATTATATTTTTTTAAATCCAAAAAGGGGAAAATTATTTGTATATAATTTAAGATAGTATCTCACATTAGTAATTTTAATAGTTATGTAGACCATTAATTTTCAAATTCTTCTACTTATGCCTATATTTGTTTAATATACATTTTTATAAAATGACAAGATTTGTGATAATCAAAAAGGGGGAGATTGGTGGAACCACATTATTATAATGATCAAAAATAATTATTAATAATTTTATACTATATAGGATTTATTATAATAGTAAATATTTTGGTGATGTAATTAGGATAAGTATAGATTTACCATTATTTATGAAGATATACTATGAAATATGGGGTACCACCAGAGTCATGTTTCCTCCTGTGCTCTACTTCTACCTGAATTATACTATGACCAAGCATTTTCTACTGCCAAACATATGGTACCACCAGAATTATGCAACCATTAAACTTGTAATACCTCCATACCTATTATACCACTAGACCTATGTTGCCTTCATATGCATGCTACTGCAAGATATGTTATAGCCAAATGTTCAGCCACTAACTTGTTCTAGAATTATAGTTAATATAACTTTTAAATATATACCATTGGGCAATTCTAATTCTAGTATAATATATTTTGTCTATGATACGTTTAAAGTTGAGCCACCTCCAGTATTCTTCCATTTCTATTCCGATTCTTATTAAAAATTAATTCCTCTGATGAAGAGTTTAATAAATGAAATGAAACAGTCTCCTTTGGATGTATTAATGATTATTCTTAAACCACTCCATTGATTCATTGAAGAAATATCCATATGTTTCATAATTATTTATCATTATGAGGATCATGGAAATCTTTGTTATTATTATTCAACATATAACATGGATCTAGAGGCCATATATTCATAAGATCTCCCCCATGTACGTGGTTGCTTATATGCCAGATACATACTGATACTTGTGGGAGTGAAAGTGTGGAATATACAAAAAACAAAAAACATTTCATTTAATGAATAAAAAAGCACGTGCATATAGACTTATTGAAAATCAACATACTGAATATAAATGACACTATTTAGACTCTATGATACTTTATATTGATGCAATGTTTTAGGAACATTTTATAGCTCCTTTCTAAGACATATTCACAGACCTAGGAACAAATGAAGAATCACAGATCAAGCATCTTCATATTTTTTCATCTTTATTTATTTTATAATTGTGTTTTATTCTTAAAAATTGATAATTGTGTTAATTAAACAATTTATCTATGCACAATAACTCATGTTCATAAACCAATGAATACATTATAAGTGTTTTTATTTTTTTATCCATGAAAACTATGGATGTGGTCCTGCAAAACCTATATTGATTTTATTCTCATGTATAACTATGGAAGAATTCGTTATCTTTGATAGCATGTGTGTTCTTTTTTGTAAAAAAACCCGATCAAAATTATGGAATAGATTATTATTATAACTATAGTATTGAATGTAGGTGATTATCATGTGGTGGGTATTAAGTCTTAGCATGAGATATAACCCGCATTTGTATTTTACAATATGTTTTAGGTTTATTATATATTTCAATGATAAAATTGATTTTTTATTTTAAATATGTAAAAAAAATTAAATTGATAGTCATTATTAATTGTTGTTTATATAAAGAGACTGAATAAGTATTTTAATTTAGAATATTAAAATAATTTATAACGTTTTTATCTGATCCCTAATCATACATTGTGAAATTTTATGATATATCAAACTTATATAATTCAACTATATTGATTAAATGTGTGTTTTTTTATTAACATAGGGGATTAAATTTTAAATTATTTATAATAGAAAATATTTTGGGTAATCAATTAATCCCCCTCTTTCGTTACTAACTCTGACGAACACTTTCATAAATCCTCCCCTTTAAAAATCCTTTTATGAAAAATATTTTAGGGTTATCAACAAAAAATGTGGATGGATTTGATATGAGTATGTTAATTATATATTTGTGGATCAGGATTAGAGAATGAAGAGAATTAGATTGAGGTGAATTGAGAGTTAGACATAGAGAAAAACGAATCTTCTTTATCATTAGAAAGCATATTCTTCACATATTATTGAACCAAAATTTATATATGAATTTTTATTTTATGGATTTAATCCCTTGGATAAATTGATAAGGATAGATTAAATTATATGATTTGATTTTCTTGTGATTCTCATTCATCACATGATCCCTTCTATTCTTTGATATTTTTTATCTAAAAAATCTCTGATGCGCCTTGATTTCACCCACTAGTATTCACATATTCTAATCATTAGATGAGAATGTGTTTTCCAATTATGGATTCACATATTTTTGTGAATTTCATCCCCAAATTCTTTTAGTTCTTCATTATGTTAACATTAAGTCATGATTCAACATTTCTTTGGTGTTTTTGAGATTGATCAAACTCCCAGATATATAGAGCATGTGAAAATGATGGATGGAATGGAAATTTTCAGATGGATCGAGGTTAATTGTGTGATTCTGAGGAGGAATTAATGAATATGGGATCTGTAGAGGTGACAGAAGTTAATGTGATTGGCACATGGTGTGATGGGGTGAACTAATCAGTGATCAGGTGGGTAGAATATGGAAAATGTATGTAGATCAGGTGTGGTTAGCTCTAGATTGGAACACACTATTACAATTTGTTGTAGTTATAGTTGAGATGGAGTATTGGGAGAGACACATCAAATAACTATTGAATTCTATAAATAAACATGACTACATGGCGTGCAGTATATAAGAATACATGTCTTGTAGTACCCAAGCTATGACAGATATTGTTTTTGTTGGAGATATAGATCACACAATTTGTATGGAAAATACACGCCATGCGACCCAATGATGGTTGCTCGGTGTGTACAATGGGAGTACACATTCACAATAACATCCAGGCACACAATAATCGATATTGTACATGTGAATAACCATGTACTTGAACATTCCTAGGAAACCCACACACATCCAGTGTACATGGGTATTGGCCGACATACATGGGCATGTACCAGATGGAGAGGGGAAAGCCCTAAGTGGGTGAGACATATCATTTACCCCTTTTAGATATTTTGTAGTATGTCATTGCTTCCCAATACATTCCTTATAGAGAACATGACCTGGTGATGAGGTGAGGCCACATATTGTGTGGACCCGCATAAACACCGTATAAATCTCTTAAGAACATCTACCTCTCATGTCTTCATCATCAGAAAAAGAATTGTGTCCCTTGAGTAGCATGTCCTAAATATGATCCTATATTTATTGAAATGTTGGAATTCATATTGGCATGTGATATATGATGTGATTTCACACCCCGACCTATCTTTTATTTTATTTTTTATTTTTCTTTGACATTTAAATTTTTTTGGGGTTCGAGTTGAGTCTCGGACGAAAAACATTTTAGTAATGTTAAAAAGTTTGCATTTTTCAGCTGACGTCACTGGGTGCATTGGCGGAGTTCGTGTTGGAAACCCCACACTGCTCTAATTAGGAATTGGAACGATTTGCCTACCTCTGGAAAAATAAAATTAGTAAAGATCATGATTTATCATGTTCTTTAAATTTTTTATTGTTGGTAATAATTTAATAATTATTACTAAATACAAAATGATTAATAATAAAAATAAAAATAATAATAATATTATTATTATGATGATGATGATTATTATTATTATTATTATTTCAGGCCAGTGCGCAGGCACCGCGTGGCTAGTGCAAGTCGTACAGTTAGATCGAGTACTCCACGGTTGCAAAGTTTGAGTCGGCAAATGGAAATAAATTAAATGAGTTGAAGAGAGAAGAATTAAAATTAATAGGTAGTGAAATAATATTATGTTATTATGAAAGAATTGTTATTAGTATAATTACTATTTTTATCATTTCAATTATTATTATTAAAGATGGTTTTATTATTATTCTTAGGTGTATTAATAATATTACTGATAATAATATTATGATAATGATTACTACTTTTTACTTATTATTTTAATGTTTAGTACTTTTATTACGGGTTAATGTTTACTTAGTTTAACCTATGGGATTTTTTATTTTATTTTTTATTATATTTTTTTATTTTTTTTACTTCTAACATTAGCGGCCCCCTCCCCCTCATTCTTTTTTTTCTCTCACTCGACCCGCTGCCTCTGCACTTCCACCATCTCCTCCATGCAATCCCCTCCTGCATTCCCCACTGTCGTTGCACGCCCCAAGAAACCCCACACAACAACACCAACCACGCCCCCCAGACCAGCTGACTCCCTAGATGACCCCCTGCTCTGCCCTTCCTCCTTGCACGACCCGACATCCGGCTCCCCTCAAGCTTCGTTGCCCGGTGCCCCAGCTCCCCCACACCCTGTTCCGCCTGTGCCACCCAGCCAACCCGCACCCGGGCCCTTCTTCTTCGGTTGTACAACATCGCACGACCCAGTCGAATGTTCGATGTTGCACCATCCCACCGGCCTGCTCCCTGCTTAGCATGCCCGACCAGCACACCCACTGACTCCACATTCAGTTGTCCGGCCTCCCGATTCCCCTTGCTATAGTATAAGAAGTACTACCATAGGATCCCTCGTTCTTCCCCTACATCATATCCCTAACCAGAAACTGCAGCACCCTCTACTGTCCTCTCCCATTCCTGCAGCGATGACCGACGCCCCATCTCCCACCTGGCTCACCTGCCTGCTGCCCGCCGCTACCTGGCTCACCTACACCCGGCCCATTGGCCACCTCGCACAGCCGATGTATTGTGGACCTCACCCACAGCCCCCATTCAAACTGCATCGAGCTATGTACCCACCTGACCTCTTTCCTTCCATACACCGTTTAGTCGCACCCCTTCCGACCCACCACGCGTCGTCCAGCTAGCCCTGTTAGTGAACCCTGCATGCTTTCGGCCAACATGCCTCTTGTCTATCCATCGCACGACATTCCATCTAGGCAATGACCACTTATCTTGTCATCTCCTCCCATTTCTGATGTTTGTGCAATCCTACTATTCGAGTGTGTATCTGAGCTAAGGTGAGGTTTGCGCTGTTCTTTCTTGAATGATAGAAAATTATTTGAGTGTGTATTGTGTTTAATTAAAATTGGTGAAAACATAGTTTTTATTAAATAATTGAGTTTGTTTAATTAGTTAAGTTTGATGGTAAGATTTTAAATGAACTTAGTTTGACTTTTATATCTTGTTGCATAGTCATGTGGATTAAGATGTTTTTTTATGAATGCTAATCCTGAGTTGTTTATTTGTTTTTTTATAAATTATGAAATTGATTTATTTGACCATACATGTGGTGTGTATTACTTTTTAGTAGGACATAGGTGTGCATTTGATAAAATATGTGTTTTTTGAATCAGTTTTTAATGTAAATCAGTGGGTTGCATTTTGGAAATTGTATAATAAATTTTAATGTGGGTTATTAGATAGTGAAAATGGTGTGAAATGTGTTTTGAATACATTTTGAGGTAGTTCTATTGTGCTTTTTGATCGTTAGGATTGTTTTAAGTCAGTGTTCATGTATTTTATTTATCATTGTGGTTGCAACACATTGACATAATTTTTCCACGGTCATGTGATCTTCAGCTTGCATGATCTTGTGCGCTCGTGCGAAGTTTGTCGCGTCGTCGTGAGTGGTTATTGAGTTGAGGTAGGTCTTCCACTACAATCACCTTTAAATTCAGAATTTATTAGTTGCATGATATTTTATTTATTTTAATAAATGAATAATAATATAAGATAATTAATTTCAAAATGATTATTTGGTGTAAAAAGAGATGTTTATTTTATAAATGACACTTCAAATATTTTCTTCATGAGAGGACACCCAGTAGTGAAAGAATGATCATTTAAATTTTAAACATAATTCACGGAATATCAAATTTAGTTCTGGTTTATTGATAAATTATTTCATTGGATGTGTGATCAAGCGTTTTGGTTCTCTTGATAAGTGAGGATTTTCTTTAAAATTAGTGAATTCCTGTTTGGAAATTTAATAAAATAAAGTATTTTTAAAAACTCTCTTTATGGTGACTACGAGGTGATATTTGGTGTATGTTGACTGCATGATTTGTGTGTGATGTTTGTGATGCATGATTGACTTTTTTGAATCACCCCTTTTCTGTTTATTATACGTGTTGACATGGGATCTCTTCACAGTAAGTGAATCATATGAGAATTATTGCTTCACTAGTTTAGATTACGCACTAGCTAATGACCCCTTGTACGGATGACACTCTGATATGGGATTAGGCCCCTCAGTTAGGTCATGTAGGGAAACACCAGTCCTTAGAGAGTTGTGACATCAACGAGATTAGGCATGCCTTCAAGACTTGTCACATATATAGTACGTTATGGATTGTTTAGGAGCTCCTAGGTTCGTCCTATGTTTTCTTTTGTGTTTACTAGTACGTGACGAAAAATTGAGAGGTCTTGTTCTGTTTTTGGCACATGTGTTCCACTTTTTCCATTACCCTTAGAGTGTGTTGTGTGTGGTTTTCCGTTGACAAAAAACTAAAATTTGGATTTCTAAATTGTTCGCAAAAATGTTTTAAAATGCAATGCACATGTTTATTTCAAACATTAATCTTTTTTAGAAATTAAAAAGGGTAATAGAATGTTACTTGTTTTTAGAAATGAGAGTGTGTGTAGAAACAAATATTTTATATAATTTAGTTAAAACCTGGAATTAGTTAATTCTTTATTTAAAGGGAGTGCATTGAGAACATTTTTTTGGGCACACCTACTATGTTTTAATACTCAATTCTATTGTGTTTTCCTGTTTTTAGTTTTGTTGCAGGTTTGACTTCAGCTTGTTTGTTGTGGGTTAGATTTTTTGTGTTTTGGAGAGTGAATCTTGAGGTCACGAGGAGTTGTGGTCATGATCGGGTTAGTTTTTTTTGACTTTTTTTAATTTACATTGTGTTGTTCTATTTTCTTTCCACCACATTATTTATTTTTATCCAGAGAAACTGTTCCCCCTTTCTCTCTTTTGACGTTTTGGCTCTTGTCGCCATCCTGGGAGGATCTGGAACGCCTCTCGGGCCATGTCACGGACCGGCTCAGGTGACAGGTTCAGGGTTGACCTAGGTTGGTTCGTGAAAAAATGGTATCAGAGGAGGTAGGCACCTGAACAGACCCTGTTTTTTAGAGCGCCCATTGTTATTTGGGGTTGGAATTATAGAAGGAGTATAATTTTTCCGACTCTGGGAATATGGATGAGAAGTACATCATGAACCCTTTCTCATTCTGAACCTCAGGTTACCATGGGATGTTCAGGTTGGTTGATGTCCATTGATTCTTATGGTTTTTTTGGTATTGGTAAATGAAATGGGAGCCGGGAAAGTGACCTCCAGGAGCTCACATAGTCTGGAAATCCATGTGGAGCTGAAGACATTACCCAAAAATGCTCTCAGTGACGGTGCTATGACCGGCGTATGGCCACCAACTATATGGTTGAGTCACCCATCATCACTAGTTTCCCACTAGTGAATCCTTTGGGTTTTCCTCCATTCTGAAAATAATTTTGAAAAGTGTTATTTTGGTATTTGAAATGGAAATAACCATGTTTGACCCCTATTTTATTGTCTTGTTTCTTAGTGTTCACCCCCACGAAGGTTCAATGGATGCCCAGGGTGAAACTTTGGGTGGTGCGCCCCTAGGGAATCATCCTCTAGTTGATCAGCCCATATACTATATTCCTGAGTTCCGGAAGTTGAACCCTCCTATATTTTATGGGAAAGTAGAGCCTCTTGAGGATGAGGAGTGGTTGCATAAGGTTGAGAGGAAGTTTTGTTTCATTGGTATACCTGAGTTGTTAAAGTTGAAGTTGCCTAGCTTTATGCTTGAAGGCAAAACATGGAAACAGAGGAAGTCCATGTCTCGGAATACGCCTCTGGAAGGTCTATCGTGGGAGTTTTTCAAGTCATCATTCATCAATAAAAACTTCTTCGAGTTGAAAAGGCTGAGTAAGAGGATATATTAGTGTTGTATGCAACATGGAATTGAATCAGTACTGGAATTCTATCGATGTTTCATATACCCAGTTCTGTATGATCAGTGGTTTGTTGCAAATGATCACAGGAAGGCTCAACAATTTGAGTCTAGACTCCGACAAGAGATGCGATCGAAAGTGGAAGAGCTCAACCTAACCACCTTCTCGGATGTTCTGGGGAAATCATTTTTGGTTAAATTTGTATTATCAGGTGTAATTGAGGTGGAGAACCCTTCATCTTTAGGAAGAATTGCAGAGGATGGTCATAAGATTAATGAGAAGAGACCTGATGCTGGTGGTGCTGGTATAGGAATCTAGAGGCCTCCAGACCTCAAAACTTAATATCCACAGTGCAACGTCATGATCTGTCACCAGTTTGAAAGGTAGGGTCATAAGAATCTGATGTGTCTGAGTGCTCCAAGAACCTACCACACCTGTGGAAGTTGGGGTCACTTACAACGATTCTACCGTGGTGTTTCCATGAAACACGTTGATGATGGACCTGGCTCGTCGAAGGTCACCTTGGCCCATCAGCAGGAGTAGGATGATGTTTGGGATCAGTATGAGGACTTTTCTTTTTATTATTTCATGGGTGTATTAATCATCTCCTGTAGCATTTTTCGGTGATTCTTTTCTTTTAGTTGTAAGAATGGTTGTGGTTGAACCTCTTTGAAACTTTTATTTTATTTTAAGTGTGGTTGGTGAAATTATGGTTTGTGTGTTATGTTTGGGGACTTCTAAAGCCATACTGCGAGGCAAGAGATGCTTTAATCATTGGTGCTCCAAGCATATGTCCCGCGGTGAAGCTGATGCGTAGTCAGGACAACCTCAACGGTAAAAATGGGCATCGGTATAACCTTTTCCTTATTGTGGAATGTTTTGTTTTATTCCTAGGGTGAGATGTCGTTTATATTGTAATGGTGGTATTTTTGAAGCTCTACCAGTTCGACCCTTCCTATATATCCTTTTTGTGGGGGGTTTTTGGTCTGTGCTGAATGTTTTCATGTTTGGTTAATCTCATCAGTTCTTATAGTGGGGAGACCCAGAACCGGTTTCACAAAGATACACCTGAACAAATTTAGTGTTAGTCCAATTCTTATGGTGGGGAGTCCGTTCAGGCCTCCCTGTGTTAGTATCAGAGTTTCTTTTCATGTATTTTTTGGTGGTAGGTTATCTCGTTTGGAACCACTTAATATTGGGTTCTTCCTCTCGAGTAAATGTTGAGATTGGAGTAAACCCAAAAGTCTCGTTGGACTATGATTATAGGGGTAAGTATCATAGGTGATTTAAGTTCATTCTTTGCTTGGATGAAATAGATTTTTTGGGCTCAGCTTGGTGACAATTAAGGTGATCTTAATTTATGGTTGATTTGTGTGTCATGTGTTTTCAGTGTCTATTTGGATTGATCAACTAGAAGCACATACACTTTTGGGGATGAGCGATACTTAGGGAGTTTCGCCCTTGGGTCTTGATCTTGGTTTGTCTTTCCAAGGGTGGAAAGTGTTATTGTGTGGAGAATTGTCACATTCTAACCTATATTTTATTTTATTTTATAGTTTTCATTGACTTTTAATATTTTTTTTGGGGTTTGGGTTGTGTCCCGGATAAAAAAAATTTAATTTATGTTAAAAAGTGCATATTTTTTAGATGACGTCACTGGGCGCACGGGTGGAGCACATGTTGGAAACCCCACACATCTTCGATTAGGCATTGGCACGATTCGCCTACCTCCGAAAAATTAAATTTAGTAAATATAGTGATTTATAGTATTATTTAATATTATTATTATTGGTAATAATTTTATAATTATTGGTAATAATTTTATAATTATTATCAAAGATTAAAAGATAAATATTATTATTATTATTATTATCTTAGGCCCGTACATGGTAACTGCATAGATAGAGGAATCCATGCAGTTAGCCATAGTACCGTGCGGTTGTGTAATAATTTTCTCTCACTCAGCCCGCCACCTCTCCCCTTCCCCCTTCTCCTGCATTCCATCCCCTGAAACCTTGACCTCTGCCATCACATGCCCCTAACAACCCCGCGCAGCAGCCCCAGATGCACCCCCCGGACCAGCCGACTCCCTGCGTGCCCCCCCCTCCGCCCTTCTTCCATGCGTGGCCCGACCTCTTTCACCCCTCTAGCTTCGATTCTATGTGCACCGGCTCACCCACACCATGTTCCACCAGCGCCAACCATCCAACCTACACCCAAGACCACCTTCTTTGGTTGCACAACGTCACATGCACTGACTGGATCTCTGATGCTGCACCAGGCCACTGGCATACTCCTTACTCAACATGCCCAACTAGCGCACCCACCTACTCCCCTTTCCGATATCCTGTCTCCTTGTTCCCCTTACTGTAGCGTGAGCAGGACCGCCACAAGCTCCCCCATCTGACCTCAGCGTCATAGCCCTGACCAGAAACTACAAAGCCCTTTTTTTTCTCCTCCCTTTCCCACAACAACAACCATTGCCTTATCTCCCACCCGGCTCACCCGCACACTTCGTACTGCTGCCAGGCTCACTCACACCAAGCCCATCGGCCACCTCACAATGCTGCTATCCAGCAGCCCTCACCCACAACCCCCGGTTTGACTGCATCCAGATGTGCACCTACCTAACCACTTTCTAGTCATGAACCTTTTAGTTGTGCGCCTTCATACCCACCACGTCCCGCCTATCCGGCCCTGCTAGTGAAACATGCATGCTTTCAGCCAACGTGCCTCTTTTCCAACTATTGCACGACCTTCCATCTGGACTGCGCCCACATCTGGTGTCCTCACCGCCCCTTTATGAAGGTCACGCAATCCCACTGGTCGAGCGTGTATATGAGCTGAGGTGAGGTTTTTGATATTCATGATTGAATGATAGATAATTATTTTATTGTGTATTGTGTTTAATTAAAATTGGTGCAAACATAGTTTTTTTAAAGTAATCGAGTTTGATTAATTAGATCAATGTGAAGTTTTGTTTTTAAATGAACATATTTTGCATTTTATATCATATATCATACTCATGTGGATTTAGATGCATTTTTATTAAATCTATTCTCGATTTTTTAATTACTTTTTTATAAATTTTGAAATTAATTTATTTGACCATTCAAGTGGTGCGTATTATTTTTTTGTAGGACGTAGGTGTGCATTTGATAAAATATGTAATCATTGAATTAGTTTTTGTTAATGTAATGTTTTGGTTTAATTTTTAGAATTTTTTTAATAAATTTTAAAATGGGTTATTAGATAGTGTAGATGGTGTGAACTGTGTTTTGAAAACATGTCGAGGTAGTTATTTTGTGTTGGTTGTTCGATTGGATTGTTTTATGTCAGTGTTCATGTAATTTATTTATCATTGTGGCTGCAGCGCATTGACAAGGTTTTTTCAAGGTCCTACAATCGTCATCTTACGTATTATTGCACGCCTGTGCGAGGCGTGTTGCATCATCGTGACTGGTCTGTGATTCGATATATGTCCCCCACTACACTCGCCATTAAATTTAAAATTTATTAATAGCTTAATATTTCATTAATTTTTATAAACTGGAAATAATATAAGATAATTAATTTTAAAATGATTATTTTGTGTTAAAATATCAATTTACTTTATACACGTGACTTGAAATATTTTCTTGATGAGAGGACACTCAGTAGTGAATGAATGCCCGTTTGGATTTTAAACAGAATTCACATTATTTCAAATGAAGTACCGGATTATTGATAAATGATTTCTTTTGAAGCATGATCATGCATTTTAGTTCTCTTTAGAAATGAGGATTTTCATTAAAATAATTGAAGGCCTGTTTGTCACTTTATTAAAATAAATTATTTTGGAATACTACCTTTGGAGTGACTTAGTGGAGATATTTGGTGTACGTTCACTGCATGTTTTTTGTGTGATGTTTGTGCTACATGATTGAATTTTTTGACTCACCCCTTTCCTTTTTATTATACGTGTTGACATGGGAACTTGTCATAGTAAGTGAATATTCATTGAAATATTGTTGAACTAGTATAGATTACGCATTGGTTGTTGGCCTCTAGTACATATGACACTCTTCTAGGGGATTGGGAACCTCTGTTAGGCCATGTCAGGCAACACCGGGCGTTAGGGCGTTATGAAGTCCTCATGTGTAGGCATGCCTTCAGGATGTGTCACATGTACAGTACGTTCTGGATTGTTCATGAGCTCCTAAGTTCGAACCATGTTTTTATAGGGTTTATCTGAATGTGGCAGATGATTGAGAGGTCTAGTTCGGTTTTTGGACCCTGTGTTCCACATTTTCCAATTCCCTTAGTGTGTGTTGTGTGTTGTGTGTGGTTTTCGAATTAAAAAAAAAATTAAAATTTGGATTTATAAATTGTTCTCCAAATTATTTCCAAATGCAATGCACCTATTTCTTTCAAACAATAAACTTGATTAATAATTAAAAAGGTCAATGGACTGTTTCTTATTTTTAGAAATGAAAGTGTGTTTGGAAACAAATATTTTATATAATTTAGGTCAAACCTAGAATTTGTGAATTATTTATTTAAAGGTAGTGCATTGGGAATAGATGGTGGGGCATGCCTACTGAGTTTTAATACACACGCATATAGTTTTTTCCAATTTGTAGTTTTATTACAGGTTTTACATGAGTTTGTTCGCCGTGGGAAAGACTTTTTTGTGGTTTGGAGAGTGAATATCAAGGTCATGAAGAGTCTTGGTCCAGGTATGGTTAGTTATTGTTGTTTGTCATTCTTATTTTTGTGTTGTTTATTTACTTTGTGTTGTTCTATTTTTTTCCACAACATTATTTATTTTTATTGGGTGAAATCATTACATGTTTCTCTCTTTTGATGCCTTGGTGGTTGTCTCCAACCTAGAAGGACCGAGAACGCCACTCGGGCCATGTCACGGACCGGCTCATGTTATTGTTTCAGGGTCGACCCTTGTTGGTTTCTGACATGTGGGTACTCCAATCATGATGTTTCATTAGCCAATACAAGAAATGTGGTAGTGATTAGGAAGGATATTCAGAGTGATTTTGGGGATGGAACACCCTTATCACACCATGGTATAGGTCCCCCATACTCTTCACATAGCAATAGTTGAAACTCCCCTATGTTGCATAGGGTGAAGGTCCTCTATCTATAAGAGTAGAACCCCCCCCCCCCCATCATCCTGCATCGAAAAGGAATGGTTCCCACAAGGGAGTTGGTAATCCCTCATCTTTAAAGGGAAACAATGAGGTACATGACCCTCCACATAGATTATTACAAGGTTTTAAATGATACATGGATTATAGTTACAAATAACTTGAGTGTAGAGCATGGTATCAAGGAACATGCCTCTCCACTTAGTTTCTTTTGTGCATATGAAATATATTGGGCATCAAAGATATAGCTTTGGAGCTACATGTAGACTCCTTATCCATTATTGGTATATGGTGATAGAGATCCCCTTTATCTATCACCTGTGATTCTTTTTTATAATATAAATATATGAATGGTTTTGTTTTCCTTTGTCATGGGTTGAGATGACCACTTATTATCTAACTATATCTCCCTTTGGGGATTCTGGGGAATCTTACCGGGTATGTATAAACTCACCCCTGCATGGGATTCACCCATATGGGTAGTGTCTTTTTCAAATGAGAGTTAGTTCTATAGTTAATTTTGAACATTATAGTGATTACATAGGTACATTGACTATGTTAGGTGGTCAGACAAAAAGATAAGGGTTTGGGGTCCCTTTGGTTTTCCTTTTTCCCCAAATGTAGTCAGGTTTGAACTTTATTTCACATTGGATGTGTATTTGTTCACTTTATGATTGGGTTTACAATTTCATACATTATATTATTTACTATAAGTTATTTCATTATTTATTTGGATTTTACAGTCTTTAATTGTGCGCATGTGTATATGTACATTAGAATAATGCCTCCCATTTTTTAGTTAAGTATTTTTGCTGCTTTTCTCCATCCATTAGACTATTGGAGGTATTCATGTGAAGTCACACTTGGCTTGACTCTATCAAGGAAGGCCCTAGTGGGTGGGATCATGACACAACCCAAGGTTCTTATAACCTTTAATGGCTCCTTGAGGAAATAATTTTTAAATTTTCATTCAAATTTTTTCTTTTGGGATGAACGTTTACCTTGTTGTATTATATTTATAGTGCTTTATAAACCATTAATAATGTTCCTCACTTTTATATATATTCCCTAAATTTTTTTAATATCAATTTAATGATCTTTAAATTATTTCATATTGATTGAAAATTTCCATATATCATAATATTTTAAAATACCTAACTATAATAATCCACTTTTAGTCACTCACTACTGCTTGTAATAATTTAAAAAAATTCATAAAGAATTTTTATTAACAAATCCCATTTCATTTTATTCAAACAAAAAAAATTACATTCAATTATCAAAATATAGATGAGAGAAAAATACACATATTATGACATGTTTATCCAATCTTTAAGTATCCATGTTATGATTTCAGAAACTCTTTTTCTCCATTACGTGAATGTAAAATTTCATAGATTTATATTTATAAAAATTTATAGATTTAGAACACTTTTAAATAATCCATTTGATAACATATATCTCCTAGAAAAATATATTTCAATTCCATAACCAATATATATTTAAGGATACCGTTAGTCTCACCATGTCATTTAGCATATTCAATAATATTTAATATCATTAAGAATATAAAATTATATTGAGTGTATGAGACTAATATTCCTTAAATTAGTGATATACCCAGTCATATTGTGTAAATGAGTGTATCATAATACTCCTTTGGTAATTTTTGCATCTAATTACAATGATACAATAAATGAATCAATTTATGCTTCCATAAGCATCTACATTCACTTGTTTATCAATTTCAACACTTGGTTACTAAGGATGGAACTGTTCAGAAACAAAAAATTTATCCGTGGATATATTTCATAAATCACCAATCTTTATTAAGAACTTTTCAAATATTGTGAGTCTTAAGAGATACTAACATTAATATTTTCCTTATTAAGGATTTATTACCACTTTTTTCTTGATGATAATAGTGATCTTATATACAAGTGATGAATTTATCATATTAGTATTAGGTATTATTAACCATTTAATAAGTACTTTTATTTTATGGTCTCCCACAAAATTGATGACCCCCTTTTAAAATTAATCATAACGATTAGTCAAAAATGATTCATATTTCTCTATGAGAATAACTTCTCTAAAGAAACGCTTAGTTATGTTGGTAGGGAAGCATCACAAAAATATCATATATTATTTGTATATATTTTAGTTGGTAACTCTTTATCCAATCAATTATATAAGTAATACAACAATATATTCCTCAGGTATGTCAACCCTTTTGTATTTCCCACTAGCATAGCCCATAAAAAATGTGAAAAATGATCTAATCAGAAGAAAATATATGGGGACCCTGATTTGGAATGAAAATAACCATGAATGATCCAGTGAAACACATTAATTAATTTCACTACACAAGATAATTTAGAGTCACCAACTTTGGTGTGAGACTACCTAATTTCATGATTGACGTCTTGATATGATAAATTTGGAAGGAATATCACACTCGGTATTTTAAATGGATTTTAATCTCACAATATTATGTCATTCTATTCTCTTTTATGTATGAATGGTTCTAGTAATTTAGTTTATAATATTATTCTTTCCACCAAACCAATATTTTCAAAATATATTGATGTATAACTCATTACAAAACCCAGAAGTTTGTATTACTCACCCAAAAATAATAGTCAATTATATTCATACATATATGAATGTATAATATGCATAAGTTATATGAAAACATCATGTAAAGGTTTTTTATATGATATAAATAATATCCACATGTGTAAGCTTGAAGTGACAGATAAACAAACTCGTTCACCATTCTTTACAAGGAATAAGCCTCCATAAAGGTATGTAGCCTGACCCAAAGTCCCTCTACCCAGAGTTACATTACTATTGAGAGATTCATAACTGTAAAACATAATATTCACAAGCCATAAAAAATAATTAAAATCAATATCACAACTTCAATTAAAATCCAAGGTAAAGGAAGATGAAAAGATAAATTCATTGTAGTGTCATTCCATGCATATAATGAAAGGATCTATCCTAGAATTAGTTTATCATTTTAAACTAATTCATACATCATTAATCATATGAAAAATTTATGACTATGAATAAAATAGGCAATAACCTTTAAATAAATGAAAAATATAAATATTTAAACATGAGATAAATAATGATAAATAATTCAAAAATACCATCTAATTGAAAACAACTTATAATTTTATCATTATATTAGGAAAATTTTGTAAATTGGAACATAAAATTTTATATTCCTCCAATAATTATGAATATAAATAATTGAGATTCAATAAAACATGAACTCTTTCATATTTATCATTATCTGACATTTCCTTTTTAAATGCATTTTAATTTATGAATTATAAAAAAATTTCCATTCAATTTCTAATATGTAACAATTGATAAATATCATATACTTAACATTATTTAACAAATTATCTTACGATTCATTAAAATAGTTTTTCTTTAGATTAAATAATATCCAAACAAATAACCATTAATTTGAAAAACTAAAATTAATTAATTATGAACAATTCATAATTTAAATATGATCATTTTATATTTCAGCCTTATTTGTTAATTTATAACCCATAAAAATTTATTTATTATTATTTGTAAATAAAATTTTTTATTTATTTATTATAAGTCATATAATATAGTTTTTTATGTTATTTTAAATATTATCATTTAATATTCTGGAAGAAAATGTTTCATAAATATTAAAGTATTTATAAATAATTTTTAATTCATTAATCTATAAACCTTTTATAAATTATAATATCTCAAAATTACCTTTAATAATGATATAAAAATTTAATTAAACCATTTAAAAATGAAAATTTCAAAGAAAAATTTTTTAAAACATTTCTACATACCCTTATGCATGAATCATCATTATTCATAAGGTTAACCTCCCCATACCCTTACGTAGATAGTCGATGTAAGGATAAATAGTCTTGATACTTATGTGTTACATACCATGTCTGGGAACTCAACACTTAATATTATGTGAACCCTTTATCTAAATTTAAAAATAAAATTACCCTTACATGAACTCATTCATGTATTGGTAAAACCACTTCATGTGAAGTTAACTATGTAAAGTCCTTTATGCATGAAATTAAATCCTGACATCACCCTAACATAAACTCCTTCACATAAAAAAAATTCTTTGTTTTTCATTACATGTAATTTATAAAATATTGGCTACTAATACATTGCTTATCATATTTAAATAATGCATTTTTTACATTCACGAAACCCATATATATAATGGTAACACCTCAGTTACCTTTTAGTGGCATTGTTATATTTGGGTAAACCATTTTTCTAGAATTTCAAAAAACCATAAAAGGAATCCACTTTTTTTATTTCTTCATTTCACATACAATATTTCATGAATCTAAATCATAAACTCCCTATGATTCCACCTAATAGTTTAACATGATTCTAATAAAAATAAATGGAAATTAAAGAAGCAATTTAAAAATACTTATTGAGGATATTCCATGAAATATAAAATGAAACTATGATAAAACCACAAATGAAGAATATTGTATTAAATAAGTGTATTGTAAAGTGAAAAGAATATGAAACATCTAAAATCTATATTAATTGATATTGATAAAGATCATCAAGGGTAAACAATGTAAATCCCCACTCCATAGTATATCCATATGTTTTGTATAATAATTCCACATTCATATGGAATCCACCCATCAACCATAGCATGATAGTTACAAAAGTGAAAAATATAATAATGTAGAGATATATGGGTTATTGAGAGATTTGGTTGAGTGTCAAACAATCACTATGCACAACCATTATATCAATATATTATTTATATGAATTAAAGTTGCTCCTTAGGTTGTTTCATTTACTCATGCATTCTAACACATGGGTAAATGGTTTAAAAAACTCCCGAAACTATTACATAAATAAATAATGATCACACATGTTTCATCTTATAATACAATTTCGTTTATATGATATATTCAATGGAGAATAGTTTGGGTTCCGAAAACATATAGAATAATATAGCCAATGTATTAAAATAATAACATTCATGAAAGATGACATACATGTTATATTATATGTACATCTCAGATTATATAAATAATATATATATAAATATTTGTGGGAAATTTCCATCACATATAATATGTATTTATAAAAATTAACAAATCAGCTCAAGGATTTCATCATAGTACAGTATTGCTATGTCCATTCAATGTGATAAGTGGCCTAAGAACATTATCAACATTAATTTCACATAGAATAATGATCATAATTTGATAATATATCTATTAATATTAATCATATGAATATATATAACTTAATAATGTACACATACATTTGGATCTAGGGAACCAACTCCAATATCCCAACACATTGGTGTCTCCCTTGTGGTGCGTTGGAGAGGTCATGATTTAGAGACTCCCCAGGTTCATGTGTGCATGAATGCATATCTTTTAGACCCATTCTGAAATATAGAATGAAATAATAATATTAACTAGTATACTAATATCCTATTTTTACAAGGAAGTGCAATAAGAGAGAAGAATCCCAAGGAAAAAATCCATGTAGTGGAAAATTTCTAAAATACTATAGGAACACTATAGTGTGTAATATAGAAATAATTGAAGTGGGAATTATAATAGAATATTAAATTGTTTTAAAAGGATCATTAGATATTTTTTATAATTTATTTTTGGTACTAGTGTTCCTTCAATGCTCGGTGTAATAAAATGAGGCAATTAGAGGGGATCCCTCTCATTGGGGCTTCAAATAGTGTGACACTCCTCATCAACTAGTAAATATTATTTTGGTATTTACATATTTATTTATTTATTTTGGGATTTTACATGAGATAGAGGTTGAGAAACATGATTTTTGGGGAAATAGTCTTTGTTTTATTGTTGGTGCACTATTTTTAGAAATCATGTGGCTAATGTGAGAGGGTTGTTTGTGGGAAAATTGTTTTTTTACATCTTGAACATGTTTTTTTTATGATGAAGTGGCTTCCAAAAACAAAAATCCTTTATCGGGGAGATAGTTGCACCTTCATGGTTGGAACATAGTATCCTAATCATGTAGATAAACTGTGGTTTTTCTCAATGTAAATAAAAAGATTGTATTTTTACTATTTTTCCTTATGAATCATTAAGGCATTATCCCACGTTTCTCTCCACAGATATTTTTATATTCTCCCCAATTCCTTAGAGATTCATAAAAATTTATTTTAGTGGATTATCCTAGGATATTAGGTTTTCTATCTTCATATAATCTTGGTTTCTTCAGGATTTCATCATCTTTACCCTTTAATCTTCCTTATTTTTTTCTAGGTAGTATGAATAGCCTAGTCTATATTTTATCAAATACAACTGTTTTAATGGGTGTTTTTTTATAATTTATTAGTTTTGTGAGAACCTCTCTATAGAGACATTGATTTTTATAAGTATTATTTTTTCATATTATATAAATTATTTTGAAGACCATCCATTGAGACAATGTGAAATTCTAAGTCCTAGTGTTCCTAAAATAAATGTTGAAAATATAAAAAATATATTAGATAAAACAAGAACATAGTTTTCCTAAAAAATAGGTATTAATTATAAATAGGTACATTATTAGAATTATATGAGAACCATTGAGTTTAGAATGTCGGTTTTACCCTATACATGACAAAACCTTTTTCGGCATGGTGTATTTATGGAAAAGTCATACGCATTTGTAAAAAAATCAAATAATTAAGTAAAATTGTATTATTAAGATTTTATTGTTGAAACCTAAAATAATATTTATGAATATTGCTATGATTGTATTCTAGGGTTATTTGCAGAACCTTAGAGTTGTTGGAGAAACCATCGAGAGAGTGTTGGAGGATATCTCTAGGTAAAACGTCAATCGGTTCATTGATCAATGGTTGGTGTGAAAACGGATTAATGATCTCACAAATAAAAATTATGCATGACCATTATTCTTCATAAATCTATCCATATAAAGGCAGGACATTGTTTGATTTGTTTTTCATTCCCTATCTTGGATTCTATGATGAACACGGATCAGTCAACCAACTAATTAATCTGAGTATCATGCGTATTGTGGCATTGAATTGTTTCAAGTATTTATTTGGACAATTTCATTTTTATTAATTTTTATCTATTTATTTATAAAATTAATATCAATAATCATAGTGTAAAACAAAATATTCCAGAAAAAATCACTAATAGGATGTCTAAATAATGACACCTTCTTTTTATCTAATTAAACCTTTAGTTTATCAAAGTCATTCATAGTCATCATCTATTTAATTCCTTTACAATGGGTCATAAAACATTGTGAATTTATAAATCAAATACCATAGGTGTTTCAATCTAGGTCTGTAGAAAGTACCATTTTCATGTATGATGTGATGATTGAGTCCACCAAAATGAAGCCTTTTTAGAGGTATTACACCTATGTACATCTATTCCAGATACACATCCACATATAATATCAAGACATGGATGTAATTTCTTTGAAACCACTTTCATTGTTCTGTAAAAATACCAAGATATTTTCCTAAACATTGACTCATTCTTATACTTATCCCTAGATAAATACCTAGATATATCCTTAAAAACATCCCTAGGGATCTCCCTAATGTTTTCTAATCCAAATTTCCAAATATTAACTAATCCTTTCATCTGATAATAACAATAGTGAAACGAGATTATCATACATAGATATTATATCATTTTTTAAGGGTAATGATTACATTACACAAAAACATTCCTAACTACCATAATATTTTAGTGTCTTTGGAATCATGGAAACACTAACAACTAGTACATATGTAAACTACATCATCCCCACTATGATTCTCATAATTATAAATCTTCTTAGACATATCATCTTTAATAAATTTATCCATAACAATGGGAAATGAAATATAATAATGGTTGAGATTAGATTCTCTATAATGGTAAAAAAATATATAAGTAAGAATAATATGAATATAAGGGTATGATAACATGAGGACAAATTTTGAATACCATACCCTTCGTATTGAAGATCATAATCTTTATTTATCAGATAAATATTGATAGTTCATAAGACTTGAATCATAATGAAATCAAAGAACATGAGTCATGGGAGCATATAATTAGTAGAAGATATATTTTTGGAAAAAACATAATTATTTTAAATACTATGTCAACTCTACCCACCATTTTATTCATAACATTTTTGGTTTAGGATTATCACTTGTGTACCAGCTTCAGGCTTGGGATAACCACCTATGTTCCCTATTTTTTGGGTCTTGGTTACCCACCCATGTACCCTCATTCTGGTATTGGGATAACCACTTGTGTACCCTTTGATCTCATTGAACATTTTCCATTACCCAATGCATTGGAGGAAAATATAGGTCTCACCAATCGCATAATGAAAATAATACACATGTGTCCCACCAGACCATAAAAATTTCGTCATATCAAATCTCATGAAATGAAATTCATTTCATAAACATTTCAGCATATCATAACCTGTGGAAAAAATTTAGGTTTTAAAATCATTTCATCATTTAATTATAGAATAACTTGAGAAAATTGGGGGTTTCATATTATTTTCACCATGATATAACCTATGGAAGAGTAACGGTTTTCTTAAACATTACAATATCATAAACATAAAATATTCAAATAAGGAATAATAATGGTATCCTTGGACGATATCCTAATAAAATCATATTTATCATCAATGTATGTCTCCATATATTATGATTGTTTTTGTAATAATAATTAACAAGGAACATTTCTGAAGGAAAATAACCTTTATTTAAAAAGTCAATTATTTAAAAAAAATTATAAAATATTTTGGAAATACATTTTTTGAAAATAAACATGAAAACATATTAAGGTATATTTAAAACTTATTTAATACACTTTTTGAGGAAAATATATGTAATGGACCGGACCTCTCTGGACCATTCCAACGTGATAATCTGTTGTTTGAGGTGTTTTAGGAGGTCAATGTGACTTATTTCAACAGTTTGTAAAATTTCATATTTTTTCAATTGTAGCTCACAATAGTGGGTCATGACTGTGAGTCAGGATTGTGAATTAAACTAGTGAGTCATAGTAGTGACTCGCAGTGGTGACTCATGATGGTATCTCATCAATGGTTCATTGCACCCGTGACTCATAAAGGTAGCTCATCAATGGTGCCCACATTAGTGACTTGTGATGGTAGCACATAAACAGTGCCCCACATTGGTGAATCCCAATGGTGTATCATCCGTTGATGCCTCACCTAATGGCGAATCATCCACTAGTGAGTAGTAAAAAAATGATTCATCCTACTGTTACTCACATTACGTTGACTTGTGGAATAGTAGTTCACCCAATAGTGTCTCACCAAACAGTTTTTCCATCGTCCTATTGTTTAACCCCTTTGACATTGTCTTTGGAATAAAACTCATTAAAAGCCTTGTCTTAATGGATTTATAGCTGATTTATAACCCAAAACTCTTATCTTAATTTTCCTAAGGGTCTGGGTTCCTTTACTCTATCAAACCATGTAATATCAACTAGATCTGACATTATTGAAAAATCCAGCATATCTAAAAAGGTACTCTATTTAGATTTTCAAAATGACGATATAGCTTCCGTCTTTGTTCTTCCTTTTTATTTTTCATTATTTGGAATTCCGCGGGATCTTCCTCCCATAAGAATCATGTGATAAAACTGCATTCCATCGATCGTGTTCCCCTTGTTGTTTTTCTAGCTGCATGTGCACCCCCTATTTTGGGCAACCTGGAAGTGTCGATCCATCTTCAATATAAGATATATACTCCCTTGGTTTTTTTGGTTCTCTGATATTTTTCCTCTTATTTCTCTTTATCATGTACTGGAATGTGATCTTTATGTTTCTAATAGATCTTTATCAGTTGTTGGTTGGTGTGGTGGTGTCATGGCATCCTCTAGTAGATGCAGTCATTGCGAAAGAGTTAATGATGATACATTTTGTGAATTAGTCAATATTGAATAAAATTTATGAGATTTGGAGGTGTGGTTTTTTTTCTTCTCTATTTATTTATAGGAAATCATAGAGTTTGCATGATTTATCACATTGGATCGTGTTGAAATTGACATAATAAATATTGAACCAGATTAAAGAATTGGTATAGACTGTATGTTGTTTCTTTATACCATGATACATTTTTTCCTCATTATTTTTTACATAGTGTGATATCTATTCTTTTCTTGTTTAGGATGTTGTTCTTTATCGATATTATAAAATAATGAAATGTCTAAATTAATTGATAATTAAAAGGATCAATGTTTAAAGAGAAATGTTTAATGATTTTGCTTGTTGTTTTTTCATTGGTTTCCCATTGATGGAACCTATTAATAATGAATCGATTAATTCAAAATGGAATAAATAACCAGTTGTTTCATAATGGATAATTCCTTTTAGGGTTTGTGTTACCCTCTTTTATTTATAGGAAACGATCCATATGCTTTGGAGTTGTGAGAGATCATGGTGTGTGAAAGATGAATACAGTGTTTAGTGGCGGGATCCAAATTCATATTTTTATTTGTTTTACACTTATTTTGATGTAATGTGATCATGGATGGATTTTTCAGTTATATGGGAAAGTATGTTCAGATGTTTTGGGAGTTTGGATGGTTGTTGCGGTTATGGGGGCAAGGAGGCTCATATGTGTTGTGATTAGGGGATGGTTGAGCCTAGGTAACTATTTTGATTTGTGGGGAAGAGAATAATAGTTCTTGTGGCGTTAGTTGACTCACGGGGTGGCAAGATGCATCAGTTTATGCATGTGGGTGTTAGGGAGGACACTAGTGGTGATGCGACAGGTTGAATTTGGGCTTACCTGTTGATGTGAATGTTAGTTTCTTGTTGAATATAATGTTTGTTTATCTGCATTACATTCCTCACTACTTGACGTAGATGGTTTTTATTACCCTACTTCTAAAAGAGGTGATGACACGCTGGGTCTTTCATGTGCCTTATGTGTTTTTCCTCCCAAGGATAGACGGTTCTACACTCCTATTATAAGTAGAAATGGATCATTATGTAGTTCACCTACTCAACTTGTTGATCAACTTTTTATTGTTATCTTATAATTTTTCATATAATACCTAGAAATATATAAAAATGGTTATATTTTTAATGAATGGATGAATAAATTATTAACCAAAGGGGATAGATCTTGTTGGGATGTATTACTGAGGATGTAAGTTTGAGGAACCAGGGATTCAGTTTGGTTATGCCTGGAGGGCATGGATCATGGTTGAAATGGTAATAAAATGAAATGTGGAATTGTAACAGGTTAATTAATGTTTAAAGAATTAATTAACCAAAATTAAATATGATATAAAGGTATAATGTAACATATTGTAGCTCTTTAAATGGTTGTGTGATTATAGGATTCCTAGTATTAACAGTAGAAGTCAAGAGTCCAAGAGATGTTTGATTTAGTTGAGTCTAAGACTATATTATTCCCACAGTGTGGTTGTGAGCTATATTATATCATGTAATTTTCTTGTTTCTATATGCTAGACCACCCTATTAGTTAGGGTGACTGACACCACGGGTATTCCAAGCCCTGGAGGGTGTTTTCCACAACATTCTATAGGGAGTATGGATGTATGACTTCCACCATTGGTTCTAATCTATTATCTTGGTAGTTTCTTATGCTAGAAAGCATTCCAGTTAGTTTTCCCCATATATGTGCGAAGAGGGATGTAATGGCTTGTGGTTATTTCACACACATATATTCTGGATATAGTTTCCTATTTGCTATGATATGTGTAACGTCTATAGGTTTTGGTGGCTTGAGGATCCTTACATGGAATATCTATTGTAGCAGCTTGAGGTATAATACCCAAAATTTGATAAACGTCATCTAGGCTATGATGGCTCCAAAAAACTACCTGGTTACTTTAGGTTGTGCATTTATGGTGGTGAGTTTCATGAATTCATGTTGATTTTCTATGCTTAGTTGTCTTTGGGATAGCCATTTTGGATAGAGATTCTCAGGATGTGTAACATTGGGGAAAAGCACAAAACTAGTGGGGATGTGGTAGTAGGGTGCCCTTGTTCTTATTTATTATATAATATACTATTTTATGTGATACTTGGTGATAGTATTCATTGTGAGTTTGGGAAGGTAGTATACTTGTTTTGGTGACGAGTTCGTTTCAGTTGTTGTTTATTGTGCTTTGGAATGCTCTCTTTACATTTGAATTAGAGGCTCCATGGTGGATCCATCTGAGTATTCTATTATAATCACCCTAAATTATAAAAAAAAAATTCATCACTTGGAGTGGGATGGAGATCAGGCTGGTTACTACTAGCTCGGGGTTTTGTAGGAGCTATTCGGGATTCGTGGTCGCTGTCATTTTACTTTATTTTGTTACTTATAGTTTTTCCCTTAAGTTGTAATACATCTTGAATGACATTACATATATATATATTGGATTAATTTATATTTTAGTCGGATTAGGAGTTGGTTGGTGTATATTTTATCTATATATTTCATATTTTCCCCATTATAGGGTAATGCATCTCATGTGTGTGTTTAATATACCCTCGGTGCAATTCACCAACCCGTGACCAACTGGAATTGGGACTCAAAGGTCATTATCTCTTTTCCCTGATTTCGAGACTAAGAGGGGCACACTTTGGGGGGAGGGGGTCATTACAATATATTTGAAAAACAATTTATAAACCATAAGATATTTTGAAAATACTATTATTTGAAAATAAACTTGAAAACATATAAAGGAAGATATAAAACATTTTGAGTTCATTGTGGAGGAAAATTCTACAAATGTCATATACTTTATAACAATGATTCATTTCTTATTTTTGGTTGTAGAAATTCAACCATTTTATGGAAAACAACATGAAGATTCATTTCAAAAAATTCATAAAAACTATAACAGGGAAAATAATGTCATTAATACATCATTTTTTGGAATGTTAAAACATTTTTTAAAACAAATTTCAAAAGCATTGTTTTATAAGAAAACATATTTTTGACCAAAGAATGAAATAAATTTGTATTTTCATAAAAAACATTTTATCAATTATTTAAAGTAACAAAGAGGGGGAAATAGTAATATTATTTGAAAATGTCATAAATATATATAGTAGAAGAATATTCATGAGTTTATTGAGAGATAGATTATAATATTCAATCATGGGACACATAATCATAAACAATCCCAATAAATGGTGAGATTGAATCATGAAATATTTACAACACTGGTAACTTTAAATAGTATTCCCCAATATAGAATAAGAAAAATTTAAAATAAAATATCTTTAGGATAAATAAATTCATTCTATTACATGTCAAAGGGGTTTAATACTGACATTGTAATAGAAAATTGGTGCATAACATAACATATGTCTCCAAGAAGGCAAATTGAGACAAAACTCCCTTACCGATTTTTTTATATTTTGAATCATAATCCCCAAAGAAGAATAAAACGAAATGAAACATTAAATATAATTAAAATAACTATATTCAATATATAACATGACAAATTGGAATTATATACACCATACAAAAGAAACAAGTGATGAATTTGCATGTGTCTCCCAAGAATAAAAGTGAGCCAATAAAATTTCATTCCCTATGTATTGACATCCAATATACACATTAAAAAAACCTATATATTAAATATAACATTATTATACACATATTATAGTAAAATAATTATATTCATCCTACCATATATGATTTTTATAACTTTTTATTACCTGTTTATTAGAAAATCTGTGTTGAAGTGACATTTCAGGTAATAATAGCTTTGTTTTTCATATATATTTTGATTTATTGTTTTTAGTAATCTTATTTTGATCATGAAATCATAATATATAGAATGTTAAACATGATATAAATATAATATATATTCTCTATATTTTACTTATAGTAATCCATAAAATTTATTGATGGAAAATTAAATACTCCATTCATGGAGATGGTAGGATATACGTATGTAGGAATATTATTTTCATTTTCTTATTGAATTTAAATAAAGAAAGGAAATGAAATATTTTAATTCCAGAATAATTTTTATTTTATATATATCATATATATTAATTAAACACATCCCTAATACCTTATATGTAAAGCATGAATGAATCACATCAATTCGCGATGCAGTGGTATGACATATAAAATGTTAATTTTATACTGATAATGAACACATTGAGTCATATTGTGAACACCATGTCTCTGAGTAATGTGATACTGAATCCAAAACATCGCAAATGACTCATAGATTAGTTTCCTAATGTATAAAAATAATATTAATTAATCTATACCATTTTTAGTATGTAACATCTGCTTTTCCTAAAATGTCCTTTTAAATTTAATAGAGGCACATTCAGAAATATCAGGTACATCGTGTATTGGATTGATAGGAAACTGATTCTTACACATCAAAAATGACTTACGAAACATTTTAAAAAATAATCAAGATAATAATAGCACATTTTCATGATTTCCAATTAGTGTCACATGTTCTAAATTAAAATGTCAGTTTTAGTATGATAACAGATGAATTGATTCATACCTTGCACACTGTGTATCATATTGAGGTACGGCCGATTCCTACACTTGATAATGCCATATGGATCATTTTTATAAGGTATCAAAACAATCATAATGTTTTTCTGCAGTTTTTAGTGTTTAACATGTTTTCTTAACAAAAATTAATGTGAATTTTAAATATAATTACACTCTTTCAGTCATATAGGTCACCTTGTGTATTGGACAATAGTATGAATAATTCCAACCCGTAGAAAATTACTAGTAGATCATTTTTCTAAAGTCTCAAATTAATAGAAATGTGTTTTCTCCATTTTGGGTATCTCACCTATGTTTCTTACTAAAATGTTATTTCAAACTCAAAACACACACATTTTGTCATAACGGTAACATAATGTGACGATTTTACATGAGCCAAATTCATAAATATCAAAAATGAATTATGAATTGCTTTTCAGCATTATCAATACAATATAAGAATGTCTGTTCATTTTTATGTGAGTGACACATTTATTGGACTGAAATGTACATTTTAAACTAATAATGGAAATGTTGGGTAATATAGGGCGTACCATCTATCACATCGAGGTGTAGATGATTCAAACATGTAAAAAATTAATTATGGAACATTTTCATAAATTATAAAAATAAGGAGAATATTTTTTCTCAGTTTTGAGTATCCCACTTGTATTTTTTACTAAATTGTCATTGAGAATTGAAAACATGCCCTTTGAGTCATATCGATCACATCATGGATCAGTTTTATGTGAAACTGATTCCTACATTACACGAATGGATTATAATTTTTTTTCTTAAATTATCAACCAAATAAAAGTTATTTTCCTTAGTTTTCTTTAAGTGACACAAGTTTTGAACTAAACATTCAATTTTAAACTCATAACAGACACTTTGGGTCAAAGCAATCACACCATGTATCAGATTGAAGTGTAGTTGATACCAACATGTCAAAAATGACTTATGGATCATTTTCCTAAAGTATCAATATAATCTGAATGTGATTTCTTAGTTTTGAATATGTCGCTTTTCATTTTTAATAAAATTAATGTCAATTTTAATTAAAAATACACAGTTGGTGTCATATCGATCACACCGTGGATTTTATTGAGGTGAAGATGATTCATACAAGTCAAAAATTGACCTATGGATCAATTTCCTAATGTGTAAAAATAATACTAAGGTGTTTTTTTAATTTTTTTAGTATATATCTTATATTTTTGTAGTAAAATATCATTTTAAACTAGAAACAAGTACTCTGAGTCATATGGTCACATCATGTGTCTGTTTTTTGTGAGACTAATTCTTTCACATCACAAATGAATTTTAAATCATTTTTCTAAATGATCAACATAATTAAAGAATGTTTTATGGTTTTTTAATCCATGAAAAAATCATTAAATTTCAATTTCAATTTTGAACTGATAACAGAAGCTTTGAGTCACATTGGTAACACCATGTATTAGATTATAGTGTGTCTAATTCCCAAATCACAAATAACATATGGATCATTTTAATGGAGTAAAAAAACAAAATGATAATGTTGGATCAGTTTTGGGTATGTAACTTTTGTTTTTACTAAAATTAATGTAAATTTTTAAAAAAAGGCACACTTGGAGTCAAACCGGTCACACTGTGTGTCAGATTGAGGTGAGGATAATTACAACACGTTACAATTGACATATGGGTTTTTACTAATGTATAAAAACTATTTTAATGATTTTACTCAGTTTTGTGAACATGCTTTGTATTTTGAACTAAATTGTAAATTATAATCTAAAAATATATAGTTTGAGTAATATCAAGGAAATTTTGTATTATATTGAGGTGCAGTAGATTGAATATGTGATGTTTGTTTTGTTTTCAACTATCTAATATCATACATAAAAGAGGAAACTTGTTCCATTTATATGGAAGAGGAAACCCCATGATACCTAAAATGCATCACGTTTTAGGAAGCATGGGGTTTCCTCTTCCATACAAAAGGAACATGTTTTCGCTTATCTAAATTTTTGCAGATTGTTCAAAGAAAAATATTACCTCCCAAAATATCTATGAAAAAACTAAATTAGTATTAAATATAAATGATATGTAAATTAACTCAAAAATCAAATAAAATGATGATTAAAATAATTAAATATGTATTAGGAATTAACATTTTCATGATGTCAGTATAAATTCTAGACCCAGTTCTATATTTCGATTATCTTAGTTGCACCCTCAAACTCGAATCTCTCATGAGCATTAGTCTCTTTGAACAAACCTTCACAACTCAAGAAAAATAATATACCTTTATATGAAAACAATTTTTATGTTAGTGATAAAAATAAATAAATATATTAACAAAAATATGAAACAAAACAATAATAAAATACCAATTTTAAATTTAAACCCCAAAATATGAGTCATACTGGGTACACTGTATATTTGATTAGGGTATGGTTGATTACTTTATGTCCCAAATGAATAAGGGGTCATTGTCCTAAAGTATCAATACAATATGAATCTGTTTTTTATATTTTGAATATTTCACTAGTCTTTTTTACTAAAATATCAATACTAATTGTAAACCACAAAATTTTAGTAATAAAGGTCCCAACATGCATCAAACAAATGTTTATTCATTCCATACAGATGAAAAATTAATTATGGATCATTTCCTAGAATTTGATAACAATCGAATCTCATTTACTCGATTTTGGCTATTTGACATGCTTTTAATCTAAAATGGTTATTTTCTATTGAAAATTCATACATTGAGTCGTATCAACCACATCATGTATCAGATTGATGGGCCATCAATTCCAACAGTTGAAAAATGAATTATGTATCACTGTCTTAATGTTTGAAAATAGTTCAATCTTATTTTCTCAATTTTGACTATTTGATGAATATTTTAAACTATAATGACACTTTTGATTTGAAAACACTTACATCGAGTCATACCAACCAAATAGGGTGTCAGGTTTATTTGTGGTCAATTGTTTCATAGGAAAAATGAATTATGAATCATTTTCCTACATTTGAAACAAATCTATACTTGTTTTCTTAGTTTTGATTATTTGATGTATGTTTTAAACTAAAATGAATCCTTTGTATTGAATTCATATTATTTTAGTTTTACTAACCACATTTACTGTTGTGTTGATGTTTGGTAAATTTCTGCACATGAAAAATGATTTATGGATAATTTTTCGAATGATTGAAAACAATTTGAGCTCATTTTTTCAATTTTGATCATGTGATGTCTGTTTTGAACTAATGTCTAAATTGAAAAAAATAGTTATTTTATAAAAATGATATGTAAATTAAATACATAATTATATAAAATAATTAGAAAATTAACTAAATCAGTAATAATAATTAACATTTTCATGATGTCATTCTAAATTCTAAAACTATATATTCTGCGAATTCATTTCCAAACAAACTGATTTCAACCATTATCATTGAAAAACAAATCAAAAATAATATATAATTATTATGATACTAATAATTCACAACCCAAATATATTTCTAATGTAATATCCCATACATGAAGAGAAGCATAGTTGGTAATCACCTAATCATGATGTCGTAAAACACTCAAATACCATGTATACTTCCACTCATCTCTGAACAAATTTATTTCTCCTTCTGAGTACATAGATTGTGGAAAATATTTGTAGCACGGAAAAAATATATACAAAAAATGATTTTGAAATATTTGTAATGAAATTTTATTTACATTAGAAAATTACCTATTAAGGGATGCTAGTCGTATAATGGTTTATGATATATTTAATAAATTAGTAAACATAATATCCATAATAATTATTTCTATAATTCCATAGACACTGCATTAACATTGACCAAATTAATAAAATTGTTTTGAATTTTTTTTTTGATAGTTACATATTTCCATATATATGTTAATTTGTTTAGAATTAATCTATAGGGTTTTTATATTTAGTCATCGACATCATACCATGATTTAGTATATATTTAGAGACCTCCCTATCAAAAAAATAATTATTAAATCGTAGATTAAAACCTATAATATGATGTTTATCTACAAAATGTCGATTGAAGTCCCTTACAAATTTAAAATACATATAATTTGTTGTCAGATCGATGGATATCTATGCATTGGATCCAAAAAATAAATATTTTGGGAAAATAGATTGATTTCTATCAATATCCATTGATTCTTAGCGAACAAATAAGTAAGGAAAAAACTAAAATATAATTTATATGATTAGATTATGGAGTTTTACCCCTTAATTATAAGAATTTACCTATTTGTATTATTAATATAAATCTCTAAATAAAATATGAATAGTTATTAACAATAATGAACATATTATATAATTTTTTTGGACATACGTTTTATGAAAATGCACCTTTTTTATGTTTACACAACTAAGACACCTAGCCATTCAAACATTAGAATCCAATTCATAATCTCAATAACAACAAATTATGTAATGATAGTTCAAAATAATTTTTCTTTATATGGAATGTAGGACATATTTCCATGTTTGAATGTGGTCTATGAATGAAGTTTTTATGATAATATATGTCATAGGGGAACTGGTAGGGGGAAGGTACTCCTAGATGGTCATTTTGTTTTCTTGGTCGATTCACTAGATTATCTTGATCCGACCTTCTGTTTGCCCATCTATTTTATCAATCTATAACACTATACCTCACATCATACAATTTTTCATCAAATATTTCAGGTTTTTCAATTGAAATAATTTGTTAAATACATACCTCGTGTATCTTTATAGGACTTGAAATCCAAGATATGAAAGTTCCAAAAGTATCATTGTTTATTTTAATATCTAGATCATCATGTGAAATAAGAAACACAGTGTTCATCTCTCGGTCTACCTTAATCTCCACTATCATATGATAATTTGGTATTTATTTATTGTGTATCATGTATCCTTATATATTATACACTAAAACCTTCACAAAAAAAGCAATGCATGGGTTTTGATAGATAAAAATTACATAAAACATTACCCTACAGAATTTTAATAATATAAAGATATTATAAATTTTTTGATTTACATTTAGGAGAATGGGTAATGAAAACATTGGTCATTGCAGGTATGGTAATTTGTTTATGGGAATGACTATCCTCAATGCTAGTGGGTTTATTTAGTTGTTCATGTACTGCTCATAGTTCGACCACCAGTTTATTTTGGTACATTCACATATTATAGTCTTCTATACCAGACCGAAAAATAATATTCTGAAAATCATATGTTTCATTCTAAAAAACATTCTTCATCATATATTTATCTTCTTATGGTTTTTTTTCTCGAAATATGTTCAAGGAGTCACACTAAAACCCAAACCTCTAACGCGGCCATATTGTTCTAGCCACTTCAAATATACTAAACGTAGTTTTTCTTTTGGTATGGTCTCTGCTGAATCATGTGTCTAATAATTATAAAAAACATATGAACATAAATAGATATTTTTATTTAATACTTCTATAGAGAATAATTATTTAATATTATTTTATACATACACATGTTTCCCATACAGATATTGTGATTTAATCATCTAGTTTTCCAGACTATTTTATGTGGGAATCTTTCCATTGCACAATACATGGGGTGGAACTGGCTTCAGATTTTGATATATCAATCTACATATAAACAAGGAATATATATTTTTTCACATCAAATAAAAGATTAATTATTGATTTAAAATACATATCAATATCATTTATAGTGATGCATACCCCATCATTTATTTGCGATAGGGGTATATTGTGTTTGATGCTCGTTCGTTATTTTTAGAAATACTTTCCTATTACATAAATTAAATAAATTTAAATTAAATTGGATGGAATAAATAATTAGAAGTAATATATTATTGACTAAAATAATCCTAAAATAATTTTTCACCATAATTACTAGTGAAATAATTCAATGTTTCCTACTTTATAAAGCGTTGATATGTAACTGGTGGGTGGTGCATTACTTTCCCCTTAGTATCCCTAAAATGAAACATGGTAAGAAGGAACTGAAATCCTCTACGGGATTTTACAATGGATATTAAGAAATATTTATTATTGAAATCATCTGATATAAATTAAATCTTCATGGAATAATGAAAATTAAATCATTGTTTCATTATATAATTGTTTGGTAAAATAGAGAAGGGTGATCACAACATTACATTGATATCTTTCTAAAGAGTTTCCTTCACTACAAGATAGGTATGACACCACAACTCTATATTATTGGACACAATCATTCAAATTTTTATCACAACATAACTAATGAACATTGACTTGTTGGGGGTAAATAGGTTGGTTTTTTTGATTCCATCCAACCTCAAATTTTAGACTTTTATTTCTTGCCTATATAATTTTAGTCTATATTGGGATGGTGTATCGTTATTGTTTTTTTCATCAACATGATTTTGATCCCTTAATTATAAATCTTTTTCAGAATCTACATCTTGTTCTTCCTTGTGATTAGTTACATCATCATATAAAGAATACATTTAATATATATCCTATCAAACAATTGATTTTTATTATATTAATAAAATAGATAACACATAATATTATGAGGAAAATCATATTATATGATTTTTTTTTAAAATTATCATCAAACACTCTCTATTTTTTTAATGTATCATGGGATTGGGTTCCTCTATTGAGAATACAAATACCCTCATTGTGGTCCCCTTTTACATACAATACATTTTAAACACTGTGACCACCATGAATATATTATGATCCACCAATGAAAGGGTCCTCCTTGATTGAATTTTCATATGATCCTAGAGTTGTTTTAGTCACCGAGAATACAATTTACCAATTCTTGTTTCTAGAATGTGAGACATCAAATAATTTCCCTTCTTATGATTCCATTATGAACAACTCATCCTTTTCCCCATCCACATTTAAATTCCCCATCATGAATCCCATTTTATGAAAATTCATACCACTCCCATTGTCAACCAATTTGAAATGGAGAATCTACACATGAAATATTTTATAATAAAACTCGTATATATCTTCGATAATGTAAAAATATATATTATTTACATAAATTGGATTTCTATCCTTCGAACCATAAATGTGCATCTCTTTTACCAAATGTGTAACTCCACTGTTTTGAATTGTACTGCAGTTATCTTATTCATTTTTTAAGAATGTATAACCATTGATTACAAAACTATTGTAAGATATATCATTTTTATTTTGTCCCTTGACTATATATCAATGTTTTTTGACAATTGAATTTATATTTTTAGATAGACCCTTATAAATATGTCCTTTTTACCATCTTATAGTCTGTTTAATATATATATTTGATATCCATCCTTCGACCCCTGATGGATTTAAATATCTATGATTTTTTGTTGTCTCCAAAATATAGATAAATTTTTTAACTATTATGTAAAATGTAAAGGTGACATTTCTCCAAAATTGTGATGGTAATTGTAACAACATAACTTCCATATATCCCTTCTCCCATAATTCATATTTTATGATGAGAATTTTGGAAACAGATGCTATCAACATCTGATAAGTAATCGCTATATAATTCAACATAATCTTCAACAACATATCATTTTTCAATATAACATTCTATAAAAATTTGATCATTGACGTACCATTTCAAAATCATTATATACACCGCAATATGGTACATCCTTTTATAATATATAATACAATATAGTTAATCATATTTGACCAAGAAAACCATTTGGTGGACCATTATATCAAATAATAATAATGGAAAAACATCTCTAATTCACATAATATGACCCAAACCACCTGATTCATGATAGGGAACTTCACCAGTTCTATAACTATACTACATGTGGATTTGAAAAATACTTAGAGTATTGTTAAAATATTCCATACATTTTAATGTAGAATGATATGAAAAATGATAAGGATATGATATTGTATAAAAACATGAAATCCTTCTGATTTGAGAACTTATAACTTCGTCATTGAAATTAAATTCTCGGTATTTGATGAATACACCTCTGGAACGTTTTCACCCTTATGAATAATTATAATTTTTCAATTTTCCTGTATGGATAGAGTGTAAATAATTATAGACAAAAATTCTACACGTTACCCTTCCCCAGTACCAAATATTATTTTATATATCTGTCAGTAATTTCTATCATATCCTTAATTCCATCTTTTATTGCCTGGAACATTTATTAACATGATAATAACAATATAAAAAATATATTTTCCTAATTTCATGACATCCAAAAAATTTATAAGATACAAAACATTCCAATATAGTAATTCAAATAAAATTTATCACTTCTTCTAACATGTTTTTTAAGGATTTTGAAAAATGGTATACTAAAAATAGCATCAATATCTTTTAATTTATTAAATAGTTGATCACCAATTAGTGGAGATGTTGTTGTACCTTGTACTATAATCCCATCAAATTTTACCATTTAGGATCGATATTTATATCATCGCGAATAACAATTATGTTTTTGGAAAAAAAGATTCTTTAAGGAATTTTTCAACGGATCTATATATATGAATTATTCAATAATGGGACACCACAACATTCCTTTAATGCTATATACTATCAAAATTTTCCTAATTAGAAAAGTCATTTATCATCCCATGCAACATATCCCTAAATGATAATTCTTCACTTCTATGAGAATCATACATTATAATACATGTATCTAATGTCAATTTAAGATATCTGATCAATGGAGCCAAATACACATCAATATAATTACATGGTTATGTTGGTCTATATATAAGCATAGAAAACGTAATGTAATTGTTCCACATGATTTACCATAGAGGCAAGTTATAATTTAATAATAGGATGGGACTTGTAATATGTGTACTACTCTATACACCAAAAGGATTTATTCTATCTATAGATTCTTCACGAAAAAAATTTCATTACTAATTTCCAAATTTCGGACACTCGTAATCAATTTTATTCCACTGAGTAGAATCTGCTGGATGAAATAGTTTCCCATCTTTAAATATTTTATATGCATTCCATGTAAATTGTCTTGTGGTTTCCTACCATCCATATTGTTTTCTAAACCATTGAATTTTAGGAAAGTACAATAACACTTTAGAAGGACTTGATTCATCTTTATTGAATCGATTTTCACCCCACATAGAGAATTTTATCATTGATTCATGGTCCTTGAAAAACAATATTAAATCATTTGGACCAACATTTATTTTTTAATGATCATGCCCATTTAACATGTTATTCATTTAGAATCATATGATTGATAATGAGGTTATTTTGTTTTCTGGTAGAATATAATTCAAGAGAAAAAGTAGTTCTGTAAATCTGGTGTTTATGCATCAACTAAAAGCATTCAAATTATACTACATCATTATAAAAAAATGATTGGTATTTACTATAATCTATTTACAATCGTCTCATTGAACATCTATTTAAATTATCAAACAAATTTGGATAATCTTGAAGGTCATCATCAATTTACATTCCTTTTCATCTATGTGATATTAATCACCATTTTCAATGGTATTCATATCAAATAATCCATTAACCACAATATCATCCCAATTGCTGTGAGAATTCCTTTTTCCCCCATATTTATTAAAACATTTATAGATTTCGTCAATTTTATGACAAATAAAATGTTATCGAACTCATTTTGACTAATTTGTCTTGAATAACAACAATGTAAACACACACCCAAAAAAGAATTTGAGATGGTTATTATGAATGATCTAATAAAAACGTTATGAAATATTTGACTCTATGTTCATATTCATTTGTCATATGATTATAATGAATCAATTTTCTATTCATAATCATTCTATTACGTTCATTAAATATTTATTTTGTATAAAATATAAGTAAATTAATATATGATATTCATAATGAAAGGATAATTTTAGACTGAATTCAAATATAGGGAGCCCAAAATTTTCTTTTTTTCAAATAATTTCAGTATGCATAGAAGAAAATGGGTAATTTAATTTATGAAAAAAATTACTCCATTAGTTGTAGGTGTTAACGTATTAACTCATCTAAAATGATCATTTGTACCCTATGTGGGATGATTATGGCTCATTTTAGTTGAAACAACGTAGGTACATGTCCAGAAGTGATGGAAGATGAATCTAAAGAAAACAATGTAACAATAAACATTTAGTATATGAAACCGAATGATGATGAAAATTTTCTCCATAAATCTAAATGTTCGGGTGCTGGGAATTTGTGATGCACTAGAAAACATTTCATAGTTTTTGTCTTAAATAAAAAATAATAATATAATTATGATCACTACAAGGGTGAACTTGATTGGTGTGACAATAAGAAGGCCTAGATGGTTGGTATTACACAGACACAAGCTAAGAATGCCATTTTAGTTTAAAAATTCAAATAAATCAATCAATTAATCCATGTATTGTAAAAGGCCTTTGGTGTGAGGTAAATGTTTTCTAAAGTGCATATCATCCCATAAAAATAGGAAGTAAAATTATTATGATTTTTGTAACCAGTTTTAGGTGGGATTCAAACAAGTGAGATGATTTGATGTTTATTCATTTATTCACATGGTCTGTGGTGGTCTAGGTGTTGTTTCATTGAAATTTTGAGTGGAGTTTTAATGTAGTGAGAATGTTTTGTCAACGATTTTATTTTTATCAATATTTTCATTTTTACTCATTTTCATAAATTCAATATAGATATCCTTATCATTCAATTATAATGAATTTTATTCTATGTTATTAATAATATTCAATGAAGTAAAAAAATTACTATTCATGTGTTATTCATGATATTAATACCCATATGAAACTTGATTCACATTCACTACTACCCAAAGAGTGCACCTTGATCTGCAAATACTATTGTATTATGTTTTAGGTCTCATAAAATAGTTGGTGAATGATTTACCAATTTATTTGTAGAAATATTCATGGTTTTTATTTTCATAAAATTTAGAATGAATCATTTGTAGGTCAAAACATACCAGAATAAATCATTAAACAACAGTCCATATGAGGAATGAAAAATAATGTAAACATTACACAACTCTCTACATAAATTCAAAAAAACAAAAAACATGAAACTCAATGTATAACAGCATTACAAAATAGAATTAAAACCAAATACAAACTATTATATAAGAATGACTAAGATGAATTAGAGAAGATCCAAACAGGATTTAAAATAACTTATAGTAGCTCATACTCAGATATAGAAACTGATCCCTCTTCTAAAAACCATAAATCACCAAATCAGGTAATCATATGGTTATTATTATCCATATGTACTTGGAAATTGGTATAATATATGTTTTATTTCCATTAATAAGTTCATTTAGGTGTTGAGAAAAAAATACATTGTTGGAAACCACTAATGACGCCTCAATAAAATAAAGATAATGATTGTGAGAATAAAAATTCAAACTAATTTACAAATATATAGAGTAAAATAGTTTTAACATTTAATAAAAAAGTAAGAATATTGGATAAAGATAATGTGATAAAAATATTATAATCATATGTTAAACTGATTAACCATATAGAAGCTGCATCCTCTCCATAATTTACATCCTTTGAGAGTATCCCAATATTAATGTCTGGTTGGAGGTACCAAAATAATGTAGTCTATCCCATTAAGGAATATATATATATATATTTAATGTCTAGTCTTAATCCTATCATTTGTGATTTGGGAATGGGTTTACTGAGTTGAGCCCTGAGCCCATAATGTAGGATAAGGGAAGGGGTATACCACGTCAGAGCAATGCTATCCCATAACATCCATCATACAACCAATGTAGTTATACATTCCTGAAAAAATACATATAATACAAATGAATAATTCTAATATACTTATTATTCATCAAATATATTTTAATCGTATTTTGGTAACTCAAAGATGCAAAATATGGAAGAATAATTTAAATAATAATATAAAAATATATTATGATATGTTTGATACCCTTTTCTAATATCTAAATACAATGATCCAAATTTTAATTTTTTAACAAATATAGAATTACTAAAAATGAAAAAAGATACAAAATAATCACATAATTTATATATGTAAAAATGTATAAATCATATAATAAGGGAAATCATTTCTACAATAGAATTTTCATAAAATGTTCCACACTTTAACTCCTATAAAACCAATATAGCTTTCATTAGTGATGTTTGGGTATATACATTGTTTTTTTATTTTCTCATATTAAATAAATTTTTCTCACCTATTAAAATAATCTTCCAAATATCCATTAACACAATCATTACTATAAGTAAAGTGTGGTTTGTTTAATGTTAACTCATTCAAGTTCATGTGGTAATAATGACTGTAATTATATAATTTGGTTGAATTTAAAATTCGTCACCTATATTTATATTAATATTAAAAATAGTGATTAGTTTAGTGGAGGCCCTTTACTATAGGATTTTTATAAAATATAATGACTTAAAAAAACATAAGGGTTCCATTTTTTCCGAATTATAAGTTAAGAGAACGTGTTTAACATATTAGGAGTATCAGGTTATGTGACATGATATAATATTGGGTACTAGATTTGAATTTCATGAAATATCTTGAAAAATTATGATATAGGTTTTTATGGGATCAGTAAAGTTGAATTTGTAATGTAAAGCTCAACCTAAACAAGAACTAAAGAGTATTGATATCTACATACAATCCAATGGAACCATTGGATAAATTTAATCTATTATATAAAAATATAATTGGAAAATATCCATTGATATCTTTTAAATATAATATGATATTTTTAAAAATATTTAAAAAACAATGGAAACAAAGGTTATAGGCATATCCTTATAATCACATGGTGAGTTGAGACCACCTACTGATATTAATATTGATATTTTAGTATTATAAACGATCATCAGAATCCCCTAAAACCATGGAACTGAAATTTCATAACAAAAGAAACAAAATCAAAAAAACCACAACAATTGTTGAAAAAAATACCATTAAAACTGTACAATAGCTGCCTAAATTCCATGTATATGACCTTAATGGATTATTAATTAAGTAAAACCAGGAATTAATATTGGACACTCCCCATAATATGACTTAAAATACCTGAGAATTTTCAAGTGATATTTAAATTAATTTAGACAACCACTATGTGTAAAATCCATACACCAATGAACCTATTAAACATAAGACACACACATCCAAATCAATCACATATCACTTAATACAACCAATCCCAGATCTAAAATAATAAACCCATATCCATATTTTGAATACATAACTACAAAACACACCTTTCATTATGCCACAAATAATTCATCACACTTCTAATTCATATCCTCTAGAATTGACCCAAGTTAATAAATACAAAACAATGGACATCCATAATTATCCCATTAAAATGAGACCTAATTAATGAATATATAATGATAAAACCACAATTAATACTAATAAAAAAAATAAATACCTATATCTAATAATTAAACATATCCACAAATAAATCCTAAACACCCTACAGATCATGAAATTAAAATTTTAGAACCTAATCCCTACTAGGGTTCAGAAAATAGAGTGAAGTTCTAAAGGAGGAGAAAAATGAACATAGATGGATGATAATATAATAGAGAAGAAAACCACGGGACCAATGAGGGCACTGATCCAAGAAAATGACACAATTGTGCACACTAAAGAACCCAAAGAATAATGAAATGAGAGAGGAGAAAAAATAACATACCTTATAATCGAGGCTTGATTTGTCTGAGAGAACGTCGAATGGGAGCGACATCAGCACATGACTTTTGTGAGAGTTTGACCTTCACAACTGAAATATATTTTGTCAAGTTTCATTTAAAAATATTAGCGATCATTTTATTAGTGCTACCCAAAACAATAATACTGTGATGTTTTATCAGAGCTAAACTAATAAGATCGGATAAAAGACCTCATTATTAGTGTTTCATTAGTGTTGATAAACTGTTTTTTTAACAGGACTACAACATTAGTGTTGATAAAGAGGTATTTTTAATAAATATTTATAATTATATTTTTAAAAAAATATAACTGCAGATATATTTATAAAAATTATTATATAATTATAAATATATTTATATCATTATATATATTTCTATAAATATATATATATATATATACGATATTTATATAAATATAAATATAAATTTATTAAATATATTCATTATTTAAATATATTTACTATATTCCTATAATTATTTAAATATGTAATTATTTATTTATAATTATGTAAATAAATTAAAAAGAATATTTATTCTTTTATAATTATAAATATATAATTTCCTAAATAAATTTTTATATATATTTAATATTATTTAATATAATTATAAACAGAATTATATCATTATATATATTTATAAAAAATATTTATATAAATATGGTAAATATATTAGTTATTTAAATATATTTATTGCACTTTTATAATCATAAATATATTTAAATCATTATATATTTGTGTATATATATATATAATAAATATTTATAAATATAAATATTGATATATTTCATATATTCATAATTTAAATATATATATTGAAATTTTATTTTTATTAAAATATATAAATATTTATTTATAATTATACAAATTCTTATTAAAAATTATAATTATTAATTAATAATTATAAATACAATGATTTAAAAATATAGTAAATATATAATTATAAATATAGTTTATATATAATTATAAATATATGTTTTTATAAATATTTATTTAGAAATATATTTTCTCACATTATTAATGAATATATAATCTTAAATGCATGAATGTATATAATGAGTGAAACTAAATATTTTAGAATGAGTAGACATTATAAATATTAAAAAAATGCAGAAATCTAATTAATTTTACTAATTATTAAAAAAGTAAAATATTGACATATTTTATAATAATGATTATTAAATATTGAAAATAATAAAACATAGTAAATAAATTTGAAAAAATAACTTTTAGAAAATGATTAAAATTGAAATAAAAATAATATATTAAAAATATTAAAAATTAATTAATAATACTCTGTGTGATAACATTAAAAATATGTTAATTAAATTTAATGATTAAAAAATAATATATTTATTATATTATGTTACTAAATTAAAATCTTAAGTTAATATTAATATATGAATAAACCGCATAAATATTAGGTGTATGTGTTACAATAAAATATTTCACTAATTATGAAATAATTTGTATATGTGTGAAATTAATTATGAAAAAAATTACCACAGTAAATTATTTTTAATATGTTCACTATTCATTATGAGAAAAAATTAAGTTGACCTTATTATATAATATAAATTATTATGATTCAATGTATAGAATACACTGTAAAAAACTCAATTAATATAAGTGGATGAATTTAATTTAAAATAAGACCTGCAAAATATGTCAAATAATGATTTTTCTAGAAATGTAATTTTCCAGCGTAAGATTGTATTATATTCACTCTATGAGTTTTAATCACTATTATAAGAATTTTAAATCTTATTTTTAGAAATATAATTTATATATATATATATAATTTAAATAATTCTCATAATTGGTTATTTTCATTAATTAAAACAGAGAAGCATTATGTACATTTAACCAGTTTTTATAAATATGTGTATTTAAACCCAAAATTTAACTTATACTATAATATAGAATTAAATTTATCCTTGTATAATTTATTAGATTAAATATGAATAAATAATACTTATGTTAAATTTATATCTAATTAAAATAAAAATGTGAGTTTTAAATTTCATAATTTATTCGAATGAAGTAATAGTTTTACAAAAACCCACTACAACAAAAAAAATCCCTACCCAGTGTTTTAAACCATGTGTATAGCCCCTAAAACTAGGGTAATAGGTTATACCCATGGATTTCAATGTCTTGGATAATGTTGGAATAAGTATAGACCAATCACTATGGTTCCTATAGAAATCATTGGTATAATCCCTAGAAATGTTATCATAACCGTTGTTTAAAAAAACAATGTGGGTATATTTCTATACTGACAGTTTAGTGAACTATAGGTATAGATTTTCACAATAGAGAACCTATACAAATAGTTCTTCAAACTGTGTGTATAGGTAGTTTCCCCCTTTTGGAATAACAAGCAGCTCTTCCTGCTCTGGAACCTCTAAATAAAATAAAACAAATAGTACACATTCAATGCAGCAGAAATATTGTATATATAACATTCAACCAACAACTTTAAATAATTTTCAAACTATATAAAATACTCAAACAAACATATAAATCCACACACCAAATCAATTCAAGTCATTAATAAAAAATCCACATTTCTGTTTACTTCTACGAAAAAATGAAGGGGATCAATATCTCACCCATCACCAACATCCTCATCCTCGTCACCATTATCATCATCCATATCTCAAAAAAATATCATCTAGATAACCATAAACATCATCATCAACAACATAATCATCAAAAACATCATCATAAACATAATCAACATCATCATTGAAACCACCATAATCTCAAACACCACTAAGACCCTCATTGGAATCAACCAGGGCATCAGGTTAATATAGCATCAGTTCCATATATGAATCAATTGTAATATCACACTTTGATGGAAATGATTGACTTATAAATGAAATTGATTTCAGGAAATGTTTTGCGATCATTTTAATTCATTCAAAATCATATAAAGCTGTTTTTTTTTTCTCAGCAACATCTTCATGAGTAATTTGTATCTTAGTGTTTTGTGATGTTTAAGAGGATATAGATGAGGAAAACTACCAAGTGGGGATAATGATTTTCCCGGGTCAATATCAGACTCTTCCATGATGCTCCTCACCTATTACCAGACTCAAATGATCATTTGGTCCATGTTTTCCTTCTTCCTTATCATCAAGGACCACCAAGGAATACTGTTGAAAAAATAAAAAAGATATTTAATTATGAATTTCATATAAATATTTGAAATATAAATTTAAAAACAAACAATCATTTCTTGTGTTTTTTCATTTACTGCACTTCGATCCTTTTTTTCGTACTTGAGAAAAAGATTTTCTCACGAGGTACATGACCTTCAATGACCAATATTACTTTTTCAAAATGACATTGGTTAGTATACAAATATTTATAAAATAAGAATTTATATTCATAAAGAATAATAAAATGATTTTTTAAAAATTTAATGAGAAAATCATAATGTTAAACATGTGATAAGCATTAATGAGAATATCACAAATAAAAGGAAATCAAAAACACTATATAATTTTAGCTACTCTTTATGAACATTCCATTAAATATTCTATTATTTAGTACTAAAACTAGAAATAAAATCCATATTAAGAGTAACAAAATTCATTAAAAATTAATATTACAACATCATAAAAAATTAGAAAGAGGGTTACAAACTCTTGTTTTCTACACAAGTATATTGATACTTCAATAAAGTTCTAGAATGAAAAAATACAAATTTGTAGCCTCAATAAGCAATTAATTTTTAAAACGATGAATAAATTTGATATATTTTTAATCCATAAAATATATTTTAAATAACTATATATTATATTTCTATATATATAAATATGAATCAAAAAGACAAGTAATCATACACCATGATAACTCACCAACAAGAACTCAAATAATAAAAATATTAGAGTATGATTAATGAGATTTTCATTACATATCACAACCCTAAAATATAAAATAAGTGATAATATTGTGTTTATTAGATCATTAATTTCTGTATATGCATTAGTTAGAAAAAGTGTTCTTTAAAATTTTTAAGAGGTAAAGTATTCAAAGGGAGAAAAATAATAAAGATGATTTCTAAATCACATAATTCATGAAACTTCCCATAAGGGGAATTAAACTGATTTTTTGAAAAATAAATCATAAACTAATACATATAATATGTTCATAATTTCATGTAAATATTAAAATTATGATAGGTAATATTGATGAAAATATGTAGCTCATATAGTAATGATATCAATATATATTATGGTTTAAAATACAATTTTCTTATTTTTCAATTATTGATGAAAATATACATTGTATCAGGTTTAAAATTAACATTTTTTTGTATATAATATATATTTAATATCATATTATGACTTAAGTCAGAGATTTAAAATATAAAAAATTAATGATGAATAAAAAAATAAGACATGAAAATATACATTGTTGACTAATTAACAATAAAAATATTGATATTATAACAATTCTTATTTAAGTACCCAGTTCTTCTCATTCTTGGAAATTGTAGTGCACCTTAATATTTTTATGTCATTTACCATTTTTTATTTTTTCCCCAATGCTTCATAAATATAAAACTTCAATGAAACTTTCAATAATTAAATTTTATATGAAAACAATTAATTATTGGGAATAACATAAACTAATCAGTTCTCCAATATGAGGTATTTTTTATATTTTATCTTTGGATTGTCGGGGAATATGGTCACAAATTATAAATCAAAACCCACTATACTCATCCAAGAATTATATAACTCAAGATTATATGATTTCTATAACTCCCCCAGATCCATCAACCATACGATATTATCAGCTTCACTGTTGGGAATGTTAATCAAAATATACCACAAACATGTTAATTCATATAAATACAACAATTATATAGATATAAATTTACATAATTTTCTTAGCATATCTATGCCGATGATTTGTTCATTATTTTATTATAGATATGTCTCAATGATACTAGTTCCATAAGAATTATATCATGGTACTTGGATAATGTTTCCATGAAACTACTACAATATATAGTATTTTTAACTATCATCTAATTTTATTCATTGTAATCCACCATTATTTGTGTTTCCAGATTCATGGATTCCCCCATATGGTTTCACCCACATCACCTACTAAAATATCACACTATATTATATAATAGTGAAAAATTATGAATAAATTAATTGTACAATATGAAAAAAAAAGAATTGATATAATTTGACAAAGTTATAATAAAAAACTAATCGAGGATGCTCAATAGGATTTGATCGTTCTGTGGGATGTTCTAGATTAGTACCCTATAAAGATAAATAAGTCATAAACAATGTCATAACATATTTTAATAATAATAATTTATAACCAAGTTATACATTCTTTAAAAACCCATAATAAAAAATGTTTTATAAATTGAAATATATCTAAGTAAATGCAACAAAACCAAAAAATACAAAATAAAAAATATCATTCAAAAATGAAACTAAAATAAGGTAAATATTGTATTACCAACCAGAAAAAAATCATTTCATGGTAAAATAAATGCACTGTGGTCATATATGGTTTCTCTTATATATTATACCCAACTACTTCTGGTTCAACATCAACTCTCATAACAGGAAATTTTGAGTCATCAAATAAATTATTTTGGTCAAAACCATGTACGGTTTATGTTGTGTCAATTTTATCCCAAACATCATGAAAAATATGTCTTGGGATTACTTCATTAATCACACCGTATTCGGGTCTTAGATTATCTTTCACTAAAACACTTATTTTTTCATTTATTTCATTATGTTTGATCCATTGGTAGCTAGTAATGGAATCATCTAAACAACTCTAAATAAAAAATCGTCAATAAATGTACTATGTCATGCCAATTAATCAAAACATTTACATTTCATCATTGTGAATTGACCATGAGTGTAGTAATATAATATCAATATTTTGTGAACAAGTCCATAATAAGACACATTTTCATATCATATCCAACTATTGGATGCACTGGCATAACAGTCTATTGTAGAAGTAAACATGAATCAATTGTTCTATGTTCACATATTCATAGCTCAATAAATTGCAAAAAATTTATACCAAATGATTATTAAATATTTTTATTCATGAACCAAATAATTGGGTCCAAAATCCAACAATCTTAGTTACTGAAAAACTGAGTCAATAGGTATAGTCAATAACTAAAATATAAATGAATAATAAAATAAAATTAGTATATCTATTTTATGTTAATTAATTTATTTGTCATACCTTTTATTTCAACCAAGTAGGAACCTCTTGGATATGAATAGCCATTATACTTCTAAATGGAAAATATCAATGAACTCGACTTATACATATTTTATGTCACCAACATAAATTGTTAATAAAATTTCAATGTATATGTGAAATGACATAGTTTGATATAGCATATAAATATTCAAATTATATACTTTATATAGTCATTGAACAAAACATAGTTAAAAAAGATAGTGTGATGGGACATATCCCACACTTCTCGCATCAATGTAGTCGATGTATATGACCCAATAATTCATATTGTTTGGCGAAGATATTGAAATTATGGATCAATTTCCATATAAATCATGCCTTCATTTCTCTTTGGATGGTTATGTCTTCTACTCACATAAAACAAATACATTGAACAAAAATCCATACATTATTGTGCTAGATAACCTATCTTAATGGAAACTTCAGGATGATTCATATTTCAGAGATAATATTTAATTTTTCATATATTTATTTTAGTAGGATACACCAACCAATGAGAAACAGGTCCCCCAAGAAGTGTTTTTGTTGGAATATGAACAGTTAAATGCAGCATGCAGGTAAAAAATGATGGAGGAATTTTTTTTCCAGCTCACAACAAAATTATGCCACCTATTGTTGAATTTTTATCAAGAATCAATTAGATAAATGTTTAGATGAAAGGTTGCTAAAAAAATTTCACATGTGGATCACTATAACCCTTACATTAATTTTTAGAAAATGTTGGATTTCAATTAGAATCAATTCATGAAAAAGGATGTGATAATCATGAGTTTTTATTTACTTTTGTTTTAAATCTCTTTAGTTGAATCATTTAGATATGTTGCTGGAATAACAATCAAGGAACTTGATATTCTCCAATACATCCATAAATATTTTTTTACGGGTTCATTATATAATAAGAACAATGAACATTCCATTTTTTTTGACCCAAACTCATAGAATGCAATTATGGTCGAATACCCTAATATAGCAAGTCCTGAGGACATCATATATCATCATTGGTTTTCCCCATGTAATTTAGAAGAATTGAATGAATAATTTCCAATATATTGTTCTCAATATGAATTATGTCAATACAATTATGTAATAAATTGTTAAACCAATATGGAAACTGAAAAGTAATACTTCTATTTTTCCAATTGTAAGTGGATTCGGTGTCAATATTCTTCCTATTTTTAGATTTCATCTTACGTTTAGATTTTAAAAAGATTAAATTATTCAATTAATTAAACCCAATATTTCCTAATATTTGTTTAGGTGGCTATTTAGATTAAACAATATTATCAAACCTCCAACTATTCTTACTGTAGTGATGATATATTGGCAAGAATCGTTGATTCCCCATGAAACATTAACTATGACGATATTTAATCCTTCTTGATTGTGCATTATTTTTACAAATTGGGCATAATAGTTTTCCCATATTACTAAAAAAAATCATTTCTTCATAAAGGAAATCATTTTTAGTCCATAAAAGGGAAGAAAAAATAATTTTTTTTGAAGAATCATCGAATGTGTGCACACCCATATACGAAGAGATGCTTAAAATATTTTATTAAAGGTAGAAATAATATTTTTATATCATTTTTAGGATCAGAAGGTATAGATATTAGTATACTAAATAATGTGAATGACTTTTTCATACAAATCAATGAAGGAAGATTCAAAATGTGAATAAAAACTGGCCATGTGTTGTGAGGAGTATGAATCAGACCAAACTGGTTAAAACTATCATTGGACAGGAAAAACATGAAATTACACACCTCAGTTGTAAAATCAAGTTGTTGTGCATCCAATCAATACCATTATAATACATCATCATGAAGAGCCAACTCATAATTACCTTTAATTATATTAGGATCATTCTATTAGATATTATCTGGGATTGATGTAGACATGAATATATTTTGATGCTTGGGAATCAATAGAATGTGCCACATGACTTCCTGTGGAAGAAAATATTGTTCTCTATCTGGATTTTAGTTTCATAATGATATACCGCATTCTTTATACTCATTTTGGTGGGTTGTCTCCTCCCATAATAAATTATAATATTTTAGATAAACATGAATTTTATTAGTAGAGAATTTTTTATTATTAATTAACATCCATGGCCTATAATTATTTGAGGGAATATCTACACCATTTTTAAGTATGACCTTCAAAAATTTAAGAATATAATCAATAGAAGTATTAGGAATTCCATACAAGGATTTTCCATGACATAGATACATTAAAAATTCCATCTTTAAGATTTTAGTACTTTCCTAATATATTAGAGATCTGAAATCATCTATTTTATTTTTCACTCTCTCAACATAATCATCTTCAGTATTTTTCTCATGTGTGTTTATATCATTTCCTTCTCTCACTCAAATATTGTCTCTCTCGTGATGATGCACAAAAAGAAACTAATCAATTATTAATTTCTCCATATTGATTCTTTCTTTTCGTCCATGAATAGTATAATATTCTCTCTTCTCTCCATGGTGGTAGAAAACATAATAGTTTATTTGAAATCCATATTTCATTATATGGTTGTTAACTTATACCTAGATTTACTATGGTATAACAAAAAAAATTATATAATTCAAACTGTATACAACTTCCAAATGAAGCTATGTTAAATGAGAAATCAAAAAAAAGTTATTTTTAAACCTGATTGAAATATGATCGGTAAGATATATCAAACTTTAATCAATTATTTTATAGGAAAATATAGTTATGTTCCAATAAGAAAATTCTACAATAATTTAAAAATTCATTATATTCAATTTTAATATGAAAGTCACCAAATCATACTAGTATCTATCAAAATAAATAATAAGAGCAAAAACACATGCTATAAGAAATGAAAAAAATAAGGAACCATGGTGGGTATTGCTGAAATTTAAAAATTCAGTATCACGATGGAAAAATTTAATAACATTGAGACACTACGAAATTAATCCCATGGTTTAAACATTGATGACACAATCAAGAAGATGAATGTAAAGGAAAAACCGAAGTTTGAGGAAAAAAATATTACATTCCAAATGATCACAATACTTCAAACATACCAAAATAGTGTCCAAAAATCAATACTAGAATCAAAGGATAAAAATAAACAATATAATGATTGTAGGAGTGGATTAAAAATAATATAATATTTTTAATTAAACATCAAGATCTAAAATATGGTAATGACATACCATTTGCATTGGAATTATATCTAACTCACCACCACCACTAGATATGTTATTTACTCTCCCTGTCTCATAAATTCACTTTTTTAGTTGTCATATACTTCGGTTCATTAGTGAGAATAGTAAAAAACCCCATTATTAAATATAAATCCTATCATACCCAATAGTTATAGGGAATGTAATATTTGACTAAAATCATTATAAAACACCCCTTAATAAAAACACTTTGGTAATCTAATATGAAATAAGGTAGGGAGGGAAGAGAAATGAACTAGAAATTCAACATGAATTAAAAAAAAATCTATAAACATGAAAATATAATCCCACATTAATCACATGAAAGTATGAAATAAATATCACCGTATAATGATATCTATGATAGGGTGATGAAAAAATTGAAACATTTATATACAATCTATGATATCAAATAAATATAGAGGATTTAATCAATAGATCGTAAATAAATATTTAATGAATTATTCGATACATAATTTCAATGGAAAATATAGATAAATTATCATGGAATTCAAAACATTATAAAAAAATATTACGCACAGTCATTACATACACAGTTATTTAAGAAATAATTAAATTATCCTCATTGTGTTTAATTATTAGATTTATAACAATAAACTCTAATACCTCTACCATTATATATTCTCATGAATAAATATTTTTGACCTTATTTGGATTTATTCCATAAGCCGCATTATCATTATCAAAACACTCAATGAACATTTATTTTAACATGCATCTTTTATTTTATATTTGAACATGTATCTAAATGTTAATAGATATAAAATTCATTCAATAAATTCATAGTGACATTTTTTATTTTCTTATTTGCTAGAGCTTCATGAAATGAACCTAAACCATTACATGACATGGGCATGGATATCCATTCTTCATGACACATAAATTTACTTCATCACATGACAAAAAAAATTAAAATTCAAATATTATATTAGAATAAAATCAACTTTTGGGGTTTAGAGGGAAGCTACTGAACACTAATGACACAAAAACATCAAACCAAATCCAAAACAGCACAAGAAAGATACCTATTCTCAAACAACCACCCACGCTACTCCTCTAGGGAGTATCACTAAAAACAACATCTAAAATGGTATAAAAAAATATTGAAACCAACAAAACTCACAAAACCAAAAAGATCATCAGAGCACGTACAAATTTTTTTTAAAAGAATAGGAATTGTTTAGTTCATGTAATGAACAAAAACTCATAATGTATAGAATGTAAAAACATGAACAAAAAATATCTGTAACTATAATTATCTAGGATAAAGTCAATGATTGTCTTAGATAGATCACAATATGACATAAAAAATATAGAAAAAATTATAAGCAGAATAGTAAAAATATTCTGATCTCACTTATGTAATGTGGAAGAAGATTCAAATAAAAAATCATTGAAATAGATGAGATCACCTGAGGAGATATGAGGTCACCACTGGCTCGGGTGCCCACTAACGAGAGTGAGAGGGTCATTTGGGTAGTATATCATGCGTTAATGGGGGGAGGGAGTTTGGGAGCATCCTGATATATGGAAAGTCTATACCAATAGTTTTCAGAAAACTGTTTGAATTGCGAACCTATTCCAATAGTTTCAAATTATATGTTGGTATATATTTATCTATACTGATTGTTTTAATAGACCATTGGTATAACATGGCTCCAGGAGTTATATACCCATTGTTCTTGAAAAAGTTATGTATAGAGGTGTGGAGATAGTCCAACATTCCAGTAGTGGTCAGTTTTATTCATAAGCCACTAAAAAATCAATATTTTCTAAAATATCAAAACCTTTTTCCATATGTAAATTTGATATGATTATTTGAAAAGTTAATTTCATTTTAATAAATTAAATTTATAAAATTGTAAAAAATTTATTATGTTATTTTCTCAAAATAAAGTTATAAAAATCATTTTTGAATAAAATATATTTTTGATTGATGACATTGATTTTCTTAAAATTGCGTAATTTTATAAAAATAAATTATAAATAAATTTATATTGATTAGTAGCATTATATAAATTTCCTAACATATTTAATATTATTCATACCCACTAATTTAGTTTCTAGGTTATATAAATATTATTTAACTTATATTATTTAACAAGTCATTTAGGCATTGTGTTACGTGTTGTAGACACTATCGAACATAATTTTCTTATTTTAAAATATTCAAGTATTAAAATTGAGTCATGTCTAGCCATGAGAGGATAATGATTAGGTTTAAGTATGTGAGATCTAAAAAATGTGGGAATTATCCTTAGAGTTTGGTTGTTAGCAGGGATTGGAAGAGGTATACCTCTGGTGGATTTTGGGTCCTCCAGATCTGAATAGGGATACCTCTATTTATGTGTTGAGCTAGAGGGATAAGTCGTTGCCCGATTGATAGGAATACCCTGAGTGGGTCTCTATGATTGGGTAGAAATGGTTATGAGTGTTCTTGTGGGTCATGAACTGATGTATTAAAAATTTTAGGCTTAGATGTTGATGAAAGGTATGTGAGTTCGGCCAACCCTTGTTATGTCTATCTATGTATTATGGTTAATAATTGGGTTTCATCATAGAGAATTTGTGATCTATTTGGGCTTCCAAATTTTGAACCCCATTTTTATTTGGGCCCATCACTGAGAGTGTTAGACCTGATGATCCAAAAATATAATTCTAGATATATTACATGATGCTCCACGCTATGGGATAGGAGGTTGGAAATGAATTTCAATATCAGTACCAATAATTTTCTTCATGGTTTGGGTGATATAATAAGGTCACAAGAGTGTTTGGTATTGATATAGTTGATATGGTGAACATAGAGATCCACATAAATGGACGATATTCTGCAGTAATTCTCCAGGAATGGATTATATACTCTATGGATTAAGTGTTGGATTGAGACTCTAGAAAAAATTAATATAAAGTATTTTTTATGTTCTCGACATATGGTCTAGGAAACTATGGTATACTGGTTGGAATGGGGTGGTGCACTAATGCTCTCCATCCATGGTTTAGGTGTTGGATTGATTCTCCATGAACTATTACATTGAGTTATGGTTTGGGTGATAGACCGACTCTCCGCAAATTAATGTTGAGGTATGGTTAATGTTCTAGACTTATGGCCCATACACTATTGTTTTTTCCATTTGGATTATATAATATACTAATGTTATAGGTTTGTAGTTATTTGGAATTGAGTGGGTACCTTGGATTTATGGGTCTACGTATCGAGTAAGGTACTTTGTTTATATTTTAGAGGATTAGTTATGTTGTCCATGGTTAATTTGAACACATGCTATTTCAGATGCATGACCATCAAAACATACTTTCAAAAACACCAAAATTAGTTGATGTAGGTATGTTCGATCACAATCATGAACATGAGGATCAATTATGGATTTAATTTTAATTATTTTAGATAGGTTTTTTCTAGGTTGAGCGTATTTTAGGAGCATGAACTTGTGGAAGAAGTTTATATGTTCACCATTGGGGGTGGCCTAATGATATTTTTTCTAACCCATTATATATTCATCTCAATTATAATGTATACCATATTTATGAATTGAGGTTGAGAATAGGTGCATTATAGATAGATAAGAGGCCTATGATTTCATGTAAGAGTTGGTTTTTTCATGTGGAGTCTGATTATAAGGCTTTAGAATCACAAAAAGTTACTAGAGACAAGATATTTAACATGGATCAAAGTTAATAGTGTGTCATGATGTATTAATTTCATATTTTTTTATATTTTATATGTGATCAACACATTGGGTGATTGATTTTTTATATATGGGATGATTGTTTGGGCATTTATATTATTTCATTTTATGTATCATTCTTATATTTTAGTTATTTAGAAATTCCATGTACATTGATGTGTATGATGTTTGGTTTTTTTACATCTATTTTTTCATAGAGATATGGTGGTATAGTATCCTCACTTATACACCTTAGACCCCCACTCCTAGTTTGAAGACTCAAGAATATAAAGAGGCATGCTGGAGGTATTGTGGAAAACTAGATCGGGGAACAATTTTAGTGGCATTCCAGATAGCGCATCACACTTTAGTTACTAGTGAATGAAAAATGAAGACTATATTTATCATAAATATTTTAACATTCTTCTTATAGGTGAGAAATAATAGATATATAGAAGATGGAGTGGTAGTTATTAGATTGAATGATTCTTGTAGTTTTCACATTACATTGGAAAAAACACGGGTACAAATCAAAGAGAAGATGACAACTACTGGGGTGATAAATGATTTCCAAAATATGTATGATAAAACTATTGAATCAAACATAATATAAATGATATGGTTTTTATTCAATATGAATATGATTGAATGGAATATTGTTTCTGATCACAACAATGAATTCTAAATAATCTAATGTCAGTTTTCAGCGGTAGGAATTATGATTGAAAATTTGGTATGTGAATTGGTATTGTTATCTTCATTACATAATTTTTTAGAAGATACAACAACAGTCATATGCATTTCTTTGATGAATAAAATTTTGAAGTTAAATGATATGAGAGACCTGATCCTAAATGGGGATATTTAGAGGAGAGAGCTAGAAATATTCCATGGTTCTACTCTTGACATGGAAAGAAGATTCATATGCAAATAGTGAGATAATCAATGAGGATTATTAAAGTGATGAGGAAATATCTAAGGAAAGGTAAATGTGTTTAGTCCTCCATGCTGAACTTGTAGGAAGAAATGAATCATTAATGACTGTAATGAAAAACTAAAGGTGGCTGAAAAGAAAAAAACACTGCATCTGAAGGACTTAATGATGTGTTGCTTCTATGAATATATAACTTTATAATTTTATAGATTTGAGAGTACAAATTATTCTTTTATTACACATTAGATATGGGTTATGTGAATAATTATGTTTCTACAAATTTCAATAATGTACATAAGCTGATGATGAACTATTGAAAATTATGGGAAAGGGTAATGATTGGATTAATAATAATAATGAGAGATTTCTTAATTTGGAAAATATGAGGCCCATTATTTGACTAAGAATGATGATTAATTATGTCAGTTAGCATGAGGATGTAGGATTTTATGAGGTTTCAATGAATATTAAATAACATTTTGTTTAATCAAGTGGAAGTGATTGAAAACCCAAATTCGAGGATCACCCATGCAATAAATATAAAACCAATAATAAAACTAAAATGAAAAACTACTATAAAATATTTTTATACCCTACACTATTGATCCATTAAATCAATGAATTATCTCATTCATCTAACGATTGCGAGAGAGATAGACAAAGTGGTAGACAAAATCATTCCACCTCTATGGTATATCCCTGGGATAAAATGAATCACTCAATGTTATATAATGATTCACCATTTTACTAATGTATTATACTACCTCATATGAATAGGATAAATATGAAATAGAACTTCAATATATAAGTTGATTCAACCAAGATAACATGAAAAACCCACACCATTTTCCATTGCATTGAAATATATTATATAGGTAACAATGGATGATCCTTCAATGTCCACTAGTTTATTTATGTGTTAAAATACATGAATAAATACCATATCAGGTTCATATATAATGTGAAATTATTCCTTTTACATTACAACTATTGTAACAGGTTAATAAATGATAACTTTTGTAGATAATGGTTTGAGTTTCCAATAAACATGAAATAATACACCCAACGTATGTTAATCATAATTTTCATACAAGCTATTATAAATTCAAAAAATATATCATACATAAATATGGATTTAGGGAATATCTCCATCATATTTAAAACCACATTAACTAGTTGTAATTCATGATATATGACCTAAATCCATTTTTATATATGATTTATTTACGGTTTTTATAACTTCTTGTATTCAAATTAACATTTACCTATATTGGGTATATTATACAACATGTGATGGACACCCAAACCATTCTCTACCTTGGAAATCATTTATAAAAACTATTTTATAATATGAATTAGTAATTGTGTAAATGTATATGATTCATGAACTAACCTTGAAAAAATATACATACATTTTAAAATGTGAATAAATGCAAGATATTGAGAACCATCTTCTACAAACTATTTTAATGGTATCCATCATATGTGAATGGTGTGTGTTCATAGATAATGAGTATAATAAACACCTTGATACCCTTATATGAATTCAAATTATTCCTTTTAAATTGAGGTGCTAGAATATCATGAATGAAAGGAGGTGACCCTCTAATGTAATGAGAGATTTAGTTCATACCTTGGACACACCGTGGTTGTGGGATTCTTTTACCACTCTTTGATCATTATCAAACCCACCAGATAAATTTTGTGGATGATTTAGTGGGTTATTGGTGTATGGTATTCTTGAAATACATTATTTTCTCATTTGGGTATTTTATGAAATTTTATATTTTATTTAATAATAGATCCACATATTTCTTTTTTAATTTTGTTTCTTATGTCTAATAATTGTTAATAGATTCCTTTGAAACCTAAATGTGGTATCAGAGTGAACCATGTTTATGTTTAATGAAAAAATGAGATAAAATGATGAATAAATTGACAAATAGTGCACCACTTCATGTTTCTGTAAATGAAATTTCATAAACAGTCTACCCGTATGTAGATAGGATACATATAGTTAACTAGGAAATTACATTTATACTAGTGAGATGCATAAGTGTAACCAATGTATACCCTTACATAATGTGTTATGCATAAGGGTAATTTGGCCCTACCCTTATGTAGATCAGTCTACATAAGGGTCACTCTAATGACCCATACTTTACATACATTATTAATACTTCAAAATTGAAGAACACTTATTACAACATATAACAAAACCAGGAAAGGACCGTATAGGTATAGTGTCTTTAGAAACTAGGAAACATAAACAACTGGTTCATAAAGTATCTACACTGCCTCCAATTTATTTCATCATATCTATAGTCACTTTTTGGCATATCCTACATAATATCCTTCTTCCTGACCTGGGGAACGAAAACATACAAAAGGGTGCGCTCAAATACTCAGTAAGGGTAAACAAAAAAAATATCATTCACATCATATTTATAGGAACATAAAATTTTGGAAATCATAACCTGCAAAAGAGATAATAATTTCAAAACATGGGATAAATCATGGTAGTGAAATGTAATCACAATAATCCTAACTTAAAACATGAAACTTTTTGGCATACTAACATAATCATAGAGACTCATTTCTTATTAGTCAAGACTCATTGCCAAGACTATCTTAGTGGATAAAGTTCATTTCTAAACGAGTTCACTCCTCGTTTCAGTCCTATTTCACTAAACCAGTTCAACCTGCCGTTCCAGCCATGTCTATCTCATGAGATATAAAATCTTTACCCAATGCATTAGATGAAGATATAGGTCCCACCAATCTCATAATGATACCATTCTTATGTGGGCCACAAAATCATAAATCATACATCATTGCATAACCCATGTAATAAAAATGGGAATCATAATGATCGTGACATCATAAAACAATTCATATAAGATAAAGGAATTCATAAAAATATTTCCATCACAATATAATAAAATCAATGTAATAATAGGGATAAAAATAGAACCCTATATTAACTTAGATTGAAAATAATTTTGAAAAAACACTTGAACTCCATTCTTGAGGAAAATATCCTTTCTAATTCAAAAATAATTTTCCTTTCTTAACATGTCAAACCATTTTAAACTAAAAGATGTTGATAAAAAATAAACATATAAATTTGTAAATCAAGCTTCTTGGAAATAATGTTTTAAAAATCCATTCATGCCGTATAAGTTAAAACGAATATTCTTCTCGTACTTTTTTCGGAAAAGTCAAAAAGTACTCTGTACGAATAACGACAAAAGATTCTTTTCATATCTTATACTAAAAATTCACCGAAGGGTAAAATTGGATTTAAACAATGTTAAAGTGGAAATAAATAACATTACATATTGAGGAAACATGGATATGGATGATAAATATTCCCCGGTGAATTGTGAAGTAAAAACAATCTCAGATTGAGATTGCGAGATTTTGCCTTACCTTAGGTCTGATTTGCTTCGTAAGTGTCTGAAATTCCTTTTTAATGGTTTAAATAATGTTATTGACTTATTAAAGAATCATATTTATTGTTATAATATCATATATGGTCATATTCTTAGCTTCTTATTAGTAATATTTCATTACTACTTGTTATTCGAGTGTTTATTACTTTTTGTTCTTATGCGTGTTTTGTCGAATAAATTCTTATTCTTCTTTTTAGGTTATAGATACCTAATTTATAGAATGGTAATAGTTTAATATATATCATATTAATTCATTCAATTCATTTATATAATCATTATGCAATGAAGATCATGGATAATGAGTCGCATCACATCGTGGAGATGGTATTTCGTACGTACGCACGAGCGATGATATCATTCCCATGATCATGGAATAATATTGGAGTGTATGTATACTATTTCAGAATAAATACCACTTTTAAATAATCATATATAGTCATTATTTACACCATTATACCCATCCAACTATGGTGGTGGTGGAAAATAGTTTACACCACGGCGTGGAGACAGTATTCTGTATGTACGCACGCGCAGTGATTTCATTTTCCGTAGGATGGATTGATGGTGAAATAGAGTTGTTTCTTACTTATAATAAAATATCAGTATATGAGTTATTCTGATGTTATTAATTCATAGTGAAAAATCTAAGTAAGAATAAGTAGAAGAAGAAAGAATATGGAATTGATCGGTAATGGATATTACCTCTTCTTTGACGTGTCTCTTCTTAACTTCTTCCTAGGGAACTAGGGTTGGTCTTTGAAGAAAACCAGGACCTCTAGGATGATTCTAGGAAAATGTGGAAGTGAAATGGGTAGGGGTTGGCCGAGCCTGAAGGCTCAAATTGGTGTGAGGAGTAGAGGGAGGAGGTGCCCTTTTATAAGGGAGGAGAGGGGCACCTTTGAAAAAACTATAAATATTATTTTATTATAAAGTCATATTCGGTTTTAAATAGCTCCAAATTGATTTATTTCAAAGCTAATGTGGGGATGGGAAGAAATAATATCATCGAATATAATTTAGAAAAGATTAGGTTTCTATTTTAACGTTATCAATTAGATTTAACTATAAGTTAAATAATTTTACTTTTACCTTGTCTTCCTATTTTCTTACACTATAAGGTTAAAAAAACATACTATAACAAGCCAAACGAACCCCCAGTTGTTTATTATTAATATATATAACCTTATCTAAGTCATTTGGATGAACCTTATTTTTTTAGGAATAAAATATCAATTAATAATATAATTTTTTTTAAACTATTTTATGTCAATTTTGACACTATTTGGTAATTTTTTTTGTGAAATTCAGAAAAGAATGATTAGTTTGAAAAAAGTTAATTAAATCAATAATAACATGTAATATTAACGTAGAAAATTAGTGTAATTCATAAAAAGTCTCATATTACATTTATTTGGGTATTTATAACATCAATTATGTCAATATTTCATTAATATAATAATTACTGCATCATCTTTGTGTCATTAATAAATTAAATTATTTAATGTCTAAAAAATTTAAAAAAAATAAAATTATGTAGGAAATAATTTTATCTTTCTAATGAATATTTATAGACGAATTTAGCTTATGTATAACCCTACATTAAAAAATAATTACTTATTAAACATTGATTTTAACTATTTTAACCCTTCTATAAATAAATTATTATTAAATATCCTAATCTAATCCAAGTGGGCCTAAATTTCCATATTTTCTTCCTAAGGTTGTTTTTGGTCGAATTAAACTTATCCAATATAATTAAGACATGTTTTATGGTAATAATTATATCACTTTTACCCTTAATTACCCTATTTACTTTTAACCGTGGTTAAAAAAAGTAAAAAGTTAATATTCACCAAAAATTATATTTAACTCATTGAACCAAATTTTACTTACTGGCATCAACTGTGTCTCTCAGATTTTTAAAATTCCAATCAAAGATGTGGTAAAATTAGGTTTTATGTGAGTATGGAAATTCTCCTAGGAGGTGGGTAAAAGACGGTGAAAAGTTCAATAAAATTTTTATATATATAAAATTATTATAAAATGACTTCATTGAATTGAATTGAACTTATATAGGTATGATGTAGAAATTTTTACCGAAAATAAATTTAAATAAAATAAATAATTATTTAAATAAAAATTCGGTTTTTAAATAGTTACCAGTGTTTTAACTATTCATAAAAAATTGAATGTTTTCAGAAAAATAACAAAATTTCACCCTAGGCTAATTTCGATATTCCAAATCCAAAAATGAAGTCCATTTTGAACAAAAAAATTATAAAAATTTCATAAAGTGGTTATTACTATTCATAACGGCTAGTTTTAATAATATTTTAATAGTATATCGTTATTTAGTGAAACTCGGTATTTTGTACGATGCAAGCTATCAAGGAAGGTTGTGATTGCGTGTAAAGTAAGCCAAGCTAGTGTTGTGTGTAGTGAAGGACTCATTTGATGAGAAAAACAAAATATTTCTTATAAAAGTCTCAGGTTTTACATTCTACCCCCCTTAAAATAAATTTCTCCCTCGAAATTCGTCATTTATAACAAACAGATGAGGATACCTCTCCATTATCATATCCACAAGCTCCCATGTGGCTTCTTCTAATTTGTGGTTCCTCCATAGAACTTTCACCAAGAGAGTGGTCTTGTTCCGTAGAACATTTTCTCTTGGATTCAGAATCTCTATCGGCTATTCTTCATAAGAAAGATCATGTTCCAGTGGTACAACTTCTGAGCTGAGTACATGTGAAGGATCAGGTATGTACATTCTCAGGAGAGATACATGGAACACATTGTGAACTTGAGAGAGATTCGGTGGAAGTTCCAATCGGTAAGCTACCTTCCCAACACAATCCAATATATAAAAATGACCGATATATCTAGGGCTCAACTTTCCCTTATTTCCAAATCTCATTACTCTCTTCGAAGGAGATATTCGTAAGAACACTTTATCACCCAATTCAAACTCTAAGTCTTTTCTTCATTGTCGGCATAACTTTTTTGTCGACTCTGAGCTTCTCTTATGTGTTTTTGAATCGATCTGACCTTTTCTTCCATCTCATCAACAAGATCAGGTCCTAATAGCATTCTTTCCCCAACTTCATCCCAGCAAGTTGGAGATCGGCATTTCTTTCCATAGAGAGCTTCATAAGGATCCATCTGAATACTGGAGTAAAAGCTATTATTATATTAAAATTCCACCAAAGGTAGGTGTTGATCCCAACCACCTGTGAAATCCATAGAGCAAGCTCTCAACATATCTTCTAGAGTTTGAATTGTCCTCTCAGACTGACTGTCTGTCTGAGGATGATAAGCAGTGCTGAAACTCAACTCTATATCCAGAGTATGCTGAAGACTTTTCCAGAACCATGAGGTAAACCTCGGATCCCGATCAAATATAATATAAAGTGGTACTCCATGCATTCTCACCACTTCCTTTACATATATCCTGGCAAGCTGATCCAGAGATAAATCCTCTCTAATAGAAATTAAGTGTGCAGACTTTGTAACATGATCACCTATGACCCAGATAGCATTATTGCCTTTGTATGTTTTAGGAAGTCCTGTGACAAAGTCCATAGTGATGTTTTCCCATTTCCATTTGGGTATGGGTAATGGTTGTAACTTCCCTTTAGACTTCTCTCTCTCAGCTTTAACTTGCTGACAGACCAAGCATCGAGAGACATATTCAGCAACATCTCTTTTCATGCCATCCCACCAGAACTACTCTTTTATGTCCCTATATATCTACGTGCTTCCAGGATGAATAGAGAATGAAGAACTATGAGCCTCATCCAGAAGCTCCTTCTTTAATTCAGGGATGGGAGGAACACAAACCCAATTACTGAACATTATTATCCCATCCCAATCAAGGTTGAATTCAGGAACATTTCTCACCTTCTTTTGTAACTCTACATCTTCTTTCTGTGCCTCTTTAATCTTCACATGTATAGATGGTTGAATATTCATTTGAGAAAGATATGATTTTCCCCTTATATTATAATTATAATATCTATCCTTTGTAAATCCATAAATATTGGATCTTTTGTGACCCTCATCATGGATAAACTAGCATGGCCTTGTCAACTTAATGCATCTTCTACCTTGTTTGCTTTCCTAGGGTGGTAATGAATTGAGATGTCGTAATCCTTAATCAGCTCCAACCATCTTCTTTGGCGCATGTTCATCTCCTTTTGTGTGAAAATATACTTTAATCTTTTATGTTCAGTATAAATGTCACACCTTTCTCCACAAAGATAACTCCTCCAAATCATTAATGCAAAGATTACCGCAGCTAACTCCAAATCATGAGTTGGGTAATTTTTCTCATTGATTTTCAACTGTCGTGAGGCATAAGCTATCACCATATCATTTTCCATAAGATCACACCCCAATCCCTTCTTGGATGCATCACTGTAGATCAGAAACCTTTCTCCACTACAAGATAGTGTGAGCACAGGTGCACTGGCTAACCTTATTTTTAGCTCTTTGAAATTCTCTTCACATTCCTCTGTCCAAACAAACAAAACTCCCTTCCAAGTCAACTTGGTGAGTGGATTAGATATTCATGAAAAATATTTCACAAAATGTCGATAATATCCAGCCAAACCAAGAAAAATTTGCATCGCAGTTACTGTTGTTGGTCTTGACCATCTTTCGATATCCTCTATTTTTGCTGGATCCATAGATATCCCCTATTTTTATATTATGTGACCCAAAAATGAAACATTTTGAAGCCAAAATTAACACTTGGTAAATTTGGCATAAAGATTCTCCTTTCTCAGTGTCATCATTACAATTCTCAAATGATCTTCATGTTCTTACTATCTCTTTGAATAGACAAGAATATCATCTATAACGACTACCACAAACTGATCAAGATAGTTTCTAAAGACTCTATTCATCAGATCCATGAAGATAGAAGGGAAATTAGTAAGTCCAAATGGAATCACTATATATTTATAGTGTCCATACCTTGTACGGAAATCCATCTTTCGTATATCCTCCCTTTTGACCCTTAATTAATGATACCCAGAACGAAGATCGATCTTGGAGAAGTATTGAGCTCAGCGTAGTTGGTCAAATAGGTCATCAATGCACGGGAGATGATATTTGTTCTTGATAGTGATCTTGTTATGTTCTCGATAATCAATGTAGAGTCACATTGATCCATCTTTCTTCTTAACAAACAGAAAAGGTGCTCCCCAAGGTGACTCACTAGGGCATATGAATCCTTTATCAAGATTCTCTTGGAGTTTCTTCTTCAATTCTTGCAACTCAATTAGGTCTATTCTATAAGGTGTCTTTGAAATAGGCAAAGCACCCAGTATGAGTTCTATTGAAAACTCAACATCATGATTGGGTGGAAGACCTGGCAATTTCTCTGGAAAGACATCATCAAACTCCAATACAATGGGCATATTGTTAATCGTGAGTTTCTCTCCAACCATTTGAGATAAATAACCTTCATTTAGTGGAATCAAGACCCATAAGATGGAAGAAATTTCCACTGGAAGGTTATGTTCATCCTTGCATCGATAAACGATGATATATTGATCTAGAATATAAAATTTGACATCCTTTAATTGGTAATTGATATGAGCTCCATATAGACACTAGTGCAGAAAATGTCTTTTACATCACCATTTTTTACGTCGGTTATATAAAACCGACGTCATAATATGTAAAACGAGGTTTTTTACGTCGGTTATTTCATAACCGACGTAAAAACCTGTGTTTAGTACACCTTCAACGTCGGTTATAAAAATAACCGACGTTATTAATCGCGCGGCTTCGTTTTTTACGTCGGTTATACATTAACCGCCGTAAAAAACAGAAGTGGGGGGCATTTGTTATGTCGGTTATTCAATAACCGACGTAAAAAACGCAGTTTTTGAAGGCCTTTTTACGTCGGTTATAAAATAACCGACGTAAAAAAAGAATCCGCAGATGTTTTTGATGTCGGTTATTCCATAACCGACGTAAAAAAACACGGATTTTGAGCCCTTTATAACGTCGGTTATAAAATAAATGACGTCAAAAAAGAATTGGAGGAAGGTTTTTATGTCGGTTATTGAATAACCGACATTATAAATGTTTTTAAAAAAATTATAACATCGTTTATTGAATAACCGATGTGATAACTCATTTAAAAATTTACCCAGACCCGTGGATTGTCATTCGCGAGTTTACCTTCGACAGTCGCGACTCGTCTCTCTCGCGCGTAAACCCGAATCGGCTCGTCCATTTCGTTGGTTTAGATTCATTTTGCGATCAACGTTTCTCATATTTAATCTCCTCGGATCAATCATCTAAACTCGCAACACTCAGGTAATCCTCCCACTCGTTCGTTTTTTTCGCGGATAGTATATATATGTGTGTTGTGATTTTTTTGTTGAAACTAGCTAAGATTCTTCGATTGCGAACCCTTTTAACTCGTTTTGGCACCATAATCTTATTTATCATCCCTAGATCTATTAGTTCGACTTGCAATATTGACTAATTTTATGATTTCACTAATTTTTCATCGTTTTCTATAAATCCCCGAGAGGGTTGGGGCGTGTCCATTTGGATGGGTTGCCCTTTTATAGTTGTTACTACTTTATTCACACACAACCATGGCATAGGTGCATGGATTTGGGATCACATCACCATTTTCACCCCCTGCAAACAAAGTTTCACGAGGAGGACTCGCCAGATTTCCCCTCGGCATGTTAAAAATTTTAGATACCCTCTTTTCAGCAAGTAAAAAATTAACTAGTTTTTTCTTCACTACTTATCCTAAACAAATAAAACGACCATTATTTCTAGAACCTCTACTAGATCCATTGCATCCATCAACATACATATTTGGATCTGAAAGCATCCCTTAAGCCTTATGTTCGATGATAACATCCTTTACTGATTTATAGAAAATATGATGGTCTGCTAAGCTCTCCATTTAAAAGTCAAACCCCACCAATTATTCATCCTCATCATGAGAAAATGGCACAACATCTGAATTTCTGATTCAATCTCTTGGGTCACTGAACAAACATTAACTCCTTCAAATCCACACCTGGAATAGACAACCTAATGTCGAGTTCCTTCTCTATCTATTGAAACTCAGTTCTTCCTCCACACCAAAAAACATTCTTTGAATGGCCCAACTTCTTGTTATGGTAAATTTTTAGTGATTCCAGGGGGGTGGGAGGGCTATCAAGAGGGTTGGGGGGTGTCCAGGGGGGTGTCCAAGGGGGTAGGGTGTGGGGGGTGGTGTCCAGGAGGGGCGGGGGGCTGTCCAGAGGGTTCGGGGGGTTTCCAGGGGGGTTTACAAGGGGGTGGGTGGGTGTGGGGGGCTGTCCAATGGTGTGGGTGGGTGTTGGGGGGTGTCCAGGGGGGTTTCCAAGGGGGTAGGGGGTGGGGGTGGTGTTTAGGAGGGGTGGGGGCTGTCCAGAGGGTTGGGGGGTGTCCAGGGGGGTGTCCAAGCAGGTCAGGGGTGGAGGGTTGTGTCCATGAGGGGTGGGGGTGCTTTCTAGAGGGGTCGGGGGCTGTCCAGAGGGGTCGGGGGGTGTCCAGGGTGGTGTCCAAGGGGATGGGTGGGTGTGGGGGGCTCTCCAAGGGGGTGGCGGCCTGTCCAGAGGGGTCGGTGGGGTGTCCAGGGGGGTGTCTAAGGGGTTGGATGGGTGTGGGGGGCTGTCCAAGTGGGTGGTGGCCTCTCCAGAGGGTATTTGGGGTTGTCCGGGTGGGTGGGGGCTATCCAGAGGGTTGGGGGATGTCCAGGGGGTGTCCAAGGGGGTAGGGGGTGGGGGTGGTGTCCAGGAGGGGCGGGGGGTTGTCCAGAGGGGTCGGGGGGTGTCCAGGGGGGTTTACAAGGGGGTGGGTGGGTGTGGGGGGCTGTCCAAGGGTGTGGGTGAGTGTTGGGGGGTGTCCAGGGGGGTGTCCAGGGGTGTGTCCAAGGGGGTAGGGGTGGGGGGTGGTGTTTAGGAGGGGTGGGGGGGCTGTCCAGAGGGTTGGGGGTGTCCAGGGGGTGTCCAAGCAGGTCAGGGGTGTGGGGTTGTGTCTAGGAGGGGTGGGGGTGCTTTCTAGAGGGGTCGGGGCTGTCCAGAGGGGTCGGGGGTGTCCAGGGTGGTGTCCAAGGGGATGGGTGGGTGTGGGGGCCTGTCCAAGTGGTTGGCGGCTTGTCCAGAGGGGTCGGTGGGGTGTCCAGGGGGGTGTCCAAGGGGGTGGATGGGTGTGGGGGGCTGTCCAAGTGGATGGCGGCCTCTCCAGAGGGTATTTGGGGTTGTCCGGGTGGGTGGGGGGGCTGCCCAGAGGGTTGGGGGATGTCCAGGGGGGTGTCCAAGGGGGTAGGGGGTGGAGGGTGGTGTCCAGGAGGGGTGGGGGCTGTCCAGAGGGGTCGGGGGGTGTCCATGGGGGTTTACAAGGGGGTGGGTGGGTGTGGGGGGCTGTCCAAGGGTGTGGGTAGGTGTTGGGGGGTGTCCAGGGGGGTGTCCATGGGGGTAGGGGGTGGGGGTGGTGTCCAGGAGGGGAGGGGGCTGTCCAGAGGGGTCGGGGGGTGTCCAGGGGGGTTTACAAGGGGGTGGGTGGGTTTGGGGGGCTGTCCAAGGGTGTGGGTGGGTGTTGGGGGGGTGTCCAGGGGGTGTCCAAGGGGGTAGCGGGTGGGGGGTGGTGTTTAGGAGGGGTGGGGGGCTGTCCAGAGGGTTGGGGGGTGTCTAGGGGGGTGTCCAAGCAGGTCGGGGGTGGGGGGTTGTGTCCAGGAGGGGTGGGGGTGCTTTCTAGATGGGTCGGGGGCTGTCCAGAGGGGTCAGGGGTGTCCAGGGTGGTGTTCAAGGGGATGGGTGGGTGTGGGGGTCTGTCCAAGGGGGTGGCGGCCTGTCCAGAGGGGTCGGTGGGGTGTCCGGGGGGGTGTCCAAGGGGGTGGATGGGTGTGGGGGCTGTCCAAGTGGGTGGCGGCCTCTCCAGAGGGTATTTGGGGTTGTCTGGGTGGGTGGGGGTTGTCCAGAGGGTTGGGGGGTGTCCAGGGGGGGTGTTATATCTTACTATATTTTGTTTAAAAAATAATATTCAAGCATATTTTTTTAAATACACATCGATTTGTTTTATATTTCAAAATTGTTTACATTCAAATTATGATTTTTTTGATATAAACATATATTTGTCTTATCTAAAAAATATATATATATTTGCTATTTGTTATAGGTAATAATGAGTCAAAGTTGGATTACGGCACATCGAATGAGCAATGAATATGAGGAAGGTGTTGATGCATTTTTGGAATTTGCTAAACGAAATGTTCCAAGTAGTGACATTTTTTTCTGTCCATACCTGAAATGTCTGAATATGAAGAAGTTGAAAAGTGGAGAGATAAAAGATCATCTGATTTGTCATGGTTTCAATCCGAGTTACAACCCTTGGATTTGGCATGGAGAAACTGGACAAAATGTCACTAATGATAATCAATCGCAAGATGGTAACTCCGATGGAATTGAAGAAATGATTCGCGATATTGTAGCAAAAAAAATTGAGATAGAACCGACAGTTTCACGTCTATATGGTGATGCCGAAAAACCATTATATCCTGGTTGTACAGATTTTACGGTTTTTTCGGCGGTATTAAGATTGATTAACCTGAAGGCGAAACATGGATGGAGTGACAGAAGTTTTAAAGAGCTGCTACAATTGATGAAAGACATTCTTCCAAAAGATAACGATCTTCCAGATTCACATTATAAGGCCAAAAAAATATTATGCCCGATGGGATTGGGATACAAGAAAATACATGCATGTCCGAATGACTGCATTATACATAGGAATGAATATGAATTTCTGAAAGAGTGTCCTAAATGTGGGACATCACGGTATAAGGTGAAAGAAAAATCACAAGCTGATGTAGAGATTACATAGTTCCCTTCAAAGGTATTTTGGTATCTTTCTATAATTCCTCGTTTCAAACGTTTATTTGTTAATTCACATGATGCAAAAAGGTTAAGATGGCATGCTGATGAGCGGGTATGTGATGGAAAAATATGTCATCCAGCTGATTGTCCACAATGGAAGAAAATTGATGCCCAGTACCCTACATTTGGAAATGAAATTAGAAATCTGAGACTAGGCTTGTGCACAGATGGAATGAATCCATACCAAACCCTCAGTAGCACACATAGTTCATGGCCTGTTTTATTGGTAATTTATAACCTCTCTCCTGAAGTTTGTATGAAGCGCAAATATGTCATGTTGAGTATCATGATCTCTGGTCCAAAGCAACCCGGAAATGATATTGATGTATACTTGTCACCGCTGATTTATGATTTGAAACTGTTATGGGCTGATGGTATTAGGGTGTATGATTCTTATAAAATGGAATATTTTCAACTGCATGCAGTTCTTCTATTCACTATAAATGACTTCCCAGCATATGGAAATTTGTCTGGATACAGTGTTAAAGGGCATAAAGCATGTCCAATTTTCGAACAACAGACGTCATATTGTCAATTGCATCATGGGAGGAAAACAGTGTACATGGGTCATCGAAAGTTTTTGCCTATGGATCACCCTTATAGAAGACTAAAAAAGGCATTCAATGGCTCACAAGAATTTGATACTGCTCCAAAACCTTTATCCCCAGATTTGTATTTTGAGAGGGTGAAAAACCTTGATGTGACATTGGGAAAGACACAGAAATCTGGTAATGATAGACATATTTGGAAGAAAAGGTCAATATTTTTTGAGCTACCATATTGGAGGTATCATGATGTCAAACATAATATTGATGTCATGCACGTGAAGAAGAATATCTGTGATTCTTTGATGGGAACATTGCTAGATATTAAAGGAAAGACAAAAGATGGGTTGAATGCAAGGTTAGACCTACTATCAATGGGAATACGTTTGGAGTTAGCTCCCACTCCTAAAGGAAGATGAACATTTCTTCCCCCGGCTTGTCATACATTATCGAAGAGGGATAAAAGTAGCTTCTGTCAGTGTCTTCATGATATCAAAGTGCCTCAAGGTTATTTTTCAAATGTAAAAAATTTTGTCTCATTGAAAGACTTGAAGTTGATAGGTATGAAATCACATGATTGTCACGTCATGATGCAACAAATTCTACCAGTTGTACTGCGTGGAATATTGCCCATCCATGTCAGAAAGACTATAATGAGGTTGTGTTATTTTTTTAATTCAATTTGTAACAAGGCGATTGATGTGAATGCTTTGAACATTTTGGAAAAGGATGCAATTTTTATACTTTGTCATTTGGAAATGTATTTTCCTCCAACTTTTTTTGATATGATGGTGCATTTAATGATTCATCTGGTTCAAGAAATAAAGCTTTGTGGACCTGTATATCTTCGTTGGATGTATCCTTTTGAAAGGTATATGAAAATATTAAAGGGATATGTTAAAAATCCATATCGACCTGAAGCCTCCATTATTGAAAAGTATATTTCTGAGGAGGTAGCAGAGTTTTGTACAAGCTACTTGGCTACGGCGCAACACATAGGTTTGCCTCCATCTCGCCATGAACGGGTTAAAAATGAGGGAAAGGGGATTCGTGGCTTGAAAGTAAAATCACTGTCAGCTGAACAGATGAAGAAGTTAGAATCATACATCTTGAATAACATAGCTGATGTTTAACCGTATATCACATTGCATATTAATGAGTTGAAACAATGTCATCCAAAGAAGAAAGAAATGTGGATTTTGAATGAGCACAACAAAACTTTTTTGCCATTGTTTAAAAAGACCTTGCTTGGTAGATCAGATGTATCAGAGACATTAAAATGGATAGTGGGTGATCCATCTTTAAATGTGATAACATGGTCCGCTTATGACATTAATGGCTATACATTTCATACGAAAGCTCAGGACAACAGAAGTGCAGTTCTGAATAGTGGTGTATTGGTGTTTGCAGAAGCAATGAATTATTCGAGTGCTAAGGACAGAAACCCAATTTCGGCATCAAGTGCATATTATGGAGTGATTGAAGACATATGGGAGGCTGATTACTTTAAAATTAAAGTTCATGTTTTTAACTGTAAATGGTTTATCGGTAACAATAGTGTCAGACACGATGAATTTGGAATGACACTTATTAATCTGAATAGATTGGAAGACACAGCTGATTCTTTTATAATGGAAACACATGCCAAACAAATTTTCTATGTAGTAGATCAATCAGATATGCAGTGGGCTGTTGTTTTACAAGGTAAAAAACAATATGTTGGTGAGGATGAATTTGATGAAGATGCTGATTTATGTGAGATCCCTACTTCCATGGAAAGATTAACAGAACATAATGATGAGTATGTTGAAGACATGGTTTGTTCCATAAGGAACGATCACGACGAAGGAATATGGGAAAACAATCCAATTGTACATTCCTAAAATTACAGGTAACACATGTTTATTTCTTGTTTACATTTCGTTTTTTCATATAATGTTAGATATTGTAAATTTTTTACTTATTAAAACATGTATCAAACCAAAATGATAAAACAATAAAAACCGTAAAGAGGAGAAGTCCTGGGCGCACCGTCTGGCCGGTGGTGGATCACCGGTTGGCCGGTGGTCCAGACAGCAAAGATCTGTCTGGTCCACCGGCCGGCCGGTGGTCCAGAAAGAGAGGAAGGCTCTGTCTGGTCCACTGGCCGGCCGGTGGTGATCCAGCGGCCGGCCGGTGGTCGAGACAGAGCAAGGCTATCTGGTCCACCGGCCGGCCGGTGACACCAGGCAGTGGGCAAGTCTACTGCCTGGGTCCTCCGGCTGGCCGGTGGACTCAGTGAGTCCACTTTTCAGCTTTCTTGGGCCAACTCCTTGGAAAACTTTTTCCTATCAACAAATACCCTTGAAAACAAGTTAGAACATAATAAGAGTGATTGTGATCATTAAAATCCAAGAGAGAGGGGTACAACAGACTGTGTTTACCCTGTTTATCATTGTTTAACATGCTTACCATATTACCAATGTTTACTATTATGTAATTTAGTACACTTTTATATTTTCTGATTAAGTAGTATTACAATATTTGAATTTGTATATTTGTGAACTAATGTTTGTTTTTTTGATTTGAAAAAAAATGACAGATCAATCAGTTGATCAGCCACATGATTCTGGAGATGAGCATATTGGTCATACATCTGGGGAGGAACATTCACATGCTCCTATTACGAAAAAGAGTTCAAAGGTTGGTAAGCGTGGGTGCACACGTTTACCAAAATTATCACTTGCCCATACGAAGGAGGAGAGGATTGTCGTGGAGTTTGATGATGATGATCTTCCTAGAGGTCCAAATGCTAAAGATTTTAAGGGTTTTGTAGCAACTCAGGCTAAGAGTAAAGTAAGCATCCTCTATGATGATTGGAGAAGTGTGGATAAGGTGATAATTTCTCAACTGTGGGAGACCATTTTGGTATGATCATTTTCTATTGTTTGACTGTTCTTTAAATGTTTCTAGTATATATAATATTTTTAACATCTTTTTTATCAGATGACAATTGATATTCCTGACACTGGAGGAGTCAGGAAGAAATGCTTATCGTTGGCTGCTAGGAGATGGAGGGATTTCAAATCAACCCTCTCATCTGATTTCATTTATGGTCATAGGAGTCGTGAGAATCCATGTCGTATATATCCTTTTATAGATGAAGCCACATGGAGACAATTTTTTGAAAGTAGAAGAAAAGAATCATTTTTGGTAAGGGCAATGTAAACTTTTATAAGCTTTCTTATATAAATGATCTTATTTTTGTTTTGTTAATGATTACTTATTCTTAATTTACAGCAAACAAGGAATGCTCATCAAGAGATCCAATCTAAAAATGTATACCCTCATAGTTTATCTCGGAGAGGGTATGCATTATTGGAAGAACAAATGATGGCAGAAAAATTTCAACAACTAAGAGCTGAGTCTTCAAGCTCTGGAGAGGTGGCCCCTCCATACCCACCATCTAGACATGAGAAATGGAAAAGAGCTCGGAAGGGCAAAAAAGGACAATATCTTTCGGAAGAATCGAGACTCGTAGTTGAGAGGATTGTAAGATATCTATTTTATTTATTTAAGTTTACTATTTTCGTCATATATTTCCAATCATTATAGAAATGTTCAATTAATTATTACAGGACTCTCTTGAGGAGCAGAGTTCAGAGGGGACATTTACACCATCTGGGAGGGAAGATATTTTATCTGTGGCATTGGGAAAGCCCGAACATCCTGGCCGTGTAAGAGGATATCCGGCAGGTGTATCGGTAAGAAAAGTGTTGCCACGTTCCTCAACTTCTAACGTTGAGGGAGTTTATAAAAAAAATAGAATCCTTGGAGGCTGAATTCCATAATATTAATGCGATAATGGAGGACAAGATTAGAGCATCGGTGCAGTTTATATTTGCAGACTTGCAAAGACAATTTCAGGGTGCAGCTCCCACTCCACCTCTCCCAGTAGCTCCCACTCCCCCACCTCAGCCTACAGACCCAATTTTTGATCCTCCTCCTCCGCCGCAGCTACCTACTTATTGTGAGTTTTATGTTGATGATCCTAAACATCATATAGTTGCATATGGGATGGTATATTGTATAGGAGATACAGTTCATCATCAACAGTTAGAGGTAGAGAATCAGAGGGTCACTGTACAGGATATTATAGATAGATCAGCTCGGATACCATTACCTACAGATGAGGTGACGATAGTTGGACATAGTATCGGCCATTTTTTACTTTGGCCATCCAGACTTCTTCGACTCATTACCATAGAGGTATGGATGTTATATCTTTTATTTTATATTTTTATTAATGTTTTATCATTTTAAAACTAATATATTTTTCAATTTATTTTTACAGGAATACTTCAAAGGTAAAGAAATACTGTATAGACAACAACAAAGACAGATAGCTATGACATCAGATGCAGATACTAGCAGTCTTGACAAATTGTCAAGATATTCAAATTTGTTGGCGGATCATTATGACTTTACAATGGAAGCTCATGTCTGTGGACGTGAACTAAGTGTGGGGATTATGAAAACTGATATCATGGAGTTTTTCACTGGAGATAAGTTGGGCATCAACGTGGTGCAAATTTTTATCATGTAAGTCTTAACACCTTTTCCTTGCGTTATATTTATTTAAAATGTATACTTATGTCTGCTTTGTATTAGGTATCTGTATAAAATTTGTGATAGGAATGAGCTGACAGATGTATATGGATTCGTGGACCCACAATTGATTTCCCCTGAAGCATGTGCATTGGATGAGGAACAAAGAATGATTTATATTGCTGATAGATTTGAAAAGAATGTAATCACACAGTGTTGGATGATGCCTTTTTGTGAGAGGTATGAAACACATCCCTCTCAAAGAGTTAATTATCTTTTAACATAAAAAATCACTAACGTTAAATTTCCTTTTATCAGGGATCATTGGATGTTATGGGTTTTTTGACCTAGGGAGAAAGCACTTTATTGGATATTCTCTCTACATGATGATGTGCGAGAAAGTTTTAAGAATATATTGGAAACGTAAGTTTAAATTTCACAATAGTTTTATATATTATAATGAATTTTAAATTTACCCCATTCGTATTATTTTCTAACAGGGCATGGGTCCACTTTCGAAAAAGCGCAAAGAAAAGGAATTTCAAGATCAAATATGTACATGTGAAGGTAAATATCCATTTATAATTTGTACATTTTGATTTATTACATAAAAATAATATATTGAATTTACACTCATTCAAACAGAATTGTCATGAGCAACAAGGCATCATCGAATGCGGATATTACATGTTAAGATTTATGTATGAAATAATAACAACTGGGACAGTTCTGAGTTTTGACCTGGTAAGATTTACTCTTTCTCATAATATTTCAATTTGATTTATTCATTATACACGTTGACTACTATCCTTTTCCTTTGTAGATTTTTGATGACCCTCAACCCTTTACTGCTGAAGATATCAAACACTTACAAGTGGAGTGGTCAAATTATTTTATAGGTTTGATTGACTTTTAGTTGTTTGTAATGTAAAATGTAATTTTGAATATTGTCAATGTAATTGTGTATTTCGTAGTCGTTTAGGTTGGATTAAGTTTTTTTTTGAAGTTGACAGTGTAAGTTTTGAATGTTATATAAGTGAATGTTTAATTTTTCTCTACTTCTTGTTTTGGTCTACTGTTGATGGTTTTTCTGGTCTGGATTTTGGTATGGGGGGAGAGGTTCCAAGGGGGTGGGTGGGTGTCCAAGGGATATGGGAGGGGTGTCCAAGGTGTGTTTGGGGCTGTCCTAGGGGTCGGGGGGGGTGTAAATGAGGGTGGGGGTGTCCAAGGGGTGGGGGTGTCCAAGGGATATGGGAGGGGTGTCCAAGGTGTGTTTGGGGCTGTCCAAGGGGTCGGTTGGGTGTAAATGAGGGTGGGGAGGGGGGGGGCTGTCCAAGGGGTGGGGGGTGTCCAAGTGGTGGGGGGTGTCCAAGGGATATAGGAGGGGTGTCCAAGGGGTGTTTGGGGCTGCCCAAGGGGATGAGGGGGTTTCCAAGGGGTCGGGGGGGTTCCAAGGGGTCGGGGGGGTGTCCTGGGGGTGGGGGCTGTCCAAGGGGTGGGGCGTGTCCAAGGGGTGGGGGGTGTCCAAGGGATATGGGAGGGGTGTCCAAGGGGTGTTTGGGGCTGTCCTAGTGTTCGGGGGGTGTAAATGAGGGTGGGGGGCTGTCGAAGGGGTGGGGGGTGTCCAAGGGGTGGGGGTGTGTCCAAGGGATATGGGAGTGGTGTCCAAGGTGTCTGGGAGTTCTGTCCAAGGGGCCGGTTGTGTGTAAATGAGGGTGTGGGGGATGTCCAAGGGGTGGGGGGTGTCCAAGGGATATGGGAGGGGTGTCCAAGGGGTGTTTGGGGATGTCCAAGGGCTTGGGGGGTGTCCAGGGGTCGGGGGGTGTCCAAGGGGTCTGGGAGGGATGTCAAGGTGTGGGGGGGTGTCCAATGGGTGTTTGAGGCTGTACTAGGGGTCTTGGGGGTGTAAATGAGGGTGGGGGGGCTGTCCAAGGGGTGGGGGGTTTCCAAGTGGTGGGGTGTCCAAGGGATATGGGAGGGGTGTCCAATGGGTGTTTGAGGCTGTACTAGGGGTCGTGGGGGTGTAAATGAGGGTGGGGGGGCTGTCCAAGGGGTGGGGGGTGTCCAAGGTTTGTGGTGGGGCTCCAATGTGGTGGGGGAGGGCTGGCCAGGTTGTTAGGTGGGTATAGATGAGGGTGGGGTTCAGTTGGGGCTTGGGGGAGGGCTGGCATGGTTATTTTTGTTGTTCGGTTTCTGGTTGCTTTTTGGTGAGAGCAGTGCAATTATTTTTAAACAAAAAAATCGCTTTCACGTCGGTTATTTTATAACCGACGTGGTAAATAAATCGGTAGGGGTTTATCACGTCGGTTTTTTCGAGAACCGACGTGCTAAAACGTTCCCGGGATTTTTATCACGTCGGTTCTTAATATAACCGACGTGCTAAAAGGCCTGGGAATCGATTTACCACGTCGGTTATTGGACAATCGACGTGCTAAAACGTTTCCCAGGCCTTTTTATCATGTCGGTTATTTAAGAAACCGATGTGATAATAGGCCCGGGGAAGGGTTAATCACGTCAGTTATGTCATAACCGACGTGATAAACGATATCCCAGGCATTTTATCACGTCGGGTTTTAAATAACCGACGTAAAAAACGTTATTTATAACGTCGTCCGTATTAACGTCGCCTAAAAACCGACGTAAATAATGAAAAATAACCGACGTAAAAAATGTTTTCTGCACTAGTGAGAGAAATCCAATCCATGCCAAGAATGACATATAATTCCACTATAGGATGGATCACAAGATTTGAAGGAATAACTTTCCCACAAACATCAATCGGAGAAGAATTATAAACTTTCGATGCGACTGTTGTGCCATTAGGGGTTGTCACAGCTATCTCAAAATCTAATTTTTGAGGTAATAAGATGATACCCTTAGAAAATTATTCAGAAATTAAGGATTGGGTGTATCCAGAATCAAATAAAACATTTGATACTTTAGAGTGGATGGTAGGTGTACCTCTCACCACTTCGTTGTCGTACTCCACATCGCCAATAGTAATTGCATATGACTTTCCTTTTTCTTTGGCCTTAAGAGTTTGTTGACATCTATCATCATCATCAACCCTTGGATTTGGGCATTGATTGGCATAATTCCCCATATCCTTGCACTTGTAACATTATAGTGTAGGAGGTTCACTCTATGTAGCCTTTTCTTTATTCACATCACTAGAAATCTTCTTCCCATCATTGCGGCATTCAAATGCCCGATTACCTTCCTTTCCACATATGAATCATTTACTAGTCCCTTTAAGACAACTCCCCCCATGTTTCTTTCCACACATTGAGCATAAGGGAATACTCATCTTCTTTTCAGTGTGCTCTTTAGATATTCCTTTGAATTCCATTTTCATCTTCTTATCAAACCCATATGACTGATTGGTTACTCCAATCTCCATCTCAACTTTGAGAGCACATCGAACGATTTACTCATTGCTATTGAAGTCCCTTATGGCTAACTCCCTTCGACGAATTGGTTTTAAGACACTAATGAATCGATCGATCTTACAATCGGGTTGGATAATAATTCCATAAGCATACCTTGTAAGTCATGTAAAATTTTCATCGTAGGTACCAACATATTCATCATCCTTTTTCTTTAGTTCAAGAAACTCCTTCTCCATATTTGTTCGGAGAATACGAGGGAAGTACTTATTGAAAAATAAGTTCTTGAACTCGTCCCATTCCATGGACTCAATTTCATCCCTTTGCCTCATATTCTTAATAAGATTCCACCATTGATCAGCATCACCTTCCAAATGATACACTGCTAAGTTGACATTATCATGTTCAAAACATTGAAGAACTGAAAATATCTTTTTAGTGGTATTGTTCCATTGTTCAGCCACTAATGGATCGGAAGACCCGCTGAATGAAGGTGGAAGTTGCCTCATGAAGGATTCAACAGAATGTTGCACCTTAATTTGCTCGTTTGGAAGTCCTGCATGATTCATAGCTTGAGAAAGTTGTGTGAGCATGGCTACAAGATTTTTCATTCCAGCTCCCATAATGTTTGGTTACTCAGGGGGACAATCATTGCATTTCCAGTCGCATTCAGCATTAACATGGCTCCTTCAGGTTCCAGCCATTGACTAAAACCAAGAAGAATACTGTGACAAACACTAATTATAATAGAAAAACCACATAAACAAGAATAAAATTTCACACTTAAGGTGTTATCATAGGTTGTTCATGGCCATTTATAAAACACTAATATTGTGTTCTATGCTTAGACATATCATTAGGGTTCTTACTAAGGCTTTCACATCCTAGTTTCCAATGGTTGACTATACCTTTCCTCTGGTACCAACTCTAACGACCCATAATTTACATACATTGTTAATACTTCAAAATTGAAGCACACTTATTACAACATATAACAAAACCAGGAAATGATCATATAGGTATAGTGTCTTTAGAAACTGGGAAACATAAACAACTGGTTCATAAATCATCTACACTGCCTCCCATTTATTTCGTCATATCTATAGTCGCTTTTTGGAATATCCTACTTAATATCCTTCTTCCTGACCTGGGGAAAGAAAACATACAAAAGGGTGAGCTCAAATGCTCACTAAGGGTAAACAAAAGATATATCAATCACATCATATTTATAAGAACATAAAATTTTGGAAATCTTAACCTAAAAAATAGATCATAATTTCAAAACATGGGATAAATCATTTTTGTGAAATGTAATCAAAATAATCATAACATAAAACATGAAACTTTGTGGCATACACCCATAATCATAGAGAATCATTTCTTAATAGTCAAGACTCATTTCCAAGACTATCTTAGTGGACAAAGTCCATTTCTGAACCGAGTTCACTCCTCGTTTCAGCCATGTTTCACTGAACCGGTTTAACCTTCCATTCCAGCCATGTCTATCTCATGAGATATAAAATCTGTAACCAATGAATTAGAGGTAGATATAGGTCTCACCCATCTCATAATGATACCATTCTTATGTGTGCCACAAAATCATAAATCATACATCATTGTATAACCCATGTAATAAAAATGGGAATCTTAAACATCGTGACATCATAAAACAATTCATATAAGATAAAGGAATTCATAATAATATTTCCATCACAACATAATCAAATCAATGTAATAATAGGGATAAAAATAGAAACCTATATTATCTTACATGGAAAATAATTTTGATAAAACACTTGAACTCCATTCTTGAGGAAAATATCCTTTCTACTGCAAAAATATTTTTCCTTTCTTAACATGTCATACAATTTTAAACTAAAAGAATTTGATTAAAAATAAACTTATAAAATTGTAAAGGAAGCTTCTTGGAAATAATGTTTTTAAAATCCATTCATTCCGTATAAGTTAGAAAAACCTTCTTCTCGTACTTTTGTCAGAAAGGTCAAAAAGTGCCCCGTACGAATAACGACAAAAGATTCCTTTCATATCTTTTACTAAAAATTCACCGAAGGGTAAAATTGGATTTAAAAAATTGTAGGTGGAAATAAATAACATTACATATTGAGGAAACATGGATGTGGATGATAAATATTCCCCAGTGAATTCGGATGTAAATACAATCTTGGATTGAGATTGTGAGATTTTCCCTTACCTTAGGTCCAATTTGCTTCGTAAGTGTCTAAACCTCCTGTATAATGATTAAAATAATGTTATTTACTTATTAAAAAATCATAATTATTGTTATTATATCATATATGGTCATATTCTTAGCTTCTTATTTGTAATATTTCATTACTACTTCTTATTCAAGTGTTTATTACTTTTTGTTCTTATGCGTGTTTTGTCGAATAAATTAGTTTTCTTCTTTTTAGGTTATAGATACCTCATTTCCAGAATGGTATTAGTTTAATATATTTAATATTCATTCATTCAATTCATTTATATAATCATTATGCAATGAAGATCATCTAGAACGAGTCACATCACATCATTGAGACGATATTCTGTACGTACGCACGAGCGATGATATCAATCCCATGATCGTGGAATTATATTGGAGTGTATGTATAATATTTCAAAATCAATACCACATTAAAATAATCATATATAGTAATTATTTAAACCATTATACCCATCCATGTATGGTGGTTGTGGAAAATTGATTACACCACGGCGTGGATACGGAATTCCGTACGTACGCACGCGCAATGATTTCATTTTCCATAGGATGGATAGATGGTGAAATAGAGTTGTTTCATACTTATAATAACATATAAGTATATGAGAGATAATGATGTTATTATTTCATAATTAAACAACTAATTAAGAAGAAGTTGAAGAAGAAAGAAGTTGGAAAGAATCGGCAATGGATATTACCTCTTCTTTGACGCATCTATTCTTAACTTCTTCTTAGGGCACTAGGGTTAGCCTTTGAAAAATACCTAGACCTATATGATGATTCTTGGGAAATGGGGAAGTGAAATGGGAATGGGTTGTCCGAGATTGAAGGCACAACTTTGTGTGAGGAGGAGAGGGAGGAGGTTCCCTTTTATAAGGGAGGAGAGGGGCACCTTTGGAAAAAATAAAAATATTATTTTATTATAAAATCATATTCGGTTTTAAATAGCTCGAAATTGATATATTTCGAAGCTAATGCGGGGATGTGTCGAAATACTTTCATCCAATAGAATTTGGACATGTTTAGGTTTCTATTTTAACCTTATCAATTAGATTTAACTTTAGGTTAAATAATTTTACCCTTACCTTGTCTTCTTGTTTTCTTACACTATAAGGTTAACAAACATACTATAACAAGACAAACGAACCCCACATTGTTTATTATTAATATATATAACCTTATCTAAGTCATTTTGACTAAAAATTGATTTTTTGGAATAAAATTACAATTAATAATATAATATTTTTTTTAAAACTATTTAATGTCAATTTTGACTATATTTGGTAATTGATTTTTGTGAAAATCATAAAAGAATTATTAGTTCTAACCAAGTTAATTAAATAAATAATAACATGTCATATTAACCAATAAAATTAGTGGAATTCATAAAAAGTCTCAAATTACATTTATTATGGTATTTATAACATCAATTATGTCAATATTACATTAATAACATAATTACTCCATCATCTTTGGGTCATAAATAAATTAAATTATTTAATGTCTAAAAAATTGTAAATAAAATACCATTATGTAGGAAATCTTTTTATATTTCTAATTAATAATTATAGTCTAATTTCTATTATGTATAACACTATATTAAAAATTAATTACTTATCAAACTTTGATTTTAACTATTTTAATCCTTCTTTAAATAAAATAATATTAAATATCCTAATCTAATCCAAGGGGGCCTAAATGGTCATATTGTATTCCTGAGGTTGTTTTTGGTCGAATTACACTTATCCAATAGAATTAGGACATTTTTTAGGTTAATAATAATATCAATTTTACCCTTAATTACCATATTTACTTTTAACCGTGGTAAAAAAAAGAAAAAAGTTACTATTCACCAAAAATTATTTTCATTTCATTGAACAAAATTTTACTTACTGACATCAACCGTGTCTCTCAGGTTTTTGAAATTCCAATCACAGAAGCAGCAAAATTAGGTTTTATGTGAATTTGAAAATTCTCCTAGGAGGTGGGTAAAAGACGGTGAAAAGTTCAATAAAATTTTTATATATCTAAAATTATTATAAAATGACTACAATGAATTGAAATGAACTTATATAGGTATGATGAATCAATTTTTATCTAAAATAAATTTAAATAAAATAAATATTTATTTAAATAAAAATTTGGTTTTTAAAAATTAACCCAGTGTTTTCACTATTCATCAAAAATTGAATGTTTTCAGAAAAATACCAAAATTTCACCCTAGGCTAATTTCGTAATTAAGAATCCAAAAATGAAGTCCATTTTGAAAATTAAAATTTAAAAAATTTCAAAAAGTGGTTATTAGTATTCATAACAGTTAGTTTTAATAATATTTTAATAGCATATCGTTGTTTAGTGAAACTCGGTATTGCGTACGATGCAAGAAATCAAGGATGGTCACGATTGCGTGTAAAGTAAGACAAGATAGTGTTGTGTGTAGTGAAAGATTCCTTTGATGATAAAAACAAAATATTTCTTATAAAATTTTTGGGTGTTACAGTCACCTAATTGTACCCTTAAATATAAAGGGCTACATTAAGGTCATACCCTTACCTAATCTAGATACATAAAGGTAGATAATCCTTTACCCTTATGTGATACACTTACATAGAAGGTATGTGTAAGGGTAAAATATTTTTTATGTTTATGTAAAGAGTTTGTGTAATGGTCATTTTCACATTACCATTACGTGTATACGAACCAAAGACACTACATAATTGTCCTTGATGTTTAACTATACAGAACATAAGAAAATTAAAGATACCATCACCAAAATTGATTGTGTAAAGGTATTACCTGTACACGAGGAGCTATTATTGGGTTATTTACTTATTAACCTTACAAAATGAATCTAAATGAAGGTATAGGGTATTTACCCTTACACAGAGTGTACAAGTAAGGATAAAAGGGGGACACCCTTATGTAGGACTGAGTTCTTATGTAAGGGTAATCAATAAAACTATTTCAAACTATTTTTAACATTTAATATGATTTTAATGGTTTGTAAAAATATTTAAAAATCATTACAGAATATATTTTTGAATTACATAATTTTTAAAGGGGGTATGATTAAATAAATAATTATAAATGGTTTATAAAAACATTATTAAATATTATTGATACTTTTATTTTTTCGAAATATTAAATATCAATATTTGAAATAAAATATAACAAATTATATGACATAAATTATGATCGATAAATAAAATTGATTATTAAGAAATTATAAGTGATAATTTAAATAGGGTTATAACTTATAAAATAAGGCCTAAATATATTATTTTTATTTAAATTATGAATTTTTAATATTAAATTTTTTGGAATTGTTAATAATAAACATTTTACTTATTTGGATACTATTTATGAAAGATAAAATGTTTTTTTATTATTGATATGATGATGGTTTAAATTATGATCATATATGTGGTGTTAGATTGTGCGAAATGTTTTTATAATATAAATTCAATTATAAATTGTTTATATTTCGTTAAATATAGTATATTTAAAATAAGAATGCTATATAATGATAAATATTAACTTTTTCATGATTCAAATGAATATTTTATCTTAATATTCCAAATTATGGAATGACTATAATGATAGAGCTAAAACAATAAGATGTTTGTAATTTAATTTTATGAATGAATAATTTATAAATGGTTATATAATGTTTAAATATTTTAATGGTATATTTATTTAAATTTTATTACTTTTTTTATTTATTATTATAATTTTTATTTGGAATTTTTTTTATTTAGTTTAATTGTTGGATGACTTCTAAATAGATCCATGCATTACATGATATGTATGATAATGAATTTAGTTTTTTATCTACCATGTTCTCAATTTATAATTGATGTTACTATCCTGAATTCTTTTATTGATTATAGTTATTTCATATTAGGTGTTAGAGTTATGATTAATTTAATTCTCAATTGAGGAACGTATCCATATGTTTAAAGTCTTGGGGTCGTACTACCTACTTATATAGTGGCTCAAGCCTTTTTTTGGCTGAGGAATGGTGCTGGAAAATTTTCACTTTAATCTTAATCATGTGGATAAATATATACATTTACATGATGATTTCATATGACATATTCATATAATAAATATGGATATGTAAGAATATGTTTGGATTCTAATTTTTTGTGAGTAACCCGAACCGTTTGGTTATGTAAATTGTTACACATAAATATGCTTTGAACAAATTGGTTTGGTGGGGGAATATGATTCATAACAAAATAAATATAGGCATGAATATATAAAGTTAATAACATTAGTTAAGATGTTGATATTAAAATCCCCATCAAATACTAAGTGTTATATTAATTCTAAAACAAAAAAAATTCAAGGCCTCAATCATTTAACTAGGTAGGTCATGCCATATCTGGTTTCCCCTAGATTATCATGTATAATATAATAAAATATGGGTGACATTAGATCATCCTTGGGTATTTATTTCCATATATGGGTTCCCCTTCATTGTCCACTGTTATCATGTTTTTAGTGCTTATATTGAGTTATAGAAGCTATAAGACCCCATCACGATTTGGTTAACTGAGGAAAAGAGTTGGGCTTATCCGTGTGATGGATTGGAAAGAAAATTCACTCGACTATCCATGATTCGTAAATGATATGATGGGGATACTTCCCTACCTAAATAACTATGTGGTGAGAGAAACACAAAAGAAGACAAATTTCTTAGTTAAATATGAAACTTGTAGCAGTAATATGTATGATTAATTTTAAAAGGCTTCATGATTTTAGTGAGATTACATTTAATAAAAATATTTATTTGATGGTTATAAAACATGATACTCTTTTTATAAAATCTTCTATTGTAGATAAAATCATCATTATAATCATGATAGTTTTTGTGATCATTCATTGACGGGAGTATATTAACCTAATCTACTAATAATAATGATAAATTATGAAATTTTAATATGAATGAAAAGAAATTTAAGAACAGTTCTTTAGAAAAATTATATGCATCTTAATATTCCTTTTTAGTAACTGTGTGTTGAATTTTATGGACAAGTTAATCGAGATACATATAGAAGATTAATGTTATTCACTTAAGGTTTCAAAGGAATTGGATTAAAATTTACCAAAGGAATAATAATCTACAATCAACAAATAAATATGATTATATACATAATTGATTTTTGTCTAAAATATTCAATATGATTTTGTATGTCAATATTAGTCTCATATTCTTTTTATGATTAGACATGTAAAATTATATACATTGTAATTGAATATATTAATGACTTTATGAGACTAAATATTTCATTAAAATTTTTTGGGTTATATAAATAAATTATATTATTTTGACAGATATATGATATCAACTGCATGTTTTATAAGGTGTTGTAAATATACACAATGTCCAAAATGTTTTGAATTGAATACTGAATTTTTTTCAAGTAATTGCTAAATAAGTTACTACATTGATAACTTGTATTCTTCAATGTGGTATAAAATTATCATAATATGAATATGTATAGTGACCCAATATTTTCCAGTCTATATATATTATATCATAATATATGAATATGAATTTTATCTTAAAAAACTTGCTTGATGACTATACAGTTTTAGTGTTTTTGGAAATTAGGAAACATAAAGAACCAGTTCATAAGTGAACTAAATAATATACCAATATATGCTTCATAAATAGATCCCTTTTTAGATATATCATACATAATAACTTTTTTATAACATGGGGAATGAAAACTTAATAAATAGTGATCTTGTATGGTCAATAAGGGTAAAAAGGTAGATTTCATCAAATTTTGACAATAAGTGTATGAGAACATCCTCATAACATTCAAAAACCATACACTACATATCATAGATCATAAACATGAGTCATGTAATAAATATTTGTAGTTCATAAGACTTGAATCATAATAGAATAAATTTAAAAAATCCATTACATCATAATATTTAAATAATACATAAATTTGTGTCATACATATAATAATATTGAATATTATGTCAAGGATAACCACGAAGACATTGATAACACGCTAGGATTGGGATAAAAAATCATGTACCAACTTCAATATTGGGATAACCTCTTATTTAACTTTTTCTGGTCCTGGGATAACCCCTTGTGTACCCTATTTTTTTAGTATTGGTATACCATCACATGTACCCTCTTTTTTTCAAGCTTGGGATGACCTCCTGTGTACCCACTTTTAGGATTATGAAAACCTTCTGTTTACCATTAGAGATCATATGACATTAATAATTACCCAATGTATTATAGAGAGATATAAGTCCCACAATTTAAATAAATAAAATAATTAATACGTTTGAAAAATATCATAATAAATCCTCAAATTTTAACTCATTTAACGAAACGGGTTTCAAATAAATTTCATCATTATATATCATCATAACCCTTGGAAAATAAATGGGTTTAATAAACACATAATAATAATAATAATAATAATAATAAATATGTAGAAATAATAAGGATGGTATAATAAGATCATATCCCTAGTAAATCATAAGTAGAATAAATTTTTGTTGTCGTTGACGAATAGAAATCCCATAAATGGATCATTAAAACATTCTAGAGTAAAATAACATTTTCACTTATAAAACCACCTTTTTAAAAATAAAATATCCCTAAAAGATGTGACAAAATTTTTATTTACCAATAAAATTTTAAATATGTAATTGAATATTTAAAACACTTATAATTCATGATTTTTATAAATCCTATTCATTCATTTCACATTAAAAAATTTATTACATTCATATTATTAGTAAAAAGTCAAAAGATACCATTCGAGGAAGTGAAAAAAACACATTTTAGACCATATTTTAAAAATTAAAAAATGGGTGAAAATTTAATTAATAAATCATAGGGGTGTGTTAATAACATTTTTTCAAATCATTTTTAAAAAAATATTATTTAAAATATGGACATGAAAAAGAATAAATGGTTCATAGAAGTGGGAAATATACGTGATTCTTCATAAAAACATTCTTTGGTTATATTAAGTTATTAAATAAAGGAAAATGAAATGAAAATAGTTATTATATATAAATAACATTATGAAAATAATATTCATGAATTTCTTGAGATATATATGATAATATTTCATCATCATAAGTATAATCATAAACAATACTGATAAGCAGTGAGTGAATAACGTAAACTAGTTATCACTTTTGTAAATATTGAATCATGTGACAGATGAAAAAAATATATTATATTTTTAAATATATATGTATATCACATAATAATCATGAAAATAATCTTAAATACATTCTTGTAAGGTATACACAACACCAAAGTATAAAAAATTTCTTAATATGAAATGTGTCAGATTGAAAACATTTGTTACGAAAATCCCTTACATGAAGTATCAAATTTCATTGTACACATTATAACGTTTTATGTATTAAATATAGGTTTGTTATAAATTTATTATCAAAAAATAATCATATTTATCATACAAAATATTATTTACTTACAACCATTCATCACACATTTATTAATAATTATTTGTTAAAATCAATGTTTTAGGCCATAATTGCTAGGTTTTTTAATGTATGTTTTTGGTTGGTAGTTATACTACATGTAATTTGATCATGATTACATTATATATAATTTTTAAACATGATAAAAATATAATATATATTAATTACATATGTATTTTTAATTATCCATAAAATTTATAGATAGAATAATGAATCACAACATTCATGGAGACGGTAGGCCGTACGTACCCATGAATATTGTTTTCTTTTTTTGACGAATGAAATAAAATAAAGGTAACTAATAACTCAAATTTATAAAATAATTTTTATGGAATATATATTTTATATAGTGATTAAATATATCCTTATTTCCATCCATTCCAAAAATAAAATGAAAAACCTTTCACATAGTTTCATGGTTGTAGTAGTCTTCACATACACATGACTGATGTTTTTATTTTCCAAAGGATAGAAAGGTAAGATTTTATATGTGATATTATAATAAAATAATAATTATTATGTTATATAAATAATATACCAATGATAAATTCATCATTATATACATCCATTATAGGTGATGATGGATAAAAAATTACATCGGTTCATGAGGAAGTAGTCTTTCATACACAAAATTGAGGATTTCATTTCCCATTCGAAGGAAGATGATATGGATGTAGGTTATTCTTTTATCATAGTAAAATATAATTATATTGGATATAATTATTTCAATTTATAATCACAGTTTATACATATTTTAAATTGGAGGAAGATGAAATAAAATGAAAATGCTCGGTTAATAATGATGCCTCTTCATTGGACAACCACTTTATGTTTTCTCCAAAATAATTATTTCAAGGGGGATTAATAAAACTAATGACAATAAGAAATTAGGAGATACATAAGCAGTTTATTTATGTAGTTATTGTTTAAACCAAATGTATTTTTAAGTATGAAGTGGCGAGGAGAGGGGGCACACTTTTATAATTCAGGTGAGTGAGAAACATGTAATTGTCAATGTTTCTCAAAAATTCCATGTCACTTTCATGGAAACATGGATCCCAAATTGATCATTATGTAACTATATATGATATAAGGTCTATATAGAGCCATTACATCATAATTAAACAATTTTTTAGGTCATTTTAACCCTTATCTATTTTGATTACCACTGATAATACTATTTTAATCTCATCCGTAATAATTAATTTTTATTGTTTTTTGTATTCATTATGAATCAAAAATATATTTAAGATATTATATAATATTAATTATTTTTATTAGAAATATGGAATATATTTTAACAAATTCAATTCATGGATGTAAAGAAATTAATTTAAAATTATACCCATAGTCACGAAGAAAAAAGTGTTTTCCAAAGAAAATGCTTCCATTACTATAAAAAGTTTTAATTTCAAAATTAAACATAAAATTGATTAAAATGATATATATTTTATTAAAAATAATAAAAAATAACTAATTTTATTTTTATAATTATATTAAAATCATATTTAATGTAAACTATTCTTTAATTAAAAATACAGTTTTCAATAATAATCAATATTTTTCACTATTTATTGAAATGATAATCATTTTCAGAAAATTATCAAAAATTCACAGCAAGATAATTTAGAAATGTTTTTTATAAATAAATAAATTTTTCAAATAAATTATCTATAAATGGAATGAGTTAAATATATTATTTCCTCAGAAAAAAATTCATTTTTGAAGAATTTTTTTTCAAGTGTATAAAAACATTACTAAAAATAATTTACATAATATCAATATATTTTCATTTTATAAAACCCTTTAAATTAATATTAAAAATTGTTTTATTCCTATTTATACCACTATGTTAAATGAAATGTTTATAATAGTCTGGTTTGAATAATAATATTAATTTTATATTGTGGTTTGCAAAAACACAATGATGCATGTAACTCAAGCTATTGAAAAAAATAAATATATTTGAGAAATAAATTTCATAAAATCTTGGGGTGTTACTTTATAACCCCCCACCACATATAATAATTTCACCATTTAAATTCCATTACTCTGGTACAGACAAATGAGGATTATTCTACCTCACCACTTCCTCATGTTCCCTCATAGCTTCATTAAATTAGTGGATTTACCAAAAAAAATTAAACCAGTGAGTAGTATTGTTTCGTATCACTTTAACACTATGATCAAAAATATCCACAATTTATTCCCCAAAATAATTATTATTTTCTAGTTGTGTGACCTCTTTGTTTTGTACATGTGATGGATAACTTACGTACATACTAAATAGAGATACATGGATCATATCGTGGCTTTGTCATGGGTTTTTGGAACCACAAAGAGATAAGAAACTATCCCTAATCAGTCAATAATATCATAGGAAAAAATATACCTAGACTACAACATTACTTTATTCTAGAATCTCAAAACCTTATTTAATTTATAAATCCATTTAATTACCCTACCACTAACCTCATACATTAGATCACACTAATGATTTTCAATGTTATTTTGTTGTTGACACTAAGCTACCTTGATATATAGTTGAATGGCATAGAATTTTTCTACCATTCCCTTATACGGCTCAGGTCCCAATAAATTTTTTTCTCCTAATTCATCCTGGCACATTACAATTATGTACTTTTTTCTATAAAGGATTCATAAGGAGCCAATTGAATTCTTGAGTGAAAGCTACTATTATAAGAAAATGTTAATATAAAAAGTTTTTGTTCCCAACCACCATTGAAATCCCTTAAAATTGATCTCAAAATATAATTTCTATTTTCAATTTTCCTATTAGACTAAGCATATATCTAAGAGTGATAATAAGATCTAACGCATAGCTCTGTATCCTGAGCTGAATGAAGACTTTCCTTGAACATCGAGGTAATCCAAGGATCCCAATTACAGAAAATATAATGTAAAACTATATGAAACCTTACCACTTATTGAATGTATATTATATCAATATGATCAAGATAGAAGTATTATATGATATTGATGAAGTGATCTGACTTCATATGGTAATCATCTACAAAATATATAACATTGTTCCCTTTATTTTTTTGGTGACTCTGATGATAATACAGATGGTGATGCTTTCCCATTTCCATTGTGGTATAGGTAATGGTTGTAAAATCTAATTACAGTTTAGTCTCTCTGACATAACTTGATGACATATCTATCACTGATATTCAAACTCTTCAGTATCTCAATCCATTCTATCCCACAAATAATTAATCCATAAAATATTTATAAATCATTGTACATCTAGGTTGAATAGATAATGAATATCTATGAGAATCCAATAACCGATCCTTCATCCAAAATAGTTTTTATGGGACACAATAAAATTTCATGAACCTTATTACTACATCATAATAAAGGATTAATGTAGGAAATTATCTAACAATATTGTGCAACTCTACATCTTCCTTCTGCACCCCTATGATCTTCATGTGGAAAGATAGTTGAACATTAATTGGAGATATATAATATTTCTCCCCATTATTAGGGATCTTGAAACCCATCCCTTACAAATATATAAAAAATGGATCCTTTTTTATCTGCATAATAGATAATATATTATGGTTATTTCAACACAAAAAAATCAACCACATTGTTCAATTTCTTAGGGTGGTAATGTATTGAGAATTAATTATTAGTAATCAGTTCAAACCATATAATCTGGTGTATATTCAACTTTTTCTGTGTGAATATGTATAAGGCAGAAGATCTCAGAATCCCTTTCCTTTGCATGTGTTGGGTGTTTGATCCACCCAGATGACGTTTCATGGTGTTTTGAGGTTGGTTCAATGAAGGGGGATCCACTTAAAATTTTGGAAAGGATACAACATGGAGATCTTGGCTACACTATAATACTAGAAATTGCATTTTTTTGTGGTATGATGTGGAATAAGGGGGTTTTAGAGGGAAAACTGAGGATAATTCCTTTTCAAGAGGAGTTGTTCCATGGTGGGTGGCAATTAAAGAGTCCCTTCTTTTGTGTAAGAGTGGTTGCTGTGTGTGTGGATAAGATGCATCATAAGGATTTTCATTTCAACTACCATTTGAGGTGTAGATACACCGTGGGTAGTGGTATATTGTGTTGTACCTTCCATGGTAAAATGGGTATTGAAGAATGATGTACTGAGATTCAATATAGTCCTTAGATCCTATTTAATAGTATTTGGACTAGATTATCAAATGTGTGGTTAATCAAGGTGGGCATGGCATGTCCTTTAACCACTATGTCATATTTTGGAGTTCTCTATGACCTGATCTATAGGGATGTTTCATGGTACAATAAAAACATATTTGCTAATAAATACACCCATAACCCCTGATTGTTATTATTTCTCCCTTCTTCTCCTCAAATTCTAGGAAACCATGGGATGTTTTTTATGTATTACATTTTTTTAATAAAATATAATACCCCAACATTCAATTATTGATCCATGGTGATATGTGGTGAGCTATACATGTTCTATCAAGTTATTTCTTTATGATTGGCTTCCTTTTCCTCCCAATTGAATCTTTAATTTGAATGGTGTTTTATCACTGTTGTTCATATTATGTTTTATTTTTTATTTTATGGTGTGCCTGTGGAATTGCATATTTAGAAGATTATATTTTACTCATGGAATAGTAGATCATGAGTCGTAAACATTAGACAACCCTTATATGAAGAACATGGGTGATTTTAATGTAGTGGATTTACTGCTTCACTTTTATTTATCTCAAATGACAAATTTATCATGGTTTATCCCTTTGGATGGAAATGAATTTACCTTAATATAGTCTAAAAATGAAACTATTTGAGGTGATAAAAATTAAAAAGGAATGTCTCAGGGGAATTATAATGTTTCAGTGTTTGATGAGACTAGTTTTAATCTTAGATAGAATGTTTATTATCGTTTATATGGTTATATCTAATGAATTAGGATTCCCATAATTAGAACCTATGAATAATGAATCGTTTATTTCATGATGGAATAATAAATAGTTGGTTATTAAATATAATAAAACATTTCGGCAAGGAGTTCTCGTTTGTTTATTAAGGCTATATGCCTTTTGTTTTGGGAAATGAGAGAATAGTTTCACAAGAATGAGAATCCATTATTTTAGGGACAATTTTTTCCTATTGAATATGTTTTATGGTTTCCAAGTGTTGTTATTTGGATGTGTGATTCTTTATATGATGTGATATGATAATTTTATGGATAAGATTATGAGCCAAGAATGGTTGATCATAGGATGGATGATTTGATATGGGGTGGGGAGGCCTAGACAATGTGGCTATAGTTGATGCTTGGGATGGAAAGATGCCAATAGATATGAATAAGGTTGTAGAGGATGTAATGATCGATGGAGAACCAAACTAATTATATTCTTACCGATGGAAGTTCTTAATGATAGATTCTTTCTTCTGTTTAATCTATTTAATGGTCAGGTAACCAATTTTATTTTTTAATCTTAATTAATTTCCCATCTACTTGAGGTATATAGATGTGATTCATTTCATTTATATTGGTGTTAGATTATGATGTTTTCCTATAGTACCATCAAATATAAAAATTTTAAAAATGATTAATAAATCACTTATCACATGGGGTTGATGTTAATGGAATAAAAAATTATAATAATTTGATAATATTGAGATACAATGGTCTCAATTCGATTATGCCTAGAGGGGATAGAGTTAGCTTGTATGTTTATCAAATTGAAAATATTATAAAGTAAGTGAATTAATTATTTTAAATAATGTATAAATAATTTATTAATTTATTGTGTAATTATAAAAAGGAATGAACTTATTTAATATAGCTCATTTAAATACTTATGTGCATAAAGGATATCTAGTCCGTAACAATGACAATTTGGTCTTCATGTTATGATAGTTGTAGTTGAGTCTGGGACTAGGTTATTGACATAGTTTAGTTGTGGTCTAAATTATATATTTTATATTTTATTACTCCATATGCTATGTCACAATTGAAAATTAGGGAAACTAGCACCCAGTGGACATTGGGAGGGTGTTTTCCACATAAATCAATCAGGAGGATGGATGAATGATTTCCCCCTTTTCCCATGCGCTCTTCTATTAGTAGTACATGTAATTATATGAATGGAGTATATATTCCCCATATTTGTGTGTAGAGGGTTGTAGTGGATTTTTGTTATTTTATGCACATGTATCACTGAATATAGTATCTAAGTGGTTATTATTAGTATGGAATGTATGGGATGTGATGCCTCGAGGTACTTGGTGCAATGGATGTAATGTCCCGAAGTATATTACCTAATGCATGATTAGTGACTTGAAATATGTTGTGACACTTGAAAACTACATGATTATTATATGGTCATGTGATATGGGATGTTACGATGCATGAGGTTTATGTTGTTGTATAGTAGCTTAGGTGTTTATAGGATGACTTACTATTTGGGAGAGATGGTTCTGAACATGCGATGTTGGGGATGGGTGGAAATACAGTGGGGTAGCTCTAATGGTTGTGGATTTTTTATTATAATACATGATTATTAGTATGCGATACATGGTGTGAGTAATCCATGGTGAGGCTGGGAACATAGAATACCTATATAGTTTAAGAGTTATTTTTTTTGTTAATATGGATTTATTTTTCATTCATTATACTTTTCATGATAGGTCTAGGAGACGATCTTTTTTATTATACTACTATTATCACCCCACCTAAATATAAACTATTTTTTATGTCAGTATGAGAATGGTAAAGATCCTGCTTTATTTTATTATCTCATGGTTTTGTAAGAGTTACATGGGATTCAAATTCTCCATCATGTTTCCTTTTTTATAGTTGTAGTTTTCTATTCAGTTATCTTAGTACTATATGACATTACATATATGCACCTCGGTTTTATTTCATTTATATTTTTGATCGGGATTCGATTGGGGTATCTATAATATATCCCTCTTTCGTATGTTTTACAATTAGAGTTTAATGCCTCCCATATGTATGCTCATTATCCCATTGGTGCTAGTCACCAACCTGAGGACTACTAGAGGTGGGACTCAGTCAGTCACCCTCTCCCTTCTCTCATGGATGGCTAGGGTGCGGTACTCTATGGCAAGGAGTAATGACAGAGTGGTATCAATGGGAGGTTGAGGGATAGGATGGAGGTTGGACTTAGGTATAGATGAGGTTGCTTTAGTTTTTAAGGAAATATCACTAGCTAAGAATAATACTCCTTTTAAACATGAGATACTAGTTTAGAAATAGGAATTTAGGTCTCCCTATAATCTTTTGGACACACCTTTCAGTTATTGAGCTTACCAAATGAAGTGATATTGGTTATAGTGTAGATACCTAGGAAAATATCATTCATTTTTTTTCATTACACATATGTTTGAATGTGTAGACCGCATCATTAGTTTAATTTTAAAATGATAAAATTAACAAATTACTTAATGTTAGGTATTCCAAATTCTTGTTTTAGGATATTTAATTGTCTGTTTTTTTACATATATGGCACCAGGATGACATATTTGTTAGGTTCGTGTAGAAGATGTTCAATAGGATGTGCTAGTAGACCACTGTAGAGTAATGATTAAAGATGATGAAACATAAATGAAGACACTCTGAGAGATTCAACACCATTGTCTATTGAATTATGAGTAAAACATTTCAAACTCATTCATAGAGGACTAATTAGAGGAGGCTAATATGGATCTCAGTTTGATCCATGATTATAAGGACCGCTAGGTATTTTTGGCTATGAAAATGCATGTTGGGATAGTGAGATATTAGTTGATGTCATTCCCCATTGATCTTGTAGATTTGATAGGCCCATGGGAGAATTTCATAGACCAATCCAAAGTATATTTTATTTATTTTACCGTAATTAAATCTAGTAGGTAGGATAGTATCACCCTTTGATTGAGTAATTTCAACATGAAAGTGTTTCAAGTCCATTTGTGGACCCCTCTAAGACATGATTCAGGATTATTTTTAGATAAGGAGGCTAGGGTGAGGTGTTCAGATAATAAATTTCTTCCATAGATCCAGTTTTTTGTCACCCCATTTTTGATAAAGATGTATCTCGAGGTGATAGTGAGAGTAGTTGTTATTAATAGGAAATTGTCTTGTAATAGATCATTCTGAGAGGGGAGTCATCAGGATTCCTCATGAAGTAGGTCTATGGTATTGGGTTCCCAATTGCCTATAAAAAATATATTTTAATCAGTCGATGTTAGCTCCGAGCCATCAACATCTCATTTCTCTTGGGGAGTCAGAACTCAGGTCTATGATAAGGGATCATACACATGTTTTTCTTATAGAAGCTGAGTTCATCAGTGCTGAGAATTACCGAACATTATGACCATTCATTTTTAGAAGGTGTTCTGATTTGGGTTCCACCATATAGGAAATTTATGTCTTTGAAGTAGTGCCAGGGTGAATCATCGTGGGATCAGTAGAGAGGAGGTAAAATGGGAAGTGGAAAGTCCTATGATTATCATCATATTTAGAGAGTAGAGTATAGATTAGTAGGAGGTATTCATTAGGGATGTATATTCCTTGGAGAAATACATTATTATCTTCATTCTCTAGCATTTCCATCACAAGGAGAGATAGACATTTTATGAGGTGACCTTTTCATGTTTTCTTCACGGGTTCATGATTTATTTAATATATGAGGTACACACTCGTTAATATCACCTTCCATAATTCATTCATTGGGACAAGAGGTAGAGTGGCATTTACTACCCTTGGATTTCACTTTTTCAGTTTCAGGTTGAGATGAATTTTATTATATATCTAGTGACTATGAGCTAGTACCAGGGAAGCACTACTCATTGGGAGACATCATATGTTTATAGAATAAAACAAGTGGTGTCATCTTAATTTATATTGGTTGTATTAAATACATTATATCATGTATTAATTTAATAGAAAAGTCATGTCTATTATGTCGATGGATGCACAATAGTGTTCATTGGTGTGTGATATCCACGCATGTGTTAGAAGTGTGCTCCATAATTGTCGGACTTTTTAGCTAAGATAATGTTGAGTTCGTCATAGGATTAGCTGATGGTTATCCTATGGATGTGGAAGAATAACATTATGTCTTTTCTAGATGAGTTTCCAACATTTCTACTTCAATAAGAGATTCAATTTTGGATCGAGATACAACCAAGAGTTTCTCTTATCTCGATGTATCAATATAGGATTATACCATATGAGTTATGAGATCACATTGTATTGATCGATTAATTTTTTAATTAAGTTTCGTTCATACGAGTGTGTCACCTTAGGGTACAGAAAATTTTTTCATGAAGAAGGTTAATAGATGTTCTCATCTTTTTACAAATTATTTTCACATGAACAAAGTCTTAGGAATAATTGTTATCTGCTTCCTTAGATTAATGATTTATTTATTCAGATTAAGGGAGAATGTTTGATCACAATGATCAATTTTTTCTTTGGATATATTAAAAAATTTGTGAAAAATGAGGATATATTGAACACTACATTTCAATGTCATCATGTGAATTATGTGTTCATTGTGATGCCAATTGATGTAATGAATGATTTAGTTATGTACATGGGTCCGATGAATGTAGTGTTTAGAGGGATCCAAGATAATTTCATGGTAGTTTTCATCAAAAAAATCCTAGTGTTCTTTTTTCCTGAAGAAGATAATTTAGAGAATAAGTGTGGTGATGTGGCATTTCTTCTTCATCAATTGATGTATGTGAAGTTGTCTATATATGGTTTTTATTCCAGTCATGTTACTATCATAAGGAATTTAATTCCCCATTAGGGAGTATCCATGGATAATTTGAAGATATAGGTGGTTGTTTCTTGGGAATCCTCCTAAATAGTTGAAAAAGTCTAAAGTTTACTTGGTTTTTTAGGATATTATAGAAGGTTTTAACTTATTTTTCTCCATCTATGGCTCTTTTTTCATCCCTGAAAAAATGGATCAGGTGTTCTTTTGGACTAGAATGTGTCATGTATATTTTGATTACCTGAAGGGAAAGTTGTTAAGTGCTCCATTCCATTGTTTTCTAGGTGAGGGAGTTCATATTGAGATTTTTTTGATTATTCATATCTCAATTTGGGAAGTGTTACTATGTATAATAGATTAGTTATTTATTATGGGACTCAAAAATTATGTCCACATGAGAATATATGGGCCTTCCATGGTCATGAATTGGAGAATGTTGTGTTTGACATGAAATTGCCGCGACATTACCTCATTAGAGAGCATTTTGTGGTTTTAACTATTCATAAGAGCTTGACGTATGTATTATCCCAAGGCGACTTAAACTAGAATTGTGAAAATGGATTATATTCTTATAAGATTACATCTTAGAGATTTTTTTTACTAATGATAATGGAAATGAGGTGTATGATGTAGTGAGTAGGAAGTGACATAGTGATGCAATGTGTGAATCTAAATAACCCTAGAGAGTGATGGAAGATATCTCAATGAAAAATATTGATATGAGATAGGTTAAAGGTATTGGTTTATTTTTTTGATGATAGTGAATTCTTATGTGGTGTATTAGGTTGAGGAGTCCCAATTAGAGGATTCTAAGGTGGAGGTTTGGAGATACCGAGTTATTTGTCACACATCCATGTCAGTTTTTCTATGTATGGACATCATTGGGTGTTGTTTTTGGGAAATATTTTAATACATTTGGTGATGTGTGATATGGTTATCTATGAGTTCCATATAGCACCATTGGTGGTAAATCATGTCATTACAAAGATGTACAAATCTCTGAGAGGTCAGTTTTGAGTTGCATGGGTTAAAGCATGCAGTTGTAGAGTTTTTGACTCGATGTTCTATCCTCTAGAAGGTGATGGCCGAGAATTGTGTTATCAATCGGTTTTTCCATTCATTTTATATTCCTTAGTGTAAGTGGGAGGGCATATCAATGGACATAATTATTGTTTTACCTATATATCAAGGATGAAGATGATATATGTGTGATATTGGATCATTTGACAAAATCATCCAATTTCGTAGTGATTAGAGAGTCGAGATTAATGAAGGTTTTATCAAGGAAATATCTAGAGGATGGGGTGAGAATATATAGATTCATGAGCAACATAATCATAGACAGTGATCCTTTTCCGACCAATTGGGTAGGGATAGGTCACTAGTATTCTTTTAGATCTCACATGCGTATTAACACTACTTTTCATCTACAGAAGAATGGACATACTGAGTAGACCATACGTACTCTTGATGAAATGTTTCAATATTATTACCATTATGTTAAATGTTCATGGATGAGGGACCAAAATTCTGTTTAGTTTTCATAAAATAAATGTTTTCACTATACTATTAGTATAGCAACATTTGATTATTTTTATTGTTAAAAATTAAATTTTTTTATTATTCTGGAATGGGGTCTGAGAGGTAGATATTCTAGGGTCAGAGCTGTGCATAACACAAAAGAGTTGGATTATGTTATATGAGAAATGATAAAATAATAACAATATCTTCATATTTCTTATTTTGATCATAGGATGAGACCTATAGAGTCAGACATTAGAGGTCATGCATTGAGGAAGGTGACACCTTATCATATAAAGATAACAATTAGTCATGGGAGTAAGAATTCACCTTGGTTTGATAGGCCCTTAATGGTTTTGGATCAAATTGGAGATGTGGAATATCAGATTTTACTCCCCCATATATATGATTTGAGTACATTATTTTTTTCTTATGACACAAATCCTTCGTTATGTTCATGATGGATCTCACATCATCGATTGGGGAGATATTGATGTTGATAATGATATAGCCTTCAAGGAGCTATTTGTAAAGACCCAGAAACATTAGAAGAAGGTGAAATATGGGAATTCTATTTCATTAGTTTTTTCCTTTTGGTATCATGGTGTCATGGAGTAGATTACCTAGGAACATGATTCATAAATACACACTCAGTACCACTATCTATTTACAATTAATCTCTTCTATTATTTTAAAGATCGATGTAGTTATTGAAACTTTTTCTAGTTATGGGATTGTTTCCCTTTTATTTCTTGTTGTGGATTTACTCTCATTTGAAAGGTATCTTACCTAGAGATAATTTCAAATATGATTGTTGTGTTTTTTCATTATTTTTCACTATTACTCTAAATTAGTGGTTGTGGTGTTGTGATGGAGAGATCATTGAGAAGTATCTCAGGGGGTTGTTGTTAGGATACCACTTTTTCAATATTACCTCTTCAGGATCGGTTTCGAGTTCTTAAGTATTAGAATATTTTTAGAGGTATCTAATATAAGGTCTTGGATCCATAAATCCCTTTACATTTAATTGTTGTTTATCTCTTCAGTCACTCAAAGGATGCATTGTTGTTTTATGGGGGTTTATTGTATGAAAGGGGTGGGGGACTAACATTTTTGTCAAGGAGGGGGAATTGATCTCTTGGATTCACTATAAGATTATATGTTGTGGGGTTGTGTGGCATGAAGCTCAGGGATTAAAATAGAAGATAAATTTTTTTAGTAATTATTGTGCGATGTTGGGTGGTTGAGGCATAGGGCCATCCCTGATTGATGAGTGGTTGCTGCAAGAGTAGATAATCTATAATATGAGGATTCTTTTGGCTACTTCCATTTCAGAGGAAGCTACACCATGGGAAGTGAGCTATGGGATAATATATTTATTGGAGAAAGGGGTAGTGAGGTATGGTGTCTAAATCAATTTTTTAGTCCCCATATAGAATTTAATTGTGTCTAGAGTAGATTCTTGGATGTGTCGTTGACTAGGGTGGTTGTGGCATGGTATTTAACTACTACGTCGTAGCCAGGGATTATCTGTGGTGCGGTCCACTAGGATACACAGTGGTCCATTAAAAAATGATTTTCTATACATTCTCATATACCCTTGGATCCACCATATCTCTCCCTTATTCATATCAATCACTTGGAAAACAATGGTGGGTTTTTATGTATTTGAATCCACATTCAATGAAAATCAAACTCCTACTTCCCTTGATTGATCCAAGATGAGATTTTCCTTTTCTCTCTAGAGGTTTCTCTCAGTTTGGTTTTTTTAATCCCTTTTTATTATTTCTGTTCTATAGAGCTCGATCTTTAATTTTCATAATGAATTTTCTTTATATATTTCTTGACAATTCATGGCATGAAATCATTGGGAAGTCACAATTTCCCCATAAGAAAGGTGATCGAGAGTTGACAACATTGATATGTTCTCATGTGAAGAACATCGATTATTTTGAGGTAGTAGATTCATTGATAATATTTTATCTACATGAAATCATTAATTGATAATGTTTTATCCCTTCAGACTGAAATTGAATATATCTAATGATTATTAATTTAGATAAAATATGAATTTTTTGTAGTAATTGTATGTTGTTTCTTTCAACCATGATAACGATTTTCCTCTTGATTTTGAAGATAATGTACTATATATAATATGTTTGTGTAGAATTCTATTAGGGTTTGGTTCACATGTTGTTATACATGGAAAAAAGAGAAGAATGTAAAGATGATAATTTTAAATTAGTAGGATAATAAACTTAAAGATGAATAATAAAAATATAATGCAGTGTTTATTATAATTTGATATAAATATAATTGATGCAATAGACATGTTTAGTTGATTATGTTATTACATATGTTAATGAAATTGATAAAAAATGTGAATAATATTAATTACTATTGTGGATAATAATTAAAAATTCATATTAATTAAGAATTTATCGTCTCACATATCGATGAAACTTGTTTTAAATATAGGGAGTATGTTTATACTTTTGTTAGCATGTTATAGATAATGTTGTAGGTTTCCCATAGTTGGATCCTATGAATAATGAATTGGTATATTAACGATGTAATAAGAACCATTTTTTATCAAAGTTAATCAAATATCGGGGTTAAGAGTACCCTTTTTTTATAAAGTCTAGTTTCCTTGTGTTTGGGGCTGTGAGTTTACATTTTAATGTGAAGATAGAATGACTAGTTTTAGGGACTAGTTTTACCAATTGACTACGCCTATTTTTACCTGTTGACTATGTTTTCTTCTTACTTCCTTATGATGTGAGATGGAATTGAAATGATATATATGATTTTTATTAACCTTGTATGGTTAAGTGTGGGTTGGATAATGCGATCTGTGGAGTGGATATAGAGACCATGCATTTTCTTACATTACTTTTAGATCATTTTTATGATATAAAACATAATAGACCTACAATATTTTATCAAAGGGTCAGTGTATTGGAAAATTCAGGAACATATACAACTTGTAAATAATAAAATATAAACATTTATTCTATATATTCTTATTTATTCTTATAAATATCACATTCTCTTTAGTACATGTAGTCACCTGAGGTAATAAATCAATGAATGGGGTTAGATAAATGCCCATTACGAGGATGAATAAGGGATATGAATCAATATAACATTAGTTATAATAATAATAATAATCATCATAAAATAAGAATAGGATTATCATCAACCTTATGATAGAAACATTGGATTATGGAATATAATGTGATAATGAATAATAATGAACCAACATGTCTAAGTGGTCAAATACCACAAAGAGTTGTGAACAAAATAGCATCATGTTCATGCATAACATATGTCTATAATAAAAACATAATCATTTTTAAAAAATCCATAATCATGTTAAATAATATTACACATTATCTCATGACATAAATCACATTTCCTAATGCATTATAGGGAAATATAATATTGGGCCCACCTATCACATCATAATATTGACATAATCATGAACTCCATAAAGGATGTATAAAAATACTAGTTAGAAATAACCCATTTTAAGGAACGAGATTCCTAATAATTTAGTCAATTATGATTTCATGAATAAATTGGGATTTACAAATGAAAAAGGGGGAAACAGATTTGGTATATGAATATTCATTCTTGAGCGAATATGAAACAAATCTAGAGGATTAATGATGTGTTTTGGAAAGAAGTGTTCATTGGAAAAATAATTATATCTTCCCTAAAAAAAGTTGGATAAATGAATAAACCAATAAAGAAAAATTGAAGAAAAATTGAATTATAAATATGTATCATTAAACGAGTAAACACTCTAAAATTTGGCATGATAGAGCTATAATTCAAAGCAAGGGAGTTGTGATTGAGAATCCATTCACCTTATGTGCGAATGCGGTTTTCAATGTAACATAATACCATAAATAATTAAATTAAATTCAGTAATTACTTAATTCATTACCACTTATACCACTATTATATTTATTTTAAATTTATAATTTTGTATTATCGACATTTTATGAGTTATAGAGTTCAATTTCATTATTTTAGGAGTGTTCATTTTCATGGTTTCATTGTGGGTATAATTGTGTATAATAAATTAATTTCTTGAAAACTGGGAATAATTCACCCTGTGTGAAATTATATGATATTAATGAACTTAAAAAATCATAAATGGTATCACATATCATTTGCGTTTCTGGTATGAGAATAAATCATTTGATAAATCATTAATGATAAATTATTTGTTTATTTTGGTAGTTTTTTTGACCATCACGAACTAGTTTTTTTTTATTTAATTTTATGTATATAAATTAGTTACAGAATAATAAAAATTTTATAGTATACATATTAAAATATATGTTAACCCCAATAGTGGTTTTATGAATAATCTTGATGGTGTAAATAGAAAATGAAAAATCCTCATCCATGAAGGTAGTGAGCCAACATATCACAAATCATGTTTTCATTTTTTATAATAAAAGGACAAGATAAAAGAATAAATGATGAATATTTCATTAAAATAATAAAAATATAGTATATATATGATACTGTAGTTATAATTTTACATTGTATAGGGGTGGTCAAGAGAGTAAAATAAAAGAATAGAAATTAAAAGAGAAGGATTGAGGATTTTAACTCTCAAATGTCATCTCCATAAGAAACACCTTATTGAAATTGGGATTTGTATTTTGTTGAGTCCCATAGATATTTGGCATGAGGAAAAGTCCACTGAAGTGAATTAGGTAGAATTTAGACAAGATACAAGGCTGAGAATGTTAAAGGATAAGGGTTGGTATTTATTGGGTGAGGATAGGGGTATTTTTTATTATTATATTCATTAGATTATTATTTTGAATCAGGACTATCAATATTGTTTATTACCATGAATAAATATAGTAAATAGTGAAGGATATTTTTATATAATGGAAGATTTATTTAGCCATACATCTTCAATGACTCAAAAATTCAGGAATCTAGCTTATATAAAAAATTACAGAATTTATCTATCAACCAAAAATTCAATTATTTTAGAAAAAACCAAAAAATAAACCCTAACCAATATTTCATGTGTAAATTTAAAATATAAAATCCCTGATTATAAAATAATTTTCTAGTTATGATAAATTTATTTTTAATATAAAATCATTATTTATTCGTAAAATACCGATTTTAAAATGTTATTCGATTTCATGAACCATTGAAATATTAATTATGTTCTTATAATACTATATTAAAATTATAATACAATAGAATATTAATAGAAAAATATATTTAATGAAAATAATGTTTATTTAAATCAACATATTATCTATAAAATTTTAAATAAAGATTTCTGTTTTACAAATTTACCAACATTTAATTTATAATTTTTTAAAAAAATTATTAACATATTCCATGTTATAATTATACCATATTTTCATTTATATCATTCATAAATTTTATTTATACTTTCATTGGTGAAGTTACTAATCTAACTATTAGATTACTATTCCTAATGGTCACATTACTATCCCAACTGTTAGGTTAATATTCCATTGTTATAGGCTCCATTGTTTCTATAAATTACACTTATTTCATTCATCATTTGTGAGAATAATGATTTTATTAGGTTCTATATGTGATTCATGTTCTCTATAAAATAATTATAAATTTTTAATTCCATTGATAGTTTTTTGGGTCATTACATTTCACCCCTTATGAAATTTCAACCATGAAATTTCATTTTACATAATAAGGTGAAAACATGTGAGGGTATTTATCATTATATGATTACTTTTATTCCCTTGTAGATTCTTCATACATATGGTTTCTCTATATTTCCATGACCATGTGAGTGGTCCTATTATATAGAACCTTGTCTCTCCGATCCCAAATCTTCTCCAGCTACTCGTCATAAGAGATATCATTCTGTTGTTGTACCACCTCTCAGTTTAGTACACACGAGGGATTTTGTATGTACATACTTATGATTGATACATGGAATTCATCATGATATTGAGACATGGTAGGTTGAAGATCAATACGATAGGATACTTCTAAATTTAAATTAAGGATCTCAATGGGGTCAATGTACCTTGGGTTATGTTTCCCTTTCTTTCCAAATAACATGACTCTCTTCCATGGTGAAAGATTAAGAAACAATCTCCCACATTAAAATACAAGTTCTTTTAATGGATATCTACATCACTCTTTTGTTGAATCTGAGAAACTTTAGTATGTAGTTGGATGGATTAATCCTTTTATATCATCTCTTTCATAAGATTAAGTCCAATTAGTTTTTTACATTGCTTCCTATAAAAATCATCATATGGATCAATTTAAATACTTGAGTGGAATCTATTTTTGTATCAGAACTCAGCTAATGGGAGATGCTGAATCCATCCACCATTTAATTCTATTGATATGGCTCTTATAATTTCCTCAAGAATCTAAATAGTAATTTCTGATTGGCCATCAGTTTGGGGTTATGAGGCTGTGCTATAATTCAATCCAGTACTCAAATCATATTGATCACTTCTCCAAAATTTATAATTGAACCTTGGATATTGATTATATATGATCTAAATTGGAACCCCATTAATCATCTCCAATTCATTCACATATATCAGGATATGATTTATATGTATGATATCTTACCAAACAGAAATTTAGTGGGCATTATTGGTGACTCGATCCACCACAACACAAATCTCAATATAACATTTGAATGTTTTTGAGAGACCAATGACAATGTACATAGTGACATTATCCAATTTACTTATGTTTAATGTAAATGGTTGAAACATACATTTTGACTTATATTACTCTACTACATATTTCTCACATACTTATCATCTTTAGATATACTCTACAATCACATTATTCATGTTTTCCCACTAAAATTTCTCTCAAATATCACAGTACATCTTTGTACTTCCTAGTTTTATTGAGAAAGATGAGATATGTGATTATATAATATATCATTCTTTATCTCATGTGAGGAAGTCACACATAGAATAATTAAAAATCAAATCACACTATCATCATCAGTTTGGAACTCAGTTTGCTTCCCTTCCATTACTAATTTCCCATTCTTTTGTTGCAATAGATCACCCCATTGTTCCTTATTTAACTTTTTGAAGATTTATGATTGGGAAATCATTTGGGAAAGGTAGAATGTATTCCCTCACATTATGGATTCAAAATCCTTCTTTTTAATATCCATGTAGAAAGGGTCTTTCTCAATTCTCATCATGGATAAGGTTGAAGGTTCATTTCAGCTAAGAGCACTAGTTACCTTTTTCTCTTTTAATAGATGGTAATGAATAGAGAATTCATAGTCCATGATTATCTCTAACCATATTATTAGATTGATGTTGAGTTACTTTTGTTTGAAAATATATTATCAATCTTTTGATCAGTATATATGTCACAATTCTAACCATTTAGGAAGTTCCTCCATATTTTTGAGGAAAATATCATAGCTTCTAGCTCCAGATACTGCATCAGGTAGTTTTTTTGGATGTATCTTAAACTTCTATAAGGAATAAAAAATAAATTTATCATTCAACATGATTAAAAAACTGAAGAATTTCTTTTATTAATAACTGTATATCATAAAACCTTCTCAACTTATAGGATGTGTGGGTATAGGTGTAGTGATTAGCAAATTATTGTGCTGCTTGAATTATTCATCAAATTCTTCCATCCAGACATACATTACCCCTTTTCTTGATAACTTAGTTAGTGAGATATATATCCCTGATAAATATCTCACAAAAAATCCATATTAACCTTATATTCCAATAAAAATTTGAATTTTTATGAAAATAGTGGTACTAGGCCATTCCCCAATTGATTTTGTTTTTGAAGGGTCCAGAAAAGTTCACAATGTAATGATCATGTTCCTCATGATTGTGACCTTCCACAACCAAAAGTCACATTTGTTGAACATGGAATTAAATTTATCCTTCCTAAATATATCTAGAACATTCCTTACGTGTTATTTATTTTCATCATTTCTCTTAGAGTTGATGAAACTATCACCGATAGACACTACCACTAAATTATCATGGTATTCTCTGAAGACACTAATAATAAAATCTATTAAGATTTTAGGGGAATTAGTAAGTTCAATAATAATCACAAAAAACACATAATGACCATAACATTTATGGAAATTAGTCCTCTTTATATATTCATTATTAATATTCGGTTTATGATATCCAAAATGAAGATCCACCATTGAGAAGCAATTATCCCTCTATAGTAGATCAAACAAGTCTTCAATCCTTGGAAAGAGGACACATTCTCTTTATGGTGATCATAGTGAGCTCTCAGTATTCAATAAAAAACCATATCAATACATCAATTTTCTTTATGGAGAGAATTTGCGCACCCCAAGGAGATTTACTAGGGTGTATGAACTATTTTATCCAAATTCTGTTACCACCACTTTTTTAAATTCTTCAGTTTGATCAGGGCTATCATGTATGGACATTTAGGGATAGGGGTGGCACTAGGTATATGTTCTATTAAGAACTATACCTCATGGTATAGGGGAAGTATAGGAAACTCTTTGGGAAATGCATCACTTTAATCCATCACAATAAATATTTCCTCAAGTTAGATGATTTCCTTTGATATATTCATTTTGGCCAGGTATGCCACTTTATAGGGAATCAACGCCTACACCATTTAAGGATTTACCAAATGATATTCTTGATATTAATTAAATATATATATGATCATATAATGGTTCATAAATTTAAGATATATTTCATTTGCCTAATAGTTGTTGTGTTCTCTATATGATGAGAACCAATCCATGCCCGACTTAGCATAAAATTCAACCAAGGGATGAATTTTGAGATTCACTGAAAGAATAATCCCACACAATACAATAATAGAAGATTCTAACACATGGATTTCAATGATCACAACACTAATTGTTTATATATATATCACTAATTCAAGTAATTAGGGATTTTATTTAATAGTTCTAGAAAACAGCAGGATATAAATGAATTTGTAGAACCGTAATCAAATAAAAACATTTTCAGTATTGATTATTTAAAAAGTGTACATTTTATGAATTATTTTCATTATCAACATTATCTATAGTGATGAAATAATAATTTCTTTTCTCCATCATATTTGGTGGATACAGATTCTAATCATCATCCAGAACTCTAGGATTAGTGCACATTAATACATAGTGTCATTTCTCCCAATATTTGAAGAATTGTACCATTAGTGGTTCATTAGATGGTTCCCTCATTTAAACCATCAAAATAGCTAGATTATTCATGTATTTTTTACATTCATGATCTTGGTGAACTTACCTCCCATATATAAAGCATTTCCCCATCCCTTTGAGGAAATTACCCTGATTCTTCTTCCCATATTTTTGACGCATGGGTGGTTGGATCCTCGTTCCTTATTTTTCATTTTACACACTAGTCGGAAACTCCATTTTATCATTTTTTCTCTAAAACCATTGGACCATTCTACGAAATCCTTTAAAAAATTGAGTGCACATAGAACCAATTATTAATAACCCAAAAAGTCGAAGATATCTAGAGCCTATCAATGGAAGGGTTTTAAACTTCTAAAGAATATATCTATTTTTTTATCATGGTTGATAACAAAACCAGAGTCATATCTTGCATGGATTGTGAAATTTTCATCATAAGTCATGATAGATTCACCTCTATTTTACTTCAAATATATATATTTCCTCCCTATATTTGTATAAATAGATTGAATGAAATACTTTTTAGAAGTATTTTCATAAAGTCTTCCCGCTCCATCTCATAAATTTCATTCTTCTTCATGGTGTTATTTATCAATGCCCACTATCGACCAACTTCTCCATCTTAATGATTGACATTTAGATTTGTCTTATCCTTCATAGAAATGTGGGGAATAGAAAATATATTCTCCATTGAGTAAACGAACTATTCCATAAAATGTGTATCATAAGATCCAATAAATATTGGTAATCATTCCCACATAAAGGACTCAATGGATAGTTTTTCATTGTTTGGTGCAGGTGGGTATTAATCATGGTTCAAGTTATTATACATACCTTCTGAAAATAGGATATGAATTACCATGATGTTTTTAATTCCACCTCCCATTACAATAATAATATTATTGGACAAATAATTACATTATCCCTCACACAGGTCATAGTCAAAGTTTCTCCTAGATCAAATATTTTTCTAAAATATAAAATGTTTGAAAAAAATGTACTTCAATAAGTCATGAATAAATAATCTATTATTTTACAAAATTAAATCTCATGAAATATCTTACGAGATCTTTATGTTTATAATTTTCCTAATAAACAGTTTCGTGGATGTTTACATATACATAGTCTTATCCAAAGAGTTTTCACTAACATTATCTAATAATATTTCCCAAAATAACAAAATCGTTCTCAAATACCAAATATTGTGACCCTAATTTATCATTACATGGATATTTCAACATTTTTAGGATAAAACCCATAATATAATTACAATCTAGGATTAATGTTTTAGTTTCTTTGGAAAAGTAGGCATACACATAACATATAGATAATAAAAAGTAAACATTTATATAAAATCATCTTCTTTATCATTCAAAAGATCACAATATCCTTAATACTGGTAGTAATTTGAGGATTTAAATCAAATAAAGGGGCTATATAAATGGTTAGTAAGAGGATGAATAAGGGAGATGGATCCATATAAGATGAGTGAGCATAATCATAATCATAGAAACATAAGAACACGATTATCATCAATATAATGAGGAAAATATTGGATTAAGAATTGGAATGTGGAAATTCATAAAAATGAAAGATCGTGTCTTATTGGTCAAATAACACATATTGTTTTGAACAAATTGAGCATCATGTTCAAGAATAACATTAGTGTGTAATCGCAACATCATCATTGTGATCAAATCAAACATTATGTTCACACATAATACAAATTATCTCTTGATATAAAGCACATTACCAAATACATTGGAGGGATATATATTATCCAGACCCCCCATCACATCATAATATTTACATAATCAATGATGACACATATGATATATAAAAATCCTAGTAATGAAATAACCCATGGAAAGGAATTAGTTTATTAAAGATTTAACAAATTATGATTTCATGAATATATTGGGGTTCCCAAATGGAAAATGGAAAAAGAATATTTTTATAAGAATCATCATTATTATTTGAAGAAGAAGAAAATCTAGAGAAGTAATGATGTGTTTAAAAAAGAATAGTTCTTTTGGAAAATCAGTATACTTCTTATAAAACTAATTTGGAAATATTTATATTGTAATGATGCATAAATATTTAAATAAATTTACCATCCTATGTTTATTTAATATAATATATTTAACATAAAATAACATACAGAACATAATAAAAACATTTTAAATAATGAATGAATGAAATAAGAGGTATTTCTAGAGGTTAACAAACCTATACCAATTAAATAGTAACAATCACTAAGAAATATAAATATTGACCATTTGAATAGAAAAGTTTCCAAATGAATATTAATCAAATCCATATAGGAAAACAAAAAATATTCCATCTCATAAGTGAATGTACGAAATAATTATATAATAGTATAAGTTAATGAATATTTTAGAAATCATTAATTAAGTGTTGGTATTTTTATGAGTTATAAATATTGAATTAAAATTTTAAATTTATTAATATTATTGAAAATAAAATTAATTTTCATAAAATGGATTCATAAATCAATATTTTTTTCTCTTATGATTTTTTTATAATTTAGTGAGAACATAGTTAATTTTTCAGAGTGTTATAAATCATTTTTAGATTTAAAGTCTATAATTTTCAAGTAAATAATGATATTATTTTAAAATTAAAAGTAATATATTTATAAAATTATTTTTATAAAATTAAGTCCGTTTTTTAATTCTACACAAAAGAAAATGTTTAGGGTTAATTGTTGGTATTTTTCGAAAATACTTTATTTTTTGTTGAATAATAAAATATTGTAATTTAAGGAATAATAACATTATAATAAAAATAAACAATCCATTGAGTCATGAATGATGTAATAACAGTAATCTTCCACATATCTTCATTATTTTAATATATTTTATGATAATTCACAAACTATTCATAGTATTTATCCAAATTGTAACCATATTAATAATCATTTCAGGAAATTCCTCCTCTCCTCCACTGTAAAACCCACCCCTCACCCCCTATTCTCATCACTCATCTAATTCGTTATGCTTGTAAAAGTTCTAACAAAATCATCTTCCATATTATATCACAACATCCATGAACTCTATTCATTTCCAAAAGACCAAAACCATTTTTCCTAAGTAGGTTCTCAAGGTGGTTAATTTAAGAGGTAAACCCCGTTCATTTTTATTTTAATTTCATTTCAATTTTTTTTCTTATTATCTCCCCTCAAACTTTATGCAAATGATCATGATAACTTCATTATCATCTATATATTATAATTATATAATTTTAATAGAAGAAGCATCATCTATCTCTTTACTCTCTCCCTCTCTTTCTTATATTTTAACATCGAAATCATCATCCGAGAGGTTCCAATTTACAACTTTATTGAACGAATAATATTTATTATTTAATTTATCCTTAATGATAGGTCATAAAAATATTTTTTTTCCTAATCCAGATTATAAAATATGTATTATATTGTATTGGAGGTTCTGGAAAATTTTTATATACATGATATTAAATAAAAGAAAAAAACTAGTTCATTATGATTCAAAAACCTCATAAATTAAGCTAAATGATTGTCATTGACATGTTATCGAATGATCAATCCTCATATATGTAAAAAATAATAAATATTTACAATTAAAACAATATTTTTTTAGTAATATCATATAATTTATATTCTTGATAATTATATACATTACACATGAACATCCATACTTAAATACAAGTATAATTTTCATGAAAACCTAGGAAATGAACAATCTCAAGCTATAAAATTGTATTTTATGACTCAAAAAAATTCCCATAAATAAAATTAATAAAATTATACTAAATATAATACATGTATAAAAGGATCTCATTTAATTAATCAATGGATTTAATTTTATTATTCTATACCTTAATGTCAAGTGAATAAATCATTAGGACAAAAGGTAAGGTATTTCACCCAATCATTCCATTTTCTATTGGGTTATTATTTCACTATACTTACCAAAATTTAATGTTTAATTATTTTGTGTACTTATTATATATTCTATTTATATGTTCAAAATAATATATTTATATCATTTAATATTTTTTAAATGGGAATTATATTTTATAAAATGGTACCCTTCTAAATTCATTTTGATAAACAAGCCCGATTCAAAAGAATTTCTAGAATTCTTACCTATTTTTAAAACAACTATATAATATTTTTACACCATCCATTATTTTTCATAAATCACAAACATTATTATTGAAAATATATATTATTTAACATATAGTTTTTATTCAAATGTTCTTCCAAAGTAAATCTTGTTTCCAAAGTAGATGAGTACTTCACTCAAGAATTACCTGATGAATTTATAAGAGTATTTTAATCTATTTAAAAAATATTGTTGAATTTTAAGCTTAATTGGGATTAATATATATGACATCATATACTATATTTTGTTTAGTGTTTTATAATTAGTTTGTTAGTTGATGTGCTATCTAGATATCATTCACCATATTACTCTATATGGTTAGTGTTTATGTTTAATGATTAGGGAAAGTTATTTACATTTGATATATCGGTTTCTATTTGATTTTATGCGTTGATTATGTTTCTCCTCTTCCATATGAGGAATGTATTGGACATGTTAAGTTATGTTTGGGGACTTCCATACCCCCTCGATGAATTAGGAGGTTACATGAGACAAAATAGTTTGGGTTATTACCCATTTATATATGGTCTTGGAACAAGGCCATGACAGTATGGTATGATGTCTATAATTATGCATTCCCACATTATGAAACAATTCCTTGATAGTCCATGCGATTATTCAACGAAATGAATATCCATGATTATGTTTTATTATGTCCGAATTTAATCCACTTTTATTCCTACCATATTATTCTTAAGATTATTTATTAGTGGCATGTGTACTTTTATTTATTAACTATACATTATTATTTATACTTCTATTAAATTTCATACACTTATTGAGAATATGATATCACCCCGTTCTTATTTTTATTTTCCATCAGATTCCAATAAGAATTTTTCGAATGACAAACACAGATAATTTATAGGAATTAGAGTATTTACAAAAGAGTTTATATGATGTATTTAATTTCAAATGGTAATGATGAACATAATTATGTTTCTTGTTTTCCAAATCTACCAAACTATTCATTATTTTTTTATATATATTCCTTATTTATATACCAATGTAATAAAATTAGTTTTCAAATCTAAGATACCAAGGTCATTGTCTTTACATGTATCCCTAAAGAGAATAAGGTAATAAAAATGAAAATATATTTAAGGAACATTAAAGGTATATACACATTATGATTTATAATGAAATGGGATGTCCTAAAAATGGGAGTTGGGTTCGATAATCCCATTACCTTATGTCTGAATGCATTCTTCAATTTCACCTATTGCAATAGATAATCCAATTATATTAATTATTTACCTAATTAAGAACCTCTTTTACATGTAACTTATTTATTATAATTTTATTAATTTCATTATGTCCATTTTGACGAGTTATAGAGTGAAATTGTTTCGTTTCAGGAGTGTTATTTTTCATGGTTTCATGAAATGTTTACTTGTGTATAATTATGGATGTTCATTTTAAATGATAATAATTATAGATAAGTAACATTACATGGTATTAATGATATTCTAGAAGTTTAAAGGTTCTCATATATCATTTGGTTTTCTGGTATTATAATGATTCATTTGATAAAACATTAATGATAAATGTTTAGTTTATTTTGGAGCTATTTTTACCATAAAGAAAATGATTATTTTTTTTAATATTTTTCCAATATATTAGGTACATAACATTAAACATGTTATAATATACATATTTAAATTTATTTTAACTATAATTGAGGTTTTATGACCAGCCATAATGGCAGTAATGGAAAATGAAAACAAGTCGAAGAAGAAGGCGGTGAACCGACATATCACAAACGATGTTTTCACTTTTAGAATAGAATTATAAGAGAATATATTTGATGACTGATATTCCATTAATAGAATAATATTACAGTACATATATGATACTAGATTTACCATTCAACATTCTATAGGGGAGTTGAGGAGAGGATATGAAAAAAAATGAAAATAGAAGAGAAGGATTGAGGGTTTTACCTAATGAATGTTGTCTCCATGAGAAACTCTTTAAGGAACGTGAGTTTGGTTTTTTGTTGAGAGAATCAGATTTTGGATGTTGGTAGTAGGCTTTTGAAGGGACATTGATATGATTTATACAAGATAAAAGTCGTAGAATGTGTGAGTGTAAGGGGTGGTGAGGGGTGATTTTTATAGGGGAGGAGATGGGTATTTTTTCTGTTATATTAATTAGTATATTATATTAGATAATGACTATTAGTGTTTTTGATTACTATGAATAAATAATTAAAATATTATATTATAGTTCGAGATAATGGGCGATTACATCTACCATACATCATTCATGACTAAAAAATTCATCCATTTAGCTTATATCATAAATTACCATATTTAACTATTCACTAAAAATTCAACAATTTTAGAAAAATACCAAATATTCACCGTAACCATATTTCAATAAAATAATAAATATCATTAAATTAATTTTCTAGATATATGAAATTTAATTTTAAAAACCCATCATTTATTCCAAAAACATGTAATTTAATATTATATACGATCTGATGACCCTTTGAATAATTAAATGCAGACTCATAAAATTATCTTATAATTATAATAAATTAAAAAAAATATTTTATGAAAATATTTTATTTAAATAATATTTTTTTAAATCTTTATATTTAATATAAAATTTTAAAAAATAATTTACGTTTTACAAAAATCCCAATACATAATTTTAAATTTTAAAAAAGTTATTTACTTATACCATGATATAATTATATCATAATTTAATTTATCAAATAACTAAATTTTATTTATAACTAAATAGGTGAGGTTAATATTATAATGGTATGATTACTATTCGTAATGGTTATATTACTATTCTAACGGTTAGGATTCTACTCAATTGGTATAAGTTTTTTAATTTATATACATACTACTTATTGCATTCTTAATTTATGATAACTTATCTTTTATTAGGTTCTCTATGTGATTCATGTGTTTTATGAAATAATTATAAAATTTTAAATTCAATTGATAAAATTTTAGGTTGTTATAGAGGATGTTTGATTGATGTGGTAATTGTTGATGCCTATAATGATGTGTTTTTCATAGTGATATGCATATGAGTGTCAAGGATGACACAGATGATGATGTAACGTGTTGAAGTTGGGCATACCCATATATGTTCTTGAAGTGGGATTCTCTATTGAGTTGAATATGTTTAATTTCAACATGACCATGTTTCTTATTTAAACTGCATTCTTTTCCCCTCAGCACGAGCCTACTATATGTTATTTGTTACATTTCTCTTAGAGGTAGCATTTGGTTATTTATTATATTAGTTATAATTATGGTATTTTTAATAATTGTTAATATATTGAATAACCCATGGTATTTTTTGATGTAATGAATATTTTGATAATATTATAATATTGAGAAACTTTGGACATTGTTGGATTAAACCTAGAGGTCATGGAATTAGATTTAATTTTTAATGAATGTAAAATGGAACAATGTAAGTAGATTAATGTGGTAAATTAATGGATAATAAATTATGTATCATAAAGAGTATTTCTAAAAATATATATATGTAATTTAATATATATCTTATCAATATTTGGGTTATTATAGAAATATTTACATTAATAGTGGAAGCTAGGTATTTTAGTGATGATAGATAGAGATGAGTCTAGAAATAGGATATTATCATAGTGTGGTTGTATAATATATTATATCATGTATATTTTGTGATTTTATATTCAACCCCACCCTTGTTTGTTTGGATGAAAACATTTAATGGACTCTATGATAGTTCTTTCTCCACCATTCTGGTGGGAGTACAAATGGCTACCACCCCCTCTTTGCCCACTCACATTACTTAGTAGTACTTCTGTTGGTATGCATGGAGGTTAGTTTCACCATATAAGTGTATATAGGGCTATATTGTCTTGTGAATATTTCATACAATTGAATCACAAGTTATATTATCTAAAGTTTTATTATAGGTATATAATGTAAGGTATTTGATGTATCGAGGTACATACTCGATGTATGAGCTATAATAGCTTTAGGGGATAATACCTGATGACTGATAATCACAACAGGGGCTGCAGTGGCTCATTAAAACTACATGGGTTCAATATTGATATGTTATATGTGATGATATTATTCATGAAGTGCATATGGTGATACAGAATCCCTGGTGTCTATGGGATGACATACTTTTCGAGAGAGATGGATTAGAACATTTGATGTTGAGGAAGAGCAACAAGACATTGGGGAAGCAATAGTGGGGTATCATTTATAATTTGTAATTATAATACATAAGTCCATGTATGTGAATCTTGGGTAGATTTATCCATTGTGTGGTTGGGAACATAGTATTCTTATTTATGTTACACGTTAGATTCACTTTTGGTTCACTGGGATTCATTATGTTTTCATTGTCTTTTTCACGATAAGATATGAGGAGGATCCTAATGAATATAATGTTATGATCTCCCTACATATAAATATACTATTTACAGCTCAGTAGGAGTAGGTTTGAGATTAGGCTGGATTTTATTAGTTCATGGTTTTACAAGATACATTTGTGATTCTTGGTCGACGTCGAGTTTCTTTTTTGGTACATAATGTTTTACTTTTACATGTATTAGTATTATATAACATTACATATTTTCACTTGGGATTTAATTATTTAATATATGTCAGCAATAGGTTATTAAGAAATCTATCTTATCTCTCCCATTTGTATGTTTACCATTAAAGGAAAATTATTTCCATATGTATGCTTATTTTTCCACTGGAGATAGTTTCCTACCCAATGCTTATTGGATGTAGGAGTCGAGAATTCACCATCTCCCTTGTCTCATATTCATACATGCAGGGGTACTCATTGGGGTAGGGGATCATTAAAATATATTATTTAATCATTTATGATCAATATATATGTCACACATTTATTTTTGAACATATTTTATACATATCCTTAATGTAAAATTTACCCCAGTTTACTCTAAATATCTAATTGGGTATTTATTTCAGGACCCATCAATTGATTTGATGCATAGGTTATCACCATATCATTTTCATGAGGATGAATACTAGTCTATTATTTGATGTATCAATATAGATTACAAACCCTTATCAACATTATGGTAATATAAATATTGGTGGACAGACTAACCTTCCCATTAGTTCCTTGAAATTTTCATCAATTTCATTTTCCAAAGGACCTTGAATCCCTTCTGAGTTTATGTGCTGAGTGGATTTGAAATCCATGTGTAATTATCCAAAAATCATCAATAATATCTATCAAAAGCAAGAAAATTACATATCTCAATCACCATATTTTTTCTATTCCAATGTTCAATGAACTCAATCATTGATGGGCCTTCTGATATAACTTCAACTGAATTATATAACCCAAAAAATGACACTTTTGTAGCCAAAATTCACACTCTAAATTTTCATACAAAATCACCTTATTTAGGTACATTAGTAATATCCTTAAGTGAAATATATACCCTTCCTTGATCATTTAATATATAATAATATTTTTTAGAAATTACACTAAAAACAGATAAAGGTAATATCTAAAGAACATATTTATTAAATCCATGAATATAGTGGGGTAAATAATATGACCAAATGACATAACTATATTTTCATAGTGAACATACCTTGTCAAGAAATATGTCTTCAGTACGTCTTCCAACTTGACCCTCAATTGATGATATACAGAATGCAGGTGAATCATTGAAGAGTATTGATATCCGTTTAGTTGATAAAATAAGTCATCAGTACATGGTAGATGATACATTTTCATGATAGTGATCTTGTTATATTCCTAGTAATCAATGCATATTTGAATCAATCAATTATTTTTTTAATAATAAATTACTAGTGTACCTCTTAGTGATACACTAGGCCTTATGGATACCTCATCAGGATTATCATAGAGTGGCTTCACAAATTCCTAAAACTCAATCAAGGTTATTAAATAGAGAGTATTTAAAATAAAAAATAGCAGAAAAACATTATCCACGAAGAGGATGAGTGGACTACCTGACGACGACTTCACAGGATCGTTTTGGGAATTGCTTCGCACGAAGAACACAAAGGAATAGAGAGAAGGTAGAGAGAGAGTTTTTGAAATCGTTCTGAATTCTTTTCAAAATCAACTCTCCGAACAAATGGGTCAGAGGTCCCACATATAGGCCTCTAGGCTTAGCTTGCCCGAGAATCTGACTCGATACAAGACACACAAAATACAAAGGAAAAGAAAAAGTAACATAAAAAGGTGGAACTCACTACTGAAAAACATCAACCACACACTTTACAATAAATAAAAAGTATAGAAATGGCATGTTTGATGAGATTAGCTCGTCCATGCCAGGTGTGACACGTGTTTGGATTAGCATCTAGAATCCATCCAAGTTGTATAGAGAATCAATCATCTCTCCAACTGAGACTTCCTTCTATGACTCCTTCATTTTGATCAATTCCTTGATGGAGTGTTGGATTTGATCTCTGACAATAAATATGTATTCTTTATGTCCCTTCCACGTCTTGAGTTCACCAAGAATCGTGTCTGTCTCCACCATGAAGTCTGTCAGATGTGTCATCTCTGCATGCTACAGGTCCCTAGAGTTGATAGAGACTAACACATTGTCTCCTGAAAAGAATACACAATCTTTACTCTTTGATTTTGATTAAATTAGATAAATGATCTTGGCAATTTGGATACGTTCATAATGACTTTTGTTCAAAACTGAACTCGATCCAATATTCATCGCTAAACTGCGAGTCTTCTAATTCTTTCTTGACATGTCCTTTAGTCCAGTGCCGTAGGTACAAGTTCCATAGCATAACCACTCTGTATGATAATATGATCGGTTCAATATGTGCATCTCACCCTAAAAAACTTTGATATGCATTGTTCAGAACTATTCTGTCCATCTTGTGTAACCAATTGAATGTGGAATTTATTTTCCTAAATCCAAAAAACGGTACTGCTCCCATGCTGAAAGCATTCTGGCATTCAATGAACTCTTCTGGTTCTAATGCGGTAACTGGTATACGGAGTTCTGGAATCCATATTTCTGACATTCTCCAAAACTTCTTCAAAACTAGATATTCTTCCATTCATGTTTCTTTGATTCTCCTAACATTGTCAGGGTGTCCTGAAACTTGGACCTTTAGCCTGATATCTTCAGTGAGGATTATACTGAACATATGTCGATCAATCTTTTTATAATATTCCTTAAGATATTTAGATTCTTCAAGCATTTACATAACATGGTTAAGACCTCTTTTTAATATCCGATCATCTTTACTTTTCTGAATCATATTATAAATGTTTGGGGACCTATTTCTTAAAATATTTAGAATCCTTTGCAATTATTTCCATATTTTCTTTGCTGGATTGGGCTCTTAATCTATATCATCATCCAGACATTATTTATCTTGTTCTTCCTAAACATTATATCATTGAGTTTCTTTCTGAGAATATTGATGCTTTTCAAGTTCTTCGTCAACATGATTAGCCCAACTCTTAATGGTGTTCTCTCTTCCTTTAGAGATTCCATTCGTCTGAACCTTCTGGTTCTTCTGAGCCCTTCTATTTCTCGAACTATCTTCACATTGAGTGCGGTGATGTCCTTTCTGACCACATACAAAGAATTCAATATGAATTTTATCCATAGGCATATTCTCTAGAGGTCTCTTTGAAGAATTTATTGGGTTTTCAGCCTTTCTAGCTGAGGAACCAGTGATTTATGATCTTTCAACCTTACTGGATGAAGGTCCCCTCTTTTAAAGGTTATTCTCTACTATAATCCCCATTAGTTTTTCAATTCGATCAACCCTTTCATTCATTTCTCCGATAATCGGGCAATCTGACACATTTATTATCTATGAAAACAGGGAATCTTCTTGATTTTCTACTTTCTTCCATTGCACCTGCAAGAGTCGAAATAGTGAGTTAGTGCATTTGGAATGACATTGCCTTTTCCTTTAATATTTTCTATATTAACGTTATAGTATTGAAATTCATTCCTCCACCGTACAATTCATTCTTGGGTAAACCTTTTCAATTTAATTCTAATAAAATTATTTATATAAGAACTATATGTTCTTATAGTAAAATGTTTTCCCAAGAAAAGCACATTAGCCCAAATTCCTTTATGGACAGGAAGCAATTATCTTTCATTGACAGGATAATTCTTCTCTGCCTTGTTAAAACAGCCACTCTAGTGTCTATTGATACTATCAATATGGTTTTTAATTTTCTTAAAGATACATCCCCATGCTGAGTCGGATGCATCTGTTTCTAAGATATGATGATCTTCACTCCCATCTGCATACTCTAATTCTGGAGGATTCTGTGCTTTCTACTTCAGAATTTTGATTACATTAGAATATTTTTCTATCTAATCCCATGGTACCTTACTAGATACCTTTTTCTGTATTGGAACTGAGATTCTAACTAAATCTCTGATTTATGCTCTGGCATAACATAGTATACCAAGAAACACATGTATTTTCTTACGATCTGTAAGCTCATCAAGGAAAGTTTGTAGCTTTTATGCAATATGTGGTTGAAGATTTTCTATACTTACTTAGATCTGCAATCCCATGAATTCAATCTTTGTTTGAATCCAAAGGATCTATCTTTCTGAAAGTATCATCCCCTCTTCTCTGAACACTTTAGGCACCTGCTGCAAATGTTTTATATGCTCTTATGTATTTTACTAAATACGAGCACATCATCTATATAGACTACCACAAACTATGATAATCTATTGAATTCCTTATCCATTCTTCTCTAGAATATTCATGGTGCATTCTTGAGTCCAAATGGCATAACTATCCATTCAAACAAGCCAACTAGCATTGTAAATGCTGTCAATGGTATAACATCTTCTTTGATCATTATCTGCCAATATCCTAACTTGAGATCAAACATAGAATATACCATTTTCCTTTCATTACTAATCCTGCTTCTCAATGATTCTTGGTTATGAATATTGTAACCATCATCCTTTGTAGTACAATTGAGATCATGATAATCTATAACCATTCAGGCCTTACCATGCTATTTTTCTGCATGATTCATTACCATGAATGTCGCACTCCTGTGAGGACTTTCGCTGTGCCTAATTAATTAAAGATTAATTAATTCTAGAATCTGTTTCTCAAATTTCGTAACCATCTCATATGGATAGGAAATTAACATACTTCTGATCACTGTACTAGGATCATTAAGGGTGATGATAGCTTCTAGCATTGCCTTCTTCCATAGTTTCAAAGGATTTTCTGACCAATTTTCTGATAAGTATTCTTCTATCATGGCTAAAAACTATTCTCATTAATCATCAGGACTTTTAATCCAATTAGTTATTTCCAATGCTCAACCTTTATATGGTATTCAATATCTTCATGTGGATAGACTTCCACTTAAATAGTATATAATTTCTTATCTGGAACCATTCCGGTTTTTCCAAATGCAGTTGGAATCAAATAGTTGTCAAGGATAATTCCCTCTGAAAATATCGTTACAGGCTGATATATTCTAAGGAACCTATTTCTAATCAAGAATTCATCTTGAAATTGACAAATAAAACAAATCTTCTGCTCTAAAAATATCATACCATTGAGTTCAATCTGAAAATCCATGGCTACTTCTTGAATCAGAATTGTTGCATTATTACCAACTGTAACTTGCAAATTTGAAGATTCCCAGGTTACTTCGGAAAATCAAATTCTTGTACAAGAGAATGTACATCCTGTATCAACTAGGGCAATACATGTAGTTTCGTTAATACTTAATTTTACTAATGTAGCTCATTCCTCTATCTTTGCACTGAGTAGTGAAGATTCCATATATCCTACATGAGATTTTTCATTCCCATAGATATGTAGTAAAATAGTCTTTTTTCCAACTATCCTTCTGTAAATTAATGTTCTAGGTGCTTTTACTGAAGTACCATCATCCATTCCAATTGTGATCCTTGGATCTTCCAAATGGTTCTCATGCATTTATGATTTGATGTCTTTTATCTTCAAATCTGATCTGCCTGACATTGATCCTTCCGATCTAATATATTCTTCATCTTCTCAGACCTTAGAGATAACAAGTCTATTTCAAACATATCTAATAACATCTGGAATAAGTAGCTTCTTCCTTCTTTCTTCCTCTGGATTTGGTGAAACCTGTTCTCTACGAAAAGTTTTCCTCTTTGGATTTATCACATGTGGTGTCATTTCTCTAATTGATGTTCCATCATCGTGAAAAAGGTTTTTAAATCATTCCACACGCTTCCTTAGAGCTGGTCTTCCAGTATTATAGAACTTCACATAGAGATGAGTAATTACTCTGACACATATCCTATTGGGTGGACATCCCAACATGTTCTGCCAGTTCCTCATGTTGATCTTTACTTCTAGATTTCTACTAATACTTTTTTCCATAAGAACAACATGAAAGTATGTTATTACCTATACCCATGCCACTCCTGCAGGCATATTTTCACATGATCCTCCTAATAATGTATTGGATAAATTGGATAAATGGCCATCCACAACTTCAATTAGGACTGGTAGATCTTGTCCTTTTCTAACAAGAGGATCTACTCCTATCTGGATTATTCCAAAATTCACATACTATGCATTTTTCAAGATTTCCTTGTTAAAACTTAATAGTTTTAGAAAAGGAATTTAAAATAATTCTCTATCTGTTTTATAGACTTTGGCTATCTCTTCATCTTCAAAGATCATTGTCATTTATGTATATGGTACCCAAGACTTCTGGTATACTTCGAACCAATATACTCTGGGCATCATCAATTCTTCATAATCTCTTCCTTATGAAGTGATTCCAGTTTCTGAATAATGAACCAGATATCCATCCATATCTTCTAGTTTTACAAGTTCTGGAGAGTACTCTGATTCAGTAGCCCCTGTTCGAATCATGGCTATTCGTAGCTAGTTCAAAATAGGGTTACTTTCTTCTTCTTCATCTGAGGTAGAATCTTCCTCCTCTGAGTACTTTGAATATAAATAATATAAACTCTCATAATTTGAATCTATATCTTCTCCCCATATAGGCTCAAAAAATATCTCTTATGAATCATCCCTCATTATTGTTTTGAGACTACCCCTTCTTTTATCTGGATCTGGGAAACTATCATCTCTATGACCCTTCTTTCCGCAGAACCAACAACAATCACAACTGGATAGAGATTTTCCTTTAGGGAATCTAGGATATTTCCCATACTTGGCCTTATATTTTCTCTCATATCCATCTTGAATCTATTTGGTCGGAGAAATCACATAGATTTTTCCGGCATTCTGCCTGAAAATCTACTTGATGATTTTCTCTTTCCAAATCATTCCCAAACATTTTTGAACGATTTCATTATTTCACACTGTCCATCCTGTCACTGTGTTTTTAATGTTCTTTATTGGGTTCTTCCAAGCTCCTTCCTGGTTGGACCACACCCATATCTTCCTACAACACCTTCATCTTTTGGTCAACATGAAGAACTCATGTATGACATATTTCATATATCCTGTAAGACATGCCTCTATAGAAAACATAGACTTATCACCTGCCTTATTGTTTGTGCTTGAACTCTCAGAGTGTCTTGAAAATCGACACTCTGAGAAAGTTGAATCTTCAACACTTGATAAACAATTTCACGACAACTACCTGGAATTTTATGGATAAATAAATATAGATAAAATGTTTGATCTCCTTGTCCAAGAAGATAATACAAATGCTGAAACTCACAAATATATTTTTCAAAGTAACACATGTCAAAAATTTGGATTTTGGTTAAAGATGTTCTAGCTTTTTTCTACCAATTCTCCATCCCGATCAACCAGTGAATTTCCAGCAAACTCCAATTTACGGACATAAACTACTTCTGGTATAACTTCAATTGGGAATGTAACATATTCCTGGATAGCTATTCTCACTTCTGAGTGTCTCAGCAGAATATCCCAAAGTTTCCCTGCATTACCTTTTATGGTAGCTCTTGCGAAATTAAGTTCACTATCAATGGTCAATGATTGTAAACCAACTGATAGCATATAATATCTAAGGGCTAGATCTCATTCATCTATGGCGGATCCCAGATCCTTTTCAAAATATAGCTTTAAAATCGTCAAATGTTGAGGAACATCTTATGGATGTGATTTCGTTGTCCTATATTATTCCTGAATATGGCTGGGATATAAGGGATTGTCTTCCATGTTGATCTACTAAAACAAATCCTTGAATGACCCTTTCTGTCGTTCCCATGGTATTGTTTTTTGGGATATTGTCTGTCGTACTGGATTGGCTTCCCAAGGTTTTACAATGATTCTTTCCATGGGAGATGACATACTATCTTTATTTTTCCAATTTTCATCATGTTTGGATTGTAGGTCATCAAATATCATGAGCTTTTCAATTAGGTTTTTGGAGACACGTTCTATATGCCTCTGTTCCCATTTCTCCCAAATAATAATATCATGGATCTGTCTCTTGTATTTTTGGATACATTAAGGAATACTCGAAAAATCTTCCTGATATTCTTAAGCTTCTCCTGCTAAAGGCCATGTGTAATATTCTGAAGTACATCGTCCTGATATACTTTCTCTTTCAGTATCTCTATGTGGATTTGTATTAGAGACTGTGGCATAAGTCTGATTAGAAGATTCTCCTAAATATTTCCCTTCAAGCCTCTACCAAATATCTCGGATATTTGGTCCGACCACAGATCATCTTTCGGCCATAATTTACTATTTAATGCAGAATAATTCTCCTTCTAGATCTCCTAGAGTTATTTCTAGGTTTTCGACTATCCACTTGGCATGTTGAAGATGAGATTCCGTATGCCTAATTTCTACCTTTAATTCCTTAAGCTTTTCATGTGTTTCCTTGGCTTTCTACCCTAACTCGATTACTTCGGTTTTGTTCTCAAAAGAGAATTTGGCTTCTGGAATTTGACGATACTTTATAAACCAACTACGATTGGATTTGTTCTCGTAATATCGTACCCTTACTTATAGCCGTTTATTCTAATAATAAATACTTTTAACCATGGGATACAGAAATTCATTACTGCAAAATCCTTGAAAACTGTGCTCTGGCTGGCATCATTTTCCCCCCGTGCTCTGGCATCGTTCACCCCCCCGTGCTCTGGCTCCGTGAAGGCTGGGGATAAGACTCTATTGTATGTAGAGGCATGTCTTACAAGATGTAAGAAATATGCCATACATGGGTTCTGTGTGTTGCCCAAATGTTGAGGGGGTTGCAGGAAGATATTGGTGTCGTAAAACTAGGCAGGAGCATAGAAGAACCCAACAAAGGACTTTTAAAACACAGTTCTAGGAAGGCCAGTGTGAATGAAAGAAATCATTCAAAAAGGTCTGGAAATGATTTGGAAAGTGAAAATCATCAAGTTGATTTTCAGGCAGATAGACGGAAAAATGTAAGCGATTTCTCAAACCAAATATAATCCAGAAAGATATGAGTGAAAAATTTAAGTCCAAGAATGGGAAATATCCCAGATGAGCTAATGTAAAATCTCTATCCAGTTGTGATTATTGTTGGTTATGTGGCAAAAAGGATTAGAGTGCTGATAGTTTCCCAGATACAGATAAAAGAAGGGGTAGTCTCAAAAAATTAATTATGGAAGATTCATTCGAGATATTGTTTGAGACTATATAGGGAGAAGATATAGAATCAGATGATGAGAGTTTATATTCTTTATATTCAGAGTACTCAGAGGAAGAATATTCTACCTCAAATGAAGTAGAATGAAGTAACCCTCTTTAGAGCCTCCTTCAAATAGCCATGATTCAAACAGGGGCTAGTGCATTAGAAGACTCTCTAGAACTATTAAAACTAGAGGGGATGGAAGGGGATCTTGTTCATTCTTCAAAAACTGAAATCCTTTCCGAAGGAAGTGATTTTCAAGAATGGAATATGCCTAGAGTAGATTTTCCTGAGGTATACCAGATGTCTTGGGTACCATATCAAGAAATGACCAAGATCATTGAAGATGATGAGACAGATGAAGTCTATAAAATAGATAGACTAATATTTTTAATGCCTTTTCTAAAACCAGAATTGGTTAACATGGAAATCCCAAAAAATGCAATGTATGTGCATTTTGGAATAATCCAGATAGGATTAGATCCTCTTGTCATAAAAGGACAAGATCTACCAGTCCTAAATGTAGTTGTGGATGGAAGTTTAGCCAATTTATCTGATGCATTATTAAGAGGAGCACATGAAAATCTGCACGCAGGTGCATCATGGGTAAAGGTAATACCAGACTTGCATGGTGTTTTTATGGACAGAAGTATGAGTAGAACTCTATGTGAGGTTCTAATACAACCTCCTTTTCTTTCACTCCACCCATGGAGTTCTTAACGTCATGTGATCAACTAGGGGGTGGACGTGATGTAAATCCCAAGATTCATTTTTTTAATATTTGAATGATACTTTTAATTTTGGATTTTTATTTTGTTTTTATAATCCAATATTTTTATTATATTGTGTTATTTAATGGTATCTCATTCTCAACTCAAACGATCATGTTTGGGGGTACATATTCATTTGATGTTTCACACATCATTAACCACCTCTTCTTCACCCTTTCAATTACGATGTTTCTGTGGTCCATATTGATCAATTTAAATATAATAAAAACATTCAATTCCACGTAAATTCTTTTTCATGATATCACGTATAAATAACATAAACATGTGGATATATTATATAGTTCTTTTTGTGCTACCTTTTTATGTTTTAGTTATGAAGTTGAACACAAATCACCCAATCACTAGTTGTATCTGATGAATCATTTGGGTTTCTGATTGATCCTTAGGAGGTATCATAGTATATAATTAGTACCATTATGGATATAGGTGTTATCAAAAAGGTATTAAAATATCACAACTGTATCTCTTTAAGTGACAAAGGATGAGCATCACCAGATTTCCCTTGGTCGATAACACTTAATTAATTCTGTTAATTTATGCTTTGTTTTATCACATTTAATTTTCTTTTGGATATCTAAACCAATAAACCAATAGTCTTCCAAACCCCAATTATAGATTTCTTAGACAAATCATTTATTTTAAATTATTTTTCTAAGGTATCAATGAATGATGACCTAGGGTTCCTTCTGTAATTCTGAAATTATTTAAATAACTAAAAAACTATCATGATGCACTTGAAAATATGATCTACTCCTCTCAGTCAATTTAATAAATCTACCCTGTTGAATTCTTGTTTTTAACCATTTTCCAACACTAATCAAGTTAAACTTATATGTTTCATAAATCTAGGATGACATTCTCTTATTATAGACAATAGAGTATATGAGAGATATTTTCTATAGATCTTATCCATTATTCGATAATCAATGGGACAATAGATCCACTGAAATATGGTGTTCATTGATTCATAAAGGACTATATATAATGTTTTTCCCTTTTAGGTGATTATGGTCTATCATCTTGATTCATATTATTTCGCATAACTCGAGCCAGTTGATTCATCATTCTCATGATGTTTTCCATTGCTGGACTCCAACGGAAGGTCTTTGGTGACTGGTCCATTGCACTCTCCATTTATGAGGGTTTTCCTATTTACTACCATTTTATATAAGAATAACAACTTAATTTGAAACATTTTTTATTTAATAAAATTATATTTCTAATGTAATTTCATTTCATAAAATATCATGCTTTAATATGTTATTAATTGACAAAAAATACATTTTCTATAAATCCTTCAAAATGGTTTATAAAAAGATTTTGATTTACCAAAAATATACTTGAGGAGTTCCGAACCAGGAGTATAATAAGGACCATTTTCATGTACCAGGTTATGCTAAGTCAATCCCAACACACCAGGTCAGAGTTTTTACCCATTAGTACATCAGTTCTCGAAACATGCCCACTTTTTTATATTGATATAGTTATTTATTTTCTCAAAAACCACATTTCTTGATCTTATTATAAACTTATATGGACTTATTTCTTGATATATTTGGAATCCTTCAGAAATATTTCCCTATTTCCTTTTTCTAGATTGGGCTCTTCATCTAGCTCATCATCCAGACTTTCTTGATCTTGTTCTTCCTGATCATTCCATCATTGAGGTTCTTTCTAAGACCTTTTATGCTTTTCAATTTCTTCATCAACATGATAAGCCCTACTATTAATGGTGTTCTCTCTTCATTTAGAGATTCCATTCATCTCAACCTTCCGGTTCTTCCAAGCCTTTCTGTTTCTCAGATTATCTACACATTGAATGATGTAATGGCCTTTTTGACCACATACAAAGCATTCAATATGACTTTTATCCATAGACTTACTGTCTAGAGGTCTCTTTGAAGGATTTCTTGACTTTTTATCCTTTCTAGCTGAGGAACATGTTCTTTCTGATCTTTCAACCTTACTGGATAAAGATACCTTCTTCTAAAGGTTATTCTCTGCAAGAATCCCCGTTATTTGATCAAGTAGATCAACCCTTTCATTAATTGCTCTGATAATAGGGCATTCTACAATAGAATGATTATCTATGCAAACATGTCATCTTCTTGATTTTCTACATTCTGCCATTGCACCTACAAGAGACAAAATTGAGAGTTAGTGCATTTGGAATGACATTGTCTTTTCATTTAATATTTACTATATTAAAGTTTTGGTATAGCAATTCATTCCTCCACTGTACAAGTCGTTCATGGTTAAACCTTTTCAATTTAATTCAAATAAAATTCTTTATATAAAAACTATCTATTCATATAGTTAAAGGTTTTCCCAAGAAAAGATATTTATCCCTAATTCCATTAAGGAGAGAAAGAAATTTTCTTTCATGGACAGGATAATTATTCATTGCCTTGTTAAAACAGCCACTCAAGTATCTATTGATACATTCATTATGGTTTGTAATTATCGTTATGATACATCCCAATGATAAGTCGGATGCATCTATTTATAAGATAAGGTTATCTTTACTCCTATCTGGATACTCCAATTCTGGGAGATTCTGTGCTTTCTGCTTCAGAATTCTGATTACTTCAGAATCTTTTTCATTCCAATCCCATGGTACGTTACTGGATACCTTTTTCTGTATTGGAACTGAGATTTTTTCTAAATCTCTGATGTATGCTCTGGAATAACATAGTATACCGAGAAACACATGTATTTTCTTACGATATGTAAGCACATCAGAGAAAGCTTGTAGCTTTTCTGGAATATGCTATTGAAATTTTTATCTACTTCCTTGGATCTGTAATCCCTAGAATTCTATCTTTGGTTGCACCCAAATGATCTTTCTTTCTGAAGGTATCATCCCTTCTTCTCTGAACACTTCAACCACTTGATGAAAATGTTTTATATGCTCTTCTATATTTTTACTAAATACAAGAAAATCATATATATAGACTACCACAAACTGTGATAATCTATTGAATGACTTATCCATTCTACTCTGGAATATTCTTGGAGCATTCTTGAGTCCAAATGGCATAACTAGCCATTCATACAAGCCAACTGGCATTGCAAATGCTATCAATGGTATAGCGTCTTCTTTGATCTTAATATGCCAATATCCTGACTTGAGATCAAAAATAGATTATACCCTTGGCCTTTCATTCCTAATAATGATTCTCAAAGAATCTTGGTTAGGAAGATTGTAGCCATCATCCTTCGTATAAAAATTGAGATCACGATAATCTATAACCATTCGGGCCTTACCATGCTGTTTTAATAAATGATCTTTTCCATGAATGCCGCACTCCTGTGAGGATTTTCGCTGTGCCTGATTAATTCAAGATTGATTAATTCTTGAATCTATTTCTCAAATTCCTTATCCATATCATCTAGATAGGAAATTCCCTTACTTCTAATCACTGTACTAGGATCCTTAAGGGTGATGGTAGCTTCTGGAATTTCCTTCTTCCATAGTTACAAAGGATTTCCGGACAAATTTTCTAATAAGTATTATTTTATCTTTGCCAATGACTTTTCTTCATTAATTCTCTAGACATTTAATCCTACTAGTTCATTCCACTGCTAAATCATTCTGTAGTATTCTCTATCATCATCTGGATAGACTTCCACATTAACAGTAGATACTTTCTTAACTTGAACCATTCTGGTTTTTCCAGATGCGGTTGGAATCAAATAGTTGTCAAGGATAATTCCTTCTGAAAATATTATTACAGGCTGATATCTTCTGAGGAACATATTTCCAATCAAGAAGTCATCTGGAAATTGAGGAATAAAAAAATCATCTACTCTATAAATATCCTACCATTGAGTTCAATCTGAACATCCATGGCTACTTCTTGAATTAGAACTATTTAATTATTTCCAACTGTAACATGCAACATTGAAGATTCCCAGGTTACTCTGGAAAATAGAATTCTTGTACAAGAGAATGTACATCCTGTATCAACTAGGGAAATACATGTAGTTTCATTAATACTTACTTTTAATAATGTAGACCATTATGCTATCTTTGAACTGAGTAATGAAGATCCTATATATCCTACATGAGATTCTTCATCCTCATAGATAGGTAGTCAAATAGTCCTTTGTTCAACTATCCTTATAGAAATTGATGTTTTAGGTGCTTCTACTGAAGTACCATCATCCTTTCCAATTGAGATCCTTGGATCTTTAAAATCATTCTCAAGTATTTCTTATTTGAAGTCTTCTATATTCAAATTTGATCTGCCTGATCTTGATCTTTCAGATCTAAGATCATCTTCATCTTCTCTGACCACATAGATGACAAGTCTATTTCAAACTTTTCTAATAACATCTGGAATAAGTAGCTTCTGCCTTCTTTCTTCCTCTGGATTTGGTGAAACCCATTTTCTAGGCCATGTTAGCCTCTTGGGGTTTATCACCTATGGTGTAATTTTCTTAATTGATGTTCCTTCATCCTGAAAAAGATGTGTAATTCTTTCCACACCCTTCCTTAGAGCTGGTCTTCTAGTATTATAGAACATCACATAGAGCGGAGTAATTACACTGACACATCTCTTATCGGGTGGACATCCCAACGTCTTCTACCAGTTCCTCATGTTTATCTTTACTTCTAGAGTTCTACTCATACTTCTGTCCATAAAAACACCATGCAAGTCTGGTATTACCTTTACCCATGATGCACCTGCGTGCAGATTTTCATGTGCTCCTCTTAATAATGCATCGGATAAATTGGCTAAACTTCCATCCACAACTACATTTAGGACTGGTAGATCTTGTCCTTTTATGACAAGAGGATCTAATCCTATCTGGATTATTCCAAAATGCACATACATTGCATTTTTTGGGATTTCCATGTTAACCAATTCTGGTTTTAGAAAAGGCATTAAAAATATTAGTCTATCTATTTTATAGACTTCATCTGTCTCATCATCTTCAATGATCTTGGTCATTTCTCGATATGGTACCCAAGACATCTGGTATACCTCAGGAAAATCTACTCTAGGCATATTCCATTCTTGAAAATCACTTCCTTCTGAAAGGATTTCAGTTTTTGAAGAATGAACAAGATCCCCTTCCATCCCCTCTAGTTTTAATAGTTCTAGAGAGTCTTCTAATGCACTAGCCCCTGTTCGAATCATGGCTATTTGAAGGAGGCTCTAAAGAGGGTTACTTCATTCTACTTCATCTGAGGTAGAATATTCTTCCTCTGAGTACTCTGAATATAAAGAATATAAACTCTCATCATCTGATTCTATATCTTCTCCCTATATAGTCTCAAACAATATCTCGAATGAATCTTCTATAATTAATTTTTTGAGACTACCCCTTCTTTTATCTGTATCTGGGAAACAATCAGCACTCTAATCCTTTTTGCCACATAACCAACAATAATCACAACTGGATAGAGATTTTACATTAGCTCATCTGGGATATTTCCCATTCTTGGACTTAAATTTTTCACTCATATCTTTCTGGATTATATTTGGTTTGAGAAATCGCTTACATTTTTCCGTCTATATGCCTGAAAATCAACTTGATGATTTTCACTTTCCAAATCATTTCCAGACCTTTTTGAATGATTTCTTTCGTTCACACTGGCCTTCCTAGAACTGGGTTTTAAAAGTCCTTTGTTGGGTTCTTCTATGCTCCTGCCTAGTTTTACGACACCAATATCTTCCTGCAACCCCCTCAACATTTGGGCAACACACAGAACCCATGTATGGCATATTTCTTAAATCTTGTAAGACATGTCTCTACATACAATAGAGTCTTATCCCCAGCCTTCACGGAGCCAGAGCACGGGGGGGTGAATGATGCCAGAGCACGGGGGGAAAATGATGCCAGCCAGAGCACAGTTTTCAAGGATTTTGCAGTAATGAATTTCTGTATCCCATGGTTAAAAGTATTTATTATTAGAATAAACGGCTATAAGTAAGGGTACGATATTACGAGAACAAATCCAATCGTAGTTGGTTTATAAAGTATCGTCAAATTCCAGAAGCCAAATTCTCTTTTGAGAACAAAACCGAAGTAATCGAGTTAGGGTAGAAAGCCAAGGAAACACATGAAAAGCTTAAGGAATTAAAGGTAGAAATTAGGCATACGGAATCTCATCTTCAACATGCCAAGTGGATAGTCGAAAACCTAGAAATAACTCTAGGAGATCTAGAAGGAGAATTATTTTGCATTAAATAGTAAATTATGGCCGAAAGATGATCTGTGGTCGGACCAAATATCCGAGATATTTGGTAGAGGCTTGAAGGGAAATATTTAGGAGAATCTTCTAATCAGACTTATGCCACAGTCTCTGATACAAATCCACATAGAGATACTGAAAGAGAAAGTATATCAGGACGATGTACTTCAGAATATTACACATGGCCTTTAGCAGGAGAAGCTTAAGAATATCAGGAAGATTTTTCGAGTATTCCTTAATGTATCCAAAAATACAAGAGACAGATCCATGATATTATTATTTGGGAGAAATGGGAACAGAGGCATATAGAACGTGTCTCCAAAAACCTAATTGAAAAGCTCATGATATTTGATGACCTACAATCCAAACATGATGAAACCGTGGGTATAGCCCTTGAAACCGTGGGTATAGCCCTTGAAACCGTGGGTATAGCCCTTGAAACCGTGGGTATAGGGTATACCCACGGTTTCGCCAACCGCGGGCTGGAATGCCGTCGCAATAGCCCTATACCCACGGTTTTTAAAAAACCGTGGGTATAGACCCAGAAATTTTTATATTACCTACGGTTCATTAAACCGTAGGTATATATGTATACCCACGGTTTTATAACCGTGGGTATAGTTTGCAGCTCCGGTATATATGTATACCCACGGTTATAAAACCGTGGGTATAGTTTTTGCAGCTCCAGAATATACCCACGGTTTACTTGAACCGTGGGTATATATGTATTCCCACGGTTTTATAACCGTGGGTATACTTTTTTGCAGCTGCAGAATATACCCACGGTTCAAGTGAACCGTGGGTACAGATGTTTCCAGCGCCAGGATATTTCCACGGTTCAAATGAACCGTGGGTATTTGCAATGTCCCCTGCATCAACACAGGCCTGGCAGCAGGCTCTACAATTCTACCTGAAGACAAAATATAAGAACAAAATATAAGAACAAAAAGTATGCAGCTTGCAATTGAGAAAGTTCCGCCAAGTTCTGTTTTCCGCTTAACAAATTTCTGATCATCCTACATGGAACAATGTGCAAGTTAAAAATAAGTCTAATTATAGGCATTGAAAACATTACATGGCTATAGCTTGAAACCGCAGGGAAAAAATGAAGCAATACAGATACTACCAGCACAATGGGAATAATGGATATTGCATTAAAGATGTTCAACAAGAATAGTGATTTGGCGACAGGAATTTAATAATAAAAGAAACTTTCAAGCTGCACAACATAAATTAAAATGCATTAAAACATCAATAAAAGCCATGGAAATAAAAACATCTAGCAAAAATTTGTGCCAGCCCCCCCTGCCAGCCCCCCCTGCTTGTCCCCCTGCCAGCCCCCCCTGCCACCTGCTTGTCCCCCTGCCATCCCCCCCCTGCCCCTTGCTTGTCCCCCTGCCATCCCCCCCTGCCCCTTGCTTGTCCCCCTGCCAGCCCCCCCCCCCCCTGCCCCTTGCTTGTCCCCCTGCCAGCCCCCCCCCCCCCCGCTTGTCCCCCTGCCACCCCCCCCTGCTTGTCCCCCTGCCCCTGCCAGCCCCTGCCAGCCCCCCCTGCCCCTGCCAGCCCCCCCTGCCCCTGCCAGCCCCCCCTGCCAGCCCCCCCTTCCCCCTGCCAGCCCCCCCCCTCCCCCCTGCTTGTCCCCCTGCCAGCCCCCCCACTCCCCCCTGCTTGTCCCCCTGCCAGCCCCCCCCCCTTCCCCCTGCTTGTCCCCCTACCAGCCCCCCCTGCCCCTGCCAGCCCCCCCCCCCCTCCCCCTGCTTGTCCCCCTGCCAGCCCCCCCCCCCCCTTCCCCCTGCTTGTCCCCCTACCAGCCCCCCCCCCCCCCCCCTTCCCCCTGCCTGTCCCCCTGCCAGCCCCCTACCAGCCCCCCCCCCTGCCCCTGCCCCTGCCAGCCCCCCCCCCCCCCCCCCCTTCCCCCTGCTTGTCCCCCTGCCAGCCCCCTACCAGCCCCCCCTGCCCCTGCCCCTGCCAGCCCCCCCCCCTTCCCCCTGCTTCCTTTTGTATGTTTTATAGGTTCCAGTGTCAAGGTACCTTGTTTATCCATGTTAGTGTGTTTTGTTTGTGCCTTAGCCTAAAGAGACTTCAGACTAATATGAGGATTCCTATTTTTTATAGGACAACCAGTGGTATGAATGACGTTTAGATTAGTGGAGAGTTTTCTGGTTTTTATAGCAGTACCAGTGGCATCCAGAGTTTTAGAGTCATAGGTGTAGTGAGCAGAGGAAAAAGAACCTAAACCATTTGTCTGATTGTTTGACTCATTTATTATCTCTTGGTTTGGTGTGAAATTCAGTCAAAACCAGACATTGAATTTCTATCACAACAGGCTGATCCAGTTCAGACGACATGTGCAGAGGATGAGGATGATCTGGTTCGGACAACATGAAAGGATGTTTTCTCAGAAGATTTAAAGAAATGAATGGTAATCTGTGATGAATAGAGGATTGGATGACCCCTGATATACCTAATTCGGTGAGGTTTGGAGATCTAGAAATGTGTAGGAATACCTAGAGGAATAAAATATGCCAGACAATTCCAAACCAATGTTTTCAGTTGAATTGAGCTTTTGTACCACCTGCTATGCACGTTTTGTGGAAAGATGGATGAGAGGCAGCGCTGAGAGGAGATATATTTTAGGAATGAGGAAATACGAAAAATTATAGAGCTAACCATTCAATGTTTCTCTAAGGAGGAGTAACCGCCGCAGGGTGTCGTCCTGGAGCAGGGCCAAATCGCGGCGTGACCGCGGCGTGACCGCGGCGTGACCGCGGCGTGACCGCGGCGTGACCGCGGCGTGACCGCGGCGTGACCGCGGCGTGACCGCGGCGTGACCGCGGCGTGACCGCGGCGTGACCGCGGCGTGACCGCGGCGTGACCGCGGCGTGACCGCCGCAAGGTGTCGTCCTGCTTGTCCCCCTGCCAGCACCCCCCCTCCCCACTGCCCAGCACCCCTCCCCACTGCCCAGCACCCCCCCCTCCCCAGCACCCCCCCCTCCCCACTGCCCAGCCCCCCCCCTCCCCACTGCCCAGCCCCCCCTTCCCCCTGCCAGCCCCCCCCTCCCCCCTGCTTGTCCCCCTGCCAGCCCCCCACTCCCCCCTGCCAGCCCCCCCCCCCTTCCCCCTGCTTGTCCCCCACCAGCCCCCCCCCCCCCCCTGCCCCTGCCAGCCCCCCCCCCCCCTTCCCCCTGCTTGTCCCCCTGCCAGCCCCCTACCAGCCCCCCCCTGCCCCTGCCCCTGCCAGCCCCCCCCCCCCCCCCTTCCCCCTGCTTGTCCCCCTGCCAGCCCCCTACCAGCCCCCCCTGCCCCTGCCCCTGCCAGCCCCCCCCCCCCCCCCCTTCCCCCTGCTTGTCCCCCTGCCAGCCCCCTACCAGCCCCCCCCTGCCCCTGCCCCTGCCAGCCCCCCCCCTCCCCCTGCTTCCTTTTGTATGTTTTATAGGTTCCAGTGTCAAGGTACCTTGTTTATCGATGTTAGTGTGTTTTGTTTGTGCCTTAGCCTAAAGAGACTTTAGACTAATATGAGGATTCCTATTTTTTATAGGACAACCAGTGGTATGAATGACGTTTAGATTAGTGGAGAGTTTTCTGGTTTTTATAGCAGTGCCAGTGGCATCCAGAGTTTTAGAGTCATAGGTGTAGTGAGCAGAGGAAAAAGAACCTAAACCATTTGTCTGATTGTTTGACTCATTTATTATCTCTTGGTTTGGTGTGAAATTCAGTCAAAAGCAGACATTGAATTTCTATCACAACAGGCTGATCCGGTTCAGACGACATGTGCAGAGGATGAGGATGATCTGGTTCGGACAACATGAAAGGATGTTTTCTCAGAAGATTTAAAGAAATGAATGGTAATCTGTGATGAATAGAGGATTGGATGACCCCTGATATACCTAATTCGGTGAGGTTTGGAGATCTAGAAATGTGTAGGAATACCTAGAGGAATAAAATATGCCAGACAATTCCAAACCAATGTTTTCAGTTGAATTGAGCTTTTGTACCACCTGCTATGCACGTTTTGTGGAAAGATGGATGAGAGGCAGCGCTGAGAGGAGATATATTTTAGGAATGAGGAAATACGAAAAATTATAGAGCTAACCATTCAATGTTTCTCTAAGGAGGAGTAACCGCCGCAGGGTGTCGTCCTGGAGCAGGGCCAAATCGCGGCGTGACCGCGGCGTGACCGCGGCGTGACCGCGGCGTGACCGCGGCGTGACCGCAGTGTGACCGCAGCGTGTTGGCCCGGTCCAGCGACATCCGCGGGGCAACATCTTCCACTTAGTTTCAAATAGGATGATATGGACAACATGAGAGGATGTTTTCTCAGAAGATTTAAAGAAATGAATGGTAATCTGTGATGAATAGAGGATTGGATGACCCCTGATATACCTAATTCGGTGAGGTTTGGAGATCTAGAAATGTGTAGGAATACCTAGAGGAATAAAATATTCCAGACAATTCCAAACCAATGTTTTCAGTTGAATTGAGCTTTTGTACCACCTGCTATGCACGTTTTGTGGAAAGATGGATGAGAGGCAGCGCTGAGAGGAGATATAGTTTAGGAATGAGGAAATACGAAAAATTATAGAGCTAACCATTCAATGTTTCTCTAAGGAGGAGAAACCGCCGTAGGGTGTCGTCCTGGAGCAGGGCCAAATCGCGGCGTGACCGCGGCGTGACCGCGGCGTGACCGCGGCGTGACCGCGGCGTGACCGCGGCGTGACCGCGGCGTGACCGCGGCGTGACCGCGGCGTGACCGCGGCGTGACCGCGGCGTGACCGCGGCGTGACCGCAGTGTGACCGCAGCGTGTTGGCCCGGTCCAGCGACATCCGCGGGGCAACATCTTCCACTTAGTTTAAAATAGGATGATATGGACAACATGAGAGGATGTTTTCTCAGAAGATTTAAAGAAATGAATGGTAATCTGTGATGAATAGAGGATTGGATGACCCATGATATACCTAATTCGGTGAGGTTTGGAGATCTAGAAATGTGTAGGAATACCTAGAGGAATAAAATATGCCAGACAATTCCAAACCAATGTTTTCAGTTGAATTGAGCTTTTGTACCACCTGCTATGCACGTTTTGTGGAAAGATGGATGAGAGGCAGCGCTGAGAGGAGATATAGTTTAGGAATGAGGAAATACGAAAAATTATAGAGCTAACCATTCAATGTTTCTCTAAGGAGGAGTAACCGCCGCAGGGTGTCGTCCTGGAGCAGGGCCAAATCGCGGCGTGACCGCGGCGTGACCGCGGCGTGACCGCGGAGTGACCGCGGCGTGACCGCGGCGTGACCGCGGCGTGACCGCGGCGTGACCGCGGCGTGACCGCAGTGTGACCGCAGCGTGTTGGCCCGGTCCAGCGACATCCGCGGGGCAACATCTTCCACTTAGTTTCAAATAGGATGATATGGACAACATGAGAGGATGTTTTCTCAGAAGATTTAAAGAAATGAATGGTAATCTGTGATGAATAGAGGATTGGATGACCCCTGATATACCTAATTCGCTGAGGTTTGGAGATCTAGAAATGTGTAGGAATACCTAGAGGAATAAAATATGCCAGACAATTCCAAACCAATGTTTTCAGTTGAATTGAGCTTTTGTACCACCTGCTATGCACGTTTTGTGGAAAGATGGATGAGAGGCAGCGCTGAGAGGAGATATAGTTTAGGAATGAGGAAATACGAAAAATTATAGAGCTAACCATTCAATGTTTCTCTAAGGAGGAGTAACCGCCGCAAGGTGTCGTCCTGCTTGTCCCCCTGCCAGCAACAGATGGAAAACATATTCAGCACAAAAGTGATCGGAAATGCCAACCAAATGAAAGAAGCTAGATTAAAACCAATAACCAACGAGCAGGAAAAAAAAAATTGGACATTCAGAATGCATGTGTGTTCAATGATTCCAATATCTAAAGTGTGTTTCAGCTAGACTCTTAACTCAAAGAAGAATTCACATAGATGAGTCATGCATGAATAAGCTCAAATGACGTGTTAGATTGGCACATAGATTTGTCAGCTCACCTTGATAAAGATCGAATGGCAAACCACTGATTGGTAATCATACTTTAATTTGCTACAGTCTGTACATGCAACAAATAAAACCATGAATTATTATTAATGAATATATAAGACTCATAAGCAATGAAATGTCATATAGAAATTTTGTTATTACTACATGACAATAAAATACTAAAGTGCAGATTAAAATGCAGAATAAAAAGCCTGAATATGATGATAAGAAATACCAGTCAGTTTCTTCTCCATGCTTGTAAATTGAAGGCATTCATTCCATCAGCCCATGCACATTCACCAATATTTTGGTTCATCGCTATGCTGGGATGAGAACAATCAAAGTATGTCTAGCAACTCTTAGACATGACCCACAAAAATCAATATACAGTGGAGTCAATAGTTAAAACATATCACCTGCATTCATATGTTGGATGAAAAGGGGGTCAACTCCATGATTTTACGACCAATAACCTGCATTCATATAGTGTGTAAATGCAAATGAAAAATGATGCATGGTAGGGAGGTTTATTCCACAATTTTAGGAAAACATACCTGTTGTAGAGATCTCGCACTTATTAGTGCAGGATTCCCACAGCCCAGCCCCTCCCCCCCCCCTCCATACTGCCCTCCCCACTGCCCAGCCCCCCCCCCCACTGCCCATCCCCCCCCCCACTGCCCAGCCCCCCCCCCCACTGCCCAGCCCCCCCCCCACTGCCCAACTGCCCAGCCCCCCCCCCACTGCCCAGCCCCCCCCCCCCCCACTGCCCAACTGCCCAGCCCCCCCCCCACTGCCCAGCCCCCCCCCCCCCCACTGCCCAGCCCCCCCCCCCCACTGCCCAGCCCCCCCCCCCACTGCCCACCCCCCCCCCCACTGCCCAGCCACCCCCCCACTGCCCAGCCACCCCCTCCCCCCCTGCCCAGCCCCCCCCCCCCCCCCCCTCCCCCCTTGCCCAGCCACCCCCCTCCCCTCCCCACTGCCCAGCACCCCCCCCCCTCCCCCACCCTGCCCAGCCACCCCCTCCCCCTCCCCCTCCCCCTCCTGCCCAGCCCTCCCCCCCACTGCCCAGCCCCCCACTGCCCAGCCCCCCACTGCCCCTCCCCCCTCCCCCTCCCCCTCCCCTCCCCCCCTGCCCAGCCCTCCCACTGCCCAGCCCCCCTCCCCCTCCCCCCCTGCCCACCCCCCCCACCTCCCACTGCAGAAAGTTCATGAAAAAACAAGGAGTAAACAGAATGGCATGTGAAAATTACCTAAATAACTGACAAATAACACCCCTGATGAAAACTTAATCCAAAATGCATTTCATTGCATAAAGAAATTCACATACAAGCAGTCCACCAATACAAAAAAAAACATTAAACTCCAACACACGTCTCTCTGCTAAGTCAAAAATGGAGGGGATTAATATCCCCCCCATCGCCATCACTGTCATCCTCATGTCCAGCATCATCATCATCAGCAGCAACATCGACAGCAACATCATCACCAACCGCACCGTCAGCATCATCATCAGCAATCTCATCACCAACAACATCATCAGCAACATCCTCGTCAGCTCTATCGCCACCACCGTTATCGCCACTAGGACCCTCATGGGAATCACCCGAGGCATTATTTAAAGAGCGCATTGATGTCATACATGAATGAAAAGTGGCAGCAACCTCTGATGGTAGTGACTGACTCAAAACTGACAGAGCTTTCATGAAATGTTCATTCATCAGCTTACTTTTTTCACGCTCCTCTAATACTATTTTCTTTGTCGCAGCTAATTCAGCACGCGCACTTTCCAACTCCGAGGCCTTAGAGGAGTCTGATGATGACCAATACCTAGAGGGGACAATGTTTTTGCCTGGTCTACAACGGACTCTTCCTGGATGCTCCACACCTAACACCTGACTGAAATGATCATTTGGCCCTAAGTTGTCAGCTTTCTTCTCATCCATGGCCTCCAAGGCAGACTGTTGAAATTATAAACATATTAAATTATGAATTTCGTATAAATGTTTGAAATATAAATAAACAAACTTACAATTTTATCTTGTGTTTGTGAATTAACTGCAGTTCCATCTTTTTTTTTCCTACTGAAGCAGAATAATTTGGCACGAGGTACAGGACCTTCAATGCCCAAATCAGCTTGCTGCATATAAGAAGTTCACAAATTTGAATTACAACCATATATGATAAATGCAAAATATTGGATTGAAGTGAGTTGCAACAAAGACCCACAAACATTGAGGTAAAGACATGGACTAACCAAGGGAAAGCATGAATAAGTTATGATGACATGTTATAAATAAGGACATTATTTTAATTCAGATGAACGTACCAGCCGCTTCTCTTTATCGGGCATTGTAGTGCGCCCCAATGTGTGTAGATATGTCATTTCATCTTTGTTTTTTTTGTTTTTCGCTGACACTTCCTAAGAAACAAAAAAACAATACAAGTAATAAAAATTAAATTTTATATAAAAAACAGTAAAGATGGGTAGTACCTTATACTGTTCAGTATTCCAATGTGCGGTCATTTTTTGATATTGACTTTTTGGACAGTCAGGGTTTGTGGGTACACCCTCTAACTCAGTACCCACTCTGCTCCTCCAACCAATATGTAACTCATACTTGTATGACCGCCAATACTCTCCAAGATCACTCAACCTAGCAGCTTTGGCAGCTTCACCGTTAGGAAAGTTAAATCGACTCTGCAACAAACATGTTAAGTCATATAAATACATTACTAATATCAATATAAATTTATAAAATTTTCGTACCCATATCTGCGCCCATGCCCTATCCTTGATGTCGGCACTGATATGTCTCCATGAGACCGGTTCCACCGGAACGATATCATGATATTTGGCTAAAGTAGCCATGAAACTTCTACACTCCTTAGCATTTTTACCTACCATTTGATTTTGAGAATTGTAATCCACCATAATCTGAGTTTCACGATTCCAAGCATCCCTCATTCGAGTGCGCCCACGTCGCCTACTAGAAGATCCCACTAAATAAGATAAGAGGTGACAAGAGAAGAGTTAGGTGACAATACAATAGAAAAAAAGTGAAATGCTATAATTTGAAACATTTATAATAAAAAAACCTGATGCAGGCTCCTGAATAGGCTGTGAGGCATCCGTAGACTGTGCTGGATCAGCATCCTCCGAAGGAAGTATCTGTTCCACAGCATGCTCCGGCTGATCTTCATGAACAGGAGTGGAAACTGAAGGAACAGACTCAATATGTGTAGGATGGATGGTAGGAAAAGGATGTGGCGTAGACATGTCAGAATATGCATAGTAGGTCTGGGGATACATGAATGGATATGAAAACTGTGCAGGTGAGAACATCGGTCGAGTCGGCGTGGACATGGAATGGGAAAAAGAGGGTAAACGGGATGATGATGGCGGCATGTATGGGAACATCCCAGGGGTCTCAAGCGGAGGGCGGACATGTGTGGTAGATGGGATGTCCACTAATGGGTCAGTGTGGGGAGTGGTAAGACGGGAGCTCCGCCTAGGTCTAGGAGGATCCCTACTCGGTCCCATACTGGGAAGAGGATTCTCTGGAGTTACATGTCCCTAAATAATTGGATCAAAAATATGAACTTAATATTATTTGTAATGCAGAAGATAAATATTTAAATTAATATACTCACTGAAGACAACTCGCGCTCACGTCTAACAGGATCAGCATCAAATAATCTCTTCCTGCGAGCTTCTGTAGTTTTCTTCATAATCTGCATAAGAATGAAATAAATATTTTTTAGCAACAATTTTTACAAATCATAGATACTACTTAAAAAATGTCATAACATCTTTCAGTAATGATAATTTACAACCAAGTTATACAATTTTTAAAACCACATTTTAAAACCACTTTTCTGAATTGAAAGAAATAGAATTAAATGAAACGAAACCAAACATTACTAAAACAGACATATCATTTCAAACTAAAAGTAAATTAAAGTAATTAAATTAGTACCAACCTGAGAAACTCACGTCAAGGTAAACTGAATGAACTCTGAATATATATGGTTGCTTTTATATATTACCCTCCACTACCTCAGGTTCAACATCATCCCTCACAATGGGACAATTTGTGTCATCAAATGCAATATTTTGGCTATCACCGATGGGGGCGTCAATGGTGACAATTTCATCCCCAGCATCATGAAAAATATGTCTTGGGATTACTTCATTAATGACACCGTAATCAGGGTTCAGATGATCTTTCACATAAAACACTTGTTTTGCCATTGATGCCAAAATGTATGGTTCATCGGTATGCAGGAATCGACTCATGTCAATAACTCTAAATCCTCAATCATCAATAAATGTACCATGGCGCGTCATTGAATCAAACCATTTACATTGCATCATAGTGACTCGACCTCGAGAGTAGTAATCCAATAACAATATTTTCTCAACCAGTCCATAATAATACACATCTTCATATCGAGGTCGACTATCAGATGCACTAGCATAACAATCCGTTCTAGCAATTAACATAACGCCATCATGCTGTGTTCTCATTTTCACCGCTTTATCAGTTGTAACAAATTTGTATCCATTGATTATTAAAGATTTGCAGTCACGAACCAAAGAATTGGGACCAAAAGCCAACGCTCTTAATTCTTGAGAAATGAAGTCAGCAGGTAAACTCAATACCTGGAATACATGAGTAATATAATTAAATATATATCTATATTTTAAGGTATTTAATGTAATGGTCATACCTTAGATTTCAACCAAGCTGGGAACTCTTGGCTATGCATAGCCTCTCTCCTTCTCAACGGCAAAGACCGATGAACTCTACTTATAATTTGTTTATGTTCTCTACAGAAAATGACAATAAAAGTATAAGGTATATGTGATATGATATCATATGAGATAACATATATATATTCAAATTACTTACTTGATATAGGCATCGAACAAACCACAATTAAACAAGACTGTACGATGTGCCAGATTCCGCTCTTCAGAGCTCAATGTAACCAATGTATATGACCCGACAATTCCACCTGTTTGGGGAAGAGATGGAAACGAGGGTTGAATTTCCTCATACTGCTCATCTTCATTTCTCATTGGTCGATTATGTCTTGTGCTCACATCAGACAAATACATTGAACAAAAATCCATACATTCTTGGGCCAGATAACTCCTCACAATGGAACCTTCAGGATAATTTTTATTTCGGACATATGATTTCATTGTGCACATATTTCTTTCAGTGGGATACATCCACCGAAAAGCAACTGGTCCCCCAAGAAGTGTCTCAGTTGGAAGATGAACTGTTAAATGCAGCATGCAAGTGAAAAAGGATGGAGGAAAGATTTTTTCCAACTCACACAGAATTAATGGTGCCTCTTGCTGCATTTTTATCAACAATGAATTGGATAACCTTTTAGCACAAAGGTCTCTAAAAAAATGACACAACCGAATCACTGCCACCCTTACATTATTGGATAGCAAATGTCGAATTTCTATTGGAATCAATTCATGAAGAAGGATGTGGTAATCATGAGTTTTTAGGGATTTCGATTTCAAATGTCTTCTGTTGACTCGTTTAGATATGTTGCTGGAATAGCCGTCTGGAACCTTAATATTCTCCAATACTGCCAGAAATTGATCTTTCTCTGCCCGTGTCATCACATAAGAAGCATAGGGAACTTTCCATTTGTTTTCACCGATACAAACAGGATGTAGTTCTGGTCGAATACCCCAATCCAATAAATCCCGACGAGATCGGAAGTCGTCTTTGGTCTTCCCCTTAATATTCAAAAGAATTGCAAGCAACATTTCACATATATTTTTCTCAATATGCATTACGTCTAAACAATGACGTAACAAATTAGTAGACCAATATGGCAACACAAAAAAAAATACTTCTCTTTTTCCAATTGTAAATGACTTCAGTATCAGCATTCTTCCTCTTTCGAGATGTCAAATGACCTTTTCCTAATGAAAAGCTGAAATCTTTCAATTCATCAAGCACATCACTTCCTGACATACGTTGAGGTGGTTCTTCAGTGTCAACATTATTATCAAACCTCCGACGATTCTTCCTGTATTGATGATCCATTGGCAAGAATCGGCGATGCCCCATGAAACTGAAACTACGACGATATTTAAGCCTTCTCGATCGTGTATTCTTCATACAAACGGGACATGAAAGTTTTCCCTTCGTGCTCCACCCAGATATCATTGCATAGGCAGGGAAATCATTTATGGTCCATAGAAGGGCAGCACGCATCTGAAATGTATTCTTTGAAGAAGCATCAAATGTCTGCACACCTAAATCCCAAAGTTGTTTCAACTCTTTTATTAAAGGCTGCAAGTATACATCTATGTCATTACCAGGATCCGAAGGTCCAGATATCAGTATACTCAAGAAAGTGAAAGGTTTTTTCATACACATCCACGGAGGAAGATTATAAACATGAATAAAAACCGGCCACGTGCTATGAGCAGTAAGCATCTGACCAAACGGATTAAAACCATCACATGATAGGCCCAATCTGACATTACGCACCTCAGCTGCAAAATCAGGATGTTGTGCGTCAAATGTCCGCCATGCTAATCCATCTGCTGGATGGACCAGCTCATCATTTCCTTTAATTCTCTCAACATCGTGCCATCGCATATTGGCTGAGATTTCTGGAGACATGAATAGATTTTGAAGTCTGGGAATCAATGGAAAGTGCCACATGACTTTCTGTGGCACACGAGACGGTGTTCCATCTGCATTTGTCTTCCATCGAGATGTACCACAGTCTTTACAGTCATTACGGTCAGCTGTTTCCTCCAAAAATAAACTGCAATCTTTTGGACAAGCATGGACTTTATTAGTAGCAAATCCAAGCTGCTTAATTAACTTCCATGCCATGTAATGATTTGAGGGAATATCTACACCATCAGGAAGCAAGTCCTTCAAAAATGTAAGAATATAATCAATGGCAGTATTAGAAATCCCATACATAGTTTTCCCATGATATAACCGCATTAAAAATTCCAACTTGGTCATTCTAGTACATTCTTGATATACTGGAGTTCTGGCATCATCCAATAAATTTTTCACTATGTCAACATCATCATTTTCAGCATTTTCCTCATGTGTACTGATATCATTGTCTTCTTGCACCGGCATGCTATCTCTCTCGGAATGATGCACATATGGAAACCGATCAAATATCAAATTCTCCATGTCACTTCGTTCATTTCGTTTATGAACAGTCGAAGATTGACTCGTCTCTCCATGGTGAAACCAAACATTATAGTTTGCTTGAAATCCAAATTTCGTTAAATGGTAACTAACTTCTTCTCGTCTTAACCATGGTCTTCCAACACAATTATAGCAGGGACACTGTATACAACCTCCATCTGACGCATTGCTAAATGCAAAATCTAAAAAATTCTCCAAATTATTTTGAAACTCGGTTGAAATCTGATCGGTACGATACATCCAGCTTCTATCCATTCTATAACAAGAAAAAAAATTATCATTCAATCAACAATGTAAATCATATTTAAAAAAATCATTACAATCAATTTTATTATTAAATCAATCAAAGCATATTAGTAGCTAGCAAAACATATTTAATGACAAGTATTTAATGACATGAGTTCATGATTGAATAAGTAGGGAAAAAGAGAAAAAGGTCTTCCTTGAGATGTAAACTAAAGAAAAAAGTTAAAAAAGACACTCCACATGGAAAGTAGTGCAGGGGGGAGGGAGAGGGTTGGTTGGTGAAGCAGGGAAAGGGGGAGGGGCCAGTGCAGCAAGGAAAGTGGGAGGGGGAGGGGCTGGTGGTGGGGCTGGGGAATCATGGGGTAAGGGGCTGGTGGGGGTGCAGTGTGGGGGGGGGGAGGGGCTGATGTAAGGGAAGGGGGGAGGGGGAGGGGCTGGCTGGTGTAGTGGGGGGGGGGGGGTAGGGGCTGGTGGGGGGGATGGGCTGGTGCATGGTAGGGGGAGGAGCTGGTGCAAGAGGGGGGAGGGGGAGGGGCTGGTGCAGGGGGAGGGGATGTTGCAGCAGGGGGTTAAGGGAGGGGCTGGTGCAAGGGAAGGGGGAGGGGGAGGGACTGGTGCAGTAGAGGGAGGGGGAGAGGTTGTGTAGGGTAGGGGGGCTGGTGAGTCTCCCCATACGTTAGAGGTTTTTGACTTGTAGTGAGGGTCTCGAGAGGTGATAGTGGGGACTATACCCTCTTATCACATATACACAGTGGTAAAATTGAATAAATAACAATCAACAATGAAAGAGGTAGTAAATAAATGACAAAGCAGCATAAGATAAATATTATTATAACTGAATTAAAGTGGTCAATGGTAGTTTAAACAACAGATGAATGCATGACATGGTAATGCTACATATCTAAAAGTAGTAAACATTACATCATTATTTTCAATAAAATAAAAAAATAATAAAGTCACATCAAAACCCCATGGGCGATCTCCTTGAGCATCCCGAGATCCAACTCAGTCCTTTTCTCCTAACTCTAGTTACAAGCATACATTGAAAAGCAAGGTCCAAGGTCCTGAGAAAATGAAAGTATACTCGAGTATCCCAATGTAATAGCGGCCTGAGTAGGGTGTGAGATATAAATAATAATAGGATGGAACCACTGATGTCCAGCCCAATCTAGATAGTGCAGTATAAAATATATAGTTCACTGGTATATAGAATAATAATAGAGAGATAAATAAACATCACCCGTACAGGTTCCTATGGGACACATAGCAGTTATACCTTCTTTAGCCTTTGACTGGTGTCAGAATGTGTAACCATTTCATTAATCAATTTTATCCAGTTTAAATATAATTTATATGAGAAAGATATTGAGGTTCTAAGATGTGAGAAGAAAACATGTAATGATATTTAATAATGAAGTTCCAAGGTTATAACCAAGGAAACATAGACCTCAAGTGTCAACAACTTAGTAATAACTATAGCCTCACATGGGGTAAGAGTGTAATCCAAGGATAACCGTCCAACTAATTCCACAATAAGAGGACTATCTAGTCTAAGAAGTTCATCCAAGGTAAAATGGGTCTAAGAAAAGATTGGGCTAGGATTTAACCATGGCACCTACTTGTCAATTCTGGAACCAAGGAGTGTATCTAAGGAATCTTGTTGTAATACATGAGGGATTATATGGTGTCATACCAGGCATCTAAAGTTAGACAAGGATCAGGTTCTATGTAGGTCTCAACCTAAGAAAGTTGTATCCTTGAATTCGGAATAGGGTCCTTGAGTGCTCAAGGCTTTCTCTCAAGTATCCAAGGTGAGCTTGAGTCAGGCCACACCTACTTTGATATTGAATTCATATAATATTCCATTTGGTTCAAGCCTTTCCTTTGATTAGTGTGACAAGGCCAAGTAGCATGAAACCCTTTAATCAAGTAATAATTAATCAATAAGTCAATTTTGTTCAACCCTAGCCTTTCATTAGTGTGACAAGGCCATGTAGCTTGAAACCACTCATTTAATCCATTTAAGGCATTTTCAATAATCAAGGTTCACTCTGGTACCTTCCATTAACATGGTAAGGGGTTCTATGAATACGCAACATATTTTTCAATTACATCTAATACGGCTAATTCATGTACTTAGTATACTTTACAATTTCTATTTCACAGTTTATTATTACATTGAAGCACTTACATTAGGCGGGTTAAATGTTGTGCATACAGGGTAATTTCCATTCTGAAATTCAAAAGATAATTCAAGCCATTTAATATAGAAAATCATACCCTTAGAAATTTAAATCTAAGGCTCACCGAATGGTGGCTCAAACATGTCAACATACTAAAATGAAAATTATGGGAAACAATTCTACATGGGTAATTCCAATATAAAAACCGGTCAAAGAACTTAAACGGTTCCTTGGTTATTTAATCATTTAAAAAGGAAAACTTAGTTTTTTTAATTCCATTAGGGGTCATATATGACATAATTCAAACATAACATCAATTCATAAAGAAATATCAGTACAACAAGACAATAAATCCTAAAAGTCTAATAATTGTTTTTTAACTTGAAGACAGCGCACCTCCGTTGGAGGGGTTTTAATATATAAACATGATATTTCTTATGAAACAATCATTTATTACCTTTAACTCTTAAATCATGAAACATACTAAATTCAAGATTAAGAGGAATTTAATCTAATGTATTCACTGCATTAACTAAAAACAAAGAAAACGTGTAGTAAGAAACTAATTAATGCATTAATAAATTTGAGGAATTGGAAGGGTACCCTTCCTCAAAGAGGAACCAAGCCAACACCTGAAACTTGATAGATTTATAAACAACCACCCGGAACTGCTCAACATGTGTATGTACATACCTTCATATATACTATTTTAAGGCCAAAATAGTGCATCTTAGGATTATCAATGCTAAATTAATTTGTGGAAATATTCTCACTGGGTTTGATAATCAGGATATTTATATCATTCATCTTTTAGTATTCCATCATAAAAAAATGAAATTGCTTAAAAAAATTTAGAATCAAACCACTCCATTAACCTATGAATGCATCAACTGCTACCTTTGACTACAACACTAATTGATTATCAAGAGGTAATATGATGAAATTATGGGAAATCAGCCAAGACTAAGAAATTACCAGGAAATCTGGGACTCCAGCATAAAAAAAATCACTACTGAGAAGGCCGGGAGGTCCAGGTCGTGAGCCGGGAGGCCGAGCCGGGAGTCGGGAGCCGGGAGTCGGGAGCCGGGAGCCGCGAATCGGGAGCCGCGAGTCGGGAGCCGCGAGTCGGGAGCCGCGAGTCGGGAGCCGCGAGTCGGGAGCCGCGAGTCGGGAGCCGCGAGTCGGGAGCCGCGAGTCGGGAGCCGCGAGTCGGGAGCCGGGAGGCGGAGCCGGGAGTCGGAGCCCGGGGTTGGAGGCCGGGGAGGGGAGTCGGAGGCCGGGGAGGGGAGTCGGAGAGGAGAGGGGAGGGTCGGGAGTCAGTGGTCGGGGAGCGGCGTCGCGGCTTGGGGAGGTAGGGTAGAGCGATGCGTCGCGGATTTGAGGAGAGAATGAGGAGGAGCCCGATAGAAGGGCTCGAAAAAAAATTAATACCCACGGTTTTAATAAAACCGTGGGTATAAACATAAAAAAAACATACTATCCCCACGGTTTAAAGAACCGTGGGAATAGGTGCGTGGGGATAGACCCCATTTCCAGTAGTGAATGCTATAGTTATAGGGAAATGGGTCATTATTCAAATTAATGTCCTAAGCATCAGGGATACTTACCTCAGAAAACGCCAAGGGATCAAGGCCAATCATATGATGTTACTACAGTTTATGTGGAATAATTATTGTATTTGTTTTTTTGGGCTTAAGAACTATATTATGGTTATGAGAATAATCTGATGTATATATAAGTATTTTACTTCAGTACTTGTTGTTTTCATTAAGGTTTTAATATTATTAAGGAAATCATATTTTTAGTATATGAAAATTAGAGAAACGTTACTTTGTTTGTGGAATCTGATGAGTTGATTTTTGAATTTAGATACCTTTTAGAGAAATTCTTGACAGAGGAATTTTGGATACCTATAAAGGTTGTAATGGATTAGGTTGAACATTAAAGAGTATTTTTTAAGGTTAAAACATTTCTGAAGATTGTTTTTAGAATATTATAATACTATAGTTTTAGGAAAAAGACAACATGCAGGTTGGGAGATAACATGTCACATTAGACAAAGCTGCATGAATCGAACCCACAACCATAGTGAGACATGCCTTTATTAACTACCACTAGCCTACAGAATGTCCCTAGTTATTACAAAATAGTTTTCCTAATCTAAATGGTATGTGTTAATATTTGGAACCTTATACAATAATGATAAATATAATATTTTTGAGTTCTATTACCTTTTGGAGTGAAAGATGGATTTGTGGTAAAAAAATTAAATAATGAAAGTCTACATGTCAAGAAAGTATATTTCTTTACATTCTTAGTAAATCTCTAAAATAAATTCCTTAACTTTATGAAAGGTAACCTAATCAAAAATGTTATTGGTTAACATTTTGAATTGGGGAATCAATGACGGTTTAACGATTCAGAAGTTTGTGATTTTCATGTAGTTAAATTTCTCCCAATCATGTTTTCTACAACTCTACATCAAACCATGATGGTTTATTTCTCCTCCATATCCATGTTTTCATAGAATCCTAGTATGGGCTATCTCGGGAGACATTTGTATTTATCTTTCTTTCTTTTAAAGTTATATTTTTATTAACCCTATTTCTGATGTGGGTTTTCCACAAAGGTATTTTCTATTTTCAACCTTTTATTTCCGAAAAACATTTCAAATTGCGAGGACACAATTTATTGAAGGAGGGGAGAATTTATCACCCCAAGCTTCCATGGTAGGCTTCTCTTTGAATAATAGAGCAGCGTGTGTTGTATGCAACCTCGAGTTCTAACACACCACGACCAATCAAAGTAGCCATTATGAATACTAATACCCACTTTTTAAAATTATATAAATTCTATATTTCAAAATGGACTTCATTTTTGGATTCGGAATATTGAAATTATCCAATGTTGAATTTTAGGTATTTTTCTGAGAGCATCCAATTTTCGATGAACAATGAAAATACTTAAAAAAAACTTTTTTAATAAAATTAATATATAGTGTAAATTTATACTATTGAGTGCTTTTAAAGTTTAATTAGAATATAAATTTACCATTTTATCCAATGGTGGTCATTAGAATTAATTTCACTTTGAAATTTGACATAAACAATTGTCAATCTTTTTATTGATATTGTTTCTTAATATCACGCTATTTTTTTGACAACGGGAATTAATTATTAAATTAATTAATGAAGCTTTTATGTTTTGAATTTTTTAAAATAAACATAATTTTTTAATTCGGAATATCAAATATATTTTACAGTTATTTTTTGGTATTTTTCTGAAAAACCTCAATTTTTGATGAATAGTGAAACCACTATGTGGTAGTTAAAAAACTGATTTTTCGTTTAAATGAAACATTACGACTTCTGTGATTTGATTTTCAAAAATCCGACATACTTGGTTGTCATTAGGATGTAAAATTTGGTTCAATGGGATTAAAATAATTTTTTAGTGAATAGTAACTTTAATGTTTTATTAATCGCGATTAAAGGTAATTACTGTAATTTAAGGTATAAATTATGTTATAATAATATGAAATTACAATGACACATGTCCAACAATTAATGGATGAGTCATGGCCGACCAAGACAATACATGGGAAAACTTGGGGACCCCATGGAGCTACTTGGATAAGAAAATGACTTTAATAACATTTTACTTAAAGATAAAATAAAAATGTCACAAACATGTGTTATTTTACTAAAACAATTTTTACATTGGGTTATACAAGTCATATTTTTAACTATAAATATTCATTTGAAAGATAAAAATATTTCCTACATCATAGTATTTTTTTATAATTTTTAGACATTAAATAAATTAATTTATTTATGACACCTTGATTATGCAGTGATTACCTCATTAATGAACTATTAAAATAAAATGAAAAATAAGGAATAATATAATAATTACACATGAAAAAAACCTATTTGATGAGTTTATTTCTAACCCTTGTCACCTTATCTTCGAAATATATAATTTTGGGTCCTTTAAAATCAGAAAAACATTTTAAAATAAAGTGGCATTTCATGACTTTCCAACAGTGACCCTCCACTCCTCTTATAAAGGGCCCCCACATCTACCACATTATTCAAACCATAAAATCCATTTGGCTCCTCCAACCTCTGCCCAAATACTCTCTCAACTTCCATATATTACTCATAGAAGCCTCACTTTGGTCATATGTCTTCCCAAGGAAACCTTTGTCTAAAAAAAAGAGTTACCCGATTATAAGGTAACATATTCTCTTATGTTATTTTGTATTATTTTGCTTCTACAACCCCTTAAACTATTTTTATTCCTTTATTTCGTAACAATACTAGTATCTTCAATATACTATTATGTTTTTATGATAAATATTTGATTTAAACTTTCACACACCTTCGACGAATGGTTAAAGAACAGACTGTTTCTATGGGTGGCGAATTACTGCCTCACGAAACAGTGATACTTCAATCTTCTTTTAACACCTCTCATGGTGGCCATTATGATGATACTATTTATATATATGATATATATATATATATATTATTTTTCTTTTTTCATTATGATTATTTATTTTTCATTTATGGCATACTTTTATGATTTCCATTATGGGTAAACACGATAATTTCATTTTAGGAAGTGCAGACTACCGCCCCGTCAAAGTGATTTGAATCGTTAATGCCATAAGAGGGATGTATAAAGGATGGATTAAATGATATTATATATTATATTATACTATAATTATTATATACCTTTATATAATTATGATTTCATTCCATTAATTATGAAATAGAAATGAAAGTAGTGTGCATGCGTACGTACGGCTTGCGGTATCCATGAACGGTGCATTTCATTTCATACCTCTAAATGTTATGTAATGTTATAAATTCATGTATATACTATATATATATGATATATATGAAATATATCTCGTGAATATAATTCTGTATGTAAGGGATATTTTACCACATGAACAACTTGTAATTATAAGAAGTTTATTTTTGATTCAAGTACCAAAGATTGAAAAAAGACCGTTATTAACATAGATAATTACATAATGTTCATAACATGGTAATAAGTGATATAAATGGAATAATTAATTTGAAAATGTTTCTTAAGAAGGTAGAAATTAACTCTATTTTATTATTCATGAGGTTAAATAACGATCGATTCAAGTCGGACACGAGGTAAGGGACTTCGTCTCAATCTCCTTTCATTGAGGTATATTTTAATTTATATACAACATTATATTATACAGTGTATAAATCCCTTTGAAATTTACTATTATTCAAATAGAATATTTTTATATCAAGCATTTTACAAAACAACCAAAGGGAATGTTTTTTTTGTCATAAGTATGCGGAAATAACAACTTCTCCGCCGCCGTGACCATTATTTGAGTTTCGGCTTCTTCTAAAAGCCATAACCTTTTAAAAAATGAAACATAAATCCCAAGTTTTACTTTTCATTTATTTTGGTATTTATAATGGTTTTATTATATATATGTGTTTTATTGAAATATTGTGATTGAAATGTGTAAATGTTATGTTTCTTTTATACATGTTTTATGTGATATGATTATGTCATTGTTTATGATATGTTTATACCTGTTCATATGAGGAATCCATTGGACATAATAAGTGACGGGTGGAGCCTGCTATAGCTTTTCTATGCATTGGTAGGTCTCATGAGACCAACTACTGTCTTGGCATGAGGCCTTGACAAAATCTTATTTGTAGTCTTGGCACGAGGCCATGGATACGTGGTTATGAATGTCTGGCATTGTAAATTCTATCATTATGATAGTGGTTATTGATATATTGAATGTGATTATTCAATAAGTATAATTTCCTTGTGAATAAGTAAATGGAATTATTTCATTTTACCTTTTTCATATTATGTTGAAGTTCAAGTTTAAAAGGCTTTTGTTTTAGTTATACATTGCCTTAAATGTTTATGTTTATTTACGAAAGCTTCCGCTATATTGTTATCCATACTGATCTTCTGAGCTCACCCCATTCTATCTTTTATTTTTCCCAGGATGTGAAGAAATATTTTATGAATGACCTACAAGGATAGTCTTAAGGGGATATGAGTGTGGAATATGGAGACTATGTTATTGTAGTTTTTCACTTTATTATGTAATGTAAATTTATGAATGTATCTAGTGTTTCCAAGGATACTAAACTAATCGGTCATTCGAGACATGATCTTTTGTGATCATGCCGATGTTATGTAATAATGCACTGACGCTGGGTAAATGAGGTCAGGGCATTATAGAATTATTGCATTCATATACCAACTGGCCAAAAACACTGCAATCTAAACAGAACTCTAGCTTCCTTTTTTAATGGATTTACATCACAAAACAATCATCCCATGTGTTATGTACTACCTCCACAACCAGAGTGGTAGCCATGTCAACTTCAACCAAAACCCGTGTGAAGTTCCCAACATGTGGATTTTCCGTTTTCTGATAAATCTTGACTGTGTTTCCATCTGAGGATGCAATATCCCACTGGATCATGGGGTGCCAATATAGCCAGTGGATCCTGAAAATTATGATACATATTTGCGTATGAGTATTCCACACATCGAAATAATCTATGTTACAATCCCATTCCTGATTCCTTATAATTCTAGGATTTAGTGATAAGGCACAAAATCTCCAAGCATGCCTCTTTAGGTCATCCGAAGGGAAGACAATATGAATGTATCCACTTCCCATGGAAGTCTTGTTCTAGTCCCCAAAATCCAATAATTCTGAAATCCAATTCACCATATTAGAAATGTTTCATGCCATCTTGTCGTTGGAGTCACAACCCTCACAATAATGGAGTACATGCAGATCATGATCATCTCATCAACGGTTTCATGGTGGGAAGTGACATGCACAACACACCATTTTCGAATGATTCTTCCTGGAGAAATGAGACCAAAATCATAGAACGTTGTGTTTTCCATCGATTTGAAAACTTCCATGAACAACATCTTCAGATAAGATGGTTCCGCGGAAGTCCAACCAGAACCTATGTGATCTTTCCTGGAAGTAAACTGATCCAATAGATCCTTGTGTCCCATATGATCAGCCCCAATATAATCAAACCTTTTCCTAGATTTCAAATCAGAACCCTCGACCTGAGCGTGCGATCCCTTTTTAAAAGATCCGTTTATCTGAGATAGTTGTGGATACACTCAAAATTTATTATATAGATATTAGGTAGGATTTTGAGATGTATTTCACTAGTGGGTGATGTCTCCGATGAGGTCTCTGATGAGTTCTCCGATGAGATCCCAGTTTGGGAGTCCAGAAAGGCTGCAAAAATCACAAATAGCTGCAATACATTATCCATGAAAGGGATAAGGGGACTACCTGTCGATGGCTTCACAGGATCATTTTGGGAATCTCTTCTCACGAAGAACAGAAAGTCTTAGAGAGAAGGTAGAGAGAGTGTTTCTAAAATAGTTCAATTTTCTTATCAAAATCACTTCTCCGAACAAATGGGTCAGAGGTCCTTTATATATGCCTCTAGGATTAGCCTGTCCGAGAAGCTCGCTCGATACAAGAAACACAAAAGCAAAAGAAAAATCAAAAGAAAAATGTCAAACCAACTATAGTGAAACATCCACCACACACTGTACAATAAATAAAAACTACATAAATGACATGTTTGATGTGATCTGCTCATCCATGCTGGGTATGATGCGTCTTTGGATCAACGTCTAGAATCCATCCAAGTCATATAGAGCATCAATCATCTCTCCAACTGATACTTCCTTCCCTGACTCCTTCATTTTGATCAATTCAATGATGGCACATTGGGTTTGATCTCTGACAATAATGATATCTTCTTTATGTCCCTTCCACGTCTTGAGACCTTCAATAATCGTGCCTTCCTCCACTGTGAAGTCTGTCAGATGTGTCATCTCTACATGCTGCATGTCTCTAGAGTTGATAGAGGCCAACACATTGTCTCTTGTAGAGAATACACAATCTCTACTTGTTGATTTTTTTAATTAAATAAATTCTCTAGGTGATTTGGAAACGTTCATAATGAATTTTGTTCAAACTAAACTCTAGACAATGTTCATCGCTAAACTGTGAGTCTTTGAATGCTTTCTGGATAGGTCCTTTAGTCCAGTACCCTAGGTACATGTTTTATAGAATAACCACTCTGTCTGCTAATCTGATATGTTCAATATGTGCAAACCCCTATAACAAACTTGGATATGCACTGTTCATAACTATTCTGACCATCCTGGGTACCCAATTGAATGTAGAATTTATTTTCTTAAATCCCAAAAACTGTACTGCTCCCATGCTGAAAGCTTTCTTCCATTCAATGAACTCTTCTGGTTCTAATTTCGTATCTAGTATATGGAGTTTTGGAATCCCTGTTCTTGAAATTCTCTAAAACCTCTTCAAAACTGGATATTATTCCATTCTTGCTTCCCTGATTCTCCTAACATTGTCATAGAGTCCTAAAACATGGACATTCAGCATGATCTCTTCAGTTATGATCATACTGATCATATCTCAATCGATCTTTTTATAATCTTACATAATATCTTTAGATTCTTCAAGCATGTCCAAAACAAGGTTCAGACCTTTTTTTAATATCTGATCATCTTTACATTTCTTGATCTTATTATAAACTTATATGGACTTATTTCTTGATATATTTGGAATCCTTCAGAAATATTTCCCTATTTCCTTTTTCTAGATTGGGCTCTTCATCTAGCTCATCATCCAGACTTTCTTGATCTTGTTCTTCCTGATCATTCCATCATTGAGGTTCTTTCTAAGACCTTTTATGCTTTTCAAGTTCTTCATCAACATGATAAGCCCTACTATTAATGGTGTTCTCTCTTCATTTAGAGATTCCATTCATCTCAACCTTCCGGTTCTTCCAAGCCTTTCTGTTTCTCAGATTATCTACACATTGAATGATGTAATGGCCTTTTTGACCACATACAAAGCATTCAATATGACTTTTATCCATAGACTTACTGTCTAGAGGTCTCTTTGAAGGATTTCTTGACTTTTTATCCTTTCTAGCTGAGGAACATGTTCTTTCTGATCTTTCAACCTTACTGGATAAAGATACCCTCTTCTAAAGGTTATTCTCTGCAAGAATCCCCATTATTTGATCAAGTAGATCAACCCTTTCATTAATTGCTCTGATAATAGGGCATTCTACAATAGAATGATTATCTATGCAAACATGTCATCTTCTTGATTTTCTACATTCTGCCATTGCACCTACAAGAGACAAAATTGAGAGTTAGTGCATTTGGAATGACATTGTCTTTTCATTTAATATTTACTATATTAAAGTTTTGGTATAGCAATTCATTCCTCCACTGTACAAGTCGTTCATGGTCAAACCTTTTCAATTTAATTCAAATAAAATTCTTTATATAAAAACTATCTATTCATATAGTTAAAGGTTTTCCCAAGAAAAGATATTTATCCCTAATTCCATTAAGGAGAGAAAGAAATTTTCTTTCATGGACAGGATAATTCTTCATTGCCTTGTTAAAACAGCCACTCGAGTATCTATTGATACATTCATTATGGTTTGTAATTATCGTTATGATACATCCCAATGATAAGTAGGATGCATCTATTTATAAGATAAGGTTATCTTTACTCCTATCTGGATACTCCAATTCTGGGAGATTCTGTGCTTTCTGCTTCAGAATTCTGATTACTTCAGAATCTTTTTCATTCCAATCCCATGGTACATTACTGGATACCTTTTTCTGTATTGGAACTGAGATTTTTTCTAAATCTCTGATGTATGCTCTGGAATAACATAGTATACCGAGAAACACATGTATTTTCTTACGATATGTAAGCACATCAGAGAAAGCTTGTAGCTTTTCTGGAATATGCTATTGAAATTTTTATCTACTTCCTTGGATCTGTAATCCCTAGAATTCTATCTTTGGTTGCACCCAAATGATCTTTCTTTCTGAAGGTATCATCCCTTCTTCTCTGAACACTTCAACCACTTGATGAAAATGTTTTATATGCTCTTCTATATTTTTACTAAATACAAGAAAATCATATATATAGACTACCACAAACTGTGATAATCTATTGAATGACTTATCCATTCTACTCTGGAATATTCTTGGAGCATTCTTGAGTCCAAATGGCATAACTATCCATTCATACAAGCCAACTGGCATTGCAAATGCTATCAATGGTATAGCGTCTTCTTTGATCTTAATATGCCAATATCCTGACTTGAGATCAAAAATAGATTATACCCTTGGCCTTTCATTCCTAATAATGATTCTCAAAGAATCTTGGTTAGGAAGATTGTATCCATCATCCTTCGTAGAAAAATTGAGATCACGATAATCTATAACCATTCGGGCCTTACCATGCTGTTTTAATAAATGATCTTTTCCATGAATGCCGCACTCCTGTGAGGATTTTCGCTGTGCCTGATTAATTCAAGATTGATTAATTCTTGAATCTATTTCTCAAATTCCTTATCCATATCATCTAGATAGGAAATTCCCTTACTTCTAATCACTGTACTAGGATCCTTAAGGGTGATGGTAGCTTCTGGAATTTCCTTCTTCCATAGTTACAGAGGATTTCCGGACAAATTTTCTAATAAGTATTATTTTATCTTTGCCAATGACTTTTCTTCATTAATTCTCTAGACATTTAATCCTACTAGTTCATTCCACTGCTAAATCATTCTGTAGTATTCTCTATCATCATCTGGATAGACTTCCACATTAACCGTAGATACTTTCTTAACTTGAACCATTCTGGTTTTTCCAGATGCGGTTGGAATCAAATAGTTGTCAAGGATAATTCCTTCTGAAAATATTATTACAGGCTGATATCTTCTTAGGAACATATTTCCAATCAAGAAGTCATCTGGAAATTGAGGAATAAAAAAATCATCTACTCTATAAATATCCTACCATTGAGTTCAATCTGAACATCCTTGGCTACTTCTTGAATTAGAAGTATTTAATTATTTCCAACTGTAACATGCAACATTGAAGATTCCCAGGTTACTCTGGAAAATAGAATTCTTGTACAAGAGAATGTACATCCTGTATCAACTAGGGAAATACATGTAGTTTCATTAATACTTACTTTTAATAATGTAGACTATTATGCTATCTTTGAACTGAGTAATGAAGATCCTATATATCCTACATGAGATTCTTCATCCTCATAGATAGGTAGTCAAATAGTCCTTTGTTCAACTATCCTTATAGAAATTGATGTTATAGGTGCTTCTACTGAAGTACCATCATCCTTTCCAATTGAGATCCTTGGATCTTTAAAATCATTCTCAAGTATTTCTTATTTGAAGTCTTCTATATTCAAATTTGATCTGCCTGATCTTGATCTTTCAGATCTAAGATCATCTTCATCTTCTCTGACCACATAGATAACAAGTCTATTTCAAACTTTTCTAATAACATCTGGAATAAGTAGCTTCTGCCTTCTTTCTTCCTCTGGATTTGGTGAAACCCATTTTCTAGGCCATGTTAGCCTCTTGGGGTTTATCACCTATGGTGTAATTTTCTTAATTGATGTTCCTTCATCCTGAAAAAGATGTGTAATTCTTTCCACACCCTTCCTTAGAGCTGGTCTTCTAGTATTATAGAACATCACATAGAGCGGAGTAATTACACTGACACATCTCTTATCGGGTGGACATCCCAACGTCTTCTACCAGGATGGTCAGAATAGTTATGAACAGTGCATATCCAAGTTTGTTATAGGGGTTTGCACATATTGAACATATCAGATTAGCAGACAGAGTGGTTATTCTATAAAACATGTACCTAGGGTACTGGACTAAAGGACCTATCCAGAAAGCATTCGAAGACTCGCAGTTTAGCGATGAAGATTGTCTAGAGTTTAGTTTGAACAAAATTCATTATGAACGTTTCCAAATCACCTAGAGAATTTATTTAATTAAAAAAATCAACAAGTAGAGATTGTGTATTCTCTACAAGAGACAATGTGTTGGCCTCTATCAACTCTAGAGACATGCAGCATGTAGAGATGACACATCTGACAGAATTCACAGTGGAGGAAGGCACGATTATTGAAGGTCTCAAGACGTGGAAGGGACATAAAGAAGATATCATTATTGTCAGAGATCAAACCCAATGTGCCATCATTGAATTGATCAAAATGAAGGAGTCAGGGAAGGAAGTATCAGTTGGAGAGATGATTGATGCTCTATATGACTTGGATGGATTCTAGACGTTGATCCAAAGACGCATCATACCTAGCATGGATGAGCAGATCACATCAAACATGTCATTTATGTAGTTTTTATTTATTGTACAGTGTGTGGTGGATGTTTCACTATAGTTGGTTTGACATTTTTCTTTTGATTTTTCTTTTGCTTTTGTGTTTCTTGTATCGAGCGAGCTTCTCGGACAGGCTAATCCTAGAGGCCTATATAAAGGACCTCTGGCCCATTTGTTCGGAGAAGTGATTTTGATAAGAAAATTGAACTATTTTAGAAACACTCTCTCTACCTTCTCTCTAAGACTTTCTGTTCTTCGTGAGAAGAGATTCCCAAAATGATCCTGTGAAGCCATCGACAGGTAGTCCCCTTATCCCTTTCATGGATAATGTATTGCAGCTATTTGTGATTTTTGCAGCCTTTCTGGACTCCCAAACTGGGATCTCATCGGAGAACTCATCAGAGACCTCATCGGAGACATCACCCACCAGTGAAATACATCTCAAAATCCTACCTAATATCTATATAATAAATTTTGAGTGTATCCACAACTATCTCAGATAAACGGATCTTTTAAAAAGGGATCGCACGCTCAGGTCGAGGGTTCTGATTTGAAATCTAGGAAAAGGTTTGATTATATTGGGGCTGATCATATGGGACACAAGGATCTATTGGATCAGTTTACTTCCAGGAAAGATCACATAGGTTCTGGTTGGACTTCCGCGGAACCATCTTATCTGAAGATGTTGTTCATGGAAGTTTTCAAATCGATGGAAAACACAACGTTCTATGATTTTGGTCTCATTTCTCCAGGAAGAATCATTCGAAAATGGTGTGTTGTGCATGTCACTTCCCACCATGAAACCGTTGATGAGATGATCATGATCTGCATGTACTCCATTATTGTGAGGGTTGTGACTCCAACGACAAGATGGCATGAAACATTTCTAATATGGTGAATTGGATTTCAGAATTATTGGATTTTGGGGACTAGAACAAGACTTCCATGGGAAGTGGATACATTCATATTGTCTTCCCTTCGGATGACCTAAAGAGGCATGCTTGGAGATTTTGTGCCTTATCACTAAATCCTAGAATTATAAGGAATCAGGAATGGGATTGTAACATAGATTATTTCGATGTGTGGAATACTCATACGCAAATATGTATCATAATTTTCAGGATCCACTGGCTATATTGGCACCCCATGATCCAGTGGGATATTGCATCCTCAGATGGAAACACAGTCAAGATTTATCAGAAAACGGAAAATCCACATGTTGGGAACTTCACACGGGTTTTGGTTGAAGTTGACATGGCTACCACTCTGGTTGTGGAGGTAGTACATAACACATGGGATGATTGTTTTGTGATGTAAATCCATTAAAAAAGGAAGCTAGAGTTCTGTTTAGATTGCAGTGTTTTTGGCCAGTTGGTATATGAATGCAATAATTCTATAACGCCCTGACCTCATTTACCCAGCGTCAGTGCATTATTACATAACATCGGCATGATCACAAAAGTTCATGTCTCGAATGACCGATTAGTTTAGTATCCTTGGAAACACTAGATACATTCATAAATTTACATTACATAATAAAGTGAAAAACTACAATAACATAGTCTCCATATTCCACACTCATATCCTCTTAAGACTATCCTTGTAGGTCATTCATAAAATATTTCTTCACATCCTGGGAAAAATAAAAGATAGAATGGGGTGAGCTCAGAAGATCAGAATGGATAACAATATAGCGGAAGCTTTCGTAAATAAACATAAACATTTAAGGCAATGTATAACTAAAACAAAAGCCTTTTAAACTTGAACTTCAACATAATATGAAAAAGGTAAAATGAAATAATTCCATTTACTTATTCACAAGGAAATTATACTTATTGAATAATCACATTCAATATATCAATAACCACTATCATAATGATAGAATTTACAATGCCAGACATTCATAACCACGTATCCATGGCCTCGTGCCAAGACTGCAAATAAGATTTTGTCAAGGCCTCATGCCAAGACAGTAGTTGGTCTCATGAGACCTACCAATGCATAGAAAAGCTATAGCAGGCTCCACCCGTCACTTATTATGTCCAATGGATTCCTCATATGAACAGGTATAAACATATCATAAACAATGACATAATCATATCACATAAAACATGTATAAAAGAAACATAACATTTACACATTTCAATCACAATATTTCAATAAAACACATATATATAATAAAACCATTATAAATACCAAAATAAATGAAAAGTAAAACTTGGGATTTATGTTTCATTTTTTAAAAGGTTATGGCTTTTAGAAGAAGCCGAAACTCAAATAATGGTCACGGCGGCGGAGAAGTTGTTATTTCCGCATACTTATGACAAAAAAAACATTCCCTTTGGTTGTTTTGTAAAATGCTTGATATAAAAATATTCTATTTGAATAATAGTAAATTTCAAAGGGATTTATACACTGTATAATATAATGTTGTATATAAATTAAAATATACCTCAATGAAAGGAGATTGAGACGAAGTCCCTTACCTCGTGTCCGACTTGAATCGATCGTTATTTAACCTCATGAATAATAAAATAGAGTTAATTTCTACCTTCTTAAGAAACATTTTCAAATTAATTATTCCATTTATATCACTTATTACCATGTTATGAACATTATGTAATTATCTATGTTAATAACGGTCTTTTTTCAATCTTTGGTACTTGAATCAAAAATAAACTTCTTATAATTACAAGTTGTTCATGTGGTAAAATATCCCTTACATACAGAATTATATTCATGAGATATATTTCATATATATCATATATATATAGTATATACATGAATTTATAACATTACATAACATTTAGAGGTATGAAATGAAATGCACCGTTCATGGATACCGCAAGCCGTACGTACGCATGCACACTACTTTCATTTCTATTTCATAATTAATGGAATGAAATCATAATTATATAAAGGTATATAATAATTATAGTATAATATAATATATAATATCATTTAATCCATCCTTTATACATCCCTCATATGGCATTAACGATTCAAATCACTTTGACGGGGCGGTAGTCTGCACTTCCTAAAATGAAATTATCGTGTTTACCCATAATGGAAATCATAAAAGTATGCCATAAATGAAAAATAAATAATCATAATGAAAAAAGAAAAATAATATATATATATATATATCATATATATAAATAGTATCATCATAATGGCCACCATGAGAGGTGTTAAAAGAAGATTGAAGTATCACTGTTTCGTGAGGCAGTAATTCGCCACCCATAGAATCAGTCTGTTCTTTAACCATTCGTCGAAGGTGTGTGAAAGTTTAAATCAAATATTTCTCATAAAAACATAATAGTATATTGAAGATACTAGTATTGTTACGAAATAAAGGAATAAAAATAGTTTAAGGGGTTGTAGAAGCAAAATAATACAAAATAACATAAGAGAATATGTTACCTTATAATCGGGTAACTCTTTTTTTTAGACAAAGGTTTCCTTGGGAAGACATATGACCAAAGTGAGGCTTCTATGAGTAATATATGGAAGTTGAGAGAGTATTTGGGCAGAGGTTGGAGGAGCCAAATGGATTTTATGGTTTGAATAATGTGGTAGATGTGGGGGCCCTTTATAAGAGGAGTGGAGGGTCACTGTTGGAAAGTCATGAAATGCCACTTTATTTTAAAATGTTTTTCTGATTTTAAAGGACCCAAAATTATATATTTCGAAGATAAGGTGACAAGGGTTAGAAATAAACTCATCAAATAGGTTTTTTTCATGTGTAATTATTATATTATTCCTTATTTTTCATTTTATTTTAATAGTTCATTAATGAGGTAATCACTGCATAATCAAGGTGTCATAAATAAATTAATTTATTTAATGTCTAAAAATTATAAAAAAATACTATGATGTAGGAAATATTTTTATCTTTGAAATGAATATTTATAGTTAAAAATATGACTTGTATAACCCAATGTAAAAATTGTTTTAGTAAAATAACACATGTTTGTGACATTTTTATTTTATCTTTAAGTAAAATGTTATTAAAGTCATTTTCTTATCCAAGTAGCTCCATGGGGTCCCCAAGTTTTCCCATGTATTGTCTTGGTCGGCCATGACTCATCCATTAATTGTTGGACATGTGTCATGGTAATTTCATATTATTATAACATAATTTATACCTTAAATTACAGTAATTACCTTTAATCGCGATTAATAAAACATTAAAGTTACTATTCACTAAAAAATTATTTTAATCCCATTGAACCAAATTTTACATCCTAATGACAACCAAGTATGTCGGATTTTTGAAAATCAAATCACAGAAGTCGTAATGTTTCATTTAAACGAAAAATCAGTTTTTTAACTACCACATAGTGGTTTCACTATTCATCAAAAATTGAGGTTTTTCAGAAAAATACCAAAAAATAACTGTAAAATATATTTGATATTCCGAATTAAAAAATTATGTTTATTTTAAAAAATTCAAAACATAAAAGCTTCATTAATTAATTTAATAATTAATTCCCGTTGTCAAAAAAAATAGCGTGATATTAAGAAACAATATCAATAAAAAGATTGACAATTGTTTATGTCAAATTTCAAAGTGAAATTAATTCTAATGACCACCATTGGATAAAATGGTAAATTTATATTCTAATTAAACTTTAAAAGCACTCAATAGTATAAATTTACACTATATATTAATTTTATTAAAAAAGTTTTTTTTAAGTATTTTCATTGTTCATCGAAAATTGGATGCTCTCAGAAAAATACCTAAAATTCAACATTGGATAATTTCAATATTCCGAATCCAAAAATGAAGTCCATTTTGAAATATAGAATTTATATAATTTTAAAAAGTGGGTATTAGTATTCATAATGGCTACTTTGATTGGTCGTGGTGTGTTAGAACTCGAGGTTGCATACAACACACGCTGCTCTATTATTCAAAGAGAAGCCTACCATGGAAGCTTGGGGTGATAAATTCTCCCCTCCTTCAATAAATTGTGTCCTCTCAATTTGAAATGTTCTTCGGAAATAAAAGGTTGAAAATAGAAAATACCTTTGTGGAAAACCCACATCAGAAATAGGGTTAATAAAAATATAACTTTAAAAGAAAGAAAGATAAATACAAATGTCTCCCGAGATAGCCCATACTAGGATTCTATGAAAACATGGATATGGAGGAGAAATAAACCATCATGGTTTGATGTAGAGTTGTAGAAAACATGATTGGGAGAAATTTAACTACATGAAAATCACAAACTTCTGAATCGTTAAACCGTCATTGATTCCCCAATTCAAAATGTTAACCAATAACATTTTTGATTAGGTTACCTTTCATAAAGTTAAGGAATTTATTTTAGAGATTTACTAAGAATGTAAAGAAATATACTTTCTTGACATGTAGACTTTCATTATTTAATTTTTTTACCACAAATCCATCTTTCACTCCAAAAGGTAATAGAACTCAAAAATATTATATTTATCATTATTGTATAAGGTTCCAAATATTAACACATACCATTTAGATTAGGAAAACTATTTTGTAATAACTAGGGACATTCTGTAGGCTAGTGGTAGTTAATAAAGGCATGTCTCACTATGGTTGTGGGTTCGATTCATGCAGCTTTGTCTAATGTGACATGTTATCTCCCAACCTGCATGTTGTCTTTTTCCTAAAACTATAGTATTATAATATTCTAAAAACAATCTTCAGAAATGTTTTAACCTTAAAAAATACTCTCCAATGTTCAACCTAATCCATTACAACCTTTATAGGTATCCAAAATTCCTCTGTTAAGAATTTCTCTAAAAGGTATCTAAATTCAAAAATCAACTCATCAGATTCCACAAACAAAGTAACGTTTCTCTAATTTTCATATACTAAAAATATGATTTCCTTAATAATATTAAAACCTTAATGAAAACAACAAGTACTGAAGTAAAATCCTTATATATACATCAGATTATTCTCATAACCATAATATAGTTCTTAAGCCCAAAAAAAACAAATACAATAATTATTCCACATAAACTGTAGTAACATCATATGATTGGCCTTGATCCCTTGGCGTTTTCTGAGGTAAGTATCCCTGATGCTTAGGACATTAATTTGAATAATGACCCATTTCCCTATAACTATAGCATTCATCATTGACATCCTCTTTCTTTCCCTTGCAATCACGAGCCTGGTGACCTTTTCATCCACATTTATTACAAACTCAGATTCTTTTTAGGCAAGTATCGGGGTGATTCTTCCCACAGTTATCACATAATGGAAAATCCAACTTTCCCTTTTCCCTTCATCTGTCTCTTGTTCCACCAGTCTCTTCTTCTCTTACTTTACATTATTGTCATAAGAGTTAGAGAATTAATTTTTTGTCTTGATAGAACGCGTGACTATATCTTCGTACATTGAGAAAGATTGTGATACTAAAGATCAACGGAGAAATGGTTTTAACCCATCAATGAAACGATCAATCTTACTTCTTGGGTTATGTATATAATCTGCAACATCACTCGCTAACCTTATAAAGTTGGCCTCATACTTTGTGACATTCTTATCCCCCTTTTGTCTCAGACAACGAAATTTCCTTTCCATATATGCTCGATGGTCACGAGGAAAGTATTTTTCTAAGAAAAGCTCTTTGAACTCCCTCCATTCCATATTTTATACTTTATCATCTTCCTTCGTGTTTTGATTCAATGGCAATCATTGATCATCATCTCCAGTGTGGCAGTAAACTTCCATGAAAACTTTTTCCCTTTCACTAATCCCTATATCCTAAAATATTTTTTCTAGGGAATTTATCCATTGCTCAGCTACAAATGGATTTGTACCCCCATTTAATGTTGGAGATTGTAGCCTCATGAAATGATATAACATTGACCCTCCACATTGCGGATCAGGTTTCTCCATAACAGTAAGGTTATTATTCATAACCTGAGTGAGTTGTCCCAGTATAGTGATAAGTTGATCAACACCAGTTGTATCACCAGCTCCACTATAATTATCTTGAGCAGGAGGGAATACATGGAGTGTGTGCATTCATACAGTTTACATTCCTTCCACTAGGATCCATTTCTAAACAATGGCATTAACTAGATCAGTTTATAAATCAAAATACATAATTATATACTTGTAAAACACTTAACATAAATTGAACAGTTTATGGATATAACCCATTATCATAAAAATGTTTTCATTGGGGAAGTATATACTCTTAAACAAATCATAATTGTTTGTAATGAAAATGATAATTATCCTAAGAATGTCCCCCAGGAGTGTTGTAACCAAAAGTGCAGCAAGGCCCATTGTCGTGCAACAGTTCCAGTTCGAGTCTATCTCAAAGCGGTGTTTTCTGGTTTTACCCCTAGGTACATCTGTTCCAGAGCCGCCTCTACTTGCTCGTATCCATAAAGGGATTTATTGCTTAGAAAATACACAAAATCTATACATTTCCAAAATTCTAGGATGTTCTTCTATACTAATCCTCAAAGCTTGTCTTAGGGATATTTCCTCTAATTTGAGTTTACCTAAATCTAGATTCCTAGGTTAGTACTAAACTACAACTGATACCATCTGTAACGCCTTTAACCGAGTTATCCAGAGTCTGTGAATTATTACGTAACATTGGCATGATCAAAAAAGATCAAGTCTCTAAAGACCGATTAGTTTTGTAGCCTTGGAAACACTAGATACATTCATAAATATTACAATACATCATAAAGTTAAAAACTACAATAACATAGTCTCCATTTTCCATAATCATATCCCCTTCAGTCTATCCCTGTAGGTCAGTCATAAAATATTTCTTCACATCCTGGGAAAAATAAAACCTAGAAAGGGGTGAGCTCAGATGCACAATAAGGATAACAATATAGTGGAAGATTTTGTAAATAAACAAAAACATTTAAGGCAATGTATGACTAAAAAAGCCTTTTAAACTTGATCTTCAGCATAATATGTAAAAAGTAAACTGAAATAAATCCATTTACATATTCACATGGATATTCTACTAGTCTAATAATCTAATGAAATATCAATATCCACTTTCATAATGATGGAATGCATAATGCCAGACTATCATAACCACGTAGCCAAGGTCTCGTGCCAAGAATACAAATAATATTTTGTCAAGGCCTCATTCCAAGACACTAGTTTGTCTCATGAGACCTACCGATGCATCAAGGAGCTATAGTAGGCTCCACCTACCACTTATTAATTCCAACACATTTCTCATATGAACAGGTTTAAACATATCATAAACCATGACATAATCGTATCACATAAAACATGCATAAAGGAAACAGAACATTTCCACATTTCAATCACAATATATCAATACAAAACATGGCTATAATAAAACCATTTTCAATACAAAAATAAAATAAAAGTAAAACTTGTTATTTATTTTTAATTTTTTAAAAGAAAGGTTATGACTTGTAGAGGAAGACGAAACTCAAATAATGGTCACAACAGCGGAGAAGTCGTTCTCGCCGCATACGTACGACAAAAAAACATTCCCTTTATTCATTTAGTAGAACACATAGTATAAAAAGATTGTTTTTGAATAGAATTAAATGTCAAAGGGGTTTATACATCATATAAACGAATGTTCTGTAAAAAACAAAATATTCCTCAATGAAAGGAGATTGAGACGAAGTCCCTTACCTCGTGCCCGACTTGACTCGATCATTCTTTAACCTCCGGAATAATAAACTAAAATTAATTTATACTTGCATAATAACCTTTTTCATGTTTATTATTCATTTTATATCACTTATTACCATTTTTTTATTGTTATGGTATTATTTAAGTAAATAACGGTCGTTTTGTCGATCATTGGTACTTGAATCAAAAATAAACTTCTTATAATTACAAGATGTTCATGTGGTAAAATATCCATTATATCCAGAATTATATTCATGATGTAGATATCTTATATATCATATATATCATATATATACAGTAGATACATGAATTTATAACATTAAATAACATTTAGAGGTAAGAAATGAAATGCACCATTCATGCAAACGGTAAGCTGTAAGTACGCATTAACACTACTTTCATTTCTATTTCGTATTTAATGAAATGAAATCATATTTACATTAAGGTATATTATAATTCCAGTATAATATCATATATAATATCATTTACTCAATCTTTTATACGTCACGCATATGGCATTAACGATTGAAATCACTTTGAGGGGGCGGTAGTCCGCACTTTCTAAAAAGAAATTATCGTGTTTAACCATAATGGAAATCATAAAGGTATTCTATATATGAAAAATACCGAAGCATAATGAAAACATAAAAATAATATATATGTCAAATATAGAAATACTTTCATCATAATGGACAACATGAGAGGTGTTAAAAGAAGATTGAACAATCATCGTTTCGTGAGGCAGTAATTCACCACCCACAGAAACATTATGTTCTTTAACCATTTGACGAAGGTGTGTGTAAGTGTAAATCAGATACTTCTCATAAAAATATCCTAGTATATTGATGATACTTGTGTTGTTACGAAATAAAGTAATAAAAAGAGTTTAAGGGGTTGGAGAAGCAAAATAATACAGAAGAACATAAGAGAATACATTAACTTAAAATCGGGTAACTCTTTTTGTTTTGAGACAACGGCTTCCTTGGGAAGACATCTTCCCAATGTGAGGATTCTAAGAGTAAGAGAGGGAAGTAGAGAGAGTATTTGGGCAGATTTTGGCTGAGCCAAATGGCTTTGATGGTTTGAATAAGGTGGTAGAGGCGGGGGCCTTTTATAAGAGGAGAGGAGGGGCAAACTTGGAAAGTCATGAAATGTCACTTTATTTTAAAATTGTCTTCAGATTTTATAGGTCGCACAATTACATATTTCAAGGATAAGGTGATAAGGGTTCGAAAAATACTCATCCAATAGGTTTTTGAAAAGTTTATGTCTTAGATTTTACCTTATCATTTCATTTTATTTAAATCATTAATTAATGAGGTAATTGGTACATAATCATGGTGTCATAAATAAAATAATATATTTAATGTCTAAAAATTATATAAAAAATACTATGATGTAGTATATCTCATTAGATTTACAATGAATATTTATAGTCAAAAATATGACTTGTATAACCCCATGTAAAAATTGTTTTAGTAAAAGAATACATGTTTGTGACATTTTTATTTTAACTTTAAATAAAATTTTATTAATGTAATTTTCTTACCCAAGTGGCTCCATGGGGTCCCCAAGTTGACCCATGTATTTTCTCAGTCTTCCATAACTCATACAATTAGGGTAGGACATGTGTCATGGAAATTTCCTATTATTATATCATTGTTTTTACATTAAATTACAATAATTACCTTTAATCTTGATTAATAAAACATTAAAGTTACTATTCACCAAAAAATTATTTTAAACCCATTGAACCAAATTTTACATCCTAATGAAAACCATGTCTGTCGGATTTTTGAAAATAAAATCATAGATGTTGTAAAGTATCATTTAAACAAAAAATCTATTTTTTAACTACATCTTAGTGGTGTCACTATTCATAAAAAATTGATGTTTTTCAGAAAAATAACAAAAATTCACCCTAAGATATATTTGATATTCCAAACTCAAAAATGATGCCTATTTTAGAAAATTCAAAACATATATGTTCATTAATTAATTTAATAATTAATTCTTGTTGTCAAAACAAATAGCTTGTTTTTAAGAAACAATATCAATCAAAAGATTGACAATTGTTTATGTCCAATTTCAATGTGAAATTAATTCTAATGATGAACATTAAATAAAAAGGTAAAATTATATTCTAATTAATCTTTAAAACCACTCAATAGTATAATTTAAAACTATAAATTATTTTTAATAAAAAAAGTTGTTTTTAAGTATATTTCACTATTCATCGAAAATTGGGTTTTCTCGGAAAAATACCAAAACTTCAACGTAGCCTAATTTCGATATTCTGAATCAAAAAATGAAGTCCATTTTGAAATATAAAATTTATATAATTTCAAAAGGTGGGTATTACTATTCAATACGGCTACATTGATTGGTCGTGGTGTGTTAGAACTCGAAGATTCATACAACACATGTTGCTATATTATTCAAAGAGAAGTGTGCCATAGAAGCCTGTGGTGTTACATTCTCCCCTCCTTCAATAAATTGTGTCCTTTCAATTTGAAAATTTTCTTCGTAAATAAAAGGATGAAAATAGATAATACCTTCGTGGAAAAACCACATCGAAAATAGGGTTAATAAAAATATAACTTTAAAAGAAACAAAGAGAAGTACAAAGGTCACCCGAGATATCCCACACTAGGTTTATATTAAAACATTGATATGGAGGAGAAAAAAACATCAAGGTCTGATGGAGAGTTGTAGAAAACAAGATTAAGAGAATGTTAACTACATGAAAATCACAAACTTGTGATTGTTTAAACGGTCATCGATTCCCCAACTGGAAATGTTAGCCAACAAAACATTTGTTTTAGGTAACCTTTCATAAAGTTGAGGACTTTATTTTAGAGATTTACTAAAAATGTAAGGGAATATACTTACTTGTCATGTAGACTTTCATTCTTTAATAAAGTTTTACCACAAACACATCTTTCACTCCAAAAGGTAATAGAACTCAAAAATATTCTATTTATCATAATTGTATAAGGTTCCAAATATTAACACATACCATTTAGAATAGGAAAACAATTTTGTAATAACCAGGGAATTCCTATAGGCTAGTTGTAGGTAATAAAGGCATGGCACCCTTTTGTTGTGTGTTCGATTCCTGCAGCTTTGTCCGACGAGACGGGTTATCCCCTGACCTGCAGGTTGTCATTTTCCTAAAACTATAGTATTATAATATTCCAAAAACAGAACTCAGAAATGTTTTAACCTTAAACAATACTATACAAAGATCAACATAATCCATTCCAACCTTTATAGTTATCCAAAATACCTCTGTCCATGCTTTCTCTAAAAGGTCTCTAAATTCCAAAATCAACTCATCAGATTCCCCAACCAAAGTAAAGTTACTTTTATTGTCATATACTAAAAATATTATTACCTTCATAACATTAAAACCTTAATGAAAAAAACAAGAATTGCAGTACAGTCCTTATATATATCACATTATTCTCATAACCATAATATAGTTCTACAGCCCAAACCCACAAATACAATAATTATTCAACTTCAACTATAGTAACATCATAAGATTTTCCTTGATCCCTTGGCCTTTTCTGGGGTAAGTTTCTCTGATGCTTATGAAATTCATTTTCATAATTCCCCATTTCCAAACAATTGTAGCTTTCAACATTGAGAGCCTCATTCTTTCCCTTGCAATCACGAGCCTAGTGACCCTTTTCTCCACATTTATAACAAACTCCCTTTCCATTTAGGCAAGTACCGGGGTGATTCATCCCACAATTATCACATAATGGAAAATCCTTCTTTCCATTTTTCAATTTATCTACCTCTTGTTCCACTGTTCTCTTCTTCTCTTCTCTTAATTTATTGTCATAAGATTTAGAGAATTACTTTTTTATCTTGATAGAACACGAGACTATATCTTCATACATTGAGAAATATTGTGATAGTAATGATTGACAGAGAAATGGTTTTAACCCATCAAAGTAACTATCAATCTTACTTCTTGGGTTACGTATACAATCTGCAGCCTGCCTCGCTATCCTTGTAAATTTGGCCTTATACATTGCGACATTATCATCCTTTTTTTTCTCAGACTCAGAAATTGACTTTCCATATCTGCTCGATGGTCATCAGGAAATAATTTTTCTAATAAAATCTCTTTGAACTCCCTCCATTCCATATTTGATACTTCATCATCTTCCTTTGTGTTTTGAATCAATGACAACCATTTATCAACATCTATAGTGAGGATGTAAACTCCTATGACACCATTTTCCCTTTCACTACTCCCTAAATCCTGAAATATATTCTCTAGTGAAATTATACATTTCTCAGCTACTAATGGTTTTGTACCCCCATTAAATGTTGGCGGTTGTTGCATCAGGAAACGATCTAACTTGACCCTCCACATTACGGATCATGGTGCTCCATATGAGTAAGGATATTATTCATAACCTGAATGAGTTGTCCTAGTATGGTGATAAGTTTACCAGCACAAGTTGTATCACCAGCTCCACTATAATTATCTTGAGCAGGAGGGCAATCTCTACATGGAGTTTTTGCATTGATACAGTCTCCATTCCTTCCACTGGGTGCCATTTGAAAACAATGGCATAAACTATATCACTTTATGAATCAAAATACATAATTCCATACTTGTAAAACACTTAACATAAATTGAACAGTTTATGGATATAATCCATAATCATAAAAATGATTTCATAGAGAATGTATATACTCATAAACACTTCATAATGGTTTGTAAAGAAAATGATAATTATCCTAAGCATATCCCTCCTCAATGTCGTAACCAAGAGTGCAGTAAGTCCCGTTGTCGTGAACCAGTTCCTATTCGAATCTATCTCAATGCGGTGTTTTCAGGTTTTACCGCTAGGTACATCTATGCCAGAGCCTCCTCGACCTACTCGTATCCATACAGTATGTATTTCACGGAAAATACACAAAATCTATACTTCACCAAAAGTCTAGGATGTTCTTTTATACTAATCCTCAAATTATATCTTAGGTCTATGTGCTATGATAACAGTTTACCTAAATCTATCATCCAAGGTTAGTACTAAACTGCCTCTGATACCAACTGTAACGCCCCGAACCCATTTACCCAAAGTCGGTGCATTATTATGTAACATTGGCATTATCACAAAAGATCAAGTCTCGAAAGACCAATTATTTTAGTATCCTTGGAAACACTAGATACATTAATAAATATTACATTACATCATAAAGTGAAAAACTAAAATAACATAGTCTCGATAGTCCACAATCATATCCCCTTCAGACTATCCCTGTAGATCAGTCATAAAATATTTCATCACATCCTGGGAAAAATAAAACATAGAAAGGGGTGAGCTGAGATGGTCATTAAGGATAACAATATAGTTAAAACTTTCGTAAATAAACATAAACATTTAAGGTAGTGTATAACTAAAACAAAAGCCTTTTAAACATTAACTTCATCATAATATGATAAAATTAAAATGAAATAATTCCATTTAATTATTCACATGGATATTCTACTTATCGAATAATCACATGCAATATCCATAATCTATTTCATAATGATGGAATGCATAATTCCAGACTATCATAACCACGTAGCCAAGGCCTCGTGCCCATACTACAAATAAGATTTCGTCAACGCTTCATGCCAAGAAACTAGTTTTTCTCATTAGACATACCGATGCATCGAGGAGATATAGCGGGCTCCACCCATCACTTATTAATTCCAATTCATTCCTAATATGAAAAGGTTTAATCATATCATAAACCATGACATAATCGTATCACATAAAACATGAATAAAGGAAACATAACATTTCCACATTTCAATCACAAGATATAAATACAACACATTGATATAAAAAAACCATTTTCAATACCAAAATAAAAGAAATGTAAAAAAAAATTCATTTACATTTTTTTAAAAAAAGGTTATGGCATGTAGAGGAAGCAAAAACTCAAATAATGGTCAAAACGGCGGAGAAGTCATTCTCACCGCATACGTATGACAAAAAAACATTTCATTTTCTCATTTAGTAAAACGCTTCATATAATAAGATTAATTTTGAATAAAATTAAATTTCAAAGGGGTTTATACACCATAAAAATGAAAGTTGTGTATGAAACAAAATATGCCACAATGAAAAGGGATTGAGACGAAGTCCCTTACCTCTTGTCTGACTTGACTCGATCGTTCTTTAACATCCTCAATAATAAACTAGAAATAATTTCTACTTTATTAAGAACCTTTTTAAAGTTAATTATTCCTTTTATATCACTTATTACAATGTTATTAACATTATATAATTATTTAAGTTAATAACGGTCATTTTGACGATCTTTGGTACTTGATTCAAAAATAAACTTCTTATAATTACAAGTTGTTCATGTGGTAAAATATCAATTATATACAGAATTATATTCATGATGTAGATATCATATATATTATATATATATATTAGATACATGCATTTATAACATTTCATAACATTTAGAGTTAAGAAATGAAATGCACCGTTCATGGAGATGGTAAGCCGTATGTACGCATGAACGCTACTTTCATTTCTATTTCCTATTTAATGGAATGAAAATATAATGATATAAGGGTATATTATAATTCCAGTAAAATATCATATATAATATCATTTACTCCATCATTTATATGTCCCACATATGGAATTAATGATTCAAATAAATTTGAGAGGGCGGTAGTCCGCACTTCCAAAAATGAAATTATCACGTTTACCCATAATGGAAATCATAAAGGTATGCCATAAATGAAAAATACAGAAGAATAAATAAAACATAAACATAATATATATATATATCATATATAGAAATAGTTTCATTATAATGGACACCATGAGATTTTTTAAAAGAATATTTAACAATCATCGTTTCGTGAGGCAGTAATTCACTACCGACAGAAACAGTATATTCTTTAACCATTCGACGAAGGTGTGTGTAAGTGTAAATAAAATCCTTCTAATAACAAAATCCTAGTATATTGAGATACTGGTTTTGTTAAAAATAATGGAATAAAAATAGTTTAAGTTGTTGGAGAAGAAAAATAATACAAAATAACAAAAGATAATACATTACTATAAAATCAGGTAACTCTTTTTGTTTTAGCCAAAGGCTTCCTTGGGAAGACTTCATCCCAAAGTGAGGCTTCTAGGAGTAAGATAGGGAAGTTGGGAGAGTATTTGGTATGAGGTTGGCAGTAACACCCGAGACTTTTATAAGAAATATTTTCTTTTTATCATCACAGTAATCTTTCACTACACACAACACTAGATTGTCTTACTTTACACGCAATCGCGACCTTCCTTGATAGCTTGCATCGTACGCAATACCGAGTTTCACTAAATAACGATATGCTATTAAAATATTATTAAAACTAGACATTATAAATAGTAATAACCACTTTTTGAAATTTTTGAAATTTTATTTTTCAAAATGAACTTCATTTTTGGATTCAGAAAATCGAAATAAGCCTGGGGTGAAATTTTGGTATTTTCTTGAAAACATTCGATTTGTGATGAATAGTGAAAACACTGGGTTACTATTTAAAAACCGATTTTTTATTTAAAAAATTATTTATTTTATTTAAATTAATTTTAGGTCAAAATTGATGCATCATACCTATATAAGTTCAATTCAATTCACTAGAGTCATTAAATAATAATTTTAGATATATAAAAAGTTTATATATCTTTTTAACCTCTTTTACCCACCTCCTAGGAGAATTTCCAAATTCACATAAAACCTAATTTTACCGCTTATGTGATTAGAATTTCCAAAATCGGAGAGACATGGTTGATGTCAATAAGTAAAATGTGGTTCAATGAGATGAAAACAATTTTTGGTGAATAGTACCTTTTTCTTTTTTTAACACGGTTCGAAGTAAATAGGGTAATTAAGGGTAAAAGTGATATTATTATTACCCTAACACATGTCCTAATTCTATTGGATAAGTTTAATTCGACCAAAAACAACCTTAGTAATAAAATATGACCATTTAGTCCCACTTGGATTAGATTAGGATATTTAATATTAATTTATTTTAGGAAGGGTTAAAATATTTAAAATCAATGTTTTATAAGTAAATCATTTTTAATATAGGGTTATAAATAAGATAAATTCAACTATAAAAATAAATTAGAAAGATAAAAATATTTCCTACATAATGGAATTTTATTTAATATTTTTAGACATTAAATATTTAATTTTATTTATTCCACAAAGATGATACAGTAATTATTGTATTAATTAAATATTCAAATAATTGAGATTATAAATACCCAAATAAATGTAATTTGAGACTTTTTATGAATTACAAAAATTTATTAGCTTAATTTTACATGTTATTAGTGATTTAATTAACTTGGTTTGAACTAATCATTCTGTTATTATTTTCACAAAAATCTATTACAAAATAGTGACAAAATTGACATAAAATAGTTTTTAAAACAAATATTATATTATTAATGGTTATTTTATTCCTAAAAATATAAGGATCTGAAAAATGACTTGGATAAGGTTATATATATTAATAATAAACAACTTGGGGTTATTTTGGCTTGTTATAGTAAGTTTGTTAACCTTATAGTGTAAGAAAACAAGAAGACAATGTTAGAGTAAAATTATTTAACTTAAAGTTAAATCTAATTGATAATGTTAAAATAGAAACCTAAACTTTTATAAATTCTATTGGATGAGTGGATTTCGACCCATCCCCACATTATCTCCTAAATAATTCAATTTGGAGCTATTTAAAACCCAATATGACTTTATAATAAAATAGTATTTTTAGTTCTTCCAAAGGTTCCCCTCTCCTCCCTTAAAAAAGGGCACCTCCTCCCTCTCCTCCGCACACCAATTTGAGCCTTCAAGCTCGGCCAAACCCTGTCCATTTAACTTCCCCATTTCCCTATAATCATCCTAGATGTCTTGGTATTCTTCAAAGACCATCCCTAGTGCCCTAAGAAGAAGTTAAGAATATACGCGTTAAAGAAGAGGTAATATCCATTACCGATCCTTTCCAACATCTTTCTTCTTCTACGTATTCTTCTTTAGTTGTCTTATTATGAAGTAATAACATCAGTATCACTCATATACTGATATGTTATTATAAGTATGAAACAACTCTATTTCACCATCTTTCTATCCTACGGAAAATGAAATCATCGCGCGTGCGTACGTTCCGAATACTGTCTCCACGTCGTGGTGTAATCTATTTTCCAACACCACCTTACTTGGATGGGTATAATGGTGTAAATAATGACTATATATGATTATTTTTTAGATTTATTTATTCTGAAATATTATACATACACTCCAATATAATTCAACGATAACAAGAATGATATCATCGCTCGTGCGTACGTACGGAATACCATCTCCACGAAGTGATGCAACTCGTTCTACATGATCTTCATTGCATAATGATTATATAAATGAATTGAATGAACTAAAATAATATATATTACACTAATAACATTTTGTAAATGAGGTATCTATAACCTAAAAAGAAGAATAAGAATTTATTCGAAAAACACGCATAAGAACAAAAAGTAATAAACACTCGAATAACAAGTAGTAATGAAATATTACTAATAAGAAGCTAAGAATATGACCATATATGATATCATAACAATAATTATGATTCTGTAATAAGTCAATAACATTATTTAAATCATTATACAGGAGTTTCGGACACATACAAAGCAAATCAGACCTAAGGTAAGGGAAAATCTCGCAATCTCAATCCGAGATTGTTTTTTACTTCAGAATTCACTGGGGAATATTTATCATCCAAATCCATTTTTCCTCAATATGTAATATTATTTATGTCCACCTACCATTGTTTAAATCAAATTTTACCCTTCGGTGAATTTTTAGTAAAATATTTTAAAGGAATCTTTTGTCGTTATTCGTACGAGGTACTTTTTGACTTTTCCGAAAAAAGTATGAGAAGAATGTTTTTTTAACTTATACTGCATGAATGTATTTTTAAAACATTATTTCCAAGAATATTACTTTAAAATGTGTCATGTTTTTTTTAATCAACTTCATTTAGTTTAAAATTGTATGACATGTTAAGAAATGAAAAATATTTTTGATGTAGAAAGGATATTTTCCTCAAGAATGGAGTTCAAGTGTTTTATCAAAATTATTTTCCATATAAGATAATATAGGGTTATGTTTTTATCCCTATTATTACATTGATTTAATTATGTTGTGATGGAAATATTTTTATGAATTCCTTTATCTTATATGAATTGTTTTATGATGTAACGATGTTTAAGATTCCCATTTTTATTACATGGGTTATGCATTGATGTATGATTTATGATTTTGTGGCACACATAAGAATGGTATAATTATGAGATAGCTGGGACCTATATCTCCCTCCAATGAATTGGGTAATGATTTTATATCTCATGAGATATACATGGCTGCAACGGTAGGTTAAATCGATTCAGTGAAACAGGACTGAAACGAGGAGTGAACTCGGTTCAGAAATGGACTTTGTCCACTAAGATAGTCTTAGAAATGAGTCTTTACTAATAATAAATGATTCTCTATGATTATGTGTGTATGAAACAAAGTTTCATGTTTTATGTTATGATTATTGTGATAACATTTCACTACCATGATTTATCCCATGTAATGAAATTATGATCTCTTTTGCAGGTTAAGATTTCAATAATGTTATGTTCTTATGAATATGATGTGATTGATATTTCTTTTGTCTACCCTTAATGAGTATTTGAGCTCACCCTTTAGTATGTTTTCATTCCCAAGTTCAGGAAGAAGGATATTAAGTAGGATATTCCAAAAAGGGACTAGAGATATGATGATATAAATGGGAGGTAGTGTAGATGCTTTATGAACTAGTTGTTTTTGTTTCCCAGTTTCTAAAGACATTATACCTATAGAGTCCTTTCCTGGTTTTGTTATATGTTATAATATGTGTGCTTCAATTTTGAAGTATTAACGTTGTATGTAATGTATGGTTCATTAGAGTTCGTATCAGAGGAAAGGTATAGTAAACATTTGGAAACTAAAATTTGAAAGCCTTAGTAAGAACCCTAAGGATAAGTCTAAGCATAGAACACAATCTTAGTGTTTTAGAAATGGCCATGAAAAACCTATGATTAGACATTAAGTGTGATATTTTATTCTTGATTTTGTGGTTTTTCAATTATAATTAGTGTTTCTCACACTATTATTCTTGGTTTTAGTCAATGGATCGAACCCGAAGGAACCGTGTTAATATGAAATGCGACAGGCAATGAAATGATTGTCCCCCTGACCAACCAAACATTATGTGATCTGGAATGCAAAATCTTGTAGCCATGCTCACATAACTTTCTCAAGATATGAATCATGCAGGACTTCCAAACAAGAAAAAAAAGGAGCAATATTCTGTTGAATTCTTCATGAGGCAGCATCCACCTTCATTCAGCGGGTCTTCTAATCCATTAGTGGTTGAACAATGGATCAGTACCACTGAAAATATATTTTCAGTTCTTCAATGATCTGAACATGATAAAGTCATTTTATTATTGTATTGTTTGGAAGGTGATGCTGATCAATGGTAGAATCCTATTAAGAATACATGGAAAATGGATGAAATTGAGTCCATGGAATTGGACAAGTTCAAGAACATATTTTTCAATAAGTACTTCCATCGTATTCTCTAAACAATGTTAGAGAAGGAGTTTATTGAAATAAAGAAAAAAGATGATGAATCTGTTGGTACCTACAAAGAAAATTTTAGAAGACTTGCAAGGTAAGCTTATGGGATTATTATCCAACCCGAGAGTAAGATCGATCGATTCTTTAGTGGATTAAAACCAAGTTATCGAATGGAATTATCCATAAGGGACTTCAATAGCTACGAGTAAATTGTTTGATGTGCTCTCAAAGTTGAGATGGATATTGGAGTAACCCATCAGTCACAAGCGTTTGATAAGAAGAGGATAACAGAATTCGAAGGAAAATATAAAGAGCACACTGAAAGGAAGATGAGTTTTCCCTTATGCTCAAAGTGTGGAAAGAAACATGGAGGGAGTTGTATTAAAGAGACAAGTAAATGTTTCAAATTTGGAAAGGAAGGTCATCAGGAATTTGGATGCCGCAATGATGGGAAGAAGATGTCTAGTGATGCGAACAAAGAAAAGGATACCCAGAGTCCACCTCCTACACTACATTGTTACAAGTGCAAGGAGATGGGTCATTATTTCAATCAATGCCCAAATCCAAGGTTTGATGATGATGATCAACGTCAACAAACTCTTAAGTCCAAAGACAAAGGGAATTCACATGCAATTACTATCGGCGATGTGGAGTACAACAACGAAGTGGTGAGAGGTACACTTATCATCCACTCTAAAGTAGCAAATGTTTTATTTGATTCTGGATCCACCCACTCTTTTATTTCTGTAGAATTTTCTAAGGGTATCTCCGTATTACCTCAACAATTAGATATTTAGTTAGCTGTGACAACCCCTAATGGCATAACATTCGCATCGAAATTTTATAATTCTTCTCCGATTGAAGTTTGCGGGAATGTTCTTCCTGTAAATCTTGTGATCCTCCCTATAGTAGAATTTGATGTGATTCTTGGCATGGATTGGCTTTCTCTATATAGATCTCATATCAATTTCCAATGAAGGGAAGTCACATTTCATATTCCAGATCAATCTATGATCTTGTATCGATGCGAGGAAGAACATAACATTATATTGGAAATTTCTTCCATCTTATGGGTCTTGATTCCACTAAATGAAGGTTATTTATCTCAAATGGTTGGAGAGAAACTCACAATTTAGAATATTCCCATTGTATGGTAGTTTGATGATGTCTTTCTAGAGGAATTGTCGGGTCTTCCACCAAATCGTGAAGTTGAGTTTTCAATAGAACTTGTACCGAGTGCTTCTCCTATTTCAAAGACACCTTATAGAATGGACCCAATTGAGTTGCAGGAATTGAAGAAGCAACTCCAATAGAATCCTGATAAAGGATTCATACTCCCTAGTGAGTCACCTTGGTGAGCACCTGTTCTGTTTGTTAAGAAGAAAGATGGATCAATGAGACTCTGCATTGATTATCGAGAACGTAACAAGATCACTATTGAGAACAAATATCCTCTCCCACGCATTGATGACATATTTGACCAACTATGCGGATCTCAATACTTCTCCATGATTTATCATCGTTCTGGGTATCATCAATTAAGGGTCAAAAGGGAGGATATACCAAAGACGACTTTCCGTACATGGTATGGACACTATGAATTTATAGTGATTCCATTTGGTCTTACTAATTCTCCTGCTATCTTCATGGATATGATGAATAGAGTCTTTAGAGACTATCTTGATTGGTTTTTGGTAGTCTTTATAGATGATATTCTTTCTTATTCAAAGAGAAAGGAAGAACATGAAGATCACTTGAGAATTGTATTGAAGAACCTGAGAAATGACAAGATTTATGCCAAATTTACCAAGTGTGAATTTTTGCTTCAAAAAGATGCATTTTTTGGTCACATAATCTCAAAAGAGGGGATATATATGGATCCCACAAAAACAGAGGTTATCAAAATATGGTCAAGACCAACAACAGTAACTGAGATCCGAAGTTTTCTTGGTTTGGCTGGATATTGTCAATGTTTTGTGAATGATTTTCCACGATTATCTAATCAACTCAACATGTTGACTCGGAAGGAAGTTAAGTTTTTTTGGACAGAGGAATGTGAAGAGAATTTCAAAGAGCTAAAAAGAAGGTTAGCCAGTGCACCTATGATCACACTACCTTGCAGTGGAGAAAGGTTTATGATCTACAGTGATGCATCCAAGAAGGGATTGGGGTGTGTTTATATGAAAAATGATATGGTTATAGCTTATGCCTCATTATAGTTGAAAATCCAGGAGAAAATTTACCAAACTCATGATTTGGAGTTAGCTGCGGTAATCTTTGCATTAAAGATTTGGAGGCTTTATCTTTATGGAGAAATGTGTGACATTTATACTGATCATAAAATATTAAAGCATATTTTCATGAAAATGGAGCTGAATAAGAACCAAAGAAGATTATTGGAGCTGATTAAGGTTTAAGACTTTTCAATTCATTACCTCCTTGGGAAAACAAACAAGGTGGCAGATGCATTATGTTGAAAAGTCCATGCTAGTTTATCCATGATGAGGATCACAAAAGATCCAATATTTATGGATTTACAAAGGATGGATCTTATAATTATAATGGAAGGGGGAAAATCTTATCTTTATCAAATTAATGTACAACCATCTATACATGTGATGATTAAAGAGGAACAGAAAGAATATGTAGAGTTACAAAAGAAATGTTCCTGAATTCAACCTTGATTGTGATGGGATAATAAAGTTCAGGAATTGGGTTTGTGTTCCTCCCATCCCTAAATTAAAGAAGGAGATGCTGGATGAGGCTCATAGTTCTTCATTCTCTATTCATCCTGGAATCACGAAGATGTCTAGGGACCTGAAATAGTACTTCTGGTGGGATGGCATGAAAAGAGATGTTGCAGAATATTTCTCTCGATGCTTGGTTTGTCATCAAGTTAAGGGTGCGAGACAGAAGTCTAAGGGGATGTTGCAACCATTACCCATACCCGAATGGAAATGGGAAAACATCACTATGGACTTTGTCATAGGACTTCCTAAAACATCCAAAGGAAATATTGCTATCTGGGTCATAGTTGATCGTCTTACAAAGTTCTCACACTTCATTTATATTAGATAGGATTCCTCTCTGGATCATCTTGCCAGGTAATATGTAATGGAAGTGGTAAGATTGCATGGCGTAAAACTTTCTATTATATTTGATCGGGATCCGAGGTTTACCTCATTGTTTTGGAGAAGTCTTCAGCATACTCTGGATACAGATTTGAGTTTTAGCACTGCTTATCATCTTCAGACAGATGGTCAGTCTGAGAGGATAATTCAAACTCTAGAAGATATGTTGAGAGCTTGCTCTATTGATTTCAAAGGTGGTTGGGATCAACACCTACATTTGGTGGAATTTTCTTATAATAATAGCTTTCACTCCAGTTTTCAGATGGATCCTTATGAAGCTATCTATGGAGAGAAATGTCGATCTCCAACTTGCTGGGATGAAGTTGGGGAAAGAAAGCTATTAGGACCTGATCTTGTTGATGAGATGGAAGAAAAGGTCAGATCTATTCAACAACACATAAGAGCAGTTCAAAGTTGAGAGAAAAGTTATTTTGACAACCGAAGAAAAGTCTTAGAGTTTGAATTGGGTGATAAAGTGTTCTTACGAATATCTCCTTGGAAGAGAGTAATGAGATTTGGAATAAAGGGAAAGCTGAGACCTAGATATATCGATCCTTTCAAAATATTGGATCATGTTGGGAAGGTAGCTTACCGATTGGCGCTTCCACCAAATCTCTCTCAAGATCAGGATGTGTTCCATGTATCTCTCCTGAGAAAGTACATACCTGATCCTTCACATGTACTTAGCTCAGAAGTTGTAACACTGGAACAAGATCTTTCTTATGAAGAACAGCCGATAGAGATTCCAAATCGTAGTGAAAAAGTTCTACGAAACAAGACCACTCACTTGGTGATTGTTTTATGTAGGAACCACTAATTAGAAGAAGCCACATGGGATCTTGAGGATATGGTGAGGGAGATGTATCCTCATCTGTTTGTTACAAGTGACGAATTTCGAGGGCGAAATTATTTTAACGGGGGTAGAATGTAACACCCGAGACTTTTATAAGAAATATTTTCTTTTTATCATCAAATGAATCTTTTACTACACATAACACTATTATGGCTTACTTTACACGCAATCACGACCTTCCTTGATAGCTTGCGTCGTACGCAATACCGAGTTTCACTAAACAACGGCATTCTATTAAAATATTATTAAAACTAGCCGTTATGAATAGTAATAACCACTTTTTGAAATTTTTTAAATTTTATTTTTCAAAATGGACTTCATTTTTGGATTCGGAATATCAATACTATCCTAGGGTGAAATTTTGGTATTTTTTTAAAAACATTCAATTTTTGATGAATAGTGTAAACACTGGGTTACTATTTAAAAACCGAATTTTTATTTGAATAATTATTTATTTTATTTAAATCTATTTTAGGTAAAAATTGATACATAATTCCTATATATGTTCAATTCAATTCATTGGAGTCATTTTATAATAATTTTATATATATAAAAATTTTCTTGAACTTTTCACCGTCTTTTACCCACCTCCTAGGAGAATTTCCAAATTCACATAAAACCTAATTTTACCGCTTATATGATTGGAATTTCATTAATCTGAGAGACAAAGTTGATGTTAGTAAGTAAAATGTGGTTCAATGAGATGAAAATAATTTTTGGTGAATAGTATCTTTATATTTTTTTACCACAGTTAAAAGTAAATAGGGTAATTAAAGGTAAAAGTGATATTATTATTACTCTAAATCATGTCCTAATTCTATTGGATAAGGGTAATTCGACCAAAAACAACCATAGGAATAAAATATGACCATTTAGGCCCACGTGGATTAGATTAGGATATTTAATATTAATTTATTTAAAGAAGGGTTAAAATAATTAAAATCAAAGTTTAGTAAGTAAATCATTTTCAATATAGGGTTATAAGAAAGATAAATTGTACTATAAATATTCATTAGAAAGATAAAATATTTCCTATATAATAGTATTTTATTTACAATTTTTAGACATTAAATAATTTAATTTATTTATGACACAATGATGATGCAGTAATTATTGTATTAATGAAATGTTGACATAATTGATGTTATAAGTACCCAAATAAATGTAATTTGAGACTTTTTATGAATTCAAATAATTTCTAGGTTAATATGAAATGTTTTTATTGATTTAATTTACTTTTTTGGAACTAATCATTCTGTTATGATTTTCAAAAAAGTCAATTACCAAGTAGTGCCAAAATTGACATAAAATAGTTTTTAAAACAAATATTATATTATTAATTGTTATTTTATTTCCAAAAATCAATGGTTAGGCCATATGACTTATATAAGGTTATATATATTAATAATAAACAAATTGGGGTTCGTTTGGCTTGTTATAGTATGTTGTTTAACCTTATAGTGTAAGAAAACAAGAAGACAAAGTAAGAGTAAAATTATTTAACTTAAAGTTAAATCTAATTGATAAGGTTAATATAGAAACATAAACTTGTCTAAATTCTATTTCATGAGAGGATTTCTACCCATACCCACATTAGCTTCGAAATAAATCAATTTGGAGCTATTTAAAACCGAATATGACTTTATAATAAAATAATATTTTTAGTTTTTCAAAAGGTGCCCCTCTCCTCCCTTATAAAAGGGCACCTCCTCCCTCTCCTCCTCGCACCAATTTGAGCCTTCAAGGTCAGGAAACCCCAGACCATTTCACTTCCCCATTTCCCTAGAATCATTCTAGAGGTCTTGGTATTCTTCAAAGACCAAACCTAGTTCCCTAAGAAGATGTTAAGAAGAGACTCGTCAAAGAAGAGATAATATCCTTTATCGATCCTTTCCAAACTCTTTCTTCTTCTACTTATTATTCTATAGTTGTTTCATTATTAATTAATAACATCAGTATCAATCATATAATTATATGTTATTATAAGTATGAAAAAACTCTATTTAACCATCTATCCATCCTATGGAAAATGAAATCACCGCGTTTGCGTACGTACCGAATACCGTCTCCACGCCATGGTGTAATCTATTTTCAACCACCACCTTAATTGGATGGGTATAATGGTGTAAATAATGACTATATATGACTATTTTAAAGTGGAATTGATTATGAAATAGTATAAATACACTCCAATATAATTCCATGATCATGGGAACAATAGCATCGCTCGTGCGTACGTACGGAATACCGTCTCCACGATGTGATGCAACTCGTTCTACATGATCTTCATTGCATAATGATTATATAAATGAGTTTAATGACTGAATATGATATATATTACACTAATACAATTATGGAAATTATGTATCTATAACCTAAAAAGAGTAATAAGAATTTATTCGACAAAACATGCATAAGAACAAAAAGTAATAAACACTCGAATAACAAGTAGTAATGCAATATTACTAATAAAAAGCTAAGAATATGACCATATATGATATCATAACAATACGTATGATTATAGAATAATTAAGTAACATTATTTAAATCATTATACAATATATTCAGACACTTACGAAGCAAACCAGACCTAAGGTAAGGGAAAATCTCACAATCTTAATCCGATATTGTTTTTACTTCATAATTCACTGGGGAATATTTATCATCCACATCCATGATTCCTAAATATGTAATGTTATTTATGTCCACCTACCACTGATTAAATCCAATTTTACCCTTCATTGAATTTTTAGTAAAAGATATGAAAGGAATCTTTTGTCATTATTTGTACGGGGTACTTTTTGACATCTCCGAGAAAAGTACGAGAAGAATGTTTTTTAACTTATACGGCATGAATGGATTTTTAAAACATTATTTCCAAGAAGCTTCCTTTACAAGTTTTTATGTTTATTTTTAATCAACTTAATTTAGTTTAAAATTTTATTACATGTTAAGAATGGAAAAATATTTTTGAAGTAGAAAGGATATTTTCCTCAAGAATGGAGTTCAAGTGTTTTATCAAAATTATTTTCCATCTAAGATAATATAGGGTTCTTTTTTTATCCCTATTATTACATTGATTTGATTATGTTTTGATGGAAATATTTTTATGTGTTCCTTTATCTAATATGAATTTTTTAATGATGTCACGATGTTTAAGATTCCCATTTTTATTACATGGGTTATGCAATGATGTATGATTTATGATTTTGTGGAAGACATAAGAATGGTATCATTATGAGATGGGTGGGACCTATATCTACCTCCAATGCATTGGGTAATGATTTTATATCTAATGAGATAGACATGGCTGGAACGTCAGGTTAAATAGGTTCAGTGAAACAGGACTGAAACGAAGAGTGAACTCGGTTCAGAAATGGACTTTGTCCACTAAGATAGTCTTGGCAATGAGTCTTGACTAATAAGAAATGATTCAATATGATTATGTGTGTATGCCAAAATGTTTCATGTTTTATGTTATGATTATTTTTATTAAATTTCAGTAACATGATTTATACCATGTTATGAAATTATGATATCTTTTGTAGGTTAAGATTTCAAAAATGTTATGTTCTTATAAATATGATGTGATTGATATTTCTTTTGTTTACCCTTACTGGGAATTTGAGCTCACCATTTTGTAGTTTTTATTTCCCCAGGTCAGGAAGAATGATATTAAGTAGTATATTCCAAAAAGGGACTATAGATATGATGAAATAAATGGCAGGCAGTGTAGATGCTTTATGAACCAGTTGTTTAAGTTTCCCAGGTTCTAAAGACACTATACCTATACGGTCCTTTCCTGGTTTTGTTATATGTTGTAATAAGTGTGCTTAAATTTTGAAGTATTAATGATGTATTTAATGTTTGGGTCGTTAGATTGGCCGATACAAATGGATTTTATGGTGTGAATAAGGTGGTAGATGTAGGGGCCTTTAATAAGTGGAGAGGAGGGGCACTCATGGAAAGTCATGAAATGTCACAATATTTTAAAATGATTTTCAGACTTTAAAGGTCCAAAAATTATATATTTTGATGATAAGGTGATAAGGGTTCTAAATCTAATCATCCAATAAGTTTTTGACAATAGTTTGTCCTATATTTTACCTTATCTTTTCATTTTATTTAAATCGTTCATTAATGAGGCAATCATTGCATCATCATAGTGTCATAAATAAATTAATTTATATAATGTCTAAAAATTATAAAAAAAATTCTATTTTGAAGGAAATCATATTTGATTTTTAATTAGTATTTGTAGTAAAAAATGTGACTTGTATAACCCCATGTAAACATTGTTTTTGTAAAAAAATGCATGTTTGTGACATTTTAATTTTAACATTAAATTAAATGTTATTAATTTTATTTTCTTACCCATGTGGCTCCATGGGGTCACCAAGTTGACCAATGTATTTTCTTGGTCAGACAATACTCATACAATAATGGTAGGACATATTTCATGGTAATTTTAATATTAATATATCATTATTTTTACCATAAATTACACTAATTACCTTTAATCGCGATTAATAAAACTTAAATGTTACTATTCGCCAAAAAATAATTTTAATCCCATTGAAAAAAAATTTACATCCTAATAACAACCAAGTATGTTCGAATTTTGAAAACCAAATCACTAAATCGGTAATGTTTCAATTAAATGAAAAGTCAGATTTTTAACTACATCTTAGTGGTTTCACTATTCATCAAAAATTGAAGTTTTTCAGACAAATAAAAAAAATTAACCCTATGATATATTTGAAACTCCGAATTCAAAAATGATTTCTATTTTAAAAAATTCAAAACATAAAAGTTTCATTAATTGATTTAATATTTAGTTCCCGTTGTTAGAACAGATAGCGTGTTTTTAGGGAACAATATCAATCAAAAGATGGACATTTGTTTATGTCCAATTTCTAGGTGAAATTAATTATAATGACAACCATTGTATAAAATGGTCAAATTATATTCTAATTATACATTAAACCCACTCAATAGTATAATTTAACACTATAAATTATTTTTACTAAAAAAGTTGTTTTAAAGTATATTTCACTATTCATCGAAAATTGGATTTTTTCAGAAAAATACCAAAAATTCAACATTTGCTAATTTTGATATTCAGAATCCAAAATTTAAGTCCATTTTGAAATATAAAATTTATATAATTTAAAAAATTGTGTAATACTATTCATGACAACAACTTTGATTGGTCGTCGTGTGTTAGAACTCGAGGTTGCGTACAACACATGTTGCTCTATTATTCAAAGAGAAGCGTACCAGGGAAGCTTGGGGTGTTACACGTTCAAAGTTATGTGGTTCCATTAACAGCAAGGTGCAGGATGGGGAGTCCTTTAGGAAGGGATGTGATAACATTAAGGGGACACCATGAGGTGATGCATCCCTCCAAATGTTGAATACAACTAAAGAGAACCATGTGTTGGATCCGAAGGTGGTTTCTATTACTGGCACTGTTGATATTGAGTTGTTTGTTGTAAATTTGAATGTTATTCATATTGACAAGAAAATAAGGATGGTTGAAATGGGTATTTCAATATATTCATAGAATAAAGATGTGATTCCAAATTAACATGTAGTGCGTTGTCTAGATGCTAACAAAGAAGATGCCACTTTTAGCCCTCCTCCTTTGATTCCTCATGATCTTTTGGTGCATTCTCCAACTGCCAACAAAGGGGACTAGATCCCTCCTCCTAGGAACCCGTCTATTCTGATCTCTTTTGAATAGAAGACTCACGAAGGTGGCTCAACATTGATGATTCCTGGTGGAAAGGTTCTCTAATTCCGGAATTTGTGGCCAATACTGCCTTGAAGGAGGTTGTTCCTGAGCATGACTGAGAGGCTGGAAAGGCTTTTGGGGACATTTTCATAGACGCATCTCATCAGCTGGCAGATGTAGATGACTTTGCCAAGGACCATCTTATTGTAGATGACCCACCTAAGCTACTGGTGGACACTTTCTCCCATGTATCTAGTGAAAAAGGATCCAAGGGAATAATATCACAGGTTCCCCCTTTGGGTATCACTCATTCCCCCCAAAAATTCATCCCTCTTTGTGAAAAGGCATGGTCTGATGAATGTGATGTTCCAGATGAATCTGATGAGAATAATGGTACTTCCTTAGTTGAAGGGTGGCCTAAAGGGAAAGGTAAAGGTAAGAGCATGATTTTTATGGTAGAAGCACAAATGAAGGATGGGCCTCACACCCAAGGCAGAGAAAACCTATCTTAATGAAGATCATATTTTGGAATTGTCAAGTGCTTGGGAATACTCCCATGGTCAAGGACCATAGACACTTCATTCTGACCAACAACCCTTTCAGGATTGCCTTAGCTGAACATAATATGTCCTTTTATAAGTGGGTCTCTTTTAAATGAAAAACCCTTGGTTACTCGTTGGTCTCACAGAATTTGAGTGATAGTGGGTCTGAATCCCTTTGGATTCTCAAGTATGATAGCATTAATCTTTTATCTTTCATTAGGAATTAATAGGTTATTTTTGTAGCTATTGGGTCTCCGGAAACCACAATTACATGCTCTTTTGTGTATGAATCCAACTTATACATCAAAATAAGTGAGTTTTAGAGAGATTTAGAAAACATTTCTATACAGGTGCGTCATAGTTGGGTTTCCATGGGTGACTTCTATACAGTTCATCAACCTGAGGAGAAAACTAGAACCCATTTTTAATAGTTTGGCATCCACTGATTTCTCCTCATGCATTGAATGGTGTAATTTGAATGAAGTCCCCATCATGGGTGCACAGTTTCCATGGAGTAGGTACACCATCAACGGATGTCAAGCTAGTAAATTGGAAATGTGATTTGTTAAAATTTATGACATGCATGATGTTATGGTTGTCTCAGGGTATCTTTCACCAAAATGTAACTCAGACTATAGTACAATTCTAGTATAATTTTTCACTAGTCAGCGATGATCCCCCCTTCCCTTTATATTCAACAACCCCAAGATGGTTACTCTTGGTTGTAGGGAAGTCATATCTAATGCTTGAATGATGGCAGCGATTGGCATCCCCCTTGCGATTCTGGTTAGTAAACTGAAACATGTGAACCATCAGCTCATGGTATAGAGCAAGGCATCATATTATAATCTATAAAATCACATTAAGGCAGTAGAATTGATCCTATTGTCTTACAAGAATGCTATTCAAAATCAGTATGTCTCAGTAAGGGATGAAATCCATGCCCTTTCATTCCTTGATGACCATATTTCACTACAGGAAAAGATTTATAAAAGCTAATACAACAATATATGGCTGCATGAAGGAGATAAGAACTCGATGTTACTCCAATGTTTTCATCAAGAGAAGATGACTCGTCGATGTATCACCGCTATTGAAATCAATGGATCATTATAATACATATAGTATGAAATCTCAGGTGTTGTTGTTAGCTGTTTTGATGACCTATACTCAGTGAAAGGGAACCCCAATTTTTCCAACCTTCTTGACAATAAGATGGCCACCTTTGGTTCTCAACACAGTCGCATGATGGTGGTGGTACAAATGGAGAAGAAGATATATGATGCACTATTTTCCCTTAATGTTGAAAATGTTGATACACCTGATGGTTTGACAAAAATAATATTTTATGTTTTACTAGAGTATTGTGAATCTTGAAGTGATTAGCGTTGTGGGTGAATTAATCAATCATTCATCAATGACATAGGGTGTAAATGTGTGTTTTATTTCCTTTCTCACAAAGAAGGAATGTGCCTTTGATATTAAAGACTTTAGGACAATTGCTATTCATAACCCGATAGCTAAAGTCATCAGCAATATCATTGCCTTACCAATGAGTAGCATTATTGGTGAATTAATTACTCATCATAAATTTGTGTTTTTTATAAGGAGGAACATTCAATGTTATCTTCCCACAACTTAGGAATGTGTTAACATCATTATAATGAAATGTAGGAATGAATGAATTTATATTAAGTTTGATACCTCCAAGTCATTTGACACCATTACATGGAATTTCATATTTGTGAATCTCAGGAAACACGGATTCTCAGAGTCCTTTATTTCGCTGGTCTCTACCATCCTCAATAATATCATGCTGTCAATTCTCATTAATGGGTCACATAGAGGGTAATTTACCTTTACTATAGGAGTTTGATAAGGGGACCCCCTCTATGGAAATATTTTTCACTCGATAAAGAATACCTAAGTCTGTCTCCAAATGACCTTGTTCAAGAAATTATATACAGGAAATTCAATGTTGGAAGGGATTTCATTTCACCATATAACAACTTTTATGATGATGACATACTTATTTCTGGGAAGGCTGATAAAAGAAAAATTTATTGTATTCTGAATCAATTTTCTCATAATGAGGACATTTGGAGAAAGTGATTAATTATAACAAATATTTTATTGTGATTGGGAAAATTATGACCATATCCAGATAGAAAAGAATCTCTTGGACCACTGGGGTGAAAAGGGAAACCATTCCATTCCATTATCCTGAGGTTCCTCTTACATGGGGAAGTTTAAAACATGTTTATCTTGAAAGAATTTACTCAATAATTATTTCTCATCTGGAGGCATGGAAAGGTAAATCCAACTCTCAAGATGGTAGAATTTGTATGGCAGATTCTACGACTACCTCCATGTTTTTCTATGTATTTTCTATTTATAAATGGCCTAGAAACCTCGTTAAGGAGATTTATATTCTGATCAGAAACATTATTTGAACATGATCCATTTATGAGAGGAAGCATATTAATGTTTTTTGAATGAATTTATAAATCCAATTGACATGGGTGGCATGGGTGTTAAGGATTTGACCATATTTAATGATTCCCTTATTAGTATGTTCACATGGAGCCTGGTTTATAGTGGTGATTTATCACTAGAATTTAATTCATAGAGGTTTTTTCTATGTTTTACAGTGGTCATTCGTTGTATATTGCTTCCCAAATTTATCCTTTCATCAGGCATGACTATCGTTGCATTATGCAGTGCTCTATTTGGATGGTATGTACAATTTCTGGTCTGAATATTTTGACAACCTAGTTATTGTAAAGAACCATATATGAGATGGTGGATGTACCTTCTTCCTTGCAAGTACTCTAAATTTCTGATTAATACCAGTATCACGACATGTAGGATTGTCTACCCAGTCATACATGGTTGTAGACACAGTATAATAGCAACAATAACATTGATTTTCTGTCATGGACTCCTAGCGCGAATGGAATAATAACCTACATGGAGTAATACAAAAACATGTGTGATGGTCTTGCTAATATTCCTTTGTTATGTGGATATAGAAAGCCCTTCATTCCCCATTCTTTGTACATAATAAAATGGCGAGTTTGCAAATGTTGGCTACCTGTGCAGAGCATGCTGCTGTGAACTTGGTTACAAATTGTGAATGTATTCTATCTGTGCATCAATGCTGACGAAACTATTCATCATATTTTCATGTCATGAAAATATTCATGTCATAGTTGGAACTAGCAGGAGGCTCTGATAGACACCTACTTCCAGGTGGATAGCATTAATAGGTTAATGTGCTCTATCTAGGGAGCAGGACACAATGAATAGGTTTCTACATTGCTACTATCCATTTTCTCTACTGCATATTATTTCATATGGAAGGCTCGGAATAGAGTTGTCTTTGACAGTCATAGTACCTATTTAAAGGCTGGGGTGAATTTTATTTACAGGGTGGTGTTAGCCACCTCTAAACATCAAACAAGTTTGATGAATAACAATTCATGTGACATGATTATTTTGAACACTCTATGTGTGACTAGAAGGGTCTAGAAGCCTATGGTGCTAAAATCTATCAGATGGTTCCCACCTATCATCGCATGGATGAATGTTCATGTGGATGGTACGACCTCGGGTTCACGGGGCCCATCCAGCTCTGGTGGAATCTTTTGCACCCATCAGGGCTTCATTAAAGGCTGTTTTTTCAACTATATTGGAATTGGATCTGCCATCAATGCCATGATTTGGGAAATTATCAAAGAAAAATTATGCGACTCAACACAGAGCGACACATATCGGGGTGGAATCTGACTATACCATGGCAGTCGAAATTTTGATGACATGTTCTCAGAATGTTCCATGGAATGTGATTCAGTCATGAAGCGCTTGTCTTAGTTAACTTGATCACATGTAGTTGGATGTCACTCATGTCTACAAGGTGTAAAATCAAGAAAATGATGCTCTTTCTATGCGGGCTATCACAAAGTTCTACTCGAGATTCCCCTTTGTTACCCCAGATTTTCATTCTCACATTGTTGATTCAGATATGTGTGGTGTGTGTTATTAACTTCATTATAATACCTATTGATCTGCCAATTTTTCTATTTTTTATTAATTTTATAGAGATGAGATTTGACTGGAACTTGAGCCAGTTTGGTTAATATTTATCATCACACTGATAGATAATCAAAGTACTGTGTGGAATATCTAATGTGACTTCCCATCCTCAGAAATTGACGTGGTATTTATATAAATAAAAATAATACAAGATTAAGATAACCTCAAATTCAATAATAGGTAGAATAAATATATTTTCAGGATGAACATTACCAGAAACATCAAAAGAAGAATAATCATAGAATTGATTTGTGATCATCATACGATTAGGGGATTTTAGTTCTAATTAAACATATAATCATTTGGGTCAAATTTTTATACCATTAAATAATTCCTGATATATAAAAGAGTGGATATAACCTGATTCAAATATGACATTATATTTTATAGATTGGATGGTAAGTGTACCTTTCACAATGTTGTTATCATACCACTCATTAGAAATAGTGATCACATGATATTTCCCTTTGTCTATCAGCTTAATAGAAAGATGACATTGGTAATCATTAATATCATTTGGATTGGATAGTTGGCTAACATAATGTCTATAAACTTTAATTTTAATTATTGTTGTGTGGGTGGAGCATTATGTGGCGATTTTTCACTATTCACATCATTAGATAACTTCGTCTCGTAACATTAGTATTTAGCCACATGAATAACACCCATTCCACACATCAAGAATTTACTAGTTCCATTAATAATATTTTCTCCATGTTTCCTTTAGCAATTCGATCATGAAGGAAGTCTCATCTTCTTCTATCCAATTTTTTTATAGTTTCATTTGAATTCTATCTTAATTTTCTAATCAAAACCATGAGATTTATGGGTAATTATAATATCAATTATTAGTTTCAGAAGACATAAAATAATTTCATTATAGCTACTAAAGTTAGTTATGGTTAACTATTAACAAAGACATGATTTTAAACTACTATAGAATTGATCAATACCAATTTCAGGTTATATGATAATACAATGTACATACCTAACAAGCCTTGTAAAATTTTCATCATCTGAACAATGAAATTCATCATCATTCTTCATTATTAACATAATTCCTTATCTATTTTCATATGATGATTATAAAGAATGTACATATTAAAAAACATGTTCATTAACATATTCGACACTATGGATACAATATATTAATAATTTCTCATTTTTTTATTAGAGTCTATTATTGGCCCACTTCACCTTCCAAATGATAGATAAAAAATTACTTTTACATACTCGAAATACATGAGGATTGAAAATCGGTTTTTAGTGGTACTATTTTTTTAAAAAAACTAGTGAATCACTAGAACCACTAAATGAAGGTGGATATTTTCTCATGAATGAATAAACACAACATTGTCCACTCCTTTGATCAATTTGATGCCTAGTGTTATTCATAGATTCATAAATTTGTGTGATCATAGAAACAAGATTTTTTATTATAGTTGCCACTAAATTTTCCAGATCAGGAGAAAAATCATTGAATTTTCTATCACATTTAGAATTTGAAATATTGTTCTAGGTTCTAAATATTTAAAAAAAAAATTAGATAGTGAAAAAATAATAATCATAGTGGAATATTATATAGTCAGGACAAATCAATGATAGGATGTTTAAATCATGAAAAATTATTTTCCATATAAGAATCCATTGGTTTAACGAAGTTCATTCATGGTCATTATCTATTCAAATTATTTATGATGGTTTGTAATGAGTTTTTATGTTTCCAAAACATTTCCCCAAGGTGTGTCAAACTAAGTGCATAACAATGCCTATTCTCATGCATCGAGTGATGATAAAGTCAAATCCCAATATTCTATTTTTAAAGATATTACCCTAAGGTACTACTAATCTAGATAACAGTCCATGTGTAGTATCCAGTCAGGGATGAAATTTCATGGAAACCACTATCTTTTTCATTCACCAAAATTCTATTATATTTTCTTATACTTGGACTTATCCTTATTTATATCCCTCAGGTTCTCACTAATGTTTTATTATCATAGATTAAAATGATAACTAAACATGTACGTTGATACCAACTATAATGAATCTGGAATTTTATACATAGATATTACCAATTAATATATGAATACCCACATCATATTACAAAAACATGAATGAGGACCGTAAAGATTTAGTGTCTTTGAAAACTGAAATACATAATAAATTGGTTCATAAGTAAACAACGACATTTCCAATTATGTTCTTCAAAACAATAACCCTTATTAGATATATCACACATAATACCTTTGTTCATAAACTGGGGAATATAATTATAAAAATGGGTTTTCTCAGATTCATAGAAATGGTAATAAAGGTTGATTTCAACATATCATTGATATAAAGATATGAAGACATGAGAATAAAAACAAAAAACCTTACCCTACATAACATAAATCAGAAAATATGATTCATGGAATAAATCATGATAGTTCATAATACATGATTCATAATGTAATCATAGTAAAAAATCCATGAGATCATAACATTGGCATAAGACATAGATTTGTATAATACACATAACCATATATAATTTTATGTCAAGGGTACCCAACAAGACATTCATAATATATTAGGATTGGGATAACCACCCATATAACTACATCAGGATTGGTATAACCTACCGTAAACACAATTTTGGTCTTGAGAAAACCTCATGTGTACCCTATTTTGTTTAGGATTAGGATAACCTCCTATGTACCCTCTTTTTTTTGTCTTGGGATAACATCACGTGTACCCTATATTGTGTTTGGGATAACCTCCCCGATAAACATTGATATCATAGACCATTAGTATTTACCCAATTAATTAGAGGGAGATATAGGTACCACCTATTATATAATGAAAATCATATATATGTGTTCCATAAGATAAAAAACAATCATCATATCATAACCCATGTAAAGAAATGGGTTTCACAAGCATTTCATGAATTCATCATGTCATAAAAAATGGAAAATAAATAGGATTCAAAAATATATTGTCATAATAATAATAAACCATAAAGACATTGAATATGGATTTTATCATTGGATTATATGCTTTGATCAACATAAGATATATCAATGTTTATTATTGTTCATGAATATAAATTCAATAAATATATCATTAAAATAATCGTGGGGGAAATAACTGTTTCACTTTGAAAATAACAATTTTAAAACTAAAAGTTAAAAAATATTTCTAAAATCATTTTCATTGAAAATAAAATTTTAAACTTAAAAATTAATATTTAATACATTTAATGGTTAGTAAATAGGGATATCCAATATATGAAATACACATTAAAATAAAGATTCATGTCATATTTTTTGTAAAAATTCAAATGTTTGTCATCTAGAAAATGAAAACAAGATTAATTTTAAAAGATTACGTTGAAATGAAAACATGGTTAAAAAATTATTTAATGAATCATTTTATAATAGTAAAAACATTTATTGAAAACATTTTTAGAAAACATGGGCATGGAGGAGAACAAATGTTCGACCAAAGAAAGAAATTAATTCAGTTTTTATTAAAAAAATTATTTTGAATTTTTTAGTTTTTTGAAGAGAGGAAAATAAAAGGAAATATTTTTTCCCTATAAATAAATATTTATTAATAACATTATTTAGTTTCTCTAATGTTATATCATAATATTTCATCATGAGAAAAATAAACATAAACTATCATGATAATTAATGAGATTGTAATATATTACCTTTACCACATTGGTAAATTTTGAATCACAAGACCCGTGATTGAAATAACCTTATATAGATATGTATATACAATAATTTTCAAGAGAATAAACATAAAAATAATTCATATGAAGTGTATATACCTCAATAAATATACAGGTTGTGAGTATGGCATGTGACCCATAGAAATAAAATTGGGGGGGAAACCCCCATCTCAAGGCTCGTCTTTATTTGTACACGTTTGAACATACTATATAATAAATATAGTATTATTATAAATCTATTATAGATCCATAATTAAATTTTTAATACCATATACTATTTTATAATTACATTTTATCACTTATTTATTAACCATTATTTGTTAAAAACATTGTTTCAGGTAATAACTTCTTAGTTTTTCATGTATGTTTAGGCCTGGTAGTTTTGGTCCATATACCTTGATCATGGTTACATAATCTACATAATTTAATTCATGATATAAATTTCATATATATTCATTATAAATTTATTTTCAACCATCCATTAATGTAAGATAATGAAAAATTACTAACACTATTTAGAGAGATAGTAGCCCAAACATATGCATGAACAACGTTTTCATTTTTTTTGGAAAGATTTATGGAAATAATGGTATGTAATAATTCAAATTTAAAAAATAATTTTCATAAATGATATATCACATATATATTCATTATATTTTTCCTTATTATCAACCATGAAAAAATAAAATGAAAAATGTATCACATCGCTTCGTGGGGGCGGTAGTGTACAAGTAATAATGAACGGTTTTATCATTTTCTAAAGGATTGAAAGGTAACAAATAATGTGTTAAATTTTAAATAAAAAATTAATTTATGTAACACAAACAATATATATATATGAAATCCATCATTACATCCATCAATGAATGTATCATCCTAGGTATTTATAGAATAGTACATTTTCATATCTATAAATATTTTTGAATTTAATATTAATTTTAGTTTATAGGGGATACTATTTATGATAGTTTACCTGACAAGTAATAATGGGTTTCTCTAAAATCTTATGTTGCACAAAACACTGAGTTATACCGAAAAATATTACAATAAAAAAATTATTATATTAAATAGTAGTTAGCACCTAGTCGTTGTATTGGAGGGAATGAAATGAATTAACTATATTTGTATTTTAAATAATTTTTAATTGTTTTTTCATTTATCCAATGAATTTGAGTGGCTTAAAATTATAATGAATCCAATTTTAAGTAATATATACTCTAGCATTTTTAAAAGGTCATTTTACCACCTTTTAGTGGATATCCCATTTAAATTTTTGTTTCACATTTATATGTTCAATTTGATAAAATAGACTTATTATTTAGAAGTGGGACATAAAAATTTACTTCAGTTGAATTTTTGGCAATTTTCTGATAAAATCTATATTTTTATGAATAGTGAAAATACTGCATTTTAATTCAATACTTATTTTTCATATAATTTATTTATATAGTTATACTATTATTTTAATTGGTTTTAAAGTGTAATTATATTATGTTTTTTTCATTTAATACAATTATTGTAATTTAAGGTAATATCACATTTAATTTCTACATAAACACATGTCTATCTTTTGATAGTTTTTACTCTTAAAATCCCATTTTATGGATTTGGAAATTGGAATTAATTTATGCCAATTCTGTGTTTTGAATTTGGATAACTGGATTCCATATTTTTAAGTATAAATTCCATATTTTTTAATAGGTACCATTTCTTTGGACATTATGAATAGTAACAACACTAATCATTTTTATTTTCTATGGTTCAAAGTTAAATTAGGTAAATAAGGGTAAAAAAATATTATAATAATAAAACACTACCCCAACATCTGTAATAATACGATTGGATGAGATACCTTCAATCATGAGCATCCTTGGGTCTAAATCAGGACCCCATGTAGCCACTTGGGTTTGATAATGACCTTTTATAATATTTAATTTAAAGAAAAGGTAATTATAACATATACATGTATCTCCTAACAAAAAAATTTAATATGGTTTGTATAAATGATATATTTGACTATAAATTGTAATTATTAAGATAAAAATATTTTCTAAATAATTATATTTTATTTATCTTTTTTACACATTATATAAATAAATATATTTATGACACAACGATGATGCATCGATTACCTTATTAATGAAATATTCGAATAAATGATATTATAAATACTAAAATTTCTATAATTTGAATATTTATTCCAATCCATGATTTTTTTGTGGATATTTAATTGTTATGGATTATTTAATTAGTTTTTTTATGTAATAATGTTGTTATGTCTTTAACGGAAAATCAATTTATAAATAGTGTCAAAATCAACACAAATTATTTTTTAAAACAAATATTATTTTATTAAATGATATAATTATCCAAAAAATAAAATATTCATCCAAATGAGATATATAATGTTACCAATTTCATTAATGATAAAATTTTGGATATCTAGGCATTTTATAGTTACTATAGTTACCATATATTATGAAAATACAAGAAGACATGACAAGAGTTAGTGTTTTTAACTAAGTGTTAAAACTAAATTATAAGGTTAATTTTTGGACATAAACTTGTCTAAAACCTATGGAATGATATAATTAAGACCCATAATCATATTATCCAATACATTTATCACATTTTAACAATTATAAATCTAAAATAACTTTTTAATAAAATAATATTTCAATTCTTTCTTAAAGTGCCACTCCTCCCTCATTTAAAAGGCCACCACCTACACCCACATACTCACACCTCTCAAGCCCCTTGAATCGTCCAAATTGTGAAAAAATAATCATCTAACATCCCTCCTTTAATCCTATAATATTTAATTTTGGTATAAATAAATTGGAAAAAACAATTTTGCTAAAATCAAAAGGTGTTACCCGATTTAGAAGTAACGTCTTCTATCCATCTCTATTAATTTATTTTCCCCATACAACACGGAAACCAATATTTATTCAATTAATTTTTGTAAAAAGAAGTATCCTGAATATACTATTATTAATTTTTGATAATTACTTGACCTATACTTACACACACCTCTATATAATGGATAAAGAACATAATGTTTCTATGCTTATTGAAATACTGCCTCATGAAACAATGATTGTTCAATTTTCATTTACCACCAATCATAGGGTCAATTATGATGGAACAATATTTATATATGATATATATTATATTTAAATTTTTTCTATTCTTCTTTAATTTTTAATTACAACATTCATTTAGGCCTTCCATAGTGTGTAAATAAAATTATTTTATTTTTGAAAGTGTGGACCACCGCCCCTGAATATGATTTGACTCATTTATATTGTAAATGGAATATATAAAGGATGACATTAATAAACATATGTAATATATATAACATATATATTATATTGTAATTATAATATACTTGTGTCTCTTTTATTTTTTATCCCTATAACTTGACAACGAAATGAAAGTAGTGTTAATCCGAACGTACGACCTGTCGTCTTCATGAATGGTGCATTTCATTTCTTATGTCGAAATTTTATGGAATATTATAAATTCATATATACCAGATATATAATATTTTCATATAATTAATAATATTCTATAGATAATGTACATAGGACCCCCTGGATAATTTGTATCAAAATGAGTTCATTTTTACTCAAATACCGAACCTCATTAAAATGTGTGATATGAACTCAAATAATTTACTAAATTCTATAACATGGTAATAAGTGATATAAAATGAATAATAAGATTTAAAAAGCTTATAAATAACATATATATTAACCTATTTTTATTGTTCAGGAAATTAACGAACAAACGAGACAATTCAGACTCAAGGTATGATACTTCATCCCATTTTCCTTTCATTGAGGCATAACTTGATAATATGAACCTATATTTTTTAATGGTGTATATACAACAGCTATAAAATTTCATAACACCAATTTATCTATAATAATTCTACTTAATAATAATAGAGATTAATATTTAAATTTTCAATGTGGTATGGGACACATTGATCATTTAATGATTTAATTATCAAAAAAATTACTTCCAGAAATTAAATTACATAATTATTTATATGGGTATAAAATTAATATACAACAAATTTTATGTCACTCATAAATATATTTCAATGTTTTCAAAGTCAATATTTTCTATAGGAATCATTTTTCATTATTTTTAATAAGACAGAAGGAATTTTTTTACCATATACGGTGGGAACAACTTCTCTGTTGTCGTAATAGTTATTTGTTGTTTGGATTCCTCTATAATACATATGTCTTTTAAAATGAATATAAATACCTTATTACTTAATTGGGGTATCTTTATATTTAATGTGGGTTCCTAAATGAAAATGGTATTTTTATACGAAAATCTTTTACATATGGGATTAGAAGAATCTTTCAAAAAATTGGTTTTATGGTGAATGTGTTTTATTCATGTAATGGAACATGAAAATAATATGAAATCTATGAACCCAATATAGAATATAGGATGGTTTGACCACCATTATCGCTCAAAGGAGTGCCCGATATATCTTATGTGAAGTGTTGAGCCACATTATAGCTCACGGGTGAGTACAGAACAGCTTATACAATAGGTTGAGTTTCTTTATTTCTCACAATTGAGCCTGATATAGCCAATAAAAATGGTGATCCCCATTATAGAACATCAATTTCGAAGTCAAACATATGGTTATTCCATTTAGACGATGTTCGAAAGGGTTTTATGTATATAATTCTCTAAGTAACCTAAAGGATTTTAATTTCATCCTCTTGGTTTTAGTGTTTTTCATTGAGGAAAAAGTGTTTCTTATTCATGTGAAAATGTTTTGTTTAGTCCCCTCAAAGAACATTGAATTGGTTATCAGGTCTTAACGAGACTAATTTATTTCTTTATTTTTATGTCCCTTGTTGAGATTTTTCTACTCATCCCATATTTTCAAATGTTTTCAAATTATTTAAGGGAGAATAGAGTCAAGGATGGAATCAAGGAAAATTTTTTATGATTAAACATGAAAAGAAACCACATTTATTTTTAATAGTTTTTATGTCATGAAAGATAAAGATACAGTTGGAAGTGTTGACATGTTATTTCTATGTTTTTGTAAAGTAATAGTTTTTAACAAATTGACTAAATCTCTAAACCTGAAAATATCTTCAATTTGAATTCTTTATATAACAAAATATTTTATAACATTTATGGATGGGGCCTTATAATATTTATCAAATAATTGTTTAAATAATATTAGAGTACATGATGGTGTTATTTTCATTATTTTAGAGGATTTTAATTTATGGGTAATTTAATATGATATAGCATTTTAATTATAACTAATTTAATCATCTAAACTATGTTTATTCAGAACGGTTTTCTGTAGAGTATATAAGAAATGATAATGGGAAGTCACCGAGAGGTGAACAAGCTTTCAAATCATCAACATGAGGTGGTGGAAATTGGAACTGAATAATTTGATGTAGGAATGGAGAGATTGGATGAGTCTATAAATGGTAGTGGCACCCATTAACAAGATCGTCCCGATAAACCACAGATGAATATTTCATTAGTGGAACATTTAATGAGGCAACATCTCCTATCATTCAATGAATCATCAGACCCAGTGGGATCTACAGGATGGATCAATACCCTGGAGAAGATATTTTATGTCATTGAATGTTCAGAACCTCAAAAGGTAACTCTTTTCATTTCTCATTTTAAGGTGAATTTGATTGTTGGTGGTCATTAGTTATTAATACTATAGAGAAAATGATATTGTTTCCAGGGAATTAGAATAAATTAAGAATATTTTCAAAGAGAAATATTTCATTATGGTTGTTTGGATTAGGATGGAGAAACAATTCATAGAATTAAAGTAGCAAGTTGATGACTTAGTTGACACATATGAAATGAATATCACAATATTTTCAATGTATGTTCCATATTTTATTTGAGACATTGATAGTAAAATTAATAGATCATACTCAAAATTGAATCTAGGTATACAAGATGTTTGGCCTCCTGAGAATTTAAATGTTATGAAAATGTGGTTCATTTTTCTGAGGAAGTTGAAATGTAGTTTTCTGACACTTATTTTACCTACGAGTATAAGAGTAAGAAATGGTTAAGGTGCCAAAAAATGGAGAAGCAACAGACTAAGAATTATGTAGGTAATCCCAAAACATGTTCCAAGTGTGGTAAAATTCATTTTGATGAATTTATGTCAAGACCTGGAAAGTGTTTCTGGTGTGGTATGTTTGTTTACAAGGTTCATGATTGCAAAGAAAATAATATGAAGTAGTCCATTAATGAGATAACAAATAGACAGTCTTTAGTAAGAATATTTATCTGCAATGAGTTGGGAAATTATAAAAATAAGTGTCTAAAGATAATTACATAGGGATAAAGTCAGTATGATCCGAAACAAAAAGTTTTGGGGAAATCATATTCCACTGCTTTCATTTATGTTGAGACATCTTCTTTAGAGATGAATGATCTTGACATCCTAGTATTTTTCTAAGGATAACCTTATTATCATGTTTTGAGACACACCTTATGAGGTTTTTTTGATGTGATAATAAGTTATTCGGTATTTTTCTGGGAAATGTATTGTGGGGTTATGATTATGTATGTATTTTTTTAATGTGGAATTATGACTTTACATTCGGACCTCGGTTTTGAGAAATTGATATCCATTATGGATTCGGCGGTCTATTATATATAAGTTTATTATTAGATATGTCTATCGTTTTCTGGGAATATTATGAGGATAAATTTGTTCTTATAAACTTGAAATACATCATGTAATTATGTTTCTTATGTTCTTATCCTTCGAAGTAAATTAATGGAAAAACTCTATCAAAGGGATCTTAAAACAAGAAAATTATTCATTTACATTTCTCAATGGTATTTTGACCCATTACATAATTATTGTTTTGTGATGGATAACCTTCCATTAACTACGTAATCCTTTGCTATCTGTTATCCTTTTAGAGTTAGTTTTTTACCCATTTCAATGTTTTCCTATTGGAAAACCTAGAATATGCGTTCTCAGGTGATCATTATACTTATATTTATTTCAATTAAAGTGAAATTTTTATTGAATCTTTTTCCATCGTGGGATTTTCAATGATGTTTCCAAGCCCAATTTAAACATTGTGAGGACCCAATTTTCAAAATGGGGGAATGCTTGCCCCCAAAATATACCCATGTTTTATGGTAAAAGTGGTCATTATAGTATGGTGTTGATTTTTCTATTATGTGGCCATATTGGGTTTTAATTTATTGGATTATTAGATATTTTGTTGACTTATGTGAATCCAATTTAAAATCATGAGTTTATCCCTGGTTATCACATGGGGAGGATAGGATTAATTTCTTTTTAAATTATTTCAATGTCTTATATTCGTGTGTTTCCTTTAACGAAATACAAGCATCCCAAATCACATAAAAAATATTGAGTTTTCACTATCCTGTGTCTAATCATCTATTTTTTTGGTGGATCAAATTGATGGGAAATCCATGGTATAGGATCATTTTATCACTCGGGATGTGTATCCTTAAAATTGGCGAGTTTAAATGTGAACGTACATCATTGAATGAAAATCTAGAAAATATAATTGATTATGAATTATTAAATTAAGAAATAGAATCCAATTAATCCCCTGGATAATCCCTTGGATCAACCCAATAATTTATTATCTATCCATTTTTTCTTATTTTATCTATGAAAGTGGGTAGTATACTTATGATGGTAGAATTGGAGGAGAAGAAAAAAATAAATAACAATCACTCTTCCGTTGTGTGAAGTGTATCACAAAAGATAATGTTAATATCCTAACTCCATAATAAAAAAGTATCGACATGATATGGAAAAATAAATACAAAATAATGAAGATGAAGAATAAGATGATCTTTTATTAAATAAATAAAGGTGAAAGAAAAACAGACATGGGAGTAATTGGCAATGCCATTACAAAATGAAAGCATGGAAATACATATGATAGAAATAAAAACATTTTTTAAATTCCCTTCACTTCCAGATCCATATATATGAATATTTAGAGGCATAGATACACCCCACAATAATAAATTCCATTCTTATTAATTTGGAGATTCAAAAGAGCATGAGAAAGTCAAGAGAATTTTGAAATTATAAATTGGTCTTGAAATTTTGTCAAGATTCGTACCCATTGTGATGTGTTGTTTTTTAATTTAGGAAACCGAATATGGTGGGATACTAGAAGATAATTATTATCTCCAATATGTCCTCTATTATCTGTAAAATGTTCAGGAAATTTTGTGCATTAGATTGGATGTTATGGTCTAAATGGTGGGAAGACTTTATGGGCATTCGGGTCGGTCCCAAAAGTGAAATGTACTTTTGGATCCAATTATCTCCCTGAAAAAATCATACTTATCTCTGACAATAGTTGAATGAAATTATCATAATATTTTTATATTTATAATTTAAAATTTTGATCTTCATTGGGCATGTTTTGTGGTCCCCATATCTGTTTGATTGGCCTTTGGTTCACAATGCCTTGACAAGAAAATTTATTAATTCATGCTGAAAAATATCCATCATCACATGAGAATCATTCATATATATAATGATGAAATATTCCAAACACAGTTATCAATCATATCAAAAAATTTCATATTTAAAAAATTAATATAATGTTCTCCACAAATAGATGATTGATTGAACCGAAATTTACATTTTAAAGATGAATTTCATTTGATTTGAGAAATGATGTTCAATTCCTATAATGCATAGAAATTTATGTTTCTGAACATGGGAGCATGTTATTATTAAGAAATCGACAATGAATATTATCCACCTTCAGCAGCTAATAACAACCCCACCATGTGTTTTTCTAGTCCTGAGGAAAATATATCTCAAATATGAAATTCGAATTCCATTTTCCAAAAACATTTTAATACACATATCTCACCTAAAGACGTCATACCAAAAAAATTATGAAACCAATCAAAATAACATAAAAGAAGATAGGTAAATATGAATATATGAAGGCCAATACCATTACTTTAATCAAATTCATCGACACATTCAACCAATTTCAATTTATCCCAATGAAGTGTTGCATGTCACAATAGACATGGGGGTTCATTTTCATTCACGGGAGAAAAGATGGAATTCTATGTGGAATAAAATTTTATGATTGAGATGTTTATTCATTTTTTTTCAATTTTTTGCTTTTATTTTTGTCATTTTTTTGAAATTTTTCCACAGAAATTGAAATTGAACTTAATCGAGTCAACCCATTTATCAATACTTTGCCGATGACTCCCAGGATCAATGAAATTTGGGAACCACGTGATGAACACATATTTGGGAATCATTTCATGTTTAATAAATCAAAAACAATTTCAAATTACCAAAAATAGAGATAAAATACCCATCTGCGTGTTAGAAAAATATAGAGTCACGATCCCCAAGTGCTGAAAGACAAACAATAAGTTTATCTATTTCTATACATGCAATTTATTTTTTTGAATAATAATTTTAAAATTAAAATGATCATCAAACCCATACCATTTATTATGGGACACCAAGAACTCAATCTAATACCCCACAATCTAGAGGATCTGCATAGTTTTTTTTATTAAATGGATGAAAATATAAACTGTGAAAAATTGCATCGTACAACCACACTTTCCAAAATCTATATACATGAAATTAAACAAGCATTAAAATACCACTCATGTCATGAAAAAAAATTTGATATCCATGTTCAGAGTTTGAAATGTGTGTAATCATGTTCAATGTTTATGGAATTTTTCTTTCCATACATGTTCTTATTCACAAAAAATATCATTTTTTTAATTTCATCTCCCCCCAACATATAATAACATTGTGCCTAGTGTTTAATGGAAAACTATATGCGGGAATGGTAGAGGTGTTAAAATATGAAATTGAAAATGAGAATCATGGAATGACATCACCTGGTGGTTGATGATGAAAGTGTGTTCAATAGTCTCCTTTAAACCTTTGTTCGAGTCTCATAGGCATGGACGATTGTGAAGAGATTTTAACCACGACCTATTATGTGTCCTTAAAAATTTAATTTATTAATTTTATTGTATTTTTTAACCTAAAAACCAAAAAATTAAATAAAATAAACTGATGATACATTGTCTTCTTTGTAAATTTTTCGGTAACATATTATTCATAGATCACACCACGTGACACAGATGAATATTTCACTAACTTTTCATACCCATCCTTACTCATAAAAGAAGAATAGGTCAACATTCAATGTTAATATTTTAAATATCAAAATGAAAAAAATTCAATCAAATTTATTGGAAATATAAAAACAATGGGTTTCCTCCCAAGAACCATTTTTTAATGTCTGTAGCTCGACATGGACCCCCCAAATTATCCAATTCCAACATTAATCATTTTTACAACCCCATTTTTTCCACATTAACATTATTGAGAGTAATTAATTTATTATAATTTTTTCATGTGAAATACCATGTTTAACAATGAGTGTGAAAGTCCAAAGAATCTTAGTAATGGTTTATTGACTATCATCAGGATTCTTTCCTACGATATCAAGGGTCATTCATTCTTTATGGGATTTTTGATGAAAATGGATGATAATTAAATGATCTATGTTATCATAAATAGATGGATTCTTGAGTTTGGAATGAAGTATCATAACTTTGAGTTCATTTTTATGGAATTTCCCTATTGATGAATGGAAATTTAACTAAAAAATGTTTTCTTCTCCATTTTTTTGAAATAATTGGTTCCTTTTGTAAATAAAAGTCATCCCAAAAATTTTCCATTTGAATGTAAAGAGTGGGTATAGAATCAATATTTGTTATCTCTTACAATGGTTCAATGATTGGGGATTCAAAAAAACATTATTGAAGTAATATTTCAGAAACTCAATAAATGATTTGAAATTTTCCTCTCTTGAGTCCAAAAAATCAATTTCATCTTGATTTAAATACCCTTTAACATTTAATTAGTCTTATTTAGTTTTACCATATCTATATGATACATCTTTTTTAAATTTATGATTTGATTTTGGGATAAAATATTCTTCTATCAGTGACAAGGAATGGACATCCGGAGTGGGATTGGGTTCCTTAGAAGTCTCAATGCTTTGTATTTCTATTCTCAGTGATAAAATATCTAAATTCATTTTAACCATTTATGCACACAATTGTTCATGATTTTTTTCAGGATTATGATTTATTATCGTATGTATATCATGGACTTCATCAATATTTATCTTTTCAATCATTCCTGATAGGGTTAGAAATTGATCTTTTAAACATTCTTCATCACAATGATCATTCATGTTATCATGTGTGGGGTATTCATTCAAAGGTTGATCAAAGTAATTAAAATAGGATATTGAATCCCAATTTGGATTTTCGAATTGATTCCATCATGAGATTGTAAAGGGATATTGTTTATTATACTCCATTGGATGCATTTGGGAATTTGGAATGGTGAGTTTTGGGAACCAAAAAAATTGAAAGGGGAAAAGAGAAGAGAAAAAATTATAAGAAAAGGAAATGAGGGAGAATAGAATGATTTTCTAAGGTGACTTAAATGGTCCCCAAAAATGGATCCAAATTTTGATTGCACTCATAGTTACCCATGTTGTATGGTGTATGCGGTCATTGTAGTACGTTTTTGATTATCGATCATCAGAGACCTATGATGAAACCTAATAAACATGCATTCTATGAAGGTTATGTAATGGTGTCGATTTATCTATGAAGTGGATACCTTGTGTTTGAATGGCATAATTGAATTCAATTTAAAATCATGTGTCGATCATTGATTATTGAATGTGCTGGATTGGATTAATTTCTTTTTAAATTATTTCAATGTCATAAATTAGAGTATTTCATTGAACGAAATACAACCATCCCAAATCAGTCACCATTTTGAGTTTTTACTATCGTGAGGAAAATCACCTATAAACTTGGAGGATAATATTGATGATAACTCCATGGTAGAGGATCATTTAAGCACTGGGGATGTGTATCCATAAAATTGATGAGTTTATTGGAGAATGTAAATCCTTAAATTAATATCTCAAAAATAGAATTCATTAGGAATTATTAAATTGATAAAAAATATCGAATTCATCCACATAATACTCCCTAGTATCATCCATTATTGTATTATACCTCTAATTATTATGTTCAATCAATGAAATCTGGTATTATACTTATGATGGTAGAATTAGAGAAGATTAAAAAATAAATAACAATCATTCTACCGTTGTGTGATGAGTTTTACAAATGATAATTTGAATAACCTCGCTCCATAAAGAAACAATATCAACATGATACGAAAAAAAATAATAAATTAAAAATAAGAATAACAAAATGATCCTTTATAAATTAAATTTAGGTGAACGAAAAACATACATGGTAGAAATTGAGAACGCCATTACAAAATAAAATCATGACAATATAAATGAAATAAATAAAAACATTTTTTTCAATTCCCATCACCACCATCTCTATATATAAGAATATTTGGAGCTTTTGATACACCACCCAAAAATAAATTCCATCCCTATTAATTCGGAGAGTCAAATGAGTGTGTCAAAATCTATGGAATTTTGACCTTTCATAGTTGTCCCGAAAAGTGGTATAGATTCATCCCCAATTTTGATATGTGAATTTGTAATTGAAGGAGGCCAAATCCGGAGGTGTTGTAGAAGCAGAATATTCTCTTCCATATTTCCTCTATAATATGTAAAACTTTTAGGAAATTTTTAGCAACCTTTTGGATGTTATGTTCAAAATAGTGGGAGGACCTTATGGGAGTTTGTGTCGGGCCCACCCTTTAAATGTAAAAATCGGATCCACTTATCTACATGAAAATGTCAAAATAATATCATACCATAGTTTAATGAAATGATCCTCATTTTTTTATCTTTCCACCGTAAAAATTTGAGATTCAAAGGTCTTGTTTCGTGGGCACCACTTCTGTTTGATGGGCCATAGGCCCAATATGCTTCTTCTAGAATCTTTCTACATTCAAGCTGAAAAATATCCAAATATATGGGGTTTAATTCATCAATAATATAAGATAAAATATTCCTAATAATTTTATAAATCATATACCATAATATCAAATTTAAAAAATTAATATAATTTTCACCACATATAGATGTTTGATTTGGCCCAAATTTACATTTTAAACCTCAATTGCATTTGAGATGGGAAAAGAAGTTCAATTTCTATAATGTAGTAAAATTAATGTTTATGGAAATTGAAACATATTATTATTATGATATTGAAAATGAATATTAGCCACTTTCAGTGCCTAGTAAGAGAATGATGTAACATACTAGGTATTTATAGAATAATACTTTTTATTATTTATAAATATTTTTGAAATTAATATTAATTTTAGTTTAAATGTGACACTAGGAATGATAGCCTACCAGACACACAACAATGGGTTTCTTCTAAATCATATCTTTCACACAAAACTGAGTTAGACCTAAAATAATAAAATAATATTATTATATTTTTAAATGGTACTTAACATCAGTACGTTTTATTGGAGAGAATGTACATATTTAATAATATTATGATTTTACATATTTTTAAATGTTTGAACATTTATCTTATGAATTTTAGGGGATTAAAATGATATTGAATACAATTTTAATCAAAAAATACTATAACATGTTTAAAATGTCATTCTATTTTCTTTTGACTATGAACTCTTTTTAATAAAATACTACCTTTTCATCTATTTTATTTATATAGTTAAATTTCCTTTTTAATTTGTTTTAAAGTAAAATTCGATTAATTTTTTATAATTCAATCAAATTATGTTCATTTTAATTAATTGAAATATTAAATTGGACATAAACACATGTCAATATTTTGAATGTTTTTACTTTTTAAAAACCAGTTTTATTTTTTTGACAAACGTCAATTAATTTTAAATTAATTTCTTCCAAATCTATTTTTTCAATTTAGAAAAGTTCATTCCATATTAGGAATTAGAATATTGAAATTATGTATATAGGAAAAAATTTTATGGACATTATGAAGAGTTACTTCAGTTATTATTTTTATTTACCATGGTAAAATGGTAAATCAGGTAAATAAGGGTAATGAAATAATATTATAGTAATATAAGCATACAATAACACATGTACTAATCCTATTGGATGAGATATTTATGAACATATTTATTATTGGGTAAAATAAGGACCCCATAGGTCCATTGGGGTGTGATAATGACATTTTATAATATTTAAATTAGTGAAAAGGTAAATATAATAGAAACATGCATCTCTTGACTAAAATAATGTTAATTTGGGTTTTATAAATGATCGTTATGATTATAAATAATAATTATAAATGTAAAAATATTTCTTATATCACAATATTTTATTTATAATTTTATGATATTATATAAATAAATATATTTATGACGCAATGATGATGCAACAATTAACTTATTAATGAAATATTCAAATATATGATATTATAAATATTAAAATAAATGTAATTTTATCATTTTTATGCCATCAACAAATTTTTTGGAAAACACTGACATGATTAGTATGTGTTAATGCCTTTGGTTCGAAGGAATCAAATTGTTAGGATTTTAACTAAATAATCAATTTCTAAATAGTGTCAAAATTTATATAAATGAGTTTAAAAAAATACTATTTTACTAAATGATATTATAGTCTAAAAAATATTATATAAGGAAAAATGATTTATATAGTGTTAAAAATTTCCTTATTGATCCACTTGTGGATCTATTGAAATAATATTTTAACTACAGTAACCATACTTTAAAAAAATACACGAAACCATGGTAATAGTTAATGTGTTTATCTAAGGGTTAAACCTAAAATGTATGGTTAATTTTGGAAACTAAACTTGTAAAAAACCAACTGTCTGAGAGTATTTCGACCCATCCTCTTATTAAACATTACTGTTATTTATTTGGATGTATTATAATTCCAAAATCAAGTAATAATAAAATTATATTTCAAGACATTCCTAAAGTTCCCTTCCTCCATCTAATAACAGGACACCACATATTCCCATATACTCACACATATCAAGCCCCATGTCCCATAAGTATTTTACTCAAATAAGCACCCAAATCCATCCATTACTCTTAGAATCCTTAACGTGGGTAGAAGTAAATTCAAGAAAACCTTTTGGCTAAAATCCAAAGTAGTCACCTGATTTAAAGGCAACATGTTCTATGAAGCTACATTCATTTATTTTATTCATCCAACCCCCAAAACCATATTTATTAAATTATTTTATAACAATACTATAATAGCATTTATAATAGGATGTCTTTTTTTGACAAGGGATTTACTTATACATTCAAACACCTCCATCTAATTGATATAGATCATACATTTTCTGTGGACGGTGAACTACTGCCTCACGAAATGATGATTGTTAAATTTTCTCATTCCCCTAATCATTGTGTAAATTATTTTTCAGTTGTATTTTTATATAATATATAATATATTTATATTGTCTCAATTATTCTGTAATTTTTCATTACAACATACATTTATGCTTACAATTGTTTGTAAATACGATAATTTCAATTCAGGAAGTGTGGACTACAGCCCCCTCAAAATGATATTACTTGTTCATTCCATACGTAGAACATATAATGTACAAATCTAATAAACATATGTAACATATATAACAAAGATATTATTGTATAATTTTAATATACCTATGTATATTTTATTTTTATTCCTTTAATATGACAAAGAAATAAAAGAAGTGTTCATGTGTACGTATGCCCTATCATCTCCATGAACAATCCATTTCATTTATTATATCCTACTATTATGAACCATTCTAAATAAATATATAAAGTATATATATGATATTTAAATCATTAATAATATTCTTGATGAAGATGGACTTATTACCACATGCATAATCTTCATCAAAACCAGATCAGTTTTAACTCAAATACCAATCATCAACAAAATGTCTGATATGTAATAAAATAATTATCTAAATGATATAACATGGTGAAATGTTATATTATATAAATAATTAAATTTAAAAATGTTTTAACTAAAGTTGAAATAAATTTATGTTTATTTTTCAGGAAATTAAATAACAAACTAGAAAAGTTAGTCTCAAGGTAAGGGTCATCGTCCCAATCTTCTTTAATTGATGCATTGCTTGATAATATGAATATTTATTTCTCTACAAGGTCTATATACAACCACTCGGACATTTCATAATCATACTATACCAATACTAATGTTATTTACTATATCATGGAGATTATTATATAAATGTTCAAAGTGGTATGAGACACCTTTAACATTTAAATATTTACTTGTAAAATATTTTTCTTCCTGATATTAAATTACATATTATTTTATATGGGTATAAACATAATATACATGAAATTTTATTTCTCCATTGATTTTAATTCAATGTTATCGAATGTAATATTTTTATACGATGTTTTTTACTTTCAATAAAAAATCCCAAAATGAATGTTTTTAAACGTACACGGCGATAATGAATTCTCCACCTCCGTTATAGTTATTTGATATTTGGATTCATATATATGGATTAATGTCCTTTTAAACGAAAATAAATCCCTTATTCCTTTATTTGGATATATTTGTATTGAAAATGGTTTCTTAAATACAATCGTATTTTTATAATGAAATGTTTTTCATATGGAATTAGAAGATGCTGTCACAAAAAGTTTAATGATGAACATTTATTATTCATGAAATGGAACATAATAATTATATGAAACATGTAAGCCTGATATATATTATATGATGGTTTGAACCCCATTATATCTATTGGATGATACCAACATAGCTTATACAAAGGGTTCAACCCCATTATAGACCAATGGTGTTCCCGATATAGCCTATACGAAGGGTGATCACCATTATATATCTCCAATTAGGAATTCAACAATATGGTTATTGAATTAGAAAATTTTTGAAAGGTGTTTTTGTATATGATTTATTATGTCACTTAAATGATAATTAAAGGCTTCTCTTGGTTTTAGAGTTTTTGGTTGAGAAAAAAGTATGAGTGTTATTCATGTTAGTTTTTTTGTCTCATCTTCTCAATGAACACTGAATGGGTTATCATTTTTTAACTATACTAATGGTTTTTCATTATTTTTATATCCCATACTGAGCTTTTTCTTCTCATCACATGTTTTTAAATGATTTTACAGGATTTATGGGAGAATAATATCATGTATGGAATCAGTGAAATATTATGATGAGTAAACATTAAAAAAACCATGTTTCTATTTATATGTTTGTATGTTATGGAAGAAATAGATACTTTTGTAAGTATCCAATTTGTATTTCTATGTTTTATTATGTAATAGTTGTGGAATAATTCACTAAATCACTAAACCTAAAACGATCCTCAATATGAATTATTGACATAACTCAAGATTATGTAATGCTTATGGATGGGGCCTTATAGTTGGTATCAGAGGTCAGTTTAGATAAATTTAGAGGTTAGGATGGTGTTAATTTCATTCATTTAGAGGATTTTACATTATAGCAATGTTAAATGATGTAGCATTTTGATATTACCTTCTTTCATTATCTAAACTATGTCGGTTCAGAATGGTTTTCCATAGAGGAAATGGTAAAGTTATAATGGGAAGGAATTGAGAGGAAAACAATATTTAAAAAAATGAGGTTGTTGGAATTGGTACAGAGTGGTTTGTTGTAGTGATGGATCATTTGACTCAGGCTAAAAATGGAAGTGGTATACATGGACAAGATCATCCTGATCACCCAATGAATAATATGTTAGTAGTGGAAAATTTGATGAGGCAATATCCGCCCTTAATTTAAAGGATAATATGACCTAGTGATAGCTGATGGATGGATCAAAACCCAAGAGAAGATATTGGATGTCATGGGATGCTTTAAACATCTAAATTTAACTAATGTTGAGTATCATTTTGAAGGTAAATCTAATCGACCATGGTCAATAATTAATAATAGTATGGAGACAAATAATCTTTATGCCATGGAATAGGAATTATTTAAGTATTTTTTACATTAAAAATATTTCCCTAATGTTGTTCGGCTTTGGATGAAGAAACAATTCCTGGAATCAATGAAAAGGGATGGAGATTCTATTGTCACATTTGAAAAAAACGTCACAATATTGTCTAGGTATGTTCCGAATTTTTTTCGACACATTGATAGTAAAATTAATATATTTTACTTAGGATTGAAATTATTTCTTTGAAGAGATTTGGCCTCTACATAATTTAAAATTTATGAAAAGTTTGTTTGTTGTGCTGTGAAAATTAAAATAGAGTTTTCTGACACTTATGTTCCATGAGATGATAAGTTTAAGAAATGATCATGGTTCTAGGAAATTGAGATGAAACCAAATATGAATTATTGATGTATGCACAAAACATGTTCCAAGTGTGGTAAATAAAATTTGGGGAATTTATTTCATGATCTAGAATGTTTTACTAGTGTGGTAATTTTGGTCACATGGTTTATGAATGCAATTAAAAGATCCTTGAATAGTCCATTAATGAGATAACAAATATCCAGTATACAGTAAGATGATCTAGCTGCAATGAGTTGGGACATTATGAAAATAAGGGTCAAAAGTTAATTAAATCGGGATTAAATCTGTATGATTGGAAACAAAAAGGATTGGGGAAAACATTTTCTGCTACTATAGTTGATATTGAGACATCTTGTGAAGTGATTAAAGCTCCTGAGAGCTCGGTATTTTTCAAAGGATAACGATCATTTCATCGTTTGAGACACATGTTCTGTTGTTGTATGTGGTTTGACAAAAAGTTATTAAGGACCATTTTAGGAGATGTTTTATGAGGTTATGTTTATGTATGGTTTGTTTAGATTTTTAAGTTTTTATTTACTTTATGATCGCATTTATAAGATATTGATATCCTCTATGGATTCTGTGATATTTTATACTTAAGTTTATTCTTAGGGATATACATCATATTCTGGTAAAATTATGAATATGACATTGTGCATATAAAATTGAAATACATCAAGTTATTATGCTTCCTTATGTTCGTATTCTAGGAAGTAAATTAATTCCTCAACATTTTCAAAATGATCTTAAAACAAATTCATTATTTATTTACATTTCATAATTTTTTTTGATCCATCACTTAATTATGGTTTTGTGATGGATAACCTTCCAATGACTATGTTCTCTATTACTCTCTTCTAATATTTGAGAGTTAGTTTAACCATCCTTGTCAAATTTTCCTACATGGAACCCTAGAATATGATATCCTAGTTGACATTGGTACTTATTTTTGTTTATTTTGAAGTGATATTTTAATTTACATTTATTCTAATGTTGGATTTTCAAGGAAGTTTCCATGCCCAATTTTAATATTTGCAAGGACCCAATTTCCAAACGGTGGAATGATGTAACATCCCAGATATTTATATAATAATACATTTTAATATTTATTAATATTTTTGAATATAATATTAATTTTACTTTAAATGGGACTCTATGTTTGATAGCATACCTAACATAGAAGAACATTATTCTCCTAAATCTTACGTTGCACACAACACTGAGATATAACGAATAGTAATACAGTAAAAATATTATTATTTTAAATCATCATTAAATCGTAGATATTTTATTGTAAAAAATGAGAAACATTAACAATATTATGATTTTACATATTTTTTAAATGTTTTTATATTTATCCAATTAATTTTAAAGGCTTAAAATGAGAATGAAAGCAACTTTAATAATAAAATACTATAATATTTTTAAGAGGTCATTTTACAGCCTTTTGAAGGAGATACCTTTTATAAGTTGATTTTTCACTTTTATATGTTTTTTTTGATAAAATAAATTTCTTATTTATATGAGGGACATCAAAATTTACCTAGGATTATTTTTTTATATATTTCTGATAAAATATATATTTTTATGAAACGTGAAAAATATTGTATTGTAATTCAAAACTGCATTTTCATATAACTTATGTATATAGTAAGATTTTCATTATAATTGGGGTTATGTTGAAATTGTATTAATTTTTTATCATTTAATTCAATTATGTTTATTAAATGTTGTTTCACATTTAATTTTGACATAAACATTTGTCAATCTTTTGATAGTTATTATTTCTTAAAAAACTATTTTTTGGTTTTGAAAATGAGAATGAATTTTAAATTAATTTCTGACAATTCCGTGTTTTCAAATTGGAAAAGAGGATTCCATATTTTCAAATATATGGCCCAAATTATTTTAAAAGGTTAATTTTAATTTTTGTACATAATGAATAGTAACCTTAGATATTTTTATTATTTACCATAGTTAAGGGGTAAATCAGGTAAATGATAGTAAAAAATATATTATAATAATATATGACTTCCATAAAAAGTGTATTAATAAAATTGGATGAGATATTTTTGATGATTATCATCCTTGGATCAAATTCAGGATCCCAATGAGCCACTTATGTGTGATAATTTCCTTTTATAATATTTAATTTAAAAAATGGGAAAAATAAGATAATCATGTATCTATTAACTAAAACATTATTAACTTTGTTTATATAAATACTTTTTTTAACTATAAATATTCATTATAAATATGAAAATATTTTATAAATCATGGTTATTTATTTATATTTTCTAAACATTAAAAAAATTATTATATTTATGACACAATGATGATGCAGTGATTACCTTATTAATGAAATATTAAATAAATGATATTATAAATATTAAAATAAAATCAATTTGAACATTTTGAAACCATAAAATAATTTTATGGATGAAATTGAAATGAAAGGGATGATTTAATTCCTTTGGTTCTAATTAATCAAGTTTTTATGACTATAACGAAAAATCAATTTCGAAAAAGTGTCAAAATTGACATAAAAGTGTTTTTAAAACAAATACAATTATATTGAATGATATAATAGTCATAAAAATCTATTATTAATAAAAACTTCTTATATAATGTTTTAAATATCATTAATTGTCATATTCTAGTTCACATGGTATTTTATTGTAAATATAGTAACAAAATATTATGAAAATATAAGAATACACGGTAAGAGTTAATGTTTTTAACTAAGCATTAAAGCTAAAAGATAATGTTAATATTGTGACCTAAACCATCCTAAAACCTATTTTTTGATATTATTTATACCCATAATCATATTAACCTAAAACTTTATAACTGTTTAACTATTATAATTCCAAAATCAAGTTATAATAAAATAATATATCAAGACTTTCTTAAAGTTCCTATCCTCCCTCTTATAAAAGGTCAACACATATACCAACTTCATCACACCTCTGAATCCCATTAGATAATAAAAATTTTGATAAATTAATCTACCAAGATCCCTCACTTTCCCCTATAATAATTACCATGGTTCAGAAGTAAATTCAACAAAATCCGTTTGACTAAAATCAAATGACGTTACGCGATTTAGAGGTAACTTCATACCTCAAGCTATTTTAATTTATTTTCAACATCCAACCCCAAAACCAATCATTATTCCATTATTTTATAACTAAACCAGTATCATAAGTATACTAGAATGTTTTTATGACATTTTTTTGACCTATAATTACAAAAATTTACATCTACTGGATTTAGATCATACTGTTTCTGTGTACAGTGAACTATTGCCTCACGAAACAATGATTGTTCAATTTTCTACTACCACCACTAATGGTGGAAATTATGATGGGGAATTAGTTTATTTTATATATATTATCTTTATATTATCTTTATTCTTCTGTAAATTGTATTTATAACATACATTTATGCTTTTCATAGTGTGTAAATGAGAGAATTGCATTTGGGGATGTGTGGACTACTGCCCCCTCAAAGTGATATGACTCGTTCGTTCTATGCATGGAACATATATAGGATTGAATTAATAAACATATGTAACATATATAAAATAGATATTATATTGTATTATAAAATAAATATGTATATTTTATATTTTATACCTTTAATATGACAATGAAGTTGAAGTAGTGTTCATGCGTATGTACACCTTACCGTCTCATTGAGTAGTACATTTCATTTATTATCATCAAATGTTATAAACTATTATAAATACATAAATAAAATATATATAGGATATTTAAATCATGAATTTTATTCTTTAGATAATGGACTTGTGAGGAGATGGATAATTTTCATCAAAACAAGTTCATTTTGACTAAAATGCCGAACATCAAAAAAACATCAGACATGAACTCAAAAACGTAACTAATTTCTTTAACATGGTATTAAGTGATATAAAATGAATAATAAAACGTTAAAAGATTATAATGAAATTATTAATCAACATATATTAATTATTCAATAAATTAATGAACGAAGGAGAAAATTCGGGCTCAATGTAATAGACTTCACCTCAATCTCCTTTTATTGAGGAATTTCTTTATTTTATGCACATTTATTATTTTATAAGGTTTATATACAACCACTATGACATTTCTAAACCATATTTTATCTATATTATTGTTATTTACTAAATCAAGGAGATTGATATTTTAATGTTCAAAGTGGTATAAGACATCTTCAACATTTAATGATTTAATTATCACATATTTTTCTTGCAGATATTAAATTAAATATTTATTTATATGTGTATAACATGAATATACAAGTAATTTTATGTCACTATTGTATTTCATTCATTTTTTTCAAATGCAATATTTTTATACGTAGTTTTTTAATTTCTTTACAAAAATGTCAAAAGAAATGTTTTTTAATGTATATGGCGACAACAACTTCTCCACAGCTGTAACATTTATTTTATATTTGGATTTCTATATTAGCCTTAATGAATATTTAAATGAAAATAAATCCCTTATTCCATTATTTGGATATCATGGTAATTAAAATGATTTCTTAAATAAAAATTTAATTTATATACAGAAATGTTATTTATATGGGATTTGAAGATGATTTCGAAAATTATGAGTGTTATTCACGTGGAAATGAAATTTTCATCCACTCAAATAACATAAAATTGGTTATCAAGTTTTGACAAGGCTAATGGGTTTTCATTATTTTTATCTCCCTTGCGGAGTGTTTTTTTCACAGACAATATTTTTAAATGTTTTAATAGGATTTATGGGAGAATATAGTCAAGGATGGAATCAAGTAAAATTTATGATGATTAAACAATAATATAAACAAATATTATTTTAAAAAAAATTGTTATGGAAGAAAAAGATTCTATTGGAAGTGTCCACATTGTATTTTTATCTTTTTCTATGTAAGTGTAATGGCCTAATTATTTGAATCTCTAAACCGAAAAAGATACCCTATGTAAATTCTTTAAATAACTCAAAATTAAGTAGAATTTAAGGCTAGGGCCTTATATTTTGTGGTGTTGATAGATAACTAACTAAATTAGTTTTGGAGGTTTTAGTACGTCATGCACATGATTAATTGTTTGGTTTACCAATTAATGGAATATGATATTAATGTAGGTTATTAAATAAAAAATCAGTATATTTTATATAATTATTTTATAATATAATCATTGTTGAAGAATATTGTTAGGATTTAGAATAAGAAATAAAATGAAAATTCTCAGTTAGGAAAAATACTTTTTTTTCTGAAATTCTTTGTATTTGTGAAACAAAAGAATTATTAATGTGGATTAATAATAAAAGTATGAAATTTAAAAAATTATTATGTATTTATAGATTGTTTTTTTGGTCGTGTCTTAACAAAATGTATCTTTATGTGTGGATAGAAGAGGAGCGATAGTGCCCTATTATAATTGAAATAATTGAAATACATGTAAATTTTCAATGTTTTCCAAAATTACTTATAATTTTCATACTAAAACAGATCCAAAATGACTCATTATCAAACATAGGATGATATAAGGTTGAACTATTTCTAGAAATAACCAATTGGACAAGTTTTTATGTCATTTTAACCCTTATATTTTTTTAAAAGGATGGTGATAAAGTCCCATTTATTATTAAATCATAGAAAAGACCTCTTTTAACTGGGTAGAGGAAAACCCATTACATACCCTGAAGGACCAATGAGAATTTATCCAATTACATGGATTGTAGGACCAATTGTTTTGGCCTAAGGCCCATTTTGTGAATATTAATAATAGAGTACCCATCTTCAATAGTACCACTACAGTACTGGACACCGCTATAGTATACTGCTACCGCTACTGTACTGTTACACTACCCTTCTCTTAATGGGTCTTGAAGCACCATTTTTCATGTAGGATTTTTGGGTGCTTACCACTAATCCAAATTCCAACTACAAAATGTTTGTAAGTGTAACGCTCGCCTCCCACTAAGGGGCCCCGCCTTACACAGAGTGCACTGCATGTTCCCAGGATAGGTAAATAGTATTGAATCACCCTATCTAAAATATGCACAGTGTCTGAGTCTATCATGACTCAAGACTGTGCCAATTCCAATGGAGAGTTAGGGGTACAACCAGTGGGTACCAATCGGCTAACACCCCATGGGAAAAATGTGTGAAAGGGTAATGCTCGCCAACCACTGGGGGGCTCTGCCATACCCAGAGTGCGCCACAAGTTCCCCAACTAGGAAAATGTCTTGGAATATCCTTATTCATAATATGAAAAATGCTTGAGTCTAGTGGGACTCGAGCCTGGGCTAGTTCCAATGGATAGAGAGGGGTACAACCAGCGGGTAACACTAGGCTAACACCTTATGAGAAAAATGTGTAAGGGTAATGGTCGCCTCCCACTGGGGGGTGCCATACCCACATCACGTCACATGTTCCCCGGCTAGGAAAATAGCATTTAATCACCCTTTGAATAATATTCACATTGTCTGAGTATGGCAGGACTTGAGCCTAGGCGAGTTCCCACAGAGAGCGAGGGGTACAACCAGCAGGTACCACATAGCTAACACCCCATGGGAAAGACATGTGTATGGGTAATGCTCACCTCCCACTGGGGCCCCCACCAAACCAAGAGTGCACCCCATGTTCCCTATCTAGGAAATTTATTTGAATCACCCTGTGTATAATATGCATAGTGTCCGATTCTGGAAGGACTCGAGCCTGGGCTTGTTCTCACATAGAGCGAGGGGTACAACTAGCGGGTAACACACGACTACCACCCTAAGGGAAAAATGAGTTCTAGGTAACAAGTTACAAGTGATTTCCACACCACGATCCATCTAGGTCCCATTCACCACCTTCATGCCGCTTTTCCCCACCTAAATTCGAGTGGTGTGAGAATCGAACCTGTGCAGGTTCCATTGATATGGAGTGGATTCCATTCAAAATTTGTGTAAGGGTAATCTTTTCCTCCCATTGGGGAGGGGAACCATACCGAGTGCACGCTGCATGTTACCCAGCTGCGAAAATTTCATTGAATCATTATGCAAACCCATTTTATCCTTAGCTATAATAATTATTTTTTACTATTTTTACACTTTATTGGGAAATAAAAATTTGTTAACCATATTATATAATATTATTCACTATTATTAATCATATTTAATCCATTTTACCAAATTAAATTCACATAAGTTTAAGCATTTAATTTAAAATTAAACCCACATACACGATGAAAAAATGATTTTCCAAATATTTTTTTTAAAAGAAAAAAAACATTTCATAAAACAAATTCAGATTAAAATTTTAACAATGATATAAATTGGTTTAAATATAACTTAATTTAAATGATATTACTTTTAAAAATTTCATAAAAATTGAACCATATAAATTCATTAAATGAAAATGAATTTTTCAATAAAATATATTTATTATTAATATTCATTAAAAATTAATATTTTAAAAAAATTCTGAAACATTCACCCTACGAAAATTTTTCATGTTAATTTCAAATATGAAGTTATTTTTTTCAAATAAATTTTGTAAAATTGAAAAAAAATCATTTTATTATTTATTCACTAAAAGGAATTTTGAAGAAAAATATATATTTGAAACATATAAATACATTACTAAAAATTAAGTACTTATTTGCCTATATATTTTATTATCTAAATACATTATAATTAATTTTTAGAATTTTCTTTTTACTATTCATACCACGATGTTTAATGTCAAGTTTATAAAAAACATGTTTAAATATTAATATAAAAAGTATATCGTGATTTGGTAAAACATGGTGTTTTGTGTAATGAAATCTATATAATAAATTAAATATATTTGAAAAAAATATTCCAAAAAATATTGTGGTGTAACATTATTTTTTATCATTTGGATCCTTGGAAGAGTATGTGAACAGTAGTTATGTATATGAATTGATATGGGTGTTATCAATAAAGATGATTTATGATTTCTTTAATTCTATAACAAGAATTATGGGTTGAATTCATTTGTTTCTTAGTTGTGTTAATGACTCTTCAATGTGGAAGGTTGTTTATAATATTTTTGAAATACACATTCCTTGTATGTCTTCAATTCATCATTTCCTCCAAGGTAGGAATTATATTTCTCTTTATCCTCAAATGATGGATCTTTTTAGGGTCGCTGAAACTGAAATCCTTTATTTAATTTGGTTTTCTCAGAATAAGGTGATTCATGATAGATTTTCCTTCTCAGTAAGTGGGGTTTTATCAGCTACTATTGCTACTATGCGTAATGTTGATATTCCAAGGAAGTAATTTTGCTTCAAATTGGTTCACGATTTATCCTTTCTGAATTAGATAGGCGTTAAGGGAAACTTTAGGACACCGCATGGTACATTTAATGTATTTTGGAAGGACCCTCTTTTTGGTTGGTTTAAAGTTAATTCAGATGGTGCGTAGTTGTAATCCGAAGATTTTTTGTTATGATGTTATTTTCAGAAATCATAAAGGGGATGTCGTTAGTTGTTTCCATGGTACTTATGGCTTTGCTTCCTCACATGATGCCGAAATTCTTGGCATTATCATTGCTATGGATCAATCTGTGAATCATGGTTGTGATAATTTATGGATCAAGAGTAATTCAACTATAGTTGTTTCTACCATAAGGATGGGTCTTTCTCACTGGTCTTGGAAGCTAACTAATTATTGGATGAATGGTTTGGAGCCTCTATTTTCCTTGAATCGTATTATTTCTCACATTTATAGGGAAGACAATTCTGTTGTTGATGGCCTGAAAAATAAATGTGTAAATGGATTTTATTTTGTTTAGCATGATCATGTTCTAGATGATCTCTAATATTTTCTGAAAAGGGATTATGACAAGTTTCCATGTTTTAGACTTCTGTAAGTTGTCTTTTATCTCTTTTTGAGGATATTTTGTAAGGTTTGTTTCCTTGTGTTATGTTTTATTTCATTGGGTTCAGTTTTCCTAGTTTGATTTTTTTTCATCTTTGGATTGGTTTGTTTCTATTTTATCTATAGGAATTAAGTGGAAGGTTTACAGTTCTCTATTAATTACTGCACTGGTTTTCATGATGTATCTATTAGTTTGCATTCTTTTTCCTATTTTTGATCGCTGCAGATTTTTTCAGGGCATCTTTCATGGAGTGTTGTCCTGGAGTGGACTGTATTGTTGTTGTTCTAATAGTGTTCTTATCTCACGGGAGATTTGCATGATCCTAAGCTCGAAGGTTTCATCTTGGATCATCCCTTGTTAATGAGGAATTTCCCAAGAAGATGGCTTCACTTACGGAAGACATTGTGAATGATTCCTTGGAACTGCACAAAGAGCTCATGATTTTATAGGGGTCTTTCTATGTACCTGAAGCCTTCTGTTACGGACTCCATTGTGCATAATCTTCTTCTTATCTTCCAGAGCCCTCATTATTTCAATGGTTTTTTCTTGTTTCTTGGTTTTTTTGTCATTCACAATAACCATACATTATGGTTGTTTGGTGTTTCTTGTTTGTATTTTTCCTTGTATTGTTTTCTTTTTTTGTAAATAAAATTCCATTCATTATTCTTTAAGGGGAGAATAAAAATTACTTGTTTTAGTCAGGGAATGTTTCTTATTGTTATATATAAAAATGATCTTAAAATATTATTGAGGAAAAATAATTTTTACCTATTATTCATAAATTTTTGGGAATATATATGAAGCAGGAATATGAAGTCTAGGTTCTAAACTACTATATAGATTGTACAAGTTGGTGAATTTTGAAAAAAAATAATTGGTTTAAATGTTCAACATTGATTATTTAAAATAAAATCAAATCCATTAAATCCATGGTTGTTAATAAAGAAGAGTAATAATTCAATATGACTAGATTATACAAAATATATCAGTTGTAGTTTCTGAAACTCCATGGAATGTCTATATTAGTTATGGATGATATCAAAATAAAATCATTGATTTTGATGTGTATGTGATACTAAATGTAAATTTTACAATGTGTTGTAAATATACAGGAGTTCAAAATCAATGTAATAATCGATTGAACTTGCAGTTTGTATTCATTAGATGATGTAAATTGTAACTATATTGAGAATTTCAATGTAATGGATTGTATCAAGCTCAAATGAATCTAATTAAAATATTTTTACATTATCTTATATCCCTTATGTGATATTTTATTTTGTTTGATTACAAATATTTTTTATAAATATGTATGATATTATAAAATTTATAAACATTGATTATGGATTATCAAATTCTATATGATGTTTTGAGAAGATGATATAGATATAAAGTACTTATCCAGGTTAAAATGATTGTCTATCTCTTTGTTAAAATATATGTGAATGTGTTCCTAGCACACATTGGTGGTATTTTTTAAAAAATATTCTTCTAAAATGAAAATGTTCCAACCTCATAGAACAAAATATATTACTTAGTTTATTTTTTTAATATCCATACTAATAGGAAATAAATCTTATTTCACAACACAAAAGGTTTTGTGTATCTCAGAAAGATATTTTCAAAATAATATGTTATTTAAGAGGATAGTGGGAGTATGTTTGGACTTAAATAAGTTCAAATTTTTCAAATAAATAATTAAATCAAACTAGTTTTAATGTTAATTTTACATAATATCATAAGAGAGTTAGAATGTATTAGTAAAAAATAATGTAGGTAGGTATATGATTAAAATGGAATTATTTTACAAAATAGGTTTACAAATATGATGATGTTGAACTTAGAAGGCATTATAATTAAAAAATAAAATTTAAAATCATAATATTCGATTTTTTGAAGTTACAATGATTCAATATGGTCTAGAAATTTAACAGTTAGGAATATGATTCCTATGTCTCACAATTATTCAAACCAGACTACATCATATTGTTTTTCTAGTAAATATTTCAGTGAGAGTGTTTAATTAGTTGGAAACATAAATAAATTATAGGTATTATATGTGATTTAATGAGTTAACCAAATCTTGAATGTGTATCAAACATAAGGCTGATTTGGCAGTCTATCATACAGGATATGTTAAATCGGTACTTGTGTTAGTTTTGTTAGATTTTCATAACAAGTTTATGAATAATAAAATGTATCAAATTTATATGGAATCACTTTTTTATAATTCTTAATCATTTTTTATATAAATTTATATATAAACATACATTTACTGAATTAAAAAAATATTTTTCCTCAGAAATTATGCAACACCCTCGTATTATGAGATATTTTATTTTTTGAACTAATTTTATCTTTTTGATAATTGACATTTCATGAAACATTGGTTATAGTTTTTTATATATATAATCAATAATTCATAATTTCATTAAATTCTACACCAAAGTATGATTGTGCTATATGCAACACTGACATTTCTTGTGTTACACGCAACATAGAGATTCTGCAGAACAATAATTTATTATTATAATTATTTAAATGAGATAACTATAAACTAGGAAATAATCTTGGTAATAATAATAGTAATAAATACTTTTTAAATTTCATTTACAAGGGTTTTATCTAAATAAAACATTTTTAAAATTAAATATATAATTCCTGTGAAAGTCATTATATGTTTAAAAATACTATTTTTTAAAGGAATTACTTTTTATGTCATTCTATGAAAAATAATAATACTAATTTTATAGACTCATAGAAATTTAATTTGATAAAATAATATTCATTTTTTAATTCATAATTTCAAAATTATCTAAGTCTGAATGTAGGTATTTTTCTGAGAAACATCATTTTTTGGAAGAATAATGAAAAATACTAAATTTTAAATCAAATCATCTTTTTTGTATAAATTATTTATGTAGATAAATTATATTTTAGTTTGGTTTTAATGTAAAATTAGATCAATTGTACATATGTTTATCTAATTCAGGTCAATTAAATCTTTTTATATTGAAATTAGATATAAAAGATTAATGAACTGTTGAATATTGTAGCTTTAAATTACTAATTTCTCACCACGTATATGGTATTAACATTGAGCTTAATTTGTCTACTAATGACAATATAATTATAAAAAATGTACATAAATATTTATAATCAATTTAATTTGTAAATTTTAACTTGATAAACATAATTTTTGACCAAAAACATTAATGAAAATGATTATGATTATTTATAATGAATAAAGTAAAAATAATCTTAATAAAGGAAAAAACTTAATATTAAGGGACCAAATGATATAAAAAATCCCCAAAACTCATTTTATGGACATATGTAGTCAAATAAACATCAATTATTGCGTGTTTTTTGTTTTTTAATTACATTTTATAGTTAAAAACACGGGTACATCTAACTTGTTTTTAAAAATACCAACTGTGTCCTTTCCCTCCACTATAAAATTCACCACCTCTCAGTCTACATTACACCACTCAAACAACATAAGATTAAACAATATCATCCTAATAAAATATATAAAATTACTCCCTCAATTATTGAATCTTCCCATTGGTCAGAAATCCATCCAAGGAAGCCGTTTTATGTAAACTAAAAGGAGTTACCCAAATATATGGTAGCAACTTTCCTCAAACTCCTTTCTTTTATTTTCATTCTCCACAAACTCAAATATCCTTATTACAGGCTTATATAAAAACATATTTATAATTAACATACTTATATATTTTTATATTAATGTTTATAGATAAACTTACACACACTTTCATTTAATGGGTAACGAGTATATCATTATTGTGTAGAGAAAACTACCGCCTCAAGAAGTGATGTTGTTTGTTTTTCATTTAACATATTTCATGATTCCTAATTATGATGTTATAAATGATTATATATGATATATATGATATATATTATTTATATATTCTTATTTAATTTTTTCATAATGTATAGCTTTATACATTCCGAATTGTGTAAATATGATAGCATCATTGGTGGACGTGTGGACGGTTGCCTCCTCAATGTGTTGACATTCATTCACACTCTACCTAAAATGTATTATTGATTAGTTTTGTGAACTAATATGATATATATTATATAATAATAATAATACTATAATGATTATATATATACGTATATATAAATATCTTTCATTTACATTTGTTCTTTCCAGATGATAATAAAATGTAAACAATATTCATGCGTACGTACAATCTACCATCTCCACGAATGGTGTCTTCCATTAAGAACATCTATTCAATATAGATTATTATAATAAAATTATACATTATATAAATTATATTTATACCATGTTTTAATTTATCAAAATCATGATATATTTATAAGCTCTATTTATATAACAAATTAAGATACATACAAAATAAAGTAGGTATTAGTTGAAGAATAACCCTAACATGGAATTTTCAATAAGTAGTTAATATAAGTTAATAATAAAATTATATAAATCATTATATATGAAAATAATATTATTTAAAATATTTTTAAAAAACGTACAATTATTATACTTGAATCTTGTTTGAGAACGAAGAGAGTTTGGACATAAGGAAAGGGAATCACATATCACTTTTAATATCTTTGAGATACTTTACATGTTCACCACTCTTTTCTATTTCATGGTGTTGATACTGATCATGAATGTATTATATGATTATTATTCATAAATATATGGGAATTTACATATCCATTCTATAATATTTATTTAATGGGGTTTATGTTTCAAATATTACCAAATCAGTAAGATAGTTTTGTCTCAATTTTTATTCTTTGAGACACACGTTTTGTAATGAACCTACATTATTTTTTGAGGGTTTTATACTAAAATTTGACATGTTATATTTTAAATCTTATTATTTTAATGATATTTTATTTTTCATGTGATTTAATTTTCTAAAATGGGGTGTATGGTTCACTATTACCAATTGATAAGATTTTATTGAAACATTCTCATATCTTTTCAGGATTGTTTATGATTATTCTTCCTTTTTTGAAATATTCTAATCCATATATAATGAAAAATCATTAATTATCACATCCTCTTGTTTTTAATAATATTATCATGTACTAATGCCCTTTTCCCACTCTCTGGAACTTAATATAAATATGAAAAATGTTTTTATAAAAGACTAAATTTAATACATCTTTTAGTTATAAATCTATAAATTTAAAAAAAAATGATTTCTAAAAGTGTGTTAAAATATGTTTTAATATTTTAACATGATGATAAAATAAATTCTTACAAATGATTCTCCTTTGTACAAAATGGTTTCAAAAAAAATTTCATGTCATTTTCTAATCAAGGAACCTTTATAAAACTTTATGGTGTAAATGAAATGTTCAGCAAGTACAGATGTTCCCACCATTATGACCATCATTTCCATGATACTTACATTATATGTTTACAAATTAATTTTTTTTAAAAAAAAATCCGTATATTTTTTAAATTTCTTGATTGTAAAATGGTTTTCAACGAAAATGGATTTTCAAAATATATTTTCTGTTTAAAAAGTGTTTTAAATGATTTTCAAATAGTACATTATAAGATTTAAAATGTATGTTTTTGAAGGAAAATATTTAAATTAATTAAAAATAGTATTTTATGTTTTCAGAAAAACTACATATAAAATGGATTTCATGATTTTTTATGCATCATTTATAATTTTTTGAAGAAAATAGTTTTCAAAAATATTTTCAGGATTGTTTATAATATTTCAAGGAAATAATTTTTATAAATTATTTCATGTATATTTTACAATTTTTCATGGAAATAGTTTTTAAAATTTTCATTAATTCTTAATTTTAATTTTCATGTTATTTTTAATAAAAATGGGTTTTTAAAGGTTTTCCATTTTAAATATCATTTTTTTCAAATATGAAAGGATATTCTCCCTAAGAAATTATTTTTAAGAGATATTTAAATGTTATTTAACATCTATTATAAGTTTCATTGATGTTACTCATGCCTATATGTGAAATGATATTATGGTTTCATTCATATTATTTCTCAAATGATTTATGTTTTTATGGCATGATTTTTATGAATCACGTTTATCATTATTGATTAATATTCTTTTTAAACACACTTATTTTCACATGATATTATTTTGATGAGATGATTATGAAACATTTTTCATTTCCACAAGTTATTTTATGATTTAATGTTTCTTATACTCATTAAATTTCATGGGTTATGATACAATTTTTAATAATATTGTCTCACATGCATGTATGGTTTCATTATGATATGGGAGGGACATATATTTTCATCCATTGCATTGGTTGAAAATTTATATCTCTTGAGATCATCTAAGATGGTCTTGGGAGTGAACCCTGACTACTAATATGGAAATGGGAGTAAACCATTACTACCATGATGGTATAGTAAGTGAACTAATAACACTATAATATTATGTGTAATTAACCCACACTATCATTATAGCCTTGGCATTGATTTGATTAATACTAAGTAAATCATTATTAAATTCTTATGTGTTTGCCTCAATTCCATGTCTTATTCCTATATTATGATTTCATGTCCTATGCTCTTTCTTCCCTTATTAATCATGTCCTATTAAATGTCATTATATTTTACATGATTTATGATTTTGATCTTTGATATGTAGGGTATTATATTTAAATGATAATTATCACATCTGCATACCCATATTCTTGTGAATTTTCTACATATATTACTTGATTACCCATATTGTGCATTTAACATAACCCCCTTTTTGTGTATCATTTCCATGGTTATGAAGATATTTTGTATATATGATGTTTAAAATAATATTTATAGTCATTAATGATTTAGTGGGAGATGATATAACTCACTCATGTACCACTATATATGTTTCCATGTTCCTAAAGGTACTAAACTAGTATGGTCTTTGAGTGTCAATTTTTATAATGTTTTAAGTATTCCATAAAAATAATTTAATGTTTATATATGTTATTACTGGGTTGTTATAGTTGGTATTAAATAAAAATTTAGTTAACCTTTGGAAAATAAGATAAGTAAAACATAGTCAGAACCTTAAAGAAATGTATAAGGGTATGTCGAAGGATAAAGAATGTGATAAGAAAATGTCATGAAAATTTTGTAAATGATAGAGTGATTTATTTTCTATAAATACATCCCAATATAGATACTAAAATTGTATGTGTCTTTGTAACAAATGAACCTAGGGATAAAAACTCCAATAATGTGTTCTAGGCCAGACTCAGCATAACCTATTACATGATAACAGGCATTACTGCACACCTGGTTTGATGCTACCAGGGGATATGTTTTGGGAATTCAGAAACTCTTTATGAACTGTCATAAAGGATTTCTGTTGAATATGGCTATGAATAACCAAGGATAAACCTTATATTACACATATTAAATAATTTGGATCCATGATTGTGACATCTAATAAGTGTTTTTTATCTGGGATTCCATTAATATAAATGTTTCTCACACTATATATTCTAGTTTTATTCAATGGAGGGAACTCAAAGGAACATGGTTATCGTTGAATTTTTTATATGTGGAATGTGTATGAATTATGGAAATCAATTTATATGTTGAAATATCATGAATAGAATACTAATTTTTGTATGATTATTGATAATATTGTTAACGATTTAGAGATTTTGAAGGGCATTTGAAAGGTATAGGATGTTGTTCTAGTATTATTTACAAAAAATATAAGAAGAAAATTTAGATTGATGCTAAGAAAACTAAATAAATGATCTATATTTTATATTTTAGGAAAGAGGTATTAAAGAATAAGTTGATGACTTTTGAGTAATGGTTTAGGAATAATGTTTGATGAATGAATTATACATGTTATGAAGTTCAATGATTATGAAATGTGAATCATAAAATATATAAGTCTTTTTAGTATAAAGTTTCATTACAGATAGAAAATGAAATATGAATAGAAAAGTAATTTCATGTAATGTTGATATTTTTATTGACATACGGTAACACTTAACTTATTCCTCGTGTTGAGAGAAAGATGTTTGGATAATGATATGTTGGATATGAAAAAGTAAATTCGACAGTACCAATTACCCTTGAAATGATATTTGAAAATTTGCTATATGTCATTATGGATGATTTTTATAACTTCTTGTATTGATTGAATATATCTTGGATGAAATAGAATAAGTAAGTAGTCATGTTTTTCAATAGGATTTAGGATAATTAAGGTTATTACCATGTTTCAAGGGAATATATGATATGGGTATTCAAATTTTTGGAATGTGATAGCCATGTAATACATTGTGATATAATGGGGAATAAATGTTATGAAGATTTCATGGATTTATTTATAATTTTTTGGATTTTCATATTTTGTATGGGTTATATGGTTAAACATCAATGGAATGTTTAAGTTAAACATGGGATAACAAATTTATGTATTGAGGATGTATTGAAAACCCTAGTTATTAGCCTATTTAGTGATTAACCTTATTTAATTTATTTATATCGTATTTATTTTATAAAATATATCAATGTAGAAAAGGAAATCCTATATTTTGGGTGACAAAAAATCATGTCCAGAATGGTTGCGGGTCTTGAACCCATGACTGAATGAAGATAATATTTCCACGCATATCACTAGACTAAACAATTTTTGGTAAAAATGTAATTTTTTTAAATATATTAATTTTGGACTAGTGGTGTTTATTTTTGGGACTTTATATTAATATATTAACCATATATACCTTTTTGAATAGTTTGAGTCAAATAATTATAATAGCCACTCTTTTATTCCCATAATATTCAGTAAAAGTGTATTTTATTGATTCATGCATGAAAATTATTTTTTTGGAAAAACATTTCATGAAGTAATTGATTATTTAGAAATTGATCGAAGAAAAACCTAAGAATGAAATTGTTTTTATAGATACATATCATGTAATTATATTTCCATATATTATGGTCAATAAAATAATTACTCAAAATTATGAAAATAATAAAAAAAATTGGTTTTTCAATACCTTAATTTTGTTCAACAATTGACCTATTAAATCACTATAGATTTATGAATATGTGGCCTTCACCATTACATTTATAATATAATTATTTGTGATTAATTATTTCTATCACTCTCTATAAATATTTACACCTTTCCTCTTTGTCCAATCTTCAATCCGAACCCACATTCTCCAACATATAAACCTTGTTTTGAGTTACTTACGGTAACCGTAATGTTTCCAAATTTATTTTTTAAAGGATTTTTTTATATTAATTTATATTATGTGGGTTTATAAAAAAACTTCCATTTATTAAACCATTTATAACCCATATTAATTTGGAAGGTGAAATTCATTTTAAGGGGGGGGGGGGAGAATGTAAGGCCTGTAGATTTTTAGAACAATTTTTTAGAACTATTTTTTAACTTTTTGGTTTTTAGAAAATAAATAAATAACGGATATTGATTTTTTATATATTAAATACCTAATTCATAATTTCTTAATACACCACTCCAATTTATGTTTTTGATATACACAACTCTGACATGTCATTCGTTAAATTCGAAATTGAGTTTTAGTGAAACAACACGTTATAATTATAATTATTTAAATGATATAGTTATAAACTAGTCATTAAACATTGTAATATTTATAGTAATTAATAATTTCTAAATTTCATTGAAAATTTTTTCATATAAATACACGATATTGATAATGAAATATATAATTTTCAGTAAAATCATTATATGTTTTAAAATACCATTTTCATAAAAGAACTACATTTTATGTCCTTGTATAAACTAAAATAAAATTAATTTTTGACACTAATATAAATTTAATTTTATAAAATAAAAATACTATTGTAATTTATAATTTCTAAATTACATTAGGGTGAATTTTTAGGATTTTTGTAAGAAGCATCATTTTTGGTTTAAAAGTGAAAAATACTAAATTTTAAATCAAATATATTTTTTATATTTTATTTATATAGTTAAATTTAATATTATGTTGGTATTAATGTAATATTAGATAAATTATGATTATATTAACAAAAAATAAGTTATTGGAATATTTTTATATAGAGTTTTTATATTAAAGTTAGTGAACTTTTCACCTTTCTGGCGTTAAAAACCTTCTTTTTCACCAAGTCTGTGGGATTAACATTAAACTTAATTTTGTCACTTATGTGAATTGAATTTATAAAAATGGAAATAAATGGTTTTAATAATTATAATATGTATATTCTAATAGTATCAACTTATTTTTCTACCAAAAATATTAGGAAAAGTGATTAAGATTATTTACAATGATTAAGGTAAAATTAAACATAACTACGTAACAAACCATAAGCATAAGAGAAACAGTGACCTAGAAACTGTTATAATATACTCCAAAAACAATGAGGATCATGAGAAGCATCTATACACTATACTAGATACCTTGAAAAAGGAGAATCTATATTCAAAGTACAGAAAGTGTGTGTTCCTGTTGAAGGAGGTCTCATTCATGGTCCATATCATCACAAGCAATGGGATTTCTATGGATACCGCCAACAAAAAAATAATAGATGGATGGAAAATGCCATCATTGGTAATAGATATACATTTCATTTTGCAATTAGATAGAAATTATTGCTAATTAGTGATAAATATCTCATCATTGTCAAAACCTCTTACCAAGATAACTGTGAAGGGAGTCATGTTTTCATGGAGTGATGAATGCAAAAATAGCTTCAAGGAGTTGAAAAAGAGGCATATCACTTCACCTATTCTGACATTACCCACAAGTGGAGAACTATTAGTCATTTTTAGTTATGGTTCGAAGAGGGGACAAGGTTTTGAGTTGATGAAGAATGAAAAATAGATTTCCTATTCTTAAGGGAAATTGAATGTTAATGAGAAAAACTATCCAACACATGATTTGGAGTTGGTGTAGTGATATTCACTATAAAAATTAAGTGTCATTACCCTTTTGGGGATAAGTGTGAAATATAAACTGACCACAAAATCATGAAGTATATATTCACACAAAAAGAGTTGAATATGCGCCAATGACGATGGTTATAGACGATCAAAAACTATTTCTGATCAATCAATTACCACATTGTAAAAGCGAACATGGTGGATTATGCTCTATGTAGAATAGAACTAGCAATTTTATCATTGCTGAGAATTGAAAAGGAAGAAATATTCTTAGATATGATGAATATGTACATGATAATCATAAATAAATGAACATCATAATTTCTTTTCATAAATTATTTCTCAACTATGTCTTTTGGAAAGGATAAAGGATGCTAAAAAGGATGACGCATGAATTCAGAAAAAAGTAGAAAATATCAGTAAAGGGAAATCCTCAGAGTTCAATGTTAATAAAAAACATATTTTGATATTTTGGTAAATACTATGTTTCCCATTAAGATCAGATATAAAGAATGATCTTTTGGTTGATGCACTTAATTTGATTTTCTCCATCCACCTAGGAAACAATAAGTTGGATTGATATCTCAGAGTGAATTATTGGTGGGATAAATGAAGAAGAAGATCACTGAGTATAACTCAATGTGCCTGGTATGTTAGTATGTTAAGGATGAGTGGAAGATGTTTTAAGGGGACGATGAAACCATTACCCATACCAGCATGAAAATGGTAGAACATCACAATAATCATTATCACTGGAAATCCGAAGACATCCAAAGGAAACACTGTTATCTGGGTTATTATGGATCATCTTTCCAAGACTACACACTTCATTACAATTCAAGGTGATATTTCATTGGATCAACTTGTAGGGATATATATCAAGGACTTGGTAAGGCTAGATGGAGTAACAATATAGACTGTATTAGATCGACATCCACGATTCACATCTATGTTTTCGAAGAGTTTTCAACATGTTTTGAATACTGAGTTGAACATCTATAAGACTTATAATACTCAAATTGATGGCCAATATGAGAGGACTAACCAAACTATTGAGGAAATGTTGAGAGAATTCTCAATAGACTTCAATGGAGGATGAGATCAATATCTTACTCTAGTTGAGTTCTCTTATAATAGAAGTTTCCATGCAAGCATCCAAGTTGCTCCGTCTGAATCCCTTTATGGGAAGAGGTGCAGAACACTGACATGTTAGGATGAAGTGTGGGAGAAAAAACTCCTAGGTCCAGAATTGGTTAATGAAATGGAAGAAAAGGTTAAGACCATCCAGTAGCACATTAAAGCTGACCAGATTCGATGAATGGGTTATGATGATAATTTTCATCGATACCTAATGTTCAAAGATAGAGACATGGTATTCCTCTACATGATATAATGGAAGAGATTTATAATATTTGTGAAGAATGGAAAACATAGTCCAATGTAAATCAACCCATTTGAGATCCTTGATCGCATTGAAGCAGTGGCCTATTAACTAGCACTCCCGCTGAACCTATCTCAAGTACATGATGTATTCTATGTATCACTATTGAATAAGTACATACATGAACCATCACACGTACTCAATACAGAGGTTGTACCATTGGATAATGACCTCTCCTATGAAGAAAATCCAGTGAAGATCTTAGAACATAGGGAAATAGAACTATGAAAAAAGACAATTCCCCTTGTCAAGGTGTTGTGGTGCATCCGCATGGTTAAAGAAGAAATTTGAGAAATAGAGGATGTGATGATGCAATGTAACCCTCATCTGTTTTAGTGTGTGAAAAAAAATATGTTGGTGAAATTTCAAAAGTTGGGAAGATTTTAACGACCCAAACTTTTAGCTGTGAAAATTCCAAATAATCTAAGTAAAAATATAATTATGTAAAATGGTTATATAACATGTGTAGAACTATGATTTTATTTTTTTTGGATTTTAAAATACCATTAATAATAGTTACCAGTTATAATATATCTATTAAATAGTGATAACATGATTATTATAAATATTAGTCATTAATAAATCCAATTTACCCAGACAAAGGAAGTGATGACCTCATCTACTATAATTTCTCCATGAAAATACCATTTTCAGAGCTCAGAAAGGAGGTGGTGTCACTGGGCTTCACTCTTGAGCAAGCCCAAGCCAAGCTTCAACACGTTCTGATCGAACATAACTGAATACAAGAGAAGTGTGTGTTGGTAGATATTGCCCCTCGAGTGATATTATCTGAGCCACCCAAATAGATGTTCTCCATCACACACCTTACCCTTCATTCATATGTGGGTGTTATATGGGGTTTTGTAATAAGACCGTAGAACTATGATTATGTGTATTATTTTTTATAGAATATACATTCATTTTATCCTAGTCACTTTGTAAATAGTTCTTAAAGCACTAATAGTATTTTTATAATTAATATTCAATTAATAAATATATTTTCATGAATCATAGGATTTATAAATTAAATAATATTGTAAAGAAATATTATTAATAAAATAGTTTTTATTAAATATAAATGATCATATAATTTTTTGGAATAAAATTGTAAATTTTCTTAAGGTATGAAAGTTATTGTTGAGAAAACCCATGAATTTTTGATAATTTTTAGTTATTTTAAATGAAAAAATTAAATTATTTAGAAAAGCATTTAGATTAAATGAATACTATTTTTAAAATCTGGACATAAAATTTATCCAACGGTTAATTTTTCATAATTTTATGAGATAATAGAATTTTTGGGTAAAAATTAATTACCATTTAATTATATAATGTGGTTTATGACATAATAATGATAGAATAGGGATTTAATAAAATACTATAAATGTTGTGTTTTATAATATATGTGTTACCATTAAAATAATATTATTTTATGTTTTTTTATTTATTTTACATATATTTACTAGACAATCAAATACTTATAAATCATTTTAGCTTTTCCACTTAATTTCCCTATGAGTATGACTCACCTCCACATAGGCAAGCCTAATATTTTAAGATTTTCGTCCATTTTAAATATAAAATAATGTTTCCTAATCCCCATTGAAAAACACCTTGGGAACAAAACATTGGATGGTTTGTGGTTTTGATTAGTTTAATGTGTGATGTCCCAAACCTAAATAACAATGAATTACCTCTATTTTATTATATAATCCCACCCAAGATCCAACTTCATCTTTACCCAAAGCCTTTGGAGTTTAACCAACCTTTACCCTACTCACTCTATAATCCTCCCACGGATCCAAAATCTCATATTAATCCTCTGTCAATCCTCTCCCAATCCTTTTGAATCACACTTCCAAGTAAGTGATTCCTTTCTTCCTTATTTATGTCAATATTTTATAATATTATTATGCCCATTAATTTTCAATCATAAATGTTGGGGTATAATTTCCCACCTCAACCATACATCCCTATATAGGTTTTAATGATGATATTCTGATTTCTATTTCATTAATTCCTCACATGTACACTAGTTACCATACCAAAATTACATAAGGAATTTCTCTATCTTCATTTACATTCATGAAATTTTTTGTATTTTGAATATAAATTCCATTACATATGTTGGTACATGTATATAAATTTCTCCCTTACTATCTATTTGAAATAAATATGACTACATGCCCCTTTATTTATCATCAATCATTTTTATGAATTATTATGTCACACTACTATGCAACCCGAATTGCACTACATGTTTTCAAGATAAAGTCATTGTATAGTGAAAACCATGCCCATTTCTCTATCAATGGTATTCACCTTTATGAACATTTATTTATTGATTATGGAGTATCATGTATGAATTAAACATTCATTTATTGGGTAATAAATGATGTTTTTTAATAAATAAATGTCATATGATCCATGTAGAACATTTATTCATTAAATGAAATGTTTAATAACAGTGAGCCCTAGAAGCACTCTAATGCACTGGGTAATGATCTATATCATGATAATTCAAGTGCAATGATTGTATACTAATGCTAATTCAAGTGTAATTAGGTTTTCCTCATTATATATGTTCAATGATACTTGTATCATACTAATACAATGTTAAGTGTTGTATCTACATTTCCATGTTATGTTATTCAGATATATCATGTCTTTATGTTCATGATTCCTTTATGCTCCATTGATATGCCTATTCCCTATCATGTATTTAATTCTTCATGATATGCCTTGTTTTCTCTATTACTAATATTTATAAATCATACTTTAATTATACATGTCCTCAGGTTCTCCCATGCAATGATAAGTATGAAAGAATATAGTGGTCATGTAAAGGATGTTTTCAATAAGGATGTTTTGTTTCATGGTTTATGTCGTTATGTAATGTTCCTATGACCCTAAGACACTGGACCACTAAATATTCTATGTTGAATCAAGTGAAGATTTTATTTATCAAATTATGTTTAGGTGTGAAATAAATATCTAGGTTGTTATATAGAATATGATCAAGAGGGAGAGGAAAAAGAATAGAATTGTTTGTGTATACTAGGTGACCCAAAAATAATACCACATGGAGTGTCATTCAAATGTCTTTGGTATACTAGTTGTGCAAGGATAGTATTTAATTACTCACTACCTTAGGCTATTGATATACCTACAATGATAAAATTCATACATTATTACCCGACTTATTCAAGTCAACATATTGACTTAGGTAATATGGGGTGGATTGTGTTTGTTTCTGATCATGTCATCAATTTTAGATTAACTGAGATGAGATTTTCGTATCATATGATGAGTATGACATTAGGCTTATCTATTGATATTCTCTTTATGAGTGTGCATTCACACCTAAATATTATATATCGATTTGGATAAGGGACATGTGATATTCTTACACATAAGAACAAATATCATGTTATGTATTCATCATTATGATGAGTCAATACTATGAGAATCAATAATAAATTAATTGAACATATAGTATTGACATGTTCCCTATCCTATGGTAACTCGATTACTTAGAAAAATTAAAATAGGATAATTCATGTTTTCATATGATACAGATTGCTGGCGATATGTATAATGATACATGTTTTTGATGGTGAACACGCTAGATCTACTTTTAGATTGAGTAGTATTAACACTTTGATAGAGGCCACTCATTTGTTATGTATAGAGATCCATAGATTCTTTTTTTGTCAATGATATAATGTACCATGGGTCACAATTTTTGTTTAATTGAATTAGGATTAATTTGATTTTCAGAGACACTATAAATGTGTTTTTGAGTTAATCTAAAAGTGTTTTGGATTTGTATTCACATAGTATTAAATTAGATGTAATACAAGGTGAAGCTAATAATGGATTTAAAAGAGTTTTGAAAGATATATAAATATGGTTTTGTATATGGTTTCACTTGTTATTATATTTAATACAATATATGGTGAAATAGAGAAATGAATATTAGGTTTTAGTGTTTGTGGATGATTGAAGGTGATATTTCATAAAACCATATTTATAAATGATATATTTTTTGGATATATATTTTCTTTCATTAAAATTATTGTTTGAAATCATATTGAATATTATTTCATGTGTGATGGACACTCAGGCCATTCTCTACCTATGTTATCATTTATAGAAACATTTTCGCAAAATGAGACAATAATAGAGTAAATGATTATAAAGTTTGAACCAAAAATTTCATTTATAAATTATCTTAGAATCCTAAATTAATTGAAGATGTCGAGGATAATATTATAAATAATATTGAAACATTTTCCATTTAATATATTTGGTGTGTGTTCTTTGATAATATTTAATTAACTCTCCCTGCGGCTCATAGTTCTCTTCATCTTCTTTTTTGCATATGAGATCATTTGAAATCATGAATGGAATGATGGATCCCACTCTTGCGATGAGTATTTAGGATCAACACATGGATATACCAAGTTGGGGTTATTATTTTTCTACATATTTATAATTATAAAAAACATTTGATGTTTATTGAATGATGTTGTGGATCTTCGGGGTTTGGTATTCCAGATTTGTAGTATTTTTTTATTTCAGTATTTTATTCAATTTTATATTATCCTGCATAGGAGATATTTATATATTGTTTCTTATTGTTTATGTTGTGTCCAATTAGTATTTTTATATTTATAAAAAACATAATATATTAATTCAATATTACTATGGTATCCATGGTCATAAATGTTTAAATAAAAAATAGAATCCTATATAATAAGGTAGAAACAATCAAGAAGATGATTGCAACAATAAATTGTATAAACCAATCTAAATTGGGTAACTATAGGTTATTTATAATAAGTGATAATGGGACGATGTTACTATAAATAAAAGTAACTTTACCATATTTGACGTCATTTGACACTGGATTTTGGGAAGATTGTATATTTGGAAATCAGAAGAAGGGATCCTTTACAATATAAGAAAGAACATCGAAGGTTGAGAAGACGAGCTTGGTGCACAATGATGTTTAGGGGCTAGCAACAACACATTCCCTTAGTGGGATACAATATTATGTGACATTTATCATTTAATAAATATGGAAGGTATGAGATTATTTTAAAAAAATAAAATATAATTTATTTACCATGTTTTAGAAATTTAATACTTTTGTGGGAAATGAGTTAGGATCAAAGCTGAAATACACGAGGTTTGAAAATGGTGGAGAGTGTGAAAGTAAATATTTTAGAGAATTATATGATAATAATTGTATTTTGTGGGAAAATAATATTATTTTTAAAAAATAAAAGAATAGTGTAGCGTAAATTATGAATAAGAAATTGTATGAATATTCCTTTAGTAGGAGGTTATACTCGAGGTAACCAAAGACCTTCTGGGTAGAAGTAGTTAATATAAAAGTATATATCAGGAGTTTATTTCCACATTTTTTTGAACGTTTTACTGAGTATATATAATCAATAAAATAGTTAATACTCTCTCATATACATGTATTTAGTTTATTGGCATATGTACAAATATATATTGATGTACAGAACATGATTGATGGAAATTCAAATTTATGTTTCTTTATTGGATATGGTGATAAGGAGTTTGGATATTAACTCTATGATGATAAGAAAAATATTATAATCATAATACCGAATGTTATATTTAATGATGCTTTCTTATAAAATAACCATCATACATTTGAAACTACTAGTGGGAATGAATAATTAAAGTGTGAGGAGCAGGGCGAGATTGAAGGTGTACCTGAGTTTGTGACATTGGAACTAGTGGATCCTATTCAAGTGGATTTGAGTATATCATTAAGGGTTAGAGAGTCCTTAAAATGTATTAATTATCTTTAAAATATTTTTTATGGACTTGTAGTAGATATAATGAATTATTGGAATAGTCAATGTAGTTAAAAGAGATGAGAAAGTGGTAGTTGGCTATGAAAAAAGGAAATTTCTTGATTGCATGATAATAATACTTGTGCTCTAAAACAACTTGTATAAAGAACAATAATAATTACCGAATAAATGGGTAAATCGGGTTAAGGAAGAACATGATATTAAGAGTAGGTAAAAGGAAATACCGGTAGTGAATATATTTAAAACACCAATGTTTCTTAGTATTGTTGAATAATAGGAAATATGTCTTGGGAAAATTGATGTAAAGACAATGTTTATTCTTAGAGATAAAGAGAAGGATATTTATTTGTAGAATCCAAAGGGATATTTATATTCGAAAATGAATACGTTGTGTGAAAACTATTGCAAAGAATATAATTTTTATATTACGATCCCAGGAATTGAAATAAAAATATTGATGCATTCATGTACAAAAATCATAAAAACTATGTTGTATAGATCAAAAATGTTATTTAAACTATTTTTGATGGATATATTATATTTATTCTATATATGGATAACATGTTAATTATTGGATTATGTATGTATAGGATTGATCGGCTAAAAGGGAAGCTAAATGTGGAATTCAAGATGAAATATATTGGATAAGACAATATTATTTATGGGTTGAAGAACAAGAGAGATCATGTAGATGGAGCCTTAATGATATAAAAGACCGAATATATTGGAGTTTCCCCAAGAAGATTTAGTATTCTAGAATTAAAATTTTTTTCTAGTCTCAGGGAAATCCATTTCAAATTATCAAAGTATTAATCACCAATGTTAGAAGAATATGTGGAGTACTTGGTAATAGTTACATAAGAAACAACTATTGGAAGCATATAGTGTTCCATGGTCTGCACTCAATCTAATATTTCTTATATATTGGATGCTTTGTGAAGACACTTGGATAACCATATTAAGAATTTTTTGGAATCAATGATTTTTATATTGAGGTATTTTAAAGGAAGAAAATAATAATAATTGTGCATTTAAGGGGTGTGTTGATGCGAACCTTGGTGGTGATGTCGACAAAAATAAGAGTGGCACATGTTAGGTGTTTACCTATGGAGGATCATTTGTAAATACAGATATCTCAATTAAATAATGTGTTAGAAAAATACACCACATATTCAGAATATATTCTTGAAACATATTCCAAGAAGGATATGTATTGGATGAAGAAAATCATAGCGGATCTGGATAGAAAATTAGAGTAAAAGTATTTCACTATAATAGTAAGTGTGTTATACATATTGAAAGTAACATAGTTTTTTATTATTGAATGTATCATATTCAGTTGATGTGAAATTTTATCAAAGTCTTAATATTGAATGGATCTTTTACTTTATAGATGATTTATAAAACAAATAATTTGTTAAACACATTGACAATGATGATGGTGATTGATAAGATGAGTCACTAATGTGACTCTATTGGCATTCATTGATGAACGGAGGATGAGAGTAATAATATGAGATACAAATTAGGGATAATATATTGGAAAAATTCTAGTACATTATGAGTCATCATCTTGTAATTGATGCTTTGATGGGAATCACACATTAATGAGTGAATAAGAAGAGGATGTTACACCATAGACATGTAATCCAAGATTCGATGGTCATATGTATCTTCATTAAATAAAAAATTTTAAATGAACTAATGTGACCCACTTTTAATAATCAATAATTACAATATCACCAAAAAATATTGATTCACATACATCTAAATGACCTTTTAAAATGAGATTCTTAGATATTTAATTTTTTTATGTAATAAATCTCATTCATTTCTCATTAAATGGGCATTTTGTCACTATAAAATAAACTACTAAGTCTATAAAAATTTTAAAGCATCAAATAAAAAAATTTATATACATTATAATATTATAGAATTATCATGTGTAATAGTCTTATTCATAACCTAGAGAAATGGAAACATAAGAAGGGTGGTCATGAATGACCAGTAAGTAAAAATGTATATCATAAACTATCATGTTTTGAACTTCTAATCAGTAATATGATAGGAAATAAATTATAATTAAATAATACCATAGAAATAATCATAGGAGTTTGAAAAAAATCCATGGTTTAAAAAAAACTATTCAATATTATTAACTGAAATTTAGGTAGATGGAATAAAAAATGATGGGCATATTTTATAATCAATGCCTTGTCTAAGAAATAATTCATTTCATTAAATCCACAACTAAGAAATAATTATTTTCATCAAGGTCATTACTATGATATCATGTAATACTTTTGTGTAAATGATCCAAATATCCATACATTTTGTCACATGAGAGCAGTCGATTCACCGAGAAACTATATAGAACTGGGACCCACCAACTACTTTATTTAAAGTTTTATGCATTTAATATATGAAAGATATGAATAATATTATAATTTATAATAACCCTTTATTCATAAATATCCATATTTGAATAAAAACATAGAGAACATAAACACTATTCCTTATATAAATAAAAGGGGTAACTTGATAAAACCCATCTAAAAACATCAGGTCTATAGTTAAACAATATATAATCATCAATCTTGAGTAAATAAATAAACAACCATATGGAAATAAAAAATATATATATTTTAAATATTTTACCAATAAATAAATAGAATATATTTCTATGTGAGCATCACTCAAACTAAAACCATATATGTAAATGGGTGTGCAATTTAGTCAATAATTTCCCTACTCATCTGAGGTATAAAATCTTGGTGAAAATTATTCAAGAAAAGGAATGAAATATATAGTTGTCATAGAGGAAGGAATTAGAATGAAAATCAAGCCAATAATAAAAGTTTATTTGGAATAACAATTGTAGTTATGAACCATTACTCTTATTGATATCATATTAAAATATTTTTATTGGAGGAAAAGTAGTAGTAAATGAACTTAATCAATTACTAAGGGATTGTTAATAATATTTATAAAATAATTCAATGAATATGGACATAGAATAGTTGGATCCCTAATAAAAAATTAAACAGATAGTTTGTTTATCAATGACAGGTAAATAATGAGTCATAGTGGAAATGAAATAGTTATAAGACATGTAAAAGTATAAAAATAAACATAGGACAATAAAATTATTTATGTTTTATAAATAACGAAAATTTAAATTCCCCAGATAGGTTATCATTCAAAGGAATTATTTATTTTGAAATTGATATTAGAGTATAAAACAATCCATCTTGGGAAATATTTTAATAAAAATAAAAAAAAGAGAGATAACAGTAAATTGAAATTAAAATATCATGAATTAATGATATATCATAATAATAAATAATAAATAGGTAGTATACACACTATTTAAAAGATATAATGGGGTATAATATGAAATATGTCTTAGGAAATTAAATTTGAGACAATGAAACCATTACCTTAACTACTAAATTACACTAATTTAATGGAATCTCATATATAAAAATAAATATATTAATTACTGTTTTACGAACCATATTCATATATTCATCCTTTTATAAACATCACTTATAATTATTCATTACATTCATATTAATTTTTTATTATTTATTTTCAATATTGGGTGTGATTAATCATTATTATTTTTAACTAGTTTCAAAATTAAAGTGTTTTTTCATCATTCATATTAAAACATTCACCGTAAGAAAATAATATAATTTATTATAATTGATATTTTACAATTATTTATTATTTTATTTTATGAGATTTTTGGTTAAGATCATTAAATATTAAAGTGATGAAGAACATGTTTTAGTGATTCTACATGTAGTAGACTTTCAATAATAATTAATGTGTTTCTAGAGAAAAAATAGAATATTTATTATCAATTTTATATCATATATTATCATTAATTAATTTCTCAAAAAAATTATGGAAATTATTTTATAGCATTTATCAAGTAGGTGGTTAGACTGACCCAAAATGAACATACAATAATTAGTGGATGATTATGATTATGGAAGTTGTTTATTTTGGGAATAATATCATTTTTATTGAAGAATAATTATATTATTCAGACACTTTTATTATTTTTAATCATATTTAATTAGGTTCTAATAATTAAGAATAAAATAACTAAAAAATGGAAAAAGTTACTTCACAGAGGTGGTTGTCCGCACATCACATGATTATCCTGTTAATTTCTTTAATAATTAGAGGGAATGAAGATGGATTATAAATGTTTATTCATAATAATAATAATATAAAGTATTTATTTCTTATTTTTAAATTTGAAAATTATAAAAAATGAAGGGAGGTAGTGTTGGAATAACAGAATTTGTCACTTTGTGGAGTTGGTTGTCGACACATCACACGAATGAAAATTTCTTTTTTCATATTAGAAAATGGGATATGTTGTTAATTGTTATTAACTCATAATAAGAAAATAAATTATAAAAATTATATTAATGTATTTATCTTGGAATTATAAAATTCTATTTTGTAAAGTAATAATGAAAAGAAAAGATGTTAGGGAAAATGAACTCAGGGTGAAGACATGATATTTTCCATGGAATACACCTTATAAATGGTGGTATTATTCCAATATACTGTGACCAGATGCTCATGGAAATGGAATAGGATTTAAGGTAATGAAAAAATGATACATTTTCAATAGGAAACCAGATTGATTGACTTATATTTAAGGGGTGGTGAAAGACACATTTTATATGTGGTGATAATTATTTGTTTTGCAAATATTTTAACTAATTTTAATGGTTGCACATGTTTCACATGTTAATAAGACATATAAATTAAAAATTATGGATTAATGGATTATATAAAGTCTTAAAAACCTCAAAAATTCATTTGAAGAAATTTTTTAAACAAGAATTAAATCATTTACTTGGACAATTTTCACTTTTACAATTTTTGGTATTACAATTGTAATTAGTTTTTTCCTTATTAAATTATTTTAAACCCAAAAAGAAAATTTATATTATTAAAAAATATAGAACTAATTAATCCTGATATGAAATCCATTTTATCCTCTAACATTTATATGTGTTCAGGAATTTTTTGTAACATTAATACATGTAATGTGTAAAAACTAATTCTTGAAAAAATTGTATTTTTATTATAAAAATTTATATTTAGTGTAAAATTATATATGAGTATTAATTTCATGACATAAATTGATTTATTATAAAACAAATAGATTTAATATGGAATTAAATAAAATAAACCCAAATTTGAACAAAATATTTTCAATTAAATAAAAACAAAAAAATGTTTTTATTGAAATATATTTCTTAAGTCAATAAAATATTAATAATAGGTTTTATAAAATGAAAATAATATTTTTAAAGAGTACAGTTTTACATATAATAAAATTATTTTACCAATTTAAAAGATTTATTCACTTCTAGGTCATGTTTATACAATTATAAATTTATATTTTTGGAAGAAATAGAATTTTCACTATTATCAAAAATTAAAATATTTCCAAAAAACCACAAAAATTAATTATAGGATAATATTTTTATTATATATAAAATAATAATGTTATTTTTTTAAGTAATATACATAAATATAAGAATCAATATTTTAAATAAAAACATAAGCATATAATGAAAACTGTTTTGAATTAAAAATAACATCTCTAACAAATTACCTAATTTTATTCTTATTTCCTATCAATTAATAATTTAATTTATTTTAATATATTATTTTATCAATAATATATTTTATCCATAAAAAAACATAAAAATAAAATGGTTAAATGCTTACATTTTAAAGAATACATCATTATTATTGGCTATTTAGCTACACAAGTTTACTTTATCAATTCCCTAACATAGATAATGAACATTATTTTATTTATATATATATTTCAAAAAAAATTTACAACTATTTTCAATACCAAATTATGTGATTATATTTTGATGTTTATAAAATATTATTCAGTTCGTTGTTGTTATTTTTTGTTTGTATCACACACTCTCTAACATATGAAGTCTTCAAAGAATATATATAATTTAAAATATATTTTTGTAACATTATAACCAAATAAAATAAATTATATCCTCAAAATATTGATTATTACTCAGTGATGATAGATGGTGTTGGTATTCTTAACATATTTATCACTTTATATATTCCATTAAATATGAAATATACCTTAGTCTATTAGGATATATTAATTATTTATCATTCCTCAAAAAAAATTAATCATTTATAAAATCATATAGTTTGGTATATATATACCCTAATAATACATTCGAAAATGTTTACTTTACAAAAAATATCTGAACCTATCAGACCGTAAACCACAATAACATGTCATTTTCTTCCATAAATTAAGACTATCTATAACTATTAAACAATATTAATGGAGGTGTAATAATATTAGACACTTTCCAATATATCCCACATTCCCTAAAATGGTATGATCTTCACAAAATATATCATGAATCAATTAGCAACCCATAGGATCCCAAAACTATCTGAATTAAATTTTCAGAATCAACCAACCCTTTATTATCCCAATATCAAATGTATTTTAATCCAAAATGTCATCCATTATTCAATTATGTGATCTTCCATAGTTATCCACCCAAAAAATATATAATGAACATAAAACCAATTTTAAATGTTATTGATACAATTCAACATATGGTTCAAATCCATTAAATAAAAACCGTTGTAGAAGAATCCTTATAAGTTTCATATAATTTTATTTTTTAAAAAAAATTTACTATAATATAAATGATAAAGTTCACTGGAAAATGAAAAAAAATTTAGAGTGTCAAGATTTAATTTTAATTAAGATATCAACCTCACCACCAGAGGTTTTACTAATAAACTCTCCTTTTCCATCAAAATAGACATATAATAATGTTCTCAACTATTTATTTATGGTCAAATATTGGCTTATAAGACATAATGGTTTATAGATACATACCTTTCTCAGCTTCCTATTCATAATCTTATTTCAACCAAATACTAAAACCAAAATTATTATGATAATATTCGAAACATGAATAAAAGACGTCATTATGAATATGTCCTCCCATTTTAAACCATTTAGTAACACGTGATACTTTTTGTTCAACCTATAACTATCTTTATTCTATCCATGGTTATCAATGGTTATTTTTACATTATGTTATCTATCATAAATTGATAACATCATACAGAAAACATTCATAATATATTTTAAAGACAATTTTATTAACCAAATAATATCCCCTATGAGTTTGAAAAGATGTGTTTAGTTAGGCCCCTTAATTATGCATTAGGTGAGGATTTATTTAATAACAAATTCACCCTTTTCTGGGTCATTAACCTTAAGTATATCTATGCTAGAGTCTACATCCACCTGTAATATATAGACATGTAATTAATTTCAAGTATAATCACACAATATCTACTTTACTAAAATTTTGGGATGTTATCTGATAATTAATCATATCTATTATTCTTATCCTAGGGTTTTCACTACTGATCTCCTACCCTAATCTCTAATATATTCAATATTTACCCATATAAACTAGAGGGTTATCAATATAATTGAAATTATGACCAAACTTATCTTATCAACCCTTAATTTATCCTCAACTAACATACTAACCAATAAAGTTATCTAAACTCTCCTCCGAGATCAATTGTAAAGACGATAACCCCTCTCCTAGATCAAGTGGTCATAAATACCATATTTTTAGAGAATCCATAAAATTTACCAATGAGGCTCAATTTTAACCATTATTATTAGGATATAACATAAAAATATTGATTCAAATAAATTAGAATGAACTCATAGGCTTATAGTTATAGAGATTTAGGAAAACAATTCATAAAATAATCATATGTCTTTATTTAAAAATGATATTTTTTCACTATAAATGAAACCAATTGATTCATAATATGTTTTCTACATTTCCTATAAAATTATACATGGATGAATAATCATTTATAAATATCATGTGTAATAATTATATTGATATCCAAGGGAAATTGAAACATAAGAATGGTGATCTCAAATTCATAGCAATGGAAAACCAATATCAGAAGTTATTAAGGATTGATCATGGCCTGAATAATATGACAATAATCAAATAATAATTAAGAAATACCATATAAAATATCATATGTTATATAAAAAAATCCATGATTAACAATATAAATAAACACATAGTAACTAATAATTGAATTTGGGGTGATGGAATTCATGCTCATGGACAGCTTTTAACACTAATTCCACATCCAAAACCTCATTCCTAACATCATGATCACTACATAGACAACATTCTTTCCATCGAGGTCAAATCCATGACATCATGCATGGATTGGTTAGGCATGAAAAAAATTCCCAAACCTTTTCTCTCATTAGACCAATAGATTCATTTAGAGGCTATATAATATTAGGACCCACCTATAACATATGTAACATGAATTCATTAACCATATAAAATTTATGAATAACAATATAATGCATAATAAACATATTATTGTAAAAATCAATATTAGAATAATAATATAAAAAACATAAATACTTTTATATATTTCATTAAAAGGTATAAAATGATCATAATCATATATATAAATAAGTTTTACTGTTAAAAAATATGTAATAAACTTAACTGAGTAATCAATAAACATTTTTATTAGAATAAAAAATATACAGATTTTTTAATATTACGTATATCAATAAATAGAATAGATTTTATTTAAGATTCCCTTGAACTAAACCCATATAGAGAACGAGATATATTGTATTGTCAATAATTTATTCAATCTATCGACACATGAAATATATTTCAATACCCTTTAATCAAAAGAATGAAATAAATTTTGGTCATATATGAAATGTATTGGAAGAAAATTCATACTATTAATATAGGATGATTTGAAAATAGGTAATTATGGATTATTTCCCATGATTCAAATATTTTAAAGGATGATTTATTAATATTAAATTTACTCAATCAACTATTATGTAATATTTACATTCATTTAGATAATTATATATTGAATACGGTTATGGAAGATGAGGATCCTCGTTCGAAAATAAGAGGTAGTATCATTTTACTTACAATAGGTCAATAATTATTAAAGGGGAAAATAGAATAGTTATAAGAAATAGAAAAACTAATATATAACTATATTAGAAGAAAATTATGGTGTTTTTAGAAATAAATATCATTCGAATTCCCTTGATCTATTTTCATTCAAAGGATATCTAGATCTTGGAATTGATATTGGAGAAGATACAATTTTGAATCGGGTGACATTTTAACAAAAAATCCAATAGGAGAGAGATATTGAAATTGGATTTACAATATCATGAATGAAATATAAATTATTATATAATAAAAAATAGGTTTTATATAAAGTAATTTCAATATATATGGTGTACAATATGAAATATGGCTAATGAAATTAAATTTGTGAAAAAGGATCCCCTTACCTTGATTCCCAAATTCAATAAAAATAGTTGAATATTCTATATAAAAAATTATCTTAATAAACTATTTGGAAAAGTTATTAATATTTATAAAATTTTAAAAATATCATTTATAATTATTCATTACATTTATATTAGTTAGTTATTAACTCTTTTCTATATCAGGTGTGAGTAATCATATATATTGAACTAGTTCTATGATAGTAATGTTATTATTTTTTATTCTACAAATTTTCATCATTCATAGAGCATTAAATTTATTGTAATTTATGTTTTTTAATTATTTACACTCTTATTATTTCATTATATGGTAGTTTTGGTTATGATCCTAAAAGATGAAACTGAAGACAAGCATGTTTCAGCGATTTTTTATGAATAAACATTCATATCCTAAATTATGTGTACAAAAATTAACATTAACATTACTAAAGTGAAATAAAATATTAATTTACTTTTTTATATAATGTACTTTTAGAAATTATGTTCACATAATCATCCATGATATTATTTTATTTCATTATTCGAGTAGGTGGCTTTCCATAACCAAACATGAATGTACAGAAAATAACTGATGATAGTGATTATGAAAGTGGTTTTTTAGGGAATAATATAATTATTAATAAATAATAATGATATTTTTTAGATAATTTTTAAATGGTGAGACATATTTTAAGAGGGTTTAATAAGTAATAAAAAAAGTAAATAAAAAACAAGATATATTACTTCGTGAAGGCGGTAGTACACAATATACATGGTTAACATGATCATTTACTGAAGAATTAATGTGAAAGAATTTGGATTATAATGTATATTAAAAATAAATATTATATTATATATTTCACTTTTATTCTTCAATTTTACCCTTACAACAAGTGAATGGTGGTGGCGGTGAAAAAATTGATGTCATTACATTGTGGAAGCGGTAGTCCACACAACACCCAAATATCGGTTTCATTTTACATAATATTAAAGTGAAAATGTAGATACTAGTTATTTACTTGGATTAACAATATTATGTATAAAAAAATTGATTTAATTATTTAATAATTATAAAATTATATTTTAGATACTATGAATGAAATGAATAAAAGTGACGAAAAAAGTATTAACGTTGAGGAATTTGTCTTTCCCTCAAAAAATGCCTTCGAAATGGAGGTCTTGGGCCAATATATTATGATTAGAAGCTAATGAAAAAGTAATATGATAATAGGAGAAATTAAAAGCGTAAATGTTTAAGAGGAAAGTAAATATTGTGAGCTATCATGAAGGGGTGGCAAGAGACCCCATTTATCAGTGGTGAGAATGACATTTTTTAAAATATTTCATCTTTATATAATGACAACACGTGTTTCAAATGTCAATAAGACTCTAAAATGGATAATAATGGATCATATGATGATATAAACATATTAATACTTCAAATAATAATTTTAACAAATTTTAAACATGTTTTAACGTCCTTCAATAATATTTTTTTTATCGTGGTAATTAGTTTTTAGCTATGTAAATCCTTTTTTATAAATAATATTAAATTATAAATTATTAAATAATTCGGAACTAATCATTAAAAAATAATAATATCTTTTATAAAATATTTTCAAAATAAAAAATATTTTTATCATTATCTCATGTAACACGTAAAAACGTGTTTCTAGAAAAAAAAATGAATTTTTAAGCTCAATATATATTTGTAGGGTAAAATTGTATACATATTTGATTTTAAAGAAATAAATTGGATTATTTAAAAATAAATAATTTTTATGTTTCTTAAACTGAATAAAAATGAAATTTTATCAAAATTTTATATAATTAAATTAAACATCCAAAAAATTATTAGAAAATATTACTAAATTCACTAAATAGGTTTTTTAAATTCGACCTTTTATATTTAAAATATATATTTTTACATATTAAATACATATTTTAGCAATTAAATTGTTTTATGTGATTTTAGTTAATTTTAATATAAATATAAAGTTAAATTTTTGGAAAAAACAATATATTCATTATTCACCTAATAATAGAATATTTCAGAAAAATCCCAAAATTTTAACCTAATATATTATTGTTAATATAAATTCTAAAATAAATTAAATTTATGTAATGTATGATTAAAAAATTTAGTAATTTAAATTTTAAATAAATATGTATAAATATAATGAAAATTGTTTTCATGGGAAGTTAAATTTTCAAAAAACATAACCATTGTTATTTTTATTTCCTATCAATTATAAATAAAATTAATTTTAATATATTATTAATATAAATTATATACTTTTTCCACAAAAAATTCACAAAAAAACAATATTTTTAGAATGGGTAATTTTTAAATAAAAAATAAGTCATAATAATTATTTAACTACACTAATCTAATTTATCAATCCCATAGCATGAATAATGACCGTTTTCTATTTATATATATATTTCATCATTTGGTTACACATATTTTTACCCATCAATTCTATGGATAAACCATAATCATTATATGTTATTCCATGGTTCATTGTTGATTATTGTTGCATGTATCACATATCGTTAACCATATTCAGACTTAATGGAATATGTAATTTAATATATTTGGGGGTTATAGAAGAGTTTAGATTATGTATGGTTTAAAAGTCAAAACCAATAATGGTGTTCAATTTTTTAGATAAACCATTATGTTGGGGAATGTTGAAACGTTGTATCTCGATATATTGGATGAAATGTGGAAAAAATTTCATAGTCGATACAGAAGAAAAGAGCACAACTCTCATGTTTTGATATCATTGGTGAGTTCATTGGGGTGAAATGGGGGGGTGTGCCCCTAATTGGGGGTTTGGGTGCTAATGTACCCCGAACTACTTTTTGGTGCATTGTAAAAATGCCAACTCACTATAGTAGATAATGCCAAAAATTTTCATAACATAGGGTTAATGCATGGTCTAGTAAACTGTGCATCCAAATTGTGAAAGTGGTATAGTTTCATTCCAATGTAAGCAGTGTAATTTGATTAAAATTTTTTAATCCATGTGTCTAAAACATTTGGTCATCACATATTCATTAAAAAGTGAATTTCCTCTTTAAACCCACTTGATTCATCTCATTTTAGCCTCCCTGTAAGGACCCGACCCCTGTTGCTTGGTGTTGGTGCCTTATTTTGTTATATTGGCATATAAACAAGGAATAAATAATCCAGAAAGAAAAATTATTTTAGTAGTACTGGAAACAATATACATAAATAAGTTCATATTTACCTCATGAAAGGAAATACAACACTAATTTATTCTGTTATAAACATCCTTGCTTCTTAGATTATGCTTGCAAGTCATTCATAATTTAATTCTGCAAATCCTGGGAAAAATGAAACATATGAAATGAGTGAGCTCAAACACTCAGTATGGGTAAGTAAAACATCAGAAGATATCATAAATATAAGACATGATGAATAATTGCAAACATGTGCCTTTAATAATAAATTGTAAAACATTATGGTATGAATAAGAGTTGAGTAAATAATTCCATAATAAAACATAATCATGGGTATTTAACTTGTCGAGTAAAAAGATGAGATGTCAATTACTAGCATCATAATGATGGTAGTGCATATTCCAAACATTCTGAAACATTTTTCCAAGGCCTTATCAAGATGTCTAATGATTAAGGCCTCAACCAAAATCTATATATGACATTGGGAAAGGCCCCGACCAATTCCACATCTATTTGACTCATGAGACCTACTAAAGGATTGAGGGGAAATATAATTCCCCACCCATCACATAATAAATCCAATTAATTCTTCATATGATCGGGGATAATCATAAATAACCTTTACATTCATATTGAAACTATCATATGATATTTAACTAACATTCCCCAATCATTAACCATACAACATTAACCATTTCGAGCAATATGGTGAATTTTTTAGGATAGATCATCCACAATAATGATATTCATAAACCATTAAATATAATATTTTTTATGACATCATAACTTTTTTTCCACAAAAATACATATGAGTCAACAAGAGTGCTGAATCAAACAAGAATAGTCCTATAAAATCATTACGCAGTTCGTGAGATAAATACTCTTTTATTTTGAAAAGAATAGTTATTTTGGAAATGATCATTGTATAAAACAAGAAGTGAGGTAAGACAGTATTATCATAATAAAATTAGTGATTTTATAAAGATAATGGTTTCCAAAAACAAAATATAACGTGACTTTGAAAATATGTATGAATTTGATAAATTCCATGGAATCGGGCGTGTATATTGAAAACAAATGTGAATATTCCTTTTAACACATGTAACAATACATAAAATAATGAAGTATTATAGTTATTAAAAATATATATATAACACAAAAAAATTATTAGGATTACATAATAACATACAATAATTTAATTGAGGTAATTATAAAAATAAAAGTAACCTGAATGAAAATGGATGTTCGGGTGAAAAAACCCTTATCTTAAATACAAAAATGTTCCACTCATAAACTTAAGCTTCTGGAATTTAAAATTATACCAATTAATGACTTATTTTAGAACGTATTAGACATTTATTTAGTTTTTTATAATTCTTTTTATTTCACTTTTGCTTTTATTTATAATTTATTATATTAAATTTTTTCCTTCTGTAGCATTCGTTTCCTTAATTCTCATAATCGGTTAACTTGATCATAAGTAATGGAGTTCATGTAAATCTCCAGAATATAATTAAAATATTATTTATGATCATACACAAGTGTTATTTTCGTTTATATAACTTGGTTACATGTCATGGGGATGAATTATTATGTAGAACATTGATGATAACTGTTTCTGTTAATTTTTGGGATTTGATTACAACAAACTCATTTTTCATTATAACATAAAATTTTTTGTAAAATGTGATTAGAGAATATTACAGAGGATGTATTAAATATATAATAATCTGGTTCATCCATAACAATAATGGTTCCATGACCAGAATTTATAATGATAATATAAATCAAAATCCCATCATCCATGAATGTGGAAAATTGACACATCTCGAATGGTGTTCTTGCTACTAGTACAAAAGAAGGTTAATGGGACAGGTGTTGATAACTTATTACACTATCATGACAACATTACAGTACATATAAGGTACTATAGTCATCACATTATTTTTATATGTAAATGTAATAGGAAAAGAATACAAATGTACTTGAAAGAAAAGGAAAAGTTTTGAAAAGAGGAATTTACCTCTAGAACCAGACTTCCTTGAGAGCCTCCACAAGGGAATGTTTTTGCTCTATTTATGAGACCAAGGCTTTCTAGACGTCAGATAAAATGTTGGTAGTATATTTTGATTGAATTGGTGAAGGAACAAAGCTTGATATGTGTGAATGGAAGTGGGGTGAGGGGGGTTATAGTAGAGGAAGGAGGGGATTTCTCAATATAAAATTCATTAATTTATTATTTCCCCACAAGATAAGGAATAGTGAGTATTAATTGAACAAGAATAGTAATTTTATCATCTGAACCTAATCCAATTGGTCTTTCATCAGCAGAACATCATCCATGACTCTATAATTAGCTTGTTTAGCTTATTTTGTAAATTATGTTATTTCACTATTCATCAAAAAATCAAGTATTTCAAAAAAATCCAAAAATTTCAACCCTAAAATTTTTCGATGTGTATAATTAAAAAATGAAGTCCATTTTTCAAAAATATTTTTCTAAATATGATTAATTTTATATTTAATTAAAATCATACTTTATTCTAACCACAACAGTTTTAAAACATTTATTCACTTATTCCAAAGCATAGGTATATCATACATTCACTTTAATATTATTTATATACTATCATAGGTAATGGTACTATTAATTATGGTATATTACTATTCTAAAGGGTATGTTACTATTAAAAATGTTATGTTACAATTCACCAAAAAATAAAGTTTTATTGTTGGACTCCAAATAACTTACTGATCACAACTGTGTATGTCTGATTTTCGAAATTCATATCATAGGTGTGAAAAAAATTATATTTTAAGGGATACATAGCACTTAGTTGTTAATTATGTTTTTATTTCATATGATTATGAAATATTTATTAGAAAGGAATTCACATTGAAAATTATTAGGTCGTTACACTCCCTCACTCGTTTTATTCAACTGGACCATTGAAGAGCTCTTGGAGATTCTTCCCTTCCTCCTTAATTACATGGATTCTCTCATTTTATTTCTAGATATTAAGAGAAAATTATTATTTTCCATCCATTCCTTCCTCTCAAATCATCTCTACTTCATTTCCACTTGGATTTGTTTTTCTCCAATAACCTCTAATGTCCATGGGGATCAAATCTATGGGTCAATTATGTTATAATATAGGTTTTTGCATTTTCTAGGACTTATAAAGGTTATTACCTACTTGTGGTTTTTATTTAACCATTATAGATGATTGGTTTCAGATTTATTGAGGTAAATGTATTTGTGAAATTACATTTATTTAGAAAATCATGAGATTATTAACCTTCATAAATTATTATCAATCAATATATAATTTTATATTATTCTCATGATGGGATTATAAAATTTTTTCTATAAATTATAGACTTATTATATCAGGGTTTCATGTGATTTTACAGTTATTGGTTTTTAAAGTAAATATTTTTACATGATGATTGTTTTTTTAAATGCATTAATGGATATTCAAATGAATTTTTTGAATTATATGGTGTTTTAAGATGATTTCTTTTCTAATGACTAAAATAAGGGTTTCAAGGATCATTTTCAACATAAGGAATACTATTTTTATTTTTTGAGGATAGATGCTCTTTATTTTAGATAAATTTATTGATTTTTTTACTATGAATACTTTCTTATAAAAAAATTCTGAATGTTGTCTTTAAGGAAATGTTTTCAATGGGAGATAAGAATAAAATGACATTCCATGTTGATTTTAAAGGTTAATTTAGAACATTATACAAATAATTGTATTTATGTTTTGATAACAGTGATTGTAGGACCATTAATTTATGTTGTAAATTATTTAGACTTATACCCTCTTATATGAAGAATTTAATTATTAAGTTATTATTGTATGGATGTGAAAGGGGAAGTTACTTGAGATAATATTAGAGTTTATATGAGATTTATTTGGTATATTTTATTTTTGGTATATTGATTGATAACATGATGCACTTTTTTTCTCATGAAAATTTTATTAATCTCATTGTAATCGTTGTCTAATGGACGAGACTTGATTCATACTACACTAATTTAGATTATTCACTGAAAAGTTTCACCTAGTTGTACACTATGAACTATAAATGGGAATGATATCAATGAGTATAGTGTGAGTAATCTTGGTGGGTAATTGTGGTTAAGAATCCAACATATTTTTAATGTTTTTTATATTGAGTATTGTCTACGACCATCTCTACATAGAACCAAGTTTGTTTCCCATGAATCATATTTCATGTTGATGATTATATTGCGAGGAATCCCATCTCATATCCTTATATATCCAGTATAACATTTGATTTATATGATTCCACTCTGTGGATGTGGTTTATTTTCTATTCATTTACTTATTGTTGATGATATTGTGCGTGATTTTTTTGTATTTTCCCTGTATTTATGTGTTAGTTTTTTTATAAATGATTTTCAAGTGTGAATTGATAGGGTTTTTTCAATGAAAGGGAAATTGTATAATATAATTCCAAAATCATAATAATTTCAAAAAAATTCATATTAATTAACTAGTTCCATTTATAACCATCCAGTTACTCTGATGATTAAAATCAAACTTCACCACTCTGTGGAGATGGTGGGCCATATATACACATGAGTGAGGTTTTTTCCTTCAATTTGATGAAAAAGGGATTTAAAATGATTGTACCATAATAATAATAACATCTCATTTTATTAATTATATTGTATTTATTATTTTAATAGTGTTGTGCCATATTTATATGATGTATATGAAGAAAAAAACTAGAACGAATTAGTAAAGATGATCACCTCTTCTTTGATAGACCTCCTTTGACTAACACATTAATCCCTGAAATATTGGCCCTTTTTTGAAACAAAAAATTATAGGTCCTAGAAAAGAAGTTTATTAAATTATTTATATATATCTTGGCTGAGCTAGTTTAATGAATAGGTGTGTGGAAGAAGGAATAGGTGGTTCCCTTTTATATGCGAGGAAATGAAAAACATGGAATTGTATAAATTATTTAAATATAATTAATTTCTTTCTCAATTAAAATTATTCAAAATTGACATGTATTTGTTTAAAAAGAATATAATCTCTAAATATTACTTTAATTTAAAATTTATATGGGATTTGATGTCATTTTAATCCTTATATTTTGGTTTAACCCCTTCATTATGCCTTCTTAATTTTTACTATAGTAACACATTTTTTAGATTTTAAAGGTCATAAATTTACATCAATGTTAAAGTGTATCTCACAAATTGTCTATAGAAGAAAGTTTCAACCACGTATCACCATAATTAATCTCATTCAATATTTTTTAAAAATATAAATCTTATAATAAATTAATATTTAACATTAAATATCATTAAATAATTTTTTGGAGTATTCATTTAATTTCAGTTTCAAGTAACCAAGATTATAATGAATTTTTTAATATAAATTATTTAAAAATTCATTATACATTAATTTTTTTCTATAAAATTCATGTTATACTATAATTAATGAAAAATATTTTTTGATTAAAAATTTTAATATCAGTTACCATATTTTTCTTATTATTTGGAAAAGAATTGATGTATTATTTCATAAGAATTTAATTTAATTATAACAACACCAAACCAATTTTAGACTTACCATTGTGAAAAATATTTTTCATGGTAATTATTATTAATGTAAAAAATAATAGAGACATATTAAACAAATTTATACCTCATAATTACTAATATATAATCCATAATTCATGATTCAATTTCTACTAGTGGAAAAGATCAATTTTATTATAAAAATGTAAAATGAAAAGAATATTTTTTGTTGAAAAATGTTTTTTAATCCTAGAAATTAGATTATACAAAAATTAAATAAGAATATATTTATTTTTTTATTAGTTATATTATATATATTTATAGTATACTTTTTCTTCATTATTTCCAAATTCAAAACATAATATAAATTTTAAACTACTTGTTTTAAAAATACTAGGTTTTGTTAAATATCATTATTTACCTATTCACTCAAAAATAAAACTTTCTCAACCCCCCATCCCCCTCCAAATTTATCCTACCAATATTATGACATGTTGTTTTCACAAAATTTATCCATTTTCTAAAATATAATTTATCAAAATATTTGAAATAAATTAAAATATCATCACACAAAATGAAATAAAAAACATTATTGAAGAAAACATATTTTTGAAACGTAAAATAAAATTATTAAAAATCGATTACATATATTTTATTTATTAATAAATACATTTTAATTATACAAAACCTTTACATATATATATTTTTTTAATTTGGATACCACTAATTTAATGGCTAGATTTTAATGATCGCATTTAAATAATAATATTTATATAATATATAACAACTCACATAATGATATATGTTGCATTTTGAGGAATACATTGATCATATTATTGGTTTAAATTAAATTTTAATAGTGTTAAATAAGATATTACTTATCATGTAAGAACTAGATGATGACATTAATGATATCCTAGTGTGGTTGATGTCATTAATTCAAGAGATGATATCACCCTGTATATACCATTTGTTTGTTGTCATCCCTAACATCTTGGATATATATATAGTATAATTATAGTCATAATAAGATAATAATTTCTTATTTATATACAATTACAATATATATAAAGAATTGTTTCTAATCATACTTCTTAAGATGAATCATAAGTTGAAACATACTTGTTCTATGTCGATACAAAAAACACTAGCTATAATATGATTTTTTATATTACCATATATAAACGATGATGAAAGATCAAAAAGATCTAATCGAATAATAGTATTTTGTCACACTGATAAATAGTATTCTCCTTTCAATAATTTCAAGGATGTTATATAGTTTTTCTTTTTCACATACTTTTAGAGAGTTCTAACTGCCAACCTTTATAGTTCTCCTAGTTTTGTATGATATTTTCTCTATATGATTTATACACAAACAATATCAAACCTCTATACATATCAAGAAATTTAATGTAGTTTCCAAATTACTCTTAGTAATATGTACTGTATTCATAATAATAAAATTCTCTTGTGTTATCACACATCACATAGGAGAGATTTCAATCCATGTGACATCATAAACAATTCAATTCCTAGTTACCCCATCTTCAATTTTTCAATATCATATCAAAGTATAAAATGATAACTGGTCTATGAGAAAACATAAATATATTTATATATATATTTTATTCCCTAAAACTGTGCTTCAACTTAATTCATTCTTATAGAAATTATCATTGTTCTAAATTAAATATAAGACTAACCATTCAATTTCTATATGTTATCAGTATACCAATCTTGGAATACTATAGCGAACCCACTAACCTCTTGTAGGAACCTTACATAATTTCATTCCAAAGTAAAATTCAATTATAATTATTCTTTCTTTAATATGTGGATATATATCTACAAATAAATTTCCACATTTTTATCCTATAGAATCAACAAAAAATTCTAGTCATGTTACATAGAAATATTTCCAAAATTATCCTCTGCGGATGGTCGTCTTGGCATCCAATTGCCTATTTTAATTACAATATGATGTTTCTATGACATGTAAAATTCAATTGGATTTAGGCATAAAAATTTGGTATAAAAAATTAACCTAATTGGTACCATGCCTATACTAACCATGTATAGCTTCTCATGAATACCTACTAATGAATTTACATAACTTAGAGATACATCCATAAAACAGAACATGAATTTGGTAAATGGAAACCATAATATATAAGTTTGATATTTATATTTATAGTTATTTTAACTTACTTATACCTACAGGATCAATTATTCATATCAAATAACATATCACTTGTTTTGGTGAGTCTAAAACTACTTGTTTGGTTTTAACCTTCCTACATAGTATGTGTCACAGAAAAAATTACTACCACTTAAACTAGTGGAGTTTGGTGTTCTTATTCATCACAATCATGTGCATCTAGGGATTATAATTCATTGAAGATAAGATTTATCATATTTTCTTCAGAGATATGTTCCTTCGTCATATATGTATATTCAATTCTGAATAATAATTCTTTGAATTGAGGATGTTAACATCCTATGTTTTTATAGGATAATTAACAGAGTGAAACTTTTTTTACATTAATGTAAACTTATAGCTATAACCATCTTTATTAAAATGTTTCCCATTAATCACATAATTATATAACATACCTGAATCCCATCATATCATAACTTATATGATATCTATTAGTCAATTTAGTTAGAATATAGTTAACTTTTATGTTTCTACATTCAATGAATGTATTGAAAGTAATTATAGAATACATTCTATTGATATAAGTCCCTTATATATCCTAAATTAACATACATATCTTCTTAAAGGTGTATAAGGTAATGTGATTTTATAAATAACTTCACTCTATATATAAATGATCAATGAATACATTTTTATGATATACTATAACAAGACCACTCAAAGGATTTGATATTATATTCCCATGTTAATTTATTTTTCACAATTATTTCATAAAATTTCATGAATGAATCCCATAGAGTATACAAATTTTCCTCTATATCATCATTACTATAGATCAAATGGTCAAACTGAACTAACTCCAGAATCATTATTCGAAATAATTTTTTCTAAATGTATATTATTGCAACACATAATAAACAAGTTTGTTAGTATTCTTACTATTTTATAACATGAGATACTAAACACATTTCTATATATAATATCCACAAACACAATAATTTTTACTTTAAAAATAGTTATCTTTCCACAACTAGGTGTATATTTTTAATTTATATATTCATCATTAATTTTTCATATTATTGTCTATGATTCAATTATTAATAAAATATTAATAATGTATGAATACCACATAGAAATTAATTTCCTTATGAAATAATTTCTTATTGTGTGTAATGGGATACTAGGATAAATTTTTTGGTAAGAATAAATACAAAACAATAATTTAACTATAAACAATATACAAGAAGATAATTAGTTGTGTTCATATTAGTGGTATAATATAAATCACCCATTCTCAAATACTAAGAAAATTCAACTTATTTTTTTTATGTTTTTATATTCCCCTTTTTATTTTATTTTAATACAAATATGGTAATTGTAGAATATATTTAATACACAATAGGGGAAAAATATATATTTTTCAATAATTTAAATACCTAAAGTAGATAAAAATATTTGATTATTCTTCAAATAATTGTAATTTATCATCCCTTGACCTTTCAATAATCAGAAGAGTAAAATAGCCCCAAGTTAATTTGTCTCTCCTTCAATCCATTATCTCTTTAAAGGATGATATAATAGGACCATAGAACTTGAAAATTTCATGGGGATTTCGACATAACCTTTCAATTTATTCACTAAAAGGGCTTAGAAAACATGTTACCTGCAAAATCTATTTTCAGCGTCTTGTACACTAAAACCCTAGAGACGATAGTTATATTACATTATTGGTATAATTTTAAAGAGTTTCCAAAGGATTTAATATTTTAGTAGTCTTGGAAAACCAGACACATACATACAAATGCATTTCAAAAAATAATATTTAACATGAATATAATTTTAGAACATGAATAACCCTTTAATCATATCACATATAATTACACATAATCTTCCTCTTAGTTCATTGGGGAAAATAAAAAAATAAGGTTGATATTAGATACTTACTAATGAGTATCATGAAATAAAATCATATATAAGATAAGCATGACATAAGTTGTTCATCAAGGATTAATAAACAATTTGAATTCAAAATAAACTGATATTGAGGTTATGGAATATCCAAAAAAAATAATGTAAAACATGAATAAGAATAATCATTGATCTCATACTAATTGAATTCATAATGTAGTTTTTGTGAAAAAATCCCTCAAGGAAACAAGGAATCCTCTTCAGGTTTTTAATGTTTATTAACAAATATGGTTTCCATGATGAGTTTTCAAGTTATAGAGATATTTTGGAAAATATATGTTTAAAATGAACAATGAAAAAGGAATATATGATCTAGTGGTGGTACAAAAAGAACTGATAAATGAGGCACTGCTTTCCAACATTTTCCAATTTATTTGTACCAAAAATCAGACAATAGAGGAAAGTGTTTTTTGAAAAGGGAATTGTGCTCTAGTGCCTTTGATTATTGGAAATTTTCACTCCAAATGTTTTTCAAGATTATAACAAAGTAATATGTTAATGGAAAGAGTGGATCCCATGTTTTGGAAATGGTGTGCAAGGTGACTAGTGTGAAGACGCTTGAGAGAATGAACTTGAGCGCTCTAGGAAGAAGTTACACACCTTGCACTCAGAGTGGCCAAAATTCATATAAATAGATGTCTATCCCCCTCATTTATTTGGGATAACCTATTATAGGAAATTTGGGCTCTAGTTGTGCATGTGGTTTGTGTGCTCATGTTTAGGGTTACTCAGAAGTTTCATGACAAAATTGATGTATGTGTAAAAGGGTATCTCTTGTGCAAGTTGGGAGAATAATAAGGGCGTTTTATGGTTTTGAGATTTCATGGAAAATGTGGCACTTTTTCAACATGATTAATGTATCATGTAAGTCAGCCATTTTTTGGGAGAATGTTGGATTTTTCCAATGACACATGCGGTAAATTTGTGTTAATGAGTTGATGAAAGTGGACAATCAACATACCATTTACATATATTGTAGGATATATTCATATGTGATAATTAAGGGACCTATAATTCATTAAACTATGAGGTTATCTTATGAATAAGTAGTTAAAACACTTCAGTTGTGATATCAGTGAGCTTTTATTTTGTGATTGGTTGTAATCTAGGAGAGATACTGAGTCCACACCAAACATTGTAAATAGTATTTCACTTTTAGTGGATTTGGTATATCGACACATTACTGTTACATGATCCTTGGTCATAGACTAGTGAGGGAGAACCAATAAATACATTTTTTTCTTTTCCATGATAAATTTTTTATTCATATATTGCAATGGGAAAGAGATAGAAGAGTTTTTTGTTTAACGAAGTGACATGTTTCGAAGGGTTATTAGCTCTAATATTTCATACCCTGATTCACCCCCTCATAAGATATTTTTACATTTTGAGAAAAATAATTTGTATTAGAGAGATAGTTTAAAAGTTATTATTTCTATATCAGTATAATACATTGGGGTGTTCAATCATAAAGTAATTATGATCTTCGAAGGAGGCAATTTTCATTTATAGAAGAATGAAATGAAACACTTTTTTGATCATTGGGAATGGATGACTTCATAGCAGAAATACATGGAATTTCTGCCAATGGTAGTGCTTTTATAGTTTTTGAACAATGGGAACTTGATGCTTCTACTAATTGAATCCATTTATTAGGGGTATAATTATCTGATGCAATATATCAGAAAGGTATTTCATGTAAAACATAACATTGTGTCGGTAAAATTCTTTTGGAAAAATTTAAAGGAGATACAATGGTTAGAGAGGCACAGATAATAGTTATACGGAACAAGTGTAAAGAACCGAGAATGAACCCTAATTAGTTTCTTGATGAATTAGTAGATAAGTTAACAATTTTATTGGAAAACATTTGGGTTCTTTGAGAAGTCATTAAAGGCATAATGATTTTCAAGCATATCTTGAGGAAACCTCCACTACAGTTCAATCATAAATTTTCATTACTGTAAGATAAGGATCCAAAAGGGATCATACTAGATAACTTTCAATGTACCCTTGTAACATATGAAATAATAAAGTGTGATAATGATGCTGAATAAAATTGGAAATCATTGGTGGTAGAATTCAAGGCCACAAAGAAGATCACTTTTAAAATTCTTTGGGAGAAGATGATATATATGAAGTAATTTCCTTCCATTCATCAAATCTATAAAGAGTAAAAAAGGAAAGTTCATAGGGAAACATCCACTAGCGTGTTTTTTATGTGGAAAGGTGTGTTATCTTTTGGAAAGGTTCTCTGACAATAACCATGAAGATAATATGGATGAAGTTGAAATTCCCACTAAGAAGCCATCGAACTATGTGAATGGAAACAAATAGTTAAACCAAAAATTCATAAAGAAAAAGAATATTCATTCATAAGAATGTGAAAGTTAAAATGAATCTGAGGATGAAGAAGATTAATAGATAGAGAAATCCATAGATTAAAGATTTAATTTTATAGTGGAAGTTATAGGAAGCACCCAGAAAAGTGAAGAGAGTGAAAATAATGAAGAATGAGTTGGAGGAATAGTTAATATGGATGTTGAATTAGAAGAATATCTAGAGGAGTTGGTTTTTTTTTTGAGATTCAAATTGAATAATTCCATAAATTGGTTTATGATGCCAACCATTATATATAGTAGTATGAATAAGAGAAGATTGAGTTGAGGAAATAAATTTAAAAACATAAAACATAAATAACAAAAGAAAATGGTGCAGAGTAAAAGATGAAAATTTATGAACATAATAATGAAATTTATGGTTTGAATAACATATCAAAAGAACAAAAGAATGCATTGAATAACTAGAAGAAGATGTTTCTAGATAGGGATAAAACGTTATGGGTCTAGAAAAAATATTGACTCCTGGTGTGAAATTGGAATATAAGATCATTCAAAAAATAAAAAAGGTGGATGTGGTGTGTAGAGTTCATGTTGAATTTATTAAATAGTCAAATCAAAATGATAAATCTAATATGGGGCATGATAAAATCATAAAGTAGACCTGGTTGAAGTCAGACCGTAAACACCCCTCAAAAAATGAAGGTTGTGTTGGTTATGAAGTAGAATCAGTAGATTTGGAGAACAAAAGGGACATAGAGTGGTGTAGAAGTGGAAAGCAGGAATGGTACATACATCTAGTGTTATTTATGTGGAAAAATTGAACATTCAACAAATGTTTTTTCCATTTCCAATAGATATTAAAAGGTAAAAGAACAATAGTAGCAACCAAATAGAGAATAGTACTCTAGAACATCTTTTGAGGGACATTGTTTTTGGTGTAGAGTATTTTGGAACATAGATAGATATTGTTTGTCAACCATGTAGAGTAATGTGCCAAAGTAGAACCGAAGAGGTAACAAGAAGTAGATAAATGAATCAACAGTTGAGTAGAAAATAAAAAATCAATTTTCTTCTCTGTATGATGAACCTAGTATATAAATCTTTGAGGAAGATCTAGAATTACAATCTATACAATGTGTGATATCGAAAACATAGATAAAGGATAAGTGACCTAAGAAGGTATTTTTGTAGAAATTTAAGTTATATAATTCGATCACTATGGTTTATATATCCTTGATAGTGGTTTACCAATCCATATGAAAAGAAATATGGATATTGTTATAGGCAAAAAATATAAAAATTAATGGAGATTTCACATTTGAAAAAATGAAGGACTGAAAATAATTGGCTCATAAAGGGCTTGGTTTTTGGGAAAAGAAATGGGACATGCTGATGTCTTAGTTGAAGAAGGTCTTATTCACAACATTCTTAGAATTAGTCAATTATTAGATGTAGGTAATTATAATTGATTTACTAAGAAGATATGTATCATAAAAGGAAGAGATGGTGACGTTTTCATATAGGGAAAATGAAAAAAAATAAATAAATACCTTGAATGTGGGGAATATGATATGTCCTTTTTATCCAGAGAAGAAGAATAAAATTGTTGAAAAAAAGACTTAGTCATCTCTGTCAAATATCCCTAGAAGATCTGGTGATGTGTGATGTAGCTAAATACCTCTCTAATCTATCACTTGTTCATAATCATATGTGTGATGCATGTCAACAAGGGGAGATCATTAGAAAGATGTTCAATGAAAAGGAACACATGACAATAAGAGTGCTTCAGTTGGTACATGTAGATGTATGTACACATATAGCACCAATATCCATTGATTGAAAGAGATATAATGTTATATTCATTAATGATTATAGAATAATGGAATGGGAATCTTCCATTTCACATATGTTTTATGTGTTCAATTTAATACAACATTATCGAAGGGAATTTCAATAGATGCTAGGATAGAAGATTGTGAAGTTTCATACTGACAATGTTATAGAATTCAAAAATAGTAAAGAAGAATAAAATCTTGAGAAACACAGGATATGATGTTATTTTTTTCAGTTAGAACTCCCCAACATAATGGAGTGGTTGATAGGATAAATCAAATCTTCAATAATATGTCCATAATAATGCTTATTGAAAAATATGTACATGGAAAATTTTATAAGGAAACACTCTTCATATAATTCTACATTTATAATAAGGCTCTGTTGTGTCTAAAAGAAGTTAATAATCCATATGAGATGTGGTATACAAATAAGACAACTATAAAATACACTTGAATCTTTTTAATTATGTTATGTATTCTCAAAAAATTAAACAAATTAAATTTTCATTTTTTTAGATGGAGGGATATTCCATGGATACCGAAGAAAAATAAAAGAATATAAAATTATTAATAATAAGTTGATAAAAGTAGTTGAATGAAATGATTTCACAATAGTGGAATATGAGTACAATATTCCAAAGCATAGTGAATAGTTTCCTCATGAATGTGATTAAGAGGTAAGCAGTATATGGTCATCAGAAGTGTAAGATGTTGATTTAGAATAAGATATTGATAATGAGAAATGGGAATTCAAGTCTGTATCTACAAAGAAGAAAAATATTCAAGATAAAATAAATAGGAAGAATATAACTGTTGATCATAATGTGCTAGTTTAAAAAAGATTAATGAGGTCATTACAACATATATATTTCCTATCTCAGGTAGAGACTAAATGTTTTGCTAATTTAGTTGGTGATGAAAATGTGGTTAGGAAATGAATGTTTAGCAATACCATATTGATAAGAATAAAATCTGGGAGATTATTTCAAGGCCAACAGAGAAGAATGTCATCTAGAAAAAATGGGACTCTCTCAACTAGATTAATGAAGATGGTGCGGTGATTTGAAACATTTCATGATTAGAGTTCAAATTTTACTCCCTGATAGAGGTTATCGATGTTGATAAGACATTTTCAATTAATTCAAGGCTAGAGATAATAATATTATTGTTATCTAATGTATTGAAATGAATTTTCATTTTTCCAAAAGGGATTTCTGTTCCCCATTTTTTGAATTGCGGTCTGGAAGAAGATGTGTATATTTATAATTCATATGGTTATCACCTTCTTGAAGATGATAAAAAAGTTTTTCGACTGAAGAAGGTTCTATATGGGTTGAATAAAGAACCAATAGCATGGTATTGGATAATATATCATCATTTTATGAATCTAGGACTTAAGTGTGGTGGAGTTTACTAAAATATTTTTGTCAATAAGGAAAGGAATACAAGAATGATGGTGTTGGTTTATGTTGATGACATAATATTTTGTGGATGAGATAAATTACAATGTAGATTGTTTTCCAAATTCAATAAATGTGAGTAAAAAATGTCAATTATGGGTGAGATGAGATTTTTTCTTGGTAAAAAGGTGACATATGTATGTAATGACACATTAATTTCCCATTTAAAATATTCCAAGGAGGTTCTGAGATGATTTGGAATGTAAGATTCCATGAATTTGAAGACTCCATTTGCAACTCGAATGAAACTACAAAAATATGATGATAGTAAGAATATTTGACTCACAGAATTCTAGAAAATCATAAGAATTATACTGTACGTTATAGTGATAAGACTTTATATTATTTTTTCCATATACCAAGTAGCGATATATCAATGAAATACCAATTAAAGACCCATGATTATAGTGAAAAGAATAATTCCCTATATCAAGGGAACTGGGGATTTCTATTTTATGTATATTGATAAAAATAATCCAAATTTATTAGGATATTGTGATGCATATTTGGATGGTTCAATACGTAATAGGAAATCAACATATGGATGTGTCTTCTATCTTATCGTATTGTCCATTTCATGGTTAAGAAAGAAACAAGATTTCATTTCATTGATTACTATAGATGTTGATTATAATATGTAAACTATAGTGTGCACACCGTTATAGTGCATAAAGCAGCATCGTGATGATATTGGAGTAAAAGTAAAGTCTTCAATATAAAATCATTGTGATAATTCAGGTTCTATCAATATTAGAAAAAGTATAGTCCATCCCTCAAGAACATAGAACAGTGAAATCAAATATCATTTTATCATGGATAAGGTGGATAAATGTCTTATGATTTTAGAGTATGTGCCTATATAACTATAGGTTGTAGAAATTATAACAAATGACATACCCAGAAATGCATTTGAGAGGCATCGACTAGCTTTGGGAGTTCATTCAACTCCCCTAAATTGAAAAGGTCTGGCTGTGGGACTCCATCTCTCAGAGGTATGGTGTATTCTTCCCTAATGTACTGATCTATGTTCATCCCTCTATTGAAGACAACAATAGAGTTTCCATTGTGTACATTGACAAAGGTGAAGAAAATGTGGAAATTTATGGGAGAAAAAATCATCATCAAGATACGGGGAAAATATGATAGATTGAACAAAAAGATAGAGGTAGTCACTCAAGATAGGAGGAGAAGATAATATTAAGAGTAACATGATGATAATTATTGATTGTTATGAAGAAACAATCAGAACATCAATTGGAAAACATTATGCATTTTAAAAAATGACAATACAAGTAGTGTAGTAGGGGGATTTTTTAAATCTGGTGATGCTAGAAGTGATTTTTCAAAATAAATATATCATGATAGCTTAGTTTTGGGATGGTAAAATGTATTTGGTTTCAATAATTGGTGTTAGTAATGAATTAATTCATTGATGAACTTTTCATACTACTCTTTTATCTCATACTGATCATGGCTCATGTGGGCATCGAGTTTGTGTTTAGTAAATCATTTATCACTATCAAAATTTTAAGGGATAAATAGTTGAAGAATATGGATGAATCTATAAATATTTATCAATTTATGAATGAGATGTTAAAAAACTCATAGGGGATATTTTTTTGAAAAAATCCATCATTGAAACATTGAATCATTTTTTTTGTTGTGTTTGTTGAAAAAGAGGGTTTACATTATTAGTTTTTGAGTACCAACCATATTTTTGATAATAAATCTTGTAAAATAATGATTAAAATGAAATTGGAGATCTTTAAGTGATATAAAAATAAAAAAAAATGGTGGTGCCATTTTCATATGTTTTTGTTAATTTTTTGTTCCAAAAAAACAGATAATGTAGGAAAGTGTTTTTTGAAAATGGACTTCAGCACATTTATATTGTAGGCATGAGAATTTATGATCCATAGGTTTTTCTAGATCAAAATATAAAAATATGTTAATGGAACGAGTGTGTCCTATGTTTTAGAAGTGGTGTGCAAGGTGACTAGGGTGACAATAGCTCTGGAGAATGGACTTGAGTGCTTGGGGTAGAATTTTTTCACCTTGCTATCAGGTTGGAAAAAATTACTATAATTATATGGCCAACCCCTCATTTATATAATTCTAAAAACAAAGATAAGATTCAATCTTTATTCATGAAAGAGGTTTGGGAACACAAGTATAGTGTTACTCAAAAGTTGTGCACCAGTTGGTAGTTGCATGCCAAAAATGATTTCGGTGTAAAAGGTTATGTGTCACACAAGTTGTGAGTATGACAAGGGTGTGTCACATAGTTGTTTTTTTATGAAGAAGGTGACACTATATTACCGTAATTAATGTAGAACCTAGGTCAACCTAGGGTTGTAGAAATGTTGGTTGTCTCCCAGTACAGTTGTAGTGAAGTTGTGTTTATCATTGGATAAAAGTGTAATATAAATATATCATCTACATACTATTGAGGATGAATTAATTTGGATTAATTAAAGGACCTACATGTCATTAAACTACAAGTGCATCTTTAGGAGAAGTGGTGAGAAATCATCAGTTAAGAGAATAGTGAGATTTTATTTTGTGATTTGCTGTAAACCATGAGGGACAGTGAGTCTGATCTGAACATTATAATCAAAAATGCACTTTTTGTGGATTTGGTATATTGTCACAATGTTGTTGTAATCTACATGGGCGTTTCCCAGTGAGGGTGAACCAGATAAAATTGATGTGTCGTGTGGATGATATAATTTATGTTCATATATTTCTAGGATATATAGAGGGAAGAGTGTTTTGTTTAATGAAAAAACAAGATTCAAAGGGGTAATAGTTTTAATCTGTCATACCCGGATTAACCCACAATCACAGGTTATTTGACCTAGTTGGACTAACAATTTATATCAGAGAAAAAGGTTGAATGTTAGTATTTTTATCTCAATAGAATACATGGAGGTGGTCAATCACATTGTAATTCTGATCATCAATGACAACAACATTCAATTATGGAAGAATCAGATGCAACACTATTCCTGATCATTGGTAGTGGATGTCTTCAAAAAAAATTCCTGGAATTTCAGCCAACATTGATTATGGTGATTTATCAGAAGATAAACAAAGGGAACAAGATGCTAACTCAAAAGTTATTAATTCATTGGGGGTGAATCCTATACAATATAATATATACATAATTTAGGTCATTAAAAATATCACATTATATGTGGGAATACCAATTGGACATATATTAAGGAGATATAAAGATTAGATACACAAGATATAGGTCCTTTGGAAAAAGTATAAGGATCTAATAATGATCCCAAATTAGTCATTTGATGCTTTCTATGATAGGGTAAATGTTGTAATGGAAGATAAGCATGATATTGAGGAAGTCGTTGAATAGATAAATACTATAAAGGGTATCATGAGGAAACATCCACCATGGTTCAATCTAAATGTTTTAGTATTGGATGATAAGGATCTGAAAGAGATCACACTAGATAAAATGCATTGTACCCTTGTAAAATATTAAATGAGAAATAATGATAATGATGTTATGGAAAAAGGTATATCTATGGAGGTATTGTTAAAGGACATGAAAATGCACACCATTGAATATAAATAAGAAGAAGAAGAGATATACAAGGTGATTCAATTCCACTATTTAGATACAAAATGAAGAAATGGAATGTTCAAATGGAAACTTCTAATAGCATGTTTTCGATGTGGAAAGTTTGATCATGTTGCAGAAAAGTGTCAAAAATGTTATAAGAAGATGATTAGGATGAAGTTGAAATTACTATGAAGAATTCGTCTGCTTATGTGAAAGGGAAGGAACAGTTCCATGAATGGTTCTTTTATAAATATAATCTTCTTTCTCAAGAATGTGATAGTTCATATGAATCTGAGGTTGAATAGTTTGTAGAGATAGAGAACTAAAAATATCATGGAGAGAATTCTATAGTGGTACTCATACACTGCACAAAGAAAAGGGAAGAGAGTGAATATGGTGATTAATAAAATGAAGTAAGAGTCGATATGACAGTCAAATTAGAATACACTCTTGAATATATAAGTGTTTAGAGAGCCGAACAATGAAAACCAACATATTTTTTAATGAATCGAAACTCTATATAAAATAGCAAGAAGAAGAGAAGATTGAGCTGATGATAGAAATTGAAAATCTTGTGTCTTCAATTCCAGAGAGCTCAGAAAAAGGTGTTGGAAACAAGAGAAAAATTAAGGAAAAGAAAAGTGAAATCAATGGTTTTAATAACACTTCAAATTACAAAATAAAACATGTTGAAGAACTATAAGAAGAATTATTCTTCATATCAAAAAAATTTATGGATCATGAAAAACTATGGACTCCTAGTGTTACATTTGGAATGAAGATCATTCTGAAGAAAAAAAGGTAAAACATGTTCATAGAGGTCCAATTGAATATAAGAAACAGTAAATCCAAATGATCATGATTATATAAGGCTCGATCAAAATGGAAAGAAGGAATAGTTGAAGTTAGACCGAAAGTACTATAACACCACAAGGTTTTAATAAAATAAAATGAAATTCTAGAAATTTTTTTTTATATAGATAGTTATTAATATCCTTTAAACATTGTTTTTTTTCTTCAACGATTTGAATTTCAAAAAATGACCATCTACAGTTGCAATCAGTATGTTATTTGAAGTATTATGTAAGAAACATTTTGCTGTAAATTAAAAAATACCATTTTCAATAGTTAAATGAATAGTAATATGAACCTTATGAATAGAAAATAATATTATTATTTTATTTTATTAGTGTTATAAGATAATGAGATGTTGATAAGTTTTTCATGGTGTTAAAAAATGTTTTATTAACTTAAAATTTATATTTATCAAATAAATTATGATATTTTTTTTAATTCTATTAATAATATTTAGAAAATTATTTTCAAAAAATGGAGGTCATTTTATTATTTTAAATGAAGAAAGATGGTTTGGGTAATTTTTTGGTATTTTTCTAAACTTCATGAAATTTTTAATGAATAGTGAATTACCATAAATTATGATAAATGATAAATACATGTTTCATTGCATCATTGGTGATGAAAGAATGATTTAATACCACTTGGTTCTAACATTAATTCCATTTTTACTGTTTGGGGCCACCTAAATCATGACTATTGTTACTCTTGAGAAATATTATTATAATAATGATTAAAATAATGTAAAATCCCTCCTCTCACCCAATATATATACAACCCTCATTCCCATCTTCCTCTCACACCACCCAATCATTTATCATTGTCTATTTTCTTCCAAATTCCTTCCTAAAGGCTATTCCCCATATCCAAGTCCAGTTGGTCTCACCAAATGGAAAAAAACCAAAGGCCTTAAACAGGATCTCAAGTAGAAGATATCAAGAGTTATAATTTCTTCTTTTTTCATGTGGTTTTTTCCAATTACTTTCTTTTAATATAATCTCATCCCCACCAATTATTTAGGATGTATGAAATAACCTAAATCATATATAATCTATATGTTATCATATTCAGGTACAATATTCATCATATTTCTTTACTTTCTCTCCCTCTTATACTATAAATAAAATCATCTTCCACAATGTGATGATTTACAAATATCAGGGTTGATGTATTCCAAATTTCCATTACATCTTTCAAATATGATCATAAACCAATATTTTTTGGTGGATACAAATTTAAAATATATGTTTAATCCTATTTCAAATTCTATAATGAACTTATAATCATGAAATTAAATTATATAATGAAACAAGTTTAAGATTCTCGACGATCCACATAAAATGATCTAAACAAACATCATTAACGTTTTATCTAATGATCCATCATCATACATGATAAAAAATTAATTATATTGTCATTATATATTCTACGAAAAAATTAATACCATTTCATTTAACTTCTGTAATTTTATTTCTATATGATAATAAAATCAACTACAAACCATCCTTAGAAATCATGTAAAGAACGCAGATTATACAATGGAACAAACAAATTACTAACAATTAAAGGGTGAAATGATTTTATGAAATGATCATATAGGATATTATAAAGATGAATATGCATCTTTATGACATTAAAAAGAATTTTTTTACCATTATAAATATGGTTTATGAAGTTTTAATTAAGAAAAAACTGAGGTATGGGAATTCGTATCCCAATTTCCATTATTTGAGTTACCCATCTATATAATTATTTTTGAGCTATTAAATTTTTTTGTCCGATGAATTTTTGTTTATATTGTTTTTCATTATATATATTTAATGTATATATATATATATATATAAATTCTATCCACTCTATGATGTCTCGCTTTAATTATTTGATATTTGTAAGGGTATTTTCATTTAAAATCCACTTTTAAAATTTTGTTTTATGAAATACTAATGAAATGTTTTTATGAAATTATTCATATTGAATGATTATGATCTTGTTATTTGTCATTGATTATGATGACGTGTGGGGCCAATATTTCCCTCCAATTCATTTTGTATTTGTATGTTTTAGGTTTGTCGTACTGTTACTCCAAGTGTAACTGTGATGGTTACACAGTAAGGTAGCAGTGAGGGTAATATTGTATGGTATCCATGAGGGATTCAAATTATAAGGTATATGAGTGGTTTAAAATATTTTTTAATTAATGACCCAAGTTACCTTTATGGTTCTATTTTTGTTATATATCCCTTTTGTAAATATCATGTAAATCTCATGCTTCACAATTTAAATTTAAATGGGTAACAAATGAGTCTGTTTTTGAAAATGATTTCATATATTTCAAGTATTCATGGAAAAATGTTTTCTTTCCTAATTTTTATATCCCTTACAGAGTTTTTTTTGTTCTCATACCATGTTTTTAATTTATTTTCCATGGTTATAATGATGTGTAAGACAAAGATGGAATCCAAGTAAAATGTTATTAATAATTTTCAAAGAAAACATGTTTTATATGAAAATTTGTATATTATGGAAGAAATTGATATTATATTTCAAGTACATTCTCTATATGAATGTGGAATTTTATATATGTGTTATATCCCAAATATATATAACTCTACACTTGAAATTTTTTAAATACTAAATTAAGTGATTTCTTGACTAGAATTCAGGATTACGTAATGTAATAAGGCTGGGTCATTATAGTTGGTAACTGAGGATGGTTTAGATAACATTAGGGGTTAGGATTATGAAAAGAGAATACCATAAATAATTTTAACTCTATTGTTAATTTTTTATGATATAACATTTAAATATTAAAATGTTTCATCAACTATGATTTGAATTTTCATAATGGTTTTCTACAGAAGAAAAAATGAAGATGAAGAGGAGAGGCACTGACCGAATGATATCCTTCTGAATATATAGCCTTGAATTGTAGTGATTAGAACTGAACAGGTCGTTATAGTAATGGATTAGCTAACAAAGATAATAAATAGTTGTGGAATTCCTGATATGGAAAAAACATAAGTACCACAAAGTAACATAATGATAGTGGAAAATTTTTCGAGATAACACCCTCCAACATTTAGTGGGACTTTGGATCTGGTAGCTGGTGAAGGATAGATTAAATCCATTAAAGATATATTTCATGTTATATGATATTTAGATTATCAAAAGGAATTTATGTCCATTTATCTTTTTGAAGGTGAAGCTCATAAGTCATGTTTAATTGTCATAAATATCATGGATAGATATGAGATTGATGACCTAGAGTGGGATGAACATAAACATCATTTCCTTAAAAAATGTTTTCCTATGGTTGTGTGACATAGGTTGGAGACACAATTTTTGGAATTTATGAATAATGGGGAATATTTAGTTCTTATAAATGAAGAAAACATCACTCTATTGGAGAGGTATGCTCCAAATCATATTCTAGATCTTGATATAAAAATTAACTACTTTTACTCAAGATTAAAGCCAAGTCATCGAATGGCATAGACCTCCAATGAAATCAAATGATATTAGAAAATTTTACAATGTTCTAAGAGGGTAGAGATTTATTTTTCTGGTGATCACATGAACTTTGATAACAAGGGGAATAAGATGTTGGGATGGAAATATATCGGTAAGAATCAAACAAAAAATTATGATGGAATGAAATTCAAATTTCCAGTTTGTCAGAAGTGTGGAAAAACAAATGATGGACAATGACTTTCCAAAACTCCTATTTGTTTTCAATGAGGTATGTTTGGAAATTTAGCTTGAGAGTGTAATGAAAATGATCCTATGACTAATACTCATAATAAAACTGTTATGTGTTTTAAATTTGGAGAGATGGTTATTTTTGGAAATGTCTTCCCAATGAGTGATCTGAATGATGTATAGAAGCCACACTATAATAAGAAAGGTGTAGTGAGATCATTTGTGACTATGTCAGCAGACGCCAGGCCATCCGATGATGTTTATATCTGGTACATTGATTGTTTACTCATATTTTATAATGTTTTTTTTGTATACGGGGTCTACACATTTTTTTTATTTTTGACGAATCTTCTGGTAAATTGGAAATATCACCTCAACAAATGAGACCAAAACTTACTGATAAAACACAAGGAAGATATATTATAGCAAATAGTAAATATAAGAATCAATATATTGTGGTTTTGGAATGACTATACCTTCCAAACTTGTTTTTTTACCTTAGTAGAGTTTGATTTCATTCTGGGAATGGATTGGATTTTTTGTTTGTAAAGCTATGATTGAATGTAGTGCTAATGAAATTGTTTTTTATAAAAAGTTTGAGTTTATATAAAATAAATAACCCACACAATTGATAACATATCAGGATTATTAAAATATTTTGAAAGATGGAAATGAATGTTATCTTGTTCATATTGTTTAAAACATGAGAACTTTTCATATTATTGATGTTCTAGTTGTAAATTAAAAACTTGATTCTTTTCCTGATGTGTTACCTAGTGGAATGCCTGATTGAGAAGTCTAATTCACAATTGAATTACTTCCTTATGCTAATCCAATTTTAAAACACCCATATCAAATTTCCCAAATAGAAATTATTCAACTGAAAAATTAGTTGTAGGAGTTTCTTGATAAAGGTTACAATCATCCAATCAATTCACCATGGGGTGCCCCCATATTGTTTATTAAAAAGAAATATGGTTCCATGAGACTTTTCATTAATTATATATCCTTGAATAATATCACTATTAATAACAAGTATCCATTTACACATATCGATGAATTGTTTGAGTAGCTCAAGGGAGCTTAGTACTTTTCAAAAATTGACATGATATGTGGATGTCATTATATGAAGGTGAAGGGGGATGAATTCATGAAAATAGATTACTAGATATGTGAATTTTTAATATGTTCATATGCAATTTTTGTTTAATAATGCACCTAATATATTCATTGATATTATGAATAGAATATATCAAGAGTTGTTGAATAATTTTTTGGTTGGTTTTATTGATGACATTATTTAATTTTCTAAAGGAAAAAAGGGTCATAGAAAACATATAAGGGTTGTTTTGAAAACCTGAATAAAAATAAAACTATATTGAATACATAGAAAGTGTAATTTTTTTTGAAAAAGATATTTTTCTTGAGAACACTATAAATAATGATGGAATAAGAATTGATCCTGCTAAAACAAATGTGTTTGATGAATGGAAAAGTCCTAGAAATGTTACATATATTTGTAGTTTTATTGGATTTGTAGGTAATTACCAATGTTTTGTTAAAATTGAATGATTATATATACCACTAACTATGTAAATGCAATAAGGGGTTAAATTTATTAGACATCATAAGGTGATTTTTGATTTTGGGAACAAAATAAATGATTGGTGAATGCTCCATTTCTAGCATTGCAATCCCGAAAAAGTGAGTTTGTCATATATAGTGATGATTAATTGAAGGTACTTAGTTGTGTTATGATTCAGAATGACCAGGTAATTCCTTATTCATTAAGACAACTAAAACCTCATGAGTTAAATTATCTGACACATGATTTAGAATTGGCAGTTGTGGTTTTTTCTTTCAAAATTTTGAGGCATCATTTATAGAGAGATACATTTCAAATATATACTGACAATAAAATTATGATGTATGTATTAACTCAAAAGTAATTAATCATGAGTTAGATAATATGGCTGAATATGATAATGTATTATCATTGAACAATAAATTACAATCCGAGAAAATAAAAAAGTGGAAGATTCCTTGAGCCGAAATTAGCATTCATCGTTAACCATGTCGCATTTGGAACATGATACATTGATTAATGATTTGATGAAATTTGGCATAGAATTTATTGGTGTAAGAAATACCTATGTTTTTTTCATATTTTAATTCAGTTATCGTTATCAGATATAATTTATCAAGTGCATAAGGAAGACTGTGAGCTACAGAAAAATGTAGAATTGGATAAAATGGGTAACATCCCAAAATTTTACCTTAATAAATATTATGGTTTTTGATTTTTCAAATGGTTGTGTGTGAATTGTGATTCCCAATTGAAGAAATAATTGTTGTGTGAAGCTCATAGTTCTCCATTATATGTCCATTATGTCAATAGTAAGATGTATAAATACCTTAAAGAATTTTACTGGTGGGATTTAATTAAAAGAGATATTACATAATTTACTATCAAATGTTTATCATGTCAAAAAGTTAAAAGAGAGAGATATTTAATGAAGGGGTACACCAGCTATTTCCAATGCTAGAGTGGAAATGGGAAAATATATCTCTGGACTTCATGGTGGGACTTCCTCTAACACCATGAGGTAACAATATGATTTAGGTTATTGTTGATCGTGTGTAAAAATATGCACAATTTCATTATATTTTATATATAATGTATTTAGATAATCTCTATCGAATGTACCTCTAATATATTTTAATGTTGTTCCTAGTTCCATTATATCTGACTTGGATCCCAAGTTCACTTCTATCTTTTAGAAGGGCCATCGTAAGTAGTTTTGGGTAGAATTAAATTACAGTACATATTTACACTCTCAATCAGATGTGTTGTCAGAACAAATGATTCATAATTTAGTGGATATGATTTGAGCTTTTTCAATATAATACCAGTGATGTTGGGATCATGAACTTTGTTTAGTTCGGTATTCTTATAATAAATGATTTAATTATAGTATACTGATTTAAATTTAGGAGGAATTGTGTGTGAAGTGGTGTAGAACTACAGTTCTTATGGGATTAAATTAGGGAATGGATGTTGATGGTAAAATTTTAGTAGAGGATGTGGTTCCTAAAGTGCAGATGATCCAGCGACAAATGAGGAAAACTCGGAGCATGTATAAAAGTTATAGAGGCATCATGTGGAATGACTTTTCTCTTGAGTTATCTGATCATGTTTTTCTTAGAATCTCATCATAGATAAGTGTTATGTGTTTTGGTAAGAAAGGAATGATAAGACCATTGTTCAGTGGAACTTATTATATTATAGATACATTTCTACTAGCTTTTCCACCGAGTTTATCTCAGGTACCCTATGTGTTTCATGTTTCAATGTTGGGAATGTATGTCCCAGATTCATCTAATTTTTTCAACCTAGATGTAGTTCAATAAGAAGAGAACCATTCATATAAATATAAACCTGTTCAGAATCCTGATTGATGGGAAAAATATTTGAAGAATAAGTAAACGAGGTAATGGTTTCATGGACGAACCACGTGGTTGAAGAAGCTACATGTGAATCTGAAAATTCTATGAAGGAAAGTACCCTAATTTGTTTAATAAGTAAATATAATTGTGGGGGCACAATTTCTAGAAAGTGGGAATTATGTAACACCACATGCTTTTAGAAAAATAAATTGAAATTCATGAATATTGGTTTTATGTAACTAGCTATAACTATCATTTAAACAAAATTTTATTGCTTCTAAAATTTGAATTTCATAAAACAGTCATCTATGGTTTTGATCAGTTTGTTATTTAGAGTATGGTAGAACCAATTATTTTTGCTGAATAGTAATATAACCTTATGAATAGTAATAGGAATAGTAATATGTCCAATATGAATAGTAAATAATAATATTTTTTAATTTCTTAAGGTTTTAAGATAATGAGATGTTGATTAATTTTTCAAGGTTTTAAAAATGACTTATAGATTTTAGATTGTTATTTTTGAATAAGATAGGATTATATTTAAAAATTAAATTAATAATATTTTGAAAACTATTTTAAATAAATGGTGTTATTTTTGAATTCTACACATCAAAAATATGTTTAGGGTGAGTTTTTTGGAATTTTATGAAATTATTGAATTTTTTATGAATAGTAAAATATGATAAATTATGATAAATGCAAAATACTTGTTTTACTACATAATAGGTGATGAAATGAAAATTTTATACGAAATGGTTTGAACACAGATTAATTTTTTACTATTAGGGGTCACATGAATAAAGGTTATTCAGAGTCTTGAGGAATAATATTATAGTAATAATTACAATAATGTAAAATCCCTCAGCTTCACCACTATAACTACCACCCTCATTCTCCTCTTCCTATCACACCTCTCAAGCCTTGAGAGTTGTCTAAATTTTTCCAAATTCCCTCCCAAATGCTATTCCCCAAATTCAATACCTTCTGTTATTACCATAAGGCCAAAAACAAATTCCGTAAAGTGGATTTAAAGTATAAGAGATCAAGAGTAATAATTCTCTTCCATTTTCATGTATTGTCCTCCCAATTCATTTATTTTATTATACTATCTTCCCCTAAACATATATATGAGTTATTAAATATATATAATATTATTTATTATATATTTTATCAAGTTCATGTAAATAATTCACCATATTTATTCTTATCCTCTCCCTCTTATTCTAAAAATAAAAACACCGCCAGCGATTAGCTGATTAACCCAAATTGTGGATGATCAGTTTTAAATTTCCATTAATTATATTAAAGCTGGTCATAAAACCCTATTAATTGTCGAATAATAATTTAAAAATTGTTTTTTAACCTATTTCATGTTCTTGAATGAACTTATTTGTATGAAATTAAATTATATAATGAAACAAGTTCATGACTATAGATGAACCGCCAAAAATGATGTAAATGAACATCATTAATGTTTTATCTAATGATCCATAAGAATATATGATAAAAACGATTTATGATATAATTATATATTATTGAAACATATAAATACCATTCCACTCCACATCTAGTATTTCATTTCCATACAACAAGAAAATGATACAAAAACCGGCCATGGAATGCATGTAATAAACTCACCCAAAACAACCGAAGGAACAAAATAATAACAATTAAAGGGTGAAATGATGTTATGAAATTATGATATAAGATATTATAAATATGAATGTGTTTATGTTTTTTTAATCACTTTTAACCATTATAAATAAGTTTTAAACACGTTTTTAGTAAGACAAACCCATGGTAAGGGAATTCATAACCCAGTTTCCATTCTTTGTGTTAACCTTCAAAATCAATGTTTATGATGAATAAATTTTTTTTCTGATTAATTTTGTTTATATTATGTTTAATTATGTGTATTTATAGTTTATATAAATATTACATCCATTATATTAAGTCTCAAATAAATTATATGATATTTTTAAGTGATTTTAATTTAAAATCCGCTTTTAAAATTTTGTTTTATGAAATTCGAATGTAATGTTTTTATGAAATTATTCATATTGTATGATTATGTTCTAGTTCTTGGTAATTGTTTATGATTAATGGTGGGGACTATATTTCCCTCCAATTCATTATTTATGTGTTATTTTGAAGGTGGACGTATGGTATCTCCAAGTGATACTACGATGGTTACACAATATATTAGTCGTGAGGGTTACATTGTAATGTAGCCATGAAGGATAAGAATTATGAGTTATCCGAGAGGGTTAAATGATTATGTAAGTAATTACCCTAGATAAAATTAATGTTATATTTATATTCTATATGATTTTTTAAATAACATGGATATCTCATGTTTTATAAAGTAAGTTTATATCGGTAAAAAGTGAGTCTTTTTTTAAAATGATTTCATATTTTACAAGTATTAATGGACTAATATTTTGTTTCATTATTTTTATATCCATTAATGAAATTTTTGTTCTCATACAATGCCTTTAAATTATTTTCACAGGATATAAGGATGTGTAAGACAGAGAAGGGATCAATTTAATATGTTATGATTATTTTTCAAAGAAAACATGTTTTACTTGAAAAGTTTTGTATTTTGGAAGAAATGGTTACTGTATTTGTAGTATCCTCTCTAAATAATTGTGTAATTTAATATATGTATTATATCACAATTCCCTAAACTAATAAAAATTAAAAGATTATTAATATGAAAGAAAGTGATTTCGTGGATGAAATTATAGATTATATAATATAATTAGGCTATTTCCTCATAAGTCCCCACTCTGAGAATTATGATTGACTTGGGTATGAAGCATAATCAGAAGATTCAAAGAACCAAAGAGAATACCAGTGGTGCATAAGTGAAATGAAAGAATTTTCCCAACATCAGGTGTTATTTCAATAGAATAATGGGACACTAAATAAATATGTGTTCTGTAGACAAGAGATACCAATAAATACAAGAACAACAGTGGAAACCCACTAAAGAATGGTAATATAGATCATATTTCTAGGGAAATTTTTTTTTGTGGAGTATTTTGGAACATGGATAGATATTGTGCATCAACCATGTACAAGAATGTTCCAATGATAAACCAATGACGTTGTAAGCATTAAATCATAGAATAAGCAGGTGATATGAACATGAAAAATTGATTTGAAGCTCTGCAAAATGATGTTAGTCCATAATAATCTGAGGAAGATCAAGATTTAAAATATATATTGAGTGTTAAGTCAAAAACATGGATTATAAACAAGAGAGCTGAGAATGTAGTTCTTGTGGGATTCTCCCTAACAGAATCATATCGATCTAGTGTATGGATCCTTGACAGCAGTTTCACATCCCATAGAACAGAAAATAAGGATAATTTTACAGGAATAAAAAAAGGAACAGAGGTAGTTTTAGAATTTTGAAATAATGAATGTCAAAATATAATTGTCCTATGAAAGGCCAGGGTTGGCAGAAAAAAATGAGATGTGTGGATGTCTTAGTATTAAAAGGTCTCAGTCATTAAATTCTTAGCATCTGTCAATTATATGACTCAGGGAATTCTATAAGATCTACTAAAATATATATTTATCATAAATGGAACAGATGGTGCAATTTTCATATATGGAAAATGGACAAAGGGAAATTTATACCTTGTATGTTGGGATGATGATATGTTGTTTTAATCTAGAGATAAAGAAAACAATTTGTGGAATAAATGACTTGGTCATCTATGTTAACCATCCATAAAAGATCAGGTGAAGTGTGATGAATCTTGAAACCCACTAATATATCACTTTTTCATACTCATATGTTCTATTCATGTCAAAAAGGGAAGATCATCATAAATACGTACAATGAAAAGGAATAGTTGTCAATAAGTGTGCTTGAATTGGTTCATGTTGATGTATATGAACATATCTCACCAAGAGCCATTAATGGAAAGAGATGTTATGTTCTATTCATTGGTGATTATAATAGAATGGAAAATGTATTTTTCATTTCCCATAAGTATGATTTCTTCATTTGAACAAAACTATATCATTTGGAATTTGAATTAATTATAGGATAGAAAGTGTTGATGTTTCATACAAACAATGGTATGGAATATAAAAATATACAAGTGTAATAGTATCTTGAGAATTATACGATATGGCCTTGGGATTATTCATTGATAAATCACCAAAATAATGGACTATTTTAGAGGATAAATTAGAAGATCATAAATATGGCCAGAACAATGCGTATTAAAAAGACATACTAGAGAAATTTTGGAAGGAAGAATTCTTGAAATTGTTATAAATTTCTAAGAGGTCTATGTTGTGTTCTATAAAATGAAATACTCCATATGAAATGTGGTTTGGAAAGAATGAAACATTAAAATAAATTCTAATATTTGGAAGTACGTGATTAATGGTCCAAAATGATAAACATAAGAAATATGAGTCACGTGGAGATGAGGTGAAATTCATTGGATAATCTAGAAAAAGAAAAAAAATATAAATGTTTTTATAAGAGGCTGATAAATGAAGTGGAAAGAAATTATGTCACTATTTTGGAATATTAAAATAATAATCAGAAATACAGTGAACAATTTTGTAATTAACGTGATCAGGAGGTAAGAAAAATATTTAGAGTAGAATTGGTAGATGGTGATTCTAAATAAGATACTGATGATGAGAAAGCTAAAATAAAGTATGTATTTGAAAATAATACAAAGAGTTGTGTAACAAGCCAACCCTAGTTACCCAGAGACAAAGAATTATTTTAATACATTGGTAGGATTACAAGGAATCAAATCCCGCAGGACTGGCCAATTTAGCAGTCTTAGAAAATATATTACAAACATGAATGTTACATTACAATTTCTAAAGTACAACACAACATAAATAATTATTTTACAATTCCATTGTTCCCTTATCTTAACCCTGCATCTCAATCATAAAACACATCATAGGATCCATGGAAAAAAACATAATAAAGGGGTGAGCTCAGAGGCTGTGTAAGGGTAAATAATTTAGCCGAAGCTATACAGCATTATGTTTAATATAAACAACAGCCTTTTAAACATAAACATGGACACAATATGGAAAAAATAAATAAAGAATTACCATATTAACATGCACATTGATGTTCTACTAGTTTAATAATCACATTTAATAACAAATTTCATAATGTGGGAATGCCTAATGCCGGTCATTCTCAAACATCATATTAGGGACTTGGCCAAGATGTCTGAAAATGATTTAGTCCTTTTCCAAAACCATATATCAAATTGGGAAATTCCTTTGAAAATTACATGTCTAATTGCCTCATGAGACATACCGATGCATCAAAGAGCTATATCGTGCTCCACCTATCACTTACTATGTCTAATTCATTCCTCATATGTAATGGTTTAACATAACATAAACATTCATATTAAAAATATCATATTAAATGTCAATACATTATCCCAAAACCCTAAATGCTATAAAAATTACACATCCATAGTCAAACATATCACAAAATAAACAATACAATTTGGAATATTTATATCATAATAAATCAACTTCAAACAAGTTTAAAATCCATCAAAGGATGTTGACATAGATAGTAAAATTCTTTGAGAGAAATAACCCTTTTTCCTGAAATTGTTTAAAAGTACCAGAATTTATAAATGAAGTAATTTAAAAGGGATTTTTGAATTAATGTTTCCCGTAACACTTCTAAAATTTTTAAAAATAAATATCATTTCAAATAATTCATCTTCACATAAATTAATCCTTAAAATAATTTTGGAAACCTGGACATTAATTAAAAAGGATTAGAAATATAAATATTTAAAACATTTAAAATGATGACATTGATAGCTAGACCTTCCCAAAAAATCATAAAATATTCCATTTAGAATCATTTTTATAAAATAAGGGTATCTATGATATGTATTTCCTAGAAAATACTTACACATGAAGAATCTCATATAATAATGAGATTGAGGAAGTAACCCTTACCTTGCCCTTTCCTTTGGTCGAGGGTATATATTTCCTCCAGTATAATGAAAATTTTATGTTATTAAATTATAAAATAATAATATTAATATTTAATATGACATACATGATTCATTTAGGACTTTATACTACCAATTTAATAATTTTATTCATTTTCAATTATCGTTTAAGGTAATAGTCACTTTCTTTATCATATGTGTTTTATCTTGTTATTCTTGATCGTATCATCTAGATCATGATGTAAATACATATAGAATATAAAACATGATTTATATTTCATATATATTTTGAATATAAATATTTATAATAGATAGATATATGAAATGGAAAACACAGTTTTTGGAGAAGGTATGCCATATGTATGTATAAACAGTGTATCTGTTTTCATTTTGTATTGAATAGAAGTAAGGTAATTAAAAATATGTTAGTACATAAATACACACACATATATATATATATATATCTGGTAGCAATATAATGTCATATATTACATACTTATTAATAATATATATTTTTATAATCATCGATGAATGGTAAATGTGGAACTGAATCTCATCGGGTCATGGAGATGGTAATCCATACGTACACATGAGTGGAAATATCCTTTCCTTAATGATTAAAAGTTGAGGAATTGGATGGTATTTTAATTTTAGAGAGAAATTTTAAGTATATTTTCATTATTTATATACATATTACACATCATTATATCCATCCAAATAACATAGTGTTGAAAAACAAATTAAACCATCGCGTGGAGATGGAAGGCCATACATCTACACAAATGGTAACATTATCATTAATAGGATGGATATAATAATGACAATTTTTATGAAATATTTATAATAACCTAATTATATTTATAATGTACTATTGTTATTATTTTTGTATGGTAATAACAAATAATGTTGAAGTGGAAGAAGAAAAGAACTTGAAAAGGGTGATGAAATTATTACATCTTCTTTAGGTGCTTCTGTTTGAGTTGATCAATAGGTCTCCATAGGTTGTCTTTCTGAACAAACTAATGCCTCTAGTTTTAATTTAGGTATTTTTGGTAGGGTATCTGGGAAGGGTTTGGCCGAGCCAAATGGATTTGGAGGTATGATTTGGAGAAAAAGTGGAGTGCCCTTTTATTTCAGGGGTGAGGGTCACATTAAAAAAAATATAAAAGTATTAATTTATTATACAACAATATTATATTTATAATGTCTCCAATTTAATTTATTTCTAGCCTTATGAGTTTATGGTTCTAAATACACTCAACCAATAGGTTTTAGACATGTTTAGGTTTCCATATCATCCTTATCTTTTAAATTTAACTCTTAGTTAAATAGTTTAACTTTTACCGTGTCCTCTTGTAATATAAAATTTTATGGTTAATAAAATTACTCTGAACATCCTAGAGAACCTCAAGGGGTTCATTAATGACATTTATAATATTATTTATTCCCTTTATAGTAACATTATATTTTTAGGAATATTATATCGACCAAAAATATTTTATTTTGTTTTAATAAATATTTTATGTCAATTTTGACACTAATTGGTATTTGTTTTTCTGTTAAAATCATAACAGCATGATTACATAGAAAAAATTTATTAAATCTACCCTAACATGTAATATGAACTTAAAAAATTATTATAATGAATCAAATGTCTCAAATTGCATTTATTTGTGTATTTATAATATCAATTATTTTAATCTTTTTTTATTAAGTTAATTACTGCATCATCATTCTGTCATAAATAAATTTAATTATAAAATGTCTAAAAATTATAAATAAAATACCATTATGTAATAAATATTTTTATCTTTCAAATTAAAATTTATTGTCTAATTTATCTTATGTATAATTCTTTGTTAAAAAAAATAGTTATGAAAACATGAATTTAAAACTTTTAACACTTCTTTAAATTATATAATAACAAATGTCCTAATCTAAAAAATATAGATATAGAGGATCGTATTTTATTCCTATGTTTGTTTTTGGGTGAATTAAACTTATCCAATAGAATAAGGACCTGTGTTAGGGTAATTATAATATCATTTTTATCCTTAATTACACAATTTACTTTTAACTGTGGTAAATAAAAGTCAAAATATACAAATCACCAAAAACTATTTTCATCTTATTAAACCACATTTTACTTTCTGAGTTTAACTGTGTCTCTCATATTTTTTAAATACAACTCACAGAAGTTGTAAAATAATGTTTTATATAAATTTCCAAATGCCTCTAGAAGGTTTGTAAAAGAACCTAAAATGGTTAATAAACTTTTATATATCTAAAATTATTATAAAATGACACCAACTAATTATATTGAAAATACATAGGTATCATGTATCTATTTTTACTTAAAATAAATTAAAATAAAATAACTAATTACATAAATAAAAAGTCGGTTTTAAATAATAACGCAATGTTTTTCACTATTTATAAAAAAAATGAATGTTTTTAGAATAATAAAAAAAATACACCCAATGATAATTTTGATATTATGAATTCAAAAATTAATTCCATTTTTCCTAATTAAAAACATAGATGTTTTATTAAAAATATAAAATTAAAATTCATTGTCAAAACCAAAAATCATGTTTTTAAAATGTAAAAATTATCAAAATATTGACAGGTGATTATGTAAAATTTAAATGTGAAATTACATATGATGACCATCATTATATTAAATGATAAATATATAATATAAGAATACTTACAAACCATTCAAATGTATAATTTAACAGTATAAATTATTTTTCTTAAAAATGTTGTTTTTAGTTAAAATTTAGTATTTTCACTATTTACAAAAATATGAAAGTTATCAGAAATTTTTTTTTATAAAAATTTTATTTTTATGTCAAGATTATAATGAAGAAATTTAATTTGAGAAATTGAATATATAAAAGAGTTAAATATTTTATTTAAAAAGGGTTGAAAATCAAAATATGGTAAAATTGACTTTTCTGAAAAACAAATTCTTTATCTGAAAATTTGAAATTGTATATATATTATATCTAAAAAAGATAATATAGATGTTAAAATTATATGGTGTATAGAAAATTCAAAATACAGTTAACACTATTCATAACCAATTTTTTAATGGCTGGTTTGGTATGTTGTGATGCACTCGAACTCAGTGTTTCATGTAACACATGTTGTTGAATTACTTTTAAGAGATAAAGTATTATTAAATCATGGGGTGTTACATTCTCCCCTCCTTCAATAATTTTCATCCTCGTAATTTAAAATTGTTCTTAAAAAATAAATGGCAAAAAATAAAAAAAATGACTTTGTGGAAATCCCACATTGGAAATTGGGATAATAAAATTTATTCTTAATAAGTGGGAAAAGTGAAATTAAAAAGTCACCACCAGGTTTTTCGAATAAGAGAAAATTGTTGTCAATTATAAACATATAATTGGATTAAAAACATAAATAGTTATACGTAGTGATTGAGGTCATCAATCATAAAAAAAAGTGTAAAATTAAGGGCCTCAAAGCCATCAATCTATGATGATTTAATATATCATTTGTTAAATAGATGGTATTATTTTAACTCATTTTTTGTTTTCTAATCCCTTCCCAAATTTTTAAGAATTAATTAATTCCTATAATAAGATAAAATATACTTGAAAAGTGTAGTTTCATCCTTCTACTAATTCCTACCAAAAATACATCTTTTATTCCAAGAGATTTCAAAAAATATTCTATTTATCCTAATAGTATAGGGTTCAAAAATAATTAATTTATAATTAATTTCTAATATTATTTAAAAAAATACATTATTCGAATCAGGACATCATGTAGGCCAGTGGTAGGTGATGCACCTTTGTCTCCCTTTAGTTGTAGGATCAAGTCCCGCGGCCTTACCAGACACAACATGTTGTCACCCGACCTCCAGGTTTTCCTTTCTATAACAATCCTAAAATAATCTTAATAAATTATTTAACCATAAAAATAGTATCCAATTTAATACAGAATCTATTACAACCTTTAGACTTATCCAAAATACTTCTGTCCAAACATACAGTCCATAATTTTTAATGAAGGTAAACACAATGAAAATCTTTTTTTCACGTAATAACATGTGAATACCTTCATCTTGTATTCTTTTAAAACATAGTAACACCTTGAATTATAGTAATACATTATTGATTACATTCATTCTCCCTGATTCCATATAGAATACTAGATATATTACTTATATCCAAAAATATTGAATACACCAAAAATAATTTAATAAACAAACAATTAACATGTTCTTAGGTAGTGAAGAATATCTAATATAATCTATCCAAATTGATTATATATTATTACAAAAATAATAAATCAGTATCAGGACTATATTAAGGTTTATCATTCCTTCAATCATTTATTTTCCAAAAATATGAACATGTCATTGAGTAGCTTTTCATAGTACGATTAAATCTCAAATCCTCAATGAAATAGTAATACATTAAAATCCTTATATATTTCAATAATTCATATAACTGGAACATCATCTATAAAAAAATTGAATAAAACAATTATTTAATATCAACATAATAACACTATTTTTTGCTCTTCATCTATTATTGTATAATAACATGATTATAATCCAATAACATCATTTACAATATACTCTGATGTCTGGGACATTGATTCACATAGTGTCCCAACTCCTTGTAGATGAATCATTTTACAATTGAAATTTTTTTCTTACCATTGCAATCAAAAACATGGTGTCCTTTTGACCACACATATAATATACTCACATTCCCATCATGCATTTAATATGGTGATTATTTCCATAGTTATCACATGTGGGTAAACTATTACTTCCCCTATTCCCTTTATCCTTATTTCTCTCTACTATACTCTTCTTCTCTTGATCCCCTTAAAAGCCATAGGATGCACAAAATTCATTACTTATCTTATTACCACATGATAGTATTTCATCATATGGTTAGAATAGGTAAGAGACTAACTCACTTGTAATTGTTTTCTTAATACAATAAATGAAATGATCCATCTTACTCATTGGATAAAATGTATTGTTGGAGTTCTTATTCCTTCAACTGAGCACCATTTCTAAACCATGGATTACACTTTATTTGTTGAGGAATCTCAATAAAAAATTCCAAAACTTGTAAAATATGTAAAATGAATGTAACAGTTTATGGATATAATCCATAACCATAAATAAGATTTCTTTGTGGAAATTTATACTTCTAAATCATTTATAATGGGTTGTAATGAATATGTGAATTATCCGAAACATATCCCCTGGGAGTGTCGTAACCAACAGTGCAGCAAGCCCTGTTGTTTGGAACCAGTTCCAATTTGAGTCTAGCTCGAGGCTTTGTTTTTGGGATTTACCTCTATGTACATCTGTGCTAGAGCCTCATCTACCTGATCGTATCCAGACTTGGATGTATTGCTTGGAAAACTCACAAAATAATTATAGTACCAAAATTCTATGAATTTCTTCTATACTAATCCTCAATATCTATATAACGGTTGTGTTCTCTATTTAGTGTTATTCTAAATCCAGTTTCCAAGGTTTGTACTAATATTTATCTGATTCCATCTATAATTCACCGACCCCAGTTACCCAGATTAAGTGCATTATTTTAATACATTTTCATGATTATAAGGAATCATGACCTGAAGGACTGATTAGTTTAGCAGTCATGGAAAATAGATTCCATACATGAACGTTACAGTACACTTTCTAATATACAATTCAAAATAAATTATCCATTGATAATTCCATTGTTCCATTACCTCAAACCAGCATCTCAATCATAAAACACTTATTGGGATCCTGGGAAAATAAAACATAATAATGGGGTGATCTCAAATTCTCTGTAAGGGTAAATAATTTAGAGGATGCTATAAACATTTAAGGAATGATGTGTAATAAAAACAATAGACTTTTAAACATTAACATTAACATAATAGTGAAAAAATAAATCAATCATTATCTTATTAAAATGAACATGCATATTCTACTAGTCGTATAATCACATGTAATAAATAATTTCATAATGAGGGAATACATAATGTCGAACATTCTGAATCATTTTGTCAAGGCCTCGACTAAGACGTCTACAAATGATATAGGCCTCAGCCGAAACCATATATCAATTTGGGAATGGACTCTTCTAATTCCATGTATAATGGTATCATGAGACCTACCAATGAATCTGTTATCTATAGTGGGCTCCACCCGTCACTTACAATGTCCAATGCATTACTCATTAGAAATGGTTTAAATGTTACATAAACATCCACATTAAAACTATTATACGAAATTTCAATACGTTATCCATAAACCATGAATGCTATAAAAATAACACATCCATAGTAAAAAATATCATAAAACCATCAATAAAATATGGAATATTTCTATCATAATCAATCAACTTCAAAAATGTTTAAAATCAATCAATATATGTTGACATAGATTAAAATGTTCAGTAAAATGCTTTGAGAGAAATACCCCTTTTTCATGAAATTGTCTAAACGTCCCAAAATTTATAATTGATGTAATTTTAAAGATATTTCTCACTTAAATCATCCCATAACACATCAAAACATCTGTAAATAAGTGTCATTTAAAAAAATTTATGTCCATATGAATAAATATTTAAAATCATTTTTTAAACATGGACATTAATTAAAATGATTTACAAATTTAAATAATTTAAACATTTAAAAATATGATATAGTTGAATAGACCCTCCCATAAAACCTTAATAGATTACTTTTAAAATTTTTTTATGAAATATGGGTATCGATGATATTTATGACCCAGAAAATACTTACACTTGAACAATCTCGGCTAATAATTAGATTAAGGAAATTACCCTTACCATGCAGTTTTTTTGGTAGAGGGTACATATAAAATCCTTTATAATGACCATTGTATGTTAATATAATATAAAATATTAATATTAATATTTAATATATCATAAATGATTCATTTATGACTTTATAATACCAATTTATTAATTATTTTAATGTAAAATTAACATTTCAGGTAACAATTGATTTCCTTATCATACGTGTTTTAACTTGTTGTTCTTGATCATATAATTTAGATCATGATTTAAATACATCTAGAATATAAAAAAAGGTTTATATATCAAATATATTTAGAATATAAATATCTATAATAGATAGATATATGAAATGGAAATCACCATTTAAGGAGACGGTATGTCGTACGTACGTATAAACGTTTTTTCTATTTTCATATCGTATTGAACAGAAGTAAGTGAATAAGAAATATGTAACTATATATATATCTCTCTCTATTATAACTATTATTTCATATATTACATACTTTTTAATAATATATTTTTTTTAATCATCGATGAATGGTGAACGTGGAGATGACTCTCATCATATCGGGGAGACGGTAATCCGTACGTACGCACGAGTGGAAATATCATTTCCATAATTATTAAAACGTGTGGAATTGATGGTATATTAATTTTACATAAACATTAACATGTTATTTTAATTATTTATATACATATTACACATCATTATATCAATCCAAAAAACATAGTGATGAATAACTAATTATACCACGACGTGGAGACGGTAAGCCGTGTGTACGTACATAAGGGGAAATTATCATTGATAGAATGGATTTAATAAAGAATATAGTTATTACATATTTATAATAACATCACATTATGTATATGTTTCTGGGGTTATTATTTTGTTATTGTAATAACAATGAAACTGGATGTGGAAGAAGAAAAGAACTTGAAAAACAGTGGTGAAATTATTACATCTTCTTTGGGTCCTTCTTATTGAGTTGATCAAAAGGGATCAATAGGATGGATTTATGATAAAAATAAGGCCTATAGGATGAAGTGAAAAATGTTGGGGTGGTATTTGGGTAGGGGCTGGCTAATCGAAATGGCTTTGGAGGTGTGTTTTTTAGAGAAGGGGAAGTGCCTTTTATAAGAGGGGTGAGGGTTACTTTGGGAAAAGATAAAGGTATTAATTTATTATACAATCATATTTTGTTTAGAAGGGCCCCAAATGAATTTATTTCGACCCATTGGTGTCTATGGTTCCAAATACATTCAACCAATAGGCTATAGACATGGTTAGGTTACCATTCAATCCTTATCATTTAGATTTAACTCTTAGTTAAACATTTTAACTTTTACCGTGTCTTCTTGTATTATTACATTATATGGTTAATGAAAATTCTCTTAACATCCAAGAGAACCTAAATTGGTTCATTAAAGACATATATAATATTATTCAATACCTTTTTCAGAATCTTATATTTTTATAAATATTATATCAACGAATAATATCGTTTTTTAAACCGTTTTTTCAATTTTGACACTATTTGGTATTTGTATTTTGTTAAAATCATAATTGCATGATTAATTCGAAACAAATAGATTTAATCAACCCTAATATGTCATATTAACTTATATAATTAGTGTAATTAATAAAAAGTCTAAAATTACATTCATTTGGCTGTTAATAATATCAATTATTTTAAAAAAAATTTAACAAGGTGATTACTGCATCATCATTGCGTTATAAATAAATTTAATTATTTAATATCTAAAAATTATAAATAAAATACTATTATTTAGGAAATAATTTTATATTTCTAATTAATATTTATAGTCGAATTTATCTTTTTTTAGGTTGGGGTCGAAGCCTCATTTTATTATTAATGCAAAGAAAAGACCTCTTTTAACTGCTTAGAGGGAGACCCATTACATAGCCTGAAGGCCCAGTGGGAATTTATCCCATAACATAGCCCATAGGCCCAAATTTTTTGCCAGAGGCCCATTCTGTGAATAGTAACCCGACAGCTACAGTACCCACCGCTGCTACAGTGCCCTGCCACCGCTACAGTACTCACCGATCAACAGTTCCTCCACTGAAAAAATAATTTTCATCTTATTGAAACACATTTTACCTACTAACGATAACTGTGTCTCTTAGATTTTTACAATTCAACTCACCGAAATGATAAAATTATGTTTTATGCAAATTTTCAAATGTCATTAGAAGGTGGGTAAAAGGCGGTAAAAATTTCAATAAAATTTAATATATCTAAACATATTATAAAATACTAAAATTAATTAAATTGAATATATATAGGTCTCATGTATCAATTTTGCCCAAAAATAAATTAAAATAAAATAACTAATTACTTCAATAAAAATTCATTTTAAAACAATAAAGTAGTGTTTTTCACTATTCATAAAAAATTTTATGTTATTAGGAAAATACCGAAAATTAAACCTAAGATAATTTTGATATTCTGAATTCAAAAATGAATTCTATTTTACCAAATTAAAAATATTGATGTTGAATTAATCAATTTCAAATTAATTCCCTTTGTCAAAACCCAAAAACGAGTTTTTAAAAAGTAAAAATTATCAAAAGATTGACATGTGTTTATGTTAAATTGAAATGTGAAATTATTTATAATGAATGACACTGTACTAAATGATAAAAATATAATCGAATTATACTTCCAAAAAATTCAAATGTTTAATTCAACACTATAAATTATTTTGATTAAAAATGTTGTATTCAATGAAAATTTAGTATTTTTCAGTATCCACAAAAATATGGAAGATACCATAAAAAAACCAAAATCTTATAAGAACGATATTTTTGGGTAATGATTCTAAAGAAGAAGATCATTTTGTCAAATTGAATATATAAAATTATTAAATATTGGATTTAAAAATGGTTCACCATTAAAATGTGGTCAATTTTTATTTTTGAACAATACTTCCTTTATCTGAAAAAAATGAATTTTTTCTTATATAATGACTAAAAAAACATACTATAGATGTTAAAATTATATGGTGTATATGAAATTCAAAATACAGTTAAATTTTTTCATATCCACTTTTTGAACGTCTAGTTTGGTACGTTGTGGTGTGATCGAACTCACTATTTTGTGTAACTCATGTTATTGAATTACTTGTAAGAGATAATGTACTATGAAATAATGGGTTTATACAAGTTGAGCTGAAATTGATATGAGAAATATCATTAGTGATCCGACAGTTTTTTTCAAATAGAAAGAATGAAGTCATAACAGCAAGCATATTTCCAATATTAGGTAAAGGCAAAATGTTTTGATGGTGTAACTGGAGATGAAAATTGGATTCATGCAATGGATGAAGAGATAGACCAAATTTTGAAGAATCAAATTTTGGATATTGTTTTGATGAAAATAGATTAAAATTCCATTAGGACTAAATAGGTATTGCAAAACAAGATGAATTAATATTGTGGGATGATTTGAAACAAAGCATTATTAGTTTTCAAAGGATACTCCCAAAGAGAGTGTATTGATGTCTATGAGACATTTTCACATATTTAAAGGCTTAATCCAATAAGATTGTTCTTTTACATTGTAGTGCAATGAACATTCAATGTTTTTTAAATAGACTTCATGTCTTCATTTTTAATGGGATTCTAGAAGAAGAGGTGTATATTGAGAATCCATATGATTTAATCATTCATGAAGATAAGAACAATTTTTTTCAGCTATAGAATGTGCTATATGGATTGAAGAAAGAACTAAGAGCATGGTATTTGAAAATAGATCCGTATTTGAAGAAGCTTGGTATTCAGTGTGGTGGTGTTTATTCAAATTTCTATGTCAATAATGAATTTATTCCAAGGATTATGGTGATGGGTTATGTCGATGAAATAATATTTGGTGGATTATATGAATAAGAATGCATAAAATTTTTTGATTTCATAAAATGTGAGTTGAAAATGTTAGTGTTTGGTGAGTTGATGCTTTCCTTGTTTTATAGGTGACAGAAGGAAGTAATGACACTTTAATTTTTCAATCCAAATATGATAATGAGGATCTGAGAAGATTTTGAAAGGAATATTCCTTTTAGATGAAGGCTCATATTGAAACCTAGAAGATACTATCATAATATGATGATGTAAAGGCAGTTAATATCAGAACATAAAGTAAAATAATTGGATGTTTGTTATAAATGATAGTGAAAGTACATGCTATTGTTTTTACCATGTGAAAAGTACTGAAATATCAAATAAATCTAAATGAAAGCCACATTATTTTAGTTAAAATAATTGTTAAGAATATAAAGGGAACTCTGGATTTTTGTTTTATGTATATTGATAAGTAACATCCATAATTATTGGGATATATAGAAAAATATTTGGCATGTTTAACAGATGATAAGAAATAAATTTCAGTTTTCTTTTTCTATAATAGTGGATAGTTAAATTCATTGTTAAGAAAGAAACATGATTTCATTTCATTGATCTCCAAATAATCTGATCATATTTCATCCACATAAGTGTGCACATAATTATTGTTGGTGAAGTAGGAACATGAAGATATGGGAGTTGAAATGAAGTATCGGGTAATAATTTATTCTGATATTTCACGTGCTATCAATCTGAACAGAAATCTATTCCATCACTCATGGAAAAGGCACCTTGAAATCAAATATCAATTTATCAAGGTGTAGGTGATGTAAGGGTTTTAAAGTTGGAGTATGTGCCAACAGAACTAGAGGGTGAAGAAATTTATTAAAAGGCCTTATCTAATGAATCATTTCAGAGGCATCAAATGTGTCTTGGTGTTCATTTGACTCCCACCACTAGAAAACATCCGTATGTGGGACCACTATTTCTAAGGTATGGTGTATTTTTTATAATGTAATGATATTTGATCCTTCCCCGGTTGAAGACCAAAAAAATGAGACTTTTTTGTCCATTGACCAAGGAGGAGAAAATTTGTTTATTTATATGAGAATATGTCTTCATCAATATAGGGGATAAGCTGATAGGTGGAGCATTGAGATATGTGTATTTGGTCAAGATAATAGGAGAAGATTATAGGGGGAGTAACAAGATGATAATCCTTCAGTGTTATGATTAAATATGGAGAGATTATCTTGTATAACTTTATGCATTTCAAAACATGAGAGCCCAAGTATTTATGTAACAGTATTTTTTAAGTATGATGAGTCTACATGTGATAATTATAAGGATATATATCATGAAAGTTGAGGTTCATGATAAAATAAGTTGTTTGGAATCATGAATTTGTGTTAGTAATGAAGTGATTCATTGATGAACTTTTCACACAACAGTTTCTCTCAATGAGCATGGATCATGTGGGCCTAGAGTACATGTTGAGTAATTATCTGATATTTATCTAAAATAAAAGGGGTGAGTGGTAGTATATTATTTATGAAACTATAAATATGTATCAATTATTGAATTATTTATCTTCAATCCCAAAGTTGGATATTTTTGGGAAAAATCCCTCAAGACAACATTGAATCATTGTTTTGTTGCCTTTGTTTGTTGAAAAAGTGGGTTTCCATTATGATTTGTCATGTTTTAGTGATATTTTTTACAATATATGTTGAAAAGGGAGCATTATAAAGGAATTGAATATTTTAATTTGGTAATAAAATAATAGATACAAGGTTTCATTTTTTTCCAGTGTTTGCCAAATTTTTTTGTCCAAATATAAGAGAATAGAGGAAAGTGTTTTCTTTGGAAAAGGGACATGAGTGTTAGTGTATTATAGGAATGGAAGGTTTCAATACATATTTTTTTTATCAGAACATAAAACATTGTAAATGTAAAAACTGGGACCCATTCTTTGAATGTGGCACACAAGGTGACCAGGGCGATAGTGGATTGGGGGAATGGACTTGAGCGCTCAAAGAAAATGTTGCACGCCTTATACTCATGTTGGAAAATGCCTATAAATAGATGGATACCACCTAATATATCAGAAACTGAACTCTTAGTAAAAATTAAAGCTCTTTTCATTTATGTGGTTTGGGCACAGAAGTATAGAGTAACAGAAAAGATGTCCTTTAGATGGTATCTGTGCGACAATATTGATTTATGTGTAAAAGGGTATGTGTCGCATATATTGTGAGTATAAGATGGGAGTTTCAAACAAGTTTTTTTATTTGAAAATGGACGAACATGTGTGCCATTATTAATGTGGTACGTATGTTTTCCTACGGTTCCTCAAAAGATGGATGTTTCCCAGCACACCTGCGGTAAATATGTGTTCATTAGTGGATGGAAGTTGAATATCAACAGAGAATCTACATACATTGGGGTATGCATTCATTTGTGATAATGAAGGGACCTACAAACTATAAATTATGGGTATATATTCTAATGAAGAACTGTTGAAACTTCATTTGAGAGAGAAGTGAGATTTTATTTTATGATTGGTTGTAATCCTAGAGGAACTATGAACCTGTTCTGAAATTTTTAAATAGTAATGTTATTTTAGTGGTTTTGGTATATTAGCACATTTCCATTGTATTCACCTTGTATGTAGCACACTATGGGTGAAATAAGTAAAATTTCTATGTCTTCTCCATGATTTTATTACTATTAAAATATTCCTATCATAAATAGAGATAATAATGTGTTGTTTAATGATGAAACAATATTTGCAGGGGTATTGGTTTAAATTTTTCAAACCCTGATTCATCCCCCTATTAGGGTATTTGTCCTGGTGGGACTAGCAATAATAAATGAAAAACTTATTGTAAATTTCTTATGCAAAGACACTTTCATATCCTGGGAAGTGGCATACAGGAAATCCAAAATTATTTTGTCTCGTAAGATCTGTCGATGCATCCATGGGTTATATAATTTCTGGTTCCACCCATTGACGAGTTAAAATCAATGTATTCACTATAATAGTAATAAAGATTGTTCATACCATTCTCTAAGGGACCAAATACTGAATAAAACTTTTCAATGTAATGATAAATACAAATATCATGTACCTACCCATTCGATATAATAATGTGGTTTTCTAGGAGAACATCCTTTAATCAACTTTGATGGCATTGGGTATTATCAAGGAAATATTCATTACCCTTAGCAATGAAATATAGGGTAAAGGGAATCATTAATTTTCTGGTTAATCCATGTAATATATAAATTTGGTGAATTGTTATCATTGATACAAGGATAACAAAATGATATGAAAAATACTTCCTCATGTTTCATTAATATCATGTAAAAGTTCCAAATCATATCACCCATGAGTGTGTCACTAGGTGTGTAGTCTTAAGGCCAATCACTATGGAACAAGATAGTGATTGATTCAATGATAAACAACCATTTTAGGTTCATTACACCATGGTTAATATGTTCCAAATCCACATCCACATTCTTTTATCAATTCATGGATTTATTTTCTATGAAATTACACACACTTATATAAAACCAAAACATAAGATGGGTTTTCCACAATGGAAAATGTATCTCTTCAATCAAAACAATATTGGAGATGGATAAAAATATATAAATTTAAAAACATTTTATTTATTTATTAACATGGAAACTATTTTTCCATGAAAATTTATTCACCAAACAAAATAAAATTTTTAGGAATTATAACATGATTCTCAATGAATGAAGAATGAGACAGAAAGACCCCACTTATGTATCATGGAGGAATTCAATCATAATAAATTGAAAGAGAGGGACTTATATATATGATAATATACCATTAATAAATTAATTTCAAGATATGACATCTCAAATTGGTAATATATACACCGCATTAAATAAATTAGGCACATAATACAAAATAAGTCTCAAGGAGAGAAATTTAAGACATAAAACCCTTAAATCTATTACTGACATCTAAAAATGTAATTTAACCTATTGTATCATAAACATAGATATCTTATTGACTTAATTAAAAAATTCACTCATTCCCTTTTAAAATCATTCTCTTCATGAATTCGTCTGATTTTTCACATCCATGTTTATAGTTTTGGTCGTTTGTACAAATATTATAATAATGGTGTTTTTATATTTTTTATTAAAATGATAATGATAAATATGTATTTAAATATACAATTAGGGATTATTTATAATATATTTTTTAGTTTTATTTTCCATTCATGTGGGTTTTAGACCTTATCCTTGACGATGATGTTGATAATAAGAATGTTTTGGTAAATTTTGATGAACAGAGGTTATTTCTTTAATTTATGAACTAGATATTGATATAATATATGAAATTAATAATAATAATTTAATAATTAATATCATATTATACCGTAAAATAATTTTTCATTTCCATCCATGATGTAAATTCATTGTAATGTTTAAGTAGGTTGTTAAACTTACCCAAACATGAACGTACAATAACTTAATAAATTATTATGAGGTGGATTTGTTATAATATCATAATACTATAAGAATATTGATATTATTTGGTTATTATTAGTGTAATGTATTATAATATTATGGATGTATAATAGTATGTAATGGGTATGAAAATCGTACATGATTTGGAATAAAAGATTATATTTTTAGCACACTCATATTAAATGGTTAAATTAAGGATGATTATTTATTGATCATATCATTAATACGAAAAATAATTTTCTATTCCAAAACCATAAATTAATAATTAAAATATAATTTATCCTTAAAGACCATCCTTATATCAAATAATTTTAAGAGGTTATGGAATATGAAATACATTATATCATGGAGGTGACATAATGCACAACACATGAACAATGGTTTGGTTTTTTTAATGGATGGGATAATAAATAAATAATTACAATAAAATTAATATAGTAACATTAAATTTTAGAAATGATATTATTATCATAATAATATTGTTTCTAGAAATTTTTTAATGAATACAATTAATTATAAAACAAATTAGTTGATAATACTCATGTAAGGGACTTGAATTTTCTAGGGAGGAAACAATGAATTTGAAGAGATTTGTATAATTATGAGTTTCTAGGGCTTTATTTTAATGGAATAAGGATCTAGGAAGATAAAAAATATATTATATTCAATGATAAATTCTAATGAAGTGTGAGTCTTTAAGTGTTGAAGATGTTACGATTTTATACGTTAATGGAAGGGTAGTTTGGGGAGTAACCATTATATTTTCAATAAGGTAATGTAACTATTTTTTTTGAAAGGAAAAAATTCAGAAAACTATTTGGGAAACATGTATCGGTCAATAAAAATATCAAAAAATCTATTCAAGGTATGTTTATATAAATTTTTAGGACATTTACACTAGGTTAATCTCAAATTACCCCATTTAATTTTACAATGGAAAACAATTTATAACCATAGTGATTTTTTTTAATGAAAAAGATTAAAATTGAATTTTTTTTCTAATTTTCTAGTAATATTTTAAAATTTAAATATAATTTTATCAAATAAAATATTTAACTGTTTGATTTTTAAATTTTAAAATAAATACACTTAATATCATGAACAAAATTTTTAGAGAAACAAATATTCAAATAATTAAATTTATATGAATGATAAAATTATACTGGATAATAATTTTAATGATATAAATTTATTTATTATATACAATAAATGTTCTGAGGTTTTCAAATAAATATAAAACTAAATATCCCTTGAAAATAATTGATTTAATGAAATTACATAAAGTAGTTTTTTATTAAAGAAACATATTAATTAGTTCTCAAAACATTGGTCATATGATTTATAACTTCAATGAAATTTTTAAAATGAAGGTTTTTATCCATAAAATTACTATTTTGTCACATAAAATTTTTATATTATGATAAATTCATTCAAATTATATGATTCTTTAAAACCATGATTTTCAACTAAAACCTGATCTTTTCTAAAAAAATAATAAATTCATAAAAATTTTACATGAATTTGAGGAATTCAAAAATGATTATTTTTCAATTTAAAATTATTAAATTAATCTATTAAAAAATGTCATAAAAAATATCTTTGAATTTCACGTTGTGTGGTATTTTAGGATATGATGATTACAAACTACATTAGAGACTCTAGTGTTATATCCTCCATTAAAATAATCACATACATGTAATTAGGGTTTATATTAGCTATTGAGAGATGTTCTTACTACATCATTATAGATTCTCTAGGCTTGAATCATATAAATGGGGTATATATTAGCTATTGAAAAATTTTCCTACTACTTCCTTATAGCTTCTCTAGGCTCCCAAGTTTTTTCTTCATGTTCTTGATTTCTAAAAAGGGATATCACCAAATGAGATATCCAATCCTCTAACACTCTATCTCTAGATTTAAGAATCCTAATGGGCTCTTATTATTCTAAATTTTAGGATTAAAATATATTCGATTATATCTGAGATTATGAATTCTATCCAACATGTATTTTCATAGTAATGAAACATGGAAGATGTCACAATCTTTTGAAATATTGGGTGGTATAACCAATTGGTAAGTTACTACCCGAATTCAATCAAGTATTTAAAATGAAACATTGTACCCCATTCTTAAATTTCCAATTTTAAAAAATCATAAAACTTCCATAAATTTTGAAACTATCATGAATTAAGTATCACGATCATAAATTTCCATATATTTACATTGATTACCAATAAATATATTTTATCTACATTTGGATATGTTAGTGAGATACTAAATAGCCAATAATTTAACTATAATATCCTCCAAAATATCTAAGACAACTAGATTTATTTGTAAAAATTATTCACAATAGATTATTGTATGACATATCTTTCCATAAAATTCTTTATATTGATCCATCTAGATTCCATAATGGAAGCTATTACTGCATAGAAATTATACCATATGTAGATATTGATCCCTTATATCATGGAACACAATAGAACATAATATCAACATTTCCTAAAAAATATGGATAGTCCTTTCATATTTTCCATTTGTCTGGGGATGGTAGGTGATGCATAAATTTTTCTAAGTGTTGAGATCCTTTTGAAGACTCTTCCAGAATTTTGATGTGAACCGAGGGTAATGGTGAGATTCAATGAACAAGTGTTTCATATAATGCATTGTTATTTCACTGATATATATATATATATTGGTAAGTCTCTAAATGGGTAGAAATTTCTTTATCACTAATAAATGAGTAAAATTACCTAGAAGATCAATGAAGATCCATATATCAACATTCATAATTGGAGTAATTGGGATTCATATGAAAAATTATATTATGAAATTGTCTGAAATCTATATAAGTATATGAAGAGGCTGCATGGATCCTATATGTTGATGTATTTTAGTCATTTTCTACTATAATACTATGAATTTGGCAGATAATCTACATTTTCCCACTACATACCATCCCAATAGAAATGTTCTCTAAAATCACTCTATATCATTATGAAACTATGGTGTGTGGAGAAATATAATCTATATTCTTTATCTAAAAGTTACATATTCAATTCCAGTATAGATATAATACTTATACAATTACCATACTTCAAAACTCCATCAATATAGATGACGCGTATCAATTTACCATCACTCACTACTTTAATCTTATTTTTTATGTTATCATAATCTTATTTTCAATCTATTTGAATTATTTATCCAACAATAATAAACAAATGAATAAAATATTCACTAAAAAACACCACTCTCCTCCATTATAAATAACACCCTCACTACCTCTTCTCCTCACACTATCCAATCATTAATACTTATAAAATTTATACCCAACTAAATTTCCAATCACCTCCCGCAAGTCCATGATCTCTTGGTCTTATCAAAATATGAAATCTAATCCATGTAATGAATTTCTTAAAGATGAGTATTCAAGTGATAAAATCCTCTTCATTTTCATTTTAGTTTCATTTCATGTTCTTTTATTTTATTATTCTATACTCACCTAATATCGTCCAAATTGATTGATAAATCTAGTACCTATTATCTTATTATGATAACGGAAAAATCCTTCATTAATCCCCTTCTCCCCTTCCAATTATTCTATAAGTGGAAACGTTGTCTGTGAGGTGTGGTTTTATCACCTTCAAGGAGTTAAACATTTCATTTTCATTAACCATATTCAATGTTGATCTTGAAACCATATTAATTTTTAAGAAAATCAAAATTTATATTACATCTATTTTATATTCTAGGGGTAACATATTTACATAATTCTGAATGATAAAACAAAAAAAATTTGTTTTGATTTAAACCACTTAAATTCATATAAACAAATATCATTGATATGTTATCTAATGATTCATAATCATATTTGGGAATAAAATATATAAAATCATAAACACTTATATAAGTTCATTAATAAAATATAATTTCAATTTTGGATAATTATACACATTTTACATGAACTTCATTACTTATAATCGAGCGAATCGATCATGAAAACCAGTTAATCGAATCCTATAGAACAATGAATCTATAGTCTATAACACATCAATAATACCATAATGAAACATAAAAATAATATAATAAACAAAATACATATATATATGGTTCATAATTAATTACTTAAAGGATTTCATTTGATTATATATGACATTTATGTCATGTGAATAACACATTCGGACCTAAGGTAAGGGATTCTACCCCAACCGTCATTTTTTTAGATTATACATTCACAATATTTACCCAAATGTAATGATTCATTATTTTTGTTTTATTATTATATATTCTATTTATATGTTCCAAAATCATGTATCTAGAATATCTCATCATTATTTTATGGGAAATTTAAGTTTTAAAAGGTCCCCTCACCAATTTTTCCCAATACACAAACCTGATTAATCTGAACATCTCAATTTCATAACAATTTTAATCAAGCATACATAATCTATTTTATGAAACCATTTGTTTTAAATAAATAATTATTTTATGAAAAAAATATTTTTTCATTAATAGGTTTAAAAAAAATTCTATGACGAGAAAAAATGATTTTTACACATGAACTATTTTTAGATAAGTAAAAAAATGTTATTTAACTCAAGAATTCTTCAATGATTTCATTTGAATACTTTCAACCCCTATATTGTTTTTAATTATTAATATTTATTTATCTGTTTTATTATCATATAGAATATTTTCTTAAATGGTTTTTGATTAGTTTGAAAGTGGATGTGGTATCCTGATAAAATTCTCCATACTACTCAGAATGGTTAGTGATTATGTTTATAGATCGAGGGAAATTAAATAAATTTCATATGTATATGTTGTTTATATTTAACACCATACATTTTAGGAATTAATTTGACTCTGTAAATTTTTTGTGGGACTCACTATATCCCCTCGATGTATCGTAAGGTCTCATGAGATAAAGTAGGATTGGTTTTTTCCCATTATTTATGGTGTCTTGGAAGAGGCCTTGACTATGTGTTTATGGGGTCTTACATTATGAATTCCATCATTATGAAACTTGTAATTCATATTCCATGTGACTTTTTGAATAGAATAATACCAATAGTTATATTTTATAATGGAATTATTTTTTCAGGTTTCAGTCCAACGTTTTTATTCTCATGATTATTTTTTTGGACATATATTTTTAGTTATTCATCCGGTCTTATTTGTTATGTTCATGATTTCTTCCATTATATTGAGTACCCTTATTAATAATCTACACTCACACCTTTATTGTTTTTTATTTTTACCTAAGATGAGAATATTAATATTATGAATAACATCAAGGAATAGTCTATGAGTTATTGAGGTTTCTAAAGGAATTTCAATATTGTATTTTCTTTTCAAGATGTAATGTAAAACTTATGTTTTGATATAGTTTTCCAAAAATAATAATCTATTCAGACAATTGTGATATGAATTCATTATTTATTATTCCATTTTTGTGAAGTAAGGCATCCGTATTGGTAAACTGGGGAGGGGGATTCTAAAAAATATCATTGACATAAATGTCCCTAAGTGGTTGCACATTAATCATTTCATTTGTTGGTATGAAATTCACTGATTTAGTAAGTTATTGAACAATAAACCAAATCACATCCTTCACACTTGGATTATATGGTAAACCAATTCCATATACATTGAAATTTCTCCAACTTCTATAATGGAATGGGTAATGGATACAACATGATTGAAGTTATCTGGTGTTCTACCTGAACTCTTTGATAAGTGAGACATTGCGATAAAAAATATGAAACTGGCCACCTCATCTACAGAAAATTAAACTAATGTCTCAAGTAATGGTACATATTTGTATCCCTAGGTTTCATGGACCAACAATACAATTTATCAATATCTAAAAAACCCATCTTAGTAAAACATAACCATCTATCTATAAAAGCACAAAGATCCACTAAGAGATATAGACTACTCATCTGATGTCTCTCTACTATTTAGGATTTATCCTATGTGACGGCTCTAAAATTATATTTTCTTCTCAAGTCAGACGTTATCATTAAAAGAATATTCAAATTTTATATATTCCAAAACACTGGTCCACTAACCACCATCACTCCAAAGATCATATTTACAAACAAACTCATCAATGGCCACTCTTCTACTAGTTAATTATCTACATGGATTTATACTATTCTTCATAGTGTATCAGAAACCTTGTGTCCTTTAATAGGGGTATTTAAAATTGAAAAATCAATGTTTTAACATACTCATCATAGATTATATATAACAGGTTTATCTACCTTGACGTGAAAACATACTTCATTATTTTTAGATCTAAATTTAATATAAATCTCTCACCAAAAATATAGTTATGTCTCAACTTGAGCTTGTAAAAAACCATTGCAAACTCAAGATCATGGTTAAAATGTTCCTCTCATTAGGGAGTAACTATCATGATCCATAATCATCCACCTATTTCCTTTTCATCAAGACACATCCCAAACTCAGACCTAATACATCATCAGAAACATCATAACCCAAAACTAGTTCTAGGAGAATCAATAATGGTGTTGAATCAACCTCACATTTAGCTCCTCAAAAGGTCTCATAAATATTTCATCCCACAAAATGTTTATGTCCATTTGGGTTATATAAATATTCTAAGAGGCAATATTAGATAATTTGTAAAAAAACCCAACTATAATAACCACTCAACCCCAAGAAACTCTGGATCTCAATTTTTCTGGAACATTCCTAGGACAAGACTGCCCATATCTTTTCAATATCCACTTAGACAACCCTCTCACATATAACAGTTCCCATAAACATCATGTCTTGGATCGAAAATTCACACATGGAATGTGTATCATACATACATTGTTCTCTTAAGTATCAAATAATGATATCCAAGGAGTGCCCATGTTCCTCCTCAAAATTTTAGTAAAATAAGATATATTTTATGAACACAACAAAAAAAGTGATCAAGAACTGATGAACGATCTAGTTCATCAATTCTGTAAGTATCATAGGATTGTTAGTTTGTCTGAATGGAATAACCAAAAACTTGAATTGCCCATATCAACATTAAAATTTTTTATTGTGAATGTTCCTCTATCATAATATTAATTGAAGGTACACTAACCAAAGTTAAATTTAATAAAACCAAAAAACCCCACTAACATAATAAAATAGTTCATCAATTCTGGTTAAGAAAACCCATTCATAATAGCCACCTGGTTCAAGTTTTTATAGTTAATACAAAGCATGTGACTTATGCCTACCTTCATAGAAAATAGCATAGTCAAATCCCATGGTGTCACTCTAGGATAAAAAATTCTTTTCCCCATAGGTTTTCAAGATAGACCTTATGTTCCACCAACCCTATAACTTCCATTTGATGAAATGTAATAGATATAAGCCTGATTCTTGGGAGCTGATCAATAGTAAAATTCACCACTCTCTATAGCAGTAAAGTAAAAAAATATCCCAAAAGACCTAAATTTATGCACAATCAATTGAAGGTAGCTAAACTCACAATAAATGGTCAACTAAAAAATTACTATTTATGAAATCTAGTACATTATTATAATTGAATAAGTAACAATATACTCCTCCTTTCCTGAACTAGAGTCCCACTCTCCCTATCAAACATGAGTGACCACATCGGTAGATAATAACTATAACTAAAGGTGATATAATTCTATCTTAGCTGTCACAATAATGATCCAATCCATTATAATAATCATTCATAATACATCAAGATAATGTACTATGAAGTCCCAAACCAACTCAAAATCAACTATCACAACCTGACACCCATGGTGATTTAAAACTTTTTTGTGCCTCTTTCACAATGGCATGGAATGATCCAACAAGAATTGAATAATATTTGAACACAAGGCCAAAATTGTAACCAACATTGATGATTTAAAATAGTTAATAGAAATTTTATAAAAAAATTCTAGAACTATAATAGATGAGAAAAAAATCATACCTTTAATAGTAGAAGACCTTATTTCATATTCCAATAGCCCATAATTTTCCATATAAATCTAACTAGAATTAGAAATATAGACAACCCCCTAAACCTAAGAATGAGACAAACCAACTTTGTGAGTATAAACATAATCCTACGATACCATTTTTAACTTTGTTCCCGCTTAACTACCATTCAGCATCTTATCACACAAATATTTTAGAGGACCGGAATTCCCAAAAAGATGACAGGTTATAGTAGCCTCTATAATTTAAGGCTTGGTATGAAACAAGCTCCCAAACTAGTAGTAGCCTAAATTTTATTTCCCTTACGAATCCCTTGAAAGTATTCCTATAGATAAGTAACCACTCTTTTGCTTCCTTTTATGTCCAGAAGAAGCACCCTGGCTATCTGTTGCACTAATTGATGCTTTCCCGAAACATAACCTTCCATCGATAAATGTCTCATACAAATCACTTTTATCCACTACCTCTAAAATGTTCATAATTCTCAATTGAATTACTATCTATAGAATAATGGTCATCATACCAATATATGTCCTTTGATCCTTTAGGTAATCATCAATGACATGTTTTGATGCTAGATGCACCGATCTGAAAAATGGGTGGAGTACTCTTGAATAGTACACTAACCTTTCTCTAATGTCAGACACTCCTAGGATGTTATTTCATGTAAGCTATCAAGAGAAAAATATTGATTAATTATTTCTGGAAAGAAACCTAGTTAAAACCCTCATTAAGTTTTTCATTTTCTATAGGGTCCCACAATTTTCATTCTCTCCCCTTGACCATATACATGGAAAACCAAACCTAAGAATATTCAAGAGTGTTCCAAAATTTTGAGATCCTATAAATTCATTCACAAAACTCCTCAGATTAATGGGGTCTTCTTTCATCATGTAAGATAGGTGGATTCTTCTTGGTAAAGTAAAATCCATGATCTAATACACCTCCTGGGTTTGTAGCCCCCAATGAACCTAGTGTCTGAATGGTACATGTAACATCTTCAACCAAAGAAGGGACCACTAGGGGATCCACCCATAGAAATTTCCTCGCGACATCCCTTATCGTTGTTAGAATATATCATCTTAGAGTAAAATTTTAAAAATATTAAATAACCAAATTTCCACTATAAAATTCCAAAACGGTATAACTAACTTCAAAAATCTAAAATTTTTCTTTAAAATGAAATGAAATTTAAAATATATGTATTATACATGAATTTCAAATCCTTTTACAAGGAAGAGGTCCATTTAAATAAACTCCCGACATAGATTATTCAAAATAAATTAAACACACCCTGTAGCCATACTTAGTATTTATTCAATTTAAATTTATTTCCAATAAAAATCTTTCAAATGATCCTAAATACTATATATCAAACATTGTAAATATTTTCTGACAACCCATGGAAACATGGATTCAATCACAAGAGTGAGTTGTCCAGTCACCTTTTCTGCACCTAATATATAAATTCCTATAATCATATTCATAAATAAACAAGGAAAAAGACCAACTCAAGATGTGATGATGCACTTATAGCTAAGTAACTCGTCTGATTCCTTGTTTCAAATATCCAATATGGGTTAATCATACCACTCAACCAAGTCATCTCACTATGGGGTGAGGTATAACAAAGACAACAAAACTGGTCTCAAATAAAATCAAAACATAACATACAACTAGATTAAATGGTGAAAACAAGATAGATAAAACTATTTAATTTAGCATAAACAAGGATGTTTGACAATTATATACAAACAAGTCTCTATTTGACCAATCATCACCTTCATACCATCCCAACATAAAATTGTGACATAATGTTAATCCAAAATGATATACAATTCATTTCTCTTTACATGTTTCATTAAATATAAGAAACATAACCACAAAAAGGATGAATTTTGGTTTTTGAATAATATCCCAGTAGGAATAAAATAGGAAATCTATACAAGTTATACAATCCCGAATGCACGAGTTCAAATTTAAAATAACATCTTATAAGAATTTTTATCATGAAATCAACTTGAAAACATTTTCCAAATAGTACATTCGTTTTAAAAAAAGATTTATATCATATTTTCCAAATCCATAAAAATAATAGTCATAATAAAAAGTAGGTAATCATACTAAAATGTAAATATAAATGTATTATAACATTAATAAAATAATTTATCATGATGTGAAAAACAAGAAAAAAATGCACCTTCTAGTTGGGGTCTAGACTATGGGGTAATATATACTAGACACTCATGAACCTAAAAATTAATAATTTTGGATCCAACTAATATCAATTAATATAAAAATCCATTAATATTCAATAGGTTACCTTCTAGTGGTGTTACAAACACAAAGTCTACCCATGTCTCTTTCCTGATGTACCCAACATTCACATTGTGAATTTTTTTTTCAATTTTCATTTTAAAAACTATTATCGGGATTTTATAAAACCATTTTAAATGCAATACAATCAACATCAGTGTTTAAAAGTATATATTTTAAAATTAATGAAATTAAAATTTCAAATAAATTACCCTTTTAAAACATAGAAACATGTATTTTTTATTTTAATCACTTACAATTCCCTTTAAAAAAATGAATAAATCATAACAATACGAAATTCATGAAATTAGAATGATTAGACCGATACACCTACCTCAAGGATGTAGAAACCCAAACCTAAAATGATAATATGGATTAGAAACCAAAATATCTATATTCAAAATTAATGGAATGATATGTGACAAAAATGAATTGATTGAATAAATCATCTGATTACCAATATCTACAAAAACTATGCTTTAACTTGATAAGAGGATGAAATCGAAAGGAAATCTTACTGAAAGAGATGAGTAAAATATCCTTGTATATCCATAGATGAATAGAGTGATCCAGAGGGAAAGGATCCACCCAAAATCACCTAGGATAAGACATATAACTGAGTGTATGAGGATGAAAAAGATAATGAAACCTAGAACACACATAAAACACCCTAAAATTTTAACTCATAGAATTTCATCGCATGTAGTATTTAAAACATCATAAAATTACTTCATTTTATGTGATGATAAGAAATGCATCCTCCTAGATTAAAAACATGATTTTTCACATTACATGACATGTATCCCCTACACAACATATAAAATTTTGTGTATTCAGTTAACGGGATGTTGAAAATTTCATGAAATCCCTATGTTTACAATTACTAGTATCCTCCCATTTTCATGTTTGCAAATACCCACACAATGAGATATCAAACAAAAATAATATATTATAACATACTAGATAGGAATGTAATAGAGGGTTACAAAGGTGTAAGATACACATAATAAGATATTACCGTAAGTCAAGGATAACTACCAAGACAACAGCAAATGGTGGACAATGTCCCACTTTAGATTAGGTTTACTCTATAATATCTTAAATATCAACACATGAGTCAAAAAAATTCCCAATTCATTGGTGAACTATCTAGGAGAACCAATCATAACAAGTATATGGTTACGTTTTCCACAAAATGAAATCAATCAAAATGAATAAACTAAATAATTACCCCTGTAAATAAGTGGGATTCATAATCATTCCTCATATCATAATTAATGGATATTTAATAAATATTGCAAAGAGATGAAGGAGTAAATTTTTCTATACATTCATATATCTGTACATAAGAATAGGTCTCAAAAATTTTTGTTCATATGGGAAAAAATATTTTGAGAAAGGGTATAAAATTAGTTTTATAAATGAACCTTAAAATCGTGTTTTATGAAATAAAATAAATGTTATTAAAGAATGAGTTAGTATGTAATTTAAATTTAAAACTATAGGTAAACAATTATTATTTAAAATAAATTATTCATTTATTTATTTTAATAAAAAACTGTAATGAAGACTGTAAATGGGTCTCACATTAATGGACTAAGGGATTGAAATTTTCATTTTAGTCATGTTTGATTTTAATGAAGGAATTTGAGAAATGAAAGCAAGGAATGTATTACCCAATCTAGAAAAGGGATAATTGGATAGTTATATGTATAAGAGACATATATAAACAAGTTAAGATCATTAAATAATATAAAATATAGTGAGAATGTGATTTATTGATATAAATATCATAACCTAAAGAAAAAGAGTTGTTCGAGGATACCCCCTACATTATATTGAAATATCACTATGTACATGAACTTGATGTCCTGAATAATAAAATTAAATTCATTAACTAAATAATTATATACCTAACGAATCTATATTTGATTTATTATAATTTTATAATGTTTATTTTAAAACATTTCAATGATTTATAATGTTTAATTTCACTATTCTTATGGTTTCATTTCAGGGATCCACGGACAGATCACTTGTGTAGAATTATTGATGTTTTTATCAAATAGATATAAACACATAATGTGAAATTATATGGTACTAATGAAAATAAATTAATTTTAATTTTACATAATATCCATTATTTATCCATCTATTGGATGATTAACTAAGTAAAAATGATAATGTTATATAGTTAGTTCATTAAGGTAGTATTAATTAATATAATGAACTAGTTTCATTTAAATTAATATTATGTATATATTTTCATTGTTCAACATGAAATAATTTTTAAAAATTGTAATCATCATATTTAACCACAATAATATTTTTTCTCCAGCCTTGAACGTGGTATTGGAAAATGATAACACATCATCCACATTGGTGGTGAACTAACATAATGTGGATCATGGCTTCATTTTTATAACAAGAGGAGAAGAGAAGATTATTGATGGTAGATATTCCATTATTACTATAAAATGAAATTCTTTATATGATCCTGAATTTATTATGGTATATTTGGATAAGGATGGTGAGGATATGTTAGAAGAAGAATTCAATTAAAAACTGTTTGTTTTTTAATATTACCTCTTGAATGTAATCTCATTGAAAAACTACTTGTAGAACTTTGTAGTGGTATTTTGGTGATATAAAAATCACTAGGACATGGGGTATTGGATGGGAATGGTCATTGGGAATAATTTTGGCAAGCTAAAATGCTTATAATGCTTTATGAGAGGGGTTGGTGAGTAGTGGTTCTGATAAGGTGAGGAGATGGGTGTTTTTTAATATGATATTCATTAGTTTATTATATTGGATCAATAAAAAAATAGTATTGATTATTTTGGATATATATAGTAAATATATCATGTTAATTCAAAATAATTTGTTCATACATCATCCATGACTAAAAAATTATTGTATTTAGCTTATAATGTTAAATATCATATTTTTTAGTATTTCACTCTTAATAAAAAATTCATTTATTTTATAAAAATTTAAAATATTAATCCTATACATTTTTTAATACATTTATCAAAAAAAATAAACTATTTTATGAAGATAATATTATAAATGTTTGAAAAATAAATTGTAAAAAAATCCTCATTTATTTGAAAAGTATCAATTCTAATATTAAGATCAATTTTATAACACATTGAAAAATTACTTACAGTCTCAAAAAATTACCATATAATTATAATAAAACATTATATTAATTTATAAATACATTTTATGAAATTAAATTTCATTCATATCATTATATTTATTATAAGAGTGAATTAAAAACAATTATGTTTTACAAAAATAAAAACACATAATTGATCATTTTTAAAACATTTATTTACTTTTATTCTGATATTAATATTTCATATTTTCATTACATTATATATCTATATTTGATTTTACACATTCATAGTTTATGATTTCATTATAATTGCTTGGTTACATTTCTTAGTAGTCATAACAATATTCTAATAGTTATGATAATATTCCAATTGTCAGATTACTATTCAAAAAACTAGGTTTGTAATAGTTACTTGGGACCCCCACATACTATAAATTTCCCATATTTAATTCATTATTTTTTTAATTTTATTTTCTCTAAATTTTATATATTTTAATTTTCAAAATGAATATTTCAATACTAATATTTTACATTATTCCAAAAAATTTGATTCTATGTAATATTATTATGAGGGATCATGTAGATCAATATATTGTAGTATTTTTATCTTATTTTCTATTTCGTCCAATTGAAATAATTTCAATTCTTATAGAAATTTTCATTTTAGAAATTTAATTCATGAACTAATATAAGAAAATGTAGTTGGATTTATCATGTGGTTCATGTGAATTATTAAATATTAATAAACATCACACAATTATATATTCAAAAGGGACATTCTATTATAAAATTACACGTTGTTACATTCCTACCCATTAAGAAATTTCTCCCTCAAAATTTGTTTTTTACATACTAATATGAAAATATGTATGGGAATTTCTTCTCATATTGTTTAAAACATTATCTCTTTTATCTATGATCATCACCAGTTTCTACTCATAAGAGAGATCGTATTCCTGATATACCACCTTTGAATTCAACACATATGAGGGATCTGGTATGTACTTCTTTATGATATATATGTGGAATACATTATGAATTGAAGAAATGGTTATGGAGAGTTCTAGAAGATAGGACATAACTCATATGTGATCGATAATATAAAGATTTGATGTACCTATGAGTTATTTTTCCCTTCTTCAAAAATATCATGACTCTAATACATAATGTTAAGTGGAGGAACACTTTAACTCCAAAATCAAACTCTAGGTCTCTCTGATGGTTATCACTGTATATTTTCTATCAACATTGACTAGCTCTGATGTGTTTTTGAATTTCCCTGACCTTCTCAACAATTCCTCAACTATTTTAGGCCCCATTATCATAAATTCATGAACATCATCTCAGCACGTAGGTGATGTAAATATATTCTAAAAAAGGGCTTCATATGGAGACGCTTGGATGATTGAGTGGAAACGTTTTTTATATGATAACTCGACAAGAGTAATATTTTGACCCTATCACCCTTTAATGTCTATCGAGCATACTGTTAACATATATTCAAGTATATATATTGTATATATTACTAGCCATATCTTTTGGGATAATATACCATATTGAAGATCAATTTATTTTTTTAGACCATGTTGGAGTCTTTTAATGAACATAGTTGTAAATATCAAAACTCATTCTGAAACAATCGATAGTTTAATTCCATGTAGCCTAACCACTATTATGATGCATATCCTTGTATTTTAATTGAGTGAGAAGCCCTCATGAATAGTTATAGAATATGAAGAATTTGTAAGATATTCCACCAAAACCCATATATACTATTTCCTATAGATATATTTATGAGACAAGAAACAAAGTCTATTGTAATATTTTCCAATTTATATGATGGAATGGATAAGGTTTACCCCATCCCCATGGAATTTTTCCTTTAAGCCTTCAACACATAACATACTAGGATACATTATGTATATTCAATATTATCCTTCTTTATATTGTCACACCAATATAGATATTAGAGATATTGGTAAATCATCATGATCCCAGGGTGGATGGAGAAGGTTTGATCTATTTGAATCATTCAAGAAAACATTATTTTTCTATGGATTTTAAGGTAGACAATGATATAACTAAAATATAATAAATAATTATTCAAAAAAAATTACACAATGGATTTAAATTTTATTATATCTTCCACCATCATTTATATTTACACATCTTATCTCCAAGATTCCATTTTTATCCAAAATGGATGATTGAAGAATAATTAGAAAAATAATAATGAAAATAATTCTATTTTGATCCCACTATACATTGATTTAATGTCTAAGAGGATTGGCTCCTTAGAAATTCTAATCATTGATAAGGTTTTTGGATCCTTTATACTAAATAATTCTTCCATTTTGTATTCTTTCCCAGGATGGTGGTAGATTGAGCATTCATAGTCTCTGATCATCTCTACCAATATTCACTAGTTCATATTAAGAACATTCCATGTGAATATATATTTCTGGACCTTATGATCAGTCCATATTTCTTACTTCTCCCCATAAATATCATACACTAAAATATTCAATGTAAAGATCACTATAGCTAACTCCAAATCAGGTTTTGGGTAGTTTTTCACATGATCTTTAATCTTATTTGAGGCACATTCTATCAGTTTATCATTCAATATTAGTACACATCCTAGGCCCTTCTTTGAAGTATCATTTCATATCATGAAGAGTTCCTCGTGTGAGGATGGTATGGGGATTGGTGAACTGAAATACATATTTTTCAATACCTTAAATCACTATTCACATTCGCAAGAACATTAAATATTTATTCCTTTCTGAGTTATCTTGAAAATAAGGTTTTAAAATAATGAGAAGATTCAAAAAAATGGTAATATACAACTAGACCAAGGAAACTATTGATATCTGTTACATATTTTGGAATGGGAAATATTTTATTGAATTTAACTAAGAAGGGTCCACACATATCCCTTTCATGTAATAACATGTGATAATAATGATATTTCCTCCATCAAGAACTCTCAATTACTATATTATTTATATAGGTTCTTCTTTTCATAATTCCTTAGTATAGTATTAAATTGATTCTCTAGATCCTCCTTGATTTTGAATTAAATCAAAATATCATTTAAAAATACTACCAAAAATTCTTGAGATAATATATAAAGTATCTATTTATTATTTTCATATGTTTTTTTGGATTATTAGTGATTTTTAAGGGCACCACTGTGAACTCATTGTGTCTATACCTTTCTATAAATGTAGTATTCATAATATCTTACTTCTTCACATTTAATTGGTGATATCCTGAACGAACGTCCACCTTAGGGAAATATATGGATTAATGTAGTTAATCAAACAATTAATATATCTATGGATTGGAATAATTTTTCACTATCATGATTTTGTGGAGATCATGATTAACCATTCATAGGTTCATTGAACCATCTATCTTCTTGATGAAGAGGGCCATCACAACCCATCCTCAAATAGTCTGGTTTATAAAACCCTTATACTGATTAACTTGTAATTTTTTGGTTATTTCAACTCAATAGTGTCTATTATATATGGAGTTTTGGATATGGGAAGATATGAAATACACGTTCAATTGATAAATCAACCTCTTGGTCAGGAGGAAGAGAATACAATTTGTCAGGGAATACATCAGTATAATTCATCATAAAGGGAATGTTTTAATGTAATATTTTATCCTTTTTATCAATAATTTGAGCTAGATATTCATTATCGTAAGGTAATAACATGAAATCATGATATGAATATTCCAATGGATATCTATCCCCATTGATATACTTATATATAATAATAATATGACTTACTATTTGAAGAGTGTTGTCCCTCTCCTGATAGTTGATGTTGATATGTATAAATATAGTTGATTCATACATAATATTGCATAAAACAATAAATAAGTTTGTGAGATTAGATTTTCTAGAAGATAATTTCTATAAAAATTAATTTTAGGGGAGTTATATACTTGGTATAGAATAATTGATGCATTTTTTTCACATAGTTGGATCAACCCATATTATTTGAGTTGGTTTTTGAATAGTTCTACTAAACTTTTATGATATGAAATAATTCATAGAACTATAATCATGGTGGTAATTTAATGATCCCAAATGTTTGATGACCACATGTTTTACTATTTTATTTAGTTTAATTATTTACGATATCCATAATAATCTTAGGTATTAGAAAATAAAAAATAAAAAACATATAAGAAGGGAAAATATAAATATTAAAGGAAAAAAAATTATAAATTCGAAATAGATCCTAAATTATATATTTATAGGTTTAACTCTTGGATGTCCATGGAAAATCCATTATTAATTTTTTCTAACCTAACTATCTGTTCATGTCCTTCATAATTGTTTGAAAATAGTTTGAGAATTTTCTATAGAATATCACATGGGAGTGTCAAACTAGGTGTGTATAAAGTCCACATTGTTTTTAACTACGTTATGATCATATTAATACCAATTCACCCATTTTAGGGTTATTTAAACTAGGGACAACATTTCCAGATCCACAGCCACTTTTAGAATCCATATGAGGATGTAATTTCATAGAAACCACTCGCTCTATACATCACCCAAATAATATATATATTATAATGTATAAAATTATCCCTAGGGTTTTCACTAATCTATTCTAGTCCTAACCCCCACCCAAAAAAATAATCATTGATATAATAATGATTATAATGGTCCATTCCCTTTATACATATTATTATATGATTCTAAATATTAGCATACCATAAACATAAACCATTGATCTTGAGGCATTGTGTCATTGGAATACGAGGTCAATAAAATATCAAAAAGAAACTAAAACACATCATATTTATTTTATTCTCCTTAATATGATTTTAAATCCCCTCAAGCTCCTAAAAATACATAGGATATAATATTGAATGCTTTAATGAAATGGGTTAGCTATAAATCTGTTTAAGGTAATACACATGATAATGAAGAATAACATGTGGGTAAAATTATATAGAAATATATGATAAAAGATAATTATCATGAATAATCACTTGGAATAACATCATAATGAACATTATATCATAATATCAGGAAAAAATATAAAAGTGGTAAAAACATATATAATGAACTAACCATAAGTTGTGGATTATTAACAATACAACAAACCATAGTGTATAGGGTCGCATTATGGTTTATGTTAACTTCCTAATCACATACATTCCATCTCATGAGAAATAGTATTACCAAATTAATAATATAACTATCATGATATCTTATTTATTATATATGTACCAATAAGAAATCTAGGTAGATACCATCCCACTTCAACTTCCATTTCATCACATCAGGAGGTTGGGTCAAACCCACTAGAAACTGGGGCATAGCTTTCACCTTTTAAAAATTGAGGCATCAAGAGATAAACCCAACAACAATCCTCATTCATCAACAAAAAAACCCAATGTCAAAGGTCATTGTATATATATTCAACTTCATGATTCCCCACTAAAAATATTGCATGAATCATCATCACAACCTACTATAAAAACATGGAATGTTCAATCATCCATCCTTATAAATGGTTTATGTGCTCCCCATATTTAGAAAATTCATCAGAATCCCATCCTATATCTATATCTGTATTTGTGTAACCTCATAATAAATTTCACAAATATCATCTTACTTGAAATATTGGAAATGTGGTTTGGTCATAATCATCAACTATAGATATACCTCTCTACCCACATCTATAAGGGTCAACATTAAAGTGGATAATTTCTCAGTACCCTCACTCAACTACCGCGAAAAAAATTTACAGCTGAGTGAATATTATACCACATTACCTTTCTTATATGTATAGACACTATAATAAACATAGTCATATAGGGACTTCATCCATCACCTCTATATCAATTTAATATATTCTTATGAGTTGATATACCTTATAGTAGTATGGTCATAATAAGAGATAAACTGATATCCCATAAGATAATGTCACCCAGAATTCATTCAGATAACTATAGATGATAGATCATTGTCTTAGGTTACAAAATTTTACTCATAAGGTCACATATTTTAGTTACTAGAAGAAATACCCTCCAAGATCTACATTATAATGTATCCAAGCATTGATATAGGGGAATCGTAAAACAACATATACTCAACACACACCGATTAATGTTTAAATATGGGGGAACTTGTTAACCTCATATGTAAATATTGAATAGTTCAATAAAATGTCACTATCAATGGGATATACTACCCATTATGGATAAGGTAGTTAGAGGAGACACAATCCTATCCAAATTAGGGAAGAATGTATGATACTAGGCTTCTGACAGAAGGAAGACCCGAACTTCGGTCACACTCTTTGGTGGCTCCCAAGGTTGAATTTTCCCAAATATTACTGGATTTATTATCACTCCATCCTGTGAGATGAAATTTAATTGTAAATGGAACTCTTGGATCCATAACTATCAATTCACGGGATTCCCATACTGATATAATTCTCAATTTATTCCAAAGATAATCCTCAAATGTCTTACATGCACCCCTTATGAAAGTGAGTAAATACAGATTTAATCAATAGAGGCTACCATTAAATAATACAAGAAGGGTTAAATGATCCAGTTCAGTATTTCCAATAACACTACTAGGGTGTACGTTTCACAAAAGGGCATCAACAAGCACTCAGAGTGAACACAATGACAGTAAAATGTCATCTTCGATATATCCCACTCTCAAACTCTGATCTGGTGAAAACCAATCCTAAGGATAAACCTTGAAATAAATTATCGACTATTAGTTAGTTAATGGGGTCATTGATTAATGGTAGAGAACACTTATTCATGATAGTCACCAACATCAAGTAAAGATAATCAGTGAAAAAATTGAAGCCACTATCCACGTTCTTGGTGAATAACGCTTGGCAACCTCAGGGGACACATTCATTCTAACAAATACCTTCCACTATAAATCCTACAACTACACCTTCAGTTCATAAAATTTTTTGGGGGACATTTGATATGATAAAATAGACATCAAGGTCTTCCGTAAGAGTATATATATGTAGAACTAAATTTATCTATGGGTAGGTAATCATAACATATCCTTATGTAATACTTATTCATACTCTACTACTAAAAAAACTAAAATGCCAATTATTATACCTCTCCAAGTATTGTACTTTCTAAATGTTGATAAATAATTTGTATCACCTACTGTACTATCCCATCACATTCTTCTTATAATTCCATCTCTCCATAAATGGAAAAGAACTCATACTCCTCTCTTAGGTGCACTACAACCCTAATTGGAAACATTCAAGATGGGCATAGTTAATTGAAAATTATTACATATTGAAGAAAACATAGTAAGGAAATACAAATTATATTATAGGATACAAAATGAGGCTATCTCTTTTAATATCTAGGTCACATTGACAATTGAATCAAGAGATCAATAAAACATCCCATGTAGAAGTCTCTAAATGTAAGGTTCAATGTATAGGCTCCAACGAAAACTCTTGGTTTCAAAAAATGAATGTGAAATGTAAAGAGTGTTTGATGTATGGGTCTAACAAAAATATAGCTAATTTAAGGAATACACAATTCATATCTCAGATCATACATGGAGACTCTAATATATTATCCTCCATTTCTTGTATATTATCATTCCCTTTCCAATATGTTCTCGAGGACTAATGATCACTCTAACACCTTGATATATCTAAATCAACCTCAATAATAACAATAAAAATAACACACACCCATGCCTCAATATTGTTCACTTTGGGTATCTCTCAACAAACTTGAATAGCTTTAAAAAGTGATACAATATACAATATATTGTTTGGTGGAAAGTGTCCCCCTTCTTTGTGTACCCAAATTCATATTACACCTCACCAACATAGGTCTCCATCAGTATCCTATGTTTCTATATATAAGATTAGTTTTTAGGACCACCATGTAACCTATAGGTGCTTCCACAGGGGTAAATACCTGAGCCATCACCTTTAGCTGGTCATTATTACCTATAGTATTGGATTTCCCTAGATTGGTCAGTCTCTTCCTCTAAAACTCTATATGAATGATCATCCATTACATGTCATCATGATAAAATACTTAAAAGATCAATTGTATGGAATTAGTAATGAAATAAGATAAAGGAACCAATGAAAGGTATTATTAATACTGAATAGAAAAACGTATATCTTGTTTTCCACTTAGAGGAACCATGTCATGAACGAGCCCCCTATACTCGGGGATCATCACTAAGTGAATTAACATCGTGATACTACATTGCAACCATCAAAGGATATCCATGTGGGAGAGTTTTATGGAAGAAAAAGACGTAAAATATTAAATGATCATATTTTGGGAACTCACTTATGAAATATATGAAAATCTCAACCGTTATCATCTGTTGTCAGTTCCATTGTTTTCACCACAACTAGTTCCTACAAGTATAGATTCCAATGTAGGTTATCAGATTCCTAATGAATAGATGCGTTAGCTGGAACACCTTTATTAGTTTCTCTAACATGAGATAAAAACTGAAGAAAACATAACAATAATTCCTTAGTTCCTAATCTATTCCCTAGACCTAGAATATCTCTAAACTCGGCTCCTAATATAACCTTCTATGATACCACTCTTTCACAGTCTGACCCACCTAAGACCTCTTAGTTGGAGGTAATTTGTGTCCCACCCAAATACCATATCTAATAGTCTAGGTGATGTAAACTAGAACCAAGTAGGCGTATCACACACATGGGATTCCTTATAATAAAATACCTATGCACATGAATGCCACTCCATGGACTACTATAATATACAAATGTAAACAACTAATACTATAATTGCAAGAATAAATTATTTTACCACATAATAGAATGAAAAAAATTCTATTGAAATGATAATAACTAAACACAATCTCATAAAAACTATAAAAGAGTCCAACCACCTCACAAAAAAGGTAACTGCTATAAAAAACTGCCAAATTCGTTTATGGTAAGCCTAAATCAAATAAGATCCTCCTCAGACACTATATAATGGAATATAATCAATGTAAGATAAAACACATGCATGTAGGGTGTATGTAGGGGTATGTATAATCACTCCAATAAAGTCCCCCCAAAACAATAAAACCTAAATAATTAATGTGGGAATACTATGTAAATACCAATAAAAAGGATAATCAAGATAACCGAAATATTATTGAATGAAGATTGTAAGTCTCATGGTGAGGAATATTATTATTTTTAGTATGGGGATTATTCGTAAGACTCTTTGGGAATATTTTCCTATGTTAACTCACTCATAAAGACCTACTAACATTAATGGAACTCATCTGAGTGGTCATACTCATTATCTAATTCCATGCTAAAGTATGATCAACTGAGAGTGGTCATCTGAGATACATACCTGATTAGAAAAAACAATTAGAAGAAAAAAAATGTTGATAAATATATAGTGTATCACACCCAGGGCTAATGGTGGATACATAATCATATCCATAACAACCCACTAATAAGGGGATAACACATCCTGAGTGTAGGGTACAAGATACCCCGCCTAACCTAGTAAATAATGAGGTATACGAAAACAATTTGATATTCATAGTGGAACACCCGACTTTGTCTATAATTATTCCATAGATGGTTTCACTTAGCTTATTATGAGGACGGGACACCACCCAGTACCCTCTTAGGGATTGAACAAGGTAACACACCCACACATATACAGAAACCACACTGAGGGATATAAGGGCTCAACATGCCTTTTAAAAAGTACACTAAATTTATAAGGGAGACATTCAATAACATAAAAATTATTTTCCTACCTATGAAAACCAATATATAATAAAATTTAATCATCTATATACATGGAATTTGGGTATGACATCAGGGGTTCAGAGGTATATAGACATGTATCATTTTCTAGTATTCATTTAATCAAAGAAGTACATAGGGTGTGCGCTGACCCATATGGAATATGTGGTGACATGGTTTTTTGGGAATTTACTCCCAATACATTCCAATATAACAAAATATATATCAAAAAATGTGTTACATTTAACACACTGTGTAAACAGTATCAATGCATCCTATGTGGTGGAAATATTATGACTTCCCCTTACTTATAAATCTCCCACCACCACGCATGTATAGATACCAACTCGATCTGGGTCTTAGAAGAACCATTGATAATTACATTATAATATTCATATAATATCATCTATTCCTCCATATAATATACATTCCAAAAAATGAATCCTCAAAATTTATCTATTCCAACAATAATAGGTTATAAAAATATCAGTTTTCCAGGTTTAGTTGAATCATCATCAAATCAAAATACCAATCACAAATGTCGATGAATAGATAAATTAAGGCACGAAACTCTATATTGAGAATAAAAATAAGGTTGTTTTCAGTTTTAAATCATTTAAAGAATCCTAATAATGAGGATGATAATCATGTTAACAAAAACAAATAATTAATCAAAATTCTAAAATCTAATAAAAAATAATTTATCAATGATAAAATTGATAAATAATAAGAAAAATTAATTTTGGATAAATTAATTTCTGTTCTTATGAATAAACAAGAATGGGGAAATAAAACCTTAAAATAACAACCCTACCCTCATTTTTGGGTTGATATTCAGTGAATAAAATATCCTTATTGATGTCGTGCAAGAGATACAATATGTTCATCATTGGCTCCTCATTTCTCATGTTTATTTGTCATTGTTACCCAATCCAATAGTCACTTGACAACATGCTCACCCACAAATATCGTAATATATTGTCAACACTATTGGTTTATAGGGATAACCATATGGATTTAACCATAGAGGGGTTTATTAAGAGGATTAATTAGGGTTGTATAATAAATATACATTAAATTAATAAATTAATTTAATCCATTTAATTCCCCCACGATTGTACTCTATAAAAATTTCCAAAAATGACTAAACTTATTCCATTCCCATGGTAAAACTCTTGTTTCATAATTGATGTTGCAATGAATATTCCAATTTGATACACTTTTCATGATTTACTCCAATATTTGTGAAAAATTTCTTTCTTGGGATATATAGTTTATAATATTTTTAATATACAAATACCGAGTCTCCAAAGGGACCATAAATATAGAGTGAATATATTTCATACAAATAAAATATCATTTGAAATATTAAAAACTATCAAAAAGTAATTTCAATGTTTCTACATTCAATGATACCATATCTCTTTTGTGAGGGCCACAACTATAGTATTATCACAAAACAATGTAACAGGATATATACGATTAGGCACCACGCTATGCACCATGATGAATTTGAGAATAAAAAACTCTTCCATGGATACATTGAGATGAAAAATATACCTAGAATACTTTATAGAAATATTTAAAAATAGAATTTTTTTTATTTCATATACATTACAACTCCTCCATTATGTGTGAGTACATATACTTATTACTATCCCATATCATCTTAATTATTCTAAAAACTAACAATTTTTTGTGACATTATGAGTATCTCTCCATATCCTCTATATACATGGAACATATACTTTTTATGCCTCAAATTCATAGGTATAATCTTAACAATAACAAAATGTTGTTGTCCATGATTTTATTGATATATTCGCTCCATAAATAGATCACAAGAAACACAAATCTTGGTACATATCATAACATAAATAATCAATCCTATTGAAGATTTATAACGGATCATAGTCACGCCCTATCTCTCTTATTGTGTATGTGAAAAAAATTCTTGGATAAAATAATTATATGTTACAGTAGAACACATCCCATTTTGGAAAGTTCCATACTGAATATATTCTCTATAAATTAAATGTATATACCATGAATTAGTGTAAATAACTTATTCGATATATTATAATAAATCATGATCCCATGGTTATTGGATTCTTCACTTAAATATTTTATGGAGATTCGACTGTTTATCCATTCCTGAAGTGATTGTTTGGTTGGTACCATATTTTAAGAAATTAATACATCATCAACATATACTATGAGATAACTGAACACACTCCCACTAAACCATCCTTAGATAGAATACACATGTTCATTTCTTATGAATCCAAAATATTCTATTACTTTATGAAAATTAATATTTCATGACCAATATAGTTTATTTAATACAAAAATTAATTTAATTAACATTAATATATTTTTATCATTACTTGGAATGTCAAACCCTTCCAGTTGTTTCTAATAGACATATTCATGAAAGTTCTGATTAATGAATAAGTCATGTAATTATTATATAAAAAGTAGAATTATGATTGATTTAAATAGGGAATCTGGGTAAATGGTTTGGTCATAGTCAATTCTGTGTTGTTTTTATACCCTTTTTCCACCAGCCATTATTTATAGATACCAACATTACCTTTGATGTGCAGTTTTCTCTTCAATAACCATTTACACCCAAAAGGATTTACATCCCTTATAGTATTGAAAAAAATCTTGAATTGGGTTTTAATACATTTAATTCAACTCATAATTCATGGTTTATTTCCTTTTTATTGATTTCAAGATCTGTTATACCCCCTTATTCAAATACGATCATCATTTTACAAAAACATCGAGTCAATATTCTAAGAGATAATAACAAAATAACATACTAGTTTTTTAACCTCTTGGGTTCTCTTACATAGTAATTATGCCTCATTAACTTCTTATTCTATTGTGATTTTTGGAAGTTATTCCTCTTCCAACTGCTATGTATAATGACCGTTGCCTTTATGAAAGTCCATATTGATCCCATAATTCTTCTCGAGAATTTTCTCTCTCTAGGAATTTTTTGACACACTATAAAATTTTTTATGAGGTTTCATATAGTTAATAACCCTTTTACCATAGGGTAACCCATAAATATACTATTCATGCCCTAAGGTTCTAGTTTGTCGTTGTTAGTGGCCTTATAAATTCCTCACAACTCCATACTAATATTTTTGATAAAAACAAATTTACATAAATTATCTCAAATGGAATGCCACATGTTTCTTTGGTTGGCATGCAGTTTCATGTGAATACATTATATTTTAAGTCATTTACCAAAAATGATAATAGAAGTTTAGTGTTACTCATCATTATCTTCACTACATCCCACAAGGTGTGGTTCTAACTTCCACTTTCACCATTCCCTTATGTTTTATAAGGAGGTTTGAGTTGGGTTACAATCACAATATGACATTAAATTTCAATAAATTATTGGCTTAGATATTCACATTTTTATCCATATAAATGATTCTTTGTATTCATTCAAAGCTGAATCTATGCTTTATTCTTTAATTCCATGAATTTATCCATGATTTTTGACTTCTATCTATTCAAATAGAAAATTCAATATATACCCAAGTCATCAATAAAAGTAACGAAGTATGAGAGTCCACCAATTTATTCCATAGTAAACAGTATGCACACACCATTGTGTTCCAATTCAAAAAGATCTATATAAATTTAACTTGTATCAATAAATATTGATTTGGCCATCTTTTCGTATAAATAAAACATATATCATTCAAGTGGTTTTAACTTAGAATATTCAAAATATCTTTCTGGATATAGATTTTTAGGCACCTCTGGTTTACATGACTTGTACGATGTGTCTATAAATGGCTATTGTATGATCCATGAGTACATAATTATTTATCAAATTTCATCTCTGCCTTCTTATAAACTAATTAATAAAGACTCTAAAAATTCTATTCCATTCCATAATAATTATATCAGTAAAAAATGTAAATAATTTTTTTAAATAAAATAATACATTCATATTAACACAAGAAACTGATAGATATTCAATGTATCCCGAGGAACATAAGAAAAATTCATTAAAACTATGATAATATCAGTCAGTAGTGATAGGTGGTTGTTTACAATAGCCATGATAGGAAACCAAGTTCCATTAGTTCTTCAATGATCCCCTCCACTCTATAAATCTTATTAAATACACATAGTTCCTATACTTAGATATAGATATTTTTATTAAAAGTATTATCCAATACACATTTGGTAGATAAGGATACGTTTCACTCAAGAATTAATATACTTGAAGTATCAACATGGTTATTTAATGTACATTTCTTATTCCAATGGCTGATCATGACACATGAAAATTGAAGTGAATTTTGTTCTATTCTTTCATTATGATATTCCAATTCATGGAAGATCAATAATCAGAAACCTTAGACATGGAGTGAGTCTTTATGACCTTTTACTTTCCCTTCTCATTAATCATCACAAGGACTGTATGTTTTTAATTAACTATGTATTTTTCATCAAATAAAATAATAATTAGGTGTTCTGTAAGAGACCTATCTTAATTTCTCCTATTTTAATTAATAATAAAATGATAGAATCTATAATAAATTGATCCCAAAATAATATTTTATTAGAATAAATATGGAATATTAATGCCTATGATGTCCAAGTGAATTATTTAATTCATCATCTTAACTGTATAAGGCCCATATAATACCAAATCTTAAATAATGATTGTGAATATCTCTTTTGAGATTTTAAATATCTATGGTATCAATTTCTACTAGTAATGTACTTGTAGAAGAGACAACCTGATAAACCATATATAATTTCCTGAATCTTCTAGAGCACACTAGACATAACTGATAACATCACACTTAATATCTTCCACATCGTCCATATTTTTTTCATTGATATATAATTCCTCCTCACTATAATCATTGATATGTGGCTCTTGAAATGGGGATTCTATCATATAAAATTTATGATCTTGGAATATTACCACAATACAGAATCTATATAATTAATGGAAAATGGTTATGTTGATAAGGTTTCACTTCTCAATGATAAAATCAATGATGAGTTATTTTACATTTATATAATTAATAGAATATATTTTAGTTATTTCCATACTTAAAAAAATCATTTCATAATAAATTGTATTTCTTAGACTGCAATGATTTTATCTAGCACCGATGTACCTCACCAATGAACATAGATTATACTATCTCATGGATAATCTAGTGTAAATGATACATTTTTTTCATAACCCTAATGAGGGTTAGTCATTATATTTGAAGGTATTCGGGTTGATAGGTCATTTCCAACTTTTTAATTATAACGCATTGATGTTTTAGTTTACTCACCAATCTCATAAATCCTGGATTTTTTTCCTCAACCCTTGCCTCAAGATTTATTCCAAGCCCAGTGTGGGCTATTCATCCTTATATAAATTGTGTTAAGTCAACAAAAAATATTCTTTACTATTCCCCATTATTTTAAATCACACCAATGATGATTTCCATAATTTTAAACTATTTATTCCTTTATAAATCAAGTGATGGAAGGCTATATCAACATAATATTTTATTTTGACAGAATTTATATTTTATATTATGAATAAAATATTTCTATATCACCAAATCACATTCATTTCAATATTAATAATATTCATCTTAAGAGATTAACCATGTATTGATAAAATTTATCTATAATATGGGTTATTTAATTCTGTCATACATTCTTGTTAATTCATTTATTTAATGTGACATACATAGAGTAAAAATTAAAATCAAATTATTTAACTGAAAAAATTAAATTTATAATGTTGAATGGTAGAAAGAATTATCTAATAGTTGGATTTCAAGAGGACGATAAAACATTTATAGACACTGGGGAAAATCCACCTTGATCCAGTTCATGGCTAACGCAACATCATTCCACATGTTTAACCATATATCTTATTGATTAGTTTTACATCAGCTCTGAACAATAACTATCTCCAATCACTATGGGTCCCCATTAATTACATATATATTTACACACTTGTATTTGAGGGGAACCCATTAATGGGATAAAATTAATTATATAAAATAATTAGGAGACATATAGTTCTATTCATAATAATGAGGAGGGTACGACAAGTCAGAAATCATTTTTATTTAATAATAATAATTACCAAAACTGATTAATAAATAAAATTAAAAGAAACCTATCATATATTGGTTTTTCTATAATCATGATCTTCCAAAACATGAAACAAACTTATATTTTGACTCTATCTAGAATTCATTTAAATTCACTGTATTATTAAGATAAAGGGAGATCAAATAAATTCAATTGATCCAATTAACTAATTAATTCATTATAATTAATATCCATATGATATATCATTTTGATTCTATCATTTTATAATTTTTATTATATTAAAATTACATATGTACAAGGTGTGTACTTTAAGTCCATATGGAGTGTACATATCTACACTATGTACTATAATCCATTAACTCATGTACTGTTCTTAAATGGAATTTATTGCTACATGCTGTTTTAGATTATTACATTGTGCGTCGAACACAAATTTGTCTGAAAAGGCCAAGAAATTGATTTAAATTTTCATGTAACATACAGTAGGTTTTAATATATTACACAATGGTCATTAACTAAAAAATATATATTTTAATTTATTACCATGTCATAGGATGGGTATGATTGGGTACACCGATTGTTGGGTTTCTAGTATTAACATATGTTTCTAATATCATTACCAATATTTATCCATCAACATCATTAAATTTATCTTTAGAACTAGATATAATTTCATTTTTAGAATGGAAAATGATATGAACTCACATGTTATTTATAAGTAATTTAGATATATGAATAATTACCTCTTCTTTTAATTCATTCTTTATCTTCTAATTATGATTACCCTTATTGTCGAACCATTTTTATAATATAGGAATTATTCGTAGGACCCATATATCGGTGATCCACACAAGTACCAAGAAACTCTGAATTCCATGGTATGGTTCTCAAGATTCTATTGTAGATTTTTTTTTCTTCCATCATTCATAATTGACCATGTATTAGAATCCCATTGAGGCTTGTGGTATTTTACTAGTTCATAAATGTAAAATATTGATAAAGAAGTGCAACAATACTTAGGGAACGTTGATAATTCTTGAGAACATCTATATAATGAGAAAATATTCTGATGATCCAAATGTTATGTACAACAACAATTTAGAGAACCTTTTTTTCACATAAGATTTCAATATTCATGTATTTATAGAGATAGGGTTGGAATATTATTTTCAAAAATTATATTTCATACTCTATTAACCCATATCATACAACATATATAAATAATAAAATTAACAATATTCTGTGACATGAATAAAACCAAAAGTCTAATAAAATGCTATTTATCCTGAATAAATAAATTAATATCAATTAAAATAATATTTCATTCTCACTGGACCATAACTAAATCTTCTAATCCTCAACAATATTTACTATTCTTGGTATATCATCAATTTAGTCATTTAAATAAATAAATTTAACTGTGTAATACAATAATAAATAAACACATGTTATCATCTTTTGAACCCCATTAAATAATATTCATTATACTTGATAAAAATATTCTAATCTACTTGATAATATCCTATAGAATATAATTGAGGTACTGGGAGGAAATTATTGTGTGATCCTTTAGGACTTTTTCATAGTGGAATTATGATAAACCACCTAATGTAATAAGGTATAGTCTATAAAACATCCAAGGAACCCCTAAAGAAAAGATTTAATGTCACAATGAAATTAAACATTCTACAAACCCATACCATGTAATATAATACCTATGTACCGATATCACACATGAAATTGGTTGTGCAGCTTATCTCAAAAACACATATGGTTGAATCTATTTCTTTATGTTTCCCAAAATGGAATGACAAATAATTCACCATGGTCGTAGACATAATCTTATAATTATATTACATCAATGGGATAGAGATATTCACTTCTAATAAAATAAAAATAACCATTCATGCATTATTAAATAATGTTATTCCACTCATGATGCACCCAAAATATCTAACTTTTCTAAGAACTATTATCATCATTGTTTATAAAATATATCTATGCATGTGACTCACAATAACCATTTATAGTAATCATAGATTCAATGGATCGATAGACATGTTTTTAGAAAACAGTTCCAATGACACATGAAACATATGTAATTTCGGTTGGTGTGTATGTTCTCATAACATCCCTTCTAAGAGATTACCAAGGGGTAATTACTTGAAAATGTGTCTCAATGTCATAAGAGAAACCAATAATTGATAGATATTTTCATATGTGTCTCCTCAGACAATATCACCCAAAAAAATTGGTTTAACAAATACTGCCACAAAATCTAATGTATCTCATCATATTTGGGAATTTTCATTTTCATTTGAAGCAACATGTATCCTTAGAACATTATCACATACTCTATCACGAAAAATAAAAATTTAAATGTAATAATAAAATACAATATTCTATATTAATGAACCATTAATATAAAATGTAATCCAATGTACAAGGTAAAATGGTTTTAATGAACCAATAACTCCAATAGATATGTTTTAGATGCTGTACATAGACCTGAATAGAAGAATGATTATTTCTTTTATAACGACCTAAGATTTACAAATGTATTTTACTTTAATAAATAATATATTAATATATTTTCCTATATGTAAGAATGAAATAGAATAATATTTTGAAAATTAAAAATATAATTTTAGTTTTATAATATAACTTTTAAATTAACTGATATAAAAGGAAGTAACCATATTAAGAAATCATCAAAGAAAATAAATAACATAGAGTATTGAATGATTTCTGTACAATGTTAATTTTTATGAGCACAAAAATGAAGTATCTTTTTTTGGGTTTTATTTCTACCTATACAAAAATGATCATTAACAATTATGATATGAGAGTAAAAATGTACGATATAAAAACAAGTTTGTGGAAATTTTAATGATATCTATACAGACAAAATACCCACCATCAATTTCTACAAGATCATTTGTTATTCATTGATATTAAACATTGATCATAAGGTAGAATGTTACTTAAATTTATGATGACATAAAAAATTTAATATATAATTTAAAAAATTAGATTTCACATGTATTTTTGGAATTCAAAATATTTACTTAGAAAAATAATGATTATTTTCTACAAAAATAATCTATATTTATTTTTTGTATTTTGTAAAATAAAATTTTAAATTTTAAAATATATAATACGTATATATAATTTCAAATTTCTATTTATAATGTCAAATTTATCCATTTTTTTCATTATATAAATGATTTTTAGATGAATAATGAAGTGTACACTTTTTATAAAAAACAGTAACTTTTATTACCTAATAAGATTATAAGTGAAAATAGAATTTTATAAAAACTTTTAATTCATAAATATTATTGGAAAAAATTTATTCATTTAAAATAATTTTTAAAAAATTTATAAAACATTTTTTTAATTTATCAAAATAAAATTAATATTTTAATTTTAATAAAAAACATTGGTGTTATCATTTAATAAATTATTATTATAATAAAATTATGATTTGGATTGATTGTAAATACATAAAATTTTCTTTTTATAATAAAATAATTTAAGTGGTTAGAATTTAAACCATTAATAATTTTATCATACACATGACCATTAACATTAAAAACAAACATTCCCTAAAAAATGTTTTTATATAGTATGCACATTTATTTTAAAATTAACATTTCAAACCAGTATAAAGAGATTTTGATAAAATGATTTTAGATTTTGGAATGTGAATTCTCATAATAGGTTAAAATGGTAATTTTAATTTTTATTTAAAAATAATAAAAACTAATGTTGAAAATATATTATCCCGATAAAATTCAAAATAGTAAAAATTGCATTACTAAGAGGAAGTGACCCAAGAAATATTAAAAATGGTTTTATTAAATTGATGGTTGATGTTTTGTTAGAAAACTCACCAACTTGCCCTTATTTCCCTTTTTGACCCTTTTACACAAGTATAGTAACTTTGCATTATTGAAATGCAAAGGGTGCTTCAAAACATTCACACAATTTCCCTTACAACACGAGATCCTAATACAACTTCATGTTATAACATTACCATATAATTTATTTCTAAAAATCTGGAATTTTTATTCTTTAAAGAAAAATATAGTTGTTCCTTAATCTTCTTGTCATGATTAGTCATTTTAAGGCCACCATATCCAAGGACAATTCTCTGAAAAAACTAAATCTCATGATGTAAGTACGACCTAATTCTTAATATTTTTTCTTTTTATGCCTATTTAATACCAATTTGATGAAAAAAATATATTAAAATAACTATAATTAATATACTGAGATGTTATTATATGATTGTAACAACAATTTGTTATTCCACTCCATTTACTAAAAAAAACAATAATGTCAATAATTCGTATGCATAAACTACTACTTCACTAAATCGACATCTGTTGTTTTCCATAACCACATATCATGTTTGGTTTTAATGAAGGAATTTATGAATAAATATTATACATATAATATAAAAAATATTATTAAAAGTAAAATTATCACACAACTCAATTCTCTCTCATTTTTTGAAAATGTATACGCTAATTGTGCATATGTGCAGGCTAGCACCTTCAAGAGAAAAAAAATCAATTTTCATCCCCACATATCATGGATGAATTTAAAAATTTATTTAATACATATAAATTTTTTTTTATTAAATTATTATTTTTATGATGATTATAGTTCTATTTTATAACAGTTTTTATTATCGTCAACATAAATAAAGAATTATAGAGGAATTAAATAAAAAAAACTCAAGCAACCAATGTATGCAAAAATTATATTAATAATAAATAATAAATTTTAATAAATGAAACATATTATATTAAAAATATTATAATAATCCACATAATAATGTATATAATAATCATTATTTTATTATTCTAGAAGATAGGTTCATTCATAGAATGAATCTGGAACTGGGTGATGGTTTATAGTAACACAATTTTCTTCCATTGAGTTATAAACTCATTTATTTAACTATGTTGATCCCAGTTTGATTTGTTATACAAAAGGATTAATTTTTATATCATTATCTCTTTCATTTCTATGGTCTTGTAAATCTTCTTTATAAACTCATTATCGAATTATTCTTCCCTTACATATATGTTTCTATTATGGTTTTATTATCTCTATTTTCATTCCCTTAAGACAAATTTCATAATATACACCATGTTTTGATTGGAATTTTGAGAATACTACACATTAATATTTACTAATTCATTATTATATTTTATATAGTAATATTTAATTTTCTGAAAAAGTCCCTTCACTCACGGGGTTTTGACTCAAAAATATTATAATCCAAAAGGGTTTCCCTCTCTATCACTCCTTAATGATGATTGTTTTGATATTATACATTAATATCCTTCCTTATGGTCTAAATAGTAATAATTTACTTACAATATATTATATTATGGATGATCATGGATACATAACTTTTATTCTTGATCTTTATTACATCAGTCGATGATTGAAATCATCACTAAAATATTTGGGGTTTTTCATAACTCAATATAAAATATTGTGTTATAATATTTCTCATAGAGATACATTATTAATTTCATGCGTAAATACCTATCAATATACTTGGAAATTAATTTTTATTTATTATTTATTTATTTATAAGTTCTATTCCCTTTAAAAATGATACTATGTTAAGAATAATATCTACAATATTAAATGATGGTTTATCATCCATACACATGTTTTCCTCTTCCCACCACTGTTCCACCCTAACTTTTTGAATACCGAGAATCTTTTATTTACAGTATAATGCAAACATATCCATACCATAATTATAAAATGTTATTTTTTATAATTTTTATGTTTTTTGTTTTCAATAAATTTATTTTTTTAAAATGGGTTTTCAATGACCTAATAATCAATATTTATTTTACACTCTAAAAATCATTATGTCACCTTAATGTATGATTTATTAATGTTTATGTTTAAAATAGTTTTTTTTCAAAATAATTATCCTCATGGGATTTAAGTTTAATGATTTGTCCTATGATTTAAATTATACTATGTAACTTTTGAATAATTTATCTCATTATATCCAAAAACCCAAAATATTTATCTATTATGTGGTTCATATTAGAGAGTTATTTTTCATTGGGGTGTTTTTCATTCTATTAAAATATCCATCAATGTTTTTTAGACTTTTATATTTTCATTCATAACTATCAACATTATTTATACGGATATTTTATGGAAATATTTTGGAAAAAATCATGAAACCCTTTTATTTCTCAGGTTTATATTGCTTTTATGTAATTATTAATGTTTTTATATATTTATCAATTATATAGGTACAAAACATGATAATATGTGTGTGATAATAATTATATAGACCTATAATTCGTTGGGATAGACACATATTTTCCATGTAATGTTTTTATTATATGGAATTATTACTAGTCTGTGAAAATTGATAGCGCATGATTATGAGGCCCAGTGTGCCCGAAATTAATTTATGAACAATTTTTAAGGTGCATTCAGAAAACGCGCAAGTGGAATTTTCTAAAATTTCAACCGGTGCTCAGATTAAAAATCTGAGGTCTCCGTTGAATCCATAGTGCCAATATTCACTTAAGGGAGGCTTCACTTCAAATGTTGTAGGTCTGGAGAAGAAGATAGTTTTTGGAAATTTAAAAGAAAAATAAAATAACAATGTTATTTTATTTCCATTTATTTCCTTCCCTCCAATGGACAAGAAGCGGTGGCCAAACCAATGACTTTTCAATCCATTAAACATATTGAATCATCATTATTTTTGTAACCACATAGTTGGAATTAGGTTGGATCATTATTAAATGGACCTCTTAATTCTAGATGTGTTACTCAGCCATCCCCACTTCTATTTATATGTAGATCAGTGTAGGATGTTGGCATAGTTTCAACAAGAAATGATGCTCTGGAAAAGTACCACGATGCTAACCTCTTGGAGGGTATGACCGGTTCCTCTGAGTGGTGAAGATCTCTTCCAAATCATGAAACGATGACAATGATGAAGTAGTTCATTTGATCTTCAACAGAGAAAGTCTCATTCATGTAGGGGGTTTATTTTGATTTCTTCTTTGATTAATTAAATTTCAATTCCACTTGCAATCATGTAATGATGAGGGAACATGCCAAACAAACACGGCCCATACCCTCTACCGCATCTTTCATGACGTGAACATTGGGAGACAATTTTTCCAACTTGACATCCACACAAAATAGTAGGTCACGTTATGAGGGTCGTATCCCAGAATAGTTGTCGGTGGAGACAACGTAAAAATGGGCCAGTGGAGTGTGTTCAGAGTCATGTGTAAAAAATCGATGGTGTGCCATGACGGCGGTGGCCATGGGTGGCGCATGAAGGCGCCAAAGGCAGCAGCGGCTGTAGCCTGCAGGACGCAGTAAGAGGGGGCGGCGCGACCCGCGACGTGCCTCATCGGTGAAACCCAGTCAGTGAAACGGACGACCCATAAATGTGGTGGGGCAGTGCCCCACCGGCTAGGTAATGGACCCATAAGAGTGAGGCTAGTGGGACACAATCCACCTTCGGGTGGATCGAGCCGGGCGTGGGCCGGATGAGCCTAGACTTAACCACCCAGAGGGTTAGATCCGCCTAGAGAGTCGGACCCGCCCAGAGGGTTGGACCCACCTGAAGGGTCGGTCCAGACCCGCAGCCCAGTGGGCCTGACTTTCCATCAGGTTGGGCTAGACCTGCAGGCCATCATGGGTGGGTCGAGCCCTACCCGGTGGGCCGATCCAAATGCACCCCGGGCCCACGAACCGAATAGGGCCGACCCCGACGGGCGAGACCCAGAAAACCAGGTTCACCCTTAATGGGATGGACCACAATGGGCCGGACCCATTGAACCAGGTTGACCCTTAATAGGCCAGACCTAGGTGGGGTCATTTAGACCCTGGGACCCGTTGCGTCGGGCCGATCTGACCGAGTTGGACGGGGTGCAGACCAAACAAGTCCCTGAATAAATAAACACCTATAACTGACGAACCAGGTGTATGATTGACACACCGTTAGTGGAATTTGAATCCCTTTTCGGAAGCGGTCCCTTTGGCATATTTTGGTGGGCCCGACCGAGTCGGGCCAGACCAAGTTGTGAACTCCCCCATTTTATAGAACGTATATAACTAACAGACCAGGTGTCCAATTTATGCATCGTCTATGGCATGAGGACCCTTGTGAAAATGAGGCTACGTTGATATACTCATAGTGATGTTTTTTATTATTTTTAAGTGTGTTCTATGTTGGATTAAAATTGAATCTAATGAGGACCTTTTAGCAAAAGTTCCTATTTCTCATAGACCGGGTGTTAGATCGACACTCCATCTATCACATTTGGACCTCTATAATGGGGAGGGCCCTTTGGTGTGCTTTTTGTACGACTTAGTACTTGTTGAAATATGGCCAGTGGCTTGAGGTGAGGTTCTCCTAGAATAACACGTGTTGAGAAGGAATCATGTGGTTGGCTCTGACGTGAAGAAGAAGTGCGACCCTCTGTGAATCAGCATAATGGCCAACATGTGTAGATCAACTTCATAGGGACCCTTTATGAAACAAAAACAAGGAAATTATATGTGGATCAGCATAATGGTGACTATCAAACCCCAGCCTATCTAACCACTTTATTTAATTATTTTCTTTTGTTTTGAAAAGATTTGTAGAGGTTCAGGTTGAATCTCGAACAATATTTTTGAGTTTTGTCAAAAAAATGCACATCTTGAGTCTTCATCACTGGGAAAAAGGGCAGAGCACATCTTTGAAACGTTTTGAATCTTTGTCCAGGTAGTTTCATGATCCCTATGACTTAGAATAATTAAAATGAATGAATTTTTTTTATTTATAACATATTTTTAAATTTTTATTGTTACTAAGTAGTTTTATTATTATTGTCTTGGGTGAATAATTAAAACTTTGATTTTTCTTCTTATTATTAATATTTTTATTCTAATTATAAATATTTATTTTTATTTATTTATTATGGATTAATTTTTTTTTAAAAAAAATTGTGATCTTTTTCTTTAAGTTTCTTTTACATTTCCCTCCAAGCCCTAACTCTTCTCCAAATTATTTCTCATTCCCTTGGCTCAGGAACCACCGCAACTCCCCCCTATTTTCCCTGCATTGCTCGGACCCTCCTCCTAACCTACTCGGCTCTCCCACATGAATCACCTCTTTCCCAACTCAGCTCTCCTGCACGAACCGCCTCTTACCCAGCTCCTCCTGCAGCACGACCGCCTTGTAGCACGGTTTACTCCTATTATGCACATCCCACACTATCTGCACCACAAGACCACCTCTAGGGATACACCACAAATCATCTACTTCCCCGCATCATGGTCATACTCCAACCCGCGGTCGACCTCCCCTCTCCACTACCGGTGCTGCCCCTTTTTCCCCAACTCAAAAAGGAACCCCGCTCAACCAACCCACAGTCGGTACCAACCCACACAAGCCATCCTTCTGCGGCCCTACCCTGGGTTCCACCAGCCTCCCACCATCCCTACTCAAGCCATTCCAACCATCCTCCTCCCCTATATCTGGTGGTAATCTCTTTAGTGTAGCAATCCTCTCGTCGTAGACCCATGACACCATTTCCATCACTAGCGCACCCCTGTCCAACTGGCCCCCCTGCTGTCCAGCGCGAATCTCACCGGCGCAGACCTTGTTGGATGGTATAAGGCCCTCTGGGGCGTCCCCTACTAGCCAAAAAGTATCCCTTCAATTGCATTCCCCCTAACGGTGTAGCTTCGACCAGTAAGCGCGGCGCCGACCACTACAAACACTCTTTTCTAGTCTTCATGTAAATATTAATCCTGACCCACCTCTGACTTAGCAGTGCACTACCCCACGAATCTTCCACTCGGAAGCATAGTCCTCGCACAAACCGTTTTTTATCTTTCAGTCACTACACCATGAATCACGACTACCACCGCTGCTCCGACCAACTTCGTAGTCAACTGGGCTGGTCTTCATTCCATCGTTGATGACGTTGGTGGTTTCCCCCGCACACCACAACATCATCCTAGTGGTTTCCCTTTTCGTGTGACCCCATTGTTCGAGTGTTCCTATGCACTAGCATGAGGTTAGTGATATTTCTTCACCTAAATAAGTATTTTTTAACGTTTTTTATTAACGGGGTCTATACAATGATTAGATTTTTTAAATGATGTTAATTTTCATTATATATCTTATATCATGTTCATGTGAATTAAAATATGTTTTTATAAAAACATATCCTATGTTTTTTAATTTATTTTAATAAAAAATGAAATTAATTCATTTAACCATGAAAGTGGAATGTATTCTATTTTAGGAGGGTGAAATTGTACGTTTGATCAAAAATGTGTTTGTTGAAATATTTTTGTTAATGTAAATATGTGAGATACTTTTTTAAAAATGTTTTGTAATTTTCTTATAAGTATATTAAGAAATAATGTGAATGGTGTAAAGTATGTTCTGAAAACATGTCAGGATTGTTTTGTGCACCGTCTTTTCATTGGGATGTTCTTAAATCAATGTTTATGGGGTTTTAGTTATGGTGTGATTGTTGCAGCGCATTGGCAAGGTAATTACGTGAAACTACGGTCATCAGTTTGCGCATGCATGTGCGTCTGTGCAAGGGGTGATGCACCATTGTGTTTGCACAAAAAGTCGAGGTAGGTCCCCCACTACACTCTCCTTTTAAATTAATAATTTATTAATTTCATGATGATTTATCAATTTTAATAAATGGGAAAAAAATTTATGATAATTTATTTTTTAATGATTATTTTGTGTAAAAATAGTCATTTATTTTATACACGACACCTGAAATATTATTTAATGAATGGATAACTAGTACTGAAAAAATTCATGATTTGCCTTTAAACATATTTCACAAAATTTCAAATTTAATTCTGGTTTATAGATAAATGATTTCATTCAATGCATGAACAACTGTTTTAGTTATTTTGAGAAATGAGGATATTCATTTAAATTGGTGAAGGCCTATTTGGCACTTTAATAAAATAAATTATTTTGGAAAACTATATTTGGGGTGACATAGGGGTGATATTTGTAGTACGTTGGCTGCATGATTTTTCTTTGATATTTGGGCAACATGATTGAATTTTATGACTCACACCATTCCATTTATTAAACTTGTTGACATGAGATCCAGGCATAGTAAGTGAATCTTCTAAGAATAAATGTGGAACTAGATTAGATTACACAATGTATAATGGCCATTAGTAAGGATCATACACTTTTAGGGGATTGGACACCTCGGTTGGGCCATGTAGGGCAACATAGGGCATTAGGGTGTTATGACATTATCGAGAGTAGGCATGCCTTCAGGATGAGTCACATGTATGGTACATTCTGTATTGTTCAAGAGCACCTGCTTTTGACCCATGTTCTTTTTAGTTTTTATTGGTATGTGGGAGATGATTTAGAGGACTAGTTTTGTTTTTGGCCCCTATGTTCCACTTTTTCTATTTCCCTTAGTGTGTGTTCTGTGTTTTTTGTGGTTTTCCATTTGACTACTAGAAAACAAATTATTTCTGAATTGTTCCCAAAAAAAATGTTTTAAAATGCAATGCACCTATTCCCTTCAAACATTGAACTTGTTATTAATTTAAAAAGGCAATGTACTATTATATGTTTTGGAAATGAATGTGTGTGTGGAATCCATATTTTATATAATTTTGTTCTAGCCTCGAATTAGAATGTTCTTTATTTAAAGGTAGTGCATTGGGAATATTTTATTGGTCATGCCTTCTGAGATTTAATACTCTTGCCTATAGTGTTTCCTTGATTCTAGTTTATGTTGTAGGTTTTAATCAATCTTGGTCATTGTGGGAAAGTGATTGTTTTAGATTGGTGAGCGACTCTCAGGGTCGCGAGGATTTTTGGTCGTAGCCAGGTTAGTTGGTTGGTGTTGGTCGTTATTTCCTTTTGTGTTATTTATTTACCTTGCTTGGTTCTATATTATTTCTACTGCTTTATTCATTTTTATTAGGTGAAATAATTCCGTTTAACTCTCTTTTTATTCCCTTGCATTTTTCGCCAGCCAGAGAGGATCAGGGATGCCTCTCGGGCCTTTCCGCGGACAACCTCGGTTGACCTGTTCCGGGTCAACCCAGGTTGGCTCGTGACAAAATGGTATCAGAGGATGTCCTCTCTTGAGTAGACCTTGTTTTTTACAGGGCCTATAGTTATTTAGGGTTGTCATGATAGAAGGGGTATAATTTTTAGGACTCGAGGCGTACAGAATAGAAGGATGTCATGTACCCTTGCTTGTTTCAAAGCTCGAGTTACCATGGGATGTTTGGGATGTTGGTGTCATTGGATTCTTTTGAATTGTTTTATGTTGGGAAATGTAATGGAATCCAAGCAAGTGTCCTCTGTGAGTTCGTGTGGTCTAAAAAACCATGTGGAGTTGGGGACATTACCTTACAGTTCTCCTTGTGACAGTGGCATGACTGGCGTATGACCACCAACCATATGTCTGAGTCACCCATCAGCACATGTTTCTCCTTATGGATCCTTCGAGTCTTCATTACATTAAATAATTATTTTGTAATGTTTTATTTTAGAGATTGTGAAAAGATGAATTTCAAATTGTGATGACCATGTTTTGATTATGTCCTTTTTTTCCTTGTTCCATTGTGTTCACCCCCGCAACGGTTTGACAGATGCCCATGGTGAAGCTTCAGGTGGTGTACCCCATGAAAATACTCCTGCTGAACAACCTATATAATATGTTTTGGAATTCCAGAATTTGAGTCCTTCACTCTTTTATAGTCAATCAAATCATGTTGAGGTTGATGGGTGGTTGCACAAATTGAGAAGATGTTCAGTTTCATTGGGTTTCCTGAATCGTTAATGGTGAAGTTTTCTACCATTATGCTTGAAGTTTCAACCTAAAAATGGTGGCAGTCCGTGTCTCGGAATAAACCTCAGAAATATATAACATGGGAGTTTTTCATGTCATCTTTCATCTAATGACACATTTATATGTTGACGAAGCAGAGGAAGAGGATGGAGTTGGGTTTTCTTCAATATGGCATTGAATTGGTACTTGAATTCTATCGATGTTTCATAGACATAGTTCCGTTTGATCAATGGTTTGTAATGAATTATCACAGGAAGGCTCTACAATTTGAGACTGGACTCCAACATGAACTCTGGTTTAAAGTGGAAGAGTTCCACATAATCAACTTCTTTGATGTTGTGGGGTAAGCCATTTTTCTTGAATCTATGTTATCAGCATGGCTTGAGGTTGTGAATCCTCTAGCTTTTGGATGCAGTGTAGAGGATGGTCACTTGAAGAATGGGAAGCGTCCTGATGCTGGTGGTTCTTATAGAGGGATCAAGAGACCTTCATACCTTCATTCATCATCAACATTGTGAAATGTCGTGATCTATCACCAGTGTGGTAGGCGGTGTCACAAGATCCCGACGTGCCTGAGTGCTCTGAGACCCTACCACACTTGTGGACGACTGGGTCATTTGTAGTGATTCTGTCGAGGTGTTTCCAAGGAGCGTGTTGAAGCCAATCTTATCTTGTTTAAGGTTACCTCATCTCGTCAGTAGGAGTAGGGTGAGGTTTGGGGATCAATTTGTGTTTTTCACCATGTAGTGATTCTTGGATGTAGTAGTCATCACCTCTAGCATTTTTTGGTGTTTCTTTTCCTTCAGTTGTTGGAATGGTTATTGTTGAACCTCCTTGAATCCATTATTTTGAATATAAGGGTATTTGGTATAATTTGGGTTCGTTTGTTTTGTTTGGGAATTTTTGATGCTTGACTACGAGGAATGAGATTCTTCAATCATAGGTGCTCCATCCATAGGTCCTAGAGTGAAGCTGGCGAATATTCAGGAGGACCCCAGCGGTGAAGAAGGTATTGTTTTTACCTTTGTCTTTATTGTGGCATGGTTCCTGCACTTCTGAGGGAGTGATGTTGTTGATGGGGTGACGAAGATGGTTTTGATGCTCTATCAGTCTGGCCCTTCCCTTCTCCCCCTTATGGTGGGGGTTTTTGGTCTGTGTGAAATGTTTTCATGTTCGGTTAAACTCTTCAGCATTTATAGTGAGGAGACCCACAATGGGCCTCACAATGATACACCTAAAATAATTCAGTGTTAGCCCAATCGTTATGGTGGGGAGTTCGTTCAGGCCTCCCCATGTCATTATCACCGTTTGCATTCGGGTATCATTTGGTGGTGAGTGGTCTCGTGTGGAACAAATATATTTCTAGCTCTTTCTCTTAAGTAAACATTAGGATTGGAGTACACCCAATAGTTCTATTGGACTAATATTATAGGGATAATTCATATAAATGGTTTAAGTTCAGTTGTTCTTTTTTTGAAATGGATGGTTTTGGTTTCATTTTGGTGGTGTTTAAAGTGTTAATGTTTTTAGTATAAGTTTCATGTCATGGGGTTTCGATGTCTTTTGGGATCAATCAACTGGAGGCGCTTAAACATTATGTGGGTGGGTGACACTTGATAAGTTATATCTTTGTGTCTAGATATTTTGTGGAATTCTAAGGATATAAAGTATTATGGTTAGGGAATTTTCACACGCCGACCTATTTAACAACTTTATTTTATTATTATCAATGGTTTAAACAAAATTGGTAGAGGTTCGAGTTGAATCCTGAACAATATTTTTGAGTTTTGTAAAAATATGCACATCTTGAGTTTACATTTTGGGCACAAGGGTAGATCACATCTTCGAAACATTGCACAGCTTCACCCAGGTAGATTCACGATCCACAAACCTTTGAATAATTAAAATAAATGATTTTTTTAATATTTATTGATAAAATATTTTGAAATTTATATTGTTAGTATGTAATTTAATTATTGTTGTATTGGGTGAATAATTTCCATTTTTAATTTTCCTATTATTTTTATTATTATTATCATTATTCTAATTAAAAATTATTATTTGTATTTTTTAATATGGATTATGGTTTGTTTAATTTCATTTGATTGGATATCTTTTAATTTATGTTTTTTTTCGTTTTCCCCCAAACCCTAACACTTATCCCATTTTTTCTCATTCCCTTGGCCCAGGCAGCGTCGCTACTCCATGTTTTTTTCCCCGCAGCGCTCAGACCTTCCCCCAGCCCTGCTCGGCTCTCCTGTAGGAACCGACTCCTGCCCAGCTCCCCCTGCATCAGGACCCTACTACAACCTGCTTCCCTCCTCTTGCGCACATCCCATCTCGTCACTACCACCAGCCTACATCCAGCGCTACACCACAGGTTGTCTAATTCCCCGAATCCTGGTCCGCCTCTAACCTATAGTCGACCTCCCCTTTCCACTATCGGTGCCGCCCCTTTTTCCTTAGGAAAACATGAACCCCACTCGACCAACCTCCAGTCGGTACCCACCTCCACTGGCCATAATTCTACACCCATACCCTGTATTGCCCCGACTTCCCACCAGCCCTACACAGGCCATTCCTTCCTCCCTCCTCACCTCTGTCCGGTGCTAATCTACTTAGTGCATCAATCATCTCATCAGCAACCGGCGACACCCATTCCATCACAGGCGCACCCCTATATGATCGGCCCCCTGCTGTCTAGCAACAATCCCTCTGGCGCAACACCTATTGGCTGGCGCGAGGCCATCTGGGCCACACCCTAATAGCTAAAAAGTATCCCATCAACTGAACTACCACTACCGGTGTAGCTCTGACCAGCTAGCGCGGCTCCTTCCACTACACACACTCTTTTCGGTTCATCACATACATATCCGGCCTGACCTACCTCCGACTCAGCGGTGCACTACCCCCACAAAGCTTCCGCTCAGCCACACAGTCCTCGAACAACCAATTTTTCATCTTATAGTAGTTGAGACAAGCATCGTGGCCACCCACGCTGCTCTGAAAAATTCTATCATCAACTATGCTAGTCTTTGTTATGTGACGTTGGTTGTTTTCCCTCGTGAACCACATCATCGTGCTGGCTATTTCCCTTTTCGTGAGACCCCATTGTTCGAGCGCGCCTTCACACTGGGGTGAGGTTAGTGCTATTTCTTCACATGGATATTAATTTTGGCACATTTTTTTGATTATTGAGTTCTATGCGAAGTTTATTTTTTTGAAATGAACATAATTTTCATTTTATATCTTATACCATGTTCATGTGAATTGAGATATGTTTTTATAAAAACTAATTATAAGTTGTTTAATTGCGTTTTATAAATTATGAAATTAATTTATTTATCCACGAACATGGTGCGTATTTTGGTTTAGAAGGATTTAATTTTTCATTTGATAAAAAATTTGTTTGTTGAGTTAGTTTTTTTAATGTGATTATGTGAGATACATTTTAAAAAAAATTCATAATTTTTTTAAAAGTGTTTTAGGAAATAATTTGAATGGATTGAGGTATGATTTGAAAACATGTACAGGTTGTTTTTTTACACCTTTTTTTCTTTTGTATTGCCTTAATTCAGTGGTTATGGGTATTTAGTTGTTGTAAATTTGTTGCGGTGCATTGTCTAGGTAATTCCGTGAAACTACTGTTGTCAGCTTGCGCATGCTTGTGCATCCGTGCAAGGCATAACACGCCATTGTGTTTGGAGTACGAGTCGAGGTAGGTCCCCCACCGCACTCGCAATTAAATTCAGAATTTATTAATTGGTTGATATTTTATTAATATGAATAAATGAGATATAATTTATGATAATAAATTTTTAAATGAATATTTGGTCTAAAAAGTGCTATTTATTTTATACACAACAATTGAAATATTTTCTTGATAAACGAAAACCCAGTAGTGAAGGAATTCATATTGGGAATTTAAACATAATTCATGGAATTTCAAATATAGTTCTTGTTTATTGAAAAATTATTTCTTTTGAAGCATGAACGAGTGTTTTGGTTCTCTTGAGAAATTAAGATTTTCTTTATAATTGGTGAAGGCCCATTTGGCACTTTAACAAAATATTTTTTTTGGAAAACTCACTTTGCGGTGACTCAGGGGTGATATTTGGTGTATGTTGGCTGCATGAATTGTGTGTGATGTTTGTGCTACATGATTGACAATGTTGACTAACCCCATTCCTTTTATTATACGTGTTGACATGGGAACCAGGCATAGTAAGTGAATAATCTAGGAACAATTGCTACACTATTTTAGATTACGCACTGGCTAGTGGTCATTATTATGGATGATACACTACCAGGGGATTGGGTCATTCGATTAGGCCATGTAGGAAAACACCAAGAATCAGGGAATTATGATGTCATCGATAGTAGGCATGCCTTCAAGATGAGTCACATGTATGGTATGTTCTGGATTGTTCACGAGCTCCTAGTTTCAACCCATGTTCTTCATAGTATTTATTTGTATGTGGATGATGATTGAATGGTCTAGTTTGGATCATGGCCCATGTGTGCCACTTTTTTCATTTCCATTAGTGTGTTTTTTGTGTTGTTTATGGTATTCCTTTTGACTAACAACAAAATTTATGATTTCTAAATTGTTCGTGAAAAATAATGTTTTAAAATGAATTCACGTGTTCCTTTAAAACATTGAACATGTTTTTAAATTAAAAAGGTCATTGTACTATTAGATGTTTTGGAAATTAATGTGTGTGTGGGAACCCATATTTTATATAATTTAGTTCAAAACTAGAATTGGTAACTTCTTTATATAAAGGTAGGGTATTGGGAAATGTTTTTTAGGAACACCTACTGAGTTTTAATAATCACGACTATAGTGTTTTACTATTTTAAAATTATGTTGTAGGTTTGAATCGATAATTCTCAATGTGGGGGAGAGTTGGTAGTGGATGGGTGAGCGAATCTTGGATTCATGAGGAGTTTTGGTCATACCAAGGTTAGCTTGTTGTTGTTGGTCGTTCTTTCCTTTGGTTTTGCTTATTTACCTTTCGTTTTTATATATTATTTCTTCTAATTTATTCATTTTTTATCAGGAAAAATTGTTCCCTCTTGCTCTCTTTTGATTCCCTAGCACTTTTCTCTAGCCAGAGAGTTGATTTAGAATTTTGGTTCTACTTGTACATTTCAGTTGGACTTGTATTTATTCCCCTTTTTCTTTCAGTATAGTGTTTACTATAATAGTTTAATATGTGGTTGCTTCCTGTGGAGTTCTATCTTTGTTTGTTTGTACAGGTTTAAAGTAAATACCTTCCAATTATTAGGATATACCTTTTTGGTGCTAGTAACCAACCCCTTTCCTATGGAAGGTTGGCTTGGGGATCCTACAGAACCGGCCCCGTTGGATGGGTCGTGACAAATTTTTACCAGAGGAGTCGGTTCTACCGAATAACTAGGACTCCAATATTTCCAATTGAACATTAGTGTTATGTGTTTCGAGAGTGGTTTTTAGATTGGTTAGTACTCTGTTGGCTTGTCGGATGACGTGTCGATACACCGGGACTCTTAATTCTAAATTCAGACCTGAGACACGAAATCAATGATTTTGTGTGTTTTAGAAGTGTATTATTTTTTTGATCTCTTTGAGTCAACTCACCAGGTAGAACTTGTTTACTGTGGCACTCTTTTTTTCCTTCAGGATGCTACCACATAGATAGCCATCCAGGATTCCCAAGAGAGTACACGATGACGGCCCACCAAACAATGAGGACACGGTGTAGGGCCCACATACTGCATTATCACTTTTGGGTAGGGTACCTACAACACCACTACCCGCTGGGAAGCCTTTTCCACTAGCCCCACCAACAGATAGTGCATGTTTACTGAGCGCATTTCATGAGTTTCAGTAGAATTCGCCTCGATGGTTATGAGGTTATATGGATCTACAGCTGGCTAAGGACTAGATGGTGGATTTGGAAAGAGTTATTTTCCTGGTTGGGACACCAGCTTACTAGATTGTGATCCTAGCTGCCAATTTTTTCCATGGAGCAGTAGGGAGATGGTGGAGCCTGATGCTCCAGATACACGACAAGGCGACCCTCACCTAGGAAGATTTCGAGGACTTATTCAGGGAAGAGTTTGTTCCAGCAACTCTATGCTTTGTGCATATTCAAGAGATACTACACGTACAACAGGGAAGTCTGGCCATGGCCTATTGCTCAGAGAGGTTCACCGACCTCTCACGCTACTCTACCAACATGTTCTGTGACCCTTTCTTCAGGGCCCAGAACATCAAACATGGAATCTAATGGGAGACTAGAGCATTATTGGTATCGATCCAATTCCCAATGCACGAGGGATTTCTAGATAGTTCCCTCTTGGTGGAGATCTTCATTTTGAGAAGGCACCAACAACGAGACCCACCACCGGGCGACACATAGCAGAGTAATATACGGCTGGTAGTAGGTAGATGACATAGAGGTCCAAGCAGACCAAACCTTCTGGTGGACTTCTCTGGGACATATGGTAAGTGTTTCAAGGCTCACGAGGTTGAGCATGCTACTAAAGAAGCATAAAGTGCATCAAATGTGGTGGGAAAGGTCATATGGCTCACAACTACCCGACCAGTAGCACTGATGGCCAACATACGGACGAGGGACAGTAGTGGAAAGTATAGAGACTCGATTGAGGGGGACTGTCGGGTGGTGGACATGGAATAGTTGAATGTCTTGAAGCAGGTGGTGGAAGATGGTTTGAGGTTCTACAACCACCTCATCCAGGTGGTCCACCCCGACTATAGTGAGCAACAGGACATGGATAAGATTTGATCCATGAAGCTAAGGCATATGACCACTGCTCTCCATATATGATTTTGGGTATGATATTTGTCTACTCTACCTTATTTTATGTTCTTATAGACATAGGTTCCAATCACTCTTTCATTTCCACAACCATCTTTTTTAGAGTAGATATTCCAATGGATCCCTTTGCTCAATCCCTGCGATTGCAGACTCTAACGATAGAAGATTCGATTGTAACACACTAGTGATGGAAGTGTGAGAATACTCTAAGAGGAAAGAGCATCAACTGGGATCTTCTAGTAATGGCGTTGAGGACTAATGATGTAATCTTGTTTATGGAATAGTTATCTGAATTCCATGCTATGATTGACTGTATTAGGCACAATATGTGGTGTGTCTACATGGTTGGGACCAATTTTTCCTTCACTAACAAGAAGGGAACCTTTGCTGCATAGAATGGACTTACCCAGAGGAGGGTGCAACCGATCACACATTAGTTTTCAATCCTTACCCTTAGAGACATTGGCATTGAGAGTATGAGCAATCCTGTAGTGGTGGACCATTATGCTGATGTCTTCCATGATGATGTTCTGTGTCTACCTCCTTTCATTGAGGTATACTTCTACATTGACATGTACCCCAGGATGGCACTGATTTCTACACCAGCATATCATATCACTCCAATGGTGCTTCATGAGTTACTGTTACAACTGCAGGACATGTAGAGGAAGGGGATTATAAGGGACAATGTTTCTCCATTGGTAGCCCCAATTTTTTATGCTAAGAAGGAAGATGGAACATTGAGGATCTTTTAGATTATCAGCGCCTGAACTAGGTGACCTTAATGAAAATGTATCCACTTCTAAGGATTGATTATCTTTTCGATCAGTTGAATGGAGATTGTTGGTTTTTAATGATATATCTCAGAATAAGCTATCATCAGTTCAAGGTAAGATTTGAGGATGTGTAGAATACAACCTTCAAATGTCAGTATGTCCACTATGATTTCTTGGTTATGACATTTGGCACGACAAACACCCCAATAGTGTTCATGGGACTCATGAACATGATCATACATTTATACATCATTCACTTTGTGGTGGTCTTCATCGACGACATCTTGGTGTACACAATGATGGAGGAGGAGCATGACAATCATCTACAGATAGTACTTGGTACACTCCAACAACATCATCTTTATGGTAAACTCTCGATTTGCCAGTTCTGGATATAGGAGGACCACATTCTAAGTCACATTATCTAGAAGGCTGGATTTGTAGTGTGTCCAACAATGATAGAGGCTCTGTGTGCTTGGGAACCACCCAGGAGTGTGACCGAGTTTTGGATTTTCCTTGTGTCAGCTAGGTACTACTGGAGATTCGTATGTGAATTTTAAAGAGACGCAGCACCCATGTCAGCATTGATGGAGAAGTAAAAGCCCTTCGTATGGATGGAGAGATGGCAATATAGTTTTTAGGATTTGATGTAGATACTGGAAAGTGCCCCAATATTGAGGCATCTCGAAGAGGGATATGGGTATGTAGTCTATAGTGATGTGTCAAGGACAGGACCTGGATGTGTCCTTATACTGGAGTGAACAGAGATCGAATATGTTTCATGATAGCTGAGACCACATGAGTAAAACTATAGTACCCATGACATGGAGTTAGCAGTAGTGGTCTTTTCCATGAAGATTTGGCAACACTACTTGATATGTGAAAGGTTTACTATTTACTATGATCACAAGAGTCTTAGTTATATATTCTCATATAAGGACGTGAGCCTGATATAACGACGTTGGATAGAGTTCCACCAATACTATGACTTTGAGACTGTCTACACTCCTGGAAAGGGGAACGTAGAAGTAGTCGCACTCAGCAGGATGTCTGGACTATAGTTTCTGAGTGAGGCGACAGTGTAGCTAGCCATGTTACAGATATCCTTTGTGGATAGATATGGGGTAGCTTACCTCCAGTCTATGACTGTTACTCCCCCACTTCATTAGTGAGTTCTGGAGACATAATGTGGGGACATTGACTACAAGGCTCAACATGCTCAGATAATATCAAGACATAAGCCTGAAGGATTTTATGAATATAGGGATCACATCATCTTCTTCATAAGACACATCATGGCACCGGTGGTGCAATGAGAGGATGTGTTGATGGACTTCGATATATCCCCTTTGGATGTACACCCTAGTGTGGTGAATATGTACAAGGACCTATGACATCAGCACTGGTGGCCAAGGATGAATAATATAGTGCTTGATTTTGATTCATGATGGCTCAATTGTCAGCAAGTGGAGGATGAGAATCTGGTTCAAGCTTGGTTAGTTTATCCCATAGAGGAATTGTATTGGATGTGGTGTGGAATCTCCATGGAATTTTTGATAGTGTTACCATGGATGTGTAGGGTACATGATTCCATCTAGGTGATCGTTATCCAACCCACCATGTCGGCCAACTTCCTGCCCATACAAGAGCAGGGATCAGTAGATGGCTTGAGATTCCTCTATGTACAACAGATTGTATGGGATCATGGGGTGCAATCAAGAATCGTATGTGACTGTGACATGCGGTTTACATAACTATTGGGAAATGTATTACAGGAAGCAATTGGGACTCAACTATGTTTGAGCACCACATTTCATCCTCAGAAGGACGGTCATATAAAGCAGACCATTTGGAACCTGGAGAATGAGATTCATGCTTGACTCTAAGATTTTTTCCATCGTTGGGAGGATCATATGAACTTAGTGGAGTTTTCGTAAAACAACCGAAATCACTCCACCATGGGAATGGCACCATTTGAGGCTTCATATGGTTGACCATGCAGATCAACTCTATTCTAGACAGACCTAGGGGTGTCACCACTTATCGGTTCGATGATGGTATGTGCTACCACTGAGAATGTCCAGATCATCTAGGAGTGGACGAAGTCTACACATAGAAAATAGATGTCTAATGATAATAGGAGACAAAGACCTTTGGAGTTTGAGGAGGAAGGCATTGTCTTCCTATAGGTCTCACCACAACCAGGTTTGTAGAGATTTGAGTGCGGAGGAAAGCAATCTCTAAGGTTCATCGGAAAATTTCAGTTTCTCAGCAGAGTTGTCAAGGTGATGTATTGACAGGATCATCCCCCACAGATGCATTGGTTGAATGAAGTTTTCCACATTTTGTAGCTGAGGAGGTATGTTCATAATCTATCTCCCATTATCGAATAGGCCATGCTGGACCTTGATGATGGGGCTATGTCTACGGAAGTTCCAATAGATATTAATAATAGACATGATAGGGTCCATCATGGATGATCGATACATCTAGATCACCTTTACTGGAAGCACGTGACCCTCTAGACGAGAACATGGGAGCGGGAGTCTCCAATTTGTGCCCAGTACCCCCATTTGTTTCTATAGACCATGTTGTGGCTTTCAAAGACTAAAATAAATATTGTGGGGAGAATGTAAAAACCAGGATATTCCATGTAAATATTTTATATGGTATTTTTACGAGTCTGCAAAAATTTACGGCGCGTGATACTGAGGCCTGATGTGCTCGGAATGAATTTCTAAACATTTTTACGGTACATTCATTAAACGCACGTGCAACATTTTTTAACAGTTGAATTGTTTCTTGAATAAAAAATATGAGGGCACTGTTGAACCCCAGTGCCAATATTTTCTTAAGGGAGGCTTCACACCGACCGTAGTAGGTCAGGAGTAAAAGATAGTTTTTGGACATTTAAAAGAATAATAAAATAACAAAGTTATTTAATTTCTATTTTTTACATTCCTCCAACGAACGAGTGGAGGTGGCTGGACCAATGACATATCAACCCATTAAATAGCTTGACTCCTCTTATTTTTGTAATTTCACCGTTGGAGTTAGGAATGTTCCTTATTAAATGGACCTCAGTAATACCATGTGCATTACTCACCCATCCCCAATCCTATTTATATGGACATCAGGGTAGAGTGTTGGAACAACTTCACTATGCGACGAAGCTCCAACAATGTACCATGATGCTAACCCCATGGAGGATGCGACTGGTTCTAACGAGCGGTGACGAAAATCACTAAATCGCGAATCAATGACAATAATGAAGGATAACATCAATCATCGTTAGCGAATGTGTCTTCTAGGTAGGGTTATTTTGATGTTGTCTTTAATGAATTAAATTTCTCTCACACTTATTAACCTGTATTGCAGAGGGAACGAGGTGAACAAAAAATTCATGGGCAATTCGCTGCTTCGTTCTTGATGTGATCATTGGGAGAAAATTTTTCCAACTAATCAGAAAGAAAAAATAGAGGGCCACGCTATGACAAATTTATCCCAGAAGAGCCGTAGGTGCATATGACTTCAAAAACCGGCCACCAAAGCGTGTCTAGTGAGCCTCAGAAGAAACAACCTACGTTCCATGTTAGTGGTGGTCGGCAATTGTTAGAAGAGACCGGTTGTGGCTGGCTGTGTGCGGTGGAATGGGGTGCGCCGTCGTGCGCTGAAGTGGCCAAGGGTTGTAGGCCCATGATAGAAGCTCAGGACAAGGGTGGATCATGTAGACGCTGTTGGCGGAAGCAGCCTCGGCCAGTAGGTCACGATAAAAGGGTTCGATGTAGCTCGCGCCAAGCCACATCTATGGAACACGGTCATCCAAACAGTCGACCAATAAATGCAGTGAAGAAACGCCCCACTGGAAAGAGAATGACCCCGCAAGCGTGGGGCCCGCAGGACACAATGGTCTGCCTTTGCGCGAACCTACCGTGAAGCGATCGATATGTGGGCCGAACCTGTTGCCCAGTATGTTGAACCCACTAGTAGGCTTGGCTGGACCCGCGGCCCAGCGGGCTAGCGTTGGTGTGTTGAGCCCCACCTAGAGTGCCGAGCCAACCGCAACCCAGGCCCAGAGAAAAAAACCGGGCCGACCCCGACGGGTTGTACCTAGTGAACTAAGCAGATCTTTAATAGGCTAGTCCCATGCTAGGTTAGGTAGACCCCAAGACCTATTGTGTCGGGCTGGTCTGACCGAGTCGAAGGGGGCCCAGACCTAACAGGTCACTGAATAAATAAATTCCCATTACTGATGAATCAGTTGTCAGATTAATAGATCATCAGTGGCGTTGGGACCCATTATGGGATGTGGTCCCTTTGTCATATTGTAGTGTCCCCAAACGAGTCAAGCCAGACCGATGTGCGAAACACCCCCGTTTCAAGGAATGTGATGCAACTAACAGACACAGCATCTAATTGATGTGTCGTCTATTGCATAAGTTCCCTAGTGGCAAGGATCCCATTTTAGATACTCTAATTTAGTTTTTTCAAAGGTTGTCATACGACCTCGGTTGTATCATAATTGAATCCAACTGGGCCCTTTTTAAAAGGTGCCCATATCTCATAGACCAAGTGTCCGATCGATACGTTGTCTGTCAGGTTGAGACCCCTATGACTATGAGGTCCCTTTTGTATGATTATTTCAGATCATTTCCCCAGTTGAAATATGAGACATGGCTTGAGGGGCAGTACTCCCAGAATCTATCGTGTTGAGTGGGAATAATGTGGATGGACGTGAGATGAAGAAGAAGTGTGACCCTATGTGGATCAGCATCATGGAGACCCTATGTGGATCATCCTCATTGCAAAAATATTTGGATCAGCATCATGGAGACACTGTGTTGATTAGACTCATGGAAACCCTGTGTGGATCATCCTTATAGTGACCATGGGTGGATCAACAACGTGGAGACACTCTGTGGATCGGCCTTATTGCAACCCTGTGCGGACTAGCATCATGGAGTCCCTGTGTAGATCAGCCTCATAGCAACCATCTATGGATCAACCAGATATAAACCCTTTGTGGATCACCAACATGGAGACCCTGTGTAGATCCACCTCAAAGAGACCATGTGTGTACCAGAAACTTGGAGACCCTTTGTGGATCATCCTCATAGCTACCCTGTGCAGATCAGCATCATAGAGACCCAATGAGGACTAACATTAGAGTAGCCCATCGTGGATCAGTGACATATGACGCTCTGTGGATCATCAATGGAACATCTTTTGAGTGGATCAGTTTTGGATATTTTAAATTGAATAAGATGATATAGCTTAAGACTAATCATCTATATTCTTGATCTCTTTGTTATATACATGGTCTGAGCTGACTGTTTCTTTGTTATTTGTGACTGATGTCTTACTTTGTGCATTTCCTTTTTGGAACTCTAGAAGACTTTCGTGAGTATCGAGTACACTACTGAGTATTTTTATACTCATCCCTACACAGTTTATGCCCACACCTTATTGTGTCGTGTGCAGATGACGAGCAGATAGGCTAATACTTGAGGGATCTAGGACCAGTCTGTACAAGGAGGAGGTGGGCTAACTTGGATTATTGTGAAGACGATTTGTACATACCCATTAGGTAGGATCCGCGGTGGATAATAAATGGGTTGTTTTCTATTTTTGGTTTTACTGGTACTTTTCAGTTGGGCTTGTATTCCGACAGTTATATCATTTAGTATGGTTCTAACTAATGTGGTTTACTCTGTGGTTTCTTATTGTTGTGTTCCTGGTTTGTGTGTTTTTACAAGTGTAAAGGCAATGAATTCCCATTATACAGTTACACCTTTTTTGTGCAAGTCACCAACCCCTGGCCTATGGATGTTGGGATTGGGGTAGTCATGGCACGGGCCCTAGGGGAGGGGTCATTTCATTGGGTAAAGCCTTATATCTCATGAGATTTTATGTATGTTATTTGGGAGTGAATCTAAATCTACAGTACTTTTTCACTTAATCATGATTGTCGAGGGAGTGACCCTTGTTCTATGATTATGATGTTATGGCTTATGTTGTGCTTTACTTTCCTTAATTCCATGATCCTACATTATAATTTACTAATGCCATGTTTACATTCTTATGATATTACTCTTTGTTTTATTGGGTATGAATTCTATATTTTATATTCTTTTTCCTTGATTAAATTTTCATTCCAATATGTTTTTATTATTTTCACTTATGATATTTGATTATTATCTTTTATAGCTACCCTTACATAGTTTTTAAATTAACCTCCTTTTATGTTTCCCTCTTCCTAGGTAATTAAAGAAAATTAATGCATGTGGATTTTTTGTATTGTGTAGAAAATTAATTGCAGATATTGATGACTATACATGGATTATATTTTCTTTATGTAGTGAAAAAATTTACATTAGTTTAAAATACATTTTTTAAGTAAATCTATTATCCAAATTATCTAAGACTGTAAAACTAAAGTGTCAAGGAAATGTTTTATAATGAAAATTGTGATCTATTTCATGTGATTAGATTGTAATGTCCTTGGGTCATCATAGTTGGTATCATAACAGGGTTTAGATAAAATTAAAATATTGAATGTTAGTTGAGGACAATTTAAGGGTTTATAACCTAAGATTCTAAATAAATTTTAAGCCATAATTAAGCCTTTAAGATATTTAAGGTAATATTTAATATTTTTGTAATTATTATGTGAGTGAATTTGTGAAAATCAATTGTTAATTCTAACTATAGGATAATATCATGAAATAATTTTTTTTATTTCAGTAGTTGGTTTTCCATACAATGATATCTTGTTCCATACACTATAAGTGGATATAACCTCGGAAATGGATGTCGATTGGGGTAATAACCTCGAAATGGGTAGATTGGTTATTAACTCAATCACCACCTGGTTTGGGGAAAAAAGGTCTCAATTCAGGCCTAGTTTGATTCTTCAAGAGTATATTCAATGGCTAAACATATTCACTTACAAATCACCATGAAAGGTTAATTCCCAAGTTATTTCAAGAGATAAGGTTAAGAATTATGATAAAAATGAACATAAAGTAACCTTGGTAGAATTAGAAAATCATATAGGTGGAACTAAGAGTGATATAGCTTATCCTAAAAGAACTATTGGTTAATGTGATAGTATCATAAAACAGTAAATCTTAAGGTTAAATTTTCCAAGGGATATTTATGATAAAAATATTATACTGTTTATGGATCATCACTCATGATAGCCTATTTTGGTTTTAGTAACGGTTGGAACTAGAATGAATCATGGATATATGGGATGATAACAAGATTAAATCAATGAATAACCCATCAAAATGGGAGTTACAATGAGAAACCATGTGATTCTTCTAAACTATGTATCATAAAATATGATCAATAGTGTGAATATACATGAACTCCAAAACAAACCAAATATGATAATCACAGATTCATGAAGAAATTCATTTGAAAATGATAATGAATGAAATATTATTAAATTCCATACATGATATAAATTTGGGAAGTATCATGAATGAAATTCCATTAAAGGGATGGTTATATGCTATAATTTTGGAGATGATGGTTGTCAAATTGAATATTATGTGGTAAAGATAATATATAGGTTTTTTATATCAATTGTTGGGAAATTGGACATTATGAAAATCAATTCCTTAATCAAAGGTATAATGGAGAAAAATGGAACCAAATACAGCATCAACCATGGGTACAATACAAATCCTATTAAATGAATTCTATTAATGATGAATGTGATTTCTCATTCATGATTTGTGTATCCATTATTTCATGCATGTTTCATCTTATTATATATTGAATTATAAATAACTTTTTTTATTTTAATGATTAATATATCAATAGTAAAAGGATATTCTTCATGGTTTTTGGAAGTTACTTTTATTATTATTTTATTAGTAATTGATTATCTGTTTTTACAAAGGGATAATATGAAACTATGTCGATCAACATCAATTTCATGGTTAATTAAGATCATCCTTTCAAAATTACTCCGATCGTATGACTATAAAAAAATGACGAAACAATTTATCTATGATGGGGGATGTAATGACATGGTATTTCAGTGAGTATTTTATATAACTTTATATTATTTTAATATCATTTTCAACAAGAAAAAAATGAACTAAAATGAAACAATGATGAGGTAATTTTTTTTCATTATAATAGATCCATCAAATTAAAGAATATAAAAGGTAGTATCCATTTTATGAAATCTATTATGAAAATAAATAACCTCAGGGGGTTGAAAAAAACATTATTGATCTCATATATGCGAGATAAAAGGAAAATGATTCATTGGGGTTTATTCTAGAATAATATCAAGGTGAACTCGAACAATTATTCTATGAGAAAAAGAATATATGAGAGAAATTCATGCTTGTGAAAATTTCAACAATATCTATGCTATTGGAATCACCACCCTCGACTATCACAACAGCATACCTTATATTTTATTTTACATGAAGTTATTGAGGATCTATGTAACTATAAATTTGGATGAAATAAATTTGTAATTATTAATTTAATTAGATTTTTACCACATATATTATTTCTTATTTTTTATTTTCTCATTTAACGAAATATGATGTTTGCTTTCAATAGAAATATATTTCTTTTTTTTCAAATTAAAATTCAAAATTTTAAAAATCTATAATATAAAATAAGTAAAAATAATTTCATTTTTGGTTTTATAACATCAAAATTATCATAATTTTATTTTTTCTTATTTTTCAAAAAAAATTATTGATGAATTGTGAGAAATACAGTTTTATCCAAAATGGTGAATTTTATTACATTATCTATATATAAGTGAGTATTAGAATCTTATTAAACCATTTAATTTATATGTGTCTAAGGAATAAATTTATTCCTCAATACAATTTTTTTTCATTTGTTATTCGTGACAGAACCATATTATTTCAAAAATAATATAAAATATTGAGTTTTGTTCAATGAAACTCCAATTTTTTTGAAAATAAAAATATATTTTGTTTTATTCTCAATGAGATAAGGTATCCAACAAAAATACATTTGGAACCATGACATTCCATATCATGGGAACACTTTATTTGCAACATAATTTTTATTATGTTTCCAAATAAAGTTACATGTAACAGAATCCTATTCCGATTCAAATACTTGTATATAAAAAAAAGACACACATTCATCATAAATAAATATTATTTGTAATCAAAATGATTAATCTTTTGAAAATAATATTTCAGTATTGTAAATAAAAACTATTTATGTTGAGTTCCATTTGTGATGGATTTGGTCATCCGTCACAAATATTATTTTATTCACCAACATATGTATTTATGGTGGGACCTATTTTTGATGGAAACTGTCAGTAATAATATTTTTAGGATGGAATGACTTTTGTAAATAGGTAATAATAAATAATATGACCCATATAAGGTCCCCAAATAACAATATTCCATCACAATTTGTGAGATCCTCTTCTAATTTATCTATGATTAATAATAGAATTTCATTTAAATGTTATGTGGTCGTTTCAAGATCACATCACAATTTTTGTTCTGGTAAAATGTTATTTTTAATATATATATTTTTTAAAAATTAAATTGTAAATTTATAAAAATTATTTTATGTTATTTATATTTATGAATTATTAGTATTAGTTAATAGTAATTGAAACCAATTATTTTTAATTAGAAAATAATTTTTTATTAATAATTCATATTTTAAAATAATTCCCAATAATTATTAATACATAGTAAATAATTATTAATAAATATAAATAATTAGTAATAATATGTAGTAATTAGAAATAATTTATAATAATTAGTAATATTTATTAATAATTACAAATAATTAGTCATAATTACCCTTAATTAGTAATAATTTCTATTTTTTGGTAATAATTAACAATAATTAGTAATAATTATCAATAATTACTAAATATTATTATTTGTATGATTTATAATGGTACCACACTCTCCTGGAGCATGGTTCCCTTCCACCTTTCCCTTCTAGGGTTTCATTTATCTTCCACTCACACTGATGGTTTTCCCAACCTCCCTAAACCTCTCTTTCCCCACTCCTTCATTTTAATTTTTCTTTGTCTCTTAATTGGTATTGGGACCCAACTGGTTCCCCTCAATAATATATTCATCCCCATTGATGTAAATTGTGGATTTTTTCCTTATCTGGTTCCCATTTCATAGACGTGTCTTCTTTTTGGTGATAGAGATGGAAGTAACATCATTGTGGAGTCAGCGCTGGATGACAACATGGTAGATGGTGATAAAATCGGGTCATTAGTGTTTGATGGAGTCATTATGGGTGGTGGAATATAATGATGTGATCTGTGATTATTTTTTGATTTTGATGAATGATGGAGAAAGGTTGGCTATTGATAAAACTCATTGAATGTGTTGATGGCCCCATACACATTAGAGAATAGACTGATGATGGAATTGAGGTCAGCGACAAAGTCAATACATAAACTCAGGAGTGACTTTGAATAAGGGAAAAGTGATATCGTTGTGGGAACCAATGACATTATGTTCAATGGTCAAAATTCATGAAATTCATGTTTTTAATTCCCTGGCCCTAGATTCCTGGGTCTGGTTCATTATATTTTTACATTATCGTGATTATTGGGAATCAAATCCTGAAGGCCCGATCAGTTTAGTATTATTGGTAAAAAAAGACACATACATGAGTCTTATATTAGAAATGAATACTCTAATTACAAGATAATTTTTATCTTTTCAGTATTACCTTATAACATAGAGTTTATACTTTAATATATTTCCTTGTAAATTACTTCGATTCTTATGGATGGAAACAAAATTAGTGTGACCTGAAATGCTCAGTAAGGGTAAGAAAAGTTAATGAAAAAAATTAATAGATGAGATTAAATCAAAATGTAAAGGTGACTGACAGATACAGATTCCATTTAAATAACTATATAAGGGATAGTAAATATTAAAAGGTAAATAACTGATAACACATTCCATTCAAATAACTAGAAAAGTCATAATCAATATTTCCAGGAAAGTAACCGATAACAGATTCAATTTAATAAATAAAAATATTATAAAATTTATACATATATATTTTGATGCAAATTTTCATGGATAAATAATAATATTAACTAAATAATCAATATAGGTTGTGCTTAATATTTGGATTCCTTGTTTCATAGGTTATTGTAACCTTTACCCCCAATATCTTTCCCAAGACGGTATACCAAACTATTTTCAAGTCCTTTCAGAGATAAATTTTAATATATGTGTAGAAACCCATATACTTTTCTAGAAAATAAACTTGAAGGGTTTTTCTCCAAGTAATTTCATCTCATGAGACTAAAAATTCATCCGGTCGATTACATTAAATTCTCCCCAACATGTGTCGTACTAGTCCAAAGCATTCCTTTTATCGTGTAATCAATTTAGTAAATAATTAATATACCTTAACAGATAGGATTATTGAAGAAAAAACACATATTTATCAATAATTCCATAGTGGAGGATAGGTAAAAATATGGTTTTTTGCATTTGATTAATGGAATTACTATTTAAATATCATTAAAAATATTTTTGAGGAAAATAATATTTTAACCTTCCAAAGTGTCCCATACCACTTAATTCATTTGAATCATAATACCCATGAATTAATAACATTAAATGAAATTTATAATATCATGAAAATATTAATATTCCAGATATTACATGTCAAATAAAAGTATGTACAACATATAACAGAATCTAGGTATATAACATTACAATATGCCTCAATGAAATGAAATTTAGACAAAATCCCTTCCCACTTTGTAATAATTTATTTAAAAGTCCATGAATTTATAAAATTAAATATTTTATTTTAAAATATCAATGAAAACAAGTAAATTATTCATTGAAACATTATGGAATTATGATAGTAGGAAACTATTTTCATGCTGTATACTTTAAAAAGGCATTCCTTTTTAATTTTCTATGAAAATTACCTTTTTGGAATACAATAAGAAGATTCCATTTAATGTATTTTATAAAAAATTTATACGGGGTCGAAATGACATTAATAAATCAATGAATTATTGTAAAAACATTTTTGAAACCATTTTTAGAAAACACAAACATGGAAGAGAAATATTTCCAAATGGAGACTTAATCACAAATAATATCGAATAATGATAATATAGTGAAATCAACAAATGTCAATTTACAATTAGTATAATTGTATTAATATGAATGAAAAAGAAAATTATATGGATAAAACAATACCATAATATTCAGAAAAATATCCATAAAATGAATTCATAGTTTGTATATACACCACCCCAAATAAATAGGTACTCTGTGAGGCATGTGTCCCACAAAAATATAAGTGAGACAACGATGCATTACTATGTGTTCCCTTTTGTGTGAACATCCTTTATCCTCCTATATAAAGGTTATAAGGATGATAAAAAACATTTTACATAAACATGTTAATATTTATTATGTCATATATGATCCTTTTATAATATCTTATTACCCCTTTTTTCTAATCATTCATTACTTTTAATATTTTGGATGCAAATTTCCTAGTTTCTCGAGTATGTTTTGACTTGTTAGTTATCATGCTTTTTACATATCTAATGATTTCATCCTACAAAAAATGTAAAACATCATTTTATTATTATATATATTGAGTATATATATGTTTATAACAATCAATAATATTTTTTAATAAAAAATGAAATGTGCCATTCATTGAGACGGTGGGTCGTACGTACACATGAATTCTACTTTAATTTATTTTTCATACTGAGAGAATGAAATGTAAATGATATAAATGTATATTATAAATAATTTTAAATATTTATTTTATATCTGTCAATTATTTTTATTAAAATCATGAATTATAAATTCCACGTATATCTTGAACGAATCATGTCTCTTTGAGGAGGTTCTAGTCCACACATTCACAAAAGATGTTATCGTATTTACAAAAAATAGAAAGTATAAAGATATATTTTATAAAATATTTAAAAAAATGTAATTAAATAAAAAGGATATATATATATAATATAATAAGAGTTTCATCACCGGAATGACCAACTATGTGGGGTGGTAAAGGTAAGACAACCCATCATTATTTCATGAGGTGGTAGTTCTCCGTACACATAAACAATATGATTGTTACCCATTAGATGGAAGTGTGTATAAGAGTAGATATAACACTTATCAAAACAATTTATTAGTGTAATTATTATACTTTTATTGTTATATATTAATGGAATAAGAATAAATGATGGATTGGGTAATGAAATAAAACTAAAGAGATCGTTTATGATGGTTACTACCTTTTTAGAGAACTCATTTTGGTTTTTCCAAATGAATTTTTGGGTTGGATTTATGACAAAAGGAGTGGTTATAATATGATTATAGGGGTGTTTTGAGATTATTTGGTAAGATTTTGGCCAATCTAGAATGCATAATTTTGTGTTAGTATGTGATGGGGGAAGTTCCCTTTTATAATTAAGTTGAGGGGAAAATTTGGAAACTAAAAAAATATTAAATTAATATAAATTAATTATCAATTACAGATGGAAATAATTTGATTTATTTCAATGATAATAGGAGTATTGGTTTCACTAGTACAAACCATTAATATTTGTACTATTTTACGTCTCATTATTACCCATATATTTTGGATTTCACACTTTGTTAAACCCTTTAACTCTTACCATGAAAACATTGTTTTTCACTAATTAAGGTTTAATATAGATACTATAGAAATAAAAAAGAACAATAAATGGAACATTTATGAAATTTTTATACTTATCTACATAATTTTGATGAGTTTTACTTTTTAGGAATAAAATATCATTAAATAAAATATTATTTATATTAAAATAGAACTAATGTCAATTTTGACACTATTCTTTACATGATTTTTTATTTATATCATACATACATGGTATCTTAAAAAAAATATTTTAAAATACCCCAAAAATGTTGATGTAATCTATAAAACTCATGGATAACACTAATTATCCAAAAGTATATTTATTTTGAAAATTTTAATTTAATTTATTAGATTATTCTATTAATTAAAAAATTACGTCCTTATCATTGTGTCACCATTTAATTTTATTATTTATTTCCAAAAAATTTCGAAATAAATTAATATGATGTGGATAAACATTTTACCTATAAAAATATATTTTATAGTCCATAATATCTCCTATGTAACCCAATATTAAAAATATTTCCCCTGTTAAAAATAAAAGTGTGACAAAATTAAATTTCTTTTCAATATAATACTATAAAAGGATTAATGAACTCAAAGTGGCATCAAGATGAAATAAAATCAACTAAAGGATGATTTATTTCAAAATTTACTCTTCAAATAAATTTATTACATTTTTATGGTAGTTTTATAATATTTTTAATATGATTGTTACCATTAATTAATCAATTTTCCCATTAACTGTGGTAAATAAAAATTAATGATGATACTATTCATAATATCCAAAAATTAATTTGATCATATTAGACTATAAATATTGTAATTATTAAAAATGTTTTTTTTTTCTTTTTTTTTCAATGTCAACTCATATAAGGGGCTAAATTATTACTTTTTAACTCTTATAGATGCAGTGAGAAATTTGTATTTTAATGAAATGTTAAAAAGTCTAATAAGTTTGAATATCCAATATTAATGTGATAATTTATTCTAAATAAATGAATTGGATTTAATTATTTACAAATTATATAATTATTCTTTAAAATCATTCAAAAAAAAAATTTAGCACTACATAAAATTGGAAAAAAAGTAATTTTCAATAAAAATTCATTATTTTTTATTATACATCAAAACTTGAAACTTAATATAAAAATACAAAAATGTAATCCAAAGTAATTTTTTATATTTATATTTAAATTAATAAGTTTATTTTTATAATATAATATATAAATGTTTCCAAAATATTATTAAAAATAATTTCTTCATTAAAAGTTAGTAAGACTACCTTTAGAAAAATATAGGTTTTTTGGAATAAAATTTGGTTTTTTCTTATCTTAGGCCTATAAAATCATTTGGATGAATTTAAAAAATATTTGATTAAAAATATAATAAATAAATTTCATAATTTTCGTAAACTAGTCAATCCTTCAAATGTAAGGACTAGGTTATAATGGTCATGTTCAAGTAATGGTGTTTAATTTTATATCATTATTTCTTTAAACTTGGTGTTGTGTCAATTGTAAGCTATCAATGAGAATAAATTAAGAAAATAAAAATACCATAAAATCATTATGTGTTTCATTTTACCATCCTTTAATAAATTTTTTCCTCTCAATTTTAACTTCTAATTAAAAAATTAAGTATTTGACTTTTCAAATATATGATTATTGAAATCCCACATCTGAAAAATAGTTATTTAGACATCAAGTTTATTATAATGAATAAGAAGTATAAAGGTCAACAAAAATAAAATATATTATGGTTCTATGTATGGAATCTTATACAAGGATGATAAATTTAACCATCATTTTTATATGGTGAGTGACAGAGAACGTGGAATGGACAATGTTAACAATCATAAATCTACAAATTTGTGATGATCTATGGGACCATTTGATTAATCACAGACAAATATACTAGGATACAATTTTTGGTATAAAGATATTTTCTTGAGAGTTGAAGAATTTATTTACTTCAATGACTACGAACATATGTGATCATATTTACGTGATAAGTAGAGCTTCATCCTTTAATCAATTTACCCTGAAAACTAATATTTTCTCCAAACGATTAGTATTTATTATGTAATTTTCATGCATGAAGATATCAAATCAACTTTTACAAATCAAAAAATTATAAAAATACAACAATATATTACTATTATCATTATTCACAAACTAAAAACAAAATGATTAGGATAAGATAACGTAATTCCCCAAAAAGAGTATACAAAATCCCAATATAAAACACAAAGTTCGGCATAGATTATTTAGAAAATACCTATACTTCCTAAAAAATTATTCTTGACTAAGATTGAAAGCAAAAAATTAGAAGTAATTGACCACATAATATTCAAAATAACATTAAAAACTCTTAATGTCTTACACCAAAATTTAATTTCTTAAATTATATAATCCATATGATATGATAACTATTTCCATAAATTACCTGAATCACCATAAGTCCACAATGAAATCATATTTTACTCTAAAATACAATTCAAACTTAATTCCTCATATTATATTTACATTAATATTATAGGACTCCAAAAATTATGAAAATATTATGAAATAACATTTATCACTTAATCACCAATTCATTTTCCAATATGATAATTTTTTCATAATCAACTAATGATTTATTTATATAATCATTTAACTAAAAATAAAAAGTTATACTAATCAGAAAATCATGTAGACTAGAGGTAGGTGATTCATCCATATCACCCTTTGTTTGTGGGTTCAATTACTATATCCTTGCTGGACAAGATGGGTTGTCACCCATCCTGCAGGTCTCTATTTTTCTAAAACTATATATTTATTATAACATTCCCAAAATATGATAATGTACAAAAAAATAACCATACCATGTTTTAAACAATAATTTATCTCAAAAAAATCATATTTCATTTATAATAATATTAATCCCCATAATTTTGTAAAATTTTAAAATTATATAATCCATAATGGTTATCCTAACCTTTAAATGTATTTTATAAAAATTAAAAGGCATTATTCCTTTAATATCCTTTTCACACATACTAAAACAATGGGTTTTGTTCCTTAATGTATGTTTTCCTAAATCTAGTTCCAATGGGTTTTATTGAACTTCCTCTGATACCAACTATAATCCCTCAATCCAAGAAACCCATATCCAATGCATAATTTTAATTTATTTTCATTTTATCATGTAATAAATGTTTTGAAGGATCGATAATTTTATTAATCATGGTAAACCAGATATATACATGTGTCTTGTATTAAAAATGAATACATTAATTAAAAAAAAATATTTTTCTTTATGGAAAATATTATTTTATTCAGCATATTCTTGAATATATATCTTATTACACTTCTTATATTATTATGGATAGAAATAAAACATGAGTGATCTAAAATTCTCTGTAAGGGTATGTAAAGTGGAAGAAATAATAAATTTATGAGACTAAATCAAAATTTCATGGTAAAAAACTGATACAGATTCAATTAAAATAATTATATAATACATAATAAAAATGGCCAACTAAATAACTGATAACACATTCCACTGAAATAATTAAATAGAGCATATTCAATTTGGGAAGAAAATTAACTATTAAAAAATTCCATTTAATCAGTGAAATGAGAATGAAATGCATCCATAGATATGTTTCCACAAAATATAATAAATAAATAATAATAAAAACTAAATAATCAAAAGGGGAAATGATTAATTATTTGACATAATCTTTCCTAGGTATATGGTTCCTTTACAATAAATACCATTCATAAGACAGTTTAGCATACTACCATCAAGACCTTTCACATGATAGATTAAATATAATTATAGAAACCAATCTATTTTTATTGAAAAAAATTCTAATGGTTTTCACCAACTAATTTCTTCTCATGAGACTTCTGATTTATTTGGGGGCTTCATTTAAATGGTCCCCAACCTATGTCATACCACTGCAAAACATTCTTTATATCTGGTAATCTACTTAAGTAATAAGAAATATACATTATCAGATATCCATATTGAATATAAAATATGTATTTATCAACAATTACATAGTTGAGGATGTGTAAAAATAAGGGTTTTTGACATTGATAATTAGAAATAATATTTAAAGATCATTTAAAAAAATATAATGAAAAAAATCATTAAACATTCTAAAATGTTCCTTATGAAATCAAAAACATTTGAATCATAATCCACATTAAGTAATACCATTAAATAAAACATAAAATCTAATTAAAATAATTATATTCATGTTATAACAATGAAAATAAAAGTATATTCACCATATAAAAGAATGTAGGTGCATAACTTTACTATATTTCACATTGAAATGAAATTGAGATGAAATCCTTTAGCACATTGTAATAATTTATTTAAAAGAACTTGTATATATAATATAGAATATTTTTATCAAAAATCACCCTATATAATTCTTAAGGAATCTTCAAAACATAAGTGAATCATGATAATGCGAAATTCTGTTCATTCTGATTATGTTAAAAACATTCATTTTTTCTTGTGTATGAAAAGTACCATATATGGGAAAATAATAGAAAGATCCCATTTAAAGAATTTTTTTAAAAGTAAAGAAGTAAAAAATGTGAATTTAAACGACCAATAGAAAATAGTAAAAATATATTTGAAAATATTTTTAGAAAATCAATAATAAATAAGATAAATATTCCACAGTGGGGACATAAAAAAAATCAATCCCAAAAAATGTTGAGATTGTGAAATTAATTAAAACCAAATTACAATCATTAGAATCATCTTCCAATAAAAGTAAGAAAATCACATGGATACAAAAATACAATAAAAATAATAATAATATATATAAAATACATTCAAGGGTTTTATATATCCCATATAGTTTAAATAAGTTCTGTGTGAGGCATGCTTCATGCATAAATAAAAGCGATATAATTATCGCTTACCTTACATTTCCTTTTGTGTGAAAATTATTTAACGTCATCTATACAGTTTTTAATAATGTTAATAATGTATTACAGAACAATATCATTATTTATCATATCATATATGATACTCTTAAAATATCTTCTTACCCTTTTGTAATATTTCATTATTTTTACTATTTCAGATGTTAATTGCCTAGTTTCGTGAGTAAATTATGAAATATTATTTATAGTTACTATTAGTTATATATTTATTTAATCATATCTATAATGTATACCATGATTTAATTATCATATATATTCAGTATATATGTATTTATAATAATCCTTAATATTTTTACATATGAAATTAATGGAACCTTTCATGGAGATAGTAGGTCGTACTTACGCATGAACTCTGCTTTCATTACATTTACATATTACATGAAAGAAATATAAATGAAATATATTAACATTTTAAAAATATTTTATTATTTATTTCATCTATTTCACATATTATTATTAAAACCATCCATTATTCTTTCCATTTATATCATGAACGAATCACATCGCTATGAGTAGCTGACAATCCAATCTTCCTCAAATGATGTTATCATGTTTACATAAAATGGAATGCATAATGGTATTTTTAATACAATAATTTCATAAGAATAAATAAATAAATATTATATATATTTATATAATATAAAAACATCATGTTTATAAAAAATACCAACCATGAGTGGAGGTAAATGAAGAAATGAACAGTCTTCATTTCCTGAGGTGGTAGTTCACCATTCAAATAAAAAGTATGAATGATTTCCATTTGATAGAAGTGTGTGTAATTTTTGGTCCAACCATTATCATCAAAAAATCATAGTATATTGAGGTAATTATTTTTGTTATATAAGAATGGAATGAGAACAAATTAAGGAGTGTGGAAAGAAATAAAACTAATGAGATCATTGAAGAACGTTACATTGTTTTTTGATAAATCATTTTTGTTTATTAAAAAGACATCCATGGATGAATTTCATCCCCAAGGCAGGCTTATATGATCAATAAATCAAATTTAAGATCTTATTATGGTAGTTTTTGTTCTGGAAATAAGGCTCAATGTGGTGTGAGAGAAGTGAGGAAGGAAGTTCCCTTTTATAATTGAGGAGAAGGGCACTTTAAGAAAAATCTCCATATATTAAACTAATATGAATTAAGTTTAATTTCCAAATGGAAAAATAATTTTTATTATATAATATAAATTAGTATGATTCTAAATATTCCTAATAAATAAGATTTAGACAATTTTAGGTCAAATTACTACCCTTATATTTTGGAATTAACAATTAGTTGAACCCTTTACCTCCTACCATAAAATATTCCTTTTTTACTATTTAGAGGTTAAAATAGTTAATATAAGATGAAAAAACATATAAGAGGGACCATTTATGATATTTGTAGACTTATAAAAATCATTTGGATGAATTATATATTTTTATGAATATTATATCATGTAATAAAATATTATTTATTGTAAAATATCATTAATTTCAATATTAATAGTATTCATTACATGACTTTTTAAAAATATCATAACTGCATGTATCATTAAAAAACAATATTACCATATCCTAAATATGTATAATTATTATAAAAAATTAGTATATGATAATAATTATAGAAAATTATATTTATTTTCATATTCCTACAATCAATTATTTGATTCGTAAATTAATTAAATAATTACATCATCATTATTGTGTGACCATTTAATTTAGATATTTCTTCCACAAAAATTGATAATAAATTACCAGGATATAGGTAAACACTTTATATTTCAATAGACTATTAATAATAAATAATATCTTCTACATGACCCCATATTAAAAATATTTCATTTGTTAGAAACAAAAGGGTGAAAAATTTGACTTTCCATTAAATATAATTAAATAAAAGGGTTAATGTCCTAAAAGTGGATCCAGGTGGACATAAAATCATCCCAATGATGATTTTGGTCAACAAAAACTCATAAAACAAATTAATTATAAGTTTTACAGTTGATTTATAATATTTAAAATATGATATGTTAACATTAATTACCCAAATTACTCTTAACCGTGGAAAATAAAAATTACTAAAGTTATTATTCATAATATCAAATATATAATTTGATCATATTAGACTATAAATTTGATACTTGTTATAACCATGTCTTTATGTTTTCTAAATTCAATTCAAATAACTATCAATAATAAATTTAATGAAAATCAAACAGGTATGGTGAGAAAATATGTATTTAATGAAATGTCCAAATGTCTAAAAAGATTATCTATTCAATTTTAATGTGAAACTGACTCAAATGACAAATATTGGATAAAATGAAAACAATTTAACTAATTATACAATAAAACTAGTAAAAAAAATAATTTAACACTACAAATAAAATTTATTAAGATGTAGTTTTCAATTAAAATACATTATTTTTTACAATTCATGATTATATGAAACTAAACAAGAAAAATATTAAAAATTCAACCAAAGTAAAATTATGTATTCTTCATTAAAAGTTGAAGTTTATTTTAACAAATAGAGTATATAAAAGTATAAAACTTTGGATTTAAAATAGTATATATATTAAAAGGAGTTAAAATTATTTTAGAAAAAAATATAGGTTTCTATGCATAAAATTGACTTTGTTCTTATCCTATTCTTAAATTAACATTTTTATTAATGTCAAAAAAAATATACTAAATATATAATATTTAAATTTCATAATTTTCAACATAATTCATTCCCAGTGTTTTAACATCTAGGTTATAAATTTTTTGTTAAAATAATAATATTTAATTGTATATCATTGATCATTTTAGAATAGTTTTTTGTGAAACATAAGATATCAAAAAAATTAAATATAAAAAAATACATACCATATAATCATGTGGTGTTAAGATTTTTGAGGATGTTGGTGATGTTTCATGTTCCATGTAGAGTTTTCAAAGTTTATACTTGGGTATTTTGGTCTGTTTCTTCAATGGGGTGCAGTTTTCATGAGAGGAATAAGAAAATGTTGAAACACATTTGATAGGTGGTACAACACATCATTCTTGTAGGTGTCGCTGTGTGAGAGGCCTTGAAAGAAGGACATATAATAACCCAAAATTTTCTTAAATTTCTATTATATCATTATTAATATAAACAACATGATATTTTTACACCAGGAGGATAAAAAGGTTTAGTTTTTTGGGAAAACTAGGATCATACATTATATTTACAACATCAAACATAAACATTTATTTAATTCCATCCAGCGTCTTAATAGAACTTGAACTCTCCTTAGTTCATGTAGTCACCTGAGGGTATACATAAAAAGGGGTGAGATAAAATACCAATAATTATATATATATATATGAACAATAAAACAAGGTGTTATAATAATCATAACATTGGAATAAGATAATGAATACAAGAGGATGTATAAATGTAAGACCTGAAATGTGGCAATGCATAAAAATTAAACATCATGTCTTTGTAGTAAACTAACACACATACTTGTGAAAAATGATAGAATATTTTTTACACATCATTTAAAATTTACTCATTAGACTTATCACTTTACCTAATTCATTGGAGTGTTGTTTAATTCCAAGTGCACCTGTCACATTCAAACAATCATGATGTGTTATATAATTCTGGGAGCACATATCATATCATAACATTATCAGTATCATGAATTCAAAACAGAACATATATAAAAATGAACATAAATAACAGATGTAATGTAATTGGTTTCATCTGAAAATAACTTATTCATAAACATTGGTTTCCCAAAAGAAATTGGGAATACCATACTTGATACAATAACCGTCAACCTTGACTGAGAAATAAAATATATGTTTTTGAATGAAGATTCCTTTTGGAATACATTTGTTTGACATAAACTATATGTGAGACATTTAAATCCTTGAAAATTTAATATAATGATTAGAAAATTATTTATATTGAGTAAAAATACAAAAATGGAGTGAAAGAGGGAGAACCCAAAGAAAGAAAGTTGGGTTCGAGATTTTTCCATTACCCAGTATCTGAAGGATTTATTCACATTAGTGTCATGTATAAGAATAATAGATACATTAATAATAAATTAAAGAACCTTTTTACATGAATATGGTTTATTAGGGATACATTAAGTATGTTTATGGTTATTTGGATGAGTTATATGGTTAAAATCAGTTGTTTGGTAATGTTTATTTTCATGGTTTTCATGAACGCTTCACATGAATTCATAAATAGAATTTCTTGTATAACTTTAGAAAACATATAGAACTGATATTACATGTAATTAATAATAATACAAATGTTTAAATGATATTATAATTTATTATGTTATAAACCACGTGGATGAATAATTAGAGAGTGATTTAATGATGATCGTTTTGGTTAATTTGGGAGGTTTTTTGACCACAACGACCTTATTTTTTTAATCATTTAGTAATATGTACATAATTTAGCTCCAGAAAATAAAATATTATATATTTCATATAAAATAATCTAGGTAAAACATCAAAATGTTTTCAAAACCTCATATGAAAGAAGTAATGAAATCTTGAAACATGACATTTTTGAAGTTGATAAATTAACACCTCTTGACCAATGTTCTGTTTTATAAAATGAAAAGTAGAAGAGATGGGGGTCGGATGATATAATATCTCATTAGTATCATAAAAATCAATAATATGTATAATAATAGAGTTATCATACTATTTTCATGAAAATAGTTGTGGAGAGATTATGAAATTAACTTGAAATTAAAATGGATTTAAAGGAAAAAGAGAGAGAGAAGAATTACCTCTTCAATCATCCTCTTGAGATCCTCGTTAAGAAAGCTAGGAATTCTCTTATGATGATAACATAAGATCTTTGACGTGGGGGATATTCTAGGGAAGATGTTTGGGAAGATTTCATATAAGTATTGAAGCTTAATAGGTGTAAGGAATTGATGGTGTGAAGGGTTGTATTTATAGTGGAGGGGGGAGAGAATTTCTCAATATAAAATTCATTACATTGTTATTTCTTCGCAAGACAACAAATAGTGAGTCTTCCATTACTAAATATATAAATTCTATCATAAAAATCTTAACCAATTTGGATTACATCATCAAAACATCAAACATGACTTTATAATTAGCTTATTTAGCTTATTTTGTTAATTACGATATTTCACTATTCATAAAAATTCTTGTATTTCAGAAAAATCCCAAGAATTCACCCAAACTATATTTAGATATGAAGAATCCAAAAATAAATTTCATTTTTTCAAAATAAATTCTAAATAAGATTAATTTCAATTTTTATTATAATAACAATTTTTTTTTGAAAAATACTTTTTTTAAAATGAAAAATGATTTTCTAATGCCCCCAAAAATTATGTAAGGACTTATAGAAATATCTTCAATCTAGAAGAAATTGATTTGTTAATATATGAACACATTTTATGAAAATAAATTATCTTTGAAATTAATTAATTAAATATAATTATTTACTTCTGACTTACAAAAATATAGATACTTTTAATATGGTTAAATTGTTACTTATAAGATGCCTTAATTTTATTTCATTATGCATGGGTAAGGTTACAATTATTTTGAATGATTTATTATTCATAAGGATCATATTACTATTCCTAAGGGTTGGTTACAATTAAGAAAAATATATTTTTCCTATTGATGTCCAAACAGCTTAATGATCACAACTGTATATGAAAGATTTTTTAAATTCAAAACATAGAAGTGGAAAAATTATGTTTAATGGTCATACAATATTTAATATCATTTTATTTCATTGTGATTCCTAGTGTGATTATATTATAAGGAATAATTATAAGAAGATAATTTCATTGATAAAACTAAGGGTCATTAAAGGATGATTGTGTTAACACCCCTTAATCAAACATCCACCCTCATTCATTGAGGTTCAGATGGACACCATGTCGTAGTTATTTCTATATTGTGTTCATGGTCAGATGAAAAAGAGCATTAAGTTCATGATCCAATGTGAGCCTTGAAATCATCATCTGGTTGTTGAATCAAAAGAGAGATGGGAATGTAGGAACACATCATCTTGTCTTCCTCCATTTTTCATTACGAGTTTGAGGGGAACCATGCGTTGTACTATTGACCGGTATAATGAAACATCTTTATAAGGGGGTGGCCCCACATCATTGTCTGATTTCATTGGGACATTGACTGGTTGCGGTGGGGGGGAGATGTCTGACTGATAATTCGCATGAAATAACATACCACCTGAATACTCAGGTATTTTGGGTGGGGGGACGGTGGTGATACAATAAGCATAAGCAGATGGAAAACTTCTATGTGTCTACTGGCCTTGTAATAGGTTCCCACTATTCCAAGTTTCAAAAGGGTTCAAGTTTATCTGTTTAATATTGTGTTCGTTACCCCCAACCTATTATTTATAGTAATAACTACCAGTAATTAGTAATACATAGTAATAAATTACATTAAATTGCAGTTATTTGTAATTATTAGTAGTAATTACAAAAAAATTTAATAATCGCAAACAATTAGTAATAATTTTTAAAAATTATAAAAAATATAGAAATAATTAGACATATTAAGTAATAATTAGCAATAATTTGCAACAATTAGCAACAATTAACAACACATAGAATAAATTAAAAATAATTATAAATAATTATTAATAATTAATAATATTAAAAAATTCGTATTAAATTTAATAATTACTAATAATTATTAATAAGTACCAATAATTAGTGAAAATTACAAATAATTATTAATAATAAAAAATAATTAGTAATATTGACAAAAATATTGAAATGATTACCAAATAATATTAATTATTACAAATAAATACTAACAATATTCGATAGTTAGTAATAATTTGTTATAATTTAAAAATAATTCATAATAATTACCAATAATTCATACTATTTACCAATAATTATCAATAATCACCTATAATTATTTATAAATAGTACTAATTAACAATAATAAGTAATAATTAGTACTATTTAGTAATAGTTATGAATAATTGGTAGAAATTAATAATAATTAGTAATAATTAACAATAATTAGAAATAATTTCAACTAGTTAATAATAATTAGTAATAATTATAAATAATTTGTTATACATACCAATAATTAATAATCATTACTAATAATTAGAAATATTTAACCAAAATTATATATAATTAGTATTAATTAGTAACAATTAAAAATAATTAGTATAAATTACTAATAACTCGCAACAACAAGAAATAACTACCAATAAAAATAAATAAATATCAATAACATTTAAAAATTATCAACATTTAGTAATTACTGGCAAAAAATAGTAAATATTAGTAATAGATAACAATAGAAATCAATAATTTTCAATAACTAGCAATAATTATTAATAATTAGTAATAATTTTAAATAATTATTATTAATAAAAAATAACTGGTAATAAAAATAAATGTTTAGTAATATTTATAACTAATCAATAATAAGTACCAATAACAAATAATAAATATAAAAAATTAGTAAAAATTACTAATAATTATAAATAATTACAAATAATTATAAAATTAAAAAAATATTTAACAATAATTAAAAATAATTATCAGGAAATAAAAATAATTAGAAATTATTATCACTCATTAGTAATAAATTGGAATAAATAGTAATAATTAGAAATAATTACAAATAATTGGTAATAATTAAAATTAAACAAGAATAATTACATATAATTTAAATAATTACCCAAAATTTACAATAATTACCAATAATTAACAATAATTATCAATAATATTAATCAATAACATGTAATTAATAATTTTATTATTTTATGATTTTTATGGGTTTATACCTTCCTCCTATCAGATTAATCTTGAGAAATATTTATTTAATCTATTTTTTAATACTATATTATAGGGATGAAGACAACCATTTATATTATGATATTACAGTTAGATTAATCATCGTTGAAATTAAAATTCTTTTGGTATAAATATTGTATATTATGAGGGTCTTAAAACATTATTATCATTTTTATAATCAAAACCGATATTCGTTTTAAAAGGATTAGTTATGTTTTCATATAATAAAAGTGATTTGTAGAGTTTCAAAGCATTTTATAGAGTTGGGATTTATCTACTACATTTTGGATTTGAAAAATATTACGTTATTTAGTATCAACATATTAAACACAATTTTGGAGAAGATATAAATAAATTGGTTAAAGATCCCTCATTTTTTCAAACATTAGTACATATGCTTGCTAGCCAATCATTTAAATAAAAATAATATCAAAATTAAAATTCAACTCCTGAGCATGAACTATAAAAATATTATGATTTGTTGAAGTTTTCATAGGATTCCATAGAACCCAGACGAAAAATAAGAAAATTTTATATTTTTTTAAATTTATGGCTATTAAATCAGGTAATGGAATGTAAAATAGTTTTTTGATCAAATATTTTTATTGGTTAAATCACTGTAACCTGAGGAAAATATTCTACCTATAAATTTCAATAAATGAAGGAGGTTAGTCCATAATTTGTGTCTTGGTTATCAAAAGATCCATGTATTTTCAAATGATTTCCGCCAATTTTATAGTGAATATCACTCATTTAATTGTTCTATATGTGGAAAATTGAGTTCTAAAGAGTCACAATAAAGAATTTATTGATTTTTCCCATTAAATAGATTAGTTTTTTCCACTAACTTTTTTATTGAAACATTTATATACAATGCACAACACAGTGACATTGATGTCATGTAGTAAATACAATATTTATGTCGGTAAAAGATTTAACAATACCTGTGACGGTGATTCATGAAAAAACAATTCATTAGTTCCGTTTTTATTTTTCTTTAGAACCTGACATATTGTTATTGGGTTATTCTAATGATGATTTTTTTCCATTTGGTTCTTATAGTAGAAAATATTATTATTATGAATTCATTAAAACAATGTAAATCATATCTCCATATTTGATAATGAAATAATCCTATATTTTTTTTCCTTATTAATCGTAGGAAATAAAAAATAATATTGATATTTACTCAAATACATTGATTAATGAGTTAATTTAAATACGGAGTACTGGTGTCGGTGCATATGATGTAGTTGCAAAAAAATCACAAGGAAAACTACATTAATATAGAAAATTAATTAATTCCTAGTGTATGAAATTTTATTTTTCAAGAGTATACATGGTCAAAATTCTGTTTTGTATTTATGATTGATAGAAAAGAATATATGATTTTTAATGGATGAAAACAATATTTTTCAACTGTCATAACAGAGTTCTTTATATTTATTATCCTTTCTCAAAGAACATACAACATTTTAAAAATGATAATGTGGAATGAGATAGACCTCTATAAATGATCATAGGTATTGATTTAAAATATATTTACTCTGAATTACCTCATATTACATTTTTAAGATATTTTAAACTATTAAAAAATAAAATTCATCAATATATATACCAATTTCATAAAATAATTTTTTTTTCATATTCCATATTTATCAAAAAAGTTGGACCATCGCATGTTAGAAGTCATGAATATTGAGAACAAATATTTTGATAACATATTTTATACTATTTTGGACACACCTCGTATTAATATTAATAATTTAAAGGAATTGTTTGTTCTAAACAAATATTTTGGCATCTAGAACGTGTATTATTTGAAAATAAACGATAATAAAATATAATGAATCAGAAATTGATTTAGGAATATTAAAAATAATACCATATATTATCCAATTATAGAATTTCAAAGTTCATCATACCATTTGTTTATGTTTCCAATTTGGATAGATAGGAATGAAATGGTCATATTATCAGATTAAAATGTCATGATTTTCATGTTATAATAGAAAGATTACTAACATTAGCCTTAGAGGATTGTTAAATTTTATAATATGGGGTGTTCTGATAGAAAAATCATATTTTTTCTAATACATATTTATGGAAACAAAAGAATATGATGCACTAATTTGGATGAAATTTGATTTTGTTTTAATTTTAGAAAAATTGGGAAAACTATTTCCACCGAATTTCTTTGATTCCATGAAATATTAAATGTATCATTTTCCACATGAATCAAAATTTAGAGTACTAGTATAGTTTTGATGATTGTACCCATATTATTGATGAATATATAAATTGATGAAAAACGTATGTGCCAAAGCATCTATTGAAGGGTAAATTGTTGAAGCGTACTAATAAGATGCACTTTTGTGATTTAGAATATAATTATTTCAACCATAATATCCTTATAATCATAAATAAATGTATTTTAAAGATATAATTACTGATGATATAATGAATTATAAATTGTTAGTTTTTAATTAGCCTGAATGGGGATTTGGTGGATCTCAAGAACGATGAATTTTTGATAATGAACAAAACAATGGTCATATTTATCTTCTGATCAGTTGAGAATAAATGACATTATTTGTAAAATTAGTTATAATATCACCTATTATTTGTATCTTTTAAAAAATAAAATAACATAAAATAATTTTTTAATTATATGTTGATCATATTATGAATATTTTACAAAAAATAAACTAGATACTATTGAAGAAAACTGACAATGTAATGTTTTATTTTGATTTCAAAATAGGTAAAATAAATTGATTATGACTGAATATAAGAAATAAATTTTTTAATCAATATTTCGATAATTTTTTTAAAAAAATTCTAGAATCAGAACATGGAAAAAATTAATAATAGATTATTTTTATTTATATTCCCAGTATCGAAATTTTTTAAATATTATAATGTATTTGTGGTTAATGGATTTAATTTTCATACATGTGTATACGATAAAAAAAAAATTTAATAGTGGTGTTTTATTGAAAGGATCTCATCATAAAGAAATTGAAGTAAACTTTTAAGGTATTTCTTGATGAAATAATAGAGTTTTGTTATTTGGGATAAAATTAAATATCAATGTTTAAATGTCATTGTTTTGATATGGGTAGAGATTTAAATATTCATCTATTACAAGGAATAATTTACATTAAATTTAAAATCCTTGTTAGAGTAAATGAACCATTTATCATGGATCGTCAAAAAAATCAAATTTATTAAGAAAATTTTTAGGCTACTTCACGAGATCTAATTTACTGGTGGCGAAAAATAAAACTGAAATACTATGAAGATTAATATCTGAAAAGTGAAATTGGTTATGTTAAAGTGCAAGAAATTGATATTTGTAATGGAAATAACAAAATATATCTTTTACAAATGTAATAAAATATCGATTGTAAGACCCCACAATTATGGCCCTTTGGTGGTGATATTGTTGATGATATAAAAAAGGAATTTAAATTATAAATTGATGATAAAGGTGAAGATCATATAGAAATTTATGATGCTATGAAGGATGATGATGATATTGACATCATCAATGATGATGAAGATAATAATGATGAATGAAGACGTAATTACATTCTAGGATTATTTATAATTAATATATACTGCATGTTTTCAATAATTTAATGACAATAATTTTTTCTTGTTTTATATGGATGAAAAATATATTTATGGGATATTCTATAACCTCATAGATGTTATTCTTCATGTTGATAAATCTGATCACTCATCAATAAAACCATATGTTACTTCCAATAGATCTTTGACTATGAGGGGTCATGTATTATCCAAATTAATGACTACCAAATCTATTCCTCAGTGACATCGACATCTTGATTTTGAACCATGACTGTTGATGTATGTTTAATTGTGTATTTGAGTTAATATTCATTAATTTCCATTGATTAAGTTGTGCATTAATAGTTTAGTTATATCTTTTTACATAAAAAGTTTTCATATGGAGTTGTTATACAGTGGGTGTGATTCTATTAAAATATTGTTATGTACCATGAGTTATGTTTGACAAAATTCCCATTAATGTTTCTCTTCACATTCTTGAGTATTGGATAGTATGTAAATAAATGATATTTAATTCAAAATTTAACTAATTCTTGACATGATAATATTATTTATTTGATGGGATTATTGTATCCCTTTGATGATAGCATGAGGGACAACATCTAGGAGTCATGTGAGATCAATATACATGATCATCATAATTCTTTTATAGAAAATTATAGAAATAGATCAATGGATTGAGATGGAATCATAGTTTATTATCAGTCTTCATATATACATTGACATGATTACATCACATATAATTTTTGGGATATATTTTTCTCTTACGAGATAAAAGATTGTTTAAGAGGTGATCTTCACAAGGATGAAACAATTTGAGGATATATGAGGTCACATATATATATGGTAGCTGCACCTATTTTATTCATCACTTACATATTGATGAATATTTATTTAATAATATATAAATAATTTAAATTTAAAATATATAATATATATTTATATAAGAAGTTGATAATCTAACTATTTCAAGGTTTTTATTTTTAAGTTGATTTACAATTATCCTACCACAAGATAGATAACTAGTGATCGAAAATGTCAGTTTGTAGAAATATATTATTTTTTAGTTTTAAAATTAACTGTAGTAATTATTTTAACTATTTTATTTTCAAATTTTATTTAATGTTGGCATATGTGGCCATGAATTCTCACATACATGATGAGAAGTAGAGACAGACTAAGGGTTGGTACATTGGTGAGAATGGATTTGATGAGGAAATATGGATAAAGACTACTTATTATGGTATAAAGAAAGTTGATTGGTAGGTATTAGTTCTCTATCAGAGCCTACCCATTATTATGACACTACAACATATTTTCCATACATCTTGAGCGGAGATGATGTAATGTATTCTTCATTGTCTATAGAGTATGAGGAGAACATTAAAACTGAGAATGAGGTTATAGAGCGTGTTCATATAGAGAATGAAGAGCTTTATCGAAATTGGTAGTTGGAGGAGGAGTTGAAACAATAATAGTAGGATTAGTATCATAATAAGATTATAGACTTCATGTGATTACGTGAGCATGTTATAGGGCAGATGTTCCATATACCTAGTTCTCTAGATGACCCACCACCTCCACATTGAATTATGATATATTTTGTTGAAAAAAATCTTATGAAGTGCTTTTAATGGACATATTATGGCCAATATGGTTATAAATTCCTATGTATAATATTATATATATATATTTTAGATTTGTTTGGTGTAAATTGATTTCATTTTTTCTGAAAAAAAAAATTTTATTTCCATCAAAAAACATTATTAATGATGAAAAAAATTCCATCTCTAATAACCAATTATGAATAAAATAATATCCCATCACTAACGGTGATGAATTCGATATTTTTTAATAAAAAATTAATTGAAAATGAAAATTTTTCATTGAAAAATTAGTTTCTGAAAACATTTTTACCAACAGGACAATCGTGATAGGCTCTTTTTTCAATTTACTATTTGATATAGTATCCCTTTATGGCTAAACCTTCACACACACCTATGTATATAGTTGTTTTTATTTGAAATATATTATTTTAAATTTATAAAACCAATGTTTTACCTTTTTAAAATATTATAATATTAATTCTAACAATAAACTATTTGTAGTCATTTCATTTAATTAAACAACATTTTTGTAAATTTCGGTTTTGGCTCGATTTAAATGTGACTTAAAATTTAATTAATTTATAATAATCTTATTTATGTCTTGAAAAATCAAAAATATTGATTATAATATCCTACAAAAAAAATTTAATCCTAAAAATGTTCTTTTAATGCAATCCATTTAAAAGAATTACGTGTATTTATATCAAAATTAATATTTGACCCCATTAGAAAATATACTTGATAAAATGATCATTAAATTTTTAATAATAAGATCCTAATTTGGAAAAATGGAAAATTTTAATTTTGTTCATTGAAAAAGTATTTAGAAACATTTAAAGCTAATTAACCAAGTAAACTTATAATTGGTAAAAATTAATTTACTAAGTGTAAATGTCCCATGACATGTTAAAATCATTTTCCAAACTGGATGATTGAGGTGTGACTCAAAAAAACCTCAAATATCCTTCCTCTATTCCTGTTTTTGATCATTTTACCCATTACTATTGACTATTAATTATTTAAAAAGCAAAGGGTTCTTCCAAAAATTCCCTCCTATTCATTTATAAAAAGGTATCCTTACACCACATCATGTTAAAACATTTTTAAAATCCCAACACCTTATTTTTTGAATAATCGTTGGATTTTTTTGGATCTTGTTAATTTTCACATTGACATTTGATTCTTCCTATTTATTATTTGTTTTTCTTTTTTTCTACCTTTATTGGTATTTAAAGTGTGTTTTGAATATTATTTTAGAGTTTGGTAGATATACAAGGAGGTTTTAAGGTGTATGGATGTCAAGTGGGTATGTAACTATAGCTAAAATAACTATATGTATTCCACCATATTGCTGGTGGGAACTACTGTCCAACCGATGGAACTCTTAATAAGGAGAGTTAATATAGGAAACCAATGAGCTAGATAGTGGGGTTCCCTGGATTACATGAATTCTACCTAGAACTACTCAGCAACTGGTGGGATTTAGTGGCCAGCCGATGACACCATTATTGGTGAATAATTGAAGGGTTTTATTTTATTTTCACCTCCTAAACCCCTCTATTATATTTCATTTATATTATCTATTGGACCTAATTCAAGCCATTCTACTTTAGAAACACTATTGTTGAGGTTTTTGCCCATCCATCCTTGTAACATCTAAAATAGAAACATGGGGTAATGTGTTAAATAAATTATAGTGTGTCCAATCATGATGTGTTAAATAATTATCATTTCCTTCTCTCTCTCCAATGTAAATATGAGTTGATCCTCAAGTTGTTGTTGGATCCAAATCAGAATGTGGTTTTATTTAATTTTAAGACTCTTAGTTGATTGATTCTATCACTTTTGACACATTGATTGAGGATCCCATGCTGGTTCAAGGAGATACCATGATTGCAGTAGGTGTTTTTGTAGGTTAATTCTTATCAATTAAATCCATTTATGTTTTATTGTATTTAATTATATTTTTAAATTTTTTAGAAATCTTGATTTATCTTTCTTGATTAATTTTTTTACATGTTATGGTGTGTGCATGTTGAACCTTTTTGGTATGGATTGTCTCTCAATGTGATGATCTTTGGAAAAGGAATTTTAGTTGTAATCAATTATTTGAAGAGTTAATTTTATAAATATTTATTGTTTAAAGAAGGAACAGAATGATATTTGACATGAAATGTAATGAATTGTTATTGAGGAATGAGTTTGGATGAAATACATTTGATGTTGGTTATTAAAATAAATATAATTAATTGAAACTTATTCCTAGATACTCTTAAAATGATTGAATCCAATGATTTTAGAGAGATTGAATTGATTATAATACACTTGTATGATTTATTTATTTGAAGAACATGGGATAAATGGTAATTAGGTGAGTATCCATGGATATACATGCTTGGTTTTTGAAAACTCTACATAGAAGAGGATTGATAATGAAAAGGACGACTATAATTACTAAGGTATGAGGGTAGTTATTTGGGATGGGTTTTATTCCCCCTTGGATTGATATTTAGGTATGTTTTAACACTTAGATTCATTATTCATAAGGAATGTGAAGAACCATGATCTCTAAAATAACAAACCTTAATCCTTATTACATTGGGATGTGATTGAATAAAATTTAATCATGCTATGGTTTATAAATCAAATTACATATTTTTATTTTGATAGATATTATTATTCATTCATATTTTGATAGATATACACTTTTTTACTATTTTAGACATTCAATTTGAATGTTTCAACAAAAATTATTATTATTAGTGAAAAGAGTATTATTCCATGTTTTATTTAAAATTTTGTAAATTTTATTATCTTGATATAGATTTCCTATAAAATAATTAGTGTGATTCTATTGGATTAGTGTTTCTCATGCACTACATTTACCTTTGTGTGTTTGAATAAATTAATATACTATGTCCATGAAAAGGAAAATAACTACAAGGAGAAATGGGTGTTCTTATTAGTAGTAACAGGGTAATTTTTAGTGATCAGTGGATTATGTGATCCACCGGTTAATAGAAAATATTATGATGATGTGTTAGATGGATCATGTGATGACACGAGTTGATGTTTCATTTTTAGAATTTTACATATTTATATGTATTAAGCATACCTTGATCATTGTTTTGGCATGATATATATGTATATATTTTTTCCACCGATTTTTATCTTTTTGTGTAGAAATACTTCCCTCTTGATTGTTGTTGATACCCATAAACAAGTCACTAGACACCAAGATTAGGATCTCCCTTTAGATCTTTATAGGATTGATTTTTGGTATTAGTTACGTGGATTACAAGGGTTGGTTCATCAAAAATATAAACATATGGAGGTTAAATCTCTTCATGAATGTCTGTATGCAGTTTGAGATGTCCTTGTAGATAACAGATAAGTTTTTCTGAGATTAAGGGGTTGTTTACGAATGATTTTATAGCCATATCACATCTTAACTAGACTTAGGATTCCATATATGGTTGGGAGAATATTTCATTGAGAAAATAAGATGATCTGATTCTCGGATTTTTGGAAACATTGATATTTGTTTTTTGTTCACTTGTTGAATTATGATTGATAATGTTGGTGATTCTATGTATGAGGAATAATAATTACTTGTGATTTTTTTGTATAGTACCATTCTAAATTAATATGACCACACATACTTGAATATGGAGTTAATAGTGAAGAATAATAAGAAAACCCTTTTGTTAACCAAAATCTAAAGAGGTTATAATGTATATAGTCCATGTTTTGGGACAAGGTGTTTCACCTTCCACTATTTTAGGCTTAAGGGGTTATAAATAATAGTGAAGAGAGAAAATATTTTCCCTAAGAGCTTCTTTAGTAGAAACCACAGTCAATCTAGTGTATTAATGGTCCTTAATTGGTAGAGTATTGTTTAAAAAACATTTATAAATTCTTTATGTTCATAGAGATTTCATATTTGATTATTGTAAAGTGTTTCATCATAATGATTAAGAGTACTAATTGTATTTGCTGGGATGTGGTAGTTATAGGAAACGAGAAAGAGGGATTTGAGTGGAAGGTTTTAATGGATCTTTTTATGGAGCATTTATACGTAGAGTTAATCCTTTTTGTCTTAGTCCATTTAGATTTTTTAAATTTATCAAGGTGATCAAATAGTGAATCAATTTTTTAATCATTGAAGAACTTGATCCATTATAACTTAAAAAGTGTTGAATGAGAAGCTGACATCCTAGAGGATTCAGATGTTTCTTTGACTAGATATCAATTCTCAGGTCTCCCTTCCAAATATAACCATCTATAATGAGGTTCTAGATAGGGATATGATGGCTGAAATTGATCATTTTGGTAATTTTTGGGTCAAAGGAGTTACTCTTACTATTAGAGTCAATATTATTGGTTATTTTAAAGGAACGATATTGAATAGTGATTATTTTGGTGGAAAACATAGTGGTGGTCTTTGATCACAAATTTTCTCAAAAACATCTATACTAATAGATAAATGACCTTTGTTTCATAACTATTGTGTAATGTTGAGGAATAAATGTGTGCTTGCATGAAGATACTAAATATTTAGAGATCATATGGATAGTCAAGGAACTTATAGATTTTATATATTTTCTTAATTCTTCTACATAATTGTACAATCTCTTCATTACTGAGATGATCCATATTGTAGATAGATGATTCCTGAAAAATAAGGTTCTATCAACATGCATAAAAATTAACCAACGTCATATACTAGCTGAGCTTCCAGTTGGATCTGATGTGGGTCCAGTGACCTTGAGAGTAACCATTACTATTGATTCATATTTAGAAACTAATTTATTTTTTACCGGAACCTCTTATTCTTCGTTATAATCCTTCACTGTGGATTTGTTTATTCTTCACATAGAAATCGTGCCTTATGTGATGGACATTTCAACACATCATTGGATAAATACAGAAAATATTCTCTGGTGTCCCTCTTACACTTACACTCTTTTAAAAATTTACATCATCTAGGAATTTTTTTTTGTTATATGAAGCCTATATATTTCATTATTGGGATCTACTGGTTGGTGGTTTACAAAGATAGGATTGAAAGTTATCTTCAATCGGTCTACATTACTTCCCCTATTGGGGTGTTTCATGTTTTTCTTAGAGAATGTTAGATGAGGTCTAGATGAGAAGGATCTAATCGTAGTGAGATGAGTATGATGATATCAATGTGTAATTTTTTTAAAAAGATATGGAATATTCATGTGGTGATCTTCACCCAGTAGCTATTGAGTCTCTAGATGTTTTCTTATTAAATATTTCTATATTTCTAACATTGAGGGAGGTAGAATTATATTTCAACTCTATTTATAGGTTTTTATCTCACATGAATCCCATATTAGCATATAGAACTAGATAAATTGAATGAGTTAAAGGATTAGTTGGATGAATTGATGATCAATGTATTAATTTTACCAAGTCTGTCACCTTGATGAACACCAATTATTTTTTCCAAGAAGACCTATGGAAGACTTCACATGTATATTTATTTCTAAAAGATAAATTATGTTATAATTAGGAAAAAGTATCCATTTCTCCAAATTGATGACTCTTTTGATCATCTAAAAGAGGTTTAGTGATTCTCTATGATTGTTCTATAGTTGGGATATCACCAACATAGGATACTGGAGTCTCATATCTTGAATAGTTCATTATGATAATGTATGGCCATTATGAATATATTTTATACCATTGAGTCTGAGTAATGATACTTTTATGTTTGTGGTGATTTTGAATAAGATCTTCCCCAGGTATCTCAAATATTTTGTTGTGGTATTTTTGGATGACACATTTCTTTAATCTAAAACTAAGGAGGATAACACACTTTAATTGAGTATAGTTTTGGACATCTAGATGTATCACCGACTTAGTACCAAGCTATCAATGCTATAATTCTAGATTTGAGAAGTGAATTTCTTTGTGCATGTTATCTCAAAACATTTTATCTCAATTCATCATGATAAATTGATGATGTTATGTTATGGGAGAGACCCTAGAATATCATTATGATTTATAGATTCCATATATTTGATGTTATTATATTCAATTTTTAAATTTTTTTTATATGTTTTATTCTCCTATGAATTATCTCACTCACTAAGTATAGAATTTCATATTTAATTTTAAATATAATAATACCATTGATGATATGATGTTTATTTTTAGCTCAACTCCAATGTTGAGACTTCCAAGGGATGGGCATGGATATGTGGTTTTTATTATCAATCCGAATTTTATTTGGGATGAATTCACATACATGGTGATCACATGGTGGACTTTTTTTCTAATACTTCATAATCATTAGATGAAATATCCCACACAAGATCTCAATATCAAAACATTAATGAGACCTCTTAAGAGTTGGTGGAAATACCTTTTTAGAGAAAGTTTTAACATTCAATCTATTCAAAAAATGTTGGTTTATATATTATTTTAAAAGTATTCGAATATTTGTCATTCGTTATCTATGTAATACAAAAATTATTTGGGGTTTGAAATTTACTACACCCCTAGAAATGGGATTATGGTTGCTGATACTCTGAGTAGTAAACTACTATCCCATTCCATGAGGGAATTTTCATAAGAATGGAAAATCAATGATCTATTTTCTCACATGCATTTGGATTTTCGGGATTATGGGAATGAGGTTCTCTTGGATAAAATGCAGTTTTCATCCTCTCATATTAATGTTATCATCTATGAGTAATATCTTTATGATTAGTTATTAGTCATTAAGGATTCTTTATATTACAGGGAGACTATTTGTGAAAGGACTCTATCATTAAAGGATAACCTTTTCTTAATGAACATTTATGTCATTCCATTTACTATGTGAAATTATATATTATTATATTTTAATCATTACTATTGGGTGATTCACACATATATGATGATGTTTTTTAGGATATTAGGTGTCAATTGTGGTGTCTACCTACGAAACAAGTCATCACTGCTTTTGTTTCCCTTTGTTATACTTATAGAATGGTCATAGTTGATCTTCCGAAGAATTTGAGTTTTCTTAAACCCATTCCTATGATAAAATGGAAGTGGTACAAAATATTGATGGGCATTGTGGTTGGGTTTTAATATACTCTTTTAGGGAAGAATATGATTTTGGTGGTGATGGACTGATTAATCAAATCAGATAACATTATTCCCATTCATGATACTAGAAAACTTGAAAACATGTAAAATCTATACAAGGAGGGTATATTGGATTACATAGTATTTCATCTTCCATGATTTCAGATAGGGATCGTCGGTTCACATCTCATTTTGATCGAGGATTACATGTGCTAATGGGATCCCTAATAAAGATGAGCATAACATACCATCCTAAGACATGTGGTCATATAGAACGGGCCATAAAGATTTGTGAGTACATGATTAATTATTATGTCCTTGAATTTGGAGGGTCGTAGGAATTTTTTTTCGAATTGGTCATGTTTTCCTACAAAAATAGAAACCTTTCATCCATCAATATAGAACCCTTTAAGTCATTGTATAGTTATTCATATAAATATACACTATATTGGTTGTAAAGTGATGATTCTAACCATTTTGGACCTAGATTGGTCTAGGAGATTATGAAGAAGATCCATATGATTCAAAATATATTGGTGAATATGAATGGTTGAGACTTGTGTTCTTATATCTGTTTCTAAGAATATGAAATATTTTTTAAAAATTAATTGGAGAATATAAAGTACTTTTCATATTGAGGGGTATTTTCTATTTTGGTTTTGTGTGATTAGAAATTATCCTTATATTATATCATATATTAATACTAATTATCTAAAAACATTTATTTGAATTCACTCACACAAGATACATGTAAAACCCATACTCATTATGAACATCTAATGAGTCTGTGCAAAAATATTTATGATGTAGGGTGAGAAAAAAATTTCTCATGTTTTTAAAAATAGAGTTAATATCCTTTTATAACTATCCTTTAAATTATTGGAAATCTTTTTATAAAATATATAACATTTTATGTAACAAAATCATTAAAAATATATATATTTAGGATTTTAAGAATTACAATCATAAAGAGTACGATTAAAAACCAATAAAAATATATTCCATTTTGATAACACTATTTTTCATCAAAATATAGTAACCATTGAAATATAAAATAAGAAGTATACATAATTTTCAATATAATTTCATTGAAAATAATATATTTTTTTGGTAATGAAAGGATACATAGAAAACCTTAACAAATAATTCGGGACACCAATAGTATCAATTTTGAGAAAACATCCATTTGAGTTCATGGGTTTACTCATCATTCCTCAACACTACATATGATACCAAAGCCCAATGTTTAATAAAAACGTTTTTAATGAGGATTGATATTTTCATTTATTTTTAATCAAAAAATCATTATGAAAACCTCATAAATTATTTCCAAGAGAAAAATAATTTTATATCACATAATCATTAGTAAAATCAGAACATAAGAAAACAAAAAAAGGGTTTGGGGAAATCCATATTCTATAATAATGAATTATATTAATTATTATAATGAGGGATATTGACATATGAAAAGGATTTTTAGGAAAATAATGGAATTTTAATGACTATAAAAGTGTATGTTGATATCTATAAACATGAATAACATCAATATGTTTAAAATGAAATTTCATGTATTAAATAATATCTTTAAAACAGAATGATAAATTTTAATCCCACTTGAAATTTGTAAATGAAATTATATAAGTAATATCTTCTTGAATAGGTTTATAAAAGAAAATATATCAAAATTATGTTTTTGGAGTCCATAAAACTAGAGATTCATAAAAATAAACTTTCCTAGGAAGAAAGGGTATTTTTGAAAATAATTTGAATTTTTTAAAAAATATATGTCACCCTACATAAGGATTTTAGTAATATATATGATTTTTTGAAAATAAGAGAACCCTTTAAAAACGGTTTGTATGAAAATAATATTGGTTTAGAAATTTTTAAAAATTAGAAATACCCTTACATAAAATAGGAGAAGAAAAAGATGGAAGCCACTTCCTACTACAACGGTATAAACATTTAGAAAAAGTGTATATATATATATATACATATATACATATATCTCATCAACGGGGAGTTTCTAGGGAACAAGAAGGACTACATATATTTATAAGCCATAAATGTACATTGATGTTTTTAAAATATGGATGAATTCCTAATTTAATTTGTAGGATTTGATGAAATTCCCAGTATAGTGATATTTACAAAATGTAAAAATATTAAGATACGTATTTAGATTTTGTTCAACAAAATTCCATGATTTTATTATTTGAGGAAATTGGGTTTCCACTACATTGCAATTTTAGCTGAAGTATATAGTTACACAAGCTATAATTTTGATGGAGATTAATATATATATATATACTAACATCATCTGTCACTGTATAAGATTAGGAGTAAAATTATGACCCTAATAGGTATTAATGAACTATGTATAATCATTATTTTAATTGAAATTGATTCATTTTAGTTACATATATTAATATATATTTTCACCATGTCTGGATAACCCTGGGATGTAGAGATCAAAAAAAATTATATTTGATCTACAAATGATGATAATTGATTTTTCATTTAAATAAATTGACAAGAGGTATTTCTCGATGGTCTGTGATTGTAGTCAAGGTAGAATACATCAACATGAAGGAAAGAAGGAGATGACTTAAAGTTTCATAGTTGAGGAAAAAGAGGATGACGAATGATCAAAAATCCTAGATGGTAAGGAATGAAATTTATTAGACGTCTCATAATATAAAAAAATATTTTTAATGGGTGAAAAATACCTGTGATTTCTGAATCCAACACTGATCTTCTATATGGTTGAAAATGTTAATATATGTTAAGTGCTTTTGTGGATAATTCGTACCATGTATCTAAGGAATCATTACCCAAAACACTCACACACTTGACACTACATATCTTGTTTGACCCACATGGTTTCACTAACAACCTAACATGTCTTATGCGTGGACACCATGTGCACGATTCATGGGCCCTATGAATTCCCAAACGCTACTTACTGTCTATGGTTGGCCATGGTAGGCCACTCCCACATGGTTAACACAAAATGTCCCACATGTTTGGTTGAGGGTTCCCAAGGTTGGCTTTGACTTGGATAAAAAATTTATGAAGTAAATTTAGAATTATCATTCTTCTAAAATATAATAGTATACTCATATTAGTGTATGTTTATATTGGCCATAACGTTTCTATTCTCCTGAAATTATGTTACTGATATATTATTTATTATCATATTTATACCAACTGTATTAACTTAAATACGTTTCATAATATTATCACTACCAAATTAATTAAGTCTTATAATTATTTAAAATAATAAGTTATTAAATATAATTATAATAGTAGAAACCAAATATTTTGAAGACTATAAATTTCATTTCAATGCAAAAGAACATGAATATAATTAATTTTTATTTTTTATAAAAAATATGTTTTTTAAAATTATTAAATATATTTCACCATATATGTAAACATTTATTTATATTCAGATATCCATTTCTATAAATATTTAGGTATTATTTTTAAAAAAAAAATATTTTTTACCAAAATAATTTTGAATACATTTTAAAAAAAATAAATAAATTTATTAATTGTAAGTCATTTAATTTTTTTAATAGGTATTTAATACAAATATAACAAAATAATTATATTTTGATTAAAATAGAATTTATATTTTTCAATAAAATAAATAACCATTGAAATTATAAAAGAGTAATATTTTTATAATTTTAATATTTTAACCAAATTTATACTTGAAAATATAATTTGACTATAGAAAAACATATAATTTAAATAAAATAAAATTTTAGACTATTTTAATTATGAAACCAATTATTTAAAAAAATTATAGAAATATTGTTATTTCATGAATTATTGGAATGTTACATTCTCTTTCCCCCCATTAAAGAATTAAACACTCACAAGTCTTTTTTCATAACTATAGAAATTATGAATTTCCATTTTTAAATTATGGTAAACCAAGAATAGAGAAATTCAATATTTTTAAGGCTCATTTAGTAACCTAGAAATAGAAAAAAAAACCTATATATATTATATTATCATCAATAAAATATTTCATATTCTCTATTAGTGTCTAAACCATTACTCTCCTACCAAATGTGACAACGTGAGACCTATGATCACAAATCCAATGATAAAAAATGTTGTATGTTTTTTATAAAAATTAATAAAAAATATACGGTCCTTTACATATCAAAATTCATGGACTATATATAATTAGGATGTTAAGGAATAATAATTACGTTATAATAGATTTTGGAAAAAATTATTTATAAAAAATTGTTTGACCTAACTCACTCTAACTCCTTCATGACGAAAAAAAATCATTTGGAACATTTAATTATCATTTGAAAAACATTTTGAAAACCTTGAGTGGGAAAAAAATTCTTAGTTATGGGTTTTATAAATAGGTGTAAAAACCATTTATAATGATCATAAAAATGATTTGAAATATTTTATCAAATATAAAACATTTCATGTAATAAATTATTTCTAGAATACAACATTAGTGTTTTCAAAATAAAAAACATTGAATTTACACATACAAACCATTTAAAATACATATCACTTGGAAAACCAAAATATATTTCAAAATATAATAAAATTCAAAATATAAACATTTATATATAATTAGTGGTATTAAACATTTCTTTGAAAAAAATATCTTCTTATGGAATGAAATGAATCTTGGACACTCTTAATAAATCCTTGAAGCCACTAATAATATCAGTTTTAGGATGATGTCCATTTAAGAACATGGGTTCAATCCCCACTCCTTATCACCATATACAATACACAAGTTCCATGTTTTATAAATTTTTTATAGGTGTTTATTTAATCTTTTTCTTTGTACTGAAACAACCACTCTAAAACTATATAAAATATTTTCATGGAAAATAATTTCATATCACATAATATTTTTAAAAATAATAATTTATGAAAAACCAAAATGAATGGAAAATACATATTCCATAATTAAAACTCACAATAATACCTATATTGAATGATATAAATTATGCATATGATTTTCATGAAAATCATGCAATGTTAATGATTATTATAGAATAAAACCATATCTCTAAAAATTATTATCATGCATTTGTTTAAAATGAAATATCATGCATAAAATAATAACTTTTAAAAACAATGACAACTTTACAACCCTCCTAAATATTTTATATGAAATTATCTAAATAATATCTATTCGAAACGTTTTGAAAAACAAATTATTTTCTCTCACTATTAGGATTTTGAAATACCTAAAACAAGATCTTCTTAAAATAACCCTCCCTTGAAAAAAGGGATTTCTTGAAAAATAATATGTAATTAAAAAATAGAAATAAACATACATATCGGTTCCAACAAACTATTTTTTCATGAAAATAAGAGACCCTATAACAAAGGTTTTTCTAGAAAATCATCTTGGAATAATTTTGTCTTAATTTGAAACTCACTTGACTCAAAATAAAGAAAAATAATGAGTAAATGAAGTTCCTACTATGAGTTCTTAAATATTTTAAATAGGGCAATAATGATAGAGATATTGTTTGGTGGGGTCTTTATAGGTAATAAGAATCTATTTATATAGGAAAGCCTTCACTATAAATTCATGTTTAAAAAATTCTGATGAATGTATAATTTACATTTGGGGATATGAATAAATCACTTTTATAGTGACCCTAACATTAAATAAAAATATTTAGATATGTACTATGATTATATTCCACAAAATTATAAGATTTGATTATCCAAGGAAATTGTTTGTCCACTAGATTATGGTGCATGTTGAAGAATACAGTCAAAAGAGCTTTAATATTGAAGGATATTAATATATATATATATATGTTATCATTATTTCTTCATGTGTAGGATTAGTAGGAGGGAAACAATTATTTTGACGGATTGTAACAAATTCAATATAATATTATAATTAAATATGATTGACTCATTTTGTTTATATACATTTATATATTTTTTTAATGCATGAGATAACATTCAATATAAGAAATCACAAAAATATACATTTAAAGATGAAAAATGATGACAATGTATTTTTCATTGAAAAAAAATGAATAGGGTGACATTGATCTAGGATATGCTTGTAGTGGAGGAACAAGACATCAATGGAAAGAGAATACATGGATGAAATTATGTTTCCAAAGTTAGGCATGTGAGGAAGATGAAAAAATAAGGAACACCAAATAACTATAATAAAATAAATGAGATGGATCATGATATAAATGTATGTTTTTAATTGGTGAATAGTACACATGGTTACTGAATCTTGCATAAAAAATTTGCCTGGTTCTGCTCTTGAATATATGTTATGAGCATCCATGGAAAGCCTATTCCAAGGCACCATGGTATTGAAACATGAAACAATATCACACTCACCAAAACGTGTCCATGCAACCAGCACAATTGCACTAGAAAACCAGTGTTCACTACGTACACAACATTTGCAAACAATGTGTGCAATAAATCAGTGTTATGCATGCTTAAACACTAACTTTCACCCATGGATGGCTACGGTATACCTCACCCACATGCTTGACCCAGAGAGTCCGAAATGTGTGGTTAGAGATTCCTTGGTTGTCTATGAGGTGACCAATTTTTTATAATAACTTATTTTATAATTAATTATTTTTCTAAAATATTTTATTATAAAATTATTCGAAAATGTTGACACTAGTATTGATATTTTCATTCTCATGAAGTTATGTTAATGATATATTGTTTCTAAACTTATTAATACCAACTATATTAATTTATAAAAATTTCACATAATTATAAATCAAAATTTAAATAAAGTCTATAAATATTGAAATTAATTAGTTACACAAAAATAATAATAATATATTTTAAAAAAAACGATAAATTACATTTCAATGTATAATCACAAGTATATAATTATTTTTTATTTTTTATTCAATATAAGATTTAAATGAATATTTAATATATTTAACCAAATATGTAAACATTCACGCATATTAATGCATTTACATCTATTAATGACTAATTATTATTATTTTAAAATTTTTTTGTTATTAAGAATAATGTTTGATACGTTTTCACAATAAATAATATAATTACACACTAAAATTAATTTTACATTTTAAAAAAGGAATTTTATAAAGATTTAACAAAATAAATGTTTTAAAATTATTAAATGTATTATATTAATCAATAAAAATATTACCCCTTGAAAATAATAGAAAATTTAATATTTATTATAATTTTAATATTTTCACCGAATGTATACTTAAAATGAAATCGAATATAGAAAAAAAATCTAATTTTATATTAAATAATACATTATTTATTTTTATTATGAAACAAATCATTTAATAAAAATTTAATTAAAATAAAGTTATTGCATGAATTATTAGGAGGTTACAACCTCCCAAATAAAGTAATTACACACTCGCTGTTATAATATTGAAACTAATATTTTCTTGATTTTCTATTTTCAGAATTAGGAAAACTAGTACTACTAAAATTATATATTTTTAAGGGTTACTAAATTAATCAAACCTTAAAAATAAAACCTATAACAATTAAATTTTCATCAAATGTATATCGCCTAATTTCTAAATATATCTAAACCATTTCTATAATACCAAATATTATAGTTAAGACCCACGCTATCTGATTTGGTTCTAAAAACATTATGTATCTATATAATTTTAAAAAATTAACTAAAAATATAATGTCCTTTACATATCCAAGTATCGTTTCACATTATCTTTTTCAAGATTAAGAGGAATCCCAAAAACATGTTATAGTTTAACGAAAATTATCTATAAAATTTTATTTGAACTTCACTTGAACTAACTCTTTATCAAAGCCAAACACCTTTGGAACTGAAATGTGATTGTGAATATAATTTTGAAAACATAGTGTGAGAATAAGTTTTCCCAGTAATTGGTTTAAAAAATAGGATTACAGCCCATTTATAACTATCTTAAAAACACTTTTAATACAATTTTCCAAATATAATACACTTTATGGAATAAATTATTTTATATAATAATTATTTATGTTTTTAAAATTTAAAATATTTGAAATTAGTATTCAAAACCATTAAAAATTCTTATCACTTTGAAAACAAAATTTTATTGTAAAATATAATATACATTGAAATATAATCATGGATTTATCCATAAATTTATAAAACCATAATTTGAAAATATTAAAATTTTATAAAATGAAATGATACTTGGAATCCCTTAATAAATCTAGGAGTCCACTAGAAGTATCACTTTTGAGATAATATCACTTTTAATTTATGGGTTCACTCCCTATTCAAAATCACTACATACAATACACAAGTTAAAAATTTAATAAAAACCATTTTGTATAGTGTGTTATTTTCCCAATTTATTTGAAATAAAAAACCTTTAAAAAAAATTAATTATTTTCAAGGGAAATTCATTTTATACCACATAATTTTATAAAAATTATGAATTATGTGTAAGGCCTCAACCTTAAACATTAAATAATATTGAATTAAGTTAAAAATTCATATTGATGCTTTTTTCACGCTTAGAGGATTGGATAATTAGTTCAAAACATATTCAAAACAACTTGAATTTTACATGCAGACACTTATACTATGTATCCATTTTCATTACAAAATAAAAACTCTTAAATAATGAAACATCTTTAGTTTAATTTTTTCAACAGCATGAGGTTTCTTGGATCCCATTATTGACCCTATTCCACTTTAAGTCCACTGAAAAACATTTCAAAAACATAGGATTATCATAAAAAACATTGTAAGGGATACATAAAGAAGAAAAAATGATATTTATCAAAACACATGAAAACCATGAATACATTACATTAAGTAATAATTTTCACATTAAAGAAGTATAAAAATAAATTTCTCTAAATATAATATCATTGCTTAGCCTTTTTTGTAACCAAAAGATTACCATAAAAACCATAAAAAGATTCAAATATTGCATAAAGGTAACTTGAGACATAAACAGACTTAAATGGGGTAACCATACAGTTGACTTCCACACATATCTCTAAATTAAATAGCCATTCGACCGACTTACATACCCAATTAATTAGAGGTCATAATGTAACCACCAATCCTTTGTCTATCATGGAACCACCCATAATTTGGTTTGTCACGTAACAACCTATCATTGAATTATCATGTAACCACTTATTAAATGTACAAGTACCATTACATAATCAAAACACATAGAATATTACAAATATCAACATTTCAATAATAATATTTCATTTGAAATCACAAGATATAATTTCAAGATATTGAAATAATCCATCCATTTCCAAAACAATTTCAAATAAAAAAAACACCCAAAAATAAATTAGAGATTTCATTTCATTTTAAAAACATGAAGGCTTATAGAGGAAGCAAAATAATGATTACGGAAGCATAGATATCATTGTCACCAAAAATATTAAAAACATTCTATTTATCATTTAGTAAAAATCTTCGTAGATAAAATATTACCTTTAGTGAAATAAAAAATCAAACGGTTTTTTATCCACCATGTAGTGAATGAGGTGTATATTATCAAAATATATATCAATGAAAGATGATTCATTTGAAGAACCTCACATCATGTATGACATGAATAGTTTCTCATTTAATTAAATAAATAATAATCTTATGTAAATTTATACTTTCATCCGAACCTTGTTCTAGTTTATTATAACTTTTTTATCACCTATTATCATATTATAAAAATTACATAATTACTTATGTTAATAATATCATACATTTTTTCAAAATGCATTAACTGAGTCCAAAATGAACTTTTTATAATTAAAAATTTTCCATATGGTCAAAAGTCCATTATCTCCAGATTATTATTCGTATATATATATCATATATATCTGTTATATATGTATTCATAATTTTCCATAACATCTGGAAATAATGAATGAAATCCATTGTTCATGGTGACGGTAAGCTATATGTACGCATGAATGTTACATTCATTTTTATTTCGTATTTAAATAAGTTAAAACTAAATGATACATAGATATATTATAATTACAGTATAATATCATACTATTTATATTAAATAATTTCATTAAGTCCATACATTATATTTTTAATTGGTGGCATGAACGAGTCATATCACTTTGAGGGGGAGGTAATCCGCACATCCTCAAATGAAATTATTATGTTTACACATCATGAAAAGCATAATGAAATGTGGAAAATAATAATTAAAGAAGTATTAAGAAAATATAAACATAATATATAACCTATAAATATAGTTCCATCATAATGGCTACCATGATAGTTGGTAGCAGAAAATTGAATAATCATCGTTTCATGAGACAGTAGTTCGCCGTACATAGATATAGTATGTTCGTATCCAATTTATTGAGGTGTGTTTAAGTGTATTTCTAATCCTTATCATAAAAAAATACTAGTATATTTATGATACTGTTGTTTGGAAAAAACATAATGAAGAGAGTTTTGCGGGTTGGAGAAGGAAAATAAACAAAAGAGGCTTGAACAAAGACATTACCTCAAATCAGGTAACTCTTTTTGATTTAAGATACAAGGATTCCATGAATTTAATTCTTCCAAATGTATGAATTATATGAGGAAGTGAGAGATGATGGGAGATTATTTGGTCTGGGGATGGATGATAGATGGGGCTTGAGAGGTGTGAGTAAGGAGTCAAAGTTGATTCCCTTTTTTAATAGGGAGGATGGGTACTTTAGGAAGGTATTAAAATATTATTTTATTATAGAATGATTTTTGGTATAAAAAGTTCCAAAACACATTTAAATACAATATAAGTTAATTATTGTTTTAAATAATCTCAAAAAATAGTTTTGAATGAATATTTTGTTTCAAATTTAACCTTACCATTTATCATTAACCCTTAGTTAACTAATTATCTCTTACCATGTTTTCTTGTATATTCATAAAATATGGATAATATATTAAACATAAAATGATAGTAGAACCAAAATATGTTCATTAATGAAATTTTCCACATTATATAAGTCATTTTTCCGAATATTAGTTTTTTTTTGTAATTTTATATCATTTAATAAAATAGTATTTGTTTTTAAAACTCACATATGTCATTTTTTATACTATTCATATCAGGATTTTTTAAAAATTCATTTCAAATATTTTATTTCAAAAAAAATAATTAATTAATATATATAAAGTCAAAATTATACCTCAAATTTGTGTGTGGCATAAAGGTTTCTAAATAAATTTATTTAAATATTTATAATCTTGTTTTTATAAATATTCATTAATAAAGAAATCACTTCATCATCATTGTGTGATAAATACATTTAATTTTTTTTACTAAAAAATATAAATAAAATACCATGATGTATGAAATATTGTTCTATTTGAAATAAAAATTTATAGTCGAATAGATCCCTTATATAACCCCATATAAAAATTGTTTTACTGAATGATACATGTTTATGTTATAATTTTTGTATCCTTAAATTAAAAGTAATAAAATATCATTTTCACATCCATCTGGCTCCATGGGGTCCCAAAATTGACCCAAAGATGCCCATGGATGGACATGTATCACCAAATATGATTTGGACAAATTTTACAGTAGCACAAAATTATTAAAATAATATTATTTTACCCTTATTACCAGATTTACCAATATACCATTGTAAAAAAATATTTAATAAAGTTACTATTAATAATGTCTAAAAATAAAAGGTACCTATTTAAAAATTTTGGACATTCTGATTAAAAATATTGAATCAATTTTTCCATATTCAAAATACCTAAGTGGAAGAAAATATATAAATATTAATTCCCATTTTCAAAACAAAATGTGTGTTTTTTAGAAGTGAAAACTATAAAAAGATTGACATGTATTTATGTCTAAAATAAATTTAAAATTACCTCTAATGACTAAAATTTTATTAAATGATAAAATCATAATCAAATTACACATTCAGAAAAATTTATAGGAAATTCTATATATATAACAAATTAGATGAAAGGGTAGTTTTGAATTAAAATGTAGTGTTTTCCACTGTGCATTAAAAAATTACATTATCAAAAAAATACCAATAATTAACCCAAATGAAATTATTATGTCCCGCTTCTATTGAAGAAGATTATTTTTTAAAATGGAAGATATTAATGTTTCAAAAACTATATTTATAAATTGTTCTCCATCAAATGGTGGTAAAACAATCTTTTAAAAAATTAGTGTACTTATGCTTAAAATTGGAATAATTCTCATTTTATGCCTTTATATGTTATTGGATAAATGTAAAAACATTTAACAAACATGTTTAAATAATAATATGGTATGTTTTGTTCATTCCCACCAACATAATACCTTGGATTTAACTACTATTTATAATAATAATATTATATTGTCATTATATTTGTATGTATAAGTAAACCTTGTGTGCAACATAAGATTTCGGAGAAACCCATTGGAGTGTGTTATATACTCCATCAAACAAAGAATCCCCATTAAAGTGAAAATAATATTTAATTCACAAATATTAATAAATATGAAAATTAATATTCTTTATTTACCTCGATGTTACATCCTCCTCACATTAGGAAATTACGTCTGCAAAATTTTATTAACATATTAAATAAGTGAGGGTATTATTCGCTCATCGCATTTTTAGATTCCCATGTTACCTCTTAAAACAAATGGTTTTTCCTGAAAACCTTTACATAATTAATTACGTTATTCTGTGAAACGTTCTCTATTCATTCAAGAATCTGGACTGGTTGCTCCACATAAGAGAGATTCTTTAACAACTAAACTTCCTATGGGATCAAAACATGGGATGGATCCATTATATATTTTATCCACAGTGAAACTTAAAAAATATTGTGTACGTGGGATAAACATGAATTTGAGCCACTCTATAGGTAACAGATCTATCTTTCTCATGGAATTCATGGGGTCAAATGAACCGTGGAAACAGCCATCACTTGTTACCAAAACACATCACACTTTTCCATGGATAAACATCGAGAAATACATGATCACTTACCTCGAAAGATACATACTTCTTCCGGTTTTCCTCATAACTTTTCTTCCTACTCTGAGCTGTTCTCACATAATTTTGAATCAAATAAAAATTTTATTCCATACCATCTACTAATTTTAGCCCTATCTACATCATTTCACCTACATCATCCCAAAATGATGGATTTAGAATCCACTTTTCATATAATGCCTCAAATGGTCCCATATATATATTGGAATGAAAACTGTTATTATAAAAAAACTCAACCAAAGAAAGGTGTTGGTCCAAAAATCTGTAGAAATACATTGAAGGAGCACATATCATATCTTCCAATGACTGAATTGCTTAATCTGACTGCCCATATGATTGAGGATGAAAAGATATTATGAAATTTATTTCTGTACACAACGACTACTTAAGGCCCTTCCACAAGTTAAAAATTAACCAAGGATCACGATCAGATACAATTGAAAGAGGATCTACATACGACATAAAAGACTCATTAATATACAATAGACAGATTTAATCTGGGGACATAATATATAGAATAGGAAGAAAATGAGTTGATTTAGTCATTCAATCAAAAATAACACATATTTCATTGTTACCTCGAGACGTATTTGGTAATCCCACTAATAAATCCATGGAAACATTTTCCCATTTCCACTCAGCCATTACAAAAGTATGAATCATCCCTTTCGGTAACTGAAATTATAACATGACCTATTTACAAGTTATACACTTCATAGTAAAGTCATCAATGCCTATTTTCTTTCTATCCCACCAGTAATACTCACAGACATCTATTTACCTTTTAGTACTGCTTGGATGAACTTAAAATAGAGAACTATGAGTTTCAAAAAATAACTCTTTCTCTAACTGTGAATCACAATGAACACATAATCAATTTCCAAACCCCAAAACACCGATTTTAACAATGTTAAATTCGGTTAACTTACCTTTCTCAACCAATTCAACCGTTTTGTGCAACTCACATTCTTCTTTCGGCATTTTATTTATTTAGTCTCATAGAGATGATTTCACTTCCACGTAATACAAAATAGAGGAATTCCATGCACTAATAACTTCTAATTTAAAATTCATCAAATCAATAACCAATGTATCTCGTTACAAATAAACCTTTCTTACTATACCATTATTCTTTCGTCATAAACCATTGGATAGTTTATTTTATTTTATTGGATAGTAATTAATCATACAATCATAATACTTTATTAATTCTATCTATCTCCCCTATCTCATGTTCAATTTTTTATGAGTGAATATATACTTCAAACTTTTCTGTTCTGTATATATATCAAATTTTACTCCATTCAACTGTTGCCTTCAAATTTTTAAAGTGAGAACAAAGGAACAAAATTTCAAATCATGTGTAGGGTAATTTAACTCATGATTCTTCCACTAATGTGAACCATAAGAAATTACTAGATAATTCAAAATTAGAACACAACCAACTCCTTCCAATGAAGGATCACTATAGATAAAAAATTGACCATTTCTAAAAGGCAATGCCAAAACGAGAGAATTCATCATTATTCTATTCAATTACTTGAAACATTCATCCCATTCAATTGTCCAGATGAAATTAACACCTTTTCGACTTAACTTAGCCAGTGGGATAGATAAACATGAAAAAATTTCAACAAACCTCCATTAATAAACTATTAAATCAATAAAACAACAAATCTATGTGATATTGGTAGGACTTGGAGACTCTTCAACAACTTTTGTTTTAGAAGGTTCAACAATTATTCGATAATTAGAAACAATATTACCATTGAATGAAATTAGTTGCAACCAAAACTCACAGTTGTTTTATTTACAATACTATTTATTTTCCTTTATGGTTTTCAAGGAAACCCTTGAATGAATTTCATGTTCCTCTTTTTTTTAATATACTAAAATATCACCAATAAACACAACCAAAAAATTATCCATGAACTCATATAAAATTCTATTCATAAGATCCATAAATACATTAGTTGAATATTTTATCCCAAAAGTCATAACTACAAATTCAAAATGGCCATGTATAGTATGAAACACGGTCTTCAGAATGTCTACTTTATTTACTTTCAACTGATGGTACCCCGAACTAATGTAATTCTTTGAAAAATACTGATCTCCCTGGAGTTGATCAAAAAATCATCGATATGAGGCAAATGATACCTGTTATGAATGGTGATATTATTCAAGGAACTATAATTAATGAAAAGTATCATTCAACCATCTTTCTTTAACAAAAAACGAGATAGGAGCAACCCATGACGGTGTGCCTGGTCGAATGATGCATTTATCACTCCTACAATTATTTCATTAACTCTAAATGTTCAATTTTATCTATTTGATAAGGGGGTTTTGAAATTCCCATAGCATCAGGAACTAAGACAATAATAAATTAAACTTCCTGATCTTGTATAATACAGGGAAACTCATCTGGAGAGACATCAAGATACTCATTTACTATTGGAACATCATTAATCTGAATTGTTCCATTGATTTCATGAATATGTGTAAGGTATCATTCATTCCATATTTTACTAGTTTCTCAACTTCCTGATATGTTATCTAATGTAATGGTTCAGTCATGTACACAAATTTAAATTATTTTTGAAAATAAACTACTTTGCCTCTACATTCAATCTTATAAAGATAAACTAAAATACAATCCATACACAAAACGACATCAAAATTTGATAAAGGAAAAAATTAAGGATTTCCAGCTAGATTCTTTCCCCACAGAAGAAAACGTAGGTTCTTATAATTTATTTTTGTCTCAACATATCCTCTAGGTGTTTTTACCGAAAGTTTTGGCTTCATATCTATGGATGGATTTAGAAATTTAATATAAAATTTATCCTAAATGAAAGAATTTCTAGACCCTAAATCAAACAACACATTGCAAAAATCATAAAAAACAAACAAAGTACTTGATACAACTTCATTTACTGGTCCCACATCAATCGTAGTAGTGGGAATAGATTTTGAAACACCCTTATGCTTTTTATCTTTCAAGTTTCCACCATGGGTAATCAACATTGGACACACATTGGCATAACTCCCAAACATAATGCATCTAAAACATCTTAACACTATCTTTTCATTGCGAGCTTGATCATCTTCTTTATAGTTAAGAGTAACATGAGTAGTCTTACCACACCAGATATAGCTTCTATATTTTGAGAGACATTCTCCAGTATTAATTTACCTCACTTCTCACATGATGGAAATATAATTTTCTTACCTGGATACTTATTTCCTGAATAATTTCATTTTTCCCATCCAACTGAACCTCATCAGTTTCTTTCTCTCATAGAACAACTATTGATACAGAATCTCTATTTATAATTTCTCAACACATCGGAAAATTTCCAAATATATTTTTATTTCAAGAGAGGCTAGTGCCTTTCGATATCACAGATTCAATCGGGAGTAAAACTGATTTATCTTACTACCAAGATATCTAATCAAATTTAGAGAATACCTTGGCAGTCGAGTGAAATTTTCTTTGTATGCAGTCACTAAATCATCCTCCTTCCTCAATTCCAAGAATGGATTTTCCATCCTAATTCGAATAGCCTTAGGAAAATAATTGTGAAGAATGATACCTTTTAATTCATACCATCCAAGAGAATCAATATCCTCACTTTTCCTAGTATTTTTAACCATTGACCACCATTGATCTACATCTCCATCAAAATGATAAACAATAAGACTAAACATATAATTTATTGTACACCCCATGAAAATGATAATCTTTTCCAATTATTTGACCCACTGATCAAATTTCATAAGGAATGATGATCATCTGAATGATGGGGGATGTTGTCTATTGAAATGATCCAATATAGGAATGTTCCTCTGTGGTTGTTATGGTTGATCTTGGGAATAGAAACCACCACCATTTATAGTCGGATACAACTATTCTATCACTACAAAAAAACGATCCAGTTTTAATTCCAACCATCTCATGTTTTTAATTTGGATGTTTTTTTCCTCATAATTTTTTCCCATCATAGTTTTCATGATCTCAATACGTCAAACCTTTGGGAACAAAGAAATATATTAAGAGATGCAAAATGGTAATCTTCAAATGATATTTTATTTAAATCTTATGATAATGTATAAATAATTTATGGATATTATTTTATCAATATCCTAACTCCTAAATTTGTCTAAACTGACCTCTGATACCAACTATAAGGCAACAACTTTAAACATTACATAATTTTGAATTAAGATAATAATTAAAATTGAGGATATTTTCAAGTATAGAAATTTAAAGAATTAGGTCATAACATATACATAACAACTTGAATATTACATGCAGACACTTCTACTCAGTATCCATTTTTTCATAAAACAAAACCCTTATATTAAATTTAAAATGTTTTGTTTCATGTTTTAAATTTAATAAATTTTCCTTGATAACATCCTGGACCCTATTCCATATTATGTCCTGTGAAAAATATTTCAAAAACATGGTATAAGCATAAAAATATTAGTAAGGGATTCATAATTAAGGAAAATTATTAGTTTTCAAAACAACATGTAAACCAAGAATTCTTTTTTATAAATTAATACTTTTCACCATACCGAAGTAGTAAAAACACTTCACTGAATACTAGCTCATTGCATACAAATTTTTTGTAACCAAATGATTACCATAAAACCCATAGAAAGAAACATATAACATATAATGGTATCTTAGGAAGAAAACATAAATTAATGGAAGAACCATATAGTCAACTTCCACACATATAACTAAATGGAATAGCCATACGGCCAACTTCCATACCGAATGCATTGTAGGTTATAACGTAACCTCCCATCCTTCGTTTATCACAAAACCACTTGGCATTTGTTTTATCCCATAACCAACCATCATTGGATTGTCATGAAACCACCAATAAAATGTCAAAGTACCAATACATAATCATAAAACATAAAATATTGAAAATATCTACATTTCCGTAATAAAATTTATTTTTAAATCACAAGAAATCATTTCAAGATATTGAAATAATCAATCCATTTCAAAAAACATTTTAAATATGAATACAATGAAAAAATGGAATTAGGTATTTCTCTTCCTTTTAAAAACATGAAGGGTTGTAGAGGAATCTAACTAACTATTACAGTTGAAGAGATGTCATTGTCACTGAAAATGATAAAAACACTCCTTTTGTAATTTATTAAAAATCCCCATAGATAAAATATTCCCTTTGAATGAAGGTAAAATTAAAAGGGGATTATCATAAATCATGTAAAGAAGGAGTTATATATTATCAAAATATTCCTCAATAAAATATGATTGAGGCGAAGTCCCTTACATCACATTTTACTAGAATCCTTAATTCCATAATTTCAAAAATAATAAAATTAAGATAATCTATACATGCATCATAACTATTTTCAATATTATTATTCCTTTTATATTACATATTAATGGATTACAATATTTAAAAAATTATTTATGATCATAATATCATACGTTTTTTTGATATTAAGAACCTGAGTCAAAAATGAACTTTTTATAATTAAAAATTGTCTATATGGTAAAAATTCCATTTTCTCTAGAATATTATTCATATATATATCATATATATCGAATATATTTTTATTTATAATATTCCATGACATTTGGATATAATAAATGAAATGCATCATTCATTAAGACATTTTGTTTTACATACGCATGAATGTTACTTTCATTTCTATATCATGTAAAATGAAATGAAAACTAAATGATATATAGGTATATTATAATATCATTATATTATATTATGATTTATATGATACATAATTTCATTAATTGCATCCTTTATAAATTCCATGTATAGAATGAATGAGTCATATCACTTTGAGGGGGTGGTAGTTCGCTGTTCCTCGAATGAAATTATCATGTTTAAACATCATGAAAAGAATAAATGTATGTAGTAAAACAATAACAGAGGAATAAAGAAAATATAGACATTATATATATCATATAAATACTATTCCATCGTAATTTCCTCTATGAGATGCTCTAGGGGAAAATCTAACAACCATCGTTTTGTGAGGAAGTAGTTCGCCGTAGACAGAAACAATATAGTCATATCCATTAGATGGCAGTGTTTGTAATTTTTTTAAAAATATTTCTCATAAAAAATATTATTTATTTATGAGGACAGTGTTGTTATAAAATTGTGTAATAATGATTGTAAGGGGTGTGGATAATGTAAATAAATGAATGAAGCTTGGGAGAACACATTACCTCAAATCAGGTAACTCCTTTTGATTTTAGCAAAAAGGAATCCTTGAATTACCTTCTCCCCATGTTATGAATTCTATGAGGAATAGAGGTATTTTGGGAGATTATATGGGAATAGGCTGGATGAGCCAAGGGGATTGATAGGTTTGATTAAGGGGTTAGAGGATATTTCCTTTTGTAAGAGGGAGAGGGGGACTTTAGGAATATATTGAAATATTATATTCTTATATAATGATTTTTTGTTTAAAAAGGGCATAAACTATTTTAATTCAATGATTATATGATTATTGTTATAAATCATCTCATCCAATAGTTTTTAGTGAATTTTTGGTTTCGTTTATAACCTTATCATTTATCTTTAACCCATATATAAATAATTTAACTCTTAAAATGTCTCCTACTATATTCATACTATATGGTTAATATAATTACGCAAAAATGACAATAGCACCCCATGTGATTAATTAATTATATTTTCAATATTATATAAGTCATTTTACAAAATATAAGATTTTTAGGGCTATTATATAATTTAATAAAATAGTATTTGTTTTAAAAACCTATTTTTGTCAATTTTTATGCTATTCATATCATTACATTTTAAAAATACATAACAAAATGATTATTTCGAAAGAAACTTCTTAAATTCAAATATATTAAGCCATAATTATCCATAAAATTCGTGTATTGAATTATCCTTTCCAAATAATTTTATTTTAATATTTATAATCTCATTTATTTAAACATTCATCAATAAATAATTCACTACATCATCATTGGGTCATAAATAAATTTATTTATTCTATGACTAAAAATTATAAATAAAATACCATGATATAGAAAATATATTAACGTTTATAATTAATATTTAGTGACCAAGATATATCTTATATACCTCCATGTAATGTTTTTTTACTAAAAGAGACATGTTTATGTTATGTTTTTCTTAACATTAAATTATAAGTAATTAAATGTCATTTTCACATCCAAGTGGCTCGAAGGGGTCCCAAAAAACAACCCAAGGATGCCCATGGTTGGAAATTTAATATCAAATATTTTTTGGATAAGTTTTAGGTTATTTTTAAATTATTGTAATATTATTTTTTTACCCCTATTTACCAGATTTACCTTTTAACCATGGTATGGTTTTTTTACTAATGTTACTATTCCTAATGTCTAAAAGTAAATGGTACCTATTTATAAAATTTGGACCTCAGAATCCTTAATATGGAATACAATTTTCCAAATTCAAAATACATAAGTGGAAGAAATTAATTTAAAATTAATTCCCATTATCAAAACTAAAAAGCATGTTTTTAAGAAGTAAAAACTATCAAAAGATTAACATGTAGTTATGTCAAATTTGAAAGTAAAATTAACCCTTATGACCAAATTAATATTTAATAATAAATAGTAATCCAATTACACTTTAAAACAAATTTAATGGTCAATCTATCTATATAAATAAATTATATGAAAAGATAGCTTTGAATTTAAATTCAGAATTTTTCACTATTCATTAAAAAATTAACATTATCAGAAAATCCAAAAAAATTATTTAAAGTAAATTTTGATGTTATGATACTAAAGAAAAAATTTATTTTGTCCAACAGAACATATAAAAGTGAAAATGTCTAGATTTAAAGAGGGTTCATAATCAAAAGGTGGTAAAAATATCATTTAAAAATATTAGAGTATTTGTGCTTAAAATCAGATTCATTCTCATTTTAATCCTCTAAATTATATTGCATAAAAGTAAAAATATTTAACAAACATGTTTAGTCATAATATAGTTATTTCTGTTCATTCCTGCCAATACAACAGAATGGCGTTAACTACTATTTAAAATAAAAATATTATATTTTTTTTGTTTTTCTCAATATGACTCAGCCTTATGTGCAACATAGGATTTTAGGGAAACCCCTTATTGTGTGTTGGGTATTTCATTGAACAATGAATACCCATTAAAGTAAAATTAATATTTAATTCAAAAATATAAATAAATATTTGAATGTCATATTCTTTATTTATCTGGGATGTTACAGGAATAAATCACCTAAACTGTTCGGTGAAATCCATATTGCATAGTTAATACTTACATTAATTCCTATGAAGAAGGTAATAGAATATTTTAAATTTTATTTATGAAAATATGAGAATTTTATTATTATAAAAGAGTATGACCATATAATTAAACATTATTAACAAAGATATGTAAAAAATGGAATTTCATACATAAAATAATAACTTTAACAACCAATGAAAATTTTATGACCCACGTGAAAATGGAAAAATAAATTATAGAAATATTATCTTTTTGATAAATGATATAAAAAAGTAATTTTTCTCAAAATTATGGTTTTAAAATACTTAAATGAGGAAATAATTAAACAAACCCACCCTTTTAAGGAATGGTTTTTATGAAAAATAGTAATTTTTTTAAAAATATTAATCAAATTATATAAGGGCTTTAAAAAATATAAAATTTGTTGATAGTATGATATCCTCATACAAAATGGTATTTCATAAAATAATCTTGCCATAGAAATATTTTATATTTAAAAATCCCCTTACCTCTATCTAATTTTGATAAAAATGAGCTAAGTTAGTTCCAAATATTAGTGCATAAATATTTAGAATAGGTGAGAAGATATATATAGAGAGATATATATATTGGTCATGGGGGCCTCTCTAGTAATAAATAAGGCTTATATATTTAAAAATATCCTTCATTGTACATTCATGTTTTAAAATTTTGGATGAATTTATTATTTAATTATAGGTATTTGAAGATTGTGCACTTTCAATTATACTTATATAAAATAAAAATATTATGACTTGTGCACATATTTCATTCCACAAAATCCTAGGATTTTTTTATTTGAAGAATAAGGGATTCTAATGGCTTGTTGTTCTAGTTGAAGAATACAAACACACAAGATTTAATATTGATTAATATTAGTTTATATTTATATATTTACATGTTTACTATCACATTATCTTCTTGGGTAATATTAGGAGGAGTGAATAGTGATACTAAGTTGGTATAATGAATTGTATATAATATCAATATTAAATACAATGATTAAATTTTAGGTTTAAATATTTATATATTCTACCATGGCAATTAGATATCCCAAGGTAGATGAAAACATTGAAAAATTTATATTTGATGCATAAATGATGACAATAGATTTTACATTGAAATAAAATGACTACGGTGACATAGAGATGGGACATGCTTGTTGTCAAGAATGAATACATTGGTTGGAAGAGAAGAAGGAGATGTATTTGGTTTTCTATGGTTAGGCATGTGATGAAGATTAGTGATCAGTAAAGACGAATTGCAAGAATTTGGTCGATCATATGACACGTGATTTAAACTTATATTTTTAATAGGATAACAATAAGCATGGTTGTGAAATACCAAATCAAAATTCTGGCTGGTTGAGTGATTGAATATATGTAAAGTGCATCAATTGTATATTCGATGAAAATGAACTATGGGATCGGCATCCCAGAACACCCACACACCCACCACCATGCTATCATGACAACCACTATAGTTGCACTCGAAACCCAGAACACATTATGCATACACCCCATATGCACCACATCCATGATTTAGATGAACTAATTATTCCCAAACATAGCATTCCACCCATGGATGGCCTGGGTAGCCCACTCCCACATGGTTAACCCAAATGGCCCCACATGTGTTCTTGAGGGGTACCTTGGTTGGATATCTCTTGTAAATTTTATTCTACTAATTTAATTGATAATTATTTTTCTTCTATAAAATATTAGTATACTCATATTAGAATAAATGTATACTAGTCTTACTATTGTCATTCTCATTAGATTATATTACTAATATTTTATTTATTAACATATAAATAAAATATTTACTAATTTTAATTTATGTAATATTATTATCACTAAGAAATTAATTATGGCATATAAATATTGAAAAAATAAGTTACCCAAAAATTACAATAATATTATAAAAAATATATTTTAAAAACTAAAATTTTCATTTCCTTGAAAAATCACTTTTAAATAACTAACTAATTTTTTATAGAAATTGTTTTTTAAAATAATATTAAATGTAATTAACAATATACATAATAATTTATGTATATTTACAATTTTAATTATATTAATGTTTCTTTATTTTTATCTTAAATTCTCTTAAAAGAATAATGTTAGAGACTCTTTCAAAAAAAGCCTTAATATTAATCAATATAACTCCATTAACATTTTAAAAAGGTAATTTATAAAAATTTTAAAAACATTATATATTAAAATTAAAATAGAATTTATATTTTTCAATTAAAATATTATCCCATCAAAATAACATAGATGTAAAACTTTTATAATTTGATTATTTTGACTTAATTTGTACATAAAATTGAAAGTGACTATTGAAAAAATCTACTTTAATATTAAATCATACATTAGATTGTTTTCTCCTCCAATCAATTTTTTTATTTTCAAAAAGGACTATTTTAGGTTTAGAGGAAACGGGACATTGGGATTAAAAATTCAAAACATGATTGCCACTTTAAATAGTAACAAAATTCAAAATTTAAATAGATTCAACATCATACTCGGTCCCCATTCGACCTCACATCACTCCCAACCCACTACCACGAGTTCAGAACCATGAAAGCACTATTCCCAACACTTTCAATCCATCTAAATCAAACTAAAACCATTTTTCCACAAACTAAAACTAAAAAGAAAAAGAAAATTTGAAATTCAATTATTTTTCATAGAGTAATCAAAACTCAGAAAACTATCTTCCTGGCAACATTCACCAAAGATTTTGGCCACCATTATGAATTTCCCATAAAATCCCCATTCGTCACTGAGAATCATAAACATCGTTGTTGTCACTGAGAATTTCTATTGGAAAACAACTTCGGCACTGACCCTATCACTAATAATGTAACAATACATGATTTTATTTACATGTTGAAGCTCAAATAAACTATTTAATACCCATATAATTTGTTGAGTTGGGATGTACTTGATTTGGAACATGATATGTTAGTGACTATGAATCCAATTCCAATTACCGATTTATAGATAATGATTCTTCATGGGAATTCAATAACTTTTTCCTGAGTGATATAGAAACATGGTTCTAATTCAAATGATACGTAGGATAATTATGAACTTATTAGGTTGTAATGGCCTCATATATTTGAGGACCATTCTTCTTAATATGATTTCTGGGGGGGGGACATTATTGGTGTGGATAATTATAACATCGTGAAACCTTATTTCTGTTATAAAACTTGAATTTTTTTTATATTCTTATTTTTTGGATTATCTAACTTCTTTGTTCTTAATTATTGGTTTTTAATTCATTTTTTAGACTTTATAGTGGCAAAGAGTGTGTTTTAATTCTTTTTTTATTGGTCGAGACTTGATCTATGAGGTTCTTGGGTGTTTCGTTGTCGAGTGTCCATGGACCTGTAGGAAGAATGGATAAAAGCTGTTCATCAGATATCTAGTGAGATCCCACATCCAAAATGTGAAACTCTGGCTATATGAGTTTCCTATAGGAATCTCACTATCCAGTTGAGGTAAGCTACCATCTATCTAGTGGGATGACTGGTGGTGATGACATTATTCTTGGGACCATTGGACAGTCAATTGGGGGTTTTGAGGATTATATAAATTCTGTCAAGATCCACTACCTAGCGGGTGGAAGGAATTTGTTATCTAGTGATCCAATTTGGGTGAGGAAACTAAAATTTTATAAAAATTCTCCCACCTGAAACACTAATTTTATTTCTTTAATATTCTCTATAGAACCTAAATCGAGCATTTTGAATGTGGAGACTCCCTCAGTATCTTTTCAACAAATCCAAACATAAAAAAATTAAAGAATCAATGTACTATTTTATATATTTTATCTCTTCAACTAATTTTATTCTCTATTAGATCACTTATAATCCTATCCTTTTCTATCTCATTATCATAGAGTGGATGATCCAATTTTTTCGACAGATACTTATCCGAATTTTAATATTTTTTCTTCTAGGATTCATCATTGATTTTTTCAATCCCATTAAAATATTTTATTAAGGATTCCATGTTGTAAATTAGTGATAAATTCATTGATGTATGTGCTTTCATAATGAATTTTCTATCAATTGAAACCTCATATTCTTTTTTGTTAATTATATTTCTAAATTATTAAAAAACCCTTATTTTTGTTTTCTGAATAATTTTTTCCAAATGGAATGATGTGTGTGTTGATCCTCTTGGGAATGGATTTCAAAATTAAGCGTTAATTTGTAGAAAATTAATATTAATTGGAATAAAAGAATAAAATAGTAACATTTATGATTATGTACAGTGTAAATATTGCATGAAATTATATATGTTTGTAAATGAAATGATTTGTTTTTGAAAAGAATGAGTTTTGATTGAAATGATTTATATGTTTTTTTTGAAATTAAATTGAATTCTTTTAAAATCAAATAAGGGTTGTTTGAAATAATTTATTTTAATGATATAAGATTTATTGAATTATTTTATAGCCCCATGTGTAACTTATTTTATTAATGAAAATGGGAGAATGGGTAGTTAGGTGAGTGGCCATGGATTTTTAAAATAGAAATCTATTAGATCAAACTAGAAATAAAATGATTAATGAAATGATTAATATACTTAATAAGGGATGTGGGATAATTCGTTGGGATGTATTTCTATATACCCAATATTGAGATATAGGTATGTGCATCATTAATTCATAGAGAATTTGGGGAACCATATTCTTTAAATTAACTAACCATGAGCCTTGTTTTAATGGTTCTATTATTAATAATTCTTTATATATGAAATTTTTTATAAATTTATTTTCACATGTATGATTTGATAGAAATTTTTATTCACCCTATTTTTGATGGAAATTCACTTTTTTAGCAATTTTATACTCATCATTGGACTGTTTTGAAAATCATATTTTTTTTCAAATGTGAAAATATTACCATACAATGTTTTATATAAAACTAGTCAATTTTGGTTGACTTTTAATGTATTTATTATCGAATACTTGGTGGGATTCTACTATGATACAGTTTCTAACACCCAATTTTTTCCTTTAGGTATTTGTAGTTTTTTTTTGTGAATGTTCTAGGAAGAGGAAATACACCACTTGTATGTAGTGAGCAATCTATTTCGTGAGACCATGGGCGTAGTAAATGAAAAGTGGAGTAAGTGATCCACCATTAAAATGAGATATTATAATAATGTATTTGATGGATCAAGTGATGACATAGGTTTTTTTCATTTTTGAGACATATTTATTGTCTACTTATTGTACTTTTCTATTTATTATTATTATTATATACAGACTATTTATGAGTTTTTTCAACTAATTTTGAATTTTTTGGAAGAAATAATTTTGTCAAGATTGTTGTTGATTCCTAGGAACCAGTATCTAGCCCATGGGGATTGGGAATACCCTTTGGGCCATGACTTAATTTTTTTAGGAATCAGAAAAATAGAATATCATTGTTGGTTTTGTGATAGCCCAAGACCTGAACTCTTCGATATGGTTCTAAAACAAGTTTTATAATTTTTTATATAAATATCTAAAAAATATAAATACCTTTAAACCTCAAAGGATATTTTCTAGTCTTGGTTTTGGAGTATAAAAAATATTCCTTACAATATGCCATAGTTTAAACAATTTATAAACAAAACAACTATTTTTCATCACACACACAAGATCCATAAATGAAAATAAATCCATTTTGATTCATATTAAGATCACTGGAATTTTAAAAAAAAACATACGATGAGCATAAAAAATCCTTGTAAGGTGTTTTAAATTAATGAGTAAAATTTTTTACACTACATTGAATTCCATTTGATTTTTTTTATATTTTGTATCAATTATAAAACATTTGATAAATTTGTTTTCCAAAATAGTAATATAGTTTTTTTTATAAATTATCTTCATGGGAATACATTATATAACATCAAAAGATATAGCCATTTTAAGACCCTTTTTTCACAAACCAACATGGGATTTCATTGGGCCGAACACATGTCGGGGTCCACAGCATGGCCCAAAGTCAATCCTTATCCCCACTAGCTGGAAACTTGTACTGAATAACAAATAAAACAAAAATAGGAATTATGTGAGCCCAAAATACTCAAATGAGATAAAAACAAGTAAACACATAGAAAAAAATTAGAGGATCAATTAAAAATACAAAAATGGTCCAGATATAAATATTACTGAATGGAAACATGTTCAAACTAAATCTAAACCAAACTAAACAAAACTACTACCTGAAAGATCCATGTGACCTCATTATCAACACCATAACAAGAATAAACCTCTATAAGAGCTAGATAAAATCATATAAACTTAATGAAATATAAAAAATAATTTGGTTCTACTGACACTGAATGGTAAAAGTAGGGTGTGATTTAACATCTCAGTAGAAAATCACCAAAGAACCATTGTATTTTCCATTATATTAAGCATTTGATTAATAGTAGATTGAAAATATAGTTACAAAAATATGTGTTTTACATTTTACATACCATGATATACTCTTTCTCATTTTAGAAACCAACACACACCTCAATTAATTTTCTAAAGTGATTATCACTTTAATACCAAATAACAAACCAAATAAATGATCCATAATATACAAGGTTGTGCAGAAAATAAATAAATAAATAAAAAGTGCATGTTGAAAATAGAAAACAGTAGAGATTAAAAAAGAAAATCAGAATAATAAGCATGTTCATTGATAAGCATACATAGAAGACCCCTTGATGTACTCGGTTTGGAACCACCTGTCCTCGTATGGTGGAGCCCCTTAGTCTATATCCAACTGGCCACCCTCATCTAACCAATCCAGTGGAACATCCCACCTATCCTATCTGTAATCCAAGGGTAGAAACCCATATTATCTAGGTTAATCAGCAACCATTACATTAACCTCTATATGTTTCTTTGGAGTCCATGGTCGATATACATAAACTATGTATGAAGGAGGCCCTCAAATGAATGACTGGCCTAACATATTTTCACCACACTTTCCTACCCCAAACACATACACCCTATATGATTACCCTTTATAAGGTACCCCTCTTATAGGGGTTTCCCCTATATATATATATATATATATATCATCAATGGTTCCAACCTAGTTGTCACATCACATTTCTTTTAAATCATACCTCAAAACATTCAAAGATTCCAACATAGCTTTCATACATTTGAATAGATATTTATTTATAACGTCAAAACATTCCAAATAGACCTAAAATACAAATCATTACAGTACATCACATAATATATATAAAGCATTTAAAAAATATGATATTATATATTCCATGTTTTCAATTACTATCAGGCCCTTCAAATTTCAAAATATATACACTTTTACAGAACCCTTTACAAACATTGAACAAATGCACAATAATATAAAACATGTCAAATATTCCCTTGAGCCAAGCATTTACCAAAACACACCCCATGTTTTGAATGGCCATACATTTTCAAGATTTCTTTCAAAATCACTTATACAAATATCTTATGGGAACCAACAACATCTTGAAACCAAAATCCATTTAAGGAAGCAAGGTACAATTCGATAACCAAAGAATCAGTATAGAAACAAATACTTAAGGGTAAGCCCATTTTAATGTTCCATCTTCACATGAATGCAGATACAAGTGTGCACTCCACACCCACATAAATCTATCAATCCTCAAATGTCACCTCCCAAGTGTCCCACAAACTCCCAATACCTTTTCCTTAAATCACCCATGCTTTCCAAATTAAACCAGAGAATTTAACACTATATTCAAAAGAAAAAAATGAACAAATTAAAGTCATGGAGATACTTCCCAAGAAACATACATCTCATTCCATAAAATTTCCATGTTCTACGTGTAATGCTGAAAACATCATTTCACCATTTTATTAAAACTAAACTAAGAGAAACATGCAAAATTTTTGTGATTTTACATTAAAAGATCAAATAAAATTTTATTAACTAAACAAATGTATAAACACAATGGTACAATCAAAAGACACTCCAAGGATCAATTTTAAATAATTCTACCAATATAAAAAAATTCCATAATAATCTAGAAAAGGGTAAAAAAACGTTCAAATCTTGTTTATAAATTTATTAAAAATGTTCACGGACCATTTTATGTGTATAAACATTGGAATAAACAACAATTCACTTCTATAGATATTTATAATAAATTATTAAACAATGAAAAAATAACCATAAAAATCACCAAGTGCCTTATGAGTGTGAAAATAAGGTTAAAAAATTTATTTATAATACCCATGAATCATATGGATTGAACCAGAATGGAAAATCATGATTTAACCTACCACAATATCATGTGAACAAGATGAAACCCTTTTAGTTGGAAGATTACTCCCTGAAGAACAATCTCCACCCCCTATAATCTAAGAAAATCATACCGAACAGAAACTGTAACTAATAGGGTTTGGAAAAATAAAGAAATCCAAAGAGGAACCAAAAAAATGACGGAATACTCATCGGAGGGGGATGATGGGAGGCCTAATTCACCGTGAAGTGATATGGATGTCAATGGAGAGCACCGGAGGTATATGGTTTTGGTGGGGTGATGCACCAGAGAGGATCATCGATGTAGGAGAGCACCTGAGAGGATGGTGGTTTCCATAGGGTTTATTTCTATAGGAGAATAGTGTGGAAGGGGGGGGGAGGTACTATAAAGGGAGAGGGAGGGGGAAATGCATGAGTGTAGTGAAAATAGTGGATTATGGGTTTTCCTTTTTCTTTTTAAAGAAACAGTAAAATTAATTAATAATAATAACATAATAATAATACCAATAATATACTAGTAATCTAAATAATAACAATAGTAATATATAATTATCATAACCATTTAAATACTAATTATATTATCATCCAAAAAACAATAATAATATTATAATGGTTAAAATATTTTCTTCATTTCATTTTAATATTAATGTCATTTAACTTTATTTTATTTTCTTCATTTGAATATTGGGAAACCATGTGGAAACTGTTAGGTAGATTTTATTCATTCCAAAGGTGGTCACATTGGTACCTGTACTAACTGAATGAATACCACTAACCATTCGGTGCCCATGCATTGGCCTAAAACCAATCCAAATATCCAAACATCATCAATTTAAACTACGTCTCAAACCTAATCCACAACCAAAACACCCATGAACAAAAAAAAAATTAAAATATTGTGTATCTGAGTTCTGGGCGAAAAAATTATCCCTACTGCATACACTTTCTGTCCCTAGAATGTCACCCAACTGAAAGACAAGAAAATACCAAGTCCATACCCGATCAAAACTGAGAGAGAAAACATGAACCATAGGGTGACTATTCACTCCAAAAGTCACACAAGACAAATAAAAAAGAAAAGAGAACATAAGAATAGGGGGATGAAATGCATGGGTTAACCCCACAACACAAACATAACTAGAAGAGGAACATAAAATACAAAGACTCCACCCTAGAGAGGTGCCAACATAGTAAGTCTATACTGATCCAAACAAAATTCCATAGCATGAGTGAAAAAACCACTACCACTATAACTAGATTATTTTTACACACCAAATGGAACCCCAATATTAGGAGAAATTTCATAAAAAGAAAATCCGAATAAAAAATTGAATAGAAACACCATTCACCTATCTCACAAAACCCAAAAATCTCTAAATAAGCACCACTATGACGAAACCATAACACACAAGGGATAAACACACATTAATAAAAAAAATTCAGAAAAACATATTTATAATAGATGAAACCACTTGGGTTGTGATAAAGAGAGATTATCACACTATTTAAATATGAGATGAAATTAAAACATCAAGAGAAAAAGAATAAGGAAACCTTAAATGTATCTCCAACAAAATGAAAGATAAAGAACCAGCCCAATGTATCACATCCCCTAGAAACCCTAATGGTGCGCAAGATTCACCCTGATACCTATTGATGGAGCTAATATGGCTGAAGCATCTCTTTCATCATTATTCGGTATGAGCATCCCACAATTATAACCCTTTCTTCAAGAAATTCATCCTGTAGAAATTATTTGGGTTACCAAAATAGCCACAAGGATTGTAGACCTTCATTTGGATTCAATAAGATGGATTTGGATTCCTGGACCAGTCACACTGATGGAACACTAGAGTGTTGTATGATGAACTAGAAGTCCAACCCAATGTGGATAAGTCTTTAGGAATAGGTTCTAATGGAATCTAATCCTCGCCATTTGGGGAACATTCACTAATGATTAGAGGTACTCAATTACCAACCATATGTGCTCCAGGAACCAACTCATATATGAATGATTCATCCAGTAGCTTCTCAAAACAAATGTCCTTATAAGAGGAAACCCGCTACATGATCTCTAAATGAATACCCCCAAGGAAAATAGAATTCTTCATGAAATCCAGGGACACCATCTCTGGAGAAAAGGAATCCATCTACTTGAAATGAAAAATGAAGGCATTCACTGTCCGTTGGCCTTATTGAATGCACATGATCTCTCTATTTTTCTTCATCTCCACCTCTTCATGTTTGAACCATTAGAAAAATATAAATTTAAATACATCCCACATGATCCTATTTTTTGTTGAAGTTGTGGAAAAATGATCCCATTCATCCAGAGTTAGACCCTCGAACAGACCCAAAATGGCAAACACTATGATAGATTTGAGAGTTTCCAATTCCTTGAAGATATGCTCAACCACATAAAGAAACTATAATATGTCTAATGACCCTTGATCACTAGGATAAACATGAAACACTATAGAAGAACGGAAAATTGGGAATCAATCAATGGAATCCTTGGAAATGTTTTTGGTTTTAATATTCTGAAAATCCTGAGAAACGTGAAACTGAGAAAAGCATCAAGGCAAAAAACCAATATGAATGGAAACACACATAATAATAACCAAAATATCTATTTTCCAAAGTAAATACATTCATTTCAATTTCAAAACATCATTATTCTAGGGACATTTTCCAAATGTGAAAACCCCCTATTTAAACAAAATTCTATTTCCATAAATCATTTCCTCTTTTAAATTCGATTACGAAATAGTAATATAAGCCTTTAATTTCAAATACACACCCAAGTAATCCCATGAACCATTAATCATTTGATCAACTACATTCATCAATACATGCCAAAACATACCTTCCACACACACCGTCACATATGTAAATTTTTATAGGTAGTACCCAAGGTTGCACCCGACCCATTTCATTACCAATTCCAATCACGCACTAAATTGTAAAAAAAATATTTCTTCCATGAAACCCCATTTCAACTATTTAAATATATATTATATAAAAAATTTTAATTTAAAAAATACCCTTTTATTTGAAAAAGAAAAGTTTCACCAACTGTAACTAGAAAAAAACATGACCTGCATCAAACTACCTGAATAAGGAAATAGTTGTCATGCCAAACCTGATGTCATTGTAGGTGGCTAGGCCACATTTAAAAATTATAAATTAGTAAATACTTGAATAGTGTAATAATACACTACATGGGTCACTTTGATAGGTGGGATGATGACATAACACTATCTCTCCACTATTCATATCCCTCAGTCCAAAATAGAGACAACAGACTCAATTCCCAGACTACCCTGGGTAACTTGAGGATCGGTACGAGAGATGGTTTATAAAGCCCTTCTCGTAACTACATCATGAGTCTCAGTAGTCCTAATATCCATCTACTAGACTCAAAATATAACAAGGGCCTACTCTGATACCATTTTTTCATGAACCATACTAGGATTTCATTCGACCCGACACTTGACCCAGTTTGCGACATGGATTGAAGGGTTTTCCAGATTTTTACAACCTGGAAACTAGTGCAAGATATCAAATACAATAAAAATGGGAATGTTATCATCCCAAAATACCAGGTTCTGATAAAATAAACTAAAAATGCAGATATAAAATATTATATCATATTAAAGTTACCAACTATTATATATATAAATATAATTAAACATAAACAAGATGAAACTGAAACATTACCAAAGTAAACTATACTGCTTCAAGAAATCATCATGTGACCTATATGTTCCACCATCACAAGACTATATTGTTGGAAGAGGCATCTCAAACCAGAAAACATGAACAAGAATCTAATCCAGCAAAACAATTCGTGTCTACCAACAGCGAATGGTACAAGTAAGGTGTGAACTAATAGGTCAGTATGAAAGAAACAAATAACCCATTTATTTTCCTTTTCTTAAAATATTCCATTAACATTAGTTTAATAATATAGTTAAAAAATATGGTTTTCACATTTCCCTAAGAAAACGTAGTCTTCTCAATTTTGAAAACCAGAACACAAAACATTTAATTTAAATAATAGACTAACCTTTTTACACCAAAATCCTAACCAAATCCCAGATCAAAACAATAAAATTAAATAATGAAAATAAATTAATATATAAATAAATAAAGAAATAGTTCATTCTAAAAAGTTATATATATGGAATGTAAAATAGTAGATCAAAATAGTAACCATTGGATATACTAATCATCATTAGAATACACCTATATGTACTCGGTTTGGAACCAGCTACCGACATATGGTGATGCCCCTAAGTCTAAAACCAACATTCCTCCATAAATTATCCAATAGAGGGGGTACCAACGCATCTAATGAGGGTTGATCAAAATCCATCACACAATCCTCTAAATGATTCTTAGGATCCCATGGTAGATATACATTAACTGTATAAGTCGGAGACCCTCACACACATGACCCACCTTACCTGCCATCACTGTACTTGTCTACTCCAAACACAAACACCCTATATGATAATCGATAAAGTGATATCCCTAATATATAGGTTCTATATATATATATATATTTATCAAATCTTCAATGGTTCCAACTAGACCATCACATCACATTTCTTCTAAAAAATACCTAAAAACATTATATTCTTCCAACAGGCTTATATGATTTTAATGAAAATTCATTTTTTACATCATAAAGTGCCAACCAGGACTATAATACATTTCACTCCAATACACCAAAAAATAGCTCCAAAAAATTTTATAAATAGACATGTATAGATTCCATGTTTTCATTGTAAAATGGTCACTTCTAATTTTTTTATGTAAATAATTTTACGAATTCCTATACAAAAATTTGGAATTTGAAAAATCATATAAAACATACCAAATATGGAATGGATCCATGTGTTTACCAAAATACACCTCAACTTGCAAATGATCATTACTTTTTATGTATTGATTCAAAATCACATTTAATCCATATGATGCATGAGTATTATAAATGTGATTTTGACCAAATATCATTTATGGAACCACGGTACACTTTGAAAACCAATGAATCATTAATGAATCCAATATTGAAGGGTAACACTATTTTATTGTTCCATCTTTACAAGAATTCACATACTTGTATTCACTCTGCGTACCCATGTGTATTCCAATCATTTAATGACTCCTCCCAAGAGTCCACAAAAAAACAAAACCATTTCATTCAATCACCCTATGCTTTTCAAAAATACCTATGAATTTCACACAATCACCAAATGTGAAAATGATCATTTTAAAGATAAGAAGATATTTCTAATACAACATGAAACCCAAAACAAAAAATCATCATGGTATCAATTTAATGCTCATATCATAATTTCAACATTTTATTAAAACACAATTGTGGGTATCATTGTGAAAATTATTGTATTTTACTTCAATAGATCACTTAACTTTTTATTAACGCACAAGGTTCTTAAAAACATAGGTATAATAAAAAAACTACATCAGTGGAAAATTTTAAAAAATTATACTAATGTTAAAACAACACAATAAAACGGATAATGATACCAAATTGGTAAAAATCATGATTATAAATTTCTTAAAAAAATTCATGCAATGTTTGATGTGAATACAAATTTTCAAAACTAAAAATTCACTTCAAATTCTATTTTAACAAAATATGATATCAGTAAAACATAACAATATATTCACCAAGTTCATTATCAATGTTCAAATAATGTTTAAAAAATAATTTATAATACTCATGCATCATATGGATTAAATATGAAAGGTAAAACATGGATTCTCCTACTTCAATGGTGTGAGAACGCGACGAAACCCTCGAAAGAGGAAGAGTACACACTGAAGAACATTCCATAACCCTAGAATCCACAAAAATTGAATCAAACTGAAACCTCAACTATTACAGATTTTCCATATATGAAAACCCATGTGATGAACCTTAAAAATTAAGGAATACTCAACATATGGGGAAGAGGGAAAATTGGTCATGCCGTGAAGAGGGACGAACTCAATAGGGGAGCAACAAATGAGGAGGGCTTTAGTGGGGTCCCACAACTACGAAGTTCACCGATGGTGGAGATATGTAGAGGGTATTTTCTAGAGGTCGTTTTGCTAGAGGATGGTAGCGCATGGGGAGGGGGGGTCTTGCTGCATAGGGAGAGGGAGGGGGCCATGTCTAAGGGTACGTGAATGAGGGGATTAAGGTTTTTTCATTGTCTTTTATTAGAAATATAAAATAATTTAATAATAATAATAACAATAATAACAAGAATAATAATATAATTATAATAATATTCTTAATATCAATAATCATAAGGATCATGATCATAAAAATTTTAAAAATAATAATATTATTATCAATATCAATAAGATTATTATTATTATGGTTAAAATATTTTCGTTATTTCATTTTAATTTTGAACTATTTAATATTTATTTTATTTCATCATTTGAATATTGGGTAACCACGCAAAAACTATGAGGTAGCTTCTATAATTCTAGAAGAGGTCGTATAGGTACCTGGTTAACCACATGGTTTCTGCTAACCATGCAGTTCTAGTGCAATGACCTAAAACCCACCAATATTTCTAAATTTGAAAAATATAATGTCACGACCCGCCCTCGGGTCCGTCCCGTGACTACCCCAAGCCCGCCTTCCATAGGCCAGGGGCTGGTGACTAGCACCAAGGCGTAATTCCCAGTAAAAAGGGAAGGCAGTGCCTTTGTAAAGTAAACAAACACCATAGAGAAAGCAAACGGAAAGTAAACACTAAGCAAAAGAACAGTACAACTGGAAGTGCGGAAAAGTAAAAGGGCCAGTATACAAACCCAAACTGAAAGTAAAGTACAACTCGAAAGGGAAAACAGCAACTGTATGTAAAAGCCGCTACACCGAGCTGTCCACTAGAGATCCCACCTGAAGGGTGGGTACAGATAGCTCCACTGCTCCACGGGTCCCGCCGTCCGCTCCGAACACGTCTCGCCCAGTGGTCCACCACCAGGTACTGTCCTGATCTGCAAGCCTCATCCAAGATCAACGATGTCCGTCGTCTGCAACCAACACAACGTAGTGTGGGCATAGCCCGTGCAGGGGTGAGTCTAAGATACTCAGTCGGGACCCCGAGACCCCTGTAGGTCTCCCGAAATCCACAAAGGATAAACCACAAAGAAAAATACAAACACGAAGTAACAACCGACAATGCTTAGGTATATGCCCATACATATACCTAAGTCATCAATTTCAAATACGCTCCAACCTCCGAGCCCAAGTACAACTCAGTCCACAGAGGAAAGTAAACGTATTCCACACAGGAAAGCAAAACGTAATCCACACAGGATAGCACAACACAATCCACACAGGAAAGCAACAGGATTCAGCTCACACAGGTATACTTCTTCAAAGGACGATAAAGATGATCTCTGATCCATCTAAGTCGTCGGACCCACGAAGGATCGATAGGTAACTAACCCCCGCAAAGACCCATACAGGATCGGGCCCACACAGGACATGTAGGCGCTGGCTCACACAGAACCGCTGAGCGCGGACCCACACAGGATCGGAACCACACAGGATCGGGCCCACACAGGACCTGTAGCACTGATCCACGTAGGATCGCTGAGTGCTGAAGTCGTCGTCGTCGAATCCACACAGGATCCTTGTACTGTCGTCGTCGCAGTCACAGTAGCAGTAGCAGCAGTAGTAGTCACAGTAACAGTCGCAGCCAGCACTAGGGTTTCCACACACAGCAAGCTCGTTCGGAGGGTCTGCTCCACGAGCCGAGAGGCTGATACATCAACTGTCACGAAGACCAGAGTTGATGTATCCAAAAGTTCCGTATCGTCAACAGGAACTCAACGCAACAGACGGTGCGTCGATCGGACGCCCGGTCTGAGAGTTATTGGCATTTTCGTCCCCGGGGCCCGGTTGGTTTTTAAGGCAAAACCAACCCGACCGTACTCCACCTGCGTCCAAACCTCGGGCGGAGTATGCCAAAAGATCCGTCTCACTAAGAGGAACACAACAAAGCTGACGGCACGTCAATCGGACGTCCGTAGCTCAAGATATGAGCGTTTCCGCACCGAAGGCCCGGTTGGTTTCGTGAACGAACCGACCCGGAGGAACTCAAAGTAATCCGAAACCATGAGTACGATATACCGAAACGACCATCTCGATCCAAGGATCGCGTTGCCGCAGACGGTTCATCAATCGGAGGTCCGAGGCTCAAGTTATGGCCAAAAGACCGTAAATGATTCGAAACGGGGGGGTCCGGGTCCGGGCCGATCCGGCCCGACCACCCCTGGGTCGGCCCGAACCGGGTATACCCGACCCGGTTCCGACCTGGCCCGGCCGGCCGGCCGGCGGCGCGGCGGCGCGGGGGCCGCGGCGGCCTGGCGCCGCACGGTGGCTGCACGCAGGGGGCAAAGCCCCCGCTGATTGGAAAACGGCGCGGCATATAGCCGCGCCCCTTTTTGCAAAACCTCCCCCCCCCCCACGTGGGGGGCTTGATTGGCAGGAAACGGGGGGCTTTTCCCCCCACAAGGAAACCGCCCCCTCTTAAAGAGGGGGGGTTTATGAGTTGGCCGGGGGATTAATTCCCCCGGTTTATTGGCATCCGGCCGGCCAGCTGGCCGGCCGGTTTTCTCCAACGGGACCGGAAAATCTGGTCCCCTCTTCGGCTTCCGACGTCGGCGGCCCGGCCGCCGGTCTTCTCAACCCGCCGCTGCCCGGAACCGGCCGCGGTCTCCTCGTCCCGCCGCGGCCCGGAACCGGCCGCGGTGTTCGTCGTCCGGCGCGGTGCGACGGCACCGCGCCCCTTCGCCGCGCATTTGATTCCCTTCGACGCGGCGCGACGGCGCCGCGTTCTTTATGATTCTTCCATGGCGCGGCACGACGGCGCCGCGAAATTTAATCATATTATTAACCGCGTGGTGCGACGGCACCACGCCACTTTGCTTCCACCCTCAAGATAGAACAATAAGAACGATGGAGGGGGTTCGGCCGTGTTCATGCGGTCCGGCCCCCCTCACGTTAAAAATAATAACTCAACTTAAACATTCAAAGCCTCATGTTAGACATGTGAGATCCACGATCAAGAAATAAATAAATAAACAATAAAATAACAACCCCTACCTCGGGTATAGGTTCGAAGATTTGACATCGTCCGCGGAAGACAACGTCGCGGAGGTCGGGCGTCGCGGTCGTCGTTCGTCAAATCCGTTGACGAAGAGATACGCCCGAAGAGATACGTCGTTGGAGAAACTTTGTACGCCGACGAAGGTTGTCCGAGGATGAAGCGGTGTTCCCTTTCGTTGACACGGAAGACGAAGAAGAGAGGAGCGGCGTTCTTCGTCAGATCTTGAGCGTTCTTCGTCAAGCTTGAGCGTTCTTCGTCAAAGTTTGAAAAAGAAAGAAAAGCTCTCAAATCCCCACAAGATGGCTAAAGGGTTCTAACCCAACAAAATAAGATAAGATCTTATTTTATTCACAAACTTAACAAAAGAATTTCAAAGGTTTGAAATTCAAAAAGGATAACTCCAAAATTAAATAACAATTGTCATGTCATTTAAAGAGGGGTTAAGGGAGTTTGAGAGAAGTTGAAAAGTTTAGGGTTCGTGTGGGCCCCACCACACTTAATCCTCTCAAGGGAGGTTAAGTGGGTGTGGGTCCCACCCCTAACTTCCTTTGAGAGAAGTTAACCAACAAGTTTAAATAAAAATTTGTAATCCAAAATTTTTATTTAACTTATTCTAAACTCCCAAAAACTAACTCTCAACCCGAAATAAACGCAACCTCGGAAAAGGTCTCCTTAAGCGAATATCGGCGCTGCGAGTTCATCGATGCCCTCGGATTTCAATTCCGAGCACCGGATCAAAAGTTAGAAATTCTCGCTCGTTCGTTCACTGAACGTACCCGAGCCAAACTTCGGAAATTGATTCCGGGCACACCGGGCCTCGGAATCAGGTGCCGTCAGAAACCGCGCTCTTGTAAAATTCCAAAGAAAATTAAGAAAAAACTTCCCTTGAATTTTACGGGTCTTTACATATAAAGGGTGTCTCAAACCTAATCCATGACCAAATGACCCGATAATAGGAAAATATTTACATTAAAAGAGATTATGGGGTCATGATTTGACACTTTTAATTAAAATTATCTAAAAATTTAAATAAACTTAGATTTATCCTTTAAAAATATTTTTGAAATTATAAATTTTATGAACTGAAATAAAAAATTTGAAAACCTTAATGAAATAGATGAGGCCACCAGTACTATCAACAATAAAAAAATTACCTTGAGGTTTTGGTATCACTTCCCATTCCATGTGATCTCATTTAATACAAAATTACCAATAATTTTTTTATTGATTTTTTAGGAAATATATTCTCATTTTTAGTCTATTAAAAAAAAATTCCCGGAATTTAATATTATATATTTTACACATTAAAAATGATATTTTATGGATGGATTCATAATAATCTTAGAGGATAGATCAATACTTCAAAATAAATCCACACATGCAAAGACAATTTCATTAATCACCATAAAAATTAATCTTCAAAAAAATTCATTAAATAATATAGATAGAATTTCAATTAATATTATTCTATTTGGCCATTCCTATAATTATAAAAATCAACAACATTTCATTAAATAAAACTTTATTCATTAAATTAAAACATTCTAAAAAACTATGAATGGATAAACAAAATTCAACAAATAAACTCTTTTAGAAAAAGGTATTTGAAGACTTAAATAACACAATCTCCCCATAATTTGGGTTTTTGAAAAAAAAATATAAATAAAAGAGGTTTTATTCATAAATTAGGAATTTTAAAATATAATTCCCTTTTATAATGATTTAAAATATATATATTTAGCTTAAGAATTTAAAAAAATAATATCCATTACAAAATATATGTTTTAAAATTTCAATCAAACTTAAATAAAATCATAATATAGCTGAAATTAAATCATTTTTTATGAAATAGGTTTTATAAAGATCATACTCTTATAGAAAAAGTCTATTGTAAAACCAAAAATTTGGATCAATGAATTTTTTTTCATAAAAATGTTTGTAAAATAAATTATTTATATTTGAAAAAAAAAGTTAATTAAATTATATTTTTTAAAGTATAATTTCCATACATAAAATAATGGTTTAATATGAGAAATAATCCGAGTATTAATTTTAAAATATTCTTGTTATAAACATATAATATTAATTTTAAAATAAAATAACTCTTTTATAAGGTTTTTATAGCATTAAAATTAAATTTCTCTTATATAAAGGTATTTAAAAATTATATTTACATATATTCAATCAAATTTGAAAATACAATTTTATCTTATCTTATACATGCTGGTGTTGACTGAATGAGCATGGAAGTGATGATTTCCTCTTCCAAAATCCATAAATACAAGAGTGGAATAAGAAAATAAGTAGGAGTGGAGATATAGAGACTGTGAGAGAGAGCTTTGTTGTAGGGGGTTTTCTAAGGAGCAAAGAGATTCCCCTTAAATAGAAAAAATAAAGGAATCCCACTATAATGGGTTCTAAAAGAATAATTAATAAAACATAGTAATTGTTTTCTTTTAGGAATAAGATTCACCTATATATATCTGTGTGTGTGTTTGTGTGTGTTTACATATTTATTAAACACATCATGATTTCTCTAAATCTAAATTCAATCATGAATGAAATATATATATACCCAAATGTGCACATCATATGATCCAAATGACCAGGGAAGACCCCAAATGAGATTCAAGAAGGTTATGTATTGGATAATATAAATATATATATATATAATATGTTTCTTTAATTAGTGTTGAATTAGGATAAATACAACGAATCTGAAATCAAATCCAAGTTGAACAGTAGTTGATTTTCCATGGAACATTAGCTTTACCTGATGGAAATTTGTTATTTTATAATTATAATTCCATATATATAGGATGAAAAACTTTCATCTCAGCATTTAAAGACATTATTTCTAATTATTTATTTTCTATGATGATAATTCATGGGTATAAGACATTATCTATTGAAATAATGACATCATTATGGGACACATGATTTTGGAGGTTGGAAACAATGTAGAAAGAATAAAATAAATGATGATGTGGGTTAAAAAAATAATTGCAAGGATGAAGTCGATACCCTGGGAGATTGTATGGATGGAATAAAATGTATTGGATAGTGCATAATATAAATGTATGTTTTTATTGGGTGAAGATGACCCCCTTATCCATGATCCAACTTTGAACATTAATATGGTTGAGTTATTCAATATAAGTTACGTGCAATCATTATCAGATTTTGGAAAGGCACTGAGGGATTGACACCAGGAAAAATACTCAAAAATATTCCCCTCACCAATAATTCCATGGCTTTATATCCCACATAAAGAACCTTATACACTCTATAAATTCACAATGCAGACCCTATGTGCATTCTGCAGGTGCTATAAATGACTAAACACACTTGATACCCCTTCATGGCCACGTCAATTTCCTCAAACACATGATTGAATAGTAGGATCCCACAAGTGTGTGGTTGATGTGGTCATTATCTAGTTGTTTATTGAAAATTATTTTATATACTAAATATTTAAATTATATAATATAATTAAAATACAAAGTGTATAATCATTTTATCATTTTTAAACTTACATGTCTGTCTTTAAAAAATTATTTTTCTTCAAACTTATATTATTTTATTCATGTTACATATACATTTTTTACTAAAAGTTTAACATAAAATTATAAATACCAAATGTTTTAATTTCAATACATGTCATTTTTTATTCAAATTGTAACACAAAACATTACTACGAATTTTATTTTCCTAATATATTCACTAGTGTAAATATATCATATTCTTTAAACGCTAAATGAAATTAAAACTAACCAAAGCTTATAAATATTATCCTTTAGAAATATGTTATTAAAAACTAATAATATTTTGAAAATAATATTTTGAAAACTATAAGTTTCAATATAAAAATAAAATTTCTTTTCAAATAATTAATTACCACCAATAGTTTTTATCAAAAATACATATATTTAAAAAGGTATTATTATGTAAAACATTAATCATATCCTCCAAAAATAATTAGCTTATGTTGTATTTAATATTTTTTACTGTATAATATTTTTTTTATAATATATAGAAATGAATAAATTTACATTGAAATAGAATTTATACTTTTCAATAAATATATAATACCTTGATAAAAATGTAATATTTTTATATTTTAAATACTTTAATTTTTTTAAAAATAAAAAAACTTCATGAGATGTTTCATTCTCGTACCTTAATGAAATTGTTCCCTCACTATTAATTCCTCAAACATAATCTAAATTATAAATCTCCATTTTTAGAATTAAGAAAACTAGGATTACTAAATTTATATATTATTATGGGTAAATTAATTATCTAAAAGCTTAGCATAAAATTATTATCTCTAATATTTTTCACAAATGAAAAAATTATATTCTAAAATGTTGTCAAAAATTGATATGATGCGAAATATGATAACATGACACTCACACTTATAGATTAAAACAATTATTAATTAAAGATCTATTTGGATCCACAGTCACTATCTCTTTAAATGAGACAAATCTCATTTGGTACATCATAAGATCCTATGAACATTGTTTAAAAAATCATAGGTTGTGCATAAATTTTCCAAGTATGGGGTTTTGAAACCCGGAGTAAAATTATTCTCAATGTTTTTGGAAATCCAAATTAAAAAATTTCATTATATATCAAATAAAAAAAATTATAAATAAATGTCTCCAAAATAAAAAACATGGTATTTTAAGGAAAAGCCTTAGGAAAATAGTTTTTAAAAACCTTTAAAATATGTATCTTGAAATCTCTTTTAATTTTAAAATAAATATTCTTTTAAATAAAAATTGATTTATGCAATAATATTATTTTTGAAAATTAAAACTTTTTATGGATGAACATGATATATAAAAAACTATAGGATACCCATGCGATCGTTAGAAATATCGCCTATATTAAAATTTTCAATTGAGTTCATGGGTTCACTCCTTATTCATCAGCATCTCATTTTATTCCCATGTTCCATATTTTATTTTATGAAAGAAAAACTTTAGGCCATCCAATATATTATATAATCCATTAAAAACTAATAAAAAATGACCTAAATTAAGTTCTAAGAAAATAATTTTATATCATTTGTAATTTATTAAAATATATTATTTAGAATACGTCATAAGAGTAAGATAATATAAATCCATACCTTGAACACATTGAAAATGATAGTTAAAAAATTATTTTAATAATATGAAAGGAATTTCACGACCAATTCTTGTATATGGACACTGCAATAATTATGAATGACACCTATAATTTTTTAAAGAAACGTTAATTCGTGAAATTATATCCTTAAAACCAACATGGAATTTAGAAATATAATTCATGAAATAAACTCTTGTAGAAAAAGGTATTTAAATATTTTAATAAAAAAATATCCCCATAATTATGTTTTTATAATAAATATAAAAATATTATATTATAATCATAAATTTAGAATTTTAAAATAAAATTCTCCTATATAGTGGTTTCTATTGAAAATACATCTGGTATAAGAATTTGAAAACACAAATTCCATTACAAAATAAATGTTTAAGAATATAAATCATCACAAAAATAAATAATAATATAAATAAAAATAAGTCATTATTTTTTAAAATGAGTTTCTAAAAATAACACCCTTAGATAAAAGTGGTTTTGTAAAACCACTAATAGGGAAATTAAAACCAAATTCCCTCACACAAAATGGGTTTTAAAATATAAAATACATAGAGTTAAAAAAAATAAAAAATTCCCTTAAAATATTAATTTGAAATTATAATTATTTGATACAAATTTTTTTATAATAAATTATATAAATATATTATAATATTGAAAATAATTCTCTTATAAATATAAAATAATAATTTTCGAGTAAAAAAATATTGAAGAATGGTTTTTTACAATTGAAATTTATTTTCTATTATAAAAAAGAGTTTGAAAAAAACATATATACATATATATATATATATAGGTTTCAAAATAAAACTTGTCCTTGTCTTATACTTGTTGGTGTAAACTAAATGACAAAACATGTGATGATTTCATCTTACAAAATTTAAAAACATGAGGGTTGATTGAGAAAATAATTAAGATAATTAAAAGAGAGTGGGATTGTTCATTGGGGGTTTCTATAAGGGAAAACATATGACCCTTAAATAGAAAAATACATACATACCATAGTAAGGGTTTCCACAAATATAATTTATAAAATATAGCGCACTTTTTTCTAGATTTTTAATAAGATTTTTATATATATTTATTCAAAATTTATCCCACTTATGTATATTCTTTGAAATCTAAAATGAATCAGGATTGATATATTTAAATGTAAACATCGTATGATATGAAATTCCAGGGAATACCACAGAATGGATTCTAGAGGATTGTGAGTAGGAGAATATATATATATATATACATATATGTAATATGTTTCTTTGATTAGTGTAGTCTGAGGAAATAGAAAATGGTTTTTGAAAACATATCCAAGTTGAACTATATTCAATTTTCTATGATACAGTAGTCATCCCAATTTGAAGATTGTTATTTTATAATCATACGTCGATTATGTGGGAATATCATATTTCATAACACCATTTAATGATATTTTTCATATAATTGATTTTCATTATTGACTGTTCTCATATATATGACAATATAAGCTGAAAATATTAACATCAAGTTGGGCCACAAGCTTGTCGAAGATGAAATTAGTGTCCGGACAAGAAAATAAATGTCATCGTGGGTATAAAATCATGATGATAAAAAAGATGACTCCCATGGAGATCATATGGGTAGAATAAAATAGATCTGATGAAAGAAGATATAAACATATGTTTTTAAGGGGTATAATGCCCATATTATTGTTATCAAACATCATCATTTTAGATAATTGAGTGATTCCTTATATGTTAAGAACTCCAATTTTATAATTTTGCTATGGAACGAAGGGATTAAATCCCAAAAACCTACCCACACATTCCCCTAAACAGTTGTGCCTCACATGCATGGCACATAATGGGCACCTTGAATGCGCTATTTGCACACCATGTGCATCTTGTGCATGATATGTGAGTTCTATGTATTCCAAAATACACATGTCGCCCATGGATGGCCAATTAAAATGCCTCTCACACACAGTTGACCCATTGGTTCCCACAAGTGTGTGGTTGAGGTGTTCCTTGGATAGTTGTGGGTTGAATTTCTTTTCTATATATGTAATATTTAAAATAATTAATAGAATTAAAACAAAAACTACATAACTTTATTCATAGTTTTACATACATGTATATAGTTAACCAATTATATATTTCCAAAAAATTAATATTTATTTTAAGGTACTGATAATTTTTTAATAAAATTTTATCATGAAATAGTTAGTACCAAATTAAATAATTTTATTAGATTTCATTTTTTATAAAAATTATATCATAAAAAGTAATACTAATTATTTTTTACAAAATATTATCACTAGAGTAATTATATTAATTTTTATAAAGATAAAAATAATTAAAATGGACAAATATTATAAATATATTATACTATAAATAACTTATAAAAAACTAAAAAAATTATAAATATAATATTTTAAATTTTTTTCCATATAAAAATAAAAGTTCATTTTAAATAATGAATTACCACTATTGATTTTTATCAAAAAGGAAAATATATCAAAATGTATTATTATGTACAAATATAATCTTATCCTTCAAAATTATTGTGTTAACATGAATTTAATACTTTTTACATTTAAATATTTATTTAATGAATATATATAAATAAATATATTTTCACTAAATTAAAATTTATTAATTTTCAATGATAATATTGTCCCTTGATAAATAAAGGTAATTTTTCAATGATTTGATCATTTTCATTTATTTATAACCAAAAGAAAAAATAATATTTTAAATTATCTAATTTTATGTTAAATAATTGATTAGATTATATTAATTATAAATAAAACCATTTAGTAATCATGTATTAGAAATGAAAATATACTTAAAAATCATTTGATGTTACAGGTTCGTGACAGCTTTAACATAAAATTTAATTCAAGAACACTATAATTGATTCTTCCTAGAACCCTCTCCCATTATCTTAAGCCTATACTATCCATTTTTCATCTTATGATCTTTATTACCCAGGTGGTTTCTATGAGAAAACTAAGTCTCTCAATGAAAATATTACCAACTTCACAATCTTTTTTTATTAATTTTCCTCCTCCGATCATCTTATATCAATACTAATAAAATGAAATTATTACCATAATTATATTGATATATTATTATATGAATTGAACACGAATAATTTAGTCCTCTCAATCCACTAAGAAAATTAAAATTGTTGTTAATGGGTGTCTGTGGACTATTGCTTCCCTAAATCATTATCATCCATTTTTCATAACCACCTCACAGGGTTTGTTTTAATGATGATATTGACGAATAAATATGATATATATATATATAGTTATGAAATATAAAATTATCATTTACTTAATTTCTCTCTTTCATTGAGAAATGGAAATGTAAATAATTCATACGTGCAGTCCACTGTTCCATGAGTGAAAATTATAATTTTTCATCACCACCCTACATTGAAGGATTTAAAAGTGTTTTTACTATATATAAAAATTATGTTCATTACACTATTAATGTTTTAGATATTATAAAGATATTAGAAAAACAATTTGACCCTATTTAACCTACATAAGGAATTAAAGTTGATTTAACTATTACACCCTGATATTTTGTTATATTATTGCCTTTAAAAAAGTCAATGTTTTTTATAGATTTCTATATACATGATAGAAAACATAAAAGAAACTATTATATATTTAGATAAAGAATAAATACTTAATTATGTCAATTAAATCATAGTTTTTTAATTAACCTGAATGAATAACTGTTATTACATAATGACTTATTTATAGAAGTAAAATAAAGGCTAAATTTAATTTGGCTAATATCCAATATGTATAGTTAAAATTAATTAAAATATAATTTTATTATTAGAAACCAATATTTATAAAACAATTAATTTAATGAGAAACTTTTTCATAGGAAAATTATGATTAGTTTATTTTATTATATCACATCCCTAGCCTGATTCTCCCTTAAGTGACCAAGATGTTTAGTTAATAGACCTCATCTGTGCCTCTCTATATTAAAGAGGTTGTTGACTATCAGTGGGGGTGTGATGAGTATATTTGGAAGAATATACCTCATGCATCAAATATATAATAAAACAAAAATATGATAATAATAAATACCAATGTTAGATAAATAGATAAAACAGTATGATATGCAATTGGGATGTGAAAGGAGGAACCCATAAAATAATAATAATGAGTCATGTAATGATATACTAAGATATATCTATATTTAAAACTCAAATCAATATAATAAAAGAAAAACCCAATCCAAAAAACATAAATAACAATGATCTGGAACCCCATATTAGTCATGACTCCAAAACCCACATCACCGAGAAAGAAAAAGTCAACAACAGGGTCCCTTACCCTTTTTTAAACCCCTATCCATGTAATATGATCAGGTAAGAAATGAAGACCTATATAGCATATGAGTAGAACATAGTAGGATGAAACTACCATGTCTAAACAAAAGAATCTAGATAATATGTGCATGTAATAATTATATAAATCGGTTAAATATTTAATAAATAAAAAAATAGTAAACATGCTTCGACACCATACTAAAACGTCTCTGAGAATCTTTGACAACCATTCCATCCACAAGCATAAACCATGGATTAATCACATAACCTTGAGAATCTCTCGGTATAAGCAATTCATGATTTGGTAAATTTCCTATATATAATAATTTGAACATCAACTGGGCAAAGCCTCTTATAAAATAATTTCTAAATCAAATAATATCCCTCTATATAATCCTTTTAACATCATAAGTAAAATCTCTATATATAATATATAAATATCACCTGGACTAATCCTTTTATACAATCATAACAATATGAAACGGGGCCAAGACATTAATAAAAGCATTACAACATGAAAATGGGCCATACCAAATTTATAATAATTACAACATGAAATTGGACCAATCCCACTATATAAGATTTATATAATGTATCACAACACAATTCCAAACATCAAATATATCACAATATCTTTTCATAATACTAGTGGTTAATTATGAAAATTACAATTTTTATTTTAATTACACATTAATTTATCAAATTATCAGTAGTGATTTTAATCAGTAATATTCCATTAACAATGTGAATCTTTGTTATAAAATCACATGAAATATCATATCGTACAAAAAACATTAATTTTTTAGTCAAATAAAAATTATTAAAGAATTTTCAAAAAAAATTGGTAGCCAACGGGAAAGTAAAAACAATAATTGAATCCAAAGGGATCAATAAATAATAAAATCCATGTTTTATAATAATTCATTATTCAATTTATTAATGTGAAAATTGTTCTTGTTAAATCACATTATTTAATACACATAATAATGAAACATTCCCCAGGGTTAGGTTTTAGACCACATAACCTTAATTGGTTATCAACACAACTCTTATGTCAGGGAAAGTGAATGAGAATAAAGTATCATAATATATCATTTGGAAATAGAGGTCAATTAATTGAACGAGACAAATTAAATATAGGAAATGGATATGAAATTTCATAAAAATAACCTAGGGATTGATAGATAAAGGATACATGTGTTATGAATGAATGAAAAACATATACCGTGTCTTTAAAAACACCAAACTTAAGAAATAAATAGCATATAACCCCAATTAATTTAATGCAGTTTCTATTTAATAGTTACATTTAAATTTTCATTTCCTTGGGTTAATTTAACCCTACTTGAAAAATAATGTCATGTAATTTGGATTCATGGCATGTATCCTATTCACACCACGAAAACCAATACAACCTTTATTCCATTCACAAAATCCTTCTACTGATAGTTACACATAGTTTAATATATATAGAATGTTTGTAAATGTCCTATAGGTTTTTGAAGAAAATAAATTCTACATATTTTACAATACCATCTACAAATCCATATTAACTCACATAAAACACTCCTAATCCCATTTTACATGTTTATACTGGAAATATTGTAATTCAATAAATCATAAATCCCCCAGCGTTTGTTCATTTTCCCGACAAAATATCACCATATCTAAATGATACTCAGCCACCAAGGATTAAATATGAGGGAAAACCAAACAAAGGATTACAAACACAAAATTAAAAGAGGGATATACCTAGAAAAAAATTGGATCTTACAACATCCCCACCATATAATATCTCCTCCCCAAGATACTACAAGAATCACAGTTGGGTATTAGTGAACATGTATGACCATTCTGTTTGTATATCAGACTCCACCTCCTAGGTATCCTATTGAATATGCATATGCTTCCACTATACATGAGAAATAGGTATAGTCTAAACCTATAGATACATATAACTATGGTACATAATCTATGTCAGATTATCTAAAAAGGATGCCTCTACAGAAATCTTGAGGTCCTAGACATCTACCAAATGAGAAGGTTTATAATAACATCTCTAAAGGTACCATACCTGAAATAGGTCATGAATTGAATTACTGTTATGTGGAAGGGATATTTTTTAGACAACAAGAGTAACCCTTTATACTATCTCAAATGGCCCAAAAAACCCGGGTGTTATCTTTTCGTATTTAGTAAAATAGTGTTTCTCTAACCTTGGATACACCCATAATAAAACATGATGTCCTAACACTAACTCCAAAGGTCATCGTCGATAGTTAGCTTAAGCTTTCTGCCTACTCTTTGAAGTAACCATCTACCTCCTAATTTACTTAACCTGCTCAGGTATATCCTTCCTCAGACTAGGTCCAATAAGTAATTAATCACCTACCTCTAGACAACAATGAGGAGAATGGAACAACCAGCCATATAAATCCTTGATAGGTTCCATATGGATTGATTCATGGAAGATGTTATTATACAAAAACACCAGAACTTCAATATTCTTCTCTCTTGAGCAATATAAATCCAAAACATAGAATCGTACCATATACTCTAGAATATGAATTGTCTTATTAGACTAAACATTCCTTTTGACGATGATAGGATGTCATCAAAATAACATATGATCTTGGAGACTTTTGTCGACACTGTCAGAACGGAGACATGAAATGAGTATATTGATCAGAAATGAAACTCCTCAAAACACCATGAAATTGAACAATCACATACATGTATAGACTACCCATATCAAGAATATTAAATGTCTCTTTGATTGAAAAGCAGTGCTCTACCTTCCTTAGTTTGTCGAAATCACGTATTCTTCATCACTATATCATTTTATATGGGGAAATCCCATCACAAAATCTATAGTGAAATCATGGTATTTCTAATCATGAATGGAAAGATAGTATAATAGATAGTAGACATTTGATTCTCATCATTTACATACCGATATGAGAGATATTTCAGTACAAATCTTGGTAACTCATTATTTATTCTTAACCTCCAGTATTATCTATAGATATATATGATACTTTGGGATGATTAGTTCAATTAAGTTTTTTTATTTCGTGAAAATTAATATTATAAAAAAACTATTTTTGAAAAAATATGAATGTTTTGGAAAGTTTGAACCCAATCACATGAGGGGAGAAAGTTTGTTTTATGAGAATGTTTGACATTCAGATGTAGTGAATTAGACTAAGATGCAATGAATGTAGAATTTGTCATAAATTTGAATCTTTTTATTGGACAAACCATAATTTTATGATCCATAAACATGGATTTAAAAATGTATTTGACTCAGTTTTGGTTATAAATTAAGATTTTTTTGAGTGAGTAAGTCTTATTGATGCTAAAGATAATGAAGATAAATAGTGAAGTAATGAGTTAGACTTTTTTTAAACATTATAACCTTAAGTAAGGGTATGATTTATTAATTCTAATGTTCTCAAAAATTAGGAAACATTCTCATAATAAAATCATTTTATGAAATGTCAGAATCATATTTTTTTTATCAATTCCATAAATCATGCCAAATTTGTATCGGATACAAAAGTAATAGACACAAAGTTTGTCAGGAGTCTAAATATGTAATGTTGATGATGTTTAAACAACATTTGAGTGGATTCAACACTACATGACTAAAATTAGAGTAAGTAGAGTTTCTAATTCTAATATATAATAAAGAGTTATATTATGAAATGTAGAATAATATAATGGTTTTAATGATTACCAAATAAAAGGAAAAAGGGTGAGTTCAAATTTTAAATCATAAGACCTATTGACACTGATCCATCAGACCTAGAACAGACACTGATAAGAGAGTGGTATTACTCACACCGATATATCACAGATAAAATGGAAATAGAAAACCAATTTTTATGAATTTTTTATAAAGAATTATATTGTAATAATAAGATCATCAATGTGAGAAAGTGGATGGATGATAATGTTTAATGAGATTCGATTCAGTTACTCCTAATGAATTTATATAGTTCAATGTTATGAAGGTTCCTTATACCATTCCATAAAACATGAATTCACAATAATTTAATGGATAATATCTTTACACCATTAGTCCCCTAAGATATAGAATGTCCATCATATATATTTTCTGTATGATATCCAATCATAATAAGCTATGTATTTTCATTGCACTGAGCTAAGGATGTTCAGTCAAACTGATGAAATGTTAGGACGTCTATGAAGGCTTATTATTAAGAAGACTCAATACACATCAGAAGATTATATAATAGGTGATAAGAGATGAAGTGGTCAAATATAATTGTCAAATATTATTGAATTTTAGAGGTTTTTTAAGTTGAGTAAGCGAGCAATGTTTTTTATATTCCTTACATTAATTTTAGGAGATTCATATATGTATTATAATATTATATTTATACATTTCAATTTTTTTCATTCACAAAATGAAGGCAGATAAATATATTGAGTCAGAGATGTTTCCTAATAGATATATTATATGGTGACTAGAAAACTGAATGTTTTTTACCTAATAGATATGGTCGGACCAAGGAAGATTGGTTTGAACAGTTTATTATAGTCTGGAAAGTTTAGTTTGAAAAAATTATTGTCGTACTATGTCCATTAGAATCTGTTCATCAGATTGAGACAATTGTACCCATATAATTCAGAATATTTTTCTAGATAGGGTTTTTTAGACAAAATATTTTTGTGATATTTTATTTTTTGCCTCAAATTGTTTATAAGAAAAAATTATAAATTATGGGAGTTAATATAATAATACATATAATGATATTAAAGGTGTCTAATTGGATTATACACAAGTTGTATTAACTTATTCATTGTAGTGAATTTCAATAGTCCCAGGGGAGTAGAAATGAAAATGATGTAGGTTCTCACACTGAGGAAAAACCATGTAAATAAAATTTTCCTTACATGAATTCTATTTTTTGATGCATCATTATTTACAAAAACATGAAATGTTATTGGAATTTAATAGTTTCTAGAGTTTACATTTCAAAAATTCTATAACCATATTACAATTGTGTAAAAAATTCAATATCCACTTCTATGTTGTTATTCAATCCTTTGGAATTTATTGGGGTATCAAAGAGATAAGGTTCCCAAATTGACTCTTTATGATGGAAAGATAAATTTTGTTGATAGTATAGTATTTCCTATATTTGATGATAAATTCAATTATAGATAGAAAAATATGAGTATTATATATCTCATATCTCTTGGATTATATGTTTTCAATGAAGCTATAATTTGGTTTCCACAAATTGAGAAATATTCCACCAATATCTTTAGAAGATAATAGAAATACCAATGTTGATGGAAATGAAAGGAATGTTATTCTGATGTCTCTATTTAAATGAAGATGATGGGTCACAAACCATAAATGACTGTGTTGTTAAATCAATAAAGTATTTTTATAGTCAATACTAATCTGATGGATGAAAATATACAAATTTGGTGCAGTATGTTTGATGATATAAGAATTAGAGATGATGAAACTATTGATAAAAATACTTCACTGGGGTAGATGAAATTGTTTACAACATCATGGGATTTGTATATGTCTTCGAATAATCTAAAAAAAATTATGAGTACAATTTAGACATATTTGATTCTGAAATTTCTAATTTAGAAGATAAATATTATTTATATCTTGATGAATTACATATCAATCTTATTTTTTATGAAATGATAAAACTATAATGTTAAAAAAATATGATTGAAGTTGAATTGGAATTTGAGGAAATGAGATTGATGAAAATTCGTTATTTTAAAGACACTAATACATATGATTATAAAGACAAGGAGGAATATGAGTTAAATGAAAAACTCAGGTCTCTTATCTCTAATAACTTTTTGAAAAGAAGATTAGAGTATGTAGAAAAACATTCCCCCAAATATTTCAAGTGAGGTTGAAATAGAAAATTTTTTATTAATTTTCCTAAGTAGAAAGTTATAGAATACTAAGATTATTTTGAAGGAAAAAAATGATGGAAGAAGTGGAAAAAAATATGAATAAGAAAATACATCCATCCTAGTAAGAATAAGAATACTCATAATAATAGAAGTATATTATTTAAGAAATATAAATAATACTCAACTGAAAATATTTTTTCCATTGTTGAAGGTTCATAAAATGATAGAAATTTCATTAGAAAATATGATAAAAATACATTAATCTTTAAATATGGAAGAAGATAAAGGTTAAGAATCTTATAATTAATATTAACTCAGAACAAAATTTGATTAACGTCTTGAGAAAAACAGATCTCTCAAGAATGAAATCAAGATGATAATTAAATATAGTGTAATGGTTTATGAAGGTAAAAAATTTGTTTTCAAGGAAGAAAAATAATATATTTATGAGATATTAAGTTAAAAATTTAGAATTTAGGAATACAGATAGATTTATGGAGATCTCATTATGTATTTAAATCTAAAGGAGAATAAGTTAAAATATTTCAATAGAAAATTAATTATTTAGAAGTCACCTTGAGGAAGATAAATGAAAACATTAATAAATCATTGTAATTGAATCATGATACATTTAAAGTTAATGAGAAAGCTAAAATTATGTTTCAGGTGAAATCATCATCCACAAAAAATAATTTTTTATCTAATTTTTCTATCATTTCAGGTGATAATAAATGTGTTGGGAATGCTTTTTTTAGAAGGGACGTGAGAAGCCTATCACATCTATAATAGATGAAATCCCACTCAGATAGAATGTATTTCCACACCCAGTGGTTTTTGAAGTAAGACGATGTTGTCAACCTCATAAAATTTTATACATAGAAATATATTTCATTAAAAAAAATCATGATTTTAAGGGTGTTGTGCATTCTGTGGAATCTAAAGAATTAGGGATAATAGTTTTTTGTATAAAATGTCACTTATTATAAGAATTTTTGAACAAGGTGAATGAAATTGTGGAATAAGGTTGAGTAGCATTACTAACCGATTGGATGTTAGAAAAAAATATCAATTTTTTAGAAACATTCCAACATTAAATAAATTTCAATGTTGGGAAGATGTTTTTGGATGACGTGATTAGGATGGTCATCCTGAAGAATGATGTATGGCATTCCTTCTAAAAAATATTCTAATTATATAAAAGAAAAGGAAACTAGAAAGAATAATGTTGAGGAATGAACTTTTATTATTGAGACATATTTGAAATAAATTAAATGGAACAAACCCTAGATACATGATATTGTTTTTTATACAAACTTGATAGTTGATGTAAAAATCATGAAACATGTTGAATGTCATGATAGAGGAGAAATAAAATTTTGGTAATGATAGTTCCTTAAATATTAGAGGAATTAGGATGGATGAGATTAATGAAAAAAGGTTTTAATTATAAATAAGTTTTTATTTTTTATGGGATGAAACATGACATACTTATTGTAAGTAATCGTTGTGATGGCGGAAAAAATGTTGTTTTCAAAAAATATTTTTTTGTATAATTAGATGTATTGAAGAATGGAATGTTATAACTAGGGGAGAAATAATTATCAGATATATTTTTCAGATTGGATAACATAACAACTCGTAATATCTATGTGTTAATGTTGAGAATAAGTTATCGCACTGGAGACTTATCCTCCTTAGTATGAAATGAATGAAAGAACTCTATAAATTTTATGTTCTTTGAAATTTTCCAAAATTGAAAATAAGAGAATAATTTTATTTTGTAACTTATAATAAATGGAAGATGGAGAAAAAAATCCATATGAATGTTGAGATTCTATATATCAAAACTCTTTAAATTATTCAATCTGACTCATACAGGCCAACGAGACATCATATCAATAAAAGGTGATTATTTACTTTATTAAATTCACTATCAAATTCACTCAAAAAACCCAACACTATAAAAAATTGGCACATTATAGCTGGTAATTTTTTACATTAGTAGGTTTTATAAACCCATAAAAATGCATTAGAGGCGGTTGTGATGAACTTCCACTAATGTAGCCACCTACATACATTAGTGGCGGATTTTAGTAAGCATTTCTAAAGTCATGGTGACTTTAGAGACGGTTACCTTTGGTGGTGTTTAAACCCAATATAATGTTCACATAAACTCACCAGACCCCACAACTGCCAATTGTTCGAATGCATTAGGGGCAGTTCAAACTGCCCCTAACAAAGGGGTTCCTTCAGCTGTAGTTTTGAAAACCACCACTACAGCATTTTACAAATTTTTTATGATATCCATGTCTCTCTCCCTTCGGTTCCCACATCTTCTCTATCGTTCCCGTGTTCGGTACCGCTCCCTTGGCCTGACTCCACCACCACTCCTCCGGTTCACCGTGACCTTATCCTCAGCTGGTTCCTCACACCCTCATCCTTAGCCCTCCTCAACTCCGGTTCCCCAGGCCCTCATATCCTCAGCCAGTGTCCCCTGCCGGTTCCTGCTTCCCCGCCACCCATTCTGCAACCTCATCCCGCTCTAGTTCCCAACTCCGTGCAGTAGCCCCAACCTCCCCCACACTGCCTCCGCATCAGTACCCAGTTCCTACCTCCGCCCAAAAAAATGCTAGCATTGGGATTTGAACCTCCACCACCCAAGCAAGACTTCCACTATAACTCCTCATACGCCACACTATAGCAACTGGATTTGGATTTGTACATCACACATTATAATATTTAAATATATTTGACTATTTATTATAAAAAATATTATTATCATAATATATTTAAATACATTTAAATAAAATATATATATATTACTATATTAATTTGTATATGAAATTATAAATATATATATATATATATATATATATATATTATATTATATTTATAATTCACCTAAATATATTACACAAGTATATATGTAAATATTATACTTATATGTGTGTGTGTGTACTTGATAACAATAATATTATTGATTATTATTATTCTTATAAAATATATTTTTTTAATCTATAAAAATTATATGTTGGTTTTATTAATACTGTATATTTATTTTATGATTTATATCAAAAAAATATTATATTAAATACAATTATATTATATATTTATGTAAATTATTCATATATAAAAATAAATATTTATGATATATATATATATATATATTTACCAAAAATATTTATATAATGTCTTTAAAAGTATATTTATATAGTGTCCTTATATACATATATTTCTTATTATTTATATTAATAAATATATTTATTTGTATAAACTATATAATATTATATGACATTAATATATTATTATTATTTTATAAAATACAATATATACAAAAATTAATATTATATTTAATAAATATTATATTATATATATTTAATATTACATTATATATAATTAATATTATGTTATATGTAAATAAAATATATAAAATATATATTATCAAAATTATTTGAAATAAATTTTTATATTATATATAATTACTCTGTATATTATATATAATAAATATTATATAAAATACAATTTACATAAAAATATAATTAATATTATATGAAATACAATTTTATAATATATAAAATAAAATATTATATGAAATGCAATTTATAAAAATATTTATATAATGTATTTAAATACATATATTTATTATTATGCACATTAATATATATAAGTATTTCAATAAATATACATTAATATAAATTTATTGCTATAAATTATATTTCATATAATATTAATTATATATATTATAAATGCATAAACCTATTAGATAAAAATATATTGATTAATATTATAATATAATTTATAAAAATATCATGCTTGGGGTTTTATAAGATATATTTTTTAGATAAATTATATTTACGTATATATTTATATAAAATGTTTAAGCTTTAATACTGTAAATAATTAATATTACATAAAATATTATTTATAAAAATAAATATATATTAATTAACATAATATTATATAATTATATTTATATGTACATATAAATAGTATTAAATACAATCATAGAAATATTTTATATAATATGTTCACATAATGTATTTAAATATGTTTATATATTTTGTTTTAATAATATAAATATATATTATGGAATTTTTATTAAATAGTGGTGGTTCACAACCCCTTTAATCTCATAAATTATGGAGGGTTATAAACCCCCTCTAAATTAAATACAATAGAGTGGGGTTTCAAACCCCTTATAAATTAATGACATTAGAGTGGATTTTGAACCCCATATAATTTAAAGACATTAGAGTGGGGGTTTCACCCCCTCTAATTTAATGACATTAAATGGGGTTTTGAAAGCCCTCTAATTTAAAAAATTAGAAGGTGTTGAAAACCCTTCTAATTTAATCCATTAGATGGGGTTTTCAAACCCCTCTAATTTAAGACAGGGGGTTTTTATCCCCCTCTAAAATCCATCTGGATATTAAAAAAATAATGTCCAAATATTTAGAGGGGCTTCAAAACCCCCTCTAATAAATGAAATTAATGGGATCTATAACCCCATATAAATTCTATGTTTTTCAAGGGTTGTATAAAATCCCCCATTAATTTTTTTTATAAAATTAAATTAGAGGCGGTTCATAACCCCATCTAAAATTGATGATTATAGGATGGTTGTGCAGAACCCCCACTAATGTTACAGAAAATGATTTTGAGGGGGTTGTGCATAACCCCCTCAAAATAACCCCCTCTATTGTACAATTTTTTTTTTCAAATCCATTTTAATGAAACATAATTCAATTGTTATTGAAATGTTCATATTCATTAAAAAAGATGCTGAGAATGAAATGGGAGATTATATAAAGATGTTGAGAATAGATAATTATAAAAAAAATCACATGCAACACTATTGAAACATATGAAAGAAATCATGTAATCAAACATAATTTTATTTATCCATATACCAAAAAAATGGTGCAGTATGATGTAATAATAGAGATTTGGTTGAAATGGTAAGAATAATGTTATCAAAATAAAAAAATTAAATGTTATATTAGGGAGGAACTATTAGTAATATTGTGCATGTTCAAAATTAGAGTTTTTTTGGAAATAATACAACAAGAACACCTGTGAAATGTGATATAAAAAACTTCATCAAAATTATTCAATGTTTTGGAAGCTCATGTTCTTTAAATATCAAAAATCAATGCCATGAAAAATTTGATGAGAAATATGAAGATGTAATTTTCATGGGATATTCAGCGAATAGCAGAAGCTAAATATTTTGGAACAAACATTTATAAAAGATATTGGATTAATTTAAATGTTATTTGAAATCAAAATGAATTAACAAAAGTTGTTGTGAATGCTATGAAGAATAAACCAATGGTTTTCAATGAATGTGAGAGCGAGTCAAAATATAATCATCATGATTTATAACAACTTTGCGATGAGGAAGGTGATGTTGGAAGAGAAAAAAATTAAATATACAACTTTACAAAAACAATTTGATTCCAAAAACATTATTGGAAGATAGGATGCATAATTTTTGACTAATAAAATATTGATATTAGTACATCGAACTTCAATTATCTCCATAGATGTACCCGAATTAGTTTCAAATGAAAATGAACACAAATATTCAGTGGATTATAAGATTGAAGTGTTGGAACAGATTGAGAAAAATGAAACATGGGAAATTGTTCCATGAAAAATATAATAATTTTATCAAAATAAAGTGGATATATAGTATCAAATTGAATGAAAATAAACATGTTTCAAGAAACAATGTAATAATTTTTTGTAAATTCTTTGAATGGTTGGATATTCTGATGTTTGAAAAAAAAATTCCCCATCTTCAAGATTCAAAACTACTAGAATACTATTATTAGTGGTTGCATAATGAAATTACAAAGTCTATCATATGTATATTAAGTCATATTTGATAAATGGAGATATTTATGAAGAAGTTTACATTGAAAAACCTTGTGGTTTTTTACTTGAAAAGGATGAAAATAGGGTTTATAGATTTACAAAAACCATGTATGGGAAAAAACAAGCCCCATGTTCCGGGTATTCAAAACTTGATAATAGTTTGATAATGTTTAATTTTTCTAAAGGAAATGTTTATGGTAGCTTTTATGATAATGAAATTGACTTAAGTACACTAATTTATATTGTGTATGTGTATATTAAATTTTATTGGGATGAATAAATTTTTTTAATATGTTTTTTAAGGAAATGAAAAAGAAATTTGAAATGTCAATGTGGGGAGAATTGAATTTATTCCTTGGCATAAAAGTTTAATAATGGAAAAATTAAATTTTATTCTCTAAAGAAGAGTATTTTATGGAATTCTTAAAGAAATTTGGGATGTAATAATCCAAATATATTTCTAATATGATTTTAGTGAGAATAGTTTTTAATAAAGATATATCCAAAATAAATTTGAATCAGAAAGAATTTTTGAATCTGATATGAAGATTGATTTATCATACAGCCTCATGAACTGATATTTTTTTTCATGACTTGGTGGGAAAGATATTAGAATGATATAAACAAGTCACATATGCTGGACAAAAAGGGAATTATAATCTATGTTAATGGAAAAACATCACATGGTGATTTTTAAAAAAGAAGTTGATGTATAAACATTCATGGTTATACTGATTCTTATTGGTCTAGAGATTATATTGATAGTAAATCAACTAATTAAGGAATTTTTTTCTTTTTTTTAATGTTTTTAAGTCAGCGTAGTAGCAAATTTACTTTAGTAATATTGATAACAATGGAATCATAATATGTTGTTGCTACTCAAAATTATACATTAATGATGTAGATAAAATATTTGTTGGAAATTTTGACTGTAAAATTGTCTAAATCATTAAAGATAATCTTTTATAATAGGAGTTATAATGATATTTCTAAAAACACTTTCCCAAATCCAATCTCAAATCATATTAATATAACAGTTTACTATATAAAAGTTAGTGTTTTCTATGGAGATGGTTTGATAAATTACATCCCAATTATGTATCAAATTTTAAATATCATCATAAATGAAATAATATAAGAATTATTTCTAGATTTTAGGATGCAAATTCATGTATAGTATCTCCAATGATATCCAAAATCACATAATTAATTCACCCACAATGCTTTGGATTATGTTAAAAGATTGGGAGAGAAAGTGAAAACATTATAACTTGTATGATGTTTCTACTTATCATTATTTTATAAATCTAAATTTATCTTAATTAGAAAAAGTGGTACATAACCATACAGGGGGGGAGAAAAAGAAATGCAAGGATGAGAATAATGTAAGATAATCTTTTCATGGCCGAAAACTTTACTATTATAGAGAGATGATATTACTTTAAAAAAGTTACTTTATCATGTATTGTGGTTTTAGGAATCTCTATTTGTAGAAAGGATATGTTTTGGTGAGAGTCAAGAATGTTGATTTTTTAAAAAATTTGAGTTGTGAAAAAATATATTAGAGTTGAAAAAGGTGTTTATGGGTGTTGTAAACAAATACATAGAGGGATACTGAATAACCATTTTGATGGTTTTTTCTAACAATGTTTTTTATTTTTTGACAACTAATATTTATTAAAATAATATTTTTGAAAAAATATAATTTTTATGAATGTTCAAAACCAAACACAAAGGGGGGAAAGGTTTTTTATATGACAATGTTTGAATTCTGGTTGCATTGCATTACATTGAGCAGCATCGAGCACATTAATTTTCAAAAAGTAAAAGTTATTTATCATATGAAACATTGGTCTCAGTTCTATTAAAAGGAAAATAAAAATTCAATGGAATCGGTTTTTGTTATATTATCAAGAGATTCTAAGTGATGAAGTTAGAATGATTCTTAAGATAGTAAAGGAAAAAAGTGATGTTAGTAGTTAGAATTTCTTTAAACATTCTAACCATAAGACAGATAATTATTTTCTGATTTTAAAGATATATTATATCATGAAACATTCAAATGATAAATTATTTTAATGAAATAGAGCAATCATAGGGATTGTATCGGTTCCAGAAATCAACACAATGCTTTCAACAGATCCAGAAATAACAAACACATAGTTTATCAGGAGTCTGAAAGTGTAATGTTGATGATGTTTAATGATAATCTTAGTTGAGTCACCATCAAATTCAAAACATATGAGTAACTAGATTTGTTGATGTGAATACATCTGCAAGAGATATGTTATGTAATGGTGAAGACTCTAAAGGTGTTAATTCTTACATTTGAAAATGAAAATGTATATGTTCAAATTTTAAAACGGGTGATTTGGTTATACTGATCCACCTAACTTGGAGTAGACATCAGTCCATCATATTATTTATTCATATCGAAAAATCATTAGTTGTAGTAGTTCATGAAATCTAATTTGTATGTGTTTTTTGTAGGAAAAATACTATCGTAATATGAATATCATGGGTATGAGAATTTTGATAGATGTTAAATAATCACTAGATTAAAATTAGTTTCTACTAATGTGTTTACATAGTTCAAAGATGTGAATGTTCTTTATACCAATCCATCATACATGAATTCACATTGATTCATCAGAGGAGATATTCACTCCAATTTTTCCATTATGTATACAAATTCTATAGGATGGATTTTATATAATAATGTAAATTACAATGAGCAGATGAAGATTCATCATAATGATGTGAAAAAGTTATATTGTACAAAGTTAATATGTTCCATTGGATAGATGAAATGTTTGGAAGTCCATGAAGGATGATTACTAGGAAGAATCAAGATGTTTCAAAATGATCTAGAATAGTTGAGAATAGTTGAATTTATAAGACTTTATGTTCATATATAAGTGAATTATCATAGTTTATGAATTTCAGTAAGATGTAATATTTTTTAAGATTCCCAACATTAATATTAGGATATCCCGATATATATATATTAACAGTACACTTGTACTTTAATGATTTTTACATATGGAAAAGGAGTACTGCTGCAGATATTGAGTCAACGTTCTATTTTAATTGATATCTTATAAGTATATCAGAATATTAATAGTTTTCTATCAAACTAAAAATATTCCACTAAGGGAAATTAGTCTGTACTGTTGAGAAGATTAAAAAATGTGTAGTTTGAGAATAGGTTCATTATACTGTGTCCATCAGACTATGTTAATTTGACTGAGGCAATCAGAACTAGGTATATCATACTGCGGATTCAGAGAGATATTTGTAGAGAAATATTTTTATGATCTTATCTTTTTTGGTCCAAATTGATTATAAAAAACATCGTAAACAAATGATGGTCAATATAATCATACATATCAATAGATATAAAGTGTCGAATGGGATTTGAAATAATATTTATTTATATCATCATTCATTTGAATTTCCATAGACCCACAGGAGTTCCTATGGAATGGACGTTGGTTATCACATAGATGCCAATCCTTTTAAATCTCATATTCTTTACATATTTTCCTACTTTTTCAAACATTATAATCTACTCAAATATGATATGTTAATGAAATTTAATAGGCATATGGGGTTAGGTTTCTAAAATTCATGATACTAAAAAATTCTGAACAAATAATTCAATACCTCCTTTTCGTTGGTATTTGATCCTTTAGAACATCAGTGATCATGATAATTTTTTGTAAGACCAGAATGCACCACCCATCTAGAAGATTAAAATTCTATCAGAAGTTTCTCATGCAAGCCCATAGGAACCCATAATTAGTCATTAAAAATAACATAATTTACATTAACAAGAGTCAATCATGACAGATTCTCCCCACAATATATGCTATATATCATATTTAATCCATCAAATTAATATGAATCATCATTCTTGATTAGGTCAAAAATCATTTCTATGATAGATTTCAACGTTAGAGCTACTCGTCATTGGGATTCCTGAACATCTAATTGCATCTCTACAAATAGTTACATCATTCGCCACTCATTTCTATAATACTTCACTAACACCTTCCGTATCTTTTCGATAATGGTATTGGAAATGATGTTTCCCTTCCCCAATATATAATCATTCTCAAAGTCAAAAGACTATAGATACATGACCCACCTCATATACAAATGTTTCACCTCCCATAGAGAAAAGATGCATTTGAGGCTCTTGTAGTTTATGCATTCCACAAAGATATATCACAAAATATATTTTAACAAAAATATTAGGGCATGTACCACCATATCTAACTCAATATCATTGGTTGGATACTTCCTCTCATGTGGTCTCATCTATCTGGATCCATAAGACACCAATCGATCATCCTCTGTCAAAACTACTATGAGTCCAACTCTAGATTCTTAATAGTACATCATATATTCTTTACCCGAAACAAGAAATGTGGGGATATGTCTTTTTTTATCCATCATCTCATACCTTGAAACGAACTCTCATAATAATATATAAAAACAAACTTTACTCCATTCTTCGTTGTCTATAAAATATGTGTTTCTAGATGAGAGAAGTCTTCGAAAGAGAACCAATAATAACCTTCAAAACCTTGAAATATATGAATCTCAATGATATTTTTCTATCAATCCCATGATACAATAGCTTCAACTTTCACTTGGTCCACTGACACTCCTACCTCATAGATTACATGTACCAATTAGTGAGCTATATCAATTACATTTTTTAGCTTGATGTAAAGATGATACTCATTAAATTTAATCAAGAATAATTCGAGATTATGGTAATGATTATCTTATGAAAAATATTACACTATGATTTCATCCGAAAAAACACAACAAATTAATCTAGAAAAGTATGAATGATATGATTCCTCATGGCCTTGTACTCTGGCGGTGTGTTTATCCAGCTGAAATACATCACTAAGAACTCGTATCAGCCATACCATATCCTAAAATAATTTAGGGGTATGTTTGATAGTCTCACCCTCAACTGGTGGTTCCCTAACATCAAATTGATCCTCAAGAAAATCCTTATAACTCTTAGCTGATTGAAGATATCATAATTACATGGTCGGTGATATTGGTTGTTGACCATCATTTGGTTTAGTTTATATTAATCTAAATATAAGCTCAATTTCCCAACATCCTTCACGATGAAAAGAACTAGAGAACCCCACAGAGATGTATAGGCTATATGAAACCATTTAATTTTATATATTCCAATTGAACTCTCTACTAATGAAGATCTTTTGGTTTGATCATATACGGTGTGATAAGACATAGTTCATCACCTGTCACTAACTTGATCATGAACTCGAGCTATTTCTCAAATTCTAATCTAGATATATTATCATGAAATACATTTTGAAAATTTTCTACCACTAGAGTAAAATAATCTTACACCATTATCCCATCATCAAGGAAACCACTAAATATCTTAGACATGATAAAATCCAATCTAGACAAAATTAGTTTCACTTGACTAGCCTAAAGATCTCACTGACCCTAGTGAGAATATTTGTCCCCTTCTAGAGATATAAAGGTAATTATCCTTCGGTATAAGTTCATATGATCATGGTATAGAACAAAAATAAATAATACTAAAATAAAATCAATACCTATCATTTCCATCACTAACATTTTTCAAAATAAATGGAAACCACCAACTTCTAAATGAAAAGCCTTGAAACATTTGATATTCTATGAGCTCACTCTGAATAGTGTATCAATGGTCAAACAACCGTTAACAATTTCCATAAACATGGCAAAAAAGTATACAAAAAGAGTAGATAAAAATGAATTTGATTCACCTATATCTATAAAAATTAAAATGAGAGTAGATGATACTAGAATAATACCACTTATAATAGAAGGTACAATATCCACAATATCTAGAGTAGTATTTATTGCGTGTAGTCAACTTACCCCTCTCCCCTAGTCTCTAGTTTAAATCCTTTGTGATATTACCAATTCTTCATGTTACCGCTCCAGCACTGGGGTACCACATCCCGTGCTTCGACAAGAACATCTTTTGGAACTCAACCTATATTCCTAATGAGGGGTACATGAGTTATTAAGAGACTATAGTACCTATCCTTATCCCCCACAACTGATCTGTGGTGGGGAGTTTCTACAAATATTTTTGATATTATGTCACCAACCACAAGAATGGAACTACAAAGAAGTGTATGGACAAATAGTCATCTTATGAATAACCTTTATTCACTAACAAAAATATAATATAACATGGTTCTAAGATTAGTTCCCACAATTCATACCGCACTTACGTGTATTTCCCTAGAAAAAATTGTCATTGTGGTGCTTATTTTTACAAGAAGAAGTGTTTCTAGTTTACACAGCTGAAACAACGTGACTTCTTCTCAGGGACTCTCTCAGATTAAATTCCATGATGAGTTCCTTATTCCTCACATAAGAAATTATACGCATGGTATATACATTAACCTTATGTTAGGACCAAGCTGAAGGAAGAGATGGTTTCCATGGATTTTCTTTTGTTGATCTTAAGGATATTTTCATTAAGGAAAGTCACCTGGAATTTCTAAGAATTTGGATGTTAGAAGATTGATGATTCGGAACCGAGTATATTGAATATTCGGAACCCGGTGATTGAAGAGTTCGGAGTCTGGAAATTGAGAATTTCGGAACCATAAAATTGAAAATTCTCAGAACCTAGGAGTGGTTGAATTGTGAAGTCTTTAAGACTTCATTAAAAATCTGACGATGCTTTGGTGATCTTAAATTAATCACAAATCATGAAAAATTTCATGATAAAAGCTGGTTGATGATATACTAAAGAAGAAGTTCATTGAAGGACGTTCGGAGTCGACTTGCGGAAGAAGAAGTTCATAGCGGGAAGTTCGGAGTCGACTTGTAGAAGAAGAAGTTCATAGAGAGAAGTTTGGAGTCGACTTCCTGAGTCAAAAGATTCGTAGTGGGAAGTTTGGAGTCAACATTCTGAGTCAGAATTTTATAGATAAGATGTTCATAGTCGACTTCCTGAACCTGATGTTCATAGCCAGAAGTGTGGAGTAATGCGATAATTGGTGAAGTCATAACCAAAAGCCGTTCCAAGAATTAGGAAGAGTCATTCCGAGAACAAAAAGTCATACTGAGAACCAGAATGTCATACCGAGAACTGGTTAACTCATATCGAGATCCATAGGAGTCATACTAAGAGTTAATAATCATTTGTATGGATGAATAAAGAAGGGTCATACCGAGAATTGACATGTTTTCATGTCGAGGAAGCAAAGAATAGTGGATCCAAGAATGTGACTCCGAGAAATATGCTAACAATATCGGATCTAGAAAAGGAAAAATTTATAAATCAAGAGAAGAGGAATAAGATTTGAGAAGATTCTAAAAGCATTGAAATAGTCTTAATTACTCCGATATTTTAGGAGAAATTATGATTTGGGTGAAATTAAGTGAGCGGGAAAATATTTTGGTTTCCTGCATAAGAACACTTTGGAGCACCTATAAAAGGAGATCATAGTGCAAAGTAAAGGATTATTAGAAAGTAGAGAGATAATCTCAGATAATATAGAGAGAAGAAAAAGTGTTTTTCCAATAGAGTTTCATTGTAGTCTCAATTGAAATTAGAATTTGATACTGGTTGACACCTTATTGGGTTTCTCAGATTCAGAAAATTCGGAGTGGAGAATTCGAAGTGGAGAATTCCGAGATGAGATTCGGAATGGGGAATCAGTATTAGATGTCACTGTATTGAGTTTCTATGACTGAGGAAGACTCTGGTTGAAGATTTGAAGTTGATAAGAATTCGGAGTAGAGAATTCGGATTGGAGATTTGGAATGGGGAATCAGTACTCACTGTCACTGTATTGAGTTTCTCAGACCGAGGAAGACTCTTGTTAAAGATTCAGAGTGGAGAAGAATTTAGAGTGGATAATTCATAGTGGAGATTTAGATGGGGAATCAGTTATGGTTGTTACCGTATTGAGTTTCTCAGTCTGAGGGAGACTCGGATTGAAGATTCAGAGTGGATAAGAACATTTAGAGTGAAGAATTCGGAATGGAGATTCGGAATGGGATGTTTTGACTGTAATTGATCTATCTCAAGTCCATGTATTCCTTGCCTTTCTTCTGGGTAAGGAAGTGAATATTTGTGATGAACTTTTTTACACTTGTTTATTTGAATGGAAGTGCAGGTAACATAAGTTGTTACAAGAAAAGGGACATTTCCCAATTATGCTAAAAGGGTGCACACACACTGGAGTTATCGTTTCATAGTTTTTCATGAGTGTTAGGGTATATCCTACTCGTTGTAATCAAAGGATTGTTTGCTTAGTGGATTGTATGGTGTTGGATTTTTTTCAACCATACCAAGGACGTAGCTATTCTTATTGAATAGTGAACCATGTAAATTTTTGTGTTCCTTTGGATGTGTGCTTATTTGTTTCTCAGCAGGGAAGTATATCTTTAATAGGAGACAATGGTTATTCACATTTTAAGGGAACGTAAAAGAAGAAAAAGGGGTACCACTGATTCACCCACCCCCTATCACTGGTTCATTACTCTAACTAGGTCCTTAAAAGTGGTATCATAGGGATGTTGCCTTAGTTTTCCTTGCTAATAGAGAATCTGAATTGTGTAAATAATAAAAGAATTCCATTATTTGATGGGATGAAATATCACATCTGGATGGATATAATGCTACCATATCTCATGTCTATTAGTTATGAAGTTCTTGAAGCTGCAACAGTTGGGTTTCCCCCTATTAAAGACAATGTTCCACATACACCTGTTGACATGATGTTTCATGAGAATGATTGAAGAGCCAAGAATGCTATATTTTCTTCACTTTTTGAATGTGAATTCATGAGAGTAAAAGGAGTGGCCACATCCAAAGTTATATGGGACAAACTGAAAAACATATACGAAGTTAATACATAAGTCAAGAAGGAAAAACATCAAATCTGGAGATTCAAGTATGAAGACATGAAGATGGGAGAGCATGAATCTATTGGGGATTTCTTCACCAGGTTAAACGATATTGTTGGTACCATCATATGTCTTGGTGAAGAGTTGAAAGACTCTATTTTGGTGGAAAAAATCTTGAGGATTCTTCCTGATAAATTTGATGCGAAGGTATCTTTATTAGAAAACAGAGACTTAGAGACTTTATCTCTTGATGATTTCTATAGAACACTCATTACTTATGAGATGAGAAGGGAAAAGGCTATGAAGGCCAAGAAAAAGGTTGACAGAAAATTATATTTCAAAGCCATGAAGAAGGATAAGTCTATGAAGATCTTTATTAAAGAAGATGGTGGTTACTCTGACTCTGAATGTGAGGTATGTAAAAATCATAATGATATATTATCCTTGTTTTCAAAATATGTTAAAAGAGGCACAGGTTAATACAATGGAAAGCATTCCTTGAAGTGTTTTGAATGTAGAGGCATTGGCCACTTTGCGGATAATTTTCCTCGAAGCAAGAATGAAGAAGACAGTGATGAAGAAGAAATAAAGTCAAGAATGTTATGGAAGAAGTAGGGTGGTAATGGAAAGTCAGAGAAAGAAAATATGTTTTTCAAATCCAAGAAAAAAGGCTTTCTATCCATAAATGAAAAAGATGAAGAAAGTGATGATGAATCTGAAAAATTAGTTGAGCTTGGTGTTGAGAATACCTTCATTGTAATACTAAATGATGAAAATTTTGGATGCAGCATCTCAGAATAATAAGAAACTCATCTTGAGTGGCATCTGAAAGAAGAATTTAAGGAATGTTAAAGGAAGTTCAAAAGGATGGAGAAGCATAACAAAAAATTGGAATATGAATGTTTCTTAACATCCAATAAATCCAATGATAAAGAATAACATGATAAAGAGAATGAAGACTTGAAGAAGTCTCTTGAAGATGGGAAAAATCAAAATGAGCACATGAGAGTTGAGTATAAGGAAGAAGAGGAATAATTTTAACTCGTTAAAAAGAATCTCTCTAAAGTTGGATAAAAAAACATTTGTTTGAAAACAAAACTACTGATGTTAGTGAGAGCTCTCAACAAGCACATTCTACGAAAATTCAATAGAAAAGTAAAGTGGTTGCTGTGAAGAAGATAGCTGAGAAAGTTACTTATGTGGCCAAGACAAATATTCCTGGGAACTCTGAAGTTTCATGGAAAACTAAGTCTTACACTGGTGAAAAACAAGCAAAATCAGAGAAGGTGGAACTTCAGCAGAGAAATCTTACTAACAATGGAATGGTTGGTATGGCTGAAGAAAGATAAACAAAGAAGTATCATAACAAAAGCATTAGAGGAAGGAACTCCTTCTATGGGTATTGTTGGTATTGTGGAGGATTCAAGCATACAACGAATATGTGATGGTTCAATCAACATTATTACCACCTCCCCACATGTAATAAAATGTAGTGATTGAGGGGGAATCAATTTCCTAAATGGAAGAAGAGTGAGAATTCTTTCTCGAAGAAAGTTTAGAAGAATGAAGTCAACACATAAAATATGTACCAGCCTTTGTAAACCACTTGTGAAAGGGGTAAACAACCTGGACACCTTGCAAACGAATGTCTTGTGCTTTTACCAGATCAACAAAAAGTTTGTAATTTTTAGAAGCCGAAGGTGAAGAAATAAGTGAAAGAAGAAAAATCTCTTGTTGTTGAAACTGCTCAAAAGGTTTCAAAGGAAGAACGACCTTCGATACTTAATAGTGGGTGTTCTTCACCTATGACATGAGACATGAAGTTTCAAAAGAAAATGAAGAAGTTTAATGAAGGAATAGTGACATTTGGCAATGATGAATCCTTAAAAATCAATGGTGGTGGATCAACCATCATTGGAAAGGGAAAATTAAAGTCCAAGAAAACTCTGTATGTTGATGGGATGAAGCACAACATGATGAGTGTATCCCAATTGTGTGATGAGGGTAACAAATTTATATTTAAGAAAGATGGATTTATTTTGAAAAGTGAAGAAGATGGGAAGATTGTTACAAGAGACCAATGAACCAATGGAAATCTGTTTCAAGTTGGAAATTCACAAAACACTTGTTACATGAGCATAGTGAAAGAAAATCAGTTGTGGCACAGAAGACTTGGACACATGTGTCAGAGAAATACGAGCAAGTTATCTGAAAGAGACAGTGTTCGAGATATTCCAGATTTTCCAAGAAGAAAATATTGGTGACGCACTACTTATCAGAAAGAAAATATTACAAGTGTTGTGTATAAGAAGGATATCCTTTGTTCTAAACAATCCCTTGAACTAATACATTCTGATATATGTGGTTCTCTGATCAAACAATCAAAAAATGGAGACAAGTACTTCATCACCTTAATTGCTGATTTTACTCGCATTACATGTGTTATGTTTATGAAGCACAAGTCAGACACCATGAAAATGTTTAAAAGCTTCAGATGTAAATCTGAGAAAGAGTGTGAGTACTCTGTGAAGAAGTTGAGAACAGATAATGGTGTTGAGTATAGAAGTGAAGAATTTGAATACTATCTTGAGAAGCATGGGATTCAACATGAATATAGTTCTCCATATACACCTCAACAAAATGGGGTTGCTTAATGGAAGAACAGAAGCTTGGTGGAAATGGGAAGAACTATGTTTCCTGAACATGGCATTACTCATTACTTTTGGAGGCAATCTACAAGTACAACTGTTTATATTCAAAATCGATGTTTCTATAAGACTCAATCAAACAAGACTTCATATGAACTTTTCTTTGTAATTACTCCAAGTATGAATCATGCTAATGTTTTTGGGAGCCCATGCATTATAAATAAGATAGGTGGAAGTAGTGGAAAATTCGAGCAAAAAGGAGAAGACCGAATTTTTCTTGGATATGCACTCGAAGGAAGAAGTTATAGATTCTTTATCAGATAAATAGGGAGAATTGAGGATTAAGTTGATTTAAAATTCATTGAAACTCTGGGAAAATATATGCATGTCCCGACAGACAAGGATGATGAGGAAGATGAAGTTAACGTTTCTGATAAGGATGCAATGAACTATAAACCTAATCAAGATGAAGAATAAGATTATTCAATATCAAGTGATGAGGAAGGCCCACAAAAAACATATCCAAGGATGATGAAACAAGTGAAAACTCATAATATTATTGGTGATCAACTTCACATGATTCAAACAAGAAGAACAAATAATTATATATGATATACTTCTTCGTATTCCAAAGTGGAACCAAATGATGTTAAAGAAGCCTTTGAGAATCCAGAATCGGTTCAAGCCAGGAATGGGCAATTGGATCAGATTGAAAAGAATGACACATGGGAACTCATACCCATTCCTAAAAGTAAGAACATTATTGGAACCAAATGGGTCTTCCGGAACAAGTTGAATAAAGAAGGTGATGTTATTGAAAATATAGCAAGATTGGTTTGCAAAGGATACTCTCTGATTGATGGAATTGAATTTGAAGAAACTTTTTCTCCGGTATCCAGATTAGAAACTATCAGAATCATTCTTGCTATTGCTGGACAACGAGGCTACAAAATCTTCCACATCGATGTTAAATCCTCATTTCATAATGGCGATCTCAAAGAAAGAAGTTTATTTTGAGAAATCATGTTGATTTATTGTTGGGAAAAATGAAAGTTATGTGTTCAGGTTGAAGAATTCCTTGTATGGGCTATAGAAAGCTCCAAGAACATGGTATTCCCAACTAGATACTGTCTTAAAGGAGATGAACATCAAAAAAAGGAGGGTTGACAGTAATCTATACATCAAGGAACGACAAGATCTTTCTCTCGTTGTGATTGTCTGTGTTGGTGACATTATGTTTGCTAGGAATGATGTAACAAGCTGTAAAAGGTTTCCTGAAGAAATAAAGAATGACTTTGAGATGTCAATTTTGGGTGAAATGAGATACTTTCTTGGGATACAAATTCTACACAAAAAATAATTGAATTTTCTCTCCCAAGAAAAGTATGCTAATTAAATTCTTAAGAGGTTTGAGATGGAAAACTCAAAACCTGTATCAACTCCTATATCAGTGGGAACGATGCTAAGAAAAAATGATGAAGGAAAAGAAGTTGATCAGAAAGAATATCGAAAGATGATTGGATGTTTGTTATACCTGACTGCATCAAGACCAGATATTGATTTTGATGTTACCTTATGTGCAAGATGTCAGAGTGCTCTTAAAGAATCACATCTTGTTGATGGAAAAAGAATTATTAGATACATAAAAGGCACAACAGAATTCGGAATCAATTATAGTGGTTCAAATAAAATTGATTTGTTTTTCTATTCAGATGCAGATTGGGCAGGAAATGTTGATGATAGATGATCCACATCTGGTGTAGAGTTCTTTATAAGAAAAAGTTGTGATGGCTGTCACTCGAAGAAGAAAAATTCTATAACAAATAGTATCGCTAAAGTTGAATTTGTTCCTGCCACAATGGATGCTACTCAACTTATCTGGATGAAGACATAGTTGGAAGATTTGTTAGTTTAAGTAAAGCTTTTGTTGCTCTAGGGATATGATAATCGAAGAACAACTAATCATAAAAAGAATCCAGTACAACATTCTCGTTCAAAGCATATTGAAATAAAATTTCATTTCATCAAAGAGCCTATGGAAAAGAATGAACTTAAACGTGAATATGTTTCATCTACTAAACAAGTTGCTGATATTTTCACGAAACCTCTGCCAAATGAATCATTCTCAATATTTATATCTAACATGGGTGTCCAACCTCTTTCTCTTCAAGGATAAAATATGTTGATCGATCCCCTATCTCTTCATACCTATGTATTGTTTTTTCAAGGGGGTGAAGTTGTTTGAAACATAAATCTATTGTTCAAAGAGAGTGTTGTGGGTAAGCTATGAACTAAGAACTTCTTGTGTATGTGAACTATTCTATCTGTTTTTTGGAGTGGTTGTAGGAAATAACATGTATTTTTTTACAGGATGTATGAGGCTGAAGATGTATGATGTTGAAGATGTCATTTTCAATACCTATGGAAAACATGGATTTTATGTCAATGATTCTTGATTCCTACAATGATTTTGCTCACATAATCATATAATTTTTGATAAGTAATCCATTTCTTGAGGTTACAAAGTTTGGTGATTTATGAAAACTTGGGTGACAATGAAATTCAAAGGGGGTGATTGTTATGACCAAGCTGATGGAAGAGATGGTTTGCATGGATTGTATTTTTTTGATCATAAGGAAGTTTTCATAAATGAAATACACCTTTAATTTCTAAGAATTCAGAAGCTAGAAGTTTGAACATTCGGAACCAAGTATATTGAACATTCAGAACCTGGTGTTCGAAGAATTTGGAGTCTAGAAATTGAGAAGTTCAGAACTGTAAAATTGCAAATACTCAGAACCTTGAAGCGGTTGAATTGTGAAGTCTCTAAGTCATAATTAAAAATATGACGATGATTTTTTGATCTTATTGTTCACAGAAATCATGAAAAATTTCAGGATAAAAGCTGGATGAAGATATGCTGAAGAGGAAGTACGTAGTGGGATGTTCGGAGTCGACTTTCTGAAGAAGAAGTTCATAGCGGGATGTTCGAAGTCGACTTTCTGAAGAAGATGTTCGTAGTGAGAAGTTCGGAGTCGACTTCTTGAGTCAGAAGATTCTTAGTGGGAAGTTTGAAGTTGACTTGTTGAGTTAGATGTTTTGAGTGAAGAAGTTCGGAGTGGACTTCTTAAACCTAATGTTCGTTGCAAAATGTGTGGATTCATGCTGAGAATTGGTGAAGTCGTAACTAAAAGACATTCCGAGAATCCAGAAGATCCGTTCTGAGAACCAGAAGTCATATTGAGAACCAAAATTCCATACCAAGAACTGGTGAAGTCATATTGAGATACAGAGGAGTCATATCGAGAGTTCAAAATCATTGGTATCAATGAATAATTAATGATCATAGTGAGAGTTTAAATGATGTCATGTCGAGGAAGCAAAGTGGAGTGGATCTGGGAATGTGACTCCGAGAAATCTGTATAACAAGGTCCAATCCGGAAAAGGCCAAAGTTCTAAATCAATAGAAGAGGAAGAAGAATTGAGAATATTCTATAAGAGTTTACAAAGTCTTAATTACTCCGAGATTTTAGGAGAAATTATGATTTTGGTGAAATTATGTGAGCGGGAAAATATTTTGGTTTCCTGCCTAAGAACACTTTAGAGCACCTATAAAAGGAGATTAGAGTGAAAAATAAGGGATTATGAGAAAGTAAAGAGAGAAGATCTAATAATCTAGAGAGAATAAGAAATGTTTGGCTGACAGAGTTTCACTTCAGTCTCAATTGAAACTATAATTTGATACTGGTTGACACCGTATTGGGTTCCTCGGATTGAGAAAATTCAGAGTGAAGAATTCGGAGGGAAGAATTCAGAGTGGAGATTCGGAATGGGGAATCAGTACTGGCTGTCACCATATTGAGTTTCTCAGACTGAGGATGACTCAGGCTGAAGATTCAAAGTGTAGAAGAATTCAGAGTGGAGAATTCGGAGTGGAGATTCGGAATGGGGAATCAGTACTGTCTCTCACCATATTGAGTTTCTCAAACTGAGGAAGGCTCAAGTTGAAGATTCGGAGTGGATAAGAATTCGGAGTGGAGAATTCAGAGTAGAGATTCGGAATGGGAAATCTATACTGTTTATTACCGTATTGTGTTTCTAAGACTGAGGGAGACTCGGATTGAAGATTCAAAGTGGAGAAGAACATTCGGAGTGAAGATTTCGGAATGGAGATTTGGAATGGGAGCTTCAGACTGTAATTGATCTATCTCAAGGCTAAGGAGTCCATGCCTTTTTTATGGGTAAGGATGTGAAGATTTGTTCTAAACTTGCTTACACTTGTGTATTTGAAAAGAAGTTAAGGTAACATAATTAGTTATAAGAAAAGAGACTTCTCCCTATTGTCCTAAAAGGGTGCACATGCACCGGATTGATTGTTTCATAGTGCTTCACGAGTGTAAGGGAATATGCTACTTGTTGTAATCCAAGGAGTGTTTTCTTATTGGACTGTATGGTGCTAGATTGTTTCCAACCATATCATGGATGTAGCTATTCTTATTGAATAGCGAACCTTGTAAATTGTTGTGTTCTTTTGGATGTGTGCTTTTTTTTCTCAGCAGGGAAGTATATATGTAACAGGAGACAATGGTTGTTATCATTTTAAGAGAACATAAAAGAAGAAAATGGGTTACCACTGATTCACCCCCCCTCTCAGTGGTTCATTACCCAAACATGGTCCTTACACCTTTTACCTGATCTCATAACAAATACCATCTTGAAAACATTTCACCTTCGAGATCTCATCAGCAACTAAAGATGGTGCAACACACTGAAGGACAGTGAAGTGTAAAATGTAGTCTAACACTAATATTCCCTCCTATTTATGATTTATGAATTTGAGATCCTTATCACCCCTCAATGTCTCTGGATAGATGCTGATCAAAAATATCACCTCTAATACCTTCCATGATTACTCTTCTTTCTATCCAATGGTCTCTCTATGTTTCCACCAAATCATGGATAGTTCATGGATTATATATGCAGCATGATTCACCCACCTATCAGCAGGTGTCTCGTTGTTTTTTAAGGATGAATAGAACAAAAAAACCCAAAACTCATCTTCATGAAGGACTCACTATGCAATAAACAAAGACCAATTATATAATTGAAAACATATTATCATTTCAAACATCAAAGGCATGGTTCAAAAAACATCTTTCTTGGATCACATGACCCTCAAAAAGCTATTACAAAGATGAAAATCTATGTAATAAACTTGATGTAACAGAATATCTTGTCATGTATTGGTAGGAGAATGATAATTTCCACTCTCCCTTTTCTCAACATGATGATGACGTGGAGGTAATTTCTCTACAGGACAAACACACTAATTTGATCACTGGCTAAAATAAGTTCAAACATAACAGGGGACAACAAAAGAGAACCATCAGCTCCTGGTACCTCCAAACAAGACTTACGATTTTTTATTATGACATAACTATTCTCTAATTACATTTATCAGATATACTAGGTATCTCACTTCACAGTTAATTGAGTAAACAATGTCACATGAAATAAATATGTCTCTATCATGAAAAAATAATGTAAGGTTATATTCATATGTTCCTAACATGATGCCTGTATACTCATCTAGAACCATAATTTTCCACTAGTATAAATCTCAAGAATCAATTATATCACGTAACATGTGAATCACTCTGGGTGAAATAAAATCAACCATATGATGTGAACAAAAAAATCAATCATATCCCTAAGAACTCAGGTTTTCCCCCGTACATGGGTTAGACACTCTCATTCACAAGCCTATTACCACGTCTCAACATATCCAAGTCTCTTATCTACATTCCCAAATAGTATATCAATAGAAAAGAGAGGTTTCTCTGATACCACTTTGTAACATCCCTGACCTGGTACACCCTCAAGTGACAAATATAGTTGGTTACTGGACATCAATAGTGGCTCCCCATATGCTAGATGCTTTCGATAAAATGTAGGGGTATACTGAGTATAGTTTGGAGATAATTCCACATTGTATAGAATAGCAAGATATGTAAATAAAAAATATTATAGCAATAAAAAAAGAAGAAACAGTACGACATACAACATGGAATTGAAATGAAGAACCAATAAAATAATAATAATGGATCTTCTAATGATAGGATGGGAACTATCTAAATATATACCTAGAATAAATACAAATAGAACAAAATTATAACATAAAAAACACAAATGACTTCAGCCTTGAACCCCATATCAGTACAATCACTAAAATCCAACTCATCCACCAATCAAAAAATAAATAACAAGGTCCCTTCCCCTTATACAAACCTACAGTGATGTAATCTTCCTATGTACAAAATTGTTGCCTAAATAGTGTGTGAGTAAAAATAAGTAGGTCAACACCACCACATTTAAAAATACTAGTGAAATAATATGTTTATGCAATAAAGAGATAAATAGGTGTATTAATTATTCAATTAATATAATTCATTAATGAACTATCTTCAACACCATGCTAGGATAACATTGTGCATGTGGAAAAACTATTCCGTCCATAACATTAATAGTGGAATAATAACATAACTAGGAAAATCCATATGTATATGCATTTTAGCTTTTAATAAAATACCTATATATATACATTTTAGTATTAATATGGAAAAGCATTATATATAATCGTTTTCGTATATAGACATTTCCCTCAATGTTAGGATTTTAGAATCACAATGAATAGACCAATATATGATTATTTTACCATGAACTAGGCCAATCCATCTTTATACGTATTACAATAGGAAAATTTCCCAAGCCTACTACAAAATGATTACAACATTAAATTGGGCCAATCCCAATATATAAGAATTACAACATGAAACTGGTCCAAGCCCACTATATGAGCATTAGAGCATGTATCACAACTCAAGTCATAATAAAAATGACATCACAATATCATTTCATAAGTATTAATGATTAATTAAGAAAATTACAACTTCATTTTAATAAATCATTCATTTTATCCAATTGTGACATTTCATTTCAATAATAACAAGCCATTTTCAAAGAGATTATTTATCAAGAAATCACATGTAATCTGATGTCATTCAAAACACACATCAATCCATTATTGAAATTAACATTATTCAATGGTTAACTCACCCAATTGGAAGCCAAAAGGAATGTAGCAACATCAATTGAATCCAAAGTAATGTAATGAATATTACAATCAAGATTTTATAATCATTTGTCATTTAATTTATTAATGCACATGTTTTTTCAGTGTAATCACAATATTTCACAAAAAAGATTAAATAGACAATAGGCTTAGGTTTTAGACCACATACCATTAACCATAAATCAATGCAATGATAAAAAAAAGTTAATATCAACAAAAACAAAGGAGTTGACGTTTTCAAGAAGGAATTTTGGTCCTACAGTATGGCTTGCTGAAGACTCAAGAGGGGAGGGGGAGGGGATAATTGAGTGTATAAAAATTTTATTTCCATTGATCCATTTTATTCATTGTATATGAGTTAATAAATTAGTCCAAAATGAAAAAAATTAGGTGAAATATAAAATATTTAAAAAAATAGATTTAACAAAAGAGATTTATAATGGTTTGAGGAATATAAATCTCATAGTCCACTCACAAATATTGTACTCCATGAGTTTGGTGATTTCAACTATGAAAACCCTTTTTCTAGGGGATCCCATTTGGGTATTAAAAAAATACATAATTAAAAGATACCAGATATTTAAAAAAAGTTTCTCCCTTTACACAAATTATCGACAATAATAACAAAATCGCATAAAATGAGTGTAAAAAATAATATATGTATAAAATTTTGACAAACTATTTCTGCACATAGTTACAAGAATCAACATATATTAGAGGAAGACACATCGTATGAATATTATACACTTAAAACTACTCTCTCCATGATCACATATTACACTAATATGCTTGAAAGTGAAACACACGAGTGATTTATTTGATCTAGTCCACATACAATATTTTTTTGTTACAATTATTTGAGTACAATCATATGTCTATGTCAATTAGAATTAATGTTCATGAAACAACTAAGTATTTATTTTGTATACCTTCATTTATTCTAAACATAATAATTATAAATAATCATAACAGTCGATATTATAATCAATTTCTAATTTGATAAGGGAATATATTAGTGGCATGCATCTCTTCATAAAAATATTGAATAATTTTCTACAGAAACAATATCAAGGATATTATTTTGTGATATCTCCAATAATAAAAAATTATGATTTAAAAAAATTAATATTTCTTAAAATGTCAAATACCTTTTCTGATATGCTAAAAACAATAAAGATACTTATCACGAGATTATAATAGTAATCATGAAATTCTGCATAATGGTATATTATTCATAATATATCCATCCTTTAGTAATTTTATTTTAAGGTAAGTTCATGATATTCATTATAATATTAAACTAATGATTGATTTTTATTCTGGATAAGATAGACTGATTCAACATTATGCTGGATAAATATTTACAATAAGATAAATATGTTATTAATGTGTAATGCTTACCTTTAAAAACATCTTATTATTCTTGTATGATAATTATTTTTTAATATCTTTTTTATAAGATAATTAATTCTTATAATTACTATCTATCTGAAATATCTGACAATGAACACTCAGAATCTCAATCATTCTCTTCACAAGATAATATCTTGCATAGTAGGATATAATTCAATGTCGGAGTTTTTGTATTATGAGTGAATAAAATATTTTCTTTCAGAACATCAATTATAGTAATTTAAAACATTATTTTTCAATGATTGAATACTTTACTCATTGTAAGATACTCTTAAAGTATGTGTAGGATAAATTCCATTGATAAAAGTACTATATGAAAATCATAATATAAATTCATCAGAAAAAAATAGGGATTTTATGATTCATGAAAACACATAAAAACATAGATATGTTGAAGCAACATATTTTTTTCAACAATATCACCATTTTTGAAGATCATAAATCCCATGAAATTGAAAAAAAATTATGTTAATGGAATTTTGAGAAATATTTTTTTTATCGTTCAAACCTTAAAATAAAAGTATTAAATTTTTATTTTCGTTATTTTTCTTATCCCCTGATTTAGAAAATAAAAAAGATGTAGAATAATGAAAAAAATATAAAATATATATTTCACATGAATATGTATAAAAACTTATTGCTATTGTGGTTGAATATAATATTGGAATGATGTTTTACTGAAAATATTTTTTTGAAGACGCCAATAACTAATTATAAATATCATTATAGTAATGAAACTTATTAAACAAGAATAGAAAATAAATTACATGAAAATAATAGAAACACATTGACAATATAGATAAAAAAATAATAAAAATGTGTTATACAAATTAAAGAAATAGATTCATTATGAACATGATAAATTTGTATGAAATGATTCATATGCTCTCCCGAAACAAGATTCAAATGTTTGTAAAATGGAAATTCAACCAAGCACATAAACCATGAATTTCTATCAGCTCTAGAATGTGAAATTATCTCTATGCGGTGTTTTATAAAAATATAAAGGCATGATTAATGATATAGAGTGTATTGTAAATGGATCATTAATTGTATCTCCATTAACATCACCCAAAATTAGTAATGATTCTCCAATCGCTACTAAATCACTTCGGGCCATCCTTATGGAGTGGATTGGATTTGAGTGTATCTTTTTAACATATCACTATATGAAAATTATCCATAGGTAGAAATTATATAGAAGAAGTTGTTCTACATAATGTTAAAGAGACTTCATCAGAAAATCAGAGATTTTCAATTATGAAAACATTATCAGCGTAAAATATCTCCTTAATAGAGTTGAAGGCGTGGAGATTGAAAATAGAAGGTACTAGAAGATGTCTCCAAAAAAATTTAGAAAGATATTCTGACGAAACATTGATTCTAGTCACAATTTAATTCATTTAGTGATGAATGACGGTTGAGAATCCCTTACAGACCGACTAAAAATATTTTCATTGAAATTTTGTAAATCATACTTCTTGGAACAAACAATGACCAATTTTATCAACACATCCAACTAATTATATGATATACTAACTAGGCTAAAAAATATTTCATTTCATTTCCTTGAAAAATTTCATTCCTAAGGTTTAACAAAAGCATCAATCTCTTCTCCATATTGTTATTTAGAAGATTGTAGAATTAAACTACATGCAATCAACTGATTCAGATAATCAAATTTCATTTCTAAGACATAAAAACTATTTTATAAGGACCCATGCATTATTTTCAACCTAGAAATAATAAAACTGACATCCATCAATACATAATCTTAATGATACTAATTTTATGGTACATTTTATTTTATTATAGATATTATTTCCATTTGATATTGATCAATAGAAATAATAGAACATTTATTATATAATAGGAACCATTTTATTTTGGTAATCAAATCCCTTTTAATATCACAAACCTTTTATTTAAAGAGAAGATAACATTTCTCTGATGCAATGGTAGATATAATAATTTCTAGTAATATAGAATATTCTTCAAATATTTAATTTACATCCACTTGATATTTGAATTTTAGATATGATTTTATTGAATGATTTTCCAATATTTATTGAACCAAAAACTTTTCATCATTAACATCATCCTTGGAGACTAGATGCTCTCAATGAGTACTGATATCACTTAGAGAATCAACCAATATAATATTTAATTATTTTAATTTGGTCATAATATTTGAGTATCATTCATGAGCTCCCTCATCAGAAATGTACTTCTCTACTATAATAATTTATGAACTATTATGTTGTGGATGAATTGACGAAAAGTTATCATTATGTAATTCTATAATTTTTGGGTAATCACATTATTTATTTTCATCACCAGTCAGTATCTCTTCCACTCAAGAATGTTATGAATATCTTAATGAATCACTTCTAATTTTAACCAATATAGTTTCATTATCTTCTTATTATTTATCTCCACCAACAACATTTAGATTAAAGCAGTCAATAGATTCACTTCCAATTATTATAGTCATTTGACCATACATAGAAAATTCAATGAGGCGTATCAGACATGATATAGATAACTTGAAACTACCGAGACCAAAACATACCAAACTAGTGATGGTTGAGGCCGAATCTTCTCTAACAGTAGAAATAGGTATAACATCTAGCTAAACTAACAAGATATCAGAGTGTAAACTGACATAAGATGTCACGACCCCCTCCCCACAAAGTGTACCCCTCCTGGGCCGGCAATGTGAAAAGGGAGATAATGATCCCCGAGTCCCGCCTCCAGTAGGCCCCGGGTTGGCGACTAGCACCGAGGGTATAATAACGTACAAATGGGAGGCATTACCCTCTAAGAGAACACAAGCAGAAGAGAGAGATAGAATAGACTCCAATCAACTCCAACTCAGAACTGAAATATAAAAAGGAAACCAAGTACATATATGAAATGTCATGCAAAAGTACTACAACTGAAAGGGAAAACTAAAAGTACCCAAAAGAAAGAAAAACGGCAGCGACCACAAGCCCGAACAGCTCCTCCTCCAACCGCAAGCTAGTAGTAACCAGCTTGATCTCCAACCTGCTCCAAGTGACCTGAAAAACAGTTTATATGTACATAGGGTGAGTATAACAGTATACTCAGTAGGATCCTCCCCAAGACTCTCGTGCAAGAGTAAAGAAAGCATGCTAAAGCCCAGTGAACAACAAGTGAAACTAACTCGTTATCTAAACAGGTATACTATGTTCCCAACCACACCATGGCTACTCTCACCAAGTAACGCATACAAGAATATAGAATATAGTAAATAATATCAAGGGTACCCCGCTACTACTTCCCCGCTGGTTTGCCGCTTTGCCCCAACGACATACATCCTGTGCATCTCTCTCCAAAGGCTTGCCCGCAGACACCTGGGCTAAGCTCCACAATCTGCACCTCGTGCACCACAAAGGATTGCCCGCAGACACCTGGGCGAAGCACCACACCGTCCTCACAACCAAAGTAACAAGGTAGTTTCCGGGAGCCACCACAGCTCGTATAACGTGTATCATACGTCGAGTAATATTCCTCAAGCCATCACAGCCCATACGCCGAGTAAGGATCCTCAATCCATCACAGCCTATACACGTTACACCTATAGTATTCCATAGGATACTATATCCAGAGTATATGGGTGTGAAATAACCACAAGCCATTACAGCCCTCTACACACATATATGGGTAAAACTAACCATTGTGCCTACCAGCACAAGAATCTTCCAAGAGAAGAGAGCGGGGCCAAAGGGGGTAGTCAGCCATTCAACCTCCCATCAGAATGTTGGGGAAAACACCCCCCCAGGGCTCAGAATCCCCGGGGTGTCAGTTTCCCTTACCGACAGGGTGGAGTAGCGTATAGAAACACAAAAAGTACAGAATATATAAGTAACTCACATCCACACTATGGGCATTACCTAGTCTTAGATACAACTGCAGCTAACGTCTCTCAGACTCCAGGCTGCTACTTCTAAGACTAGGTATCCTATAAGCACACAAACAATGAAGAGCTTTATTGGATTACTCCATTCTCATTTATCAGTTCCACTGTACATTAATTAATTCTTTAAACATTAATTAAGAATGAAGAATTCCACATTAAACTAAAATGGCATCACTTTCAAAAACAACTGCTCCTTTTTAAGATTCACATCACCTTTAAATTCCAGCATCTCCATCCCCGTGGATTTTCACTATTTAATCAAACATTCATTACAGAATTACTTTTCCACATTCCCAGGGATTCTAGAAAAACATCCTATGCTTCTAAACACAAAGGAGGCTCAACACGGTGAGTAGATATACTACCCGTCAAGTCTTTGCCGCCTATAGAAAGAGTATAGACCCATCCTCCATCGAGAGGCTAAACACGGAAAGCACGTGGCATACCCCGCGTTTCTTCGCCTCCTTCGGAAAGAGGGTAAGCAAGACCAGCTGCCTTGAGCAGTGGAGAAAAGTAAAGCAGATAAGCAACCAAACCAAACCACCAACATCAAACCATCACATTCATCTCATACCATCACCCTTGGTGTCCTCCCCGACACTCATATGCATAAACTGATGCATCTCGCCACACTAGGCGTCATCCGCTGCCACAACCACAAGTCTCCATGCCTCCACATATCACAACAGCCATCCAGGCTCACATCACAGCACAAGAAGCAGGAAAACAAACATCACAAAGTGGGCTCTCGGCCCTTTAACAAACAAGAGGGTAACTCAGAACCCTTTTAGAAATTCCCACATAATCTGTTCTCTAATCCATATTGAATTAACAGACTTGTTATTCATAGGTTACAATCATGGATACCTAATCAGTAAGCTATCACAATTTAAATAACCATGCTTACTTCCCTAATTTGATTATCCTCAAATTAGAACAACTACAACAACGGAAATAACCAGATTAATTTACATGCCTCTTTATCTTTATCCAATTAATTAACAATTAATTACGGCTTTACGTTCATTATCAATTTCTATCATAAACGAACAACAAATCAAAGAAAACATAGACATCACTATATCTAGGAAATCATGAGGCAAACCGTTATCACGGTATAAAGCAACAGCATGCGATCAACCAATTCTTTTAATCCGGTTCAAGTATTTAATTAGGTCAATTTCATTTTAATCCAAAGAGATAAATCATGCTAATTCTACGATTGCACATATACAATTAGAGAAGCCATGAATCCCCTACCTCGAAGAGTTCTTGACGTCCTTTATCCACACAACGGGTCACAGTCCTCTTCTCCTCATGATAGCTACATCCACCAGAGGATGCCACGGTACGACAGTACCAACCAACCCCAAGAAAACCCATTATAACCATGGTAATTACATGCTAATATGGAAGGAAGAACAAGAGAAGGTGATCCCCGAAGGAACGATGATAAAATATACCTTATATCGAAGAACGATCGACACAACTTGGTTGCATCAACAGAGCGGAACTGATCTGAGTAACGTTTGATTGTGAAACTCCTACGAGAATGATTGTAAGGTTCTATCGTCTTGTAGATGAGAACCAGGAGGAAGAACAACGAAGAATGATATCTCGTTCCTTTTAAAAAAATTAGAGAGGCGACAGTTTAAGATCAGGTTTATTCTCCATTAAAAACAGATCGCATTAACCCACGCGGTTTGACCAAGTGAAAAAAACATCCCGGCCTTAGGAATAATTAATATAGGATTTATGGCCTTTGAATCGGCCTTAAAGTCCTTAAAATAAGGTTTTAAAAGTATTTTACGTCAAAGAAAACGTCAAATTTGCGAAGCTGGAAACACTGTTCACATACTCAAAATTTGGCAAAGTATGGAATCGGTAGCTCTTATGGAGTCTGGAAACACTGTTCATTCGTGAAATTTGGCAAAGTATGGAATCAGTAGCTCTTATGGAGTCTGGAAACACTGTTCATTCGTGAAATTTGGCAAAGTATGGAATCGGTAGCACTTATGGAGTCTGGAAACACTGTTCATTCGTGAAATTTGGCAAAGTATGGAATCGGTAGCTCTTATGGAGTCTGGAAACACTGTTCATTCGTGAAATTTGGCAAAGTATGGAATCGGTAGCTCTTATGGAGTCTGGAAACACTGTTCACAGAACTAAAAAAATTGGCAAAGGAAAGAAAAGCTCACCGATAGAACCTTACCGATAGAAACACAAGTCTACTGATAGATCCTCATTGATAGAAGTCCACCGATAGGACCTCACTGATAGAAACACTGTTCACAGAACTAGAAATTTGGCAAAGTGTTAGCCGAGCTACTGCTGGACTGCGGCTACAAGTATACCGAGCTATCAGTATGCCGTGGCTACCGGTAAACCCAGCTACCGGTAGGATGCGGCTACCGGTAGACCGAGCTACCGGTAATCAGCAGCTATCGGTAGACCGAGCTACCGGTAATCAACAGCTACCGGTATACCGAGCTAACGGTAATCAGCAGCTACCGGTAGACCGAGCTACCGGTAATCAGCAGCTACCGGTAGACCGAGCTACCGGTAATTAGCAGCTACCGGTAGACCGAGCTATCGGTAATTAGCAGCTACCGGTAGACCGAGCTACCGGTAGGCAGCAGCTGGGGGATAAGTCACCTTGTCCTCCCGGAACACCTCCAACACCACAATTCCACAAAATAATGGACCGGAGAGGTCCGGGCCATTACATTAGATACCTCTCAAAACATTCTCGTCCTCGAGAATTAAAAACAAACCCAGGAGAAAAGAGGGGTCCGAACAACCACCCCATAAGATACCTCTAAGGGGAAAACCACCATGAGTTGTTCGAAAGCTGGAACAAAACTCGGACATCCGGGAACAAACAATCCATACCCAAACAATTCATTCACAACATCACATCAAAGGTACATGAATGATACATGAAAGGTCTAACCAGAGAGGAAACATCATTACATGGAAAGAGATAAACATTAAACAACTCTGGGTACTGAGCACGTATCTGTGACTCACGCTCCCAGGTACTCTCCTCCATGCCACCGTGTCGCCACAGGACACGAACTAAGGGGATAGAACGCCCACGCAACACCTTCTCCTTGTGGTCTTGGATCTCCACAGGTCTCTCCTCGAAGGTTGCATCATCGTCAATATCGATCTCTCCCCAATCGATAACATGAGATTCATCATGAAGATAACGACGGAGCTGCGATACATGGAAAACATCATGTATCCAACTCATCTGAGGGGGAAGTGCTACTCGATACGCCACAGATCCAACACGAGCTAACACCTCGAAAGGCCCAACAAACCGGAGAGAAAGCTTACTTCCACGACCAAACCATCACTGCCCACAACGGGGAGTCACCTTTAGAAACACATGATCCCCAATATTAAACTCTAACGGTCTCCTTCTATGATCAGCATATGATTTCTGACGATCCTGTGCTGCCTTCATCCTCTCACGAATCACCTGAACCATCTCTGTTGTATTCTGCACTAGTTCTGGTCCGAGAATTGCCGACTCTCTGACCCCAGTCCAGCACAACGGAGAACGGCATGGCCGGCCATACAAGGATTCAAACGGCGCCATACCGATGGTAGAGTGAAAACTATTATTGTAAGCGAACTCTACCAAGGGTAAGTGCTTCACCCATGAACCTCCAAAATCAAGAACACAAGAGCGCAACATGTCTTCAAGAGTCTGGATGGTTCGCTCTGTCTGACCATCTGTTTGAGGATGAAAAGTAGTGCTAAGGCATAATTGTGATCCAAAAGCTTGTTGGAGACCTCTCCACACCCTAGAGGTAAAACGAGGATCTCGATCAGAAATGATCATCCTAGGTACTCCGTGAAGCCTCACCACCTCCTCCAGATACTGCCTCGACAAAACCTCCACTGAGCTCGACTCCTTGATTGCTATGAAGTGGGCCGATTTGGTTAAACGAACCACTACCACCCATATAGCATCATGTCCTCCCGGAGCTCGAGGTAAACCTGTAACAAAGTCCATTGAGATGTCCTCCCACTTCCACTGAGGAATCTCTATGTGTTGGAGAAGACCACCAGGAACACGGTGTTCGGCCTTCACCTTCTGGCAGACTAAACATCGAGACGCACACTCTGCAACCATACGTTTCAGCCCAGGCCACCAGAACTGACTCCTTAAGGATCGGTACATCTTCGTCACACCAGGATGTACTGCCAAGGGTGAACTATGGAACTCTCGGAGAACCGTCTCGCGCATCACCAAGGGAACAAAAAGCCTGCCATGATACAACACTCGGTGTTGTTCATCCTCCGACCAACCATCAGGGGCCTCCCCACAAACAACTCTGTCTCTCCAAACTTCCACCTCTAAATCACCCAACTGAGACTCTTCCACCTTCTGCATCAGGGATGACTGCACCGTCATCTGGAAAAGACAACCTCTTCCCCCAACTTCTCCCATATCAAGATGCAAAGATGATAGCTCTTCCATTACTCTCTAGGAATCACCAGATTCACGCACAACATCATTATGTGACTTTCGGCTCAGTGCATCAGCAATAACATTTCCCTTCCCAGGTGTATACGATATTTCGAAGTCGTATTCCTGCAAGAACTCCAATCACCGACACTGCCTCAAGTTCAAGTCGCGTTGGGAGAAAACATACCTCAAACTCTTATGATTGGCGAAAACCACAAAGTGCTCACCAATGAGGTAATGTCTCCACAACTTCAGAGCAAACACCACAGCTGCCAACTCGAGATCATGGGTGGCATAGTTGCGTTCATGGGGACGCAACTTCCGAGACCCATAAGAAACAACGGACCTCTGCTGCATAAGAACACAGCCTAGCCCCAGATGTGAAGCATCACAGAAAACATCAAACTGGACTCCCTCCGTTGGAAGACAAAGGACTGGAGCACTTACCAACTTCTCCTTTAGATACTTGAAAGCTGTCTGACACTGATCAGTCCATATGAACGCTTGATCCTTCCTGGTCAAAGCTGTCAGAGGAGTCGCAACTCGGGAGAAATTAGCCACAAACCTCCTATAATAGCCTGCGAGACCAAGGAAACTTTGCACCTCTGACACGGTCTTGGGGGCTGGCCAAGACACCACTGCTTCTATCTTCGAAGGATCCATAGCTACTCCCTGTTGGGACACAACATGTCCCAAGAAACGAACTTCTCGAGCCCAAAACTCACACTTGGACAACTTCCCAAACAACCGATGTTGGCGAAGAACTCCCAAAACGGCTCGTAGATGCTCTGCATGCTCCTCTTCTGATGTGGAGTATACAAGGATGTCGTCGATGAAAACCACAACAAACTTGTCTAGGAATTCACGGAACACAGCATTCATCAACCCCATGAAAACAGCTGGAGCATTTTTCACGCCGAATGGCATTACAACAAACTCATAATGCCCATGACGACAGCGGAAAGCAGTCTTCGGGATATCCTCATCCTTTACATGCATCTGATGATATCCTGACCGCAAGTCGATCTTTGAAAACAAACTTGCGCCCTTCAGTTGATCAAATAGGTCATCAATCCGCGGGATAGGATAGAGGTTCTTTATTGTCACTTTGTTTAAGCGACGATAATCGACGCACAACCGCAAACTGCCATCATCCTTTTTCACAAACAAAACTGGTGCACCCCACGGTGACACACTTGGCCGAACAAAACCACACTACAACAGACCATCGAGCTGAATACGTAGCTCTCGTAACTCAGAAGGGGCTTTACTGTACGGAGACATAGAGATAGGAGACGCTCCTGGCTGTAGCTCGATCCCAAACTCGATCTCTCGTCGAGGGGGTAAGGATACAACTTCTTCTGGAAAGACATCAGGGTACTCCTCTATGACCCTAGGAAACGCCAACTGTTGAACCTCTGAAGAACTCAGCATCATCCCAGCCATCATAGATGATAAGGATGAAACTCGTCTATGGCTCATCTGAGGATCTCTCTCACCAAAAAACACTACTTCCTCTCCGTCTTCATCAAAAGAAAACGACCTTCATCCTGTAGTAATCCACAATAGCCTGCACCGAATACAACCAATCCATGCCGAGGATGACATCATATGGTTGTATTCGTAAACATAGGAAATCTACCCAAGAGTGGTGCTTCCCCAACACTAGCTCACAGTCTCTACATACTTCAAACAAGCTAGCTCGACCTCCAACTGGCGTAGTCAACGCCAAGGGCACTGGAAGCCTCTCTACCTCAAGTCCCAAAGCGTGGACAAGGGGGATATAAAGGAGTGTGTCACTCCTGAATAAAAAAAGGCATACACCAAGGTAGAATACAAGCAAAGGGTACCTCGGACGACGTCTGGCTCTCCTGGGGATGGCAACGCTAGAGCATGAAGCTGACCACGACCACTTCCACGGCCTCTCTGACCCTGATGACGACCACCACCACGGCCGCGCTCTGCTCTCTGAGGATGGGGAGCGTCATGGGGTTGTCCTCTGCCTGCTCCATCTACCCTCGGGTGATCTAAAGCTGGTGCAACCTGCTGCTGCTGCCTCGGCTGGAACTGCCTCAACGGAGGAACCTGGAGTGGAGCGCCTGGTGCACGATGACTGCTCTGAAAAGTCGGGCACTCCCGCTGCTGATGACCATGACCACCACAAGAAAAACAAGCGCCTGATCCCTTGGCATAGGCCTGATAGTTGCTGCCTCCGGAGAAACGAGATGGGAAGGGTTGGGACCTACCCCCAGGTGAACGGAAACTCTTCTGCCCTGAAAACCGGGAACCCCGGACCACAGCTCTTCTTCGTGAGGAATCATGACGATTCCCCTATCGTGACGATCCGGTCCTAGTCAAAGTCCTCTCAACAACCTCTGCCCTCGCCAGCACCTCAAGATATGTCTTCAGCATAAATTTGGTGACTTGGCGCTGGATCTCTGGACGCAAAGCCTCCTCGAAATGCCTCGCCCTGGCCTCCTCATCTGGTAACAGGTCCGAAGCATATCGTAGAAGGTTCCTGAAACGGATTCCAAACTCTCGAACACTGGATCTCCCCTGTCGAAGGGTAAGAAGCTCCTGGCGACTGGACGCCTTCGCAGTCGATGAAAGAAACTCGACTCTAAACCTGTCTCGAAACTCCTCCCACGAGATCGCTGACCCCTCACGATCCCCGAGGAACAAGAACCACCATTTTCTCGCTGCTCCACGCAACATCGTCACAACCAAGGACACCCAGTGTTCCTTCCGACCATGAATCGAACTGAAGCCTATCTCGACCTCCTCCAACCAGTCTTCTGTGACTGCATCTGAAACGGAGCCCTCGTACTTCTGTAGACTCTGGCGCTGAAACTCTCGGAGTGTCTTCCTCCAAGTTTCATCATCGTCAACCTCTACCCAGCGGCGATCTGCTGGAACAGCCTGCTGGGCACCTTCGGTGCAAAACTGACGAGAACGTCGACCTGGAGCCATACCTGTAAAATAACAACTATTAGAGCTCCTAATCCTGGAATATGGAAGACTCAACATTAATTAATTAATTATTTTGTTTTATTAATTTTTGGTTACCTATCCCAAGGTCTACCCATTCAAACACAGGCGCAAAGAATAATGATGCATGATCCTTTCCTAGGTCTCTACCCTGCAACCAGTATCACTTTGTTTAGTAGCCATCGTAAACTTAAAGGTCCGTGCAACAGATCATAGGGGGCCCTGAACGCCTATGTCTCTGCCGGTCTCCAGTGTTTACCCCACTTGCTAAACATGAATGACACCGTTGCCCTACCATCCCATGCATCCTCACCTGTGCCTAACTCCAAACTCCATCCTATCCCTCAACCAGAGCCTCTGATACCACTCTGTCACGACCCCCTCCCCACAAAGTGTACCCCTCCTGGGCCGGCAATGTGAAAAGGGAGATAATAACCCCCGATTCACGCCTCCAGTAGGCCCCGGGTTGGCGACTAGAACCGAGGGTATAATAACGTACAAATGGGAGGCATTACCCTCTAAGAGAACACAAGCAGAAGAGAGAGATAGAATAGACTCCAATCAACTCCAACTCAGAACTGAAATATAAAAAGGAAACCATGTAAATATATGAAATGTCATGAAAAAGTACTAGAACTGAAAGGGAAAACTAAAAGTACCCAAAAGAAAGAAAAACGGCAGCGACCACAAGCCCGAACAGATCCTCCTCCAACCGCAAGCTAGTAATAACCAGCTTGATCTCCAACCTGCTCCAAGTGACCTGAAAAACAGTTTATATGTACATAGGGTGAGTATAACAGTATACTCAGTAGGATCCTCCCCAAGACTCTCGTGCAAAAGTAAAGAAAGAATGCTAAAGCCCAGTGAACAACAAGTGAAACTAACTCGTTATCTAAATAGGTATACTATGTTCCCAACCTCACCATGGCTACTCTCACCAAGTAACGCATACAAGAATATAGCATATAGTAAATAATATCAAGGGTACCCCACTACTACTTCCCCACTGGTTTGCCGCTTTGCCCCAAAGACATACGTCCTGTGCATCTCTCTCCAAAGGCTTGCCCGCAGACACTTGGGCTAAGCTCCACAATCTGCACCTCGTGCACCACAAAGGATTGCCCGCAGACACCTGGGCGAAGCACCACACCGTCCTCACAACCAAAGTAACCAGGTAGTTTCCGGGAGCCACCACAGCTCGTATAACGTGTATCATACGTCGAGTATTATTCCTCAATCCATCACAGCCCATACGCCGAGTAAGGATCCTCAAGCCATCACATCCTATACACGTTACACCTATAGTATTCCATAGGATACTATATCCAAAGTATATGGGTGTGAAATAACCACAAGCCATTACAGCCCTCTACACACATATATGGGTAAAACTAACCACTGTGCCTACCAGCACAAGGATCTACCAAGAGAAGAGAGCGGGGACAAAGGGGGTAGTCAGCCATTCAACCTCCCATCAGAATGTTGGTGAAAACACCCCCCCCCCCATGGCTCAGAATCCCCGGGGTGTTAGTTGCCCTTACTGACAGGGTGGAGTAGCGTATAGAAACACAAAAATTACAGAATATATAAGTAACTCACATCCACACTATGGGAATTACCTAGTCTTAGATACAACTATAGCTAACGTCTCTCAGACTCCAGGCTGCTACTTCTAAGACTAGGTATCCTATAAGCACACAAACAATGAAGAGCTTTATTAGATTACTCCATTCTCATTTATCAGTTCCACTGTACATTAATTAATTCTTTAAACATTAATTAAGAATGAATAAATCCACAATAAACTGAAATGGCATCACTTTCAAAAACAACTGCTCCTTTTTAAGATTCACATCACCTTTAAATTCCAGCATCTCCATCCCCGTGGATTTGCACTATTTAATCAAACATTCATTACAGAATTACTTTTCCACATTCCCAGGCATTCTAGAAAAACATCATATGCTTCTAAACACAAAGGAGGCTCAACACGGTGAGTAGATATACTACCCGTCGAGTCTTTGCTGCCTATAGAAAGAGCATAGACCCATCCTCCATCGAGAGTCTAAACACGGAAAGAACGTGGCATACCCCGCGTGTCTTCGCCTCCTTCGGAAAGAGGGTAAGCAAGACCAGCTGCCTTGAGAAGTGGAGAAAAGTAAAGCAGATAAGCAACCAAACCAAACCACCAACATCAAACCATCACATTCATCTCATACCATCACCCTTGGTGTCCTCCCCGACACCCATATGCATAAACCGATTCATCTCGCCACACTAGGCGTCATTCGCTGCCACAACCACAAGTCTCCATGCCTCCACATATCACAACAGCCATCCAGGCTCACATCACAGCACAAGCAGCAGGAAAACAAACATCACAAAGTGGGATCTCGGCCCTTTAACAAACAAGAGGGTAACTCAGAACCCTTTTAGAAATTCCCACATAATCTGTTCTCTAATCTATATTGAATTAACAGACTTGTTATTCATAGGTTCCAATCATGGATACCTAATCATTAAGCTATCACAATTTAAATAACCATGCTTACTTCCCTAATTTGATTATCCTCAAATTAGAACAACTACAACAACGGCAATAACCAGATTAATTTACATGCCTCTTTATCTTTATCCAATTAATTAACAATTAATTCCGGCTTTACGTTCATTATCAATTTCTATCATGAACGAACAACAAATCAAAGAAAACATAGATTTCACTATATCTAGGAAATCATGAGGCAAACCGTTATCACGGTATAAAGCAACAGCATGCGATCAACCAATTCTTTTAATCCGGTTCAAGTATTTAATTAGGTCAATTTCATTGTAATACAAAGAGATAAATCATGCTAATTCTAAGATTGCACATATAAAATTAGAGAAGCCATGAATCCCCTACCTCGAAGAGTTCTTGACGTCCTTTATCCACACAACGGGTCACAGTCCTCTTCTCCTCACGATAGCTGCATCCACTAGAGGATGCCATGGTACGACAGTACCAACCAACCCCAAGAAAACCCATTAGAAACATGGAGATTACATGCTAATATGGAAGGAAGAACAAGAGAAGGTGATCCCCGAAGGAATGATGATAAAACATACCTTATATCGAAGAACGATCGACACAACTTGGTTGCATCAACAGAGCGGAACTGATCTGAGTAACGTTTGATTGTGAAACTCCTACGAGAATGATTGCAAGGTTCTAGCGTCTCGTAGATGAGAACCAAGAGGAAGAACAACGAAGAATGATATCTCGTTCCTTTTAAAAAAATTAGAGAGGCGACAGTTTAAGATCCGGTTTATTCTCCATTAAAAACGGATCGCATTAACCCACGCGGTTTGACCAAGTAAAAAAACATCCCGGCCTTAGGAATAATTAATATAGAATTTATGGCCTTTGAATCGGCCTTAAAGTCCTTAAAATAAGGTTTTAAAAGTATTTTACGTCAAAGAAAACGTCAAATTTGCGAAGCTGGAAACACTGTTCACATACTCAAAATTTGGCAAAGTATGGAATCGGTAGCTCTTATGGAGTCTGGAAACACTGTTCATTCGTGAAATTTGGAAAAGTATGGAATCTGTAGCTCTTATGGAGTCTGGAAACACTGTTCATTCGTGAAATTTGGCAAAGTATGGAATCGGTAGCTCTTATGGAGTCTGGAAACACTGTTCATTTGTTAAATTTGGCAAAGTATGGAATCGATAGCTCTTATGGAGTCTGGAAACACTGTTCATTCGTGAAATTTGGAAAAGTATGGAATCGGTAGCTCTTATGAAGTCTGGAAACACTGTTCACAGAACTAAAAAAATTGGAAAAGGAAAGAAAAGCTCACCGATAGAACCTTACCGATAGAAACACAAGTCTACTGATAGATCCTCACTGATAGAAGTCCACCGATAGGTCCTCACCGATAGAAACACTGTTCACAGAACTAGAAATTTGGCAAAGTGTTAGCCGAGCTACTGCTGGACTGCGGCTACAAGTATACCGAGCTATCAGTATTCCGTGGCTACCGGTAAACCCAGCTACCGGTAGGATGCGGCTACCGGTAGACCGAGCTACCGGTAATCAGCAGCTACCGGTAGACCAAGCTACCGGTAATCAGCAGCTACCGGTAGACCGAGCTACCGGTAATCAGCAGCTACCGGTAGACCGAGCTACCGGTAATCAGCAGCTACCGGTAGACCGAGCTACCGGTAATCAGCAGCTACCGGTAGACCGAGCTACCGGTAATCAGCAGCTACCGGTAGACCGAGCTACCGGTAATGAGCAGCTACCGGTAGACCGAGCTACCGGTAGGCAGCAGCTGGGGGATAAGTCACCTTGTCCTCCCGGAACACCTCCAACACCACAATTACACAAAGTAATGGACCGGAGAGGTCCGGGCCATTACATAAGAAGAAGTTTCTTCTCTAGACTGAAATAAATCTAACACTTATATGTCTATCAATAATAGTTTCATAGTCAAGATCATCCCTTACAAGAACAGTTTTTATTGGTATTTTTACTAAAACTAGTACAACTGTAGGAGATACAATACCATCATAACTGAAAATTACTATTTGGGACGACTCCTTCTAAGATGAAGTGTGATATTCTTCAATATATTCTTTAGAAAATATAGGCACCAACAAGTATAAAGATGAATTAAAAAAAACCAATTCTCTATAAGATATTTTCATACAATATATTAAACCCATGAAAACATGTTGTAGTGTTTTCATCCAATAAAACATGAACATTATGAGAAAATGGAGTTACCATTCTCCAAAAATGATAGAAATTTTCTGACTTATTCCGAAGATGAATGATATATCTCATAACATAACAAACCATATTTATAGGATTCTCTATTATAAAAAATATAACAATTTAACATCTTGAGAAAATATTATTCAAAATCATCATTTTGATATGGCATGGATGACTAAATAAACATTATAAGTACATTCATTTCATGTTCCTAGTCATTTATTGTATTTCTCTCAACATATGTCGATCCAAATAGAGACTTCATGATTTTTAGAAAACTGACTCTATCTATAATGACCAAAGAAGAATGATGTTCAGTGTATCCTTTATTAGGGAACTGAAATGCTTCCACAATTTACAAAAAGGATCGTGAAAATTTCTTATTGTTAACCATTAAAGAGACAATGTATTAATGATCATTGAATTGAAAAAAATTTGCCTCACAAAAATTGTGTAATTATTTACAAAAAAAATGTTTTTTTATTTTTTCATGAAAAATAAAGTCCTCTCCCAGATGTTTTATGACATTCTTCAGTAGAATACTTTTCTATCCGTCTATGAAAAATAAATACCAATCCACTTAATACATTACTATCCTACCTTGGACACATGGTGATACTTGAGTAAGCAGCATCGGTTCTCTTGGTATTTTCAATTATCAATGTCGTTTGGATGATTGAATGGTTAGGAAATCGAGGAATAGATAATAGAGTGATGAGGAATTAATGGATTCAAAATGTTTTTCATTTATAATTGGAATAATTAGTTTTTTTAGTGTTTATATATGGCTCACACATTTATGTATAGAGTGATCATTAAAAAAATTAGTTGACATGTCCAATTTTTATGGGAGATAATGTTGGTATAGTGATATCAAATCTCAAACAAGATAATTTAAAAATAATATCTTTTCAATTAAAAAATTATGCTACTATGTTTGATAAAATCATCACTAATTTAATAAAAAAATTATTATTTGATAAAGACAAATATATTATGAGAAAATTGTTTAGTAAAAATGCCTGATAAAAGATTTTCCTTGAAAAAAACACTAATTATATATTTCCTTTTAATAAATGATATCTTAATAGATTATGTCTCATTTAAATGTAATTTGATCTAGAATGGTTTATTGGAACTTTTTTAATTTTTATACAACAATTTTATCACATTTTTTTCTTTCATAATTAAAATTGAATAAAAAATCCATTAGAGTGTTTGTTTTCAATGGAAATATTTTGTTCCCAATGGTTTATTATAGGGATTTGAATAGTGTATAATCATTCATGTTGGGTGAATTATATATCAATTGTTTCCATTGTAATTGTTCATTGAACTTGAAACACCGAAAAAAATTATATATATAGGGACCAACATTCCATTGGTAGGTTGTCCGTAGGGAGTTTTTCCAATGATACTTAAGAACTCATATTGGCTGAAAGGATGGAAGGTCGGGATCATTACACCCTTTTTTGGGGGTGGGGTATTGTTACATACTTCATGTCACTCTTATATATTTAAGATATTTACATGAATCATTCTTTAATTCACAAGTATGACATGGATCTACACTGAATTAAAAATCAATTTCAAACATGTTTAGAGTTTGGAACCATCTGTATGTATCAATGGTTCCTCATAAATGGAAATATATATATGTTTACAAGGATCTACATCAATTATATACTCTTATGTATTGAATATTGATTCATTGGACATCATTACAATGATTATATTTCTTAGCCACTTAGTCGGGAAATCTAAAATGTATCGTCATCCAATGATATGGGAGTTGTTTTGATGCTAGGATCAGACCCATGGATGGCCTTCCTATGTATCATGTGGAATGGAATCAGAAACCAAGTAGTTTAATTTCACCTAATTGAACACATCATACCATTTAAGGTCATGTGATAAGGATAGACCCATGTTGTTTAGCATCAGGAGGCCAGGACATTTAGGTGTAAGGGTCCAACTCAATTTTTATTATGGGATATAAAATAAAGTATCTCGAGGAACCTAAATGGGATATGGATTCCCATGTTGAATTAAACTACCATGAATGTGGAATATAGGATATGGTTGATTTTGGTTGTTGGATTTAGATCACAGGGATTCTTAATACACCTAACATTTAAATTGTGAGGGACCACGTCTGTTGGAGGCCCTATGAATATTTATCCCCAAGGGGATTATCTCCTTTTTTGAGGATTAAGTTGAATATTATTTCTAAAAATGATTTCCTCTGGAAGCGGCATGGAGTGATTTCTCAACTCATGGTGATTTGGATACATATTTTGTGATGACACATAAGGAGGAGGCCCATAAATGAGTATGATGACTTAGTTGGGGATTATACAAATTGGGAGGCCCAAAGTTTGGATTTCGATGCATATTAGTGAGGAGTGTTCCTTGGTGAATGGGTGTGCTGATTATGTTTTACATCTTATGGGGATTTATATATTATGGAAGGATGGGTCTTATACATTGTGGGAGGCCCATATGTTTGATTTTGGGGATTAATCCTGAAGAGGATTCGTGGTATTGATTAGGGATTACACATTTATTGAGTCCCATAGGATATATTTCACTACATACTCATGATATGGTTTACCTGGATTGGATGGGGCATACACATTAAATGAGGCCCAAAGGTTTGATCTCAGGGAATATTTCTATAGATAATTCCCTATATTAGTTGGGTTATAACTTTGAATGTGCACCATAGCTTATATTATGTAGTTCACACTGGGGGAGGATACACCCGATTAGTTGGTTCTTACACTTTTAAGGAGGCATATAGGATGGATTTCGGGGCTTCCTCATAAGTAGGATTCTATTTATTGGTCGTGTATTATTCATTTAATGAGGCCCATAGGTTAGATTAGTGGGATTACTCCTATAGAGGATACCATCTATTGGATGTGGAAATACATTTAATGAGGCCTGCATGTATGATTTTTGGGCATACTCTTGTGATGGAATCCTTAGATTGGTTCGGGAATACACTTTCAATGAGGCGGATAGGTTGGATTTTGGGGATTACTCATGAAGAGGATACACTGGAATAGTTGGGGCTAATACATTGAATGAGTCCCATGGGTTTGGAATCATATGGAATTCATGACCACCATCATCCTCTAATCCCACATTAGTTATACTCAGAGTGATAATTAAAAGGAAATAAAAGTGGCAAGAAACCACAAAATCTTTTTTCCCTAATGATGGACACATTATATTGAGGACCCACTCTTATATAAGAACTCTAAATGAAAGAGCATAGAAGATTCAAAGGAAGATCCTTTGAGAAAAAATCTATCAGGCCATGTGAATATATTGATAATGGATATCCTCTATGCCCAATAGTCATGATGAGTCAATATCAAATGTGTGAAACAAGAGGAAGAAAATGATTTTAAAAACCACACACTTCTCTTTCTCTTCGGGTGGAAGAGGGTGTGGGAGTGTTAGAAGAAAAATGGACATTAAATCACTAGTTCCCTCACCCATTTCATATCTAGGATAGTCACATTGGACTATCCTTTTGGATATGACCTTATAAGTGAATAGGTGAAAGAGTTAAACCTCCCAAAAGAATGGATAAGTGATCTTTCCATGATGGATTACGTAAAATTGGTTACCCAATAAAGGAGAAAGATCTCATTCTTTATTGAATGGAAATGAAAGTGTGATCCTCACCCTCCCCGCCATGAATAAGAGGCTACGTGTCTTAGAGATGAAGAGGGGAGACAATGCTCCTAACTCATATATTTGTGGCCGAGAATTTCTTGACACGACCTCCAATCCTCATGACCATGGTAATTCAAATCCACAAGCACCCCGAGGACCATAACCATTAGGTGGGACATGTGAGGGAATCCTATGACCGTTGGAATGGAAATACAAATGGGATACATTATTGTGCAATCATATTCATGGATCTTCAAGCTCTAAGGATTTAGTGGAGGTTTTTAATTGGTCCCTCTTAGAAAATGGATAAAATTTAAGTTGAGTCGTACGATTGGGGGATTGGAAAAGGACTCAAAGGGGGGGATCACATTGGTCCTGGAATATAGGGAAGAGTTTTATCACAAATGGTATTGGAGAATCTGTATGTTCTTTTCCTAGGGGTTAAAATCATGGATCATCTTGGTGTTTCTTGGTAAATGGACCACCTAAGAAACAAAAAAAGAGTGAGGAATTTTCCTCAGCACCATGGGTCACCTAAAGTGTCTCTAAATGGGACATGCATTGGTCCCTTGGTAGGGAAAGGGACCTCACACAATAGGTTCTTCACATTGGGGATAATAATTCCTCATGTAGTTGTATTTATTTTTAGATCATGGATGGACTATGATATCAATTATACCCTTTAATTATATCCTCTCACAGGATTTGGTGGGAAACCCTGGATTTCTTGGACACTATGGTGAAGGGGTTGTGCAACCTGTGCTTAGGGTCTTCTTCCTATTTTCTAATTGTGAAAATAAGGATCCATGTGGTCCTATTTATAGAAAATTTGGGCACCTGAGTGAAAGGAGTTTTTTCACATATATCCAATTCACAATTACTAATCACAGGTACCCCGAACAGGGGTGGCCTGCTTCTGAGGTTCGTGAGGTGGGTGGGGGCAATGTATGCCTTCATTTTGAAGGGATTCATGCGGGATGATATGGGAAATTGACATTCATTCTTCATTTGTAAATTCAATTCATTAATATTAATAAGGATATTTTTTTAATATTATTATCACCCTTGATAAAATGAATTTTCAAAAGAAGTCCCACTATTTATTAGATCTAATCAAAAGAATAGGGTCATGTTTTAATGTAGAAATGGGGATATGATTAAGATAGGGTTTATCGTCAACCACACTAGTAATTGGAATACGTAATTGGCATTAGTAGATAATTGAGGTCTGCTGTACACATTTAGAGTGCAGTTCCACAATGTAGCTCAATTTCACAGGTCCAGTGTGCTGGCTAGAGGGGTCTATAAATACATCTATCCCCATTTATATTTTTCTACAATCTGGGTTACTAATTTTTTCCTACCACCATGCAGATCATCCACTAAAATCTACCACACTCAAATTATTATGATGGTATATTAGAAAATTTCCCATATCACAACTACATGAGTGATCGTGATGTATGGGGTCACCTTAGTGAGGTGGCTAGACCATTCATCTAGTTGATAGGGATGCATTAGGGCCCTTGTTGAAGGGTCTTCGCGAGCTATTTCCCATTTAAAAAATTTGAGCTCTTCCATGTAAATATTTTTTCTTTTCAAAGACAATATTTTAATTTATAGGTGAACATGGTTCCAAATTTTAGGTTTTCAATGGATATTTTGATAACTCACAAAAAAATGATGATGTGCACTCTTATGTGATTATCAATGCTATTGGTCAGGTTATTAAAAACATTTTTATCCTTCACTAGTAGATTTGGAAGATTTATTCGCACCGTACCAATTCGAGTACCCATTATGTGATTACATTACAATTTTATTGTCATAAAATTATGAGGGATGCCTTTATCAATGGGATTCAGAGTTATTTTTGGAAGTCCTAGAAGTGGAAAAACATCCCTTCTTCCAACATTTCCTCCACGGGTGTTCATATTAAGCAAGCGATCATTCCAATTGGTTGTATCATGCATCATATCAAATGGAATCTAGATATGAAGCCTCATATCCAAGAATAAAATCATCATTTATATGAATCAATGTATTTTTCATCACATATAGATCAGACACAAGGCTAGAAGGAGGTATGAGACTTCTGCTCTGGAAGGGGAGTCAAGACAGATTTGTTGTGGGTGTACTGGGTGTTCGAAAATTTTACATAATTCAAAAATTTGATGGATATTTTACACATATATGATGTTTTCATGGTAGGGAAGACATATGTTTACAAGAACCCAGATATCCTCCCCAAACTGTTGAGCCAATGGAGTCCACCGACACATTATTTTCAAATAACTCATGGTGTGTTTAGGGTTTTCTAGTGGGATGTCTATCGAATTTCTAGAGCTCCAATTCTAAAGGTTAGGTGAGATGAGTTTATCATGATAAAATAAACATTGGATTATTAAAAAATGATATAGTCATTTCCCCATTATATTTTTTATATGGAAAAGAAATTTTATGAATAATAATGTCACACCAATGGTGAAATCGATCATGGAACATGGCTAAATGGTTTTATCAAGTAGATAGGGGAGGGTCCCACTTACGGGCACCCTACTATATGTTCCACTACATAGAATTGGGGAACTCCTAGCACATTCTAGTATACACTAGAGAAGGTACAATAAATCTCTTGGGGTTATAAGGTCAACTCCATGGTTGAAATGAAGAATTTCCTATCAGGATTCCTCTTTTTGTGGCTATTCATTTACCCTATTTTGATCCTTGAGTCCAATAGTGTTGTAAGGATGGGAATATTATCCTCATGAAAAAATTATCATATGTGAGGTACATAGGATTAGCTTCCCATATATTGGAAATCATTTATTAATGATTTCTACATACATACAGAATTAAGGATATGTTCAGAATTGGAAGGTCGTTCCAAGTGGTGTGTGGGTGTATTTCAACCCATTACTGGTCATATGTGGTGATGTGCCTAGTTAAAATCCACAATAGGTGATTCCGCCAATATTATTTGGCTCTATCTGAATTACAACCATTTAACCAAATATATGATGATAAGATACATGTTAGGAGAATTAAAATTCATCCCATTTGGTAACCCACAGATATGGACACTCACCGATGACCGAAAGGAAAATAATTACAAACTGATGGCGTATATGATATCATTGAAAGATAGTATATTGGCGGCTCACATTGAAATCGAGTTCATCTATGAGTCTTATACTCTGTATTGATTTTATTTCATGTTTAAATTTCTTAAATAGTAATGTATCTTCCCCCTACATAATTAAGGCTTCAGATACTTCCAACGGTGGCCGGATAGTTATGAATCTTGATGGGCATGGAGGTATCAAAATAGTTTATTAAACTACTATTTTTGGATGAATATATTGGGTTTGAGGATTGGTGTCACAAGGCATTGAATTATTTATACCCTCAGGTGGTATTTATGAAGGAATTTTTTTAGGTCATGTTTAAAACATCTTCTGGTCATGGTATGAATGTTAGGAAGGCTTGATCCAATTATGATGATGTTAAATCATGATATCCTTCAAGGAAATCCTTTTGAAATACAACTAAGCCGATCTACATTTTATAAGACCATGCATCATGTCCCATGGTAGTCCATTGTTCTCTGTCTGAAGGAGACTCAAGTCCCTTCAACTCATTCTTATGTAAGAGAAATTAGGCCTGAAGAATCATCCAATTTAAAGGCTTTGTGTATTCCTTGCAACCAGCTACATTAGAGGAAAATTTAGGGATACCATTAGCTATTTGATATTGGGAGAGAATAACACACTATGTCAGAGATTCATGGGAGTTTCTCTAATCTAGCCTATAAATCCCAAATCTAGGCGATATCATGTGACCATCCAATCTCCACCCTAATAGTAATTTGGATAAAGAAATTTCATTTAATTAGGAGTATTAGGTTTCTATATAGGAAAAAAATGATCAGATCCTTGTCACAAATGGATTGGTCTACATGAAAAAATATATAATTCTTTAGGGGTATTTCTTCATCCTATGGAGGAATGATACATTAAGATTAACCTTGTGATGTATTTCTCCTTTCAAACTTCTATTTTAATCTCTTTCATCTTCTATCATTAATCATGAGTGGAATTTAATTTAGAAGTTCAGAGGAGAAGAATAAGAAGATAGAGAAGATGGAGTAGAACTAAAGGCTCTTGAGCTGCTGAGGTATAGGAGCACGGCAACCCCCATTGGGGTAATCAACGATGCCCTTGGGTCTCTTGAACTATCCCCAGGTTAGAGGACCATGATGGAGTATATGGAAGAGTGAATTCATTAATCATCCCCTCAAATCTATATTACCAAGAGTCCCAAGATAGGATATTCAAAATCTCAAGAGAGAATGAAAAATAGGTGATAAATTTGGGACTAGAACATGTGTTTTAGTAATACATTCAGTTTTCATCTAATATCAGGACTTTATCGACAAACTCTTTATGAACATACCTGTCTTTTTCAGAATCTGTGTTGCATTCCTACCATATTGGTCCTTACAATGGTTTTTTAAGGTTTGAGAAGGATACCACAGTGTATTTTAATACTCATGTTGATGAGCACATAATTATTATGGATGAAGAATCAATAGATGAATAAATGTCTTACCCCATTCCGACATAGAGGAGGGAGGGCCATGGTAATTTAAAACACACTCTCTTAGGTGTCATGTGTTGTTTCATACTTTTCTCTTCTCATGATATTTATGATATATATTCTACATTGGAGGACACTACATAAGTCAATATTGATCCAATTATCACACCAGAAGGTGTTGAAAGGATCTCATAATTTCTTATGAAGGTGTTGATACTGGCCCTAAATAAGTAGGGCCTAAAAATGTTGTAAACACTAATAAGATTACAATGGGGATCAGTGATAGATCAAATTCATGATCTATGGAACGCATCATAGATATCATTAATAGTGAAGATGCTATGAGACTTGACAAAATGTATCATGAATTGATGAATCTTTTCAATATTGACATTGGTATACCATGTTCCTTCTAGGAGTTTAAGGATTTTCATAAGGAATTTTATGAACTTGTGGATTATCATTCTATATTTTTTTTTCTTAAGAACACTTGACTTTATTTTATTTGATACTTCACACCAGAGCTCAACAAGTGTAGATTTTTATGAAGAGAATGCTTCCAAGTCACATCATGAATGAGGAATCCAAGTCCACCCCACTCATATTTATAAGGGATTTATGTTTGATAATCCTAATGTAGTATATTATTGAGATCCTTTGAACTGATCTACTAAGAAAACATTGGATGATGTTCCTCGTTAAATGGCCCCCACTCTGAGAGTTATGGATAAGAGCATTGGGGATGTATCAATTTCTATGGTTGACCTAAAAATTAGAGTGTCTCAACTATTATTTTAATCATTTCATTTAATTTTCTAATTTTTTACCTCCTAATGTTGATGGTAAGTTTTACATGTTATTCAGTTCCATACTCTCTAGTGATTGGGATTGAGATAGGGGTTCCAATAGTAGTTCCACCATCATTGGTGGGTGAAGCTGAGCCTATTTTGAAGGAACCAGAAGAAGTTAGGTCATTGAGTGAACTAATTTCAGATTATGACCCTCCCTCTATGAGGGTTTTAAGTTTAATCTCGATACATATGAGTATTTCTAAACTACATGTCTTTTGGTCTATCAAGATATATGAAAGATAATGAGAGATAATACTTTTGACATATTTGTGTAGAAACTTCAAAAACATCCAAGTAATATTTCCATATTGGTATATGGTATATTTAATTACTATGATATCAATAATATGGTGAAAAAAAAATATTCTGACAGAGGAAAGAATAGTGGAGATTACAATAGGCTAAGGGGCAGTTGGTGGGCCAATTTGATGAACTCAGAACTTTTGTTATCCATAATGAGGTTAGCCACTCTATGTAGGTGGAGCATTACCAATTTCACATCAATAAGAAGAAACTATAAATAATTTCTCTTTAAAAGGAATTAAATTATGTAAAGGAAGAGGCAATCTAACTCCACCAATCCATGGGTGGGGAATTGATGCAAATATGAGATGTCGTTATCACCACGTAGGAGAAGACCCAGAAAACTAAGGATGTTGTAGCTAAAAATATTATTGAGCTATACGAAGCTACACGTATGTCCTGAGGTATAATAAAACTTCTTAAATTATATGTTAAGGGTAAACTATAAAATTTGGTTGAGAGGCTTATGCTTATTGAAATTACCCTTCACTTTGAATGCGAAATTATATAAAAGGTATTTTTTGTTCTTAGTCACATATTCTATCATTTCTGTCCATATTGTAATAATAATAAAACAATAAAAAATCCCTCTTTTTATTAAAGGACAACATTTTATAAATAAAATGACACAGATAAGTGAGTTATATAATTTTTCCCATGACATGGGGACTAGAAAGTGTAGCTTGAAAATGGTAAGGTTATTTGAACAACCCTACAATATTTCTAATTTTTGGTTCACCATCCTATTTTTTACATAAGTGTGTGATAAGTAAGAATTTGAAGGAGAAACATGGCTTTTGATTATACCATCCATTATTTGGTTTTTCATAAAAACAAGTTTTATGCCTATTTTTTTCGTTGCTCGATTTTTGCCTAAATTGCAAGGGGTGTAGGTGTAATGAGCATATACTCGAATGCTTTATAGAGTTCCCATTAAGGTTTTTCATTTTAGTGAGTACTTTTTCTCTTTTTGTTAGAGAGATTTAAATTCTTTGGACATACTAATAAGACTGATGTTTTAGGTCAAACAAATTTTATGGTAGGTTTTGAAATGATGAACAAAACAAGGATTGTGGGAAAAAAATGTTATAATATTCTTCAGATACCTGATGGGGAATATCAATCCACAGTTTTCATAGTTTTAAACTATAAAAAAATGTGAATGAATATTAAAGTCCACTCATATTGATGATATTACAACTCGTTGAAACAACTATTTTGTGAGTTTTTTTATGAAAATTCAAGAGGGACATGTTACTTCATAGTCAAATAATGGAATCCTTTTCCAAACATGACCTTAAATTTGTTAATAACATATAAAAATACAACAGTAGAGTTTTAAAAAAATCAAGAAATATGAGTTCTTAGGAATTCATACATTCTATCGCTAATTAATGAAGGAATTTTATGAATATATGGATTTCGTAAGACCATGATTGTTGGTTCTCCAAAGGGATACATCTGAGAAAGAAGAGAGCATCTGTAATTGGATTTTCCATGAATGGGAAATTCCTCCCACGCGAATTTGGCATTGTGTGAGGGAGGGTAATTCAATAAGAAACCAATGTCATATGGAGGCCCCATTCTAATTTGGGTTTAATAATTACAATGTTTAATTAATTACTATATGGAAATTAACTATATAGTTTAATCTCTTATATAAAGGATATTTTTGAATAGTTTAATATATTTTGACTAGGACGATATGATATATAGTTTAATGGCATACAACAAGAAAATTATTCTATGTAGTTGAATATAGTACAACAAAGTCAATATGGGGATATAATTCATGGTATTTATCTTTTAAATAAAGTATAATAAATCTATTTTAATACCGTAATCTTCCAAAGAATGTTCTACCGCTATTAGGTTTGATAAAGGGAACATTGTAATATATAATCTATGGTTTTTGGAATCATAAGAGTGGTAGTGGGAAATGTGATCATCAAAATAGATTATTTATATTTTGAGGATTAATTTACCATTGGTAGGAAAAACCTATTTTATGGGATAAATTATGGAAATCCAACTAGGGTTCGTTATTTCATATTTAAATAGAGTTGTTCGTCTGCTAACATGACCATTTTGTTGGTGACATGTGAAAAACCAACTAGGTTATGTTACAAAATTGATAGGAAAAAGATTTTTTTGGAATTCTTACATTATATCATTGACTTTTGAATGAAGTTTGTGGAGATTAGGATTTAACAAGTTAAAGTGTTTAGATTGTTGAAGGGAATTACCTGATGTGGGGGGAGCATTTTAAGTCAAAATTACCTGAGAATTGGGCGAATGGTTTTTTTCACAGGAATGAAGCTAGAGTGGGAAACATGGAATCTATTGTTTTATTTCATATATCCTAGAACATATAATTAAAGAAACAATTAGAGATATATGGCCTACTAGGTCAAGATCATTCTAACAGACTTCAGAGGTGAGGGAGGAAATAGAGCGCCATGGTCTTAGTGGATTTCAGATCAGGTGAAAGGATATGGGACAAAAAAGTGAGGGATATAGGAAAAATATATTAGAATCATGGGTTTTAACCTAATTTCAACATAGTCTTTTATGATATAAGATGATTCCCCCAAAGTTTATGTTAACAGTAGTTGGAAATCCTATTTTGTGAGTTTTTTTATGTAATGAAACCTGAGGGAGTATTACTGTATAGTCAAATAATGGAATAAGTTTTCTAAAAAACCCTTTTTTCGATGTTTTATGAAATGAAAAATAGGACATGTTATATAATAGTTAGGAAAAGGAGTACTCAGGTATTATACATTTAGTCAGTAAGAGCTCTAGAAAGGTTATGATCACCTTAAAGTGTCCAATACCGGGACTATATCATGTAGAAGAGATATTTAAAAGTACAAAGGATGAATATAGATAGATATCATCCATTTCATGTAGATTCCCATTCATATATTTTATTCATTGATGATGTATGTCTTTGTTTCCTTAGTGGACACCTCAATGAGGGGGCTCGAATTAAGAGATCCTACATAGATAACTATTTTTATGAAGAATAGGGGCATTTTTTACACTGTTGATGTGACCAGAACATGATGCCTAGGTGTAACTCCATATATCATTGGAATGATAATCAACACATTCATATTTCATATATTACCAATAAGTTTAAAGACATGCGTCTAGGACATTACCCTTGCATTTTAGTGTCATACCATCTGGATATTAACCGTTCGTTTTAATATCAAGTGGTAATGATAAAAGTCACTAAATTTGATTGCGGACGGAATAACGAAAATAACCTATGAATCACTAAATATCTTTTTTGGGAAGGCATCATGCCATAAATTGTTCTTAAACATTGATCCCAGGTAGTGACAAAATTCACACGTAGTTGAAATAGATGTTTTCTTATTTCGGGATAACACATATGGTGAGAACCCATATTGAATTTTCTTTTATACATACAACTCATACAATGGAGAGTGGGAGTATTTCCCATAACTTTTTTTTATTTGGGTCCAGGATTGAAGATTTCAATGTCACTACGTATCTCATTGAAATGAGAATCAATCCATACATAGTTCATGGAGATATCATGTATTTTATTTTCATACAATGATGTAATATGGTGTGACTTTTAATTTATTTTATATTTAATACTAATATCCCAAATATTAATTTATATGTCTTCCTCATGCAGTTAATTCCTTTAGAAAAATTCATATGCTCACATCGACTACACTTAGTGTGAGAAACAAAGAGTTTAAAAGGCAGCATCCACTACAAAATGAAAATTGGAGGGAAGGAGAAATGAATTTATGTTTTATTGTGGTGGATGGTCCAGGAGATGTGATCCATGAATCTATATTTTTCATATTGTAATGTGAATCTAGCCATATGTAGTTATTGAAATACCTTTTAGTTTAATGTCATGGGGTAAGGATGTAGTTGGACTGACAAGAATGAAATGAAATTTCATAACTGGAACCGAGATTTACAATCTGGGCACCACTACACATCTCATTAGAATGATAATTAAACCACACATAATCCTTAAATGAGTCACTATGTAGGTTAGACCCATACATTGAGAGAGGTCATTTTTTCATATTTTATAACAGCTGCACCTAAGATTGGAGATCTATGCATCACTGTATATATCATTTAAATGAGAATCAACCACTATGATGTTTTTTTGTTGATTACCCATTAATAACTTACCCATTCAAAAAGAGATGTCATTTTTTCATATATATTTGCGACCGATCCCATGATTGGAGATTCAGATGTCACTATGTATGTCATTGGAATGAAAATCAAGCCAAACGTAGTTCTGGAAAATTATTCTCCACATGTGTGAATCTGATTTGTACATTGGGAAAGAAAAAACAGGGTTGCATTTTCCTAAAACATAGATCTACCTAGAATGGGAGGTCAAGACATAACTACGTATATTTTTGATGTATGAATCATGTCACACGTTGTGTTCGGAGAACCATATATTTTAAAATCTAGTGATAGGGTTGCATTCTTCCTGATGTGGAATGTGGTATTTTAGGTATACCATAGGGTAGGTCTGATGTTTCACTGCATAAACTACTGAAGAAATAGTCAGGCCACATAATGATCTTGAATAGTTCTATATGTAGATATGACTCATACATTGGGAGTGGGGGATATTTGTATTTTACAAATGGACCTGATATTGGATATCTGAGTATAACTTTGTATCTTATTGGAATTAGAATCAACCCACGTGTAGTTCTTGAATATTATTCCCCACAATAATTAGGCATTTTCATTGGGAAATAGGTATTTAATGTTTCCTATAATTATGGTCGACTCTAAGGAATAAGGGCTAGGTGTCATGACATTTCTCATTGGAATTACAATCAATCCATATACTTTGGAAAATATCATTGTGAATGTATGTCTCATACATATGCGAACAAGGAATTATCTTTTTCACATTATAATTGATGGACCCATAATGGGTAGTCTGGGAATCACTACATACCCTATATGAATGATAATCAAGTTACACAATGTTGTTGAATTAATAATGAATTTTATCATCCTGGAATTAGTATGTAAACTGCATAGTTTTATGTCATGTGGAATGTACATGATAATATTGGGGCTTATCCCTCTAAAGGGGGACCAAGTTCTACTATGTAGTTGAAATTATGTGAGTGGGGAATTCCTATGAGATAAGACCCATCCTTTCTCAATATTTTCTATCAATGATGGAATTTCATAAAGTTGAGGGGTTAGAGGGATATGCATGGGGATCACACCAGGTGGAGGTCCAAATTTATGGAACCTTGGGGAAGACTGTCTATGATCATCGTATTCAGGGATTCGTAATGTTGAATGATAATGATGTTAACCGTGAAATTTAATGTCAATAATTGTGTAAAAACATAATCTTGTAGTTTTAATTCATACAAAAAGGACCATATATTAGGGATTTTATCATCGAGTGACAAGGATGATGATGCCATATAGTTTACCATAATGTATTGAAGACATCATGTCATTCCATTTATGGTTGTGTGAAAAAGACCAACTACATGGTTTAAAGTCATGCAGCTAAGACATTATTTCATGCCTTTTGTGGTTGCATGGAAAAGAACAACTATTATGCTTAACATGTTAAGGATAATATGAGAATCATTTCGTTAAAAAATTATTATTTAGTAATATTTAATTGTTTGGGGTTGTAATGACTTCTCCTTATATTGAGAATAAGGTTTAATCTCTATTAGAGAAGACCTTGTGTATGGATTTAGGTCCCTCCCATCTTGGTTCACGAAATGGAGTCTTCATTCCAATTATCATTTGAGTTATGATGGAAATTACATTTACTATTGGGAGGAATGAGAGGAGGAAAAACTTCTTATTATGTTATCACTCTATCTAATTTTGATAGACCTTCTAGTGATGCAAAGTATGAAATGTTTTTTCATCCATCACTCTAATTGATCTAGTCATTTCTAGGATTTCTCATCTATTTATTACTGATTACATAAAGAAATATAGAGTTATTGAAACAGGACATCAATAAACATGGATTCTTATGTTTTATATACTAGTGAATATAGTGTTTCTTATGTAGTAGTACATGTGTATTCTACTAAACCAATAAGGAATACAAGATATTTTTATTTTAATAGTTTTTATCATAATCCACAATTTTATGGAGTATGTATTGAAGGGTCTTGTTGAAAGCCTCTATATTTCTATTATCTACTAAATTATAGCTAGATGAATGTGTGGATTTTACATTGATCTCTCGATATATCTTTTCAACATTAGTATAAAAAAATTTAATTTTTTTTATCATTTTTTTGATAGGGACACCAATTTTGGTATTGATGTTGGCTTTCATGAAAACAAAAAAAATTGCACCTAATTAATTGAGGTATATTTCCTTGCACCATATAGTGAAGAATGTGGTAGTAGTTAAGATGCATGTGAACTATTTAGCCGTAGCTAATGGGTGTGGCCCCATGACATCCATTCTCTATATCTTGAATGGATAAGAGTATTTGGATATATGTTGAAACTCTAGGGTTTTATGGATGAAGTTGGCATGTACTTGATAAGAACGAAATTTCATTGTGAATTATATGCAATCCTATATCGATGTGGGATTGAAGTACCCAAGACTTAGAATATTGTTTGAATTCATGTAACCAGACTAGTGGATACTACATGCGATAGAGTGTACATCATTCATGACAAAATAAGTCTCTTATCCATCAATAAATATGATAAGGAATCCATTGAATCCTTGTTTATATAGGACATTCTATTGATTCAACCCATAATAATGAGTGAAGTTGGTGGATCACTATCATAATTTCTCTATCCTAGTTCTATATTGTTGGAGTAATCCATGATGATGGTACATAGAGATTGGAATCATCCACCATGTTGTAGGACCATATTTCTCTGAAATGGTATTAAATTCATTGATGTATTCTGTTATGACTTGAACAAAATATGATTCTATTCAGTGATGGGAAATTATGATGACTATTTCACCCTTATTGGATCTGACATTAATGTAGATGCATTTTGAAATACATCATCCTAGGAATTTTATTATCATGGGATGTGATTCAATGTCGGTTCCATGGGAAATTCCTCCACAATCCCTTATACATAATCAAGTATGTGAATAATCTATTATTTTATGATGTAATTATCCCTATGATAATCACAATCACTAACACTTAATTACCTTTCACATTTAAATGGAACATTGGTATTTGGAGTGCACTTCAAGGACTTTAATGAGGGCCAAATGTTAAACATCATTGTTGGAACACCATTATTATTATAGGAATGAGTAAGGTAAAACTACTATTTATGGATTGATAATCATGATCCATAATCATTCATTTTTTAGCTTATTTTGTTTTGTTTCTCTCCTAGTTAGGCTTCCAGGTAATCCATTAAAATAAATTTCCTTTTGGGGGGATTTATTGAATAGATAATACCTCTTAATCTAGAAATGTAGTATTTAATGATTTTTTTATGATAATGGATGTTCTTTTAGGAATTCTACCAAGGACTAACCTTTTACAGATTTCAAAAACATGAATTGTATAACAAACGACAGTAGAATAACTGCCCACTATGCCAGATTTCTTGTTTACATAGGATGAGTAGGGACATTTTTACGAAGGAAATTTTGGAAGATCAACAGGAACATGTGGTATTTCACATAGTTAATTTTCTTATGATATAGGAATATTAGTAATATGAAGCTCTTATCAATATCTAAATAAGGAGTCTCACCAGTGATCATGTTTCAACTGAGATAATAAAAGAAATTTTTCATTCATAGAATCATTCTTTGGTCCAAGGTTGGTGAACCGTGATTGTTCTAGGGCCTTCACATGTAGTAAGACTATCCTTATCTCAATAGGTGTCATTAACACTGGTGGGATCAAGATATATTAAATGAGGTTATCAAATTATATTTTTCAGTTGCTAATCCATTAATATGTGACCCCCTTGTTTGTCAGTTTGTTGAAGGGAAGACACTTTTCGGAAAGGTTGTCTATGAATTATTATATGAAGTACAAATCTCTTTCAATTCCTCTCAACACTTTAATTTTTTGAGGAGGTGACATTTTACCTATAAATTTTATTTTCTATGGGTAAACATCGTTGCTGTGGTGGAATAAAATGAAGCCAAGAAATATTCCAAAGGTTACCCCAAAAGAACATTTTAAGGGGTTCATCTTCATGTTATGTTGTCATAGTTTATTAAAGATGGTGTATATGTTATGAACATGGATATAATGTTATTGATAATTAACTAGTTGATCAGTAATGTTGAAATAAATAAACTCCATAAAAGTGGTTTGAGTATGTGATGCCTGACACATTGGTGTGTGCCACCAACATTTTTCAATCCAAATACCATTACCTAATAGAAGAACACACCCTAGGGGGAAAAAGGGTCGTGTATTATTTATATTCTAGGGAAATGAGAATCTGGTTGTAAACTAAACAGTAATCTAGGATGGATACGTCTTGATAACCAATTATTGCATCAATCCATTATTCTGTGATCAGAACAGTGAAGTCATATTTCAAAAAATACTGTTTCATGTCACAAAAGTCGATTAAAACATTGATATTACAATAATTATTTTTTGTGATGAAATATTGGATATCCATTTAAAATACTATATCTTTTTTATTATATGGTTCATGATGAGATTATTGAATTTTACATGAATTTTGGATGTGTGAGTTGGGTGTGTCTGTCTTCTTACATGTTTTTATCCCTGTCGATCTTCTAGAACACCCATGTGGTCGGTGTCCACCTTGAGATGAAGGATAAGAATATGTATTTAATTAAATCTGAATAATACCCATTGTTTCTTTAGTATGGACACATATTCCCCATTTTCATCATAATTCATTAAAAAAATAATTATGGTGGGCCAGGGATCTTCGTTTGTACATTGATTTTTTTCTCTGAGTTTATCGACAGTGGGGGAGACACCTTCATTGAATGTTTTAGGGTAATCCATGAGGTATTTCCCTCTTCCTCCTCCCAATTATTTACATATTCCACCTTTTCATGGGAATTATGTAGTGGATCAAATTTCTAAAATTTATATGATTTTTCATTTAGGCATCAAGAAGATGTAGAAACCATTTCTTACCCAATTGATAATGTGAGGACTTTTTAAAGATCTGAATGAGAGATAAGGGAATGATAATAATTATATTTTTTTATCTTACATCGATATTATGTATTCTTACAGAATTATTGACAAAATAAGGATATTTTTAAGCATAGGGGATTGGATAAATAATTCTCATCATGGAATTTGTTTTTTATTGGAGAGATTATAATTTATCTAGTGTTATTGGGGTCAAAAATAAAAATTTATATCTTAAGGGATTCTAGATGAGTGTATGAATTTAAACCCACCTCTTTAATTTGGTTAATGTGAATCACATATTCCTCATTTATATTCTTTAAATGATTATCTGGGATCAAATTTAATCGATTCAGGTCATTGATTCAGGTTATATCCGTAGCAATTGATTTTTTCCATACCTTGTTGTAGAATCCCACATCAATGTACTAGGATTCACAGGATTTTAATGTGTCTTTTTCAATGTACAATGTATTAATTTTTTTATTTATACAACATTTGGGGAATTTGTATTATGATGATGGGATGGCCGCATGATGATGTACCCAAGGACTTCTTAGAACAATATTGAAGGTAATATTCGACACGACAACCATGAATTCTGTGTCAGAAACAAGATACAAAAACTGAATAATATATTTGATTTATCCAGTATATTTTTTTCTTATTCTATTCATTAACCTATTATAATAAGGATGAATGATAAATGTGATATTCATTGAAACCCAGTGTATTATGTGTTTGGATTGGAATGAGTTTGACTCATGAGTCATTGTCAATAAAGGATTGTCAGAAATCAATATCATTTATCTTGATGGATATATAAAAGGGAATGATGTGAACCAAAATATTTCAATCCTTATCTTGATCTATGAATGATATGACCATGCATCACTCTGTAGAATCATTCTATGGATGATACGCTTTGATAGGAACAACCTCTACTTTGTGCACCTTAGGACTCGATAATGACTCTACGAGTTCTTCCCAGAGGACTTTTCATATACTCATAGATCACATGATTGATAATTGAGTCAAAAACCATACTAGTTTATCCAAAACATCATAATTCATGTATAAAGTCTTGAAAATTCTAGAATGAGGATTGTCTTTTGCAGGGTTTTTCAGAACTGGAGTACTTAATGTGGATGGAATAGAAATTTGGATAGGGGTTAAAGGTGTTTATGATATTCATGGATTTAGTTGACTAAGCCATCCTACACACCGTAGTTGAATAGGTGATGGATCATCCTCTATATTAAAATCTACTATTGTAATTTCTGGGTAGAACCTATCATGTCTGGGGTGATTCTCTTGTTTCTATAAAACACGCTGGAGGGATCTCCCATGATTTTCGACTATATTGACTATTTTAGAAATGTAATTGTTAAAGTGATGAATCCTAGAAAAACTATGTCTTAACCCATATCCATGAACCTACCGACATCTTTCCCCATTTTCCCAATCATGTGTAGTGAATTTGTGTTCATAATAATTCCCATCATTAGAGAAGGGATCTATTGAGTGAATAACATTAAATGAACTGATGCCCATATCCTTCTCTGATGAATATTCCATCTAATGGAATGACCCCAGTACCATTAGGAGGGTCTGAGCCTATGATTATCGAATTGTACACATAAATTACTCTAATGTTATTCTAAAATTTATTATTAGAAAAGGAACATATTCATCTATTTTCATCTAACCCTTCCATCGATGTCATTTTATAAAAGACTGGATTTCTAAGGACTGAGCTGCTGATGAAGTTGGATGCATTATTGTCAAATAATTTGAAGAAAAATTGATTATATAAAAAAATTTATAAGGATATAGTGATCTCGGTTGATCATCCTGTTGGACATCTAATTCCTGAACTTCTATATACCCCTTTTGTTGAATTCTTTCCATCCAGTTTCCTTCTCATTGATGGTGGAAGAAACATATGCTACCTGATCAAGAGAATTTTTCATCTTTACATTCCATGATTCCACCACGAAATCCTTGTGGTCTTTGAAAAATAAAAAATTCCTAAATATTGGTCCTTCGTACATTATGGAAAGGTAAATAGTTATAAAAATATTTGTAATTGTCTTTACTAGGCTTCTGATGCATCAGAAACATAAACTGGTTGTTTTCCAAATCCTATATAAAGTATCCAGGGACATGGTCATGTTTAAAATAATATACCTTGTTTTTTGTCACCTCAAACTGTTTTTTCCTCTATTCATTATGATCTTCTCAATGAGGTGGGCATTTTTGTTGTTTCTTAGGAGGTGGATCTACACGATGTGGTTTGGGCTTCAGAGAAGGAACCGCTACAAGGTAATTCTTATGTGTACCTATAATGACCTATCTATTCCCTTATCTCATTCCATGAGATAATGGAATTAATCTAGACTTATATTTGGTACTTGTGATGGATTCTTCCACCCTTTGACCAATTTATATGTTGTCCAAAAACCATCTGGTATAGTTCACATGGAAAAGAGGTATGAACAACCCATCATGATGATTTTCAATATAGATTATTATCATGTATTCATAAGGGAGTGGTTAGTTTAATAAGTATTTCAATCCTTTACATCGATCAACTAAGTATGAGTCCCTTTCATTTTCTCACTATTTGAAGAATGAGAAATAGAGGAAAACTGTATTCTATGGAATTAAGATAAACTTGAATAGAATCTTGTGACATATGTCTTCTCATCCCATAATTGTCTGATCCTATCAAGCTTGTGTAGAAAACAAAGGATGTCCCCTACAACGATTTCACAAATAACATGAGTTTCACAATGTCCTATTTTTTGGAGGTCCCCAACATGGGATCACAATGAAAGAATAAAATTTTCAAATTATGCTCTATGTCTCCAAATCCATTATAATTGGAAATATATGATTCCCAATGTTTAGTTTGGTGATTGTTGGGTATAACCATTCAGGGAATGTCTTCGTTTCTGTTTGTATCACTATGCATCACTCCTATATGTATTCCAATAAGTCCGTGAGTAACAGAAATGAATTCATGACCCCAAGGGGAATTTCTAGGTGATCTAGAGCTTGAACAAGTGTAGCGGCTTGTAGTGACATCTTTGGTGGAACTACTAGTATTTCTCTTGGGTAGCCTATAAGGAAATGCTAGTAAGGATAAACCTGAATATATTATAGTTGTGAACCTAAGGGAGGTAACTTCTAATCATCTATTACTGGATCCAAATATATATTTTGTTGTATCTATCATTATGATGATTTTCCAGATTCATTTTAGTTTTACCAGTGAACCCTCTTTACTAATGTTCTCCAAATGGTAGTGAAAGTATAAGGTATGGTGGTAGAACTTATTCTTTGTAAAGGATTCCACATATTTGTTTTTTTAGTCTCCTAAAATATTTAATCTCTTCCTCTTGTTGAGAAAATATTTCCTCAAGTGAGAGGGAATTAACCTATTTGGGGGGTTGATGAGACACAATATGAAAAATACACATTTCATTGATGGAATCCATCCAAGGGGATAAGGATGGGTTGTTTTATGGATTTCCTTGATTCATAGAGAGATTATTGTTTTGGGTGTGAAAACATACATTAATCATTTCAGTGTGTGAAACATTTTGAATCAGAACATCTTTCTCCAACTCCTTATTGAAATTATCCCCTTGTTAAGAAGAATTTGTGAGGTCGATGTTAATGATGTTAACCATTTTTAATGCATTTAAAGCTTCCAATAAGTTCATTTTCATGACTTATTCATTTTATGCCCTATATGAGGCATTTTAATCTCCATTCATAGTTTTGTATGACTTTTCATGTTGATATTAATCCGAAGAGAATCTACAAACACTGATTTCATGCATGTTTCATGTAATGGTGACGGATCACATAATGGAATGATGTGAAAAGATTCGTTCTACGAAAATTTCCCTAATTTTGAGATGATAGATTCACAATATGGAGGATGTTATTGAGGTGAAAAAACCCCAACCCTTAGGGCTGGGTCTACTATCATTTCCCCTTCACAACGATTTGGTCCTAGTTTGCTAGTTTCAATGGTTTGGTTAAAAAATCACCCAAACATGAAGGCTAAGGATTCTCCTATATTTCCAAGACTTCTACTTCCAAGACTTCTCTTCTAAATATATGGAGTTTTTCAGACAAGGGATGAGTGAATTATTCGGTATGCACCTGAATCTCACACCTCCATCTCTAAAGATCATTGTTCTATTTCGGACATCTATGTTATATGATGGATTAATTATCATAAACATGATTATTTATCTCAATTTTTTAATAATCATGATGAAAAGGTGTCTTGATAGTCTGATCTCATATGTCCTGACATTGGTGATATTCGATCAGGGCCTATTATTTTGAGCAGATCATTAGTTGTGAAAAGAGTATGTTTTTTAAAGCCAGCATAAAGATATGACATTTTCTAATACAACATTCATTGGTATTTTCTTTTTAGGGAGAATAGTGAAATATAATTATCCATGGGAACCCCATCCTATGATATGAGAATAATAATGGGTATCAGAGATCAGTTTTCACAATTACATTAATGCATTATGGAATTCATATTGAAGTGTTCCTTGTAGTTTCTCAGTCTATGGATGTCCTATAACTTCGTGTGTTTCTTAGTAAATCTGGCATTGCATCCCTTCTATTACCATGATGTGGCCATTGTACTCATAATAGAGTAATACATTTTCTATCATGTAAAGAGTGTGTTTCTATATGTGGACGTGGATGACGTGAACATAATATTCTGATAGTGCCTTAAGAATTGTTTATTGATGGCCGGATAAAGGAAAGACCATGACTAGTATGGCTTCTTTAGCTTGCCATTTCCTTATTTTAGCATGAATTCTTCATATTTCTCTAGAGGTTCCTCTACCTTTTCCGACCAAAGTGGGAATTCTTTAGGTTCTTTATCATATGTAGTGAGATTATTGGGGACTTCTAATATTGTGTTAGAAGGAAGGTATTCCAAAGAAGGTTCGGAGAATAACCATTTCCTTGTGATGAGTTTTGGTAAAAAATGGATTCAATTGAAGATGAAAATTAATCCAACATTACTAGACTTGTTTTCCCATGTGACTCATGGTAATAGGGATATCTCATCACTACATCACCATGGGGAGGATTATTCTAATGAACTAAAACACTTATATAAAGAGAAAATTCACAATAAAATCCTTTTTAGAGAGGATTACCATGGTGGATTAAAACAACAGGAAGAACCTACATATAATTTATCTTTTTTCAACCTAGAGGGATTCCATTACTCTCATTAGTAGAATGACACGTGAGATCAATCAGATTACGGTCATGAAGCAAGCCTTCATGATGTATCATGGAGGGGGACATTAGGGAATAATACTACTACTGTTCATGTAATTTTTAAATTGTTTAGTATATTCATTAGATATATTAGATTATAATCTAAGGGCTTAAATCACTCAAACAATATGTATAGAAATATCATATACCAATTCTTCATTTTTCAGTTCTCGTTGGCGAGTCTTCTTCTTGAATTACTTATTGTGGGAAATTGGGGCCACTTACTAAGGGATGTGAATTCCATAGACCAGGGTATGTTCCATCGATAGAGTATCCAATCGGATAAGAAAATTATATCCTATTGGAATAGGTGTACATTCCTAATCCTTTTATCCATATATTGCAGGGGAGTTTTCCCCGCGAACCTTATAGATAGGAGTAGTGGTTTGTGTCTTATCTGGGATGATATGCTGATAATACACAACATTTTGGGTGAAAAAACTGTGTCTCCAACAACATGAATGAATTTGTTTTCACCTCTATGATTTGATGAATGGGTTTTAGGTTGTGGGTATGGATTTTTAAACCCACTTTCACAACTGTCAGGATATACTTGGTGACTTCATGTACTGGAATGAGGATATATGCCCATTATGTATTTAGAGTAGGGGTATGTGCCTACTCATATCCATAATATCCTTCATATGCATACTAGATGTAATCAAATGTTTTTATATAGTGTATTTTCTTCCACCTATTCATTTTAGGTACATTCAGATCGTCCTCTATGGGTGCTTCCAGAAAAGCCTACTCATAGGATTGATGAATGCTGGAATGTCTGTTCACCTACTTGTGGATGGCCACCGAAATAAGTTACCGGGATTCATTGAGTGCTTCTAGGAGACACTAGGGGAAGGATTTATTAGAGTGGGTCAGTTGATATTCCTTATCATTGTTTTCCACTGGATTTGAATGATGGGATTCTTTGGGGTCTAACAGAAAGTCTTCCAGATAGGTGAATTTAAGTGTGTAGGTGTACGTTCTCATTCATAGTTTTCCACAAAATCAGGTTGGTGGGATTATTTAGAGGGGACATAGGTGTGAACCTTCTTCATATTTATTAGTTTCCTCGCATTGCGGGTCATCGTTCCTATTCAAGTCTTTATTACCTAGGCCGAATGACTGAGGAAGACACCCTCATCATGTTGAGGGATCCCTATTGTGAAATTTTGGTGATAAATGATATTGGTGGGGGCCTTTTAAAGGACCTTTATGTCTTCTGGATGTGGTCATAACTGGAATCTTGGTCCACATAAATGATTAATGGGATGGACTTGTCATAGAATTTCCTAGATAAACACTCGAAACAGTTGAAGATGGGGATAGGTGATACCTACTTATGGATCAATGGAAACCACTGTTTGGGTGGTTGGTATGGCTTAGATAGCTAGAGGAAAAATCAGATAGCCTTCAGGGTCAAGATAGTATTATGTTGAATATAATACTGAACCAGTGTGTTCGAATCTAATTTTTAAAGATGTTGGACTAGAGATGAAACCTTCTTCTTGGAAGAAGGTCTGGCCTGAATTATTATTGTGATTTACAGTTACAGATGTCATAATAATATTATTGGATTGAATGGAGTTCTAAGAGAATGATTCTAAATTTATGACAATAAAAAATAAGAAAACCCCATCAAGAAACATCTCATTTTTTTTTACACATGCCATACTGATTATCTAGTTTGGACCTCTTTCATTCTGAGATTAAAATGGGCTTGAAAGGTTGGTTATACAATCATCTTAGTTAAGGATTCGGGTTATGTTCACTGTTTTTTATTTCTGATGGTAATCACAAGTGACTGATGGTTTATTGAAGGTATTTGAATTGTGTGAAATCATTCACTTCGGGTCCATTATTTTTGAATGGTTTACAATGGGTTATTTTTGTGGAACTAGAAAAACCCAACAGTTTTATATAAAAGGACCTATTTTCCAAAGGCAGGTGCTCATTGAGACTTTCACCAATAATGGTCAAGAAGTCATATTGGTCAATAGTATGGGAGGTTGGGCTAATCACACCCATTTTGGATGTATTTTATTCTACTTTGGGACTCTATTAATGATTTAATATATGTTTATTAATCCTTTATTAATTCAAATATATGACATGGATATCCTGTGAATTAACAATAAATTATTATCATTATTGGAAATTATAATCATATGTATGTATTATAGGTACATCCTTATTGTATATATACATATATGAGTTCCTCCATCAATGGTATCATCATATGTACTAATTAGAGTTTCATTGCACATTATTATAATGAAGTTGGTTTTCAGCCCCACAGTGGTGTACTCTAGTGTATATTATTATCTAAGGAGATGAGAGTTGTTTTGATGTTTGGATTAATCCCAGGGATGGTCTTCCTATGTTTCCACATGAAATGGATTAGAACCCACATAGTTCAGGGCACTTAACTGTACACATCATGAAATTGAAGGTCATGTGATTAGGACCAAAACATGTAGTTCAGCGTCATACAAAAAGGATAACTAGGTGGATGGTCCCTAGTCAATGTCTAGTGTGTGAATTAAACAGAAGTGGTCTAAGGAACTTTAATGTTATATGGATTCCACTGATGAATTAACCTATCTAGAATGTGTCCCATTGGATAGGGTTGTTTTGTGGTCTTGGATTGGACCCAAGGAGGATTCCTACATATCCCATTTAAATGGGAATGAATACCATGAAGTGCAGTTTCAGTGTTATTTCATTTATGGGAGGCCACCTAAATATATTTATTGTAGTGTAGTATGACTATTTGAGAGGATTAACAGGGGGATTAATCCAGAAAATGATGCTCTGTTGAAGGGTTTAGGAGTGAAGTCTCAAATCATGGTGATTTGGACTATTATTAAAGGATTACACCAAAGTGGGTAGTAGGTTGATGATTTTGATGATTTTTTTGGATTATACAATGTAGGAGGCCAAAATATTATATTTTAGGGATTTTTCCTGTTGTGGGTGTCTTGGAAAATAGGGGTTGTGATTTGGTATTACTCCTAAGGATGACACTAGTATTGTTGGAGGTTGTGTATTATAACAATTGGGAAGCCCATAGGATGGATTTTGGGGCATACTCTGGAGGTGGATGCCCGAGATTGGTTGGGTAATACACATTGAAGGAGGCCCATAGATTTTAGTTTGGGGCATACTTGTGAAGAATAATTCCAAGATTTGTTAGGTGTCATTCTATGAATGAGGCATGTAGGTTGGATTCTACGGCTTACTCTTGATGAGGATACCCAATATTGGTTGGGGTAACACTTTGAATGAGGCCCATAGATTATATTTTTTCGACTAATCTTGATGAGAATGACCTTGATTTTTTGGGGCTTATATTTTGAATGAGGCCCATATTTTGGATATCAGAGCTTAATATTCAGGAGGATTTCTTGAATTGATTGGGGATTGCACCTTAAAGGTGGACCATATGTTGGATTTCATGTATTCTTATTGAGAAGGATTCCCTATATTGGTTGTGTATTACATTTTTAATGAGTCCCATAGATTGGATTTAGGGGATTACTCCTAAGGATGTTTCACCTCATTGGTTGGGGATCACATTTTTAATTGGCCCCATAGGTTGGATTTTGGGGAATTCTCAGGAAGAGGATGACCTAGATTAATTTGGGATTACACATTGAATAAAGACCATAGTTTTGTAATCTTTTTTATTTCATGACCAATGTCAACCTATAAGAACAAATGAGTCATTCTTGGTTTTAAAAAAGAGGAAACCGATGTTCTAGGAATCTAAATGATCTAATTTTCCCAGATGTTGGATATATGACCTTGAGGAAGGACACCTATTGTGGCAGACTTAAGGAACGAAAAAAAATTATTATTTAGAAGAAGATTATTTTCCAAAACATGAATCCATCCATGTGGATTCCATTATCATGGCTATTATATAAAACCACGAGTCATGATGAGTCATGATCCAATATGAGAAACAAGAGGAATCATACGATAAATAAAACAACAGACATATCCTACTCTTCATGTGAAGGTGGACATGAAAAAGGGAAAAAATAAATTAGAAGTGCATGTTCCATCTCCATATTCATATTAATGACATTCACATCAGACAATCCATCATGATACGACCCGGGAGGTGAAGAGGAGCAATAGTACAACCTCCCTCAAGAAAGGTTAGGGGATTTCTCATGGAGGGATTCCATAAAATTAGTTTAGAATCAAGGGAGAATTATCTCATTCTTTGTTGAATGTAATGGTGAGAATTATCTTCACCATCCATTCCTAGAACACGAGGCTCTAGGTTTTAGAGATGATATGTTAAGAAAATTGTCTTTATCATTGTATCAGAGACCAGGAGTTCTCTAACACCCCCAGGGGTTAGGGTTCATTTTACATTGGTAATGAAAACCCCATGTGCACCATAAGGACTACGACCGTTAGGTGGTACTAGAACATGAATCCTATGTCCATTTCCTTTCAAATCCAAATTTTAGACACATTGGTGCACTCTTATTCATCATTTTGAATGTATGGAGGCTTCAATGGTTGTTTTGTGTTGGTCACTCTCAAACAAGGGATCCAAAGGAAGAGGAGTCCTATCATTGGGGGATTGAAAATGACATCAAGGTGGGATCTTGTTTGTCACGTTGGAGAGGTAATATTTGTCTCATGTAGGTAATGGGAGGAAATATATGTTCTTCACACATGGGGTATTGTCCGGTTAGAGAAGTGTGAGACCCTGGCAGTGGACCACCTGGACAACAACTCCTGGGTGAGGCTTTTTCCTAGGCACCATGCGTCTCCTTTGGTGTCTCTGAATGGGTATCGCAAATGTCCCCTATTATGGAAATTAACTTACACTGGTCATTGATCACTTAATGGAGCGATCGTCCATATTTAAGAGTCTTGTATTTTAGACCCTAAATGGGATTTGATCTCCCTTACCCCCTTAATTATATTCTCTCTTTGTTTTGGAAGTTCAACCTAAGGAATTTTTGGAGAACAAGGTGAAGGGGCTATGTAACCATAGATTGGGGGAATCTTCCATTTTTCTAGTTTTCCAAATGTTGTGGCTTGGGGTAATATTTACAGTAATATAGGGGAACAACATTGAAGGAGTTTTCCTGCATAGTTCTAATGTGCAGGTACACAAAGAACAAACCACATATATGGGTGTCCTTCTTTTGAGTCACACATAGGGGGGGATACATGGGACTTCTGTGTAGAGGGGTGCACGCTATCCAATGTGGGAAAGTGATTTTGATTGTTCTTTAGAATCATCGCTTCTTAAACATGTTTGTGGAACTCATCATAATCTTCTCTTCACCTATAAAAAAACAATGTATCAAGAGTGTGTTTCATCAACTACAGTTTTTCACAGAAACATCCTGCTCCAATATATTATGCTTCTGTGGTTGGAAATGCTAAAGTTTACTATTTCTTACATGAACAAGATAATATAGATTTACTAAAAAATTATTGGTTCTTGTGGTGATTTTTCTGTCAAAACTACATCCACAAAAATTAGCATCCAACTTTGATGTTAAAATGAAATCAGTGGTTTTTAGAGAATGTATAGAAAGATATAAATTTTAAATTAAATAACTAAAAATTATTTATACATCATTTAAATGATATTATTTAAGATTGAATTGAAATATTTTTTAAAATAAATGCTGAAGAACTAATTTATATTATACTTGTAGTATTATATCGTATTACCCCAATGACTATTCTGTATAAATTGTTTTACTTGTTTTATAGTACCATTCATTTCAAGAATAACATTTTAAGACCATAAGTGTTGTATAAATCTTACTGTTTTAAATTTCAAACATTTTGTTTGTAAATCATGTTTTCCATTTATTTGATTCAAAACATTTTGAAAATATTCTATGAAAATCTAAAATCCTATAAAATAGATTAAATCATCTATCATACTCATTTATAATTAATTATTCATATGTTTTGAAAAATAATTACATAAATATAGATTTTTTGATACATAAATAATGTCATAAACATATTGTTTTACTAATAATATATATTAGGATTGAGTTTTACTAATTCCAATATTATCTTCCATTCCAACAAAAAAATCATTTGATACATGAAAATATTTTAGTCTCTCATATGATGCACTCGGTTGTTTTTTATGTCCATATAGATCTTTGAAATGTTTGGAAACATATTTTGGATGGTCGGGGTCTTTAAAATCTGTAAAACGATCCAAATAAACTTCCTCTATTAAAAATACATATAGAAATGTAGATTTAACATCCATATGATATAATTTTATGTTTATATAAGTTTTATATGCTATAATAAGTCTAATTTATTCTAATATTGTAATAGGTGAAACGGTATATTTATAATCTATTACTCATTCTTGATTTCATCCTATTGAAACTATTATATCTTTATTTCCATTTATTACACCATGATAATATTTTTTATTTGTAAATACCCATTTTTTTCCAAGAACATGATAATAAAAGTGTATATCAACTAATTCATATACATTGTTACTCATAAAGGGATTTAACACATCCTTCATACCTAAAAACATTTTTAATCAGATAAATACTATTATATATTGTTAGGGTTATCTAATATTAAAAGAAACATAACTCTTCTAGGATACCTATATTTCTAATAGTATTAACTACATTATATAATATTTATAATTTTTTTTCCAAAGAATGGCCCTTTATATTTTAAGGTAATCAGCAAGCACAATTTCTTGTTCACTGGAATCAATTTTTACCAGATTCAGTTAGAGATATCCACATTCCAAATCAGAATCCTTATTGTCGTTTGAGTGAGGTTAAGGTATCTTTTCTTCAAGAGAATCATTTAGATAATTATTTTGGGTCATTTTGGGATCAAAATGATCATTTCATCAAACTTCAGAAGAGTCAGTTCTTCAAGAATACACGATCAACGGTTGAAGACTGTATAATATTTGGAAGTAGTAGAATTACAAAGCATGATAACTTCATTTTCGTTTGGTTAAAACACACATGATTATCCTTGTTGTATATGATGAAAACCAAGAATCCAAACACATTAATGTATCCTACCTTTGGGTTTAAATTATTCTACAAATCATAGGGTGTTCTTTTTAAGGCATTTCTTATTTAAAATAACTTAATGAAAAAACATGTAGTGTTAATTTCCTCATCCCAATAATGAGTGGGCATGTTATAATCTCAGAAGATTGTTCTAGAAATTTCATTCACTCTCTTGTTAATCCATTCCATAACACAATTATTTTGGTGATTCTTGGGGGAATAAAAGTATTTTAATATTTTATTATGAGTAATAATAATTTAATTAGTAATTCCCAAATTCTCCTCCATGATCGCTTCTCAAAATCATAATTTTGTGATATTTTTTATATTTAACAAATGTACATATATTTTAATACAAAAAAAATCACTCTTAAGTATTAAAAAGTAAACCAATGATAATGATAAATTTCTTCAACCAACACATATAAAATGATTACCTAGAAATAATTTTTATTATACTAGGTCTGAAAATATCCATGTGAATATGTTCTGGAGGTCTAGATGTCAGAAACTCTTTATCTAGTTTAATTGATTTATTTTGATGCCCTCCCATTTTACGTGAATCAATTTTTTTTATATTTTATCCATTTTATGGTCAGCTATGTTAGAAGTCAAATGTTTCTTATATAATTTTTTCATGATGTTAACATTGTATTGTCCATTAATTTTATGTAAAATCCAAGATTTGTCAATTTTAGAATTCAAGAAATTTAATTTTTTTATACAGAACGTATTAAGATCTAATGTATATACATTATATATTATTTTTTCATTAAAATAAGATATTTTTTGTTGACAATATAACAAACATTGTTATAAAAATTAACTGAATAATAATCATCCAAATGTTCAGATACACATATCCAGCTGTTCTTTAAGCCTTCATCGTAAATAATTTTTTTGATTATAAAAAGATGGTGGATTTATTACTAATCTAATACCAATAATTTTACTCTATAATTCTCACCAAACATGACATAGCCTCAGTCAATATTGGATACTGAATGAATGTTTGATAAATAAACATTCATATGTCTTCAGAAACCACTTTCCATAAACCATTTTTCATTTATATTCAAATGGTTTTTTCCTTATAATGAAAAATCAAATTATATGATATTTGATACACTACTCCTCTTGGGTCCCACAATGTTCGCTACAAAAGACATTGGAATACAAAACTATTTTTGTTTTATAGATAAACTAGTAAACAAATTTTAAGAAATATTTTGTATGGAAAGAATTGTTGATTCCATAAAACTGTGGAATTTTTAGATTCTCTAATTTAGCATAATGTCCCATTTCTCCATAATAAAAATAAGTAACTTTTGAAAAAAAAAGAAAAAAAGGAAAAAATATTTATTGTAATGTATTGGACTTTAACCCTAAATTATTATTAAAAATATTCCATTTTGAGTAGAATTTTATGAATAATGTTGTTTATATAGTATTCTAGTTTACTTAAAAAACAATCATCATCTTTATAGTTTTGATGTTCATTCCATAGGATCTAAATTGTTCATAGCTTTTCAGTGTATAATTTTATATAATTTTCTAGAGAGTCTTTAAAATATAGTTTTTATGTTCTCTTATTCATTGAAATTTTTATTTTTGGATTTTACGATATATTTATTTGTACTTTAATATTTTGTTTCTAACATGTTGTATTTTTCATTTAAATAATTATATAATCTATTTTAGGTTTCTGATTCATGCTCATTCTAAGAATATTAGAATAATGTACATCATACAAATTTTATGTAAGTCATATGTTGGCCTTTTGATTAATTTCATACCCTTTTAATTATGAGGATGTACATTAGATAGAATCTTTAGAAGCACTCAACATGGCCTTTATAGCATTATTATCTTTATTTACTTATAAAAAAACACTTGAATAATTTATTTTCTGAATTTTTATCATATATATTCTATGTATAATAATTATTTATATGTTATATCTTCTCACACTCCTATCATCATAATTATTTAGTGTTTCAACCATGCTACTTATACTTATTGAAGGGTCTTACGAATCCTCTTATATTGTTATATATTATTTTTATAATTGGATAAAAATGTGAATGTTCATCATTTGATCAATATTAGATTGAAGAATATTTTTCTTAAGATTTTTTAATTATCAGTATTTCTTTTTTCTTCTTTTAATCAATAGAAATATAAACCCTCAATGCATCGTTTTCATTCATGAAATATTATATTTTCTCCATATTCAACATCAATTTTATCTCTATTCATCATAAGAGTTAAAATATGATATTTTATTTTGAAATATTGGACTTTTTTGAGTGTTTTTTGTAATTTGAAATTTTAATCCACTTGGAGGCGTAAGAAATGTAGAACATTCAATGCTTCCTCACGCTTAGTAATTTGTGTTCCTAGAGAAACTGTATTATTCAATATCATAGTGATTCATCTGTTCAACTAATTACAGATTTATTCTTTATAAATTTTTAATGTATATAACATAAGATTGTAATTTTCATATCTATGATACATTCCATTTTCATTACCTTCATAAGAAACTACTATAGTAGACTACATTTTATGGGCTCGTTGACACTGAGAAACTCTGTTGAACTCATCTGGTCCTAGCCCAATGATTATAACATTCATTGATTTTGATTTCAAATTTTAGTATATATCTGTTTTATAATACCATATTATAGTTTCTATCATTGTTACATTATAGGTATTTACTGATTTATGATAAATTTCAATCCAATATTCTTCAAATAAATTCTAATATGTGGATTCCAGTAACAATTATTTTTTTCTTTAAAGTAAGGAGATATAACCATTGACATACCATTCTAGTTATCCATAATAATTACAATTTCAAATAATGTGTTTAAAAATGAATCATTGACATATGGTATCTGTAGAGCCACATGTTATGATACTAATTATTTACCAACAGTACATCCATTTAAAAAAATAGGAGGTGAATGGAGTTTCTAAAAAAATTTGTTACTTTAAACCACCCTCTTTGGGGTATATGTGTTAAAATATTTTTCTATAATGGAAATATTAAACAATGATATAAGATCGTAGTATAAAGTGATTTAACACTATATAATTATAGATATTAGAGGAATAGAAATCCACTTTTCCACTCCACCAACACTCTACTGCAGGGGATTGATAATTTTCACAACGATTACCCTTTTTTCTAGGGTAACAAATGAGATAAGAAGACATTATTATTTAAACGGTACAAGAATTATCAATAGGCTCTCCATTTACAATACCTATCCACGGCCTTGACACATTCAAAAAAATGTATTTAAAAAATATATAACTATGCCTTTAAAGAATTATTGCACCTCATAGTTGTAAGAAAAAACTACTAGTAGAATAAGATACAACCTAATAAGATGATTAATGTCAATTGTAACCTCTAGAAGATCATTTATTTCATTGATACGTTTCAAATAGCAACACAAGAGTGTTGAATATAATATTGTATTTTTTATAAGAATTATTTGTTACCGATATCAGAGTATGTGTGTATACTTGTTTCTATTAGTACACAAGTTCATGTAAGAACTAAATCATACTTTTATGTCTCCTATTTGAATTTTAAATTAATCATGAGGGATAATCACAAAAGTCAATTTGATAATCCATTTACAATTTGATAGGATAGTTTTATAATAACATGAATCGATTCTATCTAATTATGGAATAATATTCTGCAACAATGATATTTGAGATCTACGTTTTTGGATCTTTATAATCTTGTAAAACCAATTATTTACAAAAATTTATATTTCCTTAAATGTTCAATACCTTCTCTAATATGATAAAAATCCTGAATTGACTTATAACGAGATTATGAATGTAAACAAGAAATAATTTATAAGAGAAAATTCTTTGTAAGATATTCAACAAATAGTATTATTCCAATATGATAAATTCTAGAATGGATTCATAAAATAAAATAAATCATGGAATTATACCATGTGTAAGATAAAATGAATTCATTATTGGGGAGGAAAAATCTTCAGTGAAAGATAAATATGTTGCGGAAGTGTGATACTTAACATTTGAAACATCATTAATGATTTTATTATAATACATTATGAATATCATTTTCATTAGTTAATGAATTATTATTATTGCAATTTATCTAAAATATCTAACTTTGAACCCATGTCAATTAAATCATTATCTTCATAAGATAATATATTTCATATTAATATAATCATACAATATGGAGATCTATGATTATGAGTATATGGATGATATTCATTCAAAACAGTGATTTTCATAAGATAAAATACCTTTCCTTAGATTGAATACACTACTTGGTGTAAGATAATCATAAACTCACTATAATATAAATTCCATTTGTAATATAATTTTATGAAGAACATTAGATAAACTAACTCTAAAAAATTGTGATTTTTTGAATCATCAAAACACATAAATTGATATATGTTGGAACAAAATAATTATTTCCAACATGAACTGGAGATCATTTTCTTAAACGGGATGTGAGGGATGGAGGAAAGCACACTAAAATTGCTAGGAAAATTCATAGGGATTAAGAGAGGAATGTTGTAAATGAGAGGAATGAATAAAAAACATTCTTCTTGGTATTAAAACCATACATACGAAAAAATAAATGGAATATTACCCCTTTCACATCATGTATTTTATATTTAAGAGTTATGATGAAATATGAATCAAGTTATGTGAATTTAACCCTACTGTAATTTAACACATCATTTATTATGGATTTACAATTTGTAAATTGACCATTCCATGAGTAGTTCATGGATTGTATTCCTTTTATATCATCTAACTAGTTAATTATTCACATTGTGTATTACAAATATATGGCATGTAAATGTTATGAAGGATATTTTACGCCCAAAATTTTGTAAAAGTACTTGGACCACCTTTGAATCCTTCTAATATAATGAAAGGTACTCATAAACCAATTTAACTTTTATACAAAAAGTATCAGTTTTTTCAAAAAACATACATCCCCAATCTTTTGGTCATTTTTCTAAAAAATATATCTCCATCTCTTAATGAGATTTAAAGAGAAAGGTTTAAAGATAAAATAAAACCAAACAAAAGAAGAATAATGAAAACCTCAAAGAGGTGAGTACCTGAACAAATATAAGATATTACATAATATATATTGAAACAATTAATTGGATAAAATTAATTACAAAATTATAATTATTAATAAAGAATAATATACCATGTTTTATAGAATCATTTTCTCTTTAAAAACTATTTTGTATTATAGTTTATAATTTTTTCGAAAAGATAAAATTTAAATTTTATAAATTTAATTTTTTAAAATAAAAATTATTTTTGGATAAAATGTGGTTATATTTTCATAATATGTTTTTTTACTTTTCAATAAATATTTATTTTCATGTAAATAATAAATTATACCATTTTTAGAAATAACATCACTTAATCACATTATTATTATGTTAATATATCTTAGAAATTTTCAAAAATTACTTCTCAAAAAAAAATTATTTAATAAGTGAATTTATTAATATAAAATTATTAATTATAGATTACACATAGATATTCAATATTTTTGAAATTAAGTAATATTTTTTACAATATTTCATTAATACATTATGCATTAATAATTTTAAAATTAATTTTTAACATTTTTAAAAATTATATCAAATATGATTGATTTAAAAAATGAAATTATTTGCTAAAAATTATGTAATAAGGACACTTTAATTGTAATTCATAACATATAAATTACTTAGGTAATAATTAGTTATCGTGATAAGATTAAATTAGGGTTAAATAAATTTAACCAAGTGAAAATGTATAAAACATGTTAAAACATGTTTAATAATTTGATTTTGAATCTTTTATCGATCGTATCTCTTCAAAACTCCATTATTTAACAATTTTTGATCCAAATTAATTTATAGTGAATTATAACATATAAAATGATATGGGTATTTATAAAAATTTAACCCCTTCTGACTTATAAAAGGGTCCTCTAACAACCTAATCAATACTAGACCAAAAAATTGTTTTCCCCTTAAAACCTACCTTTTGTCCTTCTCCATGAAAACAATATTTCTTAAATTTGATTTTTTAAATTTGGATTGTTTTTTATTAATAATTCCATTATAAGGAATTATCTAAGTAAAAAAATCTATGTTATAAACTTGAAAAATCATTTTATATTAATTTCATTCCTTTCTATGTAAACATTAAATATATAATTTTATATTCTCTTTGTAATAATATAATTATTTGTTTTTATAATAACCCTTCTCATTATTACACACCTAAACATTATTTATTACCTAAAATTTCACTTAATACAACTCTGAGGATCAATATATCTAATTTATTTGAAAATTAGGAACAATACAACACAACATAAAACACGAAATACAACATTTTTTTTTCAAACTTCTTTGACATGACCAACTCATTCCTTCATACTTATCACTGCAAGGGATAACCTGGCGAAATACATAATAAAGGTGTGAGCTTTAAATACCAGTAATGTAGTAATCAAAGGATACCATGAAGAAAATAATAAATGTTAATTAATATGAATATCAATGAAGAATAAGAGAAACATTAATATAATGGCATTATATAGCATGATTATCATAACATGGAAATGTAGAAACAAGATATCATATGGTATTAGAATGAGACAAGGAAAATTTCACATGGATTATATTCATTAAACCCTCATTTAAAATGAATTATCATTTTTATAACCACATTGGACATGTATTATCATGATAATAAACATTACACAATGTAATGGAGCACTATTAGGGAACACCTTTCATAATCATTTCAATCTCAGGCTTAAGTGTGCCACATAGATCATACAACATGGATTCATTCAACATTATCATTTTTACACATTCAAAGAATAAAGAATACATATATTTAAGTACTATTTAATAATTATATGTTTATATATGTGAATACCCTTGATAGATAAATTGGAACGGTATTCACTACACGATTATTTTGGCTTTGAAAATCACAGAGCAATTTTGGCAGCAAAATAGCTAACCTAATAATTCATTAAAATTGATGATTAGAAATAAAGGGGTATATAATAATATATATATGAAGTTTATAGTAAGGGGTACATATAAAGACACGTACTAACACGCAGAATTTCTATATAGAAAGAATAACATAATAAAGAAACATGAGGAAAGTTGAGAAATTGAATAACTCTTACGAACATTCAGCATGGTAACAGGTGTCCATTGGAGGTATTTTTGTGGGATAAATAGGTCTCACATCATAGAAACATAATAAGGGTATTATGGGGGAGGTGTAAAATCATTACCCAAACTTTTTTAATTGAAAATAATATGGTATAACAATATAATGAAACATGTATAATAATGTAAAAGGAAGGAAAGTAAGGATCCCTTGCTTGACTGTGTGACAGCAAAAGCTCGAAAAGGTCTTCTTGAGAGAATAGGGTGCCATGGGAGGATTATAGAGAGGGGATTCTATATTAGGGACGTGATACAAGGATTTTTTGTAAATAGAAGTGGTATCATGGGTGGTATTATGTAAGAAATGAGAGAGGAATTCTATAATATGTCACAAACATAGGTTTTGGAATATATATATTTAATATTCAAAAACACAATCCTTAACATGGTTTTTGCCTATGTTTTTTACCATTTTGTTTTCCCAATAGGATTGGAAAACAATATTTTATATGTCCAATGGCCAAACATATTAAATTATTATCCTTTCTTATGCGGAGGAGAGTCACACCCTCAAGGAATTGAATTTAAAATTGTAAAATATATTATACACTTTGGTGGATAAACTAAGGAATTATAAAATCAGTCAAATAAATACAAAATGTAATTATTTTAATTGGAAAACATATATAGTTCCTATAATACCCGTTATAGAATTTATTACATCATTTTGGGGTCATTAGGATTTCATAAAACACATATTTTGTTTATATGGTGTTCAATTTTTACCTAAAAAATCGACTGTCTCAGATAATTCTGAAAAATACAATCTAGGATAGTTTCAACATCATTATTCCAAATATAATATTAATTTTATCTAAATAATTTCCTAAAAATATGAATTTTCACTTTTAAATTAGAAATAGAAATTTATTGAAAATTCCTGGGTTTTGGAAAAAATAGTTTTCAAACCTTATTAAAAATCAAATGTGACTTCAAATAAATTATATAATCATTTATAATTCCCAAAATTAATTTTATAATAATATATTATTTAAAAATTGATTATTTAAAACAAAAATTAATTCCATAAATTAAATTTTTTAAATATACAATTTTTATATTATCATATTAAAAAATAACTCATATCAATTTGATTAACTAATAATTTGTAGACAAATAACTATTATAATAAACATTTATAAGAATTTTTTTTATTATATTATTAATAAAAACCATAGTTTAATATAATAATGTATTTATTTCTCAAAATTACCATTTTACCCGAAAACTCAATTTATAAAATTTATAATTTTTTAGAAAGACTATTCATATAAAGGAATTGATGGAATACAAAATTTATTTATAAAAATATATTATACAATATTAACTAATAACTTATTACATAACCACTTATAACACCCTCATAAGACATAAGTTTAAAGTTTGTGATGGTGACAGACACTTTGGGATGCTCGGAAAACATCGCTCAGGTGGTAATCTCCAATAACTTGGACTTCTCCCATAGGATATTTTGTTCAAGCTTAATGTATTAAATCATGGGTTGGGATTGGTCTAAAGGAAACCCTAGTGATGCTTTCTCCTTTCTGAGCTATGTTAAATGAGCTTCATTCAACCTGAGTCTACTGGATGATGCAGTCATCACCTTTGTATCTATCAAATGGATTTTTTTTTAAAAGACTTATATTTATATCAGTCATGTTATCACTATTCAAGAAATATATGATCAATTTTAAAGATAATTAACGGTCATTTAAACACAATAAAAAGTTAAACAAAATAGTGCATCTGTATTATATATCTATAATTCATTAAAAGCAAGAAATTTATATTCATAAAAGATTGGGTCATTAAAACATTCCCCCCTTATAAAATTTCACCCATGAAATTTTTTTTTCCCACCCCAAAACTAATAAGGGTAACTTTTCCCCATCACTTCCTTTATTTCACACATTGCTTCATTAAATTTTTGGTTTCGCCACACAACCTTGATGAGGGGTATCATTTTATTTTGTATAACTTTCCCTCTGTAATATAAGATCTTCACCAGCTTCTCATCATAGGATTTGTCATTCTCCAATGGTACAACCTCTATATTGAGTACATGTGATGAGTCAGATATGTACTTCCTCATTAGTGATACATTGAATACATCATCTACATGAAGAAGGTTCTTTGGGAGTTACAGTCGATAGGAAACTGCTCTAATGAGATCAAGGATCTCAATGGGGAAAATGTATTGTGGACTAAGAATTCCCTTCTTCACAAATCTCATAACTCTCATCCATGTTGATATACAGATCAATACCATAACTCCATCATACAACTCTATGTCTCATCGATGATTTTCAGCATATATCCTTTGTTGACTCTGAGCAGCTTTAATGTGTAGAAAGGTCTTAACCATCTCCACCATTTAATCAACCATTTTTGGACCTAGAAGTTTTCTCTACCCAACTTCATCCAAACATGCCACTGTTCTTCCCCACATCCTATAAAGTGCATTCATAAGGAGCCATTTGGATACTTGGGTGGAAACTGTTGTTGTAATAGATCTCAACCATAGGAAGATGTTGATCCCATACTCCATTTAATTCAATTTAGAATTTTCTCAACATGTCCTCAAGTGTTTAAATAGTCTGTTCGGATTGGCCATCTATTTGAGGATGATAATATTTACAGAAGTTTAGGTCAGTATTTAGACGATGTTGGAGACTCTTCTATAACATGGATGTGAATCGTGAATCTCAATCGGATACAATCGATAGTGGTACACCCTACAAACATACCTCTTATCTGATGTATATAACTTCCACTTGATCTAATGAGAAATCCTCTAAAATAGCATTGAAGTGTATTGTAATTTTATGATAATCCATAACAACCTTGATGGAATTGTTTCATTTGTATGTCCTCATAATTCCAGTGACAAATTCAATGGTTATGCTCTCGCATTTCAGTGTTGGTATGGGTAATGGTTTCATAATAACCTTAGACTTCTTACTCTCGGCCTTCACTTGCTGACATACTAAGAACATTGATGTAAAATCAGTGATCTCCTTCTTCATTCTATTTTCCCCGTAATTTATGTCGTGATCTCTACACATCTTTGTGTTTCCCAGGTGAGGTGAATGGATAAATTCAAACTATGTACATATTGCAAAATCTCATTCTTTAAATATTAATTTGATGGAATGTATAGTCTTCACCCAAATCTCATAATTCCTTCTCTATTAGCATTTTACTCCTTGGATCTCCCTTTTCTGATATTTTCCAATTAATTTGGAATTCCCACATCATCCTTTTGAGAATCCTTTAACCACTCCAAAGGAGACGATTGAGAAGTAAGTTGTGAATGAATTCATAATGTGGCCTTCTTTATTATTCTCGTTTCCATGTTCATCAAATATAGAAATATTATATCCCATTTAAATCTCATCAATGAATGATTTGCTAGATACTTTATACTTAGAGTGTCTTAAACATTATTTTCATTCCCCAGATGGTTTTGAATTGATCAGTCCTAGTCTTTGATCATCTCTAACCATCTTCACTGGCGAATATTTAACTCTTTTATTGTGAATACATACTTCAGGATTTCGTGATATGTATATTTTTAACAGTTCTCCCCAAAGAGGTAATGTCACCAAATTTTCAATGATAATACCACTAAAACTACCTATTGATCATGTGTTGGATAGTTTTTCTCATGAACATTCATTTTACTTGAACCATAGGTAATGATTTTGTCATTTTTCATAAACACACATCACATGCCCTTCTTCGAAGCATCACTGAATACCATGAATAGTTCTCCACATGTGGGTAGTGTGGGAATGGGTGTTGAGATAATCCTCTTTTTCAACACCCTGAATCACTCATCACATTCATCATTCCAAGAATATGTGACTCCCTTCTGTGTTAGCTTCGTAAGAGGGATTGATAATCTTGGGAAATTTCGCACAAATCATTGATAATATCTAGATAACCCAAGGAGGCTACAGATATATATGACAAATGTTTTCCTCCACCATCCATCATTGATGTTTTCATAGAGAGATCCACAGATATCGTATTTATTGTGATGATTTTCCCCTATAATGAGACTTCCTACAACCCGAACTCACACTGGTTGTACATTGCATAGAGTTTCTCCTTTCACAAGGTCTCTAGTCCAGTGCATAGATCCTCCTCATTCTCCTCCTAGAGTTAGAGGTATATTAGAATGTCATCTATAAATACTACCAAAAAAAATTCAAGGTAATCTCTAAATATTATATTCATCATTTACATGAATATTTCCATAGCATTAGTGAGTCAGAAAGGCATTACTATGAATTCATAGTGCCAGTAACATGTACAATAAAGTTTTCTAGGGGATATCCTCCCTATTTACCTTTACATGGTAATATCCTGACCATAGATACACCTTGGATAATTATTGTTCTCTACATAGATTATTGAAAAAGTAATTAATTTGTGTAAAAGGATACATGTTATTTATCATGATTCTGTTGAGGTCACGGTAATCAATGAAAAGGCTCATTAACCCATCCTTCTTCTTACAAAGTGGACAAGTGCACCATATGGTTAAGCACTTGGGTGTATAATCCAATTATCCAGATTCTCCTGTAGTTGTTTTTATAGATACTCAATCTCCACAACCACAATTATACATGTATTCTTGGATATTCCAGTTCCCCAGGTAAAATATCAATCAATAATTCATTATCTCTTCTAGGTGGTATACCAGGAAATTACAAGAGAAACACCTCCGAGAATTACCTCACACAAGGCATGTCTTTGAGGGTTGTTCCTTCATTAGAATCAATAATCTGATCAAGACACGCATTCATATAGTGAATTCATATCCATGCATGAGATGATGGTTCTAAATAAGATTCATCCTCTTCTTTTCACCTATATTGAATTTGGTGTCAATTCTACATATGGAGAGTGATTTACCTCTCATGGAAATTTATGTTTCCTCAAAATAGTTAAAGCCAATCCATTCTAAGAATTGCATCAATTTCCACCATAGGGTGTATGAAAATGTTCTATAGTAAATTCTATCCACAAATTGTAATAGGGGAGGATTTATATTCATGGGATGAAATAATTGAAAAATTTTTCTTTCTCACCAACATCTCTACTTCCATGATTTCTAATGGTGTTTGGATTGATCTACTAAACATTCAGGATAAAAAAGAATTTTTATAACCAGAATAAAAAAGTATATTTAGTATTCTTGAATGAATTACTAGAATACCTATCACAACATTGTTTTCAGGATTATCATTAGTGGTAGTGCTGAAAAAAGATCATCCTTGCTTCCTTGGTGGTTGTTGGTTTCCTCTATAACCCCTAGGCATAGGGCACTGGTTCACAAAGTGTTGTGGTTCTTTGTATGTATAGCAATGAATGGTGAGTTTAGGTTCAAACAGAGTGTGCCTCTCCACGGTCATTGTACATTGTATTTATTTTCAAGAACTATGTGCTAGGTTTCCTTCTCTTCTACACTTAATGGTTTTTTATGTTCCCTTTGGGAAATTTTTAGGGTTCTTCTTTCCGCACCTTTGGCAACTGTGTTGCTGAAATATTTTAGCAATGTTGGATTTGTCCATCCGACCACTAGAATTAAATTAAACATTATTTTTATTATCCGCATGATACCCCTAAGATTTATCAATCTTTTTTCGATATTCATATTACATCAGAAAATTTCCTCATAGTTATCATAGTCATGGAACACTATGCCTTTCTAGAGGCTATTTTTTATCACAATAAAAAAGTGGCAAACCCTTCATTTTGGGGTAATGAAAAAGGAAGAGGCATATTGTTATTACCTTGTGAGGTTTTCCCTATAGGATCTAATGTATTATTCATATTTTTTCATGTGGTCAAGGATGTTCCTTTCTATCTTATGTCGTAAGGTTCGAGGAAAATTTTTATCTAAAAATATTTTTTGGAAATCCTTCAATTCCAACACCTCGATCTCTTCCTTAGGATTCATATTTTTTATCATTGTCAACCATTGATCAGTATCACACTCCATATGATAAGAATCCAAATAACCTTCTCTTGTTCAAAATATTGAAGGATGGAGAATATTTTCTCAATTGAGTTGATCCATTCTTCGGCGCTTGAGGGATCATATAATGTAATGAAAGTAGGAGTAAATTGTCTCATGAAGCTTCATATTGAAACATGTTCTTTCCTGGGTGGTGTGGACATTCTTTTACCAATTTTTTTTTATCCAAAACAAGAGTTAACTGATAGAGTATCCTGCCAAAGTCTATGATTCTCACTTCCATCTGATTGGTTTTCTCACTAGAATAGTCATAACATTGATCATCGCATCGATTGTTAGCCTGAGTCCTCTTATGATAGGACATTATCTGAAATAAAAAAAAATAAACTTAGGGGTAAGTATTATAAACTATTATACTCATTAAAGAGAATCCAATGAAATAATTTATAACTTTTAAATTACATTGATATCATTAACATATGAACTTATAGGCTGCAATCTAATATATTTTTATGATCTACAACCCAAAAATATATTATCAGGGGAATTTTTTTTACACCCTTATTAATTTTTTATGCTAAACATATAAGGACCTGGCCATAAAACTTACTTATTATTGAAAAAAATGAACAATTCACATTGAGTATCTTTTCATTTTTAGTGTTTTAGAGAATTAGGACATAACTACTACATCTCAAAAGATTACAATGTAGAAACTTCTAAATAGTTTCCTTTTTTTCAAAACATTAACTCATGAAAAAAAAGAGTCATGTCTAGTTCCATGTTCAAGACAGTATGAATTTTCCTTGATCCCATCCTTGAACATATTGCAGATTATGTCCTGTGAAAAACATTTCAAAAAATAAACTTGGTATGAGCATAAAATGCTCAGTAAGGGATACACAAATAAAGAAAACTATTAGTTTTTTATAACAAAAATAAAACCATGAATACTTTAGAAAAGTAATACTTTTCACCATTCTGAATTAGTAAATACTCTTCACTGAATAAAATATCATTACATACCCATTTGTAACCAAAATATTACCATAAAACCCATATAAAAAACACATAACATATAAAGGTAACTTGGGACATACACATACTTAAATGGAATAACCATACGGTCGACTTCTACACATATCACTAAATGGAATTTCCATATGGCCAACTTCCATACCAAATGCAATGGAGGTTTTAACATAACCACCCATCCTTGTATTCACGTCACCACCCTTCATTTGGTTTATCATGTAACCACCCATCAAATGTCCATGTAACATTATAAAATCATAACACATAAAACAATTATAAAGGAAAGAAAACATTTCCACATTTCAATCACAATATATCAATTAAATATATTGAGCTAAAAAATCCGTTTTCAATGCCAAAATACTTAAAAGAGTATATGGTATTTATTTACTTTTAAAAACATTACGGCTTTTTGAGGAAGCCAAAGGTCAAGTCATACTTGTGGCGATAGAAATGTCGTTGTCACCACGTATGTTAAAACGAAACATATTTTTATCATTTAGTAAAACACTTCATATGGAAAAGATTCGTTTTGAATAAAAGTAATATTCAAAGGGTTTTATAAACCGTATAAATTAATGTCCTGTATTAGAACAAAATATGCCTCAATGAAATGAGATTGGGACGAAGTCCCTTACCTCGTGTCCCACTTGACTCGATCACTCTTTAATCACCTAAATAATAAACTAAAGATAATTTATACATTCTTGAGAACATTATTCAAGTTTATTATACCTTTTATATCACTTATTTTCATGTTATAAACATCATGAAATCATTTAAGTTAATAATGTTCATTTTGTCGATATTTAGTACTTAAGTCAAAAATGGACTTCTTACAATTACATGTTGTTCATGTGGTCAAAGGATCATTATATCTAGAATGATATTAATGAATTGGATATCATATATATCATATATATTCAGAATATACATGTATTTATAATAGTACATAACATTTAGAGGTAAGAAATAAAATGCACCGTTCATGGAGACGGTAAGTCGTACGTACACATGAACGCTAGTTTCATTTCTATTTAGTATTAAAAAAATTAAAATTAATTAAGGAAAATATATATTATAATTTAATTATAATATATATGTTATATATTTATCATAATTTCATTAATTTCATTCTTTATAAATTCTATGTTTGGCATTAAGGAGTCACATCACTTGCGGGGGCGGTAGTCCACACTTCCTCAGATAAAATTATCGCATTTGCACAGCATGCAAAGAATAAAGGTATGTTTTAAATGTAGAATAATGAAGCATAGATAGGAAATACATATATTATATATCATATATAAATATAGTGACATCATAATGGCCACCATGTAAGGTGTTAAGAGATGATTGAACAATCATCGTTTCGTGAGGCAGTAATTCGCCATCCACAGAAACAGTATGTTCTTTAACCATTAGACGTAGGTGTGTGTATCTGTAGCTCTAATACATATCATAAAAAAATCCAAGTATATTTAAGATACTGTTTTTGTTACAAAAGAAAGTAATAAAAAAAGATTAGGGGGTTGGAGAAGAAAAATAAAACAAAAGGACAAAACAGAAGACATTACCTTCAAATCGGGAAACTCCCTTTGGTTTGAACCAAAAGGGTTTACTGAAGAGCGTTCTACCTAAGGTAAGGATTCTAGGATGAGTAGAGGGATGTGGAGAGATAAAATGACCAGAGTTTGGTTGAACTAAAGGCTTGGTTGGTGTGGGTGAGGGGGTAGAGGTGGGGCCTTTTATATGACGAAGGAGGGGAACTCTTGGAATGTTATAAAATGTTATTTTATTATAAAATGATTTTCAGATATTAAAGGTCCCAAAAAGATTTAATTCTAGGATAAGGTGATAAGGATTTTAAATCCACTCATCCAATAGGTTTTTAAAAATTGTATGTATTATATTTTACATTATCTTTTCATTTTATTTAAATCGTTCACTAATGAGGTAATCACTGCATCATCATGGTGTCATAAATAAATTTATCTATTTAATGTATTAAATGAATAAAAAAATCAAGATGAAGGAAATATTTTTTGCATTCTAATTAATATTTATATTTAAAAATATTACTTTTATATCCCCACGTAAATTTTTTTTAGTAAAACAATACATGTTTGTGAGATTTTTATTTTAACTTTAAATAAAAAGTTAATAATTTCATTTTCATACCCAAGTCACTCCATGGGTTCCCCAAGTTAACCCATGGATTTTATTGTTCAGCCATGACTCATCCAATAAAATTAAGACATTTGTCATGGAAATTTCATATTATTATAACATTATTTTTAACTTAAATTACACTAATTATATTTAATCGTGATTAATAAAACAAAAAAGTTATTATTCACCAAGAAATTATTTTCATGCCATTGAACCAAATTTTACATACTAATGACAACCATTAATGTTGGATTTATTAAATTCAATTCAAAGAAGTGGTAATTTTTCATTTAAACGAAAATTTCATTTTTTAACTACCACCTAGCGGTTTCACTATTCATCAAAAATTTAAGTTTTTCATAAAAATACCATAAATTCATGCTAAGATATATTTGATATTCCAAATTCAAAAATATTGTCTATTTTACCAAATTCAAAAAATATAATTTTCATTAATTAATTTCATAATTAATTTAGATTGTCAATACAAATAGTGTGTTTTTAAGAAACAATATATATCAAAAGATTGACACTAGTTTAAGTCCAATTTCGAAGTGAAATTAATTCAAATGACGACCATTGGATTAAATAGAAAACATATATTCTAATTTTACTTTAAAACCAATTCAAAAGATAATATAATCATATAAATAAATTACATTAAACTGAGGTTTTTAATTAAAATAAAATTTTATTTACTTATTCATTAAAAATGAACTTTATCAGAAAAATAACAAAACAAACACAATGTAAATTTTGATGTTCTGATTCTAATGATGGATTTAATTTGGTCCAATAGAATGTATAAGATTGACCAATACTATTTTTAATTAGGGTTCGCCATCAAAAAGTGATAAATAGACCTTTTAGTGAATATTAGAGTATCTATGCCTAAAATTGAATTATTTTCTTATTTTAAGCCTTTATATTTTCATTGATAAATGTAAAAACATTTAACGAACATATATAATCATATTTTAGTTATTTCTATTCATTCCCACCAATACAATGGCTACGTGTTAATAACCATTTAAAATAATATTATTATATTATTAGTGTGCAATGTAAGATTTCAAAGAAACTTGTTGTTGCGTATCAGGTATGCTATAGAACATAGAAACACCTCCAAAGTAAAATTAATATATAATTTAAAAATATTAATATATATGAAAATGTATTATTCATTATTTACCTCAGATGTTACATCCTTCCCCTCTTTTTGGAATTTCATCCTCGCAATTTTATTCACTTATCAAAATAAGTGGGGGTATTTATCCCTCGTAGAATTTTCAGATTCCCACGTTGCCTCTTCAACCATATGGTTTGTCCATAAAAGCTTAACCTAATAAATTGACTTATTTTGCAACACATCCTCTCTTCAGTCAATAATCTAGACTGGTTGTTCTTCATAAGAGATATTTTCTTCCAACCGAACTACCTATGGCCTCAAAACATGAGATGGATCTCGAATATAGTTTCTCAACATTGAAACATGAAAAAAATTGTGTACCTGGGATAAACATGGATGTAATGCCACTCTATATTCAACTGATCCAACTTTCTCAATGAGTTTCATAAGGTCTAATGAACATAGGAATCAACTTTCTCTTCTTACAAAAACACATCACACTTTTCCATGGCAAAACTTTGAAAAATACATGATTACCAACCTCGAAAGATAGATCATTCCTCTAGTTATCTTCATAAATTTTCTGCCTGCTTTTAGTTGTTCTCATTTGTTTCTGAATCAACTAAACATTTTCTGCCATCTCTCCTACCAATTCTGGTCCCATCAGCTTCATTTCCCCCACTTCATCCCAACAAGTTGGAGTTCAACACTATTTCCCATATAATGACTCAAATGGATCCATTAGTATACTAAAATGAAAAATGTTATTATATTAAAATTCAACCAAAGAAAGATGTTGGTCCCAACTTCTCTGATAATCCATCAAAAAAGCAAGTAGCATATCCTCCAAGGTCTGAGTTGTTCGTTCCGACTGCCTATATGATTATGGATGAAAAGTTATGCTAAAATTTAATTCAGTACCCAACCACTTCTGAAAGGCTTTCAAAAAGTTAGAAGTAAACATGGGATCATGATTAGATACAATGCAGAGGGGAACTCCATGCATCTTGACTATCTCTTTAACATAAAACCGATCAAGTTGATCTAGAGACAAAGTATATCGAATAGGAAGGAAATGAGAAGATTTAGTCAATTGATCAACAATAACCCAGATTGAATTATTACCTCGAGATGTCATCAGTCATCCTACAACAAATACCATGGATATATTTTCCCATTTCTACTCTGGCACCGGTAATGACTGAAGCATCCCTTTCAGTAACTACCACTCTACTTTAACCTGCTGACATGTCAATCACTTCATAGAAATATCAGAAAAATCTCTTTTCATTAAACCCCACAAGTAATACTCCCGCAGATCTCTATACATCTTTGTACTACTAGGATGATCTGAGAACGGGGAACTATGAGCTTATCAAGGTTAAATTCAAGCAACTTACTCTTCTGAATCGGCTCTACCATTTTCTAAAACCCACTGTCTTTCATCTATGCTTTCTTAATTCTGTCTGATATAGATGATCTTACTGACACCTGAAATAAAATAGAAGAAATTATTTCACTAAAAACTTCTATTTCAAAGTTCATTAAATCAAAAACCAAAGGATCTCGTTCCAAATGTAGTATGGTTAATGTAGCATTACATTTTCAACTCAAAGCATCAGCCACTTTATTTTCTTTTCTCAGATAGTAATGAATTGTATAATCATAGTCATTGATTAATTCCAGCCATCTCCTCTATCTAGTGTTCAATTCATTTAGAGTGAAAATATACATTAAACTTTTGTGATCAGTATATATTTCACACTTTACTCAATAAAAATGATTCCTCAAAATTTTTAGAGAAAAAACAATAGTAGCTAATTCCAGCTCATGTGTAGGGTTATTTAACTCATTAGTTTTCAATTGACATGAAGCATAAGAAATTACCTGATCATTCTGCATAAGGATACAACCAAGTCCATTCAACAAAGCATCATTGCAGATAACTAACTCACCATTTCTGGAAGGAAGTTCCAAAACTGGAGCATTCACCAATCTTCATTTCATTTCCGGAAAACAGTCATCGAATTCTTTTTTCCAGATGAACTGAACACCTTTTCGAGTTAACTTAGTCATTAGACTAGACAACCATGAAAAATTTTCAACAAACCTTCGGCAATAACCCACGAAACCAACAAAACAACGTATCTCAGTTATATTTGTGGGTCTTGGCCATTCTTCCACAACTTTTGTTTTAGCAGGATCAACAGTTATGCCATTTTTTTAAACAATGTGACCATGGAAAGAAATTTTTTGTAACCCAAACTCAATCTTACTGAATTTTCCATATAGTTTATTTTCTTTTTAGGTTTGCAAGATAACCCTTAAATGACATTCATGCTCCTTTTTAATTTAAGAAAACACCAAAATATCATCAATGAATAAAAACACAAGCTTATCCAAGAACTCATGAAATATTATATTCAGAAGGTCCATGAATTCAGCAGGTGCATTGATTAACCCAAAAGGCATAAATACAAATTCATAATGGCCATATCTAGTACAAAATGTAGTCTTTGGAACGTCTGCTTCTTTTACATTCAACTGATGGTACCCCGACCTCAAGTCAATCTTTGGAAAATACTATTCTCCATAGAGCTGATCAAACAAATCATCGATATGAGGCAATGGATACTTGTTCTTAACATTGATGTTATTCAATGCTCTATAATCAATGGATAGTCTCATTGAACCATATTTCATTTTAACAAAGAAGATAAGAGCACCCCATGTTTATGTGCTGGGTCTAATGAATCTTTTATCTAATAAATCCTGCAATTTCTTCATTAACTCTAAAAGTTGAACTTGAGCCATTCGATAAGGTGGTTTTGGAATTGTCTTAGAATCCGGAACTAAGTCAATAGTAAATTGATCTTCCTGATAATGTATAATACCAGGAAATGCATCAGGAAGAAAATCAAGATACTCATTTACCACTGGAAAATCATTAATCTTAATAGTTCATTTTTTTCAACAATATGTTCAAGGTAACATTCATTTCCAACTTTTACTAGTTTCTCAACATCTTGATATTTTATAAAAAGAAAGGGTTCATTATTTTACCCAAACTGAAAATCTTCTTGAAAAGAAACATCTTTATAACTGCATTCAATCTTAGCATGATAAACAGAAAGCCAATGCATTCCCAAAATAACATCAAACTCTACTTGAGGAAAAAAATTAGGTTTACATGTAGATTCTTTCCACACACAAGGATAGGAAGATTCTTATAATTTCTTTTTGTCTCAATGTTATCTCTGGGTGTTTTTACCATAAGTTTAGGATTCATATCTTGAGATGGAATAACCAATTTACTAGAAAGCATATCATAAATGAATGAATGTGTATACCCTAAATCAAACAACACATCGGCATAATATAAACAAACAAACAGTGTACCTGATACTACTACATTTGAAGTCCCAACAACTGCTGAAGTAGTTGAAAAGGTTTTCACCACCCCTTTCTACTTGTAGTCTGGATGATTTCCCTCAGTTTATTTCTTCTTTAGACACTCAATTGCATAATGACCCATTTCGTTGCACATAAAACATCTAACTACTGGATTTTCATTGCCTGCTTAATCATATTCCTTAGAGTTACGAGCAATATAACGTGACATACCACCCTTAAATCACATTCCAGACATAGATAAACATTTTCCAGAATGCATTTGAACACACATCTCATAGGATGGATATTTGGTTTTCTTACCTCCTCGCTTCATTGAAGAATTCTTTCCCTTTTCCTGCTAACTGGACCTCTTATTATGCTGTTTTTCAAAGAACACCTGATCTTCGGCAAACTCCATTTCCTCCTTTTTCACACATCAAACAAGGTTTTCATAATATTTGAACTCACAAGAAGCTAAATCCCTTCGATAATTTGGCATTATCGTTGAGTAAAAATAGTTGATGTTACTATCAATATTTCGTATGAAATTTGGAGCACACCTTGCCAGTCGAGTGAACTTTGCTTCATAAGCAGCCACCGAGTCATCCTCTTTCCTCAATTCTAGGAATTGTATTTCCATCCTAAGACCTACCACCTTAGGAAAATATTTATCAAGAAACATACCTTTGAATTCATCCCAGTGAAGATAATCAATCTCATCACTATCCTTGATATTTTTCACCATCGACCACCACAGATCAGCTTCACCTTCAAAATGGTAAAGAACAAGACTATTATTTTGATTTTCTGAACACCCTATGACATCAAAAATATTCTCCAGTGCTTTAATCCACCCTTCTACTAGCACAGGGTCAGATGATCCTCTAAATGATGGGGGATGTTGCCTCATGAAATTTTCCACCACTAACATGTTTCTCTGTGGTTGATCTGGCTGATCTCATGTATGGATACCACCAAAATTTATACATGAGTCAACTGTGTCATCATTCCAACAAACTGTTCTTTTCTGATTCCGACCATATCAGGTTGCTGATTTTGAAGGTTGTCATCCTTCTAATGTCGTCCCAACATAGCTGCCCTGTTTCCTCTATGGAAAACCATTCTGAACACATAAATATCTTAGGAGAAGCCCCATGGAAATCTTTAAATTCTATATCATTTCAACTATACCATAAAAAAATTTATGGAAATAAATTTAACAATTTTAATAACTCCTAAAGTTTTCTAAACTGACCTTTGATACCAACTATAAGGATCTGGCCTTAAACCTAACTTAATATTGAATTAAATGAATAATTCACATTGAGGATCATTTTAGGTTTATAGTTTTATATAATTAGGACATAACTATTACATCTCAAATGATTACAATGTAGACACATTTATATAGTTTCCTTTTTTTCAAAACATGAACTCTGGAAAAAAATAGTCATGTTTAGTTCTATGTTTAAGACAACATGACTTTTCCTTCATCCAATCCTTTACACTATTATACATTATGTCCTATGAAAAACATTTAAAAAAACATTGGATGAGCATAAAAATATCAATAAAGGATACACAAATAAGAAAAATGTTAGTTTTTCAAAACAACAAGTAAACCATGAATACTTTATAAAAGTAATACTTTTCACATTTGTGAAGTATTAAATATTCTTCACTGAATAAAAGATCAATACTTACCAATTTGTAATCAAAATATTACCGTAAAACCCTTATAAAGAACACATAACATATAAAGGTAACTTGGGACATAAACATACTTAATGAAATAACCATACGGTTGACTTCCACACATATCACTAAATGAAATAGCCTTACGGCCAACTTCCATACCCAATGCATTGAAGGTTATAATGTAACCACCCATCCTAGTAATCACGACACAACCTGTCATTTGGTTTATCACATAACCACCCGTCAAATTTCCATGTACCAATATAAAATCACAACAAATAAAACAATTATAATGTAAAGAAAACATTTCCACATTTCAATAAAAATATATCACTTAAATATATTGACATAAAAAATACATTTTTCAATACCAAAATACATAAAAGAGTAAATGGTATTTATTTACTTTTAAAAACATTACGTCTTGTTGAAGAAACCATAGGTCAAATAATACTCGTGGCGCCGGAATGGTCGTTGACACCACATACATTAAAAAACATAATTTTTGTCGTTTAATAAAATTCTTCGTATATAATAGATTCCTTTTTAATAAAAGTAAAATTCAAAGGGGTTTATACACCGTATAAAAACAAGTCTTGTATTAGAACGAAATATGCCACAATGAAAGGAGATCAAGACGAAGTCCCTTACCTCATGTCCGACTTGACTCGATCAATCTTTCATATCCTAAATAATAAAATAAAGTTAATTTAAACATTCATAAGAAGCTTTTTCAAGTTTATTATTCATTTTATATCATTTATTTCCATGTTATAAACATTAGGTAATCATTTAAGTTAATAATGATCATTTTGTCGATATTTGGTACTTAAGTAAAAAATGGACTACTTAAAATTACATGTTGTTCTTGTGGTAAAAGGTTCATTAAATTCAGAATTATATTCATGATTTGGATATCATATAAATCATATATATCCAGTATGTACATGTATTTATAATAGAACATAACATTTAGATGTATGAAATGAAAAGCACTGTTCATGGAGACGGTAAGCAATATGTACGCATGGACGCCACTTTTATTTATATTTCGTATTAAAGGAATTAAAACTCAATGAGACAAATATTTATTATAATTACAGTATAATATATATGTTATATATTTAACATATTTTCATTAATTAAATTCTTTATAAATTCCATGTTTGGCATGAACGAGTCACATCACTTGAGGGGGCAGTAGTCCACACTCCCTCAAATGAAATTACCGCATTTTCACAACATGAAAAGCATTAAGGTAAGTTTTAAATATAAAATACAGAAGAATAGAGAGGGAATAAATATTTTATATATCATATATAAATACAGTGACATCATAATGGCCACCATGTAAGGTCTAAAGAGAAAATTGAACAATCATCATTTCGTGAGGCAGTAATTCTCCATCCATAGAAACAGTTTGTTATTTAACCATTAGACAGAGGTGTGTGTATGTGTATCTCAAATATATATCATAAAAACATTCTAGTATATTTAAGATACTAGTTTGTTTACAAATGAAGAGAATAAAAATAGTTTAGGGGGTTGGAGAAGAAAAATAAAACAAAAGGATAGAAGAGAAGACATTACCTTTAAATCAGGCAACTCCCTTTGGTTTGAACCGAAAGGGTTTCTTGAAGTGATTTATTCCTATGTTAAGGATTCTAAGCTGATTATAGAGATATGGAGAGATAAAATGTGCAGAGTTTAGTCAATCCAAAGGCTTGAGAGGTGTGGGTAAGGGGGTAGAGGTGAGGGCCTTTTATAAGAGGGAGGAGGGGAACTCTTGGAATGTTATAAAATGTTAACTTATTATAAAATGATTTTCGGATTTTAAAGGTCCCAAAAAGATAAATTTCTAAGGTAAGATGATAAGGGTTCGAAATACACTCATACAATAGGTTTTTTGAGAAGTTTATATCTTAGAGTTTACCATATCTTTTCATTTTATTTAAATCATTCATTAATGAGGTAATAGTTACATCTTCATGGTGTCATAAATAAATTTATTTATATAATTTATAAAAATTATAAAACAAATATAATGATGTAGGAAATATTTTTTTCTTTATAATGAGTATTTTTATTCAGAAATATTACTTGTATTACCCCATGTAAAAATTGATTTTATAAAACAATACATGATTGTGACATTTTTATTTTGACGTTAAATAACAAGTTATTAATGTCATTTTCATACCCAAGTGGCTCTATGGGATCCCCATGTTGACACATGGATTATCTTGGTTGGAATTTTTAAATTCCATTCATAGAAGTGGTAATGTTTCATTTAAACCAAAAATTAGTTTTTTTTCTACCACTTAGTGGTTTCACTATTCATCAAACATTGATGTTTTTCAGAAAAATACCAAAACTTCACCCTAAGATATATTTGATATTCCGAATTAAAAAATGATGTCTATATAACCAAATTCAAAACATATAATTTTCATTAATTAATTTCATAAATAATTCCCATTGTCAAATCAAATATCATCTTTTTAAAAAATAATATATATCAAAATATTGACACTAGTTTAAGTCCAATTTCAAAGTGAAATTAATTCCAATGACCACCATTGGATTAAATTGTAAAAATATATTCTAATTTCACTTTAAAAACAATTAAAATAATAATCTAATCATATTAATAAATTAGATTAAAATTCATTTTTGAATTAATATACAACATTTTTCACCTATTCATTAAAAATGAACATTATCAGAAAAATTACAAAACATACACAATGTTAATTTTGATGTCCTGATTCTAAATAAGTATTTTCTTTGGTCCAATAGAATGTTTAACTATGACCAAAGCTATTTTTATGGAGTGTTCTCCATCAAAAAGCGATTAATCGACCTTTTAGCGAATATAATAGTATCTATGCCTAAAATTGAATTTTTATTATTATTTTAAGCGTTTATCTTTTATTGGTTAAATGTAAAAACATTTAACAAACATATATAATCATATTTTAGTTATTTATATTAATTCCTTCCAATACAACAGCTACTTGATAACTACCATTTAAAATAATATTATTATATTATTAGTGTGAAACATAAGATTTCAATGAAACTCGTTGTTGCGTATGGAGTACGCTATCGAACATAGCAACCCCTTTAAAGTAAAATTAATATTTAATTCACAAATATTAATAAAAAAGAAAATTTATTATACTTTATTTACCTGGGATGTTTCAAAACTTATGAATTTGACCAAAAATATCCTTTTGAGTTTTGAACCAAGAGTGCAACAAGGCTCGAGGTCATGTACCAGTTCTCGTTCAAGTTTAGCTCAAAAATGATTTTTCGGGGTTTACCCTGAGATACATTTGTTCCAGGGAAACCTCTACATTGTTGTTTCCCAAAAGGGTTATATTTTTTTGATAAATATAATACTATATACTCATCAAAATTTAGGGATTATTTTATTTTACTTTTCCTTATCCCAGTGGATTTTACACAAGTTTTATAAACATAATCCAAAAAATAACTAAACCTAACCTCTGAAACAAACTATACCAACCCTACTCATTATTACACAATTATATATGATTTATTACATGAAATTTAACTTCATTAAACTATGAGGATATTGAGGTCTAGTGTCTTGGTAAATTAGTAAAATTACATAACAACTTATAACAATAAATACAACATATTTATCTCAATCTTCATTGATATGAAAAACTCATTCCTTTGTTCTTAACATAGCAAGGGATAACCTGAGGACCCACAAAAGAAAGGGGTGAGATATAAATTTCATTAAAGGAGTAAAAAAGTTATACCATGAATTATATAATGCATGTTAGGAAGTAGGCATATCAAGGGAGCATAAGAGAAACATGATCCTAAAAGAATGATATTGTATGATTATCATAACAAGGAAATGGGGCAACAACATATAACATGCTATTAGCATAATCCAAGGATAATTGAACACAGATTCGATTGAGTAAATACTCATTGAACATGAATTAGAATGATTAATTCCTCATTTCACATGGTGTATCATGACAGTATTCATTTCCCAATTCAACGGAGCGCTATCTGGGTGCACTGATCATAATTATTTCAATATCATGCTTAAGTGTGCCACATAGATAATATAAAATTCATTATGTCTACATCATAATTTATTCCATGATCAAAAGACCCAGGATCAAATCTAGGCAGGGGAGAATTCCTGAGTACTGTAGAAGGTCAGTGTAGCAGGTCACCGTAGAAGTATTGTAGCAGCAGCGACTGTAGCAGTGGTAGAACTGTAACAGTGGAGGGACTGTAGCAGCGAAGGGACTATAGCAGGGTACTGTAGCGACGACGGTACTATAGAAGTTACTGTAGCTGCGCGGGTAATGTAGCCGTACTTTTCACATAGGGGCCCTTTGGGAAAAAATGGGATTTCTAGCCTTGTATGCAGGCCACTTGGCCTTGGGCCTTTGGGCTATGTAATGGGTCACCCTTTACCCAGTCTAAAGAAGTCTTTTCTTTAATAATAAATTGAGGCTTTGGCCACAACCTTTATATATAAAAACAACGTGACATAAAAATTCATAAAAATGTTTTATGAGAGATAATGGGGTATCTAATTATTTATTCAAGAGATTTAATGCATGGAGTCTATATATATACATGTCCCAAAAAAAATTTATAAATAAATAGTGTTACATAATAATGAAAACCTGAAGAAAGAAAAGAAATAGAATCTCTTACAAACTTTTGACAAGGTAACAGGTGTACATGGGAGGGATTAATGAGAGTGAAAGAGGTCTCCCATCATAAAAATAATAATATGGGAATTATGGGGGACGTTTTAATCATACCCCAACATTTTTAATATAAAATAAAATGGTATACCAACATAAAAAGACATGGATAAAAATGAGAAATATAGGAAATTTAGGAAACCATCCATGAGTGTCGGACATCAAAGGCATGAAAATGAATTATTGATAGATTGAAGGAATTGAGAGAAATCTATATACGGGGGATAGTATAGATATGATATAAATATTTTGAGTGAAGGGATGTTGGTGATTTGGTGGGTTTATATAGGAAATGAGAGGGTATTTCTTTAATATTTCACAGACTTAGGTTTTGGAATCAATATAAGTAAATTTTCAAAACCACAAGCAGCACAACGGTTTTTGCCCATATTTTTTCTCCAAAGATTTTCTAAAAAAATATTTTTTAAGGTCAATGGCCTAACATATTAATATATTATCTTTTCTTATGTGGAAGTGAGTCACACACTGAAGGAAATGAATTTATAATCATAAAATATATTATACACATTGGAGGATTCACTAAGGTATTATAAAATAATTACAAAAAATATAAAATAACATTATTTTATTGGTAAAACATATATTTGGCCTATAATACCCATTATATTATTTATTAATTTATTTTAGGGTCATTATTATGTCATTAAACAGATATTTTATTTATACGGTATTCTATTTTTACCCAAATATTTGCATATCTCTAAAAATTATGAAAAAATTCCTATTATATAATTTGGAATTCCAGATTCCAAAAATAATATTTATTTTATCTAAATAATTTCATTAATATGTGAATTTAACATTTAAAATGGAAACATACATATTTTGAAAATACACGGGTTTTGAAAAAAATAGTTTGCCAACCATTATAAAAATTAAATTTGACATCATAAAAATTATATAGTCCATTATTATTCATAAAATTAATTTTATAATAATATTTTACTAAAATATTAATTATTTAAAAAATTCATTAATTCTATAAAATAAATTCATTTCAAATACACATTCTATTTTATCGTATAAAAAGGTTAATCTTGTCAAATTGATTACCTATTCATTTACAAACAACGAAATAATATAATAATAATCTATAAGATTTATTTATATAATATTATGAATAAAAAAATTATTTTAATAGAATATGGTATATATTTATAAAAAGTACCATTTTTACCTAAAAAATCAATATATCAAAATGAACATTTTTTGGAAAGACTATTCAATGAAGGAATTGATGGAATAAGACAAATATTTATAAAAAGGGAATACACATTATGTAACTAATAACATATTTCATAACACCTTATATCTCCCACATAAGACTAAAGGGTAGGGTTTGCAATGGTGACAGACTCATGGTGAGGCTCTGATAACATTGCTCGGGTGGTAATATTTATTAACATGAACTTCTACCATAGGTGATTACGATCAAGAAAGACTTGTTGAATCTATAATTGGTCACAGTTAAGAGAGAATCCTAGTGATGCTACTTCTTTTCTATGCTCCTAAAAATGATCTTCATACGACCCGTGACATCTGGATGTTGCCATCATATCCTTTCTCTATGTCGAAATAATTTTTTTTAAAATCATTATCTTTATATCTGTCATGTGATTATTTTTCAATGCTTTTAATATCAATGGTAATAATATTAAATGGCCATTTAAACGAAAAAATAATTCCAAAAATAGTGCATGAATTTTCTATATATAAGTCATTAAAAGAAAAGGAATTTTATTGAGAAAATATTTGGTCATCGTAGTTTTATATATAATGTTAATAATCTATGGTAATAAAAATTATCCCCATTTCCTATCTTCTATTTAAAAAATTTAATTCAGGGATATGTGATGACTACCATCTCCATGAAGAAAAATGCTTCATTTTACATCACTATTTATCATGGTTGGAAAAAAAGAAAAATAGTAATAAGTTATGATATATATAACATGTATATGTTTTAGATATAATAAATCATGTTACTCATTTCATCCATTATAAGTAAATAAAAATCATCATATCTCCATATGTGTGGACAACCGCCTTTATGGGACAATGTATTATGTTTTTTTAATTTCCTCTATTATGGATGGAATTAATAATGAGTTAAATGGATAAATATTATTTTATGTAACTATTATGGTCTATTAAGATATATATAATATCCTATTAAGGATATAAACAAATAAAGATCATCAAAAATTTAACCATCATAAACAATTATACTAAGTGGAAAATATTTTTATTCATATCATGTAATAATTTAATATCCTATAATTCTTCTTATAATTCCATAGAAATTCAATATATCAAAACAATAAAAACAAAATAATATCATTATACATATGTTATATTGATATTACAACTAAAACATCCTCATTATCTTTCATTAAATTAGGTTATGTTTGTCTTTGCGTTGGTTTAACCACCTACTCATACAAAGAAGTGAATTTATACAAAGAATGTATATAGGAACCAAATTAATGTTTTAACATGATATGATTATGTAAATAGTTATATTTTGGTTATTTAATCATAACATCATTATTAAAATCATTAAATATAGAAACGCGTTTCGTTCATAAGAAATATCTGATAAATGATCATCCTTAATTTTAAATTCATGGATTGTAACCAAAACTACAATGGAATGAAGTTATAACTTTATAAATATCATATAACTTCTATTAAAATACCATTAATTATATAGGTTTGATGGACTTGTGATGATATTTATTATTAATAACATATTTAAAAAACTAGATCAAAATGAATGAGATTACATAATCTCTATATTGAAAATATGAAATTAATAACTAGAATTCATATAGATAATTGTTATAAATGGAGTGATATTTTTTAAAAAATATGAGAATGTTTCTAAAATATGTTTATATATATCCTAGAGTTGTTTAGATGACCTTCATGGAAGGTGTGAAAAACGTTAAGGGATTTCTTGTTCTCAACAAAGATTCTTTGACATAAAATTTATTTTCTACACCATGATTCCTCTAATGTTATATTTACTACCAATGGATGTGTTTTTATTATATGTTTTTTATTTCATTAGATAAACAATGAAAAATAATGTGTTTTTTAAATTGATATTGATTCAATTTGTTAACCTAATAGTAATTATTTGTGGAAAGTCATCATTATTTCATGGAGTTGTGATTATTTATTTGAATTTTTTTCATATAAGTTGGGTATTTCTAACTTTTATTGTAATATGTGGTATTCAATCATTATTTTATATGGATTCACAATCATACTGCATAAATTCCTGATTAATATTTCTTTGCTTATGTGGTACGTTTCCTGTAAGGGCTTTTGATAGAATAAATCTCATTTATTTGGGTTATAATTTTTTATCTTAAACATAATTCTTGAGTAATTTGATTATCCCACACTAATATTTAATTATATTGTATTTATTAACTATCCATATGAAAATGAATAGCTAATATTGATATGGTTTTATTACTATTTTTATAATGTTGTTTTCCAATAAAGGTATTTTCAAAATCTTGAAAAGGTTGGATTAATTTCATTATGAATTGTGTAGTGTCCTGTGTGAGTATGAGTGAGGAAATTTGATATAGAGATTGATGTTTTGAGTTTTATTCTTAGGTTATTTTTGATAAATGGTATTTAAAATAAAATTTCTATGGTTTGAAATTTTTAGACAGAAATATTTAGACAATTTTTGAGTATCTGATAGGGTCTCCAGAGTTTGTAGGAGCCTTAGGAGAGGCCGGAGTGGCTGTGACATCCAAAACTATAGAAAAACTCTAGATAACTTGTGGAAATATATAAAATAAAATTCCCCCCATGAGCATAAAATTAGGATACCACATTTTTAACTATTCCTTTTAGTCATGCATCTTGGGGATGATTCCCCAATTATCCCTGATACCCCATTATGTGGGGTTCCCTTTAATGGGGTATTCTTAGAAATTTGGGGTATGTTTATTCCTTTGGTAACTCTCATTGACCAATTACTCTCTTCCAATCTAATTTTGTTTCTACAATTAGGTATTCTATTCTAATTACACAATATCATGGTGTAAATAGCTAAATATTATGGATATTTCTCTCTGCCTATAAATGTGGTGACCCGTAGAACCGATTGTGTATAGTTACTCATCATTTTGATTAAGGTACATTTCACCGTTGTTTCAAATTGTTGTTTTTATTAAAATAAAATAGAATTTCAATTTATTTTGAAATTTCTCGGTGGTAATTTTTGGCATGAGGATGGTGATGTGATCTGGGGCCTTCAAGTGTTGTTGGATGTGGTTCAGACATGACATGAACATTCTACGAGAAATTAGATAATAAGACATTTTGGTTAAAATGGTGTAATTAATTATAAATTTTTATAAAAAATCACATGTGATAGGGTGGTGTGAATTAGGTTCTATGAATTAATCTAGTGATCAGTTGAGAAAAGAAGAGATTGTGTATGGTTTGGTAGTGACTTGATGGGCGTTAAAAAATTGTAAAGTGAATCAAATTGAAGTAGGTTGTATCACATGATATCCCAATAAACATTATAGTTTTATTATATTCCATAAGGTGTGTAGAGTCTCTTTTGGAGTTGATTCTCTTTTCACTACTGATGTAATTTTATGGAATTAAATGGTTTTTTAAAATTAAAACATGAAATTTATTTTAAAACATGAGTGAACCAAATTAAATTATAATTCCTATGAGGGGCCTTGTGCAATTACCTAGTGCCTCAAATAATAATTAATTATTCCTTGAATTTTTTATATTTTATGTAACTTATAAACCATTGAAGGAGATGGGGTGGCAAGACCCTATAAGACATTGTTCCCCTATTGCATGATCCTTGATCACCTATGGATTGAGGTATGTTGTTACATGATATGTAAAACCCAAGAGTGAATTGAGAGAACATTGAGATTAATTAATGAATCATGTGGGGAATGGATTAAATATCATTGAATTTATATGAATTTAAGGTTATATAGTATGCCTTTGATGTGAGGGGATCGTAGTTTTGGTTGAGAGAGATCATTATTTTCTAATCGAACTAATGTAGCCTTTGTGCATGACCATAGGATGGATAGGGATCAAATTGGGTGACATCACCAATTGGGTGGGAGCGTGTAACTGAGTTGGGTTATGAATCATCTCCCTTGATCGATGATTGTGTGGATTCCTATTTTAGTCCAATAGGTCGTTGATGTGTTAAAACCCCTAAGTAGTGTGATTTCCTCAACTGATGGGCATTGTCTCCGGAGACTAGTTTGATAATGAGTATAAAATGAGGGATTTTCCATAATTTTTATTGAATTATAGGACTTTAGTGGGTATCCCATTGATAGAATAACATAGAGAGGGTGTGTTTTTTTAGTTAGTCACTATTGTTGGTCCGTCCATAGAACCATAGTTGATGTGGAATATTTATCGGGGTGAGATGATGATGATGGGTGTGGGTGTTCAAATAGACCTTATAATATTTGCCATTATGTTTATGAATGATGATTGAGATAATAGAGGATTAATAGAAATTAGTCATTGGACCAGAAACTATTGAGATTGTGGAAAATGCCTATTTATCTTCCACTGGTCCTCATTCAATTATGATTAATTGAGAAACCTAGGAGTCAAATTATATGAAGGATGAGACCCTGGGATACATGATATATTTGAAAAATAGTCTCAATGTATATTAGGGGAAGATGTCAAATCTAACTAGCATCCAATGATATGGTGGATGTAGAACTAGATTCCAATATGCGGAATTAAATATCTTGCATCTGAGCAATTCAATAGAGAGTATACATGAATTATAAGTATACATTATTTTCCTTTGATATAGTTAGTCTATTGTAAATAACCAGGGTTATTTGGTTTAAAATAATGACACCATTTCAGCATTTCAACTTCATGGGATACCTTAGAATCAAATTTTGGATTGAGGGTCTATGTGGCTATATGTATCTGAGCACCAATTTTTGAAATACTAATGGTAATTTGTTGTATCCCCATGATTGATGAATTGGTCTACCATAGTATTAGGTGGAAACGGTAGTTTACGTTTAGCTTAGGATCCATGTGATATTAGAATCCCATGAGTTTGACCGTAGGATCGAGGAGCATATTCCATTTAATTACCTTTCTTACCCTGGAATCATTATCCCTTAGACATATAAGAATGTATTGTCCCTCCCCATCATATAAATAAAATCTTATAATGATTTTGATAATTATTAGGTACTATCATTGGGTTAAACTGTGGGGATAGAGGATGAGGGATACCAGTTGATTCCCTTGGATCTGTTACTCATTAGTGGAGTTGTCAACATGGGATCCCCAAAAGTTTTAATTGTGGTCCCCTAAGGAGATTCTAATTTTATAAAACATTCCATAATACTATGAGGTGGGTATGGTTGACTGGGGGCGCAGAAATGAGGATTGATGATGGTCACCATGAATTTTCTATTCTAAATGTGTACACACATGGGGTAGTGGTGACATAGTTGTGGATACAAGGTAAGCCTGAAATAATCAAAATCATTCGAGAACTATCCAAATAATTTAATGGGAAATTTTTAGAAGATGATTTATATATTTCTATAGAGCATGTCATATGTAGATATCCAAACATGAACCAGTTATTATGTTGTTTTATTTGTTGTTCTCTACAGATTTTTTTTACTCACACATTACTCAGGCCACCACTGAACATGAGTAATCTATAAAATATCACTTGGGTTTAGATAAAGGTTACGTTGAGGCTCTATATTTTGTGTTTGAGATGGTGAAAATTTAGTGGGATAATGTAATTAGTAGAATGGATTATAGTTAATGGGGGGACCAATTTTATTGACTTGTTTATTTTTTTATTTTCTATTTATATTTGACTGTATAATTAGGTGTTCAAACATGTATAGTAGATTGATTGAATGAGTCATAATTTCATCCACATTCATTTATTATTGAATAATATGTTTATCAATTTTTCGTACTATGATGTAATTATGTGGATGTTATTGGGATATTTCTCTGTGATAATGAACTATGATACAGGGGGTATAAATTCATAAAGTGATACACTAGACCCATGATTCTAGTTGTCTACATTTATCATATGAAGAGGAATGCCTAAGGTCATGTGGCAGTTTGGCCTGACTACTGATCAGTGTGATCCAAGTCATGGAATGAATTATTTTAATATTTGGATCCCAATTTCATCTAAAAACATTATTTCATTTTAAAGGTTCCATTATAGGATAAAAATTTTAAAGGTAATATTTTTCAAAATCTTTCACATAACCATTTTAACAGTTACTTTTAAAAGTTACATGTATATTTATATTTTAAATCAGTGATAAAACTATTTACTAAAATACCATTTTTGTGTCCAAATTTATTCTCAATGTAATATTCATTGGTTCAAAATGTCTTATTCATTATTCCTTATTGTGTGATTGTAATGATCTAAACTCTCATTAATGAAAATTCATCTTGATCTCATTAAATGTATCATTATATAAAATGTATATATAAAATGCGAACTTATTTTGTTTTATTTTTTGGATTTTATAATACTGTAATGAATTGTCACTATTGCTAATATAGACGTTGAACTATGATCACATTATTAGTATAAACACAATATTTAACGAATCCAATTTACTCAAAAAAGGAAGTGATGTCCTCATCCAGTAGACATTCCCTATACAAATCCCATTTTTTAGAGCTCGGAATGGAGGTGCCAGCATTGGGCTTTTCTCTTGACCAAGCCCAAGATGAGCTTGAATGCATTAATCTTGAGCAGAACCGACTTTGGGAGAAGTGGAAGTTAATAGAGATTACCACCTAATCAATGTTATATGAGCGACCCCAAGAGTAAGTCACCATCACACAGATTACCCTTAGATCTTATGATGGTGTTATAAGTGGTTATGTAACAATACCCTAGTACTATGATTATGTACATTATTCCTGTATATAGAACAAACATTCATTTTATTATTGTTACATTGTAAATTGTTTTTAATGTGAAAATAGTATTTTTAGTTTATATTCAACTAAGAAACCAATTTTGAGGAATTAATGGATATTGGAATTAAATATTATTTTATTATTTTTATTTTTATTAAATTCATGTTTATTAAATATAATTGATCGTATAATTTTTTCAATGAAAATTTAATTTTAATTAAAGTTTGAAAGCTGTTTATATCAAAACCACTGATTTTTTTATAAATGTAGGATTATATATTAAAAGAGAAAATTAATATATTTAGAAAATTATTTAGATAAAATGATTATTTTTTTAGGAATTAGGACTTTGAAATTATCCAACAGTTAATTTTTCATATTTTTCTGAGACAATCATGTTTTTGGGTAAAAATTAAATACTGTTTAAATATATAATGTGTTTTTTGACATCATAATTACCCAATAGTGATGTAGAAAAATAATATAATCATTATTTTCAGAGAATATATGTTTTAAAATTAAAATAATGTGTTTTGGGGTTTTATTTATTTATTTTAGAAACCTTTAGTGGACCCTCGAAGACTTAAAATGCAATTTTTATTTTTAAATAGTTTTCCTTGAGAGTGTGATCATGTCCACATAATAAACCCTATTAATTTAAGATGCTAGTCCATTGGCACTATAAAATATTGTTTCCCACTACCCTTTGGAAGAAACCATAGGAAAAAACATGGGTCTGTTTTTTGGTTTGAATTGTTTAAGGTGTGTTGTCTCAAACCTAAATAATAAAGAATTACCTCTCCTATATAAACCCACCCAATCTCCCACTTCATCTTCACTAAAATCCTATGGTGTTCATACAAACTCATCCCTACAATCTCTATAATCTTTCTAGGGTGCACAATGATCCCATGAAACCCCTCTCAAGCCTCTACCAAACCTTTGTAAGTACACCTCCAAGTAAGGGATTCTCACATTCCTTATTTACGTCCAAGTTTCATTATATTGTTATGCCCTGTTATTTTTAATTATAAATGTTGGGGTATGATTTGGCACCTCTCCCATAGTTCTCTCATTATGTTTGAATTATGGGATTCCCCTTTCTCTCTCATTAATTCTTTCCATGTACACTCGTTACTATATCGAACATCCGTAAGGAATTTCCCTCTCCTCATTTACATTCAAGAAATTATTTTGTATTACGTATCTAAATATCGTTAAATTTATTGTTACATGTATCTATATAACCCCCCTTACATTTCATTTCATGTAAATAGGATGAGACCCCCGTTTCACTCTCATAAATTTTTTATGAATTCTTAAGTCACGCTGTTATGCTGCCAAATTTGAACAGTTCTTCCAAGCCAATGTCATTGTGTAGTGAATACGATGCCCATTTCTCTATCAAGGGTATTCACGAAATTAAATAATTATAAAGGGTGAACCACAATATCTCTCCAATTAATTGTATTAACTATAGTATCATGATATTTCATTTTCAATGAGAGTTGAATCATTCAAATACATGTACCATGAGAGGATACACTTGCTTCATGAGTAATTAGGGTTTACTCATGCCCCGTGTGAAATGAGTTGGGGATCCTGCTAAATCTATTGTAGTGTTGTTCCCACATTTCCATGTTATTATTATCATGCTTTATCATGCCTTTACTTCATGTTTCTATTGTGCATAATTGATATACTTATTTTCAAACATTTGTTAAATTCCAAATGTTTTTCCATGTTTATTCCCTCGCTGATATTTATAGCTCACCATTTTCCTATGCATGTCCTCAGGTTATACAAAGCAATGTTTAGTTCGAAGGAATGATGTGGCCATTTAAATGAAGTTTTCAATAATGATGTTGTGTTCTATGTTTTATGTTGTTATGTAATGTTCCTAATCCCCAATGATACTAGAACAATCTATCTTCATTGTAGTATCAAGTTGTGGTTTTGTGTAATAAATCCTGATTAATTACGCAATAAAGAGAAGGGTTATTATAGTTGTTATCATGGGATAGGTTTAGTTATTTTTTTATCAGGATTATAAGACACTAATGAATTCATATAGACAATATTAAGGATAATAAAAACATCCCTATGTTTTTGTGATTATTCTGTAAGCTTTTTACCATGAAAATACATCCTTGTCTAGATACGAGTAGATAGAGGCGGCTTTGGCATAGATGTACCTAGGGGAGAAAACCTCAACAAGGTGTTTTGGGCCTGACCTGGGGTATCATGGTACATGAAAATGGGCCTTTCTGTACTCTTGGTTAAGACATTCCCAAGGGATACGCATGGGTAAATTCGTAGGCTTAGTATGAACCATTATTAAGGAAAAAAATATTCTCTTAAGAATATTTTTTATAATGTAGATCATGAATAAAATATATTAAAGCCTATATATTATTATATTAATGAAATAAAATCTATTTATACGTAATCTATTTTTTCCATGGATTACCCTTTATGTGTTACCCCTTACTTTTCTTTTATTCCATCCCATGGCCAGTAATAAGAGGACTCGGGCTAACAACTAATGTGAAGACCAATTTGATGATTATTCTAATGAGATGCACAATATTATGAGAGTAAGAATCATGAAACTTGTCATGATAATGTCTCAGTTAACTCAGGATTTAAATATAAACATGGGTCATGAAGAATGTTCAACCCCCCTTAGAAAGTGAAAGTCTCTATCGAGTGCTTCATGAGAAAAAGGCCTCCTACTTTTAATGGATCATCCGATCCTTCAATCACTGAATAGTGGATCAACTCCATTGAAAGGATCTTCTACATACTTCAATGGTCTTCACATGATAAGGTTCTTCTATATGCTTATCGTATAGAGGGGGAAGTCGATCAATGGTGGACATTGACAAAAAATATGTTTCCTGAGGAGGAGATCAAGGAATTGCAATGATAGGATTTATGGAATATGTATTTCAATAAATATTTTCCATGAACCATCTAACATATTATAGAAGGGGAATTCCATTCCCTCATGAAAAAAGACCATGAATCCATCGGAGTATATGGGGAAAATTCACAAGACATGCACGATACGCCTCCCTCTTTGTTGTTATCCTATAATTCATGGTTGACCACTTCTTTGGTGGGATGAATCCTAGCATGCAGAAAGCCCTAGGAATATGTGACTTCGACAGCTATGAAGAAATTTTCTAATGTCCCCTCAATGTGGAAATAGAGATCTGTGATACATAGGGGTATCATGGGGATACGAAGAGTTAGGTAGACATCATTTCTAGTGGTCTGATGGATAAATCCAACGGTGTTAAGAATATAAAGCACCCCACTTGCCACTGGTGTGGAAAGAATCACCTCATAAAATTCCTGAAGGGGATGTGGAAATGCTTATGGGGTGGAATAGAAGGGTATCATGATTTTAACTGTCGGCAATAAGTACCTACGTCTACGAAAGAGGATAGAAATACTCTGTTAGAATCTAAACGCATTGTTCACTACTTTAACTTCAAATAACTAGGGTAACATTCAAATCAGTTCCCTAAGATAACAGTTTTCGGAGGCAACCAACAACCTCAAAAAAGCAGGGGCAAGCTTTTGACATCACTACCGATGAATTGATCCCCAACAATGATGTGGTGACAGGTACGCCAGTTATTCATTCATGAATAGTGAACATAATGTTTGTTTCAGGCTCGATTAATTCTATTATATTCCGAAAGTTTAGTAGATCAAATCCAACACCACCAAAAATCATCGATGTAAAAATTTCATTCTATACAGAAAATGGGGAAATCATTGAATCCCATGAATATAACTCCTCCACTAACATAATCTGTATATTGAATATTCTGTTTAACCTTGTTATACTCCCTATGGTGCAATTTTATGAAATTCATAGAATGGATTGGATTTCCTTATATAGATCCAACATAAATTGTCATGAGAGGGGAATCACACTCTTTGTGGAGATTCGACCCTTGATTTTATACAAGTGCAAGGTGGAAGATGAATCTTCTTTAGAACCATCATCTCAAAAACGGATATTACTGCCCGATGAGCATGTGAATCTAGATCATTTGATTGAGTATAAGGAGGAAACCATCATTGAAGAAATAGTTATTGTGAGAGAATTTGCCGAAGTGTATCCCGAGGAATTGCATAGTCTTCCTCCTAGAAGAGATGTTGAATTCTCAATTGATATTATACATGGGGAGTCACTAATATCATTGAATCCATGTAGAATGGACGTTGAGAAGCTTGGGGAGATGAATAAAAAACTATAGGAGAATCTGGATAAAGGGTTTATACACCAAAGTGCTTCACCATGGGGTGCACCAGTCCTCATCATCAAGAAGAATGATTTGTCAAAGCGCCTTTTCATCGATTATCGTGAGCTTATAAAAATCAAAATAAAGAAAAAGTGTCCCCTCCCACGAATTGATGACATGTTCAATCACCTTCATGGAGAAAAATACTTCCCTAAGGAAGATTTGTGGTTGAGATATTATCATGTAAGGTTGAAGAAGGAAAATATCCCCAAGATTGTTTTTTTGTACAAGATGAGGGCACTAGGAATTCATATTAATTCCTTTCAGCCTAACCAATTCTCTAGGAATCATCATGGACATGATGAAAAGAGTCTTTAGAGATTACCTTGAAAATTTATTGGTAGTATTTATTGATGATATTATAATATATTACAAAACATTGGAGTATCATGGGTAGTATCTAAACACTTTACTAGAGACCTTGAGAAAGGATAAGTTCAATGAAATGTACAACAACTATGATTTTTGGTTGATGGAGGTCTCATTATTGGGCCATATCATCACAAGAAATGGTATACCTATTTATCCCTCTAAGATAGCTAAAATTGAGGGATGGCCGAGGCCAACATCGATTATGGATATCCATAGCTTCTTGGGGTTAGATGGATATTATCAACAATTTGTGAGAAATTTCTCATGATTGTCTAACCCTCTTACAAATATAAATCGGAAGGGATTAATTTTTTCATGGAGTGATTAATGCAATGAATGCATCAAGGAGTTGAAAAGAAGTCTTATCACTACACTCATTCTCACTTTATAGACAATGTGAGAACATTTTTTTGTTTTATGTGATTCATAGAAGAAGGGTCTGGGATGTGTGTTGTTGAGAAATAAATTATTCATTTCCTATTATTCAAGGAAATTGGATGTTCAAGAAATGAATTATCTGACACATGATTTGGAGTTTTCTACAGTGATCTTCTATTTAAAATAATTTTGGTATCATCTCTTTGGTGTGAACTGTGAAATATATACTGACCACAAAAGCAACAAGTATATATTCATACAGAAAGATATGAACATGAGCCAACGAAGATAGTTAGAGCTGATCAAAGTCTATGCCTTCCCAATCCATTATCACCTTGGGAAGGAAACAAGGTGGTAGATGACCTATGTAAAAAGGACCCAATGATTCTATAATGGATGAGAATTGAAAAGGATCCAATGTATTTTGATTTGATGAAGATGGACATGGTAATAATAAAGAAGGGAAGATCATCAATCCATTTAAAAATGATTTATCAACAAACTCATTTGGAAAATTTAAAGGATGCTCAAAAGGGCGATTTTGGAATTCATAAGAATGTAGAAGCTATTAGAAAAGGTAAATCTTCGGAGTTCACTTTTAATGTAGAAGGAATTGTGATATTTGGGAAATGACTATGTTTTTCATCAAGTCCAATGCTGAAGAAAGAACATTTGGGTGGTACACATAGTTCAAATTTATCTATTCACCCAGGAAACAAAAATATGTATCGAGATCTCCAAGAGAATTACTGTTGGGATAATATGAATAAGGATATTCCTGAGTATACATCATAGTTCATGGTGTGTCATTAAGTGATGGTAGAGAGGCAAAAGTCTAAGGGGATGATGAACATTTCCAATACCATCATGGAAATGGGAGAACATCACCATGGTCTTTGTCACAGGACATCTGAATACATCCAAAGGCAACAATGCAATCTAGGTTGTTGTCGATCATCTTACCAAGGCTGCACACTTCACGGCTATTCAGGAGTATTTCTCATTGGATCAACTGGAACAGATATATATCCAGGAAGTGGTAAGGATTCATGAAGTACCACTATCTATTGTATCTACTAGAGATCTATGATTCGCTTCTATATTTTGGAAGAATCTTCAACATGATCTGGATACTGAGCTGAACATCAGTACATATTATCATCCTGAAACTAATGGCCAATCCGAGCGGACTGTCTAAAAACATGAGGACAAGTTGAGAGTTCACTCAATGTACTTCAAATGAGGATGGAATCAACATCATCCTCTTTTTTAGTTCTCAAACAAAAACAGTTTCTACTCAAGCATTAGAATTGAACCATATGAAGTGATGTGTGGGAAGAGGTATAGAACACCGACATGTCGGGATGTAGTCTTTGATAGTAAGCTGCTTGGAAGAAAAATGGTCGAAGAAATGATGGAGAATTTGAAAACCATTCAACAGCATATCAAGCCAACCCAGAGTTGACAGACGAGTTATGTAGATAAACGTCGATGAGACCTCGAGTTTAAATTTGGAGACATTGTATTTCTATGCATATCTTCTTGGATGAAGGTCATGGGGTTTTTCAAGATAGGGAAGTTATTTCCTAGGTAAATTGGCCCATTTGAGATTCTTCATCATGTCGTGGCTATGGCCTATCGACTAGAACATCCACCTACCCAGGCCATAGTTCTAGATGTTTTTCATGTATCCCTCTTATAAAAGTTCATACCAAACCCGTCACATGTACACTCTTAGAGGTAGTACAGCTAGAGGAAGATTTTTCTTACGAAGAGAAAATAGTGATGATCTTAGATCATAGGGAAAAATTGTTATGAAATAAGACAATTTCCCTCATGAATGTATTGTGGAGAAACCACAAGTTTCATGAAGAAATGTGGGAATCAGAAGAAGTGATGAAGCAGAGTTACCCTCATTTGTTTTTGTGTGGGAAAATGAAATTTCAAGGGTGAGATTTCTTATGTGGGAAGATTTTAACGTCCCATACTTTCATTATTGAAAATTCATCTCGATCTAAATAAATTTTTTATTATATAAAATTTATATATAAAATGGTAAATTCATTGGTTTTATGTTTTTCTATTTTAAATTATTGTAATGAATTATGACTATTGGTAATATAGTAATTGAACTGTGATAATATTATTAGTATAAATATACAGTTTTAACAAATCCAATTTACCAAGACAAAGGAAGTGATGGAATAATCAAGTAGACTTTCCCCATATGAAGCCCATTTTCTGGAGCAGAGATAGGAGGTGGAGTCATTGGGGATCTCTCTTGACCAAGCCCAATCGGAGCTTCAACACGTTAAGCATGAGAGGAACCGACTACGGGAGAAGGGGAAGTAAATAGATATTACCACCCGAGCGATGTTATCTGAGCCACCCCAATAGTCTATCACCATCACAAACCTTACCCTTAGGTCTTATGTGGGTGTTATAAGGCTTTATATTACAAAATCGTAGAACTATGTTTATGTACATTATTATCATATAGAGAATATACACTCATTTTATTATTGTTACTTTGTAAATTGCTTTAAAAGAAAAAATAGTATTTTTAATTAATATTGGAATATAAAATCTATTTTGATGAATTAATATACTTATTAATTAAATAATATTTTAATAATAATATTATTATTAAACAAATTTTTATTAAATATAAATGATCATATAATTTTAAGAATGCAATTGTAATTTTTTTAAAAGTTTGAAAGTTGTTTTTCTCAAAACCCATGATTTTCCAATAAATGTACATTTTTTATTTTAAAAGTGAAAATATACATATTTATAAAATTATTTAGATAAAATTATTATTATTTTTAGAATCAAGATGTTGATATTATAAAATGGTTATTTTTTAAAAAAATTCTGAGACACTTGAATTTTTGGGTAAAAATTAAATATTATTTAAATATAACGTGTGTTTTATGACATCATAATGACACAATAGTGATGTAAAAAAATACTATAAACATTAATTTCATCATAAATATGTTTTACCATTAATATAATGTGATTTTAGGTTAGATTGATTTATCTTACAAAGCATTAGTGGACCCTCCAAGACTTATAAAACATTTTAGCTTTTTAAATTGTTTTCTATGATAGTGTGACTCACCTCCACATATGAAACCCAATTATTTTAAGATGATAGTCAATTTAACTTATAAAATATTGTATTCCAATATCCTTTTGATAAATCCATTTGAAAAAAAACATGGTTTGTTTTGTGGTTTTGATTTGTTTAATGTGTGGTGTCCCAAACCTCAATAGTTACGATTTCCCTCTCATTTCCTATATAAACCCACCCAAGCTCCCACTTCCTCTTTACTCAAAGACTTTGGAGTTTATCCAACCTCTGCCCTAATCTCTCTATAATCCTCCTGTTTCTCTCCAATCTCCCATGAAGCCTCTCAAAATCCTCTCCCAGGCCTTTGGTAGCACACATCCAAGTTAGGGATTCCCACTTTCCTTATTTATGTCCTAGTTTCCTTGTATTGTTATTCCATTTTACTTTAAATTATAAATTTAGGGGTATTATTTCACCCCCCCCCCCAAGAAATACCTCTTTATGTTTTAATTATGGTAGACCCCTTTATCTCTCATTAATGCCTTCCATGTACACATGTTACTATAATGAACTTCTGTAAGGATTTTCTCTCTCCCCATTTACATTCAAACAATTCTTTTGTATTATATATCTAAAATCCATTACATTAGTTGGGACATATATATATATATATATGACACCCTTACTTTCAATTTCATTTACATATGATGATACACCCCATTATCACCCATCATATATTTTTATGAATTTTTACTTCACGCCATTACGCTGCAGAAATTGCACTGATTTTCCAAGCCAATGTCATTGTGTAGTGAATACAATGCCCATTTCTCAATCACGAGTATTCATATTTATGCACAATTACATATTTATTATAAGGATTAATCTATGTATTCCACATAACTTTATCATGGACTAAATTATAATGATTAATTCCATGTTGTATGATCCATGTGGCACACTTATTCATGAAATGAAATGATTTTGAAGGGTCGCTAGTAGAAAATGGTTTATAATGTCGGTTTTTTAATTTTTTACGTCGGTTTTTAACTGACTTCAAAGTCGCCGATGTTAAAAATATGATTTTTTACGTCGGTTTTTGTAAATCGATGCGAAAACTGAATTACATTTGTTTTTTGGCATCGGTTTTGTAAAAAACTGATGCCAAAAAAAACTAAGTCATATCATTTTTGGCGTCGGTTTTCATAAAACCAATGTGAAAAATAAAAACAAATTGATGTTGGTTATTTTAAAAACCTAACGCCATAAATGAAAAAAAAAATATTTTTGGCGTCGGTTTTCAAAAATGTCGACGTCAAAAAGAAAATTTTTCTTTACTATGTTTTATATCATTTCCAAATCATTGATTTGAAATGTTGTGGACCTAAAATGGAGTTACAGATCAAAAGTTATCACCATCAGAAGTTGAACCTATCAAAGTTTTGATTGATACAACTCGTTTCAAAGATAACATGATAAACAAAAATTAAAATCACATACACCAAATGAAATAAAATAATCATAATACTACAAACATATTTCTATGGTTTCAGGGGCATCCATCAAAACGATATGTTTTTTATCATCATATAACTTGTATTCAAAAATGAGAATGAATCATCGTTATAAGAAAGCTAATCGAGTTGTTTAGAAATGAATGATAATAATAATAAAAAAATGAATAGAATATGTACCATGTTCAAATTAACGATTGAAGTCACATTGAAATCTTGATTGAATCGACACTGTTGAAAATGATGAACGAAGGAGAAACTGGATATATATATAGTAAACCGAAATATTTTCAATTTCTTTGTATGAAAATGTAGGCTGGATTTTAAAAAGTTAAACGTGCTTTGTGAAAATAATTGAAATTTTGATCCCGCGTTACACTTTGGCGTCGATTTTGTTTGAAACCGACGGAAAAGAATATTTACATTGGTCTTTTGGCGTTAGTTGTTTAGAAAACAGACGCCAAAAATGTCAATCGATATCCTTTTTGGTGTCGGTTTTTAAATAAACCAATGCCAAAAAGTTAAAAAAATCTTTGGAATTGGTTTTTTAACAAACTGACACAAAATGTATAAAAATAAACTTTTCAGGTCGGTTTTTTTACAAACCGATGCAAAAAAAATATTTTTTTTTGCATCAGTTATTAAAAAAACGGACGCAAAAAGATGAAACACTGTAATTGTTTTTTTAATTTTTTGTCATCCGTTTTCATAAAAACTGAGCCCAGAAATATATTTTAGCTTTTTGTGTGCGTTTTTTTAAAAACCTACGCTAAAATATATATTTTTTGGCATTGGTTTTTAAAAAAATAGACGCGAAATGTTTTTTTTAAAATATTTAGCATCAGATTGTTAAAAAACCGATGAAAAAGATTTGTTTTAAAAATTTTATGGCATCTGTTTTCATAAAAACGGATGCCAAAATATATATTTTTTAGTTTTTTTCGTCGGTTTTATTAAGAACTGATTCGAAAAAAATTATTTTCCCTTTTTGGTGCTGGTTTTTAAAAAACAGACCCAAAAATTTCACCGCAAAAATTATTTACGTCAGTTAATAAGAAACCAATGTCAAACTGGCGACGTTAAAAATCATTTTACTACTAGTGGGTGCCTCTTAATAGCACTCCAATGCATTGGGTAAAGTATAGTATCATGATACATTGTGTGAAATGAGTGTTGAATCATGATAATTCATGTCCAAAGAGGGGTTACTCTTATTTCATGTGCAATGAGGGTTAACTCATGATCGCTATCCAATGATCCTTGGCTCATTCTAATTACATATAATGTGTTGTTGCCAGATTTCCATGTAATGATTATAATACTTTCTCATGCCTTTATTTTCATGATTGTCTTGTGATCCATTGATATTCCTATTTTCTTAAATGTATTGTATTCCGAATTTTATTCCATGTTTATTCCCTTAATGGGATTTATATCTCACCCTTTTCTTATGAAAGTCCTTAGGTTTTCCCTTGAAATGATATTTACTAAGGAATGATATGGTCATGTAAAGGAATTTTTCAATAAAGATTTTGTGTTCTATATTTTATGTTGTTATGTAATCTTCACAATCCCTAAATAAACGTGACCCATTGAACTTCCATGTTGTATAAATTGATTGTTTTACGTAATAAATTAGTTTTATTTATTTAATAAAGGGCATGGTTGTTATAGTGATATCATGCAAAAAATAATTTTTATTGGTTTTTTTTCAACAATTTCAATATCTTTATGAGTTTCATTTGTTAAAATTTAGATACTTTATTATAAAATCATGCACATTATTTAATTGGATGGCTTGTTAAATATTAAATTCTATTAGATGAATGATTTATCATTACTTTTTTCGTTCATATCCATCCATTGTGTTCAGGAATGGTTTTTATTTCAACATCGTTCCCCAATGAACACTATTTATTTACTTACTTTTATTGATGGGTGTTTACCTGTATCCAATATGTCTATTTATTAGGGAATTATTGATAATCCATTTTCAATTTTTTAGGATATAAATTTTTATTGATTTCTTAGAATATTTATTTATGTTTTTTATAATCATTATCACATATTATGAATGCATTAGAATAAAATAAGTGATGGTTACAGATCAAAATTATATATCCCCTTGATTAACTTATGTGTATAATGAGAAAAACATGTATGGATATTTGATGTATTCCTAACTAATTCAGTATTATTTCATGAAAGTGGCCTTGATAATGATAATTATGTCTTCTCTATGAGCTTGATGACAATAATTATATCTTGGATGTGCCCTTTATGGTAGGAACAAGATTTATACACTTATATATTCATTTATAATAAATGATGTTATTATTATTCATTCTATCTGTTTATTTTCATTGATATCAATTAATTTATTATTTTAACTATTTAAGTTGATCATATCATTATTATGTTTAGTTATATTTCAATGATATTTATTCTAGGATTTACATAGTTATATATTTTTATTTATTTATCATTTGAGCTCACTACTTATTATATTTCCATTTCAACCGGTTTTTAAGAAACACATTAAACATGATATGTCCAACAAGATATGATGTGTTGATAATTTTTGAGTGATACTGATGACTTTTTATGGCTTTAATAATTCATAATATCTTAAGAACATAACATACTTTTTATTAGATTTCAATGTCAATGATGGTTCATAATTCTCTAAATTTATAAACCTAAAAATTACTTTGGGATGTGCGTGATTAAATAATATTTATTGATTTTTTATTTAATGAAGGTTTTATCTAGGATTTTATAGTTGGTATCAAAGTGGGTATATAATTTATTTGTATATAGAACCGGTCCCCAGTGTATGAGTCTGAGGTGACTCAATTGGAATCAAATTAGAGTTTTGATAACTTCAGAGGACAAGATATTAGTTGGAAATAATTTAAACGTTGATACAATATGATTGATAAATTTTTTGATGTATATATATTCCTTGAGGTTAGTTTAATTTTTTTTAATATTTTTGGGATTTAGATTACCAAAATTTATTTAAAATAATATGAATATGTCAATGTATAGGATAAAAATATGAATTTTATTTAAAGTATTGAAAATTTGGTTTTACAATAAATTAAATCTCTTCCTGGATAGTATCATGTTTATGTGGCTATGAAAATGATACCACTAGGAGTAATATACCCAAATGGGTGATTGAGAATTGACTCAATCTTCACTCTAATGCACTATGAATGATCCTATGACTCCAAACTTGCTTGAATCCCCAATGGGATATTCCATATTTGATTATATGATCATTATGAATAACTATAAATGATTTATATCCTAGTTACTTCAAGGGATTATGTTAATATGCATGAGAAAACCCATCTCAATATTGACTTTGTTAAATAATTTAATGAAATAGGTTAAGCTATGGATTATATTGGTTGAACAATGAGTTATATAGGCTAGAAAATATAGAATTATATGATTACATGATATTCTCATATGTAAGACATATGAGGTTAACTTTTCATATTTCTCTTATGATGTTGATTTTTCAAAAATTATGTTAATCCATTTTGGTTTTAGTGGTTGATGGGGGTAGAAGGTTCCATGTTAATAAGGGTGCAAGGGAAATGAAATGATAGTATCAGTGATAAACACATAGAAATGGGATTAGAACTATAAGGATCCAGTCTAAAAACATTACATAATTTTGAATTAAATGAATAATTCACATTGAGGATCATTTCAGCTTTAGAGTTATAGAGAATTAGGACATAACTATTACATCGCAATGATTACAAAGTAGACATATCTACTTAGTTTCCATTTTTTCATAAAATAAAAACTCTTGAACAAATGATTCTTGTCTTGTTCCATGTTTAAAAAGCATGAAATTTCCTTGATCCCATCCTTGACCCTATTTCACTTTATATCCTCTGAAAAACATTTCTAAAACATGGGATAATCATAAAGAGCTCAGTAAGGGATATAAAAATACAGATAGAAAATATTAGTCCATGTATACATAAGAATCAATGAAATCATACTTTACTCATAAAACATATGCAGTTTAACAAAACTCATGAAATCATAATATTTATGAATAACTCATAGAAATTATAAGACATAAATGTATATTTAAAAATTCATAACATTCTTATATAGGGAATAACCCTCATGGTTACATTGGGAATACCCAACTAAGTATATTCCATAAATCTCTTCGGAGAAACCTTATTTTTTAACTCTTTCGCATTACCCAATTCATTGGAGACCTATCTCGGGATCAACCTCCCTTAGTTTATCACTGAACCAACCGATTTCATAATCAATTCCCAAGAACCATAACATAGTCATATCACATAAAACATGCATAAAGGAAACATAACATTTCCGTCTTTCAATAATAAGATATCAACACAACACATTGATATACTCAAAATATTATGAAAACCATTTACAATAACAAAATAAAATAAAATTAAAACATGGTATTTATTTTTCATTTAAAAACATTATGTCTTGTAGAGGAAGCTGAAACTCAAATAATGGTCATGGGGGCGGGAAGTCATTGTCGCCACATACGTAAGACAAAAACATTCCTTTTGACATTTAGTAAAACGCGTCGTGTTAAAAGTTTAATTTTTAGTGAAATTAAAATTCAAAAGGGTTTATTATTAAACTAATAAAAAAAGGTTGTATATAAATTGTAGTATGCCTCAATGAAAATAGATTTTTATAAAGTCCCTTAAAAAGGCGGTATCCTTATATTAAGGATAAATCAATTACATAATTATGTGTGATAAATATAAATACACACAATATAAGTTGATATTATATTTAAAACAATCAGAGGTCATCCAAACATATTCATAATATGACATAATCAGGAAGTAGATTTTTAACCCAAAGAATTGAAATTGGGTTAAGAAGTTCCCTTACAGAAAATCAACAGCCTAACGACGTCACATTAAAATTCAGAAAATGAGATGATGAGAGATAAAAAGGGTTTCAAATAACCTGGACATATAATTTACACTAATAAGGATATATAATAACATTTCCCAACATAAGAATATGTTAATTAAAATACCTAACAAAAAGAAGTCTTTTAAAAAGTGGACGGTGAAAGGTTCCCTTATCGATTTGGGTAACTTCTGAAATGTACACCCCATGAAAGAAGAAGTATACAATGTTGATGTAAATACCCATAAATGAAATTATATTACACAAAGAGTAGAATAATGGGTCTTACATGCACCACTCAAAGAAGATAGTGACAAATATAGCATGAATCTCACTGAAATAAATAGTGAGATAAAAACCCCTTATCTCGTTGTAATAAATCGATTCATACGACTAAAAGATAATATGAACCAAATGAATCACGTAATACCATGAATATAAACTGATTAATGATATTATAAATCAAATGTATGTACACAATACACCCCATGTAGTAAATAATTGGAGAAAAATGGAAATCTCACGGAATTAAAAGTGAGATAAGAAATCCCCTTACCTCATGTCCGACTTGTCTGGTTCGTTCCATTATATTTTAAAATAATAAACATTGGTCAATTTATAATTGTTTAAGGGTTTCCATTAAAGTTTATTATTTAATTAATATCACATATTATCTTGTTATTATAATTAGTTATTTATGTGAGTTTATATCATATGTTTTGTCAATGTTCAATACATGAGTCAGTAATGACCTTGTTTGAAGAGAATTGTCCATGTAGTTATAAGTACATCTTCTCTGGAAATGTGTTCATGATTTAAATATCATATATATATATAGTATATATGTATTCAACAATATTCCATAATGTTTGGAGAAAAGAAATGAAATGTACCGTTCATGGAGACGGTAGGCCGTATGTACGCATGAACGCTACTTTAATTTTTTATCATATTAAATGACATTAAAACGAAATTAGACATAGATATATTACAATTACACTATAATATATATTTTTTAATAGGTATAATATTTTAATTAATTAAATTATTTATTAATCCCTTGTTTGGAAAGAACGAGTCACATCACTTGAGGGGGTGGTAGTCCACACTTCCTCATATGAAATTATCGCATTTTCACAACATGAAAATCATAAAGTAATGTTTTAAATAAAAAATACAAGAGATTGTAGAGGAAATAAATATAATATATATCATATATTAATATAGTTCCATAATATTGGCCACCATGAATGGTGTAAAACGAAGATTGAACAATCATCGTTTCGTGAGACAATAATTCGCCACCCACAGAAACATTATGTTCTATAACCATTAGATCGAGGTGTGTTTGTGTGTAGGTAGAACCCTTATCATAACAACATACTAGTATATTGAGAATACTGGTGTTTTTATGGGATCAAATAATAAGAAGATAGTGATTAGTGAAGAAGGAAAACAAATGAAAGAAACTCGAGAGAATACATTAACTCTATATCGGGTAACTCTTTTTGATTTGAGCCAAAGGCATCCTTGGAAAAACTTCTTCCCAATGTGAGGCTTCTAAGAGTGATATAGGGATGTGGAGTGTTAATTTGCGTAGAGTATGGACGATCCAATGTATTTATATGTGTGGGTAAGGGGTTAGATGTGGGGTCCTTTTATAAGAGGGAGGAGATTCACTTTTGGAAAGTCTTGAAATGTTACTTTATTATAAAATTATTTTCGGATTTTAAAGGTACTACAATGATATATATCGAGGATAAGGTAATAAGGGTTCTAAATAAACCCGTGTAATAGGTTTTCCACAAGTTTAAGTTTTATATTTTACCCTATAATTTCATTTTATTTAAATCGTTCATTAATGAGGTAATCACTACATCATCATGGTGTCATAAATATATTTATTTATTTAATGTCTATAATTTATAAATAAAATTCCATGATGTAGGAAATCTTTTTATATTTCCAATTACTATTTATTGTATAGGTGATCATTTATGTAAAGAATATTAAAATTGTTTTAATAAGGATATACAACCCTTTGTTATATTTCTCTTCTTTTAAAAAATATTGTCATAAATATCACTATAACACCCATGTGACTCCTTGGGCCCTCATGTTTGGTAAAAAGCTTCCCATTGTCGGCCATGACTCAAAAATGATGATTTGGTCACATGTTGGTGTTATTTTATATTATTATGATATTATTTTATTACACAAAACTACCCGATTACTAATTAATCATGATAATTAAAGATAATTATCATCGTTACTATTGATAAAGTCCGAAAACAAAAGAGTCATAATTATATAATTTGGAAAATATTATTTCAAATATGGATTCCATTTTACCAAATTCCAAACACAGAAATTTTGGTAATTAATTAAAAAATAATTTCTGTTGTCATAACCAAAGAAGAGTTTTTTAGTAATAAAATTTATCAAAAGGTTGACTTATTTTTACATCCAAATTAAAAGTGAAATTACTTCCAATGGAGAAAATTGTTTCATGTGATAAAAAATTAATTAAATTACACTTTAAAACCAATTAAAATAACCATCTAACTTTATAATTAAATTTGATGAAAAAGCAGTTTTGAAGTAGACTGCAGTATTTTTCACTATTCATTAAAAATGAACATTAGTCAGAAAAATACCAAATATTTATCCAAAGTAAATTTAATTTTCAAAATTAAAAAATGATTTCCATTTTACCAAATACAAAACATATAAGATTAATTAATTAATTTTATAATTAATTCTGGTTGTCAAAATAAATAGCGTGTTTTTAAGAAATAATATCTATCAAAATATTGACACTTGTTTATGTCCAATTTCAAAATGAAATTTATTCCAATGACCACAATTGGATTAAATGGAAAAATATATTTCAACTAAACATAAGTCACCATTAATAGATAATATAACCATATAAATAAATTATATTAAAAGGCGGTTTTGAATTAAAATACAGAATTTTCACTGATCATTAAAAAAATTGAACATTATCGGAATAACAAGAATAATTTACAAAAAGTACATTTTGACGTACAAATTCTAATAAAGGATTTTATTTTTTCATATATAACATATAATATTGACAACATGTAGTTTTAAAAAGGTATTTCAATCAAAAGGTGGTTAATCGACCTTTTAAAGAACGTTCAATTATTTATGCATAAAATTGAATTATTTTCTTATTTAAAGCCTCTAACTATTATTGGATACATGTAAAAATATTTAACAAACATATATATTCATTTTTTAGTTAGTTAAATTCATTCCTGCCATTACAATGGCTAGGCGTTAACTTCCATTTAAAATAATATAATTATATTATTATTTTGCAATGTAAGATTTCAAGGAAACTCGTTGTTACGTATTGGGTACGCCATCGAACATAACATTCCCTTTAATGTAATATTAACATTTTATCCAAAAATATTAATAAATATGAAAATTTCATATTCTTTTTTTAACTAGGATGTTACGTCCTTCAACCTTTTGTGGAATTGTGTCCTCACAATTTTAAAATGGGGCTCGATATCTTCTTTGAAAGCCCCACATCGGAAAAAGAGTAAATTAGACTATCACTTTAAAAGAGAGAATGAAAAGAAAAAAGGTCACCCAAGAAAATAGATACTAGGATTCCATGAAAAAATAGATATGGAAGTGAAAACAAAGGGTCATGTTCTGATAGAGAGTGATAGAAAACATGTCTAGGAGAAAGTTAACCACAATAAAATCACAAACATGTGATGGGTTAAACGGTATTTGATTCCCCATTTTGAAAAGATAATAGACAAATTTTTTGTTTTAATTTACTTTTAATTGAGGAATTTATTTATGAGCATAACTAAATCATAAGTAAACATACATACAAGTCATGTATACTTTCATCTCCTACTAAATATCTTACACAAACTCATAATTTCTACAAAATATGAGAATTTAGGATGACTTGTTCACATTAAGAGTGCTATAATCAACTTCTTGAGAGTCACCTAATCCAAAAAAGATGAAGTATATAGTCTCATGTATTTAGACCTTAACCAAAACCAAAATTGTTTTTATATGTTCACATAATCCTCAAGAGGATAATCCTTTATAAAAATAATTACTAACTCAATCTCCAAAATTAAACAAAAAGAACCCATGGTTCAAGGAAACCATTAAATAAATAGCTTTCCATAAAACTCTTCAATGTAATCCATACTATGATAGAAACCCCAATCTCTGATGGATTTAATCACATAGTCTTCCACGATAAATCTTATCATTTATCTCCAAATAACATCAGTTACTCTTAAAGTATCCTATTGAAAAGTAATTAACCTAATCACATGTCCTCCATGATAGGTTTATCATTTCCATAGATAACCCAAAAGAAAATTATACATGATTCATAAAATCGTATAACTAAAAAGAATTATTCATACTAGCATGGGACATAACTTAGTCTAGTGGTAGGAAATAAATAACAGTCTCACATTGGTTGTGAGTATGATTCCCACAGCATAGTCAAACGTGAAGGGTTTCCACCCTATTGGCATGTTGTCTCTTTTCAAAAAAATATATAATTTTATAACAATACCAAAAAGAGATAAATTCATCAAAAAAACCATAACATATTCTAACCACAAAGGTTATCTAATAACTTTTTATTTGCATCCCAAAATGTATTAACCGGTAATTACCTCAAACTCATGGTTCATATAAACCAAAATGGTTCTTTATCAATATATCCACAAAATGAAAGATAATTATTCCTTGAATAAAATTTTCATATATCAAACATCAAGGTTACAAATACTATAAAAATACTTCTAATGTCAACTCATCATCAAAAGAGCATTATAAATTTTAAGAATTTCACTATCTTAAAATCTACCATAACTCATGAATCCCTTATATGTTGACTTCTAACTCATTCAACATCCTTCATGATCCACTAACCATTCCTTACAAAATTATTCTGAAATACTTCTTTCCTAAAAACAAAATCATGAATCATATCCTAATATTCAATAATAGGAAAACATATGTTACGAAATAATTCATACATTTCATTTGTCATATTCAGTTTCTTCATCCTCAATTGGAATGGCATTAGGTATTGGTAAATGAATATTTGTATGATCCTGGTGATCTCATTCCTGAAACTTCATCGTAGGTCATGTGTTTGCAAAATGACCATGCACACCACATTTAAAACATTCAATTGATCCTTCAAAAATAACTTCATTCCCTATCCTAGAGTCAACTATATTCTTCTTTTTTCCATGGAAGGATCTTTCTTTATGACCTTCATTTTCACATATATTGCATCTTTCTGTCCCTTTGAAACATTTTCTTTTTTGTTTCTTTCCTCATCATTCACACATAAGTTTTTGAACATACATACGTTTATGATTATACCTAAAAGTCCGTAGTGATTTGTTTCTAGCATATATAATGCCTTATAAAAATCACTAATTTTCAGGTGGTCAATCATGACTCCAGATAGTTGGTTGATAAAAACCACAAGAGTTCTCATTGCAGCTCCTGTATCATTCAGTTGCTCATTCAGAAAACCATCACAGTTTTCTTCAAATCCACTGTAACGTTGGTGCCAGCTAGATCCTGCTGTTTACTAAAACCAAAAAGTTCAGTGTGAGTATATAAGTAAAATCACCATATAATACTATGATATAATTATTCATGTTATCTTAAACTCATTCACTATATAAAACTAACTATGACTCTTTCTAAAATATTAACCATTAAGGTAATGTCACTTATGATTAATGAATACCATAATCTCTAAAGTTATCTAAACTGGTCTATGATACCAACTATAAGACCTGACCTTAAAAATCACATAATCCTGAATTAAATTAATAATTCCCATTGAGAATCTTTTCAGGTTTCGAGTTTTAGAGAATTAGGACATAACTATTATATCTCAATGATTAAAAAGTACACTAATCTACTATGTTTCCATGTTTTCACAAAATAAATAATCTTGAACAATATATTCTTGTATATTTCTCGGTTTTAGACCGCATGAAATTTCGTTGATCCCATCTGTGACCCTATTCTACTTTATATCGTGTGGGAAACATTTCAAAAATTTGGGATGAGCATAAAAATCTTAGTAAGGGATATAAAAATACGGAAATAAAACATTAGACCATGTATACATAAAAATAAATGAAATCATACTTTACTCATAAAACATAAGAACATTAACATACCTCATGTAATCATAAGATTTATGAATAACTCATAGAAATCATAAGATAATAAGGTAACTTGAGGCCTTCATAACACTCTTACGTAGGGAGTAACACTCATGGCTACGTTTGGAATACCTATCACAGTATATTCCCTAAATCTCTATAGAGAAACCTTTGAGTTTAACTCCTTTGCATTACCCAATGAATTGGAGAGATATCTCGGGCCCACCCTCCATTATTTTATCACAGAACCACCTGATTTCATAAACAATGCCCAATAACCTTAACATAATCGTGTCATATAAAACATGCATAAAGGAAACATAACATTTCCATATTTCAATCACAAGATATCAATACAACCCATTTATATAATCATAACATTATAAAATAGTTTTAAATACCAATATAAAATAAAAGTAAAACATGGAATTTATTTTTCATTTAAAAACATTATCGCTTGTAGAGGAAGCCAAAAATCAAATGTTGGTCACAGCTTCAGAGAAGATGTTGTCACTACATACGTAAGACAAAAACTTTCCTTTTGTCATTTAGTAAAACTCTTAGTGTAAAAATATTCCTTTTGATTGAAATTAAAAGTAAATTGGTTTTATTATACAAATATTAAAATAAGGTTGTATATAAATTGAATTATGCCTCAACAAAAGGAGATTGAGAAAAAGTCCCATACAAAGACTGTATCCGTAGATTAAGGATAAATAAATTAAAAAATTATGTGTGACAAATATAAATGCACCCAATATAAGGGGATATTATGTTTAAAACAATCAGAGGTCATCCACATATATTCATAGTATGAAAAAATTAATAAGTGGATGTTTAACCCAATGAATTGAAATTGGGTTAAGATGTTCCCTTACAGAAATTCGACAGCCTAATGACGTCACGTTATAATTCAGAAAATTAGTTGATGAAAGATTAAACGAGAATTTCATCACTTAGAAATAAAATTTATAGCAATAAAGTTATTTAAGAAATATCCCAACATAAGAAGATTTAAATTAAAAGACCTAACAAAAAGAAGTCTTTTAAAAAGAGGAGGGTGAAAGGATCCATTACCGTTTTGGGTAACTTCAGAAACAGACACCCCATGAAAGAAGGACTATTCAATGCTGATATAAATACCAATAAAATAAATTATATTACACAAAGAGTAGAATAATGGGCATTACATACACCACTCAAAGAAGATAGTGACAAATATAACATGGATCTCACGGAAATAAATAGTGAGATAAAAACCACTTACCTCCTTGTAATAAATCGATTCATATGACCAAAAGATAATAAGAACCAAATTAATCACATTATACCATGGATTTAAATAGAATCATGATAATATATATCAAATTTAAGTACACAATACACCACATGAAATAAATAACTGGTGAACGATGGAAACCTCACAGAATTAAATGTGAGATAAGAAATCCCCTTACCTCAAGTCTGACTTGTATTGTTCGTTTCATTATATTCCTGAATATTAATGTTTGGTAAATTTATAATTGCTTAAAAAATTATTTTAATTTTTATTATTCAACTCATATAAAATATTATCATGTTATAATAATTAGTTAATTATGTGAGTTCATATCATATGTTTTGTCGATGTTCAATACATGAGTCAACAATGAACTATTTTAAAGAGAATTGTCCATGTAGTAATTAGTAAATAATATTTGAAATGGTGTTCATGATTTAAATATCATATATATCCAGTATATATATATTAAAAAATATTACATAATGTTTGGAGAGAATAAATGAAATTTACCGTTCATGGAGACGGTAGGCCGTATGTACGCAAGAACGCTACTTTCATATTTTGTCTTATTAATGGAATTTAAAACTAAATAAGACATAGATATATTATAATTACACTATAATATATAATTTATATAGGTATCATATGTTCATTACTTTCATTCTTTATAAATTCCATGTTTGGCATGAACGTGTCACATCACATGAGGGGGCAGTAGTCCACACTTCCTCAAATTAAATTATCTCATTTGCACAACATGGAACACATAAAGGTATGTTTTAAGTATAAAATAAAGAATAATATAGAAGACATAAATATAATATAAATCATATGTAATTATATTTCCATTATAGTGGCCACCATGAAAGGTGTTAAATGGAGATTGAACTATCATCGTTTCGTGAGGCAGTAACTCGACAACCAGAGAAACAATATGTTCTTTAACCATTTGACGGAGGTGTGTGTGAGTGTAGGTAGAATTTTTATCATAAAAAATCCTATTATAGTTAGAATACTAGTTTTATTATGGTATTAAATAATAAGAAGATAGTGGTGAGTGAAGATGGATAATAAAAGAAAAAAACTCGAGAGAAGACATTACCACTAAATCGGGTAACTCTTTTTGATTTGAGCCAAAGGGTTCCTTGTAGAGACTTCTGCCAAAATTGAGGATTATAGGATTGATAGAGGGATATGGAGAAATAATATGATCATATATTGGATGATCCAAGGGCATGAGAGGATTGGGTAAGGGGGTTGAGGTCGGGGACTTTTATAAGTGGGGGTATGGTCACTTTTGGAATGTCTTGAAATGTTACATTATTATCTAATGATTTTCAGATTTTAAAGTCCCCAAAATGAAATATTTCTTGGATAAGGTGATAAGGGTTAGAAATAAACAAATAAAATAGGTTTTAGACAAGTTTATGTCTTATATTTTACCTTATCTTTTCATTTTATTTAAATCGTTCATTAATGTGGTTATCACTGCATCCTCATGGTGTCAAAAATAAATTTATTTATATATTTTCTAAAATATATAAAAAAATATCATGATGTAGGAAATATATTTATATTTCCAATGAATATTTATATTCTAAGAGATTATTTATGTAAACAATATTAAAATTGTTTTACTTAGGATATACAAACCATTGTTATATTTCTCTTATTTTTAAAAATAATTCAATAAATGTCACAATCACACCAGTGTGACTCCATGGGCCCTCAAGTTTGGTAAAAAGCTTCCAATGGTCGTCCATGACTCAAAAAAGTGGATTTGGACACATTTTGGGGTCATTTAATATTATCATTATATTATTTTCTTACCCTTAACTACATAATCTCAAATTAACCACGATAATTAAAGATAATTATTATTGTTACTATTTATAATGTCCAAAAAATGGAAGATTCGTAATTACATAATTTGGACCTTCTGATTCAAAATATAGAATCCATTTTACCAAATTTCAAACTCATAAATTTTAGAAATTTATTTAACAATAATTCTCATTGTCAAAACTAAAGTCAAGTTTTTTAGAAGTAAAATTTATCAAAAGATTGACTTGTTTTTACATCCAATTGAAAAGTGAAATTCCTTCCAATGAACAACATTTTATTAAGTGAAAAAAAAATTTAATTAAACATTAAACCCTATTAAATGTACCATCTAACTATATAATTAACTTAGATTAAAAAGTAGTTTTGAAGTAAAATGCAGTATTTATCACTATTCATTAAAAATGAACACTTGTCAGAAAAATACCAAAAATTTAGCCAAAGAAAATTTGATATTAAAAATTCAAAAATTATGTCTATTTTACCAAATTATAAACATATAATATTAATTAATTAATTTTATAATTAATTCTCGATGTCAAAACAGATAGCGTGTTTTTAAGAAACAATATCTATCAAAAGATTGACACTTGTTTATGTCCAATTTCACAGTGAAATTAATTTAAATGACCACCATTGTATTAAATGGTGAAAATATATTTCCACTATAATTTAAGACCAATTAAAAAAAATCTATCCATATAAATAAATTACATTAAAATGTGGTTTTGAATTAAAATACAACATCTTCACTATTCATTAAAAAATCAACATTATCTGAAAAATATAAAAATTAAAAAAAGTATATTGTGATTTCCTGATTCTAAAAAATGATTTTAGTTTGTCAAATATAAAATATTAAATTGAAAAAATTATTTTTAAAAAGTGTTATCCATCAAAAGGCGGTTAAACGATCGTTTAAAGAACATTAGAATATTTATGCTTAAAATAGAATTATTTTCTTATTTTAATCGTCTAAAATTTATTGGATAAATGAAAAAATATTTAAGAAATATATATAGTCATTTTTTAGTTAGTTTTGTTCATTTCTTCCATTACAACAGATAGGCGTTAACTACCATTTAAAATAATATTATTATATTTTTATTGTGCAATGTAAGACTTCAATGAAACTTGTTGTTGCGTATTGGGTATGCCATCAAACATAGCATTCCTATTAAAGTAATATTAACACTGTATTCACAAATATTAATAAATATGAAAATGTAAAATTCTTTATTTACCCGTGATGTTACACGAACTATAATGTCTAGTGACTATGAGATACCAAATATTGTAAAATATTATTAATAAAAAAACATAGTTGAAATGGTTAACACACTAATGAATAAATGGATGGAGTCTCAAATAATTTATACATACGATGATGATAAATGAAATAATATTCAATTTATTTCATGAATATGTTCTAGAAATATTCATGAGGGAATTTAACATAAGGGGGTTGACAGAGTCTTTATGTGTGAACATGAAGGCCATATTACTCAAAAATGAATGGAAAATAAGGAAGCTACAAAAATATGTTTCTGTAATTGCAATGTAGTTGGGAATTATGTGACTCAATGTCCAATATAAGTGTGAAAAATCGAAATAGTCACCAACAACCACGTTAACATGGAAAATCCAGTGAAACTACAACTACTGTATTGGATAATTTCTTTTCACACTTATTTTCTAATTTATTTTTCCATGAATGTTTTCACAAACCATTTGATATTGAGGTAAAAATTAAAACATTTGGTGGTATGATTAAAATTAAATAATTTTCGTATTTTGTGGGAATTTATTGTTTATATAACTTGATATTCCTCTCATATTAAAATTTTAGGTGAAATTAGGAATGAATTATATATTTTTATAATGATATTAAAATAATTATTCATATTATTAAATCACACTCCAAATCCTAAATTAATATATCACCATTTAGTTGTGTATAGTTTATTATTATTACCTATAGAAATAATTAGTATAATATGATTCAAATTATGAGGATGATGTTTAATAATGTGGGTTTAATGTTACACTCCAACACATTAACATTTTATTACCTTTAAATAAGTTTATGTGTTCAATATGTGGGTCCACACGAAACACCAAACCTAAACAAAATTGTGATATATGTAGATTAAATATAAATAATTATGAATGTATGTTAAAAACTAGTCTTTGATTTAGAATAAATGAATATATGTAACTTCTTTATGAAAAATTTATATAAATAAGATATATCATACTTTTAAAAGGAATGAAATAACATTATTATAGCTAAAATAATATATGATCATTTTAAACAAAGAATTATATTTTTCTATTTTTTATATTCTATTCTTTTTTTATTACAAGAAACTTATGATTATTTATTCTTAATTAAATTAATATTAATAAGTGGTTAACTTTAATTATTTAATGATTAGAAGCAAATTGAAATATAGATTGTTGTCTAGATATTAATTTTACCTACATAAATTGTTTTTCATTATTTTTTTTAAATATTTTTAAATTTTAAATTTCTCAATTTTGGATTTTTAATTTTGAAAAAATTATATTTTTATTCAAAATTGTAATATTTTATTAATATAAATTTTTTATTGTTAAAAAAATACTTATATTAAAGAAAATTGTGAAATATACAGTTTTCATAAATACTATGAATTAATGAAATTATTAGAATATAAGTATGTCATAAATTTTTTTATTTTTCAATAATAATATATATTTTATGAGTGAAATTATAAATACAAATATATTATTTGTAGTTTATAAACCTATATCTGATTTTTAGATGATTCGAAATATTTTTTTCCAGAAATTGAATTTAATTCAATATACATTTTTTATTTTAAAAGTAATTATTATAACTTTTAAAAATTGAATAAAATAAAATTGATATAAATTGTTTGAATAATAGTTTCAAAATTATTTAATATAAACTATATTATTGTTAATAATAATGGAAAAATTACCAATGTAAAAAATTGTTATCGTTGTAGGTGTAAATTAGCGTTAAAACGATTTAACCTAGAGAAAATGGGTAAATCATGAAAAAAAACTTGTATTATAATGATTTTTTTAGAAATTATCAACCTTATATATTCTATAATATATGATTTCTCAATTTTTCATCCACTTCCCTTGAGAGTGACATCCCATTATTAAAAATTTATGGGTATTTATAAGAATTTCATAACTTATTAATTATAAAAATGTCCTATCAGCAGCACTTTAAAAAACACTCCAAAAATTCAATTTACCCCATAAAAACATCCATTGTATATTTCCCGATAATCATATATTTATTATAATAGCTTATCATTTAAATTTTTTACTCTAGGACCACAAGTTCCATTGAATTATCCTAGGAAAAATCAATGTTCTTAGCATGGACCATTGTTTTTTCCCAATATATTTACATTCAATAAAACCATTATAATTATAATTTTATCATACCTATGTTGAGAAATTATTAATATTTATATAATTAATGTCATTATTCTTTGTTAACAACCATTAACCACCTTTCGCCTCTTCCCTACAAAATGTATACATGATTCATGTTTATCTGTGGACTACCGTTTCCATGAAAATACATATTTTCTTTTCCTTCACTTCCTGACATAGATGTCCCAAAAATAGAAAACAATAATTATTTATTATATATAACTTTTTTATTATGCTGATATAATAATCTAAATAATTATGATATTGTGTTCTAAATAAAATGAAATCATTATCCATGCATATGTTGGAACTATTACCTCAAGGGAATGATCTCTTCAAATTTTTTTCCAATATAAATTAAAGTAATAAGAATGTGTATTAGGGGTAAATATGATTTTATATCGTTATTAAGGATCTTTTAAGTAATATTTAATATCCTATTAATTTTATAAATAATAAATAGTTACAACAAAATTAACATTCTAAAATAGGCCTAATAAGTGAAAAATACTTTTATTCATATTATGTATTATTTTCATATCAATTATTTATTATTATAATTAATTAAAACTATAATATATAATTCAAATAAAATGATATTAATAATATTTTTATTTTGGTATAATGATATTACATCTAAAACCATGTCAAAATCATTCTTTAAATAAATGTATGTTCATGTCTCGGTTAGTTTAACAATTAATTTGAACAATACTTTGAACCAATATCATGAATTACTATGAGAAAATAATTAATAATTTAATATTATATAAATATGTCAAAAATATATATTTTTGGTTTTGTATTGGGTATATTATTCATATACACATTAATTAAGTAACCACTTTCATTCATTAAAAATCACAAAAACATTATCACCGTTGATTTCAGTTTCATTTCTTGTTATCATCACTACCCGGGAACTACATTATAACTATATAAATATCATGAAAAATATATTATAGTACAATTAATGATATTTGGATGATATTTTTTTCAAAATAGGTGAATAAGAATAACATTTTTGTGAATCTAGTTCAAAACGATAATGATTACACACACCCGATAATAAAATAAAAAATAAATAAGTAAAAATCATATACAGAATGATTATAAAGAATATTATAAATGTAATATATATTAATAATTTCATGAAATATGTTATTAAGATAAATACGTTTGTTATATTGGAGGTTAGATGGAGTTCATGAAAGCTAGGATAAAATGTATGTGTTTTCTAGGTGTTAATTATGATTTTTTGAGAAATAATACATTTTTTGAACCATGGTTTTGTTGAATGATGTATTTACAAGAAATTAATTTATTTTTATAATATTATTTTTAAATTTTTTGGTATTTAATAATCTAAAAAATAATTAATTGTTTATATTTTAATTGTGTCAATTTTTACCCCAATAGTAAGGATTCTTGGTAACTCAACTTCTATAAATTGAGTCATGATCATATGTTGCACTCAATTCATATATGTTGTTTATGTTACACCCTTAATTATATTATGTATTATTTTGTTTTTTTTTTGTTTATTTACATTCCTACAAAACAAATCCCAGTTTGGTATTTCTTACCTTATAAGAATGTTTCTAATAAGAGGTGTTAATCACTAAAATATCCATTATTTGATTTATAATTTTTTATCATGATAATTTTTCTTCTTTTCATGGGTTTTAGCACCCAAATATTATAATATATTGTATTTAATAATCCCCTTTTGAATTTTTTTAAGTATTAATAATTTTTTAATACTCTTTTCATAATGTGGGTATTCAACAAAGGAATTTTCAAATTATTGAAATTTTTTGTCTTCTATCATTATCAAAAGATTTATCATTGGATCCAAAATTAAAATAAAGAAATTATATAATTTTCAAGGATATATTATTTAATATTAATTTTAAATGAAAAAATTTTCAATTAAATTTACTTCTCCCTTTAAAAATCTAAGTTTCAATGTTACAGCAAGTATGTATTTTTTGTCAATGATATCATTTTTTCTAAAATATATTTCAGGTTTTCACCTCTATTTTAATTAAAAAATTAAAATTTATTTACACTCATGAGATATATGTTACATTATTTATCCTTAAGTAAATATCTATGTTTATAATTTTTGCGATTGAATTGATGGTATCGAAAAATTAAATTACTGATCCCTTATTTTGTGAAACTTTTAGAAGCATTCTTTTGGAAGGATGTTTTTTCCATGTCAAAATTATTCCGGGATTTCATTCTTATACTAGGGATATGTTATTTTACAACCTTTTTCCGTATTTACATGGATGAATTATGAAATTAAAATTTCTAACTGAATAATGAAATTTCAATACATTTATGTTACATATATATCCATTTTGTGTAGGATTAGACATTCAACCAGTGCCCTTACACTATAAACAATAATTATTCCATTGACATGATTAAAGAGTGTCAACCCAAAGACCATATGTTCATTGAATGAGGAAATATTGAGACTTTCCATACTCTATTTATTTTTATATATTTATATTGTTAAATCAAGTAAGCTGATTATGCATAGCTTACAAATTATCTCATATGATGAATACATTAATATTAAACATGTGATTTGTGGGGACAGATGTTATATATCCCCTCGATGCATTATAAGGTCTCATGAGACAAACATAGATTTATAGTCTGTATATGTTTTCAAAATATAGTAATATTTATTAAAAGTGATCTTGGTGAAATGAATGATTACTTGGATATAACCATTACAAGAATAAAGATGTCTTGAAAGGAGCCTTTACAGATTGACCAAGATGTCTGGCAGTATTCATTATATCACCTTGAATTCAATTATTATTTCCCTTGTGATCTACTAATTTTCATTTTTATCCACTGATATATTTTCCTATGTTTTAGTTGATTGTGACCTTAGGATTATAATCATTCCCACCTTATTATTTAATCAATTTTTATGACATTATTTCCTTAGTTTTTTGTCTTCCCTTATGTAGATTTTGATCTCACACCTCTTTATGTTTTGATTTCACCATGTTATATAAAAAATCATTATACATGATATGTCCAATAGGATATCTTGTGTAGAAAATATGTGGGATATGCTGAAGAATTATTATGGCCTAACAATCTCATAATATTGTGGGTGAATAATGTCCCTTTTTGGATTTATTAGTTAATGACGAGTCTATACTCTCTAAAAAATTAAATCTAATTAGTTATTAGGGATATAAGATATGTGATAATCATTATTGATTTGATTAATTATGGATTGATTTATCCATTCTTATACTGTTTGTATCAATGTGATTAGATATAGTTTATGATTATGGCACCAAGCATGGGAGCACATGTTTTGGGTAGCTTAGTTTTTATCATGGTAGGTTTTAAATAAATTAAGAAGTGTGAAGTTTGTTGAAGTTAATTTAAGGGTTTTAATATATTATTGACAATAATTTTTTAGGTATAGATAATCCTTTATGGTTGTTGATGTAATATTGAAAATTTTGAGGATTATGATAAGATAATATTGTTGAATATCCAAGGCTAGGAATAGAATGATATCTCAATTTTTTTAAAGTATTAGTTTGTAGTTTTCCTCTAAAGAAAATCATTATTTAAATTATTGAATGTGGATGTAGTGGTGGAACATATTTGTGTATGTGTAATCTCCCTGAAAAATTATGATTGATAATTAACTCGATCTACACTCTAGTGCTCTATGAATGGATCTAATATTACACACATGGTGAGACACTACCAGGGGATATTCCTTGTTTGATTATATTCTCATTAAAAATCACAATGAAGGGTCAATTTCCATGTTACTTCATTGTATTAGGTTAATGAGTATATTAAATCCCAAAAAGAGTGATTCAGGTTGATACTATAACTATATAGCTTGATATATGGATGATTTAGTTTGAACTAAGAATGATATAGGTTGTACAAAAATAAAAATAATATTAAATTATAGAGTGATAAATTAGGTTATCATGAGGTTAAATTTTAAGAATTCTGGTATCACAATTATTTTTCATTACACATTTTCACCTCTTTTTGTTATAGTAATTGATATACCCAGAAGAGAACAAGATATCAACAGGTGTGAGGGAAATTAGTGACTATCTCAACAATCCACCCAAAAAATGGGATTCGGACTAAGAATTTTATGGATTATTCCAAATATAATATTTTTAATTATGATTATTCATGTGAAAATAGTTTTAATACTAAACACACCAAAGAAGGGAAGTAAAGAGTCAAAATGAATTTTATGGAATAAAGATGATAAAGGAAAGAACATTAAATTTCATTCATGATAAATGATCAAAGTGAATTATGAGTGAAATTTCCATAATGGGATAAATATATTCTATAAGTGTTGATATAAATGAAATCACACTTATATATGTAATGGAATGAGAGAAGATGAAAAAATTTCTTACTTAAATTTTAATGTATTTGGAAAATATTCAACTCAATGTCCCAATCCAATATCCAAGGTGACAAATTGTCAAAAAAACCATGAGAAGAAGGAAAATACTATGAAACTACTAATACTAAATTTATATTGATTTTTCACTATATATTTGACAGAGTATCATGTCATAAATTTTTTTTTTCTTTAGTACGTTGAGTAAAAAATTAAACACATGGTGGTATTGTTACTATTAAAAAAATTTCAATGTTTGTGGGAAGTTATTGCTTATGATACAAGATCATTATATAATAGAATAATTATGTATGAAATTAGTTATTGGTTATCTTCCACTATAATGTGATTATAATAATTTCATATAAATAAAGGCTACATTTAATAGGAATTTTATTCATAAGGTATAGCTAAAATTACTGAAAAAATCATTTTAATATTCAAATTTAATTTTAATAAATAAATTCTTTTTATGAACTATAATTTTTTATCACAATATACATATAATTAAAATATGGTAACAAATATTTATATGAATAACTGGTTAAAACATATTATTGTATGATACAAAAAAATCGATTATTGTATAAAGAATTGTTTTTCTTATAAATAATTTCTCTCATAATTTTTTATAATAATATTGAAAAGATAAATTAATAAATTTTGGAATTTTATATTTAAAAAATATAATTATTTTGGATTAATCATATTAATATTTTATTAAAAATAATTTTTCATATTTTTATGTAAATTTTTATTTTAATGTAAATATTGAATTATATAATTTTTACAAATACAATTATTTATTGACATTATTATCATGTAATAACATCATAGAAATATATGATAACATTTCTATAAATAATATGTATTTTATAAGATTCATTATACTTATAATGATTACATTTATATTTCTCAAATATATATCTGATTTTATTTCCTAGGATTTCAATCCTATGCTCTCTTTTGGGTATTTCCGACATTAATTTTTTTGGTTCGTTTTTTTACTAGTTAAAGATCTCCTTCTATGTTTCTACTAGGGATTCATTCCTGTTTTTTTTATTTCTTGTTCCATGGTGGCAATGGGTTGTGATTCTGATACAGTTCGGTGGCTGGTGATGTTTGTATCATTGATTTTTGTGACAATCATGTTTCTAGGTGGCTTTCTATGGCACGATCAATGTTGAATTGAGGTGGAATGTTTTGTGTTTGTTATTGTTTGGGGATTTGTGAAGGAGAAGGTCATGACTCTCTCTGGGGGCATAAGGTGACCAAATATTCCCTGTCCTGGTTCCCATTTATACTTCCAGGTCGGCTGGCTATGACGGTCATTTGGTGCTTTAGGAATTGATGTTTAGGTGGAAAAAAACATTCCATGAGATTAGTTCTTCACATGGATGTCCGGTGTGATGGAGGATGGTTGTTCTGATGATGACTTATAGCTTATCGATTTTGATGGTTGGAAATGGTGTATTCATCAAAAGATCACTATGAGGGAGAATAGTTTGATGGTGACGATGCTTTGATCCCCAAAAATGAGTTCGTGTTTGGCTCTAGTGTGGATGGTTTCGGCTCCATCAATAATAATAACGGGGTTTGCAGTGACCCAATTGATAGTGAGGACATGAGGTAGGTGGCTCATGGATTGAGAATGGTAGTGATAAATCCTTTATAATTTTTTTTTTTTGGAAATTTGTGATCTTGTGCATTTATTAGAATTTTTTTATGAAGTGGGTGGCATTCATAGTTAAATTAGTTCCCATTTGGAGTGTGAGGTGCGGTGATGTTGGTGTCGTTTGAATTTATTATATTTTGAAATTTGTATGGTGAACATTAATTTTTGAGGGTCATTTATGTTGATGTAGTGTATTGTATGGTTCTCACATTTAATTGTATTGGATTTTTAGTAACATTATAAAATTAATTAGAGATAGGTATATATGTTATTTTTTAACTTAATTTATATTTTCTGTTTAGAAACAATTTATAATATAATATACATTTATTGGTTTAAAATAAAATATTACTCATTTTTTAAAATTGAATCAAATATAATAGATTAAAAAATATGGATTCAGTAGAAATAAATTATATAGTATGAATAATTATATTTTTATTCATTATTTATAAATAATTTCACGAAAAACTAGTTTTTATGGTAAGATTAAATTAGTGTTTAAATGGTTTCACCTAGAAAAATTGGATAGGACATGTTACAAACTTGTTTTTTAATTGGTAATTTAGTACCTTTTGGACATTATATTGTCCTAAATTTATTATTTCTATAGTTTTAAGCGACATTCCTTGAGATTAATATCCCATTAATAAAAATATATATGTATTTGAAAAATTAGTATCCCTTATCACTTAAAAAATAAGCCTCTCACAACCCCGTCAACACCACTGTTTATTTTTTTCATTATAAAACCTTCCCCTTTTCCTTTTTAATTAATAATATCTTTCTTATATTATATTTTGGTCACAATATTTGGTCTATATCCATATATTTCAATGGGATTATCGAAGGATAACTCATAGTTATCAGTGTGAGTAACTATTTTTTGTTAGTAGATTTTCTACATTATATTTCATTTAAATTTTTGATTTTCTTATGAATATGTAATAAAATAATTTTTAATTTATTTTGAACATTATTTTTCTATGGGAATAACCATTTATGACCTTTCTCCTCTTCACTTATGAAAAATGAAAATATGATTCTAGGATATGTGGGGACTACAACCTCAACTGGGTATTGTGAGGAATCTCCCTTCACCACATTACATGGATGGTATAAAAGATAATCTTAATAATTGATAATGATATATTTAATATTTCTATGATTCTATCTGAATGGAAAGAACGCCTTAATTTTTTAATGGTTTTTGATAACTAGACTTTCAAGGGATGCGGGGGAACCCTAACAAGGCCTGTAGGTTCAGAGATTACATCGATCGTTGGCTTAGGAGATTACAGGACCCAAAGGACTTAGGGAATTCAACTAGACTGTATACAAGAAATTTCACCTCTGCAACATTTTCATCATGATAGTAGCTCTCCACCTTCTCATGGACATCTATCTAGGATTCCCGTAAAAACACAAGCTGGTCTCGATGGCATAGCCATACCCTCTCATTTTGGAAAATCAATATGGCTATGCTCTGGAGAGTGCATCTTCTTTGAATCCCCTTTTGAGGTTGCTCCTTTTATTCTAGTGTGTCTGGGGCAACTACATGTGGCTCGAAGGCCTTGAGGTAGCTGAAATGCCCTACTGACCCGAAGGCAAGGGTGACCATAATGCCTTAAAGACTCAATTCCGAAACTAGTGGCCCAAGCTGAATAGTTCTAGCTGCAACAGTACCAAACAGTACCTGCAATAGTACTGCTACATTGTATAGTACTTTACAGTACCTATACAGTGTACAGTTCTGCTACAGTACCGCACAGTGTACAGTCTGCTATAGTGCTACTAGAGTACCTCCTAAAGTAATGTTACAGTACCTAAAAATTTCCCTCTACCTAGTTTTGACCTAGGTCTTGTGGATGCACTTAAAGATACCTCACCAACTGGTCTTAGGCTCATGTTTATATTTCTATGTTTCTATTATTATAAACCCAATTACACCTTCCTTCTGTTCATAGGAAAAATCATCATATATACATATGTTTGGACTATGACCTCCATGGAATAGTGTAATTCCTCTTTTTATTACCACCATAATCGATAGAAATAAGAGATTTTAATGGATAAATAAAATTCTTTTATCAATATTATTGTTCTGGTATGACAAATTTAACATCCAATTAATGAAATAAACAATAATCAATGGTTATAAAATAAATCATCTAAAACAATTATACTAAGAGGGAAATATTTTTATTCGTATCATGTAATATTTTCATATCAATTCATTAATATTATAATACATTAAAATTTTAATATATCAAACTAATAAACATTGAATAATATAACTATACTTCTAGTATAAGTCTAGTACAACTTAAACCACCACATAATCATTCATTAAATCATAATGTGTTTATGTTTGGGTCGATTTAACCACCCACTTGAACAATGCAACGAATTTATATAATTAATGAATATGAGAACAAAAATTAATGATGAAATATTATATAATCAACTAAATATATAATTTTTTCTTTATCTTTAAAATTATTATTGAACATAATAATTAAAAATGCACCTTTTGTTTATTAAGAATCACTGAATCGTTTTAAATATTAATATTACCTTCATAGATTATAACAAAAACTAAAATGGAATGAAAATATATATTTATAAATTACATGTATCATCTATTACATTAAATTTAATGATCATTTTATGATGAAATTTGTAACACAATTGAATACCGAAAACATTGTTTTCAAAACTATTTCCAAACAATCATGATTACTTACCCCCGATATTGAATGTAGGGAAAAAATAATCCAATTCATAAATAGAATGCTTATAATGGAATATTATTAATTCAAAAGACCCGATTATGTTTATGAAATACGTTATTAAAAAATAAATTATTTTTACAAAGGAGGATAGAAGGAATTTATGGAATACAAAATAAAATGTAAAAGAAGTCTTCTACGAAATAATTAGATTTTGATAGATAATACATTTCATGAACCATGTATTCATTATATTATCTTTTTACATACCATGGATTTATTTTAATTATAAATATTCTTTTTCTTTTGATATAGTAATATAAATCAAATTCCCCTCTTCAAATGGCTATTTATTCAATTCTTTCTTTAGTAGGAATAATTATTTGTAACACAACATTCATCCATTGAGTTATGATAATTATCATTAACATATTTCATATAATTTTTGATATTTATAAACTTTATATTATTATTTATAATTATCTAATTGTTATTATGGATTTATGTTCTTACCACACAAATCCTCATTAAACATTTCTTATATTTTGACGTATGTTCCCTATAAGGGAGGTTACATTCTCAAATATCCTTTCTCTATGTTATAAGGTTTTATCATTAATATTTTACTTCCATTCCCAGATTATCCCATCCCAAAATCTTATTATATATTAAATTATAATCATATTTAGTAAAATAATTTTTAAAACAATGAATATTTTATTATGATTTTTACAATATGGGGTTTCAACAGAGGTATTTTCAATGTATTAGAATTTAATATTTCTCTTCATTATCAAATGATTTATAATTGGATCCACATTTCCAATAAAAATTGATTTCATTTTAAATACTAAACAATTGAATAAACTATTTAAATTATTTTTAAAAAATATTTCTCTTCACCTTTTTAGAATTAAATTTTGAATCTAGCATAAAAGTTTCTTATTTTTTTCCATTGTTAAAAATGTTTTCATAAATATATTTTAATATTTCACCGCCATTTACATTTTCAGAATAACATAGATTTACTGTCATTGGATTTATGTTAAATGATTTATCCTCTAATAAATATATATATTTATAATTTGGGGCGTTGAACTCATGGTATCAAGCAATTCGATTCTTTTTCCCTTCTTTTTGTGATACAATTTTAAGTATTATTTTCAACGGATATTTTTCATCTATCTCATCATCCTTATGAGTATCCTATGTTACATTATGGATATATTAATATAGAACCATACACTTTTTTTCATTGGATGTCTTATGAAGTCTTCATTTATATTAGAAGAATGATTCATCACTTCTTTTGTAAGGCATATCCATCCATTTTGTATTGGACATATTTTAATTCCAATACCATTCCTCTTTGAACAATATAAATATCCTTCTTTTATTTTTGGATGTTCACCATGATTGAATACATTAATTTATTGGTTAAATATTTATAATTTGTATAATTTTAATTTAAATAAAAAAATTTATTAATTATTCATAAAATTTGATTATGTATTATAACTCATTATCTCATATGACGAATGCATTAGTCTTATAAATTTAATGGGTGAGGCCTAAAATTAATAATCGCCTTGATGCATGGGTAGGTATCATGAGTAACATATTAACCCAAAATCCACTAAATTGTTCCCATATATGGTGGGTCACATCACCTCAAGATCACCCCCTATACGCCAGAGGCTACTGACAAGCAATGAGGGTCCCTTGTGGAGCGGTGGGGAGACTACAACCTCATGATTCGAGTGTAGAACAACATTATAAACATATAAATCAGTAGTGAAAGCATAAAAATGTACTGAGGAGTTCATGAATAAACGTCCATATATAAATAACCAAGTTATATTATCCCATTCTATCATAAACAATAATGACCATGGCATTCTATAACAAAGATAGCTATTATAGGGATATTGGAATCTAGTAAAATAACTGTATCAAAATTATAAAACACCAAAAGAAAATTATCACGTATATCATCATCATCCATATCTCATTAATTATATCCCCTACATTTATGCAAAAAACAATCAACCATCAACAAGCATGTGCTTTCCCCTCTATCTACCTTCATGCATGTCATTCTTCAATGTACCGAATAGTGGTATGAATAGTTTGTTATATAAAACTTAGTAGGCCACCACTAATGATGTCTATAACATGGCCAATCTATGTATATAATCTGAATTAACATATATATATATAATATGTGTACATGTAAAAAATTGATGTAATACTATCTAGTCTATCAATATTCACTATGGCCAAGAAAAAAATCATAAGGGATATATTTGATCATATTACTCATCATCAACAGCCTACGTTGTGTAATAATATATCTGGACTACAAGGGAAAATGACTAAAGACTACAAATTACCCAGGATTCCTTTTATGGTAATTAAAATAAGTAAATATGGTCCAATGGGTATTAATATCCAAGGTATCTTAATGGGTCAGATCCAAGGAGTAGAAATGTCTATTGCATCCGAGTAAGCTAATTAAATTGGCTCTATGGAGTAGAAATGTACAAGGAATCGTAATAATACACTATATCCAAGTAGTATAAACGTATATGGAATTTGAACAAATAAATAAGTCATTAATCAAATCCAATTAGTAGAAATGATCATGGAATCTAATTAAGATAATTAAATTGGATTCAAGGAGGAGAAATGCTGAAGGCATATTAACAATCCATCATATATATGAATAAAAATATCCATCGAATTCTATGAAATTATGATAATCATGTAATAATATCCACATAGTATAAATATCCATTTCATCCAAGTAAGTTAATTAAACATGATCAAGGGAGTAGAAATGTCCATGGAATCCAATGTGGTCTGATCTAAGGGGAAGAAATTTCCATGACATCATAGTTAGTAATGTAATATAGATATGAGGAGTAAATATTTCCAAGGAATCCTAATGGTTCTCCAATACCATACCACGAACCATCCCTTATGATTATACATTATTCATTCACCCACCACAAAACAACATATTAATAATTTCATTAATACATTCATAATAATATACATTCCATGGGATTACCCTTTCCATATCATTAATATAAAATTTATTAGATTCTATAAGGTTATTAAAAACTTTTACAATTATGTTAATTACTAAATTCAAATATGAATTATCCAAAGAGATCTCAATAGACTCTAAGAGTGATATAACCTTGGTAAAAGGAATATCCCACCCCAAGGGTGGTGAAGGTTGAGGTTGAAAACCTCCAACCATTTTTAAGGATACTCAAACATGTCTTAAAAATATATTTAATATTTAATTAATAGATTAATTAATTTAGATAGCTTCTCCTAGAATATTAGTTGTGTGAAAAATGAAAAATGGAATAAATCATCTACATATATGGGAAAAGGTTTAGACTAACTACCTTATTCCAATAAAATAACACTCATATTGTATCAGTCTATGATTTAGTCTATATAAAAAATAAATCAATGGATGAATACCATGGAAATAGGGAATATTATCTTCCACCAAAATAGTATCATTGAAATAAATGAAAACAATGAAGGGATCCTATGGAAGGAATAACTCACAAGATTCTATCCAATGAGATTATTCGAACTTGAATCGGACATAAGATGGATAGAAAACATCAAATCATAGATCTGTGGTTTGAGAGCTCACAAAATAAGAATAAATACCTCATATTAATTGGAAATAATGATGAAATATGAGGTTTAACATAACAATGAATTGGGGTAAAATAGTTATTTACCCCTTAATAACCATGTTTCACATTTGGGTCACACGGTTGGACAATCAATGCACCCCAATCATCCTCAATACCCATTGTATGCTTAGGGAAGATGGTTAGAAGAACCCTGCAATGATTGTGAATTTTACCTCTATTCCTAAACCCACATAACATGAATGACCATGTTTCTTGGTTCACATGGTTAAGAAAAAATGTACACCCTCTACTATCTCCTGAGACACCCTCCACACATTACTTTAAACCTATTAACTAGGCTATATGTTATTCTACTATCCGTGTATCATAGTTATTATCTCCAAAATTTGGGGATATGTTCTCAGAACAATCCCCTGAAACATTAGTTTACACCATATTATTAATAGGAAATTATATTTAGTTAAAAATAAATAATTAATCAGGAAAACACTTAATCCGTACATTTGAAAAATGTTGGTTCATTACAATATCTTCTCAATAAAAAAAACTCGTCCCTGTGTTGGCCTTACGAGGGTAGTGTGGAATTATTAGAGAAAATATCCACCCACTAAGGAAGTACATCAACCACACACTCCCATGTCATGTCGTGTACATGGTTCTCCCTACACAACACCCTACTAAAAAAATTAGCATTCCATGAATATAAATTAAGATACGAACAATAATATTAATAGGATACACCTCAAAGGATATATTAACCTCCAACTCAACCTCATTATGTTGAAGAATGTTAAACATATCATAATGATTCCAGTGAAGAAAAGATACATGGAAGTCGTATCCCATGTACCATTACATTTGAGGTAACTATAGTCGATAGGATACTATCCCAACTCTACCCAGAATCCTGAAGGGCCCGACATAATGAGGTGATAACTTCCTTGGTTTTCTAATCTATTTTTCCCCAATCTATGTAAAACTAGCAAGAAAACAGTACTCACCACCTGAAACTCAAGAGTTTTTCGACAACATTTTTCATATGAATGCTTTATTGACTGAGTTTTCATCAATCACATATTTATTAGAAACACCTACTCTATATTCTTCAAAACTAGATGTGGTCCAACTATTGATACCTCCCCTACCTCTAACCAGTACATAGATGACTAGAATGAACTACCATATATGCCCTTTTAATGATCCATAGGAATTTTACCCTAATTTTTTTTATTGTATGTGAATTAAACTAGCGGATATGTATCAACCATGAAACTCTACAATCATGGAAACATGCCATGATCATTTACTCAAAATGTTGAATCGTAAACAATTAGACCATCGGTCTGTTGCTGATAGGCCATGATCAGATGCCCCTATGTACCCAAGGACATATGTAACCCATTATTAAACCACAATATGAAATTATAATCCCATCCATATATGATTGAATATAATGATTCATAAAATTAGTTGATATCACTGAGGAATAGCCTCCCTAGATCATCCACTAAGATGATCTCTTGAATGGGGAATATTTTGGTCACCTTCATCAACTGGTCAACAACTACAAAAATTACATAATTTACATGAGGATATATATGAAAACCTAGCATGAAATACATTTTAACCTCATCCCATTTTGTAGTCGTTAATTGAAAGTGAATATAGGATTCTTATCAGTCGCTGATGTTCTACCTTCATCTACTTATAAGTGGTACACATAGTAATAAAGAAGGATTTCTCCCACTCCATTCGAGGTTAGAAATATTGGTGATGTAATTCATGATATATCATATTGATGTAGAGATGTACTAACCATTATGAGGAATTAAATTCACTCATTATCTCCCCTCAGATGACTTCTTCAACCCATACCCACCGATCTATATACAAAATTTCATCCTCACAAAGAGTCCAACTAGGGTATGGGTCCTCTCCGGCCACACAATCCTGTATGTACTAGCCCTCAAAATCTGATAGCTATCACATCCTCAACCTCTAGAGAAGATTATATGTAACTTATAATCATGAGATAAAAGTATATCTTCGACTATCCTTCTCCTCCAAGTGAAAAAATGAAAATAAGGATATATGATGGCACTCACTACTTGCCTCCTAATTCACTTATGTTTGAGTATTCTTTCTTAGAGAATAAGCAACTATATTGTCTATAAAATGCATATTGGAAATCATTATGTCAAAAGAGTATGGGTATTCAACACACCATCATTACTTAAGGTTCAATTCATGCTGTGTAAACATGTACATGAGGATTTTGTGGTCCGTGTACAGCAAAAAATCCTCTTCAAGTAAATAATGTCTCCATCAGTGAAATAAATGAACCACAACAGCTAACTTGAGATCAAGAATTTGTTATTTCATCTCATGTGTCCTCAAATGATGAGACCTATATTCTATAAATCATTCCTCCTGTATTATAACAACTCCTCACTCGATACCTGATGCATCAATATATAATGCATATCTTTTTCCCAAATCTATTATAATCGGGATTGGTGCAGAAGTTAGTCTCCATTTTAGAACCAGAAAGATTTTATCACAATATTCATACAATTATTACTTCAAACTATTCATAGTCAATCCCAAAAAAGGCGATCATAATTGTGTGATGTCTTTTATGATGCTCTTAAAATAACCATATAGCCACAAGAAACTTAGTACATGAAATGTGTTCTTGGGATTGTCGGTGAAATCTATAAATTCCACCTTCAATGGGTTACCTGATAATCCTTTATCCCATATAATATTACAAAGGATGTGAGTTTTATCCATAAAACATGTCACATTGTGATCAAAAAATATAAATTATTCACTGTTAGTGTATCATATAAAATCTCAAGATGTTTGTCATGGTGGTGTCGAGCATGATAATACACTAAGATGTTATCTAAAAATACCACAAAAATGATTTCAAATATGGATTGAAAACCAAATGAAATTAGTGAAATGAGAAATTTTTGAACATCCATAAGACCAGACATCATGAGAAAATACTGGTACAAACCATAACTACTATAGAATTATGATAGTGGTATATTTTATGGTGTAATATCCATATGATGATAACCAAATATCAGAATAATATTTGAGATAACCATATTTCTAGAGATCTGGTTGAAGATATCATCTATAAATGGAATAGTGCATTGGTTCTTAACCATAAAAATATTTAAGTTTTGGTAGTCCGCACATAAATGTATGGCTTAATTCACCATCTGGGAGGATACGACTACACAAACCGAAAGAGATATATTACGTTGCATAAACCCCTTTACCTCCAATTCCACTAGACACATATTGATACTCGGAAACATAGTAGTATAAATCCTATATGGTGAAATTGATACAATTGTAGCTCTAGTAACGAGATTTATGAAAAAATATAACTATAACTTAGGATATACACCTATAAAATGTTTTAGAAAAGATTAATGATATGATCTACCACTAGAGGGAAATCATCATGACACATTCTCTGATCATCAAGATATAATCATGTTGTCTGAGAAATCATCCCAACCATCTCACAATTCACTGGTCTAGGTCATATTTACATGACACACCATTCACCCTTGTGAATAAAAATTCCACCCACTATTGATTGAAATTCACCATTTTTTAAAAGTAGTCTATATAAAAATGAAGGGGAAACAAATAATCCATACTAAAAATGATATCAGAAACTATCATATTGAGTAAAATGAGGTCTTAAATGAATCGAAACCCTCCTATATCAAGGGGGAACTCCTTGCACTGTAGTACACTATTCAATCAAATCCCCATTGGAGTATCATGTTTTTCCATGCCATAGGTAAAATGAACAGCATTATAAGGCTCTCTATAGTTGAAATAGAAATGAATGAATTAGAAACACCTATATTGAAAAGATAATACTCTATTGTAGATGCTACTAGAATATAACAAAACACAATATTTGTTATGAAAATATTATCCTTAGGTATCGAATCCATTTTATAAATCGATCCTGATCTGAAACCCTAGGATATATCTTAAACACGCTATGTAGGCTTTCCTTACTGGAACAATAAGCCAAGTGTCTTTATTCCTTGACCACAACCACCACCTCATCTTGATCTGCTGGTCTCACTCCTACATGATACTTGAGGAGTGGATATTGACCCCTCTCTAGAACATGAATTCTATGAGGACCCTCTGTCACTAGATATTAGAGGGAAATCCCTAGAAATCCATTATAGTTTTCCATTGTACCAAACACATGACACTCAACTAGTATCATATCAAACTATCATTTCATGTGTCACTAAATTCCACACTGATGAAAAAATATAGAACTACCAACACCCATGCCATATATAGTTTTATTCTCCCATTAGACATCAAAATGAAACTTCCTTCTACCTACAACTATACCACTAAGTCAAGAATATAAACTTCCCTACTCTGTAATATATGCTTCCCTTGAATTAGGTTTACTTATAAGATCATGAATTACTAATTCAGATATGGTATGAATCAAAAAAACATTCTACAATGATTCAGTTTAATACCAGATATTATGCATAAATACCCTAGCTAAAAATATATTCCACCTAATATAATAGGTATGAAATGATGAAACTGCATGAAATGGTCTAAATAGTGATTTATTTATAATCCACCCTACTACTAGTGAAAAAAATTTATATCTTGATTATACTTTATTGTCTAGGAGAAAAATATTCATAGAACGCTATATGGAAAGCCCTATAAGACATAATCCTATGATGTTCCTTTTGAGCCCTTACATCCCACAATATCATGGTGTAATGCTAAAGCGTATACATATATATATTTAATCAAATATCATAAGGTGTCTTGAGATTCTCAAAAACTGATAGCACTGCCTTTATCCAGGAATCAATATCCTCTTGTCTATCATCCCCAAAAAACATGGGCAAATTCTACCTCTAAAATATAGACATCAACTCTATCATAGTCTATGTAGGTGGTGGGGATTCCTAAATAGTCTCCATATAGGGTAAAATTCCCTATTGAAATGATAATCAACACCAATATCATGTATAAAAGGATGTTCCGCTAGTGGAATGACTGGATGTTCTATGGGTGTCCTAGGGACCACCACTTCCAAAGCATGGAGATCAGCAACCTCCTTGCACACTATCAGAGGCCTTTATGTTGGAATATTTCTAAAAATTTCATGAAAAAACATCATACATGATATTGGAACCACATGATCATATATAAACTATGAGGAAATACTAAAAACATGTGACACACTTCTTCATACTTCTATATCTAAGACTGGATGACATTATGATCAAAATATAATCAAGGGACACTTCTTACTACCCCCTACTAAGGTTGGTCTTGGGTCAAGTTAAATTCAATTAGTCAATGGTCCCATTATACAGAGTGTAAAATTCAATTTATATAATAAAACACCCGTTAAATTGTATTTGGCATCCCTATTTAATGTTTATAATTTAATTTTTGAATGATATTTCAGATAAATTCATTATCATATATATATAAATTCACTACAAAAGTATGACTATATATATAACCACTTATAATTTTTAAGGGTCCATTAAACTAATAAATTGAAGTGAAATATCCATTTATTTTGATCTAGTTAATGATAATGTACTTGAATTCAATGTTATCTCAATTTCATGTACATAACAATAAAAGAACAAAAACATGCAATTGAAAATTCAAACACTGTGAAAACGAGGCACGATGCAATGAATGACATGTAATTCCTGAAATGTATATGATTATTCAAGATGCAATATTTCCTTTTCATACTAGGCCAAGGGAGATTATAATGAACATAAAGTATAAAGTGTGTTTCCAAATATTAATTTTAAGAAAGATGTAATAATTATAATCGAGAACAACATATCCCATTTCCAAGAAATTTGGGTTTTTTCTAGTATGTGGGTATGCTACTATCAGGAATAACTCATTTCTAATTTCAAAATCATTATTAATCTTATATCTACTGACCCTATATATAATTTCATAATAATAATTAAAAATTATCTGATACTAATTTGAAACCTTCCAACCCAGATTCTACTAATTGGTTCCCTGAGATTTTGGATTACATTGCATTAAGCATGCCTCACCGTACACCAGTGGCTACTAATTGTTAGTGAGGGTTCATGGTCTAAATGTAGGGAGATGATAACCCCATGATCAAAGTGTAGCTCAATTTTATAAACCTGTAAATCAATAAAAGAAGCATAACAAATAACTGAACATATTAACAATAAATATTCATTATATAAATAATCAATTAATTTCATACAATAGTTTTATATATAAGAATTATGATATCCTTCTATAAAAAATATAGGTAATATATGGAATAATTCACCTAGTATTACTCATGTATCAAAAATAAAAAAACATAACTAAAACAATCCATGATAGCATCATGATCCCCAGACCTATCATGTCTACCCTTCTCCAATGAAATAAAAAATCAAGCATCATGGATCAATATCTATCAGTTGTACCTACCTTCATCAATGATGATTTTTTAGGAACCATACGAAGGCATGAAAAGGGCGTGATATAACACTCAGTAGTCCAAAATTATTATTTATATAGTATGTATAGTATGTTCTTATAAGAAGAAGTAGTGTATATAAATAATAGGAGAACAATTAGTAATAATAGAAGTAATAAATTCCAATATATCCATACCCACTATGATCAACCAAAAAAATCATAATGGTTATAAATTTCCATGTAAATCGACATAACATCCTAAAATCTATAAAAATATATCAGGAAAACATGGGTAAGGGTCTAAGGAGTGGAAATATACAAGGCTCTTATGTATGCTATATAAAACAAGTAAACATGATCCAAGGAGAAGAAATATCCAATTCATCTTAATAAGTTAGATCCAATTAGAGGAAATTTCCACGGTATCCTAGTAAGATGATTAAAATATATCCGAGTATAAATGTTTAAGGCATACTAATAAGTCATTGGATACATGGATTAGAAATGTCTAAGGTATCCTAGAAAATTATGTAAATCATGTTATCTACTCCATGGAGTATAAATTTCAATAGAATCCATTTAATATAATTAAATATGATCTATGTAGTTGAAATGTCCAAGGCATCCTAATAAGCAATCAAATCAATGGAGTAGAAATATCTATGTCATAATAAAAATAATCAGGGAAAAAAATTAATCTTATACTAGGAGTATAAATTTCCTTGGTATCCATGTATTATAATTAAACATGTTCTAGGGAGTAAAATGTTTTTGGAATCCTTGATGTTCCTATACAGGTGTTATAAAATTCCCTGGGATCTATGTAGGTATATTAATCTTGATATGAGGAGTAGACATGTTCAAGGAATACAAGTGGTTTGGTGGTACCGTACCACAAACCCATCATTATTATTATAACTAATTCATTCACCCATCATAAATTATAACATTAATAAATTCATTAATCTATTCATAATAATATATTAGAAAACAGATTACAATTTTCATTCTTTTCATATACAAAAAAAAATTCATACAAGGAAGTTATAATGTTTTTCAATTCCCATAATTACCACATTGAGATCTCAATATTTCTAAGTGATCTCAACACACACCAAGAGTGGTATAACTATTGTAAAAGGAAGAAACCACCCCAATATTCAAGTAGATTGTAGTTGATACACTCCCACCATAATTAATGTAGACATGACTTGTCTGGAACATGTATTTAACATTCTAATCAATGTTTATTAATTTAGGAAGAATCTACAAAAATTTGTAGTGTGAATGACAATAGAAATAGGGTATAAAGAATCCACACATATGGGAAATGGTATATACCACATACCTTCTTCCCATTAAAGAATAAACATCTAATGTTAAACATTGATTAATTATAGATAAGAAGAAAATGTCAGAATAGAATAAAATTATAGAAATAAGGACCATTATCTATCACCAAAATAGAATCACAAAAAAAGGTAAATTATGAAATGATCATAAAGAACAATGAACTCATTGGTGGATATCAAATGAGATGATAATAATTAAAATCAGATGTCATGTGGTGAAACGACACCAAATAATTACTCAAGGGACTGATATCTCTCAATAGACGAAGTAAGAAAACAATACAATATAAATAAATAAGTATTATGGGGTTAAAAATAAAAAATTATTAGAAAAAATAGGCATTTCCCTTTTGAAGACATCGTTTCATGGTTTGACGATATTATTGGCCAAACCATGCACCCATCTCGGCCTCAATACCACCCTTGCACGGTCATGGTTAGTGGTTAAACATATCATGCTTCAGCTGTGTGTTCTCATTATGTTACAAAACTCATATCACATGCATGTGTGTTCATCCTAGGTTTCACAATTAGGTAACATTGTGAACCGTTATTGTAAACATATACACCCTGAACAATTTACTCTAACTGTGCATGCAGGGTAGCAGAGTTTCAACTAATCATGCGATGAAAATATTTTTTCCATGAAATGAGCATCTAAGATTTTTAAAATCCCCCAACAACCTCTTTTCCTCCATATCCTTACAAAAAATTCATAATAGGTCAAAAACAAGGAATTAAACTGAAAGAAAAATGATTATTACCTTCATAAAAAGTCAGGTAATGACATCACAAGACAATTATTTTTTTGTTATTTCATGTATTCCTTACCAATTCATAAAAACATCTTGATTGTGGTCTTAATTACATGCATGAATTCATGAATATGAACTATATGGTAATAATGATGTCTTTATTGAGGTCATTAAAATAATATCAAAGTATCCAGAATTATATAGTGTTTCATTATAATTTTAGTTTTTATTATAATTTTAGTTTTTATTATCTATGTGATCTATTTATTTTCATTTCTATCAATAGATATATAAATATATATTTTTTCTTTTATTTTTGATATATGATGAATAATTTCCCTACCCTAATATTTATTCAATTTATTTGACATGATTTTCTCAATGGTATGTCTTCCAATACTGACCATTTAACCTTAACCTTTCTTATGTTTCCATTTCCTCACATTATGAAGAGAAGTACTATAAATGATATTTCTATCAAAATAGACAATGTAGATAATTTATGGATGGTATTTAGGGACTGTTATGGATTAATCAATTCTTAGTATCATGGGGTTAAAATTTCCATTTCGTTTTCTTTATTATTTAATGATGTGGCCAAACTCTCTAATGATGTAAAACTAAAATTATCATTGGTATGTATGTGATTTAATAATAATTATTTATTTTTTAATTAGGTATGTTTATATCCATGCTTATAAAGTTTTTATAAAAATGGTTATGTAAATTATAGGGAATCATGCTTGGGAGTGTAGTCCTGGGGCTCCTCGTTAATCGAACAACCCATGTAACTAACATAAGATAAAATAATATTAAAATATAAAACAAATATTTATAAATTTTACATAGAAAACTAAATATATAAAAATTACAGTCTTATGAATGCATGTAATAATCTTAATTTGACTATTACAGATGTTTAGTTCATTCATATAATCAATCATAATTAATATAAGAGTTTTTGATAACTCAATTTTCATTCATTGAGTTAAAAACATTATTATTAAGCTATATTAATAGGAAATTAATTTATTCTACAAAATTAACTCTTCTCATTCTACTTCATCATTTTTTTGGGCTTTAGAACTATTACATTTGGCCACATTATACAATGATTCTATCCATAAATATTATGTCACTTATAATGGGGTTTGACCCAATTTTCTCCTTTAAGAGACAAATTTCTTATTATAAATGTTTTTTCGTTAGAATAGTGTGTCTAATATCCTTTAATATTTTATAATCATGATTATATAATATTTAATGATATTTTATTTTAAAATAAATGTTCTTTCTCTCATGGGGTTTTGATTAAAACATTTCAAAACCTATAAGGGATTTTATCTCCACCACCCATAATTGAGCCATGTCTCAATATTATCTCAGAATATCCATTTATATCATGAAAATAATAGCCAATGACTTCTAATATAATAAATCATGGTTGATCATGAATTCTTCACTTATATTCTTAACCTTCCTTACTTCAGACTATATTTGATTTCTTCTCTAAAATTTAAGGTGTTCTTCAGTACACAAACAATTTTTTGATTTATAATATTTATCCTTGAGGTTAATCTTTAATTTAATATATTATTACCAATTTATATAATTTTAAATAACTCTTGATTCAAATCATCCTTATTGGAAAATTATCTTCTTGAAAATGAGACATTCTTAAGAATAATTATCATATTTTTAAATGATGTTTCATCATAAATATTCATGTTTTCTTCTTCATGGTAATACTTGCCCTTCATTAGGAATAAAAAAATGTTCTATCTTTTATACCACTCATACATCTCCTTACTACATTTCAAAATATTTTTTCTATTTTCATAATCATGTGGGATTTTGATAAAGGTATTTATAAAATATTTTTTATTCCACTTCATCATTAATGTTTTATTTTAAAATTTTAAATTATTAAATTTAAAAATTTATTTCCCATAAAATTATATATTATTGATGATAATTTTAAAAAAAATTCCAAATATTTCAATTTAATTTTTTAAAAAATACTTTTTGAAAATTACCCATGACATTATATTTTAGGAATATGCTAAAAGTGTTTCTCCTTTCAAACTCTTTTATATTCTTGTTTCAATTTACCGTTTACATTTTATGTTTAATGAGATGTTATATATGGGATTTGAGAGTGATCCTAATACATCGTGTTACTTTTTATAATTTATGATAATGGTATTGGGATTGACCCTTGACTTATGTTCATTATATCATGTCATATGTTGTTGCAACATATTCCATGATTCCATGATCATATGATATCATTTCATTATGTCATATATCCATGCTTTTTATCATCCAATTTTTTTCATTGGGTATCATTTCTACATTTTATTTTCATCTTCCTTTATAACATTTTCTTGAACATATATTTATCTTATGATCACTTATGATCATTTATTTTTAGTACACATACTTATAATTACTAAGAATTTTATATCACCCCATCCTATTTTCTATTTTCCTATATAGATTAAGTAATTTAATATTTGTGGTATGTTTGTAATATAATATTAAGTATAAAATATTTCAGATATGTTTAAAACATTTCATATATTTTTAATTTTCATTAATTATGGAAAAAATGTCCATTAGTTATAAAATATATAGGTTGTTTAGTTAATGTGTTTCCCCAATTGTCTAAAATTATAAATATAATAGATCATGGATATGGTTTATGATGAATATTTTGATTGAATTCATGTAAATAGATTGAGAATTATTCATGTCATCAAATCATTGATGGGATAATGTCAAGACATCGAATGGTATTATCCTATCATAAATTTTCATCATATAAGGATATAGTCCCATGAGATATTAAGTTAGGAATGGAGTTCTATAAGAATTATTTCTCCAAAGGAGAAATATAGGAGAATAGGTTTGCATATCATTATAGAAATAAAACTATGTCTAATGGGAATAATGCAAGACTGGAATTTTCCACGTGTAATAACAATATAAATAAACACTCAGGAACATTATTCAAGGTAATTAGAGTTTTTTTCATGTGTATAGAAATGTATAACAATCCCAAAAATGAAAGGGAATGGAATAGATTTATAATTTTCAATTCGTTAACTATAATGAGTTGGGTAAATATGAAAACAAATGCAGTAAACATTAATAAAATTTACCATATAAAATTACATGGGAGAGTGGCTGAGCATGTGAGGTCCCTAAAATTGAGGTTAAAGTACCAAATTTAAAGATAGATGGTATTTTCATCATAAAGTAATTTTTTTAAATTTAAAAAAAAATATATAAACATGGAATACATTTTTGATGAGGGAACATGAGTTTTAAATTAGTGTCTATATTGGTTTTTCAATCAGCCATTGGGCTTTCTTTAAGGGGGATTAGACAAAATAATTATGATTTTTTTTTGTAATTGAAACAATGTTCAAGAGGTGTCGAGAGGGCTTATGGAATCATCAAAAGGATGTCGGACTATCAGGGTTATTGTTTTCAAATGCCATCTTGCTTTTACTATCCCACTAGCTAGCTAGTAGGGTTTTGTAGTGGCCAGAATGAAGTTGCAAGATCAATTGGCATTCTATTTAACATGTACATATAGGTATTATGGGTTAAAAGTTCGATAAATTATAATTTCCCCATGAAATTGTATTGGGGAAACCCCATCCTTCTTATCTTGTTTACTCAAACATCCTTGATTTCCCCTCCCTTTTTTATCCCTCTTCTCCTAGTGTTAACATGTGGTTCTCAAGGGTGTTTTTGGTGATTTTAAAATATGATACCACTTCTTCTTTTCATTGATGATCCTCTCTTCACTAAACCCTAATATTCATCTTCTCTCGACTAAATTTTCAATTATGATTCAACCAAATTTTCTTGAAACTGAATGATTGAGTTGAGTATTTGTTTTTTTCGGGATGGAATGTCTTGATACGATATATGGGTAGCATTGTTCATCAAATTAATGATGTTATGATATTTTTACCCATTTATGGTTGTTTTATCTAAATTTAAAATGGAAGTTTTTATAGAACTATTTGTATACATTGGGTATTTTTTTTAGGTTGTAGTCCAGGTCATTCCACAACTAATAGTCATGTGTTTAGTCATTATTATAACATAATGAGGACCCTAGCATGATTTTTTATGGTTTTTAATTTTTTAAATTAGTTTGATAAATTTATTATAAATATTAAATTGGTTCTTTTGGCTATTCCTGGCTTGTTTTAGAAATCCATGTTGTTTTTGGTGGTTGGTAGGCTTGATATTGAGATTGTGTGGGTCATGGAAGCTGTTGTCAAACCCTTTCAGTTATATGGTAAATCCATAATTATGGTTGGTGTTTCCTCTATTAAAAACACTTTATTGTATTCTTTCATCTTTCATCCATTATATTGTCTCACCAGTTTTCTTGGAAATGACATTATAAATTAATTGAAATGTAGAATATAAATTTGTCATTTTTGAAGATTATGTTGAAATGATAATTATCAATCATCGATATTTTGGATTTAGTAATAAAAAAATTTAATGTGAAATGGAAAGTTCCCATTGGGGGTTTTTTTAACTTATGGTTTGGTTTTGGGAAAAAAAAATTAGTAATTGGTAAATGGGGTTTCAAAATGTTTTTTTTGAGTTAATAAATTTGTTGGTATTAGAAATGGAAATTTGGAAATATATAATTTTTTTTAATTTTTTAAATTGAAAAAATAATGGTGTTAAATTTTTTATGATGGTATTTAGATTTGTTTTGAAATGTTAAATGGGAATATTAGTATGAAAATAGATCATTAGAAAATGGGTTATCCAATGGAATTTCTGATTGTCTTGGAAAGAAATGTTTAATATTTTTCCCTTCTGACTTGTTTTATAGTTTATGTTGTACAGTGGTTATATGTGTTTACCATCATATTTTAATCTATTTAAACTTGAGAGAATGATGAACATGGGGGAAATTGGTATTAATGGTTAGAATGGGGGGAATGTTACTCGCAATGGATGATGGGGCTCCCTGTGTGGGTATATCTCCACTGAATACCACCTATTGGAAAAGGGATGGGTATATTTATTATGTTTGGGAGAGTTCAGTTGATAATTTATTCACAACATTCTCCAAGACACCCCAACACTAGATAAAGCAAGTATGTACTTTTGTAAGGGTGAACCCAACCCATGTGTGTGACATCTGTTTTCATTTTCAATATTATATATTTTAAATGGATTCATGTAATTATTTTAATTAAATCACATCTTCGGGAAATTTTATATTGGATTGTTATATTCATGGGCAACCATGGTGGTGGAATACTGATTAGTACTCACACACTACATGGTCCTCCATTACACATTGGTACCTATGAAATAATTGCTTGTATAATGATCTTGTAGGGATATGGCCAAGAGTTTTTATGGTTGATCCAGAGTAGATTCAAATGTATTTCTATGTTTGGAATTATGAGAGTCTTGTGGATTTAATGGATTATCCATTTTTGTTTCTGTTTTAGTATCCCCCATTATTTTATATCTTTGGTCATTCTAGAGAGATATTTGTCATGTATTCGTGTATTCCATCATTTCATTTATTTTAAAAGATTAGTAATTTAATTTATTTACGGAATACTGAGAAATTATAATTGTTTTCTAATAGTTTATTTATTTCTAATGTTGTTGAAACTCTAATACATTGGGAATACCCTCCACATGATACCTACTTAGACACCTGTTATAATTAAAAAGGATCTGGTGTTTGGGGATGATCGCTTGTTGAACAATGATGCTTGTTGATCAAGGAAGAGATTATTGGAATGGGATAGTGGGTTGTTAAAAATTTTTGTCGTAGTTTATGCTACATTTTATTATTGTTTTGTGACTTGGTATCAAGGAGATATAATAATGTTTCAATGCCTGTGATGGACACATGGAAACTCCATCATTAACACTTGTTTCAGTTGGAAGTCTAGGTTATCGGCACTCAAGATTTAATGTTTTTCGTTCACATTTCTATAGTTTTATATTATATCCCACAAGTTTTAATCACAATGATGTGCATTGAGTTATAATATATAGATATTTATGGAAATTGGACCATAAGAAAGAATCCAATTTTTGATTTTAATCCAAAACTATATAGGTGAGGGGTTCCACATGAATCAAGATTATTCATATGGATTCACATTATAAGTATTGCTTCATGGGTGTGATTCGTATCACTCACGATTGATGATCAACTATTTAATGTTTAATAACTACTCAAATGATACATTCCCAAATGATTATATGGGGGATTTCCCCACTATTAGGAAAACATGAAAGTATGTTTTTATTTATTATGTTAGGTTATGTGGATCTATATTGAATTTTTTATTGTAGATGAAATATGCCATGTGAATATTAGTTGTAATAATCCAAACATGGTCTGTAAGGAGAAATGATGCCTCTTTGGGAAGCCCCTTGTGGGGTGTTTTAATCTTACGTTGATTTTTTAATGTGTTAGTAACATCTTATATGGTTTTTTCTCACATACATTGGAATGCTACTCTGCCTAATAGTGCTAGTGGATTTTCTTATACTGGGTGAAGACCATCTAGGGTGGAAGGTTTCTAGGGGTAGTAACTGCTTATTGAGACTATGTTTTCATAAGGGATTAGTCTTGTATGGAATAATAAGTGAGTTCCCAAAGTCACTAACAAAAAATAGGGTTTTATCATGGAAAAAGGGCCATTTTCGGTGCTAATAACCACTCTTAATCTTAGTAAATAAATGGGGGTATCTTTTATCAGCCCTTTTTTAGCATTTATAAAAGATAAAAAAATTAAAAAAATCTACAAATCAGGGAGGGGCTTTAGCAGCGCTTGAATCCCCCACCCCCTTCAATAGTGCCCCAGCTCGCATGCCCCTGCAACCCCAAGCCTTTAACATCGACCCAACCCTTTAATAGTGATATCCCTTATTCCACCTATGCAAGAAAAAACTACCTCCCCTTAGATTCAATCACGGGACCAGTTTCCTATGCACCTAAGCCTTTTCCAACCCATCATATTTCTTTGCTCTTCATTTATTTATATATTTATTTATTTATGAATATATTTAGTTGTTTTTACTCTATATTAATATATATTTATATTAATATATATTTATATATTATTTTAATATATATATATTTCATTATATTAATATATATATAGTTATATTAATATATAAATATATATATATATGTTAATATATATAGTCATATTTATATATTAATATAATTATTCACATATTAATATATATTTATAAGATCAGTTTTAAATATATTCATAAAATTTGTTTTTTTTTGCGTGTTAATAAATAAATAAATACACATATACAAAAGATACACAAACACTCAAAAATATATATATTATATGTGTATTTATAAGTATAATTATACATATTGGTAAATATTTACAAATATTATATATTAATATGTATATACATTTGTTTAGAATATATAGATAATATATATCAGGTTTTCAATAAACATGCACACATATATATATATACACACACACAATATATAGTTATATAAATATTCATATATTTGTATTTTAAATAAAATTGATATTATTTTATTATTTAGATAAGGTTTATATATTAAGAAATATATTTTAAATGTAAATATGGTTAATTATTTATTTATAAAATTAAAATTTTCGGTGAATATATAAATATAAATATTTATATTTATATATATTTGATTATAAGTAGCAGTATATTATGGAAAAAAATAAGAAGCCCAGAAAACATAAAAAACAGGTAAAAATAGAGAAACCCTCAAAACCCGTAAATTCAGTCATAAACTCAAATAAACCATAAACTCAGGGTAATGATGAAAACATATAATCTGAGAGTCTATGCCAGATATGATACGAGTCAAATTAATTATTATAAAATAATATTTTATATGAGATGTGGTAGAGGACAAATAGACATGAAAATCATAAGTTACAGGTGTTTGAAAAATAGCAGACATGAAAAATGTGATAGAAATGGGGGCTTGAAAAACCCAACAACATGTAGAGTAACTGAAAAAATCATAACATCAGATCGGGATGTTCGTTTCAGCTCCCTGAGTAGTCAAAGAAAAGATCATGTACTGAACTATGATTTAAAAGGTGGTGGAGGGAAAAAGACAAATAGATCAGTAGTTATTACCGTTTTAAGAAAAATTTGGCAGTGCACCGGACATAGAAATAATGGTTTGGAGGAATTTTGATGGTTCTTTAGGATTTTTAGGGTCATGGATGATTTAAATTTTTTTATGTCATCCATCCCCTATATCTCTTCTATGCCTTTGATTTTAGAGTTTTATAACTAATATATCCTTGATTTCATTGATCTTCACATTGTTTATATTGTATGAAGTCATCACTCATCTCACGAGATTCGATTTGACTGGCTGTGATGCTCAAACGGACACCCGAAGAATATGTTATGGATGTTTTATCGAGCTATGTGTTTCATAGTTTTTTAGGTGATAGGAGGGATTCTCAATTTCAAACAATCATATCTACTTCTCTGGGTGTCTTTTCACACTCTAAAAAATATAAAATCCAATCTTGTGGAATTGAAATCACACTGGTGACCACTTTAAACCTTTATCACTTTCAAAAAGGACAAAAAATCCCCATAATTAGTCCCAATAGTCATAAGTTATACTCTAGTTGTCTGCTTTTCCATAACTTCTACTCCGGGTGTCCATTTTGCCTCTACCTCATATCAAGTCATACAATTTGATTAAACATAAACTCTAGTGAAAACCGGAACACCTTCTCATATTCTTCCAGTCCCAAAATGTTCCTTAATCCCTCCAAATACCCATAACATCTACGTCACGTATCCATTTTGCATCTTCCACATATCAATTCAATCTAAAACATATTTAAAAAATACAAATATTATATTTATATCAATATAATTATACTTATATATCAATATATTATTTTTATGAAATATACACTTTATCATTGCTAGTGAAAAATTCACTAATAAAGTCTTCCCATTATCAGTGCTACAAAAAAAGAGCTAATAAAGGGGCCCCATTAAAAGTTCAATAAAAATAACTGATTAATGGTCACTATAAACAGCTCTATTTTTAGCACTGATAAATGCACCCACTATATCAGCAATTTGTTTTAGAATTGTTAAAGGGAGTCACTCTGAAAAAACAGTTTTTTGGTAGTGAGGGATATTGTATTTGTGATGATAATTCCTATTTTATGTTGGACCCATGAGTGGGTGTGTTCACACATAGATAGTATGTGTCTTGAGATGGATGCAGTGAATGATACAAATAAAGTTGTGGCATGTGTGTGTTATATGACATGCTTGACTATGTTGGGAGCCTAGAGACCATAGGATGACACACAGTGGGTTGGTTATCATATTCTTAGTGCTTCCTTGGGTGACCTCTCAATGGGGATTCCTTTGTTGGGTTTTTTCATAGACTGAGGAATCATGGCCAGGTCCTTCATGTTCGAAGCGGTGCACATGAGGTATTAACATTGTGTTTTTTGTATGCGGATTCCTTTTGGACGTGGTAATATATATGGTGTTCCCATGAAATGTGTCTTGGACTGATAAAATGCGTTCATAGTTTTTGGGAGTACATTTTGATAGTATGTTAGATGGAGTTCAGTATTCCTTATGCCATGTCACGTTGAATCAGTTAATATGCTAGTACATGGAGTCAGATCAAGATTATGAGTGTAGAAAAATTCAGTTACCATACCCTTTTTGTTATTGGTTCTAATTTGTTCATGTTATACACTTTTGATTGGTGGTAGAGCTAGATATCTACCATGTGAGTATGTGTGGTTAAGACGGTTTGTATTATGGTTAATACTAATGGTATAGGAATAACCCCATTTAGTAGTTTATGGTTAAGTTAATCATAGAATAAATTAGTGAAAATTTTTATGTTGGATTCCTAGGGTGCTCCGAGTTGGATGTAACTACTATGTGGTAGGGAAATCATCAGTGGTCATGAGTATTGAGCCTTGAAATTGGTGATATGTTGAGCTCATACTAAGGTTGAGACAATATGAGGTCATTATTTTTTTCAACATATATTTTGGATTCATGGTTAGATACCAGATTAATCATGTGGGATTAATTTTGAGGAGATGCGAGTCACACAACTATGATTTGGGGATCAACGGTCGGGTGGTATAGTAGCATCCACCCATGTTGTCAAAATGTGTTTAGTAAGTACTCCAGAGTTTTGTGAGATGCATCAAGGTTATGTATACGTAATTAATGAGGATGTGTTATGTATCCCTGTCAATATATAGGTGTAGATTCCTTTCCTCAATGTTGTTTTACTCACAGGTGCATCATTCATATTTATAAATTTGGGAGGCATAGTGGTTCAATCTTGTTAGTAGTTAAATGAGTTTGGGATAATGCATGAGGATTCCATGTGTATCCAAATTAAGATATTGATAGAGTCATCTCAGTTTGTGATAAGGGATGTTTGAAGCTTATTGGATTCTTATAGATATGATAGCATTGAATTTTTTTAGATTTTGAATAGTTCATTTGGTGTTATGGTGATGTCATAAATAAAATGTGATTCATTGAACGATCAACAAATGAGTGGCCCTAGTACTCAGAAACATGTGGTGAAACATGAGGATTCACTGTATGAAGGGGTGACACCATGACTAGATCATGTATGGTGATAAAAAGAATCTAGGTTGGACCTAGACAAGAGTGTTAAGGGTTGAAGTAGTGCTAGATCTAGATTTGGGGGTAGAAGTGTGTGTATGGTTGTGGGTAAACATATTAAAGTTGTACTTTTGATGAGTTTATTTCTTGAACTGTGTGTTGTTTAGCACACCAATTTCTATTTTGGAGTACTGACTCTCATTTTGAGGGGATCATAGTGGATGTAATTGATTTATTTGTTTTGTTTTTAGGTCATTTGAAAATGTATGTTTTGGTTTGGTGGTTGGAAATTAGAGGTTTTGGACACATTCATCTGTTATGTTCAACAACAGAGTAAATTTGGGATATGGTTATTATGATTGAACAATATACATGTGTATAATGACAACCCTATGGAGGGGAGAATGACATCAATCAGTGGTTATACAACCATTAAGATTTAGTGGTAATCAGTATGTGTAACATTTCATTGGATAATTATTGAGGATTTTATATTTTATAGGACATCGTGGTGGTTTTACATTATATTCTATGTATTGTATTTGATCTCAGGATGGTTTCAAAATATTTTGAGTATGATTAGATTGTGAATGCAATGGTTCTCATGGAAGACAATGACGAATTTTTTGGTCGGCTGAGTATTTAGTCACAAAATCAAACTGAATATTAGACTGAGAGTTTTTTGGATGTATCATAATGATCTTAGGGTGCCTCCCAGGTAATGTAATTTTGATTTGGTAAATGAATGGTTTATCTCTAGTAGAATTTGAGAATTTTTAGAAGAAGTATTCTTATTATGATCTGACAAATTTTTTTCACATGTTGTGATGCGGAAGGATATGGTCCACTTCAGGAATTTTATTTGGAACATGATAGATTTATCATAAGAATCAGCTTGGGAATTCCAAGTGGAATCTAGAATTCAAATATTGTTAGTGGAAGGTGGGTATATGTCCATTTTGTATTTAATTTTTTAAAAAGGATTGTTTTCATTGTTCAAGTGATATAGTGTTTTCTACAGGGTGGTAATCTGAGAAACATGCTCAGTGGGTTGGTGGACCACCAACAGAGTGTTTGATAAGAGGCTCTAGTGGACGAAGCTCAAATGTATCACAATTGTCCTTAGAAATTAAATGAATATATTGGGGAGTACCATATATTGGTTGTTTAGTTGGGTTGTTATACGAGAATATCACAAATATATGGGATCAAATAATCATCATCTCAACATTTCAAAGAAAATTATGATAATTTATTTGGATTTTGGTGGTTTCAGCAACATTAGACTAGTGATGTACTACAAGAGTGTTCCAAGAATTATAGTTCTGATGTGACCTCTTATATGGGAGTATATGACCCTATTTGGTTAGGACTAATGGTGGAAGTACGATGGGGATTCTAGAGGATGAGAAACTCTATGGCGGGGAGGTTGTAAAACCCAATACGTAATGACAAGATGAATGTTTAAAGAGAAACCTTGAGTTCTCAAATATAGGAAAGCTAATTTTTCGAACTTTTATTTAATCATGGTTTATGGGGGATTAGACACATAAAATTGGTTTTTCAACAAGGAATAAAGCTGAATGGGTGGATGAATGGTTTAGGGAACTAAAATAGGAATGTCGACCTATATGGGAAGTAGTTTATAGCCACCATATATTCGGTATCAACCCACTAGCTTGTTAGGGGGGATGAAAGTGGGTTTGGAGCTCCTACAGGTGCCAATGTCTAGCATGTGGACTTGTAAAAGTTTATTAGTGGGCTTAAAATTACGTAAAATCACCAACCTTCATTTAATGGGGATGAACCTCCACCTTCTCTTGTTTTAATCACATGGATATGATCTACCCTCACCTTCTACTCCCTCTTCTCACTTTGTTAAGGGGTGGTACTCAAGGTAATGTTTTTTGTATTTAATGATATAACATTATATTGAGTTTTCTCTTAGTATCCTCTCTTCCCTTAAACCAAATTTTATTCTTCTCTCAACTAGGTCTTTGATTCTGACTTCCCATGATCGTAGTGTAATCATCCAATTATGTTTGGGAATAGGTTTTTCTTACCACAGTAATGTCTTGATACGAAATATGAGAATCATTGTTTGTTGAATCATCAATGGTATGACTTACTACATAATTTATTAAGGGTTCTCCCTATGTTTTAATGCAATTTAATAAGTAATTTGTGCTAAAAGATGGGGGTTTTCTCATAGGTTGAGTTTGAGGTCATTCCACTAGACATTAGCATTTGTTTAGTCACTGTTATCTCATAATGATTCCACTAGAGAGTTATGTAATATTTATGATTTTGTTATTTAATTTTATAAATTAAATATAAATTACTAATTTCATAGTTATTTGACACTATGTATGCTTAAGGACCAGAGGTTGGTGTTAGTGGATTGTTTGCTTCATATAAAGAATCGACATGCCTTGACAATTACTTCACGCCACTTGGAGTTAAATGGGAATGAAAAAATTGAGGTAGTTGGTCCCTATTTTTTAACTCGTAGTATTATTTCATTTTATAGTACATATATGTTGTGATATCACAAGTTTTATGATAGATGACCACATAAATTAATTAAATAGACTAAATTAAATGTTAGGTTAGGGATGATGATTGTCAAATGATAATTCCCAATCAACGATATTTTAAAACTATGTTTATAAAATTTTGGATGTGGAATAAAAATACCCCTTTTGTGTGGTTATACCTCTGAGGGATATGGTTTAGTTTTATAAAATTGGTTTCAGTAAATAAGAAAATGGGGTTTCCATATGTATTATATTGAATTGATAAATTGGTTATTTATTGAAAAGTAAATAGGGAAAAATAAAAAATTGTTTGATTTTTTAAATGGGATAGAGAATGCATTTTATGGTTCATACAAGTATTAAGATTTTCATTGATAATTTTAATGGTAAATACTGTTTAGATGTTGTTCATTGGGATTTGGTTTGGCTAATGGAAGATGTTTTTTTGAATAAAATGAAAACTTTTTTCCATTATTCTGTGTTGTTTATTTTACTTTATGGAATTATTTTATGTGTATACTTTCATTGTTATATATATATATATATATATATATATCATGGTGTGGATGATTCCCCAAGGGGATGCATGTATTTATGGTTAGAATTGGGGGAATGACAACCCAATGGGAGAACTGGGGCTCTAGGGATGGGTATATTTCTCCCATATGTCACATGTTGGAGCCAGCAATGATTATATCACCTTTGTTTGAGAGAGGATGGTTGGATAGATCATAATGAAATTATCAGATACACACCACCACTAACTGAAGTAGGAAATTACCATTCCTATGGTGAACAACCCTGCTCGAGTTCATTATTTAATTACATTTTTTGTTTTCAATATTTTAAATGGTTGAATTTAACTATTATACTTCAATCACATCGACAAGAATGTTTATCTAGGATTTTTATATTCAGATACACCATTATTAATAGACTATTGAGTAGTACTCAAAACCTTCATGGGACACCATTTCACTTGGGTACCCATCCAAAACTCACTTGTTCTAGGATTAGGATAGGTTGTGGTTAGAGGTTTTCATGGATGAGGTAGAGTAGCTTAGATGGGATTTAGAGTTTCCGATGTAGTGAGGATCAAGGATATAGTGGATGCTCCTCCAATTTTATTTTAGTTTAAGTTTTGTTTCCCATGTTTCTATATATTTTTGGTAAACATATTTTGTGTTCCATAAAGTATAATTGATTTCTAGTATTTCATTTATTTACAACATGTTCAATATTTTAATTATTTATGGCATTAATTGATGTTATATGTGTGGTTTTTATTTTATTTATTTTTTATATGAGTGATACTCTGATATAGGTGGTAAATTATTCCTTTAATATTTCTTTATTAACCACTTCTATTTTTAAGCCTATGTAATTTAGGGAGCTGCAACTGATGTATAATAGAAACTGCCATCCTTGGCATGGTTGAGGGCTATGGGATGATATATAGTGAATGGATTTTTTTTATTCCACATCATTCCACAAATTTTCTTTATCAATGTTTTATAAGATGAATAAATTATTCCATAACACTCAAATAATTGATTTTCCAGTTAATACACATAATGACTATTTTATTAAAAAAATATTTTCCAGAAATTATCTATTATGATTCTAAAATATCCCCTTATATTAAAAATTATTTTTATACTAATTTTTTATTCTTTCCATAATCCTTTGTAATGTTTGTTGAGAGAATGTAATTATTATATGTGATTTGGGAATAAAATATCTTAATTTCTTGTTAGAGACATCAACTCACAAGTCTCTTGTATACCAACCTCTAGTAGCTCACCTTTGTAAAATTATGAGAGATGATGAAGATAAAATAATATCTATTGATGGGAAGTACATCGCAAGTATATAAGATGCACCCAAAGTACAAAAATAAATATTTGTATTTACAGAGGGATTACCTAATCATCCACTTAATCTAGAAGGTGTGTTTTCGATTGAACACATTTTATATATAAGATCCATATATTAAAATAATTATCCAACCGAACCACTATAGATTGTTGAGTTAAAGAAAAAAAATATCACAATTATGTGATAATGGATTTATATTCCCTAGTGATTCAACATTGGGAGCCCCTATTTTATTAAAGAAATAAAATAATGATCCTATATAATTTAATCAATTATGAGTAGATCAATTCCATTGAGATAAAGAATAAGTTTCCATTATAACATGTTGAATAATTCTTTTATCAACTAATTCACCTTCTTCAATTATAGATCTTATCAATAAGTTAATGAAATATTATCTTGACTAATTAATGGTGGTATTCCTTAATGATAACTTGATATAATCTAAAATATATTAAGATCATGTGAAAAATCTATGAATAATTATATAGACCCTCACAGAAAATGATCTATGTCATAAATTTAGGAAGTTTGAAATTTGACTCCAACAAGATTTTTTCATGTACATATTATCCCCATGGGTGGAATATTTGTTCATCCATTTAAGATGAATGTATTAAAATAATTTCCTACATAAATTAATAAAACTGGGATATGTAGTTTCTTTTATATTTTAGGTTCCTATGGGCATTTTATTCAAAATTTTACTTGATTGGACAACATGTTAAAAAATTTGACATGTAAAGTTGTTAATTACCATAGTATAGGGAATGTGAAATAATTTTTAAAGAGTTAAATTAGATATTAATTAATGAATTAGTCTTGAATTAACCATTAAAAAAGTAAGTATTTATAATATATAGTGATGCACTAACGATTTTAATGGGCAGTTTCCTTCTGTAGAATTATAGAGTGGGTTTTTATACATCAAAAAATTAATCATTAATAAATAAAACTATCAGACATGTAAAATTGAGTTTGATGTAGTAATATATTCATATATGACATTCATACATTATCTATATAAAAAAATATTCAATATATATAATGGAAACAACGTTTTTAAGTGTATTTTCTCTCAGAATGATAACAAAACTAGGGAAATATGAATATTGGTGATTCTCATGGACTATGATTTCTCAATACACAAAAACCATTGGAAGGAAAACAAGATGGGTGAGGTATTTCGTAGAATGGGACACAATTTTATTCATATTATTAGGATTAATAAGGATCTAATAATCCATGATCTAGTAATGATGTTTTTTTAATTTTTTTGGCCTATGGATCCACTGTCATACCTTTTCCAATCAATTGTTAAACAATTGATTACTAGTAATGTTAGATAAGTAACAATAGTGTAATAATTTTTTATAAAATAGTATAGAAGTAATTAATGATATAAAATTGATATAATTAATCAATGAATATGTGTTGTTGATGTTTGTAAAGAGTTTATGTGTCTAATCCATACATGAACATAAGTTGGAGAAACCATAGGAATCACATAGCACAAATTAATATATACACACTGGTTACACAAATACTCAAATGGAATTAAGAGAAAATTTCATGTGGGATTGTATGATGTGGGAAATTAAGGAGCATATGTCTATATTCTTTGGGTTCCAACTTGTAAATTCTTAAATAAATCATCCTCAGGGAGTCCTACAGACATTTCCTCTACCTATATATATGTGGGATAATATTAAAATAGAATTGTTCTTATAAATTTGAAGACACCAAGGATAATTGATTCTAAATGAGTCATTGTCAATCACCTTACCAAGAATAAACATTTATTAGTGGTAATGGATGATATATTCCATGTGTGTCTCTTCTCTCTCTATATCAATGAAATCATGCAAATTCATGGCGAACCACTATAAACTGTATTTGATCACAACCCTTAGTTCACATAAATACAATAGAAGAATATTAAAATGGATCTCGAAACAAAATAATATTTATGAACCATGAACAATCCAAAAATGATATGTAATCTGAAAGTACTTTTTATACACTAAAATACATACTGAGAAAATTTTCTCTTAAATTCTATGGAGTATTGGATGAGTATGTACCTCTAGTGGAATTTTCTTACAAAAATAGTTTCCATTATAGTATTAAGTGTAACTTTATGAGGTATTTTTTAGGAAGATATTTCATACTCTAAATTTTAGAGAATATGTTAGGGAAAGTTATTCTGTAGGTTCAAAACGTATGGATGTGAAAACCATGAAAGTACAAACTATCTAAAATCATATCAAAGCTGATAAGAGAAGATAAAATATCTGTGATGATAATCAAAGGAAATAATTTAAATTTATAGTGAGATATCATTTATTATTTAAGGAGTGACCTTTTAAAGTATTTATAAGACTTAGTAATTAGGTTAAGATAGTCCCTAGTAACAATGGGTATTTTAAAAGCCTAGATTAAATTAGAGCTGTATGTTATGTATTGGCTATGACACCAAATCATTCGAAAGTAAATGATCTATTCAAGGATTAATTATTAAGAAAATATATTTTATATCCAACACATATACACACATTTTAGGTAATAGATTTGGAATCATTATTTTCATATAATGAAGATCATGTCCAGTATTGACACAAGATAAAAACTACTGTCGAATAAGAAAACCCAGTTGGTGTATATCTTTTGGAGAAATAAAACACTAGAAGATAAAATATGATATAAATATGACTATATGAGGATGTAACAACCATGTTTATTTACTATATAACATTTATACAATTTAATGTATGAAATTATTTATGGGGGTGGTGTATAACACAAAACAATAGGTCCTAATATAGCAGGTAAAAACTACATCCTGAAACCATTACATAATACACACTCCAAAGATTCTTTATTCATGAATTTATTTAAAATATAAATATATATTTTAATTTAACCAAACTAAATAAATTTTTTATTATTTATTTCAATATTTTCTTATGATTAAATTTTAGGATATTTCAGAAGTATATGATTTTTAGGTGAATAGTGGAGATTAATGTTTTTATCAGAAACATGATATTTTATGACTTTATTTTTATATGATAGATGGTTGTAAATTTTTAAAACATTTAATAAATAAATTATTTGTTTAAGGTGTTGAAATATATGTTTCAAAATACAATTATGAATTTATAGAACCTACGTTTATCATTTTATGACCTTAAGAAATATTTTGCATATAAAGCAATTGTTTTTTTGTTTTTTTATTTTAAAATTATTTTCGAAAGAATATGTTTTTGATTTCATTTAAAGATATAATTGTTTTATAATAAAATATTTTATATCATGAAAATTAAATAAATTGGGTTTTTATCTTACACATTAATTTTAATTATAAATATACAGTTTTTTAATGTGGTTCTACAAGTTACATTAACTATTATTATAATTCTGTATTTTTACACATATATTTTTTATATGATAAGATTAATTTAATATATTGAATAATTTTTTTAAAATTATATAATTTTTTTGCAATTAATTTATTTGTACTAAAAATAAATTACCCATGTACAAAAAATAGTTACCTCGGTAAAACAAAACAATGGTAAAAGTGAAAATAATAAGAGTAATGGATTTGTAAAAACATGTCTAAAAATATGTTCATATTAATGTTAGAGGTATTATAATATGTATCTTATCTCACACTCAATTATTGTACATTTTTTGAACCACATGACATGGTGAACATGTTCTATCATTATATTGAGTTGAAATATTTACAGAAATATTATCCCCAGTACTTATAAAAGAACCCTCTAATCTCCACTTAAATACCACTCAAAAATTCAGTTTCTACATAAAAATATACAATTATTACTATAAATAAAATTCTATCACACCCTATTGATCTTTTACCCACAATATATTATCCTAATCTATCATTTTCCATGTATACCTCCAAGGTAAATCTGAAGCCCTCAATGTTAGTACTGATTACCCCCAATTTCGTTTCATTTCTATATTAAATTTACAAATATATATATATAATTACAATATAATCAAATAATTTTTTTTATATATTAATTTTATTGTTCTTATGGAAAAAATATTAACCAACATTACCCATTTTCCTTATGAAAAATGACATTTGTGCGTGTATACAGACTACCTCCTCAAAGAAGTGTCATATTTCATTTTCCATAGCCACTTCACAAGGATATTAATAATGTTTAATTTAATAAATAATATTTATATTTAATAAATATTTTATTTTTTAAAATGATAAAACATATTATTCATTTCTACTATTCAATAGACAATTAAATCATCAAGCATAACTACGTGTGGAATAATACTTCCATGGAATGGTTAGTTGAAATTTTATAGTTTTCATTAATGGTCATTAGAATAGGTTCAATTGAGAAATAATATTTTAAAGATATTTTAGGGTTCATGAAATTAAATTTTACAACCTATTGACAATATGATCAATAAACAATGGTGTTAAATTCAACTGTCCAAATGAGCATTCAAAGAGAAAAAATAATTTCTTCATACTATTTAAAATCATAATATAGGTTATATTATTCTTATGATTACTTCCAATTAAAAAATATCACACTGAAAAACCATAAATATGGTCATTATTCTTTTTTAACAATTATATTACTACTAAATTACCTTATAACAATCCATTAATTATTATAAGATATTATTTGGGTCAGTAAAACCATGAACTAGATCAATGATAAAAATTCCAATCATGGATGACTGTTAGAAATAAATTTTATTCAATAACTTATAATATTATGTAAATAATTATTTTATTATTTTTTGAGAATGGTAACATTAATATTAAACTCATTAGTTAAGATACAATTTTCTATTTGTCGAAAATCATGGGTACGTGGTCATCACTTTTTTCATCATAACGAATAACAACCAAAACACCAATAAAATTAAATTATAAATATATAAATTGTTTTACAAATATAAGTGTATTTTATGATCAGGAAATGAATAATTTTATTATAATTATAATTAAAATCTATAATGGAAAAAAAATTCAGAATGATGATTATTACTCACACACGAATTAGAAAATAGATAATAACTAAATAATATACATATATATTATAATTATAAATTATGTTTATAAAAGGATATAGATATGAAAAAGGTTATGAAATATGTGATTAAAATGGTTATTTTCATTATAGATGATATTTAATTTCTTTAGTGTATTTCATAAATTACGGTAAGGATTCCTTGTTAAATTTCTACCCCAAGATATATATTTCATATTATACATAAATTTTATTTTTAATGTTGTATCAACTAACCCTTTAATGTATTATATCTATATCCTCTCATTATTTATTATAATTGATGCTCAAAAATGAGAATTAGAAAATTCACAATGGGAGGATTACCTAAATATGGGTATTATTTTCCCTATAAAATCAATGGAAGGAGATGGTGGATGAAACACGTGGATCGCATGAGCCCCTAGTTGATACATGATAGTTTGGCCATCATAAGGTCACACAGAGACACCATGTGCAATAGATATCGTATACAAGGTCCCATTCAAGTTTCTTTGACAATGTCACTCTATTCTCCGGAAGGTGCCCCATACAATCACTGGTCAAGCGGAAACTTCCAAACAAGTATCCCTAGAACATGTGGATTATCAACTGTTGGGTGCTAGAACACCCATCTAAAAAACCATATAAAAAATAAGAAAATATCTAAAGGGATGTGGTCATTCATGGTCATCAAATTCCGGCCACACATCACTGATGAGGAGGATTGTTGTCCTTAACATTAATCAATTGAACTCACGATACCCCCAAACATTGATAAAATAACAAATGAAATTAATGGAGGATACAAGACCCTATTATGTTCATAAAAGTCACATGTTATTCCCCTAGTGATCTGTAATAGACCTCTAGTTCCCAAATAAATGACCTACCCATCTCAAAAAATCTCGCTAACATTCCATCCTCATCACATGAAGAGCCTTGGGTATGTCTAGAAGACCATGACTCCCACCATATGGCTCGATAGGGACAAGTATATTTATTTTTCCAGAAAGTGATTGTGTATCTCCGTGAGACCATATATTGCCCACATGATGTATCAAAAATTAGTAGAGTTATTATCCTCTAAAACAATAATGCAACCTCACAAATCCCCCAATCTTTGTAAAAACAAAAAAATTAAATAAAAAGGGGACATGAAAGGATCATATTTCCATCATAAGAGACCTTTAAAATTCTATGGGTTCCCATTGAACTGTCTCGCAATACCCCTTGAAAATTCGTCCTGATCTCGTAAAGGCCCCCTATCAAGACAAACATGACTCACATAATGTCATAGACAAGTAATTTTAGATCACATTAAGGCCATTCGACAAGCTCCCTAATATCATGGAGGAACTTGAATATTCTAATATAATAATACTAATGTACCTCATCATGTGCTCAAGAGAAAATTAATCCCCATTAATTGAAAATAATCATATAAACTAGTCATTGTGGGTATTATACCATGGTCCCTAAAAATATGGTGAAACCTCCAAAGTTATCCAAGGTAGGACATCACAAAGATTCATGACGGTGATTCCCTCTATCTATTCTAGTGTGGATTCACTTGATACCTCACACGAAAGAGGCAAACAACCAAGGTGGTGAGGCCTATAAATCCCCAACCCCACCATGAAATATTTAACTATGGACTCTCAGATAAAAGATAATTTTCAAATCCTGAGGCACCAGTTCTATGGGTGATTTCTCAATTTGGTTAATCTTACTATCAGCAAATCATCCATTCAGGTAATATCTTGGGACCAGTTAGAGAAAATAATGTAATGTGTGTAGAAATTTAGAGTGATCATATATATATCACATGAATGAATATTTTAAGGACACACAAAGAACATCATTCCAATCTACTATATCCTGAGAGAATCATAAAAAGAGAGCACTAAATTAATCTAAGTCACTCATGATAAATTCTTGGAACAAAGACTAAAAAATGGGACTCTTTTGTTAAAGACATAAAACATGATCCTCATGATCTTCAAGTGAAAAATCCAAGACATTTAGAATAAATAGGTCATGTCACTCATACCTCGTAACACTCAAATTATATCCCATTTTGATCATGTGGTGTCCTCTAGGAGTGTCAATTAAAGTCACCTGGAAACCTCATAAATACCACCCAAGTCTTGTGATCCCCTATGGGATCTCCATCAAGACCACATGGTGCTATTCAAACATGTCACCAAACTCAAAAGGAAACACCATGTTATTATATATTTTACCTTTAATGGAACCTGGGTATGTGAACTGGCTTGCAGGATCCCCTTTGGTCAATCCATATAGGTCTCGTAGTGTCCTTGAGACATGCCATCCTAGACACACATCACCTGCCAAGACATGTAACATTGAATCACACGAAACCCTATTAGTGTGTCATACAACTGTCATTATAACACCATGTTTTTTCAGGTGGATCATGTAGTTCCCTTTGGAACTTCTAGATGGGGTCATGCAATGGCCTCTAGGGTCAACCACCTGAGGTCCCGTGATGTCCTGCAGACCAGTCTCTTTAGATCATGCAACAAGCCTCAAACATTCCATCCAGGATACACGATGTACCATAGACTACCCAATTGGACAATGACACTATCTTGGGACATTCCTGGCATACATCATTAAACATGTCAAGCAAGAAATCACAACACATCTATAGAACAGTCAATTAATTTAAATAAGGAAAGACTGCTAGGTCAAAGGGAATCCTTGGGCATGATAACATGTTCATCTTCAATGTGCAAACCCTGGATATAATGGAATTATTAGTGTATAATCCCGAAATACTAAACTATGAACACATTTTATCCATTCATAACTAGGATACATATGATTCCTTCATGTGGAAAGTGGTCTATAAAAACATCCAAAGGGTTGTGTTATTATATAACGCTCGTTTCCCTGTATAGTGAGAATGATTGTTTTTAGTCCCTTGTTTCCCACACCAATAATAGTTTATGTGGACTTCAGTAGTTTAAATGATCATATCGTTTTCCCCGTTATACTCATAAAGGGAAAGTAAATCCCAGTAGTGTAATCCATATCGTGTCATAATATGATATTTCCCGTATATATCGTCAACCTCAGTGTGTTAGCCCTAAGAATTGAACTATGATGACCCAGTTTAAAAAAATATCAATTATACATAGGAAAAAATTCCTAAGGTCTAAGATCGTAAATATATGAAAATCCAAATTATCCTAATCCTTATCATGTATCTAACATTTCAATAATCAAGACCCAATAATTCCAATGGGATTATTATCTTACCCCATCCCTTTTTGGGTTGAGAGATTCATTATACAATGATGAATCTAATTCCCTCTATAACTAGGATACATAGGATGCCTTCAGAAATCCTAAGATATATATTAAGGAACCCCAAGGGAAATAATATAATATATTCCCCACATTCATATGTAGGGAGACTAATTACATGATATCCCTTGTTTCTCACAACAATCTTGGCTCGTGTAGGTGTCGGGAGTTACAGTGGTCCTCTCATTTACATCATGGATTTCCAACAACCAGGGAAATGATAGTATGTAATCCCTGATGATTGGTATTATATAAACACCCCTCCCATATTATGTCATCCACCATGGGTTTAGTACCAAGGGAATGTCCGAACTATTATAACTAATATTCCTGTTATAAAAAAGATATGTAGGACATATACTTGAGACTCTAGCTCAAATATCTGGTGCCCAAGTCCCCACACATATTTCCTAAATAAATGATGTGAAACTGCTTGGGATTAATGATCTCTATGGGTTTTAATTTCTATATTTACTAGGATATGTAGGATTTCACATAAAGTCTATGTCCTCTACTCAAAATATTAACCACCTCCCTTAATGGCAGCAAATTCCAAAGTGCTTTGTTATATGGTTACTGCATTTAAGAAGCTATTAATTACTAGGAAATGGATTATGAACCTTGTATATATATATATATATATATATAGATTGACCAACCAAAAAAATTCCATTTTTTGAATATAGATACCTAACACATAATTATTTTTTTTGGTGTAACCAGTCTTGTATCCGGATTTGAAAGATATTCTCAAGCAAACAATAAATCTACAAGAGACTACCGAAGTAGGAATGAATTCAAACCCAAATGGGTGTGATGATCCCTAACTCCCATACTATAGTCCAGTGAGTGTCCTTCAGAATCACTGGTTCTAAAACACCAGTTGATCGTGTAACACCCCATTCTTCCATGGTACATTACTCTTTGAATATTACAATAGCGTGCAATGAATGAAATACCAAGTTCAAGGGCACCATGACCTATCAAAATAACCATTAAAAAATTGCATATAAATAGTATTTACCACATTTTTAATTTTATATATATACCATAATATTTTAAAATCCATATTTTTTGTTTTTAAGACATAATATGGGGACAAATTCAATTGTTCAATAAAAGAAATATTTTCCAAAAAATTATGTTATTATGCCTTTTAACAGTGAACCGTTCTTATATTAAATATTTGAAACTTTTATATATATAATTTTATGTAAAAAAATTTTTCTTCTTAGGTGGTACATAAAATGTTATTCTGTATAAATTTTTTCTACATTTCTGATAACATTCATATTTTGACGAATAGTGAAAAATACAAAATTTTAATTGGAAACAACATTTTTAATCTAAATAATTTATACTGATAAATTATAAATATCAGTGGTTTTAGAGTATAAATAGATTATATTTTTATCTTTTTGGATAATGTAGGTAATTATAAATATTTTTACATTCAAATTAGAAAGAAACGCATGTCAATCTGTTGATAATTTTTAATTCCCAAAAACCCGCTTTTTAATATTGACAACGGGAATTAATTTTAAATTAATTTCAAAAAATTATATGTTTTGAATATGGAAAAATGTATTCCATATTTGGAATTAGGAGTTCAAAATTTTGTAAATATGCAACCTTTTTTTGATACATTAGGAATAGAGACTTCAGTAGATATTTTATTTGTTATGGTTAAAGGGAAAATCTGCTAAATAAGGGTAAAAATCCTATTATAATAATATTAAATTACCCATACACTTTTCCTAACCCTATTAGATGAGATATTTCATAACAATGGAATCCTTGGGTAAATTTTGGGACCACATGGAGCCACTTGAGAGTAATAATGAAATTTTATATTAATTAATTCAATGTAAAGACAAAAATAACAAAAACATGTATCTTTTAGTAAAACCATGTATATATGATTTTATCTAAGTGATATATTAGTCTATAAATATCAATTTAAAATATATCAATATTTAATATAACATGGAATTTTCTTTTATAATTTTTAGACATTAAATAATTAAACTTATTTATCACACAATGGTGATATAGTAATTACCTTCTTAATGAAAGATTAAAATAATTGATATAATAAATATTAAAATATATGTAAATTGAAACTTTTGATTCCATAAACTAATTTTTTAGTATAATAAGACATTTTATTGATGATTCAATGTATTTTATTCTAATAAAAAAAGTTTTTTATAACATTAAAAAAAATCTATTACTAAATATTGTCAAAATTAACATAAAAGATTTTTTAAAACAAATATTATTTTATTAAATTATATAATATTCATAAAAATCTATGATTCGTTCAAAGGACATATATAAGGATATATATTCCAATAATTAACCACATTAGGTTCTTTTGGGTTTTTATAGTATGTTTATTAACCATGTAATATAAAAATACAAGAAGACATGGTAAATGTTAAACTATTTACCTAAGAGTTAAAACTATATGATAATGTTAATATGGTAATACAAACCAGTATAAAACCTTTTTGTTGAGAGGATTTGAACACATCACCAACTTATCCTATAACTAAATCATTTTGGGGCTATCAGTAATGTAATATTTTTTATTATAAATTATTATTTCAATCTTTTCTTAAACAGCCCCTCACCTCTCTAATAAAATGGTACTTCTCCTTCTCATAAATTCACACAATGAAAGTCTTTTGGATCAGACATATACTACTCAAATATCCTCCCCACTACCCTAAAATCAAACTATATTCCTTAAATTGATCATAAATCCATCCTACGGATCATTTTTTGTACAAATCATAAGGAAGAACAAGAAGAAGAGATAAATAATTCATCACATCTTTCAAAGTTCTTTTCTTATTCCACTTCCACTGTCATTTTTGTTTCCATAAAAAAATAATAAATCATGTACATTATATTTATTTATATTTTATTATAAATATGTTACAACAATATTCATTATTATATCCATCCTATGAATCACAAAATCACCATACGCACGTAAGCACGACTTACCGTTTACACGTCATGGTGTAGTTTGTTATTCAGTGCATCATTAATTGGATGGGTATAATAATGAGTATAATTGATGTAAATAATAAATATAACATGTTAATGATGCATTATATATAATATACCATCCAGTTAGATATGATTTAACCATCAATAGAATGATATTATCGCACATGCGTACGTATAGCTTACCGTCTACACGACGCGATGGGTTTTCATTCCCCATTGTCACCATTCAAGAATAATTTTTATTTGATGATTAAAAAAATTGTTTAATAACTTAATATGTTTCTGGATATATGAAAAATACATCCTATCCAAAACAACAATTTCTTACATAAAAAACATATAAATGAAAATGAATAAGTTAACTCCGAAAACATTGATACTACAAAAATACTTTTTACAAAGCTATATTATAGGGTCATATATGATATAATATTAATTTTTGTGGTTAATTTATAATTTAATAACAATTAATTAACAATTTTATAAGTGTTTAAGGTACCCTTGTCTACGGAATGGTACAAGGTAAGGGTTAATTCCTCAATCTCATTATTATTCGAGATTGTTTATTTGTAAGTACATACTAGGACATATTTATTATCCATTTCCATGTTTCAAAAAAGTGTTTCAAAAAGGATTTTTTTACGGGGATCTTATAAAAACATCATTTTAAAAGTTTTAAATATTTATTCTACTAAATATTTCTCATTAATTTCCATGTTTTCAAAATGGTTTTAAGGATTTATTTATATGGACATGAATGTTTTTAAATGTTAATTCTATTCAAGTGTTTCAAAGTGGTATGGGACACTTTGATTCAAAAGTATCATTTAAATTTATTCCTTTATAAATTTTTTGACTTTAATATTATTTCATGAAAAGTGTATATTTATCTCAATGATTTTTATTGATCATTTATTACTATGTCAACATCCATTGTTGGATTTATTGCTTCTTTGAAGATGATTTTTTATGATTCATTTTTAAATAATTTATTCAATGTTTTCTTATATGTTTCACTGTGGATATGATATTATTATACCATTCATGGTTTATGGTTAAAGTATTAAAATTTTTTATTCTTGTTATAATACAAATGATTATGTTATATTTGAATCTTTTCATATGAGAAAATAATTGGACATAGTAAGTGACAGGTGGGGCCCTCTATAGCCCCTCAATTAATCGGTAGGTCTCATGAGACAAATTAGGGTCTTGACATAAGACCTGGAATAAAAATATGTGTAGTCTTGGAACTAGGCCTTAACTATGTGGTTGTGATGTTCGACATTATGCATTCCATCATTATGAAAGTATCTTTTGATATTACATGTGATTATTCGACTAGTAGAATATCCAGGTGAATTTGTAAATTAAATTATTTGATTTATCATTTCCATATTATTTTTATTTTTATGTTTAAAAGGCTTGTTTTTAGTCTTATACATTAGCGTAAATGTTTATGCATATTTATGAATGTATCCTCTATATTGTTATCCTTATTGAGCATCTGATCTCACCCCTTTCTTATGATTTATTTTTTCTACGGATGTCAAAATGTGTATTATTACTTACCTGTAGGGATTGGGTAATTGATATGAGTTTGTTCTATGGATAAATAATGTTGTTTTTTGTTTCAAAATTTAATTTAAAGACTTATGTATATATCGAGTACATCCAAGACTACTAAACATATCATTCTTTCATGACATGATCTCTTATGATCATGCCAATGTAATGTAATAATACACAAAATCTACATAACAAGGGTTGGGGTATTACAATTGGTTTTATAGGAAGTATAGTAAAATCCATGGAAACTAAATTTAGAAAAACTCTGATTAGAGAACATTACCTTAAGATAGACTTTGATGATTAGTATAGAAGAAAATCTAAAATTTATGGTAATATATATTAGGTGGGTTATATAAAAAATACATCCTTTTATGGATACTAGTAGGTAGAGGTGGCTCTAGAATATATATATCTAGGGGTAAAAACTATAAACACTGCTTTGATCTAGACTGAAACATGAACTGGTTCACAAAAACGGGCCTTACTGCACTCCTGGTTATGAAACTCCTAGGAGATATGATTAGGATAATTATAATTTTATTCACAAAACATTATGAAGGTTTTATGAGTATATACTTTCCAATTAAAAATATTTTTATGATTATGGATTATATGCAGAAATTATTCAATTTATGTTAAGTAATTAACATGTATGGAATTATGAATTGTGATTCATAAACTAATCTAGTGTATTAAATTGTTTACAAATGGTTCCTAGTGGATTTAATGGAAACAGTATTAACACCCGTAATATATATATGTATTTCCCTCTTAATCAAGATATATATTGTGGAGCTAGTGATGCAACTAGTGCTGATAATCCTATAACCATACTAGGACTACTCACTTAGATTATGAATAATAACCTTACCCGTATGGAGAACCATAATCCTCAATGTTGAGGATCAATGATAGAATGCTTCATGAGGAATCGACAACCAAATTTCAATAGGACTACAAATCCACTTGTATCGAAGCAATGGATAAGTTCCTTAGGAAAAATATTTCATTCATTGGTGAGTAGCGAATGAGAAAAGGTTGTCATTGAAGTTTATCGCCTCATAGGAGATTCATATCAATGGTGGTTCTTAGTTCAGGAAGAAAAAGAGGATGAAGAAGTATCAAATATTGAATAGAAGTTGTTTAAAGATAATTTCATTGAAAAAATAATTCTTCTCAAACATCGACTTGATATGGAAAATAAATTTTTGAGTCTGACGAAAAAGGGGGTGAGAATGTCGCAAAGTATGAGGTAAACATTACAATGTTATGAAGACATGCTGCATATTATATACGTAACCAATGAAATATGATTGATTGATTATTTGATGGGGTAAAACTGTAACATCCCTAGTAAATGAAGAATAATAGATTTTTCATATTTATTAATATTTGTTAATTAAATATTAATTTTACGTTAAATGGGTTTCTATGTTTGATAGCGTACCTGATACTCAACAACGGGTTTCATTGATATCTTACGTTGAAAACTAATAATATAATATTATTATTGTAAATGGTAGTTAACTCATATCCATTGTATTGGATGGAATGAACAAAAATAACTACAATATGATTATACATGTTTGTTAAATGTTTTTACATTTATCAAATAAATCTTAGAGGCTTAAAATGTGAATGAATCTAATTTTAAGAATAATTTACATTAAAGGGACGATTTATCGCCTTTTAATGGAGAAAATTTTTTAAATATAGTTTTGGCTACTTTAATACATTATAATTGACCAGATAAATTCCTTCTTTAGAATGGGGACATCAAATTTCACATTTGGTAATTTTTTTGGTATTTTTCAGATAAAGATCATTTTTAATGAATACTGAAAAATAGTATTTTAATTAAAAAGTGCCTTTTTATCTAATTTATTTATATGGTTAGATTATCTTTATAATTGGTTTTAAAATGAAAATAAAATATATTATTACCATTTAATCAAATTTTGGTCATTGGAATTAATTTCACATTGATATCAGACCTAAACAAGTATCAATCTTTTGATAGTTATTGTTTCCTAAAAACACGCTATTTGTTTTGATAATGGGAATTAATTTTTAAATTAATTAATTCCACTTCAATGCTTTGAATTTGAAAAAATAGATATCTATTTTGAATTCGGAATATCAAATAATGCTTAGGATGAATTATCAATTTTTGATGAATTGTGACACCACTTAGTGGTAGTTAAAAAAACTTAACATTTCATTTTAATTAAATTTTACCACTTATGTGAATTGAATTTCAAAAATCTGTCATACGTGGTTTTTAATAAGAAGTAAAATGTGGTTCATTAAGATTAAAATTATTTTTGTTGAATAGTAACTTATGACTTTTATTAACCACGGTTAAAGGTAAATAAGGTAATTCATTGTTAAAAGAATATTATAATAATTCAAAATTACCTTAAAACTTGACCAAACCTTATTGGATGAGTCATTAATGACCATGTGAAACTTTGGGTCGATTTTGGGACCCCATTGATCCACATGGGAGTGAAAATGACAATTTATATTAATTAATTTAATGTAAAGGCCAAAATGACATAAACAAAAATCTTTTAGTAATTAATTTTTATATGGTGTTATATAAGTCCTATTTTAAACTATAAATATTATTTGGAAATATAAAATGATTTACTATATCTTGGTATTTTTTTTTAATTTTTAGACAAAAAATAAATTAAAATATTAATGACATAATAATGATGCAGTATTTACCTCATTAATAAATCATTTAAATAAATAAGATTATAATGATTAAAATATTATCCAAAACATGTCAAATTCTGATTGGATGATTTTATTTCAAACATGAATCAACATATATTCGAATATAATGATTTTTGGAGCATTAGAAACTGAATATCATTATATTATAAAATAATAGTATCACACTTTCCTAAAGAGCCCATCCTCCCCCTTTTAAAAGGAGACCACTTCTAAACAATTTCTCACACATCTCAAGCCATTTGGCTCATCCATAATCTACCCAATTAATCTCACAACATCCCTATCCTTATCATAGAAGCCTTAACATAGGCAGAACGATCTTCAAGAAGTCCTTTGGTTCAAACGAAAGGAGTTACCCAAATTAAAGGTAACAGTTTCTCTTAAATTGTTTTCAATTATTTTACTTCTCTAACCCCTAAACTCTTTTTATTTTCTTTTATTTTGTAACAAAAATAGTCTCCTCAATATACTAGAATGTTTTTATGAGAAGGATTCGAACCACACTTACACACACCTCCATGTAATGGATGAAGAACATAATGTTTCTGTGGATAGAAATCTAACGCCTCACGAAATGATGATTGTTCAAATAAATATTACCACCTCTCATTGTGGTCATTATGATGGAACTGTATTTATATATGATATATATTATGTTTATGATTTCCTTATGCTTCTGTACATCCCTTTTTATATCATTCCTTTATGGTTTCAATAGTAGGTAAATACGATAATCTCATTTGAGGATGTGCGGACTACCACCCCCTCAAAGTGATTTGATTCGTTAATGCTTTATGTGGGATGTATAAAGGTTGGATTTAATGATATTATATATGATATTATATGGGAATTATAAAATACCAATGTATCAATTATGTTTTATTTCCATTAAAATAAAAAATAGAAATGAAAGTAGCGTTCATGCGTACGTACGGCTTACAGTCTCCATGAACTATGAATTTCATTTATTACCTATAAATGTTATGTACTATTATAAAATCATGTATATACTGGATATATACGATATATGTAATATCCAAATCATTAATATCATTCTGTATATAATTAACCTTTGACCACATGGACAACTTGTAATTATAAGTTGTTTATTTTTTACTCAAGTGCCAAATATCGACAAAATGAACGTTATCAACTTAAATGTTTTCATAATGTTTATAACATGGTAATAAGAGATATAAGAGGAATAATAAACTTGATAAAAGTTCTTATGCAAGTAGAAATTTACTATAGTTTATTATTCAATATATTAAAGAACGATCGAGTCAAGTGGGACACAAGGTAAGGGACTTTGTCTCAATCTCCTTTCATTGAGGAATATTTTCATTTATACAAAACATTCTTTTATATGGTGTATATATCTCATTGAATTTTAATTTTATTCAAAAGGAATCTTTTTCTACTAAGTGTTTTACTCAATGACAAAAAAGAATGTTTCTTTTAACGTAAGCGGTTAAAACAACATTTTCCGCCGCGATGAGTATTATTTATTCGTTGGCTTCCTCAACTAGTCGTACTGTTTAAAAAATATATAAATACCATATACAATTTTATGTATTTTTGGTATTGAAAATGGTTTTGAAAATGGATTTGTTATGTCAATATCATTATGTGATATATTGTGATTGAAATGTGTAAGTGTTTTCTTTCATTTATATTTGTTGTATGTGTTATGTTTTTATAACAGTACTTGGACATTTGATGGGCGGTTACATGATAATACATATGATAGGTGGTTCCGTAAATATCAGGATGGGTGGTTACATTATAACCTCCAATGCATTTGGTATGGAAGTCAGCCGTATGGCTATTCCATTTAGTGATATGTGTGGAAGTCGACGGTATGGTTATTCCATTTAAGTATGTTTTTGTCTCATGTAAACTTTATATGTTATGTGTTCTTTATAAGGGTTTTATGGTAATATTTTGGTTACAAAAGGGTATGTAATGATCTTTTATTCATTGAATAGTATTTACTACTTCATTAAGGTGAAATTTATTACTTATGTTAAAGTATTAATTGTTTACTTGTTTTTTTGAAAAACTAACTATTTTATTTATTTGTGTACCCCTTACTGAGATTTTTATGTTTATCTCATGTTTTGAAATTTATTTCACGGGACATAAAGTGGAATAGAGTCAAAGATGGGATCAAGGAAATGTCATGTCGTCTGAAACATGGAACTAGACAAGACCCTTTTTTTCGAGAGTTCATGTTTTGTAAAAAAAATTGAAACTAAGTAAGAGTTCCTACTTTTTAATATTTTGAAAGGTAATAGTTATGGACTAACTCTCTAAAACTCTCAACCTGAAAATATCCTCAACGTGAATTATTTATTTAATTGAATATTATGTAAGGTTTAAGGGTGAGTCCTTACAGTTGGTATCAACATTCGGTTTAGATAACTTTATGTGTTAGGGTATTGGTAAATTAATATCCATAAAGTAATTTATAATAATATTTAAATCATATAGCATTTACAGATTACCAAATTCCTTCGCCTAAGATATTTCTATGTTGAGAATGGGTTTTTATAGAGGAAACAAGGCAGTTGTGATGAATAGTCATATATTGGGAAATGACATTCCAAATCAACATCCTGAGATGGTCACAATCTTAATTGAAATGTTTACTATAGTGATGGATCAGTTGATTCAGGTGATAAATGGTGGTTGTGTTTATTGGTGATATTCTGGTTCATTCCAAATGTTAGGAGTAACATGAAATTCATTTAAGGGTTATCTTGAAAACCTTGAATGAAAAGAAACTATTTGTGAAATTAAAAAAGTGTGAGTTTGGAATACAACAGATTTCTTTTCATGGTCACATAGTTTCAAAAAATGGCATAACTGTTGATCCTGCTAAAACAAAAGTTGTTGAAGAATGGCCAAGACCCATAAATAAAACCTAGATTCATAGTTTTCTTGGTTTGGCAGGTTATTACTGGAGGATTGTTGAAAATTTTCAATTTTATATAGTCCAATGACTAAGTTAACTCAAAAATGTGTTAAGATAATCTGGAAAAAGAATGTGATGATTGTTTTCAAGAATTGAAAATAATATTGGTTAATGCTCTGGTTTTGTCATTGCTTTATAGAAATAATTTGTTTTTAATCTACAGTGATTCTTTGTTGAAAGGACTAGGTTGTGTGCTAATGTAAAATGATCAGGTAATTTTTTATGCTTCATGTCAGTTGAAACCACATGAGTTAAATTACCCTACACATTATTTGGAATTAGCTACAATTGTTTTTTATTTAATAATTTGGAGGCATCATTAATATGGAGTGAGGTGTGAAATATACACTGATCACAATCATTTAAAGTATATATTCACTGAGAAAGAATTGGACATGAGATAGAGGAGATGGTTGAAATTAATCAAGGATTATTATTGCACGATCCATTACCATCCGGAAAAATAAAATAAAGTGGTCGATGCTTTGAGTCGAAAAAGAAATGTCTCATTATCCATGATATGATTAGAAAAATATCCTTTGGTTTTTTATTTGATTATATTTGGAATAGATGTTTTTGGTGTAGGAAATTCTTCTGTTTTGTTTCAGGTGTCAGTGAAATCATCTCTATCAGACAAAATTATGAAAGCACAAAAAGAAGATAGTGAGTTGTAGAAAAAGGTTGATTCAGGTCAAAAGGAGAAGTTTCCAAATTTTAATGTTGATAATGATCGTGTTTTGAGATTTTGGAATAGATTATGTGTACCTTGTGATTCACAATTGAAGAATGAGTTGTTATGTGAAGCTCATAGTTCTCTATTTTCAGTTCATCCTGGTAGTACTAAGATGTACAGAGATGTTCGAGAGTATTACTGGTTGGATGGAATGAAAAGAGATATTCCTAACACTACTGGAAAATCAACCTATACCCTCGATTCAAAACCATGGTTATAGCCCCCAAAACCGTGGGTATGGCCTATACCCACGTTTTTGGGGACCGTGAGGCTGAGTGGTGTAACAATAGGAGTCCTAGCCTATCCCCACGGTTCATCCAAACCGTGGGTATATATAGGGGTGATCGTGTACCACACCACTATACAGGTGGAATAGGACTCTCCCCATGTTTTAAAAACCGTGGGGATTTATATCTCAAAAAATATACAGGCAGGACTCGAACCTGGAATGTTGCACTGGCGGAACAAAGTCTCTAATTAACCGAGCTACCGACTTATTCTATATATATATTTATATTTATATAAATATAATAATAATATTGGTTTTCATAAAATCAAACGTGCGAAAATAAGAGATGCAGGTGAGACTCGAACTTGAGACGCTGCACCGGTGGAACTACTCTCTTAACAACCCAGATATTGATTAATTCGATATTAGAACATATATTTTTTTAAATATATTAATATAAATGGTTTTCGAAAACGGTAAAAATGTGAGAATCGAAATCACAACTTTGGAAATAAGAATATAGCGCCTGACCAACCAAGCTACATAATTTATTGGTAATTATATTTGTATATTTGTAATTATATTATTCCAAAATGTGTTCCCACAAAATTATTTTGGTCGTCCTGGGTAAATTATTTTCCCACCTTATGGTGTGAAAGCTATACCCACGGATCTCCAAAACCATGGGTATAAATCGTCAAAAAAAACGCAACACCCAAGGTTTTGAAGAACTGTAGGTATAGCTCTTCCGAAAACAAGATATTCCCAAGGTTTGGCCAAAACCATTGGTATACGTCTTGAAAAAAACACCTATGTCCACGGTTGTGCGAAACCGTGGGTATTGGTTCTTAAAAAAAGCTATACCCACGGTTTGAGAAAAACTATAGGTATAGTTGAACTATAACCATGGTTTTGGTAAACCATGGGTTTATGTCCCCATATTTTCACTATACCAATGGTTTTATAAAACCTTGGGTATATGCCCATTTCACAGTAGTGTGATTTTTCTGTGAAGTGTTTGACTTGTCAGTGGGTTAAAGCAGAGCGACCGTAACCGAAAAGAATGCTTCAGCCACTACCAGTGCCAGAATGGAAATGGGAAAATATATTCATGGACTTCCTTGTGGGATTACCAAAGACATCTCGAGATAATAATGCAATATGGGTTATAGTTGATCGATTGACTAAATATGGTCATTTCCTTACTATTCGAGATACTTTGTCTCTAGATCAACTTTCTTGGTTGTGTGTTAAAGAGATAGTCAGGTTGCATGGAGTTCCCCTATCCATTGTATCTGATCGTGAACCCAGGTTCACATATATATTTTTGAAAGGCTTTCAGAAGTCATTGGTTAATGAATTAAATTTTAGTACAGCTTTTTACCCTCAATCAGATAGGCAGTTAGAACGAAAAATTCAGACCTTGGAAGATATGCTACGTGCTTTCTCAATGGATTATCAGGGAAGTTGGGACCAACATCTTTATTTGGTTGAATTTTCTTATAATAACAGTTTTCATTCCAGTATACATATGGCTCTATTTGAGGCATTATATGGAAAGCGTTGTCGAACTCCAGCTTTTTGGGATTAAGTAGGTGAAAGAAAGATGATGGGACCTGAATTGGTAGGAAAGGTGGAAGAGAAAGTTCAGTTGATTCAGAAGAACATGAGAACAGATCAGAGCAGAAAGAAAGGTTATGCTAGTAACCAGCAGAAATATCTTTCCTTTGAGGTAGGTGATCATGTCTTTCTCAAATTTTCTCCGTGGAAAAGTGTGATGTGTTTTGGTAAGAAGGTAAAGTTGAGTCCGAGGTTCATTAGACGTTATGAAATTTTGGAGAATGTTGGATCAGTTGCATACAGAGTGGATTTAACTCCATGTTTATCCCAGGTACACAATGTTTTTCATGTTTCGATGTTGAGAAAGTTTATACCAGATCCATCTCATGTTTTGATCCCATAGGTAGTTTAGTTGGAAGAGAATCTCTCTTATGAAGAACAATCGTTCTATATTTTTTGACCATAGAGAAAAAGTGTTACTGAATAAGGTAATTCACCAGGTAGAGGTTTTTTTTAAAAACCATATCGTTGAAGAGGAAACGTGGGAATCTGAAAATGTTATGAGAGATAAATTCCCACATTTATTTGATAAGTGAATAAAATTGCGAGGACGCAATTTCCAAAAGGGGGGAAGGATGTAACATCCCATGTAAATGAAGAATAAGAAATATTTCATATTTATTAATATTTGTGAATTAAATATTTATTTTACTTTAAATGGGTTCCTATGTTCGATAGCGTACCTGATACGCAACAACAAATTTCATTGGAATATCACATTGCACACTAATAATATAATATTATTATTTTAAACAGTATCTAACCCCTAGCCATTGAATTGGTGGGAATGAACAAAACTAACTACAATATTATTATACATGTTCCTTAAATGTATTTACATTTATCAAATAAAAGGTAGAGGCTAAAAATGTGAATGAATCCAATTTCAAAAATAATTTATATTATAGGGTCGATTTATCACCTTTTAATGTAGAACCCTTTTTAAATATAGTTTTTGTCACTTTATTACTTTCTTATTGACCAAATAAAATCCTTATTTAGAATGGGGACATCAAATTTTACTTTTGGTAATTTTTTGGTATTTTTCTGAGAAAGTTCATTTTTTAATGAATAGTGAAAATAGTATTTTAATTCCAAAGTGCCTTTTTATATAATTTATTTATATAGTTATATTATCTTTTTAACTTGTTTTAAAGTGAAATAAAAATATATTTTTACCATTTAATCCTATGTTGGTAATTGCAATTAATTTCACTTTCAAATTGGACATAAACAAGTATCAATATATTGATAGTTATTGTTTCTTAAAAACACGCTATTTGGTTTGATAACGGGAATTAATTTTTAAATTAATTAATTCCACTTATATGTTTTGAATTTGTAATAATAGACATCAATTTTGATTTCAGAATATCAAATAATTATTAGGATGAATTTTTTGTATTTTTCTGAAAAACATCAATTTTTGATGAATACTAACACCACTTAGTGGTAGTTAAAAAATGAATTTTGTAATTAAATGAAATTTTACCACTTCTCTGAATTGAATTTCAAAAAACTGACATATATGGTTGTTATCAAGAAGTAAAATTTGATTCATTAAGATGAAAAAAAATTGGTGAATAGTAACTTTTTTCTTTTATTTACAGCGGTTAAAGGTAAATAAGGTAATTCAAGGTTAAAAGAATATTATAATAATTAAAAATTAATGTAAAACTTGTTCAAAACATATTAGGTGAGTCATTAACGACCATGGGCCTATTTAGGTTTATTTTGGGACCACAATGCTCTACTAGGGAGTGAAAGTGAAAATTTAGATTAATTAATTTAAAATAAAGGCCAAAATGACATAAACAATAATCTTTTAGCAATTAATTTTTATACGGTGTTATATAAGTCCTATATTGGACTATAAATATTCTATGGAAATAAAAAATGATTTCCTATATCATTGTAATTTTTTTATAATTTTTAGAAAAAAATAAATTAAACTATTTATGACATAAAAACGATGAAGTATTTACCTCATTAAAAAATAATTTAAATTAATAAGATTATAATGATTAAAATATTATCCAAAACATGTCCAATTCTGATTTCATGATTTTACTTAGACTATTACTCATCTTATCTTTGACTATAACGATTTATGGACCATTAGAAACCGAATATCATTATATTATAAAATAATAGTTTCACACTTTCCTAAAGAGTCCCTCCTCCCCTTATAAAAGGAGACTACTTCTATCCAATTCCTCACACCTCTCAAGTCATTTGGCTCATCCAAACTCTAAAAAATTAAGCTCTCAACATCCCTCTCCTCCTCTTATAAGCCTTAACTAAGGCAGAAGGCACTTCAAGAAGTCCTTTGGTTCAAACCAAAGGGAGTTACCCAAATTAAAGAAAACGGTTTCTCCTAAATTGTTTTCTTTTATTTTACTTCCCCATCCCCTAAAATCTTATTATTTACTTTATTTTGAAACAACATCACTATCCTCAATATAATAGGATGTTTTTATGAGAAGTATTCAAACTACACTTACACACACCTCCATCTAATTGATTAAGAACATAATGTTTCTGTGGATGGAAAACTAACGCCTCACAAAATGATGATTTTTCAAATACATCTTACCACCTATCAAGGTGGCCATTATGATGGCAATGTATTTTTATATGATATATATTATTTGAATTATTTCCTTATGCTTATGTACTTACCTTTTTATATCATTCCTTTATGGTTTCCATAGTGGGTAATTATGATAATCTCATTTGAGGAAGTGCGGACTACCGCCCCCTCAAAGTGATTTGATTCGTTAAAACCTTATGTGGGATGTATAAAGGGTGGAGTTAACGATATTATATATCATATTATACTGTAATTTTAATATAAATATGTAGAAATTATGTTTTATTTCCATTAAAATAATAAATTGAAATGAAAGTAGCGTTCATGCGTACGTACGGCTTACCATCTATATGAAATGTGAATTTCATTTCTTATCTCTAAATGTTATGTACTATTATAAAAACATGTATATACCGGATATATATGATATATATGATATCCAAATCATGAATATAATTCTGGATATAATGAACCTTTGACCACATGGACAACTTATAAATATAAGTTGTTCATTTTTGACTCTAGTGCCAAATATCGACAAAACGAACGTTATTAACTTAAATGTTTGCATAATGTTTATTACATGGTAATAAGTAATATAAAAGGAAGAATAAACATGAAACGGTTATTAAGTAAGTAGAAATTAACTTTACTTTATTATTCAGGATATTAAATAATGATCGAGTCATGTCGGACATGAGGTAAGGGACTTCATCCAAATCTCCTTTCGTTGAGGCATATTTTCATTTATACAAAACATTATTTTATACGGTGTATAAACCCCTTTGAATTTTAGTTTTATTCAAAATTAATCTTTTTCTATGAAGTGTATTACTAAATGAAAACAAATAATGTTCCTTTTAATGTAGGCAGTTAAAAGAACCTTTTCTGCCGCTGCGAGTATTATTTGTTCTTTGGCTTCCTCTACAAGCCTTACTGTTTTTAAAAGAAAATAAATACCATATACTAATTTATGTATTTTTGGTATTGAAAATGGTTTTGAAAATGTATTTTTTTATGTCAATATATTTAGGTGATATATGGTAATTTAAATGTGGAAATGTTTTCTTTCCTTTATATTGTTTGTATGTGTTATAATTTTATAATGGTACATTGACATTGGACGGGTGGTTATGTGATAAACCAAATGGCGGGTGGTGCCGTGAATACCAGGATGAGTGGTTACGTTATAACCTACAATGCATTGGGTTTGTAAGTCGGTCGTATGGCTATTCCATTTAGTGGTATGTTTGGAAGCTGAACGTATGGTTATTCATTTAAGTATGTTTATGTCCCACGTTACCTTTATATGTTATGTGTTCTTTATATGCTTTTATGGTAATATTTTGGTTACAAAAGGGTAAGTAATTATCTTTTATTCAGTGAAAAGTATTTACTACTTTCAAAAAGATGACAAGTATTACTTATGTTAAAATATTCCCGGTTTACTTGTTGTTTTGAAAAACTAACTGTTTTATTTCATTATGTATCCCTTAATGAGCTTTTTATGCTCATCCCAAGTTTTGAAATGTTTTTCAGGGGACATAAAGTTGAATAGGGTCAAGGATGGGATCTAGGAAAAGTCATGCCATCTAAAACATGAAATTATACATGACTCTATTTTTCAAGAGTTCATGTTTTGTTTAAAAAATGGAAACTGAGTAGAAGTGTATACTTTGTAATATATTGAAATTTAATAGTTATCTCATATCCCTCTAAAACTCTAAACCAGAAAAGATCCAAAACATGAATTATTCATTTAATTCAATAATATGTAAGGTTTTAGGCCAGGTCCTTATAAAAAAAATTTCTCTGTCGGGCATTAATCTCACAATCCCTCTCATCATATAAATATATTGACTCATGTGCTATCAAGACAGATAAATAATTCTCTATGTCGTATGCCATTAAAGTAAAGAAGTAGAAGAATAGAAAGGAGGAGAATAATACAGATAAAGGGAAAAGGGACAGACGGAATTTACCTTCTGTGATATTGTGGAAGAAACACGCCAGAAATTTCTCAAAAGGAATGATAGATTGTTACAAATGTAGAGAAAAGGTCACCAGGCTCATGATTTGCAAGGGAAAGATAGATGTTGTCAATGTTGAATTCTGTAATTGTATATAAATGGGGAATTATCAAAATGATTTTCATAAGAACCAAGGAAACTCACCTAAAAAAGGCCAAGGGAGTAAGGGAAAAAATATGATGTTACTACAATTGAATTGTAATAATTAATTTATTTGTGTTTTTGGATTAAAAAATAATATTATGGTTATAATATTAATGTGATATGTATAAGTATTTCCCTGAAATACATTTTATTTCCATTAATGTATTGATTTTATGAAGGTAATAATATTTTTTATAAGGTAAGCTTTACATTGTTTGGGGAAACATTACGTTGTTTGGGGAATTTGATGTAATAATTGATTTTGTTTCCAATAATGTTTTGTTTCCTTATTATACAATAAGGGAAATTTTACGTTGTTTGGGAATTTGATGATACAATTGATTTTGGAATTTAATGTCCTTTTAGAGGGAGTTTGGATAGATTTATTTTGGATAACTATAACTGTTGGAATAGATTAATTTGATTTTTTGTAGTATTGATTAATGATAAAACATTTCTGAAGTTTATTTTTGGAATATTATACAACTATAGTGTTACAAAAAAACCTGTAGGTTGGGAGATAACTCGTCGCGTTGGAGAAAGTTGTGGGAATAAAACCCACAAAAATGTGTGACAAGGATTTATCACCTACCACTAGCCTAGAGGATTTCCCAGGTTATTATAATTTAGTTTTCATCAGTGTATATGTTTGGAACCTTATACTATTTATATATGTATAATATCATTTGTTTATAAGAATAAATATGGTTTTGTGGTAATAAATATTTAATGGATAAAAATATACATGTCAATTAAGTATGACTCATTGTGTTATTAGTCTATGAATTAAATTAACATGAGGGAATGGATCATAAACCAAAAAATGTTTTTATAGCGCCTTATTTTGCGAAAAATCAAATGGTCCTTTAGATCATCATAGATTTATAGCTTTCTAGTTGTTAAATTTATTTTAATAATATTATCTATAACTATATATTAGAAATTGATGGTTTATTTTCTCTTACATATCGATTTATTTCTAAATGGAACTCTAATATGTGTTGTTTATGGTAACCTTCGTACTTACGTTGATTTATTTTAAAATAGGGGGCTAATTATTTCATTTCTCAATGTGGGATTTCAACTAAGATATTTTGAATTGTCAAACCCCCAGTTTCTAATCACATATATAAATTTCAGGACACAATTTATTGAAGTTGGGAAAAATGCAACACCACAAGCTTCCATGGTACGTATCTCTTTGAATAATACAATAGCGTGCAACTTATACAGAGTTCAAGACCACCGTGACCTATCAAAATAGCCATTTAAAAAGAGGTTATGAATGTTATTAACCACATTTTTATTTTATATATAACCCATATAATTTTAACATCCATATTCTATGTTTATAAGATATAATATGAGGGAAAAATTAAAATTTTCAATAAAAGAATTATTTTCCAAAAAATATTGTTTTTCCCCTTTGAATGGTGAACCATTTTAAATCAAATATTTCACACTTTTATATAATAAATTCTATGAAATTAAATTCTTCATTTCAATGGTGAAATAAAAATTTAGTTTGGATTAATCTTAGTTACTTTTCTGATATCTATCATATTTTGATGAATAGTGAAAAAAATACAAAAGTTTTATTGAAAACAACTTTTTTAATCAAACTAATTTAGAGTATTAAATTATATATTTGAGAAGTCTTAAAGTATAATTAAATTTTATTTTTATAATTTAATATAATTTAGACTATTTTAAGTATTTTTACATTTAAATTGGACAAAAGACATGTCAATCTTTTAATAGGTTTTAGTTCTTAAAAACCCTCTTTTTGGGTTTTTCCAATGGGAAGTAATTTTAAATTATTTTATGAAACTTATTTGTTATGAATTTGGATAAATAGATTCTATATTTATAATCAAGATTTCCAAATTGTTTAAATCGGTATATTTTATTTGTAGACATTATTAATAGTAAATTATATTAATATTTTATTTACCATGATTGAAGGGTAAATCTGGTAAATAAGGGTAAAACACAATATTAAAATAATATTAAATTACCATTAAACTTTTTTAACACTATTTGATGATATATTTATGATCGAAGGCATCCTTGTGTCGATTTTTGGACCACATGGAGCCACATGGGATTAATAATGACATTTTAAATTAATTAATTCAAAGTAAAGGCAAAAATAAAAAAAATGTATCTTTTAGTAAAACAATTTTTATATGGGGTTATATAAGTTATATCATCATCTGTAAATATTAATTTTTAAGATAATATTTTTTTATAAAAAAATTGTGTTTTATTTATAATATTTAGTCATTAAATGATTAAATTTATTTATGACACAACGATGATTGAGTAATTACCAACTTAATGAATGATTGATAGAATTGATATTATAAATATTAATATTAATATAAATCGAAACATTGTATACCATCAACGAATTTTATAGGTGAATATGACATGTTATTAATGATTCAATTTATTAATTCTATGTAATCATTTTTCAATAACATTAACAAAAATCAATTACTAAATATTGTCAAAATAGAAATAAATGAGTTTTTAAAAAGAAATACTATTTCATTAACTGATATAATATTCATAAAAATCTATTATTCAACCAATGGACTTAGATATGGTTATATATTTCAATAATTAACCACATGAGGATCCTTTTCCATTTTATAGTATGTTTATTAACCATGTAATATAACAAAACAATAAGACATAGTAAATGCTATACTATTTAACTAAGAGTTAAATCTGAAAGATAAGGTTAATATGGTTACCCAAAATTATCTAAAACCAATTGGTTGAGATAATTTTGACCCATACCCAACTTATCTGAGAACTAAATCCTTTTTGAGCTATTATAAAATGAAGTTTATTTTGTAATAAAATATTATTTCAAGATTTTCCTAAAGTTCCCATCACCTCTCTTAAAAAAGGGTAATTCCCCTTCTCTTATATTCACACCTCTACAGCTTTTTCGTTCAGCCAACCACTTCTCAAATCTCATTCCAACTACCCTCACATAAAACAATATTCTATAAATTGATCATAAAGCCAACCTAATGATCTATTTTGTTCAAATCAGAAGGAAGACCCTGAAAATGTAATTATTTCATAACCTCTTTCAAAGTTCTTTTTTTCTTCCACTTCCTTTATCTTTGTTGTTTCCAAACCAAAATAATTACTCCAATGCCTTCTACATATTATGATGTTATTATAAATATGTTACAACCATATCTATTATTTTATCTATACTATTAATGACAAAGTCACCATACGTGCATACATATGGCATACCATCTCCACGTTGTGGTGTAGTTTGTTATTCAATGCATCATAATTAGGATGGATAAAAAAATGATTATAATTGATTTAAATAATAAATATAACATGGTAATGATATTTTTTTTATATACCATCCAATTACATATGAATTAACCATCAATATAATGATATTTTCTCTCGTGTATACGTACGACTTAATGTCTCCATGATGCGACGAGATTTCATTATCCATTGTAAACATTGAAGAATAATTCTCCTTTTATAAATAAAGATTGTTTTTAAGAACATAATATATTTATATATATAAATAAAATACATCCTATCCATAACAAACATGACTTACTCAACAAAACATATAAAGGAAAATTAATCAGTTAACACCCAAAACATTGATACTATTGAAATTCTATTAACAATGCAATATTAGTGGATCATATATGATATCATATTTTTTATGGTTCCTGTATTATTTAATGAAAATTCATTATCCATTATATAGGATTTTTATGTACCCTCGACTAAGGAAAATTAAAAGGTAAGGGTTAATTCCTCAATCTCATTATTATATGAGATTGATTATGTGAAATTATTTACTAGGATGTATTTATTATCCATTTCCATGTCTCATAAAAGAGATTTAAAAAAGATTCTTCTTGAGGGACACCTTAGCAAAAAATTTATTTTAAATTTTTTAAATTTTTATTATTCTAAATCATGTTCATTAATTTCCATGGTTTGAAAATGGTTTTAAGGATTTATTTATATGGGAATTATTGTCATAAAATGTTAATTACTATAAAAATATCAAAGTGGAATGGGAAATTTTGATTAAAAATGTCATATAAATTTCATCTGATATAGATTTTGTGACATTAAAATCATTTCATGAAAAATGGGTTTTTTTTCATAGAGTTTTACTAATAATTTTTTACTATCCCACATCCTTTTTATGTTTTTAATCTTTTTTAAGTTGATTTATTATGATTCAATATTCCCTATTGTATTGAAGGTTTTGTGAAATGTTTGAATTTGGTTGTGATATTTTTATACCATTCATGGTTTACGGTTAAGGTATTAACATTTCGTATTCTAGTTTTAAAATGAATGTTAATGTTATGTTTCAACCTTTTAATATGAAGAATGCATTAGACTTAGTAATTGATTGGTGGGGCCCGTTTTAGCACCTCTATGAATCTGTAGGTTTCAGGAGACAAATTAGTGTCTTAGCATGAGGCATGGACAAATTTTTTTTTTAGTCTTGGAATGAGGCCTTTACTATGTAGTTATGATTTCCGACATTATGCATTCCATCATTATCAATTTAGCTATTAATATAACATGTGATTATTCAGCTAGTAGAATATCAATGTGAATAGGTAAATGGATTTATTTAATTTCTCTGTTCCAGATTATTATGATGTTTTTATTTAAAAGGATTGTGTTTTACTCTTATACATTTCCTTAAATGATTATTATTATTTATGAATTTTTTTCCAATGTTGTTATTCATACTAAGCATATGAGCTCATCCCTTTCTTATGTTTTATTTTTTCTCAGGTATGTGAAGATGTTTATTATGAGTGACCTGTAAGGATAGGATAAGGGATATGATTGTGTTCTACAAAGACACAATGTTTTTTTAATTTTATAATGTAATTCAAATACTAATTTAGGTATCTAGTACTTCCAAGGATAAAAAACTAATCGATCTTTCATGACATGAACTCTTGTGATCAAGTCAATGTTATGAAACAATGCACTGACTCTGGGTAACTATGGTTGGGGTGTTATAGACCACATGTCTTTGTAAATTAGGTCCATACCGAATTATGGATGAGTGAACTGTTGGGATTTTCTATCAATAATGACAATGAGGACCTGACATTGATGATTGTTCTAGAAATGAATGCCCTAAAATCCATCATTGGGCCAAAACAAACACCACCATGGTCATCTTGTCCTCATCAACATGAAATGGAAAATCCCACATGAATATCCTAAATAAAAACTGATTTGGTTATTATCTATTAGGCTATTTTTTCTAAATATAACAAAAAAATTGTAAAGCTGATATGAATATCTTAAATAAATAAATTATTGGGTTAATATATATTGGACATTTTTATTTTGAAGCTATAATAAAAAAATGATAACTTGGCGTGAATCTCTCCAATAAAAAAATCAATTAATTATGCGTCTTGCCACTTTGTTTTGTATATCCAACAAATAAAATTAGTAATCCCATCATTAATCATACAAATTTTCCTCTATAATAGTGTTTCAGATAAAATATGTCTATCCTCATGTTGATAAGTTCACACGATTAGAATGGAAGAATCGATAATAAATGAAAATTTTTGTTAATCATGAATATTTGATTTAGAACAACATTTCAATGATATTAAAATATTTACTGAGAATATTTCACATTTTCAGCATGACAGAAGATACTTCTCTAATTAATAACATCTCAATCAAAGATAATGACATCATCAAATGATCATTCTGGATATTTATTCTATGGATACAACCCCTATGGGTTTCAAAGTGATATCACCAACATGGAAACTTCAACATCAGGTGGGGAACACAATGATCTAGGAGTACCATCAACAAGTTTGAATCCCAACCCTAATAAATTCCAATGACAGTCTACAATAACTAAATATTATGACTCTTCATCATTAGGTAATATAGTAGAATAGTTTATGGCACTAATTTCCCTGAATAACCACTTTCGGAGAATATCCCAGGAGTGAACTTATAACCACCTTAAATACCTGATGAATGTGGACCAATGATTCAAATATGGCTCTCTCCCAGTACATGTGTCAACAAAGATGGAACCTGTCAACCGCTATCTATAACAATATCCCACTGGTAACCCTCAATAAACATCTAAGGTTACCAACTAACACACTTTAACCATTTATTCCCATGAACAGGACACAATCAAGACTCATCGAGTGAGGATGAGACTAGATATCTAGGGGTGGCCTCATATCCACACTCCTATTGAAAATTCCTACTCACATATATTCAAAGTATCGTATTAGTAGGCACATATCCTTACTCACTCAGAACAATTATGTGGGAACATTCCAGCATCATCCATGGGGGGGGGGCAAATATCCCTACCCCCATTTATAATGTCATGTAGTATATATTGATCGGTAATGGCTGATAGAGGTGGGATCATATCATCACATCAATTGATGATATCTTCCATTACAAAGTGGAGAAAAAAAATTTATAGGATTATATACATACGAACACTTTTCTAAAAAATCCAATATATCATGGGCTCACCTGGTGAGAGTTACACATACCTTTATATTGTGGCATTATCTTGTCATAGAAGTAGGAAGACATGTTCCAAATGACCATGATTTCGCTCACAACCCCGTTCTAGAAATGTTCCACCAATTGAGTGGGGTGAATTCATCGGGATAGGTTAATATTCCTATAGAATATGTTCAGAATCATACTCCAATGGCCCATGACTATACATATATAACTATAATGGGTTGGGATAACCATGTTAGAATTGAAAAAATCCTTAGGATAGGCTCATATTCATGTCATGGAATCTATCAGACATATTTTAGTTGATCACAGATTTCGGGATCATATTCATTTTTTACATTGAACAATGAATTCACCAACATCATTCTGAGGAAATATATGTGGACACTCATATACCTTATTCGATTATGGAGGTCCATCATAAAATTCTATATGAGAATTCCTATTCATACTGGGCTCATATTCCTACTCCAAATGGCACTCACCATGTGAGAGTAAGACATGCCTCAGGGAAGGCTCATATCCCTACTTGGAAAGGCCAAAAACATATCCCAGAGTATTTGGATTAGGATTATTATACCATTCTGATAGAGTCTCACCAATTAAGAATGAATCATTCCTTGGGATAAGATCATATTATAATAAATAAAGAGAGAGTGCATCAATATATTCTATCAGCTTCTCAACAGCAGGATCATACTCTCACAGCACCAGAAGGTTATAAAAACGTTTATCATACTATCATACTAAAGGTGCATATCCCTTAACAATTCCAAATGGTACGTGAAAATATTTTTACCCTGACATAGACATAAAACCCACTAATAAAATTCTCAATTCTAGTGTCCTTGATGTCATTTAAGATGCATTCTTAACACCACAAGTGTTCATTAACTCGTCCACTGAATTAGAAGACCATCATTACTATATTTTCAATCCTCATTTTAGTTTGTAGATGTATAGCATGGACTCTTTTCCTAACATCCAAAATGGTCAAACTCTCCTAGAAAATATCTCCCATGGAAAAAAAGTCCTCCCCATTCCCATACAGATTCATATATAGAGGTGTTCAATGCTCTTACCTCTTTGTATAGAGAAGTCTTCAAAGCTATGATGCCTTCCTACAGAGAGGTGATACAAATATTGAGGTAAACTATATATTATTCCCCCATCAATTTCTAGCTACACTCCACTCTAGTTACTAGGTGACCCTCAAAAGTACCTTCTATTGTATGAATATATAGATTTGTGTATGTATGTTGAAGAGGATGCCGATAATGTCTTATAAAGATATTTATCCATAAAAAATTTCATCAACCTATTATTTCTCCTCAACACATATGAATATGAGAACTCAATAAATCTATTAAAGATGTTTATTCCTTAACAATGCAAAAATTTGTTGGAAAATCATCCGTGAATGAAGGCTATACACCTACAATATCCTATATACAATTCCCTCCTTCAGACCATCAAGATACTCTTTTTTCATCTAGATATGGCTACTATCTTCCGGGAAGGCGATCAAAAACTGTACAAGTAGAGCACAAATGTGAAACATGCTTGATTCCATTGCATCACAAACATTTGGTAGTTGATCTCGAAATACAATTCAAGAATTTTTTTCCTAGAATGGGGAGAGCATGGAGTGTTACACTTTGATCAACCCATGGAATAATAAAACCCCTCAAATAAGGAATCCTATAATGTCAAAGCCTTTGGAAAAATCAAGGAACCAGGAAACACACAAGACAGTTGGTCACTACAATAGAATTCACCCGCTTCAACGGTGCCCCGCCATCACAAATAGAGAGAGGGGATAGCCAAATGGGCTTCATTCTATTCCCCTCAAATCAATAAGAATGCATTTTAGACATAGATATTTATGTTGTGATCAACCAAAAAACCTCATGTAAAGAATGATTAATACCATGGGTTTCCATTTTTCATATCTCCTATAAGAGCATAGTTATGCCACATAAAATGGTCTGTAGTAGAAGATTCCATAATAGTCATCCAGGTGAAAAATGAACCCGTCGGGTTTGGGTAATATATACCATATCCTCCAACTCTTAGATCACCAATTCTCGAGAGGATTTCGTACATACCAAAAGAAGTTGCAAACACACCCCATCCCATTGGGATTTGGCCATTTATATACCAATCACCATCGCTAGTTTCATCATCCCCACAAAAGGTCTTATGGACTTCTATAATGAATCTAGATTAACCCTAGACCAATAATACAGTGCCATTATATATTCATCTCCATCTAAGGAGTCATCAAATACTCGACTAAAACCATTGCAACCTCATCAACAAGTTCAATCAATGAAAAGTACGGACCTGAACAACCTGAAACCAATAGGGGTGTGGAATTTTCATCATCATCATCACCATATAGAGAATAATTCCTTTATAGGTTGATATTAGAAAATCAAGGTTCGGTATCCTACTGGTTCCTCACACCGCAAGAAAAACCTCTGTTAGTCAAGGCCCACTTAAAAATTACAACATAAAACTCCCACATCGTCATAATTCATATACCAATAGGGGAGAAATATATGATGAAGTTGATTAGTCCCCTATAGGTTTTCTTTATAAAATAGGCCAATATGGGAAAGGGTCCTAATAATGACCATGATTAAGGTATTCCAGAATTATCATGTTGCGTCAAAAGTAATGGTAGAACGATTATTGGCCGATATTCCCCTGCAAACATTGTTATTATCAACATGATAGAAATTTTCCATAAAGAGAAAAATAGATAAGGCCACAACACTGATAATGTACCCAGGGAGGAGGGTGTTCTGGTTGCACCAAATGAGGAAACACACACAAAACAGAAGAAGAATCCAAATTATAGCACCTTCAAATAACATATTACCACTTACCTAGAAAAATAATTTCAAAGAAAAAGGGAATGGTGAAGCTATATACCAATCAACACTCATAATATCAAAAGTTACTTCCATAGAGGAATAATTATAAAAATACAATATTGAAAAATAAATTTTCCAATAACAAAACAAGGAGCTACTCAGGATCAATATTCCCATTATGTTTCATGTTCAGTTTTATAATAATTTTCCCCTTCCTATATTTTATCTTCCAGCAAGAGTAGTATCTGAGTATCATATTGGATCTCGATCTAGACTACCATTATAGATAAATTAGTATGTCAAAAATTATTGTGACTTCCCACTATTGTGTAAAAATATTCTTCCTCACAAGGGTGATTATTTAGTCGTAAGATTAATAGTGAATCGTTGTGAGATGGAAGTGGGTCCCCCTCATTGACCCCCACCCACTCCATATAGATGGGAGGATGATCTGAAAGTAGCTTTCTCATAGCCCCATATCATCATTGAGTCCTTGTATACTTGAATTGATGATATAGAATGGTGACACACAATTGTGTAGACCGAGAAGAATCCATTCCCCGAATGGGTGGACGACACTCTACCTCCAAAAAATTCCATAAATCATATATTCTCACTAATAGAAAATTTACCTATAATAGTTCTATAATAAATCTATATTAATGATAAAAAGAATATATAATCAAAATGCGGTTGAAATCCTAAAACCTCTATCAGTGCAAAAAAAATCTATTTTAGTGGCCTCGCTGATAAATCATATATAATTTCCCCCCCCCCCCCGCCTCCTCTTATTAGGGCTTCCCACACCCAACCCATTATCAGCGCTTCTCCCACACCTTTATCAGTACTTTATATAATCACAACCTCCCATGTACGCCCCTGCCTCCATCATGTTTTGAACCTAAGACATCCAGCTTACACAGCAGTGCCTTTTCACCCCCCTATAATATTTTTTTACATTTTACAATATATCTATATATTTATATATATATATTTCTTTAAATTTTTATACATATATTTATATATATATGTTTATATGTTAATAAATATATTTTATATGTAAATAAGTTTAATTAATTATTTATGTAATTAATTTTCTATGTGTGAATATATAATAACTATTTATATATTGTTATATATTTGATTATAAATAATAATAAATTGTTGATAATGATAAACTTTAAAATCCATAATATCAATGTGAATGTAATTATTGGGAATAAATTTATTACCAACAAAAAAATGGTTAAAAGTACCGAATAAATGAGGATTGAAATCCATCGATGATAAATAAATTGGTATCTCAAGAAAATCTCTGATTTGATTCCATGTTGGCCTATTTAGGCCCCAAAAACAATAATAATGGTTTACTTGTGTCCCCAAGGGTGTAGATCATGTAGTAGGCTTCAATTTGAAAAGTGGTAGACACTAAAAGGACATGCAGATCAAAGGTTATGGACATTTGAAGTTCAAGTTTTATTTTAAACACATTTTAGATCATTTATTATGTTTTTGTTTTATTGGCTTACAATTTATATGAAATGACTATTAATCGATAATAATTAGCATCTTATTGATTGAAAACATTTTTTGTTTATTTTATAATCCCTTTTCAATGAATATCTTTTATATTATGTGTAAATTCTAATTTAACTTATCTAAAACATATTTAAAAATATATATACTACTTATATCAATATAGATAAATTTATATATTAATATATTATTTCTAATGAAATATAATTTTTTTCTAAAATATAGCACTTATTAGTGCTACTAAAAAACAATTTTAAAAGACCCCATTTATCAGTGCGTGTAAAAAAGCATTGATAATGGTCCTCCTTTAACATCGGTTTTGTAGCATTATAAAATAATTCCATTACCAGAACAAAAAAATAGAAATATTAAAGTACAAATTTACCAATGATTTTTTATGTACTAACAAAGGGTATATTTAACAGAGATTGTATCAAGTGTTGTTCAATCCCTAGAACTATATAATCATAGTTTTGTAGTAGTGTCTCCAGTTTTGATGGTGCATGCATCCATGAACAATATATCATGGACATTGTATTCTGATGTGGGCTGATGATGGACCCTTGAGATCAAATGGTAGAAATATAGTTGGGGAGTTTCATACATATTCCAATAGGGATAGCTTTTTTATAGTATAGCTGCCTATGAGTAGTATCTGTTATAGGATGAGAAGCCCCTTGTCATCAATTTTTTTATCAATTTAGCTCCACAATGAGGGAAAAATGATTAGCGAACTGAAGAAGTACTAAAAAACTGATAATGAGATGGTGTATGACTTTATATCTAAATATAAGGGTATAACATATTCAATCAACATCCCTGTATCATAAGAGAAATAGTTGGATCTCTATGATGAAAATATTCAAGTTTACTTGCAGACTCTTATGATCCTAATGATGTATCCTGGTGGGTTCTGTGAGTTCGCATAAATGGGAAAAATCATGGGGAATCCATATAGTGAACCCTATCAAAAACATGACTCATGCACACAACACATGAAGAAAGGCCTGGGAAATCATAACTTTTTTCTATGAATCGAAATCTTATAGTAGTGTCCATCCATGAACCTTGGTAGGTCCCAAACCCCAGATCACCTAACGTTAGGTGGAGAAGAACACATAGTCTCCCTTGGATGGAAGTATAGGAAAATATGTCCCACATGAGTTTTTTGGAACAGATGAATAATGAATATTCCTTTAGAAATGAACATATCCCCAATTATTTCTCGGCATTAATGAACAATAACATGATTATTCTACCGCATCCATGGAATCCCAAGGATTTCAACATCACTGATCTTATTTATTATTTCCCTATCAAAAAATGATGGGTCATGACATCCAATACTCCTTTTTCATCAATGGTATCCGTCAAGACATATTTCACTCCAAAGAGACCTCTAACCCTTGAAGAATTCTTCCCAAGAACATTTGCAACATGGGTACCACCCCAAAAAACATAATCCTTATCAGAAAATGAAATAAAAATTTGTTATGTCATCATGATAAAGTTTCTATACACCTTCATAGATGATTAATATGCCCAAGGATATGATTTTATCACAACAATTATGTAATGGGAGGCCAAATGCGTAGGAACCGAGGATATATGGGACAATGTGGGCTTGAGAAAACACAATTGTTGGGTCACATCCCCATAGAAAACATATATATAATTGAGACTCATGGAAAAGAACATGCATATGCCTAAAATAGGTAGGAATGTTTCCCAGAACCCTATACCGACAAACCTTTGTTATTGGGCCCCATGTTCTCAAAATGCCATCTCACCATCTCATTCACTAACTAGGACTGAGAAGAGATCATAAAAGGTCACATCAGGCCCCTGTATGTTTTGGGAAAACTCAATAATGTTGATATACAAAGGGATCTAATTGATAATGGTTCTGGGATCAACCTCATTGCGGTTCAAACCCTTGAATGTTTTGGATATAGAGAAAAATATTTGTCTCCCACAAGGCTAGACATTCATTTTTAAAATAATTGTGAGATAAGGCATATTGAGAAGATAAAGCACAAAGCATAGTTTGTTTATCTATAGTCTAATTTTGAGTTTATAGTGATCTAGAAACACACTATGTGCAATGCCTTTTTTGGAAGTCCCCGGATCCACAACCACTTGATAGCACCTTCACCATTACATAAGTGTTTTAAATACCACATAAGTGGAATGGTCCACATACTTCATGGAGACAATTCCCCCTTAGGGACTTATAGATCCACATATTCTAAACTATATTTTTAAAAATGGGGACAAAACTATCAATATAAGATGATGATATATAGGTTTCATCCACCAATGGGTTGGGAACTACCCCTAAAAACAATATTTTATTCTCAATAATGAATGTCTTCACCCCATAAATCAATTTGAGGTGATAGACAAGGAATCAAATATCCAGAATACTCCTTTACCAAGAATAATTGTAAATGATAATCATCTCCAACATCAATCTACAACAACTCGATAGATAGGGGATTATAATGTCTCTTCTCATAGCCGATATTACCCAAATAATGATTGAGAAGCCCCAATGATTCCATATTGAAATGAAAATGTATCCACACACTGAAATGATGAAAAGGGTGTGGATGAACTCAAAAACACCCCTCCCACATTTGAGTAAGGTGTTTCCACCACCCTCGATGAGCTCAGACATGTAATTTTTGGAACAGAATAAGACTCATTGTGTGCACTGATCAGTGCCTCCATTCCACTCAAATAACAAGATATTTACATTTCATTTCGAATGAATCATCGATGTGTTTTCTCATGGAACTATAAATAAATTCCAAAACTGTATCTAGAAATGGCTATACACCATCTCAGATTACCCGATAAGAATTTAGGATTTATGTAGTCAATCAAGAGGATGCACACCCCTCATGCTACCAATGTAGAGGTGCATTTTGAAAATTTGAACAGTGAAAATTTTGTAGGGGTGGTAAAATACTAAATATGGATTCCCAGCATCATCCCTATCATGATAAAGATGTGTTAGTTTTCGGACTAAATCGATTTTAGAGGCCATAATAAAATTTCCCTACTGACAAATTCCCATTTCCAAAGAGAAAACAATTAATTGATGAAGCATTTTCCTTCAAAGACCATTCCTTCATGGATTAGTATTCATATTACACTCCACTAATGATAGGCTCTGAAGATGAGGAATTCAGGGCCTTCTAGGCTTTCTTGGGGATCATTTTCAACTATGTTAGGCCCTTTGGATAAATAATTACGGTTCTATATATCAATTCCACATGCATCAAATTTTTATGTTTCTCTTAGGGAGAATAGTTTAATGTTATATCGATTACCTAGTGGTCAAATACTGATAGGGATGTGATCACTTCACAGATCTCCAAATGGTCATTAACATGTAATGAAAACACAATTTGTATATGTATTTGCAAAAATTTTCATTTAGGTCCACATTAGTTTTGTTTCTATGTTTTATAGCATGACACTATAGAATCAAGGTTGACCCAGATAAGACTCGTGCTATTTTATGACTGTCACCCCCTGAAATTTAATGGAATTGAGTGGGCTCCATGGGAATGTCACTTTCATTTGGTGATTCATATCCAACCTAGTTGAAAATATCTCCCCTTCACCATGATAATGAAGAATGGAATAACCTATAAATTGGAAAATGACTACTAATGTTTCTTTGAATGTATCACGTAGTATCTTCTACACCCACCGGTTTTGATGCATCTAGTGGATGGGAAACCTCTCATCTTGTATGTGGACACCATTGAATGATCATTAGGGACCCTCCTCAAAAAAAACGATTTCAGGAGTGAGAGTAGTCTCTACTACTTCATCCAAATAGTTCAAGGTACTGAGACCTAATACTCTAATGTCGAAAACAACTAACTTTCACTCATATTCGTAGTGAAAAGGATGATTCATTATATGAATTAACATAAATTCCATCTAATCGCTTGGGTCGATCCACTTATGTACATCATGTGTTCTCTAATGTTGACTAGGACCGAATCCTGATGCATGGTCATTCTCCAAAAATATGACATTCATTAAATATTAATGAAATTAGTTAAAGGGAATTACCTAAATAATATCCTCATCGCACATCCTACCCTAGAGAATACACCAGTAGACATGATGCTTCTAGATGAGGAGGTCTTCTATTTCCATAATACTTTCCAAAAATGAGATATTCATTTTGATGGTTCCTCTTAATTTATTATTAGTAAAAGTATGGAAAACCAAATGTTTTATTATGTTGGAATAGGGATTGTATTTGACTCCCCAATCTATGTAGTATTACCTAATCATTCACACCATCCAATGGTTGGATGAATAACAAGGTAGAATACCAAGCATTAATTTTTTTGGTTTGTAAATACACATAAAACTATTAGTATCCTACCTAAATAGCAACATTGATTTAGTTCTAGTGGTAAAGAAGTTCATTGGAAACATTAAATCAAGTAGGATGAACTATACCCTCTCGATGTCCATGTTTGAGGACTGATGATATAGTTCCCATTTTATCACACACAACTTCATATACCTCGATCAAATAATGCTCATGTTGATTCATTGGATAATGCAAACATAGCACGAGATGATCCAAATCAGGAGGAAGTAATATTCCATATCACACATCAAATAATGGTATTATCGATCATCATGTGTAACATAAACGAAATAAATTAGGTCAATATTTCTCAAAATAATGTGGAACCAGTATCCTCCCATGGATAGACAGAGATAGAAATCAGTTATCACCAAAATTGGACTCTCCTATTGGATTGAGAGGGAATAGAATAGATTCAACGCATTGAAATGAACATTACCCTCTATAGTGGTTCAGATAATCAGAAGGCCCTATCTAATCATGGTGTTGATGGAAACCTCCTTAGATTCATATTAGAATGATAGATTGTCACCATCATTGAATAAGTCCATATAGGTTCATGCATCTCCCATCAATCCTGGAATAATATCTCCGACTAAATAAAAATGATGGTGTATTACTGGATGAAGATGACAAAAAACTATGTGGAATTCAACAAGACATTTCATGTGTTCCAAAACCATGGAATCATCATCCATCATACCCAAAAAAATTTGTATATATCAATATATTCATTTCAATTTTCTATTTGTAGTAGGGATGTTTTGGGTCCATATCCCCCATCCACAGCTAAGCAGTTCGTGTACATCCGTACTACTACCAACTACTTTTATAAATGGGTTGAGTAAATTACCTTAAAGGATATTGGGATGAAGAACATCATAACCCTTGAAAATCCTTGTATCATCAATTGTATTAGTGTCCCTTAGACAATATTGATGGAAAATGGAACCAACTTATATTCTACATAGTTAATGAACTGGTACCATGAGTACAGTATTGAGGCTCATCACTCCTATCAGTATCATGATGTGGGAATGGATTGATATTGTCCTTAAATTAAACTTTGTCAAATATACTTTGGATAATGGTGAGAAAGGATAAGAAAATCTATCCATACACACTCCTCTATTTTGTATGGAACTACTATAATGCCACAAGTACTACTACTCATGCAATAGCGTACTCATCGGGGTTCATAATTAATAAAATTTACAAATAAATGTATAGCTGTCTTCCCTCTGAATAGAGATTTGCGGAAAACTCTCATATGAGGAGAAATCTTAGATGCTACTTCACAAGTTAGAGTACCCAATGAGAACATGGTGCATACATTGAACAACCTTGATGTCTGTCAAAATATTATCCCACGTGACTTTAATAAAAAGGTTTGTCTCTATTCATTCCTCTAAGGAGAACTGTTGTTGGATCTGAGTCCACCAATAATTCCGGGAAGGAATAATCTAAATTGGAAACCTACATAGAAAAGGCCTTACATCCTACATAAGGTCTCCCATAATAGAGACTACTCATTGTCCACATTAGATAAGTAGCGTGTCACACCACACACCAATGCAATGTTTCTCACTAATTGATTTTAATTAATTTCATTAATGGTACGTCCACAAAAATTTAAGACCCACCATATTGCCCTAATTACATGAAGTTAATCTATACCAAATCATCTGTATTATATGACATTAAACTGTATGAACATGTCCTTAGTAAATGATGAAAATCTGTACAAGCACATTCGGGTTGTATGACGTTAAATTCCATGGATCTAGAAAATCCATCTTACTTCTCATTGGAAAATCCTCACCCTTACTACATGTTGTTAAACTAATTAGAAGATATCCTTACATTATGGAATTAAACTTCAAAGATCCCATGTTGATTCATCTTCATTCACACTTGGAGACCCAATGTCCTTACATCATGTCGTTAAACTATATGGATGATTTATATTCCACATGATATTAAACTAAATGGGTTTATATGAACTACTTATTTCTTGATTATCTTTCTCAATGAGATACATATGGATTCCTTGATCCTATATATTGTTAATATAATCACATAATACAAAATACAATTTTTTTTAAAAAAAATTGTGCATTGGCCAAAATGCCAAAGCTAAAATATTATTAAGGAATGTTGTTAGAGGATTATAAAAGACAAAATAATGTTATAATATTTATTATATAAAGGGAGAAGATCAACAAGGAGATCACAAAGCCATGTAATTTCTTGATTTAATCTTTTATAGGCCATGCCATCTACAACCATGTTTTATTCATGATAAACATATGTGATGAGGTAATTGATGTCAAGGAGTGAGTAGGTGCAACCCATCGCATGGGTGGTAATCGGCCTAGAAAGATGACTATTAACCATCCAAATAAATTGAACAATTGTGGTCGAGTCACTTTAAATCCATAGATTATTCCATCCAGAGATATTGGAAAAGGTGATGACATTAATCAGTCTCATCTTTTTGGACTCCAGAGAGGAGGCAATACCGCATCTACCATGAAATCATCCACGAATCTTAATGTTGTTATTACTAAATATAGAGACACAACCCAAAGTTCCGGTATTTACTTTGGAGGCACTATACACTTTTAATTTAATCCATCTATGAAAAGGATAACTCTAAAACCCTTCTAATGTGCAATGAGGTTCGAAGAAATTTACAACTTTTCAAACACGTAACATGATTCCAAATTCATGAACAGAGTTGTTGCAGTGACCCTTTTGGGATGAGGTGACTTCACATATCACAATAAGGATCTTAACCTGGCCTTCATTTTGATTAAATGTGAAATTGTTGTGAATAATAGAATTTCCATCATACCAAATCAAATGATGGATCACAGTGATAGTAGTAAGGAAAGGATTTTTAATTTCCTGATAACATTCCATTTCTACGCATCTATTTAGTTAAGATTTGATGGAGTCTAGAATCATCCATATGTAAAAAAATATGTTAAAAATATAGTTCCAAAGAGTAGAAGAAGTGGAGCATGAAATAAAAATATGGTTATCATCATCTCTGGGTCCATTATAGAATCTACATTTAGGGTAGAGTTGGATTCCAAATTACTTAAGGAAACTATCTATGTGCACTCTGTTATGAGAAAGATTCCAAATAATATAGAATCATGATGGATTAATATAGGGTTTTTTAAGGAGTTTTATCAAAGAAAATTCATTATTATAATTACAAAAATAGTTATTATAGTGGTTTTTTGAGTTAATAATACTATTGTTGGAAGGCTCCCAAATTAAAAAAAATCAATATATTGGAAAGGATAGTTGTTAATGGTATGCAGAATAACTTCAAGAATATGTTCATGTTTAATGTTTATCAAATATTTAACTAATTAGTTCTTATTTATAGGGGTTTGATCATTTGGGGACATAGAAATTAGAGACTTTCTAGTACAGTTATCTAACAAAAAATTCATTGATTAGTTCCTAGAAACAATCCTTCTAGAATTATTCCTAATATTTAGAATATTATTGTTTAATAGAAGGCCATATAGAAGAGTTGAAGAAATTCATGTTCCCGGCCTTATGATTGTAAAGAAATATTTTTTGAGAAAGTCAACCGAATCATAATTTCTATGAAGAAGGTTCCAAGAGATTTGGTATTGTAGGTCCTCATTAAAGTAGTTAAGATTTGTTTTGTTGATACCAACTTTTTCTAAGGGTTTACAGCAATTCTACCAAGGGACAGTGACCTGTTTTCTTTCTAGAGTGCTACCAGCCCAAATAAAAATTTTAATTTATATATTTATATTTTTTATAAGTCCAAAAGGCCTTTTATAGACCATCATGAAGTAAACCATCTTAGAAACAGTTGTATATTTAACTAGTATAATCATGCCTTCCATGGTAAGATATTTGACTTTCTAAGAAGGGAGTTGGTCATGCACTTAGTCAACTATGGTAGAAAAGTAGCAGTCTTTAGGTATGCCCCAAAAATGGGAACTCTGAGATATGATCAAGTGATAGAACCCTCATTTTGACATATACCTAATAATATTAACTTTATTATTGGGTGAAATGTTTTTCCTAAAGATGATATATTATTTTTTTAACCAATGGTTTGACCAGAAACATGTTCATAGTTAGAGGGAACATTTTTGAGGTATTTAATGTCTCTATTATCACCTTGTAGGAAAAGGATTATTTCATCAGCATATAACATGTGGGTGGGAGCATTCAAATTTCAAAAGACATGAATGGGATTGAGATAATTATGATCCAAAATATAGTTGAGAAAGTGACTAAGATAGTCTTCTGTAATCGAGAATATAATTGGAGAGAGGGGATCACCTATCCTTCCGCCTTTGGTGCATTTGAAATAGTCCATTAGAACTCCATTGTCCAGAATGGAAATAGAGTCCAAATTGAATAATTTTTTGATTGTAGGGATAAATGAATTTCTAAATCCAAAACCGTGTAGATCCTTGAAGATAAAACTCCAATCCATGTATGAAAACCTAATTAAAGTCACAATTAATAGAAATATTACCTCCTTTGTTTGCATGGTTCAAGGTATTAACACAATTAAAGGCTTGTAAAATGCAGTATTGAATGGATATACCCTTAATAAATCCAAATGGGAACGAATTGAAATTTTTTCCCATGATGGTTGTAAGTCTATTAGAAATTATTTTTGTGATGATTTTATAGAGAGTTTCAATGAGATAAATAGGTGTAAATATATATGAATTTCAGAATCATTATCCACTTTAGGATTCCAGGAAATAAATTGGCCATTAAGAGCATGTGGTAGGGTTCTTTTGGAAAGGAATATTTGAAAATATTTGAAAATATAAAAACAAATAACATCCCAATAATGTTGAAAGAATCCATTTATTAAACCATTAAGACTATTTACACTATCTCGCTTCATTCTAAAAAAATGTCTTTAATTTCAATATCAAGAGAGGTGTTAAAAAGAAACATGTTATCCTCATCGTTGACCACAATCGTAATGACCTCAGGTATGAGGTATTTGTTGATATCATGACCCTTAAATATGGATTCAAAAATGAAACAATATGATTTTAAATTTCATGTTAGTTCTCTAAGAGATTATCCCCATAATTTAATATAGTAAGAGACATATATTATTTTCATAATATATGAAGAGAGTTCTGTAATTTAGTGTATTTTTCAGCATCTAATAACCATTTAAAATTGAATTCTTATTTCCTCATTTTGACTTTAATGGTGGGAAAAGAGTTATGTTTAATTGCAATGTAAATTTACTCAGTCGATTCATTGTTTTAGTCATAAATAGTGATGTGCTTTTAATGTTGGTTGAGATCATCCCCGAGAAGCAGGATGCCAATGTTAATTTCTTTGGATTTAGTGTTACACAAAATTATTAAATTTTGTTGGAGGTATTTCAAATTGATAATACACAAAAAGGAATCATTTTTTGAGACATGGAAGACCAGAATTTTTTTATTATAGTAGTGAAATCATCATTATAAAACCACACATTAATAAATCTGAAAGGAATAGGGGGTTTTGTGTCTTTAATATATAAGTTGACAGTAATGGGATGATGATCAGAATTCAACTGGTGAAGAGTGGTTCTAGAGATGGTTTCCCATTTTTCCAAGGAATGGAAATTCATGAAGTCTCTATCCAACATGGAGGAAACCACATTATGGTAATGTATTCTATACTAAATAAAATATTCACCGGTGGGATTAAATTCAACCAAATTAGTTTCTTTAATGGATATTTTAGGGTCTCTCAAGGAAAGAGTAGAATGATACAGACCAATTTTTTCATTTGAGATAAGAATGGAATTAAAATCCTCAATTTATTACCAAGGAGAGTTAAAGATAGTACCTAGATAAAAGATGTCATTCCAAAGTGGAAACCTTATATGTTATATATTCATTTCATTAACAGAATAAAATAATAAAATCATTATATAAACAATAAATTTGTACATAATTAATTGGTTTTAGAATAAATAATGAAAACATTCTGTAGAGAAATGTGAAAAGAACTCATAGAGATTCAACATTGGGGTTATTTTTTATTTCACCATCAAAATAATTACTATTTTTTAATATGATAGAGAACATAGAATAAAGTTTTATTTTGTTTCAGTGATAGAAAACATCATTGGATGATGAGTGTTAACAGTTATTTTTAAAATAGTATATGTGTCTGAGATGGAAATTCCCTATCAATTCCAAAATAAAATCCCCATTTAAAACTATTTTGGTATTTATAAATCCCTTTTTTGTTCACTAATCCCATGTTCCTAGAAGATATTTATAATTTTTGGGCTTTATTAGTATTATTTCTATGGTCCTGCTATCTTTTAATAGTGGAAAGAGAGATAGGAGAGCTATTAGTCTTACTCTCTTTAGAATTATCCCTAAGAGTATCATGAAAAAAGTCCTTTAGGTTTGATTCTGTAGAATTTTTATTACTAACATCTGCATGAGATGTTTTTTAACAGAATTCAGATTTTATGGGTTCACATAACTATCAAAATGAGATATATATGTATAATTTATATACTTCCTATAACATACATTAGAATGATCAACATTTGGAGTTGTATTCATATTTTCAGGGTGCTCAAAATTAGTAGTACTATCACTAATTTCAGAACCATGTATGGAATGAAAAATATGGATAGTTGTACCTGGAATTTTTGTGGGTTTTTTGTCCTACTGTAGTGTATTTGAAGTAAAATCATGCTTCTTGAGTTAGGTGCTGAAAAAAGCAAAGGGTGTGTGTTGACCGACAGATATATCAACATGTATTACAGGGCTTTCAGCCATGTGAAGGTTATATGTGCTGATAGTAAGGCATAATCTCTACTCAGATCAAAAAAATGTACCATTCATATCTGGTTTAACATAGTTGATCAAATTGTATTCTTCCTAATATGGAAATCCAAGAGGTGTATAATCCTATTAGGAGGATTATTCTGAATTGGCTGAGACCCTAGTAGGTTAGCATGTTTCTTTGTTAGATGCCTTACTTCCAGAAATTTTTTTATTTTTATACACATTAGAATTTAGGTCATCCTTACCTGATCCAGAAAAGTTAAGAAGATAAGTACAAGTGGATAGGTAGAGGTCATAAAATTTCCATTCTCCCCATAGTGAGTGTCATACTGGTTTTGAATTGTATCCATTACAATGGTCTCTAATTACTCATGAAGGTGAAGATCCCCCTCCTCTTCTATAGTAGTAGCCGAGGATGTATTCAAAAAATTAATTAACTTTAGAGATATATGTGTTTTATTTACCATTATTTATTTATTTTTCATAGAAGGTTCTATGAAATCAGTGATGGGGGCCTTTCTTTTTTGTTATATTTCATTTCCTTTCATTAATAATCAAACGATTGTACCACTTGTTTCCTAATTACCCTACACATATCTATGGTATGGACAATGATTTTTCATATCTCAAAAAAATGGTGGGTTTCATTCATACTCTATTATAATCTATGTTTTATACTCTTTTCCATTGAAACTTATGGTGTTAGGATGTTGTGAAGAATGGTTTACTTCCACCATAACTCTTATAAAGAGACCCGATTCAACATTTAAAGTCCTCTTGTAAATTTTGAGAGGAAATCCAATATATGAGTCAATATCATTTAATATTTTAGGATGCCAAAAATACCAATTATGGAAAAGAAATCTAACCCATATTGGATCCATTTTGTTCATATGTGTGTAGGGGTTAAAGACATAGTCTCAATCAGAGATCCTATATAAGCTTGGTTTCAGTGGATGTAACCAATCATCAACATAATATCAAGAAAAATTTTGGAATTATAAAGAATATGAATGTAACCTAGACCTATAGGTACCAATTTCCAGTCTGAAATACCCTAATAGTGTTAAATTATATGTTTCAAATCCATTAAACACCCGAGACGATCACCTTTCAAGTACGAGATGTGGCCCATGATGGATAATTTTCATAACATCACTAATTGTTGTAGCACTTCTAGATCTGCATCGACTGAGAATCCACCATTATCATGCTTCTTGAAAATAGTAGGCTTTTTGTTGCATAAGTTTGACTCATATTTGTACCGTTATGTGCATCCAAAACAGAGACACATTAAATGAACCCACAATCGATTGATTGAGAGATCTGTTGAATGTTTTTCCTTCCTTGTTCTCATCATCAAAGCCTCCTAAATCATATTCTCTATTTCCAAATTGGTGGGAGTCGAATCTCCTAGGAGTAGGAAATTCTTCCACAAGAGAAATAAAACGATTACTAAGAGTAGAGAACCCTAATTTTCTCATAGTTTTTGAAAGATATGGTGAGAGGAACCCTTATCATTCCTTTTTTCTCACACTAAGAATAGATCACATGATCTTAATAGTTTTTGTAAGGGATTCCATTCACTAACAAGGCATGAAACCTCCGGAAATTATCATCACTTAGCTAAAATGGAAGACCTTAAAAAGAATACAGTGAGACATTTTCACATGATATTTAATTGAATGGTTGATGTCCTTTTCATTACCTAGAACAACACATTCCTAAAGACCTCACCCGAGAGGATCCCTATTGATGGTGTTAGTCTCCCACAACACCTCCATCGATGAACTACTTCTGACTTGATTCCTAAAACCACATGATATGTAGTGACACCTAGACAATTAATCTATGGTCTAATCGAAACTTTTATAAAAATTGCCCCTCTCAGCATACATTACACAATTGTAAACGATGTCCCTTCCATGGGAACTATGTATATATTGATTCCAATTAACATAGTTAAATTCTTGGCCAATTTTCATCTATCGACCGGTCAAGGTTCCGGTGCTCTGAGAATGTGTATAGCCGCACTCGGATCAAATCCTCGGCAATAATACTTTATAATAGTTGTTTGTTTTTAGTTGATTGCATTTTGATTAGGGGGTTTGTTGGAAGAGAATAATTGAAATGATTGATTGAATATAATTGATTTAACAAATTGACAGAGATTGGGGTGAGTTCATCATTCGAGAGTTAAGCTCGTGATATCCTTGAGCATTGCTTTATATTACATTTAAATTAACACCCACTTCACAAGATAACGTTGATTGGAATTCATAAGTGTTAAGGCTTTAATCCAAGCCTTAACATAACATAGGGTTCTAATATTCACCATTACTTGTTTATGGTAGTGTATTTATGGTTCCATTAATCAATGGAAACCACATGTCGAACAAAATATTTCATTAATCCAGGACATGTTAACTCCAACATACACAATGTTAAATTAACAAATACTCATCGAACAAATACTCTCAAACACTTAACATCCCTAAATTTTTACTCACCATAATTAGAGATTTACACATCCATTTGGGTGTTTAATAATCGGGTTATAATTATTAGGATGATAAATTAATAGTAGAATAAAAATAAATGGATAAGAAATTAGTGGTGCGTCGAACACACACACATGAACAATGATGAGAATTAAAAGAACAGACTTTTGATTGAATGAGGAATCAAAATAAGGGAAGGGGATTCCAATGTATTTAAACTATTTTAAGAAAATTTATATTAATCTACAGAATTTGGATGAGAATATGAGATATTGATGATGAAACTTGCATTAAAACAGAATTACAAAACACAAACTTACAAGATTACAAACAAAGAACAACACAAAAGTGAAAGGAAACAAAGAGAGGTGGTATGGTATATCAAGTGAAAACATGTGTAGAAGGTCCACCCAAACATTTTTTAAGGCTTTGGTCGTGAAAATATGTGATCATCTCTTCTGAAATTCCAACCCCATTGGAGGAGAGGAGGGGATGCATTTATATCCAAATGAAGTGGAATGTTTTCATTCCCAATATGTCCCTCCACTTGCATCTACAAGTTGGCTATAAAGACAGCTGAATATAGAAATTTCTCCTTCTTAAAATTTTTAGATAATAATTTTCTCCATACTCTATCAATATTTGGAGTCATTTGGACCTATGGAGCCGCAGTTATGGCCGGTTGATTAAACAAATTTAATCTTTCCATTTAAATGAAATATTTTTGATGTCCAAAATGTGAAATGGTTTTTGAACAGTAATATTCCTTCATAGATGAATTCTTTCTTCCACAGAGTTGGTGACCTATATCTCCTCTTTCACACTGAGAAATCTCAGCTCGATTTTATAATTACATCATTAGATATGTCATGAATACTGGCCAAATTTTAATTCTTGGCCAGAATGGTGGACTAGATTTCAATGATTTATTTGGTCCAATTTTTCTTTGATTTGGGCCCTTAAATTTTTATCTATTATTCTCTTTGATTATCACGAACATATGGTAAATTTTCTTAAAATTTGAACATCTTTATTTAGACCAGTAATTCAATCATCATGGCTGGACCAGTTTCTTTACAAATTTATTAGGTCATCTTGTGTGGTCCATGTGATCCTTCAAATTGCTAAATTGGCCCATGATCCCTACTAATGAAATGTTTTATATTGAATTTTAATGGTAAAAAGTAATAACCACAAAATTTAGATCATTAGGGAGAGTTATAAATAAAATATTAATCTTACTCAATTATACTACATCTAAAAATGCTCAAAAATTATTCTTAGTATTAAAACATTAATATTTCACACAAATTATGCACATTTCATATAAAATCAGTAAAGGGGGTATATAATAAGTAAGGAAAATATTAATAACATAAACTACCCCACACATAGTCTTGTGAAAGTACTCATGCGAAACAAATATAAAAACATAACAAAATCATTTTCACTCACCAACATATATTAAATTTTTTTTCCCCAATCAGGGGAGGTTTAGACTAAATCACTCATCCATTTTGAATTCCACCACAAGTTGTTATAGAAAAAATGTTCCAAAACTAATTCATTTTTTCATGCTCAAATATAGAAATGTAAAATGTGGACACTCAAATCTAACACCTCTCAAAATGATAAATTTGATTTGTGGGGGTTCACTCTTTCACTAACCAAAATTGAAAATCGTAGAGTTTGAAAAAGCTCTCAGCTTACCATCCCTATCCAAAGAGCACATGAATCAAGAGCTATTTTAAGGTGTTTTCATGTAGCTACTGGGGAGTAGGAAAATAATGTCCATGAGAGAGAAGAATAGGGGTAAAACACCAAAATAGAAAAATCAATGCACATTTTTTTTAATAAAGAATTGATGGAAATGAAAACGCATATTTTACAAGGGAATTATTTTGTGAAGAAATACACAATAGAGGATGAAAATTTTAAGGGTATGAGAAGCTGAAATATTTAAAAACAAAAAAAAATTCTCCAAATGACATAAGAATATAATGAAAGTGTTATTATTTTCATTTATTTTCACTTTTTCAAAATATGAACTTGGAAAAGATCTCACACTCATATCCCAACCCAGGATTTATCTCCTCATGATTCTAATTGTAATTGTTATAACAAGATCAAATGTTGAGGAAGTGTTATTTTTGACCTTTCCAATGAGGTGGCATTGGCATGAAATAAAATGTTGTTTCTCACGGTTTAGGGAATTCATTTTCCAAATTAAAAATTGATCATTAAAAATTTGTTAGTTTTGACACATAATACATTATGAAATGTCATAATTAAAATACAAAATTTTTTATGTGAAAACATGTCTGTTAACTCCCCAAAATGGTTGGACAAAATATTAAAATTGGAAGGTGAGTAATCATGACTCTTGATTTTTTTGTAAATAATTTTTTATGTTATGATTTTTTTTTCATATGTTTTTTTAGTTTTTAATAAAGATACACTCACACAAAATGGAAAGTGAGAAATAAAAGTTTCTATAAAGAATGTGGTAAAAAACATAAAGAGAAAGGAATAAGAAGAAATAGGTAGAGAGAGGAAGTGTTAGAGAGAGTGTTAAAAGGAAAGAGGTTCCCCCTGGTTTGGATTTGGAGGGTTTCCATCTCCATCATGTGGTAGGTTGACTAGAAAAGTTGGGTATCTAGTGGAAGTCGATGTTGATCCAAGATTGTGCATCCTCTCATGGTGATGCTCTAACTGATGTCCATTAACTGTGAATTTCCTTTTTGATGATGGGTGTTGGACTTGTACTTCACCAAATGGGTAAGCATTAGTAATAACAAAAGGACCTTTCCAACAAGAATTAAGCATACCTGGGTGAAGCTGAAATATAAAATTTAAGAGCATTACCTTTTCACCTTCATGGAATACCTTTCTTAGGATGTGTTTTTCATGGAGTACCTTAGCCTTTTCTTTGTACAGATTTGAATTCTGATAGGATTCATGTTGAAGATCCTCCTGTTCAAACAATTGCTACAATCATTCTTCACATGATTTTTCACATTCAAAATTACAGGTTTTCAAAACACAAAAATACTAATATTGGATTTCAAATCATAGATGAAATTCTTTAACAAAAACAATCCTAAAAGGATAAATCCCAATGGGTGTTTTATAGGCAGTTCGATAAGCCCAAAGTGCTTCACCATGTATTTCAGGCCAGTCTATTCTGGTGGGTTTTACAATTATATCAAGAAATCTTTTCACTTCTCTATTAGAAGGTTACTCTATTTCATTTTATTGTGTGTGATACGCAGTTTAAGTATTATGTACAACCCCATTTGTTTTCAAAAAATATTTCATGGTTCTATTACAAAATTGGGTTCCTAATTCACTTATCAAGGCACGTGGTGTGCCAAATCGGTGGAAGATGTGTATCTTTAAGAAATCGCTAATAGAATTTGAATCATCTTTTCTTGTGGGTTTAGCATCGACCCACCTAGAAACTTAATAAACCACAAGAAGGATGTATGATAATCCATTGGAAGGCGGAAATGGTCCCATGAAATCGATACCCAACAAATCGAATATCTCACAGAAAATTAAACGCTTTTGGGGAATTTCATTTCACTTTGAAATTCTGCCAATCTTTTGGAATGTGGGACATGATTGATAGAACTCATGTGGGCCCTTGAAGAGTGAAGTCCAGAAGAATCCATATTCTAGGACCTTTCAGGGGGTCTGTTGTGGTCCAAAGTGGCCACCTCTGGGAAGTGAGTGAAATAATTCTAATATGGAAGAATTTTCATTTTCATCAACACATATCCTTATTTCCATGTCATCCCCAGTTTTCTGATGTTTATTTTTTGCCAAAAAATAGTACTTTGAATCACTTTTCTTCTTCATTTTTGGATCTTTTGAAAAAAAAATTGGAACAACACCAGAAACCATGTAATTTACAATTAGAGCATAGCATGGTATTTTTGGAGTGATAGATGAAAGGTTCTTAGTGGGGAATTATGCATAGATGATTTCAAAATGAGAAGAATTAGAAATTCTACTCAAGTGATCAGCTACAAGGTTTTCTTTTCTAGGATTATCTTTGATTTCATTGTCAAAATCTTGGAGCATTCGGATCCATCTTATTAGCCTCGGTTTGGAATAACTTCTATTGAGTAAGAACATTATTGTAGAATAGTCTGTGAATATGATGATTTTGGCATATAAAAGATAGGTCATGAATATATATAAGGAAAAAATAACTATTAATAGTTCCTTTTTAGTGACAGTGTAGTGATATTGAGTTTCATCCAATGTTTTTTAGCCATAATAGATGAAATGAGGAATCTTTTCTCTTCTTTGATCAAGAACAACCCCAGCGGCTCTATCAGAAGCATCACATATAAACTCAAAGGATAAGGACCAATCCGGGGGTTGGATTATTTGGGTAGTTGTTAGAGCAGTTTTGAGTTCAACAAAGTCTCTCTTGCAAACCTCATCTAAATGGAAAGTGACATCATTCTGGAGAAACCGAGTGAGTAGGAGAGAAATCCTATTAAATTTATGGATTAATATCCTATAGAAACCAGCATGACCGAGGAATGAATAGATGTCTTGAATAGATTTTGGTTGAGTAAGTGATTGGATCACTTCAATTTTGGCAGGATTGACATCAATACAATCTTTTGAAACTATGTTCCCTAGATCAATCCCATTTGCAACCATGAAGTGACATTTTTCAAAAAAATTCACAAGGCTGCACTTGACACAATTTTGGAGGACTAGAGAGAGTGGATTAAAACAAGATTCAAATGACTCACTATAAATGGTGAAGTCATCCATGAATACTTCCATGTAGTGTACAATGAATTCGGAAAAGATACACATCATACACCTATGGAATGTTACAGGAGAATTGAAAAGGCCAAAAGACATTCTTCTATATGCATATGTTACAAAGGGGCATATGAAAGTAGTCTTTTCATAGTCCTGATGTACGATTGGGATTTGGAAGTAGTCGGTGTATCCATCAAGAAAGCAATAGTCTGACTTTCCAGAAAATCATTCTAGCATTTGATCATGTAATGGAAGAGGTTGTTGATTTTTTCAAGTTTCATCATTCAATTTCTTATAGTCGATGCACATATGCCATTTGTTCTTCGCTCGAGTTGTGACTACCTCTCTATGTTCATTTGTGACAACAGTTATCCCACCCTTCTTAGGTACAACTTGAATTGGACTAACCCATTCACTATCAGAAATTGGGTAGACAATATCAGCTTGAAGAATCTTGGTGATATCTTCCCTAACAATATCAAGTATGACTGCATTGATTCTTAATTGTGGTTGTCTAATTGGTTTGTATGACTCCTCAAGATGTATGTGATGCATGCAAAGGGAAAGGTTGATTCCTGGTATGTCATCTTGGGTCCACCCAAAGGCCTTTTTGTTTTCCTCTAACACCTAAAAAAGATTGTACTCTTTAGTTTCAGTAAGTGAAGCATATATAATGACAGGATATGAGTGATCACATAAAAGGAATGCATATTTCAGGTGTTGATGAATATGTTTTAGATCAGTCTCCTATTTTATTTTTGGGTTTGAAAATATAGGAATGGAAGATGGGACTTTAGTTGCTTCAGATTCATTTTCCTTAATACTATCTAATGTGGCATAGTAGATATCAAAGTTGATGTTGGATTCAAGAGAGTTTTCAAGGTCCTATATATTTATTGAATCTGTGAATGAAATGTCCATATCAACATCACCATTTATGACATTGTTAATCATGGTGCAGATTTCATGAGATCCATTTTCATTAGAACATGAAGAACATGGTGGATTAGGGTTCTATTGACTCTTATAAGTGTCCTTAGAAACATGGATTGAGAATGCAGAGTGGTCCTTATATGGGTATCACATGCATTGGAAAATGTTGAACTTGACCAGTTGGTCACCAAATTCCATGGATAAGTTTCCTGAATGGACATAAATCCTGGATCTCACTGTCCTGAGGAATGGTCTTCCTAGAATTAGTGGAGATCGAGTAGAGTTTGTTTGACCATCCATGTCAAGGACATAGAAATCACCAGGGAAGATAAGATCATTGACTCGGACAAGGACATCCTCAATTATTCCATCAGGATAGCATGTGCTTCAATTGGCTAACTGAATGAAAACACCCATTGGATGTATGAGACCTAGACCAAGGTTGGAGAAGATGGATTTGGGCATGAAATTAATTGAGGATCCTAATTCTATGAGTGCATCATCTAAGATGGAACTTCCAATTTGGCATGGAAGCGTAAAGGTCCCTGGATCTTTTCACTTTATAGGAATAGACTACTGAGTGGAAACATTTTCAATGGTCCTAAGTTTCCTCTTGTGGGTGCACAATTCCTAAAGAAACTTGGAATACATAGTAATTTGTTTGATGGAATGTAAGGGAGGAATGTTGACTTCAACACATCTAAACTGGTCGAGATTTTCCGGATCGGGTTCAAAGGACTTCATTGGAATAGAAAAATCTTGAAGAAAATGAATTGGGTTCCTTTATGGAATAGAAATAGGTGATTAAATAGATTCAGTTTCCTTTTCAAGTTTCTTTTTATTTCCATTTTCTAGGTCAACATTTAAATGGGGTTGGAGGATTTATCTTGAGGAATAGAAAATTTCTTTCCTGATCTAAGTGAAATTGCACTTAAATAACCCATGGGGTTGGGTTATAGTTGAGCTGGATGTTGGGAAGAATTGGATGATTTTTGGTGACTAAGGTGGGATGAATGTTGACCAATTTGGGTTTAAATGTTTTTGAGGTTGGAATGGGTGAAGGAGGCAAGATCTTCCACTGCACTTTCCCATGGTTTATTGGAATAAGAGGCTTGTCCTGGATTTGGATTACCTAGATTTTGGTTCGTGGTTAATCGATTGTATTGGTTTTGGAATTGGGAAGGCTCACTAGGATAATGGAATCCAGGAGTAGGATTGTTCCTTTGAGGTTGGGGAATAAAAGGATAAGGTTGTTGGAAATTACCAACATCGTGACCATATTGAAATTGGTTTGGGTTTTGAGGAGGTAATTGAGGGGGATGAGAGGTGGTATTTCCATACCTCATGTTAGGGTTATATATAGAAGAGAAAGCCTCAGAATGGGGTTGGATGAAGTTTCAAAAAATCTGACCTGATAGTAGAGGGTTGGTGTTCCTCTGACCATATGCTACATTGAGATCCACTGGTCCAGATGAATCAGATCGATCTTCTTGAAGTTGTGGACATGTGTTAGTTGGATGAGATGGAGAGTTGAAGATTCCATTGTTTTTTATAGGTCCAGGAAACAGTGATTTTAGTGAAGATCAGGTTGGGGCTTTAGATGCCACAACTAGTTGTCACACAAGACCTGTAAGTCCACTCATCCACTCATTCATATTTTTCGGATCAATTGATTGATTATCTTGGGCTATTTTGACTTGAGAATGTGCCCTAATATGGAATTTTTGTGTTTTTTCGGCCATGTTTCTTATGAGATCACTTGAAGCAGTATGAGTTTTATCACCAGGAGCACCACCACTTGTGGCATCAATAAGAGTCCTCTCCATAGACAAAAACACCTCATAGAAGTATTGGATAAAGAGTTATTCAGGAATTTGGTGATTTGGGTAGGTTTCAACAAGATTTTGAACCTCTCCTAGTACTCATGGAGTGATTCACTTAGGAACTAACAGATACCACTAATTTCCTTTCAGATAAAAGTAGTATAAGTAGCAGGAAATAATTTTTCTAAGAAACGTTGCTTCATGTAATTCCTTGTGGTTATGGAACCAAGAGGGAGGTAGTAAATCCATCATTTGGTAGTGTAATCTAAGGAGAAAGGGAATACTCAGAGTTTTATTTGTTCCTCAGAAACCCCTTGAGGCTTCATGGTAGAGCCCACTACTTGAAACTATTTAAGGTGGAAATGTGAATACTCACCGGCTAGCCTGCGGAAATGTGGGAGAAGATGAATGAAGCCTGATATGATTTCAATGTAAGACTCTATGTTTGGATATTTAATACTAAGAGGTTGGTAATTAATATCAGTGGAAGAATGTTCTTTAAGTGTTTGTTCCCTAGGATTAGACATATCTAATTCAATTGGATGGACAAGGACTGGTTCTTGAATTATTTGATTATCTCTTATGTTCCTCTTATGTTGGAGAAGTGTTAGTTCAATTTCAGGGTCAAACAAATCCGAGGGATAGTTTGGAAGGCTACGGGGAATTCAACGAGATTTTGGAAGAAATGGGAAGAAATTTTTTTTTTCTTTTTTCTGTTTATGATTTTAATGAGAAGATGGGTTTTTCTTTGTGTTTATTTTTTCAAATTTTTCAAATTTTTTTTGTATTTTAACAATAACTAGAAACAAATGAATACTTAATTAACCTTCCCTAGAAATGGAACCATTTGAAATGTGCACACAATTTTTTCCTATCGATGGACCAAGCTTTTGGTGCTCAAATTATGTGTATAGCAGCACTCGGTTCGAATCCTCTTCGATGATACATTATAATAGTCGTTTGTTTTTAGTTGATTATATTTTGATTAGGGGGGTTTGTATGTAGAGATTAATTGAAATGATTGATTGATTATAACTGATTTATGAATTTTAAAAATATTGTGGTGTGTTCATCATTAGGGAGTTAATCTTGTGATAACCTTCAGCTTTGTTTTATATTACATTTATATTAAAACCCACTTCACAAGATAACGTTGATTGGAATTCCAAAGTTTTAAGGCTTTAATCCAAGACATAAATTAACTTAGTGTTCCAATGATTACCATTACTTGCTTATGGTAGTGTATTTATGGTTCCAATAATCAATGAAAACCACATGTCAAACAAAATATGTCATTAATCCATGACATGTTAAGTCCAACATACACAATGTTAAATTAATGAATACTCACTGAGAAAATACTCGCAGTCACTTAAAATCCCTAAATTTTGAATCACCCCAAGAAGATATTTACTCATCCATTTGGGTCTCTAATAATCTGGTTATAATTATTATTATGATAAATTAAGAATAGAAGAAAAATACTGTGATAAGAAAAGAGCGATGTGTCGAACACACACACACGAACAATGATGAGAATTAAAAAAATTGACATTCGATTGAATGAGGAAGAAATAGAAGGGAAGTCGATTCAACTGTATTAAAACAATTTTAAAAACATTAATATTAATCTACATAAGGTGGATTATAATAAGATATATTAAAGAAGAAACTTGCATTAAAATAGAATTAAAACACACAAAATTACAGGATTACAATCGGAGAACAACACAAAAGTGAAATGAAACAAAGAGAGATGGAAAGTTATCTTAAGTGAATACATGAGTATGGAAGGTCCTCCCATGACTCTTTCAAGTCTTTGGTCGTGACAATATGTGCTTATCTATTCTTAACTACCTACCCCATTGAAGGAGATTAGGGGAATGCATTTATAGCCCTAGGGAGTGAACTGTTTTCATTCCCAATATATCCCGACACATGCATCTCCATGTTGGCTATTCAGACAGAAGAATATTAAAATATCTCCTTCTTTAAAGTTGTATATAATAATGTTTCCGACCTACCAAAAAATTTGGATTCATTTGGACTTATGTATCCAATGTTATTTCTTGTTTATTTAACAAATTTAATTTGCCCATTTTAATAAAATCTTTTTGAATTCCAAAATTTGAAATGGTTTTTGAATAGTAATATGATTTCAAATCCGAATTATTTCTTCAACAAAGTCGGCCTCATTTATCTCTTCTTTCACACTACAAAATCTCAGATCGATTTGATAATTACATCATGAGATATTTTATGAACATTGTCCAGATATTAATTTCCGGCTAGAATGGTGGGCTAGTCTTCAAAGCATCATTTAGGCCCCTTGTTATTGTAGTTGGGCCTTGAAATTTTTATCTATGATTCTATTTGATAATATAGAATATATGGTAGATTTTTATTAAAATTTGGGCTTTGGGATTTATACCAGTAACTCAATCATCATGGCTGATCCAGTTTCTTCACAAATTCTTTGGGCCATCTTGTATGGTTCATGTGATCCTTCAAATGGAAGAATTGACCCAAGATCCCTTATAATGAGATGTTTTATATTGAATAAGGAATCCAAAAAAACAATAACTATAAAATTTAGATCATTAGTGGGAGAGTTATAAATCAAATAGTAAACTTACTCAATTAGAATACTTCTAAAAATGCTCAAAAATTATTCTTAGTATTAAAACATTAATATTTCACACAAATTATGCACATATCATTTAAAATCAGTAAAGGGGGTATATAAAAAGTAATTAAAATATTAATAACATCACATAGACAGATTGTGACCCCAATAATTCCATCATTGGGTCCATCCAGAATTCCACTTTCATATTGGGATACAAACATCCTAACTACATGATGTGAAATTTCCTGGTTCCACTAGAACTACATGTGGGTTGACTCCTATCTTCACATTCTTTGAAATGACATTATGATCTTCAATACCATGCCCAACTATGATAATAAAATGAATAACTTCCCACATTTATTCATGTGACATAGTAGTGTAGATTGTTTCCAATTCCAGAACTACATGAGGCTTGATTCTAGTCATTACTGGATATGGATACGTTGTGACGCTCATATCTTCAATCACTGGACCTGTTGTAAAAAACATCAAAAAATGAACACCAATATCCATTGGGAGGTCATATTGTCATTCTTTCTCATTTTGACACCATGAGATTCTAATATATTCATGGAATTATCTGGCACATAATATTTCTCACACAATTTTTCATGTCAGTTATCACATCCTTACTGCATGATGATAATCCACATAAAATTATGTCATTACCACATTATAATAAACATCATAGAAAATTTCATCACCGCATGAATGTAAATTTCACAGAACATATCCTTACAGCCTGATGTTAATCTCTATAGTGAAAAATACATCAACACTACAAGACAATAAGTTGTGCACACAATCATGCATCATCATTCCATATCAAAGGACCAAAAAATCCTCACCCTTGTCAACCATAGTATGGGGATCTTCCAACATAATTTAATAACCTTAATCAATAATTCATATTTCAATTCTTACGTAGCAAAATTTTACTCAAACCTTTCAAGATCCATGGATAGGTAAAGATGTGTCTTAGTTTGGCCATTGTATTTAGGTAGAAGGGCCCAAACCCCCAAAACTAAAGACATCTTGAATCAATAAGAAATGGATTTCTAAATATTGTGATCGTGATGCCATAATTGAAGAACTCCACACTTTAGCGCGAACTGAAATACACCCAGTATGACTATCCCATATAATTACCCATGATTTGAGAATCTTGAGCTGTAATTTTACAACATTTTTATCTCCCTTATAGAAGGATGATGGAGTAATTTTGACATGGTGTATCCTAATTATGCTCTGTTTTATCATCCCCCAATTAGTTCAATGTGTGTCCCGACTTTAAACTACCTATATAATGGTAAAAGAAGTATGAACTTAAAATATATCTGATAATGGTCTAAATCACAATAATTTTAACTACTACAAAATTATATGAAAAAAATATCAGTTTTAAATCCTGTAAAAGGGATACCAGAGGAAAATTCAAGCCTTCGCTCGCTAAAATCTTCATCTCCATAGTTTAGGAAAAAATAAAGCACAAATATAAAGGTAAAAAATATCATATAGCCTACTTTGTATACCTAGTAAAATCTAATCTAGGATCACTGGACCCCACAGTTTAGTAAAAATTTAGACACATTATTTTCCACATATCCCCATCATAATAATATGTTCTCTTGGTGGTGACACATCTTTTAGGGTTCTCAAAACCATTATTTGATATTTTTATTTCCACAAATCATACTTATTTATTTGGTCACATTAGGTCATCACACAACTTTTATATCCCATGAATGTGAATATAGATATATATGTTGGGACATTCTACTAATGCAAATGGGAGGATACCCACCAAACAGAGTCATCTTGGCTCTACAAGAAGTGCTTTCAAATTCAAGAGATCCAAACGTCACAATGGTAGAGCCCTACCCATCAACATGTTTTTTTGTTATTCATTGTTTGATTTCCCCATATCATTCTTCTTACCCATGTACATTGTACCATGACTTACAATCTCTGTACCAAACTATCTGAGTGGAATTGACATCCTCATTGATACATCTCTGTGTTTCGAACCCTTTCTCAATATTTGAACATGACACTCCATTATCAAAGCATTGATATCCCAAATCTTGTGATGCAAAAACATAGGGTGTAGGGCTTGGGCTTCACAATTTAAAAGGTGAGATTCCTTGGGTTCCATAATCCACACTCAAAATCTTTCCTTCCATACCCAACACCACCATCTAGATGTTGGGTCTTCAAAAATAATTCAAGTCACTTAGAAAGGATTGGTTATCATGATTTTATTTACCATGGTATAGATGAATAAGGGAATTATCCCAAAAAAGGCATATCCTCTTTTACAGTATATATATTCAATCATTGTGAGCCCTAGAGCCACTGAGGCAATACCTAGTATCTCATCATGTCAGAAGACAAACTCAGAAGGTCTAGCATGTCCCATATTCAACGAATCATGATTTTGTGTTACAAATTACATAAAACATATCACAACCATAATATATAACCTAGAATCACTAGTATAGGATCCTCCACCAATATTGTCCCCATTAATCCTCCATGTTCCTTGGAAAATAGTGGAGGTGCATTTTTTTTGTAAATGTTACAGACGCATATGGGTTTTGACCCACCATCCAGAAGAATTTCCTCCTTGTAATAATAGAGCTCTAGTCCTTGTGAGTCTCAGCAACACTATAACAAGATCCAATTCACCAAAGTGTTTTTTTTTCAATATACTAATTTAGGTAACTGATCACATGATCATTGAAAAGTTTCGAGCCAATTGTTCCAACACTACTATAATCAAAGGTCTGAGAGAAAATACCCAATACTAATGAAGGAAAATGTCTGATCTAAAGGATCATTAACTATATATTTAGAATTTCTAAAAAAACCATACAATACAATGATTGAATTTCCCAACAAAAAGACCATAAACTATAGGGATAAAATGCCCAAGAGAAAAGACAATAAACATCAATAATATAATGTCTGAGCTAAAATAACCTAAACTATATTAATAGCAGTTCTGATATAAAAGACCCTAAACTACAACAATATAAGGTACAAGGTAAAAGACCTTAAAATATATCACAATAGTGATTTAACTAGCAAGAATGAATAAGATATCAAGACACATAATATGGCCTAGAATTTCAAGATGCTAACCAAGACCATCATCTCGGACAATGAAAGAGTACTCTCCATATAAAAAATGTATTCTACCAAAATTATCCTTATGTTTATCAGGTGATCTCAAGATAATCAGAACAGATATGAAAATTTTTAATATCATGTTTTTGGGAATTCATGATTACTTCTCAAAGAAGAATCTATTATGATATAAATATTAAAATGTATACATTCATGTGTATTTGATATCATGAAAAATTCTTTTTACAGTTGGTGATTCATATAATATAGAATAAATGAAATATCATTCACAACAGTAATTAAAGAAAGAAACTAGATGATAAAAATAATGTTTTCCAATCCTATTCATTGTTAAAATGGGCAAAAAAAAATATATACATTTTAGATATTCTTTGAAGATTTCAGAAAATATAGAGTACCAAAAATTATAATACGATTAAATATGGTCAACTATACATTTCATTAATGGATTTGTGAGAAGCATCATTTTAACGATGAAGTTTCACTCACCCCAAATCTTCTACTTCTTCCCTAGGGTGAAGAGTCTCGACTAAACTAGTAAATTAATCAAATCTATTTTTGAAATTTTCATCCAAGGAAGATGATATTGAATGGTTTGACATCATTCGAGATATGATTTCATTGAATCTCAAATTTTTCATAGTCCAGGAATCCACTTTGTCTTTCAATTGGAATATCATTTGGTGAGCCTTATCCAATTCTTCAGATGCCTCATTTAATTGATTTGTAAGGAGAATATCGTACACAAAATCAGGATATTCCCTCTCAACAGTAGCTAAATCTTGTTTAACCAGATTTATCTAATTGATATATTGGTGTAACAATTGAGAACAAAATAAATATTCCCAAAAGTTATCAAAAAACTGGAAAAGGCACTCCTCTTGATCACAAATTGATTATAGAGGATTCTCAGTAACTAGGATGTGAATCTTCTATCAAATCATCATATAACATGTATGGGATTTTGTGAATAATAGAATAGAAACAAATAGAGGAGTAGAAACTAGTTGAGATGGTATGGAAGTAGGTGGCGAGTCCCCATATGATCTCCTACAATAAATAATATAAACCATAGCATGTTCCATAGGAATAATTTACTCAATTGATTCTGACCCACTATCTGGGTGGTTAATGCTCTGATGAGGGATCCCCCATGATTCTTGACCTGAATCATTAATAAAAACCATTTCTACCACATATAGGGGGGTCGGTTAAGAAAATGGATTTCCTACAAGGAGGACCAGTTCGCCTAGCACACCACCTCAATAGGCTATCACCCAAGACTAAGTGTAATACTATGTAAGAAAGTTTATGGCATTGATAGGTGGAAGATTGATATTATAATCAGTTTCCTTAGAGGAACAAAAAATCCAATACTTTCAAATGATCCACGGGTTTCACTATCCCCAAACACTAGGCAATGAATGGGGGAGACCCTTTGGATGAAACCAAACTAATGATCAGCCCAACAAGGATTGTTTGGTATGTAGACAATAAATTTATCCCCCATGGATACAAGATGTTTATCGCAAAGAAAAATAATGTGTGACCATTCATCGAGAGAGTCACTGCCTCTGTCAACATCTATCCAAGTTGGTATATGATTTGTGATGAAATTAACGATTTTAAATATGAATAGTGCATTTGTAATTTCATTTGGGATTTGTTAAATGGACTCCACTCTAGATATGTTTAGCTGTCTGGTAAGTGATAGTGCATCAAGGATCCAAGTGGCATTGTATTAGTCCTAGCAATGGAAGTGATTCCCTATCCATCCAAATAAAAACATGAGGTGTCCACTAATCATGTAGGGGGTCCTACCTTTTTGTATATTCCAGGAGCCAGAAAAGGTGTTAGAGGACCATCACTTCTAGATTAAGGAACTTCCCTTCTTCTAGTCACACTGCAATCCCTAGTGTTTTATCCCTAATTCCAGGATGTGCATCCCCTACTGGGAAAACACATTAATTCAAGAATAAGGATATAAAGACAGCCAGCCTAAGAATCTTAGTGATATTCATGTTCTATTGATATATCCATGAGGTATAATCCCCACCATTTATAATGGCCCAATATGATCCAACACTCTCCCGAAAATACATGTATGGGCAGTGATGAAGGTGTATAATAGTTTCTCTATCTTCAATGCTACAGAAGAAAATATTGATCCAATTATTGAAAGAGATAAATGAGAGAATATTCAGATCCTCTATCATCATCTCATTAACAATGATGAGACCATGTATTGATAATACATGAGTCTTTAAATGATCATCCAAGACATCTATGGATGTGAGTAACTCATCATACGTTTCTTTGAGGGAGGGGGGTCCCACCTACCACATAGATGTCCCATAGGCTGATGCCCACTTCAACTTGGGAAAAGTGGAATCTGTTGGTTCTAGGGCACCAATAACTGATAATTTCTTAGTGAAGATCATGAAGTTTATAGATGATAAATTGGGTGATCCACACAACATCCTAAAGATGAACCCTAAAAAAATATATAGAAAATAGTAAACATCATTTCTAAACCCAGAATGGCCATGCACATTCATCAAAAAAATTACCACCAGGATATAGATCTCATATTGAGCTCCATCCACTACCTATATTTTTTACGGAATAACAATATATAGTCATGATGATCTAAAAAATAGGATAATGAGAGAAAAAACATCCATCCAGGCCCATGTGGGTGTTTTACAATATATATTACACAAACCCTAGGATCAAGCTGCAACTAGCCAGAAATCCTAAAAAATTATTTTTCGATCATATTCATGAGAAGCCCAAACCTATGAGATAGTAGGTTGAAGTCTAATTGATGATGTTAGCATAGTCCATAAATCTAAACCTATATAGATTATGTCTCTGTGATATAGGATTATACTAGAGTTCAGATTTGGGAACCTCTTCATGTACATGTCATCAGAATCCACCTGATATTATGGGCCATCATTGTCGTTTCTAGTGATCACTTACCCTTGATATACCAAAACAAAAAAATGATTAACAACAGAAGACAACATAAAATATGTTAGTAACATATGTCATATAGATGAAATATAATCCATTCAAAACAAATGCACAAGTTCCAGCAGCATCATGTGAATCACATGATTCAACAAATGAATTCTCAAAATAATGTGAATGGTTCAGGGATATCTAGACAAAAATATGGCTAATGGGTTGGAAAAACCCACAAGGCATCACCCAATAATATTCCCCCACAAATACTAGTGATCTCATGGTCTTTACATGGTTTCATGAGCTACATGACAGCCAAAGGATCACATGATCAATACTTGAAGTTCCTTCAAACTCCTCATGCATCCTTATATAAAAAGGTCCAGAAATTACATAAGTATAGTTAGTAGTTGGTTTATGTGGGAACATAGTCCAAAGTAGTCATGTGGCACAGATCTCATGAAAAATGCTCGTGATAGAGTCATGTGATCATGTATTATGAAATAGCCTTGCAACAACAACAGATGATCGAAGAAAGGAAAGAGAGATCTAGAAAATAGTGTAGCCAAAGATGAGTCCATAATCTGCTAACCTATATATATGGAATAATTTGGAATACCAATCATTACCTAAGATAACAAACATCTCCCAAGAAACCAACTCATGATAATAACAAAGACTCAACTGGGAAGTTACCATCGTCTGAACTGATCCATTTTCCCCACAAATGTCACTCCTATGTGGGTCATTTGTTGACGCCTTCCAAATTAGAATCTTCGTATTCAAAAAGAGAAGAATAACTAAATAAGTGTATTATTTTCCTTAAAAAAGAAAAATAAGAATATGGTAGATTAAATCCACAGATTGAGTGATCCCATATCAGATACATTATCTTGTGCCCATGAAAATGTAATGAAAAACATGATATACATTGGATATCCTTCAAAAGGTCCAACACAAGTGTCTTTAAAAAAAATTCATCAACTATTGTGAATGCTCCCCAGAAAATTTCTTATCACATGTGGGCTACCCTCAGAGCACCCCCAGAACATGTGGATTGTCAACCGATTGGTTCATTAGACGCGGTCAAAAAATACTTATAAAATATGAAGAAAATATCCAAATGGTGGGAGCCATTTTCATCTACAATGATCATGTGATGCATCAGATATGAGGAGACATATTATCCTCAACAATAATTCAGGTGGACTTGTTTGACCCCCATCCATTACACAATAAATCAATGGAAATAAAAGTAAAAAGTTGGGATCCACATACAGTCTTAAAAGTCACACGACGCGCGAATGACGATCCCAAAGACACCAAATTCACCTGACAACATGTCCTATTTATCACGAGAAATCCCATTGACATACCGTCTTCATCACATGAAGATCCATGAGTATGTATAGGTGAAATCAACCTTCATTGGCTCCTTAAGAACATGAAGATGGATTGTTCCATGATGTTCTCACAAATCTCCATGAGGCCTTGTAATGGTTGTGTGATAAATCACTAATATTTAATGTTATTATCCTCTAAACCACTCATGAAACCTCAATAATCACCCCAAATTTGTTAAATAAAACAAATGAAATAAAAAATGAAGGATGATGGAGCTTATCACGGTCATTAAACTCTCAAAATGCACAGAGGCTTCACACAACAATGTACCACATGACCCATTGACAAGTTGGAATTATCCCATGAGGTCTCCCTGAAACTCTATCCTTATCTCAAATAATTTTCAGGAAATGTCACCCAAGATAATGCAAAGGCATCTTCATAGGCACCCAATTCTCGGGTAGGCCCTTGGGCATGACAATATGACAATATGAAGGTCACAAATCATTTTCATAAAATAAAAAATCCCATTTAATTGAAAATAATCCAATTAATGATGATTTGATGGAGTAATCACATAGTCTCTAGAAATAAGGCAACTCCTCAAGAGTGATCCATGATAGGACATCACAAAGACGCCTGATAGTAAGGCCGTCTGCCTACTCTATCCTAGATTTGTGTAATGTGCACTTTGAAAAGTAGAGAACAATCGGGGTGATGAAGCCTAGAAATCCTCCAGGCCAAAAAAATTGAACCACTATAATATTAAATAGATTGGATATTTCAAATCTATTCACACCTGTGCTAGAAAAAATTTCATAGAGCTACAGACTCTGTGACCAGAAAATCTTCCCAATAGGTACGATCTAGGGAATAACCAGGGAAATCATGAGATGTGAAAAAACACATCACATGATAATATATAGATCACATAAAGGACTTGAAAACTTGAAGAACATCCCTCCCATATTGTTGATCACTCTAGAATCCAAAAAAGTTAACTATAAATAAATCTAATATAGTCATGATAAAAATATACACCATAGACTATGAATATGGGAGACTCATGTGAAAGACATATATGTTGACCAATATGTGTTTCTCGTGAACCATCCAAGAGACACGATATCATCAGCTCACATCATTAATACCTAAAAGAATTACTTTTGATTCTCATTTGGATCATGTGAAGTCTTCTAGATGTGTCAATGTATGTTACATGGAACCCCTAGGCATGCCACCCATGTCACACTAAACTGTTTGAGTTCATCATCAAGACATCATGATGTCCATTAATCATTATGCCCAACTCATATGGAAACACTATTTTATATAATATTGGTCTCATGGTGGAACTAAGGAATTCCAATTATCTTTCATGATGCCCTCCTAGAAGGCTAACCAGGTCTCATGAATACCACCATACATGTCATCCTGGGCATACATCACCGTCTGAGAAATTTTGCACAGACTTATATAACACCCTACAATTTTGTTATTAATCTATCATGAGGACTCAATGGTATGTTATCTAGATCATGTGATGCCCTCTAGACATGACTTACAAGGTCATGCATTGGCCTCCAGGGTCAACCTCATATGGTCTCACTATGTAATCCTGACAAGTGACCTTGGATAATGTGAAAACCCTCAGACATTCCATCAAGGATAAGAAACATCCCACAAACAAGCCAATTGGATTACGCGATTTTCATGGTATAGGTATTGTATACATCCTCTGATATGTTAAGTAGGAAATCAAGGCTTGCTGAGTGGAGAATTAGTGTGTTACAAACAGGAAAGAAGGTTAGGTAAAAGGGTATCCTAGGGATTGATAATGTTGTTCATTCTTATTGTGTAAGACCCAATTATAATGGATATGTTAGTTTGTAATCCACGAGAAAATAAACTATGAAGTCATTGATTCCTACCATAACATGTATATGATGGGTTACTTCATAATTCCCGGGCTCTATAAAAAAGCTCCAAAGGTTTAACTGAGTACATAAGTCTCACATCCATAATAAGTGATACAAATTATTTTTGATCCTCTATTTCCCACACTGGTAATAGCTCATGTGGCCCTATGGAATTGTAATGATCATATAATTTTCACCATGAGCCTCTATAAATTCAAGGGAATCCTCATAGTGTAAATACTATCTAGCAGCACAAAGTGATATGTCTATCATATGTGGGAAAACTCTGGGCACAAGCCCCGACTATTAAACTATGATGAATCCAATTCCTTTCTTATCTAGGATTAGTAAGACTCATTTCTATGGCCTGATCCCAAACATAAATAGTAATCTACATTATCTTATTCACCGTCAAGTCTTTGAAATTAAAACCATCACAATGCAATCATTCCCAGGGGCTGATTATCTTATCGCATCCCTCAATAGACTGTGAAATTCACTGAACTACAATGACTCAGATTCATAACACAACTAGGATATTCAGGGCTCCTTTCAAAGGCTCGAGATCCATATTAATTCACACCATGGATTGTCCTATAACGTAAACCTCAAATCCATATGAAATGAGATTTATTACTCAATATCCCTTATTTCTCACCAAGAGAATAGCTCATGCGGGCTTAGGGAGTTACAATGGTCATTGTATTTTTGAACATGGATTTCCACCAGCCAATGAAATCATAGTATGTAATCCCTGATGAGTGGTATGATATAAAAAACCCTCACATATGAGGGAATTAACCCTGGGGTCAGTTCCAATGGCATTAATAAGCTATGATTACATTAATTAGTACTATAAATAGGATAATTCTAACACCTCCTTGAGAAATGCACTCAAATAGTTAGATCCCTAGTGCCATTACATATTTCCTCTCCACATGATGTTAAACTATACTTGTTTAATGAAAGAAATGGTTTCTGATTCCTATAATAATCCGGATATGCAGAACACCTCATAAAGATTCAATCCCATCATAATATTATCTGACTCCTTATGTGGTAGAAAATTCCATACTACATGGTTATATGGCTTCATCATATAAGTAGTTATTAATTTTAGGGAAATTGATAATGAAAATATGATACATTAATATGGATTCACAAACAACATACCATATTTCTTTTACAAAAAAACAACATAAACCATAATTATTTTTTAAGGTTAACAATTCTCATAACAATATTAGAAAAATATTATCAAACGTATCTTCAATCTATAAGAGAGTCATATGTTGTTAAACAATTCTCCCAAAAAATTTGGGATGATACCAAATTACCATCCTCTATATAAATGTAATTTCATATGTCTTACTTGGTCTAAAACCCTAATTTTCCACCAGGCATTCGAAATAATGTCTCTACCATGTTATGGATGTGGAAAAAACTGGGGGATTTCATAAGGAAAGTCAATAAGGACCCAACATTAATTATTGTGCACGAAATGAAACTCCCACAATCAACCCTCGATCTAAAATAAATACAACACAATATTATATTCCCCATGGAAATAATGTTAATTAATGTTAAATTTCACATTACATCATTTATGGGATCCTAACATGAATGTTTCTAATATTGTAGGATACATTTTGTCTGAAATTAATTTTCTTGTGACATGTTTTGTATTGTGAACCAGTTTTGAATTATATGGTGTATATTCTAATTATTTGAAAATTTAAATCATGAATTTCATTTTATTCATGGTATTAGATGTCCATTTTCATGCTCTATTTTTCAAAGTAATTTTGATTGAGATATTACCTAAGCTATCATAATGCCAAAAAATGAAAAAAAAAATTAATGTAAATAATTTGTGTTTTTTTTAAATTAAATAATTATATAGATAGTAGAAAGTGGATATGGCTATGGAACAAATTAATCAAGGGGTAATCACCCTAAATAAGGTGTTTTGAGTATTAATAAAATATTTACATGGTGCACAGTGAGTGGGAGAATGATGGGACACCTAGATAGAATATGTAATGTTATATTCTGTGGATAATTCATTAGATATTTACAAACCGTAATGTAGTATTTTGAGAATATTTCATTGGTATATTATCATTGTAGAATACAAAAATAATTTAATATATTCTAAAGATAACCACTCAATATAAAAGTTACTTCACCGACACTTAATCATTATTTGTTTGACAATGTTACATCCATTCAAATTTAGAATAACCCATTGTTTATAAGTTATTTTTTTGTATATTCTCTTAGGTAGATACACTATTTAACTGAATAGGGAGATAATTGTTTCTTATACTTCGATTATATGGATTTCCATTACATTACAAATCCATGAATAAGTGATATGTTCCTTATATATTGTTAGGTAATGTATTTTTATCTCATATTATGACTACATTAGTCTTAATTAGTGATGGTTGGGTATTAGTATAAACAGTCACTAGATTAATTAGTAGTTGTTATGAGATAAACTAGTCGGGGTATTGGTATATGCCTTACCTATATAAGCATGATGTCTTAGAATAACGTCTTGACTGTTTGTTTATGGTGTTCGACATCATTTCTTCCATCATTGTGTGATTAGAAATTATTATATTCATTTTTATTTTTTATCGTTAATATATTATACCCTTAGATTCATATGAAATTGAAATTATTATGATCATTTATTTGTTTACCATGCTATTCATTTCATGCCTATGCTATGGTAGCTTCCGTTGTACACAACTTTCTACTGAGAATGTAATCTCACCCTTATCTTTTTTCCTTTTCCCTCATTGAAAAGTACTATTTGTGATTTTCATATATATAATATAAGTGATAAAAAAATTCATGGAATATTTACTTTATTTTATGTTTTATTTTTTATTTTGACAACTAATTATGTATCAAATTTTCAAAGACTACTAGGTTTTTGAAATATTCAATAGATGATGTATTTTGTACCAAAAATGTAATACAACTACCAGCTCTTGGTTTTTGGAGACTGTGTTGTTGCACTCACAACCTAACTAATGGAGGTAAGGTTAGACAATATTCCCTAGAAAGCACACTGATGCACACTAAGTTATTCATTCATAAGGTTCAACTAATATATTCCTCAGACACACATGACATGTCAAATAAAGGTGAAAATGATAAACCACTAAATATTGAATATTAATTATTTTAAATAACACATGCCACCCCTCCTAAACACTCACAATAAAAATCCCCAATCATGCCTATGAATAAACTATATGTAAAGATATAATAATAATAATAATTCTCACAGGGGATCGCAATCCTTTACATGGTGAAAAATAGGCACAGGAGGCTCAAATAGGGTTTCACACAATTATAAAACCACTTTTTTAAAAGTATAAAGTGGGATTTAAAAATGATCTTTGAAAGGAAAGGAATTTTCAAACTATCTGAAATCCCCATAATAAATTTCAATTGAAACTAGTTATGAAACAATACTTATGAATCTAATTTTCAAATCCAACTAGTTCATTAAAATCACTTTTTAATGAAACACAACCCACTTTTTAAAATGGATACAATGATATCCTTGAATCCTTTAAAAAATCCACACCTCCAAATTCAAAATCATTTAAATCCAATACGAGACCCCACAATAACTAAACCATTTAAAAGAAAAATTGATATACTCTATTTGATTAAAAAAACCATTAAAACATGAAACACACTCATTAATGAAAATATTTATGATAATCACACCACAGAAAATTTTAAATTCCTTTATAAAAATATTTATGATATTTTAATAAATAGTTTTCATGAGACCTAGGAAAATACCATCTATTTAAATAATTTACATTATATTTCTAAACAAACAATAAAATATCTAGAAAATAAAATTCCATAAGAAACCATTTTAAAAATATTGTACCATTTTAACGGAGGAACTATTGCACTTTAAAAAGTTATTTGAATGCAACACTTCAATGACAAATAAAGAATATTTTAAATATCTTTTTAAGCCTAATGAAAGAATAAAAAAAGATTCTAAAACCACAAGAATATTTTTAAAAACCCAAATTCAATTTACAACATGAGTTTACAAGGGATTCCCTTGAAAAGGTACCATAATTCAAGTTTAAAAATATAAAACCCATCACCATTCATGGATGAAGAACAATCGAGGAAATAAATGACTTAATCAGACATTTAAAATCAAAATTCTTATCAATAAAACCTCTGTGAACAATAATTACATGATAAATAGAGGTTAGGGTTTTTGAGAGTGATATAAATCGAGAGAGAGGTATAGGGGAATTGAATAGAAGAGGAATAGAGAATAAAAAGGGTCTAACAACATGAATTCTACTTGAAAATGAGAGGGGGAGAGATTGAAATACAAAAATGATGAATATAAGGACCAACTCCATGAACCCATCACACTAGGATATATTATATGGGAGAAGATGGGTGCCTACCTACCTAAATTTGAAAATGGAAAATTATTACATTCACCCATTAATGAAATATTTCCATGACACATTGTTTCCTCACATGATTATCCAATATTTGTGTAAACTATGTCGTGACCACTAAAAAGACAAACCAACAAGATATGGTGTGAAGATAATATTTAAAAAATATTCTCCAACCGTGGAAAACCCTATATAATAAATAAATACCTTATCATATACATTACATATGGTTTCTTTTAACCATGATCATGCCATGAACCAGTACCTAGATCTAAATATAACTCTTATAACTTCCCCTAGGCCTCGGATATTGGTGACTGAACTATGTGTTTCCTGTAAAGTCTAAACCGTGTAGGAATAAAAATCAATAAATATACCTATATAATGGTAGACAAACATTTTCCATGTATACATGTATGCAAAGTATACACATAGTTAAAAAATCTATACTTTTCAAGTTTTAGTTTGAATACTCTCGGAAACATAAATTTCCCAATGATGTAACAAATTAAAATAATAAAATAAATAATGGAATATAAGTGCAATATTTATATCCCCAATGCATATTTTTAACCATATAAACACCATAGTCTAACAATGTCACTGAATCATCTGTAAATTCCTTAATTTCACCGTAAAAAGTAGAAATATCATAAATAACTCAAATTACCCCAATATCACAAAAGTATTAAAAAAGAACTATTACCTAAAAGACCATATGAAAACCACAGTAAATATGAGTGTTAGCCATGAGTATCCAATAAGGAACTATAACTGCAGGGGTACTAAATGAGGTCTCCCCAAAATATAGAATTAATCTAAATTGCGATGTTTATAAAGACACTCCAATGATGGGGGTGTCACTAAGAAAGTCAAGATTCCCCAAATCCATAAGAGATAACATCTAATTACACTAACCATGATAGCCCAAAAAATTGATCAAGTCCAAAAAGGAAACATGTTATATGAAACACATGGAAGACCACAAAGTCTAATAAATCCATTTTATAATGTTAAGTCCACATAACAATTAAAAACCCACATATGAGACAATTAAATTCTATGACACCATGTTATGAAAAATGATTCATTGTATCTCAAAAAACACAAAGACCAAAGTGAAAAAAGACATGTATATATTAAGAAAACATGATAACCCTATCCTGGGATCACATACCAGAAGAAAGGGTGAGCTAGCATATAACACATTGTTTACCCTCTCACATTAAACCAAATTAGATTTAAATTGATATCAGGATGTGCATAATCTCAATTAGATCCATTTTTATCTGAATCACCCTAAGAACACATCACAAGTACATTCCATATCCATGTAGTGAAATAAAATCTATGCATGGCTCCCAACATAAGGCCAATTTAACATAATAATGCATACAAGTAAAAAAGAAAAATGAGGAATGAGAAAATCGCAGAATAACCCCCACTCATACAAGATAAACCAAAAGAGAACCATGTGGTCACATCCACTAAAATGTACCTCAATATTATTTGGATCTAAAATCATTGAACATAAATCGTCAATGCATTCCATCACTCAAAAACTCATAGAAATCAGTCGTCATAAAAATATATCAGAACTATCATCCAAAAACATGAAAAAAGTTTACACCACTGATATATTACACTAAGAGTCTAGGTTATATCCATGAAAATGGGAATAAATACCCCTATATATAAACACACCTCCTTCATTAGAGACCTTATGGGTGAAATGTTTTAAATATAAATAAACATATATGAAACAAGGTCATGTTTCTAAAATTAGGTGAAATTGCCCCAACCAACCTAATGTTGAACATACAAAAATAATAATAATACGAGATAAATCAAATGAAAAAATGTCATTTTGTAAAAATATGTAACATTTTTTATGGATTAAAATCCATTTTAAAAAAGTGATGTTAAAATAACCCAAAAGCTTGGAAAACATCATAAATATTTTAAACCCCCATTTACCTTATAAAACAACAGACACACCTGAATATGAAGTGGTTATAAAAATAAAAAAATATTATTCATAATTAAATAATATCACTTCAAATAATTGAGTTCCCTAAATGTTTCCTCGAAACAAATCCCACCATACCAATAAGCCTGAAGGCTTAAATTTTTAAAAAACAAATCTTCTTGAATCATAAAACTAGTATTGTTAATAAATTTTCAATGATTATTTATGGATCAAAAAAAATCATGAAATCCTACCTTTTCACAAAAACTATTTTACATACAGCCATACCAAATGGGTTGTACAACCCAATTAAAAACAAATTTCAATCCACATGATCAACATATAATAAGATCAACAATGAGTTTTCATCAATTATAGGTGATCTCTCAACCGTTTTCTATATAATATGTAAAATGGGATGTGAAATCATGCTCAAATCAGATATATGGGTTGATATACCATGTTCCATTCATTAATATATCATATAATGTATTTACAATTCAACACTTTTTCATTGACCCCGTTTATTAGGGCATTCAATCCCACCTCACGCTATTTATCCACTCTCTATTCCCATCCCCAAGGACCCAATCTGACACACCGGAAAAATTACCCAATCCCAATTAGGATTAAGACATCATCAATTATAAATCCAACTATATTATGAATTAAAAATCTAAACCTGAACACAGATGGAAACTCATTAATCATCATGAAGGATTTTATCCAATCACACACTCATGAACTAAAAATTCAGACTCTATGAAAAATATAAAAAAATATTACCAAAATACCCAAACTAATAAGGGAGCTAATTGAGAACCTAGGTCCATAATCGTAAAACTAGGCTATGATATAAATTATAATGAACCATAGAAGAACATCCATCTGAACTAGAATCTAAATTAGCTCACCATTGCATCAAAAGTTTTTCTTAATCCCTATAGGCTGGAAACTAGTTCCCAGGTCTCATGAATTTTCTTTTTGAAAGATATCAACATCATTTACAACATAAAATAGACCAATAATATTAATAGATAAAATATATTATAAATGTTTTATAATGGGGAAGGAGATAAGTAAACATCTTAGGACCAAGATTCAAATCCAACACACCTAAAAATAAAACAAAGGGAACTGAAACACCATATTCTTCTTTTTAACCACAAGTGACAACTATTGACTCATTGAATACCACTCACCCATGCATAGATGAACTCAAACCAACAAACTGAAGTAGAGTTTAGTGATGTAAACCTATAAAAGATCTATATATGTGTGATCTAAATATTCCATTAGGTCACCACCTATAGAGTCAATAGAAATACTCTTAGTAACACAGCTCATTAAAGAAATTTTGTAACATATAATAAAAAATATTCACTCACATTTAAAAAAAGTAAAATAACATGAATCATACACATTTAAAACCAGCATAAATGAAACAATATTTATGGTCAAAATTATTAATATAATTATTTAAAAAAATGTAATTTAAACAGTAGAAGAATCCAAATGACATTTATCCCTATTCCAATAAAAATCATAAAAACTGTTTATTCATAATCAATATTAAGGAAACCCCATTTCATAAAACCCAATCAGAAAATTACCAAACCATTTTCTTTTTTTAAATCATATTTTTATCTCATTTGAAATAACATAATGGAAATAAAACAAACACAATCAATGTGTTACCTAAATCACACATAACACCCTATAATTAATGAAATAAAATAAAATAATGAAATAAAAAATTATTCCAAAATTCAAATAAACTAAGAGAGTACAATCGAGCCTTGAACAGAAATACCCAAAATTTTCATGAGAAGGACATAGTTTCATCTGAATCATCCCAAGATTCTAGTAATATAACATGAAACAGTGATAAGGAACCTAAGAAAAAAATACTAAATCTTTCCACTTCTCTAGTAGTCCTATCACACTAGTATAAATAAATATCCTAATATATTGTTCGATACAAACACTATAATGTTTTTCTAGATCAATGATATACTATCCACAGGGCCCAAACAAAATGATAGAGTCTAGTAATATTCTTATTACATCACACTATTGGATACAATGTAGTACACTCATACATGTCACCTAATTTCAATCATGGACTCCCTTGATAAGTCAAATGTAGGTCAAAATAAATAAATTACAATATATTTCAATGATTTTTTTTAGATAATTCATGCCTCACCTCCAATATCCTCATAAAAACATTATTGTTCACTTATATGCATAAACATCATATAAATATTCATCACTACAAAACTGCCCCTCATAGGTTCAGAAGACATCACATGCATAACAATAGTTACATAGGTCTCCAATTGGGTGTCATGCTTTTCTAAAATAAATTTTATTAATGTTACAACTAGGATTTCATAAAAATATCACAATGCTATGATATTTTCATACTATTGGAAATTAAATTTTAAATTTAATTTGAAAACATATATTAAAATGTACCTTAGAAAATAATTTATAAATTAAACTACTTCCATATAATAAAATTCAAAATAAAAACACCCCTTTATTTAAATGGAATCCAATCAGTTCCAAAAAACCTTTTAAAAAATCCAATCCTCTTAATTCAAATGAATTTTTATCCAAAATGTGACCCCACGGTTTTAAAAAACATAAAGGGAAAAAATTTGAACTATATTTGATTTCTAACACATGCATTTCAAATGTAACACACATTATATAAAGAAAATCCAATGTCAAACACCCCTTTGAAACATTAATATTCTTTATAAAAAATTATGGAATATTTTTAAAAATATGGCATGTGACTTAGGTCCATGAGAAGTGTTTAAACCATTTAGAATGTAATTAAAACTTGTTAAGGTTTCATTGATCTAGTAAAATTATATAATAAACCATTTCAAAAACACAAGAACCATTATAATGCATCCCCTACAGATTTTTCAAACATTCTTACCTTGCGACACATCCATTCCTAAAACAATAGTCATTTGGAATTACTTTTTAGCTGACTAAGGGCTTAAAAGATGCTTATAAGATCATAAAAATGTATTCCAACACTCACAAGGAATTTATAACATACATTAAGTAGGAATTACATAGAAACAAATACATAATTTCTAGAGGGGCCATCTGAAACCTATCAGCTATGATGGAGGGCACACAACTGAGGCACGAAATGACATCCCCAACCCTAGAAAACGCAAATAAATTTCATTTGAATCTTCCAAAAACCAAATTTTAACCAAAACTATAAAGAGATAACATAGATTGACCAGAAAAATCATCCATTATATCCTTCCATAAGGCCCAAAGAATTCTCTTGATTACGATGGGATATAGACAAGAACCCGAGTGCCAATATAAAAACCATGAGAATGATTTCACCCTAAAAAAATAAAAAACATGTCTCATACATTAAAAAGCAAATATATACATTCAGATAATGTTTCTAATGAATATGTACACAACTATGAGACATAAAAAAAATAAGATATAAGGATAATCGTAGAAACAAAATAAGATTAGACCACAACAATGTTTCTATGTGACCATCTGTCACCCCTATCCCAAATAGAAGTTGTTTCCCAAATATGAATGGTGTTAAAACATACATATTAAAATATTTTTTCAAACAATTAATTTTTATATTGACAACCTTTATATATTTGAAGGCAAATGTAAGTGCATCACCCATGATGTTGGTAAATTAACACATCATAGTAAACAATTTCATTTTTATAATGAAAGAGAAATAGAGAGAAGTATAATGGATAATCATACATTTACATGATATATAAATAGTATATAAATCATACAAGAGTTATCATGACATTTTAATAAGAGAAGTTGAGGAAAATAGAATAATGAAATGAAATATGAAAGGAAATTGAATAAAAAGAGAGAGTGGAATTACCTATTGAATCCTCCTCTTCTGATCCACATTAAGGAACCTAGGCTTGTATTTTGGTGAGACCAAGATATTCTAGAAATTGGGAGGGATGGGGAATATATTTTGGATGAATTTTGATCACACATATGTTTGAGAGGTTTTATGTAATAAACATGTGAGGGTGGTATTTATAGTGGAGGGGAGAGGAGTTTTCTCAATATTATATTGATTATTTTATTATTTCCACATAAGACAAGAAATATTGTTGATTCTAACACCATGTATAGTAATAATTTCTTGTGTCTTTGAACCCATTGCGTTTACATCAGTATAAAAATATCTGTGAATCTATAATTAATTTATTTAGATTATTTTGTAAATTATAGTGTATCACTATTCATAAAAAATTCACGTATTTTACAAAAATCCAAAAAATTCCCCATGTCCATTTGATGATGTGTATAATAAAAAATAGAACTCGATTTTTTGAGAAATTTTTATGTAAATATGTTTAATTTATATTTTAATTAAAATCAAAATTTAATTAAAAAATACATAATTTATAAATAAAATTGATTTTATAATGATTTCAAAAATTACATATGGTCTTTTAAATTTATCATAAAACAAGAAGAAATGTAATTTGTTAAATTCTGATCCCATTTTATGAAAATTATTTTTTTTTAAATTAATTAATTAATTATAATTATATATTTATTACATTAAAAATTGTAATACTTTTACTTTGTTAACTTTGTTACTTATAAGATGCCTAAATTTTATTCCATCATTCATATGAGATGTTACTATTATATTGGACAATTTACTATTCATAAGGTTTATATTACTATTCATAATGCTTGGTTACTATTAAAAAGGGTTTGATACTAATCACTAAATTTTTTTTGTCTAATTGGACTCTAAACATCATACTGATTGCAACCTTATATGTCAGAATTTTGAAATTCAATACAAAGATGTTGTAAAATTTTGTTTAATGGTCACATAGTATTTAGTATCATGATATATCACTATACTTACTTATGTGATTTTACTATGAGGAATAATTATAATAATGGAATTACATTGATAAATCAATAGGTTTTTACATTCTTCCCCCCATATGAAATTTCTCCCTCAAAATTTTGTTTTACATAAATAGATAAGGGTATTTCTCCTTCATCACCTCTTCTAGTTACAAAGTTTCTTCTTCAATCATATGAATCCTCCACAAAAAAATGACAACCTGGGTTTTTCTATAGAAAATAACAATATATCTCTATTCTAGTATCTTTACTGGATGCTCCTCATAATATAGATCATCATCAAATTATACCACCTATGAGTTTGGTACATATGGGGGAACTGATATGTAATTATTCTGGACTGATACATGAAACGCATCAAGAACATGAGCCTCATTTCGTGGAATTGATAGCTCATAGGATAAGACTCTTATAATTCCAATGATCTCAAAGGGGCCAATGTAAACTGGGTTGATATTCCCTTTCATTCCAAACCGCATAAATCTCTTCCATGGTGATATTCAAAAGAAAGAAATATCTCCACCATCAAAATCCAATTCCCTTCGAAAGTTGTTATCATATCTCTTTTGTCAACTCGGAGTAGATTTTGATATGATTCATGATAAAATGAACATTCTCTTTCATCCCTTACACAATATCATCCCCATGTATATTTCCTTCTCCAACATCATCCCAATACGTTTGAGTTCTATATCACTTGTCATACAATGATTCAAATGGATCCATTTGAATACTCGAGAGGAAGTTATTGTGGTATGAGAACTCATCCAATGGGATATGTTGATCCCATCCACCTTTTAATTATATATAGCATGATCATCGAATGTCTTTATGCATATGAATAGTCATTTCATATTGGCAATCAGTTTGGGGTTGATAGGTAATGCTGAAATTTAATTCAGTAATCAAATAATTTTGAAAACACCTTTATAATTTAAGTGTAATCCTTGGATCATGATCATAGATAATATATAGTGGAACACCATGCATTCTCACCACTTCTTTAAAATATATCATTGAACGTTATTGAAGAGTGTGATATTCCTGAATAGTGGTAAAATGGGTAGTCTTGGTGAGTCAATCAAACACAACCCATATTATATTATTTCCCTTGGATTTCTTTAGGATACCCATGACTATGTCCATAATGAAATTATCCCTTTTACACAAGGGTATCGGAAATGGATTCATCATACATTTGGACTTTTTCTTCTCTTCTTCAACATGACGACATACCATTCACATTGAGATATATTCCACAATATCCTTCATTATGTTTTCCCACAAAAAGTGTTCTCGGATTTCTTAGTATATATTGGTGCTACCATAATGGGTAGATAATGTTTTGTTATGTTCATTTTTCAATACCTCTTCTTTATCTTGGGTGATGAATACACACACAGCTTCGTTCCAAACCAAATAACACCATATTCATCGATATGGAACTCTTGAAACATCCCTTACATTAATGAATTATTCTTATTTTGTAACTACATATCATCCTTTTCTTCATGTTAAAGCATATCTTGGATAAATAGTTCTTCTATCATTTGGGAAAGGTAGGATGTATCCCATTCCATTTTGATTTCCAAATACATATTTTTCATATCCAAGAAGATATGATTTTATCAATCTGAAATATGGATAGAGTAGCAAGTTCTTTTCTTCTTAGATCATTAGCTACCTTGATCTCATTTCCCTGATCATTGTGAATAAAGAAATTGTAGTCCTTGGATATCTCTATCAATCTCCACTGATGCATGTTGAACTATTCTTGTGTGAATATATACATTATGATCTTGTGGTCAGTTTATATGTAACACATATCACCATAAAGTTAGTGCCTCCATATTTTCATGGAAAACATCAAGGTAATTAACTCTAAATCATGCATTGTGTTGTTATGATAAAGTATCTTCAACAGTTGTGAGGCATACCCAATCACATTATAATTTTTCATGAGTTCACAACCACATAATTTCATTAAACAATCACTATATTTGAAAAAGCATTCTCTATTTTCTGTAATGTGAGAACTAGTGCAGTGATCAACCTTCTATTTAGCTCTTTGAAGATTCCCTCACATTCTTCCATCTAGAAATACTTTACTCATTTCCCTGTAAACATAGTTAGTGGGGATGAAAATGGTGAGAAATTCCTCCCTATATTTCAGTATTACCCTATTAATACAAGAAAACTATGTATTTTTGTGACACTATAAGGTCTGCGACACTCCGCACTTGCATTTTTATTTAGGGTTCATATACTTTTTTTCACATGTGATCACATGTCCTAAATATGTGACTTTATTTATCCAAAAAAACATGGCGTACAATATCTCTTTTATCAATGCCACCAACATAATTCTTCATTATCTTAATTATACTCCATTGATTAGGAATAGATGAATATATCATTGATAAACACTATAAGAAATTTCTCTATCATATTTCTAAAGACTATATTCATAAAATCCATGATAATTGCAGGGAAATTATTATGTCTGAATGGAATCACCTAAAAAATCATTGTCCCTATACCTTGATTGAAAGGAAGTCCTCCAAATATCTTCCTTCATTACCTTCAGATGATGATATCTAGAACAACGATCCCCCTATAAGAAGTATTCAGCTCTTCCTAACTGATCAAACGAGTCATCAATCCTTGGAATAGTATGGTAATTTCAACTAGGTTGACACTATCCTTTGACTCAGCCATTTGAGTAAGGTATACTTATTCAATGGGAATCATCACGCACACCGTTGAAGGATTTTTAAAAGGAGATCCATTATCTTACTTGAATTTGTAGATGAGCATGGGATGGTTCAAAATATTAAAAGATATTTCATTTTCCTAATAGTTTTTATGTTTTCTATATAATTAGATCCAATCCATTCCAATTATACAATTGAATTCCACTTAGGGTTGTATTACGAGATTTGTTGGATGAATCATACCACATACGCCAATTGGATAAGTGTCAAACGCTTGGGTTTCAATAATTTCACCACTTAGTGTTTTTACAGATATCTCAAATTGAAGGTTTCATGCATTGATTATATAGTTCTAGAAAACATGTAAGAAATAATAGAATGCGTATAACAATAATAAAATAATACTTTTTATGTTATTTAGTTAATAGGAAGTGTACCTTGTAGAAATTCATTATCTTTCTCAACTTATACATTAGTGATGGAATATTCCTTCCCTTTTTCCTTTTTCTTTGGTGGATACTGATACTTATTACCCTCAAGTACTCGATGTTTATTTCACTAGCTAGGATAATTCTCATGCTCCGGACAGTTCTAGCATTGGACCATTGGTGGTGTTATCCTTTTTTACAATTAATTCCCCTTCCTTAACATTTCTTTTCAACACTCATGAGAATGTGGCATTCATTCCCTAACATGAATCATTTCACCAACACTTTAAGGTATTCCCATGATGCAACATCCCACATTTTTATCATGTGAGTCGTTGATTTTTCTTCCCACCATTATCATTAGATCCTCCTGCTTGAAAATATATCATTCTTTTCTAATCACCATAGCCATGGGACCATTCTCCAAAATACATATACACTTCTATGGAACACCAAAAAACATCATCATAGCTCTTAATGTATCAAATTTCAATAGACTATTCAAGGGGTAGCTTTAATATATTAAAGAATCTATCAAATTTACAATAATTTTTTATAAAAAAATTTGAAGCATACCTAGTAAGCACTGTAAAATTATCTTCATAGGTCATGAAAGATTATACTTATTTTTTATTAAGCTCTATGAATTTTTTACCCATCTTCATATGATGATTTCATGTGAAATAATCCTTAAAAAACATGACCTATATTCCTTCCCATTCTATCTCTCCAATTTCTTCGCTTGACATGGTGCTCATAATAAAATCCCATCAAGGATCGACCTCTCAATCGAGATGATAAATGACTATTGTCAACATATCCATCACAAAATAGTGAATAACAAAAAAGTTATTCTCCATGGAGGTGACCCACTATTCCAAAACTAGTGGATTATATGATCCACTAAACGTTGGTGGTCATTTCCGCATAAAACAACTGATAGCCAACTGCTCACTCTTTGGTGAAAGAGGGTGTTCCTAATTGTTACAGTTTTTATTCATACCCTGAGATAGTTGGTTATGCATCACGATGATGTTTTGAACTCCCCCTCCCAATTCATTGGATATGAAATTCAGGAAATCATTTCATTTTCCCTCCCATGGTATGTTGGCCTAGTTTCTCCTATTTCCCACAATTTTCTAAATTAGAAGTGGACAGACCAAAACATAAGTCAATGAGTCAGGAATAAATAACTTTTTTTAAAAAAATTTAATCTAAAATAATATCATATGTGATCCCTATGTTTATTAAATTTTCATTTGTGCATAATTGTTGATATTCTAATAGTTGAGGTTTTTTCTAATGTTTAGTAATTTTTATTTCCTAATCAACTAAACCATTCATTTGATACCATCTGTAGAAACCTTGATTTTCATACATTAATTTTACATAATTTTAATGAAAAAAACCTCAAAACATTAAAAATCATGATTCTAGATGATTAGTGTCTTTGTAAAACAAGTAACATGCACAACATTTACAATAAACAAAACATTTATTTAATTCCTTCTTATCTAGCATCATATTGGATCACTATTTATCCTTAGAAAATCTAGTCACCTAAGGATATATATCAAAAATGGTTGAGATAGAACCTAGTAAGAGAATATATAAGATCATGAAACAACATAAAATGGGATGAGATTAATCATTAACATCCTAACATAGGCATATGATCATACTCATGAGAGGAATCATTAATAAGATATTGGTAACGTGGAATTGCATAAAAATTAATCATCATGTCTTAGTGGTCAACAACCACACATATTTTTGAACAAATCTATAATCATGCAAACAAATAATTTGAAATTTAAACATGAGATTCATCACTTTACCCAATGCATTAGAGCGTTGTATAATTCCGAGCACACCCGTCACATTGTAACATTTACATTATCATGTATACCACATTGAAAATATATCTAACATTATCCTAAAATAAAAAATTTAAATATATGGTATTCACATAATAATTTATAGATTAATAAACATTTGGCACCCAAAATAACGAGGTAATATCATTTTTTAAATAGAACCATTAACCATGAGTGAATAGTGAATCAATATTCAAGATGTAAAAAAGGACTGTTTATTTGAACGAATGACACTTTTGGAAAACATTGGGTTTTAAATAAAATCAAAGAGAGAACATTTATATCTATAAAATGTTAATATAATGATGAATAAATTATTTTTTAGGACATCCAATATCAAACATGGAGTTAATTATAGATAACATGAAGAAAGAATGTTGGGTTTGAGAATTTCCATTAACGTTTATATGTACGCTTTATTCCCATTAATGACTTATATAATGAAATTATATTAATTAATTAGAAATTATATAACCTTTTATACCTGGAAATTTTTAATTATGGTTTCATAATTTTCTTTTTGGGCCTTTGGATGAGTTATAGAGTTTAAATTCAATGTTCGATAATGTTCATTTTTTTAGACGTCATGAACGATTCACTTGTACACATGAATGAAAGTTAGTGTGGAACACGGATAAACATAAAAACATGATATTAAATTTTATTAATGATCCTAAATAAGTTTCAACAATATATCACTAAATTATGTTATATACCATGTGGATGAATCATTAGCTAAAACTTTATGATGATCATTTTAGGTTAAATTGGGCAGTTTTTGGATCACAACAAACTTGTTTTGTTTTATCATTTAGTATTATGAACAAATTTTGTTTCCAAAAAATATAACATGTTAATAAATAAATATTAAAATATTTTTTAAACAAATTAATAGTTTCATTTATAACCATATATTAGTTGAAGGAAGATGTATGTGCATCACCCATGATGTAGGTAAATTAACACATCACAAGCGACGATTTATTTTTTATAAACAAAGAGAGATAAAAAGAAGTATAATGAATATTCATCCAATAATATGATATAATACCTATATATAAATCATAAAGGAGTTATCCTAACATTTTTTATATATTATAATGATAATAGAAGAAAAGAAATGGAATTTTAATGAAATTGAATGAAAAGTGGGAGTGGAATTAACTCTTGAATCCTTCTCTTGAGATTCTCTTTAAGGAACCTAGGCTTTTCCTTTTGATGAGACCTATATATCTTGGACTTGGGGGAGGGAAGGGGAATATCATTGGTAATAATTTTTAGAATATATGAATATTGAGAAGTGTAATGTAATGCGGGTGTGAAGGGTGTTATTTATAGATGAGGAGAGAGAGGTTTTCTTAATATTATATTAATTAATTTATTATTTCCCCAATATACAATAAATAGTTATGATTTATTAAACAATAATAGTAATAATTGAATGTTATTTTGAAAAAATTGGGATTACATTTGTAGAAAATCATCCATGCTTTAATTATTAATTAATTTATCATATTTTGTATATTATAGTATTTCACTATTCATAAAATATTCATGTATTTCAGAAAAATCCCCAAAATTCACCCTGAATTTTATTTAATGTGTAGAATAAAAAAATGAAGTTCATTTTATGAAAATTATTTTCAAAATATGAATAATTTTAATTTTATTTATAATCATAATTTACATGAAAATTACAGATTAAAATATTAATACTGATTTTCTATTGATTTCAAAAATTACAATAAGACTAATAAAATTAACATAATATTAGAAGACATAGAAATTTAAATTTATGAAAAAAATTAAAATAATTTATCATTTATTTTAATTATTTAATTATAATTAATTAATGTTGACTTACAAAAATACCAATAATTTTACTGTAGTCATATAATAACTTATACGATGGCTTAATATTATTTAATCATTCATGTGTCAGGTTACTATTATTTTGAATCATTTACTATTCATAATTTTATTAATACTATTCATTTCAGTAGGTTATTATCCATAAGGGTTGGTATCTATTAATCAAAAATTATGTTTGTCTTATCAGACTCCCGACATCATACTAATCGCAACCATGTGTATCATATTTTTGGAATTCAAAACATGTTGTGGAAAAATTATTTCTAATTGTCACATAGTATTTAATATCATTAAATTTCATTTTGCTTCATAATGTGATTATACTATTTGGTGTAATTATAATAATGGAATTTAATTTATGAAACATTTGGTCATTATATAATTTCCTTGTTTTTTCATTCATTCAATTTCATAACAATAGTGGTTTTTTCGTAATTTATTTACATATATAATATCAAGAATAATAATCATTATATAATAATAAATATATATATAGAATATAATAATTTATATTATTCTGTAATATTTATTTATAGGTAATGAAATACACCATTCATAAACACTATATACTATACATACGCATGAATAAAGTTTCCATTTTTTCGTATTATATGGAAAGAATGTAAATGTTAGATATAAAACATAATTTTAGAATAATTTTTATTTCAAATATATATTGTTTTATTACTAAATCCATCCATTATAAATTTCTTATAATGAGTGAATGAATCACATCACTTCTAGAGGCTCTAGTCTGCTGTACACACGAGAAACGATAGTGTATTACCACAAACAGGATGGAATTATGGTACATGTGATAATCTAAATCCAGAATCATAATATTATCATAAATGACATAAATATAATATAAAAATTATACTCCCGTCACTATTATAATTTTCTATAGGTGGTAATCGATGAATAGATAACATTGGTTCATGAGGCGGTAGTCCACCGTACACACAAACGTTGATTATCAATCCTATTTGATTGAATTCTATGATGTTTAAGGTAATAAAAATAAATAAATTATATGGATTTTAGTGAAGTTATTATATTATCATGATATAATATAAATTGAAGAAGGTGGATAAGGAAATGAAAATACAACTCATTTAGAAGAACATTAGATCTTCTTTGGGAATTCCTCATAGATTTTTAACAAAAAGAATAAATGGTTTTATTATTCCCAATATAAGGACTATATGGTGAATGGATATGTTTTTAAGAGTTATTTTGTCATATTTATTCTTATCATATGTTTTTAGAGGTGTTTTGATGGGGGCGGTATGTGGTTTCCATTAAAAAGTTGGGGATAGGATACACTAGGTATTTTGAAATTAATGGTATGGGGAAACACATTTCACCTACCAATATTATTCAACAATAACCCAAAATAGATGAAATTATTTTTAATGTCGAAATATTTCCATTAAATGAGTTTTGGAAACGTATTTATTTCCAATATCATCTTAAATTTACAATTTTTTTCCTTGGTAAAATAATATTTCTCCAAATTTCTAGGATTAATTTTATTTATTTTCACAAAAAATATTGGCCAAAAATTCTATTGAATATATTACATATTAATATTTATAATAATTAATAATTTTGGATCCAATTTTCTAAATTAAATATATAGAATTGTGTAACATTAATTTAAAATAAATCTAATAGATGTGACGTGAAAGCTGTTTTTAAAAGTGAAAATGTAAACAAGTTTACTATGATTTTAAGTCCTATATCAATATAAATAACATTCTAGTTTCCTAAAATTTTCTAATAGATGTATATTTCAACTAATTATAATTTAAAATTAATTTAATATACTATTTAACATGATAAACATTTATATGAAAAGTCTGTTTTCAATTAAAAATCAATATTTTTCATTGTTCATCAAAAAAATATACTTAAAAAAACAAAAAATAATCTGACTAAGATAATGTTGAGACTAATGTTTCATAAATAAATTTTATTCTGTCAAATAAATTTTCTAGAAGTTTCAATGTTTAGTTTATTAAATAATATTTCCACTAAATGGTTTAAAAATTTTCTATAGAATAATACTACTTTTTATGTATAAAATTGGATTTTTTTTTCTTATTCATATGAAATCTATTTCACGAATATCAAAAAAAATTATTGAATATATATATAATATATAAATTTCCCTAATATCATCTAATAATAGTGATTAATAATATTTATTAATAGAAAAATCCATTTCATCATGAATGAATTTTTTAAATTAAATTGGATTATAAAATCATCTATAATTAATTGTTTACAAAAGAATTATATCATCAACTGTAAACAATTTTTTTCAAAATTCTGTTGGTACTTTTTCACACCATAAATTAAAATTTATAGTTTATTACAATTATATTAATTAATAATATTAATATTATATTTATTAGTGTTAATGATTCATTCTTCTATGTAAAGAAATCATTTGAAAGAAATTGGTACTATAACAGAATACAACATATTGTTGCGTGTATGAGAAAATAATGTTTTTTATTTGTATAAATAATTATATTAAAAATTATATTTATAATAACAAGAAAATATTTTAATTTATTAGTGTGTTACAAAACCCATTGGAGATCCTTACCTGGGGAGGTGGTTTGTAATGAACTATACCAAGAAGGTATAAATAATTGAGATATGATTACTGAACCAAATAATTTCAATTTGATTCAAGAATTTTAATGTTTTATTTCATATCATAATATAATGACTAATAATTTTTAAAAAACTAATGTAAAATTCAATATATATTAATTAAAATTCAATTTAACAAAGATAAAGGTTTATAGAATGTAAAATATTTACACTCAATTCTCTTTAAAATAATGAAATGATTAATTGATGGATAAACATATGATTGGGGAACAAACACCACCACAATTATAGGGAATTTTTTATTATTTTATAAAATGATATATTCAATATAACATTTTTGATGAATAAAAATATAATATAAATTTTACCTATGTTTAAATGATGTTTGGATTTATTTTAAAAATCTCTATTAACTATAGGTCAGTTACTGTGGGTGATGATTTTTTCCAATAAACAGGAGTTTGAGGTATAGGGGAAACAAAATTTTACTTATAATTTATTGGGTTGGGCGTTATAATCTTAATAGGACCTATAATGAAAAAAAATTGGTTATTTAAATTGGTATGGTCACCATAAAAATTATTTCACTTACTAGGACAAAATAATCATGGTAGGATGGGTGAAATTTATTAATCCTCACTATGTAATGTAAAATTATTTCTTTTTTTAATCGTATATTATAAAATGGTATTTTATATTCTTTTCTGTCGGTGTTTAATCCTATGATATATTGAGGTTCATATTTAATAGGATGTATACTGGACATGTAATGTGCATCTACAACATGTCACATCATAGGAGAAACACCAGTTTAATGGTCCAACTAAAAATATTATGTTTTTCATACATTAAACTAATGTAGTCGATTGTAGAATTAGGAAGCTAATACACCTAATAATTTTTGATGTAACACACACACTATTTTTTTTAATGAGTATCTTTAATACTCTTATTCATTGTGATAATACTAATTCCATTTTGTCAAATTTAATTTTATATCTTCTCCTTTTACAATTTTATTCTTATTATAATGATTAAATTCTCGAAAAAGATTGTTACATACTGATGAAATGATTTTGTGTAGGAGTGAAAATTTAGGAAAATAATATTAAAGACATTTATATATATATAAGATAACCAAATGGGAATATGACTCCTCAATTGATCAATTTGACTGAACGGGTCAATTATTTTTAACATTATTATTTGAAGGACGTCAAAACTAAAAAAAGTTTGAATTTACACAAAAATTTATTACATGTATAAATACACTTCATGTCACATTAATATGTTCTTAGTCGAAATTACGATCATACTGTTTTATTAGAATTAATATTTTTAGAAAACATGCATCTAAGGGTCATAACAAAGTATATAACCTCTAATATTAATTAAATCAATGGAAAATGTGAGTCATTTAATTTTTGACAAGTGTTAATTTCTCATTGTTAAATTTAATAATGGATTGTTTGAAACAACCAAATGTTTATTTTTATATATTTAAAAAAAATTCCTCATAAGGTAAAAACATATAAAAAATATTTATATAGTTGTTAAATAATGGGATGAAAAAGGTCACATAATTTTCACTTTTTGAAATATACCCTATATAAATCCAAAAAATGGTTTAACAGATTTGAATTTAAGAATGTTTTTATTGATTTAAAAGTCAAAAATTAGATGTTTTATATATTAAACATAATAAATTATATTTAATTTTCTGGATATCGATGAAAATCTGTTATTGATTATTTTTTAACATGTATGATTACAAATCACTTCAATATAACACTAAATGTGACCTAAACTATCAAAAATTAGTTTTATAACTCATCAAATACATTTAAAACAGTCATCATAATGTCATTAACTAATAATTGACCATAGATAGTGAGCTCCACAATCTCTGGATTGATGGTCAATCTAGAACTTTACTACAAAACTCACCTTTAATAACATCGACATTTATCAACCATAGGAAGATGAACATAGAAAGTCCATTTTCATATGTGCTAAAATAAATACTAATAAAGTAGGAACATTATCAATGGTTCTTTTTTTCACTGATAAAGGTTACCCTATATCAGTAGTTTAGAATATATGTAAAATGAATAAAATTAAATAATTAAACAGATAAAAATTAAATGAGTAAATTATGAAAAATATTAAAAAATTTATAAATTAAACAATATTTATAAAACTGATTAAATTTAATATACATATATATATTATAAATATTAATAAACGGTATATATTAAATGTGTATTTAAAAATGAATACATATTTAATAAATAAAAATAAAAAATGAATAAATTACAAAATTATTAAAAAAACATTAAGGGAAAAAATTATTTAATTTTTTTAAGGAAAAAATTTATTAATAAAAATAAAAATAAGTATAATATATATTTATATATTAATTAGAAATAGTATAAATAATATATTTATTCTAAAAATATATAAAATGTATAAATAAAATGTTAATTAAAATATATTAATGTCTTCTGGATTTTTAATGTTGATTGATTTTTCAATTTAACATATATCAAATTGTTTGTGTTACATTGATTTCACATATATATATATATATATATATATATGTAATTAATACTGTTTTATATACAAAACCACACAAAATTATATTTATGCAATATATATAAACACATACACATAATATCTATGTAATTTTTTGAAATTTCAATATATTTTATTATTTCATTATAATATGAATAATTAAATATATTATGTTTTCTATTAGTCAATTTTATTTATTTATTTTTAATAATTTTACAATTAGGGAAATTATTTTTTATTTTTTTTATATTATTTTTTAATTGGTAATTTTAAATATTTTATTTTTATATATATTTACTATCTTTTGGTATTTTCAATGATTATTGATCTCTACTTAAATATATATATATCAATATTTATTCCATAATTCATATTTAATTAATAAAATTATATATTTTCAATGTTTTTAATTTGATACCATCTTGAATTTTTCACATTCACTCATTTTTAAAATGCATGTATTTATGAATATATATCCACTAATAAAGTTAAATATATATTTGTAAATTTATATATTTATAAATGTATATTTACTTTATTTATAAATTTATATATTTATAATTATTATACTAAAATAATTATTACTTTCTAAATAAGTATTTAAATAATTATAAATATATATATATATATATATTTAATAATTATAAATTTTTTATAAATTTATTTAAATGAATCCTTTATCATTACTAAAATTTTAGCACTGAAAATGATCGATTATTATACATTCTAAAAAAGAATTGCAAAAAATAATCTTTATCAGTGCTAAAATATTATCACTGATAAATATGTTTTTATTTGAACTTTTTAACACTGATAAATATCACTTTTATTATCTCTTATTAATTAAACAATCATAAAAGAGATATTTCTTAGTGCTTTTTTAAATTCTCTTTTAAAATTGTTTTTGATCTATACAAAATGTCACTAAGAAGTAATTAGTCAGTCGTCATTCTAAAGATCTCTTGGAAATCATCTACTGCTGATGTGACGACTCTACATCCCCTCAAACGAATCCAGCTAGTTTCTAATGTGTGTTATTTTCTACCATTCCTCTATCATTTTTTGATCTTTTGGGTTTCACATTTTACGTTGTTGTTATTTTTTAAACCATTATGAACACTACTTATCATCTCCTCACCACTACCGGTGTGACTCTTCTATGTTCATTTAAGGATAATAATGATCTATCATGATATTAGTCACCACTTTTGACCCGATTTCCACCCCATCACTGCCGCTTTATTGAAATGAGGTGTGGTGTCTATTTTCGGGGGCATGCCATTACAACACCATGCAGCTTATTCCCTCCCATCATGGTATATAAAGAAGACTCCTTTGGAATTCCTCAGTCATGTTTCCTAAAATAACCTATGAAGATGTTCTCCAGGTGTGCCTTGTCGTGCCTCTTGCCAAGGCAGCCTGATGCATTCACCTTTAACAACGCTACTTTTCCTATTAGGAAATGGGATGAATGCAGATGAATTTCTTGAGCACTTTTTTAAGATAAACATAATAGAATGATATAGTTAGGTTTATAGTGGATCACCAAAATAAGTTGAAAGAAATTATTATATGTTGAAGAGGCTTCCTTATTTGAATAACATGATTAATTGTATGCCAATGATATATTAATGCTTTTAGGGCTCCAATCTATTGTTGTGGCTGATAGGTACATGATTTTTTTATCATTGCTTTTTCAAGAACATTAATTTTGAAAGAGGCAATAGGGGAAATTTTATACCTAATAATTCCATATATTAACAAACATTATTATAATAAAAAAGTGATATTGGATGATTATGTTTGATACTTAATTATTGACATCAGTATCCCGTAAAAGGATTAACTTTCATGGATGGAATTCAATATTAAAAACAATTATCGATCACTTCATCAGATTGAACAATATGAGAAATTATTTTAAATAAATTTTAACTCTCTTTCTTGTTGGACAATGAAGTAAAAATCTCATTTGATTATTCCTAGTATTGATTAATAAATAATAGACTAACAAATGTTAATTAAAGACATTATAAAACTTCTGAAATTCAACCAGTTCCCTATAGTAAACATTATATGTTACCGTTGTAAATTAATGTAAATGATAAATTGTTTATTTATGTTTCAATGAGATTTTTTTTCATGTGGATTAGAAAGAAGATGAAATTAATCTCGAAATACATCAAAACTTATAAAATTCATGGAAAAATCTAGGAGATTTATTAATAGCTATCCTCAAATATATTAAAACCTACTAGTTGAATCTATTCAACCCAAATTCTAGTTAAATATTATAGATTAATAAATTATTGATACTGTGGACTATTTAAATGACCCATACTAGTTGACAATGTAATCCTCTTCAATGTTAGTATTATAGTCTAATTTTTGATATATTTTTTGATGAACGATAGTTAATGGAGTGGTTAAATGATTTGATAGGAGAGAGATGTGATTAGATAGAGGTTCCCTTATAATGTTTTCCTTTTATACATGATAGAATGAAACCATGTATTTATTGATAGAATAGTGTATGTAGGGACACTATTATCACAACCAAAAATATAGTTCCCTTTTTTTATGTATATTGTAATACTTTTGATATTTGATTAGTGATTGGGGTTGTTGTTGTTTTTAATCCTAGTAAACTCATATACTAATAAAACTATGGAAAATTACTATATTTTAGGGTTAAGAGTGACTACTAGTTAATCATTTTAGAGGATTAGTGTGAATTAAGTCTTATTTTTTCTCTAATGTTAAAATAAATATTTGTAAATGAAATTATTTTTGAAAATTAATATGATTTCATTCATATGGTCTCTAAATTGAAAAAATATGTTTTAATGGAATATTATTTGGATTGAAAATATGGTAAGTTATTAGTTTTAGTTGTAAATTTGTATCTGTGACCCACATTATTCATTATAATAATTTTCTTATGTGAAAGTATATGAGGAATTGGTTTTGTTTTTGATTTTATGATATTTTGGTAACATAAAATATGCCGCCTAGAAAGGGCCCCAATATTTCATGTGGGTCTCACCCTATTTATGGTTCTTCTCATTTATTTCCCATCTTCTAGGGAAACAAATTTTTTTTATTGGATGTGATGTGGATTTATTAGGTTGATCATGTCTTCATATTGTTGGGAACTCCCAAATCCATAAGATGTTTTTCTATTTTGGGTCTGGTTGGAGATCCTTATTTTGAAAATTGTGACTTTTTGACCCACCAATGATGCAAGTTGGTATTCAAGGGATTGTTTTTAAATTCTTCATTGTATGATTTTTTATACCTAATGATATGATGAAAATGAAAATGGATGAATTCATGATTATCTAATAAGGTCAACAGACGTTGAAGGCTAATGTCGATCACTTCAAAGAGCTGGTTTTTTTCTATACAGGTGGGGTAAGAGGATCATTTAAAATAATATCGTTCAATTGGAGGACTTCATATATTGATTGAGGATCATGACCACTTCTTGAAGTGATTACATTCTGAGAATTTTTTGGTGAATTAATTTTTGGATGAGTGGTTTTGAATGAATCAGATGACCCATTGGCTCAATTTTGGTTTCTCGTGATGTGGTGAAGAAGGTTGGAGTATCCTCTCTTTTTTTGTTTTTTCAATGTTCATCATTCTTTATAATATTAAGATCATATATTTATTTCACAGTTCAATTTTTTTTTTGAGTTTTATCCATTTTATGGTTATAATTTCTTGAATTAGTTCCCCTCTTTCTATCGGGCTTTTTAGAGATGTCTATTTATGTGGAAATCACTATTTTTGACTTCATTGTAGGTTCTTTGTTTGGTTTGATATATTTTGTAGTTTTATCCTCTTGTCATAATAAACATAAATAACATTTAAAAAAAATGACCATGGGTTTCACATTCGTATCATTGTGGTACTTTAGGTCAATTGTCAAGAATTCAATTATGGCATGTAGTAAATAAGTGCATCTTAATCAAATGCACAAGGTGAATGGTATTACTATAATTATATATTTTTATTTGAAAATAAAATAATAAAAACTTTGAAAACACACTTAGATTTTTTAGGTACATTTTGAAAATGATCAAAAAGTGTTTTGTGATGTGTAGGAATCAGTCACAACTCAACAAGACTAAATGTGTGAACAATATGACTCAAAGTGAATTTTTTTTTTAATTTTATATTTATTTTCATAAAAAACATATATAATCTATAATATATATTTTTTCCTATTTTTATATTATAAATTTTATTTCATTTATATTCATTATTTTATTAACTTTTTTTCTATTTTTTCATATGTAGTGTGTTGTTAGACTACACTACACATATTTTTGGTGCTACAGTGTGTTGTAGCATCACACTACACTTTTGACCATTATCAACACTTATAAATGTACTAATAAGGATAAAATCTATCTATTCCAATAAATGTTATAATAAACTGAGCAATTATTATAAAATTTTAAAACAATGATAACGATATCATTATCAGAGCTTCTAAAAGAGCTGAAAAAGGATCAATTTATCAGTGCTAACTAAAAGCGCTAAAAAATATTTTCATTCATCAGCACTTTTAAATGTGCTAAAGACAGAATGATTTATCAACACTATTATTTGTGAAGAAAAATCTAACCTCCATCAATTCTTTTTTAGTACTGGTAATAGACTTGAAAATTTAACCTTGTTGAAGTAGTCAATGATTTTATAGAAATAATGATTGCCAATACTGGCATTGTTTAAGGTGTGTTCTGTATTAGTGAATACACCATTCAGAAATTATACAAAACTAAATTTCTAAATATTTAACAACAATACCAGATCATTTTCAAGGTTTTTTCACCACGTTATTTTGATATATTTCAAGTTATAATTTATGATTTCTCTAATATACACATGTTTATGACTAATGATTATTATTTTGTGACAACATCTATATTTTTTCCTAAATTTACCATTTCCTTATCCCCTACATCAATTTTCCATTATTTTATGACTATAGCTTATAAATTTTACCCCATCATTTGGTTTGACTACTACATATGGATTATTTTCTATATATGATTAAACTATTAATTTTGGCATCTTACATTTTCTTCTTTTGGTTTTTAGATTTTGGTTTTTTTAACATCTTTTCCTGAATTTTTACATTTTTTATGATTCATATTTTTTTAATACAGTTATTTTGTTTAAAATACATCGTGCCATTCTTATACTCATATTCCATTTCAATATTCTTACCTCAAGTAATAATACAATTAATTTTTACTTTACATATTTTGAGTTTTACTATTATTATACATGATTTTTTGTTTTAAGTTATGTTTTTTACTTATAAGTTTTTTATTCCCATTACATACATTTCTATTCTTAAAATTGTCCCCTTTGATTACACCCCTTATTGTTGATTAATCTTTCACATCTATATAATAATTCATTTAAATATTTTTCTTGTATAAGTTTTAACATCCAACAGCGGATTTGACTATATTATTAATTTCCAAAACTATTATTTTCTCCAGGTATCATTAGTTGCATCTTATTTTTGGTTTTTGACATCTATAATTTACTTTTTTTCATTAAATTATTTTTATAAATTTATTTTTGATTTTTATATTGCATTTTTTTTGTTTCTTATTATAATATTAATTTTTATTGTTTATTTTTAATATAATACTGAGTTATTTTTAATTTTTATTTACTCATACTTCAAACTCTACTTCACTCTTATATATTCTCTCTTTAATATTATCCTATAAATCATGTTATACCAATTCATCTACATTTTTTCTAATGAATGTGTACAATTTTTCATTATTATTATACTTTTTTCATCCTTATTAATATTTCATTGAGTTTTTTATAATACTCAAGTATTACATCATGATTGGACCCACTATAGCTCGGCTGGATAGCAAAAAATGATGTGTGGCATGTAAAGTCTGACAATTTCTTTATAATTTTTTAATTATATGATATTATTATGATTCTGCGAAAATTGACGGTATGTGATTTCTAAGACCAGTGTTCTTAGACTAATTCATTGAAAAATTGTTAAGCTTAAAATAGCATGCGTGAGCAGTGTTTTGGAAATCATTGAATCACTATTAAATGGGTTCCCTGATTAGTAATCTGATGGAACTGTTACATTAAGAATGACCAGATTACCCTAGGTGTGACTTATGTTTAGGTGGCGTTGTCACGACCTCCTCCCATCCAATATGCCCCTCCTAAGCTGGAAATGGTGAAAGGGAGATAATGGCCCTTGAGTCTCGCCTCCAGTAGGCCCCGGGGTGGCGACTAGCACCAAGGGTATGAGTTTTCACAAATATGGGAGGCAACCCTTTTTATTATTTAAGACCGGGAAATAGGACAAGTCAACCACTAAAAAGGAAAAATAACAAATGTATAGAAATAATCACAAACCAATCCCACATGAATGCTTAAATAGTTCTGAAACAATGTACAAGTATAAGAAAGCTCACAAATACAATACCAAAAGAAACAAGAGTACAACAACTACAACAACTCCAACTGTCCTAAATAGTAGGATCCCACACGGCCCTAGTAGTCCTCATGGAAACCTGAAAGTAATCGTAGGGTGAGAATATAAGTATACTCAGTAGGGAAACCTAAATCTCTCGTGCACAGGTGGGGAGACATCTTAATGTCTCGTGAAAACAACATAAGAAACCTAGCAGGTAAATCTATCCATTAAACCACACCAGCCACACTCAACAAAAACCAATCACAACAGGTAGTAGTAGTATATAATAACAAGAGTATTGGGTACCCAGCACCATTTCCCATTAGTTAGTTTCTCTTCCTAATGGAAAACATCCTGACGCTACCCCACTCTTCCCACCCGCACACACCTTGGCCTCAAGAACCACATATCCCGCCCGCACACACATGGGCCTCACAACCATGTATCCTGCCCGGACACACCTGGTACTCACAACCACGTATCCCGCCTGCACACAACTGGGCCTCACAACCACGTATACCACTCGCACACACCTAGGCATCATCTCAGACATTCTTGGGAAACAGTAAAACCTACCCGAAGAGTCTTGGGCTAAAACCACCTCAATCGAAACCTACCTGAAGGGTCTTAGATGTAAGGTCGCCTCAATCCATTATAGCCTAGGGAAGAAGGAGCTTGAAGGAGCTAGTAATTAGGGGGAAAACAACATCTCCTATGAAATGGGAGTGTTCGACACTAAGTGATCAACATGGGTGGGGTGCGACAAAACACAAAAGATAAAGATACTTATATGCATACCAAACACATAGCCCAACCTGAGGCTTCTAAATAGAGAAATTGAGCACGTGCCTCGGCACTGCTACTGTGAAGAATGCATACAAAAAACAACCCCAACCACATTTAGGTTTTCACATTTCTGCATAATTATTTTATTATTTCCTTAACTATTGGGAAACTATCCACAACCTACCACATCAATCGTTCTTAAAGAATATCTCTACCATACACAAATCAAGTTATTAAAACACAAGCAACACTAATAAAACCTTCTTTATTAACTAACCAACCCATTGATTGTTAATCTTGTTCCATCACCATGACCCACCATTCATTAACTCTTCCACTTTTTATTAATTATTCGCAACCAATAGTTCGTTCACATTCAAGCCCATCCCTACAGCCCCACTTCCAACCACCATAACCATTATCCCTTTAATACCATTTATGGTAGCCTCGCTGCCCATCTCTATCATAGCATTCACACCAACCCACATCCAAGCCAACCGAAGCCCAGCTGCTCACCTGATCCACAAAATTAAACAAAAAACCCCATCACATGCCATGTATCCAAGCCATCACCCACATGTTCATTATTATATTTTTTTTGTTCTACTGGGGTAATCACACAAGGGTTCCAAATTATAAATTATCCAACATTACGTTATTAACCAAATTACACATTCAACAAGGTTCCATTCACAAAAATGGTCTAGAAAGATAGGGAAACATTTAATTGTGCAAGAAAAGGCCCCCAATGACCATGATTTTCAGTAGCCATCAGCCTATTCAATTCACAACATAATATCACTGGATATAAAATAATGTAATAGTAGTCACAAACTTCCCAACCCCATTATATAATCTAGTTACTATCTTCATTTATTGATTCATCCGTTTCTCATGAAAACAAAAGGATACCCACCCCACAAGATGCACAATTTAGAGAGACCAAGGTAAGATCCCTACCTCAACAGGTTTTGATCACAATGCTCCCCCGGATCAACTTTAGAAGATGTTCGTTGGCGTCTGTCACTTCTATCAAGTCCCAGAAAAACCTCCTCAGGTGGATGTTGGATAGGAAAGGCCGAATTAATGACAACGAATCCAATCTCAGAAGTTCCACCTCGTTGTTATGATCCTATTGCCTCTGACGGATCGTAAATCGGAGCTCGGACGAAGATGTTATGGAAGAAAAGGAGCCTTCGAGTCTCTTGGGAGAGCTCTGCTCAGAGGAATGGGGAGTAGAGGGGTGAGTTGAAGAGGAGGAGGGGACCCCTTCTTTTATAGGCGAGAAAAACAAAAGTACACTATGTGTACTTTATGGTACACGGCGTGTACTTGGCCATTTCACACGGTCACCACGCGGCTTCCAACACGGCCTTCAACGCGGAACGCGGCCGTTGACTAGTCAACACACAGTTTGAGGGTAACACATACGTGGGGAGGGACTACACGGCGTGTAGTATTGGGTACATGGAGTGTACCCATTAATTTCACATGGCAAAGACATGGCTCCAACATGGCACACGACCGTTGACTGGTCAACACATGGTTTGAGGGTAACACATACGCGGGGAGGGACTACACGACGTGTAGTATTGGAGTACACGGCGTGTACCCATTTATATCACACGTTCGGGACACGGCCTTCAACACGGGGTATACCCAGCGAGGGGTTACACGACCTGTACTCACACTACATGGCGTGTAGTTTCAAAATTATGAAAAGTGTAGGAAAAGTCTATTTTACCCTCCAGAACACTTCATGGCCCTCTTTTTGACAAAGGAATGGGCCAGAGAGGTCCGGGCCATTACATCATATACCCCTTAAAATATTCTCGTCCCCGAGAATTCAAAATCCATCCCATAGGAACCAACCAAGATTCCTCATTGGGCCCTCATTATAAAAGAAACCCAACCAACAACCCTAATAATAGGTGTTAGGAATTCCCTCTACTATGTCGAGATATTATCCGCATTAGGCAGAAGAGACTCGTTTGTATGGGTTTAATCGCATCCGCATTAATGCGTCTTGATTATGGATTGCGCCTTACCACTTCCATATATTAGGATTTTCCAACTTACACAGCCCCCAACAGCGTACAACCCACACACTAACCAAACATGTGGTTTGGGGAAATTCCATCTCCTATGTCGAGATATTATCCTCTTTAGGCGGCACTAACTCGCCCGCACGGGTTCAATCGCATCTGCATTAATGCGCCTCGATTAAGGATCAGGTTTTTCCCTTTCCCCACACATCCTGACATGATACACACTTCCAAAGAACAAGGAGACAAATGGTCTCACAACCGACAAGCCAAGAATTCCATATATCAAAGGTAAAGAGTATAACATCAAAAAAAGGCTTATAAGAACAATTAAAACACAAGTCAAAACACCTCCGTGTACTGAGAATACATCTAAGCCTCCCACTCCCAAGTGATCTCTTCAAGGCCGACATGCCTCCATAACACACGAACCAAGGGAATGGTTCATCCACAGAGCACATTCTATTTATGATCCTCGATTCTAACTGGTCATTCCTCGAAGGTCTCATAGTCTCCCATATATAACTCTCCCCAGTCGATAATGTTATAGTCTTCGTGTATGTATCGACGTAGCTGGGAAACATGGAGGACGTCATGAACCCTCTCCAACTGAGGTGGCAGGGCCAGCTGATATGCCACCTCGCTGACTCGCCTCAGCACCTCAAAATGTCCAATGAACCTAGTCGAGAGCTTGCTCCCTTTCCCAGACCTCCGCTGCCCCCGTCGAGGGGAAACATTCAAGAACACAAGATATCCCACCTCGAACTTCAAGGGCCTCCTTCGATGATCAACATAAGACTTCTATCGGTCCTAAGCTGCTTTCATCCTCTCACGTACAAGCTGGACTTTCTCTGTGGTGCTCTGCACTACCTCTAGCCCAAGAGCACCTGTCTCACTATCCACTGCCCAACAAATGGGTGAACGATATGGCCTTCCATACAAAGCCTCAAACGGTGCCATTCCAATAGTAGAGTGGAAGATGTTGTTGTAGGAAAACTATACTAAAGGCAAGTGTCATACCCATGAACCTCCGAAAACCCGAACACATGCTCGCAGTAGGTCCTCCAACATCTAGATAGTCCACTCTGTCTACCCATCGGTCTGGGGGTGGAAAGCAATACTAAGGCGTAGCTGGGTGCCAAAAGAATGATGTAACCCCCTCTAGACTCATGAAGTAAACTGAGTATCCCGATCTGATATGATAGTCTTCGAAACTCCATGAAGACACACCACATCGTCTACGTACCTCTGTGCTAAGGTACTCACCAGGCCCAACTCATTAATTTCTACGTAGTGATCTGATTTTGTCAGTCGATCCACCACTACCCAGATAGCATCATAACCACCCTGAGCTCTGGGTAGTCCTATGACGAAGTCCGTTGAGATGTCATCCCAATTCCACTCGGGGAAATCTAATGGATGCAACAAACCACTGGGAACACAGTGTGTAGACTTCACTTGCTGACACACTAGGCATTTAGCTACAAACTCTTCCACTGCCTGTTTCACCCTGGGCCACCAAACTGTTCCCTCAGGCCTCAGTACATTTTTGAAACTCCTGGTTGTACCGCGAAGGCTAAGCTATGGAACTCACAGAGAAATCCTTCATGCATAGCCTCTAGAACAAACAACCTTCCATAGAAAAGCATCTGATGTCGGCTGTCCTCTGACCATCCTTCTGGAGTGTTCCCCTGATCGACACGGTCCTGCATTACATCCGCCTCAGAGTCCCCCCACTGAGACTCTTCCACCTGTTGCAACATGGAGGACTACACAATCATCTGAAACAAACAGCCTCTAACACCTTCTACCCTTGCATCCATGTGCAAGGCGGCCAACTCTCCCATCACCATTCAAGCATTAGTGGATTCCCTAACCACATCTTTATGTGACTTCCTGCTCAGGGAATCAGCCACAACTTTGCCCGTACCTTCAGTGTAAGAGATCTTGAAGTCATATTCTTGGAGGAACTCGACCCATCTCCGCTGCCATAAGTTCAGGTCACACTAAGAGAAGATATACCATAAGCTCTTGTGATCTAAGAATACCACAAAGCGCTCCCCAAAGAGGTAATGTCGCCACATCTTCAGTGCGAACACTACTAATTCAAGCTCCAGGTCATGGGTGGCATAGTTACGCTCGTGAGGGAATAACTGCCTAGACCCATTACAGATCACACCCTTCTTATGCCTCAGCACGCACCCCATACCAAGGCTAGAAGCATCACAAAACACCTCATAAAACAACCCTTCCTCTACAAACCTGAGTACGGGAGCACTGACCAACTTTTCCATCAGGTAGTCGAAAGCTTTCTGGCACTACTCGCTCCATAGGAAGACCTGGTTCTTCCTAGTAAAGCTATCAATGGAGCTGAAACTCGAGAGAAGTCCAAAATGAACCTCCTATAGTAACCTGACAACCCCTAGAAACTACAAACTTCTGCCACGCTCTTGGGAGTCGCTGAAGAAACAACTGCCTCCACCTTTGACGGGTCCACTGACACTCCATGTTGAGACATCACGTGGCAAAGGAGGTGTTCTTCTTGCATCAAGAACTTACACTTTGACAATTTCCCATAAAGCTGGTGTTGTCGAAGGACTTCCAAGACTGCCCTGAGATTCTAAACGTGCTCCTCATATGATCTTGAGTAGATCAGGATGTCATCAATAAACACAACGACGAACCGGTCCAGAAACTCTTGGAAGACAATGTTCATAAGTCCCATGAACACAGCCGGTGCATTCATAAGTCCAATCGACATTACTAAAAACTCTAAGTGCCCATAATTGCACCTAGAAGCTATCTTCAAGATGTCACTGTCCTTTACCCTCACCTGATGATATCCAGATCGTAGATCAATCTTAGAAAACCAACCTGCTCCCCTAAGCTGATGATATCCAGATCATAGATCAATCTTAGAAAACAAACCTGCTCCCCTCAGCTGGTCAAAGAGATCACCTGTCCTTTGAAGGGGGTAACAGTTCTTGATCGTTAACTGGTTCAACCTTTGCTAGTCTATGCATTTCCTGAGACCACCATCTTCCTTCTTTAAGAACAAAACTGGGGCACCCCATGTAGATACGCTGGGTCGAATAAAACCCTTCTCCATCAGATCATCAATCTGAATCTGCAACTCCCGCAACTCCGAAGGTGCCATCCGATAAGTGACCATCGAAATTGGATGTGCACAAGGATGTATGTCAATCCTCAACTCAACATCACTTTGGTGGGTAGAGTCACAACCTCCTCAAGAAAAACATTGAGGACTTCCCCAACCACCGATGGGACATCCATCATCTCTGTATCAGCTGGAACCATTGATAGCCCACCTAACAAGGAAAGGAGAGGCTCCACACGCCGGCTTACCACCTGGTAGCTCCTCTCACCATCAAAAGCTACATGTTTCCCATCCACATCGGAGAACACAACCCTTCTTCAGAAGTTTTCGATAATGGCAGTAATAGAAAACAACCAATTGATGCTTAGGATGACATTGTATGGCTGCATCTGTAATAGAAGAAGGTCCCCACTAGATCGATGTGGTCCCAACGTCAGCCCACATCCACGGCAAACACAAGATACACTGTTCTGGCCTCCAACTGCTGTACTCATCACCAATGGTATGGAAAGTATCTCTATGTCTATTCCCAAAGCATGGGCTAGACCAGGTGCAACAAAGGAGGGAGAAGCTCCCGAATTGAACAAGGAAGAAACAAGAGTGCTGAACAAACAAATCGCACCTCACACCACCTCTGGTCCTGCCGGAGCTGTCAACTCTGCTGTGTCCAACTGTCTACGCCCAGATCCTCGGCCTCTCTGATGTTGTCCACCTCCCCGACCACGCCTTGTTCGTGGTCCATTAGGAGCACCCTGAGGTCGGCCTCCTCTCGCAAAGTATGCCCTCGGGGGAGCATGGTCCTGCAGCTGCTGGAAGGGCCTCGCTGGCAACTATTGCTGCTGAGGTGGGAGCTAAACCTACCCACCTCCACCGTACTGAGATCAGGTCAGTCACTGACTTTTAATGTGCCCAAAACCTCCATAAGAAAAACACATTGGTCCCGGACTCGTGGAAAAGAGATGAGGACCTGAATATCTGAATTTGAACTGCTGGGGCCTGCTCCCCACTGGCCTGAACCTGGAAGTTCTCCTCGCAAGAGACCTGCTGCTGACTTCCTTCCCCTTCAACGAACCTGGCTGGATCCCCTCACGTGGTGCACCTCCCTGTGAGTGCATCCTCTCTACAACATATGCCTTCTTATGTAAATCCAAGTACGTTGGAAGGGTGAAGGGGGTGACAACATACTAGAGCGAAGGACGAAGAAACTCCAACAAACATCTTTCCCAAGACTCCTCATCCGGAAAGAGATCCAGAGAAAAGCACAGAAGATCCTTGAACATGATCCCCAACTCTCGTACTGACATACTCCCCTGCTGAAGGGAGAGTAACTCCTTCCGCTTATCCGCCTTGATCATGGAATAAAGGAATTCCTCTCGGAATTCCTTCTCAAAGTCGGCCCACGTAACCTCTGCCTCTATCCTCTCTCTGTGGTAGAGCGTCCACCACTATCGCACCGCATATCTCAGCTGACTAACTACTAGGGGAACCAAGTACTCCCTCAAAGCACGAATCAAGGTAAAAGCGATCCCTAGATCCTCAAGCCACCCTTATGTCTGCGTATCCCAAAAACTACCCTTGTACTTCTTGAGGGTTTGCCGCTGGAAAGAATGTAGAGTATTCTTCCACTGGCTATCTTCCTCCTCTCGGTCAATCCTCAACTAATCGACCACCTGAATCAGCTGGGCCTCGGCCATCTGAGCCACCAGGGGACGACGTCCATGTGCCATTGCTGTATGGTAAACAAAGATTGCCTAAGTCAAAGTAGTAAGGAAATATCTCTGGGTTTCATTTTATCATTTTATTTCAATTTCTTTCTCAGAACACCCAAATCAAGTAAAAAATAAACATGATTATGCATTTACCTTCCCTAGGGTCTCTACCCTAAAATCAATGTAGTCTCACTTGGTCATTCGGTAGGCTCAGATTCCTTGCATCAGATCATGGGGGGCCCTAAAATCCCGTGTCCTAGCCGGTCTTTCCTGGCCTATGTGACGCACCAAGATTAACCAACACTGTTTCCCTACCATCCCATGCAATCCTCACTGTGCCTAACTCAAGACACCATCCTATCTCTCAACCATAACCTCTGATAACATTCTGTCACGACCCTCTCCCACCAAAGATGCCCCTCCTGAGGTAGTAATGGTGAAAGGGAGATAATGACCCCCCGAGTCCCGCCTCCAGTAGGCCCCAGGGTGGCGACCAGCACCAAGGGTATGATTTTTCACAAATATGGGAGACATTACCCTTTTTATTATTTATGATCGGGAAATAGCACAAGTCAACCACTAAAAAGTAAAAATAACAGTTGTATAGAAATAAACACAAACCAATCCGACATGCATGTTTAAATAGTTCTGAAACAAGGTAAAAGTAAAAGAAAGCTCAAAAGTACAATACCAAAAGAAACAAGAGTACAACAACTACAAGAACACCAACTGTACCGACTAGAAGGGTCCCGCACGGCCCTAGTAGTCATCCTAGAAACCTGAAAGTGAACGTAGGGTGAGCATACAAGTATACTAAGTAGGGAAACCTAAAGCTCTCATGCATAGGTGGGGAAACATCATAATGTACCGTGATAAAAATAGAAGAAACCTAGCAGGAAAATCAATCCACCCAACCTCACCAGCCACACTCACCAAAAACACAATCACAACAGGTAGTAGTAGTATTAAGAACAAGAGTATTGGGTCCCCCACACCATTTCCCATTAGTTAGCATCTTTTCCTAATGGTGAACATCCTGACACTACCACACTCATCCCGCCTGCACCCACCTGGGCCTCAAGAACCACTTATCCTGCCCGCACACACCTGGGACTCACAACAACGTATCCCACCCGCACACACCTCGGCCTCACAACCAGATATCCCGCCCGCACACACATGGGACTCACAACCACGTATCCCGCCCAAACACACCTAGGCCTCACAACCACGTATTTCGCCCGGACCCACCTGGGCCTCACAACCACGTATCCCGACAGCACACACATGGCCCTCATCCCATTGATTCTTGGGAAATAGTAAAACCTTCCCGAAGAGTCTTGGGCTAAAACCACCTGAATCGAAACCTACCGGAAGGGCCTTAGGTGTAAGGTCGCCTCAAGCCATCACAGCCTAGGGAAGACGGATCATGAAGGAGCTAGTAACTTAGGGGAAAACACCCTCTCCCATGAAATGGGAGTGTTCGACACTAAGTGCTCAACATGGGTGGGGTGCAACAAAACACAAAAGATACATATATATATATATATTTACCAAACACACATCCCAACCTATGGCTTATAAACAGAGAAACTGAGCACGTTCCTCGACACTGATACTACGAAGCATGCATACAACAAACAACCCCAACCCCATTTAGGCTTTCACATTTCAACAGAATTAGTTTATTAGTTCCTTAACTACTGGGCAACTATCCACAACCAACCACATCAATCTTTCGTAAAGCATATCCCTACAATCCACTAATCAAGTTAAGAAAACACAAGCAACACAACCAAAACCTTCTTATTAACCAACCAACCCATTGATTATTAATCCTGTTCCATCACCATGACCCACCATTCCTGAACTCTTTAACTTTTTATTAATTATTCACAACCCATAGTTCGTTCACATTCAAGCCCATCCCTGTAGCCCCGCTGCCAACCACCATAACCATTATCTCTTTAATACCATTTATCATAGACCCATTGCCCATCTCCATCATAGAATTCACACCAACCTAGAACCATGCCAACCGTAGCCTCGCTACTCACCCGATCTACAACAACCCACAAAAAACCCCCATCACATGCCACGTATCCAAGACAAACCCCACATGTTCATTATTCAATTTTTTGTTCAACCGGGGTGATCACACAAGGGTTCTAGATTTTAAATCATCCAACTTTAAGTGATTAACCATATTCCTCATTCAACAAGGTTTTATTCACAAAACAGTCTAGAAAGATAGGGAAACATTTAATTGTGCAAGAAAAGGCCCCCACCGACTGTGATTTTTAGTAGGCATAAACCTATTCAATTCACAACATAATATCACAGGATATAAAATAAGGTAACAGTAATCACAAACATCCCAACCCCGTTATATAATCTAGTTATTATCTTCATTTATTGGTTCAACCGTTTCTCATGAAAACAAGAGGATACCCACCCTACATGATGCACAATTTAGTGAGACGAAGGTAAGATCCATACCTAAATAGGTTCTGATCAGAACACTCCCCCAGATTAACTTTAGAAGATGTCTATCGGCATCCGTCACTTCTGTCAAGTCCTGGAAAAACCTCCCCTAGTGGAAGTTGTAAAGAAAGGCTGAAGTAAAGACAAAAGATCTAAGCTATGAAGTTCTGCCTCGTCGTTACGATCTTGTGGCCACTGACAGATAGTAAATCGGAGCTCAGAAGAAGAAGTTATAGAAGAAAAGGATCATTCGAGTCTCTTGGGAGTGCTCTGCTCAGAGGAATAGAGAGGAGTGGTGTGAGTTGAAAGGAAGAATGGGACCCCTCCTTTTATAAGAGAGAAAAACAAAAGTACATGTTGTGTACTTTATGGTACATGGCGTGTACTTGGCCATTTCACACGGTCACCATGGGGCTTCCAACACGGCCTTCAATGCGGAACGCGGCCATTGACTGGTCAACACACGGTTTGAAGTTAATGCATATTTGGGGAGGTTCTACACGACGTGTAGTATTGGGTACATAATGTTTAATTTGGGAACATAATGTTTATGAATTTATTATTTATTATGTGAAACCATTTATTTCAATGGGTTATTAATGTTAAATATTGACATATTTTCAATGTGGCATACATGATATTGTAAATGTTATGATGTGATTGGTGCACCTAGAATATTACATCACTTGAATTCATTGGGTAATGTGATTAATCTCTTGAGTTAATGTTAAATGATTTGTGATCATGATGATAGAATATTTCAATGTTATTTGTTATTGTTAACCACTAATAGACAATGTTTCATTTTTATACAATACCACATTACAAGTCTCTTCTTAATGATTCCTCTCAAGATTAGGATCATATGCAGTCGTTAGGATGATAATGCTTTTAATCATAAAATGTTATCGTGTTTCATGATCTTATCTATCCTACAAGTATAATTTTAGCTCAAACATTTTTTATGTATATCATCAGGTGACTACATGTTCAAAGGATAAGTCAAGAGCCAATAATAACATGGAGAAGAAGGAATTAAATAAATGTTTTTTCTTTTAAATTTTATGTTTGTTCCTACATTTCCCATGAAACTAAAACTTCAGAACCTTGATGTGTAATGTTTATCTATTTTTTATCACTAACATAATGAAATTTAATGTATGAAATGGCAGTTCACTATAAATTAACACCTAATATAATGAGAGTAATTAAATATTAATATTAAATGGGTAATAAAATATTATAATAAGATAATATATGATATTATAAATATGATTGTGGTCATGAAATAATTAAATTAAGATGTTGAAACCATTATATAGGAGTTTAATGAATTTTTGATGAATGGAAATGAAATCTATGGGATTTTATAACTCAATTTAAACTCATTGGGCTCAACATCACTTCATTGATTATTTTATGTTATGATTATGTGTGTAATGAGTTTTCATTATTTAATTTTTTACATTCCACTTGTTTTATATGGATTGATAGTGTATATAATTAAAATATTCATTTGTTAATTATCATATAAATGTCATGATAATTAAAGGGGTTTATATTAAAATATTTTCTAAATCGACATTTTTTGTTCTAGGATATTAGTCAAAAGAAATTAATTTTCCATTTTATAATAAACATATCCATTTTATTCCACTCTGGTTATTATTGTACTCATTCAATTAATATTTATATTTTATTAATATTTAGTACATAAAATGTTTTATAAAAAAGTATTTAAGAAAATATGACTTCATTTATATCTTCGAATGAAAATATATTTTCTTTTAGAAATATATTTTCTAAAAAAATTATGAATTTTAATAGGTTTTTAATGAATTTATACCATTTTTTATCTTTAAATTTTTTTCAAAAGAGTATTATGTCTTTTTAAAAACCAATTCTATTTGTATTTTACTAAAAATATGAAAATAATCTAGGTTTCTATCATGAACTACATGTAAAATATTTTCGGTTGTCTGAACATGTCAAAAATTTCAAGCTTTCAATACATTTTTTCAAATATGATTTTAATGATGATGATTTTAAAAGAGAATTTAATATAATATTATATTTAATTTTTTCAAAATGAAGTGCATATTTTATTCAATAATGTTTGTAAACATCATTTTCTTTATCAATGACAACACATATTTATTCTTACTCTATTGGATATGTATTATACTGATTCCATACATAATCTTCCAGTGGATGGTTTATGATCACTGTGACCAATGAATGTGTTGATATTCACTACCTTGATTAACATTTATAATAATTCAGTTTATAATTATTTACTCACTCTCCAGTTACCATTTAAGGATAAATTTCACCTAAATATCCATATTATTTATCATTGATATGATTTTTTCCAAAAATATATACAATTTTTAAATTTGGTTTTTTCATTGATGATTATTTGATTATCTGAGTAAATATTGGTAAATATAGATCTTTTATTCAATAGTGATATTTTTTAACACACACTATTAATGAATTATATACATTATTCAATAAATGAGGAATACTTCAGATTGGTATAATAGATGTGGGTCCCAATTTTAGATATCCCGAAGATGCATTGATAGCCTCCTGTGAAGAGTTGGTTGGTTAGACATAGTGAGGTCTTTCAACCATTACATTTTAAATTATCTTAAAATTTGATATTCATAGAAAATATATCACGTACCAGGGAAACACAACATCTAATAATTATGTATTTATTACAATTATAATTATGATAAAATATTCTATAATATTTTCAGTTTGAAAAAATATTTTAAGGGATTTGATTACATATTTATTGATTGTGTGGAATGTGTTTTCCGTTATTTTCCAACAGTTATTTATTTTTACTTATCTATTAATGTATTCAATTAATTTAAATGGATATTTAGTTTTGTTATTTATCATTCTATATTGATTATTCTTATTTATTCCTAATTACTCTCACTGAACTTAACCCCTTATGAGGATTTGTGATCACAATTATTTTGTTTCATTTACAGTGGATTCCATGATGATTAGTTTGATTGAAAACCAGAGATACACTAGATGGAATAAAGATATTCCATTTTTAAGAAATAATGTTTTATTTTTTAATTAAATTATAATTCAACACTCATGTAAGTATCTATACTATCGATCCTATTAAACTATAATTTCATTAAGGATGTTATTTCATATATCATTTTCCAATGTAATAGATGAATCCTACAGGTCAACGATTCTTTGGTTTTCTAGATATAGTTAGTATCAAAGGATATTTAGTATAGGAATTGGGATCTATATTTATGGAAAACAAATATTATAGAAAATAAAATTATGATACAAATCTAGTATTAGTGTAGAAGAACATCTTAAAGAAATTAGGCTTTTGATAATCGGTTTAGATGCACATAAAATTTTCGATGTATCTTAATCATTTGACATGTTTTTGGATATAAATTATTTTTCATAATGATATAATTTAATCCATCTTAGTACATCATCAATAAACTGATTATATAATAAGGAATGGAAACAAAATCAATTCACATAATCCAACAAGTAAGAATGATAGTTTCTTTGATGTGATTTTGAAAATATTTCCAATGTAATTAGTCTCTGATACATTATAATCATATAGAATGAATAATCATGGTTCTTTTATAAAAATAATATGAATTTTTTAGAATTTGGAGAGAAATGGAATCGTTCTTGTGACTATAACAAAAATAATGGATAAATTATTTTGAATGAGAACCAAGAAAAATGGAATGTATCAAACAAGGAGAATAAAAAAAGTGATTTACCTCATGAAAAAACAATGGAATGAATAACTAAGGGATATTATAGAAGGAATTTTTAGTTTTATATAAGTGTGAAAAACTGATTCATCCTAAAATAGAATGAAAAGAATATAATTAAAACATAGATATTCAGTGATTAAACTATATTATGATGGGGAACTATGCAAATGAATTCCTCAAGCATTAGGGGAATATACCATAGAAGAAGATAAAGGATATAGTTGAATCCTATGTTACTACTAATGATGATGTGAAAGGATTTATGTACTCATGTTTCAATTCATGAATAATTTCATTTTGAAATTTTATCTATGATTTAATTAATATATTAAATAGGGAAAATTTAAGGATTTAACTGGAGTAATGTTTCATTAATGATATTAAATTATTTGTTGAAAAATACCGATGATCAAAAAAAATGTATAAGTGGAATTTTTAACTCCTTAAAAATAAATAAATGATGAAAATATAACCCTAATATATTCTGAATATTGTGATAATGATGTTGGGATAAGGAGATGATTGATATGGTAATTTTAATTGGATAGCACTGTATACCATTATGTATTGGTATGATAACCATAACCCATAATGGTGTAACACTCACTGATGTTTGGATATGTCCAAAATCCAAAACACCCAAGGTTCCAAATGTTCTATATTTTTTCAAACACATTCTACTAAACCATAAAAATGTTATAGTTAATTGTTTCCACAAGAAAAGAATTAATTCCCCTAGGATAGAAAATTCATTTTGAAGTTAAAAACATCTTTGATGAATTTTATCAAACACATGCATTAAAAAAATTTAATACTGACAAATCCCCCACTTAAAATAAATTTCCATGATAAAAAATTTACATTTTAAGGATATAGAACACCTAGATATCAATTCAACCATTTTCATAATCCAAACCGATTGAAAACATTTGAGAAATAATTTATACCATGACAATGCACATTTATATAGAGACACATAACTATCCATTAGTGGAAACTTAGTCGCATTTGAAAAAATTAATGGAAGTGAAGAGATTAATTTCCCACAATCCTAGATCCATAAGAAAAATCATCAATTCCCCAACCACCAAAATAGATATTACCACCATGCACCCTTAGGGTTTTCATGAATCAAGTGGATGAGAGATCAAGAGTTGACCTATAGAAAAGCTGAATAATCAGGTGGAGATTCTCATATAAATTCAATAGAACCTCCTAAGTTGATTCAAGATCACCAAGAGACAATGTGGAGAAAATCCTAGAATGTCTAGCATGGGATGGGGTGAGATAATGACTGACTAGGGTTAGAAACGACCACAATTATAAGAGAAATTTTCCATTATTAAAAAATATATATGGGTCTCATGGTTATGATATAAGGTTGGAAAATTCATGGTCTAAACATATAATCCCTACTGATAAATGAAAAATAAATATCCCCATTACATGGGAATAGCCAAATGGATAAAATAGTTGTGCACAATCCATGCAACTTACACTAGACCAAAACAAAACATTACCCACAATTTTCAATTTAATTTCACATGGATAGACATATCATGTTCAATCAATGAAAATTAAACTGGAACCACAAGTTCCATATCACGTGGTTACCACATGGTTAATACCAACCATTTATAGATCATGTTCCTATATTACTTCTCCCTAAACATTAAAATATCAACCACAGAATCTCAAAAACCTTTTAAACCATATGGTAGATAAAAAAGAACAAAATAAAACATACCTCTGACCTAAAAGTTTTGTAAATTTACCACACCATTCTAATTATTTTCCCCAGATATAACAATGAGCTCTATACTTATAACGATTAAAAGGGCATTGTAGTATCATCATCTCATTTTGATTCCACATCTCATGGTTATCTCCTCTATGAAAAATCATTACACAGACCAGGGGATTCATTTTAACTTAAAGAACCCTATTTTAATAATATATAATCTAAATTGGTTTCTTAACCATTGAGGTTTCATGGTCTTGATCAATATCTTCTAATTTTATCATATGATAAGGGTCTATATTATATGTCCTCATTTGGGAAACATAAATCCTATCGTGAATCGAGGAAAATATATATGGTATGTCCAATTGATTTTCTAACATTTAAAGAAATTAAGTGATCTATAAAGGGATAATAAATTAGGATGAAAGCTTACTATGTCATCCCAAATTATGATGATCCAAATGATGTGAACCCCTTTTAGAACCCTAATTAAATACCTCAAACTCAAATGGGAGATGATAATGGTCTTCATAGGTCTTCTGGTGACTCTGTGTTGTTGCTAAACTCTTTTAGGACAACTATATGTTTTTCATTTCTTGGAAAATGTTTAGCTTACCAAAAGGATACTCTCCAAATAGTTCCCAATATAAAAAAAATAATTTATATCCACCCGTAAAATTCATTAAAAAGATCCATTTTAATAATTACATCATAATTAGTTTTTACGAATTCCCAACCAATGGATAATACTTTTCCCACAAACCATAAAAATCAAGAACACATGCCCATAGCATATCCTCAAGAATTTGAATGCATCACTTGGTCTTCCCATCAGTCTGAGTGTGATAAAATATGATTAAATTCAAATAGAAAACCATTTACCCTTATAATAATTTCCAAAACTAAGACATAAATCACATTGTTTTGTCAGAGAAAAAAGGAGAAGACCATACACACAGATTTATAATCTCTCAAACATACATCTGTTTGAGCTCAGCCACCATTTTAATTTCATTAAAAGGAAGAAAATTATCCAATTTCAAGAGCTAATCAATAATCACCCAAATTAATTTTTACTTATAATATTCCATAGTAAATAAACATTGGAGTCTATTGATATCTCATCCCACTTCTACATTATAATGGGTAATGGTTGAATCAAACAGACATGTCATTTGTGATCTTCCTTTAACATCTAATAGGCATTTCATGAACATATTAATTCTATAATGAATCAACGCATCCACAAAAAAAATAATGTGTCATAAAATGATATATCTTGGTAGTCCTACGGTTCATGGACTAACTCAAACTATGTCCACAATCAATAAAATACTTCCTAAAAGTTATTGGAATGAACAATCATCCTTGGAAACACAATACACAATTAAAATATTGTGACCAAACACCAATTTCTTCCCTCGCTAAAAACATATAGATATTTATATTTCAGATAGAAAACATTATGGGATTTATATTTTTCGAGTAAAGCTTATTCCAGTGGTCTAGATTTGTAGTATAGGCCTATTAGAATTTTGTGTGGGATCCGGTGCAGAGAATCTTATGATTTCAACTTTTAGCCTCGAGTGGGGGCCCATTGACTCCCCACCATAAACGATTTTACTAAATAATAGATAATCAGTGTTAGTTTCTTATACAAGATGAATTTAATCATAAAATGTGTAATCAACATACACATAATAAAATAACACACTACCATCAATTTTATCCATATCACAATTCATCTAAACAAATATAGTTATCAAAGACCACCCTGCCACTAATTCCATCAATGATTGAGGTGACAATTTTATACTCAATGTATCAAATATCACATTCTCTTTTCCCATTATGGTTACATTATACCAATTAAAATTTTGAATATACTATAACCAATGTCTCTATAATATATTCAAATTCCATCTATGAAAAATTTGTATGGATCTTATGATAGGAATATATGACAATCCATTATATAAATATATAGTGATACCATGTCATGAGAGAATGAATCACCATGTCCTAATCAAGATAATGGGTAAGATAAATTTTCATAAGAAGGTGTATTTGGTAAACATTGTAGTCCACCACCGAAAGACATTATATAAAAACACATTATTAAACTATACGTATGGTTTTAAAGAAAACATCATTAAATAAAACTAGATTTAGAATAATTATAATTATTATATAAGTTAACCTCACATTCAGTTCAATAAATTATGTATGGAACTTATCATCCCATTCAATCTCAACACCCATATGGTAGGCCATCTTAGATATCATTCATTGTGAACCTAGGTCGGTAAATTATATGAAAACGGGTAGGGTTTGAGAGAATTATAAATATTGAGTGAGGGAAAGTTGAAGAGAATGGATGTTTAATATAGAATAATGAGGGGATTATAAATTGTATTCCACTTAAAAATTAGAGTGATAGAGCTTGAAATCCATGATATAATAATAGGAAGTGATCGTATTTGGAATCCCCAAGCTATGTCGAATTAGAGGGGATAATATGGGTCCCCTACCACTTAAAATATACCTGGAAAAAGGAAAAAAAATACCCCTTTAATGAGATATGTGTAGGCCTCATGGTTTGGTTTCATGGTTTTCTAAATTATGTTCCAACCATGTAGCGGCCACTACGTAGACAATAAAACATCACACTATTTTATTACATGGTTTAACAACCATGAACCCACCATGAAATCCCCCACTATTGAAACTATTGGTTTGATCACATGTTTGTTTTATAGTTTTCTCTAACCATACTCACAATGTATGCATGTACCTAGGACAAAGGTTGACTCGAACAGTTTCCCTAGGTATTTCCTAGTGCTGATTGAATTTTTTTCTACCTATAAAGAATAAACCATGAAGGAATAAAAATAATTGTAAAATTCCATATAAAAGGTATCCTCATGGATTACCCTCATCCATTCATAAAAAAGGGCATAGAAGGAAAAATTATTATCAATTTTATATTAAAGAATTGTGAAAAATTTGATTACAAATTAATGAAGTAAACTTATATGGAAAATTAATAGTTACATGTGTGTGTTACACCTACACACCATAATAAAATGGTGTGGTTGATATAAGAAACATGAATTTTATGTACATAATAATATTTTTGGTTCCTAATGTTGGATTTGGTGGCCTAGAACCAACTACATTGTACATTAGTCAATAATAAATACCATATCATGTCTTGATTGTTCTTTTGCATGAAAATTCATGTGATAATGTTTTAAGGCATTATTTTTCACTAAAAGGTCATATAGGATGTAACATCCCGGTGGTAGGTGCAGCCCAGATGTGCCCCATACCAAATTGGTCATATGGAATCAAGCACATTTTCAAAAATTCCAGAGTCTACCAACTAGAAGCAAGGGCCCTATGTGTGATATTGGGGAAACTATGCCCTCATTCGCAGAGTAACACAGTGGAAATAAATAGATAACAACAGCAGATGTTGTAATAATAACATGAAATATTATACAGCAGAAGACTGTAAATAGATAAAGAACTGTATCTCACATATAAATTATGTATGTCACATATGTCTAGGAAATTATCCCAACAAATCACAATGCTGAAATACTATACTAAACCAATGTAAAAAAATAAAACAAGTAAATAACTCCAGAAGCATCGTAAGCCTCATCTTTGTCCCATGCTCTCTAGCTCCCTAGTAATCACATTAATGAAGTAGAAGGGTTCTTTCCCTTATCTATACCTACTTTAATATTATCTTTTTGGGCCCAAAAGCTTAACCCAAACGGGTTGTGAGACATATCCCAGTAGACAACCACCCAAAGATCTATGCTTAACTATCAGTGAACACATATGGTATGCAATATGCAAGTTGAATAAATAAACAATGAAGTACTCAAAAGTAAAAAATCCCATAGTTTCTACTACATTAATTTGTATTTATTAAATAAAAAACAAAAATATCAAGAAACCCTCTAGGAAGTTCTCATAGTCTAACCAATCTGGTTCAGCTTAACAATGTCTCTCTGAGGAAGCAATCACTGTCAATTCCCCCAGTGGTCTCATAGCATTAAACAAAAGACACTTGGGGGAAGCACTCAATTTCCATTTCCCCATGTGGTCTCGGAACATGGAACTGCGGACACTCTGAGGGATCACTCACTTCTATATCCCTATGTTCTCATAATGTTGAAGTATTAAAGCCACTCTGGGAATGCATTCATCCTCCATTTTCCCTATGGTCTAACTACACCAGGATCCTACAACCCTATTTAGTCAATCATACACTAAGTATATCCAGCATCCAATATAAATAAAAATATACTACATGGATAAATAGCTACAAAGAATGGCACAATCATATAAAATAATATCACTCCATCATAACATCACTAGGCATGGAAACCAGAGCTTCCTAACATGGAAAAAATGCCCATCAGCTAGTATCAGTTCAAACATGTGAAAACACTTCCATAATTATGTAATTAAACTCTGTTCTCAAACAAGAGGGCTAACTCAAGCAATCAAGGCATAACAATCATTAAAGGGTTAAATTACGTAAACACGCAATACCATAATCTTGGGTATTAGGCACTTTTGCACATGTAATACAATGAAAATCTATAGAAAGTCACAAACCACATACCTCGACATGGTATGATCGATATACTAAATACATGTCATTGATTCGACATATAACCTTGTAGTGCTAAAATAATGACTATAATTTTCAACCACAAATATCTCATGAAAGAAGAGAAATAATGGGATGATGGTCTCTAAGAAGGAATAACTCACTATGGTGATTCCAATGCAATCAATACCAGTTGATTCCAAGAGAGGATGGTCGATCGGGGGCTTCAGGTAGAATGAGTGATATCCATTGCACCTTGACAAGACGAGCTGAGAAAAAGATGTCTCTGGAAATAAGACGCAACCCCAGACCGAATTTACTAATTAAAAGAATATTACATGGAGTTTTAATTTAATGTAAATGTCTTGTACATTCCTTAATCAACCTCCACTTTAGGTGGTCTCTAGGTCACCCCATGCAGCCTTGTACTGGTCATTACATGACCAGTACACATTTCCCCGTGACAACCAGGTACACGGCGTGTACTGCTATGTACATGGAGTGTACTCTGTAAATCTCCAAAAACTCTCATTTTCCCCAAAAACACCTAAAATCAAGATACATACCCGAAATGAAGATCCAAGTTCTTACAAACATCCCCCCTTAATGAAATTCATCCTTGAATTTACTTAATGAGGCAACTAAGAAGAATCCTCGAACATCTCTAGCCACTACGATTGTACATCGGTCTCCCTCTCTGAAATCTTGTATTTTATTTTCCCGTGCAGCCATAGAACTTATACCAGAGGAACAGACCGACCACGGAGATCCTTCACACATCGATCAAAACCCAGGATAGGATTCTCCTCGAATGAGGCATCCACCTCCCACTCAACCTCCTCAGGTGTAAAGATGTGATACGAGTCTAAAAAGTAATTTCATAGATGAGAAACATGGATTATGTTTTGTATATATTGGTACCTATGAGGTAAATAAAACTGATAGGCAACCAGCCCGACCCTCTCTAAAAGATCAAATGACCTAACATATCTCAGTGAAAATTTACCCTATCTCGTAATCCTCTTGTGTCCCAACCTTGGTGTGACATATAGCAAAATCTGATCTCCAACCTCATACTCCAGATGTCGTCCCCGTAGATCATCATTAGACATCTTTCATGACTGTGTTGTAACATCCTAGGTAAATAAATAATATTACATTATAATGTTTATCAATATTTTTGAATAAAATGTTAATACTCTTTTAATGTGAATTCTATGCTCGATGGCATACCAATACGCAACAATGAGTTTCTTTGAAATCTTACATTGCACACTAATAATATAATAATCTTATAATAGTTAATTCATAGCCGTTGTGATGGAGGGAACGGACAAAAATAACTAAAAAATGATTACATATGTCTGTCAAATATTTTTACATTTATCCAATAAATTTCATAGGCTTAAAATCCAAATGAATCAAATTTTAAGAATAAATACTCTAATAATTTTAAAATATTGTTTTACCGCCTTTTGATGGCAAAACATTATTAAATCCCACTCTTGAAACTTTTTAAGCTCTATTTTTCAGAATAAACTTATTCTTTATTATTGGGAAAATGAAATTTACTTTGGTTAAATTTTTGGTTTGTTTCAGACAATGTTCATTATTTTTAATGAATAGTGAAAAATATTACATTTTATATCAAAACATCTTTTTCATCTAATTTAAATATATGAATAGATTATATATTTAATTTGATTTAAAGTTTAATTAGAATATATTTTTACAATTTAAATCAATTTTGGTCATTAGAATTAATTTCACTTTGAAAATGGACATAAACAAGTGCGAAACATTTCATAGATATTGCATCCAAAAAACCCGCTATTTGTTTTGACAGCGGGAATTAACTATATGATTTATTAATGAAAATTATATTTTTTTCATTTGGTAAAATTTACATCATTTCTGAATTTTAAATATCAAATATAGCTTAGGGTTAATTTTTGGTATTTTCCTGATAATGCTTTTTTTAATGAATAGTGAAAAATATAGTTTTTAATTCAAAACTACCTTTTCATCCAATTTATTTATATACATAGATTGTCATTTTAATTATTTTTAAAGTATAATTGAATTATTTATTTATCACTTAATACAATTTTTTTCATTGTAAGTAATTTCACTTTTCAATTTGATGTAAAAACAAGCCAATCTTTTGATAAATTTTACTTCTTAAAAACCCCTCTTTTGTTTTGACAACGAGATTTACTTTTACATTAATTACTACAATTTATGTGTTTTTAATTTTATGAAATGGATTCCATATTTTTAATCAAAAGGTCCAAATTATGTAATTAAGAATCTTTTGTTTTTGGACATTATGAATAGTAACAACGGTATTTATCTTTAATTATCGTGTTTATTTATTAATCAAGTAATTAAGGGTAAGATAGTTATATCATAAAAATATAAAATGACCCCAACATGTGTCCTAATGCTATTGGTCGTGTCTTGGTGGACCATGGGATGCCTTGTGCCAACCTTGGGACCACATGGAATCACTTTAGTGTGATAGTGACCTTTTATAATTTTTTTAATGAAATGAAAATGTAACAATGTATGTAACACCAAAGTAAAATAATTTTAATTCTGTCTACAAAAACGATATCTTATACTATAAACATTAATTGAAATGATAAAAAGATTTCCTACATCATGATATTTTTTATATTTTTTAGACATTAAATAAAATATTTTAGTTATGACACCATCATGATGTAGTGATTAATTCATAAATGAGCAATTTAAATAAAATGAGAAGATATGGTGAAACATAAGTCTTAAACTTGACAAAAACCTAATGGATGGGTGGATTTAGAAATCATATCACCTTATCCTCGAAATATATCCTTATGGGACCTTTAAATCCGAAAATCATTTTAAAATAAAGTAATATTTTATAACATTCCAAGAGTGCCCCTCCTCTTCTCCTATAAAAGGCCCCCACCTGTACCACCTTACCCACAGATCTCAAGCCTTTATCTCAGCCAACCCCTAACCATTTCATATCTCCAAATTCCTCTTTTAATGATTTAAGCCTCACCATTGGCAGAATGCTCTTCAAGAAACCCTTTTCGTTCAAACCAAGAGGAGTTACCCGTTTTAAAGGTAATGTCTTCGCTTGTGTTCTTTTGTTTTATTTTGCTTATCCAAACCCCTTAACTATTTTTATTCCATTATTTTGTAACAATACCAGTATCTTCAATATACTAGGATTTTGTTATGTGAATTATTTTAGCTCCAATTACACAGACCTCCGTCTAATGGTTAAAGAACATACTGTTTCTCTGGATGGCGAATTACTGCCTCACGAAACGATGATTTTTCAATCTTCTCTTAACAACTTTCATGGTGGACATTATGATGTAACTATATTTTATATATGATATATATGATATTTATGTTTTCCATATGCTTCTATATTTTATATTTAAAGTATTACTTTATGCTTTTCATGTTGTGAAAATGCGATAATTTCATACGAGGAAGTGTGGACTACCACCCCCTCAAGTGATGTGACTCGTTCATGCAATACATGGAATGTATAAATGAAGAAATTAATTAACATATGTGACCTATAAAACGTATATATTATACTGGAATCATAATATATATATCTCCCAATTATTTTTAATTCCGTTAATATGTCAAAGAAATGAAAGTAGCGTTCATGTGTACGTACGACCTACCGTCTCCATAAACAGTGCATTTCATTTCATTTTATCTCCAAATGTTATGGAATAGTATAAAATGAATATTTACAGGATATATATGATATTTTAATCATTAATACTATTCTTGAGATGATTTAATTATAACTACATGGACAATCATTTTCAAACAAGTTTATTTTTTGACTCACGTACCAAACATCGACAAAAATGTTTGATATGAACTCACATTATTAACCAATTATTATAACATTATAATATGTGATATGAATTGAAAAATAATCTTCAAAGGAGGTCATTAATCAAGTATAAATTGACCAAAGTTTATTATTCATGAATATAATGATACGAACAAGACATGTCGGACTTGAGATAAGGGATCCTGCCTCTCTCTTTCTTTTTAAGTACTCTCTTTTATGTCATTTCTTTTATGATAATCTTTATCATGTTTGGGGATGTTCTTTTATATTCCTCATTATTTAATTTTTAATTTCATATTATTAGAGACCGTATTTGATCTCATAAATCTATTTTTGGATGTTTTAAGTGGCGTCGTTATGATGCTGAGTTCTCATAAGGGATTTTTCATCTCATTTTTATTCCCGTGAGATTTATGCTACATTTGCCACCATTTCATTTTAGTGGTGTATTTACTACTCATTATTCTACTCTTTGTGTAATATAATTTCTTTTATGAGTATTTACATCAATGTTGTATAGTCCTTCTTTCATGGGGTGTACGTTTTGAATGTTACCCAAATCGGTAAGGGATTCTTTCACCCTCCTTTTAAAAAAAAGACTTCTTCTTGTTGTGTCTTTTAATTTAAATCATGTTATGTTTGGATATGTCCTTATATATCATTATTTATATAAATATTATATTCAAGTGATGAGATACACTTTTTATCTCTCATCATCTCGTTTTCTGAATTCTAAAGTGGCGTCGTTAGGATGTCGAATTTCCGTAAGCGAACTTCTTTACCCAGATTCAATTAATTGGGTTAAACCTCTACTTCTTTTTTTATTATGCCAATATTATGTTTGTAATATCTATGTGGTAATTTACACAAACCTTTGTGAGGATATACTATTCCTACATATAATCATCTCATTGATAAATTCTTACGTCATTTATACGAACTTGTATGGGAAATTATAACTCAATATCATTTCATTTAGTTAAATACTTATGTCATTGGTTTTGTTTTTCCAAGAGTATGTGTGAATTAAATATGATTTTTTTATACTTTATATCCACTTATATTGGGTTTATTTATACATGTTACACATGATTATGTCATTGATTTACCCTTGCACTAATGACATGATCTTTGATTGGGATTACGTCTCAATTTCTCTTCCTTGAGACACATCTTAATGATATGCACTTTTATTCATTTATAAAGTGTATATACAGCCCCTTTTGAAAATTTTCTACTTTCTTGTGGCTTATAATTTAAATGTTCAAAATGGAAAAGGACTCTTTTATTAAAATATTATTTTAAATGCATTAAAAGATTTATTGTTTTAAACATTTATCATCCATGTCCATGTTTTAAAAATGGTTTTATGGATTTATTTATATGGACATTAATGTTTTAAAACCTTTCAAAAGATTTGAAGTGGTATGGGACACTTTGATTATAAAATATCTTTTAAATGTCAACTTTTAATATTTTCAAAGTATAAAGGGATTTTTTTTCTCTCATAGTGTTTTACTTATTTTATTAGATGTTTTTATTTATGATAATATCATGATGTGATCTCTCGTGATTGAAATGTGGAAATTTTATGTTTCTTTTATGCATGTTCTAAGTGTTATGATTATGTTATGGTTCTTCGACAATGTTTATGAAATCGGGTGCTTCCATGATAAACTAAGGGTGGGTGAGCCCGATATAGCTCTCCAATGCATTGGGTAACGCGAAGGAGTTAAACGCTAAGGTTTCTCTGAAGATATTTAGGGAATATACTCTAATGGGTATTCCAAATGTAAGCATGAGGGTTACTCCCTACGTAATAATGTTATGAATGCCTCAAGTTACCTTTATGCCTTATGATTTCTATTGAGTTATGCATAAATCTTATAACTTCATGAGGTATGTTAAATTTCTTATGTTTTATGTTTAAAGTATGATTTCATTGATTCTTATGTATACATGGACTGATGTTTTCTTTCCATACTGTTATAAACCTTAATGAGCTTTTTATGCTCATCCCATGTTTTTGAAATGTTTCCATAGGACATAAAGGTGAAAGGGTCAAGGATGAGATAAAGGAAATGTCAGGTTGTCTAAAACATGGAACAAGACATGACTCTTTTGATCAAGAGTTTTTATTTTTGTGGAATAAAATGGAAGCTGAGTAGATGTGTCTACTTTTTAATCTATGAGTTGTAATGGTTATGTCCTAATTTTCTAAAAATCTAAACCTGAAAATATCTTCATTGTGAATTATTCATTTCATACAATAATAATTAATGATTAAGGCCGAGTAATTACAGTTGGTATCAGAGGATGGTGTAGATCACTTTAGAGGTTATAGTGTAAAGTGACAAGTTGTGTATAACCACAATGGTTATTATATTATATAGAGTCATTGTTATTTTTGAATTTTGGAATTAGTTTGAGATAACTTGGATAATTATATCTTTCTGTTTATCTTCCACTTTAGTAAATAATGATTTTTTTGATATACTCACACTGATATTTTTGGTTTTAGTAAATCGATGGATCTAGTAGGAACCAAATTGAAAAAGGGTTATAAGGAAACTGTGGTGGTTCTCTGATTAAGAGACTGGATGGAATGGGGCATTCAATGAGAAATCTCGTCGTTATTCTAAACAAACTATCAGGAGTCATGATCAACCACTTGAACCTTGGTGAGATCTCTAATGCTTCATGTATGAGAGAACCAACTCGACATGGAAGTTTAGGTAATAATTATAAAGGTAACCATTAGGTTTTATATGATCCTTACTTTTGAGGTAATTATGGGTTACTATACACTATGATGGAATATAAACGACTTGAGAAAAAAATGTGGTTAAATTATTTTATGGTTATTTTTGAATATTTTATCTCGTTTTGGGGACTTTTTTAAGAATTTTATAGTTTTGGAAAAAGGAAAACACGCAGACCATGTGACAACCCGTCGTGTCAGACAAAGTTGTGGGAATTGAACCCACAACCATGGTTCGACTGGTATTTATCACCTACCACTAGACTACGTTAAGTCCCTGGTTAGTTTAAAATTTTAATTTTTTTATTTGATGATTTTATGATTCAAGATTAAGTTTATTTTGGGTTATCTATGGAAATTATTAACCTATCATGGAGGATATGCGATTAGGTTAATTAATTTTCATAATGAGACTTTATTATAAACCAATGTTATTTGGAGATAAATGGTAATTTGTACCTTGAGAGACTATGTGATTAAATCCTTTTAATATTTGGGTTTCAATATTAGTTGGGTTTAGTTTGAAGAATTTTATGGATAGATGTTTATTGAATGGTCTTTGTTGACCTTTGGGTTTTGTTTGCAAATTTTGGATATTAGGAGTAGTTTTTCTTTTTGTAAATAAAATATACTTTTTGGGTATTTTCTGATCTCGTACTACACTTTTTGGTTTGGTTTTGGTTGATACCAAAATACATGGAAAATATATTGTTCTCTTTTGTGGATTAGTTGATTCTCAGGAAGTTGATTATAGTACTCTTAATGCGAACAAATCATCCTAAATACTCGTCTTTTGGAGAAAATATGACATTGATTAAGGAATCTAGTAAAAGTTGAAAGTCTACATGACAAGTAATTATGTTTCATTATAATTTAGTTAAGTGGAATAATAAATTCCTTAATTAAGAGTATCTTAAAACAAAAATTTTGTCTGTTAACTTTTCCTATTGGGGAATCGAATACCCTTAAACCCATCACATTTTTGTGATTTTCTAGTGGTTAACTTTCTCCTAGACATGTTTACTATCACTCTCCATTAGAACCTGAACCATTGTTTTTTCCTCCATATCCATATTTTCATACTTGGAATCCCAGTATGGGTTAACTCGGGTGACCTTTTTTACTTCTCTCCCATTCTTTTAAAGTGATGGTTTTACTGACTCTTTTTCTGATGTGAGACTTTCAATGAAGTTTCCAAGCCCAATTTTGAAATTGCGAGGATGCAATTCTGTAAAGGGGGTAAGGATGTAACATCCCAGGTAAGTAAATAATATTACATTCTAATGTTTATCAATATTTCTGAATAAAATGTTAGTACTCTTTTAAAGGTAATTCTATGCTCGATGCCATACCCAATACGCAACAATGAGTTTCTTTAAATTCTTATGTTGCACACTAATAATATAATAATATTATAATAGTTAACACCTAGCCCCTGTAATGGAGGGAATGAACAGAAATAACTAAAAAATTATTACATATAATTGTCAAATATTTTTACATTTATCCCATAAATGTTAGAGTCTTAAAATCCAAACGAATCCAATTTTAAGAATAAATACTCTAATATTTTTAAAAGATTTTTTTACCACCTTTTGATGTAAAAACTTTTAGAAATCTTACTTTTGAAAATTTTATAAGCTCTATTTGCCTAAATAATCTTATTCTCTATGATTTTGAGATTGAAATTTACTTTGGTTATGTTTTTGGTTTGTTTCAGACAATGTTCATTCTTTTTAATGAATAGTGAAAAATATTGCATTTTACAACAAAATTTATTTTTCATATAATTTAAATATATGGATATATTATCTTTTTAATTGTTTTTGAAGTTTAATTAGAATATATTTTTACAATTTAAATCAATGGTGTTCATTAGAATTAATTTCACTTTGAAAATGGACATAAACAAGTGCAAAACATTTCATAGATATTGCTTCCAAAAAACGCACTATTTGTTTTGACAGCGGGAATTAACTATATGATTTATTGATGAAACTTATATTTTTTTAATTTAATAAAATGGAAAGAATTTCTGAATTTGAAATATCAAATATAGCTTAGGGTTAATTTTTGGTATTTTCTGATAATGTTTTTTTTATGAATAGTGAAAAATACAGTTTTTAATTCAAAACTTCCTTTTCATCGAATTTATTTATATATTTAGATTTTCATTTTAATTGTTTTTAAATTATAATTGAATTATGTTTTTATCACTTAATACAATTTTTTTCATTGGAAGTAATTTCACTATTCAATTGGATTTAAAAACAAGTAAATCTTTTGATAAATTTTACTTCTTAAAAACACGTCTTTTGTTTTGACAACGAGATTTACTTTTAAATTAACTACTAAAATTTATGTGTTTTTTATTTGATGAAATTTATTCCATATTTGGAATCATATGTTTCAAATTATGAAATTAATATTCTTTTGTTTTTTGGTCATTATTAATAGTAACGACGGTAATTATCTTTAATTATCGTGTTTAATTAGTAATCGGGTAATTAAGCGTAAAAAAATAATATCATAAAAATATAAAATGACCCAAAAATGTATCCTAATGCTAATTTTTGGGTCATGGCCAAAAATGGAATGCCTATTTCCAACCTTGGGATCCCATGGAATCACTTTAGTGTGATAGTGACCTTTTATCATATTTTTTTTAAAGAAATGAAAATGTAACCAAAGTACGTAACACCTAAGTAAAATAATTTAAATTTTGTCTACATAAACGTTATCTTAGACTATAAATAGTCATTGGAAATATAAAAAGATTTACTAGTTGATGATATTTTTTTATAATTTTTATAAATTAAATAGATTATTTTATTTATGACACCATCATGATACAGAAATTACCTCATAAATGAACAATATAAATAAAATGAGAAGATAGGGTGAAATATAAGTCTCAAACTTGTCACAAACCAATTATATTGGAGGATTTCGAAACTTTATCACCTTATCCTTGAAATATTTACTTTTGAGACCTTTAAAATCCGAAAATCATTTTATAATAAAGTAATATTTTATAACATTCCAAGAGTGCCCCTCCTCTTCTCTTATTAAAGGCCCCCACATCTACTACCTTACCACACCTCTAAAGCCTTTGGCTCGGCCAACCCCTGCCCATTTCCTCTATCCACATCCCTCTATTCATCATTGTAGCCTCAAATTTGGCATAATTCTCTTCAAGAAACCCTTTTGGTTCAATCTAAGAGGAGTTGCCCGATTTAAAGGTAATGTCATCACTTTTCTTCTTTTTTTTTTTTGCTTCTCCAAACCCATAAACTATTTTTATTCCTTTATTTTGTAACAACAACAGTATATTCAATATAATAGTATGTGGTTATGTTATTTATTCGAGCTACACTTATACACACCTCCGTCTAATGGTTAAAGAACATACTGTTTCTGTGGATGGCGAATTACTGCCTCACGAAACAATGATTGTTCAATCTTCTCTTAACACCTTTCATGGTGGACATTATGATGTCACTGTATTATATATATGATATATATGGTATTTATGTTTTCAAAATTCTTCGGTATTTTATATTTAAAACATTCTTTTATGATTTTCATGTTGTGCAAATGCGATAATTTCATACGAGGAAGTGTGGACTACCACCCCCTCAAGTGATGTGACTCGTTCATGAAATACATGGAATGTATAAATAATGAAATTAATGAACATATGTGACCAATAAAACATATATATTATACTATAATAATAATATGTATATATATCTCAATTATTTTTAATTCCAATAATATGTCAAAGAAAGGAAAGTAGCGTTCATGTGTACGTACGGCCTACCGTCTCCATGAACGTTGCATTTCATTTCTTTTTATCTCCAAATGTTATGGAATAGTATAAAATGAATATTTAATGTATATATATGATATTTAAATCATTATTACTATTCTAGAGATGATTTACTTATAACTACATGGAAAATCATTTTCAAATAAGTTCATTTTTTGACTCATGTACCAAACATCGACAAAAACATCTGATATGAACTCACATTATTATTCAATTATTATAACATTATAATATGTGTTATTAATTGAATAATAATCTTAAAATGATCACTTTAATCAATTATAAATTTACCAAAGTTTATTATTCAGGAATATAAAGATACGAACAAAACCACTCGTGCTTGAGGTAAGGGATCCTACCTCTCTCTTTCTTTTAAAGTACTCTCTTTTATGTCATTTATTTTAAGATCATATTTATCATGTTTGGGGATGTTATTTTATATTCCTCATTCTGTAATTTTTATGTTCATATTATTAGAGACCCTATTTGATCTCATAAATCCATTTTTGGAAGTTTTAAGTGGCGTCGTTAGGCTGTCGAGTTCTCGTAAGGGATTTTTCATCTCACTTTTATTCCCGTGAGATTTATGCTACATTTTCCACCATTTATTTCTAGTGGTGTATATACAGCCCATTATTCAACTCTTTGTGTAAAATAATATTTTTTATGAGTATTTACATCAATTTTGTATAGTCCTTATTTCATAGGGTGTACGTTTTGAATGTTACCCAAATTGGTAAGGGATTCTTTCACCCTCCTTTTTAAAAAAAAGCCTTCTTCTTGTTGCGTCTTTTAATTTACATCTTATTATGTTAGGATATGTCCTTATATAACCTTATTTCTATAAATATTCTGTCCAAGTGATGAGATACCCTTTTTATCTCTCATCATCTCATTTTCTGAATTTTAAAGTGATGTCGTTAGGCTGTCGAATTTACGTAAGGGAACTTCTTAACCCAATTTCAATTCTTTGGGTTAAACCTCTACTTCTTGTTTTTATTATTCCAAGATTATGTGTGGTAATTTCCACAAACCTTTGTGTGGATATACTATTCCTACACATAATCATCTCATTGATAAATTCTTACGTCATTTATATGAACTTGTATTGGAAATTATTACTCAATATCATTTCATTGAGTCGAATACCTATGTCATTGGTTTTTTTTCCAAGAATATGTGTGAATGAACTCTAATTGTTTTATACTTTATATCCACTTATATTGGGTGTATTTATACTTGTCACACATAATTATGTCATTGATTTTTCATTTCACTAATGATATGATCTTTGAATGGGATTACGTCTCAATTTCTCTTCCTTGAGACACTTCTTAATGATATGCACTTTTATTCTTTTATAAAGTGTATATACGGCCCCTTTGACATTCCATATTCATATTATGTCTATACTAAAGTCATTTAATTGTTTTGAAAATTGTATACTTTCTTGTTGCTTATAATTTAAATGTTCAAAATGGAAAAGGACACTTTTATTAAAATATTGTTTTAAATGGTTTTAAAATTTATTATTTTAAACATTTATCATCCATTTCCTTGTTTTAAAAATGGTTTTAAAGATTTATTTTTATGGACATGAATATTTTTAAACCCTTTCAAAAAATTTGAAGTTTTATAGGACACTTTGATTCTAAAATCTCATTTTAATGTCATCTTTTAATATTATCAATGTATAAAGGGATTTGTTTTCTCTCATAGAGTTTTAATGATTTAATTAGATGTTTTTATTTATGATAATACCATGATGTGATCTCTTGTGATTGAAATGTGGAAATTTTATGTTTCTTTTATGCATGTTTTAAGTGTTATGATTATGTTATGGTTCTTGGTAAATGTTTATGAAATCGGGTGGTTCTGTGATAAACTAAGTGAAGGTGATCCCGATATAGCTCTCCAATGTATTGGGTAATGCGAAGGAGTTAAACACTAATGTTTCTCCGAAGATATTTAGGGAATATATGGTGATGGGTATTCCAAACGTAACCATGAGGGTTACTCCCTACGTAAGAATTTTATGAATGCCTCAAGTTAACTTTATGACTAATGATTTCTATTGAGTTATGCATAAATCTTATGATTTCATAAGGTATGTTAAATTTATTATGTTTTATAAATAAAGTATCATTTCATTGATTATTATGTATACATGGACTGATGTTTTCTTTCCGTACTGTTATAACCCTTACTGAGATTTTGATGTTCATCCAATGTTTTTGAAATGTTTCTATAGGACATAAAGTTGAATAGGGTCAAATATGGGATCAAGGAAATATCAGGCTTTCTAAAACAAGGAATTATACATGACTCTTTTGTTCAAGAGTTTTTATTTCTGTGGAAAAAAATGGAAGCTGAGTAGATGTGTCTACTTTGTAATCCTTGAGATGTAATAGTTATGTCTGAATTCTCTAAAACACTAAACCTTCAAAGATCCTCAATGTGAATTATTAATTTAATTCAATAATAAGTAATGTTTAATGTCGGGTCATTACATGTGTTGTATCCATCCTCTTCTGAATCAACTCCACATGCTCTGTGGTCTCCTATAGAAGATGAGGTCCCAACATAGCTACCTCTCCTGCCTCTAGCCAACATTGGGGTGATTAGCATGACCTAATGTACAAATCCTCATTAGGTGACATCTGAATAGTTTCATAAAAATTATTATTGTAGGAAAACTCACTCAAGGAAATGTGCTTCTCCTAAGAACCTTCAATGTCTAGGACGCATGCTCGAATCGTGTCCTCCTGCACCTGAATCGTACACTCGGACTGGAATCTGTCTCGAGATAGTAAGTTGTACTTAGAATTACATGTGTACCAAAAGACCATTGTAGTCCATGACAGACCTGAAAAGTAAACCGGGAATAACTATCTGAAATAATGTATACTGGAAACCCATGTAAATGTAAAATATCTCATATGCACAACCTTCCTAGATCATTTACACTAATGTTCTCCTTGATCGGCATGAATTGTAAATCTTTCATGAGTCAGTCAATTACAAAACAAATAACATCATTCATTTGAGGAGACCTCAGTAAACATGTCATGATATCTATCGAAACACCCTTCCATTTCCATTAGGGGATGAGTAATTGCTGGAAAATACCAATTGGTCATTAATGCTCCACCTTCACCTACTGACAGGTGGAACACCTCATTAAAAAACATGTAACATCTCACTTCTTTACAAGCCACTAAGACTAATGGTTTAGATCATTGTACATCTTGGTGATTCCGGGATAATTTTCCCCAACCAAGGAATGAAAATCCAACACAATCTCCTCATGTATGTCTGTTGAAACACACACACTCCCATGAAAATACAAGATCTTATCCTCTCCTACTGTCCATCCAAGAATAGAGTCCTCTCTTGAAAAACTCTCCCATAGAATTCTTCCTTCATAATTTGATAGCTTACTCATTCTCACTCATTCAAGAAGAGTATAGGTAAAAGATACAAAAGAAAGAAACATCTTCCCTTATCTATCAGGCACCTTCAAATTCATCTCAGATATCAAAGACATAAGCTAACACTCCCTACTATATTTATGAACAAAATGTATCTAATTTCTTCCACATAGAAGATTTTCCACAACGTTTCCTTTCCCAGGTGTTTAAGAAAGATAAAAATCAAAGTGCTAATGTTATTAAACACACCTTCGCTGTCTCAAATTCAGATCGTGCTGAATGACATTGTACTTGAGACTTTTGTGGTCGGTGAAAACCACAAAATTTTCTCCCAAAAGATATTTTATCCAACAGTGTAAATCATGAACAACTACAGCCAACTCATGATTATGTGTACGATAATTTATCTCATGTGGACTCAACTGCTTAGACCCATACGCAATGACTCCTTCCCTCTACATAAGCCCTGCTCCCAGACCAATAACTGATGCATCATAGGAAATAGTATAACTCTTGCATAGTTCTAGAAAAACTAGTATTGGTGCTGAAGTCAACCTCCCCTTAATTTCCTGAAAGGTTGAATTGCAGGAATTCGTCCACAGATACATCAAACCCTTCTTATTCCGGACCATCAGTGGTGTTGCTAAGCTTGAAAAGTCAGGTGTGAAATGCCTCTTGCAACCATCCATCCCGATAAAACTCTAGAACCTAATGATATTCTTCGGATACTCCCAGGAAACTACTTCTATCACATTCCATGGGTCTACTGATATATTCCTTCCTCTAAGATTACATGACCCATGAAGCTAATCTAGTCCCTCCAAAAGTGTCATTTTGAGAGAAAAGCATATAACTAATGATCTCTCAGTGTACAAAAAATGATCTAAATATGGGTAGGATGGTCGTGTCGAGTGTGAGACTACTCTAATATATTTTCCACGAAGACCACCACAAATGAATTCAAGTATGGATGGAATACTTGGTTCATTAGTTCCATGGAAACAGTAGGTTAATTTGTGAGAACGAACGACATAACCACATACTTGTATAGACCATACCTTTTCCAAAAATCTATAAGAGGTATATCTGATGGTCTAAAACACAAATGATGATAACCAGATCTCAATTCAATCTTCAAGAAAACCCAGGCTCTTCGATGATGACCAAAATAATCATAAATACTCACCAAGGGATATTTATGTTGAATGTCAGCTTGTTAAGTTTCTGATAATCCACAAAAGGTATGTGGATACTTTCTTCATTATTTTCAAATAGGATAGTAGAATCCCAAGGAGAAGTACTGGGTCCAATGAAACCCTTTGACTATAATTATTATAACTACTTCTTTAGTTCCTGTAACTCTGATGTAGCCATCCTTTATAGAGGAATGGAAAATGGTGCCTCTCCTGGAATAATCAAAATAAGAAAATTATACATCTCTATTTGGAGTAAAACCTGAAAATTCCTTTAAAAATGCATCCATGAAATGATCCCCACTAGATGAATGTCCATATGTTAAGTCCCCTATTCATACATATACAAACTAGAAATATTGGCTATAACGCCTCCTATCCAATGATGCTCAGGTCCCTCTATGCTTGCCTGGACTACTGATTCACCATTTTGTAGAAAAAATCCACCCTCTAGTGACGTGAAACTAACTGTATGAGAATAGAAATAAACCACATCCTAGAAGTGAATTAATCGGTCCATTCTGAGAATGACGTCATAGCCTTTCATCTATAGGACATAAGGGTCCCATTAAAAGTGACACCCACCAACCTCAAGAGGGAACTCCTTGCACTGCTGTATACTATCCATTATTATCCCCAATAGAGTGTCCATCATTAATAAATAAGCAGAACTAAATATATGTATCCCAAGCCTCTCCATAATAGCGAAAGATATGAAACTATGTGAAGCCACTGTATCAAAAAGTGCAGAGGCAAAAACTGAGGCAACTAGAATCGTACATTAAACTGTATAGGGTCTAGGATCCTGCTCATGTTGGAACTGTTTCACAATAGATGTCTGACCTGTACCATGGCCTTACGACCCAACTGGACCACCCTAGGCTGATCTACCCTGTTCTCGATTAAATCCTAGCGACTAGATACAACAGTCACAACCTCCACCTCTTCCTGAGCGACTAGATGAACTCTAGTTTCCAGACTGATGAGAAAATGGTGGTCATGCTCTTAAACGTGGAGTCACAGTAGAACTTCTATCACCGTCTTTTGGTGATAAAACTTGATAGAAATGACGATGATGGCCCATCTTGCTACAATATTGGCCCTCCATGGGGTCTCTCGGGCAATGTGGCCTCGTGTGCCTGCTCCTCTTGCACTGGTAGAATAACAACAGGATACCTGATGAATAATTCCTCCTACTTGTTTCTACACACATAGAATTCATACGAATCTTCTTACTATCAGTTGGAGTGGTACCAAATCTAGATTTCGAGCTATCCTGGATCACATCTCTATAATCCCTCAGGTTGCGCTCTATGATCTGATCCTGGATGACAATAGAAGTGATAGATGTCAACCTGAAGATCATCATGAGAGATAAGATGTCATACCAGAGACCACCCTAAAACATACTCACCTGTAATAACTCATCACCCCATGGAACGGGTGTGAAGAACTGTAGTTCTATGAAGTGAGAAGAATACTCCATGACTGAGAGAGTACCATGTTCCAGACTCCTGAAATCTTGGGCTTGATCGGCCCTCAAAGTCTCTAGGTAGAAGTAATTGTATAAGCCACATGATAACTCGTCCCATGACATAACCATCTAGCTTAGTACATGTGAGATCACATCCCACAATATCTTGGTGGAATCTAGATGCATGAATGTAGAGATCTTCACCCTACTCTTTATTGGCATCTCCATATGCTCCAAGATCGGTAGAATGGAATCCATCCATGATTCTACAGCCTGAGGTCCTCCTTCCCCTGAGATGGGGGGAGGATGCCACTGCTGAATGACTCATGTAAACCCATCCATTGACGGGGCAGAATGCGGTGCTACCTAGAAGGTCTTCATAAACCTCATGAATCCTTCTTAGAACTATGCATTAGCACATATATCAGAGATAAAAGATGGTTCCAAGAAATTTACAATTGCAGGATTTACTGGTAGTCAATGATCAGCCATGTCTGGTTTCTAATCACTCCCATGTATCTGGCGTACATCCATAGGACCTCTCGGTAGCATGGCTCTGCAAGGTAAGGTGCAAGCCTCAGTTCAAGATTATCAAGGAAAAGTAATTTAGAAGTTCTAGAAGTGAACATGAGGAATAAAATATAAATTTTTTTCAAAACAGGAATACATGGTGTGTTTAACACATTCATGACATGTTTCTTTAATCCATTACATGGGCTTATACTTCTTCCAACAGTGGTTGTGTAGCCCCCATGCAAACAGTGTGTTCCTCCAAAGGACATGATGTGTAATTGAATCAATTTAACCTTCCCATATTCTCATACACAGTCAAGCCACATAGTTATTCTAAAACAAAACTATACAGCGTGTTCACCATAAAAATGATGTCTACCACTTATGTTTCAACAATGCGTGTCATTAGCTGCATGGTCGGTGAAACGGTTGATTCTACATAGTATGTTTCTACCAAACATGGTGTGTACTAGAAATATTTCACTGACCTGTGTTGTTAGACACATGGACAGTTACACGGTAAACTCCACACATCATGTTGAAGATGGACACGGTGAGTACTACCTGATTTTAATCCACTCATGTCGTAAGTCACATAGCGGGATACATGGCCTCTAAAACACATCATGTACTCAAAGTACACAGCCTGTTCCACCAAAACATTTCCCAACCCTATTTATATTCCCACACATCCATTCACATTGTTAAGGACTACACAACATGTACATATTGTACATGACGTGTACTTAAGAAAATTTGTTCCTTCACCAAAAGAAGGTTAATTGGCCTTTATGAATCATTACACAACGTGTATTATGGGTTCTTCCTGATATAAAGCCTCATAAACGAATTTAGATTCACTTAAAATCCCAGAAACAAACATTAATGTGAATTATTCTGATCCGTGGGGGCCCATACTACCTGTGAATCAATGTTTCCCATCATATTCATGTATATCATAGTATACCAGTGCAATCAATCACATGAACCACCAAATTCTGATCCATGAGGGCCCATAACACATTAGGGACCCATGATTGTCGTTCATCCAAAAGTAACCTTACATAATTCAATACCTTATCAAATAGCTTGTATTTTATCAAATAATCTATCCCAACAGAATGATTATATAGCACAACATTTATCACAACAACATGAAAATGGTAATGCACCTTAAATGGAATGAAAAGAATGTATGACATGTTATCTCTATAAAGTTCCTATATGATGCATGAGATAGAATACCCCCATCTCATTAGGTCACAACAAAAATAGAACCTCAATATTATCAATGATAACAACCCAAAATATGTGAATTACCTAACATTGAAATCAAATCGACTGAAAAAATAGAAAAACCAAGAAAATTTCAATAAACAAGGAAAATTGTATTCTCCCGATACATGAGTTAGCTACTCCCAAGAATAGAATATTACCAACTACCTAATACTTTCTATCACAGGCTATAGGCTCAAAATAGTATGTCAATAAGGAAATAATTCCTTTATTACCACATTGTTTTGTCCTGGCTCTAGGTGCCGCCTAAAGGTTCCACGTACCCAGTTGGTCACATGGCCACAAACACATTTCCCCAAATGTGTGACACTATGGAATAGTAGATAGGGTTTTGGGTGTGATAGTGTGGAAATTATGCCCTCATTGGTCGAGAAACATTGAGGAATTAAATAGATAATAGTAGAGGAAGCAGCAATAATAACATGCAACATTAAACAGTGGAAGACTGCATGTACATAAACAACTGGAGCATGTAACGCCTGACCCCAATTACCCAGAGTCAGTGAATTATTACTCAACATTATTATAATAACAAGGGATAACCTCTAGAAAGAGATATCGGTTTAGTAGCCTTGTAAACACGAGATACATTAATAAGTGTTTCATTACATCATGAAATAAAAACCTCAACTACATTTTTCCCCTCTTGAACACACTTATTTCCATAGCCTATCCCTGTAGGTCAACCATAAAATGCTTCGTCACATCCTGGGAAAAACAAAACATTGAAAGTGGGGATCATAGATTCTCAGTAAGGATAACAATATAGTGGAAACTTTCAAAAATAAGCATAAAAATTTATGGCAATATATAAGACTAAAACAAAAGCCCTTTAAACTTGAATTTAAGCATAATATGGAAAAGATAAAATAAAATAATTCCATTTACTTATTCACATTGATATTCCACTGGTCAAATAATCCCATGCAATATCAATGTCCACATTCATAATGATTGAATGCATAATAACAGACATTCATAACCACATAGTCAAGGCCATGTTCCAAGACTACAAATAAGTTTTTGTCAACTCCTTATGCCAAGATACTAGTTTGTCTCATGAGACCTACTGATGCATTGATGAGCTATAGTGGGCTCCACCTGTCACATACTATTTCTAATGCATTCTTCAAATTAAATGGTTTAAAAATAATATAAACATTCATATTAAAACTAGCATATAAAATGTTAATAATTTATCCATAAAAAATGAATGGTATAAAAATAAAACATCCATAGTATAACATAACACAAAATAATAAATACAATATGGAATATTTTTATCATAATAGATCAACATCAAACATGTTTAAAATCCATCAAAGGATGTTGACATAGATGAAATCAAAACTATTTCATAGAAATACCCCTTTCTTTTTTTGGAAATCATTTAATGAAACATAATTATAAATGAAAACATTTATTTTGAAAATATTTTTATATTCTTGTATGTGAAGATTTGGTTATTTAATAACGGCGGAAAATATCTGCACCCACCGTATAAGTTAAAAAAAATTCTTACATTAATTTTTTTGAAATGGTCATAAAGTACCTTGATTGGAAAACGAAGAAATGATTACTTTAAAAACATATAAGGTCAAATAAGGGTATAAATGACTTTTTCCCAAAGTCTAGTAAATAGAAAAAATGTTTTTTAATAGATTATAAGGATAACACGGATATGCATGATAAAGAGGTCCCAGTAGATACTTACGTAAAAAAAACATCGGATAATAAAGAGATTGTGAAATTTAACCCTTACCTTGTACTTTTCCTGTATGAGGGTAGGTTATCCTCCTTTATAATTGGGAAATTGTTGTTATGAAATTATAAAATAACAATATACATTAACATGATATCAAATATGATCTTCGAATTTTACATTGTTAATAATAATTTATTACTATCATTGTTTGGGGTGTAAACTGATTCGTTTTCGTTTATATGGTTGATTACATAAGACATTATTGTTATGGATTGGATTCATTTGATTCATATTAATAATGATATTATCTTCTTAAATATTATTTTTAATCATAAAATGTAAATTATTCTTGAATGATTACGATAGGGAATGAATCTCATATCATTTATGGAGATGGTAGTCCGTACGTACGCACGAGCAACAATATAATTAATTTGATATTAAAATAGTTTATAATTGGATATTTAATCATATATACAGAATAATTATAATGTTATAAATATTATTTAAATCATTTATACTCATTATTATACCCATCCAAATGATGAAATGTCTGAATAAAAAACAATACAATGACTTGTAGACGGTAATCTATATGTACGTAAGTATGGTGAATTTGTCATTTGTAGGATGGATAGAATAATGAATATTGTTGTTCCACTTTTATAATGACATCACTGTATATATAAGATATAGTAGTTATTATTTTATAATGGAAACAACAACGAAATAGGTGGTGGAAAATGAATAGAATTTGAAAGAGGTGATGAAATATTTTCCTCTTCTTCGGGTACTTCATTTTGATTTTATCTAAGGGACACGATAGGATGGCCTTATAAAAAATGGAATTCCTATAGGATTAAGTGAGGGATGTTGGGAGGATATTTGGGCAGGTTTTGGATGAGAAAAAGTTCTTTGGTGTTGTGAATTTTAGGGAAATAGAAGTTCTCTTTTATAATAGGGGTGAAGGGAACCTTAGAAAAAACATAAAATATTATTTTATAATAAATTCATATTCTATTTATAATGGCTCCAAAATGACTTATTTTTAGGATAAGGTGGAAATGGGTCGAAATACATTAAATAAATAGATTTTTGATAGGTTTATGTCACCATATTAACCTTATCAATTATATTGAACTCATAGTAAAATAATTTGACATTTACCATGCCTATTTGTATTTTTATATTTTATGGTTAATAAACGTACAATAAACATTCAAGTGAACCCCAAGTGGTTTATTTTTGGTATATATATCCTTATCTATGTATTTTGGCCGAACCGTACATTTTTTGGAATAGAATATCGATTAATAATATTAATTTTTTTTTAAAAACAGTTATTTATAAATTTTTACAATATTTAGTAATTGATTTTTTTGAAGTCCTAAAAACATTATTAATTAATAATAAATTCATTTAAACCATCCTAAAATATCATATTAACCTATAAAATTCTTATATGGCATCAAAACTTTCAAATTATATTTATTTTAACATTTATAATACCATTTATTTGATTCCTTAATTAATAAGGAAAATACAGCATCATCATTGTGTCATAAAAAACATAGAAGTTGAAGATATTAATTTAAAATTAATTCATAATGTCATAACAAAAAACATTTTTTTATGAAATAATAACTATCAAAAGATAAACACTTGTACATGTCCAGTTTAAACGTGAAATTACATCCAATGACCGAAATTATATTAAATGATAAAAATATAATATAATTATACATAAAAACCATTCAATTGTATAATTTAACAGTATAAATTATTTCTATTAAAAAAGATGTTTTTAATTAAAATTTCGTATTATCTACTATTCATCAAAATATGTTAGTTATCATAAAAATACGAAGAATTTATCCTAAGATAATTTCGATATTAAAAATCCAAAAAAAATTCTATTTTGAAAGTTAAAAATTATAAAATTTCAAAAAGTGGGTATTACTATTCATAATGGCTAGTTTGATTGGTCGTCATGTGTTAGAATCTTGAAGTTGTGTACAATGCAAGATATTGAATTATTTAAAGGGAAACATGCCATGGAAGCTTGGGGTGTGACATTCTCCCCACCTAAAATTAATTTCGTTCTCGAAATTTCTAGAATAATAAATCAAAAAATGATTCGGGTGGTTCTTCATCATAAGTTCCTCAAGTTCCCACGTTGCTTCATCGATCTTATGGTTTCTACATAGAAAATTTACCAGATCATTCGTCTGGTTTCTCAACACTTGATCTCTGGTATCATGAATTCTGATAATCTCTTCGCAATAATATCGATCAAGATCCAGTTCCAATTCTTAATAGGTGAGTACATGCGTTGGGTTAGGCATGTATTTTCTCAATAGTGATACATGGAACACATCAAGAACATTGCAGAGACTGGGCGGCATTACCAAATGATAAGCTACAACCCCATTTTGTTCTATAATTTCAAAAGGTTAGATGTACCGAGGACTAAATTTACCTTTCCTACCAAAATATATAACTCACTTCCATGGCGATACATTTAATAAAACATGACCTCCTACTCGAAATTCCAAATATTTCCTTCGGTTATTATCATATCTCTTTTTTTTACATTGAGCTGCTTTGATGTGGGTTTGTTAACCTTTACCTTTTCCATCGTTTCATCATCATGTTCTGGGCCACCAGCTTTCATTCACCAAAATCTTCCCAACAAGTTGTTGTGTGACATATCTTTCTATATAACTCTTTATATGGTGTCATCTGAATACATGAATGGAAGATATTGTTATAAGAAAATACTACCAGAGGTAAATATTGATCCCACATACCCTTCTATGGTTTGAATAGTTCATTCAAATTGACCAACAGTTTGAGGGTGGTAGACAGTGCTCAAACGATGTTCTGTATCTAAGGCCTTCTAAAGATCTTTCCAGAATCTTGATGTAAAACGGGGATCATGATCATAAATAATCGATAATGGTACTCCATGAAGTCTTACAAATTCATTAATATATAGTATTTCCAGACGTTCAAGTTGTAAATCTTCCCTTATAGCATGAGAATGTTCTGACTTGGTAAGATGATAAAAAATTATCCATATTGCATCATTTCTTATAGGAGTCTTTGGTAGGCCCATGACAATGTCCATCATAATATCATCCAATTTTTACTCAAGTATGGGAAGAGGTTTCATGACTCCTCCAGGCTGTTTCCTTCGAGATTTTACTTGTTGAGAGACCATACGTCTTGACACAAAATCAGCAATCTCCCTCTTTATTGTGTCCCACTAAAAATGTTTCTTCAAATATCTATAAATGTGGGTGCTCACAATGTGTATAAAGAAATTGGAGCTATGGGAATCATTGAACAATTCCCTATTTAGATCAGGTATAGTGGCAACACAAATTCTCTTCTCAAATTTCAAAATTCCATCATCATTTACGAAGTCATTCAATCTTACTCCTTGGGTTACATATATAATTTACATCATGCCTCGCTAACATTGTAAAGTTAGCCTCATAATTTGCGACATTTTCATCGTCCTTTTGCCTCAGACTCAGAAATTGCCTTTCCAAATATGCTCAATGGTCATGAGGAAAGTATTTTTATAAGAAAAGATCTTTAAACTCCCTCCATTTCATAGTTGATACTTCTTCATATTCCTTTATGTTTTGGATCAATGACAACCATTGATCATCGTCTCCCGTGATGAGATAAACTTCCATAAAAACTTTTTCCCAATTCACTACTCCCCAAAGCATGAAATATTTTCTCTAAGGAACTTATCCATTTCTCATCTACCAATGGATTTGTACTCCCATTAAATGTTTTTGGTTGTTTCCTCAGGAAGAAATATATCATTGATCCTCCATATGGTGGATCAGGGTGCTCTATACGGGTATGGTTATTATTCATAACCTGAGTCATTTTTCCCAGCATGGTGATAAAATGGTTAACACCGTTTGCATCACCAGCACCACTATTATTTTCTTGATTAGGGTAATAAATCCCTACATGATTACGTGAATTGATATGGTTTATATTTATTCCACTAGGCACCATTTCTAATCAATTTCATACACTTGATTAGTTTATGAATCACAATACATAATCCAAAACATGCAAAATACTTAACATAAATTGAACAGTTTATGGATATAATCCATAATCATAAAAATCTTCTCTTTCAGAATTTATATAATCATAATCCCTTCATAATTTGTTGTAATGAAAATGAGAATTATCCTATGAATATCCCCCAGGAGTTTTGTAACCATGACTGCAGGAATGCCCATTGTCGTGCACAAGTTCATGTTCAATTCTAGCTCAACACGATGTTTCTAGGTTTTACCCCTAGGAATATCTGTGATAGAGCAGCCTCTACCTGCTCGTATATAGACATGCATATATTTCTTGGAAAACTCACAAAATCTCTACAATACAACACTTCAAGGAAGTTAATATATACCAATCCTCAATGTCTATCTTAGGGTAATGTGCACTCATCAGTGTTTATCTAAATTTAGTTTCCGAGGATTGTACTAAAAATAATCTGATACCAATTGTATTCTGTAACGACCCAAAATTTCATTAATGGAAAATCCCTCTTGATCCAGTTAAATGTTCCTTTATGTTTTTATATGATGTCAACTTCTTTAGTTTAAAGTTAAGATTTGTGACCGTTACTTTTATAGCCATTGAACAGTGATCATCTGGGTAGTTTAAATATAAGGCTTTAACGAAACCATTTTTACTCAGACAAAGGAAGCGATGGCCTCATCCAGTAGAATTGCCCCTTACGAAGCCCATTTGTCGGAGCTCGGAAAGGAGGTGGCGTCTTTGGGCTTTGCCCTTGACCAAGCCCAAGCTGAGCTTCATCAAGTCAAGCTCGAACGTGATCGTCTACGGGAAAAATGGAAGTTGATAGAGATTACCACTCGAGCGATGTTATCCGAGCAACCCCAAGAGTCTGTCACCATCGCACACCTTACCCTTAGGTCTTATGCGGCTATTTTAAGGGGTTATGTAACAAATAAGTAGCACCATGTTCATATACATTATTTTTGTATATAATAATGAATATAATTTCTAGTCATTTTTGATACATTGTAATTAGTTTTTAAAGTACAAACGGTGTTTTTAGTTATTATTTAATTAAGAATTATATTTTATTAAATTAAAGGATTTTTGAATTAAATAATATTCTAATAAAATATTATTATTAATATTAAATTAATTTTTATTAAATATAAATGATCTTATAATTTTATGAATGCAATTAAAATTTTTATTAAGGTTTGAAAGCCATTTCTGTCAAAACCCGTGAATTTTTTATAAATGTCGGTTTTTATTTTAAAAGTGAAAATTCACATATTTAGAAAATTATTTAGATAAAATAAATATTATTTTTGGAATCAGGACGTCAAAATTATCCAACGGTGAATTTTTCATAATTTTCTGAGACAGCCAAATTTTTGGGTATAAATTAAATACCATTTAAATATATAATGTGTTTTATGACATCATAATGACCCAATGGTGATGTAATAAAATACCATAATCCTTATGTTCGGCCAATATGTGTTTTATCAATAAAATAATGAGGTTTTGGGTTTGTTTGACTCACTTTTCAAAGCATTAATGGAGCCCTCAAGACTTATTCAACACTTTGCCTTTTTAAATTAATTTCCATGGGAGTGTGACTCACCTCCACATAAGCAACCCTAATTTTTTAATAAGTTCGGACCTTGGCCTTGTAAAATATTGTTTTCCTCTTCTCTTTTCCAGAAACCATGGGCAAATACCATGGGATGGTTTGTGGTTTGGATTATTTTAATATAAGGGGTCCCAAACCTAAATAATAAAGAATTCTCTCACCTTTCCTATATAAACCCACCCAAGCTCCCACTTCCTCCTCACCCAAAGCCCTTTAAGTTCGTCCAAACTCTGCCCTACTCTCTCTAGAATCCTCTCAAGGTGCCCCAAGCTCCCAAGAAGCCTCTCACAAGCCTCTCTCTAGCCTTTGGAAGCACACTTCCAAGTAAGGGTTTTTCTTCCTTTCTCATTTTTGTCATTTTTATTTAAGTTGTATTGCCCTTTTAATTTCATTTATGAATGTTGGGGTATGGTTTCGCACCTCTCCCATACTGCCCTCTTATTGTTTGAATGATGGGAGACCCCTTTCTCTCTCATTAAATGCCTCCCATGTACACCCGTTACTATGCCGAAATTCCGAAAGGAACCTTTTTCTCCTCTTTTATATTCAAGCAATACTTTTGTATCATGAATCTAAATTCCTTTTCAATTGTTGGTACATGTATCTATATGACCTTATTACTGTCCATTACATGTAAATATGATGAGGAACCCCTTTCTCTCTCATTAGCCTTTTTTATGAATTCTTATGTCACGCCGTTACGCTGCCGAAATCACACCGATTTTCTAAGCCAATATCATTGTGTAGTGAATACCATGCCCATTTCTCCATCAAGGGTATTCACCTTTATGCACATTTACTTATTGATTTTAAAGTTTCATGTATGAATTCCACATTCCTTTATCGTGGAAGAAATGATTATGTTTTATGAATCCATGTTTTATGATCCATGTGGCACACTTATGCATGAAATGAAATGTTTAAGAAGGGTGCGCCCTGATAGCGCTCCAATGCATTGGGTAAAGTATAGTATCATGATACGTCATGTGCAATGAGTGTTGACTCATGCTAATTCAAGTGCAACGAGGGTTTACTCGTGCTTCAAGTGCAATGAGGGTTTACTCATGCTCCATGTGCAATGAGCCTTGGCTCATGCTAATTCAATGTTAAGTGATGTTGCCACATTTCCATGTTATGATTATCATGCTTTATCATGCCTTTATGTTCATGTCTCTCTTATGCTCTATTGATATGCCTATTGCCTAACATGTATTGTACTCCTCATGTTATTCATTATGTACTCCCTTACTGGGCTTTATAGCTCACCCTTTTCTTATGCATGTCCTCAGGTTATCCCATGCAATGCTAAGTACGAAGGAATGTAGTGGTCATGTAAAGGAAGTTTTCAATAAGGATGTTTTATTTCATGTTTAAAGTTTTTATGTAATGATCCTAAGCCCCAAAGACACTAAACCTCTCGATCTTCTTTGTTGTATCAAGTGAAGTTTTATGTAATAAAGCATGTTTAAGTTGTAATAAAAAGCAGGGTTGTCATAGTTGGTATCAGAGGGAGGTTTAGTTATTTTTGGGATTAGGAAACCCTAGTAAAGCCTTAGATACAAGACTAAGCATAATAAAAACATCCCTAAGTTTTGGTAAATACTAAGTAAGTGTTTTATCAAACAAATACATCCCTGTCTGGATACGAGCAGGTAGAGGCGGCTCTGGCACAGATGTATCCTAGGGGTAAAACCCGAAAACACCGCTTTGAGCTAGACTCGAACGGGAACTGGTGCACGACAACGGGCCTTGCTGCACTCTTGGTTACGACACTCCCGGGGGATATGTTTTGATAAATTCACAATCTTAGTATGAACCCTTATTAAGGGAAAAATGCCCCCTAAGAATATATGTTAGAAGAAAGATCATGAAAATCCTGGATTGAATCCTATAGACTCATGAGTTAAAGAGATTAAAGTTTATTTATAAGTAATCAACTTTTGTCTTTGGATTACCCTCTATGTGTTACCCCTAACTTTCCTTTTATTCCAGCCAATGGCCGGTAATAGGAGAACTCGGGCTAACAACCGTTGTGAAGATCAGTGTGATGATTGTACCAATGAGATGCCCAATCCAATCGGAGCGGGAATCGCGAACTTTGTCACGCTTCTCTCTCAGCTAACTCAAGTTTTGAATAGAAACACTGGTCAAGAGGAACGTTAAACCCCCCCTAAGAAAGAACAAGTCGCTATTGAAAGCTTCATGAGACAAAGGCCTCCTACTTTTAGTGGATCATCCGATCCCACGATTGCTGAACAATGGATCAACTCCATTGAAAAGATATTCTCCATCCTCCAATGCTCTGAAAAAGAGAAGGTTCTCCTGGCGGCTTATCGTATGGAGGGTGAAGCTGATCAATGGTGGACGTTGATCAAAAATACGAAGCCTGAGGAGGAGATCGAGGCTTTGGAATAGAAGGTATTCCGGAAGATGTTTTTCGATAAATATTTTCCACGCACCCTCCGTCTTAAGATGGAAAGGGACTTCCTTTCCCTCAAGCAGAAAGATGAGGAATCTGTGGGAGCGTACGAGGCAAACTTCACAAGGCTTGCACGATACGCTTCCGGCTTTGTTGTTACCCCCGAATGCAAGGTTGACCGCTTCTTTGGTGGGCTGAAGCCTAGCTTGCGGAAAGCATTAGCGATCCGTGACTTCGACAGCTATGAGGAAATTGTCCGATGTGCCCTCAAGGTTGAAATGGAGATCGTAGAATCACAGGGGTATCATGGGGACAAGAAGCGGAAGGTGGACTTCAATGCTGGTGGTCCGATGGATAAATCCAACGGCGCTAAGAAATTCCAGCACCCCACTTGCCAAAAGTGTGGAAAGAAGCACCCTGGAAATTGCCTTAGGGGGACAAGAAAATGCTTCAAGTGTGGAAGAGAAGGGCACCTAGCTGTTAACTGTCAGCAAGAAGGACCCGCGGCTGCGATGGAGGGGAGGAACGCTCCGTTCGAACCTCAACGCGTTGTTCAATGCTTCAAATGCAAAGAACCGGGTCATTTTGCGAATCAGTGCCCTAATCCAAGGGTTATCGGAGGCAATCAACAACCTCCAAGACAGCAAGGAAGAGCTTTTGCCATCACTTCTGCCGAAGTGAACCCCGACAACGAAGTGGTGACAGGTACGCTAGTTATTCATTCAAGAATAGCGAACGTACTTTTTGATTCAGGTTCTACGCATTCTTTTATATCTCAAAAGTTTAGTAGAATAATCCCTGCACCACCACAAGTCATGGAAGTAAAGATGTCGGTGAGTACGGCAAATGGGGCAATCATTGCATCCCATGAGTATAAGTCCTCCCCTGTTATAATATGTGGATTGAATTTCCCGGCGAACCTCGTCATACTCCCTTTGGTGGAATTTGATGCAATTCTTGGCATGGATTGGCTTTCCTTATATAGAGCCAACATAAATTGTCGGGAGAGGGAAATCACACTCCATATGGAGAATCGACCCCCGATTCTTTACAAGTGTCAGGAGGAAGATGAATCTCCTTTAGCTCCATCATCTCAAGCATGGATATTACTACCTTATGAGCACGCATATCTGGCTCAGATGATTGAGTCCAAGGAAGAAACCACCCTTGATGAAATGCCTATTGTGAGGGAATTCGCTGAGGTATTTCCCGAGGAACTTCCTGGTCTTCCTCCAAGAAGAGATGTTGAGTTCTCAATTGAACTTATACCTGGGGCGCTACCAATATCCAAGACTCCATATAGAATGGCTGTGGTTGAGCTTGAAGAACTGAAGAAACAACTACAGGAGAATCTGGATAAAGGGTTTATACGCCCAAGTGCATCACCATGGGGTGCACCAGTCCTCTTCGTCAAGAAGAAGGATGGGTCAATGCAGCTTTGCATCGATTATCGTGAACTTAACAAAATCACGATAAAGAACAAGTATCCTCTCCCAAGAATCGATGACTTGTTTGATCAGCTGCGTGGAGCTCAATACTTCTCCAAGGTCGACTTGCGGTCGGGATATTATCAAGTAAGGGTGAAGAAGGAAGATATCCCCAAGACTGCTTTTCGTACAAGGTACGGGCACTATGAATTCATAGTAATGCCTTTTGGACTCACCAATGCTCCAGCAATATTCATGGACTTGATGAATAGAGTCTTTAGAGATTACCTAGATAAATTTGTGGTAGTCTTTATAGATGATATTCTGATATACTCCAAAACCAAGGAGGACCATGAGGAGCATTTAAGAACTGTACTGGAGACTTTGCGCAAGGAGAAGCTCTATGCCAAGTACAGCAAGTGTGAGTTCTGGTTGAAGGAGGTCTCATTCTTGGGCCATATCATCACAAGCAATGAGATATCTGTAGACCCCTCCAAAACAGATGCAATTGAGGGATGGCCGAGGCCCACATCGGTAACTGATATCCGTAGCTTCTTGGGGTTAGCTGGATATTATCGACGATTTGTGAGAAACTTCTCACGATTGTCCAACCCTCTTTCCAAGCTAACTCGAAAAGGAGTAAAGTTTGCTTGGAGTAATGAATGCGAAGAAAGCTTCAAGGAGTTGAAAAGGAGGCTTATCACTGCACCCGTGCTCACTTTACCCACAAGTGGGGAGCTTTTTGTGGTATTCAGTGATGCTTCGAAGAAGGGCTTAGGATGTGTGCTGATGCAGAATGATAAAGTGATATCCTATGCCTCAAGGCAGTTGAAAATCCATGAGCGAAACTATCCAACGCATGATCTGGAGTTGGCGGCGGTGATCTTTGCCTTGAAAATCTGGCGGCATTATCTCTATGGAGAGAAATGTGAGATATATACTGACCACAAGAGTCTTAAATATATATTCACACAGAAAGAGCTTAATATGCGCCAGAGAAGATGGATAGAGCTCATAAAGGATTATGACTGTTCAATACATTACCACCCTGGGAAGGCGAACAAGGTGGCGGATGCCCTAAGTAGAAAGGATCCAGCAATTCTATCAATGATGAGAATTGAGAAGGATCCAATCTTCTTAGACTTGATGAAGATGGACGTGGGAATCATAAAGAAGGGAACATCATCAATCCTTTCACAAATGATTGCTCAACCATCTCTTTTGGAAAGGTTAAAGGATGCTCAAAAGGATGATGCGAGAATCCAAGAAAAAGTGGAAGCTATCAAAAAGGGAAAATCCTCGGAGTTTAATGTTAATGAAGAAGGAATTGTGCGGTTTGGGAAAAGACTATGTGTCCCATCAAGTTCGGAGCTGAAGAAGGAACTTTTGGATGATGCACATAGTTCAAATTTCTCTATTCACCCAGGGAGCACAAAGATGTATCGAGATCTCCGAGAAAACTTTTGGTGGGATAATATGAAGAAGGAGATCGCTGAATATACATCAAAGTGCCTGGTGTGTCAGCAAGTGAAGGCAGAGAGGCAGAAGTCTAAGGGGATGATGCAACCATTGCCCATACCAGAATGGAAATGGGAGAACATCACCATGGACTTCGTCACTGGACTTCCAAGGACATCCAAAAGCAACAATGCAATCTGGGTTGTTGTGGATCGTCTTACAAAGACTGCACACTTCATTGCTATTCGAGAGGATTTCTCTTTGGATCAACTGGCACGGATATATTTCAGGGAAGTGGTACGGTTGCATGGAGTACCACTATCTATTGTGTCGGACCGAGATCCAAGATTTACCTCTAAGTTTTGGAAGAGTCTTCAACATGCTCTGAATACTGAACTGAACTTCAGTACGGCCTATCATCCTCAAACTGATGGCCAATCCGAGCGGACTATCCAAATACTTGAGGATATGTTGAGAGCGTGCTCAATGGACTTTAAAGGAGGATGGGATCAAAATCTTCCTCTAGTTGAGTTCTCTTATAATAATAGTTTCCACTCGAGCATCCAAATGGCACCATATGAAGCCCTATATGGGAAAAGGTGCAGAACACCGGCATGTTGGGATGAGGTCGGTGAACGTAAGCTGCTTGGACCAGAAATGGTCGAAGAAATGGTGGAGAAGGTGAAAACCATTCAGCAGCATATCAAGGCAGCCCAAAGTCGACAGAAGAGTTATGCAGATAATCGTCGACGAGACCTTGAGTTTAAAGTCGGAGACATGGTGTTTTTACGCATATCTCCGTGGAAGAAGGTCATGAGGTTTGGGAAGAAAGGGAAGTTAAGTCCAAGGTACGTTGGCCCCTTCGAGATTCTTGATCGTGTTGGGGCTGTGGCCTATCGACTAGCACTTCCACCTACTATGGCCAAGGTCCATGATGTCTTCCATGTATCCCTCTTAAGGAAGTACATACCAGACCCTTCACATGTACTCTCTTCCGAGGTGGTACAATTAGAAGACGATCTTTCTTATGAGGAGCAACCAGTGAAGATCTTGGATCGTAGAGAAAAAGTTCTACGAAATAAGACAATGCCCCTCGTCAAGGTGTTGTGGAGAAACCACAAGTTTGAAGAAGCAACTTGGGAGTCGGAGGATAGGATGAAGCTAAGTTACCCACATTTGTTTTAGTGTGGGAAAAGGAAAATTTCGAGGGCGAAATTTCTTAAGGGGGGAATGTTGTAACGACCCAAAATTTCATTAATGGAAAATCCCTCTTGATCCAGTTAAATGTTCCTTTATGTTTTTATATGATGTCAACTTCTTTAGTTTAAAGTTAAGATTTGTGACCGTTACTTTTATAGCCGTTGAACAGTGATCATCTGGGTAGTTTAAATATAAGGCTTTAACGAAACCATTTTTACTCAGACAAAGGAAGCGATGGCCTCATCCAGTAGAATTGCCCCTTACGAAGCCCATTTGTCGGAGCTCGGAAAGGAGGTGGCGTCTTTGGGATTTGCCCTTGACCAAGCCCAAGCTGAGCTTCATCAAGTCAAGCTCGAACGTGATCGTCTACGGGAAAAATGGAAGTTGATAGAGATTACCACTCGAGCGATGTTATCCGAGCAACCCCAAGAGTCTGTCACCATCGCACACCTTACCCTTAGGTCTTATGCGGCTATTTTAAGGGGTTATGTAACAAATAAGTAGCACCATGTTCATATACATTATTTTTGTATATAATAATGAATATAATTTCTAGTCATTTTTGATACATTGTAATTATTTTTTAAAGTACAAACGGTGTTTTTAGTTATTATTTAATTAAGAATTATATTTTATTAAATTAAAGGATTTTTGAATTAAATAATATTCTAATAAAAAATTATTATTAATATTAAATTAATTTTTATTAAATATAAATGATCTTATAATTTTATGAATGCAATTAAAATTTTTATTAAGGTTTGAAAGCCATTTCTGTCAAAACCCGTGAATTTTTTATAAATGTCGGTTTTTATTTTAAAAGTGAAAATTCACATATTTAGAAAATTATTTAGATAAAATAAATATTATTTTTGGAATCAGGACGTCAAAATTATCCAACGGTGAATTTTTCATAATTTTCTGAGACAGCCAAATTTTTGGGTAAAAATTAAATACCATTTAAATATATAATGTGTTTTATGACATCATAATGACCCAATGGTGATGTAATAAAATACCATAATCCTTATGTTCGGCCAATATGTGTTTTATCAATAAAATAATGAGGTTTTGGGTTTGTTTGACTCACTTTTCAAAGCATTAATGGAGCCCTCAAGACTTATTCAACACTTTGCCTTTTTAAATTAATTTCCATGGGAGTGTGACTCACCTCCACATAAGCAACCCTAATTTTTTAATAAGTTCGGACCTTGGCCTTGTAAAATATTGTTTTCCTCTTCCCTTTTCCAGAAACCATGGGCAAATACCATGGGATGGTTTGTGGTTTGGATTATTTTAATATAAGGGGTCCCAAACCTAAATAATAAAGAATTCTCTCACCTTTCCTATATAAACCCACCCAAGCTCCCACTTCCTCCTCACCCAAAGCCCTTGAAGTTCGTCCAAACTCTTCCCTACTCTCTCTAGAATCCTCTCAAGGTGCCCCAAGCTCCCAAGAAGCCTCTCACAAGCCTCTCTCTAGCCTTTGGAAGCACACTTCCAAGTAAGGGTTTTTCTTCCTTTCTCATTTTTTTCATTTTTCTTTAAGTTGTATTGCCCTTTTAATTTCATTTATGAATGTTGGGGTATGGTTTCGCACCTCTCCCATACTGCCCTCTTATTGTTTGAATGATGGGAGACCCCTTTCTCTCTCATTAAATGCCTCCCATGTACACCCGTTACTATGCCGAAATTCCGAAAGGAACCTTTTTCTCCTCTTTTATATTCAAGCAATACTTTTGTATCATGAATCTAAATTCCTTTTCAATTGTTGGGACATGTATCTATATGACCTTATTACTGTCCATTACATGTAAATATGATGAGGAACCCCTTTCTCTCTCATTAGCCTTTTTTATGAATTCTTATGTCACGCCGTTACGCTGCCGAAATCACACCGATTTTCTAAGCCAATATCATTGTGTAGTGAATACCATGCCCATTTCTCCATCAAGGGTATTCACCTTTATGCACATTTACTTATTGATTTTAAAGTTTCATGTATGAATTCCACATTCCTTTATCGTGGAAGAAATGATTATGTTTTATGAATCCATGTTTTATGATCCATGTGGCACACTTATGCATGAAATGAAATGTTTAAGAAGGGTGCGCCCTGATAGCGCTCCAATGCATTGGGTAAAGTATAGTATCATGATATGTCATGTGCAATGAGTGTTGACTCATGCTAATTCAAGTGCAACGAGGGTTTACTCGTGCTTCAAGTGCAATGAGGGTTTACTCATGCTCCATGTGCAATGAGCCTTGGCTCATGCTAATTCAATGTTAAGTGATGTTGCCACATTTCCATGTTATGATTATCATGCTTTATCATGCCTTTATGTTCATGTCTCTCTTATGCTCTATTGATATGCCTATTGCCTAACATGTATTGTACTCCTCATGTTATTCATTATGTACTCCCTTACTGGGCTTTATAGCTCACCCTTTTCTTATGCATGTCCTCAGGTTATCCCATGCAATGCTAAGTACGAAGGAATGTAGTGGTCATGTAAAGGAAGTTTTCAATAAGGATGTTGTATTTCATGTTTAAAGTTTTTATGTAATGATCCTAAGCCCCAAAGACACTAAACCTCTCGATCTTCTTTGTTGTATCAAGTGAAGTTTTATGTAATAAAGCATGTTTAAGTTGTAATAAAAAGCAGGGTTGTCATATATTCCCATGAACCTAGTTACCTAGATTTAGTGCATTATTACATAACATTAGCATGATCACAAGGGATCAAATCTCTAAAGAACAATCTGTTTAGTATCCTTGGAAACACTATATACATTCTTATGTTTTACATTAAATCATGAAATAAAAACATCAACAAATTTTTTTTCCCATTTGAAAACACTTATTTCCATAGCCTATCCCTATAGGTCAACCATTAGATACATCTTCACATCCTGGAAAAAATGAAACATAGAAAGGGGTGTTCTCATATGCTCTGTAAAGATAACTATATAGCAAACAAATCCATAAATAAGAATAAACATTTAAGGAAATTTATATGACTAAAACAAAAGACTTTTAAACATGAAGTTCAGACTAATATGGTAAAGACAAAATCAAATAATTCTATTTACTTATTAACATGGATTCTCTAATAGTCGAATAATAAAATGCAATATCAATTGCCACTTTCACAATGATGGAATGCATAATTCTAGACATTCATAACCACATTGTCAAGGACATGTGCCAAGACTAAAAATAATATTTTCTAACGACCCATACTTTACATAAATTGTAAATACTTAAAAATTGAAGCACACTAATTACAACATATAACAAAACTAGGAAAGGACCGTATATGTATAGTGTCTTTAGAAACTGGGAAACATAAACAACTAGTTCATAAAGCATCTACACTGCCTCCCATTTATTTAATCATATCTATAGTCCCATTTTGGCACATCCTACTTAATATCCTTCTTCCTTACCTGGGGAAAGAAAACATACAAAAGGTTGAGATCAAATTCTCAGTAAGGGTAAACAAAAGAAATATCAGTCACATCATATTCATAAGAATATAACAATTTGGAAATCTTAACCTGCAAAAGAGATCATAATTTCATAACAAGGGATAAATCATGGTAGTGAAATGTAATCACAATAATCATAACATAAAACATGAATCTTTGTTTCATACACACATAATAATAGAGAATCATTTCTTATTAGTCAAGACTCATTGCCAAGACTATCTTAGTCGACAAAGTCCATTTCTGAACCGAGTTCACTCGTCGTTTCAGTCCTGTTTCACTGAACCGGTTTAACCTTCCGTTCCAGCCATGTCTATCTCATGAGATATAAAATATTTACCCAATTCATTGGAGGGAGATATAGGTCCCACCCATATCATAATGATACCATTCTTATGTGTTCCACAAAATCATAAATCATACACCATTGCATAACCCTTGTAACAAAAAATGGGAATCTAAAACATCGTGACATCATAAAACAATTCATATAAGATAAAGGAATTAATAAAAATATTTCCATAACAATGTAATCAAATAAATCTCATAATAGGGATAAAAACAGAACCCTATATTATCTTAGATGGAAAATAATTTTGATAAAACACTTGAACTCCATTCTTGAGGAAATTATCATTTTTACTTAAAAAATATTTTTCCTTTCTTAACATGTCATAAAATTTTAAACTAAAAGAAGTTGATTAAAAATAAACTTGAAAACTTGTAAAGGAAGCTTCTTGGAAATAATGTTTTAAAAATCCATTCATGCCATATAAGTTAAAAAACATTCTTCTCATTATTTTGTTGGAAAAGTCAAAAAGTACCTCGTACGAAAAATGACAAAAGATTCAATTCATATCTTTTACTAAAAACTCACCGAAGGATAAAAATTGAATATAAACAATTTTAGAAGGATAGAAATATTACATATTGAGGAAACATGGATGTGGAAGATAAATATTCCCTAGTAAATTCTGATGTATAAACAATCTCGGATAAAAATGAGATTGCGAGATTTTCCCTTACCTTAGGTCTGATTTGCTTCGTAATTGTCTGAACCTCCTGTATAATGATTTAAATAATGTTATTGACTTATTCCAGAATCATAATTATTGTTACGATATCATATATGGTCATATTATTAGCTTATTATTAGTAATATTTCATTACTACTTGTTATTCGAGTGTTTATTACTTTTTGTTCTTATGCGTGTTTTGTCGAATAAATTCTTATTCTTATTTTTAGGTTATAGATAACTCAATTCCAGAATGGTATTAGTGTTGTATATATCATATTCATTCATTAAATTCGTTAATATAATCATTATTCAATGAAGATCATGTAGAACGAGTCGCATCACATCGTGGAGACGGTATTCAGTACGTACGCACGAGCGATGATATCATTTCCATGATCGTGGAATTATTTTGGACTGTAAGTTTTCAATTTCAGAATCAATACCACTTTAAAATAATCATATATAGTCATTATTTACACAATTATACCCATCCAAGTAGGTTGGTGGTGGAAAATAGATTACACCACAGCGTGGATACAGTATTCTGTACGTACGCACACGCGGTGATTTCATTTTCTGTAGGATGGATAAATGGTGAAATAGAGTTGTTTCATACTTATAATAACATATCAGTATATGAGTGACACTGATGTTATTAATTCATAATGAAACAACTAAATAAGATGATGTAGAAGTAGAAATAAGTTGGAAAGGATCAGTAATAGATATTACCTCTTCTTTGACGCGTCTCTTCTTAGCTTCTTCTTAGGGAACTAGGGTTGGTCTTTGAAGAAGAACAGGACCTCTAGGATGATTCTAGGGAAATGGGGAAGTGAAATGGGCAGGGGTTGGCCGATCTTTAAGGCTCAAATTTGTGTGAGGAGGAGAGGAAGGAGGGGGCCTTTTATAAGGGAGGATAGTGGCACCTTTGGAAAAACTAAAAATATTATTTTATTATAAAGTAATATTCAGTTTTAAATAGCTCCAAATTGATTTATTTCGAAGCTAATGTGGGGATGGGTCGAAATCCTCTCATCCAATATAATTTAGACAAGTTTAGGTTTCTATTTAAACCTTATCAATTAGATTTATCTTTAAGTTAAATAATTTTACTCCTACCTTGTCTTCTTGTTTTCTTACACTATAAGGGTAAAAAACTTACTATAACAAGCCAAACAAACCCCATGTTTTTTATTATTAATATATATAACCTTATATAATTCATTTTTCCGAACCTTAGATTTGTAGAAATAAAATAACAATCAATAATATAATTTTTTTTAAACTATTTTATGTCAATTTTGACACTATTTGGTAATTGATTTTTGTGAAAATCATAACAGAATGATTAGTTCGATCCAAGTTAATTAAATAAATAATAACATGTCATATTAACCTAGAAAATTAGCGTAATTCATAAAAAGTCTCAAATTACATTTATTTGGGTATTTATAACATCAATTATGTCAATATTTCATTAATACAATAATTACTGCATCATCATTGTGTCATAAATAAATTAAATTATTTAAAGTTTAAAAATTGTAAATAAAATACCATTATCTAGGGAATCTTTTTATCTTTATATTGAATATTTATAGTCTAATTTATCATATGTATAACTCTATATTAAAAATTATTTACTTATTAAACTTTGATTTTAACTATTTTAACCCTTCTTTAAATAAATTAATATTAAATATCCTAATCTAATCCAAGTGGGCCTAAATGGTCATATTGTATTCCTAAGGTTGTTTTTGGTCGAATTACACTTATCCAACAGAATTAGGACATGTTTTAGGGTAATAATAATATCACATTTACCCTTAATTACTCTATTTACTTTTAACCGCGGTAAAAAAAAGTAAAATGTTACAATTCACCAAAAATTATTTTCATCTCATTGAACTACATTTTACATACTGACATCAACCGTGTCTCTCAGATTTTTTAAATTCCAATCACAGAAGCGGTAAAATTAGGTTTTATGTGAATTTGGAAATTCTCCTAGGAGGTGGGTAAAAGACGGTGAAAAGTTCAATAAACTTTTTATATATCTAAAATTATTATAAAATGACTCCAATGAATTGAATTTAACTTATATAGGTATGATGTATCAATTTTGACCTAAAATAAATTTAAATAAAATAAATAATTATTTAAATAAAAATTCGGTTTTTAAATAGAAACCTAGTGTTTTCACTATTCATCAAAAATTGAATGTTTTCAGAAAAATACCAAAATTTCACCCTAGTATAATTTCGATATTCTGAATCAAAAAATGAAGTCCATTTTGAAAAATAAAATTTACAAAATTTCAAAAAGTGGTTATTACTATTCATAACGGCTAGTTTTAATAATATTTTAATAGCATATCGTTGTTTAGTGATACTCGGTATTGCGTACGACGCAATCTATCAAGGAAGGTCGCGATTGCGTAAAAAGTAAGCCAAGATAGTGTTGTGTGTAGTGAAAGATTCCTTTGATGATAAAAACAAAATATTTCTTATAAAAGTCTTGGGTGTTACATTCTACCCCCCTTAAAATGAATTTTTCCCTCGAAATTCGTCACCTATAACAAACAGATGAGGATACCTCTCCCTCATCATATCCTCAATCTCCCATGTGGATTCTTCTAATTGGTCTTTCCTCCATAAAACATTCACCAAGCGAGTGGTCTTGTTCCGTAGAACTTTTTCTCTACGGTCCAGAATCTCTATAGGCTGTTCTTCATAAGAAAGATCTAGTTCCAGTGGTACAACTTCTAAGCTGAGTACATGTGAAGGATCAACTATGTACTTTATCAGGAGAGATACATGGAACACATCGTGAACTTGAGAGAGATTTGGTGGAAGTTCCAATCGGTAAGCTACCTTCCCAACACGATCCAATATTTCGAAAGGACCGATATATCTAGGGCTCAACTTTCCCTTCTTTCCAAATCTCATTACTCTCTTCCAAGGAGATATTCGTAAGGACACTTTATCACCCAATTCAAACTCTAAGTCTTTTCTTCTGTTGTCGGCATAATTTTTTTGTCGACTCTGAGCTTCTCTTCTGTGTTGTTAAATAGATATGACCTTCTCTACCATCTCATCAACATGATTAGGTCCTAATAGATTTCTTTCCCCAAATTCATCCCAGCAAGTTGGAGATCTGCTTTTCGTTCCATAGAGAGCTTCATAAGGAGCTATCTAAATACTGGAGTGAAATCTATTATTATATGAAAATTCCACCAAAGGAAGGTGTTGATACCAACCACCTTTGATATCCATAGAGCAAGCTCTCAACATATCTTCTAGAGTATGAATTTTCATCTCAAACTAATCGTCTGTCTGAGGATGATAAGCAGTGCTGAAACTCAACTCTGTATCCAGAGTATGCTGAAGACTTCGCCAGAACATTGAGGTAAACCTCGGATCCCGATAAGATATAATAGAAAGTGTTACTCCATGCAATCTTACCACTTCCTTTACATATATCCTGGCAAGCTGATCCAGAAAAAAAATCCTCTCTAATAGCAATGAAGTGCGAAGACTATGTAAGATGATCAACTATGACCATGATAGCATTATTGCCTTTGGATTTTTTAGAAAGTCCCATGACAAAGTCCATAGTGATGTTTACCCATTTCCATTCGGGTATGGGTAATAGTTGTAACATCCCCTTAGACATCTGTCTCTCAGCTTTAACTTGCTGACAAACCAAGCATCAGGAGACATATTCAGAAACATCTCTTTTCATGCCATCCCACCAGAAGTACTCTTTCAGGTCCCTATACATATTCATGCTTCCAGGATGAATAGAGAATGACGAACTATGAGCCTCATCCAGTAGTTTCTTCTTTAATTCGGGGATGGGAGGAACACAAACCCGATTACTGAACTTTATTATCCCATCACAATCAATGTTGAATTCAGGAAAATTTCTCAGCTTCTTTTGTAACTATACATATTCTTTCTATGCCTCTTTAATCTTAACATGTATATATGGTCGAACATTAATTTGAGAAAGATAAGATTTTTCCCCTTCCATTATAATTCCAAGATCCATCCTTTGTAAATCCATAAATATTGGATCTTTTTTTATCCTCATCATGGATAAACTAGCATGGTCTTGTCGACTTAATGCATTTTCCACCTTGTTTGCTTTCCCAGGGTGGTAATTAATTGAGCATTCGTAATCCTTAATCAGCTCCAACCATCTTCTTTGGCACATATTCAGCTCCTTTTGTGTGAAAATATACTTTAAACTTTTATGATCAGTATAAATGTCACACCTTTCTCCATAAAGACAATGCCTCCAAATCTTTAATGCAAAGATTACCACAGCTAACTCCAAATCATGAGTTGGTAATTTTGCTCATGGATATTCAACATTCATGAGGCATAAGTTATCACCATACCATTTTGCATAATAACACACCCCAATCCCTTCTTGGATTCATCACTGTAGATCACAATCCTTTCTCCACTTCAAGGTAGTGTGAGCACAGGTGCACTGGCTAACCTTCTTTTTAGCTCTTTGAAATTCTCTTCACATTCCTCCATCCAAACAAACATAACTCCATTCCGAGTCAACTTGGTGAGTGGATTAGATAATTGTGAAAAATCATTCACAAAACGTCGATAATATCCAGCCAAACCATGAAAACTTTGGATCTCAGTTATTGTTGTTGGTCTTGAACATCATCCGATAACCTCTGTTTTTGCTGGAATCATAGATATCCCCTCTTTTGAGATTATGGTACCAAAAAATGGAACTTTTTGAAGCCAAAATTCACACTTGGTAAATTTGGTATAAATCTTCTCCTTTCTCATGGTCTTCAATACAATTCTCAGGTGATATTCATGTTCTTACTTGATCTTTGAATAGACATGAATATCATCTATAAAGACTACCACAAACTGATCAAGATAGTCTCTAAAGACTCTATTCATCAGATCCATGAAGATAGAAGGGGAATTAGTAAGACCAAATGGCATCACTAAAAATTCATAGTGTCCATACCTTTTAGGGAAAGCCGTCTTTGGTATATCCTCCCTTTTGACCCTTAATTGATGATACCCAGAACGAAGATCAATCTTGGAGTAGTATTGAGCTCCGCATAGTTGGTCAAATAGGCCATCAAAGTGTGGGAGAGGATATTTTTTCTTGATAGTGATCATGGTAAGTTCTCGATAATCAATGCAGAGTCTCATTGATCCATCTTTCTTCTTAACACACAAAACAGGTTCTCCCCACAGTGATGCACTAGGGCGTACGAATCCTTTCTCAATATTCTCTTGGAGTTTCTTCTTCAATTCCTACAACTCAATTGGGGCCATTCTATAAGGTGTCTTTGAAATAAGAAAAGCACCCGGTAAGAGTTCTACTGAAAACTCAACTTCACGGTTTGGTGGAAGACCCGACAATTCCTCTGGAAAGACATCGTCAAACTCCCGTACAATGGGCATATTCTTAATCGTGATTTTCTCTCCAACCATTTGAGATTAATAACCTTAATTTAGTGTAATCAAGACCCATAACATGGAAGAAATTTCCACTGTAAGGTTCTGTTCATCCTTGCATCGATAAACGATCATATATTGATCTCAAATATTAAATGTGACTTCCATTCTTTGGATATTGATATGACCTCCATATAGAGAAAGACAATCCATGCCAAGAATAACATCAAATTCCACTATAGGAAGGATCACAAGATTTGTAGGAAGTACTTTCCCACAAACATCAATCGGAGAAGAATTATAAACTTTCGATGCGACTGTTGTGCCATTAGGGGTTATCACCGCTAACTCAACATCTAAGTTTTGAGGTAATATGGAGATACCCTTATAAAATTCTTCATAAATAAAGGTGTGGGTGGATCCAGAATCAAATATAACATTTTCTACTTTAGAGTGGATGGTAAGTGTACCTCTCACCACTTCGTTGTCGTACTCCACATCGCCGATAGTAATTGCATGTGACATTCCTTTTTTTTGCCTTAAGAGTTTGTTGACGTCGATCATCATCATCAACCCATGGATTTGGGAATTGATTGGCATAATTCCCCATCGCCTTGAACTTGTAACATTGTACTGTAAGAGGTGCAATCTTTGTAGCCTTTTCTTTGTTCGCATCACTAGTCATATTTTTCCCATCACTGTGTAATTAAAAGGCCCGATGAACTTCCTTTCCACATTTGAAACATTTACTTGTCCCTTTAAGACAATTCCATCCATGCTTCTTTCCACACGTTGAGCATAAGGGAAAACTCATCATCTTTTCAGTGTGCTCTTTAGTTTTTCCTTTTAATTCCATTTTCCTCTTCTTATCAAACCCATATGACTGATGGGTTACTCCAATCTCCATCTCAACTTTGAGAGCACATCAAACGATTTCCTCGTAGCTATTGAAGTCCCTTATGGATAATTCCCTTCAAAGACTTGGTTTTATGCCACTAAAGAATCGATCGATCTTACTCTCAAGTTGGATAATAATCCCAGAAGCGTACCTTGCAAGTCTTGTAAAATTTTCTTCGTAGGTACAAACAGATTCATGATCCTTTTGCTTTAGTTCAAGAAACTCATTCTCCATCTTTGTTCGGAGAATACGTGGGAAGTACTTATTGAAAAATAAGTTCATGAACTCGTCCCATTCCATGGACTCAATTTCATCCCTTTGCCTCATATTATTAATAAGATTCCACCATTGATTAGCATCACTTTCCAAACTATACACTGCTAAGATGACTTTATCATGTTCACAACATTGAGGAACTGAAAATATCTTTTCAGTGGTACTGATCCATTGTTCAGCCACTAATGGATCAGAAGACCCACTGAATGAAGGTGGACGCTGCCTCATGAAGGATTCAACATAATTTTTCTCCTTCCTTTGCTCGTTTGGAAGTTCTGCAAGATTCATAGCTTGAGAAATTTGTGTGAGCATGGCTACAAGATTTTTCATTCCAGCTCCCATAACGTTTGGTTGCTCAGGGGGAAAATCATTGCATTGTCCGTCACATTCCGCATTAACACGGTTCCTTCGGGTTCCATCCATTGAATAAAACCAAGAAGAATAGTGTGAGAAACACTAATTATAATAGAAAAGCCACATAATCAAGAATAAAATTTCACACTTAAGGTCTTATCATAGATTGTTAATGGCCATTTCTAAAACACTAAGATTGTGTTCTATGCTTAGAATTATCCTTAGGGTTCTTACTAAGGCTTTCATATCCTAGTTTCCATAGGGTGACTATACCTTTCCTCTGATACCAACTCTAACGACCCATACTTTACATACATTGTTAATACTTCAAAATTGAAGGACACTTATTACAACATATAACAAAACCATTAAAGGACCATATAGGTATAGTGCCTTTAGAAACTTTGAAACATAAACAACTGGTTCATAAAGAATCTACATTGCCTCCCATTTATTTCATCATATCTATAGTCCCTTTTTGTCATATCCTACTTAATATCCTTCTTCCTGACCTGGGGAAAGAAAACATACAAAAGGGTGAGATAAAATGCTCAGTGACGGTAAACAAAATAAATATCAATCACATCATATTCAAAGAATATAACATTTTGGAAATCTTAACCAGAAAAAGAGATCATAATTCCATAACATGGGATAAATCATGGAAGTGAAATGTAATCACAATAATCATAACATAAAACATGAAACTTTGTGGCATACACACATAATCATAGAGAATCATTTCTTATTATCCAAGGCTCATATCCAAGACTATCTTAGTGGACAAAGTCCATTTCTGAACCGAGTTCACTCCTCGTTTCAGTCCTGTTTCACTGAACCGGTTTAACCTTCCATTTCAACCATGACTATCTCACGAGATATAAAATCTTTACCCAATTTATTTGAGGGAGATGTAGGTACCACCCGTCTCATAATGATACCATTCCTATGTGTGCCAAAAAATAATAAATCATACATCATTACATAACCCATGTAATAAAAATGGGAATCTTAAACATCGTGACATCATAAAACAATTCATACAAGATAATGGAATTCATAAAAATATTTCCATCACAACATAATCAAATAAATGTAATAATAGGGATAAAAACAGAACAATATATTATATTAGATGGAAAATAATTTAGATAAAACACTTGAACTCCATTCTTGAGGAAAATATCATTTCTACTTCAAAAATATTTTTCATTTCTTAACATGTCATACAATTTTAAACTAAAAGAATTTGATTAAAAATAAACCTGAAAACTTGTAAAGGAAGCTTCTTGTAAATAATGTCTTAAAAATCCATTCATTCCGTATAAGTTAAAAAAATATTATTCTCATACTTTTTTTGGAAATGTAAAAAAGTACCTCTTACGAAAAATGACAAAAGATTCCTTTCATATATTTTACTAAAAACTCTCTGAAGGGTAAAATTGGATTTAAAAAATTGTAGAAGGATATAAATATTACATATTGAGGAAACATTAATGTGGATGATAAATATTCCCCAGTAAATTATGAAGTATAAACAATCTCGGATAAAAATGAGATTGCGAGATTTTCCCTTACCTTAGGTCCAATTTGCTATGTAAGTGTCTGAACCTCCTGTATAATGATTAAATAATGTTATTGAATTATTACAGAATCATAATTATTATTATGATATCATATATGGTCATATTCAGAGCTTTTTATTTGTAATATTTCATTACTACTTGTTATTCGACTGTTTATTACTTTTTGTTCTTATGCGTGTTTTGTCGAATAAATTCTTATTATTATTTTTAGGTTATAGTTACCCCATTTCCAGAATGGTATTAGTTTAATATATATCATATTAATTCATTCAATTCATTTATATAATCATTATTCAATGAAGATTCTATAGAACGAGTCGCATCACATCGTGGAGACGGTATTCCTTACGTACGCATGAGCGATGATATCGTTCCCATGATCGTGGAATTATATTGGAGTGTATGTATACTATTTCAGAATCAATACCACATTAAAATAATCATATATAGTCATTATTTACACCATTATAACCATCCAAGTATGTTGGTGGTGGAAAATAGATTACACCACGGTGTGGAGACGGTATTCCGTACGTACGCACAAGCGATGATTTCATTTTCCGTAGGATGGATAGATGGTGAAATAGAGTTGTTTCATAATTATAAAAACATATATGTATATTAGTGATACTGATTTTATTAATTCATAATGAAACAACTAAAGAAGAAGAAGTATAAGAAGAAAGAAGTTGGAAAGGATCGTTAATGGATATTACCTCTTATTTGACGCGTCTCTTCTTAACTTCTTCTTAGGGAACTAGGGTTGGTATTTGAAGAAGACCAGGACCTCTAGGATGATTCTAGGGAAATGGAGAAGTGAAATGGGTAGGGTTTGGTCGAGCTTGAAGGCTCAAATTGGTGTGATGAGGAGAGGGAGGAGGTGCCCTTTTATAAGGGAGGAGAGGGGCACCTTTGGAAAAACAAAAAATATTATTTTATTATAAAGTCATATTCGGTTTTAAATAGCTCCAAATTGATTTATTTATAAGATAATTTGGGTATGGGTCTAAATACTCTCATTAAATAGAATTTAGACACGTTTAGGTTTCTATTTTAACCTTATCAATTAGATTTAACTTTAAGTTAAATAATTTTACTCTTACCTTGTCTTCTTGTTTTCTTACACTATAAGGTTAACAAACTTACTATAACAAGCCAAACGAACCCCAAGTTGTTAATTATCAATATATATAACCTTATCTATTTAATTTTGCCGAAAAATAGATTTTTAAGAATAAAATAACAATTAATAATATAATATTTGTTTTAAAAACTATTTTATATCAATTTTGACACTATTTGGTAATTGATTTTTGTGAAAATCATAACTGAATGATTCGATCAAAACAAGTTAATTAAATCAATAATAACATGTCATATTAACCTAAAGAATTAGTGTAATTCATAAAAAGTCTCAAATTACATTTATTTGGGTATTTATAACATCAATTATGTCAATATTTTATTAATACAATAATTACTGCATCATCTTTGTGTCATAAATAAATTAACTTATATAATGTCTAAAAATTGTAAATAAAATACTATTATGTAGGAAATATTTCTAGATTTCTAATTAATATTTATAGTAGAATTTATCTTATTTATAACCCTATATTAAAAATTATTTACTTATTAAACTTTAATTATAACTATTTTAACCCTTCTTTAAATAAATTATTATTAAATATCCTAATCTAATCCATGTGGTCATAAATGGACATATATTAGTCCTAAGGTTGTTTTTGGATGAATTACACTTATCCAATATAATTAGTACATGTTTTAGGGTAATAATAATATCACTCTTACCCTTAATTACTGTATTTACTTTTAACCGTGGTAAAAAAAGTAAAAAGTTACTATTCACCAAAAATTATTTTCATCTAATTGAACCAAATTTTACTTACTAACATCAACCGTGTCTCTTGGATTTTTGAAATTCCAATAACAGAAGCGGTGAAATTAGGTTTTATGTGAATTTGGAAATTCTCCTAGGAGGTGGGTAAAATACGGTGTAAAGTTCAATAAAATTTTTATATATATAAAATTATTATAAAATGACTCTAATGAATTGAATTGAATGTATATAGTTATGATGTATCAATTTTGACCTAAAATAAATTTAAATAAAATAAATAATTATTTAAATAAAAATTCGGTTTTTAAATAGAAACCTAGTGTTTTCATTATTCATAAAAATTGAATTTTTTCAGAAAAATACCAAAATTTCACCCTATGCTAATTTCATTATTCAGAATCCAAAAATGAAGTCCATTTTGAAAAATAAAATTTACAAAATTTCAAAAAGTTGTTATTACTATTCATAACGGCTAGTTTTAATAATATTTTAATAGCATATCCTTGTTTAGTGAAACTCGGTTTTGCGTATGACGCAAGCTATCAAGGAAAGTCGTGATTGCATGTAAAGTAAGACAAGCTAGTGTTTTGTGTAGTGAAAGATTCCATTGATGATAAAAACAAAATATTTCTTATAAAAGTCTCGGGTGTTACAGATTTTCTCGAGGCCTTGTGCCAAGACACTAGTTTTCTCATGAGACCTACTGTTTCATCGAGGAGATGTAGCGGGCTCCACCCGTCACTTACTAAGTCCAATGCATTCCACATACGAAATGGTTTAAACATAACATTAACATTCTTATTAAAACTAGCATATGAAATTTCAAAACATTATCTATAAACCATGATTGGTATAAAAATAACACATCCATAGTCAAAAATATCACAAAACATTCAATATAACTTGGATGATTTTTATCATAATACATCAACTTCAAACATGTTTAAAATCCATCGTAATATGTTGACATAGATGAAATCAAAATAATTTCAATGAAATATTTCTTTATTTTTTTGAAATAATTTTAAGTCACATGATTATAAAAGATAAAATTTATTTTGAAAATATTATTATAAGACTATAAGGGAAGCATAGATGATGTTATAGTGGCAAGAAAATAGTCGTACCTGCCATATTTATTAAATAAACATTCTTACATTAATTTTGTCGAAAAGGTCATAAAGTACCTTGTTTAGAAAATGACGAAAAGATTTATTTCGAAACATATATGGTCAAATAAGGGTATAATTGACATTAAAAAATAATCTAGTAAATAGTAAAAATTATTTTTAATACATTTTTAAGAAAACACAGATGTGGATGATAATGAGGTCCTAGTAGATACATATATAAAAACATCCTCGGATAATAAAGAGATTGTGAAATTTAACTCTCACACTGTACTTTTCCTTGGTTAAGGGTAGTTTAACCTCATGTATAATGGTGAAATCCTTGTTATTAAATTATAAATAAACCATATACATTAATATGAAATAATATATGATCCTCTAATATTATTTTGTTATGAATATTTTAGTATTATAGTTGTTATGGGTGTTATCTGATTCGTTTTACTTTCTATGATTGATTACGTAAGCCATGCTTGTTATTGATTGGATGTATTAGATTTATTTTCAGAACGATATTTTGTTCTTAAATATTATTTTTATTCATAAAATGCAAATTATTTTTGACTGATTACGATGGAAAATTAATCTCATCATCTTCATGGAGACGGTAGTCCTTATGTACGCACGAACGACAATATCATTCTATAGAAAATAAAATTGTATATAATTGGATATTAATTCTTATATACAGAATAATTATAATTTTATATTTATTATTTACATCTTTTATACTCACTATTATACCCATCCAAATAATGAACTGTTTGAATAACAAACTATACCACGATGTGGAGAGGGTAATCCGTACATATGCATGTATGATGTCTTTTTCATTTATAAGATTAATAGAATAAAGAATATTTTTGTGAAATTTTTATATAAACATTACATTGTATAGAAGATATTGGATTTATTATTTCAGAATGGAAACAACAATGAAAAAGGAAGTGGAAGAAGAAAATAACATCAAATAGGTGATAAAACCTTTACCTCTTCTTAGGGTTGTTCCTTCTGATTTGATAAAAATTTCTCCATAGGTTGGATTTATGAATAATTTAAGGCCTATAAGATGAATTGAGTGAATTTGGGAGGATATTTGGGTAGGGTTTGGCTATCACAAATGGATTTGAAGGTGTAAAAATGAGATAAGGGGAACTTCACTTTTATAATAGGGGTGAGGGGAACCTTAGAAAAACATAAAATATTATGTTATAATAAATTAATATACAGTTTATAATGGCTCCAAAATTATATATTATTAGGGTAAGGTGCATATGGGTCTAACTACTTTCAACAAAAATATTTTAGACAAGTTTAGGTGACCAGATTAACTTTATCATTCATATATAACTCTAAGTTAAATAGATTACATTTACCATGTCTCTGTGTATTTTTATTTTATATGGTTAATAAACATACAATAAAATTCAAAGAGAACCCCAAGTGGTTCATTATTGATACATATATATCTTTATCTAAGTCATTTTCTTGAACCATAGAATTTTTGGAATATTATATCAATTTATAATATAATATTTGTCTTAAAAATTCTTTTATATAAATTTTGACTTGTAATTGATTTTTGTTAAAGTACTAAAAAATTATTAATTATAACTAAACTCATTTAATCAATCATGACATGTCATATTAACCTATAAATATTTTTTATATAATCAACACTTTCAAATTATATTTATTTTAACATTTGTAATAACATTTATTTGATTCATTCATTAATAAAGGAAATAATGCATCATCATTGTGTCATAAATAACATTAATTATTCAATGTTTAAAAATTATAAATAAAATACCGTTATGTAGTAAACCATTTTATATTTTAATGAATATTTTTTTAAGAGATAACATATAAAACCCTATGTAATAATTGTTTTACTAAAAGATATATGATTATGAAATTTTAGCATTTACTTTATATTAATTAATATAAAGTTTCATTATCACTTACAAGTGGCTCCATGGGGTCCCACAATTGACTCAAGGATGAACATGGACACAAATTTATTATCCAATAGGGTTAGGACACATGTTAGGGTAATTATAATATTATTTTATACCCTTATTTGTCGGATTTACCCATTAACCATGGTAAATATTTTATTTATCGAAGTAATTATTCAAAATGTCTAAAAATACAAGTTACCTATTTACAAAATATGAAACTCTTGATTCCAAATATAGAGTCCATTTTTAAAAATTCAAAACACAGAAGTGGTAGAAATTAATTTAAAATTAATTCCCGCTGTTAAAACAAAAAACGTGTTTTTATAAAATAATAACTATCAAAAGATTGACACTTGTATATGTCCAGTTTAAACTTGAAATTACATCCAATTACCTAAATTATATTAAATGATAAAAATATAATATAATTATACATAAAAACCATTCAATTGTATAATTTAACAGAATAAATTATTTCTATTAAAAAAATTGTTTTTAATTAAAATTTCATATTATTTACTATTCATCAAAATATGATAGTTATCATAAAAATACGAAAAATTTATCCTATGATAATTTCGATATTAAAAATCCAAAAATAAATTCTATTTTGATAGTTAAAAATTATAAAATTTCAAAAAGTGGGTATTACTATTCATAATGGCCAGTTTGATTGGTCGTGGTGTGTTAGAATCTCGAAGTTGCGTACAATGCAAGATATTGCATTATTCAAAAGGAAACATACCATGGAAGCTTGGGGTTTTACAGAGAACATATATAAATGATGAATGTAACATATTTCTAGGAATGTATCCAAACAATTCACAATGCAGGAATATGGTACTAAACCAACATATAAAGGAAAAAAAATAAATAACTCCTCCATCATCACAAGCCACAGCTTGGTCCCATGCTCTACAGTTCCCCAGAAATGAAGTACCTAAAGTCAATGGGTGCATTACATTATATATACCTATAATAATATAATATGTTTTGTCCCAAAATCATGACCCAAACAGGGTGTGAGACAAATCCCAGTAGGCGACCACCCAAAGTTCTGTGCCTAATTGTTAGTGAACACATATGGCAGGGAATATGAAAAATGATGTAATAAACAAGGAAGTACTCAAAAGTAAACAATCCTACCGTTTCAACTACATTCAATTAAATTTATTAAATAAATATCAAAACAATCTCAAGAAACCCTCTAGGATGTTCTCACATTCTATCCCCTCTGGCTTAGCTTATCAATGACTCTCTAAGGAAGACATCACTGTCAATTCCCCATGTGGTCTCATAACAGCAAACAATATATATTATAGGGAAGCACTCAATGTCCAATGTCTCATGTGTTCTTGCAACAAGGAACTATAGAAACTCTTAGGGAGCACTCACATCCACCCCCTCTTATCTCACAACATGATAGTACAACAAACACTATAGGAAAGTCCTCAACATCCATTTACCCCATGGTCTAACTACACCAGGTTCCCATATCTCACTGTAAGAAAAATTTTCTCAAAGGACATCTAGCATCCAAAGTAAATAATAGCATATTAATTAACTAAATGGCTAAAAAAATATCACAAGCTAGCCAGATAACATCACTCCATCCTAATAGAACTAGGTATAGAAAATTGGGAAACATAACATTCAAAACTAGGAACATCAGCCAAAATCAATTAAAACATGTGAAAACACATCCATACTAAGGTAATTAAAAACTATTCTCAAACTAGATACCTAAAATAAGCAATTAAGACATATAAGGCATTAAAGGGTTAAATTACCTAAACACACAATACCTTAAACTGGGTTATTGGGATCTTTTTCACATATAATTCAATGACGACCTACAGAAAGGCACAAAACACCTACTTCAACATTGGACGATCAATATAATTGAATCCCAGCCTTCGATTCGACCTAGAAGGTTGTAGATCTAAAAAAAATTATAAAATATTCAAAAAAAGAATAACACATGAAAGTAGGGAAATCAAGGGATGAGGCTCTAGAAAAAGAAGAACTACTTGTGACTATTCCAATGCAATCGACGACTATTGATTAGAAGAACAGAAGGTCGATCGGGGGATCTGGGAATAATCATTGATATCCTTTAATCCTAGACGAGATGAGTTGAGAAGAAGATGTTACTGGATAATAGATGAAACCCTAGTCTGAATTAAATAATAAAAATAAAAGTACTTGACATGTTCATTTAATGTAAATTCCATGTACATTCCATAACCAACCTCTACATTGGGCAGTCTCTTGGTGATCCCACACGCCCATGTACATGTCATTACATGGTTACCTGCGACAACTGGGTACACGGCATGTACTTTTACGTACACAGAGTATACTCTTTATATTTCCAAAAACTCTCCTTTTTCCACAAAACACTCGAAATCAAGATACATACCTGAAATGAAGATACGAGTTCTTAAGAAGGATCCATTATATAATGAGAACCCAGAAGATCCATAACACTATTCTTGAATATATGTTATATTCCTAGATGATGTTATTTGAGGGACAAATATAATATAGGTCGTTAGGGTAGAGGTCTCAAAAAACATTGAGGCACCTTCCCATGGTGTGCACCATTGGTAATATCTAGGAATATATATTGAGAACAATACCCTCTAGTAAGATATCTACATCTCATAGTGGCGTTAGATGATTCTATCAGCAGATGTCTGTATTGGTCCTTAGACATTATGATTATTATTAATGGTTATTACATCTCGTGCACATATATGTATTGAAAAAAACTATGACAAAACACTCATTGTAGTGAGGATGGATATGTTGGGTGCATCATGAGTAATACCACATTAATAGTTAATGCGAAAAAGGATTTATCTCTTCTGTTCCATAACAGAAGTAGATATCTCAAGCCCTTTGATGGAATATATATATAGCCTAAATAAATCGATGTACATGGTAAGGAATGGGAACGTTTAATTCTGGGAAGTCAAAGATATAATCATTGAGCACATGGATTTATGGAACCAACATGACACCCGCATGATTCGAGATATTTAAAAAAAGTGTACATTACACGGTAAGTGTTCATAGGAGGTGACACATCATTGTAGCGTTAACTTATTTCTCTATGGGTGCCTTGAAATGTTTCTAGACGCTATCCCGGGAATTTAGTTAGGCTCCACCTAATTACAATGAGAAAAAGGCCTAGATTGTCACACACTATGTCTATACAAGTATCTCAGTTAAATATTAATATGATAATTTCAATAAATATTATTCCTGATTATGGTTTTATAATATTTCAAGGATGCCTGATCTCATTTATTTCGACACTAGTTTTTTGAGAGAATATATTGTGTGAGAATAAATATATTTATTATTGAGTAATGAAAAAATATTTATTTGAGAAACAAATAGTCATAATTCAGGTTATAATATATGTGGTGGTGTAAATAATGAGAATGAAAAAAATAGTACATGTTGTGTATATTAATATACACACCGTGTATTTTTTCTAGTGTTCTATGAGAAATAATAATATTTAATTAATTAAATAATATTAGGTGTGCATTTTTGGGTGAATGTCGTGTAATAATTATAGTCAAATATTATTATTAGACATAGGGTCTTACTAAGAATTAAATGAAATAAATAAATTCCTTCAGGTAATTAATTCATTTTTTTATTCTATATAATTAAAATCACAATTTTATTATTCTAATTAGCCTATCCATTCATTTTGGTTGTTCACAATGAATATAGAGAAATATCTCAAGACAATATAGAGAATTATTTTCTTCCAAAAATGCTCTCATGCTACGAGAGAGATCTTTCTCCAATGGATCTTGGAGAGTGCTTTGAAAGATTCTCTTATGGCGATCGAAGGCGGACATCACAAGAGACAGATCTTCCATGCTAGAACCTGAAGATCTCCACAACAAAGTTCAGAGATACATGTATCATGTGTGGATCAATTCTAGAGGAATCTTACCCATGGATTCTATAATTCAAAGATGGATCACATTGTATCGTGACTCGAAACATCAACGGAGATATAATTACATCATGGTAATTCCTGTCTTTTAATTAAATTAATTATATCCAACATCTGATTATCATCTCTTTGGTTCCGGGACTCCCCTATTTTCTTTTGTTCTTCATTGTATTCTAAATATCATGTATTTTATTATCGTGATAGATTTCGGATTAATTGTCATTATCTACAAAAATTAAAGTTGAGTAACCAGACCAATGCACTTCCTCTATGCCAGAAACCTACAAGTGGTATCAAAGGGGTTATATTGTTGATTATATTTTTTTAATTTTTATTGGTGATTTACACATTTAATAATTTAGTTATTTCAATTCAATTTAATCATTCTATGAATCTGAATCTCAAGATCTATTTCTCCTCTTTCATTTCTCTTTCAATATACAGAAATGATTTTTTATTTTTATTTTGATCAAAATATAACAGAGGATATCATTCAAAGGTTCCAAAGAGTCATTTTAGTACAACACTGGAACACACGACATGTATTTGGTAGTACATGCATTGTAGAATAGGTTCCATGCACAAGGATGGTCCACCTAACCAGGCCATGTAATTTTTTTCAATCTATGTCTTTTAGACTCCATGTGTTTACTAGGTACATGTGGCACATAGTTTCCACATTACACACCATCTGGCCCACTAAATAGGGCCTGTAGTCCCTTCAGAATAGGGTTGGACCATGTAACCCATACACAGTTTTCCCGGCTAGAATTTGTTTAACACAGATACTACATGGTGTGTGTCTCACTGAACATGCTATGTACTCCAAAAATTTTCAAAGTAAATCTACATGCCATGTCCCTGGGCATATACTTCGGATGGATGGTGAACAAAATTAAATGCTATGTAGTCAGAACTATACATCGTGTACTCATCCAAAGTGCACAGATTTATTAAAAATAATTATGATATTATAAAAACCATTGAGATCTGTACCATAGTGTGGGAGTAAATATGAAGCAAAACACGTGATATATGGTTTATAAATGTGTGTTTAATTAACCATCTGTGTAATATTCACTTATACTCATTTGGTAGTTATGAACACGAATTCCTCGGGTTGCCTCTAAGGCACAAGTTACGTACAAATATAAACTTAAATGAATCTTTTTGATTAAAATTATTATGTATGAAAATCTCAAGGAAACTCAAAAAAAGGGTTTAAGAAAATAATATTGATTAATTAAAGACAATTAATTTATTAGAGTGTGTTTTATCTTAAAAAAGAATGATTAAGAATTTAATGATAATTTAATTTATGCATAAATATCATTTCATATATGAATGTTCATGAGTTAGGAAAAAAAAATTTAGCTAAATGGTTTCTTTTTTATTTAAATTAAATTTGTTAGCCTACGAGCCTTCCCCTCATTAATATGTATGGCATATGTGCCAAAGGTTTTTTTGTAAAACGTTATTTTAAGCTAAATCGTGAGTGAGATAAAATCTTTTGTAATGGACATGATAGTGGAGGAAACTCATGTTATGATCCAAGGTGAATCCAATCAAAGGTGATACAAATGTGGACAGGTGGAATGTTGTAAACAAGAACCCAAAAGGTTCAAGGAGTTTCTCCCATAGGTCTTGGGTTAGTTTTAAAACCGCAAAAAAACTATCCAATAGAACAAGATCTTTGTCATACCATGAATTTTATTTCTATCAGTTGCATGGTTTATCTATTGTGGGATTCTGGTCACGATCACACAAAAAATGAATTAAACAAGAATTGCAGATGGAGCAAAAATATAACAGGATTATGCATAAATGTTTTCTAAGATATAGATAATAACTTAATTATAGTCCAATTAATATTAAAAATAATTTAATCAAATATAATAAAATGAAAACTTATATAAAAGGATAAAATCCCTCAAAAAATTATTATGTCGGAATAGCTTTCCATAATCTTTGATTGAATAGAAAAATATTTCAAAGTGCTTAACCACCCCTAGTTGGGGTACTTCCAATTATTTGGGAATTCTAATTCATGGTTTTGGGTTGAATTTTCTTGCTTCACATCAAGGGTTTACTACCACAATAGAAAAAGGCATGACCAAGAAGCAATGTTTGAGAAAATACAATAAAAAAGGATTTGAGGATTGGGGAGTCCACACAGTGGATCAAGGAGCTGTGAGTTAATGTAGTTGGCATTTGGAATACCAACCAAAAAACCATCATGTTCCTTGACCAATCCTAGTTGGAGTAATCCGAACAGAAATATGCATCCATTCAACTAGAATACTTAAGAAAAAATATTATGATATCAATGTGGTGGGATATTCGATATTGGTAAAATAGTGGGAGACTAAAAAGTATTAATTTATTTATTTTTCGAAAATTTATCATGAAAAAGTACTAAAACATTTCTTATATTAATTTGTTGAAATAGTAAGAAAAATGAATTTAAACATGTCATTGTGAAATGTTCATGATAAGGAAATCCTTCTCACCAGCACTAATTTCCTGGTATAGAAAAAGGTTTTTACACATTATCATTCGCCCCGAGAGAAAATTGTAAGCATTGTAAGAGACTATTCCAGTTGCGCCTGGAATAGAGTCCAGTGATGAGGAACGATCTCTCTATATGAAAAATATAAATGATGCTATAGATTTCCAATGTATGATGCTATCATCCATGTATAATGGGCTCTTAAAGAAACATGAAAACATGGATGTGTATAGCATGATGTCTCATTTTAAGGATCTCTATCAAGAGAATGTTAGATTGGTGAGATATGAGATATCCAACTCATTGTTCACAACTAAGAGTTGAGAGTCTGCGCTAGTTGGGCCTCATGTAGTCATGTTTATCTTCAATATTAAACAAATGAACATCTTAGGTATTATGTTCCCAGATTAGTTGTGTATAGATCTCATTCTATCATCACTACCAAAGACCTTCTCTAGAATTATTATCAACTACATCATTAGAAGAAATGAGAAGAGCCTATCAGAATATCTAACCTTAATTCTCCAGGTATATAAAGAAATGCGATATGACAAACCCATAATACTTATATTGAAAAAGAAAAGGAAGGGCAAGGAGAAGGGGTAATTAGATTCACAAACAGTCTGAGTCCCCTGAGCACCATCCCTCTAAGAAGGATAAGATCCAGACGTATGGAAAGGAACATGAGGCAGTATGTTTTCCTTGTGGTAAGAAAGGCCAATAGAAGAAAAACTACACCCATAAGTGTGGGTATGCTATAAGTTGATTAGTTATCTAGTGTAATCATTCCATTTCTACACATTGAGTATTAGATATAGATTGTGGGGATCGGATCTGTATTCAAATACATGAAACAAGTAGATTTAAAAAGATTTTAAGAGGAAATGTGGATCTTATAGTTGGTAATGGATTGAGGCGGGATACATTGTCCATTGGTTATTACCACCTCTCATTAAAAAATGGGAATATTTTGGATTTACATACCTGTTATTATGTTCATAGTGTTTCCAGGAACATAATTTATGTATCATGTTTGGATATAGATTGATTTATTTTCATGTTTGGAAATAATACTTTTTTATTTTATATGAACAATGTATGTAATGGTATGGTGCATTTAAATAATGGTTTTGTGTATTAAATTACAAAAACCAAGTGTTGGCAATCGATAATGAAACAAACTCACATGACACATAAATCACCCAGTTGTGGGATCACTATATTGGTAATATAAATGAGAAGCATTTTAAAATTCTCTTCCAGGATGGTTATTTAGACTCTACTAAGATATACCCACTTTATATATGTTATTCTTGTTTACAATGTAAAATAACCCAGTTGTGAGGATAATGATGATTCATGCAGATCATCTGTTATCGTTTTGGGGATATGCATTACCAACTGCAGTATACACATTAATCTGTGTATCATTTAAGGTGGAAAACAGAATTCCCTCCAAGATATGGAATGTAATGAAACCCATTTTTTCACACACATGTGTATGGGAAAGGGAGGCATTTATTAAATCCTTCTCAGGAAAAAAAATAGCAACCCAAATCATGAGGTTTATCATTATAGGATATCCCAAGGAAACAAAAGGATATTACCAATATAACCCTTCAGACAAGAAAGTGATTGTCGCCTATCAATATTCCTTTCATGAGAGGGATCACATCCTCAAATAGGATAGTGGGAGCATGATTTACATTGAAAAAAAATGATGCTCATGATATAGAGGAGTTTTTTTCAGAAAAAGTTCCATAGGTCCCAATGGAAGAGGTTCCAGAAACACATGTATTGCATAGGAGCTCAAAAGATGTAAGAGAACAAGAGAGATTTGGTTTCCAAGCAACTGTTTATAAGGACCTAGCCTTAAAACATTACATAATATTGAATTAAATGAATAATTCAACTGGCGCTTCCCACTTACCTTGGACTGCTGATGTACTCCTCCTATCGAGTACCGTGGGTCTACTGCATCACTAAGGCGCTCCCTGCTGTGGGTATGTTGCGACACCAAGCGTGCTCCCCTGCGTAGCTTGCTGAGGAACTCCTCCTATCGAGTATCGTGGGTATACAGTGACACCATGTATCTCCCCACTGTGGGTCTTCCATGACACCATGGCTCTCCCCACAGGGCTAGTAGAGTCACTCCGAGTCAAAACGGTTAGTAGTTGTCTAGTCTCAACCAACTACTAGGTCTCCGCACTATACACGCCCGTCTCTAAAAGGATCCACTCCATGTGCTACTGATCGATACTCCAACTGTCACGATGTACCACAATGATGAATCTCAGTGATATGCCACATCATAGGAGTCTCAACGCAATAGACAGCGCATCAATCGGACGCTCGGTCTGTGAGTTATTAGCCTTTTAGTCCCGAGGGCCGACGCTCGGTCTGTGAGTTATTAGCCTTTTAGTCCCGAGGGCCCAGTTGGATTCATGCTTGATTCAACCTGATTTCACAACAACTATACCCAAAACTACAGAGGTGTACACTCAAAGGGACCTTGATTTTCAATTATTTCTAGCGTCACTGACCGTTCATCAAATGGACGTATGGTGCCAATGTTATGGCCCAAAAATGAAAAATAGGTCATATTGCACATGGGTCCAGTCCAACACGGTCAGACCGACTCGTTGGGTCCGGCTCAGATAGTTGGGTTTTTCCTTACCCATTGGGCCCATCCCAGTAGGTTGAGAGGGGTCGTGGAGAGCCGTGAGGGAGAGTTCTGGCAGTGAGGGTGCGGACCGGTTGCGGTTCTGTGTGAGGGTGGTTCCTCCTAGACGGTGTCGTGTGGGTGCCTGGCCCTGAGGGTGGGGCCGGTTTGGCTTGGGGGGCCATGGGAGAATGGCTCGGGGGAGCTCGGCCCAGAGGCCGTGGTGGCACGGTCGGGGCCGGTTCGGCCCGCGTGTGGCGCAACCGGGGCCGGTTCAACTGGGAGGTCAGGCGGTCGGGGTGGCTCAAATGGAAGAGGGTGAAACCAAGGTGGCTTGTCCGGGAGGACGAGTGGTCGTGGGCCAGTTCGTCCCGTGGATGGCGCGGCCAGGGCGGCGCGGTCGGGACACAGCGTTGTCGTTGGTCATCTCAGCCAGCGGAGGGCGTGACTTGGGCGGCGTGGCTAGGAGGCTGGGAGGCTGAGGGCTAGTTTGGCTAGTGGATGATGCGAACTGGGTGGCAAGGCTAGTATGTGGCGCAGTCGGGGTGGGGTGTAGCTCGCGACGGTAAGGCCGGAGGTGGCGCAGGGCTGGTTCGTCCAGGAGGACAAAGTTCCATGGGGCGACGTGGGTCGCCGAGGCTGCATGTGGCGATGTCGTTCCCTTCATCGCACTCATCACCTTCATCATCTTCCTACATTTCAAAGAAAAAAAATATAAACAATGGAGGGGTTGGGTCGGGTTTGTTTGGCCTGCACCCTCCGCGTTTAGTGTGGTAGAAAGTATTTCACAAGAACGAGGAATGAATGTAAAACAATATAATTCTTCAATGATTTTTCCCAACCCATAAAAGAAATAGAGGGGGTGCACTTGGGAAGTGATAAAAAATAGAATTAAACCCCTTCCCTGGGTTGTTATATTATGGAGTTGTGAGGAAGAAGATGACTCATTGGGAAAAGGCGGATGATGGTGTCGTCGACGTTTCCTCGATCATCAGTCTGTGCATCAGTTCGAAGACATCCTATGTCTGAAGAAGTCCCAAGGAAGATGCTCAAAGTCAGGGTTGACGTTTTTCATCGGTGGATCATTCTTCATTCATGGACCACATTCATCATGGAGGAAGTGTTCTTTGTTGGAGAGTTTTTCTCCCAAGACTCCACCAAAATTCCAACCTTTTACTAAAATGTGATATGATTCCACAATTTTAATCATTGACATAAATTCAAAATTTAATTAATCAATTAGCTAGGTTGGAACAATTAATGAGGTACGTTGGGATCATTAATGTGAATGATATCAAGAGGCTCCTCCACATTAACGAGGAAGGTTGAGAGGTTTCATCTCCCCCCATTAATTGGGTTCGGGTGTTCCCCTCTCCTAAATTCAAAATTGGTAGGTTATTGAGAACTTCTATGGTCCCCAAAAAAAATAATCTTTAAGAGGAGGTTTAGGCCTTGGGTGGTCCCCACCACCATAACCTCTAATGGGGGGGTTATGGTTTGGTGGTCCCCACTTCCAACTTTAACATGTGAGGTTAAATTAGATAAAATAAAATAAAATGTGTGTTTATTTTATTTTATTATATCCACCAAAAACCCAAAAACTAACTTTCAACCTTGATTAACTACTGTTGAGGTGAAAGTCAGTTTAAGTGAATACAGGCACTATGAGTTCAACGCTGCCCTCAGATTTCAATCCCCAGCACCGGTTCAATAGATAGAAAAACCCACTTGTATGTTTACTCGACTTACCCGAACAAAAGATCAGAAATTAATTTCGAGAACTCTAGGACTCAGAATCATGCGCCGTCAATTTTCACAGACTCGTAAAATTACAATATATTTAAAAAAATACATGGAAATTATAGTTCTTTACATTCTCTCCAACTCATGGATCTACGTCTCCATAAGCTATAACTCAAACTTGGTAAACAAGTTGGGGTACTAAGCATGCATTTGAGTCTCCCAATACCATATGCTCTCTTGGAGTTCCCTGTGCTGCCGAAAAACACGCACCAGAGGTATCGACCATCAACAAAGGACCCGATCATGTCGATCATCAATCTTTATAGTAACCTCCGTAAATGTCTCCCCATCTTTGATGTCCAGTTCTCCATGGTCGATGGTGTGAGAAGTTCCATGTACATATCTCCTCAGTTGGGATATGTGGAAGACGTCGTGAACTCGGTGAAACTAAGTTGGAAGAACAAAGTGGTAATCCACTTCGTCAACTATGCTAACAACCTAGAAGGGTCCGATGAATCTCGGAGATAACTTGTTGCCTCTACCAAATCTCCAAAAACCTCATCGAGGTGAGACCCGTAGAAAGATTTGGTAATCATCTTCAAACTATAGAGATCCCCGTCTCCAATTGGAAAATGACTTCTACCTAATTTGTGCAGTCTTCAACTACTCCTGGATGATCGACACCTTCTTTGTGGTAGCTCATACCATCTCTGGTCCAACTAGTGCTGACTCCCCAGGGTCAGTCTAGCACCAATGTGATATACAAAGTCACACGTATAACGCCTTTAAAGGTGTCATCCCTATGTTAGAGTGATAAATGTTGTTTTATGAAAACTCCACCAAAGGAAAGTGATCCTATCAACTACGACCGAAGTCGAGGACACAAGCACACAGTATGTCCTCGAGGGTCTGAATGGTCCACTCAATCTGACAATCTGTCTGAGGAAGGAAGGTGGTGCTCAAAAAAACTTGTGACACGAAATACTCCTGTAACCCCTTCCATAGCTAGAAGTAAATCATGCATCACGATCGGAAATGATCTTTGAGGGTACTCCATGTAACCGCACAATCTCCTTCAGATAGAGGCGTCCAAATCTCTCTACTAATCTCTACTCTATAATTCGAATGATGTGTCCTGACTTGTTGAGTAGGTCAACAATCACCCATATCGAATCATGAATCATGGATGTATGTGGAAGCCCCATTATGAAATACATGGATATCCCATGCCACATCCACTATGGAACCTCTAGAGGATGAATGAAGCATGTTGGTACCTCATGATCCACCTTCACTTGCTAACAAGTGAGGCATCGAGGGACAAAATATGATACTAATTTCATCATTCCTAGCCACCAATGTTGTTTTTGGAGGTCCGGGTACATCTTCTCCTCTCTTGGATGTACCGCTAGAGGGGTTTTGTAGCCAGCTGATCTGTCGCCTCACATTGAAGCTGTATACCAGGCCTCCTGTTAAGTGCATATGCAACAACGTTCCCCGTCCCATGAGTATAGACAATATCAAAGTCATAGTCCTATAGGAACTCAAACCAATGTTTATGTGTCAGGTTCACGTCCTTCTGAGAAAAGATACACCTAAGACTCTTTTGATTGGAGTATACTGTAAAGTGTTCGCCTGTCATATATTGTCACAACAAATTCAAGGAAAATACCACTTCTCTTAAGTCCAGGTCATGGGTAGCATAGTTATGCTCATTCTGTCTTAGCTACTAAAAACCTTATGGGATCACCACTTTCTCCTACTTCAGTACACACCCGAGTAAGGTCCCTGATGCGTCGCAGTAGTCTACGTACCCAACGCCCTCCTTTGGAAGCCTCAAGATGGGGGCACTACTCATCCTATGCCTCATCTCCTAAAAGCTTAGCTGGCACTTCTCCGACCACACAATGGGTTTCCCCTTCTTCATTAATGCTGAAAGTGGTTCTACAACTCTAGAAAAATCTGGCAAAAACCTCCAGTAGTATCTAGACAAACCTCAAAAACATCGTACCTCCATCACACTTCTTAGTGGCTCCCAAGCAAGTACCATCTCAATCTTCGCTGGATCCACCGCAATTCCAGCCTCCGATATGACTTGTCCAAGAAAGTGAACCTCTCATATCCAGAACTAGAATGTATAGAGCTTACCATAAAGCATGTGCTCTCAGAGTGTGTCCAGTACTACTTGAAAATGATAGGCATGATCGTCCTCTATAGTTGAGTAGATCAGAATATCGTCGATAAAGAGTACGCCAATGAAATCAAGATATGGCAGAAAGATCCTGTTCGTGAGTCCCATGAACACTGTTGGAGCATTCATTATGCCAAAAGGCCTATCCAAGAACTCATAATGTTTATACCGACATCTTAAAGTCTTCTTTGGCACATCCTTGTCTCCCACTCCGAGCTTGTTATATACTGATCTGAGGTCTATCTTCGAGAATGATTGTGCTTCTTTCAGCTGATCAATGAGGTCGACAATCTTTGAGAGTGGGTACTTATTCTTAACGGTCACCAGATTTAGGCATTAATAGTCAACATAAATCCTCAAGCTTCCATCCACCTTTTGGGCGAATAGAATCAGGGCTTCCCTAGGTGGAACACTGGGCTGGATGAATCCCTTCCTCAGAAATTCCCCCAATTGTACCCGCAGCTCACAATGCTCTGTGGGAGCCATCCGATATGCTGGTGTAGATATTGGTGTCGTCCTGGGGAACATGTCAATATAATATTCCACCTCTCTAGGAGGAGGTAGACGAGGGAAATCACCAGGTGAAGCATCCATGTACTTGTTAACCACTATAGGATAATTTGGACTCTCCGCGTCAACCGCTCTGATGGTATGTCTATCCAACTGATGAGGGATCTGCTGCACCCTCCTCCAGGTAAGTACATCCTATTCTATAAAGGCTCCCTTTTCACTAGTGAAGAAAAACCTGGCCCATCTATGCGAATACACCACACTTTTCACCTAATACATTCTATTTGTACCATGGACTATAGATAACAATTCCATACCCAAGATGACGTCATTAGGCCACAACTCCGCTACTAGGAGATCCCAGACGAAGCTCTCACCTCCAAGAGTAAGCTAGCACTGCCAGCACCAGTGCATAACCATCAAATCAGCTCCCATATGAGTCTCTAGATATGTGGATTGAAACAATAGCTCATTCAGAATATTCGAGCTCCGAATGAGGGTAGTGATAATAAAAGAATGACTGGAACATGTGTCTATAAGTACTAAAGCTATGGTGGAATAGATATAGATCGTACCTCGTATAATCATCATAGTGCCATGGTCATAGGCCTTAGCTTCCTGGAGCTGAGCTCAACCATGTCCATATACTCCCTCTAGTCGGGGTGGACCTCCAAGTGGCGGTTGCGGTAATATCTCGAATCATCACGTAGTGCCAGCGGTACGAGCAGCTCCTCTGCCACATCCGCATGATCCCTGCGAACCACCTCGATCGAATCATTGCTCTGCATGGGCGGTCCTTCACCATCTTTAGATCTTCCTAATGGAGGGTCGGATAGTCATGAGCCATGTGACCATTCCCCCGGAATATAAAACATTGTCCTCTCCTGGCATGTCTATCTCCGCTTTGGGTTCCCCACACAACTGATCCTGAGTCACGCACTCATCCATTCATAAGTCTCATCCACTTGGACCTATGTGACGTATGTCTGCTTCCAGATATAGAATACTCCACTACGTGATGACAGGTAGCGGGTCTCGCTGCTCGTGACTGCTAATCAAGCAAACTCTCCACCAAGAGGGCTCTCTCTAACACCCCCATTTGCATCAGGATTCTAAGTGAGATCACTGAAACCCTGATCACCCACTTGAGCCCCTGGTTGAAGGTCTGGGCACTAAGGAATGGGTCCCATAACATATACATGGAGTAGTGTGAGAGGCTGTTGATCCTCGTTTATTACTGAACCATAGTCATGTTGCCCTACTACAAATGAAGCAGCTCTTGTATGTGCACTACACGAAGATTCGCTGGAATAAACTCTGTCTGAAACAAGCTCTCGAAGTCTTTCCTGATAATAATCACCTCGTTGTGGACTTGGAGAATAAAACTCCACCATCTTACTGTAGCTCCCTATAGAATGCTTTCGACAAGGATTACCATGAGGTCTGCTGGTGTACCTACAAGTCGAAATACTCTAACTATAGCCTCCATCCAATCCTCAGCCACCTGTGGGTATGTGTCCCCCCTGAACCTAGGTGGCCTATGGCATTGGAACTCATGCTATGCACTCAAGTGGCGTGCACTGTCAGCTGCTGGGTGGGAGGTTGGGTGATGGCATCGGTGGCCTAGCGTGTAATGGTACTGTTGTTGCCTCTGATGGTTCCTCTACTGGGAAAGGGCCCTACACCAAGGCCTCATCGCTCGGTGGGAAATTAGTGAGTACAACTCACCTAACACAAACTAGATATCTATGCTGAGGAATTCTGAAAAGAAACAGATGTGACATAGTCAAAACTTATACCTGGTGAGCTGACCAGGTGAGCAGACTTAAGAAATCACAAATAAAACTCTTGAAAACACACACACAATCCATGCTTCCTTGAACTGAGTTAGAAATCAGTAGTCAGTGTCCTAGAGTATGGATATTTTGGCCGCACAACTAACATTGGACTCCATAACCTAAAAACCACACTCATTACCCTTAACAGTATTACTTCATAGAAAATATCAAAGCGCTAAGTTCTTGAGGTAGAACCATCTCCTCTGATACCAATTTTTCATGACCTATCCCCCGTGGCCCTTTCCATAACTACGCCATACCCGTCATCCATAGGCTAGGGGATGGCAACTTGCACCGAAGGCATATTCCCTAAGACTGGGAAGGCATTGCCTTTATAACCTGCAAACCCATGAAACCAAACACACAACAATATATGTACACAAGTCAACAGTATAGTAAAAAAGTATGTACATTAATTAAAAATGTTCCAGAATACAATCCAAATTGGATTTTACAATTACAACTGTGATGAAATACCACCGAAGAAAGAAAATGGTAGCTACTAGATCCTCCTACGAGGTTCTTACCAGAAGGGTAGGTACACATAGCCTCCTCTGCACCAAATGTCAATCGTTCTCCACCGTGTACCGACAGGACGTATGGTCCTACTTCGGGTACCATCTAGTCCAGTTACTCTCAGTCTCAGCCAGCGTTGTCTTTCATCTACATCAAACATAACTAGGTGCAGGCATAGCCCGTTTAGGTGTGAGTATAAAGATACTCAGTAGGGACCTTGATACGCTCAAGGTCCAACCAAATAACCAAGGATAAACCTCGAATAATGAAATCAACTTATAACCCCACTTAGGTATATGCCCTTACATTTCACTAATTATTCATGTAATACATCTCAACCATGAGGAAAACACAAAAGATACTGACTCAGCTCATCCAGGATTTTATTCTTTGGGTAGTAGATTGTAACATCCCCAGTCACATTATCGAGACCTTGACTACTGGATAAATCCTCTTCTATTCAGTACAGTGGGTCTACCGCGACACCATGTCACTACTCAATAACAATGCACTTCTGAGGTACTCCTCTTTTTGAGTACTGTGGGTCTTCTATGTCACCAAGGTGCTCCCCACCGTGGGTCTTCCACGTCACCAAGTTTGCTCCCCTTCGTAACCTAATGAGGTTATTATTGTGTCAATTACCATTGGTTTGTCGTGAAACCAATGATCTCCCAACTATGGCTCTGATGAGACACCATGTCACTCCCCACTGGGCTAGTAGGGTCACTAAGAGTCAAAACAGTCAGCGGTCTTCAGGTCTCTTCTAGCTACTAGGTCTCCGCACTATGTATGCTCGTCTTCATGAGGATCCACTCCATGAGCTACTGGTCAATAATCCAATAGTCACAAAGTACTATAAAGAAGTATCTCAATGGTCTTCCACATCATACGGGTCTCAATGAAACAGATAGTGCATCAATCAGACGACAATTCTATAAGTTATTAGCCATTTTGTCTTAGGGGCCCATTTGGATTCATGCTCAATCCAACCTGATGGTGTCAGAACTATACCCAAAACTACAGTGGGGTATACTCAAAGGGGCCTTCATGTTCCAAGATTTTTAACGCCGCAACGGTTCTTCAAACTGACGTCCCATGCCAAAGTTATGGCCTAAAGAATTAAAATTGGTCGTAGTGGGCCCACGTCTGTCCAACCCAGTCGGACTGATTAGGCCCGACCCAACCTAGGATGACCTAGTTCAGGTCAACCTTCCATAACCCGTTGGGTCCGGCCCAGCCCATTTGGTTCGGCCTAGCCAGCTGGGCCCGGCCCAGCAAGCCGTGAGGGGTCACGGAGAGCCGAGAAAGGGCGGTCTGGCCGCAAGGGCACAGACCAGCCATGGGTCGGCATAAGGGAGGTTGAACCGGAGGGTTCCACATGGGCGGAATGTCCCATAAGGTCGTGTCGGTTTGGCTTGAGGTGCTGTGGGGGTGTGACTCAGGTTGGCGCGGCCTGGAGGCCAGGGTGGCGCACCAATGGCCGGTTCGACCAGTATATGGTGTGATTGGGGCCAGATCGGCCGGGTGGCCAGGAGTCCTGGGTGTCTCGTCCTTCAGAGGGCACATCCAGGGTGGCGCGACCAGGAGGTCGGGCGGCTAGGGGGCGACTGGGCCAGCGGAAGGCGCGGCCAGGGCGGCGTGGCTTGGAAGTCGGGTGACCAGGGTCCGGTTTGGCCGGTAGATGGTGCGGCCAGGGTGGCTTGGCAAGGATACGACGAGGATGGGGTGCGGCATGGCTCGGGGTGGTTATGACGGAGGAGTCACAGGGCTGGTTCAGCCAGGATTCTGAAGCGCCGCAAAGGCGGCGCAGATAGCGGAGGTTGCGGGTGGTGGCGCCATTTCGTCACCTTTTTTTCCTTCACCACCTTCCTTTTTTTCGAAGAACACCACAACGAAGAACATCGAAGGTGACGGGCCATGTTTTTTTGTCCCGTACCCTCTGCCTTTTGTGTGGTAGAAAGCAGTTCAGAATAAGGAAGCAAGAATGTCAAACCATAAACATCCGCAATGATTCTTCCCAACAAGTAAAATAAATAGAAGGGGTGAACTTGGGAAGTGATAAAAAATATCATTAAACCCCTACCTCGGGTTGTTCGTCGACAGAGTCACGAGGAAGAAGAAGAATCGTTGGGAAAAGATTGGCATCGGTGTCATCGGCATTTTCCTTGATCGTCTGTTTGAAGACTTCCTATGTCAGAAGAAGTCCCGAGGAAGAAGCTTGAAGTCGAGGTCGATGTTCTTCATCGGTGGAGCATTCTTCGTTGGTGGAACACATTCTTCGTGGAGGAAACGTTATTTTTGGGTGATCGTTTCTCCCATGGATCCACCAAAATTCAAACCCTTTTATAAAATGTGATATGATTTCAGAATAATAATCAATTGCACGAATTCAAAATTTAATTAATCAATTAGCTAGTTTGGCACAATTAATGAGGTTCGTTGGCATCATTAATGTGGAGGAAGATCAAGAGGTTCTTCAACATTAAAGAAAGGGGTTGAGTGGTTTTCTCTCCCCCCATTAATAGGGGTCAGGTGGTCCCTGCACCTAAATACAAAATTGGGAGGTTATTGAGAACTTGGGTAGTCCCAACCACAATTAAACTTGAAGAGAAGGTTTAGGCCTTGGGTGGTCCCCAACACCATAATCTCTCATGGGATGTTAAGGTGTGGTGGTCCCCACTTTCAACATCCTCATGGGTGGTCATATCAGAAAAAATAATATATAATGTGTGTTTATTTAATTTTATTATTTCCACAAAGAACCCAAAAACTAACTTTCTCCCTCGACTAACTGTCGTTGAGGTGAAAGCCTCTTTAAGTGATTACCTGCATTGCGAGTTCAACGGTTCCCTCATATTTCAATTCCAATCCCCAGTTCAAATGTTAGAATGACCCGCTCATATTTTTAATGAACGTATCTAAAAAAAATTCAAAAAATAATTCCTGGAACTATGGGCCTCGGAATAACGTGCCATCAAATTTCGCAAACTCGTAAAAGTCACATACGTTTAAAAAAATACATGGAAATTCCGAGTCTTTACACTAGATAATAAAGGGATTTAGTATGGAAAATCCTAGAAGGTATTGTTTCTACTGTTACATGGCCTACATCATTCTATGAAAACGTGTCCTCAGACACAACAAGAGAAAGATAGAATGAGTAAGATCACATAAACTTCAGCTATTTGATCTATCATGTATTTAATGTAATGTGTGAGGCATGTTGTTGTATATACACTAAGCTTGGTAAGAATATATAAAGAATTTTTAGAAGAACAATATTGGACTAATATTAAGACTACCCTTAAGTATATGAGAATAAAAAACGATATGTTACTCGTTTATGGAGGAGACGAGGAGCCTGTCATCAGAGGGTATACTGATGCTTGTTTTCAGACAGATCAAAATAATCTGATGTCGCAATCTAGATATGTAAACTATCTCAATGGAAGATCTATGATCTTGAAAAGTTCAAAGCAACTAGTTGTTTCCCATTCTATGGGAGAGTGAGAATATATAGTGTATTTTGATTCTGACAAAGAATCCTTCTTGATTCAGATCTTTTTCCAATAGCTTAATGTGGCGCCAAGTAGTAAAGATCCTATCACATTGTATTGTGATAATACAGTAGTGGTGGCTCTTGAAAAAGATCCAAGGTTGCATCAACAGACAAATCACATAATCTGGAAGTATCACCTCTTGAAGGATTTCAATCAAATGGGTGATGTTTCATTCAGAAGAGTGTACATGGAGGAGAACGTGGAAGACCCCATGACTAATGTCTTATCTCAGTTCATATATGAATATCATGTTAACGCTAGAAAGTTAAATGTTGTTAGAAGATGTCTCTAGTCTAAGTGGGAGTCTATTGGAGTTAGTGGCCTAGAACCAAATACATTGTACATTTTTCATTAATAAATACCTTATCACATCATGATTTTTCTTTTGTGTGACAATGCATGTGATAGTTTCCTATGGATACCTGTTTCTCTAAAAGGTCATTGTTGAACCCAGCAAAGATGTGAACCCGAATGTTCCATAACACTGTTCATGAATATATTTTCTATTGTTGGATGATTTTTTTGAGGGACATGAATAATATGGGTTATTAGGGGTGAGGACTCAAAAAAATAGGGGCACCATCTCTTGGTGTTATACCTTTGTAATATCCATGATGATATTTGGAGAAAAAAACATGCTAGTAAGAACCCCACATCTTATAGTGTCATTGGATGTTCCTATCTATGAACGTGTGTATTGGTTCGTAGACATATAGAATATTATTAATGGCTATTAGAACTCATGCACATAGATGTATTGACAAACACTACGATGACACACAGTTCACATTGTTGTAGGATATGTTGGGTGTGTCACGAGTAATAATACATTAAAAGATAATGTGACAAAGGATTTTTCCCCTCTATTCCATAATGGAAGTTTATATATCAGTCACACTGATGGAATTGATGTATCCTAAATAATTCCATGTCCATGGTAAGGAATGGGTAAATTCAACTCCAGGATGTCAATGAAAGAATAATCAATCACATTGGTTGATGGCACCAGCTTGCATCCCACATGATTCAAGATATTCAAGAAAAGGGATTACATTACATGGTAGGAGTTTGTAGGAGGTGACACGTCATTATAGAATTCAATTCTTTCTCTATGGGTTTCTTAGTATATTTCTAGAATCTAACCTTGGACTTTAGATTGGCTCCACCTAATGCATTTGAGAAAAAGTCCAAGAGGGTGACACACTAAGTTCCTCGAAGTATCTCAGTGAAATATTTATTTAACAACTTGAATGAATATTATTCACGATTGTGGTTTAATAATTATTCATGGATTCTTGATAAAATTTATTTTGACACTATTTATTTGATAGAACATATTTTGGGTGAAATAACATATTTACTAGCGAGTAATAAAGTAATATTTATTTAATAAATAAACAGTTAGTATTCATGGTATAGTAAATATGGTGGAGAAAATAAAGAGAATGGAAAAATAAAAGTACATTATATATATATTAATATACACAACATGTAGTTTTTCTAGGGATTTAAGAGAAATAATATTATTTATTTAATTAAATGATATTAGGTGAACTTATCTAGGTGTATGTCAAGTAATAATAATAGTAATCTATTATTATTAGACAAGGGGACTTACTAAGAATTATATGAAATGAATAAAATAGTTAAGCTAATTTATTCATTTTATTATTCAATGTAATTAAAATAAAAATTATATTATTCTAATCAGCCTATCGCTTTATTATTCATGTGCACAATAGATCTAGATAAATATCTCTAGATAGTAGAGAGAATTATTTTCTTCCATGAACTCTTTCATGCTAAGAGAGAGATCCTCCTCCACTGGATCAAGGAGAGTGCTTTGAATGTGGATCTTATGGAGATCGAAGGTAGACATCACAAGAGAAGGATATTCTGCAATAGAATCTAGAGATACCTTCAGCAACGTAAAGAGATACATGGAGTAGTTTTGGATCACCGCAAGAGGAATCCAACACATGGATTCTACGATGCAATGATGGATTACATTGTATCGTAACATGAAACATCAATGGAGAGATATTTCTATTAAGGTAATTCTTGTCATTTATTTAATTATAAACAACATATTATGATCCTCTCTATGGTTTTGGGACTCCCCTCATTTCATTAATTCTTTATTCTATTATGATGATCTAACGTTTTCTTATTATGAAGGATCTTAGATCGATTATCGTTAATGAAAAAATATATTGTTGGGTAAAACCACCAATTCGCTTCTATAGTGCCCAGAACCTACAGTTAAAAAATATTTATAATTAATTTAGAGGGAATCTATATGAAATACTGAATATATTCAAAACAAACGTTTTATATTACCTAAGACACATAATAACTCATATGATATGTTGTACCACAACAATTCTATGGCCAAATACTTCAAATTATTTTGAATCCCCTACTATAAGAAGAAAAAAAATATCTATGTATATTTGAAGAAGGGGTTAAATTAGTGAAATTGATTGAATATAACTCAAAGGGGAGTGGGTAAACATTTTATTGAAAAATCAACATAGGATTTTTGAGTATTTTGTTGTAAAATTAATTGAAAATCTATACAAAAAATATTAGTTTTTTTAGGCTGGTATTGGAACTCTAGGAGCTGAAAACCTAAAAATTACCATTAAATAGATTGTGGAATAGGATATAAATAATTAGGTTATAGTTTATGTTAAATCATATGTGTGAAGTGATTGTGAAGTTAGTGATAATGAGGTGTAAATTCATCAGTGTGCAGAGAAACATATTGATTATGATAATATTTTTATTGAATTAGATGCATGTGTTCAATCTTGAAAAAGCATAATACGTGAGAATGAAACTTCACTTATTTATCAATTTGAACCTCAATCAATCTTTTTATCCACTAGGCATGGATAATAGATGATTACAATAAGGAGGATCATGATAAAATAGTGTATATATCTACATGAGTGATATTTAAAATATTTGTGATCAAATACAAAATTATTAACTAGTGGGTTTTCAAAAACAAGATTGGTTAGGAAGGTTACGTTTTATGGAATAATGTAAGGATGGATTAAAAGGGATATTTATAAATAAAATCAGTTCATATTGAAGAAATTTTTCTTCAAATTAAAGGATATTGATAATTAATATGATCTTTGTTGTTGTAGACCATATAAATTGTATGATTTATCATATTAATGTGAAATACTCATTAATAAATAATGAACTTAATTAAGATATGTTCATAAAGAATTATATGGTTTTTATTATTGATAAATATTGAAGCATGTTGTACAGGATTGAAAATGAAATATATGTCTTAAAATAGTCCCTAATAGCCTTCTATGCCAAGCTATATGGATGCTTGAGAGGCAACATTTTTTAAGGGGTGTTTTGATAGTAATCTCCATATGAAATAATTTTTTATGGTGCTATGAAAAATCATTTTGAACAATTTTTTATATATATGAACTTTAATTTTGATCTTTTAATATTGGGTGATATTTTATATTTATTTTGTTAACAATTCACAGAATATGTTGGTTATATATTATTATCACATGAAAAATACTCTCGAAATTTGTTGAAGTGGTTTAGAATGATGTATTTTGAGGGTACATGTAATCCTATATCTGTTAGCACCATGTTCAGAAAAGAAGATTCAAGAGCTATTGTGAATCATAAGGATTAAAGAAAACTAATTAGAAACCTTATTCATTATAAAACATCTAGACCAAGAATTATCATTCATATGATATTGTGTTTTTAATTACAATGTCATCCTAAGGAATCTAAAAATTTTTAAGCCATAAAAATTCACGGTACATCAAAAATATATTATGGTAAGGGAAAATATAATTATTTAGTTATGAAATCACTCTATAGTGTTTTATAGATGGTTATTATCCTAGAGATTGTGTTAATAATAATTGAACTTCAGGTGGACCATTCTTTCATGGTGAGATATATTTATAATGTAATTACAACAATCAAATTTCCCTGGAAATGATCATTGTTGAAGTTTACTAAATAGCTGCCACATGGTTGTACTTAGATGATATGGATATAGGTTCAACTAAAAGATTTAAGACTAGAGATTGAGAATCCATTATTCATTTCTTATGAGAAAAAATTATTTTAGATATTTATAATAATATGTTTCAATACTCGTGGTCTATGAAAATTGATCATAGATATTATTTCAGTATTTAAAAGATGGCCAAAGGTGATTTGAAACATGAATTTTTTTGGAATAGTGGAATATGTTTTAGATATATTCAATAAACCATTTACAATGTAGAGGTTCACTATGATATGGATGAAACCCTAATTTTAGCCTTCTCCTCTCACCTAAATCTATCAAGAAATATTTCTCCACAAGGATTTATACTGTATTGAAAATGAAGATAAATAGTGACATAAATATTCATTTAGTAGATATCCAAATCATAACAAATGAGGTAGAGTTCACCGATTTTTTTTATTTCATGAAATGGATAATGTTTAATGGTGGATATTTTGGAATTTTAATAACATATGTGAAATATGATTTTTTTTAATTTAGGTGAGTTTATTTAATTACATTTGACATGTTTCCCTGACCCCATGAGAAAAAATTCAATAAAAACATTACTTATAGTTTGTTGTAAGACACATCTCAAGAGGGATATGATGTGATCTGATGATTCACTTGATGGTTGCATTTTTTAAAACTTGATGATTTGAATGTAGTTTATAAAATGTATAAGATGGGGGGTTGATGTTCCTTTGCACTTTTTGAAGATTTATATTTTTTTTTCAGTCTAATCTTGAGATTCATTAAAGGATCCAGATATTTTTTTAAGGTTTTGAAGAATATTTTTCAGATTTATGGAGATGATCTGAGGTGAATTCATGTTCCTCTAATAGTTAAAAAATTGAATTCTTTTTAGAGTTGAAATTTTGGTTACGTCTTTTATGGGTTTCTGTGTTCTTGGATTCACACAAGGGACATTGAAAACCTACATGTGTCAATGAAACTTGTCTATATATTAATGAGAAACTATGTTTTAATCATAATAGTTAGTGCATGTGTTGTCCAATTTTTATGCAAGTGTCGTTTCCCATCATACAAGAAATTTAAAAAATGAGTGTTAATGTAACTGTCAATTTTTAACCTATGTATGTGTGATTTGGACCAGTTTATGTCTCATTCAGTACTTAGTCATAAACTAAAAAATCATCTATATGGTGTATTTTGATAACATTATTCATAAGATTCCCAAGACTATCCTAAATTTATATAATAGCACAATAAAATTATGATTAATGTGGAATGAAAAATCAATAATCTGCATTTAGAGAAAAAATGTTTAAAAATGAGATCCACCATATAAGAAGAAAATAAAATGCAATACATTTATTATGTTTTCAAGAATATTATAGACATAAGGGTGCTGAATCGTTTTTTCTCTACAGTTCCAACAGAGAAAGAGTGATGTGTTTTGGGTTGATGAGGTATTATCATTTAGAAAGATAATTTGGTAGATGATACTATTTTTTTTCCAAGGGATCCAAGTTACAAAATTCTCTTTTGTAGAAGATTATCGATATCCCCACATTATTACTACAACAACTATTATGGATCATAATATCCATTAAGGGGCCATTTCAGAGATAAAAAACAATAAAAATTTGTTTTCATGTAGTAAACACATTTAGAATTCAGTATATGGTATTGCAATGCATTGATCCATGAAAATGACAATAAGGATTAATGGGTGAGAATGATATGGTGCATGTAAAAACATGAGAAAAACAATTTTTTGTTCTAGTGTTTAAGGAACATGTTTATATGCATGGATGATAATATGAAAATGAAAGATATTATATGGTCCTTACATTGTTTGTTCAATAAGTATTCCTATTCAGAATTTGTATGGAACAACTTATTCAATGGAAAATATGCCTACATAATATGGCATTTCATAAGATAGTGCTTGGGGATATCGATGAATGGGGATTCATTGTTGATATTTATCGTGTCATGGATTAATGGGGAGGCCCAGCATGGAAGGGAGATTAAAATTTGTGTTAGGGCATTCGTATCATTGTGTCGGGTATTATGTGAGGCTAGGGAAAATGTAAGAGAACGTCAATAATGGTCCCACTTCTTCATTCAGGTTTGTGTGAGGCCACTTGTGTTGGAAATTATAGCTCTTATTCTAGATGTGAAATCTTCTATTTCAGTAATGGGGATTCCTCCATGGATGGAGTTTCCTTTAGAGGAAGAGTTTAAAGATAATCAAGGGATTTGGGTTATATTGAATCTTTCCACTAGTGGTATGAGGATAATTATTGATAGAATATTTATAATGGTATATTGAAAGGGGTTAGAACATTGTGGGAAAATAGGGGATCAATGGTTTTTTTATTCAGAGATTACTATGGATTGAGAAGTTAAATTGCGGTGGAGACATGGGTTATATTCAAGGTATTCATGTGACGTGGACTTTATGAAATTAATCTCTCTATAGTGGGGTCTACATCCTAGATTATAGTTTTCTTTCTTCCTGAAAAAATAACAACCCCATGGGAACTGACCTACATTATCTATAATTGTTGGATAATCGTTGACCAAAGTATTATGGCGATCCGTACATGGATGGAATAAAACATTGAAGTGGAAATATATTATATTTAAGTCAGTTATAGTGAAATTACAATATTGTATCATTATAATAGTTATTTTCATAATTATTGTAATCTAATTTTCATGGGTGATGTTGTTTTCTTCATCATCTTCACCCCTTGAGAAAAAATATTTTTTAGAATAAATTTTTGTTTTTTAGTGTGATTGAGATATCCTTAAACAATGTTTTTTTGATAGTTATTTCACTGGGAATAACATAATTCCATAAGCAGAACACATATTCAATGTAGTTGTAGTATACTAATTTCTTTTATACTGAACGATAGTTGAAAAAAATGAATTAAATAAAAACTATGACACTCAATGATCATGTTAATAGGTTGAAGATGAATATAAATTGTGATATATTTATTAATATAAACAAGGGTTTGGTTATAATTTTTCCAAAGTAAGAAGATAAGGGTTGTTATGGTATTTTAATGAGAATATGAGAGGTTGATATACCTTTTGAGTTGGTGAGATTATAATGAGTATCATGGTTGAATGAAATGGAATTACTTAAATGTTACATTATTTTAATAGGGTTGAGAAATATCGATAAAACCATTTCATATAAACTGAAAAATTGATACAATAATGATCTGGCTATATAAAAAATGACAAATGAAATAGAAAGAGAAGGATTCTAGATTATAAAATATTGAGGAGGAAGATGTTTGAATATGATATGTATTAAAACATATCATCAACATATATTTTAAGAGAAATATATATACTGATGAAAACATTGAAATAAATAAATAGGGAAAGAAGGAAGGAGTTCCTATAACCATGAATGTGTTCATATAAACATCTGGTTTTATCCAAAGTTGATAGTGTGATTTTGGGGTAGCAAGAAGAATAAGATATTTAATGGTTTCTGTATGCAGTGAGTTTTGGAGATCTGTCCTCTAAATATATCACATTGTTTTTTTGAAGAGTTTAATATAAAATAAATTTGTTTTGTTTTTATTATGATGATCCTGTTGGATAAAATATGAGACTTATCCTTTTTTAAGTAAAACCACCGTTAAAAGAACACCGTCATCACATATAGTATTTTCTATATTTCATTGATACCATCAAGATATATTGAATTCTGTGAGTGTATTTTATTTTTTAGGATGCATGAGAACATGATAATAACTAGAACAAATATATTGTGTTGATAATTTTATATTAGTGGAAAATCTATATATAAGAATAATATAATAATTTATCAAGGACTAGACACTAACATTAACACCCGACCGTTTAAAAAAAATTATACCTTTGTTCTTCCTTTACATTCATTTCATTTAATTATGGATTAGAAATCTACTCATGGGGATCATGTCCTAATTAAATGAATTAAATTTTGTATGTAGACTACACTCATTAACCCCACCTCCTTGTAGACATTTTATCCACTAATACTAATAGACATATCAGCCAAGGGAGTTCAACTAATATATAGTGGACCCCATTCCCTATGTTAAATAGTGGATACCACACCCTACTTGTAGGATATTATAGAGGATCCCACACACTGAGTAATTGTGGGGATACATAAATATATATTAAAACCAAACTATATATAGAGGATACTATACATTGATTAATAGGGATACATTACCCTTAACATGGGCTAAGAAAGAGGGTCCCATACCCAGGAATACAAGTTATACATGACTTTACCTATAAACAACTTTCTATTAGAGGACACCACATGCTAGGTAATTGGGGGATACCTAATACCACATAGAATTGATGAACAATATAATCACTATTTTCATACCATCCATTATTGGATATCTAAATGTGAAGAGAGTAAAATTATCCTATCAACTCCCATATCATTCCTAATATAAATGTGTAGTATACGACTATATTGTATGAATAAATTATTTGAAGAAACCAAATAAGTTAGACTATTAAAAAGCCCATATCCATGTGTTGAGTAATGGATATGTCAAGTCACTATTACTATAATGAGTACACAACATATGGCATAGTGTACAAAACATATATCTCCATTTGGTTTACATGACATGTATAGCTAGAGGGAACATAGTCATGTTCCATCACTATATATCATGTGGTCTTATGCCACTATATGTGTATGGAAAAATGGCCAACTGGGTATATAATCCATGTACAAGCCATGTTTCCAGCTTCAAGGTATGTGATGTGTACCGTTAATCACATGGTGCATGGTATTTAAATCACTCTAAAACTATATCCATTGTATCACCCAATATAAAAAATATATGTTCTTATGTACTACACATTTTTTAGTGGGATTTTCATCACTTATACACCAATGAATTTTTTAAAATCTTAATTCCACTACAAATATACCCACTAATCATGAAAAAATCAAATCTAATATACTACCTAAGATATTATAACCTCTTACAATTGGGTTCTTAAAATTATTACCCAATGAAATAATCCATTGAAACATTTATTTCTACCCTTATGCACCATCACACCACAACCAACTCCCATGATCACACAACCCTTCACATCCACGACCATCCAATTATTCCACCTCTATCTAAACTTGCCATTGATCGACCAAAAATTCTCAAGGTTTCGGTATACGATCATGTCCTAAACCAAACAAAAACTATTTGAACAACCATCCCAATAGGAGGATAGAGATGATAAAACTATGAATGGTGGGAGAAATCCATGAAAAAACAAATGTTATTATCAAATGTGTGGTTAATTTTCTCATCGTCGCCTCTCTCCTCGGCTGGGCTTTGATTCCATCCTTGGTCTCCCCGAGTATTCACAATGTGGCAGTTTAGTGAATGGTGGAATCATAGGTGTGTGGCAAGGATGGATTTTCTATTGTGGGTTCAATGTCGGCTTCCATATTCTCCGCACTGTGGGGCTGTAGTCCGATGCAGTGTCAGGGTCATGGTCCTTCTCTGTGGCGATGGAGACTTGATCTGGTGTGTCGTGGTCGAGACCCACTACAGAGACAAGGTTGTTCCTATTCTACGCGTTGTTGGGGTTTTTATCTGTAGCACTGGGATCTAGGTCCGGTTTCTCTGCGGTGTTGGGTCCATGCTTCGGTGCTCCTCTGGGTGTGTGATCCAGTGCGGCATGCAGTCGATCTGGGGCGGCGCCGATTTGTTTTGGCTTAAGGGTCTTGCTCTAACCTTCCAAGACATACCTTCTTCTTCTGCAGCGGTGGGGGAAACTTGAGTGTTGTGGAGTCGCGATCTGCTTCCCCGGAAAGCGTTCATGTTCCAGTTCTGTGACATAGGGGTTTGTCCATCATATGCATCATGTACAAGATGTTGTCCTTGGTTTCTTGTTGTGTTATTTGTGTGTAGGGATGAGGGCAGTGATGGGTGTTGCGGTGATGAATGTGGGATTCTTTTGATTTTCATGTTGTGTTTCATTAGTAGTGAAAATGTGTTGTGTTCATTGTCATGGTTTAATGGGTTTCTTTGGGATGAATTGGATTTGCTGGAATCTCTTGTATTTGGGTTTTCACTACTTCAGAGATGCAGGAATGAGTTTTTCAGAGTGAAATATGGTTTGAGGGTGCACTGCGGTTACCTACGGAGCTGGGTGCCGCATCTGGATGATCTGGCCTTCCTCACTCTGGTATGTTCATAACCCTTGGGGATGTGCTCTTTCAGGGCCCATTTCACTTCACTGGAGGGTTGGGCGGAATCCAACAGGAGTTCGCCGATGGGTTTGTGGATTTGGGCTGGGGTTGACGGTCGTATCATTGGGCATTGGAGGAGACCATCTCGGAGGTTTTTCTTGCTCTCCTGATGTTTGTTTCCCCTTGTTCATGGTAAATCATCCTTTCTTGGTGACTTCAGCTCCATCTTTGATGGTTTTTAATTTTGAAGTCTGGACTGGATTTTATCTATTGTGATTGTATGTTTTCAATTGGTGAAGTGGTGAATTGGTGATGTGGTGAGGTCATGTATAGTTTCTTACTTTTTCCATAAATGTGTTTTCATAATTAAAAAACAATTCTTGGTTAGGATGGAAACAACATATTTCATTTACAATGATTATTAATCCATACAATATTGAATCATTAACAAATATGAAACATGAATCCACCATAACTGATCCTTTCTAAGCCTGTTCACCAAATATCTTCCTCCGTATGAACATCATTCCACAACATGTAATGAAAAGAATCCAAAATACTATTAAATTAATAGAGGAAGAGTTTGTTTTCAAGGTTAAATCTAGTTGGAGAACATGTATACCAACATTAAAAGAGTATTATAGATAGTTTTCATATAATATCAGTACATCTAAACTATACCCTGACATTGAACATTTCACCAGATTTTATGCCATCCACGAATAACATAAAAGACAACACGCTATTCAGAATTCACATTATATTCTATTAATCCTCCATCCAATCTCGGACATGTACCATTATCACTAAATTATGGAACAAGAGAAACATGATCCTTCCACCAAACTTCATAAACAACAATTTGAAATAATCCCATGTTTGTATATTGATCTCTGATAGACTAACTCCTAATGTCAATGATAGATTGATTTTCTTGTAATCACTTATTCACATAAGCTACCAATGAGAATATGAGAAGAAAATTAACCACACAAACATCTCAACATCATTTACTTGTTCATTGTGTAGGAAAATACATCACAATTTTTAGTGGATTGTTTTCAATATTAATATTACCATACTATGTTTGATCGGTATCATAGGAGAACACCTTCCCATGTGTTCCAAAACCGCATCCTCTCAAGAATATATCTTCCTCCATCACATAGAATTGGTTTCCATCTTTCGTGTACACCCAAAATGATTCATGGGCATGCTATACTAGGGCACATGAAATACTAAGGACAATGATCTAGTAGAGGATCCTTCACTCAAATTTCCCATAACCAATTCTAATAGATACATCATTATATTATACCTGTATACATGAGAAGTGAATTCCTTTTTTCACCTTTAGGGAACCCATATAGGTTCAAATTTAATGTATATTTGATAATTATGAATAAAAAAATTGACACCTTAACCTCTGTGTTCTCTATCACACAATGCATGGGTATTGAATTATCACAATCAATTTAAGTTGAGAAACATTTGCCTCTACACATGACCATAGAAACTCCAGAGATAACTAGTAATATATTTCCATCATCACTTGACACAAGGTAATCCAATAAGAATAACAAATAACTAAGACACTTCTATGAAACTATAATCTTACCAAACTTAATATATTTTATTTTAAAAAGAGTAAAATTTATACACGAGACCAAATCCCACACAATGAATGTTTTGTTTGTTTATAAAATGCACTATGTTTATGACTGGAGAAATTACCAATGCATGATAAGTTCTATATCAAAAATTCTAAATGGAATTTTTTTCTTACAAAGGGTAGTTTACCATCCTATTAATAAAAATTGAAAATTCATCCCAAAAATTAAAGATGATTAATGAACTAATGTCTTGATGGGGGTCAACTAGAGGTCACCCTTCAAAAGAACATTCAGATTACTAAACATTCAATGGATGAATATTTATATACATAAACTATAAGGCCCCAGCCTTAAACCATAATTAATCTTGAGTTATTACAAGATTACACGTTGAGGATATTTTCATGTTTAGAGTTTTAGAGAATTAGATCATAAAACATGCATTACATTCCACATATAAACAAAGTGGTTACATAAAGATAGTATTATTCATTCCCATAAATGGAAACACATTTAAAATAAAACATGGATTATTTCTTGACACATCCTTGACTCTATCATCTTATCATGTACCTTTCCCTTGACCTGTGAAAAACATTTCAAAAACATGGGATGAGCATAAAAACTCAGTATGGGTTATAAAAAAAGGAAACATGGAAAGGAAACATGAGTTCATATATACATAAGAATGAAATCATACTTTACCCATAAAACATAGTCACTTTAACATACCTCATAAAATCATGAATAAATCATAGAAATCATAAGACATAAAGGTAACTTGAGGCATTCATAACATTCTTACGTAGGGAGTAACCCTCTTGGTTACGTTTGGAATACCCATCACAGTATATTCCCTAGATCTCTTTGGAGAAACCTTAACGTTTCATTCCTTCGCGTTACCCAATGCATTGGAGAGCTATAACGGGCTCACCCGCCCTTAGTTTATCACGGAACCACCCGTCCTCATAATAATGCCCAAGAACCATAACATAATCATATCACATAAAACATGCATAAAGGAAACATAACATTTCCACATTTCAATCACCAGATATCAATACAACACATTGATACAATAAAAACATTATGAAAACCATTTTCAATACCAAAGTAAAACATGGTATTTTTTTCGTTTTTTTTTTAAAAAAGGTATGGCTTGTAGAGGAATCTGAAACTCAAATAACGGTCACGACGGCGGAGAAGTCGTTGTCGCCGCATACGTAAGACAAAAACATTCCATTTTTTCTTTTAGTAAACGCTTCGTATATAAAAGATTCCTTTTGAATAAACGTAAAAGTCAAAGGGCTTTATACACCGTATAAAAGAAAGTTGTGTGTAAAATAAAATATGCCTCAACGAAAGGAGATTGAGACGAAGTCCCATACCTCATATCCGACTTGACCCGACCGTTCTTTAATCTCCTGAATAATAAACTTGAGTTAATCTCTACTTGATTAAGAACCTTTTTCAAGTTCATTATTCCTTTTATACCATGTTATGGACAACATGTAATCATTTAAGTTAATAATGTTCATTTTTTCGGTATTTGGTTCTTAAGTCAAAAATAGACTTCTTACACGTACATGTTGTTTATTTGGTCAAAGGTTCATTATATCCAGAATGATATTAATGATTTGGATAACATATACATCATATATATTCAGCATATACATGTATTTATAATATTACATCACATTTAGAGGTAAGAAATGAAATGCACCGTTCATGGAGACGGTAAGCCGTACGTACGCATGAACGCTACTTCCATTTCTATTTCGTATTTTTTTTGGAATGGAATCATAATTATATAAGAGTATATTATAATTCCAGTATAATAACATATATAATATCATTAACTTTATCATTTAAACATCCCACATATGGTATTAACGAATCAAATCACTTTTAGGGGGCGGTAGTCCGCACTTCCTAAAATGAAGATATCGTGTTTACCCATAATGGAAACCATAAACGTATTCCCAAAATTAAAAAAACAGAAGCTTAAGGAAAACATAAACATATTATATATCATATATAAAAATAGTTACATCATAATGGCCACCTTTGAAGGTGTTAAATGAGTATTGAACAATCATCGTTTCGGGAGGCAGAATTTCTCCATCCACGGAAACCGTATGTTCTTTAACCATTTGATGTAGTTTTGTGAGAGTGTAGCTCAAATAAATCTTATAACAACATCCTAGTATATTGAATATACTGGTTTTGTTACAAAAGAAGTAAATAAAAAGATTTTAGGGGGTTGGAGAAGCAAAATAAAACAAATGAACATGAGAGAATGAATTACCTTAAAAAGTGTAACTCCTTTTGATTTGAGCCTAAAGGCTTCCTTTGAAAGGATTATGCCCAAAGGGAATACTCTAGGATGAGGAGAGGGATATGGAGAGAGAAAATGGGCAGGGGTTGGCCGATCCAAAGGCTTGAGGAGTGTGTGAAATGAGGTAGAGGTGGGGGCCTTTTATAAGAGGAGAGGAGGGGCACTTTTGCAAAGTAAAGAAATATTATTTTATTTGATAATGTTTTTCGGTTTAAAAAGGTCCCACATTGATAGAATTCTTGGATAAGGTGATAATGGTTCTATATCCACTCATCCAATTGGTTTTGTACATGTGTAGTTTATATATTTTACATTATCTTTCTATTTTATTTAAATTGTCAAATAATGATGTCATCACTACATCATTATTATGTCATAAATAATTAAATTTATTTAATGTCTAAAAATTATAAAACAAATACTATGATATAGGAAATCTTTTTATCTTTCCAATGACTATTTATAATCAAAATTTGGACCTGTATAACCCCACTTAAAAATTGTTTTCGTAAAACATATTTTGTTTGTATCATTTTCACTTTAACATTAAATAAAAAGTAATTTATGTCATTTACCAACAAAAGTGGATCCATGGGGTCCCCAAGTTGACCCATGGAATGCCATGGTCGGCCATGACACAACCAATGAGTTTGGGACATGTTTCTAGGTCATTTCATTTTATTAAAGCATTATTTATACCTTAAACTACACTAATTACCACTAATCGCGATTAAAAACTTAATAAGTTACTATTCACCAAAAAATTATTTTAATCTCATTGAACCACATTTTACTTCTTAATGACAACCATGTATGTCATATTTTCAAAATTCAGTACACATTAGTGGTAAACTTTCATTTAACTGAAAAATCAGTTTGCTTGATTACCACTTAGTGGTTTCACTATTCATCAAAAATTGAAGTTTTTCAGAAAATTACCAAAAATTCACCTTAAGCTATATTTGATATTCCGAATTCAAAAATGAAGTCTATTTTACAAAATTCAAATCATATAAGTCAAATTAATTAATTCAATAATTAATTCCTGCTGCCTGAGTAAATAGCGTGTTTTTACAAAACAATAAGTATCAAAAGATTGACACCAGTTTAAGTCTAATTTCAAAGTGAAATTGATTCCAATGACCACCATTGGATAAAATTGTAAAAATATATTCATATTACACATTAAGACCAATTCAAAAGATAATCTAATCATATAAATAAATTAGATTAAAAAGCAGTTTTGATGTAAAATGCAGTATTTTTCACTATTCATTAAAAAATGAACATTGTCAGAAAAATACCAAAAATTCACACAAGGTAAATTTTGATGTCCCAATCATAAAGAATAAGTTTATTTTGACAAAAATAGTTTATAAAATTGTCAAAATATAGATTAAAAAATGGTTTGCCATCAAATGGCAGAAAAAACAATCTTTTAAGAATATTAGTGTATTCCATGCATAAGATTGTATTTATTTTCATTTTAAGCCTCTATAACACTATCTTAATCATTAATAGACATAGATAAAATTATCTATTATTCATTACTTACTTGGGATGTTACATCCTTCCCCCCTTTAGAAAATTGCGTCCCCGCAATTTATTTACTTATCGAATAAATGGGGGTACTTATCCCTCATTGCATTTTCAGATTCCCATGTTGCCTCTTCAATCATGTGGTTTTTCCACAAAACCTTTACCTGGTGAATCACCTTATTCCGTAACACTTGCTCCCTGTGGTCAAGAATCTGGACCAGTTGTTCCTCATAAGATAGGTTCTCTTCCAGCTGAACTACCTCTGGACTCAAAACATGAGATGGATCTGGCATATACTTTCTCAACATCGAAACGTGAAAAACATTGTGTACCTGAGATAAACTCGGAGGTAAAGCCACTCGGTATGGAAATGATCCAACTCTCTCCAGAATTTCGTATGGTCCAATAAACCTTGGACTCAACTTTCCTTTCTTACCAAATCTCATCACACTTTTCCAAGAAGAAACCTTGAGAAAAACATGATCACCTACCTCGAAAGATAGATCCTTCCTCTGGTTATCCGCATAACTCTTCTGCCTGCTCTGAGCTGTTCTCATGTGTTTCTGAATCAGTTGAACTTTTTCTGCCATCTCTTCTACCAATTCTGGTCCCATCAACTTTCTTTCACCCACTTCATCCCAGAAAGCTGGAGTTCGACACCGCTTCCCATATAATGCCTGAAATGGTGCAATCTGTATACTGGAATGGAAACTGTTATTATATGAAAATTCAACCAAAGAAAGATGTTGGTCCCAACTTCCCTGATAATCCATAGAACAAGCTCGTAGCATATCCTCCAATGTCTGAATTGTTCGTTCTGACTGCCCATCTGATTGAGGATGAAAAGCTGTACTAAAATTTAATTCAGTACCCAACGACTTCTGAAGGCCTTTCCAAAAGATAGAAGTAAACCTGGGATCACGATCTGATACAATGGAGAGAGGAACTCCATGTAACCTGACTATCTCTTTAAGATACAAACGGGAAAGTTGATCAAGATAGAAAGTATCTCGTATAGCAAGGAAATGAGCATATTTGGTCAAGCGATCAACAATAACCTAGATTGCATTATTACCTCAAGATGTCTTCGGTAATCCAACAACAAAGTCCATGGATATATTCTCCCATTTCCACTCTGGCACTGGTAAAGGCTGAAGCATCCCTTTTGGTAACTGCCGCTCTGCTTTAACCTGCTGACAAGTCAAACACTTCACAGTAAAATCAGCAATATCTCTTTTCATTCCATCCCACCAGTAATACTCCCGCAGATCTCTATACATCTTAGTACTTCCCGGATGAACTGAAAACGGAGAACTATGAGCTTCACATAACAACTCTCTCTTCAACTGTGAATCACAAGGCACACACAATCTCTTCCCAAATCTCAAAACACAATCACTATCAATGTTGAATTCAGGAAACTTACCTTTCTGAACCAGCTCTACCCTTTTCTGCAACTCACTGTCTTGCTTCTGTGCTTGCTTGATTCTATCTGATAGAGATGATCTCACTGATACCTGAAACAAAACAGAAGGACTTCCTGCACCAACAACTTCTATGCCAAAGTTCATCAATTCCTTGACCAAAGGATCACGTTCCAAACGCAACATTGTTAATGAAGCATTACTTTTCCGACTCAAAGCATCAGCCACTTTATTTGCTTTTCCCGGATGCTAATGAATTGTACAATCATAATCTTTGATTAATTCTAGCCATCTCCTATGTCTCATGTTTAAATCTTTCTGAGTGAATATATACTTTAAACTTTTTTGATCAGTATATATTTCTCACTTTACTCCATACAAATGATGCCTCCATATTTTTAAAGCAAAAACAACAGCAGCTAATTCCAAATCATGTGTAGGGTAATTTACCTCATGATTTTTCAACTGTCGTGAAGCATAAGCAATTACCTGATCATTCTGCATTAGGACGCAACCAAGTCCTTTCAATGAAGCATCACTGTATATAACAAACTCACCATTCCTGGAAGGTAGTGCCAAAACTGGAGCATTAACCAATCTTCTTTTCAATTCCTGAAAACAATCATCACATTCTTTTGTCCAGATAAACTTAACACCCTTCCGAGTTAGCTTAGTCATTGGACTAGATAACCGTGAAAAATTTCTAACAAACCTTCGGTAATAGCCCGCCAAACCAAGGAAGCTATGAATCTTGGTTACATTTGTGGTTCTTGGCCATTCTTCCACAACTTTTGTTTTTGCAGGATCAACAGTTATTCCATCTTTAGAAACAATGTGACCAAGGAAAGAAATTTGTTGCAACCAAAACTCACACTTGCTGAATTTCCCATACAGTTTCTTTTCTTTTAAGGTTTTCAAGATAACCCTTAAATGTTTTTCATGCTCCTCTTTACTTTTAGAAAACACCAAAATATCATCAATGAAAACCACCACAAACTTATCCAAAAACTCATGGAAAATTCTATTCATTAAGTCCATGAATACAGCAGGTGCATTGGTTATCCCAAAAGGCATTACTACAAATTCATAATGGCCATATCTCGTACGGAACGCGGTCTTCGGAATATTTGCCTCCTTAACCTTCAGCTGATGGTACCCCGATCTCAAGTCAATCATTGAAAAAAAACTGAGCTCCCTGGAGCTGATCAAACAAATCATCGATATGAGGCAAAGGATATATGTTCTTAACAGTGATATTATTCAAGGCTCTATAATCAATGCAAAGTCTCATAGAACCATCTTTCTTTTTAACAAATAAAACAGGATCACCCCATGGTGATGTGCTAGGTCTGATGAAACCTTTCTCTAATAAATCTTGCAATTGCTCCTTCAACTCTAAAAGTTCAATTTGTGCCATTCGATAAGGGGGTTTTGAAATTGGCTTAGCATCAGGAACTAAGTCAACAGTAAACTCAACTTCCCGATCTGGTATTATTCCAGGCAACTCATCAGGAAAAACATCAGGATACTCATTTACCACTCGCACATCATTAATTTGAACAGTTCCTTTATTTTCAACGACGTGTGCAAGGTAACATTCATTTCCATCTTTTACAAGTTTCTCGGCCTCTTGATATGTTATCAAAAGTAAAGGTTCATTCTTGTAAAAAAACTGAAAGTCTTTCTGAAAAGAAACTTATTTAGCTCTACAGTCAATCTTAGCATGGTAAATAGAGAGCCAATCCATACCCAGGATAACATCAAACTCTACTAAAGGTAGAACAATAAGGTTTGCAAGTAGGTTCTTTCCACAGATAAGGATAGGAAGATTCTTATAAATTCTTTTTGCCTCAACATTCCCCCCAGGTGTTTTTACCAAAAGTTCAGGAGTCATTTCTTGAGATGGTATTCCCATTTTACTAGAAAAGGTTTCAGAGATGAAAGAATGTGTAGACCCTGAATCAAACAACACACTGGAATAATCTGAAAAAACAAACAAAGTACCTGATACAACTTCATTTGATGGCCCGACATCTGCTGAAGTAGTTGCAAAGGATTTCACCACCCCTTTCTGCTTGTAGTCTAACTGCTTCCCATCACTCAAGATCTTTGTCGGACACTCGTTTGCATAGTGACCCATCTCATTGCACTTATAACATTTCACTAACTGTAAATAAAATTTGTTCTTACCTTCACCTTGATCCTTTTCAATGCAATCACGAGCCTTATGTCCCATCTTACCACATCGGTAGCACTTCCCAGAATTCAGAAGACATTCCCCAGCATGCCTTTTTCCACATTTATCACAAACTGGAAACTTAGTTCTCTTACCATCAGACTTTTTTGAAGAATTATTACTTTTCTCCTGCCACCTCGGCCTCTTCTTCTGCTGGTTGTTATAGAAAACTTGGTCATCGGCAAACTCCATTTCCACCTTCTCAGCACATCGAACAAGCTTTTCATAACTTTTAAACTCACGAGAAGCTAATGCCCTTCGATACTTTGGCTTTAATCCTGAGTAAAAACGATTGATTTTACTATCAAGGTCCCGGATAAAATTTGGAGCATACCTTGCCAATCGAGTGAACCTTTCTTCATAGGCAGCCACTGAGTCTTCCTCTTGCCTCAATTCCAATAATTGCTTTTCCATCCTAAGTTGAACAGCCTTTGGAAAATACTTCTCAAGAAACATACCTTTGAATTCATCCCAGTCAAGAGCATCAATCTCATCGGCATCCCTGATATTTTTAACTATAGACCACCACTGATCTGCTTCACCCTCCAAACGGTAAATATCAAGACTAACCTTTTGATTTTCTGAACACCCCATGACATCAAAAATCTTCTCCAGTGCTCTAATCCACCCTTCATCTAGCACAGGGTCAGATGATCCTCTGAATGATGGTGGATGTTTCCTCATGAAATGTTCCACCACTGACATGTTCCTCTGCGGTTGATCTGGCTGATCTCGTGCATGGATACCACCGCAATTTATCGCTTGAGTCAACTGCGCCATTACTGCAACAAACTGTTCAGTTCCAATTCTGACCATTTCTGAATGCTGATTCGGAAGGTTATTTCCTTCTGTATGCCTTCCTAGCACTGCTTCCCTGTTTCCTCTGCGGAAAACCATTCTGAACAAACATGTCTTAGATGAAGCAACATGGTAATCTTTAAATGCTATATCATTTCGAAAAAAAAATATTTTTGGATAATCATTTAATAGAATTCTAACTCCTAAAGTTATCTAAACCGACCTTTGATACCAACTATAAGGCCCCAGCCTTAAACCATACTTAATCTTGAGTTATTACAAGATTACACATTGAGGATCTTTTCAGGTTTAGAGTTTTAGAGAATTAGATCATAAAACATGCATTACATTCCACATATAAACAAAGTGGTTACATAAAGATAGTATTCTTCATTCCCATAAATGGAAACACATTTAAAATAAAACATGGATTATTTCTTGACACATCCTTGACTCTATCATCTTATCATGTACCTTTCCCTTGACCTGTGAAAAACATTTCAAAAACTTGGGATGAGCATAAAAACTCAGTATGGGTTATAAAAAAAAGGAAACATGGAAAGGAAACATAAGTTCATATATACATAAGAATGAAATCATACTTTACCCATAAAACATAGGCACTTTAACATACCTCATAAAATCATGAATAAATCATAGAAATCATAAGACATAAAGGTAACCTGAGGCATTCATAACATTCTTACGTAGGGAGTAACCCTCTTGGTTACGTTTGGAATACCCATCACAGTATATTCCCTAAATCTCTTCGGAGAAACCTTAACGTTTCACTCCTTCGCGTTACCCAATGCATTAGAGAGCTATAACGGGCTCACCTGCCCTTAGTTTATCACGGAACCACCCGTCTTCATAATAATGCCCAAGAACGATAACATAATCATATCACATAAAACATGCATAAAGGAAACATAACATTTCCACATTTCAATCACAAGATATCAATACAACACATTGATACAATAAAAACATTATGAAAAGCATTTTCAATACCAAAGTAAAACATGGTATTTTTTTCGTTTTTTTTTTAAAAAAGGTATGGCTTGTAGAGGAAGCCGAAACTCAAATAACGGTCACGACGGCGGAGAAGTCGTTGTCGCCGCATACGTACGACAAAAACATTCCCTTTTGTCGTTTAGTAAATGCTTTGTATAGAAAAGATTCCTTTTGAATAAACATAAAAGTCAAAGGGCTTTATACACCATATAAAAGAAAGTTGTGTATAAAATAAAATATGCCTCAACGAAAAGAAATTTAGACGAAGTCCCATACCTCGTATCCGACTTGACCCGACCGTTCTTTAATCTCCTGAATAATAAACTTGAGTTAATCTCTACTTGATTAAGAACCTTTTTCAAGTTCATTATTCTTTTTATACCATGTTATGGACAACATGTAATCATTTAAGTTAATAATGTTCATTTTTTCGGTATTTGGTTCTTAAGTCAAAAATAGACTTCTTACACGTACATGTTGTTAATTTGGTCAAAGGTTCATTATATCCAGAATGATATTAATGATTTGGATAACATATACATCATATATATTCATCATATACATGTATTTATAATATTACATTACATTTAGAGGTAAGAAATAAAATGCACCGTTCATGGAGACGGTAAGCCGTACGTACGCATGAACGCTACTTCCATTTCTATTTCGTATTTTTTTGGAATGGAATCATAATTATATAAGAGTATATTATAATTCCAGTATAATAACATATATAATATCATTAAATTTATCCTTTACACATCCCACATATGGTATTAACGAATCAAATCACTTTTAGGGGGCGGTAGTCCGCACTTCCTAAAATGAAGATATCGTATTTACCCATAATGGAAACCATAAAGGTATGCCCAAAATTAAAAAAAACAGAAGCTTAAAGAAAACATAAACATATTATATATCATATATAAAAATAGTGACATCATAATGTCCACCTTTGAAGGTGTTAAATGAGTATTGAACAATCATCGTTTCGGGAGGCAGAATTTCGCTATCCACGGAAACCGTATGTTCTTTAACCATTTGATGTAGTTGTGTGAGAGTGTAGATCAAATAAATCTTATAACAACATCCTAGTATATTGAAGATACTGGTGTTGTTACAAAATAAGTAAATAAAAAGAGTTTATGGGGTTGGAGAAGCAAAATAAAACAAATGAACATGAGAGAATGAATTACCTTAAAAAGTGTAACTCCTTTTGATTTGAGCCTAAAGGCTTCCTTTGAAAGGATTCTGCCCAAAGGGAATCCTCTAGGATGAGGAGAGGGATATGTAGAGAGCAAATGGGCAGGGGTTGGCCGAGCCAAAGGCTTGATAAGTGTGTGAAATGAGGTAGAGGTGGGGGCCTTTTATAAGAGGAGAGGAGGGGCACTTTTGGAAAGTAAAGAAATATTACTTTATTTGATAATGTGTTTCGGTTTCAAAATGTCCCACATTGATATAATTCGTGGATAAGGTGATAAGGGTTCGAAATACACTCATCCAATTGGTTTTGTACTTGTGTAGTTTATAGATTTTACATTATCTTTCTATTTTATTTAAATCGTCAAATAATGATGTCATCGCTACATCATTATTATGTCATAAATAATTAAATTTATTTAATGTCTAAAAATTATAAAACAAATACTATGATATAGTAAATATTTTTATCTTTCCAATGACTATTTATAATCAAAATTTTGACCTGTATAACCCCACTTAAAAATTGTTTTCGTAAAACATATTATGTTTATGTCATTTTCACTTTAACATTAAATAAAAAGTAATTTATGTCATTTCCCAACAAAGGTGGATCCATGGGGTCCCCAAGTTGACCCATGGAATTTCATGGTCGGCCATGACACAACCAATGAGGTTGGGACATGTTTCTAGGTCATTTCATTTTATTAAAGCATTATTTATACCTTAAACTACACGAATTACCACTAATCGCGATTAAAAACTTAATAAGTTACTATTCACCAAAAAATTATTTTAATCTCATTGAACCACATTTTACTTCTTAATGACAACCATGTATGTCGGATTTTCAAAATTCAGTACACATTAGTGGTAAACTTTCATTTAACTGAAAAATCAGTTTGCTTGATTACCACTTAGTGGTTTCACTATTCATCAAAAATTGAAGTTTTTCAGAAAATTACCAAAAATTCACCCTAAGCTATATTTGATATTCCGAATTCAAAAATGAAGTCTATTTTACAAAATTCAAATCATATAAGTAACATTAATTAATTCAATAATTAATTCCCGCTGCCAGAGCAAATAGCGTGTTTTTACAAAACAATAAGTATCAAAAGATTGACACCAGTTTAAGTCTAATTTCAAAGTGAAATTGATTCCAATGACCATAATTGGATAAAATGGTAAAAATATATTCATATTATACATTAAGACCAATTCAAAAGATAATATAATCATATAAATAAATTAGATTAAAAAGCAGTTTTGATGTAAAATGCAGTATTTTTCACTATTCATTAAAAAAATGAACATTGTCAGAAAAATACCAAAAATTCACACAAGGTAAATTTTGATGTCCCAATCATAAAGAATAAGTTTATTTTGACAAACATAGTTTATAAAATTGTCAAAATATAGATTAAAAAATGGTTTGCCATCAAAAGGCAGAAAAAACAATCTTTTAAGAATATTAGTGTATTCCATGCATAAGATTGTATTTATTTTCATTTTAAGCCTCTATAACACTATCTTAATCATTAATAGACATAGATAAAATTATCTATTATTCATTACTTTCTTGGGATGTTACATAAACACAATGAATATTACTTTCTTAGCAGCTGATGGATAATTGTCTTATTATACATATGGTTATCTCTACTCAATACCTCATGGGTGGGGCTCCACTCCCTATTATAGAAAAATCTGTCTCTCTCTATTGAATTGAAACACCTCATTAAACTAGTAATGGGTAAAATTTTCAATCCATGATGGGTATTTCAACACCTATTTCCTATTGTAGTTTTTTCCTAGATCCAACATCCATATAGTTTTATGATATATATATATTAATGTTTTACAATTAATTAAAATCATATAACATAATAAGAGTTATTAAGTGTAACATTTGATGTTATAATTTCCCTAGAGTATTCAATTGACTAAAAGGACATGGTTGTTTTAAAGTTCCCCAGACCTATCCACTTAGGTCTAGTGGTAAAAACATTATAGATCCCGGATTAGTGTGATATCACTAAGAGGGGTAGCGGTTAATTAATTACCACTTTTATATTTAAAACATTTTTCTTTGGAATTCATCCTATGTGGTCAGTTAAATACTCGATCTACTCTTATTATGTACCTTAATCATACTCTAAATAATATTATAAATTAATGTAACAATACTCATTGGATTATATTTTTGGGAAGAATGACCCACTCCATTCCTTTTTTGTTATTCCCCCATCATGTATTTCCCAATCCATCTGAAGCATAATACAAATAGTAATTGATTATACTCCAAATTAAAATTTGCTGATACCCCAGGATCTAATCTTCCACCATTAATTTATTATACCCCCTAACATCACATTATTTTAAATTATTTTTTATACCATGAAATCAAAAAGTTTCTATAAACTATTTATACCCCCTAAAAGAATCCATCATCATTATATGGCTTGATAAACAATAGAAATATATTTTGGTGATCCAAATCCATGAGCATGATGGACCCAAATTTTAGTTTACAATTCATGTACCATTTCCCAGATATTAGTCTTTCTAAAAAAGATCCAATCACATTATAAAATCATATTACTTAGTTTTATAAAATTGTTGTGAAAGAGTTATCTATTCTTATTAATAAAGACCTGAACTCACATTATTTTTGAAATATATGGTAATAATTTATAATTAATAATACACACATGAATTGTATGGGAACATGAAAATATTACTTTCCTCGATATTTTATGTGATTTCCAATTATTTTTTGAGAAAATAATTTATCATATATTGTCTTAATGCATGTAAGAATGTTGAATATTTTATTCATTCCATGTATTATATCACTCTTTCTTAGTTTCTTCTTAACACACATTAATATATATATGAAGAATATGGAATATTGTATATTTAAACTCTCCAACTATATAGTAGTATACCCCATATATCAACCATCTCCTTCAAAAACTAATATCATCATGAAAGGTTAAGTACCTTAAATATCATTAATGCAACAAGGTCGGGCTTCTGATATATCATGTTCACTACATATAGGTGTGAAATGAAAACCATAATGGATTTATTTAATGGTATAATAAAAGCATCTTAGTATATTAATAAATAACATTCAGTGTGCTTAATAGAAGTCAAGGACCCATATAATTTCTTCCCTATGATGAAAGATAAACGCATCATGGGATGTATTCTACCCTTCATGAAATACAAATTTCACAGTTGTTATATTTTATATAAAAAATAATCTTTCTATAATGTGGTAGCAACCCTCTCATCATTTCTACTTCTCCTTTTATATGTTTTATCAAATAATCTATACACAACATCAGTACTAATATTTATTCCATGTCAATTATATCATTAAAAATAAAACAAATGTTCCCTGTTAGGGATTTCTAAAATAACTAGAAATTTTAGATTATTTTGAAGAATATTACACACAAAAAATCTGAAAACTTCTTGCTGGAATCCTCCTGGTTTTGTGCTCACATGAATATGATGAGAGTCTTATGAATCATTAAAAAAACTCATCTATAAAGAACATATACCCAATTGATCATCTAAAAAATATATTTTCATAATTGAAATTTGGGTTTTCTTAAAACTTATTATGTATAAAAGATGAATATTACATGAATGGATGGCCTACATCTCCTCACCATAGAACCATGAACATTCCAAATTTTCTAGATAATGGCAGTCGCTACACTGTAAGAACTCCAGCGTACTGGAATACATAGACATCATGAGTTAGAATATAACACTAACACTAATCGATAATCTCATATGAATTTTATTGTATGATGAGTGTTTTATCCATATATATTTAAATAGATTTATAGTACCTAATTTTTTATACATCCCACAAAACCTTCTTTGTTATTTATCTCACTCGCATTTTAACCAATCCATGCTTCTAGAATTGGGAGCCCAGGAGTCAAGGATAGCACCTAGGACACACACATTCCACACGCTGTCGTGTCACTCCACACAGTGGCTCGACATGTACTTGTAAAAATCCTCATATCCATATATTCAATCAACAATGTGGCTCCCTTTGTGAACATTAATAGCCCAAAATCTCATCATTCTCTCATGTATGGCTAGGATGATCCTCTCCCATATGGTTTACACCTTCGGTCCATCATGTTTGGTTATGGAAATAAGAGGTTATTAATGTCTTGACCAATTTATTGGAAAAATATTATATCAAATTCCTTCTTGAATTAACTTGTCATCATTAATTATTAGTGAATAAAAATAATTACATGGCCTTCACTTATTGTTTACTATCATATTATCATTCATGATGTTAATAATATGTACTCATTGGAACAATTCATTGAACATATGACCAGCGACAAAATCATCACAATTATATGTGCACAAATTTACATCCTTCTTCAATCACCAATATCCTAACATAAAATCAAAAAATGAAACAAAATCTTTATTTGTTTAAAATATCTCACCATTGAATTTTTTTAGTACCAAAAAGAAATTCATCATGTGAAATATATAAATATTTCTTTACTTATTCCCCCTATAGAAAATAAATAAAATGATGTTATTAGGGGAATTAATCCTAACTTAAATAATGATACAAAATTATTTCTCCATGCAATGAGATTTTAGTTAGTAAACCATAATTTGACGTGGGAAAACTCGGTGTAGAAAACAAGATTGAAGTTACCAAAGTGTCAAAGATATAGTTAAATAATATTTATCTATGATACCATCCATAATATCATTAAATTCATTTAATTGGATATCTAAACAAGATTATAATGATATATACTGAAAACATCATAATAAATACATTAAAACATTTCAAGTGTATAAAATACTAATCACACGAAAACGATTTTTTCTCCTGATCTTTAACTACCCCTTGTAAGTGTTTTGAAATAATCATGGAAGATGTTAAAATTTTATGATCATAACTCAGATTATGTAAATATCTCATGAAGGGAAACACTCCATTTATCATTATTTGAATATATATTCTCCATGATGAATATATATTTTCCTTAAATTCTAGGTATGTTATATCATGTAAAACAACAAAGGGAACAAGTAGGGACATTAGTTGTCTATAGATAACACATTCAGAATGAGAATTTCCTCTCAATTTATAATTATTATTCCTCTTAGATTTGTTTGAACATGTGATTTATTTTTCCTCATCATATAATAATTTCTATATAGATGTATTTTCATCTTGATAACTAAAATAATTATATTGTGATTTCCATATCATTTCCATGTTCTCTTCTTAGGCTGGATGGATTTCCCTATAATACATTGTACCATACAAAGTTTTTTAACTCAAAATTTTTACGTAATTTTTGTAGATTAATTCTCCCTAAATTTATCTTAATCTACTATGACCTATTTCTTTCATTTTTACATGGAAATGTTTGGATCTATCACAATTTTTTTTCTTCTCACATAATTCACTACTAATTTAATATTTATTCACTATATAAATTTTATTTTATTTACATTATAATGAATAATTATATGTAAGATATCTATTCATTTATTAATATTTTTACCTTCTCTACCACATCTTACACAAACATCATTGAATCACTCGTATTTGTACATTGTAATAGTTTATATAATTTCTGTATCATAGGATTCCTCATCTGATAAATTGATTTATTCTTTTTAGAAGTTATCCACTTAATTCAATTCTCTATCTTGGTAATGAAATGTTATACTAGAATTAATAATAATTATTAACAAAAATGACACAACACTAGTAGTATAATCTTAACCTTTATCTTCCAGACTAAAAAAGGGTTTTCACTAAATATTTTTATTGTTGTCTATCCACAGATGTGGGGTATTTCTACTCGAGAGAAAACCATCGGGATGGATCCTTCCACTATTACTTTTTAAATGATATTTTATAATTAATTTGATTGGTCCTATATGTTTTTATTATTTACTCTAAATATTACACTATTATAGAAGATGATTATACATTAATTATGAATAGGATATGAAAAACCTATCTCAGTTGGCCATTCATCAAAGTCGATCTTGATGATTCACCCTTAAGTTCAACTATTTGAGTGATGTATTATTTATTATTTTTCAACATATTTTTGAATGATATATGCAATGATTTTAACTGAGATACATTTTACTCGTTATTAGTAATCGTTTAACATAGAGGAATCACCATTTTATCAGTTTCAGCTATCATAGATGTATTTTATTTATTTTCTTCAACATGTGTTAATTCTTATTAGGAAATCTATTCATTTCTAAATAATTTTTCATCATAAATTTTTGTCTTAGATTAAAACTCAACTATATTTATCTTATTTCCTCTAATTTCATAAATATGTGTCTCTTTTTTAGTGAGATGTTCATTATTCACAAAGATGATCTTGACAATATATTTCTTTAGTATTTTATTAATCTTGTTGAGTTTAATATTTTCAAAATGATTAGATACTAGATTTTATTTAAATATACATTCTAGTTCTATTATTTCATCCCCTTCATCAAGTACAAATGATTCTTTATATTTATTATACTTTCACATAAAACACATTTAACTATTATATTATCTACCATCTTCAAACTCACTACTTGTTGATGAATATTATTCATTCATATACTATTTATATTTCTCCTCTTGGGAATAAATATCCACTTTATATTTTTATATTTTTTTCAATGACTTGTTATATTATTCATACAAATCCATACTAACATTATTCTTATTTGGATAGTTTATGAAAAAAAGAAAACTATTTTTTGAATTTAAAACATTTGGGTGATATATTACTATTTCTTATATATATTCCCTTTTTGAAAATTACAATAAATAAGGCCAACATATGATTTAAGACCTCTTTAGCTTCCTCATCCTTATAATAACTTGACTTTAGTTATTCATTGGTTATATCGTTACCTTTAATTACAAATTCAAAGTCCATATCATCTCTTATATTTTTCATACATTCTAGTACTTTTCCCATTTCATGTGTTATGAGAATATTATGAATTTCATCCAATGATATATCTTCTTTGTATTATAGGGATGAATCTTTTAGATTGGATATATTCAGAAATTTTCATATTAGAATATTCACAATACTAGAGTCATTAATATTCTCCCCAAAAATCTTATATTAATGAAAATATAATTTTTATTCATGAAAATTATTCTCAATAATTTCATTATCAACCATTTTGAAATCTTCAAATCCACTTTTCCAAATTTTCAAATTAACATTTTTGAACATACAATTTCCTCCACAACTACTTCTAACTTTATTCTATATATGTAGAAAGGTTTTTAGACCAATATATTTACTGTCTACAATTTCTAATAAATAAATCAAGATTTTATTTTAATCTTATATATAAATATACCGGTTCTTATTAACTAAACAATTTGTTGTATCATTTTCATCATAGGGTTGAAATCCCACTATAACCAAATCTCTCACTACATAACTATGTGATTAGAGATTAAATATCATCATATTTATCTTATTGTGATAGTTCTCACCATGGAACATGGGAACAACCATGATGTTTATTGAACTCGAGTTCACCGTACTTAGTATTATTTTGGATCTTTAGAGGTAACCTTCCCTTGGATACCATTTGTAGAGCTTGGATTAGTGTGAGATCAATGAGAGGGGGAATGGGTGAATCAGTGATCCCATTTCTGTTTATAAATTTTTTCTTTTTAGTTAATAATATATATCCATTTAAGTATTTAATTCAGTCTTCTTGTGTCTTTTATCCTCGCCCTATTTAAAGATATAAATCAAAGGCACATCACATAAGGGTTTACTTGGTTTGATATAACGACCTTCCCATTTTGAGGTTGTTTATTCCTCCAACATGTTTTATCCACTGCAGCTGATGGTTATTACAAAAAAATGGTTTATTACCTAAAATTAAAAGATGGTTATACCCAAAACACCATTACCACTTCCAATGTTGTTTAGGCCCCCAAACTATACCTTATTTTGAGTGATTGGTTATACACCCAAACCTAAATCTTCCAGTAATTGGTTATAATCCCCCACTATATCCTTCCACTTCAGATGGCTCGATCCATTATAGAATGATCTTTTGACGATCCTACTCATTTTTCTTTCTAGATCACAATTACTTATGTATAATTCAAGTACCTTTTCATAGATGATGGTCTTTCTAAAACTATTTTTATTACAATATAATATATGATTTCCCAATCATTTAAATTTCTTAAGTAAGAAATATTTCTTATGATTGACGACGATCTGAACACACTTGATTCATGAAAGAAATACACATAATTTTTCAATAATTATTTATTCATTAATTTTATGAGAACATTAAAAAATTATTCTCCATACTATTTTATATTATTCTCAATTCTATTTCAGGTATCTCAATTACAATATATAGAAAAAAATCGTAAAATAATGCACATGATTTTCTTTATATCACGAACTCTATTTCACTTTCTTCATAGTTTATTTACATAAATAGATATATGAATGAGCACTAATGACTACTATATTTGTAAATTATGCTAATTCCCAGAATTAAACACCTTCTATAACTCACCTCATAAAAAACTATATCATTCAAGAAAGGTAAATTCCGTTCTGTATTCATCATGAAACTAGGTATGGTTTGTGGATTCTAATGTTTATTGTGCATAATAGTACATCTCAAAAAAAAAATTGATTTGTTTAAGGGTACCAAGGAATTTTCTTTATATATTTGAAATGAGATTTTACTATGATTAGATAATTTCAATTTCCTATATAATCTATCCCCCTTTGTGTGTGCTATAATATTTAAGGGATCTCTTCTATCCTTCATGAAATATGAGTTTTACAGTAGTTGTGTTTTTCTAGAAAACATGACATCTCTCCCATACAGTTGAAACCCACCTGACATTGGTTGTCCAACATTTATTGTCATTTATTACTGATACGTTTCACCACAACATATCCAATAATTATGTCATGTCAAGGCAATCATTAAGGATCTGAAAAAAATTTCATGTCATGATTATTATAAATCACTAATGATTATATATTTTCTCAAAGAATAAAATGTCAACAAATCCAGGTTTCATCGCAATAGACTCCACTTGGTGAAGTTTTCACATGCATATAATGAGAATAATTTTCATTTTTAATGCTGAAAATAATTAATGATGAACATATATATGATTGGTAATTTTGAAATTATTTTATCATCCTCAGTATTTAAATTTTCTTAAAACATATTCATGCATTAAAGATGGAGATTTCATATATGGAGGTCCTTCATTTCATCAACCCAAAATATCAAAAATTAGTGTATTTTTCTATCATAGAAGTAATTAAACCAACATAAAATTGTAATATTGGAATAATCGGGTGTCTAGTGGTGGAGAATGGCATCAACAGTGATCGAATGGCCCAGATGGTATAATAATGAAGTGGGGGTTTTATCTATATCAATAGAAATGGAATAATGGTACCCACTATTCTCCATATCCCACATCTGTTCTCAACTCATTGACATTATTTAAGATTACCAATCTATGATGCTATCACATTGAACAAAGGCACTGGGTTTGGAACTCGGAACTCTCACACACTCACTAGATGAGGCCATTCGACCCCACATTATTGGTCGACACCTCCTTGAATGAATCATATTGCTGATACAAGCACTCACTGTGGGCTTCCTAGTGGGATCTAAACTAGCACAACCTAACACCTATCACTCGTGTATATATAGGTGGATCATATCCCATGTCTTATAGCCCTTAGCTATAATATGTTTGGTTGAGGGGATCTACGATTGGATAAGAGTTTGTAATTTTGTTTGATAACTCTTATATCAAATTATATCATTCCATTCATTATATTATTTAATTATTCATTAAAATAATAAATCTTATGGTTTCACTTATTTTTCTATCTTGTTTTCCTTATAATGGTGTAAAAAGTGTTCCCTCGTTATCAGATGTATTTGAACTTAAGATCAGTCCAATAATCATCACAATTGGAAATATATAACTGGATATCCAACTTCAATCACCAATTTTATACCATATTGAAAAAAAGATACATAATTTTCATTAATAGAAATAAAATTATTTAAAAAATATCTTTTATACAAAGTGAGATGACCCAATCAAAAAATAAAATTATTTTACATCACATTCTTATGTTAATTATTATATATCAAAAAAATTGCACAATATAAATAAAGGAAGGATTAGTGTCATTGAGGATCAGTTAGATACGAAAAATATTTTATGATTATTTTTATAATTTATCTATAATTTTCCCACACCAAACTCTCCTCTTGAATTCTCCAAATATATACTAATATTTTAACATATGGAATGGAATTCTAACAAAGGGATATACAGAAATTCCCAATATGGGTAAAATTATCACTATTTCATCAAGGGATATACATAAACATATAAGAAACATGATCACGATAGAAATATAATTTTAAAATGATCATGGTACACTAATAGTTCTCTAAAATTGATGATATGGAATGTAATCTAAATTTAATATATATATATATATACCCTAGAAAAGACTATGGAATCATGATATAATAAACATGATCCATGAAGATAATCATAGGAAAATTGAAGAGAAATGTATCATTGGTCTTGAAATGTAACATAATATAGAATGTTTTTACAAACATACACAAAGACAAATTATAACCTCATGAGAAAACAAAATGTCCATCTTGCTTGTCGTAAAAAAATATTCCTGCTTTAGGTTCTAAAAAATCAAAATTTTCGTTCCTGACATCATTTTCTCATAAGATATAAATCTTTACCTAATGAATTAGATGGAGATATAGGACCACAACCTTCATGTATCTAGAAATATGTGCGCTATATGAAATAAATATTTAATTATATCAGTAATAACCCATGGAAATAAAATGGGTTTTATATCTTTTTGAAATAGAATCATATAAATAAATAATTCATAATTCCATAAATAATCATAACTTGATAATCTCATGGAACATAAAGAGGTATCCATATAAATTGATTAACATTATAGGTAAATACCATTTAACTAAAATATTAATGTATATGGAATTTAAAATATATAAATAAAATATCTATGGTTTAGTTAATAATTTTTTCAATTAATCAATTTATTCCATCTACGTGAACAAACATCCATCAGGGGATGTAAATATAGATTTTTCATAGAGTAAATTAATTATAAGAAAAAATAATATTTATATATATTTTGAAGTTTTGAATGAAAAAATATGATAATGATTTCCATATGTTTAACCACTCAAAACTATATAAGAGAATTTGTAGGGAAATTATAGGAAATTAAATTGTACAAAAATAAATCATTTTGATATAAATTGTAAAATAGAATAGATATCATAAAATGTTTTGTTTAAAAGAAGGGTTTTTTAAATATATCATAGGAGAATTCATGGTTCATCTTCAAAATAATGATTTTAGTGGGTTTCTAAAAAATCATTTAAAATTAACCCTAAAAATGGATCCTTGAGAATATATAAAGGGTATTTAAAGGAAGTGTTGACTGGAAGATAAAAAAACTAACAGATAAGGAATATAATTAATACTTTAAAATTTATTCATTAAAACCCAAAATGTAAAAAAGAGATAATAATTTTATTCACTATAGTAAAATAACAATGAATGTGAAGATCACATAAAATGATAAATAATTATATTTCCAAATATAATGGATAATATTGGTGAAATTATAAAAATATGGACATGTATGATATTATGTCATTATTTAGGATGGAAATTATACTTAAAATTGATATAATTTTTGAGAAATCATTTTTTTATAAAAATAAATTAATTTTAAAATTAATATTTAAAAAATTGGAAGAAAAATTACCATGTAATGAAATCTCATGGTGGATGAAACCAACCATAGAATAAATAAGTTCATGAAAAGGAATTGTAACTCAAGAAAGTATATATGAGTTATTAAAATACCTTTTGATTATACTAACATAATAGTCAAAAGATAATGATAGGTATATAATGAAATGAATATAAAAATATGATGAAATGGAATATATTTTCCATACATGAAAGAAGTTGGGAAATGAATACAATTATAAAATAAAACGTGGTCCACAATATCAAACATGTCTCATAGATTAGAAAATTGAGACAATGAAACACTTACAACATTTTTATGTTTGAAATTAGGAATAAATGAAATGTAAAACATGACATAAAATTTAAATAATTTATATTTTATAGAAAAATATGGTAAAATAAATATTTTTGAAACATATACACCATAATTTTTTAATAATTTGTGAAACCTCATCATATCTCAACAAATATAAATTAAAATAAAAAAACCCTCAAATTATTTCTCACATAGTCGATCATGATCTAACTGCCTAAATAAAAAAATATGTATTCTTATAACTTATTTAAAAAACATATTCATACTTATAAAATTTTATTAAATTCATTTATAATATTTTTTTAAATATATACTAGTTATCCCTATTTTGTTTACATCATAGGATGTTATTAGTCTTGATTGTTGTTCTTGTACAAGTCTCATAATAGAGGTGTCATTTCTTTTCCATATATTCAAATTTAACCATTAAAATATCATTATATATAATTTAATATATGTTTTATAATTATTTTTAATGTTTTACTTTCATTTAAGATGTACTTTGGTTATGAATTTTAATGAGGAAGTTGTTCATGACCTTGTTTAGGTATATTTTATCTAAAAAAATGTTGGTACAATAATAATATGTCAATTATCTATATAAAATTTATAGAAACCTAAAAAACGTTAATTTATAATTTATTTATACAAACAATTATTTGAATTTCCATATTCCTATATAATAAAAATTTAGAGCATTATTCATATAGGTTATTAAACTGACCCAAAGAAGAACAAGCTATAATCTATTAGTGAGAAATGTTAAGAAAGTGATTGTTTTTGAAAAATATCACTATTGAATGTGTATAGTGATAATATTTAGTTTTTTTAATTATGGTAAAATATTAATAATAGTTTTTATGAAATGAAAATGTCTAGTCTGAAAAATGAAATACACCACTTTTATGGAGTTGGTAGTCCTCACGTAAGCATTGGTGTCACATTCATTTACGTATGATGTAAAGGAGGTGAGAATTTATTTATATTTTAAATTTTTTAATAATTTTTAAATATAATTTTTTATCATTGAATTCCCCATTTGAACAAGCCTTGTGAGAATCTTAGAAAAAATGGATCATGTTGCATATAGAGGCAGTAATATGCATATAACACAAATGACATTTATTTCGACAGTTTATATGAGGATTTAAAATGAATAATAATTTAGTGTAATAACATTAAAGACTATTATTAATACATTTCTAACAAAATATTCATGGATATTATATTTTATATCTTACAGAAGAGGGATCCAATTAGTAGAGCTCGGTTGAGAACATTACCTCTCCCTATCAATGTTCCACAATTGGTAAAACCATAAGGGTCCAAAGAAAGGTATATTGTAATGATATATGATTAATAAAATTGGAAGAGTTTTTAAGAATGAGTAGGGATGATTTTTTGTCGATATAATTCTTTTTAATTAATGGAGAAATTTGGTGGAAGTGAACTCCAATTAAAAGTGATGAAAATGGAATTTTCTAAATACATGTTACATTTTCAATGATTTCATGACAGTATTATTCTATAAGTGGATTCAAATGTGGGAAATAATTATTCTTGGATCATATAATTTCCACTAATCCTATAAAATTCATTTTAAAACATGTTTTATAATTTATTCAATTAATTTTCTAATATATTTTTAAATTTTATCAATTTGGTTTTTATCTTGGTTACTAGTTTTTAACCTACAAAATATATATTTTATTAAAAAATATATTGTAAACATATTTAAAAAATTCTTATGGTATTATCCTAATTTTTACATAATTATAATATATTTTAATTTCTATATTATATAAATTTTACATTTAAATTAAAAAAAATTATAGAAATAAAAGTTTTTTTATAGAAAAATATTGTATTCACCTTTAAATGTTCTATATATCATTTAATATTTAATTCCCATTAAATTAGGTATAATGTATGCGTATATATTTTTAAAAAAAATATCGAAGTAATTATATAAAATAGATAAATTTAATTTATTAAATAAAAATTACACATGATTTGTAAAATAATTATTTGAAAATGACCCAACTACCATTATCATGATCATTAACCTTAATCATATTTAATATAATTTTATACCAAAATATAAAAATAACCTTATAATATATAATAAAATTATTTCATCTAAAAAATTAAATCCCTTTTTTAAATTTAATTTATATTAGTGATGAATAATAATTTTTAATGAAAAATATTACTTATGTTTCGAGAACATTAATCATGGGTTTTATAAATTTGAGATATTATTCATAATTGAGTTATATTAACATATAAATATATATTTTTTATAAAAAAAAATTCAAAAACATTAAGTCATTCTTGAATTATTATACTATAAAAAATGTGAATGTATTTTCAAAATCAGTAATTTTTCACTATTCACATAAAAATCAATTATTTTAGAAAGATATATATAATATTTCATATTATAACATGAAAATTTTAAATTTCAACATTATGTTAGATATAAATTATTAAAAAATTAAAATTTTATAATTTATGTTTTAAAATAAATCTATTATATGACAAAATTCGGATTTTTTCGAATAATTTACTTTCAAGACATTATGTTTTCTTATTTCTTTTTTAAATTAAATTTTAATTGATTATAATATTTTTATTTAGGAGTTGTTTTATTATTATTAAATTTTCGTAATAATATTTATCTCTTATTTCATCACTCTATTTAGTTTGTGGTGGCTTATTGAGAATGCTATCAAACATAAAATTAATTTTGAGAAAATATATTAAAAATATTATGGTCTTACCTTACCCAAAATATATAAATTTATTTTTATTAATTGTAATTATAATTCAATAAAATATTAATCCATGGGATCCTTAAGAAAATCATGATTTATCATCTACTTATATATCAATCTCACAATTGTAGATAATAGGATACTCATAATTTCTCTCATAATATGAATATAATGAGTAATTTTCATTTTATATAAAACATTTTCTACAAATATGCCTCCTTAGTTGGTTATAATAGTTTATAGGGACACACCATTCATAGATTTATTTTTTTGGTCTATGTTACAAATAAATATTCAAACCAAAATGGTTGTTATAGTATCTAATAAAAATAATGGAAATTATCATATGAATATAAAAAATCAATCCGAATATTTCTTCTCCAAAGACACATTCAATTATAACTATAATAACATTGGTTCCAACTCTAGTATTATTGTGTCAACCTATAAATATTTTAGTGTAATCTATTTCTATTATGTTATTTATTATCCCATAAATACCTGATCAATTCCTTCATAATTATTTTTAATGAGAATGTGATTAAACAAATAATAAATTTCATGTGTGTCTTTCAAGGTGCTTAGTCTTTAGCCAAGTCACCATGCACTGAGTGAAAATTGAGTTCTTACTCAAAATACTTTTTTAGGGAGTTTAACCCGAGGCATATTTATTCCACAACCACATCCACATTTTTGAATCCAAATATATTTTAATATTATATTGAACAAAAAAATATATACATTACCAAAACATAGGATGTTTTCAAATATTTAGACTGATCACATTGGTTTCACTATGTTTATCTAATCTTAATCTACCAAAATAACTATAATAATATTAAAAAATAGCTAAACCTACTTTGATTCCAACAAAGTCACACTAGAACTACAATATTATGTCTCGTAGTAAATAAAATTTATTTAAACATTGGACTTGAAACAATGTGAGATGACCAAATCTATAAAAAACATTATTTTACATCATTTACATATGGTAAAAATTATTTCATAAAATAAAAAAAAAGAATTAATGGTTTAGTGTCTTTGAATTTTATCTAAATAATTAGATTATTATATAATAATAGTGAATATTTCTAAAAAATTGATGCAAAATAGACTCCCTCATATACTTATTATAATATATACTCATCTTCAAAATAAGTGGAATTGAAACATAAGAATGGTTTGAGATAAAATGGTTAATAATGGAACATTTATCATCATTTAATCAAGGGTTAGATCATTATAATATTATAAAAGATGAACATGGGAGAAAAATATTATAAAAACTAACTTGGAACAATTAGAGTTTCCATAATTCATGATATATGGACATGAAATTTAAAAAAAATAAAAAATATTCCATGGAAAAGACTATGGAATGATGATAAAATAAACTTGAGAATTAGATAATAACATTAGAATCATATAAAAGTAATGTAACATTCCCTTGAAACAAAACATAATAATGAACACTATCATAGACATTTAAATTAAAAAATTTAATATTATGAACAAACAAATAGGCTACTCTTTATGCTGTTAACAAAAAAAATATCTATAGTTCATGTTGACAACAAAAAATTTCCCATTCCTAACAACAATATCATATGAGATATAGATACTTTACTAATTAATTAGATGGTGATGTAGGATCCCACCTATAAATCATCCATACATATGAGTTCATCTTTAAGTCATTCATTAATTTTATCATAAAGAACCCCTAGAAAGAAAATTAGTTTCACAAAAAATTTAAATATAATCAAATAAATAAATAATTCATAATTCAATAAAAATAATTACATGATAGAACTATTGAAAAATAATTTTCATCCAAATATATTTTATATCTTTATTGGTAAATACCATAAAATTAAAATTATTAGGTATATTGTATTTATACAATATAGATAAATTGTATATGCTTTATTAAATAATTTCCCCAATAAATAAATGTATATAAACTTCGTAAACACACTTAGATATTAGGAATTCAATATAGAGTGTTCATAGATGTAATACATTGGATGAAAATAATCATATTTGTACACACTGGATAATTTGAAATTAAAATTTTTTTAACGGATTTCATCAAGTAGAACCCCAATAATACCATAATAGAATTTAGAGGGAAATTCATTTAAATTAATATTATACTAATAAATAATTTTTAGTTAAAGTGAAAATATGAAGAGAAATAATAAATATTTTTAAGAAAAAAATCATTTTAAGCATTATTTTTATAATATACAACTCATTATTTTTAAAATAGTGATGTGATTTTTTTAAAAACATTAACTTTTAAAAATAACCCTCAATAAAGGGTCACTGAAAGGACACAATGGATATTAAAAAGAAAATTAGAGTGAAATAGTAAACAAAATATCATATTGGATATCCATTTTAATAATTTTAAATACCTTAATAGATACCCACATCATAAAAAGGGATAAAAGACCACATTTTAGAAAGAGGTAAAGTTAAAGGTCAAGGTAACATGAGATAACACATTATTTGGATTCCAAATATAAATGAGAATAGTATAAGGAAGAGTGAATAAGGATGTAACATCCTTCATTTTTAACAATAATTATACATGATCATTACATGACCAAAAGTATACCTCCCAATATGCTAGAGGCTATCAACTAACTATGTGGTTCTAAGGTAATATTATGGGAGTCTATACGAAAAAATCAGAGTGAATTAAAATATTAAAATAATAAATCATCATTATTAGTATTAAATAAACATCAGAGTATGTATAGGAAATAAAATATCCTTTAATAAAAAATGAATATAATCATAAGAAAAAATAACTCACTGGACACCAACTAGTTCAACCTTATATACAATATGAAAATAAAAATAAAATAAATTTATAATATGATATAGTACATCCACATGCCTCACCTAACATAAATATCTTGACCTATATAAGTTATCTCACTCAATATAGTTACTTTAATCCTCTTCCCAGCATGGAAAATAAAATAATGAAATACAAGCAGGTACCCAGGTATTATGACTGCCGTAGTAGGGTGTGTGTAGGACACAGTAGGGAACCACCAATGTAGAACCATACATAAATAGTAAATATAGTATAATATCTTGTGACATGCTCAACTACAAAAATAAATAATATTGGAATGCATAAATAAAATTATCATTGTTGATCCATGGGTTTCAATGTCACACATGGGATCAAACATACCTACATTGGATAATGTTGAAGTGTATTAGTGCATTCCATGTGTCTATGCCAACATAATATCATGTTGGATTTATATCCTTAGATCATGAACATAATTCCTCATGACCATAGGTACATAACTCATTATATCCCCTAAAGTATCACCCAAGCTTCAAATACATATAATCACCTACCATATACATAAATATATATATATATATGGGGACCCAAAAAGCTCCATCACATATATAAAGAAATATTATATGGAATCATACAATGATGTATATAAATACATGGGGATCCAAACGATCCATCACATATCTACAGATATAGTCCAAGGTATCCTCAAACAATCTATATAATAAATGGTGAACCAAAAGTCCAAAAAAATTCACAGGATATTTCCCAAGGCCTCCCATGACCATGTATTTAAATATTAATTTACCTTAAAGGGCCATCAGATATCCCATGACATAGTTCAAGCCATCCATCAACCATGAATATTTTATATGGTGCCACAAAAGGACCATTATAGATCCAAGTACATAAGAAAATTCATCCCCCAACCTTGTATATAAATATAAAGAGGGGGCCAAAAAGGTCCATCATAGATTTAAGGAAATAGTCTAAGCCATCCCCCCAATAATATAAATAATATATGGGGACCCAAAAATGAAATCATAGATCAAAAGAATTTTTATAATGCATCCCAAAGTATATAATACACAGAACAACTAGATCCCAACACATCATCCTAGATATACAATAGTAGCTAGAAAGAAGGCAGGATAAAAAAGAGAATATCCAAGGCATCCCATGTATTTCAATACAATAGGGTAAGTAGTGCATCCCACCCAATCCATCCCATGTATCATAATTGATTTAATTTAAGGGTGACACCCACAACTGTCACTATACATCTTCTATATGAACCCTCACCGGGGTTAACATCTCACTATGTAACCGACTTGGGTCCCCTAGGTCACAAATTTTCCAGAATACCTAGCATGGAAAACTCTATAACATTATCATCTCTATAGAAAGTACACACCACATGGAGGGAATTACATCCATTGGAATCATAAAAATATCATTATAGTGGCATTGAATTCCTAGGTTATGCCTCACCAGTATCAGTTCCAATAAATGGCACAATGTCTATCTAACATCTCATGTTACTTCTTAGTCCTCACACACCCAACCTATCAATAAATATCTATATGTTCTACCCACCCAGGTAATCATATATCACTAAGATATGAACACGACCCCAATGATCATATCATCTAGCTCAAATAATTTAAAGAATCTCAATGTTATCACATGTTTTACTTAGGATATTAACTACAAATCCATCATTATTCACTATAGGGATGCATCCAGGGAACATACACTAAGAGACACTTTGTTTTATTAGTCAACTCACAACCCTCCTGATTTTTTTTATCTCAAGGAATTGAATGATAATCAAGGTGTATATTTTTTATGACCATAGAAATAAAAAAAATGCACATGTATCCACTATGTCCCTTGGAACTCTGTTCAGTATGAGAATATCATTTAATTTAAAATATTGATTAAATTTAAAATTTCATTATCCATTGGTGGTGAGATCACTTTACACATGAAAAAAAAAATATTAATTGAAAGCCCATAAGTTTATTTATGGGGGAATATATACCTCAATTGAAGCTAATTCTTCTTTAATGCACTGCATATAAACTCTAAAAAGCATTCCAAGTCCCAGCTCAATATCCTACACACCAATCTAAAGCCATGAAATAAAATATTAAATTATAAAGAATTTATAATTAATTATTAAACGAAACATAAATAATTACAATTAATATCATTAATAATTATATTTGGAAACATTTCCCAATAGAATACCTGGTGACACCCACTCCTAGAATCATTGAGTAATGGGGTGTGGTCCACTACTAACACAAAACCAAACCTAATCCACGAAAAATATGATATTTATACAATAGTTATAATTGTAAATTTTAAACAATTTCATAATAAAACCTAAGAAAAATCTTAGAGAAACACTCAGAATTCAAAATTACATGTGATGATAGGAAAAAATTGTATCATGATGTCCTCTAGACAATAAATATTAAATCCCAGTGATTTTGGATGATTTCTAACATGACATAGTTGAAATCTTCACAATATCCTATGAAAAATACCAAAAAATTATTGGTGATGGGATTGAAAAATATAATTGAAGAAAAAATTAAATACCATATATCAAATTATTAATGAAACACATCCCAAAACATGCCAAACCCAATGGGATTGATGGATGGATGGAGCGAGAAGAGGAATGACCAAAATGTATACTTAGGAGCCCATAGTCCAAAAAAAATGAAATCCCTTGATAAAAAAATGAATAGTTCCCCCAATAAAAATAATCTACCCACAAAATAATATGATATAAGGTGGACCTCACTGGATGAACTATGATTCCAATTAGGATGTTAGGCTATATCTTATCCAACAGCCTAGTCAGTAGTGCCTCTTTGGCAAGTCGGTGGCTGAATTCTACAATTTATTAGAAGGCCAACCACCCTAAGCCTTCTATAAATTTTTCTCATGCATCTTTAACATGTTCACATATTTAACCTGATCCAAAGTCACCTCATAATTGTGTCAAAAAACAAAAAAACCAAATATGGGTATCAATTCTATTAATAAACCATAAAAAATAATTAAAAAAACATCCATTGTATTTTATAACCTATTCTGAAATACAGTATCATAGTCACCATACCCTATATCTTATCATGATGAGATGCCTCACTAACCATTAAACTAACAATTCTCTCCTAATTGGTTTTGTAATTTAACTTCGGTAGGATATTTTATTTTTTTGGAAATCAAACTCAATTATGCTATGTAACCAAAACCGATGCCACCACTCATTACCATCATTGAGACCCCACTCAGCTTGACATATCTATTGTAAGACACAATGGTGACTTCTATCCAAATAAGCATTCAGCTCATGGTGATCCCCACCATTAGATTCTATCAAAATGGATAATTCATATCCATATTCCCCCCAACATTATAAATACTATACCAAAACAATACGTAGTGATCCACAAATCCAGTAAACGAGGACTACTACACACTGCAACCAATCACATTCAAAACCCATGTTGAGAGTTAGTATTTCTCATTTTCTCATTTCCCAAAAAAATGGATGACCCCCTCCTTATACAAATTAACATCAACTACATTAGTTTTTCATTAAAAATTCACAATCCAAAAAAAATACAGCCTTCATAATTGATATAATATAATATATGTTGTTTGTAGACCACCACAAATAATTACTCAAGAAAAAACTAGTGGGTCCTAATTCAAATATCCTTTCTCAAGAACACCTTCTTTTCGTTTTTCATGTGCTACCACATAACTAGATCCTGATGACCTAAAAATTTAAGGAATATCATGATCATACCTTCAAGTAAACTAAATTCTAAACAAGACTCCATAATGAAATTTTGATGGTTGAATCCTTATCAAACAAAGTCTACCAACACCCCCAATTGTGATCACTAGTGTACATCACTGATCTGAATCACCATGTGATCAATTATCATTCATTCTATGAATGAACACATTGATTTGAATCTATCTATTATCCCACATTAATTATTACATTGAATTCACTATGGAATATAGATAAAACTAGATCCATCATATCAATAACATCTTATTGTCATCTCAGCCATCCACTTATAGATTTGATTTCATATATGAAACTATATAAATTAGGGTCAAACCATCATGATCGATATGATTTTCCCTGCTATAGGAGTGTCCTTATCCTAACCCTACATTGATAAATGTTTATCTATATATCTAACACTCTTCCCATCATCAAACGTAATGATTGAACATGTACTTCTTGCTCATACCAATTTGCCGACATGAATCATAAATTACTACACATTCATGAATCACAGGGAATCAATTCTAAATAAGCATTAAAAATAATCTATCTAAATCAAGATTCACTCAATTCACCAAATAATGGTGGAATCCCCTCCATATGGCTTTACATATTGCACACCTCATGTGTAACCTCAATAGGTTTGATCATTACATGCATGTCACACATCCTGATCCATGTTCACAAATATCAACTCAGAAAACCACATCCAAGTCCAATTTGGATTGACCAAGCCACCAACCTTGATCCATCTAGGATATAGTTTTTTAATTGATGGACAATTTAAATTATCATTCAAAACGTGAGCCACAATGGCTAATTATATTACAAAAAACCCATCTGTCCAATACCATCATATAATCATTCTTAGATATATAATTAAATTCGCACCATATATAACCATGAACACAACCTCAATCCCACATTAATAGTACATGTATACACTCCCATACAATCTGGTCCCATAAGTTGTCTCTCTATCTTTGTATTATTTTATTATCAAATATAGGCTCATTTTCCTATATAACTAACCATAACTCTCTAGCATATCATTACCATATAACCAAGGAATTCTAAATAATCCAATAAAAATTGATCATTTCACTAATCCATTATCCAATCACATTGTATCGCACTAAAATGGTTTTGTTAAAAAATAAAAAGTTTCTACCCACACTCTCATTGTGCTAAGAAAATGCATTTAAATTCAATAGGATCAGATATCCTACTGATCATACCCTAAAATAAATTCATAACATAAAATTACTTTAAGTTATTTAAATTCCAAAACAAAAAGTCATTAACATGCCTTTCTAAAATACATCCAAGGGTATTCTCATCCCCATGAAAACTCATGCACAATCTAAACCATATCACCCTAGAATTCCTCACCATCACATAGTATCCTTTAATCAAACTGATTCATAAAAAACATTTCCCAATGGACCATCATTGTAGAAACCTCAAACACAAGTATATACCCATTCTGGATTGGATTATTTTAGTATCTGAATCTTCCTTGTTTAATCTAAGTGAAGCTCATGGTAGAACAAACTTTTTTGAACGGAGATCAATAACCAGGGTATATGTGGCATGGCCCGGCTTGTTGGAGTTGATTTTAATGTCATCATGGTTCCATCAAAGAAGAAGATGTGAAGGATTGAATTAGGTAAGGACAAGCATGATATCACATGTTTTGATTCTCACAATGGGATTAAGGATATGGGATCACATCGGATAACTTCACATGATGTAATAATAAAAATTATGACTGATGTAGATGGTTCCTCTTTCATCAGTTCTTGTATGAAAATCAATACATTGATTCTTTCCCAAATGTGATGTTGATAAGTTGGTTCATGCTCTATGAGATCACTCCATTTGTTTATCAATTTTCTTGATAATAATAGACATGACAGTCACTTTTTATATTCATAATGGTGGTATTCGGACCCATGATATCATATTATAGTTTATATATCATTGTAAAACACATGAGTAACTATTCTTGGGCTAGGTTTCATAATAAAATATAACATTTAGAAGGTGACATTCTCAACATGGAGTCCAAAAACCCTCTTTTTTCTAGGACATAGATGGCCTGAAGGAAAATATTGGACAGGATGAAGGGGATATTAAATCATAATGGGATGATGATAAATTTTGTGATATTATTTACATAAATACTCATATTTCTATAGATATTATTTAATATGAATGATTAATATTTGAATGGGTTAGTGTAACTTGGCTCAAGGAGGGGATTGTAATACTTCCTTCTTCTAGGATTGTATTTATTAAAAGAAATGATCTTCTACACCTAACATTTTTCTTGAGGATGGTTCCTTCATGAATGACCATCATGTTTATAGAGGTATGTTTGCATCCTACATTGGATCCATACATTTAGATTTTAATCCTTGTGTTTAGGATGGTTACACTTTAGATCATAGAGACATCTTTGATAGCATTCCTCACTATGTTTCTCTTAATAATAGCCTTCTCTTTGAGTGAATACCAAAATAGAAAATGATCTAGTAGTCTGTTTCCTCTATCAAGGATTGATGTTCCTTAGGTTTGGATATATTTCCTATGACCTTATACATTACCTCCTAGGACATCATCAAGAATGATGTCATTGGTATCATTAAATACTTCTTCTTGTGGGGAGGTATACCAAATGTTTCATGTGAAACCACCCTTATCCTCATTCCAAAGGTTTGAAAATCCACCAATAATAAGTAGTATCACCAAATATAGATGTGAAAATTTACCTACAATATAATTGTAACATATATAAAAAAGATACTATCTATTCAAATTTATAATTGGATCTCTGATGAACTACATGGCTTTGTCTGTGGAAGATCTACAATGGTTTCCAGTTCCATTTATCATGAAGTGATAAATGTTTTCAATAATAATTTCTTGGATCTAATATTTGAATCAAGCATTATATGGGTAAGTCAAATGATTATATAGAGTGTAGATTCATCATTGTAGTGATTTTTTGTATGGGGTTCTCTGAAGTGGCTATTGACCTTCTCTTAAGGTCAATCTCCTCACATTGTTCCACTATCTCATTTAGGGGGAGAAGTTATGGATTCATCAATTAGGTTCATGTATTTAGGAAAGGGGATCCCTTCTCCCCTAATGTATTCATTATATAATAATATGTGTTTAGTATATATCTAAAAAAGAGAATTGATGAAGTCCACAGGAACTATTTATGTTGCAAGGATCATTTCAAATGGACCTTGAACCATTTATTTGATGTTGATAAGATTCTAATAATAAATTGTTACATTGGGATCACTAAATATATTGACATTATATTTATTATAAATTAAATGTAGTAATTAATCCGATAACATGGAGAAGAGTAGTGTCTACATACATAATTCATGTTTTGATGCAAGAGGAAAAAAGATTATGCACCATGTGGGAATTCATAAAAATATTTCCCCATGGAGTATTTGTAGAACCAATTTCCCCAAGTCGATTTCATATTAACTACTATAAAGGACATATTGATAAATTCTCAAACTGCTTCCTAAATTTGAAAAAATGCTCCCATTGTTTTGGTAGGTTCATCACCCAAGAACCTCTTGCCTACTCTCATTTTCCCTAAATCTATTATTCATAGCATTGAAAAAACTCATTCCACCTATATTTTGGATGCACAAGGTGATAGAAAATTTCATTTGGATTCATAGAATATGATGGGTTACAATGCAGAGTGTGGAGGTATTCTCATAAAAAGTGTCAATAAAACCATGGACAAAAATAAAGTGTGGTTGGCATGGAATTTTTAGGAAGGCTGGTCGTTGTTGTCAAATCTTGTGATCAACAAATACAGGGTGGGTTTTAGTTTTTATAGGAGGTAGGAGCTCCATGTTGGAGAATGTGATCTGGTGTAACATACCTGCCCTTCATAAACAATATCATAAGATTTTGGGTTGGGGTTATAACAATTACTAAAATTATAATAGTATGGAGAGGATCCTATATTTTTTGGGATGCCCAGTACCATACTTCTACTTTGCACAGGAAAATGACTATCCCTCCATTATTCATGCTACACTCGATTATCATGAGAACGAAACATACAATACCATTGTGACCATCTTGAACACCAAGAAACAAGTATTTTCTACCTCCACATCCTAGCTCTTCTGAATTAATGAATACAGAGGGATCCTATAAGGGGATTTTTATCATGATACTTTTTGTGGTATGTAGTGTTGTATGGATATCTTAGTTAAAATAAGTTTCATACATTGGTTCATTTATAACCATGTGATGGATAAAAATGAGTTGGTGTGCCATATGGGTGTATCTCACAACTCCATATAGAGATGTTATCTCTAGTCTCATGAGAAACCAACCAATCATTTAAAATTTGAAGGGTATTCAACATTATCTATGTGGCTCATCCTTGGTGCCTTTTTTGAGTGCAATGTCCAGTGCCCTCAAACCATCAATTTTATTCACACTTAGTTCCACGATACACAATCCAAAATCTAGGAAATAAATTAAAAAACTCTTTTCATGGATAATGAATGATATATTATTTGTAATGCATTCAACTAGAGTAAACATAACGATTCTAGGATTTCTAATTTTGTGTTTATGCTCAAGGAATAGTCCATGATGGTGGAGTCAGGCCCTCTAATTAAACAATGGGAGAACTCTCCTTCCCTGCAAAGGCTATAACATGCTAAAATACCTGTTATTCCACCTCATTGTAATACATCATAGTGTAAAGGGGTCCATTAGGGAACCTTGGATTATGTTATCAAAATCAACATTGATGTGTCTTGCATCAATGGTTACATGAGGGGAGGAGGTGTTGTTCAAATCCATGAAAAATCTCTCATCCTTTCAATTAGTGCCTCTATTGGTCATGGTGATTCTATTTGGGCTGAGGCATTGGCCATGTTCAAGGGACTTGATTTTGTTCTTTCTCACAATGTTCCACATATAGTGGTGGAAACAGATTCCTCCATTATTTATGGATCTATCATAATGGATATCTCATTTTATTGGGCTATTAGCTATCTTGTACATAAATATAGAAATATCTTCTATATTCACACTGATATTAACCACAATTTGAGAGAGGGTAATATTTTGGTGGACTCTAGGGCCTTATGGAATACACCTTACAACACATGTAATATATTTAATACTATCGGTTCTCATCCCCCTAAATGCGTTAATCTTTTACGAGATGATGCTCTTAGGATAATTTATTTTACCTCTCATGGCTATTTTTAAGATTAACTCCCAATTAATAAAATTTCTTAACATTAGATGGTTAAGGTTTAGTTATGTATAAGGCCACTACCAAGAATTATGGGAAAACTAAATATTTGTTTTTGCATTACATTATTTTCCCAAATAAATTTAATGACAGCCATCAAGGGGGTAATAAACAGGGTGTAAAATTCTTATACCACCCTTCAAATATTGTCTAATCATCCCATACACCGATGAGACATATAGATTTCATCATCAAGAATCTCACCGTAGATTCACATGATCTATAATCATAATAATATATAATTTTGGTTTAGATGAGTATAATATCATTAAATGTTACATGATAAAACACCATATAATTTTTTTAAATTTTAAATAGACAAACCCTTTGTCATTGTGATATAAGTCACATAATAATGGGAATGGATTTTGAATCCTACATGCTAATATGATGCAAAAAGTTTCCTTCCTCCACTATATTTCATGATCCAAAATCCTTAACAAACAAAAATATTAATAAATCTAAAAATACATGTGAATTACATTTTCTAAAAATCATTAAATATTCACATAGAAATCAAATAACATCAATAAGATTCCAATAATACCGTGGAATTATTATCAAGAGTGGTGTTCATTAATCACCAGTTTGATATTCATCACAATCATTGAAATTTTTTAATTTTTTTTGTCTACAATCTCTCTAAATTTTATGAAATGTATAGAAAACCTCTAATGCCAAAAATGTAATGTCCCACCCTAGTTCACTTTGAATGGTAACTGAACTAGAGTGTTATGTGAAAAAATTTGTGCCTCCATGTATGTTATAGGATGAAAACTTGTATTAAGGGTCTAAGTAATATCTGGGAGAGACTATACACCCATATAAGAGAGCACAATAAAAAAAAGTAAAACATCATCATCAACAAAAAATATTTATCATATTATATCGTATAATAAACATATTCATCAATGATAAGAGGGTGATTTCTAATTAAAATATAATATCACTAAACACCGATTGGTCTGACAACTTAAAACAATAAAAAAAGGATTAAAAAAATTAAAATAGTCTATTTAACATCAATGAGGCTCACCTCATCCTAGTATTCAGATTTTTCCAATTTGTTCTACTCGATCAAGCTACCTTTATCCCTTAACAAACCTGAACCAAATAAATATTGAATTATTCTAATGTACCAATGTTCCATGGATGCCTATGTAGGTTATGAGTACATCAATATAGGTAACCACTAATATGGTATTTCATATAACCATTAAATATATTGTATTTGAATTTTAAATTTTCATTTGAATTAATAAGTAAGCCAAAAAATGGAAAAACTACACACTATTGATCCTTATGTTCAAACGAAAAACTTGAGTTTGACCATACCTACTTCAGCCTGTAATGGAGTGTCTCTGATCATTTCATGTTATAATTCCAAACCTAAAACATCTATCCTAATAAAAAATTGCATCCTCAAATAGAAATTCTCATGAATACTGGGATATAACCCATGATCTCTTAAACTGTATAATCTGATTACCAAATCCTTGGTAGCCCCAACTATGCATAAAAAATAATATGGGGTCCCAAAAAGGGCTATAGTAGTTCCAAGGACGTAGTAAAAGGTATACTACAATAATGAATATAAATATATGGGGACACAATGGGTCCATCTCAAATGTTGGGACATAATCTAATACACTCCCCAATAATGTATAAAATACACGGCGACCCAAAAGAGCCATCACATATCCAATGATATAGTAAATTTTATACCCCAAACACATATATAAATATATGGGGACCCAAATGGGACATAAAATACCCAAGTGAATTTTCCAATATTTCCCTCAACAATGTATATTATATATGGGGAACCAAAAGGGACATTATTGATCCTAGTACATAATCCAACGAATCCACTAAACAAGTATATAAATATATAGTGACCTAAAAAGGCATCCTTAATACAAGTACATACTACAAGGAATACCCCAAACATATATATAATTTATGGGTAACCAAAAGGGTCATCATAGATCTATGTACATATTCTATGGAATCCTGTAACAATGTATCATACTCAACAAACAGATCCCAGTAGAACAACATGGTCCTCCAGTAGAAGAAGGAATGAAGGACTAATCCAATGAGAACATCCAAGGCATCCTATGTATCTCAATAAAACATGGTGATAAATTAATAACACTATAAACATATCATGTTTTATCATCTACTTGAGTTCTATTTGAAACCCACCATCATCACTACCCTTCTATCATACACACTCTATCTAGGTTCAATATCTCACTGGGCACCCACGCAAGTCCCCTAGGTGGCACTATAGTTGGGATACTGTAATGACCCAAAGTTTATTCATGGAATTTACCTTCTTATATTTATGTCATTAAATAACATGAAATCACAACATAATGAACTAATAAGTGATAAGTGACCTTTAAACATAATGTTTTCACCCAATGTTTGATATTTTAAAAATCCGACATACACGGTTGTGTTTATGATGGTTTTTAGAGTCTAATGAAACAAAAATAATATTTGGTGAATAGTATCCTACCATTATGAATAGTTACCTACCATTATGAATAGTAATATGACCCTTATGAATAGTAAATAATCAGAACATTACCTGTGAATAATAAAATAAACTTTAGGCATCTTAGAACGTGACAACTTGACCTCAATAAACGTTTTTGGTATTTTATAAGTCATTAATAATTAATTATAATTAATTAATTACTTTAAAAGAATATTTATCTCCCTGAAATGAATTCAAAAATTATTTAATCAATGTCTAATAGTTATTAGAAAATTTTATAAGACCCTGCATATTTTTTGAAAGAACTATAAAATTAGTTTTAATCTTAAAAACGGTTTTTTAAGTAAATTATGATTTTAATTAAGTATTAAATTAATAATATTTATAAAATTATTTTTTAAAAATGGAATTCATTTTTGGATTCTACACGTCGAAAAATGGTTGGGGTAAATTTTTGGGATTTTTCTGAGATACTTGAATTTTTGATGAATAGTAGAATCCAATAATTCACAATAAAAGCTAAATAATGTATTAATTGAGTCATCGATGATGTTATGCTGATGTAATCCCAATTTTTTAGGTATTACATTATAAAATTACTATTCTCAGTCATTCAAGACTCTATATTTATTATCTTTGGTGAAATTAATAAACTAATCAATTTTATATTAAGGAAACCCCTCTCCCCACCAATATAAAAGCCACCCTTCACTCCTTCTTTTCCTCACACCTCTCAAGCTCCAGGCCTTCTCTAAACTCTTTACAAACACCTTCCCGAGCCCACCCCCCACGTCCAAAATCTTCTGGTCTCATAAAAAGACCAATCATAGCTTCTTTAAAGAGGATCTCAAGAGGAAGATTCTAGAGGTAATTTCTCTCCCTCTTCTCCTTTAATTTTTTTTCAAGTTCAAGTTCTTTTCCTGATCTCTCCCCACCTATATTCATCCAAATTGTTTTGTAACTCCAGTATTATACATATAATGTAATTTTATGTTTCTAATGCGATATTATATTACCCCACCCCCTTTCCCTCTTCCTTTTATTTTATTAAAGAGAACGTTGTTCATGAGGTGTTAAATTTATCACCTTTAAAAACGACATGTTCTCTTCTTCCGTTTCTACCTCAAAATCAGGTCATGATACCATTTTTATTGTTGATCCAGAATATTTGATATGTATTATTTTCTATTTTATGTTATATAAATAACCTATGGCCATATTACAATGTGAAAAGTTAAAACAAGTTCGTTTTGATCCAAAACCCGCTCAAATTAACCCAAATACCCATCATTAAATTCGTAAATAATGATTCACCCATATGGATATACTATAATTCATTATAAAATCATTACAGATCCTGTAATATCACGAATAATATGTAATATCATTTCTGGATGTTTACCGATGTTCAACCCAAACATCAATTTAAGAATACAAGTGAACCACCCAAGAAAACCATGAAAACAAACATCTCCTAACAATGTTTTTAAAATCTATAAGTCATCCAAAAAGAAAAAAATATGAAATAATGAAACCATAATGAACACTATTAATTTATAAAAGGTTATGGAATTTTTAATTAATGAATATTATGTCATTATACAGGAGATTAAAGAGAATGATGCATTCAAGTACAAGGTAAGGGGAAATCTCGAACCCAATTTGCTTCCTTGGGGTTCTCCCTCTTTCACTCCATTTTTGATATGGTTACTACTCAAAGATCATGTTTTCATCATTTACTTTAATTTTATGGGATATACATGTTTTTAATTGGATTTTATTTCCAACAATGTTTTTTCCAAAATAACTCTTCTTTTAAGAACGCCCCTTTTACTTCTCACTCAAAGTGAATAGTTCTTGTAACATGTATGTTATTCCCTCCTTCTTTTAGGAACCCCAAGATTATGAATGTGTTATTATGAGATTAAAACCATTACTTTTCATGGGTTAATTATTTTGAATTATGTTATATGTTCATTGTGGAAAGAATCATAAATGATAATGTTATGATGTGACGGGTGCGCCCGGAATTATATAGTGCAATATGAATGTTTAAATGTGACGGGTGCGCCCATAATTATATAGCCCTCCAATGCATTGGGTAAAGTGATGAATCTCATGAGTAAATGTGAAATTATGTGTGAAAAAGATTCTATCTTGGTTCAAAAATATGTGTGGTAGTTAACCACTAAGACATGATCTTTCATTTTAATGTATTTCCACATTTCAAGTCATTTATTTATGCTCCTCTCATGTTCATGATCATTTTCATATGTCCTGATTGTGCTCACCCCATGATATATTTTTCTTATCTATCCTCTTAAGAGGCTTCAATGTCTCCCCTATTGATGTATATCCTCAGGTGGCTACATGTACTAAGGAGTGGACAAGTTCCACTAAGAAGGTAGTGAAGAAGAAATTAAATAAATGTTTATTGTTGATGTTGTATTTGTCATGTATGGTCCTACTTTTCCCAAGACACTAAACCTCTGGATCCTCTAGTTGTAATACTATTATGTTGTTTATCATTGAAATGATTTAATAGTAATTAAATAAAAGGACAGGTCGCTATAGTTGGTATCAGAGGAAAGGTTTAGTTAATTTGGGAATTAGGATTAGTGAACCCTAGAGAAAAATTATAGTATGAGATTAACTACAAAAATGCACACAATAATATTTTCCTAGGGATCCCATATGTTAGGTTTTTGGTATAATTTTTTAAATTAATAAGTTATTCATGACTTGTTTACTTATGTTTTGTTCTAACCTTTTCTATTTTAGAAAATGGTGGGAACTAGGAGAAATCAAGGCAACAACTCTTGTGAGGGCCAATGCAATGATTTCCTGAACAACATACCCAATGATTTGGGAGGTGGAGTTCAAAACATCATTGTGATGATTACCCAATAATATCATGTTATGAATAATAAACATAATAATGGGGAACATCCTCCTTCACCAAAGAGGGAGCAACTAGCTATCGATGGTTTTATGCGGCAAAGACCACTGACGTTTTATGGATCTTCCGATCCACTAGTTGCGGAACAGTGGGTCATCTCGATGGAGAAGATATTTTCTGTTCTTCACTATTCTGAGATGGAGAAGGTGACCGTAGTCGTTTATCGTCTAGATAGAGAATCAGATCAATGGTGGTCTTTGATTATGTACACCAAGCCAAGGGAGGAAATTGAAGAGATAGAATGGGAAGAATTTAATATAATGTTTCTTAATAAGTACTTCCCACGAACTATTTGCATGAAGATGGAGAGAGAATTCATAGAGCTCAAGAAAAAATAAGGATAATCTATCACAACATATGAAGAAAATTTCACAAGGCACACAAGGTATGCTTCAGGTTTTGTTATCAACAATGATATCAAAATTGATAGATTCTTTAGTGGATTAAAACCTCACCTTTGAAAGGCTCTTTCAATTCGAGACTTTAGGAGTTTTGAAGAAGATTTCGGTGTGCACTCAAAGTGGAGATAGAGTTTGGAGAATGGTCTCATAGCTATGTTGATAAGAAAATAATGATGGAGTTTCAAGCTAGTGGATATAGTGATAAAGGTGGGAAGAAAACACAACGACCAACATGCCAAAAATGTGGGAAGTTCCACCATGGGAACTGCCTCAAAGGTATGAGGAAATGGTTTAAGTGTGGGAATGAAGGAAACCATGCTCAAGAGTGTTGAAAAGACATGAAGAGGAAGGAGAATGTATCCGATGAAAGGGGAGAACCACTCATGGTTCAATGCTACAATTGTAGGGAGCAAGGGCACTATGTAAAACAGTGCACTAAACCTTGTTCTCTCGAGGGTAATCAGTGTCAGCAGCCACCAACGCCAAAGGAATAAGGAAAGGCTTATGCCATCACTACTGAGGAGGTGGAGTATGATAATGAAGTCGTACAAGGTACAATTCCTATTCACTCAAGAATGGAAAATTTATTATTTAATTCTGGTTCTATACACTCTTTTATATCTTGAAAGTTTGCTAGAACTATAGAATCGAAGCCCCGAAACCTTGAAGTAGAGATATCTATAAAAACACCAAGTGGTGCAATCATTGCAACCCAAGTGTTTGAATCTTCTCCTATTGACATATGTGGGAAGATTCTTCTGGAAAATCTCTTAATACTTCCCTTGGTGTAATTCAACACTATAATGGGAATGGACTGGCTCTCATTATATAGAGCGCATATCAACTGTTGAGAAAAGGAAATATATTTTCATATTCTAAACCATCCCATTATCCTCTACAATTGCAAGGAAGATCATGAATTTCCTTTGAAAAATCCTTCAATGGTGTGGGTGTTGATTCCCTATGATGAATCATACGTTTCCCAAATGGTTGAGTCAAAGGAAAGTTCCAACCTTGAGGAAATGTGCATTGTGAGGGAATACAGTGATGTATTTCCCGAATAGTTACCCAGAATTCCTTCGGATCGTGAGGTAGAGTTCTCAATTGAACTCATATTCGAAGCTAATCCTATCTCGATGTGCCCCTATAGGATGGCTCATATCGAACTGGAGGAGTTAAAGAAGCATCTGCAAGAGCATCTAGAAAAAGGGTTCATATTCCCTAGTGCATCACCTTGGGGTGCGCCAGTGCTCTTTTTGAAGAAGAATGATGGAACCATGCGGCTGTGTATTGATTATCGGGAACTCAACAAGATCACCATAAAGAACAAGTATTCTCTACTAGGGATTGATAACATGTTCGATTAGTTAAGAGGAGCTCAATACTTCTCAAAGGTGGATCTTCATTCTGGATATCATCAAGTAAAGGTGAAGGTGGAAGATATTCAGGAGACTACATTCCGTACAAGGTATGGGCACTATGAGTTTTTGGTGACACCCTTCGGACTTACTAATGCCCCTGCAATCTTCATGGATTTTATGAATAGAGTCTTTAGAAATTACCTCGACAAATTTGTGGTGGTGTTTATCGATGATATTCTCATCTACTCCAAGAGCAATGAGGAACCGGAAGAACATCTACGACTTGTGTTGGCGACATTGAGAAAGGATAAGTTGTACGCCAAGTTCAGAAAGTCTGATTTTTAGATTAATCAAGTCACGTTCTTGGGACATGTGATCACAGGTGATGGAATTTCTATGGACCCTTCAATGACAAAGGTGATTGAGGAATGGACCAGGCCCTCTAGTGTCACAGAAATATGTAGTTTTCTTGGATTAGCTGGGTACTACCGACATTTTTTGAGAAACTTATCATGATTTCCAAGCCCTCTAACTATGTTTACAAGGAAAATGGTAAAGTATTTATGGATGGAAGAATGTGAGGGAAGCTTCAAGAAGCTAAAGAGAAGGCTGATCACTGCACCTGTACTCACACTACCGAAAAGTGGATAAAGTTTTGTGATATGCAGTGATGCTTCAAAGAAAGGGTTGGGTTGTTTACTCATGAAAAATGATAATGTGATAACATATGCCTCACGAAATTTGTAGATCCATGAGAAGAACTACCCAACGCATGATCTATAGTTGAAAGCTGTGATTTTTGCCATGAAAATCAGGCGACACTACCTTTATAGTGAGAAGTATGACATATACACCGACCACAAGAGCTTAAAGTATATATTCACACAAATGGAGCTCAATATGCGTCAAAGGAGATGGTTAGAGATAATCAAGGATTACGATTTCTATATTCACTATCATCCTTGAAAGGCGAACATGGTAGTTGATGCTCTAATCAGAAAAGAACCAGCTACTCTTTCCATGATGCAGATTGAGAAAGACCCTATCTTCTTGGATATGCAATGGATGTATTTGGAAATCAAAATGGCAGGGGATACATCCTACCTTTCCCAAATGATTGCGCAACGATACATCCAAGAGAAGATTAAGGAAGCACAAAGGGATGATGTGGAGATACAGAAGATGGTGAATGCAGTAATAGACGGGAAGCTGCAAGAGTTCCATATTGACGATGATGGTGTGATTTGGTTTGGAACACGGCTTTATGTGCCCTCATCACACGGGATAAAGAACGAGCTATTAGATAATGCACATAGCTCAACATTCTCTATCCATTCTGGGAGTTCCAAGACATATCTTGATCTCCGAGAACACTTCTAGTGGGAAAACATGATGAAGGAGATTGCAGAATATTTATCAAGGTGCTTGGTATGTCAGCAAGTTAAAGTTGAGCCACAAAAGTCCAAGGGTATGATGCAGCCATTGCCTATACCGATGTGGAAATGGGAAAATGTTACTATGTAATTTGTCACAAGTCCCCCAAAGACGTCAATGGGAAATAATGCGATATGTTTTGTGGTTGACCGACTCACCAAGACTTCCCATTTTATCGCTATTCAGGAAGATATTTCGCATGATCAATTTGAAAGGATATATGTGAAGGAAGTGGTGAGACCGCATGGTGTTCCACTCTCAATTGTATATGACCGTGATCCAAGGTTCACATATATTTTCTGGAGGAGCCTTCAACATGCTTTGAGTATTGAATTATATTTCAGCACGACCTATGACCCCCAAACTGATGGCCAGTCTGAAAGGACTATTCAGATGCTTGAAGATATGCTATGAACTTGCTCTCTATAATTCAAAGGTGGATGGGATCAACATCTCACATTGGTTGAGTTCTCATACAACAATAGCTTCCACTCGAGCATTCAAATGGATTCATACGATGCTCTTTATGGTATGCGATGTAGAACTCGAACCTGTTGGGATAATGTTGGAGAAAGAAAGCTACTTGGGCCTGATCTTGTTCAAGAGATGACAGAAAAGGTTCAAGTCATCTAGAAACACATCAAAGCTACTCAGAGTCGGAAAAAGAGCTATGCTGACAACCGTTGAAGGGACTTTGAGTTTGACATAGGAGATAAAGTCTTCCTTCGAATATCTCCACGTAAGAGAGTCATACAATTTGGGAAGAAAGGGAAGTTAAGTCCAAGGTATATTGGCCCCTTTGAGATCCTTGACTGCATAGGAGTCATGGCTTATCGTCTAAAACTTCCACCAAATATGACTCAAGTTCATGATGTGTATCATGTATCACTACTGAGGAAGTACATACCAGACCCCTCACATGTACTAAACTCAGAGGTGGTACAACTAGAATATGATCTCTCCTATGAGGAGCAGACTGTAAAAATTCTGGACAAAAGTGATAAGGTTCTACGCAACAAGGCAACTCGTCCTGTCAAAGTGTTGTGGGGGAACCATAAGTTTGAGGAAGAAACTTGGGAACCAGAAGAGACAATTAAGGAGAAGTACCCTCACATTTTTGTGTAAAGTGAAATTTTGGGGGCGAAATTTCTTAAGGGGGGAACAATTTAATGACCCAAAGTTTTTTAATGGAATTTCCCTTCTTATATTTATGTCATAGAAAACATAAAATCAAAACATAATGAACTACTAAGTGATAAGTGACCTTTAAACATAATTTTTTCACCCTATATTTGATATTTTAAAAATCCGACAAACACGGATGTGTTCAAGATTGTTTTTAGAGTCTAATGAAAGAAAAATAATTTTTGGTGAATATTAACAAACTCTTATGAATAGTAACCTACCCTTATGAATAGTAATATGACTCTTATGAATAGTAAATAATAAGAACATAACCTATGAATAATAAAATATAATTTAGACATCTTAGAAAGTGACAATTTGACCTTAGTAAACATTTTTGGTATTTTATAAGTCATAGATAATTAATTATAATTAATTAATTAATTTAAAAGAATATTTATTTCCCTGAAATGTATTCATAAATTATGGAATCAATTTCTACTAGTATTTAGATAATATTATAAGACACTACGTAATTTTTTAAAGAACTATAAAATCAGTTTTAATCTTAAAAACTGTTTTTTAATGTAAATTATGATTTTAATTAAGTATTAAATTAATAATATTTAGAAACTTATTTTTGAAAAATGGACTTCATTTTTGGATTCTAAAATATAGAGAAATGGTTGGGATAATGTTTTGGGATTTTTCAGAGATATTTGAATTTTTGATGAATAATAGAATCCGATAATTCACAATAAAAGCTAAATAATGTATTAATTGAGTCATCGATGATGTTCTGCTGATGTAAGCCCAATTGGATCAGAATTACATTATAAAATTACTATTATTGGTTGTTCAGGACTCAATATTCCTTGTATTTGGTGAAATTAATAAACTAATCAATTTTATATTAAGGAAACCCCTCTCTCCTCCACTATAAAAGCCACTCTTCACTCCCTCTTTTCCTCACACCTCTCAAGCTCCAAGACTTCTCTAAACTCTGACCAAAAACCTTCCCGAGCCCCTCCCCCATGTCCAAAATCTTCTGGTCTCATCAAATGAAAAATCCTAGCTTCCATAAAGAGGATCTCAAGAGGAAGATTCTAGAGGTAATTTCTCTCCCTCTTCTCCTTTAATTTCCATTCAAGTTCAAGTTCCATTATTGATCTCTCCCCACCTATATTCATCCAAATTATTTTGAAACTCCATTATTATACATATAATATAATTTTATGATTATAAGGGGATATTAAATCACCCCAAACCCTTTACCTCTTCCTTTTAATTTATTAAAGAGAACGTTGTTCATGAGGTGTTAAATTTATCACCTTCAAAAACGACATGTTCTCTTCTTCTGTTTATACCTTCAAATCTGGTAGTGAACCCATTTTTATGGTTGAACAAGAATATTTTATATGTATTATGTTCTATTTTATGTTTTGGAAATAACCTATGGCCATATTACTAAGTTAAAAGTTAAAACATGTTCGTTGTGATCCAAAAGCCGCTCAAATTAACCCAAATAACCATCATTAAATTCTTTTCTAATGATTATCCCACATGGATCTAATATAAATCATTAAAAAATCAATCAAGATCCTGTAATATCACTAATAAGATGTAATATCATTTCGGTATGTTTACCCATGTTCTACCCAAACATCAATTTAAGAATACAAGTGATCCACCCAAGAAAATCATGAAAACGAACATCCTCAAACAATGTATTAAAACATTAAAAGTCATCCAAAGCAACATAATATGAAATTATGAAACCATAATGAACAATATTAATGTATAAAAGGTTCTGGAATTTCTAATTAATTAATATAATGTCATTATACATGACATTAAAGAGAATGAGGAATTCGAGTACAAGGTAAGGGGAAATCTCGAACCCAATTTTCTTCATTCGGGTTCTCCCTCTTTCACTACAATTTTTTTATGGTTACTACTCAAAGATCATTTTTTCGTCATTTCCTTTAATTTTCATGGATATACATGATTTTCACTGGTTTTTATGTCCAAAAAAGTGTTTTCCAAAAGAACTCTTCTTTTAAGAACGCCCCTTTTACTTCTCACTCAAAGTGAACGGTTCTTGTAACATGTATGTTATTCACTCCTTATTTTGGGAACCCCAAGATTATGAATATGTTATTATGAGATGAAACCCATTCCTTTTCATGGGTTAATTATGTTGAATTATGTTATATGTTCATTGTGGAAAGCCTGATAAATAATAATGTTATAATGTGACGGGTGCGCCCGGAATTATATAGCGCAATATGAATGTTTAAATGTGACGGGTGTGCACAGAATTATATAGAGATCCAATGAATTGGGTAAAGTGATGAATATAATGAATAAATGTGAAATGATGTGTGAACAAGATTCTAGCTTGGTTCACAAATATGTGTAGTAGTTAACCACTAAGACATGACGTTTCATTTTTTTGTATTGCCACATTTCAAGTCTTTTATTTATGCTCCTCTCATGTTCATGAAAATTTTCTTATATCATGAGTATGCTCACCCCATGCTATATTGTTCTTATCTATCCTTTTTGTGGGATTCTATCTCAACCCTTTTGATTTATATCCTCAGGTGGCTACATGTACTAAGGAGTGGAAAAGTGCCACTAAGAAGTTAGTGAAGAAGAAATTAAATAAATGTTTATGGTTGATGTTGTATTTGTCATGTATGATCCTAGTTTGCCCAAGACACCAAACCTCTAGATACTCTATGTGTAATACTATTATGTTGTTTATCTTTGAAATGATGTAATAGTAATTAAAGAAAAGGCTAGGTCGCTATAGATACCCCACATGGGCCACTCAACCATTTTCACATGTCTTTCCCAAACACCTATCACAGAGAGTTAATTAAGTTCATTTTCATAATAAAAGTATCATTATGACCTCAAAAACCTCATAGGGTAATCACCATCGGTATCTGACTCAACAAATTGCATAAATACAACATTATATCTCAATTTATTGGTCAGTCCTCATGCACCTAACCTATATGTCAATACATAAATGTTCGTCCCACATAGTTAATCATATATTTGTGGGGTAGGAACAAGAACCACATGATCATCTCAACCATCCTAAAATATAAATTTTATATCATGGTACTAACATGGCCTAATTGGGTGTTTCACTATTAATTCACCAATGTTCCCCATATGGAGGAATCTAGGGAACCTACAGTAAGCGACACTATGTGTTCATATCCCATTTAAACCACTCTACGGTCTTTGTGTCTAATGGAATAGAATCATAGGCAAGGCCTCAACCATCTGGGGCAATGTAAATCATGCTAGCGCATAAGAATCCATCATGTCCCTTTGAACATTATTCAATATGACAATTTCATTTAATTAAAAAATTTGGTTTAAATTTAATTTGATATTCTCCCTCTTTTTTGAGACCATTTATAACATTAAAATATATATAAAGAATTATAAAACCATAGAAAAATATATTACGGACCTCCAAGCACAATTGATGTTAATTGGTATTTAATATGCCAATTTAATGTTATGAAAAATCCCATACAAGGTTGCCTCAATATCTTAATAACCTATCTGAACCCTTGAAACCAAATATTTAATTATATATAATTTATAATCAATTAAAAAAAATTTAGTAAAAACCCAAAATTAACGTATACATTATTTTAATAAAGAATAAATTAATAATAGATCTCGTATGACAACCAAAAAAAAGCCTTGAGATATGGGGTGTGTTCCACTCCTAACAAGCACTTTAAAAAAAATTAAAGAAATCCCCTAATTAAAAATATAATGATAATGGTCAATTTCAATGATTCCAACAAAAAACTAATAAAAATTCTATGGAAACGGTCATGTTGTATGATTTTTACCAACCGACTATAGAAATAATCATAAAACCCTAAATAAACTCCCAAACACAGATGCAATGAGATGAAAACAACAATTAAAGAAGAAATAAAATATCATAAATCAAATCATAATTCAAATGCACTAAGAATCACCAAAAATCAAAGGATATTGAAGGAAAAATGGGGGAGATGAGTATTGGATGAATGAGCCTCTTCAGGAGCCCCTGGACCCCAATAATCCTAAGTCCCCAAGTGAAATAATTTTTCTATTACCCAACAAAAAATGTTTTTATTACCACATAGGATAGCCATTAGACCTCAAAATTCATCTGATGAACCTGTGATGTGTTCTAGGATACTACCTATCACATATTTTAGAAAAAGATCCTTATTTTTAAGGTGTTGGCTATTGAATGATGAATTTTAGAAGCCTGAACATCATATTCCTTCATTTGATTCTGTGCAGACACTCACAAAAACATTAGGAGAATCAACACCTTCCAAAAAACCTCATATTGTAATTTAAACCTGTATAAACTTTGTAGGAGTTATAATTCTAAAAAAACCTTCCACAGATATGAAAATGATAATTTCCCATTGATTTCATGACCTATTGAGACATGGGGTATTATAATGAGAATATAGGAGAAACTATCATTAAAGAGGATGCAAATTATACATAACAATGATATAATTTTTGGGGAAGAAACATTTTTATGTAAAAAATGAATTTAAAAGTCAGTTTTTCAAAATTGGTAAATAATGTTGCATGAAATAATATAATAGTGTGGTAGAAACCATGAATAAAATATAAAAATTGCATGATGATGAATTATAAGTCAAGAATTAATATTTGAGTTGTAATGATCGCTTCTTGATATAGTAATGTATGAATAAAAAAATTTGAGAGTAGGAAAATTAAAACAAAATTATAATATTTTTCTAAATAATGAAATTTATCATACAAGAATAAAATAGTTCATTTAATACACTATATAAAATAATATATGGTGTGAAAAATCAAACAAGTTTCATGGATTTGGAAATTGAGACAAAGAACCCATTATCTCGTTATTATATTATTAATTGAGAATCCAAAAAATGTATAAAATGAGGATTAATATTAATTAATTTGGATTTAATAAAAAATTATAATAAAATTAATCCAATCCCAATTTATACAATACAAAATTGAAACAACTCGAAATACACATTATATCAAAATTACACAAAATTGACATGAAAAAACCATTACCTTTTCCCTATTAGTTTGTCCACATCTAACCTTATGTATAAAATTAACTATCTTAATAACATATTTAATATCCTTATTCATACCATTAACATTTTATAAATTTCATTTATTAAAATTTATTACAAATAAATTTCATAGTTAAATTTTATTTTCCCGATCAGATATTATTACTCTCGACCATTTTCTTATTACTAGTTATTTAATGGTGGTGTCGATTCATATTTTTATTTTCAATGTTCTTTATTATGATATCATTATTGTTTCTTTAATATAAGGTTTACAATTATATATAATTTTATTATTTCATTTCATAATTATCTAGGTTATGATTCGTGATGATGAATTATGTTTGAATTATTATTGTAATTTTGAACAAATAGAAATAGTGGTATAATAATAGTAAGTTTTGTATTAATATATCCATTCCAAAATCATAAAAATCATTAATCACTAATTAATTTATAATAATACAATTATTTAATCTAATTTATTTATTTATTATTGAAATTTATAATATTATTCTGGATGGTTGTTAAAATAACCCAAACAAGGACAAACTATAATCTATGTGTGAATATTGTTAAAAATGTGATCAGTTTTGAATAATTACATTATTAGAAAAATTAATGATATTATATATATGTTTTTAATGTGGTGAATAATGTTATAATAGTTTTAGATAAATAAAAAAATATTAGAGAGAAAAATAAAATATGTCACATTTATGGAGGTTGTTATTTGCCCACACGCACAGGAGACACAATGGTTTAGATACAATGATAAGGTGGTAAGAATTAGTTTATATTTTAAAAAAATGTATAATTTTTAAAATATCATAATTATTCCATATATATCCCATTTTGACCATCCATGAAAGGATGATATGAAAAATAGATCACATCCCTATGGGAGGCATTAGTCCCCACGTAACACTAGAAATTTTTTTATTCATTGGATGGTTTCGAGTAGGGTAGAAAATGAATATTAAAATAGTATAATAAAATAGAATAATATTATTAATATGTGGTCTATCAGAAATTCATTTATATAATTTTTTTATGTTTTTGGGGATTGAAATAATTATGAGTGATCAGTTGTGAACATTACCTCTCCCGTTGAATGTTCTCCTTTGGGTAACACCTTAAGGATCATAATCTTGGTCCATTGATATGTAAAGTCTTCTAGGATGCATTGAGTGATTTTTTGTGAGAATATTGAAGAGTTTTTATAGATCTATTTTTTAATGGATGAAAAATGTGTTGTAATTGATCTTTATTTAAAACTGATGATGTTGGAATTTTTGTAAATACCCATTACATTTTCAATAATGGCATGATGACATTCAATGGAAAATATCACCAAAAGTGGAAAATAAGGGAATTTGGGATGATATAAGAATGATAATTCCTCTTCAATTCATTTAAAAACATATTTTGATCATGTTTCAAGTCTTTTACCACTAGATTTTTTTCATTTTACAATTTTAATATTTTTTACCTTGGTAAACTATTTTTACACTATTAATTAATATTTTAATAAAAAAATATAAGGATAAACTTATTTTCAAATTATTATTTGAATATCCATATAATCTAAATAAATTCTTAAAAATAATAAAATAATATTTAAAATTAAAATATTTAATAAATAGGAAAACATTTTTGTAGAAAAATGTTTGTTTCTCAATAAATCCAGGATGGTGTTTTTTCCAACTCATGGTTTTAGGGGGTTTAATATGATAAAAAATCATTCAAATCAGTTTTAGAATTTTTTCATTAATGAAAACTTCAAAATGCTTCCATGTTCTCAATGGAGAATGTACTTTCTTTCCAAAGGCAATGATTCCTTTAGGGTTTTAGAACCACCGACACTTAAGAACTCAAATTTGTTAAAAGGATGGGAGGATAGGATCATCACAACGTTTTGTGGGGTGTTTTTTCTTACTCTGGAACTATCTTATATATTTAATATATGTTCGTGAATATCGTAAAAATCCAAATATGATTCTGGATACACTAACACAATGATCAAGTGTTGAATCATTCCATGTATGGAGGGGGTCTATTAATGATTCCATCTATATGTGTTTAAGGTTATTAATCTATTTCCCCATAATTAATATTTCAGAATTTATTTTCAAATTTTGAGGCAACTAATATTCAGTGGATGGGATGGAACCATTATGAGGAATCCAAGTTTCCATCTTATTACAGTAATCAAAACCCATATAGTTAGTTAAACCTGTGTAGTTTAAAATCATGCAGAAAGGATGTATATAAGGAAGATTTGTCACCATTTGTTGAGATATTTCCTGAGAAGGGTGTAATATGTATTGTGGTTACGGTAGGAATTAGAGTCATCATAGTTCCATCATTCCCTTGGGACATACCATAAGAGCGATTCCCTTGTATTGGAAAAGTCATATCATATCACTAAATGAGAATTATTTTGCGAGGTTTACATGGATGTTAGAGTTTCATGATACAAATTATATGACTATCACAACTACCTAATCCCACACGAGGCATTCTTGGTGTGAGAAACAAGGGATTGAATAGAATCAGTGTAACTATATATTGTTGTAGGACTTATGTAATAGGAAAACCCTTTACAAGTTTTCATATAGAGATCATCTCTTAAGAAGGCATCCAAAAAATCATGGATGTAACTGAAATAATATTTATCATAGTTCAACTACTTTCTCAATCCTCTATTGGATAAGTAAGAAAGATAACCCCATAAGAAAAAATGCATCTTTATGGTTGTAATGTAAGAGACAAGGGGGGACTTACACCAAGGTGTAATCAAATTTGATCATGGGACATAGGAAGGCATCTAATGTATCACGGTTATGTCATGAATTAGAGTACCCATAGTTTAGTTTATTTGAGTCTTACACACTGAGGCAGCCCTAACATATCCACTAGACTAGGTTATCACGTTCCATGATGTTTTCATGGCATGAACTGATTATCAACCAAACATGTTAGGATTTTATTCCTAACATGTACGAGGATGTATGGAAATGACATGATTTTTCAATAGACATTCCAAAATAAAATGACATGATCTATTTTATTTTTCCACATGACATCGTATAACCTGAATGACATGTATGGAGATCACTACATGATCAAGGATGTATTTTATGGAGGTTTTCACATGAACTTGATGACTTCTCTAGAGGGAATCACCTGATCAGGATGACATGTATGGAGGGAATCAAATGATCTGGATGACATGTATGGGTGTCATCGCTATACGTATGTGAAATGTCTGGTGGAAATCATAAGATTTTCTTGATAAGTCAATGGGCCTTCAAAAGTCATTGCTGGCATTCCCATAGGTCATTGTATGACTTTATTGATATGGACATGGGACATATAATGACTCCAATGGAATATCTATGGATTGTTTTGTGGCTACGGTGACATATCCTAGGGTTGTTTGATGATCCTAATGAATATTGAAAATCATAAGGATATCAATGAATCTGTAATAACATAATCATTTGTCCTCTTAGTCATTTATTTCTTCCATTATTTAATTTGTGCCTTTAGGTTTTCTAATTTTATTTTATATTAAATTTAATGTCACCGGGTAGAAATGCGGGAAATCCTTCATATTATCTGACTAATATGATTAATGTACATCACATGACCTCAAGTGATCATGTGTTTCACTTGTGAATGCCTTGTGACCCCTTAGGATATTCCATTGGTTTTACCTTGAGGAAGACCTTTTTTATCGTGTCATTGGTCACTACGATAATTCGTCTCCTATGCTCCCATGTGTGATCGATTAATGGGCTCATTGTTTTATAATGGGGAGGTATTTATAGTCCTCACCTATTTGGTTATACACCACCATGTACAATTAAAATCTCAATGATTTGGGCTATATTGGGTGCAGGATTTTTGATTTCAAACTCTTCATTCAATCCTACAATGGGTCGTCCTTGGTATCACATCAGATTCAACAACAATTATAATTAACAAAAATTTCAAATTTTATTATACCCATGATGATAAAGGGGAATTACCAAACCATAGGGACATGAAAGAGAGCTTACGCAAGCTATGGATGACATTTCAAGTGGCATTTATGAGTTTAGATGGCTATAGAATTGACTTCATGTGAACTATGATGACTTGTCTCGGGTCTCCCATGAGACAAAGGAGGATCATCAAGGGGAATTTATGAGATTTATCTGAAATTTTTAGGGGAAATTAACATTATCTGTGGGGATCACCTAGTGTATATATCCCCATTTTAGTGAAGATCAGGTTATCTCCTCTTTGTGCTAATCTTCTATCGGTCTTATCTTATTTCCATATTTATTTTACAAGGGATGGTTATCTTGCAATGTTCCATGAGTTCTCATGAAAAAAATCACTCTCCTTTTTTGTAATGCATGATGTGAACAATTATTGGCCATTCAGTGATGTGTACTCATGGACATCAGAAACTGTTATGTCTATCTATGAAGCCAAAGGGGTTGCGTAGAATCAAATGGACATATCTACGACCCTTCACATGATGAAGTTTATGTGATAGAAAGATCTGGCATGAAAAGGTAGACATGTCATCATGGTTTCAGGATATATTTCAGAATTTATAATCTCATATTAAGAAAATAAATGAAATAACAAGGTATTATCCTACATATATTCAACATTTATTTTATAAAGGGTTTTCGACATCGTTTAGGTGTCCACTAGTTTGAAAAGTTGCTTGGATCAGAGGAAGATATCTGTACCACTCCATATGATCAGTGGGTGTCTTATACATCTTCACATGAGAATGATGGTTATTAAGGGATCTCTGGGTAGGCTCGACCAGATATAGCACTACACATGATCCATTTTCATGACCATTTAATGGATATGTGATCACATGTCTTTTGGATGATCATGTTGTCAACCTGATTTATCCAATATCTCTTCCTTTACATTTCAATGAAAATAATACCCATGATTTTGTTATTTATTCATTTGTAGATATTATGATGATCATGTGATTGGTGACAATAAGTGCCCCCCTCATGAGAAAAGTTTTTATGGATATGTTCATGGTTCTAAGGAAAATAAATGGATACCTATGTCTTTGGGGATGTTTCCAATCAATGTTGTGGGCAACATTTGGTTGTCGGGGTGACCTTTGGTATTATAAAAAATTCCATATAAATAGGTGAATTGAGGGTGGGTCATTAACTCACTAGTCAAACAATCTAAATCTGTTATGATTTTCTCATATTTATGGCCACACTGCAAGACCATTCACGACAACTAATCATCAGAACTATTTTCATGACCATTTTTTGAGAACTTTTTCAAATGATCTACTGTGTACTAGAAATTTTTCAAACCAAATAATGAATCCATATTTAGTAAATTATTGAACCATGGATGAAAGTTTTTTTATCAACACCATATGTTAGGTTTCTCATGATCTACTTGTGTGGTCACATGATCAATAGACTATTATATAGATTGCATGACCATATTGGTGTCATGCGATTGTGAGTCTCATGACTGGTTGTATAGTTGTGAGATGTCATATTGGTTATGTGGTCCATGTGATTTCTATGTTGCAAAAAATTCATGATTCCAAAATATGATCATGAATCATTTTATAGTTCATGTGATGTGCGTTATTCTTCTCGGATCATACATCTCTTCTGATAAGATATTGTTTTAGTTTTTCTCACATTTGGCACTTAATTTTTTTCATAAGGCTTCCAATTCCCATGCATCATTCACTGTATCTAGATAGAGGAAAATAATTTATGGGAACCATAACACCAACCCTTGATATAATGTGTATTCTGAGAACATGGTATTAAAAAATAATGTCTCATTTTAAATTTGTTGTTATCCTCTAGCACACTGGCATCCCTTATATGGATTCAACATACTAGATGACATTTTCATTCCTTGTCTTGACTAAAATCATACATATTATAGGTTTTCAATGTCACTGGATTATATTCATACAACAATATCCGAGGATATAAAACTGGGTTTAGAATAGTCCAAGGAGTTTTCTTATATGCAGATAAAATACTTTATGGGTCTAAAATGTTTCAATTTCTCCCACCACTCTATTTTTCATTGATATTCATGCATATTGGCCTCCTTTATGAATAATATTGGTGTTGGATGGATCTCAAAATGGGACATACATCCTAGTGGTAATTTTCCTGAGTAATGGTTGTGTCTATTCTAATTTAAAGATAATTGTTCAAATTTTTCCAACATGATACATTCTATCTACTATTATGAGGTCATATTAGTTTATCAGTTCATCATCGGCCATCAATCAGTCCTTATTAGAGAACTGATTAGACATTAGTGTTTTTAACCTATTCATTTCATCCATTCCATGATAAATCAAGAGTTACCCCTTGGCATGTCTGAATGGTCACATAATATATCCTTATGGGATGGGGTTCTCACCACTTGGATGGATGATCTGATCATTAGTGATTTGTATCATTGTTACTAGGTTTCTTTTCAATTTGGATGCATCAAAAGAGTTTCTCCCCTTTCCCCGGTTATCGTGTTTGAATAATGAAATCCTAGTAGTAGAATCTACTTTTGGTAGATATTGGTATGTGAGGATACCAATGCTTACATTATCCATTTTCATGTGGGAACCCTTGTCTTCCTTTATTATGTTTGTTCCCAGGCTAGGGGGAATCCTCTCCAATTGGAGTGCTAATCAAACTAGTTTGTCCTGTGGATTAACCATATACCTTACCATCCCCTTTTGAAAAAAAATGTATCTTATTCAATGTTTAGGTGAGTCATTAAGGATTCATAACTATCCTAGTGGTTACCATCCCTTTAGTAGGGATGACTATTTTGGGGATTCAAGTCATTAAATATGAGGAATGAAAAATTCCTCTGTTGGAGAGGAGAGTATATTGATATTCCTATTATAATAATTCATCATCCCAGCTAGTTGTCCTTAATGTTTATGTACCTACACCAGTAGTTTCATACGATAAAACATAATGTATGCTAATAGGATAGAGGATTCACACATTGGTCATTGAGACTCTCTTGGAGACATTTCATGACTAAGTGAAACATCTACATGGAATCTTTCTAGATAAGAGTGTGGATGGCATGGTCTGCCAACTACTATATGAAATAATGTGACAAATCATTCGAACTATGAAATAGTTGGATATAAGAAAGTGGGTTATATTGATTTTGATAGGACACCCATGGAAGAACTAATGAGGGATGATTCTATGTCATTGTGAGAGAGCCATCAGAACATGTCTGAGTACCTTACCTGAATGGATGTATTGTAGGCATGAAGAGTGACACATTAGGAGATTATTTCACTTCCAAATTCCAACCTTTTAGAATCATCATCCTCATTACCAACTACTCAGAGAAGTTCTAAAGAGTTATCTTTTCTCATAAATACCATTATCCCTTGGGAATCAGTATATGAAGTAGGGTTGTCGGTACATCATCATTCATTCAATGATTCTCATTAGAATCTTTCCCTTTTTGTCCGGCTTTGTAGAATCAATTTTATTATCGTATGACTATAAATTTATTTTTTTTATTTTGATTAAATCATCATAGGGGATCCAAAAAGTGGAGATCCTCCATTTTTCATACTATCAATGAATAGATCTTCTGATCCATCTATGTCATTGTCCATGTTTCTTTCATTGAGAATGGGAAAGAGATTTCATTGATATGAGGTTATATGAATCATCAATGATACCCATCCTTATTATAGTATCATGTAAACCTGAATTCTGGGATTTGAATGTTTAATCCATAAAAGATATTCCTCTAGATATGATCGTCAATTACCAATAACATGAGATTCAACATTTGATGTATATGCTCTAGTTATCAAGAGATTAAAAATTTTAAATAGGAAAATTTGGGTATAAAATTAGACTTGGAGGGAGAATTCTATATATTTTGATGATGTAAGAAGACTAAATGAGCATAGTTTAATTTTTACTAATTCCATATGGTGGTCCCTAATGTTTTATATTTTTTCACTCATATTTCACTAATTTTTTCATAATATTCATAGAGGGAAAGACTTAGGGGAATTATGCTTTTCTTTTTCTCAAACCACCATATTACAGTTTTTTGCCTAATTGGGTTTTTACCTTCTTCTAATCATTATAACTAAAATATTTTTGTGATTTAGTTTAGGGGAATCTAACATAGGCCTTTTATTGTTGTAGTATAGGGTATTTTATCCAAGATCATAAATTTTCTTATTTAAGGTTATCTTTTCTCAAACATTTTTTCAATAGTAATATATCATTCATAATCTTGATTTTCACATCTAGTTTAACATCATGTGGAAATGATGTCAACCATGCATTTTGACATAATGAGGCGAAGATGTGTAATTTCTATGTACTTTAATGTAGTTTTTCCTTGATATAAAATACTATGTAGTTTAATGTATTTATTCTATGAATTTATTGGAAAATATGGAATATAGGAATGACATGATAGGAATGCCCCAAAAAACTATGTGGTTTTGATTTTCCCTGTGCTGTTTTTAGGGGATTACAGTTCTTTTCCATTAAGGCGGAAATGCTAGTGGTTTGTATTTCAAAGACCATATGTATCAAAATAATTGTCGAAAATAGGAGTCCCCACTCTTTCTCAAGGGTCATGGAATATTTATAGGGTTATATTGGTTGAGGGAGAAATACTATGGAATCTAAATCCACATGTAGAGTTGGAGTATTGGTTGAGTAAGTTATAACCCAGAAGATAGAACCATGGAATATGGATTAGGGAAAACATCATAGGGATGACCCATAATACCCCGTGGGATTGGGATCTGCCATAGTGTTACCTAGGATCATAGGGGTCATATTTCATTTCCTACAAGGAGAATATTCTTTTGGTTTGATGGTCAAAGACCATATACATTGATATCATGGTATAAAAGTGGATTCAACATTATTTAATGAGTAACATGAAGGATTTTAGAAGACTTAAATGTCTCTATGTTGATGTTTTATATGGATGAAAATCAATCCAAGAAGGGCTCTAGAAACCTAGGTTAGTTTAGCTCTTTCCTGAAAAGCTAGGGACTTACACACTCTGGTTTTGAGTCACATGGTGTGGGTAATCAGATGATTTGGGAATGGAGTGTCACATTAATTCATTGATAAAGGGTACAAAAACTTCTGACATAATGTAGAGGATGTTGGATTAACATGAATATTTTGGTTATGGGAATTATAAATAATTTTCTAAATTTCTCAGGTCATGAGGTGGATATTTGACAATAATATTGGGGATTAACCAAAATAAATTATGGTTCTTCATTGCACCATGATACTTTCATAGATCACAAGGATTAGATGTAACGTTTTTAATGTTATGGAATGTTTGGTTAATGACCATAGGATCATATATATGATTCATAGACAAACTTGTACAGTCAAAATGGGTCACTTGAATCTATTTATCCTTTTCAAAGGAAAATAAATTGTTTTTTTAATACGAGGTGCTCAAATCATGAAGTGAAATTTTTGTAAAATTTAATATTCATGAAGGATTCAATAACCCTAATGGTTTTTTCACTGGCTAGTGAAAAAGGTATCATATCAAGGAGGTGTGAATAATAATTATTCCATATTTTTCGTAGATGAAGCATTTTAGGGAACATGGATTGACTCTTAATAAGGTTAAGACATGGTCAATATAATAATTATTCCTTTTTTATTTATGTCTTAATTTTTTCCTATACTCTCTTGATGAAGAGTTTAGTGGAAGAAGGATTCAATTTTTCCCAGGTCTCCATTTATGGTTTTTCAACTTGACCAGATTTGGGTCTCTTTAAATATAATTTTAGAGTCATTAATTTTATATTGTCAAAGTCTATAACTTATGTTTGTAAATATTTGACCAAAGAATTGATAGTTTGGAGTGATGGTTCATATTGAATTAATATAAGGGGAATATCACACAATAGCCTAATTATGATACCCATTGTCTAGAGTTCTCTAAACTGTTTTTGAGAGATATATTACAATTTTTTAAATCATGGATCATGGTTTTCTAGTTATGGGTAATGATATGGGACTATCAACATAGGGATGACCCAAAACACCCTAAGCTGCTACGTTCCACCATGGTGATTCCAGGGTCCCAAGTATTAAAAATACCTCTTTTCATGGTGATAACACATTTGGTTAATGAACATATGTTCATAAGTAGGATCCATTGGCATATAAACATAGACAAAAAATGTGTCTCCTGAAGCAATGTTTAATTTTCCCAGGGCCATGGATAGTTTTCAATGGCCCAAGACTGTCAAGACCTAGTATGTGATTTATTGATTGATGTTCTTAAAAGAAGACTGAATCACCCTACACTCTACTTGACTATGGTTAGGATATTGTGGTCCTTTTATGAGGGATGATGATGGGTGATTAACTTCACATTTTATCATTATTTAGCGGGGATATATATTTTCATGATGTATTAATGTCATTTGACTAGGATGTTTTCCCTGGTGTTTTAAATCATGAGGTAAGAATATTTTTCTTTCATTATAGAGTAATGTCATGTAGTTAGTACGAAAAAATATAATTAAATTTAATGTCTTTCTTATAGGATATTCAACATATAGTTCATACCCATATGTAGCCATAGGTGCATTTTTATCATTTTATATATTGTGGTTGAACCCTAGAATGAATATGTGTCACTAAATATCCTATAGTAATAGAGATAAAGTATCATTTTGTTATTCAATACGAAATACTCTACAAAATTCATAACATATGAAGAGGGGGGATTTTTCCCACTGATTTTAATTGTTGGGCCTAGGATTAGAGATCTACGCATCACTACGTATCCTGTAATGATGGGAATGAATCCATATGTAGTTATTGAATGATAAACTCTCTATATAGGACTAGCCCATACATAGATGGGGAATTTTTCAATATTATCATTTCAGTTGGAATTGCGATTAGATATCTATGTGTCACCATGTACCCTGTGTTGATAGGAATCAGTCCACATCTAGTTCATGAGAAATCATGCAGTGTAAAATCATGTAGGAAATATGTGATATCCCTGAAGTCAAAAGGGAATATTATGGTTGGACCCATGAACCTAAATTTGGGTGTAACTATAAATCCTTTAATGTAATAAATCAAGGCACACATACATCTTGAATATGTATATTTTTTTTAAATGTTGCGGATGAAGCCTCAATTAATTATTAAAGAAAATACTTCTTTAATGTGGGTAGAGGTAGACCCATAACATATCCCTAATTCCCAAGGCCAAGTGGGATGAATGCAAGCCTTCAAATCCCATTTTTTGGCCCAAAGGACCCCTCAGAGAATAGTACTCCAATATTACACGCACTGAAATAGTACCTGCTATAGTACATCCATTGCTAAAGTACCTAATATAGTTTCTCTATGTCTACAGTTCCCTTGTTACAATTGTTCCGCCACTGCTACAGTACTGCAACATTGTCTTTCTACAGTACTACTAAAGTAATTGAAAATTCAACCCTACCCGGATGTCATCATGGGTCATTCGGATTCCAAGAAGGAGCCTATACCACTTGCGTACAACCTCAAACATGTTGATTAACATCATGTGGTGTGGAATCATAGTATTCCTTTTTTATTGTTTCATTCAAGATTTTAGAAACCATTTCATGAACTAATATGGCTGATAATATGTGGAATTTCCCACCCAAACACTTAACCTCATGTGAGCTATGCTCAGTTTGAGAAACAAGGAATGGAAAAGGTTTCTATCACCACATAAAGGTAATCAAGGGAGATCACATGGGCAGTTCATATCATGTAGTGGATAGGAAATGATATATTATCTATGCATCCCTATATGTCTCATTCGAATTAAAATCAATCCATTCCATGTTTCAGGAAAAATATATAGATTATTGTCAGGTGGAGAGGACATCATCCATGTAGTATAATTACATGTGTTAAGGAAGAAGGTTATATGATGTAAAAGAATAGTATTTTTGGGGATCCATGAAGTTTTTTCATTATGCGGTGATAACAATGGTTACACAACATGAAAAAAATTGTAGCTGGATCGAAGACTGAAAGATGGAGTATAACTATGTATCCTATTGGTTTAGGATTCAATCTATACATATTTCATTAATGTAGATATTCTTTATGTGGATATGACATTCAAACAGGGATGAGGGAAGTTATTTTCACATTTTCACATATCTATCTCATTGGAAATCGATTTTTAGAGACACAATGATTCCCATGATGTTTAATGTCATATGGAAAGGACGTATTCTATGTAGTTTAGTGTCATTCTGTCATGACGTGTTCTGTATTGTTTAAATTCTTTTGGTTTGGATTTGAGATGTTGTGTTGTTTAACATATGTCTTATTGAACTTTATATATACAGATTAATGTCATCTAGTAAGGAAACATTAGTACAATATAAAATCATGAAACCCAGTTTATATCTATATACTTTAATGTCATATTGTTAAGACATGTACCATAATTTATAATTTCAATTGTAGAAGATGTATCATGTACAATTAAAAGTCATATATTTTGGATTTGGTCTGTACAGTTTCACATAATATGGTTAGGCCATATCCCATATAGTTTAACATCATATGGTTAAGATGTGTTCTATACATTTTAATATCATATGGTTATAATGTGAACAATATAATTTATCTTTACAAGTTCACAACTTGGTCTATATAGTTTAACACCATAGTGTTAGGGTGTGGTCCAAACTGTGTAATGTCACATGCTGAGGACATGGTCTTTACTATTTGACTTCATATGATTTGGAATTGGTCAGTATAGATTAATTTAATCTGGTTCGGATGTGTTATATACAACATAACATCATATATTTATGATGTGTTCCTCACAATTTGACATCATATGTTTAGGATGTGGCGCATACAATTTTACATAGTATAGTTCAGGCTTGGCCCATACAATTTATAATAATATGGTGAGGATGTGGACCATAATATTTATGTTCATATGGACCAAAAATGGCCCATACAATTTAAAAACATATTTATAGTATCTGGTCCATACTGTTTAATGTCACATGTTCATGATGTGGTCTATACAGTGTAACATCATTTGGTTAGGATGTGGCCCGTACAATTTTTCCTAATATGCTTCATACATGGTCCATAAATTTAATATAATATGGTGAGGATGTGCTCCATAATATATAAGTTCGTATGGTCCAGAAATTGCCCATAAAATTTAAAAATATATTTCTAGTATGTGTTCTTTACTATTTAATGCCACATGTTCATGACGTGGTCTCTACAGTGTAACATCATATGGTTAGGACATGGTCTATATAGTTTAATTTCATATAGTAGGGACATTGTATGTAAGTTTTAGTTTAATGTTGTAAGGATGTGGTTCATACAATTTTACATCATATGGTCAGGATGAGGTCCATTGAGTTTTATTACATATGGTCAGGTTGTGTTCTATATATATTATCATCATATTTTATGGATGTGGATTGTAATGTTTAGTGTCATGTGGTCAAGCCATGGTCCATAATGTTTAACTCAATATACTATGGATTTGGTTCGTATAATTTATTGCTATATTGTTAGGATGTGTCTATAATGTTTAACATCATATGGTCGGGATGTGTTCTATAAATATTAATTTCATACGGTTAGGATGTAGTCCCTAGAGTTTTATTTTATCTGTATAGGATGTGGTCCGCACAGATTAAGGTCATTCAGTCATGACATGGTTTGTACATTTTGAATTCAGATGGTCATTATGTGGTCTGTATAGTCTAATTTCATATGTTTATGATAAGGTGTATTTAGTTTCAAGTCATATGGTATGGAAAATTAAGGGTAATACTATGACAATGAGATATATTTTGTTAAAAAAAACTTTCATTGGTGGGGGTTGTGACACACTATTCCTCCAATATGGCCAGTGAGAATGCTATGTTGTAAGCGAACTTACGTTTTATATAAGTTCATTCCCAATTTCATTGATGCTTAAGAGGAATCTTTCCATATATCATTAGGGTTATGAGAGCCAATACCAATTCTCATTTAAAGAAAAAACAAAGGAGAACCATTTTATTAAAGGCTCATGTGATATGATTATGAGGGGACGTGGGGTTGTTCAATGTACACAACCTTTTCACAAAAACCCTTTCTAATTAATCCAATTGGATTTTAAATTTCTCATCATATGAGTGATTCCCATAGATATATATTAAAATGGATGGAAACTTGATTTCTATGGGTGACACTACCTTGGTTCCATATAGAAATGATCACCATGTTTCATGTGCAGCAGTACATGTGGTGGAATGGTAGGTCCATAAAGCATGGTGGATCTTGTCCAACCACAAATTCAGATCCATTTTCACCAACTTCTTGAGTATTTTTTATAGAGTTTTATTAAGGGCCCATATCATTCAATTTCTCACTATGTGATAGTAGGATTAATGGATATATATGACGTTGTATTCCTAGTAAAATTTTATTAACCCTATAGAACATAAGTTAGTTACATTTCCCTTAAAATTGTGTGAAGGGATCTGATCATAGTTTTCTTATAGGACTTCACAGTGTTGATGATAGTCTTCATCAAAAATTCATTTAGTGGTATTTCCTTTGACCACATTTAAAAGAGTTTGGTAGTTGTAGAGATGTAATTAACATGCATACCTATGGTTGGGGGATATGTTTGTACAACATCCATTCACCATACAGAAAATAAAAATGAATATTTACCTATATGTATCAATTCTAGGGGTTAAAAGATTAATTTTCCAAGAATTTGTAATCCTTGAAATTTCTCTGTGAATTCTATACATCCCTATATAGTATTTTTCTAGTAGAAACCCAACCTCTTGATTTGGTGGGAGAGCCTAATCCCATACTGATGAAAATCACAAGAGCCTACAATCAATTCTTCAATTATGGTGGAAATATTTCAATGTTCTAGGAATTTTCGTAAATTCCATTGCAGCCTCATTTTAGAGGGATATATACTCATTTAGACAGTCCTAGAGGAAAACTGTTGTTACTTAGTGCTGAATCTCTTCCCTTATTACTTGGTCTATTGAAAGAGTCCCATTTTGATGATAATAAATTATGGGATACATCTATATAACAGTGGATATCAGTTCATAAATCACTGGCGAAGTGTTGACCTAATTTATTTCTTCTCTGTCATAGATGATGATTGTTGATATCATCATTCATTATATGATGCAAAAGATTTGTTCCACTTGATTAGGTTCATCAAAGACGATGGATGCATTACCCAATGTGTCGACATGAGCATTCTGTAATATGGGGACATCATGTAATTTGGTTTCAAAAGGATTTATTCCTTTATTCCTTTAGCGTAACACTTGAATGGGGACGGTTCATACTTTTGGATGACATAATCACCATTAATCATTTTTATCCCTTGATCTAAATCCACATTGATGTTTGGGTTGGCTACAATATGCTATAAGGATAGTTCTAAGAAAGTAATCAGGTCTTGGTATTTGGAATTATTATTTTTTCATCCTTTAGATAGTGAGAAAGAGTAGGGGAAAATTTCTTTTTCTAGATAAATAAAAACAATATCAGCTAAAACACAATTGATCTTTGATTTTTCCATTCATTTTCTAATGGGACATCAGGAGGTGGTATCAAAATAATTATCCCATGTTCGGGGAGTGTTAAAGGAATAGAAAACCTCTTCATTTGTAATCTTATTATCTACTAGTTTATTTTATTGGATGAGATGTTCCACAAGGAAATAATGTAGGTTTTTAGAATTTGATTACATCTATGAGAAAAACTAAATGTAATACTATTTATGAAATACCTACCATTGGTCTAAATTACATGTTATCATGGGAAGACCAAGGATGTACGTGATCAGATCAATTTGAGAGACCTTATGGTCTTCTTGGTGTATAATGTAATTCCTTATATTTTTCACTGCAAAGATTAGTGTGAGCTAGTTGTTCATGACATGTCAATATTGGGTCTTAGTTCCCAGTGTCATTCAGATGAGGCATTAGAGAATGTTGTCATTTCGCAAATCCTTTTTCGGTTAGAGAATATATCCAAGAGATGATTACATAGAGGCCACATTTAATATGTTGGGTTTTCCTTATACGAGTTACATCAAGAATAGTGGGGGAAATATATACACCATGAGACCCTCAATGGATTCGTGGTAGTCCTCATCCAATCAATATTTAATTCCCTTATTTATTAGCTTGGTGAAGGGATGATATTTTCTAACCAAGTTCGCTATGAAATGTCCAATGTTGTCATGATTACCTTGGAACCCACATAGTTATTCAACATTCAATTTGGATGACATTTCCAATATTTTTCTAGTACATTCATGGTATTACTCAATTCCATGATGGCATCCCACAACTCCAAATAACTTCCTTGATGTTTCTCTAAAAGTATATTTTAGTAGATTCATATTCAGACTGTCCTGCCACAAAATTTCAAAGACTATGGGAAGATATGTGACGTGATCACATCACAGTCAATATTTGACCAACTTGTATTTTATGTATCATTATACTATTTCTATAGATGGAATTTATTATATGATTCATGGAACATTAACAATTAGAGGCCTAATTATTTTATCCTAAGAGGATGACCAGATTGAAAAAGAATCCCATGGGATGTGCTAAATGTAGTGACTTCCACATCTTTAGTGGACATCTTTATCTAATTGTACCCAAAGTACCCGTCCATGAAAGAATGTTCATGGAATCCAAAATTTTCCATGATCCAGAGAAATTTTATTGGAAATTGGATTTCTTACTTTAGGAAATGTTGACTATGGTATTTGAAATTGATGCAGACCATAATGTTTCTACTCTATTTGTTGACAGGTATGATGATGGAAAGACATATTGGGCATTTCAATTCCCCTAAAATATTGTCTTTGATCAATTTTTGTAACATCTGACTCTACATTAGTATCATGGGAGGTTTGAATCCTCTTTGCAGCCTATTTGAATCATCGATGGACATTGAGTAAGAAGAGATGTTTAATAGACATATCTGGGTTCAGCCAATGCATTTTTGTATAATTTTGAGGGAACATATATAAATGTTTCTTTAGAAATGTGATATAAATCTCTTTCAACATGAGAGTCATTTAAGGAAACATCAATATAGGACATTATTCTTATTTTATTTCTATATTTACATACCCAATATCAATAATAGTGGTGGATATTCCCTCCTTAAATGTTAGGGGGGTTTCTAAGGTTGTCATATTCTTCATCTTCCTATGAGTCCGTGGATGTATTTTTAGTTGAAATAGGAAAAATGAGGGCATCTCTATCACTATTGGGATGCGAGAATAAATGGGAAGAGATATTATCATCCCATACTTCTAGATTTGTTACGTAGTGATTCTAATAATGATTTGATTTTACATTATCACTATGGAGAGAATGGTATTGGACATCTGGGATCAGGTCTTTTTCAAAATTCATATTTATTTTTAGCATATAATAACTATCTAGAATACTTTGTATATTTTTAAGGGCGATTAAATATTCATTAGGGGATACAAAGAGTATGATTTCATCCACCATTGGTTTATTTCCTATCCATTTATGGAAACAAGTCTCAGCATATGTGCATTCACATGAGTAGAATGGGGAATTGTCACTATGAAGTATTCCATCTTTTACATCAATGGTTTATTTCATATACTGATGAAAATTTGAAGACCTAACCACATGGATATGTATCCAATCCCTTTTGAGATGAAAATTTTATGGGGTTTCGTTCTTGGTAACCATGAACATTGTGTTATATGTGAGATTCCCATATTGATCATTGTGCTTGATCATCTTCAAAGGTCTCTCCTCGTGATAATAATACCATTGAATGGTCATCATTGTGAGAGATAAATCAACCTCACTACATCCAAAATGTTAAAATGTCTTATTTGGGATATGTTTTATCTTTGAAAAATTTTCAATTATATCGTTTTTTATATCGAAATTAATGCATCTACCTGAAACATATAGGGATCTAATGTGTCACTAAATGTGCTCTTCTTGATATTGCAATGTGAATGAGGTGGAAACCTGACATTTTTATTGAATGGTCTCCACTTGAAAAATCCAGGATGGTGTGAATTCTATCTCAAACTCCAATTAGATCTAGAGGAAGTCAATGAGTGCCTCCCAGAGTTCCTTTGAAAGATGATGTGCAACCAAGATTGAGATATTGTCTAGGAAAACTACCATATCTTTTAGAAGTTCATACATTTGTGCAAGAGTATGGTGTTTCCTAAGGTGCAGTTACTTATATATATATGGATTAGGAGATGGTGAATTTTAGGTAGACCAACCTGATGCTAGTACATTGGTCAAGGGTGCTTCTACTATTAGTGTTACAGGTCATGCTGGCCTTCCTCATTTTCTGGTTTGATCAGAAAGTCAACCCCCCTATAGTCAATCGTGTAAGATGGATAGGAATGGATGACCGCCAGAGGATTTTGGTTAACCTCCATATATCTTTTGAAATCTCTAGAGATATTTTCCTTGGGTCTCAGCTGTATATATATCCTTTTTAGGGATGTGATCAAAATATTGGGTCAAGCCGCTCCAGAACATTCCAATATATCTTCAGATCCTACAGATTCAATCTTCTATTCTATGGGTAGGTTTTGGGAACAAATACATGGAGGAATAATTATCATTAGAGATGGAATATTCCATTTGTATTACATTTATAAAACCAAATAATATATCATTTTCTGACGACGGTTCCATTTTATGGGACATATCCGATTCATTGGATGTTTCATGCATGAAATATGCAAGAGTTAAATCTTTTTTCAGAGATGAATGTTGATAATACTCTTATGTATCTTCCTGTGTTTGATTATTATTCCCACCTCCATGAGGTATATTATAAGTCTCCTACGAAGGGGATGATATATTTGTGGGTACGATAATATTTGTTATCTAGCTGGCATGAGCTCAGTCAATTGTTTTCTGATTCATCCCATTATTGAACTTATGTCTATTGCTGGCTGTAAATTTTTTCAAATAAGATTCCTCATATGACTGGAAAATGGTTTTGTATGTCTCCAATGTTGGGGATTTATCCAACGTCCACCACCCAAAATCATCCATGATTTTTAGGTAATATTTGAAGATGATGTAATCTTGGATATTGTGACCTATCAATCTATGGAAAGTGATATTGTTAGGATGATCAGTGGGGTTGACCTCACTAGGCTTATGGGGATATGGAAACATGAGAAAGTAATTTTACATGGATATATGGAAATAATTTAGGACATGTTAATTTTAGAAGGATTACGTTTTACTCCTCCTTTCTTCAGATACCATGAAACCCTGATGTATTTTTTCTTATAGCTGAGGGAGATTTATTTGTTACTACCACTCAATAGGAGGACATGGTTAGTTTGAGACCTCCCTATATTGTATAATTGGTGCTGATACATTCATGTGGATACCAATAAAAATTTATAACTCACTGAGGATTTTCCACTATGTTGATGTCTTGAGTTAATAATTATCACAAATCTGTTGAATGATGTCTTCCAAAAAATGTACTATTTCAGAAAAATCATGGAATCAACCATGATATTTCATTACGATCATAGGATTGTGTAGCTAATCATAAATATTTTTTGTCTTGAGATCCAAAAATTTCTCCCATGATATAGGAATGATTAGTGAATAAGATAAGCATTTCTATATGGGCATGATGTTAAAAACCCTCACATTTTTTTGTTCATTTCTTTTTTTCTGGTCAACAATTGTCATTTTCGTGAGAATGGAGATAAAAATGTATTGTAATTAATGACTAATGTCTTCCTATATTGATATTGACCTTAATGAAAGTCCATTGTACCAAAATATGTATGTCCCATTCAGATTTTGTACAATTTACAACATCTTTGTCAAATATTACTAATCTTGAGGGTCGATAATCAGACTGCATCAAGATAAAAGACTGTGAGATTTTATTTGGGGTCTAATGTGCCATCAAAGGTGGAGAGGGGTTGATTAATGAAATTTGGTGGTGGGAATGTATCATCCACCCGTTTGAGAAAAAAAATTTCTCTGGCTGTAATTGTGTAAATCTCTCTTCCATAGATTCCATTCATGTAGCTAGGGACATGGTTTAATCGATTATTTATGGAGTTATCACTATCAGAGCCATCTCCCATCAACAGAGAGTCGGAATGGTTGGATGAGTTGGCCTAGTTTTTATTTCCTGTAGATTCTTAATTTGTTATAAAACTGAATGATAGTCAGGTGATGGAGAGGTTATAACCGTAATGATGGGAAGTCACATTTATTTTCAATTTTCATATTTTTGAAGAACATATTCTTGGATTTGGAGATGGTATGTGGCTTTTATTTTTTCTCTTTTAGGTAGATTGTCTCTTTAATGATGTATTAGAGGAGGAATATTTAACTTTTTCTAAAGAATATACCTAGGGGGAATGTTTCCTTTGAGTAACTTCCCATATATTTTTCTAGTATTTTTATATCATTCTCATATTATGACAATTGTACATCATTGGATGGAAATCCAGATCTTGATGGTGAAATATGGGATATTTTTACTTATTTCACGTTATCCATGGCATTGTTCTGCTTCATAGGTAGAGACACAATATTAATAGGTCCCTGGTTTTGGATCCTCCTCTTGTTCTTGGTATGTGATCTTTTTTGGGAGCATACAGATCCACCACTCAAGGTATATTTTCATTGTTTAATATCTATGCATCTATATTGTTTTCCATATTATCAATTTTATTGAGGGTGAGAACATTAACAGAGGTATACATGTAAATGGTAGTTTTTCCATTAAACTAAATTTAATAGGATGATTATACATTGCCAGTATTAGGGTTTCATGGAACCATTGGCCATATTGGACTGTTTTGGCTTGCAGCCCTAGAGGGGTTTGGTTTTCGTAACCATAAATTCCTCCCATATCAGCATATGAATTACCATAATGATGGGGTTTTCATACATATATTTTGAATGAGCAATGAATAGTAGAGTTTTCTCTTATGTCGGGAGGGACTATTTGAATGTTTTCCATTTTTTATTTATCTCCCAAAAAAGAGAAGACTGATTAATTCCATGGAGATGATGATGAAAAAAATGCCCCCAGATTTTCAGGTTTGGAACTAGTTGGGGGACAATTGGCATTGGTTGATCCTGTTATTGAGGAATCAGTGAATCTAGTAGGGGAAATGATTAAAAATGGGATGGGAAATGATATTTAAATTAAGCTAGATGAATGAGATGGGGTTGATCTACAAAAACTATTTACTTCCCCAGGACCCTCTCAGGGGATAAAGGACCTATAGATGGACCTTGTGATATAAAATCCCCCAACCCAGACGGATGAAGGAGGTTTTTCAATACAACTGATACATCTTGAATTTTCTCAGGGATTGATAATACAAGGGGTTTATGTAGTGGTATCTATCTCTCTAACCAGGTGGAAAGGGATTTCTCTTGAATGGCTGCTATAGAAGATAATATTTGGGCCAATTTGATTTGGTGTAGATGTGTCTGCATATGATCTAGGAACAAGAAATTTTATGATAAGATTTATTTTCTATTGGAAGTTGTTGGGTGGAAAAGAAACATAGTCTTATGTGTCAAAAATGTGATCTCTTTGTTTTTATGGACCTTGTTAAATTATCAGTAGGTTATCTTCACCCTCCATTAGAGATGTATTATCATTTTTGAAGTGGGATAATTCATTTGTAGTGACCAAATGTATTTCACTTTACCCAGTCCCTTGATTTATTCAGTGGACATGATATTACATGATGGAATGTATTGGGAGTTCAACTATTCCATGGGTGTGGTTATGTGTACCCCTTCATAATTTCTCCATCCTTGAATAATGATACATGACTACACTTCACCTATCTGTTACCAGGATTCGTGATGGAATGGTGGAATACATGTTATAGATTTTCATTATGCTTTTCCAGTTTTTGGTTTGAGCTCAGGGATATATCATCCAAGTTTAAATAAAAATATAATATCCTAATGGTATAATGGTGAAACTCATATCCTTGACGTGGGAGGAGTCCATCCTTCAATTACAGATGATGTTATCATATATTTTTTTAGGTAATGAATTTTCTCCTTCAGTATCTCATCTAGGATCTCATATTCAGAAGTGGAAATGCTACAGAATAAGGCGACGGGGTTTTTTCTATATAACTATCTCCATATGTCAATATTAAATTCCTCTTCATCAGGACTATATGCCTCCATTTATTTAGAAAAGATAAGGTGCTTATTGGGGTCACCTATTGATCAGAGTGGAGTGTTGTTGGAAGTTGATGCAAAACTACAAATGGTTGACCTTGATGAATTTATCACATAACTATATAAAGGAGTATTATTTTTTAGTATAACTTAATATATAAGAGTCTAGTAATGGAGAGGATATCTATGACTATGGGAGATATCAAAATGGGTAGGTTGAACACATCATATATTAAGAGTAGATTTCACATGATCCACCTCCACAGTACCACGATGATAACTATCATGGTAACGATAACCTTATTCTTTGGTTGATGATTAATAGGAAACTTTCCATATTGAAAATTTATCACTAAAAAACCCAAGGTCACTGACCATGAGATGATTCATAATATAATCTTTTTTTATACGTTCTGTCAAGAATATGATGAACTACCTTTTGGGATTGTGATGGGATATGAGCCTCCATTAGTAAGGCTGTAAGAAAATGTTGATAGTCATTTGGTGTTTTGGGATTATGTTCACACTTCTAATATGATTATGGAATATTCCAATGATATTCTTCAATATTGGTTGGAATATGAACCTTCATACATTTTCTTTCTAGAATATACTATTCAAACATGGCTATAGTTGGGATATGAGCCCAATCAAACTATAAATTCCCAATCAGAATACGTTGATAGACCTCTAGAATGGGATATGGAATATGAGCCTCCTCTTGAATAGCCTTGGAAAGGTGCTGTAAAATTCATTAATTGGTGAAATTAGGGATATGATCAAGTATTCTGTGAGTTGATGGAATATTCCATATAGCATCACTGATAGTTATATGAACGTATCTCAAGCCAGGTGATGATCTCACTTGGTGATTCATGGTCAAAAAGAGTATATTTTCCTGATCTTGGGCCTTCATAATATGTCCCTGGTCATTCTTCATATGAATATGAGCCTTTCTTATGTGATGTGTTAATTTCACTTGGTGAGCCTTGGCCATAACAGGGATTATAGCATGATTCTATTCATTTGTATTATTCCACCAGTCTTTCTCGAAAGGAACATGAAACTATCCTCAGGAATGTGCTTCTCTCAAAAGGTGAGACCAGGTAGGAATGAGAATATGAACCTAGTCTGGTGCCTCATCCAATAATATAATATTATGATAATCTTACTAGACAGATCAATAATGTGTGCTTGATATAGAGCAACAATATATTCATGTTGATCTGAGTGTTTATCTTCCCTGGCTATATGGATTGGAATATGAATCTATCCCTATATCTATACCAATTTGGGAATATGTCTATGGAGTTCATTGGTTGTTGATAATATTTAGTGGCATTTTATCAAAATGTGCATAGGAATGTAATCTTGTACATTTTTTTCCCCAATTTATACTTGAATATAACATCAATTGATGTGGGTATATGTGTTCACGTATTTCCTCCTTGTGCCATGAGAATGTTTGAATGAGATTCATGTGTGGGGGAAGGTAAATGTGCCTCCCCCATTCATTGATCCTTATGAAATCTTGGAGAATGTTGGATCAGTTGCGTAAAAAGTGGCTTTACCTCCATGTTTAACACAGGTAGACAATGTTTTTCATGTTTCAATGTTGAGAATGTATATTCCATATCCATCTCATGTTTTGAGCCCAGAGGTAGTTCAGTTGGAAGAGAATCTCTTTTATGAAAAAACCCAGGGTAGATTCTTGACCGAAGAGAGAAAGTGTTATAGAATAAGGAAATTCATCAGGTAAATGTTTTTGGGAAAAACCATATGGTTGAAGAGGTAACTCGGGAATTTGAAAATGCTATGGGGGATAAATACATCGAATTATTAGATAAGTGAATAAAAATTGAGAGGATGCATTTTCCAAAAGGAGGAAGGGTGTGACATCCCATGAAAATAATGAATAATACATTTTCAAAATTATTAATATTTGTGAATTAAATATTAATTTTACTTTATATTGGTTTCTATGTTCAGTGGTTTACCCGATACTCAACAATGGGTTTCTTTGAAATCTTACATTGCACACTAATAATATATTATTATTATATTAAATGATAGTTAACGCCTAGACGTTGTATTATATAGAATGAATATAACTACCTAAAATATTATTATACATGTTTGTTAAATGTTTTTACATTTATCCAATAAAATTTAGAGGCTTAAAATGTGAATAAATTCAATTTTAAGCACAAATACTATAATATTCATTAAAAGGCCAATTTAACACCATTTGATTGTGAACACTCATTAAATATATTTTTGGTTAAATTTATATGTTCTATTTGAAAAAATATAATTCTTCTTTAAAATCGGGACATCAAAATTTACTTTGTGTAATTTTTTGGTATTTTTCTGATATGATTTATTTTATAATGAATAGTGAAAAATACATTATTTTAATTAAAATATGCCTTTAAATATAATTTATTTATGTTGATATATTATCTTTTTAATTTTTTTCAAAGTTTAAATAGAGTATATTTCTACTATTTAATCAAATGATGGTCATTGGAAGCACTTTCACTTTGAAATTGGACATAATCAACTATCAATCTTTTGATAGTTATTATTTCGTAAAAACTTGCTTTTTGTTGGGACAATGAGAACTAATATTAAATAAATTAATACAACTTATATGTTTTTAATTTGGTAAAATATAAATCAATTTTGAATTCAGAATATCAAATATAGCTTAGGATGAAGTTTTGGTATTTTTATGAAAATATAAATTTTTTATGAATTTTGAAACCACTAAGTAGAAGTTAAAAAAACTGATCTCTTCATTTAAATAAAGTTTTACCACTTCTGTGAATTGAATTTTTAAAATTTTACATACATGGAAGTTATTAATAAGGAAAATTTGGTTCAAAAATATGAAAATAATTTTTGGTGAATAGTGAATTTTTATATTTATTTACCGCGGTTAAAGGTAAATAGGGTTATTCAAGGTAAAATTAATATTAAATTAAGATAAAATTACCTTAACACTTGTACTAACATTATTTTAGGTGTAATTTATGACCAATAATATCCATGGGTGAAACATTTGGCCTTTTAATTCCACTTGGGTAAGATAATGACATTAACAACTTCTTCTAAAGTAAAAATAAAAATATCATAAACATGTATTGTTTTGCTAAATCAATTTTAATGTGGGGTTATATAATTTATATATTTGACTATAAATATTCATTAGAAATATAATAATATTTCCTACATCTTGGAATTTTTTTTAATCTTTCTACATCAAATAAATTAAATTATATATGACACAATAAGGATGCCGTGTTTACCTCATTAATAAATGATTTAAATAAATGTAATTATATAGATTAAAAAATATCCAAAAACAATCTAATTATTATTGGATGATTTTATTTCGACCATGAGTCATATTATCTTATAATTTATTTATATTTGGACCTATATAAAGAGAAAATCATTATATAATAAAATAATATTTTCTCACTTTCCTAAAGAGACTCTCCTCTCCCTTATAAAAATCCCTCATTTCTAACAAATTCCTCACACCTCCCAAGCCCTGTGGATCATCCAAATAATTTCTAAATAATCTTTTAATATCATTATCCTCCTCTTATAATCCTTATCATAGTCATAATGCATCTCAAGAAACCCTTTTGGTTCACATCAAATGGAGTTAGCTGAATTAAAGGTAATGATTTCTCTTAACATCATTTCGTTTATTTTACTTCTCCATCCCCTAAACTCATTTTATTCCCATATTTTGTAACAACACCAGTATCCTAATTATACTAGGATTTATTTATGAGAAATATTCAATCAAAACGTACACACACCTCCATCTAATGGGTAAATAACAAATAGTTAATTTGATTCTAAAGCTAACACCTCACGAAACGATGATTGTTCAATTTCTCCTACTGCCTCTCATCGTGGTCATTATGTTGTCACTATATTTATATATTATATATATTATTTTTATGATTTCTTTATGATTATGTATTTTCTATTTATAGTATACCTTTATGGTATCCATTATGGGTAAACGCGATAATCTCATTTTGAGGAAGTGCGAATTACCACCCCCTCAAAGTGATATGACTTGTTCATACAATATGTGTTATGTATAAAGGATGGAGTTAATGATATTATATATGATACTATACAGGAATTAAAATATACATATGTATAATTATGTTTTCATTCCATTAAATACAAAATAGAAAATAAAGTAGCCTTCATGCATATGTACGGCTTACCGTCTTCATGAACGGTGCATTTCTTTTATTATCTCCAAATGTAATGTACTATTATAAATACATTTATATAATGGATATATATGATATATATGATATAAAAATCATGAATATCATTCTGGATATAATTAACCTTTGACCATAAGAAAAACATGTAATTTTAAGAAGTTTATTTTTTGTCTCAAGTACCAAATATCAACAAAACGACCATTATTAACATAAATTATTACATAATGTTTAAAACATGGTAATAAGTAATATGAAAGTAATATTAAACAAGAAAAAGGACCTTAATCAAGTATAAATTATGTTTAGTTTATTATTCAGGAGATTAAATAACAAACGGGTCAAGTCGGACAGGAGGTAAGGGAACTTCTTTACCCAATTTCCTTTCATTGGGTTAAACTTAATCTTTTTTATTTTGTCATGCTATGATTATGTGAGAAATGAATTTTGATATATTATCTTTTATTTATACTTTATTTATGTGTACTTATTGGGAATACACCTAATTGACATATTTTATTTACAAAATGATATTTGTAAGTGATTTCATCACAATCTTTTTTCATTGAGTCATATTTTTTTATACACGACATTCTTTTACATGGTGTATAAACCCCTTTGAATTTTACATTTATTCAAAACAAATATTTTCTATATGATGTGTTTTACTAAATGACAAAAAGTATGTTTCTTTTTAACGTATATAGTGACAATGACCTTTCCGCCTCCGCGATTATTATTTGATATTTGGATTATATAACAAGCCGTAATGTTTTTAAGAAGAAAAAGAAAACTAAATACTCTTTTACGTATTTTGGTTTTTAAAATGGTTTTGATAAAATATTTTTTGGTCAATATATTTAAATTATATATTGTAGTTGAAATGTGAAAATGTTATCATTTCTTTATATTGGTTTTATGTGTTATGTTTTTATAATGGTTCATGAACATTTGATGGGTGGTTACATGATAAACCAAATGATGGGTGGTGGATTGACAAACTAGGATGTGTGGTTACATTATAACCTCCAATGCATTGGGTATGAAAGTTAGTCGTATGGATATTCCATTTAGTGATATGCATGGAAGTCGTCTGTATGGTTACTCTATTTAACTATGTTTATGTCCCAAGTTACCTTTATATATTATGGCTTCTTAATATGGGTTTTATGGTAATCATTTTGTTACAAAAGGGTATGTAATGATATTTTATTCATTGAAGAGTATTTAGTACTTTATAAAGTTGAAAAGTATTACTTATGATAATGTATTTATGGTTTACTTGTTTTCTTGAAAAACTAATAGTTTTCCTTCATTGTGGGTCCATTACAGAGATTTTTATGCTCATCCCATGTTTTTGAAATGTTTTTCACAGGACATAATGTGGAATAGTGTCCAAGATGGGATAAAGGGAAAGTCCTATTGTTAAAACATGGAACTAGACATGAACCTTTTTTAAAAGAGTTTTTATTTTATGGAAAAAATAGATACTGAGTAGATGTGTCTACATGTAATATTCCAGTTGTTACTTATATATCACGACCTAATTCTATATTGCTATAAACCTAAAAAATCCTCAATGTAAATTATTAACTTAAATCAAGATTATGCAATTTTTATGGTTCGGTCATTATATTTCTACTACTGAATGACCATGGAGTCCATGATATAAGACCAATAGAGATTAAAATTGAATAATATATTGATTATATCTTGGGTAATATTACATTAAAGATATTGAAGATATTATTCATATTTTTATGGGAGTTATATGTGGACCCAATTGAAGATGAAATTTTGTGCTAGATTCTATGACCCAAAATTACAGACCAGCAGTTCAATCATATCTCTAGAAAAATAATATGTGGATGAAATTCTATTGGCTCTTATGGAACATCCAGGGATTCAATTAATTATTTTATTCCCAACTAAAACAATTACATCTAGAGTTTTTTGGATATATCTTTCAAATGCATGCAAGTTGGATCCCATTTCATGTCAATGGTGAAAAATTAAACATTCCACAAACCTTACACCACCCTAGTCATACCATTATTATGTAGGAAGAAATAGTCTATTGTGTTATCTACCCAAGAATCTATAAAGTCCTATTTAATTTAGTGGTTGTGTTTTAGTTGGTAAGATGTTGTGTTATTTTAATTGTAATTTTATGATACTACTTTGTCTTTGTAACATATTTCATTCACATGTATGTTATTCTAATTAACATTATTTTCATATTAAAAGTTATTATTCTTCCCTTTTTCTATTATAATTAAGACATTCAAACCTTTTCATTGTGGTTTGAATTTATTCACCCATTTAATTTAACTATCCTTCACATAGTGGTGTAGTTTTGGTTATTTCATTGTTTTTCACTTATTCAATTACATCATCCTGAGTCAACTTGTATCTTACATTGAAATATTTGCATCAATGTAAGGACAAAATAGTCTTAGATTAATCTAAGTGAGTATTAAGGGGATTTATTGGATGTTATTTCTTTCTCATTAAATTTTAATTCAATTATATTATATTATTTTGTTTGTATTTGATGATATTATTTCTTCTTATAAATTACTGAATTTTATCACCACACTTTTATTTCACTAACTAGGTCCCTCACATTAGAGTGTCCCTCAAAATGATCCTCCAAGTATATAGTTGATTAGAATTTGTATATTAAGGGGTTAAATATTTATCTTTTGAGTTTATTTTTCATACATTTATTAAATAATTCTCATGTAAATTAAATTAAAATTTTTGAATTCAATTTCATCGAATTTGTCCCTTGTAATATCATATGATTATCCATTTCTAGTAAATTGAATTCAATTATGTCTATTAGTGTTCATTAAAACCTTAAAACACAAACCAAATTTGGTCACTTCATATTCAAATATCCCACTTAGAAGGTATCAGTCTTTAGTTTTCTTCTTAGGTATCTATGAATTCAACAACCACTAATACAATAAAATCAATCTATTCAAAACCTAGAAAATGGTTAAATTTGGGAGAGACAAATTCAACCATATTATTGGTTCATGATAAAATATATCTCTTTGTTAGATATTTTTGGAGTTAGGTATCCCTTCATGGGGTTTGAAATATGATCCTTTATCTCAACCCAAAGTTAAGGACATGTATACCCCTATTACATTGGGAATAATAACCTCTACATACGGAACAATATATTAATATGTTCTATAATTAAATCATAAAAATTTATTCATGGGATCATATATATTAATATATATAGATGTTTTGGTATTTCCCCTAATACCTTTAGACGATGGATCGTCTATTTTCAATTCGTACTCCGTTGGACACTCCATGGATGTTCGGTTTGGGAAAATTGATAGGATGCTGGTGGCGGGTGACCTTATTTCCACTCATATTGACAAGGCAACCTTCTCTACTTCATCTGATAACATTTAAATTAATTTTTAGTATGAAAAAAAGCCACTCTACTGCTCTGAATGTATGACTGTTGTACACTCCATGGAGATATGCTGGAAAAATGTTTCTTGTATGGAGTGTGGGATGAGAGGTCACCCTAACACCATTTGTTGAAGAAAGCCAATTATAAAAGAATCAAAATTATCAAAACCTACAAATAAGGATGATGAACCACTCAAATGATCAGCTACTAGAGCTGATGTTGGGATGCTTTAGGGGAAACCTAATTCTCAGCTGTCTCTTTTAAAATGAAAAGAGTGGATAGTTGATGCGTCACCATAAAGAGCTCCTAGTGGCCCTTTTAATTTACATGTTGATTATGATAAATAAGTTACGTCAATAGATGATATAACCACTACGCCCTATCTTGTTGATGTCTCCAATAAAAATGATACATTTCACCAAAATGACTGTCACCATGAAATTCAAATGCTCTTGGAGTCCTCTAATGTTTCTAGGAAATGGGGGAATGTATCTGATGATGAAAGGGGAAACAATAAAACTAATACTCCACATAGAGGTCTATCTATCACCTTTAAGGATTTTCTCTTAATTGGTGAGGCAAGGATGAATGATGGTGAGGATCTTACCTCAGTTCCCCCCAATGTGGAGAACTCACAAGGATTATTCCCATCTTCCGAAGATCAAGTCTACTAGATCGTCATCAAAGGTGTAAAAAAATTAATACTAATCTTTTTATGTTTATCAATCAGGAGAAATATCAATCTTAGTGGGAGTCTGCTGATGATTCTTATTATGGTAATGATATTTCGTATGACGATTATTCGTCTTTGATTGAGGGAAATCTTGTTTGTTTGACCCCTTTCGCCACATGTATCCTTATTTTTTGATTAATAAATTGTCAGAAGCTTTGATTCTAACTGGACCCTTGGTAAAAAAATTGATAGAAGGTCTGAGTAGTTTATACATCATTAAGACATTTGACACCTTAGACACCCCTAGTTTCTTTTGATATGAGTTATTAAAATTTATATGTACATCATGGATTTTGGATAACTAGTTATTAAATCATTATTTTTTCCTCATTTGGTATGAATATTAAGGTCTGAATATGTTATTATTGAATATTTTCATGCATTCTTGATAATTTTAGTTGTATAAACTATCTCTACAACCTTTCATTTTATTTATTTTTTGTTACCCTTTAGTACTGAGAGAATTGGGAATACATAGTGTCATGTATCTCCTATTTTTCCTCCTTTTAACCTCCTCCCACTGAAGGAGTTTTTAATAAATTATACATCTTTATTTCCCTTATGGTTTATTGGGTTTCCTACTGGGTATGTTTATTCACATCCCAATATGGGCCCTCTTCCCAATAATTTAGTGTATGGGAAGATAAAACCCATATGTTATATGGTTTTGGATGCTGTGGAGTTGGATTTGGTTGTTCAATGTTGATGCATTTTGATTTTTTGCGATACATGATGATGTATAATGTATCATGGTGATTCATGATGATGAGAATGAATTTAGTTTCTCAAGGATGATCTTGGATTAAATGTACTGTGGAGTATTATTCCAATTCCTTATGGTATATAGAGTTGTCAGATACATTGATTCCCTTATACCTTCCTTATGATAGTTATTTTTATTTGTTATCTTATACAATCATTGTGTATTTTTTATTTGATTACATATAACCTATTCATATTTTATGTTATAATGTGTATCTGATAAGTGTTTTTTATAATCTATAATTGGCTAATGCCTCCTCTGTTATGAAATATTCCTATGAGGTTCTAGTCACAAACCCCTATATTATTGACTAATATCATGGGGTTGAACTTGAAACCTACTTCTAGCCTAGGAGAGTCCCTGTTGGTTTGAGTTATATAAGATTTATTGGTTTTTGGTGTAGTTAAATAATCATATAGGATTTGACCATCATTTATTTCTATCAAAATCAATGATTAATCAATTATTTACATGTTGATAAATATTATGATCAATGGAATTGTGTCAACGAATATAGACAATGGATAATATTCAGTAACCAAAGAAAATTATTTTCAAAAATTCATTATAAATAATTTAAGCTATTTAAAAAATAGACTATGTGAAATTATTTCTTTTTTGATGGATCTGAAAACATATCTACATTGTATAATCATTTCAGTGTAGGAATGAATAGTATAATCCCTTCAGAGGTTACACATTTGTGTTCCTCAAACTTACAAATGTAAAAATTGTACTCATAGGGTTGTAGAATGATATATCATAAAATCTATGCTATTAACCATTTATTCCCCCAATAATTTCATAAAAATGATTCTATTTTGACACTATAACACTCCTATATTTTGTGATTTTTTTTGAAATAATTTATAAATTTTGATATTTTTCATTTCACAGAACACTAAACATAGCATTTTTTATATGAATTCACAATGTTTTTCTTGTATTATATGAAACACTGGTTTTATCTTGTGCTATATAAAACTCATAGATTATATTTTGGTGCATGAAGTAATATTTTTTCTTTTTGTTACACATAATACTGAGTTCCTTCGATAACTTCCATTACACGCAAGCTAAGATTTACTGAACAACGATATACTATTTATATGAATATTAAAATATGATTATATATACCACCGATTCATTGAAATGTATATTACAAATACTATTAATTAAATTTTGAAAATATGATTTAACCATGTATATAAAACTACTCCATTCGATATAAATTATTATAAGCAAATGTATGAACTCATTGAAGATAAAAAATAAATTTTACTTGAAAACTATTTTTCTATATAAAATCAAAATTTTATATCAATAAATTATACAAAAAAAAGAATTTTGATTAATTTTTTAATAAAATTTATATAATATATATTCAATAAATAATTTTTAAACTCATCCAATAGATTGGACAATCATATGATATGAATAAAAATAATTTGATGAATAAAAAGCTGTATTTTTTAAAATGAAATTTTACCATATATTAATTGAAAATCAATTTTATATATAACTTTTTACACTTTTTTATATTTTATTTTTTTTGAAAATGTACCTTTATATGAAAATTTACAGTGGGACTTTTTTTGGTATTTTACTGTGATGTTTCATTTTTTGATGAATAGTGAAAACCAATAAAATTTAATTCAACAATGAATTTTTAACTATTGTATTATATAGTTAAATTATATATTAATTTTATTTTAATGTGTAATTTGATCCGTTATACATAAATTAGTCCAATTTATTTCATTGGAACAAATTTTAAATTAAAAATGGATATTAACACATTTCTAAATTTTATACCTTTTCTCATTAAACACTTGTCTTCTCATCTCGTCTGCTGGATTAACATGAAATTAATTTCTGCCACTTTTGTGATTTGAAATTTGAAAAACGAATCCATATTTTTAATAATCATATTTTCTAATTTATAAAAATTTAAACTTTATTTTAGACAAAAAATATTAGTGAATGTAGTTAAAATTAATTATAGGAATTAATGTAAATATAGGATTACTTAACAGTGAAAATTTAATCATTGGAATACAAATGACCAAGAAACATGTTTAAAAGGAATTGGACAGACTTTTGTATAAAAATTCACATTTTTTAATTAATTTTAACAATTATTGGAGGTACAAGCTATCTGGGAGACCTCTCAATAGTGTTTATCTTTCTAATTTTACAAACACTGCCCCTCCTCATCCACTATAAAATGTAAATCGCCACCGCAATTCCTCACACATGAAAAGACACATTTAATATGGAAAACCAACAAAACAATCCTTCCAAAATCCTTACCTTAATTATTGAATCCTTCTATTGGGAACAGATCCATCCATGTAAGCCCTTTGGTGCAAACTAAGAGGAGTTATCCGAAGAGGAGGTACCAACCTTCCTCAAGGCCCTTTGTCTCCACCCCCTAAACTATTCTTATTCCATAATTATATATTAACCTTAGTGTACTAAATATAATGAAATTTTTTAACTTTTAGGTAACTACCTACACTAACACACACTAACGTCTAATTGGTAACGAACATACAGTATGTGTGTACGACGAATTATAGCCTCGCTAAATGATGTTGTTCATTTTTCCTTTACCACCTTAATGAGTGGGAATTATGATGGAAACACTTTTTGATATAATATATATGATTTTTATTATTTATTTATTCTTACTTAATTTTTACATAAAATATAAATTCTTTCTTTCAATTTTGTGGATATAAGATAACTTCATTTTCGGATGTGTGGTCTACCGCCTCCTCAAAGAGATGTGATTTGTTCAGAATTTACAAGGAATGAATTAATGATGGGTTTTTTAATCTTATATGAGATATATTACATAATAATGATACTATTATGATATTATATATATATTTAATTATATTTCATTTACTTTTATTCATTCAATATGATAGTAAAATTGAAACAACGTTCATGGGTACATATGACCTACCCTCTCCATGAATGGTGTGTTCCATTTCATATTTATATGTTTTATATGTTATTAAATAATTAATAAATATAACGAGTATATATTAAATTTACATAATTTTTTTTATTATTGAAATAATTAAATCATGATCTAATTAACATGATCAGCAATAACAAGTCAAAAAATATATAAAAAACAAAGTGGATATTACATAAATCATAACATTAACATTGAATGGTTAATAAATTGGTAATATAAATTCATAATAATATAATATATTCTATTATATATTATAATATGGTTATGTAATATATTTATAATAAACAAATATTTATTATACCGGAGGTGTCACGACATGTCCCAGTGGGGCCCAAGCTGCAACTCCCCAAGCCCACCTTTAACAGGCCATGGGCTTGTGACTAGAACCGAGTTGGAATGCTACTAACATGGGAGGCATTGCCTATAAACCTGTACACATGCACATGCATCTCCATGCCCACAAAGCTGAAAAGTAAAACTAAAAAAAGATAAAGATGCATGCATATACTAAAACCCAACCAACAGAGTATGACAGGAAAGTATAGTACAAGAATGTAAACCTCTGGGCCAAAAGTACAAGCCCACTAAAAGAGAGTCCGTAACAAAGTCCGACCTGTAAAGAAAGGTGATGGGACTCCAGTCTATAGCTATAAGAACACACCTCAGCCTATCTGATCTAACTGACTATCGTCTGGTCTGTGTCCGCCTAGAATCCTGTCAAAGGCTCGCTCGTCTGCACAAGACAATACACGTGCGGGCAAAGCCCGTGCAGGGTTGAGTATAACAATACCCAGTAGGACACCCCGAAAAAACAAAGGAAATACAACAAGGGAAATACCAAAAAGGAAATATATAGTCATCTCCACATAGTATATGTCTACAAAACATGTAAAAACAAATATCCATATATACTCATACACAAATGACCATCTCGATACCGCCACTAGGATCCAGCTCGAAGATTCCACTAAGCATGAAACTGGGAGAACACACTCCAAAGTCTGAAGAGAGAGATACAAAGTACTCCTTCTGGGAGAACACACTCTACAATTACTTTGAGAACATGATTCCCATATGAGGATCAGAACCAAGTCATGGGGTGATTCTGACAACTCAGTCTGAGCTAACCTGCTAAGTAGAGGATCATCCCCCTGAGTAAAGTTGGTCACGTCGATACCAAGATCTCTACCTAGGGTTCTAGGAATGAATAGAGGATATGGATCCAAGTATAAAATAGGGGATTCCAACAACTCTATTTAGGAAGTCCTGCTAAAGGGATCATACTCCTATATGTAGTTAATGATACTGGGAACCTTCAGGATAAAGACCAAGGGGACGAAACCTAAGAAAACTAGTCCAAGTCAAAGAAGATAAGTGGCTCTAGCCATGAAGAATTGGTTACACGACATGTAGTATGGTTACACTCCATGATTCGTGACCCTAGGTACTGCCTATGTAAACGGCTCATGTCATCCGTCGAGTCTGTGTAAAACTAGACTACACGTCGTGTAGAAGGATCAGAAGTTGTGTTACTTGACTCTGGGTACTGCCCGAGTTAATGACCAGAGTCACATGGCTTTTCGGTTATAATGAAACTACATGGCTTGTAAAATAATCACAAGCCATGTCCGAGAACCTCGGTCTCACTCTGTGTACACTGGCCATGTGCCCGTACACGACCACTATCTGTGTCTATGTTGCCTTCCCATGTACGAGTACACGGGGTATCCGGTGTATCTGGACGGGTTTGGCCGGGGAGGGGTATACACATCGTGTCCTTGGTCGTGTTCCCAACCCATTCCCCTATACTCCCGGAGTACACGCCATGTCGTCCGCTGAAGAACACATGACGTGTATCCCATACTACACAACATGTAGTTGAAACATTTCCAGAAGCGTAGTCTTCCACCTCGCGCCTCGGCCGATTCTCCGGATTGCATTTCTCTGGTCTGTTTGCCACGAAAATCAAGATCATGGGTCTCTTCATTGTTGTGAAGCCGAATCTGTGGGTTTTGGGACTTCGATCGGCTCCGAAATCCGATTCTGGTCACCCATACGAAAATATTTCGAAGAACTATATCTTCCAATCCGCTTCGATCCATCCTTCGCCACCGCAGCCGTACCTCCGTTGGGTTGTACTGATGCTAGATCTTTAATTTGGGATCGTTGCATCGCTCAACGGTTGTGCAACAATCCGTACCTCATATCCCCGTGAAAAACACATAGAACCCAACGAAGAAAATGAGAATATGGGGAAGAAGAACACAAAAAATCTAGAGGGATGAACCTCAATCGATGTTCATGTCGATCTTGGTCCGTCACCATTAGGAGGTTGAATGAAACCCAAATAATTTCAAGAATCAAATCCCCACAGTTCCCGCAAAATCCCATCAGGCAAGAACGAACGATTCGTGGGCTAATTTTTTCATGTATTAGTCCGCATTTATCGTGGAAATCAAAAACGGGGACAAAAACATCAAACAAACATCTTACCTGGATTCACAGCGTTCGTTAGCAAAGATCCGGTCGCCGCATTGTCGTCGCCGGCGAAGCTCGTCAAGAAAATTGTCGTCGTGTTGGGAGGTTTTCTCCAGAGCCTCCAAAGCCTCCAGGAGAATTCAGGGTTATGGAAATTGTAACCCTGATCCCCTGTGAAATCTCTATTTAAAAGATAACATATTTCTATGTAATATGGATTTAAATAAAATATTTTAATAAAATATTTTATTACGGTTGCGTCCAAAAACCCATATTTCACCACCGACCTATGTCGGCCAATGTTAGGCATCACCTAAGGTAAAATCGTTGTTCTGAATGCAAAAGTGCCCTCAGATTTCTGATTTGAGCATTCGTTCAGGATTTATTCCACTTTTTCAGGAAAACCACACATGTGCGTTATTTAATTGTTAATTTAAATTCAAACATTCGTTCCAGGATCATCGGGCCTCCGAACTACACGCCGTCTTAGAGCCTGGTCTCAAATTAATTCCCATATAATATTAAGATAATACATAGAAAAAATCTGGGACATTACATCACACACACCATAGGGATTTTACATCCCCAAAAGCCAAAACAATGGCTACTCAAAAGATGTGAGTACTGTACGGGAATCTGAGCCTCCCGCTCCCACGTTCTCTCCTGAAGATTCCCATGCTGCCACCGAACACGAACTAAGGTAATCGCTCGCCCACGAAGGATCTTCTCCAGCTGATCCTCTATCTCCACTGGGTACTCAGTAAAGGTCACTCCATCATCAATTTCTAGCTCTCCCCGGTCGAAAACGTGCAATGGATTATGCACGTACCTCCACATCTACGACACATGGAAGATGTTGTGTACCTAGTCCATCTGAGGAGGTAGATACAAGCGATATGACACCTCACCAACTCTACTCCGAAACTAAAAAGGGCCAACAAACCTCAGAGATATCTTTCCACCTTGTCCAAATCTCCGCAACCCCCATTGAGGTGAGACCCTAAGGAACACAGGGTCTCCTTCCTCAAACTCCAAGTGCCTCCACCTCCTGTCGGCATAAGACATTTGTCGACTCGGTGTAGTCTTTATCTGCTCCTCGATAACCTTCACCTTCTCTGTAGTAGTTCTCACCATCTCTGGGCCCATAAGTGCTGACTCTCTTGGGTCAGTCCAGCAAAGAGGTGGCCTCCAAGATCACCCATGAAGAGCCTCGAATGGTGCCATACCCATAGTGGAATGATAACTGTTGTTATAAGAAAATTCCCCCAGTGGTAGGTGATCCTCCCAACTATGACTGAAGTAAAGTATGCAAGCTCGAAGCATATCCTCTAGGACCAGGATGGTCCGCAATGTCTGACCATCAGTCTGGGGATGAAACATTGTGCTAAAGTTTAACTAAGTACCAAAAGCTTCCTGCAATCCCTTCCACAACCGGGATGTGGAACGAGCAGCACGATCTGAGATGATCGTGGATGAAACTCCAATGAAGTCGAGCTATATCCTACACGTAGAGGAATCCTAAGCTCTCCACTGATCACTGATCCCATATGGCTATAAAGTGGGCCGACTTGGTGAGTCGATCAACAATCGCCCAGATGGCATCATGTCCCCTGGATGTATGTGGTAAACTTGTCATGAAGTCCATGGATATCCTATCCCACATCCACTCTGGCACCTCAACGGGCTGAGTCAAACCCGCTGGCACCGCGTGCTCAGCCTTTACATGCTGACAAGGCATAGAGAAACAATCTCTGCCACACTGTTCTTCATTCTTGGCCACCAGAACTGACATCGGATGACCTGATACATCATTGCCATGCCTTGATGTACCTCCAAAGGATATGTATGGAACTCCCTCAGAACCTCCTCCCAAAAAGTCACTGGTACTACAATACGCCCTCTGAAAAGAACTACGTGCTCCCCAACTTCTGAATATCCATCATCTATAACACTTGTGGATATCTGAGCACGTAGAGTCTCACAGCAAGCATCCTCGTGTTGTGCTTCCCTTACTCATTGTAAAAGTGGAGGGGTAACAACCATCAATTTAAGGTAAGAGCCCTCATCTCGATCCACAAAGGATAACTATAAACATGCCAACTACCTCGTCGCCTCATCCAGCAACTATGAATAGGATTTCTTGCTTAGAGCTTCTGCCACAACGTTCCCCTTCCCAAGTGTGTAAATGATCTCAAAGTCGTAATTTTGGTGAAACTCAAGCCATTGTCATTGTCTCAAATTCAGATCCTTCTGAGAAGAGATATATCTGAGACTCTTGTGATCACAGTAGATAGTAAAACACTCACCCATCAGGTAGTGCCGCCACTTTTTGAATGCGAATACTACTGCTGCAACTCAAGATCATGGGTCGCGTAGTTCTGCATGTGCGTCCTCAGTTGACATGATCCATAGGAAATCACCGCTTTCCTCTGCATTAGGACACAACCATGCCTGGTTCATGATTTTTCGTAGAACACTACGTAATCGATACCCTCTTCCAGTAATCTCAAGATCGGGGCACTCATCAGAATCTATCTCAACTGCTTGAATGCATGCTGGCATCTCTCGGTCCACACGAAAGGATGACCCTTTCAGGTCAAAGTTGTCATGAGTGCTGAAATCCTGGAGAAATAAATAATGAATCTCCGATATTAGCCTACCAACGCAAGGAAACTCCGCACCTCCATCACGCTCTGGGGTGGCTCCCAAGCTAGAACTGCCTCCACCTAGGCTGGGTCCACTGCTACACTATCTTCTGAGATAACGGGTCTCGGAAAGATGACCTCATGTATCCAGAACTGACACATTGAGAGTTTCCCATACAACTGGTGCTCTCATAGTGTGTCCAGAACCATCCTTAGGTGTCTCGCGTGCTCCTCCTCGGACGCAGAGTACACAAGGATATCATCTATGAAGACTACTATGAACTGATCAAGATAGGGATGAATGATGTGGTTCATGAGTCCAATGAACACTACCGGGACGTTCATCACGCTGAAGGGCATCACCAAGTACTCATAGTGACTGTAGAGGCATCTAAAAGACATCTATGGTATATCCTCATCCCATACCCGCAACTGGTGATAGACTAATTGTAGAATAACCTTTGAGAACCATTTTTCCACTCTCAACTGGTCGAAGAAATCATCGATCCTCGTTAGTGGATACTGGTTCTTCATGGTCACCTGATTCAAGCTCCGATAATCCACACATAGCCTCATGCCCCCGTCTACCTTCTTGGAAAATAGCACTGGGGCTGCCCAGGGTGAAACGCTGGGTTTCACAAAGCCCTTCTTTTGAAAGTCATCCAGCTACACTCTCAGCTCACGAAGCTCTACAAGAGCCATCCGATATGTTGATGCTGATATCAGTGTCGTCTTGGGTTGCAACTCAATGCAGAAATCTATCTCCCAATAGGTAGGTAGTCCGGGGAAATCCTCCGAAAAGACATCCTTGTACTGAGCCACCAATTCTCGAAAATACAATCTCGTAACATCTTTCACGCCAAGGGATAGGCTACCAAACGGATGTGAAATTGGTTGTTCCTCCCTATGCACGAGTCCATCCAGTGCTGCATGGGTCTCTCTTTCACCGACAAAAGAGAACCTTGTTCCATCACTGCAGACACACCACACCCATCGCCTAAAAAAGTCGATCTGGACATGAACTGTGGATAGCCAATACATACCATGAATGACATCGTAAGGCCTCGATGCTACCACCAAGAGGTTCCAACCAAAAATCTCACCTCCAAGGGTCAAGTCCCACTGTCTACAGAGGTGTGTGATATCTGAATCTTCTCCATTAGGTGTTTCTAAGCGTAATGGTCGATTCAAAGGCTCAACTGGAATCTCAAGGTCTCGAAGAAGATAATAAGCCAAAAAGGAATGACTAGCACCTGTGTCTATCAGTACGGCAGCCAAAGTATAAAATACATAGATTGTACCTCTAATAGTTCTGTGAGTACTTAGGTCATAAGCATTTTCCACCTGAAACTGTCCATGCCTCTGTCCACAACCTCCCTGAGCATGGGGTGGACCTCCTGGAGATGGTGGTGGTAAAGGGTCAAAATACCGATCACCTCTAGCTGCTCTTCCAGTTCTTCTACCGCGTCTGCCACCCCACGGATCTGTCTTCACCACATGTTGCCACTGCATCAGTGGTCCATCCACTACTTCTATGTCAGTAGTATGGTTGTCCGAACAATCTCGATTGTGATTTCCCCTGCGATCTCATGAGTAGAATCACCTCTCTCGAGGCTGGCGGGATGCGCTCTGTGAACCCTATATGGCATATCCCCTATCCTAGGATCTCCTCTGAAAATGTCTCCCACTGTAACACCTGAGACTTTTATAAGAAATATTTTGTTTTATATAAATCATCAAAGGAATCTTTCACTACACACAACACTAGATTGGCTTGCTTTACACGCAATCGCGACCTTCCTTGATAGCTTGCGTCGTACACAATACTGAGTTTCACTAAACAACGATATGCTATTAAAATATTATTAAAACAAGCCATTATGAATTGTAATAACTAATTTTTGAAATTATGTAAATTTTATTTTTCAAAATGGACTTAATTTTTGAATTTGGAATATCAAAAATAGCATAGGGTGAAATTTTGGTATTTTTCTGAAAACTTTCAATTTTTGAAGAATAGTGAAAACACTGGGTTACTATTTAAAAACCGACTATTTATTTAAATAATTATTTATTTTATTTAAATTTATTTTAGGTCAAAATTGATACATCATACATTTATATGTTCAATTCAATTCATTGGAGTCATTTTATAATTATTTTAGATATATAAAATTTTATTGAATTTTTCACTGTCTTTTACCCACCTCCTAGGAGAATTTCCAAATTTACATAAAACATAATTTTACCGCTTCTGTGAGTGGAATTTCAAAAATACGAGAGACATGATTGATGTCAGTAAGTAAAATGTGGTTCAATGAGATGAAAATAAATTTTAGTAAATAGTAACTTTTTACTTTTATTTACCACGGTCAAAAGTAAATAGGGTAATTAAGGGTAAAAATGATATAATTATTACCCTAACACATGTCCTAATTCTATTGGATAAATGTAATTCGACCAAAAACAACCTTAGGAATAACATATTACCATTTAGGCCCACTTGGATTAGATTAGGACATTTATTATTAATTTATTTAAAGAAGGGTTAAAACAGTTAAAATCAATATTTATTAAGTAAATAATTTTTAATATAGGGTTTTACATAAGATAAATTCGAATATAAATATTAATTACAAAGATAAAAAAAATTCAACATAATGGTATTTCATTTGTAATTTTTAGACATTAAAAAATTTAATTTATTTATGACACAAAGATGCTGCAGTAATTATCTTATTAATGAAATATTGACTTAATTGATGTTATAAATACCCAAATAAATGAAATTTAAGAATTTTTATGGATTAAACTAATTCTCTAGGTTAATATGACATATTAGTATTTATTTAATTAACTTTGTTTGAACTAATCATTCTGTTATGATTTTAACAAAAAACAATTACTAAATAGTGTCAAAATTGACATAAAATAGTTTTTAAAACAACTATTATATTATTAATTGTTATTTTATTCCTAAAAATCTAAGGATCGTCCAAATGACTTAGATAAGGTTATATATATTAATAATAAAAAACTTGGGGTTCTTTTGGCTTGTTATTATGTTTATTAACCTTATATTGTAAGAACACAAAAAGACACGGTAAAAGTAAAATTATCTAACTTAAAGTTAAATCTAAATGATAAGGTTAAAATAGTAAACTAAACATTTACAAATTCTATTAGATTATAGGATTTCGACCCATCCCCACCTTATCTACGAAATAAATTAATTTCGATCTATTTAAAACCGAATATGACTTTATAATAAAATAATATTTTTTGTTTTTCCAAAGGTGCCCCTCTCCTCCCTTATAAAAGGGCACCTCTTCCCTCTCCTCATCACACCAATTTGAGACTTAATGCTCGGCCAACCCATTCCCATTTCACTTCCCCATTTCCATAGAATCATCCTAGAGGACCTGGTCTTCTTCAAAGACCAATTTTAGTGCCCTAAAATGAGGTCTCAAAGAAGTGCTTCAAAGAAGAGGTAATTTCTGTTACCGATTTTTTCAACTTTATTTCATCTTCCACTTCTTCTTCTTTAGTTGTTTCATTATTAATTAATAACATAAGTATCACCCATATACTGATATTTTATTATAAGTATGAAAAAACCCTATTTCACCATCTATCCATCCTATAGAAAATGAAATCACCGCGTGTGCGTACGTACGGAATACCGTCTCCACGCCGTGATGTAATCTATTTTCCACCACCACCTTACTTGGATGGGTATAATGGTGTAAATAATGAATATATATGATTATATTAAAGTGATATTTATTCTGAAATAGTACACATACACTCCAATACAATTCCACGATCATGGGAATGATATCATTGCTCGTGCGTACGTACGAAATACCGTCTCCACGATGTGATGTGACTCGTTCTACTTAGATTTCATTGCATAATGATTACATAAATTAAATTAGTGAATAAATATGATATATATTACACTAATACCATTCTGGAAATGTGGTATCTATAACCTAAAAAGAAGAATAAGAATTTATTCAACAAAACACGTTTAAAAACAAAATGTAATAAACACCCAAATAACAAGTAGCAATGAAATATTACTAATAATAAGCTAAGAAGATGAGAATATATGATATCATAATATTGAGTATGATTCTGGAATAATTCAATGACATTATTTAAATCATTATACAAGTGCTTCGGACACTTACGAAGAAAATCAGACCTAAGGTAAGGGAAAATCACACAATCTCAATATTTATCAAAGATTGTTTATACTTCAGAATTCACAGGGGAATATTTATCATCCACATCCATGTTTCCCCAATATGTAATTTTATTTATGTCCTCCTAAAAAATTTTAAATCCAATTTTACCCTTCGGTGAATTTTTAGTAAAAGATATGAAAGAAATCATTTGTCGTTATTCGTACGAGGTACTTTTTGACTTTTTCAACAAAAGTACAAGAAGAATGTTTTTTTAACTTATACGGCATGAATGGATTTTTAATAATTATTTCCAAGAATCATCCTTTACAAGTTTTCATTTTTTATTTTTAATCAACTTCTTTTAGTTTTAAATTAAATGACATGTTAAGAAAGGAAAAATGTTTTTGAAGCAGAAAGGATATTTTCTTCAAGAATGGAGTTCAAGTGTTTTATCAAAATTATTTTCCATCTAAGATAATAGAGGGTTCTGTTTCTATCCCTATTATTACATTGATTTGATTATGTTGTAATGGAATTATTTTTATGGATTCCTTTATCTTATATGAATTGTTTTATGAGGTCACGATGTTAAAGATTCCCATTACTATTACATGGGTTATGCTATGATATATGGTTTATGATTTTGTGGCACACATTAGAATGGTATTATTATGAGATGAGTGGGACCTATATCTCCCTCCAATGCATTGGGTAAAGATTTTATATCTCATGATATAGACATGGCTGGAACGGCAGGTTAAACCGGTTCAGTGAAACAGGACTGAAATGAGGAATGAACTCAGTTCAGAAATGGACTTTGTCCACTAAGATAGTCTTGGCAATGAGTCTTGACTAATAAGAAATTATTCTCTATGATTATATGTGTGTGACAAAAAGCTTCATGTTTTAAGTTATGATTATTGTGATTACATTTCACTACCATGATTTATCACATGTTATGAAATTTTGATCTCTTTTGCAGGGTAAGATTTCCAAAATGTTATGTTCTTATGAATATGATGTGATTGATATTTCTTTTGTTTACCCGTACTGAGAATATGAGCTCACCCTTTTGTATTTTTTCTTTCCCCGGGTCAGGAAGAAGGTTATTAAGTATGATATGCCAAAAGGGACTCTAGATATGATGAAATAAATAGGAGACAGTGTATATGATTTAGGAACCAGTTGTTTATGTTTCCCAGTTTCTAAAGACACTATACCTATACGGTCCTTTCCTTGTTTTGTTATATGTTGTAATAAGTGTGCTTCAATTTTGATGTAATAAACATGTATCTAAAGTATGGGTCGTTATAGTTGGTATCAGTGTAAAGGTATAGTCAACCTTTGAAAACTAAGATGTGAAAGCCTTAGTAAGAACCCTAAGGATAAGTCTAAGCATAGAACACAATCTTAGTGTTTTAGAAATGGCCATGAATATCCTATGATAAGACCTTAAGTGTGAAATTTTATTCTTGATTATGTGGTTTTCCTATTATAATTAGTGTTTCTCACACTATTCTTCTTGGTTTTAGTCAATGGATGGAACCCGAAGGAACCGTGTTAATGCGGAATGCGACGGGAAATGCATTGATTTTCCCCCTGAGCAACCAAATGTTATGGGAGCTGGAATGAAAAATCTTGTATCCATGATCCCACAACTTTCTCAAGCTATAAATTATGCAGGACTTTCAAAAGAGCAAAGGAAGGAGCATCATTCTATTGAATCTTTCATGAGACAACATCCACCTTCATTAAGCGGGTCTATTGATCTATTAGTTGCTAAACAATGGATCAGTACTACTTAAAAGATATTTTCAGTTCTTCAATGATCTGAACAAGATAAAGTCATCTAAGTAGTTTATCGCTTGGAATGTGAAGCTGATCAATGGTGGAATCTTATCAAGAATACGAGGCAAAGAGATGAAATTGAGTCCATGGAATGGGACGAGTTGAAGAACTTATTTTTCAATAAGTACTTCCCACGTATTCTCCGAACAATGATGGAGAAGGAGTTTCTTGAACTAAAGCAAAAGGATGATTAATCTGTTGGTACCTATGAAGAAAATTTTACAAGACTTGCAAGGTAAGTTTCTGGTATTATTATCCAACCTGAGAATAAGATCGATCGATTCTTTACTGGTTTAAAACCAAGTCTTCGAAGGGAATTAGACATAAGGGACTTCAATAGCTACGAGGAAATCGTTCGATGTGCTCTCAAAGTTGAGATGGAGATTGGAGTAACCCATCAGTCATATGGGTCTGATAAGAAGAGGAAAATGGAATTCAAAGGAAAATCTAAAGACCACCCTGAAAAGAAGATGAGTTTTCCCTTATGCTCAAAGTGTGGAATGAAACATGGAGGAAATTGTCTTAAGGGGACAAGAAAATGTTATAAGTGTGGAAAAGAAGGTCATCATGCAATTGAATGTCGAAATAATTGGATGAAGATGTTTAATGATGCATACAAATGAAGGGATACACAGAATGAACCTACTACACTTCAATGTTTCAAGTACAAGGAGATGGGACATTTAGAGGTTTCCTTGGATGTAATGTAAAATCATTTTATATACTAAATTTGAATATAGTCTCGATAAATGGGAGCTAATATTCATTTTATGAACATTATGGGAAATTCAAAGATTGTGAAATGACAACCCATATAAAATGTAATGACCATAATTTGTCTTGAAATGGTTTTATATGTATTATCTACATAGGTTTAATATGAAATTATTTGATTAAGGCATAAATGAAATAGGACCTAAGTAGGTCAGTTGGGACATGTAACTTATGAGATTCCCCATTTCGAAGTTTCTACATTAATTATCAGAATTAAATTGAGCAAGTACTATTATATTTTCTTCTAGAGAACTCAGTTTGGCTTAGTGGGACCCTTTTAAGTCACCTAATCTATTAAAAAGTAATTTATATGTTATATTTCAAAATAACTACAGAATTATAGTAAGTGATCAATTTTTTAAAATGATGTTTGTTTATCCTTACCTTCTTTTTCCGTGATGTTTTAGTTTAATCATTTGAATGTTTAATGATAAAATTTGATTAAATATAAGCATCATTGAAATGGAACATTTAGTGGTTTCCTTGGATGAAATCCTTGTGTATGTTTATCTTGAGATATTCTATTTAAGTTTCTGTTGAAGGGAACCATGCATGTTTTTCATAGGAATTGTTTCATTTGAAATGACATGGTGATCAACATTTAATACATGTTATTTTTTTGTGTGACCTAGTTGAGGGTCTATGTTTTATTCATAAGGGGATATCCCATCGTTAGTAGCACCCTTGAGTATTAAATTCCTTGATAAATATCATGAACTAAATAATGATTGGTGTTATTTAGGTGATTCTGTTTGTTATTGGACTCTTGACATATAAATGACACTCTTTTTTAGATGGGTGGCCATGGTGTCTTTGAATTTGGTTTCAGGCTTGAGCATCATTAAATTTTTGGTTTCAATTGGTTAGACATGAATCGGTGATGTTCAGTTATTTCATTGGTCTTCGAAACAATTTATTTCATCAAATATGGATGACTCAATATTTCATCATTAAGGTTAACGGTTGTATGTGGAAATACCACTCTAAAATAAATCACATGTTCTATTGAGTTTGGCATCAGTTCGTCTCCAAGTAGAGTGACCTGAGAGTTAAGGAATCCAGTTCATCTCAATTCTTGGGATATAGTTTCTAAAGAATTGGGTGTTTTGACCAACTGTTCACAATGGTTTATCATTTTTGTATTCCATTACATAAGTGATCATGGCTTAGAGGAGTGACACATGTACGGTTAAGTTGGTTTTGATATATCATGCTAGTGAGAAACTAGGTGGTCATTTCATTCCATTGACTAGGAAACTCCTATGGTGGGGAGCATCCCTTGAGTTTTGAAAATTTTCTATTCCAGGTAGAAGTAAAAAAATCATGGGGGACCATTGAAAGATGATCATTTCTATTTGGAATACTTTGTGGCTTGTGACTCTTATATAGTTTATGTGCTTCCTTGGTAGCATAACTTCAACATGAATGTCTATGGTAGAAACTTCTGATGAACACCTTTGGATTTGTTGGGGATTCGATGGTTGATATTTAATGATCATGTGATTCCTTGGGTGGTAAATTCACGTGTTCATTTAATGGTGTGTTGTCAGGTGAATTCAAGCATCATTCAAATGAATTTGACTAGTAGTAGTTTGATTGATCATCTTGTAATCCATGAAATACTATTATTTTATTCTGCTATGTGATTAGCATTTACCTTATCTTGACGTTGTCCTGTATACACTAAGAGATAATTAGTATTACACTATGCTAAATATTTAAATGCAATTGAGATTGTTGGGTGGTTTTTCTTCGATGTTGCATGCTGGATGTGTGGTTTCTATTGTGGTTTATTTAGGAACGTCACATGATGTCAGGTATGTACTTTAATGTACATGTTCTAGGTGAATTCCAGATTCCTAGGGAGGAAGCATTATAATTATTCTTGTAAAACACATGTCATCTAGTCTGAGTGTCCTCTTGAATGGTTAGCTAGAGTGGTTTGACATATTTTACATTTTCATTATGTAAACAGTAAGTGGAAAACTATTTTTGGAACATTGTTAGGTGGATATGAGTGTGGGTTTTATCAGAAGAGGCCTTTTAGAAATATCTTGATCAACTTTTCATTGAGTTATAAGGGGAAAAGGACATTACTACTTCTTTGTAATCACATGAAAAGAATATCTTGAATGCTTAATAACGTTTCTTGTAAGAAATTAAAATCGTGGATGATTTTTTAGTTGAAAATTGATCATTTAAAATCAAAGCCTTAGGTGGGAAGAATTTTGGTCCATATGTTTGAAGATATGATGATGTCATCATGTCTCTAGCTAAATGGGCTCGGGTTAGTGTTGTCTCAGTTATTTTGATGGAAAATGAGCATTGGCTTGAGTTTTGGTTTCTAAAATTCCTTGTAATTAAATGGTTCTCGAAGGTGCATTGGGAACTTGGATATGTAATTATTCCTTTTCAAAAAGGTGTCACATCCCTCATTAGTGGGGGGAGTAGTGTTGTTCTCGAAGGCTTCTTAGGATTGAGAAGTTCCAGGGTGGGAAGGTTGTAATGTCCTATGTTTTGAAAGTTTTGAAAAACCAAGAGAATTTGACCATTTTGGTTTTCTAAATACTACATTTTTTAAATCAAGTGGTAAATGAAGTTACGATTGATGGAACACTTAAAAGTGATGTTTTGTGACATTATTGAAGGGAATAAAAGTATCATAGGTGTCTCAAGAAGTTTCAAGAGCTTCAGACATTGACAAATTATGTTTTTGAAAGACTTTAGATGGCACACAGTCTGTCTGAAATCATGTGTCCCACTATAAGAAATTGTGTGACCATATTTAGGTGGAAAATCTTTGTTTCATTGTATATGAATTGTTTACCAAACCATTATCCTATCCCACACCGTTAGTGGTAGAGGTAGTACCAGAACACTATTCGTGGAAATGTTTATGTATAGATAATAAATTGTATGGGTCAAACAGTGTGGGGTGCCCCATGTTCCTAGTAAAGGGCACATGGTTGGAACAAAATTTTCTAAACCATGTGTCCCCACCCATGTGTGATAAAGAAATAAAAAAATGTATTTATTTAAATAAAATTAAAAAATAAAACATAAATAATTATACAACTTCCTCCTCTAACTAGTATGTGACCCACACTTAGCCAGACTCTCCCTTTCATCACGTGCTACACCCCTATACAAATCTCCCTTGTTCATCATTTTTTTCACAAAATTAATCATGGTCGTCCATCGATCCATTGAGTTATGTTCCTCTTTTCATTCTCCTCTCCATTTCATGGCTGATTTCTGGGACATTCATCACTCATTTAGGTTCGTTTGAACTCTAGGTAAAATGGGAAATAAGATTTTTGTTTTTCTTCTTCTTCTAGGTTATGTGAAGCAACTCTGAGGACCCATTTGTGCATATTTCAAAAATAACCACTGAAGGTTAAGAAGTGAGACATAATTTGTTTCACTTTCAATGGTCTAATGTGACTTTATTCTTTTTTCCATCGATATACATTTGTTTATAAATAGGGTTTTCTAAATTCTGAGTACCAAGTATAATTTTTAGTGTGTTTTAATCCACCTTAAAGGTCATCACTCATAAACATAGGTATGTATATATAGAAAAATATATATGTATTCTATGTATGTGTTCCCTCATGGAATGTGGAACAGACGCATTGGGTCATGGATATATATATATATACTTATATATGTATCTTCTGGTGACTATGGAGAGGTTTTGAGTTGTCACCACCAAATTTGATAATTTCCAAGTGTCGGCTTGGTCTACTACTTATGGCATGATCCCTATCCTAGTTCATTTAATTTATGAAATAATTAATTAATTAATTGCAAGTTATTTGAAATATAATTTATTACATTTTTATGTATGGTAGTTGATTCTATTTTTCATTCTTTGACAAAGTTAATTAATTGTTTAAATTTGATAATTGATTTTTTATAAGAAATTTCATGATTTAATAATAAAACCCCTACATTGGAGGTTCTCTATCTTCAAGATAAAACTAAATGTTTATTATTTATTTATTATTGGATTATTTCCTTGGCTATAATTTTTGAATGGTATGTTTAGGGTCTTGGTCTGTTTTTATTTCATTTTCCCAAGTGGACACAAGCCTTGTTGCAATGGTATCTATCCTTTACAATTGATCCCGTGTAATGTAGATGATTTTTTCCAATGAGTTAAATGTAATAAATAATTTAAATGGAACATTTTTAATGAATTAGGAAATATTATTTCATACCATAAGGGTAATTAACATGAACCCTTCAAAACATTTACATTAAATCAATTTGTCATGTTCATGAAAATTGAGTGATATGACCTTGAGTAGGATGGATCAGACTAAATGGCATGCCTTGTTTTAAATGGAATTGATTGTTTCTAATGAAAACATGAGAGGCCCTTAGATCAAGTATTTGAAATTAATTTGATCAATCCTATATCAATTTTCTTAATAAAAATGATTAAGATGGGTTTCATTAAGTATAAATGTGAATCTGAATTATTATATGTAAATGTGATAGGTTGATGAGATACAATAGAGGTTTATTCATCATGAATTATAATTTTTAAATGATTGATTCGTATAGGAAGATGCAAGCCAATGGATGGTCATGGATCTTTGACTTGGATTAGTGTAAGACCATGAAATGTCCCCATTAATTGGATAGTGGTTGTACATCCTGATACACTACATCTTATATATAATCTATTCAAGACAAGAGACGGTGATTTCTCTTGGACATGGGTTAGGGGTAGACCATACAAGATCCAATGGAATTAGATGGTACTGTTACGTCTCAATCCTCCCCAACTTATATCTAATTCATGAATTCCAAGAGAGAGTGAGGGCTCTTGGAATTGGGTTAGGGGAGACCATGAGAGCTCCCTTGGAATTGAATGGTGGTGGTACGTCTCAATCCATTCCAACTGATATCTAATGTGTGAATACCAACAGATAGTAATGGATCATGGTATTGGGTTAGGGGTAGACCATGAGAGCTTCTCTAGAATTGGATGGTGGTGGTATGTCTCGATCCACCCCAACATATATCTAAATAATGAAGTCCAAGATACAATGAGGCATCTTTGACTTGGGTTAAGGGGTAGACCAGGAGAGCTCCCCTAGAATTTGATGGTGTTGTTCATTCACGATCCACCCAAAAATATATATATATATAAATATATAAATATACTGCTATAATATATATATATATATAATGTTGACATTATCAGATTTACCAACCATGGGACTATGTAGGTATAATCATCACATGCGCCATATGAACATGGATGGGTGTTTCTTTATTATTTCTATTCTGTTATTATTTCTGAAATACCTACTCACAAGAAAATACATACAGTACTCTCAGGATTGGCCTTGACACCATGGGTTCTAGCCTACTATGATTTTATCTCACATCCTTCTTAGGTACCCTTGGTACCCGAGTATACATTATATTTTTATGATCTTGGTTGATTATTATATTTCTTGTACCAATTATTCATGAGTAATATACCCATATATAGATCAAGATGCTCATGGAGATCACCCCTGAGGATTTTCTTTTTTTCTTTGCATTCTATTACATTATTTTATAGAATGTTGATAGTTTTTTTCTTTATCTTATGTATCATCCATCATCCATGAATTTTAAAAACTGGTGGTGGAATCATTTTATTAGTTATATTAAATATGTCTTCTCATTCTTTGTTATTTATTTATAATGCGTCCACAATTTTATGCTATTTATTATCTAAAAATTCCATAGAGCATATCTTAAAAGAGGATATAGTCTCCCTAATATCACCTCTATAGACCCTCGCTACTAGATGATTTCCTATTAAATATGGGGAGATGAGGTTGAGGCCATGTTACCGACTGATCTATCTACCAGTTTGATAGTAATATGGGATGGTGTGTTACACTAATGGCGAGAAATCAATTTATACGCATCCATGTCTTCATGTTGATAAAATATATCATGGGTCATGGATGATATCATAAAATGAAAAAACAAATTAGCCTCATTAAAATGATCAAATAGAGAGTCATCTATTCCAAACTAGCCTCATTACCAGGAACATCGAGAAGAGGTTCTTCTAGAATAAACATTTTGGTTTCGAGGAGTAGGATGTCATGTAAGCATCATTTCCATTCTTGTTAATTTTTTTCAGTGAGACGGTTATACTTATCATGTATGGATTATAGTGATATGTTTGAAGTCATTTTTTTAATGGTTCTATAAATAATATGGGAATATTATATGTAAATTATGTTATAAAATTTAGACAAGTAAGTGATTATTATATTTATTAGTCTTCCACTATTTCATCAAAAATAAATATCCCCTACATTATCCTTAGAATATCCTATTCTATAAAAATTCTAGTGGAATGGATCCATACTCCCCTACCCATAACCCCATCTTTGTCCAATCGTGTAATTTAATGGGCTTCAGGTGGGAAATAAAAAGGCTAGCTACGTTAACTCACAGTTCCATATTTTGTGGAGTGGAATCCCTAATCCTAGAATCATTAAATTATATTTCTACTCACAGTTACATTAAGTAATTATTTGGGATTCAGCCCTTGATTTGAATAATTATTAGTTAAACCAAAAATCAATTTTAGAATTCCCCAATAGTAGAAAGCACCCCATATTTTACTATTCAAGTACATTGAACTATTGTTCTATTTTAACAGAAGTAGTCTATGTTTACACCAACATAATATATATAATTGTTTGATTTTATCTTTTATGCATAAATTTATGATTATTATCTTTTTTAGATTATTGTTAATATTAAATGGATTTACATAAGTGATTAACTGTATTAAAGATAATATTTACATACAATCCAATTTATTATAGTTCTATCTTTCATACTTATAAATACATTAATTCATGTGATCATGAAAAAACATCCATAATGAAATAACCATGGAACTTTTTATAAATAAAATTACAAATTGGTATGATCATGATACTTTACTAATGGTTATTTAATCTAAAAGATGATAAACTACCCATCAACCTAGGTGAAAAACACTACAAACCAATAAAAGATTATTTTGAGGCTTTCAAACTTTACTTTTATGCATCTCTGTTTGATAAGGTTCACCTCATCTCCCAACATGACCTGCCTCTACTCAATTGGGAGCTCCATCCACTAAAAATGTTTTTTCTCACATGTAGGTGAGGGGAACCAAGGGATTGGTTAAGGCGATTTCATAAAAGAATCCATGGGAACGAAATCCCTTGCATAATCAGAGGAGGGTTGAAACATAGGTGAAATATTTAATTTAAAAATAAATTAAAAGAAAACAATCACATACAACGGATTGTTCTCCGACCATGACCACCCAAATTCATGTAATGATTTATGAGTTTAATAAAATTAGCACTCAATTCTAATCATTATTTTTTATGAAAAGTATCACTTTAATCCATTAATTGAATTCATTAATTAATCAATTCACTTATGTTAATTCTCATATGAATTTCCTTTAGAATCACATATAGCATAATTTTATACAAATTAAATATATTTATTTAAAATTAACTATTTATATAAATATACCTTGGATGAAACATAATGATTACCCATCCAAACTAAAAAACATGTATTATACCTATATTTTGTTTACTCATACAACATGTGGAATACATGACTTATCATGAAATATCATGACATGTACAATCATATTAATAATCACATGATTTCCATGAATTATTTATGTACTGTTTCATGTTTCAATGTGTGTAGAATAATAATTATAATATGACTTATACATGATATGTAGTTTAGATCATTAGACAGTAATTAATTAAACACTTATATATATATATATATATATCCCATCACTTGGAATATACTATCGACTTATTAACCACACCCATGTACATGTTGACAATATTTAAATTGTAAAATAAGTACAATTTAATTATGTATTATTTTGTAAAGGTACATGAATTTTTCATTATGATACACAAAATGTATTATTCTCATCATCTATCCATGAAACATTCCTTGGGACATGGTGTGAAACCATGACATAGAAAATTTTGGAGTACAATTTTTTTCATGGTCAACATGGTATGTGGTCTCGAGTTACAAGGCCACTAGTCATGTAGAATATCTAATAAGATACATAGCCCATATATGTCTAAAGGACTACACACCATGTAGGTATGTTAGATGGTGTTATATCATGTTGATAATTTGATAATACTTCTATATTAACACACACTTTATAACTTAATTCACCACATTTATAAATGCACAATAATTGAACTAATTCAGAAGTAATTCTTCATACATTAAACACTAATACACGACGTATACCTCTAGGTTACATATTGTGTTATCTTCTTTTATCCAGTTGGATTCAATGGAACCTATAGATGAAATATTTTAATTTTTTGTTAATAAAATTAATCAAATTTAATATATTTATGACAAATTAAGAGGAAGAAAGGAATTATCACATTTTTTATTAAATAAAGATTAAACTAGAATTTAAAACCAATAATAAATGTGAAAATCAATCAATGATATTTAAATAATTATTACACTATTCTGATTCCACATTATGGTTCTCGGTGTAGAGGATGTATGTGATGAGACGTTCCCAATATTTAGTTTTTTATGATCCATAATTAATAAGAGTTTTACATGATAATAATCACCTAGATCAATATAATTGTATCAAAAAATATATACAGTGGATAAAATGGTGGAACCAAATCACATGATCATCACTTATTAATTGTAATTAATTTTACTAACTAAAGAATTACCTTGAGATAAATTTTTTCCTCATGATGTATCAGGCATGTACTCTATGTCATAATGTCATTATATTATAGGAATCAATAAATGATTTCATCATGTGTTGATCTATCCATTTCTAAAAGCCACTATAGGAATTTCAATGTTCCCTCAAGGAATATCCTAAAAGTTGTGTCATTAACCTTTGATCACCATGATAATCTATTTCAAAGTATTCTCCTTGATCTCTCTCTCAAATAGATAATGAAAGGTCGAGGAATATCTTTCTCCATTATTGACATAATTCTATGAGTGGGAGCTCTCTAGGGATTGAGAAGATTCTCTCTGGAAATCATTGTGTATAACAAAAATGAATTGGCTCTATTGGTAAAATAATATAATTGGGTTTATATAAATCTAGGTTTAGAAATAAAAAATTACACATGTGTCATTTCTTATTATTTTTAATCCTTCAGAAAATCCATGTCTACAATAATAATAATATTATTTCATTACATGTTATAAACTATAAAATTAAAATTAGATATTATTTATTCAAATAATATGCAATATATATTATTTATAACCATAGAATTAAACTCGATCTTCCATTCCTCCAAAATATTTAACAGGCCTTGAATAATGACTAAGTATTTAATAAATAATTATCATTATGTTATTAACTAATAAATCAAAAAATATTATATTAACTAGGAAATAAATAATTATTAAATGTTACACTAACATAATATTCTCTCAACAACTAGTTGTTAAATATATGTGATCAGGAAAACACCAATATTTATTAAAAAATGTGTGGTAATATTATTTATTCAACCTATGAAATAATAAATGATAATTGATTCTTTAATTGAGAGAAAAAGGTTAATTTCATAATAATAAAATACATCACATGGGAGCTTACTATTTAATATAGTCCATTTATCATGAAATATTTAATCACGTTGTTTTCATGATGGATCCATCACCTAATGTGTTTGATGTATTTTTCATTGACTTTCCATAAAAAACATATTTATAGAAAACTATGGCCCTGAATTTATTTATTTTATATCATTTACATAAATGGTGATGAGAAATAAACATTTTTTATAGAATAGGAGGGAAAAATCCATTATCACATTATTTATTAATGAAATATTAATCGTGAGAGACTCAATGTATTCTACATCACCATGAACATATATCATCATAAGTTTTGTCAATACATCAATATAAGAAGCTTATAACAATTATTAATTAAAATCATAAAGTATATGGATCTAAATACATTTAGATAAAGTCCAATATCCAATGACACACATAAATATGGATTTCCTACTGCTAGGTATCATTATAATAATTCCCTTACACTAGATATTACCAAGGCTGTACACCCTGAGTATGTGCCTCAATGTCCTTTATGTCTCATATATAGATATCCTGTACCAATTGTTTCCCTCAAATGATTTCATCTAGATGCCAAAAATATATTTAAGAATACTTTCATGGATCTTCTGGGTTCTCATCATATCGGGGTACTAGTATGACCTTTTCTGGGTGAAAGATACTCTTAGGACATTGTCAGATACTATGTTATGAATAAGATCAATCATAATGTGATAATTAGTATATTAATATTTTAAAAAAGTAATATAAATTATCATAATGTACAAAGAAGTTGGTTTTATGGAACCCAATCCTTCAATAGTGAATCCAATCATGCGGTTATATATATTTATTCAAATAAATTGTCATTATTCCATATTTGATAAACATCTAGGGGGATTGAAAAACAGAATTAAGGGTTTTGTGGGAATGTTATATTTAATATCTTTTAACAAAATAAATATATATTTAATTAATAAATGATGTTAAAATATTCAATGAGTTTTGTGAATTTTTAAGAATTATTATTATTATTATTATTATTTTACAAGGGGATCACTAAGGATTATGATATTAGATAAAATCCAATATGTAATAACCAATTCCCTAACCTAGCTATCATATCCTGGTTGTGAAATTTTTATGTAGAAATGAATATTTTGAAAAAAATATCCCTTGATAATTCTCTCTGACACTATCTTGACATTTGGTGGATTCATGGGATCATCAAATGAACATTTGAAATAGAAGAAAACCAAATAAATAGCCTTATTTATACATTCTAGAATTAATAATTCATGAATAACAATGATCAATATAAATAATGCATACATATAATAATTTTATAGTGGAATACATCCTCTTACATGATATATTATAGTTTGATAATGATCACATGAGAAATAATCCATGGTTTTTTTCATGTATAAGTGATCCACCACATAGAAGATCCACAATCGTATCATGTGGATTCCCATGTATTGAGAGTGGTTTTAATTCCTTAGCTATTGTAATTAATAAAACAATATCTTGAAGATATTTGAAAAATATTATCATGAAAGTATTGATAACTATAATCTCTAATATGAACATGATCAAAATAGACACTAAAAAATATGACTCCATTTATATAGTCAAAGATTTATTCTCCTCCATGAATGAATAAAATGTAAGGAAAGTTGAGTTTCATTAATTTTCACACTTGAATCACATATTTTAGATGTATGAAAAGAAATATTTTAATTGACATTCTAAAATTTATTAATCCATTCATAATGGATTGATGGAAACTATATGGGGTTGGGTTCTGGATGATGCATGAGTTTCAAGTTGCATCATATGAAACCCGCCGATGTTGTGTTAAGTATTTAAGAGGCATAGACTTAAGGATGTGTTGGACTTAAATGTACACATAAGTGATAATAATAAAATGAAATATATTTTATGGGAAACTTATAACAATACTCCACATTAATTAAAATCCAATAGAATGTACGCAAAACATCATGACCCTTTCTGAATCTATAATAAATACATTTTAATATAGGCCCACTGAACTCTATTTATTTTGGAATATTAATTTTGAACAAAATTTAATCATTATATAAAATTCTAACTATGTAACCTTTTGTGACTTTGGATAATTGAAACAAATAATGAAATGAATATTTCATAAATGTATGCAAAGAGTGGTCTCTAGTAATGAAAAGGTGATCCTCATGATTCCAAGGTGTACGACGTGATATTCTTCAAACATACGCATATCTCTATACAAATATGCCAAAAATAAGGTGTATCACATTCATCATATATATATATTTATAATCCATTTTTCATTGACGTTGAGTTAAAACTAATAAGGAAAAACATTACATCTAATATAGGTTGAATCACCTTATCATAATCATCTAAAATAGATTGACCAATCAATTATTAAAAGACACGTCATTCATATAGATAATGATAACACCACATGAACCTCTTCCTTGTATATCTATATATAATTTGTTACTATACTAATAATGACCATTCATTTTATTAGTCTAATTCAAGAATTGTGTATATGGGTTTACTTGTAGTGTGAGTAGAAAAAACACATCTTGATTATGCACCAATGAAGGTCGTGATTAGAAACATACCAAACCATCCCACGAGTGGCTACATTTCAAAGACATAAATAATAAAGGTTTCAAAGTATAAATGTTATCATTCTAGGAAACATAGAAAAAATATGTAGTGAGGATATAAAATAAGTGTACACCCCTAAGTATATTGATGACCAAATGAAATTCCATGAGATACACTTTGGAAGGTCAATCCATGTGAGGATTATCTAATTATCTTCACATGTTCTTATTATATTTATCTTATATAAAAATATTTATAATGAGAGTAATATTAAATTCATGAAAACCCTATCATATCTTCACAATACAATATATTTTGTGCTGATAATTGGTTAGGGACAAATTAATAGTGGAAATTTTTGGGGATATTATCGTTCCACTATTTATGTAAATTAAATTTCATCATGAATGAATGAATTAAAAAAATTAAGAGTTTATATATAATAAAATTATTATTCATTATGAATCTATTACATAAATATCTCATGTATTATTTATAAAGAGACTATATATGATCCACATGATTCTACAATGATGATAGTTTCATCAATGTATACACTATATTTTTATTTGTATCCTCCATATTGTAATTTTAATTTCACCACTTAGTGATATATCATATAAGATTATATTTTGAAAATATTTGGTTACTAATTTGGTGAGACTAGGTTTCTTTATCCTGGGAAATATATCCATTTTTTTAAGTGTAAAGCTCTACTACTCTCTTAATGCTAGGAACCATTCCATGTTTAGTAATCTTCTTGATGCAAATATATTACTTTTTACCATATGGTGTTGTGATGTAATCTACCTATATTTTAGAGTATTATATTTTGTATTTTTTTAAACTCTTCCAACTGATATATCCACCATTTAGGCGAAACACAAACCAAGATTGAGATTTCAAATAATTCGGTCAGATTGGTAACTATATTATATCTTAAATTTTACACATTGCTCATTCAAATTTATAAATTCTATAAACATATATTTAATCCTTCTCTAGTAATTAATTATTTTATTTAAAACAATCTAATGAATCTCACCAGGATTGTATTGGTATATTCTCAAAATTATTTTATCATAATTAAAATAAGTTCGAGTACACAACATGTCATATATGATAGATCCTATAATAGAATAGTAGATAATGATATCGATTATTAATATGTATTTTGAAGGATCATGAATCATCCTATGATTAATACCATGTAACACTAGATGAAAACCTTATTTTGGAGTTCTCCATAGTAAACCTCTTTAGCACCATGACAATGTATGTTTCCTGACTAACTATATTCAAACTCTTATATCAATATCTATAAATTTATATAACAATTACATATATATTTTCACTTATGTATTTCATCTATATTCACATACCCAACTACATATTCCTTGAGGATGTGTCAAGGCATCATTTCTGATAACGATTATTTAATTCAAATACAATATAAAAAAACAATCATAATACCACTAAACCATTTATATACACAGGAATCATCACCATTATTTATGAAACAGAACCCATAGATTAGATCATCAAACCATGTTATCTAACTATGAAAATCTTTCATTAGTCTCTATATTGTCCCTTTCACCAGGAATACCATAGATGTCTCATTTAATATTTTATAAACATCGAGCTATATCATATTTTCATATTTAAATAAACCATCATTAAATATATTATTTTTTTCATTAACATGATCTATATAGTAATTAATGTGAGAATCCATGGAATAAAATATCAAAATAGGCATTATCATTGTAACTACTTATACAGTTTCATCATAGTCAAAATCATGATTTTGTTTGAATAATTTTGAAACCAATAATGATTTATAGGTATAAAATATACCATATATTTTAATTTTCCTATAAAATCCCACATTCACCCTATGGGTATTTACCCTTAAAGTTAATCCACCTAATTCCAAAAATGGTTATTGTACATGTATTCAATTTCATATTCCTTCGATTTTTTATATTTATTATATTCAAAACATTTGATTGCTTCTGGGTGGGTGGTTGGTTTATCTCTTATGAACAATAATTCTTCAATATTTTCTATAAAAAATACATACCTCACATGTTCTTGATGATTCCTACAATAACATTAAGGTTCTTGTGTAATTTAAGTTTTTTCTTGTTCCACAAATCATTATGGATCTAGGTCATCCCCCATCTATGGAATACTTAATTTTTGATGGTCTTAATCATCACCAAGTGAAAATTCCCCCATACTAACTCTATGATCGACAAATTAGTTCTTATTAAATATATAATATTCAGACAAAAACAGTTTGTGTTCATTTGGATTTTTAATATATTATCACTTATTTTTCATGTGGAAACTAACAAATACACGTTTTTTTTATTTTGATTTTTTATTATCCCATTCAAATCATCATTCAAATTCATAATATCTCAATATATTAAAAAATACATAATGTTATATTTTCAATTATATATATCATATTGTTTCTTTTTTGACTACTATAGTTTGAACATGGTTTGGTAGAAATGTTGAAATTTTTTAGTGTAAACCTTTGTTAAAATCTCAAAGTCACATTAACTCATCATTGATTGAATCATTTATAAATAGGTATGACTTCTACTCTTATACACATCATTCAATTATGGTGTTTTAGGGGGACAGAGTATTAAAACATTTCTATAATCTCTAAAATGATTAATGAATTAATTACATATTTAATCTCTACCTCACCATATTTAAGAACATTAATACATTCTTACATTTGAATATGTATTTAATTTTGAAACACTTTTAACTTTTAAAAAATTTCATCCTTTTGTATCATCAAAAAACACATATCAATACCATATAAATTCATTTTTAAGGGGAATAAATTACCTAAAACCACAACATTCTTGTGTACTCATTATATGAAACACATGATTATGTACATGATCAATCAATTTACCATCACATTGAACTTCATTATAAAAAGTGACATTTATCATAATTTTTAAAAAAAATATTTCAATTCTCAATTGATTAAAAATTTAATGATTTTAATAATTCATCCCTATGGAGTCTTTGGATGTGATTCTCATTTATATTTCAATAGAGGCAATTTTAATGGTAGGTTGTATTATAATCAACAATTTCTTTCTTATTTTGTTGGTTATAAATAGGATTATCCACATCTATAATGTATGAAACCATTATTATATTTCCAGTTCCACAAAAAAATTACTATATATATATAAATTTTTTCTTCTTAGATAATGAAAATTCATCTTGTCTAAAAAACATACAAAAATAAAAATCATGTTTATGGAAAAACATAATAAAAATACTTATATTCTAAAAAAATTAAATAGTTAAACCTTGATCAAAAGTACCAACTTATATTGCTGAAACTCATTATCCATTACTGACATGAATATCAACTTTATACCTTTATAATAACGTTACATATATTATTCTATTTTTTCCAGCAAAATTTGTGACACACCCCCAACATCTAACACTTATGAGTTATAGTTGGGGGAATTCATATGTATAATATTCACATTAAAATGATAAGAATTATTCTCTTTGAGAACAATTATCAACCCAAGATACTAATCATAAACTACTCTACATGTCAATCCTATGCAATATCTTAATATTATTATCATGAATCAATCGATCACTTATAAAAGTGGAATATATTATGGGTGAGTATTATGTATTATAAATTTTATTAATGTATTTTAATTAAATAATTCTCACTAATATTTTTTACCCTAAACATCACATCTATTTAGTGATCCTTGATCCATATTTCACCAAATAATGAGTCTACTTTAGAATTTATCCCACCACTTAGTTATTTATGAAGGGAAATGTCATAATAATAATAGGTATGATTATTGGATAGATTAGAGGAAATATATTTTTCATGATTCATAATATGGAAAACCATAACTATATACCCATAGTACAATTACTCATATGGTTTTCCTGCTAAGTTTCACCAAAATAAAAAACCAAGAATAGGATAATAAAAGAAAATCTTTGGGCACCATTCTTTTATAGAAACTACCCAAGGATGATCCATTATTAAACATTACATACATAAATTAAAAATTTCAATTAATGGTCACCCTATATTATTAGAGGCTACCTAGGTGAATGATTGATGTTTTGACCTATGTCTCATTGAATTGAATCTCAAACTTATTATTTACAAGGATTTCCTTTAAAAATTACATCTTTTGGGTATATTAATTCATTAAATCTTTGGTAAAATTTACTATGTCATTATTTATTCATTATTATATGAATTATTTTAATAATTTATTTTTGGAATCAAATTAAATCTACTAAAATTTATATGTTCACACCAAATTATTGTGTATATATTTATACAACAAACAAGTTTTGGATACTCACATAAAAATAGAATCCATGTATATTTATACATTACCAAATTCATATCATGAATGTGTTATATAAACTATTGATGAAATTAATTAGAGGTGTATATTATTGTTAATATTTAAATGAGTATTCATAGAGTGAAAAATAGAAAATCACATCACCTTTCTAGAATAAGGCATATGACTCTGGGAAAGTGGGTTGTCTAACCCCAAATCTGTCTCAATGAGGTGGCTAAACTACAGAGATAATTCAATTCATGATATATATAACACCAAATATGAAAAATCTATTTTCATTAACAAATATTTATCCCAAAATTCTAAAATATTTGAGGTCAATGTAGCATAACTGATAAATATTATAGAGTTTCACATATCATTAAAAGGAACCTATTATTTATTATAAGTAATCTATCATATAAATACATTAATAAAAATTATTTAAATTTATAAATAATTTATAATCATAAAGAATATAATGTTATGAATAATTCATGTTACTCGTTATATCATATGAGAATCCAATATAATCATTTTATATTTATATTACCCATATATAAAATAAAATTTTATTAATCCAAACATTAACCATTTATAAAAAAAATTATATATAAATATACATTTTATGGGAAAACATATAAAAAATTATTTTTTTATAAAAAAATTGGTCTATACCTTAGCTATCTCAAATGAGAATCCAACCATAATAATAATAGAAACAAAACTAGATGGTGGTCTAGTCGATAGTGGTATAAGAGGTGTAGGCCTTTATGGGTTGACACAATCATGAGGATTGTGTTGTGGTGCTATTGAGTTTAACACCATGTGGGGTGGAACAAAAGACTTCCCACATGTGGTGGTAGTATAGTATTTCAATGCGTTTTGTTAGCACACACATGATAATGGGCATACACCCTCCCATGAAATGTTTTATATGAGATGCTTTCTATAGGGAATTTTTTATCTCCAAAAAAAATACATATTTCAATTCATATCTATATAAGGATTTTCATGATCATACTACAATAATAAGTTGAACTTGTTATTATGTTGTCACAAAATATAATGGGAAACCCATACCTAATTTACTGTAACATCAATGGGAGAAAAATCATTCTCTATTTTCCAAGGATCATAATGAAAGCAGTATTATCTAATAACCTTTATATAAACTAATATCATGTTCATGTTAATAGATTTATTAAATGTATCTAATAGAGTGGAATCGTCCATTACAAAGTTATCACATAATACCATGCAGAGTGAAATAAAATCAGTTTCATGGAATTTTGTGTGTTCATTATTTAATTATGATAAAAAATGAGGAATCAATGATGTTTAAATATGTTATACCACGGATAGATATATAGATATCGTACAATAATCCTAGGAAGCCTTAGAAAATAAAAAATACATCCCAATATTCCCTTGAAATAATAAAATGTGCATGAATAATTATGAACACACAAAAATAGATCATACATGTAATTCATATGAAATAGACTTTATCCACTTCATTAATGATGTATGGTTTAATGATGGTCACATGTGAAAAATATGTTGTTTTCTTAAGTCCATTGGTGATCCACTAGTCTATGGATCAACAATTATATCATGAGGATTCCCATGCATCAATAAGTGTTCTAATGAACTCACTGTATGTGATGAACAAAGATATGAGTTGAGTTTATTTCCAAAAATATATTTATTAAAATATTGAACATTATAAACCCTAACACACCCACGGGTTGACACCAAAACCAAAGAGATAACAACATTTATATAGGATATTCCTGATGATCCTCCATAAACGAAGAACATGAAGGGCATGTTGGGTGTCATCAAATTCCTCATGGGAATAACATATCCATGGTGAGTTTATTGAAATTATACATTTTTAATATCAAACTTTATTAATAAATTCATAATGTATCGATGGAATCTTCATGAGAGGTGTTGTTATATTTCTAAACCCATGGGTTTCATCAACTATAACAAGGTTATGTCAACTGAAATGTAGTCACTAACATAGTATTATGGATGCATTGTCCTTTAATTTAATGTTATTTCATATCAATTAAATGAATGTAATTTTAATAAAATTAAAATATTTTTTATGTGATCTCTCAATAATTGATAGAAATAATCCAGTTAGACTATTTAAAGATATTGAGAGAACATGGGAAAAAATTATGTCTCAAGTAGTAATTCTTGTTGTGAAAAAAAGTGAACAATGTAATCAGTGTTAATAATTCATGTATACACCCAACGATTATCTGATGATGTTATATGGTTTTTATAGTATATGTGGACACTTACATTGGTATTTTTCATGTATATCCTTCAATGAAATAGTTGTATGATAAGAAGTGGTCAGTAGTTAAAAAAATGAATATTGAATTACAATGTGATGTAATTCGAATTTATATAAATTATTTTTAAATTATATGTTAAAATATACCCACTTAGATTCATCCTAGGTGTCTATTCATAGGATTTTTTCCAAATAATCTAACTACATTCATTTTTTTCATGGTCCCAAACTCTTTGGATACATCCCAAAACCTTATAAAATTAACCCTAGAATTATTTTCAAAAGGAAATGAGAGAAACTTTTTCTATGACTTCTCTACGAATCAATAGGTAGATGACAGATATCCCAAGAAGAGAGAAATATGTAAAATTGTGTATTCTTCTGGAGAAACTCAAATAAGTATTCAAATACATTCCCTAATTACCAATTAAACTATGAAACCGTCCCTATTGTAACAAGTCTTGATAGGCTTTCCTGATCCCCACAGGCTCATGACAAGATCCTGAGAATCAAGAAAAAAAAATTAGAATGATTTTTACTAACATCAAAGGAAACAACTAATATGTAATATATTTACAATATGTAAAAGTGAATGGTAATTCTACTAAAAATAGAACCAAATATTGTAATTGATGCATCAATGTTTAAACATACAAAACAAGAATACATAATCTGGGAGAAACCCCAAAATATCTAAAAAAATGATTACAACCACTCCATGTGATAAATGGAGAATATCCCACAGTCACACCACTAGATACCTATGTGTATCTAACCTTGATACCCACTTTCACATAGATTAACCTTTCCCTTTCCAGTATCATATGAAATATTTCTACACATATATGATGTTTTTGTAGGGTGTGAGGCCAAAAATCCTCTTAGGATACAACCATGTGTTCTATAAGTAGTCTCTATTTTGTAAATCCAGATATGCTAAAATATAATGAATGGTTCGAATGATAAAAATTTACAAAATTTATATCAAAATCATGATATTCACCCTTTTCATGAGATAAAAATTAATTTCAATGTAATATTTTTCAAATAACAATAAATAAGACATTTTCCATTTATCAATTTTTGTATCAATATCCATATCAAAAACAATGAAAGAAGGAAGTTACTCTAATAATAACATATGAATATTTTATCTAGGTTTATCATACAATGATAAATCAGGACTATGGTGAAATAAAACAATTCCCTACTTTCTTCATGATGGAGTAGGGGAATACCACTATGTGTGATCTCCCCTATAATGTCCTATAAAACAGTACCTAAAATTCATTCAAAAGAAGTATTGGAACACTACAAAATGTGATTTCCCAATAAAAATAAATGAAAATTATCTATAAAACCCCCTTAATATATACCAAATAATCCCATGTGTCATACTTAAAAATTTATAATTGTTCTTAACACACTTCAAGAAGTAATTCTATAACCCCATTCTCTTAATGAAAACCATGATTTAAAAACCATTTAAAAAAACACATTTTATTTGATATAATCCATTCATTTTCCATTTTTAAAGGATATAAAAATTTTATATCAGAATCTATTACACACATATATCGTAAATCCATGTATATTCTAATATCCATTTTGAAAACAAGATTCAAAATCAAAGAGCACATAAAATTCAATAAACAATGACTTTTTATAAAACCACCTTCCATAATACTTGGGTCACATAATGAGAACATGAATGAAATTCACTAAGAAGAATGGGATCCAAATACAATATAATATGTGTACCTAAAGTTGAATTATATATCATAGAAAAAAAATCAAGGGATTTCATAGTTTGAGGAGAATATAGAACATCACATTCCACATCAAAAAATGATAACCACACCATGGCCAAAAATATTTGACCACTATTAACTAGATACACAACAGATTCTTAATAAATAAGGAATATATGAACAAATGTTTGATAGATTGGGTTAAAATAGTATAGATCCATTTCAAGTCTAGTCAGAGAAGGATGATTGAAAAAAACATACAGAACATAAAAATTTGATGACATCACATCAATTCAGATTCAAAATACCAATTAGAGATGATCGGGAGAGATATGATTTCCAAATAAAATCTTATCCTTGTTCCCTCATCGAACTTGTTTCAGTGAAGAGTAATTATGAAATAAAATGGGGACTTTTTGGAATGTAAAATTGATTCAACCCTTAATAAACCATCCCAAATTGATGCCACCATCTTACTGGTTGCCACTATAGAAGTGTACTAGCAATTTCTCAATCCACCTGTTTTTTGGTGGCTAAAAGAAATATATATCTACTTCCAAGACCATTGGTGGGTTGGGGGACACCCATTGTCTTGATAATGGTCTTTTAAGATATAGATGACTCTGTCCAAATCCATTGAAAAGACAGTGGAATTTTTCATCCACCATCATTGATATGAAACCTAAAAAATCAACCAAGCCAACTAAGAATTTTTTTTAACCCACAACATAACCTATTAAAACATAAAAGTGACACATACCTTATCCAAGATGTGAAACATATCCCCACAATGGGAATTTTGGTCAACATAAAGTCAAGAAGAAGTGGGATGATTTGAAAAGAAATAAGACATTTCTCTCTAACTAATGTTTCTTGTTCCCATGTCTTGGGACAATATGATCCATATTGCTATAAAAATTTAAGAAATAAAATTTATTTCCAAACAGAATCATTTTTCTACGAGTCAATGATCAACATTGGATCCTAGACCACTGATACATTTGTCTCCAAACAAACTTCCTACAAATTAAAATCATTGGATATATCTTGGTGATATTTCTTAAGTTGTGATATATGGAACCCATCATGAATCATATTAAAACTGATTCATTAATTTTAAAAGGTACAAAACATTTCTAATACACTATGTATTTGAAAATGTTTCAATATGTCTTAGATTTTACATTCCCTATATCAAAATATAATAGTGAAACAACTGAGGTGAATGTTTTAAGAAAACATGTTCACCAATTAAAAATTCTAAAGGTCACTAATGAGGATTAGTATAAGACATATATTTAAAATGAGTTGTCACCAGCTGTTGATGTATAACAAGACTTTATACTAACATCTCCTATCAAATACTCAGTCCCACAAAATTATTCTTTCGTTCATAAAATCAACTAAGAGGTGATTTATCTTGGAACATGTAAAGAACTTCTAAATGATCCATTATGATTGAAGACTGGTAAATATTTTTATTATAAAACTCAACCAGCCCTATATAGCTACACCATGATCCACTATGATCAATTTCCTCATAGTAGAGAAAATACCATAGAATAATAATAGTGTGATCTATCTAGCCATCAATCTATGGATGGTATGTTGTAAATAATTTGAACTAAGTCCTATCCCCTGTTGGAGAATCATCCATAATATTCTCAAAATCATCAACATTGGGGGAATCTAGAATAAAAACGAAATGATATATTTTAGTGAACAAAACAATCACCACCAAAATGGATTTTTTTCATTGAAGTGTTCACAACAATATAGTAATAAAATCTCTGGGAACCTCATCTCATGTCTATATAAGAACTGGAATTGGATGAATCAAACTACAAGGATTTTGGTCCCCAATATTAATCAATTGGTAGGTATTGAATTGAGATAAAAAATATCCTTGTCATGCTTATTACTTAGCCACCAAAATCATTTTCTCGTGCCATAATATATCTTCATATTACTAGTATGGATGATCAATGAAGAACTATTACAATAATACATCAATGAGGATTTGATGGAAAAAAGGATGAAAAGATGATCTCTGATACAAAGAATACCATCAAAAGGGAAAAACACATAACAATGGTCTCCCCACTATAATGAGAGTATTGAACCGCCTCAAAATCATCATAATACTACTATTCTAGAATAATTGAATCATAGGTATATAAATTCATAAATATACTACCTAGAAACATTCTCCTATAACCCTCTATGTATTGTAGATGTAACTAAGCTGACGCCCCCATGATATTCCTCTCCCCATTCGATTTCTAGATAGTTTGTCTGGTAAATTTACTAATATGAGATTCAATAATGATATTCCACTTCATAAGGGTGTATGTGATGTCAATGTATATTTGTTGAAGGTACTCCACCAATCAACTCTTCCTGAGGTTTAGGTATTTATTAGATAATGTATAACTTAAACAACTATGATCATTATAGATAGTGAACCTCTCCCTAAAAAGGTAGTTTCATCAACACTGTAATGTCCTTGACCTGAGACCCACTAAACCGTTTCCCCGAGTAGGGTCACCACATGATCTGAAGTGCGCCTCCCTATATGCCAGAGGTTGTGGAACAATAGTGAGGGTCTAAGAGTCATGTGGGGAGACTATACACTCTTTTTCTGAGTAAGACACAATAGAGAATATAAAAAAACCATAAGAAATATAAACACAATGATTAAAATGCATAAATAATCAACCCCCAACTAGGTATAGAACATATCCAAAAGTAAAGAAGACATTCCATGCTACAGTGCCAAGAGAACAACCCAAAAGGAATGGAAAAAATATGAATCTCAAAAACAGTATTTGATCCAAATCCAAAACCTCCTCCATGACCATACTGAACACAAATCAATTCTATAGCACAAGGACGTTACCTCTTTCTTGACATCTAACCATGAAATATGCTTGGGTACCAAACAGAATCCCGGTCAGTTGTGATTACCACTTAGTAGGCTACAACCGACGGTGTCTACAAAATATCCAGTCAAATAGATAGGGCATCTAAGTGGTAAATAATGGAATGTAAAGGAAATTATTTTAATAAACAATTCTAGATAATTATCCTTTAATTTATGTGACCCATTAAGCAAATTTAACCACTTAAGCATCTCATTGATTAGTTCACTCTTTTATCACATGTTGAATGGATTTGGAAGATTCAACATTCTCAATGAATATTTGATTAATAGTCCTACATCACTTGGAATCACATCATAAAAATAAAATTTTCATCACCTTGAAGCCTTCGTCTGAGTGGAATTCAACTATTAGGGGAATAGATCTCAGTCCCCATCCCAAACCCGTGCATTTAGATGGAAGATCTTAAAACCTCAGTCTAACTCAACAAGTGGGCCCAAAATATCATGAATATACCCCACTATACCAATCAATGTGAATAATATTATTTATCCATTTTCACAACAACCATATTAGAACAAAGTATATCCAATATCATTGGAAACATCTCAACTATATCAAATAAAGGTTAAAATTGACATTAGGCCCCAATCCTTTAACAAATTCATCATTTATACCCCATAAAAATTTTTCCCCATATCTCATTTCCCATGCCTATCTGACTATGAATATTGAAGCTCAAACATGGCCTCTTAATATATTCTCATTAAACACATTTATCCCATTTACATTCCTACCAAACAATCCTTTAGTCTTTATCATCATTAGACACAGCTATCCACAACCCTTATAACTCATTACATAACACAATTAACACATTCACTGAGGATTTAAAACATCATGATTCAAATTCAAACCTATCATTTTCATTATCCCATTCCGAAGGGCCATCACACCCTATGTGTTTCCATAAAATCAATAAGACACAAAGAATAAAGCCCTAAATGCACAAAACTAAATAAAAAATATGGGATATAACATGTTGACCACTTACTTCAAATCTGTTGGATAACGCACCCTTAATCATGTCATTAGATTCCAATATAAACCTTCTTCGATGAGTTACCCTAAATATCACAAAAAATAAGGGTTTTAGAAATTTAGATTGATAGAGGAGAAAGATACAAACCCTAGTCAATAAAAGGAAGAAAAAAATGGGGTTTTACATACCTAAATATTCAATCTGAAACTAACATTAAACCAAACAACAAAATATTGAAGTAGAATAACATCATGGAAGATCTTGGAAGCTTCATTCGCCACTAGGGTTCAAAGTATGAAGAAGGAAGAAAATACCATGTGGAACATAAAAATATGGTAATGGATTTTGTGTAAATTTTTCAAAACTACTAGGTTTCATGGTTTACCTACACTGTTTTCTAAATTATGCATAAACCATGTGCATTCTACTATCCAAAAACATTCCTTCTTCATAGTTACCTGGTCTGATCCGCACAGTAAGTACAAAATGTCCAACAGTACAGAAACTCATTTTTCATCATGTTTTCATGTCATAAACCCTTGTAACACCCCTTAATCTTCACATGAACTTGGAAAAACACTTATTTAAATTAGAATAATTCTCATAAATTGAAATGTAAACAACACATATCATTTAGAGAAATATTTGATCTTACAATATTCTCATCTTATAATTTATTTTCCTCGATCCATTACTTCAGAGTATCACTGAGTTACCATGTTAAAGAGATCAGTCCACTGAGCCCTCAAAAATGATTCTCTCTTGCATGTTTCCTTTGGGATTTTTCCATGGTCTTATAGAACACAAAACAAGGGCACACACATTCCCCACAAGACCATATCATAATGATCCACAATACAAATTAGATGCCCTTCAAAGGATCATCAGCCTCAAGATGGACATTATCAGTGTATAACACATGAGATGGTTCATGGTTGTATAGAAACAAAGATTGAAATACATGGAAATTACATTAATTTTGCAGAATTATTAATACATAACTAAAACAGACACTCATGGACCATAATAGTTTAATGTCTTTGGAAACTCATAACATAATCTTCTTATCATCGTGAAAGATCTTCAAAATCTCACATTATGATCTTTCCCATTTGTTTCCTTACCTAAAAAAATTCTTTTTCTCCTGGAAAAAAGAAATCATTTAAAGGGTGAGCTCAAATTCTCATTAAGGGTATGTATGGAGAAAATAAAACAAACCATATACATTTCCACATAAAAACATTAACATAATATTTAAACATCAAAATCATGAGCAATGACATAAAATGTAACACTACATAAGGTATAGATCATAATGGAACATCAATCATGATAAAATAGAACGAGAATAAAACATGTAATTGTGGAAAATCATTAAGCACATGATATGATTTCTATAGTATCCAAGGCATTTCTCCAAAGACCATCTTAGTGGATAAAGTCGCTTTTTGAATCAAGGTCACTCCTCGTTCCTATCCTGTAATACTTAACTGAATTAACTAACCGTTCCCTCCATGTCTATCTCATGAGATATAAATCTTTACCCAATTCATTGGAGGGAGATATAGGTCCCACCCATCTCATATTGAAATCATTCTTACGTGTGCAACGAAATAAACATACATCATTCATAATAACCCAACAAATAAAATGGGTTTCATAAACATCATCCCATCATAACATAATCCATATAAAAAAATGGATATCATTTTATCTTAAGAAAAATCAAACCATGTAAATAATACAGACATTATACATGAAAGTTACACATATGAAATAATTTCATCTTATATGGAAAATGTTTTTGATAAAACTCATGAAAATAATTCTTGTGGAAAATATCCTTTCTTATTCAAAATCATTTTCATTTCAGAAAATTCCATGAAATTTTAAACGAAAATGATTTTATTAAAAATAATCATGAAATATTGTAGAGTATGCTTCATGAGGAAAAGGCATTATGAAACCATAAAAATCCATTTATGCCGTATAAGTTAAAATAACATTCTCCTCTTACTTTTAACGAAAATTTTAAAAAGTTCCCCATGTTTTAAAAAAAGTAATATTACTTTCATAACATGTGGTAAATTTCAAAAATGGGTAAAAATAACATTAAACATACATTAAAACATCTTTTTAAAACTTGGGCATGGATGATAATAATAAACCCAGTAAATAATTACGAATAATCAATCTCGGATAAAAAAGAGATTGGAAAAGTTATCCATTACCTTAGGTCCGATATGCATTGTACGTATCCAAACCTCCTGTATAATGATTTAAATAATTCCATTTAATTATTAAAGATTCATATTCATTTTTATGATATCATATATGGTTCACTTATGACTTTATATTACCCGTTATTTTGTAAATTCTATGCTAAAGCAGCATTTTCGGTAAAATCATTTCATTTATCGTACGTGTTTGGACATGTTGTTCTTGATATTATAATTACCTATATCATGATATACTTATATAAAGAATGTAAATCATGATTTATATTTCATATATATTTAGCATATATATATATATAATAGATAGATAAATGAAATGAAAGTCACCCTTCTTGGAGACGGTAGGCCGTGCGTACGCATGAACGCTGTTTTCCATTCCTTATTGACTTTAATAGAAGTAAGTAGATGACATATATATATACATATACCGAAATACATCATCTTTATCATGTCATATATTTCATTATAATTCATTATATATACTTTATAATCTTTATTGAATGGTTAACATGGAAAATTAATCTCATCGCGTCGTGGAGACGGTAATCCGTACGTACGCACGAGTGATGATATCATTCCCATAATTATTGAATGGAATTTGAGTGGATGATATCTCAGAATCCGTATTATGTTATAATAATCATATATAGTTATTCTTTACACAATTATACCCATCCAAGTAATGTGGTGGTGGAAAAACAGATTACACCACGGCATGGAGACGGTATTATGTACGTACGCACGCGCGGTGATTTCATTTTCCGTAGGATGGATATAAGGTGAATTGGGGTTTTTTCATATTTATAATAACAAATAAGTTTATTATTAATACTGATGTTATTAATTTATAATGAAACAACTAAAAAAATATGACGTTGAAAATGAAAAAACTTGAAAGAATCCATAGAATAAATTTCCTCTTCTTCGACGCACCTCCTTTAAGCTTCCTCTTAAGTCACTAGAGTTGGACTTTTGAGGAGACCAGAATATCTATAATGTTTATATGGATGTTGAGAAGGAAATTTGGTAGGGGTTTTACAAGCTTTAAGGATAAAAATTGGGTGAAGAGAAGAGGGAGGAGGTTCCCTTTTATATGGGAGGAGAGGGGCACTTTAGGAAGAAACTTAAAATATTATTTTATAATAAAGTCATATTCGGATTATAATGGCTCAAAAGTGACCTATTTCAAAGATAAAGTGGGGATGGGTTGAAATATTCTCAACAAATAGGTTTTAGATAAGTTTAGGTTACTATTTTAATCTTATCATTTATATTTAACTCTATGTTAAATAATTTAACTTTTATCGTGTCTTCTTGTTTTCATACACTATATGTTTAATAAACATACTATAACAAGCCAAACGAACCCCAAGTGGTTCATTATTAATATATATAACCTTATCTAAGTCATTTGGCCGAACCGTAGATTTTTATTAATAGAATAACAGTTAATAATATAATATTTTTTTAAAAACTATTTTATGTCAATTTTGACACTATTTGGTAATTGATTTTTTTTAAACTCATAACAGCATGATTAGTTCAAAAACAGTTAATTAAATCAATTATAAAATGTCATATAAACCTATGAAATTAGTGGAATTAATAAAAAGTCTCAAATTACATATATTTGGGTATTTATAATAACAATTATGTTAATATTTCACTAATAAGGTAATTAATGCATCATCATTGTGTCATTAATAAGTTAAATAATTTAATGTCAAAAAATTATAAATAAAATTCCATTATGTAGTAAATCGTTTTAGATTTCTAATTAATATTTATAGTGGAATTTATCTTATGTATAAACCAATATTAAAAATGTTTTAGTTATTAAAGATTGATTTTAACTCTTTTAACTCTTCTTTAAATAAAATAATAATAAATGTCCAAATCTAATCCAAATGGACCTAAATGGTCATATTCTATTCCTAAGGTTGTACTTGGTCGAATAAAACTTATCCAATAGAATTAGGACATGTTTTAGGCTAATAATAATATCATTGTTACCCTTAAATACCCTATTTACTTTTAACTCTGGTAAAAAAGATAAAATGTTACTATTCACCAAAAATTATTTTTATCTTATTGAAATAAATTTTACCCCCTGAAATTAACCGTGTCTCTCGAATTTTTAAAATTCCACTCACAGAAGCAGTAAAATTATGTTTTATGTAAATTTTTAAATTCTCCTATGAGGTGGGTAATAGACGGTGAAAAGATCAATAAAATATTTATATATCTAAAATTATTATAAAATGACTCCAATTAATTAAATTGAACTTATATAGGTATTATGTATCAATTTTTACAAAAAAAAATTTAAATAAAATAAATAATTACATCAATAAAAACTCAGTTTTAAAATAGTTACCTAGGGTTTTCACCATTCATCAAAAATTGAATGTTTTCAGAAAAATACCAAAAACTCACCCTAGGATAATTTGGATATTCCGAATCCAAAACGAAGTCCATTTTGAAAGATAAAATTTATAAAATTTCAAAAATTGGGTATTACTATTCATAAAGGTTAGCTAATATAATATTTTAATAACATGTCGTTGTTTAGTGAAACTAGGTATTGTGTACAACACACGCTATCGAGGAAGTTCGCCATTGTGTGTAATTCAAGCCAAGTCAGGGTTTCTTGCAGGGAAAGATTCCTTTGTTGTTATGTATAATAGAATCCAAAAATATTTCATTTTTACATTGAATATATATATATACAGTCTATGTTGCGTAGAATAACTTCTATAAAATGAAGTTGAAATTTTGTGTTCCACGATCCAAGAATAGTTTTGTGTATACAGAAAGCTAATATAGTGTTTCTTATAGTGCAAGATAATCTTGGTTTAGAATAAAACAGAAGACATGAAATAAATTAAAAAGAATATATCTTAAAAAATATCGGGGTGTTACAATCTACTACCCTTAAAACGAATTTCGCCCTCGAAATTCGTCGGGGTTATAAATGGTTTATTACATGAGAGTTTCTTTCATAGAAACCCACATCGTAAAAAGGAACAACAAAACATAACTTTAAAAACTAAAGTATGAAACGTAACGGTCACCCAAATTAACTAATCATTGGGTTTCCACATTGGAGAACATAGGTGAAAATATGGATATGAAAGAGAAATCTAACTATCAAGTTCTGATGGAAAGTGGTAGAGAACATGGCTATGAAAAAGACATCAATAAAAAATCCAAAAAAAAATTATGATCTAAGGTACTATCTGATTCATCAAATATAAGAGCACTAAGAAAACATTTTTGGTTTTCAATATCAGTTCTCTAAAGTTGAAAATTTTGAATTAGAAGACATACTTACTTAATTTTGGTACAATCTCAATGTTGTTTGTGCCTTTAACAATTTCCACTTCATCTCTTAAAGAAATGATGTTGAATTTGTCTTCTGTGATGTGTTAGAAGATCATGGGATAGAATGATAGGTCATTCCATCTGTCTCAAACATAATGTTAGCAAAAGTTATATACATATCTTCATATATGGTGAGATTAATCGTATATGGTTCCTAAAATCGATGTATACTTCATATATCATACCAAATAATAAATTGAAACTTATTTATACCAACTAGAGACTTCTTATTGGCCAATGGTAGGCGATAAAGGCTTGTCCCAGTTCAGTTGTGGGTTCGATTCCCATATCCTTATCCGACGTGATGGGTTGTCGCCCGTCCAACAGGTTGTTCTTTTTATAAAACTATACTCTTAAAGCATTTCAAAAATAATATCTAAAAAAAGTTCTATCCTTAAACAATACTATCTGATGTCCAACATAATATATTTCAAGTCTTTAGGTTTATCAAAAATACATATGTCCAATCTAATAGTATAAAGAAAATGGTTAATTGAAAGGTCACATAACAAGCAGGTGAATACAATCATTTATCCCCCATATATCATATGATATATCTTGTTGGTCACATTCCAAACACGTTAATACCTTAATCATCTATTCTCTTGAAAAATTAATACACATTGACCTTAGTGAAAACATGAATTCTATAAAAAGTTAATTCTTTCAACATACGAAAATACCAAAAATTTATATACTCAAACCATGATATCACTTAGTCCTTATATCAATCATGATGTCATGAATACCATCAAACATATCATTATCTCCTTATACTATCATTATTCACATATGAGATACCTTCCAAATATATTTGAATAATATTTCATGGTTACTGGTACCATTCCTCATATAATTTTAAAAACTCAATGAAAGACAATAGTGTAACAATCCATTGATTTTTCTTTATTCTACAGTACCATACATTATTCTTTATAAACATAAAATCATTCCACTACCTTCTTTAACCAATGACTTAGCTTCATCATTTCTTTCATCTCATATATCATTTGTAGTCTCATCATCATCAACAATATAAATACTACCCCTATGACTATGCTGATTCCCTTTATGAAATTTTCCCTTAGAGCATTGGTTTGCTTAATGCCCGTGCATTCCACATTTAAAACATTTAACCATTGTTGATGTCTTAAAAATACCATTATCCTTGTCCATGGTGTTAACTGAACCTTTTCCTTTATAATTACTGGCTTTGTGTCCTTCTTTTCCACACCCAAAGCATCTTCCAGTTCCTTTGAAACATTCTCCCTGAAGCCTTTTACCACATGATTTACATGATCGAAAATGAACTTTATTTCTTCTATGATCATCGTGAAACTCAATCTTTCATTTATTAACTAAATCCAGAATCTTACAAAATTTGGGATTATTGATCATATTATGAGACTTCTGATTAGGCATAAAAATGATATGTGGACTTTCGGATCCAATTTCATTAGGATTATCATCAATTTTCCATCATATCCTCCATTATCACGAATCTCTCTGTTTCTAGCCATTTTCTAAAACCCAAAAAGAATAGTGTGAGAGGAAAAAATCATAATCAAGGGGGAGTACCTTAAATATCTAACATCTTAGGTATAATTCTAATATCATTACCGTAATTCTAGAACTATAAACTTCACTTATACTTAACCTTAGGTACATCCATAGACATACATTAGAAATATTTCTAGGGATCTCACTAAACTTTTTGCATCCTATTTTCCAAAGGTTATCTAAACCTTTCCTCTGATACCAACAGTAAGGATCCAAAGCTTGATGTACATGGAAATTAGATTACTATTTCGGAATAATTAATACATAAAAAAACAGACACTCAAGAACCATAATAATTTAATGTCTTTGGATACTCGAAACATAATCTTCTAATCATGGTGAAAGATCTTCAACATCTCCCATAAAGATTTTCCCCTTTTGTTTTCTTACCTAAAACCTTTCTTTATATCCTGGGGAAAATAAAACATATAAAGGGTGAGATCAAATGCTATGTAAGGGTATGTGTGGAGAAAATAAAACAAACCATATACATTTGAACTTAAAAACATGAACATTATATTTAAACATCAAAATAGTTAGCAATAACTGAAAACATAATAGTACATAAGGAATAGATCATAATGGAACATCAATCATGATAAATTATCATGGGAATAAAACATGTATTTGTGGGAAACCATTAAGCACATGATATGATTTCCATAGTAGCCAAGGCATTGCTGCCAAGACCATCTTAGTGGACAAAGTCCCTCTCTAAATCCGATTCACTCCTTGTTCCAGTCCTGTAATACTGAACCGCATTAACTTACTGTTCGAGCCATGTCTATCTCATGAGATTTAAATATTTACCTAATGCATTGGAGGGAGATATAGGTACTACCCATCTCATTTTTAAATCATTCTTATGTATGCCAAAAAATAAACATACATCATTCATAATAACCCAACAAATAAAATGGGTTTCATAAACATCATCCCATCATAACATAATCCATATAAAAGAAATGGATATCATTTCATCATAAAAAAATCAAACCATGTATATAATAGATAAATTATAGTTGAAACATACATATATGAAATAATTTCATCATCGATGTAAAATGGTTTTGATAAAACACTTGAAATGAATTCTTGTGGAAAATATCCTTTCTTATTCCAAATCATTTTCTTTTTACAAAATTCCATGAAATTTTAAAAGAAAATTATTTTATTGAAAATAATCATGAAATCTTGTAGAGCTAGCTTCATATGGAAAAGGCGTTATGAATCCACAAATATCCATTTATGCCGTATAAGTTAAAAAAACATTCTCCTCATACTTTTAACGGAAAATTCAAAGAGTTCCTTGTGTGGTAAACAAAAATAATATTCCGTTCATAACATGTGGTAAATTTCAAAAATGGGTAAAAATATCTTTAAACATACATGAAATTTTTTTTAGAAAACATGGGCATGGATGATAATAATAAACCCAGTAAATACTTACGAGTTAATAATATCAGATAAGAATGAGATTGGAAAAGTTATCCCTTACCTTAGGTCTGATATGCTTCGTACGTATCTGAACCTCCATAATAATTATTTAAATAATTTAATTTACTTATTAAATAATCATATTCATTGTTATGATATCATACGTGGTTCACTTGTGACTGTATATTACCCTTTCTTTTGTGAATTCCATGTTAAAGCATTGTTTTGGCTAAAATCTTTTTATTTATTTTACGTGTTTGGACATGTTGTTCATGATATTATAATTACCTATATCATGATTTAAATAAATTAAAAAATTAAATAATGATTTATATATCATATATTTTTTGTATATATATTTATATTAGATAGATAAATGAAATTAAATACACCGTTCATGGAGAAGGTAGGTCATGCGTACGCATGAACGCTGTTTTCCTTTCCTTGTTGACGTGAATAGAAGTAAGTAGATGAAATATATATATATATATACAAAAATCCAGTATCATTATCGTGTCATATATTTCATTATTATTCATTATATATACTTTATAATCATTCTTGAATTGTTAACATGGAAAATGAATCTCATCGCGTCGTGGAGACGGCAATTCGTACGTACGCACGAGCGATGATATCGTTCCCAAAATTTTTGAATTAAATTGGAGTGTATGATATCTCAGAATTGGAATCATTTTATAGTTATCATATATAGTAATTATTTACACCATTATATCTGTCCGTGTAAGGTGGTGGTGGAAGAACATATTACACCACGGTGTGGATATGGTATTCCATACGTACGCACGTGCTGTGATTTCATTTTCTGTAGGATGGATCGAAGTTGAATTGGGGTTGTTTAATATTTATAATAACATATCAGAATATTATTGATTCTGATGTTATTGCTTTATATTGAAACAACTAAAAAAGAAGACGTTGAAGAAGAAAGAACATGAAAGAATCGGTAGAAGAGATTACCTCTTCTTCGACGCACCTCCTTTAAGATTCTTCTTAAGGCGCTAGAGATGGTCTTTTGAGGAGACCAGAACCTAAATAATGTTTCTAGGGAAGTTGAGAAGGAAATTTTTTAGGGGTTTTCCGAGCATGAAGGCTCAAAATTGTGTGAAGAGAAGAGGGAGGAGGTTCCCTTTTATAAGGGAGGAGAGGGGAACTTTAGGAAAAAACATAACATTTTATTTTATAATAAAGTCATATTAGGTTTATAATGGCCCCAAAGTGACTTATTTAGAAGCAAATGTGGTTATGGGTCTAAATCCTCTCAAAAAATAGGTTTTAGACAAGTTTAGGTTACTATTTTAACCTTATCATTTATATTTAACTCTAAGTTAAATAATTTAACTTTTACCGTGTCTTCTTGTTTTCTTACACTATATGTTTAATAAAAATACTATAACAAGTAAAAAGAACCCCAAGTGGTTAATTATTAAAATATATAATATCATATATGTCATTTGGCCGAATATTATATTTTTCGGAATATAATAACAATTAAAAACATAATATTTGTTTTAAAAATTCTTTTATGTCAATTTTGACACTATTTGGTAATGGATTTTTGTAAAAATTATAACAGCATGATTAGTTTGAAAAATGTCAATTAAATCAATAAAAACATCTCATATTAACCTATGAAATTAGTGTAATTCATAAAAAGTCTCAAATTAAATTTATTTGGGTATTTATAATATCAATTATGTTAATATTTCATTAATAAGGCAATTACTACATCATCATTGTGTCATAAATAAATTAAATAATTTAATGTCTAAAAATTATAAATAAAATACCATTATGTAGGAAATATTTTTTTCTTTATAATGAATATTTATAGTCTAATTTATCTTATATATAACACTATATTAATAATGTATTAGTTATTGAACATTGATTTTAAATCTTTTAAATCTTATTAAAATATAATAATAATAAATGTCCTAATGTAATCCAAATGGAACTAAATTGTCATATTTTAATCCTATGTTTTCTTGGTCAAATTCAACTTATCCAATAGAATTAGGTCATGTTTTAGGGTAATAAAAATATCATTTTACCCTTAATTACCATATTTACTTTTAACCGTGGTAAACAATGATAAATAGTTACTATTCACCATAAATTATTTTTATCATATTGAACCACATTTTACTCCTTGATATTGACCATGTCTCTTTGATATTCAAAATTCCACTCATAGAAGCGGTAAAATTATGTTTTATGTAAATTTTCAAATTCTCCTAGGAGGTGGGTAAAAGACGGTGATAAGTTCAATAAAATTATTATATATCTAAAATTATTATAAAATTACTCCAATGAATTAAATTGAACAAATATTGGTATTATGTATCAATTTTTAACTACAATAAATTTAAATAAAATAAATAATTATTTAAATAAAAAGTTGGTTTTTAAATAGTAACCTAGTGTTTTCACTATTCATCAAAAATTGAATGTTTTCATAAAAATACCAAAAATTTAACCTAGGCTAATTTCGATATTACGAATACAAAAATGAAGTCCTTTTTTAAAGATAAAATTTATAAAATTTCAAAAAGTGGGTATTACTATTCATAACGGCTAGTTTATATAATATTTTAATAACATGTCATTGTTTAGTGAAACTCGGTCTTGCATACAACACACGCTATCAAGGAAGGTCGCGATTGGGTGTAATGAAAACCAAGCAGAGTTTCATGTAGGGAAAGATTCCTTTTTTGTTATGTATAATAGAATCCAACCATATTTCATTTGTACATTGAATATATATATATATACACTCAATGTTGCGTAGAATAACTTCTATCAAACGAAAATGAAATTTTGTGTAACACAATTCAAGAATTTTCTAGCGTATACAACAAGCTAATATGGTGTTGCATATAGCGCAAGATAATCTCGGTTTAGCATACAACAGAAGACATGAAATAAATTAAAAAAAATATATCTTATAAAATCTCAGGGTGATACATTCTAGACCCCTTAAAATGAATTTCGACCTCAAAATTTGTTGGGGTTATAAATGGTTTATTAAATGAGGGTTTATTTTATAGAAACCCATATCATAAAATGGAAAAACAAAACATGACTTTAAAAACTAATGTATGAAACGTAACGGTCACCCAAATTAACTAATCACTAGTTTTCCACATATGAGAACATAGGTGAAAAAATGGATATGAAAGAGAAATATAACCATCATGTTCTGATGGAGAGTGGTAGAGAACATGGATATGAAAAAGCCATCAATCAAAAAGCCATAAATTTTTTATGTTCTAAGGTACCATCTGATTCAACAGATATAAGAGAACATGGACAACATTTTTGGTTTTCAATATCATTTCCCTAAAGTTGATAATTTATAATTAGAAGAAATACATACATTATTTCAGTACAATCTCACTATTGTTTGTGCCTTGAACAATTTACACTTCATCTCTTAAAAAAATAAAGTTGAATTTGTCTTCTGTGAAGTGTTATTAGATCATGCTATAGAATGATAGCTCATTCCATCTATCTCAAACATAAGGTTAGCAAAAGTTATATACATAAGTCCATCTATGGTGAGATTAATCGTATATGGTTCCTAAAATGGATGTATACTTCGTATATCATACCACATAATTTGTTGAAACTAATTTATACTAACTAGGGACTTCTTGTTGGCCAATGGTAGGTGATAAAGGCCTGCCGCACTTCGGTTGGGGGTTTGATTCCCACACCCTTGTCCGACGCAATGGGTTGTCTCCTGTCCTACATGTTGTCCTTTTTCTAAAATAATATTGTTATAACATTCCAAAAATAATATCGATAAAATTTTCTATCATTAAACAATACTATTCGATGTCCAACATAATCTATTTCAAATATTTAGGCTTATCCAAAATACATATGTCCAATCTCATAGTATAAAGAAAACAATTACTTGAAAGGTCACATAACAAGCATGTGAATACCGTCATTTATCCCTCATATATCATATGATATATCTTTTTGGTCATATTCCAAACATATGAATACCTTAATCATGTATTCTCTTGAAAATTGAATACCCATTGAACCTTAGTAAAAACATGAATGCTGTCAAAAAATAATTCATTCCACATACCAAATCCCAAAAATTCAATATACTCAAACCATGATACCACTTAGTCCTTATATCAATCATGAGCTCCTGAATACAATCAAACATCTCATTATCTCCTTATCCTTTCATTATGCATATATCATCTACCTTCCAAAAATATTTGAATAACCTTTCATGGTTACAGGTACCATTCATCATATAATTTAAAAAACTCAAGGAATGACAACAGTTTAACAATCCTTATATTTTGTTATTCTATAGTACCAAACATTATTCCTTAAAAACACAGAATCATTCCACTACCTTCTTAAACAACTGACTGAGCTCAACCATTTCTTTCATCTCATATATCATTTTTAGTCTCTTCATTATCAACAACATAAATAATACCCATATGAATATGCTGATTCTCTTCATGAAATTTTCCCTTAGAGTATTGGTTTGCATAATTCCCATAAATTCCACATTTATAACATTTAACCATTGTTGATGTGTTAGCAATACCATTATCCTTGTCCATGGTGTTAACTGAACCTTTTCCGTTACAATTACTTTCTTTGTGTCCTTCTTTTCCACACCCAAAGCATCTTCCAGTTCCTTTGAAACATTCTCCCTGATGCCTCTTACCACATGATTTACATGATGGAAATTGGACTTTCTTTCCTCTCTGATCATCATGAAACTCTATCTTTCTCTTATTAGCTGAGTAATGAAACTTACCAAAGGTGAAATTATTGATCATATTATGAGACTACTAATTAGGAATAAAAACAATATGTGGACATCCAGATCCAATTTCATTTGGTTAGTCATTGTGAATATCATTCCATTGTCCATCATATCCTCCATTATCATGAATCTTCCGGTTTCTAGCCATTTTCTAAAACCTAAAAAGAATAGCGTGAGAGGAAAAAATCATAATCAAGGGGGAGTACCTTCAATATCTAACATCATAGGTGTAATTATAATATCATTACCATAATTCTAAAATGATAAACTATACTTATAATTAACCTTAAAGACATCCCTAGACATACCTTAGAAATATCTCTAGGAATCTCACTAATGTTTTCGCATCCTAGTTTCCAAAGGTTATCTCAAACCTTTCCTCTGATACCAACTGTAGAGAGAAAAATATTGACATACATTGATACTACATTAATTTTGCGGAAAACTTAATACATAACAAAAACAGACACTCAAGGAACGTAATAGTTTAGTGTCTTTAGAAACTAGGAACTTAATCTTCTAATCATGTTGGAAGATCTTCAATATCTCCCATAAAGATCTTCCCCTTTTATTTTCTTACCTAAAAACATTCTATATATCCTAGTGAAAAGAAAACATATAAATGGTTTTCTCAAATGCTCAGTAAGGGTAAGTATGGAGAAAATAAAACAAACCATATACATTTGAACTTAAAAACATGAACATAATATTTAAATATCAAAATCTTGAGCAATGACATAAAACATAAGAGTACATAAGGAATAGATCATAATGGAACATCAATAATTAGAAAATATCATGGGAATAAAACTTGTAATTATGGAAATCCATTAAGAACATGATATGATTTCCATAGTAGCCAAGGCATTGCTTCCAAGACCATCATAGTGGACAATGTCCCTTTCTGAATCGAGTTCACTCCTCGTTCCACTCCAGTAATAATGAACAGGATTAACATACCATTCTAGCCATGCTTATCTCATGAGATATTAATCTTTACCCAATTCATTGGAGGGAGATATAGGTCCCACCCATCTTATATTGAAATCATTCTTACGTGTGCCACAAAATAAACATACATCATTCATAATAAACAAACAAATAAAATGGGTTTCATAAACATCATCCCATCATAACATAATCCATATAAAATAAATGGAAATAATTTCATCATAAGAAAAATAAAACCATGTAAATAATAGATATATTATACTTGAAACATACACATATGAAATAATTTCATCTTAAATGGAAAATTGTTTTGATAAAACACTTGAAAAGAATTCTGGTGGACAAATTTCCTTTCTTATTCAAAATCATTTTATTTTCAAAAAATGCAATGAAAATTTAGAAGAAAATGATTTTATTGAAAATAATCATGAAATCCTGTAGAGTATTCTTTATGAGGAAAAGGAGTTATGAAACCATAAAAATCAGTTTATGTCGTATAAGTTAAAAAAACATTCTCCTCGTACTTTTAATGGAAAAGCTAAAACATTCCTCGTGTGGTAAACAAAATTAAGATTCCTTTCATAACATGTGGTAAATGTAAAAAATGTGTAAAAATAACTTTAAACATACATGGATTTTTTTTAGAAAACATGGGCATGAATGATGACAATAAACCCAGTAAATACTTACGAATAAACAATCTCGGATAAAAATGAGATTGGAAAAGTTATCCCTTACCATAGGACTGATATGCTTCGTACGTATCAGAACCTCCTGTATAATGATTTAAATAATATCATTTACTTATTACAGAATCATATTCATTGTTATGATTTCATATATGGTTCACTTATGACTTTATATTACCCGTGCTTTTGTAAATTCAATGTTAATGCAGTGTTTTGCGTAAAATTGTTTTATTTATCGTATGTGTTTGGACATGTTGTTCTTGATATTATAATAACTTATATCATGATTTACTTACTTAAAGAATGTAAATTATTATTTATATATCATATATATTTAATATATATATATTTATATATATATAATATATAGAAAATGACATGATATACACCGTTCTTGGAGACGGTAGGTCGTACGTACGCATGAACATTGTTTTCCTTTCCTTATAGAATTGAATGGATGTAAGTGGATGAAATATATATATATATATATATATATATATATAATAAGTCCAGTAGATTTATAATGTCATATATTTCATTATTATTCATTATATATACTTTATAATCATTCTTGAATGGTTAACATGGAGAATGAATCTCATCGCGTCGTGGAGACGGTAATCCCTACGTATGCATGAGCGATGATATCATTCCAAAAATTATTTAATGAAATTGAATTGGATGATATCTCAGAATCAGTATGATGTTATAATAATCATATATTGTTATTAATTACACCATTATACCCATCCAAGTAAGGTGGTGGCGGAAAAACAGATTACACCACGGCGTGGAGATGGTATTCTGTACGTACACACGCGCGATGATTTCATTTTCTGCAGGATGGATAAAAGGTGAATTGGGGATTTTTCATATTTATAATAACATATCAGTATATTATTGATACTTATGTTATTACTTTATAATGAAAAAACTAAAAAATAAGTTGTTGAAGAAGAAAGAAACTTGAAAGAATCGGTAGAAGAGATTACCTCTTCTTCGACGCACCTCCTTTAAGATTCCACTTAAAGCACTAGAGTTGGTCTGTTGAGAAGAACAGAACCTCTATAATGTTTCTAGGGAACTTGAGAAGGAAATTTGGAAGGGTTTGGACGATCTTGAAGGCTCAAAATTGAGTGAGGTGAAGAGGGAAGAGGTGCCCTTTTATAAGGGAGGAGAGAGGCACTTTATGAAAAAACATAAAATATTATTTTAAAATAAAGTCATATTCTGTTTATAATGGCCCCAAATTGAATTATTTAGAATATAAAGTAGTGAAGGGTCTCAATACTCTCAACCAATAGTTTTTAGACCAGTTTTGGTTACTATTTTAACTTTATAATTTATATTTAACTCTATGTTAAATAATTTAACTTTTACTGTGTCTTCTTGTTTGCTTACACTATATGCTTAATAAACATACTATAACAAGACACAAGAACCCCAAGTCGTTAATTATTAATATATATAATCTTTTCTAAGTCATTTGGATGAACCATAGATTTTTAGAAATATAATAAAAATTAATAATATAATATTTGTTTTAAAAACTATTTTATGTCAATTATGACACTATTTGTTAATTTATTTTTGTAAAATTCATAACAGCATTATTTTTTAGAAAAACATTAATTAAATAAATAATAACATGTCATGTTAACCTATGAAATTAGTGGAATTAATAAAAAGACTCAAATTACATTTATTTAGGTATTTATAATATCAATTATGTTAATATATTATAAATAAGGTAATTACTGTATCATCATTGTGTCATAATTAATTTAAATAATTTAATGTCAAAAAATTATAAATAAAATACCATTATGTATAAAATCTTTTTAGATTTCTAATGAATATTTATAGTAGAATTTATCTTATGTATAACCCTATATTAAAAAATTTTTAGTTATTGAACCTTTATTTTAACTCTTTTAACTCTTCTTTAAATAAAATAATAATAAATTTTCTAATATAATCAAAATGGACCTAAATGGCCATATTTTAATCCTAAGGTTGTTTTTGGTCGAATTAAACTTATCAAATAGAAATAGGACATGTTTTAGGGTAATAATAATATCATTTTTACCCCTAATTACCCTATTTACTTTTAACTGTTGTAAAAAAAGATAAAAAGATACTATTCATCGAAAATTATTTTTATCTTATTGAACCACATTTTACTCCTTTATATTAACCGTTTTGGTCGGATTTTCGAAATTCCACTCACAAAAGCGGTAAAATTACGTTTTATGTAAATTTTCAAATTCTCCTAGGAGGTTGGTAAAAGACTGTGAAAAGTTCAATAAAATTTTTATATATCTAAAATTATTATAAAATGACTCCAATGAATTATATTGAACTTATATAGCTATTATGTATCAATTTTTACCTAAAATAAATTTAAATAAAATAAATAATTATTTAAATAAAAAGTCGGTTTTTAAATAGTAACCTAGTGTTTTCGCTATTCTTCAAAAATTGAATGTTTTCAGAAAAATACCAAAACTTCACCCTAGGATAATTTCAATATTCCAAATCCAAAAATGAAGTCCATTTTGAATGATAAAATTTATAAAATTTCAAAAATTGGGTATTACTATTCCTAACAGTTATTTTTTATAATATTTTAATAACATATCATTGTTCAGTGAAACTCGGTATTGCGTACAACACATGCTCTCAAGGAAGGTCGCGATTGCGTGTAATGAAAGCCAAGTTAGTGTTGCGTGTAGGGAAATATTCCTTCATTGTTGTGTATAATATAATCCAACCATATTTCATTTGTACATTGAATATATATATATACACTCTCAATGTTGCATAGAATAACTTCTATCAAACGAACCTGAAATTTTGTGTAACATGATCCAGGAATAGTGTTGCGTATACATCAAGCTAATACAGCGTTGCTTATAGCGCAAGATAATCATGGTTTTGCATAAAATAAAAGAAATGAAATAAATTAAAAAGAATATATCTTATAAAATCTCTAGGTGTTACATTCCACCACCCTTAAAATGAATTTTTCCCTCGAAATTCGTCGGGGTTATAAATTGTTTATTACATGAGTGTTTCTTTCATAGAAATCCACATCATAAAAAAGGAATACCAAAACTTAACATTAAAAACTAATGTATGAAACATAATTGTCACACAAATTAACAAATCACTAGGTTTCCACATATGAGAACATAGGTGAAAATATGGATATGAAAGAGAAGTCTAACCATCATGTTCTGATGGAGAGTGGTAGAGAACATGGCTTTGAAAAATCCATCAATCACATAGCCATAAATTTGTGATGATCTAAGGTACCATCTGATTCATCGTATATAAGAGCATTAGGACAACATTATTGGTTTTAAATATCATTTCTCTAAAGATGAAAATTTTGAATTAGAAGAAATACTTTCTTTATTTTGGTAAAATATCACTGTTGTTTGTGCCTTGAACAATTTCCACTTCATCTCTTAATTAAATGAACTTGAATTTTTCTTCCGTGATTTGTTAGAAGATCATGCGATAGAATGATAGGTCATTCTATCTGTCTTAAACATAAGGTTAAAAAAAGTTACATACATAAGTCCATCTATAGTGAGATTAATCATATATGGTTCCTAAAATGGATGTATACTTTGTATATCATACCACATAATAAAATGATACTAATTTATACTAACCAGGGACTTCTTGTTGGCCAATGGTAGGCAATAAAGGCCTATCTCACTTCGGTTGTGGGTTCGATTCCCACAGCCTTGTCCGACGCGATGGGTTGCTGCCGATCCTACAGGTTGACATTTTTCTAAAACTATGCTATTATAACATTAAAAAAATAATATAAAAAAAATTTCTATCCTTAAAAAATACAATCTGATGTCCAACATAATCTATTTCAATTCTTTTGGATTATCCAAAATACATATGTCCAATCTCATAGTATAAAGAAAACTATTACTGGAAATTTCACATAACAAATACATGAATACCATCATTCATCCCCCATATATCATACAATATATCTTTTTGGTCACATTCTAAACATGTAAATACCTTAATCTTGTATTCTATTTAAAAATGAATACCCATTGAACCTTAGTGAAAACATGAATGCTATGAAAAGTTAATTCTTTCCACATACCAAAATCCTAAAAATTCTATATACTCAAACCATGATATCACTTAGTCCTTATATCAATCATGGTCTCATGAATACCATCAAACATGTCTTTATCTCTTTATCCTTTAATTATTCACATATCATCTACCTTCCAAAAATATTTGAATAGCGTTTCATGGTTACTAATACCATTCATCATATAATTTCAAAAACTCAAGGAAAGAAAACAGTGTAACAATCCTTATATTTTTCTTTATTGTATAGTACCATACATTATTCTTTATAAACATACAATCATTCCACTACCTTCTTAAACCACTGACTGAGCTTCATCATTTCATTAATCTCATATATCATTTGTAGTCTCTTCATCATCAACAACATAAATACTACCCATTCGACAATGCTGATTCTCTTCATGAAATTTTCCCTTAGAGAATTAGTTTTCATAATGCTTGTACATTCCACATTTAAAACATTTAACCATTTTTGATGTCCTTGCAATAACTATATCTTTGTCCATGGTGTTAACTAAACCATTTCCTTTACAATTACTGGCTTTGTGTCCTTCTTTTCCACACCCAAAGCATCTTCCAGTTCCTTTGAAAAATTCTCACTAATACTTCTTACCTCATGATATACATGATGGAAATTGAATTTTTATTCCTCTATGATCATCATGTAACTTCGTCTTTCTCTTATTGGTTGAGTTAGAAAACTTACCAAAGTTGAGATTATTGATCATATTATGATACTTCTGATTAGGCGTAATAACGATATGTGGACTTCCAGATCCAATTTCATTTGGTTGCTCATGAATAATATCATTCCATTGTCCATCATATCCTCTATTATCATGAATTTTCCTCTTTCTAGCCATTTTATAAATCCCAATAATAATAGTGTGAGAGGAAAAAATCATAATCAAGGGAGAGTACCTTCAATATCTAACATCTTAGGTTTAAATCTAATATCATTATGGTAACTATATAACTATAACCTATTCTTATACTTATCCTTAGGGACGTCTCTAGACATACCTTAGAAATATCTCTAGGGATCTCACTAAAGTTTTCGCATCTTAGTTTCCAAAGGTTAACTAAACCTTTCCTCTGATTCCATCCATAGAGACCCAAAGCTTGATGTACATGGACATCACTTTACTTTTTCGGAATACTTAATACATAATAAAAATAGATACTCAAGTATCGTAATAGTTTAGTGTCTTTGGAAACTCGGAACATAATCTTCTAATCATGTTGAAAGATCTTTAACATCTCCCATAATGATATTCCCCTTTTTTTCTTACCTAAAACCTTTTTATATATCATAGGAAAAAGAAAAAAAATAAATGGTGAGCTCAAATGCTCAGTAAGGGTATGTATGGAGAAAATAAAACAAACCATATACATTTGAACTTAAAAACATGAAAAAAATATTTAAACATCAAAATATTGAGAAATGAAATAAAACATAATAGTACATAAGGAATAGATCATAATGTAACATCAATCATGATAAAATACCATGGGAATAAAACATGTAATTTTTCAAAACCATTAATCACATGATATGATTTCCATGGTAGCCAAGGCATTGCTTCCAAAACCATCTTAGTGGACAAATTCCTTTTCTGAATCGAGTTCACTCCTCGTTCCAGTCCTGTAACACTTAACCGGATTAACACATTGTTCCATCCATGTCAATATCATGAGATATAAATCTTTACCCAATGCATTGGAGGGAGATATAGGTCCCACCCATCTAATATTGAAATAATTCTTACATGTTTCACAAAATAAACATACATCATTCCTAATAACCCAACAAATAAAATGGGTTTCATAATCATCATCTCATCATAACATAATACATATAAAATAAATGGATATCATTTATCATAAGAAAAATCAAACAATGTAAATAATATAGAAATTATACTTGAATCATACACAGATGAAATAATTTAATCTTAGATGGAAAATGGTTTTGATAAAACAATGAAAAGAATTCTTGTGGGAAAAATTATTTCTTATTCAAAATAATTTTAGTTTCACAAAATTCCATGAAATTTTAAAAGAAAATTATTTTATTAAAAATAATCATGAAATATTATATAGTTTTATTCATGAGGAAAAGGTGTTATGAAACCATAAAAATCCATTTATGCCGTATAATTTAAAAACATTCTCCTTGTACTTTTAACGGAAAAGTCAAAAAGATCTTGTGTGGTAAACAGAAATAATATTCCTTTCATAACATGTGGTAAATTTAAAAAAAAGGTAAAAATAACTTTAAACATTCATGAATACTTTTTTAGAAAACATGGGCATGGATGATAACAACAAAACCAGTAAATACTTACAAATAAACAATCTAGGATAAAAATGAGATTGGAAAAGTTATCCCCTACCATAGGTCTGATATGATTTGTACATCTCTAAACCTCATATATAATGACTTAAATATTTTAATTTACTTATTAAAGAATAATATTCATTGTTATTATATCATATATAGTTCACTTATGACTTTATATTACCCTCTCTTTTGTGAATTCCGTGTTAAAGTAGTGTTTTAGGTAAAATCGTTTCATTTATCGTACATGTTTGGACATGTTGTTGTTGATATTATAATTACCTATATCATGATTTACTTACTTCCATAATGTTAATCATGATTTATATGTCATATATATTTAGTATATATATATATAATATAGATAAATGAAATGAAATACACCATTCATGGAGACGGTAGGCCGTACATACGCATGAACGTTGTTTTTCCTTTCCTTATTGACTTGAATGGAAGTAAGTAGATGAAATATATATATATATATACATAAATCCAGTAGCATTATCATGTCATATATTTCATTACTATTCATTGTATATACTTTATAATCATTCTTGAATGGATAACATGGAGAATGAATCTCATTGCCTCATGGAGACGGTAATCCATACGTACGCACGAGCGATGATATCATTCCCATAATTATTGAATGGAATTAGAGTACATGATTTCTAAGAATCATTATAATGTTATAATAATCATATATAGTAATTATTTACACCATTATACACATTCATGTAAGGTGGTGGTGGAAAAAAAGATTACACCACGGCGTGGAGACGGTATTCTGTACGTACGCACGCGCAATGATTTCGTTTTCCGTAGGATGGATAGAAGGTGAATTGGGGTTGTTTCATATTTTTAATAACATATCTGTATATTATTGATACTGATGTTATTACTTTATAATGAAACAACTAAAAAATAATAAGTTGAACAAGAAAGAAAACTGAAAGAATTAGTAGAAGAGATTACCTCTTCTTCGATGCACCTCTTTTAAACATCCTCTTAAGGCACTAGAGTTGGTCTTTTTTGGAGACCATAACCTCTATAATGTTTCTAGGGAAGTTAAAAAGGAAATTTGGCCAGGTTTGGCTAAGATAGAAGGCTGAAAATTGTGTGAAGAGAAGAGGGAGGAGGTGCCCTTTTATAAGGGAGGAGAGGGGCACTTTAGGAAAAAACATAAAATATTATTTTATAATAAAGTCATATTCGGTTTATAATGGCCCCAAAGTGACTTATTTAGAAGATAAAGTGGGTATGGGTCTAAATACTGTCAACCAATAGGTTTTAGACAAGTTAAGGTAACTATTTTAACCATATCATTTAGAATTATCTCTAAGATAAATAATTTAACTTTTATAGTGTCATCTTGTTTTCTTACACTATATGGTTAATAAACATGCTATAACAGTCCAAAAAAACCCCAAGTGGTTCATTATTAATATATATAATCTTATATATGTCAATTGGCCAAAAATTAGTTGTTTAGTAATAGAATAACAATTAATAATATCATATTTTTTTTAAACTATTTTATTTCAATTTTGACACTATTTGGTAATTTATTATTGTAAAATTCATAACTGCATGATTAGTTCGAAAAAAGATAATTAAATCAATAAAAAAATTATATTAACCTATTAAATTATTTTAATTCATAAAAAGTCTCAAATTACATTTATTTGGTTATTTATAATATCAATTACGTTAATATTTCATTAATAAGGTAATTACTGCATCATAATTGTGTCATAAATAAATTATATAATTTAATGTCCAAAAATTATAAATAAAAAACTATTATGTAGGAAATCTTTTTAGATTTCTAATGAATATTTATAGTAGAATTTATCTTATAGATAACCATATATTAAAAATGTTTTAGTTATTAAACTTTGATTTTAACTATTTTAACTCTTCTTTAAATAAAATAATAATAAATGTCCTAATCTAATCCAAATGGACCTAAATGGTCATATTTTAAAATTAAGGTTATTTTCAGCCGAATTAAACTTATCCAATATAATTAGGACATGTTTTAGGGTAATAATAATATCATTTCTACCCGTAATTACCCTATTTAATATTAACCGTGGTAAAAAAAGATAAAAAATTACTATTTATCAAAAATTATTTTTATATTATTGAACCACATTTTACTCTTTGATATTAAACATGTCTCTATGATTTTCTAAATTCAACTCACAGAAGTAGTCAAATTATGTTTTATGTAAATTTTTAAATTCTCCTAGGAGGAGGGTAAAAGACGGTGAAAAGGTCAATAAAATTTTTATATGTCTAAAATTATTATAAAATGACTCCAATGAATTAAATTGAACATATATAATTATTATGTATCAATTTTTACATAAAATAAATTTAAATAAAATAAATAATTATTTAAATAAAAAGATGGGTTTTAAATAGTAACCTGGTGTTTTCACTATTCATCAAAAATTGAATGTTTTCAGAAAAATACCAAAAATTCACCCTAGGATAATTTCGATATTCCGAATCCAAAAATGAAGTCAATTTGGAAAGATATAATTTATAAAATTTAAAAAGGTTAGTATTACTATTCATAATGGCTAGTTTATATAATATTTTAACAACATATCATTGTTCATTAAAACTCGGTATTGTCTACAACACATGCTATCGAGGTAGGTTGCGATTGCGTGTAATGCAAGCCAAGTCAGGGTTGTGTGTAGGGAATGATTCCATTGTTTGTATGTATAATACAATCCAACCATATTTCATTTGTACATTGAATAGATATATATATACAATCAATGTTGCGTAAAATAACTTCTATCAAATGAACTTGAAATTTTTTGTAACACGATCCAAGAATAGTGTTGTGTATACAACAAGATAATACGGTGTTGTGTATAACGCAAGAATATCTTGGTTTAGCATACAACAGAAGACATGAAATAAATTAAAAAGAATATATCTTATAAAATTTTGGGGTGTTACAATGGTGATACTATCAGTGTTGCGAAACATGGATATCATCTCGCATCCCACAATACCGCTATGTATGTTAAAATCAATAAGTCACCAGTCTGAGCCTCTCTATACTCTCAAATAGCCCCACATACCTATGTGCCAACACCACCAGCATCATAATTTGATGGTGACCCAACCTTGGCGACAACCGACGAAACAAATTATCACTCACCTAAAACTAGAGATGTATATGAAGCCAATATACACATGAATTATGCCTACTATTGTTCGTTTCCATTTTCATTCGAATAAATTGAACCTTCTTTGATGTATCCTATATGAGACCTGGTCCTAACATCTTAGAGTCTTAAGTCTCCAACTATCATAGTAGAGATCTATAGAGTCTCCCCTACAGTGCCCCAAAAGGAGCTATCTTAATTGTTTCCTGAAAAATGTTGTTTTAAGAAAACACAATGAGCGAAAAGTGCATTTCCCATGAACCACCTAAATCTAGCACAAAAGTTCTCAATTTTTTTTCTAATACCCGGATAGTATGTTCTTATTCCCCATAAGTCTATGGGTAATAATCCAAACAGGAAAACACCTGGGTACCATGAACCTTCTACCATATCTTCCAGAAATGTGAAATTTAGTATGGATCACGATCTGAAACAATAGTACTCATCACACCATGCTACCTCACTATATCTTGAATATATAAATCACCCAATTAGTCCACTATACATGTCTCCTAGATCAGTAATAAATGATCTACTCTCATCAACTGGTCCACTACAAACTATATTAGATCATTCTTCTAAGGCATCCTCAGAAAAACAACTATGTATTCCATTATTTAATCCTTCCGCTTACACTTAGGAATGGGAAATGACTCTCATAACCTACCTAGTTGCAGATGTTTTGGTTTCACCTATTGACAGGTAATGCATAATTCTACAAAACTGACAACATCCTTCTTCATTCCTGGCCACCAATAATACCTATAGAGATATCAAAACATCTTATTCAACAAGGATTCACCACCCACATTGATATGTGGAACACAGACATCAAATCCTCTCTCTCACCTGATGGTACAACAGTACTTCCATGAACATTAGAAACTACACCAGCACCAAAATACCAAATAGAAGGTGACCCCCCAAATTTAAGACATTCCTTCATACCCAAACACTCCAAATCCTCTAGTTGAATCTCCTTGACCCTACTCAAAAGTTCATATTCAACTATATTGGATGAAAGAGACATCCACCCATGCCCGTTCTGTACCTCCAAAGTAAACAAGGCCATCATCTTCCACTATGAACTACATTCCTGAACCACTTGATTCATAATATTATGGGTTAGAGAATAAGCCACAATATTCCCCATTCCTATTTTATAGTCCAACTCAAAATCATTGGATTGTAGGTACTCGACCCACATTTACTATAAAATATTCAAATCCCACTTAGATAAGATGTATTTGAGAATTTTATGGTTTTTAAACATCCTTAAGTGTTATACCAACATGTAGTGCCTCCAACACTTAAAGGGATGAAGCAATGAAGGTTTCTAATGGTTAGAAGTAGGGTAACTTCATTCATGTGGTCTCAATTGTCTCAACCCATAAGCTACAACCAGATCATCCTGTATCAACACTGCCTCTTTTACATCATTGGATGCATCATAGAAAAAGGTGTACTTCTACCCTAGGGCAGGTAATATCCAAATAGATATGGTAGTATTCAACTTCATAAACTCTTTAAAATCATTCTCACATGCCTCTATTCATTAAAACCTAAGCCCCTACTTTTTCATGGCATTGATTAGTGCTTACAAATGAGATAAATCTCAGATGAACATCGAGATTTAATATGTTAAAACCCAATAACTCCAAACATCATAAATTCTCTTGGGATACTCCCAAGACAGCATATGCTACACCTTCCCTAGATCAACCAATACACATTACCCAGAAATGATATGTCCCAAAAGGTGAACCTCATAAATCCAAAACTAACATTTTGATAGCTTGGCATAAATACTATGCTCTCATAGTGTACTGAAAATTATTTCTAGGTGTTTCTAATGATCTTCTTGAATTATAAAGTGTACTAAGATATCATAATCAAAGACAACCAAAAATGATTCAGATACTAGGGAAATATCCAGTTCATCGATGCCATGAACACAACTGGTGTATTGGTCAACCCAAACGACATCACCAAAAATTTATATAACCCATACCTACATCAAATAGATACTTGGGGTAATTCATATAGACTCACCCTCATCTTATGGTATTCTAATCTCAAATTAATATTTGAAAAAACTGAGGCATCTCTGAGCTGGTCAAACTAGTCATCGATTCTCAAAATATGGTATCGGTTCATCACCATCATCTGGTTTGGCTTCCTATAATCTACACATAGCCTAGTGATCAATCAAACATCTTAGAAAAAAACATAGGGGATCCCTCAGGTGATTAAGTAATACAAATAAACCCCTCATTCTCCAAATCCTCTAGGGGATCATTTTTTTGTTATATCTCTCACAATTCCATTAGATATTGCGGAATGGAAACTGGATCTGCTACTGGTAACAACTCAATTGTAAAATAAATTCCTCTCTCGTGGGGTAGTCCAAGAAAGTCTTCAAGATATGCATCAAAAAAAATTCACAATAATAGGTAACGTTGGATTCTTCTTCTCCCCATCATCTATCTTAATCCATGCTACTTTGGATGTGAGTTATCCGAACTATTGGCATAGCATCCATTTGTGGCCAACTCGTGTATCCCACCCACCATAGTTGACATAAGTGTCTCTATCGAGATATTTGATTGGTAATCGACATAGTTAACAATTAATATAGGATTTATAAAACACCAACCAATCCATACCCTGGATTAGTTCATGACCTGACAACTCTAGAACAAATAGATCACATAGAAAAAGATATCCACCAACCTCCAGTGAATAACCCTGACACTGGCTAATGACCTCAACTCATACACCCAACCAAGTATCAAGTGAAATTACCCCACACTCACAATACACTGTTAATCCCAACACAACTACAAATTGAGCAAAAATAAATAAATTTTTAGCACCTATACCAAATAAAGATGAAGTTAGCATTGAAGCTACACAGATTATACCTTGAACAGAAGATGGAACAAATGCATCACTTTAGGTGTAGTCTAAACATCATGGAGAGTAACTGATCCACTGCCAAATGTTCTAGCCTGATTACCTAGTATTGTACTACCCTTAAGTTGGGATTATCTCTCCCCAGAGTTCCACATCCACCACCCCTACCACATTGACTCATGGATCTCTAACTACCTTCTTGATACGGGTTAACTGAGCCCCTAACTACACTCGAAATCTACCTCTGACTTTCATCTTTTCAATACAATCGTGGGTTTTTTCATAACAATTTGGTGTGTCCTAACATGCCATATGATCGGCACTCAATTATTTTTATAGGACACTATCCACGCATGTTCCCTGTCCCACCACACTGATAAAAAACACCGGATCACCACCTTGAGAGGATGACCCCATCAATTTTATACCCTATGCATTTCCACCGTGCATGAATATTTCCAGAATGGCACTTATTTCTATCAAAATCCGCATCACTTTCTGACCTAGTTATCACCACATATTCACTACATGAATTCCCCTTTAGTTTAACCTATGAGATAAGGTCTTGATCCACTACCTCATCAAATATTTTCCAGAAGAATATATTCACTTGACACCTTATCTTGTGTCTCATCCCATCATAGAAATGTTTCCCCACAGCGGACTCATCTCTTGTCAACATCATAATGAAGCATCAAAAATTAGTGAAGTGACTAGCATAGTCCATTACTGACATTGACCCTTGGGTCAAGCTCATAAAATCAGCAACTTTCACCGGCATCATGGTTTCTAGGTAAATGTGTTCATGAAACTTCTCTTTAAAATCACTCCACATCATTCCATTAGTCTGATTTGTTTGAACCATGATGTCCTACCAACACATTTCTTGGATTATCATCATATAGAAACTAACATGACATTCTTCTCAAGAGGAGTCTCCAAATGGTCAAGAATAGTATGTATGGACTATATTCCTAACTCTTTTGCCTCAATCCCACCCTCTCTGTTAAAGGATGTAGGGTTCTATAGTGGAAACTTTCTAGTCATCTCAAACATTATCGACGCAACCCACCCTTGATCCCGTTCTATAATCTGCATAAAAGAAGTTATGTTCTCAAAGAATTTATCTTCCTTATCAAATTGAGCATCTATTTTCCCATTATCCACTATTGGGGGAGAATTCATTAAAATTTTCTCATGTTTCTCAACTAACACACATATTCGTGGGGTAATTTCTATACAATTCCAAACATGACATTTAAAACAATGTTTATAAACATTTCACAAAAATATAATTGAAGGATCTTCACAAGAAATAAACAAATCATTTCTCATGCACTACCCAAATGATCTCAGTCACAACCAGAATACTACCCTTGTCCACCCCAACATGTTCATGGAAAACTCGACAACCAACTCACATGGTTACAAACATGACATTCCACATCATCCCATCCATTTCATTAGGACCAATTTCCATCATTTTCAAGAAATCAAATTCATTATATCTATATGCCTCACACGCCCATCCTGTGTTTGTTCCTAATATGAATCATGTAACTTATTTAAATAGGTGCCTCAAATTATGCATGAATGAACAACAACATCCCATTCTGACCACAAGTAAAATATCACAAAACCATCACATTACACCCCATGTGCATCATATAATGGTGAAAAATTCTCAATTTTAACAAAATACAACAAGAACCACAATTCCAACCCTAGGTGATTTGGGTTTTACCCCATAATTGGGTTAGATACTCCTAGTAATGATCTCATTACCATGGAATGATATTTAAAAAATCTCTTTTATACCATTACCAAATAGTAAGAAAGATAAAATTACTCCTCTTATTAAACTTTGTAACATCCCCGACCCAGGATCCACTAAACCCTTGTCCCAAGCTGGGTGACCACAAGACCGCATGCATGCATCCCTGTACATTGGTAGTTGCTGACTACTGGGGAGGGTCAAAGAATCTATCTGGGAGACTATACCCTATTATTTCTATTAATATATAGTGTAAAATATAAACAAATATATAATAAATGTAAAAAATATTAAAATCCACAAATAACCAACCACCAACTGGGTATAGACCATATCCAATATTAAATATTACATTTCACGCTATAGTGCCAAGTGAACAACCCAAAAAGAATTGAAAATAGAAGAATTCCAAAAATGGTCATGGATCCAAGACTCGGACCTCCTCTATGCACATACCAGAAATGACTCACTTCTCTAGCATAAGGCCCTTTACTCTTTCCTTACATGCTATAATGAAATCTTTTCGGGTACCCAATGACGGCCCGAGAATGGTGTGAGAACCACTCACTAAGCCACCACCAACAGTCTCTTAGAAATATCTAGTCAAATAGGAAATATATAAATGTGGTAAAAATGGAATTAATGGTAAATCATTTTAATAATCCATTCTTGATTATGATCCTTTATGTTATAAAACACTTTATATGACAATTTCGCTACTGAAGCATCTCACGATTTAGTTAACTATTTTATCATGTGTAATGGATTAAGAATGGTCAAAAATCTCATGGAATATTGGAATAATCATGTAATATCTCACTAGGAATCACATCATAATAAACAAATTTTCCACACCTCAAAGCCTCAGTCTGGGTGGAATGCAACATTGGGGGGAATAAAACTTCTCCCCCTTCCCTAATCTATACATTTAGAGGGCAGTCCTTAAAACCATAGTCAAAATTGACCATTTTGCACATAAGCTCATGTCGATACCCCACTATACTAATCCATCTAGAGATGGTTATTTACCCATTTCCACAAAAAATATATTACAACCAAGTATAGCCTATATCAATGGAAACATCACAATAATATCAATTAAATGGAAAAATTATCATTTCACCAAAATCCGTTATGATATTCATCATTTATACTCCATAACCCATTATCCTCATTTCCCATTTCCCATGAATATATCAATAAATATATTCTAGAGAAAATATAGTCTCTTAACACATTCTAATTAATCTCATTTATCCCATTTGTGTGATGTCACGAACCAGTCCGAGTCGACCCTGAACCGGTCACCCGGGCTAGCTCGCAACAAGTCCTGAGAGGCGTTCCCGATCCTCCCGGGATGGTGAAAAGCACAAATGGAATCAATAGAGTACATAAGGGAATTATTTCAGCAATATATGAAAAATAAAACAAAAGTGGAATGAAATGGACATCCCAAAATACATTTATATTAAAATTGAACTGAGCATTATTTCTACAAGAAACAAAAAGTACCACTAAGCCAATAACTCAACAGACCAAACCCAATAACCATCTACCTCCATGTGACCTCACTGGTAACTCCCCAAGTAAATGGTCACATGTCACCCAAGGCGATCGAACTCATGCTGAAACCTACACAAGGGCTAAAAATCGAAGAAGACTATAGGCGTGAGTATTAAAACTCAGTAGGTTAGCCCAATATTCTATTCCCAGTGAACATCCTTTAAAATAAAAGATACAACAATTTCAAGTTTTAAATAAGTGGTATTAAGGTATTTTTTCCAAATGATTTCCCAAGATATATAAAACAAATTACCAGTATAAAACTTACATGTTTTATAAATAATAATTCTAGTAACAATTTTCAAAGAGGTGAAACTTCAAAATGAAAATAGTTTTCAAGAGGGATGTTTTAAAGAATTTACACTTTTAAATAAATCAAACACACTACTGAATTTACCAACCAAACACACCGTATGCCGACGGTGAGTACAAAACAGCCAATGAGCACATGTCAAAGGAACACCCCTAGGCACTAGTTAGTTGTGAGCCCCAGGTACCTCATATCTCGGTGAAAGTAACCATAAAAAATATCCATTCTCATGCACACAATCCACTGTTAGGGATAATACCCATAACCTAGTGGTCCCAAAACATCATCATCATCGTAGTTTAGTTATTTTTTCATCGTCAATCTTTCTACGTGAAACAGGGGCCAAACCCCACATAATCACTAGCATACTAGTACACGTCCACCCACCTAGATACACTGGATTCCCTTTAGTGCTCAATCAAGTTACACATATTAACAAATACACATTTCATATAAAAATTCCATTCCCAAGAAATAAACACACAAACATCCCACAAATATTCGTCACATTTCATTCACGAATCAACACACTTGTAAATATTTTCATAAAACAATTTCAAGGAGTGTATTGAGGATTTGCACATAAAAGTCATTCAAAAACACTCTTTTAAGACCATGAACCCATCAATAACATAATACACCTAATTTTAAAGCACCAATTCCAATTAATAAATCAATTTCATGTACCATTAAATGGCCCCAAAAGATAGAACAGAAATTACACATGGATTCTATTTTTTTAAAGAAAATGCCAAACGTGCCTTCATGCCTTTCCCAAAATAAACATTTGAAAAAGGTATTCATTTAAATTATATTAAGGAAGTGTATAAGCACCATTTAAAGCATAAAAACATTTATAAATCCCTTTAAATACTCAGGTTACATATTCAAAAAACAATAATTTTTATAAGGATGTGAAAAAGACCATTTTCCGACAACTCGGGCCCAAACATGTTTTAAACAAAAACCCATTTGTTTTCAAAAACAAATAAAAATTTTAAATCCATATAAGGACCCAAAAATAACATTTATAATTCTTCCAATTCATTTATAAATCCTAACAAATAATTTTTAAATAACACATCACACAAAAAAACCAATTGGGCAATTCACCGAACACATGACATGATCTTTTTAAACAAAACACTTTATTTTAAGAAATTTAAAACGAATAAAACACCAATTTCATGCCATATTACATTAAATATACTTTATCATGTTAAAATTATTATTAACCAGCTTCTAAACCTCAAAAAATAGCTTCAAAATATAGCAGAACATTTAAACAAACACTTGGTGTGCACTTTTATGGCAAAACAACAGTACCTTTAACAAAACAAGGCATAAACAACCATTTTTCACACCAAGAAAACTATCCAAAGGATGAAAAACAATAATAAACAAATATATAAGGTTTTCATAATAATAAAATGATGAAACTTAAATAATAAAGGCATGTGAAAGGGTATCCTACCTCAAATCCTTGGCGTAATTAAAACTCACACCAGAAAACACCCACTGCGGGTTTATAAACCCTAAAACAATAAAGTCCAGACCTAAATGAACAGAAAACCCATCAAAAAACATATAATAACAGAACCCTAGGTCCATCATGACTATTTTAAAATATTAAACCATGAAATAATGAAAGGAGGGGGAAGAGGAAGAAGAAAGGAGAAGTAATCTCACCTTTCAACCTAGAAAACTCATCGTATTCCATTAGATCTGAAACCACAGAGAGAAGGGAATGCCATGAAACTTCATATCGATACTCCTAAAGTCTGTAAGAACCAAGGAAGAAATATTTTTGGCCAAAAGAGTAATAATTGATTGATTTATGAATTATATAATTTACCTTGTCAAATCTCAACGATTTGAGGGACATTGACAATGTCCCCCCCCCCTAAGCGACTATTCTGAGCTCCAAATTGGAAAAAACGATATTTTTGGGTGAGGATTGGGATATTTGATTCGGTTGGGAGGTGGAATCACTGACAAATATTAGAAAATGAAAAATATATAAAAGAATCAAATTATTTTTTTAAAACTGGAAATGGGCCCATGGGCTGGCCCAATACCAAAATAATTAACCCAAATTCACCATGATCATGAATTCTTATGTGGTCTAAAATGATATGAAAGTTTTAACATGTCAGTATAGGACATTTGAGAAGTGTAATGGGTGAAAATAGTTGAAAAATGGAGTTATAAAAGAAACAATGTTGGGTTTTAAAACTGTAATTGGGCTCATGATTGACCCAAATCTTGAAGTAGCCACCCTCTCTCCAAAACTCATAAACAAGTAATGGGGAATCCAAATTAGGATTATTAAACTTATATGAAACTTCAAAACTCAAAATTAATCTCATCAAATGCCCATGAAAAGGATCCATATTTTTAATAGATCGGATCAAAACAAAGACATGAAAAACTGGGTGTGACACATGACAACCAAACAATCCCTTATCATTTAACCTCATTATAAACAAATATCCACAAATCGTCTTACTCATTACGTAATATAATGAAAACATTAACTAAGTCTTTAAAACATTATGAGTTAAAATTCACACATTACATTTCTGTTATCCCATTCATAAGGGTCATCGCACCCCACGGGCAGCTCAAAAATATGTCACAACGTCCACTATGTATCCCAAGAGGATCATGTTGCATTAATTTGGGTATTTAGATAGTTGATAAATAACATTCTTCCAACGGAACCAAGAATAAATCAATAATAGATAAATAATAAAACCTTTCATGCACAAACCAATATACAAACTGTGGGATATAACATGTACACCACCTACCTCCAATCTGTAGGAGAACACACCCTCAGTCATGGAATTGGATCCTGATCTCAATCCCCTTTGAAGGTTCACCCTACATATCACTGAAAAAGAAGGGTTTAAGATCTTCAGATATATAAAATAGATATATACTAACCCTAGTCAAGAAAATGAATTAAAGAGGGAAATATCCTTAACCGGGTATTCACTCTACAACTGAAATCACTCCAAACTTCCTAGGATTGGAGAATCACCTATTTTAAGATCTTAGAATCTTGGCACGACACTAGGGTACAAATGAGGATGGAAGAAATCCCAAGTGGAACATTAAAATCTTCTAATGGAATTTTTTTATAATTTCTTAATGTTTATGGGCCGCACGGTTTACCGACACAGTATTACAAACACGGTGAAAACCATGTGGATACTATTATTTGAAAGCATCCCCTTTGCACAGTTATCTTGAATAATCTTCATGGTTATCACTAACTATGTTCAAGCCATGCAATAGCCTAGAAACTCTTTTTTATTCCCATTATCATGCCTCGAACTTCTGGAACACCCCCTAATCCTCACATGAACATGAATATAATATTATTTAAATCAAAAGAAAGTACTTAAACTGAAATTTAAACAAAACATACCATATGGAGAAATCCAGTATCTTACAAACACTTAAGAGGATGCATGGAAGTGATAAGATATATGTCATGAGTGGGATAATAATTCTCATATATTTGTTGATAAAAATAGTTATACACCACTACATGATCAACCTAGATAAGAACACATCCAAAAAGTTCTCCGAATGAATCTAAAAAACAACACATATCCCTAACCAACTTCTAGAATGATTAAGAATTATTTAATGTTAGATTTAATTTCTACCCATTTAAATACATATAACACTTTACACCACTCATGAATTTCTCCCCTTTATTTATATTATTGGTTAAAATATAATAAATATTTGGGAAGTAATGGAAAACCCATTGATGGTATTTAACTAGACTCAGGATTTTCCATATTTTAAATACATCATGATTTTCATCCAATGACAATAAATCCATCAACATTTATGGATCAACATAAATTTAATGTTTTGTAACCACATGTACTAAAAAATTCACTCATGGATCCAATAATCATACATCAATATTTTAGCATAAAGGTGATGATTCCTCAATAATCCCAAAGTCAAACATTAATGAATTTCGTGATCTTTCCCATATTCCAAATAAAACATGATATCATTCACAAGTACCAAAAAATAGGATTTGAGATATGAGTTGAATATCTAGTTTTATGGGGCCATGAAAACAACAAGCTCATTAATTAGGATGAATGACATCATAATATGTAAATAATAGTCATGTATAATCTTGAAAGTGGTGTTTGTGATATATTATCCTTAACACTGAGCTAAAAATAACCTAAATGATGTTAGATTATAATGAACCACTTTTACCCTTTTAACTAAACAAATAAAAAAATATTGGGAAAGTGATATATATTCCTGATCATCACCCAATTAAAATTCCAATAATAATCATAATTACCAAAAGAGCCATCATCCTTCATAGAAAAAAAGTATAGTGGATACCCATGGTGATAAATTAGCATTAATGTGACCTCCCACTAATAGTTCATCAAACATAACATTGATATCCTTTATCTAAGATGTTTCCATATGATGATAAGGAATATATATTGGCAAAATAATGTTCATGGGAATGATAGAACACTCCACCTCCCATTCAAGAGGAAGACTAATGAAGTCGTATAAGAAAACCCTAGGAAAGTAAAAAACTAAATAAAGAAGACTTCAACTAAAAGATACAATAATAATATCAATTGTATAAGTGGAAACCATATTAATATTATCCCAATGAGATTCTCATGGATGAATATACCTCCAATCCGACTCTCCCCGAAATACATTGGAGCTCCCATTGGAAAAATAAAAAAATATTTGTCAATAATATAAGTTAATATAATCCCTATGATCAACTAAGAAATTCATCCCATGAATCAAGTCAAAGAGATCGAGATCATGCACCAAAAATTAACAATATATCTCAACATTATATAGAGAGTGTCAAAATAAGGAAATCAAAATCCATAATCCTTATTCCCCCCAAGATTATTTCTCAACTCTATAGTAGATGACCTGAGTTATGTGGGATGTTTCACAAGACACACAAAATTGGAAGATATAAAATAATAAGAGGCTCCTATGCCAAGTAGAGAAGCCACTATAGTAGACACAAAAAATAATCTATCTCTTACTATAGAATGTCATGTATCAAATTCCTTTAGATATTCTTCAACTGCATACATCTACTTGAACCTGGAGGTATATCGATTAAATCCCTGAAGGCATAACATCATCCAACTGTGATGTAGTCCCCTTTATAGCTGACAGTCCTGAACTATAATTAGATGATGATTGAGTCTGATGGTACCTATCTAGAAAAAAATTGTGTCCACATGAATTTCATGTCGTATTAGATGAAATAAAATAATAATTTTATTGTTATTTATTTCCACAGATATATCAAGTCATAAAAATAATACTACATACAGATGATGGTTTTAAGGGAGTGTGTTGTTGAAATCCACACTCTCTGTCACCTTCACAAGTCTCATTCTATTTTCTCATCTTCACATACAAGCCCCTAAATCTATCATTATTTGGGGAGGAGAACTGAACTAGAACTGGATATCCTTTTAGGCCAATCTCTTTTATCATAGACCTATCCTAAATTTCTACATAAGTATCATGCTGTATTATATAAATATATATATATATATGAATTAATATCTGATCACTATCCCATATGAAACCTCTAAGCCTTCATCATTTTATTATTTCTAACAATAGGAGAACAAAATAAAATATTAGTAAAAATATTGGCATAATCTATCACATAGAAATCACCTTTCAGAGTTCAGACTACATATATATTGTTATATCCAATGACTAGAGGTAGATCTACTAAAATAATATAGCATTAAAATATTTCCACTATAATACACTATGTTAGTTTTCTTAATCCAGAATGCCCCACCACCAATATTAAGTATCCACAAGATTAAGGGTATAAATTTATAATTTTACATATTATAGTGTCTCTATGAAGTCAAATATCATATCAATATACTTTAACATATCCTCAACCTCATGAGTATCTTTCATATCCTTAAATGATGTTGGATTCTTGTGAAAAAACCCTTAAGGTCAATCTATCTTTCTACAAGCACCCCATTTCAACTCTCACATGATCCTAAGATGATGGTGAAATATGTTCCACTACAAAAACTACTTGTATTATATCCTTAATACTGATCCTACTAAAGAGATAATTCCCTTGATCTAAATTCCCTATAGAATCCTCCAGTGGAACCCTAGGAAGTCTTATTGGTTGAATAATTCTATACATAATAGACATAATGGAGATCCTAAAAAAGGTAAAAATATTATTCTCATTCATATAATATAAATATAAAACATATATTATATCAATACATAACACATGAGACATGTATCCCAACACCTTATGATGACTCAAGGATTTTCATGATGGGAGTTGTCTAATAACCCATGAAGAACCTACCTTTTTTATTTAAAAATCATATCTCCCAACTATGAAACCTTCCGATACATGATAACATTGAAAAAAGTTCATTTGATAAAAAATTCTCATGAAATGAATCCAATTACTAATTGAAATAGGCACCCATCCTAATCCACAATAAGGCTAGAAGGGAATTTCCGATCACCACGGGCTTGTGAAAAGCCACAAAAAATTAAGTACAAAATTTAATAATGATATTTTCACAGCATAAAATAAAATTAATAACTGAGAACAAAATTAAAAGAGTGAAAATGAAGTGGTAAAATATTCGATAAATATACATGTATATTGGTATTAATACATCATGGTTTAACCAAACAAAACCAATATACCTAATAAATAAGAAAACCCCAATGTAATAAAAAACTGATGACACCAACTACCTAATATTAATGGGTAAAATACTATTGTCTCACAACTATATAATAATACCTAACAATCCATGGATCCAAAATCTACACTAAAATACCTTTACCTTTATTGCATCAGATGAAACAAGGTCTATACCCACCCAAGGGTATGTGAAGTGTCTGATCCAATGCTTAGTAATATCCCTACAATTTTTCTCAACACTGACTTTTTTAGATAAATCCTAAGATGAACAAATTTAAAAGAACATATAGAATGATAAGCTATTGAAACTTTTGTATAAAAATAATGGAAATATCCCATTACTTTATATATTAATCAATTTCATGTAAATAGTTTTCATGGAACATTACATATACCGCGTTCCTTTTTATCAAAGAAGGCATCGGTATCCATAATAAAACAAAGTCAATTGGGAGGTACACCATATATAAAATAGGAATGAGAAAGATACATTTTATAGAATAAGATAAATCATTACTAGCTCACACTAAACCTATCAACAAATTTCCCACCAATATAGAATAATAATATCCATATGAGTGATTTAGCCTTATAATTCATGTAAACGAATCCCCAATAGGACTACCAAAATGATATAGGAGTTCCCCATTTTTTGATTCGCTTATAAGTCAATGAAAAGCCCAGATGTTGTACCCCCACGTAAATATGAAAGACTCCCACGTGCAATGCCTATCAAAATATTTTTAATGGATAATTATAATTCAAGAAACAATTCCAAAACCCTATTTTCAATTTAAATGCAAATCTCCGATGAAATATTTTATAAAAACATATTACCCTTGAAATTATCATTTATTCATCATATTTCAAGGGGAAAATAACTATATATTTAAACACATTACAAAAAAATTTCATAAATTAGGGATCAACCCAATAACCATTTACAAAATTTGTTTCCAAATGCAAGACAACATACAATTCCTTAAACAAATACGTTATATGAAACCACCTACCTAAACATATGGTTCTCAAAACTACAACATGATATTCCAGAAATGTGAGGAAATAGATCATAAGAGATGACCAAAAGAGATCATAAAAATCAATTCCATTTCATTGATATAAAATATAGTAATTTCATGGTAATTATAGGATAATGGAGATTACCTAATTCCTTGATCACGAGATACACAACAAAAAATTACAATATCTTTCCTTTGATATCCAAAAAAATATGATCAATGAGAAACAAGGATGATAACATCACATGATCTATAAATCAGATCACCATAGTATAGATATGTCTCAAATCCATTAGAAGAATTAATAATGGTATAAAATAGATTGAAAATTATAAATTGGAATTCACCCAATTTATTTGGAATAAAAACAAAAATCGGATATGATTAAGGGATAAAAGAATTCTGAAGAGAATCCTTAACAAGTGACCTAACCAAATTAACTTTAAGGAAGATGGATTAAGAAATATAATGAGGTCTGAACATAAATTAAAGACAATCGCTTCATGAGGTTGGTATATTTCATGATTTAACATGATTTAAATAATCCAAAAGGATGAGTGTATCCAAAATAAAATATTTTTAAGCATGAAATAATAATTCTGAACCTCTATAGAAAACAAAATTTTTAATTAATTGGGGGAATTTATTTAAATAAAATATCATAAAAGAATAAAATACAATTCTATAAAAATCATTGAACTATAATATTATAAAAATACACTACAAGGGATATATATACATATATATATAACATAAATTAAAATTTTTACATGATATGAGAAGTTTGAATGATTCAACAACATATAATGCAGGTTTTTATTATTTTAAAATCCTAATAAACAAATATTTTTTTCTATACAGTGTGGATTTTATTAAATTTTAAAATTTCTTTATAATTTATTTCCACTTATATAAGTGATTTTGGAAACTTTTTGGAATTAAATATTCATAACATTAATTCATTTTAAAAAAATTTAAAACCGTCCTTATATCCATACAATTATAAATTGAAATATAGGTTTCCCCTTACCTGTTATTGCTTACTGAACCATTCATATATTCCATATGCAAAAATGAATCTCTAAATGCTTCATATGTATCAATATCCATTATTCCAATTTATTAAGAATACATACACTATTGGGAAATTTTTTATTGGGTTTCAATGAATGAACAACTGAGAATAAAGTATCAATATATATAATATATTTTGGATAAAATTAGATTGTAATACTTACAACCCCATTCAACAAAATAATTCATATAATTGTAAAAAGAGAAATAAATTATCTCACCTATTGTATGTACAAAAGAGTGTTATTGAATACTTAAAAACAACACTCAAAATTCTATTTTACTTACTATTTTTTCTAAGACAACCCATTATCCTATTAGGAAATTAGGTAAACTAAATTCATATTTCGATTCAAATTGTAATGGATGGTGTTAGAGTTTATTTCAATGATGATTATGTCATTATACATGGTTATATCATGGTATTTTAAAGCCCCGTGTTGGAAACACATTGTTATAGTGTACAATATTACTGCTGTTGTAGTCCATCGATGAAATTGGTAATGGAGTGTTATAATATCAGTTAGTGGAGGGAGTAGAATATGGTTGTGGTGGCTTTGTTATGGGATCAGGGATAATGATAATGATATCTGGTTCATTGTGGGATATCTATGAATAAAATGGACCTTCCACAAGTGAATGACGTAAGGAAGAAGGTGATAGAAAGGTACTATTGGAGGTGAGGGGTTCACCCCCCCCATATTTTTTTGTTTTTTATAAAAGAAATTTATTATATAAATAAATATATGATAGTTATTATTATGAATATACATATTGTGTGCACATAGATAAAAATATTTTTATTAACTAACATTTTATAACATAATTTTTGATAAACATAATCTTTACTATTTAATTTATAAAATATCTTGAAATATAGAAATGAAATTATCATAAGAAATAATCAAGAATTATAGGATGGCATATCAAAGCATGGAGTGTAGTGGGAAACCAAGAAATTCTAATCATGATTCTTGTGTAGAGTAGGATTATTATTTCAATTTAATCATGGTTGATGATTGGTTTGGTCATGTTGGTCCTAAGTAATTATTTATAATCATTCAATATAAAAATTGAAGATAATTGATCCTACAGCTCATATGCTCCTGGATCTAAGAAAAATTTTGCAGATGTTTTCAAGGTATCGGGGAACCTCTCCATCTTGGATTTCAATTATCCTCCCCTTGGATAGGTTATTAAAAGTTTAAATTTTCATATGATTCAGCTAATCAAGATGATGTTGGGGAGCAAGTGAGGCTCTACAAATACTCCATCATTACATGCGTCTTTATTCCCAGAGGGGTGAATCCAAGAAAATTCAATGAGGTCACCTAGAGAATTAAAAAAATATTGGTGTTTTATGATTATAGGAAGATGGATATGTGGTTCGATTTTTAAAATGTATTCTTTCCCTCATATGAGTGATAATGGTGGACTTGGTGCTTAGGATTAGTTTCTCTCATGATTTTTTTCATTGTATTTATGAATGGATCTAAATTTTAGTCCTATAAATGACAGGAACACCCATAGTTTGGTAAGGATCCAGATTTTTATTCTAAAAAATCCTTACTCGAGTCCATTAATATTTTGGAATATTTCATCATCCTTATGAAATCTAATAAGTATGGATAGATAGATGGAAAACCCAAGTTCTTGAAAATAAAAAAGAATTCTTATGTAGTTTGACATGTCTACCACATTATTTGAAGTGTTTTTTAATAATATGTATGAGTATATTTACTAGGATGTTCATTAGGAGAGGAAGGAAAATTTATTCTTGAATATAAATTTTTTCAATAAATATTATTTTTTGAATTTAATAGAAATAAAATGTCCAGGTTCATCATAATTATGGGGAAAGATGTATCCACTTATAGGAGGAGGAAGTAGAAGGAAAAGGCCCATATAACAAATTATCATAATCCTATTGTTGGTCACTCCAATGATGGAATTGAGGGCCTTACAATTGAGGTGGTAACAAAGTATTGTGATCCTATGAGTGATGGTAGTGGGATCATTATCATTATTCTTTCACCCGTCGTGGTATGGGAGATGACTGATGGTGTCTCTTCTAATGATTTTTTTTCGTAATCTCCTTACCAATTTTGAGTCTGCACAAGATTTTTTGGTTGATGGTTGTAATTTGGATGACTACAATAAAGTAATTTCACCCGCATCCACTCTAATTAGTGAGAAAAATGTTTATTCTATTCGGTAGATTATTTATGTTACCTCTAAGATGGAAAATGATATTCCATTATTGTGTTATACTAATCTTGATACTTATTATGAGTATCCTACATTCATAACTATGTAGTATAATGGTCTTGCTACTTTGGAGTTGGCTGGTGTCAGTAATGAGGTTGTCATTACCCCCTCCCCCAATCTGAATAGGCTAGAGGCATAGTTAATGCTATAATTTTTTTCTGGTAATGGAATGATTCATGGAAGATTTATTTATCCCTCAATGGACCATATGAAAAGTGATATGAAACATAAGTATATATTTTTAATTTTAGTAATCATGATCAAATTATAGATCCTTTATAATAGGTTCAACCATCCATAACTGTATGAAGGATGCTTCATAAGAGATTCAATCAGAAACCGACTCAACCATCTAATAAGTCCACCACACTAAATTGTTTTTCATGGTATGATGGTGTTTAGGATTATTTTTTTGATGATAATTGTGTCTCTAAAGTAGCAGGTATGCATGATAGGATTAAGTATCAACAAGACACTGATTAAATTTGCAAGCAACATTATGATGGGGCTAAAGTAAGGACCATCTCAATTAATAAATGAATGTTCTCTTTGGGAAATTTCAAGGGCATGGGATTACTCCCATAGTCACATCCATTAAAATAATTATTATGAACAAAAATCCTATGTTTACAATTCTTTATATACCAATAATGAAATTTGATCATTGTAATTATTTTTAATGGAGTTCCATTGGTTATGCTTCTATCACCCAAAATCAATATGATGGTTATGTGGATTCCCTATGGGTTCTAAAGCATGATAGATTTCTTCTTAACTCCTACAGTAATGATCATTAGTACATAACTATTTCCAATATTCTAAAGTGTTCTAATTTATATAGGTCTTTTGAATATGCCTTCAACATGTGTACAATAAGAAGAGGTCCTTGGAAAAGTCTAGAGCTCATTTATAATAGTATACATCATATTTGGGTTATTTTTGGAGATTTCAAGGATGTTTTAAGACCTAATGAAAAAAACATAATGAGTCTTTTGTAGTCCATCATAAAACGAGGTATCTTCATTCATTGAAAAATTCTTCTTGATTGAGGTTTCAATGGTTTTAGTTGATAGCACATGGAGTATATACACCCTTAATGGGAAGAAGGACATCAATGTAGATAGATTCTTTGTGCAGGTATATTATAAGAATGATGCTATTGATTTATCTAGTCTAACTCTACCTAAGAAAAATGTTGATCACAATCCTCTGATAGATAGTGTTTTTATCAATATATCATGGTCATGTACTCTTCCATTTGAATGCACTAATTTATGCATGTCATATGATGGTTATATAGAAAGTATTATGGATTCCTGTAAGGTGGTCTTTAATAGAAAACCATTAAAAATCATATCCACCATGTTGAATATTGTTATTGAAAGGAATAATTGTTAGAGAAAATCATCATTTTCTAATATTTATACTAATATCAAGGAGCCCATGAATCCCTTGGATCATTGCCCAAAAGTAATCAGATTCAAGATTCTACCTCTCATGAGGAGATGAAGTGACATTAAATTCTTGATGATCTACGAGATCTTAAGAATAATGTTTCATGAAATCAGTTTAATATTTATTGTCTTAAGGAGGGAGATATGAACTCTAAATTGATTCAACTCATACATAGGGAGAATAAGGAGATATAATCGATCACTACCCTCAAAATTATTGGAAATTGTTTTCTCTGAGATTGAAATATCTATTGTTGTCAGTAGTTATTTTGAGGTCTTCTATTCAGAAAATGGCGAGGAAAAAACTTCAAAATATATTAATAGAAATAATCCAATAATTGATAAATTTTAGATAAAGAATCATGATAAGGAACCCAATGAATTGTAAATTATGGTATCCCACTTCACTCTTAATATTAAAGGAGTTGTAGGACCTAATGGTTTCACTAATAAATTCTTCATGTTAAATTGGGATATTATTCACTTAGAGGTAATCAATGTAGTGAGAGAATTATGCCATCATGAGTTTATTCCCTATATATGAATTCTATCATTATTACATTGATTCCAATAATAGAGAATTATAAGGTTATTTGATATTTCAATCATGTTTCAATTGGTAATTCTATTCCAAATGTGATCAGTAAGATAATGGCTTTTATGTTGGGAGTGATTTCTTGAGGTGTTATCACTAGAAGCCATTTTGGTTTTTTATATGGAGGAACATCTAGAACTATCTCCATACAACATCAAAATGTGTTAACATAATTAAGAAAATGGTTAAATATGGTAATATGGCCCTGAAAATTGAGATTTCATATGCTTTTTATTTAATAATGTGGAATTTTATTTTTTTATTTATGAAAATGCATGGATTTTCACATGGATTTATCAACTAGATCATTGTTATTCTTAAGAGTACCAGGCACTATATTCTTATTAGTGGGTTTCCTATGTGTTTCCATTATTTTTCCAATGGTGTTAAGAAAGGGGATCCTTTTTATGGACTTCCCTTAGTGATAGATGAGAATTATTTATGTTTTTTCTTAATGATATTTTGTATTATGGTCCTTATATGAAAATGGAAGTTGGAAGAGGATTCATTGATCCATCACATCACCATTATACTGATAATATTATTCTTTTTAGGAAATATGACAAGACGACCATCAAAAATTTTAATGTGATTCTTGGAAGTATAATTAATTTTTCTATCAGGTTATCAGCTGGATTAAGTCCACTATGATTTTTAGAAAAGGGTTCTATTTTTTAGAAAAACAGAGCGGCTTAGGGTCTTGTTTTAAAGGGGGGGACCTTGCCTTTAATTTTCTTACGGATATACGTTTTTAGATTATTGTGAAAAGTTATTATATGGAAAATTATTATTCCATGATCATCAATCAAATTGAATATTTTAGTTGGAAGTATATATCTCCAGCAGGTATAAATTTTTTATTCAATTATGTTATTACCTATATGTTTATATTGGCGTTATCTTTATACATGTGGAATATAAATTTTATTAAGGATTTAAATATTATTATTTTATATTTTATATAGACTGGTTCATTTCATATAGAATTATGGTTACTATATCTTGGATGGAATGTGTTAAACCAGTGTATTTGGAAGGGACGAGGTCAACGTTCATAGGCTTTTCAATGACACACTGCTCAAAAAATTTACATCTACCCTTTATTCAAATAATGAACTTTATTTAGAGTTTCATTACATTATTTTTACAATAAAATTACCCAATGGACACTCTATATATATCTCATCATCTATTTTTTCATCTATTAAATAGGTATATGATGAAATTATGAAATGATCAAAGTGAATTGTTTTATGTAGTCTTTGGTGAATTGTTGGAGTACTCCAACGATGTCAAGGAAATTGAATGAATCTTTTGATATGCTATATCCTATGAAAGTTGATTCAATTTTATATTTACTATGCATTATTTGTGTTCATAACCATCTATCTTCTCAACTCGGAATAGCGCTTCTATGATATGAATATTTTGGCTGAGCAATTCTTATCTAAACACTAAATTTGGATGTTAGATTCAATTCTAGGGATATTTATAGTTATTATTTTGTTTCTTATATCATTATTCAATAATGGATCTTACAATTTTTAAAGCCTTTTATTTATCTAGACAAAAAAATTTAATGTGTAGGATATGGAAGTAGGGGTTTCCACTACATAGATTCATTAAAAATAGAGGGATCAATTTCTTTCCTACATGTTACATGTGTCTAAAAGATGGGGATCCTTCTAACCATAATTTCATTTTTTTTCTATATCACGTGAAGGATGTGGGATTATGTGTATTACTTGTTTCTCTTTATTCTTGACTTTGAGAGTTTTGAATCCTTTATGGTCTCCATTTACAATGCGGATTGCATTGAGGAGGTCCATGCATTACTTTGGAAATTTTCATATGCTATTATATCTAATATATGGATGGAAATGAATGGTTTAGCTTATGATAATCATGATCACTATTTACATTCTAGAATTAGTAAAATTAATTTGTAAATTATTATTGAATCCAAAATAGAAACAAGTTCATTGCATAATGATTTTTATGACATAGTTATCTTGAGGTCTCTTGTAATTTGTAGTCGAGTAATGAAACCTATGGTGGATAATACTATTTGATGTATCTATTCAATATCATGATTAATTAATGAAAATATTTATGGGGTAGACTCTACTGAACTGGGACCCTCGGGTTGTGGTGGTGTATTACACACTCATTAGGGTGTCATTAAAGATTTTTTAGTAATTTAATTTGGAATTTCTATGTAATTGAATATGAAATAAGTTATATGATCAAGGGGGTCAAGTATATTATCAATCATGGTTGGCGGTCCACATTGATGGAGTCTGATTCTTGTTTTTTGTTTAAATCCTTACGTCTCATTCTAAGAATGTCACATGGACCCTGCTACAGCCCTGGATTGATTGAATTCATCTTGTGGATTCAATATGGATTGACGTTCCATATGGTTTAAATGTTGAAAATTAGGTTTCCAATATCCTCTCTAAGGGGGAAATTATAGAGGCCAGTTCAATTTGGTCATTTGTGACCTAAGGGTCTAGTTCTTCTTTTGTTGTTGTGGATTCACATTGTGATTTTCATACATATCGTTATAAATCCCCATTGTATTGTCACCATTGTTACTTTTATTTTTCTAATAATATTTTTTGGAGAATTCATTCCTACCTTAAGAACCTTTGAATTATATATAATTATGTTTATGTTAATATTTTGTTCAACATTATATATATATATATATCCACATGTACTTAAAAACATTTACTCCATTTCATATATATAAATTCATCTCAAATAATATTTTAAATTTTATATGTATCAAAAAACTAAGTATATGACTTTTCTAAAATAAATTATCTAATTATAATTTTAGCAGCCTAATGCAATATAATTATATTAATATTCTATATGTCAAAAAAATTATTCATTTTAAATTACTATATTTTTTTCATAAATTATATTTAATATATAAATATATCAAACCAAATTGTTAATTTGTATAAAAAATAATCATATAATTTGAACCTTCATAGTTTATTAATAACTTATTTTGAATGAAATTTTTCAGTTAATATATTCATTTTAAATAAATATATTATTCATAACAAATTCCATGATACATTCCTTTTTTAATCAATATAATTATCCCAAATTAATATTTTAGCTAATATTTTACTTTTAAATTATGTAAATATATATAAATTCGTATTTACTTCAAATTATCAATACCCTTCTCATATTGATTAACACATTATATTAAGTTATACTATAATTAACTCTTATATATTTATTAAAATTTAATACATTATATATCTTATCATTTACACATCATAAAATATATTCAAAATTTATATATTTAACATGATATTTTTTCTTTCATAATGTATATTCAATTTGAATTTATATTTTATAATTCTGGAAATTTTGTTTAATATCATTTATAAATAAATAGTTTCTAAATCACTAATGATTAATTTAATTGATGTAAGACCTATAAAATCCAAATTAATTGAATTGTGTATCAATAAATACTAATATTGTTGAAATAAATTAGAAATAAAAAAATTAATATATAATATTTTTATTATATAAAAAATGATAATGAAAAATATATTAGAAATTATGGGTAGTTACATTCCCAAATCCAAGTGTGTGATTCGTAACCATGATATCAGCTTGATAGAAATCATGTATTGTTATATTTGTATTTAGGTATTAGAGGATCCAACTTGATGTGAATAACAATATATGTTAGTACCACTCAATATTTTTATTTATTCTTTGGTGATATGATGGTTTAAAGCAACATAGCTAGAATATATAGAGTTTTTCACTATTTAGAGAGGTGGAAGGTGTTTATGGTGTGGATATAAGACCCTTGGTAATGGATTAAAACATATCTGAATGAGAGTAATTTGAGCACACGTAGTTATTCTCCACTAACTTGGACATATATTACATTTTAAGATTATGTTACACGGACCATAATGGTTATTTTTAAGATCATTCATCCATTTGTTCTTTAAAACAGCTTAAAGTCTTGAAAGGTGATCTTCTACAAGAACGGTTCCTGATAATTGTTAGTGTGGGACACATTCATGAGAGACCCTTAATGGTAACCTCAAATGGAACATGTCCCCTTGGGTAGGGCAATCTCACAGAAAATATGGCCAATTTAGATAAGTCTATATCGATCCATGGAAATATGGAACAATAAATTGTGATATGGATCACATAGAATATGTCCTAGTGAGGATTACTTTCATAGAAAGTATAAATCAATGTGGATTAGTGGTGTTTAACATGAAAAAAATTTCTTTGAGAGGGTTTGTTCTAGATATTTTTGGGGTTGAACCTTAAATTTGATTCATTAATTTCTATATTGGGAGGAATTAAATCACATGTAGCTCGGTTAATAAAATTAAGGTATTCTCATAGGAATGGACCAAAGGCATTCCTATTTATTATTGTTTTGGATAATCCCCCATCCAAGGGGTAAGGTGGAACCCTTAGAAGGCTTGAAGGCTTAGAGATAATTAATTGGACTGTAGGTCTTAAAGGGAATCACCCAAACAAGACAACATGGAACTACTCCTCCCCAAAATATGTCATGATATTTGCACTCCACATTTGTAGGGATGGTTGGATAGATGTCCATTACAAAGATACACAAGACTGGTACTGATGGCAGAGCCATACCCTCTCATTCTTCCAATTCCGGTTAACTCTATTCTAGTGAATGCACCTACCCTGAATCCTCATTTAAATGCACCTATCCTGAATCCTCAACTGAAGCCTCTTTTAACCAGACCAGACCATATAGATTAATATCACATGTCAATGATATTACCATGATGTTTTACTTCACAATAATTGGTTGTATATTCCATAAAAGGGTTAAAATATAGTATTAACTGAGGCTTACACATGGGATACACCAAAGATATAATTTGAGGTATAAACCTAAGTAGGATTCCCAAATCATTACATAGATGAAGCATGGATACTATATGGGGAATATGACTATGGATTCCAGTCTATATGTAAACATCCCATCCACTCATAGATGGTGATGAAATACTAGATAAATGGGAGATATGGAATTTGGTTAAAAATTTTATGGATTTAATAGGTATTTTCTGGTTATTGGTCGAGATCTATAGATATGGATTCTTTCCAAAACCCTTCATCTATCTATAGAACCTTGATAATCCATTGTTGATGAAATCATAAATGGGATATTTTTTTCTTAAACATAATGTGGTGGCCCATCCATGTGTGTATCATTAACTAGAATCAATTTATCCATGAATATCCTAGGAAGAAACATGAAACTGGGATAACCAAGTTGAGTTACATGGTCTCGATGAGGTCTTACAATTATACACATGATTTTAATCCTTTTTGTAAAAAGATTATATAATCATAACTACAATAAGGATTTGAATAGTATGGGAGGAAAACATAGTACAGTCTTTTTATCAAGGTAATACATGATTGAAACAAGGATCTCTAGCCTTCTTAATAACCTGATCTTATAGAACAAGTGGGTTTGTAGGCTGCCTTGATAATTTTGTGTCTTAGTATGGGAACTAGGTGGGGGATATTCACCATTATTAGAACTACAGTGTATCTGTTTCCCTAGTTTGGGAACGAGAGATGATGATTCGACTAACAGTACTTTATTGAGGAGTTTCACCAAAGTGTAGGTACTTAGTTTAGATTCACCCTATTATATTCTTGATAAAAAGTATTCACTATTATATAGTGTTTTGAAATGAGGAACTCCCTAGAGATTCTATGTTTTAATTCATCAACCCAGTGATTCTAGGGAGAACTAGTCATTTTTGTGATGCTTGGGGGAAGTGGTCACCCTAATGATGTAAGGGGAAATGGTTTAGCTAATGAAAATAAGGAGAATTAGTCACCCTTGACATAGATATTGGGAGAGACTTTACCTTAGTGGCTTTGGGTATCCATATATTTCATTAAGAAAATGGTTTTCCTATGTGTTTCCTAATACGGGTCCTTCAACCCAGTGCCAATGTATTAGCTATGAAGTGGTCTTCTATAATTTATTTTAATGTACTCAGCCTTCCAAAAACATAAATACCCCAATTTAACCATTAATATCCCATAGTTTTAAGCATGAAGAAGCTGATTGGATGTATTTAGAGACTATATATAATATATCTCTAAGGTATCTCCCCATCATCGATGAATTTTAATTGAGGACCGTATTTTCCTATTTATAGTTAAAATCAAGGACCTATACAATAGTGATTTGAGTATGGAAGGGTGGTAATATAGTTGGGTAAGGGATAAATAGGCTAGAAATTGGAATTGAAATATGGTCATGGGAACAAATGGATAGTAAAATAGGTCAAAAATGTATAATGACCCTTAATGCATTCCATTAGATGAGGAGATATTTTCTAAGAAATCATCAATTGACCTAGGAGACCCTATGGTACCATCAAATTGATTTTTTCCCCAAATATTCCTAGGATTTCATCATTGTACAAAGTCATGCTTAAATAAATCCCCCCTTATATTTGGATTCAATTAGAATAAGTAGAATCTAATGATAAATTCATAATGACACTACTATAAACATTACTTCAAATGGGGAATATTTGTGTCGAGGTTGAACTTGGGATTGGTTGGTGTGGGCTCTTCCTTCTCATGCTGGTTGTCTAGTGAAGAATGTTCAATATGTATTGGTATATTAAACAATCAGTTATATATAATTATTTTCCCACTATATTTTTAAACATTATATATTTTGAGTGATCATCTATATCTCTATAATATCTTTATTCATAGGTTTTTCATGACATATAATGTAAATGTTCTCAACACAAATTTCACCATTCCCAAAGTGAATGAGTGATGGGAACGTAAGAATTTTACATTGCATCCACTTAGGAAAATTAATCTTAATTAAAATTTTGGGTGAAAGCACAGGGTAAATACATCTAGGTGACATACTAGTGTGAAACACCTAGGGGTGATAATTTTTACTGCATAAAAAATTTAATAGTTTTTCTAAGATTCTACCATATTTCCCATATGGTTTTCTTATTATTAGTTGATTTATATTAATGAATGTATGTTGAAGTTATTTACTAGTTCAATTTATCCAGTACATCAAACTCCCTTTTGGACATTGAAGCTGCTTTACACTTTGAGAAGATGATTGAGGATGTTGAGTCCAACACTCTGAACATCATCTCACCAGACACTCAGGACCTAATAATCCACACCGTTCACCAAATTTACTCAAGTATTCTTTTTCAAATAGGATTCCTCGGTATAGAGTTTCCTTACAATCGATGTTCCTCTATGAGATATGTTTTTCCACCATCAATGTATTTCCAGGATAAGGTATCATTCACCCATCCATTTAAATTGGTGATTAGATCATCAAATAATCATGCAACATGGTGTCACATCCATTAATTCATGATTAATAAGTGATGATAAATGATCATAAGTCTTACTCAACCATCAATAAATCATCCCATTAGATTGAAAAGTGATAATAGAGTCTCTAGTGGGTCCTTCCCCTTAGGGTAAAATTATCTAAGGAATAGTTGCGGTCATATTGAGTATGATAGAGATATACTGAACTAGAGGACCAACTGAGGGATACTAGTAATTATGATTCTATTTTTATTTAAAATTATCATTTTCACACCATATCAATTTATTTTATAATCTTGTCGTGCGATGTTGTTTTGATACTTTAACCTTTCATTTATCATACCTGGATATAAACATCAATATCATGGACATCTATAAAATTAGGGGAATCCACATATTTAGTGACATGTATGACAAGTTTATCCCTATTTTTAGTCCACATAAAAATGATAAATATATACTTGACATTTCTTATCCCTCAAAATTTACTCCAATTTGTAGGATCATTCACGGTTAAGGAAGAAAAATTCAAGTACCCATCTAAATCATCATTCAGTGGGTCTCAAAGCAACTACTGATCTATCCTCAATACTATCCAAAATATGACATGGAGATACTAAACCAAACTCAATATGTGGAATGATTTTTAGTTAGAATTTATTTTTTCCATTTACCTTAGTAGGTGGTTACTACCTGTCAATGATTTCACCACCAGTGTAAGGGTACCAAATCTCCTAATGGATTCCAAAAAAGACATTGATGTACCGTAAAATTTTGTTGTTCTAGTATTGGGAAGGATTAATCAGTATTGTGTCAAGTTTTTTGGTATGAGTCTCCACATAAGATGTCGCAACTAGAAAAACGACTTATACCCACGGTTCAAAACCATGGGTATAGCCCTCAAAAACTGTGGGTATATCCTATACCCACTGTTTTGGGAACTGTGGGATAGAAATGCATCACAATAGGTGTCTCAACCTATACCCACTGTTTTGGTGAACCGTGGGTATAGATATTGACACCGTGTAATATGTATGTGCCACTGTGTCAATGGATTATACCATCAGTTTTCAAAACGTGGGTATTTAATAAAAAAATAAAATCCCTACACAGTTTGGAATTTACAACTGTTTCATTCTAACTGACCTTCCTGACCACTCACTCTAATTATTATACATGTTTGTATATGTGAATTTTAATTAATATATTAATTTTGACGATTGAATTTGAAAATTGAAAACGTCGAGTCTCGAACCTGCGACATGTCGAAGGGAGAACTCGCGCCGAACCAACCAAGCTACGAAATATTTTATTAAATATATATATATATATATTAATATACTTATATTAATATTAGTTTTTTATTATAAATTAAAATGACATCATGATTTGATCACAGGACCACTAGATATAAAAAATGACGACCTAACCATCTAAGCTATGATGTTTTTGTTATTTTATATTTATATCTGCCTAATTATATTAATCAAGACCATCTTCCCGCCAAATAATATTTTTTTTCCCGTGGATTTTTTTTCCCGCTATATGCTATACCTATGATTTTGGAAAACCGTGTGTATTGGTTTTTGAAAGAAAAACCGTATACCCCTGGGTTTTCAAAAACCGTGGGTGAATGGATTGAAAAACAACGCCTATACCCATGGTTTTCCAAAACTGTCGGTATACATCTTCAAAAAAACCCTCTATCCCAATAGTTTTTGTTGAAACCATGTGTATAGGTGACCTATACCCCTGGTTTTGGAAAACAGGGGGTATAGGGTCCCTTACTATACCTACACTGATGGTTTTCCAAAACCGATGGTATAAGGGTTCCCTATAACCATGGTTCAAAATAAAACCATGGGTATGGGCCCATTTTCTAGTATTTTTTGTAGATCCATTTATTTTCTACATGGATTTATAATATAACACCTTGGAAGTTATATCACAAGGAACAATGTCATTTTCTCTCATATTTCTCACAGGCTTGCACTATTAGGCATTATGTGTGTTCAACCCATAATCATATATTCTCACTCTCTAAATCACCTCCTTAGTGACTGTAAATGGTTTTAAATTACTCATTATATATCACCAATTAATAAATTTTTTGGATGTTATTAATTGTTGATCCAAAGTTTGTTAATATAGGATTTTCTTGCAAGATGAAGCCTTCATAACAATTTTTCATGGTGTCTCAATTATTAAACTATACATTACATCAATATTTGGTAACTTGTTTTGTTTTATCAATGAGGATAACTAATTTCCCATCCATTGTTTTAGTTTTGAAATCTAATCAATGATACTACACCAATTTTTTCTAGTGATTATTCAAACAGACATCAGCTTCCCAATCTGTTAATGAATTTATATGGCTCCAATTGACATGTTCTTGGAATATAATCAATAATGGTTTAAGAACTACCATGGAATGGTTTTAATAGAGATCATTTTTGAATGCATGGACCAACCTTCCAAGAGAAATAGGAATCCACTGAGTTAATAAAACTGGATGATGACATCATTAATCTAGGGTCCTTAGTCCATAATGTGGAATCCCCTAATCATGAAGGTTGTATTTTAACATATGAGCTTCTAGAAAAACTTGTGCACATATTTTCTTTTGATAAATTTATATCCAAAAGGTATGTTAATGTCCCTTCGAGAAATATACTCCTAGATTCGATCCCCTCTTTTATGGGGTCCTTAAACCCGAACCCAATTTTATCCTCTTATATCATATGGTCCTCTACAATGAGTTATATCAAACTAGAGTACATCTAATTCCTAGAAGATGAAACCTACTCCGATATTGAAGAAATTTACATAAATAAGAAAACCCATAAAAGGCCATGTAAAATTATTCATGAATTGATTACTCAATCCCCAACCATTAATCATTGATGCAAGGTAGATAGAATCCTCAAAATATTCATAGGTCATTAATAGGTGTATTTATCTTTAATTATTTTTTAATATCATCCATTAAATCATATAAATTCTATATTAGTAATGGATTTATGGAAGATACATCTACTCCTTTAATATAATGATCTTCCTAGGGGATCTAGGGAATATTCCACCAATTCGTTGAAATGAAAAACTACAAAATAGTATTGTCTTTTTAAAATGATAGCCTCTTTTTAAATGGAGGTTACAGAACATGAGGCTCATATAAAAAGTATAAGAGAGAAATTTTCAGAGAAAAAAAATTAAATCTTGATGATTTATAATAAGGAAACCAATATATCACTTTACTAATTAAGGACATGTTGTAATTTTCGGATGTTGATGTCTCCATGTGCATTCACTTTCAGTAATCCGTCGATACATCTTGCCAGGTACTTGAAAACCTACAAAACTAGACTAAAAAAATTATGTCATAACTAATTTTTACCAATACTATTTTTCTTTACACCCTCTTCCCCATCTTCAAAATTTATCAGGTGAATTTAATTTATGTATATTCCATTTTATTTTTATATATATATTGTTAATCCCTATAAATCAATTATCGATGTTTCAAACATTATAGAGGAGATTATATAATATTTAATAATCATAAAGAGATACTCCAAATTGTTGATGCTCTTATTTATTTTCTTAATGAACAAATAATGATTTCATTATGAATAAATTATCAAATCATAGACCCTTTTCCCACATTGACTATACCCACATTATAATCAGTGAAACATTCAATGTTAAAGATCAAGATAATGAAAATCAATCTAAGAATTGAATTTGGATAGATTATGTCAATCATGGTTCTCAATCACTTGACACAGAGAGACTTACTCTTGATCATGGATCATTGATGTATATAGGAATAAATACCATCACTGTTATACCTTAGTTATTCTATTCAGATATGAATGTGATCTCCTCTTGGGTGTGGATCATGGATGGGTATAAGCATATGCATCATTATCATAACCCTAGATTTAGTCAATTCAGATATATATAAGATCACCTCTTGGGTGAGTATTTTATATGGGTAGAGAGATTAGTACATTTACCATACACTAGAGTTTAACACCATATGATTTTAAGAAATATTTTTTAAAATATATTTATCTTCACTGATAGCATATGTTAAACACAACCTTATGTTTAAATGAACCGTGTAACATTATTAAAATATTATATTTCTGTCAACACTTAGCAATAGTATTTTCAGTTATGAATAGTAATGTATAAATTCTAAAAAATATATGGTCTAAAAATTTAAAAAATGTATTAATTTTTTCTAAAATTATTAGAATAAAAATAATTAATTTAAAATAAAATTGCTGTTTTTTATGACAAATGTTTTTACACAAAAGATTTATTTTTACAAAAAAAATAACAAATTATTGAAAAATTTTGATTGATTTTAATGAAATATAATTATGTATTACATAATTTATAATTTTTTTAATTATTATATAAATATTTTTCTAAGAATATTATAATAATAACTATAATTTTATGAATAGATATACATTTCTATAAAAAGATGTTTTCTGTTGGATTTGGCGAAATTAATATAAAATTTTCTTCTTCCATTTACTAGAATGGAATTAGATAAAATTGATTATATATCCAGAATTAAGAGGTTGTCATTTGTTAAATTTGACTCTTGTTTTTTGTCAATATGAATAGTTACCATCGTAAGATTTATTAACTCGGTAAAAGTTATATCAGGTTAATCTTGGTTACAAGTATATGATAAGTAAAACATTTATTCATGTTATTTCATATTTGTTTAAGTTAATTCGACCATTATAAAAATTGGATCAAAATTTATGTGTTTAATGGAAACTTTTCAATGAATATTTCATATATATTATTTATATCATTGAAAGTTACAAATTGTCACTCTCATATATTTAAATATCCTTTATATGTTACCATATTGGGAAACCTAGATACGACTGAATATTAATTTTAATTTTTCATAATGAAATAATATTTATTATGTTAATTTATTCATAATTTTTTGTTATTATATAAATTTCATAAATTCTTACACAACACAAAAACAATATTTTTTAATCTTATTTAAAAATAAAATAAATAAAATTAAAAATAATAAATCTGCTAAAATATGAGTAATTTATACTATTACCAAAAAATTTATAGGTGAATCTTGCATATTAGTTTCATATGGAAATATTATATTTGAATTTAAACTTTAATTTATGTCTTTTAAGTCAAATTAAATGATTATTTTCAAAATTTACAGCAATGATATTATATCAAAATAATAAAACAATAAATTATTTTAAAATCATAAAAATAATTAAATAAGACAAGGTGGATATGATGTGGGGGAAAATTTCATATACTAGAAATTTACAGGCCAATTTATATAATATAAGTAAAAATTATAACAATTTAATATTGAAAATGGTGTTATCATAGTTAAATTTTAAATTTGATAACTAAGGGTCTATCAAAATGTTAATTTTTAAAATGGAAAAATAACATGCCTAAATGATATTGATTTATGTGATGAAAACAATATCATGTATTATATTTGAATACCTTTCCATTTTGAGTTATTTTGATTGACAACAAATTTATTATAATTTAATCTTTTGATAAATTCTAGAAGTCCCCCTCACATCAATTGAAAACTGAAACATCCTACAACACTTATTTACAACAAATTTATGCTTCTATCTCATCCAAAATCTTATAATATATCTTCTAAAATACTCTATCCATGCTATATAGTTTTTTATATTCCCCAAAGACTATCCATAGATCCCATTAGTAGATATTTAAAGAAGTTCTTCCAAAGAACATGTAATCACCTTTACCAATCACATTATCTTATACTGTCATTAAACACATATAAATCAATGGTATTTATCTTAAAATAGTAACATAATTATCTAAAATATTCTAAAATTTTATTATTATTATAGAAACACCATTCTCTACCCTCTTCCCCCTTAATCTGGAAGTGAAGGTGTCTCTCTTGCATGAGTATCGATTACCTTCTCCACATAGCGATATTATTCATTTTTCATCGCCATATTTCATAGATGATTTTTATGATGGGATTAATGTTTATATATATTATTTATGAAAATATTATATTTATTTAATCATAATATCATATAATCCTTCTTACCTTTCAGTCTGTTGGAGAATGACAATATCACTTGTGTATGTGTGCACTACCACTTCCATGAAGTGATCTGATTCATTTTTCATTTCCATTTTACAAAGATGGTTATAAGGATATATTTAATTAATAAATATGATATATATTAAATAATTTTTAAATAATTTTTATTTATTATATATCAGTTTATCATTCTATCGGTCAAAATTTGAAAACAACATTCATTCATACATACAGCATATCACTTCCTTGAACTATGTAATTAATTTTTCTATATAAAAATTTAATGTAATAATCTAAATATTTACATAATTAATATATTTTATTTTTATATTATGATTAATATTCAATATGGTTTATAACGATGATATGTATATTGGGATCGAAACTACTGAACTAAAATACTAATGATAAAAAAACAATTAACAACCAGAAATAAAAATTTTATTAATGAATTATTGATAAAAGGGAAAGAAAAATGTTATAAAAGGTTTGTATATGACATTATATGTTTTAAGAATATAATTTATTATAATTATTATTTATTAATATTTATTATATCGGTTTTTTGAGTGCTTTTTATGAAAGGAAAACTCGAATTATGGGTTTTATGACTCAATCTTATTATTTATCAAGATTGTTAATGATTATGCCTCAGATGATGAAATAATATAATATAAATCTCAAGAAGCTCATGAATTTTCAATACCTACAATTATTTATTTAAAATATGTCTTCATTTTCTTTTTCATCATCCCTAGAACTCATGAGGTAGAAAATATTTGTTAAAAGGAAAATCGACTTTATTTCTCTTTTCGGGCAAGTATATTCCCATTCAATAAACATGTTTTCAAAAATTGTTTTATTAAATGAAATTAGTGTTATCAAAATATTTTTAAAATTAAATTTTACAATTGATTGAAATTTAACTAAATTTTTTTAATGAATGTTTGTTTTTATTTTCCAAATGATGTACATTTTGAACTTTTATCAAAATTTTGAAGGGATTGTTTTTTAACCAATATGGTAAGAATAAAAGATAGCATTTCCATGGCCTCAATTTTTTTTGAATATTCCCTTATAGGAATATATGGTTATTTTAAATGAAAAAAATCCATAATATTTTTTATATTTTTATATTTATTGATGTTATTTAAAAAATTAATTTTTATTTTCCTCATTAATGTTTTATTGATATTTTGATGATATTTATATTGATCAATGAAAAATACCTTATATTTTACTTATTTTTAAATTAGGATATGTTCCAAGGAAACCATACTTATTATTTCATTTTATGGATTATTTTTATGATGAAATTGTGTTTATGAAACCCATTCATTTTTCCATGGGTTATTCTAGGATGAAATAATGAAATATTTATGAATCCCATTTATTTCGCATGGGTTATGCTATGATGGAATGTTTATTAAACCCATTTCTTTTCATGTGTTATGATATGAGGAATGTTTTATGATCTCTTGGATTAAATATGTAAAATTTTCAATATGTGTTTGGTGGGACCTATATTTCCCTCCAATGTATTGGGTAAAGATTAATATCTTGTAAGATAAATATCAGTGGAATTAGGAGTGAACCAATTTCAATAATTGACTCTATCCACTGTGATAGTAATATTATTTAACAATTAATTATATGATGGTTTGGGATGTTAAACCAATTCAATATGATTCCCTTGGAAATGAGCCTTTAATACAATGGAATTTTTTTTTCTTATGTGTATTCAAAAATTTAGTGTCTTATGCATAGGTTATGATATCATGGTTAAGGTTATTCAATTTTCTAATGATCCATGTGTTATTAATTTCCTATATTTATTTCATGTCTTAAATATTATTAGATTTCATATATCAATTGGGGGTTTCAAAAGTTTATATCATGTTCTTACACCCTTAATCTCATGTTATGCTAATGTGATCATTGGTATCTCCCTTATCTATCCTTACTAAGAATATGAGATCACTATTTTCTTATGTTTCCATTCCCTTTTTTATGATGAATGTTATTAAGTATGATTTATCAATGAAGGGTTCCAATTATGATGTTATTAGTTGGAAATGATGTAGATATTTTTTGATCCATTATATTATGATTCCAGGTTTCCAAAAATATTAAACCTATAATATTATTGTGTTTATAAAAATTTTATGTAATTAATATTCATATTTTAAGATGTAATTTTATGTATTAAATATATCAGTCACTACAGTTTTTATTGTAGATAAACTTAGTTAACCATTGGATACATGGATGATAGGACATCATTTAGAAATATAGGTATAAATTTAATTATATGATAAAAATTTAATGTTTCTAAGATGTCATATAAGGTGTCACGATTGAGACATACAATTAATTATATTTCATGATTATATGCGTTTCCTATAAGATTGTTGTTTACCAAACTATGATTTTGGTTTTAGTTTATGGATAGAACCTGATGGAATCGTGATAACACTATATGTGATGAACAATTAAACTATTTTCCACATTAGAAACCAAATATTATAGAATTTCAAAAGGGAGATCTTATTTATATGATGAAACAACTTTCTAAAGTTATGATTCATTCTAGGAATCTGTGCATGAAAAGGAGGGAACAAAATTCTATTGATCCATTGAAGAGGCACACCAAACATATTTCAGTGGGTCCACTAATCATATAATCATAGAGACATCAATAAATACCAAAAAAAATTCCATTATCTAATCTTTATAAAATGAGAAATTAATTTTTTATGTTTAAAATTTTAAAGTAGATGCTGATCAATTGGATACTCTTATCAAAAACACAATTAAACAAGATGAAATTAACTCTTTTGAGTGAATAGAGGTAAGGACTTATTTATAAATAAGTATTTTTATCATATTAATCATTATGAAATTGATTAGTAAATCCCTGAGTTGAAATATATGGATGATGAATTTGTTATTACCTATGAGGAAAATTTCACAAGACTATCGAGGTATGCTTATGGTATTCTCATCCAACCCAAAATTATGATTTATATATTATTCAGCGGCTTAAAAATAATACTTTGAAATATTTTAAACAGATGGGACATTATAATGTATTAAGAAATAATTTCATGTACAATAAATGTAGAGAAGGAGATTGGATTCAAGAATCAGTCTATTTTTCTTGTATGAAAAAATGGTATTCGATGTAAATTCAAAAAACATGGATAAAAGAATATGTTATTTAATATATCATTAACATATGGAAAGAAACAAGGGAGGATTGTTTTATGGAAATTGGTAATTGTTTCTTGTGTAGAAAGGAATGTCATCAGAAAATCGAATACCAAAGTGAGGGGTTGATGTTAGACAATGATGAAAATAGGCAGAAAGCAACAGAGAATATACAACCCATACTCTAGTGTTCAAAATGAAAAAAGTATGACAATATGACAACCAATTTAAATATCTGAAGGATAATGGTGATGATCTATATTAACAAACTCTTAATCCTAGAGACAAAGGGAATTCACATGTGACCACTATTTATGATGATTGTCACGAACCAACCCGGGTCGACCCTGAACCGGTCACCCGAGCCGGTCCGCGACATGGCCCGAGAGGCGTTCCCGATCCTCCCGGGCTGGCGACAAGCGCCAGGGCATCAACAGAGGCTATGGGAATGATTTCTCCCAATATAAATAAATAAGAATGCAAAGATAAAACAGAGCAGCGCAGAAAAAGGTAAACTAAACAAAGTGACTAAACATGAACAAACAAAAATCAAACTAACCAAACACGACGTCCGAACAACTCCGTGCGACCTCGCGGGTCGCTCTCCGACTCAACGATCAAGCGTCGCCCTAGGCGAGCACACTCAAGCTATAGCCTGCACAAACACTAAAAACAGAAAAAGAACTATAGGCGTGAGTATTAAAACTCAGTAGGCTAGCCCGATATCTATTCCCAATGAACTACCTTTAAAATAAAAGAAACATCATTTCAAGTTTGAACTACAATCTATAAAAGTATGTTTTAATAATATGCTACTTAAAAACAAAGTACGAACCATTTCCCTTAGCCATTTCCAAATTCGTGTTCATTTCATTAGTGTCGATGACATTTCAGGAAAGGGAAAAGTGATGTTTAAATTTTCAAATTTGTACAAAGGGAATTAAACACTTTTATTTGAAAACATTTTTTAGAAACCTAATCAAAAGCAATTTACCATTTTCCAAAGAAGACAATACACCAAAATTCACAAAGTAAAACACACAGCAAGGGAAATGTAGGTATACATGTGAGCATCATAATCATTACTGCAAGCTACAAAAGCTGAATAGACATGGGTGAACCTAGGAGATCGAGAATAAACCAGAAGACACCAATACATGAGAAATCATCCTTATTGACATGTCACGATGAAATCAAAACGCACAAAACGCTCGACCATCCACTCACAGGCAGGTCGAGGGCAAATCCCATAGTAATAAACCCAATATATCCACCTACTATGGGACACTGGTCAGTACCATAACCTACCAGTGCAGCAATCGTTCATAGAATATTCTCTCAATATGCCAGATTCCCATGTCTCAAGTGTTTAAGAAAAAGGGGTGAGCCAACCGATGCCAACCGAGCATCCAATCAGATATATCTATATATAAAGAACAACAGGCATTCCCCGAGCCACTCCATGGGACAACCTCTTGCCTTTAACTACTCAAGTACCCGGGAGCCTCTAAGCGCGGCCTCCCAAACAATCCATTGCAACCAAGGCATGAGAGTCACCCTAAGAGGGTTTTTATCAAAACATTTTTATCGCTTTCCATAAAGTGCCAAACGGGCATTTAACACATTTCGCAAACACTGCTCAAAGACAGGTACAACTTCTTTATGAGACAAAATCCAGTTTAAAACCGTTTAAAGAACCCCAAAACACTACGCCACAGGCTAAAAATATTTTTATAAACCAAACCAAACCATTTTCTTTTTCCAAGAAATCTTTAAGAGCCAACCGAGCAACTTCTCAAACAAACCAAAGTATTTTTTCATGCTTCAAAAGAAATCATTTCTCATTAAACCAGAACTCTGTTTTTCATTCCGTGAATTATGTTTAAAATCCAAACAGGCATTCTTTCATTATTGGGTGTCCGCTCGTCAAAAGGATGTGTCATGTGTCGTGTATAAAATAAACGGCTACTTTTGACATTAAATAACCATTTAAAAATTAACCATCTTATATTAAAAATTAATTATCGTATATTATCTCATATTTATTACAATTAATAAAATTTTGATTTTGAACAATTGGGGTGCGCAAACAGCATGAAATAATCTAACTTAAACTTTAAAAGCAGTGCAAAGGGGACCTACCTCAAAAACAAGCGCGTCGACAAACAAACTCGGATCCAAGGCGCGATGACACGACGTGTGTCCGAGACTACGTGACCAAGTCTAATACTCTGCATAAACAAAACCAAGGACTCAGACACATCCAAAACTCACCAGAGCATTCGAAACCAAGCGGCGGGAATAGATGCTCACCCTAAAACTAAAGCGCGGCGATGACGGAACCTCGGAAACAAGGCGCGGCGGTGGCGCTCACTTGGAAACGCCCTGCGCGGGTCCTAAAAGTCCTAATCCAAAAAATAAAAACCCACCATCAACAAGAGTACGATGATAACAATAAAAATAAAGATAATAATAATAATAATAATACTAATAATAATAATAGGATTAGTAATAATAATAATAATAGAAATAGTAATAATAACAATAGTAATAATAATAATAGTAATAGCAACATAATAATAATAATAATAATAATAATAACAGTAGTAATAATAATAATAATAATAATAACAATAATCATATTAATAATATCATCATTAATAACAATAATAGTAGTTATAATAATATTAATAATATTAACATTAATAATAATATTATTATTATTATTAATAATAATAATAATTACGAAATAATGTTAATACTATTAACACTAATAATAATAATAATAATAATAAAATTAATAATAATAATAATAATAATAAAATTAATAATAATAATAATAATATTAGCAATACTAACATTAATAATAATAATGATAAAAAAAGGTTATTAACATATTAAATAAAATAAAATAGCAAATTAAATTAAAATAATAAAAAAAACGGACCTGTGCGGCGGAGCAGAAGAAGGAGAAAGAAAAGAAGAAGAAGAAGAGAAGAAGAAGAGGAAGAAGGAGGGAAGAAGAAGAAGAAGAAGAAGAGAAGAAGAAGAAGAAGGAAAGGAGAAGAAGAGAAGAAGAAAAGGAGGAAGAAGAAAAGAAGAAGAAGAAGGGGGCGCGGGTGCTGCGGCTGCTGCTGCGGAAGGAGGCAGGGGCGCTGGAGTCGTCGCGTAGGGGAGATGAGGAGGGAGCAGGCTGGATCGCCGGGGGTGCAGGCTGCAGGAGTGTAGGCCGGTTGCAGCAGGTTGCAACAGGAGGGGAGGCGGCTCGTGGAGGAGAGGGAGGCGCCGGACAGGGAAAACCAGGGAGATCGGGCGATGCGGGTGCTGCTGTGGACAGGGGTGCGGCGAAGCGGACAGGGAGCAGAGGAGGCCGAGTGGGGGTGGCGGGTTGCGCTGCGGGTGAAGGTTGGCTGCAGATCGAGAGGAGGGGAGAGAGTCGAGGCGCTGGTGGCTTGGTGCGGCGGAGGGCAGAGTTGAAGGCGGTGGTGCGCTGGGTCATGCGCTGCAAAGGAGGATGAAAGGAGGCGTTGGCTGGATGCAGGATGCAGGGGAGGAGGCGGCCAAGCGGGAGGGTCGTGCAGCGGCGGCCGAGCTGGGTGAAGGTGCTGCTAAAGAAGGGGGGTAGCAGGGGAAAACGGTGAAGAGGGTGGCGGCTCCCGCGGGGAGAAGAGAGAAAAAAATATATATATATAAAGGGGGGGGGCCTGCTAGGGTTAGCAATAAAATAGGGAAGAAAAAAAATAAATAAATAATATAAAATAAAACCAAATAGTAATAATAAATGAATTAAATAATAATAATAATACATAATACTACTATAGTAAAATGATAGAAATAAAACTAATGAAATCACTCATTTATTTATCAAATCAACAACTTTAGTTTTCATCTAGGATAAAAATAGTAAAATTTATAATAGCCATAAAAATATTAAAAGACAATCTAATTTGACATTTTCTAATTTACATTAATTCCTCTAAGCCGAAAAGGCCACACAGTTGCATGGGCGAAGCCTCGCGGTGTCGCGCTCCGCCCGCGCGTCCGACGACGTCGAACCCAAGACGCGCACTTGTTATTCTAAGCTCAAAAAAAACAAAATCGTTCACGACTCAAACCGAACCAAAAAGAATTTAAGGCGAAGCGAATAATAAAATAAAATAAAATAAACACCCTTGTCGGGGTGCGACAATTCTCCCCACCATAACGCTTTCCGCCCGCGGAAAGCCACAACACCAACCAGTCGATCGATCAACACCTAAGGATTTCACAGAACACGATCCAACCTCTTATCTCAAGAACATCATACCGACTACCAACAGAACTAAACCTCATTGCCCGAAATAACTCACCAACAGAGGGAGGCCCGAATGGCTCCCCACCATAAGAACTCGACTAGCATTTGATAACGACTTAAGAGAAAACCCAAAAGACTCATGGTGGGTCTCCCCACCATAAAGGACTGACCTCATAGCGGCCAACCAGAAAACTAACTTAGGCCCGAACCGGGCCTTACTCAAGCTATATATAAAAAACACAGCAGACTATTTAAACCACCCCCTCCCGTCCGAAAGGGATAAAAGCTTAAATGGATACTTTGCGCAACCAAAAACCTCACCCCATGGGCGGGGAGGGTGGGCCCAAGGATCAAGTCACTAAAACGACGACGTAGGACTACCCACGACCCATCACTTCGGGATGGACACAAACCAGGGCTGCAACTGATTTACATCAGTGGCCCACGCAAGGTCACTGATCAGCAACTTACATCCAATAGGCACAATTCCCGACGTCACACGAGGGATAAGTCCATCGCGCGCTTTGCGACAAGAGGAAAACTACAACGACAGAGAAACCAGAGCAACAACACCAAAACTATCTCACCACGACGATAGAGGCACGACTTTCACCGGACTCTTTAAAATTTTCCCCCGGGGGTTCCTGACTACGCGCCGGCTTCACTCCGAGACCTTTTGGCTGGAGCTCTGATGGATGAAGCATCTCCTGCCTCGCAGTCAGGTTCTGATAATCCCAATGAGATACATACATCTTTTGATCTGACAGATTGAAGGACAAGACTTTAAAATTAAAACACACCAGCATTGAAAGACGAGGTTCGTCAAAAGACCCATGAAGTTCCCATACATTTTAAACCCAAAACAACACCCATACATAGGCCACGATAATAGATCACTTACACAGAAAGGAAACTTACACTGGAAACTTTGAACAAAAACCCAACAACACACTACATCTGAGAGCTTCCTCTGCGACGCTTCCTTGAAACACCCCGACAAAATCGTCGCAAGTGACCCAGACGTCCACACGCCTGGCAGGGCTTCGGAGCGCTTGGGCACGATGACTTCTTGTGACCCCACTTGCCACATTGATAACACACAATAATATCTCGCTCCGAAGAGGTTGATGAAAGATCCCGAGGCCTCTTGATTCCACGACCTGATCCATCCACTTCCATTTGCTTACTCATCTCCTTTCCAGAATCTTCACCACTGATCTTAAGGATCGAAGGAGGGAGGACTACTTCGAGCACTCCTGCTGTCGCGGCTTCGATACGAAAAGCTTGTCTTGCCACATCGACAAAAGAAGTTAGGTTGGACTCTGACACCTTCGACTGCAGATCAGGGCGGAGACCCGCCTCGAAGCGTCGATCCTTCACGGGGTCATTTGTGGCATACTCTGAATCATAAGGTACTAGCTCCACAAAGCGATGGAAATATTCTAACACGGATCCATCGCCCTGCTGCAGACAACACATTTCCATCCCCTTCCTCACCCTTTCTTCCTCAGAGAAATACTGGCGAATGAACGAGGCCTTGAAAAACTCCCAAGTAATCTCTTGACGGGGCTTGTTCCGAGACACTGACTTCCACCACATCCAAGGTGAACCTTCAAGCATGAAGGTCGCAAACTTGACCTTCAACGACTCGGGAAACTCAATGAGGTTAAAGTCCATTTCAATCTTCCGCATCCACTCCTCTGCCACGGAAGTTTCTTCTTGACCATAAAAGAGAGGTGGGTCGAGCTTCCGAAACTCAAGCATAAAATCCTTAGGTTGATCAACCGCACTACGATCACCCATCGAAGCCTCAAAGGGATAACCACTGGACAAGGAAAGGTCAAAAACCCAATCAAAGACAACTCAACGAATGAATAACAACCTCAAAATCAAACACTACATAGGTGACAAGCTCAAAATCCGAGAAAAAAAAATTTTCTCTTTGAAAACATCTTTAATTTAGAACAAGCTTAATGGATTAAACCTTCGCCATTGGTATTCTTTAGAGCCTCACTCACATGCATGTATCTGTGCCACCAAGGGAATCCATCCACCATACCAGACATCCATCCACATTTCCAACACACCAAAATGCATGTGAGTACTCATCGGAACACCAAGGACAAAACAAAGCATCTTCATTTTCCAAAAACAATTTATTCATACCACTTCTTTTAAAACAATCCACAAATTAAACATGTCATTTCAAACAACACTTTTTTTTTCAAAACCAACTTTTCTGATTCAAACCACTTTCAGAAATCAACGGAAACCCAAAACAAATCAAACAGGGGACTAGTGTCAGTGGGTGACTTGACCATATGGTTGGCGGCCATATGCCAAACATGCCACTGACACAGAGAGCCTTCTTAGACCATGCCCCTAGATCCACATGGCTTGCCAGGCCACGCGGGTTAGGAGGACTAATGGCCCAACTCCCTTTGTCGTACCCCAATCGCAAAACATTTCCATTAAAACCCAAACAAACCAATTAAACCGAACTTCCCATGGAAACCTGAGGATCAGTACGGGCAAGAGTTCGCGACGCTCTTCTCGCACCTACCCCTCAAGTCCCGACAATCCTACTCCATCTACCTTGACATCCCAAATAACAAAGGGCGCTCTGAAAAGTGAGGTCTTCTAAGAGAAAACCTCCTCTGATACCATTTTGTCACGAACCAACCCGGGACGACCCTGAACCGGTCACCCGAGCCGGTCCGCGACATGGCCCGAGAGGCGTTCCCGATCCTCCCGGGCTGGCGACAAGCGCCAGGGCATCAACAGAGGCTATGGGAACGATTTCACCCAATATAAATAAATAAGAATGCAAAGATAAAACAGAGCAGCGCAGAAAAAGGTAAACTAAACAAAGTGACTAAACATGAACAAACAGGAATCAAACTAACCAAACACGACGTCCGAACAACTCCGTGCGACCTCGCGGGTCGCTCTCCGACTCAACGATCAAGCGTCGCCCTAGGCGAGCGCACTCAAGCTATAGCCTGCACAAACACTAAAAACAGAAAAAGAACTATAGGCGTGAGTATTAAAACTCAGTAGGCTAGCCCGATATCTATTCCCAATGCACTACCTTTAAAATAAAAGAAACATCATTTCAAGTTTGAACTACAATCTATAAAAGTATGTTTTAATAATATGCTACTTAAAAACAAAGTACGAACCATTGCCCTTAGCCATTTCCAAATTCGTGTTCATTTCATTAGTGTTGATGACATTTCAGGAAAGGGAAAAGTGATGTTTAAATTTTCAAATTTGTACAAAGGGAATTAAACACTTTTATTTGAAAACAATTTTTAGAAACCTAATCAAAAGCAATTTACCATTTTCCAAAGAAGACAATACACCAGAATGCACAAAGTAAAACACACAGCAAGGGAAATGTAGGTATACATGTGAGCATCATAATCATTACTGCAAGCTACAAAAGCTGAATAGACATGGGTGAACCTAGGAGATCGAGAATAAACCAGAAGACACCAATACATGAGAAATAATCCTTATTGACATGTCACGATGAAATCAAAACGCACAAAACGCTCGACCATCCACTCACAGGCAGGTCGAGGGCAAATCCCATAGTAATAAACCCAATATATCCACCTACTATGGGCCACTGGTCAGTACCATAACCTACCAGTGCAGCAATCGTTCTTAGAATATTCTCTCAATATGCCAGATTCCCATGTCTCAAGTGTTTAAGAAAAAGGGGTGAGCCAACCGATGCCAACCGAGCATCCAATCAGATATATCTATATATAAAGAACAACAGGCATTCCCCGAGCCACTCCATGGGACAACCTCTTGCCTTTAACTACTCAAGTACCCGGGAGCCTCTAAGCACGGCCTCCCAAACAATCCATTGCAACCAAGGCATGAGAGTCGCCCTAAGAGGGTTTTTATCAAAACATTTTTATCGCTTTCCATAAAGTGCCAAACGGGCATTTAACACATTTCGCAAACACTGCTCAAAGACAGGTACAACTTCTTTATGAGACAAAATCCAATTTAAAACCGTTTAAAGAACCCCAAAACACTACGCCACAGGCTAACAATATATTTATAAACCAAACCAAACCATTTTCTTTTTCCAAGAAATCTTTAAGAGCCAACCGGGCAACTTCTCAAACAAACCAAAGTATTTGTTCATGCTTCAAAAGAAATCATTTCTCATTAAACCAGAACTCTGTTTTTCATTCCGTGAATTATGTTTAAAATCCAAACGGGCATTCTTTCATTATTGGGTGTCCGCTCGTCAAAAGTATGTGTCATGTGTCGTGTATAAAATAAACGGCTCCTTTTGACATTAAATAACCATTTAAAAATTAACCATCTTATATTAAAAATTAATTATCGTATATTATCTCATATTTATTACAATTATTAAAATGTTGATTTTGAACAATTGGGGTGCGCAAAAAGCATGAAATAATCTAACTTAAACTTTAAAAGCAGTGCAAAGGGGACCTACCTCAAAAACAGGCGCGTCGACAAACAACCTCGGATCCAAGGCGCGATGACACGACGTGTGTCCGAGACTACGTGACCAAGTCTAATACTCTGCATAAACAAAACCAAGGAATCAGACACATCCAAAACTCACCAGAGCATTCGAAACCAAGCGGCGGGAATAGATGCTCACCCTGAAACTAAAGCGCGGCGATGACGGAACCTCGGAAACAAGGCGCGGCGGTGGTGCTCACTTGGAAACGCCCTGCGCGGGTCCTAAAAGTCCTAAGCCAAAAAATAAAAACCCACCATCAACAAGAGTACGATGATTACAATAAAAATAAAGATAATAATAATAATAATAATACTAATAATAATAATAGGATTAGTAATAATAATAATAATAGAAATAGTAATAATAACAATAGTAATAATAATAATAGTAATAGCAACATAATAATAATAATAATAATAATAATAACAGTAGTAATAATAATAATAATAATAATAATAACAATAATCATATTAATAATATCATCATTAATAACAATAATAATAGTTATAATAATATTAATAATATTAACATTAATAATAATAATATTATTATTAATAATAATAATAATTACGAAATAATGTTAATACTATTAACACTAATAATAATAATAATAATAATGGTAATAATAATATGAAAAACAATAATAATAATAACAAGACAATAATATGAACATTAATAATAATAATAATAATAATAATAATAATAAAATTAATAATAATAATAATAATAATAAAATTAATAATAATAATAATAATAATATTATTAGAAATACTAGCATTAATAATAATAATGATAAAAAAAGGTTATTAACATATTAAATAAAATAAAATAGCAAATTAAATTAAAATAAATAAAAAAAACGGACCTGTGCGGCGGAGCAGAAGAAGGAGAAAGGAAAGAAGAAGAAGAAGAGAAGAAGAAGAGGAAGAATGAGGGAAGAAGAAGAAGAAGAAGGAGAGAAGAAGAAGAAGAAGGAAAGGAGAAGAAGAGAAGAAGAAAAGGAGGAAGAAGAAAAGAAGAAGAAGAAGGGGGCGCGGGTGCTGCGGCTGCTGTTGCGGAAGGAGGCAGGGGCGCTGGAGTCGTCGCGTAGGGGAGATGAGGAGGGAGCAGGCTGGATCGCCGGGGGTGCAGGCTGCAGGAGTGTAGGCCGGTTGCAGCAGGTTGCAACAGGAGGGGAGGCGGCTCGCGGAGGAGAGGGAGGCGCCGGACAGGGAAAACCAGGGAGATCGGGCGATGCGGGTGCTTCTGTGGACAGGGGTGCGGCGAAGCGGACAGGGAGCAGAGGAGGCCGAGTGGGGGTGGCGGGTTGCGCTGCGGGTGAAGGTTGGCTGCAGATCGAGAGGAGGGGAGAGAGCCGAGGCGCTGGTGGCTTGGTGCGGCGGAGGGCAGAGTTGAAGGCGGTGGTGCGCTGGGTCATGCGCTGCAAAGGAGGATGAAAGGAGGCGTTGGCTGGATGCAGGATGCAGGGGAGGAGGCGGCCAAGCGGGAGGGTCGTACAGCGGCGGCCGAGCGGGGTGAAGGCGCTGCTAAAGAAGGGGGGTAGCAGGGGAAAACGGTGAAGAGGGTGGCGGCTCCCGCGGGGATAATAGAGAAAAAAATATATATATATATAAAGGTGGGGGCCGCTAGGGTTAGCAATAAAATAGGGAAGAAAAAAAAATAAATAAATAATATAAAATAAAACCAAATAGTAATAATAAATGAATTAAATAATAATAATAATACATAATACTACTATAGTAAAATGATAGAAATAAAACTAATGAAATCACTCATTTATTTATCAAATCAATAACTTTAGTTTTCATCTAGGATAAAAATAGTAAAATTTATAATAGCCATAAAAATATTAAAAGACAATCTAATTTGACATTTTCTAATTTACATTAATTCCTCTAAGCCGAAAAGGCCACACAGTTGCATGGGCGAAGCCGCGCGGTGTCACGCTCTGCCCGCGCGTCCGACGACGTCGAACCCAAGACGCGCACTTGTTATTCTAAGCTCAAAAAAAACAAAATCGTTCACGACTCAAACCGAACCAAAAAGAATTTAAGGTGAAGCGAATAATAAAATAGAATAAAATAAACACCCTTGCCGGGGTGCGACAATGATGATGTGGTTATAGGTATACTACCTATCCAACCTAGAAATGCTAATTTATTATTTAATTACGGATTTTAAAAGCCTTTTATATCTAAATAATTTTCCGAGGGTATAAAAATTCAACGTAAAAATTTATATATTTATTTAGCAGTAAAAGAACCTAGTTGTATGATAATCGCATCCCAATTCCAGGATTCATCCCTATTTGAATTTTGTAGGAATTTATTTTCTAAAAATTCAATAATTATTCCTCTAGTTGAATTCAATATTATATGGAATGGAATGGATTTCATTGCAATAATCCTACACCAGTCTCTGTGGAAGGGATTCCACATTTAATATTTTGAACCAACTGATGATTGCTTATCAATGTGATGCAAAAAAAGAAATTTTTTTGGAAGTTCCATTCCACATATCAATCATGATTAATATTCAAAATGTAAAATTATCACTAATGGTGGGGGAGAAACTCAACATCCGAGATATTCCTTTCTTTGGGAGTTTATTGATTTATTTTTTGATGAATTTCATGGGATTCTACAAAATCTCTAAATTGTGTTCTCAATATAACTCATATATATTCATATACATATTTCCCAGACTACTTTTAGAATAACCATGATTGAGTTATAGAAATTAAAGAACAAACTCTAAGTGAATCATAATAAGGGATTCATTTTAAGAAATTAGTCACCTTGTGTGGAACTACTATATTTTTGAATAATAAATATGGATTAATTTGACTCTATATTGATTATTGTGAACTTAATAAGATCACTATCATTAACATGTATCTTCTACCTGATATTGACCAATTATTCAATCAACTATGTCATAAGAAACTAATAATTTATAGAGTATAATCAGTCTATATTTATAATACTATTTTTCCTTGTCTTGGGTAATTTTTTATGGGTTCTACATTGGGGTGTGTTTGGGTGAAAATATGGGAAAAAATGTATGAAGGGGGTGTGCACAGTTGGAACAGGATTGGAGAAAACCATGTGCCCTAGGCTAGGAAACAGTTCAGCACTGATTGTGGGATTTTCCTGATTAGAACATGAGTTTCCATGTAGTGTTCCATAGTATAAGTAACTATTCACCCCTAATATAATTTGCACAAAATTAGGGAAAACCATGTGCCCCTTCCTAAAAAACCATGTCTGAGAATTAATGTCACCCCCAAAAATTTGAATTTTAATTACCTGAACATCCATTTTATTGCCAATTCCTCCCCTATTTGATCCTAGGTAGTCTTTCATGATTTTAGATCATCCTGAAATGATTCAATTCCTTCCTGACCTCCGTTATTTACGATTTGAAGCCTGAATCATAGATATTCACCCCTATCGGTAAGTGAATTCAGTCTCATTGGGTCCCCATTCATTATCCTTTATATACTCAACCTTTACAGAAGATATTATTATGTTTTGACTTGATCGAGATCTATGATTATAGATCTGGATTTTGAATTTTAGATATCATGATTTAATATACATTTATTTAGGTTTTATCATTCAGATCTTGTTCTACATCATTGTGATACTCATAAATTGGGGCTTCCTCTGTTGGCAAGTGTTTCCAATAAATAGAGGTCGGTGGTCTATAATTAAAATCCAATGGACACTATTTAAATTAATATATAAAATATTAATATTTTAATAGTTTTCTAGAAATTTTTTTCATGATTCATTTACTTATTTCAGCGAATTGGAAAATTGAGGACATGGAAAACAGAGATTTTGGATATTATGGTTTTAGAGATAATTAATTGTAGTACTAATTATATTATTTATATATTTATGATTGGAGATAATTAATTTAGGGATAAATTATGAGATATTGATATTGGAAATTAATAAAATTAATTGTGGAATTAAATATTTGATTTTTAGTAGTGTATAGTGATTAATTAATTTATGAATTAATAAATGTAAATTATTTGATAAACTAATTATAGAATGAGTAAGGGTATTGAGATGGATAATAAATTATTTAATTAATTTTTTTTGAATGGTAACATGGTCATTCAATTATTAATTATAGAATAGAAACATGGTCATTCTAATGTGTAATATGTGAATGGAAACATGGAAATTCAGGTATGAATGGTAACATGTTCATTTAGTCATGAAATATAGAATGGGAACATGGTCATTCAAATGTGTAAGGTATGAATGGAAACATTGTCATTTAGTTGTGAAATAAATAGTGGGAACATGGTCATTTTATTTTGAATTGTGTGAATGTTAACATAAGAATTAAATAATATATTAAATAAATGGTAACAATGGAATTTTTAAATATAATATCACTAGGGAATTCATTGGGTTCTAGCCTGAGCTGAATTTGTCTTTGAGGAAATGGTTGCAATGGGAACCTATGGGCCTATGTGGTTAAATAATGAACAATTTAATAATGTTATAAATATTTACTTATGTGTTATGTTTATTACATTATACTACATCATACAATATTTGACTAGATATTGTTTTAGATGCTATTGGTGGTGGCATATAAGAAGCTTATAGTGATTTGGTATGGTATTATGTATGTTCTAGAGTACTTAACGAGTTTCACAGACATTGCCTAATATTCCCAAGATATGTTTCAAGATCTATTTTTCTGTTTACTAAATATTGAGAAGGGACTCTGTAACAACATCTGAGAAGGTGTGTTCTCATTATGACTTCCTTCTTATATGGGGGTATTATAGTGAGCTCTAGTGGTAGATATCTTATTGGAGAATGGTCGGGTAGATAGAGAAGGTAGTGGTGATCATGAGGATGAGACTTATAAGGAATCCAGAAGATGGATGTCAACAAGATTGCGGAGTAGGAGACATACCTATCATACACTCAGCCACATGGGACTACATTGAATGTGTTTTTTTTTGGGATTTGATCAGTTTCAAGAGAGGAAATACTAATGTTGTGATAGATGTCGACATCTTTCAGGATGTGAGTCCTATATCTATGGAGTTGGTAATCCCTTATCATATCATGGTTCTAGTCCTCTATTTTGGGTTCTGTAATCTTGTGTGGTGTTAGAGTGTTGGTCCCCCATTGTAATCATACTAGTAGGGATATAGCTCCCCTATATAGAGGGTGTTGGTCCTATATCGGTAGAGGAGTACTCCCCTGTCTTCGAGTAGCAGAAAGGATAGAGTCCTCCAAGGCAGTTGGATCTCACTCATCTATTGAGAATAGTTTTTTGATAATTTCCCTATAATTTTTATGTGTGATACCTGGTTAGTATGTAGTTCTCCCTTAACTTGGTGAGTTGTGGGCCTCTCAATATGGGTACTATAGGGGTTACGCAGGATGGTTAGATGATTATACTCCTGCATCTATGGGGTAGTGGTGAGGTGCAGGTATTTCCTTTCCCTATTTTTAGAGATGATGTGTGTGGATCATAGCCTACTAATATTATACCTAGTATTTTATGTGGTGGGGGAAAATCATCTCATCTTGGGTTCTTATGAGCTTGTGTGGGGTGAAAGATAGTGGTGATATGACCTATGGTGATATGAAATAGAGTTGGAAATAAGGAGTTGTTAAAAATTGAGAATTTTCACTCAGATGGGTCATCAGGGATGGAAAAGTTTTTCATGATGGAGTGTATATCTCAGATGAGTTTCATATAGGAAGATAGGTATCAGGGAGTAACTTCATTGAGATGAGTGTTACTGTTGAGTCTTGAGAAAAATCATGTGGTTGGTTATAAGGTCAGGACCTAATGATACATGGTGTCTGAGAATGTATATCTAGTTTATTGTGGGAGTCCTTACAGTGTTTTAACACATCATGGATAACAGACCATGTGTATTGATCTTACTATTCATGTATTGAAGAAGACTGTTCATGATAGAGTTTCTTCTCTCTCGCCTGGGATCCCTCTTTCTTGGGTTAAGCGGACTACTAAAATTAAATTTCTTCCATTAGTTTTAGGTATTTGGTAAATATACTTGGTATTTTTAAACTCCCCCATGATTGAAACATTCCTACACATTTTGTGTCTTGTTAAGATTGTCATTCCTTCAAATAGAGTCCCATGAGGCCCTGAGTAGGGGGGAGCTTAGCGAGAAAGATTGATTGAGATGTCTGTCAGTACCTAGCCGAGGGAATTTATAGTTTTTTAACTTGATAGAAATACCCTCTTTCTGAGAATTTTGTACTATTAAATTTATTAGGGGGCATGTAATTTTACCTATTTATGGTTTCAATTTTTTTGTGTACTATGATTGTTTGATTGATGTATGGATTCCTTTTTTGTTTAAGTTTTCATTATCTTTGCACTATTGCATGAAGATGTATGTGGGATTGTGTGTACAGGTACTATAGGATAAGGCATCCCTTGTGTGTGATATGACTACTCAACACCAAATGCATTCCACTAGCTAATTGGAGGTGGGTCAGGGAAATGTGGCTCGGGACTCGGTGGTTCTAGTCATGACATAAACCATCGTAAGAGAGTTTTATTGTTTTTAATATTCATTATTACAAAAAATTAAGTTGATCTCACTACCTAATATGAATATTTCTTATTCTAAATATTAAATCCATATTATCAAATTAAATTGAAAAATTTGGAAAATTAAAATTTAATATTAAATCTACAAAAGCAACAAAAAGTCATTTCCACACAAAAGTATCATTTAATATAAAACGTTTTTTATCAATATTCATCATAAAATTGATAATAATTACCTTAATTATATTGATCGTTATATAATTGAACTAAATTTACTTTAAAACAGTTTTTAAAAACATTAATCATAGAAAATTACTTAAATTTAAATAAAATAAAAACCTGTATTTTCACTATTCATCAAAAAATGATTATTTTCATTATATTGTAATAAATTCATTCTAAGATAATATTTACATATTTATTTCATAAATTAAGATTACTTTTAGAAAAAATATTTCTTAAGGTGTAAAAAAATATTTCAAAATAAATGCATTAAATATTATGAAACCTCTTTTTAGGAAAAATGCATTTTTTAGCATGATAGTGGATTTATTCTTTTATCACGCCCAGATAAAAATTATTATATAAGATTTAAAACATATTATTGAATATATATTATATAAATTACATTAAAATAATTCACCAATTGTGATTAATTTTATTTATTAAGATAAACAAATATTAAGCACAAAAAAACTTTTTTTTTTAAATATATTTCTTTTATTTTCAATTGATTTTTTACTAATCAATTGATAGCCAATAAATTTATTTTTTACATATGTGAGACATATACATTGCATAATTTTTTTACTCATATTAATGACCAAATATTTAATAGTTGTGTAATAATGGTGTACTATATTACAGTCATTTTGATGTGAGGTTAAGTGTTTCACAAGCTATCGAAGAAACAATTAATGAAATATATCCTAACGACTCATGTTGTTACAAATTTGGATAGAGTTTTGATGGAAAATTGAACTCTCATGGGTCCTTAAAAGGATTATTTCATGGGTTTTTTATAGGAAAAAATTGATGGTGTTTTCATAAATACAGTGTCTTTGAGGGAATTCAATGTAATTTTAAAATTGCCAAGTGAGTCTAAAATAGACCATGGATTTCATTTTCTATGATTTTTAATCTCACTTTTTCTCTAATAATAATTTTATATTATTTAAGCCAATTTATAAATTATTATTTATCATTAAATATTGTTAATTCATTATAAATATTATTCAAATAATTTATCTATAAAGGCATTATGATAACAATATATTTTTAGTTTTAATATTAAAAATATTTCATAAATTTTATTTAGATAAATAAAAATCACGAAATACTATGTCTTATTCAAAAACACATCACTTTTAATATTTTTAGAACCTTTTACCTCGATTTTTCATCTTCTCTCACAAGGGTTGCATTGACAATGTTTAAGAATTATAGGTAATTAAATAGTCACCAAAATTTGATAATAATTTACTCTCATAAAAATAATTTATTAATTTGAAAAATGACCATTTTGAACAGTTGATAACATCATTATATTCTTATAACAACATATTAAGTATATTAAAAGAAGATAGTGACATTTTGTAATTATTTATTACATAAAAGAATATAATGGTTATTATCAATGGTAAATGGAACTGAATTTCAATATTGTCAAAGATAGAATGAGATTGGTTTAAATACATTGATCCAATTATGTAAAGGATGAATTTTGAGAAATTTTGTGGTCATGTTGCATTGTTTAAACCATGTTTAACCAAATTTACGTTTTACCAAGTTAAATAGATTTTACTAAGATTATTATTCATTATAGAAATAAATGAAACCTACTATAATTAATGTTTAACATGATAATTATAAATATGGAATCCATTTTAAATGATTTGATTTCTAAAAGTGTAAAAAAAATAATTTTTATTATAAGTTTTGAAAAAAACGAAATTATCATATTATTTGAACAAAATCATGTATAGGGTTGATTATCATTAAAATAATTGAATTGGATTAAATAGAAGGAGAATTATTTTACCATAAAAATAATATACAACATAAAAGAACCTTGTGAAAACATGATTAACATATAAGTACCAAAAATTACCGTTTATTTTAACAAATAGATAACTTAGATTTTTAAAATTTCAATCATATATTTATAAGTTCAATATTAAATAGTTTAATAAAATGTATTATATTAAATTTATATTATATATTTGTTCTATAAAAAGGGTTCATAAAATTTTCTTTTATTCTTATATTATTATAATGTCATAAAAGAGATATTATTTATAAAATCATTAATTTTAACAATTTACCCCCAAAACAACTATTTTTAAAAAATCCCAAAAAATCACCCTAAATTAATTTAATAGGATGTAATAAAAAATGATTTTTTTTATGAAATTCAATTTATAAAAGTAAAAAAATTATCTTTTAATGGAAAATATACAATATAATGGAAAAAATGATTTTATAGAAAAATAACTCTTAAAACATTCAGTGTTTTTAAACTTATATAATTTCATTACTTTATTTAATAACTGATTAAATAATTCCTAAGCCCTAATAAATAGATTTTTATATGAATAAATTTGTTACATTTATTTCATAATGTGGATACTCTTATTCATACCTCTTACAATAATGATTAGGTTATTACAATCATATTTAAATAACAATATTTCTGTTGTATAACGTGGTTTTTTAAAGCTAGATCTTGTGTGTGGTACATATTTTCAAACATAGTATTTATTTAAATAAAATACATTATAAATGTCTATGTTTCACAAAACTGAGACCTATACAGGTGTTAGGTGACCTACCCAGTATAATACGGTTGGCATGATAAAAAGATCTATTATAACCTAAATATTTATGCCTGATTATTAAATGGATCTAAATTTTATATACTACTTGATAAAATTACTGGAATCAAAGATTAATTAATTACATAATGATTTAACATTCTGACCGAATTAAGATATATTATAACAATATTTTAAAAATGTATTAATGATTATATGTAATAAATATTATTATATATATAAATATTGTTAATAGTGTCTATATATTACATAATAATAAATTTTATGTTTTTTATACTTTATTATAAATAAACAATGTTGACACACTAAAGAATATATCACAATTATTTATAATATATTAAAGTTTTTATTTATTAATGAATATTATATTTAAAATTAATTTATGTTAATAATATAACAGGGCAAGGTGGGATTTTATACAAGGCCTCATTAATAAATAGGCCAGGTTGGGGTCCATCCAACCATTCCTGAAGCATAAATGGTTTGATTTTTTCTAGACGAAAACCAAAAAGCACGGATTATATAAATATATACCCCACCACATAATTTTATTGAAAAATATTTTGAAATAAAAAAATAAACTACCATAACACATAGAAAAGAATCAATCTTTTGAAGACAAGTGATTTTGTCTCTTGGTCTTTACTAGGAAAAATTTTGATCATGTTTTGATATTGTTATAAATTTTGATTAATGGATTTTCTAGTAAGAAATCAACTCTCTATTTTATCTGGATTAATGGTGAAAAATGTTTTTATAGGAAGAAATGGTCTCTCGCAAGGTGGTTTGTTATAAATTACGATAAGAGTGATATTTTCATTTAGAAATATAATACAATTTGTGAGATTTGTAAATTTAAATAATTATATCTCTCAGTTACATAAATATATACATCAACACTATCCTTTTGTAACTGTTTTCATACATTGATATGTTTATTGAGAAAATTTCAATGATTTTCATTAAAATACTTAAAAGTATAAACTACATCTGAATAATCAAAATCACAAAAAGCATTTATGTTCATTGTAGAGTATTAGCCATAGAAAACCTATTAGCAGTAGTACTCACGCCCATATAATAGAGCTCCTTCAGTCACATTACCGGATTCTTCATAGTCTTCGAACAATTATATGATTCCTTAAAATCACCATGTATGTACATTTTTTACATTTTATAACACTAAAACAAATGCCTATCCACCAGGATACTTGGGGGTTTTCCTTGATGACTACAACAAAATTTTCTACATAGTTCCCATAGTCGTAAATGCGTATGTGTTTAATTATTTAAAGAAATATAGGAGGCATATAAAAATTGATGTGGAATAAGGTTGAAAGTACTGATATTGGGTAATGAAACAAAATAGGCATCACATGGAGGAAAAAATCAATAAAAACATGGAATCATTCATCAAGAATGGGATTGGTGAGAAGAGAAAATAATATTGTATTCAAATACCTAGAACAATTTTATTAGATTATTGTATTTTAAGGAGGTTTTAGAATGATTGGACTCAAACCACCATAAAATTTGAGAATAGGATATTGTTGATCCCATGTGATGATAAAAATTATTTTGAGCTGTGTTACAACAAGGAGTCAAATTTTAAAATTAAAATATCTTTTATTAACTACTTCTATGTCAATAATTGAGATAGATCTCAAGGAATGTTTGGAGATTTGACTGATGAAGTTATATTCCTATATATTCTATTAAAATCCATCCCATAAATTTTACAAATATTACTAATAATTATTGGTGAAATAAATAGTTTTTAGTTCATTAAAATAAAGCAATATGAATATTTTATTTAGGATGAAGGTACTGATGAGGTGGAAAAAAGTATCAATGTGTGGGAAAAATTATATGAGCTTTATGCAGTAGAAACAGAAGATAAATTATTTTTCTTGGAAAAATGTTAAACATCTATGCAAGATGGAAAACCAAAAGAGGGGAATAGGTTTATTAATCAAATATTTTGGGTTATATAAATGTCTTGGTTTAAATAAGGACGATGAGAACTAATGAGAGAACAGTTTAGAAGCCACAGGATGAGCCATAGACATTACTAAAGATGCAGATGAAGAATCATTGTCTAAATCCATGGATAATGAGGAAGATCATATAGAGGAAAATGATACTTAAGATATTATTCTAGGTATAAAATAAAAAAATATAATTATACCAATACAGGATTATAAAAATTAAATCAGTAAAATTTAATATGTGATAATGAGAAAAGAAAATTGGTTTCTAATGTTTTTTGCACATCTTGATGGAATATATGATGATTAGACATATCAATTGCGAGATTGGATGAAATAAAATAGTTATTAGTCATTACTATCTAAAGGGTGTCTAATTTATATCAAATGGATGTTAAAATAGCCTTCCTGAATGGGATGTCTAACAGAAGTGTAAAATTCACCAACTTTATGGTATTTTGTTGTATAATGAAGAAAGAAATGTAAGATGAAAAAATAAAATTAATGGATTAAAACATGATACAATTGTATATTACTCAATATTGAATATTTAAAGAAGCTTAAATTCAATAGATGAGGTGTTGATGAAAACCACTATGCGAATATGGATGTAAATATCAAATTACAATACTTTTCGAGGTTGATGATATTATATTTTAAAAAACAGATGTATAAACTACAATAAGATTTAATTTATGACCTTATAAAGTATTAATTTAATATTCCATTGATAGGAGAGTTGACAAAAGTTCATGGATTATATGTTTTAGAGATGGAAAATTGATCATTAATCCCCTATGTAAATTGTTCCAACGAAATATTTAAGTCATTTGGTTTGTAGGTTATCAAATAATTAGTGTCATACATATTTTATTTATTTATATATAAATATAAAATCCTTCTGATGATGAGGGGATATATCTAAAAACATACACATGATGAGGGGCTACCTGTAGGTTCAGGAAATATCCCCAATTAGGTAGATTCATTGATAGGTGTGTTGACTTATATTTATTTAAATCTTAAAACTAACATGTGATGTGGGGATACATCTAAAAACATACACATGATGAGGGGGTACAGGTGGGTTTATGAAATGTCACCAATTGGGTCGGTTTCTTTCTGCAGTGGCTAAACAACTTTCACCACATTATAATAAAAATAAAAAGACTCATCTGTTAAAAAATATCAAATATTTCTAAAAAAATGATGAAACTACGATTAGTTTGAGGAACCTATGAACTTATAAAAACATTATTTAAGATTTCATTTACATGTTAGTTGACTTATTTTTAATTAAATCTATAAACATGTTTTTGATGAGTGGCTATATCTAAAACTCTATGCATGATGTGGGGCTACCTAAAGGTTCAACAAATTTTACAAATTAGGTAGGTTTAATTTTGTTGCAGCACAACCATTTTCCCAGATTCTTATAATAATATAGAGTTTCATTTGTTAGGAAATATCACCAATTGAAAAAAAACAATGTTGAAAAATCAATAATTTTTATGACGGTATGAACTAACAAATAATGAATTTATGATTTCATTGATTGGTGAGTTTACTTATTTTCATAGCATACATGTTTAGGAAATGAAAAATGGAACATTCAACTCCTACGTACAATGTGCCCATGAAATATTGAAGATGTTTGGATTGTAGGAAAATAAATAATTAGTGTCTCCTTTATTTTATTTATTTAAATTTAAATCTAAAAATTTATGTGTGATGAGGGAAAACTTTTAAAAACTTGTGCATGTTGTGGGGATAATGGTAGGTTCATGAAATATCACAAATTGGGTAAGTTTCATTCAACGGTGGATTTGCTAATTTTTCTACAATAAAATAACAATAAATAGTTTCATAGGCAAGGAAATATCAGAAGTCATGAAGAGTGATGCAAAATTGGATTTTCTCTTACTAGGACTGACATAGTTCATGTTAAACGTTTTGCTACTAGAGATTAGAGTCATCCAAAGAAGTCATCTGATAGCTATTAAGAGAATATGTTGGTATATGAAAGGTGACACAAATAATCATTAATCATATTATAATTATAGTACAAAAATAAGTTTTTTATGTTTATTTTGTTATTTTTTTAACATCGGTTCATAATGAGACATCATTAGAGGTGACGTTGTAAATAAGTTTTTTAACTTTAGTGTTAATAACCAATGTTAAAAACTTATTTTTTAGGATATTTCATGTATGTTTTTAAAAATCCAATGTGAAAGTACATATTCTTTTTGGTTTTTAAGAAACAATTTCAAAAGTATATTTATTATGTTATTTATTAAAAACCATGTGTAAGAAAGCTCTTTTTCACATCACATTGACAAAATTGATGTCAGATGACATTTTTAATCACCGTTTTCAAAAATATGACAACAAAAAGTTCATCATCTTGTGTATAGTTTCTCAATAATTGATTTCACTAGTTGTAGAGCTCAAATTGAGTTAGAGTTCAAAATATATGACTATCATAAGTTGTATATTGTTGTTTTTTAGGAATGTTATCATTTGGAAACAAAAACATTTTATTAGATGTAATTTTATACTTTGAAAAAATATTTGTAGTTTTACCTTGATATTAATAATTATTCTTCACTATAATAAAGAAGAATCATTCACTGGTATATCAATTAAGAAAAATAATCATGAAAAACATAAATCATGGGAAAATAAATTCAAATACAATCAAGAGATCACTAAATGAAGAAGAAGCGGATTCATGATTAAGATCAAATGACTGGTGAAATGATGATGGTTGGAAGAAATGATCGTTAAATCAGCATATTTGTGGAATGAAAACATATAGATTATATGTTAAAAGAAAACATGTAATTATAAATATTAGGAGGAAATTGGGAATTTCGATTCCACGATGTAAAAATATAAAAATTACACATTATATGTATATTAAAATTATCATCCATGATATTTTTATCTTAACAATCTAGAATATATAATAAATTTTCATATTTCACTTCTTTTATCATTGAATATATGTAAAATGTTGGTTTTTTACATCGGTTTTAGGATAACCATCTAGGAACAGTAGATTTTAACGTTGGTTTATGAAAAAAATGACATTAAAAAAAATATTTCCCATTAGTTTTCAAAAAACATGAATTTAAAAGTGTTTTAAATAATGTAGTTCATTTCTCAATATTCACATTTACTAGTCGTGGAGGTCAAACTATGTTACGGATCAAAAGTTACAGCCCTCACAAGTTTGAATTCTCAAAGACAACTTTTTGAGATGATTAACTTCTAATGGCCATAACTTTTGATCTCCAACTCTGTTTGAGCTCTAAGGCTATTCAAATAGAAAATTTGGAAATGAACTTATAGTTTTAAAAAAAAATCACATCATTTATTAAATAACATACATCAAAAAGTTGTGATGATGGATTTCTCACACTGATTATTTAGAACTAAAAAGAAAGCATCATGAAAATTAATATTTCAAGTTGGTTCTTATATAACTAACAAGAAAAATTGGAGGAAATGGATTTACCAAGTCGATTTTCTAAGAACCTACATGAAAAATCAATTTTCAAATATTTCCACATTAGTTCTAAAAAACCAATGTGAAAAAAATGTGATGTAATAAATAGTTTTTCTACTAATGGGGGCTATATCAAAATGTCATCATCTGATGAGGGGATATCAATTAGTTTAGTAAATATCTCAAATTGGGTAGGTTTAATTGGCATCAACCATATTTTATTTGTTTATAATTTAATCTAAAAACCTTTTCATGATGAGGGGAAACATATAAAAACTTTTCATGATTAAGTGCTACAAATATGTTAAGGAAATATCACAAATCAAGGTTTTAATTGGAACTGCCCATATTTTAGTTATATATATTAATATATTAAAATTCTATGTGAGGAGGGGATACATCGAAAAACATGAGCCTGGGATGGGATACATTTAGGTTCAAGAAATATCAAAAATTAGGTAGGATCATTGATAAGTGAGTTGACTTATATTTATTTAATTCTAAAAACATGTGTGTGATGGGGGGATATATATAAAAACCAATGCATGATGAGGGGATACCTATAGGTCCAAAGAAATATCACTAATTGTGTATGTTTAATTATGTATTTTCTCAACCACTTTTCCATATTCCAATAATAATTCAGAGTTTCATCTGGATGGAAATACCACTAATATAAAATAGAAAATATTGAAACTGTAATATGTTTAATGATGTTATGAACATTCAAAGGATAAATTTATGATTTCATTGATAGTTTATTTATCTTATATTTACATAATTCTAAAAACCTATGCATGATGAGGAGATAAATGAAAAAACCCTATGTAAGATAATGCGATACCTGTATATTCATGAAAAATCACCCATTGTGTAGGTTTAGTGTTTCATTGGATCAGCCACTTTTTCTACATTCAAAAAACAATTCGGAGTTTCAACGGGTAATAAATAACACGCGTTGAAAAAAAAAACAATGTTGAAACTTAAATAAGTTTAATGATGTTACATACAATAAATGGATGAATTTAAGAAATAACTGATAGGTTAGTTTACTAATTTTCATGTCTTATATGTTTTGGATATGAAGAATAACACATTCATTGTAACGTCCCGGTTCTGGGTGCCACTCAACGGGTGCCCCAAACCCGGTTCTCCATGTGACCTCAAGCACATTTCCCAAAAAACCAGAGGCTGCCGACTAGCAGTGAGGGACCAGATCTGATAGTGGGGAAACTATGCTCTCATTTGTAAAAGTGTAGCGCAGTGGAATAAAGTAAAACAAACATACAAAAATAGCGGAAGCAATAAACCATACACATATAAGATAAACAAACTACAGTAAAAACAACCAACAGTCATATATAATGCTGATGCAACATGCCTCATGTTCTTAGAAAACGGCCAGAACATGTTACAGAACCATACCGTACAGTACAATACAGAGTATGAAAAAGAAAAAAAAACTTCCAGTAGCATCGCCAGCCTATGCCCGGTCCCATGCCCCCTACTCCTCAACAGCAATCAAGTACCTATAAAGGGACCTTTTCCCTTATCCATACCTGCATAAAAGTAATCTGTTTGGGCCGAAGAGCATGACCCAAACAGGGTGTGAGAAATAATCTCAGTAGGAACCCACCAAAGGCCTGTGCTAAACGGTTTGTAAACATGATTCAAGAGTGTGCAAAAGTAAATGCAATAAACTAAGAAGTACATAAAAGTAACTAACTTTACTAGTTATATTTGCATTTAACATTCATTTCATTATTTATTATTGAGAAACCACCACAGTGAATTTCTATGTAAATAGTCAGTGTCCTCAGACAGGGAACCCTAACCCTCAGGTAAAGAGAATCTTTCCCTCAGGAATAACAGATATTTCCCTCAGGCGTATGAGGTGTCACCCATAGGCACAATGTCTAATTCCCACAGGCACAAAAGAAGTTGCCCACATGCTATGTAATACATCGCCCACAGGCTAATCGCAACACTGCCCTTAGGCTAAACAAGTAACAGGGCCATTCCCAACATGTAAACAAGAAATACACATGCAATGTCAAAAAAATTCCTCTCAAGGAAATTCTATAATCATTATTATAAAGGCATACCCTCGGGTATCCTAGCCAAATGGCTAAATAGGGGAATGCACCCCCGGGGTGGTCCTGGATCCAAGCGGTGATCCAAAAAAGAAGTTTATTATCTCACTTAAATTACCAAATCAATTTAGGTATTTAATTCCATAAGGTCTCAGCCTTACGACACCCCAACATGGGTTCGTAGCAAAAAAATACACACAACGCACAATATTTAAAAAATTTAACACCAAGCCACCAACCTTAAACTCCCCTGATCATTATACTCAAACAACATTCCACGAATGGTCCCAAAATGAGGTAGATATGAGGTGAAAGAAAACTCACTTAAACCCAAATAACTTCCATTAGAAGAATAATTGTCAAGAACTACGCCCGGAGATGAGAGGGCTTGCCCGCATGATTCCAAAGAGATCATCCAAGGTGGAAACGGATTCCCGACGCTCAATCTAGAGATCCTAGAAGATCTGGTCATCCCCTCCCATGCTCCCGTCTGGTTCTGAGCCTTCCCTATGAACAAGGTTGGCTACTACCAATTTTATGCAAAAAAACATTACACGGCGTGTACTTCCGAGTACACGGCGTGTACTTCCTTCATTTAACTGCTCATCTGGATGCACTGCCAAACTGTTCATCTGTCGACATGAGTACACGACATATATTCCCGACTACACAGCGTGTACTATCGCCCAGCTAGTGGCTGCTTCTACCCCCTTACTGTATCGTCTGCTGACTAACTATACGACATGTAAAGGACAACTACACGGCGTGTAGATGGGTTTTACACCCTTAGTCATCAGCATGGCTACATGCCCTGTGTACTCATCCCACAAGGCCAAAAGTACAAGGTGTGTGTAAAAGACCATGATGTGTAGTCACAAAATTTAGTATTTTCTACATTTTAATTATTATCTAAAAAACACTTAAGGAAAGGAGAAAAAAAAGAAACTCGTACCTCAAAAATAAGAATTTGGTTCTTACAAACTCCCCCCCCCCTCCTAAAGCAATTCGTCCCAGAATTTCCCTTCCTTAGGTAGTGAAGATATAGTTGTGAACAACTCTAGCCACTGAGCATGTATGTTAGTCTCCCGCTCCCAGGTTTCATCCTACACTCGGCCATACTGTCATAGCACCTGTAAGAGAGGAACTGACCAGCCTCGGAGAACCATTGTGGTCCTATCAACGATACGAATCGAATTCTCCTTGAAGGACGCATCTACCTCATGCTCAACATCCTCTAGTTGAAAGATGTGAGATGGGTTAGAAGGATAGCTACACAACTAAGATAAATAGAAGACGTCGTGCATGGATCGATACCTCTGTGGTAGCTGAAACCGATAGACAATCAGCCGGAATCTCTCCAGAATCTCAAACGGCCCCACATACCTCGGTGAAGGTTTACCATGTCTCCTGATCTGCATGTGTCCCAGCCTTGGAAAAACACGCAGGAAAACCTGATCCCCGACCATGAACTCCAAAGGTCATCTGCAGAGATCGAGATAAGATTTTTGAAAAGACTGTGCGGTAGCCATCCGCTTCTGAATCAACTCGATCTGCTCTGAAATCTCCTGCACGAGATGTGGTCCCTGTAAAGCTACCTCACCTGCCTCTAACCAGCACAAGGGTGATCAGCATCGCCTACCATGTAAAGTCTCATATGATGCCATCTCAATAGGTTCCTAAAAACTGTTATTATAGGCAATATCAACTACGGGTATATGATTCCCCCAAGAGCCCCCAAAGTCTAGGACACATGCACGCAGCATGTCCTCAAGCACCTGTATCATACGCTTTGACTGACTATCAGTCTGAGGGTGGTAAGTTGTGCTCAGAAGCACCTATGTACCCAATTACCTCTAAAAACTCTTCCAGAAACAAGACGTAAAATGGGTGTCCCTATCTGAGATGATAGAACGAGGGGCCCCATAAAGATGTATGTCCTCTCGGATAAATAAATTTTTGAGCACGTCAACATCAAAGGTCTCTCTGATCAGAAAAACGCAAGCTACCTTTGTGAGTCTATCCACAACAACCCACACAACATCATTTCCTCAAGGTGACCTCGACAACCCAGTCATGAAGTCCATCACGACATCATCCCATTTCCTCTCCGAAATGGGTAACTGTTGTAACAGTTCGGCTAGCCTCTGATGCTCCGCCTTCTCCTACTGATAAGTGGAACATCTCGTAACAAAAACAGCTACATCTCTCTGCATACCTGGCAACCAGTACTGACATCTCTAGTCACGGTCCATGTTGGTAACTCTAGGATGAACTGCATAAGCTGAAGCAAGAAACTCCTACATCAGTTCCTTGCGTATATCCCCGAAACCCCCAATCATCCATGGAAATGAAATACTTTATCATCGTCTATCGTCCACTCAGGAGGAGGGTCCTCACTTTCCACCGACTCCCATAGAACTAGGCATTCTGAATCAGATAGATGTCTCATCCTCACTCTATTCAGGAGGGTAGAGGTCATATCTAAAGATGAATGATAGGTCTGCCCATGACTGCCATGCACCTCTAAATGCATCTCAGAGAACAATTCTATAAACTATCATTCACCACTTGCCTCCTACACTTCCAGCATCTGAGTCTACCAGCTCAGTGCATCAGCTACTTCATTACCTTTACCAGGTGTATAGGCATGCTGAAAATTGAAGGACTGAAGGTATTCAACCCACCTTCACTGTCTTTAGTTCAACTAACACTGGGTAAAGATGTACATGAGACTTTTGAGGGCTGTGAACACCACAAAATGTTCTCCCAAGAGATAGTGTCTCCAACAACACAATGAATGAACAATTTCAGCCAACTCAAGATCATGCGTTGGGTAATTCCTCTCATGTGGCCTCAACTGCCGAGACCCGTACGCAACTACTCGATCGCCCTGCATCAACACAGTTCCTAGACCAATACCTGATGCATTACAGTAAACTGTATAGCTCTTCCCCTACTCTAGGAGTATCACGATTAGTGCTGATGTCAACTTTCCCCTTAGCTCTTGGAAGGCTATCTCACAAGCTTCTAACCACACGAACTCCAGACCCTTCTTTGTCAAACCTGTCAACAGCGCTGCTAAGCAAGAGAATCCTTGTATGAAGCGCCTGTAGTAACCATCCAGCCCAAAGAAAATCTGTATCTCAAATACGTTATTCTGATTCTCCAAGGAAACTACTACTCTCACATTCTCTGGGTCTACTGCAGATCCTGCCTCTGAGATGATAAGACCTAATAAGTGTATATGATCCATCCAAAATTGGAATTTTGAGAGCATAGCATATAGTCGATTCTCTCTTTTTTTACTTAATATGATCTCAATATGGGTGGCTTGGTCATGTCGAGACTGAGAGTACACCAATATATCATCCACGAATACTACCATATAAGAATCTAGATATGGATGGAACACAAAATTCATCAGATCCATAAAAACTGCTGGTGCATTCATGAGTCCGAACGGCATAACTGTATACTTGTAATGACCATACCTGCTCTTGAAAGCTATGAGAGGTATATCAGATGGTCTATCACGCAAATGATGATATCCTGATCTCAAGTCAATAATCGAGAATATTCGTTCACCATGAAGTTGTTCAAAGAGATCATAAATCCTTGACCGGGGATATCGGTTATTAAACGTCAACTCTTTAAGCTTCCGATAATCCACACAAAGTATGAGGTTACTGTCCACCTTCTTCTCATAGAGCACAAAAGAACCCCAATGAGAAGTACTAGGTTGAATAAAACCATTTTCCTATAACTCCTTTATATATCTCTTGAGCCCCTGTAACTCTGTTGCAGCCATCCTATAAGGAGGAATGGACACCAGTGCTGCTCTTTGCACAAGATGAATAGAGAAATCCACCACAAAATCCAAAGAAATACCTGAAATGTGGTCTAGTAAAATATCCCTAAAATGATCAACCACTAGAGGGAAATCCTTCTGACAAGTCCCCTGATCATCCAGATATAAGCTCGCAATCTGGGCTGTGACTCCACCTCTCCCACAATGCTCTGGTCCAGCTCGACTCGCCAGAACATTCCACTCGCCCATGTATAGAAACTCTCCATCCTCTAGTGATATAAAACTCACCATGTGACGATAGAAATCCACATAGTCTTGAAAGGGAATCGACCAGTCCATCCCGAGAATGACATCATAGCTCGACACCTCTATGACATAGAGGTCCCAAGGGAAACGACACACACCAACCTCAAGGGGAAACTTCTTGCACTGATGCACTCTAGCCGTTCTAGTTCCCATCAAAGTGTCTAACATCATTATAGTAGAAGAAGTAGAAACACAAATCCCAAGGCTCTCAACAACAGGCACAGATATGAAACTATGTGAAGCACCCACATCAAAAAGCACTAAAGATAAAGAAAAATCTAATATAATAGTACTTCTAATAGTAGAAGGTCTAGGATCCTACTCATGCTGGGTGTGTTGCACTATATATATCTGCCCAGTGTCACGGCCCAATGACACAGCCTGGCTAACCAGAGCTATCCCGCCCTGGTGCCTCTGAGATCATGGTGTATGGCTACCATGGCCATGACCACCATCTCTGCCTGCACGCCCAGATATGTTCTAGTTCCCTGACTGGTAAGAAGCTATTGGTCATGCCCCCAAATGCGGAGTCTGTACAGAACCCCTCTCACTATTCCCAGGTAGAAACACCTTGCAAAATCACTGTAGATGACCAATCTTTCCATAAGCTCGGCACTCCATTGGGTCTCGTGGACAATGAGGTCTCTTGTGCCCCTCTCTACCACACTTGTAGCACATGAACTATCCACCTGAAACATTATTCTGGCTGGTATTTCTACCCTGAGAGAAGTACATATGAATCTTCCTCTTAATAGTAGAAATAGTACCAGAAACTATTGTTGAACTGCCCTGGATCACACCACTAACTTCCCGTATGATTCACATTGTAATCAGCGCCTGGTTCACAATATCATGTACTGAAGGCAACCTGAAACATTCACCTATGCTCAGATGCCACAACGAAGACCATCTTCAAAGTGTTTGCCTCTCAACGTCTCATCACCCACCAGAACAGGTGCAAAACAATGAACCTCATTGAAACAAGCAGAATAATCCATCACTGACATAGCACCCTACTGATGATTCATGAACTCTTGAGCTCAATCTTCCATCAGCATCTCTGGGAAGAAGAAGTCATAGAAGGCTGTCTGAAAATCTTCCCACGCCATGTATCAATGATTCTCTGACTGGGTTGTAACATCCCACCCCCTCTTGGCAGAATCATGCAGCATATAATTCGCGAGCATGACCCTCCATCCTGGAGGCGTCTCAAGATGCTCGAAGATAGTCTGCATCGACCCAAGCCAAGACTCAGCAGCCTGTGGTCCGCCATCCCACAAAAACATAGGCGGATGCTAATACTGGAAGATATGTGTCAGCTCTGCCATAGATGTGGCATCTGACAGTGATCCCTGAAAGGTCTTCATGAACCGCATAAAGCCTTAACAGAATTGCACCTCAACTCCTGTGTCTAGTATAACGGCTAGCACCGCATATGGCTCTATTGAGGATCCACTAGTAGCCCATGGCCTACCATCTCTGGAGTATAATCGTTGCCGATATCCTGGTGAACAACCTGTGGTCGTCTCGGCAACATGACACTACAAGGTCAAACGCACACCTTAGATCAATATTATCATAGTCTGAAAATGATGGAACCAAAAGGGAAACAGTATGAAGAAGGCATTTAAGATTGCACAACAAGACTACACGGTGTGTATACTGACTACACGGCATGTACCTCACTTTTCTTCCCCTGCCCGGGTCCTTCTACATGGACAAGCCACATGGGTCCCATTAAACAAAACTACACGATTTGTATATAATCTACACGGCGTGTATGGTGTAATTTTCCAACTGCCTGTGTTTTTTTGTGACACGGCCGACTACTCGGGTTGATACTACACGACATGTTACACCCACACACGGCATGTACACCACTCTGTCTTCCAGTCACACAGCTAAAACCACATGGTCTTTCACTGGTCAACACTACATGGCGTGTCCCACTGGTACATGGCATGTACTAGATGAGCTTCGCCGACCCGTGTTGTTAGTTACACAGCCAGATACACAGCTCCAACTACACGGCGTGTTCAATATACACACGACATGTACACGAAGGGGTTACATAAACCTGTGTTGTTAGTTACATGGTCGGATCCCAGGTTAGACTACACGGTGTGTTCCATAGTGGACAGGACGTGTATATATTATGGTCTCCCTTGTCCGTGTTGTTAGTTACACGAGCAGTCTCTGGGTCAACACTACACGACCTGTACGTCCAGTACACGACATGTTCACCCCAATCATTTCCCTTACCCGTGTCCCCTCCGACACGGTCTATGACATGGGAAGAGGCTAAACGGCGTGTACTTAGACAAAATGGCTTGTACTAAATAGTTTTCCTTTTCTTCCCGAACAGAAGAACATAGATGGCGTGTTTAATGTTTTACACGACGTGTATACTTGGTTTATGGACAGTATGCCTCAGAAACATCTCCATAACCCAAAAAATCTTGAAAAACAACACCCAAGTGGCAAATTATGATCCGGGAGGTCCCATACTCCCCAAAAATCAATGTTTGTCATCTTATATGTGTTCTTACCAGATAAACAGCCAATGAGCCACCAAATTTTGGTCAATGATGGCCCATACTCCCCAAAAACCAAAGTTTTAAATCCATTATATAAACATGATCACACATCAATACCCCATCACACAATAGGTATCACTCCTAGAAGATATCACCACATCATGATTTTACTAGCACAACATCTATCACAACAACATGTGATCTCTAATTCACCTACATGGCATGGAAACTATTCATGGAATTTGATTTCTGGCATGTTCCTAAATTATACAAGAGATGGCATACCCTCATCTCATCGGGTTGCACCTAATAGATCCCATGGATAAAATATAATCAGAAAAATACATGTACGTCACCCTTCGGTGAAAATCTATTCAACTATAAAATGGAAAAATCATAAAAATTGAAACACGAGGTAAATTGGCTTTTCCATATACATGGGTTAGCTAGGACTAGGCACAAATAATTACCGACTACTGTTCTCTTCCTATCCCTAACTAATGCTCTAAATAGTAAGTCAAAGAAAATAACTCCTCTGATACCACTTCAAAACGTCCCAGTTCCGGTTTCCACTCAACGGGTGCCCCAAACCCACTTCGCCACGTGACCTCAGATGCATTTCCCCAAATGCCAGAGGCTTCCGACTAGCAGTGAGGGCCCAGGTCTGATAGTGGGGAAACTATGCCCTCATTTTTCAAAGTGTAGTGCATCAGAATAAGTAAAACAAACATAAAACAATAACAAAAGAAATAAACCACACATATCTAAGATAAAAAACTACAGTAAAAACAACCAACAGTCATATATAATGCTGATGCAACATGCCTCAAGTTCTAAGGAAACAGCCAGAACATTTTACACAACAATACAGTACAGTACAGTATAGAGTATGACAAAGAAAAAAAAAGAAGGTAGCATTGCGAACCTAAGATCGGTCCCATGCTCCCCTACTCCTTGGTAGCAATCAAGTACCTGTAAAGGGACCTTAGCCCTTATCCATACCTACAGAAACATAATCTATTTGGACTGAAAAGCATGACCCAAACAGGGTGTGAGAAATAATCTCAGTAGGCACCCACCAAAGGCCCATGCTCAACCGTGTATAAACATGATTCAATAGTGTGAAAATGTAAATGAAATAAAGTAATAAGTACTTAAAAGTCACTAACATTACTAGTTATATTTCAATTTAACATTCATTTCATTACTTATTATTGAGAAACCACCACAGTGAATTTCTATGTTAATAGTCAATGTCATCAGATAGGGAACCCTTACCCTCAGGTAAAGATAATCTTGCCCTCAGGCATAAAAGATATATACCTTAGGCTTACGAGGTGTCACCCATATGCACAGAGTCTATTGCCCATTGGCACGAAAGAAGTTTCCCATAGTCTAAGTAATACATCGCCCACAGGCTAATCGCAACACTTCCCTCGGGCTAAACAAGTAATCGGGCCATGCCCAACATGTAAACAAGCAATACACATTCAATGTAAATACAATTCCTCTCAAGGAAATTAAATAATCATTATTATAAAGGAATACCCTCGGGTATCCTGGACCAATGGCTAAACAAAGGAATGCACCCCCAGGGTGGTCCTTGATTCAAGCTGCAATCCCAAACAGCAGTTTATTATAACATTTAAATTACCTAATCAATTCTAGGTATTTAATTCAACAAGGCCTCAGCCTTATGACACCCCAACATGGGTACATAGCACAAAAATACACACAACGCACAATAGTTCAAAAAATAAACACCAAGCCACCTACCTTAAAAGACCTTGATCAGTATACTCGAACGACGTTCCACGTATCATCCCAGAATGAGGTAGATTTGATGTGAAAGAAAACTTTCTTAAACCCAAATAACTTCTTTTAGAGGAAGAATTGGCAAGAACTATGCCAGGACATGAGAGGGCTTACCCGTGCGATTCCAACGAGATCGTCCGAGGCAGAAATGGATTCCTGACCCTCGATCTGGATATCCTCGAATATTCGGTCGTCCCTTCCCATGATCCCATCCGATTATAAGCCTTCACTATGACTAGGGCTGGCTACTGCCCATTTTATGCGAAAAAAATAAAGTACACAGTGTGTACTTCTGAGTACATTGAGTGTACTTCTTTCATTTAACTGTTCATCTGGCAACACCGCCAAAATTTTCATTTTTCGACATGAGTACACGGTGTATATTCTAACTACACAGCATGTATTATCACCCAGTTGGTAGCTGCATCCACCGTATTCTTAATTCTCTTGCCGACTGACTACACGGCGTGCAAAGGACCATGTCACGGTGTGTAGTCGGTTTTTACACCCTTAGTCGTCAGCATAGATACACACCCTATGTACTTATCCCAAATAGCCAAAAGTGCATAGCGTTTTTAAAAGTATAAGGCATGTAGTCCCAAAATTTAGGATTTTTCCCCATTTCCCTTATTTTCTAAAAAATACATAAGGAAAAGAGAAAAAAAGAAACCCGTACCTCAAAATTAAGAACCAGGTTCTTATATTCATATCTAAAGTAAAGTTGCCTAACGAAATATTAATGAAATTTAGATTACATGACAATAAATAATTAGAATCTTCCATATTTTATTTATTTATATTTAAATATAAAAATATTTGTGTGATAAATGGATACATCTAGAAACTGCACATGATGAGGGGATACTTGTAGGTTTAGGAAATGTCACCCATTGGGTAGGATTAATTCTATAGTGGCTCAATATCTTTTTCCCCACTCTAAGAAATATATAGAGTTACATTGGTTAAAAAATATCACTAAATGATGAAGAGAGAAGAAAATTTGTTTTTTCTACTACCATGAGTGATATAGTTCATGTTACATGTTTGGAAGCTAGATATAATAGTTTTTAAATTGTGTTTTTAAATTTTTAATGTCATTTCATAAGGTGATGTCTTTGAAGGTGAGGTTATAAAAATGTTCTTGACATCAGTTTTAATAATCGATTTCAAAATTGAAATTTTTTTATTTTTAAAATCGATTTTCAAAAAATCAATGTGAAATATCATATTAATATCATTTTTTTAAATATATTGTTAGAAAAGATATTTTTCATGTTAGTTATTAGAAAACTGGCCTGAAAGACTTATTTTCCTTTTAGGTTTTTCAAAAAATCTACGTTAAAAAACTAATTTCACATCGGTTTTTAGAAAATTGACATTAAAATCATTTTAAGGTCATTTTACTAAAATCGTAATGATAAGATCTCATCATCTTGTAGAAAATTTACTAGTATTTGATTTGATAACTCATAGATCTCAAAATGAGTTTCGAATAATAATTTATGACTTTTAGAGGTTGGATATAATTTTTTCCAAGAAAATATCTATGGAGGAAACTATAGCTTCGTCTTAGAATTAATTTTATAATCCAAAAGAGGATTTTTATTTTTACCATGATATGATGAATTATTTTTTATTAATATAAAATTATAATCACTCATCGGTTTATTGAATAATAAAACTAATCATACAAAACATAAATCATGGGAAAATAATTACAAATACCATGATGATATCGTCAACAGAAGAAATAGTGGATTCATAATGAAGATAAAATGAGTTGATTCTGTGGAACATTTATGGTTGGAAGAATATATAATTAAATTAATATATGTGTAGAATGAAAACATATAAATGAGTTGGTAAAAGAAAATATGGTTTTATTAATTTAATGTAGCAATTTAAAATTTTGAATCTATGGTGTGGTTTTTTTTGAATTCCATATGAATGGGATATTTAAATTATACTTCACATCTAACATAAGATGACCGTTATAAAAATTTATTTAAATTTTCATTTTTCTGTTTTTTATCATAAAACCAATTTTAAAAGTTAGTTTTTCATGTGGTAATTTTGATAACCGATGTGGAAAACTATTGTTTGCTATTGGTTCGTGAAGAAAATCGATGTACAGACATTTTTCACATTATTATTCAAAATACCGGTGTGAAAAATGTCTTAAGATATATAGTTCATTTCCCAATATTCAATTTTACTAGTTGTTGAGATTAAACATGGTTACTTATCAAACATTATTTTCATAGTAATTTGGAATTATATAAGAAATTATTTTGATATGATAATCTTCGAACGAACAAGACTTTGATCCGTTACTCCATTTGAGCTCCTAGACCGTTCAAATAAAATTATGGGAAATGAACTACATATTTTTAAATATTTTAAACATCACTTATGAAATAACAGACATGAAAATGTAATGAATATGGGATAATCATATCGATTATTAAATAATTGATTTGAATCCCCATTTTTTCACATTGGTTATTTATAACTGATTGTAAAAATTTATGAAAGTTTATTTTTCATGTTTGTGAATATATAAACAACGTGATAAGGTGGTAAAAATATATTTTTCACATTGGTTATATATGAACTGATGTGGAAAGCTTGTTTTTAGATACTTTGACATCTGTTCTAAAAAACTAACCTAAAAAATAAAACTTTATAAATAGATTTTTTTACTTGTGGGGGATACAAATAAAAACCTACACTTTATGAGGGAATACCTGTATGTTCAGGAAATATCACCAATTGGGTAGTTTTAGTCGACATCAACCATATTTTATTTATTTATATATAAATCAAAAAAACATTGTCTGATGAGGGTCCATATATAAAAATATTAGTGTGATGAGGGGAAATTTATTAGTTCAATAAATATATGTAATTGGGTCAGTTTAATTGGAATTTATAATATTTTATTTATTTATATTTAAATATAAAATCCAGTGCATGATGAGGAGCTACATCTAATAACATGCACATGAAAAGGGGAAACCTTTTTGTTTGGGAAATATGACTAGTTAAGTAGGATCGTTGAAATGTGAGTCGACTTATATTAATTTAAATATAAAAACATGTGTGTGATGAGGGGATACTTATAGGTTTCGAAAATATCACCAATTTGGCAGGTTTAATTTTTTAGCTTCTCAGCCACATTTTCCACATTCCAATTACAATACTAAATTTTATTTGGTATGAAATACCACCAAATGAAAAAAAATGTTGAAACTACAATTAGATTAATGAGTTTGTGAATATAAAAATAGTGAATTTAAGATTGAATTGAAAGTTGAGTTAGTTTATATTTAGTTAAATCTAAAAAACAATACATAATGAGGGGTACATTTAAAAACATGCATGTGATGAGGGGATACTAGTAGGTTTTGTAAATATCAATAATTTGTAGGATTAATTGTACATTTTTTCAATAACTTTTTCCACAATCCAATAACAATATATTATTTTATCAGGTAGTAAATATCACCATTTGAAAAAAAACAATGTTGAAACTATAATAATTCTTATGATGTTATGTTCTTAAAAAGACTAAATTTAATATATCTTTGATAGGTGAATTGACTTATTTTCTTGTCTAACATGTTTTGGAGTTGAAAAATGGATACTCCATCTCCTAAACGAAGTGTTCCAATGAAATATTGATTATTTTTTTCTTACATGTCTACAAATAATTTCTGTCACCCATTTTTTATTTATTTATATTTATATCTAAAAACATACACGTGATGTGGGACTACATCTAAAAATATTAAAATGATTTGGGGATACTTGTAGGGTCTTGAAATATCACCAATTGGGTAGGATTAATTTTTTAGTGACACTTCAAATTTTTCCACATTACAGTAACAATACAGAGTTTCATTGGGAAAGAAATATCTACTTTTTGAAAAAACTGTTGAAATTGTGATACGTTTGATGTTGTTATTTACTTACAAAGGATGAATTTAATATTTGATTGATTGGTCAATTGACCTATTTTATTTTCTTTCTATTTTTTGAGATGAATAATTGTGCATTCATCTCTAATGTAAAGTGTGTCAATGAAATATTGATGAAATTTGGGTTGCAGGAAACAAATAATAGGTATCGTCCATAATTTATTTAAAAGGTTATACTAAAAATCACTGATGATGTTATAATTCAAGTAATAAAATAGTTTTTTTTAAATTTGGTTTTTTATATCATTAAAATCAGTTCTTGAGGTGACGTCTTTGAAGATGACATTGTAAATATGTTTTTTATTTTCGGTTTCAATAATCGATGATTAAAATGTTTTTTTTATTTTTCACATGAGGTTTTTAAAAATTGATGTGAAAGACCATCTTAATATCTGTTTTTTTAAGAAATATGTAAAAATATATTTTTCATGTCGGTTATTTGAAAATCCATGTGAATGACATATTTATAATGTAAGATGTTTGAAATCCAACATTAAATATCTGTTTTGACATTAGGTTTTAAAAAACTGGTGTTAAAATTTATTTTTAACATTGTTTTTTTTAAAACCATCAATAAAAGAGCTTATCATATTTTAAATAATTTCCTCGTCTTTGATTTCACTTTTCATAAAGCTCAACAGGATTTACAGATCAAAATTTATGATTGTCTGATGTTGGATATACTATTTTTTTTGAGGAACGATCTCTTGCCTAATCAAATGTTGCATCATAGAATTAATATTAGAATAATAAAAAAATATTTTAGTTTTATAATGATATATAGATTTATTTTAAATTAAAATAAATTAAACATCATTCACAGGTATATCAATTAAAAAACTAATCATAAAAAACATAAATCATGGAAACATAATTACAAATACCTTGATGAAATTACTGAAAGAATAAATAATGGAATCATGAAGAAGACAAAATGAGTTGAGTCAGTGGAATGATGATTGTTGAAAAAATTTATCATGAAATACATATATATTTATAATTAAAACATATAAATAATATGGTAAAAGAAAATGAGGGATTATAAATTTTTGGCGGAAATTCAAAATTTCTAATCCACACTGTAAAAAATTTTTAATTCTACACTGTATGGATAATAAAATTATCATTCACATTGTTTTTATGATAACCATCCTGAAAAAATATTAAACTTATCAATTTTCATGTAGTTTGTTATAATACTGACTTGAGAAGTTAGTTTTTTTACATTAGTTATATGATAACTAACATGGAAAACTAGCTTTTAATGTCAGTTCTTGAAAAAACTGATGTTAAAATCATTTTTCACATTTTTTTAAAATAAATATGTGTGAAATTTTTTCTAAAAATGTATTTTATTTCCCAATAATCAATTTCACTGATCTTAATGATGAAACCGAGTTACAGATCAACTGTTATGGCCATTATAAGTTTGACTTCTTTAAGACATCATTTAGAGATGATCAACTTCTAATGGCCTTAACATTTGATCCATTACTCAGTTTGAGCTCCAAAACTAGTCAAATTGATGAGTTGAAAATTTAATACATGATTTTAATAGTTTTAATGTCAGTTATCAAATAAAAGATGTGAAAAACCAATTTATCAAGTCAGTTATTGAGAACCGACGTGAAAAATCGATGAAAATTGATTTTCACATTGGTTATTATATAACTGATGTGTGAAGGTGGTGAAAATGGATTTTTCACATCAGTTATATAGGAATCGATGTGATAAGGCAATTTTTATAGATTTTCACAATGGTACATACTAGAAAACTAGAAAAAATTTATATTATAATTTTTTTTGTAATAGTGCAGGCTACATCTAAAAACATGTGCATGATGAGGGATACATGTTAGTTCTAGAAATATCACTAATTGGGAAGGCTTAAGTGGCGTTAGACATATTTTATTTATTTCAATTTAAATATATCAACATGTAAATGTTGAGGTTCTATGTCAAAAAACATGCACATGATTAAGGGATACTATTAGTTTTAGGAAATGTCAGCAATTTGATAGGTTTAATTATTGTCACCCATTTATTTATTTATTTATATTTAAAAATAAAAACCTATGTATGACGATGGGATACATCTAAAAAATATTCATGATGAGGGGATACTTATTGGATCAAAGAGTATCACAAATTTCATAGGTTTTATGATATGTTAGGTGACTTTTATATATTTAAATCTAAATACATGCATGTGATTAGGGGATATCTCTAAAAACCTTCATATGATGTGGGTCTATTTGTAGGTTCATGAAATATCAAAAATTGGGTAGGTTTAATTCTACAGTAGCGCAACCAATTTTTCCACATACCAATAATAATATAGAGATTCATTAGGTATGAAATATAACCTACTGAAAAAAAAATTTATGATACTATAATAATTTTTATGATGTTATGAGTATAAAAAGGACAAATTAAAGATTTCATAGATATGTCAGTAAATGTATATACATTTAAATAAAAAAACCTATGCATGATGAGGGGATACATCTAAACATTATCGTGTGATGAGGGGCTACTAGTAGGTTTAGGAAATATCACCAATTAGGTAGGATTAGTTCTACCGTGGCTCAACTTCTTTTTTCACAATACAATAACAATCTAGAGTTTCATCGGGAAATAAATTTCACCAAGTGAAAAAAAACTGATTAAACATCAATAATCTTGAATAATTTATAAACATATAAAGGATGAATTTTATATGTCATTAATAGGTTAATTGACTTATTATATTTTCTTATATGTTTTGGAGATGTTAAATTGCACATTCAACTCCTATGTAATGTTCGCCAATGGAATACGGAAAAAATTTGGGTTACAGGAAAAAATAATAATTGGAATATACCATTTTTATTTATTTCTATATATCTCTAAAATACTACTTGTGATGAGGGGATACATGTAGGTTCATGAAATTTCACCAATTGGGTAGGTTTGATTCTTTATTGGATCAGCCACATTTTTTACATTCCAATATCAATATAGAGTTTCCATTGGTATGAAATATCCCTAAGTGACAAGAAGTGAAGAAAATTTGGTTTGGTTGCTACCAGGATTGATATACATCATGTAATATGATGGGATTTTATATATTCGAGTTCTCCAAAGAAGACATCTGATGGATATTAAGAGAATATCTAGGGATATAAAATATTCAACTATACTTGGTTAATGATATATAATTCTAGTGAAAAAATAGGTTTTTTATATTATTAACATCTATTCATGAGGTGATGTATTTGAATACGAAACTGTAAAAGTGGGATATATTAGTTAAAAAATAACCGATGTGAAATACCATCATAATATCAGTTAAAAAATTGTTAAAAATGTATTTTTCACTTTAGTAATTTTTAATACCAATGTGGAGGACTTATTTTTCACATATTTTTTTCATGAAATCGTCTTAAAATTTATTTTTAACCGTAGTTTTTCAAAAACATAGAATAAAATTCATTTTTAACATCTGTTTTATGAAAATAACATGAAAAATTTTAATCAGCTTGAATAAAATTCCCTATGCTTGGATTTGACTGGTCTTAAAGCTCATATGGAGTTACATATAAAAAATTTTGACTGTCAAAAGATGGATATATTAATTTTCTGAGGAAATATCTCATTAGGCATCCAAGAATAATCTAAGAATGAATTTCAGAATCAGAAGGAATATTTTTATTTTTACCATGATATAAATAATTATTCTTCATTAATATAAAATAATAATCATTCACTGATATATTAATTAAGAAAACTAATTATAAGAAACATAAATCCTTGTAAAATAATTACAAATAACTTGACGAGATCACCTAAAAAAGAAAGAATGGATTCATTAGGAAGATCAAACAAGTTTAGTCGGAAGAACAATGATAGATGAATTAATTTATCATTAAATTAAGATATGTGTAAAATAAAATCATATAAATGATATTGTAAAGGAAATCAAAATATTATATATAGTAGTTGGAAATTGAAACTTTTGATTCCACACTGTAAAAAAATTGTAATTCTACATTGGTGGTGTTGGTCATAGTACGATCTCAAGAGAGGGTGAATTGAGCTCCTATAAAAATTTCTATTAAATTTTTTGTTTAAACGCTTCTTCCAATTTAAAATAAAACTGGCTAGTTAAATGATGTAGTATAATTATAATAGTGTGACTCTTCAAATTGTTTCCCGAAAGATTGATTAATTATTATATTTAATAATCTGATATATTGATACAACATTTGAAACTACTCTAATAATGAAAAATAGATATATCTACTATCCCAGACTAACTATCAAAGTAGAAAATTGTTTTTTGAAAAATGAATTAAAATAGAGAAAGGCTTAGTTGAAAAAGCATCAAATATTAAAAAAGAGGTTTAGTCTAGAGAAAATATGTATTCCACTCCAATTAGTGAACACCTACCACCAAGAAATTTATAAAAATAAATATTTTGATCCACAACTTGGATCGATGTTAACACAATAGTATATATACTTTTCAGGTCATAAGAACTCTACCACTGTTCTTTATGGGAAGAAAAACAACCAGGACACATAGGACATTTTCCACGGTTCAACATGGGATTGACCATTGTAAAAAGATAGATGTTTGATGATATCTAGTATTCCTTAGTTTAGAGTAGGATACAGTGTTTTTTTAAGTACAGACACACACACTAATCAAAATTTTAGCTAAATACTACATAATGGAGCATAATATACTAATAAGGGACTATAGATTCTCTGATTGTTATTCAATTCATCTCTAGACTCTCTAATGTATCAGATTTGAAGCTCAAGTCGTCTTCTGGAAACAGACACTGAAAACAGAGTGTCCTGGTGCACTGGGATCTATATTCCTGGAGGGTGAGATGTTCTTCTCATATGGTTTTGTTTTATGTTGTTAAAATGATGGAACAATGATGTTTAGCAGTAATCTAGTCCATAGTAAGTAGGAATGACAAATTCCCCATGTGTTCTTACTTTCTGTATAGTGCTAATGAGAGATCTGCTTATATCTTCTTGTGTATATGGGTATGTGTGAGTCTTCTTGTGTGTTTATCTTTTTCCTACACTCTTATCTATATATATTCATAAATCCAAAAAATGTGAATGTATATGGTAGACACAGTACATAATATTTCTGAATTCCTCATTAATTGTGTCCACATAAAGGGATTAAATTAATCAGTCTCATTGAAACACTCAAAATATGATAGAAAGAAGATTAAGTAAATGAAATTTTAAAGAGTGTAACAGTGAGTCCTTAGTTTTTATCTCCTTTTGTTGGTGACTCGTTCCATCTATGTGCCATTTAGTTGACCTTTCCAGTCTTTGGTGACTCATTTTAACTGTGAATGTCTCCTTGAATCACTAGCACCATTAATCAGTAGGTCATTTGTATTAAGGTTAGTTCATCTGCAACGGTACATCACTTGAATTAGTATGTCATCTTTGTCCATAGGTCATTTTCATTGGAAGGACATATATAGTGGTTGGTTATATACGTCGGTAGGTTATCAGTCGGTGAGTTAGTTGAACTGATAGAATCTCATTTCTTCTGTCGGTGTCAATCTGTTATACTTAGAAATTATTTTTCTTTGGACTGTCTTACAACATAAATAATAACATAATGAAAAATATTTATATGAGATCATAGATATAAATAATTTAACATATAAAAAATTAAATAATCGTAATTGAAGTCTTTATATATTATTAATGGATGTTGACATGATTTTGGATTATTAAAACTATGAATATTAGATATAGTGTACAATAGTCTCTTATGGGGAAACAATCTCCCCCTTTTTGATGCTCACATATCATGGCATTATTTAGTACAAGAATTTGATGTGGAATGAAATCATTTTACTAATAATATAACATTATTGATGACAGTATATAATATATAGATAAGTTATATAGATAAAATAAATAAATAGTAATGATATGAAATAAATATAACATATAAAAGAGGGATATTAAAGGATGATTAAATAATGATAATTCCAAAAAAAATCTCCCCCTTTTTGGATTATCAAAAAGAAAATTGGTATAAAATAAATAAAAAGTGTCATAATGGAATAGATAAAATATAAATAGATGAAAAACAAGAACAAATGATTCCATTAATCAAAAAAGTACAATGTGTTACAAGTCTTCAAGTAGAAATAGTAAAAAAACAAAACAACCCTATCATAGAAAGATCCACACTATGACTGAGGATTAAGAGGTTCATTCCCTTTCACATAGGGATAAATAGATGTTACAAAATGTGGGGGATGATAAACTTGAGGTTATGAATTAATTTTCAAAGGAGGTTGGATCACTCCTTCTGGAACATTAAGTACAAGTCTAGGTTTGTGTTGATATAACACATGAGGTTGAATCTGTTCTTGGATCACTGAAAGAATCTAAGTTAATGTGTGAGAGAATAAAATTCGAGGTGGATGTACTGATACAGGAGGTCCAAGAGGTGCATAAGTAGGCACTACAATCTCTTCACATTGTATATGAAGGAATGGATTTAACAGCCTAATGAAATCTTTAACAAAATCACCGTCCTACTTTATTGTTTTCTCTAATTCATCCATATTCTCTATAAATTTGTCCAAAATAGGAGTGATGTATTTCAACATCTATACATTATCTTTAAAAGCTCTAGTGACTGGAGGCAATGATTTTTATCTGTCAAATACATAAATAGAGTTGTCATCTGAAATTTGGTAATGATGTTTTTGAAATAGTATCCAACATTTTCTATTATCTGAGCATTAGCAGTTTCATAACTATTGGAATAGAATCTAACCATATCATGAACATGATCACTATATTTATCAATCTTTTTTATTTTTACCAAACCATAAGAATCCTAATTTTCATGAAAATAATCTTTTACAAGAGTTCTGACTACCTTAATGTCCAGATTCTGAGAGGGCTAACTAGATGTAGAAGGAATATTAGTAGGAGATGAGTTATGAGTCCTCAATGTTTTAAGAACAGTCTCTACACAACCATTACAATTTTAGTTGAAATAATTTATTGTATAAGCAATCCCATTAATTTCGTTTATTAACATGGTAGTCCATGAAGCTATTGTCTCAATAGTTCTAATTAGGTTGGGTTGAATCTCTCCAATCACTTTCTTTGTAACATTAGTTGCATCAGCCGCGCTTATTCCTACTGTATGACATGTAATAGAATCTACTTGCCTAGACTTCCTCATTTATACTATTGAATATCTCAGATAGTGTAATTCATCCATCACCTCAGTGTTTTCTCTTTTAGTTGTTTAAATTTCACGCACCATCTAATATTGAATATATTTGCATACAACTGAATAAACATTTTCATTAAAACATTCACAAACTTCTTTAGTGATAGAGTCAGTAGAAAGGGTATTGTCCATTGTTTCCCTTGTAACATGTACAAAAACATCATCCTATGAGTCTTCATAATCTAATATAAGTGCTACATACCCATGATTCGTTGCACATTCAACCATTACATCATCATCCAGAGGAGTGAGAGTGTCATGTATTACACTTCTAAGTTAATTCTCTTCACCATCTTCATCTACCCTTTCATGAGGATCCCCCTCAATCTGAGCTCTCCTCATTGGATTCTCATCATCAACCTGAGGTCCCCTTAATTCAAAAACTAATTGAGTTGCATGAATTGCTTGAGCTTCCAAATAAACAACAACTTTATCTAATTATCTTATTTTAACAACAACTTTAGGAGGTTCTTCCAACATATCCTAATCCACAACATCAACCATTTCAAAATTTTCACCTTGATCATCTGTATGATGGTAATTATCAATTTTACTTATTTCATCATCATCATGTCTTGATACATTATCTTCATTTACACTTCAATAACTATATTTTTCACCTTCTTCCATTTCAATTCCACTTCTCATTTCATCATCTTCACATTCTTTTATTTCATTCGATCCACATGATCTACGTACATATTCCACACTACCTGATATTTCTATCTCCTCATTTCTATTGACTTCATGTGTGGGATCATTAGAGGGTCATGCAAGTGGAGGACTAGGAGTTCCAAAAGAAAAAACTTTACGGTGTTTAGTTGTGTCAGGATCACTCATATCATCGATAGGTGACACCTGAACACTAAAAGGAGTCGAAGGCTCTTCTTATTCTTTTTATGAAGAGTAAATAGCTTCACCATTTGGACCCATGCTAGGATCATCCTTATTCTTAGGACTAGTTGCATAATCCACATGATTTAACTTTTCATAAATATTATCTTCATCTCCAACCCATTCTCTCTTTCATGGGTTCCAGTTGGGTTTCATCCTTTTAAAAATCTCTTTACTATGGCAGATCCCACTGCTATTAGAAACAACCTCTTCTCTATAATTTACTCAACCTTTCCCTTGAACACAGATGAGATCATTCTTGTTTATATAATGGAAATGGTTTTGCAGTAAGGTTTGATTGATTCATTCATGTGCACAACAAGGTATCTACATATTTTTTTATAGATCCCTCTTCTTAGTAGATAAAACAAATAGTCATATCGATACATCAGAGGGGAAAATTCCCCATTTTTGGGATAGATCAGTTGCAAAACAAAAATAAACAAGATTATACATTCTCTACAAAACACTGTAGTAATGGGTCTTCTGTGCTCATAAATTTTAGTAATTTTCTTCAGAGTTGTCTCAAAGTAGAACATATCACTCTTAGGTGGAGATGTACCATGATAATAATAAAATACACCTTCATGGGTAACTCTAACACATTAATCCCATTTTCTTGAATAGAAAGATATTCTCTTCCCTTTCACTATGGACTTTATCCAGCCAACATCACATCCTTCAAGAAGGAACTCCATATTCTTGTAAAATTCATGAACTCGATTTAGGTAAAAGAGTATTTAATTACATGATAACCACTCAAGCCATCCCTAATCTTTTAGAACCTTGATCACCAGTGATGTTCTTTCTAATATCCATTCAACAAAAACTACTTTTTCATGTGTTACAAAACTTTTTTCTAGAGTAGTATTTACATGCCCAAAACATTTTATTGATTCAAAATTCCATTTCTTATAAGCACAAAACATCCTACCATCAATTACTTGTATCACATGTGACGTTACAACATTTTAATCTAGAGGTTCAAAAGTGAAATGTCAGGGTTAGATAGACCAATGGCTGAAAGAGTGTAGGTTTAAAAGAGTAGAGTGGATCAATTCAAAGTTATACAATTCAAGACTTTTGAAATTAAAAACTCATGAATCCATGAAATGGGTTCAAAAAATCAATAAAACAATGTAATTTTGGTAAAAACATAAAATAGTAGTGATTCATTGGTGTTAGCATGATAGATTTCTCATAACACTAATGGTGTTGACATAAATAGGAGTCGATGTCAGTGTGAAAGGGTATCAGCATAAAAATGTATCAGTGTAATCATGACAACTTTTTCGGCATGATATAGAATTGGTGTGGGCATGACAACATTGTTGGCAATCATAGCATAAGTGTCGGCATGAAAACTATGTCATTATTACAAAGCATCGGTGTCAGAATTACATTTTTATCATCATATAGTCTGTTTTGGTATGAAAACATCACATAAAATGGTCAAAGGAATAGTGACACAGGGACCTGCAGATTGAGAATTCATAACTCCTGTCAAATTTAGTTCATTCTATTAGTGTTCAATGGCTTAGTGAAAATGTCAGCAAGCTAATGTTTAGTGCCTATAGAATCTAAAGATAAATCACATTTTGATATTGGTATCTCAAAAATTTTTGACTTAAGTCAATGTGTTTTGACCTAGAATGTGAAATAAGAATCATTGAAATATTAATATCACTTGTGTTATCACAATTTATAGGGGAATGTCTGAATTGAAATCAATATTATACTAATTTTTGTTTAATCCCCAAACTTTATGCACAATACTATCACTAGATATGTATTCATCTTCAGAATTGTATAATTTATTATAATTTGGTTTCTTACTACACCATTAAACTACCGAATTTCCACAAAAAGTGACATGTGTTATATTTTCTGTTTCTATCTTATATATTGCCACAAAAATTAGCATCTAAATAACTCACGAAATCAAAAGTATGTCATCTAGGATAGAATACTCTTAGGTTGGTAGTATATATGTGTTATTTAAAAACCTGTTTAACTACATGAAGATGAGATTCTTTTGGGTTTTCTTGAAAATGTGTGCACATGCATACACTAAACATAATATCTAGAGGAAAAGATGTTAAGTAGAGTAAGCTTCTAATCATTACAATGTATGTGGTTTGATTAATAGATTTACCATCTTCGGCACAGTCCAACTAACAAGTCATTCTCAACGGAGTGTCACTACTCTTAGTGCATTCAGAACAAAATAGTTTTAAAATATCCTTAGTATATTTACCCTGACTCAAAAAAATACATTAATTATTTTGAAATATTTTAAATTCAATATAGAATTTTGGTTCACCCATTAAACTCATTTTAAATGCACTTTGCTGTATCTTTAAAAAAACAACACATAAATAATTTTTAGAAGATCCCAAAATAATATCATCTTCAAAATCATTCACTACTAGAACATCTTTGGAAGTTATATTTATAAAGAGTGTTGGATTAGAAATACCTTTTGTAAAACATTTAGAAATAAGAAAAGTAATGATACTATCATTCCATGATCATGGATCTTTTTTTAATCCTTATAATGCTTTAGTTAATTTAGAATCTTTATTTGGAAGATGAGTGTTTGTAAATCAAGGGGTATTTCCAACAAAATTATCATTAACTATAAACCAAATTAGAAATGCACTCAGGAAATCCATTTGATAAAGTTTGAAATCTAGGTGTGCTACATAGGCATGACTAATCTTAATGGCCACAATTCTATCTACTAGTGGAAATGTTTCCTCATAATCAATTATTTCTTCTTGATTATAACCTTGTGAATCCAATATATCTCTGTTTATATCTATGTTACCTACCTCATGTATTTATTCCTGAAAAAAATATGGTTCCTATAGTCAATGTGTCTTTCAGTCTATCTACATGTTTCCAAAAACAATTTCTTTCAAACTAATTTAACTCTTTATTCATATCCATCACCCAAAATTAATTATTGATAGTATAAATGATATTATTAGATTAATGTTGTGATAGAAAATCATGATGTTAAACCTAATTTCTTAGAAAATATGTAGTTTGTGTTTTTTTGTCTAAATCTAAATCAATATAATCTAAAGGGTAGTTTTTGAGTGTTATAACATGTCAGAAAACAAAGGCCTAGTCACGGTAGATTCTTCAATAGGTTCAAGATCATTATGGCTTGAATCTAGAGAATTTCTTGAACTATTTTTTTAATATATTTCATTAGAGGTTGGAATGAATATTTTGTATTAATTTTCATGTTTGACTTTTCATCCTCAATATTTTATAGAGAAGTCTTTGCCTTATGTGGACATGTCTCATCAAACATGACACCTATAGATTCTTCCACACATTTGGTTATCTTATGGAAGACTCAATAGGATTTACTGGAAGTTTAATAACTTAGTAAAATTACTTTATCACTCTTGGAGGAGAATTTTTCCAAAATATATTATTTTATGAACATAGAAATTCCAACAAAAAACAATAAAGTAGTTAAACTTGGGTTTTCTATACTTCCAAAACACATAGGGAGTTCTTTTAAGGATATTTATAGTCAAGAATATATTGATTATATATCATTTTGTATAGAAATATTATTCAAAAAGGTATATAGGTAGGTCAAACTCACTAATCATGGTTCAAGAAATTTTATATGGGGTTCTATTTCATTTTTATACAACTCTATTTTTCTGGGGTTTCCTAGTATCAGAGAAGTTATAACAATAGCCAATTTGTGAGAGAAAGGTTTCGATATCATGGTTTTCAAACTCACAGCCATGGTCACTTCTTTTTGTTTTGTCTCAAAGGCCACTAATATTATCTAAATCCCTATAATACTTGGTATGATGAGATAATGTTTCACTTTTTTGAGACAAGAAAAATAACCAATTATATCTAGAGTAGTCATCTACAAGAAAATATACATAATGCTTTCTATGTGGAGTTGAAACTCTAAAAGGTCCAAAAAAATACATGTGATCCAACAAAAGAAGTTGAGAAGTTGAAACTTATTTCTTTGGTTTGATATATATTTTGTGACATTTTCTATTTCATCAATGATTAAAAACATTTAAATTTGGAATGTCTTGTTTAGGTACATCCTTAAATAAGCATGTTCTCATAATATTTCTACAAGAGTGTACATTGCAGTGTCCTAATATCCTATATTGAAGCCATTATTCAATATAAAAATCAATAAAGCATGAAACATTTTGAGAAATTAAATATCTAACTTAATAGAATGTACAATTTCATTCCTAGTAGAATAAAATAGTTGTTTATTTTTAGAGTTAAAAACATTGCATGCATCATTTTAAAATTCAACATTAAAACTGTCATAACATAACAAAGCTATAATAAGTATATTTTATTATAATCCATTAAAAAAATAACTATAGAAATTAAAACAGAGTTATAGTTACCAATAAATCTGAGGAAAATTATTTATCCTTTTTCATTGTCACCAAAGGTGACATGTCTACCATGAATCACTGTTAAGTTCTTGAAGCATGAGTAATATCTTGTATTGTGTCTTTAACATCCACTGTCCATGTACTATAAGCTTATAATGGATCTCTTCAAGTAGTTTCCCTACAAAACAGATTATACATGAAAAGTGTTTGGTGCCTGGATTTGTTTGGGTTCAGTAACTTTTTTAATAAGAGCTTTGGGAACCTACATTTGCTTTATGGGGTTTTTATAAGCATTGGGTAATGTATCTTAAAAAAATACTTTATTTGGTCTAGAAAACATTATATAGTAGAATATATTTCATATCTAGAACATGAAAAATATATTTCAGAACTAGTCATAAATCTGGATTTTCTAGATTTTGATAAAAAAATTAGTTGTTTTAATGTTTCTCTTTCCTGCTTGGTATATTATTCCAGTAGTATACATATAATCTACTTGTTTACCCATAATTTGAACTATGACTTAATTTCCATTTGAAAATTTCTATAGATCCCTTTTCAATTACTCATTTTATAATTTATGATCATTGTTCTCTTTATGGATTTGTTAATTTTTCTTTTTTTCCACAGGAAGATCATATTTAATAGTAGTTGTCGAAGCATGATATTTATTTAGATAATTGTATTTATATTCTAATTCATTTAAAGTGTCTTCTAGAATTTTTCAATATTAAAACATTTTCATATTTGTTCAATTTTCACAATCCCTTAATCTCTAGAATAATAGGAATTATGTTCAAGATAATTTAGTATTACATCATATGTGTTTGTCATAAAACACATATTTTCATTATCAGACTTTTCGTAGAAGGATTTTGAGTCTCATGATATATCCTCATAATCACTCCAATTTTCATTCATGGACATATTATACTTTTTGTCCTTACCATAATACTTCTTCTTGTAAATTATATTGGGACAGTAATCCTTTACCTATCCTTTTCTCTTAAATTCATAATAGATTATTTCACTAGAAGTATCACCATTCTTCCAATCCTTTTTCCAATGGCCATTATGATCATACATAGCTTTGTAGTTGGGATTTATAATGTTTTAATTCTATCTATAATATTTTCAATAACATTTGGCTATGTGAGACATCTCATCATCATTATATGTTGATGATTGGTCATCACATTAAATTTCAATTTCATCTTGAACTTTGTCCTTCTACATGGAGGCAGTTGATTTGAAAGAAAGATATTTTATTTCGGGTTCATCGTCAACTTCTTTTTTATATTTTAATTCTTCCTCATACATCATAAACTCAAATTTCATCTCCTTTACTAGTAACTTGATAATGTCACAGGATTCACTGATTGATACAAATGTTCCTCTCCGTATATTTGGTAAGCATCTAAGTTTTCTCAACATTTTCTCTTTGGCTCTAACATCCCTTCCCAGAGATATCATGGTATTCACAATTTTATTAAACCTAAGATACATGTTTAAAATATTATCATAACTATTAATTTTAATTTTATCATATTTAAAAGTATATATGTTAAGTTGAATTTCCATAACACTAGATGTTACTTCATGTGAAACAGATAAATTGTCAGAAATTTCATGAGCTGATTTACATGAAAAAATTATATTAAACTCTTATTCATCTAAAGAACATAATTGGGAATCTTTAGAATTGAAATTATTTTTATATTTATAATTATTTTGGTCACCCCACGTATGCCTATCATTAGATGGAATCATATATTCATCTATAATTAAAGACCAAATCTCAAAACCCATACTTTCTAAGTACATTTTTATTTTAATTTTTCATTATGTATAATTTTTTCCATTGATGAATGGATGTCTATCTAGTGTAGAACCTTAAAATTTATTATCCATGATAATGAAATAGGATTTTAATGAACTAGAAATTTAGAACTGAAATAAATTTAAAGATCATTAAAATACAACTAAAATCACACATGGAGAAAATTTTAAAATAGATTTAGAATTTTGAAAACAAAAACATGAAAAACATTATATGATACTCAATTTTGGATAGAGTTGGATATTCAAGAGGGAGTGAATTGATTTCATATAAAAATTTATGTTAAAATATTTGTTCAAAATATTCCCACAATATAATATAAAAATTACCAGTCAACCAAGGTAGTAAAATTATAGTAGCTTGAATGTTCAAATGGTTTCTCATAAGATAGATTAATTATTATCTATAAAAATATGAGATATTGATACAAATTTTGAAACAAATATTATACGGTAAAATATATATAACTATTATCCATGACTAACTATCAATGTAAAATTATGTTTTTGGAATAATGAATTAAAATAGAGAAAGTCTAAATTAAAAACAAAGAGGATATAAAACAAGATGTTATGAAGCAAGAAGAGACTTATTCCTCTCCACTCGGTGATCGCCATCAACCACGAAATCTATATAAATAGATATTTTGATCCACACCTTGGATAATGGATAACTCAATAGTCCCCAGACTGTCCAGGTCACAAGACCTCTACCAAAATTCTTCATGGTATCAAAAACAACTAGGTCACACCATACCTCTTCCACAGTTCTATATGGGATTAACCAGCATAAAAAGATATTTGTTTGAGGATATCTAGTATCCTTTAGTTTTGTGTATGATACAGTGTGTGTTTTTATTATAGACACTCACTGCTTGAAATTTTACCTAAATAGTACACAAAAAACCAAAATATTTTCAGGAAGTATAAGAGGTGATTTAAGTGTTATTCAATTCAGATCTGGACTCTCTGATGTATCAGAAATGAAGCTCGAGTCTTCTTATAGAAACACACACTAAAAATAGTGTGTCATGGAGCACTGTGTTCTCTCTTCTAGGAGGGTGATATGTTCTTATCCTTTGGATTTTTTGGATACTACAGGGATGATGGGACATTGATGATCAATAGTTATCTGATCTACAATATGTTGAAGTGAATAATTCATATTGTGTTCTTCATTTCTATATACTACTCGTGGGAGGACTAATCATATATTCTTTTGTATATGTGTCTGCAAGAGTCTTCTTATGTGTTTATCTCTTTCAAGCACTCTTCTCTGTATATATATTCTTACAGCCCAATAATTTTCATGTCTGAGGTAGAAACAGCAAGTCATATTTCAAACAACCTTATTTAATATGTCTACAAAAAGTCATTAAATTAATCACTCGCATTAATACACTCAAAATATATCTGTCAGAAATAATTTGAAATAAAAGAATTTTTAAACAGTCTATTGGTGAGTCCTTAGTTGGTATCTCTATCTGTTGGTGACTAATTCAATCATTGTGTCATTTTTTTGGTCATTCCTTGCATTGGTGATTCATTGAATAAGTGACTCATTTTAACTATTGGTGAGTCCTTGTATCAGTAAAACCATGTATCTGTAGTTCATTTATACTGACGGTAGTTCATCTGTATAAATCAATCATTTCCATCAGAAGGTTATCTGTGGTGGTTGTTCATTTCTGGTGGTAGGTCATCTGCATCAAAAGGTCATTTGTTGGTGAGTTAGTAGAACTATCAGTATCTCATTTCTTATGCCGGTGTTAGTCTATTATACTTATAAAATATTTTAGTTTGGACTGTCTTATAACTGAAATGTTAATCGATTTTAAAAAATTTATATGAGATCATAGATAAACATAATTGAACATATTGAATCTTAAAAAACCATGATTGATATGTTTAGGCATGATTTAAATAAATTTATATGATTTGTGATTATTAAAACTATAAATACTAGAGAGGTTAGACTATAGTCTTCTATGTGCCAACATGTGGGATATTAAAATTAATATTCATATTGTTTTTATGGTAACCATCGTAGAAACCAATATTTTAACATCGGTTCATAAAAAACCAACATTAAAGGAAATGATTCATATAGGTTTTCAATTAAATGTATTGAAATTTTTTTTAAAACATTTATTTTAATTCCAAATCATTGATTTGACTAGTCATGGAGATCAGACGAAATTACCGATCAAAATCCTTGGTCATTGGAGGTTTGACTTCTCATAGAAATCATTTAGATATGGTCAATTTATAATGACAATAAATTTTGATATGTAACTCCATTTGAGATCAAATACTAGTCAAATAAAATCTTGTAAAAATGAGCTACAAGTTTTTTAACATTTTTAATGTTAGTTATTAAAAAACTGACATGAAAAAGTCATTAAGGTGGATTTTCATATTAGTTATTAAATAACTATTAATTAAAAGTAATGAAAATTTATTTTTCATGTCGATTATTATATAAATATCTTGAAAAATAGGTGATAATTTTTTTTCATGTCATTCAAATAAAAACCAATATAAAAAAATTCATATATTTTCATTTCAGTTCAAAAAAATCAACAAGAAAAATAATATGTAATAAATAGTTTTTTTACTAATGAGGGATACATCTAAAAACATGAACATGATGAGGGTACACCTCCAGGTTCCGGAAATATCCCCAATTGGGTATGATAAATGGCATCACCCCTATTTTTTATTTATATTTAAATCTAAAAACATGTCCATGACAAGGGGTTACCTGTAGATTCAGGGAATATAACAAATTGGGAAGGTTTAATTGGTATCAACCATATATTATTTATTTATATTTAAATAGAAAAACCTATACGTGATGAGGAGAGGCATCTAAAAACATGTGTGTGATGAAGCAATACCTATAGGTTAAGTAAATATCACCAATTGGGAATGTTCATTGATAGGTAAGTTGACTTGTATTTATTAATATCTAAAAACTTGCATGCGAGGATAAGCTATGTCTGAAAACCTACAAATGATTATGGGATACCAATAGGTTCATTAAATATCCCCAATTGGGATAGATTAATTCTTTAGATTCTCACCCACTTATTCCACATTCCAATAATAGTAAGGAGTTTCATCAGGTATTAAATATCACTAAATGATAAAAAAACATTGAATCTACAATTAGATTGATGAATTTATGAACATGCAAAGGCTCAATTTATGATTTCATTGATATGTGAGTTATGTTATATTCATTTAAATATTTAAACATGTTCTTGATTAGGGGCTACATCTAAAAACATGCATGTGACAAGGGGGAACCAGGAGGTTCATATTATAAAACCAATTGGGTAGGTTTAATTCAAAATCTTCTCAACCACTTTTTCCACATTCCAATAACAATATGTAGTTTCATTATGTAGTAAATATCAATAATTGTACCAAAAAACAATGTTGAAATAGAAATAAATTTGATGAAGTTATGAACATACAAAGGCTGAATTTAAGATGTTAATGATAGGCGAGTTGACATGTTTTATTGTATTACAATTTTTGGAAATGAAAAAAATTGTACATTCATGTCATAAGTAAATTGTTCCAATAAAATATTGATGTTATTTTGGATTTCAGGATAGAAAATAATTGGTGTTGTCCATATTTTATTTATTTATATTTAAATATAAAATCATGTGTGTGGGGAGGGGAAACATCTAAAAACTGCTCACAATGAGGGGATACTTATAGGTTCAAGAAATATCACAAATTATGTAGGTTTATTTATATAGTATCTCACACACTTTTTCCCTATTCCAATAATAATATGGAGCTTCATCAGGAAGGAAATATCTCTAATTTATGAGGAGAAAAGAAAAATTATTTTTCATGCTACTAGGACTGATATAGTTTATGTTACATGATTGGCTACTAAATATCAGGTTTTTCTAGAGAAATCAACAGATAGTTATTATGATAATATGTACTATGTAGAAGGTGCTACTAAGAATCGTGAATGTTATAATAATTCTAGTACAAAAATAGTTTTTTTTACATCTAATTTTTTATATTTGTAACATCAGTTCATAATGAAATGTCTTTGAAGGTGATGTAAATATGTTTATCATCACTGATTTTGATAACTAATGTTAAAAATATATTTTTTAATATTATTCACATTGGTTTTTAAAAAAACAATGTGAATTACCAAATAATAATATTTTATTGACGACATTAAAAGAGCTATTTTTCACGTTGGTTATTCAAAAAATATGTGAAAGAAATATTTTCACAAAAGTTTTTCAAAAAAAATGATCAAAGTAACTTTTAATGTCCTTTTTTCTAAACTCAAACATGAAAAATAATTATCTAGTTTTAGATAATTCTCTAATATTCTATATTTGTGGTCATAGAGTTGAAAATGATTTATGAATCAAATGTTACAACCACCATAAGTTGGATATAATTTTTTCCCAAGGAAAGATTTCATGAGGAATACAATGAATTGTTTTAGAATAAAATAGTCAAACAGAAGGAAGCATTGTAGTTTTACCATGATATGAGGAATTATTCTTCATTATAATAAAACAAGAATCATTCAACGATATGTAAATTAATAAAATTAATCACAAAAAAAATCATGGATAAATAATTACAAATACCTTACCAATATCACTGAAATAAGAAATATTGGATTCAAGATGAATAACTGATGAGTTGAGTTGGAGGAACGAAGAACATTTAAATAATTGATCATTAAATTAATTAATGTGTAGAATGATACATATAAATTAGATGGTAAAAAATGTGGTACTATAAATTTTATGTGGTAGTTGAAAATTTGGATTTCGCACAATACGAAATTGGGATTCTACATTGGCTGGATATTAAAATTATATTTCATTTTAGTTTTAGGATACAAATCCTGAAAATTTATTAAAATTTACAATTTTCTTGTCAGTTATCATAAAATAGATGACAAAAGTTGGGTTTTCATGTCGGTTTTATGATATCCCACATGGAAAAGTAGATTTTAATGTAGTTTATAAAAACAATGTTAAAAGAAAATTTTAATGTGGGTTTTTCAAAAACAAATGTAAATAATTTTTTTAAAACATTAAGTTTTTTTCTGATCATCAATTTTACTCATTGTGGAGATCAAATGGTGTTATGGATCAAAAGTTATGCCCATCAAAATTTTAAATACTCTAAGAAATCATTTACAGAGGGAAAAATTATAATGGCCATAAAATTTTATTCATAAAACAATTTTAGATCAAAGACCACTCAATTAAAATAATGGGAAATGAAATGTATGTTTTTTTAAATAAAAAATCAATTCATGTTTTTAAATTTCTTATGCGAAAAAGTCATTAAGGAAAAAAATTTACGTTAGTTATTTAGAAATAACAAGAAAAACTCATGAACATTGATTTTCATGTCATTTCATATACAACCAACATGAAAAATTAGTGAAAATTTCTTTTACAAATTCGTTATATAAGAACCGACATGGAAATTAAATTTTCAAATATTTTCACTATGATTCTAAAAATCCACTATAAAAAATGAAATGATATAAATAATTTTCTTAATAGTAGGGGGAAACATCTAGAAACTTTCTCCTGATGATGGGATTGTTATAGGTTCAGGAAATATCATCAATTGGGTTGGTTTCATTGGGTTTTCCCATATTTTTTCATATTAAATTCTAAAAACATGCGAGTGATAAGGGGATACATCTAAAAACCTGCATGTGATTTTGGACTACTAATAGGTTAATGAAATATCATAAATTAGGTTGGGTTAATTGGTTTCACCCATATTGTATTTATTTTTCTTTGAATCTAAAAAAACATCATGATGAAGGGATAAATCTAAAACCTTGAACATTAAGTGGGGATACATTTAGGTATAAGAAACATCCCCAATTAGGCAGGTTCACTAATAGGTGAGTTGAATTATATTTATTTAAATTAAAAACCTGTGCATGATGAGGGGATACATCTTAAAACCTATGCATGATGAGGGGATACATTTAGTTTTATGAAAAATCACCAATTAGTTAGGATTAATTATATAGTGGACAACCACTTTTTCCACATTCAAATAACAATACATATTTTCACAGGGTATTAAATGAAGGAAACTAAAAAAAATTCAAACAACAATAGGTTTGATGAAGATATACACATACAATGGATGAATTTATGATATAATTTGATAGGGGAGTCCACATATATTTATTTAAATCTAAACACCTACGCGTGATGATATCCTGCATCAAATAACATGCACATGATAAGGGGATACCTATAGGATTCTGAAATATAACCAATTGGGTAGGCTTACTTTTGCAGTGGTTAGATACCTTTTTCCATATTATAATTACAATGAAATGTCTTATCAGGTAGGAAATATTACCAATTAAAAAAATGTTAAAACAAAATTAACTTTGATGAAGTTATGAACATACAAAAGGATGAATTAAATATTTCATTAATATGTGAGTTGACATAAATTTATTTAAATATAAAAACCTATGCGTTATGATGAGATAAATCTAAAATAATATGGATGGTGACAGGATACCTATAGGTTAAACAAATAACACCAATTGGGTAGGTTTAATTATTAAGTGCCTAAGCCACCTTTTCCATATTCCAATAACATTATAGAGTTTCATTGGGTATGAAATATCACCTATAGTAAAAAAAAGTTCAAACTGTAATAAGTTTGATGAAGTTATCTACATATAAGGAAGGAATTTAATATTTCATTTATAGGTGAGTTAACTTATTCACTTTTATTACATGTTTTGGAGATGAAAAATAGAATATTCATCTCCTATATATAATATTCCAATGAAATATTGAAGAAATTAGGATTATAGGACAGAAAATAATTGGAATCACTAATATTTTATTTATTTATATTTAAATCTAAAAACATTTGTGTAATAAGGGGATTAATTTAAAAACCTAATCATGATGTCGGGATACTTCTATGTTAAGGAAAAATCACCAATTGCTTAGGATAAATTCTATTGTGGCACATCTGCATTTTCCACATTCCAATATCAATACTGTGTTTTATCAGGTTGGAAATATCATTATGTGACATGAAGTGAAACATAATTGGCTGGGATGCGACTATCATTGACAATGATGATGTTACTTGATTGACTGCTAGATATTAGAGTTGTCCAAATAAGTCATCTGATGGTTGTTAAGAGAATATCAGGGTATGTACTAGGTGCTACTAATCATCATTAATCATATTATAATTCTAGTAAAAAATAGGGGTTTTAAGTAAGTTTTTAATATTTTTAACATCAGTTCTTGAGGAGAAGTCTTTGAACTCAAAGATGTAAATATGTTTTTTAACATTGGTTTCAATAATCATTGTAAAAAAATTACGAATTTTCATGCCTGATTTTATAAAACCATCATGGATGACCATATTAATAGTTTTTTTTTTAAAATGATTTAAAATATATTTTTCACATCGGTTAATTGGAAACCAATATTAAAGTCCTATTTTTCATGTCGTTATTTGAAAAACTGAGGTGAAAATGTTTATCTACTTGTAGATTCTTATTAATTAATTTTAATGGTTTTAGAGATCAAACAAATTTACAGATCAAAATTCATTATGGTCAAAAGATGGATATAATTTTACTCTGACGAAAGGTATCATGAGGCATACAATGCTTTGTCTTATAAGGAATTTTAGAAAACGATAGATGTTTTTTAGTTTTACCATGACATGTAGAATTAATCATCATTATAATAAAATCATCATATTTAACTGGTATACGAATTAACAAAAACAAATCATAAAAAACAAAAATCATGGAAAAATAATTATAAATACATTGATGAGATCGCCGAAAGAAGAAATAGTTGATTCATGATGAAGATCAAATGAGTTCAGTCAGTAGAATGATGATATTTGAAATAACTGATCATTAAATTAATATATTTGTGGAATGAAAACACATAAATTATATGGAAATTGAAACATGATATTTTAATTATTATGTGGTAATTGAAAATTATGATTGTTCACTAAAAAAGTTGGAATTCCACATTGGTGGGATATTAACATTTTCATTTCTCATAATTTAATTATAACCAATATAAAAATATATTAAAATCTACATTTTCATGTCATATAACATTAAAAAAGGTGAAAAGATAAATTTTCATGCCAGTTTTATGATAACCTATATGGAAACTTTCTTTTAACATAAATTCATGAAAAAATTGAGGTTAATGGACATTTTTCATGTCTATTTTCATAAAACAATGTAAGAAATGATTCAAAACATGTAATTAATTTCACAATATTTGAATTTACTCTTAATAATGATCAGTCATAGTAATGGATAAAATTTTATTTCCATCATAAATTTGACTTCTCTAACACAACATTTAGAGATGTTCGAATTCTGATGGCTATAACATTTTATCTGTTACTCTATTTATGATCCTGGTCAAATAAAATCGAATCATGGAAAATTAAATACATGTTTTTATACATTTTTTAAATTATTTATTAAATAAATTACATGAAATTTTTGTGAATATGTTTTTTGACATCGGTTACTAAATAACTGACTTCAAAAAGCAATTTTCAGTGATTTTAACTTACATTCTAAAAGACCGATGTGAAAATTGTGACATTATAAATATTTTTTATATTAGTGGGGGATTAATATCAAAAGATTTGTGAAATTAGGGGATACTTATAGTTTCAAGAAGTACAACTAATTGATTAAATTTAGTTGGAATCACCCATATTTTATTTTTTATATTCAAATATAAAAATTTGTTCATGATGAGGGGATACATCTAAAAACCTATGTGAGATGAGGAGCTTCCTGTAGGTTTAGGAAATATAAAAAATTCAGTAGGATTAATTGGAATCACCCATATTTTAGTTATTTAAATTTCTATTTTAAAACATGTGTGTGGTGAGGGGAAACATTTAAAAACCTGCATGTGATAAGGGGATACTTATAGGTTTAGGAAATATCACCAATTGGGTATGATCATTGATAGGTGGGTTGAATTATATTTATTTAAATATAAAAACCTATAGGTGATGATCTAATACATCTAGAAACCTACACATAATGAAGGGATACCATTAGGTTTAGGAAATATAACATATTTAGTAGGTTTAACTCAGCAGCAGCTCACCCACTTTTTCCAAATTCCATTAATAAGACATTATACTCATTTAAAACTAAAAACCTTCATGTGAAGAGGGGATACATCTAAAAATGTCTTCATGAAGAGGAGATACTTGTAGGTTCGTGACACATCACCAATTAGGTAGGTCTAATTCTATAGTGGCTCGTCTACTTTTGCAACATTCCAATAACAATGTGGAGTTTCACCAAGTATGATATATCAACAATTATAAAATAATGTTGATACTCTAATAATTTAGATGATGTTATGAACATAAAAATTTTTAATTTAAGAATTCTTTAATAGGTGAGTTGAATTATTTTGTTGTATTAAAAGTTTTAGAGTTAAAAAATTGCACATTTTTATCCTAAGTAATGTGTGCCAATGAAATATTGAATAAATTTGGATTGCATGACAGAAAATAATTGGTGTTTTTCATATATTATTTATTTATATTTAAATATAAAAATTTGGGTGTGATGGTGGGATACTTATTAAAACGTTCACATGATGAGGGGAAACTTGAATCATCAAGAAATATCACTAATCGAGTAGGTTAAATTATGAAGTGTTTCAACATCTTTTTACACATTATAAAAACAATACAATGTTTCATTAGGTAGGAAATGAATATAAGTGATGAGGTTCAAAGAAAAATTGGTTAGGCTGCTACCAAGGTGCATATAGTTCATGTTACATGTTTGGATTCTAGATATCATAGTTGTCCAAAGAAGTCATCTGAGGGCTATTAAGAGAATATCTAGTTATGTAAAATGTTATACTATGAATTTTTTATGATATTATAATTATATTACAAAATAAATTTTTTATGTTTATCTTTTTATATTTTTAACATTGGTTTTTGAGGTGATGTCTTTGAAGGTGGTGTTATTAATATGTTTTTTAACATTGGTATTAATAACCAACGTTGAAAATGTATTTTATATATTTTATCATTTCATTTTAAAAAAAAATATTAGATATCATATTAATATCAAATTAAAAAACTACAAAAATATATTTTTCATGTAAATTGTTTGAAAACAGTCATGAATAACCTATTTTTGACGTGGGTTTTTCAAAAACCTTCACTAAAAAGATCTTTTTGAAATCTGTTTTTCAAACATTAATAATAAAAATCATTTGTAACATCTATCTTACAAAAATCAACATGAAATATATTTATCTTCTTGTAGATTATTTATTGGGATTTAAGATGACTGGTCGTAGAGCTCAAATTAAGATACAGATCAAATGTTATGACATTCATAAGAGAGATATAATTTTATCCTGAGAAAAGATCTCATGTCTTAACCAAATCATCGTCTTAGATGGAATTTTATGATATAAAAGATATTTAATAGTTTAACCATGACATGAATAATGATTCATCATTATATTAAAAAAAGAATTATTCCTCAATATATAAATTAATAAAATTATTCATAATAAACATAAATCAAAGAAAAATAATTTCATATACCTTGATGATATCACCGAATGAAGAAATAACGGATTCAAGATGAAGAAAAATCGAGTTAAGATGGTATAATGATGATTATTTGAATAATTTATCATTAAATTAATATAAGTATATAATAAAAACATATAAATGAGATAGTAAAAAATACACGGTATTATAAATTTTAGGCTGTAATTGATATTTTCATTCCATGATGTAAATAAAATAGAATTCTGCATTGGATGAATATTAAAATTATCATTCATGTTAGTTTTATGATAACCATCATGTAAATATATTAAAATTTTCATTTTTAACATCATCTATACATATAAAAACATTAATAGTCATTCTTCCACATCAGTTTTATCATAAATGGCATGGAAAACTATCTTTGAAAATCAGTTCTTGAAATAAACTAACGATATATAATATTTTCCACATTTACTTTAAAAAAATAAATTTGATATTTTTCTGAAAACATGTAGTTCATTTACTAATATTTTATTTGACTAGATTTGGAGATCAAACAGAGTTTCTAATAAAAAGTAATGTCCATAAAAAGATTGATTTCTCTAATACATCATTTACGGATTATCAACTTTTGGTGGCCATAACATTTGATTTGTATCTCTGTTTGAGCTACATGATCAGCCAAATGGAAGATTAGAAAATTAAATAATTTTTTTATCATTTAATTATAATTCATATATAAATTATGTGAAAATGTTGTGAAAATGGATTTTTTATTATGGTTTTTAAATAACTAAAGTGAAAAAGTCATGAAAATTTATTTTTCATGTCGGTTCTTGTATAATCAACATGAAAAGGTGGTGAAAATGGATTTTTTCACATCATTTATATGATAAGAGATGTTGAAAATCAATTTTCAATGATTTTCTCATCAGTTCTAAAAAACCAATGTGAATAAACCTGACATTATAAATAGTGTTTTCATATATGGGTGATACATCAACAAACCTATATGTGGTGATGGGATACATGTTGGTTTAGGAAATATCATCAATTGGTTAGGTTTAATTAGAAGCACTGATATTTTATTTATTAATATTAAAATCTAAAATCATGTATATGATGAGGGTCTACATCTACAAACATGTGTATGATGAGGGGATACCTGTAGGTTCATGAAATATCACCAATTGGATTGGTTAAATTAGTGTCTCACATATTACATTAATTTATATTTAACTGTGCATATAATGAGGGGATACATCTAAAATCCTTCACATGATAAGGGGTTACCGTTATGATTAGGAAATATCCCCATTTGGGTATTATTAATTCTGTAGTGGCTCATCTTCTTTTGAGACATTTCAAAAACAATATAGAGATTCATTAGGTAAGAAATATCACCAATTGAAAATAAAATCTTGTTGAAACTACAATAATTTTGATGAAGTTATGAGCTTACAGAAGATGTTTTTAAGATTTAATTGATTAGTGAGTTGAATTATATTTATATAATTATAAAAACTAGTGTGTGATGAGAATATACATCTAAACACATTCATGTGATGAGGGGAAACATGTTGTTTTAGGAAATGTCACCAATTTGTTGTGTTTTATTCTACAGTGGTTCTGCCACATTTTCCACATTCCAATAACAATATAGAGATTCATCAGGTAGAAAATATCACCAATTAGAAAAACAATGTTGAAACTACAATATGTTTGATGAAGTTATGAACATACAAAGGCTGAATTTATGATTTCATTAACAGGGGAGTTCACTTATTTTATTGGTATACATGTTTTGGGGATTAAAAATGTAACATTAATCTCCTAAGTAACATGTTACAATGAAATATTAATGAATTTTTTTTTTCATGACATCATTTAATTAAAATCACCCATGTTTTATATATTTTTATTTAAATCTAAAGACCTCCATGTGAAGTGGAGCTACATCTAAAAAACATCCACCAGATGAGGGGAATCTTGTGGGTTCAGAAAATATCAGCAATTGGTTAAGTTTTATTCTACTATTGATCAGCTCCTTTTTCCAAATTCAATAATAATATGGAGTTTCATTGGGTAACAAATATCACTAAGTGATAACGTGTGAAGAAAAATTGTTTTGGATATAACCAAGATTGATATATTTCATGTTACACATTTGGATGATTGATATTAGAGTTTTCCAAAGAAGTAAACCAATGGATATTAAGAAAATATATTGGTATGTAAAAGATTTTACTAATTATTTTTAATGGTATTATAATTCTATTACAAAATGGGGTTTTATGTCTGTATTTTTATAATTTTACAATCATCTATTGAAGTGATATCATTGAAGGTGATGTTTTAAATATGTTTTTATGACAGTTTTAATAACATACTTTAAAAATGTATTTTCTCTGATTTTAATGATGGTTTTTAAAAAACATATATGAAAGAGATTATTAATATCATTTTTAAAAGATAATGTTAAAAATCTATTTTTCATGTCGGTTATTCAAAAACCAATGTGAATGACCTATTATTCACATCATCTTTTCAAAACCTAATGTTAATTGTCATTTCTTATAATTGGTCTTCCAAAAAAAATTGTGAAAAAAGTTTATCCTCTTGTAGTTAATTTCCTAATATTTTTTTACCAGTCATAGAGATCCGAAGGAGTTACTGATCCAATGTTATGACTGTTAGAAGTCTAATATTTTTTTACTAGGAATGATCTCATGAGGCATCCAAGGCTTCATCTTAGAATTAATTTTAGAATCTGAAAGAAGATTTGTAGTGTTACCATGATATGAAGAATTACTACTAATTATATAAAAATAAAAACCTTTCACTGGTATATCAATAAATAATACAAATCATAAAAAACATAATTCGAAGAAAAATAATTACAAATTCCTCGATGAGATCACTGAAAGAAGAAATAGTGGATTCATAATGATGATTATATTATTTGATTTGGTGGAATGATGATAGATGAAAGAATTTATAATTATATTAATATACGTATAGAATGAAATCATATAAATGATATGGTAATAGAAAACGTGATATTATAAATTTTAGGTGGAAATTGTAAATTTTAATTATGCACTATAAAAATATTTTAATTTCATAATTTCGAGAAATTAAAATTATCTTTCAGGTCTTTTCTATGATAAATAGTGTGAAAATATAAATGAAATCATGTTATTTATCTTAAAACAGTCAGAAAAAGTTATTTTTTCATATTGGTTTTATGGTAAGTATCTTGGAAAACTATGTTTTAGCATTAGTTCAATAAAAACCCAACATTAAAGGACATTTTTCACATCGGTTTTCAAATAATTATTGGGAAAAATGATTTAAAACATGCAGGTCATTTCTGTATCTTTGATTTTACTAGTCCTGGAGATCAAACATTATTACAGATAAATATTTTGGTCATCAAATGTTTGAATTATCTAAGACATCATTTAGAGATGATCATCTTTCGACAGACATAAATTTTGATTCGTAACATTGTTTTAGCTCCAAGACCCGTAAAATCCAAACATTGAAAATAAACAAAAAAAATTAATAATTTTTAATGCTAGTTATTAAATAATGAATGTGATAATGCCATGAAAATGTATTTTCACATCGGTGATTTAGAACTATCATAAAAATTTCATGAATATCTATTTTTTAAGTATGATCTTACATAACAGATGTGAAAAAGTTGTGAAAATAGGTTTTTCATGCTAGTTATACCAGAACCAATGTGAAGTAGATATTTTTAGAGATTTTCATGTCGATTTCAAAAACCAATGTGAAAAACATGACATTATAAATAGTTTTTATACTAATGGTTGATACATATAAAAACATGTTAATGATGAGGGGATACCTTTAGTTTCATAAAATATCACCAATTATTTAGTTTTATGTAGCACTGCCTAATTATTATTTATTTATATTTAAATCTAAAAATCATTGGGTGATGAGGGGATGCCTCTAAAAACATTTATGTGATGAGGGGATACCAGTAGGTTCAGGAAATACCACCAAATGGGTCTGTTAAATTGGTGTTGACAATATTTTATTTATTTGTATTTAAATATCAAAATATTTTTTTATTCAGGGGATACATCTAAAAACTTGTTCCTAATGAGGTGCTACCTATAGGTTTTAGAAATATCACAAATTGGGTAGGTTCATTTATAGATGTGTTTACAAATATTTATTTATATCTAAAAACCTTCACTTGATGAGGGGAAACATCTAAAAACTTTTACATTAGGAGGGCGTACCTATAGGTTCCAGAAATTTCACCAATTGTTTAATTATGTAGGGGATCAACTGCCTTTTCAACATTCCAATAACAATACAACGTTTAATCATGTAGGAAATATCAACAGATGAAACAAATTTTTGGAAATGTAATAAGTTTTATGAAATTATAAACTTACTAAGGATGAAATTAAGATTTCATTGATATATAAGTTGACTTTTATTGTCTTATGATTTTTGGAGAGGGAAAATGGCACATTCATCTCCTAAGTAAAGTGTTCCAATGATATTTTGAAGAAATTTCGATTGTATTAAAGTAATTTAATGGATCACCCATGATTATATATTTATATAGAAATCTAAAAACCCATGTATGAGGAGTAGATACATATAAAACAATGCACATGATGAGGGGTACCATGTCGGTTTTGGAAATACCACCAATTGTTTAGATTTAATTCTTCAATGGCTTATCCACTTCTTCCACATTGCAATAATGATATAGTGTTTCATCACGTAGGAAGTATCACTATTTGAAAAAAAATAATGTCGAAACTACAATAAATTTGATGAATTTATAAACTTTTAAAGTTATAATTTATGATATCATTGATGTGTGAGTTGACATGTTTTCTTAGTTTGCATGTTTTGGAGATGAAAAATGGATCATTTATATCCTATGTAAAGTATGATAAGGAAATATTGACGACATTTTGATTATAAGACTATAAATAATTTTTTTAGAGATATTTTATTTATTTATAATTAATTATGAAAAAATTTACGTGATGAGAGGCTACATCTAAAAACATAAATGGGATGGGGGGCTACTTGTAGGTTCATGAAATATCACCAATTTGTTAGGTTTAATTGGCATCAGTTATATTTTATTTATTTACATTTGAATATAAAAAAACTACTTTTTATGAGGGGATACTTCTAAAAACCATGGAATGAAGAGGGGCTACCTACAGGTTCAAGAAATGTCACCAATTGGGTAGTTTTAATTCTGGTATGGCTCAGATTCTTTTTCCACATTCAAATATCAATAAAAAATTTCATCTGGTAGAAAATATTATAGTGCATGTCAATATGGATGATATAACATTTGAAGAAAATCAATGTTAAAACAAAAATCTGTTTAATGATGATATAAAATTACAAAACCAAAATTTATGATTTCATTGAAAGGTGATTTGACTTATTTGTTTTGATTAAAAATTTTGGAGAAGAAAAACGGAACAATCATCGTCGAATTAGAGTGTTCTAATTAAATATTTAAGAAATTTGAATTTTTGTAATTGAAAATAACTAGAATCACCCACATTTTATATATTTATATTTAAATATAAAATGATATGGGTGATTAGGGGATACATATATAAATTAGTGTGTGATGATTGGTTACATGTATGTTCAGGAAATAACACAAATTGGGTAGTTTTAATTCTGCAATGGTTCATCTAATTTTTCCAAATTCCCATAACAATATGGATTTTCATAGAGTATGAAATATCACTATGTGATGAGGTGAAAAGAAAAATTGGTTTGGATGCTACCGAGAATGATATATTTCAAGTTACTTGTTTGGATTTAAGATATCAGGGTTGTCCAAAGAAGTCATCTGATGCCTATTAAGTGAATATCCAGGTATGTAAAAGGTGATACTAATGATATTATAATTTTTGGGGATAGAATTTAGTCACTTATAGTGATGAAAATTTTTCTTGAATTACTGTTAATATATATAATACTTATGAATTAACCTTATCAATTTGAATTAAATTCATTGGATGGAATAGTATGAAACAAAATAACACATCCTTGAGCACTACAGAATAAGGTTATATAGATGTGCCTCATGCTTAATCATAACAATATGGGTAAAACACCGTCTACACCCATTTTTTACAATTATAGTGTCGATAATATTTCAAAGAATCTAATTCAACATTCAAGGACATATGATATTGAGAAAAAAATCACCACTTCATAAAATATAAAGATGGGAATGAAACTATAAAGTTAGCATTTTATCTAGTGGTTGACGATCCTACAATTCCACTTCATAATCCTGGATTTGAAAGGAACTCATGTTCAACCACATCCCTCAAAATGATAAAGTATATTTTTTGGGTCCCCCAATCCGCAATATTGTTTAACAATGTTACAACATCCCTTATATATATATATTGGAAATTCTGGGTTTAATATTCATACCATTATTATAAGATCAAGTTGTGAAATGGAGAGATCAAATTGTTATGTCAATGGGCGAGAAACCTTTCAGGAGATGATTGTATGTAAGATCTACTTTATGATTCTTTTAATACCTTTAGGGGTGATCTTCAGCCGGAAAAATGGTGTTTTTTTGTCTTTCCATGCTTTGATGATGGAAGTATTGAAATATAACTTATCTATATTTTATAACACACTGATCAAGAACATGTAAACATAGAGATTATTTCAATTGTTTCTTACCATATATTGAAATGTATGTTTCATGATAAGTCTTAAAAGCATCCATCTTAGTTCTAAAATATTTAAAGTATGCTTCCAATAATCCCAATCACTTCTTGATTTGTATATTATATAGTGCTTGTCGGAATATGTGATATATGTTTTCACCATTATTGTGGTAGGAATTGAAGTTATATTTAATTTACTCGAGTCATAACATAGAATGGAGATACACTGAACATGGGCTTTCCGTATGTGTGGAAAATGGAAATGGAATCTCTCCAATGGACACAAGGGTGTTTGGACGGTGAAACAATCCAATAGATGTGTGCACAGGTAATGTTCTAGACATAGTCAACAAAAATAAATTGGAAATGTGTAGCTTGATTAGTTCACTATGAAAATATTTCATGTATTAGAATGCTAATAGATATTAGCAGTCATCATTTCTAATAGAGACACCTCCACGAATTAAAGAGGCCAGTGCTACTGCACTGACCAGAAGGATACCACAATAAAAGGGATGGGGGAACTCATTCATAGTGATTAGAACAACATATACAAAAATTAAAATTTCCCATTAGTTTTATAATTAAAGAAGAGTTAATTTTTTAATTAATCCTTATTGAATCATTTTTTCAGTTGCATTGTAGAACATGTTTCCTCTGATTGTAATTAAAGATCAATGGTGTATGTCCCAGGAATGTAGGACACATTAACCAAACCACGTAACTTTTTATGCGTCCTTTCATTAATCATATGTTTACTACTTAAATTTATATGTTCTATGATCTCTCATGAGTGCGTTCAAGGATCTTCATTCTGTGGTTATTTGGGTTCATTTATTCGTATCTCTTCAGTACATAATCGAGGGAGTTCAGCTAGATGACATAGTTTTTCCGCTACATACTGTTAGGAAGATGAGGGTGTGTGGGGTAGGCAATGCATGGGTTTCATGTGTATATATGGTAGTTATGAGTGAATATGCTTTGAGGTAATGTAGTACTTTCTCTATTAGTTATTAGAGGGTTTTGTTAGCTGTTACGGAGTTTTGAGCTAGCTATGAAGTTGGGGTATTATATAAGAGATAGAATCATTGTAGAAGTGGTTTGAGTATTTTATTTTAGTTTCCCACTATTCTTGGTAATAGGGAGCTGATCTTTTGAAGATGGGATTAGGATAAATGGAGATGATCTCGTTGGTTATTGTGAAATAGAGTTAATCATGGATGGTTAGGCTTTTACTATTGGGAGTGATCTTCTCCCTGACCATGTTCTTATCTTTTCATTCTTCTTTATCACTACCTTCAACTGTATCTTCATCTCATTCATCATAATCATATTCCACTGTAATTTTGGTTTCTACTATTGAAATAATAGAACCAACTATGTTATTGTTTAATACATTCAACCCCAATTCATTTTGTGTGTCCATTGTTATATATGATTCCTATGAAATTTCGTCTAAAGGATTGATGTTTGGTGATTCAACGTAAGGTTGGATTCTCAATAAGTGTTATCAGGAATGTGATTCTATTCAACTATCACGTCAACCCAATCAAAGCTAGTTTAGGTAACTCTCAATCTTGCCTTGAATATATTTGGTTTTTAGTGGGAATCTATATTCCAGAGAAGGTATGACATCAAATGATCATCTATTATAGATAAATAAGTTTTATGGGATATATTTTCGGTGCTGGAGAATAAAAATATAGGATCATTTCATTCAGAAGTATTTGGATGTTCAGTTAACTATAGTTCATCAAGATATGATAGAGAAAGCGGAATGAGAGTAGCTAGATAAGAAGGCACTTGAGTTGGTGAGAATTTCATAGGGAAAAAATGTGGATTTTAACAATTGATAAGTGAATAATGTGGTTGATCTCATAAAAATCCCAAGTAGATATTTATGATAAGCCTACAGTTCCTAATAAAGTGTTCATGATGAATAAGTAATTTATCATGAGCCTATCAGAAAGATGACCAATGAAAAATCATGTGAATGAAAACATCATGACTCGAGGACATATTGAATTAGTGAAGGTAACATTCACGGACCTTATATGGGAACATATATTGTTTCCATAGTTTTAAGATATGAAGGAAGCTTTGGTAATAGTAGTGAGAAATTCTTGTGGGAAATTATATTTGATATTTGAGGATGTCCAAAATTTGATCATCTTTGAAGAATCATGGGGGAGGGAATAACAAGAATGGTCTATTAGTGCACTAAATACAGATGGGTGAGGCCTTCCACACAAGAGAAGAAATAAAAAGAAGCATTTAGACAATAAGTAATGGAATAAATTTTGTAACATGTTGGTTGTTACAGACTATTAATGCTAACAATGTGGGAAGAAATGTAAATCTCTAAAGGTATGATAGGAATCATGAAGTGGATTCTAAAAGGGGTGCAACTTCTGAAAGATCAAATTCTATGAGTACATTTGATGGAAAAAATAACTTTTTTCTTAGATTCAATATACTGATAGAGTCAAGGATTATTGACTCAAGAGAATATTTTCACTCAATGGTAGAGTAGATATACATAGAGAATTATATTTTGGGATATTCCTCAAGGTAAATTTGGAACATGAAGAGGCTCTAGATATATTTGGGAAAAAATATATTAATTTATAGATGTAGAATGGAAGATACATGTAGTTGAAATAATTAAGGCATGTTCTAGGGATATGAATGAAACTAATTTTTGTTAGGTAGAATGATAAGGTAGGCTGTGTGATTAGATTTCTGAACGGTGTCTCAAAGGTGACTTGAGGTTCCATGGTGGTTTCATGAGGAGTAAAGGATGGGACTCGGTGTCTTTCCAAAAATTCATATGGAGAGTCATTTTCTAGAGTAATACTTTCCAATATTTTGGAGTTAAATAATTTTTCACTTTGACAATCGAATGAGAAAAATATGAAGGTCATAAATAAAAAAATGGAATGTTAAATCTTGATCTCACTAACATCAAAAGTTGTGAGAGGTGTGAGCTGAGAAAAAAAAGTGTTTCATTAATCATGAACAAAATCATTCCCAAATATCATAGGATGAAACTAGTTAACTATAGTGACTCAAGCATGACGTACATGGACATTACATTACATTTTCATAATACTTAATACATAAAAAGAACCAATTCTCAAGGACCGTAATAGTTTAGTGTCTTTGGAAACTTGGAACAAAATCTTCTAATCCTTGTGAAAGATCTTCAACATCTCCAATAAAGATCTTCCTCTTTTGTTTTCTTACCTAAAACATTTCTTTATATCCTGGGGAAAAGAAAACGTATAAACGGTGAGCTCAAATGCTCAGTAAGGGAAAGCATGGATATAATAAAACAAACCATATACATTTGAACATAAAAACATGAACATAATGTTTAAACATCAAAATCTTAAGCGATGACATAAAACATGACACTAAATAAATAATAGATCATAATGGAACATAAATCATGATAAAATAGCATGGGAATAAAACATATAATTGTGGAAAACTATTAAGAACATGATATGATTTCCATAGTATCGAAGGCATTGCTGCCAAGACCATCTTAGTAGACAAAGTCCCTTTATGAATTGAGTTCACTCCTCATTTCAGTCCTGTAACACTGAACCAGATTAATTTACCATTGCATCCATGTCTATCTAATGAGATATAAATCATTACCCAATGCATTTGAGGGATATATATGTCCTACCCATCTCATAATGAAATCATTCTTTAGTGTGCCAAAAAATAAACATACATCATTCATAATAACCCAACGAATAAAATGGGTTTCATAAACATTATCCAATCATAACATAATCCATATAAAATAAATGGATATCATTTCATCATGAGAAAAATAAAACTATGTAAATAATAGATATATTATAATTGAAACATAAACATACATAATAATGTCATCCTAGATGGATAATAGTTTTTATAAAACACATGAAATGAATTCTTGAGAAAAATATCCTTTCTTCTTCCGAATCATTTTATTTTCCCAAAATTCCATGAAAATTTATAAAGAAACTGATTTTTTTTAAAGTATTCATGAAATATTATAGAGTAAGATTCATGAAAATAAGGTATTATAAAACCGTAAAAATCTGTTCATGTCGTATAAGTTAAAAAGACATTCTTCTCGTACTTTTGTTAGAAAAGTCAAAAAGTACCTCCTAGGTAAACAAAAGAAAGATTCCTTACATACCATGTAGTAAAAGTCAAAAATGGGTATAAATGACTTTAAACATACATGGAAGAAAAGTAAACATTTTATGAAAATATTTTGAGAAAATATGGACATGGATGATAAACATGACCCAAGTAAATACTTACAAATAAACACTCTTGGATAAGAATGAGATTGGAATAATTATCCCTTACCTTTGTCCAATTTCTTCTGTATGTGTATGGGACTCCTGTATAGGGGGTTTAAACATATTATTTACTTGTAACAGAACCATAATAATATTTATGATATCATATATGTTTCACTTATTTATTTGTATTACCCGTTCATTTATTAATTCCATGTTAACGCAACTTTTGGGGTAATATTATTTTCATTTGTCGTGCGTGTTTGGACATGTTGTTGATGATACTATTATTACTTATATCATGATTTACTTACTTAAAAAAATTAAATCATTATTTATATATCATCTATATTATGAGTTTTTTATCTCAAAGAATACATTCAGAAGGATGAAAATAAGTTGGAATACATGGAAATATTCTTGGGTGGGGGAGAATGAAAGGGTGTATGAAAAGTTTAATCTGATTGAGAATAATTCCGGGAATAAGAACATATCTGATCCTGGTTTGGAACCAGATAAATTGGTTGATTATTCTGATGAAGAAGAAGAATAGGCAGTTTTTTTATCTAAGTAATTATCTTGGACAAAGCATATAGTGGTATACATGTTCCAAAAAATGTAGTTGAGAAGGATGTACTTGTAACTGAAAGAAGTTTTCATTTAGAAGAATAACCTGCTTCTGGAAAATAATATGCTTCTAGTATAAAAGAAAATTTTGTTTCTGAGAAGAATCTAGAAGAAGAACTTATTATTGAAGAAGAGGCTACTATTAGGGGACCACTAAAAAATGATCTTGAATTTATCCCATCTACTGAGGAAATAATGGGACGGTCCTCTTATTAGACTAGAAAAGTAATGGGTGAGGCTATTAGAGATGAAAATTTTGAAACAGATCAAGGGACTGATTTAGTCTTATAAGGGAATCACCTATTCATGGGGAGCATCACCCCAGTCTAGAAAATGTTGAAGTTCCCAATCATGTTGATCAATGAACTTTGGATACCTAGTATAAGTTTCCTAGCTACTTTGATATGAATAATACCCAAGAGTCCTTAGTTAAAGTCATAGACATTTCTAATGTGTTTCAATTGAAACCAGTTTTTTCTCTAGAAGTAATCTATGTTAAGGAGCCCGAACCTATCTCAACTTCTATTCCTGAACCTTCACAAGAACCTTCTACTTACGTGATTCATAGTGATATAAAATCTTTTGGAGATACTCTTTTAGTTGGATTTGAAAATATCATGAACACACAGCCTGATCCTGTAACAAATCTTAGTGAAAGAGATGTTGCCTTTCTATTAGAGAAGATCATTTGAAAAATCCAACAAAAAATTATTTATGAAATACGAGAAGTTATAATAGAGAAAAATAAGGTGAGTGAATAGGTGAAGTCTCTTAAGTCTATGGTTGAAGATATGCAAAAAGTGTTTCAACCAAGACAATCTCATTTTGCTCATCTTGTTAAGGATGTTAGTTATCAGATTCCACAGAAAGTTGCATCTTTGATACACTCAAACTTGACTTCAATTTATGAAAAAGTGGATGAAAGAAACATCAAGATAGTAAATGAGGTGTGTGAGCTTGTTGTTGGTCTTATCAAGATGATTGATGAGTAAAAGTGATGTCTACAGAAAGTTATAAATCAGCTCAAGTCTCTCACTTTATCCGTTACAGTATCCAATGCCTCTGGACAATCATCTCAACCTATAGACAGTGATCTTCTAAAAAATTTTGTTAAGGAGGAACTTCAATTAGTGTTAAGTTGTTTTGACAATGAAATATTATCTACGGTTGTCAAAAATAGTGACATAGTACTTTACCTAGTGAGGATTCATTCAAATATTTCCAATGATGCTCGGGAATAAATTACTACAAAAGTGGATTTTTACTTTAATAGGATTTTCTCTTAGCATGATAAGACCAATCATTTCAAATATCTGGTAGAGAACATGAAAATTCCTCCTGTCACTCAAGCCTTCAAGACTCAAGTCCAAAATCTGAAAGATTTCACTCCTCTATTGGACAAGTTCATGGAGAACAAATATTATTTTGAGAAGGCAATGCAGTATGGTGGTGAGATCATTACTGATTTCATTTAATTGTTGAAGACTTATCTTCATGTGAAAATAATTATCATTGTGGCTCCTAAAACTACACCTTCACGACCTGGATTAACTCCTTCCTCATCCATTACTTTTTCTTCTACCTCCATGTCTGTTTCTCAGGATCTGAGCCAGATCTGACCTATTATCCTTGACCAATCCTTGTCTCGGTCTTCATCCAAACCCACTCTGGCAGCTTCTATTTTTTAAGGGCTTCATCTTCCTTCTCTGATAGTTGGATCATTACCTTCTTCAACCTCTACTTATGCTCTTGTGTCTCCTTATGATGCTACTACCAAAGGCAAGGAGAAGGATTCTAGTGGTGAAGAGAAGTGAAAAATGTTTTTTTGATAGGGTTGTTTTTTACTTTTTCCTTATGCTTGTAATGAAAAATATATTTCCATATAATGAAATGTGCACTATTATTCTCTTTTCTCTTACTTGCCTTTATTCCATGTCTATTTTTTTTCTTATATTCTTTTTGATAATCCCAAAAGGGGGATAAATAATACTAAGAACAGACATATAACTCCTATGATTTGTGATCATCAAAAATGGGTAGATTGTTGGACTTCTCGTGTTTTAATCATGTTTTAATGATCACAAATCATATTCACCTTGTTTAATCTATCTCAAATCATGTGTAGAGATAGTTGGTTTCCCTATGCTTCAAATAGACTTTCACAAGTTCTTGATTCCTATAAATCATGTTTTATTATTGAAACCTATATTTAATTATGTTCTATAATGTTTTTCATATATGAATGCATAAGTCTAATTAATTCTGTGAATATTACTTCTTAAGACTATTTACAAATATTTGGCTAAGTCTGAGAAACCATAAGCCTTCCACCAGTTATGTATTTTGGAAAAGTCCCTGACACCATAAGCTAGACACCATAATCCTAAGACACCGTGATCCAGACACCGTAAGGCAGACACCGTGACCCAGACACTGTAATCCAGACACTATGACCCAAACACCATGATCCAGAAAATGTAACCATTTTCATATTTCATAGAGTCTATGATACTGGTACCTTACTACCATCATGAAGACACCATTCAAGGTTTTGACAAAGGACTAGACACTGATACTGAGACACCATGATCCTGACACTGCATCTGTGCTACCAGTTCTTGATCTCAATAAATGGTGTCATCATGATTGTCTCACCACTCAAAGGAAAATAAGAAGACAATATTTCCCAGTGACATCGTTTCCAAGTGATACTGTTTCAAGACAAACTGTGACACTGTTCTTTAATCTATTTTTTCATTTTCAATTTAATTTCTAACGGTCATATTTGATTCATTTAAAGGCACTAACATAATTAATGCTTATTTGTAGACATGTCACCTAACAGTATGAGGTATGAGGTGCAGAACACATGCATCATGTCAGCTCTAAAACATGCACCTGGTAACAAAAAGGAAAGTGTGGCACTGGAGTAGTGTGTAGAGGAATGAGAATTTGAAAAATCTTACTGATACATACAACACCGTACAACTAAAGAACACATGAAGCACTCTCGACCCCTAAAGGTTGAACCACCGTAGATCAGAGTCTCAAACATATTCACAGTACCACCTCAAATAATAACATGAGCTACATAGCTCACATGATTGAACCAGAAACCATAGCACCAGACTTGCAATACTATATTTTTTACAAAAGGATTTGATACTTTCATATGATTCATCTTACAAGTCTAGAGCTGCATAGAAAAACACCCAGAGCACTTCTAACCCTTTCTCATCATATTTTCTTTGTTGTGTACTATTTTTCTCTTTCGCTCAGTGTTTGTGTGTCTGTATCTAAACACACATTGTCTCCTGTATTAAATAGAAGGATACAAGATATCATTTCTATCATATCTTCTTACATCTGTTTACTCCAAAGAATAAGTGTGGAAGAGGTCCTTGTGTGACCTGGTAGTTTATACCCATGAATAATAGTAGAAGAGGTCGTGTGACCTGGACAGTACTCTGTACTATTTTTTACCCCAATCCAGGGTGTGGATCAATCACTTATCTATATATACTATCTAGTGGAAGGTGATCACCAAGTGGAGTGGATTAAGTCTCTACTTGAGACTAAACCACTTGTTTTATCCACTGTGTCTTTTGATTTAGTTTTTCTCTTCTTTACTTTTTATTTTAGAAATCTAAATTTTACTTTGATATTTAGTCTTAGATAGAAGTGACAACTATTTTTCCTTATTATAATAGCTTTAAAAGTTGTATCAATAACTCACATTGATATTACTAATAATTAATCAATCTTATGAGAAGTTATTTGAACAGACAAACTATTATAATTGTATTACCTTGATTAACTGGAATGTATTTATTTTTATTGGGTGGTCATTTTTTAAGTGAAATTTTTGACAGAAATATTTATAGATACTCAATTCACCCCCCCCCCCCTATTAATTAATCTACTCCTACCAACACAAATATTTCCTCTTAGCATAAAAATTTGTCTATTGATCCTCAATATCATAGGGATTTGGACTCTCAACCTAAGATCAATTAGCATATTGGAAAGGAATATAGTAGAATACTACTCCATATTTCTCCCATTCCCCCTTATCTTAGGGAATATGAATGACAAAAACACATGGATCATAGAGTAGTGGTCACACCTCCTAGAATTTGGAAGTTGGGTACTGGTGATGAGGTTTGACTGTAAGGTGATCTATAAGCCATAAACATCACATCAGGTTGTGAGGTAGTTACAATGCCTCTAGTATCTGACCCCACATTTGTAAACAAGGGTATCCAATGAGCCCCAACCCTCAGTCCCCTAGAAGATATGGTGCACGTTCACATGGGAAGATGGGATGGTCCAAAATGAGATTCAATTTCCAATGCTGCTTATAGGATGTCCCATAATTATTCACTGAGCCATGAGAGTGCATATCCAGGGGAAATACTGAGATAGTGAACCACTCTGGATGAAAAAGGAGGGTTCCCACAATCTCGGGGTTTAGAATGACCAGTGAGTGGATCCCACCACAGTGATAGGGACAGTCTATTGGGTGGAGTAGTAGCTGCATATACAATAATTCCTAACCCAACATTGGTAAAATCCGCAAATAGGGGAGATTCAACGGGCTCAAAACTCCTAGGAATGAAACCTCAAAAGGAATTTGGATGCTTTGGGGTTGTCCTGGGAGAACATGTGCAATTTCTAGGGAAGTGGTTGTGCCACCTATACATCTCTAGTGATGTTGTATTTCTTGATGCTTGGGAGAGGTGGGTAATCCACAAAGAACTCCACCCACTCCTGGATCTGTGTTATCATATTCACTATGAGAGCGTGATCCTTATAGGGTTAGGTGATGTATGATAAGACTTCCTCACTTCCTAGGCCATGGTAATCTAATATCTAATTGATACAAAGAAACTGATTCACTCTCACTATGTTTTTATCCCTCTCACCAGTAGGGTAAAAGTGTTTATTGGCATGCCTTCTCCTCCAAATCTTCTTATGGGCTAAACAGATACTATTTTGATCGAGGTAAAAGGATCAGAGGAGTCCTGGGGAAGATATTTCTATCAATGATACTAGGGGATGAACATTGTACCATTGATTAGGTAAGTCCTCAGATCTTTTGTTCCTTGAATATTACCCAAACATTAAGACGGTTTCATAAATATTTATTTACGTAAGCAATAAATGGAAAGAACGTAGTAGGGAGACATTCATGATGGACCTTTTATAGAGGGTGAGGGATCCTCAAACATTGGATGAGAGAGTGTGGGAAATTTCCCTAATTTTTTTGCCACAAGTGGCCAACTTTCAGCTAAAATGACTCAGGTAACTTAGGAAACAACTACTAGGGTAATGCCCTCAGCAGAGTTATTTCCCATAAATCTCTCTGAGATTATCACTAGGATATACTATTCTTGTAATACCTTCACCTTTTTTACATTTCCATTCATGTTTCTCATCTTATAATTCATGATCAGATAATATTATTTTCTAATGGAAGTTCAAACTATATTTCAAGATTAAAAAACTGTGGTGATGCTCGAGTCTAGGGATGTAGAAGCAGATAAGGCTATTTCATTCAAAAATGTGGTTGAGGAGGCTACGGTAGCTAAACCTATCAAGGATGTGCTATAGGAGGGATATTCTGGAGTCGAATACTCGATTAAGAACTTAGAAATTATGCTGGAAACTGATTTAATTGAGGAGGCTATGGTGACTACACCTATCCCAGAAGCACTGTAGGTGGAATCTACTTGGATTGAGGCCTCGAAGAAGGTGTTTGAGATCATTCCATCAACAAAAGTATTTGAGGAGGATATGATAGTTGAGCCTACCTCAGAGGTGTTGTAGGATGTATTTGGGGCTCCCACTATAGATGAGGGGTATAGAGAGGATGTGTTTCCCCCAGACCATGGGTTCAACACACTTGAAGAAATGCATGAAAATGACCCTCCTATTGATGTGTTGTTGGCATTTCCTCCATAAAATCCTATAAAACCTAAGGAATTATAATATTTTAGCTCATATTCTTTTGAGGATAATCGATTCATCTGATGCAAGGTGTGAAGGAGCGTGAAAAATTTAACCACCTACACCACAATGGTTAATCAGACAAATCAGGTGGGGTCTCTCCGCAATTGGATAGTCAGTCTTGGGACTATTAGGGTGTATTATAGAAGCCTATACACACTATATTGGGACTTTATAATTTATTTTCCATGTGCTGAGTGTTCGGAGTTTGATTTTTCCTAGCACAAGAATAAGGATAAGGGAACTCAATCCCACTAGGAAGATGAATAAGAGATCAGTTTCCTAGAATGGCGGGCATAGGATCATGCGCTATTATCATACCTAATATAGAGATCATCAGACAACTGAGGGATTAATTGGCTGAGGATAAAGACAAGTCAGTTGAGGAGGATTATATGATGTCTTATTTTCAATCCTAATGGCATTAGGTTCACATTATGGATGAAGAGGATCCTCCTATCATGGAGGAATAGGTGGATGACTTGGTGGAGAGGCATCTGACTCTAGGGGCAATCAATAGAGGTTTTCTGAGCTCAATGACTTTATCATCAGTGAAAAGAATTATGGATTCACCTTATCCTATAAAAAATTAGGGGCTCTGATATGTTTATCATCCTCATAAACTATGTATAGCTCATTTTAAATTCTCTATGTGCTTTAAAATGTTTCCTTTTTGCTGCATATATGATCATATTTATAAGGCAATCAAAAATTAATCCTTAATCTCATGTGAGTTGAGATCAATGTGGGAAACAAGGTATAAATAGTAGATTTATCATTCATATGAGAGTAATAGAAAAGAGTCAAAACCTCATGGTTTGAACTTGTTTATCTACCACTAGGAGTTTCTTAACTGAGAAAGTTATGGATAGAAAATGAGACTCTCTATAAAACCTTCTATATTTCTCAATGTTTGATAGTAAACGAATGGGGTAACATTAATGGAATTGAATTATACCCAAAAAATGGTTGGTAAATAGAATGAATCATGTAAGAACCCAGGTTTTTAGAACTGGTCAAAATCCCGACCTTATTTGAATTTTTGACTTGTTTCTGAGGAAACTGGGAAAATCTGGGAAGTTCTGGAAATTTCCAGACTACACACCATGTACTCTAGGTTACACACCGTGTATGGGTTAGTCATGTACCATCCATGTGCTCACTGAGTACATGTTGTGTGATGACCGTGTAGGAATTTTCTACTACATGGCGTGTAGTGTTTCTCGACACACTATGTATCCTCCTTTCTATGTACCAGCTGATTTCAAGCCATGTGTCGACCCATATGAAGTGTCCAATCCATGTGGCTACCTCTGATTAAGTCATAGTACGGAAAAGGATACTACATGGCATGTAGTCCTTAATACACTCTATGTAATTTTATTTTTTATTCGCTTAAATGAAAGGGTGTCACGTCTTATTCTAGTAAATACCTTCTTTTCCCCATTTTTGGACCTTGATGCTCTGGAAGGCTAAAAATGTTTCTTCTCCTAGATTCTTCATCAGTTTTCCATTCTTCAATCCATCAGTGGCTACGGGATCACAATAGTGAGGCTAAACCCGTGCACCTTGTATCATTCTTAGTCCTTTGCCTCACACGTCACAGTTTTCATTCAAGTGGAATTGTCAGGATTTTATGGAAACATAGATCTATGAAGATCAGATTTGAATTAGAGATCGATATAAGACGTTCATATGTCTACGAGTCTCATATAGGTGGTGCATACCTATTTTTGTGTTTTTGCAGCCTTTTGGGTGGCACATCCTTTGGCGCATTTTCAGGTATTTTGAGTGTGACCCTATTTTATCTTCTATTGCCTATTTAATTATTTAATTGACCTATGGGATGCCTTTGGGTATTCCTGTTACCTATTTTTCTTGAGTGGGGTTGGGCGAGTGGTTATTTCTCATCGGGGAATTTTTGTCAGGGGATGCCAAAATGGTTATAATTGAATTTTATTGTTTTAAACTGTTGAGTTTAGTTTACTAAAACTTTATATAAATTTTTTGAGGCTTTAAAGTCCTCAGTAATGGTATAGGAAAACACTTGGTTAGTGCATTTCAAATTTTTAGTTAGTTTTTTCTATTTAGAAGTGATTATTTTGATTATATATGTAATTAATAAACTTCATATACTGGAACCCTTGCGTTTGTGTTGGGTGTGGCCCAGATACTCTTGAGTGATTTTGATCACATGTTGGGCTTGGATTGGGTTACATTGGGTGGTTCTGACCACAGGATTGGGTGTCATGGATGTCGGCTTGAGTCAGGATGACTATCAGGTTGGGCATGACCCAGTTTACTTGGATAGTGAGTCCTTCGCACTTAAGCGGCATGGTCCTAGAGACACGAGGTGTCAGAAGTGTTATGGCTTGGGTACTATTTTAGTGATTACTACTCACCCGGAACTTTGAGTAGTGTGCACATAGAGAGACTCCATGATGAGGTGGTTTTGACCACTCGTGTGGGTAGAGTCCCCCATTAGTTGCGTTTTAGGTACCATTGGTTTGGGGGTGCTTGTCGTAGGAAGCCACATGGAAGGTGAGGGGCCTTCAGGGGATAGCATTGAGGCTATCGGGTTGGGGTAGAGGCTCTCCATTATTTGAGAGAAGACATTGTTATCCCTCCGATTACATTATTTCAGGGCAGACATCACTGTCCCTCCGGTTACTTATTTGAGTACAGGCATCGTTGTTCCTCCCAGTTACTATTTCTTGGGCATGCTTTCCAGATGTCGGTACTTGAGACACGCGGTGTTAGGAGGCACATGGTGTTGGGTTACATGATAGAGATTCTGGCATTGGTCGAAGTTGGAGACACTTCATGGTGGCTGTAGAGCATCGGTGGAGTTTATGTTTATTTGTGCATCGTACTATTTACTTTTTTCCTTATAACTACATTCCTAATTAAACACTTATATTAGGTATGCACCATTTGGTGGTATCCTACTAAGATCCATCTCACACCCTGCATGGGTCATTTGAGATGCGTGTAGACTTTATGGATTTATGTGCAGGAAAGAGGTCTGCTTCCGAAGCTGGACTACATTAGCTACTGCATGGATATGGTATGGACCTTGAGGTCTTTCCTATCTGGATTTTACCTTGTATTGATTTCTTTCCTATATCATCATGCTTACCTTGTTAATTGTATCTACAGTTGGTTATCCATTGGAACCCTTTTTATATATTGACTTTATATATATGCATGCTTGGTTTTTTTATTAGTTTCAAGTGGTGTTCAGTATACAGTTTTGTTTACTTTCCGTTGCTATTGTTTATATTTATTGCTTCTGTTGTTTATCGATATTGGATGTGTTTCTACTCTGCAGGTCTGATTCGAGTATGCTGAGTCATTTATTCCGCTACATTTTATTATATATACTCAAACCAGTACCATTATTATCCTCTAAGAGGTTATATCCTCCTCATTATACCTATATTACCCTTGCTTCTAGTCGGTAGCTTTTGGAGTTTGGGGAGGTGCACCTAAGGTAGTAACACCCGACCCATTTAGCATTATTTGGGTGGCTGTTTGGGTTTGGTTCATTACAAAGTGGTATTAGTAGATTTTTTGATAGGGATTTAGTATTAGTGTTTTGCTGGATACTAATGAGATTGAGACTTTTATTTTTATTTCTGCTAGTTTTACTATTTGGGATATGGTCGATTAAAGATAGGTTATTACTGGAAATGGGTTTCTAGCTTGTGGTTGGGTGCTTGCATCCCCAGGTATAAGGGATGGACCAACTTTCCATGGGTGGGAACTGTTGTTTGATTTTTCTCAGATTATAGTTTACATGATTTCCACCTCAGTTGCTCACTTGGTGTGTGATGTTATTGATTGTGATATGTAACCCTTGACCTGGTGCGGTAAGGGAGAATTGGACCTTGGCCCGGTATGGTAAGGCGTGATTGTTTGGATTTTGATAGGCACATTTTAGTGTATTTCAATTTCATAACTGCACGTATGCCTTTTGATGTGATAATACCATGTGAATAATATCAATTTCTATGATTTGTCTTCTTTTTAAATGTGAATTGGTGAAATTATTGATATAATTGCTTTTTCATTGCAATGTTTTATGCCTTGCTTTATATATTTGAAAAAATTCATGTGGCAGGGTATTTGGGTCTGGCTCTTGTATGAGCAGGCAGGTACTATGGTTGAGGTGATTTTGATCACTAGGATTGGGTGACTCGGTTGTTGGTTTGAGGAATCGTTGGTTGTCATGATGGCCATAGGCCGAGGAACTTTTGATACTTAGCTCTGTTGAGGGTGTCCATGAGGTCGGGATGCCATGGGCATGGGTTGCAATAAGGGAGAGTAAGGGTAGTTGTTTTATGCTGCCTCTTTACTATTTTCCATATCTGTATTGAATATATATTTTTGTATATATATATGGGTTGTCTGACCATTTATGGTATTCAGTGGGTTCCTTTAGTCGACTCAGATGGAGCAACAGACGGGTGATGATACAGTGTCAAAGGTGCAAGATCAGATCCAGGATCCAGTGCGGGCAAGACAACAGCCGGTTTTAGTAGCATTCGGACTATGGCTCGATGAGTAGCTCCAAGATAGCCTAGTACATGTCTTGCAGGGGATTGATAGAGGTGCGCAGGGTACAGAGCCATCTATGGCATATCTAACGTGGGAGTTCCAATTGCAGCACCTGTCACTCTTTTATGGTGAGGGTGGTCGGCAGGCATCTGAGAACTAGATAGAGAGAATGTAGATGATCTTTGAGTAGCTCGAGATGCCTCCATGGTGGAGGGTCAATCTGGCGACGTACATGCTGTGAGGACTGGCAAAGCACTGGTGGGATGTGTTGTCTTAGGCTTGCAGGCACAAGGTACTAGCATGGAAAGAATTTGAGGACAGGTTTCTCGAGCACTTTTACCCAGAGATGCTGATGGTAGAGAGATCTTGGGAGTTTTTGAGCCCTTATTAGGGAGACATGTTTGTCATGGACTATGCTGCTACTTTCACTGAGTTGTCTCGCTTTGCACCCGGTATGGTAAGTGATGACACGGCTAGGGTGAGGCACTTCAAGAGTGGCATATGACACACCATTAGGATCTAGGTGAATATATTCAGGTTGGGTTCATTCTCATAGGCGGTGAATCACGCACTCATATCGGAGGGTAAATAAAGGGATAGGCCCTAGGATGGCCAGGTGGCAGCTTTAGGTGATGGTTCGGACAGCAGGAAGCGAGGATGGGATGAGTTCTAATAGGGTAGTCAGGACAAGGACTCAGCTAGGCCACCTCATAGCAGTTTAGCAGTGGTTTTCTTTTAGAGTGGGCGGCCAGGACATATTCAGACTTAGTGTGATAGGCCTCCAAAGGAGTGTCGGGCATGTGGATAGGTCGGGCATCTGGAAAGGTTCTGTAGGCATCCTTCTTAGATAGTTGGTAGACAGGGACTAGGACCAACTATGGCATCTAGATTTGGTTCAGGTTTGGTACTAGGAGAGGGTAGCTAAGTTTCAACTCCACGCGGAGGATGTGATAGGGACAGCAGGACCTAGTTGAGGGGTCAGTGGCTAGTGACTGGAGTAGCACCGCAGGAAGGTCAGGCATCGGGCAGCCGTACTTCAGGCCAGGTGCATGCTTTGGATCTTCCAGGGGATGAGAAGGCTGGTGATCTGACAGTGGTTATAGGTACACCGAAAGTGTGGTTGTGACTTTCTTATTTATTTTTTTCATGACCTGTTGAGGCATGTTCATTTTGATTGCACGAGGTGCATGGGATTTATGTGGACTGACTAGATTATGGTCAGTGGGATTGGCACCATATCAGGTGTGTGACATATTTATATATATGTATGAGATGCGTGGAATTGGGGCATCGAGGATTCGGGTTACTTGAGGTGCCTTAGGCATTGGGGAATCAAGAATGTGGGTTACTTGAGGTGTTAGGAACCAGTTCATTTTGAGCATCCATGGGATGTAGGACCTCGTAGAGGCGGACACCGATTCGGTGTGGGATATGTTTGTGGTTTCGGGAACTACACGGGAGCACCAATGAGGCATAGGGGTGATGATGTGTCATGATAAGACCATGAGTCCACAAACAGGTTAGTGAACCCTTGCTTTGTTGAGTTCTGTAGGTTTTAGACTGAGTTAGGCAGTTCCTAAGGTGGGGAGCCCCTTGAGGAATTTATCTAGAATCTTTGAGACTAGAGGAGTCTGGGTTACTTTAATCAGGATGGTATGTTTGGTGCCATTTTTGGGTTTCATTTGATAGCTCGGGGACGAGCTATGTTAAGGTGGGGAGATTTTAAGAACTTGGGTTCTTAGAACAGGTTAAAATCCCAACCTTGTTTGAAGTTTTGTCTTGTTTCTGAGGAAACTGGGAAAATCTGGTAAGTTCTAGAAATTTCTAGACTGCACACCATGTACTCTAAAGTACATGTCGTGTATGGGTTAGGCATGTATCGGTCATGTACTCGCCGAGCACATTCCATGTAGGACTGTGTAGGAATTTCCAACTACACGGCATATAGTGTTGCTCGACACGTCGTGTATCCTCTTTTATGTGTACCGGCTGAGTTCAAGCTGTGTGTCGACCCATGTGGAGCGTCCAAGACATGTGGATACCTCTAATTAAGTCAGATTACAGAAAATGCTACTACATAGTGTGTAGTTCTTAATACACGTCATGTTCTTTTTTTATTTTCTTAAATGAAAGGGCATCACGTCTTATTCTAGAAAATACTTTCTTCTTCCCTATTTTCGGACCTTGACACTCTAGAAGGCCGAAAACAATTCTTCTCCTAGATTCTAAATCCGTCATCCATTCTTCAATCCATCAGTGGCTGTGGGATCACAACAGCGAGGTTAAACCCACACACCATATTCTGTTCTTGGTCATTTGCCTCACACGTCGTAGTTTTCATCCGAGTGAAATTTCTAGGATTTGATGGAATCATAGATCTACAAAGATCGACTTCAAATTAGAGCTTGATATTGTATGTTCCTACATCTATGAGTCTCAAGTAGGTGGTTCATACCTATTTTTGTGTTTTCACAGACTTTTGGGTGGTGCGACCTTGGGCACGTTTTCAGGTATTTTTAGTGTGACCCTATTTTACCTGATATTGCCTATTTAATTGTTTATTTGACCTATGGGATGCCTTTAGGTATGCATGTTAGCTGTTTTTTTAGTGTGGCCAGGTGAGTGGCCATTGCTTATTAGGGAATTTTGGATGGGAGATGTCAAAATGGTTGTAATTAAATTGCATTCTTTTAAACTATTGAGTTTAGTTTATTAAACCTTAATATGAAGTGTTGGAGGCTTTAATGACCTCAGTGATGGTATGTGTCAACACTTGGTTAGTGCATTTCAACTGTTTAGTGTTTTTCCTGTTTATAAGTGATTCTTTTAATTATATATATTTTTTCTATATTGCATATTTTGGATCCCTTGCGGTTGTGTTGGGCGTGACCTGGATATTCTAGAGTGATGTTGATCATAGGTTGGGCTTGGCTCAGATTAAATTTGGTGGTTATGACCACGGGATTGGGTTTCATGGACGCTGACTTGAGGCAAGACGAATTTCATGTTGGGAATGACCCGGGTTACTTGGATGGTGAGGTCGTCATACTTGAGCAGCATGGTCACAGGGACACGAGGTGTCAGAGGTGTTGTGGCTTGGATACTATTTTGGTGATTACCGCTCACCGGGAACTTTGAGTAGTGTGCACACAGAGAGACTCTATGATGAGGTGGTTTTGACCACTCGTGTGGGTAGAGTCCCTCGTTAGTTGTGGTTTAGGTATTATTGGTTTGGGGGTGCTTGCTGTAGGAAGCCATGTAGAAGGTGAGGAGACTTTAGGGGATAGAATTGAGGCTATCAGTTTGGGGTTAGAGGATCTTTGTTATTTTAGGGTAGACATCAATGTCCCTCTGGTTATATTATTTGAGGGGAGACATCGTTGTCCCTCCAGTTACTTATTTGAGGATAGGAATCACTATTCCTCCAAGTTACTATTTCTTAGGTGTGCCTTCAGGACGTCGGTACTTGAGACACGCGGTGTCAGGGGGCACATGGTGCCGGGTTACATGACAGAGATTTCAGCATTGGCTGAAGCAGGTAACACTTCATTGTGGTTGTAGAGCACCAGTGGAGTTTATGTTTATTTTTTCATCATACTATTTAATGTTTTCCTTATAACTGCATGTCTTCTTAAACACTTATATTAGGTACGCACCGTTGGGTGTTATCCTATTGAGATTCATCTCACACCCTACATGGGCCCTTTGGGACGTGTGTAGACTATATGGATTTATGTGCAAGAAAGAGGTCAGCTTCAGGATCTGGACTGCATTAGTTGTTGCATGGAGATGGTATGGACCTTGAGGTCTTTCCTAGCTAGAGTTTACCTTGTTTTACTTTATTTCTTGTATCAGCATGCTTACCTTGTTAATTGTAGCTATTTTTGGTTATCCATTGGTGCCCTTTTTATATATTGACTTGCTATAGATGAATTCTTGGTTTGTTTAGTAGTTGAAAGTGGTGTTCATAATGTTGTTCTGTTTGTTTTCCACTGCTGTTGTTTATATTTATTACTTTCGCTGTTTATCAATATTGGATGTGCTTCCACTCTGCAGGTCTAGTTCGAGTCTAATGAGTCATTTATTCTGCTACATATTTATTATTATACTCAGACCAATACCATTATTATCCTCCAAGAGGGTATAGCCTCCCCACTATACCTATAAGACCCCTGCTACTAGTCGACTGCTTTTGGCGTTTGGGGAGGTGCACCTAAGGTAGTAACACCCGACCCGTTTAGCACTGTTTGGGTGGTTGTTTGGGCTTGGGTTTTTACAAATCATGATACAAAAGAATTTTATCATAAAGGGGGGTGTTGTGGAGATGGAGTATAACTATTGGATATATTTGAAACACAAAATTCATTATCATTATACTAGGTGTGGGGAAAACAAATGAGGCTTGACCGCTGACCATGTTTGAAACATAGGACTTATCTCAAGGTTTTTCAATAATTATTTCTCAGTGTTATCCTAGGATAATTGTTGATATATTTTTTTTCCAGAAACCATGCCATAAATTTGTCCCATTTGGAAGTTAAATATGATAGGGATCCAATTCAAGGGAGACATGAAGTTTGGGGATGAAATGATGAAATTTTCAAATGGAGTTAAACACAATTGGAATTAAACCGCCATGGATTTTGACCACATTGGGTAGGTTTATCATTTTGAACCATGGTTAAAATAATATTATAATGGTATCATCATCTTGGATGTCAAGATTTGGTTGAAGAACATGAACGATGTGGTAGGTGACTAAAACTGATGAGGAAATGGTCTTCTCAGATAAGGTTGTATGATTCTTCACAATTTAACATCATTAAATGAGGATGATGGACATACAGTTTAACATCATAGGGTGAGGATGATGGATTTCTCAGTTTAAAATCATTTAATTGGTATGATATGTTGCATAGTTTAACATCATTTTATTAGGATGTTGAGTCCTATAGTTCATCATCTTGTGACTGGGAGGTGTGAACTGATGTGAATAACACCCTCCTAGACATTGTTTTTTAGGGTTTGTGAGGGTAACACAATGGGTTTAATCCCTTTAGGATCCCATAAGGAAAAGGGAGCTCAATATTTGGCTCTAAAATTTTCCTAAAATGATGGGTTTAGTTATCACAACCTGGTTTTTTTTTATAGTGGGTCCCTATTGGATTTGTACCAATTTCATTTTATCCAATTATTTTTCCCAATTCATGGGAGGAACCTAATGGGAGAGTATAACTCTTTCTTAGGTTATCCTTATGGGTTTTTAACTTAAAAGACATATGTTTCACTTTTCTTTAGTAGTTTAAAGTCATACTAGTTGGACTAAGATGTTTCAAATAGTTTATGGTCATATTTCTTAGACCATGGATCCTAGTTTAAGGTCATAGATCTTGAAAAAAAGGATTAAAAATAGTATATGGTCATAATTCTTAGACCTGAGGGGTCTCCTCCTAGAAAGTGTCTCATAACACTAAAGGATTCAAAATCATTAAAATAATGTTCCTAGGAGGCCTGAACTAATAAAAATAATATGGGGTGAGTCACACATAGTTTATGGTTTTGATGATTTTACCATAAGGTTTGGTGTCTCATAGGGGATGTGTGTGGAATATGGGTGAAGTAGTCTTATGTGAATGAGGATACTAGGAGGTCCATCCATGCAGAACACCCAAGATGCATCTTTCTCATATTTTAAGGTCATGATGCTTGGAACAGGCCTCTTAGTTTTAGGTCATAGAGTTTTCACCAATTGTAAATAGTTTAAGGTCATAATTCATGTAATGAAAGGGTTAAAGAGAGTGTGTTTGGAATGGAAAGTAGGTGGGATAACATGAATTAAGGGTTAAGGAGACCCAGTACAACATGACACATTACCAAGCCGACATACACATAGTTTGAAGTCATTATTCTTGAATTTGGACTCCTAGTTTAAGTTCATAGAGTTTGGACCAATGGGTGAACATCCTAAAATGAAATTTTTAGCCTAGAATAGTAACCACCCAATGTGAATTGGGGGAGAAATAGTCTTGATACCACATAACAGATTCCCTGAATGACTTGAACATGGTTTAAATTCACAATTCTTTGACTTGAAATCCTAATTTAGGGTCATAGTATTTGGACCAAAGGGCCACTTGTGCATCTCAACCATGCTTGAGGAAAAATATATAAAAACCCCTAACCCCGCATGATCCACAACCAATGCATGAAATAAAAGGTGGTATCGAGATCCACTATTTTTAGTGGATAATACATTGAGGGTAAAAGTGACTGAAAAATACTGAGAGAGAGATCATGAATTTCAATTCCTAGATGGTAAAAGGGGATTGACCGGTGAGTGGGGAACAAATATTAACCATTTTCAAAACATAGTTTCTATGTCTATGTCAGTTTAGTATGGAGAGAAAAAATGAAGGATCTACAGTTGATTGAGTTTGAAATAAGGGAGTCTCCATTTTTTGCTGAATATCATTAGAGGCATGAGCCTATGAAGGTTGGTGAGCCATTACTTCTTGGAACCATTACCATTAGAGAGTCTATTTAGATTAAGAGGATGATGATTACCAAAATTAAAGAAAGCGCAAATATCAAAAGTGTAAATGGGGTATTCCCTAGAGGTAATATTCTGTTCCATGGAAGATATTCTATTATGCACTTAAATGTTCTTGATGAATATTATATTAGGTGAGAATCAAGCCTGACTCATAGGGGAAATAAATTTAAATGAGTTGATGGTAGGGTTAAGCCTAGGATGATATTTTCAAGCATCAATACATATCCCATGAAGACAGGAAGCAAGAAACATATAGTTATGAAACGTGAGGGGGTAAAAGACCATCACCAGAGGGGTGACGTTCTCTATGGAGAGGATATCAAACCATATCATATTATGAGGCATCTAATTTTCACACAAGGTAAGGCATGGTTTAACATAATGTGCAGAGGATGTTATTTTGGATTATCTCATATCTATCATATGAGTAATCCTGGTATTAAATGGGGTAAGTCTGCATTTTAACATTATGTGATGAGGACATTAGTTTGGTTTATATTATATTTATCATATGAGGCATCCCAGTGTGGTGTGGTTTATTGGTCATATTATACTTTTCATATGGGGAACCCCAATTTCAATGGGGTAAGGCTATAGTTTAACATCAGGTGTAGATGAAGTTAGTTTGTTTCATATCATATTTATTATATTGGAAATCCTAACTTTATAGTGGGTAATGCTATAGTTAACATCATGTGCTAAGGATGTTGTTTGGTTAATATCTTATTTATTATATGTGATATCCATGTTTTGTATGGGGTAAGTATATAGTATGACGTTGTGTGTTTAGGACCATGGGATTTTTAGTTTATATTCATAAAACTCGGACAATGGATGCTACTAGTTTAAGTTTATAAAGTTTAGAACATAGGGGTAGATACTAGTTTAAGGTCATAGATCTTGGAGCCAAGGGGAATAGGTGTCCTAATGCATATTTTTTTGGCATAAAAGAGTGATAACCCATATTGAATGGAGGGCCAAAGAAACCCTCTTCTATACAATAATCTATAATCCACACCCAAGTCGTCATCATGATTCCGGGGAAGAAAAGACCCCATAAAGAGTCGATAAAGGCAGTTAGGCCCACGATATTGGATTCAAGAATCAATATATTTCCCATAGTAATAGGGATTGAGCTATATGTAGTTCTATAAGTAGTAATGGTAGGAGACTGATGTTGGTAGGGGGATATCCTCTCGAGTGAGGATACAGAATCACATTATATTTGACATATGAGGCATAATAAATTTATACGGGGTAAGGATATTATTTAACGTATTTTTCTAAAGATGGTGGCAGGGATTGTTCTTTGAGATACCCATTATTTTCTTCCTCATGTCAATTCATAAGTGAATCTCCTCCCACTAAAGGATCAAGGAATATGATTAAGGATTATACATAAAGAGGATGACCATAAGGGAATATTTAGGTGTTTTCTTCATTGTTAATGGGTGGTGTTGTGGTGAATCTACAGTTGGGCTATGAAATAGAAGGTGTAGGAGTCACTAATTATCCCATGGGAATGTGAATCAAGCCACATGTAGTTTTGGAAGGAGGTGGTGACTAGGATTTATGAAACAACAGGGGTGATGTAATCCTTGAAAATAAAGGGAATATTCACATTGTTTAAGGTCATGATTCTTGGACCAAGATATATAGTTTGAGGTTATAGAGAATGTACCATGGGTAGGTACTTCAATGATTTTCATGTGGTGTCAAAGATTTAAAACCTGACATGAAAGGAGGATGATGCAAGCCCACATGCCACATAAAAATCTTGGATCAAGTGGCACATAGTTTTTGGTCATAGTGCTTGGACCGTAAGTGGGGATAAAGGGACAAAAGTTGTTGAATATAATCCACCCCGACCTGAGGGAACTTTTTATCATGAATTTCAGGATAAACCTAAAGATATTGTTCTAGGCATCACTACATATCCCATGTAAAATGGAATCAAGACACACATTTTTCTGGGATAAAGCACAGTGGGATATCGATACTGGAAGTGGGGGAAATCCTCTCTGATGAAGGCATTGAGGCATACCATGGTTTTTTTGTGGATCCCATGCTTATGAAATAGGGTGAGGCTACTGTGTATCTTCATGTCCTGAGGATGTTAGTTTGTTTGGTCATATCACACTTGGTAAGAGAGGAAACATAGATAAACTAAATAGTGTAAGATCATAGTTTAATTTCATACATTGGAGATATTGGGATTTTTAGTTAATATTCATAAAACATGGACTATGGCTACTACCAGTTTAAGGAAATCAGCCCAGACTATGGGGGCTGAAAATAGTTTAAAGTGATAATTCATGGACCATGAATCCTATCTTAAGGTCAAAGAGTTAGAACCGATTTCAAATAGTATAAAGTCATAATGCTTGGACCGTGACTTCTAGTTTAAGTTGACAGTTTTCAGACCATGATTTTTGTGGTTCAAGGTCACATAGATTTTATCAAGGTGTTCACACAAATTACTTTATAAGAAACTTGGTGTTGGTGTGAGGGGTAATACATTTTCCATCCATTGTGATTAATGAGTATGCTCTATTGGAATAGTAATTATGGTTAATGCAAGGTCCTTCCCATTTGGGATTCAATAGTGGTGGATTTTTTTCAGGTATCATCATCATTATAGGATCCAGTACATGTCCCCCAAGAGAAGGTTCTAGAGGAAAACCTTCTGATTGAACACTCTATTTATCTTATTTTGAAGCCTCTCCGTGTTATGCAAGGCATAAAGCCTATTTTTCTTAAGGGATTCTAGTTCAGTTACATAGACATATGAAACTATGTTTGGAATCTTTTATACATAAAAATCTATTTGGAGTGACAAAAACTAAACCTAAATAGGTAAAACTTCCTTCGTTCTATACACCATGGAGTATTGGGTTGCTTGGGTGGAATTGTGATTTGTTATTTGATTAGACTAGAGGGAGTTGGGGAGCTTTTCATGCCAACTATTTTTGTTCTATTCTACCATATTTTACAAGATATTAGAGATAGACTTCTTGAATGCATTAAACTACCCATTTTCTTATGCATGGTTGTGGTAAGTGTGGTTGGACCAGATGTTGTACTTTGAATACAATTTCTTCAACTTGGCAGTTTAGAAGATGGTGTTGTTGTTTGTGAGAATAGATTATGGAAATTAAAATTTATGTATGATGTGGGATCTCATGAAATCCATCATGGACCATATATTTAATTACTTGAGAGGTACTACTTCTTCCCACATTAAAAAGAAGTCTATTCTGGTCAAAATAAACCAACACTGTCGAGTTGTCACTGGAAGGTATGTCCCCACAACATCGATCCCCCGTACTTTAAAGGTATAATAGTACATGGTGGTGTATATAAGATATGATGTCTAAATCATACATTTAAAAAGGATCTGATAGGAATGAAACCTCTTGGAGAATGCAATGTAGTCATGAACCATGGTAGGCTAGAAGTAACACATGCTCTGAATTTGGTGGGAGAGATTCAATCCCGGTTAATGGGTTCTACAGGGTTTGGCATGGGACCCTTGAATATCCTAAGGTATCTCATATCCATGGATTAAGTGAAGTATAATTCCATGGAACCCACACCTGTAGAGGGTTTTCTCAAGGTTCGGCCCACTCTGGAGGGTAAACTATACTACACGCTGGAAGATTATGTCATTATCATATCAATATTGTTGGAGAATTCCATTATATAGATAATTGAATAAAGGATCCATACATTAAGTAATTTATTAAATTGTGGGGGGATTTCAATATCCTATCATATAAGTATCAACAGCCACCTGATTTACCTTTTGGTTTCCATCATCTGAAGTTTCTAGGGAGATGACCCTCCGATGTTCCACATGAATGACCAGCTCATCCTGATCAGTTTATGTGAGGGATTTATCTATACATGTTAATGCATCATATCAACTAGTCTACAATCAAGGAATACAAGTCACCTTCGGTTTGGAAGTGAACTAGAACTTCAGCTGATGGGTGCGTTCTAGTAAGGGAACAGGCACTTGATTTATAATATTATAGTATCACATTATATGTTTTCACTACTGGAAAATAAGGTTATACCAGCGGTTTAAAACCGTTGGTATAGGATGGAAAACCGTTGGTATAGCCTATACCAACGGTTTTCTAAATCGTTGGTTAGTAAGCCATGAGGAAAGCCTTATACCAATGATTTGATATAAACCATTAGTATATTGTTTTATTAAATTTCTCCCAATGTATACCAACGGTTTATAATCGTTGGTAATGCATTTTTTGAGAATTTTTATACCAACGGTTTTTAACCGTTGGTAATGTGATTTTCAGAACACCAATACCAATGGTTCTAAATTGTTCATATTGTGTTTTTCTAGAATTCCAGAACACATATACCAACGGTTCTAAACCATTGGTATTGTGTTTTTCCAGAATTCCAGAACACATATACCAATGGTTCTAAACCGTTGGTATAGGTGTTTTCCAGAATTTCAGAAAACCTATACCAACGGTTCTAAACCGTTGGTATAGTGTTTTTACAGAATTCCAACACTCTTATACCAACGGTTTAGAACCGTTGGTATTTAGTTTTTCCAGAACTGTTACACAGCAGCCCCTCTAGTATCCCCTCCACTATACACCTGTACCTGTATAAAAAATATCACAAAAACCACATACAAACTTAAAATAGTATAAAAAACACCTAAAATAGCACAAAAAACACATAAAACCATCAAATTCTTCCAACCATTTCATGTACTACAATTCCCTATTTCAATCTTTATATGAAAACAATCATCTGATAGTAATTAACCTCACCCCTGCACAACCCCCCAACCAGCACAGCCCCCCACCTCCCCATCAAATTCTAATAGGCAGAATAGTATGAGAAATACCTATTAGAGTTGAATAAGAGTTTGAAATTGGCTCATATCCCATTTTTTTCTGATCATAGATTTGGGTATGTAATGATTTGTGATGAATTTTGCATTGAACTTGTATTGTTTATAATATATGGTGAAAAGGTATTTTCTTAGGAGTCTCTTCACTTATGACCTAATGAGTGAAACTACCCAACTCATGAAAAAGAGTTTGCGACTATTGTTGATGAGTGTAAATTTCAGTTTTATTCACTTAAAATGATGTCCTTTTCAAACAAAAGAGAGAATTTGAGTGGTAACATCCACACCGCACCTTGTATTGAGGTGGGTTTGACTCGTACACGTCATATATGACCCATGGATATTTTTCCTAAAGTTTCAACAGAATCTGAATGCGTTTGTTGGTTTTCCGTATTCCAGTAGTTATTTTCACTTAAATTCCTGTCCATTTCAAATAAAAGTGAGACAGTTTGAGTGGTACCAGCCAAACCGTGCCTTTTATTGAGGCGAGGTTGACTCGTACATGTCAAAAATGATCCATGGATACTTTTCCTAAAGTATCAACAGAATCTGAATGTGTTTGGTCTGTTTTCCGTATGTCAGTTGTTGTTTTTACTTAAACTGTTGTCCATTTCAAAGAAAAGTGAGACACTTTGAGTGGTGTCGGCCACACCGCGCATTATATTGAGGAGGGGTTGACTCGTAAACATCAAAAAGGACCCATGGATCGTTTTTCTAAAGTATCAACACAATCCGAATGTGTTTGGTCTATTTTCTGAATGTAGTTTATTTTACTTAAAAGCGCATCTATTTTAAACAAAAGAAAGATACTTTTTGCGGTTACGTCCAAACCGTGCCTCAGATTGAGGCTGGGTTGAGTCTTACACGTCACATATGACCCATGGATCATTTTCCTAAAGTTTCAACAGAATCCGAATGCGTTTGGTCAGTTTTCCGTATGCCGGTAGTTGTTTTCACTTAAAATCATGTCCATTTCAAATAAAAGTGAGAAAGTTTGAGTGGTACCGGCCAAACCATGCCTCATATTGAGGTGGGGTTGACTCTTACACGTCAAAAATGACCCATGGATACTTTTTCTAAAGTATCAACAGAATCTGAATGTGTTTGGTCCGTTTTCCCTATGTCAGTTGTTGTTTTGACTTAAACTGTTGTCCATTTCAAAGAAAAGTGAGACACTTTGAGTGGTGTCGGCCACACCGCTCCTTGGATTGAGGTGGGGTTGACTCGTACACGTCACAAATGACCCATGGATCGTTTTCAAAAAAGTATTAACACAATATGAATGTGTTTGGTCTGTTTTCCGTATGTCGTTTATATTACTTAAAAGTGCATCCATTTTAAACAAAAGAAAGACACTTTGAGCAGTTCCGTCCACACCACACATAAGATTGATGTGGGGTTGACTCTTACACGTCACATATGACCCATGGATCATTTTACTAAAGTTTAAACAGAATCCGAATTCATTTGTTCAGTTTTCCGTTTGTCAGTAGTTGTTTTCACTTAAAATGATGTCCATTTCAAATAAAAGTGAGACAGTTTGAGTGGTATCGGCCACACCATGCCTCAGATTGATGCGGGGTTGACTCTTACATGTCACAAATGACCCATGGATACCTTTCCTAAAGTATCAACAGAATATGAATGCATTTGGTCTATTTTACGTATTTCAGTTGTTGTTTTGACTTAAACTATTGTCCATTTCAAAGAAAAGTGATACACTTTGAGTGGTGTCGGCCACACCGCTCCTCGGATTGAGGTGGGATTGACTCGTACACGTAAAAAATGACCCATGGATTGTTTTCATAAAGTTTCAACAAAATCGTAATTCATTTGGTCGGTTTTCCGTATGCCAGTAGTTGTTTTCACTTAAAATCCTATCCATTTCAAATAAAAGTGAGATAGTTTGAGTGTTACCGGCCACACTGTGTCTCTGATTGAGGTGGGGTTGACTCGTACACATCATAAATGACCCATGGATACTTTTCCTAATGTATCAATAGAATCCAAATACGTTTGGTTCATTTTCCTTATGTCAGTTGTTGTTTTTACTTAAACTGTTGTCCATTTCAAAGAAAAGTGAAACACTTTGAGTGGCGTTGGCCAGACCGCGCCTCTGATTGAGGCGGGGTTGACTCGTACATGTCACAAATGAAGCATGGATCGTTTTCCTAAAGTTTCAACAGAATCCAAATGTGTTTTGTTGTTTTTCCGTTTTCTAGTAGTTGTTTTCACTTAAAATCTTGTCCATTTCAAATAAAAGTGAGATAGTTTGAGTCGTACCGGCCACACCGTGCCTCTGATTGAGGCGGGGTTGACTTTTATACGTCATAAATGACCCACGGATACTTTTCCTAAAGTATCAACAGAATCCAAATGCGTTTGGTCTGTTTTCTGTATGTCAGTTGTTGTTTTTACTTAAAATGTTATCCATTTCAAAGAAAAGTGAGACACTTTGAGTGGTTCCAGCCACACCGCACCTTGGATTGAGATGGGGTTGACTCATAAACGTCAAAAATGAAACATGGATCTTTTTATTAATGTTTCAATAGAATACGAATGCATTTGGTTGGTTTTTTGTATGCCAGTAGTTGTTTTCACTTAAAATCTTATCCATTTCAAATAAAAGTGAGACAGTTTGAGTGGTACTGGCCACACTGTGCCTCTAATTGAGGTGGGGTTGACTTTTACACATCAAAAATGAACCATGGATACTTTTCCTAAAGTATCAATAGAATCTGAATGCGTTTGGTCCATTTTCCGTATGACAGTTGTTGTTTTGACTTAAACTATTGTCCATTTCAAAGAAAAGTGAGACACTTTGAGTGGTGTCGGCCACACCACTCCTCGGATTGAGGCATGGTTGACTTGTACACGTCACAAATGACCCATGGATCGTTTTCCTAAAGTATCAACACAATCCAAATGTGTTTGGTCTGTTTTCCATATGTCATTTATTTTACTTAAAAGCGCATCCATTTTAAACAAAAGAAAGACACTTTGAGTGGTTCCATCCACATTGCGCCTCAGATTGAGGTGGGGTTGACTCTTACACGTCACATATGACCCATGGATCGTTTTCATAAAGTTTCAACAGAATCTGAATGCGTTTGGTTAGTTTTCCGTATGCCGGTAGTTTTTTTCACTTAAAATCTTGTCCATTTCAAATAAAAGTGAGACAGTTGGAGTGGTACCTGCCACACCATGCCTCAGATTGAGGAATGGTTGACTCTTACACATCACAAATGACCCATGTATGCTTTTCCTAAAGTATCAATAGAATCTGAATGTGTTTGGTCTGTTTTCTGTATGTCAGTTGTTGTTTTGACTTAAATTGTTGTCCATTTCAAAGAAAAGTGAGACACTTTGAGCGGTGTTGGCCACACCTCTCCTCGTATTGAGGCGGTGTTGACTCGTACACGTCAAAAATGACCCATGGATCGTTTTTGTAAAGTTTCAATAGAATCTGAATGCGTTTGGTCAGTTTTCGGTATGCCAGTAGTTGTTTTCACTTAAAATCATGTCCATTTCAAATAAAAGTGAGACAGTTTGAGTGGTACCGGCCACACCGTACCTATGATTAAAGAAGGGTTGACTCGTACACTTCATAAATGACCCATGGATACTTTTCCTAAAGTATCAACAGAATATGAATGTGTTTGGTCCATTTTCCATATGTCGGTTGTCGTTTTTACTTAAACTGTTGTCCATTTTAAAGAAATGTGAGACACTTTGAGTGGTGCCGGCCACACCGCACCTCTGATTGAGACAGAGTTGACTCTTACATGTTAAAAATGACCCATGGATAATTTTCCTAAAGTATCAACACAATCTTAATTCGTTTGATCTATTTTCCGTATGTCGTTTATTTTACTTAAAAGCGCATCCATTTTAAACAAAAGAAAGACACTTTGAGCGGTTCTGTCTACACCGTGCCTCGGATTGAGGCAGGGTTGACTCTTACACGTCACATATGACCCATGGATCGTTTTCCTAAAGTTTCAATAGAATACAAATTCGTTTGTTTGGTTTTCCATATGCCGGTAGTTTTTTTCACTTAAAATCCTGTCAATTTCAAATAAAAGTGAGACAATTTGAGTGGTACCAGCCACACCGTGCCTCAGATTGAGGTGGGGTTGACTCATAAACATCCAAAATGACCCATGGATACTTTTACTAAAGTATCAACATAATCTGAATGCGTTTGGTCCATTTTCTATATGTCAGTTGTTGTTTTTACTTAAACGGTTGTCCATTTCAAAGAAAAGTGAGACACTTTGAGTGGTGTCGGGCACACCGCTCCTCAGATTGAGGCAGAGTTGACTCTTACACATCAAAAATGACCCATGGATTCTTTTTCTAAAGTATCAACAAAATACAAATGCATTTTTTTGGTTTTCCATATATCCTTTATTTTACTTAAAAGTGCATCCATTTTAAACAAAAGAAAGACACTTTGAGCGATTCCATCCACACCGCACCTCAGATTGAGGAGGGGTTGACTTTTACATGTCACATATGACCCATGGATCATTTTCCAAAAGTTTCAATAGAATCCAAATGCGTTTGGTCGGTTTTCCGTATGCCGGTAGTTGTTTTCACTTAAAATCCTATCCATTTCAAATAAAAATGAGACAGTTTGAGTGGTATCGGACACACCATGCCTCATATTGAGCCGGGGTTGACTCTTACACGTCACAAATGACCCATGGATACTTTTCCTAAAGTATTAACAGAATCCAAATGCATTTGGTCTATTTTCTGTATGTGAGTTGTTGTTTTGACTTAAACTGTTGTCCATTTCAAAGAAAAGTGGGACACTTTGAGTGGTGTCGGCCACACCGCTACTCGGATTAAGGCAGGGTTGACTCGTACATGTCACAAATGACCCATGGATCGTTTTCCTAATGTTTAAATAGAATATTAATGTGTTTGGTCAGTTTTCCATATGTCGTTTATTTTACTTAAAAGCGCATCCATTTTAAACAAAAGAAAGACACTTTGAGAGGTACCGGCCACACCAGCCCTCGGATTGAGGCGGGTTGACTCTTACACATCACAAATGACCCATGGAAACTTGTCCTAAAGTATTAACATAATCCAAATGTTTTTGGTAAGCTTTCCATATATCATTTGTTGTTTTCACTTAAAATCATGTCCATTTCAAATAAAAGTGAGACAGTTTGAGTGGTACCGGCCACACCGTGCCTCATATTGAGGCAGGGTTGACTCATACACGTCACAAATGACCCATGGATACTTTTCCTAATGTATCAACAGAATATGAATGCGTTTGTCCATTTTCCGTATGTCAGTTGTTGTTTTGACTTAAACTGTTGTCCATTTCAAAGAAAAGTGAGACACTTTGAGTGGTGTCGGCCACACCGCGTCTCGGATTGAGGCGGGGTTGACTCGTGCACATCACAAATTACCCATGGATTGTTTTTCTAAAGTATTAACACAATCCAAATGTGTTTGGTTAGTTTTCTATATGTCGTTTATTTTACTTAAAAGTGAATCCATTTTAAACAAAAGAAAGACACTTTGAGTGGTACCGACCACACCGGCCCTCGGATTGTGGTGGGGTTGACTCATACACGTCACAAATGACCCATGGAAACTTTTCCAAAAGTATCAACAGAATCCGAATGCATTTGGTTGTTTTTCCATATGTTGGTTGTTGTTTTCACTTAAAATCCTGTCCATTTCAAATAAAAGTGATACACTTCGAGTGGTACCGGCCACACCGTGCCTCAGATTGAGGCGGGGTTGACTCGTACACGTCAGAAATGACTCATGGATACTTTTCCTAAAGTATCAATAGAATCCGAATGTGTTTGGTCTTTTTTCCGTATGTCAATTGTTGTTTTGACTTACACTGTTGTCCATTTCAAAGAAAAGTTAGACACTTTGAGTGATGTCGGCCACACCGCGCCTCAGATTGAGGCGGGGTTGACTCGTATACGTCACAAATGACCCATGGATCGTTTTCCTAAAGTATCAACACAATCTGAATGTGTTTGATCGTTTTTCCATATGTCGTTTATTTTACTTAAAAGCACATCCATTTTAAACAAAAGAAAGAAACTTTGAGAACCAAATGCATTTACAACGAAGAAACCCTCCCCTCCAACCTGTCCAGCCCCTGCCCCTTCCCTCCCCCCTGCCCCTCCCCTCCTGCCCACCCTTTTCACCCAGCAGCCCCCTCCCCTCCCCTCCCCCCTCCCCTTCCCCCTCTTTCCCACCCTTTTCACCCAGGATCCCCCTCCCCTCCCCTCCCCCCTGCCCACCCTTTTCCTCCAACAGCCCCCTGCCCCTCCCCTCCTGCCCACCCTTTTCACCCAGTAACCTCCTCCCATCCCCTCCCCCCCCCTCCCCCTTCCCTCCCCTCCCCTCCCCCCCTGCCCACCCTTTTCCTCCAGCAGCCCCCTGCCCCTCCCCTCCTACCCACCCTTTTCACCCAGCATCCCCCTCCCCTCCCCCCTGCCCATACTCTTCCCCCATAAGACCCACCATTACTAAAACAAAAATCATCCCCTGAACATAATGGAAATTCAAAAATAGCACGATTCACTTCAAAATCACAAAAATAAGAACATAATCAATAATTTACAATTATTACTTGCAAAAGAACATTTATTTGAATGTGATTATTCCACGTATGTTACTATCAGTCATAAAACTATCAGCCATAAATGACATATAATGCAGTTCTATGGGAAAATGACATAAAATTCAGTTCTATGGGAAAATGATATAAACATGAAATACATGGCTAACTAAGAAAGCTAAGTAATACAAAATAGAAAAATGGGTATCACAGTACCAAGGAATACTACAGGTCTAGGTAGTAGACTAATCATACAATAAGAATCAAGTGCAAAAAAGAGATTTGATAACAACATCCCTATGAAGCAGAAGAAAACCCCAGAGTGGAAAACCAGGTTCAAAAATATATAGTTATACAGAATTAAAAAATGTAATGGATCAATCTGCCCCTGATCACCATCACCATCACCATTGTCATCATCGGCCTCATCCTCACCGCCATCTCTGTCCTCGTCGTCATCCTCGTCATCGTCCCCATGCTCATCGTCATCCCCCTCCTCTTCCTCGGCCCCATCCTCGCCCTCGGCCCCCTCCTAGCCCTCGGCCCCATCCTCACCCTCAGCCCCATCCTCGTCCTCGTCCTCATCCTCATCTTCGCCCTCATCCTCTTCAGCATCCTCGTCATCACCAGGAACGTCATCATCTCTACCGCCACTAGAGCTGCTTTCTGGTGCATTGGATAATGCACCCATCGACGACATAAATGTCTGACAAGCCGCGCTAGCCTCTGGTGGAAGTGATGAAGATAAAGATTTCATCAGTTTCATAAATTCTTTGTCCCTCATTTGAACTTGTACTTCCAACTCTGTGACCCTTTTATCAGACTGTCTTGCATTCTCCTTGACCTATTCCAACTCAGTGGTACTAGAATGGATACCTAGAGAGGACCAATACCTTGTCGGGACTATATTCATACCAAGTCGGCAGCGTACTCAACCAGAGTGCTCCTTTCCCAAAACCTGGAATAAATGATCGTGTGGCCCAAAATTTTCAAGCTCTTGTGCATCAAGAGCCTCTAAAGCATCCTGTTAAAAATATTAATAGATTAATAAATTTCAAAATAGATATTCAACTTTGAAATAAACAAATAAAAACTTACAATTTTTTCTTGGGTTGATTCATTTACCACAATTCCATATTTTTTTCTTCTACTCGAGCAAAACAATTTTGCTCGAGGGATAAATCCTTCAATATTCAACTTGTGCTTCTATAATGACATTGAAACAATATAAAGTGAAAGTATAATTATATATTAAATATTCAATAAATCACATAATTTTAGTAGGAAACAATAAAAAGGGTAAGTCCTAAAAAAATTATAAACAACTATATCGTACCAGCTGCCTCTCATGATCTGACATAGTTGTGCGCCCCAAAGTGTGGAGGTATTGCTTTGAATCAATGTTTTTTTTTTTGTTTTTTTTAGAAGATTACTAAATAATGTTTAATAATAAATAAGATTATATTAATGAAAAATATGAAAACTCTCATTTAAAAACCTCAAATGAGATTAATACCTTAAATTTGGCAGTCGCCCAATGGGTAATCATTTGGTGATATTGCTCTATCGGGCAGTCACCCACGATAGGTAATGTATCTAACTCCATGCCCACTCTATCACACTAGCCAACATACAGGTCATGCTTGTAAGCTCTCCAAACTCTTTTAAACATGTTGGTCGTGCACCTTCGCCATCAGGGAAGTTAAACCAAAGCAGAAACCCAATAGATTAATTCATATAAATACAAAAAAATACTACATTAAATCCAATAGATTTTTTACCCATATTTGTGCCCACGCATTATCTTTGACTTCGTGTGGCAGATGTCTCCAAGAGAGAGGGCTGACCGGAATGATATCGGAGTATTTTTCTAGCATCGCCAAAAAACCCCAACATTCCTGCCCAGATTTCTCAATCATTTGTCCATCAACATTGTATTCAATCATCAACTGTGTCTGGCGGTTCCATACCACACGCAAGTGAGTACGCCCCCTCCCCCACCTCCTATCTGTAGATGAATCTGTTATTAAAGAAAAATAATATCATTACAAGTTATAATAAAATAAATTTTGGTATAAAAATTTGATAGAGTTATATAAATATACCTATTGTAGTCGGATCAATGGGCATCACTGGATGTGAAGAAGTTGAAGGAATATCCTGTACAAGTGGAGTGTCCCTCAGTGTACACCTGAGCCACATACTGTGTCGCAGCAGGAGTCGAAGAAGGTGGAATATAATAGCTCGGAGATAATGAACCAGAAGCAAAAGATGATGGCATAGACGTCTGTCCAACTGGTAGTGTAAACATCAGAGGTCTAAATATCATGTGTGTCCTTGAAGACATTCTAGGATCAAAATGGGGCGAAGAAGATACGTCTGTGGCAGTGGATCGTCTAACTCTCGCCCTACGAGCCCTCGTACCACCGGCCTCAGTACCGGGACCACTAGATGATTGTCCATCTCTGACACCCCCCCTCCTACCACCAGCCTCTCTACTGGGAGCAATATCAGGCTCCTCGTCAGATATCTCTCGTTTAGGGGGTCAATCCTGAAAAACATTTAACACAAAAGTAAACACATGATATTATAAATTATTGAAATATTTATATTTGAAATAAAATACTCACAATAGGGATGAGTGGAGGAACACCCATCTGTACCATGCGACGATTATTATCTGTCATCTTTTTCCATCACCTCTCTTCAATGGGTGCCATTTCCTACAATAAAAACAAATATGGAAGTAATTAGAAATAGATAACTAATGTGCAACCCAAAAAAATATAGAAAAACCATTCTGATAAAAAAACATAAAGTAAAAGAACATTTATGGTGGTTTGAAGGTAAGTACTAGGATACACACTCTGAATGATGTAGGTGAAACATTTAGGTGAGAACACAACTATATGATTCTATATATTTCCCACCACAACTTCGGGTTCACAATCAAATCTGAAAATTGAGCTGTTGGCATCATCATAAGTAATAAACGGATTGCTTCCAATTGCATTAGGGATAGTGTCAACTTCACCATCACCATCATCAAAAACATGTCTGGGATTTACTTCAATAATTACACCGAATTTAGGATGACGATGATCTTTGACATAAAAAACTTGTTTCACCATTGATGCCAATACATATGGTTCATCGGTGGAAAGAGTGTGAGTCGTGTCAATAACTTGAAATCCACAATCATCAATAAAGGTGCTTTTCCTCATCATTGAATCAAACCATTTACATTTCATCATCGTGACTCGACCATGCGAGTAATAATCCAAAATTATTATTTTCTCCACGACTACATAATAAGCAACATTTTCAGAACGAGGTCTATTATTCTATGAACTGGCATAACAGTCTGTTGTGGCAGTTAGCATAACACCATTATGTTGTGTTCTCATGTTTCTTTCTCGTTCAGTGATAATAAATTCATATCCATTGATCACAAGTGATTTACAAGCACGAACCATGGTATTAAGACCAAAAGCCAAAGCTATTATTTCCTCAGAAACAGAGTCTACAGGCAAACTCGATACCTGAAATATAAACAAATAGTAAATTTAATTAAATATTATTTTTATTTAGTTATTACAGAAATATTTTTACCTTCAATTTCAACCAAACAGAAAACCCTTTGCTATGCAAAGTCTCTTTCCTTATCAAAGATAAAGAACGATGCTTTATATATATCAATTATTTATGTTCTCTATAGATAAAAATAATAATAGATTAACAAATATTTAAAATTACAAGAGATAAGATAATACAATTTACTTACTTGATATACTCATCGAAAAAATCACAATTGAACAACACTGTGTGATGTGCCATCTATCGCTCTTCAAGGCTTAATGTCGTCAATGTATATGATCTCGGAATTCCTCCTGTCTGAGGAAGTGATGGAAAACTGGGTTCAATTTTCCCATATTGTTCTTCTTCATTTCTCATTGGTCTGTTTATTCTCACAGTAAGATTAGACAAATACATTGCGCAGAAATCCATACATTCTTGAGCCAAGTAACCGTTCACAATATAACCTTCGGGATAATTCATGTTCTGAACATATTATTTCAATGTGCACATGTTTCTTTCAGTTGGATACATCCAACGGAAAGCAATGGGTCCTCCAAGAAGTATTTTAGTCGGAATATGGACTGTTAGATGCAACATGCATGTAAAAAATGAAGGAGGGAATATTCTCTCTAACTCACACAAAATTAAGGGTGTCTCTGCCAACAGTTTTTGCAATATGGATTTGAACAACCTCTTAGCACAAAGATCTCTGAACAAATAGCATAATCGAATAACTGAGACTCTAACATTATTGGATAAGAGATGACGGATTGCTATTGGAATCAACTCATGCAAAAGGATGTGATAATCATGAGCCTTCAAAGATTTCAGCTTCAACTCTTTTCTGTTGACCCATTTTGATATATTGCTTGAATATCCATCAAGAACTTTAATAGTCTCTAGAAATTCTAGAAATTGAATTTTTTCAGCAGGTGTCATCACATATGAATCACATGGAACTTTCCATTTATTTTCACTGATACAGACAGGATGCAATTCTGGTCTGATCCCCCAATCTACCAAGTCACGCCGAGATCGTAAATCATCTTTTGTCTTCCCCTTTACATTTAGAATAATCAAAATAAACCTTTCACATATATTATTTTCAATGTGAATTACATCTAAGCAATGACGTAACAAGTTGGTTGACCAATACGACAACTCAAAGAATATACTCTTCTTCTTCCAATTATAACAGGTATCATTGGAAACATTTTTCCTCTTTATAGATTTCAATACACCCTTCCCAAATGAATAACTGAAATCTTTAAATTCATTAAGCACATCAGTTCCAGACATATGCTGAGGTGGATCTCCATTCTCCATGGTATTGTCAAATCTTTGACAATTGTTTCTATATGGATGGTGCGTTGGCAAGAATCGCCGATGTCCCATAAAACTAAAACTATGATGATATTTTAGTCTTCTCGATTGAGTATTCTTCATACAAAGAGGAAATGACAATTTTCCTTTTGTGCTCCATCCAGACATCATTTCATAAGCAGGAAAATCATTGATCGTCCACATAAGCGCAGCACGCATCTGAAATATGTCTTTCAAACATGCATCGTATGTGGGCACACCCGTATCCTAAAGAAGTTTCAACTCTTTTATTAAAGGTTGCATGTATGCATCTATATCATTTCTGGGATCAGAAGGGCCAGATATCAGTATACTCAAGAAAGTTTAAGGCTTTTTCATACACAACCAAGGGGAAAGGTTATAAATGTGTATGAAAACCAGCCATGTGTTGTGCGAAGTAAGCATCTGCCCAAATGGATTAAAACGGTCACATGAAAGACCCAGTCTCACATTACACACATCAGCTGCAAATTCAGGATATCGGTCATCAAAACTCTTCCATGCAAATCCATCTTCAGGGTGAACCAACTCTTCATTATTCTTTTTTCTCTCAGTGTCATTCCATTGCATTTTTACGAATATTTCATCAGACATGAAAAGGTTCTATAATATGGGGATCAATGGAAAGTACCACATTACTTTTTGTGGCACACGAGATGGTGTTCCATCATCTTTTGGATTCCATCAGGAGGTTCCACAATTGATACAATCATTTCTTTCAGCAGTTTCTTCCCAAAATAAGCTGCAATCATTCGAGCAAGCATGCATTTTTTTTTTAGAATCCATGTTCATCAACTAACTTCCATTCCATATAGTGGTTTCAGGGAATATTTGCATCATCTGGAAGTTAGTCCTTCAAGAAGGTAAGAATGTAATAAATTTCTGTATTTGAAATCCCATACATAGTTTTCCCATGAAACAATCAGATTAAAAATTCCAACTTTTTTATTTTACCACATTGCCGATATACTGGAGTCGTCACAGCATCATTCAATTTTTTCACCCTATCAACATCATCATTTTCATTGGACGCATCATGTGTGCTTGTATCGAAATCTTGTTGGCTGGATATCCTTTCCTTCTCATGATGCCAAATAAATGGAAACCAATCATATATCAAACTCTCCAATTCAGTCCTATCATTTGGATCATCAACATTTTGAGATTCCATTTTCTCTCCATTGTGATACGACACATAATAGTTTTTTTGGAAACCATATTTGGTTATATGATAGCTAACTGCTTCACGAATCAACCAAGGTCTTCCAACACAATTAAAACATGGGCATTGTATGCGACCACTATCTAAAGCCTTGTCAAATGAAAAATCTAGAAAGCTGTTCAATTTATCTTGAAAATCGGTTGAAATCTGATCATTTTCGTACATCCAAATTCTGTCCATTCTGTAAAAAAATTGCAATAAGTCATTTCAAAACAATTCAATAATATTGAAGTTTAATCAAAAAATATTTAGGTAAATGACAATTTTTTACTTTATATAAAATCATAACTGACACATTACTCTATATGAGAATCATATTAAGAAATACAACAAAATACAGTGTATATAAGAAAATAAGATACAGAATTTATAATGCCTATATTCAAGGATTTCCCAGTAAGATATTGGAAGTGGATCAAGGAATACATAATCCTTAAGGATCTTGTTGGGAGTACATGAGTTTTATACTTTAACTTCTTCAGGGAGATCAGGATGAGGAGTAGGATGAGGATCAGGGGAGTGGCAGGACTGTCCAAGGGGGGTGAGGGGTGTCCAGGGGGGGTGTGGGGTGTCTAGGGAAGTGGTGGGGCCGTCTGGGGGGTCGGAGGTGTCCAGGGGGTGGGGGCTGTCTAGGGGGTTTGGGGTGTCCAGGTGGGCGGGCTGTCCGCGAGGGTGGTCAGGCTGTCCAAGGGGGTAGGGGGATTCCGAGGGGTGGGCGGGCTATCTAAGGAAGTGAGTGGGGTGTCCAGGGGGTTGGTGGGTCTTTCCGAGGGTACGGGGTGTCCAGGGGCTGGGAGGGCTACCCATGGGGGTGGCGGGGCTGTCCAGGGGGTATGGGGTGTCCAGGGGGTGGGCGGGCTGTCCACGGGGGTGGGCGGGCTGTCCACGGGGGGTGGTCGGGCTGTCCACGGGGGTGGAGGCGCTGTCCAGTGGGGTCGGGGGTGTCAAGGGGGTGGGGGGGCTTTCCAAGGGGTGGGGGCGTCCGGAGGGATGGGGGTGTCTGGGGGGTGGTGGGCGGGTGTCCGGGGGTGGGGTGGGTGGGCTGTCAACAAGGGTGGGGGGTTGTCCAAGGGGTACGGGCTGTCCAAGGGGAATTTTCAAACCTTTAATAGATGAGTTCTTTTGAAATAGCATAGATTCTCCTACTGGCATGTCAACATTACCCAAACATAATTTCCTACTACCACAGAACCCTATGATAAATCTAGATAAATTAGGGAATTCAATCCTAATTATTGAATTCTTTTTAATTTTTTTAAGTATCTTGATATTAAAACATTATACTTAATTTATAGTAATGAAATTCCTCAGATGTATTATTACCTATGGGTCTATCACACACTCAAATCCTTAGAATATTTTTGGGGATCAATGACAACCTATAAACAGGTTTTATCGTCATCATTGTCTGAATGAATAGGATTCCTAACTGATATCATCACGAGCTATAATAAAATGTTTTAACCATATTCTATTGATTTTTTTGGTTATGATCCCTCAAATGAGAGGATTCACTAGTAAAAATTCTATAGAACATTCCCTATATTATAAGTGACTTGTTCTTCATTTACTAGGGAGGATAACTCATCCCAAGGTGCACACTCAACCCACTATTGAAGATTAGTTGCAGATGTATCCAAAAAATACATTTACTAGGCACCAAAATGAATATAGAGGAGAATGAAACAACTTGAAATTATGTTAAAATAAATTTACACTAGATGTATGTGTGATGATATCTCTAGTCACAGTCACACACTTCATTAGAAATAGTAATATTATCTAAAAAATAAATTAATTATTGGTGTTAAATGACATGGTCCTTTTGTAATGTAATCCCCCCTATACCAGAAAAACTATGTATTATCTATACATTTAGGCCGTTATTAATTATAAATAACCCATGAATATCATTTTACATCTCACATATAAAAAAATTCTACGAAACAAATATAATTCATTTCAATAGTTTAACAACATGATAGGTGTCGCATGAACAAATGTGTTCTAGCTCTATATTTCACTATCATAGTTTCACACCAATTAGTACATTCTATTGGATCATCATCCCTATGAATCCAAGTATATAATATCCCATACAAGTAATTTTCTCTAGATTTTGATTAACTCTTATGACTATTAATCTTGCTAATGACTCCTTGATTCATCGATCAATGATTAATAATAAGGTTCATGTAACCTTCTATGTTTTCAACCATTCCCTAGGAATGTATAACTCACAAAATCAACGAATTCCCAACCCTTATGTAGTTTCAATTTATAAAATGAGGACCCATAAATCATTGGTGTCATTTTATAAAAAATAACTCCCACATGGTATGAATGGTATCATAATGACACCTATATGTTGAAAATATTCATATAGAATTATAAATAATTTTATGTTATTAGGTTGATAAATCTACCTATAGAAGAATTTAATCATACCTTAAATGAAGGTCAAAACAATGAACGCCACATTATGGTTTTAGCATTGACATTATAACACAAATGATATTCCATGGGAAACTAATTAATTAACAAAATATTTGTTCATTTCCCTATTTTTCATGGTGAAATCACATCAAAATCCAAACTTAAAACTAAAATATTAGATCAATAACAATAAAAACAAGGTAGAATATGTTTATAAAGAATAAAATACCTGATTTGAGATGATTCAGATGGTTTTTCACCTGTTCGGATGGGGGAGTTCACGAGAGGAGCAGAGCACCGATTGATGTTAGGGTTCTGTGGTGAATGGGGGATAGCAGCGAACCGACTGTTTTTGGGGAAAACCTTTACCAACGGTTTTTAAAAACCGTTGGAAAAGGGTTCTTGAGGGTACCCTTTACCAACGGTTCTATTGAACTATTGGAAAAGGCATACCCTTTCCCAACGGTTTCATAAAACCATTGGGAAAGGGTGACTTAAACACCCCTTTACCAACGGTTCTAGTGAACTGTTGGCAAAGGGGTACCCTTTCCCAATGGTTCTAATGAACCATTGGGAAAGTGTTCCCTAAACCATCTTTACCAATGATTTAACCAAACCGTTGGTAAAGAATCGTGGGTAAAAATTCCATTTCCAGTAGTGTTTGGGACCAAAACGAAGTCTTAATTCACATATAAACATGGTAAATCAATATATAGGGATATATAGAGACCAATAATAATGTCTAGATACTTTTCCTCATTGTTGGTGCATCCTTTGAACAATAGGAATGGGTATGATAGGATGACCCATACTAGGGTGATGAAAATGATTCCCAATCCTACCCTATTGAGCTAGAGGTCATTGATCCTCCAACTAGTTAGGCTCTTATAGAAATCATTGAAATGAATATTCTAATACAATATATTTTGATCCACAAATAGAATAGATTCCTTTGGAAAATCAACATCTAGGGTTAGTTCATTAAGGGTGGTATGTGCGGCTAGGAAGTCTTCATGTGCCAAGAATTTGATGAACTTATTTGAAAAAAACCTAATGTTAAACTATTAGAGGATTACCACCCAACATTATAATCATCCCATTAGCATAGGTTGATTGAGGATATACTTTATTGGTTCTAATGGAAACACCAGTTGTATCTCATGACACTATAAATAATTTTTCCACTTCCACACTGCAAAAACTAGTACGAGGAAACTTTTCTTGATGATGTAGTATCAAGTCTCTGCATCGAGGAGCATATGGTTGAGATAGTATAGGATATTTTCCCTACCCTTTTTGTTTTTATAGGCTATAATGGGGTCAAGGGCCCATTCTAGATTGGCTATGTAGAGGTCCAAAGGATTTCTTAATACAAGTGGAATTAGAACCAGATGCTTATATAAGTATTACTTTATATCCTCAAAGAATTCTATATCTCTTCATCCCAATAGTAAATGGTTACTTTATTCATGATCCTTGATAAGGACTTACACTTTTTATATATATTTACAATAGATCGTAATATGTTAGATAAGGTGTCGTGGAGGCCCTACAACTCCTATAGATTTCTCAAGGGAGGAATTCAATTGTTGGAATTGATCTTCTTGGGTTTAATATCGATGCCTAATTTTTAATAAGATATATAGATTTATCAAGGCAGTAATTTTATTGATGGAATTTATCTTTTTGGTTTTAATATTGATTCCTCTATATATTATGATAAAATCTGAGAAATTTCCTAGAGGTAAAACTAAATACACACATTAGGGAATTTATCTTCATGTGTTGGGAGTGGAGGAATCCAAAAACTTTATCGAGGTCATTGATATGGATCTAACTAGAGGGATTTTATAACTAGGTCATCCATGTATCATTACACCAATGTATCAAGAATTAGTTTAAGGATTTGGTTCATGGAACATTGGTAATTAGCTTCATCATTCTTCAAAACAAAATGAATCAATAGATATAAAAAAGTATTGTGGGTTCCCTGAAGGCGGTGGGCTCCTCATCCTTGGCGGCCATATGGATCTAATTATATTCAGAGTATATGTCCATGAAGGAGATGGTATATAACCTAGCAATAAAATAAATCAAAATATATTTCACTATAAGGGGAAAATCATCCTTTATACAATGGAGGTTGTGGTATCAGAATTTTATTCAGAATCTGATCTTCCTATTCTACTTCTAGACTAGGAAAATGTTGGCTAGCCATCTGGGGTACTAGAAATCCTTGAAAAAAGTTGTCTTTAATAAGATTTTCAATATTAGGCTTGACCATAGCACTATGAGAGAGGTGTATATTTCTAGGAGGCTATTTGAACATATGGTGAATCAATGGGAGGCCAATACGGTGAACACTGACATGAGGTTTTATCCCCAACATATCATCATAGATCTGGGAGAATATGTTGATGTTCTATTTCTAGAAGTCTACGTAGTATTATTGGTACTCTGGGAACATGGATACACTAATCAGTTTCATCCTTGGATATTCCTCAGCACCAAGGTTCACCTCAGTTATCTCATCAACATCCATGGAGACACCATCTTCAAATACAGGAGGGGAATCTTCCAAATCCTTTCTGTCTTCTGAGATAGGAGTATGCGAAGGAGGAGGCGGGTCTTATTGTCTAGTAGAACAAAGGGGAGCACCGGTTTCTAATATAGTTGATACAAAATCATCAATTATGGGTTCCCTCTTTTCTGATTCTATGGATATAGAATATTTTTTCCCAATCCCATCTCATTTTCAGATGTGAGGTTGATATCGAAGAAATTTCAATGAGTCAACCTTCATCATGTCAGCCCAACTTTGTGGAACATGAAGAAATGTCTATGATAAATGGATATGGAGAAAACTAATTTGTACCTCATGTGAGTAGGGTCTTTCAATGTCATTTAGTCCTATGTAGTGTAGGAGTACAAGGTAAACTGCGGGAACTCTTTTTTATTGGATACAATGAAACAACCTCCAGGTTTGCTGCCATAGGCTATAATAGATGAATTATGGGAACAAAGTTATCTCTTAAGTCTACCCAAGGATTGTTTGTATTTTATATTAGATAATTGGGGGAATTGATTTTCTAAACCTCATATTTTTTAACCTGATATTCTACCCTTTGTAGTATCCAAAATCTAGGTAGCAGGCATCACTATGTCTAATGGGGACACATCTGTTAGAGTTGGTGTCCTGAGAACCAACTGTTTGTACTTTGATTACGTGAATATACCCTTATTATCTATTGTTCATTGTTTTGCATGACTATAATATAATAATGTCCTAGAATATTTGTTTCATTAATAAGGTCATGGCAGATCCTCGCTATGATGAGAACCTTGAAATGCTATAACAATATTCTTAAATAAAGTTCTATGGTTGGATGACAGACAATGATAGGACACATAGTATACAGACCGTCATGTGCGAGTACTCGTAAGAAGACGAGACTCACTCTCATGTATTTCTCACTTGGTAATCTCCACAATGGGAGATTATGATAATAGACCCACCAGTAACAATTCTTCATGTCTTGGTGTCATCGGACATTGCTATCTACAAGCGGGTGTAATGGTCCTTAGACTAGAATATTATCATTAACTCATTTCATGACTCACGCACTTATATTTTCTAACAAAAACCGTCATGAAGATAGTTGGAAAGAAGTAGGGTATATTGCGTGCATCACGAATAACATGTTGGTAATTGATAAGTCGAGGAAGGATTTTTCCCTTCCATATTTATGGAAGTATATATCTTGGTCCCTTTGATTGAAATATAACAGTCGCTCAAATTCTATGGCCATGGTGTCATGACGAGTTTATTTCTGGAAGTCAAAGAATGAAAGATCAAGCATATAGGTTTATGACACTGCCATGAAACCTTCTTGATGATATATTGGGACAAAAGGATTAAATTACATGGTAAGATTTCGTATGAGGTGACACCTAAATGCGACATCAACTTCTTTCTCTTGGGTTCCTTAACCCATTTCTAGACAGTAATCTTGGACTTTAGTAAAGCCCGCATAATGCCAATGAGAAAGAGGCCTAGAGGGTCACACACTAAGTGTATCCAAGTATCTCAGGAAGAATAAATATTATTCCTATATGTGGTTTAATAATTATTCAAGCAAGCCTAAATCATTTTAATGTTGGAGGAAGAATAAAATGAAAAACAAGATATACACGCCGTGTACATTGAATGTACATGCTGGGTAGTTTTCATTTTGGAAAGGAAATAAAAAATGAAAACAAGATATACACACCATGTACATTGAATGTACACACCGTGTAGCTTTCAATGAAAAATGAGTACATGTCGTGTAGTTTTTTTAGTCTGGATTTTGAGGAAATAATATCATTTTATTAAATGATATTTATTATAATAATCATGGGCACATGTTAAGGAATTAATGATTCGACATGGGGTTTTTAATAAGAGTTACTGAAATAAATAAAATGTGTAACACATTTATTTATTTTCATAACTCTATAACCTCAAACCCGATTATAAATATCCTCACAACCCCAAAACTTTTTCCAAGAATTGTTATGCACAACAATTCTGGAGAAATATCTCAAGACCGAAAGAACTTCGTCCTCAAAGAATGATCTCAAGACCGAGAGAGATCCACCTCCATCATATCAAGGAAATCTAAGGAGGACAACATAAGCAAAGGATTCTCCACACTAGCACTTGGAGATTCCTTTGGCGACGTCCATAGATACATGGTGCATCTGTGGATCACCACTAGAGGAAGTCTACACTTGGCTTCTACGACGCAACGACGAATCACATTGGAATGTGATCAGAAATATCAACGAAGAAAGAACGCTATAAAAGGTACTTCTTATCAATTAATTAAATTAATTATAATCAACCTGTGATGATCCTACTTTATGGTTTTGGGACTATTCTTCTTCTTTTTCTATTTCTATGATTTGATCTATGGAGTTTGGTGTTTATCATCATATTGATCCCGGATTGATCATTTCTAATGACAAAAATCCAAGTGAGTGCATCCACATACGAGCTTCCGCTACGCCCAGAACCTTCAATTGGTTTCAGAGGGGTCACAACGTTGATAATAGTTATTTAATTTTCATTTATAATTTACACATTTATATTTGATTCAATTCAAGATAAATCATTTTATAAAACTAAAAGAATGAGATCTGTTCTTCCTCCTTCATTTCTCGATTCACATCATAGAAACGACCTTTTAATTTTAATTTTGATTAAAATAAAAATGAGGAAATCATCTAGAGGAGCCTCTCATTTTGTTTGTACAACACAAGAATACACGGTGTATAGTAAAAACTACACGTTGTGTACCTAGGTTCAACGAACCGGTACTGGTCTGCCAAACCCACACCGTGTGAATTGAGTATACCTAAGTTTGTATTACACCATGTCGACCTTAATTGAGTGGCGTGTGGAAACTGGAATACACAGTGTGTATGTTAAATCAACATGTTGTGTAGTCCGATCCGGCCTAGGTGAAACCATGTACAAGGAGAAGCCATGTACCACGTACATGGGATTGTCAGGCTGGTAACTGCGTAACAATGAAATACACGTCGTGTTAGATTAATCTACACGTCGTATACTCCAAAATCTCCAAAGTACAGAAAACACACCAAATCCCCCGATGTGTACTTTGGATAAAGGGTGAAAACAAATACACACCATGTAATATAGCATACACGCTGTGTACTTTCCAAAAATGGAATTTCACCAGGTTTCCTCCAAAGTACAAAGACCCGTACAAATAATATAGATGAGAATAATCTCAAGGAAATTCAGAAAGGAATTTAAGATAAAGAATTGATAAATTATAAGATCACAATTAATTTAATTCAAGCGCGACTTATCTTGAATAAAATAATTATTAAAATAATTTGAATACTAAATATGCGTAAATATCATTGCATTCTATGGATGATCATGATCTAGAGAAAAGACCATTTGTGTGTGTACAGTTTCATTTAAATTTATTTAATTTAAATTTTCTGGCCTGTAAGCCTTCTTACAATAAAATGTAGGGTCTGTGTGCTTGTGGTTTCTTTAATGTAAACCTTATGTAATGGAGGATCTCCCAAGCTAGAGAAGATGGTTCAAAATCCAAATCTGAGGTGAAACCAACCCAAGAAGATACAAAATTGGACAGGTGGGAGCTGTAAAACATGAACCATCGGGTTCAAGGTATTTTTTCCCTAGGTCAGGGTTAACTTATCAAAACCACTAGATAAGATAACCAATAGAAGCTCATGATCATTCCATCTTATTTTATTTATATCTGATTGCATGGTTTAATTATTATATATGTGTTGTCCTAATCACATAGTTAATGAAATAAACAAGCATGAAAAGATGGAATAAAATAAAAACCATACTATGCGTAAACATTATCAGAACATGGTTAATCACTTAAGCAAGAATCACTTAATATTAACAATCATGTGATAATGCGAAAAAACGCATAAAGGATTAAAATCCCTCAAATACCATATTAAGTCAGACCAAGCCTTCCATTACTTGATTAAGGGAAAGACTCAATAAAACTATGTGTTTGAACAACCCTTGTTGGGACACTTACTTTTATAAAGGAATCTATTATGGAATTTTTGGGTTGACTTAAACATTTTACACCAAGAAGAGTAGCCCTTGATAGACTTGTTGTAAAATGGAGGCAAGGGTTGAGGAAATCCAAGACAAGATTTCAAGATTGGGGAGTCCACTCAACAGATCAAGGAACTGTAAGCTCACAGTTGGCAAAGACTTGCCTACTTAAATACCTTTAAATAGCTTGACCAACCCTTATTGGGGTTATGCGAAGGGGGATATTGATCCTTTCCACTAGAATGTCATCACAACTGGAAATTTTGAGTTCAATGGTGAGGTACATTGGGACTTGATAAAATAGTAGGAGAATTAATAAATTCATTTATTATTTTTCATAAAATATAATCAAAAGGTACTGATAAATCTTCTCTTTTAATTTGTAGAATCAATATGACAAACTCATCAACCACATTTTCACTGTGATCAATTCTGGATAAAGACAATATCCTCACTGGTAGTAACTTTTAGGAATGTTTTAGGCATCTTCGGGTTATCCTACACCATAAACGAAAGTTTTATGTGTTGGAGTCCTCACTTCCTGATTTGCCTATCCAAGGGGCGAGTTATGAAGATTTCCTGGTCTATGATCAACATTTGATCGATGCACTCGATGCTCAATGTTTGATGTTGTCATCAATTTCTAGTTATCTCATGAAGTCTCATGAAGACATGGATGCCTATAGCATGCTTGATCACCTTCGTGGTCTATACCAGGAGAGAGAAAGACATGAAAGGTTTGAGATATCTAAGGCTCTATTTCAGAGCAAGCTTGGAGAGGGTTCCCCAGCTGGGCCTCATGTAGTCAAGCTCATTGGCTATATTGAGTTCTTATAGGTTCTAGGGTTTAAACTCCCCAAAGAACTAGGTTCCAATCTCATTCTTACATCACTCTCCCAGATCTTCTCTAACTTTTTTGTAAATTTCAACATGAACAACATTGAGAAGTCTCGATATGGTCTTCTTATCCTCATTCTCCAAGTGAACAATGATATGAAGTGTGAAAATCATTCTGTCATTTTGGTGAATAGAAGGAAAGGTAAGGTGAAGAGTTTTAAACCCAAATCATATTCAAGGCCTACCAATAAAAGGAAGATCAAAGGGAAGGCAAGAGAACAGGAGTCTATCTGTTTCTCATGTGGCAAGAAGGGCCACTAGAAGAAAAACTGCACCCAGCCAAGGAAGCAAGGGGAAGCTTCATGTGTGTTTGTTATCGAATGAAATCTATCTATTTCTACCAATTGGGTATTAGATACTGATTTTGGTGATCACATATGTATCTAAATACAGGAACCAAGTAGATTCAGAAATATTTACTGAGGTGAGGTGGATCTGCGAGCAGCCAACGGAGCCAGACTCGTTGTTGTAGCTATCAGAGACTACCACCTCACATTGCCTACTAGGATGGTCTTGGTATTAAAAGGATTTCATTATGTACCCTCTGTAACCACAAACATTATTTTAGTATCTAGATTATATACTGATAGATTCATCTTCAAGTTTGGAAATGAATGTTGCTACTTTTATAAATATAGCATTTGTTTTGGTAGGGAAATTTTATATAACAACCTTTATGTGTTAGACTAAAAAAACCAAGTAATGGAAATCGATGAAAAATTTAATTCACATGACTCATACCACACCCAACTTTGGAATCACCGGTTAGGTCATGTCAATGATAAAAGTTTGACAAAATTACATCAAGATGGGTATTTAGATTCTTTCGAACTAAAACCACTTGGTGTATGTCATTCGTGTCTACAAGGAAAAATGACCAAATCTCCATTTAGTGGTAAAGGTGAAAGGGATAAAGAGATTCTAGAATTAGTTCACACAGATGCGTGTGGACCATTTCCAGTTGAATCAAGGGGTGGGTTCTTGTAATTTATAACTTTTACTCGTGATGTTAGTAGTTTACTTAATGAGGTATAAGTCAGATTCTTTTGATTAGTGCAAAGAATACAAGAATGAAGTTGAAAAACAGTTTGGTAAGAAGATTAAGAAACTCTGCTCAGATAGATGAGTCGAATATCTTAATCAGGACTTCATTGATTTCTTACAGGATTTTGGGATTCTATCTCAACTCACTCCTCCTTACATGCCTTAGTGGAATGGTGTAAGTGAATGGAGGAACCACACCCTGTTGGATGTGGTGAGATCAATGATGAGTCATGCGAGTCTTCCATTATCCTTTCGGGGATATTCATTACAAACATCAGTACACATACTAAACCAAGTACCAACTAAACTGATAAATGGTATTCCATGCGAATTATGGAGTGTACACAAATCCATGTTATCAAATTTACATGTGTGGGGTAGAGAATCATTTGTTAAGGCCTCTTCAAGTAACAAGCTTGCACCCCAAGGCACAAAGTGTACCTCTATAGGATATCCCAAGGAAAAAAGGGGATATTTCCCATACAACCCCTCAGATAAAAAGGTTACAGTGGAAAGACACGCCATATTTCTTGGGATAGAGCACATATCCAAAAGAGATAGTGGGAGCAAGATAGACTTCGATGAAGTAAAGGCTCAAGATATATAGGAGTTGGTACAAGAACAGATTCCAAAAAGACTCATGGAAGAACAATCAATTCCAGAGTCACAAGAACTACATAGGATCACGAGAGAGGTGAGAGAACCAAAACAATATGGTTTTCTTTTCACTGAGGATGGTGACTCGTTATTTGTTGACAATGATGATCCTCTTACCTACAAGGAAGCAGTTGAAGGCACAGACGTTGCCAAGTGGAAAGAAGACATGAATTATAAAATGGATTCCATGTACCAAAACCAAGTATGGGTTTTGGTAGATCCTCCAGTTGATGTAAAGCCTATTGTTAATAAATGGTTATTCAAGAAGAAACTGGACATGGAAGGACAATTCAGAACCTATAAGGCACGAATGGTTGCAAAAGGTTTTAGACAGCGTTAAGGAATTGACTATGATGAAACCTTTTCATCATTTGTGATGCTGAAATCCATTAGAATCCTATTGTCCATTTCTTCTTACCATGACTATGAAATTTGGAAAAAGGATGTCAAAACATCATTCCTTAATGGGAACCTCTAGGAAGATGTCTACATGACACAACCTGAAGGATTTGTGACTCCAAAGGATGCCAACAAGGTATGCAAGTTTCATAAATCTATTTATGGATTAAATCAAGCATCAAGTTCATGGAATATTCGTTTTTATGAAGCCATAACGAAATTTGGATTTATTAAGAACGAATGAGAGCCTTGTGTCTACAAAAGGTTTAGTGGAAGTGCAGTTGTTTTCCTAATAGTATATTTTGATGACATATTACTAATTGGAAACGAAGTACTTATCTTACAGTCAGTTAAGGCATGGTTGGATAAATGCTTCTCTATGAAAAACTTGGGCGAGGCATCATATATTATTGGGATCAAGATCCATCGTGATAGATCCAAGATAATTCTGTCCCTAAGTCAAAGTACATACATTGACAAGTTACTAAAGAGATTCATTATGGAATAGTCCAAGTGGGGATTGTTTCCAATGTCACATGGCATTCATCTTTCCAAGAAAATGTGTCCTCAAACACATGAGGAAAGAAAGAAAATGGAAAGGATCCCTTACACATCTGTGATTGGGTTAGTTATGTATGTTATGCTATGTACAAGGCTAGATGTTTCTTGCACATTAAGTGTGGTAGGCAGATATCAAGATGATCCAGGAGATCGCGATTGGATGGCAATCAAGACTATCCTTAATTATCTGAGGCGTACTAAGGATATGTTCCTGGTTTATGGAGGATATGAGGAACTAGTCATTAGAGGACATGTAGATGCTAGTTTCTAGACTAATCAAGATGAAATTAAGTCGCAGATTGGATACATATTCAGTTTGAATGGAGGTGCAGTGAGTTGGAAGAGCTCAAAGCAAGGTGTGGTCACAGATTCTACAGCAGAGTCCAGGTATATCATAGCTCTGAGGTATCTAAAGAAGCAGTATGGATGTGAAGCTTCTTCCAATATTTGGATGTAGTACCTAGCAATAAAGATCCTATAACACTCTATTGTGATAATATTATAGTGGTGGAACTTGCAAAATAGACAAGGTCACATCAGTAGACAAAGCAAATACTTCAGAAGTATCATCTCTTGAGGGATATTTCTCAGAGATATGTAGTTGTAGTGAGCAGTATTTCCACAGAAGACAACATGGCGGACCCCTTGACTAAAGCCTTGACTCAGCAGAAACATGATCATCATGTGAGGTCTAGTAGGCTAAAAGTAATAGTCAATTGGCTCTAGTCCAAGTGGGAGTTTGTTAGAGTTGGTGCCTTGAGAACCAAATGTTTGTACTTTGATTACGTGAATATATCCTTATTATATATTGTTTATTGTTTTGCATTACTATAATATAATAATGTCCTAGAATATTTGTTTCATCAATAAGGTCATGGAAGATCCCCACTATGATGAGAATCTTGAAATGATAGAACAATATTCTTAAATAAAGTTCTACGGTTGGATGACATACTATGATAGGACACATAGTATACAGACCATCATGTGTGAGTACTCGTAAGAAGACAAGACTCTCTCTCATGGAGTTCGCACTTGGTAATCTCCAAGATGGGATATTATGAGAACAAACCCACCAATAGAAATTATGCATTTCTTGGTGTCATCAGACATTGCTATCTACGAGCGTGTGTAATGGTCCTTAGACTGGAAGACTATCATTAACTCATGTCATGAATCGCACACCTAGATTTGATAACAAAAACCGTCACGAAGACAGTTGATAGGAAGTAGGGTATGTTGGGTACGTCACAAATAACATTTTGTTAATGGATAAGTCAAGGAAGGATTTGTCCCTTCTATATTTATGGAATTAGATATCTCAAGCCCTTTGATTGAAATATAATTGTCGCTCAAATTCCATGGCCATGGTTTCACGACGAGTTTATTTCTGTAAGTCAAATAATTACATATCAAGCATATAGGTTTATGATACAACCATGAAACCTGCTTGATGAGATATTGAGACAAAGAGATTAAATTACATGGTAAGCGTTTGTATGAGGTGACACGTCAATGCGGCGTCAACTTCTTTCTCTTGGGTGCCTTGACCCGTTGCTAGACAGTAATCTTGGACTTTAGGAAAGCCCACCTAATGCCAACGAGAAAGTGTCCTAGAGGGTCCCACACTAAGTGTATCCAAGTATCTCAAGTAGAATAAAGATTATTCTCGTATTTGGTTTAATAATTATTCAAGAAAGACTAAATCATTTTAATGTTGTAGGAATAATAAAATGAAAAAAAAGATATACACGCCGTGTACATTGAATGTACACGCCAAGTAGTTTTCATTTTTGGAAAGTAAATAAAAAATGAAAATAAGATATACATATCATGTACATTGAATGTACACGCTGTGTAGTTTTCAATGAAAAACGAGTACACGTCGTGTCTTAATGATTACACGCCATGTAGTTTTTCCAGTCGGTATTTTGAAAAAATAATATTGTTTTATTAAATGATATTTATTATAATCAGTGTGGCTGCATGTCAAGGAATTAATGATTCAACATGGGGTTTTCAATAAGAGTTAATGAAATAAATAAAATGTGTAACACATTTATTTATTGTCATAACTCTATAACCTCAAACCCGATTATAAATATCCTCACAACCTGAACACTTTTCCTAAGAATCATTGTTCAAAACAATTCTAGAGAATTCTCTCAAGACCGAAAGAACTCCGTCCTCCAAGAACGCTCTCAAGACCGAGAGAGATCCACCTCCATCGGATCAAGGTGATCTAAGGCATACAATGCAAGAAAAGGATTCTCCATGCTAGCACCCGGAGATTCCTTTGACGACATCCAGAGATACGTGGTGCATGTGTGGATCACTGCTAGAGGAAGTCTACACTTAGCTTCTATGACACAATGACGAATCACATCGGAACATGATCAGAAATATCAATGAAGAAAGAACACCATAAAATGTACTTCTTATCAATTAATTTTAATAATTATAATCAACCTGTGATGATCCTCATTTATGGTTCTAGGAATATTCTTCTTCTTTTTCTATTTATGTTATTCGATCTATGGAGTCTGGCATTTATCATCGTATTGATCCTGGATTGAACATTGCTAATGAAAAAAATCCAAGTGGGCAGATCCACCTACGAGCTTCTATTGTGCCCGGAACCTTCAACATCACCTTGGAGTACCCCTTCTCGACCATCAAGAGGTATTTTTGGAACTAATAATATGAGGATCAAATAAATACATGTTAATGGAGATGGTTTCTTCCTATTGTTTCATTGTAGGTACTATCCTATGAGACAATAATAAATTCATTACTTGATATCAAACCACTAAACAGAGTCTTTAGCTGAGTTTTTTCATGATGATTCTATTAACTCTTATCATACCACTGAATCATCATGTTGAAGGGGGTTAGATATTATTACATCGGTCCTAATTTATAGAGAATCCATTTTGGGATGAGTCTACTCCCAGAACAAGTACCCACCAAGAAGTGGTAGATTTAACTGACCTATAATATATAACAGATGTGTGTTCCCCTGAATAGTGACACCCTTGACTTTTCCAAAAAACAAAAGAGATAATGGATCAAAATTCCTCTTTATAGGCCTCCTCTGCATAGTAGGCCTCAACGATAGATACTTAATCTTATAAGTGAAGGTGGGTTTCTAGAATTTGATGAGGGTCTCTTTCATTTTCTTTGTTAGAAGGAGAGCCTCAAAGATCCAAATCTACATGGGTATGCTAAAGAAGTGCTTCATCAAATCATATATCTATACTAGAAGAATATTCTTACCTGTATAGGGTCACCCTATGGAAGGGGGTTACAGTGGATTCCATTGGATGAACTTTTGGGTCCCCTCTATTATTTGAAATATTCTACTACTTGGTAGATGGACTTCTCTGAAAAATTTCTATATGAGTTTCAGTCAACTGAGGTCAGTCTATGGATAGATTCAAATCATCATGACATGTTTGTGATTGAGAAACATATTCAACTAATATATTATACTATGAAGTCATACCTGGCAGTGTGGACTAGGAAGGCTATGCTTGCTTCACTTTAAAAAAAATACTACTTCTTGGTTTTAGTAACATGAAAAGAATGGATTGAAGTGATATCCTAGGCATTCTAAAATCTCACATGTCCTCTACCACTCCTTTAATGGAATTGTTTAGTGTAATATGAGGTGCTCACATGGTGTTCCTCACTCTCTGTTGTTGGGAAGTAGTCCACTAGATCAACGACATTTATAGAGGTATATACCTTCTCATCATTAGTGGAGTAGTCTAGGGATGGTTGAACCCTTGGTGAATCTCCAAATATGGGAGGCATTGAGTTTTTAATAGTGATATATGGATTTGGAACTGGCAGAAGGCACTAATTTCCCTTACGCTATCAACACCAATTCTTCCAAGACATTGAAGGATAGAGTGTGGATATAGAGGTGGAAGTCAAAGGAGGAGTGTCAAAATAGGAGGTTATGCCCTGTTCAATCAGGCACATATAATACCATGAGAAAAATTCATTTCCTTTTTATATAACTAGACATTATAATTGTATATCCCATAGTTGGGGGCTTGTTTCCACTCAACAGAGTCTTCATTGTCACTATCAGGGTCAGGAGTGATATGTTCCACCTACACTGCAACGTTTCCCGATTTGACTTGGCCAAGATCCACTTGGTCCTTGTAACACCCCAATATTTCATAGTATGTTATCTCTTCAAATTAATTCAATAAATTGAATTACACACCACACCGAGTTTAAGTGCACCACGACTTACCAAATTAGCCGTTCAAAAATCAGTAATGAATAATATTAATTTAATTTTTAATTTTATAATCTCCATATAATTTTAGAATCCCTATTATGTGTTTCCTAGACATAATATAATAAAAAATTCATTTTTTCAGATAAAAGAAGTATTTTTTTAAAAATAAAATTTTACCGCCTTTTAATGGAGAGCCTTTTTTAAAACCAATATTTGAAACTTTTATATATTCAATTTAATGAAATTAAATAATTATTTATAAGTGGGACATAAAAATTTATTTTCGATAAATTTTTGGTACTTTTCTGATAACTTTCATATTTAAATGAATAGTTAAGAAATACTACATTTTAATTGAAAACAACTTTTTTATTAAAAATAATTTATAGTGTTAAATTATAAATTTTAGTGGTTTTAAAGTATCATCAGATTATATTTTTATCATTTAATATAATTTAGGTCATTGGATATAAATTCATATTTAAACTGGACATAAACAAGTGTCAATCTTTTGATAGTTATTATTTCTTAAAAACAAGCTTTTTGTTTTGACAACGAGAATTAATTTTAAATTAATTTATGCCAATTATTTTTTTTTGAATTTGTAAAAATGGATTCCATATTTGGAATCAATAATTTCAAATTATGTAAATAGGAAACTTTTATTTTTAGACATTATGAATATTTACTTCAGTAAATATTTTTTTACCATGGTTAAAGGGTAAATCTGGTAAATAAGGGTAAACAAATATTATTATAATAATATTAAATTACCCTAATATGTGTCATATTCCTATTGGTTGATACATTTCCGACCATGGGCATCCTTAGGTAGATTTTTGGATCCCATGGAGCCACTTGAGAGTGATAATGACACTTTATATTAATTAATTTAAAGTAAAGACAAAAATGACAAAAACATATATCTTTTAGTAAAACATTTTATACATGAAGCTATATAAGTTATATTTTCAACTATAAAAATTAATTTGAAATATAAATATATTTCATACATCATGGTATTTTTTTAATTGTTATACATCAAATAAATAAAATTATTTATGACACAATAATGATGCAGTGTTTACCTCATTAATGAATGATTTAAATAAATGAGATTATAAAAATTTAAAAAATATCCAAAACCTATATAATTATTATTTGATGATTTTATTTATAACATGAGTCATCTTATCTACTACTTTAATTAGTTTTGGACCTTTAGAAACCAAAAATAATTATATAATAAAATAATATTTTCAAACCTTCCTAAAGAGCTCCTCCACTCCCTTATAAAAAGTCATAACCTCTAACCCATTACTCACACATCTAAAGCCCCTTGATTCATCCACCCTTTACCCAATTAATCTCCCTACATCCCTCTCTTCCTCTTAGAAGTATTACCTTATGCATAAGGAACTTCAAGGAATCCTTTTGGTTCAAACCAAAGGGAGTTACCCAATTTAAAGGTAAGATCTCCTCTTAAGTTCTTTTCTTTTATTTTACTTCTCCAACCCACTAAAATCTCTTTGTTACTTTATTTTATAATAACAACAGTATCCTAAATATACTAGGTTGTTGTTATGACAATTATTTGAACTACACTTACACACACCTCCATTTAATGGGTATATATCATAATGTTTATGTGGGCAGTGAACTACTGCCTCACGAAACGATAATTGTTCAATATTCTACTACCACCTCTTATGGTGGAAATTATGATGGCACTATAATTATATATGATATTTATGATATTTATTTTATCTATAATTTTATGTAATTCTATTTTATATCATACCTTTATTCTTTTAATGTTGTATATATATATATGATAATTTCATTTGAGAAAGTGCGGACTACCACACCCTCAAAGTGATATGACTCATTCATACCATACAAAGAACGTATAAAGGATAGTGTTAATGAACTTAAGTAATGTATATAAAATATTATATTATACTATAATAATAATATAACTTTGTATCATTTTCTTTTCTTTCCTTTTAAAATAAAAAATGAAATGGAAGTAGTTTTCATGCGTACGTACGGATTACCGTCTCCACAAACGCGATAAGATTCATTCCCCATCGTAACCATTAAAGAATAATTTTTATTTCATTATTAAAAATAATTTTTAAGAACATAATATCATTCTAGATATGAATCAAATATATCCTATCCATAACAAACATGGATTACGTAACAAAACATTTAAAGGAAAACAAATTAATTAACACCTAGAACAATGATACTACTAAAATATTATTAACAAATCAATATTAGAACATCATATATGATATCATATTTATATATGTGGTTCAGGAATAATTTAATAAAAATGATATAACTATTATACTGAAGGTTAATGTACCCTCAACCAAGGAAAAGTACAAGGTAAGGGTTAATTTCACAATCTCTTTATTATCCGAGGTTTTTTTTACGTAAGTATCTATTGGGACCTCTTTATTATCCATGTCCATGTTTCTTAAAAATGTATTTCAAAACATTTTTACTATTTACTATACTATGGTTTAAAGTCAGTTATACCCTTGTTTAACTTTTTATAAAATGGTTTGAAAAGAATCTTTTCGTCGTTCTTCAAACAAGGTAAGAATGTTTTTTTAACTTATACGGTAGGTGCGGCTAGTCTCTACCATTATAACACCTTTGAAGCTTCCCTTACAAGATTATAAGAATATTTTCAAAATAAATATTTTCTTTTATAATTACATGACTTTTAAATGATTTCAAAATAGAAATAGAAATTTCTCTCAAATAGTTTTGATTTCATCTATGTCAACATCCTTTAATGGATTTTATACTTGTTTGAAGTTGATTTATTATGATACAAATATTCCATATTGTATTGAAGGTTTTGTGATATGTTTGACTATGGATTTGTTTTTTTTATACCATTCATGGTTTATGGTTAATGTATTAACATTTCGTATGGTATTTTTAATACAAATTTTTATGTTATGTTTCAACCTTTTCATATGATGAATGCATTGGACTTAGTAAGTGACGAGTGGAGCCTCCTATAGCTCCTTGATGCACCAGTAGGTCTCATGAGACAAACTAGTGTATTGGAACAAGGCCTTGACAAAATCTTATTTGTAGTCTTGGCATGAGTCCTTGACATTGTGGTTATGATGTCTGGCATTATGCATTCCATCATTATAAAATTAGATATTGATATTACATGTGATTATTTGAATAGTATAATATCCATGTGAATAAATAATGAAATTATTTGATTTATCTTTTCAATATTATTCTGAAGTTTAAGTTTAAAAAGCTTTTGTTTTAGTTGTATACATTGCCTTAAATGTTTATTCTTATTTATGATAGTTTCTGCTAATTGTTATCCTTATTGAGCATCTAAGCGCACCCATTTCTTATGTTTCATTTTTTCTAGGATTCTAAGAAGTGTATTATGTTTGATATGCAGGGTTAATCTGGGGGAATAATGGCATTCACAATGGAATATTTATGTTGTGTTTTATGTTTGAATGTGTAATGTAACTTTCATGTATGTAATCTATTTTCCAAGACTGCTAAACTGATCGGTCCTTCAGGACTTGATTCCTTGTAATCATGCCAATGTTATGTAATAATTCAGCGGCTTCGAGCTTCTGGGGTCGGGGCGTTATAGTTGGTATCATAGGAAGTTTAAAAATAACATTGGAAACTAGATTTAGAAAAACTATGATTAGAGAACATTACCCTAAGATAAACTTTGAGGATTAGTATAGAAGAACATCCTAGAATTTTGGTAATGTAGAGATTTTGTGAATTTTCTAAGAAATACATCCATGTCTGGATACGAGAAGGTAGAGGAAGCTCTAGCATAGATGTACCTAGGATTGAAAACTATGACAAGGAGTTTTGGGCTTGACCCGGGGTATCTTGGTATAGGACAACGGGCCTCACTCCACTCTTGGTTACGACACTCTCAGGGGATATGATTAGGATAATTCACATTTTCTTTACAATCCATTATTAAGTATTTAGGAGTAAATACATTCTAAAAAAACATTTTTTTATGATTATAGATTATATGCATAATCTCTTCAATTTACGTTAGGTATTTTACAAGTTTAAAATTATGCATTGTGATTCATAAACTAACCCAGTGTATGCCATTGTTTAAAAATGGTTCCCAATATATGGAATGAGAACTCCAACAATACGTATGATCCAAAGAGTAAGAAGGATCATATATTTCATGGTATTAAGCCAACATTTAGAAATTAAATAGTCTCCCGTATATTATTATCATATGAATAAATAGTATCATGTGTTAATAAGATAAGTAAAAAATTATATGAGTCTTATGGAATTGAAGGTAAGCCATAGAAGAAATGGATGGTAGAGAGAGAGATGGATAAAGGGAATAAGGGAAAGAAGGATTTTCCCATATGTGATAACTGTGGAAAAATCACCTTGGTAATTCTTGAAGGGAATGAGAGTTTGCTATAAGTGTGGAGAAAAAAGGACACTAATTACATGATTGCAAGGGTAAGAAAAAGGTTTCAAATGTACAATGCTTTATCTGCAAGGAGTTGGGACACTATGCGAATCAATGTCCCAATCATCAGAGTATACCACAAATGATGTTGTTGGATAATAATCAAGTTATTATATTACCACAGATGAAGAGTAATGACTATTTTTCTTATGTTGATATTAAAGAATTATGTCATTTACGTTTTGTATCAACGATGTACTGGTTATAATAATTATGAAGTATATAAGGATTGTACTGTAGTACTATTTCATTAAGGATTTGACATTGTGTGGCACCAAGAAAAGTGACTCAATAGAAAGTTAAACTTTTTGGAAAACACATGGTTGAAGGAAAGATAAAATTTAATATGTTCTTGATACTGTGGTATTGATTTTGGAATAAGAGATGGTTTATTTGGATAAATTATATTTGATATTATTGACTACCTTGGAACTAATTAATGGTTTTTTTATTCCGTCATTGTTGGTGATTACAAAAATTTTAGATTTAAGGAGTATATCCAGTATTCTATGATTTACAGAAGGAATAAGGAAGTAAATACCTAATCAAATATGATTTTATGGAAATTCATTTTATTACCACATTTTAAGAGAATACACGATGAAGGTATTCACATGTATATTATGTTACCTTCCTTATAAATTTTGGACTGTGAGTTTGGAAAAAAGTATTGTGAATAAGTCTAAAGGTTTTAATAGATTAAGTTTGACATTGGATACTATTGTTAAGGTTAAATAATTTCTTAAGATTATTTTTGTATTGTCATAAAAAAGGACAACTCAGAGGTCAGGCGATAACCCATCACGTTCAGCAAGGCTGCGAGACTTGAACATGCAACCAAAAGGTGACAAGGGTACATCACCTACCACTGGCCTACATAATGTCCTAATTTTTATAATTTAGTTTTTTTAAATAGTCTGAAAAATTAATTATAAATTCATTATTTTTGGAACCCTAAATTATTAGGATAAATAGAATATTTTTGAATTCTACTATCTTTTGGAGTGAAAGATTAGTTTGTGGTGGGAATTAGTTGAAGGATGAAACTCTATTTGTCAAGTATATTTTTTTCCTCTTATTCTATGAATAAATTAATTCTTAAACTTTATGGAAGGAATCTTAAAACCAAAAATGTGTTATCCTAATACCTTAGGTTTTGTTGAACCAATGATATTTTAAATCATCATAGATTGATGGCTTTGAGGCCCTCAATTTTACACTTTTTTTTATTGATGACCTCAATAACTCCCTATAAATATTTAAATTTTTACTCTAATTATGTGTCTCTAATTTCCACCAATGTTCCTCTAATCGATATCATAATTTTGTGGTGAATTTTTCATTTCTCTTTCCCTCTTATTAAGACTAAATTTCATTAAACCATTTTCCGATGTGGGTTTTCCACAAAGGTATTTTTCTATTTTTAACCTTTTATTTTAAAAGAAAAATTTCAAATTGTGAGGACACAATTTATTGAAGGAGGGGATAATTTAACACCCCAATATTTCATAGTACGTTATGTCTTCAAACTAATTCAATAAGTCTCCCTACACGCAACACCGATTCGAGCGCACCGCGACTTACTAAACTAGCTTTTCAAAAATTAGTTATGAATATTATTAACTGAATTTTGAATTTTATATACTCCATATAATTTTAGAATCCATATTATGTGTTTCTTATACATAATATAAGAACAAATTAATTTTTTCCAGATAAAAGAACTATTTTCTAAAAAATGCATTTTTACCGCCTTTTAATGGAGAACATTTTTTAAAACCAATATTTGACACTTTTATATATTCAATTTAATAAAATTAAAATATTCTTTAGAATCAGGACCTAAAAATTTAGTTTGGATAAATTTTTGGTACTTTTGATAACTTTCATATTTTGATGAATAGTGAAAAATACTAAATTTTAATTGAAAAAACTTTTTAATAGAAATAATTTATAGTGTTAAATTATATATTTGAGTATTTTTAAGGTATCGTTAGATTATATTTTTATCATTTAATATAATTTATATCATTTTATATTAATTCACATTTAAATTGAACATAAACAAGTATCAATCTTTTGATAGTTATTATTTCTTAAAAACACGCTTTTTATTTTGACAACGGGAATTAATTTTAAATTAATTTCTGCCACTTCTATGTTTTGAATTTGGAAAAATGGATTCCATATTTGTAATCAGGAGTTCCAAATTGTATAAATAGGTAACTTTTATTTTTAGACATTATGAATATTTACTTCAGTAAATATTTTTTTACCAGGGTTAAAGGGTAAATCTGGTAAATAAGGGTAAACAAATATTATTATAATAATATTAAATTACCCTAATATGTGTCTTATTTATATTTTTTGATACATTTCTTACTATGGGAATCCTTGGGTCGATTTTGGGACACTATGGAGTCACTTGAGAGTGATAATGACACTTTATATTAATTAATTTATAGTAAAGACAAAAATGACATAAGCATGTATCTTTTAGTAAACCAATTTTTACATGGGGTTATATAAGTTATCTTTTCGAATATAAAGATTCATTTTAAATCTAAAAATATTTTCTAAATCTTGGTATTTTTTTATGATTTTTAGACATCAAATAAATAAAATTATTTATGACACAATAATGATACAGTGTTTACCTCATTAATGAATGATTTAAAGAAATGATATTATAAAAATTAAAACAATATCCAAAACCTATCCAATTATTATTGGATGATTTTATTTCAAACATTATTCATCTTATCTTTGACTTTAATGAGTTTTTGACCTTTAGAAACTGAAAATTGTTATATAATAAAATAACATTTTAAACTTTCCAAAAGAGTCTCTTCCCTCCCTTATAAAAAGCCATCACCTCTAACTCAATACTCACACCTATAAAACCTCTTGTATCATCCAAAATCTGCCTGATTAATCTCCTTACACCCCACTCTTTGTCTTTTAAGCCTTAACTTAGGTAGAAGGCACTTCAAGTAAGCCTTTTGGTTCAAACCAAAGGGAGTTACCCGATTTAAAGATAACATATCCTCTTAAGTTCTTTTATTTTATTTTACTTCTCCAACCCCCTAAACTCTCTTTATTCATTTCTTTTATAATAACACCAGTATCCTAAATATACTAGGTTGTTTTTTGAGAATTATTTTAAATACACTTACACACACCTCCATCTAATGGGAATAGAACATAATTTGTTTTGTGGACGGTGAACTACTGCCTCACGAAACGATGATAGTTCAATCTTCTACTACCACCTATTATGATGGCCATTATGATGGAACTATAATTATATATGATATTTATGATATTTATTTTATTTATAGTCTTCTGTAATTATCTTTTATAGCACACCTTTATTCTTTTAATGTTGTATATATGTGATAATTTCGTTGGAGGAAGTACGGACTACAACCCCCTCAAAGTGATATGACTCGTTCATACCATACATAGAACATATAAAGGATGGTGTTAATGAACTTAAGTAACATATATAAAATATTATATTATACTGGAATAATAATATACCTATGTATCATTTGGTTTTCTTTCCTTTTAAAATAAAAAAAATGAAATGGAAGTAGCGTTCGTGCGTACGTACGGATTACCGTCTCCATGAACACGATGAGATTCATTCCCCATTATAACCATTCAAGAATAATTTTTATTTAAATATTAAAAATAATGTTCAAGAACTTAATATAATTCTGGATATGAATCAAATACATCCTATACATAACAAACATGGCTTATGCAACAAAACATATAAAGGAAAACGAATCAGTTAACACCTGAAACAATGATACTACTAAAATATTATTAACAAATAAATATTAGAACATCATATATGATATCATATTTATGTATGTGGTTATTGTATAATTTAATAATTATTATTTAACTATTATACAGGAGGTTAACATACCCTCGACCAAGGAAAAGTACAAGGTAAGGTTAATTTCGTAATCTCTTTATTATCTGAGGTTGTTTTTATGTAAGTATCTACTGAGACCTCTTTATCATCCACATTCATGTTTCTTAAAAATGTATTTCAAGACATTTTTAATATTTACTAGACTATGGTTTAAATTCATTTATACCCTTGTTTTACTTTTTATAAAATGGTTTGAAAGGAATCTTTTCATCATTTTCCAAATAAGGTACTTTATGACATTTTCGAAAAATTAAGGTAAGAATGTTTTTTAACTTATATGGCTGGTGTGGATATTCTCCGCCGTTATAATACCTTTGAATATTCCCTTAAAACATTATAAGAATATTTTCAAAACAAATGTTTTCTTTTATAATTACATGACTTTTAAATGATTTCAAAATAGAAAGAGATATTTCTTTAAAATAGTTTTGATTTCATCTATGTAAACATCCTTTAATGGATTTTATACTTGTTTTAAGTTGATTTATTATGATACAAATCTTCCATATTGTATTGAAGGTTTTGTGATATGCTTGAATATAGATGTTTTATTTTTATACCAATTATGGTTTATGGTTAATGTATTAACATTTCATATGCTAGTTTTAATACGAATGTTTATGTTATGTTTCAACCTTTTCATATGAGGAATGCATTGGACTTAGTAAGTGATGGTTGTAGCCCGCTATAGCTCCTCAATGCATCGGTAGGTATCATGAGACAAACTAGTGTCTTGGCACAAGGCCTTGACAAAATCTTATTTGTAGTCTTGGCATGATTCCTTGACTATGTGGTTATGATGTCTGGCATTATGCATTCCATAATTATGAAATTAGATATTGATATTACATGTGATTATTCAACTAGTAGAATATACATGTGAATAAGTAAATGGAATTATTTGATTTATATTTTCCATATTATGTTGAAGTTTAAGTTTAAAAGGTTTTTGTTTTTTTTATACATTGCCTTAAATATTTATGCTTATTTATGATATTTTCTGCTAATTTTTATCCTTACTGATCATCTAAGATCACCCCTTTCTTATGTTTTATTTTTCCCAATATTCCAAGAAGTGTATTATGTTTGATATGTAGGGTTAATCTAGAGGAATAATTGTGTTCACACCAGATTATTTATGTTGTGTTTTATGTTTTAATGTGTAATGTATCATTCATGTATGTAATCTATTTTCCAAGAATGCTAAACTAATCGGTCCTTAGAGACTTGATTCCTTGTAATCATGCCAATGTTATGTAGTAATGCACCAACCTGGGCTTCTGGGGTCAGGGCGTTACAGTACTAGAGGAAATATTTGAACCTAATGTATTTTTTTATAGTGTGTCTAAGGATCCTATGATACAGGTAATGGTTTATGCATCTAGTGATTCCAGCCTCTTGGGGTCTCATTCACTCTAGAAACTTAAGGATTCCATTTTTGAGGGTGCTAATGAAGTATACTAGGACCTATGAATCCTTAATGGAATAGTTCTAGTTTTTTATTTTTTTGAAAGGAATCTTGGGATCCTATACTTTATGATATCTTGATCCATGTTCTTCTATATTGTAAACTAAACTTGGTGAGGTTATTCCTATTGGTTCTTTACATGGATAAGATTTTATTTTTGAGCATCATTTGGTAGAAGATCCAACAGGTGAACCAACTCAAGGAACTATTCATGCATAATGATGGTTGTATCTTATTTCATAGGCCTTCTCATGGGAGTTGGAAGGGGTAATGGGTATTAATATTATCTATTCCACTATAGGTCTTCTTCTAGACGTTGATCCTATTTTGAGAACTCTCAAAATACACTTGGGTAGTTAGTTTAAAGAGATGAGGGTAGGAGCCAGATCATTCCTGAAATTCTCCATGAACATCATGAGAAGTTGTTCCTAGGAAAATAACATGTTTAATGTGTATCTAGGTCCCTTAAATTTAGTGATTAAGTGGGTTACACACTCATCTTGACTCTATAAATGTTTCTCATATTTCACATGGTGGAGCTAAACTAGTAGAGGAATTATTGTCATATATCCTCCCAATAGGAAACATACCCTATAGGAACTATCTGTACTAGACAAAAGTAGGCCCTGTCATGTTTCTAGAGACTTGATATGGGTAACGAGAGTGGATATCATGCCATCTTGGTGAGGTTTTGTGTCAACCAATGCATTGATTGGATCATAGGCTCAAGTAGAATTGTGAAACTCATATTGGGGTGGATAATTATTCTAATCAGGCAGGGTTTGAAACTCATATGTCAAAAAAAATTATCCCCCAACTTCTTCCCTAACTGGTTTTAGAGGGAAACTATGTTTGAATTGGGGAATCTAGATGAGAAAGACTAGGTACTCCACTAGGGGAGATACATAGTCCCTTTTTTATTTTTTAGGGTTAGGGTACTAGTTGGAAATGAGATCATAGGTGATACTTTTTTACCCCTCAAGAACCTGAATTAAGGAATTTATCTTGAGGTCTAAATTTACTTTTTACACAACCTCAAATGGGTTTGAGGTTTCATCATGTACTTCACTTTATCTATGTACCAATGGGAAGGTAGTAACTTCTCATTAGGGGGACTCATGAGGGCTATAAAATATCTATATTGATGAGTACATATTCTTAAAAAGGTTTATTCCTAGTATTATTCCACCACTTGAGACGGTTTTTCAATGTTGTGCCCTGCATCAGTGACCCTGCTCTTATGATCCTCTGGTGGGTTAGTTAGGAAACAATTTACCTTGGTGTTTGTTAGAGGGTCACCTTTGTTGTCAGAATATTGTACATATTTACGGTCTCATCGATATCATAGGATATGGGTAAAATAGTGGGAAGAACAATTCCCCTAACCTCCAATATTCATGTATGGAGATGAATCTTACATGGCATGGTGAAGCATATTGGAGCTCTTAATTCAGTTTTACTGGAGTGTCTAGACATAGAAATACGACTCAGGATACTGAGCTACTAGAAGAACTTTGACCGCAAACTTCATGCACTGATAGTTGATGATGTCAAGGTACTCATGGATCCCTAGGTAGGTTAGTTGATTATCATAGAGGTAGTGAAATGTCACTTAGAAAATATTGGAGAAACACACTACCTAACCCACATTAAGGTACTTCAAGATGAAAAAAAATATGGAGCTTCAGCTGGCCAGAATACAACTGATAGTTGGCCAACAACCATAAGCTCTCACAGGATCACTTTATTAGGGGTAGGGTCTTCTTCCTGGTTGGACTAATCCCCAATTAGTTAAATCTGAGATAAGGGTGGTAGAATTGATATAGACCTTATTTTAGGATGATCCACTAGAATAGGGGGTGACACAATGGTAAAATACTCACAAAATACTAGAACATCTCTCAGAGGTAGACCCAAATTCAATATCATATCCATGTATGTTAGGGTATTTACCATTACCTCATGCATGAGAGAGGAAACATCCATTTCTGGCTTAGTAGAGTGACCAACATCATTTGAGGCTATCAACCAAGACCCTGACATATATCTGACATCTTGCAAGCAGGTAGAGAGGATAGAAATTAGTGGTGATGGAGATGATTTCATTGTGGGTCCTTAAAAGGGTTCTATAACATCCTCCACCTTTAGGTACCTAAATATGGATCTGGGGATCTTATGGACCTTAGAATCTAGGATTTCAATCCTCAATTTCTTGGATTCTCCCCTAGACTCTGGCTCTGGAGGTGAACGTTCCCTCATTGACTCATCTGTCACTCTATAAATTGAGAGGTTGATAATGAAATGATGCCTCCCAAAGTTCTTCCTCTAACGACATGATATTTATTATAGTAAGTACCACCAATAGTCACTTGGGTTTCCCCCTTGTTTGTTAGGGCCTCTTCTGTGGGCATGGCTCCCTCAGTGGGAATTCACCCTCCTACATTGGGGAAGTCCTTTAGAGTTGGTCATGCCTTCATCATAGGAAGGACCTATCTACTAGTTAGTGGTGGTGCGGGGAGGACCTCTATATTGATTGGTATTAGAATGGTGATGAACTTTGTACTGGTTGATGGAAATGTGAGGAGGACCTCCACATTGGTTAATGATAGAGTATGTAGGACCTCTGTGTTGGTTTATAGTGGTGCTAGGATGAACTCTGCATTGGTTTTACTTTCCTTGAGATGACCTGTAATGGATACCATTGGTGCCAACAGCTAGGAGATTCTATGATGTCTACCTATTCAGCAGTTGGGGTATCAATCTTAGGAGGTTGAATATAGATCCATATTCACTAGTTTTGGGGATGTGATGGGATATGTAAGCAATGGAAGAGTCCACTTGGTCTACAGAATGTGACTCATTCAAGAAAATATTTTGGTTCTACTCCCAACATCATTTTTGGGTGTTCTGGTCCAGGGTTGAAGGATAGGGGAAGGATTCAACCTTCTCATTGGTATGTGTAACTGATTGGTGCTATTTTTGGAACTTCCTAGTGGGATCCCACTTGGAGAGCTCCCAATTTGTGTCCATAGTAGGCACAACTTGAACATACCCTAGCCCCTTGGTGTAGTAGAGTAACCTATCATAGATCTCAAGGGAGAGGATCCTAAAGTCATTATCTATTGGAATCGGGGGTATTTATCCCCAGTGTAGCCCTCATGGGTGGTATTTTTGATGAGGCACTAATGCATTGAGGTCATGGAGAGCCATATAACTTGTATTAATGGCCCCTTCCAGCTTATACTGGATGATGAGGGTGGTAATCACCATCCTTTGGGTGATCTTGGAGGTTGATCTTGGGCATGGGAGTCTAGAATTTTATGGCATGGAATCTATCGTGGTGTAGACATAGTTTTGAAGGTTTTCCACACCAACATTTTCTTTTCCCCTATTCTAGTTGGCTCTAGTTCATCGATTCCCTATAGTGGTAGTCTTGTATGGAATTTGGATCAATCATTAGTATATTACATATATAGTAATGGTGAAACACAATTCCCAAACATCTTTCATTATTCTTAAAGTAGAGAAGGATTCCATGCTGAAAAATTCTTAGACCAAGGATTCCCAATGTTTATCTTCTCTAAATCACCTGTGATCTTTATTGTGGGCCCACCACTTTCTTAGTGAGACCTGGTTTCGAATATATGATTCTAGTTCCAGGAAGATTTTAGGTTCCCTAAACACTACTAGCCCCCATAATTGAGGATAATAGTTTCACATCGGGTTCACCATTTCTGTTTATGATACTTTCATCAAGGCTAGTGCATTGTGAACGCTACTATTTTTCCCCACATTACCACTTTCTAAAGGTAGGATGATTCTATCAAATTAATCAAGAATGTAGGATCCGTGATCAAAATGGGATGATGGTATTGTGGTTTCCCCCATAATTACTCTTTTTATCTCTCTATATAGTCTGGGTATCCCTCATAGATTTAATTCATTTTCAAGAAACTCGTTCTTGATTCCATCTCGAGGTGGATGCTAGTTATTTACACTAATTCTATATTAATAGGGAAAAATCCTTCATTTGGGGTAGATAGTTACATTGGGAACAATGCCCATGTTTAGATTTTGGGTAGTTTGAGAACCTATGAAGTCTTACAATTTTTGATGGAATATCATGTGTGAGGTATCCTAGGTGTGAAACCCAAGGAATATCATGGAATCCATGAGGTAGTTGATTCTAGTAATGCAATTTTTCAAATGATTTTTACCTCAATCATCCCCTATTTAATTCATAGTGCAGGGTTTCTGAATTAGGCCACAAGTATAAAGTCTTGTGGAGATGATTTGGGTGTAAGTTTAATATATTATAGGGATTGGATGGGTAGTAAAGTGTATTCCCAAGGGGAAGATTTCACACTTAGGATTTCATGGATTTTTTCACCCAAGTGGTATGATTTCATACTTGTTTAATAGAGTGTATCCCCCCAAGGGGATGATTCCACAGTGGGCTGATGGATTATGTCCCCCCAAGGGGGATGATTCCATGATTTGATTTGATGGAGTGTATCCCCCAAAGGGGGATGACTTCACACTTGGTTGATGGATTTTGTCCCCATAATGAGGATGATTTCACACTTGTCTTTGATAGAGCATGTCCCCTTAATGGGGATGATTTCAGACTTGGATTTTGTTTTCATGATGGAACCTCATGATGTCGTCATATGTACCCTATAGGTAGATATGGACCAAAACCCATATAGTTCAATGTTTCTATTTAAGATTGTGTGATAGGAATAGTCCATGTAGCTTAACATTGGGTGGTAAGGATGCTTGTTTCATGGAAGGAGTGTTAATGAGAGATAGTGTGGGGCTTACACCTAGAAGATACCTGATATAGGATTCAAATATGATGGTTCAGGTAAGGGTTTCATCCCATTTATTCCATTAATTTGGAATCATGTGTTTATTACATAGGGTAATACCACATTTTAATTATATTTTCTGAGCACATTTTCATTTAGTTTAACACCGTAATACTATGAGGTGGACCTAGGGAATTTTCCATCTTTCATCTCAGAAATGGATGGGGCCTACACCCTGAGGGGGGCCATGTCAAGGAGAGAGTAATATTCATCATAAGAAATATATAAATATAGGTAAGTTTTTTCACTTGGTGACACCACATTTAAGGAATACGTGTCCATTTCTCATGTGCCTCCTAGTGGGGAATGGCGTAGACATTACCATGAAGGAGTGGAAATTAGGAAGCTTAATGTTAGGGTATCTATAATTATTAAAAATATGTATTATGGTAACTATTCTTAGGAAAAACATGTATAATGAAGGCCCTAGCCACACTTAGAGAAAAGTTGGTGGACACAAGGGTTGGTGGTACCGATTACATAGGGACTTTGGGTGTGGTTGAACTAATCCTCGATTGGTATAGGGGACCTAGCAACTCAACGTTCTTGAAATGGTGTTGGATGAAAGGAGGAACTATAAGGATGTTCATAGGATGGGTTTCCCAAAGGTTGGATATTAATGAATTTTAGGAGCATCATGAAGGCTAGGGGTCTTGTGGAGGTTAGGGTTCTTATGAAATAGTATGTTTTATGAAACAATGTGACCCTACCTCAAGGTGAAGTCTCAGTTCCCATGGGGATATATTTGTGAAGGTTATTTATCTCCCAAAACCCGAAGAGCCACAAAGGGAGTTCTTCTTATGTGAATTCCATGTACCTTCATGAAAGGCATATTTTCCATGGGTTGAGGTTCTCAAAACCCCATGGGTGGTGATTTAATAAAATATGGATTCATTTTTAGGTAAATCTCTTCCTTTTCATGCAAATATTTTGAGTATTTCATGTTATGAAATTTTATCAAAAGATAAAAGGTTGAATCCCCTTGATTTTAGGGCATAGGGATATTTATAGGCTCGGTAGTGGCAAGGGAATTGGATTCAAAAAATATAGAGGTCTTAAAAAAACTTTATGAGTTTCAATAACAGGTGGGATTCCATGAATCAAAGTTATGTTGTGTGAAGGTTACCCTCAAAACTTTTCGAATAATAAGACTTCCTCAAAATAGAGTTCTATGAACCATACTTATGATACATTGAGGTTACCATCAAAGCTCGGTATGGCCAAGGTCTTCCATGAGCTACAAAAATTCATGATGTTTTGTTCCTTCTCAGATCCAGACCCTTAAGTGGATTTTTGGTCTATCTTGGACTGAATTCACTCCAAATAATATGTTCCTTCCATGAAATCTCCCATGAAACACATATTTCATCATAAATAATGCCTTTTAAGGTCTGGGATCCATGTCCAAATAAGTGACTTTTTAGGTAATGTGTATAAGAACAATGATGCACATTTTTATGTCATGCATCTAGGACTAATTATATTCCTTTTAATGTCATGAAACTATAACTATTGTCTCTTATAGTTTATGTTCATATGAAGTGGACCATTTATGATGTAATAGACTACTATGTTATAGTGATCTAGAAATGTTTGCTGTTGAACTTACACATAATCAACCCATCAAATATTGACCTAAAAGATGAATCAATAAAATATAGTATGGGTATTATATTATATCATAAGACAATTAATTCTCATATCTCATTGATTAGACTAGGGAGACTGATTAAATGGTTATCCAAGATCCTGGGGATATGGTTCTAGTTTAAATAAAATAGTTCAGTTGATCCAAGGGGGTTGTTCCAAAGAAGATTCCACTTGTTTCCTAATGATAAGTACCCTCATTATCAAATGAATACATTGTTGAATATATCCTAAGGATCCTATTAATTAGGGATGAAAATCATGTGATATCTCTAACAAGATTTTATATTTCCATTATCAATTAAATACATGATCAAGGGGAATCATATTTGTGTGTATAACCCTACTATAAAAATCAAGTGGCCATAGATGTAGCCTTAATGGTTGAATGCTTCTTAGATGGGAATATTTATAAATAATAGTGAATGAATATTGAATGTTGGTCACATCTCTAGGTAGTATACTAGGGTGAAGGAACACCCAGATTGGTGATCTAGGTGGATGGGTTCTAAATTTGATGAGTTTGACACTTGGGTTACCTATTGGATAAATGGGGAATGGATCCAATTTTGATGATTTGGGTTCCATTTTTAGGGGACCTCTAAGGATGAGAGTAATACCATGTGGAATAACTAAGTGAATGGATTCTCGGTTATCATCTTTATGGATTGGGTGTGAGTCTATTAAAGAAAAAATTAAGCACCTACAGGTTGCAACCTAATTTACTAAAATGCCCATTTGATAATGGAGCTTCACTATAGTGTTTTTATGACCTTGATGAAGTTGTATTTTATAATAATATTATCATAAAAATACACAACATTACTTTATTCCCATTATTTTACCCTAGGTTTTTATATGATAATTGCCTAAGGGAAAATATGGAAGGTCGTGGATAAAATGAGTCACTTAGTGTGCTTAAATGTTAGATAAGTTTACTCTATTTCACTTGGTATCAAATTTGGAATATGGGTATTATTATTTAGAAAAGGGGATCTAGGAGTTGAGATATCCACTAGTAATAAATATGGGTATCCAGTTCCTTTGGATAGGGAATGTAGTGAAGGACCAAGTAGTACACGGTGTAATACATAGCATTAGTGGACAATGTGGCCATGATGTGGGTGTTTGATAGTGGGGTATAGGTCATGGTAAATGGAGAGAATGGAGTGGGTATGGAGAACCCACTAATTTTTCATCATTATAAATATATTTCAACTCCCATGTAGGTTTCATGAAGTTTTTACTTTTTGAATATTTGAGCACCAACAACATTAATTCATCCCCTCTTGAAACATTTCACTCTTCCCTAGGTACATCAATATGTAACAAATTTTTATTAATTATTTTTATTATTTTTTTTAAATTAGTGTGATATTGATTATAAATTATATTAATATTCACTCACATATCACATCATTATAAGACGTATGGTTCTCAAAATTCAAGTTTATACCCTTCACAATACACCATTACAATTAGATCATTCGATTGTTGATATTCAAGTTTCTCAAAAACCAAGATCATAGATACTTATTCCCAGTGATGATGTTGATATTAAAATTGTCAAACTATAAATTGGAAATTTTATAGTGTAACAAACCAAACTAGGTCATCCTGACACATCACTTGATCGGGATCACCTTAAGGCATCAGACATGTCTCCCCATACACTACAGGTTACTGAATAGATGTTGGGGTCAATATAAATGTCATGGGGAAACTATACCCTCATATAAGAGTAAAAATCCATGAAAATAAACAAATTAATGAACATTTTTATACATTATAGTATGAAAAATAAATAAAAAATGAGCATGATATAATAAAACAATCAACATAAAGAACCACATTTATGCTAGTAAACATAAATTTATCACTCACTATGATGACCACATACTCAAAATTAACAAAAGAAAAATAAATTATACAATAGGATCCACTATTATACCCATGTCATAACTCAAACTCAGTCTCCTGGGTATATCAAGCTTCTCTAACTCAGTCCTCAAACTCTATTTGAGTAGCCCACTAGGTCATGAAGCATTCCTCCACCCAATCCACTGTGCATTCCATTTTCATCATGAAATAATACATAAGGTCTACATGTACACCAATTTTATCAGGAAGTTTTGAGAAAATAATTCTCAACTGTCAACCCCCAACTATGGTACTTAACATCTCCTCTCATAAAAAGTGCTCACACATGAGATATACCTAGCCAAGTCAAATAATAACTGACTTAAAATAAAAAAAATAAAAAAATAAACTATCATTAATCCTTATGTTCTAATAAGACACCCAAAATCAACCAAACTTACTTTGGCCAATGCTATAAGTCTCTAAAAACATGGATCACTATGCTATATAGAATTAGGTTCATCTTCCAGACCATATGGGAGCTTTTAGAAATTTAATATAATAACAGGCATAAATTCTAGGCCAAAGTTCATGTCTATCTTTGTATAAAATAATAAAATTCATCTCTATTAGATTATAGGCCATCAATAGCATGATTTTAATAGTAAAAAAGAAACTCTATGATGACACTAGGGAACCTATAAATGTCTTAGTGGTCCTAAAAACTATTCAGTATATATAATCTATCATTGGAGCACTCAATATCCACAAGCCAAAATCCACCATCTGGGAGAACTCAGCAACCATAAGACACAAACCCCTAGCTAGTGAATAATCCTAAACTATGTGGATTCACTCATCTAGATAATCAATTAGCTTCCTAGTATCTTCCTATCATCTACAAATATAAGTGATCGTCCAAATAATCCTAGCTCTAATTCCTCAATCCACAAAAACCATATGTATCCTTTCTCCTACAATACCTTAGTAAGAAATATCCTCTATCATACATGACATAAGCCATAAAAATATGGGTTGTCCAATGCCTAAAACCATAATCACCAATGTTTAATCCTCATTATTGACCCTCTTTATAGTAATCATAACATTGGTAACCCACAACAACCCCCAGAATAACATCATAAATAGAATTCTCTATAAGGAGTTCCTTTGTCACATCTTATTCCTCAGGTTAATCCCATAAAAAAAATACTTAGCCAAACTCTTCATAATAAAACATATACCATGTCATCACATTTTTCGGGAATCTTAAAAGGTACCTTATAACCATATGAACCAGTAAATTGTGGCACCTTCCCAAACACAACACCCCACAGTATCATCCTAGCCCATAGGCTCCATCCAATCTAAACCACAAGAAACCATTCTATAATTTCATCCAATTCACTACATAATCCCTCTTTCAAGGGACTATTTGAGTAATCCCATATATTCCCCTTTGAATCATTCTATAACATCATTCATAAAGATCATAACCCTCACTTGGGACTCATACAACCTCACCCTTTGTAGAAATATCAATTCAAAAAATTATGGGAATCCTATCGCTATACCTCACCAAACTCCATATCATCTCACCAATAGACTCTAATCGCAATGAGGTCCTCACCATTCGGTACTATGTGTAAAAATAGTCATAATTTACTACCAAAGTGTCTAATTATGAATCCAAGGTTATAAAAAAGGTGAAACACCACCAAGGGGAGAGTACATGGTGTATACCTCATGTACACAGTGTATACCCCCAAAAACCCTCTTTGGTCATGTACCTCAACCCATAATGGTGTGCACTTACAAAGTAAACAATGTTTTCCCATCATAACTAGTGTTTTCAATACACATGGTACATAGTCATGTATCCTAGATAGCTTCTAGTTAAGTACCACGCATGTATTCTATAAATTTACCACACATGAGGTCTATATATGTATTATTATATGACATTTACCACTTAACGGGGTCTCTATCCAAGTACTCGTCCACACCTAAAATCTCCCTACATAGTGGGTACTCATGTACTAAATTTCATTTAGTCATTATAATATACCTTTTTTCATAAGAATAATAGATGATGTGTGTTCTTGAGATACACACTGTGAGATCAGGTTTCCCTAACAAAAAACCCATGTGAACTGGCTAAAACCCTTATTTATCCATAAATCACTTGACAATATCCCTAAATGGGCTTTCAATAGTTCATATATGTAATAACTCTCTAATTCCCATTGGATTGAGAGTATAATGAGTCATTACTGGGCATTAATAAACATCCCTAAGATTCCAAAGGTTGGTAATAAATGCCGAAGGGTTTCAAAGAAAGTGGGGGGATGATTTACCCTTTAATATCAAAAAGAAAAAAAATGCGACAAACCATCCCCAAACATCTCACTATATGATGCATGAAATAAACTAAGACATTTCAAATCATTCTCTTTAAAATAACCAAGCAAGGTATGCTACAATGGAAGAAAAACCAACATTAAAGTAAATAGCAGAAAGACAAATAATAAACTCCAAGATGAAAACAAGACTCCATGATCCATAAGTTACATGCTACAACATCACCAAGTAGTCCAAAGTATCATGATGTGGTACTAAAGAAGTGTGATAATTTACCTTTTCCCAAGTCCTGGAATGTAGAATCTACAAATACACCAAAGTGACAAAGCAGGGGTGAGTATAAACTCAGTAGGTTTTCTCCAATGTCTTCCATTCTCACGCCACTAGGATAGAAAGGAAGCAACATTTATATAAAACCATTTATATAAAATAATTCTAAAAAATAGTTTATAACGAAATAGAAACAAGTTCCAAAAACCATTTACAACCAATTGAAAACAAAACTAAATGAAACCAATTTCCAATAAGTTTTTTTTCTAGAAAATAACTAATCAAGGCTTAAAACCCAATTCTTATTATCCTTTTGGAATACCCTTTTCATAGTTCACAACACACCCACATGTGCATTCTTCATTCGACAGTTCCATACTCATGATTGGTCTCTTGTACAATTACCTTGTTCCCCAATGACACATGCTCCTGATCCAAGGTCATGCACCTTGTACCCCAATGGTACATGTCCATTATTCATGGGCACGTCAAACATGAACTCACACAACCCCATGTATTCCAAACCATTTTATATCACCAAAACAAATTGTTTCAATAAAACTACATTTTTATTGAAACCCAAAGATCAAACCAATTTCAAAGAAGACATTTAATTTCAATAAAACATTACATTTTATTGAAAACATATAATACAAACCATGTTGCACAATTCCCAAAAATCTCCATTTTAAAATCTCTTTTTTAAAATTAAGAACACACGCACTTTATTCAAATACCCAATTCTCTAGATTTCACAAACCCTCACTCAAGAAGGTTTCCAAAAATTGTTCAATCAACCAATTCACAATAAATTAAACACAATAAATTCAATTTGAAAGCATGAAAATCAATTCTATTAAGAGGAGTCGAGAGTGAAGCCACCTACCTCAAAGGTTTTGATGAAACTTGAAAACAGAAGAAAAGAGCTTTAGAAAACCAGTTCAATTCTTCACGGAACCTCCATAGATGTATTCTCCTAGAAATATCAAGACCAAAAATCAACTTATTTGTCATAGAAACTTATATATATACCCATAATGGGTGTCGATATGAGAAACCAATAAGAGAGAAGAGGTGGATCTAAGTAGATCTAAGAAACTGGTCATGAACGATGAAGAATGATCACATAAACCAAGAATCTGGGTTCAAAATTCCAAGGGAATACTTTGGATTGATTAAAAATCACTTAGAAGAGGTTATTCTACCTTAAAGGACGATAAATCCCAATTTATGCCCACTTAGGAGAAAAAACGAGCCACTTAGAGGCAAAAACGTGTGAGATCCACTTTTTTAGGATCTCACTTAAACCATTTTCATGGTTAGTCCGCATGGTTAGACAAACTGTGCACTAACTGTGCATTATCTACTACCTAGAGGGACCCTTTCATGGCCTCCTCACAAGGTCTCCTTAACCATTCACACATTGTGTTGAAGCCCTCTACCTCAAACCTGTCATTGTGCATGATTTCTACTAGGGTTTCTACATGGTTTGGATAAACCATGTGTAGCCCGTGCACCTCTCCTATTTAGCCCCAAAACTACTTGAAAGTTCTCCCTAATCTCCCAAAATCCACCCTTTCACATTTTAACCATGAAAATTACCAAGTAATGGTTACATACCAGAAACTATGGGTACTACATTCTCCCCACCATTTATCTTTCCATCCTCAGAAAGTAGAAAAAACATTTTTGTTCTGAAAGAGTTCTAGCCAGTTCTCTTTAATTTCCTTCTCAAATTTATGAGTCTCTTCATGAATATGACCATGCTTACATAAAACCCACACTAGACCGATGATTTCTCTATACAAGACTTTCTCTTTCCTATCCACAATCTGTACCAGGATATGTATCAATGAAACATCTGGCTCTAGGTCAACATGATCTCATCTGATTATGTGGTTGGGATCAGGCTGATACTTTTTCAAATGAGATACGTGGAATAAATTTTTCACTGACCTGAACCATGATGATAATTCTAACCAATATGCCACCTCTCCGACCCATTCTAGTATCTCAAAAGGCCCAATGTATTTAGGAGATAACCTTACTTGCTTCCTAAAATGACGATGTCCAAGTCTTGGAGATATCCTCAAGAAGACATGATCACCCACAGGGAATGACAAAGGTCTTCGACGGTGATCTGAATATGATTTATTATGACTCTAAGACATCTTCATCCTATTTCTAATCAACTGAATCTTCTCCATTATTTCTTGGACAAGGCTCAGCCCAACTAATAAAGTCTCACCCGTTTCCACAAAACACAGTATAGAATGACAAGGATTCCCATACAATGATTCAAATGGAGCCATGTGTATTGGTGCCTAATAGCTATAATTTTATAAAAACTCCACTAAGTATAATTGATCCTACCATGAGCCACCAAAATCCATTACACAAGCTCAAAACATGTCTTCTAATGTTTGTATCGTCCTCTCATATTGGTCATATATTTGAGGTTGATATGCCATTCTCATAGTCAACTGATTCCCAAGGGATTTATGTAGGGATTTACAGAAACGATATGTGAACCTCGGATCTCTGTCTGAGACTATTTAAACTGGTATTCCATGTCTCTTTACCACTTATTGGATATAAATTTTGAACATATCCTCCACCATATGAGTTTCATGAATAGGAATGAAATGGGCCGACTAGGTAAGTTGATCCACTGTCACCCAAATGGCATCGTGTTTCCAAACCATTCTTGGAATACCTGTAATAAAATCCATCACTATCTGCTCTTATTTCCACACTAGAATAGGTAAAGGCTACAAGATACCTATAGGTCTCTGGTGCTTAGTTCTAACCTGCTGACAAGTTAAGCATCGTGAAAAAACTCAGCCACATTCTGTTTCATGTCACGCCACCAAAATTATGCCTTTAATGCCTTATACATCTTCTGTGTACCTGGATGTATAGACCATTTTTAATGGTGGTAATCATGAAGGATTTGTTTCTGAAAATCCATAGGTACAACCACCTGGTCTCTAAAACACAAAACTGAACTCCCATCAAGTTTCCATCCCTCAATTTTCTCCCCACCAATGATTTTTGAACCAATAACCATACATTCTGCATTAGATGTTTATGCCTCTTTGACCATATTTACCAAAGTAGGAACAAGCGTAGCTGAAATGAAAATCAAAACATCACCCTAGTCTTCACATTCCACATGCATGTCGACTATGACCTACATCAACTGCCATTCATTTGAAGCTTCTTTTTCCAACCGAGCATATGACTTTTGTCTCAATTCATCCACCACTGAATTCCCTTTTCCTGGTGTATACATCAAGTCAAAGTCAAAAAATTTAGATACTCTATCTATCTCCTTTGCCTCAGATTCAAATTTTTCTATGATAAAATGTGTTTAAAACTTTTTTGGTCTAGAACATAGTAAATTTCTCACCAAAGAGATAGTGTCTCCATGTTTTCAAAGCATGTAAAATTGCATCTAACTCCAAATCATGTTTTGGGTAATTATTATCATGCACCATCAACTACCTTGAACCATAAGCAACCACATGGTCTCCTTGAGTGATAACATAGACCAAACCTAATCCCAAAGCATTATAGTACATGACATACCCCTATCCTAATTTTGGAAAAATCAAGATAGGTGTTGATGTAAGACAAACTTTTAGTTCCCGGAAATACTTCTAGAATTCCTCTGTCTATTGTAATGGAGCATTATTTTTTTCAATGCTTTCACTGGTGAAGCTATTCTTGAGAAATCACCTAAAAAGCATCAGTAGTATCCATCTAGACCAAGAAAAAATTTTATCTCAAAAACATTCTTTGGTGGTTGTAAAGACCCGTAAAATTCAAGGGAAATTTTTTATTAATTTTCTTTGGAATTTTACAAGAGTGCAGTTTCTGACGGAACCTGATTCCGAGGCCCGGAGTGCCCGGAATCAATTTCTGAAGTTTGGCTCGGGTACATTCAGTGAACGAACGAGCGGGAATTTCTAACTTTTGAACCGGTGCCCGGAATCAAATTCTGAGGGCATCGATGAACTTGCAGTGCCGATATTCGCTTAAGGAGACCTTTTCCGAGGTTGCGTTTATTGCGGGTTGAGAGTTAGTTTTTGGGAATTTAGAATAAGTTAAATAAAATTGTGGAATACAAATTTTATTTTAAACTTGTTGGTTATTTTCTCCCAAAGGGAGTTAGAGGTGGGACCCACATCCACTTAACCTCCCTTGGGAGGATTAAGTGTGGTGGGGCCCACACGAAGCATAACTCTTCATCTTCTCTTTTTTTTAAACTCCCTATAACTCCTCTTTAATTAACTTGACAACCTGGTTAATTAATTGAGTTGAGTTGTTTGAATTTCAAACCTTTGAAATTCAAGTTGATAAATGTGTAAATAAAATAAGCCTTAGCTTATTTTATTTTGGTTGGTCTCCTTAGCCACCTTGAGAGAATTTGGAGCTTTCTTCTTCTTCTTCAAACTCAAGGAAGAATGTGAAGAACGTCGTTCTTCAACGAAGAACCTCTCCGTCGAAGAACTCGGTCCTTTTACGACGCCGTATCCGCGACGCGACGTACTTCTTCCGCGTCATCTCTTCCGCGATGATTTCCCGCGACAAAATCGTCGTCAAAGAACTTCGAATCCTCGCTTCACGTTGTCGATGTACTTTTCCCGCGACGCCGACCACCGCGACGCTCGTCTTCCGCGGGTCGTTGACGAACATCGTTCTTGAAATCGAGTTAGGGGTTTGTTGTTGTTTAATTTATTTATTCTCGTTATTGGTTCTAGCATGACGATCTTTGAGGTTAAATGATTAAGTGTTATCGTCTAACGAGAGGGGGGGGCGGACCGGACAAACACGGCCGAACCCCCCTCCTTTGTTCTTGAATGTTTCTTGCGGATGAAACGAGATGGTGTGGTGTCGTCGCACCACGCAGGAATCACACGGCAATTATTGTGCGGCGCCGTCACGCCACGCCGTGGAAATAATTATCATGAACGCGACACCGTCGCGCCACGTCGAAGGAAACCGAAGGCGCCGCGGCCAGAGCGGGGCCGCGGCGGAGGGGCGCGGTGCCGTCGCACCGCGCCGAATGACGAAGGCCGCGGCCGGTTCCAGGCCGCGGCGGAACGTGATGACCGACGGCCAGCCGGGCCGTCGGTGCCAGAAGACGGAAGAGGACCGGCCCTTGCCGGTCCTATTGAGAAGAAGTCGGTCGGCCAGGTCGGGCCGGCCGGATTGATGGAAACCGGGGGAATTAAATTCCCCCGGGCTTCCTAATTGGCCCCCCATAATGAGGGGGGCCGGTTTCTCAAAGGGGGGCAGGCGGCCCCCCGTTTTTCCAGCAAGCTCGGCCTTCGGCCGAGCTGGCAGCGCGCCCAGCGCGCTGCCTTGCGCCGAACCGGCGTGCCTGGCCGGTCCGCCAGGCCAGGCCGGGCCGAGCCGGGCCGGGCCGCGCCGGGCCAGGCCGGGCCGCGCCGGGCCGGGTTGGGCCATGCCGGGCTAGGTCGACCCGGTTCGGGCCATCCGGGGGGGGTCGCGGGTCGGGTCGGCCCGGGCCCGAAACCCCCGTTACCGAACTGTTATGTTCAAATGCCCATAACTCGGGCTACGGACCTCCAAACGACGCACTGTCAGTGGTGATGCGATCCTTGGATTGAGATGGTCGTTTCGGTATATTGCACTCAGGGTTTCGGAATACTTTGAGTTCATCCGGGTTGGTTCGTACACGAAACCAACCAGGCCCTCAGAGCGGAAACGCTCATATCTTGAGCTACGGACGTCCGATTGACGTGTCGTCAGCTTTGTTGAGTTCCACTTAGTGAGATGGATCTTTTGGCATACTCCGCCCGAGGTTTGGATGCAGGTGGAGTATGGTCGGGTTTGTTTTGCCTTAAAAACTAACCGGGCCCCTGGGACGAAAAAGATAATAACTCTCAGACCGGGCGTCTGATCGACGCGTCGTCTGTTGCGTTGAGTTCCTGTTTACGATACGGAACTTTTGGATACATCAACTCTGTACTTTGTGACATTTGATGTATCAGCCTCTCGGCTCGTGGAGCGGATCCTCCCAAATGAGCTTGCTGTGTGCGGGAACCCTAGAGCTGACTGCGACTGTGACTGTTACTGCTACTGCTACTATGACTGCGACGACGATAGTACAGAGATCCTTGTTGGATTCGACGACGACGACTACAGCACTCAGCGATCCTACGTGGATCAATGCTATAGGTCCTGTGTGGGCCCGATCCTGTGTGGGTCCGATCCTGTGTGGGTCTGCGCTCAGCGGTCCTGTGTGAACCAGCGCCTACAGGTCCTATGTGGGCTCGATCCTGTGTGGGTCATTGCGGGGGTTAGTACCTATCGATCCTTTGTGGGTCCGACAACTTAGATGGATCGGTGATCATATCTATCGTCTTCCGAAGAAGTATACCTGTGTGAGCTGAATCCTGTTGCTTTCTTATGTGGATTGTGTTGTGCTATCCAGTGTGGATTGCGTTTTGTTTTACTGTGTGGAATATGTATACTTTCCTGTGTGGACTGAGTTGTACTTGGGCTCGGAGGTTGGAGCGTATTGGAATTGATGACTTAGGTATATGTATGGGCATATACCTAAGCAGTGTCGGTTGTTACTTAGTGATTATATCTTACCTTTGTGTTTTATCCTTTGTGAATTTTGGGAGACCTTCAGGGGTCTTGGGGTCCCTGCTGAGTAGCTTATACTTACCCCTGCACAGGCTATGTCCGCACTATGTAGTGTTGGTTGCAGACGACGGACAGCGTTGATTGTTGTTGATGCTTGCTGAGAAGGACGGTACTAGGAGGTGGACCACTGGGTGAGACGTGCTCGGAGCGGACGGCGGAACCCGAGGAGCAGTGGAGCTATCTGTACCCACCCTTCAGGTGGGAATTCCAGTGGACAGCTCGGTGTAGCAGCTTTTACTTTACAGTTGTTGTTTTCCCTTTCGAGTTGTACTTTACTTTCAGTTTGGGTTTGTATACTGGCCCATTATTTTTCCACACTTTCAGTTGTACTCTGTTTTTACTTAGTGTTTACTATTCCGCTTGCTTACTCTGTGGTGCTTGTTTACTTTTCAAAGGCAATGCCTTCCCATTTTACCGGGATTTACACCTTGGTGCTAGTCACCAGCCTCTGGCCTATGGAAGGCGGGCTTGGGGTAGTCACGACACGAGCCCAGAGGACGGGTCGTGACAAATTGGTATCAGAGGAGTTCGGTTCTACCGCGAACTATGATATTTTCTATGTGAAGCAATAATGTTTAGCGTATTGAGTGTGGTTATCAGTCCAGGGAGTCCAGTGTTGGTGCGGCGGCCGACGTATCCGTACACCAGGACCCTGACTTCTGATTTCCGACTTAATGCATGAAAACATTGATTGCGTGTGTGTTTCAAAGTTTTCTTTGTGATTACTTTATATCAGCTCACCAGGTATACTAATCTGACCGTGGCGCACCTGTTTCCTTTTTAGGATAGCCCCACGATGGTAGCCAGCTAGGGTTCTGAGAGTCGAGCGTGATGACAGCCCACCAAGCGACGAGGCCTCAGTGCAGGGCCCTTTGTCAGCAGTGGCACCGGCGGTAGCACTACCCGCCGAGCCACCGATACTTCCAGCACCAGCCGCTGATGATGCACGTCGCCTCAGAGCACTGCATGAGTTTCAGCACCAGCGACCACCCAGGTTTCGTGGGGAGATGGACCCCCAGGCAGCCGAGGACTGGCTGGAGGCAGTGGTACGAGTTTTTAGGCTAGTGAGGACACCTGCAGACCTCATGGTGATCCTCGATGCGAGCCTACTGCACACAGCAGCGGGCCGATGGTGGAGCTTGATGCTCCTAGTGCATGATGAGGCATCTCTACTTTGGACGGACTTTGAGAGCCTCTTCCACTCGGAGTTCGTCCCAGCCACCCTCCGTGCGGTGCGTATACAGGAGCTTCTTCAGCTGCGGCAGGGCAGCATAACGGTCGCTCAGTACTCGGCGAGATTTACTGATCTCTCGCGCTACTCGACTGATATGGTACGGGACCCATTCTTCCGGGCCCGGACCATCGAGAAGGGGTTGAGACACGAGATCAGGGCATCGCTGATCTCCCTCAGCATACCGACTCAGACAGGAGTACTAGAGCGGGCCCTTTTGATTGAGAGCTTCCTTGCTGAGTCTACACCAGTGCCGAGACCCACTGCAGGGCGGCACTTGGTAGAGTCTTCTGCAACAGGCAGTCGACAGATGACTCAGGGGTCCAGGCAGACCAGACCTTCAGGCAGACGACCTCAGGACACTGGCTCAGCAGTGCGGGGCACACAGCGCGGAGCCAGTCTTTCGAGAGGCAGACAGTGCTACTCGTGCGGCGGGCAGGGCCACATGGCTCGTGACTGCCCGACCCGCTGTGCCGAGGAGTAGCAGACGGTTGAGGGACCACCGAGGCAGAGGCAGAGGGTCGCCCGTGGCGGTCCGCAGGGAGGAGGCGGACGAGGCAGAGGAGCTGGCCGAGCAGTAGGTGGTGGGAGACGCTTTGAGGCTCTACCACCACCACCAACAGGAGGTCCACCCCGACCACAGGGAGCTGGCGGACAGAGACAGGCACAGCTCCAGGCAGCAGAGGCCCACGACCACGGCGCGCCCGAGATGATTCGAGGTACTATCTGTGTCTACTCCACCCTTGCTGCAGTACTTATAGACACAGGAGCGAGTCTCTCTTTCATAGTCGCTGCCCTTGTTCGGAGCTTGGAGATTCCGACAGAGCCGTTGGCTCGATCCTTACGGCTAGAGACTCCTACGGGAGCAGACTTGACGATTACGCACTGGTGCCGGCAGTGTGAGATTACTCTAGGAGGCGAGAGCTTCGGCTGGGATCTTCTTGTAGCAGCGTCGAGGCCTTACGACTTCATCTTGGGCATGGATTGGTTATCTATGGTCCATGCCCAGATTGACTGTTTTAGGCGCAAGGTGTGATGTGTACGCACCGACGAGAGCAGGTTCACCTTCACCAGCGAGAAGGGAGCCTTAGCAGCACAGGATGGACTTCCGCGGAGGAGAGGACAGCCCATCACTCATCAGTTGGCTAGCCTCATCCTTGGAGCAGTTGACAGGCGGAGTCCTGGTTTTCCTGCAGTGGTGGATCAGTTTGTGGACGTTTTTCCCGATGACGTTCCAGGGCTACCTTCTCGTAGAGAGGTAGACTTTTATATTGATCCGTACCCCGGGACAGCCCCGATATCGACTCCAGCATATCGGATGGCCCCCGCCGAGCTTCGAGAGCTACGGGTACAGTTGGAGGACTTGCAGGGAAAGGGGTTTATCTGACCCAGTGTTTCACCCTGGGCTTCCCCGATTTTCTTCACCAAGAAGGCGGACGGGAGCTTGCGACTTTGTGTTGACTATCATCGCCTGAACCAGGTGATAGTGAGGAACAAGTATCCACTACCAAGGATTGATGACCTCTTTGATCAGCTCAAGGGAGCACGGTGGTTCTCAAATATATACCTCAGGTCTGGCTATCATCAGCTCAGAGTCAGAGACGAGGACGTGCAGAAGACGGCCTTCAGATGTCGGTATGGCCACTATGAGTTCTTGGTTATGCCTTTCGGTGTAACCAATGCTCCAGCAGTGTTCATGGCCCTCATGAACAGGATCTTTCAGCCATACCTCGATCAATTTGTCGTGGTCTTCATCGACGACATTTTGATTTACTCGACGACTGAGGAAGAGCACTCCTACCACTTGCGAGTTGTACTAGACACACTCCGAGAGAACCAGCTTTATGGTAAGCTCTCAAAGTGCCAGTTCTAGATACGTGAGGTCCACTTCTTGGGACACGTCATCTCTGAGGCGGGAGTTGCAGTGGATCCTGCGAAGATCGAGGCAGTGTTAGCTTGGGAGCCACCCAGGAGCGTGACGGAGGTGCGGAGTTTCTTGGGACTAGCCGGATACTATCGGAGATTCGTGCCAGACTTCTCTAGAGTTGCGGCACCACTCACAGCTTTGACGAAGAAGGGGAAACCATTCGTGTGGTCAGACAGATGTCAGCAGAGCTTCCAGAAGCTGGACAGAGATTGACCAGCGCACCTATCTTGAGGTTGCCTGAGGAGGGAGTTGGATACGTAGTTTACTGCGATGCATCAGGGACCGGACTCAGTTGCATCCTGATGCAGGAGCGGGAAGTGATCGCCTATGGATCACGACAGTTGAGGCCGCATGAGAAGAACTACGCTACCCATGACCTGGAGTTGGTAGCAGTGGTCTTCGCTCTGAAGACTTGGCGACACTACCTGATGGGAGAGCGCTTTACAGTCTTTTCTGATCATCAGAGTCTCAGGTATATCTTCTCGCAGAAGGACCTGAACCTGAGACAGCGTTGATGGCTCGAGTTCCTCTAGGACTATGACTTTGAGATAGTCTATACTCCTGAGAAGGGGAACGTGGTAGCCGATGCCCTCAGCAGGAGGACGGGCATTCAGCTAATTGAGGAGGTGACGGAGCAGCTAGCCTCTTTGTAGATATCCTTCGTGGATAGAGATGGAGCAGCCTGCCTTTAGTCTCTCACAGTCACTCCTCCACTACTGCAGCAGGTCAGAGAGGCACAGTGAGGGGACACTGACTGTGAGACACGTCGTGCACAGATATCCTTGGGACAGGCACCTGATGGTTTCTCTCTTGGAGCAGAGCATGACATCCTTTTCAAAGGACGTACCATGGTACCAGTCGCTTTACGGGAGGAGGTGCTGAGAGGGTTTCACACTCCTCCTTTGGCGGTACATCCCAGAGTGGCGAAGATGTACCAAGATCTCAGAAGACAGCACTGGTGGCCGGGCATGAAGAAGGCTGTAGCAGAGTTCGTTTCTCGATGCCTCACCTACCAACAGGTGAAGGCAGAGCACCAGGTACCAGCAGGCTTGGTACAGCCCTTGGAGGTCCTGGAGTGGAAGTGGGACGGGATATCTATGGACTTCATGAATGGACTTCCACGCACTTCCAGAGGTCACGACTCCATTTGGGTGATTGTTGACCGACTCACCAAGTCGGCACACTTCTTACCCATCAGAGAGCAGGGCTCAGTGGAGAGCTTGGGACGTCTCTACGTTCAGGAGATTGTACGGCTTCACGGTGTGCCATCATCTATCATCTCCGATCGAGATGCTCTCTTTACTTCCCGGCTTTGGAAGGGGTTTCAGGAGGCGTTCGGGATGCATCTACATTTGAGCACAGCCTTTCACCCTCAGACGGATGGTCAGACGGAGAGGACCATTCAGACTCTCGAGGACATGCTCCATGCATGTGTCCTCGACTTTGGTCGTAGCTGGGAGGACCACCTACCCTTGGTGGAGTTCGCGTACAACAACAGCTACCACTCCACCATCGGGATGGCACCGTACGATGCATTGTACGACCGACCTTGTAGATCTCCTTTGTGCAGGACAGACCCTGGGGAGTCAGCACTTGTGGGACCGGAGATGGTCCAGGCCACGACAGATAAGGTCCAGGTTATCCAGGAGCGGATGAGGACAACTCAGAGCCGGCAGAAGTCATACGCTGACAGGAGGCGTAGGCCACTAGAGTTCGAGGATGGCGACCACGTCTTCCTCCGGGTCTCACCTCGACGTGGTATACGGAGATTTGGCCATAGCGGCAAGTTATATCTGCGCTTCATCGGACCCTTCCAGGTCCTCAGCAGGATTGGCGAAGTGGATTATCGCCTGGCTCTACCACCTCAGTTGCACCGGGTGCACGACGTCTTCCACGTATCTCAGCTGAGGAGATACGTGCACGACCCGACGCACATCATTGACCATGGGGAGCTTGACGTTGACGATGGGGCGACTTTTACGGAGATCCTGGTGGAGATCAAGGATCGACAGGAGCGGGTCCTATGTGGACGGTTGATTCCTCTAGTGCGCATCAGATGGAAGCACGGGAATCTCCAGGAGAGCACTTGGGAGCGGGAGGCTCAGATGCGTGCTCAGTACCCTCATTTGTTTCCCTAGTTTTTGATGTATCTTTATGGGGACGTAAAGCTCTGAGGTGGGAGTAATGTAAAGACCCATAAAATTCAAGGAAAATTTTTCTTAATTTTCTTTGGAATTTTAAAGAGCGCGGTTTCTGACGGCACCTGATTCCGAGGCCCGGAGTGCCCGGAATCAATTTCCGAAGTTTGGCTCGGGTATGTTCAGTGAACGAACGAGTGGAAATTTCTAACTTTTTAACTGGTGCCCGGAATCAAATTACGAGGGCACCGATGAACTCGCAGTGCTGATATTCACTTATGGAGACCTTTTCCGAGGTTGCGTTTATTGCGGGTTGAGAGTTAGTTTTTGGGAATTTAGAATAAGTTAAATAAAATTGTGGAATACAAATTTTATTTTAAACTTGTTGGTTATTTTCTCCCAAAGGGAGTTAGAGGTGGGACCCACATCCACTTAACCTCCCTTGGGAGGATTAAGTGTGGTGGGGCCCACACAAAGCATAACTCTTCATCTTCTCTTTTTTTTAAACTCCCTATAACTCCTCTTTAATTAACTTGACAACTTGGTTAATTAATTGAGTTGAGTTGTTTGAATTTCAAACCATTGAAATTCAAGTTGATAAATGTGTAAATAAAATAAGCCTTAGCTTATTTTATTTTGGTTGGTCTCCTTAGCCACCTTGAGAGAATTTGGAGCTTTCTTCTTCTTCTTCAAACTCAATGAAGAACGCGAAGAACGCCGTTCTTCAACGAAGAACCTCTTCGTCGAAGAACTCGGTCCTTTTGCGACGCCGTATCCGCGACGCGACGTACTTCTTCCGCGTCATCTCTTCCGTGACGATTTCCCGCGATGAAATCACCATCAAAGAACTTCGAATCCTCGCTTCACGACGTCGACGTCCTTTTCCCACGACGCCGACCACCGCGATGCTCGTCTTCCGTGGGTCGTTGACGAACATCGTTCTTGAAACCGAGGTAGGGGTTTGTTGTTGTTTAATTTATTTATTCTCGTTCTTGGTTCTAGCATGAAGATCTTTGAGGTTAAATGATTAAGTGTTATCGTCTAACGAGAGGGGGGGGGGGCGGACCGCACAAACACGGCCGAACCCCCCTCCTTTGTTCTTGAATATTTCTTGCGGATGAAACGAGATGGCGTGGTGCCGTCGCACCACGCGGGAATCACACGGAAATTATTGCGCGGCGCCGTCGCGCCACGCCGTGGAAAGAATTATCATGAACGTGATGTCGTCGCGCCACGTCGAAGGAAACCAAAGGCACCGCGGCCGGAGCGGGGCCGCGGAGGAGGGGCGCGGTGTCGTCGCACCGCGCCGAATGACGAAGGCCGCGGCCGGTTCCGGGCCGCGGCGGAACGTGATGACCAACGGCCAGCCGGGCCGCCGGTGCCGGAAGACGGAAGAGGACCGGCCCTTGCCGGTCCTGTTGAGAAGAAGTCGGCCGGCCAGGTCGGGCCGGCCGGATTGATGGAAACTGGGGGAATTAAATTCCCCCAGGCTGCCTAATTGGCCCCCCATAATGAGGGGGTCGGTTTCTCAAAGGGGGGCAGGCGGCCCCTCGTTTTTCCAGCAAACTCAGCCTTCGGCCGAGCTGGAAGCACGCCCAGCGCACTGCCTTGCACCTAGCCGGTCCGCCAGGCTAGGCGGGGCCGAGCTGGGCCGGGCCGTGCCGGGCCGGGTCGACCCTGTCTGGGGCGGGTCGACCCGGTTCGGGCCATCCAGGGGGGGTCTCGGAACCCCCGTTACCGAACTGTTAGATTCAAATGCCCATAACTCGGGCTACGGACCTCCAAATGACGCACCGTCAGCGGCGATGCGATCCTTGGATCGAGATGGTCGTTTCGATATATCACACTCAGGGTTTCGGAATACTTTGAGTTTGGCTGGGTTGGTTCGTACACGAAACCAACCGGGCCCTCGGAGCGGAAACGCTCATATCTTGAGCTACGGACGTCTGATTGACGTGCCGTCAGCTTTTTTGAGTTCCACTTAGTGAGACGGATCTTTTGGAATACTCCGCCCGAGGTTTGGACGTAGGTGGAGTACGGTCGGGTTGGTTTTGCCTTAAAAACTAACCGGGCCCCTTGGACGAAAAAGCTAATAACTCTCAGACTGGGCGTCCGATCGACGCGCCGTCTGTTGCATTGAGTTCCTATTGACGATACGGAACTTTTGGATACATCAACTCTGGACTTTGTGACAGTTGATGTATCAGCCTCTCGGCTCGTGGAGCAGATCCTCCCAAACGAGCTTGCTGTGTGCGGGAACCCTAGAGCTGGCTGCGACTGTGACTGCTACTGCTACTGCTATTGTGACTGTGACGACGACAGTACAGAGATCCTTGGTGGATTCGACGACGACGACTACAGAACTCAGCGATCCTATGTGGATCAGTGCTACAGGTCATGTGTGGGCCCGATCCTATGTGGGTCTGATCCTGTGTGGGTCTGCGCTCAGCGGTCCTATTTGAACCAGCGCCTACAGGTCCTATGTGGGACCAATCCTGTGTGGGTCATTGCGGGGGTTAGTACCTATCGATCCTTTGTGGGTCTGACGACTTATATGGATTGGTGATCATCTCTATCGTCTTCCGAAGAAGTATACCTGTGTGAGCTGAATCCTGTTGGTTTCCTGTGTGGATTGTGTTGTGCTATCCTGTGTGGATTACGTTTTGCTTTCCTGTGTGGAATACATATACTTTCCTGTGTGGACTGAGTTGTACTTGGGCTCAGAGGTTGGAGCGTATTGGAATTGATGACTTAGGTATATGTATGGGCATATACCTAAGCAGTGTCGTTTGTTACTTAGTGATTGTATCTTACCTTTGTGGTTTATCCTTTGTGGATTTTGGGAGACCTTCAGGGGTCTCGGGGTACCTACTGAGTAGCTTATACTCACCCCTGCACGGGCTATGCCTGCACTACGTTGTGTTGGTTGCAGACGACGGACAGCGTTGATCGTAGTTGAAGCTTGCTAAGCAGGACGGTACCAGGAGGTGGACCACTGGGCGAGACGTGCTCGGAGCGGACGGCGGAACCTGAGGAGAAGTGGAGATATCTGTACCCACCCTTCAGGTGGGAATTCCAGTGGACAGCTCGGTGTAGCGGCTTTTACTTTACAGTTGTTGTTTTCCCTTTCGAGTTGTACTTTACTTTCAGTTTGGGTTTGTATACTGGCCCATTACTTTTCCGCACTTTCAGTTGTACTCTGTTTTTACTGAGTTTTTACTATTCTGATTGCTTACTTTGTGGTGCTTGTTTACTTTTCAAAGGCAATGCCTTCCCTTTTTACCAGGATTTACGCCTTGGTTCTAGTCGCCAGCCCCTGGCCTAGGGAAGGCGGGCTTGGGGTAGTCACGGCACGGGCCCCGATGACGGGTCGTGACAGTGGTTGCCACAAGATAATAGATTCTATCTTTTCAGCATCAACATAAATGAATTTCTCAAAAATCACATGGCCAAAAGTCGTACCTCATGTATCCAAAAATCACATTTAGATAGTTTGCCATAAAAACAGTGATCTGTCAATATTTTTAACATTGTTTCCAATTGTTTCTCATGTTGATCCCTTGTCTTTGAATACACCAAGATGTCATCTACAAACACCACAACCAAAGAGTCCATATATCATTGAAATATCTGATTTATCAAATCCATGAAGACTACTGGTGCATTTTTCAGATCGAAAGGCATGACTATATATTTGTAGTGGACATATATACTTCTAAAAGGTGTCTTTGGAATATATTTCTTCTAAGCTTTCAATTGGTGATATCCTGAATATAAGTCAATTTTAGGGAACCACTAAGATCCCCTTAATTTATTGAATAGATCATCAATACATGGTAGTGGATACTAATTCTTTATCATAAATTGGTTAAGATTACAATAATCAATGCACATATGAAGAGTTGTATCTTCTTTCTTCACGAACAAGACTTGTGTTTCCCACAAATACATACTTGGTCGAATGAAACCCTTACTTTCCAACTCCTCAAAATGTACTTTCAATTCCCATAACTCTGTTGGTTTCATCCTATAATATGGAAGGGAAATAGGACTGGTCCTTGGAAGGATATTAATCACAAACTTCACTTCCCTTACAAGTGCTAACCCTGAGAAGTTATCGGGAAATACATCTGGAAATTGATCCACAACTGCGGGAAAACTGACATCCTTGATCTCTTTCATGGATGCCAAAGACAATGTTTCTAACTGGTGAGATATCATTCCCACCATTGATTCCAACACTCTCTTTTCATATTTATTTACCATCCTCTCTTCTCTGAAGAGATGCTCGATGTCGTCCTCAGTCCTGAAACTAACTATTCTACTATAACAGTCGATTTAAGCCTTGAAAGTTGTAAACCAATCCATACCCAGGAGTATATCATAAACATCTATGTCCAACACTGAGAATTCCCATTTTATCTTATCTCCATCAACAGTTATAGTACAAGATCTACACATAAAGGCTTGAAATTCTCTTTCCCCAAGAGGAGTTTTTAATTTTAAAACATAATGCATCATTTATAAACTTAAACATAGAAAATCAACATCATGAGAAGAAATGAGATAATGTGATGCACCAGTATCTAAGAGAACTTACACGAGGGTAAAATTCAAAAGAATCATACCTCTCACTATAGATGGTCCATCTTGATCATCGACAATCATCTTCTCAGCTCCATACAATTGCTTCATCGTTGCACTATTCTCCTTGTTTCCTTACTGAGATTTCCCTAGTTAAGGATTCATGGTGTTTCTAGAATCACCATGGATATCTCTACTTTTTTAATAAGATTGATTATGTTGTCCCCACCCTGTCGAATCATACGATGCTTTTGATACCTGAGAAGTGTCCCCAGCACCTGACCTTGAAGCACTGTGACAATAGTGCTCAATATGCCCCATATTCTTGTAGTTATGACATTAACTAGGTTTTGTAATACACTCTCACTTTATGGGATCAAATGAACCACATTAAAAACACCATGGTTTTCTCTTAGGTTGTGGAGGAAGGTTCACTGATCCAGTTGTCTAATTCTAATTTCCACTTCAACCTTGGAAATAGGTGTACCTTTTACACTTGCTCTAAGCATTTGAGTTCCCACCATTCCTTGTAAGTATCATCATACCTCCTCCCATAGATCCCAAGATGTCACGTTCATCCACAGTCACTCTTTTCACTATCTCTGTATAATAAGTAATATAGATTACTATAATTTTTAATCGAATCTCCTACCTTATCCCCAATTTTAAGATGTGTGCCTTCAAGAACGCACTTTCCACAACTTCTGGTGAAAAGTGAACTAAATTAATGAATTTAGCCGCATATTCCATGGTATATAAATTCTCTTGTTTATGTCTGAACAAATCGGTCATTTTCTAGATTTTGAATGTGTGAGGATAGAATTATTTTTTGAAAAAATCCTCTAAATCCTCTCGTGTAAGGCATTTATCCATTTTATCCTGCACCGCTAAATCCCACCACTTTCATGAAAGATCCTTGAGAATATAAGTTTCCAACTATAATTTGATCTCTGATGGTGTGCTGATAAAATTGAAGATACGATTCATCCGACTCAGCCACACCTCTACTTTTTTGGGTGTAGCGTCACCCCAGAAGTTAGGTGGATTCTGCTTCATGAACTAGATGGTATGATACACATGCCCTGGTTCATTCCTCTAGTTCCCCATATCCATAGCTTGAAAATCCTGGACAATACTCTGAACCAGATCTTTTTTCACCCATGGTTTCAGGTTGGTTTCGACAATGCCTACTGGGTGCCATTTTCTAAACTAACAACAAACTCCATCAATCTCACTCTCTAGAAACTAATGGATTATAATTTCAAATTTTATCACATAAACTATCACAACATTATTTTCCAAAAACACCTTTTTCCAATTCCACCAATTTTGAAAAATATTATTCCTATTTTTGAAAATCAAACCATTCTCAAAATATACCAACCATGCTTTTTCAAAGTATTTCATTTGAAAACAGTTTCATACTTTTTCAAAAATTAACACTTTTTCATAATATGAATCATTACTCAAAATTATGTATCCACTTCTAGTGTGAATTCATTCCTCTAAAATTCATGTCATGCTCGCCTCATTAGCTAAACCCATGAAAATGATATTTCCAACATTCTAGAAGTGTCTCCAAAACACTTATGTACCCAACACCCTGGTAACTTGAATTTCATCATAAATGGGTTAGATAATTCCTTTTATGATATACATTTCAATTCCTAACAACCCTACTCCTTTATAATATTCTAACCCAAGGAACAGACAATAAGGAACTCCAACTCCAAGGCCAAGAATATTTATGACTACTTGTTGGGCAAGGACCGAACAAGTTGATACCATTTTTAATGGACCACAAATTCCCAATGGCTTGAGAGTACAATGAGTAATTACTGGGCCTTAAGTGACATCCCTAAGATGCTAAAGGTTGGTAATAAATTTTTAAGGGTTTCAAAGCAAGTGGGGGATTATTTACCCTTTAATGTCAAAAAGAACAAAAACCAGAAAAAACCATCCACAAATAGCTCACTATATAATGCATAAAATAAACTAAGACATTTCAAATCATTCTTTTTAAAACATCTAACCAAGGTATTCTACAACTGAACGCAAACTAACATCAAAGAAAATAGTAGAAAACAGTGAATAAACTTCAAGACTCCATGCTTCACAAGCACATGCTCCAATATCGCCAATTAGTCCAAATTATCATGATGTGGTGCTAAAGAAGTGCGATACTTTACCTTGCCCAAGTCCCAGAAGGCAGCATCTGAAAAATAATCTAAGTGACAAAGAAGGAGTGAGTATAAAATTAGTAGGTTTTCCTGAATGACTTCCCTTCTCATGAAACTAGGATAGAAAGGTTAGCAACATTTACATAAAATCGTTTGTATAAAATAATTTTATAAAACAGTTTATAACGAAATATAAACAAGTTCCAAAAACAATTTACAACCAAGTGAAAACAAAACTAAATGAAACTAATTTCTAGAAATTTATTTTTCTATAAAATAACTAATCAAGGCTTAAAACCCAATTCTTATTATCATTTTGGCATACCCTTTCCATAGTTCACAACACACCCACACATTCATGCTTCATTCGACAGTTTCATACTCATGAGTGGTCTATTGTCCAATTACCTTGTGTCCCAATGACACACACCCTTGATATAGGTTCATGAACCTTGTACCCCAATGGTACATATTCCTTATTCAGGGGCACATCAATCATGAACTCACACAACCCCATGTATGCCAAACCATTTCATATCACCAAAACAAACCATTTCAATAAAACTATATTTTTATTGAAAACCAAAGATCAAACCAATTTCAAAGAAGCCATTTCATTTCAATAAAACATTCCCTTTTATTGAAAACATCTAATCCAAACCATGTCCCATAATTCCCAAAATATACCATTTTAAAATCTCTATTTTAAAATTAAGAACATGCACACATTATTCAAATACCCAATTTTCTAGATTTTACAAACCATCACTCAAGAAGTTTTCCAACAAGTGTTAAATAAACCAAGTCACAATAAATTCAACACAATACATTCAATTTGAAATCATCCCAATCAATTATATTAAGAGGAGTCGAGAGTGAATCCACCTACCTCAAAGGTTTTGATGAAACTTGAAAACAGACGAAGAACACTTAAGAAAATAGGGTCGATTCTTCACAAAACCTCCTTAGATCTATTCTAATAGAAATATAAAGAACAAAAATCAAATTATTTGGAATCAAAAATTATATATCTACCCATAACAGGTGTAGATCTGATAAACCAATAAGATAGGAGAGGTAGATCTTAGTAGATCTAAGAAATCGATCGTGAACAATGAAGAATGATCTTATACCTCAAGAATCTCGGTTAAAAACACCAAGGTAAGCCTTAGGATTTATTCCAAATCACTTGGGAAAGGTTATTATACCTTCAGGGAAGATAAATACCGAGTTATGGATGCTTAGGAGTAAAAACTAGCCACTTAGAGGCAAAAATGTGTGAGATCCACTTTTTTAGGATATCGCTTAAACCATCTGCACGGTTAGTTATCATGGTTAGACAAACCATGTTCTAACTGTGCATTAGATACTTCCTAGAGGGACCCTCACATAGCCTCCTTTCATGGTCTCCTTAACCTTTTGCACATCATGATGAATCTCTCTTTTTCAAACCTTCCATTGCACACGATTTCTACTAGGGTGTCTGCACTGTTTAGATAAACTGTGTGCAGCCCGTGCGCCTCTCCTCTTTAGCCATAAAACTCTTTGAAAGTTCTCCCAACTCTCCCAACCTCCACCATTACACTTTATAACCATGAAAAGTACCAAGTAAGGGTTATATACCAGAAACTGGGGGTACTAAAATATAACACATTAAAAACATGAAACAAAATAGTTAGACGCATTGAGGAAAAAATCCAAAGAAAATTGACCAACCTCATGGTGAAATTAGTAGAGCTTAAATAATTTATCTACACTTAGCAACCACCACATATCAATCAATATCCTCTAATGAATTCCAATTCAATATCCTCTCCCTCTATATCCTTACTATCTTGATTCAATTACTCCAAAGGTATAACCCCTCCCTTATCTGCATACATAAGAATGAATATAAATAGGGGAATAAAGTATAAATAAAAAACAAAAATAATAATAAACCCCCAATTAAAGGCATGACCTAAGGCCCCAAACCTAAATAAATATTATACCTCACCTAGTTAAAACCATTAATTTGGAAAAAATTACAAAGTTGGAATCTCAAGCCAAGACTTCATTCAAGATATATAAATGAAAACACCTATGGAAATAATTAATATTTATTAAATAAATATTAAATATTCTATAAAAATATGAAAAAATTGGAATTTCACAAAACTAAATACCTAGGGAAAACACCCTCTTTAGAGACCAATAAAATAATCAAAAAATAATTTCAACATTATCTACAAGAGGAAATTTCCATTTTACCTCTCACCGTCTCCTAAAACCAATAAAAAAATTTCTAATGAACTTCACAACATATAATGGAAAGTTTCATTACAATATTCCCACCATAATGATTATTTCCCTTAATAAGCTTCGATAAAAACTATACATGATGGTCCCACCCATGAACCAAAATGCCTATGATTTGACCTACCCTCATATTAAATCCTTTTCATCCTGTGCCCACCATTAGAACCTAGATTCTATAATGAGTCAAAATTCAAAATTGTGAATTTTTTCTTTCCATGAAAATTGATACATTCAAATTTCTACCCTCACACTAGAATATAATGCAACCTCAACTATCCATTGATCAGTCTCAAAAACCAATTACTCTTTCAGCATGAGGATCACTCATCTACGATTGATAAAATGCTGCCTTCCATAAGAGGATCCTTTTTTATCTCCCTGTAAAAAGCATATCTATTTCCCATGCTCTGTCCACTACTGAACGTAATGACTAGACATGGATGAATCTATTATACCCATGCACCAGCATGAAACACCTACTTTCATCCATTTCTGACTCACTGAGAATAAAATCCTTCATATTTAACAATCCACTTATAATGAGGATCATGTCCTTTAAAGAATAATTGTGAACTCCCCTCCATATGCATTCTCATATGTCGCTCCTTCAATGTCGACCTAAACAAGTTCACCATGGCTACACCACTTAGTTTCCCTCTTGACCTGAATAATTCTCAACGGACCCATGAATGATCTATTCCACTAACACATGAACCAACAAGCACTACACATTACAAGAATACATACTTCCTCATGAATCAAGGAATTTTATTGAAAATCCATTCCAACTACCACCCTCATCCTTGAGGTAGAGTGATTATACAAGAACCTCTCATAGGATACCATACATAATCTTACTCAGTCTCACTAAAACCCAAAAGTTTTTCATTTTATCACAACCCAATGGAAAAAATAGACTCATGCTCAAGGGATTCGTGAACCAAAAAAAGCTAGGATGAAGAATTTAAACCACAAACCATACTCATATTGTAGGTTAGTTCCATCTCACTAGAACACACTCATTCCAACTCTTTAAAATTGAGGCATCTCACTCATTCCTTGGAAAATCACATGGACACCCACCACTCGGAGAAATTATAATACCACAATAATTAACCCATACTATAACCACACCACCAGAAACATATCTAGAATAAATAAGGATAGAAATACAACCAACCCAACACTCTTAACCCAATATTGATACCAAAATAACTCACTATACTCCAATTATCAAGACCAAGGCATCCACAAGACTATCCAAAAACTCTCTCAGGGTTTATAAATCATCTAGGAAACTCATGAATGATCCAATAACCTATTAGGAATCCTAAACTTCATCAATTCAGGATCAGGGCATCCAATTCTCACACTAACCCTCTAGGATCATTGTACATCCCATGAATAATGGATTGTATTTATATTTCCAAAGAACATCTCATCTAAGATCCAAATGACATATCATCAGAAGAAAATACCTATGGTTCATTTGAGTAGAATTTAACCAAGAAGACATATGGAACAACACAATATAGGTTTTTTGACAATTTAATGAACCAAACATCCATTATTATTGAAATAACACACAAATAGGTTTATGACATGTGAATCATATATGTTAGGTTTGATTCATTAACATGATGCCTTACTAGTCATCCAAGAGATATAATCATAAATAAAGATAATAAAGATAATAAAGGTAGGAAAAATCATTATCTAAACTATAACAATGAAAAAAATATAAATCTTTTCACCTAAGTAACTAGAACTTCACATAATAAAGGCGTTGGTAACACACAATTCTGAGATCCATTACAAGATCTGGTACATCCCTAGACCACCTTTCTACCATCTACCTAAAGAAAAAATAAGAAAAAAGATTATATGTTACAATTTTTTAATGAACTGACCCAGGTTGACCTGACATGTCACCTGATCTAGCTCTCCATAGGGCCTCAGGCATGCCTCCCCATATATCAAAGTTTGTTGACTAGAGGAAAGGTTCAATGGTGATATCATGGGGATACTATACACTAACAGTATAGTAACTAATAATAGAAATAAAAAAACACATGATCATACATAAAAATAAAATTATAAAAAATAAATAAAGTTGATGTAGGTTATAATAAATTATATTCAGAAAATAGACTCATAATCAAGCTACTCCACATCAATAGATCACAAATTGGGATGACCACATATATCAAACAAACTAAACAAAATAAAAATTTCAAGGGGATCCACTTCAATCCCCAAATCATAACTAAAACTTGGTCTCCCATATTTATTGATCTACTCTAACCTAATCATCATAATACTTCTGATTCTCCCTACTTGATCATGACACACTAAGCCTCATCTTGGTTCAATAAGCATCTTGAGATCAACCTAAAATTAAAAAAAATATTCAAATGTACTAATGTTCCAATGTAGTTGGAGAGAAAATAATTCTCAATAGGCCACCCCCAATGGTGTTTTCTAACAACTAATTTCATAAAAATTACATAAACTCATGATAAGCCTAACCTAGTTGAATAGTAATTGTAATTAAATAAAAAATAAAGAAATAAACCATTATCAATTATTGGGTATTAAATTTATACCCAAGATCAGCCAAACCTACTTCTTCTAGTGATGGACATCTCTGAATACATGGTTCAATATTCCATATAGCATAAATCATGTACAATAGACTATAATATAACTTGTAAATGTTTGATATAATAACATGTATAAATTTTGGACCAAAGGAAATCTCCATCGGTGTCTAAAACAACAATATAAACCACTATTAGATTCTAGAACTCCAATATAATGATCTAAACTGGAGAAAAGAACACTAGAACAACACTAGGGAACATGTCAACATCCTTATAGTCCTAAAAATATTCATTCTATATAATCTATCCTTGTAGAACTGGGTATCCATGGTCCAAAATACACAATCTAGGAGCACTCAATATCCATGTGCCACAAACCCCTATCTAGAGAATAATCCTGAAATAGGGGGTGCACTCATCTCGGTCATTAATTAGTTCACTAGGATTTTATTAATATCAAACAAAAACATCGAGCATCCAAAGAATATATGGGCCAATTCCTCAACCCATAATAACCATATATCTCATATTAAATTCAATACCTTTCCAAGAAACAACCTCTGTCATCCATGCCATAATTCATAAAAATAACAGTTGGCCAGCACCCAAACTCATCATCATCAAATTTTAATACTTATAATAGAAAATCATTAGGTAAAAATAACATTAGTTACCCAAAATGGTCCCCTTAATCACATCATAAATTGGATGATCCATATGGAGGTCCTCTATCACATCTCAGTCCTTGGGTCAAGTCCATAACAAAAATCCTCATCTGGCCTCTTTGGCACAAAACCAATTCTTGGTCATCACCCCAACCACGTGAGGATTATAAATTTTACCTCATTCTTATATCCACCTCTATATAGTATAACCCATCTATAACTAAAACCCCATGGTGTCACCCCGTTCCATTGTATCCATCTAATCTATACCATAAGAAACCAGTATACAATAGCATTTAAGTGTCTACTGAATCCCACATTATGAGAATTATTGGAATAAACCCAAAAAAATCCCATTGTAATCTATTAGTCCAAATAATCCATCAATTTTTAAATAATCAACTTGGTCTCATACCATATCTCCACTTAATTTCTCTCAATTAAAATCCTCAAGTGAATCCCTCAAGCATACCTCTTTAAAATCTTGATCATATCTCCAATGATCTCTAATAGCCATGAGGACTTCACCTTTGAATCCTACTTGTAAAAACACTTAGAATAGACTAACCAAAATTTTAATTATTACTCCATGGTATGAAAACTATGGAATAAACTCTAGGGGGATAGTACATTGTGTGTACCACATGAACGTGGTGTGTTCCCCCAACAACCCACTTTGGACTTGTACCTCAGCCCATCCTAGCATGTAATTACCAAGTAAATTATGTGAATACATCATAAAAAATATGTCCTACACATGTTTTTATTAGTCTTTTACCCCACATGGACTATAGAAAATTACCTCACTAGGCTTGTACCCATATAATGCACATGAAGCCTGGTTATCTATTATTACATGACATTTACCCCAACATAGGGTGTCTGGATAAGTACTTGGACATATCCAAAGTCACCCTACATATAATTTCCTTATAAATTTAACATTTTTTATTCACCTCATTATAAATTTCACTTAAAGTAATAACACACAACATGTGTTCTTGAGCTACACATTCTGTGATCGGGTTTTCTGAAGAAGAAAAACCACCTTGTTAATCACCTAAAACCCTTGTTTCTCCCCATATCAACCCATAATATCCCTAAAGGGGATAAAAATAGTACATATGACATATCAAAAAATTAAATATATAATAATATGGTGATATTATAAAAATTCTCAAAATTGAGGCCTATATCATAGAAAAATCGTAAAGGCTTCAAGCCTGAATCCACATTCCACAACTATCACATCCTCATCTAGATCCTTGAATGATGCTCTACATGATATCATGTCACTTTCCCTCATTCTTATCTAAATTTATCTTCACCAAATATAGAACTCATCAACTCCTGTAAATTCATAAAAATGAATTTAAATGGAGGGGAAAATAAAAAATAACAAAACCAAATAAAATCCTACATAAAGGCCCAAATTGAGACCCAAAACCCAAAATAAGTTTATACCATGCCGAGATAAAACTACCCATTATGGGATAAACCAAGAATCCATAATCTCAATATGGGACTCCATTCAAGTGATTTCACTAATCACATAAGAGAAAATAATTAATATTTAATTATTAAATATTGTATATTTTGTAAAAATATGACAATCTCTAAATTCCACTAAAATTTGACCCTATAGTAAAAACCCGATAATTAGACCAACATAATGTTTATAAAATAATTATGAAATCATAATCTCAAATAAATAACCATTGTAATCCTCACTGGCTCTTGAAACAAAAAAAATAAAATTTATCCTAATCGTCACAACATGTAATGATGTTGTTCCTTACACATAGCATGGTCGATCAATCTAATAAATCCACATATTAAGAAAGGACTATTTAATTTCTAACTTATATTATGTTAAATAACATTTATGATGAATATAAAATGTATAAATTGTTATATATAGTGATAGATGGCGAAACAAACAATTAAGCCAAGGAAATCAAAGGGATCAACTCTTACATTATGAAAGCATATTGAGGGATAAACATTTTCTATAGTTATGACCTTAAAATATTTTATTACATTAAAATTTCATTAAAAAATATTTAAAATATAATATTAATTTTGAATTTATAAATGGAGAATACCTAAATGAAACAAATATTTTTGAACATATTTGTCTTAATAGTAGAAATCAAATTATTCATAATGATTGGTTATGATCCTCTATTGTCAATATACATATTAGTAATGTTTTCATATTACTTATATATAATCCTCAATGTACTATTTTTATTAAAAAATAATTATTTTATTCTTATTAAATATATTTATATAACCATAGCTGAGTCCCATGAAAAGTTTATCATATTTTTTATTCATAAATAAATATATTTATTTTGTAAAAAAATTCAAGATAAAGATAGATGGAATTATAAGTAAATAAGAATAATATTTTAAAATATTTCAATAAATCACAATGGATAATATAATATTTTTAATACAGCCCATAAAAAATTTAAACTAGTTAATTTTATTATTTTTATGGTTATTTTTCTAATTACATGAATTACTCATTGATTTTACATTTTTTAAGGATAATTTTATGATAATTTTTTAAAATATAGTTAATATAATGTTATATTTTATAGATACAATTATTTCATATCATATAAATGGGTCTTATATGATGTTATTTTTTAAATTATTAATACTTGATATTTTCAAAATATTAAATAATATTTCAATTATATGTTTCATAATATGTTTAAAAATACATGTTTTCTTTGGTATTAAAATTTTTATGTATCAATATTAATGGTTTTAATGAAAATGGATACACAAAAAATCAATGAATTGCTATATATAACGATCTATTAAAGTATATTTAATAACAGTTCATTATTAAAGCACATATCATAAAATTTTCATATAATTATTGATGTTTTCACATTTACCAATGAAAATAAATTGAAATTAATATTTATAATAAATTTAAAAATTTATGAAGACTATATAAACACATATATAAAAAAATTCCATTAAAAGTGTCACACCCTAAGATTTTATAATATATTTATATTTAATAAATTTGTAGTGTCTGATAGATTTCTTTACAGGAAACATTGAACTTATGTGAATATTGTTTATAGATTATAAAATGAATCGCATTATATGGTTTTAAATTATATATAATTATTTAAAATAATTTCTAATTCACTAAGGAAAAACTATTGATCCTAAAGATATGTTTTGGAAATATTTTTTTATAAGAATTGTTTTTATCATGTATATTTTTTTAAATAGTAATATTCCATTATTTTAAAAAAATTAATTTAAATTATTAAAATTATATAAACATTTTTTACCCATATATAAAATTAATTCATTGGTTTTCAGTTGGTTGTAAATGAAAATAAAACTATTTGAAGGTAAAAAAATTATTTCTTAGAAAATGTTTGCATGTGGATGAAATGTGTTTTTATCATCATAAATTAAATAAATCTCTATTGATTAATGGTTTTAATGAAATTTTTATAATATATATTTAATCAAATATTTTAACATTTAGATAATTGTTTTTACATGGAAAATAATGAAGGAAAAATCAATTTTATGCTTAATAATGTATTTTTCTAAAAACTGTTTTCATTGAGATTTGAAAGTATATTTTAAAATTAATTTATAACATATGTAGAAATTCAATTTGATAAAATAGATTATATATTTTTAATAATTGTGTAAATTGTTTTAATGATTTCACTTTAATTTTTTGTCATAATAAATAGTAAAAACAGTAAAATTTTGTTACCATAATTAAGGATAAAAGGGTAAACTGGGGGTTAACTAATAGATAGGGGTAAAAAAACAATTAAAAATGTATATATATTAATTATTTAAGATATTTAATTCTTATATTATCTAAACATTTATTTATCATTCATTTGGTTCTACTCTCACAGGAAAGTTACTTTATATTATTTAAATATTTTAAGTAATTCCATGTGTTCCCATCCCCTCAATTATATATAGGAACCTATTATCATACATTATTCACATAATTTGATCCATTTATCATGACTATGACCTACTCAAAAACATATTTAGATTCATTTCCTTTATTCTTAGGCTCCTAGTATTACCCTAATTGTAGTGACTCATACATTTCATACATAAATGTTACATCTTATTAGATTAATATCCATTACACAACATTAAAATTCATGTTGGAACCATAAAATTTTAGTTTTTTTAGTCAAGATACGTAATCATTTTACTTCATAAAATATAATAACCATATTAAAAAATATCTTCTCATAAATAACACTTATTATACATACCCTAATTAAAATATTTCTTCATAACCTGGGGAAAGGGAACATAAGAAAGGGTGAGATCAAATGACTAGTTAGGGTAAACATAAGTGATATCAATCAATGATCATAACTAAAAAGAAGAAAAACATAAGCTATGATAACATTAAAATTATTTAAAATAATAATGCCCAATAATTCAAATATCATTAATCCTGAATCATGACATAAGTCTATTTCATAACAAAATACATAAGTCATAAGTGTGTAGAATCGTCAATAATTAGCCATGATTTATAAGAACATATCATAAGCATAATACATAAGTTTAAAACATATGAATAAGGATAGAAAATAATTTCATTAGTCATGTCACACTTTAAATACCATCATAGAGGATTGGGTTCACTCTCCATTCCATCATATCCTTAGACAATGGTCACTCCCAAGAAAAACATAGTAGATAAAGTATCTTACTAAATTGGGTTCAAATCCCATTATATTTCTTATTATATCTTGATATATATATCTTTATACAATGAATTATACGGATATATAATTATTTTTTCACCCATCACATAATAAAAATTATACATATATATTCCCTAATATCATAAATCATTCATCATAACATCATATCATAACCCATGGAAAGAAAATGTGTTTCATAGACAATTCATCATTTCATTGTAGTATAATTCATGGAAAAGAAATGAGTTTCACAAACATCTCATAATAATAATAATAAGTCTCATATAGAAATAATAAGGATAGTATCATTGGATCATATCCCTAGTAGATCATAATAAACATCAAAGGATGTTATCATAGATCAAAAATTTCTTTAAAATTTCATTGGAATATTTCATGAGGAAGACACCATTTTCATTTTGAAATTACTTATTTAAAATCCAAATATTTCCAAAATATTAAGGAAAATAATTTTATTTGAAATTAAACAAGGTAAATTGTAAATTAATTTTCAAATCATTGGGTGTTCATGATGGTAGGAAAATTTTATCAAGTTGTTTAAATAAAAATTTGTTCACTCCTTTGGTAAAAAGTACCTTGTTTAGAAAATATCAAGAAGATTCTTTCTATAATTTTTTCTAAAAATTAATACATGGGTAAATTTTAATTTAAATAAAAATTTAATAATATTCAATAACTTACTTGAATAAATTTTAAAAACAAGGATATGGATGAAATATTATTTCCCTCAAATATGAGAAATAAGGTCACCTTTTCTTAAAAATATATTCTAAGCCATTTTGAGTGCCAAGAGAGAAAAATGGTAATAAAATATAAAAATTATATAATTAACCAATAGTTATAAAAAATTAATGGTTTTTATAAAATATGGATCATATAATTTCTTTAATATAAATTCAAGTATAAAAAATCCCAATTAAAATGGTATTTAAACATAAATCGCATACCTCAAGTATCATCTTGCATCACACATGTTCAATAATCCTGTATAATAAATATATATTTTTATATATTTATTTAAACCCCATAATATATATATATATCATAACATATTTTATTTAATTATAACATCTTATCTCCTATTTATTAAAATATTTTTATTAAAATCATCATTATGGGTGATAACGACTTTGTTTTTCATATATGTTTTGGTTATGTGGATCTGGTTCATGAAACTTGGTCATGGTTTTATCATATCTATAATATTAATCACCAAATAATTATAATATTTATTCATCACCTAAACTATTATAATTATTCATTTAAAATGGTGAAGAAAAATGAATTGCATCACTTTGTGGTGATGATAGTCAGTACATATGCATGAGTGATGTTTCTACATTCCAATGGATGAAATGAAATAAAAGTAAATAATAATTCACCTTTAAAAAATTATAATAATATCTAAAATAACATATATATTCATTAAATATATCTTTATAACCATCAATGCAATATGGTTATGAAAATTGAAACGCATCGCTTCGTGGAAGTCATAGTTTACACGTACACAAGATTGATGTTTACTTTTCCCATTGAATGGAAAGGAGGTGGATAATGGTTGTTCCATGATTATATTAACAATTATGTATATTAAAGATACTAAACTCATTATTTTGTAATGTATTCCATAGATTTATATGAGTTATAAAAATAAATAAATTTGAAGTTACTTGGTTATGAGTTATATCACTTTTTAAGAAACCTATTTTGGATTACCCCTTAAGCCTTGAAAATATGGTATTTGGGAAATAAAAAAATATCTAGGATATTGGGGATGATATAAAGGTATTATTTAAGGTATTTTATATGATATAAGGCTCATGATGTGTGGATAGGAGAGGAGAGTTAGTATCCTTTTATAAGGAAAAGGACACACTTGGAATTTCATAAAATATTAAGTAATATATATATATCATAATCCTCAATGTGTATAAAAGGAAAAAAATTAAAATATAATATGTGATATTGTCTAAATAAACTCAACCAATCACATTTATATAGGTTTTGGATACATTTTTAGTCTTATCTCTGATTTAAACCATTGTAAACCCATTTTAACCTAAATCGTGATAACGTATCTTTTATCACGATAACATAATTATATGACTAGAAATAAAATGAGACATATAAATAAATTTATACATGCTAATTCAAAATTTAGAATTAATTTTATTAGAATCAATTTCTAAATTTTCAAGAAATTTCTTTTAATATAAGAAAAAAATGCATGAAAACAATTTTTAGAAAAAAGCATTTTGATGCCCAAAAATGAGCTTATACCAAATAAAATACAAATTTGATTACAATTTAATTAATTATAATATTTCTAAATAATGATGAATTATATTAATTTAGGATTAAATTAAAATAATTAGGGTATTTTATTAAATAAAAATAAATAACATTTTTATAAAAATAAGTATTTTCACTACTCATTGAAAAATAAAACTTTTCAAAAAAATCCCAAAATATCACACAAAGATAATTTTGATATATTGATTTAAAAAATGATATCATTTTTAAAATTTCTAAAAGTGGTATAAATGAATTATTATATGTTCTCATAGAGATAAATAAAAACAATATTTGACGAATGTGTGTTTTTAAGCATAAGATGTCATTATCAAAAGTTGAGTACTTATTTATTTTTCATTATAAAAAAATTATAAATATTTTTCATACTGTGGTTATTCCCTTTCATATTTCCAGTTTTAATGGACAGATTATAATTGTATATGATATTATGGTTCATTTAAATTTAAGGTTGTGAGTATCACAGCTATAAAAAAATAATATTTATTTAAAGATAAAAATATCAAAAAAGCATAGGGTGTTATTATTGTTCCCAAATAGGACCGAGACCACTAAGTGGGGGGTTAAATCAGGGGTTTATTTTCTTTTATAAGAATTTTTTTTTCTTAACATTATTAGTAAACTTTCTTAACCACTAAAAATTTTTAAGGTTAAAATCCATTCAAGTATATCTACTCAATCCCACCTTTAATATGAAATAAATATAAAGTGAATACAAGACATGATATTTAAAAGGTTTGGTACAAAGACCTAATCATTGTTATGTTGGATAGTCCCACCAACATGGATTCCTTAACTATCTTATTTTCATAATAAAAAATAAAAGAAGTGAAAAAATGTCACGACCCGTCCTCGGGGCCCGTGCTATGACTACCCCAAGCCCGCCTTCCATAGGCCAAGGGCTGGGGACTAGCACCAAAGGTGTAAATCCCGATAAAAAGGGAAGACATTGCCTTTATAAAAGTAAACAAACACAACAGAGTATGCAACATAAGAAATCACTAAGTAAAACTAAGTACAAAAGTATGTGCTGAAAAGTAAATGGGACAGTATACAAACCCAACTGTAAAGTACAGTACAACTAAAAGCTAGTACAACTACAGTAAAGTAGAACAGCAACCACTAATTCATCCTCCGAGAATCCCACCTGACGAGTCGGTACAGATGGCCTCCTCAGCACCTCGGGTCCGGTTGTCCGTTCCGTGTACGTCTCGCCAAGTGGTCCACCTTCGGGTACCGTCCAGCTCCACAAGCCTCTACCTCAATCAGTGATGTCCATCGTCTGCATCCAACACAATGTAGTGCGGGCATAGCTTGTTCAGGGGTGAGTATACGATACCCAGTAGGGACCCAGAGACCCCTGAAGGTCTCCCATAATTCTTGAAGGATAAACCATAGAAGAAATATACAATCACAAACTATTAACCAACTCTACTTAGGTATATCCCATACATATACCTAAGTTATCAATCACAGTTTAACTCCAACTCTTGAGCCCAAGCACAACCCAGTCCACACAGGAAAGAAATTCAATCACACCGATGATAATGATTGAAAGTCAAGACTCATCTCACACAGGTATACATCTTTTGTATAGTGATAGAGATGATCAAATGTAGTCACTGATTCATCTAAGTTGTTAGACCCATGTAGGATACTATACCAGCTACTCTGTCGGACCCACGTAGGATACTAGAATAGAAGTAAAACTGTCAGACCCACTTAGGATACAAGTACAGTAGTCATCATTGTTGAACCCACAGAGGATTCCAATACATTTTTCATCGTCGTCGAACCCACGGAGGATTCCAGTACGGTAGTTGTCACAGTCGCAGCCAGCTCTAGGGTTCCCGCACACAGCATGCTCGATTTCGGGAGGTTCCAATCCTTGATCAAAAGGGTTCGATACATAAACTATCATGAAGTCTAGAGTTGATGTGTCCCGAAGTTCCGTCTTGTCAAAAGGAACTCAACGCGACAGACGGCGCGTCAATCGGATGCCCAGTCTGAGAGATATTGGCTTTTCCATTCCAGGGGCCTGGTTGGAAAATATGATCGTTCCAAACCCGACTATTTTCCAAATTTGTCCCAAACTCACTTAGATTATCTAAAAAGGATCATCTCATCACAAGGATCACAGTTTCGCAGACAGCGCGTTGATCAGATGCATGGTCGTAATGTTATTCACGTTTAAGTGAAACGGGCCCGGCCTGTCAAGCCTAGTGGGCTGGCGGGTCGGCCCAACCTGGTTCGGTGGGTCTGACCCGGCAGAGGATCGGACAGGCCTAGTGAAGTGTGGTCTAGCCCGGCACGGTGCAGCGCGGCTAGCCGCGGCTCCCCTCGGATGGCCGAGCGATGCGGGGGGGGCTTGCATTCCCAAACCGGTGGCGCCGAGCGGCACCGCCCTCCTATCTGACCGGCCGGTCTTCCCAGATCGAGTAGCCCGCACGGGCAGGCTGCGGTCCTTTCGCACGACACCTATGGGTGTCGCGGCCTCCATCAACCCGGCCAGTAGGTGGCTGGTCGGATCACCACCGAAGCTGCCCACGGAACATGGGCCGCGGTCCTCCGCAGCGCGGTTCTGCTTGTGGTGTCGCAGTCCCTTCAGTCAGGCCGGCTTTAGCTGGTCGGTTCTTCGTCGGCCGAGTGGCCCGCGGTTGCGAGTTGCGGTCTTTCCTCTTCACGCGGCACCCGGTTCCACGGTCCTCTTCGGTCTCCTCCACCTCTTCTGTCACCATCTCCATTGAAATAAAATGACGATCAATGGAGGTTCGTCAGGCCATGTTCGTTCATCCCGCGCCCTCCGTGATAGGCGGTATCATATGGTCGAAGATAAACATGGTTTCAACAAAGAACTAAGAACAATTTTTATTCAATTAAAATTGAAGAAAATCCCCTACCTCAAAATTGACGTCACACGTCGACAAGCTATAGAAGATGAGCATCGTGGTAGTCAGGCATCCCGGAAGATGGCATCGTGGAGAACGGTGTCATCCAGTCAACGTTGGAGGAAGAGTCATTGACGTAGGCGACACTTCTTGCGAGCGGTGTCTTCTCCCTTGATGCAGAGGAAGAAGAAGATAGGAGAAGTTGTGGATCGTTCTTCGCCGAGAGAGAATGGCGTTCTTCGTGGAAGAATAAATCTCTCCTCTAATTCTCCAAAGTTTCCCCCCCCCAAATATTTTCCAAGGAAAATATTATATTAAGCCTCTAAATTTTTAAAATAATTTCCATGCAATTCAAATTGTTTCAAAATGAGATGTGCCAATTAATTAATGAAGTAATTAATTTGTTGGGGTGGCAGAATCAATGGGTGGAAGGTGATAAATAATTAAGGGAGAAGGTTGAGAGTTATAAGATTAATAAGGGGTTTCATGGGGGTTTAAGGGAGTTAAAGGAGGATTTGAAGGGTTAGGGGCTCGTGCGGACCCCACCACCCTTAGTTATATCCTCCCATGGGATGTTAGGTTGGGTATGGGCCCCACCTCCAACTTCCCTTTGGAGGAATTAACTTCCACTTAAAATAAAATTGTAATACAACAATTTTATTTAAGTCTTAATGAATCCCCAAATTTTAACTACCACATACGACAAAACACAACTGCAGTAAAGGTCCCCCTAAGCGAATACCAGCACTGCGAGTTCATCGGTGCCCTCGTATTTCAATTCCGAGCACCGGTTCAAAAGATAGAAAAAACCCGCATGTACGTTTACTGAACGTACCTGAAAAAAACTTCAGAAATTGATTTCGGGCACACCGGGCCTCAGAATCAGGCATCATCAGAAACCGCAGACTCATAAAATTCCAAAGTATTTAAGAAAAAAAATTCCCTTGAAATTTTTGGGTTTTTACATTACCCCCACCTCAGGGCTTTACGTCCCCATAAAGCTACAACATACACTAGGGAAACAAATGAGGGTATTGAGCATGCATCTGAGCCTCCTGCTCCCATGTGCTCTCCCGGAGGTTCCCGTGCTACCAGCGAATGCACACAAGAGGAATAGACCATCCACATAGGACCCGATATTTTTGATCCTCGATCTCCGCCATGACCTCCATGAATGTCGCCCCATCATCGATGTCCAGCTCCCCATGATTGATGATGTGGGTCGGGTCGTGCACGTATCTCCTCAACTGAGATACGTGGAAGACGTCATGCACCCAGTGCAACTGAGGTGGAAGGGTCAGGCGGTAAGCCACCTCGCCTACTCTACTAAGGACCTAGAAAGGTCTGATGAAACGCAGAGATAACTTGCTGCCCCGGACAAATCTCCGTAGACCTCATTGAGGTGAGACCTGTAAGAAAATTTGGTCGCCATATTTGAACTCCAGTGGTCTCCGTCTCCTATCAGCATAGGACTTATGTCTACTCTGTGCAGTCTTCATCTACTCCTGGATGATCTACACCTTCTCCGTCGTAGTCTGAACCATCTCTGGTCCTACAAGTGCTGACTCCTCTGGGTCAATCCAGCACAGAGGTGATCTGCAAGGTTGGTCGTACAGTGCCTCGTAAAGGGCCATCCTGATGGTATAGTGGTAGCTGTTGTTGTACGCAAACTCCACCAAGGGTAGGTGATCCTACCAGTTGTGACCAAAGTCAAGGACACATGCACGGAGCATGTCCTCAAGAGTCTGAATGGTCCTCTCATTCTGACCGTCCGTCTGAGGATGGAAGGCAGTGCTCAGACGTAGTTGCATCCCAAAAGCCTCCTGTAACCCCTTCTATAGTCGGGAAGTGAATTGAGCATATCGATCGGAAATGATAGATGATGTCACACCATGAAGTCGTACAATCTCCTGAATGTAGAGACGTCCCAAGATCTCTATTGAGCCCTGCTCTCTAATCAGTAGGAAGTGGGCCAACTTGGTGAGTCGGTCTATGATCACCCAGATAGAGTCGTGTCCTCTGGATGTACATGGAAGCCCCGTCACGAAATCCTTGGATATCCCATCCCACTTCCACTCTGGGACCTCTAAGGGCTATACCAAGCCTGTTGGTACTAGGTTCTCTACCTTCACTTGCTGACAAGTGAGGCATCCTGAAATGAACTCTGCTACAACCTTCTTCATACCTGGCCACTAGTTCTATCCTCTGAGGTCCTGATACATCTTTTCCACTTCTGAATGTACCGCTAGAGGGGAAGTGTGAAACTTCCTTAGCACTTCCTCCTGTAGTGCAACTGGTACCATAGTACGTCCCCTGAAGAGGATGACGTGCTCCCCTCCTTCAAAAAATACATCAGGTGCCTACCCTGAGGATATCTGAGCACATCACATCTCACATTCAATGTCCCCACGCTGTGCCTCCCTGACTCACTGAAGTAGTGGAGGAGTGAATGTGAGAGAATAAAGAAAGGTTGCTCCATCTATATCCACAAAGGATATTTGCAATGCGGCTAGCTGCTCTGTCGCCTCTCCTTGCAGCTGAATACCCAATCTCTTGCTGAGAGCTTCTGCTAAAACATTCCCCTTCCCAGGAGTATAGACTATCTCAAAGTCATAGTCCTGGAGGAACACGAGCCATCGCTGCTGTCTTAGATTCAGGTCCTTCTGTGAGAAGATGTACCTGAGACTCTGGTGGTCAGAGTAGACTGTAAAGAACTCGCCCATCAGATAGTGCTACCACATCTTCAAGGTGAAGACCACTACTGGTAACTCCATGTCATGGGTAGCATAGTTCTTCTCGTGCTATCTCAACTGCCATGAACCATATGAGATCACCGCTCACTCCTGCATCAAGACACACCTGATTCCGGTCCCTGATGCGTCGCAGTAAACTACGTACCCAACTCCCTCCTCCAGTAGCCTCAAGATGGGAGCACTGGTCATCCTCTGCCTCAACTGATGAAAGCTCTGCTGACATCTATCTGACCACATGAAGGATTTCCCCGTCTTCATAAATGATTAAAGCGGTGCTGCAACCCTTGAGAAGTCTGGAACAAATCTCCGATAGTACCCAGCCATACCCAGGAAACTCCACACCTCCATCACACTCCTGGGTGGCTCCCAAGCAAGTATTGCCTCGATCTTTACTGGATCCACTGCAACTCCAGCCTCTGAGATGACGTGTCCCAAGAAGTGAACCTCTCGAATCCAAAACTAACACTTCAAGATCTTACCATAATTCTGGTGCTCTCAGAATGTATCCAGTACAACCCGCAAGTGGTAGGCGTGCTCCTCCTCAGTAGTCGAGTAAATTAGTATGTCATCGATGAAAACTATGACAAATCGATCAAGTTAAGGCTGGAAGCTCCTATTCATGAGACTCATGAACACCACTGGAGCATTGGTTACGCCGAAGGGAATAACCAAGAACTCGTAATGGCTATACCGACACCTGAAGGTCGTCTTCTGCACATCCTCATCTTGAACTCTAAGCTGTTGATAGCTTGACATGAGGTCGATCTTCGAGAACCATCGTGCTCCCTTGAGATAATAAAATAGGTCATAAATCCTAGAAAGTGGGTACTTATTCTTCATTGTTACCTGATTCAGGAGACGGTAGTCAACACACAGTCGCAAGCTCCCATCCGCCTTCTTGGTGAAAAAAATCAGAGAAGCCCAGGGTGAAACACTAGGTCGGATAAATCATTTTTCCTAAAAGTCCTCCAGTTGTACCCACAGCTCACGAAGCTCAGCGGGAGACATCCAATATGCTATAGTAGATATCGGTGTTGTCCTGGGGTACAGGTCTATTTATAAGTCTACCTATCTATGAGGAGGTAGTCCTGGAACATCGTCAAGAAAAACGTCAGCATACTGATCCACTACAACAGGAAAACTCAGACTCAGCACATCAACTGCTCCGAGGATGAGACTAGCCAACTAATGTGTGATCGGATTCCCTCTCCTCTATGAAAGTCTATCCTATGCTTCAAAGGCTCCCTTCTCACCGGTGAAGTTGAACCTGGTCCCATCCGTGCAGACACACCGCACTTTGCACCTAATGCAGTTGATCTGAGTATGGACTGTAGACAACCATTTTATACCCAAGATGATGTCGTAAGGCCTCGATGCTGCTACAAGAAGATCCTAGTTGAAGCTCTCGCCTCCTAGAGTAGGATCACACTACTGGAAGCAGTACGTAATCGTTGAGTCTACTCCCATAGGAGTCTCTAGATGTAAGGATCGATCCAACGGCTCCATCGGAATCTCTGAGCTCCGAACAAGGGCAGCCGCAATAAAATAATGACTCGCACCTGTGTCTATAAGTACTGTAGAAAGGGTGTAGTAGACACAGATATTACCTCTAATCATCTCAGGTGTGTCGTGGTCATAGGCCTCAGTTGCCTGGAGCTGAGCCCATCTCTTTCCGCCAGCTCCATGTGGTCGGTGTGGACCTCCGGGTGGTGGTGGTGGTAGGGCCTCAAAACGTCGTCCACCACCTGCTGCTCGGCCAGCACCACTGCCACGTCTACCTGCTCCTAGAATACCACCACGGTCAAACCTATGCATCTGCCTGGGAGGTCCCTCTATTGTCTGCTGCTCGTCTGCATAGCGGGTCGGGCAGTCTCGAGCCATGTGACCCTGCCCACCACATGCATATCACTACCTGATCCTCATATAGCTGGCTCTGTTTTGTGTGTCCCGCACAAAAAAACATGTATCCTAAGGCCTCTCACCTGATGGCCTGGTCCGTTTGGACCTCTACGTCAACTATCTACTATCGGCTGTAGAAGAATCCGCTACGTGTTGTCCTGCGGTGGTTCTCGCTGCTGGTGTCGGCTCAGCGAGAAAGCTCTCCACAAGAAGGGATCACTCCAGCACTCCCGACTACATCAAAATGCTGAGGGAGATCATCAAATCCCTGATCATATATCTAATTCCATTATCAAAGGTATGGGCCCTAAATAATTGGTCATGTACTATGTCTGTGGAGTAGCGTGAGTGGTTGGTAAACCTTACTGAGTACTGAGCTATTGTCATGATTCCCTGCCGCAGATGAAGTAACTCCTGAATCTGCACCGCACGAAGGGTGGCTGGAACAAACTCTCAGTGGAAGAGACTCTCGAAGTCTGTCCAGAGTAAAGATGCCTCGTCATGCACCTGGAGCACCAAGCTCCACCATCTATCTGCTGCTGCATGCAGGAGACTCGTGGAAAGGATCACCATAAGGTCGGCTGGTGTCTCTACCAATATGAAAAAGCTGACGACAACCTCCAGCCAATCCTTGGATGCCTGTGGGTCTGTCTCCCCGTGGAACCTGGGCGGCCTCTATCGCTGAAACTTATGCAACGCACTCAGGTGGCGTGCACTCTCTTCTACTGGGGCTGGTGGTATCAGTGGCCCAGCGGTTAGTGGTACCGCTGGTGCCTCCGATGTGATCGGATCCTGCACCGAGACCTCATCGCTCGGTGGGCTACCATCCTGTACGTAACTCAGAACCCTAGCTGGATACCTTCATGGGGTCATCCTGAAAAGAAACAAGTGCACCACAGTCAAACAGTATTCCTGGTGAGCTGACACAAAGTAATCACAAAGAAAACTTTTAAAACACACATGCATTCAGTGTTTTTGTGCATCGAGTTGGAAATCAGAGTTTAGGGTCCTGGTGTATGGATATGTCGGTCACCGTACCAACACTAGACACCCTAGAATGATAACCACACTCAATACTCTTAACACTATTACTTCACAGAAAATAATAATCAGAGTCCTGAGTTATGCGGTAGAACCGACTCCTATGATACCAATTTGTCACGACCCGTCCTCTAGACCCGTGCCGTGACTACCCCAAGCCCGCATTCCATAGGCCCGGGGCTGGTGACTATCACCAAAGGCATAAATCCCGATAAAAGGGAAGGAATTTCCTTTATAAATGTAAAAAAAGACAACAGAGTACACAACAGAATAAAGCACTATGTAAAACTGAGAACAAAAGTATGTGCTGAAAAGTAAATGGGCCAGTATACAAACCCAACTGTAAAGTACAGTAAAACTGAAAGCTAGTACAACTATAATAAATTATAAGAGCAACCACTGAGTCATCCTCCAAGAATCCCACCTGAAGGGTGGGTATAGATGGCCTCCTCAGCACCTCAGGTCTGGTCGTCTGCTCCATGTACGTCTCACCAAGTGTTCTACCTTCGGGTACCATCCATCTCCACAAGCCTTCACCTCAATTAGTTTTGTCCATCTTCTGCATCCAATACAACGTAGTGTGGGCATAGCTCATGCAGGGGTGAGTATACGATACCCAGTAGGGACCTCGAGACCCGTGAAGGTCTCCCAGAATCCACGAAGGATAAACCACAGAATAAAGATACAATCACGAAGTATTAACCAACTCAACTTAGGTATATGCCCATACATATACCTAAGTTATCAATCACAGTTTATCTCCAACTCTCGAGCCCAAGTACAACCCAGTCCACACAGGAAAGCAAGTCAATCACACCGATGATAATGATTTAAAGTCAAGACTTAACTCATACAGGTATACATCTTTTGTATAGAAATATAGATGATCAGATGTAGTCACTGATTCATCTAAGCTGTCGGACCCATGTAGGATACTAGACCAGCTAAGCTGTCAGACCCATGTAGGATACTAGACCAGCTACTCTGTCGGACCCACGTAGGATACTAGAACAGAATTCAAACTATTGGACCCACTTGGGATACAAGTATAGTAGTCATCGTTGTTGAACCCACAGAGGATTACAGTATAGTTTTCATTGTCGTCGAACCCACGGAGGATTCCAGTACGGTAGTCATCGCAGTCGGAGCCATCTCTAGGGTTCCCACACACAGCACGCTCGATTCTGGGAGAGTCTGCTCCTCAAGCAAAGGGGGTCGATACATCAACTATCACTAAGTCTAGAGTTGATGTATCGCGAAGTTTTGTCTCGTCAAAAGGAACTCAACGCGACAGATGGCGTGTCAATCGGACGCCCAGTCTGAGAGATATTGGCTTTTCTGTTCCAGGGGCCCGGTTGGAAAATACGCTCATTCCAAACCCAAACATTTTCCAAAGTCATCCAAAACTCACTTAGATTATCGCAAAATGACTGTCTCATCACGAGGATCCCAGTGCCGTAGACGGTGTGTTGATCGAACACACGGTCATAATGTTATTCACGTTTAAGTGAAACGGGCCCGGCATGTCAAGACCAGTGGGCTGGCGGGTCGGCCTGACCTGATTCGGCGGATCCGACCCAGTGAAGCGCGGCCCGGCCCGGTGGGGTGCGGCCCAGCCCGGCTAGTCGCGGCTCGGCCCCGCTATCCGAGCGATGCGAGGGGGCCTGCTTTCCCGAACCGGCGGCACCGAGCGGCGGCGCCCTCCTATCCGGCCGGCCGAAGTCGGCCGGTCTTCCCAGCTCGAGCAGCCTGCACGGGCGGGCCACGGTCCTTCCGCATGGCACCTGCGGGTGTTGCGGCCTCCATTAACCCGGCCGGTAGGTGGTCGGCCGGCTAACCGCCGAAGCGGCCCGTGGAACGTGGGTCTTGGTCCTCCGCAACGCGGCGCCCCTTGTGGCGTCGCGGTCTCTTCGGTTCGTCTAGCTTTAGTTGGCCAGTTCTTCATTGGCCAAGCAGCCCACGGTTGCGAGTCACGGTCTTTCCTCTTTGCGCAGCACCCGGTGTCGTGGTCCTCTTCAGTCGCCGCCACCTCTTCTGTCACCTTCTCCATCGAAATAAAATGAGGATCAACGGAGGTTCGTCGGGCTGTGTTTGTTCGGCCCACACCCTCCACGTTAGGTGGTATCATATGGCCGAATATTAGCATGGTTTCAACAAATAATGAAGAACAATTTTTATTCAATTAAAATTGAAGCAAACCCCCTACCTCGCAATTGACTTCCCACGTCGACAAGCTACGGAAGACGAGCATCGCAGTAGTTGGGCATCGCGGAAGATGGCGTCGCGGAGAATGGTGTCATCCCGTCAACGTTGTAGGAAGAGTCGTTGATGTAAGCGACGCTTCTCACGAGTGGTGTCTTCTCCCTTGACGTGGAGGAAGAAGATGATATGAGAAGTCATGGAGCATTCTTCGCCGAGAGAGAATGGCGTTCTTCGTGGAAGAATAAAGCTCTCCTCTAATTCTCTAAAGTTCCCCCCGCCCAAAATATTTTCCAAGGAAAATATTATATTAAGCCTCTCAATTTTTAAAATAATTGCCATTCAATTCAAATTGTTTGAAAATGAGATGTGTCGATTAATTAATGAAGTAATTAGTTGGTTGGGGTGGCATAATCATTGGGTGGAAGGTGATAAATAATTAAGGGAGAAGGTGGAGAGTTATAAGGATTAATAAGGGGTTTCATGGGGGTTTAAGGGAGTTAAAGGAGGAGTTGAAGGTTTAGGGGCTCGTGTGGGCCCCACCACCCTTATTTATATCTTCCCATGGAAAGTTAGGTAGGGTGTGGGCCCCACCTCCAAATTCCCTTTGGAGGAATTAACTTCCACTTAAAATAAAATTGTAACACAACAATTCTAAAGCGGTAAAGGTCCCCTTAAGTGAATACTGGCGTTGCAAGTTCATCGGTGCCCTCAGATTTCAATTCTGATCACCGGTTCAAAATATAGATAAACCCACACGTACATTTACTGAACGTACCCGAACAAAACTTCAAAAATTGATTCCGGGCACACCAGGCCTCAGAATTAGGCACCGTCTGAAACCGCGGGCTCGTAATATTCCAAAGTATTTAAGAAAAAAAATTCCCTTGAAATTTACAAGTCTTTACAAAAAATCTACAAACGTAGTAGAAAATTTCATGTTATTCTTGGATATACCCCCAACTATCTTTCTAAGTATCCACTTTCCCAAAGTTGTTTATACACCCTAGGAAAACAATCAGTCCTTTTCCAGCAACTCGTGAGTATCCAAATTTAAAAGCATCACTTTCATTATTATTTTTTTATCCTCTTCATATTGTCTTTAATTCCACCACAGTTAAGCTGAATCAAACATTATATTCATAAAATATTCAAGAACTTAAAAAATTCTCTACAGAACATGTTGGTCTTGAAAATTTTTATAGAAACTTTGTCTGAAAATCTTCCATTGAAAAATCTATTATGTTTTGCCTTAGTTTGGTAACCATATTTTGATTCTCCTTCTACTATTCCTTATTGAATTGATTAGGAACTCAATATGTAGCTCACAATTACTTCTTATGATGGAACTGATTCTGATGAACCTTGATCTTATGGATGTCGCTCTGATGGGATCACTTCGATGGAGTTTCTCTAATGAAGCATCATTTTTTGGAACCTTTTTCAATGATCAGATTGAACCTCACTCTGATGGACTCATTCCGATGGAGCTTCCTCAGCATCAACTTGAAAAAAAAACTCTATTTGAAAAATCAATACCATACAAAAAAAATGAAAGATCTCTCAGCGCACATTAACAATTCATGTTTCGTGCACTGTATGAATGTATTATGCTCTCATTTTATAGGAAGACTATAATGATAAAGGTGGGAAAATCAAATTCACTTTCTCTCTATGAAATTTATAAATCCTAGATTTATTTTTTATTTTAGTCTTAATCATTTAATTCTTCAACTCTTCATAACACTTATGGTCGCTTCCTGAATATTCTCAAATATACTCAAAACATTAGACTTATTCAAGTATAAGTGCATTTCCTTATTCTGATTCATCAGTTTAATTATTCTTCTTGATTATTAATTATGAGGAATATATATGCAAAACTGAAGACTGGTCATTAAGTAGACCTCTTTTAAACACTGAAATTCTTCCCAAATAAACTCTCTATGTTAACTAAAAAACACAGGTTAAATAATTGAGTTCATTCTATAGCATTCAAAAACCTCCTTTGAAAACACTTGGGAAGTATGGAAATATTTGAATATAATTTAATATATTTATCCTTTTCTTTAATTACTCACACTGATGATCCCATTTCTGATGAAGTTCAGAATCTGATAACTTTATTAATGTCATCATGATTCTAATGGATTGGTCTCTTCTTAACTCTAATGAATCATTGTTTCCAAAAATTCAAAATTTCTTAATCATTATGCCTCTGATAAAACTTTTCATATGATTTAAAAAGGATAACAATAATATAAAATGAATCGATTTCATAATTTATTATGATTGGTTGGTGTTGGCAGTGACTTCATTTCTTCATCACAATTAATCTTTCAGGCTTCTGATGTTGTCACTTTGATGATTCTCATACCAATGATCTTCTTCCTTCTATGTCCAATGTTCCTCACATCAATGATTCTCATCACATTATCTTCCAAAAACTCCATATTATATCATGAATTTCTCATAATGTTGAGAATTATTAAGTTCGTTTTCATTATCATATGACTTATAATGGAAGTTATTGTAACTTTTCATCCCTCCAACATATTCTTTATTTTTAAATGAGCCTCAGTACGATTGGAAGAACAAATTCATTAATAAGGATTGCATCATAAGTTTTCTAGAAAACACATGAAATGTTTGAAATAAAAAACATAAAATCATTGTCATATTTTTTATCCGATCCATAAAGACTCCAATTAACTTCCTCATTATGATTAGTACTTTTTTTGAACTCAGAGTGAGTCTGATGAGCCTTTTGGGTTCGGAAAACTTCTTTGTAATCTAATGGAGATTCTTAAGATTTGTGCGTCTAATTCCCTAATTATAATGGTGAGTCCTATGATCCAAATATTTACATTTTCTCAACATTAACCATATGTCATATATTGAAAATAAATACAACCAAAACACAACATGGGCCTAAAAATCTCCCCCTTTATGTTTTTTCAATACTTAATTCGATCAATTCAAAATAATACCACTTGTAGTTTTATTTTCACACCTTTTAATCTCTTTCTCCCACAATTTATTTTCTCTCACTTATTTCATTATATCTTCCCCTTATTAAAAATCAAATTTAAAGGGGCCACCATAAAATGTTTTCCCCTTAATGAAAAATGATCTCATTTACATGGGTTGGAACTTTTCACCTCAAAATCATGAAATTATTCTTTATGAAAACAAAAGTATCATATAATTTTCTTAACAAATATCCTTTAAATAAAAAAATCAAAGTATATGCAAGAAATTACAGTGTAGAAAATAGTAGTGTATAATTAAGGTTATCAATGTTGTACATAACAAAACTTTCATGTAATACATTTCCATGTTTCTTTCAAAATTCTTATTTCTATGGAAATCTTAAAAGGATTTATTTAGGATATAAGTAACCTGAATCCATCTCGAAAAAAATATCAAAAATTTCATGTGTATAAAAACCACTTTCAAAATAAACCATTTTTTATAACCTAATTAGTTTGTTTTTCAATGATAGTAAGAGACTCAATCATCAAATTTGTTATTTCAACTCCTTCAATTCCATTCATATTAGTACAAATAAAAATATTTTGGGAATAAGGAGGAACCTCATATTTTCTCATAAGTAACATTTATATTAAGAGTCCTCTCTCAGTCTTGTATTTTTCTTTTTCCTATTGTATTTTGCATTGGATGTATTTTATTCCTTCTATTCATCCTTCTCAAATTCTATAATAAGTTTCTTTTCATATATAAACTCTTCTAATACGGATGTCAATTTCTTTCCCCCTTTAGTAACTCTTTTTTTACAATGAGATCGTAACAACTCTTTCATTCCTTTCTATTATTCTAGAAGGATAGTTAAACAAATTTTAGTATCATACCCTTAATGCTCGTGCCTTTTTCATTTTTTCTGAATTTTAAAATCACCATCTATTGAAAACTTTTTATCAAATTTGTTCACATATTAAAAAACCTTTTTCTTCCCCTTTGGGTCAGCTAATTTTTGTGATTCTTCAAACTTTATAGGCATATCAAATTATTATTTAGAAATAACTAAGAACACTTTATTTTCAGACTCAGAATGTTTCTTCTCAGAATCAGTAAGTTTTTTATCCAAATTCTTGACATAATATGACTTCTTCATCTTCTAAGTTTCTTTTTTAGGTTACACGTAATTTTTAGGAACATTTGATTGTATTTTATCATCATAGATCCCCCTAGATTTATATATGTTTCCTAGTAAAGACATGTTATGCCAACATGAATAATATTTGTGTTAAAAAAATCCACAACACAAAAAGTGACCTATGAATATTGATTTTTAAAACTGATAGTGAACTTTTTCATAATTTGTTTCCTATAAAAATTGTGGACAAATTTTCTTAGGAGGATACTTTTCTAAATATTTCCTATATTTCTTGGTGAAATATTTTATCTCACACACCTTCTTTTCACCTTATTTATAAGTTTCACCTTTAATATAAACCACCTTGGTGAAGTGTTATCTCATCTCTATTATCTCACCTTGTTCTATAAGAAACATTGATTATGTTTCTAAAAACTCTTATTCTTTCTCATCCAACAAACTTTTCAGAACATCTATGATTTTTTAGGATTAATATATCTTCAACTTTTTCTATTTATATTCTTCAATAGGTTTAGATTCAATCTTGTTGAGATTCTTATTTCTAAATGAATTTTCTTCATAAATTTTTAGTTATCTTTCAATCTCATCATTATTAAAAGTTATGTCATTGACATATTTCTACAACTTCATTATTTCTTTCTTGAGTTGAGTATTTTGTTCAATTGAATTCATTAAATTCTGTTTGAGATTAAATTTCATTTTGGTCATCTCATCATAATCATCATCACCACTAAATGAATCAATGATATTTCTGAATTGAGAAATAAAGTTGAGTTGATGATCATGTTCATCACTGGATGAGGAATCATACTTCTTTATTATTCTTAGAAAAAGTTTCCTATTCTTGTCATAATGAATATTTTCCATGTGTTTATTCAACTTTTTTCCTGAGATTTATCATCATATTCCTATAAATTATACTTTTAAACTTTTTTACTAAGATAATTCTGTGAAAAATGTCCCTTCGCTCCACAATTTTGAAATTTAAAATTTTTTATTTTCAATTTTCCCTTTTGTATTTCTTTAAAATAAGGGAAACTATTATGTTGAAATCTTAATTAGGTTATTCCTCTGCTTAAAAATAACAGGATTCTTAATAACTTCTTTATATATTTATTCCCTTTTTAACAAATATTTGAAGGCTATTTCTTGAACAAAATGTTTTTAAATTTTAATAACCTTATCTCTTCTCATTTCATAAGTAACAAGAGCACTATGAAGATAATCCAAAGATAGAGTTTTAGCATCCCAGTCTTCCAAATATTAAACCTTGATATAAAACTTATTAGGATGAATTCTCAAGATCTTTTCAAAAATGGTTGAGTTATCCAGTTTCTCACATAGACATCTTATAGTGCTACAAATATCATTTACACTTATAAAGAAGTCACCAAATAACTCATACGCATCCATTTTAGGATCTTCATACTCCAGCCTTCAAAGTTTTAAATTTTCCTTCTTCACATTTTTATTTCCTTCATAAATGTTTTCAACTTATCCCATATAACTTTGGCAGTTTCTACTCCCTTCACTCTAATAAACTCACTTTTAGTTATTCATGAGAGTATATAATTTTTAGCTCTTCCATCTTTCTTGATATTTCTCTTCTCGTCATTATTAAGAGGTTCATTTTCAATATGAGGAGGAAATACATCTATAGGATCATCTATAACATCATACCCAAGAGACATAAGAAATGGAATCATTCTATCTTTCCTGATATGATTGTTCTTTCCATTGAAATCTAGAATCCCCTAATAGTTCATGAAATTTAAATTATCTATTCTTAGAGATGTATATTTAATAGGGAACCTTGTAACTCCCCCGAACCCAGTTACCCAGAGTCGGTGCATTATTACATAACATTGTCATGATCAAAAGGGATAAAATCCTGAAAGACCGATTAGTTTAGTAGCCTTGGAATCACTAGATACATTAATAAATTTACATTACATCAAAAAGTGAAAACTACAACAAAATCTTGTCTTCACAGTCATATCTCCTTATACTATCCCTGCAGGTCATTCATAAAATACTTATTCACATCCTGGGAAAAATAAAACACTGAAATGGGTGAGCTCAGATGCTCAGTAAGGATAACAATATATCAGAAACTTGCATAAATAAACATAAAAATTTAAGGCAATGTATAACTAAAACAAAAGCCTTTTAAACTTGAACTTCATCATAATATGCCAAAGATAAAATGAAATAATTCCATTTAATTATTCACATGGATATTATACTAATAGAATAATCACATGCAATATCAATAACCACTTTCATAACAAGGGAATGTATAATGCCGAACTTTAATTTCTGTTTCAAGGCCTCGTGCCAAGACCCAAGGGATAACTGTAACCGGAACCCAACCCGGAGTGCCTCTAATAACCGAACACCAACCCAGAGTGCCTCTAATAACCATACACCAACTCGGAGTGCCTCTAATAACTGGACACCAACCCAGAGTGCCTCTAATAACTAGACACCAACCCGGAGTGCCTCTAATAACCGGACACCAACCTAGAGGGTCTGCTGTAACCGGACCCCAACCCAGAACATACTAGTCCAACACATTTATCTTAAGAAGAGGATGAAATATAACATAAACATTCGTATTAAAACTAGCATACGGAATGCCAAAACATTAATTATAAACCATTAATAACATAAAAATAACTCATCCATAGTCAAACATATCACAAAACCTTAAATAAAATATGGATGATTTGTATCATAATAACTCAACTTCAAATAAGCTTAAAATCCATCAAAGGATGTTGACATAGATGAAATCAAAACTATTTGAGAGAAATATCTCTTTTTTTAATCTTTTAAAAGTCACATAATTATAAAAGAAAACGTTACTTTAAAAAATATTCTTATAAGATTGTAAGGAAAGATTTGAAGCTTTTATAACGGTATAAAATATCCACACCCTCCATATAAGTTAAGAAAAAGACATTCTTACCTTAATTCTTTCGAAAAGGTTAAAAAGGACCTTGTTTTGAAAATGACAGAAAGATTCCTTTATAAACTTCTTATAAAAAGTCAACAAGGGTAAAAATGAATTTAACCCATATTCTGTAAAATAGTAATAATGTTTTGAAATACATTTTTAAGAAACATGTATGTGGATGATAAAGAGGTCCCAGTAGATAATTACTTATAAACAACCTCGGATAATGAATAGATTGTGAAATAAACTCTTACTAATTTGGTAACTTACGAAACATATGACCCATGAAAGAGGTATCATACAATGAAAATGTAAATACACATAAATTAAAGTGTATTACATAAAGAATACAATTATGGGCAGTACATACACCACACAAAAGGTAATATTGGCAATATGGCATGAATCTCACGGGAATAAGGACTGAGATGAAAACCCCTTACCTTGTACTTTTCCTTGGTTGAGGGTAGGTTAAACTCCTATATAATGATGAAATAATTGTTAATAAATTATACAATAATCATATAAATTAATATGATATCATATATGATCTTTTAACATTGCTTTGTTAATAATATTTTTGTATTATCGTCGTTTCGGGTGTTAAATTACTCGTTTTCTTTTATATGTTTTGTTACATAAGTCGTGTTTTTTATGGATAAGTTGTATATTATTAATATACATAATTATATCAAGTCCTTAAAAATTATTTTTAATCATCAAATTAGAATTATACTTGAATGGATATGATGGGGAATGAATCTCATCGCGTTCGTGGAGACGGTAGTCCGTACGTACGTACAAGCGACAATATCATTCTTTTGATATTAAAATAATATATTATTGGATGGTATATCATATATACATAATCATTATAATTTTATATTTATTATTTACATGAATTAAACATCATTATTATACCCATCCAATTAATAATGTATTGAATAACAATTACACCACGATGTGGAGATGGTAAGGCTTACGTACGCACGTATGGTGACATGTCATTCAAGGGATAGATAGAATAATGAATATGGTTGTACCATATTTATAATAACATCAAATTATATAGGAGATACTGGATTTATTATTTTATAATGTAAATAATAAAGAAATAATAAGTTGAAGAATAAAGGAACTTGAAAGAGGGTGGTGAAAACATTACCTCTTCTTCGGGTTCTTCCTTTTTATTTGATCAAAAGGGCTCCTTAGGTTGGCTTTCGGATCAAAATAAGGACTATAAGTTGAATTTAGGTAAGTTGAGAGAGTATTTGGGCAGGGTATGGCCGAAAAAAAAGGCTTTGAAGGTGTGAAGAATTGGTTATAAGTTGGGTCCTTTTATAAGGGGGAGGAGGGGCTCTTTAGGAAAAACTTAAAGTATTAATTTATAATAAATTCATATTCGGTTTATAATGGCTCCAAAGTAGATTATTAGAATTATAATGTAGGTATGGGTCAAAATAATTTCAACCAATAGATTTTAGATAGGTTTGGGTCATTATATTAACCTTATCTTTTAGTTTTAACTCTTAGTTAATTAGATTGACATTTACCATGTCACTTTGTATTTTTATATTATATAGTTAATAAACTTACTATATACATCCAAGAGACCCCCAAGTGGTCTATTAATGATACACCTATCATGATACAAGTCCTTTGGTTGAACCTTAGATTTTTAGGAATTGAATATCAATTAATAATATAATATTTGTTTTAAAAACTCTTTTATATCAATTTTGACACTATTTGGTATTTGATTTTTGTGAAAATCATAACATTATTACTTCAAAAAAACATAATTAAATAAACACTAACATTTCATATTAACCTATAAAATTCGTTTAATTCATTAATAAGTCTCAAATTATATTTATTTGGGTATTTATATTATCAATTATTTTAATATTTAACTAATAAGTTAATTACTACATCATCAATGTGTCATAAATAAATTAAATTATTTAATGTCTAAAAATTATAAATAAAATACAATTATGTAGGAAATCTTTTTATATTTCTAATGAATATTTACAATCAAATTTATCTTATGTATAACCCTATATTAAAAATGTTTTAGTAATTAAACTTTGATTTTAACTCTTTTAACTCTTCTTTGAATTAAATAATAATAAATGTCCTAATCTAATCCAAGTGGACCTAAATGATAATATTGTATTCCTAAGGTTTTTTTTTGGTAGATATAAACTTGTCCAATATAATTAGGACATGTGTTAGGTTAATATTAATATCATTTTTACCCTTAATTACCCTATTTACTTTTAACTGTGGTAAATAAAAGTAAAAATTTACTATTCACCAAAAATTATTTTTATCTTATTGAACCACATTTTACTCCTTTATATTAATGGTGTCTCTCGGATTTTCTAAATTCCACTCAAGAAAGTGGTAAAATTAAGTTTTATGTGAATTTCCAAATTCTCCTAGGAGGTGGGTAAAAGACGATGAAAAGTTCAATAAAATTTTTATGTATCTAAAATTATTCTAAACTAACTTCAATGAATTAAATTGAACTTATATAGGTATTATGTATCTATTTTGACCTTAAATAAATTTAAATAAAATAAATAATTATTTAAATAAAAATTTGTTTTTAAACTATAAATTAGTGTTTTTTCACTATTCATCAAAAATTGAAAGTTTTTAGAAAAATACCGAAAATTCATCCTAAGCTAATTTTGATATTATGAATCCAAATATGAAGTCCATTTTTAAAGATAAAATTTATAAAATTTCAAAATTTGGGTATTACTATTCATAACAGCTGCTTTGATTAGTCGTGGTGTGTTAGAGTCTCGAAGTTGCATACAATGCAAGCTATTGATTTATTAAAAGGTAAATGTATTGTGGAAGCTCGGGGTGTTACATTTTCCCCTCCTTCAAATAATTGTGTCCTCGCAATTTGAAATTGTTCTTTGAAAATAAAAGGTTGAAAATAGAAAATACCTTTATGGAAAACCCATATCGGAATAGGGTTAATAAAATTTAGTTTTAATAAGAGGGAAAGCGAAATGAGAATGTCACCACCAAATTAGGGTTTTGAATAGAAGAACATTGGTGGAAATTATAGACACGTAATTAGGGGAAAACGTAAATATTTATAGGGAGTGATTGAGGTCATCAATCACAAACAAGTGTAGAATTGAGGGCCTCAAATCCATCAATCTATAATGATTTAAAATATCATCAGTTCAAAAAAACATAAGGTATTAAGATAACACATTTTTGGTCTTAATATCCCTTCACTAAATAATTAATTTATTCATAGAATAAGATAAATGTATATATATATACATCTTGACAAGTAGAGCTTTCATCCTTCAATTAATTTCTACCACAAACTCAACTTTCACTCCAAAAGATAATAGAACTCAAAAATATTATATTTATCCTAATAGTATAAGGTTCCAATCATTAACACATACCATTATAATGAAAAAATATTTTGTAATAACCAGGGGCTTCATGTAGGCTAGTGGTAGGTAATAAAGGCATGTCGCACTATGGTTATCGGTTTGATTCCTGCAGCTTTGTCCGACATGACTAGTTATCACCCAACCTGCAGGTTGTCCTTTTCCTAAAACTATAGTATCATAATATTCCAAAAATAATCATAAGAACTGTTTTAACCTTGAAAAATACTATCCAAAGTTCAACTTAATCCATTCCAAAACATTATAGTTATCCAAAGTACCTCTGTCCAGACTCTCTGTAAAAGGTATCTAAATTCCAAAATGAATCGCAAAATCAGATTCTCAAAACATAGTAAAGTTTCTCTTATTGTCACATACTAAAAATATGATTACCTTAGTCATATTAAATCCTTAATGAAAACAACACGTACTGTAGTAAAATCCTTATATATATCACGTTATTCTCATAACCAGAATATAATCCTTGAGTCCAAAAATACAAATACATTAATCATTCCTCTTCAACTGTAGTAACAGCATAAGCTTGGCCTTGATCCCTTGGCATTTTCTGAAGTAAGTTTCCCTAACGCTTAGGACATTCATTTGCATAATTCCCCATTTCTCTATAATTGTAGCATTCAACATTGACAGCCTCCTTCTTTCCCTTGCAATCACGAGTCTGGTGACCTTTTTCTCCACATTTGTAACAAACTCTCATTCCTTTTAGGCAAGTACAGGAGTGTTTCTTCCCAAAATTTTCACATAATGGAAAATCCTTCTTTCCTTTTTTCCCTTTATCTGTCTCTTGCTCCATCATTCTTTTTTTCTCTTGCTTTACTTTATTGTCATAAGATTTAGAGAATTCCTTTTCTGTCTTGATAGCACATGAGACAATGTCTTCGTACGACGAGAAGGATTGTGAGATCAATGCTTGAAAAATAAATGGTTTAATCCCATCAAATAAATGATCAATATTACTTCTTGGGTTACGTATATGGTCTCTAGTATATCTTGCTAACATTGTAAAGTTAGCCTCATACTTTGCGACATTCTCATCCTCCTTTTGTCTCAGACTTAGAAATTGCCTTTCCATATCTGCTCGATGGTCACGAGGAAAGCATTTTTCTAAGAAAATCTCTTTGAACTCCCTCCATTCCATATTTGATACTTCTTCATCTTCCTTTGTGTTTTGAATCAATGACCACCATTGGTCAGCATTTCTAGTGAGGCGGTAAACTACCATGATAAATTTTTCCCTTTCACTACTCCCCAAGGAATGGAATATTTTCTCTAAGGAATTTATCCATTTCTCAAATACTAAGAGATTTGTACTCTCATTGAATGTTGGTGGTTGTTGCCTCATGAAGATATATAACATTGATCCTCCACGTTGTGGATCAAGGTGCTCCATACAGGTAAGGTTATTATTCATAACCTGAGTGAGTTGTCCCAGTATGGTGATTAGCTGATCAGCACTAGTTGCATCACCAGCTCCACTATAATTATCTTGAGCAGGAGGGAAATACCTACATTGAGTGTGTGCATTGATACGGTTTCCATTCCTTCCACTAGGCGCCATTTCTAAACAATGGAATAAACTAGATCAGTTTATGAATCAAAATACATAATTCCATACTTGTAAAACACTTAACATAAATTGAACTATTTATGGATATAATTCATAATCATAAAAAAATATTTTCTTTAAGGATGTATATACTCATAAACCCTTAATAATGATTTGTAATGAAAATGAGAATTATCCTAAGCATATCCCCCTGGGAGTGTTGTAACCAAGAGTGTAGCAAGGCCCGTTGTCGTGCACCAGTTCCCATTCGAGTCTAGCTCAAAGTGGTGTTTTCAGGTTTTACCCCTAGGTACATCTGTGCCAGAGCCGCCTCTACCTGCTTGTATCCAAATAGGGATGTATTGCTCGGAAAACTCACAAAATCTCTACAATACCAAAATTCTAGGAATTTATTCTATACTAATCCTCAAAGTTCATCTTAGTTTTATTTACTCTAATCAGAGTTTATCTAAATCTAGATTCCAAGGTTTGTACTAAACTTCCTCTGATACCAATTGTAACACCCGGACCCCAGTTACCCAGAGTTGGTGCATTATTACATAACATTGGCATGATCACAAGGGATCAAATCCTGAAAGACCGATTAGTTTAATAGCCTTGGAATCACTAGATACATTAATAAAGTTTACATTACATCAAAAATTGAAAACTACAAAAAAAATCTTGTCTTTACAGTCATATCTCCTTATACTATCCCTGAAGGTCATTCATAAAATAGTTCTTAACATCCTGGGAAAAATAAAACACTAAAAGGGGTGAGCTCAGATGTTCAGTAAGGATAACAATATAGCAGAAACTTTCATAAATAAATATAAATATTTAAAGCAATGTTTAACTAAAACAAAATCCTTTTAAACTTTAACTTCATCATAATATGGCAAAGATAAAATGAAATAATTCCATTTAATTATTCACATGGATATTCTACTAATCGAATAATCACATGAAATATCAATAACCACTTTCAAAATAAGGGAATGTATAATGCCGAACTTTAATTTCTGTGTCAAGGCCTCGTGCCAAGACCTAAGGGATCACTGTAACCATAACCCAACCTGGAGTTCCTCTAATAACCAGACACCAACCCGAAGTGCCTCCAATAACCGAACACCAACCCGGAGTGCCTCTAATAACCGGACACCAACCCGGAGTGCCTCTAATAACCTGACCCCAACTCGGAGTGCCTCTAATAATTGGACACCAACCCGAAGGGTCTGCTGTAACCGGACCCCAACCCAGAACATACTAGTCCAACACATTCATCTTAAGAAGAGGATGAAATATAATATAAACATTCGTATTAAAACTACCATACGAAATGCCAAAACATTAATCATAAACCATTAATGGAATAAAAATAACTCATACATAGTCAAACATATCACAAAACCTTAAATACAATATGGATTATTTGTATCATAATAAATCAACTTCAAATAAGCTCAAAATCCATCAAAGGATGTTGGCATAGATGAAATCAAAACTATTTGAGAGAAATATATCTTTTTTTAAATCATTTAAAAGTAACATAATTATAAAAGAAAACATTTAATTTAAAAATATTCTTATAAGATTGTAAGGGAAGCTTTGAAGATTTTATAACAGCAGAAAATTGTTGCACCTTCCGTATAAGTTAAAAAAAGACATTCTTACCTTAATTCTTTCGAAAAGGTTAAAAAGGACCTTGTTTGGAAAACAACGGAAAGATTCCTTTATAAACTTCTTATAAAAAGTCAACAAGGGTAAAAATGACTTTAAACCCTATTCTGTAAAATAGTAATAATTTTTTGAAATACATTTTTAATAAACATGTATGTGTATGATAAAGAGGTCCCAGTAGATAATTACGTATAAACAACCTCGGATAATGAAGAGATTGTCAAATAAACCCTTAACAATTTGGTAACTTACTAAACATACAACCCATGAAAGAGGTATCATACAATGAATATGTAAATACACATAAATTAAAGTTTATTACACAAAGAATACAATTATGTACAGTACATACACCACACAAAAGGCAATAGTGGCAATATGGCATGAATCTCACGGGAATAAGAAGTGAGATGAAAATCCCTTACCTTGTACTTTTCCTTGGTTGAGGGTAGGTTAACCTCCTGTATAATGATGAAATAGTTGTTATTAAATTATAAAAGAATCATATATATTAATATGATATCATATATGATCTTTTAACATTGGTTTGTTAATAATATTTTAGTATTATCGTCGTTTCGGGTGTTAACTTACTCGTTTTCTTTTATATGTTTTGTTACATAAGTCGTGTTTGTTATGGATAGTTTGTATATTATTAATATAAAGAATGATATCAAGTCATTAAACATTATTTTTAATCATCAAATGATAATTATACTTGAATGGATACGATGAGGAATGAATCTCATTGCGTTCGTGGAGACGGTAGTCCGTACGTACGTACGAGCGACAATATCATTATTTTGATATTAAAATAATATATAATTGGATGGTATGTCATATATAAAAAATAATTATCATGTTATATTTATTATTTACATTAATTACACATCATTATTATACCCATCCAAATAATAATGTATTGAATAACAATTACACCACGACGTGGAGATGGTAAGTCGTACATACGTACGTATGGTGACATGTCATTTAAGGGATGGATAGAATACTAAATATGGTTGTACCATATTTATAATAACATCACAGTATATAGGAGATACTAGATTTATTATTTTAGAATGGAAATAATAAAGAAAGAAGAAGTTGAAGAAGAAAGTAACTTGAAAGAGGGTGGGGAAAACATTACCTCTTCTTCGGGTTCTTCCTTTTGATTTGATCAAAAGGGCTCCTTATGTTGGCTTTCTGATCGAACTAAGGCCTCTAGGTTGAAGTGAGTGAAGTTTAGAGAGTATTTGGGCAGGGTTTGGCTGATCCAAAAGGCTTTGAAGGTGTGAATAATTGGTTATAACTTGGGTCATTTTATAAGGGGGAGGAGGGCCTCTTTAGGAAAAACTTAAAGTATTAATTTATAATAAATTAATATTCGGTTTATAATGGCTCCAAATTAGATTATTAAAAGTATAAGGTAGTTATGGGTAGAAATTATTTCAACCAATATATTTTAGACAGGTTTGGGTCATTATATTAACCTTATCTTTTAGTTTTAACTCTTAGTTAATTAGATTGACATTTACCATGTCACTTTGTATTTTTATATTATATAGTTAATAAACTTATTATATGAATCCAAGAGACCTCCAAGTGGTCCATTAATGACACACCTATCATGATACTAGTCCTTTGGCCGAACCTTAGATTTTTAGGAATTGAATATCAATTAATAATAAAATATTTGTTTTAAAAACACTTTTATGTCAATTTTGACACTATTTGGTATTTAATTTTTTTAAAAATCATAAAAGAATTATTACTTCTAAAAAACATAATTAAATAAATACTAACATGTCATATTAACCTATAAAATTCGTGGAATTCATTAAAAAGTCTCAAATTATATTTATTTGGGTATTTATAATATCAATTATTTTAATATTTCACTAATAAGGTAATTACTGCATCATCATTGTGTCATAACTAAATTAAATTATTTAATTTCTAAAAATTATAAATAAAATACAATTATGTAGGAAATATTTTTAGATTTCTAATTAATATTTACAATCGAATTTATCTTATGTATAACCCTATATTAAAAATGTTTTAGTAATTAAACTTTGATTTTAACTCTTTTAACTTTTCTTTGAATTAAATAATAATAAATGTCCTAATCTAATCCAAGTGGACCTAAATGATAATATTTTATTCCTAAGGTTGTTTCTTGTCTAGATACACTTGTCCAATAGAATTAGGACATGTGTTAGGTTAATATTAATATCATTTTTACCCTTAATTACCCTATTTACTTCTAACCGTGGTAAATAAAAGTAAAAATTTACTATTCACCAAATATTATTTTTATCTTATTGAACAAAATTTTACTCCTTGATATTAACCGTGTCTCTCAGATTTTCTAAATTCCACTCACAGAAGCGGTGAAATTAAGTTTTACGTGAATTTCCAAATTCTCCTAGGAGGTGGGTAAAAGATGGTGAAAAGTTCAATAAAAATTTTATATATCTAAAATTATTCTAAACTAACTTCAATGAATTACATTGAACTTATATAGGTATTATGTATCTATTTTGACCTTAATAAAATTTAAATAAAATAAATAATTATTTAAATAAAAATTTGTTTTTAAACTATAACTCAGTGTTTTTTCACTATTCATCAAAAATTGAAAGTTTTCAGAAAAATACCAAAAATTCACCCTAGGCCAATTTTGATATTCCTAATCCAAATATGAAGTCCATTTTGAAAGATAAAATTTATAAGATTTCAAAAAGTGGGTATTACTATTCATAACGGCTGCTTTGATTAGTCGCGGTGTGTTAGAGTCTCGAAGTTGCGTACAATGCAAGCTATTGCTTTATTGAAAGGGAAATGTATCGTGGAAGATTGGGGTGTTACAAACCTAACCTCAGATACCAATTGTTGTTACCAAATAGGATCTATACCACTAAGGGGGGTGAGTCTATGGTTCATTTTATTTTATTAGAATGTTTTTCTTAACTTATTTAGTAAACCATCTTAACCTCTAAAACCTCTTAAGGTTACGATCCAATCAATTATGTCTTCTCAACCTCAACTTTTATATGGAAAACTGTAAATAGAAGGATACACGTGATATTTACAAGGTTTGGTAAAAAGAACTACTCCTTTCCATGTTGGATAGTCCCACGAACATGGATTCCTTCACTATCCTCTTTACAGAATACAAAGCCACAAATAGTGAACAAATATAAAAACCTAGTAAAAACTTTCCTGTAATAGTTGGTTATACCCCCAAACTATCCTTTTCAGTATCCAATTTCCCACATCTATTTATACACCCCAGCAAAATAATCAAGCTTTTTCATCAACTATTAAGTATACATAGTTAAAAGATTCACTTTCCTTCTTATTTTCTAATCCACTTTAGAAAGTCTTCACTTCCTCTAAAATTAAGCTTAATTAAACATTATCTGTGTACAATCTTCAAGAACATCAACAATTATCTAAGGAACTTGTTGGTCGTGAAACATCTTCTAGAAACACAGTGTTTAAATCTTCCTTATCAAAATTTAGTTTAGTATTCCTCAGTACGGTAACCTTTTTCCGATGGTTTTGATGTGATTTTATGTCTTATATTCCTTATTCAATTGAGAAGGAACTTAATTGTAATCTTGTAATCCCTCCATTTGATGGAACTCAGTTCGATGAACCTTCCTTAAATGGATGTCTCTCTGATGGTCTCACTCTGATGGACTTTCTTTGATGAAGTGTCTTTCGTTGGAAATTTCTTTGATGGTCAGATTGAACATAACATTGATGGACTCATTCTGATGGAACCTCCTCAGCAAAAACCTGAAAAAAAAACTCTAGTTGGAAACTCAATAATCAATAAAACAAATTCCATATCTCTCGACACGTGGTAACAATTAAAGATTCTCAATCTTTATGAATATATTGTGATCTCTTTTCAAAGGATCCCTATAATGGAAAAGGTAGGAAAATCAATTTCACTTCCCAATCAATAAAATTTTTAAATCCCAAAATTTATATTTATTTAAGTCTTCATCTTTGACATCTTTAAATCTTTATAAAACTTCTAGGTGCTTATTGAATGTTCTCAAATTTACACAAAACTTCCGACTTATTCAAGTTTAAAAACATTTCATTAGTCTGATTTTTCAATCAAATTATTCATTATGATTATTCATTACAATGAAGGCATGTACAGAACTAAAAACTTCCCATTATGATGACCTCTAGTAAACACTAAAATTCTTCCCATACAGATGCTCTGTATCAACTAAAAACACTTGTTAAAACATTGAGATCATTCTTTAGCATTCAAAAACCTCCTTTGGTAATACTTTTTAAGTATGAACATATCTAAAGGATCTTCAAAGTATTTCTCATTTTCTTAAATTCCACACACTGATGATCCAATTTTCCAATGAACTTTAGCATCTGATGAATTTATCATTGTCAAAATGTTTATGATGGATCAGTATCTAATTCACTTCAATGAATCATTATTTCCAATAATTAAAAATTTCTTAATCAATATAAATATGATAAAACTCTAAATCTGATTTATAAAGGATGATGACAATATAAAATAAATTGATGACATGATTTCTTATGATGAATTGCTATCAAAAGTGACTTTTTTTCTTCAGCATGATCAATCTTCCAACCTTATATGTTGTCAAACTGATGATTCTCATACTAATATTCTTCATTCCTCTTTATCAAATGTTCATAAAACTGATGATTCTCACCGTATTCTCTTCCATAAACTCTAGATTATATCATGAATTCCTCATGAATTTGATAATGATTAAGTTTGTAATCAGCATCGTCTCACTTATAATAGAAAGTATTGTAACTTTCCATCCTACTATCATCTTCTTTCTTTATAACCAAGTAGTAATATTATTAGAATCACCAATTACTTCATATAGCTTTCATCACATGTTCTCTAAACAACCGATAACTTTTTGGAATTACAAAATAGAAAAGCATCATCATGTTTTTATTGGATCTATATAGACTCCAATTAACTTTCTCATTATGATTAGTATTTCCTTTTTAGACTTAGACTGAGTCCAATGAGACTTTTGGCTCCAAAAAACTTCTTTTCAATCTGATGGAATTTATTAATCTTTTTACATCTGATTCCTTGATTATGATGGTTAGACCTATGATCCATATCTTTTCCTTTTCTCAACATTGACCATATATCATATATTAACCCAAAACATAACTTGGGAATAACAGTTACATTCTACCCCCTTATAATAATTTCACCCAAAAAAATTGTAACTTTTATATTAAAAATTGATGATAATTTTACCTCATAATATCCCCAGGTACCCATAGATCTTCCTCTAATTTATGGTTTTTTCATAAAACGTTTACTATATGAGTTATCTTGTTTCCAACAACATTCTCTCTATGATCTATAATCTCTACTGGATATTCCTCATAAAAAAATCATTCTCTAGTGATGTGACCTCTATGTTTAGTATGTGTGAAGGATCATGTATACACTTCTTCAAGAGAGTTATTTTAAATACATCATGAACTATAGAGATATTCTATGGAAGTTCAAAAATGGCCAGCTACCATCATGTTACCAGAAATAATTTTGAAGAGACTGATATATCTAGATCTCAAAATTCCCTTTATTCACATTATTATAACCTTATTCTAATGATATATTTTTAGGAATAACCTATCACTAAATTTTAACTCCAAATATCACCAATGATTTTCAGCATAAATTTTCTATCAACACGGAGCTACCCTTATATGTTAAAAAATATATCTAAACTTCTCTACCATACCCTCAATATAATTAGTTATCAATAGGTTTCTTTGTCCAACTTTGTCTAAGAATTTTGGAGTTTTGCACTTTATTTTATACAGGTCTTCATAAGGATCCATCTAATTTCCCAAGTGAAAGCTATTGTTGTATGAAATTCAACCAAAGGAATGTGTTGATCAAAACCACCATTAAAATACATAGAGAAAGATCTCAACATCTATTCTAGAGTTTGAACAATCATCTAAGACTAAACATATATATATGGATTATACAAAGTGCTAAAACTCAAATCTATATCCAAATATTGTTAAATAATTCTCTATAACATCTAGGTAAACCATGGATCTTGATCGAATACAATAGAATGTGGTAATTCATGAAACCTTAAAACTTTATTAATATATATCCTAGAAATTCGATTAAGATAAAAATATTATTTTATGGAAGTAAATTGTTCTAACTTCATAAAGAGATTAACTATAACCCAAATAGAATTATGAAATTTAAATATTTTGAGGTGTCTGAAAATGAAATTCATGGTGAGGTTTTCCCAATTATATTTTGGTATATTTAATGGTTATAACAAACCCTTATAATTATTTCTCTCATCCTTAACTTTCTAACATACCAATCATCAAGATATATGCTTTGAAATATCTCCCTTTATGTTATTCCAACAAAAATACTCTTTCAGATCTTTATACATATTTATAGTTATTGGATGAATAGAGAATGAAAAACAATAAGCTTCATCCAAAAACTCCTTAAAATATGTTATTGAAATCCCACATACTCGATTCCTGAACCTTATCATTCCATTATAATCATGGTAAAACTCAGGAACACTTATCACCTTCTTCTACAGTTCCATATCCTTATTTTGTGCCACTGTAATCCTCACATGGATGGATGGATGAACATTTATCCAAGAAAGATATGATTTATTAACATTCCTCGTGATTTTAAGATTCATTGTCCATAAACCCATAATTATTGATTATCTTTCAATCCCCATCATGGAAAAACTAACATGGTTATTCCAAATTATGGTATCATCCACCTTTTTTCTATTTCCTAGGATAGTAATGTATTGAGTGGTCATAATCATTAATCAAATCCAACCATATCCTTTTTCATATATTCAAATATTTCTTCATGAATATATAATTTAATATTTTACGATCGATATATATATCTCATTATTTACCATAAATATAATGCCTCAATATTTTCAATGAAAATTTTACTGCTACCAAATCTAAATAATGATTTAATTAATTTTGATCATGAATTTTCAATTAGAGTGATGAATAAGATATCACCAAATAATTTTAAATGATTACACATCTCATTCCCTTCTTCAATTAATCACTAAATATCACAAATACATCTTCACTATAGGGTCATATAAGTACAGGTGTTCATAAAAAAATTCATTTCTACTCCTTGAAATTTTCTTCACATTCATATGTCCAAAGGAACTTGGCTCCCTACCAATTAAACTTGGTTATTGGATTATATATCCATGATAAATCTCTTAGAAAAATCAATAGTATCCTTCTATCCCATGAAAATTATTAATCTCAATTAACATGGTTGGTCTAGGTCATTGTACAATAACTTTTATCATTTAATGGTCAATTGATATACATTCTCCTAAGATTATATAAACCAAGAATGAAACATTCTATATCCAAAATTCATATTTGAAAAAAAAATCAAACATCATCTCTTTACTTGTGGTCTTTAACACAATACACAATTGATCATCATTATCTCTCTTTCTCTTCAAATATAAAAGAATACCATCTATAAATACTGCCAAAAACTGATCACAGAATAGTCTAAAGACTATATTAATTAAATTCATGAAGAGAACAAAGGCATTGTTAAGTCTAAATTGGAATCTCTATATATTCATAATGATCGTATCTCATATGGAAGTTTGTATTAGGTATATACTATTTATTGAACCACAATAGATGATATCATGATCAATGATCAATCTTGGAAAAATATTGAGCTTCCCATAATTGATCAAATAGATCATAGATACAGGGTAGATGATACTTTTTCTTGATAGTGACATTTTTAATCATGAAAAATAGAAACGTATTAAGGAAATGAATCATTATAATAATGAAAAATATGCATATCAATTACTTTGAGTTTCTCCCTGACCATTTATGATAAATATCCCTCATGAATAGAAAGTAAAACCCACACAATGGAAGTAAATTCCATTATAAGTTTATGTTAATCCTCACACCAAAATATGATCATGGGTTAGTTTAGAATATAAAATGTGACATTCCTTCATTATAAATTGATAAGGAATATATATATATATATAGGGAAAATCCAAACCCAAAATCGCATCAAATTCAACTAAATGGATAATCAAAATATTTTTAGGAAAAACATTCCCATAAAATTATACCATAGAAGATATATAAACTTTCAATTTTATCATTATACTATTATATTTTTTTATTGATAAATAAAAATATAATCATTTATATGGAGGAATGATACCACTAAAAAAATCTTAAAATATAAAATATTAGGTAGGTCCAAAATCAAATAATACATTTTCAATTATAGAGTGGATAGAAAGTGTACCATTCACCAATTTATTCTTGTCTCCCACATTATAAATTTTGATCACATGAGATTTCTCTTTTTATATTAGTTTAAGAGGTTAATGAGGTTAATCGTCATCATTAACCATCATATTTAAGCAATAATTATCATAATTCCCATACTTCATTCATTTGAAATATTAGAGTGTGGTTGGTGTATTCTTTTTATCTTTTTCATCATTCTTTTCATTGACTATCCTATTCAAATCACTTTAACATTATTTTTCTAAATGGACTTATTTTCCATAATTAAAACATTTATCATCAACCATAAGAAATTTCTCACCATGTTTTCTTACACACTTTGACTATAAAGTATGTCCCATATTCTTCCCTCAATGATTTTTATTATTAAAATTTCCATTGAATTCTATCATTATTTTTATCAAAACCATGAGATTTATAGATAACCATCACATCTATTTATAACTTGGTAGAACATTGATTAATTTATTCATAGCTATTAAAGTCTCTTATAGATAACTCCCTTCAAATATTTGGTTTTAACTAACTGAATAATTTCTCAATATTATTTTTTGGTTCAATGATAATACCAAAATATCCCCTTGTAATCCTTGTAAAATTTTCATCATAGGTACTAATGGATTATTCATCCTTCTAATTAAGATCAAATAATTATTTATCCCTAATTATATGAAGAATAAGGGGAAATTAATTATTTAAAAATAAGATCCTAAACTCATCTCACCCCAGGAAGTCAATTTTTCTATTGTTTCATAATATTATTTATAATATTCTGATATTGATCTACATCACCTTACAAACTATAAAGAACCAAAATAACATTTTCATGAATTTAACACTGGATAATTGGAAATATATTTTCAATGGTACTAATACATTTCTCAACCACCAATGGATCATCAGACCCACAAAATGATGATGGATGGTGACCCATGAAGGAATCAATAGAATATTGTCCCCTTCTTTTCTATATTGGATTTTCAACATGATTCATAACATGAGAAAGTTTTGAAATCATATAAACAATATTTTTTATTCTAACTCCAATATAATTTTATTTCTCCAGAGTACAATAATTTAATTATCAATCACATTCATTATTAACATGATTTATTCAGGTGGCATCCATTGGCTAGAACAAAAAATATAGTGTGAGAAACAATAAACCTAGTGTAAACCCAGATAACCCTGAAAAATCATTTATAGGATGTCTTATACATGAAACCTTCTTTCTAATTGATGACACTTTAAGTTTAAAAAAGTTCATCCATGGTTATCATCTATGAAAATTATTTTTATGGAATATAAATAAATTTTAAAATAACCCAATCATATCCCTAGGGAGTGTCAAATTAGGTGCATGATAAGGGTTTATTCACCATGCAAAAGAATGATGTCTGAGATAAAATTGAACAACTATTTTCAAGGTTATTATCTCTAAATTCATCTATGCCAAAACCACATCATTTTGTAGTATCCAAAAAGGTATGTATTATGAGGAAAGCCACATAATCTCTATCTTACAAAAACATTAGATTGTTATCATATACATAAACTTATCCCTAGGGTTTCAAACAAAGTTCCCTAAAAAAATCTCACAATATTAACCAATTTTTTCTCTAATACCAACTATATAGGCCCATAAATTTTTTTAAATAAATATTATATCCTATTAAATGAATATCCATTACATTATAGTAAGATCCACACCATAACCTTAAAGGTTAATTTTATTTTGAGACTAGATACAAAATCCTCCTATTTCAAGAAATATATTCAACAACACCCAAAATGATCTCCTCACATTTAAAACTTCTTTGAAATACCCTACTTAAAAACATTTTTCATTACCCAAGGAAGGTAATATAAGAAAGGGTGAGATCAGTTGCTCAGTAAGGGTAAACATAAGAGATATCAATCAATGACTATAAGTGAGAATAAGATAAGTATAATGGTATGATAACATGATCATAAAATTGAATAATAATACATAATAAGTAAAATATCATTAATCATAACTCATGTAATAAGAAATTTTCATAACTAAAAGCACAAGTTATAAATGTGCTAAATTTTAAATAAAAAAAATCATGATCCATGAGAACATATTGTAAGAATAAGACTTAAGATTTTGAAATACACATAATAATAGAAAATATTTTCTATAGTCAAGGATCACTACCAATTATATCATAGTGAATTGGGTTCACTCTCTATTCTATTATATCAATAGTCAAGGTTCACTCCCAACACTATTATAGTGGATTGATTTCCTTATTGAACCGGGTTCACTCTCCATTCTAGTTATTATTATTTCATGAGATATCCATCATTACCCAATGTATTATAGGTCTATATAAATTTTATCCCACCCATAACATAACATAAATAATACATATGTGTTTTAAAAGATCATAAAACATTCATTATAGTGTCATTACATAACCTATGGAAAGGAAATTTGTTTTGTAAACATTTCATAAATTCCTCATAGAATAACCTGTGGAAAAGAAATATGTTTCATAAATATATTATAATTATAATAATAAAACATCTAGATAAATAACATGGATTATATCACTGGATCATATCCCTATTGAAACAAAATTGACATAAAAGGATTCTATTATAGATAAAAAAATAATTAAAATAAAAATGGAATATTTATTGAGGAAAATACTCTTTTCAGTTTCAAATTACTTGGTTAAAATAAAAATATTTCTAAAATATTAAGTAAAAACATTTTATTTGAATATAAACATGGATACATGTAAATGAAACTTCAATTCATTGAGTGGTCATGACAATAAGAAATTATATTCATGTTGTTAAAACAATTATTTTTTTAACTTCTCTTGGTAAAAAGTACCTTGTTCAAAAAATGTCAAGAATATTCATTTTAAAAAAAAATTAAAAGTTAAAAAGTGTTTAAAATTTATTTTAAACAAAAAATTTAGGAATATTCAAAAATATACTTGAAATAATTTTAGAAAACATGGATATGGTAGAAAATGGTTTTCTCGGTGAAAGAGGATACATAAGGTCATCTTTTCTTGAAAACATTCTCTGAACCATTTTTCGTAAAAAATAAATACAAATGTAATTAAAACTTAAAATTACCATAAATAACCATATTATAATAAAAATAAAAGGTTTTTTTCAAAAATTTATCATAAATATAAATATAAATTTAAAGATAAATAATATTGATTAAAAAGGGATTAAAATATAAATCCCATGCCTAAAGTCTCGTCTTACATCATACGTGTTAGAAAATCCTATTTAATAAATAAATATTTATTATAAATATATTAAATAAATATAATATTATATATAATAACATATATTATTTAATTATATCATCTTATCACTCATTTATTAACAATTATTTATTAAAATCACTGTTCCAGGTAATAACTGCTTCATCTTTTCAAGTCTGTTTCTGTTAGACGGTTCTAATATATACACCTTTCCCATGATTTCATCATATCTAGAATATTAATTATTAAATAAGTATCATATTTATTAAACATTTATAGATTTATAATTATTCATATAAAGTGGGGATGAAAAATGAATTACATCACTTCTTAGAGATGGCGGTTCATACGTAAGAACGAGTGATGTTTCCACTTTTGAATGGATGGATAAAGGATAGTAAATAATAATTAAACTCTATAGAACTAAAATAATATCATAAATTTAATATATATTAATTAAATCCATCCTTATAACCATCAATGGGAAATGGCGATGAAGAAAGAAACACATCGCTTCGTGGAGGTAGTAGTCCACACGTACACACGAGCGATGTTTTCTACTCCCATGATATAGAAATGAGGTGGATAATGATTATCCAATTATAATAATAACAATTAAGTATATTTAAGATAATGAATTAATTATTTTATAGTGGATACCATAGATTCAGAGGAGTTAGAAGAGGAAATAAAATTGAACATACTTACCTAAGAGTTATACCTATTTTTTGAGTAATCGTTGTTTCATTACACCATAAGCCATGAAAAGATAATATTTTTGAAATAAAATAATCTATATAATGTATAAAAAGAATATAGTATGGTATTACGGTATGTATTTTCTGATATAGAAGGCTCATGAAGTGTGTAGAAGAGAGGAGATGTGGTTTCCATTTATAAGGGAGCGAAAGGACACATTTGGAATTACATAAAAGATTAAATTATATATATATCATAATAATTACAAGTGGAACCAAGCCACCCAAAATTTTATGATAAGATGTTCTGCAGTTGAAATAAACATAACTAATCAAATTTACAAAGTTTTTAGACCCATTTTATGTCTTATCACCTAGTTAAACCAATTTAACCCCTTTTTAAACTTAACCATGGTAACTTATCTTTTACTGTGATAACATAATTATATGAAAAAATATAAAAGGGTAATTATAAACAAATTTGTACATGAAAATTTCAAATTTTGAATCTATTTTAAAAGATTTAGTTTCTATAGATAGTTGAAATTACAATTAATATAAGAACACAAAACACATGAAAAACATTTTTTAGAAGAAAAACGTTTTTAATCACAAAAATGAACTTATAATAAAATAATGTATAAATATGATTCCCATGTAAAGAATTATAATATTTATAAATAAAGTAAACTTATTTTAATTTTGGTTGAAAATCATAGATTTTTTGAATTTTTTTAGTGAAAATAAATGACAGTTTTACAAAAAAACAATATTTTCACTATTTATTAAAAAATATTTGTTTTTAGAAAAATCTAAAAATATACCCCTAATATAATTTTGATATGATGATTTAGGAAATGATTTACTTTTTATAATTTATAAAAGTTTTATTAATTAATTATAATATTCATTCAAAACGAGAAATAAAAACCATTTCTAAAAAATGTATTTTTAATCATAAAATTCCTTTACTAAAATATGATTACATACTTATTTATAATTATATAAAACCATTATACATATTTTCAATAAAGTGGTTATTATTTTTAATACTATCAATTTTAACAGCCAGGTTATAATGGCATACTATATAATGGTTAATTTAGACTTAGTGTTGCGTGTATCATTAGTTATTGATGAAATATGATTTATAAAATAGAAATATATCATAAAATATTAGATTGTTATGCTAATACTATCCTAATAAGGATTAAGGGGTATTCTAAAGGTGGTCTCTCAAAGAAGTGGTAATCATCCTACCCAACTCATTCAAAGTTTATTTCTTTTTCTACATCTTATAAATATATTGTATCCATCCAAGAATAATCACTCTAATATCATAAATACAATGAGATTCTATTGGGATTATGGGAAAATTATTTTTTATATCCATCGATTCCATTGGAAAATGATGATGTGACTTGTGGATATGTGTAGACTTCCTACACCATGAAGCAATGTGATTCGTTTTTTGTTTCTTCATTACATGGATGGTCATAAGGATGTATTTAATGAATATATATTATATTTATGATATAATTATGATTTTTAATGTATAATTATTATTTATATTTATTTTATTCCATCAATCAAGAAGGAAAACATCACTTGTGTGCGTGTACGCACTACCATCACCACGAAGTGATGAAATTCATTTTTCATCACTACATTATAAGAATTTTTATAAACATGTATATGATGAATAAATATGATAATTATGTCATAATTAGGATTCTAGAGATTATGAAACCATGACCAGGGTGGAAGTACCAAACCATTTAACGGAACATGCATGGAAAATCAACCAGTTTTCACATGAATGGTCATTTTAATGAATAAATTGTAAATAAATGAGTAATTAGAAATTATAAAGGAATGATAAAAAGTATGTTATGAATAAATATGGTTTTTTAATTGATATATAATAAAAATATTTTTATAATATATTATTTTTGGATGTGTATAAATCAATATTAAACTCTAGGAAAGGGTTTTTGGTATATTATCATTTACTTTCAGGATTGCCTATGATAAATTTTCATTGAGGGAAATTATATGAATCTCATATAAACCCCATATATTTTCTTCTCCTATGATTATTTTTAGGGTTTCCATGTTTTACTTTTATTTTACTCTCTTTGGTAAATAAAAATATTGATAAAATTATTTTAGTAAAATTCAACCTTATTTCCACTTTGTTTAATGAATTTTTTCTTCCATATCTATAGTCTTCAAAATTATTTTATAGATGTTTATAACTATGATTTAAATTCATTAAAAAGGTAATTTTCACTACATTTGACTATATTTATAGTGGTTTATAAGGAATATTTTTTAAAAAATTTATAGACAAGTTTTTTTTTACTTTTACAAAAGTATGAAAATAATATACTCTTTTAAAATATATGGTATGAATAGATTTTCCCACGGTCAGGACTATTCATTTCATTGAATCTTACTTTATATGTTTCGATGGTCATTTTTAAATAAATTAATTTGATTTATATTTTGGAAATTTTTATTTATAATTCTATTAAAATAAAAAATATGTTTTTATCATGTTTTCAAACAAAGGTTCGAATGATATTTTAATGGTATTTTTATTTATCTACACATCCTTTATGGTTTTTTATTTCACATTGGGGATATGATCCTATGATTCCATAAAATTTTCTAGATTATTTATGATTATTATAATCTTTTTATGATTACATTAAATTTTTTTCCTTCCCATATATTAATTATTATATGATGAGTGAATGAATTCTCCTATAATATCATACACTTCCATTATTTGGATGGTTTATGATTCTATAGTGATGAGATATTTTTGAAACCAATTTATTTTCCATGATTTATGACATTATAATAAGATGAATGTTTTCTGATCTTGTATCACACATATGTATGGATTTCATTATGTGATATATGGGCCCATAATTTTATATCCATCCAATGTATTGGGAAATGATTGATATCTCATGATATAATACAGACTAGTATAGGGAGTGAACCTGGTTTAGTAAGGGATGATGTCTGCTATGATAGTCTATGGAGTGACCCTTAAATTAGAAAATAATGGAATATGGAATGATCCCAATAAAGTATGATTGCCTAAATAGTGATACTTGACTAGGGAAATTATTTTATATGATTATGTGTATAACATAAACTTATATCTTATTCTTAAGATATGCAATCATGACTCGAGATTTATTATTGATGATTCCATGCTATTATGACTCAAATATTTTATAATGATAAAACCCTATACAATGATTCATGATTAATGATCTTTGACAAATTGGGTTTGAATTTATTTAGTTTTGATCTTATTCTCATACACTTATTTTTATGATAATCAATGATCATTTATCAATATCTCATATTTTTACCCTTATTGAGAATCAGATATCACCCTTTTTTATTTCCATATTCCACATGTTAAAAAGAATGTTATTATGTATGAAATCTGTAAGAATTTTACTATGATAGAATAACATTTTCTGGTATATTCAAGATATTTTATTTAATAAGTTGATTATATATCAAGTCTCCAAATAAACTAAACCTTCAAGGTACTTGAATGTGTCTTATTGTGAAATATATTGAATATTTATCTAAAATGGTGAAATATTTATGTATGGTATGCTCAGTCTACCTCAAAAAGTATCTATTATATATTTTTATTTTTTAATATATAATATTTCATTTGAAATAATTATCAATAATTACCTTAATTATATATTATTAGTTCTATACAGATACTAATGACAAATCATTTTCCAAAAAAAAATATAATAGATGCATTTATGGATGAACAAGAATGTTAAATTTCATCTCAATTTTTATAAACATATTGAAAAGTGATTTTTTACCACTAAAAGAGTGTATTTTTTATTTAAAAGTGATATTTTAGTTAAAAAAAGCATGTCACATGATCAAAATCAAGAAAACACTATCTGATTTTCATCAAATTCTAATATAATGACCATTAATTAATTTTTCACATGTAGGAATGAATTACACATCATTATGACATGTGGTCTATTAAAAATTACCTAAAGTTCATATTTTAATTTTAAGTGTCAAATAAAAACATGTGTCACATGTTCAAAACCAATAAAAAATATTGGATTGTTTTGAAAATCTAAAAGAATTATTATTTATAATTTTTTACCATATAGGAATTAATCACATCTCATTCTGATGAATGTTATGGTTGAAATAATTGAATGTTTGTGTGTTTAACTTAAAATAGAAATTTATTTTAAAAATGCATGACACACACTCAAAACTAAAATATTAGTATTATATTATTTTAAAAATATTGTAAAATGATTATTAATTAATTTATATCATGTAAAAATGAATTATATTTCCTTTTTACTAATGGTGTGATCAGAATGAATGAAACTGCATGTCTTCAATTTAAAAGTTGTTTTTAGTTAAAGAATTCATTACATGATAAAAACCAATAAAATGATATTTAAATGTCATGAAACTATAAGAAAATTATTATAGATTCATTTATTACCTTTAATAACGAGTCACGTGTTATTTTAATCCATGGTTTGGTTGAAATGAGTGAAAGTACTTATTTTTAATTTATAAGTAATATTTTATTCAAAAATCTATGTCACCAAATTAAAAATGAAAAACATGATCTAATTTTTATAAAACAACATGATAGTGCTAATAAATTCATTTGTGACCTAAAAAATGAATAAAGCATTATTCAAATGTGTGGTATTATCAAAATAAATAAATGTGAATTTTTCTATTTTAAATTTTATCTATGTTAAAAACACACACTTTTTCAAAACGAATAAAATGTTCTTGAATTATCATGGAATTATTGGAAAATTATATTTTATTCCTTTATGGAATATAAGAGGGAATCTCATATCAGTACTGCAAATGGAGTATCACATGCTCAAAATTGAGAAATCGAAATTACATTTTCATAAAAATATAATAAAATGATAACTAATTCATTTCTATAATTTAGAAACAAATTAAATGTCATTCCAATATGTCAGGTGGTAACAATGGCTGTTTTTGTATGTTTTTTAACATAAAAATGATATTTCAATTAAAAATGTGTGTTACGGACGTAAAACAGAGAAAATATTATTGGATTGCAATGAATTTTTAGAAAAACAATTGTTAATAGATTTATGAAATGCATAAATTAATCTAATTTCATTTTGAAGAATGGTATTTTTGTAAATACCTAATGTTTGTTTTTATATTTTCAATGTTATCTATATTAGAAATATGTTTCACATGCATAAACCCAAGAATGATTTAAGATTTTCATAAAAATATAGAAAAATAATTTTCAATTTATTTATGAAATTTTATATTTATCCACACATTACTTAAACATGTGGTGTGATAATAATAACTAAAAGTGTGTGTTTCCAACTTAAAAATTGTATTTCAACTAATAATATGAATCACTTTCTCAAAATTTGAAAAACAATCTCATATTATTTTGAAACTCTAGGATAATTATATCTGATTATTCCATGAAGTGTAAGAATAAACATAGTTTTATTACAAGTCATAATGTGATTAAAATTGTATGAAGTGTTTGTTTTCAATTTGAATGTGATATTTTAGTTTAAAAATATATTCACTTGCTCAAAATCAAGAAAATGAGAACTATTTATCATGAATCTCTAAGAAATAAATAATTGAATCATATGTGAGTTGTAGCAATGAGCCACCTATAATATAGGCATGTGATGTGTAAAAAATGGATAAAAGGTCATTTTTTATATTTAAAATCATTGTTTTAGTTAAAAACACATGAAATATTCTCAAAACTTAGTAAAATTGCGAATATTTTAATGAAGCACTTGAAAAATTACTATTGATTCATTTATACCATATAGTAATGAACCAAACAACGTTTTAATTCGTGATCTAATTAAAATAACTAAAAGTTTATTTTTTTCAAATGTAATTAGTCTTAAATTTGTTATGTATTTTTAATAAAACACACATTGTTTATTATTACATATATTAAATTTTGTTTCAATTATGGGTACATTTAATTACTAGGTTTAAAGAAAAAAGTATGCTTAATGATTCACAAACTTACTCTTATCCATGTGTGCAACATCCCAAAATGGCATGAACATGATACTATGGGGGCACACCACATGGCCTCAAATCCACCCCCAATCAAAATAGATTAGATGATATCATCAAGGGTCTATGAGTATTTCTAGGGGAGTGATTTAACTTTTAATTAAATATCAACCAAATCATTCAGAGTCAAATCAAAACATCATAAACTAAACCATAAAACATGTAAAAATTTCTAAATGAGTTCCTAATAATTCTATATATGTTATACAAATAAATAGTAGAAACATACATGTCTCAATACCTAGATTAAAAAAATAACTTAAAAAAACTATAAATAAAGGAGAAGAATGCCCTTTGTTAATACCTCTAAACTCATTTTTTATCATCACCATGATCCTAAACTACAAATCTCATCCACTCAAGGTCCCTACCTATACCTTAATAAAATCATATATAACTATACATTAATGAGATATGAATATATCAGGTGTACTAACTATATGTCAGTGAGATATTACCATAGAATATAAACATATCTTGGTACCTCACGTTATCATTTATGTATATTGATATTCATTATATAATTTAATGTAAGTAATCAACTTATAACAATATCTAATTATGATAAAAATACTTTATATTATAATATACCTACTTCATCCAATATCCATATAAACTTTTTATGTCTGTTAAAACATCTCATTCTAAAAATCATGGCCAAAGATGTAACACTATAAAACACATGGTATAACCACTTTTTTTCTAACTCATGGCTTATCCAACCCCATTTTTAATATCAAAATACACTAATATAAGTATTATCTAATAAAATTACCAATCTCATGGTTATTTCATATCTTAACTCAGGGATCTTTCCTATAAAACTCATCTAGTACATATACTTTGTAGAATAAACATTAATATATCACATTATCATAAAATAACTATTTTAATTCCAAACATAATATTCACTGAAACATTAAATAATTTATCATTTCCATTTTTTAACATAATAAACTCCTTATCATTTAATTCTCTCTTAACCCCTTTCAAAATAAAATAAATAAATAAAATCATACATGATCTTTTCATGCTTAATTCAATTCATTTCCAGCACCAATTCTATAATCAAATCCCTTTTTTATTAACTCAAATCATTCATGATTCATCACATCATTTATCAAATTCATGATATTATCCCCATCACTTATTAAAAAACTTTTATACAATTTTCAACACACTAATCCAAGCTAAATAACCACTTAATTACCCAATAAACTTTATTCTCACTTATAAACGTTAAATAATAATAGTCAAAAATATAAATATGAGATATTACACATTAATTAAAATAATTCCACAATAATAAATCAATTATATTTACCCAATTAATTTTAATTATCATACATTTCACTAAAAAAAATATAACACAATATCAATAGTTAATATAACTTCAAAATCAAAAACCTATTTACAAACACTTATAAACTGCTTAAAAACACAAAAATATAAATAGAATTCCTATCATCAATCATTAAATATACAATCATCATTTATAAATAAAAAAAGATAAATAAGTATAAAATAAATTCATTTCAAAAAAAGATCATTAATTTTAATTTATTAAAAAATTATTATTCCAAAACATATCCCAAAATTAATTTAATCTAATTTCAATCACATTTTTAAAATCTGATCAATATATTATATTTATTATCCCAACATTCAAACACATCACTCTAAAAAACATTCCATCGAGTTCATATTTTAATTATTTCCTTAAAAATCTATAAACTTATATATTACTCTTAATATTTTTAAATTTTACTCAATTCCATTCTTATTTAAATCTGTAAACATCCACATGAATTAATAAAACACCTTTATAACACTTCAGTAAATTTAAGAATTTTAAAATAAATTATATGATGAAAATCCCTAATTTCTATCACATAACATGGAAAGAAACTTCATATAAAACATCTCTACAAACCTCCCTCTATAAACCTTTAACTAAAATATTCCCATATTTAAACCACATACATGATTCAACCATTTAAACCATGTTATATAAAACATTATTAAACAATTTGATCATTACAAGAAAAATTTAAACTCTAAATAAATGTGAAACGTCATTTAAAACATTATTTTCATATCCAATAATGATATAATAGTTTTTAAAAACCTTTATGAATTGAAATTGGTTAATTATCACCCAAAAAACACATTTCATAATCTAATTTTAGAACATTAAGTATAATTTTAACATATTAATTCAATAATAAACACATCGACCAATTATAAACATTATTTCATAAAATAATCCCATTCATTTATAAGGAATGATTATTAAGAAATTTAGAATCATAGATTCAGAATAATATTTCAATAAAATAAACCATTACTTAAGATTCTCTTTAACTATGAACATTATTTAATCACATGTATTATTTTACTCCAGGGAATATTCATCACTTAATCATTTAAACAGAAGTTCACAATTTAATTTCATGTGAATTTTTTATAATTAATTATAAAAAAACATTTATTTAATTTCCTCTAGAATTAATAAGAAATTTCATGCCAAATAATCACAATATTATTAAATTATAATATCACAACAACCAAAATACACTTGACTGATAAAATTATAACCTAAAAAAGGTTCAAGACCATCGACCTTAGGATACAACAAAAATATGTATAAATATTGGAATATTAATTTCTTTCATAACTATAATATAACAAAATCCATCCAAAATTAGAATAAAAATGAGAATTAAAACATAGATGAAACTAAAACCCAATTATATTAAACAAAAACATAGGAAAAAAATTACTAGTCATCTTAGTTCCAACATAAGAAATGGATATTATGCCCATAGATATATGAAGAAAAAAACACCAAATGAGTTTTGGGAGAGATTAAGATATAATTAGAGGAAAAAGGATAATATCATGGTGTAAAAGGAGAAAATTTTATAAATTTAATTAAAAAATCCTAATCCATAATTAAAAAAAATCCCTATATTAAAAATGGGGTTGTGAAAAACCACTACATTTCTAGTGGGATCCCAATAGAATTTCAACTCCAAAAAACCTTGAAACCCTTAATAAAATGAAAAAACCCTAAAACTCCAAAAGACCCAAAAGACTGTGAAAAACCTAAAAACCCAAAAAACCCAAGAAAACCCCTAAAACCCATCAAAATCCCTAAAACCCCTAAAAACCACAAAACCATAAAAATCTTAAAAATCCAAAAAAAATCCATAAAAACATAAAAAAAACCTTAAAACCTAGAAAACCACTGAAAACCTTAAAACCCCTTAAAACATTTAAAACCCAAAAACCCACTAAATATTTAAAAACCATTAAAACCCCTAAAAATTACAAAAACATTAAAAAACTATGAGAAAACCAGTAAACCCCTAAAAACGTTAAAACTCCTAAAATATAAAAAGACCCTAAAATCATGAAAACCTTAAAAACCCCTAAAATCCTAAAATACATAAAATCTCCAAAAAATATTAAAACCACAAAAATCCTAAAAATCCCCAAATATCTCTAAAAACTTTAAAAACCCTGAAAAACCCCTGAAAATGAAAAAAAAACCCTAAAAACCCTAAAAAAACCCAAAAATCTCAAAAAAACCCAAAAGACCCTAAAAACCTCAAAAAAACCGAAAAGACCCTAAAAACCCTTAAAATCCTTAAAAACCCTAAAATCCATAAAAACATAAAAATTGTTAAAAAACCCTGAAAAAATAAAAAAACCTAAAAACCCCATCAAACCATAAAAACCACTAAAACTATAAAAACCAAAAAAAAATCATAAAACCCACAAAAACTATAAAAAAACCTTAAAACTCCTAAAAAAGTAAAAAATGTTAAAAAGCTCCAAAATAACTTAAAATTGTTAAAAACAAAAAAAAACCATAAAAACTCAAAAGGATCCAAAAAAACCCTAAAACCCTAAAAAACTTTGAAAACCCTTAAAATCCCTAAAACACTAAAAAAACTTAAAAAAATAAAAATTATCAAAAATCCCCAAATACCATGAAAAAGTAAAAAACCCTAAAAACACTAAAACCCCCTAAAAACCATTTCACCCCCCAAAAACCTTAAAAACCCTAAATACCCATAAAAACCCTAAAATCCACTAAAAATCTAAAAACCTTAAAACCTTTGAAAATGTTAAAAACTCTAAAAACCCTTAATAACCCTAAGAAACTTTTAAAAACCCTAAAAACCCAAAAAGACCTAAAATACCAGAAAACCATAAAAACCAAAAAATCCATAAAACCCTTAAAAACATAAAAACCATAAAACCCCCTAAAATCCTTAAAATCTAGGAATCTATAAAAACCTAAAACCCTTAAAAACCACAAAAACCCATGAAAATTTTAAAATGTCTAAATACCCATAAAAACCACTGAAAACTTTAAAACCCCTCAAACCCCCAAAGAACGTTTAAAATGTTAAAAAATCTAAAAAATACTAAAAACTAAAAAAACTGCAAAAACCCAAATATATCCTAAAAAACTAAAAACCTCTTAAAAACCTCAAAATCGCTAAAACCCTAAAAACCATAAAAATCCTAATAAATACCTAAACATCCTTGAAAATATAAAAACCCCTAAAAACCATGAAAAACACCCAAAACCCCTAAAACCCATAGAAATCCCTAAAAATCAATAAAAACCCTAAAACTGCTAAAAACTCTAAAATCCATTAAAATCAATAAGAACGTTAAAAAACTCTAAAAACCCTTAAAACCCAAAAAAAACTCAAGAATCTCAAAAGACCCTAAAACCCATGAAAAGCCCTAAAAATCCAAAAAACCCCTAAAAACCCATAAAAACTATAAAAATTCCTAAAAACCCTAAAAATCCTAAAATAATTAAAAACCATAAAAATCCTAAAAAACCATAAAAGATCCCTAAAAACGTAAAAAACTATAAAAATATTGAACACCCCATAAAACCATAAAACCCCTCAAATACATAAAAACCCGAAAAACCCATAAAAACCCTAAAAATCCAATAAAAATCTAAAAACCCTTTAAGCCCTTAAAAATTTGCCAATGTTAAAAAGATCTAAAAACTTTAAAAACCATAAAAAACTCAAAAAACCCCTAAAAGACCCAAAAAACCATGAAAACTCCTAAAACCTCTGAAACCCCCTAAATACACTCAAAATACCTAATAACCCTAAAAAGTCTTAAAAATCATAACAATCTTAAAAAATACCTAAAAATCCTTGAAAATGTTAAAACCTATAGAAATCATCAAAACCCCCTAAAAACCATAAAAACCCCCAAAACCCAAAAAAATCAATAAAACCCCTAAAAATCACTAAAAACTATAAAAACACATAAAACCCAAAAAAAATGTTAAAAATGTTAAAAAATCTAAAAACCAATAAAAATGATTAAAACTCAAAAAACCCTAAAAACCTAAAAAGACAACAAAACCCATAAATCCCTAAAAACTATAAAAACCTTGAAAATCATAAAAACCAACAAAATCCCTAAAATCCCTAAAAACCCTAAAACCCATAAAAATCCTAAAAATACCTAAAAACATAAAAACCCTAAAACCCTAAAAACCCCCTTAAAACTATAAAACTCATGATAACCTTAGAAAACCCTGAAAACTAATAAAGGCCCTAAAAACACTAAAAAATCTAAGGTCCATTAAACCCCTAAAAATATTAAAAATGTTAAAAAACTATAAAAACCATAAAACTCCTAAAATACACAAAAAATTAAAAACCAAAAAATACTTAAATCCTTGAAATCCTCTACAAACCCTAAAACCCCTTTAAAATCCCTAAAAATACTAAAAACCATAAAAACCCTAAAAATATCTGAAAATTTAAAGACCCTAAATATTATGAAAACCCCCTCAAAACCATAAAATCCCATAAAATATAAAAAAACCCAAAAATGAATAAAAACCCTAAAAACTAGCTAAAACTCTAAAAACCCATCAAACCCTGAAAAATGTTAAAAATGTTAAAAAACCATAAAAACCATAAAAACTCAAAAAAAAACCTTAAAACCCAAAGGACTATAAAAACCCTGAAAACCCCTAAAATGATAAGGAACCCTAAAAACCATAAAAAACCCTCAAAATCTGTAAAACCCCCAATAACCCTGAAAAACATAAAAATCATAAAATCCCTAAAAATACATGAAATATTAAAAAACCCTAAAAACCATGAGAAGCCCCTGAAAACCATAAAAACCCCTAAAACCCTTTTAAACCCCTAAAACCACTAAAAACTCTAAAAACCCTTTGTTTGGTCAGGATTTTTAGGTATGGGATGGGTTTTCACTAATTGGGTTACCATTGTCACTTTTCCCAGAAACTCCTATGGTTCCCCCATTTGGAGTTGGGTATAGACCTACATTCTAAAGCCCAGTAGTCATATGAGTTTTCAAACCTATATACTCTTGGGGACACACATTGGTCGAGAGTATGGGAGGTTGGGATCATCGCACCCTTTAGAGGGGGGAATTATTGCCTACTCCAAGACTCTCTTATAGATTTAAGATATGTGTGTGAATCTCTTTTGAATCCTAATATGGGACTGGTTACCTTGAAAAAATGGTTCATTGGTTAACTATCTTGTTAAACAAAGAAAGTGAGTCCCATTGATGAATTGAGGGAAGTGTGATCTCATTAGTGAAACCATCTGTATGTATCTGAGGTTCTTCATCCTTCCCCTTAATGGTGAATAACCACTTTATTCACTGAAGCTGTATGAAAAAATGCTTCAGAATGTGCTTCTATATGAGGAGGTGATTAATATTCTGAGGAGGTGATTTATCCATTATGAGGTGTCCTAAGTATATTGGTTATTATAGGAATTAAAACCCATATATTTCATTAATATCATGCAGTTTAGCATCATATAGAGAGGACATATGCACGAGTACTCAGACACCAAACATTTGAGCATGGGTCACAAGGAGACGTCCTATGTATCCTGATTAAGGAAAGAATCAGAGTCATGGTAGTTCAATTATTCCCTTGGGACTATCCCCAAGGTATATCCCCTTATATAATGGGTGATCAAATCATACCACTAATCAGGGCTTACATACTGGGATTGCCCTTGTGAGTGGATATTCATGATGTCCAATGAGATGTCCATTACATCTCCTTAAGCCCATGTGATCTATGCTCGATATGAGAAATAAGGGGGAATAGATGATTAGTCTCATGGAATATATATATGGGACTTGTATGCTGGGACAGTCCTTGTGATATTTGGTATAGATCTCAGACCTTTGAAAGACATCCTACGTATCTCAGTTATGGTGGAAATCAAAGTTATCATAATTAATTTTCCCCTTAACCCGCTGGTAGGCTAAGGTGGATGATCACACTCAAAGACATTATGACCATCCTTGAGGTTTCAAGAATTCTAAGGGATCATACCAAGATGTATTCCCTATTGATTGGGGAGCTACAATATGATGTAGGTAGTTGGGGCTTACACACTGAGGTTTCCCTTGTAACCGTGCAGTGTATAGTGGAGATTCCATGATCAGTGATACTCCCTAAGCTCACATAATCTATACTCATTGTGATAAACAAGGTTTAACAAGTGATAAATTTCATTACATTGGATAAGGGCTTGGATACTGGGATCACCTAGGATAATCAGTATGGATCTCAAACCTTGATGAGGTGGCCTATGTATCCTAAATATGGTAGGAATCAAAGATGTCATAGTTCCCTTTATATTGGGGATTACACACTGAGGATTCCCTTGTATTTGGGGCTTACACACTGAGTATGGATAGGGCTATCAAATCCTATGAAGCCCTTATATCCTACCCTGGTTGTCTAGAGGGTGTCGCATGACCCCGTTGACTTATCCATAGGACATCGCATGACATAGTTGGCTTGTCTGGGAAACTATCGCATGACCTGTCATGAAACATATAGAGGGTGTCAAAAGAGTTAGTGTGACATAGTCCAAATGATGTTGTGTTTCCTATATAACATCTCTAAAGGTCATCATGATACCTGACCATTATGTCTGGAGGGTGTCGCGAATCATGGGTGACTTTCCCAAGGGGTGTCGTAGGTCTCAATTCACTTTCCTAGAGGGTGTCGTGCAAGCTTGGTTATCATGACCAGATTCAATATCAAGACTTGACTTATATGAGAAGAAGATATTACATGAGTTTGGAAATGTAACTAAAGGATTCCGTAAGGCTCAGGTGACAGGCCCAGAAGTTTTTTCAATACCAAGGTGGTGTTCCCAGAGGGGTCATGTGACTTGCTTTGACATGCCAGTAGGATTTCGCGTGTCCCAAATAGCATGATGAAGGAATGTCATGAGATCTAGGTGATGTATCTTGGTGTTGTTGTGTGTCCTTGTATGACTCATGAAAAGCACATGATGGATATCTAGCATGTCTTTCATTTAAGTCTTTCAATTTTGATCTCGGTTTTAGCCCTTATATTGAGAACGCCTTAGGTTTGTTTAATATCATTTTATTTTATGTCTCATGTGACCTAGAAGACATGCGGTATGTTCTTCTCACACCTTTCTAGTATCCCTTCATGTGATCTATAAAAGATCACGTGAAGTAACTTATTTATGGTGCATGATTTCTCCATCTAGTCACTGGTATATTACATAATAGAAAGTTGGTCGGTCGCAAGGTCAGTTTCTTCGAGAAGTCTACTTAGATGCTTGGGACTCTTTCACTCAAGATTTTCCTTCACATAGTATATTTTGATCTTTGAGATAAAAAAAATCCAACCCCATATTTGAGCTTGGGGTGGGGAATTTATAAGTCTCGTTATCCCAAATGTTCACTAGTTTTCACGATGTATCTGGCACAGATCCAAGCTGGAGTCAACAAAGTGGGACGACACTACACAGTTTCATGAGTCTCTATCATGGGTCATTCTGAGTGTGTCACCTTATTTTCAATGGTCGCAGTTCTCTGTAGTCAACTCTTCCTTTATCATATTATTGTCAATTAATTAAGACTTGTTTGATCATGTAGGCATATCAAAATACTTTTCATCTTTTCATATGGACATGACTAAGGGACTTTGTGAGATCCAAGGATCCTATTAAAATGAATTCACAAAATGCATGATGACTTTTCTAAGACTTTTTGTTAGACAAGGGTGATTTTTCCAGGGGTATCATTGTTAGAGTTGGTGTCCTGAGAACCAACTTTTTGTACTTTGATTACATGGATGTACACTTATTATATAGTGTTAGTTGTTCTGCATGACTATAATATAATAATGTCCTGGATTATTTGTTGCATTAATAAGTTCATGGAAGATCCCCTCTATGATGAGAACCTTGAAATGCTATAACAATATTCTTAAATAAAGTTCATTGGTTGGATGACATACTATGATAGGACATATAGTATACAGACCGTTATGTGTGAGTACTCGTAAGAAGACGAGAATCTCTCTCATGGAGTTCGCACTTATTAATCTCCAAGATGGTAGATTATGAGAACAGACTCGCTAGTAGTAATTCGGTATGTCTTGGTGTCATCAGATATTGATATCTGTGAGTGTTTGTAATTGTCCTTAGACTAGAATATTATCATTAACTCATGTCATGACTGGCGCACTTAGATTTGTTACCGAAAACTGTCACGTAGAAAGTTGGATGGAAGTAGGGTACGTTGGGTGCATCATGAATGACATGTTTTTAATGGATAAGTCGAGGAAGGATTTGTCCCTTCCATATTTATGGAAGTAGATATCTCAGGTACTTTTATTGAAATAGAACTGTCGCTCAAATTCCATGGCCATGGTGTAACGATGAGTTTATTTCTGGAATTCAAAGAATGACAGATCAAGCATATAAGTTTATAACACTGCCATGAAACCTGCTTGATGAGATATTGAGAAAAAGGGATTAAATTACACAGTAAGAGTTCGTATGAGGTGACACATCAATGTGGTGTCAACTTCTTTCTTTTAGGTTCCTTGACCTTTTGCTAGACAGTAATCTTGGACTTTAGGCAAGCCCACCTAATTCCAACAAGAAAGAGGACTAGAGGGTCACACACTAAGTGTATCCAAGTATCTCAAGTAGAATAAATATTATTCCCATACGTGGTTTAATAATTATTCCAGGAAGCCTAAATCGTTTTAATATTGGAGGAAGAATAAAATGAAAACAAGTACATGTCGTGTATTAATGATTCCACGTCGTGTAGTTTTTATTTTAAAAACAAGTACACACCATGTATTAATGATTACATTCGATGTAGTTTTTATTTTGGAAAGGAAATGTAAAACAAGTACATGTCGTGTATTAATGATTACACGCCATGTAGTTTTATGAAAAACAAGTACACTCCGTGTATTAATAAATACACACCGTGTAGTTTTTCCAGTCAGGATTTTGAGGATATAATATTTTTTTATTAAATGATATTTATTATAATCAGTGTGGGCGCATGTCAAGGAATTAATAATTAGACATGGGGTTTTTCAATAAGAGTTAATGAAATAAATAAAACACGTAACGTGTTTATTTATTGTCATAACTCTATAGCCTCAAACCCGATTATAAATATCCTCACAACCCCAACACTTTTTCCCAATCATTGTGCACAACAATTCTGGAGAATTCTTTCAAGGCCGAAAGAACCTCTTCCTCCAAGAAAGCTCTCAAGACCGAGAGAGATCCTCTTCCATCAGATCAAGACGATCTAAGGTGGACAACGCAAGCAAATGTTTCTCCACACTAGCACCCGGAGACTCTTTTGGCGACGTCCAGAGATATGAGGTGCATGTGTGGATCACCGCTAGAGGAATTCTACACTTGGCTTCTGTGACGCAACGACAAATCACATCAGAATGTGATCAAGAATATAAAAAAATAAAGAACACCCAAAAGGTACTTCTTGTCAATTAATTAAATTAATTATAATCAACCTGTGACGATCCACTTTTGTGGTTCTAGGACCTTTCTTCTTCTTTGTCTATTTCTGTGAATCGATCCATGGAGACTGGCGTTTATCGTCGTATTGATCCCAGATTGATCGTTGATAATGAAAAAAAATACAAGTGGGAACATCCACCCACGATCTTCTGCTGCATCTGGAACCTTAAATTGGTATCAGAGGGAGGTTACAACATTGATTATAGTTATTTAATTTTCATTGATAATTTACGCATTTATATTTGATTCAATTCAAGATAAATCATTCTATGAAACTGAATGAACGAGATCTGTTCTTCCTCCTTCGTTTCTCAATTCACATCAAAGAAATAAACTTTTAATTTTAATTTTGATTAAATTAAAAATGAGTAACTCATCTGGAGGAGATTCTCTTTCTGTCTGTACAACAAAAGAATACACGGCGTGTAGTTAAAACTACAATCTGTGTACTTAGGTTCAACAAACCGGTACTGGTCCGCCAAACCACACCATGTGAATTGAGTATACCTAAGTGTTTATCACACCATGTTGACCAGAATTGAACGGCGCATAGAAACCAGAATACATGGCGTGTATGTCGAATCAACACGCCGTGTAGTCTGATCTGGTCCATGTGAAACCATGTACAAGGAGAAGCCATGTTCCACGTACATGGGATTTCTAGGTCAGTAACCATGTAAGAAGTAATTACACGTCATGTTAGATTAATCTACATGTCGTGTACTCCAAAATTTCCAAAGTATAGAAAACACGCCAAAGCCCCCGGTGTGTACTTTGGATAAAGGATGAAAAATACACGCCATGTAATATATCCTACAGACCATATACTTTCTAGAAATAGTATTTCACTAGGTTTTATCCAAAAGTAAAAAGACCTATACAAGGAATTTGGATGAGAAGAATCTCAAGGAAATTCAAAAAGGATTTTAAGACAAAGAATTGATTAATTATAAGATCATAATTAATTGAATTCAAGCGCAACTTATCTTGAATAAATAAGATGATTAAATGAATTTGAATGATAAATATGTGTGAATGTCATTTCATGCTATGGATGATCAGGAGCTAGACCAAATACCCTTTTTATGTGTGTATGGTTTCATTTAAATTTGTTTAATTTAAATTCGTTGGCATGTGAGCCTTCTTCCAATAAAATGTAGGGCTTACGAGCCCATGGTTTCTTTAATGTAAACCCCATGTAATGGAGGATCTCCCAAGTCAGAGGAGATGGTTCAAAACCCGAATCTGAGGTAAAACCAACCCAAGAAGATACAAAGGTGGACAGGTGGGAGCTGCAAAACACGAACCATCCATTCAAGGTGTTTTTCCCTAGGTCAGGGTTAGCTTATCAAACCGCTAGATAAGCTAACCAAAAGAAGCTCATGATCATGCCATATTATTTTATTTATGTCTGATTGCATGGTTTATTTATTATGTATGTGTTATCGTGATCACATAATTAATGAAATAAAAAATCATGCAAAGATGGAATAAAATAAAATCCAGACTATGCGTAAACATTATCAGAACATAGTTAATCACTTAAGAAATCATCACTTAATATTAACAAGCATGTAATAATGAAAAACAACGCATAAAGAATAAAATCCCTCAAATACCATATTAAGTCAGACCAAACCTTCTGTTACTTGATTAAGGGTAAGACTCAATTAAACTATGTGTTTGACCAACCCTTGTTGGGACACTTTTATAAAGGAAGCTCTTATGAAAGTTTTGGGTTGACTTAAAATTTTACATCAAGAGGAGTGGCCCTTTCTAGACTTGTTGTAAGATGGAGGCAAGTGTTAAGGAAATCCAAGTCAGGATTTCAGGATTGGGGAGTTCACTCAACAGATCAAGGAACTGTAAGCTCACACTTGGCAAAGACCTTCCTACCTAAATACCTTCAAATTTCTTGACCAACCCTTGTTGGGGTTATGCGAAGGGGAATATGGATCCTTGCCACTAGAATGTCAAAGAAACTGGACATTATAAGTTCAATGGTGAGGGACATTGGGACTTGATAAAATAGTGGGAGACTTAATAAAATTTATTATTTCTCATAAAATGTAATCAAGAAAGTACTGATAAATATGCTCTTTTAATTTTTAGAATCAATATGAAAAACTCATCAACCACCTGTTCTCTACGATCAATTCTGGATAAAGACAATATCCTCACCGGTAATAACTTTCAGGAATGGTTTAGGCACCTTCATTTTATCCTATTTCATGAATGAAAGTATTACGTGATGGATTCCTCACTTCCTGATTCTCCTACCCAAGGGGTGAGTGATGAAGATTTTCTAGTCTATGATCAACATTTGAGCGATGCACTCGATGTTCAATATTTGATTCTATCAAGTGATCTCATGAAGTCTCATGAGGACATGGTTGCCTATATCATGCTCGAGAACCTCCATGGTCTATACCAGGATAGAGAAAGACATGAAAGGTTTGAGATCTCCAAGGCTCTATTTCAGAGAAAGCTTGGAGAGGGTGCCCCAATTGGGCCTCATATAGTCAATCTCATTGGATACATTGAGTACTTAGAGGTTCTAGGGTTTAAAATCCTCGAGGAACTGGGTACTGATCTCATTCTCACATCACTCCCCAAGAGCTTCTCTAACTTTTGTGAAAATTTCAACATGAACAACATTGAGAAGTCTCTATCTGATCTTCTTATCCTTGTTCGCCAAGTGGACAATGATATGAAGCGTGAAAAGCCTTCTGTCCTTATGGGGAATAAAAGGAAAGGGAAGGAAAAGAGATTTAAGCCCAAGGCTTCTTCAAGGCCTTCCAAGAAAAGGAAGATCAAAGGGGAGGCAAGAGAACAGGATGCTATTTGTTTTGCATGTGGCAAGAAGGGCCACTGGAAGAAAAATTGTACCCAGCCAAAGAAGCAAGGGGAAGCTTCAGGTGTGTTTGTTATCGAATGCAATCTATCTATTTCTAAAAATTGGGTATTAGATACTGATTTTGTTTCTCACATCTGTATCCAAATATAGGAACCAAGTATATTTAGAAATATTGACCGAGGTGAGGTAGATCTGCGAGCAACCAACGGAGCCAGACTCGCTGCTATAGTTGTTGGAGACTACCACCTCACATTGCCTACTGGGATGGTCTTGGTTTTGAAAGAATTTTATTATGTACCCTCTATAACCAAAAAAATTATTTTAGTATCCAGATTAGATACTAATGGATTCATCTTTAAGTTTGGATGTGGATGTTGCTACTTTTATAAAGATAGAATTTGTTTTGGTAGGGAACATTTATATAATGGCCTTTATGTGTTAGACTACACAAACCAAGTAATGGCAATCGATGACAAATTAAATTCACATGACTCATACCAAAACCAACTTTGGAATCACCGGCTAGGTCATGTCAATGAGAAAAGTTTGACAAAATTACATCAAGATGGATATTTAGATTCTTTCGAACTAAAACCACTTGGTGTATGTCATGTATGCCTACAAGGTAAAATGACCAAAGCCCCATTTAGTGGGAAAGGTGAAAGGGATAAAGATCTTCTAGAATTAGTTCACACAGATGTGTGTGGACCATTTCCTATTGAATCAAGGGGTGGGTTCTAGTACTTCATAACTTTTACTGATGATTTTAGTAGATATGGATATATTTACTTAATGAGGTATAAGTCAGATTCTTTTGATTGGTTCAAATAATATAAGAATGAAGTTGAGAACCAGCTTGGTAAGAAGATTATGAAACTCCTCTTAGACAGTGGAGGAGAATATCTTAATCGGGACTTCGTTGATTTCTTATGGGATTTTGGGATTCTATCTCAACTCACACCTCCTAACACGCCTCAGTGGAATGGCGTAAGTGAAAGGAGTAACTCCACCATGTTGGACATGGTGAGATCAATGGTGAGTCATGCGAGTCTTCCATTATCCTTTTGGGGATATGCATTACAAACAGCAGCACACATACTAAATCAAGTACCAACTAAATTGATAAATGGTATTCCATACGAATTATGGAGTGGACGCAAATCCATGTTATCAAATTTACATGTGTGGGGTATCAAAGCATTTATAAGGCCTCTTCAGGTAATAATATTTCACCCCGAGGCACAAAGTGTATCTTTATAGGATATCCCAAAAAAACAAGGGGATATTACCTATACAACCCCTCAGATAAAAAGGTAACAGTGGAAAGACACGCTATATTCCTTGAGAGGGAGCACATCACCAAAAGAGATAGTGGGAGTGAGATAGACTTCTATGAAGTCGAGGCTCAAGATATATAGGAGTTGGTACAAGAATAGATTCTACAAAGCCCTGTGGAAGAAAAATCTGTTCTAGAGACACAAGAACTGTGTAGGAGCATGAGAGAGGTGAGAGAATTAGAACGATATGGTTTTCTTTTCACTGAGGATAGTGACTCATTATTGGTTGACAATGATGATCCTCTTACCTAAAAGGAAGCAGTTGAAGGAACAGACATTGCCAAGTGGTAGGAAGCCATGAATTCTGAAATGGATTCCATGTACCAAAACCAAGTATGGATTTTGGTAGATCCTCTAGTTGATGTAAATCCTATTGGTAATAAATGGGTATTCAAGAAGAAACTTGACATGGAGAGGTAATTCAGCACCTATAAGGCATGACTGGTTGCCAAAGGTTTTAGACAGTGTCAAGGAATTGACTATGATGAAACTTTTTCACCAGTTGCGATGTTGAAATCCGTCATAATCCTATTGGAAATTATCTCTTACCATGACTATGAAATTTTTAAAATGGATGTCAAAATAGCATTACTTAATGGGAACCTCCAAGGAGATGTCTACATGACACAACCTGAAGGGTTTGGGACTCCAAAGGATGCCAACAAGGTATGTAAGTTGCAGAAATCCATTTATTGATTAAACCAAGCATCAAGGTCATGGAACATTCGTTTTTATGAACCCGTGACGGAATTTGGCTTTGTTAAGAATGAATGTGAGCCTTGTATCTACAAAAGGTTTAGTGGAAGTGCAGTCGTTTTCCTAATAGTATATGTTGATGACATATTACTAATTGGAAATGAAGTACCTGTCTTACAGTCAGTTAAGGCATGGTTAGATAAATTCTTCTCTATGAAAGACTTGGGCAAGGCAGCATATATTCTTGGGATCAAGATCCATCGTGATAGATCCAAGAGAATGTTGTTCCTGAGTCAAAGTACATACATTGAAAAGATACTGAAGAGATTCAGTATGGAATAGTCCAAGATGGGATTTTTGTCAGTGTCACATGGCATTCATCTTTGCAAGAAAATGTGTCCTCAGACACATGAGGAAAGAGAGAAAATGTCAAGGATCCCTTACGCATCCGTGATTGGGTTAGTCATGTATTCTAAGCTATATACAAGGCTATATGTTGCTTACGCATTAAGTGCGGTAGGCAGATATCAAGCTGATCCAGGAGACCACCAACGGATGGTAGTCAAGACTATCCTTAAGTATCTGAGGCGTACTAAGGATATGTTCCTAGTTTATGGAGTATATGAGGAACTAGTCATCATAGTACATATAGATGTTAGTTTCTAGATTGATCAAGATGACATGAAGTCGCAGACTGGATACATCTTCGGTTTGAATGGAGGTGCAGTGAGCGGGAAGAGCTCAAAGCAAGGTGTGGTTGCAGATTCTATAGTAGAGTCTAAGTATATCGCAGCTTCTGAGGTAGCTAAAGAAGCAGTATGGATGTGAAGCTTCGTCCAAGATATGGATGTAGTACCTATCAGTAAAGATCCTATCACACTCTATTGTGATAATACTGTAGTGGTGGCACTTAAAAAATAGCCAAGGTCACATCAGTAGACAAAGCACATACTTCAGAAGTATCATCTCTTGAGGGATTTTTCTCAGAGAGGTGAAGTTGCAGTGAGTATTATTTCAATGGAAGACAACGTGGAGGACCCCTTGACTAAAGCCTTGACTCAGCAGAAACAAGATCATCATGTGAGGTCTAGCGGACTAAAAGTCATAGGCAGTTGGCTTTAGTCCAAGTGGGATTTTGTTAGAGTTGGTGTCCTGAGAACCAACTGTTTGTACTTTGATTACATGAATGTACACTTATTATATATTGTTCATTGTTCTGCATGAATATAATATAATAATGTCATGGAATATTTGTTGCATTAATAAGGTCATGGAAGATCCCCGCTATGATTAGAACCTTGAAATGCTATAACAATATTCTTAAATAAAGTTCTACGGTTGGATGACAGACTATGATAGGACACATAGTATACAAACCATCATGTGAGAGTACTTGTAAGAAGACAAGACTCTCTCTCATGGAGTTCACACTTGGTAATCTCCAAGATGGGAGATTATGAGAACAGACTTTCCAATAGTAATTCCTCATGTGTTGGTGTCATCGGATATTGCTATCTGCGAGTGTGTGTAATGGTCCTTATACTGGAAGATTATCATTAACTCATTTCATGACTCATGCACTTAGATTTGCAGATGAAAACCATCACGTAGACAGTTAGCTGGAAGTAGGGTACGTTGGGTGTGTCATGAATGACATGTTGTTAATGGATAAGTCAAGGAAGTATTTTTCCCTTCCATATTTATGGAAGTAGATATCTCGGGTCCTTTTATTCAAATAGAACTGTCGCTCAAATTCCATGGCCATAGTGTAACGACGAGTTTATTTCTGGAAGTCTAAGAATGACAGATCAAGCATATAGGTTTATGACACTGCCATGAAACCTGATTGATGAGATATTAAGACAAAGGGATTAAATTACATAATAAGAATTCATATGAGGTGACACATCAATTTTGCATCAACTTCTTTCTCTTGGGTGCCTTGACCTGTTGCTAGACGGTAATCTTGGACTTTAGGCAAGCCCGCCTAATGCCAACGAGAAAGAGGCCTAGAGGGTCACACACTAAGTGTATCCAAGTATCTCAAGCAGAATAAAGATTATTCCCATATGTGGTTTAATAATTATTCAAGGAAGCCTAAATATTTTTAATGTTGGAGGAAGAATAAAATGAAAACAATTACATGTCGTGTATTAATGATTCCACGTCATGTAGTTTTTATTTTGAAAACAAGTACACACCGTGTATTAATGATTACACACCGTGTAGTTTTTATTTTGGAAAGGAAATGTAAAACAAGTACATTCTGTGTATTAATGATTACACGCCGTGTAGTTTTATTAAAAACAAGTACGCGCTGTGTATTAATAAATACACGCTATGTAGTTTTTCCGGTCGGGATTTTGAGGATATAATATTGTTTTATTAAATGATATTTATTATAATCAGCATGGGCGCATATCAAAAAATTAATAATTTGACATGGGGGTTTTCAATAAGAGTTAATGAAATAAATAAAACGTATAACGCGTTTATTTATTGTCATAACTTTATAGCCTCAAACCCGATTATAAATATCCTCACAACCCCAACACTTTTCCCCAATCGTTGTGCACAAAAATTCTGTAGAATTATTTCAAGGCCGAAAGAACCTCTTCCTCCAAGAACACTCTAAAGACCGAGAGAGATCCTCTTCCATCAGATCAAGACGATCTAAGGTGGACAACGCAAGCAAAGGTTTCTCCACGCTAGCACCCGGAGACTCCTTTGGCGACGTCCAGAGATACAAGGTGCACGTTTGGATCACTGCTAGAGGAATTCTACACTTATATTCTGCAACGCAATGACGAATCACATCGGAACATGATCAATAATATCAATGATGAAATAACACTCAAAAGGTACTTCTTGTCAATTAATTAAATTAATTATAATCAACCTGTGACGATCCACTTTTTTGGTTACGGGACCTTTCTTCTTCTTTGTCTATTTCTGTGAATCGATCTATGGAGATTGGCGTTTATCGTCGTATTGATCCCGAATTGATCATTGATAATGAAAAAAATCCAAGTGGTCACATCCACCCATGAGCTTTCACTGCACCCGGAACCTTCACTCATGGGACAGCATTGTGGAATTCCATGGAACGTTGCAAGCATTTTACGACCATGAGTACCTTCCTCTTATTCTCTATTTTATTTCCTTTTTTTATGTGACAAATTTTAGGATTCATGATAGATTTCATAAGTAATGTTAGGGAAAATTACTCTATTTTTTATTGATGCATTGCATGACCAATATGAACCATATGGGGGTGTGTGAGCTTGTCATGGAAAAATCCAACCTTTTGTCCTTAGAGTGCTAAAGGGGGCATGGAGTTTCTTGGATATACCTGAGGACCTCTGTGTGGTGTGGTTGATAAGACAAAGGTATTTCTTGAGATGTGGAAGACATGTTTCTGAGGTCTTTTGGTGCCTTACAGTTCACTAAGGGCATGCTTCATGTCCTTCATCTATAGAGAGTACCTCTCACCTCCTCTCCTTTATCACCTTTTTTTATTTTACAATGGTTCAAGGGTTATGATAATTCTCATGAGTAATGTAAAATACATTTACTTGATTTTATTAAGATGTCTCTCATGAACAATATGGGTCATATAGGGGTGTTTGTTCATATTTTTAGGAAAATATATCCATTTTTACTTAGGTTTTCAAAGGGGAAGCATTGAGTTTCATGGACATACCCGAGGACCTTCGTGCGGTGAGGATGACAAGCCTAAAGTCTTTCTAAAGGTGAGGCAGACATGTCATCGAGATCTCACATCATCTTACAGATCACCAGGGGTATGCCAAATGTCCTTCAGTAATTGAAAGAACCTCTCACCTCCTCCTCGTTATCTACTTTGTTTTATTTTAAAAAGGTTTGGTATTTATGTGAATTTTTATAAGTATTATCAAGGAAATTTATCCTTTCGAATGATGTCACAAAAAATGAGATTTACGGCCACTGGGGGTCTCTTCCTTTGGATATTACTACCCTTAATTCTTGGGGTAATTTCAGATAGTTTGTGAGGAACATGCCAATGAAAATCCAATCATCCTGGGGGCACTCATTTGTTTGTCATCATGTGGCCACTGGTTGTCCAGATATCCTTCATAATAGTAGTAAGGTTCTTTCAAGGGGACTCTTATAGGATTCACCATAGGTTATGAACTATGCATAGAATCTTTACGTTACCCTGAAATGGTCACGTGATCATGAGTCCGTTGGAGGCTCAAGAAATTTGTGAGTCATGGTTCCTTTTCTTTTGGGGGGAAGTCAATTCCCTTATCTAGGAATTCCTTCTTTTATGAATTTTATTATGGTCATTTGGTGAGAATCAACAAATTCCCCCCATCATGAGCGATGTTTTCAGGGACAAGGACTTGATTATGAGGAAAATTAATTCCCTCCTGAGTCTTTTGAGATGTCGCAAACTAGTATCTTATGTGACCTTTGGTCTATAGGGTGATGCTTGGTAATCTGTAAAATGTCCTATATATAGGGGTGGATGAAAATTCATTCTTCCTGTCACCCCTTCTTCAGAGTGCTATTTTTTTTGCCTCCATTGAGTTCCACCATCGCGAGACCGTTCCCTGAGTCCTGATTGAGAGCTCCATTTACGAGCTTATGTCGTTGGTTAGTTTCGTCATAGTTCTCCTGCAAGATTTGTTTCTTGGTTAGAAATTTGTCTAATCCAATTGAAAATAATAATTTGGTAACTTCTCAAACTTTTTTTATGAGGTTTGTGGTTGTCTTGAGGACTTTGCGAGATATTCTAGATAAATCATTCGATCTCTTGTGACTCACATGACCATTTTCAGGTCACATGGTCATGTGTCTCTAAGGGGATCATGTGGTTATCGTGATTCCCTATGAGTGTTATGCGAACCATGATTTCTCTAGATATCAGGCAATTCACAAACTTCCTATGTTGTTTGAGAATACCCTAGTGAGTCATGCGATGCTCCTAATTCCACTGGTCCTCATATTGCTTTGAAAATGTTTATTTTATTCATCTAACTTGTTTCCCTTACTTATTTTTAGATGGATTTCAGTCTTCAATAAGGTCCCTCGATGGAGGCCAATCAAAGGTCCATGATCTCCAGAAATCATAATGTCGATCCCTGCTACCGTGTGCATACTAATAATGAGACCCTGAGGAGGTTCATTTCCCCCAACATCCAAAATTATGCCTTATCTCATCAGATTCTTCTGTACGGGATTTGTTTACTGGATGATGATACCATTCCCCCTCCAGATTTTAATCTTCCATCATGTTGGGTTTCTAGTTCTCTTGACTACATGAAAAAAAAAATTACTAAGAATAGTTGGTTAGTTATATCTTGATATCAAGTTTTGTCTTATCTATTGTCCAACTCTCCTCTGAGTACAGACAGCCATGATTTTTCTTAGAAACCTATCACTCAAAGCTATTTGAGCCTCTTTTCTTCTTCTTTGAATAATCTGGGTAGTGGATGGTATTTGAAATGGGATCTTCATCCCAGTGTAAATTTTTCTAATGAATGGGCATGGACATTTTGGTTGAGGAAAATATGTTTGGAGTTTTTTGATGATCTATATAGGTTTTATCATTATGAAGGCATGTGGATCTCTCAATTCATCATTTTCCACTATACTAAACTTCTCAAGGAAATTATTAGTTATTGGTATACTAGGACCAACACATTCTATATTCCTCTTGATGAGGTGGGTATTTTCTTATGTGAAATTCATCAACTCGGTTGTATTTATCCTCTTGGGGAGATGTTTGATGAATTCCTCCTTGTTGCGAATTTCAAGGATGATCCTTAGCATAACCCAGTTTTGGTGAGGGATGTGATCATTATTTTAAGGGATAAATTGAATAAAGATCTTACACCCCCATCATTTATATTTTATCTCCTGATGGCCCTCCATATAATATCAACCTCACCATAAAAAATGTAATTCACTCTAATCCTTCTAATATCCCTGATCACATTATGAAAGTTGTGGACAACTACCCCTTTGTAAATGGGGATGATTTCTTTACTTGGGAGCCTACTCACAATGGTATTTTGGACTCCAAAAACTTCTATAACCATCGTTTCAATAGCTCTCACCCCATTTTTTCATGGTTGAAGCTTATTGACAAGCCTTGGATTAAACCTTCAAGGCTTAACCTTGTTTGTCGCATTGCCCATAAATGTATTCCCACAGAGGTTTTTCTTTAGTCCTTTGGTGTCCAACTATGCTCTAAATGTAAATTATTCCATCAGCACAGGGAGGACACCAGTCATCTTTTTTTGTCTTGTGCTACAGCCTATGCTCTTTGGAATTATGTTACTGACCTTTTTTACTACAGATGGTTATCCTTTGACTCTATTTTATCTCAGATAAAACATTGTGTGGAACTTGAATCTTCGTAGAAAATCAAAAATCTCTTCCTTTCTGTTGTTGCTAAGCTCCTATATGTGATCTGGTATGATAAAAACGCAATTATTCACAACAAATACTCATTCAATCTTAATGCAGTTTGGACGAGGATTCTCATTTCCATTAGGGAAGCATCCCTACTTCAGAAATCCCACTGCGAAAACTCGGTTGGGGACTTTGTGATTCTTCGACGGCTCAAAATCGATGACATATATACTAAGAAGAAGGAATATATCGAGGTGTTTTGGCAAGCACCGATTCCTAGATGGATCAAGATCAACGTAGATGGGGCTTCCAGAGGAAACTTTGGTCCAGCGGGATGTGGGGCCATTTTCAGAGACTCTCTAGGACGATGTCGTGGATGATTCTTTAGGAGTTGTGACAATGCATCTTCTCTTGAAGCAGAAATGATGGTGGTGATTCATGCCATTATTTTTTTCAAGCTTAAAGTATGGAACAACATTTGGATTGAAAGTGACTCTACCACCATTGTGCATGCTATTTGGAATGGGGTGATCCACCTTGTCTGGCCTCTTACCGCACGCTGGTTGAACTGTCTCAATTCCCTTCTTGAAATCAGATACATTTCCACCCATATGTATCATGAAGAAAACATGGTGGTAGATGGCCTTTCCAACAAAGGATTCAACCAATCTATAACATGGAGTGATACTCTACCGGTTGATCTTCTCCCTCAGTTTGATAGATATTGTAATAAGATACCATCATTCTTCTTTTTGTAACTCATCTCTCTTTTTTTAATATATCCATTTTGGTTTTCAAAAAGAATCTTACAATTTTATAACTCATTTATTTCATGGATTGGATAAATATTTTCCTCTATATCAATGGAGTTAGACCAGCCATTATTCGCCCCCGTAGGTGCCCCTCCCAGCATGTCCGTGATAGTGATGGCTCATATTGGGCCATCTTAGAGGCCAGATATTATACCTAGTTGGGATATTGTTTAATATATATGATCTCTCCAAAATTTGGAATGGAAGGTTTTATATCCATGTTCTTGAATGTGTGGCTCTTTTTGTATGGGGTCACACATTCAGGAATTTGTGTTAGTACACTGTTGATGGAAGCGTGAATTGGAGAAGGATGATACCATAACTTGGTAGTACTTATACTTTCATGCCTTTATCAAATGTTGGGTCATATTAAATAAAGTAGAACCCATTATAGGATCAATGGTCCTCTCCAGTTCCTATTTGGTTAGATAGGGGAGTAGTTCCATTATTATGAATATTACAACACTTCTAGGATCCCATATTTCATATCCCATCCTCAATTGTTTTACATCTCTTAGCTCAAGGATATATACCTAAGCCATACTGAGGTTAAGGAAATGTTATTCCACCCTAAAATTTTCAACTTTATCCCCTTTTGTGCACCGGTTGGGCCAATCATTGATGATGGAAGCTACTCCCTTGATGAAAGCTATTATATAATCTCACTTAAATATGGGGTTCACACAGCTAGGGTGGACTAGCTGATCATCTATGATTCATACAAACCATATCAGTTCACTCGAAAATTTGGCTACATTCATAGAGTCTCCATTCTTGCTTTGTTCAGTATTCGAGGGGAGCAACATCCTGGGGTTATTTTCCAATTTTGGAGGATACTAAAACATGAAGACACAGAGGCTAAGATTATGCTTCTACCTGCTGATGCTTTTTCTTCTTTCCTTACCCAGGATTATTACTAGTATTGGGTAATAGATTATCCCAATGGTGTGTTGGTCTAGTTGGTCTGTCATGTGGGCAGGCCTCTTGTGTCACAAATTCCTTTATTAGAGGAAATAATAGGGTTGATCAAAGATCTGGATGAGACATTGAGAAATCAACCTCATTCGGGTGATGATCACTCAGATGGTGAAATAGATTCTGTTGATGAGTTTAATACTTCAACATATGCTATGGATGATGACTATGTTAAAAGAAGATCACATGGGGCTTCTTATTCTATTTCAGCACTGATACGACTAGCTGGTCATCCTTCATCTATGTCTACCTCATTGGCTGTAGAGGATCAATCACATCATAGAATGATATGAGAATAGATTCACACCTTGATTTCTGAGACCCACTTGAAAATATTCTGAAACAAAGGGGAAATCCTTCACCAGTTATTTCATGACTTTGGGGAAGATGGATTCAACCAGCATCCTTTGTATTAAATCATGCATAATATCATCTTGACCTGAAGAAACATGGCCACATATGAAAGGTATTTTCCTGATCTTATAAATGAGTCTTCCCTTTCTAAGAAAATAAGGGATACAATGGAGAAATTAGAGTGGGGTTTCCAGTTTTTATCTGAACTGAAAAATCAGATGAATGATTGGACCATGCAGATATGGAGATATGAGGAGATTATTTCTCATTTGAGTTCCAACCATTAAACATCATCATCCTCATTGGATACTACTCATAGGAGGGTTGAAGAGTTGACTACTCTAGTTGAAGCTCTCCATCCTAGGGAAGAAGTTGAAGAAATGGGGAGAGTGGTACTTCAATGCTCAATTGATGCCTCTCACCAGACTCTTTCAGATATTTTTATTGTAGCTAACTTTATTTTACCATAACTCAACTTTTTTATTGAACTTATTCACCCACATTTTTTTGACGAAGCCTTAGAGAGGCTCTAAAATATGGAGATTCCTCCCTCTTTTTCATACTGTTAATGGATAAATTTTATGAATTATCTATAATGCTAATCATATTTATTCCTTTCATGATGTTTATGATATATGGTTTCTCTAACATTATGAGAATCGCCAAAGATATGCAACATTTTCATAAGATCAAGAAAACCTGAATGTATGTATTTAGAGATTTGGATCACAATAGACTCTTTTTTGAAGAGTAGTCATGAATTCCCACCAACACAAGATTCTATAATGACAATTTGTTCCAGTTATATTGAGATTAATTGATTTCTTTAAGGATAAATGGGTTGAATATATATCCTAGAGGGAGAGTGCTCTATTATTTTCCAAAGTGGATATTATTGGTGAGCATATCTTGATTTTTTTAAGGCAATATAGTTAGCCTTATAAGCTCTCATAGGCTAAATAATTTACATGTGTTTTAGTTTAGGATATTTTAGCTTAGACCTAATATCACTTTAATTTAAGGTATTTTAGCTCGAAACTTCTATTGCTTTAGTAGTCTTTTAGCTCAAAACATCTATTTATTTAGTTTAAATTATTTTATATCAGACCTAATATCTCTTTAGTTTAGGTTCTTTTAGCCCAGACCTTCTATTGCTTTTATTTTAAGCTATTTCATCTCAAACCTAATATCACTTTAGTTTAGGGACTTTTAACTTGGACCTTTTATTACATTAGTTTAAGGTATTTTATCTTGGACCTTCTATTTCTTTAGTTTAAGGTCTTTTATATCAGACCTAATATCGCTTTAGTTTAGTATATTTTAGCTCAGGCCTTATATTTCTTTAGTTTAAGGTCTTTTAGATAGGACCTTCTATTTCTTTAGTTTAAGGAATTTTAGCTTAAACCTAATGTCACTTTAGTTTAGGGTCTTTTATCTTGGACCTTATTTTGATTTTAGTTTAAGGTCTTTTTTCTCAAACCTAATAATGATTTAGTTTATAGTATTTTATCTTGGACATTATATTTATTCAATTTAAGGAATTTTAGATCGGACCTTATATTTCTTTAGTTTAAGGTATTTTAGCTTAGTCCTAATATCTATTTAGTTTAGGGTCTTTTAGATCAGACCTACTATTGATTTAGTTTAAGGTATTTTTTGTCGGTCCTTCTATTCCTTTAGTTTAAGGTCTTTTAGTTCGGACCTAATATCACTTTATTTTAGGGTATTTTAGCTCAGAACTTAAATATGATTATGAGATATGGTGCAGACATGCCAGGAATGACCTAAAACACACTGAGGTGCTAGGTTTGTTCCATGGTGTTACTAAGGCTCATAAGTATCAGAAAGCCCTTTTTTCATAGTGACACATTTGGTTGATGGCCATATGCACATATGAAGGATCCATAGACATGTATGCATAGTCAAGAAAAGGTTCGTTGAAGCCATGTATCCTTTCCAAGGGATATGGAAGATTTATAAAGGTGATATTGGTTGAGGGATAAATATTAGGGAATCTTGGTCTACCTGGATAGATGGAATAGGGTTGATGTAAATCATAAGTTTAAATTATGATTCCATGAATATGAGATCGTGAAGACATGCCAGGTATGTCCCATGACATTCTGAGATGCAAGATTCCTCTATGGAATTGCTAAGGTTCACAAGGATTGTGGATCCTTTCTAGAAAGGATAAGATGCCTTTAGTTTTTTTGTCAAGGCCCTTATGCGTTAGTAGCATTCTAAGATAAAGACAATATCCATCTCTCTATGAGGGCCATTAAAGGTTTTCGAAGACTCAAACATCCATATGATGAAGTTGGGTATGGAAAGAAGGATATCTAGGAAGTGTTATGTCACCCTAGGGAAATTTTCTCTTAAATCATAAAGTTTAAGCCCTACGCCCTATAGTTTAAAATCATGAGTTGTTGGCTATCAAAGGCTTGGGAATTAAGTGTCGCAGTATTTACTTGATAAAGGGTATGAAAAATGGTGGTTTAATGTCGAGAATATCTAATCCACTTGGATATTTTGGTGAGAGGATTGTAAATCATGACCTAGAGTGCTTGATTCATGAGGATGATATGGGACAATCATACAGGGAGCAGTTTAGACACATTGAGGTTTTGAGTGTTTTCGTAATGATGTTAGGTCTCACAAGGATTGAAATTTCCTTTTTTATAGTAACACATTCAGTTGATAGCCATAGTCACATATGTAGGATTCATGGGCATGTATTCATAGTCAAGAAAAGGGTCCTTGAAGTTGGATATCCTTTCCAAGGTCCATGGAAGGTTGTGATGATCTGAGACACCCCAACTCATGAAGTGTGATCTATGGAAAGAGTAAAATCCAAGGTGGGTACAAGTACCCTAAAATTTTTTCCATTGCTAAATGAACGTATTCTCGTGGATAGGAGATGTGAAAAACAATTACTCTATCATTTCCTTAGACTAGGGGGTCCAGTGAGAATAGCTTGGATTTTCTAAGGCTACTAGGTAAACCCTATGAGCTTTTATGCCTTATCAATTTGTGCCCTAATTTTTTCCTAAACCTTGAGAATGATGAGTTTAGCGGGTGGAGAATCAACTTTTGCACAGGTCTCACATTGTGGGTTTTTGACCTAAAAAGTTTTGTGTCTCTTTCATTAGAAGTTTATGGTATTGCGATTTGGACCATTATAGGATAGATTTTCAATTTCATATAGCTTTGAACAAAGTACATGCATTTTCAAGTCATCACTCACATGGACCTAATTTGGGAGATATTACAAAAGAGCCTAATTAGGATACCTAGGGTCAATAGCACCCCAACATCCTTCTAAATGGAATATGGAAATGTTGTAAACCGTAGATCAAGGTTCTTGGTCATGAGTAATGATATGGGACAATTATACTGAGAGTAGTTCATACACGTTGATGTGTTGAGTTCTACTACAGCGATGTCAGGGCTCACAAGAATCAGAATGTCCTTTTTCAGAGAAATGCATTTGGTTGATGTACATAGGTGTATATGTAGGAGCCATAGGCATACATGTATAGTCAAGAAAAGGTTCTTTGAAGTTTGGTATCCTTTACAAGGTCCATATAAGGTTTCAGTGATCTAAGAAACTCTATGCATGATGTGTGGCCAATGAATTGAGGTGATTTAATATATAGTGGAAGCACCCCTTACTCCGGTTGACCAGAGTAAGTCTCTTGTGGTCTTTTGATAAGTAAAGATGAATGGGTAACATTTTTTCTAGTTTAAAATCATGTAGTGGGAATGTAATTTCCACTATGTATTTTAATTTCATGCGTTAAAGATGTACTTCCATGTAGTTTAACATTATGTGATAAAGACATACTTCCATGTAGTTTAACATCATGCGGTAAGGATTTAATTTCATGTATTTTAACATCATGCGGTAAGGACGTACTTCCATTTAGTTTAATTTTATGTGGTAAGGACATATTTAAATATAGTTTAACATCATTCGGTAAGGATGAACTTCCATGTAGTTTGACATCATGCGGCAAGGATGTGAGAACCGACGATAAAGTGTGTAAATGTCATGGCAGGTCCCAATGATTTGGGAATCACTACTTATCTTGTTAGGATGACAATCGGGCCACATGTAGTTATTAATAAATTATCCTATGCAGGTATGGTCCATACGCAAGGAGGGTGGTGTTTTTATATTTGTTTGTTGTGACTAGGCTCAGAGTTGAAAATTCAGGCGTCACTACATATCTCATGAGGTAAGGAATAAAGTGATTCATAGTTATTGAATGGGAAATACTTTATGTAGGTCTGACCCATACGTAGAGGTGGGAATTATTTCTGATGACCATTGCATTTGGGCTCAAGATTGGAGATATAGGAATCATTATGTATCATGTGATGCTAGGAATCAAGCTACACAAAGTTCTTGATGTTCTATGTTGTTTAATGTCATGCAAAGAGGACAAAGGTGGACTGACATGAATAAATTGAAATTATGTGATTGGTCCTGAGAATGGATGTTCGAGCGTTGCTACGTATCTTATAAAAGGTGATAATCAATCCATACTTAGTTTTAGATGTTCTATGCAGTTTAATGTCTTGCGGTGAGGATGGAGGTGAATTGATGTGAATTGATATGAACGTTGTGGTTGGTCCCAAGAGTGGAATACTGAGAATAACTATGAATCTCATGATAATGAGAATCAAACCACGCATAGTTCTTGGAAAACCATTCAGTTTAACATCATGCCACAAAGACATCAACCGTACATTTTAACATCATGAAGTGAGGACTCATAATAGATCTTTTTTGTACCATTATGCCTTGATTGTGAGGGTAAGTGCATACCACAATTCCTAAGCTCATGTGAGCCATTCTTGGTGTGATAAACAAGGAATTAAATGGGTTTCCCTATATTACAGATATATAAGGGGGTATGATAAGGTAATTTCATATCATGTAGTGGTTGGACCGAGATATAGGATCGAGGGATCCCTACATATTTCATAGGAAATGGGAATCAATACATATGTAGTTCTAGAAGAACCATGCAATTTAATATCATCTATCAAGGATGTAGGTGACTCGACGTGAATGGAGATGGATATCACGGATCCATGAAGTTTTATGTCATGTGGTAAGGACATTGGGTCACCCATCATGAAGGGGGGAGTTTTGGGTATGTGTAGTTTTATGTCATGTGTTAAGGATACTGGATAACCCATTTTGAAAGGAAAATTATCCTATGGTTGGGCCAAATAATAGATTTTTGGGCATCACTACGTATCTTGTGATGGTAGGAATCAAGTTGTGTGTTGTTCTTAGGAAACCGTGTAGTTTAATGTCTTGCAGAAAGAACAAAATATATATAGTTTAATGTCATGTGTTCAGGATGAATGATGATACTTACTCTGATGTGGATTCCCAGTTTAACATCTTATTCAAATTATCTTTAGAAACCTCACGTTGGTGGGAGGTGTGACACGCTTCCCATCCATGGTGGCCAGTAAATAGGCTCCATTATGATAAACATAATGTATTACATAATGTCCTTACCATTTGGATTTCAATTTTAGGAGATTATTTACTAATATCATTGGGGTTATCAAGGCCAACACCAGTTCTCCATAAAGTAATTAATGGAGGTGAACATTTTTATTAAAGTCCTGATCTATCTAGTTCTGATGAATTTTTAGATTGTGCAGTGTGTGTAACCTCTTCTCATCTAGTCTTTCTGACTCATCCAACCTCGTTTTATATTGTTCATAATCTGAGAGTTGTATGAAAATGGAAATTTAGAGTGAGGTTAGCTGGAATTATATGGGTAACACTACCTCGGTCTCGTACACCAGTGAGTATGGTGTTTCTTGTGTAACAGTATGTGTGCCGGTGTGGTAGGACCATAAAGCATGGAGCAGTTTTTCCAAACAAGAATTCATATTCTTATTCACCATATTATGGAGTATATTTGATAGAGTCTTATTTAAGACCTCTATCTATCCATTTTTTATTGTATGATAGCAAGATGAGTGAATGGAATCGATTTTGTACTCCTGGTATAGCTTCTTCTACTCCGTGGAATAGAAGTTAGTTCCATTTTCCATCAATATTGTGTGAGGGACTTAAAACTTTGTGATTATATGGGACTTAATTAATATTATGAGAGTATTTTTCCCAACCTCATTGAGGGGTATGGCCTCATCCCATTTGGAAAAGAAGTTAGTAGCAATAAGGATGTACTTGAACTGCTTTGTTGTGGATGGGGGATATGGCCCCATGACATCTGTCCCCCAAATAGAAAATATCTAGAAATATTTAGATATATGTAGCAATTCTGGATTTTGGTGGATGAAGTTTTCATGGATTTGGAATGCATGAAACTTCTTGGTGAATTCCATGCAGCCCTGTATCTGTTGAAATAGTGGGTGCTCTAGACCCAACTATGTAGTATTTTTGATTACCGTATCATGTGTACAGTTAGATATGCATGATGATTTCTTACCATTATAATGCAGAATTTTCTGCGTCCACTATAATAATGGTAATGTCCAAAGGTTAGTTGTTGTGTCGAGAGGTTATAGCAGATCCCAAGCTATAATGAGAACCTCAAGATACAATGACATTGATCTTAAATATATGTTCTATAGTCTAGATACATCTTACTAACTGGACACAGTAGATGTCTGACTATCAGGTGTTGGGGGCTCATAAGCATTGAGAATTATTCTCATGAAGTTCGCACTTGGTGATCTCTAGTAGTGAGATCATGAGGACATACCATCCAATAGGAACACCACATGTTTTGGGTGTCATTGGTTGTTCCTATCTACAGACATGTGTATTGGTCTCCTGACTTGATACCATTACCAATGTATATCATTTAATTACATACTTTGATGGAAGGTGAAAACCATGGAATTAATATCGTGGTGAGGTAGTTTGTGTTGGGTGCGTCATTAGTGGTATGACGATGGTTGAATGGTCAAGAAAGGATTTGTCGCTTCCAAGTTTAGGAAGTTGTATATATTAGTCCTGGTTGATCAGGATGGTTCCGCCTTCATAAGTTTTTGGCCAAAGTAGTAGAAAGGTGAATCTATCTGGATAGATCAACGAATAATAAAGTAAGATAAGGACGATGACACAAGAGTGCGTCCTACTTTATGAGATATTTAATGACAAAGAGACTATAGTACACAGTTAGTGATCATAGGATGGTAGTCATTGCAATGACTATCATTATCTCTTTAGGTGCCATGAAGGGATGCTAGACCCCACTCTTGGTCTGTGAATTTTATTCATTGCTATCGAGATAAGGGCCTAGAGGGTCACACACAACAACGTATTCAAGAATCCGCACCTATTCAGTGGAATAGGAATATGGACATAGTGGGCCCCGCCATGGGGTCCGAGCATTTTCCAAATTGTCGATCACCAAAATAATTAAATAAATTCATTAATATTCAAGTTACGAATATTTGGGATTGAATTTATTTAATGTATTTACAAGTTTAGTAAATATGAGAAAATATTAATCGAACAAATATTATTTTAATATTCAAGGTTCGTTTAAAATTAAGCGGGACAACGAGTCGAGTTAAATGTCTTGGATTCTATCACATAATATATTTTATATATATGTGATAAAATAATAAATAATATTGGTGCAGTTAAGTTCGTCAAAATTATTTATATGGACATTGAAATATACGGGGGTCGGGGAATCCTACCGGGTATTTATCAATGTCTCTATAAATAAGAGAGGAGCCTCTCTCTCTTTGGTGTGAACATAACTATTCATTCATTTATGGAATGAAATTTGAGAGCCTCTCTCTCCTACCACTTCCTAGAGAGAGAAACTGAAGATCCAAGAGCTCGGATCAAGTTTCTCCTCACGCATCGCAAGATCGACGATGCGGTGATCGTCGGGACGTCGAAGATATCATTGAATTGCCGCGCTAGCACCCGGATTTTGATGATAAGAATTCCCACGGATTTTTGAGACACGTGTGAATGGTCTAGAGGGATCCTGTTATGGATCCTTCGTGCAACGATCGCCGTCGACAAGTAGCGGTCGACAATGGCTTCAGATATGCAATGGGTATGTTTTTGTTTTATTTTTGTGCTCTTTGCAATCTATGAGAGATCCTCGGACCTCTCCGGGGCTCGGATCATCAGTGACGACAAGTACCGTCATTGCGCTGATGAAAATTTTAAAATCTCCAGTCCATCGGCTTCCACTATGGGCCCCGGAAACCCAACATTGGTATCAGAGGGATCGTGTAGATTTTCTGAGAAAAATAAAATTAGTTTGCATGAAATTAAGTAGAGGGTACAAAATCGGTCACAACGGTTCAAACCGTGTGCCGATTCAATTTCAAACGGCCAAGATTTGGTCATTTGAAATTTTAAGAAAGGATCATGGGTATTATTTTACAACTGTTTCTGATCATCATTCTTGTTTTGGTTTTACCTAAAAAACAAATAAGGATAATAATTATTATTATTTAATGATAATAATTATCATCATAAATTAATAATAATAATAATAATTGTTTTATAATTATTAAAATAATAATTATTTTATTATTATTATAATAATTATTAGTATAATAATTATTATTATTATTAAAGGCTAATATATAGCCTTTTGGAAAATTAAATGGAGACTTAACTCTCTCTTTTTTTACAAAAAAAATATAAAAGTGTGTGGAATTTGTAAATGGGTGGAACCAAGACTTAAAATAAGTCTTAAAATATTAAAAAAATAAAAAATGAAAGGGGGCTGGTGGCTGCCGCGTGGAAGAGAAGAAAGAAAAAAACGGGGGCCTTTCGTGGAAACAGCAAGACAAAAAATGAAATCGAACAGGGGGTCCGATCGGATCCCCTCTCTCCCGCGCGGCGCATGCAGCGCCGCGCCGCCCCTACGCACAGCTGCAGCAACCGCCTCCTGCACGATGCGTAGAAGGGCCGTCGTGCCCTTCTCCCTACAGCGCACAATCAGGACTCCGCACAGGAAGGAGAGGTCGTCCGCTGCACCCCCTTCGGCCTCCTTCCAGGCTGCCGCAGGCCCCCTCCTTCCAGCAGCCCGCTAGCCACCATGCAGCGTGCACTGCACCTCACCTCAACCCGTCGTGCACCCTGCCGAGCACCCCATGCCCCATCTACCCAGCCCGGATGACCTCCACCTCCACACCCTTCCCTCACGAGAGCCCCTACTTGCATGTGAATCCGCTACACAACCTCCTCCCGGGCTTCGCCGTGTAGACCGAACACAGCCGCTCTCCGAAACTCTCCTTCGTTGGTCCCTGCGTCCCTGTACCCGCATGCAGCAGTAAGGGTTCATGCAGCAGCCCGCCGCCACCACTGGACAGTCAGACCCCTTCCCCAAGCCGTTGTTCGTGCATGCACGACTCCAACCAGATCAAGGTCGGACGCCGCCATGGCCTTGTGCCATGCCTCTCGGCACCGGCCAAGCTGGGACACCGCCTTCATGCCACCCATAAGTTACCCTCGAAGGCGCACCGCCCCGGCTGCCCGCTGCACCGGCATCCGGCCTCCCGCAGCGGCGTGACGTGGGTGCCACCCTTCTTTGTTGTCATCGGATAAGACCCGGGAGGTATTTTTTTTTTTGCCTACAATTCCTTCCATAGGGAAAAGGTTTTCCCCGAAGCGATTTGAGCGGACCTGCCCAACCCGGAACTGGTTTGGGTGGATCGGTCCAGCCCATTTCAGCCAAGGCATGGCCATGCGCGGGTTTGGCCCGACCCGCACAGGCCATGCAATTGTTTTTTTGGGGTTCGGCCACATTTAATTAATCAAGATTAATTAAATTAATTAATTAAATTAGTGTATAAATTAAATTAATTAAAATTAATTTTGGTTAATAATTTTAATACCCAAATAAAATTAATTCAATTTAAGTATTAAATTCAATTAAGTCAAATTAATTTAATTTTGGCATTAAAATTAAATAATTGACGGACCGATAATTAATTAAATTATTTTAATTATTTAATTCATTTAATTTAATTAAATAAACCCTCGTACTTAATTTATGCATTTTAATATTATCGCGCATTAATTTTACCCACCGTCTGGTCTTGAGCATCGACCTTAGTATGTCTGCTTTTAATTATTATTTTAATTAATTATTTAAATGCGTGCGATGATTTTAATTAATTAAATATGGTCTGAGCATCGTCTATTTTTCGGTTAAAATGTATAAGGGTCATGCGCACCCAATAATTATATGATGTACATTTATTCCTGATTCCCCCTCGCCTGCACGCGAGTACCTTTTTACTTCTGACGAAGATGGAGAGGGACGTAGACCCCACCAAGACAATGCGATGTACAACGGTGCAAGACGACGCGTGGATTCCACCAAGGCGAGGTGGTACTCCAAGACGCGAAGTCGACCCTGCCAAGACATAGCAACACTGTAGAAGACCAGCGGACATACATGATAGGGAAATCTCCATCAAGAGTCATGCATACGACTCAGGTACGATGCGCTTAGGTCGTTTAGATGCTCAAGACCAGTCAGGTAGTAGTAGTTTTACCTTTATGCATTTATTTATTATTTTATTCATTTTAGAATAGTGGGAAAAATACATAAAATGATAAATAATAAAATGCATAAAGAAGCGACGTTTGATTTCTATTAAAGTTCAGTTGTGAGCGTGACAACATAGATGAACAAGATTAATATAAATGGATTACATTCATCGAGATAAAAACATAAAACCCTCAAAGAAAATATTAAGTCACAAACAGCCTTCCATCATTCAAGTTTGAACAAAACCGGGTGTTCGAGGTGCTGGTTCATGCCTCAGCTGAGGGTGCCTCTTACTACCAGGGAGTTCTTATTTGTGTGGTGGGTCGACTTAACTAAAATTTCAACAAAGATATAGCCTTAGCTAGTTTGTTGTAATTTTAGATGCAAGCATTGAGTAAATCATTAAATGATTTTGAAGCTGGGACTTCACTCAACAGATCAAGGAACTGTGAGTTAATGAGGTTGGCCAGCCAAAAGCCTACCTTGGACCCTCCGAGTAGTGGCGTAGCCCTAGCTTGTAGACTATGAGGGAGGTTTGGGGATCCTTTCCACTAGAATACTCAAGTGTATTCCAATTCTAGTACAGAGGGTTCCTAGAATTCGAAAAATTAGTGGGAGACATTTAATGATTAAATAATCAGTAATGCTTGATTAGGTAATCACATAAAAGTACAATCTGCTAAAGTATATTTGTAAATAATGGAAAGAAATACCATAATAAAACTATGATAAATATTAGACAAAGTTAATGTCTAAACTAAGCATGAATTTCCAAGTGTAGTATAGGCGCTAGCGCACATTACTACAATAATGGAAATTCAAGGTGCTTCTGTCCCAACCTGTTAAGCCACCTCAGGAAGTGAGGGTGTAAAACTGCTTACAGGAGACTCATGAATCAAGCATATGATGGTTCTATCATAATGATATCATCAACTTCTGATGTTAGTTGTGGTCGCTACATCAAGACTAAGATGATGATCACATGTAGTATCATCTCCAAGATCCTTTCAAGGAGAAAGTGAAGCAAGATTTGAATGTGATGGTCGCACTCGGTATGTGTAAAGTGAAAGACGGTTCACAATCTGTCATGCCATCCCATTTCTTATACCTTTTTACACTCAATTACTCTAGTTTCGTTTAAAGGTACAAATGAACGGTATAGAGTAAGTGCTTCATTACTTTTAAGGTAATATTTTCCAAGTAATAAGAATATTGGAGATAATGCCATCTTTTATTCTTATGGAGAATACATTGAATGAAAAGGCGAAAAGGCTTATGGAAAGTTATGCCAAAGGCATCTTTATCATGTCCTTCAATGAAAAGTGGTTGATTATTTAACAGGAGGTTATTTGCATCACATAATAAATTCATGGAAGATTATAAACTGAAATACAAGAAGCAAGTACCCGCTTCTCGTTCAGTTTATATTTATCAAATAAAAGTATTATTTTCTCAAATACTTCTTGGGTATTAAAATACAATATGCTTTTCACATATATGTATTGAAATACAATAACCAAGTAAGTAGAGAAACATTACTATAAGTAAAGTGTCTTCTCCTAGCAGCTATGAAAGGGTGATTCCTAAGTCAATAGGGAGAAACACATAACTTATAATTGCCAAGTGATTGATTCAAATTGAACAAGTTGTGGAGTATAACCAAAAACATTTATCTCATGTGCCCATTTGGACATGATGAGACATTATTCCATGTTTTTGAGTGAATTTTTTTTGAGGTAACATACTCAAAAAATAGTTCACTACTATTTGAATCAATGGCAATATATGATGAATATAAAATGTAAGACCTACCCGGTTGTGGCAATGTGATTCTTTGTCAAGTAAAACTAAAACCAGACAACAACTTTATACTCAATATGGTATTTAGGCTCGGCACAGCTAAACACCTATGGTATTATTGACATCTTTAGTTTAGACAAAGAAACCTTTAGAAATAAAGGTATGCCACAAAGCTTTTGAGGTTAGTTCAACACGAGAGTATGAACTGTTCCAAAGAAATCAAGAGGTAAATATACTTCGTAAGTTTCCTTTAAGTAATTAAGGAATAGTGAATTATAGTTTTGGTAAGAATATATGAGTTGCTTCGGATTGGCAGGCCGAAGAATATCTTGACCAAGCAATCATCGATCATGATAATCTAGCATGGAGTAATTCCTAAACGCATGTTACCTTATCTACATCACCGTATTGACGTTCATAAGGAGGATCGATGATAAATTCTTACATATTAACATTGGTCAACAAACATGTAGCATGGAGCAATTCCTAGACGCATATGTTATACATCAAAGTTATGATGTAAGTTGTATCAATGTTGCAACTGGAAACTTCCATCATATTTCAAAATGTGATTTGCAGATAACAGCGTAGACCCATAACCAATATTCCAACTAAAATGACAAACGAATTTCATATGAGTCATATGGAAAATACATTATGCCATAAGACTTGTTTAAATGAAAAGTGTTTGTTAGGATTTAAACAAACATGCATTAAGTTAAACACATTTTGCATCTAAGGTAATTATCCTAACAGTTGATTAAGATATTACCTAAATCCCTAAGATAGAAAAGATGTATTCAAGTATTAGACTACATTTCTATACAAGGGTGTACATCACTATTAGAGATAGTGGGAGCTGAATTGACTTGGACTTAGTCAATGCTCGAGATGCACAATTGGTTGGAATATGGAACAAGTTCCACAAGTACATGTGGAATAGGAATGTTCCAGAGACACATACTGCGTAGGAAGAATAAAACCATGGTGATGGTTTTATAGTCACCGCGGTTGGTGATATATTATTCATTAAGAATAATAAATCCTATAAGTAAGCAGTATAAGGCAACGAGCTAAGATTGACAAGATCAACTAAAATTCAATAAGGGATTCCATGTATCAAATTGCAAAGGGGGCTTATAAATTGAATACTGCAGTGGGTATTCAAATGAAATGATACATAGATAGTACAAGTATGGTACCAATAATACTCGATTGGTTATACCAAGTCGGTACACCTAAATCTATTAGAATTTTACTTGTCATAGCCAAACTTCTAAGATCCTTTTATTGTTCATTCGATGTTAAGTTCATCTTTCGTGGAAGGTGTCTATACGACGCAACCATAAAGAGATGATGACATCAAATGATGCCAATAAGGGTTGATAGTTACTGAAATCCAATTCTGGATTAAAGTAAGCAACAAGATCTTAGAGCATTCATTATAAATGAATTTTTGACTTGTTTCTACCAAAGGTTAGTGGGAGCGCCAATGTTTTCCAAGTGATATATGTTCGGAAACATATGGAAAACAGATTTTGATCTTACAGTTAGATAAGATCAGGTTAAAAGCAATTCACCAATGATTGAATTCAAGTAGCAACCTAAGTTCTATGAAACAGGATCCACTCATGTAGATCCAAAGGTTGCTTGGTCCTAGTCAATTGTACATATAGTGACATTGTTGGAACAATTCAAGTTTAGAATTGTTTCCTATGTCACATGGCTTAATCTTTCCAGATTAACATGTTCGGATCATGTGTAGAGATTAAAGTTGTGAATTGATACCATATGCTTTAGCGATGGATCAATCACATATTCCATAATATGTACAATAATTTATACTTCCAGGATATAATTTATTATCGGCAGATATCAATTATATCCAGGAGCACAGCAAGTGATGCAGTCAGAACTATCTTTTTGTACTTTGGCAAGTACAAATGATATGTACCTGGAATATGGAGAGGAAGGTATACTAGTTTGGGTGGGACACAAACCAGTAATCCTTAGATCAATTTCATCTAGCATCGCAGTTAGGCAAAGGAGATGAGCGAGTCAAGCTCATAAAATCTTGTGGTAACCATACCTACAAATACCGAGTACGTTGCAGCTTCTAAGGCAGCTACGAAGAAGTTATAAATTGCAATGATTTGTCCCGGTTCTTGGATTCGCACCTAGTGAGAAAAGTATTATCATAATGAGAATTATGATATTCTTACTAGCCAAGATTGTCAAGTTATGACAATGGACAAAAATAATATACTCGGGGATACCCTATCTTGAGAAGTTTTACTCAAGTAGATGAGGTTGCATATAACAGATATGCCACACAGCAAAAACGTGGCAGGCCCAGCAGTTAAATCCATTACTCAGCAGAAGCATGGTATTTATCATGTGAGTAGTTAACAAGTTTAGTTATCAAGTTGGCTCTAGTGCAAGTGGGAGTGTTGAAATAGTGGGTTCCCTAGACCCAACTATGTAGTACTTTTGATTACCGTATCATGTGTACAGTTAGATATGCATGATGATTTCTTACCATTATAGTGCAAACTTTTCTGCATCCACTATAATAATGGTAATGTCTAAAGGTTAGTTGTCGTGTCCAGAGGTTATAGCAGATCCTAGGCTATAATGAGAACCTCAAGATACAATGACATTGATCTTAAATATATGTTCTATAGTCTAGATACATCTTACTGACTGGACACAGTAGATTTCTGACTATCAGGTATTGGGGGCTTATAAGCATTGAGACTTCTTCTCATGAAGTTCTCACTTGGTGGTCTCTAGTAGTTAGATCATGAGGAAAGACCCGCCAATAGGAACACCACATGTTTTGGGTGTCATTGGTTGTTCCTATCTACAGACATGTGTATTGGTCTCCTGAATTGAGACCATTACCAATGTATATCATTTAATTATGTACTTTGATGCAAGGAGAAAACCATGGCAGTAATTTCATAGCGAGGTAGTTTGTGTCTGGTGCATCATTCGTGGTATAATGTTGGTTGAATGGTCAAAAAAGGATTTGTCACTTCCAAGTTTAGGAAGTTGTATATCTCAGGCCTAGTTGATTAGGATGGTGTCGGCTTCATAAGTCTTTGGCCAAAGCAGTATAAAGGCGAATCCATCCAGATAGATCAACGAATAATAAATCAAGATAAGGACGATGACACAAGAGTGCATCCTACTTTATGAGATATTTAATGACAAAGAGACTATAGTACACAGTCAGTGTTCGTAGGATGGTAGTTGTTGCAATGAATATCCTTATCTCTTTAGGGGTCATGATGGGTTGCTAGACCCCACTCTTGGTCGATGAATTTTATTCACTGCTATCGAGATAAGGGTCTAGAGGGTCACACACAACAGCGCATTCAAGAATCTGCACCTATTCAGTGGAATAGGAATATGGACATAGTGGGACCTGCCATGGGGTCCGAGCGTTGTCCAAATTTTCGATCACCAAAAGAATTAAATAAATTCATTAATATTCAAGTTACAAATATTTGGGATTGAATTTATTTAATTTATTTACAAGTTTAGTAAATACAAGAAAATATTAATCGAACGAATATTATTTTAATATTCATGGTTCATTTAAAATTAAGCGGGACAATGAGTCGAGTTAAATGGATCAGATTTTATCACGTAATATATTTTATATATATGTGATAAAATAATAAATAATATTGGCATAGTTAAGTTCATCAAAATTATTTATGTGGACGTTGAAATATACAGGGGCCGGGGAATCCTACCGGGTATTTCTCAATGTCTCTATAAATAATATAAGAGGCTCTCTCTCTTTGGTGTGCACATCACTATTTATTCATTTATGTAATGAAATTTGAGAGCCTCTCTCTCCTCCCACATTCTAGAGAGAGAAGCTGAAGATCCAAGAGCTCGGATCAAGTTTCTCCTCACGCATCGCAAGATCGACGATGCGGTGATCGTCGAGATGTCGAAGATATCGTTGAATTGCCGCACTAGCACCCGGAGTTCGACAATCGGCATTCCCGTGGATTTTTGAGACGTGTTTGGATGATCTAGAGGGATCCTGCTATGGATCCTTCATGCAACGATCGTCGTCGACAAGTAGCAGTCGACAACAGATTCGGATATGCAATGGGTATGTTTTCGTTTTATTTTTGTGCTCTTTACAATCTACACGAAATCCTAGGACCTCTCCAGGGATTGGATCGTCGGCGACGATAAGTACTTTAATTGCGCCAATGAAAATTTTAAAATCCCCAGCCCACCGGCTTTCACTATGGGCCCCAGAAACCCAACTGTATCATGGTTTTCTAGTAATATCCTAACCACTTAATTTGGTAGAGCTTGGACCCAGATTGATGGGCGCTGCAAGATCCCGCATGGACTTCTTCCATGATGGTATAAATATATTCTTATTATATTCATCTAATGAGGATCCCATTGAAGCCACGCTTTTAAAGGTTTTTTTTCTTATTCAGGCTATCCTGTAGGGTAAATTTTTCTCCACGGCACTGAATCTGTTCCCTTCCATCTCTATCCATTGGGAGAGTCCCATCTTGAAAATATCCAATTATGGGATCCATATATCTTGGAGTTAATATTGGTGAATCATGATCTGGGGTGGTGTTGAACTAATTGATTTATTTTATATCACATATGTCAATTACTGAGACCATTTTTTGATGTGTAATGAATAATATTGTTTCTTCCTGATCAGGATCAACCAAGATGGTTGTTGCATTATATAATTCATTGAAATGATAATTATGTGATTGGGGAAAATGATACAATGTGGGTTCTAAAGGTATATATACCCTTGGTCCCCTGACATAGCCAGTGAGTGGGCCAATTATTTTTTTTATGGCGTATTCACCATTGACCCGCTTTATTACTAACTCCGAATCATCTATGATATCCAGGTAGGCTATTTGCTGTTGTAGGGAAAGTTATTACCTAGTAATGAGGGATTGGTACTCTGCCTCATTATTTGTGTAGCCTTCAGATACTATAAAATAGTATGGAATACCACTTTTTTCAGGAGATACAAATATAATTCCTAGTCCAACCTGATTGAACTTAGGGTTTTCCATCCTTTTTCAAATAGGAATTCATGAGGCACCATCAAAATACATATCCCATGTTTGGAGAGTTTCATGGGAATAGAAGACCTCTTTATCTAGAATCTCAGTGTATTCTAGTATATTCATTGGGGTAGGATGTGCTGCGAGGAAATAAGAAAGGGATTTTCCTTTCACTGACTTCTGTGAGACAAACAGAATGTCATATTGCTGAAGAATGACTGCCCATCGGGATAAGAACCTAATCAGGATCAGACAGCCAAGGATGTACTTTATATGATTGATGTAATAGGCCAATTGGACTTCATGGTTATATAAGTAATACCTCAGTGTTTTCACTGTGAAGATGAGTGCAAGGTACTTCTTCTCAACATCAGAGTATCAGGTCTCAGTACCTAGCATAGTCTAGCTGAGGTAATAGAGACTATTTTTTCTTCATTAATCATTCTTTTGTGTGAGGAGGGTTCCCAATGAGTATTCCATGGTGACCACATATAATATGATTGGCCTACCTTCCATGGGATACATCATAATCAGTGAGTGCAATAGGTACTACTTGAGACTTTCGAAGGCTTTTTGGAAATCATCATCCCATTGATATGTGGTTCCCTTCTTCATTATCTTGGTGAAGGGGAGATCTTTTCTAGCTAGGTTTAAAATGATTCACTAAATGTAAGCAAGGTTACCTTGGAGTCCCATAAATACTCTGATATTTCTAGGGGTTACATTTCTAAGATATCACTAGTATTTTCCGAGTCAACATCAATGCTATGGTTGCATACCAAAAAACCATGTAATTTTTCTAAAGTTACCCTGAAAGTGAATTTTATTAGATTCATCTTCATACTGTGTTTTCACATCTTATTGAAAATTGTTTGAAGATCTGTGAAGTGATCACACCACTATTGGGATTTAACCACTAGGTCTTCAACATAACATTCATCTACCTTTCCCAGGAATGGATTAAAGATATGGTGTATGACACATTAATATATGGAGCCAGCAATATTAAAACCAAAGGGAATGTCCTGATAGAAAAATATCCCATGTGGTTCTCTAAAGGTAGTGGCTTCATCATCTTTAGGTTCTATCTTTATCTGATTGTACCCGAGTACCCATCCCTGAAATAAAGGGATTGGAAACCAACATTTTTGTCGATCAAGAGTTATGTGATCATCAATTGGATATCATCCTTTGGGAAATTTAAATTAAGTTCCTTGAAATCAATTAAAACCCTAATATTCCCATTCTTTTTCTTGATAGGGATGATGTTGGAAAGCCATATTGGGTATTTCACTTCTAGAACAAAGTTTTCTTCGATCAAATTATCGACCTATGCCTCTATATTGGTGGTATGATAGGGGTGCATCCTCTTAGAAACCTTCTTGAAGCCTTGATGCTCATCTATTAGCTCAAGATCGTGTGTATCCACATCTGAGTTCATTCTAGTCATTTCTATGTAGTTCCACGTGAACACATATTGGTGTTGCTTCAAAAATGTGATGTACATATCTTTATCTTCAAGGGGAATGGTGGAACTAATCAATGTAGGTCATGGTTCCTCCTCTTTTCCTAGATTTATCTTCCTAAGTTCATTGAGGGTGGTGGAGACACCTTCCTCGAATGCTGGAGGGTCATTCTTGAGGTCTACCTCATCTTCTTCCATGTCTGAGTTTGTGGAGGAACTTTAAGATGGGGATAGAAATATGGGGGATTTAATGTCATTATCATGATAAAGGAGTCTGTGAGAAGAGACATTATCATCCCCTGTTGACTGATTCATTACAGAGAGATATCAGAGCTGATAGACTTCGATATTTTCACTAGGGATAGGAGGGGCTTGTACCTATGGGATTAAATTTGTGACCTCAACCATGTTTATATGGAGCACATAGTCATTGTCGAGCATACTCTAGGGATTCATAGGGGTTCTCTACAAGCCATTGGGAGAAAGAACTTGTACATTAACATCAACCATTGGTTGTTTTCATACCTTTTTATAGAAATATTCTTCAGTATATGTGGCCCCACAAGACTTTAAGGGAGTAATATCACCATGTAGTATGTTGACTTTTCCATTAATGGTATACTTCAAACATTGGTTAAATATTTAAGGTATCACCTATAAGCTATGGATCCTAGGACTTCTGATTAGGATGTTATACATAGTATCCTTCTTGATTACCATAAACTTAGCATGTTACATGAGATTTACAAACTAGTCTTTTAGCTTTATTTTCTTGAGAGCTATTTACTCATGCTTGTCATACCCTTATATGGTTAGTTTCGCAGGAGAAAAATTCCCTTTTCCATATCCAAAAATTCATAGGGTTTGTACTGGGATAATATTAATACCATAACCATTATCAATCATAGACCTTTGGACATTAACTTTATTGGGTCTTCCTAAGGAATATAGGGGACTGATGCGTCCTTGAAGAGCTTCTTCTTGATCTTGATTAGTGAATGAGATAGCGATGTGAAATTTTGATGTCATGTTCTCCACTTCATAGACCTCAGCTATAGTGACTTCTGTCTCAAACTCTTGTGGGATTTGGATGGTTTCAACATGTTCATCCCTCAGTTATTTTGAAATATGTAGTGTATCGAGGACTGAGATCTTGGCTAGGACTATCTCCAGCTATTTTAAAACATTTTATTTTTATACCAAAGGTCGGCACTTCTCGAAATTGGGTTTCTCCTAGACGTTCAGATGAGGAGCTGAGGAATTTAAGGTATATGGACCTGGAGTTTGTGAAGAGTTTGAGGGAGTATATTCTTCCATTTACGCAAGTCATGCTGACCTTCCATGTTTCTTTGTTTGATCGGATTGGACCCCCACTAAGCGGTCATGCAAGAAAATTGGATGCAGGAAACTACTAGAGGGACTTGAGGCACATCCTTGTCCTCTTTGAGACTTCTGGATCACTTTCCCATGAGTCTTATATACATATATGTATTCCATGGGGATATGACCAAAGTATTGAGTCTGACCATGTATGTGTTATCCCCTATATCCTAGGCCCTGATGCATGCAATCTCCCATTACCTAGTTATATGAGGGGAAACAATGCTCTGGAAAAAACTCATCATTAGAGAAGGTGTATAAAAAGTGTATCGTATTGACAGAACTAAATATGTGTTCTTCATCTGATGAGGGATTCATTTGGTGGGGATGTTCCCATATTTTAGATACAACATGGAATAATTCATTGAGAGTTAAAGCTCTCTTTGGTGGATAGTATGACTCCTCTTCTATTTATTCCTACTTCTAGTGGTCATTCCCACCTTTGAGAGGTATATTTGATGTTCCATCCTTGGGTGGAAGAACTATCATGAGTTTGCACAACTATGCCTTTAGAGTGGTGTGAGCTCTAACAATTGCCTTTTGAGTCATCTAGTTTTCTAATTTCTACACAAGTATGGTCGAAACCTTCTTCTAAACACCCTCTTCTTCTATTTGGATCACAATTATACAATCCACCTACTCTAGGGAGTTATCTAGCACCAATTTTATTGAATCGATCATGCCTTGAAGGAAGTCTTTGAAGATGAAGCATTTCTAGATATTATGACCCAGCCTTCTGTGGAAAGGGAAATAATATGGATGGTCGGTGAGGTTATCCTCATTGGGATTCCTAGGATGCATAATTATGAGCAGGTTATTGTCTATGGTCGCTAATAAATAATCGGGGACTTGTTCATTTCAGAAGGAGTATACTTTTTTCATCCATTCATCAAATCTCGGGTGACCCTGATTTCTATGTGCTTTTGGACATAGGTGATTGTGTGGTTTTCACTACTCGATAGGAGGTGTTGGGTAGTTTTGGGCATGCCCAAGTATTTAGACAGGAACTACTATAGTCTTGAGAGTGATAGTTTCATACTCTACTCTATCTTACCGTTTTTCCTATGCTACGGGCATGAGTTGAGTTTTGGATCGAGTCTACTGAATGGATTCTTCTAAACATTGTGCCGTTTCAGAAAACTCATGGAGTCCAAATGGATATTTAATTAGAATTAGAGTTGTATGCAACTCATCCCTAGGATTTTCAGCATAGATTTCCAATAGTTTCTCTAGTGAGATAGGGATGTGGAGTGAGTTGGAAAACCCTTCCACCTTTCTATGAAGTCATATTCCCTCTCATTCTCACGTTGTTTGTAGATTTTCAAGTTGATGATCATTATCTTCCTTAGTGTAGAATTGAATTTATAAAGGAATTGATGATGAAGGTCCTCCCATATTATCACAGATCCTGTTGGAAGACTAATATACCAAAAAAGACTGGTGCTGTCAATGTCTGTACAAAACACCTCAGCTTTGTTGCCTCCTATTGATCTCGAGGTCCAATCATTGGCCCACATCAGGATACAATGTGTGTGATATTTTTTCAGGGTTACCCACACTATCAAATGTAGAGAAGTTAGGATTTTCAAAATTGGGTGGAGGAAAATTATTGCCAACCTAATCAGGATAAATCTTCCTCTCAGGTTGCACAGGTGTGCGTCTCCCTTCCATAGATTTCATTCGAGTGCCCAGGGACTCGATGATGTTAAGTAGCTCTGGGGGAACTATTTCCTGAGCCATATACCATCTATAGGGAGATAGTGGGGTTTTATGAGGTGTCCCCACTTTTATATCCTATCGGTTTTATATTCATCTCAATATTTAATGGTTTTCTTGGTGAGGGATAGGTTGTTGTTGCAATGGAGGGAAGTCATTGTCGTGTTTTACTTCCTCGTTTATGTGGATTGGATTTCTAGACCTAGATCCAACTTGCTGTTCAGATACCACTCTTTCTGGTGGATCTTCCATGGGATAGAGAACATTCATCTCTACCTAAATATGACACCCAGTGGGAATATTGCCTCTGAGTAGCTCCTCATTGAGTTATTGGAGAGTTTGTATTTATCTCTCATATTGTGACAATCATTCCTCCAAGGGAGGAACCCCATTTCTTATGGGAGGTGACAGGGATGTGGTTGTACCCTTCCCCTTGGTAATATTCTATCATTGAGGTGGAATATCAATATTCAGGGGTGCCATGTTTTGGAGCCGTCTTTGGTTCCTGATGTGTGCAAACTCATTTGGTTTATCCAAGTCACCCTCCTCCCTAAGTATATTTTCCATATCGCGTCTTTATGAACTTTTATCTTGATAAATATCTTACATTTTGATAGTGAGGAAATTTACAGAGGCATTTCAGGCAATGGTAGTCATGCCATTACTTTCGATACAACAGGATGATTTTGCACTATCTTCTTCAGGGTCACTATTTGAACCCTTGTCCATGTTGGTCCATTTTGGATTCTAACCCCAGAGGGGTCTGATTGTATTAATTGTATGTTCCTCCCATTTTAGTCTATGTACAGTGACTCTGAGGAAGTTTCCAATCATGGTTGCCAAATGTGCCCCAAACAATAGGGGTTTGTCTTGTGATGGGAGGAGTTTGTGGAATACTGACCGTTGATTAATTCTTCCCAACTAGGAGAAGACTAATTCCCTCTGTTGTGGTGATGATGATGAAAATTCCCCCATCCCTATTGGGTGGGGGTCATTTTTTCATCATTAGATTCCGATTCACCAATGAGGAACACTCTGAATCTCCTCTCATATCTCACAAGGTTTATGCATACAACCCTTGAAAATCATCATAGTAGGGTATTTATAGAGTATTTTAATTAGGTCATTTAGTAAAACAAATAGTTTTTTTGTTTATTTTAATTAAATTCACCCGCCAACAACTGCCTCAATAGCACGTCCAACGTCAACCAACCTTAGGCCATGCCTCAGGTAAACTCCATGTCCTAGAATTAATTGTGGTTTCGGATTTATGATTTGAGTATCCATTAAAAATTAATTCCATTATTCCCAAAAATATATGTGTTCATGATATTAATGTATTTAATATTTTTATAATATCAATTTCGGGCTCACCGGGCCTCATAATCTCACACCGTCTCAACGCCTAACTTTGAAAATATTCCTTAATATTTTTCAAAGTCTTACAATGAAAAAACAAGGACATTAAATTATCCCCCCCCCCCCAAGTATTTTCATTCCTCAAAAATTAAAAGCTAAACAAAAAGGTGGGGATACCAAGCATGTATATGGATCTCCCACTCCCAAGAGCTCTCATGCATGCTCCCATGTTGCCACAGTTCATGAACCAAGGGAATGGTACATCCTCATAGGATCCTCTTTTGTTGATACTTTATCACCACTAGGTACTCTATGAAGGTGAATCTATCCTTTATGTCCAAATCAGCTCATTAAATAACATTCATAGGATCATTCATGTATATCCTCAACTATGATGCATGGAAGACATCATGCACTTGATCCAACTACGGAGCTAAGTTTGGGTGGTAGGCTACATCAAAAACCCTTCGTAAGATCTCAAAAGCCCTGATGAACCTTTGGGATAGCTTTCCTCCCTATCCAAACCTCTATAATCCTCATCATGGTGAGATTCAGAAAAAAAATGTTCTCTCTGCTCGAACTCCAAGGGCCTATGACATTGATCTGTATAAAATTTTTGTTAGCTTTGGGATATCCTCATACACTCATGGATCACTTGAACTTTATTTATCATCACCTAAACCATCTCTGACCCGACTAGAGATGTCTCTTCAATCTCAATCCAACATGAGGGTAACTTGCAGGATCTCCCATACAAGGCCTCAAAAGGTTTTATGTCGATCATAGAGTGATAGTTGTTATAATAATAAAAAATACCAATGGAAGGTGATCCTCCTAGCTCTAGTCAAAGTTCAAAACACAAGCCCTCATTATATCCACCAACAACTGGATTGTGCACCTAATCTACCCATCTTTCTGGGGATGAAACGTCATACTCATCAACAACAGGGTCCCAAATCCCTTCTATAGGACTCTCCACAACTTTTACATAAACTTCATTTCTCAATCAGAGATAATTTTCAAGGGTATCCCATGAACCCAGAGGATATACCACACATAAAACTATCCATGACTCTTCTCCCTAATGGAAAGGAAGTGTTCCAACTTCATAAGTCGGTCAAATATCACCGAGATGGCATTGTGGCCTCGTGTTTTCTGCAAAATCCCTACCACAAAGTCCATGAATATGATATCTCATTTCCACTCCAAGATCTAAAGAGGCTGTGTCAAACCTACCAAAACCTAGTTCTTATCATTCACCTACTGACATGTGAGACAATGAGAGAAAAACTCAGCAACACTCTACCTCATGTTATCCTAAAAAACCTAACACTGAAGGTCTTTGTACATATTCCATAGATAGGGATGTAAAGACAAAGGAGAAGTGTAAAACTCACTCATCACCTCATATCACATCACGACCAGAACCACTAACCATCCTTGGAAAAGGATGTTGTGTTCCCCTACTTTATAAAATTTATCTGGTGAATCTTCTGAAGATATCTAGTTACGAAGAACCTCATAGTCGATGTCTCTAAATTAAGACTTCCTCGTGTTCTAGAAAATAAGAGGAGTCAACACCATTGACTAAAGATAATTTTCACCCCTCTCCTCCACAAATATCAGTTAAAAGAATCCAACTTCTCAGACGTATCCTCCACCAAATGATAACGGAACTTCTTACTAAGGGGATTTTCCACCATGTTTCCCTTCCCATGAGTATAGACTATCTCTAAGTCATGGTCCCTTAATAAACTCAACTAGAGACTATGTCTTAAGTTCAAATATCTATTTTTGAAGATATAACTGAGACTCTAATGTTATGAGTAAATAAGAAAGTGATCTCCTATAAGATAGTGCCTCCACATCTTTAGAGTGAAGACTACCACTGCCAAATCCAGGTTGTGGACCATGTAGTTATTCTCATGGGGTATCAACTTCTTTAACCCATATGAAATCAATGTCTACCATTACATAAACATGAAATCAAGCCCATCTCTAGAGGAATAACAATACACTAAGTACTCCACACCCTCCTATGGTAGCCTCAAAATATGATTACTAGTCATCCTTATCCTCAACTCATAAAAGGATCTCTAACACTACTTGTTCTAGGTAAATGGATACCCTTTCTATGTCAAAGCAGCCAAAGGGGATGGAATCCAAGAGAAGTATTCCAGTAACCTCTTATAGTATCATACCGATCCAAAAAAATCCAAAGCACTAACACACTCTTAGGTGGCTCCCAAGAAGGCACTGCATCAATATTCTCCTAGTCCATAGCTAATCCATACTTAGAAATGACATTCCTCAAGAAGTGAACCTCATAGATCCAGAACTAGCACTTCGAGACCTTACCATAAAGCTAGTGCTACCAAAGTAAGTATAGGACCATCCTCAACTGCTTTAAATGATCCTCCTATGACACAGAGTATATGAGTATGTCATCAATGAAGCACCCCACAAATTGATTCAAGTATGGTTGGAAGTTTGGTTAATCAAATGCATAAACAAAATGGGGTAATTTTTCCACTAAAATGCATCACCAGAAACTCAGTGTCCATAGTGACATCATAATGCTAGCTTCAGAATATCAGTCACAAAAACCCTAAACAAGTGGTAGCTAGACCTAAGATCAATCTTCAATAACCAACTCACACCATAAAACTGATCAAAGAGGCTTTAAATCCATAGTAATTCATACTTTTTAATTATCATGTCCTAGTTCAGGTGACAATAATTAATATAAAGCCACAAGCTCTTGTATTCCTTTTTCATGAAAAAAACTAAAGATGACCAGGGGAACACTGGGTCTAATAAACCCATTATCTATAAGGTCCTATAACTACACCCTTATCTCTCAGAGCTTGGTAGGGGTCATCCGATATATAGAAGAAGATATCAGTGTAGTCTTGGGGTGAAAGTCAATGTAGAAATTCATATCCTACCTCAGAGGTAGTCCTGAAACATCCTCGAGGAAGACATCCATAAATTCCTCCACTGCTGAAGGAATCCATATGCCTGAAGATTATGTTACACTAGGGACTAAAATCGCTAATGGGTGGGTGATGGGTTATAGCCTCCTGCACTCAAGGCCCACTCATTCCGCCATGACATGTCTCTTTCCCACAAAGGATAATCTCGTATCATCTGTCTGAAAGAACATGACCTATCTCTGATGACAGAAAATATGGGATCGAACCATGGACAACCAATCCATACCCAAGATGAAGTCATAATATTCTATTTTTATTATCAAGAGGTCACGTGTGAAAATAAATCTTCCAATAAATAACTCACATTGTCATCTATCATCGTCTCCCTGTTGTCAAAGACTCGACTCCTATGTATCCACTACCAGCAACAACTGTCTGCATCTACTTTGACAAGAAACTCTCAATCACTAAATCATGATCTAACACCCCAACATAGGTATGAATTAATAAAGTTATCATGTTAGCTCCGATTTCACAGTGTAGTCTTCACTCAAACATCCAAGACCAAAAGAACTAATAATGCACCATATCCATAAAGTACCATAAGAGGTTGGTGAACCTTGATGAATACATGTCCATAGTCATATTAACCTAATGAAGCTATAGAAGCTCATAAATGTGCACATCCATAAACATAGTTGGAGGGAAATCCTCTTTGAAAAGGTTATTGAACTTTGACTATGTAATAATTTCATCACCGTACGACTAGGTCACTATTCCCCACCATCGTCCTGTAAATCCATGGGGAAGGATCACTACCAAGACCACCATTTGATTTGAAGGTGTCCATGATAGATGAAAAAATCACATCACCACCTCAAGCCAGTCCTCAGATGCCTATGGGTCAGGCTTGCCTTAGAACCTGATGGGTCATTGTCGGTGAAACTAGTGAAGCACACTTAGTTTGTGCACCTCATCTACAGGTATTGTCGGTATCATTTGTTGCTGAATAGGTGGTGGTATGAATAGTGAACCACCTAGAGATAACACCTCCTAAATAGTTCTATGTATCAAAGCCTCGTCACTCAGTGAATATTCCTCATGATCATGATGATGAATCCTAGTTGAAAAATATCATGGAGGTATCCTAAAATAGAAAAGATATACCATGGTCGAAAAGTATATCTTGAGATATGACTCAAGTTGGACATAGAAACCACAAATAATTCATATATGATGCATTTACCAATGTTTTCTCTATAACCAGTGTATAAATATACTGAGTTAACAAGAAGGTATTTAGAGTTCTAGTGTATGGATACGTCAGTCATCACACCAATACTGGAGTCCCTGGCCTGAGATATAAACTCGAAACACTTAAGATTATTTCCCCAAACCTATATCACATGCTATAGTCATAAATTAGAACCGAATAACTCTTATACCACTCTATCATGACTCATCCCAATGGGGCATGTGCTGCGAGTATGCCAAGTCCACCTCCAATAGGCCAGGGGCTGGAGACCTACACTGAGTAGGCATATCACACACATGAGAGGAATTAGCCTAATGTGCATGTATGTACGCACACATATCCAAGCTCATACAATGCTGAAACATAAAACAACTTATAACCATGCATGCATGCATCTAAAATTCCACCATCAAAGTATGACAACAAGTACTGGAAATAAAAATGGACAAATACAATCCCACCAAAAAGAAACTGAAAACAAGTCCAACCTATATATTGGGTAAGGATTGTTGTCAATGGAATCATAAGAGCATGCTTTGGTATTTCTAGATCACTGAGTTCCTCCTATTCCAGGTCCCTCTAGGACTCTGTCAAATAGTTGTTCATATGTATAAGACACAACACATGTAGGAAAATTCCATGAATAGGTGAGTATAACAATACCCAGTAGGACACCCTGAAATCACTAAGAATATACTATTAAGAATAATAATCATCTTATCATAGGTATATGTCAACACCATATAATAATAATAACCAAATATACTCAACATAGACACACAGTCTCAAGGTAAAGTCACAACTATAATTCTAACCTAGGATTCATGTTCAAAGGTTCCACATAGAACTCATCTGGGAGAACACACTCTATGGGTCAAATAGAACTGAGGGAATCCATCCATGATTTCATTCTCATCAGGTCTCACTATAAGAATCACACACTAAAATTTTGAAGAGAATGATACATAGATGAGTATCACACCCAAGGCCATGGGGTATACCAACAACTCAATATACAATAACCCACTAAGTAGGGGATCAACATCTACATAGTGTTGATAATGAAGATACCAAGAACCCCACCTAGGGAAAAGATGAAAATAGAGGATCTCACTTAGGACCTTACAAAATGATTCCAACAACTCTATCCAATACTAAAGTCCCTCTGAAGGAATCACCAACCTAGAAGTAGGATGTGATTTCATACTAAACCCTCAAGGAATGGATCAAGGGAATGTGCCCTAATAAAACTTGTCTAAGATGAAGAGGAAAATGGATCCAATACATCTTTGAAGGTAAACATGGTGTGTACTAGTAGTATATGATGCTTCCCTTCAGCACCGGGTCCTACTCGTGTATCATGGACCATACCCATGTCTATTTCTAAGTACACGTCATGTTTGAACCTGTGTACTCTTGACTATGTCTATGTTCCTCTAGCTATATCCATGCTTGAGTACACAGCATTTCTAAGCCTGTGTACTACTAATTGTGTATATGTACCCTATGAGATACACTCCAAGTCATCAGTTAAGGGTCACACATTGTGTAACATCTATCAGAATCCATTTAATATTTATCTTCTCCACAGAACTGTAGTGCCGCACAGGAGGTCCCACGTGGCATGTGATCCTGAATGACACACCGTGTAACCCATAATTTTCTAAAATTCCATATTATTTATCTACATTCTCTCATGCCATCGTTCCCTTTGGTTCCACCATCGATCTCACCTAAAGATCATGGATCTAGTATATCCATGCCTTACTGTCACCTACTTACTGGTAATCCTACCTTGATCCACTTGTAAATCATCCGTTGAGCCTCGTTGTCATCGCACGCCAAGGATATAAAGAATAGGTATCACTAAATCCATCCTCGGTTGATTATCCATCATTGTAGCTCAATCCCATTATCAATCCGAACCTGGATCTGAAATTATAATTCAATGTGTCAAGAATCAGGTGCACAACAATTATTTATATGGTATTTTGTTAAACCACGGGTCAAATTAAACACTGGTGATGAACGCATGAATAATAGTGGGAGAAATATAGGAAACATGCAAAAGGGTAATGAACCTTAGATTTGTTTGGTTGTCCTTGATTTGTTTCCATTATAATGAAAAATGAATATCCAAATTAAATAAACAATTTCTCCTAATAATACCCATAGAACAAACCCGCACTCGCAATACTATTGAACCATGAATCAATATGTTTTTTATTGATTCGCGTTCTTTATAGGATAATAAATGGGGATCAATCCACAAAATACATCATAATACCTCAATTTGGAAAAATCTATAGTGAAGAATGGTCACATAGTGCTATCATTGGCGAGATCCACATGTTCTATTGGCACACTGATCGACGATCCATGATTTGGTTGTCATTCTCCAATGAAAGCTCCTATAAAAATCTCTCTCTTAGATATCCATGGTTATGCATATAACCCTATGATTTTTTCATAGTAGCATTCATATAGACAAAAATTATGTTATGGTAATTAATTAAATAAATAAATGTATTCAATTTATTTATTTAAACATTTGATGTGTTCTAAGGTTATATCGCGCTTAGGTTAAAACCCCCACTCTGAACTCAATGGTGGCCACATATCTCTGATATGATCCTCTATTTAGATTTTATTCTACTTTTTCATGAAAATTGTACATGTGTGATATTTAATATATTTAATATATTTCAAAAATTAATTTCAGGTACATCAGGCCTTGAAATTTCATGTTGTCTCAGTGTCTAGCTCCATAAATAATCCATATAATTTTCCAAATTAAAACATAGAAAAATTTAATTTGTTACAACAAATAGAAAGCTTATCTTTCCTAGAAAAAATGGATATAGGGTTATCTTATTTTCCTTTGTTTGTCAAACTCTTTTAAGATGTCTTTTCAGATAACTTCTTGGTTCATCCTTTTGACCAGGAAGTAGATTTCAAAATGTAACTTGTGTTGTGAGTGAAAAATATATCAATTCCTCCATATCATATGGCACTTTCCAAGTTGAGAGAGCTTAAGATTCATCTTGAGTACCTAGAGATAAATAGTTTCATCAGATCTTTAATGTCATTTTGGGGTGCACCAGTGTTGTTTTCCAAGAAGGTGAACATTATTAAATAGATCTATGTGAACTACAGGAAGATGGATCAGGAGATGGTGAAGAAAGAGTATACTTTACCTAGGATAGATAATCTCTTGGATCAGTTGCGGGGAGCCTAGTGGTTCTCCAAGATTGATCTTTGTTTGATCTACCACCAGTTGTCAAAGATAATGATATCCCTAAGATAACATTTGAGGGTATATATGGATTGTATGAGTACCTATTCATGCCTTTCGGTTTAAAAATGTCTTGTAAGTGTTCATGGCTCTCATGAATGAGATCTTTTATCCATATTTCAACTCTTTTTTGTGGTCTTTGTTGATGATATCCTTATATATTTGTGAACTTTTGAGTTACATGTCTGACACCTTGAGATCCTTTTGAGCACACTTAGAGTGCATCGACTTTATGTCAAGCTTTATAAGTGTAATTTATGGATTTGAAAGGTATTTTTTATTAGTCATGTAATCTCTAATTTAGGAATTTCAGTGTAACAATAGAAGGTGGAAGATATGATGTCCTGAGCTCACCCTCAGGAAGTTTTTTAGATTATGAGTTTTATTAGGTTGGTTGGATATTATCAATGGTTCATTCAGGACTTATCCCATTTAGAAACACTGATGATGGGACTTACCAATAATGGGTAAAGTTTTAATGGACTAATCAATGTGATAAGGCTTTTCTTGAGATAAATAGTAGATTGATGACAACTCAAGTTTTTATTCTTCTAGAGCTTGATATCATATATGTAGTGTACTATGATTCCTCAGGTGTTGAGTTAGGATTTGTGCTGATGTAGAGGGATTGAGTAGCAGATTAAGGGTCACATCAATTTTGACCCCATGAGTGGAACTTCCCATCACATAACTTAGAGTTAGCAGTTGTGTTCCATGCCTTGAAGTGTTGGAGAAATTATCTCTTGACTGAGAGATTTTTTGTTTGCACAGACCACACAAGCCTTTGATATATCTTCTATAAAGGGGATCTAAATTTGAGGTAGAGGAATTGGGTAGAGTTTTTTCATACATTCAACTTCAAGATGTCATATGATCTAGGGAAGGGGAATGTAGTTTCTGATGCTCTTAGAAGGAAAATGATAGATATTCAGGAGCTTGGTGAGTGGTCATCACCATATAAATAGATTCTGATGTGTTTGATGGAGGAATGGATTGTAGATGAATCTCAAGATTGGGGAGTCATGACATGTGTGTCTTTGGTCATCACATATTTGTTAATGGAATGGGTGAAGACTAACCAAGAGTAAAATCCCAAGTGTGTAGTGATGAAATAATGATTGGTAGGTAGTGACCTAGTCCCAGGATGGATAGTAGATGATGACGACAAGATAATTATATATGGACAGATTGTAGTGTCGGCCTCCATGAGAGGAGATGATGTGATATTATCATGCTTTAAAATGGGTAGTGTATATAGATTCGACAAAGATATATCATGACATCTGATGTAACATCCTACCTTCACCCATTGGCTTGGTAAGAAGCAGTGGGTGTTACTAGCCTTAGGTGACAACCCCAATACACTAAAGGCTAATAATAAATGTCAAGGGATTCATAAATTTGGGGAAAAATTTTCCTTTTGAAAATAAAACAACCAAACTAAGATAAAAAACCCAAAAAACACTATATGATGTATGAGTACAATCTAATACAACTAAAAGTAAAACCAATTGACACTAATACCAAACAACAACTAAGAACCATATCAGAGTACAAAGCAGAAACCAAAAACCAACAAAACCCAAAGACAACCAAGACCTACAGTAGAAACTCCCAACAAGAGACATGATACAAATCAACAATCCATGCCCAAGGTATCAAGATCCATCACTAGAGAACTGGGATACCTTTCCTTTAACTCTATATTGATATAAAACATCTACAAAATGTACAAAAGTGCTCAAGTAGGGGGTCAGTATAAAACTCAATAGGCTTTCCCCAATTAATTCCCTACTCATGTTAATAGAATAGAACATGTTATCATAATTATATAAAACAATTTAAAACATTTTATAACAAAACTCAAACAATTTATAAGCAAAACATTTTTCCATGTAAAGCAACCAAACAAGTCTTTAAAACCATTTCTCAATCTATTTGGAATAACTCATTACATTCCACACATACACACATGTAAGTCTAGGTGAAATTTCCATACTCGTGAGTGGTATCTCATCAATATACCAAGTCATCATGAGGTAACCATATACAAAGTTCCCCAATGGAACATTCCCCTTCCACAGGGTCACATCAATGAAAATAAATACACACCAACCAATTATTCCACAACCATTCCAAACCAATTGTTCCAACCAATTTCAATAAAACCATCCTTTTATTGAAAACATTTTCCAACCAATTTTACATGTATCAAGACCAAACAAGCATTTTAAAATCATTTAACAATTTCAATTTACAAAAAATAACCAATTTCTACCATTCCATAAAATATTACTAAAGAGGGTTTCCAAAAAAACATTTCACACCAATTACACAATTCAAAATAAGAAAATAAATCAATTTGAAATAAATAATTCAAGTTATAATAAGAGGATTTGAGATTAAAGTCCCCTACCTCGCAAACATAGGTGAAAACAAAGAACAGTGAAAAAACTCCAACAAACTTGGCTAAGATCTTCCAAAACCAGCCCTAGATCTTATTCCCTATCAGGGAAACAGTCATATCTCAACTTGATTAGCATCACACAACATAGATATATCCCAATTGAATTAGATCCATGAATCTAAGAGAGATAAGAATAAGAATAAGAAGACTAAGTAAAACCAATATGAATGGGCACTTAACAAGGAATCTGGCCTCCAACGCACTAAGATTTGCCAATGGATCACTTATGAATCAAATCAAAAGGTTTCTCCAGCCTTGGGAGGAATTGGAAATCAAGTTAGGGTCATATTAAGAGGAAAACAAGTCATTAAGGGGAAAATATAAATTAGATCTAAAAATTCCAGATCTTGTTCTTAACATCACATAGTTGGGGATCACAGTTAGGAAAATCGTGTGTTAACTATGCATTATCTACTACCTCCAAATACCTCTCAGATGGTTAGATCTCACAGTTAGATAAACTGTGTGCCAACCATGAAAAACCCTCTTTTCTACTTTGCATGGTTTCTCCTAGGTGGATGCATGGTTTTTCCAAATTTTTCACCTAACTGTGTGCCTACCAAGAGCCCACTATTTCAATTGAACGATTTCTTGGAAGGTGTTTCACAGTTTCTACTAACCTTACTCAAACTGATCACCTCCATAAAATTCCCAAAAACTTATCAAAAATCCTCCAAACCTCCCCAAAATTAACCCAATTAATTTATATACTTAAAATAAATAAATAAAGGGTTAATTACCTAAAACTGGTGGTGCTAAATTCTCTCCTCCATTGGTATTTCCATCCCCAGAAAGTTAAAAACCACTATTTTCTTAAAAGAGTTTGGGTCATTGCTTAACCATTTTCTTTTACCATTCCTAAGTTTCTTCCTGAATCTGACAACGTTTCCATAAAACTCAGACTAGACCAATGCTTTTCTCACACAATACTTTCTCTTTCTTATCCACAATCCATACTAGTACATGAACCAACATAGCATATGGCTCTAGGTCAATGTGATCCCAATGAATCACATGGTCAAGATCTAGATGATACTTCTTTAATTGAAAAACATGAAATACATTATGAACTGAACTGGATCATGGAGTCAAATACAACCGATATGACACCTCACCAACCCATTCCAATATCTTGAAAGGACCTTTATATCATGGAGATAACTTGACCTAATTCTCAAAATAATGATTTCCAAGACTTAGTGTAAGGACTTGTCCTTAAGAATTATATATTCTGGTGTGTTTTTACTAGAATTCACATTATTTTAATTTAGAGAATATTTTTAGTTTAGAGTTTGTAAGCCCATACATTACAAGTGGGAACTTATAATTAGTATTCATTTTTTCCACCAACGGAAACCCTTTTAAAAAAAACATTTTCTTTTTATGAAATATATTCAAAAATTTAATCTTAACCACATCATTGTCCATATTATTTCTTAAAATCCTATGAAAAATATTTTAAAATGTGGGATAAGCATAAAAAACTCAGTGAGGTACATAAAGAAATAAAATAGTCAGCTCGATGAAAAAAATTAAAACCCATGTAATAATTACCTTTATCACAGTGTTATTTGATATATTAAAATAAATAAATTTCACATGAAAACACGCACACTTTTCGATCAAATAAAATCATTAAAACACATAGAAAGAAAATTAAAACCCTTTTTTGATATCTTAGAGTATGAAATTCATAATATCGTTTTAAACCCATTTCACAAATAACTGGATCCCAGTTAAATTCATAGGATAAACTCTTCAGTAAATCCCTCCTTCTTACCTTGAAATATAAGGTACATTACCCAATGAATCGGAGCACTGTCTGGGAAAACTCAAAGCTATAATGGGCTCACCTGACACTATTTAGGAACACCCAACGTATAACCTATAACAAGATCAACTGTGAGCTCTAATAAGAATAAACCCTTCATATAAGCTCTATTGGGATCACTCGTTTCACATATAATGCTCTAGTTCCATATCATGAATAAAATATTTTATTCTTTCACTTTTCATCATAAAACCTCTAAAAGCTCTTTAAAACCTGTATGAAAAACACTTTCAAATAACAAAATACCCTTTTCTTTTAAAAAATCATTTTCAATACCAAAATACCAAAAAAATTAAACAGTTTTTTTCTTTGAATAAAATATCATTAAAAACATTTTTAAAGAAAATATCAGTTTTGGATATCAAAATACCATTTTCTTATAAAAAACTACTTTTAAAATATAAACACTATGTGCATCATAAAGAAACCATTTTCTTTGAAAATAACCATGAAAAATTATAAAGGAAGCATAAAATCATTAAATAATCATGATGGTGGGAAAATTAACTCATTCCATATAGGTTAAGAAATATTCTTTTTGACTTTTGTAAAGGGAAACTTTATGAGAATATTTTTCAAAGGAAAGTCTCTTACCTTGAGTCTGATTTGTCATGTATTCCCTTTATATTCCTGAATAATAAACTTATGTTAATTATTTAATTACTTGAGAACCTTTTTCAAGTTTATTATTCCTTTTATATCACTTATTACTATGTTATAAAAATTACTTAATTATTTAAGTTCACATTGGATGTTTTGACAATATTTGGTACTTGAGTCCAAAATAACTTTGATATGATGTTTATAGTCAAAGTGGTAATTAATTTATAACATAAAAAATAATAATCATAAAATAATTATAATTTTTATATATCAATTATACTTTTAAATTTATCCATTACATATGGATAGGAAAAATGAACTATGTTACAATCATGGAGATGGTAGGTCGTACAAACACATAAGTAACATTTTCATTTTTCAATGATCATTATGGAAATAAGGTAAGCATAATTTTATCTTTATATAATTATAATAATATCAAAATTTTCATATTAATTCTCTAAATATACTTATATGTGTCATTCATGTGATGTGGTGATGAAAAATGAATCGCATCGCTTCGTGGAGGTGATAATTCACATGTATGCATGAATGACATTATCATCTCTCTGTGTATGAAAATGTAAGGAAATAAATTATATATTATCTTTTCATAATGGTAAATATGTAATTAATATCAGATATAAATATTAATTCCATAATTACATATATGTAAAACAAATTACATTGGTTCGTGAGCTGGTAGTCCATCGTACACACGGATGATGAATTCTTTTCCCATTTGATGGAAAAGGAGATGTGTACGGAACATGTCACTGACATAATAACATATAAGTATATATAGGATACTGTATTTATTATTTTATCTTGGTTCAAGAATATTTTAAGAAAGTGTAATAAGAAATAGAACATAAACAATTGATTAAAAACAATACCACTTCTTTGAATAATCTCCTTTGATTAACATCTTAACACCTCTTAGGTGAGTTTTATACTAAAAATAAGGCCTCTAGAATCTGTGGAGGGATTATATGAAATTATTTGGGTATATATTGGCCAAAAAATTGTTTTTTACATGTTAATAAAAGATAAGAATAGGTGCCTTTTATAAGAGAAGGGGGGCCACTTTTGGAATTTCTCAAAATATTAAATTAATATAAATTAATTTTCTATTCCAAATGGATCCAAATGATTTATTTAGAATATATAATGATTATGGGTCAAAATAAATTCACCCAATGAAAATTATTAATATTTTTATTATTTTTTAATCCTTATATTTTGGTTTAAACCCTTATTTAACCACTTTAACTCATACTGTGACAACTTGGATTTTCACTCTTTAAGGGTTAATATAGTTATTATAAAATGTAAAATAGACCATAAATGGATCATGGATGATATATTAAACCTTATACCAATCCTTTTTCTTAATTTAATATTTTTAGTAATTTTATATCATTTGATAAAATATTATTTATTTTAAAATATCATTGATGTCAATTTTGACGCTCTTCATTACTTTGAATTTTACAAAAAACAATAAAACAATATATATTCAAAAAAAATATTATAATAAATCATAAATATGTCAATTTAATCTATAAAATTTATTTATGACATTAATTATATCAAATTATATTTATTTTAATAGTTTTAATATCATTTATTTGATTTTTCCATTAATAAAATAATTAATGCATCAACATTATGTAAGAATTTAAGGTAAATATTTCTTCACTAAAAATTAAAAATAAATTTACATGATTAATATATTTATTTTAGATTTAAAATAACTATTTATAGTCATATATATTTTCTGTATAACCCTATATTAAAAATGATATAGTTATTAGAAATACGAGTACGACATATTTTGCTTTTCTTTAAATAAAATATTATAAATGACATACTCTCATTAAAATGGCTTAAAAGGTTATAATTTAGAAGATTATATGATTATGGTCTAATATAACTCATCCAATAAAATTTTGTCAAGTGTTTGGGTCATTTTCTAGTCCTTATCATTTTATTTTTAACCTAAATTACCAAATTTACCATTTTCTATGGTAACAAAAATTATTAAGGTTTCTATTCATATTGGACAAAATTAAAAGGGACATATTTACTTAATTTTTAACCATTAATACAAATATATAATCCATTTTTTAAAATTAAAAACAAAAAAGTTGAAAATTTAAATTTAAATTTAAACTGACAAAATGAAATGAAAAATAGTTTTTCAGAAAAATGTCATTTTTAAATTTAAAATGTTTTTATACTAAAGAATAAAATCCTTTTAAAAACCATAATAGGATTAATTTAAATCAAAATTAACTACTTAGGATTTAAAACTAATCCAAAAACATAATTTTATCTTATAAATACTTGAAAAATATAATTTTTAATAAAGAAAAGGTATTTTTTCACTATTCATTGAAAAAAATTCAAAAAAATTTAAAAATTTCAGTATAGAAAAATTTTGATATGATGATTTAAAAAATTGAGTTCATTTTATCAAATTAATTTTCTAAAACCTTAAAAAATTAATTGTATTATTTTTACATAAAAATCAATAAGAACCATTTTGAAAAAAATGTATTTTTTGAAAAATAAAACAACTTTTCTAAAAATTGTGTGATTTTGTTAAGGGGAAGATGTCTTGGAAAAGTGTACAAGATAAATTTATTACTTCAAAGTAGGATTATATGAGTCTAAAAGAAGGAATTTTATTACAATCTTTCTCATAAAGTGGGATCAAGTCAGTAGGACGGTCATTGAACCAATTGAGTTCCTTGTTGATTCCCTTCTTGGTAATCCCATATACCACTAAGTTATCTTTTTGGTAAAAATTAGTGATGATGAAATTGAAATTTGAGAGGGATGTGAGACAATTCATCCATTTAGCAGTGATTTTTCATACCAGGTATATCACTCCATTCTGGATTGCTTGCACCATAGTGGTGGAGTCACTTTCAAACCAGAGGTTATTCATGACTTTGAGGAGAGAAAATTGAACATCATGAATGACACTAAGAATTTAAACCTCCAGGGAAGAATATATATCATAGGTTCCAAAGAAACAACCAAGTGTATTACTAGTATGGTCTCTATAAATAGATCCATATCCTACTGGACTTGGGTTTCCTTTTGAAGCATTTTCAACTTGATTTTAATCTAGTTAGGAAGGGGTAATTACCAGAATAATTCAAAGAGACCCTATTGTTTTTTAAATTTTCTAGTCACACAAATTTTCTGGAGAATTATGAAGTTCTGCATAGTATTAGAATAGTGTTCCAGCTGAATCAAGTTGGCGTCCTTGGCTACAATGATGAGCCAAGATAAAGCAGCATGGATGTAAAATTGGGACTGCCTGTGCATGAGTTCATTGTGGCCAGACCAGAGGATTTGGACCAATTATGCTACAGTGTAAAAGAGGATTTGCTTGAGTTGGGGAGAGATCTGTATTGTTGTATAGAATTGAAGCTGAGTAGACATATCAAGAGAGGTAGGAAAGTGAACCTCAAAGATGTCCTACAATGAATTTTATAGAGCTGAAGTCGTGGCATAGGAAAGGAATAAATCCATGATATCTTCCCAAATTTTATTTTAGAACCTGCATTTTGAACATAAATCAATACCACGTGATTTTAATCAATCATCAGTAGGTGGTTTGTGGTGTGAAATTCTCCAAATAAGGTTCATCTTGGAAGGCCTAATCTAAGGTTTTTCATAAAATTTCAGCCATAAAAATTCATTGACATGCTCAAAATTGGAGTGATAAAAGGATTTTGAGACCAGAATTCCATTCAAAGAAATCTCCCATATTAATATATCCTAGGTAGGGGAAAATATAGTTTTGGGGAGATATATGTGGTTCTTATACATCTAAATGTTGTAAAGATCCAAAAAAACCTGTATAGAAACGTGTGTATCTACAGGAAGATATTGCTGCTCCACTACATCAATAAGAGGGGAGTCGGTCCAATTATCAATCTAGAAATTCAAATATGACTCCCTATAAGCAATCCATCATAATTGTAACATGATATTAGCATAATAGTATTTTATGGATGTTTAGATATAGGATCTTATATAAGCATTATTTCCACTTTTTAATTTATCAATGAATCTACCTCTGATAAATCTAAGAGCCATTGATTCACTACGAAGAAAAATCCAAGTAAACATTTCATGAAGATCCTCATTGAATAATTTTATGTTCTTACTTCCTAGTCCTCCCTTGTCGAGGGGTTTTCAAAATTTACTCCATGATATAGTGACTAATTTCTTTTCAATAATGTTTCCACTCCACACAAAATTCATGATGCAAAAATTGAGATAAATAAGTAGAGAAGTAGGCCATTTATAAATCATAAAGGAATGAACAAGTTTGGAAATAATAGTGTGATTAACAATAAAAACTCTACCAACTATGGTGATAAATTTCCCTTTCCATGTAGAAAGTTTTTTCTTTATATGATCCACAATTGTGAGAAAATGGTTGGCCTTATGTGATGCAAACCATGCGGAAGGCACCGAGTCGATTGCTCGGGTGGAGGAATTGGATTTGCAAGGCCCAATGATGTGAGGAAGATTAAAGAGGTTGAATGCTTCAATGGGCGCTCATCTTGCTTCATTAAAGGCCCAATGGGTATTACCTTGCATGGGTGGAGAAAATGGGCCAATTATCTCACTTATTCAAGCCCAAGCATGATTTTTAATGGTTGGCCCACATGGTTGCATGAATTTGGAAGCCTTATCCACATGGAGGATTCTAGAAATGGCATCTTTGGGCACCAAAGTCAAATCCAGTGGGCTATGCACTCGAAGTCAATTCCGGTGGGCTATAGTTGGAAAATTGTGTGCTACTTTTCCAAAAAGTCTTTTATAGACTTTACCTTTTTGACTTTAAGGGGACAAGGTAGGAATAGGCTTTATGACTTTATGATATTAGGTCATTGACCTTTTATGTCACCCCTTGGCTATAAATAGCCACCTCATGGAATTGTAATATCATTCAAGATTTTAATTGAGAGCTTATGCTTTGTTTCTCTCCGTTGTGTGAGGATTGTTCCAAATTTCCCTTGCTCTTGTGCATTCTTGCCTTGTCAATCTACAAGTTAGATTGGTGATCCAAGATCACAAAGCCCCCAATTCTGTGCCTCAACCCAAGTGCGTTGTTGTGTGGATTGGTCATCACACCCCTCCTTTGAGTGCGTTGTCTAAGTAGTAGGTCGCGCTATATATAGCATTGGTTGAATACTTGCTTCCACTATCCATACCCTTCACCCGTCACTTAGCCCCAAACCACATCCGTCATCCGCCACCCTACGGCGTGAAGATCGGGTCACCCCGTGCGTCTCGCATTAGTTGGTATCAGAGCTTCGGTTGACACGGTAGGCACCTATCCCTTCTTTTACATTTGTTTTACCCATTCCTCTCCTTATCCTTCCATATCATCCACCCATTTTAAAAAAAACCCATTGCTTGAAAACCTCCAGAATTGGCCTACATTGTGAAAGTTTTAAATATTATTGCATTGAGCCAATTATTCATCAATCTTCTTTTCTCATTACGTGATTTGTATCCAGCAAAAAAAATCAAATTCTCTCAACTCATCATTTTGTGCTTTTCAATATTAAGCACATCCTTTCTTTGAGAGATTTAAAAAAACGACTTACTCTCCATTCATCATCTTGTGCTTTAAAACTCCAAGCACAACACTTTTTGGGGAGAATTGACAAAAAAAAGTGAAAAAAAGCGGATATAATTACTCCATCTTCGTGCTTTTCAATATTAGCACTTTCCATTTCAATATTGTCTCATATTGTTATTAATTTTTCTCATCTTGCACAATCAGTCAAAACCCACACACCACACCTTTCCACCCATTTTCCACCTTTTACCCCTATTTCAACCCCCTTTTCCACCCTTTACCATTTTGTTACATTTTACAACTCAAACGGGTTTTGTGAAACCATCCTCTAATGAAATCTTGGTTTGAGAAGTATTGGTGGCACGTGATCACTCCAAACAAGGTATTATATTTCATAAGATTTTGGGATTTGAATTGAGTGTTGAGTGGAGAGAAATTAAAAAAAACAGTATTGTGTGTGTGAGTGTGTACATTTCATTGTGTGTGTGTGTGTAAATCTCGCGCGTGTGTGTATCATTGTAAGTGTGTGTGTGTGATTAAATCTTGCATGCATGAGTGTGTATCCTTGTGTGTGTGAGTGTGTACAACTTGTGTGTGTGCGTATGTGTACATATTTGCATGTGTGAGTTTGTGTGTGTTTCTCCCCGTGTGTGTGTGTATTTGTGTTTGTGTTACACATCATGGCAGAAGACTGTGGGAAGAAAATTGCTCATGTTAGCGATGAAGGAAGTCAAAGTAGATCTCCCGCACCCGAAGCTACACAACTCCAAATGCAAGCTTTGGTGAGCCACTTCGAGAGGCTTCTTGATCGAAAGTTGGAAGTGATACATGAGAGGATTGACAACCTGGAGAATCAACCAATCCCGAGGATGATCCATGACAACCAGCGGCGAGCTCAGGCACCACGTTGCCCCCACATCATGGAGGAGGAGATAGAAAACTTTGATGGTGATTTAAAGGATTTACCACAAAGGAGGAGGTTGTACCAACAACCAAGAGGAGGCCAAATAAGACCACATGATGATGAACTACATGGCGGGATCAAGGTGAAGGTCCTTTCATTTCAAGGGAAAAGTGATCCGGAAGCATACTTGGAGTGGGAGATGCGGATCGAGCAGGTGTTTTCATTCCATGCATATTCCGAGGAGAAAAAGGTCAAACTTGCTTCCCTTGAATTTTCTGATTATGCTTTAATTTGGTGGGATCAAATGCAAAAGGAAAGGGCAAGATATGGTGGACACCCTATCAACACTTGGGAGGACATGAAGTTTGCCACGCGGAAACAGTTTGTTCCCACACATTACCATAGATATCTCTACAACAAACTTCAAAGACTCACCCAAGGGAGTAGGAGTGTAGAATACTACTATAAGGAGATGCAAATTTCCATGATTCGAGCAAACATCGAGGAGGATCTGGAGGCAACCATGGCACGGTTTTTACATGGGCTCAATCGGGAGATTGCGGATCAAGTGGAGATTTACCACCATGTGGAGATACAAGACATGATCCACCAAGCCACCAAGGTAGAACAACAAATCAAAAGAAGGAGCAATTCGAGTAAGCCCACTACCCCATTCACACCATGGAGAAATCCAAGGAAGGACATTGGAGAATTGTCAAATCCAAAAGAGGTGGTTGATCGCAAAAATGACAAGGTAATTCTTCCACCTAAGAAACCTACTTTTGAGGCTAACCAAGCAAGGAATCGGGATATACGTTGTTTCAAATGTCAAGGAAGGGGTCACATTGCTAGTGAATGCCCAAACTATCACACCATGATCATCAACAAGTATGGAGAATGGGAGACCGATGGAGAGAGATCTGAAGAGGAGGAAGATGAATCTCCAGAAATTGAAAATGGAGAATTTGCAGAAGATGGCGAGATTCTTGTCACTAGAAGAGTTTTAAGTGCACAAATGACCATTGGAGAAAAAGAGCAGTGAGAGAACCTTTTCCATACATGATGCAAGATCAATGGGAAGGTATGTAGTGTTATTGTTTATGGTGGAAGTTGTATCAATGTGGCGATCACCAAGTTGGTGGAGAAGTTGGGACTCCCGACTTTAAGGAATCCAAATCCATACCGACTTCAGTGGTTGAATGATTGTGGGTAGCTGAAGGTCACTAAGAAAGTGAAGGTATTTTTCACCATCCGTAAGTACAAAGATAAGGTTTTGTGTGATATTGTTCCTATGAAGGCCTGCCATTTGTTGTTGGGACGACCGTGGCAGTACGGTCGACATTTTACTTATGATGATTTCTCAAATCGTCACTCTTTTGTACTCCGAGGGGAACCTATAACCCTCAACCCCATGTCCCCCAAGAAAATTTTGGAAGATCACATTTTGAGAGAAAAGAAAAAAATGAGTGATAAAGAAAAAAAGAGTGAAAATGAAAAAGGTGAGAATAAGGTAAAGAGAGAAAATGAGAGAGGAAAAGAAGTTGAGAGCAAAGAAAAATCAAGAGGGAAAAATAATTTGAGTGAAGAGAGAAGTGTGATGTTGGCAAAAAATAGTGAGGTTAAGGAAGTTTTGTTTTCACAGAAAACACTCATAGTACTCATGTACAAATAGGTATTACTAAATACTAACGACTTGTCCCCTTTGCCAAATGTTGTTGATTCCTTGTTGCAGGAGTATGATGATGTCTTTCCAGAAGAGGTGCCACCGGGTTTTCCACCCATTAGAGGTATTGAGCATCAAATTGACCTCATACCCGAAGCATCACTACTGAACTGCCATGCATATCGCACCAACCCAGAGGAGACAAAAGAAATTCAAAGGAAAGTTCAAGAGCTATTGGATGTGGGATATGTCAGAGAGAGCCTTAGTCCTTGTGCCATACCGGTGCTTTTAGTATCAAATAAGGATGGAACATGGAGAATGTTCATTGACTGCAGAGCCATCAATAACAACACGGTCAGGTATCGTCATCCTATCCCTAGGTTAGATGACATGATAGATGAGTTAAATGGATCTACAATTTTCTCTAAAATTGATTTAAGAAGTGGCTACCATCAAATTAGGATGAAAGAAGGAGATGAGTGGAAAACATCATTTAAGACAAAACATGGACTTTATGAATGGCTAGTCATGCCCTTTGTTCTCACCAATTCACCTAGCACATTTATGAGGTTAATGAATCATGTCTTACATTCCTATATTGGGAAATTTGTGGTAGTTTACTTTGATGATATTCTGGTATATAGTAGGACGTTGCATGAACATTTAGATCACTTAAGAAGAGTCCTAGAGGTGTTAAGGAAAGAAAAATTGTTTGGAAACATTAATAAGTGTGAATTTTTCCTTGATAAGATTGTTTTCCTTGGATTTGTTGTGAGCGGAAATGGAGTTGAAGTTGACACCGAGAAGATCAAAGTAATTCAGGAATGGCCAACTCTAACCTCTGCTGGGCAGGTAAGAAGTTTTCATGGGCTTGCTAGTTTTTATAGGAGATTTGTAAAGGACTTCAGCACACTAGCAGCACCATTGAATGATTTGACCAAGAATAATGTTCCATTTAAATGGGTAACAACTCAAGAGAAGGCCTTTCATGCTCTTAAGGAGAGACTCACCCATGCCCCTCTACTTGAACTTCCGGACCTCAGTAAGACCTTTGAAATTGAATGTGATTAAAGTGGAATTGGAATAGGAGGAGTACTCATGCAAGAAGGTAAACCTATTGCTTTCTTTAGTGAGAAGTTAAATGGCCCAACTCTAAACTATGCTACATATGATAAAGAGTTGTATGCATTGTTTAGAGTTCTAGAAACATGGAAACATTATCTTTGGCCTAAAGAATTTGTGATCCATTCTGATCATGAGTCTCTTAAATACCTTAGGAGCCAACATAAACTAAATAGGAGACATGCTAGATGGATGGAATTCATTGAATCATTTCCATATGTCATCAAGTATAAAAAGGGTAAAGAAAATATTGTGGCTGATGCACTTTCACGTAGATATTCTCTTTTATCCTTGTTGGATTCAAAACTACTTGGTTTTGAATACATTAAGGATTTATATGACACCGATAGTGATTTTAGTGAACCTTATGGACATTGTAAACCTGGAGTTAGTTGGGGAAAGTTCTATTTACATGACGAGTTCTTATTTCGGATGGATAAGCTTTGAATTCCCAATTGATCTATTCGTTTACTTTTACTAAAGGAGTCACATTATGGTGGGTTAATGGGACATTTTGGTGTTGCAAAAACTTTAAGCATTCTTAGTGAACATTTTTATTGGCCTAGGATATCTAGAGATGTTGAAAAATTTGTGGGAAAGTGCATTGTTTTCCATAAAGACAAATCAAAACTGAACCCACATGGACTATATCTTCCTCCCAATCCCCAACACCCCTTGGGAGGACATATCAATGGACTTTATTGTGGGGTTACCATGGACTAAGAGGGGGAGAGATTACATTTTTTTGTGGTGGATCGGTTTTCTAAAATGGCACATTTTATTCCCTGTCACAAAACAGATGATGCCACTAACATTGCACAACTTTTCTTTCAAAAAGTAGTCAAACTCCATGGGATTCCAAGGATGATTGTGTTGGATCGTGACACAAAATTCCTCAGTTACTTTTGGAAGACCTTGTGGAGCAAACTGGGCACGAAGTTACTATTTTCCACTACTTGTCATCCGCAAACCGATGGGAAAACGAAGGTGGTGAATCGGACACTATCATCCCTTTTGAGAAAAATTGTCAAGAATAATCTTAAGAATTGGTAGGAGTGTCTACACCATGTGGAATTCTCATATAATAGGGCCAAGCATTCCACTACTCAATATTCTCCATTTGAAATTGTTTACGGCTTTAACCCCCTTGCCCCTATTGATCTAGTTTCATTGCCTTTACAGGAAGCAACTAATATGGATGTGAAAGGGCGTGCAGAATTCATAAAGAAACTCCATGAAAAGGCAAGGGAAAATATTGAGCGGATGACCCAGAAATATGTTGATCGTGAAAAAAAGGGTCGCAATCAAGTGCTATTCGAACCCGGTAACTTAGTCTGGATTCATATGCATAAAGAAAGATTCCCCGACAAGCGGAAATCAAAACTCATGCCTCGATGAGACGGACCTTTCCAAGTTCTTGAAAAGATTAACAACAATACTTACAAGATAGCTCTCCCAGGTGAGTATGGTGCAAGTGCCACTTTCAATTTTTTTGATCTTTCTCCTTTTTTGGGTGTAGAGGATGAAGAGTCGAGGGCGACTCCTTTTCAAGAGGTGGAGGATGATACGAACCATGTGGAAGGCACCGATTCGATTGCTCAGGTGGAGGAATTGGATTTGCAAGGCCCAATGACGTGAGGAAGATTAAAGAGGTTGAATGTTTCAATGGGCGCTCATCTTGCTTCATTAAAGGCCCAATGGGTATTACCTTGCATAGATGGAGAAAATGGGCCTATTATCTCACTTATTCAATCCCAAACATGATGTTTAATGGTTGTCCCACATGGTTGCATGAATTTGGATGCCTTATCCACATGGAGGATTCTAGAAATGGCATCTTTGGGCACCAAAGTCAAATCCGGTGGGTTATGCACTCAAAGTCAATTCCGGTGGGCTATAGTTGGAAAGTTGTGTGATAATTTTCCAAAAAGTCTTTGATACACTTTACATTTTTGACTTTAAGGGGACAAGGTAGGAATAGGCTTTATGACTTTATGATATTAGGCCATTAACCTTTTATGTCACCCCTTGGCTATAAATAGCCACCCCATGGCATTGTAATCTCATTCATGATTTTAATTGAGAGCTTATGCTTTGTTTCTCTCCGTTGTGTAAGGATTGTTCCAAATTTCCCTTGCTCTTGTGCATTCTTGCCTTGTCAATCTACAAGTTAGATTGGTGATCCAAGATCACAAATCCCCCAATTTCGTGCCTCAACCCAAGTGCGTTGTTGTGTGGATTGGCCATCACACCCCTCCTTTGAGTGTGTTGTCTAAGTAGTAGGTCACGCTCTATATAGTGTTGGTTGACTAATTGTTTCCACTATCCATACCCTTCACCCGTCACTTAGCCCCAAACCGCATCCGTCATCCGCCGCCCTACTCCATGAAGATCAGGCCACCCCGTGCGTCTCGCATCATTATGTCTCCCTAAGAAGAGAGGAACACCAAGGTATTGCATAGAAAAATATCCTTCTCTAATTTTTAGATCCATCAATAGCTAGGATATCCTAGAAATAGGGATGTTCTTTCCAAAATAAATGTAATATTTTTTTCTAATTAATATCCTCCCTTGAAACTTCTTCATAGTGAGTGATGGCCTTATTTATATTTTTCATGTTTCTTTTAGTACCTTGCAAAAAAATAATCATGTCATCTGCATACAGTAGGTGAGTAGGGGCTTCCAAGTGTCTTAAGGCCTATATGGGTTTGAGAATGCCTTGTTCCACCATATGAATGAGGATTCTACACAAATAATATTCAACTATGGAGAAGAGGATAGCAAAGAGGGGGTCACCTAGCCTGACACCCTTTGAGCAAGTGAAGAATCCCTTCAGAGAACCATTAATGAGAACATAAATATGAGAAGATTCAAAAAGTACTTTAATCCAATTCAAAAAGGTTTCATTAAAACCAAAATTATTAAGATTATTAAATATTAAACCCCAGTCCATGGTATCAAAAGTTTTCCTGATATCCAGTTTAAGTGCAACACATCCACCCTTGATAAATTTATTTAGTAGATAGAGACATTCAAAGGACATGATTATACAATCCTAGATGGGCTTGCACTTCACAAATCCAAACTGATTCCAATAGACAATATTACTAAAAATTATTGTAAGTATATTGGAAATAAGTTTGGTAATGATTTTATAATTGGTGTTGATGAGGTCAATTGGTATGAAGAAATGAATCTCAGAAGCATTTTCAAAATTGGGAATGAGGGTGAGGAATTATGCATTAAGACCATGGGGTAAGATACCTATGGAAAAGAAGGATTTAACCAAATTTCAAACATCAAACTAGATGACATTGTAGAAATTTTGGAATAATTCATTAGGGAAACCATATGGTCCCAGAGCACTGTCATATTTAAGGTTGAAAACTACTTCACAAATTTCAAAATCAAGTAGAATACTAGTGAGTCTGATATTATCTTCATAACTAACTAGGATTAGTATGATGCCTTCTTGAAGTTCTTTATTTAGTTTAGGACCATTGAAAAGGTAATCAAAGTAAGATACAATATGTTTATTAAGAGATTACTCATTATCAAGGATTCTATCACTATCCCTCAGGAGGTTGAGTAGTCTACAGGATTTCCTAGATCTTTGGAGGGAATTATATAATTTGGTATTTTGATCCCCATCCTTTAACCATTTTAATTTAAAGGTCTTATTTTGTATTTTGTATTTGATGGAGATAATTAAGTTAAGATTAGTATTGAGATCTATTTCTTGCTACAAATTCACTTCAAAATCAATTGAGGTATTATCACATTGAATCTGATTGAGGTGAGTCTCCAAAGAAACAATATCTTTCTCTATCTTGTTGTAGTTTTCCTTAGATCTTAAGGTTGTATTTTAGATTCTTTAACCTCATGATTCAAGAATACGAGTCATTTACACCATAAATAGAAGACCAAATATTAATCACCAACTTGCTAAAATATGGATGAGAAGACCAAGCATTATTAAAGTAGAAAAGGAAACCTTGGTTTGGAGGCCCTATTGATAAGGATAACCAAAATAGGATGATGTTTAGAGTTAATCTTAGGGAGGGTAATGTTTGAAAGATAATCCTAAAGATGAATGTATTTATCATTATAGAAATCATTATAAAGTTTTATATCCACCATTCAAGTGTTATTTCTTCTATACTAGGTGTATTTAGCTCCAATCAGATTAATTTCAGTCAAATTACACCTTTCCATACAAGCCTTGAATTCCATTGAGGAGAGAGTGGAATGATCAACTCCCAATATTTTACTAGGAAAAAATATATTGTTGAATTCCCCAAGAAAAATCCATGAGTCTTGTATTCCCTATTTGTAGAGTTCAATGTTCTTACAAATCCTTCTTCTTCCTTGATAATTGTTCTTGGCATAAACAAAGGAGCAGTAAAGATGTAGACTATTGTGGATAGATTCACAGGTTATCATTTGATCATAAATTTTATAGATCAAGGCCCTAGTGACAAATTTATGAGCAAGGACCCATAAGGTGTCCATAATACCAAAAGCACTATTGCTTCCAAGTAAATTATAACCTTTGATTTCAAGGCCAACAACACCAGGTGAGTATAATTTTTTAGGTTCACCAATGCCTAAGAATTTGGGTTTATGTACTTGAATGAATCTATGAAGGTAAGTGGCAGTTTCATTGTTTTTCAATCCCTAAAAATTAAAAAATATATTAATTTATATTTTCGTTTTGGGGTGGATCCCCTTTTTTATTTCCACCTAATTTCTTGTTCCTACTATATTTCCTGATTAAAGGATTCTTGCCCATACAAGAAGTGTCAAGATTACCCGCAGGAACTGGGGAAATAGTTTTTGATTTACTTTTAACAACTGCATAAGAATTCTCTTATTCAGTAGAGCAGGTGTCCTATACATTTCCAAAGGTATTTGAATTTTACACAGGCATATTTTGTTTTTATAAGAATCTGTATTGTCTTTAATAGTGTTGAAATTGTGAGTAGAATCATTTTAGGTTTCTTGAACACTATCATCGGGATTTATAGTCTCCTAGTTCACTATGATTAAAATAGGAAAGGCCTTTGAATCATTAGAGAAGCTAGCCATAGGAGAAGCATGACTAGAGGGGGTGTGATGCACTACATAGATAGCAGTAGGAACCCAAGCTAGAGAGCCATCCATATTAGCCACGATCATGGTCTTTTTTGATGGGTTCACTAATTTTTCTTCAATTTTGGTATCTTTTGAATCCTGAGGGTTAGAAGAAAGTTTATCCTTGCAATTTTCCTCTTCATAAGCAGTAGTGTTATAGGCCATTATGCCCTGAGCAGATATCAAAGTAGTAGGGGAGCCAGTACCTCCAACAACTATCATGTCATTAAGGGATGAAAAAGAGGTAAAAATATTTAGAATATCCTGAGAAATATTATATGATAGATTATCCTCCAAAATTCCTTGTTCTTCTTCTTCCAACAGATTGGCCCAAGAGTTCCTGAGACCATGATTCATTTAAGGGACTTGTTTTTTCACCCATTTAGGTTCCTCCATCTTTTTATAAGGGATCCATTTTTCAATGTCCTTGTCCTTACCCTTATTATTTTTGGCCACTTCGTTCCAGGTATATGGATCAGTATTTGGTTTCATTTGTTTTTTCATAACCCTGTAATTGGAATATGAATGTCCAAAAATTTTACAAACATCACATAATAGAGGCTTGTATTCATACTCAACCTTAACCTCAATTTTGTGACCATTAGAAAAGAAATGAATAAATTATGGAATCTTTGAATCCATATTATCCTCAACTTTAATCCTTGCATATAGTCCCAACTCACCATTTAAAGTGCACTGATCCAATTTTAGAGGGATCCCAATGCATGAGGTAATATCATTCAAAATTTTGGGGTGTCAATAGACCCAATTCGAGATATATAGCCTAATCTAGATCTGTGTTGAAGAATTCTTTTGAGATAAGGGATTAAAATTAATTTCTCAGTTTGAGATCTTTAATACACCAGGATTCAATTGTAGGTTCCCAAATATCAAGGTAGTATCAAGGTTATCCTTGCTACCAATAATGTTATGGAAATATCCTTTCCCAATCAGGATTAGTTTTCAGATCGTAAATCCCTAGAGATTAGAGATATTTAGTTTAAGATCAGTGAACTACCACATTTTATCCCCTTTGGAATACATAATTCATCCAAGAAGGGAGAATTTACACAATTCTAACCTTTCTTGCAAAGCTTCTGGATATGAGATCACTGAAAAACCACCATCATCCACCCTTTTAATGGAAAGTTTAGGGAGGGAGGTATTTAGAATATCCAGACCTTGGAGAGCTTCTAGAAATGATATTCCCTTAGGTGTGGCGTTATAAATACTTCAGTCTATCCCAAGAGGATTTTATTTTTCAACCTGAATAGTGGTTTTATGTATCGGAACATATGAATACATATTAAGGCTTTTAGGGTTACCATCACAAGCATCGTGTGAGGTTGTTGTAGAGGACCTTTTGTTCTCCTCCATCTTCTATAATTTAAGAATCCACTAAAAGTTGTGTGATTATTTTCTATGCACTTACCAAAAAATTCATATTGATTTAGACCTTTATATTTATTTAAAAAAATGGTTATTCTTATTTATTCCCACGAATATAACAGCTAGGTTATAATGACCATATTTAAAAATTAATATTTAGTTTTTTGTTTAAACTTGTTTTGGTTCATCTTTTAGGCTATTAAACATAGTGTTTCCTTTTAAAATCTTAGGATGTTACACTTAGAGAGATTCTCAAGAATGAATTATCACTCACCTAGAACAAAAACATATATCTATGATGATCCTCATATGATTTTTGATGACTTTGGGCCATCTCTATTCTCTTCCTGGTCAAATTAATCTTCTCTATTGTCTCTTGAACAAGGCTCGGTCCAACCAGTGAAGTCTCACCTATTTCCACCCAACAAAGTGTAGAACAAAAAAGACGACCATATAATGCTTCAAAAGGATCTGTAAGTATCAAGGTCTGATAACTATTTTTATATGATAACTCCACTAATGGTATGTGCTCCTCCCATGAGCCACCAAAATCCATTACACAAGTCTGAAGCATGTATTCCAACATTTTTTTCATCCTTTCAAATTTTCCATCCATCTAAGGATGATACGTCGTGCTCATAGTCAGTTGAGTCCCAAGTGATTATTGTAAGGATTTCCAAAACTGAGATGTAAACCTCAAGTCTTGTCTAATAATATCAAAACCAGTACGTCATGCATCTTTACCACTTCTCAGATATAGATTTTAGACAAGTTGTCCACCATATGAGATTCATGAATAGGGATGGAATGATATGACTTTGTGAGCTGATCCACTATCACCCATATAGAATCATGTTTCTAAACCATCCTTGGTATACCTATCATAAAATCCATAGAAATATTCTTCCATTTACAAATAGGAATAGGTAAATACTACAACATATCCATTGGTCGTTGGTATTTTTCCTTAACCTACTAATAGGTGAGGCATCTCAAAACAAACTTAGCCACTTTCCTTTTCATGCCTTCCCACCAAAATTGTGTTTTCAACACCTTATATATATTTTATATTCTAGGATGAAAAACTCATCTCAAATGGTGGTAATCATAAAGAATTTATTCCTGAAAATCCATAGGTATGACCATCTGATCTTAAAACCAAAAAATTGAACTCCCATCCAATTTTCATCCCTTAATGGCCTCCCCACCATAGATTTTTTACCTCATTACAATACATTCAGAATCAAATTTTTGTGCCTATTTAACCTTATTAACCAAAATAGGAACAAAAGAAACCAGAAATAAATCCACAACACTACCATGTTCTTCACAATCCAAGTGCATGTCAGCTATCACTAACATCACATGCCACTGATCTAAAGCCTCTTTTTCCAACTAACTATACAACTTCCTACTTAATTCATCAACCGTTGAATTACCTTTACCTTGTATATACATCAATTTGAAGTCGAACATTTGGAGATACTTCATCCATATTCTTTGTCTCAGGTTCAAATCACTTTATGAGAAAATGTGTTTCAAACTCTTATGATCCATAAACACTATAAATTTATCACCAAAGAGGTAATGACTCCAATTCTTCAAATCATGGAATATAGTAGAAAATTATAAATCATGTTTTGGGAAATTCTTATCATGAAACTGTAACCTCCATGATCCATAAGAAACAACAAGATCTCCCTCCATGTGAACACACCCCAACCCAGATCCTGAAGTATCACAATACACCACATAACCCTATCCTGATTCTGGTAAAATCAAGATTGTTGTTGATGTAAGGTGAACATTAAATTATTGAAAATAATTATGACATTCATAATTTCATTGAAATGGAACATTATTCCTTGTAAAATCCATTATTAGTGAATCTAGTCATGAAAAATCATGAAAAAAAATGTTGATAATAACCAACTAAGCTAAGGAAACTATATATCTCAAAGAAATTTTTGGGCAGTTGTAAAGAGATCATGGCCGCTAGCTTTTCTGATCCACAAATACACCTCTTTTAGATATCACATGTCCAAGGAAACGTACCTCATGTACCTAAAAATAACACTTCAGTAATTTGGAATACAAATTATGATCCCACAAAATACCCAACACTATCACCAAGTATTTCTCATGATCAACTCTTTTCCTTAAATACACCAATATGTCATCCACAAACACCACCACAAAAGATTCCAGATGCCTTTTAAATATATAATTTATCAATTCCATAAATACTGAAATTGCATTCATAAGACTTAAACGCATTACCACATAATCGTAATGTCCAAATATACTTCTAAAATATATTTTTGGAATATCATCCTTCCAAACCCACAATTAGTGATATCTTGAACGCAAGACAATTTTATAGAACCATTGGGATACCCTCAATTGAATGAATATATCTTCAATGCATAGAATAGGATACCAATTATTTATCACATCTAGGTTAAGCTTACAATAATATACAAAAAACATTAGATTTTCATATTCCTTTTTCACAAACAAGATTGACACTTCCCATGAATATGTACTAGGCCGAATGAACCCTTTACTTTTTCAAATCTTCCAATTGGACTTTGAATTCCCTTAATTATTTGGTGTCATCCAATAATATGAAAGTGAGATAATACTAGTCCTTGGTAAGAGATAAATCATAAACTCCACTTATCATATGGGTGTAAACCCTAAGAAATTAATGGGAAAAAATCAGGAAACTGATCAACAGTTGTTAGAAAACTGCTATTCTTGATCTCATCCACCAATTACAAATTCAAGGTTTTTGAATGGTACAAGATAGTTTTAACTGATGGTTCCAATAATCTCATTGCACCTGCATTTACTTTTAGGTCACCTCTAAAGAGATGATTGACATTATCACTATTTGTAAGACTAACCCTTCAAGTATAACATTCAATGTGATCTTTGAACATAGTCGACCAATCCATACCCAGGATTATGTCATAGGCATCCATATCAATCATAGAGAAATTCCAACTCAATTTATCTCCATCAATAGTTATAGAACATGATTTTCACATAAAGGCTCAACATTCTCTTTGACCAAGATGAGTTTAAAGTTTCAAAACAAAATGCATCATCTCAACATGAAAACCCATAAGATCGATAGCATGAGAAGCAATAAATGAATGGGATACACCCATATCAAACAAAGATTACATAAGGGTATAATTCAAAATAATTATACCTCTCATCATTTATGGTCCATATTGATCATCCATAACTATTTTTTTAGCCCCATACAATTTCTTACTCACTACACTTTGTTCTTTATTACCCTATTGAGAATGCACTAGTTGAGGATTAATGGTATTCCTAGAATCACTATGGTTATTTCTATTCTTTTGACGATAATTATTCTACTACACTCATCCCGTCAAAGCATACGACATCTACAAAACATGAGATGTGTCTCGAACACCAGACCTTGGAGCACTGCAACAATAGCACTGAAGATGTCCCATTTGGTTGGAACGGTGTCAAGATCTAGGTGGTGTCTCACAATCCTAATTCATATGATCAAGATATATACATTGGAAACATCCTGGATTTCTCTTCGGTCTATGAGGAAGATTCACTGATCCCACTGTCTGATTTTGTGTCATTATACAACCTTGGAAATAGTTGTCCCTCTTCCGCTTATTCCCAAAATTAGAGTTCTCACCATTTCCCATAGATATAAACATGATTCCTCTAGATTTAGTTCCTGATATGTCTCTTTCTTCCATCATCACTCTATTTATTATCTCTATATAATCCATTATATAGATCCGGAAATAATTCAATCGAATCTTTGGTCTCAACCTTGATTCAAAAATGTGTTCCTTCAAGGATGCACTTGCGGAAACTTCAGGTGAAAAGTGGAAAAAATTCATAAATTTAGTTTCATACTTTGTCACTGTGAGGTTCTCTTGGTTCAATCTGAAAAATTATGTTTTTTTCTATAAATATTGAATGTGTGAGGATAGAATTAATTGTTGAACAATTATTAAAAATACTCTCATGCAATGTCTTGGTCTAATTTAGCCAGAACTGCTAAATATCACCATTGGGGTGCTAGACCCTCCAACATGTACATTTACAATTTGACATTTATCTCAACTAGTGCGCCTAAAAAATCAAAGATTTGATTCATCCTATTCATCCACACCTCTACTTTTTTTTGTTCTGAATCGCCCTGAAAGATGGGTGGATTCTGATTCTGAAATTGAATGGAATGATCCACTTGTCTCAGTTCATCCCTTCTATTCCCTCTATCCACATCTTGGAAATCTTGGACAATACTCTAAACCAGTTGTTGTTTCACTTGTGCCTCAGGTGAAACCACATTCTCACCAGCCTCTTTTGGTTGGTTTCTTCTATACCTAACTAGTTTCATTCTCTATAACCAAAACAAAACTCCACTTAGTCACACTCTCTAGCAACTGAATTCTTATCAATTTCAAATTTACCACATCACACATATCACAATAAGGATTTCCAAAATTCAAAAAAATTCCACATTCAAACCATTTTTGAAAATTTCATCATGATCTTTAAAAATCAAACCATTTTCAACAATTTTCAAAAATAAACACTTTTTTACCAAATCATAAATCATTACTCAAAATTAATTATGCACTCTCAATGGGAAGTCATTTTTATCAATGCATGTCATGCTCTTATCATTGGATAAATCCTTGACAATGAGGTAACAATTCTTAAAAGTGTGTTAAAACACTCATGTACCCAACTCCCTGGTAACTTGAAGTATAGCATAAATAGGTTAGATGAGCCTCTTTATGATCTACATTTCATGTCCTGATGATCATACTCTTTTCTACCATCCCAAATCGAGGACTAATCAATAATTTTTTCTAAATCCAAAACAAACAAACCAATACCATTTGTCCCAAAATGAAAGATGGACTAGCCGAGACTTATACCATTTGTAACATCCCGCCACTCACCCATTGTCTTAGGAAGAGGAAATGGGTGTTACTGGCCTTAGGTGACATCCTCAATACACCAAAGGATGATAATAAATGTCAAGGGATTAATAAACACTTGGGGGATGATTTTCCATTTGAAAATAAAATAACCAAACCAAGATAACCATACCCAAACAAACCATTGTATGATGCATGAGTACAATGTAATACAACTCAAAGTAAAACCAACTGAAAATAATAACAAACTACAACCAGAAACCATATTAGAGTATAAAACAGAAACTAAAAAACCAAAAAAACAAAGAAAACCAATACCTTCAGTAGAAACTCCCAATAAGCTCCAAACTCAAACTCAACAATCCATGTAAAAGGTATCAAGATGTATCACTAAAGAACCAGGATACCTTTCCTTTACCTATATCTCGATATACAATGTTTGCAAATGCACCAAAGTTCCCAATCAAGGGGTGAGTATAAAACTCAGTAGGTCTTCCCCAATTATTTCCCTATTCATGCCACTAAGATAGAACATGTTATCACATTTATATAAAACAATTTAAAACTATTTATATCAAAATCCAAACCATGTCTAAGAAAAATATTTTTCCATGGAAAGCAACCAAATAATTCTTTAAAACCATTTCTCATTCCATTCAGCATAACCCATTCCATTCCACACATCCACATATGCATGCCTAGGTGATATTTCCTTGCTCTTAAGTAGTCTCTCATCAATTTATCAAGTCGTCACAAGGTAACCATATACCAGGTGCCTCAATGGCTCACGCCCCTTTCATAGAGTCGTGTTAATGAAAATGAACACACACCAAAAAATTATGACAAAACCAAATCAAACCAAATGTTACAAACTATTTAAATAAAACTATGATTTTATTTAAAATATTTTCGAACAAATTTTCCATGTATCAAAACCAAAAAACCATTTTAAAATCATTTAACAATTTCACTTTCCACAAAATAACCAATTTCTACCATTCCACAAACCATCACTAAATATGGTTTCCAACAAACATTGCATACCAATTTTATAATTCAAACCAAAAAAAACAATCAATTTTAAATAAAGTCTCCATGTTCTAACAATAGGAGTTGAGAGTGAATCTACCTACCTCACAAACTTAGGAAAAAATGAAGAACAACATAAAAAATCCAACAAACTTGGTTAAGATCTTCCAAAACCCACCTTAGATCTTGTTCCCTATCAACATCACAACCATATATCATAATGATTGTAATTAAACAACATGGATCTATCCAAAATAGATTATATCCATGAATCTAAGAGAGGTAAGAAGGACAAAACTAAGGGAAACCACCAAGAAAAAGCACTTACCAAGGAATTAGGTCTCCAACGCACCAAGATTCACCAATGGATTGCTCCTAGATTGAAGGAAAAGGTTTCTCTAGCCTTAGGAGGAAGTGGAAATCAAGTTAGGGTCAGATTAAGGTAAAATGAGTCATTATGGGTAAAATCTAAATTACATCCACAAAATCTAAATCTTTTTTTTAATGTCACGCAGTTTGGGCACACGGTTAGGCAAATTTTGCGCTAATCATGCATTAACCACTATCTCCAAACACCCCTCACATGGTTGGATAATATGGTTAGATAAATCATGTGCCAACCATGATAAACCCCTTTGTTCCACTTTTCACGGTTTCTCCTTGGTGTCTGCATAGTTTGGCCAAACCGTACGCCTAACTGTGCGCCTACCCAGAACCCATTGTTTCAGTTTCATGGTTTCTTGGAAGGTGTTGCATGGTTTCTACTAACCATGTTCAATCTGTGCACCTCTATAAAATCCCCCCAGAAACTTATCAAAACTCCTCTAAACCTTCCCAAACTTAACCCAATTACTTTATATATTTAAAATACATAAATAAAGGGTTAATTACTTGAAATTGGGGTTACTATATGCTCCCTACTATTAGTATTTCCATCCCCAAAAATTTGAAAACCACCATTTTCCTGAAAGATTCTAGTCCATTGCTTGGACATTTCCTTTTCTCATTCTCGTGTTTCTTCCTAAATATGCCCATGCTACCATAAACCCTACACTAGACTGATGTTTTTATCATGCAAGACTTTCTCTTGCCTATCCACAATTCATACTAGCACATGAACCAACGTAGAATCCAACTCTATGTCAATGTGATCCCATAGAATCATATAGTAAAGGATCAAGATGATACTTCTTCAATTGAGATAAATGAAAAAAATTATGCACTAAACAGAACCTTGGTGGAAAATCCAACTAATATTCCACATCACCAACCCATTATAGTGTCTCAAAAGGGCCTATATATCATGTAGATAACTTGTCCTACTTCTAAAAATTACAATGTCCAAGCCTTGGTGTAAGGACCTATCCTTAAGAATTACATATTATAGTGTGTTTTTATTAAAATTCACATTATTGAAATTCTGAGGATCTTTTCGGTTTAGAGTTTTAGATAATTAGGACAAACTCTTATATAGTAAACACATACATTACAAGTGGGCACTTATACTTAGTGTTCATTTTTTACACCAACAGAAAATATTTTAAAATAAAACATGACTTCTTTTCATGACATATCTTCACAAATTTCATCTTGACCTCATATTTATCCCTAATATTCCTTAAAATCATGTAAAAACATTTTAAAACATGGGATGAGAATAAAAAACTCAGTAAGGGACATAAAAGAAAAAACTGTTAGTTTAGTGAAAAACATGAAAACCTGTGTAATAATTACCTTTATCTCAATATTATTTGAGATATTGAAATAAATAATTTTCACATGAAAACACATACACTTTTAGATCAAATAAAATCATTAAAATCCATAGAAAACAAATTAAAACCTTTTCTCGGTAACTTAGAGCATGACATTCATAATCCCATTTTAAACTTGTCGCAGAAATAACTAGAGCCCAGTTAAATCCATATGAAAAACTATTTAGTAACTTCCTCATTACCTCAAAAGACAGGGTACATTACCCAAAGCATCGAAGCACTATCTGGGTACACCCAAAGATATAATGGTCTCACCAGGCGCTATCCGGGCGCACCCAAAGTATAAGATATAATGGGCTCACTCATGTGCTATAATAGGGATCAAAACTTCGTATAAGTTGTATCGGGCTCACATGTTTCATATATAATGCTCAAGTACCATATCATGAATAAAATATTTTATGCATTCACTTTTCATCATAAAACATTTGAAAAAACTCTTTAAATACCATGTGCTTAACACTTTCGAATAAAAAAATACCATTTTCTTTTAAAAACTCATTTTCAATACTAAAATACCCAAAACAATCTAAAGAGAATTTTTCTTTGAATAAAATATCATTAAAACATTTTTGAAGAAAATATCATTTTTGGAAATCAAAATACCCTTTTCTTTTAAAAAATATATTTTAAAATCAAAACATTGCGCACATCATAAAGAAGTGATTTTCTTTGAAAATATCCATGAAAATTTTTAAAGGAACCATAAAATAATTTAAATGTCACTATAGAAGGAAAATACATTGATGTCGTATAGGTTAAAAAACTTTCTTTTTGACTTTTGTAAAAAGAAACTTTAAAAGAATATTTTTCTAAAGAAAGTCCTTTAACTCGAGTCAGATTTTCCACGTATGTCCTTTATCTTCCTGAATAATAAAATTATGTTAATTATTTATTTTCTTGAGAACCTTTTTCAAGTTTATTATTCCTTTTATATCACTTATTACCATGTTATAATAAATACTTAATTAAATTTCACGTTGGATTTTTTGATAATATTCAGTACTTGAGTCCAAAATGACTTTTTTATGATGTATATAGTCAAATTGGTCATTAGTTCATCATCTACAGAAAAATAATCATGAAATAATTATCATTTTTAAATATCAATTATACTTTTAAATCCATCCATTACATGTGGATATGAAAAATGAACTATGTTACAATCATGGAGACGGTAGGTCATACGTACGCATGAGTAATGTTTTCATTTTTCAATGATCATTATGGGAAGATGGTAAGTATCATATTATCTTTCTAGAATTATTATAATACCATAAATATCATATTACTTCTCTAAATATACTTATATGTATCATTCATGTGATGTGGTGATCAAAAACGAATCATATCACTTCATGGAGGTGATAATTCACACGTCACTGCTACAAAACTAACCTTTAACAATGCTGGTATTTATAAGTGCTATAAAAAAATACTGATAAATGGCATATTTATCAGTGCTAAGAAAAGAACTGATAAATTTAACCTTTTATCAGTGCTTTTTTTCACTGATAAAGGGAACTTTTATCAGTGCTTTATTTTTAGCGCTGATAAAGGGTATCCTTTATCAATGCTTTATTTTTAGCACTGATAAAGGATAACATTTATCAGCACTTTATTTTTAGCACTGATAAAGGGTAACCTTTATCAGTGCTTTATTTTTATCACTGATAAAGGTTCAAATAAATAAAATGAAATAATTAAATAAATTAAATATAAAAATTGAGTTTATTAAGAAAAATACAAATTTTATTAATAAAATAATTATTGATAAAAATGAATAAATTGATTATAAATTATTAAATATTAAACATTTTATTAATTAGAAAATTATGATAATTAGTGTTATTAAATTGTATATATTAAATATATAGATATATATTAATATATATAAATATGGTTTATATATTAGAAAATATTTATGCATTTTACATTAAATAGTCATATATTTATTGAATAATGGATTATAATTAAAATTAATATGAATTAAAAATATTGACTAATTGAATAGTACTCGACATATAATTAAATATCATTTGATTTTTTAATTTAACATAGATCAAATCTATGTTACATTGATTTCACATATACGTAATTAATGAATTTTTATATACAATACGCACACATAAAACTTATCTATTTTTTCAATATTGTTAAAGTGTACTTATTCTTAATTTATTCAATTTCAATCATTTTTAACATATATGCATGCACTTAAAATTAGATATTCATTAATAATGTTAAAAAATGTTTGTAAAAATATATTTATAAATAAATATATTTATAAATGTACATTTACTATATTTATAAAATTATATATTTATAATTATAAATAAATAAATATTTTTTTAATATTTATATAATTATAAATAAATAATTATATATATTTAAATAACTATTAAATTTATAATAAATTTACTTAAATAATGAATATATTTACTATATTTAAATATATATTTATTTATTTATTTATTAAATATATATATGTATAATTATATAAATATATATAATGATATAAATATTATTTTTTTAAAATATTTCTATAATTATAAATAAATAATTTTAAAATTATAATAAATATTTTTTAAAAGGAATATATTTACTATATTTATATTTATATATATTTATTAAGTATATATAAATATTTATAATTTTTTTCATTTATAATTATAATTATAAATTCTTTAATAGCACTTAAGTAACAAGCGATGATAAAAGAATGTCTATTAGTGCTAAACAAAGCACTAATGAAATGAAAATTTATCAGTGCTATAAGTTTAGCACTGATAAAGATTGGTTTTATCAGCGCTTTTTTAGCACTGATAAAGACCTACCTTTATCAGTGCTAAAGAAACACTGATAAAGAGTTCTTTTATCGGTTCTTAGATAATAAGTTCTAATAAAAGGAATATTTATTAGCACTTTTTATAAGTGCTTATAAAAGTGTCCTGATCTAATTAAAAAACTCTAACCATTTGCAAACCCGTCGTGATATTAGAAGCTTTCTGTTGAAGCCACCCACTGTCTGCGCTCTTCCTTGGTGAATCAAAACTCAAATCACACCACTCAACTACCTCTAGTTGCTCGAGCATCTTGTCCGACATTCGGTGTTCGATTGCAGTTGGGGTTTCCGAAGAGGGTCTCGGATTTTCTTCAACCTATTAAGGTAGTCCTGATTTTCTTTGTGTATTTTTTGTTTTGTTTTTGATTTCTTCTTTGATGATTTCGTTATTTGTGGTTCGGTGATTGTATACTAATGAGGTAGGCCTTCTAATTTTCTCAGTTTCCAATTTTGATTCAACTCTTTATCGCTCATGGAGAGTTTATTATTTCTAGATTCGATGGTGACACATGGAGTCACATAGAGTTTAGTTGGTTGTTTTATTTTGTTTACATTTCCCAAATTGATCACACAAAGTTATCATACATATTTTTTATTCTTTCTTTTATCAATTTATTCCATACATGTGAAATTTTAGAAATTTAAGCTAGGGATTTTGTGTGTGAGGGAGTTGAAGGTAGGTTAAGGGATTTATTTTATATTATACTACTTTATATATTATTTTTTCTACTTATCTGGGTTGGTTTGGCAATCCAATGTATGGATGAATCATGGCAGTTTTTATTTAAATTTTCTTTCTACTGGTTTTATTTATTTTTTGGGCCAAATCATTCCCACTGTATTGTTTTTCATGCCCTGGTGATTGTTGCCAGCCCAAGGGGGATTGAGAATGTCCTTTGGACACTATCATGATATTGATTGACATTCCACCCATAGCATTTGAAAATTTTATTCAATTTTAAATGGGTTTCAACATGGTTTTTCAATCTTCCTTTTAAAATCTATAAAACACTTCCCTCACATACATCGATTAGGAAATAAATATCCCATTAATTCCATGAGTCACCTATAAATGAAGGAAAATGTAAACTCACTAATCATCAACATTTAAACATTGGTCATTGTTAATGTATAAAATGATTATCATCATTCATCTCTTGAACCTCTAAATATTTTTTCATCCACATTGATAAACACTTTCAATTTATCCATAAAATTATTTTTTATGTAATGATTATGATCAATTCCTCATTTTTTAAATTTAAGTTTCTTTAATAATTCATGTAACCTTCAATACCAAGCTCTTAGTTCTTGTTTCAATTAATACATCACCTTTTTAAATTTAAAAACATTATTCTCATATTAAATAATGAGAAAACTATATGTTTTTTTATGTAATTCCTATTTGTTTAATCCATTAGTAAATGCAGATTTTCCATCCATTTGGAGTACCTTGAATTTCATTGGGATGGGTTGGTCTGGTGATATGACATCCCAAGAGTCTTGAGATGTTTTCAAATATTTATATACCATTAATTTTAAGTGTATTAATTCCTTAGGTTGCTACATCACTTGTTCTAATACATTTTTATATCTTCTAGTTGATTGAATGAGAATTTATTATTCTTGTTTATCATATTTGAGTTCTGTATTACTCCTTAATTGCCTATATTATATTTTCATTTTTTTGGGATATTTAATAAATATTTTATTTGGATTAATTATTTTCATAAATTCAATTACCTATGTTATTCAATATACTGAAATTCTTTGAAACAATCAAATGTTGAGTTTCTCTTATTAGAATTGTCTATAACTTTCACTTTTGATAATGAATATCTTATGTGTATTTATTTATATGTTGTATAAAATTAATCTTTTATGAACCCAATAAGATAGATATGAACCAAAAATGGATTTATTCTAATCATTTGACAAATGAATATGAAGATGGAGTTAAAGAGTTCATTAAGTTTTCAAGAGAACATACAGACGACCCTTTTAAAATCGGTTATCTATGTTTACGTTGCTTCTATTCAAGATAAATTAGTCGAGAAGAGTTGGAAGAATATGTATGTATATTTGGATTGATTGATAAATGGATTCAAAACAAGGATTGGTAGTGCATCACTCACAAATCTAATAACAAAACTAAGAATTGTTTGTGCACTTCACTATTATTGGTTAACTATCACTTAGCATAGCATATGACCTAAACTTCCTACATGGTGTCCCTGTGATGATCTCATCCAATACATAGAGAGAAACAAACTAATTATATTATTTAATATAGAGATAATTTTTTTAGAATAATCTAATTCATTGGGTAAAGGTTTTTTGGAAAAAACATATGATTGAAGAAGCAACATGAGAATAAAAAAAATACTATGAAGGAAAAATATTCCTAATTTTTTAAATAATGAATAAAATTGTGAGGAAAATAAGGGGAAATGAATATTGAATGGTGATATGATAGAGATGGTGGAGAGCGTGTGTGGGATGAGATCATCACAGGGATGTCGAACAGGCAGTTCAGGTCAAATGCTATGTAAAGCGGTAGTTAACCAACAATAGTGAAGTTCGCAAAAAATCCTTAGTTTTGTTATTAATTTTTTGAGTAATGCATAAACAATCCTTGTTTTGGATCCATTGATCAATGGATCCAAATAGATATCAATATCATTAATTGTCTCATGGTTTTCTGACATCCATATAGTCTTCTAAACCGTAATGAAGTGCATAGAGAATCCTTAGTTTTGTTATTAGCTTATATCTGAACCAAAGAAATCCTTTGGAAAGATTTAAAGGTAATGTTATGATATAATTTCTATATTTTAAAATATATATATATATATATAATGAAATGTTGATTTAATTTTCATTATTTCTTGTAGAGTTATTTTATTTTAGAATATTTCTTTCCATATTTCATACCTTTTCAGGAAGAGAAATGATGTTGTCTGTAGTCAATCACAGAGGAAATCTTGATGTTTTCATAGTAAAATCATTGTCCATAGAATTAATGTATTGTTTTGTATTTATGTTTAATTTATTTATTTTTAGTATTAATCACATAATAATTGTTTTCTTATATAGGTGCATTATTTTGTTCGAGTTGGTGTGCTATGTCCAACTTTCATGCTTCTCCCTTAAAACCATTTCACCCCTATAGTGGTGCATTTATCACTTTCTTTAAAATTACCTCAACTGACTTTGTAGGAAGAGAAGAAATTATTCCTCTTCTCAATTACAAAGGTAATATTTATGTTTTCACTGTAAAAACATTGTCTATAGAATTAATGTATTGTTTCATATTTATGTTTAATTTATTTCTTTTTAGTATTACTCACATAATGATTTTTTTCTTATACAGGTGAATTCTTTTGTTCAAGTTGGGGTGCTATGTCCAAATTTCATGCTTCTTCTCCCTTAAAACCTTTTTACCCCTTCTTTGGTGAATTTATTACTTTCTTTCAAATTACCACTATTTCCTTTACAGGAAGAGAAATGATGTTGCCTCTGCTCAATCATAGAGGTAATATTGATGTTTTCATAGTAAAATCATTATTCGTAGAATTAATGTATTGTTTCATATTTATGTTTAATTTATTTATTTTTAGTATTACTCAAATAATAATTGTTTTCTTATTCATTTTTATTCTTTTGTTTGAGTTTGGTTGCTCTGTCTAACTTTCATACTTTTTCTCCCTTAAAACCTTTTCACCCCTACAGTGGTTCATTTATCACTTTATTTCAAATTACCTCCACTACCTTTGTAGGAAGAGAAATGTCGCTACCTCTGCTCATTTACAAAGGTAATCTTGATGTTTTCACAGTAAAATCATTATCTACAGAATTAATGTATTGTTTCATATTTATGCTTAATTTATTTCTTTTTAGTATTACTCACGTAATAATTGTTTTCTTATACAAGTGCATTCTTTTGTTCGAGTTGGAGTGCTATGTCCAACTTTCATGCATCTTCTCTATAAAAAACTTTTCACCCCTATAGTGGTTCATTTATTACTTTGTTTAAAATTACCTCCATTTCCTTTATAGGAAGATAAATTCCACTGCCTCTCAATTGCATAGGTAATCTTGATATTTTCAAAGTTGAATCATTATCCATAGAATTAATGCATTGTTTCATATTTATGTTTAATTTTATTTCTTTTTAGTATTACTCACATAATAATTGTTTTCTTATATAGGTGGATTGTTTTATTTTAGTTAGGGTTATATGTACATATTTCATCCCTTTCTGCACCAAAACTTCCACAGACTTCTTCTCCCTCAAAACCTTTCACCCCTGTAGTGTTGAAATTTATCACTTTCTTTCAAGTTCCCTCCAATACTCAATCATAGAGGTAATATTCATATTTTCATAGTAAAATCATTATCCATATAATTAATACATTATTTCATATTTATGTTTAATTTATTTATTTTTTAGTATTACTCATAATAATTGTTTTCTTATACATGTGGATTATTCTTTTCGAGTTGATGTGGTTTTTTTGAAGCTACTCATGTAGTTTTGGCAGTTTGACAAAGAAAGTCAATGAAAATCATGGTAACATTGAAATTTAGGATTTTTTTTTTGAGTCTTTGGGATGTGTAGGAATCAGCCACACCTCAATCCAAAACATGATGTGATTGGTATGACTCCAATTACTTCTTTCTATTTTAAATTGACATTAATTTTAGTAAAAAAATCAACTGACTCAATGTGTCTGTTATCAGTTTAAAATCAATATTTGAATTTAAAAATCTTTACTCACTGAAAACTAAGAAAACATGCTCGGATTTTCTTGATAATTTAGTTCATCGATTCATAAATCATTTTTAACGTGTAGGAATTAGTTTCACATAAAACTGATACACGATGTGATCCGTATTAGTCAAAGTGTGTGTTTCAAGTTTAAAATGATATTTTAGTAAAAATGACAAGTGACGTACTCAAAACTAAGCAAACACATTAATATTGTTTTGATACTTAAGAAAAAAATCCATAAGTGATTTGGAATGTGTAGGAATCAATCTTACCTCAATCCAATGCATGATGTGGCTGATATGACTTTAAGTGTGTTTTTATTTAAAATTGACATCAATTTTAGTAAAAAACAAACTAACCTACTCAAAACCAAACAAACACATTCATATTGTTTTGATACTTTAGGAAAATGATTCATAAGTGATTTGAGACGTGCATGAATCAGCTTCACCTCAATCTAATACACGGTGTGACCGATATGACTCCAAGTGCATGTTTTTATTTAAAATTAACATCTATTTTAGTAAAAAGGTAAACCGACCTACTCAAAACTGAGAAAAATCATTCAAATTATTTAAATAATTTAGGAAAATGATCCATAACTCATTTTTAATTTGTAGGAATCTATTGCACCTCAATATGATACACAATGTGATCAGTATGATTCAAATTGCATGTTTCAATTTTAAAATGACATTTTAGTAAAAAATAAAAGTGACATACTCAAAACTGAGAAAACACATTCATAATATTTTTATACTTTAGTAAAACAATCTGTAACACCCGAGACTTTTATGTGAAATATTTTTTTTTATGTTATAGAAATCATCAAAGGAATATTTCACTACACACAACACTAGCTTGGCTTGCTTTACACGCAACCTCGGCCTTCCTCGATAGCTTGCGTCGTACACAATACCGAGTTTCACTAAACAATGATATGCTATTAAAATATTATTAAAACTAGCCGTTATGAATAGTAATAACCAATTTTTTAAATTTTATAAATTTTATTTTACAAAATAGACTTCATTTTTGAACTCGGAATATCGAAATTAGCCTAGGGTAAAATTTTGGTATTTTTCTGAAAACTTTCAATTTTTGATGAATAGTGAAACTGCTAAGTGGCTGTTAAAAAAACTGAATTTTTCATAAAACTTAATTTTACCACTTCTGTGAGTGGAATTTCAAAAATCCGAGAGACATGGTTGATTTCAATAAGTAAAATGTGGTTCAATTAGATGAAAATAATTTTTTTTGAATAGTAACTTTTTACTTTTTTTTACCACGGTTAAAAGTAAATAGGGTAATTAAGGGTAAAAATGATATTATTATTACCCTAACACATGTCATAATTATATTGGACAAGTTTAATTCGACCAAAAACAAACATAGGAATAAAATATGACCATTTAGCCCCACTTGGATTAGATTAGGACATTTATTATTAATTTATTTAAAGAAGGGTTAAAATAGTTAAAATCAAAGTTTAATAACTAAATCATTTTTAATATAGGGTTATACATAAGATAAATTCGACTATAAATATTAATTAGAAAGATAAAAAGATTTACTAAATAATGGTATTTTATTTGTAATTTTTAGACATTAAATAATTTATTTTATTTATGACACAACGATGATGCATTAATTATCTTATTAATGAAATATTGACATAATTGATGTTATAAATACCCAAATAAATATAATTTGAGACTTTTTATGAATTTCAATAATTTTATAGGTTAATATGACATGTTATTATTGATTTAATTAACTTTTTTAGAACTTATCATTCTGTTATGATTTTCAAAAAAATCAATTACTAAATAGTGTCAAAATTGACATAAAATAGTTTTCAAAAAAAATATTATATTATTAATTGTTATTTTATTCCTAAAAATCTAAGGTTCGGCCAAATGACTTAGATAAGGTTATATATATTAATAATAAACAACTTGGGGTTCGTTTGTCTTGATATAGTAAGTTTATTAACCTTATAGTATAAGAACACAAGAAGACATGGTAAAAGTAAAATTATTTAAATTAATGTTAAATCTAAATTATAAGGTTAAAATAGGAACCTAAACTTGTCTAAATTCTATTGGATGAGAGAATTTAGACCCATCCCCACCTTATACTCTAAATAAATCAATTTGAAGCTATTTAAAACTGAACTTGACTTTATAATAAAATAATATTTTTAGTTATTCCAAAGGTGCCCCTCTCCTCCCTTATAAAAGGGCACCTCCTCCCTATCTTCCTCACACCACTTTGAGCCTTCAAGATCAGACAACCCCTGAAATTTTCTCCTCTCCACTTCCCTATAGACATCCTAGAGGTCCTGGTCTTCTTAAAAGACCAATTCTAGTCTCAAAGAAGCGCTTCAAAGAAGAGGTAATATCCATTACCGATCCTTTCCAATTTCTTTCTTCTTCAACTTCTTCTTATTTAGTTGTTTAATTATGAAGTAATAACATCAGTATCACTCATATACTGATATGTTATTATAAGTATGAAACAACCCTATTTAACCATCTATCCATCCTACGGAAAATGAAATCACCGGGCGTGCGTACGTACGGAATACCGTCTCCACGCCGTGGTGTAATCTATTTTCCACCACCACCTTACTTGGATGGGTATAATGGTGTAAATAATGACTATATTTGACTATTATAAAGTGATACTGATTCTGAAATAGTATACATACACTCCAATACAATTCCATGATCATAGGAATGATATCATCACTCGTGCGTACGTACGGAATACTGTCTCCACGATATGATGCGACTCGTTCTACATGATCTTCATTTAATAATGATTATATAAATGAATTGAATGAATGAATATGATATATATTACACTAATACCATTCTGTAAATAAGGTATCTATAACCTAAAGAGAAGAATAAGAATTTATTCGACAAAACACGCATAAGAACAAAAAGTTATAAACACCCGAATAACAAGTAGCAATGAAATATTACTACGAAGAAGCTAAGAATATGATCATATATGATATAATAAAAATAAGTATGATTCTGGAATAAGTCAATAACATTATTTAAATCATTATACAGGAGGTTCGGACACTTACAAAGCAAGTCGGACCTAAGGTAAGGGAAATATCACAATCTCATTTTTATCCGAGATTTTTTATACTTTGAAATTTACTGGGGTGTATTTTATCATCCACATCCATGTTTCCTCAATATTTAATATTATTTCCATCCACCTAAAATTGTTTAAATCCAATTTTACCCTTCGGTGAGTTTTTAGTAAAAGATATGAAAGGAATCTTTTGTCGTTTTTCGTATGAGGTACTTTTTGACTTTTCTGACAAAAGTACGAGAAGAATGTTTTTTTAACTTATACGGCATGAATGGATTTTTGAACATTATTTTCAAGAAGCTTCCTTTACAAGTTTTCAAGTTTATTTTTAATCAACTTCTTTTAGTTTAAAATTTTATGACATGTTAAGAAAGGAAAATGTTTTTAAAATAGAAAGGATATTTTCCTCAAGAATGGAGTTCAAGTGTTTTATCAAAATTATTTTCCATATAAGATAATATAGGGTTCTGTTTATATCCCTATTATTACATTGGTTTGATTATGTTGTGATGGAATTATTTTTATGAATTCCTTTATCTTATATGAATTGTTTTATGATGTCATGATGTTTAAGATTCCCATTTTTATTACATGGGTTATGCTATGATGTATGGTTTATGATTTTGTGGCACACATAAGAATGGTATCATTATGAGATGAGTGGGACCTATATCTCCCTCCAATGCATTGGGTAAAGATTTTATATCTCATGATATAGACATGGCTGGAACGGTAGGTTATACCGGTTCAGTGAAACAGGACTGAAACGAGGGTGACTCGGTTCAGAAATGGACTTTTTCCACTAAGATAGTCTTGGAAATGAGTCTTGACTAATAAGAAATGATTCTCTATGATTATGTGTGTATGCCACAAAGTTTCAGGTTTTAAGTTATGATTATTGGGATTACATTTCACTTCTATGATTTATCCCATTTTATGATATTATGATCTCTTTTGCAGGAAAGATTTCCAAAAGTTATGTTCTTATGTATATGATGTGATTGATATTTCTTTTGTTTACCATTACTGAGCATTTGAGCTCACCCTTTTTTATGTTTTATTTCCCCAGGTCAGGAAGAAGGTTTTTAAGTAGAATATACCAAAAAGGGACTCTAGATATGATGAAATAAATGGGTGGAAAAGTAGATGCTTTATGAACCAGTTGTTTATGTTTCCCAGTTTCTAAAGACACTATACCTATACGGTCCTTTCTTGGTTTTGTTATATGTTGTAATAAGTGTGCTTCAATTCTGAAGTAATAACAATGTATGTAAAGTATGGGTCGTTATAGTTGGTATCAGAGGAAAGGTATAGTCAACCTTTGGAAACTAGGATGTAAAAGCCTTAGTAAGAACCCTAAGGATAAGTCTAAGCATAGAACACAATCTTAGTGTTTTAGAAATGGCCATGAATAACCTAGTATATGACCTTAAGTGTGAAATTTTATTCTTGATTATGTGGTTTTCCTATTATAATTAGTGTTGCTCACACTATTCTTCTTGGTTTTAGTCAATGGCTGGAACCCGAAGGAACCGTGTTAATGCGGAATGCGATGGGAAATGTAATGATTGTCCCCTTGAGCAACCAAACGTTATGGTAGCTGGAATGCAAAATCTTGTAGCCATGCTCACACAACTTTCTCAATATATGAATCATGCAGGACTTCCAAACGAGAAAAGGAAGGAGCAACATTCTGTTGAATCCTTCATGAGACAGCGTCCACCTTCATTCAGCGGGTCTACTGATCCATTAGTTGCTGAAAAATGGATTAGTACTGCTGAAAATATATTTTCAGTTCTTCAATGTTCTGAGCATGATAAAGTCATCCTAGCAGTGTATTGTTTGGAGGGTGATGATGATCAATGGTGTAATCTTATTAAGAATACGAGGCAAAGGGATGAAATTGAGTCCATGAAATGGGATGAGTTCAAGAAATTATTTTGCAATAAGTACTTCCCTCGTATTCTCCGAACAAAGATGGAGAAAGAGTTTCTTGAACTGAAGCAAAAGGATGATGAATCTATTGGTACCTATGAAGAAAATTTTACAATACTTGCAAGGTACGCTTCTGGTATTATTATCCAACCTGAGAGTAAGATCGATCGATTCTTTAGTGGCTTAAAACCAAGTCTTCGAAGGGCCTTATCTATAAGGTACTTCAATATCTACGAGGAAATCGTTCGATTTGCTCTCAAAGTTGAGATGGAGATTGGAGTAACCCATCAGTCATATGGGTTTGATAAGAAGAGAAAAATGGAATTCAAAGGAAAATCTAAAGAGCACACTGAAAAGAAGATGAGCTTTCCCTTATGCACAAAGTGTGGAAAGAAACATGGAGGGAGTTGTCTTAGAGAGACAAGTAAATGTTTCAAATGTGGAAAGGAAGGTCATCGGGCATTTGAATGCCGCGATGATGGGAAGAAGATGTCTAATGATGCAAACAAAGGAAGGGATACACAGAATGAACCTACTACACTTCAATGTTTAAAGTGCAAGGAGATGGGGCATTATGCCAATAAATGCCCAAATCCAAGGGTTGATGATGATGGTCGACGTCAACAAACTCTTAAGTCTAAAGATAAAGGAAAGTCACGTGCAATTTCTATCAGCGATGTGGAGTACGATAACGATGTGGTGAAAGGTACACTTACCATCAACTCTAAAGTAGCAAATGTTTTATTTGATTCTGGATCCACCCACTCCTTTATTTCTGAAGAATTTTCTAAGGATATCACCTTATTACCTCAACAGTTAGATGTTGAGTTAGCTGTGACAACCCCTAATGGCACAACAGTCACATCAAAAGTTTATAATTCTTCTCTGATTGAAGTTTGTGGGAAAGTGCTTCCTGAAAATCTTGTGATCCTTCCTATAGTGGAATTTGATGTGATTCTTGGCATGGATTGGCTTTCTATACATGGATCTCATATCAATTTCCAATGAAGGGAAGTCACATTTCATATTCCAGATCAATCTATGATCGTCTATCGATGCAAGGATGAACATAACCTTCCAGTGGAAATTCCTTCCATCTTATGGGTCTTGATTCCACTAAAGGAAGGTTATTTATCTCAAATGGTCGGTGAGAAACTCACAATTAAGAATATTCCCATTGTACAGGAGTTTGATGATGCCTTTCCGGAGGAATTACCGGGTCTTCCACCAAATCGTGAAATTGAGTTTTCAATAGAACTCGTACCGGGTGCTTTGCCTATTTCAAAGACACCTTATAGAATGGCCCCAATTGAGTTGCAGGAATTGAAGAAGAAACTCCAAGAGAATCTTGATAAGGGGTTCATATGCCCTAGTGCGTCACCTTGGGTAGCACCTGTTCTGTTTGTTAAGAAGAAAGATGGATCAATGAGACTCTGCATTGATTATCGAGAACTTAACAAGATCACTATCAAGAACAAATATCATCTCCCACGCATTGATGAACTATTTGACCAACTACGTGGAGCTCAATACTTTTCCAAGATTGATCTTCGTTCAGGGTATCATCAATTAAGGGTCAAAAGGTAGGATATACCAAAGACGGCTTTCCGTACAAGGTATGGACACTATGAATTTATAGTGATTCCATTTGTTCTTACTAATGCCTCTGCTATCTTCATGGATCTGATGAATAGAGTCTTTAGAGAATATCTTGATCAGTTTGTGGTAGTCTTTATAGACGATATTCTTATATATTCAAAGAGCAAGGAAGAACATGAAGATCACTTGAGAATTATATTGAAGACCCTGAGAAAATAGAAGTTTTATGCCAAATTTACCAAGTGTGAATTTTGGCTTCAAAAAGTTTCATTTTTGGGTCACATAATCTTAAAAGAGGGGATATATGTGGATCCAGCAAAAACAGAGGTTATTGAAAGATGGTCGAGACCAACAACAGTGACTGAGATCCGATGTTTTCTTGGTTTGGCTGGATATTATCAACGTTTTGTGAAAGATTTTTCACGATTATCTAATCCACTCACCAAGTTGACTCAGAAAGGAGTTAAGTTTGTATGGATGGAGGAATGTGAAGAGAATTTCAAGGAGTTGAAAAGAAGGTTATCCAGTGCACCTGTGCTCACACTGCCTTATAGTGGAGAAAGGTTTGTGATCTACAGTGATGCATCCAAGAAGGGATTGGGGTGTCTTCTTATGAAAAATGATATGGTGACAGCTTATTCCTCATGACAGTTGAAAATACATGAGCAAAATTACCAAACTCATGATTTGGAGTTAGCTGCGGTAATCTTTGCATTAAAGATTTGGAGGCATTACCTTTATGGTGAAAGGTGTGATATTTATACTGATCATAAAAGTTTAAAGTATATTTTCACACAAAAGGAGCTGAATATGCGCCAAAGAAGATGGTTGGAGCTGATTAAGGATTATGACTGCTCAATCCATTACCACCCTGAGAAAGCAAACAAGGTGGCAGATGCATTAAGTCGACAAGACCATGCCAGTTTATCCATGATGGGGATCACAAAAGATCCAATATTTATGGATTTACAAAGAATGGATCTTGGAATTATAATGGAAGGGGAAAAATCTTATCTTTCTCAAATGAATGTTCAACCATCTATACATGTGAAGATTAAAGAGGCACAAAAAGAAGATGTCGAGTTACAAAAGAAGGTGAGAAATTTTCTTGAATTCAACCTTGATTGTGATGGGATAATAAAGTTCAGGAATCGGGTTTGTGTTCCTCCCATCCCCGAATTAAAGAAGGAGCTGCTGGATGAGGCTCATAGTTCTTCATTATCTATTCATCCTGGAAGCACGAAGATGTATAGGGACCTGAAAGAGTACTTCTGGTGGGATGGCATGAAAAGAGATGTTGCTGAATATGTCTCTCGATGCTTGGTTTGTCAGCAAGTTAAAGCTGAGAGACAGAAGTCTAAGGGGATGTTACAACCATTACCCATACCCGAATGGAAATGGGAAAACATCACTATGGACTTTGTCACAGGACTTCCTAAAACATCCAAAGGCAATAATTCTATCTGGGTCATAGTTGATCATCTTACAAATTCTGCACACTTCATTGCTATTAGAGAGGATTTCTCTCTGGATCAGCTTGCCAGGATATATGTAAAGGAAGTGGTAATATTGCATGGAGTACCACTTTCTATTATATCTGATCGGGATCCGAGATTTACCTCGAAGTTCTGGTGAAGTCTTCAGCATACTCTGGATACAGAGTTGAGTTTCAGCACTGCTTATCATCCTCAGACAGACGGTCAGTCTGAGAGAACAATTCAAACTCTAGAAGATATGTTGAGAGCTTGCTCTATGGATTTAAATGGTGGTTGGGATCAACACCTACCTTTGGTGGAATTTTCTTATAATAATAGCTTTCACTCCAGTATTCAGATGGATCCTTATGAATCTCTCTATGGAAAGAAATGCAGGACTCCAACTTGCTGGGATGAAGTTGGGGAAAGAAAGTTATTAGGACCTGATCTCGTTGATGAAATGGCAGAAAAGGTCAGATCTATTCAACAACACATAAGAGCAGCTCAGAGTTGACAGAAAATTTATGCTGACAGCTGAAGAAAAGACCTAGAGTTTGAAGTGGGCGATAAAGTGTTCTTACGGATATCTCCCTAGAAGAGAGTCATGAGATTTGGAAAGAAGGGGAAGTTGAGCCCTAGATATATCGGTCCTTTCGAAATACTGGATCGTGTTGGGAAGGTAGCTTACCGATTGGCGCTTCCACCGAATCTCTCTCAAGTTCACGATGTGTTCCATGTATCTATCCTGAGAAAATACATACCTGATCCTTCACATGTACTTAGCTCAGAAGTTGTACCGCTAGAGCAAGATCTTTCTTATGAAGAACAACCGATAGAGATTCTGGATCGTAGCGAAAAAGTCCTACGAAACAAGACCACTCGATTGGTGAAAGTTGTATGGAGGAACCACCAATTATAAGAAGCTACATGGGAGCTTGAGGATATGATTAGGGAGAGGTATCCTCATCTGTTTGTTACAAAGTGACAAATTTCGAAGGCGAAATTCTTTTTAAGGGGGGTAGAATGTAACACCCGAGACTTTTATGTGAAATATTTTGTTTTTATGTTATATAAATCATCAAAGAAATCTTTCACTACACACAACACTAACTTTGCTTTCTTTACACGCAACCGCGGCCTTCCTCAATAGCTTGCGTCGTACGCAATACCGAGTTTCACTAAACAATGATATGTTATTAAAATAGTATTAAAAATAGCCATTATGAATAGTAATAACCAATTTTTGAAATTTTATAAATTTTATTTTTCAAAATGGACTTCATTTTTTAACTCGGAATATCGAAATTAGCCTAGGGTGAAATTTTGGTATTTTTCTGAAAACGTTCAATTTTTTGATGAATAGTGAAACTACTAAGTGGCTGTTAAAAAAACTGAATTTTTCTTAAAACTTAATTTTACCGCTTCTGTGAGTGGAATTTCAAAAATTCGAGAGACACGGTTGATGTCAGTATGTAAAATGTGGTTCAATGAGATGAAAATAATTTTTTGGTGAATAGTAACTTTTTACTTTTTTTTACCACGGTTAAAAGTAAATAGGGTAATTAAGGGTAAAAATGATATTATTATTACCCTAACACTTGTCCTAATTCTATTGGAAAAGTTTAATTCGACCAAAAACAAACTTAGGAATAAAATATGACCATTTAGGCCCACTTGGATTAGATTAGGACATTTATTATTAATTTATTTAAAGAAGGGTTAAAATAGTTAAAATCAAAGTTTAATAACTAAATCATTTTTAATATGGGGTTATAAATAAGATAAATTCGACTATAAATATTCATTAGACAGCTAAAAATATTTCCTACATAATGGTATTTTATTTATAATTTTTAGACATTAAATAATTTAATTTATTTATGACACAACGATGATGCAGTAATTATCTTATTAATGAAATATTGACATAATTGATGTTATAAATACCCAAATAAATATAATTTGAGACTTTTTATGAATTACACTAATTTTATAGGTTAATATGACATGTTAGTATTGATTAAATTAACTTTTTTCGAACTTATCATTCTGTTATTATTTTCACAAAAATCAATTACTAAATAGTGTCAAAATTGACATAAAATAGTTTTTAAAACAAATATTATATTACTAATTGTTATTTTATTCCTAAAAATCTAATGTTCGGCCAAATGACTTAGATAAGGTTATATATATTAATAATAAACAACTTGGGGTTCTTTTGGCTTGATATAGTAAGTTTATTAACCTTATAGTATAAGAACACAAGAAGACACGGTAAAAGTAAAATTATTTAAATTAATATTAAATCTAAATTATAAGGTTAAAATAGGAACCTAAACTTGTCTAAATTCTATTGGATGAGAGGATTTCGACCCATCGCCACCTTATCCTCGAAATAAATCAATTTAGAGCTATTCAAAACTGAACTTGACTTTATAATAAAATAATATTTTTAGTTATTCCAAAGGTGCCCCTCTCCTCCCTTATAAAAGGGAACCTCCTCCCTCTATTCCTCACACCACTTTGAGCCTTCAAGCTCAGAAAACCCCTGAAATTTTTTCCTCTTCACTTCCCTAGAGACATCCTAGAGGTCCTGGTCTTCTTAAAAGACCAATTCTAGTCTCAAAGAAGCGCTTCAAAGAAGAGGTAATATCCATTACCGATCCTTTCCAATTTCTTTCTTCTTCAACTTCTTCTTATTTAGTTGTTTAATTATGAAGTAATAACATAATTATCACTCATATACTGATATGTTATTATAAGTGTGAAACAACCCTATTTAACCATCTATCCATCCTACGGAAAATGAAATCACCGCGCGTGCGTACGTACGGAATACCGTCTCCACGTCGTGGTGTAATCTATTTTCCACCACCACCTTACTTGGATGGGTATAATGGTGTAAATAATGACTATATATGACTATTATAAAGTCATATTGATTTTGAAATAGTATACATACACTCCAATAAAATTCCATGATCATAGGAATGATATCATCACTCGTGCGTACGTACGGAATACTATCTCCACGATGTGATGCGACTCGTTCTACATGATCTTCATTTAATAATGATTATATAAATGAATTGAATGAATGAATATGATATATATTACACTAATACCATTCTGGAAATGAGGTATCTATAACCTAAAGAGAAGAATAATAATTTATTCGACAAAACACGCATAAGAACAAAAAGTTATAAACACCCGAATAACAAGTAGCAATGAAATATTACTACTAAGAAGCTAAGAATATGACCATATATGATATAATAAAAATAATTATGATTCTGGAATAAGTCAATAACATTATTTAAATCATTATACAGGAGGTTCGGACACTTACAAAGCAAGTCGGACCTAAGGTAAGGGAAATATCACAATCTCATTTTTATCCGAGATTGTTTATACTTTGAAATTTACTGGGGTGTATTTTATCATCCACATCCATGTTTCCTCAATATGTAATATTATTTCCATCCACCTAAAATTGTTTAAATCCAATTTTACCCTTCGGTGAGTTTTTAGTAAAATATATGAAAGGAATCTTTTGTCATTTTTCGTATGAGGTACTTTTTGACTTTTCTGACAAAAGTACGAGAAGAATGGTTTTTTTAACTTATACGGCATGATTGGATTTTTGAACATTATTTTCAAGAAGCTTCCTTTACAAGTTTTCAAGTTTATTTTTAATCAACTTCTTTTAGTTTAAAATTTTATGACATGTTAAGAAAGGAAAATGTTTTTAAAATAGAAAGGATATTTTCCTCAAGAATGGAGTTCAAGTGTTTTATCAAAATTATTTTCCATCTAAGATAATATAGGGTTCTGTTTATATCCCTATTATTGCATTTATTTGATTATGTTGTGATGGAATTATTTTTATGAATTCCTTTATCTTATATGAATTGTTTTATGATGTCATGATGTTTAAGATTCCCATTTTTATTACATGGGTTATTCTATGATGTATGGTTTATGATTTTGTGGCACACATAAGAATGGTATCATTATGAGATGAGTGGGACCTATATCTTCCTCCAATGCATTGGGTAAAGATTTTATATCTCATGAGATAGACATGGCTGGAACGGTAGGTTATACCGGTTCAGTGAAACAGGACTAAAACGAGGGTGACTCGGTTCAGAAATGGACTTTGTCCACTAAGATAGTCTTGGAAATGAGTCTTGACTAATAAGAAATGATTCTCTATGATTATGTGTGTATTCCACAAAGTTTCAAGTTTTAAGTTATGATTATTGGGATTACATTTCACTTCTATGATTTATCCCATTTTATGATATTATGATCTCTTTTGCAGGATAAGATTTCCAAAAGTTATGTTCTTATGTATATGATGTGATTGATATTTATTTTGTTTACCCTTACTGAGCATTTGAGATCACCCTTCTGTATGTTTTATTTCCCCAGGTCAGGAAGAAGGTTATTAAGTAGAATATGCCAAAAAGGGACTCTAGATATGATGAAATAAATGGGAGGCAAAGTAGATGCTTTATGAACCAGTTGTTTATGTTTCTCAGTTTCTAAAGACACTATATCTATACGGTCCTTTCTTGGTTTTGTTATATGTTGTAATAAGTGTGCTTCAATTCTGAAGTAATAACAATGTATGTAAAGTATGGGTCGTTATAGTTGGTATCAGAGGAAAGGTATAGTCAACCTTTGGAAACTAGGATGTAAAATCCTTAGTAAGAACCCTAAGGATAAGTCTAAGCATAGAACAAAATCTTAGTGTTTTAGAAATGGCATGAATAACCTAGGATAAGACCTTAAGTGTGAAATTTTATTCTTGATTATGTGGTTTTCCTATTATAATTAGTGTTTCTCACACTATTCTTCTTGGTTTTAGTCAATGGCCGGAACCCGAAGGAACCGTGTTAATGCGGAATGCGATGGGCAATGTAATGATTGTCCCCCTGAGCAACCAAACGTTATGGGAGCTGGAATGAAAAATCTTGTAGCCATGCTCACACAACTTTCTCAATCTATGAATCATGCAGGACTTCCAAACGAGCAAAGGAAGGAGCAACATTCTGTTGAATCCTTCATGAGACAGCGTCCACCTTCATTCAGCGGGTCTACTGATCCATTAGTTGCTAAAAAATGGATTAGTACTACTGAAAAGATATTTTCAGTTCTTCAATGTTCTGAGCATGATAAAGTCATCCTAGCAGTGTATTGTTTGGAGGGTGATGCTGATCAATGGTGTAATCTTATTAAGAATACGAGGCAAAGGGATGAAATTGAGTCCATGGAATGGGACGAGTTCAAGAACTTATTTTTCAATAAGTACTTCCCTCGTATTCTCCGAACAAAGATGGAGAAAGAGTTTCTTGAACTGAAGCAAAAGGATGATGAATCTGTTGGTACCTGTGAAGCAAAATTTACAATACTTGAAAGGTATGCTTCTGGTATTATTATCCAACCTGAGAGTAAGATCGATCGATTCTTCAGTGGCTTAAAACCAAGTCTTCGAAGGGCCTTATCCATAAGGTACTTCAATAGCTACGAGGAAATTGTTCGATTTGCTCTCAAAGTTGAGATGGATATTGGAGTAACCCATCAGTCATATGGGTTTGATAAGAATAAGAAAATGGAATTCAAAGGAAAATCTAAAGAGCACACTGAAAAGAAGATGAGCTTTCCCTTATCCACAAAGTGTGGAAAGAAACATGGAGGTAGTTGTCTTAGAGAGACAAGTAAATGTTTCAAATGTGGAAAGGAAGGTCATCGGGCATTTGAATGCCGCGATGATGGGAAGAAGATGTATAATGATGCAAACAAAGGAAGGGATACACAGAATGAACCTACTACACTTCAATGCTTCAAGTGCAAGGAGATGGGGCATTATGACAATCAATGCCCAAATCCAAGGGTTGATGATGATGGTCGACGTCAAAAAACTCTTAAGTCTAAAGATAAAGGAAAGTCACCTGCAATTTCTATCAGCGATGTGGAGTACGATAACGATGTGGTGAAAGGTACACTTACCATCCACTCTAAAGTAGAAAATGTTTTATTTGATTCTGGATCCACCCACTCCTTTATTTCTGAAGAATTTTCTAAGGATATCACCTTATTACCTCAACAGTTAGATGTTGAGTTAGCTGTGACAACCCCTAATGGCACAACAGTCGCATCAAAAGTTTATAATTCTTCTCCGATTGAAGTTTGTGGGAAAGTGCTTCCTGAAAATCTTGTGATCCTTCCTATAGTGGAATTTGATGTGATTCTTGGCATGGATTGGCTTTCTCTACATGGAGCTCATATCAATTGCCAAAGAAGGGAAGTCACATTTCATATTCCAGATCAATCTATGATCGTCTATCGATGCAAGGATGAACATAACCTTCCAGTGGAAATTCCTTCCATCTTATGGGTCTTGATTCCACTAAATGAAGGTTATCTATCTCAAATGGTTGGTGAGAAACTCACAATTAAGAATATTCCCATTGTACAGGAGTTTTATGATGTCTTTCCGGAGGAATTATCGGGTCTTCCACCAAATCGTGAAGTTGAGTTTTCAATAGAACTCGTACCGGGTGCTTTGCCTATTTCAAAGACACCTTATAGAATGGCCCCAATTGAGTTGCAGGAATTGAAGAAGAAACTCCAAGAGAATCTTGATAAGGGGTTTATATGCCCTAGTGCGTCACCTTGGGTGGCACCTTTTCTGTTTGTTAAGAAGAAAGATGGATCAATGAGACTCTGCATTGATTATCGAGAACTTAACAAGATCACTATCAAGAACAAATATCCTCTCCCAAGCATTGATGAACTATTTGACCAACTACATGGAGCTCAATACTTTTCCAAGATTGATCTCCGTTCAGGGTATCATCAATTAAGGGCCAAAAGGGAGGATATACCAAAGACGGCTTTCCGTACAAGGTATGGACACTATGAATTTATAGTGATGTCATTTGGTCTTACTAATGCCTCTGCTATCTTCATGGATCTGATGAATAGAGTCTTTAGAGACTATCTTGATCAGTTTTTGGTAGTCTTTAGAGATGATATTCTTGTATATTCAAAGAGAAAGGAAGAACATGAAGATCACTTGAGAATTATATTGAAGACCCTGAGAAAAGAGAAGTTTTATGCCAAATTTACTAAGTGTGAATTTTGGCTTCAAAAAGTTTCATTTTTGGGTCACATAATCTTAAAAGAGGGGATATCTGTGGATCTAGCAAAAACAGAGGTTATCGAAAGATGGTCGAGACCAACAACAGTGACTGAGATCCGATGTTTTCTTGGTTTGGCTGGATATTATTGACGTTTTGTGAAAGATTTTTCACGATTATCTAATCCACTCACCAAGTTGACTCGGAAAGGAGTTAAGTTTGTATGGATGGAGGAATGTGAAGAGAATTTCAAGGAGTTGAAAAGAAGGTTATCCAGTACACCTGTGCTCACACTGCCTTGTAGTGGAGAAAGGTTTGTGATCTACAGTGATGCATCCAAGAAGGTATTGGGGTGTTTTCTTATGAAAAATGATATGGTGATAGCTTATGCCTCACGACAGTTGAAAATACATGAGCAAAATTACCCAAATCATGATTTGGAGTTAGCTGTGGTAATCTTTGCATTAAAGATTTGGAGGCATTACCTTTATGGTGAAAGGTGTGATATTTATACTGATCATAAAAGTTTAAAGTATATTTTCACACAAAAGGAGCTGAATATGCGCCAAAGAAGATGGTTGGAGCTGATTAAGTATTATGACTGCTCAATCCATTACCACCCTGGGAAAGCAAACAAGGTGGCAGATGCATTAAGTCGACAAGACCATGCCAGTTTATCCATGATGAGGATCACAAAAGATCCAATATTTATGGATTTAAAAAGAATGGATCTTGGAATTATAATGGAAGGGTAAAAATCTTATCTTTCTCAAATGAATGTTCAACCATCTATACATGTGAAGATTAAAGAGGCACAGAAATAAGATGTCGAGTTACAAAAGAAGGTGAGAAACTTTCCTGAATTCAACCTTGATTGTGATGGGATAATAAAGTTCAGGAATCGGGTTTGTGTTCCTCCCATCCCCGAATTAAAGAAGGAGCTGCTGGATGAGGCTCATAGTTCTTGATTCTCTATTCATCCTGGAAGCACGAAGATGTATAGGGACCTGAAAGAGTACTTCTGGTGGGATGGCATGAAAAGAGATGTTGCTGAATATGTCTCTCGATGCTTGGTTTGTCAGCAAGTTAAAGCTGAGAGACAGAAGTCTAAGGGGATGTTAGAACCATTACCCATACCCGAATGGAAATGGGAAAACATCACTATGGACTTTGTCACAGAACTTCCTAAAACATCCAAAGGCAATAATGCTATCTGGGTCATAGTTGATCGTCTTACAAATTCTGCACACTTCATTGCTATTAGAGAGGATTTCTCTCTGGATCAGCTTGCCAGGATATATGTAAAGGAAGTGGTAAGATTTCATGGAGTACCACTTTCTATTATATCTGATCGGGATTCGAGATTTACCTCGAAGTTCTTGCGAAGTCTTCAGCATACTCTAGAAACAGAGTTGAGTTTCAGCACTGCTTATCATCCTCAGACAGACGGTCAGTCTGAGAGAACAATTCAAACTCTAGAAGATATGTTGAGAGCTTGCTCTATGGATTTCAAAGGTGGTTGGGATCAATACCTACCTTTGGTGGAATTTTCTTATAATAATAGCTTTCACTCCAGTATTCAGATGGATCCTTATGAATCTCTCTATGGAAAGAAATGCAGGACTCCAACTTGCTGGGATGAAGTTGGGGAAAGAAAGCTATTAGGACCTGATCTCGTTGATGAAATGGCAGAAAAGGTCAGATCTATTCAACAACACATAAGAGTAGCTCAGAGTTGACAGAAAAGTTATGCTGAAAGCTGAATAAAAGACCTAGAGTTTCAAGTGGGCGATAAAGTGTTCTTACGGATATCTCCCTAGAAGAGAGTCATGAGATTTGGAAAGAAGGGGAAGTTGAGCCCTAGATATATCGGTCCTTTCAAAATACTGGATCGTGTTGGGAAGGTAGCTTACCGATTGGCGCTTCTACCGAATCTCTCTCAAGTTCACGATGTGTTCCATGTATCTCTCCTGAGAAAGTACATACCTGATCCTTCACATGTACTTAGCTCAGAAGTTGTACCGCTAGAGCAAGATCTTTCTTATGAAGAACAACCGATAGAGATTCTGGATCGTAGCGAAAAAGTCCTACGAAACAAGACCACTCGATTGGTGAAAGTTTTATGGAGGAACCACCAATTAGAAGAAGCTACATGGGAGCTTGAGGATATGATGAGGGAGAGGTATCCTCATCTGTTTGTTACAAAGTGATGAATTTCGAGGGCGAAATTCTTTTTAAGGGGGGTAGAATGTAACACCCGATACTTTTATGTGAAATATTTTGTTTTTATGTTATATAAATCATCAAAGGAATCTTTCACTACACACAACACTAGCTTGGCTTGCTTTACACGCAATCGCGGCCTTCCTCAATAGCTTGTGTCGTACGCAATATTGAGTTTCACTAAACAATGATATGCTATTAAAATACTATTAAAACTAACTGTTATGAATAGTAATAACCAATTTTTGAAATTTTATAAATTTTATTTTTCAAAATGGACTTCATTTTTGAACTCGTAATATCGAAATTATCCTAGGGTGAAATTTTGGTATTTTTCTGAAAACGTTCAATTTTTGATCAATAGTGAAACTACTAAGTGGTTGTTAAAAAAACTGAATTTTTCATAAAACTTAATTTTACCACTTCTGTGAGTGTAATTTCAAAAATTCGAGAGACACGGTTGATGTCAGTAAGTAAAATGTGGTTCAATGAGATGAAAATAATTTTTTGGTGAATAGTAACTTTTTACTTTTTTTAACCACGGTTAAAAGTAAATAGGGTAATTAAGGGTAAAAATGATATTATTATTACCCTAACACATGTCCTAATTCTATTGGAAGTTTAATTCGACCAAAAACAAACTTAGGAATAAAATATGACCATTTAGTCCCACTTGGATTAGATTAGGACATTTATTATTAATTTATTTAAAGAAGGGTTAAAATAGTTAAAATCAAAGTTTAATAACTAAATCATTTTTAATATGGGGTTATAAATAAGATAAATTCGACTATAAATATTCATTAGAAATCTAAAAATATTTCCTACATAATGGTATTTTATTTGTAATTTTTAGACATTAAATAATTTAATTTATTTATGACACAACGATGATGCGGTAATTATCTTATTAATGAAATATTGACATAATTGATGTTATAAATACCCAAATAAATATAATTTGAGACTTTTTATGAATTAAAATAATTTTCTAGGTTAATATGATATGTTATTATTGATTTAATTAACTTTTTTCGAACTTATCATTCTGTTATTATTTTCACAAAAATCAATTACTAAATAGTGTCAAAATTGACATAAAATAGTTTTTAAAAAAAATATTATATTATTAATTGTTATTTTATTCCTAAAAATCTAAGGTTCGGCCAAATGACTTAGATAAGGTTATATATATTAATAATAAACAACTTGGGGTTTGTTTGCCTTGATATAGTAAGTTTATTAACCTTATAGTATAAGAACACAAGAAGACACGGTAAAAGTAAAATTATTTAAATTAATGTTAAATCTAAATTATAAGGTTAAAATAGGAACCTAAACTTGTCTAAATTCTATTGGATGAGAGGATTTCGACATCCCCACCTTATACTCGAAATAAATCAATTTGGAGCTATTTAAAACTGAACTTGACTTTATAATAAAATAATATTTTTAGTTATTCCAAAGGTGCCCCTCTCCTCCCTTATAAAAGGGCATATCCTCCCTCTCTTCCTCACACCACTTTGAGCCTTCAAGCTCAGACACCCCTGAAATTTTCTCCTCTCCACTTCCCTAGAGACATCCTAGAGGTCCTGGTCTTCTTAAAAGACCAATTCTAGTCTCAAAGAAGCGCTTCAAAGAAGAGATAATATCCATTACCGATCCTTTCCAATTTCTTTCTTCTTCAACTTCTTCTTATTTAGTTGTTTAATTATGAAGTAATAACATCAGTATCACTCATATACTGATATTTTATTATAAGTATGAAACAACCCTATTTAACCATCTATCCATCCTACGGAAAATGAAATCACCGCGCGTGCGTACGTACGGAATACCGTCTCCACGCCGTGGTGTAATCTATTTTCCACCACCACCTTACTTGGATGGGTATAATGGTGTAAATAATGACTATATATGACTATTATAAAGTGATATTGATTCTGAAATAGTATACATACACTCCAATACAATTCCATGATCATAGGAATGATATCATCACTCGTGCGTACGTACGGAATACTGTCTCCACGATGTGATGCGACTCGTTCTACATGATCTTCATTTAATAATGATTATATAAATGAATTGAATTAATGAATATTATATATATTACACTAATACCATTCTGGAAATGAGGTATCTATAAACTAAAGATAAGAATAAGAATTTATTCGACAAAACACGCATAAGAACAAAAAGTTATAAACACCCGAATAACAAGTAGCAATGAAATATTACTACTAAGAAGCTAAGAATATGACCATATATGATATCATAAAAATAATTATGATTCTGGAATAAGTCAATAACATTATTTAAATCATTATACAGAAGGTTCGGACACTTACAAAGCAAGTCGGACCTAAGGTAAGGGAAATATCACAATCTCATTTTTATCCGAGATTGTTTATACTTTGAAATTTACTGGGGTGTATTTTATCATCCACATCCATGTTTCCTCAATATGTAATATTATTTCCATCCACCTAAAATTTTTTAAATCCAATTTTACCCTTCGGTGAGTTTTTAGTAAAAGATATGAAAGGAATCTTTTGTCATTTTTCGTATGAGGTACTTTTTGACTTTTCTGACAAAAGTACGAGAAGAATGTTTTTTTTAACTTATACGGCATGAATGGATTTTTGAACATTATTTTCAAGAAGATTCCTTTACAAGTTTTCAAGTTTATTTTTAATCAACTTTTTTTAGTTTAAAAGTTTATGACATGTTAAGAAAGGAAAATGTTTTTAAAATAGAAAGGATATTTTCCTCAAGAATGGAGTTCAAGTGTTTTATCAAAATTATTTTCCATCTAAGATAATATAGGGTTCTGTTTATATCCCTATTATTACATTGATTTGATTATGTTGTGATGGAATTATTTTTATGAATTCCTTTATCTTATATGAATTGTTTTATGATGTCATGATGTTTAAGATTCCCATTTTTATTACATGGGTTATGCTATGATGTATGGTTTATGATTTTGTGGCACACATAAGAATGGTATCATTATGAGATGGGTGGGACCTATATCTCACTCCAATGCATTGGGTAAAGATTTTATATCTCATGAGATAGACATGGCTGGAACGGTATGTTATACCGGTTTAGTGAAACAGGACTGAAACGAGGGTGACTCAGTTCAGAAATGGACTTTGTCCACTAAGATAGTCTTGGCAATGAGTCTTGACTAATAAGAAATGATTCTCTATGATTATGTGTGTATGACACAAAGTTTCAGGTTTTAAGTTATGATTATTGGGATTACATTTCACTTCTATGATTTATACCATGTTATGATATTATGATCTCTTTTGCAGGATAAGATTTCCAAAAGTTATGTTCTTATATATATGATGTGATTGATATTTCTTTTGTTTACCCTTACTGAGCATTTGATCTCACCCTTTTATATGTTTTATTTCCCCAGGTCAGGAAGAAGGTTATTAAGTAGAATATACCAAAAAGGGACTCTAGATATGATGAAATAAATGGGAGGCAAAGTAGATGCTTTATTGACCAGTTGTTTATGTTTCCCAGTTTCTAAAGACACTATACCTATACGGTCCTTTCTTGGTTTTGTTATATGTTGTAATAAGTGTGCTTCAATTCTGAAGTAATAACAATGTATGTAAAGTATGGGTCATTATACAATCCATAATTCATTTGGGACATGTAGGATTCATCCGCACCTCAATATGGCACACAGTGTGACTAGTATGACTCAAAGTGCATTTTTTATTTAAAATTATCATCAATTTTAATAAAATGGACAACTGTCCTACTCAAAACTGAGCAAACGCATTTTTATTGTTTTGATACTTTATAAAAACAATCCATAATTCATTTTTGATGTGTAGGAATCAGAAAAATCTCAATCTGATACACGATGTGCCCTATATGACTCAAAGTGTCCGTTATCAGTTTAAAATCGACATTTTAGTTCAAAAAATGTCACTCACCGAAAACTGATCAAACGCGCTCGGATTTTATTAATAATTTAGGATAATAATTCATAATTCATTTTTTGATGTGTAGGAATCTATTTCACCTCAAATTGATACACAATGTGATCGAAATGAGTCAAAAGTGTGTGTTTCCAGTTTAAAATGACATTTTAGTAAAAAAGATACTGGGTATACTCAAAACTGAGAAAACACATTCAGATTGTTTTTATACTTTAGGAAAATTATCCATAAGTCATTTGAGACATGTTGGAATCAGTCACACCTCAATCCGAAGCACGGTGTGACTCCAAGTGCATCTTTTTATTTAAAATTGACATTAATTTTAGTAAAATTAACACTTTTTGTTAATTTATTTCTTTATATTAATACTAATATAAGGATTTTTTTTCTTATACAAGTGTGTTTGTTTTCTCGATAATGGGTGGTTTGTTTGGTGATAGCATGAGTTGAGTCAGAATTAAAAGATAAAGAAACATTGATATTTTTTAATATATGAAATAATTTTTATTTATGTAATTGTATGAACTAACATTTGAATTGTCTATAATATAGTGTTTTGTTCCTGTCTTTGTGTTGTAAATTTCATATCATTTAAATCTTGCACTGGGACTTGTTTTTGTTGATATCTGGTGTATTTATGGTGATACGGTGTGCTGTAACAGCATACTGTAGTGGTGTTGCGGTGTGATCCTTTATCAGCACTTTCAAAAGTGCTGATAGAGGCCACATTTACCAGTGCTTTTAAAAGCACTGATAAAGGTCCATTTTATCAATGCTCAAAGAGTGATGATAAATGGTTCCTTTAGCAGTGCTAAAATAAAGTGCTAATAAATGGTTCCTTTATCAACACTAATAAAGGTCCCATTTATCAATGCTTTCTTTAACGCCAATAAAGGACCCCTTTATAATTGTTTTTTCAGCACTGATAAAAGACCAGGGCTTTTAACATTGCTCATTTAGTCAGTGCTTTTCTAACGCTGATAAAGTCCATTTCTAGCGTTGTTAAAGACCGATTTTGTAGTAATGTGTACGCACGAACGGCGTTATCATTTCTCTATGTATGGAAAGGTAATAACATAAATGATATATTAGAATTTTAGAATGATAAATATTTCATGAATATCATATATAAACATTAATTTCATCATTATAACCAGTCTTGAGATATGGTGATGGAAAATGAATTACATCGGTTCACGAAGCAGTAGTCTGTCATACACAAGGATGATGAATTCTTTTCTCATTTGATGGGAAAAGAGATTGATATGGGACATGTTGCTGACATAATAACATCTCATTATATGAGGATATTGGATTTATTATTTTATCAATGTTTAAGAATATTTGAAGGAAGTGGAAAAAGAAATAAAATAGAAATAATTGATTAAAAATGATACCTCTTCTTTGGACAATCTCCTTTAATTAACACCTTAACACCTCTAAGGTGAGTGCTCTGCCTAAACTAATGCCTCTAGAATGTGGGGAGGGATTCTATAAAGGTATTTGGGTAGATCTTGGATGAACCAAAAGGGTTTTAAAGTGTTAAGGAAAGAGAATAAGAGGTTCTCTTTTATAAGTGAGGGGAGGAGCACTCTTGAAATTTCTCAAAATATTAAATTAATATAAATTAATTTTTTATTCCAAATGGATCCAAATTGATTTATTTAAAATATAGGACAATTATGAATCAAAATTAATTAATCAAATGAAAATTAGGAATATTTTGACTATTTTTTAATCTTTATCTTTTGGTTTTAACCCTTATTTAACCTCTTTAACTCTTACCATGACAACATGGATTTTTACTCTTTAAGGGTTAATATAGTTATTATAAAATGTCAAACAACCCATAAATGGATCATGGATGTAATTTTCAATATTATCTCAATAATTTGGATGAATTTAATATTTTAAAAAAATTATATCATTTAATAAAATATTATTTATTTTAAAATATCATTAATGTCAATTTTGACACTATTCATTACTTTGACTTTTAAAAAAATCAATACAATAAGATATATTTGAACCAACTCTTTTAATACAACATCAATATGTCAAGTTAATCTATAAAATACATGGATGACATTAATTATCTCAAATTATATTATTTTTAACAGTTTTAAAATCATTTATTTTATTTTTCCATTAATAAAATAATTACTACATCAATGTTGTGTAAGTATTTAAGGTAATTATTTCTTCACTAAAAATTAAAAATAAATTTACATTATAAAGATAAATTTTTTAGATTTAAAATGGCTACTTATAGTTGAATATTTCTTCTCGATAACCCTATATTAAAATTATATATTTATTAAAAATATGAGTATGACATCGTTGCTTTTTCTTTATATAAAATATTATAAATGTCATACTCTCATCCAAGTGGCTTTCAAATGTTATAATTTAGATCCTTGGATGATTATGGTTGAATATAAATCATCCAATAAAATTGGGGCAAGTGTTAGGGCTATTTTATAGTCTTTGTAATTTTATTTTTAACCTAACCTAAATTACCAAATTTATCATTTTCTATGATAACAAAAATTACTAAATTTACTATTCATACTGGCAAAAAATTAAAAAAAAGTAATATTTACTTAATTTTGACCCCCTGAATCCAGATATGGAATCCATTTTTAAAAATTCAAAACAAAAAAATTGCATAATTTAATTTAAATTTAAACCGACAAAATACAACGAAAAACAATTTTTCAAAAAAATGACATTTTTAAATTTAAAATGTTTTTATACTAAATTAAATTATAAAATCCATTTCAAAAACTATAGTTGGATTAATTTAAATTGAAATGAACTAATAAAATTTTAAAACTAATTCAAAACATAATTTTACCATTTAATTACTTGAAAATATATTTTTTAATAAAAACATTATTTTTCACTATTCATTGAAAAATCAAAATTTTTAGAAAATTATCAAAATTTCACTATAGATAAATTTTAATATTTCAGATGTCAAAAATTAAATTCATTTTATCAAATAAATTTTCTAAAATCTCTAGAAATTAATTATATTATTTGTACATAAAAAGAAATAAGAGCTATTTTTGAAGAAAATGCAGTTTTTGAAGAATAAAATGACTTTTCTAAAAATTGTGTGATTTTTTTCTATGAACTTACCAAAATATTCATATTGAGTTAGAACTTTGTATTTATTTCAAAAATTAGTTATTCCTATTCATTCCCATCAATTTAATGGCTAGGTTATAACGGTTATATTTAAATAGTAATATTTAGTTTCTTTAAGCTTGTTGTGGCATATCTTGTACGTTATCAAACATGGTGTTTCTTTTTAAAATCTCAAAATTTTACACTTAGAGTGATTCTCAATAATACATTATCACTCACCACGAACGACAATGGTCGTCGACGATGATCCACATACGATTTCTAATGACTCTGAACCGTCTTCACTCTCTTCCTGATCAACTGAATCTTCTTTGTTGTCTCTTGCACAAGGCTCAGTCCAACTAGTTAAGTCTCACCTATTTCCACCCAAAAAAGTGGAGAATGATAAAGACGCTCATACAATTATTTAAAAGTATCCATATGTATCGAGACCTCATAACTACTGTTATATGAGAACTCTACTAATGGTATGTGCTCCGCTCATGATGTAACGTCCCCGACCCGAGATCCACTAAACCGGTGCCCCAAGATGGGTCACCACATGACCTCAAGCGCACCTCCCCATATGCCATAGGTTTCCAACTAGCATTGAGGGTCTAATAGGTCACGTTGGGAGACTATACCCTCTTTACCAAAGTAATCCATAACATAACATAATTTAAATAACAGAAACAATAAGAAACAATTTAATAACATGCATAAATAGACAACTCCCAAACTGGGTACAACCATATACAACAGTAAGTATGTCATGTCATGATACAGTGCCAAGTAAACAAAACCCCAAAAGAAAGACAGAGGAATCCCCAAAATGGTCCAGACTCCAAGTCTCGAACCTCACCCAAACATGTCCCATGTCAAACTCAACTCCCTAGCATAGGGCCCTTGTCATTATCCTAACCTACAAGCATGAAATCTACTCAGCTACCCAATGGCGGCCCAATAAGGGTGTGAGTATAACTCAGTAGGCCACCACCAATGATGTCTACAAAATATCTAGTAAAAGTATATAGTGCATGCAAGTGATAAATAATGTCAAGTAAAAGTAAATACTTAAATAGGCCATTCTAGACTAAGTTCCTTTAAATTATACAACCATTGAATCCAGCTTCACTACTTAGGAATCTCTTGGTTTAATCTAACTTTTTCATGTGTTCAATGAATTAGGCATGTTCAATATTCTCAAACTTATGGGAATAAAATCGAGACCTATCTCACTAGGAATCACATTATAATAACCTCATAATCCTCACCTTGAAGCCTCAATCCGAGTGGAATGCAACAGTTAGGGGAATAAAACTCCGTCCCCTTCCCTAACTCGTGTATTTAGGGGTAGAGCTAAAACTTTGTTCCAACTCGACCTGTGGGCATATAACCTCAAGTCTATAGCTCACTCTACAAATCCATGTGCACATGCTTATTTATCATTCACCACAATTAACCACCTCACAACAAGCATAGCCAAAATCATTTTCCACATCACAACAATATCAATAAATGGGAAATTAACATTATTCCTCAATCCATTAACACATTCATCATTTATATCACTTAACCCCTTTATCCCCATTTCCCATTTTCCATGCCTATCTCACTAAGCATATTTAAGTGTAAACATAATTCCTTATCATATTCTCATTAATCCCATTTAACCTACTTAAATGTCAAACAAATAATCCCTTATCCTTTAACCACATTAAACACAACTATCCACCATCCATTATAACTCATTACAAAAACCAATTAACCTACTCGCTAAGCCTCTACATCATTATGAGTCAATTTCACGCCTTAAATTTCCATTAGCCTAATTGGGAGGGTCGGCACACCCCATGGGTCACCCTAAATTGGTCAAGTCATCCTCCATGCATCCTGCAGGGATCATGAGGGGTTTAATTGGTTGATTTGACACCCACTATGTTAAACCTTTAAAAGGAAACCAAGAGCACAAAAGGTAAAATCAAGAACATAACCCTACATGCAAAAATCCAATTATAAACTATAGGATATCACTTGTAGACCACCTGCCTTGAATCTGTTGGTGAACCCTTAATCGAGGCCTTAGATCCCGATCTAAACCCCCTTGCAAGATTCACCCTAAATCTCACCTGAAAAGAAAGGTTTTAGAGCTTAGGATGGAGAGAAGAGATGAAAACCCTAAACCAAAAAGAGAAGCAAGAGTGGGATTAACCTTACCCAAATCTTCGATCCGCAACCAAAGGCACTCCAAACGGCCCTAAGATGAGGTAGATTGATCCATGGAAGCTCTTGAAGCTTTTGGGGTGTCACTAGGGTTCAAGAGAGAAGAAAGGAGGAAAATATCGAGTTGGTATAAGAAATCCCATAATGGAATTTTTGTAATTTTCTCAAAAATACTCAACCGTGCAGTTTACCCACACAGTTTGCCAAACCATGTGCAAAATGTGCGGATGCTACTATCTGAAAATAGCCCCCTCGCATGGTTACCTAGGATTCCCGCACGGTTTGCACAAACTGTGCGCAAATCGTGTAGCCTGCCCAGAAATTCCTTTTTGTGTCCCAAACCCCCGGGACACCCCCAAGCCTTCTCATAAACTTTGGAAAATGCTTATTTAACCAAAATAAGAAACTTAAACTGAAACTTAAACAAAAAAATACCTTAAGGGATATACTGGATCTTACAACCTCCCCACATTATGAAGGATCGTCCTCGAACCACTCCTTCCGAGCATCATTGAGTCCCCAATGAAAAGAGATCGGGACACTGGGCCAGTATATCTGATTCCCACTCCCAAGTTTCCTCCTGAATGTTTCCATGCTGCCATAGAACATGAACCAAAGGCACAACCTTTCCCCGCAATACCTTCTCACTATGATCCACAATACAAACTAGGTGCTCCTCAAAGGACGCATCAACCTCAATCTCAACATCATCAGTGTTGATCACATGAGACGAATCAGTGTAATGTTGTTAAAGTTGTGAAACATGGAAAACATCATGCATCCCACTATACCACGGTGGAAGAGATAATCGGTAAGTCATAGGCCAAATCCTCTCCACAACCTCAAATGGCCCCACATACATAAGCGCTAACTTTCCCTGTCTCCAGATACGATGGTGACCTAGCCTTGGTGACACCCGAAGAAACACACTATCACCCATGCTAAACTAAAGGGGTCTATGAAGCCAATAAGCATATGAATTTTTCCTACTCTGAGCTATTTTCATACACTTATGAATCAAATGAACCTTCTCTGACATCTCTTACATAAGAATCAGTCTTAATAGCTCAGACTCCCCAACCTATAACCAACACAGTGGGGATCTACATGATCTCTCGTAGAGTACCTCAAATGGAGACATTTTAATTGTAGCCTAAAAATTGTTGTTGTAGAAAAACTCAACAAGTGACAATTTCCTTTCCCACAAACCACTGAAGTCCATAACACATGCTCTCAACATGTCTTCTAATACCTGAATCGTATGCTCTGATTGTCCGTCAGTCTGTGGGTGGTAAGCTGTACTCAAAAACCCCTGGGTACCAAGAGCCTTATGTAGTTCCTTCTATAAGTGAAAGGTGAAATGTGGATTAAGATCTGAAACTATGGTTCTCATCACACCATGCAACCGTACTATTTCTCGAACATAAAATTCTCCTAATTGGTCGACTATATAAGTCTCCTGGATCAATAAGAAATGAGCCACTTTGGTCATCCAATCTACCACCACCCAAATCGCATCATTATTCTGAGGCATCCTCAGAAGACCCACTACGAAGTCCATTGTTATGTCATTCCACTTCCACTTTGGAATAGGCAATGACTGCAACAACCCACCTGGACATTGATGTTTAGCCTTCACCTGTTGACAAGTAAGGCATCGTGCCACAAAACTCGCAACTTCTTTCTTCATTCTCGGTCACCAAAACTACCTACGAAGATCATGGTACATCTTAGTCAAGACAGGATGCAATTCCCACTTTGACGCATGAAACTCACGCATCAAATCATCTCGTACACCTACCAGCACCACAACACGACCATGAACATAAGTAACTCCATATGTACTGAAATCCCAACTAGAAGGTGACTCCCCCCCTTTAAGGATTTCCCTTATAGCCAAACACTCCAAATCCACCAACTAAATCTATTTAAATCAGATCAAAAGTGAATATTCGACTGCTATAGACTCAAGGTTCATTTAATCGTGCCCATATTGTACCTCTAGATGCATCTTGGCAAATAAGGTCATCACCTTCCACTCTGAACTAGATTCCTGAACCACCTAATTCTGAGTCTTCTGGCTCAGAGCATCAGTGACACTATTCTCTTTCTTTGGTGTGTATACCAACTCAAAATCGAAGGATTGTAGGTGCTCGACCCACCTTCGTTGTCGAATATTCAAATCTTGCTGAGAGAATGTGTACTTGAGACTTTTATGGTCGGTAAACACTGTGAAACATTCTCCCAATAAGTAATGCCTCCAACTCTTCAAGGAATGAACCACAGTAGGAAGTTCAAGGTCATGGGTAGGGTAATTCCTTTCATGAGGCCTCAATTGTCTCAACACATAAGCTACAACCTCTTCATCATGCATCAACATTTCCCCAAGTCCAACACTGAACGCATCACAGAACAAGGTGTACCTCTTACTTGGGTCGAGTAAGATCAAAATTGGTGTAGTAGTCAACTGCTTCTTCAGCTCCTGAAAGGAATTATCACAATCCTATGACCATTCAAATTTAACCCCATTCTTAGTCAAACCTGAGAGTGGCGCTACCAAATGAGAGAAATCTCTAATGAACCTCCGGTAATAACTGTCTAAACCCAGAAAACTCTAAACATCATAAATGTTCTTGGGCTGCTCCCAAGACACCATGGCCTGCACCTTCTCTGGATCCACCAATACACCTGACTCAGAAACGATGTGTCCCAAAAAGTGCACCTTATCAATCCAAAACTAATATTTTAATAGCTTGGCATAAAGCCTATACTCTCTTAGTGTACTCAAGACGATGTCAAGATGTTTGGCATGATCATCATGAGTTATGGAGTAAAATAAGATGTCATCAACGATGACAACTACGAACTGATCCAGGTATGGGTGGAATATGTGGTTCATCAAGACCATGAACACAGCCGGTGCATTGGTTAATACGAATGGTATCACCAGAAACTCATACAACCCATACCTACTTTGAAAAGTTGTCTGGGGTATGTAAGAAGGTCTCACCCTAAATTGATGGTATCCTGATCTCAAATTAATCTTAGAAAACACTGGGGTACCTCTAAGATGATCAAACAAGTCATCGATTCTAGGAAGAGGGTATCAGTTCTTAACTATCATTTGGTTCAGCTTCCTATAATCGACACATAGCCTCAGTGATCCATCATCCTTCTTAGAAAATATCATAGAAGATCCCCAGGGTGATGTACTAGGATAAATAAACCCCTTATACTACAACTCCTCTAGCTGAACCTTCAGTTATTGGAGCTATATTGGCGCCATTTGATATGGAAGAATGGAAACTGGCTACGCCCCTAGCAACAATTCAATTGTGAACTCAACATATCTGTCAGGTGGTAACCCCAAGAAGTCCTCAGGAAAAACATCCTGAAACTGTTCCGCAACAAGAGGGAAGACTGACTTCACTTTCTCCCCGTCATCCAACATAAGGCATGCTGCTTGGGCTATGACTTCTCCCAACTGCTAGCGTAGTGGCCCTGCACGGCCTGCTCGAGTATCCCAATCACCACAAAGGACATAAGTGCTTCCATCAAGAGATGTAAATGTTACCCGACGTCGGTAACAGTCGATATGGGCTTGATATGACACAAACCAACCCATCCCCAAGATTAGGTCAAAACCTGACATCTCTATGACAAAAAGATCCCACAGAAAATGATATCCACCAACCTCCAGTGCACAACCCTTACACCACCTGATGTCCTCAACTCGTACCCCTAGCAAAGCATCAAGTGACATTACTCCACAAGATATCTCCATGATTAAGCCCAACACAACTACGAACTGAGCAGGAATAAAAGAATGCGTAGCACCTGTATCAAATAAAACACTAGCGAGCGTGGAATCTACAAGAATCATACCTCAAATAGTAGATAGTCCCACCTCACCACCTTCAGGTGTAAGTCTTAATTGCATGGAGATGACTTTTCCCTTTACCCTGGGCTTCGTCCTGAGTACCATGAACTGCACTACCCTGTTGGTAAGAATGATCTCACCCCGGAGTTCCACGTCCGCTGCCCCTACCAATACGACCTGTGGAACTCCAACTGCATGCTTGATATGGGGTAACAAACCCCCTGCCTACACTCATCATCTACCTCTAACCTTCACCATTCCCTGACTGTCGTAGTTTCCTACAGAACCTCTGCACGTGGAATAACCTTCCGCATGCTCGGCACTCGACCGGTGGGTGGGGACACCGGTCACGCTTGTGCCCTGGCTTACCACACTGATAACAGAATACCTGGTCGCCACCCTGAGAAGTTGACCCCCTCTTTTGACTTCTCTGTGCACTTCCACCCTACTAAAAATTTCCAAAACGGCGTTTCCTACTCTCAGCAGTCGCACTACTTTCCTGCCCAGCTAACACCACAAGTTCACTACCTAAAGCTACCTTTAGGTTCCCCTCTGATATAAGGGCTTGGTCCACCACTTTAAAAAACCTTTTCAGATATAAGATATTCACCTGAGACCTGATCTCGTGTCTCAGCCCGTCCTGGAATAATTTCACCACGGCTGCCTCATCTCCTATCAACGTTAGAACGAAGCGTCTCAAATCAGTGAAACGACTAGCATAGTTCATCACCAACATTTTCCCCTGGGTCAACCTCATAAAATCCATAGCCTTCTCCTACCTCAAGGTTTCAGGGTAAAATTGTTCAAGAAACTTCTCCTAAAAATCTTTCCACATGATTCCTTTGGTCTACTTCGTCTGAACCATGATGTTCCACCAACGCTTTGCTTGACCTCTCAACATATAGGCCGCTAACTTTACTCACTTTTGGAGAGTAGTCTCTAGATGGTCAAGAATATATTGGATGGAATCTATCCAAAACTCCGCTGCCTCTGGCCCACCCTCTCCGGTAAAGTTCGGAGGGTGCTGCAGTTGGAACTCCCTGGTCAGCTCAAACATACTCGGTGCAGCCTTCCCTAGGTCTTGTTCCATCATCTTCATAAAATGAGAAAATTTATCATAGAATTGATCTTCCGTATCCTCCTGGGTCACCACATTCTCTTGCTTCACTACTGGAGGAGCATTCTCGGCAACGTCCTCCTGTCGCCCAACCAGCACATGTCTTCGAGGTGGCATTTCTCTACAATTTCAAACATGAGCTTAAGAATGCAACCATAGCGCTTTTATGAAAAGGAAAAAAATATAGGTGGGATCATCACTTTCCAGTTCGCATACACTACCCAAACGAGCTCACTCACAACTAGATCACTACCCTTCACCAGCTCTCTTGAGGCCATGGCTAATATGGGTATCTAATTCACACGGTTACAAGCCTTATCTTTTACACCAATTCAAAATAGTTTCCACATACCAATTTACTCTTACAACATGTTAATACACTTTTAATTCTTTATCTTACAATTTTATAATTACTACTTAACATTTTCACTTCCCTTTTTACCTATTCATACTCATTAGGCACAATTTTATTACTTTTAAAAAAAATGCATCCTAACCTTTATATCCCGCACACACATCTCGTGTGTGTGTCTACCATGATGCATTTCACTTATCTACATAGGTGCCTGGAATGATGCATGAATACACAACCTCATACACTTCTATCCATGAGATAAATATCACAAAACCATAAAATCACATAACAAGTGCATCACCCAATGGTGAAATATCATCAAATATAACAACACACAACAATAACAATAATCACCTCCCATGGTGACTTGGGATTTCCCTCGTACATGGGTTAGATACTCCTAAGCATGAGCTCATTACCAAGGCCCAACAGCTTCCTAACCTCCTGTCTACCATCCCCAAATAGTAAGAAACAGAAAAGAACTACTCTGATACCACTTTGTAACGTCCTTGACTCGGGAGATACTAAACAGGTGCCTCGAGTCGGGTCACCACATGACCTCAAGCGCGCCTCCTTGTATGCCATAGGTTACTGACTAGTAGTGTGGGTCTAATAGGTCATGTGGGGAGACTATACCCTCTTTACCAGAGTAATCCATAGCAAAACACAATTTAAATAGTAGAAACAATAAGAAAAAATTTAACAACATGCATAAATAACCAACTCCCAAAATGGATACAACCATATACAATAGTAAGTATGTCATCATGCTACAGTTCCAAGTGAACAAAACCCCAAAAGACAAACAGAAAAATCCCCAAAATGGTCTAAACTCAAAGTCTGAAACCTCACTCAAACATGTCCCATGTCCAACTCAACTCCCTAGCATGGGGCTCTTGCCCTTGTCCAGACCTGCAAGCATGAAATATGCTCTGGTTCCCAACAGCGGCTCGAACAGGGAGTAAGTATAACTCATTAGGCCACCACCAACGATGTCTACAAAATATTCAGTAAAAGTATATAGTTCATGCAAGTGATAAATAATGGCAAGTAAAGGTAAATTGTTCAATAGGTCATTCTAGACTAAGTTCCTTTAAATTATACTACCATTGCATCCAGGTTCACTGCTTAGGCATCCCATAGTTTAATCTACCTTTTACATGTGTTCAATGGATTAGGCATGTTCAGTATTCTCAAACTTATGGGAATAAAATCGAGACCTATCTCACTGGGAATCAGATTATAATAACCTCATAATCCTTACCTTGAAGCCTCTGTCCGAGTGAAATGCATCTGTTAGGGGAATAGAACTTCATCGCCTTCCTTAACCCATGCATTTAGGGGTGGACCTAGAACCTCGGTCCAACTCAACCCGTGGGCGTAGAACCTCAAGTCTATAGCTCACTCTACCAAGCCATGTGCACATGCTTATTTATCATTCACCACAATTAACCACCTCACAACAAGCATAGCCAAAATCATTTGCAACATCACAACAATATCAATAAATGTTACATTATGCCTCAATCCATTAACACATTCATCATTTATATCACTTAACCCCTTTAGCCTCATTTCCCATTTCTCATGCCTATCTCATAAAGCATATTCAAGTGTAAACATAATTCCTTATCATGTTCTCATTAATCCCATTTAAATGTCAACCAAATAATCCCTTAGCCTTTAACCACATTATAAACAACTAGACATCATCCATTATAACTCATTACATAAACCAATTAACTTACTCGTTAAGTCTCTACATTATTATGAGTCAATTTCACACTTTACATTTCTGTTAGCCTAATCGGGAGGGCCGACACACCCCATGGGTGGCCCTAAATTGTTCAAGTCATCCTCCATGCATCCCGTGGGGATCATGAGGGGTTCAATTGGTTGATTTTACACCCACTATATTAAACCTTTCAAAGGAAACCAAGAGCACAACAAGGGAAAATCAAGAACATAACCCTACATACACAAATACAAGTATAAACTATGGTATATTACTTACAGACCACATACCTTGAATCTGTTGGCGAATGCACCTTTAATCGAGGCCTTAGATCCCAATATAAACCCCCTTTGAAGCATCACCCTAAATCTCACTGGAAAAGAAAGGTTTTAGAGCTTCAGATGGAGAGAAGGAAGAGATACAAACCCTAAACCAAAAAGAGAAGCAAGAGTGGGATTAGACTTACCCAGATCTTCAATCTGCAACCAACGGCACTCCAAACGGCCCTAAGATGAGAGATATCGATCCATGGAATCTCTTGAAGCTTTTGGGGTGTCACTAGGGTTCAAGGGAGAATAAAGTTGGAAAATCCCGAGTTGGTATAAGAAATCCTGTAATGGCATTTTTGTAATTTTCTCAAAAATACTCAACCGCACGATTTACTCACACAATTTTCCAAACCATGCGCAAACCGTGCAGATGCTATTGTCCGAAAACATCCCCCTCGCACGGTTACCTGGGATTCCTGCACGGGTGAGGCATCTCAAAACAAACTCAACTACTTTTCTTTTCATGTACGCCCACCAAAATTGTGCTTTCAATTCCTTATACTTCTTTTCTATTTCAGGATGAACATCTCATCTCAAATGGTGGTGAGCATGAAGTAGTTGTTCCTCACAAGCCATAAGTAGGACCATCTGATCTCAAAACCACAAAACTGAACTCTAATACAGTTTTCATCCCTCAATGGTCTCCCCATCATTGAGTTTTGACCTCATTGTGACACATTTAGAATTGGATGTTTGTGCCTCTTTAACCTTCTCAACCAAATCAGGTACAATAAATCAAAAAGAAAACCACAACACTACTTTGATCTTCACAATCCAAGTGCATGTCGGCTATCACCAACATCAACTGCCACTGATTTGAAGCCTCTTTTTTCAACTAACTATATGACTTCCTGTATAATGCATGTGTTGCTGAATTTTCTTTACCCGGTGTATACATCAAATTGAAGTCAAACATTTGGAGATACTCCATCCATATTCTTTATCTCAAGTTCAAATCTCTTCGTGAGAAAATGTGTTTCAAACTCTTATGATCTATAAACACTGAAAATTTTCACTAGAGGTAATGATGCCAAGTCTTGAAAGTATGGACTACAAAAGCTAATTCCAAATCATATGTTGGGTAGTTATTCTCATGAAACCATAACTATCGTGAGCCACAAGCAACAACATGATCTCTATGCATGAGAACACACCCCAACCCAGATCTCAAAGCATCACAATACACCACATAACCCTATCCTGATTCCGGTAAAATCAATATCGATGCTGATATAAAGTGAAATTTAAGCTCTTAAAAAGACTTGATATTCATCATTCCATTGAAATGGAATACACTTCCTTGTCAAATACATCATTGGTGAAGATAATTGTGAAAAAATCATGAACAAAACGTCGATAATAACCAGCTAAGACAAGGAAATTTACTGGGCCAAATGAAACCTTTGCCTTCCAAATCTTCCAACTGGAATTTCAATTCCCTTAATTCTATCAGTGTCATCTGATAAGATGGAAGTGAGATGTGACTGGTCTTTGGTAAGAGATCAATCGTAAACTTCACTTCTCTTATGGGTGGAAACCCTGAGAAATTATCGAGAAAAACATCAGGAAACTGATCAAAAATTGCTGGAAAACCATTATTCTCGAACTCATCCACTAATGTCAAAGTCAACATTGCCAACCGGTACAAGATAGTTCCAATTATTGGTGCCAACAATCTCGTTGCACATAAAGGCTCGACATTCTCTTTGACCAAGAGGAGTTTGAAGTTTCGAAATAGAAGACATCGTTTCAACATGCAAACCTGGAAGATCAGCACCATAAGCAATAAATGAATGGGATTCACCCGTATCAAACAAAGTTTACATAAGGGTAGAATTCAAATAATCATACCTCTCGCTGTCGATGGATCATATTGATCGTCCACAACCATTTTCTCACCTCCATACAATTGATTACTCAATGCACTTTTCTCTTTATTACCTTGTTGAGATTGTATTGGTTGTGGAGTCATGGTATTCCTAGAATCACCATGGTTAGTTCTGTTCTGTTGATGAGAATTATTCTGCTGCACTTGTCTCATCGAAGCATACGATGTCTGCAAAACATGAGATGTTCCTCAAACACTTGACTTTAGAGCACTACGATAATAGCACTGAAGATGTCTCATTTGGTTGCAATTGTGGCATGCTTTAGGTGATGTCATACAATCCCGCTTCATGTGATCAAATGATCCACATTGAAAACATACTAGCTTACTCTTCGGTCTAGAAGGAAGATTCACCGATCTCGCAATCTGATTCTGTGTCATTTTACTACCTTGGAAATATTTGTTCCTCTTATGCCTATTCCCAACATTAGAGTTCTCACCATTTCTTATAAGTATCAACATGCTTCCTCTAACCGTAGTTCTTGAGATGTCTCTTTCTGCCACTGACACTCTATTTGACCATCTCTGTATAGTCCATTATACAAAACACAGAAATCATCGAGTGAATTGCTGATCTCAACCCTGATTCAAAAATGTGTGCATTCAAGGACACACTTGCAACAACTTTGGGTACAAAAAGGACTAAATTCATAAATTTAGCCACATACTTTGTCACCATGAGGTTCTCTTAATTTAAGATGAAACAGTTTGATGTTAACGTGTGAGGATAGAATTGTTTGTTAAACAATTATTCAAAATCCTCACATGAAATGTCTTGGTCTAATTTAGCTTGAACTATTAAATCTCACCACTAGCATGCTAGATCCTCCAGCATGTACATTTCCAACTTAATTTTTAACTTAACTGGTGTGCCTTGGAAATTGAAGATTCGATTCATCATTCGAACACACCTCTACTTTTTCTGGTTCTGAATCGCCTCGAATGATTGGTGGATTCTGCTTCTAAAACTAAACGAAATGATCCACTTGTCTTGATTCATCCCATTTGTTCACTGATCTTGTTGTCTGATTCTATGTCATTCCACTGCCTGTGTTCATCTTCTGCTTATTCCCAACATTAGAATTCCCACCATTTCTCATAGGTATCAACATTCTTCTTCCAATCGTAGTTCTTGAGATGTCTCTTTCTTCCATCGTCACTCTATTGAACATCTTCATATAATCCGTTATATAGAACACGGAAATCTTCAAGCGAATCTCTAATCACAACCTCGATTCGAAAATGTGTGCATTCAAGGGCACACTTGCAGCAACTTTAGGTGAAAAAAGGACTAAATTCATAAATTTAGCCACATACTCTGTCACTATAAGGTTCCCTGAAAAGGTCTGATGTTCTAGAAATCCTGAATGTCTAAGGATAAAATTGTTTGTTAAATAAGTATTTAAAATCCTCACATGTAATGCCTTGGTATAATTTAACCTGAACTGTTAAATCTCACCACCAGTGTGCTAAATCCTCCAGCATGTACATTTCCAACTTGAGTTTCAACTCAACTGGTATGCCTTGGAAATTGATGATTTGATTCATCATATTCGACCAAACCTATGCTTTTTCTGGTTCTGAACCACCCTGAAAGATTGGTGAATTCTGCTTCTAGAACTGAATTGAATGATCCACTTGTCTTGGTTCATCCCATATGTTCCCTCTATCCACAACTTGGAAAACTTGGACAATACTATGAACCAGCTGTTGGTTCACTTATGGCTCAGGTGAAACCACATTCTCAGTAGCTTCTTCTGATTGGTTTCTTCTATGCCTAATCAGTGTCATTCTCTATAACCAAAACAAATCTTTTCTCTAAAAACCGATGGTTTCGCAATTTCAAATTTACCACATCACACATATCACAACAAGGATTTCCAAAATCCAACATTTTTCCACATTCAAACCATTTTTGAAAATTCCACCATGCTCTTTGAAAATCAAACCATTTTCAATTATTTTCAAAAATAAACACTTTCACCAAATCATAAATCATTATTCAAAATGAATTATGCACTCATATTGGGAAGTCATTTCTATCAATGCATTTCATGCTCTTCTCGTCAGCTAAACCCATAATAAGGGTAACAACTCCTAAAAGTGTGTTAAAACACTCATGTACCCAAGACCAACAAACCAATATCATTTTTTTTCAAAATGAAAGGTGGATCGACCAACATTGATGCCATTTTTAACATCCGTCTCATTGGCTTGGGAAGAGACAGTGGATGTTACTGGCTTTAGGTTGCATCCCCAAGACACCAAAGGCTAACATCAAATGTTGAGGGCTTCATAAAAAGTTGAGGGATGATTTTCCCTTTAAAAATAGAACAACCAAACAAAGGTAATCATACTCAAACAAACAACTATATGATGCATGAGTATAATGTAATACAACTCAAAGTAAAACCAAATGACAACAATACCAAATTACAACTAGGAACCATATGAGAGTACAAAGCAAATACCAAAAACCAACAAAACCCAAAGACAACCAAAACCTCCAACAACTCCCAACAAGCTCCAAGCTCCAACTCAACAATCTATGCCCAAGGTATCAAGATGCATCACTAAAAAACTAGGATACCTTTCCTTTACCTGTATCTCAATATACAACATTTGCAAACGCACAAAAGTTCCCAAGAACGGGGTAAGTATAAAACTCAGCAGGTTCTCCCCAATGACTTTCCTACTCAAGCCACTAGGAATGTGTTAGCACATTTATGTAAAACAATTTAAAACAGTTTATATCAAAACTCAAACCATTTCTAAGCAAAAAAAATTCATGGAAAGCAACCAAACAAGTCTTTCAAACCATTTCAATCTATTTGGCATAACTTATTCCATTACACACATCTACACGTGCATGCTCAGGTGACAGTTTCATACTCATGAGCGTTCTCTCGTCAATTAACCAAGTAGTCACAAGGTAACCATATACCAAGTGCCCCAATGGTACGCGCCCCTTCCACAGGGCCACGTCAATGCAAATGAATGCACGTCAACCAATTATACCAAAAGCAAGGTAAACTAATTGTGTCAAACCATTTCGATAAAATCATCCTTCTATTGAAAACATTTTCCAACCAATTTTCTATGCATCAAAAGCAAACAACCATTTTAAAATCATTTAACAATTTCACTTTACACAAAATAACCAATTTCTACTATTCCACAAACCATCACTAAAGAGGGTTTCCAACAAACATTACACACCAATTTCACAATTCAAACCAAGAGAATCAATCAATTTGAAATCAAGCCTTCAAGTTCTAAGAGTCAAGAGTGAATCCACTTACCTCAAAAACATGGAAAAAACGAAGAACAGCACAAAAGCTCCAACAAACTTGGCAAAGATCTTCCAAAACCTGCCTTAAATCTTATTTTTTATCAGTGACAACCATATCTCATCATGATTGGCATCACACAATAAAGATATATCCCCAGCAGATTAGATCCATGAGTCCAAGAGAGTGAAAAAGAAAACTAAAGAAAACCACCAAGAATAGGCACTTACCAAGGAATCTGGCGTCCAACGCACCAGGATTCATCGATAGATCGCTCTCAAATCAAAGGGAAAGGGTTATCCAACCTTGGGAGGAAGTGGAAATCAATTTAGGGTCGGATTAAGGGAAAAAATCATAAAGGGGAAAATCTAAATTAGATCCACAAAATCCGAATCTTTTTTTAACATTGCATGATTAGGGCGCACAGTTAGGCAAACTGTGTGCTAATCGCACATTAGCCACTACCTCCAAACACCCCTTGCACGATTGGCTCGCACGGAAAGACAAATTGTGCACAAACTGTTCTAAACCCCTATATTCCACTTTACACTGTTTTTCCTAGGTGGTCGCATGGTTTGGTCAAACTGTGCGTCTACCTAGAGAACAATATTTCAATTGGTGCACGGTTTGGTCAAATCGTGCCCCCTGCAACCCCCAACGAGCTCACCGCGAAGCTCGACCCACAACAATTGCGGGGCACAAGCATTCGGCCCAACCGGATCAGGCTACACCAATCCAACACTTTCCCTAAATAACCATGTAACAAAGCATGGTTAAAGCACACAATTTATGGAATCGTGAAAAACCATGAAACTCATTCCAAAAGAAAAACATGGTTGGCACACGTTTTGAAAAATTGTGTGGGTTTCCTAAGAAGGCAGAGAGTTTCACACAATTAGCACTCAGTTTGTTTAACTATGTGACCAAACCGTGTATGTGTGAATTAATGATTCAAAAATCCTCCTTCATGACCATAAACCACCTGATTTGACTCATTCTTCTTCCTATTTCTAGCCCATTCAAAACAAAAGACTCCACAAGATATCCTTAGCAATTTTTTTCCCTTCTAAGCTTGATTCTAATGGATCCAAGCATGTTGGTAATTGGGGAATTAAGGTATGTGATATACAAATCTCTATTCCTCAAGTTTCTACGAGATTTCCCCTTCCCTTAAGACAAATCATAGATTTGGCATGTCATGGCCAAATATATTGATTCTAATGTCATATAACAACGATTTCTTATATCATTGCTAGAACAGTCACAGATCTAACAAGTCAGCAGCATCCCTTTGATCAATCTCAAATCTAGCATTATTGACGAATCTCAAGAGGTATGTTGGTGTAGACCCTTTTCCATTAGACTTAAAATCTTCTTGAATCTCGTTCTAAAACCTTTGTGTGATTGAATTGAAATTGATTCTAAGGGCCCTTGGTGTGCAAGCTTGGTCTGGTTAGTGCACAGGCATGACTTAAGTATTACCTCTCAATGGGTCTCGAAGATTATTATCAACGAGCTTGAGGTAAGAAATTATGTACGGAGAACTTGTATACTCTCGTTGCCTTAATATGATACTTATGTTAGCGTAGCTTGGTTGATCATTGATGATAGTGATCACATGTGTGTGTGTGTGTGTAACCCATGAGACCCATATATAATGACTTCTGGTGGAGGCAGAATGTGATGGCCTTCTAGCTTGATCCAACTTAATGCCTTGTGACTGACTACTGAGAGACATGTTCACCAACCTTGAGACTAGCTTTTGATCACTCCCAAAATCTTTAACGATTATCCATCTAACATGGAACCAAAGCATCTACAGTTGGGGCTCATGGTGGCTTTGTTAGCACACAAATGCTTAACATGTGTTTATTATTGCTTGCTTGTGCATGATTAAGGATCTAAGGGCAAGGGGCCCACAATAGATAGATAGTAAAAAATTGGTGACGATATCATGACACTCTATGGGACTTTGACACTTACCAATAACACTATATGCTCTTGCTTAGCTTTCCACATTGGAAGCCTGGTTCTTTTTACACTACATGGGTTTTGTTACTACACTATCTTTCGTTGTGATCTTAAATCATCCACCAAATAAGTAGATAGACAAGACAAGAACGCACAAGAGTTGAGGAGACAATAACAATCTAACAATGGAGATAACAAAGTTTCACCAATACAATCTTGAATAAAGGTGTCATGGGGGGTGCCTATTTAGTGAATGATTATTGAAAAAGTGGCATATGTTTTTCTACTCATAGCCCACCAAACTTCACATCCTAGCCCATCAAATTTGACTTCATTGTTCAAAGAAGACTTCATGAATTTTGGATCAGGCAAAAATTTTGAAGTGGGGGTATCAATAAATCCCACCAAAATCAATGCAATTTTAGATTGGTTGATACTATTGACATTTAAGGGGGTTCAAGGATTCCTGGCTACTATCAAAATTTTATTCAGGGTTATAACTCATGACACATTTGCATGTAAGTGGACTTTGTAAACTCAACCAACCATTCATCACTTATTTGAAATTGAATGTGATCCATATGATGCATCTGGGTGAGGCGAAGGGAATCTCCCCATGCACAATCAACACCAACTTGTAAGCTCAACAAGCCATTCATCACTTATTTGAAGTCAAATGTGATGCGTATTGGTGAGAGGTACGGTATGTCCTCATGGAAATGTGATGCTTATGGATGAGAGGTAGGGTATGTCCTCATGGAAAATCGACACCAAATTGGTTTTTAAAGTTTTGAATAAAATTTTGTATTTACGAAAAAGGTTTGTTTTGATCATGAAGCATTGTCACCCATGTGGGATACCCTTCATGGTGTATCTTGATAAATAGAAACCCAAGTTTCTACTTCAAACAACAGATCACTACGACAAACCAGAAATGTTTGATAGCTAAGATTTTAAGCATTCTTGTTTACAAACCTGATTGAAACACATTTAGGCCACTTAAATAGCAACTCCTACAAGCCAACCAGTTCTTGGCAGGGGGTTGTTATGACCGCATGGGGAAGGTGAGGCTACTAAAAAGGGAGGGTAAGAGAGAGAGAAGAGGTAGGAATTAAGTTTGTTCATCTCAGTCACTAACTTGGATGGAAAATCCTACAGAGGACTCTCGAGCAAGTTCTGCCACTCCTTACATCTTCTCACACAGATGTATATTTCATACAAATAAATTCAAGGGGAATCCTGTTAGAGATTCCAGCAACATTCCTTTTTGAAAGTCCTGTAAAACTTTTACTGTAAAGAAGGTGATTGTTCCGCAATACCAAAAGAATGAACAGCCAATAGCTCATCCTGAAAAAAAAAAAAACTCATTTGACCAAAAACATCTCCATTTCTCAGGCAAAGGTTTAGATCAACCAAAGAATTGAAACACACATGGCACAAATTAATCAAAATTCAAGTGATCATTAAACCCAGCTTGAGAATCTTTGACTAAATTTGATCTAGTGTGATGGCCGGAAGGCTCTGATCAATATCATGATTTACACAAGTAGCATCAGGTTAATATTGATAACATCTCAGCAGTAAGAAGCCCTCACAGGATCAGGATAGCGCGGGTAGAACTGAAAGGGCTGGAAGGAAACAGAATAATAAACAACGGAAGGATAAAAGTGCAGTCAGATACGAAGGCGAGGGTAAAAAAAACATTAAGAATCATATTTGGTGAGCCCGCGCAGCCATCAACGCCCAATCAATCAAAAGGGCTCTGATCGCGGGCAGTCTTCATCGCAGGAAATAGTCGGCACATAAAAGCATCCCGCCGTAACCCCATACTCTCTCTAATTGGCCACCGGCCCGGCTGCCTGCGGCCCCAAAACGAGGAGGCGAAATAACGCTAGTTCTTGGGAAGGGCAACCGGATCGAAGGCCTTTGGAGAAGAGAAAAGCGATAGAACGGGGGACAGACTCTCACTACGGACAAACACCCCGCTCTGATAAGGGGTATTTTTGTTGGATGGGTTTTTTTTTTTTATTATTTATTTTAATGGGTCTAGGTTTAGAATAATTAGGGAAAAGGGTTTGTTGAGCGCCACTTCAAGTGGCGCTCAACATCTCGGGTGGCTAGCGCCACTTGAAGTGGCGCTTTGCCACCCTTTTATTTTTTTTTTCTGGTTTTGTTTTATTTCTTTTTTTTTAATTGTTTTTCACCTCATCTCTTTTTAATAAATAATTTCAAAATAAATAAATAAAATTTTGTTTTCTTTTTTTTTTGTTTTAGTTTTTTTCCACCTCATCTCTTTTTAATAAATAATTTCAAAATAAATAAATAAAATTTTAAAAATAATCTTATAAATATGTATTTAAAAATGCTAAATTAATTATTATTATATTTATAATTATATAATTATGACATTATATTTATGTATATATATAATTATATGTGTGTGTATAAATATAATTATGTATATATATAATTAAAAATAAATATTTATAAATATAAATCTATTTATATATATTTTTTAAATAAAAAATATATTTGAAATTATATAATTATAAACTAATCTTTAAATATAAATATTTATAATTATATGAATATGAATATATTTAAAATATATAATTATGAAAATATTGTTACATATATATTTAAAATTTATTTATAAATATATTTAATATTCATATATAAATATATATATGTGTGTGTGTGTGTGTGTGTGTGTGTAGAATTATATTTAGAATTATATTGTAATTATAGTTATACTTGTATATGTATAATTATATATTTATACATGTATATATTTACATAGTTATAAGTAACTATTTATAAAAAAAATTGAAATATTGTTAAACATATAGTCTTTCAATACCACCTACTTGAAACTTAAAAATGTTTCAAGTATGTGACTTTGAAAGCCTATAAAATATAATCTAAATGACCAATATGAATGAAACTTAAAACATGTATTAAAAATATACTAAATAGATAAAAATAAAAAAATTACGTAAAAAATGTCGATAGAAAATATTTTATAGGCTTTTAAAACCACCTAGTTGTAACTTAAAAATGTTTCAACTATGTGACTTTGAACGTCTATAAAACATAATTCATATGACCAATATGAATGAAACTTAAAACTTGGATTAAACATATACTGAATAGATGAAAATAAAAAAATTACGTAAAAAATGTCGATAGAAAATATTTTATAGGCTTTCAAAACCACCTAGTTGTAACTTAAAAATGTTTCAACTATGTGACTTTAAACGTCTATAAAACATAATCCATATGACCAATATGAATGAAACTTGAAATTTGGATTAAACATATACTGAATAGATGAAAATAAAAAAATTACGTAAAAAATGTCGATAGAAAATATTTTATAGGCTTTCAAAACCACCTAGTTGTAACTTAAAAATGTTTCAACTATGTGACTTTAAACGTCTATAAAACATAATCCATATGACCAATATGAATGAAACTTGAAACTTGGATTAAACATATACTGAATAGATTAAAATAAAAAAATTACGTAAAAAATGTCGATAGAAAATATTTTATAGGCTTTCAAAACCACCTAGTTGTAACTTAAAAATGTTTCAACTATGTGACTTTAAACGTCTATAAAATATTATTATTTTATATACAATAATTAATTAGTTAGTAATATAATTATTAATTATTATTTTTCATTATAATTATTAATTATTAATGGTTAACTCGCTGTGACAAATTTTGTTTATATTGTACTTGTACTTTATAATTTAATAGTTAATTGAAATAAGTTTGTATTTAATAGATTTTTGATTTTCTTGTTATTTGACTTAAACAACAGTTACTTATCATAGTGAATAAGTTTTTTAATATATACAACATTACATCCAAAAACATCAACGACGATGCCCCCCGGTACCACAACGCGGTGTCTGAATGTCACGTCCTCTCCGCGTCCGACGTCCATGTCGCTCCGGTGTCCTCTCTGCAGGTTCCTCCTCTTCCGGTGCTTCTGGTGCCTCCTCATGATGCTGTGTAGAGGACTGACCAAAATCATGTGAGGACGCCCCAAAATCATGTGAGGATGCCCCAAAACCATATGGGGTGACATATGGCTCTGAAGCTCCTATAAATGGTAGAAATGGGGTACTGAAGAAGGCCTCGTCGGGAGGAGAGGGGGCCGCCATAAGCTGTGTGACTGCACCCAGATCGAAGTCCATAGTAGTCTGCGGAGACGCCATATGCGGTATATAAATGTCTCCCTGCTGTGCAAAATCATCAGTCGGTTGGGCGAGATCGTCTGTCTGTGGTGCGACGACATCTGCAGGAGCCGCTCTCGGATGTCGATGTGGTCGCCTCTGCCCCCCCGGATGTGCTCGTCTCTGTCGTCCAGCTGGCGGCGGTTGTGGCGGTGCATCCTCCTCAGCAGGCATAGCAGGGACATCGTCATCCTCAGGTGCCTCTGCCTGAAGATATGGATCAGGATATATCTGTGGCTCCTCATCAAAAAAACTGTCACGTATCAACCGGAGATGATCCAATAGAGCCACCACATCCCGATGAACTACCTCCCGCAGAATATATGCATGCTCCTGAGGCTGCGTGGAATGTGCAAGCTGACCAATGGCGTCTGCCTGCAAATGAAATGACAATCAAATTAATATCAAAAATGAGTTAAACAAAATTAATAAATCTTAGTAAACATACCAATCGCTGAATGCCAATCCCCTGACGTGTAAGGTACATGATGGTATGTTGTCGATACCAGTGTGCATAATCCCCCTGATCAGATAAATGAGAGTGTGATGTGATATATCCCTGTGGAAAGATACTGAATCGGGCACGCCTGTCCCAAAGCTGGATATAAGATGCATGATGTCGCCGCCAGTCTGTCGCCTGTCTACCTATAAGCACAATCGAATGTAACTCGGTAGACTGTCGCGGTGCCAAGGGGATATGCTGTATAAAACCGAACTGGCGCATGACCCGGTCTGGCTGGTGCCACTCAACGATGTGGAAGTGAATGAGTGGTACTACTGCAGCACGATCTCCAGCCAAAGATGTGCAGTATAGTGGAAGTGATGCGTAGACATAACCTGTATAAGGAGTCCATGAAACCTGAAATGTAAACTCAAAAAATAAGTCATATAATAGCATGATAATTTTACTGAGATTATATTGAAATAACTTAAAATAGTGATAACAAAACAAATTTTCTTACAAAAAAGTACTGTTTAACTTACATCAGCCAGCACTATAGCATCGAATATCTGTCTGAAGCTGTGCACACTATGTCTCGGAGTATGTGCAAACTTCTGAGACTGACTCCACCTGGTGAAAAAAGAGTAACCTACGGTAAGTTTATAAAAAACAATAACAAAAGTGCTAAATAACCGAAAGTAATGACGTAGACATACCATCGTCCCCGAGGACAGTCCTGAAGCAGCTCCGGTGCAAGCGGTGCGACAACTCGAGGAGCGATGCGTGGAAAACGCTCCCAGGCCCACATCTGTACTAACACCATGCAACCTGCAATCTGATGTGAATCGGTCTGACAACTGGTGCAGAGAGATCTGTACAGATGTGCTAATACAGCGGATCCCCAACTGTATGTCGCAGTCTGATCCAGATCCTCAAGTAATGGGAGGTACATCATGTGTACCAAAGCAGTGGAGTAGTCGACGCACAACATGCCTCCGAGCAGCCGCAAAATGTATGCACGTGTGTGCTGAAGAAGCGTCTCCTCGTCTGCATCATCTGGAATGACGTCGAAATGCTGATCGAGCCACCTCATTCGCAAGCGCGAACCCTGAAGGACACCCCGTGCGCCGATGACGTCAATGCCTAGCAGCCTCTGTATGACTGCAACCCAATCGCCGGTACTGGCCCCCGTAACTGCATCTCCATGGATAGGTAACCCCAGCATGTAGGCAACGTCCTCTAATGTAATAGTCATCTCCCCCTCTGGGAGATGAAATGTGTGTGTCTCTGGCCGCCATCTCTCAACCAATGCAGCTATCAAATGATGGTCGATGGTCTTGAAGTCACACATAGCGACTCCATAAAAGCCTGCACGTCTAAGGTATGGACAAATAGCTGCCGGCGGTGCCTCATGATGAAAACAGTGCGCTCTCCGAACATGAAGATGTCTAACAGGTCGTCGCGCCAACACATCGCGCGACACGTGCGTCTCCTGGCAAGATAAAAGTGGCTGCTCCATCTGAATGTGCAAACAATAAAACATTAATTTCATGTAAGTTATGACTTTTATCATGTAAGATATGTAATTTAGCATATAATTTTGAAAGAAGCATAAACACATTGGGTTAGTTGTTGTCTCCCGTGTTGGGGTGTTGGGGTGAAGACGTTCAGAGTTTCCTCGTTTTTGTTTTGTAGTCACTGTAAGTTCATCTTTCATTATAAATAACTGATGACATTTTCATTTAATAGTTCAAATGGTTTTGTTTTCTTATACAGGTATATTCCTTTTTTTGAGTTGGTGTTGTTTGTTTAAAGCTACTCATGTAATGTTGATCGTTCGACAAAAAATGTCACGTGAAATCATGGTACATTTTCCAAAAATTACCTTATTTACAAGTACAACAAATATGATTAAAAATGGTGAAATGATAAAAATAATTACATGTACAAAGTTTTACAGTAACTGATAGAGTACGTGATTCATTTTAACCATTAGATGATTGCCCTATGTGTCTAGTAACAATAGAAACATCTTTGCAATTTTGTCATGCCCCTGAGTATAAATCAACCTCAAAAGCTCTAGATAATTTTTCTTGGTAAGGTGAGATGAGAAGGGAGGTATTATACCATCAGGAAGAGAGATTCTAGAAATGTGCAATGTTATGACAAACCTGTAGATGAAATGTGTCAGTTCCCCACTAGATGTGCATGTTTCTTCAAAATTTTCAGGCTGGAGATAATCCACCATAGGTTTCACATAGCCTTATGTCTTCCATGGATTAATGTCAAACACTTCAACCAATTTGTTTACTTTATGGGGAAGTAAAACCTCATTCCTTTTAATATGCACATTACCATGAACATATAAAATCATCATTTTGCAAGAAAAACTACTAATCTCATGTTCACTGAAATACCCTTTAACGTAAGAATGATACAAATAGTGTAAGTACCCAATAGCAAGATTCCAATCCATTTTGAAGGATAATGGGGATGACAAGGAAACATCAACCCCCAGACCCACCCCTTCCACCCATTCAACCAACTTCGGTAACTCCTATAGAAGTAGTTTTTCAAAAAAAGGAAATGTCACACCACCACAGCTTCCTACATCCATATTAACCCCCCAATTCAGTTTCATTAAATGTGGACAGCCCTCTTTTTTACCAAAGTTAATGATGCACTATTAAACCACCACTTTTAACCCCCGCCTCAAAAATACAAAATGCTTTGAGGGATGAGAAATGATTCGACACATTTCAATGTTCTAAAATGCACCGAATCATTTCTCATCCCTCAAAGCATTTTGTATTTTTGAGGCGGGGGTTGAAAAGTGATGGTTTAATAGTGCATCATTGACTTTGGTAAAAATGGGGACTGTCCACATTTAATGAAACTGAATTGGGGGGTTAATATGGATGTAGGAAGCTGTGGTGGTGTGACATTTCCTTTTTTTGAAAAACTACTTCTATAGGAGTTACCGAAGTTGGTTGAATGGGTGGAAGGGGTGGGTCTGGGGGTTGATGTTTCCTTGTCATCCCCATTATCCTTCAAAATGGATTGGAATCTTGCTATTGGGTACTTACACTATTTGTATCATTCTTACGTTAAAGGGTATTTCAGTGAACATGAGATTAGTAGTTTTTCTTGCAAAATGATGATTTTATATGTTCATGGTAATGTGCATATTCAAAGGAATGAGGTTTTACTTCCCCATAAAGTAAACAAATTGGTTGAAGTGTTTGACATTAATCCATGGAAGACATAAGGCTATGTGAAACCTATGGTGGATTATCTCCAGCCTGAAAATTTTGAAGAAACATGCACATCTAGTGGGGAACTGACACATTTCATCTACAGGTTTGTCATAACATTGCACATTTCTAGAATCTCTCTTCCTGATGGTATAATACCTCCCTTCAAATGGTTTTGTTTTCTTATACAGGTACATTCCTTTTTTTTGAGTTGGTGTTGTTTGTTTAAAGCTACTCATGTAATGTTGATCGTTCGACAAAAAATGTCACGTGAAATCGTGGTACATTTTCAAAAAATTACCCTATTTACAAGTAAGACAAATATGATTAAAAATGGTGAAATGATAAAAATAATTACATGTACAAAGTTTTACAGTAACTGATAGAGTACATGATTCATTTTAACCGTTAGATGATTGCCCTATGTGTCTAGGGAAACGTGTCTTCGTATGACCTTCCTGGCGGCATATGCTGCACCGCCGTCCAGCTGGATGTTCACTAGGCCAATCCATCTCATTCCGAATACGAGTCGACTTTGGCCTCCCTTTAGGTCGAAGTCTGTTGATGTTCGGTAGAAGCGTGGGTGCACCATCAGGCAGCTGAAAATTCTGATATTCCCCGATTGGCATCCACGGAGTATTGTAGCAGGAGTTGATGCTCTCAAGTCGATAAGCTGGATCAACGAACTGCTCCCAAGATACGTGTACGTAAGCACATGCAGCAATCACATGGCCGCAGGGATATCTCAGTGCCTGAAAGTTGCCACAATCACAGTAACGCTTCTCCAATAAAACAACTCGCACACGACCATTGCTACATGCCATAGCATCACCGGGCTCAGCGACCTCAAATCGTTGCTCTGGACGATTAAATGCAGTTACACGGTAAGTTGCGGCCTCCTGAAGAACTGTATCTAGCTCGCGTTGGAAATGGTGTCCATAGCGCATCCCTCTATTCAAGCCCTCTTCAGCTTGCTTTCCTCGTTCCAGAAAGTACTTCGCACTACGATAGAAGGTCTCTTGTACCAACCCTGAAATTTAGATTTACGACATTATACAAATATTATATTATAATAGTAACTCTTCTGAGTAACATATATTGAAATATTCGTATTTACCTGTGATAGGTAGTTTTCGAACACCCTTGAAAACTCCATTTATACATTCTACGATGTTGGTCTTCATATGACCATATCTCCTCCCATCATCATATGCCAACGACCATTTCTGCTTTGGAATTTGCATCATGTAATCATACACTTCTGGATTCACTCTGTGGATATCTTGAAGACGCTCCTCCATCCTTTGTTGTTGAGGCTCATATGCTATCATACAAACAGTCATCTGAACAGTTATGAAAATAACTACGACAAAAACATTTTAAACAGAAAAGGATGTTCATACCAATTTTTAAGATTGCCTTTTTCATCGACTCATTCTTGAACTTCTTTCGCAAATTGCTGGCAATGTGTCGAATACAGTATCGATGATGGGCATATGGTGGTCTCCACGAAAGACCCTCAGACTGTATTGCCTCCTTGATTGCACGGTGGCGATCAGAAATAAGACAAATCCCTTCTGCATCCGTAACAAACTCTCGGAGACATGCCAAAAACCAGCTCCATGATGAGAAGTTCTCTTTCTCCACAATTGCAAATGCTATAGGCAGAGGGGCTCGATTTCCATCTTGTGTGGCGGCAATCAATAAAGTTCCGGTATACTTTCCATACAGAAATGTGCCATCAATTTGTATGAACTGCTTGCAATGTCTAAAAGCCGCCACACATGGTAAAAATGTCCAAAATAATCTATCAAACACAACCATTGAGCGGTCAAGTTGGTTCTGTTGGTTAACATATTCAACTGTATGTAACCGATAGACTATTTGATTATTGTGGCGTAGAAGCTCCAACAGTTGTGGAAGAACTCGATAAGAGTCATCCCAATCACCATACACTTTCACAATAGCCTTTTGCCGTGCTGCCCATGCCTTCCAGTAAGAGATTCGATACCCAAAAAGTTGTTTGATTCGCTCAATGACCAGAACCACGGGGACATCTTGACATGCTCTAATCATTTCAACAATAATAGTTGAAACAAACTCAACATCTAATGAAGAGTGTTCCTGTGCCAAGCTTGGGTTCACACATGTGTGTGGAGTAAATCTAGTGATGCGCCAGGTGTGAAAAGTGTTATCAATAATAGCTCGCATACGCATTTGGCAGTTCGATTCAGATTTGTCACAACGGATCAAATAATAAGATCTCTTTGACTCTTCTACAACATATGAGTAATGTCTTTCAATGTGATATTGTTTTATCACATTTTTCATTGCTTCTTTGCTCTCAAACTCTCTGCCAATATACAGAACATCGTTATCTGACACTCGATTTATGCCACCAATGATTCCTGGAAATTCTGAACTGGGAGTGATAACTGAATAATCAAATTCTGGAAAGCGATTCATGCCTTCAGTCGACCAGGAAGCCAATAGTGGAGGATGGTTCAATGGTCGGTTGAACCTCGCATGAGTTGGTACAGACTGATCTTCCACATGCTCTTCTTCTTCTTCAACTTCCTCTTCATCTTGTTCAAAATTGTCATCATCCTCAAATTCATCAACCAATGCATCTAAAGTATGTGGAGGACTATCCATTGAAACTGTGGCTGATGGAAATGATGGAATAACTACTGATGCTGATGGAACGTCTTGATGTGAAGGAGCATATGACATAGTTTCATGAATTTGAGATGGGTCAACTTCCAATGTCGATGGAACCTCCATTGTAGCTATAGTGACATACAACTCCATCATTTGATTCTCAGGTATATACTTAACCAATGAAAGTATATATTCCCAATCATCATCATCATTTACCGGATAGGGCACATGCCAAAACCTATCTATAAATTGAAGATGTCTGAATGTGATGGACTCTATCACTTGATTCCTCGCGAGTCTTAACCTCCGATGAATTTTCCTTTGCACAGCTTCCAAAGTAGTACATCCTCCAAGCATCACAACAGCTTCTGGATGTATACTATAACTGCATCCTTGTTCTGTCTCAATTATTTGACCGTTGCAATAAATATAAGCGGCGACCATCTTTTTTATCTAAAAGAAACCATTGTTATTAATTAAATCTGATTAAAGAATCAATTTATGTATGCATGCTTCTAGTAATTTAGGTTGGAATCCTAATCCCTCCACCAAATCAATATGTTCAAACCATATTGATGTGTAACTATTTACACAACCCACAAGTTTGTGTTACTTACCCAAAAATAGAAGTCAAATATATTTATACATATCCACATGCATTATATGCATGAGGTACACGAACATGTCATGTAAAAGCATAGAGTTATATGAAATTGAAAGTCTCCACATGAGTAAGCCCGGAGCGACAGATAGCCAACCCCATTCACTTTCCTAGACAAGGCAAGCCTCCAGGAAAGTAGGTGGTCCGACCCAAAGCCCCTCTACCCGAGGATACTTTACTCAAGAGAGCAATCATTTCATGATAACTCTAACACTTAATATGCAAAAAATATATTGAACTACTAAATTCAAGTTCATAACTTCAATTACAAACCGAGGTCAAGGTAGATTGAAAACTAAATTCATTATCATTCCTAAAATGTAATGCAAAGGTATATTCCATAGGCAATTTACTACTACTTGGCTAATTAATATAACTACTTCGCTAATTAATATAACTACTTCGCTGATTAATATAACTACTTCGCTGATTAATATAACTACTTCGCTGAATAATATAACTACTTCGCTAATAACATAATTATGATAAAGTAATTACCTAATTATGGTTAACTAATTACCTAATTATGGTTAACTAATAACCTAATTATGGTTAACTAATAACCTAATTATGGTTAACTAATTACCTAATTATGGTTAACTAATTACCTAATTATGATTAACTAATTACCTAATTATGGTTAACTAATTACCTAATTATGGTTAACTAATTATCTAATTATGGTTAACTAATTACCTAATTATGGTTAACTAATTACCTAATTATGGTTAACTAATTACCTAATTATGGTTAAGTAATTACCTAATTATGATTACTTAATTAACTAATTATGATTAATTAATTAACTAATTATGATTAATTAATTAACTAATTATGCTTAATTAATTAACTAATTATGATTACTTAATTAGCTAATTATGATTACTTAATTAGCTAATTATGATTACTTAATTAACTAATTATGATTGATTAATTAATTAATTATGATTAATTAATTAGCAAGTGATGATTGATTAATTAGCAAGTAATGATTGATTAATAACCTAATTACAATTATTTAATTACCTAATTATGATTAATTAATTACCTAATTATGATTAATTAACTAACTAATTATGTTTCATTAATTACCTAATTATGATTAATTAATTAGCTAATTATGATTAATTAATAACCTATTATGTTTCATTAATAACCTAATTATGATTTATTAATTACCTAATTAGGATTAATTAATAACCTAATTATGATTAATTAATAACCTAATTAGGATTAATTAATAACCTAATTATGATTAATTAATAACCTAATTAGGATATATTAATAACCTAATTATGATTAATTAATAACCTAATTATGATTAATTAATAACCTAATTATGATTAATTAATTAACTACTTATGATTAATTAATAACCTAAATAGGATTAATTAATAACCTAATTATGATTAATTAATTAACTACTAATGATTAATTAATTAACTAATTATGATTAATTAATTAACTAATTATGATTACTTAATTACCTAATTATGATTACTTAATTAACTAATTATGCTTAATTAATTACCTAATTACGATTATTTAATTACCTAATTATGATTAATTAATTACCTAATTATGATTGATTAATTAACTAATTATGTTTCATTAATTACCTAATGATGATTAATTAATTAGCGAATTATGATTAATTAATAACCTATTATGTTTCATTAATTACCTAATTGGGATTAATTAATTACCTAATTATGATTAATTAATAACCTAATTATGATTAATTAATAACCTAATTAGGATTAATTAATTACCTAATTATGACTAATTAATAACCTAATTATGATTAATTAATAACCTAATTACGATTAATTAATAGCCTAATTAGGATTAATTAATTACCTAATTATGATTAATTAATTACCTAATTATGATTAATTAATTAACTAATTAGGATTAATTAATAACCTAATTAAGGTTAATTAATAACCTAATTATGATTAATTAATTAACTACTAATGATTAATTAATTAACTAATTATGATTGATTAATAACCTAATTATGATTTATTAATAACCTAATTATGATTAATTAATTAACTAATTAGGATTAATTAATAACCTAATTAAGGTTAATTAATAACCTAATTATGATTAATTAATTAACTACTAATGATTAATTAATTAACTAATTATGATTGATTAATAACCTAATTATGATTTATTAATAACCTAATTATGATTAATTAATTTACTAATTATGATTAATTACTTAACTAATTATGATTAATTACTTAACTAATTATGATTAATTAATTTACTAATAATGATTAATTACTTAACTAATTATGATTAATTAATTAACTAATTACGATGATTAATTAATTAACTAATTACGATTAATTACTTCACTAATTATGATTAATTAATTAACTAATAATGATTAATTAATTAACTAGTTATGATTAATTAATTAATTAGTTATGATTAATTAATTAATTAGTTATGATATTAACTAATTATGATTATTTAATTAACTAATTATGATTATTTATTACCTACTTACCATTAATTAATAACCTAATTATAATGAATTAATTAACTAATTATGATTCATTAATTAAATAATTATGATTAATTAATTTGCTAATTATGATTATTTAATTAGCTAATAATCATTAATTAATAATCTAATTACATTTAACTATTTACCTAATTATGATTAATTAATAACTTAATTATCATTGATTAATCAACTAATTATGATTAATTATTTAACTAACTAATCATTTCATTATCTAATTACATTTAAAAAAACCATACTATTTATAAAATACAAACATTATATACTAATTCTATAAATTAAACAACTAAATTATTAAATAAAACTATTAAATAAATTTAAAGAAAGATTTACCACAAATTTGTGACGACGTAGGTACACCGACAGAGCAACCGCAGAGGCAAGGCTTCACCGCAACCGAAGAACGCAAGAAAAAATTTTGAGAGAGAGAGAGAGGAAGGGAGGGAGGGAGGAATGGGGGTGGGTGAGGTAGGAAGTGAGGAATGGGGTGGGGGGGAGGGTCCTATTTATAGGATGGGGGTGTGTTTCGGCGCCACTTCAAGTGGCGCCGAATTTATTGGGAAGAAGGGTGCAGCGCCACTTGAAGTGGCGCTGCACCCTTTGTATTTATGTTTTCAGCGCCACTTCAAGTGGCGCTGCACGCTTCTTCCGCCAAATTGGTGGAGCGCCACTTGAAGTGGCGCTCCAATTCCAAAACCCTTGAGCGCCACATGGTCTGGCGCTCAAGGGACCCATTTAACTAAATATTTCAATGTTTGACCCATTAAAAAAAAAAAAACCCATCCGGCAAAAAACTCCCTCTGATAAGATCAAGTAGGGTGATTAAACCTACCGCTTCCTGCTTCGTATTTATAGACTCTATCTGCCCTTCGAAACCTAGTTTCAGGGTTTGTCTGCCGGCTTTTTTTCCCCATCCGTTCCAGACCGGACCCGGTTCACATGGAGTTTAAAACAGAAGGGGACCAAAAATCTCCTCTAATATCGAAGTATCATAGTCAGTTATGTGAACATAACATGTGCAATTGATTCTCTTTACAATTTTCAAATTTTATTGTAAACATAACTCTTGTAACAATCATACATAAGTTAAAAAAATCATGGTGTGTACCTAGTATGTATCTTGCATCCTTGAATGTCAAGATACAACCAAAAATTGTAATCATAAAAATGTCACAAACTCCAATGATATCATCACAGTCATCCTTGTGCATCTTCATCTTGCAATAGTTACCACCCTTGTTTGGTGGAAATAATCCTCTTTTCGGCATAATATGATATGAATTATATTAATCAATTGCTCATTCCTTACAACGATCTGGAACATGACAATCAGCATCATCATCATAAATCAAATCCATATATTTTTTAACACCATCACCTTATGGCGTGTTATGTAATTCCTGTCATTCTTCTTTTTTCATTTTCGTGCCTTATTCTTCCAAGCTTTGTGAAAAAAATTCACATGAATTTGTTTTTCATGATCTAAACATGAAAAAAAACACTTCATATATCTAATAGTGTCAATGTTGAACTACGATTATTTTTTATAGCATATTATAATTTGTAATAAATTTAATTCACTACTACATAACAATATTTTAGCAGCGCTAGAAAAGGTCATCAACAGCACTAAAAAAACATTGTGGATCTAAATGCTATTAAAGGGGTACCCCTTTTATTAGCACTAGAAAAACACTGGTAAAGATGGACCTTTATCAACGCTAGAAAAAAAAAACGCTAATAAAAGTGGGCCTCTATTGTCGCTAGTTTAACACTGATAAAGACACTCTTTTATCAGCACTACTTCAAGTGGTGATAAAGATCCTTTTTATCAGCATTAGAAGTAGCATTGATAAAGATCATACTACTGCAGTCTACTGTTAAAATTACAACACACCGTAGCAATAAATACCGCCAAATACAGGATATGACAAATTCATAATTTAATTGAAATAAAAATTACATCCCAAATACAAGAAAAAAGACACTATTATAGGCATTTCAAACATTATTCTATACAATTACATTAGCAAGTACGATTTATCACAACCATTCAAAAACATCAATGGTTTCATTGTCTTTGGCACCCAACCCCCTCTAAAAAATCTCAATCATGGTATCAATTGCTGAACAAATCACCACAACTCAAGAAAAAGAATCCACCTGTATAAGAAAACAATTCTTATGTTAATAATACTATAAAGAAATAAATTAAACATAAATATGAAACATTACATTAATAAAATGTCATTTTTAAACTCAAACCACACAATTTGAGTAATACTGGTCACATCGTGCGTTAGACTGAGGTGTGGTTGATTCTTAAACTTCACAAATAACTTATGGACCATTGTCCTAAAGTATCAACACAATCCAAATGTGTTTGCTCGATTTTAAGTATGTCACTTCCTTTTTTTTACTAAAATGTCATTTTAAACTGAAAACACACACTTTGACTCATACCGATCACATCGTGCATCAGTTTGATGTAAGACTGATTTCTACACATCACAAATGACTTATGAATCATTGTCCTAAATTATCAAGATAATCTAAGCGCGTTTACTCGGTTTTCGGTGAGTGATACACGTTTTGAACTAAAATGTCAATTTTAAATTGATAATGGACACGTTGAGTCATATCGGGCACACAGTGTACCAGATTGAGGTGCGATTGATTCCTACACATCACAAATGACTTATGAATCATTTTTTAAGTATCTAAATAATTCGAATATGTTTTCTCATTTTTGATTATGTTGCTTGTCTTTTTTACTAAAATGTCAATTTTTAAATAAAAAGACACACTTGGAGTCTACCAGTCACACAGTGCATCAGATTGAGGCTCAGCTGATTCCTACATGTCACAAATGACTTATGGATTATTTTCCTAAAGTATCAAAACAATCTAAATGTGTTTTCTTGGTTTTTGAGTACTTCACTTGTTTTTTTACTAAAATGTCATTTTAAATTGAAAACACGCACTTTGAGTCCAACCGGTCACATCATGTGTCATTTTGATGTGACACTAATTCTTACTCATCACAAATAAATTATGAATCATTTTTCTAAATTATCAAGACAATCTGAGAGTGTTTTCTTGGTTTTCAGTGAGTGACATACGTTTTGAACTAAAATGTCAATTCTAAACTCATAACGGACACTTTGAGTCATACCAAGTACACCGTGTATCAGATTGAGCTACGACTAATTCATACACATCAAAAATGACTTATGGATATTTTTATTAAAGTATCAAAACAACCCAAATGTATTTTATTAGTTTTGATTACGTCACATGTCTTTTTTACTAAAATATTAATTTTAAATAAAAAGATACATCTCGAGTCATACCGGTCACACTATGCGTCAAATCGAGGTGCAGATGATTTTTACACATCAAAAATGACTTATGGTTGTTGTTATAAAGTATCAAAACAATCTAAATTTTTTTGATCAATTTTGAGTATGTCACTTGTGGTTTTTACTAAAATGCATTTTTAAACTGAAAACACACACTTTGAGTCATATTGGTCGCACCGTGCGTCAGTTTGACATGAGATTAATTTCTACATGTCACAAATGAATTATGAATTGTTTTTCTAAATTATCAAGACAATCATAGCATCTTTCCTTGGTTTTCAGTGAGTGAAACACATTTTGAACGAAAATGTCAATTTTAAACTAATAACAGACACTTTGAGTCATACATGGCACACTGTGTATCAGATTGTAGTGTGAATGATTTATACACGTAAAAAATGACTTATGTATTGTATTCCTAAAGCATTGAAACAATCTGAATGTGTTTGTTCGGTTTTGAGTATGTCACTTGTCCTTTTTACTAAAATGTAAATTTTAAATAAAAAGACACATTTGGAGTCATAGCGGTCACACCGTGCATCAGATTGATGCGCGACTGATTCCTATATGTCACAAATGATTTAGAGATCATTTTCCTAAAGTATAGAAATAATAAAAATGTGTATTCTTAGTTTTGAGTGTGTCACTTATCTTTTTTACTAAAATATAAATTTTAAATAAAAAAAACAATTGGAGTCATACCGGTCACACCATACATTGGATTGAGGTGAGGATGATTCATATACATCAAAAATGACTTATGGATCGTTTTACTAAAGTATCAAAACAACATGAACACTTTTAGTTGGTTTTGAGTATGTCGCTTATTTTTTTTTACTTGAGCCATACCGGTCACATCGTGGGTCAGTTTTACATGATACTAATTCCTACACGTCAAAAAAGACTTATGAATCATTATCATAAATTATCCAGACAATCGGAATGTGTTTCCTCAGTTTTCAGTGACTGACACACGTTTTGAACTAAAATGTCAATTTTAAACTGATAACGGGCACTTTGAGTCATACCTATCACACCTTGTATCAGATTAAGGTGAGCCTGATTCTTGCACATCACAAATGAATTATAGATCGTTTTCCTAAAGTGTTGAAACAATCCAAATGTATTTACTCAATATTGACTATGTCACTTGTCTTTTTATCAAAATGTCAATTTTAAATAAAAAGAAACATTTGAAGTCATATCGGTCACACAATACATCATATTGAGGTGTGGCTGATTCCTACACATCACAAATGATTTATAGATCATTATCCTAAATTATAGAAACAATCTGAATGCATTTTCTCAGTTTTGAGTATGTCACTTGTCTTTTTTAGTAAAATGTCAATTTCAAATTTAAAGACATACTTAGAGTCATACCAGTCACATTGTGCATTAGATTGAGGTGCGGTTGATTCCTACATGTCACAAATGACTTATGGATCGTTTTCACAAAGTATCAAAACAATATGAACATGTTTGGTCGATTTTGAGTATGTCACTTGTTTTTTTACTAAAATGTCATTTTAAACTCAAAACGCATACTTTGAGTCATTCTGGTCACATCATGTGTCAGTTTGACGTGAGACTAATTTCTACACATCAAAAATGACTTATGAATCATTTTTTCTAAATTATCAAGACAATCAGAGTGTGTTTTCTCAATTTTCAGTGAGTAAAATCATTTTGTACTAAAATATCAATTTTAAACTGATAATGAACACTTGAAGCTCAAAATTGTGGGGTATTCCACAAGGTACTCTCCCAAGTAAATGGGAGATGATCTATGGTTGACTCCAAACCAAATAAAAAATTCTAGATGAATATCATCTATCCCTCATGAAAAAAAAATATATTTTTTATTTTGTGGAATGAAAAACTTATTCCCTAAAAAAATTCTGTTTATTTCAAGTAAACAAATATCATAATATTTTTTTGAAACAAGGCTTATACGTTGCATATAGTCTTTTCTATATTGTATAAGGATCTAGCATTTTGAGGCGAAGTATTGGGACCTAAAAGATACAAAATAAGTAACAATACATAAAGTAATATCGGGAACACTGTGTATCGGATTGAGGTGTAGTTGATTCCTACACATCAAAAACAACTTATAAATAATTTTCCTAAAATATCAAAACAATCTAAATGTGTTTACTCAGTTTTGAGTATGTTACTTTTCTTTTTTACTAAAATGTCAATTTTAAATAAAATGACACACTTGGAGTGATACCAGTCACACCGTGGGTCGAATTGAGGTTAGATTAATTCCTACACATCAAAAATGACTTATGAATAATTGTTCTAAATTATCAAAATAATCTGAATGCATTTTCTTGGTTTTGAGTATGCCACTTATGGTTTTTACTAAAATTTCATTTTAAACTGAAAACACACATTTAGAGTCATACCGGTCACACCGTGTGTTAGATTGATGTGTGTTTGATTCCTACATATCAAAAATGAATTAAGGATAGTTTTCCTAAAATGTCATCACAGTCTGAATTTATTTTCTCAGTTTTGAGTATGTTACGTGTCTTTTTTACTAAAATGTCAATTTAAACTAAAAATACACATTTTGAGTCATATCAATCACATCATGTGTTGGTTTGATGTGAGACTAATTCCTACACATCAAAAATGACTTGTGAATCATTTTCCTAAAGTATCAAGAAAATCCTGGTGTGTTTTCTCGATTTTTCAGTGAGTGACAGATGTTTTTAAGTAAATTGTCAATTTTAAACTGAAAACATGCACTTTGAGTCATATCGGGCACACTGTGTATCAGATTGAGGTGAGGTTGATTCCCACATCAAAATGATTTATGGATTGTTTTTTTGAAGTATAAAAACAATCGAATTGATTTTTTTTGTTTGGAATATGTGACTTTGTGTCAACTAAAATGACAATTTTAATCTAAAACATGCACTTTGAGTCATACCAGACACACTGTGTATCATATTGAGGTGTGGTTGATTCCTACAAGTTAAAAATGACTTATGGATCATTTTCCCAAAGTATCATATAAAAATTATAATAAAATTAACTAAAAAAAGAATATAAAATGATGAGAAAATCAACTAAATAAGTTGTAGGAAATCACCTCTTCCTGATGTCTGTATACATTCTAACACCAGGTATGTTACCCATTCATTTCTAAAAAAATATTTTCTCTTATGAATATTAGGACTATCAATAGTTCTAGTAGTACCAGAAAAATATAAATAAACAAATAATTAATAAATATTTTAAATGAAATTGTAATTATCTTCAAAAATACCTCTTTAGGGGTGCCAATTTGTTGATGACATTCGATATATTTCATAAATTTTCAAAAATAATAAACACAATCTTTGTCATTGGTTTGTTTCAAACACTGTAGAAACATTAAAAAAAATAAGTTTTTTTTGACATATGTTTTGATAGTGAAATCTTATTATATATATATATTGTAATACTTATCCACTTGTAGAAGTCAATAGACTCCTTGTATTCATGGATTGTCCTCATGCCATGATTTTTATGATATTTAAATATCACCCTATCATAACAGAATTCTCATTAAAACATAATATAAAATATATAACATGAAGTTTAGTTTTAAAATGTTTCATGTAGTGTATTACAAATTGATAAACATCATCACGTGTAGTAGATTTTTTGGGTATCCATGCATTGAATCCAAAAAATAAATCTCTGGAGTATCCAAATTGACTACAATGATTAACTGATACTACCTAAAAACAAAAAGGAATAAGTAATGGATTGAATGAAAATATATTTAATATGATTAAATTATAGATTTTTGCCCATGTATCATGGGTAATAAGAATAGTCTGTCCTCTATAAGTTTTCTTTCAAACATTGTGGCTAGTTTGTCCACTATTCCTTCACATTGCTTTAGTTCCAATGAGATAGTTTTGTAGAAGTGATGTGAGAACTAATGAGTCCAAATTTTTATTCATAGGATTTTTCATTCAAAATAGTATTGATATATAAACCTTCAAAAATTATGAATATTATTCAATCATAATTAACATAGTAGATCAAATATTGGACAAACAAATCATGAAAACACACCTCGTGTATACATTTACAATTGTGACTCTTATCCATTCATGCATGAGTTTTTCATTTACATTCTCAAGACCAATATATTCTATAATGGTCTCTACGTACATTTGTTCTTCAAAATAAATTTAAGTTGTATCACCGATTGTTAATGTTGTATGAACATGGAACTTTAATGTTAGTAAATGTGGAAGTTGAATGGGTGGGGTAAAGGTACTTTGTGAAGATATTTTCAATTGGTTGGTTTATCCCTTAGATTATTTTGATTCAACCTTCCATTTCACCCCCTTCCCTTTTTCTATATGTAATAACATTCATCAGTGTAGACATTTTTTTCATTAATTGTTAAAGTTTTTTCATGAAAAAAATTTGGAAATAAATATCTCCTCATAGAAATGTTTTTTACAAGATATAATGGTCATGATATGAATATTACAATAGATTTTTTGGTCATATGAATATATGCATCATCAAGTGGAATAGGCAGCTCGATGTTGGGCTCCTGAACTATGTTAATCCATACTCTCGTATAACTTATTAGAAGTTGTTTGTTGTGTATAATATCTCTTTGGATATTGTACACGACACCCATCACAATAAGGTGATGAGTGGGTGTTGATAGATATAAATCACAATCATTTTAATCCTATAGAATATCAGTACAAGAAAAGTATCAACGTCTTCCTGGTTCACATTTCACAAAAACAATTATGACAATATTGATTACCTCAAAGTTGGTGGGGTGGGGGGATATTCGTGTAGTGGTTGTTCTTGTGTTGTTTCTTCTCTTTGATTCCTTCTCATATCATTTTCTATTAACTTTGATTGAAAATTAATTTTTTCTTCTCAAATAGCTAATCATGCCTACAACTCTTCTATTTTATTATCTTTATCCCCCTATTCATTTATTTTTTCAAAATATGTTCGGGGTGACACCCCAAAACTCACACCTCTAATGACTATACTATTCTGGAAATGTTAAGACCACTGATAGTAGTTGTTCATCAGGTACAAATGATGATAATTATTACCTCTAAGTCAGATAAAAAATATAGGAAAATAAGTAATCGTTATTTTTTTATATTGATTTAAAGGAAAATAATTTTTTATTATGTCATGCTTACACATGCTTTCCACACTTTTTGTGTGTTTTCATCTATTAGTATCCCTTATTTATTTACACATTCCTTCTTCCATAGAAGATGAAGTGGGTTGAATGTGACTTTGGATTTTGATTCATCAATATGCATATAAACATAGGAATATAATTATGTTGTTGTTTCATGTCACATAAAGTTACTACAATAGAGTTAAAATACGTACCATTTTTTTCAAGTGAAGTGTGCCTCATTCTTTCTTTACAATAGGGGTATGTTGGTTTTGTGGCTCGTTGCTTATTTTCACCACTCAGTTGTTGTTTCATAAATTATAAATTCTTAATCAAAGTGATTAATACATGTACTGTCAAGCAATGTATTACTAGCCATAATGTACCAAAAAAGATGTCTCCTCATGATGACTAATAAGCGCATCTCATGCTTATTGGTTTATCAGGTGTGCATATATCTATGGTGGGTATGGGTTTATTTTCCCTTCAATATATTTGAGATGAAACTTCATAAGAATCGTGAGAAAATCTTGGTGAGCCTTTCTAGTGAGAATTAATACAAATTTCATTCGGGAGTCATCTACTATAAATGCACTCTACAAAGGATAATGAAGAATAAGTTAATGTTTCATTTTTTTAGTAAAATAAAGAAAGTATACCATAATGTTACCCTGATATCTTACCAAATTAGTGTCTTAAGCGCATGCACAACATTGTGCCACAAATCTACATTGATTAGCACACACATGTGAGTAGCGAACCTAATGTAACTATTGAACACGACCTTGTTGGGGTTAACAGACTATCCACATGCATTCTATCCAACCTCGAATTTGATGTCTTTGTTTCCTACCTTAATAATTTTTGCTAACACTGTTACGCTATGATGCTCCTATTTTTTTGGGACACCGGTTGTTCATTGTCTACCATTTTATTAGCTTCAACATTGTCAATGTGTTGTTCATATGGATTGGTAGCATCAACATGTGAAAAAGGTTTTTGTTCCTCTGCATTGGGAACACCAACATGTTAGGAAACATGTTGTTCCTCAAGTTTGGGAGCATCGACATGTGAAAAATTAATTATTTACAGAAGTGGTTGAACATTTAATTTCGATTACATAAATAAAATTGTGAACATATAATAATATGAGTTAACATGATATATATTACAAAAATATAACCTGATTACTGAACTCTTTTTTTAAAGGTTAAAGGGATTTGACCCCTCAATCAAGTATCTAAATCTCTTCATTGTGGTCTCCTCTAACATACAAGACCCTGTCTACATTGGAACCACTGTAAAATGATTGAAACATCCCAATGAAAGTTTCATCCCTAGTTGAATTGATATCTAACCCTTCAATGATTTTGGTTAATAACAGAACAATTAACCACTTTCGGTTTGTGGGATATGGAACATAAAATACTTTTACTGCCTGTGATGCCATTATAAATGGTTAATCTTTGTACCCTTACTAAAATCCACTTTCATGAATCCCAATTCATCTATTTTAACAGCACTCATGTTATCAACTCAATTGAATTGAAAAATATGCACTTATAATGGTGTACAATCAAACTCCCATATTCGTTTTATGATGTCAAAGTATGACATATTCGCATAAATTGAATTTTTGTCCTTGGTACTAGATACATTCATTGATTTAGCCACAAGTGTAACTACACTATTTTTCATGGTACTACGTTCATCATGTTCATTTATATAGAACATATAATAATTAATTATATATTCATTATAAGATAATACATACACACTTGATCCTCTGGATAGCCATTAAAGTCATTCTGAAATTGAAGATGAATTTCCAGCCGACTCCTTAAAAATAGTCTCGAAACCATCCTATAAACTGTTGATTATGTGTATTTGATATCTAATTTTCATCCCTTGGTGGATTCAAATGCTTAATAATTTCTTAATGGGTTTCAACATATTGGGAAACCTCTAAACTGTTATAAAAAATTTAAAGGCACTACTCCTGATATATAATAGTAATTGTGACAACATCTATTCTGAAAATTCTTTTCCTCATAAGTTGCCTAGTGTGATGAGATTTTGGTAGACCAATACTTTCCACATTATACATGTAGTCAGTACAAAATTCAACAACTTCCTCAAAAACATATCACTTCACAATACAACCTTTTGACTTACTTTTATTTTTGAAATACTCTTTCAAAATCTTCATATAACATTCAATGGGGTACATCCATCTATAATGTACATGACGACATAGTTGAATCTCCCTTATCAAGTGAACAATCATATCAAATAATGTCGGTGGGAAAAACATCTCCAATTAACATAATATGATAGAAATTTCCTTTTCTATAGTTGTCAATTTCACCAGGTCTATAACTTTTCTGGATATAGCTTTGAAAAAGAAACAAAGCTTAGTTAATGTATAACTTACATTATTGGAAAAAATGTGATGTAAAGCTACAAACATTAGATCTTGTATCAAAACATGAAATTCACATGATTTAAGACCCTTTAACTTTAAATCAGTCATTGATATGATATTCTTGATATTTGATGAATATGCCTATAGAACCTTTACACCATTCAAGAAGTTGCAAAACTGATATTTCTCTTACCTTGAAAGAGTGTAAGCTGCTAGAGGAAGAAAAGTCGGTTTTTCACTCTTTACTAGCACTAACTCTTTCCATATTCTCATGACAATCATGTCCAACCTAGCCTTAATTCTACCATTTGTTTTTTCGGGTACATTTAGTAACGTGTCAATGACATTATCACATACATTTTTTCAACATGCATACATCAAGAAAATGATTGACGTAAAAAAAAATTCAGTATGGTAATTAAAAAAAACCAATCACTTTTTCCAATCATTTTTATAAGGTTTTTTGAAAAAGTTTTACCAAAAGTAGTGTTTATATCTTTTACTTTCTCAAACATTTGATCACCTATTAGGGGAGACAGTGTTGTACGTTCTTCTAAACTCTCATCGAATGATATCATCCAAGATTAGTACTTATGTCGTCGGGGTAGAAATAAGTGATTTCCTAGAAAAACATTATTTGATGAATGTTTCAAACTAATTAATTATATACATTATTCACAAATGGGACACCCTTAAGTTATTTTAATGCTATATCCTGAAAAAATTCCATAAGCAGGAAAGTTATTTATCCTCCCGTACAACATGCCTCTCAACATGAAATCTTCATTTCTATAAGCATCATACAACGTAATACCTGAATCCCATAATAATTTCAACTCTTCGATCAATGGAGCCAAATAAACATCAATATCATTGCTCAGTTTTTTTGTCCTGATATAATCATATATAATATAATGAATTTTTGTTTCATGCATAACCACAGTGACAAGTTATAATTTACCAACATAAACAGTCATGTACTATGAGTGTTGATTTGAAAACCAAAAGGATTCACTCCATCTGTAGATAGCACAAAAGAGAATTTTCTTGACTCATTTCCAAATTCAGGATAATCATGATCAATTCTCTTCCATTGAGGAGAGCTGGTTGGGTGATGAAGTTTCTCATATTTATTTCTTGTATCTATGTGTCACATAAATTGTCTTGCAGTCTCCTCACTTCCATATAGATGCCTAAACCTTGTAATGATTGGAAAGTACCATACACCTTTTATAATACTCGATTCATCATTCTTGTATCAAGAAGCACCACACTTTGGGATTTTTTAATTGATTTGTGGTCCTTATAAAATATTATACATTCATTTGGACATACATTCATTCTTTCAGAGATCACACTCATCGAACATAAAATTTGTTTAGTGTCATATGTTCGATAAGGAAACTCGTTATATTCTGGGAGAATATCATTCAAGAGAGAAAGTGGTTCATTAAAACTAGTTTCACTCCATTCATTGCCAGCTTTTAAATTATACATGCCTAATAATGCTGTATATTTATTACAACCAGCATACAATGACATATTTGCATAACTTTTTAACTTCTCAAACAATTTTGAAAAATCACAAAGTTCATCTTCAACTATCATTATAATTTCCTCAATACGGTCTTCATCATCATTCACACATGTAATCACATCCTTAATATGATCTTCATCATTGTCCACACTTGTAATCATATCAGATGATCCATAAAACATAGTCTTATCCCAATCACTAGCTATATTCAGTTTTCCCTCACATTTAGTCCAACATTTATAACTTCAATATATTCTACAATAGATCAATTGTTCTTCCAACTCCTCTAGATTAATTATTCTTGAATAATAACATCGTAAATACAGACAAAGGATTTTAGAAGAGTCATATGCATGATCTTTTGCAAACTTGATGAACTCTTTCACCTCATCTCTATACTCTTTTGTCATACGATTGAAATCCATCCATTTTTTATTCATATTCATCCAATTTGATTCGATAATATTGATATTTAATAAAATAAATAAAGCATAAAAATCATTTCATAGAAAAAGTTCATCTTATGGTTAAAATATTAGTGTAAGGTAAGATTATTCATGGTTATGATTTTAAAGACATAAATTGGTTTATTAATGGTTATGATTTTACTAATGTGGGATATCATTAATCTTTTCTACATTATATGAACCTAATATACCATGTCTTGCATTAATTTGAGTCCCAAGAGAGATCTATCCCCTATCAGAACCTAACATAGAGATGATCAACACATGACCTTTAATACAAAGCTTCAAAACTAGCTATCTATATCAATGATTGATAACTATTTTTATAAAAAAATTATAATTTTTCAAATTTAAAATTTTCTCTCTCAACATTTGGCACAATATACTTTCCATATTTTGATTTTCTGAATAGAAAACAATATTGAAGGATGATACTCTAATGGTCACTAAAAATAAAATACACAAGGTAATGGCATGTTTTAAAAATACATTGTGGTTTTATTCCATGGGAGTAGGAGGGATACTTGGAAGAAAATAGGAAGAATTGTGTGATTTTAATCCATAGGAGTAGGATGGATACTTGGAACTTGGAGTTGATTACCAGTTGTGCATCGCAAAAACACTACCTACTTATCATTTGTAGTTACCACCTTACACGACAAGTGGGCAGTGTTTTTACGGTGCACAACTAAGAGCTCTATGCAATCGAAGTGAGAAATAATGATAAATGAGTGAAAATAAATGTGAAGGCGAAGGGGAGGGTGAACCAACAATGGATCGAGATAAGAGAGATTGGGTATAGAATCAGCGGGGTAGGTCGAGGACAAATAAGATCTCTTGTGTGTGCAATGTTCAAACCCTTTGAGAAAATTAAAAACAAAGATATTCAAGGGGGATCAACAGATCACAACTGATCAAATACATTGATTTTAATATATCATTATAATTTCAAAAAAATAAACAAATAAACTTTAAATAAAATAAATAGATTAATACAAATTTTAAAATTAAAAAAAAGGTTTAAACAAAGAAATGATTGCAATTTTAATTTCTCTTCATTTTTTATGATATTAAATTTAATAAAAGAAAATAAATGATTTTAATTTTAATTTATATTCATTTTGTTTCGATGTAAAATTTAGTAAAATAAAAGAAATGATTGTAATTTCTCTCTATCTTTTTTGACAACAATTTTTAAAAGAAAATAAAATAAATGTTTTGAAAATATGACAAAAATAACCCTTATTAAAAATGTAGATACTCAATTATTCTAAATAAAAATTTATTATAATTTTAAATTGTATCTTTTATTTTTAAATATATATATATATATTAAAAAATATTTATATAATTATAAATATATAAATTTATGAATATATTTATATAATTATATATATATACTAGGTCGATTACATCCGCCACCGTGGAACACAACACAAGGAATAAAATTACAGTAATCAAAATTATCAATTCAATGTAATCAAAATTATTTATATTATTGATTCAAAATTATAAATTCAAGATAATAAAAAATATTAATTCAAAATAATTATTATTTCAAAATAATTAATTCAAAATTATTATTAATTTAACATTATTAATTCAAAATAAATTTTAATTCAAAAATATTAATTCAAAATAATTATTAATTTAAAATTATTTATAAATTATTTATATAAATTATTAATACAAGATAATCAAAAATATCTTTACTGGTATTCGGAACGGGTGTCTCGTTAGGGTATAACCATCCCTTATAGGGAGAGTGTACGTGACATGTGACAATGACAACAATGGACCTGAACACATGGTAGTGGTATGGAGACCTTGAGACCGCACTAATGGTAGTGGCAATAGGGGTATGACGACCTTGTGGCCTGATCTAAGGAATAAACTGGAAATGAAAACCTTGAGGTCTGACCTGTGATTGATACAAGGTTTGACAGTCCTCAGCCATGACCCGTGGTGGAGGCGGGATGCAAGGACCTTGTGGCCCGATTTGACTCGATGCCTTGTAACTTCTAAGAGACATGTTCACCAGCCTTGTGGAAAGATTTTGGTCACTCCTGATATCCTTTACGACTATCATTCTGACATGGAGCCGAAGAAGGTATGGTTGGGGCTTATGATGGCTGGTTAGCACACAAACGCTCGATATATGTTTATTATTTATTGCTTGCGCATTTACATTTATCATGGAATATGCATGTTATATTTTTGCATTCATGTCAAGAACACATTGGTGGTGTCCTACTAGGTTTTATTACTTGCACTCTACACGAGCACCTCAATGTGCGCCCAAACTTCATGATTAAGGATCTAGGTAAAGTCAGGGGCCCATGGTAGATAGCTGAGCTGAGGAGTCTAAAGTTGGGGGCGGTATCAAGACATACTCTGAAGGACTTTTGCAATGTTTTCTTTTCTATCTGTTTACACTTTATATGCTCTTGTTTAGCTTACCACATTGTAATCCTAGTTATTTTTACATGTATGGCATGGGTGACATTTGTTAATACACTATGTTTTTGCTATCTTCCATTGTGATATCCTGGTTTTTTTTACATTTATGGTGTATGATTATGATTACTAAGAGTATAGTATCCTCACTGCACCCTTAGACGCTCGTCTCTAGTCGGCAGCCTCTTACATACAAGGAGGCATGCATGAGTTCATGCAGAATATCCACTCAGGTGTTGTCTAGAAAATCTGGGTTGGGGAATTAAACCAAGTTATTTGCATCATCTGATCATTTAAATACAAGTTCAAAGAATAATTTCACATGAAATTCACTCAATTAATTCACATAAAATCACACCATCAGTTTTAGCTTAAGTTAATAAACAATTTCATGTTAAAAAAAATGACATGATTAAATTCTAATATCACACCAACCAAAATACACTTAGAGAAATGAAATAAAACCCAAGTATTGGAAGCCCAATTTGTCACGAACTAACCCAGGTCGACCCTGAACCGGTCACCCGAGCCGATCCACGACATGACCCGAAGGACGTTCCCAATCCTCATGGGCTAACAACTAGTGTCAGGCTTCAGATACAACACAATAGGGAATGATTTCAGCCCAAAAGAAATAACCAGGACCAGATAAATAAATAGAACAAGCAGATAACATAGTAGAACCAATAACTGGATCTCAAATAAATAAACTACTAATTCAGTTACAAGGTACAACTAAACAGACTGAAAACTATAACAAGAAAAAACTGAACCGCTGCCACATGATCTCCATGTGACCTCTTAATCACCATCAACCTCAAGACCAAACCTTCTCCACCACTGATCAGCTGTATCAAGAACCTGGACAAGAATGGAGCCCACAACTGAAAAGATTGAATAGGCGTAAGCACTGAGATTCTCAGTAGGGATGCCAAAGATAAACCATAGAATCCAAGAATCTCCTTTCTTAAAACAACCCATTTACAGAGATTTTAAATACAGTTATGAAAGTAGGTTTTTCACATACACATTTCATTTTGAAAACCAACAATCAAAATCTATTGTCCATATAATATAAAACAAGGCATGATAAGGAAAAATGGATGTGAACATGCTCTTTCAAACATTTACTTTAAAATTCTTTTGAAATAGCCACACACTCACAATTTTTCAAACACCAAAATAAAGTATAAGGGTATGATTCCACACAATAAGTTAAATGGTACAAATAGTTATTGTAACGGGAAAACACAGGAAATCCTAAGAACTTAAAGGAGAACCAGAACATACTATACATGTGACTCATCCTGAAGGCATGCCTTACTCAATGACGTCATAATCCCCTAACTCCCAACCATCACCCTACCTGGCCTGGTCGAGGGGCCCGATCCCATAGCAATAAACCCAAGTATACACATGCTATGGGCCACTAGCTAGTACAATAACCTAAACTAGTGTAGCAATTGTTCTCATTAAACCTCTTTGTTATGCTAGGTTTCCATGTTATGTTTCACAAGGGGGTGTGCCATACAATTCAAACAACATGCAACATACATAACCAAACACACCACACAATCCAACATCACCCCAACCACCTCAAGGTTAGTCCCTTGCCTTAAAATAATTACCATATAAAGGAGTTCTCATGCCGAGGACCCTCCCATCTCATGATTAACCAACTAAGCAAGATACCTAACTCAAGAAGGGTTTTCCAAATAGCCATTTCAAAATGTCAACTGGGCCTTTAGCTTTACAACATTATACCATTTACCAAAACATTTAGAAACCATTTCCAAAACAACATCAAACACTATATTTATACTAATGTGGCCAAATGGGCCTTTAAACCAAGCATTCACCAAAAGGGGTGCCCAAGTGCATTTTAAAGCCGAGGTAAAACACACAAAACATACAGAAGTTCCAAATAGACCTTTAACTCAATGTGTCCAAAAACATTACCAAAATATCACACAAATTCCACTTTCACTTTTACAATGCCAAATAGGCCCTTAAGATCCACACACACACCCAAAACACGTTTCAAATCCAAACAACCAAGCCTTAAAGAACACATTAAAAACCACACTTTCTAAAACACTTGAAGCAAGACTTTATAAAATCTCATTTAAAACCTTCTTTAGGAATCACACAAGGGGATCAACTTTATTTGAAGGCTAAATCCATTTAATAAATCGAGGTTTAAAGAGAACAATGTTTATCGAGTTTCATCTTCATTTGAGAGCACATCCATGTGTGCACCTAGTGCACCCATAGATGTGCCAACATCCAATGACCCACAAAAATACAATAAATAACTTGAAAATCATTATTGAAAATTCACCACTTACATTGAAAAAAAATCCAACCGCTTATGTTATTAAAAGAACATAACCATCCCCCTTAAAACCATAAAACCCCTTTCAAAGACATTTTAACACTTTAAATATGCCACAACATCACCAACCCATACACGTGAAACCAAGTTCACAAACAAGAAACTACCATCACCACTTAAGAAAATCTGAACATTTCATATAAATTCCCCAATTTCACTTTAGAAGAAGAAATAAATTTAAAATAAACACCCTAGGTGCCTTAAACCTAGGCATTTTACACAAATCACCATGGAAATCTATTTTTAACAAAATCAATCAACACCAAAACATAATTTACAACTAGTAATGAGTATAATAGAGGTGTGAATAACATTTAAGAAGCAATTGAAAACATGAAAGTACCAAAGGATCATTCTAGAAAGGAAAGGTTGGATTCCCCTATCTCAAATCAAGTGCAGATAGAGTAAAACATCAAGGAGAGGGAGATCGAAGCCCCATGAGCAATCCACACACCCTAACCATAAGAAATTTAACAAAAAATAATCCAAACCTAACCTTATGGTTTGTCCAAGAGGGAGGATCCCAAAGAAAAACAAGAAAAGGAAGAGAGGGAAGAGAAGATAAGAGGAATGGGGAAGATTTCATGAATAACCACTGACCTTTGGTGAGAAATCGCCCGAATCCCCACGAGCAATCTGCACACCCTAACCACAAGAAATTGAACAAAAAATCAGCCAACCCTAACCCTATGGTTCGACCAAGATGGAGAATCCAAAATAAAACCAAGAAAAGGAAGAGGGGGAAGAGAGGATAAGAGGAATGTGGTAGATTTGATGAAGAACCACTGGCCTTTGGTGAGAAATCACCCAATAAGTGATCCAAAACAATGAAGAACGAAGGGGGAGGTGCCTCTAGTAGATACCCAATAAGTGTGGCTTCATTTGGGAGGTATAATTACCTAAAATGGATCTCTAGGTCAAAATTTATTAAGCTCATAATGGGCTGTATGGTTTTACTGCACGATTTTGTGAACCGTTAGCAAACCGTGCGAAAGCTACTAAAAAACTTATGAAATTTTGCAGGTTTAAGTTGCACAATTTTGGAAAACTGTACTCAAATAATGCGACCTGAAAAATAGGTAAAAAACCCTCAAATGAAACCCCAAACACTAGGGAACCTTACCCAATGATCCTTGAATGTTTTAAACATAATATACAGACATCGTGGGTGTCACAAATTTTCCATGAAACTTTATCCCCATAACATTAACAATAGCTGCAAATGGGTCTAGAAGAAAGTAAGAACCACCAAAACACAAAGACTTTTGTTGGACACCCAACCTGAACATCAACCAAAATACCCAACATTAAGAAATAAACAAAAACAAATGAAAACTATGGTCAGAGTGTGACACAATTCATCTTCTAACCATCAAATATCAAGAATTCATCCAAAACTAGAAGAAAAATGAGAATAAGAACATAAAAAATACTATACCTATACAAAACCATAGGGAAAATGATCTACCCATCATCTGGTTGCAACGTAATAAAAAAATCATCAATATGTCAATAAATGAAGGATAAATCGCTAAGTGGAGTTTGACAGAGGTTGGTATAGAATTAAAGAAACAAGACTCAAATTATTATTCAAATAAAGGCTATTTTTGGATTTAATTAACGAATCCAAACCTAAAAATGACAAAACCGACGCCATTAAAAATGGGATTGGGTAACACCATTGAATTCCTAATGGGATATTGGGAGGTAGAATCACCTAAAATGGATCTATAGGTCAAAATTTATTAATCCCGTAATGGGTTGCACGATTTTGCTGCATGGTTTTTTAAACTGTGTGCAAACTGTATGAAAGCTACTGAAAAACTTCTGAAACTTTGCAGGTTTAAGTTGTACGATTTGGGCAAACCATTCTCAAACCGTGCGACCTGAAAAATAGGTCAAAACCCCTCAAATGACACCCCAAACACTAGGGAATCCTACCCAATGATCCCTGAATGTTTTAAACACAGTATACAGACATTGTGGGTGTCACAAACTCTCCATGAAACTTTCTCCCCATAACATTAACAATAAATGCAAATAGGTCTAGAAGAAAGTGAAAACCACCCAAACACAAAGACTTTTGTTGGACACCCACCTAAACATCAACCAAAAGACCCAACATTAAGAAATAAACAAAAACAAATAAAAACTATGGTCGGAGTGTGACATAATTCATCTTCTAACCATCAAATATCAAGAATCCATCCAAAACTAGAAGAAAATGAGAATCAAAACATAACAAATACTATACCTATAAAAAAAACCATAGGGAAAATGATCTAGTCATCGTCTTAGTTTCAACATAACAAACAAATCATCGATCTATCAAGAAATGAAGGAGAAATATCTAAGTGGAGTTTGAAAAAGATTGGGATATAATTAAAGGAACAAGACTCAAATTATTATTCAAATGGAGGAATTTTTTTGGATTTAATTAACGAATCCTAACCTAAAAATGACAAAACTGACGCCATTAAAAATGGGATTGGGTAACACCATCCACTACTATAAATTCATCCTATACCAACGCCTCTATCCTAACGGTTTAGAGAAACCATTGGGATAGGATTCATATACCAACGGTTTGTTGAAAACCTTTGGTATAGGAAGTTTTTAGACTATATTTTCCCAATGGTTTGAAGAACCGTTGGGATAGGCATAGTTTTCCCAACGGTTTTTGAAACAGTTGGGATAGTAGAGAGTGTGCCCCCATTATGCCAAAGGTTCATTGAAACTATTTGGATATCTTTGATAATATTTCCCAATGGTTTTTAAAAACCATTGGGATAAAATGCCACAAAATGCAGCATGCGGTTCCGATCTTGATCTGCCCACATTGCGCCCTAAACGAGAGCTCCATTGTTCCATAGCATGCAAAACCTTCTTCCCAGCAACTCATTTTTTGTTCTTCCACATCAAATCTGTATGTTATAACTCAGTTTTATGTTCTACCTCCATTTATTCCATTTTTCATTTGTATTTCTTTGAAGATGAGGTTGTTTTTTGTTTTTTGTTTTGATTATCCCTAAACGACAGCTCTCCCATTATTTGTGAACCCTTCTTACCAACCTGCGATCCATCCTTGATTCAAGTGTTTGTTATTCCACCTCTAATAGATTATAACACGGTGTATCCTATTTCCCCTAACATAAAACATGATTCCTCTAGTAGAATATCTATTCAAATGATGATTCCTCCAGTTTAGAAATTTGTATCTATGGAATGTTATGTCATTGCATAAAGTTCCTTCGCACATCATTACACTACATAGAGTTCCTTTTAGGTGTTCTATTGATACCCTTTTGATTAGAAGCATGGTTCATGTCTTATAGTGATATTTTAGTAATGTCCTATTATATTGATCCAACATGGTAGTGAGTTCTTAAATGGTAGGGAGACCAACTATGGGTCTCCATTTCATAATTTATTTTTCAAGGGAATGGGAGGGGGGCTGTGTAGTGGGAGGGGGGTTGGTTGTGGGGGGGGGGGGGGTTGTGCAGTGGGAGGGGCTGTGGGGGGGTGTAGTGGGAATGGGGGGCTATGCAATGGGAGGGGGGTTGGCTGTAGGGGGATGTGCAGTGGGGGGTTGTGTAGTGTGTGGGGGTGGGGGCGACATGGGGGAGGTGGGGGGAGGGGGATGTAGGGTGGGGAGGGGGATGTATGGGGCTGTAGGGTGGGAGGAGGGGTTGTGTAGTGGAGGGGGGTGGTTGGGCGACAGGGGGGGCTGTGTAGTGGGAGGGTGGATAGCCCGCCCAGCCCCCTGGACACCCCCTACCCCCCTGAACAGCCCCACCACCCCTGTGGACAGACCGCCCACCCCCTGGACACCCCATACCCCCCCTGGACACCCCCAACGTGGATATCCTCCACCCCCTAGACACCCTCTACCCCATGGACAGCCCTACCACCCCCATGGATAGCTTTCCCACCCCCTAGACACGTTGTACCCCCCTGAACAGCCCCGCCACCACTGTGGACAGTGAACCCACCCCCTGAACACCCTGTACCCCCTAGATAGCCCCCCCCCCACCCTTGTGGACAGCTTTCACACCCCCTTGGACACCCCATACCCCCTGGAAAACCCTTCCACCCTCGTGGACAGCCCGCCCACCCCCTGGACACACAATACCCTTCCACCCTCGTGGACAGCTTTCCCACCCCCTTGTGTAGTGGGAGGGGGCTGTGTGTGTGTGGGGGGGGTGCAGTGGGAATGGGGGGGCTATGCAATGGGAGGGGGTTGGCTATAGGGGGATGTTGCAGTGGGGGGTTGTGTAGTGTGGGGGGGTGGGGGCGACATGGGGGAGGTGGGGGGAGGGGGTTGTAGGGTGGGAGGGGGGTTGTATGGGGCTGTAGGGTTGGAGGAGGGGTTGTGTAGTGGGAGGGGGTGGCTGGGCGACAGGGGGGGCTGTGCAGTGGGAGGGGGGGCTATAGGGGGTTGTGCAGTGGGAGGGGGTTGTAGGGGGTGTGTAGTGGGAGTTGGGGTGGGCAGTGCAGTGGGGGGAGGGGGCTGTAGGGGGGTGGTTGTGCAGGGTGGGGGATGCAAGGGGTGAGGGGGTGTGTAATGTGGGGGGTGGGGGATGTAGGGGGAGATGGGGGGAGGGGGACTGCAGGGGGGGTTGTAGGGGGGGGGGTATGCAGTGGGAGGTGGGGGGCTATATGGGGGTGCAGTGGGATTGGGGGATGTACACTCCCAACCCTCAAATCATTTAAATCCCTGAAAAATACATGCGCCTTTCCATATCCCAAACATATAATAGCTCATCCTTATGCTATTTTTGGCTATACACAGACCAAAACTCTCCTCCATATCAACTTCCCAATCTTTATTGTCCAAAATTTTATATGACATTGAATATAGATGTATCATTCCCACATGCCTAGAATAACCCAACTACTCAATATAATTAATCAATCCCTTTTGTGGGAACTCCCCCATAGTAATTACCTACCTCATCACTTCCCAACCAAAGGTATCAATATCCCAGTGGTTCCACAACAACCATCATCCCATAACACCCATATTAGAAGCATCACACACTATCATTTCCCATACCCCATCATATTCTCATTTCATAATCACACCATACATGATTCCATTAAAATACCACATCAAAATCAATGCTCAAACAAGTCCTGCATCACTCTTGATGCCCATATATTAACCACACTTTGTTAATTCACTCATCACACATTAACCTCATGCACCAATTTCCATAATAAAAAACTAAAAACCCATAGTCACATGCTCAAAATGTAACTCTAACTATCAGGGGCTCTCTGAAATGTGAGTGGGCTCTCACTCTTGATGTCCATATATACCTTACTAAATTTTTAGAGGCATAATTCAGGATGCTCTCTCTCTCTTGGTTGTTGAGTGAAATGAACCCATAGAATCAATGTATCATGATTTTAATAGACTGATGACACTTAGTAAATAACCATCCTACTAAAAATTAAAGTTTTTATTACATATTGTACGATTTATTGAATTCATTATATATCTATTCAAACTCACCTAAAACAATGGATAGTTAAATTATTTGTGGACAACTCGCCCACCCCCTGGACACCCCGCCACCACCCCCTGGGACACCCCCAACCCCCCATGGACAGCCCCGCCACCCTCGTGGACAGCCTTCCCACCCCCCTAGACACCCCCCTACCCCCCAAGACAGCCTTGTGACCCCTGTGGACAGCCCACCCACCCCCTAGACACCCCCTACCCCCTGGACAGCCCTCCCCCCCCACCCACGTCGACAGCCCGCCCACCCCCCTAGACACCCCCCTACCCCCTGGACAGCCCCCACCCCCTGTGGATAGCCCGCCCAGCCCCCTGGACACCCCTACCCCCCTGAATAGCCCCACCACCCCTGTGGACAGCCCGCCCACCCCCTGGACACCCCATACCCCCCTGGACACCCCCCCCCCCCCCCACCGTGGATATCCCCCACCCCCTAGACACCCTCTACCCCATGGACAGCCCGACCACCCCCGTGGATAGCTTTCCCACCCCCTAGACACGTCGTACCCCCCCTGAACAGCCCTGCCACCACTGTGGACAGTGAACCCACCCCCTGGACACCCTGTACCCCCTGGACAGCCCCCTCCACCCTCATGGACAGCTTTCCCACCCCCTTGGACACCCCATACCCCCCTGTACAACCCTTCCACCCTCGTGGACAGCCCACCCACCCCCTGGACACACGATACCCCCTGGACAGTCCTCGTCACCCCTGTGGATAGCCCGTCCACCCCCCTGGACACCCCGTACCCCCTAGACAGCCCAACCACCCCCGTGGACAGCGCGCCCACCCTCTGGACACCCTGTACCCACTTGGACAGCCCCACCACCCCTGTGGACAGCCCTCCCACCCCCCTAGACACACCACACTGCCTAGAACCCCCCCCCCCCCCATGGACAACCCACCCACCCCTACCCCCTGGACAACCCCGACACCCCCGTGGACAACTTTCCCACCTCCTGGACACCTCGTACACCCCTGGACAGCCCCGCTACCCTGGTGGGACAACCCGCCCACCCCCCTGGACACACCATACCCCCTGGATAGCCCCCCACCCCCATGGACTGCCTGCCCACCCCCGTGGACACCCTTACCCTTCTGGACAGCCCCACCACCCCCCGTGGATAGGCCGCCCACCCCCATGGACACACCCTTCCCCCTGGACAGCCCACCCACCTCCGTGGACAGCCCTCCCATCTAGACACCCCGTACCCCCTAGATAGCCCCGCCACCCCCGTGGACAGCCCGCCCACCCCCCTGGACACCCCGTACCCCCCTGGACATCCCTGCCACCCCCATGGACAGCCCGCCCACCCCCTGGATACACCGTACCCCCTGGATAGCCCTATCACCCCCGTGGACATCCCACCCACCCTTAGACACCCCGTACCCCCTGAACATCCCAACCACCCCTGTGGACAATACACCCACCCCCTAGACACCCCGTACCTCCTGTGGACAGCCCCGCCACCCCCGTGGACATGCCGCCCACCCCCCTCGACACCCCCACCCCCGTGGACAGCCCCGCCACCCCTGTGGATAGCCCGCCCACCCCACCCCCCCTGGACACACCGTACCCCCCTGGATAGCCCCCCCCCCCCCCCCACCCCCATGGACAGCGCGCCCACCCCCTAGACACCCCGTACCCCCTGGATAGCCTCACCACCCCCATGGACATGTCGCCCACCCCCCTAGACACCCCCACCCCTGTGGACAGCCCCACCACCCCTGTGGACAGCCCGCCCACCCCCTGGACACCCCCACCACCGTGGACAGCCCACCCACCCCCCTCGACACCCCCTACACCCTGGACATCCCCACCACCCCCGTGGACAACTTTCCCACCCCCTGGACACCCCGTACACCCCTGGACATCCCCCACCCTCGTGGATAGCCCATCCACCCCCTTGGACACCCTGTACCCCTCTAGACAGCCCAACCACCCCCGTGGACAGCATGCCCACCCCCCTTACCCCCTGGACAGCCCTTCCACCCCCGTAGACAGCTCACCAACCCCCCTGGATAGGCCACCCCCGTGGATAGCCCTGCCACCCCTGTGGATAGCCCCGCCACCTCCATGGACACCCCTACCCCCGTGGACAGCCTACCCACCCCCTGGAGAAACCGTACCCCCTGGATAGCCCTATCACCCCTATGGATAGCTTGGCCACCCCCTAGACACCTCATACCCCTTGGACAGCCCACCGCCCTCGTGGACAGCCACCCCACCCCCATAAACACCCTACCCCCTAGACATCCCCCACCCTCGTGGATAGCCCTCCCACCCCCTAGACACCCCTACCCCCTAGACAGCCCCGCCACCCCCGTGGATAGCTCACCCACCCCCTAGAAACCCTGTACCCCCTGGACAGCTCCACCACCCTCATGGACAGCTCGCCCACCCCCTGGACACACCGTACTCCCTAGAAATCCCTACCACCCCCGTGGATAGCCCACCCACCCCCTGGACACACTGTACCCCCTGAAGAGCCCCCCACCCTCGTGGACTGCCCACCCACCCCCGTGGAAACCCCTACCCCACTGGACAGCCCCTCCACCCCCGTGGACAGCCCGCCCACCCCCATGGACACCCCGTACCCCCCTGGACAACCCCTCCACCCCCATGGACAGTGCGCCCACCCCCTGTGGACAGCCCACCCACCCCTAGACATCCCTCCCCCGGACACCCTCATCCCCCTAGACACCCCACCCTCTGAAAAACCCCCCACCCCTTAGACACCCCGACCCCACTAGACAACCCAGCCACCCCCACCACCCCCTGGATAGCCCGCCCACCCCATGGACACCTCGTAACACCTGGAAATCCCCCCACCCCCTAGAAAGCCCCCCCACCCCCTGGACACCCCGACCCCCCTGGACAACCCCGCCACCACCGTGGACAGCCCGCCCACCCCCTGGACACCCCGTACCCCCCTGGACAGCCCCCACCCCCCGTGGACAGCCCGCCCACCCCCTTAGAAACCTTCCCACCACCCCACAGACACCCCCATCCACCTCGGACGCCCCCACCCCCTGTAAAGCCCCTCCACCCCCCTTGACACCCTGACCCCACTGGACAGCCCCGCCACCCCTATGGACAGCCCGACCACCCCCCGTGGATAGCCTTTCCACCCCCTGGACACCCCGTACCCCCTGGACATCCCCACCACCCCCATGGAAAGACCACCCACCCCCTGGACACCCCGTACCCGTTGGACAGCCCCGCCCACCCCTGGACAACTCAGTCACCCCCCTGGACACCCCATACCCCCTGGACAGCCCCCCTGGAAATCCCCCCACCCCCCTGGACACCCCGACCCCCCTGGACAACCTCTCCACCCCTGTAGACAGCCGACCCACCTCCTGGACACCCCATACCCCCTGGACAGCCCACCCACCTGGACACCCCGACCCCCCTAGACAGCCCCCCAACCCCTGGACACCTCTGACCCCCCTGGTAGCCCCACCACCCCTGGAAACCCCGCACCCCCTGGACACCCCCCTTGGGCAATGTATGTGATCACTCAAATAATATACTAAAATATAAAATTTCTTCGATCTAAAATTTAGTCAACTCTGGAATAATTCTCCTCCACAGGTGTACATGATCTTGTACACTCATTTATAGTTCTTCAAAGATATTTTGTTATAAATATAGTATTTTTTTGTCTTTTATATTATGATTCTCATATAGAGTAGTGTGTCAATTATGGTTTAAAGTGAAAAATTCTCATTTAATTAAATATATTTTCGATGAAACTTCAATCTTATTGAATTTATTTTGACGAAATGAATTATAACATTTTTTTACAGAATGGATAGAAGTTGGATGTATGAAACCGATCAGATATCAAGCGATTTTCAAAACAATTTGGAGATCTTTTTAGATTGTTCATTTCATAATGCTTCAGATAGTGGTCACATACACTGCCCCTATTACAAGTGTGTTGGAAGACCTTGGTTGAACCGTGAAGAAGTCAGCTACCACATAAACAAATATGGTTTTTAAGAAAACTACTCTGTGTGGTATCACAATGGGGAGAAAATGACATCTCAAATTGCTAATGATCCAAATGAGAGGAATGGATTGGAGAATTTGTTATATGACCAGTTTTCGTTTATTCATCATCATGAAAAAAAGGATTCCGACCCAAGAATATTTCTATATGAGCACACATGATGCGTTTAATGAAAATGATGATGTTGTCAGGGTGAAAAAATTGAATGATGCTGCCATGACTTCAGTATATCGACAATGCGGTAAAATAAAAAAGCTGAAAATGATGATGTTGTTAGGGTGAAATTATTTTTTAACCTTGAAAGAATTTGCTTAGAAAATATGTAAATACCATCCCATGAAAATATGTAAATACCAACCCATACCTCTCTTATAAGATGGCTACCATTTTTTAAAAAAAATATGTTTTTTTGAAAATATGTAAATACCATCCCATGAATAATTTTATTTTAATTTAAATAGAAAATTATTTAATTGTTATGGAATTTATTGTGGAATAATTGGTGAGACACTACTAGGTTTTTTAGCTCACACCCTACCTTTTCCATCGACATTTTTGTAGATTATCTATTTCTAGGTCAAATTAATGAGAATGAAACACATATAGGTGGTGGATGTTCCTTGTCCACAGGACCTAAAGTGATGAAGGT